>CM036623.1:39079350-43879350 GCA_020746105.1 Trogon surrucura | reverse complement strand
GGCTGGAGATGGGCAAAGGGGAACCTCATGGAGTTCAATAAGGACAAGTGCAGAGTCCTGCATCTGGGGAGGAATAACACCAGGCACCAGCACAGATTAGGGGATGTCCTGCTGGGAAGCAGCCCCGTGGAGAAAGATCTTGGAGTCCCAGTGGGCAACAAGTTCTCCCTGGGACAGCAACGTGCCCTTGTGGCCAAGAGGCCAGTGGGATCCTGGAGGGCATTAAGAAAAGTGTGTCCAGCAGGGCTGGGGAGGTTCTTCTCCTCCTCTGCTCTGCCCTGGGGAGACCATACCTGCAATACTGGGTCCAGTTTGGGGCTCCCCAGTTCCAGAGAGACAGGGACCTACTGGAGAGAGTCCAAGGGAGAGCTACGAGGGTGATCAAGGGACTGAACATCTCTGCTGTGAAGAGAGACTGGGAGAACTGGGACTCCTTGAAAGGACACGGCTGAGAGGGGACCTTATTAATGTACAGAAATATAGAATCATAGAATCATGCTCCCCAGTTCAAGAGAGACAGGGACCTACTGGAGAGAGTCCAAGGGAGAGCTACGAGGGTGATCAAGGGACTGAACATCTCTGCTGGAGAGACTGGGAGAACTGGGGCTCCTTGAAAGGACACGGCTGAGAGGGGACCTTATTAATGTACAGAAATATCTGAGGGGTGGGGGTCAGAGGAAGGGGACAATCTCTTCTCAGTGGTGCCCAGCAACAGAACGAGGAATAATGGGTGTAAGCTAGAACATAGGAAGTTCCGCCCCAACATGAGGAGAAATTTCTTCACTGTGCGGGTGCCGGAGCCCTGGCCCAGGCTGCCCAGAGAGGGTGTGGAGTCTCCTGCTCTGGAGACTTTCAAACCCCATCTGGACACATCCTTGTGTGACCTACTCTGGGTGATCCTGCTCTGGCAGGGGGTTGGACTCGATGATCCCTAGAGGTCCCTTCCAACCCCAAACATTCTATGATTCTCTGATAAAAGCTCAGACCCCCAGGAAAGCAAGGCTTGCAACCAACCATCAGGATGTCTCAGACAGCTTCTCTCCACCCCAAACATTCTATGATTCTCTGATAAAAGCTCAGACCCCCAGGAAAGCAAGGCTTGCAACCAACCATCAGGATGTCTCAGACAGCTTCTCTCCACCCCAAACATTCTATGATTCTCTGATAAAAGCTCAGACCCCCAGGAAAGCAAGGCTTGCAACCAACCATCAGGATGTCTCAGACAGCTCCTCTCCACCCCAAACCCACAAGTCAGCATTGACCTCTCTCCTGCAGACCAGATGGGACCCTGGTTTAGAGGAGAGAAACACCACACCTTCAAGGTTTCATCCAAAGTGCATCCCCCGCTGTCACCAGCACACGTTTTGGGATGAGCTCCTTTATTCCCAAGCTCATTGATGCACCCAACACACTTTTGAAGGGCTTTAAGACCTCAAACCTTGAGCTTGGGTCCGCCTCACCCAGCCCACGACCGAGCTGAGGCACAAAAGACGTCGGGCAGGACGTGCGGGGTGGCCGAGAAGACAATTTCTGCTGCAGACGGCTCTCGAGACGGACACAGTTTCATCAGGCAAAGCTCTGGGTGTTATCAGCGAGGAAGGGAAGCTCAGCAAGACAGCGCCATAGCTCTTGCCAGGCAATTTCATAAAGCGCAGACTTTCTAATTGGATTTGGAGTTGCGGCAATTAACCCTTTGAAAAGTACATATGCCTGTAGGGAGAAAATGAGAACAACTACCAAACAAACAAGTATAATTGGCCAGTTAAGAGATTTAAAATGTAATATCTGGCAAGGTGAATTTTTGGTTGCTGTCTACCCGTTTTGCAAGATGAAAACCACACGAGATTAGGAAGGGGGAGGTTTATGCATCTGCTGGAGTGAGTGAGCATCCCCTCCCAACGCTGTTCTCAACCCGCTGTCCAAATTCAGCCACGTTTTACCAAAAATTGAAGCTCTCCAAGAGCCCACCAGGTCTGCAGAAGAGGGACACGTGGACATGTGAACGACCAACGACGACGAGCTGCACCTGGAAGTGCTGAGATCTCACTGGGAAAAGGGCGAGTGCAAGAAAATAAAGAAGAAAAAGTTTGCTGGGACTTTTCTTCCCCTGCCCCATCAGTTCTACCTGGCGGAAGCTCCAGGCTTAACAACGAAAGCGAAGCGCAAAAAGCAAATCTGGGCAAGAAAATTAGATTATTGCCAACGCTGCCCAAACTCACTATCTCTCCATCCAATAGGAATTTGAGGTTCTCGGTATTTTTCTCAATTATAATATGGGAAAAGTCGTGAAAGCCACCAAGAACATTCAGAACTGAATTCCATCAGCTGCGAAGTTTTGCTTCTCTGCCCCTTTCTAAGCTATCAGATAAATCACATTTCAGAAAGAGAACAAAGAAATGCATCTTCTTTAAGATGCTTTAACGCTACGAGACTTTTTCCTCTGAGCACGCCCAGGGTGGGATGATGGGCTGAAGCTGGTGTGCCATGAGTGCCATTAATCTCCTTCCTTCCCCTTCCCTGAAATAAAAACCACGACCAAAAAAAAAAAAATCCCCTAAACACTCAAAATAGAAGCTTGCAGTGGTGGTGTCACCGGTGATGTCGAAATGACTGAAGTTTGCAGTGCAAATACTCCCTCTTCTCTTTCCCAACTAGGTAAACAGTCCCTACATCCACAATTTCATGAACAATTTCCCCCCCCTCTCCATAACTGGATACTAAGAATTAAAATCCAGGTTCCTGGTTTGCTTTTTATCCCATCCCACAGTTGCTCATAAAGCGACAGCTACGAGACACTGTTGCTTTAAATAATAAAAAATAAAATTAATAAAAATCAGAGATGGAGCATGATTTTACCCCAGCACCCAGGAGAGGATGGTGCCTGCTAGGAACGCAACCATCAAACACGTAACGGCACAGAAAACCCTGCCAGGGAACACCCAGAGGCATTTGGCTTCTATATAGAAATATTAAACTATTTTTGAGTACAATTTGTTTGGGTTTTTAGTACGGCTGAGAGAGAGACTCAGCCAGATGCCTGCACGAAACACAAGCCCGATGGAGTAGGGCGGGGGGAAAAGAAAGGATGGCTATGGGGAGAGGGGGGGGGGGGAAAAAAAAAGGAAGTGTGTGAATGTGACGATTTCGATCATTTTAGCTCCCTGGAAGAGGAAACTACTGATTTGGGCTGGGTGGGAGCAGCAAACCCAACAATTTCCTGTCTGTGGTAGGACAAACCCAGGCTCTGGTATTCGCGGGAACGTCGTCGCCGTCGCCGCCGCCGCCTCCCCGCTCCGCTCGCTTCCCCCTCCGACCAAGAGCTGTGCGACCGGCCGGGCTCTTTAAAGACGTAGCCCGTGGCTCACAGCGGAAGAATTAACCAAAAAAAAATTAAAATAAAAATTAAAAATTTAGTTTTTGTTTGTTTCCAAAGAAACAAAACGCTCTGTGGAGGAATATTAATTGCCGTGACCGTAGCTCGGAGCTGCCTCCGCACGGTTTTTACCTACCCCCGCCCCAAATTCCTCCGGTCGTTGGCAGTCCGGCTGAATATTCCGCTTAGGCTAACAAAGAGGACATTATTTAAGCAATGATCCTATAATTTGGTGTGGGCCTACGTGGAAGCTTCCTGGAGTCCAAAGCTGGATGTAAAGAGCCAAGCCCGCGCGGATCGATGTGCACGGCCGGAGAGGGTCAGTGTCAACAGCCCCTTGCGTATTCTCAAATATATCCCATTAAAAATGTGTTATTTGGGGGAGAAGGATTCAGCACAGGTCACTAGCAAAGATATTAATCAGTGATATGTAAGTGGCAGGTGCATTAGCAGTGATGTTGCTCTACTTGAACACGCTGTGGAAGCATCTGTGCCTGCAGCATCTCCGGCAGCCTCCAAGGTACCACTTTTGCCTCGAAACGGCCCAAAGCCCTGCCCAGGTTTGGAGTAGGAGGACTTTAGTGCTCAGCAGCACGTCGGACACCCCCCCAGCAGCCTCTGTGCTCGCCATCCCACCAGCTGCAGGAGTTTCACCGTTTAAACGTTTGTGGTGAGGTCTCCCAGGGAAATTGGAAGTGTCGGAGCAGTCTCACCCACCCAAACCTCCGCAGCCCGAGCTGCCCTCGGCAGCCACCAGCCATAGAATCACTCAGGCTGGAAAAGACCCCTGGGATCATCGAGTCCAACCATTAACCCTACTCTACAAAGCTCAGCCCTAAACATCACGTCTAAACGGCCTTTAAGCACCTCCAGGGATGGGGACTCAACCACCTCCCTGGGCAGCCTGTGCCAATGGCCGATGACTGTTTCTGAGAAAATTTTTTCCCTAACGCCGAGTCTAAACCTACCCTGTTGCTGTTTGAAGCTGTTCCCTCTTGTTCTACCACTCATCACGTTATCTGAGACACCGCTCACCGTCCCACCTCAGATGGAACGCAAACAGCTCCTCGCGAGCCTCCCGGTGGATCCAATGGTCCCCACGTGAACGCCATGCGCTGCAAAAGCCAGACTGAGGAGGGACCGAGCACCAATTTTGAAGCAAAACATCCTTCCCATCTTCACCAACAGCTGCCAGCTGGGCAAGCATCTGTACACACATCTTTGCCAACGAGGATGCTGAGCTGTCAACCTGGTGGCACAGAGAAACGCCCCAACTGTGCTCCAGGCATCAAGTGCTGATGCTCACATCAGTATTTTTGGAAAGCGTGGCCACAATAAAAACCCTTCCTTTAGTTCTCTTTAGCCTCCAACCATTCCTCTTGCCTTCTCTAACAGCAAAGTGCTTTTGGTCACCTAGGGAGCCCCTACCTGAATCTCCTCGGAGACATCCAAAGCAAAAGGAGCAAGTGATCTGCAAGACAGCGCAGAGGCTCATCCCACCTCGCGCTCGCAATAGAAATGGGCCGGAGCAAGGGTTCTGCGTTTCTCTTACATTGCCTTAAGCTGTTTCCAAGAGTTCATTCCAGTTTGAAGGCAAAGAATTTCTCCAGCGAGCCTCACGACAGCTCGGAGCAATTTATAACCACTGCAAAACCTCAAACACAAACCCGAGGAAATCGATGATGCTGCGTTTTCTCGGTGTTTTATTCATACCCCTTCAAGGGGTCCATTAAGAAAAAAAAAAAAGGACTTTACAGGGAGAACAGTAATATTTTCAATCGATCTTGCAAAGAGTACAGCTGAAGTCACTGGCAAGATAACATGGGCAGAGCTCATCGGCCGGCGATCAGAGCCCCTCGGGTGAATCCCAGACACATTTGCAGGCTAAAAACCAGCAAAAGAAAGAGCTCGACGTGCTACAGTGTCACCTAAAACAAAAAGTTTTTTACGAGTGACAGCTCCTGCGCTGGTCCTCAGGCGACAGCTTGCCCTCTCCCCCGTGATGGAACGGAGGTAGCGGAGGAGCTGCCGAAGGGAACAATGGAGTTTTAAACCAGTTGCCCAAACCCTTATCACAAAAAAAAAAAACAAAACCCAAAAAACCAAACCCCAAGGCCTTAGAAGATGCCATTGCTCCCTGCCCGGCAGCACCTCAAGCCAGGAGATGCAAAAAGTGTTAACGCCTTTCGATCCAGAAGGACAATTGTTAATTCCAAACCCAGCTATTTTTTTAAAATTTTTTTGTCAATTCACTTATCTTTTTTTCTTCAGGTACAAGCCCATAAAGGTGCCTGATCCTCGCAGCGAGCCCCTGCAGCTGGAGCTGGCTGCCACGCACATACTGCCTGTAAAAGAAACCTAGAGAGAAATTTGCGTTCGCACCGCAAAACTTTTAGCCCCAGACTTTCTGAATCTGCTCAGTGCACATGTAGGTCACCTGTCTTCAACGATTCCTCTGCCAGCCATGATTTGTCCCCATTTTCCTGTTTCTGTCAGCTATTTTTTTACTCCCGCTGCCATACAGGGATCTCCTGAACACAATCCTACGTTTAACGTGCATCCCACAAAGTCCACCCGAGAGCATTTCAAAAAAGCAGCGTTTTGGTTTTTTTTTTTTTCCTTTGCATGTGCTTAAAACAGCTTTAAGTTGACAACAACAATAACTTGCGTTCACTTCCTTCCTTCCCGCTGCTCCCAGTGATTTCTTTGGGGGTTTTTTTTGTTTGTTTGTTTCTAAGTCAATAGTGGCAAAATTCCTAAAAAACCCTCGGTGAGCACCAGGAGTTCCCAGCACAGACCCCCAACCCGCACAGATCAACTAAATACTCCTGCTCTTAAAACCTCAGCAGGTTTTTTTTTTTCCCCTCCTATTTTTCAGGGACGACCTCCGCCGAGCACACAGCTCAATTAACCAAATGGCTTAATCCAGCGCGGCGATAAATAACAGGGGAGCGAACAGGTCATTGCAATTCACTTGAGCAACCAGAATCCCTGATCTGCCGCTTGGGTTCGTTCCAACCTCTGCCTGCGTTTAGTGACAGATTTTCATTGCTTATTCCCAAAGAGTCCGACCGCAGCCGCTCTGCGCAGGCAAGGAGCAAAGTCAACGAGATTTACCGATACCCGCAGCCTTGCCGTTAGGGAGGAGAGACTTTCCTGCAGCGTGGCACCCCCACATACGAGCCCCCCACACCCCAGCCCTCTCCAAGGGCTATTTTACCAGGATCATTTTCTCCTACAACCATCAGAAAATAGTAATATAAATCTAGATATTCCCCTTTCTGAGCTTTCCTCGCTGCTGGGTGGAGGGAAGGCATTCCCCCCCTGCCCAATTCACTAATGTTTGAAGAGTTTCTGTTAGCATCCTACAACCAGAGCGGGGCAGGTCTGTTGCAAATTCACAGCGATGCCCTAAATTTCTGTAAAAGCTCTGGGCAGGCCACAAAAATCTGCTTTCCCTGCCCTCCGGCGGGAGGTTTGTCCCAAAGGATGGAGCCGGCAAATCCCTGCCTAAGGCACAGCCCCTCCCTCCCTCCTCCCCCCACCACGGGACAGTCCACAGGGGATCCCAGAGCTCCAAGGAAACTTAGTTTTTAAGGCATTTCCTCAAAACTCGCAGCAAAAAAGCTGCTGCGGGGAAGATGAGTAGGTTTTTTTTTTAAAGCTGTATGAAAAACGGGAAAATGCCAGCAGGGACAGAGGAACGACGGGGAAGGACACGTTAAAAACGCAGGGAAAGCGTTTCGACGTGGAAAAAAATGAAAAATTAATATATCTGGAGATGAAGCAGAATCAGAGGTTGGATGAAGGAGGGCATTGAGAAGGCACACCAAGGCAAAAAGCCCGTCCTGTCCCACCCCGCTCTGCTAAACCCGACCCCGATCAACTGGCAGCGACTCAAAGAAGAGCCATAAAAATAATGAGAGGGCTGGAAGAGCTGACACGCAGGAAGATTAAAAGGAACCAAATACGTATAGCTTGGCTCAGCGACAAAAGCCAAGGGGAAAGCGAAGGCAACAGCTGGAGATAACTGGAGCATCCTGGGGAGGGGGGCATTGGGGCCGAGCCCCCCCCCAAGGGAGCACCATCCCCGCTCCCCCAGCCGGGGCTGCAGCCACCACATTCCTTCCCTCTAATACAATCCCTAATTTAACAAGCAGAGAGGATCCGGGCAAACATATTTGGGGGGGATGCGTTACGTCAGGAGCTAATTTAGGTCCTCGCTGGGCTCTGTCCCCACGCAGGCACCCAGCTTTCGGCACTCGGCCCCGACACAGCTCGAAACCGAGGGGAGCACCGCTGATTCATTCCTAATCAACAGGTTGAATTTGTTAATTGATTCTAGAAAGATGTTATTATTTTTTTTTTCACCCCCTCCAGCCACCCAGCGCTCAACTTTGGCAAACGTTTCTGCTCCAGCATAAAAATAACAGCGACCAAAAAAAAAAAACATCAAGTTTTCAGAGAGTCAAGGCTATCTCCAGCACGAGACCCTTTGATGCGAGCGCTCGCTTCCTTTCGAAACGAGCGTATTTATATCCATCTCTTCCTTCCTTTAACCTCAGATAATTAATAAATCAAAACCTAAGCATGGTGGAAGACGGTATTTTTTTAAAGCTGCACGAGGACTTGGTGTTGAGCCGGGACGTCGCAGCTGACAGCTCCGCTACTCCCACAGCCGCAGGCACGCGCGGGCACCTCGCAATTAATATTTTATTTGAGCAATTACAGTCGTTACGGCCCGGGCTATACTGCTGAGCAAACACACCCTAGCCATAAAGAGCTGATAAAAAAAAAAAAAAAAAAGGCAAGAGGGAGGTTTGGCGGGGCAGAGCTCCCCGTGGCCGGCGGGTCGGGGTGCTCGCTTTCGGCGGGGCGTGCGCCCCAAGCTGGCTCCTCCACCACGAAGCCACCCCAGCCACACGTTCCCAGACAAACGGGCTCTTTGTGCACATGCTCACCCCAAATCCAAGGGCCAGGCCACCCCGTTAATCCCCCCGTCCTCCCAAAAGGCCCACAGACATGCGTAAAACATCTTCTTCCTTGCTCAAAGCAGCGCGGAGCCAGCTAAAACTTCAGAATTGGATTTTTTTTTTTCCCTGCAAACTGGAAATCACCCACAAAAAGTGCGTCTCCCCACACCCTGCAAATGAAGATGTTCCCCAGCTGCTGGGTGCGAAGCCACTGTGGGGGGTGAGGGGGGATAAGGCTCCATCGTGGGCAAACCAGCCCCAGGTGAGGGGTAAAAGTTTGGCTCTTTTTGGGCCAGAGGCCAGTGGGAAAAGGCATCCCAGGGGTGTGGGCTGGAAGGGTGAGGGGCTTTGGGGTGAGGCCTAGAGGGGTGCATGGGGACAGAGGGGGCTGCAGTGAGGGGTTTGGGCAAGGTGGGGTGCCACAGGGCTGGGACTTACAGGGCAGGGCTGGGGCAGGGTCCTGGATGCTGGGGCAGGGCATTGAGAGCCCCAGTGCCGTACTGGGGCAGGACCCGGGATTCCAGTGGTGTGCTGGGGCAGGGCACTGCGGGTTCTCCAGTGCCGCACTGGGGCAGGACCTGGGAGCTCCAGTGCCGCACTGGGGCAGGACCTGGGAGCTCCAGTGCCGCACTGGGGCAGGACCTGGGAGGTCCACTGGTGTACTGGAGCAGGGCACTGGGAGCTTCAGAGCCACAATGGGACAGGACCCAGGAGCTCCAGTGCCGCACTGGGGCAGGACCTGGGAGTTCCACTGGTGTACTGGGGCAGGACCTGGGAGCTCCAGTGCCGCACTGGGGCAGGACCTGGGATCTCCCGGGCTGCACTGGGGCAGGGCATTGGGAGCTCCAGAGCCACACTGGGGCAGAGCACTGGGAGCTTCAGAGCCACACTGGGGCAGAGCACTGGGAGCTCCAGAGCCACACTGGGGCAGGGCACTGGGAGCTCCAGAGCCACACTGGGGCAGGGCACTGGGAGCTCCAGAGCCACACTGGGGCAGAGCACTGGGAGCTCCAGAGCCACACTGGGGCAGAGCACTGGGAGCTCCAGAGCCACACTGGGACAGAGCACTGGGAGCTCCAGAGCCACACTGGGGCAGGGCACTGGGAGCTCCAGAGCCACACTGGGGCAGGGCACTGGGAGCTCCAGAGCCACACTGGGGCAGGGCACTGGGAGCTCCAGAGCCACACTGGGGTAGGGCACTGGGAGCTCCAGAGCCACACTGGGGCACGGCACTGGAGGTTCCAGGGCTGCACTGGGGGCTCCAGTGCGCGCCGGGGCTGGACCCGGGAGTTCCACTGATGCACTGGAGCAGGGCGCTGGGAGCTTCGCCGCCGTACCGGAGCAGGGCGCTGGGAGCTCCAGCGCCGCACTGGGGCAGCGCACTGGGGGCTGCAGGGCTGCCCTGGGGCAGGGCACTGGGGGGACGCCGGGGCAGGGTGCCGGGCGGGCCGCGGGCACTCACCGAGCTTCTCGACGAGGCGCAGCATGACTCCGCCGATGTGGATCTCCCCGGTGACCCTGAGGGTAACGTCGCGGCCCAGGTCGGTGACATGGACGCTCAGCTCCCACGTCCCATCGGCGTAGCAGCCGTCCGGCATGCGGATCCCGTCCAGCGCCATGGCCCCGGCCTCCTGCGACCACAGCCGCGCCTCGCCGACCGCCCGACCGACCGCCCTCCGGCACGGCACGGCTCGGCTCGGCACGGCCCGCCTCCGCGCCCCGGGGGAGGGGGGATGCGGGGAGGCGGTGCGGGACGGGGCGGGATCGGGGGGTGCAGCGCTGCCCCGCCGCCCCCCTGCCGCTGCCTGCGGGGCCGCCGCCGGAGGAGAAGGGGCGGGCGGGGAGAGAGGAGGGAGGGAGGGAGGGGAGGAGGAGGGAGGAGGAGGAGGGGGATAATAATTAAAGGAAAAACGCGCTCCGCGCCGCCGGGCCCCTTGGCCTTTTATGGAAGCGAAGGACGGAGCAAGCGGGGGCCGCTCCAACATCCGGGACTCGCCGGGGGGCGGCTCGGCTCCGCTCGGGCCCGCTCGGCCCGGCCCGGCCGTGCTCGGCTCGGTTCCGCTCGGCTCGGTTCCGCTGGGCTGTGCGCGGCTCGGTTCCGCTCGGTTCCACTCGGTTCCGCTCGGCTCGACTCGGTTCCGCTCGATTCGACTCGGTTCCGCTCGGCCCGGCCCGGCCCGGCTCCGCTCGGCCCGGCCCGGCTCGGTGGAACCGGGTCCGTCTCCCCTTCCCGTGGGTATCTTCTGAGCCGGCCCGGAATGCATCCTCTAGGACATGTCCCGCACACTTGGGGATGCTCCTTCTACCCTTTCTGCTGCTTTTGGGGTGTTTTGGGCTGGCTTGTTTCGGTTTGGGTTTTTTTTCTTATTATTTTCTTGTTTGTTTTTAATCCCTGGTCATTTAAAAGCCCCCTAATGAATAAAAATCTTTCTCGCCACTCACCTTCACGTCACCGTTGGCGGCCCATGCGGTGCCCGCGCCGAGCGATGCGACGGTTCCCTCCATCCTCATCATCTGCGAACCAAGGAAATAGGAACTGGCTCTAAATAAGAGCTTAGACCGGCACAAATGGAGAAAAGGGGAAAAAAAGTAAATACCAGAATCCTATCCGCTTCCTGTAACTCTCCACCCAGTGATACACACATCCCGCCGAGGCAACCAGGCTTCCTGAAAAACCGCCCCGCGGAAGGAGCCGCGTTTTGGCGGCCGGTGGCAGCGGGCAGGACGCGTCCCACGCCGCGCCGGGTGATGGGGACCTTCGTCCCCGCCGAGCCGTGTCCTCCCCGGCAGTCCGGGGCATGGCTCTGCCAGCCCCGAGTCCCGTTGTTCCCCTGTCGTGAATCGTGAAGGAGACTAAAAACCTCTTAATGGGGGTGATAAAGTGTTGCCGCCTTTTTACTTTGGCTGGTGTAATGGAGATTATTAATAAAGGGCCGCCTCTGTGTTCCTATATACATTAATAAAAGCTTACTCTGGGCAGAGTAAACCAGGTTTTACCCGGAGGATCTGGGCTAATGTGGCTGATGCCGATAGAGGGAAATTAGGTAATGGTGGGAGAACGGGCAGCGGACGCCTTCCTCCACCAAATCCTCCCCAGGGCCTTAATCCCTGTCAATGTAACCCCCAATTCATCCCCAAAACTGGGAAGCTGGAGTGTGATTTACAGGGTGACGGCTTGGGAGGGCAGGGGAAAGCCGGTCTGGAACTACAAAGCTTTCGCAGATCGTATCTCCGTGTTCTTCCAGCGTGAAACAATAGGGCAATAAATAGAAAGGGTTACTCTCAGCCCCAACGGGTTTGGACGAGGTTCCCAGCTGATGCAATTCAACACGGCGCTGCTGGAGCTGGTAACCTTTGAGTACAGCTGGTCGCACGAGGTGCAGGCTGCTGGCTCCTTGTGCTCTTAAAACCCTTTGCGGAGTTTCTCTTGCCCCAAGGACGGGGAAAACCTTTCTCTCTGCCCTCTCCATTCTGGCGGGGGCCGTTCTCCTTTCCTCCCAGCGTGGGGGTGGGCGGCGCAATTTCCAAAGTTCGGCCGAGACGCGAAGCAAGGTCAAAAATGCACCGGCGAGCCTCTGGCGTCAGAGGCAGCCAAGCATCCCCGGGGCTCTTCCCACTGTTTGCGAGAAGCCCTCACTCTCTACAAGCAGCAATAGCCAAATAAGGTGGCGAAACGCACGGCCGCTTCCATCGGGTCGGGGATGATACCTACCAGATCTGCCGGCTCCTTCTGCCTCCGCTCCGCGGGAACCGGGATGCTTTTCCGATGAAACGACTCAGCGGGCATCTCCGGGAGCTCAGCCATGAGGCAGAGCGGCTCTTTCCCTGACAAGGGTTTCTTCAATTCGTTTCACTCCTATTTTTTTATTTGCGAGCTTTTTTTTTGGGGGGGGGGAGGGCTAAACCTGTTCTGTGCAGTTTTTGGAACCAGCTGGCTTTCCCGGGCCTGCGGGCAAGCCGGTCAGACTGGCTCTTTGCAGGGTGAGCGGCCACGGAAATCTTCCATGTGAATTGGGTGCCACTGCTGGGTGACTGGAGCGAGAAAAGCAGTGCCCGGCCCCTGGCTCCGTATACAGAGGCAGAGAAATTCCCCCAAACCTCCCCGTAAGCAAAAGCTCCGTTTCCTCAAATGCTCCAGCGCGGCCGAGCGCGGTGTGTGCAGACCTGGTGATGGGCAGCCCCTTCACCTCACTCGGGTCTCGATATTCCCCCTTTGCAGCTTCTTCCTTAATGAGGGTGAAGTTTCAAAAGAAAACTCCAAAAAGGAGAAATGCAGATGCTTGATTTCCCCCCGCCCCGGCCTTTTTTTGTGTGTCTCCAACACCTCCCTCCCTTACAACCCTCTGCTGCTGGTACCACTCCTCACAGAGTTTACAAGCTCTTCTCCCCGAGTTTTACTCAGAGTTCTTTACAGACATCCATGACGCAACTGGGGACTTGGAGTTTTACTTGAGCTTTACTTTGAAAAAATGCACTGCTAGAAATAAATGTGGGCAGCAACAGAACCTCAGCACAAACCACTTTTTGCCTGCTCCAGCGTCTCCAGCTCCACCAGGTGAGAGTGTTTCAAACCACCTGGGTGGTTTTCTCCACGCGTCACTTCATTCCCTTCCACCTTGAAGCAAAATTTATTCGCAGAAAGGGTTGCCAAGCCCTGGCACAGGCTGCCCAGGGCAGTGGTGGAGCCCCCATCCCTGAAGGGATTTAAAAGCCGGGTAGGTGAGGTGCTCAGGGACATGGGTTAGTGGTGGACCTGGCATCGCTAAGTTATCGGTTGGACTCAGTGATCCTAAAGGTGTTTTCCAACCTAAATGATTCTCTGATCTTTTGGACGTAGCTGAGGTTTGCTTCTCACAGATGATCATTTCCCAGCAGAGAGAAGGAAGGAAACGTGCTGGATAACTCCGCTTCATTGTTTATTCCCAGCAACATCCCTTCTTCCCTGATTTTGTCATTTCAGAAATGCCCATGTGACTTGGCTCTTTTATTTTCCTGAATGTATACGTCAAGTGATGAAGCTGTCACAGATACCTATTGTACAAACGTGCGATTGCCTGGCATACGCATGGAATTATTCAGCATCCCTGTAGTGAAAGGATGGATAATATTTGGGATTAAGTTCTTGAAGAAGCACTTGAGATGTAGAGGTTTGGTCTTTCTAGATTGTAGTAATTCCTTGCAAAGGTTATTCAGCACCTCCATACCTCACTGCCCAGGAGTAAAATAATATTTGCTCGTGTCCCTCAGGACACAGCTCCAGTGATGCAGTGCCACTGCTTTGCTCATGTGTAGCCTTCCTCCAGGCTCGTCCTCTCAGCTGGATGTCATGTTTGCTTCTAATGCATGAGGTCAGAAGAATTCCCAGGAGTTTGTCTCATCTTTGGCACCCTTCTCCAGGCGGGTTTGCAGCTGATGTGGTGTCTTTGGGTTTTCCCACTGGCTGTGGGGGAGAATGAAGATGACAGCAGGTGACAGAGCTGGGTGGGTATGTGGGGCCCAGGACTGAGCACCCAAGGCAACTCTGCATGTCTTCAGTTTGAGGGCCAGGAATAGACTCAAGTCCTTGCGTCTTCAAGGTGGGACATTTTTCTTAGTTACTCTGAGGAAAGTTCACGCAACGTGATGTGGAAATGCAGCTGAGTGCTCTGGGCAAGGACCACCGATGGGTATCCTTACCTAAAATGGGAGCTATTAACTTTAGGAGGCTCATGTGGCCAGATCTCTCCTCCTGATGACCAGCGACACATAAGATGAAACCAGGAACCAAGATTCAAGACCATCACAAGCATCCAGCTTGGTCCTTCGTGCCCGAGGGTTACAAAATACATCCCTGCAGCTAGAGTAAATCCTGGCTCGCAAGAGATAATTATGCTCAGATAAGAGACGCGGAGCCAGAGCGAGCTACCTCCTCCCTTGACGAGTCGATCCAAGGTTTCGTTGCCCTACAGCTACAAAAATCACATCTCGTCTCCACGCTGCCTGTGCATCAGCTGCAGTGCACCGGAGCCTGTTAGGCTTGTGCCGCAGGACAAACCCCGCCGCAGAGCTCTTCTCTGCCCCCTCTTCACCGTCTTTCCAGGAATCGGGGTCAATTAAGCTCTTGAAAGCCTTGGGCTGGGAGGTTTGTTTCCCAGCCTCTTCCTCCGCAATCAGCTCTTCATAACAAATAACTCTCCTGACTCGGCCTGTGTCAGGCGTTAGTTTCCTGTTGACATTAATCCCTGTGCCGTCATTTATCGTTTATACTTTTTCTGTCATGTGGTCGTGTCCATCTGATGTTTCCAGCTGCCAGGAGTGACCCTTGCCTTGGCCCAGAAAGGAGGCAACATGCCCCAAACCATTCTCCAGTCGTCCCCAGGGTCAGATGGGTCTTTGTGTCTCTCCGAAAGGGCTGGTGTGTCCTAGAGCACCCTCTCGACATCTGTTTTAGCCAGAGGGAGTTGGTGGAACTCTTGAGTCCATGTAATGGAGAAATTGGATAGATACCAGGTAAATTTTCCCAGGATTTGGTTCATCCCAGGTCTGAAAATGTCCTTCCAGCTCCCTGCCTGGTGGGAAAAGCCATGCCCAGGACCCTGCCCTTGTCACCGATCCTCCCCTGCATCTCCTGTGCCTGGCTTATGGTTCTGGTACCACTCATCATCCTCACCTTGGACTCTAAAAGTCACCCCAATCAGTCTGCAGAGTTTTTGAAGGCTACTTCATCGCTCTATTCATTTGCACTTGCCTGAGAGAAAAGGGGTAACTCTATCCCCAAGGTTCAAATATCTCACTCCCTGTTCCCCTTCTCCTATAATACACAATATATTAAACCACTTTCTATTGTCCATCAGATTTTTTGAGCCTTTGCCACTCCCATTCTGGCTTTTCTCCACCTCCAGAAGGCCTCCTATTCATTTTTCTTTACAAATAAAAAGTACAGGCTGGAAGGCAGAATTTCTCCCATGGAGAGATGGGGCTCAAAGAAAACCCAAATGTCACGCAATGCTCAGTCGCCATCCCTGGAGCTGGTGAAGAAGAAACACCCAGCATCATTTATCCACTGCAAGAAGAAAAAACGAAAATCCCAAATAATTCATCCGATGGCTCCGAAACCATCATCTGCGGAGCCATCCAGATAGTGGAAAGCGTTTATGTGGAAGTGATTTGCTGGGAAGCGAAAAAAAAATAATAATAAAAAAAAATCCCCAAATCGCACCATCAATTATTCACAGCTGCTATTCAGGCCCTTTCGGAGCAGCCGCTTGATGGGAAGTGGAGCTGCGGGAAAGCACCCTGTGCTGGCACCCAGCACCCTGCAGATCGTGAAGGATCGTAGAATCATTAAGGTTGTGAAAGACCTTTAAGATCATCTAGTCCGACCACCAGAGGGGAGAAAAACTGCCCCCAGTGCCCCGCGTAGCCCCGACGTGCATGTTTGCAGCCTTGCAGCCGGCATCCCCGAGTGCCGCAACATCACACCCCGGCACCGACGCTTCCCGTTATCTCTCCAGCCCCAGCTCTCCCCTCCCCAACGGTCTGGGGAAACTGGCTCCCAGCCCGTGGGTTTTCCCTCTATCAGTGTGGGGAGCTCGTCCGTTACACGTCATTAAGGGGCTCGAGGGCTGCGGAGGCATGGGGCATCCCTCCAGACGTGCCTGCACCATTCCCACCCCTATGGATGTGCTCTGGAGTGGGGCCAAAATCAATTTGGGAGGGGGGTGTGTCAAAGACAAAGCCCAGGGAGAGCAGATGGGTGTCCTGCCCAAGCCCACGGTTTCACCACAGCAGTTTTTCTGTGCAAGCATTGCTTGATTGGCCCCCCCTCCCCACCCTGTGCAAATTGCTCCCGGAGTAAGATGAGCTCCCCAGGGCACTGCTTGACCCCACGGCATTGCAAAAATCACCAAATTGTGAAACGGGGTAGAAAATCCCGCCCTGGGGACTGGCTGTCCAAGGGACATGTGGATGGGGAGGGACTGAGATGATTTTCCTACTGTGAAAATTCCAGAAACCCCAGCCTGGTCCACCCATCCCCTCTGGCCAGTACTGGGATGCTCCAGACTGGTTTCACCACCAACCTGCTTGGTGCTGGTGTCCTGGTCCCCACCTCACAGCCCCCCAGAAAGATGCTCTGAGATGAGTTCATTCTTCATCTCCCATGGGCTATGAGAACAACAGCTTGGGGAGGGAACATGAAACACCACCACTTTGTGCCCATTATTTGATCCCAGAAGCATCCAAAGCCTCGGGAATAAGGGATCTGGAGGGAGCCAGGAGTTCCCCGCGGCCGAAAACCCCAAATGCCAAACAAGAATACCAGCAGTCCCATAAATCACCCCCTGTCTTACAAATCACACCCTCCCGATAAATCTCACCCCTGCTGCGGGGAGCTGCGAAGGCTGAAGGAGGAGGAGGGCACGGAGGACGGAGCCACTGGGGTTTGGCTGCCTTTTCTCACGCGGTGCCAGAGAACAAAAAGCTCCGAACAAGCGCTTTTATCGAAACGCACGTCAGAGCTCTGCGAAAGCCGGGCTGATAACAGGCACCTGAGCCAAGGCTGCTCTTCTGTCCTGTTTTTAACCAAAACACAAGCATATCCCGACTCCTCTGGCTGGGTTTGGGGTGTTCGCTGGGCTTTCCTGGTCAAACCTGGGTACAAACAGCTGCAGCCAAGGAAACCACAGTGAGTTTCTCCCGATTTTACAGATGGCCTGATGCACAGCAATGACTTGCAAACACAGAGGATGGAGCTGGGGCCGTGCTGCCCAGGATGGCTGGTGTGGTTTGCTACGATGGTAAAGCACAACAGCCCCTTTTGGGCAAGTTTGCTTTTTTTTTTTTTCAGGGAGAATAACACCAGGAGGCTGCAGAGAAACAGAAGTCAGTGTACCAGCGGATACTGGGCTCAGATTTCCTGGACATGTCTGTGTCTCCTCACTTTGGCTCTCAGTGCTGCACGGAAGTGTTCTGAGCTGAATAAAGGGATTTGGGGAATATCAAGTAGAAAACAAACGCGTCTATAAAAGAAGAAGGGGCTTGATACCTTTTACTTGCCTCTCAGACACCCGAGACACCCTGTGTAGTTGCAGTGGCCGAGCACATTTGGGAGGCTGTTGCGCCGGGAGAAGCAGATGCTCAGACAGCTGGATGGTTTTGTGGTTTTTTTTTTTGGTTTCAGTCTTTACTGAAAAGGTCAGATGCAAGTGGGACGGTAACGCAGTTATTGCTGGAAAAATAGAGACAGAGCAGAGCGGCGTGGTTTAATAAGGTAGATGTTATTGAATCAGCCGGGTAGGACGAACTTCGTGTCGGAGCAGAGCCCTGGGCAGCTCTCGCAGGGAGGAGAGGTGGGCTCTCAGCTGGCGATGTGGGGAGATACTGCGAATCCTCAAAACTGAAGCATGAAATTGTGGTGACTTGTGAGCTCCTAGAAGACACACAGTGGTCTGCAGCCAAGGGTGCTGTCGTGCATCGAAGGTTTCTGGCCCAGCCCCGCATCCCCTGCAAACTGGGGACAGGCAGGCTCAGGGAGGGGACCCCCACTCCCAGTTCATCCCTGGTTTGTGGCAAAGACAGGATGGTGACCAAGGAGGAAAGGTGAAAAGAATTCACATTGTTTACCCTAGAGAAAGGAAGACAGATAATATCTTCAGGTAGATAAAAGAGGGTTCGTTCCCCAAGGGATAGGCAAAAAGCAATGCGCAAATCACCTGGAGAAAGGTGCAGGTTAGCTCTTTGGAGAGACTGTTCAGGTGTAAGGGAGTGAAGGACCGCAGAGGGAGGGTAATCACCATCACCAAAGGTGACCCAGAAAACACATATCCCAGATGGTCTATGTGCCAGTGGGGCTCTCCCACCTTCTCTGATCAGTAAAAGCTTTTGGTGGTTCATTGCTTAAACCGTAGGTACGTCGCTGCTAAACCATCCCACAGGCCAACAGAAATACCAGTGACACAACCCAGGTGGGAGCAGGGAGTTGGAAGGTGCTGGGGGGGTGGGCCAGGACCATTCATCCCTGCTGCTGGTTGGTGTCATAGGAAGGTGGTCTGGGATTGCTCCTGGGATGCAGCAGGATGATACTCTTGGGATCAGCAACGATGGCAAGTTGGTCACATCTCGAACCTGCTGCTCCCTGGGGAATGGAGAGGCCAAGATGAGGTTGTGTTACATGTTTTGCAGCCTGGTTAAAGCTGCAGCTCCCATGCACCAGGCACGAGTCAAGCAAAGGATCAAGCCCAATCACTCGGGAAAGAAACTGCAGAAACCAGCTGGGGCTTGGAAAAGAATTAAGAAACCAGCCAGAAAATAAGCCGCCGCACTGAGAGCTGACCGTAAGTGACAGTTGTTTAAACATGGCAGAGCATCAGAGCACTTGAGGAGCTGGATGTGTGTACGAGAGGAAGGTAGCTGGAGGTGGGTGCCAGTATTTTCTGGCAGCGTTGGGTTGAAAATATCCTTCAGCTCCTTAGATAGCAAGCCGGAGATTACAACGCAAAGGAATGCACCGCGAGCTGCTGCTGTGCACAGCCGTGGGAGGACAAGCCAAGCCCCATGGCAGCATGATAGGAAACAGCCTAGAGACACACAGGCAAGAGACAAAAAGGTCAATGCTCTGAAGTGGCTTAACAGGCCATCGGGAGGCTCTTGGGAAGGAGTCTGGCACGGGGGAAGAGGGGTGAGGTGAGAGGAGGTCTCCATGGCAGAGAAATCATAGAAACACAGAATGTTCCGGTTTGGAAGGGATCTTTAAAGGTCATCTAGTCCAACCTCCCCGCAGCGAGCAAGGACATTTTCAACTAGATCAGGTTGCTTAGAGCCCTGTCCAACCTGACCTTGAGTTTCCAAGGATTGAGCCTCCACCACCTCTCTGGGCAACCTGTGCCAGCGCGTCAGCCACCCTCAGTGTAAAGTTTTCTTCCTTATATCTAATCTGAATCTACCTTCTCTTAGTTTCAGACCATTACGCCTTGCCCCATCTACATGGGATGATGGTTATTCCCCACCATGGATGTCACAGTTTCAGCTGGGACCATTCCTCCATGGGCAGCACAAACACAGCGAGAGCCCCTGGGAGCATGAACGGAAGCATCGAGCAGGAGGGAGGTTTAGTGCCACCTTCTGAGGGAGGGACAGGGGCACTGGGCAGGTCTGGGATCCCAACCCGGGCCCTCGCCACCCTCCTCATCTTGGCCTGTTCACCGTGAGCCCCTCTGTGCAGAGGTGCTGTGCTCACATGCTGACCCGGTGCCGGAGAGCACAGGAGAGCATCTGTCACTTCATTTGGCTTCTTGAAGCTCTTGACACCAAGCACCAGCTGGTGGGAGAGGAGGTGATAGAGGAAAATATCTCAGCTGCGTGTCTGAATGCGCAACCGGCGAAAAGATATTCCCAAGACCTCACTCATTTTCCCAGCTACACGGAAACATGGCAATGGAGAGAAGGAGAGACCTGTTTTGGCCGTCTAATGTGCTTTTCCTCCCCAGAGGGCTTTAACTAAGGTCCTGAGAAGCTGCTGCCGTTTACACTGAGCTTGCAGCTTCCAGCTCTTTATTTTGCTCAGTTTTAACTAACACAAATGTTGAGCTCCATCAGTTCCTTTGGGAGCTTTCTTTTTTTTCATAAAGGCAGAGTCCAGGACATTGTGCTGCCAGAGTAGTTTTTCCAAGGATCAAGTCCCCTGTCTTTCCCTGAAGGGCTGTGCTGTGGCCAGGCTTTGTTTCCATCCCTCCAGTGTGTTTTGGGCACTGGAGATGCTGCCAGCTGAGCAAAGATGGGTTATTCCAATATTTGTTCCTCGCAAGGAAACACCTCTGGCTCCTCGTCCATCTTCCGAGTGACGGCACCAGATGATTACAGCGCCAGGCCAGGAAAGAAACAGCAATAGCAACACTGGAAAGAAGAAGAAAAAAAATCCATTGAGGAAAAAAACCCACCAAATTGCATGGAAATTAGGCACCAACTTGCAGGAATCACTGCTGGATCTCAAAGGAGAGGCTACCAGGGCCATGTAGATAACTGACAGGAGGGTTGGTTGTAAATGATGTGTCCTTCCTGAAGGGACCTCAACATGGGGATGGGACCTGCTGTCTAACAGAGCAAGCCCCTTCTTACAAGAGCCCGACTCCTGGGAGCAGGGCTGGCATCTCAGGTGGCTTTGGCACCTGACACCACGATTGCCACCTGCTCTACCAGCTTGTGGTCAGGGCAAGTCGTCTCGGCGTGACATCCCAAGTGGCACAGGGAAGAGCAGCTCTCAGGCTTGAAGGAGGAGCAGGAAGGATCCAACTCATGATTTCTTTTCACTGGAAGAGGTGCCAGAACCAGGCAGGGCCACCCTGTGGTGCCGACCTGCAGTGCCCTTAAATGTCTTCTGCCATCAACCCAACACCCAGGCACGTGCCACCGAAGAGTCACTTGGCTGAAATAAACTTCTCTGCAGCATCGTGCCAGCGGAACAGCCACCGCGTAAACTCACAGCACGGGTAAGCCCAGAGTTAATTTCCCAGGTAAAGTTGTAGGAAATGAGAAGTGCTACACGGGAGAGCGCAAAGGCTGGCGCGTTTCTGCTCTTCTGCATCCCAGAAGGACACATGGATGAGGACTGTCCTGCGAGGCAGAGCAATTTCAAGGGGAAAAAAAAAAAAAGAAGGAGGACATACTTCTTCTTTGCAGGATAGCTGCTCCAGAGATCATGGGTGACATTTCCAGCAGGGTAAGGCATGCTACACGGTCATGTCCCAGCTATTACAAGGAAGATTCAGGCTCGGTTCCAAGCACTCTGGCTTTGGGCCATCCGCTTAACTCTCGGCATCTCGGTTCCTTTAGCTGGAAAAGAGGCGAGCTGTTCTCCCCGGCCTCTCCTGAGCTGTTGGGACTTTGGGAGGTGGGGATGGGGCGCACACCTACAGCCTCGCTGCAGCAAGCTCTGTGAGTAGGGTGTGACGGACACTGGTTTTCAGGATCCCAATCCCACGCTCGCAGGTGCAAGCCTGTTTTCTGCAAGGTCGGGTTCAGGAAGCACCATTTGAATGATTTATGTTCTGCCTTTTCTGGGGAGCTGTTTCCTTCCGTAGGCCGAGTGCTGGAAGTTACCCACTGCTAAGGGCAGGATGCTGGGAGCACTGGGCTGGCTCTGACAAAAGCCCCATGCTCCCAACTTGCCCTTTCTGAGGAAATTTGGCATCAGCAGTGAAGGTCGCTGCACCGAGAGCTTTGGGGGACAGCAAAAGGAGGCCTGAATGCATTGCCTTAAAAAAAGCCAGGAAGGGATGCATCCGTCTGTCTCTCTGTCCCTCTTTTTGCAGCCGGCTTCTCCCTTCCTTCATTTACAGCGGTTCTGAAAGCATCGCGTTGCCAAACCGATCAAGCGCCAAGTTCACCTAATCCAGAAGGAATACTCTCCAAGATTTCCTTGGGCTCTGGCAAATGTTGGAGCAGAACTGCCCGACTTCTGAAAACACATTTCTGGGGCAGGAGAGCTCCCAAACACACAGAGCGCCCGAGAACCAGGTAAGCATCTCGTTGTAGGGCTCGCAGAGGCGATTCGCGAAGCTAATTGCAAACTAGAAAACCTTATGTCAGGAAGAAAGTCGCAAGGCATCCTAACCAGAAACATATTTGGGGAGTGAGTCAGTGGAGGGGGAAGCAAAAAGAAAGTTGCACCCTTTCGCTTGATGAAAAAAGCATATGGCAACAGCCAATATTGTGAACAACACTCCCCGCTCCAGCAACTGAGCCAGAAAGAAAACTCATGACTCAACCGTTGCATTTCATCCAAATCTAAAGAAAAAATCTTGTTCGGGAGGGGTATCTTCAGGGAGAGTCAGCAAGAACTGAATTTAGCCGGTTAATTAAGTAAATTGTTCGGAGAGGGCGAAATTATTTTGCAGAAGCTTTCAGGCTCATTTTAAAGCCCTGACTTCAACGCAGCTGCTTAGGCTGCGGAGAAACAAGTGCACTCTGCAGACATATATAATGCACAAAACATACTCGTCCGTGCTCGCGCAGGCACACGGTTCCTTCAGATACCACAGAACAAACTCAGGAGGACCTTAACGCTTACAGAGAAACAGCTTGCATCCAGAGCTCCTTCTTCCCCCCCCCCAGAAGGCTGTGAATATGTCACCACAAATCATAAATCTGAGGAGGCCAAGAATGCCATCGCAATTATGAAATATAACTAGAAATTGGCAAAACATGGGACTGCAAAAATCCGCACGGCTCTGATGTGCTTTGGGTAGCTCGAATAAAAGAACGGGACGCCTCGCAGAGTGCGGGGGCCAACACAGTCTGCAGGCGTTTTTCAGGCGCTGTCGCTTGCTGAGGCTACTCGGAATTAAAATTCACTGCAGACAGAGGCAGTCTGCTGCAGCCAGTCCTCCACATTTTTATTTCTATTTTTTTTTTCCCCAGGACTTTGTGGTTGCAGATGTCAAAGCTGTAACGCTCGGTCAGCCCAGTGACTTGGGAAAGAAAGTGAATAATCCCTAGAAAGCAGCCCGGCGACGCTGGGTGGGAAAGTTCTCGCCTGCCAGACCGGACACATCGGTCCCTCCTGACTTGAGCCATCCGGCAGCGTCCAAGTTTAGGTGGTTCTGGGTAGAGAAGCAATTAAATGCCACCAGGACAAGCCTTGCGATAGTGATGCTTTGGGCGAGCAGTAGCGCCTGCTCTCATGAGTAGGAAGGGATCGCTCCAGCCCGAAGGACGAGAGGGTGCTGGGGGCAGGCACAGGACCGAGCCCGTCGCAGAAGGAGAGGTTTGTAGCTCTCGTCCCGCTCGCTGCCCTCCGCCTTGCGCCCACGTCTCCTGGCGGCAGCATCAAGCTCCAACATGTGTTGAACACGTGCTGGCTGATACGCATCGGGCTGTTCCGCAACCCTGCCAAGCTTTGCCTTGATTTAATCTCCTGCCTGGTTTTTCTTCCACCTCCCCCCCCCCGCCTCCAAATGCAGATGTGGTCTCTCCAACACGACGGGGATCGCAGGTTTCTTTCCGTGACAGCAGAGCACGCATCGTCGGGAGGAACGTTCCTGCCCTCTTCCCTTTTCCGCAACCGCCACAAAAGCAGCCTCACCTCCCGCCCTTCCCCCTGCTGATTTTTAATACTCTAGTTCATATGAAAATTAAAAAAAAAAATATATCTACACGAAAGCCAAGCCTGCGCTGAATCGCATGCGAGGGGCAGTCTGGTAAGCATAAAGGAGAAACCCTGAGGAGCGTGCCAAGAGACGTAACCGTCCCCTCCGAACATCGTGCTGTGCAAAGACAAAATGTTCAGCTGCTGTTTCCAGTAGAAGCCCTTCCCGCAGAACACCACTGCAGAACACCACTGCCACATCCGAGCTGTTTAAAAATTCCTTTCCCAACAATATCTTGCCTTATGGGAAGCACCGAGATTACCTGAAGGACCCATCACGGTCCAGTAGCTGTAAAACTAGTTGGGAATACTTGTAGCAGTGGTATTGCTGGAACACACGCCCGTGAGACACCAGCTGGGAGATGAAGGGTGTTTTGGAAGGAGCCTGTGGGCCTTCGCAAAAAAATCTAACCATTTCCTCATTGAAAGCACCCTTAAGTTATTTTTAAACTGAAGTATTGGTTGCTTAAAAGTAATTAAGAATGTGAAAATTTCTGACAAATCCTGCAACATTAAATATTTTAGGAAGTTATGAGAGGGGCATTTTCAGACTGAAAACGTGCACGCTCCTCATTTGGCCCTCCAGCACAACAGAGGGGGATGAAATGCGGGAAGGACAACGCATCGGGGGCGTGCCTCTTCGTCTTTCGGAGATTTTTACTGTTTTGCATTTTCGTGCCGCTTCACCACGGGAAACACCTACCCCTGGGAGCCGTCGGGGAGCCTGTCCCTGCCCAGAGGGATTTGGAGCGACGAAGCACGGGGCTTGCGGCAGCCCCGCGCGGGCTGGCTTTTGCAGCACCGGCCAAGTCAGGTTTCACGAGCACCACCACCCTGAGACCACGTCCCTCAAGACCAGCTCATCGGCCTCTGCTCGGTCATTCGCAGTTGCCTTTTCTACTGTTGGAAGTTGATCAAAATTGCCTCCATTCCCAGCCTGACAGGTTCTTACGCTGCAAAACCTGGATATTTGGAGTGCAGAAACCATCCGGGTGTGTTAGTGACTCAGCTCTGAAAACACAAGCTGTGAAAACCCACCAGGGACAATGTGGTCCATCAGCCTCTTTCGGTGGTAGCACACACTCATTTCTAGTTTTGGGCAGGTGTGAGAGACAGCAGCAGATGGAAAGATATCACAAATCCAAAATCGGCAGAGCTGTTCTCCTTTCCCCCTTTGCGTGGCTTTGGTTTCCAACCACTCTGGGCTTTGCGGGCAGAAGATACGCACGGAAAACCAGAATTCAACCCTCTGCTTGCTGAGAGGCTGTTGGGTGGAATACAAGGCTGCGACGGAGAACGAAGGCCAACACGGCTCACACCGTGATCTCTCTGATCAAAAGGGTCAAGGGTTCAGTGCTGGCCAGCTGGCAACCTAAGCCTTTTATTCCTCCACTTAATCCATATTACACACTCACTGAGGAGAAGGTAGGAGGAGCAACAAGCACTGAAGATGCTCAGAACGTCATCCAGCACTCACCGATGTCAAGGGTAGAGCTTTGTTGCAGCCAGGCTGGGGTCTGGCAGTTGAAGAAGCAGCATAAGCAGAACCATGCTGGTGGCTCAAGGTGGTTCATCACATTACCAGAGATGTATCAGAAACAAAAAAATCTGAATTTGTAAGGATACGGACGTGCTGGAGCTTGTCCAGAGAAGGGCCACGAGGATGCTCAGAGGGCTGGAGCACCTCTCCTGTGGAGACAGACTGAGAGAGTTGGGGCTGTTCAGTCTGCAGAAAAGAAGGCTCCGAGGAGACCTTATGGTGGCCTCCCAGTATCTCAAGGGGGCTACAAGAAAGCTGGGGAGGGGCTTGTTAGGATGTCAGGTAGTGACAGGACTAGAGGGAATGGATTGAAGCCAGAGATGGGTCGGTTCAGATTGGACGTGAGGAAGAAGTTCTTCCCCATGAGGGTGGTGAGACCCTGGCACAGGTTGCCCAGAGAGGGGGTGGCAGCCCCATCCCTGGGAGTGTTTAAGGCCAGGCTGGATGGGGCTCTGGGCAGCCTGATCTAGTGGGGGATGTCCCTGCCCATGGTGGGGGGGTTGGAACTAGATGATCTTTAAGGTCCCTTCCAACCCTGACAGTTCTAGGATTCTATTTGAAACAGCTATTACGAGTTCAAAACCCAAGCTAATGGAGGGAGTAAACCGAAGGAGGTAGTAAAAACTCAAAACTGGAAATGCTTTAGCACGAATGTACTTGAAAATCCTGTTTTAAAATGGAAATCAAGGATCTTCTTTATCAAGGGGCACGGTGAAATGGTAAGAGCCTTTAAGTAGCTGCTCTTCAAGCACAAAGTATGGGACCACTTGGAGCTGAGATACTGACTTTCAAGGAGATATCTGAAAGAGCCATAAAACCAGCAAGAACAATAAATTGGATGTGGAGCTCGAGCTCCAAGGGCTGCAGTCGTAGAGAAGTTTGCACTTCACCTCTCCCACGCCCATGCTCACAATGAACGAGGCACCAGGGGACTGGTATTTTATTTACGAAACAAAGAGAGAAGTTAATCTGTGGCAGATGCCTACAGAATTGTCAAATGAAAACCCTCTCTTTGGAGAAATCAGAGAGGATTTTGAAAACAAGAGATATTTCTTCTGGGACATCTCATGTTTGCAGGGGTCTCCTTGGCTTTCCATTCTTGAAGGGATTGCCCAAGGTTTGCTGCAACTGCAGCTGGGGAGACAGGGCATTTTTGGTGGAAAAAGCTGATATTAGAATTTACTCTCTAATAGGACCAGAGAGCACTGACCTCAGGAGCAACCTGAGCCAGGAATTTCCCTCCATATATTAGGACTTCTCTTACTCCTTGGAAGAGGAGACCGTGCCAACACACTGTCAGCCTCAGGAGCTGTGCACGCAGTTTTAGACGCAGCACACGGAGAAACACAAAGCATCGCCACTTCTCTAGCTCAAATGGGATTTTATTTACCCATTGAGGGATGCAGGAGAAACCCAAAGAGCAAGGAACCAGCCTTGGGAGAGGCCAGCCCAGATCTGCTGCTCACTAATATGCCCAGATTTATTGGAGGTGACACAAAATGCTTTGTCAGACCCAGAATTAAGCTGACTGATGGAAAGCACAACCGCAGTGAAGAGAGAACGTGCAAAACCCACCCTGAAAGCTGAACGCGTCCGGTTGGGTTTTGTCGATGCTGAGCTTTCAGAAGAAGTCTCAGGGATCACAAGGGCAATACGTGCCTCGTGGGTGTCAAGTGGGTTTCAAGGCTTCCACTTCTAAGTCTTGAGGATGCTCAAACATTCAAGAAGCAAACTTCAGTGCCACTGGGGAGAAATCAAAGCAGAAATGAAAAACAAACCCTTTGGAAGAGGCTTGAATGCAAGAGGTAAGGGACAAGCTGTTCTCAAAAATAGCTATGGAAGGAGGGAAAAGTTAAACCAAGTTAAACCAAGTTTGCTTTTGTGAAAAACGATCATTAAATGCACACAGAATGCAAAAAAAAAACGTTAGGCTGAAGCCCATCTGATAAACCAGCAAATGGGATTGTCACATGGGTGACATTTAAAAAAAACAAATAAAATTTAAAAGCTTTTTGCAAGATCTGCAAAGACAACAGGCGTGGGCTCTGGGGAAGAAATGAGAAGTGGTCGCCGCAGTTGCAGATGGAGAGCAACCAGTAAGAGAACGCTTGGAAAACGCTTGGAAACTCTGTTCCTGGGTCTTGGTGTGTAAAAGCTTCCTGAATCCCTGACGGCCACTGGAAATGGATGGTGGAGATGGGGTGGTTACCCTGCAAAACACCATGGGTCCATCACCCGCAGTCCGACCCCGGTAGAAAAATGATGTACGGAGGCAGAAACCTAATCTCCAAGGGCAACGCTGGGAAAAAAAAAAGGGGAACAACGAATTTCAGATAAACTCATGTGGCAGAGGGCCCACAAATAGCCATTACCTATCTAACTGCAAACAGCTGACATAGTGATTCACGACCTCAACTTGAAAAAAAAAAATTAAAAAAATCAATCCTCACCGATTTAGCCACGGGCAGAGCCAGCTCGACTGCCAAGCGGCACGGGAAACGAGACAGCGGAAAACCGTGAAGGAGGAAGAGGTGGTAACCTGGTGTAATATGTGTATGAGAATCTTTCAGTTCAGCCTAATGCTACTAATTAGGAAAGGAGATAAAATAATTGAAGTTGGCCAGCTAGACCATCACAGTGAAATAAAGCAAAGGGCCTCTAAATGCAGAAACACCGGCAAAAAAACCCAGAGCGTATAAAATGAGAAGGGGGGCTGTAGTAAAAACATGGCAGAATAAGTAGGAGCAAAAGGAGGGAATCCAGAACAAAAAAATTTAAAAAAAAGTAAGGCTCATTATCTACAAAAATGACCTTGTGGCAAGAAAACTGTAAGAGGCAAATTTGGACAACGCACTCAAGGGCAAGTTTCAGAAAACAGCTCGGTATCAGTCAGAAGACTGACAACAGCGCAGTACTTTTCCCTTATCTTGGTTTCTCAAGAAAAACCACCAGTCAACACAGCTTGTAAAACTAAACATCATTCTTGCAGAAGAAAACAAGTCAGTAATTGGAAGCCAGGACATTCCAGCTCCATATTATGCCACGGACCATCTGACCAGAAAGATTTAAGCGTGAAATTTAGACTCTAGCATGCAGAGACGTGACCCTACTCAAATCCGTGTTACGACGCAGAATAGAAACGGGGCAACCCTTTTCCTAAATTGAATTTTCAAATAGTATTTCATCTTTGCAGGAGGATGACAGATCTTTTTTTTTTTTAGGATTAAAAAGACTGCCCACAGCACGCTTAACATCTTCACGTACGCTTTAGAATAAATCTCCCTCTATTCTTTCAAGGTATGTTCTATCTTTGCAATTAAGCTCGGAGACGAGCAGATGCTCCATGAAGCTACAAAATTAGAACAGAATCGTGAATGCACACATCCATTAACTGGGGAAAAATGCAAAGCCATGAACAGGTGATTGGTCCTTCCTATCGCTTCCACCAGCAACACGGTTCGGTTCTCAGCTCTACTCCCCGATTCACCGAGGGGCACAAACACGAAAGCAGGATCTCATCCCTTATATGGAGAGCAGTCGGCAAGTACCAGCACGTTCTGATGTGAGGGGAACAGCTATTCCATAAATCTGAAGCATGTTCTGGACAACGGCAGAGTTTACACAGACCACAAGAATTGCAGGAATTAATCCTCCTCTGTTTGCAGCGTTTAAAAAGAGAGATCTAGCGTAGATCCAGTTGTGTAAGGGGATAAAGGCAGCAGCGACACGATCCAGCTCAAAGCCCTGGAACACAAACCACGCGCGTTTGGCAACGTTTTCCACGTTCTAAATATAAAAGGAGATTCTCCTTTTCTGCTTAAGTTCTCCTAATTAGGAAGAGCTGATTAAACAACTTATCTGGAAAGCCAGTGATGTAAACAAAAGGCTGCTTCCTGGAGCAGAGGTGTCAAGCTTCCCTCTCTTTGAGGGTTATTTCAATTTTTTATGATGTTATTTATGATGATATTTAAATTTTTTATGTTCAGCGACAAAGGTAAACCTGTCAGGCAGGCGAGTTACAATTTACTGAGGCTGGCTGGGTTTTTTTTCAGAGATCTACACTGAAACAAGATCCTTTAGACTGTCTGAACACAAGTATTCCTTCCTCACAGCACCCAGAGAAACAAGCAACAGCCCAAGCAATATTATTTGAGAATAATGTCCTATCTCCCTGCCTGAAACTTCAGAAAGGGATGTCTGGGTGGTTTCCACATCTCGGAGCCGCTGCCGAGGCCGTCTGCTCGTGTGGGCTGATGCTGCCACATCCGTCCAGCCCAAGAACCCCGCTATTCATCACCACTACCTGATTTTTTCTTTTCTTTTTTCCGACAGAAATTTAGATTCTGCATCTTCTAAATGTACTACACAGATCACAAATACCCCCCCGGGAGGCAGCCCAGACCCCACATATCCGATACTTTGGAGTTATAAAATCTCAGCCACGATCTCTTAGTGTTCCAGTTGGAGGTTATTCCCTTTCATCCCAACCTTTCTCCCTCACCTTCCCCTGAATTAGCTTCAGGTACAAATCTGCTCTAAGCTCTGCTATTCCCAGGCCTCGCCGAGTTTCTTTTACGCCGCTCTCTTTCCTCTTGATGGGATCCTTGCACATAAATATACGCACATTTTTACACAAACGCGCACACACACACATCTATACGTTGAATAACGGTAAGGAAAAACCAGCTGGATCCTTTGCAAACCAAGTCTAATGTGAGGTCAAAACCTGAGCAATACTCGAGACCTAAAAAGCAAAGGCAGTTTACTTACTTTTGAGAAGAATGCGACTGATGTCATTTGTGTGAAACCACAAATATTTATTTTTAATGAAAAAATACTTAAAGTGTGCCACAGTGTCCATATATTCATTTGAATAGTAGTACAAAGATATGCATTTCTGAGAAAAAGTCTTAACACTGTAGAAAATAAATGTGGTTCTTAAATTATGTCGAAAGAAACCAGTAAAAAAGTAATGTTGTTTTTTTTTTTTTTTTCCTAACACGGGGGTAAAATGAAACAGAGAGCATAATAAATTAGAATTACAGTATTTCAAATATTTGCTTCATGCTTTTTTTTTTTCAGCATTACTTTCTAAACGTGTCACGCAGAGCACACCCTCAGGAGCCAGCAGTCGGAATGGTCTGTCGATGGTACTGTGGATAACAGGATGTGGAGCTGAATAAAGTCCTAGAAAAATGACGCCACCGTTTGTTATTTACTGGTACAGAAAACATCAGAACATGGCAGTTTTAGGTTTGTAGTTGACATACTTTTTTTTTTTTGTTAATGGGAATTTAGTTTTTTTGTCGCGGTTTGTTAGTTTGTTTTTTTTTTTAACCAACTAGTCTTTCGTACTTTAATGAGCTAAACAGCAATTACGGTCATTAACAAGTATGTCACCCAAGCACACTGCAACAACGGTGCTCGTGGGATGCTACACGTTGTGCTGGCTTTTGATGCAAAGGTAACAAGAATTTGGAATCCTTTCAGGTCTAATTAAGAACTGCAAAACGTTTAAAACTATAAAGAGCTTTGAAATACAAATCATTTTCGCACTTTAGAAACGGGAACAAAAAAAAACCAAACCCAAACATGCACTTAAACCTGAAACCTCAATGCCACTTATACCGTGGTCTAACAGTAAAACATCAGTTTTGTGCCATTCGTTTTAAAATTTCCTTTCCCATCCCGCCCCATCCCCAGTCAAAAATTCAAATAGCGTCTAAATTGGATTTGTCGGCATCTTCTTGGTCATGTTTGTATATGAAAGTTAGAAGGAAAAGCGCAATATCCAGAGACGACCAATATGCCGTGTGAGACGTGACTGCGGACCAGTATCTGCTCTTCACGAGACTTTCCCTGAGCTCGAAATCAATCCTGTGCTCCAGTTCCACTAGAAATAGAAGAAGAAGCAAAAACACTGTTAAGAATTATGAAGAAAAGACACCGGCGTTTCGCTTCTATCAGCGCTGGGTCCTATTTGCTGTATATTTAAAATGTTATTATTTCAAGGGTGTATAGATGAGGTGCTCAGGGACACGGTTTAGTGGTGGACCTGGCAGTGACGTGTTAACGGCTGGACTCGATGATCTTAAAGGTTTTTTTTCCAGCCAAAACAATTCTATATAAAATGCACATATCTGTGTTCACATTTAACAGTACACTCATCCAAATCAACTGCGAACTTTAATAACGTGTACATAGGTTCTGATGCACGTGCATTTAGCACGAACCTGACCTAAAAGTGGCACTTAGTTCAGGAAAGGGGAAAAAAAAAAAAAAAAATTAAATGTAAAGCTTGGAAAAAGCTGGCATCCCATTCCCTGGAAAGGTTCAAGGTCAGGGTGGACGGGGTTTAGAGCAAGCTGGTCTGGTGGGAGGTGTTGGAACGAGATAATCTTTAAGGTCCCTTCCAACCCAAACCATTCTATAATTAATAATAAATGACTGTAACAGACCTAACTGATCCATAGTAAATTTAGTGTTCTCATCTTCGTTATATTGTTAAGTGCTTGTTTTACTGATCTTCACTGTACTTACTTGCAGGCTAATTGCAATTCTGTAAATTATTGATATATGTCTTCTATGACTTTCTAAGCAGCTGTTTTCCTTATAGTAACTATAGAAACATGTTTATTTATATTTATGATGACGACACAGAAGCACCCAGCAAACGTTGAGGCCCCTTTAGGAAACACTTTCAGACAGTGGGTGCTCAGAACTTTCTGAAATAAATGGACTTCTTGCATCTTTAGCAGCAATACAGGGAGAATACACCCAATATCACAAGCCCTTTGTGAAAACCAGCCGTGCCTACACAGGGTTAGCCCGTTGCCTTTCCAAATTATTCCAAATAGATTTCAGCAGTTACCCTTTCATTTCAATGTCTGCTTTGATTAATACCACATTCAGAGGAATTTTCGCTGCGTGTTTAACTGGGCCAATGGCTAATCTATTGTTACGACACTTTCGCGGTTAGAAAATCTCTACAAGGAGCAGTAGAATGAAAAGGACAGAACTAAAAGCCTGCTTAGCTACAAAAGGCAAAATCCTATATTGGATTAAAAAAACCAATCAACAAACGCAGCCATTTATCAAAGCCAGCTTCAAGGAGTTGTAAAGCTTGGCTGAAAGAACGCATGAGGGGAGCATCGCTTGGGTAACAACGTGCCTTCGCCTTTTCCCACGAGCCTTGCAGCAAGGAGAGGCAGTCAGAGCCTTCCAATTGACCAGGACATGACCATGGCCATGGCCACTGGAAAGGCAAATCCTCAAAAAACCCCATCTCTCAGCAGGAAGGACGCCTCGAACGCTCCAGCTCCCTCAGACGAGAGGCCGTTACGGCAGCTTGGGAGGCAGCCAAGCCCCAGCAGAAGCCGGGCGGTCGCCCGCTCGGAAGCAAAGCCTTCGCCGGTGGATTGTGTCACTCGGTTTGCTCCACCTTCTCCTTCTACAGAGCCCGGGCAGACAGGGATGCAGGAACCATGCAGAAGACCCTTGATGTGCCAAGCTGCCCTGAAAGGACCTCACCAGCAGCTCCACAATGTCCTCTGTCAGGCCACTCTGTTTTCCTCAAGTTTAAAACAAAGCTTCTGTCTTCAAATAGTGACTCAGGCAGTTTATCTGCTGAAATGAGCAGCGATGGACGGACAGCAACGTATCACGTGAATGCCATCACAAGATAAAACGCACTTGTGACTCCTTCGATTGCCAAAAAAAACCCCAAAACCCGCCTTGCAACAGTGGCAACGAGAAGTTTAGAAATAAAATCAAGTATGAATTTCTGTAAAGGAAGTACCTATACTTTTCCAAAAAAAACCAGCTGCTAAAATCAGACTTTCTGTTCTGGGTGGTTCAGATCAGGACAAGGGCAGCTTCTGCTTCCAGTCACATGTGCTAAACCCAGAAGGCTCCAGAATTGCAGAAATGCAAATAAATCCTTTTTATGATAAATGGGGAGTAGGGTGCTCTGCAGCAATTATACTGCTTTTCCTAGCGGGACTTAAGAAACTACTGATAATGCAGATCTCATTAGCCGAAACTCATGCTTGCATGTATACGTGTGTGGTGTACATGTATGTACAAACACATAGGATAGGATCATAGAATGGTTTGAGTTGGAAGCGACCTTCAAGATCCTCTCGTTTCAACACCTCTCACTAGATCAGGTTGACTTTTAAAGGTCACCTAGTCCTAGACCCCATGTGGGGAACAGGGATTCCGGTTCGGTTCTCACGTGTTGCCTGACCTAGTCGAGAGGTGGCGTCCCTGCCCACGACCGGGAGGTTGGATTAAAATGATCTCTAAGGTCCCTTCCAGCCCAGGCCGTTCTACGATGATGATGATGTCTTCAAGTAGATCAGGTTGCTCAGAGCCCCGTCCAATCTGGACTTGAATGTTTCCAGGGATGGGGCCTCCACCAGCTCTCTGGGCAACTTGTGCCAGCGTGTCATCACCCTCATCACAGCAAATTTCTTCCTTGTCTCCAGTCTAAATCTGGGGTCTGTAAGGTGGGCTCAGCACTAACCTGTGGGCTCGAGAAATTCCAAGCTGCTGTGGGGCAAAGGCGGTGTCCCGACCGTCGCAGCCTTCTTGTCTTCCCCTTCGGCTCCATCTTCTCCCGCCTCGAGCATCTGCAGGGTGGTTGTACTAGATCGACCAAATCCTGAGAAAAGCATCCCGCCGAGGCCTTTCCCAATACTCGCAGCTCCTGCACCGTTGAGCACGGAGGGAAGGGAGGAAACCCAAAAAAAAAAATAAATCAAAAAACACAAGCGCAAGGGCAGCTGAATCAAACCGCAAATTAAAGTCACTGCAGCACCCATCAATTAGAGCTGAGAGACGGACGAGGGAAAACACTATTCATGCTTTTCTAGGGTGGGGACAGCTTATCTGACTTCAGTGAACACTGTCTATCATGAGACTAATCTCGCGTACAAGCAAAGGCTATAATTTGGAAACTGCAGTTAAGGGAACAAAAACACATTGAGAGCGCCTCTGCAGCATGAAATCTGGTACTTTCACAGACACGTTGTAATTCCTTTTCTGTACAAAGCCAAAAATGCTTTATAGCAACGTTAGTACCTTTTGCTCATAAGAATTCCATTAGGATATTCAAGATGTTCTTCTTATTAAGGGGCTTTACGTTGAGATCATGCTTACAGACATTTAAAAATGCTACAAACTCCTTTAAAGGGACAATTTCAGGTGTAGAAGAACAGATCTGTGATGTTTTCTCCTGACTCTGCTGCCACCTTATGGAGGAGGCGCTATAGTTACTACAGTAACACACGAAAAAAGCCAACCCTGTCTTGAAATACCACAGATTTCTATTTAAGAACTAAACTGCTTTCATAGACTTACTTGATTGGGAAGATTGCTGGCACTAGCGTTCTTCCAAATCCCACTTTAAGAGCTAAAGAAAAGCCTTGAGTCAACAAAAACTGCAAGTGCATGCTCAAGTGTAAGCTCCAGTGGAAGTTAATTTAAGCTCACTGAAACCAGGGCTTATTTTGAACCAGAAAGCCAGAAGAGGACAGACTTCATATTAAAGAAGCCTCTACTGCCTATTGCAAAATCATGAGTTAAAGGTAACTGTAACAGCTTACAGAGGGTGATTCTTCTCCTATTTGCCAATACCAGAAAATGTAGTCACGGATCAAGCTTTAATTTACTTTTTTTTCCCCTCAAAGTACAGCGGAAGCTATTGAATCACCAGGATGTTACTTCAATAAGGCAGACAACAACAAGGCAGCAACAGCATAAACTCCCTGACCCACACCCTCTCCCTGCAAGCCTTGACTCCACTGTACGTAAACTGTCTTGTATTCAAAGTAAAGGCCAGTTGGGATTAAAACATATATATACATACATATATACACACAAACACACACCAAACTGAAACAGCCAGGAATAGTTTGCTTACGGTTGCACCTTAAACATCACATCACGGAGCAGTGAAGCTCTACAAGAAGGTCCTATATATAAAGCAAAGGACATAAAGAACAATTACCTAATATACTTGCTTTGCCTATGTTTGTTATAGACTCCCCATAGTGGCGTCGAACCATGACTGGTGAAGTGCTTGGGCTCGGTACAGTTGAGACACTTTCGTTATCAGTACCTGAGGTAGTTTCTTTTGTTGGGTTGAGGAAACTTGGCTTCATATGCTCATAAGGTAAAGGGTTCACGGTGCTGTACCAGTGGATCTGGACAGGCGAAATGTTTCTGTAGTGTTTCAGGATTAAGGGTTCTAATCTATAGGCCTGCGAGAGGAATTTAGAAAAGAAAATCCTGAGTGTCAAAACTGAAAAAAAAATCACATCCCCTTCCCATACAGAGTCCTCTCCAACCTCAAATCCAAAATATCTGTAACAAGTGCAGCCTAGAAAGTGGCAGAATGGTGGTGTTATGTTCTCGTTCACTTTTATTTTCACAGCCTGGAAGATATATTAGTTCTCCAGTTGCTCCTGCATTGACTTTTGCACAATTCTCTGCAACATTTGTACCACACGTTGTTACAAACATAGAAGTTGCTGTTAACAGATGTTGGCTCTTACTACATACACTTAAGATGATTCTGCCCAATGCAACAGAGAGGGAGGAGACCTTGTTGCTCTCTACAACCACCTGAGAGGCAGCTCCAGCGAGGTGTGGCTGGTCTCTTCTCCCAAACAACAAACCAAGAGGACAAGAGGAAAAGAGCTCAAGTTGCACCAGGGGAGGTTTAGATTGGATATTGGGAAGAAATTCTTAACCAAAAGAGTGGTGAAGCACTGGAACGGGCTGCCCAGGGCAGTGGTGGAGTCACCATACCTGGAGGTGTTCAAAAGTGTGCAGGCACGGTACTTTGGGACACGGTTCAGTGGTCATGGTGGTGTTGGGTTGGCAGGTGGACTTGATGACCTTAGAGGTTTTTTTTCAATCTTAATGATCTGATGATTCTACGAACCGGCTACGTAAACATTTTGTTTGAACACTCGTGACTGATCCCTGTACAAACTATGAATCGATGTGCTTATAAAAAAAAAAAAAATTTCTATTGATTCCTTATTTTTCTTTGTTTACTTAGATGCAGAAAAGCATTCTGCACTTTACTTTAAAGCTATTTGCAGTGCAGGACCACAGACTGCAGCCTGATCAATCATCCTAGGTGTCCCAGGAAAATTCTGGGTTTGGAGTAGCTGGAGCTGAACAAGATCTTGAAATGAGCAGAACCAGCACATTTGGAGTGAAGCCCGAATATACTCAGATTCAGGGCAAGTTTAAATGTAAAAGTATCCCCAAGATACTATTCTACAGTAAACCTGAAATCCCAAATCAAGCTTGCATCAAAGAAACTGCCAAGGTGATGGAGATCTAAGGCCCTTTGGTAAGAGCGAGCGCTGGCTGCCTAGGGAAGAGCGTAAGACAGGGTGAAGCGATACCAATCCTGCCCTCCCAAGCACTATCCCACCCTCCAACAATCTGTTACTCTGGATTCCTTGGGGAGAAAAAACCACCAGAGGGTTTGGTTTTCTACAGTATCTTGAAAACTGCTTGTGAAGCCTTTTTTAACAGCAGTGGTAGCTTTGGACAGATGATGTTTAATGGAAGTCAATAAGGTAAACACACAAGGATTATTTCTTACGCCTTTGCAAAAAAAACCAAACCAAAAACAGAGTAATCTCAATTCTTATTAATATGAAAAGAGAAGCAAAGTATATGGAGATCACACATTGTCACAAAACTGATGCTTAAAAACAGCCAAGGTAAAAGCTTGCAGCTGCAATTAAAACTCACCACTGGATCTGTTGGATGAAAAATATTTAGTAAGCGGTTACAAATTGTTCTGGGCAGAATATGGTCTTGACTACCGCTGTTTCCTGGACGGATGCCACGCAATGCCAAAAACACTGCTAGTGGAGATCCCATACAGAAGAAATTCTCAACCTGAAGAGAGAGTTTATCCACATTAATAAGGCTGGAAATAATGCTGCCTAACATGGCTGGATTTGATTCTGTCTTTCAGCTGAGGGCCTCGTACAGTATTAGTTAGGCAAAACAGGGAAGACCATTATAACATACACACTGTGATGTGAAGGTTAAGTATCACAGAATCACAGAATGTTGTTTCCCATTTCCCTTTGCTTTGAGAAGAGAGTGCTACATAGTTGAAAAACAAGTGGGGTATTTGAACTGAAAGAGTTCTCCCAACACTGGGAAGGCTGGAGCAAGAAGAACTCAGAAGACACTGAGAAGAAGTGATGAGTTTCAAAAGGCTGAAGCGTTGATTTCTCGTGAAATTTCCCAAAGCTTACCCCAGCTCCTTAATCTTACCCTAACCAAGTACTCCACGAGCTGCTTTGCGACATGCGCCCCATCGAGGAAGTAGAAATGAAAGCTCCGCTGAGTATTAAAGACAACCTAGAGGATAGTTATAGCAGTCACATACACACAGAGGCTGGTGTCTTGCACAACCTCTTAAAACACCCAGTGTTAGTGAACAGAAGGGCGCTGGACCGAAGTGCCACCAACCCCTGCCCAGGAACAGGTAGAGCACAGCAGCGACTCCGGGGCTACTCTTGCATCATCCAAAGCTGTCGTGACTTTGGTCCGAAAGGACTGCCTCTAGCACCGAGAGGCAGTGGGGTAAACCTGACCTGTGACTGCCAACCTGCCCACCAAGGTCACTGGACATGCACTAGTGGTAGGGACTTCTGGTCCCTATCAGCCTGGGCCAGGATTCAACAGCGACTTAGAGGTGAACAGCTTTGTATCCCATTACCGATCCTCAGACATCGTCTCCTAGAAACAGCAAATGCAAAACTCTGTAGTCAAAAACCTTTTTGCCAAGTCAAAATAACTATTTTTAAACCTTTGGAGCATCTTCTTCTACGAAAAATTCGTTCTACCGCTATCAGACCTTCACTGCAACTTTCCCAACAGTAGTGCCCACTTTGCAGGGTGCTACTACTGAGCAACTCCTTGTACGCTGCTACTAAACCAGCAAGAGAAACCGCTGTGTTCATGCTAAGTGCACGTTGAGGACACTTGGATTCCCATGTGCTTTCGCTACCTATGTCAGTGCATGGAGCCAGGGTGCAGAAATAATGGTCCGCTTCATCCATCACATTCCAGCGCTGCGCAAAACATTCCTCCTCCTCTGACTTGGCACTGCTGCCCCACCTCTTCCTTCCAAAAGAATGCGCAAGTCCCGACTCCATGAAAAAAAAAACAAACCACCCAAACATCTAGGACTTCAGCAGAGCTATTCAACGTCCTGGGCTGCAAAGCGCTGCTGTGTCATCTCCATTGTCACTCCAGTCTAGCGCAGAGCTGCTCTCCTTTCTTACAACCAAGCTTCACACAGACCCTCGCGTTTTTGCAGCTTGGCTAAAAAGCTTTCTCGTTCTCAGGTACAATAGGAATAGATAGTCAGTTCAAAGGATTGCGCTGTGAATAAGTAACCTTTTACCCTGTCGATCTGATATTCCTGTATCGAGCGCCCGGAATACACAGTTACGGTCTTTCTGCTTCAGAAAGAACTCAGACAGTGACTGCCAGTTTATGCTTGCTAGCAGTTGCTTAAAAGAGGTTTTCATGAACTCACTTTGGGCAGTGACAGACCAGGCACAAATCTCAAAAGGTGAATGGGTTCAGTGGTTACACAGTGCCTGTTTTTTTTTCCTTTTTTTTTTTCCTATTGATAAACACGGGATTAACAGTGTCCACAGATGCGCTTTCTTCTTGGAGGGCTCAGTTCTTTGCTATGTGTTTTCTTCCATGCACGAGCCTTTCAGCACGGTCTGCCAGCTCTGGAAATGCTTACAAAAGCAAAGTGCCAACTGGTGGGTACCTTAACAGGTGGCTCCAGCCCAACACCAAAGCAGGGAATGCTAAAAATCAAAAACTAAGTCTTGCAAAACCAAAGTCCTTCAGATTGCAGCCTCTCGGCACCGTTGCAAAGCAGCTGACAAGAAGGCTGCCGTGTGATGAAACCTACTGGGAACAGAGGATTAAAATCTTTCTTGAAAACATTTCTTAATTCTGGTGTTTCTCCTAGAAGCAGGAGTGAGACACTTCACAAGCTCCTGTACATTTCTAACAGCAGAGGAGAAAGATTTAATAACATGACCTTTCTGGGTAGTACTTTTCTCCTGGGTATGACTCATAAACAGAAGACTTAATGAATTTACTTGTATTTTTAGCTGAAGCTGAGCCAAATAGTCATCCATTCAACTTAAGACTGCAGTGTTTTCAGAATAAATAAATCAAAAAAAAAAAAGTTGAATGAGCCACCAGAAGCCAGGCAGCACAGCTCTTTTGTGCATAGGTACACGTGGGGGACAAGTGAGTGTTGTTTAGTGGTGACATTAAAACAGAAGACACAGAAGGAGATTACGATTTATGTCTCTGTGCTGTCTTTCAGCCCGAAATGATGCCAAACATCCTCCCTGAGTGAGAAAATACAGATGCCTGCAGCAGCCTCTACCTGTTCTTGCACCCAAGGAAAGTTCTGCAGCCTTGGCAGACTGAGAACAGCGACTTACCACCAGTATTACTGGGGAATTTAACTGGGCGGTCGTGTGTTGCACTACTACAGCCCAGTTCTGCACTGCGTTCAGTTTAAAGGCTTCCTCCTCTCAGACAAGGCTGCACATCAGCATCTCATTAAGCCCTCATGACTCTTGTACACGTGGTAAATCATCAGTATCTTGTAAATACTTTGTGCCGCTTGTCATCACCACGGACATCGCTGCCAGATGATGCTACATAGAACACACGAGGTCAAGTCCAAGCTGGAGCTTCTTCTGGAAGAGTTCCTGTAAGCCCAGGTGAACAGAAGTGCTAGGGAATCCTCAGGCACTTTGGCCAAACCCAGACTTAAATGAATTTCCATCTCACTACTAGGGAGCAACTGTGGTATGTCCTGCCCTCCTCTCACCCACTGTGACTGAAAATCATGTTACAACATGGTTATTTTCACGCGCCACTCTCCATATCTTCCTGTTCTTCAGCCCCTTTAGCCTATAACTCTGATTCCTCTTACCTCGCTGGCACAGAGCAGCCTGCACTTCTAAGCTTTACATTTACAACTACATTTAGTGTCGCCTTTGCTTTTAACTCCCACAGCTCCTATTGCTTTAGCAGTTTATTAAACTGTGCCACCTGAGGAGAAGTAGAGGGAGAGAGACGAAGATATCTCACCCTCAAGTTCCCATTCTGGTGGCTTGGCCAATACATTATTCAAATACAAGACACCCTGTATCTTCAGGTTTGTTTTTTTTTTTTTTACCTCCCAAAAGGGTCAGTCTACCACACCGATAACTTCCTTTAATATTAAATACCAGACAACTCAGCTGCTGCATTTATTCTTGCATTTGTCTTGCACCAAGTCACATTTGTGCCTGCTCAGCATCAGCCAAGCTTAACTCTGCTTCAGGTAGGACTAGTGACTCTGCCTCATCCCAGGAAGCTTAATCTATTTTGGTCCATTAAAGAGGCAACACATCAGCAGTGGATAGTCTTTTTCATTACAGATGTAATGCCCTTTTTGTTGTGTAATACAGCCTAAGGAGATCAGTGACCAAAGACTCCAGCCGCCTGCATCGCAAAGATCAAAGTAATTCGTGGATCAAGCCCTTGTAGTTAATAGCAACTCGCGATCAAACCAGAGCTCTGGTCTGCCTCGAAGAGCCGAAGCGCTGGTAGCTGGTACCTACAAAGCAGTTACTTCTCTTTCAACAAGCTAGTCACCCTCAGTAAGCTGATGAGCCATCATCTTTCAATCATCCTGCTGAAATCCTCCCTTGGCAGAAGCACGCTGCCATCACGTTCGGCTTTCCGGAGCTCTGCGGCAGACGCGGTACCCAAGCGATGGGAGTACTCACTAGGGTAAAGCTCCACAGAAACACAACATCGTCCTTTCCGTGAGGGTGAGGAAAAGGATGTACTGCAATGGAAAACTACCTAGCAGTAATTTGGACTGATAAATTCCTCTCCTCTTCCTCTTTTCTTTCCCTCTCCTTTCCTGATTCGTCTAAAAAGCATCTGTTCAAAATAAAAAAAAATCTTCAGTTTAAATGCGAGTGAGTGATGAACGATCTTTCACAGAGCTGGAGGAGTATCAGCCTGACTCCAGCTTCCTTGATGGCAGAGATAATAGTGTGATACACACTTCAAGCAGCGATGAAAAGGAGAAGGTTATGACAAGTTGAATTACAGTTAGTTTCCTCTTTTTTCATGGCTCTAGATTGATCTTTGCTTCTAGGAGCCCTTCTGAACTCAGAAGGAAAGAAAAATGACAAGTTGAGAGACAATCATCTATTTTATTCTCATCTATCATGTCACATTTTTATGGTTTAATATTTCAGGCTACAGTTGAGCAACTAGAAAGTGCTGCACACCCCACTAAGAAGCTAGAAAAATGCTTTTTCTCAATGCTAAGAAATTCTAGCAATTTGTACAGGTGATTAGCAAGCAATCTGTTTCATGAGACTGGAAGTAACTTGTGCTAACTGTCAGACCAGAATAATCTGGAAGGCAAATCCACTGCTGGAGGAAATTCAATCAGATTTGCTCAGAGGTGTGACATGTTAGAAGCAGTCCTCAAGGAAAATGGATTAGTCAACGAAGGGGAAGTGAAATTGTTTAAGATAGCAATTAATGTAACTTCCCAAACGGCTTTTGCCTGCCCACAGTTGTATGTGTGTGTGTAATATATTAAAAAAAATCTATATATACGGGTTTATAAATTTATATATAAGCCTATTTGTAATAAATTGTAGTATATGAATACAGTAACATGTTTACACACACATACACTTCAACCAATACATTAAAATTATTCTATCAACACTATGTCCAGGGTCGGGGAGGGGAGGGAGGGAATAAGTAGATTAACTCATACTGCAGGTGTATTTTTACAGCAAGTAGAGCATTCAGTAATAACCTCTCCAACATACATACCTTAAATTTTAAGGCAGGTGGTTTTGATATGGTGGATGCCTTTAAGTCACGTAACCTTTCTTCTATCCCTCTCAACCTAGAAAATAGAGATCTTTCTGAGATCCGGTAAAAAACGCAGCCTTAACCTCTCTGATCCAAACAGGCATCCCTGTGGGGTCCAGCAGTTTTGTCTGCTGGGAAGAGAGAATGATGGAGTCAGTATTTCTTGGAAGGCAGCCCAATTGATGAAGAGTCAGTGTACGTGAAATCCTGTTTCTGTGGCCACAGGAGGAATCAATCCAGACATGACGATTTCCTTGTTCACCACCCCAAGCATCTGCCCACCCTCCTTCCTCAGGAGTAGGTGACTCACCTCCTGTTTCTTTGATATTTTTGAAGTCAGACTGCCTGTCTTGTGGTTTGGGTTTTTGTGTTTTGGTTTTTTTTTTTTAAAAAAAAAATAATAAAAGGAAAACAAAGCCATAGGAAACTCCATGGCCCAATATTAGAGGGTTCTGTATTGTGGTGGAGTATCTGGAGGACGCTGCCCTACCCTCTCACCTATCATTAAAAAGGTCATTCACCGGTTCTAGTTAGCCTGAATTAAAGAAGCAGCTACAACACAAAGCACTCAGACTGGTAAAACTGTCCCCAAATCCAGCACTAGAACACGATACCCCCTTCGGAGCAGGAAAACGTCATCTCCCCAAGCTCCATAAACGCGTTACGTAAACCAATACGTTCAGCTTAACCTCTCCCATCCTGATTAGAAGGACCAAGTCTGGAGCTGAAACTTCCCAAAGATTTCCCAGTACATTAAAAAAAAAAAAAAATCTGTATGCTTTAACGAAGGTGATTCAGTCTTAAAAAAGAAGGCATGCAAAATTCTTGACTTGAGAATTGATGTCGAAGGTTTCCAATACACAAACTCACACGCTGTACACATGTTATTCTAAAATATAAAATATTTATACATGCTATGACACACCCTACTCAGGCACAAGCATTTCCAGAAAGCCCCTATGTGTTTGCCAACCTTACAACACTAGAAATCCACAAGTTACAGGATGTCAGCACTGTATTTGCTGTCGTTTCAGACTGAGTTGCACTAAGGTGGCTCACGGAACGGAGAGCTGCTTTTTCTACACAGAAGTGCCAGGGTCAAATTGTACTTGGAGTACTGCGGATGCAACCTGAAGCACTTCAGTGGATGTCTAAAAAGATGGAACAAGAGTGTGAAAATGGTAATTTTCCCCTGATCACACGCTACCGATAGGCCTGAAGGGACATCTTACCACTGGATAACTTCATTAGGTTTCTTTCTTCCCTTCTTTATCCAGCCTTGCAGCTGACAGAGATGTCCTGTACCAATCCCTAACTACACACATACCGATTTCAAGCACTGCAGGAGATCTGATGCTGTATTAATGCTTCCAAAGTCCTGCCCATACTAAGCTATGTTTCTAGAAGGAACCAGAGAGAACTGTGATCACGATTTATCCTCCTCTTTCACTGGAAAGATTGAAGTTCAAGCTACTATCACTAGATTCTCTACCTACAGGTGTCTCGTTGCACCTCGACAGAAGGTGCTGACCATTCTGTGATTCTACGACAACCAGGCTAGGACAGGAAAGTCACCTGAACACTGTGGAGACATCACGATGATGTGCAACGTCCCCTAACACTGAGAATCCCTACCAAACCTTGCAAGGCGCTGAAGCCGAGATCCTGTTTGTCACAGTGGGCAGTGCTGCTTCGCACTCCCAACAGCATGAGTGTTTCTGGATGGCAGCAGGAAGAGGCTGGGAAACGATCCTGGCTACGACCTGCTCTGGTCAAGGAGCAGTAATTAGTTGCTTGGTTCTGGTGAAGCCTGTAGGACGCGGATTCAGAGCTCCTATTAGCAGTGCCAGCTCAGTCCTGTGTTTAGCATTCACCACTGCCATCCAGCACCAGCAGAAGAACATCAGCCACAACAGATAACAGCCGTGGTGGGTTCTGGAAACACTCAAAGGGCGTCATCTAGGGATGTGGTTTTCTCCTTTAATTAATCGGAAGTGGATGCATTACCGTTGTTTAGTTATGTAAAGTTCTTGAAGTAAACGTTGCTCCTCGTAGCTCATCCAGTGGTCTTCCAGCTCCTCCTCTTCCTTCTGCAGCAACTGTTCGTAAAGCTTGACCGGGTTCCAGCCAGTCATGATGTCATAGGTTATGACGCAGCCCAGCGAGTGGGACACAATTGAGACTTTGCCTCCTTTCTCCTCAAACTCTGGATTCCGGGAGCAGAAGAGCGTGTACAGCCGGTTCAGCTCCTGCTGCAGTGCTTTCACCAGCTGTTTCAAGAGGGTAAGGAAAGAAAAGTTTAATATCAACATCTTATCACTCCTGTTCATGTAGTGCATGAATATACGTGAACACTGGCCAGCTGCTGGAGCACCTAACTGGGAGGAACATGATGGTCTGCTCACTTAGGTTGGGAAGATGAGTAAAGTTTTACAGTCAGCAGCAACAGCTTGGCTAACCATCACTGATTCCTGCGGCTCATCTCTCCCCTCCAAACCCATTGTACACGACACATGGTGACCCTAGAACTGCTACACTACACAGCCCAGGGCTTTAAATTGATATAAACCCTTAAACAAGTGACTGCTGGGCTTAAAGTGCTTAACAGCATCCTCTGAGGTCAGCAGTAGCAAGGAACTTGGCTTGCACTAGCTGTCTATTTAGCAACAATTAACACCACTGTACTTCCCCTGTTGCTTGTTTCTGTACCTTTTGCCAGCACGGAATATTTCTCCTGTGTCAGAGGTTCAGCTTCTTTTTTAAGCTAAGGAGGCTGAGCCGTGCGGGATCTGGAATCAGCTCACATCTCTGCCACAAGCCTGGCACGTAACTCCAGTTATCAAAGAGAGGAACAGCATTCCTGCCTGAATGGGAAGATAAATCCACTAAAATGGATACGCTTAGATACTACAGTGACAGCACAAATGGGTTCTGGGAAAATATCCTCAAATTGCTTTGGGATCTTCCGAAAGCATCTTGGACTCATCGAGCCTCGCGTTATTCTGCCCGCTGCTCGGCTCCGAGGAGGTGCAGTTTTCCATCCTACGTCCCTCTCCTACCAAACTGCCCCTATTGGAATTTCTTCCAAAGGAACAGGAATGAAACGATGCTGCTAAAGAATTAAAAGCCTCATCTCAATCAAAAGGAAGATATGGGAGGAGAAAAAGCACAAACGAGACAGGCAGAGCCAGACAGAAGCAATGCTCAGAAAAGAAGTCTTCTGGTTATAGGTTTCTTTGAAGGACTTTTTTTTGGAAAATCAGGAAGGCAACATGGTTCTCAAGGATCGTAGGTTAACGCTAGAGTGACACTGCACTAAATACATATTGGTCTTATGGTAAACTGAGTCTCTGAGGGGCTTACCTGCTTCGAATCCTGCACTCGGGCACATGCATAAAAACACTCAGCTTCACAGAAAGTATTTTTTAGGGAGAAACACTGAAAGCCATGAGATTTAGGAAGGAGACAAAAAAGGCAGCTTTGCTTGTGAAACCCAGCATGCTAACAGAGCAACGCTCCCAGCCTACGGCACAGAGGAGGACAAACAAGAAATTGCAAATCATTCCCTTGTTAGCACCACGAAATTAGAGCTATAGAACATGTAATTTGAACATGATTTGTCAAGAGCCTGAATCATTACCGAATATAAATATGAATGGCACTAGGACTGTCAGTGGTTGATACACAAATCAAACCCTACGCCTAAAGCACTCCGAAACGATTAACAAAGCCTTGCAGCAGCTTGGAGAAATAAGTATCATAATAGCTATTTTCAAGTATTTTTGATCGTGATGCTGCCGCCTGTTCTTGCGTTTGGCTCCGCGCAGACTTTGGCCACTACTCGCTCGCACGAACAAAGAGGCAAAGGTTTTAGCAAGAGTCGGAGTTGAAAATAAAAAAAAATCAGAACTAGTTTAGTCTGGCCGGCATTTCCTCTGGACTCGTCGCTGCCTCCAGCACCCCTGTCAGTACAGCAGGGAGATGAGTATTGTCACCTTGGTTAAAAAAAAAAAAAATCCTAAATGAGCTCTGTTAATATATCTCAGCATCCCCATTTTTTTTTTTTTCTCTGGGGGGAGAAAAGGCACAACTCAACTGCTTCCCTTGGTTTCTCGCTGCATAAGAGCTCGCTCTCCCAATGTCCTGCCCAGCTTGCTCAACAGCCTCATATCCTACTCCCTGCAGAGCCTATTTCCCCAGAAAAACAGGTATTTTGCAGGAAGAACGATATTATGTCATTCTCCCCCGCAGCCCACAGTCACCTTCTGGCATTTAATTTCAAAGGTCTTCTTCTCTTGCAATCTGGGGGCATAAGACAGAATATTTTTTGAACGTTCAGCTTGGACACCGAGTCCCACCCTGGTTTTAACTAAAAACTAAACTAAAAACTGCAAACGGATACGCACAAATAGCTGCGTATTCGACAGTTTGTGGACCAGAGCCTGAGAATTTAATTCAATTAAATCATCTGATGGAGATCTAAACTCCAAAGCTCCGGTTACCCAACTGAATTGTAGGATAGGTCTGTTGTAGTAAAGCCTCCAGATTTTCAGGCACTATGAATGGTCTGGTTTGCTGTTATGACAAGAACAGAAGTCTTCCACCTGTCGTGCGCGCTTACGGGTGGTTGTATCTTGCCAACAGTTCTGTCAGTACTAACATTAGAAACTGAACCTTTTGGTACATAGTTTAAAAAAAATGAAAAGGAAAAACAGACACATTTTAAGTCCCAGTTAAAAAAATTATTTGGGGAAACAGTACATGAAGTTAAGATAATATTTAACCCTGATTTGCTTTCTTAGTCTCAAAAAGCATACAAAATTCTAACCTGTAAAAGAAAAGCTTGGTTTGAAAAGGGCTTTTAGTCCAGCAAGCATAACTCAAAGTCCTTTCAAACCTCTTTTGTAGTTACAGTTCAGCATATATCCTAACACTCCATATATAAATAGCAGTTGTCTTGATATTTGTTAAAATTGGTGACTTTTTTCATTGAAATTAAGCACGAAAAACACAACTACTGATCACATTTTCTCTCCTAAACAGTGTCACTGCAATTAAAACCAACTTTTAAAGAGTAAATTATTATTCTTTTTTAATCCACAGCTTGTCTTTTTCCTCCCCTAGAGCTTGCTGACAGCTTCTCCTACAGGAAAGCAGGAATCATCCAGGAAATAAATAAATAAGCAATGGGATAGTGGAATGCAACATGACCAGACTCCTCCTTTCTCTTTCCACCTCCCCTCCTGCCTCCTCCCTCCCAGTCCTCACCTTATTTTGGGGACTGGTGGGACAAAGAGCCACCGTTCAGCAGGGCCGTACAAAATCCCTTCCTCCCAGCTGAGCTCTGTGGCACGGCAGTACTTTAGCACCAGCCTGAGGGCAACGCAGTATTTGAAAGAAAAGTGCAGAAAATCTTCCCCTTTTTCTATTTTCTTCCCCAGAAAAGTCCTTTCTCTCTGCTCTGATTTTCAGGGAACAATTTCCTAGAGGTCCTTTTGCAGACTAACCGCCGCAGCGCAAAAGTTCAGCACAGCACTAAAATGCTGCAAGCCCCATCGATGAACCACTGCAAATACTCAGATATCCATAGAAAATTAAATACAAGTAAAGTAGGACTTCACAATGCCCAAAGCCTTCAATGCAGTCGAATTTCTGAGACTGATTTTGTGGCAAGTCTGGGGAGAGAGCCCTACTAAAGTTTCAGACCTGCTCAATATTGGCAGAAGCACAGACACTCGAAATAGACTTTGATATGGTTTGACAGGGCAGCATCCAAGCAGTGGACGGGTTTCCTACGCTTTCTAGTCTAGTCCCAAAAGAGCAAAGGAGAGACTGGGACCAGTATTATTCAATATATTCAGCAATGACTTGGATGAGGGACTAGAGAGTACTATCAGCAAGTTTGCTGATGACACCAAGCTGGGAGGAGTGGCTGACACGCCAGCAGGCTGTGCTGCCATCCAGCGAGACCTGGACAGGCTGGAGCCTTGGGCGGGGAAAAATTTAATGAAATATAACAAGGGTAAATGTAGGGTCTTGCATCTGGGTAGGAACGACCCCAGGTTCCAGTATAAGTTGGGGAATGACTTATTAGAGAGCAGTGTAGGGGAAAGGGACCTGGGAGTCTTGGTGGACAGCAGGATGACCATGAGCCAGCACTGTGCCCTTGTGGCCAGGAAGGCCAATGGCATCCTGGGGTGTGTTAGAAGGGGGGTGGTTAGTAGGTCAAGAGAGGTTCTCCTTCCCCTCTACTCTGCCCTGGTGAGACCCCATCTGGAATACTGTGTCCAGTTCTGGGCCCCTCAGCTCAAGAGAGACAGGGAACTGCTGGAGAGAGTCCAGCACAGGGCAACTGGGATGATGAAGGGAGTGGAGCATCTCCCTTATGAGAAAAGACTGAGGGAGCTGGGGCTCTTTAGTTTGGAGAAGAGGAGGCTGAGGGGTGACCTCATTCATGTTTACAAATATATCAAGGGTGAGTGTCATGAGGATGGAGCCAGGCTCTTCTCGGTGACAACCACTGATAGGACAAGGGGTAATGGGCTGAAACTGGAACATAAGAGGTTCTGCTTAAACTCGAGAAGAAACTTCTTCTCAGTGAGGGTGACGGAACACTGGAATAGGCTGCCCAGGGAGGTTGTGGAGTCTCCTTCTCTGGAGACACTCAAGACCTGCCTGGACACGTTCCTGTGTAGCATTATCGAGGCGTTCCTGCTCTGGCAGGGGGATTGGACTTGATGATCTTTCGAGGTCCCTTCCAATCCCTGACATTCTGTGATTCTATGATTCTATGATACTATCACTACACTCCCTGATCAAAAGTCCCTCCCCATCTCCCCTGTAGCCCACTTTAAGCACTGGGAGGTCTCCCTAGGACTTTCTCCAGGCTGAATATCTCAGCAAAACAGTGTGAATGTAGAAAAACCAGATGTAGTAGGATGCTGTTCCCTCTTCTGGGAGCACGTTTCATTATTGCTTCATGAAAAGCACATTGATTACTAGTTGCCCGAAGCTCTCTTCATCCGCTGAAGCTTTGCCAATAAATCTTCCATGCAGGAAACCCAAGCCCACAGGATCAAATTGCTCAGAAGCGATCAGCTTTTAACCTCACTTTGTCAGAATATATGCTCTGTGCCCTTCACAAACCAAACCAAAGGCCGAGGAAGGAATGATCTTTCCGCACATTCTTGGAAAGTCAATGTGACAGCTGGGCAAAATTCAAGGAGAAGCCAAAAACCAGACTGTTGACCAAGGAACGGGTTTGATCAGGCCAAAAATCCCTTCTGCTTTCTGGTTACACTTGCCCTTGGGCATATGACTTCCAAGAAGTCAAAAAATAACAGCCCACACCATCCGTTCAGGAATCCCGGTGGCAAGGGCATGTGTCTTACAAAGACAAGACGGCAGCTGGCGTCAGATGAGACAGGCCACTCTCATCTCAAGCAGAAGAAGGAGCTGTGGCAAAGCTGATAATAAGGGTCATGTCTCTAATCACCTCTTGGGGAAGTCTGAACTGCTGGGTCGTGATGGGGAGCAAGTAACCGTGTCAGCAGCGACACATCCGTGTCTGTCTCCGCTGAAGCCCTTTCGTGCGGAGCATGAGCAGCATCCTGAGCTGAGCTGGAAAAAACCACAAACTTCTAAATCCCCGATACCAGCATCCAAGCCAGCTGTTCATTCCTCCTCTGACGCAAGAGAAGCCTCACAAGACGCCGGCAGAAATAAGCACGCCTGTTTTTTGTAAAGCAGAAGGCAGTCAGTTGTATGCACGGTGGACAAACACCTCCTGGACCTCGGGAGGAAAAACTTTATCCTCTGCCCATTCTATAGAGCAGATCGCTGGGGTCAAAGAGACTTCTCAGTGCACATCAGAAGTACCAGGGTAGAAAATTACATTTTCTCCACAATATCAGGAAATGAGTTTTTCTCCCCAAGAAAAAAAGGAGTACAAAACCCCTGCTAGGACCCTGAGGATGGAAGTAACGCAGAGCTGGCACTGTTTTTGCTCAAACCCTCAGTGACCACTTGCTGTCGAAAATCAGATGCAGCGCTCCAGTCCCAACCTCTTCGATCTGTCAAAGCCAACAAAAACACTCGCTCTGCTCTTGGGCTACATGATTGCCCTCTTCTGAGACTGCGTTCAGCTCTGACTGCCCCCTTGACGTAACTTTCAGTGGCTCTTTCTCTCTCCTGTCTCCACAGGACCCTCACCCACCAGACAATCTTCTCACATGAACAGCTTGAAACCCAGAAGAAAAAAAAACAATCCATAAGATAGCTACATATGAAAAGGGAGCACTGGAAACCTGACCTCTGCACCCCTCCAGCATGAATAACGTGACTGTTTTTGTAGGCTTTGTGGGAAAGGAATTTTAAGGAGATCTGAGGAACAGTGAGTTTTGCAAGCAGCTCCCTCCAAACGTCAAGAGAACTTCAGGAGAAAGCGCAAACTCATTTGAAAATCAGCAAACAGGCAAAAAAAAGGTGCGCGAGCCAACTGGAGGTAGCAGAAGGTCCTTAAAAGCCAGCCGAAGGGCTGCAGCTCAGGAGTGGATTGGAAAGGAGCACGAAAGCAAAGACAAGGAGTGTTTGCTTCACGTGATCCAGAAGAACGTGCCAGCACACAGCGCGGAGCCGGTGAGACTGCTGACCCTCCGGAATACGACGGTTGTCACGCTCCCTGACGGCATCCCTGACGGGTGCCAGGAGAGTGTCACAACAACAGACGAGAGGCCAGAACGAGACTTAAGCCGTGTGAACACGCGGGAATGGCTGCGTGGTTTAGCGACGTTACCAAAAAAAGGATCTGTGGAACTGCCCAGACTCCGGACGCTCTCTCTTGCTGTTGAAAAGCTGAGTCTAACCCATTTCTAACCAAGCTGCTGTGTTCAAGACTAAGTTTAGGTTTAGGCAGATCCGGTAACCTATCATTTAATAAAGTCGAGAAGACACTCAGGGATAATCAAATTAATTGAGCAAGCCATGAAAATGCTGCCAAGCAGCTCCTTGTCTATCAGTTTCAACAGAATAAGCAAAATCAGTGTTCAAATAGTCTGAGTTGAAGTTACCTGCCTTATACCCCTCTCGTTTTCAAACACACATAAACCAATTGCCTTTTATTGCTAAAAGAAGTGCGTGAGAAATGGTTTCCTTTGCAAAACTTTCATCAAAGAGGGATGAAAGCTCCAAGAAAGCTTAATAATCATCCTGAATTTCAAGAGTATAGTTATTAATTCTCCTTTTTAATATAATATGAACACTCATCGCCTTCCCCTACTCTTCAGCTGGGGTGGAAGTAATCCATAAACATCACCTACTAATCTTCTGAAGGCTACTGCAATGCTTGCACTACTTGCTTGGAGATTATGGGATGACAGGTGTAAATAATATTTAGCCTATACTAAAGGCATTTTCTGCCAAGATACATATATCAATAATTTACAGAATTACAATCAGCCTGCAAGTAAGTACGGCAAAGATCAGCAAAATAAGCACTTAACAATAAAATGAAGGTGACAACACTAGATTTACTATGCATCAATTAGTCTTTTTAATGTGTCACAGCCATTTATTATTAAAGAAATATGAAGCTACAGATGTGAAACAAAGTCACCCACTGAAGACACTAAACCCCAAGATTTTGTTACCATAGGTGGCACTAGCAAGGTCAGAATTAAAATGCAAAATACGTGTTCATTTAGAATTAGGCATGCAGGCATCAAAATATCCATTTATTGCCTTTCCTTATTATGGGTGTAACGTTTCAAGAGGGATTTTCTTTTGCTCATCACGGGGGGACAAGGACCTGCAATTCACTTGCAGCCACGCGCAGAGGCCACAGCTACAGGCTGAACTCTGAGGTCAGACTGAGATGTTCATAGTGCCGTTCTGAATTATTAAAACCTGCCTGTTATCACGTTACATTGCACAAGTCAGAAGCACCTTTTTGGATATTCTACCACGCTGCAGAAGAAACAGTACTTGAAACCGGAGAGGGGATCGTCCAGCACACAGAGCAATCCAGCTGCATCTGAAAGAGCCCTCCGCTATCTGGTGTGAAAACCAGCCTGACAGGGCTTCTCCCCCCAAAAAAAAGAGAAGATAAAGCTTTAAAGAAGCTATTACGTTACTTCTAGATGTGGCTTAAATCCTTGGAACCAGAAAGAAAACACCTGTCAAAGTCTTGCTGAGCGCTGTCAGGTGAACAGAGGATTTCCTCTTCTCTTGCTGCACTGTTTGATTTATTTCACTGGGGCACAATGAAGTTCAATTAGCTCCTTTTGAGATAATTTTAGGATTTCTGGAAGGAAAGCATTAGGAGTGCCCACAGCATACGAAGAACCAGGTAGGCGTGATGAAGTGGTGAGCAGGAATACTAATTTTGAGCAACATGCGACCACATGAATACGTGGAAGACCAGGCTCATTTCTGAGCTGGAATGAGCACCTGGAGTAAAGGGACACAAAATGCCTCCACCCTGAACATGAGAAAAAAAAACCCCAACTTTTACCAGAAGAATGCTCAATTTGATACTATTGTGTTTAAACTCTGTAAAGTTAGGTCACAAAAAATAAAACGGGAAAAAGAAAAGTAACCGAAAGAACTCCGAACTAACTCCAAACCACACCGAGTCTGCCTTCTGTAGGTAAAGGTAAAGTAAAAAGCGAAAAATTAAACAAAAGCTCTTTAATGACTATGAGTTTACACAACTCCTAACCAAATGAGCAGAATCAAACAAGAAGGAGTCGCACCCCTGACAGCTCACTGAACAAAAACTCTGTACTGAATGCACAGTAAGAAAACCTGCATGCCACATAGTTTGCCTGCAACACCAGAGATGCATTTCAGAAACCCATTCTTCAAGGTTTTAACATTTCATTTGTAACAGCACTTTCATTTCTGGACAAATACTTGCGATTACAACTGCTCAACTTCGCTTGGAGAAAGTTATAAGACGTATCAACGCTGTCTGATCACGGTAAGGTGCAATCAACTCGAGGGTATTGTCGCAAACAGTTCAAGAAAATTCCCTTGATTCTGTGAAAAAGCCAACTTAGTCTTTTGTAATCAGACCTAAGGGGAGCAACGGCACGCTCATTTTATTTGACAATGCTCATACCTGAGGGACGGTGATTCACCTGCAAAACTACAGTTCCACCGAGCAATGAATTACATTTTTCACGCACTGCTGGCCAGCACACCTGAACTTTACTCGCCAACCCATTTCCCATAAGATGCCCACGGACATGCCAAGCCTCTAATGCAGTTTAAAAAATAAATCTATTTTAAAGCTGCTAGAGATAACCCAGGAGCCCTGAATCTCTACATCACTGAGCGGCAAGAGGGCTACGGCTTTTGGTACACCTACTGCCACTCTTGGTGGCTTAAAAGGCTCGTAGCAATCTCACCACAGTTACTGCTATCAGGAAAAAAAGTATTATTAGGTAGCTTAGGGTTTAAAATCATATCGCCAGTCTAAAGGACTAATACATATATCATTTTAATGAAAGGTAGAAGCAAATCCACGGATAAACTTTGAAAGTCTCTTCTCTCCTCACCCCAGTCTAACCATGCCCAGAACACCAAGGCTGCAAAAACTTTATTCTGCACAGAAAAAATCCTGAAATTCCTACAGACACTCATCCTAAAACATCCCCACAGGGGTTTTCCAGTAAGTCTGATACACAAGGGATGCTACTGGGGCAACAGATATTTTAGAGGCTACGTTATCATTTATTCAAGGTTTTTCCCTTCTGATTAAGGGGGTGACTGTAGAGCTCCATGCACTAAAGGCCACACAGACCAACAGTCCCCTAACAAACGGGTAACTGGGGGTCATCTCGCTTTTCCTGCAAGGCAAGTGGATACTGGCTTGGGCATTTCTGCACGTGCTGCCATCCCATCCGGCTTCAGAACCGGCAAAAACAAAGCGACAAATGTCCGTTTTTGCGCGAGGCACGAAGAATCTCAGCTCTACAGACTCTCACTGCTCCGAATATGCAGTTGCACGAAAACGCCGTAAAAACCCTTCACATTTCCAAGCTGCCAATACCGACCCATTTCAGGCAGCCCTTTCTGCTCTAAATAAATTACTGGAATTGTACTTTTTTTCCGTTTCTCTACTCCTTTTCCTCTTAAAACTCAGTATTTTCATTACTACGGATGACCACCGCATACTTGTAAGGCGTTAGTATTTTTGAAGCAGGGTGTCTCAGAAGGAAACTTCGCTTACGTTCCTAAGTCCTGTTCATTCTCTGCTCTGCTAAAACTTCCACAAAACCACACTCACCTCATCTCTGTAAAGAGGACTTGTATAATACATAATATCCATGGCGCTGCTGTTCAGCATATCCCTTAAACCTCGTACTTTATCTGGAGTAATGGAGTCCACAGTGTCTGTCGAGAAAAAAAAAAAAACAAATAAAAAGAGAGAGTTGAATTACATGCAGGAAAGTGATTAAATCAAAACAAGGCACGCGCAGAGAACACGGCATGAAACTGCTGGGGACAATATTGCAGCCTGCAGCTGCCAGAACAGCAAAAGAAGCAGTAAGTAAGGAACATACCTCCGTCGAGGGTAAGTTTTGACCTCCATTCAACCGGGAGAAATTCAGCTTGCGTTGCAAGGTTGGAAAAATACTTTTCTTCGACTTTCCTTGCATTATCTCGCATCCTATAAAAAAGAAAAAAAGAGAACACCTTCCTGTAAAAGCTAATGGTATTGCTTTTATGAAATAAAGCCAGTGCATCTAGCAATGACACATATCTCACGTTTCTGCTGCTCAAGTATGGCAATGCATGTCTACTAACACAGCCCATTACCTCGCCTCATGCTTTTGCCATAAAGTACTTAAATTCTCACACAGTGAAAAATTTTGTACGTTACAGTGTCAAAGGAAAAGAGTTTAAAAAACTTCAAATGCGTTATACCACGGGCTTAACGTAAACCACCTAAATTCAGCTGGAAGATATGTTAGGTCTGGTGGGTTTGGGGTAGAAAGTGACTGAAAAAATAAGAATTTTACCACTGCCTTGAAATCTTGTATCCATTTAAAGCAACAATTTAGGCCACTATGTAAGGAAGGCAATTCAGTGCTTTTAAACACAAAGACAACTATTAAAAATATTGCTTGGAAAGCTAGATTTTTATTTTATCAACCTGGAAGACTTGAGAGCTGTCAGAGTGAAAAATCGGATCGTTTATTAGCATTTTAATTTGCAGTAGCAGATGGAGAGGCTAACTGCCCTTTTAAAAGACTTCTCCTTCTGAAAGCATATCTGAACATGAATATTGATGCACCTCTCCGAAGGCACATCAGTAATTTTTAAATCAAGCCAAACCCAAAGTATGCCTGACCTTCTCTGTTGTTTGGGGGAGAAGGGGAATAACGGTATGTTATATTCTTTCATAAAAATGCTGCTTTACTAGCGTGGTGTCAAAGGCTGACGGGCAAAAAGCGAAAGCCACCATGCAGTTGTGCAAACCAGTAAAACAGCCCCGCGTCCTATCGAAAACAGCAAAAGCTTTAGATTTTCCTCTCTTTCCTCGACGTGAATCTTGGCTCCCAACGGCGCTGGCGTTTTTGAAGACGAGCGTCGCGCACCGAGGGGCAGCAGTGCTGCGTTTCCAGCAGCTGGTTCACAGTTCCAAGCATCAGAAGGTTTTTTATTTTGGAGCCAAAGCACAGAGTTTCAATATGGGTGGGTTTTTGTGGTTTTTTTTTTGTATTTTCAAACCAAACTCTTTTTAGTGATTGCTACGACCAAAGGCACGATGACATTAATCTCCCACCTGTACTTCTTCCAGTCCAAATGAGCTTAACTCCCTAGCTGAGACATTTTCTTTAAATACACTAATACTCTTCTGTTCTCCTTGAGCAGAAAATGAGACAGTTTAGGCTAAATCACCACCAACACCTGAGACAGTAATCGCTTAAGCCTGTAGAGACAACCCTGCCAAACTCCTGACTTGGGATTCAGCCCCCTTGAAAGCAAAGTCAGCAGGACCCAGAGCAGGCAGCTGCAAGATGAAGGCAGGAGCTGCCCAAATCTCCTCTGACGGATGCGACGATACAGATAACAAGGAAGAATATTGACAAAACTTGTTCTGTCTCCCAGGGTAGCTGTCGTCGTGCCGGGCTGCAGCTCACTGGCGGGATTTAGGCTGCGCAGGAGAGCTGAAGGCTGGTGGAAAAGAACGCGGAGATGAATTTCAGCCATCACCAGCAGCTCCCGAGGAGAGCAGAGACATGTCACGGAGGCTTTGGGCACAACGCCTTCTGCGTTTTCCCTTCAGCCTTATCAGCTGCACAGCAAGAGGAACACACCTCACTGAGGAAGGGGTATGAAAGCCAATGCATTGCAAAACCAGCTTCTGCAGAGATGAAGAATTCTTCTTCTTTATCGTGTTTTCCCCAGGAAAAGACCATTACGCTACTAACAGAGCCGATCAACTATACACCGAATTTTTGAAGCGGGCAGTCAAAGCACCTTTCTGATAAGGGACAGGGAAGGGAAAAAGGGGAGCATCTTTTACATCCTTTCTGCCGAAGCAATGACCGATGGCCTGACCAAAGAGCCAAGAGACACAGCTGATCAGCATCTCTATTTTTAAAGCCTGGTTTGATTGCACTCCTAATCTCCAAGTGTCGAGTCCAATGAGATGGCAGAGGTTTAAAGTAAAGCAATGATGAGGGAAAAGAAAAAAAAAAATATTCAGCGAGAGGATCTGCTTAAATCGGGGCAGATTTAAGGCCTGAACTGACCTAGTCTTGCAAAGCATGAAACAATCCTCCCCATGCCCACCCCGACACAACACGCCTTGACAGACACTTCTTTGAGAGCTCAACTTCAGCCAAACGGAATTTGTAGATTATCAAGAAGATAAAAAAATTCAGGAAATACATTAACACGCCTGGAGTAACCAAAACAAAAGAGAAGCACACCTGCCTGAACAAAATCAGAGGATTACTAGCACAAGGGACCTAAAAATCTAAGTGAGTATCCTTTGGAAATGCTAAAAAATTCTTTGGAATTGCCAAGTCAGCTGAACTTGCTTTGCCTGGAGGAGGATGGTGCCCAGCTAAGCTGAATTCAGAAACAGTTCAGCTTAGCAGGAGCCCAGCCAAGCAGCAACCGAAAGCTGCCAGGCTTAAAAGCAGTAGAACCATAGAAATGTTCTACGAATAAAGCACAGAACAAGCAACAATTACTTAAGAAACCAATAAATAACCTGGTCTTAATAGTGCAGGAAAAAACATCCCAATTATTTACACATCAGTAGCAGCTGTAAATACTTTAAGAATATCTATTAGAGCCATTGCCATCCCCATCTTCAAGCGTGACACCTCCAAGATTCAAAGGGTCCGGGGTCTTACTAAAGCTCTTCACAGGCAAACTGACCCAGAGGATTTTTTTCAGCTACAAGTCTCCTTTCTACAGCCAGATGTAGGAGCTTGGGAAAAACAGCGCAGCTCAGCGATTCTGCCAAAGGTTTTGGGAAAAGCTTCGAGCCTTCCCTCCTGCAAGCTGTGCCAGCTTTGTGTCCTCATCCTCAATTTTGCGAAATCAAACACCTCATTTCACTCAGATCTGGAGCCCCCCTGACGTGAGCTGAGGTTGTCCAGACGTGATCCAGCCCCAAACTTCTGCTGGAAGGGATCACAGACAATCACTCAAAAACACTTGGGTACATGAAAAATAAAAAACTCCCAACTTTGCATGCATCTTCCTTACGCCTGGTAAACTACATTCTGGTAGAAGTGCATAAAAGCTCTGTTTCAACAAATTGATATTATAAATTCTAAAGAAAATTGTAGTGCAGTTGTCAACCACATCTAAAACCCCAGGATATGTACCTGCTATATATACACACATGCTTATATGCTCTGCTATGAAAGTGTTTGGTTTCTTTTTTTTTTTTTTTTAAAATAAGTTTTTTGAGCTATTTTGTTAGATGGCATGTCCCTCTACTCATTTGTTAAATTAACACCAACTGAAGTAATAAATCTTCTCTACACAGGCAGAGAATTCTTCTCCTTTCCAATACAAACGGATGTTGAAATAAAACACAATTACTTGAATCTATGCATTGAAACACATGGTAACAACCGTAATTTATGGTTTTTCCAAAGGAAAAAAAGCACTCAGGTGCAGATGCAATGCATACCTGGGAAAGCATTTTGACATATTGCTATTTTCCATGCAAGAAGTAATGGCCCTGAAAACAGACACTTTGAGACTCACCATAAATAAAACATGCTTGGCTGCCTTTCTCTGATTAAAATAATAAATCATAAACCCATATTTTCACAGGTATACATCCTTGCTTAAGGAAGTATATTCCAGAGATACGTTAACATATTCAAGATTATTGCCGTGTTTTTTTTCTAACCTTACGCTACTAATTTTACTCATGTGGAGTATTCACAAATACTACGTTAAAAACTGGAGAGCTACGAACAAGTTAGCTACAGTTAACTCAACAGTTTTATAAAATGACCTTGATAGTTGGTAACAGAGCAAAATGCCTGAAGGCTTGAAGACGTTACTCATTTCATTCCGAAGCCATCTTTGCAGGCTCTCTTCAATCAGATGATCCACAGCCAAGAAAAAGGGAAGGGTTTTTAATTGAAAATGCATTACACCAGCCAACTTCTTACTCTGAACTCTTGATTTCAGCCAGGGCAATGGGATGTCCCCACAAAAAAATCCAACCAAACACCAAAAACACACAAAAAAATTGAACTTTTGCTACTGCTTCCAAAACGGTGTGGTTCAATAAATGTGCAAATGTGGCACTTTGGGACGTGGTTTAGTGGTCATGGTAGCGTTGGGTAGATGGTTGGACTTGGTCTTTTCCAACCTAGTGAATCATTCCTGGATTTTGGCTGCACTCCTCGACTGCTTTCACCAGGCAGGAGTTCCACCACATGGAGGGCAGCACTCCCCGAGGACATAATGCCATGAGGAACCTCAGGGCTGGTGTGAGCTAAATTTGGAAAACCAAAGTGAGAGTAGTGGGTGTGAGTAATAAAAATGGAGATCTGCTCAAGCCAGAGCAGAGGAGACGGAGGCTGTTTTCCAAAGCACGGCTGCGGCGCAGAAAGGCAAATTCAAGTCTTACACGAGGCAAATTTCAAAGAGCGACTGCAAAACACGAGTCACCTTCTGCCGCTGTTCTTCAGGGACTCATCTGCCCTCAGACCAGACACATCCAGACTCATTTAACTTGGGGAGAATGATGAATATTCTAGCAGGTGAACAAAGCAATCACGACTGTGATTCACACTTCATCCTTTTCAAGAATAACAGGACTCGGCACGATCAAAGGTTGGCTGATTACGGGATCCCTCCAGACAAGCCTGCGGAGATCCAGGTCCTCCGAGTGCTCGCCAGCACTGCAAGGGGACAAGGCTGACCTTCAGGGAGATGGTGGCTTTGGGATTGAGCAAATAAGGCATTCCCTGTCCTGCTTCCTCACCACTCGCTCCAATCTTCCAGACGGGGTTCCAGTTTTTCGGAGCAACTGAGGCCGGACATTAGGAAGAAATTCTTCACGGAGTGGTCAGACACTGGAACAGACTGCCCAGGGAGGTGATTGAGTCGCCATCCCTGGGTGTGTTTAAGTGTTACTTAGACGTGGTGTTGGGTGATGTGGTTTAGGGGTGAACTTGTAGTGTGGGGTTAATGGTTGGACTCGATGATCCCAAGGGTCTTTTCCAACCTGAACTGTTCTATGATTCTATGATCCAGTTTACAACGGATCATGGTGGTGTGGGCAGGGAAAGGGCAGAAATGAGGGCTGGGGGGAGGATGGGAATGAGATACATCTAATCCTAAAGAAGTTGTTACAGCTTCCATCCAATATGCAGTCATGTGCTAGATAATTAATAAATGTACAGAAATCAAGCTCTTACGAAAGTATTTAATGCCCTAACTATCATCTTTGACCTCTTGGGCTGAACTTCTCACTTGGAAGACAAGCGCAAGTCGAAACCTGCAAGACAGCTTTCACCATTTGGATACTTGATTACAGAAGAACATGCAATTATTACCATGCAATTACTACCATGCAATTATTAACAGCACTGAAGACTGGAAAACAAGCACGTAATATGTACTTAACGCAATCCAAGCATTTAAATGGAAAATAAGCAAAACAACTGAATATCTGAAAAGCTAAAAAATGATAGGAAAAGATTTACAAGAAATCATAGAATCAGAGAATGTTTTGGGGTGGGAGGGATCTTTGAAGGTCATCTAGTCCAATCCCCCTGGCAATGTGCAGGGACATCTTCAACTAGACCAGGTTGCTCTAGTTTAAAACTTGATTTAAGATTCCAGCAGCACATATTTAATGCACTGAAAGGCCTCTGAGAGGCTCTGCACTCTGCAAGGGCTTGCATACCACTGGAAATCCACCAAAATAGCTATTCCGGAGTAATTATTATAATGATCATCCACAATTAAAATGCTTTCTAATGGGACTTGCAATAAAAATGTAATTGGTGATTATGGAACGCCAAGATGATGTTGCTTGTGCAGATGGTAATTTTTGTGCTGCGAGCAGCAGCACAGGCAAATATAATTTTCAAATCAAAACAGGAGATGCAGACAGAGGCAGAGAGATACCAGCTTTCACGTAAGAGCAGCCAAAAAGCACCACAGCCATTACGGAAATACACAGGACAGTTACTTCATTCAATTTTCAAGCACAGGAGCTGATGAAATTTAGAGGGTCAGCCTCAAGGTCTGACTCTTGCCTAAGTCAGGTAAAACAACAGGAGTTTATTAAAGGAGGCTGGAAACGTGGGTAGATAACATTCCTAAATTTTGTCTAATAAGTCTAAGGACGCCTCTTCCCACCCCCCCAATCTAGAAGGGCAAGTTCAACACAATCAGAGATTACACTTCAGTGAATAAATATTCCAAATAACAAGGTGCAAGTGTGTACAGTAAAATGAAAGGATATCCCAAAATGATTTTTTTAAAGCTAACATTGTACCTTACCAGAAGCCTAGTAATGCCATAAGATCGCACCTCATGGCAAATAGAAACCCCCCTGATTAAGCACATGATGCCACAATATTGTAGCTCACATCACACAGAAATACAGAATATACTATCTTCTTCCTTAAATACCCATCCCTATGCTACCGAGGCAGCTTGCAGCACATTATTCTGTTCACGTTAGGTCAGCTGAATCACTGCTCCAGCCTGGAGGAGGTACAGTCTCTTCGCAGACGGGTTCTGCAGTTAATATCAGCACCGAAGGGAGCAGCTTGTTGTACCAGCTGCCGTGCTACATTTAGATAATAAATGTGTTTAACTACACCGTGAGGAAACAAAATCATGTCACATCTACCAAAGACGTGCTCGTTCAGGCATCGCTAAACCGCGTCTTTTCCATTTACCTGCTCACAGGGTGCTCTGCGACCGCAACCTCTATCCACGTTAATAATTAGATTGAACCCCACTCCTTAACAAGATCAGCGCACAGAATTTTAAATCACCCTGGAAGAAGAGTTCTGTTTTCACTTCTGTAACCAACAGGATCTGCCTAATGATGCAGATGCATCACGTGAGACGCAGCAATTTCTTCTCGAGGCAATAACCTGACGACAGAGCGGTTTAAATGAGCTCTGGTAGGGTCACTCATCGGCCTGAGTTACAGAGTATTCCATGTCTGGATTATAAACTGCAGTTTTTGCATTTTTCTTTCTTTTAGGACCACTTGCTCGAGTGAGGCGACGTCTTTGTGCTATAACCTACAGTGTTGCTCTGACACAGGTTGAAATAAATACAGAAATTTTTATCCCACAGTAGAATGAACCCAAAAAGAAGCAACAACAAATGGCAAAGTGGCAAAGACAAAAATGCACAAGAGATGCACAGGTCTTTTCTCCTTAGCTTCTACTTGGAAGCATGAATGGTCAAAAAATATTTCCATTTATCCACTTTGCCATTTCTCAAAAGGCAACATTTGGCTCCCTGCGTCCCTAATGCAAAAGAACGTAAAAAAAACTCCAAACAAAACCACACATATATCACAGATGAAGGTGCTAACAGAAAGCCCTAGTACAGCTTGTGAAAGCTGCCACTGTGCTAGCCTGGCAGACATTTCTTCTACAATCTCTTTCTAGAATATATGGGATGTTGCTCACTGATAAATTTTAAGCTATTAAAAAAAAAATACTTCAATCTAATATGATGCTTTCATTCGCAGGCTTTGTAGAGACTACACAATTTATGCCAGTAATTAGCATTTTAAAAGGCTAGGCAATACTGTTTTGAGGATATAAGCAAGATTTACTGAAGCACAAGTCCTGTTTCCCTTTTACATAAAAGGTTTCACATAACAGGCTGTCAATTAAAGCAGGACTTCTTATGGAATAAACATCTATGCTCCGTGTCCTGAGCTGAATGCCCCCATACAAGCCCTGTATGTGTGTTCAATGGATAATGGGGTAGGGAGAAAGAAAAAGCAGAAAACTTAATGAGTCTAATGTGGAAGTTGTATTTCTCGTCACTAAAACAGCAATTTATATTTGGTGTACTTATATTTCTGGTGTAATTGCATCCTTAAGTTCTTACATTTATTTTGGTGACCAGTTTCAGCTTTTTATCAAGGCATGTGGATCCTTCTGTCTTTGGGTTGGATTGCTTGCTCTTAAACACTGAAAACATCTTTACTGACGATCTGGATGAGGGGACTGAGTCTACCCTTAGTGAGTCTGCGGATGACACCAAGCTGGGGGCAGTGTCGATCTGCCAGAGGGTGGGAAGACGCTGCAGAGGGACCTGGCCAGGCTGGGGCCATGGGCCAAGGCCAACGGGATAAAGTTCAACCAGACCCCGTGCAGGGTCCTGCACTTTGGCCACAACCACCCCAGAGAGGGACCTGGGAGCACTGGGTGACAACTGGTGGCACACGAGCCAGCAGGGTGCCCAGGTGGCCCGGAAGGCCGGTGGCAGCCTGGCCTGTGTCAGGAGCAGGGTGGGCAGCAGGAGCAGGGCTGTCACTGTGCCCCTGTGCTCAGCTCTGGGGGGGCTCCCCTCGAGCCCTGGGGACAGGTCTGGGCCCCTCCCGGCAAGAGAGACCTGGAGGGGCTGGAGCGGGTCCAGAGGAGAGCCCCGAGGCTGGGGAAGGGCCTGGAGGGACAGTCCTGGGAGGAGAGGCTGAGGGAGCTGGGGGGGGTTCAGCTGGAGAAGAGGAGACTCAGGGGGGACCTCATCACTCTCTGCAACTCCCTGCAGGGAGGGTGCACTCAGGGGGAGTCGGGTTCTTCTCCCGGGCACCCAGTGACAGGACGAGAGGGCCCGGCCTGAAACTGCCTCAGGGGAGGTTCAGGTTGGGTCTGGGGCAGCCCTTCCTCACGGAGAGGGTGCTCAGGCACTGGGATGCTCTGCCCAAGGCAGGGGGGAGTCACCGTCCCTGGGGGGGTTTAAGGAGAGGCTGGTGGTGGCACTTAGTGCCGTGATGTGATGGTGTTGGGTCATGGGTTCAATCTCAGAGGTCCTTTCCAGCCTCAGTAATTCTGTGATTCTGTGAAAGAGGACTGAAGTGCCAGAACAAGGGGAACAGGGAGTAGCAGGTTGTTGCTTTGAGATGACAAATGACACAGCAGTGAACTCAAGAGGTCTACTCCACCACACTGGAGGACTCTAGAGTGGAACAACGAGCTGAACGAACACAAGAGCCTGCTGACAGGATGGCACACACTGCAGCAATGGCACGTCAGGGTTGACCTACATTGCTATCCTGGATTTAAAGGGAGGGTCACAAAGCTCCTGCCACGAAACCAGCAATACCCACTTTCGCAGGAGTCCCTGGGAACGTCACTATTCCTGTCAACTTTGATGGAACATGGAACTATTTGGGACACGTGTACTAAACCATCTGTGTAATACCCATCTGCAGTCAACGCTTTTTTTTAACCTCTTCTTTCAGCTAATGAAGCATCCCTTAACACCACCTTGTCGCCCACAACACTGTCATCTCGACTTTCGTATTTCTTCTAGTATTCAAAAATCTTCTCAAGTCCAGCATTCTCAAGAGCTCAAGGGTTTCTCTTCCCATTCATCAGCACCCTCCACGCCCTTCTGAGTTAGCTCAGACCCCAAATCAAAACCCATCTGCAAATCAGTCCTCACAAAAGACATACAAAGAAAAGATCCAGTGAGCTTTCAACCACATTTTACTTTTCAGTTGGCATCTATGCACAGAATTTGATGAGCAATCTCAGAATAAGGACTTCCAACTGCACCAAGTCCTGTTCAGAATGCCAACACTCCCGCCAGCTCTACGTTCCTTCTCTGTTACCACTGCGCAACTTCACTTGCCCCCTATTCTGACAACTGGCAGGAACGATGGAGATTTCCCTTGATTTTGACCAAATGGAAAAATCTCTCCCCGCTCAGCAGAGTCACCAACCACAGCTGCTAGAAATTCACGGGAGGTTCCCTAAAAGTTGCAACTGTTGGTCACGAAAATGGATTTTTTTTTTGCTTTTCTGGCTCGCAGCTGCTCTCACTAAGTTCACACATCCAAATTAGCATAGAAAGTAAAAGTAGCACACTCACAGTATAAAGACTAGTGACTCAGGGGAAGAGGAGGAGAAGGAAACAGGAGAAAACACAGCTTAAACCAAAGGCTTTGCTGTCATTTATAACATCAGCCTTACATTCAGGCTAGAGCTGGCAATGCAAAGATTACGAGGCACTCACGCAGCTGTATTTTTGATGATCCTTCCTTGGTCCATTTTCTGCCCAATACCATGCACAACAAACACAATGTGACTAGTTTGTGGTGGCTTGTCTTCTAACGTAGCTTCCTCTACATAGCCTCTATGTAGCCTTGTCCCACTACTTGAAGCTGCAGAAAAAACATGATCCTAGATCAGTTACATTCTATGAAGTGCAACGGTCTTACATGTTGACAGAAGCTTGACTCTTCTCAGGCCAACACATTAAATGTATATACATATTTACCTTACACAAATATGGATGTATAATCTTATTTTTGAAAATGAGATTATAACATAAAGGAATGGCATGTATTTTTAAATATCTGCAATTTTAAACTCCTGAGAGAAACTAGAATGATATTAATTGTATCGGTCAATGTAATACTAGGCTATTCCCACTGCAAAGGTAACTAATTTCAGAAATGTTCTGAGAAAGAGCTTTTCGAGAAAACAGTTGTGTAACTGTCCACCCGCTTTTACAACACAATACCCTCTTGTGTGTCTCAACATCACGTTACTCCCACAGCAGGGAAGGATCATGGAAATGATCTGGCCATAAAACTGAGAAGCGCTGCCATTCTTTCTCTGACCCAATTAAGAACTGGTTGAAAAACTTGACAATTTTTCATTTTGATGAGGAAAACCTACGTTTTATTTCAATCCAGACCCAACCTCGAATTTCCCCACTCATTCTCCTGTGGCCAAATCAAAAGAAGAAGCAATTACCCCAGGGCAAACCTGGGCATTCTCTCCGTGCCCCAAAGCACCGGGGCACAGCGTGTCTCCATCCCCCTCTAGTGACAGACCCACAGAGGGGACCTCAGCTGTGCAGGAGCACTAGAAAAACCTTCAGACGGCCACGTCGAGGAAGGCAGCATCATTCCCTGCCACAAAAACTGAAACAAACAACTCGTTTCTGTTTTGAGAAAGAGGAAAACACTACAAAAATGCTAAGAGCAGTTTTTGCACAGGGAAGGTTTTGTTTACCAAGGCTTCTATTTGATATTTCTCCTCTCGAATTGTTTAGGGCAGATCTTGCTTCTTATTTATTGCACGCTATCCAAATCACGTTCTGGATACAGAACACTTCATTTCTTCTAGAACTGAAGCATTCAGTTATATTAAATTTTGGCAACCATTAATTAAGTATCCACCCAAGAGCCCCGTGGGCTAAGAGGGTTTTAATTACAGGACAGAGGCACGGAGATTAAAGCCAAACCTATTACCTGATCTTGTCTCTTCAGAAACAAAGAAACAAAGCAGATGGCATGTTTTTGTTTTCGTAGCTGTCCAGCAGCGCATAAGAGTACCACGACAGAGCGAGCAAGTTTCAATTTTCTAGGTTGGCAATAATCTGCCTTTTGCTCGAGACAGACCATCCTCTCTTCCAGCCATCTCGGGCTTTATGGCTGGTAGCTCCGATGAGCCTGGATTCCTACTGGAAACCATTTCTGTTTAAATGCTGCACACCCCTCCTCTCAGTTCATACGTCTGTTTAATTGCTGGAAAAAAGGCAAGTACAGTTGTGCAAGCACAACCTGTAATTCTTATATTGTGGCTGCTAGACTCTGCCACTGTGATATTTTCACATACTTACTACGCAATGCCAACTGCTGCATCTGAAATTGTAATAAAATACATACAAAAAATAAGTCACAGCCTATTCACATCTAGTTATGATTATGTGCAACAACCTAAAGACCCCAATATACTCTCCTGCAAAAACTGCAATCTTGAAATATCAGTATTTACAATATTCTTTACAAACTCTGAGAGATATTACCTTTGGAAAACCCCAACTTTTGCTTAACAGTCCTTGCAATTTTAGATGTTGTTGCATCACTGTAAAGATACACTTCATCCACACTGTGCCAGTCCACATGGTTGCGACTCAACTTTAGACTATGAACAACTGCGGCAAAAAGGAACAACATTTAACTTAGATGAGTAAGAGGGAAAAGAAAAAAAAAAAAAGCCTCTTCAAATAGAGAAAGAAGGATAATTTATACACAGATTAAACTCTAGAGCTCCATTATACCTAAATCCGTATTTCTTCTTACCTTGAAAAGTTTTTACATTTAGGATTAAAGTGACCAGGACAAGCAGCAGTTTGGAGACCACCTCAGGACATTTCAACATCATTTTCCTCCCACCCTCAGTTTGGGATGGCAGGTTTCCAAAATATTCCCTTAACTGAAAATCAAAAATCCAAAAGAAAACGGCGGGAGGGCAATGGCTACACATCCTGAAATATTGCAGGGTGGTGTGACAACCAGCTGGCTGCCCCATGGCACTCCCATCGCTGGAAAAAAAAAAGAGCATTTTCACTTCTATCTTCTGTCTCCTGCACCTGCACAGTGAGATCCTTGGGGCTGACTCTATTCTGTCGTTACACAGAGGCTTTCAAGGTTCCATTACTAGCAGGCTCCATGGCATTTCTTTCCTTTCAGAAACACCCAGGAGCTGGAAACACAGTTCAGTGAGAAAGCCTCTGAATGAGTAATTTCTGGCAGAGAACAGCATTTAGCTCTTTCAAAAGCCACTAAGGGCTCTATTGCTTTTTTCATGCAGTTATTGTATTTTCCAGATTTGGAGTTGATTGAGTTCTGGAACCAATCTCATGACACTCTGCCTGATTGTCAGGATCAAGCAGAGCAGGCATGTTATAAGGTAAATCAGAATCTCTCATCGAAGGCTTGGAGCTTCCATGAGCAAAGCAGCACCACAGCTGTATTACTGGTAATTCAGATTTCACCCGAGTTTGGAAATCTGCTCCCCTTAGGTCGCATCTAACATGGGATACACAACATCTGGAGAACTGACAACAGCAATAGCCCTGTGACCAAAAAAAGGCATTACTTAACTGTCACTGGTCTTGCTAAAAAGTCCAAAGTCATGGAAAACACCCAGAGGGGTTGGTTTGGGATTTTTCCCCCCACCCATAAGAAGCAGAACTGTAACCTGTCCTATACTTGAAGGCACTCAAATGAATTTTTTATACTCTTCTAAAAACATTCTGAGAAAGCTGTACCATCACAATCTCATATTTTAACTCCACTACAGTGTGAACCAACCACATTAAGCGAGGTGTTGTGACCTTTCTCCCGCAGTAATTTTTGTTTCTTTGCCAAGGCAGATAGACCTGACATCATCTGATGAAAACCTAAACGAAGCCTGTAAGACATAAGGGGATTAGAAAAGGATTACCCCCCCACTTCTGTTACAGTAAACAACCGATTCACAAAAAATAACTAGAACCACATTGCTGGTTTACACTGACAGAGCCAGAAAAGGAAAGGAAGGAGGCCTGACTTTGAAGAGCTTAGGGTAACAACTGGCCAGAGGAAGAAGCAATCCTGTGAGAACTCAACAAATATGTTACCACAAACATCCCTGCAGGCGCAGAGATGCGTACAGATATCTCAATTTAACAAGGAAATGCCCAGCAAAACTTCCTCTTTCAATTGGAGACAATGCAACAGAGATGTTCCGCGATGTCCTGCGACAGGCATGGCGTCTAGTGGCAAAGGCAGGGGACCTCCTTGCAGATGTCTCCAATCTCCTCCATCCTCAATTCCACAACGAGCGTAGACTTTTTATGCATCGTCTAGAATGTCTGTAAGAGCTGTTTCACTTGTATGCTGTGAAATCCCTCTCAGAGTACCTTCCTGGGGAAGCTGACAGAGAAAGGCTGGACGCTTAATGCCTTTGGAGACCGTCGTGCTCAAGGTTCAGAGAACGCGGAACAGATGGAGAGGCCTGCAGCCAAGTCACTTACTATCCCTGAAAGAATAGCAGTTTGGGGCAGAGTTCAGCCTCTCTACTGGAAAGAATATACCAAAAGAAGCAGGTCTTCCCTACCCTGCATGAATTACTCTCACTTGAAAAAAACAAATTCCTAACTTTTACTCTTATGGTGTTTTTCATGGATGTTGAAGGACACATGGAAATCAACCACAAGACCTGCAAGCACCGAGGAACTGCAAATGAAATATCCAGCATTGTTTCTCTGCGTATTTAGTAATGCTTTCAAAAGGGAACCTGAAAAATTTGGTCAGTTGTTAACATGAGCACCACACAAAGCTACCAGCAACCTTCAGCAGGGCCCTACACCCTTCTCTCTTGACAGCAGAGTAACTCATCTCTTTGAGATGTGCTGGTAACACACACATTGCACTCAAGCTCAGATATGCTTTTTACAGCACTTGGGCTGCACGCTCTTCCTTCCTACCCAGCTTCGTAATAAAAATAAAAATAAATTTAAAACCTGTTGGTTCATTTTTGCTTCACCACAAGGAATCAGGAATTTTTGGGGGAGGTGGCAGGATCCAGGCCACGCATACGGACAACTCTTTTCACAGAATCTGACAACTTGCCGGTAAGATGGCAAATTTTGCAATTTTAATCGATGTATTTACATTTTATTTTGCATCTCTCCATAAATTTTTTTTTACCACCACGTTCACTGCTTTGCTTTTGAGTGCTTGTCCATGTGCCAGCTGCAGAGCAAAGTCCAAACCAGCAGCAGGGAGACTCAATCCCTAAACAACAGCAGCAGTATTTTGCAGAAGTCTGGATAACGCTTCCAAGGTGCCTACCTTACTGACCAGGAGTAGAAATATCACTTCACCTGGGTCAAAACGAACACATCTGGGTTCTCCGCCTCGGTGTGCTGTTTTGAAATCCCATGGGATGCACTGTTTAAAAAGCCTGCCTGGAGATCAACGCACACGTTCCACAGACCAACCCATTCTTTTACTGAGGTGGGGTGAGATTTTTGTCTCCCCTTTAACTTAATAAACACTGCGTTGTCTCTTCCTTCGCAGAGCCTGGATGTGATGTTCATCAGCAGAACAAAATAACCCCCTTACAAAGGGAAAAACCTACCGCCCTGAGCTCCAGGCCCTCGTGATGGGCAAGAATAACCCTTCAAAACAGAAGCGACATCCCATTTGATGACTATGGTTGTGCTTCCTCTACCCTTACAAAACAATCTGTCCCAGTGATGACAATGGATGGGGAGAGAAAAATGGTACAACCTTGTAAACCTGCATGGCAGAAGCCCAGCTGGGAGAAGAACTGCATAGCTGAGATCAGTCACAGGGATAAATGATCCACAAGCCATGTGTGCACACTCAGGCAGAGACAGTGGTTCTCTGTTATTATGCCCAGGAAATAGTCTTTAGGTCAAAAAAAAAATCCAAAAAAACCTGCAAGAAGGAACTTCTTCATGAGGGCCAACACTGCACCGAGGATGGTGAAGAGGTTCTCAAGAGGACAAACCAAAAGGGGCTTCTGCTGCTGACAACCCCGGGGTGTGTTAATAGTGAGGCAGGGAATAAAAAAAAAGTCTTTTTGGAGAGGATTCGCTCGTAGCTTGAAAACAAGCATCCCGACAAAAAAATAAAAAAAGCAGAATACGCCAACTGTGCTTTGCAGGTGTAAGGTAACAAGGGCTGCAATTGCAGTTTTGAAACCGACCACAAGGAAGAGAATGTTCTCCTGAGGATGACCGGTCGGTCTCCCAAGTAACTAGCAACAGGACAAGAGGGAATGGCCTCAAGTTGCACCAGGAGAGGTTTAGATTGAGCATTAGGAAAAATTCCTTCACTGAAAGGGTTGCCAAGCCCTGGCACAGGCTGCCCAGGGAAGCAGTGAACTCACCATCCCTGGAGGAATTTGTAAGACTCGGATATGTGGCACCAAGTGACATGGTTTAGCGGGGAACTTGGCAATGTGAGGTTAATGGTTGGGCTCAGTGATCTCAAAGGTCTTTTCCAACATAAACGACTCCTATGATGAGATACCACAACTTACATTCTCTTTGCAGAACAAACGGTGACCGTCCCATAAACCTCTCGCATGCTGCAGAGATGCTCAAACTGACAACTCGGGAGCTTTTTCGACCAAGAGACGTCACAGGGTGTCAGGAAGGCACCGAGGCATGTCAGAGCGTGGCTGGGGAAGCCAAACCCTAGAATTCAGATCAGGCAGTGGGTATGGCACGGGGGAATGCTCTTCATGTTCATTCCTCTGCCTTCTGTGTCCCTCAGGAGCGCAGCTTCTATGTTTGCGGATGCTCTCCAGGGCACCAGGCTAGGATGTCACCGAGCTTCGCTGAGATCCGACTGTGCCCCTGGCATCTCTGAATATCGGGCACAGAAGATGAAAGGTCTCCTGTAAAGCCGTGGGACAGGAATCTCCCTCTGGACCAGACTTCTTGCAGCTTTGCTTTCACCTAAACTATTTCTCCGACAGTGACAACAGGCACAGCTTGCCTAGGATGTGTCTCTATAGGTGCATTGTCCCCAGTTGCAGAAAATCGTTGTTTTCCAGTTTGGGACTGAAGGCCAAGCCCACAGAAATGAGACCCACAATGGTCTCCTTTGCGGTCAGAAACTAGAAACGAAACATTTTTCAGGACTTCCAAGCAAGGCAGACACCTGAGCATAAGCACGTGGAAGGCACAACCCCACTAGATGGAAGACAATCTAAGGTTAGACAGGAGTGAGCAAGCCATGCAAAAAACAAGGAGAGAAGCACCGGGAAAGGGAGAGGGATCAAGAAAGGACTCCTTTCAGCTGAAGAAATCCATGGTTACTATCACATAAACCTCCAGGTTCACCAAGACAGAAGAACACCGAGAGACAAATCCCTCTAAGAAGTTGAAATGTGAAAAATGAAGAGGTAAACATAAAATATGGAATACATATTCCTAAAGCCTTGAAGAACCTGACCTCACGGAGACCGCAAAAACTCACCTGGAGTCAAAATAAATGGAGAATAACTGAGGAGCAGAAAACCCGCGGGATTTTTTATGCTGACAGCACAAAAGCTGTGGAGAAGCTGGGGATGTGCACACTGCGTGGGCACTGCAGACACCCTCCCAGCTGAAGGGCTTGAGGAGCTGAACATCTCCCAGCATCGAGTGCAGACGGGCAGGCACTCGAACACGGCATTTCATGGGCCCAACAGTTTAAAATGAAATACCTTTAAAAGCAAGCACCTGGGTTTTTTGCTCGATACCTTCCATCCACCTGCCAAGACCACAGCACGGGGTGATTCTCTTCCACCAGAGTTTGAAAATCCAGCTAGAGAAAAGTATCTCTGAAGTGCTAAGAGCAGCTATTACCTCCATTCCACCACAAAGGCACCATCTTTCCAGTCAGGACTAAAGACCAGAGAAGGGAACACAGACTGTCTGAAAACCTTTTCTGCCTTCATTTTTTCCCCTCAATTGATCTGTCTTGTCATCAGTAAGCAGTAGCTTCTGCACAAAAGCCTGACACGTCATACAGGTAGCTGAGAGTGTAATTTGCCCACTGTTGCGCTTTTCTTATTTATTAAAAACGAAAAAACAAATGCAAGGTCATTAAAAAGGCTCTTGTTCTTAATTAAAAAGGGCTGTTTCATTTTTAATCTGCACTATGCCACCACTTACCTCATCAATGTCACAATTTGTTATATAAGCACTTACTTCTATTTTCTACTTCTATGTTCTGGAGACAAAAACCACGTACACAATAATTTCAATATTACAATCACAAAATAAAAGGTAGAAGCCCTTAGTGCTCAAGAGAGCAGTTACATCTATTCACCTTTACCAGACTTTAGTTCCACACAGAAAGAGGCAGAAAAAATTTTCCTAGTAAACATTCTGGTTTCAAGTATTTTCATTTGGACCCAATCATAGAAAAATATAATTAAAGTAAGTCAAAAGGCAAACACCTATGCACGTCAAAATAAATTCTCATACTTTACAACACCGTGGGGAGCTAAAAGAATATGTGATATGACGAGAATAACGCCAAGCCTACCGTGTGCACTTACATTTTGATGGAGGGTGCAGTTTTCAAAAGTCTAGTTCCACACTGAAGTCAGTAAAAGTTTAATCTCTATTTGCTTTAATGGTGGCAGAGAAAGAGCAGTGACAAGTACTTCTGAGCCTTCTGCAATCACTAATTGCTCCTGTAAGATCTACTCTCACTTTCTGAAACAAATTTGCACACCAGCTGTTGCAAAGTTTGTGCAACATCTACACAGCTTTTCCTTTTCATCTCTGATGTCCAAAGTCTCATTTCACCCCAGTACTCATACAAAAGCTGCAGCAAAAATAATATACCATATAAAATTAAAGATGCATGCATTATTAAATAAAAATAGTGTAAACCAAAATATTATGTAATATAAGCACTCCATTCCTTCTCTGACGTAATTTACCTTATACCAGGCCTGCTGCAATTCTAAAAAAGTTACTTTTAGCGTATCGGAAAAGCCAAACCACACATAAGGAATGTAAGAAACAAATGTTTATGGGTTTTCATCACAGTCACAAATGATTATAATAAGGATTACTGCATGATACTGTTAGCATCTACTTTTGTCTAAAACTCACAGGACTTCTATTTTTCTTCTAAGGTCTGGTTTTTCCTTCTCTTTTGAAGGAAACGACACGGATACTGCTCTAGATATTGCAGCATTTAAATCTAACACATTTAACTGATAGAAGCAAACTAGAATTTAAAGCTCCTAAGCCTACAACAACAAAAAAAGAAATCTACAATTACTGTACCTTGGGAATGCTTGCGCTTAAGACATGCAGCATCTGAATTCTCCTTATATCCTCTCCATTTGAACAAATAAGGGAGGGAGAACGTAGGGAAGTTGAGGTGAACTAAAAGTAAAAAAACTGAGCTTCAAAGTAAAATTTTTAAACTGGGTGTCTTTTTTTTTTTTCTCATTAGTGTTACCATTTTTAGGAAAAACAAAACAAAACAAAACGTTGGCACATTTTCCAAAGAAGTATATAAACTTATAAGCCTGGTTTTGTGGTAAAAGTGTCAGGTCACATTAGCCAAATCCAATTTCTTCACTCTTCATAACCAGTTAGGACAACAAAGCTAAAAGTATTAGTAAAAGATAGCTGGAACGCACCATAATCAGACTCACCGAGTGCATTTACACGTCCAAAAGCAGAAATATTCTATTTGTATAGGGTAGGACACAGTAACCCTTGTTAAGTATAAACTAAATAACTGAAAATTAAATAAGAGCAAAACAACAATCAAGCCCCTCAATTTAAAGCACAGCTCTACTGTTTTCCCCAAAGAGCACAAGAAGATCAATAAAAGTTAAGTTAGACAAAATATCCTAACGTCACCCTGGCTCTGTATCCTCACGTTACCAGCCACAAAAGCTGAATTCCACGGCAGCACGTGAGCTTCCCCACGCTGGGAAGGCACGTCTGTAACTTCTCTTAGACTTTAAACTGTCTTATTTCACTCCTCGTGAGAATACTTAACGGCGATCCAAACGATCCGTCCTCAGGGACCTACACGTCGGTGCCGTGTGATACGGAAGGAATACTTTGAGGTAAGGGAAATAAGCTGCTGAGGAGTTGTGTGAGCAGGAGGAAGCTGCTCTTAGCACCAACCCGACAGATGTGTGTTCAGCGTTGACTCACTTCCACGCTTTGCCAGGGGCTCCTCAGCAAGGCTCAAAGCGAAGTCCTCCAAATCTACGTCTTCTGTGTTACTGCTCTGTGGGCTCTCACTCTTAATTTGTCCTAATTTCTAAAGATTTTAGCCTCAAAAACCTAATGCAGTCAAGAGAGTGTGTTTAAACCCAATGAGAAACCAACACTCTCCAGCCTGGCTTCTGACTTCCCAGTCATTAAGTCGTGATTGGACTAGAGAGTACTATCAGCAAGTTTGCTGATGACACCAAGCTGGGAGGAGTGGCTGACACGCCAGGAGGCTGTGCTGCCATCCAGCGAGACCTGGACAGGCTGGAGGGTTGGGCGGGGAAAAATTTAATGAAATATAACAAGGGTAAGTGTAGAGTCTTGCATCTGGGTAGGAACAACCCCAGGTTCCAGTATAAGTTGGGGAATGACTTATTAGAGAGCAGCGCAGGGGAAAGGGACCTGGGAGTCTTGGTGGACAGCAGGATGGCCATGAGCCAGCACTGTGCCCTTGTGGCCAGGAAGGCCAATGGCATCCTGGGGTGTGTTAGAAGGGGGGTGGTTAGTAGGTCGAGAGAGGTTCTCCTGCCCCTCTACTCTGCCCTGGTGAGACCCCATCTGGAATATTGTGTCCAGTTCTGGGCCCCTCAGTTCAAGAGAGACAGGGAACTGCTGGAGAGAGTCCAGCACAGGGCAACTGGGATGATGGAGGGAGTGGAGCATCTCCCTTATGAGAAAAGGCTGAGGGAGCTGGGGCTCTTTAGTTTGGAGAAGAGGAGGCTGAGGGGTGACCTCATTCATGTTTACAAATATATCAAGGGTGAGTGTCACAAGGATGGAGCCAGGCTCTTCTCGGTGACAACCACTGATAGGACAAGGGGTAATGGGCTGAAACTGGAACACAAGAGGTTCCGCTTAAACTCGAGAAGAAACTTCTTCTCAGTGAGGGTGACGGAGCCCTGGCACAGGCTGCCCAGGGAGGTTGTGGAGTCTCCTTCTCTGGAGACATTCAAGACCTGCCTGGACACGTTCCTGTGTAGCATTATCGAGGCGTTCCTGCTCTGGCAGGGGGATTGGACTTGATGACCTTTCGAGATCCCTTCCAATCCCTAACATTCTATGATTCTATGATTCTATGATTACCTGAAACCAATCAGCTTGCTGGAGGGCAGGGAGAAACCCAAGTGAACGACACCTTCCTGTACAAACACCAGAAATAATTGTGACCCAGTAACTTAACAAGTGATACTCCACGTTTGTGTCAAGAGCTTTGGCTGCCACCATTGCACCGGTCCAGGATCCCACCTCTTCACCCCTCAGCTCACAGCTCTGTCACCAAGTGAAGAATATTACTGCTGCACATCGGTTTTTCTGAGGGAGAAGAAAATCAGACTCACAGCTACTGCACTGGGGACTTGATGGAAGAATGTAGCCTGTAGAATATTTTACTGGCTGTACCCATGCAACACTCGAGAAGAAGATAGAGGGGAAATTCAAAAGTGGAAGAAAAAAATGGTTTTTCTGAGCAAAACCATCTCCGGAGATCCCTCCTGATCTGTACAACTCCCTGATTCTAGGGATGCAATTTTCCTATCTAAAGGTGAATTCAGCTGTGATAAAAAAAAAAAATCTATACGAACTTTTTATGAAGAGAGAAAACATTAAGTGAAATCTAAGACAAACCAAATCAACCGTTCTGAATGTAACTTTCAGTTTTTGCGGCATCTAACCCCGTGCAGAAGTTCTGTAAGAAAAATGAACAACCTTACGCCATTTCAAAATCAACACTTTAAAAAAATTAATTCTGACTTACGTGCTAATTTTTTTTTTCCTATATTTCTCATCTGTCACAGAATCATAGACTTGATCGCAGAATAACTTCTGTCAAAAGGACTGCTGGGGTTTGACTGCTCCAACCATCGACACAGAGCAGGATCAACTTTTCAGTTGGATTCAATTTCAAGTCTGAATCAGGTTGCTCAGGCGACTGCCAGCTGAATTTTGAGCATTTCTCTGTGCAGACACAATGAACTGTGTCTATTCCTCTCTATCACGCATTACTGAAATCTCTTGAGACTGCTGCTCCTCTGACGGACTACTTTAGAGGGGGCCTGAACTCACCGTCTTGCCTAAGCAGGCATAAAAAATAGTTTCTAAATCTTCTGTTATCCTGTAAATTTTAAGCTTATTGACTGCTAAAAAGGTATTACGATACCCTTTATCGTATTCAAAATGGTTTCAACTAAAATACTGCTCCAGCAGAATATTAGAACCTTGCTTTTTCTCTTCAAAACGATTTCAGCTGAATTTGCTTCACGAAGTATTATAACCGAGGTTTCCCTCAGAAATACTTGCAGAATTATTTTAAAGAAGTAAAATAAGTGTAATCACTGGGTGTACGCAATACAAGACAGGTCAGTATTTCTGCACAGAGATATGACCCATTCTCAGCGTGATCAACTAAACACCCCAGGTATTTCCACGTTTTAAGGGCTGAACTTTGGATCAAACACCTGAAATTCTGAACCTAAGAATTCTGATCAAAATGACACCTTACATCTTGCGTCGATATTAATTTCTCTGTGTTAAATTTGAAGAACGAATTGTTCTTAAGAGGGACAAGCAAAACCAATACCCAAAAAAGCCTAGTGTTACCTGGATGAAAAAAAAAAAACAATCAACAAACAAGTACTGGCCAAATGAATTTGAGAGCCACCAAATCTCCCAGCATTGTCTATTTACCAACAGAGTGGCAGAACAGCAAATCAGACCTGGATGTCCAAATATCTCGTTACAGCCACGCAGCATCTCATTTAGGGGTTTAAGGTGTTATCAGAGTCAACTGTTTATAGCACAGACTTGTCTGGCAAACGCCAAGCTCTGCTCCCGCATACAGCTACAAAATGACAAGGGGACGGCTCTCGTCGAGCTGAGAAAAATTATGCAAAACTTTACGCAGCGACAGGCCAGAAGATGCCTTCCTGAATCTGCCCACACGCAGATTTGCATTCGTGCAAATCGCCAATTTGTGCAAACTCAAACGCAGGCTGCAGCTGAAACACAGCCAAACCCCCTAATTCTTCATTCTAAGTGTGGTTTCCTCCCTGTAGCTGTGTCGGTTAAAGACAGCAACATCCTTTCCTGTGTCTGTCAACAACAAAATGAACTATTTCAACTGAGAAAACGTATATGGAATTTGGCCAGCATCAGAGTGGACTCTGGGGTGATGAGATAACGAAATAAAAGTGTGGTCAGTCTATGGCAGAGCGGGGTGATGCTCTTGCAGATTTTGCATGATATTAAGCACTTTGTAAGGATGAAAATCGAAATACCGCTGCAGTTTGCTCAGCAGAGGGATCTCCCGTGGAAGCAGCGGTCTCCAGGCTGCCCCACAGAAAACAGAACTTGAGAAATCATTCGCCCGAACACCGTCGCGTGATTTCTGTGCTCCTAAAAAACACCAGAAGGTTTCGTGGGCATTACGATACCGACAGGCCATGGGTTGGAGATTCCTGTTCTGAAACACTCTGCACTTTGAGAGGAAGGTTTGCTAATGGGGTGTCTATTCACCCACATCCTACCACCAACAACAGCCCTGGGTGAAGCTTAGTTATTTCCTCCTTAACACGCTGCAGTCCAGGAGCAGAATCAATACATCAAATCACTGGAGTGGAAAATCGGTTTTGTAGACTTAAGCGCACCCTCTTAACGCACATCCCAAAACTAAAGAAATGAAGGAAGAGGGGCACTGCCCACTGAGCAGCTACCCTTCGCAGGCAACGTACTTTGTGCTCGTCGTCAGTTTTTGCAGCAACAATTTCAGATGACTCCACAGATCCCATTTGCCCCGTGCTGAAACGGGGCGATTCCTTCACCAGTAACACACTGGGCAGTGACTTAAAAACTAGGGGAAGGGGAGGCGTTTCAACACCTACTGAACTGGCTTGCAATTGCATTTTCTGCATGAAAACATTATGGAGGACACTGAAATAAGCAAATAAATAGGATTAAACTGCAAAGAAATTGGCACCTGAGTCTTGGATACTAAGTTCAAGGATATCATATGTTTTTAGCTGGCTAAATAAGAGAAAATCATCCGGAATGGGAGCAGGGAAGTGGAACCTGCTCCTGGCTTTTCAGGCTACTACCACCATTGAGAGTATGGTTGAGGTCAAATCAAGAGCCAACAGGTTTGGGTTGGAAGGGACCTTCAAGACCACGTCATCCCGTCCTCGTTGGCATGGGGAGGGACACCTCCCACTAAAGCAGGTTGCTCAAAGCCCCGTCTGACCGGGTTGATAAGTTAGTCTTTTGTTATTCATGATGCCAACTGGCACATTCAGACAAGAAAGTAATAATGTCTAAGTACTAGGAGACTGTTACGGCAGATTGTATTAATTTTGCTGAGAAATTCGAGGAGATGGCTAGTTTTTCATCACGGACAATGCTTTATCACAGCACTGCCAATACTCACTTTGCCTCTCCATGATAGTTGCAGATCTATGCCAGCTTTCACAAGTCTTAAATAACAGCTGCCTGTAAAACTTGATGGGACCAAAACACGTTTCGTACAGGATGCAATTACGACAAAACGCAGCAACAAATTGTAGCATTTAAGAAATTTATAAACTGAATCAGCACTTCTGCAACTGATTATGTTTACTTCAGCCGTGATAATGCGAGTTATAAAGCTGCTCCCAGTGCCACGTGCAGATGGCGATCATGGGTGCCAGCTGATCAGAGATGTATTGAGAGGCATATAATAATGAAAAAACCCACTTTTCACACTTACTGTTAGCTATAATTTTCTTGCAGCTCTTCTATTACTACAAATCTATTGAAAGCTATTGGTGACTTGATACGTATTCTGTTTTGAAGTGACTGCATACATAGCTTATGAGGTTTTTTTGTTCTGCCTTTTTTTTTTTTTTCCTATAAACTAAAGTTTTAGAAAAGGCACTGGTGTCTCAATCTGGAGTTGCTTTTTCTGATCTTTTATGTCTCCATAAATATCAGGGATTATTATATCTTTCTCATCACTCTGCCCAATCTGAACCTCAAATCTGAACATTTCTGCTCCACGGACCAGACTTTTTCTGGGGAAAAAAAATAAATCATAAAATAAAATAATTTCCTTCTACGACTTAGCCATCCTTCCTTCCTTCCATCAGGATTTAAGGTTGGAAGCCCTCAGGAGTCATAAGGATGTGCTTTCTATTCTATTTCTACCCACACCACCCTATCACACACAGCATCGCACCCACCGCCGGGGCGCAGCTGTAATAACAAAGCTGAGCTTGGTGCCAGCACGCTGGAACAATAAATAGGTGCAAGCACACAGAAACATAAATGAAAGTGCCTTTCAAAGGGCCACAGCTCAGAGGTCACACCATTTTATGCATCCATATGACAGAGCTGTTAGAGCAGAAGACTGTCCTGCCGGTTTGGCCAGAGAAAAAAGATCTTTTAAAGTGGTACAAACAACAACAACAAACTAACAGCTTGGAGGGGAATTAGAAACTTAACTGCTTTCCATACTGTTGAAAAATTTTCCAAAGTCAACAAACAATATTTTGGTTTTTCTTACAGTAATTACAGAAGTACCCTGAATACCACCTCACTTCCAATTCATTAAAGAGCATTTACTCGTGTGGTTAATGCAGTTCACAGATAACTCCACCCTGATCATGGCCGAAAACACAGCTGCCACTCCTGCACTCCCTAACTGCTTTGTACAAAGTTGGGGTTTAAAGAGTTTTAAAATAAAGTTGCTTCATAAAGAATAACACAACCAAAACCCTGTTAAAATATATTCACAGCCCTTGGTTTGTGGATTGCTCACCAGGTGAGAGCCAACAAAACAGAAGGGAAGCGTGAAAGCCAATAATACTGAACTTTAGCTGTGCTGTAACTTATGGGCAACCAATTCAACTGTGTACATTAAATAATAAATGAGTAATTTCAGAAGGCTATTCTTAAGAATGTTAAATGCATTTGACTGAGAATCCCAGGAACATTAACTGAATATCCTCAGCCTCGTTATTAAAATATAAGGACTTCCCATAACAGAATGAATGCCTAAGATGTTCTATATAAATTCCCAGACTGAACAAGAATGGAAAATGCAATGTGATCTGTAAAAGTGATACTCCCTTTAGGGCAGAAGGAGCAACGTTGGCCGGATACCTAACAGCCAGTTTGCATTTGGACACTGACTCTTCTTGCCCCATCAAGAGATTTCACTTTGAAGCGAGATTTCAAAAACAATTAAAAGGTATGAAATACGAAACAAGATGGGAACAAGAAGTTTATCCATGAATACAATTTTTTACAGCGTTCGTTATATGCGCCGCAGCAGGAAATCCTACAGCATCGAGACACACTGAAAAATGGGAGAACAAACCGGTGCCTATAACAATGTTCCCCACTAGGTAGGATGGCAAATCATTACAGATCACATTTTTAAGAAAACCAGACCCCAACTGCCCAGAGAACATCCTGTCAAAAGCGGTGATCTAAACAATCTTACCCTCCTTCCCGTCAGCAGGTTTTGATACTTCCATCTCAAACCTCTCTTCCAGCTGCTGTCCCTTGAAGCGCTTGAGATGTTCCTGTTCGATCAAGTCGCTTTCCTCTTTTTCCAGAGGTTGCCAGGTACCATCAATAAACCACTGTCCACGCATTACTGGGATCTTTTCCGTTTCTAAAAATCAAATAAGAGATTTTATTTCATTTTTTTTTTTAAATGCAACAAATCACAAAGCGATGGCAGGTAAGAGAGAAATGGAATTCTGTTTGGTGTTTTGATGAAAAAGTCACACCCCCAACCCTGCTAAGATATACTCCTCTCTACCCACTTGCCTTGAAGCTTCAAAAAAACGTATAAAATGTGATTGGGAACGACCACTGGCTTCAAAACTATCAATAGGATGCAGAACAAGGAGGAGGTCCAAACCCACTCATGCTTACCCTGCTGGCAGGGAACCTTGTTCCCTTCAGGAATTGCACTTAAAACAACCCAGGTCACACACCAGTTCACATAAAGGGTGATTTTAAAGATGAAAGGGATTTTTTATTAAAATCCTCTTACACCAAGGGCTGTTTTCGGTCACTGTCACCTAGTTTCAGTTTCAGCACTCCAAATGACAGAAGCTGGGTGCCCAGCATTTGCTGTCCAAGTGACAAAAGAGAAGTCCCCATGAAAAACGTATCCTGGTGCTTATTCTTCATCAAACTGTGCTTGATGCCCACACTAGCTCTGGGCGCTGCAAGGAGCAAGAATTCTCCTCTTATATCAACCTCTACAAGCAAGTTAAGACATTTCCACCGTAGCTCAGCTCAGAATTTCTCGTCCTACATCTGGAAAATCAAGAAGAAATACCATGTGTGCCTGTGCCCCACAAACCTGGAAAAGCTCAGCCTCATGGGACCAGTATGGTCTGTAGGTCTGACAAGACCCCAGACCAGTCAGACCACTGACCTCCAGTGCACGCTGATGTGTGCTGTTGTACATAGACACTGTAACTACGGAGAGACACTGCACGTGCAAAACTAACTGCACAGGTTTAGCTCTCCACAGGATCTAAGAATTTGACCACAAAATAAGAGGCTCAAAAAAAAAGATGGGAGAAAAAAAAATAAGGTTTACTACTCAAAGGTCTGTTCCTACATGATAAGGTAGGCAAGGACAGCTTGGGAAAGAAACAATAGATCAAGGACCTCTAAGATCATCAAGTCCAACCATCAACTACCACGATCACTAAATCATGTCCCCAAGTGCCAAATGTGCACGTTTTTTGAACACCTCCAGGCATGGTGACTCCACCACCACTGCTCTGGGCAGTCTGTTCCAGTGCTTCACCGCTCTTTCATTAAAGAAATTTTTCCTAACATCCAATCTAAACCTCCCCTGGTGCAACTTGAACCCATTTCCTCTCATCCCATTGCTTGTTACTTGGGAGAAGAGACCGACCCCATCTTGCTAGAACATCCTTTCAGGGAATTGTAGAGAGTAAGAAGGTCTCCCTGGTCATTAAAACATGAAGAAACAGTATGTGAAAATTCAGTAAAAAAATAAACAGGAAACAATAGAGACCATGGAGATTTCAGAGCTACTGAGCAAAGGGAGGGATCGACCTGCTCTCTCACCAGACCAGTACAATGGTAGCTGGGCGAGGTGACCCAGCCAAGGGTGGCTACCAACAGATACGATTCAACCGTGTGTGAAAATTTAGATTAACTTTGGAGTCCACATGCCATCAATGAGATGTGAAACATGAACACTTAGCTTCCAGGATGAAGGTTAACCACAGCAATGGTGTCACCACACACAGCAGCCTCTCATCACGCACTTGTCTTCATCTTTGCCGTATTCCCCCACATTTTACACCTGCCAAATATCCACATTTTCCAGCAGAGCTAATACACACAGACCCAGTGAGGCTGCCCTTACAAACAAAGCACTGTCTGTAGGAAAAGAAAAATGAAATGCACATAATACGCAAGCGTAGATAAAGGATCCCATTGTTGCTGAAGCAATGACACGACTACGTCAGATGTTAATCCTTACCGGGAAAATCTGTAAGCAATTCCTTAATTTTTGATTAAGCATCCTGACGAGGTTCCATTCATTGAATCCATAAAAAGATTATTATTTGTTTTTAAATAATCATAGGAATGCTATTTTGTACTCCAAACTGAATTATACAAAACACCTTTTCTTCAGTTTTGAAGGGCTTTTAAGTTTTTCACATGGGAATTTCCACCTACAGATTTCTAAAATTCTAGACATAAAGCATTAAACTAAACATTTTCAGGCTCTTTTCGCCAGAGAGAAACTTTCCCATAGCGATTCTTTACAAGAGCAGATTGCAGCAGCTCTCAAACATAAAACAGGCAGTGTCTTTTCTGGAAAGCCTCAGCCAGGAAAAATTGGCAGGTTTGAAATAAGAAAAAGAACGTGGTGTAAAACCTTTACGGGACAGCTTAGTTTGGGAATAAACTAATATATCTGGCACTGAGTCTGGAAAGTGATTTATATGGAAACATAAATTGCTTTCAGATCCAAAGACGGATTATCAAGGAGCTTTGTTTTCAGACGAAGGCTTTCAAACCTGAGCGAGGCAATTGTGTTTCTCAGGGAGATTTCAGGGGGGATCCAGGAAGTGGTTGTTTTTATTTTTTCCCTCCCTTCCTTTAAACCATCACACACTCTGCTTGCAGCAGAGCACCCTCAACAAGAAAAGCTTGTCTTACTCCACGCTGTCAGCTGGACAGCAGGTTTGATCGCTGCGAAACCCCAAGAGAAAAACCGCTTGGCAGAGGAAGCAAGAAAATGACGTTTCCTCCTGTCAGAAGCACCGCTGGGTTTTCAGAAAACCGAACGCTCTCTTTCAGAACCGGAACAATCATTTGAGGGAAGAGATGCCATCCAAAGGGACCTTGATAGGCTTGAGAAATGGGCCAGTGCAAACTGCAGGAGGTTCAACAAGCCTAAGTGCAAGGTCCTGTACCTGGGTCGGGCCAATCCCAGGCACAAATACAAACTGGGCACAGAGTGGGGTGAGAGCAGCCCTGAAGAGAAGGACTTGGTGGAGTTGATAAACAAGGAGCTCAACCTGAGCCAGCAGGGTGCTCCTGCAGCCCAGAAGCCAACCCTGTCCTGAGAAGCGTAGCCAGCAGGTCAAGAGAGGGGATTCTCTCCCTTTACTCTGCTCTTGTGAGACCCCACCTCAAATACTGCGTCCAGTTCTGGTGTCCCCACCATAAGAGGGACATAGAACTGTTGGAGCACGTTCAGAGGAGGCCACAAAGATGATCCAGGGGCTGGAGGAGCTCTGCTATGAGGACAGGCTGAGGGAGCTGGGATTGTTCAGTCTTGAAAAGAGAAGACTTTGGGGAGGACCTAATAGATGCCTTCCAGTACCTGAAGGGATCCTACAGGAAGGCTGGGGAGGGACTTTTTACAAGAGCATCCACTGATAGGACAAGGGGAAATGGGTTTAAGTTGAAGGAGAATAGATTTAGATCGGATCTTAGGAAGGAATTCTTCAGTACGAGGGTGGCAAGACTTTGGAATAAATTGCCCGGAGAGGTTGTGGCTGCCCCCTCCCTGGAGGTGTTCAAGGCCAGGTTGGACAGAGCCTTGAGTAGCCTGATCTAGTTGAGAGGCGTCCCTGCTCGTGACAGGGAGGTTGGATGAGATGATCTCTAAGGTCCCTTCCAGCCTGGGCCAGTCTAGGATTCTATGATTTTTTTCATCACAGTCCACCGAGAACCATTTCTTCTCATTAGAGAGGAGGCTTGGTAAAGCGGGAAGGAACAACTTCCCATTAACATTTGTCTTTTCCAAACCAAACTTAGAATATTCGAAGTATGTGCTGCTGGATTTCAGTCCAGGTCAAAGCCTAACTCCAACCACAACAAGATGACAACCTACGAGGGCTAAAAGTCACCAGCTCCAAAAGCGAGCAGCATTTCAGTGATGGAGAAAGAGGTACATAAACAGTAATTACACCAAATACTTTGGATTGGGTGGGGAAACGAGGCAACTGCGATGCAAGAGGAGATTTTTCAGGATAATCTCTGGTGAGGGCGGGAAGGGGTAAAGGCACGCCTCCGTAAACACAATTCCTGTTTCATCTTGGACAAGCGCTGTCATTTAAAGATTTCTCTGCGATTCATCCAGAGAACTTGACGCAAGCCATTAGAGTAATTGCTATTAAAACGTGGTGAACCAGAATTGCGATTTTAACACCCAATTTCACTCACTCCTACCCAATTTCAATAAATTCATTCATGCCTTGGATATTCAGACCATTTTAGTAAGCTTGAACTACATTATTTCTGTGCTTTTTGATTCACAGGAGGATATTTACATCATGTAATTTAACTTTTTACTTTCCCCCACCAATCCAGAATTCCAAATCTCTAATACGAAGCGTTATTCACCTTTGTCCCTGCAATCTTGATTCCTAGGAAAGGATTTTGCATTGTGTTTTTTTTTATTGCTTTAAGTCTTACGCCATATAATCTGCAGTTGGCAGTGCTTCAGACTGAAAGATACCAATATATTTGGCTGGTTATACACTTGCATGGTTTATTTATACAACAATTGCTAAATAAAATTTGAATTGCAGGGATTACTAGCTGATGAAAAGCACTTTATTTTAATTAGTCATACATATTTTACCACTTTTAAAGGAAAACAGTTTAAGCGACCTAGACTGCAACAAAGGATTTATTTTTATACAAAAAGGAGCTTGTTTCCCCCTCCGAAAATCCAAAGAGTAAGAGAATACGAGTGTTGTAGTTAATTATGTGAATGGACAATAACGAGCGATTTGCATTATGATAATCACCTAAACCTTCCAAAATACAAGAATTATGTTAAAAACTGTACGCAACATACAGTACACATGCACTAATTTATATGTGCATGCCCCAGCTACTCCTTTTCCCTGAAGATCTTTAAACTGTGTGATCACATCCAATAAAATTGCACAAAAAAACCTACATAATCCATCAGTGCACGGGATGAAAAGTCAGCAACTGCAGAGAATCTGCCTTAATTTTTCTTCTTGTACTACTACCTCAGTGCTACCACGTGTTGCCTCCCACCACACTGGCTGAAGTGGTGTATGCCTTAATTTAAATATTGTGCAGCTCAAACCGTAGCTCACATAACCCTCTTACCTTACTTGCTTCACAACCAGGAAACTCGCAGAACTAAGATGATACAGAGATAATAACTAAAAGTTAACAAACAGAGCTTAAACAAGCAGCCCAAAGGAGGTCAGCTTTGGAAACGCCAGCACCAGCCAGCATGCAACCCAGACAATAAACAGAATAAAATTATCAGAGGGCGAGATTCAGTGACCTTCTGTTTGTTTGCTTTCAAAGCTGAGGTCCTGCTCAAAACCTAAGGCACTTCTAGCAGTATTCACTCGTCAGTCTCAAGACATCCATAATGATTTACCCACAAACGAGCTCTAAAAGGTTAATATAATATTCAAAGGCTCAGAAACTTAAATTAAAGCTGGTGTTGCGCTGACATGAACAATCCCAGTTTTCCAGCTGTCCAAGCCCAAAGCCGAGAGGCTGGACAAGAAACACAAGCTCACAAGACCCACTCAGCTCGAGATGCTTTTCAGCACAGGAATTTCACATCTCTGCTGTCCAGGGTAGTGACTTCTGCTCCTGAAATTTAACGTCCTTGTTACTCCAGTTGCAGACAATCTGCACTGCAGGAGGAAAACATCTGGATAAGCTGAAGGTAACTGTGAGGCTACATCTCAGACTGAAAGGTCTTTAAATAATGAACCGCCCACACATTTACCGAGGGGGGAGAAAAAACACCTGGGCAAAATGGTCTTTCTTCCCCTCTTTTTATTTTTTTTTCTTCTTTTCTCTCCTTTTTCCTTCACAGAGGCCTCCTAAAAGCACGGCAATAACAACTTGCAGATTTTATTTTTGCAAATGCACAGAGTGCAGTTTGTGGGACGAGATTTATTCCTCTCACTTGGCTCCCTTGTGGTCGGGTTTGTAGGGTCTCATGAACGAGAAAAAAGAAAACCTCACGAGGAAAAGAAGCTTGATTATGAGAATAGATGGTTACAGAAACCAATTGTGAGACTCAAGATTCCTACATTTTACTGTCAGTGACATGACCATGCATGCTGGGTGAACAAACAGATGTTATAATAAAGCAGCCCCAAACTAAAATCTCGTTATTTCACATTTGCTAGGTAATGTAACAGAGTTTTGGACTCCTTTTTAAAAATATCTTACTGTTCTAGAGCTTCCTAGCTATTTCCAAACATGGTATTTCAGAATAGAGCAGGTTATATGCATTTAAATAAATGGAGCCACTCATTTAATCACAGCCCGGGTGACCTTCCTTTGTTTAGTCACAAACACGTGCAATCCGTCCTGACCGTAACCTCAAGAAGAGTTCAAGAGTGAAGTCCAGGCCACAGAAAACTTGAACAGAGCTACCTGAATTTACAGAGCCAGTCTTTTATTTTCCTATTCAGTGTCCGCGCTGAAAAGAGATTTCATTCCCTGAGCAGCAAGGGCTACTATTTTTGCTGGTCCATCAAGTAATTCTAAATTGGTTTATTGAAGCAATTGCAAAATTACGGCTGGAAGTTACTTCTGAGTTTCGCGGAGACTAAGCACATTAAGAGCAACCTGGCTGCCACAGATGGGATTTTCTCCCCAGACCTTGATCTATAGAGCAGCTACACCCGCGAGCTTCTGCATTTGCTTCAGTGTTAGGTGTAGCAAGGGAGGAACACACACTTTGCTCCACCGTGGATGTGGATGGAAGTATTCCAGCAACAGCTCGCAACTGGTTTTCCCTGAACCATTTCTAACACTGCAAACCAAGCAATCCTGAGCAGAAAACAAAAAGCCAGTCTTTGGGGCTGGTTCAAATACCAAACACAGAAGGAACCCCTCAAAAAAGAGATAGATGCCCTCGAAGTCATCTCTCATCCACAACTGGTATACGTCACCTCAAAATACAGTGTGCACCACGTTTGAGGATTTTTCTGGTTTAGCACAGTAGTTTAATTAATATCTCTACAACTGCTCTTTACATAGACCTGAAGTCAAGCTCCAAGTCAAAGTTGTGTCAGTGAGGGAGGGAAAACGCTCATCCAAAACCACTGGACTGCTGAAATGTGAAACGGTGTTGCAGTTTTAAGTCTTGAGCTTTATTTATGTGGTACTCTTATCAATTAAAACAGCTTACCAAATTTCAACAGCAGCACTCCGACGAGAAGCGCTTCCACCGACAGCAAAGCCTGCGAGCTGCAGGAGCTAGTCCCTTATCAGTTCTCACCCGGAGAAAACTTGCATTTTTTGAAACCGCGTTAGGCGAAAGCTAAAGCAACCCACAAAAGGACAGCAGTGCCACATGACAAACCCGTGAGCACCTCCTAAAAAGTAAGCATGTGCTCAAATCCCACTGAAAGTCACGGGACTTTTGCACAATCACACCCTCAGCTCCTGGCAGGCACTCGTCAATTGGTCTTTGTTAGCGAGCTCCTGCCAGCACCCAGCAGCAACGATCACGTACGGACGGTTTGAGCAAGTAGGTTTCTACACAGGAATATCTTTTAAAAGAAAAATAGAGCAGCAAGATTTTTCCTGTGCATATCTCAGACCTACCACTAATGAACAAGATCAAGATATTCAAGAGCACATTAACCTTTGCTCTCAACTCCTTCCCTCTTCCTCCTCTGCAGGGACTTTTTTTTTTTTTCCTCTGCACTCTCCTCCGAAGCTCACTTCCTTTTTCTGTTTACTTCACCCCAACTCCAGATTTCCCTGCACTTTCATTCCCGGATTTTGCTTTTTCCTTCAATTTTTTTTTTTTTTTACTTGCTTTCTGTCGTGGGTTGACCCTGGCCGGCCGCCAGGTACCCACACAGCCGCTCACTCACTCCCCCCTTCACTGCTGAACAGGGGGAGAAAATATCTCCAAGGGCTCAGGGTTTGAGATAAGGACAGGGAGATCACCCTCATTTACCGTCCCGGGCAAAACAGACTCAGTTTTGGGGAAGTTAGGTACATTTATTAAAAGAACTAATCAGAGAGGAGTAGTGAGAAGTAAGAAAGAGCAAACAAATCTTAAACAGAACACCTTCCCCCCATCCCTCCCTTCTTCCCGGGCTTAACATCAATCCCGGTTTCTCCACCTCCTCCCCCCGAGCGGCGCAGGGGGACAGGGAATGGGGGTTACGGTCAGTTCATCCGACGTTGGTTCCACCGCTTCTTCACTCCGGGGGGAGGACTCTTCACTCTTCCCCAGGCCATTGTGGGGTCCCTCTCACGGGAGACAAGCTTCACGCTCTCTTCTCCGCGTGAGTCGTCCCACAAAGGGCAATTCATCACAAACTGCCCAACGGGAGACACCTCACGAGGGGCAGCCCACCCCTCGTGAGTCTGAGGCGCAGTCCTTCGGGGGAAACTGCTCCAGCGTGAGCCACCCGCAGCGTCCCAAAAGTCCCACCGGTCAACCTGCTCCAGCGTGGGCATTCCTCTCTTCCACGGGCTACAGGCTCCGGCAGCGACTTGCTCTGATGCGGGCTTCCCACGGGCTACAGTCCCCTTTCAGGCATCCACCCACACGGCGTGGAGTCCTCGGTGGACATCTATGCGGTGATCCTCACGGTGGACCTCTGCACCTTGCCCATGGGCTGCAGGGGGACAACCCGCTTCACCATGGTCTTCACCACGGACCCAGGGGACTCCTTCTGCTCCGGCACCTGGAGCTCATCCTCCCCCCCGCCTCCTTCTTCACTGACCTTGGTGTCTGCACAGACTCTCACTCCTCCATCTCTGTGCCAGCTGTTATGGCGCAGTTCTTTTTCCCGTTCTTAAATATGTTTTTCACAGAGGCGTTCCTCTGCTATCACCTTACTGATAGGCTCAGCCTTGGCCAGCGGCGGGTCCCTCTTTGTAGCCGGCTGGCATTGGCTCTGTCAAACTTGGGGAGCTTCTAGCAGCTTCTTGTAGAAGCCACCCTGCAGCTCCCCCCCCGCCGCCAAAATCTGACCAGGTCAAACCAAAACACTTTCTAAGCTGAATCCATCCTTAGCTTCCCCCGCTGTAGCTGACACCATCCGCCGGAGAGTGATTCTGGTATCATTTACAGGAGTAAGACAACAGATGCATTTGGTTTTAATAATGCTTGTAAACCACAAAAGAAAACCTGAGGACACGGAAGAAACTTGCCCTCACAGACACACCCAGCAAAGCGCCGACATCTCCCACTCATTCTAGTAAAAGCAGCCTGAATGTCACAAGTTCTCTCCACTGAAAGAATAAAAGGAACCAGAGACCATAAACAGAACATCCATACAAACAAATGTCATTTGTCACTTAACACACGGAGCACTGCAAATCTAAAAATTGTTTCACCTATGTCTGTTAGGTCTCCCAGCCAGGAACGAAGTGGCCAAAATTAAGCTACAAGATACTTTTGGAGGGATGGTATGGTAAGGACAGAAGCAAAACCAAGTAAAACCCAGGGAAGATTTCAAGTAGCAAAAGTAATACTTTCTTTCGCAAACAAAATACTGATAGTTTACTTGGCAAGGTAAGCATATGTGGAGAGAAAAAGCAAGAAAACAGAATTCAGGAAATTTGGATTTTGATCAAAAGGTCATTTACTTAAAGGAAATTGTGTCAATCAAGTTCAAAGACTGTCCAACACACCAAAAGCAATGTTCTAAGCGTGCTACAAAGCAACTAAAAAAGTGACCTGTTGCTAAGAACAGAGTAAACCAAATGCAGACCACAAATATACTGATCAACTCTTGATCCCAAACTCTTACTTTTCATCCTGCCTCATGAATCTGTTCTATTTCTGTTTCAGAACACAAACCCCAGAACCTAACAACACAACCTCAGAAGAAGTATCAGACTAAAGCAGCCAGGCAAGAAGTTCACCAGGGTCTCAAGCTGGGTTTAGGGTTGTCAGTCTGTAAAGCAGCACCTTGCAGCTCTGAAATGTTGATTTTTAAGTCCTGAGAGTGCAGCACAAAGAATCACAAAGGTTCTGAGGTACAAAAGGCTTCATATCTTACCGCTAACATCCACTTCCTATACCAAAACAAGCATGTGATTTTAAAAATAAATAAATAACCCACTGAGAAAATAGCTTTTTGTAACTATCCGGCACCAAGCATCATCTACTCCAATACTTGTCAGTTATGTTGAGCAAAAGTTCAGGGGGCAGATAACTCTGCCCTGGCATTCACATCTCATTCTGCAGAAGCTCAACCCACGGAGGCTTTTCTCAAGGTGCTAAGAGGCTGCCTCTTCTTCCCATTTACAAAGCAGCTTGCATAGAGCTTGCAAAAGAAAATACAGGGTCTTGGGTACTTCTTTCAGTCCAAGCTTAAAGGCAGCTGAAATGGTTTTTAAAAGCTGTTCAATTCCAGCCTGAGCATACAAATTTTAAAACTAAGACCCAGTGATCCAATGTGTATTCACAGGTACTTCCTGGCTCAGGTCAGTAAAATATCTGTTACATCAGTACAGCTGAAGTTACTCTTATAACAAAAACCCCCTCACCAAACCTGCATGTGGGAGTGGAGTATTTTATCCTTCCCCAAAACACAATGCTCCGCAGACTTCCCAAACGGCTGTACTAATACACACTTTTGCTGTTGCTTCTCTCCACATACCACCAGATTTTACAAAAAGTCCTACTTCAATTTAAAAAAACCCTACTGTTGTGAGACAAACGGCAGCTGAGGCGATGAGCGTCCCCAACACAGAGTCAGAGTTGAAACTGGAGAACACATTGGGATGAAGACAGTTACCTGGAGAGGGGAAGTGTTACAAGCAAACACAACCTGCAAGAACTAAATACAGGCACCTTGACAATCAAATAGCAAGGAAAAAGCAAATATCAGACAGGGCAATAGTTGCACAGGACAAATCAAGGAACAGGAGAGAGTCACAGGCTGTGGTTTTAACAGACTCACAAAGGACTGTGAGCTAGACCAAGTAACTCTACAGAAAATGGTTGTAACCCACTGTCTTTAACGGGGAAGGCAGAAAAGGGCTGGATAATTTAAGAAGATCCAAACAGAAGGCCCTCATATAAAACAGCAGTCATTATTATGTCCACACAAGACAAGAATCAGCCCAACTCCAAGTCACTCACTCACCTGGAAGCCTACACTAGTAATTTTAGTCCTCTTTTGCTGTCTTTGCTAGTTGTGCAATCCTAATTAAATAAATCCCAGCGGCCACGAGGTAAGGCTAAAATTCTCAGTAATTAAGGTGCTCAAATTGTAACTCAGTCTGATATTCCTGATGTCTGAAGATGTGGAGTAAAAAAAATATTCCAGGCATTTCCCGGTCATTCAGCGTGATATTTTAGCCTGAGGGTTTCAGACTTGCTGAACGCAGGTGTTCGCTTATCTGTTGTGCAGACCCTGAGAACGGAGGAAAACAAGGCCGACACAGTGAGAACCAGCCGAAGGAGGGAGTCTTGTGACGACAGGACGGCCCTGTGTTGGCTAAGGAGCAAGGCTGCACGGAGACTAACGATGTGAACATCATCCTGCACATAGGTAATTGTTGCAAAATAAACTCCTGAAGGCCACAGGGCCCAGAGTGGAAATTTTTACCCTAACATCCCTATATGACTATAGTCACCCACTCTTCACTCAAATCATGCTGAATGCCATCCCGGGGCGGGGAGGGAGGTGAAAGATAGTATATAAGGAGCATAGAGGGTGTGTGTTGTTGGGAGGAGAAGATCCCAGAAGAGGCAGTTGATGGGCTGTGCTCCTTCTCCTTCAGCCAAGACAGGGACGCCTTCTTGGTAAGAACTGCGCTTCCACCTTTTGGTGTGTAATACACGGGATAGTATTTTGCTGGCATTAGTATCGTATATTAGCGCTATTGCAGAGAGTGAATTTATCAAGAGTGTCACGAGGATGGAGCCAGGCTCTTCTCGGTGACAACCAATGATAGGACAAGGGGTAATGGGCTGAAACTGGAACATAAGAGGTTCCGCTCAAACTCGAGAAGAAACTTCTTCTCAGTGAGGGTGCCGGAGCCCTGGAACAGGCTGCCCAGAGAGACTGTGGAGTCTCCTTCTCTGGAGACATTCAAGACCCACCTGGACACGTTCCTATGTAGCATTATCGAGGCGTTCCTGCTCTGGCAGGGGGATTGGACTTGATGATCTTTCAAGGTCCCTTCCAATCCCTGACATTCTGTGATTCTGTGATTCGAATCTTGTATCTGTCGCTTCAATAAATTACCTATTGTTAGTTACCTTGCAAATTGTCTCAGTGCAAGTCCCTAACGGGGCTCTGAAACAAGCAAGTGCTTGGCTGGGGTACGTGCCTCTCACAGCCACAGACCTTTCACGCGACAGTAAATTGGCGCAGCGAGCAGGGTTGCCACGGATAAACTTCTGCAAAAATATAAGTGTGCATCATCTGAAGCTAGGAGAAAGTGGGCCCAGGAGTTTTGGAACAAAGTGGTGGAGCGAATAGAACAATGTAGGAGTGAGCAAAGAGTTGAGGGGACTTGTTTATCTTGCGCGCGAAAAGAGATCAGAGATTCTCCTCCACCTGAGAAAATTGCAAATGCAGAATAGGCCATGGCAAAATCAGCAAACGAAGTGTTAAAAACCTCACTGGCTTTTGAAAGGGAAAGTCGAGAAAAAATGGAAACTCAAGTAGAAAACCTAAAGGTAGAATATGCTCTGCTAAAATCTGATAACGCAGTGCTTGGCTGGGGTACGTGCCTCTCACAGCCACATACCTTTCACGCAACATTCGGATGCCACGATAGCTGAAGAACTGTCAGCTTGTTCAGTATTTCGGCTCCTGAGATAGCAGCCTTCCCTGAAGTACAGCTCACAGGTGAAAACCAACAACAAAACAGGCAAGAACAGCAAAGATAAAAGCTTCTGACCTTTGCTCTGAACCAAAAAAGTGAATCAGCACAACCTGGTAGCAGTTTCTGTACTCTTTAACGTGCCCCTCGGCATATTTTAACACAGTTGTCCTCATTATACTTCATGCTTGTGTGATCAGGGAGCGAGGTTCTCCTCCCTTGCTCATGGGCTTCGCGGGATCTGGTTTGCCACCACCGGCTCCCTCCCACACCGCGGCGAATCGGCGTAACAGCTCCCCTTCGGATGCAAAATTGCACAATTATCAAATGGGAATAATGGCTACACCAAGGCCTTTGAAAGCACACACGTGACTGAACCCTTGGGATCTGACCTGGCTGTTCTCCCAGGCCTGGGCGCAGCATTTGAGAGGAAAGAACGGGTGAACAGCAGGAGCACTCGGAGGGCACAGGAATGTGCAAGTGAAGGAGGAGTTAGACCAGGAGACACCAGCAGACTCTTAAAATACCAGAAGTTTATCTTAGTCCTGTAAAGGAGCTGGACTTGCTAATAAGAAAAGACCTGAGCACTCTCTTTAATGAGCTTTCTGAGGACCAGAAAACATCCCCGTTGTTGTTAGTCGTCTCAGGACCATGAGTTTATTCGTCCCCTGCCTAGCATCGCTTCTGGTGCTAACCCCTGAGAATCTCTCCTTCCAAGCATGAGAAATCGTCTCCGCACAGGGTATGCTGTCATCTGAAACATCTGCTCCTCAGGCTTAATGAGGCTGAATCAGCTTCCAAAATGGACAAGGCACAGGGTCAAGAAATTAAACCTTTAAGCTGCTGAAGAGTACAGCCTCATGCTCCCATTACCGGGAGCAATCCTGCCTCACCTGACAGCTCTGCTCACTCCTTTCCCTCTCTCCCCATGGCACAGTTGCAAAAGGAATGGCAGCAGTTTCCTCATCCCTTGGATCACTGGCATCGCCTCTTTTCAGTAAACCATCTGACAGATGCATCAAGTAGCAGCAGGAGAGGCTTCAGGGAGGTGACAGGGAGAACCACCTACATTTTGTGCTCAAAGAACAGCACCCAGGCTCCTCGAGCTCAACCCATGCATGGATCGAGACCTCTGCTCAGTCCTCGAGCTCGGTGTCTATCTGCTGGGGCACTGATTTGAAAGACAAGTCGTCACACGCCAAGAGAACTGTACCACCTGCTGTTGTCGTTTATAGATCTCCATCCCACAAAGATGGTGACAAAGAAGACTGGAGACAACCAAAAGCCCTAGTTTTCACATCTGAAATGGTACTGCTGTCCCTCTGCGACTCCCACCCGAGCCTCAAAAATATGCAGAGGAGACGAGACAAACCTGCCCGCCTCTCTCCTAAATTCGTGACAGGACAGTTTCCATTGCTTGGCTACTCCCTAACGTTCCCCTTGTCCTTGAAGGAATGCACTTGGAAAGCAAGTCCTCAGAGACAGAGGGAGAGAGTGGCACAGCCTGTTTCCTCCAGGAGAGCAGATCCTCACTTGTCCAGAGACACCCTGGAAGAAATTCCCTCCAAAGGAAGGGGCAGAGGAGTTGAGATGCCTGCTCTTCTTTCATCTCTGTTCCCCAAGGCCTCCTCTTCCTCCACCAAAGGACACATAAATGCAAGGGCAAGGGTGGGAGAGGGGGTGAAGCACAACCTCATTTTTGAAACTGAGAGGGTGAAGCAAATTCTCCTCTATCAGAAGGGCAAGGATTAAGGACTGTGCGTGTGAGATGCTTGTTGCATCCCCTTCAACAGAAGGGAGAAGCCCCATTTCATGCCCCCTCCCAGGGCGCAGGTGACGAGGAAGGGAAGATGAAGCACAATACCATCACCTTCCTAGCACAGAGGACAAGCCCAGCAGAGGGGAAGCCAAGTATGAACCCTCTCTTCCATCATTTCTCACTGAAGAGAGATCAGAAATGTGTGTGAGGCAGAAAGGCAGCAAAAAAAACCCCCGCTGCTTCTACCCTGCTTCTTCTGAAAGAAGTGTGTGAATGTTGAGGGAAGGGGGGGGAATGTTGAAGGCAAATATCCACCCCCACTCATCTTTTAGGAAAAGGGAAGCATGAGCAAGAAAGTTCTCAGTCAACTTCCCTCCTGCTTTCTTCTGCATGTGTCAAGAAACGAGAAGATGCCCAGACCTCCCTTTCTCTGCACTCTAGGTGGGAATGCTCAGATCCTCCCTTCAAGGTGCATGTGCACGGAGGGGGGGCAGGGGAGGGAAAGATGCCCAGTCCCCTCTGCAGTGGGATACGGGTGAAGAGGTGCCCAACACACCCTCCCATGACCTTGCATGGGGGGGGTGTGAGGGTTACCCAGTGCTTCTCATCTTGCAGGATGCTGGGGGCGGTCCAGTGCTCCCTTTCTCAAGCTCAGTTGACGGATGTCCACTTCGCTTCCCTTACTCATGCCTGGGAGGGTGGGATGTCCCCACATCTGAGACTGGGGAGGGGAATTCCCCCATCCCTCCTTGCTCGGCTGGGTGTGACAGATGGGTCCCCTCTGCCCGGAGAACGTTTTGTCCTGCATCCCGTATTTACCCCCAAGCACACCGGGGCTGCAAGTAGTGCCCGGTCCCCTTGGCCGGGTCGGGGGAGAGCTCAGTCCCCCCTTTACCTACGGGGATGCGCTGGAGGGGCCAGAAGGACTACGGGGAGGGGAGGGGGAAGCTCGTTACGAGTTCCCTGCGCACCGGGGATGCCCGGGGCGAGCGGCATCCCCCGGGGTCTCGGACACCGCGACCCCCCGGGTGCCGGCGGGAGGGACGGCAGCACTCACGGTTCCAGTAGACGGGGTAGCTCTCGGCGTTGGCCACGTCCACCTCGTAGAGCCCGCTCCGCACGCACACCGGCTCCACCGCCGCCGCTTCGCCTTCCCGCGGCTCGGCCCCGCCGCCGGAGCCCAGGGCGCGGTAGGCCCGCTCGATCCGCAACGAGTCGTAACCGATGAAGGGCTTCCAGGTTTTGCGGTCCTCCCGGTAGAACCAGCGCACCTCCTCGGCGCCCAGCTCTCGCACCACCTCATAGCGGGGCCGGCCGCCGCGCGGCCGCCTCCTCTCCGGCAGCGCCGCCGCCGCCAGGGAGAAGCCGCCGCTCTCGCTGCTCGCCAGCCCCGCTCCCTCGCCCTCGCTGCCCTCGCCGCCCGTGCCCGTGGAGTAGCGCAGCGAAGCGGCGGATTCGGCCGACTCCAAATAGTCGCCGCCGCCGGCCTCGTCGCTCAGGCTGAGCTCCCGCGGCAGGGCGGCCGCCTCCAGCTCCCCCTCCTCCTCGGAGGTGGAGAGCGCGGCGCGGAGCAGCGACGCGAGGCGCTGCTGGGGGCGGCGGGGCGGGCGGCCCGGGGGATGCTGCCGGCTCGCCGCTTCCTCCTCCTCCTCTTCCTCCTCCTCATCCGAGCCGCGGGTCAGCCGCTCCCAAGCGTCCTGCGGCGAGCGGGGCTCGGGGTAATCCATGCCGCAGCCCGGCGGAGCCGCCCCTCCCTCCCTCCCGCCCGCCCGCCCCCGCACCGCCCCGCTCCGCTCCCGCCCGGCCGGCGGCTGCCGCAACCGCCGCAACCGCCGCCGGCTCCCTCCGGCGCGGGGGCGGCGCGCGTCGTCGCGCGCGGCACGACGCGAGGCACGGGGGCGGGGCGGTGGCACGCGGGCTGCGGGCCCGCGGGGCGGGGGGAGTTGGGGAGGAGCGGCGGGAGGCGCCGGCCGCTGAGCGAAGCGCCCTCACGGTGGCCGAGGGCCGGTCCGTGTGTGGGGCACACTCCGAGACCGCCTGGAGCCTCTACCGTGTGTGAGACAGCCGTAACCACAGCCCAGAGCCCTGTCTTATGCGGAGACACCCTCAGACGCAGCCCCGTGCGGTGTGAGACGCGCTCAGACACAGCCTGCGGCCCCAGCGCCGGGTCATACGCCCTCAGACGCAGCCTGCAGCCACATCTGAGTGCAACACAGCCCTGTCTTGTGCAGAGACACCCTCAGACAGAGCCCCCGCGTGTGTGAGACACCCTCAAACACAGCCTACCCCCCCCCAGCGCTGTGTGAGAGAGACCCTCAGACACAGCCTGCGGCCACCTCTGGGTGCAAGACACCCTCAGACACAATCTACAGCTCTGGCTTGTGTGAGACGCTCTCAAACTCAGCCTGCAGCCCTGTCTGCACCCTCAGACATCGCTTTGGCTCCGTGTGTGCACATGAGGCACCCCCAAACACAGCCCCCAGCTCCGTGTGTGAGAGGCACCTCGGACCACAGCCTGTGTGTGAGATCCCCAAATCCCTGCCTGCTGGGTGATGCCTGCCAGCACGGCCCGTGACCCCCCCTCCGTGTGGCTGAGGCACCCTGACACCTGACCCCTAATGGCAGCCCGAGGCCTGGTACGTGTGAGGCACCCTAGAGCACAACCTGCGGCCTCACAGGTGGGTGAGACACCCTGAAACGCTTCCTGGTGGGCGCCCCGAAACACAAACCACAGCAGACACCCCTAAAAGAGCCCTCGGTGAGCGTGGCCAACATCCTCAAGATACAAACTGTATCCCCGTGTGGGTGACAGCACATCTTGCACCCTTGTGTACACCTGCTTGAAAGAACACACTTCCTGCAGCCCCCACAGGAGGTTATCGTTTGTGTCATGAAACACCCCCAGCCCTTGTCCTGCTGCTTTGGGAGGGGGTACCTGGCACCCCTCAGCACTCATCTTGGTGCTTTGGTCAGGTTTGGCCTCTGCTTGTTGGTGGGATGCCCCTTTTCCCTTCAGCCAGGCATTTCTTGGTTGTTTAGGGGTCTGTGTGAGACAGCCATACCCTGAGCACAACTGTGAAAGAATTATAGGGGGGCAACAACTTTGTGTGAGAGAGACCTCACTCCTCTAAACAAAGCGATGCACCTCCAGATTGGACGGGGCTGGAGTTCACCTGTGCTTGTTTGTGTGTGTGAGCAAGAAACAGCTGCCCAATACACACCCAATACACACCTCGTAATCAACAGGAGGGGGTGTAGAGATGCAGATCGGTGTGACAAAACACCTGGCAGCCTGTAGCGGAAAAAAGGATGAGGGAGGGTGCCCTGGTTTGAGACAACTCCCCAACACATACCCGAGTGAGGGGCAGTGATGGATCACCTTGACGGTGCCAGTTCCCCCCCTCCTCATCCTTTCTCATGGGTTGAGGGTTGTTGTGTGTGTGGGAAAGCGAGAGACTCCCAGAAACACACCCTGGCTTACTGGGGTGGGGTCACCTGTTTGTGAGACAACCCCCCCACTTTTCGCAACGTATCCAGGAGGAAGGAGGCGGTGAGAGGGTATGTGAGTGATACTCCTATCTCAGTTACACCTCTAAGTGGGAGGCAGCTGCAACCTGCGCCTTTGTCACATCTGTGTCTACAATGTGCCTGCTGCTTTATTCATGTAAACCTCACAGCCGGCGGGTCGGGGTGCTGGTCTGCAACCTCTAACCATATACACCCTGCAGCCTGCCCAGGGGTCGTGGCTGTGCACGGATTGTACACCCAACCCAACTTTTGTGCATACACACATGCTTTTTTTTCCTAAGGTAAAACCAGGAGAAGTGGGGATGACTGGATGTCACCTCTGAATGTGATTTACCCAAAACACCCGACTGTCTGTGCTGGCCTGTGGTGGACAGCTGGGTTTTAACCCAACTAAAAGAAGCCACTCGTGTGTGTCAGAATGCAGGAGGGAAAGTAGTTGGTTGAGTGTCATATGAATTTGTTTGCCCCCACCCCTAAATGTCTGTGTGTGCCATTGTCCTTGATTTACAGCAAACTCGCTCTCATAGCCCCATAAGTCAGTTGTGGAATAAAACAGGGTACGGTGCGCGTGTTGCCTGATTCCTCCAGCTCCTACACATTCTGCTCATCTCCATTCTACGGTCTTCAGCAACAAGAAGACTTCTGTGTATTGCACGGCGTCGTATATCCAAAAATAGGTTTGTGCCCTACCTCCTACGTCCGCTTTCAGCCGGGGAATCCTGTTAATGGAGTGCATTAAAACACAAAGAGAGGCCAGATCAAGTTCAGGCTGGAAGGGTAGGAGAAGCTTTTAAAAGTGTTCGCTGCTGCTGTTTTGTTTTCCCTGAGTCATTAAAATCACGCTGAAAGGCTGCATCCTCGAATGCATCGGCAACACTTTTCAATCCTAAAAGCGCCAAGAACTCTGTTAGCATTCACGAGTCCCCACCGCAGGAGCTTTGTGCATGCTTGTTCTACATTTTCAAATGGAGAAAGAGAGGAGATAACTGGGGTACAAACAAAAATTCAGGAGGGGAGGCTGTGCTGGGGTGTGTGACACGATCTGTTTGTTTGTCTTTTGCCTTTCTGATGGACTTCACGAGGTGATCTCTCTGTGAAGGCTGTCCCGGATTTTTCTCCACAATGGAGAAAAAAAAGGAATGATACTTACCTCGTAGATTGCTTTGAAGACACAGATTTTAGGATTCTCACTCTTCGTCCTCCTTTCCATCAAAGCCAGGGAAATTTCACCATCTTTTCTCATTCAACAAGTGTTTCACCCTTCTTCATGTCAGCCAACTCAAGTTCTCTTGCACATTGATTTTGGGAGGAAGTTATTTGGGGTTGGCTGGCATGAATGAAGCTGAGAGCCCAGACCTCTCTCATTTGAGCTCAAAAAAGGAGTATTTTCCCCTTTTTACTGTTAACAGCTCTGAGCTCACAGCTTGAAAGTTTCTGGCGTGAGACAGAACTAAAGTTTCATCACCATAGAAATGAAAAGTAAGACCAAATGTATATAATTCATTTACCATCAGAGAAGGAAAGTTTCCTTCGAGCGGAATAAAAGTGAAAGAATGTAAGTGTCTATCTGGAAGTTTTAAAGCAAAGTTACCTTTATTTTGAAATGTCATTTATATGGCACTGTAAATTTCTGTTCAGACTAAGAGCACTGGATGCTGTGATTCTTCCGTTGTGAGACCTTCACAGAAGCTTTCCGTAGCCATTCATGTATACATGTTTCCTTTCTGCAGAGTTAATGCAGTGGGAAATTCCTGGAAAAGCGGTAAGGAGGTACCATGAGAAGCTCCCGAGGACCTCCCTTTACCTGAGAGCAAAAGAGGTGCCATGAAGGTAGGGAGGACGGGTGTAACTGAAAGTATAACACAGTGCAAATCATCTGAGTATCCTCCAGTTTTTAACACTACTTTGAAAAAAAAAATGTGTGCACACAAGAAATGGACTCTGAATTTCTGCGGCAGCTTCACCAGAGATGAAACCCAGCAATGCCTCCTATTTATCCTGTTCATTTGCCCAAGGTTGCTGCTAGCTGCGGCAGCTGCAGCGTTGCGCTGGAGTTAGCTCGCTACAAATGTCTCAGTACACTCGACTGCTTTCCAGGGTATGGACTAGCACCATCAGTGCAATTTTAAATTTTAAATAGTGTAGTCAGTTTTGAAAGTTTCTCTCACAGTTCACGAATGATGCAATCATCTTTCATTTTCTTGCAGTTCCTGAATAAAATACAGTGAATAGCACAAGTGCAAGTGCTTACAAGAGTCCATTAGAAACAATCTTTATTCATTGATGAATCCTTTATAACAAAGCCATTTTAAGATCTTTCCATTAGCTATTTTTAAACCATTTATTATGCACTCAGATTGATTTTGTATTTTTTTTTCTCAAGTTTGGATACTGAGCAGCACTGAGTCAACACAGTTGCCGCTACCAACCATACCCGTGATTTATTAAAGAATGACAAGAAGTTTGTTTGTGGACAGGAACCATTTCCCATGAAAACTGCTGATTGCTGTTTCCTTACATCCCCGCTCTCCACCTCCTTATTAATTGGTACAAAATACTTCATTACACCTAGGTCAGGAGCGATGTTGGACTAGCCAGCCTGAAATTACGTGGCCTTATCTCAGTCACAAGTATTGACACAACACTGTTTTTCTTCTTAGAAATGGTCTCTTGAACCACTCCTAAACTCTCACATTCCCACCTTAGGCGAGATCAGTCGACTGAAGAACCAGGTCTGAAAATGCCGACATGCAAGTCCTCTAGATGCGCTGCTTTTAAAACCTTAGTTGTTTGATGTTCTTCTTGAAGTTGCTTGAATGGGAAGTGTTTCATCATCATCATTATATAAGGTGAAAATGGCATTCAACTTTGGCCCAAATACAGGCAGGAAATATTTATCACTTTTGTTTTGTTTTTTTTTTTTTTCAGTTCCACAGCTCTCCAGATATATTTGGATACACCCAGAGTGTTAGTAATTGGACTCCACTAAAATATTGTTCATCAAATTAAGTAGGGTTGCAAAGAAATCTTTGCCTACAACATGATATTTTTCTGCGTGGGGAACATTAACGCTCTGGCTCTTTTAGAGGGGACAATAAGTGGGTTAAAAATCTCCCTTGTGAGTGTTTTGCCCAGCTGTCAGACATGGGAGGCTTCTCTGTTTATGTTTTTCTTCTCCTTGAACACCAGCACTTTTGGTATGGCTCTTAGGCCAAGGTCAAAAGTGACTTTCACTAGATCTGAAATGTTCCTCCAAAGCCACAGCTCCACGTTTCTTTACCCCTCCTGCAAGCAGCAGCAGAATATTCTCCTAGCTCTAAAAGACAAGAATTAGGGGCCAAGGAGAGGGTCAGTTCTTTAATACCAGATAGTCTCTCAATGCAGCATTGTTAAAATGTACAGGCTTTTTTCTCTCTTTTTCTTTTTTTTTTCTTTCCCCATTTTTCCAGGGCAAACAAAAGAAGAAAGCAAAGTAAGGATCCCTGGGAGAAATATTTACCTTCCAGACTTTGATCTGGCAAGTTCCTATTGTTCGGTGCTCACCTATATGTCAGTGGGACTCACAGAAAGTCAGGCACAGGCAGATTGCTGGCAGCAAAGAAAAGGCTCAACTGGAGCTGTTCTGCTGGTGTGAGCTCAGCCACCACGTCTCCTCCTGGCTCCTCTTTCTCTGGATCTCCAAGGGTACGGATTTGGCCCTTCTTGCAGGAGGGGATGAGAAAGGGGTAATGTTCAAAAAGACAAAGTAGGGTTGATGGAACTAAGGGATGGTGAGTCTGTTACCATGCAAATTAATATTGTCGTAGAGATGTTGGATGTGAATTATTGCTCTCTATTTCTCTAAAACAAAAGTCCTGGCCATGCACTGTTCCCTCTGGTCATGAAGGGGACAAATATGTGAAAGAGGTAAAAACCATCAAATGGAGGAGCCACACTCAGTCTTCTAGCCAAGACCCCTTCAGGGTTCTCCTGAGGAGTGTTAAAAAAAGTTAGTTGCAAAGTAGGCTCATTTACTAAAATAATGTTCTCTGTGTGCGTGTGTGCACACGTGTATGCGCTCATAGGAGTGGAAAAAAGGCCTCTCCCACACGTTACCGCAATCCTGAGGCACGTCCTGCACCTGAGATAGTCCTTCAAACCCAGGTTTTTCTCCTCACAGAGCATTGCTGTAGCTCATCTCCAAGGATAATGGCAGGGGGGTTGGAACTAGATGATCTTCAAGGTCCCTTCCAACCCTGACAATTCTATGATTCTATAACAGCTGCTCTGTGCACACTGTCCCGTAAATGATGCCATCTCATTTCTAGGGTATTTCCTTTCCTTCCAGAATATTCTTCAGAGAGAGTTTTGTCTTATGTCTCTTGACTCTGGGATTGTAGCAGTTCCCAGTATTGGAGGGGTTGCTATGGTTGATTTTCATTTTTTTTCCTTGCTGGGGATAGTGAGCACATGGACAAAAATAATGCAGAAAAGTTAGTTCATGTGATGTTTCCCCTCCTCCTAGTTGTAACAGGATGCAGAAGGTGCCTGGAGTTCCACTTTGTCCAGGTCTTTCATCTGGCCAAAGCCGTTAAAATATAATCTGAGAGTAAACGTATTTCTTCCCATGTTTGTTTTTTTTTTTCTTCCTTTTTTTTTTTTCTTCCTGAAGAGATACTATGAGTGTGGGCACATGGGAGGCAAATGAGGTTTTAGATCCAAGAACAATAAAGTTGACACAGATCTTTTTATAATTTTTTTTTGAGGTGGCGGGGGGAGAGTGGTGTTGTGTAACATTCTGGTAAATGTTGATTGTGGACTTAACCAGATCAAGGTTGAGAACAAGGGCTCTGTGTTCATACTGTGCCAACCACTGAAGCCAAGAGATGAAAAACGCACAGAATCACAGAACTGCCTAGATTGAGAAAGACCTTTAAGATCATCGAGTGCAATCATTAACCTGACACTGACAAGTCCTCGACTAAACTATATCCCTAAGCACTGTGTCTGCCCGACCTTTGGGAAAATGGAAACCTGGTTCTTTTCTGTAGACACTGAAGGAAAGAGTAGGAGTCTCTCTACACCCCTTTGCAGCTGGTAATCTGAAAGGATACGACATACACAGCACGAGCTAAAGGTGCCACAAGGAAAAGAGAAAAAAAAACCTGTATCCTGCACAAAAAAAACCCTGTCTGGGGGAGTGGCTGAAAAACCAAGAGCAAGAGGTGGTTACAAGTTGCCAAAAACTCCTGCACACAGGGACTGCAAAGGGAACAAACCAAATATGCTCCCTCATTTGCTTGGGAGAGGGTTGGGTTAACCCAGGGCCAGGGCAAGGAGGGTTTCATAGGGGTGCAGGGCTGTGCTAGAGTTCACAGCTAAGGATCTTGGGAGCTGAGTTGGATGGCGAATGAAGAAATTTTAAAGCCCTCTGTACCAGAGTCACAAGGTCTAGAGGGTTACACACAAGTGTTTCATCTCATAATAACACCCAAAAGCATTGCTGGACTTGCAGGACCTTGGGAGCACTTGGCACTAAAAGTGGCTTTGAGGTCACTTGTCCGCACGATTGTGTGTGAAATCCCAGCTTTACTGAGACTGACTTGAGTATTGCCATTGATTTTGGCAGGGTTAAAAATTCACCATCTCTCTGTGGTTCATCCTCTCCCCTCCCAAGTGTTTATTATTGACAATTGATCACAATCCATCCCCTGGATGTATTTCTGCCTCCAACTTGAGATAACTGTTATGCACGATGAATCATGAGAGGTACAAAACGTATTACCTAGTCCTCGCAGTACATGCTGTTCTAGGTAAATATAGCAGCAACCCTTGTCACTTCATCCTTGATGGTAACATTAAGGGATGCACTTCACTTCAAGCATGACAGTAGTAATAGAAATAATCATATAAAGTCAGGTACTGTCTTAAATATCTTACTGAAATAAGGTCTGATTGAGAAGACCTTTAAGCCTGCACGTATCTGCAAATGCTGTGTCTTGGTAAGATGACACGCGACAGCGGGTGAGTGACCTTGGATCATCTGACGCAGCCATATCGCCCCGAGGGAGCGTCCTTATGATTTGTGTTTGAGTAGGTAAAATGGGATCTTTGCTGCCGGTGGCTGTAGCACGTGTGAAAAAGTGCAGGAGGGTTGTGGAAAGCTGCTATGGTAGCGTGCAGTCAAAGACACTGCGGTGTCATCTGGCTGGAGCTGCCTGTCGGTCAGGTGACAGCCAGGACCAGATTCCAGCTATAAATATACCGCATTTTATTCGTTACGTGGAATCGCTTTCATCAAAAGTCTCTGATCCCTATGGGCCTCGGAGCACTCTGGTTTTGCTCTTTGCTGCATATTCCAGCTACTTTCTTCTGCCTCCACTGCCAGATTTATTCACTTCTCCTTTAACGTGCTGTTAAAAGGTCTCCTCCTTTATGTCATGTCTGGCAGATGGGTTGACCTGTAGTTTTGAAAGCCTGAGAGGGACTGAAGGCCAAGTGCTCCTACAGCCCAGGCCAGGGATGCAGGCAGGAGGTGTCCTTTCTATGTGCAGTGGGAGGATTGTTACAGTAAGTAGTAAAGTGGCTGGCAAGGAAAGTCAGAAGGGGGGACTCAGAGGATGAGCTCTTTCCAGTTAAACTTTTTTAGCCTTCACCTTATCCAAGATTGCTGCTGTCAAAATGAGACAGTGTGTACTCGTATGGTACAGGGGGATCAAAAAAAAAAAAAAAAAGAAAGAACAAGCGTCTGATGTGGAAAATCTTCCTGTGGCAGAAAATGTGACTGCGGTAGGAAATCAGACGGTGGCAGAAATCTTCCAGGGACTCAGATTATTGAAAAGGCCACATGAAGAATTTTCACCCCCATTTCTTTGCAGAGATAGATGCCCATATAACTTTTGCTTCGTAATAATTTTCATCCTTTTCCATCAACCTACCATTCCAAAATTTCCCATTTATAATATCTCTATCTCTACCTCAGATAATTTCCAGGACCTCCTGCCTAGTCAGTGTGGACGGGGACACTGTGTAGCTGCTTGACAGACTGGATTCCTCCCACTCTGACCTGTGGATCTGCCCCTGGGCTGGCATAAATGGGGTAACTGAAACCTTTCAGAATAGTTTTCTTTCTTCGGTAGGTTGACTCGTAGCCCTTTCCAGAGCATTCTGGCTTTCCAAAGGTTGTTTAAGTCCCAGGTTGCTGTAGCGTTGTCACCCCAGGTGAACTATGTGAGTGTTTAGAAGCTTACAGTCATGGACACCGTGTTTGTAAAGCAAGGTGGAATGGGTGGATCTGCAAAACAGCGGCATCTTTAAAGATCCTTGCCCTGCTCCCCAACCAGGTCCTCACACTGGAAAACAGACACCTGCCCTCTCAGGTTGGCTCAGTACACGTGTGGCATTTTAGGTAGGTGAGGGATGGGCAGCTGCTTTCTGTCACTTTCGCTGCCTCTGATTTCACGCCCTGATCTGGAGGTTTGTTCTTCCTATGGGACTTTATCACTTGGATATTACGTGGGAGTTGGACTTCACAGGGGAGATTCTGGCAGTAGAGTCACATATCCAAAGCTGGCGTCAGCACTGCGATTGGCTTGCTGAGCAGCACGAGTAATGACAGGTTTAATGAAGTGAATATCCGTATTCAGAGGGTAATGTCCCGTGCCTCATTCTCTTTTTAAAGTGATTTTAGGTCAGCAGTTCCCGATGGGGAGGGAGCAAAACCAGAACCACCTTCTGTATTCTCATCCCTCCCGGCCTGAGTGGGGGGCCAGCGTTGCAGATCATGACTTGGGAAGGTAAAATGCAATCAGGCAAAGTGGATATGCTGCAGCTAGACTTCTCTGGATGGATAAAACTCTTGAGAAAAGGGTCTGTTTGTCCATTACTCTCTGTTCAGGTGCCTAAGAGAGTGGAGAGAAGAACATTTCTCGGAGCAGTTATCTGGATGGCAGTGAATAGGCTTTATCATCCTGGCTTCCACATCCAGGAGATCCTGGGCCCCCAGCAAGTGTCAACATGCCAGTATTGGACTTTTAATTTCCTTGTACCTTAGACAGACACCAGTAAGAGTAGCCCAGCAAAAGTGACTGTCCTTTCTGCTGCCTTTTATTATGACCTGAACATTGCTTTAAATGAAAGGCACAACTTCCACTCTTGCTACCGTTCTTGTATTTTTTCCTTCTGCATCAATTGCATACGCTTTACTTTTTTCTCTCCTAACGCCTAGTAAAGCCAGCCAAGAATCCACATTTTGCAACAGTTCTATTTCTAATGCTGGAAAAGCAATACCCAAGGAAAGAGGCCAAAGCTAGCAAAAATGTGTCAAGTTTCAGGGCTGCCGATAAGATGAGGAAACTGTCTGTTTCCCCAGCAGCCAAATCACAAATGACACTTAAAATCAAGCAGTGATTTCCATTTTTGCTCATCTTTTCTCTCGACTTCACCTTCCATTCATCATATCCTTTTGTAAAAAGAAAGAAAGAGTCTGTTGCTTGTATTGCCTGGGGAAATGAGGGGCCTGGGCGCTTTTTTTGTTTGTTTTTTGCAGAACCTCTGTCTGTTTGTGGGACTGAGAACAGAAGCAAGGACATCAGCCTCCCCTACGCATTCCACAGCAGACTAAATGCCTACAACATGTGCTAACCCTGATGATCTGATTTTCACAAGATTTGGTTGTCTCACACGGTCACTTCACCTGGATCAAAATATTAGATTTCTTTTTGTCCCTTGTGGCTCTGATCCTTAAACATCCATGATCTGATAAGAGTCTGAGCACCGTCACCGTGTGCTTTTAGGCCAAAGATCACAAAAGCCTCTGGGCCACGTTGTCCCCACAGTGGGCTCATGGCCACAGTTTTGGGTACAGCTACACAAGCAAATACAGGTGTCGCAAATATGCTATCCCTCCTCCTTTGTCAGTCACTTCACAGCAAGCACTGCTGCAAAAGGCCTTCACTGAGTAGTTTTTCCTCATTTCTGTGGTCTGCTCAAGGTCATTTAGCCCTAAATTAACAGCAACACTATGATTAGGAAAAGCAACCCTCTGCCTTGTGACTTTCTCTTAGGGCTGCACTGCCTCCCCTTCTCTCACATCCAGCTTTTTCTCTTTATGTGGCTCGTGGGTGCTTCAGCTCATGGATGTGCCAGTGAACGATACCCATCTCTGTGCCTGTGCTCTGTAGGAACAGAACACTCCACACACATAGCTCATCTCCTACTGACGTAGTTTGCTGCTTGTGGTTTTGGTGGTGCCCTTTTCCTCTGACAAGAAGCTCACCTCCTTTGTGGGTTTGCTCCATCAGGTTACCTTGAAAATGCTTTGCTCGGAGCAGCCAGGAGAAGCTCTTTTCTTTTAGGTGCAGATGCTGGTACCTGTTATAAATCAGCTCATAGTACTTGAGTAGAAGGACTCTCTGACTTGATATCAATTCATTAGTGACCTTCTCTAAGGGTTTGATTCAGTCAAGGCAGCAGGAGCCTTTTTAGAAGCTTCCATATGCTTTGGGACCAGCTCTCCTTGCTTTATTTGTTTCACTTCCATATGCTTTGGGACCTTGATTTATTTGTTTTACTTTCATATGTTTTGGGACCAGCTCTCCTTGATTTATTTATTTTACCTAAGGCACCTCTCTCCACCCTGAAGATGACATGAGGTCTCTTCTCTCTCCCTCACCCAGCCTTCCTGTGGGTTTTCCTCCAGTCGCATTGCAAAAGTCAGAGCAGGCCCTTTGCAGCCATCCACCATCCAGCTCCCTGGAGGCACGAAACTGGTGGAGGAAGGATTTCCCCACACTGAGCACCCAGCCCTCTCACTGCCTCCACGGCTGCGAGGTGACACAAGGGAGCCCAGGAGGAAGGAGGGCTCCCCTGATTGCTGCCAGGCACCAACTGGTCCTGAGAGCCAGGGGGACAGCAGGACAGGACGATGCAAAAAACAAATGCAGCCACTGTGAAAACAAACCTCTTTACGCCGCACAGCAGCATAGATCTCTAGGTGATCTCTAGCATAGATCTCTAGCATAGCTCCTCTGCTCTGGCAGGGGAGTTGGACTAGATGATCTTTCAAGGGCCCTTCCAACACCTGACATTCTGTGATTCTGTGATTCTGTGATCATGAAAGCCTCTCCATACAGCCTGCTCCTTCCTTGACGCCACAGTGATCCGTCAGACACTACCTTAGTGCACGTAGAGAGATGAATCTAGGCAGAAAATTTTGGAAATTCCTGCTTCCTTCTGTGTTGATTTCAGCCTGGCAGATGAAGTGCTGCTTGGTTAAATATTCTTTAAGATTTGAAATGGCTTTCGTGTCGCGATTTGATTTGCACATGATGACACTCATTTATTTTGGATTATGGTTTCCTTGCTTTTAACAACAACATAGCTGGTGATCCAGAAATGCCTGGTCAAGTTGGAACATATCTACCATGTCCAGAAGGCTTCAATAGCTGTCAATAAATATGAACATCTATGATTCTATGATTTAAAGACCTTAAGCAGGACAGAGCATCACTGTGCCAGATGATGTGCCAAACAGAGAGGTGCAACTATGTTCGCTCCCCTAAATGTGCAAGCCCTAAGGAGAAACTGAAAAATCAAGAAAAAAGAGGTGTTTTAACGTGTTGGCAGAGAGTAAAGCGGGAGGGCATGCGGGACTTTTTCAGAATCTGGCCGTGAATCCGGATCAGAAGGTATCTAGCTGCTCTCCCAGCCTTCTGGCAGTGCACAAATAACAGCTGTTCCCTCTCTCCCATCTGTCTCTAGGGCCCCTCTTATAGAAGGAGCAGGGAAAAAACTCCATGATGAAAACGGCACTTACAAGCAAAAGCTGAGGGAAAGGACTCATGTCTCCTCCAGACCTGCTTCTCCCCTCTTGGCAGGAGGAGAACATTAACGCTGGGAAGAAAGGAGATTAATGCACAGACCTTTCAACCAGCTCGAGGAAGGCACAACTGTGTGTACGCTCTGCAAAAGGCAACTTCAGACATGTGGAAGCACAGCTAAGCTGGCTGCATTTCTGTGTTAGATAAATAGATAAATACCGATTGATAAAAAGCTGCCAAGAGTTAAAATAACTGGCTTAGGTGCCTTTTTTTTTGTTGTTTTTTTAAACAGTTTGCTAGTTTTTCTGCAGCAAGACCATCCCAAGCATTTGGAACCCACCTGCAGCAACTATGCATCCAATATTGTCCAAAAGGACCTGATGGAGTGTTCAAAGATTTAAAGTTCCTGTCCCCTATGGCTTCTTACAAGCATCAGTAAAAGCACTCTTTTCAAACTTACCCTGTGATGATGAGACACTGTTTTTTCCCTACCCCATCTCCACATTTTAATTTCCAGATTTGCCCACAGGTGGAGAGAATTGCTCATGGAAAGACAGCCCTTCATCACAACGTCGATTATTTCATGTCATGCAGCTTCTGTGAAACACCGCCAGGAAATAATACAGCAAGTGCCTTTAGAAATCTACGTAGAAATTTTAATAATGGGTCTAATGATAACAAATCAGCACTTATCCGAGTCTCACACACAAAATCCGTGCTTTTCAGATTTACCTTTGGTCTCCGCGGGAATCCAGCCTTTTAGATGAAAGAGAAGAAATATATAAGCAATGAGAACCCTTCTTTTTGTGGAATGTTTTCTTCCTAAGATAACATCATAAAGACAGGGTCTGCAGCATGTAATGATGAGAAATACACAGTAGTCCTGAGAAACTGGAAATGCATCCGAATTCTTGCTCGGCAAAGAGCATATAGCTTAGTTTCAGTGCAAAAATGGTATCATGGAGTTTATTGCGGGTCAATGACTGTAGATATAAATTTTCTTATTAGGCAATGTTAATCAGATCGAGCCTGTTCTAATCAAAGATGTGAGGAGTCGGCTTTGGCTCTGCTCGGCAGCGTGAAGCCTGCTAATCCAAGTGCCACAGATGTTGAGACATTCCTTCAGATGGTACAAGCCAAGTCCTGCACGCTGCCAAGTGCTTCCTCTGAAATTCATGGGAACTGGGAGTGTGTGGCACCTGGCAAGACCAAGCTTGCTGTAAAAACCCTTTGGAAAGGACCGGGTTTGCATGCCAGAACCTGGTGCAGTAAACTGACTCTGGCCCCGGTCTTGCCGTTTGCCAGCACGAGCCGACATCACGATCATGATGTAGGAGAGCTTGTAAAGCAGGGTGGGGAGTCTGCAGCCCCAGCATTTACAGGCTGGAATTTCATTCATACAGCCCGGATCACATGGCTCATTCTTCCATGGTTTTACAATAAAATCTTGGCTAATGTGTCAGTAAAGCCTATTTTGCCCTGAGAAAGGAAGAGGTTCCCTGCCATTGTTGCTGAAAAACATCAGATCCGTTACACAACTCTGCTGGGAAACGTGCAGAGGCACTCAGCAACTACTTAGCCAGCCTGCGCCTAGACTTGGCATTGGCTTTGCAAGCACCACAAGAGGCCTGAACTTGATTAAACCTTCACACCAAATCTAGACAGCGAATGGAAAAAACGGCGCTTCGCTTGTGAGTGCCAACTTTTGAAGCTCCAAAGTCCAGATGCACAAAGCTGACCTTCTGATAGGATGTACACCCATATCTTAGGAGAAGGTCCTCACAGCTCAGTAACACCTCAGCTCTGCACGAGAGGAGCTCAGATGTTCACAGAACCACAGAATGTTTGGGGTTGGAAGGGACCTCAAGAGATCATCTAATCCAATGCCCTGCCAGAGCAGGATCACCCAGAGTAAGTCACACAGGGATGTGTCCAGGCGGGTTTTGAATGTCTCCAAAGAAGGAGACTCCACAACCTCCCTGGGCAGCCTGTGCCAGGGCTCTGTCACCCTCACAGGGAAAAAGTTTTTTCTAATGTTTTTGTGGAACCTCCCATTTTCCAGCTTGTATCCACTGCCCCTTGTCCTGTCATTGGACATCCCTGAGAAGAGCCTGGCTCCATCCTCCTGACACCCCCTCTTGACATATTTATAAACATTAATGAGGTCACCCCTCAGCCTCCTCTTCTCCAAGCCCCAGCTCCTTCAGCCTTTCCTCTTTGTTGCTGGAGCTGTGGTGGTGGCTAGGAATCACCAGGGGAGGATGAGATCTCATGGTGAAGACCGACGGCCGAACAAAAGAACCAAAGGACAGAACTACCCTGCCTTGCCAAACCTTTCTGCTGATATTTTGTGTTTTGAAGGTCATCCCTTCAGGTATTTACCTGAAGACAAATTTACCAGTGTTTTCATGAGGGATTTTTTAATAATTTCTGCAGCACGATGCTGCCACAAACCTTGTTTACCCGACCGCTGACACCTTACCGGTGATTCTTATCTCCAATTGAGCAAAGCACATGAAATACACTTCCATCTGATCTGGAAGCAGGTCAAGCTAAGAAGGAACTGTTTGGCCAGTGCAAGATGCAAAAAAGATTACAGGAACCTTGCATCAGCCCTGCACAAACAGCGAGCTGGCTAGTAATGATAATAACAACAATGTGGGCTCAACCCAAAATGTTTGGTGCACCTGGTTTGCTGGGGATGTGACTAAACCTCTGGCACGGAGGTGTTTATGAGCTTTGGCACAGATCCCTGGCTGTTTTTCCTCCAGTGCCCACTTGCTTCCCGGCCTGTGCAGCTCGGGGGATTGTCGCTCGGGGATTGTCTGCTCTGGGTGCTCAGTTGGGTGACCCTGCTCTTACAGCAGAAAGCTGAGTGGTTCCTCGTGGAGTCAGTGTTCATTCACACAGTGGGTCCTATGTTACTTGAATTTTTCCATTGCCTCACCTACTCCAGCCCCCACACGCTGGACAGTGAGATTTGACCTAATTCCAAAGAGATGTAACACAGCCCAGCTCTCTGGGCCGTTAGAAGTCAGTTCAAGCGACCTCTTCTCTCCTTACACATTTACTGCCTTCTTTCAGCCTGTAAGTCCCATTTATTCTGCTGTTTGCATATCCCGTTTTTGCAGAGGAAAACTGCTGGATTTTATTATTAACATATGATGTGAAGGTTTGATCCAAAATCTACTTCAAAGGGAAGAAGTGTGTAGAAGGAAAGTGGCCTGTTCTGGTACTAGGACCTTAACACAGCCACGAACATTTTGTCATAACAGCTGGTCCAAGGGTCCTGCTGGGGCACAAGCCTTGTTTTCCCTTTGAGACCCTCAAAATACAAGTGCCCTTTTGAGGATTTTCCGTACACCTGGGCTGAGCTGCAGGGCGTGCAGGTTTAGAACTTAAATTTGGCCTCAAAGATCAGGCTTGTCCCAGGAATTCAGTGGCATTTGGGCAGAGTTACATGAGTGGCCATGCACCATCATTTGGTTGTACATAATGAGGCAGTGGTTGAAATGGCAAATGCTTGCTGGACATTTCTTGACAGCTAGAGATGCGGTGAGCCACAGCAAGTATAGAGTGTACCAGCGGACAAGCTCTTCCCCATTGGCCTTACCTTGCTGGGATGAGACAAAAACATCCATCTTGAATTATTTCTTGAGTTACTAGTGTGCCGCATTCACATCAGCATAGTGACCTAAGGCAAGCCCTTTTCGAGACGTCCACAAAGCAGTAGTGCAAACAGGCTTCCCTTCCTCTGCACTGAAGAAAGTTAATAGAGCTAATATGTAGATTTTTAGTTAAAATAAATATTTTGACAGTCCTGTCTGATGGCATGCAAGCTTCTTGCTAGACTTCAGGTTTTGTCAGTGCTGGGGAAGGACCTACCGCTCAAGTTCAATTTCTCTGTAGAAAACCCAGCATGTCGGGTGACTGGATTGACGTGGCACATTCTGTACTAAGTGCTGCCCCAGAGAAGACATGATTTAGAGCAAACTGCTGCCTCTAGGACCACTCAGATACGTGGCACTGGACACCAGCTTTGCCATCGGACTGGTACAGATCTATAGCTGATAGACCACAGGTAGCCAAGAGATGATGGTGGGAAGCAGGATACATGAACTGTAGTAGGGGTAATGGACCATGCACAGGACTCGTGTCCCCTTTGCAGTTTCCCCCAGAAAGTAACAGTTGAAGGAAGTGTCTTGATGGCCCTTCAGCTATTTTTCAGACTGAAGATTTCTGATTGACTAATGTCTTGCAAAATGTGAGGCAGCAAATCTCATTCTGGAGCTGCCACAGCCTGGTCCATGACTTGGGGTGCAGTTCAAGAGTCTCTGACAAAGCACCATCCATCCTCAGCCTAAAACTTTCAGCTGCAATATCGGTCCTTGAAACCTGCAACATTTCTTCATAGTTGACTTTAACCACAATGATGTTGATGGCTCTCTCTCAGGTGGTACCAACCACACCTCATGTCAACACACAGGTCCCATGGCCATGATGACATGGAGCAGGGTTTGACATGGTGGTTATATGCATCAGCTAATATGCTAGACCAGAGTAGCTCTGGGAATGCACCTTACTACCTCCACGGAGTAGCCCCATGAGCATCTCTAAGTCCCACTGATGCTCTGAATCACATTGACTTAATCTGGAAAAGAGAACATGGACAAACTGCTGAAAAAAAAAAGAGCCAAACTCCAGCCAGCTTCGCTGGAGCCAGGACGTTACCCTGGAACTTTCCGTACCGCAAACTGTTCTGTGCAAATGGACTTCGGATTTTGTTCAAAGCCTTGCTGGTTCTCCTGTGGCTGCAGATGGCTCTGAGATCTGCTGCACGGAGTGGGACTGGAGCAAGTTCTCAGAGGAAGGAGCCAACAAACAGTGTCTCCGACTCGAAGGGGCTGCAGCATCTTGTAACCTGGCCCGTTGGCTTTGCAGACCGTACAACCTCCTGAAGCGTCCCTGTGTGGGGTAGGGGACCGGAGAGTATTAACCAGGAGTCAGTGGAAGCTGGCAGCAAAGTTCAAACCTGGGTGTATTGCTGAACACTGCTTGAAGTTCCCGGGAGCTTTCAAGGGTGACAAGCAATGTCAAACACGCTCCCCCTCCCCGCTCCCTTAGAGACCACTTTTTTCAAACGTCACTTGGTGGGAAATAAAGCATCCTCTCTAACGCATGGTGAAAAGGTCAAAACAGCTGCAATTTGGGAATATGATGCTTTTGACCAGGGCTTTCCTGCGGAAAACATTTCCCAGAAAATTTTGACGTTACCAGTCCTGGAAAAGTACTGCTTGGAGCACGAGTGGTTGCGCATCAGGACAAAAATAGGAAGATGTTTCATATGACCACGAGATGGCAGCTGGAGTCTGGGAAGTTTATTGCAGTCGCAGTAGCTCCTATGGAAAAGTGGGTCGTTTGCCAAGCCAGTTTTAAATCGCACAAGACAAGAGTCCGCATTTGGGAATATGCACCTGCACCGCTTTGGCTTTGAACGTTTCGCGTGTGCGCTCAGAGCGGGTGAGCTCCAGAATATCTGATTACCCCTTTCATTTCCCAGCCCCTCCGAGCCTTCCTTGATTAGTCAGTATCAAATAAATGGTTTGACCAACGTAATCCCTGTTGATAGGAAAACAGCGGCGCATCTGGTTTCACACTGCCGTTACGATCTAGTCTGCTCCGGCACCTAATTCAACAGAGATCTGTAGCCAGATGCTCTGCCCTGCCTCGTGCCATCACCACTTCTGTCTGCAATTTCTCCTGGAGCTGTACTCTTTAAATGACCGCTTGTGCATGTGTGTTAATCGACGATTGTGTTTCATCCCAGAAGTAGACCACATTTCAGCAGCAGTTGGAGCAAGCCCGAGGATGCCCTTCGCCTCTGCCATGCGATTTAGCTGGGCTCAGGCTCGGCAAAGGTCTGTTGTGTGGAGCACTGCCCTCACCAAGGGCTGGGAGATGATTCACAAGCAGAGACAAAGCTCCCTCGGCGCAGGCGGCGTGGTGCCTGAGGGTTTCTCAGCCTTGTTAAGAGCCTTATGAGGGCCCAGAGAAACGTGAGCTGGGAGGTGGAGGTTTAGGGCAGAAATTAATTATCCCGGTAGAAGAAAGGAAGAAGCATTTACATAGATGGATTTTGGAAGAAGCACACGCGGTCGTCAAGGTAGCAAATTGGAAGTCCTGCTGTAAAGGCGTTTGGTCTACAGCCAGAGTACGTGAAAAGTGTCAATGCGTTTGGCTGCTTTCCCCAGAAGTGACAGGGTGGTACGCTCGAGCCCCACCTTTCGCAGCTGCTCAGCATATGCCAATGCTACGCGGGAATCCTGTCCTTTGCATAATGGAAAATATGCTAATATTTCCATATTTTTTGCCTGTGGGAGATCTTCACTGCCCATCTTCACTCCGTTCCAGCTCTGCATTTCCCCGTTCAGCCGCCGTTTTCCCAGTTGAGGTGGTGATAATCACCCACAGGCTGCGGCAGCGCTGAACCATTTCTCATCTGAGCTGGGTGACAGCACCTGACACTTCCCAACCACCTTTAAAAAGCAAAAGAGATATTCTGTTTATTATTTGTATTATTGTGGTATTCTGAGTTGCTGGTTCATACAACTGAAGCTAGAGGAAGGTGAAGTGATTCACCTACACCCCAACCTAGGATGGACTTGCCCCCCTAAAGCTGGTACCCCCCCTCAAGCAGCCACACCACCCATGATACCTCCTGCCTGAAGAAAACGTACCTGCTCCTCCTCCCCGCACCACCTTGCTTTTACGTGCCATGAGAAGATAGTTCCTAGGAGCTGTCAGGCTCGTCGCAGCAGCGGGAAGGGATTTCTTGGCGATCGGGAGGGGGTAGGAAACAGCCGCGGTGGGAACGCTGAGCAAAACAAGGAGGAAATTGTTATCAGCCACGGGAAAAAGGTGAAGAATCATCGCAGCGATTTCTGCACTTCTTGAGCAGTTTAGTTTGTGGAATGGGAACTACCACCGCTCCGGGTGAATTTGTTTAGCGAGCTTTCCTCTTTCTTAAGAGCGTAAGCTTATTTTATAGGACAGGGGAACATAGCCAGATATGAGCTGTTAGCTTCTTTTTTTTTTTTTTTTTCCCCCCGACCTATTGTGAGTTATTTACAAAGGTTTAGACCGAGCTAAAGCAAAGACAAATTTCTGAGCCTGCTGGTTAATATCTTGCAGCTGCTCTTCTGAGGCCTGATCCAAAGACGAGTAACGTTACCAGGCACCTTCCCTCTGACATCAGGGGGCATTAGGATGGGATTTATGCATTTGGCAGAGGTTTTCTAATAATTTATTTAAACACTGGAGAGAGCAGCAGTGATTCAAGTCAGGTTGAGGGTTCAAGATTAGAGCTCTCTTGAGTGCCAAGTCTTGTGGACTCACATGTTTATAAATGGAGCATTAACCTGGTGAATGATACAATCTTCATGAGAAAGGGACAATTCCTGCTCCATTCTCTCGCCAGCTTCAAAGCTGTTGTGTCCCCATGACATCCCCTTGCTCTCCTTGGGGCTCTGTGCCTTCTCAGGAGCCAGGTGACAGAGCTCATATGCTGATGGGTTCACACCTCTCCTGTACCATTGCTTTCTGAGCATTGTCTACAACCAGCAAGCTAACTGTCCACAGACGCAGGCAAACATCAGCTTCTTGAGATGATTCCCCTGTGCAGCCTGGTGCATTGTGTCTGCGTGTCACATTAGGAAACCAGTTCTGCAGCCAGGAGCTAGGATACCAAGCGAGTTACCGTGCAGATGAGAGAGGAAATTGAGAGAACAGGAAAGCAAACTTGCAGATCACATTAGGGATGGTGAACTGCAAAGCTTGAAAGCTGGGAGGTAGTTTAGGAAGATACAGAAATGAAGGATTCCATGGAGAGGCGATAATGAAGGTTTGGGTTATTTGAAGACTAAAGCAGACATTGAGAACAGTTTTCCAACGTCATCTCTTGGTTGTTGTAGCAGGCAGTACGGCTGTTTGCAGGCTGCAGTGGTGTCTCTGGGAAGGCAGCTCTGCTGCTTGCTGGGCAGTGCCTGCGGCCAGGTGGGACATTGGAGGAGTGGGCCTTTGCTCTGCTGAAACGTGCAGATCTTCTGAGGCTTTTGGGTCCTCCTCAGCATCTCCTAAGCCCTTGTCCCCTGCTGCTCTGTATGAGACAGGCATGGCGACTCGTTGTCGCGTGAAAGGTGCATGAATTTGATCACAGTAGTCGTAGATGTGAACTCACAGATGCAGAGGGAGCTCTGAGAGCAGCAAAACTGGCCCAGATCTGAGCCCACAGGGTGAGGTCAGTGGGAAGAGGCGTTGGTTGTCATGTACCAATCGTACCCGCTGTTAGAGAGGACCCAGCATGAGGCTCAGAGAATCACAGTGTCATAGCATCATTTGGGTTGGAAGGGACCTTTAAAGGTCATCTAGTCCAACCCTGCTGCGATGAGCAGGGACATCTTCAACTAGATCAGGTTGCTCAGGTTGCTGGAGTTCTTTTTTTTTGCCTTCCTGTCCTGGTAGGACTTGAGCTGAGGTTTCCTGAGCTAGCAACCTAGAACAACCTAGTCGTAGCTTTCACAGAGACAGCCCGTGAACACTTTCCCCCCGTGCAAAATTACAATAACCATGTGGCTTTATGAGTTGAGCATGGGTTTGGCAAAACAGTGGGTGAAGGACTTGGAGGATCTCCTGGTTTTAAGACCTTTGAGCATGCAAAGAGCAGCTCCTTTATGCCAAATGCTGTCTTGAAGCCGTTGGGGCAGCTGAGTGCTTTTCAGCCACTAGAATCAGCCTCTTGTTGGGATATTGCTTCTGCAGCCTGGCTGAGGGAAGTTCTTGCACAATTGCCAACCCATCCCTTGGCCCAGTTGCTGTGGGTCCTGCCTAACTAGAAACAGGTTTACAGGTGTACCCCACTTGTGTGGAGGCCTCAGGATCATAAACAGAACTGGAAGTTAGGACATCCCTGAAGTTTGTTTCCCTAGCCATCACCAGCCATAAAAGCTGGGGCTGTGATTTCTAAATCACAGCCTCCAGGTTTCTCTCTGGCGGATTTCTGAGTCCTCTCCTCATTGCAACCTTTCAGTTTCTCCAGTGGCCCTTCACAAATTGCTGTGCACAGCAAGGGATAAGCATGTAGACCCAGGGGCTGCAGTGGGCAAAGCTGTGTCACCCAAAGCAAGAGGTTGCTGAAAGCAAGAGGAGCACATGAAGCCATTCCCAGCCTCTCTGGGAAACCCGTATCAGTTGATTTCTTCCTTGAAGATGAGCCCTCTGGTGCTGCCTCCTCATCGCTTCCCAGCAGCAATAAATAGGAAGATAAATCAGGATATTCTCCGCAGTGCCTGTAGCTAGAGTGAGGTTCCTAGCGTGGAAATGGCACCGGTGTCGTGGTACCCTTGGTCATCGGCAGAGAGTGCACTCCTGCCATCTCATGGACACCTTGGAGAACAGGGAGGAATTTCTCAACAGGAAAAGAGGGTTATGATGAATTTTTCTTCAAATCTATTTCAACAGTTGAGAATTTAGCTAAGTATTAAATAGGTTATACTTTTTTTTTTGCTTTTATGCAGGCTTTTGATTATGCAGTTTTTGTAATGAACTCAATGTGGTTGTTTCCGATTTGGCCCTGTAGCATCTGGCAGGGAGCCTCTGTCTGAATGCGAGTCTTGCTGCATCCAGATTTGATTCCTTTTCCTTGGCACGGCTTTCCCTCCTGCTGATGGAAGCTTTAAAGAAAAAAAAAAAGTACCATGACATCTGAAACACTGCCAAAAAACATCAACATGCTTTCTGGCTGCCATCTATTGTGCAATGCAAACCTCTTAAGATTTAATATTTCTAAAACTGCGGTGCACCTGCTTGCAAGAAAAACTACCTTGTCACATGATGACATGTTTTGTTAAATCACTTTTTTTTTTATTATTTATTAGCTTTGGAATGTGGGATTCTTCCCTTTCTCCCCGTCTTTCCCTTCTCCACCCCAAGATTTCTCCATGAAAAAAATACTTCCTCCTAGAATTGTATTCTGTAATTGTATGGTGCATTTCCCACTGTCTAGTTTTGACAGGTCCGTGTCCTCTACCTACGGTGAGCACTTTGATGACTGGGTGCTTCTGGTTGTGTCCTGAAGGCCCTGCTGCCCACTATACCCAAGCACCCAGTAAACCCCAGCTTGGCCCAACTGGGAGATGGCCAGTGCCTGCAAGGTCACCTTGGTTCAACCAGCTCTTCACTACCCATCGCTGGACTGAAGAGGGCTCTGCTGTCTGGCCAAAACAAGCTCTCCTGGCTGCCACAAAAGAAAGTTTCTTCTTCTGTTTGATTTTTACTATTTTTTTTTCTTTTTCAGTTGTTTTTCAAGGTAGATTTCAACCCCACAGGTGCTTTGCTGGGGTAGGAATCTGAGACAGAGCTGGATGTTGCAGGTGGGCCAGGAGAGCTCTGAGTGGCGAAGTCTCCTGAGAAACACGTGGGATCCCTTCATTTTGCTCCCACCTGGTAGATCAAAGTGTTGCTCAGTGATAACGTCTAGCAAGTCGCCTTCCAGGTGTCACAGAAATAAGGGGCTTTGCTCAGGTTACACCTACCTGTTGCTAGCGCTTGCTGTCACGAAAGCAAGCGCAAACAACGTGTGCTCACTTCAGGGATCGTTCCTGAAAGACCTTTTCCTGGTTTTCAGAGGGGTGGCAGCATGGTCTCACCTCCATCCCCCTTTGTCCAATTGTTTTCCGAGCCTCTTTGTGCATCTTCCACCCTCAGAAGGTGACACACAGGCTAATTTTCTCCATAAATAGCCAAAAGGCCATGTTGTTGTGCTTCACCCAGTATCTGGCAACCTGGGAGAGGTGGGATGGTTGAGCTGCATGACCTGGGGATCTCCATCCCCGTTACAGTCACTATATTTTTCCACTGCACTTGCCTGTTGCACAATGAAAATGAGCAGAAATCATTGTGGGGAGCACAGACACAGCCTCTTTTTGTGCACACTTGGGCCCTTTCTGGGATGTTTAAACAGTCTGTTGAGACCATAGTGGGGGACTCTCAGGGGGAATGTAGGAGCTCTGGGCATCTGGCCTCTGAGCTCCTGGCTTACTCAGGTCTGTCGGCTCCTTCCTCCCACAACCCACAAACTGCTTTTGATTCTTCACAACTAGAAAGGCAAGAGTGCTTGTTCAGTTTTCTTCCCCTCTCTGGCTCCCTGGCCTTTAGGGGAAGGATCATGGGGAGCTTTCGGGCTGGATGACTGTAGGTGCTCCATCTGAAACAAAACCAAAGAAGCATTCCCCATTGCTCTGAGGTGCTCCAGAGAGAGGATCTCAGCAGCTGAACCTGGTGACTGTGGGTTCATTTGGTGGGTCAGAAACAGCAGCATTTCCTTCATGTGTTTTACAGGTGAGGAGCTGAGACACAGAAGGCCAAAGAGAACAGCCCAGAATCCTGCAAGAACCCAGCAGCAAAATTTGGTGCTTCGGTTCCTTCCAGGTAGGTGTTAGCAGCTTCCAGTGTCTGATTTCTAGCAGCAAACCCAGGCAAGGAGGAGTTCACACTGCTGCTCTGAGTCTTGTGTGTGTGTGACCGGCCCCTGTGATATTTAATTAGAAGAGGAGGACACGGGCAACCTCTTCCTCGCTCTTGGCTGTGAGCTGTCGTCGGGGTGGGTGGCAGCTTGCGGTGACAGACAGATGCACCAGGCTACCAAACCACCTGGTGCTTTCAGCAGCTGCCGAATAAATGAAGACCCTTGCAAAGTTTGTCAATATTTATCCTCGCTGCATATAGCAGATGAGTGTTAGCTAATTACAGGCTGTACCACCACAGACAGGCAGGCTCTGGTTGCGCGGAGCAGGGCTTGCCAAGTGTCCTCATTGATGTTGCCTTCATCAGCTGTGCTTGCTTGTAAATCAGCTGCTTCAGCTCCCTGATTGCCTCTGTGGAGGGCTGGGAATTATCTCAGATTGCTGCAGACGTTCTCCTGCAGCCCAGAACAGCCTGGCGATAGGGAGATCGCTGGAGGAAGATGTGACTTACTCTGCAGTGGTCTGAAAACCACACTAGACCTCCAGAGAAATGCAACTTACCCTTGCTCATGAGGCCGTTTCTTTGAGCAGAATTCCCTTCCACATGTTGACGCTGCCCATTTTTGCCCCAAGCCAGCCTTTCCTGTTTTTTCCTCCGTAAAAGTGGAAGGGCGCTGACTAGGTTCATGCTCAAAGCATGGCTGTTTGGTGTATACAAGGGGTCTGGATATGTCCAGATAGGACTAGAACACCCGCTTCCCCCGTGAGCAACCTTGCTTCTCCCAAAACTCCTCCCCTGGTTTATGGAGAGCGTGTTCTGCTGCTGGTGTTGGTGCATCCAGGTTGGTGGATGTTGTCTCTTGTGCTTGTTGGCCCTGAATCAGTGCCTTCGAACGACAGTGAGCAAAAAGGAAGATCTCCCCTCCTGCTTTTGCCATCCCGCATTTGAGTAGACGCAACGATTCTCTTCGTTTGCCACAGACCAGCACAGGCCCCAGTTCCCATATTGTGAAGCCCTCTGCCATAAATCAGGCTGATAGGTTTATTCTCTACGTAATGGGAAATTATGACAAATGCAGCTGTATAATCTAGTTAGTAACTCACCATAATGACTGCTTCTGGGGTGATTTATGGGTTTTGTCATATGTGAGCTTTCAGAACATTAGAGATTACATTTTTCACACTTTTTGTTGGAATCTCAGTTTATTAGACTTTACTGCAGCATTAATCACTTGCAGTGCAACCCTGGACTTCACAAATGTATCAGATCAGCATGAAAAAGGCAGAGAAAACAAGAACTGTTGTGAATTAATGAGCCGGGTAACACATGTCTCACAACCAGTGATGAAACAACCTGTGTTCTTCTTCAAACCGCAACAGAAAGCCCTGAAGTCTGTGATTTTTTTTTTTTTTAATTTTTTTTTCTTCACATAACATGAGCAGCAGCAAAGAACTGAAACACCGCAGCCAGGCTTGAAACCTGAACAATCTGCGAGGCTGAGCCTATTCTAATTAATGGTGAAATGATGTGTGAATCTGTCCTAAACATTCAAATAGAGAAGATTGATTCCCAGTTATAATATGGCTTATAAGCAAAACACTAGGGTTATGCAGGAGAAATGCATGTGTCGTCAAACAACCGATAAATCAGAGAGACAGTTCCAAGGTCTACTGTGAAGGTCTGGGAAATGTTCAGAGTTGCCATCTATGGAGTTTGGTGCAGGATAAACCGGACCAAAAGGCCACCGTTACCCAAACTGCTTTGGTTTATGCTGGCTTTTTTTTTTTTTGCAAGGGGCCCATGCAAGATAACGCTTTATAACACTCCAGGAAATACGTTGAAAAAGTCACCACGATCCATGAGAAACAAGCAGAGGGGAAGGCAGGGGACGATGCAACACAGAATCACAGGATCGTTTAGGTTGGAAAAGACTTTAAAGGTTGTCAAGTCCAACATGTCCCCTGCACTGGGAGATTGGATGGAGGGAAAGCCTGTTTTGGGGTAAATGGGCATGGTTCAGGAGGGTGGCTCACACCACAGCTCAGACTTTGGCTGGTGAAAGCCTTGGCACGTACTGATGGGCACCAGCACCCAGCTGACTCTGGTTGTGGGTGGGTGGGTGGGTAAGATGAGCTGCAGGTGGTGAGGAGTATCTCTGTTCCCTGAGCACCTGGAGAGCTGCAGACACTGGTAACTGATAACAGCACTGGCCAGGGAGGTGACCTGAGGTTGGTGACCTAGTCCTGGTGTCTCCTTTCTACTGCTGCTTTCTGCTAGAGATAACAGCCTGTTACCAAGCTCTTCTTACTGAAGTGATAAGTGACTGGTGAGATTCGGTGCTGCACGTGCTTGTTCTTGTCTGTGTTACTTCTGTGCTTAGCATCAGCCAGAATTGGGCTGGAATGGAGAGATTTGCTTCTTCTGCAACCCAGGGCTGCTTTCCTAACCCCTTTCCCCTTTACTACAGGAGTACCAGAGCCACGGGGCTACACAGTTCATCATCCCTCCATAAGACTGCCAGTCCCATCATAGGTTGTGGTGACCCTCTGTGGCTGCTGACTCCATGGATGTTGGATTTTTGCTGCGAGAAGAGAAGGTGTAAAAGGAAGCTCCTGAGACTGGTAGGTCTCTCCTGGAAGCTGGCCAGACTCCACCTAACCACAGTGCTTGTTTGGACAAGCGGTCTGTGGAGACATAGACATGTGAATGACCATCAATGGGCATGAGTGGCCTCGTAGTAGAGACAGCTGGGCAGAATGCTCTTTAAAATGGGCCTCAACTGTGAATCTTTGCTCTCAGGAGCACCAGACCCAATCCTTCATTAAACCAGAGTCTTTATTTTATTATCTTGAGGAACACAAAGGACTTTTCTTGTTTATTTTATTAGCATATTTAATTTGTCTTGTCCCGGTAGTGCAGGACATCAGTTACATGAGAAGCATGCAACATTAGATATTGCCAGAGTGTGGCATCTGCAATTAAATGTAAATGTTGTTGAATCTCCTTTTGGAGGTTTGAAGACATGGAAGTCAGAGTCCCAGTGACCAACAGCAGAATGGAGACCCTCATCACACAGCCACAAAAGGTGACATATACCATAGCCATATCTTCTCTGGCAGGTAAAAGCAACTGTGCTTGTACATCTTGTTTTGATTTTAAAATCCACAAGAGGAGACGATAGTGTGCTCCTGTGTTTCTGTCTATAGCTTGATACAGGCTGGGAAAGATTTTTCCCATGAGTTTGATGAACCTGTTCCAGGCTTTAGGCACTGATGCTGGTCCTGGGCAGATGTAAATCTTCCTTGCAGGAGGCCTCACAATCCAGGGTGCAATTTGGTGCTGGCTGTGCAGATTCGTATGGTTCCAAGCCACCTGGAGAGGGGCTGGGCAGAGGCAGCCAAGGGTGTGTAGGCAGGGCTGGGAGCATTGCTTGTGTCCTGCTGGGAAAATGTGCTGGAAAGAAGGTGAAGGCAAGTGAGGAAACAAATCCTGTTTTTGGTGGCTCTTCAGCCATCTGGACTGAAGTGGCCAATGTGGCAAATGTGAAGAAGTGGAGACTTCAGTAGATAAACCCCAGGAAGTCCCGTTCTCTGCAAGTCTAGGATGATGGCAGCAGTGCCTCCATGGAAATGCAGGGATGAGGCAAGCAGGAAGAGCATCCCAGTGACTACAAAATTGCAGGTGCTCACTCTGGTATCTCTCTTTGAGCCCAGGGGACCAGACTGCCCTGCTGAAGCATTGCTCAGCACAGCCAGAGGCAAAGTCCTGCGCCAGCTCAGTCCTCTTGCATCTGCACCAGCTGTACCAAACAAAACCATAGTCAAATCCCAGGCTCAGCCTGTGTGATAGGTAAGAGAATTTAGCCTTGAGCATCACAAACAGGATGGCTGGTGTCCTGGGTTTAGCTGAAAACCCAGTCCTGTTTAGTGAATTTTACTTTTCAGTTTAGTGTCTTCTAAAAGGCTGCACGTTCTGAAGTCAGCAGCATGTTTTTGCAGACAGTGTGTGCTACTGGCAGTGATAACACCTGATGTTTACAGTCACAGCCTGGGACTGGTATGTAGAAAGGCTCTTGCTTATACTTATTCCTATAGTGACCAAGGCCACTGCTGGCTCTTGTGTGCCACGCTGGGGGTGCTGGGTAGTAAGAGCGGGGCACAAGGAAGTAAAAGGTGGCACCTCCGGGGGGTAATAGACAGGACAGGTGACCAACGAGAGTATTCCATCCCATATACGTCATATCTGGTATAAATTGAGTGATCACGAGAGTTTCTTTCCCTTTTCGCCCTTTTCTGCCATGGCCGGTGTCCAGAGAGGACTCCATCTGACCTCCTGATTTTGATCCGGATCCTGAGTTCCCGAATCCAGCTCCCTGTATCCAGCTCCCGCCGCCGCTGAGCCTGGGGTTTCCCCAGTGCCTCGTCCTGCTCTGCAGCACCAGTGGTGATTTCTATCGGGGGAGGGAGTCGGGTTCGATATCGGGCTATTATCTATAGTTGCATATAATTCTTTACTTTTATCTTTTTTTACTGTTATTCCTATTATTTTCATTAAAGCTGTTCTAGTTTTTTCTTTTCTCTCATCCGTAAGTCTCTCTGCCTCATTCCCTTTTCTCTTCCCGTTTGGGGGGGGGGGAAGAGGGGGTTAGAGAGCGTCTGTCCGTGTTAGTGGCCGGCCCAGCCCTAACCCACGACAGCTGGTTACCTGCCTTTAGAGAGGCAGTAGACTTTGCATCCAGAAGTGACCTGTGGATGGAGGATGCAGGACATGGACACAGGAGAAAACCCCAGAAAAGCAACTTGCAGCATCAGGCCTTCAGGTTTAAGCAGCACGGTGAGGGAGAAATCCATCTCAGAGCTTCTCAGCCTGCGCCTATCGGTCCTCGGAAGGAGAGTCAGGATAAGGGTGGGGAACGGAGGAAGATCTCCGTGTGCTGCTCTGGTTGCTGCTGGTGTAGGCACCTCCCCAGCTCTCCCTCGGTGGCAGGAGCCCACTGGTCTTGCGGCGTTTTGGCACAGACAGGGAGGCCCACGCTGCTTTGAGCAGCTACCTGGTTTGCCTGTGCCTCAAGCCGGCCTGGATGGATGCTCTCAGCTCCGCTGCGGTCCGGAGGAGAGAAAACAAGAGGCATTCCTGCCGTGTGAGGGGGGAGCGCAGGGAGCAGAGCCGTCACACAGCGCCGTACGTCATGTCCCGCTGACAGATACTGGCTGCAGCAAAGACGCTGTAAACCAAAAATAGCTGCTTCCCGCACACGTGAAGTAAATAGACGGGAAGGCGTACGTGCGCCCAGTTCTCCACGTCCTGTGCCCTGCTGTGTGGTGCCCTGGCAGAGAGGCTCAGCGTCAGGAAAGGGGGTGCACCTGCCTGTCCCCACAGCAGTGGGTTGGGTGTGATGCGGTGGGTGCCGAGGTGCCAACCTGGACTGATCCTACACCTCCATGTCCCAGCTTGGTGCAGGCCACCCCTTGGTCTGCAGTACCATGTACATCTCCCATCTTCCACCACCTCTGGGGCCTGTCCCCATCATCATGGGGAGACACTGGCACAGGATACCCAGAGAAGTTGAGGATGCCTCATCCCTGGAAGTGTCCAAGGCCAGGCTGGACGAGGCTTATAGCAACCTGGGCTGGTGGGAGGTGTCCCTGCCCATGGCAGGAGATGAATTTGAAGGTCCCTTTCAACCAAAACCGTTCTATGTTTCTATGATTCTATCTCAGACAGCTTCTCCTCCTGGAAGGTGTTGCTAATAAGTCCCATGCAGTGTTTTCCCTCTATTTTCTGTTCAGCATCAAGCAAAATGTCTCCATTAGGTTTACTGGCATCTTACTGTTACTTTACTGAAAGCCTGTTTCTCACCTTCTTCTTCCCTTCATCTTTCTTGGGGCAAAACAATCTTTTATTTCCAGCTAGGGAAAATGGAGACCACTCCTCATCCCCAGCCCTGAACACCGGGGAGTAAAATATTGGTGGTGGCCAATTAAAACACATTTAAAATTGCTTTCTTCCCATGCCCGTGGCCCCGCGTCTCCGTCCACTCCCAGCCACGGGGTGCCAGGTAGCCTCCTGGGGAGCAGTGCACAAAGAGAGGAAAATTGGGGGCGAAGTGGTAAAAATGCTGCGTTGGAGCTCAAGTCGACGGATCTGCTCCAAGGTCAAGGAACTGCCGCTTTTGCCAGCAAAAAAAAAGAAAAAGAGCCCAGATGTTTTTCAATTTACACAGTTGAGCTCCCCGAATGCAGGTTAGCACTGTGGAACTGCACGTTTGCTCTGGTGAGGACCCCCTCTTTGCGAAGTCCCCAGCATAAAATACACGCTGAGAAACGGGAGGTCGGAGCGCTGAAGTGATTTAAGAGCCTTTGCTCCCACTCGAGGATTTTGAAGGGGTCTTCGTGTTTGTTGTGTTTCTAGGTTCTAATATCAATGAGAGAATTAAATCATTATATTAAAACATCAAAACACTAATGCTTTGTTTTCGTTGGCACGAACCAAAATGATCTAACGCAAAAGCCATGAAATATCAGGCTTTTTTTTTTTTTTTTTCTTTTTTTTTACTTTTTTTTTTTTTGCCCATGAATAATAAGATCTCTGGCTGCTTGTGATAGTAAATTTAATAATGTCAGTGATTTGAAAGGTTTGAATCCTAAACGTGAAGAAATGTGTTTTACCCCCTCCACCCTCTGCCTTTTTCTCCTTCCCCCCCCTACTACTGTCAGGAAGTTTTGTGGCAAATAAGCCAAAATACGTAGATTAGAGCCCATCGGTCTCCTATACCAGGTGAGTGCCAAACTCTACATACCCGGTGCAAAGCTCCATCTCCCAGGTGGTCTGAATTTGCTTATAGCTGGGTCCTGTAAGCAGATTTAATATTTCATAAGCACTGCTCCATCTCATGCCTATATTATTGACACCACATGGAAGTCAGGAAATTGGTTCTTTCTGGGAACAGTTTGCAGAAATATGCAGCCTGTCAGCTCCTTTCTCATGGGGTGCATTAACAGAGGGGCTCGCAATTACAAGTAATGAACCTTCTCCAGATGTCTGCAGTGACTCAGCTCCAACTTTATCTTCGACGTCCGAGATGGACTCGACAAGACGGATTATTTGTGGATATAATATAATAACTTTGCAAAACGTGGAATTCCCAATTATTGCGAGGCGGGCGAAGCGTTCGGTAGGAGAGGGAACGCCGAGGTTTATCCACTGGATAAACAACAACCAAAAAAAGGAAACACGCGGTGCCATTTCCCCCTCTTGAAACTGCAAACGTTCCCATGCTGTTTTAATTCTTCCTCTTTACGATACCGTTTATGTTACACACATTAAAGTTAAGTCATGTCTTTAATAAGATGGAAACTGGAAGTGAGATTTTGAAGGGAAAGGAGCTCGGCATCCTAAATTTACTCCGCGCTTGGAGAGCACAGAAAAACAACAGAAAGGATGGGATATACCAAAGAAAGCAATTTTAATTGTCATCTTCCATGGAAAATTGAATCCAGTCATTCCCCACCGCTGTGAGTGCCAACGTGCTGTGCTATATATGGCTGGGTGCTTATTTTAGCAATTCAGCTGTACAGAAAAAGTGTAACCGAAGTGAAATTGCTTGGGTAAAGTTCGAGATGCAAATGATGCATTGGGTTTCTTGGGTTATAAATTTTAAACTGGGTATTCCAAGGCCTGCATCAAATAATTGGGACAAATCTGTTTTACTTTGGGTTTGATTAAGAGCGATAATTTCATGCTAATGCCCTCCAAAAGCATACTTGTCAGGCGTGGATAAAGAGATGCTGAATTATCTTTCTTTTAAATCACAAGTCTCCTGGTACCCAAGTTGTAAGGCTGGGGTCTCCTTGGGGAAGTATTTGTATATCTTCTCGGGCAGAGCTGCAGGTTTGTTTGATGTGGATCTTCAAGATAAAATTACTGCGCTCCAGATGTTACAGTTTAAATGTTTGTACATAGGGATTTCCTTGGTTGTTGAAGAGAGGAGACTCAAAACAGACTCGATCATTCATGCATCTATTTCTAGCACATGCTTTGCTATGTTTGAAGAGGTGAATGTCAAGAGGAGCTTTTATAAACAGGCCTTTCTTTCTCAGAGCACGGTTTGTTTAGCGGGGTAAAACGTGCGGAGCCGGCTTCTTCAGTGCTAACAGCAAATTGTTGATTTAAACCATCACGCCTCTCCCACCGCTTCCAAAAATTCTTCCTTTCTGGTCAGGATGAGAAGATAAAGGGGGAAATTTTGCTCCCTACCTGTTGGCTGCCAAAGGGCGAGATGTGTTCTGCCTGCATCCCCGCCAGCTGCCATTGCAGCTTCTGCAGTGGCTTTTTCCAACTGTGGGAAAAGGCTGAGCGCTGGGGATGCTGGACCTGGCTCTGGGTTGTGTTGATCTGAGGAACCCAGCTCTCATCCCTACTGTAACCAGGCTTTATGCTCCCCTCGGGGTCTCCCTGTCCTCCCCACCATGCTCTGCTGCTCTGCCAGCCCCGTGTCGTGAACTGGATGTCACTGGGGTGATGTGGTGACACGGATGGGAATCATACCCGCGGCGAAACTAGTACCTATTTGGGAAGGAGCAGAGACCTTCCCCATGTGGTTTTGTGCCAGGGATGGGGCATCGGGGCCGCTTCACTGCTGTGACTCTTCATGTGTATCCACAGCAACTTGGGACAAAAAAAACGTGTCTCGAAGCAGCAGCATGTGTGGGGCCACAGCTGACTTCAAAGGGAACAAAAGCACATCAGTGTGGTTGATAGTTATCAAAAGGAAAAGCCAGCCCTTTGTAAATATGGAAAAAAAATAAAAGCCTGGTGCAGGACGGGGTCTATGCTGACGCCAGTTTTGGTGGCCTTGCATGCAGCAGTGGGGGAGCGGGGCTGGGTCCCCTCTCTTGGGTGTCTGTAGAAGTCAAGGTAAGGGGTTGTGCTGCCTACTTGGGTACCAAGGGAGCCGACGCCTACGTCAGCACCCATTATGCTCATCTGGTCATTTGGAGTGGCCTTGATGTCCTGAATGATGGCTTTGTCAGCATGGATGTGCAGAGGAGGAGGTGGATTCTTTATTTCCCTATATCTACAAATTCATCTTTTAACAATAATCCAGAAATTTAGGGAAGAATACACCAACCTATGAAAGAGTAGGGCAGAGAAGAGGCAGGGGCAGGCAGATAAGGAACAAAGTGATGGAAAAGAGACCTGTTCCGAAGTCAGTCCCAATCCTCTGTGCCCCACAGCAAGGTGGGGAAGGGTCTGTAAACCCCCGTTTGAGTTCAAAGCGCGAAGCAACCGCGTTTCTCCCCATCTTCCCAGGAAAGCGAGAAGGCATCCGGGCGTGAGCACCACATGGAGCTGCAAAACACATCCCTGCAGCAACACGCTCCCCTTTCCCTCTTTTTCCACACACGCAGCTGAGAAGCTCCGAGCCGGTGGCCGTAGGCGAGGTGAGCCTGCTGCGTCCAGCCACCTGCGCCTGGCGCGGGCGGCCGCTTCCAGCCCGAGCATCTGGGGCTCAGGCTGCCTCTTTCCAGGCACCTTGTCCCTCTCCATCTATGGTGGTGGTCTCGGATGAGCCTGCGGCTCCGCATCTGCCGGACCCGTGCTGCCGGCCCCAGGGTGCGAGCGGGCGGCCTGGTCGGATGTTTCCCAAGCGGCTCGAGGCGTTTGTAGTGAGAAAGGAATGTTCTTCCTGTCCCGCCCCATCCCCTTTCAAAGCCCTGCGTTTCCCAGCCAGCCATATGACTCCCTTCCCAATATATTCTTCCCTTCAGCTGTATTTCACATTTTCAGGATTTTCACTAGCCCACAGCAATATACGCGGTGCTCAGGAGATATGTTTCTCTGCAAAACCCTGTGGAGGAGAGCTCCCCTGCTGCCACGTTGCCCGGGAGAGGGGTCCACCTGCAAAACTCATGCAGGCACCTCCTGTTCAGATACAGCCCTTGGTTCATCCCCAGTCGGGCAGGTCCAGGTGAACATCTAAGACTTGGGCTTTCGTACTGCCGTTTCCCACTGGAGGGAAAAGAAGTCTGGTGGTTTGGTGGTCTTTTAAATGGCGCTGCAAACTCGACGCTGCAGTCTTCATCCTGAGGAGGAAGGGATTTCAAAGTTGGTTGGTTTCATCGTTACTACTGCAGAAGTTTGCATCCTCCTCCTTTGCAGCCAGAAGACACACTTTCTCCAGCCAAGGGGACAGCATGGAGTGCAAGGACAGCAGCTGCATGCTGGTGACTGTCCTCTGTAAGGAGATCTGGTGTGCATCATGACAACCTAGCAAGCCAGTGCCTGGCGAATTTGTCTGGCCATTGATCCTCAGATTTGGTCCAAGGTTTTTTCAGTGTCAAGTCCTGGCTGGCCAGAGGACGTGCTTGGTAAACTGAAAGCCTGAGGAGAAGAAGGTCAAAAAGAAATAAGAAGCACAAGGAGGGCCGTGGTCCAGAGACATGAGCTTTCCAAAGCTGGGCAAGGAAAACCTCGTGATCTTAAGCTTACCTGTGGATGACAAGAAGATGCATTTTTTGTCTGGTCTGATCCTGCCTCTTGCTTTCAGCTTTTGGTAATTTTTAAAGCAAAAATAAATATGCAAGAAACTGAGTTGCGCTTTTCCTGTTCTGCTCAGGATTCCCCCAAAATCCTCTATAGAACATCCCAACACGGTTCTCAGTGTTACAATTTTGGAGCATGCAGGTGCTGACGAAAACAGTGGGAAAGTCACAGCCCAGACTCTGTAAACTTCAAAGTTCTGTTTGATGGTGGTTATGGTGACTTTACATCTGCCTGGGGTATATACCCCTCCTGAGTCCTTCGGTAACGACTTCAGTCACGCCAAGCGTTGCCAAGTCTTACCTTGGCCAAGAAGGTCTGCCTGCAGCTTGTTGGTCCCGAAGAGGACAGTCCTCAACTCCATAGCAGGGTTTTCTCTGCTGAGTGGATTATTTGGTTGTCCCCGCGGTGAAAAATGGCACATATACAAACTGGGCAGCAAAGAGGCAAAACTGGCTTTGGGGTAAAATCAGCCAGGGAGTGACAGGAAAACAGAAAAAATAGGGGGAATGTAGTTCTTAGAGGTAAGAGCCAACACGTGACAAACAGGTGCAATTTTTCTGAGATAAAAAGAAGCCGTGCCACTTCAAATAGGGTAAAAAAATTGCCCGTGGTTGTGCGGGCTCCATTGCAGCACAGCGCTGCGTGGCTCTCCCTTTAAGCCACCGGCGTGGGAGACCAACAGCACGCTGCAGCATGAAGGACGGTCCCAGGTGACCGCGTGGCTCGTGTCGTTGTCCTCGGGCGGCCGGCGGTGCCCTTTGTTCCCCGGCACGTGGCACTGGAGGAGCAGACCTCGGCACGGCCGCACAGCCGGAGCTCCAGGACTCCCACCGTCCTGTCCCAGAACACTTTGTCCTTGGATGCTGCTCGCAACGCGGCTGCGAGGACAAAGACCTGCGAGCCAACATAAATCATCGTTTGAAGTCTGCAATGACAACATGGAGAAACATTAATGGGATCGTTTAATAAAATCCACATTGTTTCCATCGGGAAGCTGTATAAACAGCGCTATCAGGGGCTGCCTAAGCCAGCCCTTGAAGGCCGTGAATGTGTGCTGCTCGGCTTATGCTCGTTGCACGCGGAGGGAGGCAGGGAGCTGGATCGAACGATTGATTAATCAAACGGTAGTTTGGCTCCAGGGTGGCTCCCGCGGGAGCTGGAGTGTTGTGCTAACACACCCTTCCCTTTGGCAGCAAGCTGGCCACCTCCTCCTCGAGCCCAGCTGTAGGTGAGGGATGCACAGAAGAATGCGTGACGCCTCTTGCTTGTGTTTACCCTCTCATCCAGACAGCACCCATGGGTCCCAACTGCTGCTGGTTAGGGCTGAGAGATCCCCCTCGTTGCTCTTTCTGGGAAAATCAGCTCAGTTAATCAACGCCAGCTTCATCTCTTCCTGCCCACTGTTGTTTAGGGACTGCGAACCCAACATGACGTGCTTGGAGTAAGGCTGGGTGTGGAGATGTTCACACATTTTGGCCTCGAGCCAGCACCTGCATCCATTTCAGCGTAATTAATCTGATCATGTGTTGTATAACGATCCAGGGGGATCAAGGGTTTCTCAAAGCCTACCCGTGGCAAACATCACGCACATCAACAGACTCACCTCTCCACCAAAATTCCCTTCAGGACCATTTTCTTAATGCAAGATGTACAAGCTGGCACAGGGTCCTTGTTGGAGGTTTTGCTGATGACAACATGCCAACTGCCACCTTAGCAGAGGGTATTTTCCTACAGAGGACCACAGGCTGGAGAAATCATGGACTGTCTTGTCCATATTTTGCAGACGGACGAAGCATTTTCCTGCATTGGCTCACCTGAGGAGTGCTTTGATTTTTCTGTTTTTAGGAACTGCAGATCTGAACTTGATTTCTCTGAGCAAAGCCTAAAGATGGGCAGAGCTGCCAGCTAATGGGATTTTGTTGCAATCTATGTTGTATTTCTTAAGTCTGAGTTCTTGGAGTCATATGACAAAGTTCTCTCAAATAAGGTGTGAAACCTGAGACAACCTTCAAGACTCAGAATATAAAGAACAGAAAATGGACTTACAAAAAAAGAGGTTTGAGTGACTATCCCAGTTTCAGGGAGCTGATTTTAAATATGATAGGCTATGCTTAGAAGGTGTAATTTTAGTAGCAAGGTAACACCTGTGAGGAGAGGGTGATATGAGCCATGGCAGAGCAAGAGCATGAAAGGCTGTCCTTAGGAAGCGAGACCCTGCCTGAACTTGTCTCCTACCACTTGACATGGGTGCCTCTCTCCTGTACAGGATGAAGAGCCCAGGAAAGAGCAGTATGGGCCACTCCCAAACCCACAGAGCTACACCAAGCCTAGGTACACACCTCTGCTCTCCTTCTGGATATGGACCAGCATCCATGAAGGTCTGATTGCATCTCATCATGCTTTGGGTGCCTCCAGATGATGCAGTCCTTCCAGTTGGTGCTCCCAGGGCCCCAGCGACCCAACATCTGCTGCTGTAAAAGGGAAAAAGGGCACCTTCAATTTGCCCATTTCTCTCCAATGGTTATAAGGGGAGCCTCTAAGGACCACGAGGTATGCAGGTCACAGACACTTGTGCCAGGTCAGAGGGGTGGGAAAGGTGGTCATCTTGGCCTGACAGAGGTGACAGCATGGTTCCCCTGGCGGGCAGGACACCACTTACATCTGTAAGGGTACATCAGGGTACCCTGTAATGCAGGTGACTGCAGAGCTATGTCACAAGACATAAGCTCCGTCCCTGGAGCCATTCAAGGCCAGGCTTGATGAGGTTCTGAGCAACCTGATCTAGTTAAAGATGTCCCTGCTCACTGCAGGAGGATTGGACTAGATGACCTTTAAAGGTGCCTTCTGGCCCAACACATTCTATGTTTCTATGATTCTGTGATTCTATGATTCTACAATTCTATGATTCTATGATTCTGATTCTACAATTCTAAGAGTGGCCCAGCAGAGGAAAAAAAAAGAGAGCCTAGTCATTTTACATCTGCAAGAGGTGCAAGTCTACGAGCTGTGAAGGACCTCCACCACATATCCATCTAAGAAGAATCCTCAGACAATATCAGGCCAAGTTTTTAGATGCCCACTGCTACACCTGCTATCCTAAAACCTGGAGACTCCATAACCCCATCAATGTCAACCCTTCACTTCTTTTGAGGACATCTTCCCTCCCTTTTCCTCCTTTCCCCCCAAGAAGTGGTAGCTGAGGTAGCAGGTACTGCTGTTCCACCCCTGGAATTTCCTTGTCAAGGCTGGTTTCTCTGCCCTTTCTACTCCTTGTTGGCTGCATCCTTTCAGTGCCTCTCCTACCTCTGGAGGTCTTGGTGGACTCTACTCTCCCAAATCTCAACTGGCCTTTTAGCAATTCTAACATTTCTTCCTGTGAGTTCTTGGGCGAAATCCTGTGGCCATCATACTCTTGATTTTTTTTAGTATTTGGCTTTGGGCTCTGTGCTGGTGCGTTTTGAGATTTGTGGCTTTCTTGGAGTCAGCCATGGGTACAGACACTTTAGGATGTGTCCTGTCTCTACTCTCAGGTCTTCTGTGGTTTCTTGGCCATCTCTAAGAAAATTGTTCTGCATTAATTTTTTGGAAAAAAAAACCAACAAAAATGTGGCAGCAACCTGCTGAGTTTCCTTCTAGACCTCTACATTGTGCTCCCAGATGTCTTTGATCAGCCAAGGCAAAACACTTAGGTGGTTTTATTTTCTTCTGAACTTTGCTTTCCTCTTGAATACAGAGTGCAGCCCCACCTGCTTAAGAGGCTTTCTTGTATCAGTACCACCTTCCTTCCTAGTTTATGGACAACATTTTTTTTTCTGTTAATTTCCACCAAGGGCTGAAAATGTGGTCTGGCAGACTTAGGTGATTTCTGCATTCGGATCCAGTGGGATTCCCAGCCCTACACTCCTTTGACTTTGGTGCAAAAACCGGATCATAATGTCACATAGCAGTGTGTCACTGAAAAAAACCCCACAAAACACTGACAAAAACCCCAAGTAACTAATCAGCTCTCCTGCAATATCACAGCTGTGGTTTTCCTAGGTCCATCATTAAGCCCAGATACAGTCCTTGGGGGCTGGACAATGCTGACAGCAATCTGAAGGCTCCTTTTGCCCCTGTTACACCTCCCCTGCTAGAACAAAATGCAGAATAAGATGATCTTTCTGAGAATTTGCTGGTGAGTTTGTTAATTGTTTGGCAGCCTTCACCTGCCCTAAATGACATCGTAACTCTAAAGAGCATAAAGAAAAACAGAAGAGAGAAAGAAAAATCTTTGCTGAATCTAATTAGATGAATCTAATCAAGGGCTGCAAACATAACCATGCTTGAATTGTAACTGCGTCATTATTTCTTGACTGTAGGGCAGAGTTAAAGAAAGAATATCCTGCATGAACACACCCTGGGCTGGTTTGGATTTCTTTCCCGTTTCAATTTAATTCTGGTTTTTCTGACCCTAGCTCCTGGGGCTTGGGATGAGTCCAACATCTCTGTAGTGGTGTTACTCCACCTGCAGCCTCCAATTCAGCCTGGATATCTGTTTGGGACTGTGTATTTTCTGAAATTGCAGCATTGCCTGGAGGCCCCCTCCAGGACCAGACCCCAGAATGGGCACCAGCACCTACCAACAGGGTGATTTTGGCAAGAAAAAAAGGCACGGGGCTGCATTTGAGGGGGCAGCCCCATGTATTAGCTGAGATTCACCTGTTGCCTTCAGTGTTCTCTCTTTGCTTTGTCCTCCTGCTAATGTGGTGACTTGGATCCTACTGCATCGTGTCGACCTGTCACTGAATCCCACTTCACAACTATGCTCTGGGTAAAAAGGGCAGCAGAAGGGTCAATAAAGCTGTAACTAAGATCTTAGGATTGGTTTAGGTCTGCAGCTAGATTTTGAGATTGGGAGAAATATACACAGAGAATATGCTGAGTATAATCTATGAGTATGATTTCTGGACGTATAGAAAAACCTCTTTTGTGATGAGGGCAGGAGCGGGTGACCCAAAGAGGCTGGGCACTCTCTATCCTTGGAATTTTTCAAGGCTGACTGGATAAAGCTCTGAGAAACCTGGGCTGAGCTCTGAGGTTGGATTAAGGACTTCCCAATGCTCCTTCCAACCTGCATGATCCTATAACGCTTGTTTTTGTTATATTGTTTTCTAGACCTTGTGGTGACCTGCGGATGATGCACCCTGCCACGCCTTCAGCTCAGTCTCTCAGTGTGGTGCAGTTTGGCACAGCAAGTGCATGAACCTCATCTTGTCACCTAGTCCCAGCTCAGTTGCATGCTCAGAACTCTTCTGGGTATCTGGGCCTGGAGATCAGGGTGCCCACCCACTGATGGCCATCCCATTGCTTCCTCTTTCTCTCTTCTACCCTTCACAGGCAAGGACAGGCCTGCAAGGAAGGTCAAGACAGGATCCAAGGGGTCTTCACATGGCAGAACAGAAGGGAGTTCTTGAGATGTGTTGGCGTGGTATGGAAAACTTGGGCTGGATGAGCATGACCTCGAAAATCGAGTCAACATAGCATCCGTAGCATCTCACTGGGATTAGAGTATGGTTGCACCAGGGAAGGAGACAAGCCCTGGAGGACAACCTACTCTCTTGGGATAAAATGTTTTGGGCATGTTTAAAGAACTGTAGGCTCTCTTCCTTCCCTCAGCAGGAACATGGGCCTGGGGCACTCAGACCTCAAGGGATTGCTTCTACGTTTCTAAAATTGCTGGAACTCAGCATGAGCAGCAAAAAGAGCTGTAAGGCAAAGCCAAATAACCTTCAATCAGAGAGGACCCTGCTGATAAGAGGAGACCCTGTCTGGGGCTCTGGTGCATTTGAGGAGGGCATAGTGTATCACAGGCTGAAGAGGTGTCAGCAGTGCTCTGACTTTTGCAAGCAAAACAGACATCGGGCTTGCAGGGCTGCACGGAAAACACGCGAAGTTATCCATCTGCTCCGCTCAGCCCCAGGAAGACCTCGGCTGGATATTGAATCCAGTTTTTGGCACTACACTTGAGAAAAGATGCGGATTCTTTGGAGAAGGTCCAGAGGAGAAGAACAAAGAGGAGCTCTAGAAAATATGACCTGCAAGGAGACACTGAAAAAAATGGGGTTGTTTAGTCTAGAGAGGAGAAAACTGAGGGAAAACATGATAACAGCCTTCAACTGTTCTGAATTTCCCCACTGGATAGGAGATAGTCCTCCGTGTCTGCTGGGCCTAGCATATAAAGTGGTTAGGCTAAGTGCAAGGGTGACTCAGGTCAGACTTTAGGAAACATTTTCCAAGGGCGAGACCTGGGATTCCTTGTGTGGGAGGCGGTGGAAACTCCATCACCGGAGGCTTTCAAGAACAAGTTATTTAGCTGTGTGTCAGGACAGACTAGGTGGATGAGAAGACCTGTAGGAATGAGAAGAGCTCTTGAGGTCTCCCATGTGAAGTCACAAGCTGAGCTACTCTAGCTTTGTCCACGTGGAATTTTTTTTAAGTGCTAAGGGATCATCTTATGTGCTGGAAACCACATCCACTACTTCTTCCGCTTCTCACAGAAGTGCTACCCCAGCAGCTCTGAAGAAAGAGTGAGGACAGGGCTTCCCAAAGCACCAATCCTCGGGCAGCCTGTGGTCGGCATCTCCACTCGGGAATGCCGAGGCGTGCGGAGAAGCTGGACGTTGCTGCTGCAGAGCTGGGTATTGGAGGAAAACAGTCGTGTCGAGGGCGGGAGGTACCGTGGGTGGTTTCATTGTAGTTGTTTTTGTAATTTATGGCTGGTGAGCCTGGAGTCTGGGAGGAGTGTTCCTTTTTATGCTCTTTTGTATAAACCCAAATAAATAAATTCAGGGAGAATCGCTTAGGCAACCAGGGCCCGGCCAGCATATAGCTGTTAAGATTAATATCTGCCTCTTGAACTGCGCCAGAAGACCAGAGAGGGAGCTGGCAGGGATCTCAAAGCACTTTGTAGAGTGTGTTGGAAAGTCTGGCGAGTTATACGGTGCTCCGGTGGGAACTGAGTCGTCGGGCAAAAATCGATCCCAGCGGAGGGTGAAATACTGGATGTTCCAACCCAAAGTGTTTACCTTGAGAAAAAGCTATGAGAGTTTCTAGAAGGAGGGGACGTCTCAGCTCTGGAAACCATGCTGCTATGGTCAGCCCTGAAAATGCCACCGGTATGGGGTGGAGGTCCATCACCCCTCTCTGTCCCCTTGGTCGTGAGGGGGAGTGAGAGATAAGGCAGGCAGCCCCAGGATTACTGTTTCCTCACAATGATTTTAGGAGATTTAGGAGGACACCAAGGGAGTGGCACGTTGGTTTGTTAGCCCAACAGCCAGAAGTCCAACTTCTTTTTGGGAGGGGAATGGGGTGCCGCCAGTAAAATGTCACCGCCCAGTTGAAGCAGTGGCAGAATAATGGATAGGGGTGAGGCCCGAGGAAATTTTGGATCCTGAACGCTCTCAGATGCTGTGTTCAATAATTGTATGACATGGGTGTACAGGGGAGTTTCTCCCGGAAACATTTGTTTTATAAATGGCTCATTTTCTAATTACATTTTGCAGGGATGAACAGCAGCAAGAAAAAGGAAGGGAAATAAAGAAAAAAAAAAAAGAAAGGGAGGGCCATGAGACTTGCCAAAGCCGACTTGATGTACGCTTGCTGCAGCTTCCACTTTGACATGAATCAGAAATATTCACCAAACGCCAGTGATGGTTCTTGCAGGAGATCTCCTGCATGGGGAACCTCGCACTTGTGTGACCAAGAGTTGTGGGGTGGCCGAGATGACTTTAACAGGGAGTACCCAGGGTAGGGGGTCCTCTGCCGCGGGTGGTCGTGGCCGTTCTCCGCAGGCTTCCCACCAAGCTCCGTTTCCCTCCCACGCAAGCCAGCCCTGCGGTCTCGCTCGCTCTTGATTGAAGAGCGCCTTTGCAAATGAATCCCATCGCGGGGCGGTGAAGGAAGAGTTAACCACTTCCTTCCAAAAAAATAAAGAAAAAAATAAAACCGCACCATTTCCTGACGCTGGGCAAGATGAACCGAGCAGCGGGGGGCTCGCGGGGTGACCCTCGCCTGTCCCCTTCAAAGAGGGGCAGGGTGAGGTTAGAGCGTTGCTGGCTGGAGCGAGGGCTCCCAACCGTCTCCTTTTGGCATGTGCCCTTATTTACAGGACTTTTTTTGGCTCGGCGCTGCGAGGCCAGGTGTCCCACGAAGCTGGGTGAGAGCGGCTTTAAAGCATCTCCCGTGACGGGGGAAAGAGGGGAGTTAAAGGATGCGGCCCGTTTTCACGCTGGAAGGGAATCTGGTGGCCACATGTATCTACGTCCTCCGACTTGATGATGATGATGAAAGATGTCATGCTAGGAAACTCTGGAGATCAGAGACACGCGGACCACATACCGGCATTTCAACACGAGAACACAGCTTCCAGCGTCTGCCGAACCTCGGAATTTGCACCTTGTAACACTAGAAATGGACATCTGTAGACGAAAGAAAAAACTCTTGTGTACACACGGATTTTATGAAGCGAGGAGGGGGGAGGCTCTTGCATCCCTCCAACGCTGGCAGCCCGGCTGCCAACTCTTCCCTGTCGGGCGGGAAACGTGAGTTTTGCAGCACTCGTGCGTTTGTGTGTGTGTGTGTGTGCCTACGTGCACGGGTGCACACGCGCGTTATTCTGGGATTAAAAATCTTTTCCAGGCTCAACAACAAAGGGTGGCACATGGCAGCTATTGTCCCCGCTCAGCCAGGGTGAAGTCGGGGGAGGTCACAGATGTCCTGACCATATTTAGCTCTCAGAAGAGGATTAATTTAGTTTAGCTTTTTTTTTGTCTTTTTTTTTTCCCGACTTTTCTTGGTTTTTTCTCTCTAAGGGAGAAATTGTTGGGTGGAATGCAAGTCACAAGTTTCAGGACCAGTAAAGTTGGCACTCACCCTGAAGAAAGCCTCAGAAAAAGTCTATTTTTCAGGGGAAGAGCCAGATCCTGGTGCCCTCCAGAGCCAAAGTCCTGGCAGTCTGGCTCACCCGTCACCTTTGATAATCAGGGAGCAGTTTCATACCAAATCAAGAATTTTGACCAGACCCTTTCATAACAAGTGTGTCTATCTTCTCCTCACCCTCTCCCCTGCAGCCATTAATGTGGGGGGGGCAATACTCCCCCGAGCAATTCCTTCAACCAGCTGTTTGCAAGTCTGCCCCTGTAATGAAAATAAGAGGGAATGAAGAAAAAAAAAATAAAGCCCCAACCCAATGACCCTCCTTCTTCTTGCCAGATGAGCTGTTCCTCAAAAACACCTGTCTGGTAAATTAGAGTGGGAATTGTAAACGCCAAGCACAGCATATTTTCCTTCGCCACTAATATATTGAAGTTGCATATGGTGCTCTAGGGGAAAGGCGATTGTTTCAAGTCAGATTTTCAAATCGTGAGCAAATCCTAGGGAGAGAGATTCACTGATTTACAGTGCGTCTTGAGAACGTATCACCATGCCCTGCCCCAGGTAAGGAAAACCCAAAGCAGGAGCTGGAGGTATTGACCAGGACCGGGATCACCTCTCTGGCCAGGTCGATGCAGAGGAGGGTGGGATTGTAAGCACAGAGGCTGGAAGAAGAACCCAGGTGATTTCCAACAAAAACGCGGACGTGAATTGTAACCATCACAAATTAAAAAGCAGGAGGGGTCCCCTCTGCGTTCGGACGTTCAGGCTAAGGTCAGGGAAATGCTTTAGCCACGCACGAAGTGCCAGCCCTGGTGCAAAGGATAGAGAAGTAGCAGACGGAAACTGAGAGTACTCGGAATGGTTGTATGTCCCCTTTTATGTCCCCTATCTCGTGGCCTCGTAAGTGATGAGTCTGATTCTTCCCACCACCCCAGAGTTGGGAAGTCCCACACAGGAGCCGTGCGGGAACCCTTAGCGTACCTATGCATAAATGCAAAGTGACTGAGGCTTTCAGATCATTTCTGAATAAATGCTAATGCAAATAAAAAAAGCATTTAGGTAAGTGTTTTGTCGTTTGGTCCCTTCATAGCTGGAGTAAGTGATTGTTTCAGATTTATGCACTACGTGTTGTTTTTCTTGGCAGCTTGCGGAGTGCCGTGGTCTCCAAAGGCTTGCAATTTCAGGGATATTTTCTGATATTTAAAGAGAGCATTTTGGCCAAAATCCACAAACTGCCTGTAGTCACAGATACTAAAACTTCTTTCCAGTGACTGCCACGAATCACGCAACACTTTTGTGCTTAGCATCTTGACCTCGAGTTGACCCAGGGACTAACGGATCCCCGTTCCTGCGTGCTGAGGTTGTGGCTTCCCCCCCAAAAAACGGTGGATGGGTAACTCCAGAGAGGCCGGAGCAGCCTGGAAAGCTGCTGCCTCTAACAGGTAATTGGCTGCAGGAGTGCAATTAAAAAAATAAAGATACATAGATGATAGATAGATAGATAGATAGATAGATAGATAGATAGATAGATAGATACATACATACATACATACATACATACATAGAGGTGGTTCAGTGTAAAAAAGAGATAAAAATAATAATAGATCTATGTATTTTGTCTGCGCAAATGTTGAAACGCAGCAAAGGCATGAGCTGGAAAAGAGCTGGTGATGAGAAAATGTTTCTTTTGCTGGGCATTGGTGGGGTTCAACTAGTAGTGGAAGGAAGTAAATGAAAGGCAACATGGAAATAAGATTAAGAATAAGAGTAAGGGTAAGATTAAGATTAAGATTAAGATTAAGAATAAGAATAGCAATAAGAATAAGAATAAGAATAAGAATAAGAATAAGAATAAGAATAAGAATAGAATAATAAGAATGAGAATAGGAATAAGAATAAGAATAAGAATAAGAATAAGAATAAGAATAAGAATAAGAATAAGAATAAGAATAAGAACAAGAATAGCAATAACAATAACAATAATAATAATAATGTAAAGGTAGAGAGGAACTGAGGAAAGAACAGGTGTTTTTCAATGTTATTACCAAAAATGCTTTGACAGATTATTTTTTTAAAAAGCACTTGCGTTTTGCACGTCACGTTCAGGCATTTATATCCCAGTCGAAGCCACCAAAAAGAAGGAGAAAACACGGATGCTGGTCCCACCTGTGCCCTGCCCCGGGGAAGCGAGGCCATGCCACGCTGCCTCATCCCCTCATTACCAACCCTCCTAATTTTATTTCTGGTTATTTATGTTTTTTTCATGGGCGGCCATTAAATGTTCATTTGTTAAAGGCTTAACACATTCCATTACACCACAAAATTTATATTTGTAACAAAACGATGTCTCAGAGTGATTCAGAATTAAATTAATGTGACACGGACTATTTATCAATATGGCAGCTTGGCTGCTCGGGAACGAGGGATGATTTAGTGGCGTGTATGTGTGCAAACCTACGGAGTCTGCCCTGGTATTTCTCTCGTACTACACAGGAACTGATAAAATAATCCTCCAAAGTACCTCAACATATGGTTTAGATCATCAAAGAGAAAAATACTTGTAAAAGCAGAAAGAAGGAAACCAATAAACATGTACATCTTACCCGTTAACTCCCTCCGTAGGAAATGTAAACCATGAAGGATGGTGGGTTTTGAGTCAAATTCTGTCATTTGAGTATTTTTTTAATTACAGTAACATGCTGGCTTAAATTACAGCGTGTCCGTTCAAACAATGGCAGTGCAGGGAGGAGGCAGAAGCTGGTGCCGATCAGCAGCGCGGCGCTGATTTACGCCAGTGAGGCACTGAGCCCCTTTCGGGTGCTGCCCCTCTGAACCCCTGTGGGTTTGTCGCTGTACCCGGCCTTTCCAGGTTGTTTTTACTCAAAGAAGAAGTTTATGATATAGTGCTTTAAAAAAAAAAAAAAAATCATTTTTAAATAAAGATGGCTTCCAGGTTGTTTTTACTCAAAGAAGAAATTTATGACATAGTGCTTTAAAAAAAAATAATTCATTTTTAAATAAAGATGGCTTCCTCGGGTATAAGATTTAAATGTTTCTTTTTAGGGAGGAGCAAGGCTAAAATCAATGTGTGTTTGGGGAGAATCACATCAACATGTATCACGAGTGTCATCACTTTTGTAGTTTTTTTAAGGAAGTCTCCGCTGAAAATTTCCGTATATTTGGGTTTTGCTGTGCCACGTGCCAGAGTTTAGGCAATGATTCTGTACTCACACGAAGCATATTGAGATTATTTTTTTCAAAATACATCCACTTCAGATACGTAGCATTTAGTTAGTAGCCTATTTTCAAGCATGCAATTAAGTAAAAATTAAACTCTCTTTACATTTGCTTGGATATATCAGCATTAAAATAAAGCGGTAACTATCCAAAGTGAAGCACACCCAGACATCTGAGGCACTACTAGTAGTGCTCCTGAATTAATAATTTCCTGAATTTTCCAAAAATGAGGATGATTGTTGAACATCTACTGAATTTTAAATGCTAGGTTATGGTCACAGTAGCAGGTGAGTTCAGGAAAGGATGAATCTTTCCTCTGGTGGAGTTCTCTTTGTTTTTCTGTATCTTTTTAGCCACATGGAAATTAATCTCACTTTTTGATTTTCCAGCAATGCGTTGGAAGATCTGCTCTGACGCTGTGTTTCAAATGAAGATCTACTCTTTTGAAAGAGTATCTAATGTTCTTCACTTCTTTACCATTTCCCAACAAATTTCTCTGGATTCTTTTATATTTTGTCGTGTCAAACTTTGTGGTTATAGCAGTGCAGGAGTTATTTATGGCTTCCTTGAACACCCTCCATTTCCTAGAAGACATTGTCACGTGCTGTAACTTCAGGGAAATTTATGAAGCGCATTGATAGCTCCATTTGTGATGATGTCACTGTCTTTAAAGGGAATGACTCCTCCACTTATTGTCAATATTTCAAATTGAAAGTACCAAACTTAACCTTAAATGGGTTCCACTTGGATTCCTTTCCCATTGATCACATAGATAAGCTCCATCATTTTGTTACCCCATAGTCTCAGTCTTCTGAAATGTTGAAATCAGCTTGCCTCCAAGTCCGTTTTGCATGGGTCACCCTGAGCTCAGCCAAGAACCCCCCCTGAAGTTCCCCTCCATTGTACCCCAAAGCAAGCACGGATCCGGAACGTGAGTTCAGTCTTCACATGGACCCCCCAACGCATAGAATCATAGAATCATAAAATCGTAGAATGGTTTGGGTTGGAAGGGATCTTCAAGATCATCTCGTTCCACCTCCCTGCCATGGACAAGGACACCTCCCACCATACCAGGTTGCTCCAAGCCCCGTTCAACCTGGTCTTGGACATTTCCAGGGTTGAGGCATCCACAGCTTCTCTGGGCAACCTGTGCCAGGGTCTCACCACCCACTCAGTGAAGAACATTTTCCTAATATCTCATCTAAATCTACTGTTTTTCAGTTTAAAACTGTTACCCCATGTCTTATCACTACACTCCCTGATAAAGAGTTCCTCTCCTCCTTTCTTATAGGCTCCCTTTAAGCACTGGAAGGCCACTGTAAGGTCTCCTGTCTGCTCATTTGGCAACCGGTTTCATTGCATCTGGTAAGTAAACACCTTGATTTTAGATCACCCTTGTCTTTGTTTTTTTCGTATGAAACCTGCTGGTCTCTGAAAGAGATGGGAAGTTCTTGGGCAATGAAAGGAAATATAACAGAAAGATTTTTTTTTAGCAGGGATTTACATACTTGCCATCAAATTTACTGAAAAAACCCCACACAGCTGTCTTAGCTTTTATTTACCCAGAATAACATTTGCCAAAAGACCCCAGACTGAGTCATAGAAAGGTCTCGGAGTTTAGAAGCACAGTTTCTACATTAACTGATTTCACACCAAAATGAGGAAAATACATTAGCAGCTGGAAATCCTCCTGACCCGGGAGTTTCACCTACAATTAGAGAAAACCTACGACTGTGTTAACCATCTGCTCTTTCTTTTCTGAAGACGATCAAACACTTGAGCAAAAATGCTCCTTTGTGCAGTGCTGTCGGGGGAACAAGTGCATGACATGGGTCCGTATTTATCTAGGAAAGCAAATAAACCACTTGCCTTGCAAAGGGAATTAAATGGAAACTCCTGAGGACGCAGACCATGCGTGAAGTCAGCTGCAAGACCTGTTCTTGGGATATTCATGGCCTCAGTGTGTTTTTCTTCACCGCACACCTGATGTGACTAACGTGCTTCAAATGCTCTGCAGTTGCTTGCTCTCCAGCCAGGCCACCACGTCAATACGTGCACCTTGGAGTCTTTAAATCCTCAGTCCCTTTTCATGTTTTAACTTTTGCTTTGTGCAATAATCTTGTGAAGACTTCGTTTTGCAGTCTATCTTCCCAAACAAAATTCTCCCTCTCCGGCACGGCAGTGACTGCCGACGCTTAACAAGCGCCCAACTAGCTGAAGACCATGGTGCTGCAAGAAAACTGATGAACGCTTGCTGGAAGAAAAAAGGTAGCGTTTATTTTCGCATCCAAACACCAGATTTTTCCTAATTTCTTTTTCTTTCTTTTATTTAATTGAAGATACTTATTTATTCTTTGGGGCCTAGACCCAAAGGATCATACCCAGTGCTTTGCCGTTTCTTCCCAGCTGCTCTCACCATCTCGCTGCTCCCAACAACCCCAGTTTCAAATGATGCAGTTGTGCAGCTTTTGCATTTTCAATCTGTTGTGGAGAAAGCCTGTGTGATGGTGTCTGAGGTCATTCTGGCTCATGCTTTCCATGAGATGAGGACTTTGGGCTGGAGTTTCTGTCATTTCGGCTCCCTTCTTCTGCCAAGGAGCTGAGCACCTTCCCTGGGGTCAAGGATGAAGCGTGGTTGTTCTGCCCTCAGATTTATAAGGGGTTGATTTCCTGCAACTATGAGCTTTGAATGAGTTGCCTGGAAAACCTGCAAGCATCACGTACTTGGGTACCCAACCAGAAGCCATGCAGGTTGATGATCTGCAGCTATGCTGAACGTAGTGAGAGCAAGGGATCATCCCTCCAGCCGTCTGAAAATGCTTGAGCATCTCTATCTACCAGCTGCTCTAACTCAGGCTGCCTTCAAGGGATTCCTCGTCTCCTCAAAGAAGGATCCTCCAGCCCAAACATGTATGGGCAAACTTGAGAGCAGGCTGGGGGATGCCAAGGGCAGGTGGCCAAGGGGTACCCCATGGTAGCCCAGCTGCATCCACACCACGTGGAGGTGAGTCTGGGTGTGTGTCTGGCCAAGCCAGAGGAGCACAGATGAAACCTCTTTCCAATACATAATAAAAGGAGAGTGAAGCCAGCTGGAATATCCTGTACATTAAGTGTGATGACTAACTATAGCAGATGTTGGTGCATTTGTTAAAGTTTCCACCAGAGAAGGAGGGACTGGAATATGAGCATTTGAAAATCAAAGGTAGCCCATGAGTTAGGGAGGAGAAACGGGAGATGAAAGGGAATGGAGCTGTGGGGAGGGAAGGCGGCTGCTGGGTCGGTGAGAAAGATGAGGGGGGAAATTGTGGTCTGGGGTGAGGGGCCAGGGGAAGCGTGCAAGGTCTGGGCAAGGGCTGTGTGTAGGGTTCCTTCATCGGGAGGGAAGGGCCGTTGAGCCTTCTGCAGCAAAAGGATAAATGGCTCCATTCCCAAGGGTGAAAGAGATGGAAAATCACACGCACGGTTTTGGGCAGACATGGAAACCAGTGCTCAGGAGCCGTGCACGCATCTCCCACCCTGAGCCACCACCAGAGGAAATTCTGAGGTCCCTTATGACAGCTCAACCCCAGCTGAGACCAAGAACCTCTCTGGCAATGCATCTCCTTTGCCTGTTGTGGAAACATTAGGTCTTTCTCTTTAGTGGATGTATTCAACTTGGTGTAGTTACACTATACCCAAATATGAGCCCAAAGTCACAACATTTTGTATACAAAAGAAAGGATAAATGCATTTAATTAATGTTATCGATACATAAACGTGATTTCTTGTCAGTACTGTTTTCTGAGGAGTGTCTATCCAGTAAGCTGAGCCAATTTCTCAAAAATGCGACATGAGCTTTCGTGGCTGTTCTCTTTTTCTAACAAAAAAGTGAGTTGTAGAGTTGCTTTGGAAAAGAACAAGATGTATTTTAATAGGGGTTAGTAAACATTTTTCATGGCTTGAAAGAAACCTACATTGCGCTGTGTTATCTATTTTGGTTTTTTTCCCCAACACTGTCAAGATTAATTTGAAATATTTTGTTTGCAGAAAAAAAATATATATTACAGAAAACATAGCTTCCAGTGAGCAAAATTAGACACAGAAAGAAAATCATAGTTTTATGGAGAGGTTAACAAACCCTTTATTTCTTCAAATTCTGGAAGTAACTTGATGTGTTTTAAAAATGCAAACTGAGGAGCATAACCATCACTTGACTTCTACATTCTCTTTTACCAGTCAAGCATTTTGCAAGATTAGGTCTGTTGACCAATATTTTGGGAAAATTCAAAGAGAAGTCTTATCCCCTGGGGAAAGGCTAATGCAAATGGAGTAGGAAGCACCCCAAAATAGTTTATTAATATGGCTGCACACCTATCCAAACTGATTTTTTTTTTCTCTTTAATGTTAAAATAATTATAACCCGATGTATCAACTGATGTATGAAGCAATTTCCCTCAATATTTCGTAATTGCCTGCTGCGGGTCTGAGGTAACAGTTTCTCAGATTTATACAGCCAAGTGTTTCCCTCTGCACAGAGCAACACGACTCAAGGTTTAAATTCCTTATACACAAATTTGTAAGTGGTAACGACTAGAGAATACGCGTAACTGATCTACGTGTTCCTGAAAAATATTCTTTCTAGTTATTCCATACAATAATTTGTCTGTGTTACATGACACTGCTGATACTTGTATGTGAGTAGTTTTAGCAACACCAAAACCCCCAAACGCCTCAATTTAATTTTATATATATATATGTTTATTTTTTTTAATAGAAACTGGATGGTGTCGGTTTCTTTCATTGTCACTGCTATCAGAGTTAAAAGGCAAGGTGGATGATCAGGTCTGGTTAAGACAAGTTCTTCTTTTAGCCCAGTGGGCTACACTAATAAGATAATTTTCACTTTGGATATAATGCAATATTGCCTTAGTCTTTCCTTGGCAAATGAGGCAAATGTTGGGGGGGAAAAGGCACCCAGATTCATCTTGGAAAAATGGAAGTTCTGGAAGAAAGATTAAAATAAATGAAATATCACTGGCTTGGCTAGCAGCAGCTGGGGGAGAATGAAACAAATATTGGAATGACATAAATCCTGAGGAATTACAGAGTTATAAGGAAGGGCTGAAAGTGAAGAAGGTACAATTTTGGCTGTCTAGCCACAAAAGTTTCCTGGTGCAGTTATCCATTAGCGAAGTGGTCTTACGAGGAAATGGTGAAGGATATATAACACATGACATTTGTAAGTAGACTAAACAAAAACTACGCAGTCCCTCCTTCACAGACAAGTGCCCCAAAAACCCGCTCCTAAATCCCATGCAATCCCGTGCGCTGCGTGCTCAGCCACATCCCACAGCAGATACGACCCCTTGGAGCAGCGACTTGTTTTCTTGAGCCACAGCCCAGCCAAACCCGGGCTTTGAAGGATGCTGAACTCCGACCAGAACAGCTTGAGCTGGAGCTTCAGTCACAACCAGCCCTGAAGCAAAATATCCCCTGATTCATCTCCCTGATACCAATCCAGGCTTTGGCAAGAGGCGACAAACCTGTCGATAACACAGCGAGGGTGATTCCGCCTTTCTTGGTACTTCTGTACCAAATGTCTTCAATGAGGCTTTTGGATGACCTTGGATTTGGGCCCTGCTGGAAAACCCTGAAAGTCTTGGAGTCTGCTAATAGGTAGCAGCAAACATGACTTCAAGCCTGACTTCACATCTCTGCACTTAACCCCTGCTTCTTCTTGCTTGCTAAGATTTAGATCCTGCTTGGTTTAGGGTCTTATTACACCCCACCACTACCAGACCTTCTTTTCTCCATTTCTGAGCGGGGTGAGTAGGCATATTCACTGGTGTGACGCCATTTGGTCCGTAAGGGTGAAGATGGGACCTTTCTCCTTCTGCAGAGGGTTAGAAGTTTCCTTAATTAATGTTCATCCTTGGGTTTTCTTCCACTGCAAGGTCTGGAGAAGGACTTATTCAAGGTGACCGATAGAACTGTCATGTCCTCCTCATTGAACACTGTTGGCGGCATAATGCTGAGGTGATCAGCTGGAAGAGGTTTCTGCATAGATAAGCCCAGCTCTCAGTCCTACACCCCTGGTTCTGGTTGTCTTCTCCACAGGCCTGCTCCCTGTTAAATATACTGCAACAGCTTTTATTGTACATCAAGACCTAAATTTTCTTTTGTCCAGACTTTGGAAGTAACTCTCTCTTCATTTTATCCTGCTTTTTAAAGGCATTTTTTTTTGCTATTGGAAACTAGAGACAAAATTTTCTAAGGAGGATCAGGCTCTTCAGAACTATTTTTCTTCGCAGCTTTTCTGACCTGTATAACGAAAACTTGGCAAAATACTGAAGGGCAACAAGCATAGTGTGGCCATTTCAGAGGGATGAAGTGGCTTGTGTGAGACTGAATCTGAACGGCAGGACAGTTTCGGATTTGTAGTCGTTCTGCAAAGTCAATGACCACCAAACAGTGGGAAGCAGAGACATGTAAAGCTCTTCATTGGTCAGCTGCAGTTTTGTTTCCTCCCTTCCTTTTCAATGAGTTTTCCATGACAGATGGAGAAACTATGTCACTCTGATAACCAAAACAGATAAGCACGGATATCTCCATTAACCCAGCGGTACAGCAAGCTGACCTTCGTGAATTGTTTTTTGTTTGTGGGTAAAGTGAGATTTCAGCTTCCAAAATCATCTTTGGACACAAAGCAGAGGAGAAACCAGCTCTCTGTGACACTGCCAGTTCAGTGTGCAGCAAGAAGAACCTCACATATCTACCACACATGTCTCTTGAAAGCGAGGAGAGACAACGAGGCCCGTCTGCCTATTGTCTTGCAGTTGCTCAGGGTTTTTTTTTCCAGCCAGAAAAGAATTGCGTTTTGTATGGTGACTCCTCTGTATCCCAAGGGGCAGCAGTGGGAGAAATGTTCTCATTCCTTGAATGCTATTGTACTGAGGTTCCCTCTGTAGCATGTACTCATAAGCTGGTGGGACATCTCTCCATGACGCTGGCAATTGCACCTCGTTCAAGAATGGATGGGAAAAGTTCTGTGCTGCTCATCTCCACAGGAGTATTGTTAAATAAGAGTTAAATACAGACCCAGGCTTACTGGCATCTGGAAGAAACTCCAATGATAGCTTTCAGACATCGAATGTGTTTCACATTCTCTCTGTGTGATGGGGTCCTCAAACAACATCTCTTGAAACCAATGGGGACAGCTAAGTGGTGTTATTTGGTTGAATCCAGTTCCCATGCTTCGGAAAACTCCTCACGAATTATTACAAATCCAGTAAATGTTTGTGCAGAAAAAAAGCATTTATATTAAGGTAGATGTCTCAAGTAAAGTGCCACTGGAGGTTCTGCTCAATCAGCCATGCAAGCTGGAACTGGTGAGTTTGTCTTGCCTCTTGTTCCTACTGCAAAATGTCCTTCTCTGGGATCTCTTGGCACCACTTTAGCAGTAGTTACCAGTACTGGGGCTGGCAGTACAAAATATAACCCCTCAGCTGGGCTCCTAGCCACGTCCCCCAAAAGCTAGTCTGCTGGAGACTCCACGTGTGGTCACCGAGTCCCAGTTCTGGAGTGGAAAGTCCTAGGAAGAAAACCATATCCTGCTGTGGACACTGCCCAGGAGAGATTTAATCTGAGGCTGTGGTGTTCCCATAAACATGAAAAAGCAGATTGTCCTAGAATTTATGGCTTTCTGACAATGTGAGTTGGCCTCTCTGAGCCAAGTGGCCACCAGCCTAAAGGTAAATATTGGGATAAGTTAATGCCTGTCCCAGGCCTCTGCTGTCAGGGTTGCCAGGTGATTTGTTTAATGGGTAATGACTTTGTTTCTTAAAGCTTTCCTTCAGCAAAACAAAGTATTGCGAAGAACCGATGCCAGTGTTTGTCACGAGCCGAAACAAATTGTTGTCATCTCTGATACCACTGTTGTTCATGTTAGTCCTATGGCGCGATCCCCAAAATGCTGTCCTGCTCATCTGGGGACTCCAGGGCAGAATGGGTCCTGCTGGTCCAATCCTCCAATCCCACCTTCTTAATATCATCCATATCTACAAATTAGCCTGTGGCTGGTGCTACTATTGCCCTCCACCTGGCAAGCATCCTGCACAGCGGCGCTGGCCGGGCTGTGGGGGGACGGGGCATTTAACCATTAGCGTGGTTAGAGTGACAAGCCCTTCCCTGGTTTCATTAAGCCTCTGAATTGCTGACATTCCTGTCAGACGCTAAGTGGGGGCCTTTTCAAGAGTGGCAGCTGGGTCAAGATGTGCAGGCTTAATGAGTTAATGCAATTTGGTCCTCGGCAAGGAAATTACTTTTCAACGGGGAGGTCTCGGGTGCGAGAAATGTGTTGGGTTGTTCCTTCAGCCAGGCGGGCGGACAGATCTGTGTATGTAGGGCAAGCATGGGAAGAGTGAGAGGGAGCTGAAACGCAATAACTTGTGGACATAGCGTGTCATCTTCCCAAAAGGAGACGGTTGGGCATGGGGGGAAAAAAAAGCCATGGACCCTTTGATGGCAAACATCGGGATCTGTCTGGTCCTCAGGCAGTGGACGGAGGAGTTTGGTGAAAAACGAAACGGTCAGAAACAGGTCGGGGAGGCAATTCTCAGGTGGACTTGCGCAGCTGCAGCTAAAAAGCAGAGTTGCAGCTTGGACCTCTGTGTTACAGCAGGGTGGCTCTTGGGCACAGCGATGCCGCAGATGCCACACAGATGGCATATGGGCCAGGTGAGAGCCCCTGATGATTTTCATCACTGTTTCAACAGCCAGAACATTTGCTTTGAGGTTTTTGCATTTTATTTTAATCTTTCCTAACTTGACAACATAAATACTTCCTAAGAGCAAAGCACTCTTCCCTCCCTGCTTACCCCTCTCCTTATAGGAATGGATTTGGTCAGAGCTAGAGACAGAGGGCAGCAGCTCCCAGCTGACTTTCAGAGATGCAAAAGCTGAAAGCAGGTTGGGTGTTGGTGGCAGAGAGCTCTTAGATGTGACATTGGGTATCCTGGCAGACAACTTAAATGTGTTACACTGAGTATCTGAATAGCTGTAGCATGAACAGAAAAGAGGAACACACTGAATCCTTTCATTATTATTTCTTTCCCATGGGAAATACAGGAGAGCAGCTCTGCCACCTCCAAAGCCTCAGCTAATTCCTGCATCAACTGGGAGATGGGTAAGGGTGAGGAGGTTTGGGGTTTTTTTCCACCATCCTCTGGACTGGGACCTGGAAAGGTAGAGCTTAACAGGGGAGTTTTAATAGGCTCTAAACCCCAGGATTTACACTGCAGTAGTAATAAAACCCACTGGGGCGTATGTTAGAGAGCCAGCTAATACACACCTCGGCTGGTGAGATGCATTATGGCCGTTGCTGTGTGGATTAACGTCCCCATAAAACACGTCCCGTTGTGCGACATTGTTGTGAGGAGAATGAAGCAATAACTCCAGGACATGCCAGGCGAGTGCCCGCCCCAGCTCTGTGCTTCCAGATGGATCCCCAGCTCAGGGCTGGAGGTTTTCAGTGCTAATACAAAACATTTGTTATAAAGCTGCCCCTCTCCTCCCATCCAACACCGATTGGCACAGCCCAGGGCCACTTCCTCGCCATCTCCTCCGCCTTCCATTCTGCCGGCATCGCTGGGCTTCCCGGCCCCTATCTGGGGCTACGTGCGTGGTCAGCTCGAGTCAATCCTTCGGCAGCTTGGTATGTCTCGGGGCAAGCCCAGGCGATGGCAAATGACAGGTTTGGCAAGCCTGAGGGTGTAAATAAAAGAGCCTGACTCAGCCAGAGCTGCTGAGCGGACGCCACGGCGAGCCTCGAAAACTGGAAAGTATTATATCATTTATTAATAGGCATTTATGTTACACTCCCCACCAGAGTGTGCGTGTCCCTGATGACAGAAGTGCTTACTAGTGCTAATGAGGCAGAACGGAGAGGAAAAAATGGCCCTGTGGGTCGGGGACTGGCTGGGGAGCTGGGAGATGTGAGCTCAGCTCCTGGCTCTGCTGCTGCCTCCGTCGATGTCCCTCAGCCTGAGCCGAGGCCGAGGCCTCGCCTCTCTCCCTGCCAGCTGCGGCCGATGGGGATGCTCTGCCTTTACTTGTGGGTTTTGGACAGGTAACGACTCCATGATTAAGGAGGGACAATCATTATTGGGCATTTGTCCACAGGCTACATTTTTTTTCCCACCTCACTTCTGCAAGCATTTCCAGGACCAGGGTCCTCATTTCCCTCCTTGTGCTTTGCACCATCACAGAAAGAGTTTTTCTGTAAAGATGCATACGCAAAATGCAAAATGCAAAGGCAAACTACATGAACAGAGGTTCCAGCAAGGCATACACTGTTTCTCGGTCACCCAGGGCTAAAGACACCCTCCCAGTGCTCCCAATTAACGCATTGCAATGGCTCACATGGGGAAGGGTGTACCCCAGGGGTTTGCTTTTGCCTTCTGGGTATAGTTTGACAGATGAGACACTGAAATATCCCCTAGAAATATCCGTCACTACAGCTAGGCTACAGACCTGTGCCTAGGATGTGTCTGTGCAGTGCCAAGGAGCTCTCCTTCGTGCACCTGGAAAGCCATGAGGGAGGAATTGTATTTTGGGTGAGATTACAGATGCTTACAGGGTATTTGTGAGGGCTGTTTCAAGGCCTAATCCCAAGGCAACTTTTGAGTCAACAGAGAGCCCATTAGCAGACTGGGGTGAGATATGGCAAGTTGTTTGGAAAAGCAGTGGGCTGGGCTGTGTTTATCTTACAATGGGGAAGGATGCTCCAGGGCACCCACTTCAGTCCAACCCAGGGCTTCGAAGGCTCTTTCTTCTCTATCAGTCTGCACTGAAGTTTCCCGATGGTGGGTGCCAAGCGTTCAGGGTTAGGACAGAGGACTATGGCCAAAATTCATGTGCAGTGCCCTGGGGGAGTTTGCAAATGGTGCATGAAGGGTCTTGAAGGACCACAACAACGCTGCTCTGCATTGAGCCACCTTGGGCTGAGAACCAGAATGACCCTACAAGAAGTAAAGTCTTATGCTATAACTGCTGGAGATATCCAGAAGACAGGCTGGCACAGGCATACGTGAAACTCGTGTGCTACATGCTGGGAAAGGCAAATAATGAGCAGGCTGCAGTGAATTTCTACATCTTTCATTTTCTCCCCTTCCTCAGAGTGGCAATGTTTGCTCAACACATCTTGTGAGTAAAAAGCAGCTGAAGTAGAGCAAAAATAAATTGGATAGCTGAAACAGGAGAAGAGAGCACAGCTAGCTTTGTTAAAACCTCATTCCTTACTGGTAGTAAATAGAAATAGGGGGTTTTGCCTTTTTTTTTTTTTTTTTCTCACAGTGACTCACAGCACAGACATTGCATGGAAAGGGCACTAGAATCAACAGCCAGGGGAAAAAAAAATACAGAAATGGAAAAATGATCATCACAGTGCATTTTTCCCATTCCCCTTTCATCTCTTACACCTGTGTTTGACTTCAGCCAACCTTACATAAATCCTTTAAACATCTGTCTAAGTCACTTATGAAATAAGCTGAAATGGTCTCAGCCGGGCAAACAGTTCGTTCTGCTGGATATCTGTACGTTTAAACCCAAATAGGTTTGTGGAGCTTGCCAAGGCAGGCAGGGAGCGGGCTTCCCATCAAACCCTGCTCATTCAGAATGTTAAAAACTGTTTGTGCCAGAACTTCGTCTGCAGGAGCCACCTTATGAAAGACCCTATTTATAGCTGTGAACTTCAGACAGAGGCAACGAATGTTCGCTCGAGTGTAGCGGCTGGTTCTCGTAAAATTACACCCTGGAGAAGATTGTTTTCTGAATGTACCTAGCAGGGGTTGAGTGCCACAGGAGTTGAGTCCCAGAAGTTTGGGGGAATCTTGGAAAGACTCAGTCCTGCCTAAGCAGTAGGGCCTTAGTGTCGGTGGTCTCATCCTTCGAATGAGGGTGGGATGGACGTGGCCCAGGTCAGGGCACATGGTTGTGACCACGGGTATGGTTTGTGCTAATAAAAGGCAGGGTTGCACTGTCACTCTTCCCTTTCTGCGTTTTGCTGGTGATTATTTCGGGTGGTTATATCTGAAATCGTCTTTGCAGCCACCATCTCTTCTGCCTGGGGAAATTCATGACATCTGCAAAGATTATTGCCTTCTCTTCCACCTTCCCTGCGCTCCCCTGAGTGAGTCTCCATTGAGAAAGAGGAGAAACAACAGGATGGCTTGGGGTTTTGTGTCTTTATTGATCTTTTGGGCTCCTTGAATTGAGGTAACTTCTGTTCTGGCAGGGAGCTAGCTCTGCAACTGATCTGGCCCTTATCAGCTCCATGCCAGTCTATTGTGGGATTGATTTTATATCAAAATACTTTGAAACTCCTTGGCTTGTGGGTGCGGATCCTGCTGCTTAGCACAAGGACAGGCCCCTTGTGCCTGTGCCCCTAAGGTGAGGTCTTCTTGATTTACTGGTGAGCTTAGAGGAAAATGTAGAATTTTTCTTTCAGGGGAAAAATGTATTTTTCCCTTGACACAAGTCAGAAATAGCAAGAGGGATTTGCTTAAACATGACTGATAAAAATCTTCCTTGGGCTGTCACAGAATCAGAGAATTGCACAGACTCACAGAATGTTGGGGGTTGGAAGGGACCTCGAAAGATCATCTAGTCCAATCCCCTGCCAGAGCAGGATCACCCAGAATAGGTCACACAGGAACGTGTCCAGGCAGGTTTTGAATGTCTCCAGAGTAGGACACTTGCCTGTGATTGAGGCAAGTCAACTTCTGTATTGGGTTGATCTCGGCTCATCTGTCTGATTGCCCATCAGTTGTTTTCTGTTTCTGCAAAAGTATCTGCTGTTCATCAGTATTTACTGGATATTTGTCATGTGGTTTCTGTTGACCTCTTTGCTTTTTAAGGTGTATTAAGTAGTGATTCTTCAAAATCTAAGTGTTTTTTTCCCCTGAGCCAAGATGCTTTCTTGACCCACAGCTCTAACGGGTGAGTACCTCACACACATTATCTATGTCACAACAACTCCATAAAATTTTAGGAGATAACCTGTCCTACTGGACCCTGCTGTGTGAGATTGCCTCTGAGAAAAAAGAACAAATAGCAATAACTCTTGTGTTTGAAATTCATGCCCCTTTTATTCAGCCTACTTTATATTTCATGAAGTTCAAACAAAGGGATTTTTCTTTTGTGAAATGAAGGTTCTCCCTAGGGAATTCATCTGTAAATAATACATATATCTCCATTTTTTTTTGCAAATGGGACATATCCCATCTAATCTCTTGGTTGATTTGAACACCTAATAGCTGCCATGTTTATTCGGTGACAATATGCGCACTGTTCTCCTGTTGGACTTTTGCAGCATCATTCCTTCATAGTAGTCATACAGTATTTACTCTTTTCTCAAACTCCATAGCCCTTGGCACACACTGCAGTCATATGGTATCACCTCCTGAAGGTTTGAGTATTCTTACGTGTCTTCTTCAGGGCTGGGGCTTTCCTAAGCTTTGAAATAAAAGGCGAGGTGGAGATCAGAGCCTGCAAGCAGTGGGTTTGATTATTGATAAGGTCAACCTGAGCTCAGACTTTGCTGATATACCTGATAAATCTTTTTGCAACTCCATTCTTAAGTTAACAGCATCTGTTCTCTGTCTCCTGGTAGAGGAGATGATTTAGTATTGGTTTTCTCTTGAGGGTGAAGACTCCCCTCAGCTCTTCTGTGCTCCCAGACCAGTGGGAGGGCTGGATCACACCAACATTGGAGTCATCCACCAGACTTTTACTGGCAGGATGTTTCTCTTTGCAGAAGAGTGGCATGTAAATCACACCTTCCCTGGGTGGGCAGAGGTGTTAGGAATCTGACCATTATAAAAACACAGAAAGTCACGGTGTTCTGATTCCTTTCACGCAGTGAAAAACAAAACCGCTTTGGCCAAAGCTAGCCAAAATCACTTGAACTGAGGTTGAATTAAGCTCCGCCTCTGACGAAACACAAGCAAGAGTGTTTCTCATGAGGCAGCTCAGATCTTCACTCCTGGCAGGCTCTAGCATCTCTGCTCTGGTAAAAGTGAGTGATCAAGGCAACTCAGCTTTTCGTCCAGATCTCAGTTTGGTGCCCACATAGAGGGAACCCAGGTCTCCATGACTGTGACCAGAAGCTGTGGGCATGTGAAGAAATGAAATCAATCCCAACTTCACTTTTTTCTATGACAGTCAGAGGAGCCAGTAAATACTTTTCAGTCTTGTGTGTGTTCCTAAATTCCTATAATCACTGTCAGACTCATCTGAGATGCAGCAAGTGTTATTTTGTGGGGTTCAAAGAAGGAACAAAAGCGTATCTAATCAAGTCGAACTGATCCTGCATACTACACAGATGAAAAGAGGGCAAGAAACATCTATAATATTCCATTCAAGCACCTACATTACACTAAATGGGAGCTGGAATTGCAAAAATACCAGTCAGACTAGTTATCCCTCAAGTGTTTTATCATATTTTCCTTGGGAGCACTACAAGTCACAACCAGAGGTGCGACACTGGGGGTGAAAGACTAGTGCACAGTCCCATGTGGCTGCCCCTGCGGGAGCATGTGGACATGACTGGATGATCAGAAAGAGCACAAAGCTGAAAACCCACAGTGTTTGATAAAATGTCGCAGGACCGGGATAAAAAATAATAATTTGGTTTGGGCCTTTTTTTTTTTAGAAATCAGTAAATAGACTAAAGCAGAGAATAAAGTTGCTGTGAAACACTGACTGTTCTATGTTTGCTGAGAAGTCCCTGGTCCTTGTTCTCCCAAATAGTGTGTTCCTGGTGGCTTACCCATACTTTGTTTCTAAGAAGGATGTTGCTTTCGTAGAAGGAGAGATTGCTCCGGGACTGGTCCCAGAGGAAGAGCTTTGTAGGTGAGGGATGCAAAAGTTCAGAGATGTTTTGCTTTCAAGCCCTGGAGCAACCCAAGGTGAGTCACCCCATCCTTCTGTACCTCGACTTTCCTTGGTAGAAACAAGACAGACTTTCTTTGGTTTCTCTAAGGTTGTATTTTTTATATTTTTTTCTGCATTTTGCACAATGGAGAGCTTGATTATGTTTCAAAGCAAAAGCAAATAAAAGAGTGAAACAAGGAGACCGTAGGGGAAAGAAAGGGAAATTTAGCAAGTATGACTTTGAGCACATAGAGTTGACATACTGGGATAAGGATTTTCAAACTGGCATCACTATCAAAAGCAGCGTTGGTAGCAAAAGCTCAGCTTTGGAATGAATTCTTTCGTTCTTGAATTAGCTGGACAGTTGGAATGTGTCCTAAAATTAGACAGGATGGAAAACAGCAGTGCCATCAGGTGTAAACTAGAGTTTCGTGCTGCACCAAACAGGTCAGTTTGACATGTCTGTGCTGCCAGGGGGTGCGAAAGAAAAGCAGACCTCTAGCCAACAAATGATGGGCAAAACCACCTTCACTGCCAAAATGTCCCATCCCTATGAGGTGAAACCTTGGGTAAGGCAGCTACCCACCCTGTGCCACCTTCTGCTGGGCTGCAGGAGAGGGCTGGAGCATGTTGTGACAGCCAAGTAAGCTTGGCAGGGGAAAACAAGGAGACAGACCCGTGTTTGCCTCAGGCTCTCTGCTGGGCCCCAGACAAGAGCCCTCTGTAAAAGCTCAGTGGATGAACATCCTATACATTGGTTTAAAAATATGCTTCTCTTCTCAGCCCATCTATATCACAAAGGGATTTTTCAGCCCATCTGTTTAGCGATCAGGCATCGCTGCTGATAGAAAGGGCCCTGCCAAAAACATGAACCTAGTGCTGTGGTACCAACAGACCTTTTCTGTATCCCACCACAGTTTCCTTCTGTTCTGAAGCTCTCTTGATTGCATTAACTTTGTGGTTTCAGTCCTGCAGCTCGTGAAGGTGCAGCCTGCATTGCGGCATCACCACGCACGAGTCCTCACAGTGTGGTAGAGCTGGGCAGGCTCTGGGGACATCTGAACCATCTCCTTGTGTGCTCAGGTGCTCATTGGTGTTCCTGCCCAAGTTGTTGGGACATTGATCTCACTTAGACAACAGCCAGGTGCCAGTTTGCCTTTGCTGTGTCCTGTTGCAGAGGTGAATGGACCGTACCGCTCTCCTGTCCTCAGTGTTGTGCTGGTTTTCAAGGAGGAAAGGGAATGGAGCATCTCCTGAGGAACGGCCACCAGGTTGCCCAGGGATGCTCCCTAAATGGGTTCAGCCAACAAGTCAATACTCTACTCAGCATGGCCTCTCCCCACAGGAAAAGATTTCCCTGTGTTGTGAGGGTACCTGTTTAAGTGCAAACAGTTAATAACAAAGCGGGAGTAGCTTGCATCGCCAGGTCCTGAGTTTTGTGGCATGAAGAGCACTTCATTCCCTTTACGGTGATCTTTTCCATCTGCTCTTTACTGCCTGCAAGGTATTCCCATGTGAAAAGTAGCTCGAGCCTGCCGTTTCCAAGCCTCATCCGAAAATTATGTCAAGCATGAAGGTTTTATTTAAAAGTCCCTTCCAACCCAACGCATTCTATGATTCTATGATTTACTATTAAGGGCTCTAATACTTTGCACATACACAAAATTTGTCTTCTGATTACCCCCAGCTTGTATTACAATGCATTTTGTAGGCACTTAGCCAAACATTTTACCTTTAGTCAGATATATGACCTGCTGTTTTGGAGAGATTGGAGGCTGGTCCAAAGCCTGTTAGATCAAGGAGAGCATTTATGCTGGTTTAGCAAAATTTGGATCAGTCCCCAGAGGCATCACAGATGATCTGAATTCTCAGAAGTGATCCTAGGCAGTTGCACGTAGGTAGAGACCAGTTCACAACTGCCAAGGTATATGAAGAAGTTGGATCAGATTGTTTCAAATCATCTGACAAGAATTAGCTCAACTTAATCAAATCACAAGGCAGTTGGAAATTCAATCTAGACTAGACAGGTTTACAGACTATATGGAAAGCTAAAGATACCAGACAAAAACACGAACAAGCAAACAAAAAAGGAAAGAAGATCCGTTAGCTGGAAAATGCAGCTAGACAAATCCTGACCAGAAACTAGGCGTGCATTTTCCCGTTTGTCTGGAGTGAGATTTTTTCATCTATGCAGAATCTTTAAATGAAAAGGAATGTCTGTGAACTCAGTAAGATCAGCGTGGAGGTGTAGAGCATCTCCACTTTGCAAAATCTTATTTAGTTGATCGTAGTGATTCATTCTCAGCCTAAAATGATGAATTTACTGAAATCTGAAGGCAGTGAGTCCAATTTTAGAAACAGGTAAAGCTCCTATTTCTAATAAATCAAAGTTTTCTTGGTAGCAATCAAGTGCATATGGAAGACTCTACGTGTACCTTGACACGGTACATGAGTTAGGCCAGTTACTTTGTCAGGTTAACGTATTGATGGGTCTCACTCCAGATACAGCTTGTAAGAGCATCATCCAATAAATGTTTCTGTTAAAAATTTAGCCCAGCTAATGAGCATGTGATGGGCTATATGAGTTCATCATATCCAAGTCATCCTATCTCAGTATAATTTTCTTTTCACCAAAAAACGAGGATTACTCCAATGTTTTTCAAGATGCAAGTCAGTATCCATCCTGCCTGCTCCAGATCTGCTCTTTGTGTCATCAGATAGCTGTTGGAAAAGGGAGACTTGCAGTGTATTCCTGCCCTTTTTATATGGAATCTGAAACCCAAGAAGCAGTACAGCAAGGTCATCTCTACCCTGAAGCAATATTTTAACGGTATCAAGTTTTAATTCCTTCATCTTCCCACCTTCCTCAGTCCGGAAGGCTTTTCCTGTGTAATTTGTGGCCGATTGATTTATACTGCCCAACCACATCTCTGCTATACCAGTTAAATCACCTCACCCCTTGCCAAGTTAAACACTACAGCTCTCCCGTGTTTGGTGGTAAACTCCTGCAATTAGCACAGAGGCATCTGGCATTTCACTGCTGGTAGGTCCTTTGCTCGTTGTCCCACTCTAGTGAAGCCCTACATCTCCTTGGATAGGTGCCTCCCGCTTATTATTCTTTATTGTTCTGGCCACTGGAAATTCAATACTTTCCCACAAATCCTTCTCATCTGCATCCTCCCAAACCTTAAAGCCACCTACAGTGTTTGTGGTCTGAAATAAATACTCAGAAGTTTTCGCAGGCAACCAGTGGTTTCTTCTCTTCAGTTGCATTCCCTCAAACTGGAGACTGAGATGACCAAGGCAGAGCAAATGACAGGGAGCTGGACTGCAAGAGCAATCCAGTGGGTCAGACCATAGATCTCACCCAATATCCCATCTCTGGAAATGACTGAAACCTCAACAGGCCTGGGGGAGAATATGAGATTTTTGTGACCTTCCCTAAGAACCTACTCAGTTCCATAATATTTGCAGATCTACCGCCTGTAGTTCCCCTCAGTGGCTTTCTGCTCCATGGACACTTCTGTGTGATTCCCGGTAGCCCGTCTGCAATCCACCCTCTGGTCTTGAGGCATGAGTCCTATTCTCTGTGTTGGTCTCGGTTGAAAGGTGAGGAAGGTCTTTACTAGTGCACTCTTCATTTATTGGCCGAAATTCATGCCCTCTCCATCAATCCTTCTTTCTACAGCAAATTCCCAAGTGCCTAGTAAAGTTAAATCACTTCCATTCTTCACCACCAGCATCGGCATGTGTTGGCATCACCCTTACATTTTGGAGGAAGCTGCCATAAATGGGCTTCCTTCCTTCTCCCCACTCTTCCCTCCTCCAGCTCTTCCCACCACTTGCAACAACGAGTCCTAGAGCCATCACCACATGCTCAACCCCACCCCTGAGGGTGCAGGAAATCTGAGGGCCCCCCCTGCTTTTTGCACAATGGCTAAGGCACTTACGTCTCCCCTTGTCTTTTGACCATGTGTCCGCATCCAGCAGCAGAAGTGCCACGCACTCGCTCGCTCTCCCACCAACTCAACCTAAGCCCCTACCATCTGGAGATGATCTGTTTGTCTATTTAGACTCCAAGCTCTCCAGGGCAGGAACTGTCTCTAATTGCGTGTTTGTACCGTACCTACAGCTGTGTTGGACTGAATACACCCACTGTCATCTTCTCTTGGAAGCTAAGTTCCTCCGGGGAGTGTCCAGCCCTGAAAAGTAAGACCACTTGCAAATCCAAGTTGCCGGAGGCACATGCCAGAGCTCATTGGTTGCACTTATATTAGACCACAGAAGATTCTTCCAGTCACTGCAATAACCATCCAGCCCAATTTTTACTGCCGAGATGACAAAAGGGACGTAAAAGCAGCGAAACCATTGCTTAGCATGGCAGAGCTCACATCTGGCTCCAAATGTACCCAAATAATGCTGCATCCCACCGGGGAAATATCTGAGGATCCTGGATTTGCCAGTTTGGTGACTTCTGGCCAATGCCACTGGGGAGCCAGGTGGAGAGGTCGGGGGTCTCCAAGCCAGAGTTGGCAGGTGGATTTTCATCCGCAGTCCAGTGTCGCAGGATAACCTCATGTGTGTAGACCTACTGTTCACAGGTAGCATCATAAAACCTGACTCCCTGTTTCAAAGTGATGAGGATCTTATGTGCTTTTGTTCCGAAAAGGTGCAAAAATTAATTGCTTCCCCCTCCAGCTTTAATTAAAATCCCTCTGTTATTGCATTAAGGCCCTTTCTCTGAGTATAGTCTTTTCATAACATCTCCTGCTTATAACACATTTTTCAAGCTCTGTATTTTCAGTGCAACAAGGCAGGTGGTAGAAAAATGGAGGTGTTATCACAAAATTAACTTTAAAACAGAGGAAAAAAACCAAATCCACAAGGTTAATAAAGTTTCTAGTCTAATCCAAGAGAGAGCATGAATGTATTAACACCAAAAGTCCCCTACAGATGGTTAAAAGTATCCTGATTCAATAATGCAATAAAATAGAAAAGCGTATCTATATATTTTCCCATTTGGTTAACTCCGGAACACCATTTCTGCTTGTTTTGGCTCGTTTTTATTCCTGCCTTTGAGTGTAAAGAAATGGTCCTGAAGTTTATGAATGAGGTCCCGCTCGCATTCCAGTCTCGGCTATGTACGCGGGCTGTTTTCTGCCGAGATCCTGGGATGAGGTCATTTCCAAACCACCTAGTTTGCCCAGTGTGCTAACTCAAAAAAGATTGAAACGGACAGATTCGCCGTTACTGCAATGCAAACACGCACACAGTAGTTTTCCCGCGTGCCAGCGCCCGCCAAATTTCAGCCTGGAAGATTGGAAAGAGAGAGAAAAAAAAACAAACCACAAAAACCCCCCTTTTTCCACTATGAAAGACTGTTTATAAAATCAGTTTGATCAGCTCAGGAATGAGCTGAGATAATGTTTATCCACACAAACATCATGCAACTGTCTTAACATACCGAGCTAAGATAACTACTCAGCTTGGGAAAAAAAAAAAAAAAAAAAAGGTTAGAACAACAGGAAATTACTCATTTACTACCAGTTGCTCAGGTATTTTAAAGAGCTTCCCGAACATTTGCTTTTGTGTATCTAAGAGAAAAAGGTCTCTGATGGTGGGGGAAGGCCTGATGAGTAACATAAAAGCGACTTTCCTTGCTGAAAGAGTAAAGGCAGAAGAAGGGGTTTGTGACAAGAGGATATAAAATACCCTGCAATTCATCAACAAGGAGAATCAAACTCCGCCGGAGCGATCGGCATTCCTGGGGATTATGAAAAGGATTACGGTGAGTTGTTAGCAGGGCGAGGGAGCCACTGAAAGATGGGCTTCCCTACTGCCGTGAAATAACTGGGACAATTAAGGCTCTGGGAAAGTTAATGAGATTTTTTTTCTTGCTTTTTCAAAGCAGCTGGCCAGCCCGTGTGTAGGAAAAGCCATTTATTGAGGAAGAAAGAAGAATAGGTAGGGAAAATAAAAATGTTTGCATTCCCTAAAAATATACTTCAGGCCTTGCGAGGGGGAAATCAATTATCCACAAGGCCATCCTGCTGTCGGGTAGAAAAATCCAAGGCATTTTCTAGTCCGGGCTGCCCTCCGCTCCGCAGCAGTTAGCTGATCTCTCTGTCTGATGGGTCTCATCGCGGCGGCTTTCAGTGGCTCTGAGCCTTTCATGTGTTTAATCTCACAACCCACCTGCGAGAGGAGGAATTACAGTGAAGGAACTGAGGAAAAGGTCCAGCCTCTTTAAAGGGATTTAGGTGCCCAATTACCTGGCTCAGGGTTAGACTGGAAATCCCCAGGAGAGAAGGATGTTGCACCTGTGCCCGCCAAGCCCTGGGTTAGTGCCGTTCTCAGTAGCGATGCCCATGTGGACCTAGGACGAGCAAGAGCTGAACGTACCAGTGAATGGGCCATTGGTTCTCCCTTGATTATTATTAAGAAATATTTTGAGCCCAAAGGAAAATAAAAGAAAATCAGAGGCTGAATTCAGAGCACGAAGAACAGTTCTTTCTCCTGAGGCTGAGCAGAGTCTCTCAGTGTTGGAGATTGCATTTAGTCCCAGGGGAACCATGTACAAACAACCTCCAAGTGCCAGGAAGAAGTATTGCTCCTTTCTGAGTCACAATTTGGGTGCCTCGCTGTGCACCGCCACCACTCAACTAGCCCAGACCTCTAGAGCATGCTCTGATCTGAGTCCTGCTAAGAGGGTCAGGGCAGAAGACGTGCTGGAAAGAAAACAGCCTATTTCCTCTCTAATTAAAGGCCACAACACATCTTCCCCGTGCAAGGCTTTCTCTCTTACTCCTTCTTTCCGTCCCTCATGCCTTTCTTCCCATAGGCACCCCAGCTAGGACATTGACACACAGGACAGCTGGCTGAGGTGGCGCAACGTCTCTGCCATGTCCCTGGAAGATGTGGCTGAGGCTGGGCTGTAATCCCAATGTTGGAGGCTGTGAGTGTGACAGGTGATGCTGCACCAACCCACCTCTGTGGTCCCACCTTCCATGTGCTGCAGGAACGCATCAGGGACATGCAGCAGCTTGGCCCAGAAGACCAGAGCACTAAGAGGGTGACGTTTCTCAGGGGTATTCATCCCTCCTCCGTGGATGAGTCTCTGGCACACACAAAAAGCCACTGAACATGACCAGCTTTGCCTTCGGCAGGGGATTGTCAGCCGTGTGAGTGCCCAAGGTCACACCGTGTCTCTGCAGGTCTCTGAAGCCCTGGCAGGAGATGGGACAGGTAACCGCATCTCCTGCAGTCCCTTCTTCTGTAGGCTGATTATGGTAAAACTTACAAACAGCAAAGGAAAGATGACAAATAATGGAGAGCTTTTGGCATGGTTTGTGTACCTGCTTGGATGTGAAGATGTACGTTTGTTTTTAATTGCTACAAGCCATCGTTCATTCATCACATGGTCCTTGCATATTTTTTGCTCTGTCGTGGCTTGACCCAGGAAACACATTTCACTCTAAAGGAATTCCAAGGCAAAATCACAAATTTCTCTAGATCCGAATTTATAAATCATTTTTCCCTGTGAACAGCTGCCATGGGTGTTGCTTTTTGATTTTTTTTGTCATGGTTTTGCTATCAGGTCCTGGTAAATTATAACCCCCCCCACCCAATTTCTTCAGCCTGCAAATCTGCATGATGAAACACAGTGTCTTACAAACCCAAACTGGTATCGAGGCAGTTCCTTTCCCAAACACTGTTTCTGATTAAATAGATATCTATTGGCCAGTCACACATGCTGTGTTGTTACATAGCTAAGTATCTAGGCAACTTATTCAAAACTTGCCCAAGACAATGGAAAGAGTCTGCTGTTCCTACACCACCACTGGCTTTAAAATGAGCCTGAACTCTTTGCTAGGAAGCAGCAGACTCCTCCCTGGCATGTCAACTCCTTGCACATGGGTGGAACAGGGACTAAAGAGGAAAAGCATCACGAAAGGGCAAGAGGTAATGGTTGTAAACTAAAAGAAGGTAGATTCAGACTACATCTAAGGAAGAAATTTTTATGCTGAGGGTGGTGAAACACTGGTGCACGTTGCCCAGAGAGGTGGTAGGTGCCCCATCCCTGGAGACATTGAAGGTCAGGTTGGACGGGGCTCTGATTTAGTTGAAGCTGTCCCTGCTCACTGCAAGGGAGTTGGACTAGTTGACATTTAAAGGTCCCTTCCAGCTCAAACCACTCTATGATTCTCAAGCTGCACCAAGCCAGAGGAGTCAATACAACTGAATCCATGTTGTTGCCATTTTGGATGCGACGTGTCCCATTTTGTCCCGTCGGATCAGCAGCGCGGTCGGGCGCATCGACACGCACAGAATCCATCGGCTTCCCCAGGACAAGCTGCGCAGAGAGGTGGAGTTTTAAACAATCGGCACCCGCCTGCCAGCTGAAGTACAAAGGCTAATTGAAGAAAGCTGTTCTTTCATCCACACAAAGCATAAACAGCCAGTGTTATGGTGACAAACTTTCCAGCAGCTTCGTAGCTGCTACTCCGAGCGCTCGCATACATTGATGTTGAAAGCAGAAAAAAAGAAGGAAATGTATTTATTTTGCAAAACTTCCCTGCCTGATTTTCCAGAATGGCTTTGGAGCTCATACCCCAAAACTACATGTGCGCTGGTCTTGAGGCACGTACCAGATAATTCTTGCTTGGGTCCAAACTGTGGGAAAATTACTCTTCATTTCAAGAGCTTTTACATAAGATCTTTACCTCCCTCCCTTACTAGATAAGGTGGTTTTGTTTCTTTTTTTTCCTAAACTTCTGTCACTTTCTCCTCTTTACTGGTGGCTCATTGCCTGTGCCTTGGCCAAAGCAATTCTCTATCGCAGATCATCCCCCCGCCAGGAGGAAGGTCCCCAAACACCACCCCAAGCTCTGAGAAGGGGACAAGGGTACCATTTTCCCATTAAATAGACCTGGTCCGACGAGAATCTGCTTTGACACTGAGATGCAGGAACCACATCGAAAGGCTTTGCAGGACATGAGATGATCGAAGACTCTGTTTTTGGTTTTGGTGAGCGCTGGGCGGAGTGGCAGAAGGTTAGCCTTTTCCCATCACCTTCCTGCCAGAGATACACATGGCCCCGACACCGTACGCTGTTGGCTACTCATCACAAGGCCCCCTGTCAAAACGAGGATGGCTGATGAGCTACGAACAAGCTCACAGTTAGATAATAGATGAAAGAGCCTCAAGATAAATTAGGTGCCTACAGAAAACCTGGCCAAATGTGTTTAAAACAGGAGATCCAACACCATTAATTCTCATCAAGCAGCTTTAAAAAAGGCAACCCGGCACTTGACTTATGCTTAGAAAACCTTATCTTTCCTTTTAACAGGGGTTTTATAGTGTATTTTGAGAAGATGACAAACAATAGGGTTATTTTGAAGTCATGCCAAACACTACATTCGCTGGAGGAGAAGAACAATGTTACCTCCTATCTGTCAACTGACCCTGCAAGCCATTAAGCCATTTCACCAACAAACAATATTAATAAAAAAAGAGAAAGTGCTTTTCTTAAGTTCCTTACAATCAGGGTTTGGGAAATATCTTTGAACGAGATATTTGTGCCTTCAGGAAAGATCACTTCTGTCAAAAGTGGAACTTTGTCTGCAAAAAAAGCATCAGTTTTGTCACTTCTCAGGTAAGAGACTAACCCAAGAAGAAACATTTCAATAATTCCCATGGTCTGTGCTGCAAAAGTGAAGGTTCTATTTGGTTTTGCTTTCCAGCAGTTTTCAGTTTCAGACTACGCTGTATAAAATCGAAATGAAATGGATAAGCTCCGAGCCCCCGGTTCAGAGGATGAGGAGTCGTGGTAGCTTAAAGCTTCTGGAGCAAGGATCATCTTTTTTGCTTTGTGTCTGTTCAGATCCTCTGATTTGCTGCTGTCACACAAATAAACTTACAGCAAATAATACTAAGAAATACGTAACATCTTTTCACTAGCGGGAACCTTTCCCAAATTGCCTCCGGCCACAAAGAGAGACAAAAATTTAAGGAGGACAGATGGGAGCAGCTATTTTATCCCAAAGACTTTGTCGGCACCTGCTCACAAAGCATCCAGCCAGCAGGACCAGTATGCTGAAAATGCCACATCATCCCATTCAAAAAAATATCAACAAATTCATCTAAATGTATTCAAGGAGCAAATTCCTTGCTTTCTCTCTCTCTCTCATAATTAGAGTGAGCTTGTTCTCACGTGCCTCTGTGCATATTTGGGCTGCACACACCAAACCAGCGAATAATAATGGTATTTAAATCAAAGGAGCTGTTCGTATAGGTAAAGCTAAAGGCATCTCTGACAGAAGGGTTAGGAGCTAATAATAGCCACCACTTACAAGATCAGCCCGAATTGCACTTTCAATGCAAATATGAGTAATAACGCTGCTATTTTCAGCTCTATTGGCACATGTCACCCCGGGTGCTCAGATTGCAAATTCAAACACATGAGGAACACGGGACAAAACCAACTTCTTCTGGCCCGGATCCGCCCAGCTGTCTTTGCTCCACGCCGAGCCCTGTTAAATTCCCCGCAGCTCCGGGCAGGTGCAGGGCTTCGCTGGGGAGAGCTCGGTGCAAGTGCGGGGCCTTTGCAACTCGATCTGCCGCGGGCAAAAAGCCGCTTTCATGTGCTGCGTGTTTGGGCAAGTTTTATGCCTCGCGGCCGACACGAAAAAAATCCACCATGAGAAAATAATTGGACGTTAATTTCCTCCAGCTTTCCCTTGATTAAGCGCAATTCGAGAAAATAATACCGCGGCGGGGAAGAGCGCTGGTCTTTTTCAAAAGGTTGGGCTTTGCTCAGGTGCTCGGCAGCGTTTTGATTTGCTGAGAAAATGCTCTGACCGTGGCAGGGAGGTCTCAGTCGGTGGGCTGTTCACACGTACAACGCCTACAGTATGGCCCAGAAAACAGAGAGCACGGGGACCGCAGCATCCCGCGGGAGCGAGGCTGCACTCCAGGTGCCTAAATCCCTTGGGTGCTTGGAAAATCTGGAAAAAGTCTGCAAATCTCAGCCCCCAGGGAGATGCTTGCTGGGGGGGCTCTCCTCGCCCCCATGGGTTTGTGCTGAAGTCACGCAGCCCCAACCCTCGCTTGGCACCCAGTGCCTGCTCTGCCTCGGGTGCCCCGGGTGGGAGAACCCCCACCGGCGGTTGCGGGCTCCTGTGCTGCTCCTGCTCGGGCTGAGAGAGGATTACTTAATTAACGATCCAGGAGTGCCAGGTGAAAGCCTATCTATCCAGAGCAAAAGTGCCCCGGTTCTTAGGCGTGTACACATGTGGTATCGTTTTTCCATTATTTGGAACATACAGAACTAAATTAATAACAGTTCCTACAAGGCCCCGGGGCTCTCTGTGGAAGAATTTTGATCTCCTTAGGAAAGGCTCACCATTTCTCATAGGAGAGATGCACTTGACTCCTGACCTCTTTTCAAAGGCACCTGTGTGAGCTTTTAAAATCCACTACCACCAATTATCCACTTTCAACCTGAAGTGTTTAAACCTCGGACCACATTAACCGAGCTTAGCACATAGCCATGTCATTGCAGACTTCCTGATGTGAGGAGATGCCTTGACACGGCTGAAAGAGAGTTTAGGGATGAGGCATGAGATTATCAGCTTCTCCTCCTGACAGCTTCAAACAAAGGAGCCTTTTAGCCACCTGGTTTGTGTCTCCCACACCTGCATTAAGATTGGGAGACAAACCTTTGTACTGCTGCCTTGATCCTATTATTTGCATGTACCTGTCCACAGTCACCCTGCATCACTTAATAGCCTTCAGAGAGACCAAAGGGAAGAAGATGCACATCTACTATTTCTCTTTCAGGTTTAATACCTTTTTTTCTTTTTTCTTTTCTTTTTTTTCTTTTTCTCTCAAAGGCCGCAAGACTTTTAGGACACTACGGCATTTATTTAAACTCTAACGAGATTTATTTGGCGCAGGGGATGGAGGAGGGGAGACAGTGTGAAGGCTGAAGAAGTGTATGAGGGATGAAACGGGAGCTGAGGCTGTTTTAAGGTCTTCTGGCCGGGTTGAAGAGAGCAAAGCCCAGCACCCACTGCCAGCACTGGGCAGATATTTGCCTGTGGGACTCTTCTTCTCCCTGCTTAGTTCTCACCCTGAGACCAGGAATATCCCTTGGCCACTGTGAGGAGACACCAGCAGCTCTCCTCACCACTGCCTCCAAGTCCAGACATTGAGAGATGCCTGCACTTGAGGTGCTTGACCTTCACCCCAGGCACATGCTCCCCTTCTCAGCCCCTGTGCTGCGTTGCCACATCCTTCCTTCCCAAGGAATGGCACTGCTTTCTTAGACCTGTGGGCTTGAAAGACCCAAGAAGTCAAGTCCAAGGCCAGATTCAGCCTGGATGCAGAGTTCGGATGTGCCCCCCTTCCATCTTCCTCTGCCCACCGCTGAAATTAGCTTTGTCTTCTCTGTCCTGGCACTGAAGGAATGTCTCGATTTTAAATTCGATTCATATTCTTTTTCCCATGTTTGCAGAACATCGTTAACCTTCTGGATCTAGCCCTAGCTGACAAGGTCTCTATGCAAAGGGAGGATTCATCTCTAGCGTGTGTACATACATTACTGTGCTTCAGCCTCAGCCAGCTCCTTGAGTCATCAATGCAACTGGGTAAGGTAGAAATATTAGAGTTGCATTCATATTCCAGGCCTGGTTTAAATCACTAGCATTGTGGAAAGCTCTGGATAGGTCCAAAAAAAAAAATAAATGGAGGGAAGAAAAGAGTTCTCTGGTTCTAGTTTTTCACATTTTCTTTTCCCCTCTGAAAAGTGAAACCCTCCAGCTGCCCGGCATTGCACAATGGCCCAAATGCTGTGAGTTCCAGCCCTAATCCCAGCCCGCTCCGCACGCCAGCCCCAGCAGAGCTCGGCAACGTGCCCCACTGCCATCCTACTCCCCCAAGCCCTTCCCTCCCCTCCCCAAAGCCTCAGCTGCTCCCAGGGTCAGCAGCAAGTGGCTTGTCCCCATCGCTGGACCACGTATTTGACCTGTGAAAGTTGTCCACCAGCTGCAGGAAACACAAGAGGAGGACAAAGAGCTGTGTCAGCTCTCTTGGCCATCTGATGATTTGTGCTGCTGCTGCTGCTACTGCTGCAGGAAGCAAACTGAGTGTAAATCTCCAGATTTCAGTCATGTGTTGTACATGCTTTCCATTATGGTCAAAGGAGTGCTGCCAGGGATCCACCAGCGTGCCAGGTGGGATGAAACCAAGCCCTAGGCATCTTCCCCGGTTCCCAGATGCATAAACCCCTTGTTCTCCTGCTGTCCCCACAGAGGTGAACCTTGCAGGATCTCTTCAGTCATGGCTGCCACTCACAGGAAAAGCCACTGAGATCCAGATCTGGGTTGGTTGTTGTTACTATTGTTAGTATTATTATTGATATTACCAGATCAATGGCAAAACCTAAGATCTCCAACATCAGCATTGCCTACACCCAATGCCATAGGGCAAACCTTCATCAGGGCTCTGGGTCTCTCTGGGAGGGATCGATGAGAAGAAGCAGGCATCATACATTATGTCCATGTGCAAGGTGATGAGCTTGATGAATCAGCCAAGACATGCCCTGGTAAGGGTGCTGATCCTCAGCAAATAGTGCTGTACCAACTGCTATCCCCTAGTGAAGAGCAAAGGCTCGACCAAAATTCAATAGCACCAGAGGGAAAGGATGGGCTGTGGTTAAAGATATTTGCTGAGCCTTCCAAGAGGGATGGATTTAGTTCTTCTTTTTTGGCTTAGCTTTCCCAAGATCATGACGTCAAACGGATCATTTCATCTTTTGCCACCTCAGCGCCCCATCTGTTTAAGCATATTTTTCTCTTTTCTCTCGCCCTCTGTCTTTTCTCTTCTGATTACGAAGTCCACAGAACAAGGTTGTTTCTTACTGCACAAGGTCCATCAGAATAGGGCACCGACCCCAGTCCCTGCTGCTGCAATACAAATATTATCTAGAAGATAATGCAATGCCTACCATGTTTATGACACTGGTTAAGAAATATGCATTACTATCCACGGAAAATTTTGATTTGAATGAAAACATTGAGTGGTTTGTTTGGAGAAGGAGAACTCTGAGCTCGTTTTCCATTTTTCCCAGAAAAATCTCTGAAGGAAGTTTACAAACCCCAGAAATTCTTGTGAAATCAAAAAGCATTCAACAATCAGCTCTGCAAAGTAAAACAAAAGACAATGTTGTCTGTCCCGCGGGCGGATTTCCTTCCTCGCCGCAATTCGCTGGAAACCCTCTTCTGTTGACCAGCCTTGGTCAGGGCTCTCATTCCAGAGGAATCGCTTCTGCGCTTGTGTGTCAAGAAAAAATAAAAATAATAATAATAAAAAAATCTGTTTCCAATAGGCGGTAAAAGGTCCTCTCATCCTACTCCTGTTTCACAAAAAGCACTCCCAGCTCCTCGCAGCGGCACGCTGGCAGTGCCTCAGAGGGCGTTTCGCAGTCGTCTCAACATCTGCAGAGATGTGAAGGGTCTGGAAGGTTCAGAGTTGGCCCAAGACATTTTTTGTGGAAAGGAGCTGTGATTGAACGTGATGCTTTGCCCGGCCGTGGCTCTCCCCACAGCTTACCCTCTCCTGCTGCTGCTGAGGGAGAAGACACATCAAGTTATTTCACCTTAATTTGTCTCTCCTAGGCTCATTGGAGGAGTTTCCCACCAGAGCAGCCAGCAGTTTCTTGGGAAGGGCTAAAGCTACTCGTGTACAATTTTTCCCTCCTTCAGATTTGAAACTGAAATTCAGAAGAAAACCGCAGTGTGCAATTAAATAGCTTGGTACCTGTAAGTGACAAAACAGTTCAGGGACCATCAGGCGATCTGTCTCAAATTTAGCTGCAGGACAGGATTCCACCATTCTCCAAGCAAAGGATGTGGTTTTGTGCAGAAAATAATGTGTCCGTAGGTTTGTCCCCATCACAGACAAGGTTGTGGTCTCACCTGCAAACCACGTCTAGGAACACACCAAGAATTCTGCTGGAGGCCGTGCTGCTGACACCAAGAGGTAGCCCTTTAGGAGTGATGGGGGAGATCCCGAGTGCTCTCTCCTCCTTTTTCCTGCCCCATTGCCCCAGGGTGTGCAGCCTACACCATCACCTTGTCCTAACCACACCTCCAGGAGGACTGTCCACCAGGCAAGGCCCTGTTTGCAAGTATCCAGGAGCTTGTTAATCACTCAGAATCATAGAGTTCCTCAAGCAGAACTGAAGGCGGAGCAAGAAACATCTATTTGCTCAATTTCTCCAACCTCAAGAAGCCAGAGCATCACCAGAGGAGGTCAGGGTGGATTCCCAGAAGTGTGACCCATCCTCTCAGCAATGTGAGTATAATTCAGAGCGTGCCACGGGCTTACTGGGAGCTCTGGAGTTTGCTGTCGTGACTTCATGAAGTGCTGCACTCCCCCAGGAAGAGCAATCCAAAGAGGAGGAGTCTGGTGGTGCCTCTGTTGCCCTCAGACAGCAGAGGCTTGTGGTTGTGTAATGTTTACATGACCAAAGACCTCACCATGGCTACATAGACTTTAGGAACAGCATCTCTAGCCCATGGGCTTGGAGGAGAGCATCTTCCCCTTGATCCAGAGGGGCAAGTAGCTGAGTGCTGCCTGTGTCACACCTCAGATGTGTTTGGGAATGTGCTGGGGTGTGCACATTCTCCGAGCTGTCTGCTCCACAACATCAGCAGCAGAAGAGGAGGGATGGGATGTGCTGATGTGCCCGTCGGCAAGTGGCAGGTGGAAAAGGTTCAAATGCTCTGCAGAGTGTTGTAAAGACACAGTGAAATCACGCAGTGGCAGGATGGGTTCTGTTTAAGGGACCATCGTGGGGGGTCCTTGCTCCCTTCCAGCATCCAGCCTGATCTTGGCACAACCACACCACTCCTCCATGTTGCAGCAGAGCAAAGACCGAGAGCACCACTGGTGTTCCTGCAGATAAACTCCTGACTGATTTTGTTCCGATGGAGATTATTGGTTTGACTCGATACAGAACAACTTCTGATGGCAAATATGGGGGATGGGATGTCTTGGCCAGTTCAAGGTGGTTTTCTTTGGTTTGTTTGTTGTTGGTTTCTCACAGAGAATTTTCCCAAAGTGTTTTGGTACCTTTTTGAGCTACAGATTTGGATGCATAAATGCCCTGGTGAACAAAACCAAAAACCACGTCTCCTGTCAAAGAAGTGAGTCAGCCCCTGAGACAACCCTGGGGGAGCCTTATGGGGACAAGTTGCACACTCTGCCATTCAGGGGCCCTAATTTCTCTAAACGTGAAGACTCTCAGAACCTTCCTCTGTGTCATGGGGGCTTTTTGATATCACGTTCGGGGAGGATTTTACATTTTACATTTCAGGGTCTCCTAATCCCTTCAGATATGAATGCCCAGTGATCTTCCTGACAGACCACATTGATCCTTGGCAACATTCTTCTTTGCTCCTAGGGTGACTCTTTCCTTGTGTCCCCTCCGATGGCTCTCTGGCAGCAGGCATTCATCTACTCTAACCCCATGGCCGATCTTCTATGGATCCTTATAACAGATGTAATGCACTAGGGTAACCGGTTTTTGCAAAACTCTATCAGGCCTGGAGGGCTCTTCCAATCTTTGTGAGCCACAGGCCACCAAAGGTGGTATTTAACTCTGGTGCATGACCCAGCCCAGGGCCATGGTGGTGGTGAAGATGTGTAGCCATTCCCTTTCTTTCAGGTAATTCCTTGCTAGGTGAGACATCTTTAATCAGTGCCTCAAGTGAAATAGGATCTCCCTAGAAGACGACTTCTTGGGATGGTCCCACCAAAGTCTGGGGGTTTTGCACTCTTTGAAGGTCCAAACCAGATTGATTAAGACTCACAGACCAAGAGTCACAGTCATGGAGATCCCTGAGTACTGGTACATGATGGCCCTTCAGGTTAGACTCACTGCCTGGCATTTAGGGCAGGAAAACAAGGAGGGAAAACACGCAAGAAAAAGAAAAAAAAGCCACGAGGACCATGCACCACCCACGTGGAGAGCTCCAGATGTTTCTATCACCAGCCCAGCAGCCACCAGTCTATTAGATGCTCATTAACAAGTGTAGACACTGGCAGCAGCATATCTGGGGGTGTGTAGTCTGCAGAATTGCCCCTCTTTTCCCTGCCCAGCCCATTCTTTGAAGATCCCCCAGCCTCCTGCTGACACACATTTTGTGGAGATGCCTCTAGTGAGAAGTTCCTCAGCACCACCCGGTGCAGTGAGGGTACAGCCTCTGAGGATGGATGGTATCCAAATGTTTGGCAGAAATTCCAACTTTCCTTACTTTTAGGCGTATCTGTGGCTTTTTGATACTGTAAACAACTGACATAGGCATGGAAGAATAGTGTATCTGAAACAGTTTATACAGAAGAATTCCATCTGTCAGTCTGTTTACAGTTCACATGTGAAAAGGCAAAAATCTTTAAAAGGAAAACCCCAGGGGGAAAAACATTTATATATATATATATCCAATACATATATATGGGATATGCTACAAACAATTTTTGAAGTGGAACAGTATCAGTGTAGACTTTGTTTTTGCTCTCGAATAGCAGTATTTTTTTTCTTCCCTGGTGTAAATTAAATTTTCCCAGTTTGCTTTCTAACTTATTCAAAACAGACTGGAATTAACAGCATGCTTGATCTTTTTCTTTTTCTTTTTCTTTTTCTTTTTCTTTTTCTTTTTCTTTTTCTTTTTCTTTTCCTTTTTCTTCTTCTTCTTCTTCTTTTTCCTTTTTTCTTTCTTTTTTTTTGCTTTTTCTTTTTTTGTAAAACACTCTCCAGTTTTAAAGTTGTCCTAAATCTTCTTGAAACTGTGCATTAGATCATGGTATTGCAGTGAAGAAGAAATACTGCTATTACACCCTTGAGAATAACCTTGAAACCCAGTCGCTGTGTTATCTAGAAGGGGATTTTAGAAATTGCTGTGAGAGCTTTAACTTCTGCTTGGACAGCCACCAAGGAAAGCCAGAAATGATCCAGGTTTCATGTCTTTTCCCAGGGGAAGAAAAAATCCTGTATAATTATCCACCTCACTCCTAAACGCCAAAGGGCAGAACCCTGGAGACAAGCGTGGTAAAGACCTGATTTTGTAATGTTTGTGCTGAGCTGAAACAAACCCAGATAATATACAAGCTCATACATAGGTGTCACGTAGGTTAGAGGCACAAGCAACCAGAGACACTTTTAGCCCTGCTGTTCCTCTCTCTGGACACAATCCTGCGGGGTTCCAGCTGCATGAATGAGCGTTAAAACTCTTTGGTGCTCAGCAGGGATGAGGGATTTTTCCTTGCCTGAGAGGACCCATGTACTGCTAGTGGCAGACACATGTTGAGGACCATGGCTCTGGATACATCGCTGCAGAGGATGGCTCAGACACGGTTCAGAGATAAGACATGAGTTTTCCACCTCTGGAACATGAATTTTCACATGGATGTGTGTGACAGTCCCACCAACTGCACACTCAGTGGGACCCCAAGCAAGCTGGGAAGGCTGTGAGGAGCATGTCTTCTCATAGAGACACCACCAGAAGCAGAAAGGATCAGTCCTATTCCACGAGCATTGCATTGATCCAAAGACCAGCAAGTGTCCCATCGCAGGCTCCCATTGTCCTCCTCTTGGTTTGAAAGCTGCTGAAGACACCAAGGAAACTCAGACTGCAGTACATCTCAGGTCTTACTCTAATGGTCAGGGTTGCATTTTGCTGGTTTTTCCTAGGAGCCCCATGGGTGTTTTAATTGCATGGGCTGAAATCAAGGTTTTCTGTTGCCCCCACAGCAAGGGGAGGAAGTGTGGGGTGTTTTTATGGGCATACCAGAGCTCAGCCAGCCTTGGGAGGTGAAGAAACGACAACGTTGTTCACCAGCTTGACCAAAAACGTGCTCCTCATATTCCTCCATCATGGAACAGCTCTTTTTGGTTGTGTCTTGGCAGAGTTATGAGCTTGCAATCCTGGTACGATAACACCCCCTTTCTGTGAAACTCCATGGGGCCAGATTCTGCCCACATGGAGCAGCAACGTGTGAAGCAGTAACACACCTGTGCCCACTCCTCTGCAGATGTTCTGAGCTCTTGGAGACCCTCTTTCTGCTCCCTGTTTGCTCAATGCATAGCAGAGGGCAGTCCCAAAGAGCAGGAGAAATAATAAATACACTGAGGTTTCTAATGGAAGATTGTTGCCCACATGTTGCAGCACTAGGGGACAGCCTGTTTGCGGTTGGTGTTGGCTGTAATTTTTCCTGAGAGATTTGCCCAAACTGAAAACTCGGAGCCGAAAAAGGTCACCTTTCTGGAATGTCCTGTTTTCCAAATCACTTCCTATTTCTTTACCCAAAGCTCTGTGTGACCAAAACTGCTCAGCTGCTGAGAGACAATGAAAAATTGAAGAAAATATGTTGCTTGTTTAACATCAAAAAAAAAAGAAAAAAAAAAGCCATAACCAAATATTTTAATATTTGATAATAATTGTGTTCCCATTGTTTGCCAGGCTTTGCCTTATTTTACCTCCTATATAGAGCTATATTGAAATGGTATTGCAGAATCTCCAAGAACAGGGATATGCCTTAAAGGAAAAAGGTACATCTCAGAAATACTAATATTGTGTATTTTTCTGGTTTGGGAGATGCTGTCACAGTCTTGCAGTCTCTGGGACAAACATTACTTTGATAGGAGAAGTCAAAGGAAGGAAATATAGTTTAAACTCTTAAACTGGTATTTTCTGGAGAGGTGAGAGAGTGGCTTTCACCAGAGATATCTCTCCTGGGTAGAGCTACTTGAATGAGTTCAGCTTAGGGTGAGGAGAAACCTTGTCTTGGATTACCCTGTCCTGCCAGATGTGGATCACAAATAACCTCTCTGCTGAGAGGCAGCTGTGCTGCCATCCCCAAGGAGGACCATCCTGTGCCACCATCGTGTCTGAACGTTTGCTGGGTCAAATATATGTCCTTTGTGCTCAAAAGATCTTTTGTTCATCAGTACACCAGACTTTCCCGAGCCAACCTGGCTTTAGCCGAGACCATCTGGGAGCCAGGTTTGCAGCTCAAGAGAAAGTGGCAGTTTTATTTGTCTTTTTGATTAATTTGGTACATGGAGGCTCAAGTCCCCTTCTTTTACTGTATAACCACTGTTTGAGGTGTCTTCTGTGCAACTATTATGATTTTTTTTAGGATGGAGTTGGGAGCTGGTTCATTAATTTTCACTTTTATTTTCCTGCTACCTTTTAAGTACCCTCTATCTTGGTTGTACTGCTTTACTTCTTTGTGCAGCCTGGAAGGAGGTAGTGGGCTTCTGCCCCAGGCTCAGGGAGCTTGAGGCAATGTGAAAGTTCTGCAAGGCTAAGGTTGTTTCTCTTGCTACCAGCTTCTTCTGACATCAAAGCAAACCACCACAAACCTCTTCTCAGCTGGGAAATCTGGAAGAAGCTTCTGAGTTTGTCATCATTACTACCCCTGTATCACTTTGCCAGTTTTTTGCATCAGCATGTTTCCCTTGTTTAACTCAGCCAGTCGTTGGGTTTCTTGGGTACTGACTTCAGCTTAGCTTGCTCTTCATGTCTCCACCAACCTATATGCTAGGCCAAATATTAGATCCTGCACAGGTGGAGATGAGGACACACCGTAAATACAGCCCTAAATACACCAATCTGTTAAGAAATTAATGGTACCTGTATTTTGGGGAAAACCTGTATTTACCTCCAAGGAGGTAGTGGTGGGATTGCTTGAATTAGTATTGCAAGTCAAGAGAGAGGGATGCTCCACCAACGTACGGATCCAGGTGTGGATTCTCAGGCAGATTTTGAGGTCCTGTGAAGACTTTGGGGGTTTTTTATGACTGACCTCTGGGGTTGATGAAGAGCTTAGAAACACAGTTTGGCATGAAGCACGAGCAACAGATAGAGATGGGTGTTTGGCTAGCCAGAATCCTCGTATTTCCCAGTGAAACGGGGGACAAAATGCCCAGAGCAAAGGGCAGCACGGAGCTCCTCGGCTTGGCAACACTGGGATTTCACAGTGTTGGTGGATATCTCAGATAAAGCTATGGAGCTGGCCAGGCAAAACAGATATAGGGAGGTTGTTTCGTTTCCTTATGAGTTAGAAATGTATTATTTTATAGAATGGAGCAGTCTTGATCAGAGGTGTATAAAAATGCAGGCAAATATGAATTGCCTTGTCTGCTAACATCCTGGTATGGAATCATCCCATAAAGCTGTAGGTGTTTAAGTGGGACACAGGAGTCAGGAGAGTGAGATTCCTTCTGAATCAACACCCACACCTCAGTTGGTGGGCAGGTCTGAAATAGTCACCTGTGATCAACTCGGTTGTGCTGATGCATCTCCCACCTTTCCATCAGTGCAAGGCACAAGCCACCTGGCCAGTAGACTTGACACCAGTGGTCCTCATATTTTTCCAGCAGCAAGAGCATTCATGGTTTCCCTTCCAGGTGCTCCATTGCACTCCTTGTTGCAAAGTTGAAGGTCCACGAGTCTCCCAACGCCAGCTGGGGCCAACTCTTACAGAATGGTTTGAGTTGGAAGGTACTTTCAAGATCACCTAGTACCAACCCCCCTGCCATAAGCAGGGACACCTCCCACTAGACCAGGTTGCTCAAAGCCCTGTCCAACTTGGTTTTGGATACTTCTAGGGAGGGACCATCCACAACTTCTCCAGGCAGCCCGTTCCAGCGCTTTGCACAGTCCTTGAATATGAGGCAGGTTGTACACTGAGATAGCCCTACAAGGACAGAGAGCGTGGAGTGCAAGGACAGGGTGGGAGCGCTGAGGACATGGAGCGTGAAGTGGGAGCTCAGAGCCTTCAAATTTCCCTGCATCATCGGCGTTCCCTCCCTCCCTCCTTCCCTCCTCTTCGTGGAGCAGCTTTGCCGTCCTGGATTGGGATGACCGGACACACGCACGCCTTAGCGATCTCGACAAACACAGCCGGCCGGGGCGCATTACATCAGCGCTGGGTGGGGTGAAACGGCCTCCAGACAGCGCAGGATGTGAACCGCTCCGCCGCCGCGCTCCAGTCAGGGCTTCGCATCCAGAGATCGCACACAGACAGCCCTCGCGCTGAGATCCCCCTCCCTCCCTCTTCTCTTTTTAACCTCTTGTTTCTAAAGTGGTTTCTAAAATAAGCCCGAGTTAGCAGCAGCTGCAAAAGCCGTTTGCTGTCAGAATTGGCCCCTGTGCAGACAGCCTGGATACTGCAGGCGCTTGTTTTGCATTTTAAGCCTAAACATTCTTTCCCCCCCACCCCCCCCAGCTTTTGCAGTTCAACTCTTGGTTTTTAATAGCCCTTGTCATGATGGAAAGTGCCAGACTCCAGCTGTTCTTCCCAAACCTCTGGGAGAGGCCTGGTTACATCTAGTTCTCATAAATCTTGAATCCAGTTCTAGCAAGTCTTTAAGCCTGACCACTCCACTGCCCGGGCAGTCTATGATTGAAAACAGGAGCGGAGGAAGAAAAGAGGGAAGGGGGGAAATAAAGAAAAGACGGCGCACACTTGTAGGCTGTTTTAGGAGAAGGCTCCAAAAGGCACAGCCTGTAGGTTCCACCAAGATGAGAGTCAGGATGTTCTGTAGGGTCCCTGTCTCACCTTATAAACAACTCATGGCATTGGAGAGAGGTTTGGTGGAGACGGTTTGCTTGGGAAAGCAGAGCAGGGATTCACCTGGCTTGCTCAAGAAAGGGCTGGGAAAACGTTCTTGTGTTAAGGACCTGCATAATGGAGGTTCTACACCCTTCAAGGATCTCCAGCTGGGACAAACTAGTTGGAGCTCCGCACATCTGATTTATGTCTGTTGTGGATTTGACCTTCATGGCTGCAAAATACAAAAGAGAAAAAGGAAAGAAAGGAGCAGAAATTCACAATGCTTTAGGAAATTGTACGAATTTGTGCAAGTGCATGTCTGCCCCAGTGGTTGGTGAGAAATGAGAGAGTGTATAACCATTAGCATCTCCAAGCTGGGTTGTGCCTTGAGGGACAGCTCTTAGCTGTGCAGAGCCCAGGAACCTGACATGCTCAGCGATGGGTTGGAGTCACCAGCACTGGTGGGGACCTGCTTCACTCAGTGCTTCAAAGCCCATGGTGGCCCCCATCCACAGCCACTAGCTACACCTGGTGTCAGACTTTTAAGCACCTGAGTGGCCACAAAGGCTGGGAAGATACCCAAAACAACAGGGATTCAATGGGGGGAAATAAAGCATGCTTTCATCGACATGAGAAAGCCATGCCTCAGCCCAGAAATCATGGCTGGCTTGGCTGTGAGGTGCCTAGGTGCATCCTGAGGAGGATTGCTGACAGAACCAGGCAGACGCTCTAGCTCACGTGGGCACATGGAAAATGATGGATTGAACCTTTCCACCGAGAATGGATGTTAACCTCTGGCCTTTCCAAAAATAGCACCAGGAACACCAAGACCACCTTGAGTGGTAAAGATCTGCCCTCTGTAGGTGAATGACCAAGTTCAGTCCTGCTTCCACCAGCCAAACTCACACAGGAGACTGGCAATCCCCTCTCTTCCTTCTTGTAAAGATACGACGGTGTGCGTAGATTTTGGCTGACTTTCTTGTGGCTTACCAAGGGCAATAGGCTCCTTTTCAGTTTGAAGGAGCTTGTTAAATTTGTGAATGGGATTATGTTTTACAATCTAGGTGGCGCTCCGGGAAGCTGTTCCCAGATCTCTGCAGTTGTTGCTACAGATGTGTCAAGAGACAATAAAGATGTTGGTATCTGTCTTATCCTCCCTGTGACTTGGAAGAGGAAACAGGAGGTCTACATTTCTTAATTGGGAGTAAGATTGAAAATAGCAAGTGACCACTCCAGCAGATACAGTGTCCAGCTCACTTTCATACTGTGGGAAGGATCGAAACCTTGGCCAAAATCATCCTCATCACTGTCATTCATGCAAATTTTTGTTGTTTGCATCCATGTGGGAGGCTTTGGGAACCAACACAGGGAGAACCACAAGAAAAAAAGGTATAAGAAGCTGAACACCCGCCCACACACACACACCTCTCGACCCTCACTTAGTTACTAGACAGAAATCCCTTCCAGAAAGTGAGATTAGCCAGTAGCAGTGGAGCAGGCACGTGTTGGGAGCATGGAAACCAATAACTCGGGGGAAATGTGGAAGTCAAGGGCCATGTGATGGATGGACGGGCTATGGCTTTTTAAGTATACGCATTTCAAGGGAGCATAAATGTTTGTTTCTCCAAGTGCAGCTTAACCTCATTTGACTCTAGGGGCGTCTTTTCATTGACTTCAGCGACTATCGGATGGGGCCTATCAGAAGCACAGTTTCCATGGGTAAGCCATGCACTTAAGCAGCTACATATTTAAATACTTAGATGAGCCCTCCTTCTTGGATTTCCCAACATCTGTGCTTCCTCGCTTTGGAAGCCATCCCCCTCTTGGATCTGGACACTCAGAGTGTGCGGAAACGAACGGGAGCAGCTAAGGACAAAGCTTCTGCTGTGAAGAAGTGCTCTCTGATGAGAGTGTCGCAGCCAGCGGGTGCTCTACCAGAGCTGCAACCAGCCAGAGTTGCATTATTGTTGTTGCTGCATTCACTGAGACACCCCTCCACAAAGCATGGTGAAAACAGCAGGAGGGATGGTGGAAGCCCACAGGATGACACACGGTGCTCTTCTGCTTTTCCTCCTTTTGTCCCTAGCCTGTCCCAGGACTGTCTTGTCCCCAAGTCCCTTTGTGGGACAGCGAGGCAGCCAGGCTCATGCCAATGTAGGCTGAGCAGCAAGCAGGGTTTTGCTGCATGTCTCATTTATTACCACAGACACGTTTCCAGTGCTGTTATAAAGCTTATCTCCTCCTGTTATTTCCCAATATCAAATCGCAGTAAGAAAACAGATTTCCCTTTGCTTAACACAGGTAGTATTACGCTAGGGAGTGTTAATGGCTTAAGCAAAGATTTTTCCACCTACAGGCAAGTGGTTGATAGTTTATCCATCTGCTGCATAAAACCAATCCTTGAATCCCAATTTTAATGGGTCATATCACCTGCAGTTTCAAAATAACTCGGAATTTTCCTGCAAAGTAAGATGCAAAATAATGAAAATTAGTCATTGGAAGGGAAACGGATTTTATTCAGTTCAACAAACAACTGGGAGCCCATCACTTTTTCAAGTTAAATTGTCTTGAGTGATTTTGTCGAAGGTCAGGAGGAGGTCAGGCAAGTTAGGCTCGGTCTTTTTCCTGCGTTGTCGTCTCTCAGCAGGAGGAGGAAGTGTACCTCAGCAGGTGTCATAAACACCAATTTCCCAAAATTTCATAATCATTTAGATCTAATTACAAGACACACATGTTTTTTTACTTTCCCTAGGAAGACTTGGGGGATTGTCTACCGCTAAACCAAATAAAAAGGAATTTGGATTGATTTTGCTGCATTGGGTGGGTTTGCATTTTTAATCCAGGAAATTCAGTTTAATTCCAGAAACTTATTTTCACAGACTGTGTTATAAACTCCAGGTCAATTCACTTACTGCAGCATCACAGAGACAGGGAGGGGAATGACTCATGCACTTTATTTCAGCGTGTCCTTCAGAAAAATAGGCACCAATAAACTGGGTTTGGGACATGGAGTGGCTGCGTGTGCCTCTGTTTCCATCTCTGCCTCTACAACAGAAAATCCTCTCCTCACTAGTAATTTTACTCAAAGCTAAAAGGCTGAGGGAAACCCCAGAGGTGCCAAATTTGTATTCTCAGTTCATTTTAAGAAGATAAAGCTTGTCATGATGCAAAGAAGCCTATTTGCTCTGGAGGTCACCAAAAGCAACATGAGTGATGGTGGTGTTTTCAGCAGCAGGTATCTCATAGGCAGCTCCTCATGACCTTGCTTGAGCTGTTTGTGGCTTTCAGAGAGGACTATGATTAAGTCACTTAAAAATTCTTTTTCTAGGTATTGACTGACAGTGTCGGTCTCTCTTCACTTCACAGAGCTGCAGCACTGTGCTGGTGGCATCTTTCCCTCCGAAGGCCACGTTCAGGTGCTTGTCGTCGTGGACCTTTGTGGTTTCCCTCTCGGCTTAAGGGGACAGTTTTCTGTCCGCAGCCCTCAGGTGGATGCTGGTACCTAAGAGTTTTCTCACTGGTAAATAGTAATTTGCCTTAATGGAAGGGCACACAGGACAGGGACACCTGAAGTGAAGGCTAACCATGATTTACTTCATCTCTGGCTGGCCCTTCAGAGGGAGTTAAGCCACCACAGAGAGGAAACATTGCTTATATGGATGCTACAGTTAGCCTTGTCTCAGCTTTCTGTCCTTGCTGGTCATTAAATTATCCCACAGCCCTTTACAGACAGTACTGCTATACCCACAGCTCTATTAATAAACTTTCTGCAGCAGTAAATCCCTGTGCCTGACTGCACACTGTCAGTACTTCCTCTGATTTATTCTCCATTTACCCACCATTTGCTTCATGGGTAAAATGAAGCGGCCGCTAGTTTTACTCCCTTCATGACCTCTCAGTGATAACGATGACAGCCTCTGAGAAAAGGTGTTGAGCCCCCCCCATGGTTTGCAGTTGCAACTGTTTGCCAAAAAAAAAAATAATTTCTTTTAAATCCTCATGTGGAGATGCCCAAATGCAGGATAATGAGAGAAAGTCATATGAGGAACACGAGGCCATTGGATACTGTCGATGGAGTACCCCAGCAGGTCCCCATGAAAATGTCCACATCCTTTCACTCTGAAAAGGGGATACAGCTCTTTGCTCCATACTAAGCTATGGCCATCAGCCTCACAGCCATAGGATCTATGGACTTGGGCTCACAGACCCACTCTGGAGGCAGTTGCTCCACTCAGTGGCACTCCTGTGGTGGGAAAGGTCTTGAGGAGCAGACAGGGATGGAGGCAGTGAGGTTGGTGAGGGCCCACAGCTGATGGATTAACTCCACGGGTTGGACTAACACCAATATCCCAAGGAAAGTGGGCTTAGTTGTCGTACCAACGTCTCATGGCTCCCAAGAGCCCTGCAGCACATGATGGAAGAGCATGTGCTGAGTGTGAAGCTGAAGTCATCATCTTGTTCCCCCCCAAGTACCTATGGGCCCAGACCCATATAACAGCCTAGAATGGTGGAAGCAGCTTATTCCTATTCCTTTTTTAAAGAATGCAGTTCACAAATCAACTTTGCCACAAACATGGCCAACACCACCCTAAATGGCGACAAGACTCCTGTGAGCATGGCCAACGCTGCTGCAGACATGGCCAGCACCCACAAACACGGTCAACAGTGCCACAGGCATGGCCTGCCATAAGCATTCTGATGCCAGGACAACTCTTGGCTCCAGGCATCTGCAGCTGATCCTCCAGGGCAATGCTGGAAGATGGCAGAGAAGCTCGTTAAAGGGCTGTGGAAAGTTAAAGAGAATTTGCAGAGGGAGTGTCCTTGTTGGGAGGTGACCCTAGCCCAAAGCATCAGCCACATGGCACCATGTTTCAGAAGGGGAACTGGGTGAGCAGTAGGCTGCTGACACGTGTTTTGGGGTCCTGTCCTTATTAAAGCAGAATGGCCCCACTTGCTTCAGTTCACAGCTGACTTGTTCTGTGGTGGGGGAAAGTTTAATAGCCTGTCTTGGCCCGGATAACACTTAAATTCATTTCTTGGACTCCAGAGGGATTGTGGTTGGCCTGTATCAGCCCCAAATACACTTTGATTCATTTTGTTTCCTGGACTCCTGAGGGATCATTTTTTGTCCTGTTTTGGCCCCAAGCCCTCTTTGATTCACTTATTTCCTAGACTCCCAAGGGAGTGTGGTTGGCCTGTTTTAGCCCTGTCTTGCTGTCGCTTTTCCATGCCGGTATGCAATGCATCTGCACGCTTTAGATTTCTTCACTGCTTGTGCTCTCACTGTAGGCCAAGCCTGGATGTATTTTGCAATGTTTCAGGAAAGATAAATACGTTCGGTCTGTCTTCACTCATGCACCTTGCTGAGATTTTTCTGCAGCCTTTCCCTCATCTTTCCCACCATCACTGCATGGCAAGAAGCAGTACGGCCACAGTATGGCCACCCTCTTGTTGGAGTGGGTTCACTGTGGGTTTTGCAACGGGGAGCACCCCAAGAGAGCAAGAGGAGAACTCAAAGAGAAGGAAGGAGAGGAAGACCACACACAGCACTACTGTCCTTATCAAAGCTGGTTTCATACTCTGGCATGCCGTGAGGTTGTGCACCTTGCCACTGAGCCTGCCTTCTCACTGCTAGAGCCGGCACTGAAGTTGCATGGAGATGACCCTGGTCTGCCAGTCCTGGTGGTATGGCTGTCTGATGCCCTGGGGCAGGCTTGAGACTGGCTCTGCCATCATCTCATGGGTAAGCTGGTATTGCTTAGCCATCCCTACAGGCCGATGGGCTAAAGACCTGCCATGGCTGGTGGCCCCTGCTCAGCCCACAAAGAGTAAGAAGATAAAGCACCACTGATGTTCTGGCCCTGTGTTACCTCATACAACCTATGTATGAACAATCATAGAATAGTTTTGCTTGGAAAAGACCTTCAAGATCATCGAGTTCAACCTTTGCCCCAGCCTAATCAACACCACTAAACCATGTCACTCAGCACAACATCCACCGGTCTCTTAAACACTTCCAGGGATGGTGACTCAGCCACCTCCCTGGGCAGCCTGTTCCAATGCTTGTCAATCCTTTTAATAAAGAAATTCTTCTTAATATCTAACCTGAACCTGAGCCTGAACCTGAACACTGCCTGGTCCATTATGAGAGAGCAGCAGTCCTTCCTCTTCATGAAATTACAGCTGCAGTATATTGGGCAGAAGCAGACATGAGGATGGCCATGGAGAAGCTGCTCAAAGAAAAACACATCGATGTTGTCTTGAAAGAAACAGGGTTTATCTGATGGTGTCATCGACCTCTACTGTGACAAGCTCAGTGGCGACTTCCCAATCCCAAATGAGTCTGCCACTGGAAATCAGGGCAGAACAAGTGCAAGAAGTGATGGTTATTGCTGTCTTCCTACCTCTCCTACTGCTTCTTGGAGACCTCTTGGACATCTTCAACCACCTCTCAGTTGGTATTTTCTCACTCAGAGCCTCAGCTTGTTCCAGTTTCCCTTGTCCTAGCAAAGTGTGCTGCCAGCACAGAAGGCTGTGATAACCAGGGAAAAAAAAAACAGCTGGGGCTCTGACTTTCCTGACAGAAGTGCAGATCTCTCTCAGAAAGCCCGTGATGGTGTCCAGTGCCGACATCTATAACTCTGCAATCACACTGAGCTCCTGAAATTCCAAAGGAATTTGTTAGCATATGGACAGCCTTGTCCTCCATTAAAGTCCTCAAGTGCAAAACCGCAAAGTCCCAGCCCAGAGTGCACGTAAGAATAAAATCCCACTTCCAGTAAAAAGAGCATTGCACCAGAGCTGCAACAACACACGTATTTTATTTCTTTTATTATTTACAAATATCACCATAGTGCAAACTCATTACATTTCCCAAGAGAGCCGCACTGCTTTTCGTATAGACTGTCTGGAGAAGAATGTTTCAGCAGAGAATTTATTGTTTACAGAGCTTGCTCATTTACTGCGCAACTCCTTTTTATCAAGATCTAGTTTCGGAGCCTAAGCAAGAAAGAAATTCAATAAATTCAAGAGCCTGTTAATAGCGTGAGGAGAAGGCAGCTCTTCACTGCGTGAGCAAGTTTCATTGTCCAATTGTCCCAGGAAATTTAAAGCAGAATGTGTTTTTGACAGCTTCGTTAATGGGACTTTTTTTTCCCCGCTTGCCAGAAATTCAAGCATAATTGAGACATAGTGTTGAACTTCAAATGTTTTCCTGAGACTTGAATAGGGAACTTGATGAAGCATGTAATATGGCATAACCTCCCAATTATTCACACATTTAGATAACTATAATCACACGAGTTCTATCACAGCAAGAAGTTTATTCTTGGCAGATATTGGCAGGGGCTAATGGACAGCATATTGCAAGGGCAAGGAGGATTTGGAAGGAAACATTAATCAGAATTTGGTAGCAAAGTCATCAATCATAGCTTAACAAAGCTGTCACTCACTACTGCAGTCCCAGGACCTCTCTCAACTTAGAGTTCAGCTCAGCAATCTCCAAGAACAAATGTCTCAAAGAAGAACTGCACTTCTTTAGCATGACTGTCCCCAGGATACCCAGCCTTTCACAGCATGGCCTCTCCAGCAAGAGAATTCATCATTAGAATTTGCAGTAATTGTGTATTTTTCAGTATTTTTCAGTCAAATAACAACACTTGTTATTACTATTATTTGATACTTGCTTGCTCTGGGCCTGAAAAATGCAACTGCATTCTGCTATTGGAAATGATTCTCACCTGGAGCTTTCCTAGATGCTTGCTGAGATGCCCATAGCAAATCGTGACAAGTAAAGAGAGAAGGAATGTACAACAGGAGCACAGCAGGCAGATGAGCTTATTCCTATTGATTATTCCCATTTAGAGGGCACTCACGAGACCTTGGCTGGGATGTGGGTCCCCAGTACAAATGAAATGCTGATAAACTTAACTGAATTTAGCAGACAGCCACAAGATAGGCTGGAGCATGGGAGATGTATGAAGGACCAGCTTGGGAAGAGGAAGTTCATAAGGCGATTTAACACCAGTCAGGAATTTGGAGAGTGAAACCCTGCAGGTTTACTAGATGTGACTGGAAAAGCCCTGAGCAAACTGATCTGACTTCAGTGCTGACCCTCTTTAAGCTACAGATCTGCCAAGTCCCTCCCAGCCTGAACAGTTCTACGGTTCTGTGGCTGAAGGAAAAATGTGTTAAAAGCTGTCACAAAGAGGAAGGAAACACTCTGTGATTTCAGGGAAGGAACACAGGGCAGGTGTTTAAAGGGCAGCAAGGAAGATTTGGGATCAGGACATCCATGGCCCTTGCCCAAGCCAAGAACTGGCTGGGATGTTGCACCACATCCTACATTCCTCGACTCCAGAGCATCTGGGAGTGCTGTTGCATCTGTCCAGGTAGCTTTCTCAATTTCTTCAGACAAATCTTTCATCCTAGTTTAAAGTTGCTCAGCAGGAGTCCTGACATTGCTCCTGGACAAGGGCGTTTCTCCTCAGAGACAACATTTGCATTTCATCCTTTGACACAAAACATATTGTGCAGAGTCCACATACCTTTTTACCTGCCTAGGCTTTCTAATCTCCTTCTCTTCTGGTATTAGATCCTACGTCATACACTGCTTTACCTAGGTCAGCTCTTCACTTTTTCACATGTGCCAAGTTTTGTGCCCGTCATATTATCAATTTCAGTTGGAAGAGGATACCTCTGTCAAGGTTCTCCTCCAGGGCACAACTGCAAAGCAGTACAGGAGTAGGTTTTTTCTTTCATTCTCCGGATCTGGCTTGAATCTGCAGCTCTTCTGTGTACAAAAGGGCAGGAGGTGAGAGGTCTCTGAGTTCCTGAGGAACAAAAGAGCCTCTGCAAATGAGTTCCTGAAGACTCAAACTTTCTGTGCCCTCCTCGTATCGTCCCATGTTGGCTAAGACACTCGTTTTTGACAGCACTGGAGGACATGGAAACCTTGATCCACCCAACATATTATGCTGAAAAACTTCATGCTTTGGGTGCATAAAGTTTTCCACATAAACAGGTGGGAGTCTGGCATGGCCAATGTGATTTGAGGCCAGCGCGTGGTGTTTTTTAACACTGTGTGGAAAACTTTGGGTGCTGTCTGTCTTGTGAGGGGTCAAGTGAGTCATTATTTTCATTGGCTTTCCTCTGGCCAGGGTGTCCCTAAGAGGTTTGTATCTCCTGAGCCACCTACCTCCCCCTCGTTCCTCTGGCAGAGCTGCAAACCACCAAAACTCCCTCCTGATGCTGTTATACAAAAGCAACAAGGGACAGTTTCTGGGAGGAGGGGTCACTCCAGCAGTGCCAGTCTTGTCTGTACGCACTCTCAGGAGCAGAAAATTTGCCATCATGGTTGGTTTGCTCTGCTGTCACATTGCCAAGGTTCTACTTGTTAGAAACTGGGGCCCTTGGTGATACCTGAGTCACTCTAAAAGAGAAAACCATGAGCATGGTGATGTGTATCTGCTCCAGGTGGGCTGAAGGGTGGCGTCGTAGAGGGGAGACGTCATTGCTGACATGCCACGTGAAGCAATAAACCCCATGGGGTTTAGTCACATCCTGCTCCAACCATGGGGCTCTTATACATTTCAGGGTCCCCCCCAATATGGGAAAGTAAAAGAAAAATCTCCTGAGAGGAAACCGCTTGCTTTCAAGCTGAACTTCAGACTCTCTTTACCCTCAATCTCTAAATGAGGTGGAAGAGAGTTAAGACCACACTGCCGGGGCTGCAGGGACCTGAGCATTTCTCTGGGCCCAGACACACCTGTAATTGGGCTACTCCAGTTCCCACAAAACCAGTGGGCAGGAAGAGTGAAACATTGGTGTTGAGTGGTCTGCCTCTGGCCTTCCACGTTGTGGGACCTTGGTCAGGTAGAACTACACAATGGACTCATTCATCCTCCCCTTGCATTTCGTGGAGCAGCAAGTACCCCTGGATGTCTCAGGAGCCAACCGATCTTCTACCTTTCTGAACACAAGTATAATCTTTTTGTTCACTTTGTCTAATGAGAGCCTTGAAAAACTGGACATAACTCAAGGCAAGATAAGCAGATGGCTCTGGGCATAATCTGCAACTGTGCAAACACAGAGAACCACCACACACCCTACCGTGACATGCAAGTAGGAACAAGGTCTGTAAGCCAGGCAGGTCCCCCAGGCTCCCCCCAGCACTGCAGTACTGACTGGGCTTTGGGTCCAGGAAAGATGGGACTACTCAGAGAAGCTCCAGAGGGGAGCAACAAGGGTAGAGGACACATAACCCAGAGGGAAAGGAGGAAGGATCTTGGGTCATTTTGTGAGTCCAAGTGCCTAAATCTCTTACTGGGTCTGCAGCAAGTGGTTCGAATGTGGCCCAAAGCCTGCTCTGTGGTGAGGTTGGACGGGTCCTGGTGGAATGCCGGTTGGACACGGAGCTGCCCTGGTGGTGTGGAGCCAAAAGGCTCTCAGGCATGCCCGGAGAGGAACGTGGTGAAGGCTTCCCAGCCTGCAGCTTGCCAGCTTGTGTCGTCAGTAGGGAGGGACCTGGGCATGAACCCATTTGGTCTGCTTGAACTTCCCCAGGCCAAAAGTCCAGATAGCGCCGACAGCCAGGTCAAGCCGGGACAGCTTTTACTGTGAGACAAAGCTCCTCCTTACACCTTTTTGAGTGGAAATGAGAGGTTTTGACTGCTCTCCCACCACACCCACAAGGGGAAGGGAGGGAACAGGGTGGAGAATCGTTACTTAGTCAGTCATTAGCTGATGGGGAATTTACCAAGGAAGAGTGAGCTCAAAATCCCACGGCTTTCTCCTTGTAGAAGTAGCCAGTGTGCAGAAAATGACATGTACTCCAGGACTATGACAGAGAGGAGAAAACCCTCTGCTTTGGTGATTCTGCCAGGATGAGTTCCCATGTCCCCCACAAAGACTGTGTCCTCACTTCATGACACCTCTGACCTCCATGGACCTTTGGGGGGGGTTTTCATCACCTACAGGCCGTGCCTGCAGCCTCTCACTACAGCTGACAGACTAAAACCAACTTCCCCGTGGAAAGAAACCAAACCTGGGCAAGAAGCTGCATCACAAGCTCAACTGTGCAAAAGGATACTGCTTGCAAAGGCATTCTGGGGATGACCCCCTCCATTTCCACTGACATTGGAACATTTTGCCTAACTTCTACACTTGGAAACCATGTTCACACGTACTTTTTCTTCAAACTTACTTTGGGCCAAAGAAATCTTCCATCCCAAGCTCTTTTATTTTGTGCCTTACAGTTGGCAGCTCCGGAAAGCTACTTAGCTCACCTGGTAGCAGACTGAGAACATGTCCCATCCAGCCCACAACATGAGCCATCAGTGCTCACCGCTCCTTCTGTTTGTTGATATATCCCATAGAAGTCACGTGAACGCTTCCCAAACTGTTATTGTTCCAGGGCTCATGATGGAGTATTACATTACATGAAACCTTGACTGTTTATTTAAACGGAGAGGGTCCCACCAGGGTCACAACCTGATGTCTGGTTTCCCACCCACTTGACAGTACCAGAGGCATGGGTTTGAGATGCTTTCATAACCCAAACAGTAGGCAGAGAGGGAGAACTGATTTGGTGGGACTTCTTTAGAAAGAACAAAGTCAAGACGTATTTTTTGCATCAGGTGCATCTTGGAAAAATTACTCCTGATAGTACAAGTTGCAGAGCAAGACATTTAAAAGGAGAAAGTGAATGTGAAAAGCTTCTAAATCCCTTTCAAAAGCTGTCATAAGAAGTCTCTGGCCAGCTTTCTAGCCAGCAAAGAATGATCCAGCATCTTGGAGGTTACATGCACAAGCTGATCTACCGCAAAGGAGGGTCTGCTCCATCTTCTGTCCCCAGCATTAAATGATGACTTCTCCTCTCCAAAACACCCTCAGGGGTCATAGAATCATAGAATCATAGAATGGTTAAAGTTGGAAGGGACCTTGAAGATCATCTCGTTCCACACCCCCTGCTGTGGGCAGGGACACCTCTCTCCCATTAGCCCAGGCTGCTCAAAGCCCCATCCAGCCTGGCCTTGGACACTTCCAGGGATGGGGCATCCACAGCCTCCTTGGGCAACCTGTGCCAGTGCTTCACCACTCTCATGGCGAAGAATTTTTCCCTTATATCTAATCTAAATCTACTCTCTTGCAGTTTCAGGCCATTGCCCCTTGTCCTATCGCTACAGGCCCTTGTAGAAAGCCCTTCTCCAGCTTTCTTGTATTGGAAGGCTGCTATTTTTTATCATCCTTGACATCCCTACCCAGATTTAATTCCAACAGGGCTTTGGCTTTCCTAACCTGATCCCTGGCTATTTGGTCAACTTCTCTGTAATCCTCCCAGGTTGCCTGTCCTGAGGTGGCCTTGAGCCATGCAAGGCAGAAAAAAAAGGGAGTTGGACATCTTGCATGACAAGCTGTGACCCTAAAGCAGAGCATTTACCCATGGAAACGGATGGGGGTGGTCCCCCTGTTGCAGTATGGTGTTCTGTGTTGCAATCATAGAATCATAGAATCATAGGATTGTCAGGGTTGGAAGGGACCTTAAAGATCACCTAGTTCCAACCCCCCTGCCATGGGCAGGGACATCCCCCACTAGATCAGGCTGCCCAGAGCCCCATCCAGCCTGGCCTTAAACACTCCCAGGGATGGGGCTGCCACCCCCTCTCTGTGCAACTTGTGCCAGGGCCTCACCACCCTCATGGGGAAGAACTTCTTCCTCACGTCCGATCTGAACTGACCCATCTCCAGCTTCAATCCATTCCCTCTAGTCCTGTCACTACCCAATATCCTGACAAGCCCCTCAGCAGCAGCTTTCTTGTAGCCCGCTTGAGATACTGGGAGGCCACAATAAGGTCTCCTTGGAGCCTTCTTTTCTGCAGACTGAACAAGCTCAACTCTCTCAGTCTGCTCCTCCTTAGCTGACCCTAGCACTGCATCCAACTCCATACCTGTGCCCTGCCACACTCTACGTACATGCAAGAACTTCAGAAGACACCACAACAGAGGGCACAGGTTGTCCAAGAGAAGGAAATGCTCATCGGCAGGTGGCCAAAGGTCAGACCACAGGAGCAGGCTCCTCTTTGGGGTTCTGCCCTCGATGTGCTCAGTGACCTTCTGATCCCTGTCTCTTCCCTTGCCTTGCCGAGGATGTTTTTGGAGCAGCCTTTCTCTCGCTGGGTGTTTGTACAGTGACTTGCATAACTGGATGACGTTTTAGCTCGGGGCTTTCGGTCCCATGATAAAGCCCGTAGTAATCGAAAGCAGCAAGCGATGTGTCAGAAAGCAAGCAGGAGTGTAAAAAAGAGAGATGTCTGTTCAAGAGGAGGAAGGAAAAACCTACTGATTTTCTCATTGTAATGGATTTTGTCCTGGATTTGCTTTACTATAGAGGAAAGGCAGGGAATGGTGACCTGTCGGCAGAGGTTGTGCTACAGGCTCACGTAACGAGGGGAGACCGCGCTGCTCTGTGTGTGTCTGGTTTTAACAAGCAAATAAGGCAAAGATTTCTTTAAAGATACTGAGCCCAAGGACACCACAGCTGGGAAGCACACATGAGCAATAGCTTTCACATGCTAACAAATAAAAAGATCCTTGCAAAACAGATGCTGAGGTTTGTGGGGCTGGCACAGGCTCGCTGCTGGCAGGGAGTTAACTCACAGAAAACTGAAAGGTTCGGAGATGGAAGAGTATCTAGAGACCGTTTGTTCATAAACACAGCTGAGGGCCAGCAACCTGCTTTATACCCTGCACTGCCGGAGTCATTCCTTGCAGGGTTTCTACAGGAGAGAAGGCAGATATGCAGTTCTTTTGCAGCCCACGCTCTAGAGAAATAATTAAACAGTTTTTCTTAACCTCTTGAACTTTTCATTTATTATTGCCATCCATTATGTCTACCTTCTCAAATAGCAGGATCCTGAAAGCCAGCTCCAGGGGTCAAGGGTTTATTGTTTAATGGAGATAGAACATTCTGTAAATTGCAGAAAGTCACAATGTTTAGAAGAGAAGCTTCTGGTGTACTGAATCTTTTCAATTTAACAAACAGTGAGCTTTGACATATGTTCTTCCTCCATAGCAGGAAATTTGGGATAAGTGCAGTACTGGCATGGACATGTTACCAAATCCTTCCTGTAAACCAAATGACATCTGCATTCAAATAAAAACATTCCTTCCACCAAATACCAGGAAATACTAAAAGTATCACTATTCTTCTAAGGTCATGCTAAAATGAAGTTTTTGGCTTTTAGAACACAAAGTAAGTTTGTACAGGGCCAAGACGTTTTGTTCAACACACATTTGCTGTTACAAATCCCAAGAGACGTCCTTCTGGGTCAAATATGTGCATGTGTCTGTAGAATTTTGCAAGCATTTAATCTTCTTCATATGAAAAAAGAATAAATATTTTAGGAGCGTGGACTTACATTAACAAATATTGATGTTGCCTTTGTTTTTACTAGTGCTCTGCTTTTCAAAGGCAGAAAAAGGATTTGCTTAAAACAAAGCAAACATCCTCAAAATGCACCATGCCAAAATAATCAAGGGAATAAATACCTGGGATTTACAAAATATGAATATTCTTCAGTAAATAAACTGAAGCGAGAGAAGGCAGCGAGAGAACGCTGCTGTAGTGATGGGGAGGGAGTGCTGAGTGTAAACACTTTCATCTCATAGACGGCAAATCAAGAACATTAAAAAAAATAAATATATGCAGAGCAGATTCTCCCTTCTCATATTACTTTCAGGGGATTTTACTGCTGATAGTTAACGCCACATAAAATCTTTCGAATATTATGCCAGCAGATGAAAAACTACAATGGCAGAAACAGCTTCCCATGGATAATTAGCATAAATATCTGCTTAAAGCTGAGTAATTTGTTCACTGTACGGGATGTACTTCAGCAGTTTTATGAGCTAAAAAACACAGGGAATGTTTTGAATGACTTACATTTGAAACAGCGCCGGCAGATAGCAGGCACTTCTCAGCGACTGCCACACAAAAAAATATTCTGCTCAGAGAGAACGAGCGTCCAATTCCACTGAGCTCGGGGCCAGACGTCCCTGGGAGGCTTCGCACAGACACATCCCTGCAGCTTCCCACCTGAAGGAACATTTTCACTTACTGGGAAGACTGGAGGATCCAGGCACTGAAAATGGAAAAGAGAATGAGGGAAAAAAAATGAAAAAAAACCCCACCAAACACCAAAAAACAACCATCAAAACAGTGTTTTCCAATGTTCTTCGACAAAAATGCACAGGTTCCAAAATAGTAACCTTTTCCTTTTTTTTTTTTTTTTTTTTTTTTTAAATAAAGGTTATTTCTTTCAACGGACATTGTGTTTGAGAAGCAGGACTTGAAGAAGCACCAGAGATGATGTCGCTGGCTCAGGGGTAGGTCCAGTGGGGCTCCCCACGTTTGTGACACTGCATCCAGCACCTGAGAAGGTTTTCTTTAGGCTTCCCTGGTGCAAACCTCTCCTCCAGGGCTGGAAGCTGTGGTTCATATGGTTCATATGGTCTTTCCACAACCTCCCCAGCTCCTGATAAGGGGTTGGGAGGAGCAAAGGGGCAGCATGGGAACAACCTGAAGGGGAGGTGGTAGATGAACCTGTAAACCTAATGCAATCCAAGCCCTGGAGAAGAGCCTGAGAAGTACCTGATGAAAATGTGGGTGGGAGACAAACCAGCCTTGCAGCCCACAGGAGGTTACAGATGAAAGCACAGATATTCAGGCCTTAATGGAGACCCCAATCCACTCGGAAGGTTGCTCATTTCAGTCAGATTCCTCACCTGGCCTTGAACCTCTTGGTGGTGCTCCCAGGATCAACTGTACCTCCTGTGAGTGATACCCCTGCCCCAGAATACCCCAAGCAGGGCAAAAGCATCTAAAGAGAGATGAAACAATTAGAAATGCATATACCGTGGTCTTCTACAGCATGCCTTGAGTTGCACTGGCTCCAAATGCTGCTGAACTCATCAAGACCTTTATATCCTCTTGTCACCTGTGCACATCTGGGTTGTAATCCCTATGGTCTCCATCCTGGACCCTACAGCAAGACCTGAGAGGCTGAACTGCATGTGCACAAATGGGGGGGAAAAAAAAAAAAAATAAAGCTGCTTCTTTTCTCAAGGTTATATTTTTTTCAACCTTTATTTTTGAAAACTTTCAGTTACAAGTGGAAAGGGAAATTAGAAAGAATCTCTGTTACCTACTAGAAATGCCTAACATGGCCAGCACAACTGCTCCACTCCCCTGTGTAACACGGAATCACCTATTGCTCTTTTGAGGACACTTTGTAAGGATGCAGGCAGGCACCTTTGGGATGTGATCAAAATACAACCAGGTGGGGACCCCATAAGGAGAAAGCCGAGATCAGCCGTGGCCACTCACCTGGTCGCCAGTCGTGTTGTGACTACCCAGACACCTCAAGTGCCCCAACATTTTGCTCCATTTGTTACGTCCCAAAAAGTCTCCTGTTAACTTGAATGCAGCAAAACATGCCGCTGCCAGCCTGGGCTTGGCCCCACGCAGTTGCCCACGTGCTTCAGCCTCAATGGAGTGGCTCACCCAGTGGCAACTTGTAGGGAAATCCCCCATCCTAGTGGCAATCTTGATGTGCCACCAGAGACAATCATCTCCCTGCTGAGTTAAAGCGCAGCGCTGGGCTGCAGCTTTCTTTCCAAGTGAGAGCTTGGAGCTGCTATTCAGACCTTATATTTAGAAAAATGTGGGAAAAGAACTAGATCCATTTCAGGGTTTGTGTTTTTGTTGGCAGGGTGTCTGGTATCATTATGGAGAGCAAACCGAGGGTTTTTCTTTTCTTTTTTTTTTTTTTAAATTTTTTTTTTCAAAGTATGCGTTTTCTTGCCAGAAACGTATAGAAGAAGTGGGATCTGATGAGGGGAATTTGTGGGTGAGAAGCCTGAGGGAGCAGCAAAATTATTTCATAGTCACATCCTCCATGTGCACAGATGTGTGGGTCCCAGGGCTGGGAGGACTCCAGAGGTCTCCCCCTCCATCCTCCTGCCCTGTGGCAGGACCAGCTTGACTTGGTGATGGAGCCACCACATCCTCCCCAGATTTTCCCATCCTGACCTTATTATCATCTTTGAGTTTACTGCAAGATACATCCAGGTTTTTCCTGACAACGATGGATGTGGGGGATGGATTATTCCTTTCCATTCCTGCCATATACAACCCTAGGGAGCTAAATAGCATAACAGAGTTCCTGGAGGATTTGCAGAGCAAGCCAGGTTTGCTTGGCCACTTAGAGCACCAGCACATGGCAGTAAGTTGTGATCCATTTCGAGGGCTAATTTTTGCAACAGTCTGGTGTATAATTGGTTTGCAGCAGACCAGTGGATGTCACCTCAGAGCACATTTAAGGACAAAACGTACTCTCATGTCACTATTTCAAAGTCTGCAAGACATCGGCACTGCCAGAAGCTGTGGCAGGGCTCTTGCAGATGGGTCAGTGGATGGCAGGGATGGAAAACCACAATGATCATGAGAAAAGGACACCTGTCCTTTTCCATTCCCTAAGAATTGGCAAAATCACCACCGAAATACTGGACCACAGGCTTAAAAAGCAGACAGGGAACCTTTGGGAAAAGCCATCTGGTCCCTGGCAACAGGGACTCATCATATGTTGCCCGCTAAGCTGTCAAGTTAAGGACTTGTCCTGCTATCACTCAGTCCTCAGAAGGTCAACGACTGGCTTTGCTTATCACCCGGAGGCACTTTACTCTGGTTAATTGGCATCCCTGGGGACAAGACAGATTGATGGCCTCCCATCAGAGCCTTTCCTGGCCAGCCCAGGAAGGACACAAAGCTTACCCTCACCCTCTCCTACCCATCTTTTACACAGTTTCCCATGGAAATAGGAGTCACGAGGAAGGACTCACTCATGGGGAATGGATGGGTGTAATGTCACTAATGTCAAGGCAGCCTACAGTGAGAGGAGGGAAGGAGAGCAGCCTCAGACTTGTCTGTTCATGTGTCCATCACTGGAAGATGCCTGGAGAAGGGGCACATTTCTCTGTCCGGGCCCTGTAATGCTGTGACACGGGTGAGGCAGCACCAGGACAGTATTTCATCCTTTTAGACATTAGTTTCCTCATTTCAAGGTGCTTCAGGTGCCTCCACATAGCAGTTTTGTGTGGAGGACAGATGGATTAAGGTGGCCACTGAAGTAGAATCATAGAATTGTAGAATCATTTTGGTTGGAAAAGACCTTTAAGATCATCAAGTCCAACCATTACCTCAGGACCATAGCTCCAGGCCTGGTACATTTCTCATGCAGCATGGAGAGATGGCAGGATCAGAAGACATCAAAACAACATCTCCAAGCCTGACTTTTCCCTTGCATGCGCTGTCATGTCAAAGGACAGGGTCCTCTGGACACTTTGCTTCTCCAGAGAAAGACTCTTTCCATTGGTGATCACTGAAAAGGACCAGATGTTACCTTTTAGCTTCCTATTGGCTCTAATCTCCTTTATTCTTTGATCCCAACCCCACTTAAAGAAACCCGTATTTAGCTTCTCTTGGGTGGTCCTCAGGGAAGGCTCAGCTATTTCTAGCTTCTTTTTGTTTTCTTGAGGCTCGTGCCCCATGGTGTATTCCTACCTCCTTGTATGATAGGAGGAAAACAAGCCATGACCCCTCCCAGGGCTGGGAGCAGGTTTCTGCAGTGAGGATTTGCTAAGAGTCTTGCTATACAGTCAGGGTCGGTGAACCAAACAGTCTAAGGTGCTCTTCTTTGCTCTCAAAGAGCCAAGCGTCTCGTTTTTGCATGAAGCTCTCCCTTGTTTTTGCAAACATCCTGACTTTTGCATTCTCAAAACCATTATTTTGTTGGGTAGGGCTGATGGAGCTGTAACTTGTACCCAGACCTGGAGGGACTCGTGGAGAAATCCTGCGTGCATTCACCTCTTCTGAGTTCATCCTTGCTTACGCAGCCATCGCTTCGTGCATGAACCCTGATGGCCCAAGCTCACAGTACACACATGGTGTTAGTGACCAGGATCCACCATCTGCATCGGAAAACTGCCACAAAGCCAAAGACAAAGTCTTGCTTTAAGCAAACAGAAATGTTCAGGACATACCAGACTTCATGTTGGAAATCAGAGCCATATTCTTCAAAACTCTGGCCCTTTGTTCAGACGCCCTTTGGAGACCTCCCGCAAATACCTCACTTGGACTTCCAGATGCTAGAAATTAATTTTATTTTTTAATTCTGTGCCACAAATTCTTAATTTTGGAATGCGCACATTTCCTGTGCGGTCCCTGGCTCCTAGAGACTACAAATACATCTGAAATTGCAACAGACGCTGATAACAAAAGTTTGAGGGTAAACCAAGAACTTTTCAAAGCCTTCTCTAGATAATTTATCCTATACTGGCGAGTAGCCACAAACTCAATGGTGGGGAAGGAGGCTGCTTTTGATTTAGCTGATGTTTAGGTGTGAATGAGAAGGAGAGATATGCAATTAATCATTGGAAGCAGGGAGATGGTATTATTTTGATTCATACTTGACAAGTTTTCTAGGAATGCTGAACTCGAGTAGAAATGCATGGCGGACCCAGCTGTTCAAACAGTGTGATTAATTAAACTGATTCCATGTGAAAAACAACACTGACTCTCACTCTCAAATTGCAAATCATTTTCAATATATTGGGGAAGGGCCAGCCGAGCTTTATTAATTGCTTTGGAGGTGATGAATCAGGGTTGTCTGCAGAGACCCACACAAGCGCGCATTCCTGAGAACATACGTGATGATGGACTAGATTCACGGCTGCTCGGATCGGCGAGGGTTGCCTTCCCAGGGATGCTGCCTGGATTTGCACACAAGGCGGGGATGAAACCTCGGATGAAACCTCCGACGAGCGCTCTCCTCCCAACCCCGCACTGAGACGCTTGCAAAATCGCGACGGAGCCGGCGCTTGTGTTTCGGCGGTGCTAATAATAAAACCTCCTCTCCCCGCGTGCGTATGCAGCTCGTTCACCTGCCAAACCACGGCTCTCTCAAAATATCAGCAAAACGAGAGCGGGCCTCGAAGCGTATGATTTGCCCAAGACCACACAGGAAGCCTGTGGCCAAGCTGGAAATTGAGCCCACGGCTCCTGGCTCCAGGATTGAGTCTTGGCCACCAACTTGGGGGCCACCCTGAGACCCTTCCCCACTCAGTGATCACAGAATCACAGAATCACAGAATGTCAGGGATTGGAAGGGACCTCGAAAGACCATCAAGTCCAATCCCCCTGCCAGAGCAGGAACGCCTAGATTATGCTACATAGGAACATGATGAACCTATACAGGCAGGAAGACGTGGCTTTGATAAAAACACCTTGCTCGCACGCATTTAAACCCAGCCCAGCAGTGGGATGCCCTTGCAGCAGGTGCTGAGATGGACTTGTGCGCCCCTAGACTAGTGTGGCGTGGGTTTGGCCCCGTGAAAAGGTCCGACAAAATCTTAGCCCTGCAGTGGAGGCTTTTTTGATTTATATTTTCTGCACCAGCTTGTCTGTTTTACTCATGCTGCTGACAAGGAGAGGGATATTTGATACGTGCTGAGGGGCAGATGTTGAGCACCGCGGAGCAGCGCTTGCAGGAGGCAAGGCTGCTTCTCAGGTGTAAACCGTCTGACGGTCATAAAATGCCTTACGGGGCAGGGGGTGAGAGGGAAAGAAATAGATTAATCTGCCTGGTGCTCACAGATGTGGAAAAATACCCTTGAAACAGCTCAACTGGATGTTTGTCACCACAGCTGCCAACGGAGGGAGAGTGACAGCCCAGCAGCGAGTGTGCAGACACCTTTCGACTCGACCAAATCCCACGGGGCACCCTGCGGTACCAGGCAGTGACCCTGTGCTAACTGCTTTCAAATGTAACGTTTGAAATGTCTTGCAAGTACACATCTGAGCCAAGATTTCCACCCTGAGCCTGGCGGGGAGGCTCTGAAAGCTTATTGCAAGCACCTGTCTGGTCTTCAGAAGCATTGATCTCCTACTGAGGTCAACAAGGGGAATTAGAGAGGCTGGTGGCTGCTGCTCTTTCTGCAAAACTGTGATCACGATCCCAAAATTTGCTACCCGGGGAGCCCTGTTCTGACCCTTCCTTTTTGATCCCAGCAGGGAAGTCACGTGCATCGAGACGTGTCCCAGACACCTCACGTTGGTGGAGCCCATGCGGGTATGGCAGCTGGCTGGCTCCAGGAAAATATTGCTTTGTCCACCCTCTTCAGACCTTATAGTCTGCCATTTCTCCAAAACAGCTGAGTGATAGTTAAAAACTGTTTGCCCTCTTTCCCCTCCCTCTGAAAGGAACGTGAGTCTCTGCAGACCCATTTGTATTGCTGGCTCAACTGAAGTTAATAGGAATATTCCCGTTCTTCTCCACAGGGGCCACGTTTTTCCCTCGGGAGATCTGTAGGGCCGTTTACTAATTTCACAGACATCTCAGCAATTCCCCCACATCAACCTGAGCTTCTTAGAAATGGAGAATGCGATCTCCCCTCTGTCTCCGGGTGATGTGACGCCCCTGCGTTCATGCTCGTGCTGCTCCAAACAACACATTTTCTGAGCACACTGTGTTTGTCTGAAAATACACCAGGAGGGCTGCCCGATTTGGAAATGACTTGAATTACAAAAAAAGCACAGCTGTCTTTAACAGCTCTCGAAGCTCATGCAACTAGTCTGCAATTTATTGACTAGGATTAGATGCTTATTGTCTATGACACTTTAAATACCATTACATTGAAGTTTATACAAGAAAGTCCAAGTTTTCAAACTGGAATCTTAGCAATAACAGCTGGACCATTTGTTTATGTGATAGACAGAAAAGAATGACTTCTGTAATCTGTGTATTTGGCTTCAGGATTTTCTTCGACATGGGGAGATAGAAACCTACCCCATCCTTAATCGAGGATTGTTAGACAGAGCCGAACGCCACCGGCTAATTAGTCCCTGATGTTAAGACTGCAGCCAAAGCTGGGGCTGAGTCCTTCCCTCGTCCTCTCACACCTGACGGAGAAGCACTTGAAACCCTCTAGCCCACCTCTGACAGTCAGGGCTAAGTCTCCTGCCTCTCTCCCCCAGGCTGCTCACATTCCGCGTTTTGTTTCTAGCATGAAAGACTTTGTTTTAAATCATAATAGTAACCAGGCTGTAATCACATTATAGCACACATGGAGAACTTGCAAAAAGTCATGTGCTTTGGATTTGACATTCTGATTTATGGTTGTGCGCTCCAGTTACACAGCTGCAATCTCATTTTCGACAAAGATGTTTTCTATTTTTCTATTACTCTGCTTCACCCTGTCTTTATGTCGAAGAAAATGAAAGCCACCAGGTGAAGCCAGCACAAGAGGACAAATGTTTGCATGTTCTGGATCAAAACCATGATCAAATATTTTATGCTCTACTTTCATAAACAGCTTGCTACGGGCACACGTGGAGGGGGTGTAGATTCTTCATTTTGAGCCATTTGAAGTTAAAACAAAACAAAACAAAACAAAAAAAAATCCAGACTTCTATTTATTCAGAAACTAGATCAGCCTATGAAATTCACATCCCAGCCACTTGATCACAGTGACTTCACCAAAGAGGGAAGAGGCTGGCGGAATTATTCCTTAGACGTTTGAACAGGCTTTCCACTTGCCGGGGCCCAATGCTGCTCACTGTCTGCTCCGTTGAGTAAATTTTACTCCTGAGCAAAGCCCAGCGGAGGTGGCAAAGTCTTGCTCTGCTCGGTTAAGAGCAGACTGCAGTCATTAGCCCTTCCCTCTGTCAGTAACCCGTTCGTTTTGCATTCCTACGAAGAGTAGCAGCATTCCAGCTTAATTAAAAAAGTGAGCACTTTTGCAGTAAATTGCATTAAGGTTGGAAAGGGGCCAGAGCTTATGTTTTACATGAACCTCTCTTGTCTTTGGTGGAGTAAAGAAAAGAAAATGTCATCAACATTCTTTTCACAATTTAAACACTGATGATCTATCTTCAGGGCTGAGCATTACATAGAGCACGAAACCACCGCTGCGTCCCTTACCAGGGGTAAATTATGCGTTACAGACTCATAAACCATAAAGCGCGGCGTAAAATTTTACTGAGACCGTCATTTTCAGCATGGATTAGAAAGGTTCTAGACGGAAAATGTATTTATCGTGGTTCTAGAGCATGTGTTAAGGAGCTGAAAACGCACACAAACGGAGCCTGTGTGGGTCAGCCCCTGAGCACGACTGCTCACTGCAGCACAGCTTTGACTGTAGAGTCTTCGGGGCAAGTAGCCCCTTTGTCTCAACAATGAGTAATTTAACCTCCTGAGTAAATTCTGTAGGCTGCAAATGAAGGAAGTTTCCATCTGTAGGACAGTGCTACTCCAAGTTAACAACTGAACATAAAGGTAGAGCTGGGACTCAGTAGAGCTGAGCGCTGAAATGAGTGCTTGAAAATGCTCCATGGACACAGCTGGACACCTCTGTGGCAATGACCACATCTCTCCATATCATGAAGGAAATCTCCAGTAATTCTGTGTACATCGAGGGGACCAGAATAAAAAATCTATGTTTTGTTTGGTTTTTTTTTCTACACCAGGCATTCCCCATCCACGGGGACTCAGTTTAACCACAGCCTTTGGCTGCTTCTGCAGGGACATATATCAGTGGGACCTGGAAGGAAACACTGCCCTGAACCACAGTCCAAAAATACCATCAGTGACTATTTCTGCTGCTTACAGGTTACCATCAGCAGCAGGTTGACAGTAGCTTGTCTCTGGAGTTAATGAAGCTGTTCAGTGTTGGACCTCCTGGGCAGTGAGAACATGACTACATCAAAAATTCCACATTGTTCAAGTGGAAACTGCAGAGTGGAAACCTCCCCTCTGCTCCACAGAACTTTGATGAAAAAAAATCCAAAATTTTAGAAAGGAAGAGTTATTTGTTTTTCATGGTTGGCTAAGTCACAATATTCTGGCTATGGAAATAACTATAATAACAGATCTGTTGATCCTAAGTATCTCTCCTGTACAGTGCCTGAAATGGGCAGGTACACACTAGCATGCAAGCTCAGCTGCTCCTGAACCAAGCAGGACTTCTTTTCCATGATAGGTGGGATAGTTTCAGAGGATCGTTGGATTATCGTGAGGATTGCTCTCTCAGCAGAGCGGAAAGGAGAGTAGGTCACTGGGACTCCGTAGCTGTTGTCTAAAGCAAGAAGGGATGTGCCCAGCTGTGTGTGGCTGTACATGTCTCAGCTCCACCTCTGATAAATAGACCCTTGGACAGACCAAGTGAGACTGAGCAGAATGACTCAGGCAGAAAAACCAGCCACGGCATTTATTGCTCCTGCAGTCACCCTTTATTTCTATCCCTAGTAAAGCCAGTCAAAATATTTTTGACCAAGGGGTTTTCTGCCGGAAAATGCTATTCTTTCTGAAATGAACAGGAACTTGTTCAAATGTCAATGGCAGTTTTCGGTCAGGAAAAAGTCATAACATTGCATTTTGATAGTGCAGTTTCAATTTGTGACATTTTGACTTTTAGATCATAACACAGTCCTGCTCTATTAGAGTAGATTATATAGTTCTACATAATCAGTTATACTTAAGAGTTGATATAATGTAAAAGTCAAAACAAATTGCCTTCTGTGACATAGTCCAACAAAACATCCCAATACACCCTCTTCCAGTATTTTTATCTTGAAGGCAATAGCGACTTTTCACTTTTAATTCTAAGTAAGAATGATTCCCATTTTACAAAACAATGAAAACTCTGGCAGAATAGAAATTCCTGCTCCTGGCCAGTGTTGCTGCTGCCCGGTGCTTGGTACACCAGGATCATCTTTTGAAAACTCATTAGCTGATGGAAGTAATCAAGGAGTGTCACCACAACACTCACACCACAACACATCTGCCTTGGAGACACTCAGTCAACTTAAGATATGTTCTCTTCTAGTTTTGTTGTCCATCTCATGGCTGTCTTCGGCTGAGCAATTCATCTCAGGATTTTCTTTATATGGAAAGAAAAAAGGATCATATTTCACACGTGATTTTCATGACCAGACACAGGCATCTGCTTTAGGTTGAGGAGGATGGCAACTGGACATCTTCCTCATGGCCACCAATATGGCCTAAATCCCGTATTGATTGGAGCTCTGTTGCCTAGAGAGGGCTGTAAGGTGGATAACTCAGATGTAGACCTTGATGTACCAGCAGATGAAGTCTGCCCCTGGTGCCTTCAGTCAATACACAACTTATTTTCTCTCTATGATGTATCTGGCTACTGCCTTTGGGAAATCTCTCACCATGTGCTCCTTGGGACTCATCTAAGTTGGAGTGTCTCGGAATAACAGTCCTACAGCTGCAGATTAACTGGAAAGGAAAATTCAGAAGCAATTTCAAAATGATTCCCCTTCCACTTTTGGGTTTTTTTTTTTTGGTGATAAGCCTTTCTCTTGATAAAATCTCTTCATTTGTTCTACAGTAAAACTCAGAGCACTAGTGAAGATCAAAGGTTCAGTGTGGTGAATGTAAAAGTATGCTTTTACCAAAAAGGCCTCCTTTCTAAAACAAAGCTCCTGAGAAAAAAATTCTGATGTCACTCAAGTTCTACCATTTTTCCATGAAGTATGGAAACCAAATCATGAGCTGAATTGGTTTGTAATTCTTCATTTCACAGACAGCTACTCAGCCATGCACTTGCTAAAGACAAGATTCCAAACATGATAATTTAAAAAAAAAAAAAAAAGCAACAACACCCCCCCCCTAACTTCCATGTATTTTTGAGGGGAAAAGAGTTAATGGAAAAATGGCTAAAAATAATTGCCAGGAAAATAGGTCCATCCAGCCCTTGCAAAGTGGAAACTCTTTGGGTATTTTGCATGACTTCATCTTCCAGCTTTCTTTGCCCAAGGGTCGTTGCAGGTGCAAAGGGGTTTGACTGGGAAGGGATGCTTCATGGTTCCCTCAGGGAAACAAGGGAATTTAGCTCCTTGCCCTACAGGTGGATGGGATGTGAGGACCAGACCCTGTGCAGATGGTGGAACATGTGACCATGAGCCTATGCCAGCTCAATTCACCCCATGCCACAGATGGATGGTTCCACCCGACTCAGGGAAAGTTGAGATTTGTCACGTGCCCCACATTGTAGAGAGTGCCAAGGTTTTTCCTAAGCATCTTCACCTGCTGCAATATTATTTTAGTAGGACTCTCCCATTCCCTAGAATTGTTCAAGGCCAGGTTGAACAGGGCTTTGGGCAGCCTGGTTTGGTGGGAGGTGTCCTTGCCCTTGGCAGGGGGTTGGAACGAGATGATCTTGAAGGTCCCTTCCAGCCCAAACCATTCTGTGATTCTGTGATTAACTGGTATAAACCCTTGGAGAAACGATGTTTCTACAATTATCATAGCAGTGGAAGGTCAGGCTTGGAGCCAGAGATGATATTGCACAAGGAGGATAAACATTTCTTCCTGAGGCTTCACAGAGGCTGTCTGCCATGGGCAAAGGGTTTGCAGGGCTGCTAAACTCCATACCTTGCAAAAAGACCCTGGAAGAGAGATTATGTTTTCACATTGTTTCCCAAATTACTTTAAATGTCAACTTAAAAGGCTTTTAAGGTTTTTATTTCAAACGGAAGTATTAACTGGAACTGCCAGGGGCAGTTAGCTTGAGAAAAGCAATACCGTGCATCTTAAACGGGGTAGAAATTTTTATGACCCAAATTCTTCATTTATTATACACAGATGGTGAAAGAAGGCTGCTGTCCCCAGTGCCCAGCAGTGAAACAGGCCTGGCCGCACTCTTCTGCAGACAAATGGTGCCTGCTCAAAGCTTTCTTAATGTAAAATGATGTTTCCCTCCTCGGCCATTCTATGCAGAGTGACACGAAGCATTCTCAAGGCTGAGCCTGATTTGTAGGATTGGTGAAACCTGTCACATTCCTCCCATATTTTAGGCAGGATGGGGCACGATGCTTCTCATTGCCAAGCGCAAGCGTTGGCTCTGGCTGTCACATCCCTACAGGGTGACCACACTGACGAGTGACGGTCATGTTGTGCCATCTGGTTCTTTAGGTGCTCAGAGACAATCACCTGCACATGCACTCACATCGATTGTGTCTGAAAGGCAGAAGTCTCTGTACACACCCATTGAAACCCTTCATAGAATCATAGAACTGTCAGGGTTGGAAGGGACCTTAAAGATCATCTGGTTCCAACCCCCCTGCCATGGGCAGGGACATCCCCCACTAGATCAGGCTGCCCAGAGCCCCATCCAGCCCGGCCTTAAACACTCCCAGGGATGGGGCTGCCACCGCCTCTCTGGGCAACCTGTGCCAGGGTTTCACCACCCTCATGGGGAAGAACTTCTTCCTCACTTCCAATCTGAACCGAACCATCTCTAGCTTCAATCCATTCTCTCTAGTCCTATCATTACCACGATGAAACCCATGCCCATGTTAGCTTATCTTGCCATCATTTGCACCTGTGTATATAATACCTGCCCCACTTACTGGCAATCAATACATTATGTAGAAGACACCAAAGAACTGTGCAGGAGGTGAAAAACTGTTCTTGTGCAGTAACACACACAGAAGAGTCTTGCCCCACAGCAAGCAGCAGGAGAGACATCTCCCTGCATCCATCACTAAACCAGCTCAATGCAAGTATTTTATTCCACATCTAATTCCTTGCTCTGGCACTAACCCATTATGTAGCCTTTGGCAAGTCTGTCTTCCATAGCCCTACGTTAGCTCCCAAGCCGTGAGCTTTCGCAGGATCCATCTCTCACCAGAGGCAGCACCAAATGCAACAGGGTGTCAGCTGGAGCCCTCAGCTCCAGTAGAAAAGGCAGTAACATAAGAAGGAGGTGACCACAGAGAGAAATATAAGAAACACTTTTATTCTTCTATTCTATTGTCCTGGGGAAGAATCTGCCCCTGGTGAGGAGCTAAAATGAACAATCAAATCCAGCTATTGAGTGGGAGGAAGAGTGTGTTTATGGGGTCGTTCTTCTCCTTATGTTCCCACTGATGCCACCTCATCAAAAATAACATTCCATACATGAACATTGTTAGACCTTTGTTTTACTCACAGTTGCTACAGTGAAAGCAGGTGAACAAACCCTGCTGTGTGATGCACCTGATGTGTTGGTGCAGCAAGCGCAGCAAAAATTAGCAAATATAAGAGCAAAAGCCAAGGCCGGTCCATGGACAGGTAAGTAATTTTTTATCCATTGAGTCAACAGTGTGGTGTCTCACACACTACTTGGTCCCTGCCTGGAAGAAGGGGGAAAAACCTCACAGCTGAGCAACCCAGACAGAATTTCAAAAAGCTTCAAGACCTGCAATGTGGCACAGGAAGAGATCAGGAGAAGTCAAGCGTGCTTCCTGGGCCACGCAATGAAGTACACCAGGTGAAACTGGTGCTTGCAAGTGGCCCATGATCCATCCTGCAGCAAAAGTCCCAACTGTAATTGCCTGTTTAAACTGAGAGGATATTTCTGCTTGAGCACAGATCTACTGATGCTTTTATTACAGAGGCAGTGGGCAAGGCCCTCCTGGGAGGCATCTTGGTATTGTGGGCTTCAGCTCTGGCTGGGATCAGTCACCAAAGCTTTAGAGAGAGGCAAAAAAGCACAACTCCAGGAGTGAGATTACACAAGGAATGGGAGGGGACCTGTGGTGAGGAAATAATGTTCATCTCCTGCAAGAGCCCGGAAGTTCCAAAGCCTGTGATTAATTTGATGTGCTGTAAATACTGTATGACAAACATGGATGTTGGTTTTTCTTCTAAACCCTCTTGGAAATTCCAGACAGTCTGACACCCAATATATCATCCCACATGCTCTTGTTTCTAATTCCAGGATCATGCCTACCCGTACAACACAAGCAGCTCTGGGCTCTTAATAGAATTATCGAATCATTTAGGTGGGAAAGGACCTTTGACACCATCAAGTCCAACTGTGCCTAAATTCGATGAGGAATCCCATGTCTCCAAGGATTAATTTTTTTTCCTGATTTCCAGCCTAAACATGTTTGTGACCAGCATGTTAACTATTTTCATGCTCACGGTCCATAGTCAGTCCACAATAAAGGAGTATATCCATCTCTCCATTCTTCTACATTTCCAAACCACGGGGGTCCACCAGTTCACGACATGGTTCTGCCTTGCACTTGACCTTGTATTTGTGTGGCCAGGTGCCTTGCCACTCCACAAAATTGCTTTGGCTACCTCGTTGGTAGTGCTCAGATTTGGCAATATCACCCAATGTTTTGTTACCTGCATTTTTCACTAGTGTTCTTCAGGTGTCATATTTTACAGCCAGTCCCCCAGAAACAGGAAATTTTTCTTTGACCTGTTACTCCGCTGAAGGCACAAGGAGTTGCTAGTGTAACCCTGTAGCCAGTTTCCCCACTCATTCTTTATTCAAACTCAATATTAAATTGCTCAGGGTCAGGTTTAAACTAGTATTTCCCCTCGTCCTAGAGGCCAGTTATTTTATTGAGTATCTATGATTATATATTATGTTAGAGCAACACGATCTGTCCTTAACAGAACCACAAGGGGTTTTTTCCACCTCCCATGCTCCCGATCCCCCCTTGCATCAAACTCTGCTCTCAGACCCTCCCTAAAAATGAGGTCAGCGTATGGGCATGCAGTAGCCATGAGCATCCTTCCATTCTTACCTCACTTGTGCGAATTTAGGCACTAGTTTTTCCTTCTCTGGTCCCAGGACAGTGGCCCCCAGTTGACAGATTCATTATCCTTCCCTGCTACTGGAGCTGCAGTTTCATGTGCTGGTGCTTTTAATACCTCCAGTGTTACCCATTCACTCAAACACCAGTTATTACTGGGTTCAGCGCGGGGGTAAGCAGGGAAAATTCTCCAGCCTGCATTATACAGGTCACAGTAGATGATCTAATGATCCCTCTGGCCTCAAGGACCACAAATGTTAAAAGCATTATATGGCACAACCTTTAAAAAGCTCAATATTTCTGGCACTGTCCCCTTTCTCACTGCGATCTTACCAGCCCTCACTAGTCAAATGCTGTTGAAATTTATTGGTTGCTTAACAGGAATGGAGGGCATCAAGAAATGCTCTGGGGAGCATTGTGGATGATTCATACGTGAGAAACCTTCCTCTCCAAGCAGTACTGAACCATATCTATGATTCTATGGCATCTGTACGGGATGTGGGAGAGGAAAAGCACCATGCAAAGACACCAGGAGCCAAGCTCAAAATAAACCAAAGGAGGCTATTTCCCCCACGGTGGGTAATGGACCAGCACAAATCTTTGCCAAGGGGAATTACAGGTGTGAAAAGTTTACCTGGGATCCCGGGGAGACTGGACAAGTACTTGGAGAGCAATCCAGTGGGATCATTAAATAGATGGGTCACATCAGGCTAAGGAAATTTTCCAAGCTGGAGGTAATGAGATTTTTTTGAGAAACACCACAGGCACTTCTCCTGTTGTGTCTTTCTCCTGCTGGAGACAGAACTTGAACTGGATGGACTTATATAGGCTGCTGCTTAAAGTGCTGCCTTGCAGCTGAGATTGAAACTCAGGATCTTCCCAACTGCATTTCCACCGAAGGTCCTACACACCTGTCCAGAAGATGAGAATCTGTTGATCTATCAGCACATAAAAGTGCAGGAATTCTTCCCAAATTGTCAGACTTACCTTCCCAGGATGGGCACTGTGTGGCAGAAAAGCTGCCCATTGTATAACTTCATTGTTAACACCAGCGCAGGGAGTCACAAAATAGGAGGTATTTTCCATGGAGAAAGTCAATAAACAATTTTTATAGGTTTGAGGGGCTTTTTTGCCAAGTTTAAATTGGAGGAGGAGGGTAGAAAACAGCACAGCCTTCATCAGAAGAGGTCTTTTCCAGTGTTTGATGTTCAAGCGAGTACATTTCAATTTAAACAAATTTTGAAAATAGCTTTTCATTTAGGGAAACAGAAAAGCAAAAAAAAAAATTAATAAAAATAGTTGGTTGTTTTGTTGTGTTTTTTTTTTTCGCTAGCTCTACTGATCTAATTCCAGGATGGATAATTGTATTCTGACTGATTATTGTAGGACTGGAGCTCCAGTCGGGTAGAACATTCTTTTTATTGGAAAGCATTACGTGATGCTGGTTTCGATTAAGGAGGCAACCCCAAGAAGACTGCACTGCAGCCTCTTCTTTTCTTGCCTTGCTCTGCAAAAGAAACATTTTCCAAAATCCACTGAAAGACATAGAGGAGAATGGTTTGATATTGTTTTTAAAATTGATTAAACATGTTGGAAAAAAGTGGTTTTTATGCCGGTCATGTTGCCATTTTACCTTGCGTAAAGATTTTCATATATTTGGAAATCCATACAGTGCTTCTTACCTGGGCAAGATTTTCCCAGGCTTACTTAGGTCAAAAGTGAATTCTTTTTCATTCTTTATTTACGCAAATTTCTTTTAATGGAAAAACAAAGGCAAGACTTAGGAATTTGGCTTTATGATTTCAAGAATATTGTAAAACACTGGCTACGTAAACATACAAGCACAGGCTCTTTGTTAAGGGTATGCTTATGAATTGTTTTTCAAAGTCAGTGTGGCCAAAAAGGATGAGTATATTATGAAAAAAAAATCACAGGTTTTATTTTGTTTGTAGTGTTCCATACTGGAAAAGGATAAAGAGAGGGAAAAACTAAAACTGATTTCTATTAACAACAAAATATGTGTTTGAAAGTTTACTTCTTTCCTTAAAGAACAAGGCATTTCAAACGTTTGATTTGTGTATTGCAAAGTGCTGTGTCTTTATTAAAAAGACCTTTCTCATCAGAAAAATGAACCAAGTTATTTCCAATCGTAAGCAGAGTACAGGTTTGGGTATTCTGTGTTACAGGTTGATCTTAACGAGCGAATGATCGCAGAGAAGGGTCGCATTAGGCACCAAAGTGAGGAACCGTTTGCAGAACTGCCTGTTAACTTTTTATTAACCCTTTATAAACTTCAAATACGATGTGTGACCCACGTAACACAGCTTTTCCTTTCCTAAACCTCAGTGGCACTTTATGGTTTGTGATCAGTGGCCTGGGGGGAGCTCAGTGATTCAGCTCTTTCTCCTGGGAAATGAAAACCCTGCAGGTGAAAGGAATGTAATGGTAGGTGAGATTATTTTCATGGCAGGTCTTCTGGAGCTATTCAAAGACCAGAGACCTGGAAATCACTGCAGATATCACCTCTAGATCTCAGCTTTTTCTGCTTTCCATTAGGCATATGTTGCTTTGCCAGCAAAAAAAAAAAAAAAGCAGCACAATCCCATTGCACAATCCCTCAGGTCTCAGGGAAGAAATAAATGCATCGTTGCATATCATTAGACAGCTGGGGGTATTGGGGTTATTGAGTACTCAGAACTTAAATGATGCCTCCAGCACTTAAGGTACAAATTAAAATGGTTCCTCTCCTTCTCTGACCCCCTGGCTATCCACAGTACATTCCCTTTTGGGTGATGACCAAGAGCCAGTCTTGCTTTGCAAGAGCTGCCTCCCCAGACAACAATTAACCCTCCAAGGGCAAATGGTTTGTTTAATACTCAGATGAGAGTTTGCTGAGAGGTTGTTTTTCATTGGGACTGCCTGAAGGTCTCCAGACGTTGCCCATGGCAAAGGCACAGAGAGCAGACAGGTACAGGAGCTTTCTCTGTGCTCTCTAAATCCTATGGTAGGTCTGCTTCAAAGGACAAGATAATTTCCCTGCTCAGCTTTTCCATATACCAAAACCCGCTACTCAGAAAAGAAACCAATTAACACAAAAACGTAGAAGACCACATGTTCTCCATTGGCTTCCAGGAAACCCCCTGTTGATAGAGGCTGCTTGCTCGCCTTCACACTGACCTCAGAGGCCTTTTAGATGGGGTCCCAAGCCTGGCTCCCTCCTGGCAAGGGCTCAGCATCACTCCTCAAAGAGCAGCAAGCTTTCTTGGAAAGCTCCACGTGCCGCTTTCCTGCATCCTGCATCCCCCATCAGGATCAAGGTCCTTGGCACAAGGTGAGGAGATGTGCAAAGACGTGGTGTCCTGCCTTGGAGAGATTCCCTACCCAGAAACGAGAGCCTACGGAGCAAAACACAGCTGCAAATGGCGCTCAGAGTCTCGGGCCAGGCTTCAAGAATGAGCAGGCACCTTGGGCTGGGAAGGTCCTAGTACATTTTTGCAGCTATGTAAACATCAGTAAACTGCTCCTTTTGGCCGGGCTGGAGACTGATGGCATAACAGGAAATTCTGGTGCATGATTTTCTTCTTTGGAAACCACATGAAAGTTAACCAAACTTTCCCAAAACAGATGAAAGATTCTGACCAGGAGCAATCAGAGGATGAAGCAGAAGTTTTAAGGACATTTGTAATCCAGTCTAACCCCAGGCGTGGCCGTGCCAGCAGGTTACTGATGGGGAAAACAAGCTACTTCTCATCAGCTGCTCTGGGCCAAACCTCCTCCACCAGCTCTTGTCCCCGAGCAGCGACACAACCAGCAAGGAAAGGTTGCCTTGAGAGTTACCAGGATGTAGATGGCAAAGCAGAAGTGACTGTCCTGCCCTGACTCTTATCCAACCCTGGTGGTGTATTTCCACAGAAGGTGTGGACCTGAGGGACCAGGGGAAGATTAGGACTTCAGGGATCACATGTGGCTCTTCTTTTATAAGCCAGGGGCTTTTTATGGGGACTCAGACCAGGCCCCCAAAACAGCTGCTTTGGCAAAGCAGAGGCCATTCAGTCATTAACTCCATTAAGCTTCACCCTGCACGAGAGCCATCAATATCTGCACAGCCCTGAGCATGCTGTTGGGTCTGCTGGTGGCTCCCAGGGTTCCTCTTGGCCCAGTTAGAAAATCGGTAAGGAAAGAAAAAAAAAACTAGAAAAGAAAAGTTTTTCTGCAAAGTCAGTAGTGCCCAGCCAAGAGGCTTCCACACACAAGTGGCTTCTGAAACATGAACCAACCACAGAGGTCTCAGCTCTTCCCACAGCGCAAGTGCGTGGGCTCGGCTGGAAGCCCTGCTCCGGCAGAGGTTCTGACTGCTGAACACCGGCCAGTAAGCAGAGGAACCCATCCCTGGACCCTGGGAAGGAGGCACACCGGGTCTCCCAGGCCACTTCCCAGAGCCCCGTGGCTTCGTATGGGGTCAGAGTGGGCAGGGAAAGGGATGGGCTGGCTCTGGGAAGGGAGCAGCCACCACAGCTGTGAGCGAGGACACTCTCTCCAGCTGCAGAGACCCTTGGACCCAGGAAGTTTCCATGGGTCAGGACTTTGTAGGCTGCTCTGCAGTGTTTGTTTGGGTTGGCTCACAAGCTCCCCGGTGCGTATGTTTACTGGGGTGGAGACATCACTGCAGGGCTGGAGATGTGCCCTGGATGTCTCTATCCCAGAGGTAGCTCGCCTTTAGGAAGTAGGGGTCCCCATGATGCGTTCACATCTAATCAATGTTGATTGCAGTCTTAAATGAATCCAGGCACAACCCTGGAAACTTTCTTTTGAGGAGCAGATACTGTCTCCAAAACGCAGCGTTCAGCAAGCTAAAGCGAAGGTCTAGGCTGGGTTGTAAGACATGAGCTAACTGCCAGCTTCTATTTCCATCTGTGAAGGCAACGGAGCCAAGATCAACAAATCATCATCATTGCCACCAAGAATTTTGTTTTATTGGATGATAATGTATTTCCTACTGGTGAGACCATGTACCAGCATCTGGAAGAGGAAGAAATGACTATTTACATTGCAGAGCAGGGAAGACAGAGGAAAGAAATAAGTAAACGTATCACATATGTTATATGGAGATTAGTGTGGGGTTAGTCTCCGTTATGACATCTATCTCGGAGGGGAGGGGAAGAGGAAGGTGACTCATAAATGTCCCAATACTAAGTGAGTTATTCCATCACTTCACTTCCCTGCATCCCGCATGTACATGGATCCCTTCTTCTCCCCTCCTATGCAAACGCAGCACATGGGTGAAACGTGTAATTGCCAGATCTTCGGGTGACAGCACGGGCTTTGCTGAAGCACAGGGGCCATAGCACAACACTTGGGATCTCCACCATTTTGAGGAACCTTGTTAAGTGGGGGGGATCACAGCTCTTGCCTTCAAGACTCCCTCCTTCTCACCTCACAGAGGTGGGGTACCCAGAGACATACTGCAAACGGCGTGGAGGGCTGGTGGGAACGGTGCCGTGGGAATGGCTCGGACGTGATTGAGTCTGCAGGGAGCATCTACGCTCAGTCCTGTGCTCACCAAGTGTTCCAGGTCACCACACTCTCCTTTCCCATCTGCCAGGCTGAGGTTTCTTTTGCTTATCTGCTGTCTACAGGGTCCGTGCTGCCTTCTCTCCCCAGGCAAGACGCGTCAAGGGACAGGCAGCAATGCATCTGTGCAGAAACTAAGCACTTTCCTGCTGGAATCAAAGGTTTGTCTTCCCTGGAAACAGGAATTTTTGCTTCACGAAATCTGTCATTCCAACTGGCTCTTCTTTTTTTTTTCCTTTTTTTTTTTTTTCCTCCTGAAATGGTCATATAATACACTATCTACTCAACACATTTCAGTGCTCAGAATGAACTACCCACCCTCCCTTTAATTCAAAGGCGTTCCCAGGAGACAACGCTATCCTCCCCAAGTGCAGCCTGGAGGTCCCTGAGCCTCATCTCCCTCCCCTGTACCACGAGGAGGACCGAGATTGACCCAGAAGTTAGGGCTGGTGTTCACTGCTCCATCCTTGCTGCATTGGGAATCAGTGACATTTCGGTTCCTGCTTCCCCTGCTTCTGACCATTCAGTCTTGGCCTCCTAAACGGGCTTTCATCACCCAATTAGAAACAGAGCAACCTCCCGCTACTTAGTTATATTTGGCAAGGCGAGCGCACACACAGAGAAATAATCTATAGTGCTCTCCCTGGATCAGCACGTGCTGCAGAGGTTTGGCAGCCCGGCTCTCCAGCCATGTTGCCCTTTTCATTTAACCGCCGGCCACTGCCGATCAGCAGCTCATCGGCTCATTAAAAGCAGGAGCAATGCCTGCGCTTCTTCTTGCAGCTCCTGCCTGTTCAGAGCTACAGGAGAGCTGATGTCACCCGTGTCCCACTGCGGCGTGGGAGAGCTCGGCTTGGGAATCCCTCACCTGGTGTAAGAGGGGCTGGAAAATGGTGAACCTCCCACCACGTAAGGTGCTGGGATTGGGCATCTGCAAGCAAGAAAAGGAGTAAAGGTGCTGTTTTCTGAACGCCTGAGCTGCCTCCCACAAAAGGCATCGCGAAGATTGCTGTCCCAGCATTTGGACATCACAGGTTTCTGCAGAGGTCCTCCAGCTCCAGCTGATGCCACAGGACCAACACAGTTCCCAGGACACCTACTTAGACCTTGATGTGGACCTAAGTGGCTGGACATGTCCAATGCACAGCCAGACTTGCCTTTCCACTGCTGAAACCAGTATGTGATGGTATCTGCCACCCTTTCCCAGTGAGGAGACATGCACGTGAAGGGTCAAGCAGAACCATCTGATGGGACAGTCCTACTTCGCACAGTACTGTGGCCATAGAGCATGTCTGGATCTGTCTGTGGTGTGATTACTGGGCTTGCTTCTCCCCAAAAGCCTGGTTTTATGTGGATTAGTCTGACCTGATTTCGGGGATAGAGATCCAGACGTATCTGTACGGACTGAGAAAAGCCATCTGAGCTCTGCTCCTGCTCCCTGCAGCCCTTGGAACGAGTCAGGGCTGACCACAACCATCCCCACAGATGCAGACTCTGAGGGCCAGTGACGACTTGGACCCTGGAGAGCTTCCAGTCATCTTGCTTGTCACAGGGCTGGAAGACAAGGACATGTCCTACAGCCATGCAGTGACAAGGAGGGCCATGCCACTGCTCCAAGTCATGAACCCCCACAGTCACTGCGTCACCAGGCGGCCATGTCCCATCCCATGACCCAGTGCTCGGAGACTCAGAGGTTGCATTTTAAAAAAATAGTCATTAGGCAACCATTCCCTGGTTCAGAGAGGGGACACAAGCTGCACATGTTTATAAGGTGACAAGCGAGGTGTCCTTGCCACGGTGGGGCCGTCACGGGCTCAGCAAGAACAGGCTGCCAGGGAGTCACACAGGGACCCTGTTTTTTTTAATTTGTGAGGTAACAGCCTACAGCATGAACAGCGTTTCCATTGAGGAGGCACAAGGAGACCCCTAAAAGCTCCCTGACACCTGGTTTCCCCCAGTGTAATACACATGTCAGGGTTTAAATCCAAAATATAACAGAAAGCATTGGGGGTGGGCATGGGCTCTATCTTCACATCAGAGGCTGAGCATGCTGATTCGTATTGCATTACTCTGGTTATTGGGGTAAAAAAAAAGTCCTGAGGCAGCAGTAATTATAAAATCTTCTGGAGAAGGGAGAACACAAGGCTCCAGGGATCCTTTTTGCCTAAGGAGCTGTAAGAAGGCAAGGCAGTAAAAAAGTAGACATGGGAATAACCCTTATTGAGTTGCAGCAGGTCGTGGGGAACAGAACAGCTGCAACACCTGATGGGCACAAAATCGTCCAGCACCTTGGGAGCATCCAACAGACCCTCTGGGAGGGATTTTTGAAACTCGGGTATTACAGTCAGCCTAAATCTGGTTTTAGGCACCTGTGTCCATTTCTGAGCCTCATTCCCCCCAGAAAAAAAACAGACCTTATATAGTTACAATGTACAGGTGTATACGTATGTCTATCTATTGTGAGTAGTTTTCAACCTATTAATGATTTCAGTCCAATTTAGTTGATGAGTAAAACTCTCAAAAAGAATTCTGTGCATTTTGTGGAAATAGTGTTTCTCTCCTGGGTGAGGGAAAGACTCAGCCCTTAGGAGCCACCAGAGAGTTCACACTGCTACTGCTCAGGGTAGCTGAGCTCTGCCAGCTCTTCTCCTTTCCAGACCCACCTGATAGAAGGCAGCAGCAAGGGGGCAGGGCAGGAGGAGGGAATGGTGGTGTTGCATGTTAATGAAGTTGGGTAATAATAATTGTTTTATTTATAAGCACCTCCACCCCTGTTGAATCGCTCGGGGCACTGAACAACAACCATGAAAACAATTGCTCATTAATTAAAACCACACCAACCTCCCCAAGATTGCAAACAGATGGATAAACACATCATATGATATAATACCTCAGGAACTGGGAATGGAAAGGGACCACCTGTACCAGGCGGCTCGGGGAGGCAGAGGTTTAGCCTGTGCCTCCATGGACCCCCAGTTTCACAGCACTCACCAGCACCCCACCAAACATCAGAACCCTCTTACTACAGGCTGTAATATAGAAAAAAAAACAGGAGGGCATTACTCATGTCCTAAAGCCCTGCAGCAGACTGGAAGTGCCCGGGTGACCTTGGAGGAACAGTGTCAGTTCCCCCCATATATGGATGTTAAAGAATGAATCAAAAACCTCATCTTTCTACTAATCATTCCAGCCTGAGCTGGGGTGGAAGGAAATGATCTTGCTTCATGTCTGGGGAGAAACATCATCCTCAACGGAGTCCATCAGCCTGGCACTGTCCAATCCACCCTGGAGTCTTCTGTGCTTCAGGGGGAAAGCCAGATGAGGTCTACAGGTGAACTGTGTGTAGAGGAGTCTGCCTGGTCCTGTAAGTGCCTGCAGCTTGGGACTGAGAGAGAGAAAATACAACGCAACACATGGGCTTAACAAGTCCCTTCCCAGCCCTTCAGTGCTGCACGTGTTTTTCATCTGAGCATCTCTAGCCAGTCGCAAGCACAACGATTTACCACCAGATCACCTCTGCTAAATAAGGAGAGTGCTGTTAAATCCGTCCACCCCTACAAACCCAGGAGCCACTGAGCCAGGTTTGGTTGTCTGTGACTTAATCAACGAGGCAACAGCAATGTAAGAAAAGTGACTTTAATGATTCCATCATCCCCAATACCCTCAGGCTCGATCTCTCCTCCTTGAGCCCAGTGCCCTGCGGCAGCCGGGAGTGAGCTTTCCTCGTGCCTTTCTTCACCGCACCTTTTACAACATCGCAACCCTTATTTGAGAAAACGTTCCTGCAGCCGTGTCCCGGGAAGGAGAGGAGGAGGGGGCCTGTCCTGCGAACGTCTGCCAATGTTTTCAGAAAGGTGAGGACGGGCTGAGCCGGCGCTCCTGACTCACGGAGAAAGCTGGCGGCTCTCCTCAGCCAGCTGGAGGGTGGGAACAGCAACGCCGGAGGACCAGGATGAAGGGTGTGGGCTGAGCATCGCCCTGGGGAGAAGCCACATCTGGGGAGGAGGCTGTGGGGGCTGCCAGCTCACGCACGGCCATCCTGGCAGCACCAGGCGTGGAGAGGTGGCGGGCACCGACCGCATGTCCCTGGGGAGGCACCTTTTTGGAAAAGGATGAGGAAAGACCTCTGCCTTTGCATCTTCTGCAGGGCTGCAGCCTGGCTGGGGGTTTGGAGGACAATTCATCAGGTTCCTCCATCCCAGCTTGGCCAGCTGTGAGATTTGTCACCTCAGGGTGCCCAAGGAGCTGGTGGCAGGTGAGCTGAGAAGAGACTCCATACTCACACAGACCACAAATGCAGCTCTTTGAGCACAGGCTGGGGGCACTTTAGCCCTGATTTATGCTGCATAAATGTAGACCCTTGCTCCTCCACAGTCCATTCAGCCTTTCCCACTCTCACATTAATGTGTGTTATTGAGCAAACGAACTTAATGAGTTGTTGAGAGAAATACTGAGCATGCCACCTTCAACATCTGCGTGTTTACATCTTGGAGAAAAAAAAATGAAAGAGCACTAGGGATTAGTTTACAGAGGGAACACTTTCTTTGCCCATCCTCCTAGGACGTTTTGGCAATGTAAAGGGCAGGTATCCCTGCCCCGCACCATTGCACGGGGCCACCTTGTCCCCATCACTTGTCACTCTGCACGTCCCAACAGCCCACAGAGAGCTCACACCAGCGGGCCCACTTCAAGATGCTCCATGCTGACCAGCACCTTTTATGCTGCAGCAGGGACACCTGGGAAATTCTTCATCTGCAAAAGCTCCTGTTAATGTGATTGACCCTAGTTTCACCTGGATCATTGCGGGAGTACTCCACATGCTTTGCGTGAGGCCAGGGATTTCTCTTCTGTCAACCACATGTATCCCTGCTCATGAATTCTGACGCCTTGTGCCACGTTCTCACCAAGTTTAAGTGGTTCCCCTTCCCCTGGCACAGAGCACTGCATCCCTGTCTGTGTAGTCCTCTCTATTTCAGACACCAGGAAGAAGAGTGATCCATGTTCCACAGAGAAGAACAGCCCTTGACATTGGCATTCAGCTTGCTCCCCAGGGCTACATCCTTCTCTCCATGGACCTCCATTGGAGAGGAACCAGATGTCCCCAGCCCCAGCTAGAGCCCGTGGGAGGCAAAGGAGACCTGGGCTGTGGGAGGGCTGAGATGAGTTACACAAGCCGATGTGCAGCCCAACCGAGAGGCCGGTGGAGCTGCCAGGGATATATGCCTAAATAGCAGAGGTCAGAGTCTGGCCCAGGGTTATTAATTCTCGTTCCTCCGATGACATATGCGGCACTGTGTGGCCACGGCACAGCTGGGGAGCTGCTGTCTTATCAGCTCTCACTCCCGGAAGGCTTCTCCAGCTCTTCTCCTCAAAGGCTGACTTTCTGACCCAACGCAAAGGTCCGTGCAACCACTGAGGAGCCAGTGGCCTATCTCAGGGCTGGGTTTGTCCCCTCAGGAAATTACTGTGGGCCCTGACTGATCTCCAGTGGACCCATCCAAAAAAAGAATAATACAGCTTTTCTGCAGACAACTCTATCTTTGCTACATACCAATCCCATGACAAACCAGTTGGCACGCGAACGCAAGCACGAAAGCAATTTGGCTTCCCTCCTTCTTATGTTGACAGCTTTAAAGCCGCTCTCTTTAAACTCACCTCCCGTAGGTGGTTCGGCAGCAGAGCCAAAGGCTGTGATTACACTTCCAGAATGTTTGTTAGCTGCAGGTCCCCAGGCACTGAGTTCTGGAAAATATTTTTCAAGCAATGTCCTCAGGGTCAGAGGCAGGTTCTCTGGCTTGTTCCTGGCTGACTTCACATTGGGGTATGCATGCTGCAGCAAATGTGTTTTTTAGGACTCGTAGGCAGACAGACAGATCTGAAAGTTTCTTTGGGCTCCCGTCTGCTTAGATCCCATCTCACACCTAGGAAGATTCGCTCCTTCACACAGCGGTGGCACGGTGGGATTTGCTCCCCGCAGGGACATCTGAGAACAAAGCAATCGGCGAGGCTCTCCGGGCCCATCAGATAAGGCGGACACGTCTTTCTGAACTTCATCACTAAGAAAGCACTGGTCTGACCCTGCTCAGGTGGCGATCGCACCGGGAGAGTCACAACATTGCTTTAGAGAGAAAGGGTTTTGTGAAGTGTAGAGGGGGATCTTTAACTGCAGCAAGTGAGAAACAGGATGAAAACACCCTGCTGGTGGTCTACCATGTAACTGGCCCAGATCGTCCATACCTTCACACAGGAAAATCTCCACCAAAACATCCTCCAGGCATGCCTCCCACCCTGCAGTGCGCAGGTTTGCTCCAGGTAGTCGCAAACACCCATTGAAGCACCCATGGGAGCTCACTCTTGTTCCATTTTAGGTCTAATCATCACCACATTGGCTGCAGCAGAGCCTGGTGGACGCCTCCGCTGTTGGGTAAGAGGTGAGTCTGCAATGTGGGAAGCCAGCTCAGACTCAAAACAAGTCTCCTCTGGGTTGGCTCAGCCTCTTGTTGAAGCTGGGTGTTTGTGTACCTTCAGGACATCATTATATTCCTGATCGATCACTGAAGTTAAACCTGTGTTTTAGAGCTGAAACCTTGTATTCCCAGTAAAAAAACCCAACCAAACACACACACACAAAATGAACAAAAAACCCCCCAGGGATTGTTTACCTTAGAAAGGAGGAAAAGAGGTGAGGATACAACACAGTAGGAAGAAGTCAAGCAGAGACAGAGGTCCTTGCCTCTGGTTTTCATAGGGGAAAGGGACTGCTCTGTGACATTTAAAGGTGACACACTCAAAATCAATAAAAAGAAACACTTTTCTACCCAATGTGTGCAGCTAAACTGTTGAATTCCCAGCCTTGAAACTAAACAGTGTCTCATTTTACATACACCACCCAACGAGCCTCAAGTGCTACCTCCCAAGTCTGAAGTCATATCACTGGTGACGCTGGAGACGGGAATGAGAAAAAGGAAACAGGCTGACATATCCGACCCGCTGAAATCACAGTCAGAAATGGCTTAGCCAATTATAAAAGAACAGTTCTGCACGAGCTGCACGTCATTTTGGCTGTGCTGCCATAAGACATCTGCACCTTTATTAAATGTGGCGAAGAGAGGTCCACCTACTCCTCGTAATGGGTGTAGAGCCAAACACCAGCCGTAGGAGCGTCCACTTCACTTGTCATTTAAATTCCAAAATTAGTGCAAGGATTCTAATGTTAAAGGTACTAACCAGTGGGACACAATGATGGTCATACAGTTACAGCCTTTTGGGACTGAGACCCTTGGCTTCTCCTTTGCAACACTGAGGCCCATGTTTGAAAAAAACCCCAGCATCCCATCTCTTCTTCCGGTTCCTACACAAATGAAATATAGGTTTTCTTTGATACTCTTTTACACCATCAATTCTGTTCATGTCGTTATGCAAGGAGGAACAGAAGCTTCTCAGCAAAACTAGAAATTCCTTGGGCCTGACTGGCATAACAAAGCACATATTCTCCATTTTGCAGTCTAGTCTTACCAAATCCAGGTCTCTGGCCGTATATATTAAAGCTCTGGCATTATTTTCTCTACAAAAATCTTCTCTGAGTAGAACTTGTGTGCTGACATGTCACACATGGTGCCAGAGAAGTAGTTGGAAGTGGGAAAATTATTGAGACTGACATTAGAATGCCCAAAGATAAGAGCAGAGGCAACCTCTGCCAAGAAAGGTATCTCTCCTGTCCCAAAGGCACCCTGACCCGCCACGTTCCATGCTCCAGGTTCACCTCCAGTTATCCAGTAATTGGGTGGGAGGGAGAAAGGAGGGAGATCTCCCAACAGCCTTGGGCACCTGGGACTGATCTCTGCCTACACGTGCATGCCTCATTTGTGTGACTGACACGTGCACGCACACAAAAGACTTTTTACAGGCAACCTGTGGTCTTCCAAAGATGCCAAGTTGCATCAGCACGCAGTATACCATACCCTCTTTACTCCCTCCTCGCTTATTTTCCACCTGTGTATTTATTGAAAAAAGCAGCTCCATAAAGAGCTTGGGCATTCATCTTCTGTGTCAGGGGATCCAACAATCTGGTAGCTTGTAGCAGCCTGGAGTTCTCCGTCTCCATCCTTCAGCCCACCAGCACATGAAAAATACATCCAGGCTCTCCAGGAGCCACGTGAGCGCTTCCTCGCTGCTGCAACTTGCATTCAGAAGTTTTTTGCTCACAAGCTTCCCTCTGGAGTCCTTTTCTTAAACACGGATTGCTTGTCATCTTCCTGACATTTATTCATTGCATCGCTAATAACTATTAGCATTCAAGAGGTCACATTAAGAGCCTGGTGGGTTTCCAGCCGCAATTACCCTGCTTTGTTTTACTTACTTGTCAAAGAGCTGGTCTAGGGGGTTATGTTTGTTCTGCTGAAAGAAAGCTTTATGGCATGTTTCAGGGCTGACATTATGACACTAGTAGACCAGACAATCTGTCGTTGGAAAGAATTTCTGCAAATCCCCAAAGTTTTTCTGCATTTCTATGCTGTCATCTAAAAAGCAGCATCTGCTCTGTAAGGCTGCCAAAAGAAGGTCATATTTTTATTTTTACCAATAAAAGGAAAGGACGAGCCTGCGGTTCAGGCACTGGACGAGCCTTCGGGCAGCCTGGGGTTCGCTTCCCAACTTAGCCGCAACTTTGGGCAGCGAGCCCAGCTGGGGATGGGTACCTTTCCCCGTTTGGAAAGCAAGGATGGGCTTTCCTTCCACCCTTTGAAATAATGTCCTTTTCTACTGTGAATTCTGGGCAGGAGTTGTCTTACTCAACACATGCATAGACAAAGAGGGTGAAAATTGTCCAGCATTGCAGACAACAATACTGACCCCTGCATTTCTTGCACCCCTCATTTTGCCCTGCTCCCACTGGCTCATCTGCATCCACCACCACCTGTTCCCAGGCTGCAGCACCCTTTTTTTTTTTTTTCCCCTCCAATATATGCCTTCCTCCTAAATGAGATTTTTCCTCCTGGTTTGGCCTTACCACAGCTCTGAAAACAAACAGCTCACATTAAAAACATTTCTAAGGGAGGGTTATTTTCATGCCATCTTTGCTAATGGCATCTCTGTTGGAAACTGTCAGTTGAATGCTGTTTGACACATCCCTGGCTGTCACACACGGAGGAGAGCCAGAAAACGGGAACCTTCTTTCCAAAGGAGATGAGATTTCAATGGAAGTGTCAGTTTTTAACTTAAGTCTTCTCAAATATTACATTCACAAAAAAGAATTCACCAACAGCTGCACTTCTAAGAGACCAAGGGACTGATTACATCTGTCACGCGGATAATATATTGCCCTTTGAATGATAGGTGTGTACCCCAACTTGCAGCGTGTCTATGACCAACGACGTGACTTCAAAGGTGGTGGTGGGTGGCAGTGGCAGTGGTGGGCTGGGCTGAAGGCTGGGGAGGGGTGGGGGTATACCCTACCTCAGGTGTTTTCAATAAATCTTGTGTACTTCACACAAAGATGCTTTAAAGCCCTCTGACAGCGTCAGCTTTTTAACACTTATTTTTGGGTTATGCAATCGCCGCTATTTGTAAACAGGTTAAGAAAATGGTATAAGCGAGTTGCATTCATATTTTAAACAGAAAGCACAGCACTTCAAATGCAAATAGGAGACATCCTGTCTAGAAGGACGTTTAGCCAATTGCTTGATGCATGTGGTTTCAAAGATGGTTGACTTCTATCCAAAAGACACAGATGGGATGACTTAGACACAAACAGCTTTTAATTTACCACTTATGTTGCGTCTTTACTTTACCTGCTGCTATTAGAGCAATAAGGGTGCAAACACAGACCTAGAAAGAGCATTCCTGGTTAAAGCCCCTGGTTACACACGTGAAGAAACTATCCTTGAAACAACCCTTCTGCACGGAGACACCACAGTCTCCAGGGTCAAAAAAAACCCCACAGAAATCAAACAGACTAGACTAAGTCCCCTGTGCAATGGGCAATTCCTCATCTAACTTAAAACACAGTTCAAAGGTTAAATATTCGAGCATCTAGGGACAGTGCTGTAGCTGAAATATTCTGCAGGATTTGGTGGGGTATCCGTCTTCTGCTTTATTCCCTCAAAACAGTGGCATGGGTCTCTTGCAAAACATATTAAGAAATACGGTGAAGTTTCACACCATTTAAGTATTAAGGCAGATGAGTAATTCATCCTCAAGATATCCAGATATTTTATGGGGCGATCCAAAGGCTACTCAGCTCCACAGAAAGGACACTCACAGAAATCTCCATGAGTTCCGGATGGAGCCCAGCAAGCGTCTACTGGAAAGCGCAAAGAAAAAGCCAGTTTATTCAGTTGCACTAAACCAGACAAAATAGATAAAAATAAAATGTATGAGAGAGATCAGTCCACGTGTCTACAAGGGGCATAAGTTTCCATCGACCTCGGTGCCTCAGGGACATGAAATAATTGTGATCCTTACGTGCCAAAAAAGCCCCGTGTAAATATTGCTCATTGCTAAACAAAACAAAAGGTTGTTTGACCAATTCAGATGTGACAAAACAAAAAGAACACCACAAGGAAGTAAACATGTGAAGTCCACATTTTCTGAGGGACTCTGAATAATGCTCTAACTGAATATTTTGGAGCTTGGTTTTGTGCAGGTGCTAGGAAGTTTTATACTCAGAATGCCTGGAATATTTTCTCCGCTACAGGGAAATTAATAAATACTAGTACGCTTGAGTCTTTTGTGCCAATACTAACCATTAACTTCTGGCTTCAAGCCACAACCGTCTACTCTGCAGTGGATTCTGCCACCAAGGGAAAGGTCATTACGGGCCTGTACTTTCTTCTTGTTAGTGTGTTCCAAAATAATTAACAGAAGTTGTTCAGCAGATGGTTCCCTTTCTGTCAGCAAGTACCTACAGTTTAATGGGTTATGCTGGATTCCTCACCGCGAGTGGGTGAGGCTGGAAGGAAAATTAAAATGTATGAGCTTTGATCCACCCACTTGTAATTAGTTCTTGGGGTTTTACATAATAGAAAATATAAAGGAGGTGGGAGAGGGGAAATGAAATCATTATAAACCAAGAGATCAGCAGCAGCCGTGTAAAGCTGTGATTACGTTATCCAACGACATCTCATCGCTGCGCAGGCACGGAGTTGTAATTGTTTCAGCTGGGGATTTGAAGATTTACTAATTGTATGTTTTTCAGTGTCCTAGCCTGGAGATTCAGCAGGAAACCACAAAAAAAAGAAAAAAAATAGGACATGCCTGTATTTGTAAACTGACAACGATGATCCCTTCATGCCCTTGCAGCAGCCAGAGGCTCAAGCAAGAGAAGACGAGCAAGCAGCCAAGCTCTGTGCTGCAATTGGAGGGAAAAAATACCCTTGCCCCAGGAGTTTACATTGTCAGCAAACAAAGGTTGGTCAGGAATTGGGATTGCTAACTTCACGTACAAAAGGAAAACCAAAACTCACCTCAAGAATTTAAGGGCTGCCTCGTCAAAATGCCTGAAACGGTTTCCGTCCCATTAAAAGCACTGGAGTTTAGGCAGCTGCAAATTTGCACTTCCCTCCAACCCTGAGGGATTGATCTCACCTGAGCTCTGCTGTGTGGTCCAGATCCAATATGCTTCAACAAGAAGAGGATCTGAGTCACCCCATGGACACTGTGCCTCTCTGTCTCCTGTGGCTGCAGAAGGAAACCTCTGTACAAGACAGCCCACTGATGGAAACCCTCCTGTTTCCATGGAAAAGTAATAAAAATTAGCCCATCCTAATTGTTATTGTTGGCATTTCTTCTATCCTTAGCTCTGCTGTCACAGGGCATAAGGAGTTTTCAACGGGACAGGCTGTTGCCCAACTTCTGTGCATTTTTTCCTTCCACTGTTACAAAAGAGACTTCAAAGGAGCTTTGCCAGGAGGTCTACGAGGCACCTACGTGCAAGGATCTTGGTTGCTTCCTCCAAGCACGGGAGAGAGTACAAAACTCAGCACATATGCGACAAAGCTGAACACCAAGGACCTGTGCAAAGCTTCGTGATATCGTATGGGAAGCAGCAAGTGTCATGAGGATAGGTCAATGGTCAAAAGAACTGGTGCAAATGAGATGGGCAACCATCTAGGAAATGCACTTGGTGTTACAACACAGTGAAAACCACATAGTGGGACAGTTACCTTTGTAGGACCTTCCTAGGAGGGCAGCAGTGGCTGCAATAGGCAGAGATGACATTGCAGTAACATAGGGACGGGAAGAGCTTGACCAAAGTTGTAGCTCCGCTGACAGACTGAAGAAAACACATCTTCAAGCTGTGCTGCAGAAACCACCAGTAAGTGTTAGCTACAGATGTGAGAAGGGCTTGTAGGTACAGATGTTCCAGAGCTGCAACGTGAAGAGCCAAGAGGGGACAGGACAGAGACACCACCATGGACAATACTGCAAGATGAGGGCATGTGGATTGTGCTGATGGTGGGCTCAAAGTGGGGTTTTTAGAGGATTTGACAAACCCAATCCATGGCCAAGCTTCAAGTTTGGCTCCCAGTCATAGCCAGTAAATAAGACGAGGGACAACTCATGCTGAAAAAGCTGTGTTCTTAAAGAAAGTGTGAGTCTGTTCACATTGACTGCAATATGAACATGCAAATACTTCATCGCTGCCCAAATGCCAGTAACGGGACTGGGGACTGCAGGGAACCAAGGAAATCTAGAGGGATATTTTGGATTTTTGCACTGAGGACCTAGTTAGCCAGTGAGTATGTCTTTGACAGCGTCCTCTGTAGCTACAATTTGAAGACAATTCTCTTCTTTTGTTTCTGGGAGGGAAAAAGAATAGCCCTCAGGGAGCTGTGCTATTTGTTAAAAAATAGAAAAATTAAAACGGCTTTTTAATGGAAAAGTAAAAAATATTTTAACTCTTGTGTTCATGCACTCAGAAAAGAGGATATCAGGAATGATCCCAAGGGTGCTGAGCTTACTGAAGCTGCAGAAATAACCGCAGGACTTCATTCAATATCAAAGGAAGAAGCAGTCACACATGTGGATAGTTTCACGGAGCTAAGAAACGAGAACCCCAAACAAAATAGTCAGCACAGGGCAGACAAGACAGGCACATAAAAGCAGCTCTGGTAACTGGGCTTTGGAAAAGCTGAATAAAAGCCTTTTTTGGAGAAAGTGCTGTCTACAAGAGGCACTGCAAGCAACAGACTCTCATGTACTCGATCCTTAGTGTGTCCTGAACTCTCCATGCCCATAAGGAGCTCTTGCTTTCATCGCTTTCTCCTCCCAATACACATGAGTTGCTTCTTCCCCAAACCAGCTCACTCTTCAGGCAGAAGAGTCTAGTAGCGTGAATGGGTCTCCCAGCAATGTCCCCTGTCATGCATGAACCCAGAGCCTCTGATTCTGAGGGCACAAACCTCTGGCTGAAGATGAAGCAACGAGCCATGAGCTTCTATATGGAGTCAAAGCCACTAGAGGGAGTCGATGTGTTTGAATGGTTCACACATCCATTCATCTCTTTCTCGCTCTCCTCCTTGGAGATCAGGAACAGAAAGGGAGAAAAACACACAGGGAAACTGCTCAGGGCATTGCTCAACTCCCAGTGGTGTATACTGCTGTAGCTCCACTGACTTCAGTGTTTCCAGTCAGCGGGATTGCTCTGGGTTTCCAGCAGTGTAACTCAACAGAAAATGGTCTGTGAGAGTCCCCAGGAACATTTACGTATGTCTCAAGATTCTCCAGAAGAAGCAAGGGAAAAACTAGAGAAGTTGGATGGTGAAGGCGATGGAAGGAGTATCCATAACCTACAGAGAAAGGCTGGAGGAATTGTGTTGGTTTGGTTTAGAGAGGAGAAGGCTGCAGTAATGGACAGGGTAATGGACTTGTAAAGAAAAGGCCATTCTAGGAGCATCAGACCTCGCTTGTTCTCTATGGCCAATGTGGGAGGATGGGCTGGTGGTTCACACTCTTCGACTCAGGGTCCAGAAAGACTCACTGCAGCAATCTGAGACAGGAAACCTCTTGAGATCCCCCAGTGCTTCACTTCTATGAATTGTTCCACGATATATCACAACCCAAAGGCAAGGAAGTGTATACCAAAGGTGGGGGCATGTTGTTGCCTGCCATCATGCATACAGCCAGCGCTTTGGTGTTCCATTTTGGAATGAACACTGTGATTAACAAAGAGGCAAGAATGTCTTCTGGCACGTGGAGCTCACTGAAAGCCACAGGGCCAGTTATCTGTTCTTTCCTCCATGCTTCATGACAGACCAGCATTCATCGCACACTTCGCCAAACTCAGTCCTCTCCCAAGAAGGAGCATGCATCGCTTCATCCAGCATTGCTACCCAAACCCACACAGCAACCTTCACAGCAGAGGGGAGATTCTCTGCCTCTTCATTGCCACCGTGGTTAGCACCTTTGGAAGTGTATGTCCTCCAGAAGGGAAACTTGGCTGCTAGACTTCGAACTAGGCAGCCACAACACCGTAAACGAACTTTAAAAAGCTTAAATTTTGCAAGCTCAAGCAAGGTTAGTGAGACTCTGAGACAAGAGGGAGCCCTCAATGATCTTAAAGGTCTTTTCCGATCTAGGCAATTCTGTGATTCTGTGAGTATCAGCACATCCTGTGTCCTCTGCAGGTTGTCTACAACAGATGATGACGAAAAGATGAGAACTGGATGTTGTGTTTATGAGCACCCAAGAAAAAGGATCTGGAAGCAGAACTGTGCCTTTGCATACTGCAAATATTAAGTAATCTAAGTGCTCTGGTTTTATGAAGGGAATTCAAGCTCAGAAATGTCTTTGCGATGAATGGCGTTTCCATTAGAAAATGATGACTCCAAACAGAATTTCTGGGAGGAACGTACCAGTTTCAACAATTTTTTTCCTTGAGAAAAATTGCTTTGACCTAGCTCAATATTTCTCATGAGTTAAAGGCTGTCCTGAAAAGCCCTTCAGAGAGACTCAAGGAAATACTCTTTGCCTGACATCTGGGGGGAACATCTACTGCTCCCCTTGCCAAGACTCAGCTCATGTGCAGCAGTTCAGAGTTATCTAAATGTGCATCGAACCTTCTCCAAAACAAATAGAAGTCCCTTTGCAAATCACACTTAAAGCCCCAATTTTAGACACACAGTAAGCGAGATGATCGAAATGCGACCGGTAAGAGTCAAGTTAGTAAAAAAATAGGAAATGAAATTGCAATAAACACTTTTATATATATATATATATATATCTCATTCAAATAAAGCATTCGGCCAAAACTAGGTGTCGCAAACACTTCAACACCACGGTAACACATCCATCTGTTCCCGCCAGTGACCTTGCTCTGTAAGGATGCTGTAGGTGGACTAACACATTTGATTTGAAGTGATACAAGACCTACCACACTTAGGTCCCTGAATGGTCATCTCAGTTTTAATACAAATAAGTAAATCTGAAACACAAATTCAGCAGTCTTCCTCGGTGGGACCTGCGCTTCCAGTTTGCTTAAGGTTTGAGACCTTTCTACAGTTTTATCTTTCTGTCTGAAAGCTTCCGCATTTGCCTGGATGCTGGCACGACAGAGCGACTACACTGAAGTTCCCCAAATAAAGTACTGACAAATTTATTGTCTGCAATAATATTTTCCTACCTCTGTGAGGTGGGTTGAACCTCTTCCACTTTCCCCTTAGTAAAAAACAACACTGATGGCAGTAATTTATGTTTTGGTCAAGGCCAAGAGGACTAATTAGAGCATATTAAGCCGAGGAGTTCCTTCTCCCCTCCCTGCTGCAGATCCCATACGCCACATGCATCCTCCTGTTGACGTTCATGAATGGCTGCTCACAGGCTGGAAAGAGCATTTTGTTAACAGATATTCGTGCAGTTCCTTAGTAGGAACTTCCACTGTTTCCGGGATTCCTTAATCATTTCCCTAACAACCACACATAACAAACGTGACCTTCTCGTGAAAAATGAGGCTAGGTCTATAAACATGCTATTAAGAATAAATGAAGCTTTTAGTAGAAGGGGTTAGTTGGGGGTCTTTGCTAGGCAGTTAGCCCCTGGAAACTTGAATGTAAATACAAAACAATTAAAACAGGAGCCCCAAAGGATACTGCACTCAGTCAGGGAGGCTGTAATTAGGTTTTTGCAGCCGTTAATCGCTTCTAAAGTGAGCGATCATAAATTTCAAACGTGTTCTGGATCCTCCCAGAGCATGGCCTGAGAAGACTTTTTGGAGATGCTTTGGGAGAGGAGGAGATGGAGAAAGAGGGAAAGGTATAGGTGGGAAAGAGGAGAGGAGAGGAGAGGAGAGGAGAGGAGAGGAGAGGAGAGGAGAGGAGAGGAGAGGAGAGGAGAGGAGAGGAGAGGAGAGGAGAGGAGAGGAGAGGGAGAGGAGAGGAGAGGAGAGGAGAGGAGAGGAGAGGAGAGGAGAGGAGAGGAGAGGAGAGGAGAGGAGAGGAGAGGAGGAGACTTTTCCTTCCTTCCCTTTTCTGCTTTTCCCCATGTATCAGCCAGGCTTCTAAATTAATGTTGGAATGGGAGGCTTAGGCTAAACCAAACCCCAGAGCTGCTGTTTCTTTTTCTTTAAATACACACGCACACACGCATGCATAGCTAATTAAATGAAGAAAATGTATCTCCAAACATCATATTTAATTTCATTAGCTACTGTTGCTTACTTGGAATCCACTTATAGCACATGAAGATAAACATTCTCCGAGTGATAAGGGTGTGTTTATAAACTTTGTTTGGGATGAAAGAAGCCCTAGCTGGTGTGTTTTTATAGTAGGGTTAATGGTGCTTTACTAATCCTTTGCCTGTGACCAAGAAACACAGACATCTTGACTTTCCTGTGAGACATGCACGCATTCTCCTTCTTCCCGGGCCCTGGCGTGTAGCTGGAAGACAATGCACCACCCCCAGACTCTGCGAGGGTGAATTGCGAAGCAGCAGCATCACATTCCTGGGACTTCACCACTAGACAGTGTTCCCGGATAGCAGAATTAATTCAACACATTGTCATTTTGCTTTTTGGCTTTGTTTCAGGGGGGCTTTTTTTTTATTATTTATTTTTTTAGAGAAAATCACCACAGCAAATCTCCTCACAACCTTCAAACTCTCTCTCAGGTGCAACCTCAGCACCCACCACATCCACGTGGGACCCTCAATGCCTGCTGGAGGTTTTCAACCAAATGTGAAACCCATTAGACAGGGGAGGCCCCTGCATTATTTTTGTTGAATCTGCCGCTTCACCTACCTCCCTCTCCCCGGCTCCCTGCCATGCACACAAGTCATCGCCCATGGCCGTGCTGCCCTCAGCTTCCTTAGCCACATCCTTTTGGCTGCTCTGTTTCAGCTCCTTGCTGGTAAACAGAATTGGAGGCTTCCTCCCCCATGCCAGCCCCTCCACGTGGTGTAAAACCCAACCTTCCCAAAAGGTCAGGGCTCTCTGTTTTTCCAACCTTCTGTTTCGAATTTAAGAGACAATGGCTCACAGGGAGCCGAGCGGGGGTAATGTGCCGCAGTGCTGAGTCACAGGAGTCCAAGCTGGATTTTCTGTTAACACCAAAACGCAGCCTTAATTATGATATTATACAGAATTATTCTCCCACCGAAGAATGCTACAATGCTGAGAGAAACGGAGCACTCGTGCCCTTGCACATCCATCACCAGGCCACCTAAATGCTATGGGCTAAGAAAGACTCCAAACATCTGTTGCCATAAGCAACATACTTTTCTAACAGTTGAAGTTACATGTCTCCACGAGATCTACCAACAGTGCTTTTGGCCCCCCTTGCTGCCCACGCATGTGGGGGATCCTCCTATATCCCTTCCCTGGCTTGAAGACATAGTTAGTCTGGTTGGGCTGCTAGCAGGACTGGCTCAGCAGGAGATATTGACCCTCAGTGGGTCCTTGTCTCTTCTACCAGCTCCCCAGCTGAACATATTATCCGAGTTCAGAATTGTTTTTTCCGAAGAAAGCTAAGAAAGGATCCAAGGATTCATGTGGATGTCAGAAAGAAGAATAACAAAGATAAAAAGCAATCCAAAGGCTTAGCTTTAGGGCATTAACATCCCTCGTGAACTGATGACGATGGGAGGACATTTCTGTTGGTACAGGTTATTCTAGATTTGCCTCACGCAAGGAGTCCTGCTTCCATCTCAATCTACCCTCGGCGTCAGGATCCTGTGAAAGCAAATAGCTGTTGTAGCCCACAGTTCTTATTTGCCTCTCCTTGCTATGAAAAGTAGTAGCCCAGACTGCCCCTGCTTTATAAAATAACCCTTGGTCTAGCTGTAGTCTGCAATGGAGCATCCACCACCCTCTGCAGATGTCTTCCTCCAGGAGACTCATCTCAGAACACAGCTGTTTCTCAGATCATGGATGGATGGATGGATGGATGGATGGATGGATGGATATACCAGGAGGTGTGATTCTTCCTCCATGATCTGTCAAAAACTACTACTGAAATATGTCTGATGGGAAACACTCAGGAAAAAAATCAAATAAACCTGGGCTGGAAGAAAGCAATGAGCACTCCTTTAGCTTCATCAGGCCTAGTCTCAACCCTCTCTTCCAGCTAGCATCTATGCCTGCAACATGAACATTCTCTAGGTAGGGATAAGGCAGGACAGTTTAGGCACAGTGACATTTCTCAGAGGGATTGTCTCAGTCTACCTCAGTCACTGAAGCATCTGGCACTGCCTAAGAAGCAGCTCTTTGGCTATATGCTGCCCCGATTTTCTTCCTAATGTCCAACTCACTCTATCCGTTTCTCCAGGCTTATTAAGAGTTGTGTGGTAAGGACAGAACGTCACATTTCTAGCAGGGTGCGGAAACATTGCTGGCAGCAATCTCCAGATGAAGACAGAGGTCCGCCTAGTCATGGGGAAGAGCAACCACAGGTCTCTCCAGCAAATCCAAGTGCTTTGCAGAAATGGAAAGGTTTTCAGCGATGTTATTTCAACGACCTTCCAGGGAAAGGTTTGAAGCAAAGCGTGGGATACTGCCCATGGCATCACTTCATAATGAGTATCAGCATGGGCTTCTTAACGCACCACTTTTCACTGTGCAGTCAGGGTCTCTTTCTCTTTGGAGGACTCATCCTGCCTCTGAAATACAACTTCAACTTTTCTCACCAGCTGGAGGCAACGCATGTTCATATCGCCATAAGCCCCAGAGCATCTAAACCTTTTGCTTTGGAGCAATGTCCTGCAGGAACATAGCCAGCCCAGAGGAAACTGTGAGAAATTCTGTCCTCTGGAGAAGCCTGTTTATTTTAAGCAAAACAGCTAGTTTACATGTTGGCCTTTTAAGCAAAATACGCCGGTTCATTCTGCCCTGGATTTCGTTATGTAACCAAATCGCTATGTTTTTTAAATAATCTGAATGGAATTTGTAATGTCGCCTCCCAAGGGAAAGGGCCTGATTATGGTTTTACAGCTGATGTCTTCACACAGGTGAGACCACCAACCTCAATGCACTTCTGCTTGAAGTCTGCATCACTCATCTCTGCCTTGCACCCAGGACAACTGAGGCACAGAGAAATGGAAGTGAATAGACCAAAGATACTGAGCAAAAGTACCAGGACCTGCTGCAACATTCCTGAGACTGAGCTGTCTGCTCGCTGGCTTCGCCTCCTGCCATGGCAAGGCATTGGGAATGATCCAAAGTCACTCGAATGCTTCCAGCCTCTGGCAACATGACATTCCCAGGAGATGGTAGACTCAGCTTTTGACTGACCTAAGTTGCCCCGAGTCTTGGACCATGCCTTCCTGCCTTCCATACCGGTGCCAGGGCCTGATGGATACACACCTGATGGAATGTGTATCTTCGGGCTGAGACACCCTGAGGGGTGGGAGTTGGACACTGAGTTCAAAAGAAGAAACATCAAACCCAACAGCTGTGGTCAAAGGTTGCACCATATAATACGGTAAGGTACAAGTGTCTGTCTTTACCCTTTCAAATTCTCTTTCAAGCTGTACTGCACGTCTGCACATTTCTCCTTGCCTCACATCAGCTCCCGCAGAGCTGGCCAGGTCTTGGCATGCAGAGATGAATTTCTTCATAACTTTCCCACCCTTCATGTCTAGCATCTTCCCACAGATCTGATCTTCCTCCCAGAGGCCACTGATCTGAAGAAGACAAACCAACCTTTTTCCCAAAGCCAAAATCAAGCATTTTGAAGAGTGAAGTATGGGTTTTGGCAACCTGTTCTACAGATGTGTGGGTCATGGGCATATGTATTAAAATATTCTACATTGGTGTTAATTCACCTCTGGTACCTCAGTATGGGTGAATTCTACCCATGCACCCATTTGGGAACCTGTGTTCTCAGCTCCTACCTTGGGGCTGATACACAGGAGTGTTTGTGAGTCCTCTTCTGGCATAACCTACTGAAATCACTCTTCTGCTCAAAGGTCATTATTTTTGTTTACTATAGGACATCATAATCATGTTTTTCTGCCTCGGCACTTTTCTCCACCCCATACCAAGGTCTGCTGTCACTTAAAATTGCCACTCCCTGCTCAAACCAGAACACAGGATTTCCGAAAAAAAATTGTTTTTGTGAGATTTCCAAACCAAATTAACGAACTGTGCGAAAACACAGGCTTTGATGTATGTACAAATGGCATCAAGCTCTCAGCCATGTTGAACTCAAAGAACTCCTAATCCTCAGTCCCTTCCCTGCAATTAAAGCAAAGGCAGTTGGTGCTCTCCATACACCACATGACCAGTAATGCTGTATTTTGGCTTGAGAGTATCTACGCTAGCAAGGAGCTGTATTTTAACTTAGAAGTCCAGCCTAAGCAATGTGTGGTTAGTGGCAGCTCTGAATTTTTGCAGTGCCTATTTATACAAATTGGATTGACTTTGAATTCTACAGCTTAATCTCTTTTCTGTCACAGTATCGTGCTAAGGAGTGAAGCTCCAATCTTGTAACTGATTTTTGCACTGTCAGTGCAAGATCCAAGGCTAAATTTCTTATAGATAAGTATGAATCCTGACATGGCAGATGGCTCTATCCTGTATTGAATTATGGAACGTATTGTAACATACATAGTTGCTTGATAGAACTTAATTATACCACAGGAGGGAGCCTCTATGGTTTAGCCTGAAAATATGCTCCTGATCAAATGCCAGTCTCCCAAATTTATTAAGCACCTATTAAAATCACCGTAGAAGATGATTATTTTAGGTGACTTGCATAGAAAGAGGAAATAAATACAAAATCTTGTGGTGGAAAAATTTCCAAGCTGATTTCGAAGCCCTATATTCTTCTTCAATATGTACTTCTTTATTTATAGTAATATTGGCCATGAATGTCACAGTTCAGATCATCTTGGACGATATGGTAGGGTTCTTCACCTCTTTCCCTGGAGGTCAGGATGGTGTTCACCTCAGCAAGATGAACCCTCTTGCAAACCTTCCCTCCTCACCATCTGTTCCCTTCCCTCTCACCCCTCTCTCTTCACTCTCCCTCCCATGCAGGTGGTTGGCAGGAAAAAGTGAGGCGCCCTCTCCAGTCAACACCAGGAATCATCTTGTTCTTCCTCATTCTACATCCTGTGGGCAAGCTTAAAGCATGCCTAAAGCGACTCCATACCACTGTCCTTGCTTCCAACCCCATCACGGTGGCCAAAGACACAGATAATGGAGGATTTGAGGTGGCTTCTACTGAGCCTGGCCCGGTAACAGACCTAGGATCTCCTGCCCTCTTCATGGGTAAGCTCACCACCCGGGGCCGTGCTTCCCTTGCCTTGCTTGGCCGTGTTCCTCAAGGCCAGTGTGCTTTGGCTGCCACTCTGAGCTCTCTCTGGTTCTCAACCCCAGAGTTATTTCAGGCAGTGCTGCACGGTTTCCCTTCCAAGGCCTTATGAAACACTCTTCTGGGACTCTTCACCTGACTCATTGTTTCCTCTGCCACCCCACGCTGGGAAGCATCGCCTGGCTGATGACTTCTTTGGGAAGCTCCTGAGGAGAAGAGAGCAAGAGTAGCCAGGCAGAGCCTTTAACCCATGGGTTTATCTCCACAGGCTCAGAAGAGTGGGTCTTTGTTTTTTCTTTCGTTTTCAGCAGTTCCTCTGCTTTAGCTCCTTCTCGCTTTGAAGTGATTTGCTTTCACGTAGCTGACATCCGAACTCACACTTTGGACATCTCGCAGGCCAAACTGAAGTGCTACAATACGGACCGCTCCATACTTAGCAAGACACATCAAAATTGTTAAATGCCGTATAACCACACCCATCATCAAAAACCCGTATGCTCCCATTTCATCAGCTCAATTACAAACCACAGCGTGGCTTTGTTTTAGTTGATAGCAAACAGTCTGACATGGAAGCCACCCACCTTCAGAGAGCTTTTGTTTGTTTGTTTGTTTGCCATCTTACTTAGGCTGGCTTTTCCCGCCACCTTCTCGCTCCTGGTGTCAGAGCGGCCACTTAGAAATGCAGACACGCTCCTCATTTTATGTATTTTTCCTGAAACTGAAACTTCTGTCACACACTTTTCAGCTGGAAGTGAGGAAGTGGCTGGTGCAGACAGAATTAACCCTTTTTTCCCCCTCACTGATGGTCCCTTTATCTGCACTTTTTATTTTGAGAAACATTTTTTCCCTGAAACTCTCAAACAAATTATTTCTCAGCCTTGAGTCCAGTGACTTCAGAGTATAAACAGGTATGGTCCCAAATCTAAAAGCTTTTTCTTGTCTGATATATTCTTCTTGTTGATTGCTCCTCTTCTTATAAATCATAGACTCATAGAATGTCAGGGGTTGGAGGGGACCTCTAGAGATCACCCAGTCCAACCTCCTGCCAGAGCAGGGTCACCCAGGGCAGCCACACAGGAACGCGTCCAGGTGGGGTTTGAAAGTCTCCAGAGATGGGGACTCCACACCCTCTCTGGGCAGCCTGGGTCAGGGCTCCAGCACCTGCACAGCAAAGAAGTTTCTCCTCATGTTGAGGTGGAACTTCCCATGTTCTAACTTAAACCCATTATTTCTTGATCTGTTGCTGGGCACCACTGAGAAGAGATTGTCCCCTTCCACCTGACCCCCACCCCTCAGATATTTCTGTACGTTAACAAGGTCCCCTCTCAGCCATCTCCTTTCAAGGCTGAACAGCCCCAGCTCTCTCAGTCTCTCTTCACAGCACAGATGTTCAGTCCCTTGATCACCCTCGTAGCTCTCCCTGGGACTCTCCAGTAGGTTCCTGTCTCTCTTGAACTGGGGAGCCCCAAACTGGACCCAGTATTCCAGGTGTGGTCTCCCCAGGGCAGACCAGAGGGGCAGGAGAACCTCCCCAGCCCTGCTGGACACACTTTTCTTAATGCCCTCCAGGATCCCACTGGCCTCTTGGCCACAAGGGCACGTTGCTGTCCCAGGGACAACTCACTGCCCACTAGAAGAGTCAAGAGAACACGGAATTATTCTGCTGAGAGACAGAGACCTGTCTATCTATTAATAAACACAGATATTCACATAGACATCTTATGACCTCCTTCTATGCTCTTTTAGCCCAGCTCCTGATAGAAGCAAGGCCCTGTTTTATTGGATTATGTGTCCATCCGCTCATCACTCCTCACCAATTACTGTGGAATTCCCTGACCATTTTTGGGTGGGTTTGATGAGGACTTCAAGATGTTAAGTTCCTACAAGGTCAGTGAAAATAGAAAAAGGTGGCCAGAGAGAAAAGTTGAAGCAGGAGGTAAACTCTTATGAAACTTCATCAAATCCACATGAGCACTCACATTCAAATCACAAAACCATAGAAAACGAGGTCTTATTAATCCCATCATCGATGGAACAGCTCAGGCTTCCTTTACGTTTCTGGTTTTTTAGTTTTCTTGCTTGTTTGTACATTTGTTATAACAAATAACTGGCCCTGATGGGGCCGTGCAAACTTCACAGATCCAACCCAAACACAGTTCTGGCTAGAAATGTTCAGGAATTTGGAAGTCTTCCATCCAGACCCACATCGAAACCATCCCAGCTGAGATCCATAAGGAGAAACATGGTGTGGAACAACTTGTCCGAATCTGCTCTGGCTTTTGGTGTCCCTCCTCTGTGAAGAGCCAGGAGACACCCTAGTCCTGCTTTTCTGATAGATCCCGCAGATCTGATATTACAGCACATATGAGGCCATTCTTGGGATATTGTGTCCATTTTTGAGCATCCCCTCAATTCATGAGGGATATTGAGAAGCTGGAAGGGCTACCAACATGCGTTTATCAGGGCCTCTTCTCACTAAGGGTAGACGCTATAACCAAGTCTTGAGGCACAAAGGGTTCAGATTCAATTTTAAGAGAAATGCCTTCATTAGAAGATGGTGCAGCACTGGGACAGGTCACTCAGGGGGTGCTGGCAGTCTGAATCCATAAAGGTTTTCAATGCTCAGCTAGTCATCGCTCATGAGATCCCATTCCATGCACAATATACAGACCTCTAGAGATACCTTCTCATCAATATTTCTGTGATTCTGGGAACATACTTGATTTGCTTTCTTTTTTATCCCAGTTGGCCTTCAAAGAGGGGAAAATAAGTTTGGCTGGATTGTCTCAGCAAAATCCCCTCCTCTATCTGCAAATGCTCTTATTTTGTGGCTGGATTTTTGTGGTTATGAAGCACCTGTTCCATGAATAAAGAAGACACCAGGGGCCAATCTTCTGCCAGCTCTGTTTTGGCAAGGTAGCTGAGAATATCACTGTGTTTTTTTTCTGTTCTTCACCCCATCCTTCTGGTGTGTTTTCACAGCTTCACTTGTAAGTATGTGCTCAGAATTCACAGCATCCCAACTCACACCAATCAAGAGGTGAGTGCATCACTCATGCTAACTCTCAAGACTAGTTTGGGAGAAATTATGGGACTGACAGGGCTCCTGCTACTTGCCCTATCACAGGATGGTCATTAGCATGAATCCAAAGTGAAGGGAAAAGGCCAAAATCAAAAATCATTTTCACCTCGTTAATCTAACTTCACAAATCAACTCCTGTTCCACCTTTGAGGCATGAGACCATGCTTAACAGAAATCTTTATGCATAATAGTAGTAAAAGCCCAAATAATCATAGGCAAAATACCCAAAAGCATCCATGAAGATTGAGCTTCCCTTCCTTTTTTTAGTGTGACACCAGAACTATCTAGGAGCATAGAAATTGTGGATATCCCACATCTATGTCCATCAGTGCCCGGTCCTGGAAAGCCCGTCCTTAACTTTATTTTGGAGAAGTGTTTGCACATTGTCAGCTCAGGGCAATAGTATAGGAGTTGCTGATTCAAGGGGCTACCTTAGAGAGAACAGAAACAGCTGACATAAACCAAGATCTCTACTCGCTACGTGGGTGCAGAGGGCTTCAGTACTGATGGATAATCACTCTTTTACTCAAAAAAAAAAAAAAAGGCACATAGCCCCAGGGTCCCATATGGGCACTTACTCTGCACATAATTCTGATCTGAGAGGCAGACAGACAAAAAATTTAATGTTTGAGTAGTCTGAGATTGAGAATATAAATTTCATTTAAAATCGGTTTGCGATTGCTAAGGACTCAGATTAATGGACTCGCTTGTGTGAATATTTTTATGAAAATCTAAGCTTTATTGAGTGCTAAAAGCCTTAAAAAAAGATGGAAACATATGAAAATTGAAGGATAAATTCCCTGCCACCACTCCAAGTGCAAAAGAGAACCAAAACATAACAATGGGCTCATTACAAATACTCCATCATTTTGCAATAACCAAGCACTTAGAATGTTCTTGGTAGCTGCTCTGAGGATGCCATTTTTTTTTATTATTATGAGTTGTATTTAGTACATAATTTATAGCTGGAAGGATGGGGATAATCCTGCAGTGTGAATGCGCTGAGAGGCTGCTGTAATTACACCAGTGCCAGGGTTATGGGCCTTGTGGAACTGATACTTCTTTTTAATTGTGGAGATGATAAGATCAAATCCAACACCGTGTATCTCAGTGGAAGGTTTGGGGCTGTAACCGTAGCTGCCAGCTGCCTTCCTGGTCATCTGTTTTCCCTCCAGGAGCCTGCAGACGATGAGCCATTTGCAGAAAAAAAAGAATTGCCAGCTCAAAGCCTACCTGTTAGGAGAGTTTGTTGGAAATGCAGACACCCATAGGACATGCCTCTCAATGTCAGGTGTGTTTCAGGGACCATAGTTTTTAAATTTTGTGGGGGAGATGCATTTCCCACCTGTGGATGCAATGTCATGGCCCCTCTGTGGTACCCACCAAGTTCACTCGCCACCCATCTGCCACATCCCACGTCCGTGGTCACAGAGCATCTCCCAGGGCACACACTCACCATGAAACCACTTTTTCTCTAGTCTTGCGTCCCCAAAACCATCAACCAGTCAGATCCTGGCCTTGCTGGAAATGATAATACAGCACGAGCAATTTAAATGAATGGGAAGATGGGATAAAACCAAGAAAACACCCGGATGTTTCTTTTCCATCACTTTTGGTTTGTGCTCTGTGTTCTCCTGTAAGTCACTAAAATACTTTGATGTGAGAATTTTATATTGGTGGTGGTTTTGTATCAGCCAAGTCACCAGACAACAATCCCTTGGTGTCCATGTTAACTGGCTTTGTCATCTTCTTAGAACAAAGGGGAAAAAACCTAAACCAGTTCTCTACCAAAAATAACTTTAGAAAATAAATATTTTGGCCCCATCTTGCAAGAAGTCAGTGTGACATTTAGAGGGAGCTAAGAAAAGGAGTCTTTCCTGCCTTAGGAAGAAACTTAGCTTAACTTGGGTCTTGTTAACTTCGTCATACTATTACTTGGGCACTGTTTGGTATTAGTCACTAGCTGCTCCCTCTCGGCTTTATTCAATTTAATTTCAAATATAGTGCAAACAGATGCCTTTATGTTTCATTTTTAAATCATTTATTGTTCTGCATGTAGCAAAGAAGCTTAAAAAAGAATGTGAAAGAATTGCCAGAAAGGTTTTTGGAGGTTTTTTTAAAGATATATATACATAATTGCAGTTGTGGTTACTGCGGTTTCTTTTGGGTGGATCAGAAAAAAAAAAAGAAAAAAAAATCAAGTCTTCCTTCCTCGGGGATATAAGGGGAAAAAAAAAATAAAAAGGATGGAGAGGAAAACTCATTCCCATGTCTAGTGCTTTTTATCAGTAATGGAATGAAGCAATCAGGTTTAAGGGCTTGTCTAGATGGAGGATGCTGGCACTGATGTAGCTCCCGCGGTGCGCTGAAGTCTCTGCGAGTCCCAAACGCTGCTCCCAGCAGCAAAAGAAGCCGCGGGGATGCGAAGCCACCGCGCAAAGCCAGGGGCTCCACGCCCTGCAAAAAATCCCAGCTGAGGCAAAGCGACGCATCTCATGTGTGCAGAGGACAGGCAGACAAAATTTGAGAAATTGCTTAGCTTTTTTTTTTTTTTTTTTTTTTTTTTTAAATTTATCAAAGTGCCCTAGAGCAGCATTACCAGCACAACAGAGTTTTTTGACCAATTAAAGCATTTTAACAACTGCTTCTTCTGGAGGGGACAGGGGTTGTAAATGAAGAAGCATGAAAAATTGCTTAGCCCAGTCAATAAGCCCAGTTTTTAAAAGAGGCTTATTTTAATGAGAAACATAACAAGCAAACTGATGAGAAAAATATTCTTCGAAAAGTTTTCTAACTGAGATACGTAATAATAGAGCAACACCTTGGGTTCACACCGGTCTGTTTGCCAACAGATCTCAAAGAACATGGCAAGCCACTCCATGTCATTATTAATATTTTATTGGCAGGGACAAGAGGGACTTCTGAAAGGCCTCAACGTGCTTCATGGCAGCATCAGCAAGACCAAGTGCATCTCCTGAACTCGGTCCCACAGTCAGCCCTGTCACAGGTTCAACCTGCCATTTGCATGTCCGTGACAGGGTAAGCCTGCCAGAGTTAATTTAATGAGGGGAGATCTTCTCGCTCTCTATAATTACCTGAAAGGAGGTTGTAGTGAAGTGGGGGGTGGTGTCTTCTCCCAAGTAACAAGCCATAAGACAAGAGGAAATGGCCTCAAGTTGTGCCACGCAGGTTTAACTAGATATTAGGAAAAATTTCTCCACCAAAATTGTTGTCAAGCCCTGGCACAGGCTGCCCAGGGAAGTGGTGGAGTCACCACCCCTGGAGGTATTTAAGAACTGTGTAGATGTGGTGCTCAGGGACACAGTTTAGTGGTGGACCTGGCAGTGCTAGATTAATGTTTGGACTCAATCGTAAAAGTCTTTTCCAACCTAAACAATTCTACGATTCTATGATCATACCAAGACCTTCTCAAAGCCCTGCTGTGGGACTACCCCAGCTGGGTATTAAATTGAAGTAGGTGAAATCCAGTAGCCCCAAAACACACCTAATTCCATTAGAAGATTTCAAAGTTTGTCAGCCAAGTCTAGTGAGAGCCAGGGCAGAAACCAAACCCAGCTCAGATCATCCCTTCTTTTTACCACCTTTAATAGAAGAAAGAATGTCCCGCTTCAAAAAAACCCACAGAAACCCCCACATAGAATCAGAGGAGGCTTCACGCAGGTACAGAAAGTGAAATATAGGACCATAGGAATTAGTCAGCCAGCCAGCACCATCCTGGAAAGGCTAATATTTGCGTAATACTAAAAACTTTTTTGCCTTTCCAATCCTTCCATGAGAAAAGGCTAAAATATTTGGTGTACACATTTTTCAAAATGAGAACATACCATACATAGTTAAAGTAATGACTAGTGCCCTTAATCCCAGACACAAACTTTTCACTGAAGCTTTTTTTGGGCTGTGTCATGTGATTTATTCGGGTTTTAGTATCTATATATAAAACTAGTTCTCTTTTTTTTTTTTCTTCCTGGTTCATCCTTACCCGTATTCCAAAACCTGCACACTTCATAAGCTATTTTGGTTTACCACATGGCTTGGCACTCGTTATTTTTCCTGTGATGTGAAAACAAACCTTCAACTTGGCTGTTGGTGGCCATTATCTAAGATGCAAATCTTCTCGCTCAATTGCCAGGGCTCTAAGGAACCGCTTATTATCCTTTCTGGTGGCCAGACAACCCTATTGCTCAGAGACCTTAAATAGGGGTATCCCAAACCCCCAAAGTGGGAGTTGTTAGTCCCCAGGGACCTCCACCTCCCGCATGGATAGTCCTTTGGTTTTCGGTGCCAAAAGCCTTGGTTTGGGGTAAAAACCTCAGGGCCAGCCAGAGCCAGAGCAAGCCTGAGCCATTTTGGGTTTTGATCCGCTCTAACAGGGCTGACCATCTTCTGGCCCTAAAACTTTTATTTGCTGTGAATAAATTAACACTAAATACATCCTTGAGCCTCACTTGCCCAGTCGGAAAACTACTCTGCTCAGCCACACACATGACTTCATCATCAATTTTAGCTGCAGGAAAATAAAACCAGGATCACATGCATTTTTAGCACCAGGAAAGGTTTTTAAGACAAAAAAAGACAAAAAAAGAAAAAAAGGATGGGGCCTCCTTTGGGGCTTGGTTGTTGGGTTTGGCTTTTTCTTTTTTTTTCTAACTCTGACCTTCCTTTGCTTTTGTTCACAATTAGAGACACCACTGAAGGTGAGGGGAGGCTTTGAATGGAGAATAGAAAGACCTTTTGGATGGGAGTGCATTAAGTGGGGCCTCTCTGAGCTGTGTCTGACAGATTGTGTGTGGTTTTCTCCAGTGTGTGGACATACATGGAGAACTTGGCAAAACCTTTGCTTGGCCGTGACCTCCACTGCCTGTGCTCAGAGTTGGTCCTAGCCCCAAGAGCCCATCTGGGATTGCTCTCCATGGGGTCTTGACTCTACGTTTCCCTCCTGCCAGCTCGGGGACCCTTCGGAACATCCCCCAGGGTCCTCCAGCTCTGCACAGGGTGCCGAGGATGCACTTGCTGGGACGTCATTCGGTAACCCTTGGTAGGACATCACTTTCTGCTTGGACAAAATCACCCCAACATCTGTTTGACTGGGTTAAAGTGCAGTTTCTCAGGCTCTGGAGAGGCACGTGCACCCGGCCACAGCTCCCAGAGCTCGCATGTACTTTCCTGAACTCAGCGCCTGCTGCCAGCCCCGTTGTTCTGCCTCCTGCCAAGTCCCTATTGTTCGTGTCCCTCGCTGGTGGCATCACGTCTGGCTCAGTCAAACTCCTCCTGAGTGGGGGCCCAGGCTGTGGGGTTTGTTGTGTTGGTTGGTTTTGTTGTTTTTTTTCCAGGAACGATTCTGAATGATCATTTCTAGGGGGCCACTTATAGGCACCACAGCTGGAGTTGATTTGCAAAAAGAGGGTGTTGGGTGGAGGGTCAGTAAACCAAGTGCTTTGGTGACGTGCCAAATGAGAGACCCAGAACCTAAATTTGACACATTGGATCTGAAAACTCGTAGTCAAAAACTTTTTTTTTTTTCTCTTTCTCATCTCTAGCAGGTGCTGCCCCACTGATCTCAAGGTAGGGAGAAATAGAAGGGGAACCATCAACCCTGGGATAGACATGCTGCTGCTCAGCAAAGCTCTTGCATCAGCAAGACCTAAACTTCTCCTTAGGTGCTAGGCTGTACTGGGCCTCATTTTAGGGCAATGTCATTCCCAGAGGAGAGGGAAATGAGCTGTCACTCAGGAGTACCATCTTGCTGACAAGCATCATGGCTTGCGGTGTGTCAGAACAGCATGGGAGCACATTTGTGTCCATCAGGAACTGCACTGGATCAGCACTCGGCATCCTGTTCATGTTAAAACATTGGCACAGGTTTTTTTTATAGGGAAGCTGGGAGAACCGTGCAGCTGGTTTTTCTATGAAGTGTCACCAATTAAGTTACTTTTCAGCAGGATGATCAGTGCTTCAGCAGACCCAGAGGTTCCCAAATGAAGTATCTCCTGGCTAGCAGATGTTGGCAAAAGCAGATGCCAAAAAAGCCAAGGCATGCCACCTCTTCAACCATACTGAGATACCTGCCTTCTGCTCACATGCCTTTCCCATGTCCTCACTGGCATGGCCAAGAAATAGCATGCACTTTCTACAACCCCAGTGTGTTTTAGGGAGAAAAAGACGAGGTGAGGCACAGACTGTTATAATTACAGCAGCACCACTTGAACCCCATGGTAACACGACTGTTTGTTTCCCTACTGCACGAATGAGAAAGACACGATCCTGACCTTGCAAAGCTCTTGGGGAGTTGTGTTGCTCAGGCAATGGGTTAGGAAAGGGCTGTATGATGAGGGCTTGGGTGTAGATCCAGAGGAGAGATTTAGCAGCCCCACCTGCAGAGTCAAACGCGTGCCCTCGGCATAGGCAGCTCCTGGGACCACTCCAGCACACACAGTCTGAGTCCGTAGGATAGTTTTCCGCTGCTGATACCCCTTGGGGAGCAGCTTCTGTAGGCACGCAGAGCTGATGCGGCTATCTCCAACCCTGGCCCTTGCAGAAGAAGCTCTCCAGGGCTGTACCAGGAACAATTTTCCTGCTCCAAGCAGATGAAAGCAAAACACCTTGGCTCTTATTCAGCAGTACCATACCCAAGGGTGATTTGTTGACCTGGGGCTCCTTGCCTGCAAGCACAGCCTGCTTGACCCCCAAGGTATGGCTCAAAACATCACTATGAGGCAAAATACATTTCAGGAGACCAAGACCTTCCACCCACAGGGTCAGATTTGGTCCCGTAGATCTGGAGGTCTGAACCAGCAGGGAGAAGGTCTCTTTTTTAACATCACCTTTCAGAAAAGCACATATTCGCCCATGGCTCGAGAGACTTCTTTTAAACAGCAGCCCTGCTAGATGCTGCAGACCCATCCCAGCAGAGGAGAAGTTTTACCTTTTTACTAATATTTGCCTACAGCCACAGAGCTCCAAAACGCCAGCCAGCTCAGTAATACTGGCTTGGCTCCTTAATCGCACATAAACCATTTAAATACACAACAAATAAATAGACACGCTTTGTGTTCCTCCAGCAGGACTTAGCACCTTTACAAAGGGATTTCTTTGATACTTAAGCAATAATAGATTGGCTTTCGTTTTGTTAAGACCTTACTTATATCAACATATCTGTTCAAGTACTACACTTCCTTTTATGAAACGCTGGAATTCTTTCATGTTGAAAACGTTTTTACAGCCAAGTCCTCAGTTGTGCTGGCATTTCTCGTGTCTTGAACTCCAAACTGGCTAACCGCAGTCTCAGAATTCCCAAAGGAAATAATGAAAATTCCTAAAATCCTTGGCAAGGAAACAGTTGAAATTTTAAATTGAGTTAATCGTTTTAGCGAAAATGCTTGTAATAAAATAAATATGGGGAGCTGGGGTGAGGAGGGGGGAAAATCTGCTTCAGAAATGAGCGTCAAAGGGAAAAAGAGAAAGGGCAAGAAGATCTTCACAAATGAAGCCCTCTTTGCTCCCTTGCAGTATTTTGTGTTAGGGATAGCTGCAAACTTCTGCTGAAAGGAGGGCTTTGTTGGACCTCCTGGTACTGTGGTGAAAGCAATGCTCTTGAGAGCCCACTTTACACTTCAAGATCACTCTGGTCCTAAAGGTTTGACATGAATGATGCCAAGCGTCTGCAGTGGCTACTAATAGGTTTCTGATGGCAGTAACCTGGTCTCTGGGATTGCAATCCTGTGACACCTGGATGACTTAACTAAATTTCTAACTCATTAAGAACATAGGTCCTTGACAGGCTTTTTTTTGTTTGTTTGTTTTTTTTTTTAATTGAAGCTTAAAGGCCCTAATTATAGTTGTTCAAAAATGCAGGAGAACCAAAAATACCATGATTTTTGCCTCTTCCTTTCTTTTTAGCAAATGCGATAAATGGCTACAAGAAGACTCAGTTACCAGATCTCAGCAAATAATCTCCAGGTGACAGGTTGTCTATGGAGACTCTTCACCATATCTTTTCTCCCTCACCTTTTTAGGTGATCCAGCCCAGTACAAACCTGAAAGAACAGAAGCAACAGCAATATCCAGGTGATACATCACCACCAGAAATCTGAACAACCCGTACTATCTGGGAAGAATCTTTATTTCTGGATGCATCATCTACGTCTTCTCCAGGCCCAGCCACTCATCTGCTGGGAAATCTCCTCTAGCATCCAGGTGTTCCTACTCTTGTGCCATGTTCTGCAGTTGTTCTCATCACTGTCTGTAGCTTGGAAAAATAAAACAGCTGGATTCAGAGCCAACGCCCAACATCTCAAAGGGGTTTGTTGGTCTCTACTGCACACCTATCACCATCTTCTATTTACAATGAGGTCTGGGAGGTGGGAAAATTGCAGGATAGTCATCTCCAAGTAGAAACAACACCCCAGGGGGAGGTTACAGCCCCTTCTGACTTGTGCAGGGCTGTCTTGTCCTGCAGGAAAGATCATGAAAGACCATGCCACACATGCAACTGACAGGACTTGGTCAGACCAAGGGCTCATCTGGACTGGGACTGGGACTCCAGCCATGGCCAGTACTAGAGATGAGGTGTAGGAAACAACTGCGATAATTACACATGGGAATTGCAACAGAGCAACTATTTTTGGAGTTCTGCTCTGCAATGGATCTCAATGCTTTCTCCAGAGAAGCCTCTCTGTCCTTTTCCAATCAGGCTGCAAAGCATGTTGGTGCCAATTTTGTTTTTTTCTCTCTGGGCCATTGTGAGCAATTTGCTACACAGCAGCCTCTGAGCATCCGTGGTGGTGGTAAATGCACGCAGCTGGCTTTGCACAGGGGGCTGAAATACAGTCTAGTGTGACCAGGCATTTGAATGCACTGCCCAGGGAAATGGTGGAGTCACGGTCCCTGGAGGGGTTTAAGGAGAGGCTGGATGTGGCACTTAGTGCCCTGGTCTGGCCCATGTGGTGGTGTTGGGTCATAGGCTGGACTCAGTGATCTCAGAGGTCTTTTCCAGCCTCAACAATTCTGTGATTCTGTGATTGGAGATACCAGATGCCCACTGATGCTCATTTATTTGCTCTTTCCCATCTTGTGTAGGAGGAGAAAGCATTTCTCCACCTGCCTGATCCATGTTCCTGCCAGCCCTTATTACACCACGTCAAGACCTTAACCTCCTGCATGCCCCCATCATCAGAGATAAGACTCTTGAAGGAAATTGTACCCCTACTCTTTGGTCAAAATACAGGTTTCTAAAGTTGTATGTCTCCAGAACACAACAGATTCAAGGTATTTTTCAAGGAGATCCTGCCCAGCAGACAACCAATGATAGGACAAGGGGTAATGGGCTGAAACTGGAACATAAGAGGTTCTGCTTAAACTCGAGAAGAAACTTCTTCTCAGTGAGGGTGACAGAGCACTGGAACGGGCTGCCCAGGGAGGTTGTGGAGTCTCCTTCTCTGGAGACATTCAAGACCCGCCTGGACACGTTCCTATGTAGCATTATCGAGGCGTTCCTGCTCTGGCAGGGGGATTGGACTTGATGATCTTTCGAGGTCCCTTCCAATCCCTGACATCCTGTGATTCTGTGATTCTGTGTGAAATGAGCTAACCCAAAGGTGAATGTTCCAAATGGCAATACTGAGGATGATTTTCCTTGTGATATCAAGTTTCTGTTTCCCACCAAGAATACAGAGCAAGAAGAGGATACTATAAACGAAGGGTTCCTCACTGGCCCATCTACTTATTTCCAGATCAAAGCAATGAAAAAGAGGAAGAGAGAGAACAGAAAGAAATGGCTCTGAAAGATGTGATGCCTGAGAAGGTCAGGAAAACAGAGGCAGCGGAGGTAACAAGTCAGATAAGATCATGCTATCAGTGAAAGCACTTGCAAAAGGAAAGGGATATTGTTCTAAACCTCAATTAATTTAATCTAGTGCATCACCGAAAACAAATTATGATCTCAGATAAAACAAAACTCTGGTGAAAAAAAGGACAAAGCTATTGCAGTCATGATTTACAGTTCAAAGATACTTTGTTTATTTCCTTTTCCTCTGAGGTCTTCATTTCCCCTAGAGAGCATACGAATAATTAAAGGTGGTTTCTTATTATGTGTTTGCTAATGCTCAGTGTTGCCAACCCAAAGACTGATATGAGAACAATGGTGAGCTTGCTGGTTGCATGTTGCCTTCTGTAAATAAACCACAAGAATAAATTACTTCCCTGCACTAATAGCAATCATACTGCTTTGTTTAAGGCAGGAATTTAAACATGAAGACTTGTGTGGTTTGTAAACTTGGGTTGTGTTTGAGGAGCAAGCCATGAGGCCCAGGCTGCCAAAGCAGCTTTGACTTCTGAGGAAACACCTGCAAGGTTGTGAGGAGCCAGTCTTCTCTCACCAGAAGGGTCCTGCTGAGGTCCATAGGCAAAGCTTGAACAAGGGCGATAGGGTAGAGCTGTCCCGTCCCAAAGAGGAGCATAACTGGTTGGTTATACATGAGACTAAACCTACATGAAGCACATAGATCATGCAAGTCCATCTCCCTCATTCGTGCCCCCTGAACCCAAGGGCCAAGCATGGACTCTGCAAGCCATGAAGGCATCTTCTCCGAGCAGGGAGGGAGCAAGTCTGAGAACAACTCGTCAAGCTTAAACATGCATTTAAGACTGGAATGAGTCAGATTTCTGAGGTGCCAATCTCTCCCCTCTAGCTCTAAAGGAAGGATCATTACCTTAGACTTCATACTCGCCTTGTGGCCTTCAGTGAAGTGACATGAGTCCCGTTGAGGTCAGGCAGTGTAGACAGAAGGCACAGTCAAGCTATGTTTGAAATTTTGAGATCTTTTTGACATACAGACTATAGAGCCAGTTGATACCTGGCCAAACAAACTTCATCCTGAAGGTGACCTGCTCTGTGTGGCCTGGGGAAGGGCGTCAGTATACTGACGTATACTCATTTTTTGGACATGTGAGGACAGAGGGAACAAGAGAAATCCCCAATTATAAGTCATCCCCCTGCACAAAACACGCTGTACTTGTGAAGAGTTTAACCATGGGAATGAAGGAAAACGAGAAGTTTGCCTCTTTATCTGTGCGTGGAGAAAAAATGTGGTATCCAAGGAGGCAAACTGGATGCCAGAGGAGCACTGGCTGGTGCTGGATGCTGGCAGGGACACTGTGTCGGGCTGACTGCACACAAGGGACCGTAGTAAGAAAATAGCAGAGATGATCCAGAAGCAGCATCCCCAGGGACCAGGGAAGGAAGGTCTTCATTGTACCATTCCTAAGACATGCTGGGCACTTCACAAAACATGTGGTCAACATCCCGGATGCAGCAAATCCCAAGCGTTGGTGGGGTCCAGCTGAGAAGCACGTGGACTGCTGCTGGCAGGACAGGACGGCCGATGCTGGAGGCCAGAGCAGGACAATGGCAGGACACCAAGCATCTCAGGGGCTGCCAGCCTGCAGGGGAGAGCCTGCCTCGGAGTTATTGGTTTGCCGTGTGCCTGGTGTAAGAGGGTTTGGGCCCTGCTCAAGGAACGAGGTCCCCAAGGAATGACCACAATTGAAAGGAGAATAATGAAAGCTCTGGTCTTAATGCAAGTCACCCACTCTCCCAACGAGGCTCTGTTCCAGGACCTCTGGTTTAACCCAAATTGACACCAACTTGGCGAAAACCCCCAGCTGCACATTCCTTCCATACAGCTTTACAAGCTGCAAATGCAAAACCACAAATCAAACTGGGAAGAAAAAAAAAGAAAAGAAAAAAAAAGAGGAGCCTGAACCATGCATGGTCCCCTCCATCTTCTCTCCTGCCTTGGTTTCTGATCATCATATCACTGTTGCCTACCCCGGCCCATGACAGGGAGGTTGGATTAAATGATCTCTAAGGTCCCTTCCAGTCTAGGCCATTCTATGATCTGCTATGATTTTGCTATGATTTTCCTCAGTAATTTCTTACCTTTCAAAACCCTCAGCCTCCAGTAGCATGGACTTAGCTCCTTGCTGAGCACCAGTATCTCCTGTCTCTGCGCCAAAAGAAGAAATCAGCTCCCAAACTCCAGATCATTCCTGGTCAAGCTAGACCATCTTCCTGGGGACGAGTTGAGGAGCTGCTACACCTCTGAGCCTACTGGCAACAGTCAGAACTGCTTAAAAAGTCCCCTGAACTATTAATAAAATCCCAGCAACAAAGGCAAAGCTGTTCTTGGACAAGGAGACACTTGCCACCTGGTCAGGGCTGCTGAAACTCAATCTGCAGAACCACTTGCTCATGAAACACCTCCTCACTAAAGGCTACATTCCTTAGTGAAAGAGTTTACCCAGCTCTGCAGGTAGAAGGAACAGGGATGAAATGCCTTCTCAGGTCAAGCCAATTGCTAAAGTGCTATCCAGGTTTTAATAAAGTTGATTTAATAAAGGTTCCTAAACTGGTGACATGACTACAAATGCCTGTTCTTCCACAACCTGCGAGATGCCTGCTAACCTCTGCTAGCATCAACAGATGCTGTGTCACCAGCCTTTGACAATAGGAGCTGGATTGAACTTCTGTGCCTTTCTGCTTCTCTCCATCCCTATTTCAGTGGTGCTTTCTCATCCTCCAGTCTCACCAGGCTGGTGATGCCCAAGCCAGCCCACAGCTCAGCAAAGCTGATCCCCTTCCTCAGGCAAAGAGGTATAAAAGGTGCAGGTTTTCACAGGGAAAAGATGGATATCAGATTGTAACAGATCATGTCCTGGGCTGATGAGCTATATGTGTTACCAAGGTGATTATGAAGAACATTTTCCAAGACCAGTGCCATGTGTACATTTTTGCTCCAAGAGGCAACTTCCATGTCATCTAGTTCAAACACATTGGAAACGAGATGCTGAATTTCACAAATTTCCCTCTGCACTGAGCTAAGTGAGCAACAAATTCTATTCATTCTCCTTTCTCCCGCTTCTCCATTCAGGCTTGATCTCCATGGGAAGATCTCCAGGGCTGTTTCCCATCGCTCTGCTCCTTGCTCAGCTGGGAGCTGGCTGGAGAGCTGCCCACATTTACCAGCATCTCCCAGGCACCGTGAGGTCTGTGTCATACAACCAGGGCTATCATAATGAAGTGAGCCGTTCAAACAGGCACATGCACATCTGTGGTTCCTGGACTCATCTGAGTCACTCTATCACGTTCCCACTCAACATCTGCTGCCCTGCCTCTAAATTTAGCCCTAGGGATGAAGGTGATTCCTCCTCTCCCTTTTTAGGTGAAAGTCACAAGAGCAGCCAAGAAATGACAGGGAAGAGGGAGTCAGCACTGGTGGCAAGTGCTGAGAGTAGGTTGGTTTGGCTTGGTTTTATTTCTCTTCTCATCCTGCTCTCAAAGTGGCTTTTTTTCGGTGTCTTCTGCTGTGAGCTTTATTTGGATACTGCCCCACCATACACCAAACACTGTCAGTATCTGAGGATGCTCTGATACTCTCAGCAGTAGCGAAAAGAGAGCAGAAAGTTAACGCCATGGAAGAACTGGCCTAACCCTTGCCCATGAAAGTGAGAGTTCACACTGGAAAGTGTAATGCACCTACTGGGTCTTCTCATGTTACTTCTGGAAGGATTAGAGTGCACTAGGACAACAGCCGCTCTCTGAAGATGTGTTTGCACGCCAGCAGTGGTAATGCACAGAATAAACTAGATTTTTCCAATTGCAAATGATTTTAATCTTTTCCTTCTGTCTCCAAAATCGAGAGGCCGACAGAAAACAAAGTTGGCTCATGGTGTTTCCTTCCCATTTTCGGTGCGTTTTACGTAATGTTAATCACACGCACACTTGGAGGTCACCTTCTGCCTAAGGATGACCATGGGGTTATTGCACTTCCACAGATGTTGCTTCCCACAGGCTGTGACCCATTGCTATGCTGAAGGAAAGATGTTTCCAGCATCTTGCTCCACAGATTTCCTCCATGCGTCACACCATCCCTTGGTGTTTGTTTCCTTCAACAGCTTTTGCTTGAGAACTGTTCCTGGCATTTGTCAGCCGAGACATGGCACAAATCTTGTTCTCCAAATCAGCTGCTCCACGAAGGCTAAGCCATAGAGCTATCTATATATTTTTTTCTAGAGTCAACCTTGAAAGCCACAATGCAGCCCCTGTCCTGGACAGCCTTCCATAATCACCTGTGTTCAGCAGCTGAATGTCATCTCTTCCTAAAGCCCAAACCTGAAGGCCTTCCAACGTGAGGCAAGGCAATTATATGATATGAATTATACCATTACAAGCACCTTCCTCCAGGTTGGCTGATTTTCTCCTACTGATCTGAACCGTCCAGGAATAAGGACCCTTCTACTTTTCAAGAGACGTTCTTTCTCCATGAATTTTGCAGACAGAATACAGCATTTTCCCTGTCTGCACTACACAAGTGACAAACCTGGTCACCTTCATACCATGGCAGTGAGGGAGCAGAAGGCAGGAACCCAATACAGGATCCCCAAAGGATGGATACAGCTCAACCAGTCACCCAGGGCACCAGTAACTAGGACACGGGCAGATCCTTCTGAATGAAGAGCACTGCTTTCCCCATCTCAGCTCATGGGAGGTAATTACAGAGCCTGGACCAGGACAGATTCATGGGGGTAACAGGACCCCCATTAGCTTCACCCACTGCAGCAGGTAGCCCCCAATCTCCCTGCACATCCAGGACATATGTGGGCCTGGCTGCAGCCCCAGCAAAACGTGTACACTGTGTTCACATGTGCTCAGCAGAAGTGATTCAAATCAAAAGGCTACAGCTTAACCTACCCTTCTTTCTCCTCTTTTCTGCTCCCACCTCCACTCCCAATCAGTATTCAGAGCACAAACCTCCCTTTTCCTTTCCTCAAAGTGAAACATTCTGTATCTTATTTATTTTGAAAACATTTTATAAGGGCAATAATAACATCCTTTGGCTTCTTGCCTCCATAGCCCCAGGCGTTATATATGCCTCATTATGGGAAAAGCACACACCCTGCCATGTACTACTTATATAGGCAACTCACTATACGCTCATTAAAATTCTGTAGGTATTGGCTGACATAAACAAAGCGGCGAGCGCACAGCGCTAGCGAGTCTTCGTATTGCTGCCGAGCGTAGAAAATGACTGCATAATAGGTCGTGTGGTTCAGCAACGCGGCTCAGTATCCTGGACATCTGAAAAACTTTTGTGGTTCCGGCATCCCACACAACCGCGTGCCGTTTCTGGACACAGGAGGTGGCGGTACGACCAGTTACACAAGGAGGCAGTCATTTTACATGGATCCATGCTAAGACTTGTGCAATAAAAAAAATATATTAAAAAAAAATTTGCTCACCTTATGTGGAAGGAGATAAATAACACAAAAATCAAAGCGGCTGTGACCGAAAAAAATCAGAGTCTTGGAAAGCCCTGGCTCTTCACGGAAGAGTAATGCACCTCAGAATGGCCAAGAGGAAAAATGCGCAGAATGTCCTTGCATTGTGTAAAGAGTAATTGCACTGGAAAGGAGTTATAAAGTAAGCAAACATGACTTCCAATTTGATCCATATTAAGATTTATTGACCCTGAAAGTCAATATTCTCTGCATCGGGGCCAAGGTTAACATTGACTCAGAGGCCGATGGGAAAGCTGTAATGAAGTGCCGGCTAAGAGGCCCTTACAAAACTATCCAGTTTTGCAGAAGGGGTTGAAAGTCTCTCCGTGTGATCAGTCTCATCTTCCTCTACATTTCCAAGGCATCTGAACCTGCAAAACCCCAGCCACATTAACACTGTACCAAACTGATAAACCCTTTCCAGCAGCAGTATACACCATCTCTGCACTGCAACCACCCTGATGCTCTGATCGTGGCCAGGACCTGTTCGTCTCAATCCAGAATAAACACAGATGGATGGAAAACTTGACCTCAGCTGATGACAAGCTAAGAGCACATTTCACAAGGCTGTAGAAAAAGGCAGTATTGGTGAACTTCTGTCCTTTGACAACTTTAGGGAAGAGCAAGAACACACTGTCAAACCAGAGATCTGCAAGGCTGTGCAAGTAGGAAGTGCTTCTTTGGAGTCAATAAAGACGTGACAGCTCATTTACACAGAAAGAATCCATCCTATCCTGTCACACCCTGGCCTTGCCACTGCAGGTTTATGATTTCCTTTGAAGTTCACTGTGAGATATTAGATGGACAGAGAACGGACAACTTCCATGAGTTAGAAATAAAGAATTACCCAAAGTCTGCTCTGAAGCGTAGCACTGTACTTTCAGAATATCTGTGACAGCAAAAACCCAGATTTCCAAGGTTGGTTTGGGCATTCGCCTAAAGCCTCGCCGCACTTGCAGAAAGGCTCGTGTCCCAGACTGTTTTCCCCAGTTTTACCAATCAGGCCAGTAAATGACACCACCTCTCCCAGAGAATCTTGGCTCACTTAATACCAATCTGCCAGATCTTCGTTAGCAGGAGGTGGGAGGCAGAGCTGGAGAGCAGACCATGGCTGTTACGCTCCTGATGACAGTACAATCCAGCACAGCCCTTCATGAACTGTATGAATGTTTTTGGAAACTGTATAAGACAGGGAACCCAGATCACTTCAGAGCACAGAGGGAAAGCAGCCCAGCATTTATTTCAGACTGGTTCTAGAGTAACAACTTACTTTTGAAACTACTTTGAATAAAGTTACTATGATTTCCCCACAATTTTGTTGGGCTCATATGCTTTTATGTCTTTCTGAAGCTGCTTGCTTTCTCCTTGTGCTCCTTATGACATTTGGTTTTATTACAAGCTCTGGGCAAAAGAAAAATAGCTGTATGTATATATAAACAGACTGTTAAAATAAAGAGCGCCATGTACTGGCACAGAAGAATTCACAGTGTTCTTCATATGTTTCTAGGTTCAGTGAGGCTGTTGTTCTGCACAGCAAACGGCACCTCGAGCCCAGCTCTTACCAGTGTTCTCATCACAGCCTTGTTCATCTGTGCTTCATTTTTCCTTTGCCAAGAAGAACCCACTTTGGGTCAGATCCTGCAAACCACAATTGTCTTCTGCAGGAGGGAGGTTCGCTCAGCTGTCGTGGATCTTGAGGAAATTGGTCCCTGATGACCTCTTTTGGCACTCCGTCATGGGCTGACGTGAACACCTCCCTCCGACCCTCTGCAGTCGCTCTTTGCTCTGGGGCAGCATCTCCTTTAATAACCTAAAATGGGAAGCACCTCACGAGGCTCTACGGGGTGTATACAGGCTGCTTCATTTTGTCAGAATTAGGCATAAAAAATGGAGAGAAAGACAAACAGATGGGCAGCATGTCGCCAAACGGGTGTCTAACCCCTTTCCGGTAACAAGCCATGCAAGCCATGCTCCCAGATCACCAGGAAAGCAAGACCTCAGGGAAAGAAGACTTACTGCCAGCAATTCAACAACAGCTCCAAATCCATCCGAAGACCCACGCTGGAGCCCTTCTTCAAAACATAACCAATAAAAAGTCAGCTCTCGACCTAAACCTTTTTTTAGCCGCATTTTACAATTGCTGCATAACTTGGCATCGTGGGCATGGCCCTACATGGACTAGGAAAGCGCGCAGCGAACAGGGAGGCAAGCTGGCAATGCCATTTTCCCACACTTTCTTAGAGAGTCAATTTTCTTCTCCCAAATGACAAACAGAAAAAAAAAATAATAAGAAGGAAGCTGTTGCCATTCACTAGCTGCAGGAACGTGTGAAAATCGACATGGCCTCAGCCTTTTGCTTTTCCACACGAAAACGTATTTTGTCTCTAAGAGAGGTCACTATTAATTCCGTGTGAAATACTCACACACTCCCACTCAAACTTTTAATTAGTGCTCAGGTATTCGAGCAACCCAAAGAGTACAAAGGAAAAAAGAAAAAGCACAAACAGATACGATTTTGGGGTCCGTCATCAGTGAATTTCACCACCTTCAGAGCAGGGAAATGGTTTGAGGTGAGGCTCCAACTTCCTGCACAGAAAGTTTATACCTTTAAGAGGCAGAAAACAAACAAAAAAAAGAAACTCAATCCTTGAGATGAGTCACTGGAAAATGTGCCCTCTTTTTTTTTATTATTATTTTTTTTTCTCTCAGGCCTGAGCAGCCTCACACAATGCCCCCAGGGCACAGGCTCCTCATTTGGCAGGGCTCAGCGCAGAAGCTGGGCCGGGGAATACCTTTACGCTGGAGAATTTGGCTTGTAACAAGGCTTTTCAGGAACATGGCAATTGCCCACGTGAACGCATGGCTTCCTGCATTAATATGTTAAAGAGACAAGACAAGCATCTTTAGCTACAGCTGAGGACTAATTAAGACTGCTCTTTTACAAATATTGCATGGTTCATTCCATTCTTCCCCGATTAAGAACAAAAGAAGAAAGAAGTCATTTATTGTCATGAGTCACTTCGGATACAATGGAAGGAATTCCAACAGATGACTGAGACAAAACAAAAGCTGACATTATGAAAGCCATGTCTAAACACTAATTTAAACTGTCAACTTGCTAGTGAGGAAGGTTCATGACAGAGGGAGAATTAAAACTTAAAAGAGCACATAAATCATTGAAGAGATTAGCAGCGTGTGATGGGGCCAAAGTACGCCGCGCTGGAAACCCGCTGAATGGTAGCAAGCTCCCTTGCAATTTGGGGGTGAATGCCGTGTTTTGCCAACAGTCCCATACCAAAATGAGTAATTCGGGCCGCGTTCCCAGAAGTGGGAGCTGTGTGAGTCAGCGGCGCTACTCCCATTTCCAGCAGGTGAGGATCAGACCCTTCGTGTCCTGCGCAGCAGTGTCTGAGCGCTAGATAAAATCTAGCCCGAGCTTTCCTGCGACTTATCGGAAGTGCTTAATTTCAGAGAGGAGCCAAAATGGCTTTGGGTCACATCCGGAGCTGCTGAAAGTGGTCATGACTGGCTCCCACGATCTGGCTCTGCCACTCAGCGAACCGACTCTTCTCTTCCAATAGCACCACGGTATCTTCCTCTCCTCTGATTTACAGGGCACATATCTTGAAGTATTGCCTCTTAATTCTCTGCAGACCTGCAGAAAACCAGCTCATCTCCACCGTAATGAAGAAACACGTCATGTAAAAGTGCATTATGTGCTACAGGGTTTTCTCACCAGTGGATTTTTTTCCTACACATTGGAATAATTTCTTAAAAAGGAAGATTTTCAAGCAAGCATGTACTTTTAGCCCCGCTTGCTTTTTCAAAGTGGTACTCAGCCTCCAGCTCTCACACATCAGCTCTACAGCCCATGTTATTTTGTTTAAGTCTTGAAGGGGCCATGGGCCACAGTTCTGCAAAGTGAATGGATGTTGGGAGTTCAGATCATCTAAAATCTCTGTCTTTATCCATTTACTCCTGTTGTTGTTAAAACTCTCAAACCAGAGAAATCATTATAGGTTACCAAGAATGGTTAGAACCATTGACGTGGGTTTATGAAGATTTAGTGCCCATCTCAACAATTTTAAAATCCAGGTGAGCCTGAAAATCACATAAGGAAAAGTTCCATCTTGTCTTCAGGTCAACATGCAGATGGCTCCCCTGCTTCCCTCCCAGACCAGAAAGTCAGCAGTGAAATCTCAAGTCAAAATTAAAAGGCCAAGAAAGTATTTGATTAGCTGCTGAATAAGGCTTTTGAAAACGCAGTTATTAACCCATCTTAGGGCAAACATTTTACCCATTTTCATGGGAAATTGTGGGCTTGGACACCAGTAATGAAGAAGTCACCTGGCCAGCTGTACCACTCTCCCAAGGACAGGGATACTTGTCTGAGCAGATCACAGACTCCCTTTAACTACCATGTCAAAGTTGATGGTGAGACTCTACAGGGGGAAGGTTCAGGCCTTCACATCCTAGAAGTGCTGCTGGAATTCGGTCATTCTCAGCTTTGGCTCCAATTCAGCCACAAGTTCAAAAAGTCATAAAATAAATAAAAAGAGGGAAAGTAAATGAGATACAGAGCCCTTTAACTTAGAGGGACGAAATCACTGTGGGAGTAGAGGAGAGATTTGCTATGTCTTTATGAGCAATCAGAATCTTTTCCAGCACCTTCACATTTGGCTAAGCCTGGTGCAGATGAAGAGATTTTTTTCTTCCCATTCTTTCCATGGAAATAAGTGCAGTTTTTACTTTACTACAGTTACCTGATTGTGTTATGACAGTGCTTGGGAGGTGCAGTAATTGGGCCTGTTGTGTCAGACACAATAGAAAGGCTGAACAAGAATCATAGAATCATTTAGGATGGAAAAGACCTTTCAGACCACCGAGTCCAACCGCTAAAGAGGTCTGACCTTCTTCACTAAAGAGGCAACAGAAGAAGACAGGTAAACAGTAGGAGAATACTGGTCACAACTATAAAAGGAGATGTATAAAGATAATTAGAAAATAATTTTTTTTAAGGTACAGAGAGCTCTGCACAAGGGTGGAAAAGAAAAGAAACCAGGCTGCATCAGGAGGCTGATTATCTCTTCATCTGACCTCCAGTACTGAAAGGATTAATCGGAAAGGGGTTGTGTTAGCTCCTGGTCTTTGCTTCTTCTCATTGCTGGGATGAAGAAAGAGGAGCCATTGGAGGGCTCACAGTCAAGACACGGTTATGCAAAGAGTTTGGGAGAACGACTTTCACAGCAGTATACCAGCGGATTTCATTGAAACAAGGGTGCACGTGAAGATCAGAGGAATGGGTATCGCAGAAAGCAAGACAAGAAATGAGATCACAGATGGGAGATTTGGCTGTGTGAACAGAGGAGTCCCGTTGTGTCTAACAGAGATGTTCTGTGGAAAGCTTACAATGGTTGACCATGTCCTAGATGAGAGGGCATGGAGATGACCAGGATAAAGATGATGCACTTTACGGATGAGAGTGAAGGCAGTATTGGCTGCACTATCATCGGCATTCAACAAAGAAAGAAGCAGACAAACATGAAAAGAAAGCTGAAGACACGTTGCTTTAGCCATGTTGGTCAGTCAAGAAGACAGATCTCTGAGTCGTTCTTGGAGTAGAGGATAATACTGGAAAGTTAACGGCAGAGAGATATCAGCTGAATTTCTGTGGAGTGGTAAAACTAAGTGAAAAAGGTGAAAGGTGGAGTGGAATAAACTGAGGCTAAGCTTAAGAGAAGAAGCAGAAACAGAGGGAAACGTGAAATCTCAGGGAAGACAAGATTTCATGATGAAGAACATCACTTTCTCCCCAAAAGTTGGTCAAGTAGAGGAGAATGGGAGCACTGGGCTTTCTTCAAAAACAGCCCTGTGGGAAATATAAATCTTGTTGCGAGTCCACTGACATCAGTGGAGCCACGCACTAGGCTGACGTCTCACGCTGAACCGAGCTTTAATGCCGCTGCAGCTTTCCCAGAAGCCTCAGCTTAAAATTGCTGCAATGAAGGAGTGAATCAGGCCTTTTCACATTGACGTCAGTAAAGTTACACCCAGGGTAAAATTAGCCCCAGGACAGTTGTTCTGACACTTTCACAATAGCACTTTTTGGGGTTTTGGCTTTGGTTTCCTTTATTTTTCTTTTTTTTCCCTTCCTTTATTTTAGCGATTCTCCACTAAACCCACATCTACAGCATAGAGAAGGAGCGAGACGTCCGCAGCTGCTTCGTATGAGAGGATCACGAGGCAAGAATCAATGTAACGGTGCGGACAAACAGATCGCACTTTGGAGATTCGAGCCTGAACGTTACCTTATGTTTTAGTAGCTTGGTTGTCTCCCACGCCTGGGATTGTTTGAATTTCCCATCAGCCCAGCACAGCTCTTCCCCACATATTTTAGGTGTCGACTTAATTAGGAGCCCAAAGGAACAACACTGATGAAGAGCGTGTCTATAGGTTGAGAGGAAGAAAAGCTGCCAAGCTTCCCAAAGGTCCTTCACCTGCGTCTGAAGTGTGGGTGAGCAGCTCACCCCTGCGGGGTCATTTAAGGACGCGCTGGTATGTGCAGTGATATGAAGTCAACGTAAGTACCCTTATGTGTGTTGACTGAACAAAGGTCCGTAAATACATGTGCAGTTGGCTGCATTTTTTGCTCAACTCCCATCCGTGTTTGTAAACACTGGAGAAAGAGACCCAAATCTGTGTCCAACACCAAGCAGTTAGAGAACATACTGTAATTCTGTAATGCGAAACAGAGTGGCTCGCTAACCGTGCAGATCTGGAGAGAATTCCTGACATGATCCTTTTACGTATTTTATGTTAATCACTTCCATCTCAGGAACACACGCAAACAATACCCTATTAGACGTTCCCTTTGGCACTTGGACAACAGCTCAATCTGCCGCGTGCACCAGAGCGGCCGCCGGAGCAGCCGCAGTGGGGACGGGAGGCCATCGGTGGATGCTGAAAATGGGAAGCGACCGAAGGGCAACGTGCAAAGGGTAGAGATGCGACTGCTAACTCCAAGTTTGGGATTCTCTGCTGGCTTTGCTTGCAGGCTTTTCCAGGAAAGCAAGCCTCCAGCTGTTCACTCAAGAGGGTTCATGGAGGTCAGAGCATTGCCATGGTCCCAGAGACCCTAAAACTCTTTCATGTAGGGGTGGGAAGGAAATTTTCTCAGCACAGATCTCCACATTGCTGTGCCTTGAGTCGGTCTCCTCTTGGGTAGCACGGGAAGGATAGGGCTTGGGATAAATTGGTACCTGCATGGTCAGGTTTCCCTCTCCCTTGTCCTTGCCTGCTTGCAGAGTGGTACTAGGGGCACGTGAAGATTTAACTCTTGAAAACAGCCTTGAGAATGCCTGGAAAAAATTTTCCCAGTGGAAAGAAAGAGGCTGGATTACCCAAGAGCAGGGATGTGCATGGAGCTACACCAGCAGGGATGTGCACGGAGCTACACGGAGCTTTACTGCAGCCTGTGACACAAATAGCCCTTACAGAGGGGAGGTGGGACAACCCTCAGCATTAACGATACAAATCTTATTGTTGTGGGAAATAAGCAGGAGTCCACGAGGACCTCAGCACTGGTCTGCAAAGAGCCTGGGGAACAGGCAGAGAGAGAGAGAGAAAGAAGAGGCATCTGCCACATTTGCAGAAGCAACTGCTGGGAGAGGACACATATAACAAGCTCACTGCTGAGACAAAGGTGATTCCTCATCATTAATAAAATACCTCCCTGTGGCGAGGGCAGATGGTTTTGTGCATCAGCAAGTTGTCTCATCGTGGGGGCAATAACGGCAAGTACGGTGCCCCATTGCCAGTGGAATGGGATCCACAATGAGGTCTTCATCCCCTGATGTACCCAGCACACTTCAGCAGATGGGCGTCAGCCATCATTGCCCCCACTGCAAGTCAGTGGGCAACCCCCAGGCAAAGCAGAAAGGAGAAGATCTTTTCAAATGCTCGATGGTTGCACAAGGTTTTGAAAGGACCTGGGCCCTCAGATACTACATGTTCCTTCTACAGGAAATTTTTTTATTACTAAAACGAAATTTCCGGGGTTTACATCACATGGTCCTTTGCTCCCGGTAAAGCAATACACATTTGTACAAGAGGCCTTGAGCAGCAGTGTCTGGGATGGGACATTTCTGCTCAGGATGTACTTTTAAAGCAATTAAAAAGCAGCCCTGACTTTGAATAGTAATGCTGAAACGGAATTCACTCCAGCATTCACTAGCCCAAATGTCTTTGTTGAAATCATGCTGTTTCCCTATTGTTATTTAACAATAAATCCTGCCCCCAGGGAAATGTGTATAAATATGAATTTAAGAGTTCCCAGATACAAAGAATCTCCCTTTTTTTACCCTCCCAGGAGATAAATAGCTTAGAAATCTTCCTACAAATACGTGCTTTTCTCAATGCCTTTCACCTTATTGTTGTAAAATGCTTCTGTGTGAGAGGGAGAGCATCCGGACAGTGCAAGAACTCAGCACGATGAAAAAAAAAGCATCCTAATAAATAAATTAAGATAATTCCTTTTTTCCAGTGATGAAGGGTTAAACACTACCTCATGCATCTGCATTTGTTTCTCTGGAGCCCAACTGAGTTGTTTTGTGCTAGAGCTTACTGGGAAGGGTAACATAGGTTGTTGCAATTATTGCACTAACTGTTTCCTCTCTCGATTTTCTGGAGTCTGAGAGGCACTTTGGGAGCTTCCCGCGGGACTCCCACTGGCTTCTCCCTCTGGGCATTCTCTGTGCAGAGATGCTTTTTTTAGAAGCTTCGGTTTATGGCCAACAAGAGAGAAATGTGCCACTTCCAAACCTGGATTCCTCATCCGTCATCCTCCCATGAGTCTCGAGTCGGTGGCAGCCTGTGGTCTGTGGGTCGTGAGGTCAATGGACCAGAGCAGCCACTTAAGGGACAACTCATAAACACTAAATTAGGTCCTGGCTCTGCATCACAACCAGACTCCTTGGTCCCAACTGAGTGCAGAGGGATGCATGGACAGCATGCTTATGGACAACAGGCTCCTGTGGCTCAAAAAATGTTGATAAACTGCTTCCCAGCCCTCCACGGATCATTATATGAGCCAGATCTCACAATCTACCCCGTGTATGTTTGTGAGTTGAGTTGGAAGAGAGCCGGTGTAGAATAGAGCAGGAGAATAGAATAGAATAGAATAGAATAGAATAGAATAGAATAGAATAGAATAGAATAGAATAGTTGCTCAGGTATATGTGATATCCACAGCTACAGATGTGTAGAAATGTTGCAAAAAATGGAGCAAACTCACCAAGCATGGCAGAGTGCAGAATTTCTCTCTTTTTTTTTTTATGAACAGTTCCCTCCTAACACTAATGTCTTCTTAAAGAAACCTTAAAGGGGATTTATCCAGAGTGGAGTGGGGAGCAACATCTGGCAGGCCAGCAAACAGAAGGACTCGTGCACCTCGGCAAGGTGCAGGATGTGTGTTGTGGTGGGTGCTGAGCAAAGCCAGAGCACCCTCAGCCTCCCTTTCTGCTCATGGAAAGGCACCGTGCATTTTCCATGAAGGCTGGACACAGTCCCCAGCAGTAACTTGGTAATGCCCCAGGCACTTGAGAAATGTTGAAAGTAATTCAGCTAAAGCTCCACCTGGAAAGTGGTGGGTGGGAAATTTAAGAGCTCAATGATAGGTGTGCCAAAAAAGCAGAAGTGAGATACCTGTAAGGAGGATCCCATAAAATTTGGGGATAAACTCTGCTGCTGCAGAGGAAAACGCTTGCCTTTTTTCACCACTTCATTTCTGTGTGGCTGTCCATCCTGATTTTTAATCAACCCTCTACAACAATAACCTAACGAAGAACTTCTACCGCACACAATATCCACAGTTACTCCATTCTCCTGATTCCCTCTTCCTCTATCAACATTTCTTTAACCGTAGTTTTACCTTGATTTTCTTCACTGACACAGTGAACTTTTGGGGCATAGAAGCTCACTCAGCTTACATGATCTTTTTCAAGGCGCTGTCGGTACCAAGGGAGAGCTAGCCATCATTGTCAGTTCTGCTGTGAAACACTCTGCTCCCCTCCCTTACCCATAAAAAGCCAGAAATACCAATTAAATCACTATTGTTCCCTATGATTTAATTTCATACCACTGCTCAACAGCTAAAGCTATTTACAACAGTCCCTTCTTAACTAATCATGGCTTATCCGGGATATTTATGAATTTTTAAACTCATCCCCAAATTCAGCATCTCTCCTTGCAGCTGGGGTGTAGGCAGGACACGTTTACTTAACAGGCTCGAAGCTCAGATGTTTAGGTTGTGGTTTCGAGGACTGAACAACCTGTACGGTGCTTGAGGGGTATGTAGGTGTCTTGGAGAACAGGTCTGCAACCCAAAGTGCAAATGTGTTTGTCAATACGCCGGAGTCCCCCTGCCACAGCTTCTCACCTCCCATAACACAATGTCTAAGAGGGCATGAATTACTCTCAGCAGCCTGCTGATGTCCATTTGACAGAATATGTGGGAAAACGAGTTTACCTTGAATTTATGAACTGGGAAAGCTATTTCTCATCCTGATTAATGGTGAGTCATGGAGCAAACCCGAGGCCGTTCGCAAACCCGTGCGCTATACGTCAGGTGTCGTGGGAGTGAGAACAGTGGGAGAGCAAAGAAAGGTCTCATGACAGTCTGTTAACTAATTTTCATGTGCCGAGTGAAGACGGGTCCTGGAATTTTGCAAAACTATATTTAGCAATGCCGAATGTCTCCAAAGAGAGCTTTGTAAGATGCTGGAACGGGAAGAAAAATACACAGGAGTACAAAAGCACTCTAAGAAAGCAATAACTTACACAACTTCAGAGGGATATCCGACAATATGTTTACTGGCAGCTGGGGACTGAGGTGAATATTCAGAAGGCTGATGAACAGCAGACTGCCCAGCCCTGCAATTGTGCTTGAATACACAAGTGCAATAACATCCTTTGCGCAATCATTTTTCTCCATGGATTTCCAGGGTTTTTACCCTGGGGAGCTGATGTTTCTTCGGGACATCCCTACATGGCAGACCTTCTTCCAGCACAGCCTCATCCACATGCTGAGAAACCTCAGCAGAATCCCAGAGGGATGATTTCTTTGAGTTGCTGTACACTTTTTGGCGTACCGATTTGTGGTGATGGTAACACTGATGTCGGAGCAAGAAGGCAGATCTTAAAATCCTCAACCAGGTACAGAGGAAGATAGGGAAAGGGCAACAGTGTGCTGCACGATGGGGCAGCGAGGTGACCCAAGACGCAATGGAGCTTGGGATGGTGCTTGACTGGCTGCAAAAACCAGCCCTTCAAGTGCAACCATCGATAGCGTAAGGCCAAGGTAGAATAGCCTGCACGTATCTTAAATCCACTGTGATCATAGGGGACACAGCTTCAAGCTGCAAAAAGTGCCACTGAAGGTTTTGCACAAAAAGGAAGATGATATTTCATTTCAAAGGACTTAATTTTCCTGCCAGCATAAGCTTTTCAAGAGAGGACGTGTGCTTTAATGTATATGAGCAATCCCTGGTGCCACAGACCTCCTGTCCTTCAGGAGCTCAGCACAGGCTCCAAATTCAATATTCAGTAGTATGACAATGCAGGACCAATGTTATTTCACCCTATGGTCATCCGTGGCCTGGTCCTACAGTTGAGTAGCATGAAGATGGTTTCCTGCATCCTCATGGTGCATTTCACCATCTTGTACTTGTTCATTTGGATACCACACAAAAGGAAGGGGAAATTCACCCCAAATGACCATTCAAAATATTCTCCAGTTGAACAGTGGTACCATCGCCAGGCAGCGTTACTATCAAAGATTTGCAGGGAGAACAACCAGGAATTAACCTGCTGCAATACACACAGGTTTCTTTCATGAAGGAGAATGAAAAAAAAAAAAAAGGAGAAAGAGAAAAAAAAAAAAAAAGAAAAAAGAAAGAATAATGCTACAGGATCTCCCCAATAGCACATGGGGCACAATCTAGTACTGTACCCACGGCCCAGAGGACATGCTGTCCAGAGTAAGGGCTGCCAGCATCCTGACAGAATTAGGAAGTCCTCTCTTGCAGTTGCCCTGTAGACATGAAATTACACAAAGAAAGACTTTATTAGGATCCCAAACTAAATATAGTCAAGTGGGGAGAGTGGAACATTCAACTTTCGCTCTTGGCAAACAGCACGGCTTTGCAACCTTTAGGATATTGTTTTAACTAAGCTGGAATTCTGTACGGCTGCGATTCCGACAGCTCAGCACCTACCGGGGGAAAGAATTATGAAAATAAAACCTTTACCTGAGAAAACCCTGGAAAACATACATGCCCTCATGGCAAAGTTCTTGCTGAGACTAAACTGTTGCTGTCACTGGGAATGAAGGGCTGGGAAGTTATTGGTGTCAAGTGAGAGTTTTGTACCAGCAAAAATCACGAGGTCAGAGCCAAACGGATTGTTTGCAGCTCCAATAGTCTTGTAAGATTTTGGATAAGATTAAAAAAATAAATAAAATCAAAAAAAACCACCCCACCCAGCTCTGAGGCTGTAACAAGCCTCTCTGAACAGTAAAGGTTCACCAGCATCTTCACTGGGGGCTCATCCGTGGTGGGAGAGCCCTGTCCTACCCAAGGTGCCGCTGTCCAGCTGGCAGTGTCTCAGCATCCCTGGTCCCTCAGCACAAGGGTGGGAGTTACCTCCCTGCTGAGGCCTCTAGATATAAGCCCAGCAACCCCAGGAGCTCAGCAAGAATACAGACATGTGAGGATCAGAATCTCCTTTGCAAAACAGCGTGGACACTTACATGTCCCTGTGGGAGGTAGGACCACTAGTGGTATCACTTGGAGGCTTGAGTCCTGCTTTGCCTTCATGGCAGAGAGCCCTGGCATCAGGTGAGACACAGTGAGAGGACACCCACTCATGTCTGGTGACCCTGTGTCCTTCTCCCAGTAGGAACTGGAGCATCGAGTGCCCAGCTCTGCAGTCCAGCCCTGAGCATATTTTTTGGGGTGCCAGAAACAGGAGCCAGACTCTTGTCCTGGCTTTCCTCACTGCTCAGATGCTTTATTCAAAGTTCTGGTGAGGGAAGGGAAGGGAAGGGAAGGGAAGGGAAGGGAAGGGAAGGGAAGGGAAGGGAAGGGAAGGGAAGGGAAGGGAAGGGAAGGGAAGGGAAGGGAAGGGAAGGGAAGGGAAGGGAAGGGAAGGGAAGGGAAGGGAAGGGAAGGGAAGGGAAGGGAAGGGAAGGGAAGGGAAGGGAAGGGAAGGGAAGGGAAGGGAAGGGAAGGGAAGGGAAGGGAAGGGAAGGGACGGCTGAAGACAAAACTCAGGAGAGATGAAAAGCCCCAGGCTTTAGATCAAAGGTTCTCCAGACTTAATTTGGAAGCCTTTGCCTAGGTCTTGCACAAACCCAGAGCTCACGCTGCCAGTGACTGGTCCTGTAATTGGGATTTTTCTTTAGGGATGTCACACTCTGCCTGGTCTGCAAAGGGGAATAACACACACAGACATGAGACAGCAAAGGAGTAGCCTTCATTGCAAGAAAGCCAAAGGCATCAGGGCATTCATTTGAAGCACTTAAACTCCAAAAAAACTTGCATGGTGTTAGGAGTCAGGAACACAGAGGCTTCTATGAATCTAGCCTTTGGACTAGTTCTTCTGTTTGCCCTGGATCCCTAATAACATCAACAGTTCCTAATAAAGGGTCAGAAATCCCACACCCATCTGTCATCCTAACAGCATCCATTAAAGTGAATAAAACACTCATCAGTCCAGATCATGATGGTGTAAGGGGGCACAGGAAACCCCACAAACAACAAGGACGCATTAAGAGACGGAGTGGGATGCAGAGGGAAAAACCTTGAACCTGAAAATGATATCTCCTATTTCCCCACAGCGACATCAGCAAAAGAGGGAAGACTTTGATGGAAATAACTCCTCTGCAAGAACATTGCGCGATGCAAAACCTTCACAGGGACATCCCACCCCGCATATTGTACATCTCGCCTGTCATGGAAAACCTGAAATAGCTTTTTGAAGACATCTCCCATTAAGTGCGCTGCCTCCAACAGATGGTCAGGGGATGAGGGGAAATGACCAAGCACAGCTAAACTGGGAGAGTTTCCAACCCAATGGGAATATCCACAGATAGGAGAGAAGAAGGTGTATGACCCTGGGAGAGTGTTTATGGAAGGCCAGCTTAATAAACCATGTGGAATAAAGGTAGGTCAAGATATTCTGATTAACTTTTAGCCTCAGGCATATCTCTGCACTATGCCAAACCTACTGAGCCCTCTGCCAAAACCCAGGGCACAAGCATGGCAAGGATCTGCCCTTCCCCTCTCTTAGCTTGGGCTTCACTGCTGGACCTCAGCCCCAGGACTGGAGCCTTCCCGGACAGAGCAGCTGGCAGCCAAGACCAGCTTTCAAGAGACGCTCCACAAACATCACTGTTTTAGGAAAAATCATCAGCAAAGAGCAGTCACATGTTTCACTCCAGGAGCTGAAGGCGTGAGAAGGGCTTTTAAAAAAAAAAAAATCTATTCATTGAAGAAAAGCAATCCAGAAAAGAAACCAAAAAAGGAAGCAGCCCCGATGCAGACCCCCTCAGAAAGCTGCGGGACATCCTGAACAGAAGAGAGGATTTGGACAACAGCGTCAGCCTGGGCCAAGCACGCGCCAGCACCCATCTCTCTGGATGGGTGCAAGGGGCTGGCTTGTACCTCAAGACCAGGGCACCAGATCTTGGCCCCGTGCTGAGCCATGTCCTGAGCTGCCAGATCAGGCAGCCCCACTGAGGAACTCCTGCCTTCGGCTGTTACCCACATCACCATTTCCTAAGGTGCCAGAACGAAGCGTTCCCACGGCACATTCAATCCCCTTTGCTATAGGGCTGCCTGGGGCAGCTCCTTGTTGTCTCTAGCCTCCTGCATTTGTACTTTTCTACCTTAAAACTGACTCTAGCCTTCCCTGGCTCTGCATTTTGCAGCATGGGCTCATGCTCAGAGCAAATATTCATGGAACTGCTGGTGTCTGCGACCGGTGATGCCCAGCCACGGAGTGGAGGCAGGATCGTGCACCCACGTTCCCTCCAGCTGCAGCATTTGCCCCTCTGGTGCCTGGCAGGGTGGCACAGGCTGGGGCAGAGCGGAGGACTTCCAGGTCATCTCCATTCCCACCTTCTGCTGCTCTGTGGCTCCCACCAGAGCGGGATGTATGACAGCAGCACCGTCTGATGATGCTGTGCTGCAAAAATGGTACCAGGAGGGACAAAATGATGCCTGGCTTCTACATTTTTCCATCTGCACCAGCTCTCCAAGCCCAGCATTTACCACCCCGTCAGAATGCACAGCCCACCGTGCCTCCCCCCTGCCCCTAGACCTGCTGCTTGCAAGAAGCCCAGGCCAAGGTCTTTACCAGGAAAGCAACTGAGAAAAGAGGTAGAAGAGTCCAAAAGAAACATCAGGCACACCAAGCAGTGAAAATGAGCTCTGCCACTGTGCAAGAAGGCACAGGCATGTATAATATAATATATATTCTGTACCTAGAGAAATAATATACTTTTCACTGTAAAGTGTTTTATACGTTAACCATCAGGCATCCACCAAGTCAATGGGTGCTGGCACTTTACATAAATATATGATGATGCAGTGCTATATGTAATAAAAATCTGGAGCACAAAATATGGAAGCAATTCAAGAAAACAGATCTCACATTTTTGCCTTTGTTACAGTTAGATTCTGACATGCTCTGATTAAAATTCAACATCTGCATGCATTTAAAATTAAAATATATAGGTATTCATGTTTTCCTCCTTCCACAATGTTTTACTGCTGCTTTTTTTTCTTCTTAAATATTAAAAACATTACATTATTTTATTTCAGATGTCTCAATACATTACACATCACTCTTTCACCTCAGAGCTTTGGTTCAAATCCAGCTCTTCACTGAGGAAACAGAAAACATCTGAAAATATTTAGTAGTCTCATCTCAGTGTCTAATCACAGTCTGCTCTGACATGACAAAACACAACAAACAAACTGGCTTGCCACAGATGAAAAATGTTTACACAAAAATACTCAGGAGTGTAAGAATGAATAAAGGCATCTCTAACTGCATTAAAGCCCATGTTGTTAAGTAATAAAAGAGCTTGCGGATAATCTGAGCTGCACCTGCCCCTCTGGGGAAAAAAAAAAAAAAAGAAATAAAAAAAATAAAAACAAACAGGTGATTTAAAGTCCTCGCAGCCCAGCAGGTCCCAGCTGCATGTTTTTCTGTTATTCTAAAGCAGAAAGATGTGTCAGGCTACAGTGCAAATATTGTCCATGGGCATCATGGTCTGGAAAGCCTGAGTACCTCGTGATTCAGGAATCTCAGAAGAAAGCTTTATTGCCAGGAAATCCTCCAGGACTAAAATATATGTACTATAAGAGGGACGAGCATAAATAAGTCTTTGTCTTTGCTGGGGAATTCAGCCATTTGGTGGGTGGCTGGGAGAGCAGCTGTCCCAATAGACTTCATGTTGGGCATTGGTATGGTGCACAGCACGGTTCCTCCTCCAAAGCTGTGACGATTTTAACAGGCAAAAAAAAAAAATCACAGAAGGAAATTACTAACAGAGAGGTGCAGGATCTTCCCTAAAACCAGTGGCAGAATCAGCTGTGATAGCCCCAGGCCTGCAGCCCCATTCATTTGGCTGCAAGTCTCCAGTTTTCCCTTGCCCACAGGGCCAGCATGAGAGAGTCATGGGTGTGGGCAGCACCATCCTTTAGCACTTCAGAAGGCTCAGCCTGACTTTCTACCTCCATTTTGCAATGGATGCAGTGCTCATGGGTTGGGGTCATCACGAACTTGTCACCCCCTTACCCTGCTTGGGTTCAGTCCAGCATCTGTTGAAGTTGATGGAGGAGGCCATGCTAGGACAACTCATGTTCTCACTGACTCCGGACACCTGTCATTGAGGTTGTTTCCCTTCCCTGGAGGTTTTGGCAACCTCCACTACTTTGGCTGATACTTGGGGTTCCTATGTGGCTCATTCATCCCCAAGCTGGGCAGGAAGATCAGGGAAATGATACCTTACATTAAGGGATATCAGAATCCCAGCATAAGAGAAAAGAATGAGCATAAAGACAGAGCAATGATTCCTCTGTATTTCTGTCCTGCATCTACAGACAGTTCCCACCTACCCTGCCTGCTAATTCCCACCTACCTTTCCTAGACCTGACAACACATTCTCAGCACAAGACAGACAAGGACTCATTGGAGTAAGTCCAGAGGAGGTATAGAACACCTCTGCCATGAAGATGGGCTGAGAGAGTTGGGGTGGTTCAGCCTGGAGAAGAGAAGGCTTTGGAGACACCTCATTGCAGCCTTTCAACACTTAAAGGGGGCCTATAAGAAACAGAGGGACAACCACTGCAGCAGGGCCTCTTGCAGTAGGACAAGGAATAATGGCTTTAAACTAAAAGAAGGTAGATTTAGGCTAGATATAAAGATGAATTTTTTTACCATGAGGGTGGTGACACACTGGAACAGGTTGTCCAGAGAGCTGGTCCATGTCTCATCACTGGAAACATTCAAGGCCGAGCTGTCAACATTCTGGTCTGGTTGAAGCTGTCCCTGCTCACTGCAGGGGGGTTGGACTGGATGACCTTTAAAGGTCTTTTCCAACCCAAATCCTTCTATGCTTCTACGATCCTATGACTAGCTGTTATCAAGTTATGCTCCACAGACCTTTTAGGGAGGTGGCTCTGTTTCTAAGCCAAAGTTTTCCAACCTGTAGAAAATGAAGCACGGACAACAAAAAGTAAACCCAGGGTTAACCTGGGGGACCTACATGGGTAAAAAAGATGAGAATCCCCTGCCCTGTCCATAAGTGTCTTACAGTATCTTTTTTTCATAACATAGCGTAGTATTGCTGCAAGAGCCAAATTAAATATGAATAAATTAACATGCTAACATTTCACCATATCCCCTTTAATGCAAAATAATACGTATCCCTTAATTCAATAAATTAGAAAGTGTATTTTTTTAAGGGAAAAAAATGCCATTGTAGCTAAGTCTTTGCAGATCTTGGCATGCTTACAATACACAAAGGACAGGCCAAGGAGTCATCCAATGATGACCACGCAGCCTCCAAAAGTCACGGCTCAGTTGCTAATCACCCTCGCTGGGAGGAAGGTTCCTCCTCAAGTGAGGGGTCCCGGCCTCCATGGCCCAACGCCACTGCCCCCAGGTTTATCCACTCCAGCTGTTACACTGAGCTGGTTCCCACTGCACACACCAGCTCTGGGTTTGTTGCCTGGAGAATAGTTTCCTTCACACATGACTCAGACAATACCTAGAGCATTTTCCATTATGGCTTTCTCCTCAGCACCCCTTGGTCTGGGTTTACTTTTTTATTGTCTGTGCTTCATTTTCACGTGCTTTTCTTCTGCTGTCATGTTTTCCTTGAGCCCCTTGATGAAATCTTGCTCTTTGCTATTCAAATTCAGCAAGGATGCACAAGCTCGTTCACACACCCTTTATGTCTTTGCATTTCTTTGCCCCTGTTACAAACCTACTCCAAATTAATTCCCATTTCAAGATATGAACCTCATTCCAGTCAGCCATGTTGGCCCGCTAGGCAGTATGTTAGTAAATTATTTCTCCAGGCTCTTGACTGACATTGTTGAAAATATACTTTTCATGCACGTCAGTCTTTGTGGGGTGAAAATGCCTTTAACATGCTTCTAGGATTTACATGGTCTTCCCTGGTCTGCCGCTGCCAAGTTCAGATGCGGTTGGAGCATGTGGCATTCTTTGTCCTGCTCTTATTACATTTTCCTTTTTATCCAGCCCTGCTACATATTTCATATTTTTCATATTTCTGCCTTGTGATGTAAAGAACAGCCACATGTTAAGTGTGCCCTTGTCATGCTCGTCCACTCCAGCATGAGCCTCTCAGATCGTGCTGCAGTCACCGTGCTTTCATCTTCCTTTTATATTTTTGGTTTTGTTTTGTTCTCTTTTAATTATTTTTCTCCTTTTATAATACTGTAGGATTCAGAGCTTCAAACGGCTGAGCAAGATGCCGTGCATCTGCTGAGCCATGGTAAGAGGCCACAGGACGGGGACAAACCCACGGCATCCTATGCTGGCTTCCACCTTACCAGGCAGAGATCAGGTCTCATTTCTGGTTCTGCGAGCGGCAATTCAGATCCAGAGCCAGAGTTGAGCTGTTTCCAGGCTGTTTTGCCTCTTTTGCAGACATAGCCCTTGCTGCTCAAGTTCTTCCAGAGCTCCAGACTACCCTTCAACACACCAGTGACATCTCTGCAATGTCATTAAAGAAAGCCTCAGAAGTGTGGCTGAGGACTGGGACCCTCAGACCCAACCCTGAGTGGCAGGAGCAGAGAAGGAAAACAACATTTCACTTATAAAATGAGTACATTTTGAATAGAAAATACTAGGGAAATAACGTTGGGTTTCCAAGCCTGAATTCCGTCTGAAATCAGCAAATACAGGACTGGTTTCCTAAGAGCCATGTCCGGAAATGTTGTTTTATGGGTTGCATGTACCATCGAGTGTTTGCTAACTGTTTATCCACTTCACTTGAGAACTTTTTTCTTAAATAAAAACATCATCTTCATTCTGGACAAGCATTTCTATTTAAAACAAAGCACTGTTACTTCATTCCTAAGAAAGGGTTGATCAACAGTGCAGCCCCTCAACATCCACGCTCAACGTCTTCTGCAATGACCGCTCTGCCGTAGTCTCACCTATATTCCTGGAGCACACCAGGAAGCCACAAATATTAGTATAGACAGAGACTGCGGTTTAAGCCTCAGAGCACTTAAAAATAATCAACAAATCAGATCAGGAAGGAAAATTATATTAACAGAAGTATTAAGACACAGGCATTTAAGTTGCAATTGGTTACCATCATCACTTGACAATTTAAAAAAAAACATAAAAAATCACCTGTTTCTTTGGCAAGCAGCAGATGGAGAGCTTTCTTAAATTTGTAGCAGTAGAGTCCACACTCAGATTGTTCTGTTGATGGAAACCCAGCAATCTTCTCCATCACTATTGTGGGTAGCAGACAGGCCACCAATGGGAATAGTTTCACAATTCTTTTATTGGAAGCATCTGTAGAAACCATAAAACAACAACTACAACAACAGCAACACAAAGCCATGTTTTCTCACTTCTTTCCGAGCAAGGAGGGTGCCAGAGCAATTCCCCACCCTACACTCCCACCCCACGGTGGTTTCCTTTGTTCACATTTCACTGCCTGGATCCAGCAGAGAGATTTATGGGCTGGTGCTGAGCTCAGGATGCGCAAAACGCTGGTCTCCTGGGGCCTGGGCTTGACCATTCAGAATGGGGGTGCAGAAAGGCTCCTGCAGCTTCAGGGAGGAAGAAATTGGAGGAAGGAAGGTTATTCCAGGCCAGATTCCAGCGCCTTCCACTGAGTAGTAGCTCACCAAAAATCAAGCTCTGGTAGCTGATGAGACTCTTCATGGAGAAATGTTGTCACTCTGTGTCTGCGGGGTATCGCACCCAAGGACACAATGCCTGGATCCGGACCGATGGCCCCTGCACTTCCTTCCGATCTTGGTCACCATCCCAGCAATGAGGAGTCCATTTAGTTCATCGTCAGATGACTTCCCTATGGCAAAGGATGCCAAGAGCTCTTGCCAGCCTGGCCAAGAGCGACATTTCAGCGTCTCAAGCTCTGCTGGGACCTGAAGGAGAACTGGGCAAAGAGCACTCTGGCGGGGAAGGGGCTCAGCATGTCGGAGGGATGGTTGTGCAAGAGCAGGACATGAGATCCTGGGTGCACATGTTGGCTTAGAAACACTTTCCCAGTGTGATTTTCAGTAAATTACTCCATCAGTCCTGAGTCACGCTATCCCAGCAAAGAGGGGACATCGCATTTCCTGACTTTTCAGGCTCTCTTAAGGAAGAAATTCTCCAGAATTCTCAATTGCAGGAGGAGGAGGTCAGGAAAACAAAGCAGAGGAGAAGAAATGAGGCAGCAGTAGAGCCGATTATCACAGCAAAAGCGGCAATGTTGTGAGTGCACAAGGTTGGGCACATAAATATCCGAGGTCTGTCCAACACCCACCTCTGCCCAAACCCTCGGTGACGCCCAAAAGCATGTAGCAACAGAGCTCCCACTCTTCTGGGCACTGGTAAAAACCAGGTCCTGTGTGTGTAAAACAAGAGATTTTTAATTTTTTTTGCGGTCCTGTGCATGCCTGCGCCTTTGTGGTGCACGTGCTTGTGATGAGCCAGTAACACAAACCCAAGTGAAATACAGACTAGGAAAAATATAACCTATTAAAGCCACAGAGAAACTTTTTTTTTTTCTTTTCCCCTGTTCTTGCCCTTTTTCAGTTTGTCTAAATATACCTCCAGGCTTTTCCTCTTGTTTTAAGTGTGCTCTTTCATGGACAGTTTTCAATGTATGTTAAAGTCACCGGCTGCTGCCAGCTCGGATTTTTGCGCCGCGCGTCTCGGCTTTCTCTTCTATTAAGACAAAGTGCTGGCACTGCTCGTCGACCAAGCACATTGTTCATGGTACTGAGCAGCAATTTTCCATATCTGACTGTCTTTGGGTTCACCCCAGGAGGAAGGGTGAGCCTGGTTTATTAAGCTCTTGTTTCTCAGAGAGCAGCAACATCTGGAGCGTGGGGTGGGCTGCTGGCACGCCTCAGCGGAAAGGAATTCGGCACGGGGTGAGGTCTGCCCAGCTCCAGAGGTGTCACAGCGATCGGTTCTGGTGACGGAGAAATAACGAAGCCCTACATAAAACAGCATGAGGATCTATGCTGGGCTGCTCGAGGGTTTTGTTTCTTCTGACAGGGAGTCAGGAGGCCCAGGAACCATGTTGGTCTTTGTTTTCGTCATCCAAAGCTACGTTTTCCTCTCCTGCTAGGCAAAATTTTTTTCATCCAGCAAAAGCTCATGTTTCCCTTGGTGGTTAACTCAATAAGTTAGCAAAAATCAAAGCAGATATAGAGGGTGAACTCTGGTACTGGCTTTCAGTGCCACATTCATAGCTCCCTCTGAAGCACTCCTGAAAACCCATTCCAAATGCTGTCCCCTGCAAGTTGTGGTGGGGAAACCACCTTTGCCTGAGGATGGGTAGCATGCGCCATGGCTAGCAATGCAGGCATCATCCATACCTCTGTTGGGTATCATTTGGGTCAAGATGAGATGTCCTTAAACAAGCTGATCTATTGCTTTGGGATGCAGACCCCCAAGATCACAGAATCACAGAATCACAGAATGTTAAAGGTTGGAAGGGACCTCAAAGATCATCTAGTCCAACCCTCCGCCAGAGCAGGACCATCTACAGCAGAGCGCACAGGAAAATGTCCAGGTGGGTTTTGAATGTCTCCAGAGAAGGAGACTCCACAACCTCCCTGGGCAGCCTGTTCCAGTGCTCTGTCACCCTCACAGTAAAAAAGTTTTTCCTCATATTTTTATGGAATCTCTTATGTTCCAGCTTCCACCCATTGCCCCTTGTCTTGTCAGTGGATGCCGCTGAAAAGAGCCTGGCTCCATCCTCCTGACACTCCCCCTTGACATATTTATAAACATTAATGAGGTCACCCCTCAGCCTCCTCTTCTCCAACCTAAAGAGACCCAGCCCCCTCAGCCTTTCCTCATAAGGGAGATGCTCCACTCCCTTCACCGTCTTTGTGGCTGTGCTGGACTCTCTCCAACAGTTCCCTGTCTCTCTTGAGCTGAGGGGCCCAGAACTGGACACAATAGTCCAGATGTGGCCTCATCAGGGCAGAGCAGAGGGGCAGGAGGACCTCTCTTGACCTACTTGCTACTCCCCTTCTAATACACCCCAGGATGCCATTGGCCTTCTTGGCCACGAGGGCACACTGCTGGCTCATGGTCATCCTGCTGTCCACTAGAACGCCCAGGTCCCTTTCCCCTGCGCTGCTCTCCAGCAGGGCAGTCCCCAACCTATATTGGCACATGGGGTTATTCTTTCCCAAGTGCAAAACTCTACACTTGCCCTTGTTGAGCTTCATAAGATTTCTCCCCGTGTGAGACTCCTGTATGTCATTCCTCCACAACTTCTCCGCAAACATCCTCCTTTTCCTCTCATGCTGTCAACCTTTTCTTGAGCTAATACCTTTTCCCTCTCAATATTACTGGAGAGCCACAAGTAAAAGAAACCTCACTGGATGGGGCTTTCCACTGCGAGGCTGAAAGATGGTGACTGAACACCACCCCACTGAAGTGTTTGTGCCTTTGGTCTCCATATGCACTTGTAATTGTACTCTCTGGAAATCCAGCCCACCACCACACTGGAGATAAAAACTATCCCACATGCAACTGCTAGCAGTTTATTTTGGCTGCCAAGTCAAATGTGGAGGTAGTCTTTAATTAGAAGTGTTGCCTCTGCAGCAGTGCGGAGCAATAACGACAACAGTGGAATTTGTCTGAAGCGTGCGTTTCCCTCACATGGCTATGGTGAATTAAGCAAAAATGTCAAACTCGGTCTGCAACCAGCAGACATATTCCATCACGTTAAATATTTACACCATCCGGTAGCCTGACTACGGAGCGCTGGTGAGAGCACGCTTCTTGGCAAGTGTTGGTGATGTTCATGCTAATTTGGGTTTAGACTCAGAAGCTCCCCTCTCCTCCTTCTCAGATTACTCTGACGATGATTAAGAAAAGATAGTTTGTAGTTAATGCCTGTTGTCACTTGGTTTTGGGAAGTTCTGTTACACATTTCTTCCAGCAAACCCCAACTGCTGGAGTAAACCCAGTCAAGGTATTTCTCATTTGCTGCAACATACATTTATTTAGAGCTGACTTCCTCTGAGATGTTTATACTTACAGAAATATTGGCAAACATCAGCATACCAATGTAAAAGCTAAAATAATACCTCTGTCTGGCTTTATTTTAAAAATTTTAGACCTTCCTGTAGCATATACACTTTTGGTACTTACCAACAGATGTCCAGGAGTTACAAAGACCACGCAGTTGAATGCATGGTAGCACGTGGCCCCATCACAGATAAGATGCATTTCTTACGGAAAGAATAATTCAATGATTTATGAAGTTCTTATTGGGTCTATTATTATATATGGGTGTAAGCCTCACCTGAAAAGTGCTCTTTAATAGTTTTGGGGTATTTTTGTAGCAGAAACCTAGTAAGAGTAAAAAAAAATGAATTAGAGTTGACCAGGAATTCTTTAAAAAAAGCGCTCCTTCTTATATGATGACAATGTGACTTTACACAAAATGTTCTGAAGACCTACCAAACTCAGAAATAATCCCTCCATCAAATGCAGGAACCAGACAGAAAACTAAGAGTGAAAACCCTCCAGGCCCTTGGCTGGAGTTCCACAAGCTCAGCAGAGGCCAAGACACAACTGTGAGATTCATTTCTCTTCACCTGCAAGAATTATTCTGGTTATTTAAATCAAACAAACAAACAAACAAAAAACCCTCAAAACCTTCAGTGTTCACTTGTTGCAATGTGTTTATAGCTTTTGTAAAACTAGAGCAAGCCTGGTGCCCCCAACATCCAGTTGCAAACTGAGTTTATCTCAGCTTGGTAGCACCTGTGGAAATGTTGAAACACGGTGTCTTCTCCAGAAATTGTCCCTGTGGCTGTTTGCTCTTAGCTAACCCGAGTTAAAAGTTGCGTCTGAAACACCTGACTGTGAACAATTCTTCCCAGCAAAATCCTGTGCAGGCAGAACAATTTTCTTCCTAATAAAAGCAAGACCTTCAAGACCAACAGAGCCAACACATTAATCAAGTTTCCTACTAAACAGGAAGTTGTGGGACTGCAGCAGGAGGAGCAAGACGGAGTTTTTGGCTAGAGAAAGAACAAGGAGGAGTAATACAAATTAACCACTGTGGGTTTTGGGGGTTTTTAATCTGTTTGACAGGAAAATGCCCTGCAAATGTACCAGGTTGGGCAATACTAATTTTGGTAAGCAAGCTGCAAGGGCTTCAGAAAAGGGTAAAGCCACCACATGCATGAGGACCATCATTAATTAAACCAGAGTTCCACTATTAATATTTCTTACTTTTGCTACCGTAATATTTGTTATTACCACTAATTACAACTGCAGCAATATTTGCACTGCAGCAGCGTTTGGCTTTTCTGCGCTGGAGCAAGATCCCACTGCATTGCTCAGATATGGAACAAAATAAGAAGCTCCCAGCCCCAAAAGAAGGCTTGTAGTATAGCATGTTCTTTTGCAGGAGCTTACAAAGGAGAATAAACTCAGTGTTTTCTTCATTCTCGTCTGTATAAGCCAGCTTCCACTTTCAAGGACTGGCACGTTTTCCTGTCATCTGATGGGCAATTAGTCCAGCGCATCTCACAATGGTGGCGATAGACCAAATCAAGAAGAGCAAAAAAAAAATACAGACAAAAATGCAGTCATGTCATTACCGCAGAACATATGACCACATTTTGCTTCTAGCTACCAAGCAGTAATATGGGATGTGTGTATTCATGTGAAAATAAGCCCAGCCAGTCATTGAGACATATACAAAATGGATGATTCATGATAATTGTTACACTGGAATTGCGCGACAAAGAGACGGAAGAAAGCTGTTGATTACCAGGCACCTCAGGAAAGACCACAGATACAGAGAAATTTAATATTATGGTCGTTGTGGACGTGCAAATTTCCATTTGCAAACTAACAGGCAGGCCTGTGAAAAGAAATGAAGAAAAGCATACTCATTGCATTCAAAATAACTGGAAAAAGTTGCGTATCCACCAATTCAAAAAGGGTGGAAGTCACTGAGTCACACCGCCTGGGACTATTGAATAGGTCAGTCACCAGCACTCACAGGTCCTAATTGGCAATACACCCTTTGTGGCCTTAATCCTTTGAAACAGTAAAGTCCCAAAAGTAGAAGAAGCCATAGAGAGAACGCATAGATGATCTTCCAGTTACCGTCCTTCCGTTCTTTGCAACTTATCTTTGTTCAAAATAAGCAGTCTTATTGAACCCTCAGCACACTGGGCAACTTGAAAGTGCAAGTATTTGTTGGATGAAAGTATGCGTTACTTCAAAAGCATAAAATGCCTACATATTGAAGGCAATAAATCTTTCTCTATAAAATATACGCATATATAATTTATATGATAAGCCTAATACTGAGATTTTTAGCTTGGCTTCCAACAGACATGGGATGTAGGCAATTATGTTCCCTAGGAGTGAGTCTGTCTGTCCCCTCTCAGGTCCAAAGAAAATAATTTTTGAGCCCGTTGGCCAATTTCAACCAATCTGGCAGAGAGATAGAGGTCTTGAGGGTATTAAGTTCCCATATGCTTTGTCATAGTAGGTGGCCAGGTAGGAATGGCAGACTCATTAGTGCATGCCTTGAAGGAATGGCATCAGTATAGACACAGTCCTTTCTTAGACCTCAGAAAATTTCAAAAGACCTCATGAGTGCCCAAAGAGATGTGCATGACGCAGTAGCTTCAGTCAGAATTCACATCTCATTAGACGTCAGCAAATCAAAGCACGAGATGTGTTGATCTCCTGCTTGTGAAGCCACTCCCTTCTTCTCTTTTGGTCCTGACAGCAGCTACATCACCTTCAGAGCACCTTCACATCACAATTCTCCACTTACTGCTTTTGTTTCTTTCCATTTAATGGGATCCCCGTTGCATTTTTATGCCTTAAGTCTCCGCTCATAACTGTCAGGCTATCTCGTAACATATGGAAACAATTCATTTTCTTTGTCATCGTTTGGATCTGAAACAAGGGTACTCTGAAATGTAACTATACATTAATTTCCCTGAACTAATTACATAATATTTATCCTATTTTCTTTAAAGCAATATTCGCTAGCTAAGAAATGAAGAACTGCATTGCTTATAATAAACTCTGCATGCTACATTGTAATCTAAACTGTACAGTTATATATGGTGAAGAACTAAAAGGTTTGAGTTATTCCCCTTGGCAAACATTTTTTTAAGGATTGCTTAAATAAGCAGTACAGAAACCAGATGTCATTTGGTAAGAGTATCTGAATGACCAAAAATTTGCTGTCTGGGTATTTTTTTTTTTTCTACTTTATAAAAACATGAGAAATTCTTTGGATTTATATCATATTTAGCAGCTGTGAAACAGTGCAAACATCTGTTTGTACCTATAGGGAGCTGACCTACGAGGTCCTCATCTCTTAATCACCAAGCAACAAGCTAGTCTCATATACATAGTTTATTGTTTTCTTTTCAGCTGCCTCCTGCACTTCAAAGTTTTTATACTCTCATGTTCTATTATCACGGCGAGAGGGACAGTCCATTCATTATAAACTCAGATCAGTGCAACAACCGATCAAAATTGCCATAAAGCACCATGGACACAGAAATACCCTCAAGCACAGCCGTAAGCAACTTCCAGTATGTCATAAAAAATAAAGAAAGAAGAAAGAAAATTCCTTCCCTTTTTACCCCAACATTATTTTTTGTTGGTTTGTTGTTACGGGATTTTTTTTTTTAACTTAAAGTCTGGGAGAAGATGAAAAGGAGCAGAAGTCTGTTTTTATAACCAAACTTACTGTGGGAAGAGGGGTTGACAAGGCAGCTCCACGAGGTCCCATCTACCTTATTTTTCTAGGTCTCTGTGTTTGTTGGTTATTATAGGAAAAATCTGTACTCTTCTACATGCCTACAGCATCCCAACTGCTAGAAAAGAAGGAAAGTTAAGTAACTTTAGTGGGTATCCCTTCTCCAAGAGGTTCTCCTGCTGTACCTGTGCACAACACGAAGCCCGAGGTCCCACCCTCTGTTGGGATTTCTAAAATGATGCCGAGCATGGAGGGAAAAGACATTTACTCGAGAAGCATTTTGCCCTGCTCTTTACCACGTTACTTACACACACACATATGCACGCGCCATCCTTTAATGGTTTAGCCAGGAGCAAAATTTTTCAGCCTCTGTGATAATCTCTCCCCTTTTTTTTCCCTAATGCAATATTGACCTTGGGACCTCGATTTTTATGCAGTGAGGGAAAGGTGCAAACAGCGTGAAAGAAAAGATTTGTGGGCCTTGGACACGAGAGTGGAATCAGCGCTCCCAAATATACTATGAGAGCTTAAGCCATCCTCTGAACTAAGTCTGAAAACAAATGGGAAACACTGTATGATTCCATCCCATTACAGTACAAATAAATCATTTCTGGAAATCTAAAACAAATGGCCCTAGCTCAGCTCTATGGATGACCCAAATGCAAAAAAGCTGCTAATTCTAAAAGGCAGATGCAAGTAACCAATTAAGTAAGAATGCAAGGGGAAAAAAAAAAATAAGGAGTGTAACTTGTTTAGCAGAAGGATGTTAAGGCCATAGAAATGGGTCTTCCAATCACCTTTTTTGGTATTCCTGAGCAAACATTCTTTTTTGCTTACGTTAATATGGAATGTATTATGACAATGTTCTTATGGATATCCATGCCTTTTGTCTATCAGTACTTGCAGATACATTCAAAACAGCTGCAAATATTTTTTAAATTATGTAAAAGTCCCAAACACTTTGAAAAGAATATTAATATCCCTTTAAAACAGCAGTGTGTTATATTAAATTAAGGATAGGAATTTAGAGAACAAAAAAATATGTCGTTAGCATTAACATTTTCACTGCTTTCAAATGCAGTCAACTTAGATAAGGTTTAGAATTATTTTGGTTAAATTTAAAAGCGTTATGGTGTTTGCACATTTAGACGACAAAGCAGATAATCACACATACAGATTACAAGGAAAGGTTTGTGTTCACAAAGTTAAAGTCCTTTCTTCCAGCTATTTGATAATATATATATTTATATATATATATCTCACTTCTTCCTATGACTCTTACATCTTTTCTGTCTGCAGATCGTCACATCTATAATACCATTCCTAGTGCAGATAGAGATGTTGTTTCTCTTAGTGCAGCTTTCTCAGCCTTTATCTGTGTAGCCATTAAAAAAATATATATAATTACTTGGAGGGATTTTCAGAAGTGATCTGACAAGGGGAGGGATCTGTTCTTACAGTGAATCTCTCAACCATCATCTTGTGATGGCCTTTCACATCCGTAACAAGGAGGCTGTTAACAGACAGGAAAGATGGAAAATGCTGAAGACCAGTGGGTCTCCAAGCCTTGCAAGCGTTGGCCAAGTAGAAGAATGGGAAACTTCTGCAGTCATCACACCCTTCCACGCAGCATTTTTGGGGAATATCTGCTCTGCAAAGGCAGAGACTCAAAGTCCAGCAGAGAAGAGAAGAGGATGGTGAGAAGAATCCAGAAGGTCTTAAACACCACGCTCTGAAATGGCCGTACAAAACCACTCGTATGCAAAAGTGACTGCAACTTGGAAATGCGTTTCCTGGCTCTTGGATCAATCATTTTTAAAGACACCCATCATGTTACTTAGACGTAGCATAGGCTCCTTGAGCAAGTGCTTTCCCATATTTCTTCCGGCTGTTTCTTTCATCATGGACTGTGATGTCATGTCTTTTGGACGGGTAAATGCAGCTCCACTTTCTCCCTCCTAGCATGGACTAACAAAATGACAAGTGACAGGGGAAAGAATAAAGCTGATTCCACGTGCTAACTCCATGGCTGGGGACTTGTGGATTATTATTAGTTCTCATTCTTTGCTAGGATTAAAGCTCTAATAAATACAGATTTCATGTCCCATAAATAACATTTTGTTTGTCAGCTCACTCAAAGAAAAATTAATAGTTAGTGCATGAGATTTTCCAGCACAACAAAATAAGCTCTGCGTTTAGTTTTCCCAGAGATACCTATGAATTCTCCACTTCGTTTTGTCCCTACCTAAAATGCCAGTTATACTCTCCCAAAAACCAACCAGTGATTCAGTTGCAGGCAGCTGGGTGCCTTCAAAACTTTTGGAAACAAGACCTAGACCTAAACAATTCCCACATCTGTGGCAGCTCCCTCACCACTTGGCCCATCAGGATACAAACCCCGGTCAGAAACCGCCTGCAGTCCTTGGCTGTCTCCTAGTGCTAAGTCTTTGCTAGGACTTCGTTGTGTTGGAGCAGCTTTTTGGCTATAACTGACTTGGTAGCCTCTCCTGATGTGGACGTTACTTCTTTGCCAAGCCCATGGAGTTACAAATCTTGGAGATTGGAACTGCTCTCGCACTGCTGTGAGCTGCAAAATGCGTTGCCCCATGTCCACACATGGGGTAAAGCATTGCCTCGACCCTCACTGAGTGTCGGGTCATGTTGTGGTCATCCTTGTTAGAAACATGGGAGTTTTCAGCTGTGTTGCCATATCAGCCTCTGAAACCAACCTCCAATTCATCTGAGATTTGAAAAATGTTAACCTGGACCGAATTATCAAGCTATCAGATAATTCTTTGGTGGTCACAGTGACCAGATGTCAATGTGCATGGGCAGTACTCCGTGAAAGGTTGCTGAGAGGGGGTTTGTTATTGCCCAGTGTGCCACCCAGAGAGCACAGAGCCTCTGGGTTATTGGTCAGCTCAGGTCTTACTACCATCCCTGAACACCCAATTTTGAAGCGGCTCAGGTTGACTTGGTGCACCACACGCGTTTTGGCATGTCTCTCCTCACCATTTTGCTCCACTCAACAACCAACTCAGGTTGGACAGTCCCTCTCATCCCCATAAGGCCCGTCCTTGGCTCAGACACCTCTTCTGATCGACCCACCAGTGGGTGTGCTGCTCCGAGGTGGAAGGTTATCTGCAGAAAATGGTCTACACAGAGCTCAGGTTTCAGTCCTCACGGCAGTGTCTTCACCACTGGGCAGGGAGTCTCCTAGTCAGCCCTACAAACCAACCAGGGAAGAATTATTTCTTCTGTAACTTCTTAACTACTCAAGAGTCTTGCTACTTCTGCTCTGCTTGCCCAAACAGAGATCAAGTGACATACTCAATGCATTAGTTTTTTGCTCTTCACGTCTACCTTCGATCTCATGGGTGGCACCTATCTGCCACTGCTTTTGCACCTGCACCTAATTTAAAGGTTATAGTCCACCCATTAACACAGCTGACACCACTCAAGAGACAGAGCAGTAGTATTAATTTAGTGGTATCTGGAACACTGCCTTAAAAACTTTAATTAAAAAAAATAATAGCTTCTGAACAGTGCAGCTCATTATTTGTCTCTGCACAGCGGCACCATTTTTGACACCACAAACTCCTGTCCTTGGTTTCCCTCGAGTCAGCCTCCTTCCATGTATGCAAAACAAATCTGCAATTCAACATTAGGATGCTTTTTGTGTGGCACTCCCAGAAACCCCAGTAGTCACCACCCTGGTCTTCCTCATTCAACTGAATTATTTGCTCTTCTGTGTTAATATAGTTTAAGGTTTCTTGGCTCTCTTGCCCACACCAGCCCTATTCTCTGTCCTCTCCACCCCTTGCAGACCTCAAAGGCACCTTAGAATCACAGAATTATTTGGCTTGGAAAAGACCTTTAAGATCATTGATGACAACTGTTAACCCAGCAATTCCATGTCCACCACTAAATCATGTCCAAGCACCACATCTACACGGCTTTTAAATCCCTCCAGGGATGGTGATTCCACCACTGCCCTGGGCAGCCTGTGCCAGTGCCTGACAACCCTTTCGGTGAAGAAATTTTTCCTAATATCTAACCTAAAACTCTCCTGGAGCGATTTGAGGCCATTTCCTCTTGTCCTATCACCTACTACTTGGGAGAATAGACTGATCCACACCTTGCTACAACCTCCTTTCAGGTAGTTGTAGAGGGTGATGAGGTGTCCCCACTGCAGATGGGAAGGTCACCCTGCCCCAAACCTCCTCCTCCAAGGCTCTTGAGGAGCAGCAGAAAGATGTCTCCACAGGAGGCACCCAGTTCCTTCCTAAATTCCTCAAGGTTGGTGCACAGTTCCTGACCTCACCTTGCAATGCCAAGCAGCTCTCCCTCTCCCACCCTTTCCTACCAGTCTACAGGACCTCACAAGAAGGGTCACAGAGGAAACTATCACCTGCCCCCCAGCCCATGACCCACCAGAGCAAGGAGCAGGTCTCACAGGAGGAGCTGAAATTTGCTGCGTCTGCATGTGGAAACAGCTGTGCTATCTGTGCGCGTGGTTACCTGGCAATTCCAATGGATAATTTTTGGATTATAATTCCATTACCCGCTCAGCCACCAATTCTGGCAACCTGCCCCTGCCAAGAATACTTCAAGAGAAATTAAATCCCCTGAAACCCCTGCTCACAATGCTCCAGCTCAGAGCTTGGCAGTTTCCTTCCAAAATTAAGTGATTAAAGCAGTGCTAATGAGACATTCGTCACCTGCACCTTTTTCCTTAAAATAAATATGCAGGGCTCTGCATTACAGGTGCATGCAAAACTGCTTAAATAGACATCCTTGAAGCACAGGAAAAAAAAAAAATAAAGGACACTCTGGCAAAACGTTCCCCAAAAATACTTGAAAATATAACTGAATAAATAGCTCTTTATTTGGACTAAAATCTGCAGACCTTAGCAAATGTGTCCAAGCTAAACCAAATATCCAGGGAACTGGATCTCCTTTCTGATGAGAAATAATGAAGAGCACTGCACTGGCAAAGAGACAGGCTGGAGGAACCTACTGGTCTTTTCCAGCTCCGACTTCCGTGATAGCTCCGAGTTATCCTTAGGCCTTGGCTTGATCCATCAATGAAGTTATTTATCATGAACTCGGGCCCTGGGGCTGCCAGCCCACACCCATATTGAACTGGAAGCATTCAAACATTCAGCGAGTGAATAGGATTATTGGGTACTTACAGTCAAGCACGTGCCTGTGTCGTTGGAGAAGTGGAAGTGCTGTAAAGATGACTGTATAGAAGGGGAGGCAGGCTTGGAAAAAGTATGGATAGCATTTTTTTTTTTTTAAACTCTTTCCTAATGCTTCAAAAATGCCGCCACGGAGGTGTCAGCTTAAATTATTAGGGAAAACACTAAGGCAAATAAAGAAATCGCATTCCACAGGCCTGCATGGAGGTGTAAGGGGGATATTTTCAGTGGGGCTTTCTCTCAGGCCACGTTACAACAGTACCTGCCATTGTATTTGCAGGGCAGGGTGTAAAATCTGCTTATGGGATTTTTAGCTGCACTGCTCTACTTTGCAACCCTTTCTGTTGCTCCTCCAAAGGTGAAGTCCATCGCAAAACCCTTTTCCTCAGCGGCGATGGAAGCAGGGGCAGGCCCTGAGTTTGTAAATATTAACTCATTTCAAATGTCAGAATATTTACTCTCCACTCTTATAACCACCCAGGCCAAGTGGACGGGGTCCAAGTTTGTTAACAATAGCTCTTGGCTGGGACAAGCCGTAGCAAAGGTTAAATCCTGTTTGCCTTACTCGAGCGTGGAGCCCCATTGACTCGAGCGGCACCGGCGGCTTCAGGAGGGCGACAGGCTTTGATGTTCGGACCTGCCCAGTCTGGACAGTGCCTCCAGGCATATCAACAAGACCCACCACAACAAGGGGCTGAACCCCTGCCAGCCCGGGTTTGTCCCCATCAAGAACAGCCTTTGTTGCCACAAGGAGGGCTCATCCTTTGCTGTGCTATGGCAATTGCACGGAACCCACACACCTCCTGCACCACCTGGACACATCCATCCCAGGCTTCCTGTCACAAGTTTAAACATGAATAAAACATATAAGTATGCTTCAACTTATATTTTTATATATATAAAAAATCATATGTTTAAAATATATATGTATATAGACACACATATTCTGTGCTGTTGTTACATGGCTCCTGCATTGTTGTCTCCTTGCTCCATGCTACCTCCACTGCATTATATTGCTGTTGCATGGCCCTGTGAAGACAGAAAGCCAAAGAAAAGAATTTAGGGACCTGTAAAGTTCTGGGAGGGATGGACACCCCTGTCCCCAAGGTATGAGGCACATCTGTTTGCAAGATCTGCTCTTCCCTCCGTATTGATCCATCACCCAAGAGCAAGCACAGGAGAGCAGCTGCCATTTGCCCACAAACCTCCTAATTCACACCAAGAAACAAGCACTTTTTTTTTTTTTCTGAAGAAACAAGACAAGGATGTGGTGAACCATCCCGAAAAACACTTGGCTTGGAAAGGGGGAGTTACCTGCACCAGGAGAAGAGGTGCATATCTACGCGGCAAGGAACGAACAGCAGTGGCATCGAGCCACCTTCCTCAGCCTGTGCATCAGCCTCCTCTTCCTCCCAGTCCTTTTTCTCCTTACTGTTGCCTCTGCAACAGAACATGCTGATCCATCAGGGCACACAGCGTGCTTTGCACGGCGTGACCTGCACAGATGGCTCGTGAAGGAAGCCCTCGCAGAGGAGAGCCAATAGCCCACAGGGCAGGAGACGTTCCTGCCTTGATTAGGAAGGTTGAGTGGGAGCCAGGGGTGGGTCAGCGATCTCCTTCCTGAGGCTGCAGCCATTCCCATCACAATTGCACCTCTCGGAGACACTCTTGATTCGGGCACGGGAAGGTCACGACTGCAAACGCACCGGCGGGGAAGGGGGAAGAGCGCGGGGATGGAGGGGAAGTTCACTGGGGTTCAGCCAGAGCTGGGTCCGGAAGAACAGAGGTCTGATAAAAAGGAGAGAGGAATTTCAATGGACATGACCTCCAGGGATGGCTCATCTCTTCTCCAGCCAGCGCAAGGTGCTGGGCACATGGAGAATGAAAAGACAAGCTCACAGGTTACAGGGCTTGAAGGAAAAAAAAGGTGCAGACCTACTGCTACACCTCACGTTGGTGAAAAGCAGAATCTCCAAGTCGAAGCATGATATTTCTCATCTCTTCTGGTACCCATTGCAAACCACCCTGTTGAACTTGGGCAGCTTGGCTGCGATGCATGCACTGTGCACTCTGCAACACAGGAAAGGCTAAATAAATCTCTCCAGGCAGCCAGGGTCAAGCTGTACCCTTTTTATCCCTGAAGACAAGGAGAAGATTGCACTTCCTAGCAGGGAGAAAAACTGAGGCAGCAGAATGAAAAAAAACAAGGGAAACATTACTCAAATTATCCCCACTGCTAGTGAAGGGATCGGAGTCCGGAGAACAAAGAGATCAGATGACCAGATGGGACAGATCAAACTGACCACAAAGCCTCTGTCCAACATTTTTTGATAACTGCCAGAGCCATATGTTCATGAGGGTCATGGAATAACTGGGAGGACCATGTAGGAGAAAGCCTAACAGCACTCGGAGCTGCGTGGCTGCAGGGTGTGAGCTTGAGCACCTTTGGTGTGTGACTCAGATCGCAGCCCCGCATCCTGAGAAGGGAAAGAAGCTGGTAGATCATTTAGCTCACCTCCTTGATGGGCTCCAACCAGCCCTTCTCCTGCTTTTTGTGGTCTGTCACTAATGAGCCATGTTCTGGGGAGAGTTCTTAGGTCATTTATTTCACATCATGTCTGCTGGGAGAGGTAGCAGGACTATGGCTAATTAGGAAAGCAGACAGATAGCACCAAACAAAGCCAAGGACAGAGGGTCCGTGTCTCTGCACACATAGGGTTGGAATGACTCTTCTTACCCATGAATGTGAACGTTCACAGAGGGCAGAAGTGGCACATCCCAAATGGCCAGTCGTGCCCTTTGAGCAATGTCCTTGTTGAAAACACACTTTCCTCATTTATTTTGTCAGCTGCTCTTTTGATTATTTAGCTGCGAGTAAATAACGACGGATGACATTCCGCAAAAGGGAAGGTGAGAGTTTTCAGGAATGATGAGTAATGGCGGGTACTCTGCTAGAGATGGTCAGGGACGTTCAACCCCGCCCTGGAAATGAGACTCACCAATGAGTGGTCCCTTTGGGGTGTCCCCTATGTGTGGCAAATTCAAGACCTCCCTCAGCCGGATCAACCTTAAAAGTGGAGTGGAGAAAATTTAACCTCGTAATATTATTTCATTTCCACCCTGACGTGAGCGACCCAAACTCACACTGTGAGTTTCCAGACTAGCCCTGGGCTTTAATAGAGCCTTGGAGTCCTTCTGTGATTGGGATAACAGGTATTTCTAAAAACATGGTTCATTCCTATGTAGGTTTACTTTCTATTGCTCTCACACACACATTCATGGAGCATGTGATGGAAAAACTCTGTTTTCCTTGAGAAGAGAGGCTAAAAAGCTGTTGAAGATCACTGCCCTCATTTTACCAACTGCAACCAGGCGCAGAAACATTGCTCGAGAAAGCCAGAACCAAAGCAGGGATTATAAAACATATATTCCTTTTGTAGCAGGGAGAAAACAGGGAGCAGCAAGTCAACTACATGCGTGCCATCTTCTCCAAGGCCAAAGCACTGCACCAGCAGCAGTGAGGATCACACTCTCACAGCCCCCCGCATGTCTCTTCCCCATAAAAAACTGTTGCCATCCCCAAAGAGAATTTCTGCAACAGGTTTGGTATTGCCCACAGCATTGCCTGGGCAGGACACACATCATGATAGGACCTCTTCAACCCGAGGACCACCATGCTCATGATAATAGGATGACCACAAGTTGTCCACCAGCACCACAATGGACCAGTTCCTGCCCACGTTGCTGTCTGGAAACCAACTGCCTGTTGTTAAATCCTCCTCGCATCTTTAACAGCAGGGTCCCTCCTCTGATGTTGGGTTATTGGACACGTCACCATTGCATGTGGAACCATGGATATGGCTTCTGACAAGCAACCCTGAAGCAGAGCTGCTCACACTCCTGGCCAGCACAGAGGTAGGAAACTGAACAAATGAAGCACAAAACCTAAATTAGTTTCCACTGCCTCCTGGCAGAGTTCACTCCCGTTTTCACGCCCACCATTACTTCCAGCAAAAGAAGTAAAAGAGGTGCCAAAAACCACCAGCCATGGGCAGAGCTGTGCTCCTGTGGCCACCCTCAAGCTCCATCACAGCAGCTCCCAAGACTCCTCTCGCACCTCTTCCCCCACCACCTCAAGGCCCCCCACAAATTACACACCGTTCCCTGGCTCCTGGCGTGACCCATATTTGGCTTTCATCTCCAAGAGACCAGCTTTCACCTCAAACAGCACATCCAGCCTGTGCTCTGTGCCCTGCTGTATCTCCCCAAAATTCTTGTCCAGAGCAGAAGACATTGCAGCTTATTTCTTATTCTAAGGATGTTACGTCCTACAAGTTGCTGTAAGACTGTGGTGGTCCAAGAGCTCAGCGAATGCATGTGGACCAAGCCCCCGTTGCTCACAGAATCATTTAGGTTGGAAAAGACCTTCAAGATCATCAGCAGCCTCTCAGTGCCACAACCACCCAAACCTCTTGTACACAGTGCAGAAGAAAAGGGGGGGGAAATCCTTGTTGTGACTCCACCATCCCAATCACAGAATCATAGAATCACAGAATCATAGAATCAGTTGGGTTGGAAGGGACCTTCAAAGGTCATCTAGTCCGACTCCTCTGCGGTGAGCAGGAATAGTGCTCAGAAGGATTCAGTGGCAGCAAAACGGCTGAAAAGAAACCAACAGGGAGAGAGTTTCCCACCACCGCAATGAGAGCGTTCCATAGTGGCCATCGCGTCATGGGGCCAAGCAGCTGAAATGTCCCCACGTAAGGAGCTGGGAAGGGACTGTCCACCCTTCCCTGTCCCCCCCTCCCCCGGATTCACTGGAGGCAGCAAAACTTCCCAGGCAGATGGAACCGACAACCAGGTTAACAAACGCCGTGCGAGCCCTCTCGCCGCCGGCTTAATGTAAACAGGGCTGTCGGGCGCAGCGAGTGCTGCCGGGCTTTGATCAAAGCCAGCTGGGCGGCCGGCCTCGCCGCACGGCCACCGTCCCGTCCCCCCTGCCCCGTCCCATTGCCGGGGGCCCAGAGTGGGCTTCATCCTTCTGCTGCTGAGAGGAAGCTTCTCACAGCTTTGCCTCTCCCAAACAGCAAGTTTCGGGGACATGGAAGGGACGGTTTGGGTTGTGTGGTAGTCAGGGAAAAAAAAAATTCTCCCTGTTTGTGTTCCTTAGACAGTCCCAAGGGGAAAAGGAAAAAAAAGGTGCCTTGGTTTTAGTGATTTCTAGAGGGGAGCGGACCAGAAATGTAGCTCTGATGGTTTTTCTCCACCAGCAAAGCTAGGGATGTTCTTGTGCGCCGAGCTGCTCGCAGGTAAACCCCTTCCCCCTGCTGACATGATCCAGATGAACGAAATGGTAAATGTGGGAGTGAAGAGCTTTTCACAGGTCTGGATCACGCTAGGGATGGGGTTCACAACCCAGGTTTCATCACCCAGCGAGTGTCAGGGTGGGGGGACATCTCATCTCACCTTACATCCCACCCGGCTGCTCCTCACCCTCGGGATCTGCACGGGTGGGGCTGGTCCTGGCAAAGCACCCGGTGCCTGGGGTACGAGGGCCGTGGGAGGGAACAGGGATGCAGCGGGAGCTGCAGGGATATCCCCTGCCTAGGTGTTAATAAGAAATCTTACAAATAATCATTTTTCACATCGCGTTTTCCAGATTTCTCATCTTTTTCTCCCTTCTACCTTATGAAGACCTTTTTTACCCTGCTGTTTTTTGCAATTTATTACTTAAACTATTTGTCCTTCACCTGTTATAAGGCAAACGTAACCTTAGGAAAGACAGAATTAATAATTTCTCTTCTTTTTGGTACATATTTTATCTACACTGTGCAATTCCTATGTGCTGGTAGGGAAAAAAAAAGTGTCCAAGGCTGGAAAACACCAGCATTTTCTTCAGCAGCCTTTCTGAAAGTAGCACTAACCCAATGAAGTGGTTAGGAGTTTACAAGGGCTTGGAAAAAATTACCTCCTTTTAGTAAGTGTTAATTATATGACTAATTAAATAGAGAGGAGGTTGAAACACTCTCCTAGTCATAACCTGTGTGTTCCCAGCCTGGTCCTTGCGTGACAGAGAAAACAGGGAATGAATCCTGTTTGGCCTTCATTGCAGGAAGTGGCTACTAAACCAGCTTTAACTTCTAATTTATTTATCTGGGAAGCTGTAAGGAACTGTTTTAAAATTGATCAACATTTCTGCTACTTGAAAAAAAAAAATAAAAAGAAGAAAAAAACACCAGCCATTTAGTAAAAACACGTTTGGAACAGCCTGAATTTTAAGAAAGAGATATAAAAGGCCACTTTGTTTATGTTTTTCAGCGACGGTATGTCGGCTTTTTTTTTTTTTTTTAAATGACGGCGAAGCAAAAAAACAACATTATGTTAAATCTCTTATCTTCAAGCAAAGTGGTTGCAGCTACCATAAAACACACACATTGTGTCATTTCAAAACACAAACGGGCTCGCATTCAAACATTCTCCAGATTACCTCCTCTGCTGCTTTTTTTTTTTTTTTCCCCTTTATGATTTTGTAGGCTTTAAGAAAGTTTAACATAATCAAGTGAGGTGCTTTGTTCCTCTGCTCAGGTTGCAATCACATCTTTTTTGAAGAAGCACAAAGAAACTCTGGGGTCAAGACTGGGCTGCAACACCTGCAAAGCCCTCTCTGATGCCCGGTGCTGTGGCACCAACCTGTCATTGTTCCTGCAGACTTCTACCTCAGCAAAAGTGGTTCCAAACTGATGGGAGTGGGACTATGGTACAGGAACCTGGGGTCAACAGCAAGACCCCTGCTCCAGCATCTCTGCTTGACTGTGGGCAGCTCATGTAACCTCCCTATGTCTGGAGTGAGTAAAACAAACTAGCAAGTCTTCTTCCACGGCAGATTTCAATCCAACGAGACTGTATCTCATACACTTCGGGCTCGGACCTTCAAGGCAAACCAGCTTTTTCTAAGATATCGGGATGATCTGAGCGCGCTGCGCTGCTGCAGGGCAGCTGGCGTGAAGGATGTGGGCTTCCATCCATTGCCCTCTCCCTTCCCCACTGCCAAAAATCCCGTCTCGCAGGGCTGGCCAGCATCCATCCACCTGGGCAGGACCTGCCATTCGAGGGCAGGGCGTAAAACCCTCAGCCAACTCCAACTAGAGAGCGTTCGCCAGCCCCGACACCGGGGAAGCCCAGCCAAAAATAAGTTCTAAATATAACAAAAACACAGCAGGCCGAAAGCAAACAGTGACTGTTAAGGTGCGCTGCGCCTCGGTGGGTTACTTTTGGGAGAGGTGGCAGCGCGGCTGCAGGCTGCCTTGATCCCTTGCAGTTGTTTGTGAGTTGAGAATAAAGCACAGCCGGCACAGCCAAAAGGATGTTTTGCTAAAGCTCAGCGTTTCTGCTGCCTCTGGGGCCCTCAGACACCTACTGACCAAGTGAGGAGGAGGTGTCCCACTTCCCCAGAGCATCCACTGACCCTCCAGCATGTTTCTCTTGGAGAGGTTACGTGCCCCAAAGTCCTCCTCTGTCCCAAGCTCCCTCCCAGCACTGCCAGTGACTTGTTTGACTCAAAGGTTTCTGTGGTCTCCGCCGGTTCTACTTCCCACATCCTGCCCCATTGCAGGATGACTCAAACGGTGATGTCTGAGTCATGTTTTAAGATGTTCAACCCAAAGGATCGTGCCGTGGTGGCCCAAAACTACAGGTGGGTTTCCCAGCTTTTGCTCATGGAGATTTCCACCTCCTACCATTTCCATCTCCTTTTTGGTTTTGGTGCTTGAGGATGGAAAGTGGCAGTGCCAACAGATAAACCCTGGCACTGTCCCTGAGCAAATGCAGATCAAGGGTAGACTTAGAGGAGATGTAGGGAAGGACTGTGAGGGTGGTGAGACACTGGCACAGATTGCCCCAGAGAAGTTGCAGATGCCTCATCCATGGAAGTGTCCAAGGCCAGGCTGGACAGGGCTTGGAGCAAGCTGGTCTGGTAGGAGGTGTCCCAGCCCATGGCAGGGGACAAGATGATCCTGAAGGTCCCTTCCAACCCAGCCCATTCAATGATTCTGTAATTTTTGTTTGATTGGGTAAGGCAATCACAAGGTGCTCCAGCCTGTGAGGAGGCAAGGGAGAACCTTCCCCTCCCATACAGCCACCCCCAGAGCTTTTTCACACCACATTGACTCTCCAGCCTCCATCATTTCCAAACAGTACAGTTAATAACACTTCCCAAAAAGCAACTAACCAGGAAATGGGCAGGAGGATTAAAAGAAACATTAGACATAGAAGAGATAGGAGATGTGACTGGAGGAACAGAGATGGTTGGAGTATGTCCTGACCAGTGGTCCCTAGTCAGCATGCTTGGCCAGTCACCCCACTTGCACATGCACAGCCTGTCAAGCTGTACCTCGACACCCCAGGTGAATACTACGGCAGAGGTACCCGGGGTTGTTGTGATCTTGGGCATCAAGGACCCAAATTCACCAGAAAACAGGATTTACTTTTACAGTCCCCTGCATCGTCAGGGGTGTGCTTTGCTTTGATAGCTGTGGTGAGCTTGGAGGTCTTTTACCACCACTGGGACACCTTAGAGTCAGAGACTAACAAACCACAGTTTGCTTGGGGAGAGGTTTCCTCTTCCTGCAGCAATGGGAACTTACAGGAGATGAGTCCCACAGGTCTCTGCCCATGTGTAGCCGGTTGGGACATTGCCAGACCCCATCAGCAGGAACCAGGAGGGAGGTCCCAAAGGCTTGAGAGCAGGTGCCCTCACCTGTCGGTTCACATGCACCTGCCCCAGATCCACAGTGGTGGGAATGCAGGACATGGGAACACCCAGGAGACACACGCAGAGCCACTACTGTTTTGTAAAAGCCATGTCCCTTCCCTCCACCTTTCCACTGTGCAGCACAGCATCCAACATCCCTGCGAGCTGCTCACCTGGGACCGACTACCCCGGAGAGACAGCCGGGGGGTAGAGGAGGTCACTGAACAATAGACACTCAAGTGTTGGAAATACAAGAGGCCAAAAGCAGCACAAGCTCTAAAAACAAGGGCTTAAACTTCAAACCAGCCCGAGCGCACAATTTCAGGGAAACTTCTGAAAGTGTTTATTACCGCCAGCACCTCGAAAAGCGATGGATTTAATGAGCTTGTCCAACCGACGTGCTGAAAACAGCCTTTGCCGGAGCGAGCCGGCCGTGAGTCACCCGCCCCGAGCGGGCACCGCCGGCAAACAAACACCCAGAGCACAACACAAACACTGATAACGCTTGCGCAAGGCAACAACCGAAGGACCTTTCAGCAGCTAGAACTAATCTATTTCCACCGCTACGCCGCATTACTTCAGAGACAAAGTGGGATATTTTTTTAATTTTTTTTTTTTCCCCCCCCCGTTAATTAACATTTGTTCGCGCACAAAATGCAGAAGCCGGTGCCAACCGGACATACCTAGATAGAGCCTAATATTAGATTTCACATAAGCATTCATCCTGTCTAAACAAACATCCTCCACACAATATTAACCTTAAAAACGTTGCCCAAACAGATGTTCACACTGCGGGCACGGCTCGGCATCGTTTCCCAGGACAAAGTGAACCCCCTGCACCCAGGACCCTCCCCATACTCCAGTTCACCCAGGAAAACACGCTGTTATTTTAGGAAGCTTTGCATAAAACTTGGTTTCGAATTTAAAACCCTATCAGTCATCTCTAGCAGAGGTTTCTTCCTCCAGAGTTACCCACAGAGACAAAGTCCTGCTTTTAACAGCCGAGAAAATTTGCTGGCAAATGATATACGATGTTGATTACCCAATAATACGGTTCGGGTCTGTTCGAACAGGCAAGCGGCTGAAAGCAAGTTTTTTAACAATTTGTTATACACAGTAGCAAGAAAAACAGGAAGTAGGTGTTTATTAGCAGTTTCCAAATATACCAGCCAAAATAAAACTCCCCTTGCAGGCTGAGGTATTCAAAATACAGCGACGACCAGAATTCCTCAGATTATAAGAGGGTAATTAATCACAAACTGTGTTCACAGACCAGTGATTTGGAAACTTCCTTTTTATTGAAGATCTGGATCAAGAGCAAACTTCAAAGCCAAACTAATTGATCTGAGATTCATTGCGTCTGGCCGATAAGCAGAAAAATAAAATATCATTCTGATGAAGCTAGGTCTACGGTTTACATTCATTACGCCCTGACAGCCCATAAAGCACATTAAAAAGCCATTTTTCACTGAATGCTATAGCGCTGACCTATTTCAACATAAAAGCTATTCATACACGGGAGACTGTTGCTTCCTCACAATCACTGTATCGCACCCAAACGCCAGCCGTGTTATTCCAGGCTTGTTTCTCAGGAATGTGAGCATATCTTGGAGACTGATTCATAAAAGGAAGAGAGCAGCCCACTTCTGGGCCAAGCTCACATGCTTTACTCAGGAGCGAAATTTCCGAATTTTGCTTGGATTCAGCCAACTTCTTAACTCTGCTGGAGCCGGGCGAGCAACTTGCAATGAGCAGCTCAGTCACTAAATGCACTCAGCTCTTCTCCTCCTTCTTTTTCTGAAAATGCCTGAAAACAGTGGGCTTTACCAGCTCGCTTTCATAAAGGCTGCACGCACATCCCAGCCAGGGGACCACCACTCACCAGCAGCCAGCACTCATTTGCAATTTCACCTACGCAATTTGTCGCTTAAATCCTCTGGATTGAAGAGGAGACTGAGGGGTGACCTCATTAATGTTTACAAATATATCAAGGGTGAGTGTCACGAGGATGGAGCCAGGCTCTTCTCAGTGACAACCACTGATAGGACAAGGGGTAATGGGCTGAAACTGGAACATAAGAGGTTCCGCTTAAACTCAAGAAGAAACTTCTTCTCAGTGAGGGTGACGGAGCCCTGGCACAGGCTGCCCAGAGAGGTTGTGGAGTCTCCTTCTCTGGAGACATTCAAGACCTGCCTGGACACGTTCCTATGTAGCATTATCGAGGCGTTCCTGCTCTGGCAGGGGGATTGGACTTGATGACCTTTCGAGGTCCCTTCCAATCCCTGACATTCTGTGATGCTGTGATTCTGTGATTATTTTTTGGGTTTTTCCTGTCTTCCACTGCCCCAGCAATGTGCTTATGAAAACACAACTCACAGCCCCGCTCCGGACCCAAAAGCCCTTCACTTTCAAAGATACTTTCCCTGCATCTGCTGTCCCACCGTGTCCCACAGATGCTCAATATTCAGGATCTTGCTATGGTTTTCAGGGCTGAGTAGTCAGGGCAGGGTAGGAGGCACAGTTGTGGGGCAAGGACAGCAGGTGGCATTTTGCAGGGTTAATTTTCATGGCATGGATGCCGTTTGGAAGAATCACAGAATGATTTTCTCTTTTTTTTTTTTTTTTTGACTGTCACAGATTCCCAGGCTAAATGCAAAAAGGTCAATCGCACTAAGTAGAGCTTTTTGACCTGGTGGAAAGGTACTGAGGTGATGCCCCCCTCCAGCCCCTGAAGAGTGTTGCATCACGAGATGTGTAAATTGCCAGTGGTTCAGAGAAAAAAAACTCTCATTTTGGCTGCCCCTGTGCAGGAGGTGACCCTGGCTCTTCCCTCCTGAGAGGGCTCTTCACGGGGACAAAATCCGGGGGAAGGTCTCCATCCTGCCCCGAAGGCAGAAGTCCCAGCTCGGACCGTGGGATGGGGAGTGCTTGGATCGTGCACCGAACCCTTCCAAAGCCAAGACTTCCCACTTCAAACCCTTGTCAAAACACAGACGGTGCGGATGCATCCAATTTATTCTCAATCGGTTTTGCAGACTTTCGTTTTGCTGTGCTGCTTTCCTGGAATCAAAGGCAGGAGTCTCTAAGCTGCCAGATCACTGAAACCTTGGAGGAAGATTTGATCCTAAATGCAGGCTGTGATTATTTGAATTTTTTTTTTAATTTTTTTTTTTTTTTTGGCCTATTGTCCACTGATGTCTTCACCTGTGTCATCCGCCCTCAGCCAGGCGGCCCGATGCTGCGAACAGGAAAGATCACCGTGAACAAAACCTTTTACAAGGGATTAAATTTCATCTAAAAGCATGTAATTCTACATAGCCAGAAGCAGTTTCTAATCTTCATATATAGGAACTTACAAGGCAAGGAATTCAAAGCCACCGGATTAAATGAAAAATGTGAATGAAAAGCTACATGCTGATACTCAGCTGACCTAGGCAAGTTACTGTACATTTTTCAAAGTTTTAAATTACCACTAATGGAAAACGTGGGGAATAAGTCTGAAGTGTCTCTCTAGATCATTACTTTAAAAGAAGAAGTGCAAAACAATGAATTAATATTTGCAGAGAAGCCCCCAATGCTTTCCAACACGGTTGGCCTCACTTTGCTCTTGCTGTATAGATCAGCAGGTATCATCGGGTCAGATTAAGACCAGCTGTTCATTTCTAGTAAAGGAATTTCCCGAAAAGGTAAAATATGATTCAAGCCCAGCAACCTTGATATTTTGGAAGAATAAAACCTCTGTTCGTGACTGTACAAATCAGCAAAAGAAAAAGACATTATAAAGCATTTAAGAGCTTTGGTTTCAATTATTTGATATTAAAGGATAGGTAAGCTTAAATTGCTCAGACTCCTTAAAAAAATAAAGGGGATTGTAAATAAAATTAGAAACAGATATACGGCCACCGAGTTCCCACAGGTGCATTTTCTGACTGTGGAAATACCCGTGTGAATTTCCAGTTTCCCATTGTGTAAGGGGAGACAACCAATTCTGAAGTTACCCCATTTGCCATCGGACTTCACCACAGAAGAAGTAACCTCTTGTCTGTTTAGGCTGCCTGAGCCTCCCCGCGTCCCTCTGCACGTCTCGCACCGCAGCAAAGGTTTGCGCCGCCCGTCCGGGCTCACCGCGAGATCAAAGCTTTGGGCCACTCACAATAAAACAAGAGGGCAAAGCCCAAAGAATCAAAGAGACAAAGGAAAGGTTTAAGAGATAAGCATCAGGCTCAGATATGATATTTCATCCAGATCAGATCTGCTGCAGAAGTTCAATTCAAAGTTCATACGACAAAATTACAAAGAGATCAGCTTTAAGGTTTTGTTGTTCTATATCTCTCCATGTTCTCGGCGATATTCCCACCTTCCAGGCAGTAAAGATTCACCTGTATTATGCAAAACCATATAACTTATCTCATCTTCTCCTGCAGGCTATGCATCTACTCCAAAATATGTATTTCAGGCATTTCTAATATCCTCCACCCAGCCCTAAACCAAACGCCTCCAGCCAAACCTCGAAAACAAGGTGTGAAGTTGTGGGGCAACCAGCAACACGAGAAACCCACTCCCTTCCTCAGCCACTTCTCTACTTGCTGAGCCTCATTATGAATACAGAGTAAAGACAAAACCCAAACCAAGATGCTGAAATGTCTGTAGTTAAATTCTTTCAAGATGAGGAAGAAAAGAAAGGTGAAAAATCCTGCAGTGCTACATTTCTCAGAGGTGCCAAACCTGGTGCGCACTATATTAGTATTTACAGATATAGTTGTCTTGGTTTACAGGGGAGTGCTTGGGAACTACTTGGTTGAAAGAGTCTGTTTATCAAGGACTTGGGAACAGGAGGGTGATGGCCAGGGAGGTCTGTGGGTGTTTGGATGTAGAGAAGGCAACCAGGAACTGTTTGTAACTGAAATGTTATTGCCCTCTGGCAGACACACACTTGCCCCTACCTCCCCTGTGAGCAGCTCATCTAAGTGATGCAAAAATACTACCATGGATTCCCAGTCAAAATCCTGTAGCCTTTCTTCACATTTATAAAAACACACCAAGCACAGTGTATTTTTTTACAGCATTACAGAGCCTTACCTACTTTATGGTTTTTCTTCACTCAGGTCCTTATCGCAGGTGGCAGATTCACCAAACCACAGCCAGACCCACTCTACATCCCGCAGATGGATGGGTGCTTCAGGGGTGCAACTCCTGCAAGCTGTTGTTGTTGCCTCGTGGCAAACCTACCATGGCAAAGCACTCTCTAACTGTGATGTACAAAACCAGAGATGGGGTTTGTGCAGGTCAGATGCAGTAGATGAGGACACAGGAGAATCAGAGAAAGGTTTGCCGGGAGCCACGAGCACCTCACTTCATGCACCGAGATGTCGTTGTCTCTGTTGGCTTGTAGGTACAGCTGCACAAAGCTATGGGGATGAAAAGTTTGGAAGAAAAATGTTTTAGAAAATGCAAAGAAAAAAAAATAGAAGATACGGTTGTTAAATCTGGTGAGAACTATAGGCTTGTGGTCAGGTCAAGCCAGTTAAAAATGTGTTGCATTTAGAGTAGGTGGGTCAGGGCACAAACCAGCATCCGTTCTCTTAGGAGGGTGCTTTTGGGATTAAAATGTTAAAGTACCTCGTCAGGCCTTGATGAGGTGCATCCAACAGGATTGCAGCTGAGCCATGGGAATCCTACAAAGCAGGCTGCAGCCTTGCAGCGAAGTCGCCCTGACAGCACCAGGGCAAGGATGCCTTTTCCAAACCAGCTGGATCCCATGATACTTTCCCAGGCACTAGAGAGGCTCTGGATTATCCCATGGTGTTTCCACCTGGGAGGAATCTGGACCCCAAACACCAGTCCCTCCCAAAGGAGTTGGGTTGTGCTCGTGGGGAGAACACGTTGAATGAAGAAAACCACGTGGCTGTTCCAATACTTTCTACTTTGAAAGAGACTTGGGAATAACCCACACTGGCATGCAAAATCCTTGGGGAATTAGAGGCAGCCTGAAACATGAACACTAGCCCCACCCTTGTTTATCTGATGCAGCACAAGTACCTCAGCTCCAGAGGTTTTATTTTGGCCATGGGGGACGGTGGCTCCCTGTCAACACCACATACAAATCGATCTACTGCAGGGCGTGGTGTGGGGTTTTTTTTTCGCGTTGCCTCCAGAGATCACGCACCTTCTGAAGTTTCCTTACATGTTGTCTCATAAGATGCTTTCACAACATCCACACTGCAGATACATTAGCCAGCAACAGCTGAGCGTAATTCCAGCCTCATAAATCTTCCAGCAATTACGAGGCCTCCCTGTGAGATAAAACAACTGCTGCGTCGTGGTGTCAGGATGGAACGTCTTTTTCCTTATTCTTTCCAACAAATCAAGCCTGCGAACTGACAATTAAGATGTGCCGGTCAACAGCGCTTGTCCCATGAGGCTGCGCCTGGGGCACTCCAGGATTTCAGCCCTTGCTAGTGCCAAGGTGGTCCTCAAACCCGTTAAATGGGGAGATGATGGGGCTGGGGTGCAGGGAGGGTCAGCACGTGGCATTTGTATGACACATTTTCTCACTGTTTGCTCAAAGCAAGGTGGGAGACCTGTGCAAGTCAGGGCTCGGTAGGTTTGGATGCCCCTCCAGCTCAGGTTGTGAATGTTTCCCAGTAGAAATTGCCCATTCTGTTGCTGGTTGCGCATCTGCCGGGAAATCCTCACAGGTGGCTCCACGTGTACAAGCGAGCTGCAGGAAGGGTAAAGCTGCTGACTCACAGAATCATTTAAGTTGGAAAAGTCCTTTAAAATCATCAAGTGCCAAAATCCACGTGCAGTTTAGGCTTTCCAAAGCGCCCAGGTCCAGCACGCCAGGAGCGTGTCATCAGGGGACAAAAAGAGCAGGTGTAAGGCCACATCTAGCAGGAAAATGGGGTACATGGCATTTCACCGCTGCTGTCCAAAGCACCCAGCGCCTGGGCAGACAACGCTGAGCCTGAGAGCTCCATCCCACCAGGAAAGAGGTGGGGCTGTCCAGGGTGACTCTCCAGCAGAGCCTGAGCACCCCATGGTGGCTGGGAACCTGCACCATCGCTGGGGCTTGGCACCACGCTTCGATGGCTGAAATTTGGTAAAACACCTCACCTCTACAAAACAGCATAAGCCCTTTAAATGAGCCTTATGACAAATGTAAAAATAACTGGTTCTTCCATGCATGATGATGATTATTATTAACAATTATAATTAATCATGCAATTCTTATGAGGTAGCTCCTATTGCAAGACAAAGGAAAGAAAAAAAATATTTTAAAAAATTCCATGCTTGCCTTTGCTTTTGTATTAAATGCTCTTGAAGCTTTGATCTGAAGAAAATGCCAAAAGGAGCAAGTGATACGTCATTTTTTTTACCTGGAGTCTTGTCATGGCAGTATCACACTTGCTGAGTTTTTTAAAAGGCTCAAAGCATCAGGTGAGGTTGAACAGAAGTCAGAATTGCAATCTACCAGACAACTCCAATATCATGCCACCTCTTTTAGATATTTGGTTGAAATTTTAAAAAATCAAAATATTACAAAAATGCAGAAAGAAGAGGTTGAGGAAATTTGCATAAGAGAACCCACACTTTTAGACAAAACAAAAATTTTTAATTTTACACTGAAACAACTCAGGCTTTCTGGGATTTCAAGGGACAATTTCTACCCTTTTCATTTGACCAAAATCTCCTCTTTTGTAGAAGAAAATGCCAGTTACAGAAACTGCAAGTGAATCTGTTAAACTGTGATTCAGGCCCCACATGAGCAAAGGTGAAACAATATCCTTGTCCACAGTTGCATGGAGCTCACAGCAATTACATGCGGCTGAAGCAACGTTTGTAGTTACATATTTTTAGATCCTAAAGGATTTCACCCTTCCCAGTCCCAGGATACTGAACCAGCTCATCTATTCCTTATTTCCTCAAACAAGCCATAGAAACAGAGGATGGTTTGGGTTGGAAAGGACCTTTAAAGGTCATCTAGCCCAACCCCCATGCAGGGAGCAGAGGCATCTTCGACTAGACTGGGTTGCTCAGAGCCCCGTCCGACCTGACCTTTAGTGTTTCCAGGGATGAGGCTTCTACCACCTCTCTGGGCAACCCGTGCCAGTGTTTCGCCACCTTCAGCATAAAAAATTTGTCCCTTATACGTCGTCTAAATCTGCCCTCTTTATTTTCAAACTGTTACCCCTTGTCCTGTTAAATATTTGTGATCCACCAGGGAGGGACAGCGGAATCCAGTTAGTCCTGAGAAAGGGAAGAAATCCCATATACTGTGCGCCCGACCCCTCTGGCATCGCTGGGTGGCACATGACAGGGTCTTGGCACAACGTCTTGCTGCGAGAGCATCTTGACTCACCACAGATTCCCACCGCTGGTTGCACCGTCGCTAGGGAGTGTGGGGAAGAGCCAAATCCCCCATTTTCACTCCCTTCTTCCCTTGCCGAGCACTATAGGAATGAAGTCATGGGTACCCTGCACCCACCGCGCCGGGCGCTCAGACTTTCCTCTCTCCCCATCAGCAACGGCAAGTTGTTTGGGTTAGATGGGCAAACGACTTCCTTCTGAAAGCTTTTCCTTCTCCAAACACATTACTGTGCTACTGGAAACCGTTCAATTTAGCGAAGTCACTAAGTTAAGTCATCTGAGCACATTCTTGCCGTAAGAGGAGGCTGCGTGGTGGGCTGGCTTGGGAGAAGAGTTGGATGCGAACCTCCCCAGGGGGAAACAGATGCTGATGACATGTTGCTTCTGCTTGGGTTTCGCGCAGCACCGTCCACTCCAGCTCCCAAGCTTTACTACAGCTGTTTCGCACCAAGGAAAAGCAGCTCATGGGGTGGTATAAAGCCATTTCTACCTCTGCCTTCTGCCGTGGCTCATCCCAGAGTCCAGCATGGGGGCCTTTCTGCTACCTGACCCAGAGTAGAGCAGCTTTGGGGCTGTTCTACGTTACACCAGAGCAACATGATTATTGTTACCGGCACCGTTCAGCACAGCTGAGGCACCTTCCTTAGCCAGATGTTTGCAGGATGTGTTTGCACTCACTTTGCCAAGGCATGCAAATCCTCACAAGACAAGGTGCTCAGCACAGCCAACGCACCACAGCCTAAGTAGCAGCCTTTATTTCCACCTCACCTGTCCTCAAAACAATATTTTGTTGTGATTTCCTCTGTGTGTAATACAGCGGTGAGCGGTGGGTAAATAAACAGGAAACCCTTCGGTCTGATGATGTTGCTCAAGAAAAGGCACAGAAGCAAAAATTCCACTTATCTGAGCATCCTTCCCAAATCTGCTTCCCACACAACCTTTTGGGAGATCACGTTTGCATCAGTTTCCTCAATTACCGCTTCTATCACTGGTGCGATTCTTCAAGTGACCTCCCAAGGGTACCCCAGAGACGAGCCGGGGGTGGGAGGAAAGGGGGTGTAGTGGCTTAGCTCTTCTTTTCCTGAGTGCACCCAAGGCTGGGATTTAACCGGGTTTCCTGGAAAAACAGTTCCTCGGATTTTCATCCTACACCTTCCTCCCGGATCAACCCACTGCGTGGCAAACCCGTGTCCGTCCCCCTCCCCAGGTTGGAAGGAGTTTCTCTGCCCCTCTCATGAGATCCCAGGCTCTGGGACTCGTCACAGTGCTGGAGACAGCTGAAACAGGCAGGGATGGAGCATGGGGGAGGGTCTGAGACTGGGCAGAGACCTGATGCCTGGAAAGGGGACCTGAACACTTGCACAGGGACTCAGAGATCCAGAATCCTTGAGTGTGCCGCACAGTTGAAGGAAATCAGAGCATAGGGTTGAAAGACCACTTGGAAAACATTAACAGCTCATTACTGATGATCTGTTTAAAAAAAAACCATTAATGTATACACACACACGTCCCTGAACAGCACACTTACCCCCAGCTAATGGCACTGAGTGGAAGCTGGAATGATCTGTGCGTAACGACTTCAGCAAGCTCCCAACCCTCCCGCATTTACAGTTTTCCTGCCCAGGCTCCTTCCGACCTCTTCAAATCCCATCCCAATTACAGCCTCCCACTTACCCTTCGGCGTAAATAAATTCTGCATAGTGAGGATTGCTGCTACCAGCGCAGATAAAAGCAACGATGTTGATGGAGGAAAAGCACAACCTGCCGCTGGTTCCTGAGAAGGGCGAGAAAACAAAGCAGAGGCAGGTTGGCGGAGCTGAGGCAAGAGATGGGAGGTGACATCCATGGGGATGCTCAGAGCTTGGGCATGGCTCAGTCCTCTGGGGGGATCAGGGAATCATTTAGGTTGGAAAAGACCTTCAGGATCACTGAGTCCAACCATAAACCTAACACTGTCAGGTCCACCACTAACACATCCCTGAGCACCACATTTACGTGGCTTTTAAATACCTCCAGGACAGCCTGTGCCAGGGCTTGACAACCTTTTTAGTGAAGGAATTTTTCGTAATATCCAACCTAAACCTTCCCTGGTACAACTTGAGGCCATTTCCCCTTGTACTATTGCTTGTTACTTGGGAAAAGAGATCGATCCCCGCCTTGCTACAACCTCCTTTCAGGTAGTTGTAGCGAGGGGGAAGGTCTCCCCTCAGGCTCCTCTTCTCCAGGCTGAACAATCCAGATTCCCTCAGCTGCTCCTCATCAGACACTTGTTCTTAAGTCCCTTCACCAGCTTCGTTGTCTTTCTTTGAACATGCTCCAGCACCTCAATGGTTTTCTTGCAGTGAGGGACCCAAAACTGAGCATGGGTCTTGCAGAAAGAAGTTCCAAAGTAGCATAAACCCATCCATGCCAAACAGGTGGATAGCCATGTGGGACACCCACTTCTTGCTTGGGTGCCGTGGGAATTTGCTTAAGAAACTGTCCTAATATTTTATTTGGATTTGTGGACACTTCAGAGCGCTTTTGGACACTGTGGCAGGGTAAATGCCATCTGGATATTCCTCCCAGCACAGGCGAGATGGAGGGAATGAGCCTGTTAAACCCATTCATGCGCTTTGCTCCTCCTAAATCTCATCTCTAAGTGCATTTTCCTCAACGTCCATCCAACCCACTGTGCAACCTTGGCCACAGATTCATCCTGAGTTAGGATGCTGGGACCTCATGCTGCAGTTTCCCTACAAGCAATCACTGCCTTCACAATTTCAGGCCACCGGGTGTAATAGCAGGTGAGACAGGTCTTGGGTTTTAAGTTGCTGGAGGTTGGGGGTGGAGGAGATCGGGGTTGTGCATTGTTTTTACGATTTTTTTCTTAATCGTGGGCTTAATGCAGGGCTCGTCTACTGATCATTAGCCCACCACCCTGTGGTTTTGAATTGTTTTTTAGTCAGAAAGGACTAAATGATCTTACGATGTTCTGAAATTGTCAACATAATATATGGGGCTGTATTCAGCATAAATTATAGGCAGTTTCCATGCCACAAAAGCCGCACAAGTTCACAGATCCAGCCAAAATATTCAGCAGAAAGCTCTGCCAGGCCACAGGGCCTATTTTGCCAAGACATGCAGGTGTGGAGAGCAGCCCCACCACCAGCCTGGGCAACTCCACACCCCTCCCACCCAGCTGCGCTCTCCTGGGGTCACCTGAGCCAAAGCGTTTTGTGATCCCAGAAGCCACAGTGGGGATTTTCAAAGCTCCGAGACGACATGTCCTTTCATCTGCAGGTGCAGAAGCTGTGGATGGAGACCCTTGCAGATGGTTTTGGAGAGGTGTCCACCTCCAGGATGCAAACAGAGCAGCTTGGCTTGGCGCCTTGGACATCACTGGAGCTTTGTGCGATTGAGGTGATGCAAGGCCATCCATTTTGTTCTTGCTCATGAGGCAAGATAGATCTCCCTTGTCAGGAGGGCAGGTGGTTTGGAGGCTGAAATAGCAAAGAACATATTTCACACACACAGTCGTAGAAGCAGGACGCCCAGCTCACACACACAGTCACAGAATATCCGAGTTGGATGGTTCCTCAGCAAAGGCCAAGGCTCTGCTACTGTAGCTCCCAGATTTGGGGTATCTGCAAATGAAGTTCCTCCTTTGGAAGAGACGTGCAAAGACCAGGATGACAGTGCCTGTAAAAAACCAGGCATCTGCATGAATAACCCACCTTTGAGAAAGCAGCTGAGTCATCTGCTGTTGGGACACTGAGGCTTTGCATGAATTCAGTGCAAGGAAGAGTTTTTTTTAATGCGAGTCTGGGTTTTACTATTTTTCCCATGTTTCAAAAGAGCATGAGAAATACTGGAGAGTGCGCCAGACACACATCTGCCACACTGACTAAATGCGACCCCCCCAAAAAAACCCAGCAAAGGCTGAGGAAAACCCATCTGTGCTCTGACCACCAACTTGCCCATGAGTTTAGTGGTTGCAAAGAGCCGGCTCTGCTCCTCCCAGAAACTGGGAGACATCTCCAAGCCTCTCAGTGTTTAAGAGACATTTGGACAATGCCCTTAATAACATTCTTTATCTTTTGGTCAGCTCCGAAGCGGTCAGGCAGCTGGAACAGATGATCGTTGGAGGTCCCTTCCAACTGAAATTATTCTATTCCATTCCATTCTACCCTAAAGGGTATCCAGAGCAGCAATGGGGAACGAGCAGTAGGTCATGCTGCCTCACCTCAGCACAGATATTGGATCCACAGCAACTTGGGGAAATAATGATCAAATAATCATCATTTTGAATGCACAAAGGGCACTTGGTTCTCTGCTCAGCCCAGGCCCACAGACACAGAGTACAGTTGACCCGAGTGCTATGAGCAATCGACAGCCTCTGTGGAGTCACACACAGCAGCAGTTCTGTGGGACATCCTCTCCTTGGCCTCCCTCTTCTGTTCATGCCTCAGGGATGGTGGACTCCAAAGCTGGACAGAGGCCCTGTCATTTGGAGATGCTTGGCACCTTATTCCTAGCAGATGGGGAAAGTGGTCCTGCCACCACCCAGACCCGTAGAACATGGGCCACGATGGAGTTCCACCAGCCTTTCACAGCCAATTTGTCCACCAAGTGGTGGGTCCTTCAGGTGCGGATGGAAGAAGATTTGGGAGCATTTTTGTGGCAGATTCCTGCACTGCTTTGCCTGGCCTCGCCTTTTCCAAGGAGCAAAAGGAAGAGTCCCATGTCATCCTGTAAGAACAAGGTCAGGAAATACTTGTTGCATCCCTGCTCCTGGTTTTGCTGAGTCTGAAACGAGTTTTTCAGAACAAGATAAGAAACCAACAGCAACGGATGTGTGCAGGAGGCCATGGGCTCCCTGCAAAACATCCTGTTGTCCTCTGCGTCGTAAAGCGACAGGGACAAACACAGCTCATCAGAGCAGATGCTGGGGTAACTGTCCCATCTCTGCATCCACCACATCAGGGGCATTTTTCAGGTTGTAAAAACCCCTCTATCCTGCAATCTCACATGGGTGGCCTTAACCGCTGGATGGGCTGAGCTTGGTATCAAGGGTTCCTTTGGGAAAATTAACTCTGCGGTAGAGACAACCCTCCTGCTGCTGCATGAGAGCAGGGAGAGGAGGAACCAGTCCCCAGAGCACAGGTACAGTTGGCTCTTCCAGATGTCCCGTTTTACTCCACAAATGACACTTTCCTACAGAAAACACTTCCCGGCCCTTCTCCTCAGCGCTGCTAATCATCACTCTCCCGGCCTCTGGATCACGCCCAAACCAATCACATCTGCGCCCAAAAAAAGAAAACGTCCGCTTGTGTTTCACTTACTTTTATGGGAGCGTTAACACGTTTCAGTCACATAAAACCTTCACCTTCAAAAGGGAAAAAGGCAGAAAGGAACGCCCGCCGCAGAACGCGAGCGGCTCGGTCCCAATTACACGCCAAGCGACACCAACCCCAGAGGAGCTGACCCGGTGCAAGAGGGTTTCCTTGCAAATCGAGCACGGGTCTGGGGATGCCAAGCGGCAAAACGATGGGATGTGGGAACAGCGCCAGGACCATTGCACCCCAGTTGGCACTGGGAGGCTGCCACCGCCCCGGCTGGGCTGCAGCTGCAGGCAGCCATCACCGCCCTGTCTGTGGGGTCTTTCGTTGGTGGTTTGGGACTTTTTCTTTTCTTTTTCTTTTTTTTTTTTCCCGGCAGAAGATGCTCCTAACCAAAACCAGATTTGATTCCCAAATAGCCCCAATCTCCCTTTAAAGCTTACAAATCTTCCACACCTGTGTTTGCTCATTCCTGCTGCTCAGCCCTGCCCTGGGAAGGATGATGTTTATTCCACTCCCCCACAGTTATTTACAATGGGGTTTTCGGATGGAGATGGAGCGCATATTTGTCTAATGGCAACGGGGCAGTGAATTTAATTCTCCTTATTAACAGTCATCAGCTTAATGGGAAGCAATAAAAGATTTTTTAAATAGCGGTTTCTTGCGAGATATTATTTATCGCCATTACTGTCAGCAGGATGAGTGCATTCCTGGTCTGCAAGGGGGGGAAACTGAGGCATGAGGCCATCTACCGACCCACCCTGGACCACACAGATGGAGGTGGGAAGGAAATCCAGCCCTCCTTCCCCCCCGTCCAGCAGCCGTGCTGCCCCAAGGCCACACAAGCCACGTTGTTATTATAAGACATTATTCAACCCACAGCAAAAGCAATTTGTGAGGCGTGCCGTGTAATGCTAGCTATTTCCAGCACCCAAGGGAGTCGCTGCAGGAGCCCCCACCCTCTTTCTTTGTCCATGAGCCACCTCCAAATCTCTTTGTCTGGCTGGGGACAACAGCTGCCCTTTGCCATATCCCTCCTAGTACCCATCAATCCAGAAAAAAGACATTTCTATCCCTTTTCTGCCCATGAGAAACAATTTTATCTGAGATCACTCCTCCTCTCTTGCTCTGGCAGCAGAACGGCTGCTCTTCTTTTGACTATAGCTGGTGACATCCATGGTGACACCTGGGGATGGAGGTCCTCCCTCAGTGACTTTGGGTCCTTGCAAGGTGTTCACCTGACATCCTGTTCCCAAAGCTGCAGAGATGCCCCGGGAGAGGGCAGCCAACTTTCTGCTGCCCTGAGGACCACATTGTACTTTGCCATTGGTAGAAAAGAGTCACTTCCAAAAAAGGACAGATTTTTATCCTTGACAGTCTTGTTGAAATGGCCCATCTGGGATCTCACTTCAGAAAACTGGAATTTTTTCCCCACTTCCCCAGACGTCCCTACTCAGAGACAAGCAGCCCTTCCCTCCTGTTGGGTGTTACTCCGAGACACACACACAATACCCTTCCAGCTTTCAATTTTCCTGGCAGAGCAAGTCCAGGCTCTTCTCTAAGATCATTTGCTTTTCATAGCAGTCCAGTAAGGTCTGAAGCAACTCAGCATGATCAAAAACCCACTCAGTATTTTAGCCTCAACTTTGGCACCCCTAGGGGAAAATCCTCACTTCATCCATCCATCCCAGCTTGTCGCTTGGGCTCTCTTGAGTTGTTTTCTGACCGTCAGAGACCTCAGGTCTTTGCCTTCTGCCGTGCCCGAGAGAGCTGCTCAGCTCACCATGCAACCCTTTTCAAACAAGCTTTGTTGCTTGTACCATCAAATTTTGCTCCCAAATTGCATCCTGCTACTGAAGCACATCTGGGTCCCTATCAGTGCTACCATTGGTTAATCAAATTTAAAATATCATCTTTGCAAATGATCTTTGGGGACTGCCTCTTTCTGGGAAACTGTCCAGCTCTACAAACTGTCCTTCAAGCAACACTGCAGTGATTATTGGTAATACTTTTAAACACCAAAAAAAATAGCAACTACTCAAACTGCATAAGTTAAACCTTTTCAGATGACACCTGGATATACCTGTTTCCAATGTCCCAAGTCTAGAAGCAGGAAGGATCAGCATGTTTCACAGGATGTCTTGCTCAGTGCCTGTTCCAGACCTATTTATGACCTGAAGGCCCTTGGATAAGGAACCAGCCCCCATGTCACCACTGCAGGCAAGTGGCTCTCAGGTTGGCTGTTGGGTCCGTGAGAATTGAAGTAGGAATAAAGGCATGTCCTAGAGCCCTGATTGTCCTTTCTGATGTCAACCAACAGCAAGAAATGCTCCTCCAGGACCAACCCGGCAGCATGGATTCCTCCTAGAGCAGATCCAGGGCGTGGCCCCCGCAGAGCCCAACCACATGAGCAGCCAATGCAGCATTGATGGGTCCATGGTGTTTCTAACAGCCCCACACCCAGCCCACACATTCAGCCATTCAGCCCCTGCTCCCCAAAGAGCTTTTGCCACCCATGAGAACCATTTGACTTTTGCTTACCCCAGCATGACAGCTGCAGACTCTCTTCACAGGTCCCTCAGACCAAAAGCAACAGGTCCACCAGAGCATGTTCAGTCTCAAAGCTGCAGCGGGGGAGCGTGGCTGGTGGGTTCTCTGTGGCTGTTCTTGCCTGTGCTGCACAGGACCTCCAGCAAAGAGACAAACTTCTGTCCGGCTCCAGCTCTGTCAACTCATTGACCACCTAGAAGAGCCCTAAGCACCCCACAGAAGCCCTTGACGCTTGAGCAGTGTATTATAAGCACATAGAGCAATGTGCCCACCTGCCCCTTGCAGGGCTGGATGGGAGGTTTAAGAGAGAAACTCCGAAAGCTTTTCAGTTTCATACTCAGGAAGGAAGGGGGTTTAAGAAGTGAACTCCAGAAGACAGGGAAGAAAGCACGAGTGGCTCTTCATTGAGCTCCTCAGTCTTCCTCCTTTGGAGATAGCTGGTTAGTGTGACATTCAAGTGAAGCATTTGTTTCTATTTCCTTAATTCCCTACTAAAAGCCATTCACACAGCAGATCATAGAATCATAGAATTGTCAGGGTTGGAAGGGACCTTAAAGACCATCTAGTTCCAACCCTCCTGCCATGGGCAGGGACATCCCCCACTAGATCAGGCTGCCCAGAGCCCCATCCAGCCTGGCCTTAAACACTCCCAGGGATGGGGCTGCCACCCCCTCTCTGGGCAACCTGTGCCAGGGTCTCACCACCCTCACAGGGAAGAACTTCTTCCCAACGTCCAATCTGGACCGACCCATCTCTAGCTTTAATCTATCCCTGGGTGGGAGCTGGTGCCAGCCTGGAGAGCAGGAGCAGCAGGAGGAGAAGGAGACAGTACGCACCTGACTTGTCTCAAGCTCCCGCCACGAGGCGTATAATCAATTTAGCATGTCTTAGCTAATCATAGCATGAAGGATTTCACTGATTTCAGTACTAAGTAGCAGGCATGTGTTACAGTGCAGACAAAATGAGCAAAACCAATGCAAGCAATGCAAAATGCCCCACAGAACCATAGAGTGGTTTGGGTGGAAGGGACCTTAAAGGTCATCTGGTCTGAACAGTGCAGCCTGTTTCAGGCAATTACTTCATAACGCATAATATCATATTGCTGGAGGAAAAGGCAAGGGACAGGTGGATTACTTGGCAAATCACTTGCTCTTTGCCTGCGGGACTCCAGACCAAGCCAAGCCTTCAGTTTTCGGCAACAAGAAGCCTCCATTCAAGTGTGAGGGGAGTAATTCCTGTTACATTCACGAGGTGTGAGATTATCTAATCGAGAAAGTGCAGAGCTAAAACATGCAGGAGCTCAGAAGGGTTTTAAATCCCTGCCATAAATGCAACACAAAAGCAATTATCTGAGGGCGGTGCAGAAAGCCCTGCTCCAGCCAGAACCCACCCAACATCATCACCTCAACGTGCAACCAGGACAAACATCAAGCCCAGCTGGAAAACAGTGTGTGGGACCCACGCCCAGCCCCAAACTGGCTGGGGACAGAGCTGGGAAGCAGCTGCCCACCCTGCTCAGGGGCCTGGAGGAGCAGAGGTTCAAGCAGCACCTCTGCTTGAAGAGGAAAGATGGGTGCAAAGCTCTCTGCAGTGCTGCAAAGGTCCTCCAAGTTGTACATGCACACAGTTGTACGCAATGGAGCTGCCAGCCAGTTCCTTGCCGAACTTTAAGATGTGCAGTGATGCGTTGTTTTTGGTAGGCCCAAATGCACGCTTTCCAAATACATTTTTACAATTTCAGCAAGCTGATTAACTCACTAAGGGATCTCGTCAGTCGTCTCCCTCTTCCACCACTGCTGCCCTGAGAAGGGTGACCACCAGCAAGGACCAACCTCCACCAAAGCAATGACCGAGAGGTGTCCTCAGCCTGGTGAGGGCACAGCAGAGGACAAGGTTGACAGATTTGGCAAGGCAGACCAGATGTGCTTTCTGGTGCAGAGAATAGGAACAGGGGCTCACCATGTCCAAAAATGTAAGAACTGTGTGTGTGCAAGTGTAGAGCATCATCAACATTTTCCATCCATAGTCTGCTAGAACTGGGAGCCAACTTCTCCTCTGGGAACAGTGTGGTCTCCCTGGATCTGCACATCTGTGATCTCTAGGAAAAGGGGGAATCAGACCAAAAGCAGAAAGGAAAAAAATCCACATTTATAAACACATCATGTGCCAGCAGCTGAATGAAGAGAAGACTGGAAGAAATGCTGATGATGTAAATGCAACCAGCCAGCAACAGAGCACCAAAGGCAGGTGAGCATGTAGAGATGCAGCCACATCGGTAGCATACAAAGAGATCCAAAGTGTAGAGGTTGGATAAAGCTTTCCTTGGCTCCCTGATGTTATGGAAGAGGTAACTTCTCAGGAGCCCTTTCTAGGGTGAAACTCTACTGGTGATGGCTTTTGGTTATGCAAAAGGTCCAAGCAGCTCTTACGATCTGTCCTCCAAGCACTCCCTGGGGCTGGGGATGATGACTCTGGTGGACACGGATGCCGGGGGCTCTCCCCTTGACTTTGTCCAGCAAAAGGTCTCAGGGCAGCTCTTTGCAAAGCCAAGCCTGAGTCCTGGCAGGACACAAGGGGTCAATGGGGCTACGTCTTCAGCAAAGCTGTTCTCACATAAAACATGGCATCAAAGCACAGCCAGGAGATAGACCGTTAAATGCTGATGGTGTGAAAAACAGCACGGGGCTCCAAGTCAGGGCAAATTTTGGATGGATTGTGCAGAACCAAAGTCCCAGCACATGTGTTCATCTGCTGGTTGGAATCAATGACTCACGGCTGATCCCACAGAGTCAGAGTTCCCTGTGGCCTCATCCCTCCTTGGACTAAGGTGTAAGTTTGAGGTGCTACTTTAAGCAGCCAGGTGAAAATAATATATTAAAAAATCCTATTTTGCCCTTCCAAATTAGAATGCAGAATCCACAAAGGGAAGGAAACACTCAGTGACTGGGTCATTTCTGATGGTCCCTGTTGTTACTGTGTCTTGCCTAGAGAATGACGTGGATGTTGTAGCCTCTTTCACTACATTAGGCATGAATCCACCACTGGTTTGAGGCTAAGTGATAGATCTTCAGAAGGACAAACTCAAGACCAGAGAAGAGTTTTATGTCTAAATCACACGACAAGGACGTCTTCTGGCTCTGCCTGCTCTCCATATGTGACTGTGCCTAAGTCTCTCCATCTCTTTGTGCTCACGTTCTTTATCCATAGGAGGGCAGTAATATCTCCTCCACCTGTCTAGATCATGTAATTTCAGATGGGGACCTTCAGATCGGCTATCTTGCAATGAAGCCCCAGAATGAAGAGAACAAATCTTCTCTTGGTGCCAAGATTCAACAGTTTTTTCAAGCCATCACAGCTACGCTGCGCTAATCATTACTGCAGTAATTGCCAGAGGTGTCCAAGCACTGCAGTCAAAACGCGAACGGCCTCCGTCTTCCTTTGCTGGCTCCACAGCAAAGCCTCTGTGTTCATCCCAGAATAGCACTGTGCAAACCTCGGTGCTTCTCTTCCAAACCAATTTGCATTTTTAGAAACTAATTTGCAAAGCCTCGGACCTTGCGGCTACAAGCAAAGCCTGGCTGTCTGAGCGGCGCTCCTCACCTCCACAACAGCAGCTTTTCTCAAAGCCACCCTGTAAGCTTTGACTTGGGGGCGAGTTTTCGCCTGGGAGAAGAAAGTTCTGCCAAAAGACTCTTGGGACCCTACAGGGCAAGAGAGGAGTGGCTGAGGATGGGATCAGGGTAACCACAGGTCTCCGGGGGGAGTTGCTGACCCGTGGTGGAGCCTGAGACCCTCTTTTCACAGAATCACAGAATGCTAGGAGTTGGAAGGGACCTCTGGAGGTCACCTAGTCCAACCGCCCTGCCAAAGCAGGATCACCCACAGTAGGCACACCTTACCTATGCTCCAGCGACAACGTTCTCACACAATGCCCAGTGGCCCTCGCCGACAACCAGTGCGAACAAACCAGTCGGACCCGCAGAGGTTTGCTAAATCCCGCTAAATCCCATTTCCCATACCCATAAGCTGCGCAGGCTTCAGCCTGACAGTACTTTTTCAGTATCAAAAGTCACAGCCCTCCTGGGGTAGGCACAAAGATGAAGTTGCATCATGGCAAGCCACAGAGCACCTACTGTCCAGCTCGTGCTTTTTGGGGTGCTGGGCTGTGGGCCACGGCTGCCAGGAAGACACGCAGATGGTTGCCAAGTGGCTGCACACCCACCCCAAACCCATTCTCCTTCCATTGCCAGCTTGGACTGAGTAAGAAGGGACTATACACCTTGTCTCAGACCTCCCAGGGGTTGCTGTGCCAGCCGCCACAAACCCAGCGCTCACTCTGAAATAAGTCACGTTTGCACCATCAGTACGTTCCACCATCAGAGGAGTTATTTCGCTTATAAAAGCAGATGCATCCATCATGGTTTTAAGCAAAGGAAGACACTGACTATCTGAGACTAAGCCACCACTCCAGCTCTTCTCCGCTGCGTGAGCAAAGTTGGTTTTTGACACAGATAAGCCAGCAAGAAGTCAAATCGGCTCAGCGAACGGGCAGGACTGGTCATCACGCCAATTCCAGAGCGCAAGATTAAACCACATGACAAACACATAAAACGATAGCCAGAAATGCTGCGTGGAATTCCCACGCTGCACGGAATTGCCAGGTCTCTCCACAGCAGCGTTTAACGCACGACTTCCCCAAAAGCGACCCCTCTCCTCCCGGTCAGAGCTCCCAGTACCACCAGCAAAACGCAGCATAAATTGAAGCGGTTTGGGGAAAAAACAAACCCACCACTGGTTATCAGCTGGAAAATAGAAAGGGACTCTGGTTTCCCTGACAATTTTGTTGTATTTTCGTATTTTAAGACCATTTATCGGATTGAGAATGGTGCTAAATGCCTCTCTGATGGCAGGAGGCCGTACAGCAGCGTGTCACCCGCATGGTGACATTTCCTCCCTCCCAGGGAGGAAAATCCTCAGCCCCCGTACTCTGTATCAAACGCAAAAATTTAGACATCCTCCACTGAGTAAATTGCCTAAGGCATCCATGAGTACTTTGTAATATACATCCCTCTTACCGTCAGCTGGTTTAGATCCACAGCTCAGATTCTTACAAAATTTACAAAATTTAAATACTTTGTCTAAAAATTAAAAAAAATGGGCTTTTTCCTCGAGTTTCTGAACAGAACACCCCATGTAGGATCTCACCAATTCACAGCCCAGCGCCAGGGCAGGAAAACTGAAGCAAGGGGAAAAAAAATCTCCCAAAGGCCACGTAGGCGTCAGGACCACCTCTCCCCTCGCAGCACCTACAGACAAGCAAGTGCCTCCACGGGGCCGAAGCTTCAATTGCACCGTTGAAGCGCGATGCAAAACTAAGCACGGAAAGAAACAGATCCACGAAGCAGCAGGAACACAGCAAAGCGGCTGGAGACTGCTACAACGAGAACGATTTAAATCCAAGAGGCGTTTTGCACAGACGCTGCTTCGCTTCGTAACACCCTCCCAGCCTTCAGCCTCCAGGGATGCACCGACCGAACCTGGAAGAAGTCTCTAACTTTTTGTTTCTCTTTTCAAAAAGAAAAGCACGGCGATTTATTTTTTTTCCCGATTTTTTTTTTTCCCCCACAGGCCCGGAGACCCCTTTTTTTTTCCCCCCAGCAGCCGGGGTTATCAGGGGAAGATGTGTGTAATTGCCCTGTCAGGCAGCTGAAAGGCGCTCGCCTTTTAGCTGATGCCACTTCAAAATGAAATTCTTTCTTTGGCATGGCTATGTCTGATATGCAGGCATCAAAGGGGAGGCAGCAGGTCGCCGATGCCCCGGGCCACACATTTCCCTTCTAAAAGCAGGAATGAGTGTCAGCTCCTGGCTGTGGGGGCCACCCCCCTCCCTGAAACTGCAATAACCCTGACCCCCTTTTTAGGGGTTCCCCGGCAGTGGGGGGATCCCCCCTATCTGGGCATCCCCACCTGCCACGCCAGGGACGCTCGGTGCCCGTGGGAAGCCCCCATCGCTGCCTCAGGGGGTGCTGGGGGGCTGTGGGGGCCCTCCAGCAGCCAGCTAGGGGGGCATGGGGGTCACCCAAAGGCTCTCCCGTAGCAGAGGGAACACCGTGACCTGCTCTGAGGGTTGGAAGGGTGGAAAAAGCTCGCTGGCACAGAGGAGGGTTTTTTTTTTTTGTTGTTGTTTCCAAAAAGCAGGGTCGCGTTCGCCTCCCCCCGCGGCTCCCATCTCCTCTCTCCACCTGCACTCCTCAGGGAGCCAAGGCTTTTGGCAAGCTTTCCACTCCACTTTTTATTGGTTTCAACTAAGCTGCCCCTTTCGGAGAGTTGGAAAGCTTCAATCATTAAAGCCGAGGAGGGTGGGGGGAGAATTTAAAAAATAAAAAAAATGCATCATGCACCCTCCTCCTGCTCCCCTCCCTCTTTACTGCCGCGGTCGCTGAGCCCCACACACGCACCCCACGGCACAGCTCCCTTTTTTCCGAGGCACACACGGTCCGACCGATGCATTTGAGCCGAGGGATTCGGTCCCTAGATACCACGAGCCGAGCCGTACCAGCTTGGCTCTGATCGCCTTCCTGCTCGGAAGCAATTTGGAAAGGACACAGCACAGGTAGCTATTAGCTAACACATTTAACTGCTCCAGGTATCTTTTTTTTTTTTTTTTCCTGGCATTGTAATGAGGCGATCTGATCTTCAAAGGATCCGTGCAAACCTTTGAAGCTTCCCAAAGAAGCCAATCTCCAGTGGGGAGGGGAGGGGAGGGGAGGGAAGGGGGGGGAAATGTTAATAGTTTTAAAACCTGGGGAATCCTGAAGATGGACGAAGGGTATAAAACCCAGAGGGTTTAGCATAAAGCCCTCAGGTAAATCTTCACCTTCTTTTCAAATGCATTTTTGGTGGGTTGCTTTGCAAAGGCTTGGGCCAGGTTAGCAAGGTCGGCTCTATCCCCAGCGGCCGGGAGAAGCAGCTCTTAATCTCCAGGGACCCTCATCTCCCACGTGGCGCAGCCCCAGCACAGGGGGATCCGCGGTACCTCGGCGAGAAATAGAAAGACTAAAATTTGCAAATTTTTTAAGGGGAAAAGGGGGAAGAGGGGGGGGAAGGAGGGGCGGGAGGGGAAGAAGGTGAGAAGGAGAGAAGATACATCCCCTGCTGCACTCCCAGCCAGCACGGCCTCGGCAGCACCCGGAGAGGTGAGACACAAAATGCGTTTACCTTTAAAATAATGACTCATTTTATTTTTTTTCTTTTAATATGTAGTTATAAATATATTTTGTCAAAATATATGATCATTATTGTCAAAAACATTTGCACATAAAGTCATAAATAAGGTCAAGGTGAACGTTTAGTTTAGAGAAGAGTCCAGCTATAGCAAGCAGTTCTGGGGTGGGACGGGAGGGAGAGAGAAGGGGAGGAGAGGGCGGCGGGGAAGCGGGGTCAGCGGCACCCGCACCCCTCCACCACCATCTCCTGGTAGTTTTTCAGGACCACCTTGTCATACTCATCCAGGTAGAGCATGGAGATGGCGCTCAGCTCCGTGGGCACGCAGCAGGCCTTGGGGATGCTGGAGTTCACGGAGTTGACCAGCGTCTGCACGATGGCGTGGTTCGTGGAGTTGAGGTGGTCGGCCAGAGGGAAGGGACAGTCCCCATGGCAGTAAAATGCCTGGTACCCCGGGGGTGCCACGATCCAGTCGTTCCAGCCCACGTCGCTGAAATCCACATAGAGGGCGTGGCGGCGGCAGTTTTTTTTGTTCTTGCGGGAACGCTGGTGCTTGGGGCTCCGGCGGGCTCGACGGGTCAGCGCGTGGCCTCGCCCGTCGTGCCCAAAAGTGACCAGGAGCGGCCTGAGCTGAGCCCAGTCCCCGCGCCCTTGAGGTAAAGATCGGCTAATCCTGACGTGTTTGCCCTGATGAGTCTGTGCATGGTGGAGGTGGGTCACCTCGATCACCAGCCCGTGGTTCGGCTGTTTGTCCTTGGTCCACCGGATCACGGCCGGGCTCACATCAAAGGTCTCCCAGCGCGTCACGTTGTGGTGCACCAGACGCGTGTCCAACAGGCGCGTAATGGCCTGAGCGCGCTCCGACAGCGGCTTCATCACTTCGTAAATGTTTATCCGGTGGAAGCCCCTCTCCCACGCCGCGCTCGGCTCCTCCACCTGCTCCCGGTACAGCCGCAGCTCCGCCGAGGAGATCACCTCGTTTTCCGGCACGCTGCTGAGGTTGAAGACGAAGCGGATCCGGGGCACCTCGCTGGGACCCGGGATGCTCTCCAGGTGCTCTAGAGGGGAGCAGGGGGTAAGGAAAGGAAGCGGGACAAAAAAAAAAAAAGGAAAAAAGCAAAAAAAAAAAGAAAGAAAACCAAAATCGCGTCATCCTCAAGGCAGCCAGCCACAATGCTCACCCACACCCTCACCTGCACGGCGGCCACCGGCACCTCTCAGCTCCCCCGTGCATCCCTCCCGGCCGGACCCGGCGCCGCTCGCTCGCCCTCCACGCCCAGACCTGGTCGATCCTCCTGTCCCGCTTCCCCTTTCGGGAAGACTTTCCCCCTTTCGCTTTCCCCCTCCTCCCTCCTCCCCAATCCCTCCAAAATCATCTCCCCGGCGAGGCGCGGTGCCGCGGAGCACAGAGGTGCCTTGTTACGGGCGCAGGGGGCAGGGGGAGAAAGGGAAGCAAATTCCAACGGAGTAATGATGCGGCTGGATTAATAATTCAGATTTACTTTGGAAAAGCAACATCCGCTAGGAAACATTTGGATCAGATTACAAGGGCCTATTGAATAAACCTTATAAACACACAGCTGTAAGTATTAAATTCGAGTTGGGGTTTTTGGGGGATCTTTTTTTTTTTCTTTTCTTAAGAGCAAAACCAGGCAGCAAGCGCTTTGATAGTTCAAAAGAAACACACCAGGGGCGAGATCCCGCCCTCACTTCACTCCCGCATCCGATCCAGAGCCACTAAATCCACGCGAGCCCGAGGAGTGACCCCGTGGCAGAGGCACCGAAGGAAACTCGTCAACAGAAGCCAAAGCACCTCAAAATATGGTCAAGCTCGGGTTAAGCACAGGATGCTAGAAAAAAATAGAGCAGCACGCCTGTCACCCACACGCAGAAGGCTTGGGGGTGGGGGGGGGAAGCGGTTTTCCTCCCATAAATTTAGAGCACGTCCCGCTTCGAAATGCATTTGGGAGCTTCCGAACGCAAGGAAATCCCGATCGCTCCCCAGGCTGGGATTTTACCTCCTTCCCATCACTGACCTTCATGGTGAAAACTCCTCACGGTGTTTGCCCGGCTGGTCGATCGCTCGGGGTACTGCAGGTTAATTTCCTGGAGGCTTTCCTCCTCTTCTCCGGACTGGAGCCGATAGAGATCCAGCATGTAACTAGGAATGACGGCTGATTTGCTGGGCTGAGGCCGCCTTCGCAGCCCAAACATCTGCAGCAGAGTCGTTTCGAAACCCCGCAAGAGTTCATGGCTTTGGGCAGAGCGGCGTCCGGATCCGGCTTGTCCCCCCTGAAGTTCTGCGATTTTCTTCCTGCCGCTCTCCGGTATCAGGCTAGCATGGTTAGTACCTCCTAGCAGGACTTGGCATAATAGGATGACCATCAGCATTCGGTTACCAGGAATCATGGTGTCTCTGGGGTGCAAAATGGAAAAGGGAAAAAAAAAACAAACAAAACAAAAACGCGACAACAAACAAGGAAAGTCAGGATGAGAAGCAAACCCACCCCCCCCCACCCTCCCAACCACCACCACCCCCCCACTTCTGAAAGAATCGGGCGCTTCTCCCGCGCCGGGACGGGCCGGATCGCGGCGAAGCCGTGGCCACGGCTTCGCCCCGATCCGGCCCGTCCCGGCGGGGGAGAAGCGCCTGAAGACGCCGGTTCGCGTCCCGGCGCCGGACACCGGGTGGGGGGGTGAAAACGGTAGACGGCGACAAGCCCCAAATAAAGTGTTTAAAAAATAAATAAAAGAATCGTAAAAGAAACCCAAAAGAGCCGAGGAAGAAGAAGAAGAAGAAGAGGACTGTACTCACTGACAGCAAGCAAGGCATATCAGCACAGTCCATGATTCTGGAGAGCCAGCCCGGACTCAGCGCGCCGAAAGCCTTCGTGGGGGTGAGGGGAGGGGAGGGAGGGGGGAGAAGGAGAAGGAGAAGAAGAAGGGGAGGATGGGGAGGGGGGGAAGAAAGCAGCGGCTGCCGAGCGCTTCCCGCGATCGCCGCCCGGGCGCAGTGCGGCCAACGCCGCCGCCGGCCCCGGTTTTTCTCCCGGCCCCGCAGTCACGTGGAGCCGCTCATAACACCCCCCCAACACCCTCCCATAGCCCCCCCCCACCCCGCCCCAAGCCCGGCCCGGCCCGGCCCGGCCCGCCGCCCCCCGGCCCGCCCCCGGCGAGAGAGGAGGGAGGGAAGGAGAGGGGGGGGGACACAACGTCCCGGCCCGCCCCGATCGGGCGCGCCAGGCTCTCCGCCCCGAGGAGGGGAGCGCGGGGGGTTTCGGGGAGGGGGTTAACGCGGTTCCCCCCCCGGCACCCCGCTCAGGTGCATCCCTCGGGGGTACGGAGTCCCCCGGTGCCGCCCTTGTCTCTCTGCGGCCGGTGTCACCGCGGGGAGAGAGCGAAGCCGGGGCGGGGAGGGGGGGGGGGGGCGGCCGCTGTGCCGGGGTGCGCGGGGACCCGCCGAGAGGCCGGTTTGGGAAAGAAGGAAACCTCGGGGAAGGGAAGAGTCGGGGAAGGGAAAACTCGAGGAGGGAAGGGGAAACTCGGGGAAGCGTCTCTCGCCTTGGCGAGAAGGGAGGGGAGCGCCCGGGAACGAGATGCAGCTGCGCCGAGAGAGGGCCGGGGGCTGAGCCCGGCTCCGGCCGGACCCGCCGAGCCCCGGGGGGGGGCTGCGCTGCTGGGAACCCCCACCCGCTGCCCCGGGGGTTATCCCTGCTGCCTGCCCTGCCTTCCTGTATTTTCTCATCTTTCCCTCCTCGGCCGCCAGGATAAGTCTCTTCCCCCCCCTTCCCGCCCGGCCAGGACCCCCACCTGGATGCGAAGCCCACCCGGGCTATGTAAGCCACAGAGGGGTGCAAAGGGGGGTCTCCTGGAGGAAGGATGCTCCCTGCCCCCCCCCAGTTCGACCCCAGCTTGGGGTTGAGACTAAGAGCTGGGCTTCCCAAGGCTTGAGGCTGTCCCCAGGTGGGGTTTGGGGACAGACGGGTCAGCTGGACACACTGGGCAAGGTTTGGGGTAGGCAGCCCCTGGGGAAGACCCCCTGATGAAGAGCGATGGGTGTCACATACTTGGGAGAGACAGAGTGAATTGAACATCCCCGTGATAAATAAGGAGAACCCCACCAGGGAGTTAAAATATTGTCCCTTTGCCCTGCTGGGGTATCCCCTTGTGTTGGGCAAACTGTCATCCACGGAGAGACGAGTTAATTTATGAGACCAAAAAATGTGGTCGCGGAATGGCCATGGGAACTCCTAAGTTCATCAATTAACCACAACCAAAAACCGGCTCAGAAACGATGACTAAACCAGCACGTTCCCGCAAACCACCAGGCCACGGTGCCCAAGAGGGCAGCAAGCACCCGTTGGCTTCCTTACAGCACTGCCCCAAAACACACACACCATCAGATACGACTTCTTTTAATATTCCACTTTTTTTTTTTCCTTTTTTTTTTTTTAGCTCAGACCTGACCTATGCATTAGAAAAGCCCAGGGATGTCACTGAAAGGACACGTTCAGATAAAAGGCAGTGCTGACACTGTAATATCTCTGAGTTATTCCTATACCACTCTGAGTTTAAAAGAAACATCTGTTAGCAAGGTATTTGGGCTATGAATCCATCAAAATTTGTGAAATATTGCTATCGCCATTTCAAATGTATCACACTGTGTGTTATTCTTAACAAGGCAAAACAATTTTCGGAGTAGCTGCTGTGCAACTTTCTAAAGTTAAATAACATTTTCATTGAAAATACTCCAGTCTATAAACAAAGTTTACACGAGGGCCCGTATAGCACTGCTCTTAAAACAGACCTCTGGACCCGGAAAAGCAACTCGCTCCCTCTTTGTGGGAGCAGCAGCGACACAAGTTACGCTCTTTGTCTAAAGACCAAGCCGGGATTTCATTAGGGGCAGAGAGCGGCCGCGTTTGAAATTGTTTGTCACCGAGGAATTCAGTCCCACGGCATCCCGTGCCTGCTCTCGTAAGCCGCCCCGTCAAACCCGGATCCAAAAAGTTGCTTATGTAATGCTGGTTAACCATGCCTCTGGGCAAGGAGGTGGCCAGCTGGGGACAGAAAGCCAGCGGAGAGCGGTGTGGTTTAGGCTCTTGTAGGAGGCAATAGCGTATTTGAGTAGCTTATTGGTTACTAAGAAGTGTTAGTCATGGGGAAGGCTCTAGTATTTATTCCGTAAAATGTAAATACATAACCCAAACCACAGAGGAATAACCGTGGATGGAAATAGTGCAGCATTTACTGAGAGAGCTGAAATGCGTTTCTACAGAAGCTGTATTTCCTTAGCCCCATAGAGAGTAATTCACCTTGAACGTAGCTTCTGCTCGAGCCCGTGGAGCTACACATGGGCTGAATTCGGTCCAGGCACGCTAAACAACCGAGTGTGTTATATATTCCAACCAAAAAAAGCGAATGCCAAAATGGAGCTAAAAATACAAATGTGGAAGGTCTGAAAAGCAAACAGTGCTTAATCCAGCGGGAGATACAACCGTGCGTTTTAAAGATCCAGCACATCAGAAATAGAGAACATTATGTCTGTGCTCAACGCCAGACACGCCTCCCCCTGCACCACATCTCGCGTGGGGGAGAGGGGGGATTGGGGTGGTTCTTGCCCGTGATCCGGTCGCAGCCGTATTCGGGGTTCTGCTGCCAGGATTTTTTGTCTCTCTGACTTCCACGAGAAACCTTCTGGGAATCCCTGCACCTGGTCAGCAAGGCCATTGGCCTCCTCTGGAAGCTGAGCTGCAAGTCATTGGGCACGTCACCCTGCAAAGAATTGACAGACAAAGAGGCGGTGGCAGCAAGAAGCTGGGCAGGTCTCCTGGAGTCCGAGCACCCAGCTTTGCCTGCAGGGCTCCCGAGACAAGGGGTAACTCTTTGCTTTCTTTTGTTTCAGCACCGTAATCGCGGATCTGCCCGGACGCCTTCCTGATAAAAACCCAGCCACTAACATTTGACCCGTTCCCAGGTTTCGTGTGCTCAGGACCTACCAGCAAGCACCGCAGGTCGATGTTCAGCACCTCTAGAAATTAGGCCAGCTCTGTTTACATGGCAAACGTTTTCCCTAATGGCAGCATTTCAGGAGATGCCTCTGGACTCGGGCAGAGAAAGACCTTCCCAAACCAGTTCTTGCATCCCGTGTTATTTTTAGAGCAGCTGCACCTTTTGGGCTCTAAAGTTTGCAAACAACCTGCCTTGGGGGGAAAACAAAAAAAAAAAAAAAAGAAAAGAAAACTTGTCTCGCCAGATTTGTGCTTGAGCAGAAATAAGCCTAAACCCATAAATAAATAAATAAAGTCATATGTCAGAGATGTTTTAATGACATGAATTGGAGGAGGAGATGCCCATGAGTGTGCTAAGATCAGTTCCCTCCTACCCTTTCCTTTCAACTGCCTAAGCTTGTCAATTAAAACAAAGAGAACTGAGCAAACAACTCCAAGGGATTACATTCTCCAAAGTAGCTCTTCACTAAAGAGCCGGACTACAGCCGGTGAAAACAAGTGCAGCTGCTTGAATGGCGAAAGGAACGTTTTTTACAACCACTCTGAGATTTTCCTGATTCCTCTGCACGCTTCAGAGCTGGCCTGTTGCACCAGAATTTTCTCCCTTCTCTTTAATAAAGACATTCATGCTTCTCCTGAAACACAGGACTGGGCCCAGCTTGGATTTTATTTGTGCTTTATGTTAAAGTGTCTCTGCTGAGGTGTCGGGACCACATCTAGAACCACTCCTGAGCTAAGAACAGAATCGGGTTCAGGATTGCTGTTTCATCCCAAGGAAGTTTTTTTTTCACAAGCACAGACAAAAACACTGTGTGGGAACATTAAAAAAAAATGCAGTTATGAAAAGGCAGTCTTTGGTAATCAGATACACAGCAGTTGAAACAGTAGGATTGTCTGCTCTTTTCTATTTTTAAGTTATTAAGGATGATTTTTTTTGGTTTGCAGATGCTATTAAAAGGTTGACTGTCACACGCAGGGAGACTCTTTAGTTGCTTCTACCTGACTTGTTTGTTTTATCGCTTTTCAAAGATCCCCAAGACTGAGCAAACCTAGAAATGTCAGCCCTTGCTTTTCATACATCCACTGTCCATCTGCTGCTGGGAGAGTAAGGTCTGTGCTAATATATATTGTTCCTTAAAAGATGCTTGTGCACTGCATCAGAAGTAGGAGGCCTGGGTCTCCGGGAAGTACTTCAGCAACACAACTCATTAAGTAAAGCCACTTTAATGGTCCGTTATTAACATTCTCCTGAGCTGAGTTAGAAACACCTCTTTAAGCCATCTGTTGTAAAATCATCTGCACATTGATCCGTTTCCTCGGTCAATGTTGGAAGAAGAACGGGCGCTGACCTCATGCAGCTTTTGGGAAGAAATTTTGCCTTCAGCACACGTTTGGTTCCGCGCTGCGTCGCTCCACGCTCCATCAAAGCCTCACCCCCGAGAAGCAAGAAGGACCTCCAGAAGACGAAGAACACATTCCTCCTCCTCTGAAATTGTAGCTGGTACTAATAAAGACCATCATTCTTCTAACGAGCGCCATACGGCCATATGGCTATCTAAGATAAGCAGATTCATTTTGGATCTGTTGAGTCATGAATACTTTTTGAGAATGAGAATACCACAAGTGTTGGCAGCTCCCTTGGCGTACGTACCGCCTCAGTGTGTCTCCAGCACTGATACGCGGCTTTGTCTGAGTTTGGCTGAGGCTCTGATATTTCAGATGCTTTGCTCTTCCTCACTGTCTAGCAACGCTGCCAAATCTACCATTCCACACAACCAGGCTGCCGACATTTGTCCTTTAATTGTGTCTTGAGATCTGCTATTATCAGAAGCTTTAATGCTTTCAAACACTAGTACAAGACGTAAATAAGGAGAGCAGGACAACTGCTGCAAAAAGAGTTCACACCAGCTCTGTTTGACTTTCAGCAATAGCAAAGGACTCTCCTGGTAGCGTTATCGCAAGTACTGGGAGGCGTCAGCACATCGGTGAATTATGAGTTTGTTAATGTAAACAGCCTCACCCGAAAGCGGACAGGAAGGATCCTGCTTGGGATTCCCAGTTGGGAAACACGGACATGCCCTGCGGCCTCCATTGCCAGCAAAAACAAACTGGTGGGGCTTGTTTGTACCAGTTGCCTGGTGGCATATAATCATCAGACTGAGGATCGTTCTTAGAAAGTGCTCGCTGAATAACCTCGTGCAACTAACGCATATGAATAGAGCAGGAGCTTCCTGCAGACGTGTGACAAGGCAAGAGATCGCTTCTGAGGAAAAGGGTCCTTCTCCACACACATATCTATGAGGCTGCAGGTTTTATGGGCTTTGCAGGTACTCCTTGTGCAGCTACTGTCCTGCTTCCTACTTAGTGTCATATGTACCTTTATAAACACGTCTGTGTGTATAAACGTGTGGACATACCAACAAGCAGGTACGCACGTATCCAGCCCATCCGGTTAAAACATACTAAGAGCAGCAGGATCCTCACCAGGAACCCTGATGGCTTATTCTAGTACAAACAATCCGTGTTAGTGCAGCAGCTGTGTCAGGACAGCCCAGCTGACTGCAAATATCCTACAGGTTTAATCCTTTTGAAGGGGGCAATGTCCTGTACAGCAGAAGGAAGGAGCGAATAGAACCTGCAGTCCTTCCTGACGAACATTTTAGCAGGACCTACTTCAGTATGAGGCAGCAGGGCTCTCTGCTTTATTATTGATAAAGCAAGCTAAGGAGTGAGGCGTTAGCTGGGTTTATTTTCAAGGTAGAGACATTCTGACTTACTGTTGCCTCTTCTGCTCTGTTCTGGGGCAATAAATACGCTTGTAAGCGGAATCAAAGCCCCCCCTCCTCTCCCAAATGATTAGTGCCCAAAAGCAGAGGAGCAAGGGCACTGTTTGTGTCAACAGCAGTGAAACCTGATTTCATTTTTGGCTCTTTTCTACAGAAGCAGTTATCTGTTTTCCCCTTCACTGCTTCCATCATGCACAGACACTGACTCAGCAGCCTCAAGGAGGCCTTTAGCTACCTGGGCAGTTCCAAGGTTACAGGTTTGGCGCAGGGCTGCAGGTATCGGGATGCCCGAAGGAAGGCTGGCTTAACGATGGAGGAGTTGATTTGGACTTCAGAAGGTCTAGGTTCAGCTTTGTGCTTCTGTGACACTGGCTGAATCACCAGGAACCTACTTTATCCAAGTGGTTAAGCATATGCTTAACAGTGAAGAGTAATTTTTTTTTAAAAATGGGAAAGGAGGCAGTTAGAATTAAATCCATATCAGAGCCTCCACTCTTAAAGAACAAGAGCATTTTGCACCATTCTCAGAAATCAAGCAAAAATAAACATTCCAAACAGGTCCTCAAATTCCAACCCAGCAAACAAAAGGCTTTCAAACCATTTCAGTGGGGCTCCAGCCCCTGGGAACAGTGACATGACACAGAGACTCTGTACAATCTCTCATTTTCAACATGTGAAACAAAAGTCGTACTGCCCCATACATCATGGAGAGACACCCAGTGATTCACATCTCATCTGCAACAGAAAGACTTGGGTTTAGTCCCCTGTCACACTCACTTGAGAAGAAGAGCAGAAGGGAATCATCACTGTGGGACATTTCAAAAAATACAGAAGCAAAATCTCCTCCGTAAGGAAGAAGCGAAACTGAATATGCCTGGAAACGAGGAATTAAACACATTGTAGTTAGAGGTGGGTTTCCAGCATTTTCCAGAAATAGTCAGCAGGGCTTTAGATTACTGGCTGGCAGCCACATGGCCCGTGAACTGAAGGGAGGCCAATTTCTTGACCTGCAGGCTTCAGTGCAAAGACAGTCTGTACTCTCTGATACCTTATCCAAACGATGTGGGCAAACCAGCGTTGTACGTGTGTACCGTGCGTGTCTAATCCCACAGGCAAACTAGGCTTTCTATTAAAGGCTGTTTGCAGGAGCTACGTATCTTATTTTTTAAAATACTATTTACAGAGGAGTAAAACTGAGGAGCTGGCTCCTATGAAAGGGAGAAGAGGGCCTTTTAGGAGAGGAGCATCTAAAGATCAGTGTGAAGAAGAAAAAAAAACACAATGGGAAAAAGGGAGTGAGTCTGAAGACATCACGTATCTCACTCTCTTACGTATGAAGGGAGCATGGAAGTGAGGTGCTGCTCACCCACACAGAGGTCCACCTAGGCAGAAGGGTGTACAGAGCCAGACCCCAGAGGATAAGCAGGAAGACAGAGCAGGAGAGAAAACTGATATGGGAAAGAAGTGAAAACCAAGAAGGCAAATTCAGCCTGGGCAAAGGGCCAGGGCAAGGCCAAATGCAATTCTAGAAAATGGGACCGAAGCCAAAGGCACCAAGGTGTCATGACAGGCTAGCGCTGGTCTGCAAAGACAACCCAGGGTGACGCATCTGGCAGGTGCACAGCATCACCCAGACATGAAAAGAAACAGGCTTACAACGAGATTTTTTGAACAAAAGACTCAGGAGGAGGGGTCTGAACCAGCAGTTTCTACTTGTGCAGGATCCGGGGTTAGCATGACACTGGTATCTCCCAGTACCAGCCCCCTGGGCACACTGATGTCAAACTTTGAGTCGTGGAAAGCAGAACTAAGTTGCAGCAATTTCCCCGAGGACCTCTTTGTTCCCTTGGTCGCACCCTGCATTCCTGCCTGTTCCATCTCTGTCCTGCTGACTCTGCTGCCTTTTCCCACCCTCTGTACACGTACCCAGTAAGGCAACAGGACTCAGAAGCAGGTATTGTATGCGAATGACACCACACCCCAATTGGAAGACCAAATGTGCAATGTCATTTCTGGAAGTGACGTCCACTTATAAATGTTCCTCACAAAGACTCAGCACTGAGCTAACTCCATGGCTACCAAAAACACAGAGTCATCTGTCCTACCTCCAGAAGTTTTCAGCAAGTCCCTTCATCTCCCACCACTCTCTCCACAAGTAACAGTTGGACGCAGAGGCAAAGCGGGGTGGGAAATCCCATTGCCTGTCCACTTCAGAGCAGGCTGAGCATGGGAAGAGGAGAGGATGAGTCGGGCTGGGGTTTGAGGGACTGCAAGATGAAAATGAAGTGGATTAAGATAGATGTTTGAAGAGGGGAGGGTAAAATGAGAAGGCCAAAGAGGACTTGGAATCAACGAGTATTGACTTGAGTCAAGGATCGTGGAGACAAACTCCAGATCCAAAGCACAAAATAGCAGCCATCCAAGGTCAGCCTGACAGAATCTCTCTCAGTGTGGTGCCGTGGGGACAGCGTGGACTTGCAAAGCTGCTGTGGGGCTCATTTCCCACTTTGGGGACACCTGGCAGCCACCAGCACAGTCACCATTCCTTTTTCAGAGGTTTGCCAGCTGGTAAGCCACCAAGAGCCCAAGATGAGACCACTGCATAGGAGGTGCCTTGAAACGGATAGCACAACTTCCGTCATTTTTTCTGCTCGGTAGAAGTACTTGAAGCAGGTACCTGAATGTTTCTCGGGGGTGAGAATGGCTACAGCCTGGAGGCGTAAGCAATAGTCACCAGAAAATTGGAGACCTAACCAGTGTGCCTATGCTTGCAGGAGGTGCAGGGCTCTGCTGTCTCACAGGTCACTCCCAATCCACTCTCAATCTTTTTTACAATACAGAGAATTTATCTCACTTATCTCACCTCCATTCCCTGTCCACACAGGATCACCCTTCCCTTGCTGGGCAAAGACTCCTTTCAGCCAAACCGTCAAAACTCAAAGCCCAGTCTGAAAAAAAACACAACCAAACAAACTCAAACCCAAAAAAACACAGCCAGCGGATGAAAGGCATTTTTTAAATAAAAAAAAAAATAAAAAATAAAGGCTGAGCTCTGTTCTGTTGCTTGAGGCGTTTCAGACTCGTCCCAGCGACAGAGCTCCCAAAGCACCTTGTCTCTACCGGGTGAGCAGCTCCATGTCTCCCATGGCAGAGGGCACACGTAGTGATCTGGCTCGCGTTACTGAGCAGGATCAGATGATAGGTGAAGATCCGTGATGCTGAGCAGCAGGCGCAGCTGGTCAGCAGCTCACAGGTCAAAGTTTTTTCCTTCTGTCTGAAAATCCTCCTGCACCTTTCTTTTCCAAAGTAAGCAGGGGTGCTTCGTTCTCCAGAGACTTTTGTGGCTACCGCGCTTTACACACTTACACGTCCCCTTCACGAGCAAGATTTTAGCACAAGGGCATTGGCACAGTATGTTTCAGCTCACATAATTTTTTATAATCCATTGCTTTATAAAACTGTTTGTTTTACTACCTTATGAGAGATGAATAGTAAATCCAGCCAAAAATCCCACCTCACATCCCTGGGTCTTAGGAAATGTAAATTTGTCACCCTTCACTTTATTTGTGCGCTCTTGGATTTTCTCCGTGCAATTTTATGCTGCTCAGACACCTAATGACCTAAGCGGTCCCAGGAAAGGGGAATTGACTTCCTCTGCAAAAAGCCTGGTGTTTATTTGCAATTTAGCTTACCTGATTTGTTTAAAGTGTTATCAGAATGCATCTACCTACTTTCTTTTCTTCATTTTCACTTGATGTCCAAGATTTGCTTGAACTGAGAATGTCTAAAGCCTCAGGCATGATCCTGGGTGTTCTCAAGACTTAAATGCCACTGCTTAAAGAGTTAAAGATCTAGATGGCTGCACTAAGAGGATGATAAACTAATCACTCAGTCACTGCTGGTGAGCCTGGTGTCATTTACTGAAACATGGAATGCATTTAACAATGTAAAAGAAACTCCATGCAGTGCAAAAGCCAAAGATGATTGTTAGATTGTCAAGGTTTACTTTGGAGAAAGTCCTCAGTCTAATTACCTACATTTAAGCAACAGAAGCATTTTTCCACTAGTTGCAGAAGTTCACAGTTTCCTTTCAAGCCAATGGTTTGGTGGGGTTTTTTTATGTGACTTAAGGACTGCAGATTCTGTTCAGAGGGCTACAAAAATCTAAGGGGTTAGGTAGAAGAAATGTTTCCTATCATCATCATAATAAGAAAAGTAGAAATAATAATTACAGTACTAGTACTGCACATTTACGTGTTGATTTGCGCCTTCCATTTCTGTGAAATGACTTGAAGGAAAAGGACAGCTCTCATCACCCAGCAGAAATACTTATTTAAAAGCCAGGCTCTGTTTTGGTGCTATAAGAAGAAAATGCTTCGAAACATTTCCTCTGCAATCTCTGAATCATGAAGGAACAGAAAGACCAGGTCCAACGTTTTGGTTTTGCATTGTAGAATTTGGCGAATATTGGTATTTTTTTCCTCTAGTCTTAGGATGAGACCGCAGTTAAAGATCAAGAAAACAAAAATGAATAAAACATCAAAGAGATTTTGTAGGGCTCACCCAGTGAGGATCCAAGCTGCAAATAATATTACTTTATTATCTTTTCTCTATTAAACTTACAACAGCACAATGCTACCGTGCTAAGCAGTTGACAGAGGACCCTTTCCCAGCACACCAAATCCAGACCTACTGTCAGCAGATACCACCAGAAGTTTTTCATTGATGGGGAAGTGAAGCCCGGAGTGACAGAGGCTATTTCTCCAGAGCAGAATGAAGGTGTGACCATAGCTCATCTTTGCAGACCAGTGTCACTTTGACCTAGCAAAACAGAAGCAATAATAGACAACGCAGCGACACGGGTTTAGCACGTACTAGCAGCTCAACAATTCTCCAGAGACGCTGGATGGGGACTCTGAAGTGGCCGTAGCACATCCTGGCAGACCAATGTCAATCTGACCTAGTAAACACAGGTAATAATAGAAGAGGAAGCAATATCAGCTTAGCAAGTGTTAACTGCTTACCAGTTCTCCAGAGACTCTAAATGGGCACTCTGCTTCCTCGATCGGACAAAGCTTCTCCCATGGCGCTGGTGCTGTGACCCAAATGAATTCCAAGGAGGAGACAGGAACACGTATGCTGGAATGACACCTACCTTCATGGCAAGCCTGACAAGACAGCGCATGATCTTTTTCCCCGCTGGTGGCTGAGGCAGTTCTGCTGACGTTGGTTGGGGCAGTCTCTGCAGAGGTATGGAAAGCTTCAGCTTGAGCCACAGGATCAAAATCCACCCGTATGGGTGGGAATTCAGCTGATTGAATGGAGGAATCTCCAGCATCATCTCATCCTGAAACGAACATCAAAAATAGGTCAATTTGCTCTCAAACGGTGGCTGTTTCCCTGCATGCCTAAAAAAGATAATCTAAATGAGTAAGTCAGGTGTTGCTGCGTGCACTGTAGAGATCCAAAGGCAGAAAAGATGAATGCTATTCAAAGGAACCCGCTGTTCCTGTTATGTAAACCTTTCTCCTTACAAAGAGGCAACATTTGCCCTAGGAACTGTGTCACACTTGCCTCACTGCACTTCATGAAAGAAAGAGAGCAAACACTTTAAGATCAGTGGGACCAAGAAATGGTTCTACTGATAAGAACCAGGAAACTTTTCAAATACACTCACAGCTCCGCCAACCTTAATTGCTACTGCAGAGCAAACTATTTTCTGCCTCATCTGTATGTGCATGTATTTGAAGAGTTGAAAAACTGCCGCTCTCATACTTCTCAGCAGCTAATAAAAATCCTTGTTAGCGACATCTGGATACAAGATAAAGGAACCTTGCAAAGAAACATGAGATTTTCAACAAGTTTCTGCAGCGGGTTCATCATCAGTCCTCTAAGGACTTTGTTCCAAAGGCCACTGAGGTGTTGGGGTGTTTTTCCATTGACTTCATTGGGCTCTAAACCAAGACGTAAAGCCTCCCTGGTGTGTTTTGGACCTTTATTTGTGTGTGTTCTGTAATAAGATCTCTCATTTCTCTTATTCCTGTAAAAATAAATAAAGCCACAGTACAAGAGAGCAACTAAACACATGATCATCTTTAAGCATATCCCTAAACCCATTCACTTAAAGGCCTTAAGGCCTATGGACTCCTGGGAGGGAAAAGCACATGCTTAAAATTAAACTCATGCTCAGGGCCTTTGCTAATTAGTGATGGGCCCTAAACACGTCTTAGAGCATTGAGATTTTAGGGTCCATGTGGGAGAAATTACATGGAGACCATCTCAGAAGTGCAACTTTTAGTACTGTATTTAATGTTGGAAGCCCATCTTTAACGGCTCTGAGACTGGTTGTGTTACAATACCATTTACAAATAGTTAAGGGAAGTAAGAGTTTCTTAGATAGTTAAAAATGAAGAATATCTAAAACCAGAGCCTTTTCTTGGCTATTTACTGCAACACAGTCCCATTGTGACAACCAAACTCACCAAATCAAAGCTGCTTTTCGGGACGCATGTGTTTACTGGCATCTCAAGAGCAAACATGTCTCGCTTCAGCCAAAATATTGTCCCTGGCCTCCTTCACTTTGCTTAGAGGAAGCACTCGTGCATCCTCTAGAGTCTGGCTCTTGGAAGATAAGCGAGCCTTTATGGTTGGGTCAGACAGCAAAAGGAAGAGCATTCCCAGTAATCTGCACAGAGCAAAAAGAGTTTTCCTTCACCACACCTTGTTTATTTTGGACCTCTGCTAAAGAGTGTTAGAACTCTCAGCTATCTTGATCACGGGCAAGGCCTGAGATTCAACATGTCTGACAGGTCAAATCAGCGTCGTCTCTGGTGAGAGAACATTTGGGAACTTTCTTTGAAAAACAGTCCTTTCAATAGGGTTTTGCCTGTCTGAGATTTATTCGCACTTTCTACCGATTACTTCACATCCACACAGGCACCACACGCCAGCTCACCCAAAACCTCTTGCCTTTTCAGCATCTCCTGTGCAAGGACTGACACTTGTCCTTCTCTGGCGTCTACGCTCCATCTGTTTTTCTTTTAACGTTATCTTCCCAAACTCCTTTTTCAAGGTGTATCAGTGCACTCCAAGATGCTCTTGGCCCTTCATCTCTCTCTATAAACTTTTATGCTGTCCCAAGTCTATAGGATCGTTGTTCTGCAGGCTTCTGTGTCCATTCATGAGGAATCCGAAGCAGACGTTAGCACACAACATTTCTCTCAAGTTAGCCAAAGCACGCAGTCTGGTGCTCCTGCTGGCTTTACTGTTTATATAGGCTGTGGAAAGACAGGTAATATCTGAACCTAGCACAGAGCCTTCAGAAGAATCATTTTTTAAAAGAAAAGTGATTGTCTGGATGCTTTACATCATCTAGTTGCAGTTTCTCTGATCTGAAACTAGATTTACCAGAGCTTCACACTTACCTGTGAGTAACAGGGAAGTTGAAAGTCAATGCATCGACCACCTGAACCACCAAGACTAAAAGGATGCTGCAGGCTGTGCTTGCCTAGAAGCATTAGCAGCATAGACCTCCACAATCCAGGATCTAGTAAAGCATCTAAAATAGCTTCAGCCCAGCCTAGTCTGTTTTGAGGATGGAAAGGAGAATAAACACGTGAAACTTCTCTTGGATCCTTCTGCAGCCCCCAGTTTTTAAGCTGACAGTGGTAATCTCCTTAACTCTTGATTCTTCGGTGCCAAAGACCCAGCTCCCTACAGAGCAACTCTACAGAAAAGATCAGATTTTTGCAAGAAGCATTACATCCCTCTTCTCTGAATCACAAAACACCAGCCCCAAAGCAAAAGGGCCCAGGATGTCCATCTAACGATAACCCATTTTCAGCCATTGGCTCTCAACTATGAGGCACTCTCCTAAACCAGCTATTACACAAATATATTGTCCTGATTACAGAACCACATGATTACTGAGTTTGGAAAGGACCTCTGGAGGTCACCTAGTCCAATCCTTTTCACAAAGCAGGGTCTGCTAAAGCAGGTTGCTCAGGACCCGCTGGATCAATATCTTCATCCAACACTTCCATGCATGCTTGGTCTGGGATAGCTATTCCCTCTTCCCTCAGTTTCAGGATCCAATGAGTGGCCAAGACGACGTAGAGAACACACCTTTTAAGAGGACCTGGTCTGAGATGTTTGGTAATGAGTGGGGTGCTACGTGGAGGTTAATACTCTGTGGAGCTGATGAAGCAGGCAAGGGTTATTCTTCTGGGCTCTGGTGGGTGGCTGTACTGATGGATGGCTGAAGGATCAGCGAGAGTCTCCTGTTGTCAAAAAAATCACTTTTTAGAGAGAAATTACGACGATCTTTAGAGCATTCTTTTCTGCAAAATAGATTTTCACAGGGACTACAGTCGAAACACTTGTACTGGTACTTCCAATGCTTTTTGAGCAGCTCATGTAATAAAGAAGAATATTGCAACCAAAACAGAAGGTAAATACTCATCAGCATCTTCTGTGTTGATTCTCTGGTTGCATTAAATGTCCAAGAGTTATAATCCACTTTTACACTACTTTTTGAGGATGACCTACATTACTTGTCTGAGAACAAGGGTCGGTATGACTGCAGGCAAGTTGATTTTAGCAAGTCTGCATGAAGGACATGTCACCGGATTAAAAATTACCTCTCTCTCGTCCCCTGCCCAATGCTTTCCCAGAGACCGCTTTGCATACAACCTGTGGAAATGAAATACTGTCTTCCTCTGATAGCAGATACATAAAAGAGTTTCTGAAGAAAATTTGGGGAAAGAAAGTTCTGTTCAACATACTTCCTAAACGCAGAACTCTCAATAGACCTCCGAAAATTCGCTTCTTTCACCACCAGATTCCTGTTCCCAATGCTAACTCTAACCTCTCTGTTTCCCTTCCTTTCTACACAAGATTGATTCACAGAACTTGATTTAAAGGATGTTTATTTCCATAACAAAAATGATCAGGGGTCTAGAAAACATGACCTATGAGGAAAGATTGAAAGAATTGAGTTTGTTTAGTCTAGAGAAGAAAAGACTGAGGGGGAGACATGATAACAGCCTTCAACTATGTAAAAGGTTGTTGCAGATAGGAAGGTAATAAATTGTTCTCCATGTCCACTGGGTATAAGACAAGAAATAATGGGTTTGAATTGCAGCAAGGACGATTTAGGTCAAACATTAGACATGTTTCCTAAGAGGAAGGACAGGTGAGCACGGGAGTAAATTAGTCAAGGAGCTACAGATTCTCCTGTCACTGTTGAAGCAACAGTTTGCCAGGAGTGGCTCAGACCTGGCAAATCTTGTCTTGTGGTAGAGGGATAGATGGCCTCTTATGGTCCCCTCTGCCCCTTTTCCTACTAGTATATATTTCTACCAGTCAATATTATCACAACTATCTTTGTTCCATAGTAGGGAAAGAAAGTCTTTACTGATTTATTGATTTTTACTGCTGGCTTTGCCTATAGTGGTAGCGCATTTGAAGGCACCCACATGTATTTCTATTTAGACAATTAATTAAAGGATGATTTTTACAGACCTATCCCCCTGCACATATTTCCTCTTATGGTTCATGCTGTAAAATGACAAGTCTGCACCCCATTCAAAATCTTTCCTCTAGGTAAGAGATGCGGGGCTCACAGACAAGCAGGTCATGTCCTGTCTGGAAGCGATGACAGCACAGACATCATCTGACCGAGGGGCCTTCCTCCGCCTCAGATCCTTGGGTCTTGTAGCCACAACCATACACATCACCCTCCATGCACTGCTCAGAATGAATTTTTCAGGAAACACGTGGAATGACAACACTCGTGGAGCAAGCACTGATGGCCAGCCTTGGCAGACAAGGTCCCTCTCCTCCTGAGGTGGGCAACTCAGTCCCACAGCCCGTGTAGGGTTTGGATTTTGAAGCCCAGCTCTGCTAGCACCAGTTGGGTTACCCCGCTCCAGTTCACCTCCAATGCAAAGGACAGTAGAATTGCTGTTTTAAAAAATGCATCGCAGCTTCCTGCCGTTGCAAACCGTCCTTTGTCATCAAAAGCCATTTGCACTGTCAATCAGCACATGTAATATTCAATATACACAAACGAGAGGATGCTTCTTCACATACTCACTGGTTCGAGACAATCACTCTCTTAGATACACAGCCAGAGGATTAAAAAAACAACCTCTTACCGGTGAAGAAGATACAAATAAAATCATTCAATGGTGAAAGAAATCTCCATCTCGTGGCCTCAAGCAAACCAACATTGCTTCACCACCTAACAGAACATGAAAAGGTTAAAAATTATGCATCAAACAGAAGGCATTTAATCTTTTTCACATTTTTCTTTCCATCTTCCCTCCATTTCCACTCTTCCAGAGACAGGGGCTGAGGCTATGCACAGCAAAGGAAACATTTCCTTTTGGCACTAAACTTTATGGAAGAAGAATGGTTTTGGATCCACTTGTGACTTCTTTTTTTTTTTTGTCATCTGGAGAGCAATATCTTGTCATTTACACCTTAGGAAAGCTTTTGTGATTCAGTTTCTTCATTGTTTTAATTTATTTTCAAATGGCATTAAAATGAACTTACCTGTGGAAGTCTGGGATGCTTTCTTACTTGAGGACAGCATCACAACTTGGTCTGATAAAAATGTTTCAAATAGCTACCCCATTCAACAGAATTCAACATTTTCGAGTGGTCAAGTGTAAAGGTTTGCTTATGTCAAGTCTAGACATGGCTTACCCTGCATAAAAAGGTAAAAAAAAACAACAGAAAAATAGAATGTATTTTTGAAACTGTTCGCATAACTGCATTTTGAATGTACTTTATGCATACACATATGCAACCCACCAAAAAATAAATGAAACATTTTATTTCAGACCAATGAAACATTTCGTGTGGTGGGTTTTGCAGGTTTTTTTTTTCAAGGAGAACCTCCTTTATCCCTGAGTTCATGCTTTATTAAGCATGTGGAGACATTAGTGGCACACAGCATTTCACAAGAGGTGCTCCTCTTCGGGTTTCCAGTTCAACTTCCTACAAAAAAAGCAGTGAATCCCACCGCTCTGGCTGGGCTGGGAACAGGGTTTGTCTCCCTCTTCTGGTGTTATTTTAGTTTTTGGTGTCCTGAATGGCCGGAAAATACTAATATTTTCTAAAAGATTTGAAGAGATAGTCCTCACTCAGTTCCGTAATTCCTGGTGGTAGAGCTGGGTGCAGTTCAATAAAATCACGTTGATACATTGATCTCTAAGGTCTCTTCCAACTCAAACCATTCTATGATTCTATGAGCGATGCTGGTTCAGAATCGATTTTTCTCTACGCACACCGGTTTAAGATTCTTTTTCTGTTATTGCTTAACCGTTCTTGAATCAAGCCTACCAGGGAGGGTAACATTTATAACCAGGATATAACCTCTAAGTCATCACCACCCAAGTCATGTTCATAACCAAAGGATGCAGGCAGGTCTGTTTAAACCAGAGCCCACTGAACGAGGGCCTTAACTCAAGTTCGTCTTTGCATTTTCCCACTCGATGGCCGGCACAGCTGAGCTCTGCTCTCAGTTTATGGGTGACGCTCTGCCCTGCAGTCCCAGCCAGGCGGCATAAATGGCAAAATAAAGAGAGAAAACGCTGACGGATTTAGGATGGGCTGCTCATGATCCTGAAGCTGGACAGCTGCTGTAGGTGATCTCAGAGCCATGAAGCCCGGGCTTGCAAGTTGGAGACTTGCTCCTTTGGCTTTGGGCTGATAACGTTATCAGGAATAATCCCATTAGACAGGACTACTCCCCTCTACTGAAGATGAAGTGGGACAAGTGCAGGGCTGGATACCTCTCATTCTGCCGTCTAAAGCCGCGAAAGGCAAATCTCATCCTGCATGACTGAGATTGCACCCGGGGGGCTTGTACCCTCACATTACCACAAAATCCTTGTCTTCCAGGTGTATTTAGCTGGCGAAGGACCTATCCCGGAGTCTCTCACGCCAAGACACAAAGTGATCTGGCAGCACATCTAGAAGTCGGGAAGCTGATACACAATACTGTGTGGTAGGATTCATCTTACCTAACTCTATCTACCTGAAAGCCAAGCACCAGGTCTAAACTAGTCATATTAGCTCCCTGAATAGTCACCAGAGATATGTGTTTCCAGAGGGCAACTTATTCCATGACTTTAAGACACCTGTCTTTGGCAAGACAAATCCAGCCCTAAGAAAACGTTATCACCTACATTTTTCACTTCAAAATAAGAGGTCACTGTCGGTCTTCCCACCTGGCAAACAGCAGATCAGATCTGCACTCATCATTCATTTGATGGACAGGTGAGGGTCTGGAAATGCCCTGAATTACTTCAGCTGAAATATAGTCATTGGCCTGTGTCAGAAGAACTAGTGATGGTCCCCTGGCCTGATCCTACAAAAGCTTTGTGTTAATTTAAACACCTTTGCCAAAGATATTTAGGGAAAACTAATCTGAGCGAAGCTTTGATGGATCAAGTCTATTGCTTTCACTGTGCAAACAGAATCCTCCTTGGAGCAGCTCCAGCTAAATCTCCTTTCTGGGAAATGAAACACTACAGTTGCACGTTAAAGAAAGTGATCACTAGGACGTTAATTTCCTGGGAAACAGGCTTTTACGTACAGTTTTCGTGCTTAAAAGAAGTCTCCTTGTAACTTCTTTCACCACTGATTATGCTAAAGATGACGACCATTTAAGTCATGTGTCAGAGCCTAATGTAGGCTGCGTTTACTTCTACGTTTAAATGCACACATGCACATAAAAGCAGCCATCAGAGTACCATTACATCAAGAAAATACCAATACGTCAAGATTTCTTTAACTGAATCCCCCATAATTAGGTCATAACATATGATTAAGCAGTTGTTAACTGTGGCGTAAGGAAATCTACAAAGGGAATGAAATATTTAAAACAGTAATAACATACCTATCCTGCTTTGCTGTTTATGCACAGTTAAACACATAAAAACAAAGGAGCAGCTCTTAATTACAAGGACAATTTATTTTGCTGACCTTCTCATTGGAACACATGCCAAAGCCACTGGGGGTTGGCTTGTTGGTTGATTTGGTTGATTTTGCAGCAAAAATGCTCTGGCCCATTGTTAGAGACGCTGCAGTTGTCTGCCTGGAGAAAGCAGAGCGTTTCGCAGCGCTAATTTACAGCCTTCTCGACTGGTCAAGGGCAGCAACGAAGTACACAAATTACAGTTAAAAATAGAGATGGCTTCACGGAATCTCGTTCCGGTGCCTTCTAAAGGTGCGGGGCCAGGAGCACAGACACCTCATTCTATGCTGCCCCTAAGTCCATTTTCATCTTTTTTTACTTTTCCCCTTGGATCCTGAGCTCCACTTCGGTTTTGAACTTCCATAGGAAGGCAGGAGGTTAAACCAAACTGCTAACTGTGTCTCTTCAAAACTGACATTTAATACAGGGTATAAATCACTGTGGGAGCCTGTTATTCCTTCAGGAATGCAATTACATAGGGTCAAATAAAACATGAAAGAACCCAACAAGTTTTAAAATGTAGTATGTTCTCAAAAGCAGGCAAGAAGGAATGCAAAGCAGTCCAAATATGCTAACATCCACATGTTGTCCCGTATGAGGGGGATTAGAAGGAAAGGTTTCTGTTCTTTAATGATTATGTTGTTAAGCGTAGGTATGTGTGCAGGTTCAGGGCTCTCGCTGAATACCAGTTCATCCAGGGAGCTCTGGGCAGATTACTGTATTTATTTAAAGCAGGTGTCTTTTATGTATCTCGTTATTTTAATTGCCACCATAGCCCGATTTAAGATGCCCCGGCCATTTAGCAGACAAAACCGGGTGTGCAAAACGCACCTTCGCCTTTCCCTTCAAGGCTCTGGACCCCCGAACTCAACGGCCGTTCACCGGGGCCGTGGCGAGGGACGTTGTCGGGAGAGGTGGCGTAGGACTTCAGAACCACCTCTTTGATAAGCCAACATCTGCCTGCTTTAGGCCACCTCCGTCTCGTTGGCTTGGTTCGAAAGAAGGATGGAGAACAACAGGCAAACACATAAAGAAAACTGTTAAAATCCGAACGAAAGACAGATGAAGGAGGTTCGGCGCCTCCTGTGAAATCGCTCACTGTCACCATTCACATCTCACTCCCATTTCTCCGGGCACAGAAAAATCCTTCTGCTTTCATATTTTCCCTGTGTGTTTAAATAACCTAAAAGGAAACGTCCAGGGTTTTTGCTAGAGATTGCGGCAAATTTTTAAGGTTAACTTTTGCCACCCTCAATTTCACTACTCTGTACTCTACATCTTGAATGGTCAAACTAAGCAAACTTTGAAGTTTCTTCATTGAAAACCTGGGATTTATTGAAGGCAACTATTTTATCTGAAAGTCTTTTTTTTTTTTTTTTCCCCCCAGCCAAATGGGATATTTTAATTCAAAATGAAAGGCTTTATAGAAAAAATAAAATTTTGGACATCTTAATTTGAGAACTGTTGGAAATGTTCCCTTTTTGTTAAAAAAAGAAAAAAAGTGACTCCTCCCTGTGAGTGACTGATGTTTAAAAAATACACATAAGAGAGAGTACTTTGCTTTTTAAAAGCTTATAAGTTGCTTTAATCTTGCTTTTAAAAGTTTTCCTTTTCACATTTAAAAAAAAAAACCCTTTCACTTGTTAACCTTGTCACCCTGAGTTACTTACTGAATGTTTTCCAGGAAAAAAAAAAAAAAGTTAAAAAGGAATATATGAACTTATTTTTCATTTTTCTCTCTTTAAATCAAGCAGAAAAAAATGGGAAAACCCTAAAAAATTTGGAATTAAAAACTATTTTTCTACAGTAGATTTCCTAATGGGAAAATTACAAGTGGGGATTTTTTCCTACCAAAAAAACCCATAGCTCCAGATAGCAGACTCATCGATTTCACCTCCACTAAGACTGCCAGAATAAAACCTTAGATTCCTCTCCCTTGTTTTATAGCAACCCACTGCGCCACAGTTACATGGGTCACCAGTCCTGCCAACACTTACATATATTCTCCAAACGAAGCCTGTGAAGAAGCCTCAGCAGAACAAAACTGTTATTAAGGAAAGAGGCAGCAGTACTGTCTGTTATGAAGATTATTAAATGCTTCCTATTGTAAGAATATGGCTTTAATTGCTTAAAACGTTGCTCTGCTCCAGCCATACGGGTGAAATAACTCATGCTAATCACGGGCCACGGGGTTGCTTTGTGTGTGGGGAGGATTTTATTATTTTTTTTTTTATATCGGTTGGAATGACCCACCTGTTTCAGAGAAGGAGGTCTGGGGAACAAACACTGCTCAAGGGTTTTCTCCAACAATCCCCGAAATGTTCGAGTGTGCTAATCCTTTGCAACAAGGGCTTAAAATTTGCTAGTGAGGGAGTCTCCGGATAAAGGCTTTTGATACTGTCCCCATAACATCCTCGTAGGTAAAATCAGGAAATGTGGGATAGATGATGGGACCGCGAGGTGGAGTGTGAACTGGCTCAGCAACAGAGCTCAGAGGGTTGTGCTCAGCGGCACAGAGTCAAGCTGGAGGCCAGTGGTGTTCCCCAGGGATCAGTGCTGGGGCCAGTTTTGTTCAACATCTTCATCAACGACCTGGATGAGGGGATAGAGTGCACCCTCAGCAAGTTCACTGATGGTACAAAACTTGGGGGGACGTGTGTGGCTGACACACCAGAAAGCTGTGCTGCCATCCAGTGGGATCTGGGCAGGCTGGAGATGGGCAAAGGGGAACCTCATGGAGTTCAATAAGGACAAGTGCAGAGTCCTGCATCTGGGGAGGAATAACACCAGGCACCAGCACAGATTAGGGGATGTCCTGCTGGGAAGCAGCCCCGTGGAGAAAGACCTTGGAGTCCCAGTGGGCAACAAGTTCTCCCTGGGACAGCAACGTGCCTTGTAGCCAAGAGGCCAGTGGGATCCTGGGGGGCATTAAGAAAAGTGTGTCCAGGAGGGCTGGGGAGGTTCTCCTGCCCCTCTGCTCTGCCTTGGTGAGGAATCCTGTGTCCAGTTTTGGGCTCCCCAGTTCAAGAGAGACAGGGACCTACTGGAGAGAGTCCAAGGGAGAGCGACGAGGGGGATCAAGGGACTTGAACATCTCTCCTGTGAAGAGAGATTGGGAGAACTGGGGCTGTTTAGCCTTGAGACGGCTGAGAGGGGACCTTGTTAACACACAGAAATATCTGAGGGGTGGGGGTCAAGGGGAAGGGGACAATCTCTTCTCAGTGGTGCCCGGCAACAGAACAAGAAATAATGGGCTTAAGTTAGAACATGAGAAGTTCCACCTCAACATGAGGAGAAACTTCTTTGCTGTGCGGGTGCCGGAGCCCTGGCCCAGGCTGCCCAGAGAGGGTGTGGAGTCTCCTGCTCTGGAGACTTTCAAACCCGCCTGGACGCGTTCCTGTGTGGCTGCCCTGGGTGACCCTGCTCTGGCAGGGGGTTGGACTGGGTGATCTCTAGAGGTCCCTTCCAACCCCGAACATTCTATGATTTTATGATTCTAAAGAATAGACCTTTCATTTGCCACATGAAAAGAGAAGACTTCAGGAGGACCTAAGAGCTGCCTTCCAATACCTGAAGGGATCCTACAGGAAGGCTGGGGAGGGACTTTTTACAAGAGCGTCCCCTGGTAGGACAAGGGGAAATGGGTTTAAGTTGAAGGAGAACAGATTTAGATTAGATCTTAGGAAGAAATTCTTCAGTACGAGGGTGGCAAGACTTTGGAATAAATTGCCCAGAGACGTTGTGGCTGCCCCCTCCCTGGAGGTGTTCAAGGCCAAGTTGGACAGAGCCTTGAGTAGCCTGATCTAGTTGAGAGGCGTCCCTGCCCGTGACAGGGAGGTTGGATTAGATGACCTCTAAGGTCCCTTCCAACCTAGGCCATTCTAGGATTCTATGATTCTATGATACTATGAAAATGTCCCCAAATGCAACCGAGTTAGAAGCATTTGCAAAATTGCTGCTTGCCCAGATGCACAAACAGAAGGGTGTGACTGCACAGAGCCAGGCATCTCCAGCATCTCTTCCCAGGCTGGGAGAAGTAACTCTGGAAGATAAAGAGCACGCTAACAGCAACATTCAAATTTCACTTCCAGTCTTCCATGCTTAGAGGATTCCCCTTTTATAATATTGTTTTGGGGAAAAAAAATTACAGTGAGGAAAACCACATCCTCACAGAAAGCACCCACAAGAGCTGAGGACACACTGGTTTTGTTAGTTCAGGGCTGCTGCTGGCAGAGGTGGAGGGGTCGTGTGGTGCCAGTGACCTGAAGCATCATGTGAGACTCCAATCCTGCTGCCTGTGATACACTCAGATTTTGCCAATCTGCCACAATTCCATATGAAATTGGATTGGAATATGCTAATAACCTGGCAAAAGTTTAGACATTTTTTCATGCTTTCTAGGAAATCACCACTCCTCCAGCTGAGAAGGTTATCTCCTTCAGATCTAGTTTCTGGAGCCACCTTCTGCTGAAAAAAGTCACTCCTCAAGATGAAATACAGAAGTCATTCACTCAAGTAAAACTTAAATATTTCAGTTCACAGGAAGCAATATCAATCCAGCTCTGAATATTGAAAGAAGGAGTGTATGGAAATGCAAATCTGGTTTACAATAAATCTAAGATTTATTATATTGAAACTGATACCGTAGAGAAAAGAAAACGCAGTGCCTTTATTTAAGGAGAAAAGATCAACTTCATCAGAATAAAGACAGCCATCACAAAATGTGATATAGGGGACAAACTTCAGTCTGGGTATAACAACGTCAGGCTTTTGTACCAGGCTCCTCTTTCTACATATTAGGTAAACCCTTGATACTTCGCCACACAAAATTTCTAGTTAAACTGAAGAAGACAGGGATAAGAGCAGTGTTGTAAAGAGGGTAGTAAATTGGCTAAAATGGAGAGGACAGCACGTTGTACTGACAGAGAAACTGAAGTAAAGGGAGGTTACTGGAGGAATTCTCAGTATCAGCCATGGGATGACTGCATTTAACACTGCCTCTACCAGTGCTGCTGTAAAATATAGAAGTATTCCTAACCAAACTACCTGAAGCACAGGGTTAAAAGACATCATTGATACTAGGAAGATCAGAATATCATACCTGAGGAAATGATATACAAACCACGAGATCACTCAGGGACTAATACAACATCCTACTACAGTTACTGACATTGTATAGGGCACTGGCAACTATTCCCAAAGACTTCTCATTCCTATTTGAATGAGATTAATTCAAATGGGGTTAAGAGTGGAAAACAGGTGAATAGGCTGGTCAGGATACAGGAGGACTAACTAGGCAAAGCTCAGCTACAGCAGCCTGGCGTGGTGAAATCAGGTGGGTCAAAGACTTGGAGGAGTCACCTCAGGGGGCAACACGGAGCTGTGTGGTGCGGTGGAGTCACTTGAGGGCAGGGATGCATCCAGAGGGACCTCGACGGGCTCGAAAAATGGGCCAGTGCAAACTGCAGGAGGTTCAGTGAGTCACAGGGCAAGGTCCTGCACCTGGGTCGGGCCAATCTCAGGGACAAATACGAACTGGGCACAGAGTGGGTTGAGAGCAGCCCTGAAGAGAAGGACTTGGGGGAGTTGATAGACAAGAAGCTCAACATGAGCCGGCAGGGCGCTCCTGCAGCCCAGAAGCCAACCCTGTCCTGGGATGTATCAGGAGAAGTGTAGCCAGCAGGTCAAGAGAGGGGATTCTCCCCCTTTACTCTGCTCTGGTGAGACCCCACCTCGAATCCTGCGTCCAGTTCTGGTGTCCCCACCACAAGAGGGACATAGAACTGTTGGAGCGCGTTCAGAGGAGGGACACAGAGATGACCCAGGGGCTGGAGCAGCTCTGCCACAAGGACAGGCTGTGGGAGCTGGGATCGTTCATCCTGGAGAAGACTGGAGTAAATGAAAAGTCAATGCTGGCAAGTGTGGTCAGCAATAAAAAGCAGAAGATTTCTAAGGATCATGGTAGCGGGGTTCACAGATAGCACCCCAAGAAGAGCACCAAAATCTGAAGCTACACCCTCGTTAGGTTAGACACAGTTATAAAATCAGGCTGCTTGCTCTCATTTATGAGGAGCTCAGCTAGCAAAATCGAGAGATTTAATCTCAAAAACCTTCTAAAACTAACACTAAATATGGGTTATTCAGCAGGAGGAAGAGGGTGCTGAAAGAAGGAACATGACTTAGCAAGTACTTAGAGCTGAATATTTGTGTTCTCTGATGATAAAGTTGTGGCTCAAACTACTGCCCACTTTTTAAACACCTTGAGTGAGCACACACTTCAGAGTAATAATCAGAAGCAAAGGGCACCACACGTTAGATAGGACTTTCATTCCCTAGAAAGAAGCCAGCATTGAACTAGAACTGCCCCAGAGACCAGCAAATGCATGATTTACTAGCTGCTGTTACCTTAAAATTTAAAACTAGGTTCTGATTAGGAAAACCCAGGTCAGATGCAGGATTTCAGAGTAAACCATACACCACGTGCCCTGGCAGTTACTGTGCAAGCCATAAACACAATGTCTAAGCCGGAGGGGCAGACCTAAAGGATCCCATTCAGTTGGTGCTTCATTTGTCTTACCCTACTGGTGAAACTGGATTTTGGCTGAGTATTGTGCTGGATATCCTTGTTCCGCTCCACACACATGTGCACACGTGCATTCAGGTGGGCAGTCTCATAAACTTTAACTACAGGCAGAAATTCCCATATTGCCTCTTGGATATGGTCCAACACATGAAGGGGCTCACTGGTGGATGATCAGTACCCGCCAGGTACAAAGCCTTCTCTTTTCCTCCCAGGCTTGAGTGCTCTCCTGAGCTGCCCTACTGTCTTTACAGTAAAACTCATCAAATTCCACCGGTATAAAGTAATGAGCTGTAGCCCTTCTACCAACATACATCTGCTATTTAAAGCAGGCCAAGAAAACAACCAACGATGTCAACTCTTCATTTTGTTCCTCAGATCATCAGCTCTCTGAAAATAACAAAAGCTGAAAGGCATATGGACCTTCTCATAAAAACAACAAACACACAAACAAACCCTCAGATGAGTTTCCCAAGTCAGCAGGATCTGTCTGCTAATTATTACCGTGCAGAGGGCCCAACTGTCCTGTAGCCAGAAATTACCCAAGAAGAAGGCTGAGTTCTTCCCCCCAAGCTGGGCTGTTTGGGCAGGCAGAACTCCTTCATTCCTGGAAATAATGCATTTAGCTCCCCAAACCAGCCATAAGACCTAGAACGACAGCAGGGGACTTGTGGTGGATGGTGGGGGCTGCTTTTACCCTTACCTTCCTGCCCATGCCTCTCACACGGAGGCAGCGTGAGCCCTGCAGAGACAGAGAACCCCTCTCTGGCTCAGGAGGCCTTGAGGAGACATTTTGACCTGTGCAGAGAGAAATATGGATAGATGAATAGTATCGGGTCTGGAATAAGGCAGGCTAGGGGGAAAAAAAAAAAAAAGAGAGAGGAAAATGTCTGTAGGCACAGATTGTTTTGGCCCTGAAGTGCTCTCTCCCTCACCAACTCCCTCTGCTAGCCTTAGAGCCTCCAGGGGAATGTGTCCCCAGGGCATGGGAGAAAGGAGAAGAACATAAGGCTACAGCATCCTACACAAACGTGACCTTCCCTGCGGACCCGGCAAGACCTGGTGTCTCCTCTTTGCAAAGGGCAGAGGGGAAGGATGTGAACCGACAGGGCAATTACCTTCAGCAGCTGGGCCCCCCGTGCAGCCCCCACGTCTCAGCTCTGAGCTGCTGCCAGCCCGCTCTTCCAGGCAGAGGATAGAGCTCACCTCCCCATCCAGAAAAAAAAAAAAAAAAAAGTAGCATCTGTGGGAGAAAGACATATGTCTGGCCTCCACCGTGAACCCTGCGCCTGGCAGGAGAAAGCGATGCCGATTCCAGCCCCAGCTTTTCATTCCTGTTGTAACAGTCATAAACGCCTGCTGAAACCTAAGAAGAACAAGACTGTAATCCTAATAAAACAACATTCTGGAACCCTGAAAACTAGATGGAGGCTTCTGAGGCCAACTTTAAAATTATACTCACTTTTCCAAAAGCTGCACTTTCTGCGTGCCGGCTGGACAGACGCTGTCGGGCTGACCCCGGGAAGCGCTGTGATGTGGTTATTTCAGCAGGGAAAACGCAGAAGGCAGGCCCTGCAGCACAGCAGCCATCCGGTCCCCAAAATATAGAGAGAATCCCTGCATGCCCGGGCTCTCAAGGTCCCCTCCTAAAAGCAAGCCAGGATCTTTGTCTCCAAAGCCAGCCTTCTTTTCCAGGTGCCTTGAAAGCATGACTCAGTAGAGCAGGCACAGATTGCTTGTTTGGATGCAAAAGCTGGTTCAAAGGCACAAGCTTTCCATACTGAAACCTTTCCCTCCCTGTTTGGACTGCTGTGTTGAACAGAAGCCAGAGGACTTCCCCTTGTGCACCAGCCACCCCTAAAGTGAAGAGCAGGGGTTTCAGCTTTCCCTCCTCTCCATCACGCAGCGGGCAGCTCTCTGGGGAGACCATTAACGGCTGAGCTCACTAGCTGGCACGTGTCTCTAGCAAGGCAGAATGTCAGGACCACAGCTAGTGCTTTGAGAAGTTAGTGCTTCTCTGTAGTCCTTAAAATGCAGAAGAGCCTGACCAGCAACGAGCCTGAGGGTGGTAGATCCCCAGGAGCTGTAATTTTGCATCCTTCCCCTGGCATTGGGAGAGCTGGAGCTGCACCAGCGAAGGAGCTGCTCTCTGGAACGTCTGCGTGTCAAGCTGTGCCGGCCCTTTCAGAAAGAAAACCCCTCCGTTGCCAACTCTTGGGATTTTACTGCAAATCTTCCCTGATGTTACGCGAAACCCAAGCTTCCAATGTGCCACTTCTCCAGCACTTTAAGAAAAAAAACCTGTGGTCCTCATGGTCTTAAAGAAAACACTTTTCAGGCGATGGCCTGAACACACGCTAAGACTAGAATTTGCATTCACAGAATAAAACCATCTCACGATTTTTAAAAACCTCTTGCAATTCTGGAGGCCCAACCTGTGATCGAGGGAGCGACCAGTTACAGAGAACCCAACAACAGACTGGGAAAGTGCATTTTCTGATGACAAGTATTGGTTCCTTCGTGGTGGAAAGCTTTTGACAGCCACCACATCAGCTCCCCAGTACTGACACTGGAGCAATGACACAAATCAGACCCTGCAGGGATTAGCACATTTGAATTGCAAATGCCCACAGGGTGCTAGTAACATTTGTCTGGCAGACAGCATTTTCCATCATCATGTTGTCTTAGAAGCATCAATTAATTAACTCTGCTAACTCACCAGTGAAATCAGAAACATGTTTTCAGGTGGTGACTGGAGAAGATTTGAAGGTGCAGAGAGGCTCCATATCCCAAGCCCAGGCCCGTTTGGCTGCCAGGGGCAGGGCTGGTTTCTTAACAACTCAGCACTTAGACAGAGGTCGAGCTTTCCCCAGTAATGCCGTTCCCATGTTGATACCACAAAATGCAGCCGGATTTTCAGAAGAGCTTGGCACGCCCGTGTGCACCATGTTCTGAAATCTCATCGCAGCTGTCCCGGTGGAAAACGAGGAGTCGAAAAATCTGCTCGCAGCCCAGAGCGCCAGACTTTGGAAAAGCTAATCTTGGTGCCGACACTGAGGGCCTCTTTGGCCTTGGGTGAATCATTTAACACCCACATAAACATCCACAGATACACGGCTCCTCCCCACGCCACAAGCCGTTACCTACTCGTTACATTAAGATCACTCGTGACTTCCTTACTTGGCCCTGACTGTGGCTGCTGAATTCTTAGAAATCTGGCCCTGAGCTATTTTGGATTGGCCCTGCAGAGCACAGCAGGGAAGACAAACCTCAGCTCATGTGTGCACTTAGCGCTGCACAAAAGGGGGCAGATCCCGACCGACTCACAGGAGCCTCAAGCATGGAGGGAAAGGGGAAAAAGATCCGCCTGCATTTCTGGTTCATTTTTGAGTCTCTGCTGAGCGAAGCCTTTAATCTCTGCTGAGTGGAGCTTTTGTGAAGGGGGTCTTGAAGATCTGGAAAGAAATCAACAGTCTCAGGCAACGTCACAGATCAAAATAATAGCATGTATTATAGCTGGCCATATGAGTGAGCATTTCTGCGTGTGATACTCGGAGGAGATTCAGCTATCAGTGCCTTTCACACACTACATTTTTCCCACTTTAATCAATATAAGCATCTCCCCTGTGCTTTTTTTCTCAGGAGCTCTTCTGCAATGGAATAAAAACAGTATAAGTCACATTCTGCTTTCAAATCATCTGTGTAGAACACTGCCTGATATTTTAGCCCACGGAGAAGGAAGAGAGAGTGAGCACTTTACACTTAAATAACTAAAAGCTTCTAGGGTGACACAAAGGCAAACATCACTAACCTTCAATTTTCCCCACTTCTTAACCGCACACAGATCCAAGGAAATCAAATGAGATAATCCCAGCCTGGTGCAGCCTGGAAGCAGAGGTGAAAACCTCCCAGAGCTCACGCAATCAGAAGAGAGTTCGGACATTGCCGACTTCTCCCTCAACTATTTCCAAATAAAACACTTTTGTTGCTTGGCCATTCCTGCCAAATGAGCTAACAATAAAAGAAGGAACTTGCAAAGCTTCTATCCACAGGAAAGAAACCAGAAGAAAAAAAATAAAAAAGGAAAAAGAAGCTAAGGATCTTTAGGAAGAAAACAAAAGGGAAAAAACCCAAGAAACTATAGGCCAGATCCTCTGGCTGGAGTAAATCAGCACAGGCCCAGCTCTGTTGCTTTACCCCAGGCAAATTGTGGGCCTGGTGCTATTCTGCATTTCTCAGGGGTAGGGGGTGGTCTCCACTGGAAGATTGCGACACTGCAGGATACTTTTCCATATTAAAAAGGCGCTTTTTAGCGTTTTGTCTATTGCCAGGTTTTGGGTTTATTGAGGACTCATTTGGCAGAGCCACCCTGGAAGAACAATACAGATGTTTTATGGAGAAATAAACTGGGACTTGGGCTGGATTCTTTCAGTGCTGGATTCCACCTAATTTGGAGGGAGGAATAGCTCTTTTAATGAAGGGCGCAATCAAAACCTGTACAAAAAGCCAATATGCCCTGGGCAAAGGGAGCACTAGACACACTGCCCCTCTCTTCTTCCACAGCCCAGTAAATTCTGGTCCCTTTAGCACAGCAAAAGCCTCCCTCCCCACATACCTTTTCGGACAGGGAATCAGAGCACCACAGCTTTGGATTCATTGACTTCTCCTCGTGCCCTCAGCGAGTCTCTTGGAGGGAAGCGGTGGCCTCTCGACAACAAAGAGTCTTTACAGATTCGATCTGCCACATCTTTATAAGGAGCTGATCCTGGGGAGATCACAGGTCTCTGTGAGCCCTCCCTCAGCAGGGACCCACAGTCAGTTTCTTCTCTGGCAGCATTTTTCAAACAGCAGCACCCAGAGCACTTAGAGGTAACGTAGGACCTTCATTTGTGGAAGATTGTAAGGTAACAGTTGAAAAATTTCACTCTCTGCTCACAGACAGCTATGGTTGTGCAGGTTGGACTCACTTTCCTGCAAGGAAAGCAGTGCCAGATAACTGAAAAATCATTGAATCATAGAATCATAGAATGGCCTAGGCTGGAAGGGACCTTAGAGATCATTTAATCCAACCTCCCCGTCATGGGCAGGGATGCCTCTCCACTAGAGCAGGCTTATTATTTATTGCCAGCTACTTACTTTCACCCAGTCCTTCTGCCATGAGTTGTGCCTAATGAAAGCACTTTATTCACTACCTAATCCACTTGGTTTAGTCTCCTCACCGTATACACTGAAAGGAAGTAGTGCGAGTACCTACCTGTTAAACTACGGAAATTGTCATCTACAGCAGAAAGCATTTGCCCAACTCCACAGCAATGCTAAGTACTCCCTGTACTTTAGGTAAGATCAAGCCAGAGAAAAGCTGGAGGCTAAGACGTCTTCTTTATCTTTTCTTTGAATTCTTCCGTACTTCACATTACGCAAGTGTTGCTCTTTGAATCAGCCATCCCTTCAGATCTTTTTGCGGAGCTCAATACTTCGGTTAGCAAAGCAAAGGAAGAGAGACTTGAGTGTTAAACTGACATGCTTTCCCTAGGGTTATTAAAAGTGGCCAGATGTGCTGGGCTATGCTATAGAAATATCCACAGTGTAGAACTCCGAAAGTGAAACACTGGAACAGAATTTACACAAGTTCTTAATCACAGCGTTGTGGGAAACCTCAAGGTACCAGAAAGTAACATAAAGCCTGAGGAGCTCCAACTAGTTGATGGTTTGTAAGTCAAAGGGCTGGCTGATGGAAGGGAAAGAGTTTTCAGGAATTGCTTTGGGCCAGCATCTAGGCAGGTAGATTAGGCTGGCTCTGACCCTGCAATGCCCTTAAGGACACACTTTAATCCCGAAAGAGCTGCTGAAATCAGGGGAACAATCAGCACCCTCCCATCTCGCAGACACTGCCTGCTGATTCAAGACCAGCCTGTGTGGGCTCGGTAAGGCTGAGCCGCAGCAGGGAGAGGAGCCCACTTTCCTCCCTGGAGGTTCCTGCTGCCAGCACCTGCTCAGCCTGCATCGGGTCAGTGCATCAGGCTACACGCAGGGAAAGAAATCTCCAATTCCAAAACGATTTCTAACTTCTTTGAAATTATTGTCTTCTCTTTTCAAGTCAACAGGCAACTTTTCAAAAGCACCACTGAATTTTACCCTGGTAGAAGTGTCTGGAGCCATTCCTGCTAGCTCTTCCAGAGCCTGGATTTCACTGACATCTCTCTCAGTTTTTCAGTTTGTTTTTTGAACAGTACATGGGGTTTTTTTTCTTGCGAAATTCAGTTTAGAGGGTAGATAGGTGTGTTTAAGCCAGAGTTTCTCAGCTCTGCAGTGGAAATGGCTACATTTAAGGCAACGATGGAAGGCCCCTTTGAGCCCCATCAAAACCTTTTTTAAGGGGATATAGCAAGGGAGACAACAAAGACAAGGAGTTGGTTTTGCCTAGATACTGACGTTTATCTGCTACTGCAGACCTAAATAGTTCATTTTTAGCCACTACCACCAAGATTAACAACCGTACTCCCTGACCAGTGCTGGGTTAATATATTTCATTTCCTATTTATCTGATGAACACAGTGATAGCCAGTTATATGCTGTGCAATACGTGTTTTTTTGGCCAGGCCTTCCTTTGTGGTCTCTGTTTGCATTTGCATTAACCTGGGAGTATTAATCAGGTCATGTAGACACCCAGGAACATAAACCAACTCAAACACCCAAAAGATACACACCACACTCAGAATCAACACACGGAAACCACAGGATCGAGTGCAGCGTCCATTAACTGAACCAGATTAATCACATACACACTAAGGGAGTCCAAACATAAAACATCTGATTCCCACCAACCTCTATGAGTACAAACCTGAGTAAATACTAAAGCACCCTGAGACATGACCAGCTTAGCACCTCTACCATGCTAGCCCCTAGAAAACAGGGTCCTGTCCAGATAAGGGAATTACCAGCCATGAAAAGACTTCTGATATGACCAATGGTCTAAATCACTCTGTAAGTTAAATCATTCAAGGCTCAGCACTGCCCAAGAAACAACTTCCAAAGTCCGTATTCTCTAAGCTCAGGTGTCATAATCCTTTCCACAAACATGCCAAGCTTGTTCTTATATCGGGGTGTTATTTGTCCCCAGCTCCTGCTGGCAGCCTGTTTCACAGCCTCCCTGCTCTGCATAGTCACAAAGCTTCCTCCAGTTGGAGCCCAGCGTACTCAGGCCAGTTTGTACCATTTAGCTTTGTGTTCTTTAACTTGCACTCTGATGCCTGCCATCCTGGCGTACAGATGTATAACCATCACCCTGCTTCTCAGCTTTCATTTGTCTAAAAACTTTGCTTTCATTCTCCTCTCAAGGGACAAGCTCTCCATCCTCCCAGCATCTTCAACATCTTTTTTTTGTATGTAGCCTGTATCTCAAGACCATGGGGACCAGAAGTGTCCACCGGGTGCCACACGAGGCTTCCCCAGTTCCTGGGAAATGGCATATCTACCCTCTTTGGGAAGAAACACCTCCTGGGATATATTTATTTGAAGTTGTGCACACCTTTTAAGAAGCCTATCCTGTGACGGAGCTATCCACACGTGTTTCTTCTCCTTTGTCATCTGCAGCCGACGCGTCTCTAGTTTATAGTGGAAATTCTTATTACTCCCAAAACTCATGACTTTGCATTTTGCACTACTGGATTTCATCTCATTTCTGTTACTCCAGTCTTCAAGGTCATCCGGTTCTTTTCGTATGGCACGCCTCCCAAGCTTGTGTCATCAGCAGACTTCAGCAACATGCTATGTTTTGTGCCAAGGTCATTCATGAAAATATTAAATAAGATCCGTCCCCAAGACGAATCCTTGAAGAACTCTGCTCCTATACTCAGCCAGATACTTTTCCTTTTAATGCTACTTGTTGTTGCTCAGTCAGTTCTCTTAACAGTACTCGTTCTCATCTCCAGTTTCTGTGATAAGTGTGCAAACAGGACAACATCACATGATTTACTGATCTCCTGATAGGTAAGACCCATTGCATTCCTCTTGCCTAGAAAGCCCAGCTATCTAATCCAAGAAAGCTGCCAGGCTTGGCTTAACTTCTCCCTGGGCTCACACCAACTATTCAGGATGCCACCTCACTCTTCCTGGTTGTGACTTCTTGTGACATCTCCTCTCAGGAACCACAGGTCTGCTGGCCTCAATAGAGACCCCTCCCATGCAAGCACCCTCTTGCCAGCTGGCCCATGGCTGTGGAGCTCATTTCCCGATGGAGAAGAATGGCCATGAACCTCAGTGCTGCCAGCATGAAAGGAAAATAAAACCCAAATAAAGCATCACCCTTACACAGAAGGACCATTTGAACTCTCCCTGACCAATGCTCCCAAGCAAACCAGTTCAGAGTGAGCCAGTTTTCATGACGATGGTTCAGTTCACTGGTAGGCAAGATCTTACACCTGCCAGGCCTATTGCGTAGCGCCGGGTTCCTAGGAATCATTACGCCACCGTGCATTAAAATTAACACTGTGAAATTAATGTTGTTAAAGCATGAAGCAAGTACTACCAATGAAAGAAGCGTTGGTGGAGTTACTGTTATTTTGCCTGATGTAATCATAGAATCATAGAACAGTTCAGGCTGGAAAAGACCCTTGGGATCATCGAGTCCAACCATTAACCCCACACTACAAGTTCACCCCTAAACCACATCACCCAACACCACATCTCAGCGACACTTAAACACATCCAGGGATGGCGACTCAACCCCCTCCCCAGGCAGTCTGTTCCAGGTTCTGACCACTCTTTCCGTGAAGCATTTCTTCCTAATGTCCAGTCTAAACTTGCCCTGTTGCAACTTGAACCCATTCCCCCTGGTTCTGTCCCTAATGAGCTGTGAGAAGAGACCAGCACCAACCTCTCTACAATGTCCTTTCAAGTAATTATAGAGCATGATGAGGTCCCCCCTCAGCCTCCTCTTCCTCAAACTGAACAGTCCCAGCTCCCTCAATCGCTCCTCGTAAGGTCTATTCTCCAGGCCCTTCACCAGCCCTTTTCTACACTCGCTCCAACACCTCGATATCCCTCTTATACTGAGGTGCCCAAAATTGAACACAACACTCAAGGTGCGGCCTCACCAGTGCTGAGGACAGGGGGACAATCCCGTCCCTACTTCTGCTGGTCACACAATTTCACACAAATTAATGACACTGTCACAAAGGGGCATGTGGTTTGATGGTTACGCACCTAGATGGCTTTATGTTCCAGCATTCTCTTATTGATAAAATCCACTGACTGCAGTACAACCTCGCACCTGGTTTTGTCTCATCTTCAGGAAAGAAGAAAATTACATCAATCCAAAGGGAATAAAGGTTATGTTACTTTCCTTTGATAACACTGGGAAATAAGCAGCTTGCCATTGGGGATTCATCGGTATTCACTGCAATAAACACGCTTCCTGATGTCCGTATGTGACGATAACGAGCGCTGTACAAAAATGACACTGTAATTTAGGAATAAGACAAACACGAGGGATGTAGTTCAAAGCTCCGCAGCACTCACTGGATTTCTGTTTGGTTTTCTGTTTTGTTTTGAGCCGACTCTCGGTGCCCACAAAAGCGAGGATAGCCTCGAGGGTTGCCCCAGCTGAAAAGCATCTGCAGTGATCCCCGCTGACCTTTCTTTCTGATAGCACCCCGCCTGCCTTTTAATGGAGGCCTGAACCGAGTCAGAGGTGAAACAGATAAATGACTGAAGATCCAAATGTTTTCTCAACAGGCAAGTTCCCACATGCTCAATTTTCTTTTCCTCCACGAAGAACAAGAGGGGGAAAAAATTGCAAGTGATTAGCTAATGAACATCTGGTTTGCTTTATTTGTGCTTCCTTGCAGCCAGGGGTTGCATTTACTAATTTTTATTTCCTACTAAAAACAAAAAAGGAGCTTTTTTGTTTGTTTTTTTTTTTTCCCCCCAAAGCCTGTAGAGGAGTTAGGCTCCTCAAAAGTGTGGCCTTTCTTTCCACCACTGTGATTACCTGGCCCACATGCCACGTCCTGTGTGGTTACCTTCTGTCCCGTGCTTTTCATGTGGTTTGACGTGTCTTTAATTTAGACAATCAGACCACGTCTAACCTGAAACAAAAACACTCTTTGGAGATCCTGAGCCCTTTCCGAATTCTACAGATGCCAACCCAGCGGGACGCGATGTCAAACTGTTAATTACACATGTAAACAGGGTCGATGGTAATTACGCACTAAACACAAATATTATCTGATGTAAATATAGACTGATTGTGCTGCTGCACTACTGACTGCTAAATATAGTTTATTTTAAGCCCAGCTCTGCATTGCCTTCAGACTTGGGCGTGCCGTTGATTCACGTTGACTTGTGCGTGCTCGCTTCAGCTCCTGAATTCACGTCTCTACTTGTTTATTTTCAGGGGTTTTCACAGAACTGAACATTTGGCCTTGCACTGGAATAATCAGTGATTTGGAGACCTCTTCTCCTTCCACCTCATAGAAATCCAGTTTCCCAAGAGGGCTTAAGCACTCTCATGAACTTCCCCAGACCTTCCAGAGCGTTTCAAGCAAGTTCCCAAAATTTTTTGCCACTTTGGGGAATTACAGCCTTTCTTTGCATGGTCAGTTCATTTCAGAGGCAACTGTGGCTCCTTCGTTGTTTACTGTTGCCCAGCATTGAACCAGGGGTTAAGGAAATAAATCGCGAGCCATAAACCCTTGAAAACTATGTTTTAGTTTCTTCCTCCCACTCCCACAGATTTACCTTCCACTTGCTTTGCCAAGGAGTTGCTCGCTCCAGTCTCTCTTCACCGCAGTCCCAAAGACCCTTGATGGTACATTTTTATTCAACAGACTAAATTTCAAAATTAATGAAATGGCCATTTATGGCAAATCTTGGAGCCAGGTCCAGAGCAAGGTTGGAGCAGTGTAAATCTGGAGAGACACTCGTGTGACACTTGTAACTGATATCATAAGCTGCCCCATTTTATCACCCCCATCTTTCTTTATCGTCAGGCTGTCCAACCAACTTGTTCTCTAGAGAAGGATCATAAACCCACAGGTAATTGCAGGATGGCCACACAGACAGTAAAAAGAAAAAGCCTGCAGAGGAGTAGTTCAAAGAGAGATTTCTCAAAAAACACCAAACCACTGAAAGGAGCCAAGCTGTGTCTCATTTGCAGATGTACTGAGCATCTATAAGTTTACTTAAAATCGGCAATAGCTCCAATATGCAACGCCTATCCAAATCAGACATTTACCCAAAACTGTGGCTTTTGAAAGACATGATTTACTTCAGCACTGAAGAAGAAATAACAGGGCTTTTAGACAGACTAATAAATGTATGGTCCAGATACTTTTCCAGTAGCATATTTATTGTCCAAGGCCTCCAGTCAGCAGCACACTTAATTTTAAGCACATGCGTAAGTGCTTTACTGAACAAAGCCGAAATGTGGACCTACCAGGCAGCTCAAGAAAAGTACTTTCACATTAGTCATCCTTCACGAGCAGTGATAGCGACCGAGCTTTTTACTGCTGTACGCACAATCCAAGCTCAAAAGCAGCTTTTTTCTTTGCAGCTGTAACCTAGCGCAGAAGACAGCAACCTCGGAGAGTAAGACGGGCTTTCCTTGCTTCCTGGGCTGCCCCATATGACCACGAGACAATCCAGCACGAAGCTCCGGAAAGGCTTCATGCAGCGTCACAGGGGACGAGCAGCTGGCAGACAGCTTCCGGAGCAGATGGTGGTACTGACTTAGAGAAAGGTAAAGGAGGCAGGATTAGGCACAGCTACAACTCCGAGTAATTTTATGCACCTGACGGCGTTAATACAGATCTGGCAAGGTTAGAGGATCACCAAAGTCTGAGTATTGCTTGGCATCCCACCTACCCAAGCTATTTAGTTGGGGAGACAAGGAAGAGATCCAGGGTGACCACATACTTTACGGATGCGTAGAATTCTCCTTGCTTAATGAATGCATAGGGTTAATACTCTACTCCAAGGATTTTACTCAGAAAAGAGACCGTTGGTACCTCTGCAATCTTTAAAAGAGAAAAGAGAACTAATAACCAGATAGTGTTCTATAAGCTGTGTCGTATCCCATGAAACATGTGTCCCTCAGAAGACGGTGGGGCTTATTTTGATGCAAGAGACAATTTCAGAGAAATAAAATGCTGACAGCAGATATTGATTTCCCGTAAGATTCAGCAACTGTGATTAGTCATAGCTCCTCAGATAGCCCGTGAAGCAGGTAGGAGTACTAATTTGTTGAAGACAAGAGTTTGCACAATGGTGGGCAACTGCTGGCATGAGTAGTCCCACAGAGTTGGTGTTAGCCTGACCTTGCCGGGGTATTTTGTGCAAGAAATTGCTTGACCTGATGTGTCTGGAGATCCCCAGACTGACCCTCAGAGTGTATAAGCTGCCCGTCTTCACTGAGGTGTGCCCAAAAGAGGAGTTACGTGAGCTCTGGGCCTCATGAAACCTGGGTTCCTTCAGATTTATGCTTTGTGAATGAGTGACTGTTCAACTGAATTGTGCTTGCGATGTGAGCTTCCCCTGTGTACGACCTCAGAGAATCCTCAGGAGAGAGAAGTGTGTGCTCCAGCTGAAAGAAAATCATCATCTGCTGTGCCTCATACTAAACACTAGAGTATCCACATAAAATGATCTGCTTTTCCTGCTCTCTTCTGTCTTCTGATGTCTCATAAGGGTTGAGCTTAGCTTTCCCTGTGCAAGGAAGAGTAATTAGGTCTCTCTCAAACACCTGGCCATACATCTGCGTGAAGCTTGTTAAAAGTGAATATTTTTGAGACTCTCTCAGATTTAGGTGGAATTGGGCTATGAATAGAGAGTGACGGGAGCAAAAAGCTGGGACAGGGACTCACACGCCCAAACAGTCACACAGAGCAGGACTGCACAAATCTTTCTTTCAGGCTGAAAACAACAGCCAAAAGTGCAGGTGTAATTCTCGTCACGCTGCAGACTCCTGCTCATCTAACACAAGACTCTGTGACATGTCTAACACATGGTAGTGCTTGGAGGATTTGGCTGTGACCAAGCTCATGCCAAGCTCTATTCATATGCACCGAGAAAACAGTTCTTACGCTCACAAATCTTTAGTTTAAGTTTAGTTTAAATAAACTAAAGGCTGAAAGTTGACATCATTTCGGAACAGCTAAGGGCTCAGATCCACAACACACACTGCATTCCTATTTATTTCAGCAGCAATCAAGCTACCAAGAATTCTCTGCAGATTTGGGCTTAAGTAACTTGTCCAGTGTTGTTCTGGAAATCTGAGAGATCCCAGCCCTTGCACATGTTGCTCCAGAGCCTTAACTGAAAGAGCAGGTCTTTTTTTTCTGAGCAAGTCATGTCCAGCACACCAAATCCTACGAACACTCGAGCACCGGCGTCGACTCCCACTGAGCAAATCTGAGCCTTCTGATAACTCTCTCTGGTAACTTTTACAGACCTCACGGGAGCAGTGTGGGAGTCCCCAAAGAGCCACCAGTTACAAAGCACTGCTCTCTGTGCTCCAGAGCCCATTTACAGCTGCCTCTGCTCTGCCCCGGTTTTGAAAGCCGCGCAAGACATGCAGGCTGCTCAACGTGCCCGAACGCTTCTGCCTGAAAATGATTTTCGAGCCTTCCTCCCACAGGTGAGCGGCAACCACGGGAAATAAATTCCCCAGGACCAGCGGTGTGTGTAACTATGGGATGGGAAAGCCAAGCTTCTCCAGTCTGACTGGGAACTCCAAAGCAAGAGGCTTGCCTGCTGTCCCAGTCCTCCATTTCTTTGTGGTGTGAAGCCAAAGAATTTCCAGTCCTCCATAGCTGCCGTAAGAGGCAAGGAGAAAGTTTTAGGAGCCTTTTAAACTATCATCCATCAACGTCTGCATCTAGTTTAAATCCGTGAAGAATAATGCACGTGCACAGGTTTAATAAGGTGATTGACAAGATAAATGCAGACGAGGAGAATTATTACAAAAGGCAACAGGAGACCTGGATTTTCATCCACTGTCTTGAAGCTCCTCTCCCTCCTCCCCGGGGTGCCCGGACCAGGACTCCACTGCACTGTTGCTGTACAACATGGGACTAAAAGCCGTTTGCTTCCCTCAAAAACTCACAGCCTAAGTAGTTTTTCTCTAGCAAAGAAAAGTCCTTACAGTTCCTAGAAGTATCTATTTTTCTCGGCTGCACTGAGGAAACTCTGAGCCTGTCTGGTTTCCTGAGTCACTTTTTGGTGTTGCCCACACGCCTCTGAAGCTCACGGAGAAGGAGCTGAGACTCACGGAGCTTTACAGACATCACCTCACAGCACCGAGGAGGTGGGTGCTGCCCGTGGGAAGGCAGTGAAACCCCAAGGGTACAGAGCTTTCCCGAACAAAGTAAGTCAAAATCTTCCTGTTGGTCCTGATGGCTCGTGGATCGGAGCCTTACGATCCTACCCACTGCCTCAGGTCCCAGCCGGCGAGGCTGAGGAGCCATCCCAGAACTCCCAGCCCCCATTAATGCCTGTGAAACTTAAAGATTTGCAGAGTTTACTTGCAAAGCCTTTTAGAAGCAGAGACGAGTAAACAAGAATGAAAAGTTAAACAAAGGAAATACATTTATGCTTGTACTGTTTTCAAGTTTATGCAAACAATCCATTTCTAAAGCTGTCACTGACACTCCTGGCACGTTCTCATTCCCCAGCTCGGACTCATGTTGGAAACTCGAATCACAAGCATTTCTGAGATGCTTTGGGCAAAATACCTCCCTCAGCTCCACCAGCCGAAAATCAGTGAGCCCACTGCAGCCACGGAGGCACGGCAACACCCTCGTGCTCTCATGGATTCTGAAAGAAGATGAAGAGTCTGAACTTCTCTGGCCACGGTGGCTATAGAAGAAATTGGTGTAGAGTTAGCCAAATTAATTATGAAGATCAGTTGAAGAAGTAACAGCAGGAAATCATCAAGAGGAGCAGGAATTAGAAAAAAAATTACTTTCTAGCTGGTCAGGCAGTAAGTGGATCTGCCATAAATGTAACCTTTTCGCTCATGACTTGACCCAGGGGAAGGAGACACGGACAATCTGCTCTCCCCCAGCACAGCTCACCAAGCTCCACGTAGGAGGGGAGGGCACTTTGCTAGACCCAAGCGCTACCGTGAGAGTCGGTGCGGTGGGTTCGTTCCTCTGGTTGCTGCCCGAGAAGCATTTTCCTGCTCACATTAATGCACCTCTGGACGTTGGATTCTGCAAACTGCGCAGCATTCGGTACAGGGAGGTGTGGAGGGATGGGGTTCCCATTTGGAAAAATAGGGTCGTCCCCCCAAAAACTCCGAGCACCACAGAGGAGAATTGCTTCTGTCTTTTAAGGACAGGATTGGTGGGGAGGGGGCTGGGGGAGCAGCCAGGACCCGACTCCTCCCCAGCCTCCCTGCGCAGCCTTACACAGCGAGGGGGAAGCAATCCCTCTGCCAGTTTTCACGGCAAAAATAAAGGGTCACTTTCTGCACTGGCTTCTAGGGTTACGAGTCGGCTGAGATTGGCGAAGCCACAGTTTCCCAAACGACGTCTCCACAAGCAGCACGGGTTTATTTCCAAGTGAAGGCACGCACGGTCATGACAGGCAGCGCTGCTTCAGCCAGAAGACAGCACAGTTGCCATTCAGATGCCTCCTCACTCTTTCTTCCTCCCTTCCATTCAGCTGCATGAGGCAGCGCGTTTAACAGCTGATCCATCTGGAGGAGAGCCTACAAAGTTAATTTCTAGCTTTGAGACGGTTACTGGTAATTGTAGGTAATTTCAAATATAATTGCAATTGAGTTGAAAAAGCTCTGTTTGCAGTGTTTATGCTCATCACTAATTTAAGACCCAGAATGCTGGATATGCTGCTCTTCAATACACACCCATTTTTCATCTTCCTGATTTTACCACTAGTGATCATAAAAACAGCCCCAGCAAACCACAGCCTGCAACGCAAGACAAATGTTTGAGGAGTTGCATATAAAGTTTCAAGCAAAGCTGCTTGAAGGTTAACGACGGAACATGTTAATGATTATCAAATAGACAAGGAAAGCCACAAAGCGCTTCGAACCCAGAAATGCAAGAGCCCCTCAAAATAAATGGTGGCTAGCCTTGTTTAGGATAATATTTTTCTTCAAAGAAATGGAACTGTTGCATGTCGCAAATATGTCCACATGTCGTTTTAATACAGGAATAATTACCCATGGCATGTTTGTTAGTGGAAAAAGCAAAGGTCTCCTATTACTTACACATAATAAAACCTGCATTGTTTACCATGAATGAGTTATATGAGACTGGTAATAAATAAGTGTTGTAACAAACTTTGGTGCCCAGGCCTACAAACCGTTCTTAATATCTGCAGTTTGGTAGCACCTAGAGACCCCTGGTAAAATCTGTGATGCTGAGCCTGCTGCGGAAGAAATCGCCCCTCTTCTGAAACACAAAGAAGGTGGCACGGATAGAGTAGAAAAATTCAAATCCCTGAGCAGGGCGACTCAAAACACAACCAAAGGTTGCACTTACGGCGCTGGATAGATATTACCAAAGAGACTGCAACACACAAAGCTACTCCTATGCACAACTGCTCACAGACTGGGGACTCTAACGTGGTCATTTTAAAAGCTAGGCTACACTCTCCATGTTGCAGTCAACAGCTGTGTGCTGGCTTACATACACTTAAAATATCCGATTTTTAAAAAATACATTCGGCTTTCTATAGCTGACAAAACGACTCTGTAGTTTTAAGCTCTTCAGTGGCTAAAGTCGTATCTGCCAAACCTGTGTGTGTACCGGGGTATCTCTATTCATACCTGTAACCATAGCTAATTTCTGTGAACATGTGCCTGCCTGACAAAAAAAGATAAAACAAACCCAAATCAAAAACCTTAGCTTGCTATATTCTCAACTCAGCAAACCAAGGAACTGTTTAAAGTTGGAACTACTCAGGAAATGATTTGTTTGCCTATGAAAAATTTAGAGGAAAATGAAAAAAAAAAAAAAACCAACCCTTTTCCTCAGCATTTTCCTACTTTTGGTTTTAAAAAGAAAAAGTGTCGTTTCTTAAACTGTTTTTGCTGGGTTTTGGCAGCCATTGAATCATTTGAGAACTGTTGCAACAGAAGATTATCCGGCCAGCTCTACCGAGAGCACCAATTCTGCGAAGATTTGAGTACTTGCTTATTTTAATGCAACCCACAAAGGTAAGCCTCTTTGCAGAACTAGGTCTGGAAAGCAGTACTTAAAAAACCTGCATGTAACATATCTTGCTTTGGTAATGAAAAGGACTTATTTTAACTTCTCAGTAAGTTTCTTTATATAGAGAAGGATGCAGCTGTGACATTACTAGTAGACGCTACACAGGATTCGTAGCCATGCACCACTTGACCCAAGTCAATGCTCCAGTCAGCGTTAGTTTCTCTTTCATTCACCCCAAGACCTGCAGGCCCATTTTCCTACTTATTTCTGCTTCTTCACTTGAAGAAAAAGGAGTTTAGGACAATTTCAGTCACCTTACGCTCTAGCAGAGTCCCAGTTACTCCTTGTTGGGTGGAAGGGTTTTCTAAAGATGAGGGGCTTTAAGAAAAAACCAAATGAACAAACCAAAAGAGAGAAATTCAAGCAAGTGAATTTCATGGCAACCCTGTAAGTCAACGAGGTTCCTCCAGACTTATGCAGGAGAAAGCCCAAATGCTTGCTCCAAAATAATGCCCCGATCTCATCAGCATCAAACATATCCCCGTGAGCTCTGCCCTGCCCCAGTCACTTGGCTTGATGTGTTAGACCCAGAGCCTCACCCAAACAACTGGTAAATGTGGAAGAAGGAAAAACTGACTGAGTCACACTGAGGAGTAACATTGGTGACCACTATAACTCCAGGTTTGTTAGAAGAAAGTCCCTCACCCCTTCGCTGTCACTGAACCCCAGTTCTGGCTCTACAGGAGTTAGGGGACAGCAGGCAGCAACCACACAACAGGACTGAAGCCTCCAGCTCCTGATGACTGTTTCCACTCTGTTCTTTCAGACTTGCAAAGTTTTTGCTGTGCTGTCTGTGACTATGACATCATGCAAGGCTTTAGTGAGGAGGCAAAATAATAGGGGGGCCTCAGAAACATGGTAATCAAAGGCAGCTGCCTGCAAGACGTTGCACTTCAGCTCTAAGAATAACCGTTAATTGTTTGCATGGGTAAAAAGCATTAACTCCCATGAAAAATGAATATCAACTGAAGCCTAATGAGAGGCTGGCTAAACATAGAAGAGGAGTAACAGTAAAGAGAAGAAATTAGAACCCTGATTCTGAGTGCCTGGAGTAACCAAAACTGCTGGTGAAACTGAGACAATGAGGTCTGATCCTAAGGAGCTCAACTGGTTATGTTTATTAGTTCAGTTCACGAGTCACCTTCACGTTATTTAAGGGTGTCTGGAAAAGGCTGCCGTGTTATTCAAGTTGAAAGGGCATAAGGACCACTGAGGTAAATCAGAGTCTCTCCCTGAGAGGATTCTGGAACAGGTCAGCAAGAAAAAAATATGGAAAAGGGTTTTTTCTTGCCGATATTGTGTATACTGAATGCTCCCAAAATATCCCTCTGGGAACAGAGAGAGCAGTGCTTTGAACAGACTGCCTTCAGCTCACCGGTTTCCCCCTTCACCGTAAACACTGTCTTCCCATCCAGGCTGAAGGCACTTCTGCGTAAATGGTGATCCAAAGAATAATCTCAATCCATTCACCAGGGTCTAAGAAAAGCAAAGAAAAACCAGCCTGCGCTAACTCACCACCTCGGTTCGCATCTTTACCCAGGCTGGCATTGTGTTTAGCCCACGGTGATAACCTCGGTTGCAAAATTCCCAAGACAAATTTGAAGCTCCTGGCCTGCCAGACACTCATTACAAAAGAAAGGCGGAAGGGGCCAAAGTCAGACGGATAAACTGAGCCTGCTGTAAGGGGTACACCTCTTCTCCTCCTCAGCTACAGCAGCACACTAAAATGCAGGGCAAAAGTATCCCACCCCAGAAACTGCTGCTACTGCTGACAAATACAAGGCTGCGCTCCTTGTTCTCTGGGAAGCAATGAGACCTGAAAGATGGTCTCATATCATCCCCTTCAGCAGCCCAGCACGGCTGAGACAGCAGCAGCTCAGGAGCCCCCGTGTGCCTTGCCAAGCAGTTTTGGGGGCTGACGGTACCACAACAACACCACGAGGTGGAAAAGTCTCCTCTTTGTGAGCACATAAATTGTATTGGCTGTCCGTATCCCTGGGAGGAAGGTGGCAGGAGGTAACTGGTATCTCGCACCGTTTGAGCGAGACGTTACTCTTCCACGGCAGCAAAGTACGAAACCAGCCAGGGAACTCGCTCTTCTCAGGAAACCGTCCCGTTTCAGTTCTGCCATTTGGTCTGTAAAAGAGGGAATGGGTAACGGATGGGTAATCCCCAAGGAGCACCAGCCAAGTTCCCAGACTTATTTTTCAGATGCTTTGCATTTCACTGTGCAAGTCGGAATACCAGAAAAACGACCTTTCTCGGTAGCTGTTCTTCTATTCCTGGAACTTGGCAAAGAGACACTCGGTGATGGTAGAGATGCTCTAGTGTTCCGCAGGCTAACAGGCAACACAAAAGAAAAATGGGAAAAAATGCAGCAAATTCAGGGCCACGGCAAAATATTTCCGGCGATGAAGACCAACCTCAACTTTTTAAAATGCACGTCAGTAACAGTATTGTTTATTATTACCAACTGCTGGTACTTTTGAGCTGAGAACCGATTCATATTTCATCTGCAGTGTTCTGCATCACAAACCTCCATCCCTTTGCGTACTGCTCCAGTGAGGAAACTTAACTCTAGCATTTAACAATTTATCCTTTGTATTTAGAATCCTCTATTCATCTTGACTCACTTGGAAAAAACCCACGATCTTAATCTCAATACCTTGCACTCAGATTTTGCCCTTTATGAAATGTTTCAGTATATTGCATAAAAACACTTGATTATAGATTTTATTTTAGCTGATTCCTGCATCTTAATGCCGATATTTGTATTTGTTGTTCACTTTGGGTTACTTGATGTAGATGCTGCTTCTGAACCAGTAACTGAAGCTATTTAAATAAAAGGCTCTTTCCAAAACTCCTACAATTTGATTTTTTCTCTCAAGTCACATTAGTGCCTGTATTGGCAAGCATTTCATTTCTGGGCACTGTCTTCTAAGAGTTCATTCATTTAAAAGCATTGAAAAGCAAAAAGGGATGCAATTCCTGGCTAATCAAATGAAAGACCTTAGTTTGAACATAAGCTTTCTGTCCCGAGGAACCATATTTAAAATGAGATTTTTTTTTAAAATCTGCTTTTAGGCTTCAAAATCGAGCACTGTCAATTAAGGACAGTAGGTATCTTACTACAGCTCTCTTGTGCTTATGTCTCGTGATGTGGTCTTTAATTACAGCATCATTTCAGACCAGTTTACATGCCTTACTCACACCCAGGGAACATCGCTGAACAAATGAGCTCCCCCCTCACCAGGCACTACGTCTCTGGACCGTCTTTTACAATCCAGACCCAGGCAGGATTAATAATTTCTCTCTGGGTTTTTCTAAAGAGCATTTCAACGTAATATACGAGTGCTCGCCCGATATTAATCAGTCACTATCTCCCCCGAAAAATGGGAAAGTGGTACAGTGCCCATTTTACAGGCAAGGAGCTGAGGCACAGAAAGGAGGTCAAAAGTGCCCATTAATTTTCAGAGCCCAATTCGATATGCCTTGGACATGATTATTCACGGTACTTAGCATTATATACTACTTTATGCATTCAACACACTGCTCTTGTTGAACAAAGTGGCTGCTGGTGGTCCTTCGCGCTTCTGCGTATTAAATTCGTAGGATCCTCAGTCAGGGAAACCAAAGGGGAGCAGCACCCGAACAGCAACCCCCAGGATATGTCCCCTTAAGAGATGCCCCTACCAAGGAACGCAGAAGCCTCATTTTCCCAGGCAGCATTGCAAGGCCTTAATTTTGGGACCATCCAGCTCGTCGTTCATCATACAATTCCCAGTTGCTGCACCAGCAGAGAAAGGAATCTCGCAGACAATAACCACATTACTAGGAGATCAAGAATTGTTCATACAGACGTTTCTCCCATTTGCAAAACAAGGCAGAGGTCCAAGGGCAAGAAGCTTGTGGAGACACAATTAACAGTCTCTGCCCCGTTGCAGAAGTACAGGGAAGTTGCATCAGGGCAGCTTTATGCTGGTATTTCCTTCACAGTTTGGAGAGTTGATACAAGGAAAGGTTTGGGATTTCCCTTCAGGTTTGCAGTAAAAAGTGCTTCATTTTCTTGAGGGGACGGGTTTGTGTGGAGTTTGTGAGACTGTTAAGAGAGACACAGTCCCGAGCCCATGGAGCAACTGTGCACCTGGACTTGCGCCAGCGCCTGTTGAAGAAAAGCCATGTGCGAGAGGATATATTTCTAGCTGAGTCTTAAAAACTTCCAGGGATGAAGACTTCCCTCCTTTCCCCCTCCACTAGCAGCCTGTTCTAGTCCTGCACTCCACTCCCAGGAAAAAAAAAAATTGCCCAATGTCCAACGTGAACCTCCCACGCTGCAATCTGTGGTCATCACCTGCCACTACCAAAAAGAGTCTGATCCCACCATCTTTGCAGCTGCCCTTCAAACAGTTGTATTAAATCTCCTCCTCCTCTCCTCTTTACTTGGCCTCAACCTCGCCTAGGACTTTCTGTCCCTCCTCTAGGGCTCAGATATGCTCTTGGCCCAGACCAGAGGGCCCTGGTTCTTTCAGGGTCAAGGCCAAGCACCTGTAGAACCACTCCAGAGCTCCCATCTGAGCTGCAAGTGAAGTTTCCCTTCCATGTAGGCAGCTGGAGAGGGTTATTGACCTCTTTGATATGGGCTGGGGACACAGCCAGAGTCGGCATCAACAGAGGAAAATTCACATCAATGTTTTATTTGAGAGCAGAAAAGGCAAACATAGTCTCTGATGTGTAACTTCAGTGCACTTTTGTGCTGTAAAGTCTTCCAGGCTCTACCACATGGGCAGAGCGATGGAGACACGCAGAGTGGGTTCCCTAGACCACGGGCAGGCGGAGACATCGTCCTCACCATCCCGTTAACCAGGTTAAGGCTCAAAAAGGCTGCTTTCTCCAGGTACCATTACATTCTGGGGAACCTAACAAGAGGCATCCAGGCAGGGAGGGAGTTTAGTCCAGGTACAATAAGAAAAAAGGCTGAGCTGGCTGTGGTAGTTAACCTCTGACAGACAGTCTGTAATATACCTGACACAGAAAACAAACCAGGTGGTGCCACTGCTCGGAAAATACAGACGCGCAGCGGGGGAACTGGGAGTGGGAGAGGGAAAACATGAGCAGGGGAAAACGGAGAGGGCAGGAGTCGTTAACCCCTGATAGCAAGTATAAAGTATTTTTACTCCCCATCCCATTCATTAGACCGCGTCAACTCCAGAAGGACTACATCCATTCCCGCACATAAATCTAGCAAGTTTCTCTTTTAAAAAGGCCAGACACTGTCTTTGCGGTGGCAATCCAGCTGTCTGGCCGGCTGCCTGCCCTGCAAACAGGACGGCGAAATCTCGGCTTTCTAAGATGAGGGCAGCACTCTCCCAGGGGCTCCCCGGTGCTCCCTCCTCGGTGCTGCTGCTCGCCCGCTGCCTCCCCGCAGCCTGGGGACGCGGGAGGTCCCCACGGTCCTGTCCCTCTGGTTGGCAACCCCAGCCCAGAGAGATCTCAGGGAGGCGAAGGCATCCAGCAAGCTCCACAGCATGTGCAAAGAGCCAATTGGCAGAAGCTCAGACGAGAGGCACAGCACCTTTTGGATGACTGATTTCATCAGTTGACCAGCATCAGGTCTCCAGCATGACAGGGAGGTTGGATTAGACGATCTCTAAGGTCCCTTCCAACCTCGGCCATTCTAGGATTCTATGATTCCATGGTCACCTCAAGCATCTGATCACAGGAGATAGGATGCAGGAAAAATTGGAACTCTGATCCTCTCTGCAGAGCCATGTCCTTAACAACCCCAAGGGACAAATCGTATCTATAAGCCACACTGAAATCAGGGTACAATGTTGAGAGAAAGGAATTATGCTGAATAACTTGCATCTGCTGCTGGTTTGGAGCTTGTCTCTGGGCTTCCAGCTCGAAAGGCTCACAATCTTGGACACAGAGGGCGCCAATCCTGTTCCCTTTTTAAAAGTTGCTCAAATCAGTGATCACCCGAAGTTTGAGAGAGGTAGGAAACAGCTCTGTCCTCGAAATCTAACCTGACTTTAGACTAAAAAGCTAACAGCTCCAACAGAAGAACATGTGCACAAAATCGAGCTATTTTTAACACATCTGTCTACGGTTAAACAACACTGTTTTTCTTTGTGAGAACTTAGAAACATCAGGAAAGTTGGATAGCCTTCCCGAGCTGCAGCATTACAGGGCATCTTGTATACCTTGGCATTGTGTGGCTTTCCAGGACATCATTTTAACACTTCACAAATCAGACTTTATGGGCATTCTTCTATCATAAATCCATCGCAAAACAAACACAAAAAATTACAAGTTGCGTGTAGCCAGGTAAACTGCAGAGAAGATCACCAGCAAGCAGAGCGTTTTTCAAACGTACGAACCATAAAACATTTGTGGTGTTTTATGACGGCAACATTTCTTTTAGGGCCTGATCCAGTCCTCTTTGAAGTCAAACGGAGTCTTTCCATTGACATCAGAGGGTGTGGGATTTGTCTCACGGCAACTTATACCAATGAGAACAATATTTTGCTCTGAAGTCATTACTTTCTGCCACGGATGTTTTGAAAACAGCTCGTCACCCGACAATACACCCTGAAGGTACTGACAGTCCGTGTGTTTTCATTATTTAAAAAAGAGATGTGGTAACGGGCTCAGCTGTTTAGGGAAGGTAATATTTTTCTTAAGGACGCCTAGTATAAAGTAAATTAGCAAAATCTTCAAGCTGTAACTAAACCATAAGGGCACAGCTGCCCTGGAGGAGTACAAGGGCTCCCAATGTAAACTCTACTGATATCATCACCATCAGAAGGTCATAAAATTGATTGATTATAAATACAGGCCTCATTTGTTTACAGCTTGCATTTTTGGGTCCTGGGTAATTAGCACATTAGCAATCTCTCAAAGTGAGCACTTACAGGTGCCGCTCCGAGGTAGCCAAAGTAGAAAACCACACGAGAGGGGCCTAATTTTCCCCCAACGACTGCAGGATGGATGCATTAGGATGGAGGGGAGAAATGTCAGTTATGTAAGCGTTTAGCTACTTGATCACACCTACCCAGGAGCCAAGGGCATAAGAGGGCATTAAAATGACCTGTTAATTTCCTTCACCTGTAAGGTAGCACCCAAAAAATGAGAGACATGTCAGCAATGCGAGGGAGATATCCTCTTTGTGAAGCCTGCGGCTGCCCCAGTCTTTTAAGATTCTTTTCCCTCCACACAAGCCAACAAAGGAAGATAAAGATCACCCTATTTGTGGTAACTGGTACTTAGTTCCTTTTAGTTACACTTAAAATAAACCCTCTTTTAGTTCTCCAAAGGTTTCGGCCCCCAGACACATCACTACCGAGCTGTAAGCCAGCCACCTTCCTCTCAGCCCATCTTGGCTCCAAGTTCACGACTACTCTGCGCGCACGGGACATTAAACTTTAAAGTCACGTTTTATTTGTACAGCTGGATGCATCACGTTTATGCTTATTGTCTAATTAGCCAACTGAACCACTTTTGAAAGGGTTGTAATGCTTTACCCCCAGTGAGATCTCTGTAGTGAGTGTGTGTTGAAATGCTAATGGAGACAAAGAATTCCTTTTCGTAGGAATTTGCAGTATTTTGGATACCTCTCCTGGGCCAAATCTTCGGCTGCTACGGCTTTGTTGGAGTGAGTCAGGCTATTCCCAACTACGGACAGTTGAAGAACTCCTGAAATTTAACAGGATACTAGAGAAGCTATACGCTAATGTTCTTGGGTTTAGATGGTTTAAAACTCTAATTTCCAGATTTTTGCTGCCTTCCACGGAAGTTTGTTAGAAACGCCTCCTGTAGTTGGAACAAGGTAACAGCTACAGGATTCACCAACCCATTAACTATTAAAGTGTGCAATATACACCCTGGTGTTTACATGATTTTACAGGTTAATCCTTCCAAACGATTTTTTCTGGCATTACTTGCTGCAGAAGTAATTTAGAAATCTCATACGAATGTTTTTTTCATCCATGAAACACGAGTGGCAAGTGATCAAAAAGCTAAGTCGCTGGCCTATCCTGAGTAGCCGCTCTTGCCTGTTATTAGAAAAGAGACCTCCCTTTACATTTTGGGGGGTATTTCTGTTACTGTTAGCAGCGTTCTTAAATGGAAATGTTCTGAAGAACTGCCTCTTCTGATGTATTCTTATCAGCTACAGCAAAGAAGCAACTCAAGAAGTGCCTCTAAGCACTACACCACCGGTAGTAAATAAAGCTAATGACCCTTAATCATGTGCCTTATGCAGTCCTGTTTCTAAGTGCCACAAATATAAGATGCTAAACGACAGCAAATTAGCTTTAAAAATGTTAATAGAAAGTTGCTTAGTGCCGAAGGATGTTTTTTTGCTATTCCGACAGGAGGGGAACTAAGATTCCTCTCCAACCCAAGAGACTCCACAGGTCACCCGGTCACTTTTTAGACCCTCACATCTCCTCACACCCAGAGCCCCTTTTTTCAATGCAAGGCAATAACACTTTAGTTGCTTTACTCCTCAGGTTTGTTTCATTTACGATTGGACTGGATGATCTTAACGGTCTTCTCTGATCTAAAAGATCCTATGATTCTATGATTTTGGATGACTGAATTTTCCTAATACAGTTGACTGACTCAGCACTAACTCTACTCCCACCAGGACAACAGCAGCCAACCCCTGAGCTTGGCACATTTCAAACCTGCCTTGAGTTCATGGAGGCACCATTTCCCCACAATGTTTATCCAAAGAGAAACATGACAACTTCAAAAGTTACAACTGTACAGGTGCAGAATACTACACCATGTTCGCTTGGTCCAAAGAATTTACTCTTGCACAGTGTTCCTGCTTTGGACACGATGCCTTCTTATAGAGCTGTCTTAAGGTGGTTAAGACCAAACCACAGAAGAGAAGGTCAAGCAAATGATTCAATTTCTAAACCGCCAGGATTTTTGTACTCAAGCCAGTTGCACGGCTAAGCCCATAAACACAACTTCAGCAGAAAATCTGATGCATTTGATCAGGTGGAACTCCTGTACTGGTGATGACCCAGCAGCACGAGCCCAGCACTGTTTCTAGCTGCAAGTGATATTCTTTATTGAACCAACTGATACAAAGAAGGCAAAATTTATCAAGAGCAAGAGCTAAAGTTGTCCATTCCCTGCAGCTGCATCACTTGTGCTAACATTATCTCTCCTTACCAGTTTTGCTTCATAATTTATCTTTGCAAGCACTAGGCAAATACGAGACCAAAAAAACAGACCATGTCTGCAATTTATCCTAGAAATCTCTCCAGCTATTCCGAAAAGCTTTGCTACCATTTGCCATCATTTGTTTTTTTTCACAGTGCTATCTTGCTGCACTTTTGAGGCTGGATGATCGCTTAATGTAAATTGTCACCTCCACATTGAAGTCAACGAGTTGAGTTGGTTTACAGCAGTTAAGGATCTAGTTCCTGGCAGCTCGACTTTGGCAAAGAAAGGGCTGAACTGTGTTTTGCAAACAAGCAATCCAGTGAACTTCATTCTTTTTCTCTGTTCATGAACCAACACTGGTTTGGTAAGAGCTATTTGTTATTCGAGTACTCGTTGGACAGCTTGGATCAACAATGGCTCATTCCAGAAACAGTTCATTTCAATTTCTTGCTGCTCATGGGGTGAGAACTGTCACCTAAATCAGATGGAGCTGATTCTAATCTTTGAGGGGATGAGTAAGCCTTTTAAAAATAGGAGAACAAAGGCTGAGGAAGAACAAATATTCTCGTTCACATGTAAATTCAAGTACACATAGAAAGAACAACCAATTCCCCAACTAGCATGCAAATAAAAATCTGTCCAGGCATACACAGACAAGGGAGTTATCAAGGGCCTCAACAGACTCAGTCTGGCAAGCTCAGCTGGAGTAAAAAGCATCAAGTGTTGAAGGGATTGTTATAGCCACTCTAATTAAACTTCTGTCCCAATGGCAATGGGATTTCAACTTCTAATTTCTGCACTGACCCCACTAAACTGTGGCTGAATGAGGGTATCCTCCTTGCATGGCTCTTAAGGCTTTCAGTGATGAAGCATTCAAGGTATCACTTAGTAAAATGCAGCAATGTTTAATTACTCAGTACTGCTATTTGCTTACAGTTTCCTGATCAGAAAAGTTCATCCTCAGGTTCTCAACTATCGGTTCATGTTATTTTTTCCACTGCTAGATTAAGAATCGTTACTGGTGTCTTTTTGTGATGGACAGACTGCAGTCAAGCCCACTCTTCGCTTCCTCTTTCAACACTGATGGTGACTGTCTCACAGGTCTTGATCAGCACCTTTCTCTAAACTTTGTGTAGCTGAGGTGAGATTCAGAAAAACTATCAAATAAAGGTTGAACTTCCGATGAATTTCTTCGGGAGTGTCAGGAAGAAAACAGTGTCCCTACACTGTACAGTCGTGTGCACAGGATTTTCTGACATCTTTTCAAGTATGCAGGCACCGGCAGAGACACAAGGGATTTTACAAAGGAGTTACTTTAACTGCCTTATTAATGTGGCACTTCAGATCTTGCAGCCTCCCTTCTGCTATGTATTGTTCCTCTGCTTACACCACTCTCAGGAAGGGCTTTTTGGCTTGAGTACCCGAACAGCAAGCCAAACCAAACTGATTTCAGAACATTTTATGAAAATGTTAATATTGCTTTTTTACATTACCAGGCAGATGTGAAGCCTTTCCCACTTGCATTTCGACATCACGGTGTCGGTGCGTCAGTGCACGTGGCCACGTGGAGCCTTCTGGTGGTCCTCATAAGGCTGCATTGTTAGCGTAATGTTATTGCAAAGAAAGAGTTTCTACATGCCATCACTGCAACTCTCACCTCATCAGGAGCCAAATGAAGGAACAAGTTAAAATACTGAAAGAAGAACCTAAAAATGAGCTGGAATTAATTTCACTGAAATAAATATTTTTGTAAAATCAGCTGTACAAGCTAAACTGTTACTGCATCATGCAGGAATGAAGATATACTTCTCCAAGTTGCTGATCTTTTCTGTGGACTTTTTAAACTAATCACAACACTATATCTTCACTACACTTTTGCTTTGAAAGTAAGGTGTAACATTAAGAACTTATTCTATAGCTTCGGCCATATATAAAAGCTCCTGAGCACTAAGTTAATTCAAAAATGCAAATGAAAGTCTCATAAATGGCTTATCAGATACAAAGACTAAATTTTATCTCCAGATAACCACAGGATGCTCAAGTGCCCTTTGAATTCCATAGCAGGTACCTCCTTCAAACTACCAGAAATGACCAAGTCATCTTCTTGTCAGCAACTAAAACCAGGGTCTTCTCCCAAAAGAAGACATTTCAGCTGGTATAAATCAGATTACCTGCACTGGTGAAAAAGGGCTGCACCTGGAGAATCTGTCCTGCACAGATCCAGAGAGCTCCTGCAGAGCTCTTGCACAGAAGGGCAGCGGTACATAATATATAGATTTCAGAAAGCCATATGGAAATTCCCCCGTGCCCCTCAACCACGAGGGTTACCCTGTCTTGCCTTAATTTAGCCGATTGTGGTCTCCTCCATGCAGGGAGAGGACCTCCTTCTATACACATTAGTGACTCACCACTACTCATAACCTACCATTTTTGAGAAAATTTGTCGTTCATGTCTGGAGAAGGCAAAAAAGTTTTGCCAAGTGCTTCCTTTGTACCATCTTAAACCTTTTAACGTCCCGGCTGCTGCCAAGCCACCGGCCCTGATGTCTCAGTACTGATGTACGGCTAGCTAAGCGCATCCAAATCACAAGCGTGCCCTTGAACTCCCTGAAGGAGCTGCTGCCTCCCTGTCCCTCCTGCAGGCATACCAGTCCTCTGCATGTGCCCCCGGAACCGATCTGTACGCATCCACCCTTTGCCAAACACATCCCAGCAAGTGGCAGGACCAAGCTCTTCTCAGGTGGAAACTCAGAAAAACCTAGAGGCTCTGGCAGTTGTAATTCTCAGGCACGATCCTCCTACGCTGTTTTTTTAATGCAACTGAAAAGACAAAAAGGAGAGAAATTGTCTTTTCCTAGACATAACACTATCACAGGCCCGCGGGAGAATTAAATAAATTAAATGTACCACACGTTGCTGTCCTGTTTGCAGGAGAGAAAAATGTCGCTGAGGTCTGCTCCCTTGGTGTGATTGTTTTGCACTTCACTACGGCCACCCTAAGCCGTCCGAATCATCTCAAAGCGAATCATCCTGTGAAGGGTTGACAATGCAAAACCAACCCCACATTGCTTTGTTTCTCAGATTGCCACGAGATCTGCAGCAGCATGAGGACTGTGCGTCAGGGCCCCGAGGGCACTAATAGACCTTGATGGTCCTGACTAGGCTGCCCTCCACACCCCTGCCCCTGGGCCAGGAGCTCTGCCCAGGGCCATCAGTCCCAGCCCAAGCTGGGTTCAAGCCATTCCAACCAGAGAACAGCCCAAGCTGTTCCTCGTGAGCATCAGAGCAAGTGTGATGCTTGTAGCAGGCGGCTGGAAGAAGATGATGAGGAGATAGTGCTCAGATGGCAGCTCCTCTTTGAGGAGCGCTGGATCTCAGGGAGGAGAAAATCACATGCAGAGCTTTCAGACCGTGGCATTTTCCACATGGGTTGAAAAAGAGTTCTAAAAACTGACCCTGGGTTAAAACACTTAAAATACAGATTAGTTCAGGGCACGTATGTCCCAGGAACGTCTTCTACCACTACTCCAACTTTCCCCAGAAAGCTCTCTGCTTGTAGAAGATCACACATTCCTGCCTCATACCTGCAACGACCTCGCTACGACAACTTTAGAAAGCCAATCCAAACTATAGAAAAATAAGCACAGATAGCATTTCCCAGACTTGCGTATGCACCATTCACAATTTTCTTTGACATTAGGCTCAGGTTTCCCAGAAGTAATCATCAATGCTTCAGGTTTCGACTTTTTGTTGCCCAGTTTGGGGCCTGACTTTCAAAGAACAAAGAACTTCCTGAAAATCAGTTCCCGATATTATCAGCCAGTTGTTTAATGAGAGATGCAGGTGCTTACATGAGGCATCTAATTTGAACATTTTTGCTTAAACATTCTGAGCTATCACCTTCCTCCTCGCTAAGCAGCTGCATAATGCAGAGAGCTGACACGTTAATCACCCAGTAGTTAAAAGCAGTTTCCAAAATGAAAATAAAACCTACGAAATTATCTTCTGGCAAGTGCGGTGAAAGCGTGCCTGCTGCCGTTGCAGACAAGACTTTTTTTATTTTTTTAGTGGGCAAGATGAGTTCTGAAAGAGCAAGTCCTATTAAAATCATACTGGCATTTAAGTGACATTTTGGCAAAACACCATGGAAACATTTGGTCACATCCTCTCAACGCTTAATTTCTTCCTTAAATGTGCTTTTTAATATGTCACAGTTGTTAAATTTGTAACAATAATTCCCCTGAGACTAAACAACAGCGCTTGGTATGTGAAAAATGAACAATACATTTACATCAGTAAACCAAGAGGAAATTTTAAATAAACGTCTAATGGAGTACAAATAGTCTGAATGTTACCTTTGTGAAATTTGACCATGCTGCAGGCTGATTTTAGCAGCTGGATGTCCTGCATAAACTCAGCTAAAACATATGCTGTCATACTCTTTTTCAGTTGTGACATAACAAGCCAGATTTGTTTCTTCTGACGGCTTTATTGCTGTTAGTCAAACATCGCTGTACGGACAGGGAGCTAAGGACTTCACATCAATCTGGAAACTTGCATTTTTAGAAATGCCCAGCAAAATCCTAGATGAAAATCTTGTAACGTATGGGCACTTTCCGCTGCTTTTGACCGGAGGGAAGAGGAGTCGAGATTTATATACGAAAAGACTTGTAGAAATTCCTGCTAAACCTGGTGTGGAATTTGTCTGCGCAAACATTGGGTAAATCAATGCCCAGGGAGCAAGGGGCTGGTCTGGGGAGGGAGGAACACAAAGCTGGTGTGTTCCCCGGTACAACTGCCTTCACGTGGTGCTGATAACACCGAGGTCGCGGGTTCGATCCCCGTTGGGTCCCCATGTGTTGCCTGATCTAGTTGAGAGGCGTCCCTGCCCATGACAGGGAGGTTGGATTAAATGATCTCTAAGGTCCCTTCCAGCCTGGGCCATTCTAGGATTCTCTGACTCTAAGTGTTCTGCAGTCAAAGCTTCTCTTCTTGGTGTCCTCACTCTGCATTATATAAATCTTCACTGCAAGTAATTCACAACTTCTATTATTTGTCGTGCAAAGTGTTGAGGATGTTTCTAGGTTCTGTGTAAACGCTAAAACTCCTATTAACTTGTGTATCTCCTGGCCCTTATAAACAGCTCGCAGTATGTCTGCATCTCCCTCCAGGGCTCAGGGCTGTAGCCCTACTCATTTTGATGGGATTTCTCCCCTCGTAACAGAGCACTCACTGGGTGCTACGCTGGCAGCAGGACCGTTCAGAATAGGAATCACTCTATTCGCTTCTTCCCTTAAAAATAAAACCAACTCATTTTGGATTCTGGTTTCTAGGGCAGAGATCCCACAGTGCTTTTAGCCTTGAGCACTTACTCAGACCTCCTTTTGGCTCCAGGACGAGTGCAGGCAGCAGCAGAATTTAACAGACACATCAGAGCACTGGGGTTCAGAAATTCAGCAGTCGGCTCCGCTGCTAACCATTGCCACCTGCTTTACCTCTCAGTGCTCTCGCTCCTCTCCCACTCTGCGTCTGCCTCGTCTATTTGAACCGTGGGCTCCTTAATGCAAATACCATCTTCCTGTAACAGTGTTGAGTGCCCAGCACTGGAGCCGTGACCTCTTTTGGGACTATCAAACACTCATATTATTGAAAAAAAAGGACAGAGAGACAGTCCTTCCCTCTCGGCTTTACTAATACTCATGGGTATTTCGGCCACGATGTATCAGCCTTGTGCTTTCCACCGCTGTTATCTCTAATTGCTTATCTGCTTAAGTTGTTCCCTTCCGAACAGCATAAACCTTCCCTCTCTCCTTAACCCACTGCTCTGTGTTATTCACCAGGACTACGTTCAGAGCACGTTAGTACAGTTGCAAATTCAAGCATTCCACACTTAGAAAATGTGCAGGTCAAGACTCTCTGTGCCTTCAGTCCTTGGAGAGCAGGACACGATGTACATACCTCCTTTCTATGCTCAGCCCATTCTTTGTCTCTCCACTGGCCTTAAGCATGCTCTACTATGGATAGCAGAGGTGGAGAGGAATTCAACTATGGTGGGATGGTGTGTCCCTGGCTCCAGGTCTCATTCCAGCCTGGAGACAAATAGACACTGTCCACTGTCACGCTGATATTGCTTGAGAACCACCTGTAGCTTTCATGCCAACACTGGTTTCCTCTCAGGGTCAACTCACCTGAGTTCCCAATTTCACACCCAGTCTCAGTTTTCCTTTTAACACATTGTCTTCTTTTGCCTGGCCAGCTAGTCCCCCCCCCTCTGTCCTATTTATATATCTCCTCCACGCACATTGCTTCTCTGCCCCTGCTTCCTCCTCCCCTTCTCTATCACAGATCATTGTTTCTGTCCCATGCATTCCTGATTTTATTATCCTCGTGCAATGCCCCGTCTCCAGCTCTCTGTGGCCTTTCCCAGCCAACTGACTCTACCGCATTGTTCGTACTCGCGCTCAGTTTCCCTTGGCTCACCAGCACCCATCTCTCTGTTCAGTTTCCTCACACCGCTTCTTCAGACCTGACCTTGGAAGACTCCTTGCTCCCATCTTCCCCATCCCCCATCCTTGTGCTAGTCCTAGTCTCCTCTGAAATTAAGTCATAGATTCCTCCTCTGCATTATCTGGCAGTTGGTGACCCAGGAAAGAAGAGCACAGGCAGAATAAGCTCTAAACCCAACCTCCATCTCCCTCCCAGAGCAGCCATTTCCACAGTCATCTTCAAACCCTTTCCAGCATCTTGGGGGGGAGGCTGTCTGAGCTGCCTGGGGGCAGGCAAACCCCTTAAGGATTCTGGCTAAAATCTCCACTGAGCACATACAAACTGAGATTTTTTTTCAGTCTTGTGATTTGCTAAGGTGCAGGCAGATTTTTATTGCTATACCAAAAATATAATGTCCCTGGAAGCAGCAGGACAAATAGGCTGTGAAGAAATGATGTAAGAAAAGCTTTTTTGCTGTTCTTCTGAATGAAATTCTTGCACTCGGTCACCAGAAGAGTACCTGCTGCTTCTGGGCAGATATTTTTAAGGCACTTGATTCATTAATTGCACTTCACCTGATAAGTTTCTGGGCCAGTACCAAAAATAACTGTATTCTCCACTCAGACATATTTTGAATGGTGTCATGTGATGACGGGGGGGAAGGGAGAACATGCAACCACGTAACCTTCAAAGCTCACAGTTCTCATTAACCTACACCAAATGTCAAAGTCTTTCTAGCTGAGCCTGGCAAAGTTATCAAGAGAGTTTCATACTAGGACTCCTACAGGAACAAAAACCCACTTAACAGAAACAAACGGCACCTAACAGCTGATCACGTTGCACCTAGCTTCCCTGGACAGAAAGGCAGCAGCAACTTTCCACCTGTTTGTCAAGACCGTGGATCGCATGTCCAGAAAACAAAGCATCAGGAGAAATCCAGCTGCGACAGCCCAGCCCAACAGCTATGCAGGTAGCAAATTCCCCCAGGAGTCAGCCAGACAATGCTGCTGCTCGTTAGGGCTGGGTGGGACGGGAGAAATGGGAATAGACATTTCCCTTCATTCATCAAACTGGAACAAGACCGAGAGTTCAGAAAAAAAAAACAAGCACTTTGGCAGAGTCAATGGCTGGGGACAAATCAAGAGAAAGTGAGACTTTGATCATTAAAACTGCAAGGAATGAAGGTTAAAAAGAAGTTGTTACATAAAGGGGATTCTTTAGTTACGGGAATGTTTGATCCGATTCGCAGCTAAGGATGTGCACCCATTTTAAACGGAAAATCCTTTAGCTTTGGTATGAATTTATCTGGGCTGCCAGACAAATTGCTCATATCAAACTGTCATTTGGATGTTCAGCCATCGAAAACACAGTTAAAGCATGTCCCTTAATTAGAAATCCCGTGGAAATGAAAACAATCCTCTCTGGCATCTAGTTACCCTGGATGGTAAGTTGGACTTATCATCTGGCACGGCCCCTTTCCTGTTTGCGTGGGTGGACGGAGGCAGACAAGGAATTCTGCTCCCCTTCCAACAGCCCTCGGAGACAAGCAACCTCCCGTGCCAAGGTTTCGTCTCCCGCAAGTGTCTCACTACAAACAGGTCTCGTAGACACAAGGAGCTTAGAGGTGGATGGGATAGGCGTCTTCTGCCCAGTAGGGACCAAGACAAGCTCAGCGCAGCATTTTAGTGGATAATTCTATTTAAAATGTGTCTCATTTCACTAGATAGGAGTCTCTTTGATCAGGCTGTATTGGTTTTCCAGAAAAATGTCTTCAGTCATCTGCCAGTCAAAACAATAAAACTCAGTAATTGCCTTCTGCTACTAGGTAACTCAGCAGTATCGGTCCCTCCAACCCTATCCATTTTATTGCTGGTCTTGTATTATTATATATCTTGTTCAAAGCCCTACGTCCCAGCAGCTTGTTACTATATAAGAATTTCAGGCTCATTAAAAATTAAGACAAGCCTCAAATCCTCGCAGCTGTGAAGGAAATCTTACAAGATTAATCCCAAAGGTCGAAAAGGAAAAGGTGTACTTTAGCAGTGAGGACAGTTAACCATCGGAACAATTAACTTTGGGATCTGTTAAGTTCTTTCTCCTTTGAAGTCTTTAAGTCAAGATGGCATAACATGTCCTCCTGTAGGCAGCAGACAGTCTGACACACAAGCTTTTGAATTCTACCCAGGAATCAGGCAGTGAAATTCTCTGGCTCGTACTTCGCTGATCACATTAAAGAAGCACAACAACTGCCGGGGACCTCAGACTATGAACTGATGGGAAGAGAACCCAAAGTGCTCTGGTTTTGTGCTTGTGGTGACAAATTGACGAGCTTCCAATGTTATACACTGGTGATGTTGATACACTGCTTTCAATTCGTTTGAAAATTTGCTTTATGGCCCCTTTTTACAGGACATTTCTCACTCTGTAGGAAGTAGATCCTCAGTTGTCAGTCAACATAGCCGGTGACTTAGGATGAACTATGCCAGGATTTTACCAAAAGTAGATCCAGCCATTGCTCTTCTTCAGGAAGAGCTCCTCAAGTGGTCACCACACCCAAGCATGTTTGCAAGAAAGCCTCATCCCTCAGATTTCCTGGGTTTTACAGAGGTTACAGACCAGCTCCACAGAGGCTCAGTAGGAGTTTCCTCTTTACCCCACAAAAGGAAACTGAAGAAGTGACAGAATCATGTCCCGCATGGACTCCACACAGGCAGGTTCACAGGCAAGAAGACAGAAACAGAAGTTGAATCTGCCCTGGGCCAAGCTTTCTCTGGGAAAGCTACTCCTGCTGTGGGACTAAGTATAACAAATTTGGTGTGGTTCTGTTCCTTTTCCATCGCTTTCCCCACCAAGAAGTTCCCCATTGCTTGGCTAAGCTTCCCAGGACAGGGGCTGAGGAAAGGAGATTGACTGCGAGAAGCAATAAAAATAAAAGTAGGGTATTAAATAAGGCATTGCTGTAGAGTAATAGGAAGGGTGGAAAGGAATGGGCTCATGCATATTACAGTCCTATAAAAGAGAAAGAATTCTTAAATGAGCATTAAAGAAGGCTGAGTTACAGCATGAGAAAACTAGTTTAATCACCTATTGTGCAGCTGTAGTTAATTTTGTGCAGATTTTACAGACATCCCAGCTATCATGCAATGCTCCGTACAATCACTGTGGGTGATATTCCACTTCCATCACAGGTGCTGTTAATGATGCCACGATTCGGGCAAATCTTCCATCAGCCTCAAGTTAGATGTTTCCTGAAGTAGGAGGTCAGATAACACCTGATGGATGTACATGGCAGGAGGACAAATCCGCTTCCTGACTACACCGACGAGAAACACGTGGTATTTGGGGATCCATAAATACACACACACACGCGCTTTCCACCCAGACAACCTCAGTCGGATTATCTCCAACCATCTTTGTCACAAATATTTAAAGTCCCTCTGGTGAGGGGTGTCTCCTTGGGAAAGTCTTATAATAGTCTAAAATTCATTAGAGTCCGAGTCCTGGTTTGGGAACGTAAAGTACTTTCTGCAGACCCGATCTGAAAATACACTGTTAACAGCTGATTCATCTCACGGTACATCCAAGAGATGACTGAATGATCGGAAGACTGATGGCCACTGGAAAATCTAACCAAGAGGTAACGGGGTGGTCAAATAAGCCATTAGCAGCCAAATTAAGAGTAAGAGTTATCAATCATCTCAGCTGCTGATGTTCGTCAGACACCTAAAAGAGTAGTAGCAAACTAATTGGAAAGTTTTCCGTAGCCAATTAGCAGTTTCCTAACTAATGGACAGTCATATAGCCTCAACAAGTTGTTTCTTAATTCCCAAACAAGCCCAACCTCTTTTCACAGTGCTTGTGAATCTCCAGGAGGCACGGGAAGTCTATGTTAAAGCATTTCATTCTGTATCCTGAGAGGGAAATCCTCAGCATACGCAGGAATGCAGGAAAAAAAATAAAAAAAAAAAAAAGAGAGAGAAAAGCCATATTTAGTGTAACTCAGTAAAAAGCCTATTTTTCACTTCCTAGACATCTCACCCTGAAATAAAACTACAGATAACTCACATCCCCAGATCACCTGCAGTTGGCTCGTCAGCACGGGGAGTTACGAGGAATACGCAGAGCTTCCAGCACAGCAAACACATACAGATGTCATCCCTCGTGGGACAACACGGATTTCCACTATCTTCTGCCTCGAGAGAGAGGAGGGAGTGGATTAGACCTTCTCCTGAGGCTGCAGAGGCCAAAGTCTGGGAGGGTGATAATCTAACACTCTGGCTCAGGCAGCCTTAGTTTACCTCCAGAACCTGAAAAGAAAGAAGGAGCAGCACCAGCTGAGGGTAATTTGTACCCCACCCAGTGAATCCACACCTGGCTGCCCTTTACATTACCCTCACCTGGAGATAACTCACCCAGATGAACCGTACATTAAAAAATATCTTAGTTCCCACTTCATTTGTAACAGAACCTCAAGATTCCTTCAGTTGCAATGGCTAAAAAAAGCCGTCACTTTCTGTCGCCGCTGGGCAACAAGATGTTAATCGTCACTGAGCTCCGTGAGATGAAAAGCAACCAGCCCCTGATCTGGGCTGTGCATTGTGGTAGCTCCTGCAGCTTTCACTGGCTTTCACGCCTGGTGAGAGCTCCAGCACTCTGGTGGATTAAAGCACCTGCTGTCCCCAGATCTCAGTGCGTGCTCCTACCAAAGGAAGGCCAGCCCTGTCCCCGGGGTACGGATGGGAAATTGCAAGAGGAATCACTGATGTCACCGCTTCTGATGTGGGAATCAATCGTAAACACGCTCCCTTGCAAAATGCAAAGTTCTCCAGGAGAAGAAAGGAAACTCTGCTGTTTGGGAAAAAATGTCAGACGACTTAGGATACAATAGTTAACTTTCCTCATGGTCGCGGAAAAAACAGTTCCTGGGTTGACTGGAATTGTCTGTACGTGTCGATACACGTGTTAATCATAGAATCATAGAACAGTTCAGGTTGGAAAAGACCCTTGGGATCATCAAGTCCAATCATTAACCCTACACTACAACTATTAAGCCCACACTACAACCATTAACCCTACACTACAAGTTCACCCCTAATCTTACACAACTCATAGGCTGAGCCTCCTCTGGTGACCTGGAGTAACAGTGGAAACCATTTTGACTCTTCCTTTGATTTTCATTGGCCTTGTTCTCTGGTTTGCTCTAATTGCTTCAAACACGAGCCGGGCTTTTGCTGATCTGCAGACGCATTGTTGTAGCTACTACTTTCCACCAGTCTCTTAAGTATTAGGAAGAAAACAGCTAAGATTTAGGAGGAGTTGCAATATTTTTTTATAGAACAGACCCAGGCCTCCTGGTTACTGATGCCTTCTGTTTACGTGACTTTCGATCTGCTGAGCAAGTATTTGTCAAGCGAATGGTATTTCAGCCCCTGTGTGTTTCAAGCACCACAGTTCTGACAGTTGTGCAGCAGATGGGTTCAGTGACGCAGTGATATGCTGCAACCAGTGAAGAAATGAAAATACCAACCTTATTTTTACATCAAAATGAGAAAAAAATCATTTTGTAAATAACTAAATACTACTAGCCTTCACAGCTATTTTGATGCAGTTCTGAAAGAAATGTGCTTTTCATGACTCAGGGCCTCCTCTGTGTTCCTGAGTAGAAAGTTCTTACCAGACAAGCGCTTCTGATGTCAGATCTTATGTTCTTCCACCATTCCAAGGTGATTCCCTTCACCTGTTGTGGTGAGGTTCCCAAATGTATGTAAGTTATGAAGAATCACAGGCTCTGAGGCTAGTACCTACAGACTGACTTGCTCCTCTTTCAAAAAAAAGTCTTCAGCCTGCTCAGTGATGGGGTAGAACAGCAGTACAAGGTTTGCTTGGCTTTAGCAATCTCCTAGTCTTTGGGGTGACCTAGGTGCTGGCAGTACAGCCCATCGCAGAGCTGTGAACACGAGAGGAAGCAGTTGTGCAATTTCATAAGTACAATTTATACAGACAGTTCAGACAATGAAGCAAAAATACCCAATGAGCACTTAGTGACAAGACCTATGAGGTCAGCTTATTCCCCTGTATCTGTGGGAAGATAGGCATAAGCCACGTAAAATTTATCCTTGTGTCGAGGGTTAGCTCAAACCAGGACACATTGCCATTATACATTTATTCGCATAAACACAAATTAAAAGTCAATCATAACAATCATGTGATACCTCCTTATGAATTAGAGCAATTCCCTTAAAAGGAAATATATTTTATTATCCTAACAACAAAAGAGTCAGAAAATTTTAAAGGAAATTAACTTTCATGTATACTCTGAGGATGCTGGAAATGCACAAAAACATCACAGACCTTTTTAGTCCATTGGATAAGTGATCTGGATAAAATTTATTCCCACTCTCTAAATATGAAAACACCAATAGCATCATAACTAAACCTTCCTGCTCCCAGGTTCAGCCTTTTGAAATTCTCACCGACCTACTTGTGTTATTGCTTACTGTTGTTGCATGTAGAATTTCCCATCAAATTTCTCGTCAAAAGTCACGATGCTCTAATCACAATACAAACACAGAACAAACCAAACAGCATATAAGATCTAGCATAACAGTATCTATTTATCTTTCTGGCCTTTGGATCCATAGTGTCAAAGTAATAAACATAAAGAAAATGACAGCTCCTGCCCCCTCCCACCCCACTGAAAGCATATGACCTACGCAGCCCAGAAGCCATAGCGATTTATTTGCTCACCATTACACGTGCAAAATCATGAGTACTTCTCTTCTTTCTTCTTACTCCTGACTGGAGTTTGCAGGATGAATGCTCACGGGACTGTAATAGCCATAAGCCTGGGCTTAAATGCTTTGCTGAATCGGGATGGGCAGCACCGTCAGACAAGCTCTGACCTCTCTACAGCGATTAACAGTGGGAGATGGGAGAAGCCTGAAGTTTCATTCGTAAAAGGTTGTCATCTCAACTTGCCATTTTCAATCAGAACCCAACAAGACAAAAGGCAGGGAGAAAGAAAACATTGATATGCCCAGACAAGTCACACAGCAAACAGCCAGAGACACCCACCTAGAGACAGAAGAGCTGAGACTGACTTACCCGGGGACACTGACTGCTTTGCTTGCAGCCCTGCTGTCCCTGTCCCACCCTATATCATAGAATCACAGAATGTCTTAGGTTGGAAGGGACCTTAGAGATCATCTAATCCAACCCCCCTGACATGGTCAGGGATCTCCTTAACTAGGTTGCTCAAGGCCTCATCCAACCTGGCCTTGAACATCTCCAGGGAGGGGACAGCCACAACCTCTCTGGGAAATCTATCCCAGAGTCTTGCCACCCTCGGACTGAAGAATTTCTTCCTAAAATCCAATCTAAACCCATTCTCCTTCCATTTAAATTCATTTCCCCTTGTCCTATCACTGGGCACTCTGCTAAAAAGTCCCTCCCCAGCCTTCCTGTAGGTTCCCTTCAGGTATTGGAAGACAGTTATAGGGTCCTCCCGGAGTCTTCTCTTTTCAAGGCTGAACGATCCCAGCTCCCTCAGCCTGTCCTTGTAGCAGAGCTGCTCCAGCCCCTGGATCATCTTTGTGGCCTCCTCTGGACTCATTCTGTGGAATCATCCAGAACTAATACAGCTCCTCGGGCAAGCAAGACCCTGCCTACCTGCGTCACCCAAGAGGATCAGGCTGCAGCCAGCCAGGAAGCCCGTTACACGTGTGTGGTCAGGCTTGCAAATATAACAGCGTAGTAAGACTATAAAAGACATATTGAACTAAATTTTGCCAAGGATGATGTAACTGGGTGGGGGCACTACCAGGCTCACCATAAGTGAAGTATAACGATGGCTGAAATAAAACATTTGCATATAAATTTTAGCTCCTAAAATTTATTAGCAGCAGAGAGATAATGGTGTAACGAGTTGATGAAGAGTCGCTATGAGATCATATTTGACTTAACGTGAAGCTTGTAGGCATTGTTTCTTGGAGGAAGTACTCATTGTGTGTAGTACAGTAAAAATTGTGGTTTAAAACAAAGAGAGAAAATAGTTGCCTCAACACAGCAGCAGCGTTGTCATTGTAAATCTGCCGTGCCACATATTTTATTACATTTTCATAGCAGAAGAGGGAATTTACGATGTGATACTACAAGCTCCGCCAGCCTTCTTCTGTCAGTGGGGTACCTCTCTTAACTCATATCTAAAATATTTGCTGATACTGGAACGTGACTGTGAGACACAAAAACAGTCTTTTACAACTCAGAAGAACAAGCTTAGAGCAAAGAACGAGCTTAGAGCAAAAAGAAGAAAAACAAATAGTTTGAGCGTCTGTTTCTGCAGAGTGGACACTGTTCTGCAAATACTTCTGTTCTATAGAAAGAACAAAGAGAGGGAACCACCGCTGAGCCTCAGCTGCTTTTGTGGGTGAAGCAGTAAAATAAAGATGTTATTACCCTTACTGCAACATATAAAATTGATGCTAAGGGTGTATCTGAGAGCCTCACTTTTATCGTTACCTTTTGGGGCAAGAGTCACCTGCTGTAGTCTTTGGGCTTGAATCTGTTGTGGCCAAGTATCAACAGCACCGGGGTCAGGGCTTTATACTCTTTCCTTCTGGCTTACACTAAGGTGTAACACACTCCCCACAATCAAGGACTGATCACTTTCATTTTGGGGACCGGCTGCAGTATATTTTGAATATGCTGACCTAGATACAATTGCCACTTAAGCGTGACAGGCCCAGGCCCGTTCTAAACACATACAAAATCTTTTGATACTAAAGGTTCAGGTTTGAGAATTCCTGCTGATGAATTAGAATAAGGTGCAAATGGCATAGTAAATTTAATTTGATCAAAGTATTAGGCAGGTTTTTGTTCACCTTAGTAGACAAATATCTTGGTGTCAAGAAAATCTTTTTTATGGGCAAAAGAACTAAGAAGAGCAGAAACTTGGGTGCATCCTTAAGAGATAACAGTTACAAAAATCTGGTAGGTTGGTTTAAATCAAGAGGGAAATATTAAGGAAAAGAACTTCAAAAGCATTTGCAGGGAGGAACATTCCACCAAGACAAAGTCATCTGTCCTTACTTTCCCAAAAGCAGCATGATCAAAGCTGATTATGGGATTTCGAGCCCCGAATGTTTCTTTGTATTGCCCAAGCAGAGAGCGAAAATGCTTTATGATACCAAAAAGGACAAAAGGAAGATCCTCAGATATTATAAAGCAGGGACCAGGATTTACTGTCTTTAAAAAACATCAGGGCTTCCATCCCACCCATATGACGACATGAGACACAGTCCCTCGGAGTTATGATTGGCTGCGTAGTTTTAGGTAATGCATTGATATAATATTAAACAACAACATATGCACAGCGTTCGTAACGAGATTGGACTTTTAACCTTCTGAAGCAGTGGGAAACAATGGGGCTTTTAAAAATACCAGCTCAGAGGTAAGAAGAGGGTCAGCCCAATACAATTTATAAATACAAAACCAGTCGCATAGCTGAGTTTCACTTTAAAATATCAATTATCTGAAAGCAGAAGACGAAGGCAGAGGAGGAGTGAGAACAAGAAAGCTGGCATAGAGGGAAGGACCAGGTGACATTGCAAGGGACGGGAGAGGAGGAGTCTACAGCCTCTCACAAACCACCCCGCGATCTAGGGGCTGCCAACACTCCTCTGGGGCTCAAACTCACACACTGACATTAGTGATTGTCCATTGGCCTGACCAGCAAACTCTGAACAGCAAAATCTGAAATGCAACCAAATGTTTGCTCCTTTAAAAGACCTGAGCTCCAAACACCAGGTAACGACTGCTCTGTCTGGATTGATGAACCAGATGAGACTGAAGCCAGACCCTCAACTGCTAGAAATGGAACCAGAGTGGATCCAGCTGATTTACACTAACCTAATGAACTTGGGGAACTTGAAGACTGTCATGGAGTCAAAGCTCTGAATGCTCACAGTGCCACCAAAAAAAAAAAAAAAAATCACCGTTGTCTTTTGCCAGTGCAGGAGACATTAGTGCCCTATGGACACACTCGGCAGCTGCATGGCCCCACCTCTCCAACGTTCATGGCCAACATGACGAGCTCCTGCTCTCTTCAAGCAGCCTGAGGTTTGGTTACACAAAGGGCCACATTACATGGCAAGAGAGAGACTTTGGTATCTACACAGAACATGTGAGCAAGCAATGAACCACTGTAATGACAGACAGGAATCTGAAACTCACTTGCTGCCCCGAACTAACTTTGGAAAAAGGTTAGAGCAGGAAGCAAGCCCCATACCAGGAAATTAGTGGATTGGGTCTGGGCTGTGCTTCAGCACCAGTGCGTACCAAAACAAGAGCTCCTCTGGGGGACAGGGGACAGCAGTTAATTCTTTCCTTCTATTTCCTCCCTCCCCTTGTGCTCTCGCTCCTCCTGCCTCCCCTAAGCCCCCCTCTCCAATTCAATCTAGTCCCATCCTGAGAGCCTGAGGTTTATTTAAGCGAAAGCCATCGGCTTTGACCACGTTTTCAAGGTTAGAGACCTTTTTACCATGTTTCTCTCACACCGAACAGACAGATTCAAATAATTCAAAGTCAAGGTGGGCTAAAGCAAAGAACTGCTGCTGGACTAGAGCATTCAAGATGACCAAATTCTAGCAGTGGTTTTGGTAGAAATACTGAACCAGACAGGATCTAAACTTACATGTCTGCAATCTCAGCTAGGCACACAGCACCACCTATTTTAGGAGAACATTTCCTTCACACATTATCAAACACTACAGGCCACTCAACACCATTACCCAGTACCCTACTGAACCAACTTGTCCTCTAAGAGCAGTAGTTACAACTCTGACCTGCCTCAAGAAGAGCGGAAGAGATCACCGCGGGCTCACCAATGCAGTCAGCGGAATTTCTAACATCAACAAACCTAGGAAATAATCTCCCACAAAAGAAAAAACCCCAAGACACCTCACTGGGAAATGGAAGGGGGCTTAGGTGAGGCTCTGTTGAAGAGCCCCCTCATCTGCTCACAGCCATGACTCGTTCGACCCCACTCCTACCACGCCACATCACCCCGTCAGTTACAGCCTCACAGGCAGCACTGCTGCTACAACTACACGGGGATTAGACATGGGGAAAAGGACTGGTGGCTTGTGGTAACAATCTGGAATCCACCAGGTGTTCTAGCTGCCACATCAAGTGTGTTTCTACCTTGGTGCCACCTCAGTGGTGGTTTTACCTGGGAAAACTCCAGTTCTCCAAGATTCATGCACTCATTTTATGATTTACGTCCAGAAACCTCCTTCACTGGGCTCATTTCAGGATTTTACTCAGTTCAGGCCCTCCAATTCCCTTTCTTGGGCCTGATTTTCAAGGGCCCTTTTTGCTGTCAAATCATGGCACCTGCAGCAGTCCTGGGAAAGGCAGCCTGCCTCCAGCTCTCCGCCAAGAAATTACTCACGTCACTGCCACGGCACTCAGAAGATGGCACCTCCTGTTCACCAGTTCCAACACTCGAAGCAGGCAGGCACTGTAGTCCCTCATCAAGCAAAATGACTCAAGGAGGATTTGGCAGGAGAAAAAGCATCAAAATCGGACCCGAGTCAAATGCAGCTCTCCAAGAAATTCCTTTTGACTTGCAAGCTCCATGCAGACTGGAACTGCCTTCCTGTGACTTACCACCACCCTCCTGCAAGGCAGCTTTGGAAGGGAGTCTGTCACCCAGGGATGTTGTTCGACAATACTTCACGTCCTTTTTTACTGTCTTCTTTTTAAGCCACTTCCAAACTCAGTTCCCTTTGCTTCCTACTCAGATCAGACTAATAAGAACATCACCTCAGGGAAAAGACTTGTACACAGACAGACTTCCTCCTCAGAGGATCAAACAGGCCAGACTGTTCCTTTTCAAGTTTTATTAATCCCGGTTCATAATTTCCACCACATCATTAGTCATTTCCTATTATTGAATAGCTGGTAGCAGCATCATTGCACAGTAAATAGCGAGATAACCATGCCACCTGCAACTTCTTGGCTGATACCTACCCACAACCACATCTGGGTAAAAGACGAAGAGGTAAAATTAAAAGTCAAGGCATGTAGACTTTTTTGATCTGTGGCTCATTTCTTTTATTCACATCATCTGCTCAGCTGGCTACATAAGCTGCTGCAGACCTTGTTTGAAAACAGCTCCAGAAGATTAACACTAAAACCAGCAGTTTGGAAATGCGGTGATTTTCACTGGAATTCCCCTTCCTGAGGCATGCAGGGTCTTTGGGGAGCTTGTTGGTTATCAGGGATTATTATTCATTTAGTTTCCCACGCTTTTCTCAGTTTGTCAATACCCTTTAGGTAATTTTGACACCAAAAATGGGCAGAGAATTGAAGTGCCTTGAAGCAATGTGTTTTCTATTCAGTTTTTCTTGCCCCCCATCAATAAAGCTTATTTTTATAACAAAACTGTTCTCTCTACTGTCTGGCTCAGCAAATAATTGGAAGACAGTGCCCTGGTCTTTTCAGTGTAATATCTATATACCTGAATTTCTGGAGTGTCCTCTTGGACACTCTTCTTTTTTTTCCATGCCGGAAGGGTCCCCATGCACAAGTTATGGGTCAGGGTTTCTGTGTGGTTCACAGAGCCCCGCATCAGAAGTGTGAGGCTGTGATGCTCCCAAGGCAGCTGTTAGAAGAGCAGAAAGGGCTGTGCTCCACCCAGGCAGCAGCGGTGCTTCTCCTCTCTCCTTCTTGCCATTATTTCAGGAAATTTTCCAGCCACGGGCCCTCCCTCTGGTCTGCAGTTTCCCCACACGCTCTGCAGGAGAGCCTCGCAACGGCTCCACACTAAGTTGGCAGAGGACAATGAGCCTTTCCAGCGTCTCCAGGGGCAGGGGATGGAATCCCCAGTCCCCAGCACTGCGAAAGAACTTTTCCCTTGAGAAACACCTTTTCGCTTGTCCTCAAGACCACAGCCTTCACTCGGCCTGAAGTGTGACTTCAGCAGCCAGGAATGGCTTTGGGTTTACAGCGAAGGAGGTTGCTGCCACAGACTTCCTGCATGACCTTAGGCAAGAAGGCACTTGCCATTAGACTTTCTCAGTGCTTGTTTCAAGTCATTCCTGTTCTTCTGAACACAAACAGTGGTCGTTAGAGGTCAGCTGAGTCCTAGGTGAAAAGAGGTAATTAAATGCTTAATGACTAATGCATTTAACATCCTTCTGGGGAGTGCTGCACTGTGCCTGCAGCACGGCTGCTTTTATCAGGGCTGTCTAAAAGCCCATCTGCCAGCCCATGCAGGATAACGCTCAGTCAGGTGCCCGCGGACTCCTTCCCCTCTGATCCTTATGGCACTTTCAGGAGAAGCTTGGTAATTCTAGGAGCAGGATTATGTGATCTGGCTGCAGCAGGCTCTGGTAACACTTACCACGAGGGACACCCTCCCTGAGTATCTTCTGGCACTCTCTTGGCAGTCCTTGACTGTGACCTGCCACCACTTGGTGCTCCAGACTGCCTACAAGAGGTGGCAGGAGCTGGCAGTGCCCAGGTGTGTTTGCCCCTGTTTGTTCTTCCTCCACAGGGTGCCCGAGCAGCCACCTCTGTGACCCAGGCCTTGTAGTGACCATTTGCCTACACAAGAATTGCTTCCTTATATACTCATCAAACACCCACCTGACAAACTCTCATTGACATTGTTTTCTCTGACCCATCACCCTAATTCCACATGAGCTTTTTGTGGTTCTGTCTCCTCTGTGGTGTAAGCAGATGGAATTACTCCCCTCTTGAGCAGGGAAAGAAGAGGACGACATCACCACAGATCAAAACCATTCTATGTCCGGAGAACGGTTTTTCAAAGTACATTGTATTTTACAGCTTTTTTCTGTGCACAGTTCAGAGCACTACGCTCACTTGCAGTTCAGATGGAGCTCAGATGAGTACCCAGAAACAGAAAAACATGCCTTTAGGGCTTCCAGCCTCTCACCTCATATCAAACCACGGTGGCAGCATGAAAGATGCATCTCACTATCTAAATCCTGGGACCATCTTTTCCTTTCCCACTCCTCCACATCTCACTCAAGCTCCCATCCCTACCCTTGGTTTGGGTAGCACATACCTACCCCAGAACTACTCCTCTTCTCAGCTCTCCTGGCTCCTCACAGCTGGGGAAGCAGAATTAGGCTGAGGTAGCCTCAGCTCAGCTTCATCTCATCTAACTTTATAGAATCACAGAACTGTCAGGGTTGGAAGGGACCTTAAAGATCATCCAGTTCCAACCCCCCTGCCATGGGCACGGACATCCCCCACTAGATCAGGCTGCCCAGAGCCCCATCCAGCCTGGCCTTAAACACTCCCAGGGATGGGGCTGCCACCCCCTCTCTGGGCAACCTGTGCCAGGGTCTCACCACCCTCATGGGGAAGAACTTCTTCCTCACGTCCAATCTGAACTGATCCATCTCCAGCTTCAATCCATTCCCTCTAGTCCTGTCACTCCCAACATCCTGACAAGCCCCTCCCCAGCTTTCTTGTAGCACCCTTGAGATACTGGAAGGCCACAATAAGGACTCCTCGGAGCCTTCTTTTCTGCAGACTGAACAGCCCCAACTCTCTCAGTCTGTCTCCATAGGAGAGGTGCTCCAGCCCTCTGAGCATCCTCATGGCCCTTCTCTGGACACGCTCCAGCACATCCAGATCCTTCTTGTGCTGTGGGCTCCAGAACTGGACGCAGGACTCCAGGTGAGGTCTCATGAGAGTGGAGCAGCGGAGGAGAATCCCCTCCCTCGACCTCCTGGCCACGTGCCTCTTGATGCAGCCCAGGGCACAATTGGCTTTCTGGGCTGCAAGTGCACACTGAGAGCTCATGTTGAGCTTCTCATCTACCAGTACTCCCAAGTCCTTTTCTCCAGGGCTGCCCTCAAGCCAATCACTGCCCAGCCTATATTGATGCTTGGGATTGCCTCGACCCAGATGGAGGACCTCAGTTACTTGCCAGCAGCACATCAGTCAGGGTCCTTGAAAATTTACTTTAGTGAGTGGAAGTATGGATGTTCAGCACCTGGAGGTGCCTTTTCCTCAGGTCTCCCAAGGGAGACTAGAGATTGTCTTCTTGGATAAACCAAAGGAGATGAATCAGGTAACAAAGCCAAGGGGGAGTCCCCTAACTCAGCTGTTAGGGACAGCTGGATGGGACAGACTTCTCACTGTCACACAGGCAAGTTATTTAACTCCCTACTCCCCCCAGAGTGAATGTGAGTTGATTATGCACAATAAAATCTTCCTCCCTTCCAGGAGTGCTGAAAAGCTCTAATTAGTGTGCCTAAAGACCTCAGACTATAAAAGTGTAAATAGCCTGTCTTCTTAATAGTAGTAATGAAATCCTGGAATCAGTAACTTGACAATAATTGCTACATAGGTGTAATAAATTGCTTTTGCCACCTCAGATGGATTTTCATGAATTGGGGCTTTTGTTCTCATGGTCACCAAGTTATTTTTTGCCCTCCTAATGAAATTCTGTGAAATTCCTGCAATAATGATGGGGGAAGCATGTAATGGAGAATGATGGGCGTCTTTATAACCAAAGCTGGTCACATGAGCCATAGATCAGAGAAATGGGATTTCTGGTACAGTAACATCTCAGTAGCTCAACTAAGACAGGCAAAAGCCTGTTGATCTTGATATTCTGTACAGATGACAGAGTCTTTATCTTAAGATCTTTATCTTAAGAGTTGTCCAAAAGGAGAAATCATTTCCATTCACATTTAACAAATGCAAAATGAGGGCAGGGAACAACAGATCAACACCAAGGACTCTGAGGGAGGACTGGAAACTGAGGCAGGTTTCCTTAGACACAACTCAGGGCTTAAACTCCAAGCCCCTCCCCTTTTTTTTTCAGTCCACAAAGCAACCTCTGCCTTCGTCAGTCACAAAGCTGCTATGTAACTCCTCTGCGATACTGAGCGCCGCTGAATTCCTGTGCACAGCACCAGGAGCCAAGGCTACGGCTCGTACCGTGGTCATTCGACCAGGATCAAACCCCGTCACCCCTATTCTGAAAGCTCAGCATTTCACATTCCCTCGCAGATAGGAACAACATGCCTTAATTTAAGGGAAGACCGCGCTTCCTCAAATGAACAGGGGGAAGGGCAGGGTTTAGAATGGAACGTAATTATTTAGCGGTGCCTTGAACAGTTGCCTGGCACAGTCGGCACTTGCAGACAGCACTTCCTCCTCTAACAGCGGTCCTGAGAGCTGGAGCTGTCTTGACTTTTATCAGCAGGGCAGCCCTGCACTCTGCTCGGACCCAAATGATCAAGTGGCCTTTGCAGCTGCCACCACTTCCTATTAAAAGATGACAAGAGGCCTGTGAGATTAAGAAAGGATAAAAACAAGTACTTATCATTTGGGAAGTAATGTCGTTGGTTGTCTAAAGCAACGTAATTATATCACGAGCTTTATCTGTGAGTGGCTTTTCCCTTCCAGGAGGTAGGAATAGAAAAACTTTTCACTTCATAATGAATCCTATTGAAACTCCATTTTGCCCTTGGCAAAAGGCCATTATCCCGCAGAAACATGTAATCATCCTAAAAATGCATAATGGCATGGAAAAGGGACAAGTAGTTTCTTGAAATATTGTTTGTAAAAGGCCTAATTTATAATGGGGATTGTTTGTGTTAGGGCCTTTTGGCATGTATGGTTAACAAGAACTTGCTGTTCTGCTGCCAGTTCGTTTAATCAAGAGGGCCTTGTGTAGGCCTCGGTTGATACGGCCACGGAAACAATGGGGGCTTTTTCCCCCGTAACTGCCCCATCACGATAGAGAGAACGCCCCACTATTTCATCTGTAGTTGTTGCTCTTCTTATAGACCCTGCTGCTGTCACTGCGCCCCATCAAAACATTCACGCCATCAGACTCCTCGCACGGCTGTGCCCATCTAGAAAAAATATTAGGAGTGATCTGGCAGCACCACTAATTGAGGACAATCACACAACTAGAGCCTCTTTGTAGAGACACAATTGTATAGCTGGGAGGAGTGGCTGACACGCCAGCAGGCTGTGCTGCCATCCAGCGAGACCTGGACAGGCTGGAGGGTTGGGCGGGGAAAAATTTAATGAAATATAACAAGGGTAAGTGTAGAGTCTTGCATCTGGGTAGGAACAACCCCAGGTTCCAGTATAAGTTGGGGAATGACTTATTAGAGAGCAATGTAGGGGAAAGGGACCTGGGAGTCTTGGTGGACAGCAGGATGACCATGAGCCAGCACTGTGCCCTTGTGGCCAGGAAGGCCAATGGCATCCTGGGGTGTGTTAGAAGGGGGGTGGTTAGTAGGTCAAGAGAGGTTCTCCTTCCCCTCTACTCTGCCCTGGTGAGACCCCATCTGGAATACTGTGTCCAGTTCTGGGCCCCTCAGTTCAAGAAAGACAGGGAACTGCTGGAGAGAGTCCAGCACAGGGCAACTGGGATGATGAAGGGAGTGGAGCATCTCCCTTATGAGGAAAGGCTGAGGGAGCTGGGGTTCTTTAGTTTGGAGGAGACTGAGGGGTGACCTCATTCATGTTTACAAATATATCAAGGGTGAGTGTCACGAGGATGGAGCCAGGCTCTTCTCGGTGACAACCAATGATAGGACAAGGGGTAATGGGCTGAAACTGGAACATAAGAGGCTCCGCTTAAACTCGAGAAGAAACTCCTTCTCAGTGAGGGTGACGGAGCCCTGGCACAGGCTGCCCAGGGAGGTTGTGGAGTCTCCTTCTCTGGAGACATTCAAGACCCACCTGGACACATTCCTGTGTAGCATAATCGAGGCGTTCCTGCTCTGGCAGGGGGATCGGACTTGATGATCTTTCAAGGTCCCTTCCAATCCCTGACATTCTGTGATTCTGTGATTCTGTGTATGAGCAGCGCCTTTGCTCCGGAAACGTAGCAGTCCGTACACACGCTAGGAATGAAACCTCTTCATCAGGCACTCATCTATGCTGAGAGTTGGCTCATGTGCAGGAGAAAACATTGCCCAAAAGGGAATGAGAAAGGCTGCGATAAATACTTTTCACCTGCTTGGTGAAGTTGGAGTACACGTGGATCACATTCAGTACCCACAAAATGAGGCTAGAAATGACCCTATTATATCTGGCTGTATTTTCATCACATGGATTAACAAGTATGTAGACACACCAGGCATCCTGCTCAGTGGTGCACCGAAAGGTCTCTCCGGTTTGTAACCTCTGTAGATGCACAACACACCTTTGTAATCCCTCCAAGCATCTTTCTTTTCTGTTAGGAGAAGTCTGTGTTCAAGTTCTGCAAACTGTTTGCGGTACATTCAGTGCTCGGCCCAGATATTAAGTCATTGAAGTCTTATTGCAAAGCAGAAGTAAAGCCATAGAGAACAAGCCTAAACCTTCCTGCCCCGAGCCTTGGATCTCAGGAAGCACTTCCTCAGGGAGAGGGTGCTCAGGCACTGGGATGCTCTACCCAGGGAAGTGGGGGAGTCACCCTCTCTGGAGGTGTTTAAGGAGAGGCTGGATGTGGCACTTAGTGCCCTGGTCTGGCCCATGTCGGGGTATCGGGTCATAGGCTGGACTTGATGATCTCAGAGGGCTTTCCCAGTTTCAACAATTCTGTGATTCTGTGGTCATTCACACTGAGCAAACTCCACAAGTTAGAGGAATCACAATGTGTTAGATTATCAGGGAGCCAAGTGGTGGCTGCATGATGTACCTGCAACCATGCCCCAGACACTGGTGGCACAGGTTGCCCAGAGAAGTTGTGGTTGCTTCATCCCTGGAAGTGTTCAAGACCAGGCTGAATGAGGCTTTGAGCAACCTGGTCTAGTGGGAAGTGTCCCTGCCCATGGCAGAGGGGTTGGAACAAGATGATCTTGAAGGTCCCTTCCAACTCAAGCCATTCTATGATTCTATGCTCCTGCACTGTGACCTTGAAGCACGGCGCGTCCCACCCGATGGAGAAACGCTGAAGAACCAGGCTGCTGCTTGTGGGTCCTGCCTGAAGCTCAGCATTTCTGGTCAGAGCAACACAGAGATCCAGGGGCTGCCTGGCAGTGGGAAGCAGGGTGCTACGCGGGGCAAGGAGCATCACTGCAAGTGGGGGAAACACGTGCTGGGGAGCAAGTGGTGGAGGCTGCCTGGCAGCACAGTGCAATCTCACACAGCTTACGCCCATGTGACAAGGAGCACACTGTGGAGGGAAAGGAGGAAACGTGGATTTCGAGATTTGTAAAGCCAAGATCTAGACCTGAAAAGGTGCATCTTGTTAACACAAACCAGCTATTTGCTGTATATATGGCAGTTGTGCCTCAAGGTCGCAGGCACAGATGGGGCCTGTTGTGCCTGGCACTGTACATACATTTATTTTAAGACAGTTCTTGCTACCAAGAGCTTAGAATGGAGACAGAATGGTATTTTTAACAAAAGCACAATAATTGCCACAACTAAAATGAAAACAAAGCTATAATTTGGACAGCTTGACAGTGTGTGAAGGCCTTCTGGAGAGAAATGTAATTCAAGGAATTTTTGTCTTTTAGGGGGTTCTGTTGAATCCATGGGTATCTCCCTAACATATAGAAAAAAAGAACCCTTCTTTATTTACTCCAAAGCTGTGTTTGTACAGTAAATGCTGAAGACCTTCTTCCTTCCATAACCAAATAAAATGATCCCTTTGGTTATTTATAGTCCTCATGGCCCAAAGACATCACTTGGCTCTCTACCACAAGCCCAGCCGTGTGTTACTATATTAAAAAACGCGAAAATGTAATTACGGGGTACTCAAGCCAGTGTCTGCAGACAAAACCTGCCAGGAGCGAGGAGACAGGAAATATGTGCCCTCCGGAGCTGCGCGCGGCCTTCCCCGCCTCAGGACTCCACCAGGACTGAAAGAGGAGGGCTGGGGGTTGGCTTCCCAGGCCAGCGAAGTCTCACCCGCCTTTCGGCAGAAACCAGCCTGTTGTAAACTGCAAGTGCAACCCTGACCAAAAAAAAAAAAAAAAAAAAAAGAGAAATTAAAAAAAAAAAAAAAACCTCCCTGCCAATTCAGAGAGCCGCACCATTTACGCTCGGTCACACTGCGAGCCACCCTGTCTGCCCACAGAGGGGAAAAGGGAGTAGGGTAGGATGCACAGACCTTGCCTCCCCTGCACAAGCCTCCTGCATCTGTCTCGGAGCTTTGTCCTCTGCAGCGGAGCAATTTCGTATGCATTCAGACGGAGTGCAGAGCACAGAGACTGAGTTATTTCCCCCTGGCAGCACTCTTCCATGTAAAGAGCTGATGCTCCTGGGCCTAAGCACTGATCTTCATGTCTTTGCTCAGCTTTTGTGTATCTTCCTTTCCCAGTTTGCAAGTCTTTTCTCTCCATATTACTATCCCTGAGCTGGCAGCTACTACCCACAGCAGAAGGAAAACCTGACACCCCTCCTGATTTAACCCAGCTGGTCCCTATAGGGCTGCAAGCTCCAGGCATCCCCACATAGGCTCTGTTCTGCTCCTGAGCTGGGCACCCTATCGAGGCACAAATCCTGAACCCCACCCAGGGTGCCTGTTTTCACAAGGGTTAGTAGGTTCAGGACCCAGCAAACCTCATCCTCCTGCCACCTGTATAAGAGTCCCCATGTAGCAGTGGAGGGGGAGCAGCTGAGAGATGCTCTGGGAACCCGGTAAGTCTGTCCGTGAGCGGATCGCCACTGACTTTAAGAGGTGACTCCAGATTCGCACCGGGAGCACGAATTAAGCGGAGTTAAGCTGAGACAAATCCAGGCACGGCACCACTTTCTCCCAGGACACCCACACAAGTAGCTAATGAAGAGTGAAGGAATGAAAGAAAGAAAAAGCACTTTTCCTCAGGGCACATGAGCTCTGACAGGAAACTTTAGAGAAACTCTGGGGGAGGGATAAGTCACTTGGGTGATGAATCGCCCACTGGCCTTCCAGTATAATTTCCAACCAAACTGTCTTGAGGAGGCTTCCCTCGGAGCCGAGCAGAAAATCCTCTTCAAAATATACAGTCTCAGGGTAAAGAAGCCAGGTGTATAACCTCAGAGGTGCGCTGTGTGTTAACAAAGAGCTCACAGCCGGTCGTTCACCTGCTCCTTCCTTCTGCTGTCAGCCTCCTGTTTTAGCAAAACCCAAGTCCATTAGTTTGTCCCTCGCTACTGAACATACGTTGACAAAAAGGCAATTAGTTGCTGACAGAAAGAAACGCAAGTTAGGAGCGGTTGTCCCAACCCAGCACGGCCAAGTCAGCCACAGAAAGGTTGAAAAGGCAAAGTTTTGCCCGTTTGCAGCTCAAAACAACCAGGCCTTCCATACTGTCCACCCAAAGTCAAGAACCCCTCCGCAATACTTTGTAAACTTCCCGCCAAGCTCATTTGCTCTGAGAGTCTGCAATAAAACTGCAAGCGTCAACGTTTTGCACGGGCTCATTCTGCAATTAATCGGATCAAAACCTTGTGAGTGGAAGATGAAGCACCAGGGATGTTCCCCGTACCCTCACACCATTCGCATCCAAACTCTTGCCTTGTCCGTTCTCGCCTCTCGCTTTAAGCTCTCTCAGACCCCCACTCCCCTTCCACCTAACCCAGTTTAGTGTCTTATTATTGCAGGATTTCCCAAACTTTCTTCCTCTGGCCGGGAGCAGATGGGACCTCTCCAACGCAGTATCCGCAGTGCCACCTTCTGGCCTGCGACACGAATCCCAGCCACCCAGCCAGGCCCTGCCGCAGTGAAAAAAGGGCTTCGCCAACCTGCCCATCCTTTCTCTGGCATCCAGCTCGCGTGGCCCGTACGCGAGATATCATTTTAAGATGTTCCCTCAAGGCTGTCACCAGGCTTGCAGAAGCTTCTCAGATACTTCCCAGCCTCTGAGCAGCAGCAGGTGCATTTCTAGCAAGGAGGATCTCAGACCCGTGCCCTGAAGCTCAGCACCGGCAGCTACAAAGGAAGGTGAAAATACATTGTCAGGAGCACGGCTGGAAGTTGCTTGCCGGGCTTCGGTATTAATTCTCTGCAATGTTATTTACGGCCACCCTAAAAAATTAAGTGCTTCATGGAGCTTTCTGTGGGTTTTGGCCACATGGAACAAATGCGATTTCCTGATGCTTGTATCGCGTTGGCAGCATTTCAGCAATTTCACTGCATGTCTCTAAATAAGGACTTAATTCGCATTTATTATAGGCCCCATTACACCACTGGCAGTGGCTAAAGGGGCCTTGATTTTTGGCAGAAATGTCATTTACGCCCACCTTATGTCCTTTTTACGGCATTCTGATCTGGTATAAAAGAGAGAGAGGCCGTGTTCTCTACAGCTCCAGCTCGCATCCTGGAAGCCAGAAGTTTTCCACTGACCCTGGCTTCGGTGAACTGGGAAGACATTTCAAATGAAGAGCCTACCTTCCACTAATACGCTTTTTTTTCACTTTACCGAGCCCTTTGTAATGCTATATTAGAATAGCAGGGGAAAACAACAGAGCGGAAGCAGGACTTGTGCTGGAGAGGATGGTGTTTGCTCTCTGCGTGGGGAAAATGCAGCTACAGTAGCCAGGGGACGTTTGGGGGGCTGCAGCCCTTCACCCCCATGTAGCGCAGCCGGGGCATGGCGCCGGGACACGCCGCTTGGAGAAGGCTTCTTCCCAGCTGAGCGCTTCTCCTGTCTGTGGAACTGGAGCACAAAGTTGAAGCGTTTGCATTTCAAAGCCAAAGGTACAAGATTCCTCCTGATGCTGTTGCAAGGAGGCCACGGATGCACCGTGCGACCTTGGGTGGTTTATCCCTCTCTGTGAAACAGAGACAAGAATTCCTCGTTCTTCTCCATTTGCTTCTCCAGACTGGAAGCTCTCCGAGGCAGGAGTTGCCTCTTCCATGCACGGACCATGCCCTGGCACAGTGGACTCTGATCCTGGCTGGCCACTGCTGTAACACCCAGTAATGTTTGGATGAGGAGAGTTTACACATATGGGAAGTCCGACTAGAAGAAGTCTCCTGACATAGCCTGGGAACTGCCATTGGGAGCTGTAATCATAACAAAACGCAGCCTTTTATCTCCCGGCGGGAAGTCTTCCAGCTTCCATTTTTCTCAAGATCTATCCATCCCTTTGTAAAATATATCTATTGAAAAAATTAAGAACTTTCCAACTGAACTCACATTTCTAAGTATCATTTGAAAATCCATGGACAATTTTGGGGGTAAATTGGCAAAATTCCAATCGAGCTATCACCACTGCAATTAAAGTGATTTTTCCATCTGAATATAACCCTGACATGGAAAGAAATTACACTATCACTGCATAAAGCTGTTTTGATAGATCAGTTCCCTCACTGAGCATATTTTATACTCATCAAAACTATTTATACATCTTCACGTAACAGAGCTATTCTAGGTATTTCAAATCTGAATAATAATATTAGTCATTCTTGAAAGAACAAACTCATGCAGTATCCTTATTAATGCAAAGTACAAATACCTAAGAAGAATCCAATTCTATTTTTTTGCCAGCTCTTGCTTACACATGCACATAGACGCACGCACGCGTGGAGCTCACATCCCAGTGGAAGCACAGATTCTGCTAAGCTTAGTGCTGAAGACCACTAAAAGGAAGCACTTTCAGTCTATTTTTAAACATGCGTGCTCTAAACACGCACCAAATCAAAACTCCTTAACATTCGCTCCTAAGAGCTTTTGGAAAATCCAGCTTAAGGGAATTAGGCACTTGGATCTAATTGAATTTCAGTGTGATATGGACACCTAAGTCCTTGAAGCTCCTTTGGAAACTCCTGTCTTATCCAATACAGGGTTCATTTTCCAGCTGAGAAATACCTTAGTAATGGTACACTTAACACTCAACAGTCATTTGACCTATTTTACTAATGTGTTTGGGAAGGAGGTTAATTAACAGTGGATAGCTATATCCTTAAGCTTAATTTTTCCAACAACCCTGCTCATAAAAGGAAAAATTGAGTACATATTAAAGGAAGCAAGCAATTAAGTTGCACAAATAGTGAGCTCATTGAACTGCAGCTGACTTCTATCATGTCAAAGAACAACTAAACACAGAAGCAATGAAAAGATTGTTGCCACGACCACCACTGAGAACTGCCTGGCAATAAAGATGAATAACTTCCTACTTGAAGATTACTGATTAAAGCTCTTAGAAACCAAAAGGTTAGACATAGGCATATCTGGAGCAAAATATTTTAATGCATGTTTGGCAGATTCTGTAACGTATTTACAGTGGATTTAAAGCAAAGATTTATACAACTCTGGTAAACTCTGCTTTAAGCAGCCTTTAAGATCACAGCAGTTCCAAACATCATAAGGGCAGGGGTAAGGGGCTACCCCTATCATTCCCTAAAGACACGGGTGGGGGAATGGAAGGCTGAGTATTCCGGGGCTGAGCACGCTGCGGGAGGGAGCAAGGCTCAGCGGGATCAATGGTGTCTAGAAAACAGCAGGCCAGCACTGGCTGGACCATTTCCATAGAGCTCCGTGGCAGAATTTATTATCATCCCTGCGTCCAGGACAATGCAAAGACGTCCAGCCCTAAAGCCTCAGTGTGACTAAAGAAATCTTATCTTGGTCCTTGATCCAGCGTGACCTAAGGATAAGGAGCTAATAAAGGCCCCGTGTCTGGTACAGTTTACTGCACTAGCTGAGGCATTGCTGGGGGAGAGGAGAAACACCAGCTCAGGCCACCTGCTTCCCATGGGACTGCAGCCCTCCATGGGCACAGCCTCTCAGAGAGGAGGGCAGCCAGGCTGCTCTACACCCCAATATCCACCTTTGGGACCGCCAGGCAGCTTCAGCTGGTTCATTCGGTTGTCTTGCAACAGGTCTCACCCCTATGCGTGTCAAAAAACATTCATCACTGGATGAGGGACAATCTGGGCAGTGCAGAGCCATTACAAAGCTCTCGGGCCAATCCCCTGCTGACAGCAGTGAGTAGGAGTAGGGAAAGAGCTGCAACTGTGGAACTGGAACAGAAACTGGAGTTTTCATCAGCCAGAAAAGCCCTTTTTGACAGCCAGCACAGCATCACGTTTGTTACAACGGCTGGACATGCAGACGAAAGCCGAATAATCAGGTGCGGTGGGTGCAGCGAGTTACTACTTTGTGTTGTGTATTTGCAAAGCAGCAGCAGAGCCCAAAGCCACAAGATAAGGAGGCTCCTGCAGAGACGTAACTCCCAGCTGGTGAAAATTCTGCTCCACAATATGTATAAATATGGTTAACCAAGACCAGGAGGAGGTGTCCACATTTCCGCCTTACCTGTACCAACAAGATCGGCAACCTGGGGAGCAAAGTTCCCCTAAGCGCTGCTTCAGAGACGGGTTTTTCTTCCACTTCTTGCTATGCTTCCTTGGAGCGTTTCCCCAAAAAGAAATGCTGGTTGCTTGAAAATGAATTTTGGCTTTAACGCTGATATCGCACAGAGTGCCTGTGATCTAAACGCTCAGCTGTGTGCTTCTGCTTCACCTGAGCCACCAAGGTTATAGTAGTCAAAATCTAGTGCCCCACAACAACCGCTGCGGTACTTGCTCCATGAGTACATCACCAAACCGACTGTCTAGAAAACTTCTAAACGAAAAAAAGAGATGTAGCAGCTGCTTCAGGAGAGAGTCTGACACAGTAGTGGGTGGGAAAAGCGTATCTCTGTCCCAGAGGAGCTCTGCTGGGACACGCCCAGGAGGCAGGAACCTCCACAACACAACTTTGCAGTAGTGCTTTTTAAGATTTCCGAAAGCCCTTGACAGTTTTCACGCCGGAGCACAGGCCGTGCAGTAGCACGTCTGAACGTGATGACAAGAACTGTGCTTTTCCTAGCGACATCTCATGAAACTCCGCAGAGGCAAACCGCGGCGACCTCATCTTCCCGCGCACCCGGCCCGCCTGCATCATGGTCTGAAAGGCACCGGCCTGAACAGATGTGCACGGGCAAAAGAGAGACATCAAACACAACTGTCAGGCCCCAGTGCTGGAATATGAGGGCAATGAACTATGCAGAAATGTAGGGAAAAGAACTGGAAAGGCAGTTTGGCCGGGAACAGACAGTGAGAACATTCAGGCAGAAGACTCAGGAAAATTTTATTCAGATAAGTTCTGATTATTTGCCGTCTGTGACTGAATATGAGGCACCTGCAAATGCAATAGAGCAAAAATCTACAAAGCAGAAAGCTACTTCGTCCAGTGGCCAGGGAGTGCCTGGCTTTGTCTGGCAAAGGCACTTCACTTTAGGTAGACTATGCAGAGAATCTATATGCAGTTTCATGACAAACGACATTAAATATGATTATTACTCTCTTGGCTCTCACTATAAAATACTTCTGTGCATTCACGACATGAATTTTGAGCTTGCATTTTTTGCCATCAGATCCAAAAAACAGAAGGAAATCTGTGGGCTCAAACAATCAGCCCATTGGCTTTTAAGTGCCTGACCTTTATTTGTCTCACACACGCCTCCCCTTACCAACTCCTTGAAGTCAACTGGCATCTTCTCCTAAGTTAGGTGGCTTTTAATAATGCCCCAAGAGCAAATATCTTCTTATTTCTAATCACTGCATGCTGGTGGAAGCAAGACTTGCTCTTACAGTTCTTTTTAATCTGACTTGGAAATAAATAATTTGGGAAAAGACCTCAGTTTCCACCTCCTTGCTTCTCTGACTCGTGTCTTTTTGCCCTTGAAAACTTTCTGAATCCACTTTCCCTGCAGTGAATCACATGAGGAAGTAAAAATCTTAATTGCAACATGAAAGTTAAACAGCAAGACACGACTTCATTACAGTGAGGGGAAAAGGGACTGCTGGCATTTTCACCTCATCTTAATTCATGGGGCTTCTTGGGATTGATACAATACATGTGAGTGCAACGAATAATTTTTTTTTAAAATTTTTTTTTTTGTAGCGTCTTTTCCTTGCGAGCGCCCTCGGCTGCAACCGGGAGCTTTGGGAATGCACGGCTACACTCACGCCAAGTTATTGACCCAAAGCACAGAAATAAAATGTCATGTTGACTCAAACCAGGTAAGACTTGCCCATCCAACGTGCCCACTTACCTATACTGGGGTAACAACAAGAGTTTAACCAGCCAGGCAGTGCCTCATTAGCATGACGGTGAGAGGGAGACTCGAAACATGAAAGAAAGGCAAGATAAAAGGGCAGGAGTGGGGAATACACCAACTCTAATTACATCAGCAGCCGGACAAAGAAACCCAAGTGGTTTGCAGGGACTGCGTAACTCGCTGATGAGCCTGTGTTGTATGTTCCTTCTCTATCCAACGCAGGCGGTTCATTATAGTCATGTCACTGCCCACCCTGGCCCAGCACACAGGTTTTCCTGTATCTCATTGCAGAAATACTTCACAGTGGCCAACATGCTGCGTGTTAGAAACAGCACAGCCCGTGATTGTGCCTTTTAGCCTTATGGTCTATGAATCCTCCCTATGTTTATGAGGAGGAAGCAGTTTTTCAATAGTTAAGGCTTTCTCTGATAAGGTTAATTTATAGTCTCCCCTCACCGACTGCATTAAATTGTTTGGAAAAAAAATAAAATTCTGCTTTGCATTTAGCATCTCCATTCACTGGCCAGCGGGTATTTCGGACAAAATAAAGACTGACATAAAGCACTTCCTATGGATGTTTACAAAAAGTAACATTAGTATTTTGCAGAGCTCTTGCACTTTCTTTTTCATAAATAGTTGAGCCTAGAAACTTCAAATAGGCCTTACATTTGTGTGGAGGGCTTCTGAGTGTATTTAAGTTCATGTCTTCAGACAATGCACATCTGCAATTTTCAATTCTGTTCTATTTGTCAATACATTAAACTGCATTTGCGTATGCAGCGCTCGGCTTTGTTGCAGAAATTCACTCAGTGTGTTCTGGCAAGAGTATCGGAGCGAACCGATTCCCCAGGATATACCTGCTGTGACAAGAGGAAGAAACAAAAGGCATTCACAGACATCGCATGCACGAGCACGTGCTCAGTTCACCTGGGAAAATTCACGACATCCCAGACCTACAGATCCCTTCATTTTGAGTGTCGTAACGGCCTGAATAGCCACTTTTGTGCTGAACCTTCTGATTTTAAAATGTCATCCTGATAGAGGGAGAAGGCAGGAAAGCCAATAAGGCTAAATGAAGCATAGTTCTAAAAGAGGTTTTCATGCTCCTCAGATCACGTAGGCTTTCAAGTCTTCTTGCATAGGCTCAGCTTTTCATATCTTACTAGTCTGACAATGTTGTGAAATCTACTTGGACCAGATAAATATTCAAGAGAGAACCATAAAAATTGACATTCAAATAAATGAAAGGAAAACCACCACGTACTACCTTGACCAATTGACATGAAGAGCATTTCTGGACCCTGCGCAATGATGGAAGCTCTGCAAAGGCAAGCAAGGCCAGATCTCAGCCACCTGCAGTTTAGCAACACGTTATTATTTGTGCTGGAAGTTTCAGCTAAAGTTTCCAGTCCAGATCAGGAGTTTAGGGCTAAGGTGCAAACTATTTCATCCGTCACAGTGCTACAACCCTTTGATCAAAGAAAGAAAGAAAGATGGAAAGAGGTCTCTTAAGTGTTCAGTATCCACCTGATGACAAAGCCTACCCAAGGACCGTAAGAGTGGAAGTGCTACTTCTGCGGATATTCTGTAGGAGGTTTTAACCCATGGCACCTGCAGAAGTGACACAAACAAGTGAAAATTATTTTATCGCTGAAAAGACTAATTCCACACTGAGATAACACGGCACGACTGGGTTCCCAGCAGACAAGGCCTTGAAGGGGAGGGTATTCCGCTGAGGCAGGAGACCTGCTGCTGCTGTTTGTTTTACCTAAAATAAAGCTTCGGTTTAAAGATTTGGATTTCTGCTGGACACCTAAACCTGATCTCGGTGTTTTCCGTGTAACAGCCCTCTTAGCATGGGAAATTAAAGAGTGAACCAACACAGCTTAGCACACAGGAAGAAAATCACACCCTCCTAAAGACTGTGTCTGACCGGCACTGGAAAACACAGCAGTAAAAGTTCTGCTCATGAAGCAACCCCCTTGTACAGCTAATTCGAGTAGAATCTGGAACACAAGATGCAATGTTTACGATGGAATTTAAACCTTTTTTATATAATTATCTACCACATCAACATTCCTGGTAAACAAAGGCCCTTAATACCACCTTCCTCGCCAGCTCACTCTTGGAGAGGGATGAGAGAAGACTCTATGTCCCAGTGCTTGTCACCTCCAGGAAAACAGAATGGAAAGAAATATGCAGTGTCTGCTTGTCACACTAGACGTGCAGGGGCAGTGGGTAAAAGTAAAATTCATGTGCTTGCTGAAAAGTGACTCTTTTTGGTATAGGCATTAGTCCTAGGCTCGTTACGAGGGACTATGAACTTAGTTTGACCACTGTGTTGGCGGGAGTTTCTGCAGGAGTGGAGGGAACTGAAGGGGAAAAAGGATATTAACTATACAGGATTATGATAATAAACAATAAGGTTATTTCAATGCTATTCTGGGATGTTTTTCCAAGCAATTTTAAAATTCATATGAAAAATACACGCACACGAGGAATTTAGGGTTAGATTTCTTCTTTGTCCAACCCCCCCCTCCCGCCTGCAGCCGCTCGGTTTCTCCCGGCTCGCGCTGTTTGCCGAGGAACTTAGCTGCGAGCAGTTTATCTCCGTAGCTGTTTTGCTCGTTTGTTTGTGTTTAGCTGCAGTTTTGATCCTTTCTGGTTAGCGTCTTTCACTGGTAATTACAGGCAGTGTACCGTGAAAAGGTTAGTTTGGTCAGCGGAGCAGAGGGTTGGGCGGGGGGGAGAGGGTTAGGAGAGTTTATCAAATGATCAGAGATGCCTTGTTGGCGCTCATCCTTTGTAAACAATACGAAATGTCAGTGTTGCTGGTTGCTGTCACTGCTGACAGTATAAAGAGCAGAGAGTGTAGCATTCTTTTGGAAAGCTGGTTTACTGGGAGAGGAAGCAAGGCTACGGGATGAAGGCACTTCGTGGATATCCGAGTACCTTGGGAAAAGAGAGGAGTTTGGGCTTCTCACTCAGCAACCTAATGAAAAGTAGACAAATAGTCCTGCATTTAATATATAGTTTCCACCGATTCATGCTCCTTTTGTTAGGAACAATTCTAGTCTGTATTGGAAAGAGACAGTTAAATATAAAGAAATCATTTCGCATTGACAAGCAAGTTTCAGATTAAGAAGCCAAAGGAAGTTCATGAAAGAAAAGCGAGCTGCATTCGGACAGGTAAATTTCCATTGCCTGACCCTGCATTCCTTCAACTGCGACAAAAAAAAGAGGAAAAAAAAATTCTGATGCCTGAACAAATAATCAAATCGGAAAAACTAAATAAGCAGTCTGCGTTCTGAAATGCTGGGACACAGCTACAAGTAAACCAGAAAGTTTTAAGCCTCTCTGAAAGGGGAACTGCAGCAGAAATGGGACCAACATGGAACGATTTACAAACACAAAGCTATACCTGCAGGCAAACATTTATCTAAAGGAACAGAATGTTCTGCTATTTAGGATCTCATGCGAGAATGTGTCCTGTAAAAACACACATAGACTTCCAGGATTCAGCTGGATCAGTAAATGCAACCCCACCGATTTATGCAGCATTTCTAATATGTGGCCGATGTTCTCAAACTAAAAAAAAAAAAAAAAAAAGCCAGCAACGTAAAAGAAAGGCAAATTTCCTCCAAGAAAACAAATTACACATGTTGAATTGTAATAAACAACATACTGTCAAAACAGCATTATTTAAAACAACTGACAGCACTCCATATTCACTCTTGATTTGACACACAAGGTACTGACTGGATTTTGAGTTATCAGTCTATCAGGAGATTTATTGCACTCGAGTCAAATAAAACTCACAGGACTGTTTAACTTTTGATCCGTAGAAGTAAAAGAAGAATGAAATTAGTCTGGGAAAACAGGTAGGCTCTCTGAAGCAGAACTTTAGCTGGTGTTAACTGTCACAGCTTCATTGCACTCCACTCATAAATCCATACAGACAGTCCACAGAGATGGCATTGCCACGTACACATACACGTGTGTGTATATATAGAGTAAATAGAATGATACAGCCCAAACACAGACATTTAGAGACACAGAGGTGGTAACATTCTCAAAAGGTTAGCGGTGCTTAAATTCAAACTAGGGAAGCCTGGTGCCAGAGACACCTTCCTCTGAAAATCACAACCCTGTCGGGTGTCGACGTCGCTGTATTTCACATTTCACACGTTCCACCGCGAAAACGTGTTGCGCATTTTTCACTGTGAAAATGATGTCCGATACCTGTAGGAGACACTGGAACAGAACCTCAGTGACCCCAACAGCCTGGAGTTTCCTCCTTTATTAAGAAACACTGCTCTGAGTCACAACAGGAACTTAAAAGTGAGCTAAAAAACAGGCAGAGATGAGGCCTCTAAGCTCCCACTGAAGTCACTGCCTACACCGTGAACTTCACTGGGCACAGCATCAGGCCCATCCATACCTCTCGTACCTAAAACTGCTTTCTTTCCCGTGAAATCCTAGAGCCAGTGAAATCAACAGCAGTTTCACCTAAAAACTTAACAGCTAATTTAATTCTTTTATTCCTCAATGGTAAACTCAAAACAAAGCGAGCATTATCAGTGACCTAAGACCGCAGAGGGGTAAGTGGAACTCTAAAATATTTCTTTCCCCTGTTTTTTTTTTTTTTCTTGTTCTTTTTTAATTGCGAAGTAACAAAAGGGACTCTCGCTGTTTGGATCACTTTTCATGAAGCAAATCGACAGACTCGGCCTTAAGAAACAATTGCTCTTGAACTGCTTTCTGAAGCAAAAAATAGTAAAAATAAAATAAAATAAAAGATTTGCCTGTCATGGGAGTTGGTCAATAAAATGCAACAGTGTTTATTACAACATTTAAAGTCTGTGATTAAGAACACCAAAAGGCCTAAACTAGAAAGGGTTTTAGCCTGTAATTTCCCTACAGTCCTGGCCTGTACTTCCTTATGAGCTAGCTCAGCAGGGCTTTTCTTCCATGTCCATCATCAGCTTGTAATTATTGCCATTCTCAAAGCTATGCCAGATGGGCTCTTTAGAAGCCGGCATGCAGCTTGTTTATGAGAGAGCGAGCTGTAATATTACTCTACACAGAGACCTATCTGGTCCTAGTCAAAGAGCCATCGTGTTTCCCCCCCCTGCTCCCCAGCCCTCCTCACTCTCCCCGCTTCCCTAGACAAGCCTCTCGGTTTCAGCTTGTTCCCCCCACCGAACGGGGACAGCTTGGGGGGGATACTGTAACCCAGAGCGGGGCGCCTGATCTCCGTCTCGCCATTCATGCCCCAAAAAAGGGTCTAGCGAAAGGGTGCGGAGCGGACACCCGGGCACAACGGCGACCGCGGGGATATTTCCACCTCTCGCCCGCTTCCTTCCTCTTCTCTCCGAGCTTGGGTTGGAGCGAGCGGTGAAGTTGAGAGGGACCCAACGTCCCATCGCCCAACAACCGCGGCGACACAGGGGACAGCGAGAGGGAATAACCCCGAGTTCATCTCATTCGAGGCGGTCAGCGGCGTTAGATATCGCGGAAGGCCAAGACAGTGCTTCTATCAGTAGTTAATGAGGCAGGACTTGCAACAGATAGCCACTTTTAACTTACAAAAGCTTTTAGATGTCTCTGTTTACTTTGATCCATTTCAGTTCATTTGAGCCTTTTTTCTTTTCCTTTTTTTTAAGCCTTCCCCCCCCTCCCCACAGCCACGCCAGATAAACCGCCTTCTCCCTTTCTCTCCCCCCTCCCTTCCTTGACTCAGACAATAGTATCGTTTACCAACTTTTTTACTTAACAAGTTTGAAGATCTTTAGTCAAGTTCTGCTACAATGGCATAAAGAAAAAAACATGGCTCTTGAGAACACCGTCATAAAGAGAGAGGGAGGGGAAACTGGCTGCAGAAACGTAATTAAAAAATCCGACTGCCGAAAGATAAATGAAAGGAAGGGGGGGTGGGAATAACAGGAAAGGCTGCATTTTCAGGAGAGATTTAAAGTTATTTGTTCCTGATTGGGGGAACTGCTCATTCTTTTATCCCTTGTTATTTTATCCATGTGATGCCAAAAGAACTTTCTTTGTTAAAATGTTCTCAGAACGGATAAAACTAATTTGCTGGAATGTGAAATAATCCAGAAAGTAAGAGGACTGTGCCTAATGTTCACAGACTGAGAATGGCAAATTAACCGGCCACGGTTTCCAGTCCCTGGGGCACAGGACTGGAATTTAAAGCTTCCGAAGAGAGCCCTGGTGCTAATGGATTTGCATGAAACTTGGCATGCTAATGGAGATTGTCTCTTGTAATGAGCTTTTAATTAGGTCTGTTTGGTGCTTGACCTTCTTGTAATATGGGGCCACTCCTCAGACGACAGCATTTCTAACCCACAGGTGCGGATAAACAGAGCTGGTAAACAGACAGGACTTCCCCAGCACTCTCCAAATCTTTTCCTTGGATTGCTTGCCTCTTCATCGGTCATTATTCCTTGCCTCCTGTGAACATCCTTGCTTCCTCGATGATCATTTTGAAAGAGACTTGAAGTCAGCTGTTTTCATTTTCTCGTCTGTTTAAAGATAATATTCCCACCCAACTGGAAAACAAAACCAAACCAGCAGCGCGAACCCCATGTTCTAAGGACGCACGGGCAGCCCCAGCATGGCACGAGGGTGGGTCACAGGCTCTAAGACTTCTGATGACACCAAGCTGGAAGGAGTGGCTGACACTCCAGAAGGCTGTGCTGCCATCCAGCGAGACCTGGACAGGCTGGAGGGTTGGGCGGGGAAAAATTTAATGAAATATAACAAGGGTAAGTGTAGAGTCTTGCATCTGGGTAGGAACAACCCCAGGTTCCAGTATAAGTTGGGGAATGACTTCTTAGAGAGCAGTGTAGGGGAAAGGGACCTGGGAGTCTTGGTGGACAGCAGGATGGCCATGAGCCAGCACTGTGCCCTTGTGGCCAGGAAGGCCAATGGCATCCTGGGGTGTGTTAGAAGGGGGGTGGTTAGTAGGTCGAGAGAGGTTCTCCTGGCCCTCTACTCTGCCCTGGTGAGACCCCATCTGGAATACTGTGTCCAGCTCTGGGCCCCTCAGCTCAAGAAAGACAGGGAACTGCTGGAGAGAGTCCAGCACAGGGCAACTGGGATGATTAAGGGAGTGGAGCATCTCCCTTATGAGAAAAGACTGAAGGAGCTGGGGCTCTTTAGTTTGGAGAAGAGGAGGCTGAGGGGTGACCTCATTCATGTTTACAAATATATCAAGGGTGAGTGTCACGAGGATGGAGCCAGGCTCTTCTCGGTGACAACCACTGATAGGACAAGGGGTAATGGGCTGAAACTGGAACATAAGAGGTTCCGCTTAAACTCGAGAAGAAACTTCTTCTCAGTGAGGGTGACGGAGCCCTGGCACAGGCTGCCCAGGGAGGTTGTGGAGTCTCCTTCTCTGGAGACATTCAAGACCCGCCTGGACACGTTCCTATGTAGCATTATCGAGGCGTTCCTGCTCTGGCAGGGGGATTGGACTTGATGATCTTTCGAGGTCCCTTCCAATCCCTAACATTCTGTGATTCTGTGATCCTCCACCGTCCTTCCAGTAAATAAAAGTCAGGAAAAGCCTTACTTTGCTAAACAGGCAGCCAAGCCAGCCATCTCTAGACATGCACACATGAGCCCAATTACTGACTGTACCTCCCCTGATATTCTGAATAGCCCTGAACACAAGAAGTATGTGTTTTCGTATTCCACCATAAAGGGTTTCTTACCGCTCACTGTGGCTCTCTGAATCACCGCTTGTGCCTTTCATGCTCACAGGGTGCCCTTCAAACGCTGCCAAGATGTGGTAACACGCTGGAAGGCAGCGCCTTTTGGGAACTGTGTGAATCGCTTCTCACGGCACCAAATTCTCACAGTGAAGGCTACCAGCGACCGCGCTTTCCCAAATGCTCCAGCTCCTCTGGCAGACCTCAAAAAAAAAAAAAAAAGAAAAAAAAGGAAAGTTAAAGAAAGCTGGGTGTGAACCATCTGAACATGTAGCTAAAGAACAATGGATACGAGTAAATAAATTTAAATCTGTCTTTTGAAGCAGCCTCTGCCAATTCCCCTGCTTAGGAATATAATTAGCAGTCAATCTCAGAGGATACATATTCATGGATTCATAGAGTGTGAGGCCAGAAGAAACCATTAGATCATCCAGTGTGATTTCCTATATATCACAGGTCATTAACTTTCACTGGGTTACCCCTGTGCTGAACCCAATAATTTGTGTTTGACCGGAGTGTCACTTGTAGCTGGCTCACACGTACCTTTCACAAAAGCAGCCGGTCTCGATGTGACGACATCAAAAGATGGAGACACTATCAGTCCTTTTGCCACCATCTTTGCATTGCTTTACTAATTAAGTACCTCTTTCCTTGAAAAAGGTCTTATTTTCAGTTCAAATATATCTAGCTTCCAGCTAGCAGGTTTCAGTGTGCATTTCTCCAGTAGATTAAAAACCACTACTTTATAACTGAGAAGGTATATAAATACCTTTGAGGCAGTTTACTATCAATCTTATTTTGACAAGCTAAACTAATTGAAATTAGGAAATCCTTGCTTAATTTATACCTACTAGGAAAGACTGCAGAGCTACCTCCCTGCAATGAAAGTCAAAAGGCTCCGAGGAACAAAACCTACCCAACTGCATAATGGAGGGAGGTTTCTAAAGTCATTCTTAGATGCCTACATGGGAGAAGTCTACGTCTGAGCTTGTCAGGAGAACAAAATGAACTAGATAATTTAGGCAACATATGGTCTGAGTTGCTTTAGGCAACTATTACGGGAAGAGACTGATACACCTTAATCATTCATTGTTTTGGAAGATAAATAAGTAGCTCGGGTGTAGACAACCCACTGTTAACATCTGCACGTGGCCCCATTGTATTATTATCATCCAAGTAACAATTACATCTCTTCAGGCAGAAGCTAATTCGTATCAACCTGAAACTGAACAAAACCAGCTTTCCTCTTTAAACCTTACGCTTTCCCAAAATGCCCTGGCTTTATCCAAAATAACTCTTAAAACCTTATTCCTGCCACAATATGAAGCTTCCCTTCTCTTTCTGGAGCGACGGTTTCTGATGAAAAATCTGAAACTGAATATTATCATTTAAGCAAACTCCAGGCACTCCTCCTGGCAAATGCTTTGGATGAAGATAAAGGACAAGTATAAGACAAGTTTGTCTTTGTGGAATGAGTCATGGGAAGATCAGCTGTCAAGGCCTACAACTCATTCAGTTCTTCTTACAGATGTTTTTACAATTAAGAAAAGTGACTTGAGCGTCAAGTGGGAAAAAGAGTATTCCCCCAAGATTCATCCATTAGCTCTGTCAGCAGTACCCCAAGCCTCCCCATCAGAGCAGGTTCCTTGACTGTTGACAATACCATAAAGAATGACTATTTACCATATGGTAATTATAGTTCAAGATGTCTTGTCCACATGGATCCTACTTCTGTTTCTCATGTATCCGTGCAGGCAGTGGAAGGCTCTTGGATAGCGGTGCCTACAGAAACATCTTTAGGGCTGGATCTGCATTCCTTGTCCCTTCAGAGGAGCTACTACGACCACAGAACACTCGGTCAATGCCCCAGGGCTGTGAAAAGGTCAAAGAGAAAAACCTATACTAGAATCCTAGTGAGAAATCCTTACAGAGAACTCGAGGTACTTTCTGTGAAGTGAACGAATGAGCAGATGAAAGACAGGACCTTGCCACCAGCCCTGTAACGAGGTATTAGGGAGGAGTGTTGAAAAGGCAGGGAAAGTTGTTGAGATATTCAAAACCCAGATGGGGGTGGTAAATCTTCTTTTTTTTTTTTGTGGGTGAAAAAAATAGCAGGAATTAATTTTTCTTTTTTTAAAAAGTGTCCTGATTGTAAATACCAAGGGCATCTCCTCTGGATCCAAAAGTTATAGTAGAATCTGCAGCGGAGAGAGCCACGAGCAAGCTGTGGAAGGATTTTGTGTCTAGCACATTGCTATGAGTAACAGTTACTGTATGAGTAAGGAACTCTTTCTTCTTTTTCCAGGGATTATAAATCACAATTATATTCCTCTGCACACTCCCAAGTGTTACAATGGCTGTAAAACTTTCTTCTCAAGTCTGTAGCAACTTGGATGCTTTGATGATGACATGACATATATGAATGTATTAAAATTGACAAATGATCAAAAATAGAAGTTTCTTTCAGAATTTTTCTCCCCAATGGCTAAGCCCTCCTGGTGAAACAAGCAGTGATGTTCCCTGGGTGCCTGGAAGTCTGACAGGTAACATTCACTCTAGATACATATGGAAGCCAAAATGAAAATTCTCAGTACTGGAAAGGCTCAAACTCTCTTATTTTCCAATATGCAACATGGACAGGATCTAAACTGCATAATCCAGTTAATTAAAGTGATGGTGTCCCATATAGCTCCAGTTTATTAAACTTGCTCCCACCCCTGATGTTTCGTAGCTCCAGCAAAAATAACAGACACATTTACTTCTTGAATACTTAGGGTGAAAACCTGTTAACTTGTTGGACAGAAATTCAGCATAAGTCTTAAGAAAATGTCTTCCTTGAAAAAAAAAAAAGAGATTTATCATCAGTGATTTTCCCTCCACCCTTCCTTGTTATTGTTTAGAAGAAATTAGAATCGCTGGACAATTTAAAAAGAAAAGAGAAGGGTAACAAGTAAAAAAAAAAGGTCTCATAAGTATTGTCAGAATTCAAGTAAAGCTCAGAAGAGAACAATTCCTTTGCAGGTAAGTGCTCTTTAAGCCTTTTATTGGACTTTTTAACAGAGGTGTGAAAATATTGAGCATTTCTCAAGTTGCTGCCAGCTGAAACTGTACTGAACTCACCAAAGGCTCATTACAGTTTCAGCAGCTATTCTCAGAGATTTTGAATCTGCCTTCTAGATGGAAATGGCAGATGACAACAGGCCCAGACAGAAAATTTCTTTTATTTATCTTCAAGGTACACTGCTCCAATCTTCCCAGCTAAGCCGGATATTTTATGTGCTTCAAGAACAGGCTCAGTTTGTCTCAATGAAATTAGCAACTGGTTAGTACTGGCTACACTGTGGAGTAGAAACAGTGCAAATGGGGACAGACGGTCCAGCTACATTATGGTGATAGCACATCCTCAAGGAAAAGAACCAGCATTAGATGGATCATCACTTTTTGCCCATCAGAAAACCAATACTGTTTGGGCTAACATTGACTCTCCAAATCTTCTTAGGATGTTCCCGTGCCGGTTTTCTGAATGAAAAGGAGTTGGAGGGAATGTGGACAGTGCTTCCAGACTCTGCAGGGAGCAGTCTCTAGCCTCCACTGGTGAAAGGGGCCAGGATACAATCAGCTAAAGGTATAGTCCTGAAACAAAAGCAGTTACTTATTCTCAGTTACTTCCAATTGCAAGTAAGGGTACATCAAGAAACAGTTATTTCAAGAATACTGACCACACTGTCTAGTTTCTCAAGGACAACATCCTTTGAACTTCTTTATGAGGGGATTTCTAGGGAGACCTTCTACCCTAGAAAGGTGAAAAACTTCAGAGATTATGCTGGTTTGAATTTAGGATCCAGAGCTGAACTGCCTCCTCACCAGTGAGGTAGGATCTACTAAGGTACAACACTGTATGTTGGATGTTTTGCCCATAAAGCGATTATAGGCAAGAACATGAGAATTGTCATGTTGGGTCAGAGCAAACATCAATATCCTTTTCCCAGGAAGGATATTAAGGAGACATCCAGGAAAGAGAAGAACAGAGCAATCACCTGTGAGCCTTGCCTGAATCCTGTTCCAGTTTCCAACTCTGCCCAGCTTAGTGGATTTCATGCTGCTTCTGTTTCGAAACACTTTGCAGATCTCTCTTCCAACTATTTGTACAATCTCCCTTAAAACTCCTTTTGCATCCATCTCTGCATCCTCTGACTAGGAGCTCCAGAGAGGAACTGCCCATCTCTCTTGTCTGGTCTGAACAGGACTCCCATCAGCTGAATTCGCTCCCATTGCCCTCTGGCTCTCGTACCGATACATGGAGAGCTGATCCCTGTCGATGCTCTCCACATCGGTCAGTCTTCACAGTTTTTCCAGGCTAACAAATGCTAACCACTATTCTGGACATTTATCATCCCTCTCGTTCCTCTCAGATGATTTTCTAGTTCTTGTACATTTCTTTCAAGATGAGGATCCAGAATAATATATGATACCAAAGGAGTGGGCAATAAATTGATTTCTGTAACTTCTCTTTTCATCTCCACTCCCTTCCAAGTAATTCCTAACGTATCATTTGGAGTTTTTTTGAGTGCTTATTGAGCATTGAACTGACATTTTCACTGAAGTATCCAAGAAAACTAATGATCATTGTATCTTTCTCCTGAGTGGTAGTGGTCAGCTTAAAGCTCCTCACTTTCTATGTCAAACCTAGATCGCTGCTCCCACTGAGCATCTGTTCACAGTTCTGTCTGTTGAATTTCACCATTTTGTTGACCAGTCACTCAGTCTTGAAAGCTTTTTTACATTCTTCCACTACCTATCAACAACCTTACTCCCCTGACTAAATCCTGCCTCACACCAGATTTTCTCACTGTTCTCTCCTCCCCGACCACTCATGAATATGTTGAACTGCACAGGCCCCAGCTCAGGACTCCACTAGGGAACTTGCCTCACTGCAAGAACCGATCATTTGTTTCAACTCTCTGTATCCCGTTGTCTTAAGTTGGTTATTTATCCACATAAAGAGCTCCTCTCCTATCCTGTGGTTGCTAAGTTTCATTAAAAGCTTTTTGATGGGAGATTTTGTGTAAAGTCTTTTGGAATTCCCAAGCAGATTGTAGCTATCAGATCACTCTTACTCCCCTGTTCATTGATGCCTACTAAAATACTCCAAGGCATTTGTCAGACAGGAGTTTCCTTCACAGCTACCATGTTGACTCTTCCCAAGGCAGTCATATTTATGCATGTGTCCCTTATTTTTTATAAATCTGTCTGTACAAATGTCTGTATTACAGTTCTGTAGTTCCCTCAAGCCTGGCTAGAGCCTTCTGAATAACTCGTGTTACATTGCAGAAGAGCTGGGAAAAAAAAAACCCAAAAGCTGGAAGCTGTAAGGCTCACACGAGTGACCCGTGAAGCAGTTGTTAAGAGACTGTCTTGTCTTTACAGCCCAGGGAAACGGTCAGAGCTCAGCCAAACTGCTCAGTTCGGGCACCAGAGGTCTGAACTGTCAGAATTGCTACTGCTATCTGTAACTTTATTTATAAGCACTGCACAACATCCAAACCCATAAACCCGCTGCTCTACTCAGACACTGCCAGTTTACACCCCAAAATATTTAGATTTCGTAAAAGCAGACAATGAGGACTTTGTTCAAGAAAAATGCAAGTCAACCGACAAACAAACAAGACAAAGATAGACCCTGGGGATGAACGGTTCAGCCTGGGACATTTACAGCATCATTTCAATTAACAAACCCAAGCGAACCTGGTGAGCAGGACAGGAAATCTTCCTGCGGCCACCTCAGTGTCCGTGCAGAGGGCAGCCACCAAGTCCACACCATCCCACTGCTCTTCATTGGTTTCTAGCCCAGGTGCTCGAAGCCATTCTTGAATGATGTGGTTTCTCTTCAAAAATTCAGGGTTTTTTTAAACTTTCTGCTCCCATTCATTCCCCTCCTTATGACTCTAGTTCCAACACCTTCACGTCCCTTCCATACGCCAAACGTTTCCCAGCAACCACATATCCCTGCCCCACCTTGTCCATACCTTTACCCCTTTCAGCCCCAAACCTAAACTACCTCATCCATTTCACTTCAGTCCTTCCCAATTAGTTCATCTCCTCGGGGTAGATGCCCCTTTTCCCTTGGGCTCTCAACATTTTAATGGCTGACTCTTAACATTTCTTTAATTCATTTTCTTTTATGTGCGTTAGCGATGAAAGGTCAGGCTGTTACCACTATTTTCAACACGACACCGAATCACAGAGAAGCTGAGTTACTTCCTGAGGTTCGCAGAGAAAAATCTGTAACAGAGCAGAAAACTGACCCCGTGTCTCCCAGGTCCAAAGGAAACGCTTTTACCACGGCCCAGCCCGCCTCTCTCAGGTGGTGACCCCATTGTGGAAGTGGTGGTGGCACGTGACAGAAAGAAATGAATTATTCTAAATTCACATACCTCACCCTGATCCACGTTCAGACCTCTGTAGTGGTCATATCCCAGATCTCTTCGAGTATGCACAAGGGTAGGAAAAACGGGAGTGGTCGCAGCCCCATCCTGAGATACATCGCTCTCAGGGCTCTGGAGCTCAGCTAAACGAAGGCATCCGAAAGAAACACATTTGCCAGCAGAGCTGGGCAGCAATTTTGTGTAAAACGAGTCTCGGCAGTGGGTAGCCCAGCAGCTCTGGCAGCACCAGCTTGTTTGTGTTAATGATGACAGCTGCACAGAAGAACTGGGAAAGTTTTTCATTTCGCCTGTTTCCAACTCATCTAGTTGCCCTTTTCAGGAGCGCTCTCCAAGTGGAACGGCCCGAGGCCTTGTCTCACCCCTCCCTGGAAACGGGAAGGCAGCTGGTATATTCCACACTGTGTACCAAGGGCCTGTAAAAATTAATGTTATCCAGCTGGCTATGAACAAGATGACTTTCTAGAGCTAAAGTCACACCCTGGGACCGGTGCATTTGCCCAGCGCCTGTGCAATGAAAGGAAGATGGGTCTCAGTCTCAGGACTCCGCTCCTGCTCGTGGGTCCCGTGCCCGGGGAGCACTCGTCGTGCAAGCATTCCCAGACAGATCAGGGAACAAAGTGTCAGACTTCCTTAGATTACTCACATGAGCCAAACAAGCAGGATTTGGCCTGAATACAGGAATCAGTCAGTTATCCACTGCTAAAATATAGTGGATAATTGAAGATGAAAGGCAGCTGTAAACAAACAGCCGACCGGAATATTATACTGTTCAACAATATGAGGACTGAGCAGCACATGGAAAAGTACATTCCTGTCCATACGGAAGGGCAGGATAAACTCCGATAAACAGGACGTCATTATCAAATTAGATAAAGCGGCCTCTGCCACACGGATGAGAGTGAATGCTGTCACCCAAAGACAAGGCGATGGAGGGAACTGGCCCCTCCTGCCTGGAAAGAGAGGACAGCAAGATAGCTGCTGCTGCTGCTGGGAAAGGCCACCTCCTCCACACACCCCAACTCCTCTGCTGAAGTGACAGTGGCAGAGCTGGCTCCCCAGAGCCAGCAGCAGGGCCAAGGAGTCTGCCAGCTCCAAAGCAACTGCTTCGCTTAGAACTACGACCCGCCCTTATCCTATTCAGTATTCTGACAAGATGCTTGGGTAGGCCGAGGAACACATCCTGTCCTTGGTTTTCCAGCTCCCCAGGAGAAAGCCAGAGCCAGCATTAGGTGCTGAGGGATCCCCACCTTGCCATGTGCCAACTCACACACTGGATGTCTTACCCCGTTTCTGAACACCGTGGGCCTCGGGCAATCGCTGCAGCTGCACTGACATCCTGTGATGACATGTCCCATGGCACAGAGCATCTGCTAAAAACCACCATGTGCATCTCCCAGCTGGGCAGCTCTAAAGACCAGCCCTGTCAGGTCCGGCACAGCCCTGGCTACAGGCCAGCCGATCCAAGCAGGAAAAGAGCAAGTGTGGGTCTCATTTACTATAAATGACACAGCCAGTAGGGTGAGACTGAGTTTTGGCTCAAAACCCTGAGTGTGGTCATTGTTGCACCACCTCCAAGAAGCTGTGAGAAAATAAAGTCTGACCCCTTCCCTGCTCATCGCCTGTGGCAGAGTTGGGGGAAACACAACAGTCCTGTGTCCAGAACAAATTACTTTTCCCTCGTTCCAGCTCCACTGGCTGGTCCACTGCGGTAAAAATGAAATAACTTGAGCTTCTTCACGGCCTTCTCCACCACTTGCCTGTTCATCTCTGTGCACCATAGCTCCCGTCGCCTCGTTTCTGGGTGAAGCGGGGATCCAGGGGCTCACACTCTGGGTGGGGCCAACTCCCAGCCTCATGCAGCTGCGCGACGGCTGGTCCGGTTGAGCACATACTACAGAGATGATTCAGTCACAATAGACTCACCACAATCTGTGTCTTTTCCTTTTTTGAACATAATCATTCAGTTTCCAAGAAGAGGCCAATAGCTTTTATAAGCCTTACAAATATTCACCTTCAAAAATAACGCTCTTTCTTTCTGGAGAAATTACTTTTATGTCTATTTTTAAAGTACAAAGGAGTTGTGGTTCTCTATGTGGTTTTATAGTTTATGGTCCCACACATTTTGCAAACTGTAAAATACGGATGTTTCCCTAGTGGAAAAATTTCACTATAAAAAATTCATGGAGTTTCCTGTTTTCACGTGGGGCTTCAGTACTTTCTCTTTAAAAAATATCACCCTTGTGGAAGAATCTGGTGGAGCTTAATAGCAAAGAAGCAGTATTCTACAGCTGTGGTAAGTGTCCAACGAAATGCGATGGAAAATTGTAACCTCTGTCAAGAAAGCCATGGAGTCATTCAGAAGTCCCTATTACTGTTTTCACTTACGGATCTGAACATTTCTATAGGAGGTTATTTTTCACTACAAATTGACTGGTCTCAACCTTGTTACATCTCATTTTCCACTGAGGTAGAACAGGGTAACATAGAACAAAACAGAGCACACAGTCAGGGAGTGCTCTGGGAAGCCAGCAGGGCACAGAGACCACCCCGAGGGCTGCCCTGCACCGAGATCCTGGTGTGTGACAGTGTGACAGTGACTTCAGAGAGCAGGGTTGTCAAGAGGGACCGGGACAGTCTCTAGGAAAGGAGTCAGCAGGGCACTAAGTGTACGGGGACATCTGACCTGCAGCACATGCTGCACAGGGTCACGCTGGCAGGGGGACTGAAACATCTCACCTTTTCCTCAGGAAATGTCCCCTTGTTAGCACTGGCTGGAGGAGCCTCTGAAAGGCAACAGACGAAAATGCACCACACGAGAGTGACCAAGGACCCGAGGTCTCCCAGGATGTCTGGGTGGCTGGCGCGACTTAGATATCACTCCTTACTCAGGGCTTAAAGTGCTTAAAGGCAAATCCTCTCCCTCCTCAGCTGCTACCTCCTAGCCTTCACACTTCCCTTGCATACAAGAGGGGTATTCCCACTTGGGGCAGCAGCAGGACGGCTCTCCAAAGCCGCTCTAAGACAGCACTGAGGACTGCTCCAATAGCCCAGAGAGAGAGAGGGACACTCTGCCCACAGCCTGGCGTGAGAACTGCCTTCTCCCCTTCCTCCTGGAAAGCAAGATCCGAGATCACAGCAATGACAGCAACAACAGTAACTCCTAGACCGTGTGCTCAGAGGCCTGTTCGGTTTTTTTTCTAGCTGTACAAATGTGCCTGTTGACAAATACTACTTGCAGACCTTGCTCCCCTTGCATCGGTAAATCAGCACGGCCGCAGCAAAGCCATGAGTATTTGTCTCACGATAATTTACACACGGTCATGATCTGAGCTCTCAGAGCAGCCCTTTTCACTCTACTTATTTTGATGTCAGCAACGCAGGGACACCTGTCCAAAGTTATGGCCTTGTTTATCACACACTTACCACATAATATTTGTCACATAACGCTGTTGGCATTTACAGAGTAACTCACAGGGGAAGCCCACCAGCTGGGTAAGAAATCTTTTCTAAAACATTTTGCACCTGGAAGAATATCTTTAAACCTCTACAAAAGCTTGGGTAAGGGCTTCTTTTGTCACAGAAAGAACAATTTTTTGGCCTGTCGTCTCTATCATCCCAGATGAATTTGCCAAATCAGAAAATCCAGTACTGTCAACAGAGATCTTTCCAAGACTCATTCCAAGACTTTCAGCCTAGGATCAGCTGTTCAAATCTGCAAATAACATGAAGCTGTCAGTGGTGCCTCGAGGGATCCAGGAGCCACACTGAAATATCTTCCTTTGCTACACAAAAGCCCTGGAAATTTAGGTAAGGGGAGACAGAAATTCAGTGATATACTGCAGCCACACAGGTAGTGCAAAGCAAGCCATGGGACACTTTTTAATTATTTTTTTTTTAATTTTCTTTTTTGAAGCATTCTCTGCATTCCCTCTGCAATTCTCTGCTTTTCCAGGCTCTTCACAGGCTGCCCAGAGCTGGGGACAGGCATTGCTCTGCAGGTTCTTCTGTACGTTCACAGGCTGTTATGGCCAGGCTGAGCAGGACTGTGGTGGTATGAGCCACTAATCGATTTCTCCACACCCAAGGCCTCTACAAGCTTTTCTCCTAGGGCTGCAAAACAGCACAGCTTCAAATCCCAGAACTCAAACTCAGTTCACTTCCTATTCCCCCCCTCATATTCCTCCTTTTTTTTTTTTTTTTTTTTTTTAACTGAATGGCCATAAACTTCACCAACAGATTCCGCACGGGTTATGTTACACCACCACCTGACTCCAAATCAATTACAGTCCAAAGGGATAGAGTTGCAGAGAGTCTGTGAAGCCCAGCCCTGGGGTTTCCATGAGCGACAGAGAAATTACAGTGCTAAGAACGGAGCCTAGAGATCCAGCTGAAAGAACTGAGTGATTTCACGATGAAAGCACGGGACTGGGAGGCAGGAGACCCAAGTCGGTGTGCTAGCCCTGCTGCAGCCCTGCCTGCGTGAGATCAATCTCTTTATTTTGTGTCTCAGGATACGGCTCCTTGCACACCAGAGTCGCCATCCTCAGGGCTTCTCAGTGCTATCATAACACTGATGTTTCGTGATAAAGATGCAAAATGTTTTCTGGGAGACTAAGGCACTGTGAAGGTCTGAGATTCTGTTTCATCACAACACCAGAGATTTCCTCGGTAGTTCTAAGAAAGACGAGCGTGCTGATCAGTAAGAACTACCAGAATAAACCATGTATTTCTCTGACATCTATCATTAGGAGGGGAATCAGAGGAAGATGAAGATGGATTCACTAAGTTCTGTTTCCTGCTATTACAAGCCACCATGTCATATAATCCTGTTATAAGTCACACGTTGGTTTGTCAGGTGTATCTTACTGGGCTGAACTTGAGTGTAACTTAAGAAAGGAAACAATACTTGCTCTGCAAGCAGTGGCTGTGAAGGATACAGCCGCAGACATAAGAGATCAGGCAGGTTGCAGCTGCCGTAGATCTTATGAATGAGGCTCTCCACCAGCTACACGGGATGGCAAACTGTGCTCCCAACCTGGTGAAAAGACAGACAGAGCACCGAGAGAGTGTGGCGTTGTCACTCATGTACAGGAAAGGCTGAGCACAAGGATTGCTCCTCTCTCCTTCCTCATGTCTTCTCAAGAGAGACTGGAAAAGGGATAGAAAATACAGTATTTCTTACAAGCCCAGTACACACAGCACCCCGCCGTGCAATACCGTGTTGAGATACTGAAGGTATCTCTGACAGAGAAGCAGGATCTGTTTAGCCAAGGCAGAGTCCTGCTGCATTCAAGTCACCTCACTAAAAGTGCCCTGGGCTCTGCGCTCTGCACCCAAGAGAAAATATTTTGAAGGCTGCTGCCCAACAGGGAGAACTAAACAGCTGCTTCACAGTGTCTGAAGACACGTGCTTGCTTCTAGACCCGTTGTTTGGGCAGATACTTCTAGCACAGTTTTAAAAAGCGGTCTGGAGGACTCGCTGTACAGCGGCTGTGAGCAACCCGAACTCCTGCTGAAGCCTGCTGCCCGTCAGCTCAGGTCTGAAACCTTCAGGGCTCACTTGTTTTCTGCCACTCTCAGCAGGAACATCTCTAATGAAATGAAGCTCAGCTCCGCACCATTGAAGTCCTCTTCGGCTGCTTTAGCTGAACTCACCAAATCCAGAAAAAGCTCTGAGACTCATAGCTCTTTATCCTCCGTTTATCTCACCAAATAGAGAAAAACAGCAATTACCAGGCACCGTTGTAAAAAAGAAATGGATACGGGGCCTGGTGAAACACGCTGCGTACCTGCATGTCCCAGTGGGGCACAGCCTGAAGTCTTGGCACAGTTTTTAACTCAGCATAGCTTAGAAGGATATTAAAGAACGAATAATGAAAGAAGTGAATATTTCTGGATAAACCAGTGGAAGATGCTGTTGCTAAGCACCTGTTCAATAAGTTAAATAAAGAACCACGATACATCACCCAAAAGCCCAAAGCCAAATTTCTCTCTGGCATAACGCTACTAAATCACTCAAATTACACAAGGAATGAACTTAGTTCAACACACCTCTGCCTAGCAGCCACTCAGGATTTGCCCTTCCCAGTTTTAGCACTGTTTCTCCGAAAGAATTGCGATGTAGAGCAGGGAGTTCATCGGAAAGTCAGCCTTTGTAGATGTGAAGTTATGGGGAGGGGAGGGGGGGGTTACTGTTCCTCTCTTGCCTAACCTGCCTTGAACTTCTCCGCTGCAGGAACTCGGAGCTCAGCACAGATGTTAGCGCCTTTCGAGGCATTCATCCTAACACAAGCGCAGAAAGAAAAAAAAAAAACCTTCACTCGCCAGCTTTTGATACAACCTGGAAAACAAACAGCTTGGAAGAGTTCCTTTTTCCTCAGCAGTGAAAATCGTGGTAAAGCACCATCTTGATAGTTCCCAAAGAGATTCATTTACAAAGATCAGTATAGGGGAGGCTTGTTTGGTCTCCCGAGATGTATCTCATCCTCTGACAATTCACTGAGACCTTTGCTGTATCTAGCTATATGTGTATAATTATCTGCTCTGATACCTGAGCTTCTATGCAACGGTCTTACTCCAAGTAATCCAAACTATCCCCAAGGCATGGCACACACAGAATGGTCAGAGGAGAGAGGGGAGGAGGGGCAGCGGACTTCCCTCGTTTGCCGCTGGAAATCGGCATTTTAGGGCCTTGTAGTCATTTCCTTGCTAGTGTGAGGAAACTTTTTTGTACATTTATATAAAATAGGAGGTCAGAAGTGCACACCCCCATCTTACTTCCTAATATATTATGTCCTCCCCTGCCGAGTCCTGGGACTCAGTCTGCATTTGGTAACTGAAGTAATATAAATGTTAGCTAAGAAGTATTCCAGCAATATGGTTCCAATTTAAGCTTGTTTTGAAGTCTAAAGGACTAATACGTCTCAGAGATTCTTCGCTGGACGTCTAACTCTAATGCAATCTGTGCAGGAGGGCACCCAGCTCTCTAGAAGCTCTTCTGCGGTGCTCCAGAAAATAGATCACCTTCCCAAGCAGGCTGCAAGAGCAACCTCGCCGATCACTCACTCGCCTCTTCGGAATTTCGGGGCTTCGCTTAGGAATCGGTGCCGGGTTCGCCAGACCTCGCGGATAAAGGAAGGCGGGCGGGCAGGGCGTTATCCCCGCTGGCTTCGCGCCCCTTGTCCCCTCGTCCTTTCGGGAGGTGAAGCGAGCCCCCTCGGACGGAAGCCGTGCTCACCGAGCTGCTTGCACTTGGCTTCACTAACACGCTTCTTGCGAGGCCGCCTTTATTTGTGCGGACATGTATTCTCGAGGTTTGCCTGCCCCCTTTTCCTCCCTCACACCCCTACGGAGCCCCTGCCTGAATCCAAGTAATGAGCTAACCCATGGAACTCATTGCCCTTTATCTTGCTGGGGAACGTGCACCTTTTGAACTGCCATCTGCAGATTGTGTTGATGCACTGACTTGTTAACTGTGCCATACTGTGAAGGAAATGGCATGATTTAGATCAAGTGCTCTGGACGGCTGTTCATAAGAAACACTTGAGCCAAGCTGTTACTGCTCAGGATGTGCCCTGGGGAGAGGGGTTTCGTTTCGGGTCATGCTCTTGCCTTGTATGAGGGCAGGCGCAAAGTACTGAAATCACAGTCCTTCCCTGAAGCTGAGGGGAGGGGGGAGGAGAAACATTATGAAACCATAGAAGCGAAGCTGCCAAATTAACTTCTCACCCTTTCAATCACACTCCAGAGGATAAAAGCCTAACATTTCTGCCTCAGAAACAGGCTCAGTTTACACCAAACAAGTTATTTCTCTAATTTATCAGACTTGCCAGCTATCATTCTAATTACTGGAAACCTCAGACTTTTTATGAAGTCAGATGTACGGCGTTATTTGCATGGTTGCAGCGTATCACTAGATAAATAGGTCTTGGAGAAAGAAAGGCTTTTTAGAAAGGAATCTGCAGGTTTCTTTACACAGTTAGAGGCTTAAGAACACTATCGCTGGGAAAAAAAAAATGGTTCTGGATTTAATTTTCCTTTTTTTTAAAAAAAAATGCAACTTCCAACATAATGTAACATAGCTCCAGTCAACATGAGAGGAGGAGACTACGGTGGAAAGCTCATCAAAAGACTCCCATTGACTTTCACTGCCTTTGGATCAGCCCCTTAATTCTTTATCTTCGCTTGCGTAGTAGCATAATCATGGCAACGACCTAACGCCCGGCAGTCAGCCCGGGCTGGAGGAGTAGTCAGAAAGAGCTCTCTAGACAGACTGCTCACCCAGCCTCTTGAAACGCAAACACTGATTTGTCTATTATATGTAAATGGATGATTAGAGTCATTCTCTAAGACAAATTTACTTTTCTGCACACTCTAAATCTGTTTAGTCACTTTAAAGGTGTCAATTATTGGAGCATGCTAAGACTATGAATTTCTTAGTAATAGCTTTAATAACATTTTGAAATGAAAAGCAGATACCTTGAAGTTGGCTTACTTTGAAAAGACATATGAGTAGATCTGGTTTTAATTTATGTCCTATTCTACATCTGGAATCCCTTATAATTAAAACTAAAAGCTGGACTACTACTTCCACCTGTCAAATGATGAAAAGATGAATGCACTAATAGCTTACTAAATAGCCCAACATGATCGAGTTTACTTTCCCGTTCTATACAGTAAAAAAGGATTTGGGACAGGAGGCTAAAGGTCTTTGGTCATTACTAACAACACGCTTTCAGTATTAACCTACGTACCCTACTATCACCACCGCCGGTGCCTTTTAGCACCACGATCTCGAAACTGCATTTCGCGTTTCGAGTGGAATGTGTACAGTCATCTCTCCTGCCGCAGCAGCTCAAGCTTCCCAATCAACAGGTTGTCTGCCAGGTGGGTTCTCTCTCCTCTAACTGTTTTGAACCACTCTACGTTTTTCTTCCTCTCATTTTATTCTCTTATTAACCACCTTAATCCGTCATGTTTTCCATCTATATTTCTAAAGTGTTCTTATCTCAAATCGCAGCTTTCCCGTTCATGTGTGCAGTCCAGGCCACATGACAACCTGGACTCTATTTTTGCATCTTCTTGGGCCATTCCTTTATGGTCCCATCCCCTTCTGTTCTCATTGATCCACCTGTCTCATCTTACCACACTGCTTGACTCGAGAGAATTCCAGTGCCTGTGTTTGTACATGGAACAAAACTAGACCCTCAAAAGGCAAGCAGGGCCTTGAGGTACAGACATAATATAAATATAAAATGACAACTGATGGATTATCAGCTTAAAACCCAATAAAACTATTCTCCTACAGAAACACTGAATGCTTTTTCCCTAATGTGTTGATCCATCATCCATGAGGCTTTATAGATTCTGTGGGAATCCATGAGATTCCAGCTCTCCAGTGTGAGCTTCTTTGGCCTTTCAGAGCTATTCTTTCCAGCACAAGCTTGCCCATTTGTCATTAAAGCTGTTGGAAAAAAAAAAAAACAACCAAAAGACAACAAAAAATTCAGAGGGGTGAATCCATTTGCAACGCTATATATTCATTTCCAAAAAAAAAAAAAAAAAAGAGCAGCAAAGGAGTTAGTTTCAAAAGGAAAAGTTCGGTTCTCTCCTAGCACAGTCCTCGCCGCAGCCGGCCAGCTGTGTGGGCAGTCCCTGAAGATTAATTGTCTCATCACCTGCTCTTGTTTCCTCTGTTCATAGAAATACAAAAATATCCGATCTGGAAAACAGGGCTTTAATCTGCTTGAAAAATAGTGTGGGATAGTCCGAACTGTGAAGGTGCCTACTCTGGATAAAGCAAGTCTTGTTAACAGGGCTGTTGGTATTCTTGCCATCCTCACAACTATCGGTATTTCCGATGAACAAAACCCACCCAAACCCAGTAGTTCGTGCAGTTCTGAACACTGCTGAAGAAAATGTTTTCATATGACAGTGTCCCTCAAAGGAAAATAAAAGCCTTGTCTCTTGAGTCTCTAGACAGCTGCCCGAACGCCTCCTTGGCATGTTGATGCCAAGAGCCATGAATATTCCAGCAAAATGTTTCGGCTCAGGCGGAGAGCTATGGAAAAAGCTGTCCCAAATATTACAAATGCGCTGCACTCGACTTCTTACGTCAAAGCGAAGAATAATGTTTCGACTGCCCCGGCAAGTAGGAAATGATGCAGGTATTAAACATTATTACGAGAACAGAGACACATTAGTTACTGCTTATGCAGTAGGACCGTGAATGGAGCTTTTTGTTGTGAAGGATTTTCATGGGGAAAGTTAATACACTTTGTCCAGACCATGAGATGGTACAAATCAGAGCAGTTCCATCTAAATCAATGGATCAGTGTTGATTTACAGCAGCTGAGGATCAACCCCCTCTTTTTTGGCCTGCTGAGGATTGTATAACATACACTGCCTAGAAACACCGATGACAAATTTGAAACTGTGTAGGGATATGCTGAACCGAAAGCCTGATTCAAACCCGAACTGGCTGCTCTCCTTTTAAATCACCAAAGGCTGCTGGCTTAAACGTTACTGTCAAAGGAGCATTTTTAAACATGGATCAAACTCGAGCGGCTGCACCCTCCGGTCTGTGCCACGCATGCTGCATTCCATCCAAACTCAAACCCGCCTAGTGCCGATTCATAAATGATGTGTTGGTTTAATCTATTTTTCACAGGGGGTGTTTCAGAGCAGGAAAATTAGAAACAGGTAGAAGGGACTATTATTACTGTCTCATAGTGTGCTCTTGTACATGAGGATTGGATTAAGATAACATCTGGTCTATATTTCTTGAACTATTTCCCTTTTATCACGAGAAAATCGGCAACCCATCTCACAACTGCTCCTAATTTAGATCTAAATATCACTGATGAAACATTGTACAACATGCTGTTATCTATTAAAATGATTTCCCTGAAGGAACAGGGGATACTTTTATATTTTCCAGCGAAGTCAACCATATTCCCCCTTAGCACTAACTAGTTACCTTATAATCCCATACTCAAATGGTAAAAGCAAAACCGCTTTGGAAAAAAAAAAACACAAATGAGTTACCACCAAATCTTCAGACGGTGTAAAATAAGGCAAGACCACCAGTTTTGGCGGAGCGAGGCCCGTTTACACCACCCTCCTTACGAGTGGGTCCAAACCTACAAGATGCTAAGGATCTTCCGCACTCATTGGTTTTCAGAGGAACCGATTAAAACACAGTCTAGGCTCAAATGCATAATTTAGGAAAGTTTTGAAGTTTGTGCTTCAGGGCTTGTTTTTTACGCACGCAGCAGAAGAACAATGAAGAGTCCTGAGTTTTTCTTTGGGGAGCCGAAAGGCAGAGCGCAGCGCACTGTCATCCCTCCCATTCGGTTCAAACAGAAGAATTGTCAGTGGAATGCAGTAATCTTTTTTTCAGCACTTTGCAGAGTTCAAGTCCCCAGAAAGCAGCCTATTGAGTTCAGCAAATAAAAACTTCTGTTTTCTTCGCGAGTCTATAATTCATTTTCATGGACAGTAAATCAGAAAAGGCGGGGGTGGGGGGGGAGAAAAGCATTTTACAATCTCAAACTATTTTGCATACCTTCGCTGCACATCGGTTTTACCCATTTCCATCGTAGCATTACCACTTAAAACAGGACAATTAGATAAGCATACGTTCCCTCTATTAACTGGTTTAATTTAAAAGTAATTTCTGCCATCTGGAATTACTATTTGCTGTTGTTTGGAGGAGGGGGGAAAAAAAGAAGAATCCGAAACTGTAGAAAAGATCATCACAATTTCTTTCAAAGAATAACCAGTCTGAAGGAGGGAGAAGCACACAAGGAATGTAATTGATTGTCCACTGGTCAACGTGTGTATTTTGGAGGGAATTCTGAGAATAAAAGTCTCGAGCAGTTATCAGCGGTCAGGCTGGAGCCATTCATTTTTCACCTGCTTGTGTTTGTTGTCTGGCAACCAGTCAAGGGTGCTATTAGCAGAATTAAGCTCCAGAAGAAAAGATTACCCTGTAGGAGGCAAGATAAAGACTGGAAAGTGTGGCTTGTTATCAGTATTACAATAAGGACCAGGTCAGCAAGGATTCAGTGTGGGTTTCATTTCCAACAGGTAATCTCTGCTGAAATAATAGTGTAATTGTTGCGTTGAAACCCTTCTGTGCTGCAGCATACTACAGCTCATTTGATACAATTCTGGATTTAATGAAGAACTCCAACAAGCCTGACACAGACACACAGAGAAAGCAAGAAAAGCACAGTGCGCCAGTGGAAAATGTCTTTATCCTGTAATTCCAGGTCAATATAGTGAAACATAAAATATTATTTGGGGCAGTTTTATACCTTGATTTATGTCTCCCCTCCTTCTCAGGCTGCTTTCTATCTGTCTATAAAGTTTTGGTCTATAAACATGAAGTAACGTAATACAAAATATTGCAAGAGTAATAACATATGCAATTATAGTACATCTCACAAATCCTGAACACAAGCAATGAATCAAAGCTTTCCAGGGCTATTCCTTGAAATACAACTTTTCCTAGGTTTTATTCAAAGGCTCGAAAGCAGTCACTGGGACAAGCTGGAAAAGCAAGATGCACGTTGCAGATGATGGACAGTACTTTATGTTTTTTCTGGCAAACTGCCTAAAAGTTTGTCTTGAAAAGCAATTGTTGAGTGGGCTTTTCTTTTTTTCCTTTGCAAAGATAGCGCACCTTTCTCTCAGTTGTCTCCTCTAGAAATGTACATTAACTGTTTGGAGATAAATCTGCAGTTTGGTTTCTTAAGGTTTGCAGAAAGCACTAATGAGTAAAATAGTTGAACTTCTCTTCCAAGACTCAAAATAAAAAAAGATGAGATGGTAAACACTGCCAAAGCACAGGGGAAAAACAGGAAAGAATTCTCCCGTCTATGGCCTCTTACCTGTGGCAATCTTCAGTTTCCAAGCCTTGGAGGCATTTAAAGAAAGCTCCACTTTGCTGCAGATGTTGTCAGTCTTACGCAGAGTCCTTTGCCAGCCATGACACAAGGAGGGAAACCTGGTAGAGCAGGTAAAGGCTCAAATCATAGAATCATCATTCAGGTTGGAAAAGACCCTTGGGATCATGGAGTCCAACCATTAACGCTACTCTACAAAGCTCACCCCTAAACCATATCTCCCAACATCACATCTAAAAGACCTTTAAACATCTCCAGAGACGGGAACTCAACCCCTCCCTGGGCAGCCTGTTCCAATGTCAGACTACTCTTTCTGTGGAAAAGTTTTTCCTAATGTCCAGTGTAACCTTCTCCTGTTGCAGTTTGAAGCCGTTCCCACTTGTTCTATTGCTCCATTACCCGTGAGAAGAGACCAGCACCAACCTCTCTACAATGTCCTTTCAGGTAGTTGTAGAGAGTGATGAGGTCTCCCCTCAGCCTCCTCTTCTTCAAAGTAAACAGCCCCAGCTCCTTCAATCGTTCTTCATAAGATTTATTCTCCAGGCCCTTCATCAGCTTCGTTGCCCTCCTCTGCACTCGCTCCAGCACCTCGAGATCTCTCGTGTGTTGAGATATCATCTGCTGGAGTCATTCTGGATGTGGAGCAGAAAACAGCACATGGCACAGGGCTGTGCCACGTGGAGGCAGTTCCCTGAATACTCCTTCAACTACCACAGGGTTTGTTGTTGCAGCCCTCCAAATAACCAAGAGAAGACATAGCCAGGCTATGATTTCAGGCCAGAAACTCAGCACTGAATCCACAGGCAGGCTCTGTGGGTATAACGCCCACTGTTACGGGATGAGTTTATGAACGTGTGTGTCCTCGTTCCCTCCATGGCTTCCTGAGAGCACTTGCTGTCACACTGTCTCAGGCCTGCATTCCCATATGAGCTAATTGACATTTAAGAATTCTGATGAGCTGTCCAAGGAGCTCTGAGCTTGTACAGTTGTTATCTAAGAAAACTTGCAAAAGCAGGGTGTTTGCAGAAAATAATTTACATACCAACATTTCTATAAAGCTAGGGAATTGTGGGTAACTTCAAAAGAGTCAACACAGCATCAAGTGCAGAGAAGACTGTCATAAGGTTGCGATGAGGTGCAAGCAGTTATAAAGCCAAAAGCTGACAACCAAGATAGTATCAATTCTCTGGATGAAACAGAATACAAGTCTTAAATGCTTAAAATGTTTTCATGTTATAAATTTGTTTGGTTAAAATTAGTGGAGCTGACAGAATAGATAAAAAGTCAGAGTACACTTGACAAAATGTCACTTTTAAAATAGTACTTTATGAAATCTGATTCAGTACCCAGTCTATGATTTGAACATGGCTCAGAAACCACTTCGTATTGAAAAATTAGTCCAAAGGTGCAAAGAGCGTAAAAAAACCAAATGAGTATTTGTATCCCTCTTGGGAGCTCTGAGAGGCAAAGGGCAGGGAGCAGCACAGGCATCTCACTGTGGACAGTGCCACTCAAAAACATTCCAGAGTTCAGAGGAAGAGACAATATCACCACTGCTGAAGTTTACAGATGCGACAAAACTACGTGAAGGAAACAATAACAACAAGGATACGTCAGCTCTTCAGTTTGGTTCAGACTCGTTGGTAGGTGGAGCTCGTCTCTTGACGCTTCTTGTGGTACAACCAGATGTAAGGTCATGGCTTGGCAAGGTCAGTGCAAGGCTGGCTTGGCATTAAGAGCCATTTCATTCCTGCTTGGGATATATTAGCTACACTTTTGCCTCCTGAGCAAGGCCAGTCACTCCAAACCTGTCCCAGTGGAAATGTTTACAGTGTCCTGCCACTGCCTGTGCTGCCTACAGATAACACTAACTGGTTCCAAGTCCAGAGAGAAGAAAGGATCCAGCTTTGAAGGAAACCCAGTGTCCTAGGCTTTTAAAGTTGATAACTGAAACAATTACTTGCTTGTGTCTCCTAGTCTACTAATCTATTGCAATCACTCCTTTTACTTCTGCAATACCTTAGAGGCAAAGAAATCACCACACAGACAAGAAATAAATAATTTTTTTAAAGACTCAAAGCTCCTAATTCATAATAAACCTTAGATTCTAAAAGGAGCTCCACAGGAGTAGCCTCCAGGCTCTCCTGACTCCACTGAAGTCACTGGGGAGCACATGGGCTTGCCTACAGGAGGATCATGGCAGATTTGAGCATATGAGCTGAGGGGGCTGATCCTGCTAACACTTCATACCAGGCAGAGAGCCAGGTGCATAGAGATATTCAAACTAAATCCTAATTAAGTGTCTGAATTCCCAGTGAAATCCTTGGGTAGTTAGATGCCTAAATATCAACGTGGATATTGATCCAGCCGCTTATCACTGCGAGCACACCACTGGTTTCCAGGGCAGATGATGGCACTTGGAATTTTATTCTCATTTATCTTTTTTCTTTAGTGTGAGAAAAGTAAATTCTGAGGATGATTGCACTATCATGAATTGCACATCCACTAGCATTTTCTCAAAGGAAAAGAATGACTCAACACCTAAGCACGAACCTGAGCTCGCATGACTCGGGGAGAAAATCAGCGCATCACTAGAAAGCCAAAGGCTTAAATGTTTCGGAGACCATACTTTAAAAAAAAAAAAGAGTTACAAGATCTTGATTTCTATAGTCAGAAACATAACAATCTATACGCTTTTTGCCACACTACCACTGAAATCAGGTGATAAAAGCATCTGGTGAATAAACCAAAATAAAAACATCCTGATGTCAGGCGAAAGGTATGCTCAGCTTCTAACAGGAAATAAGAATCCTGCACCTCTTAGATCATATCTCTGCTACCCACTCACAGTCAGTGATTGATAAAACAGACACACTGAATCAAGATGCTCGTTCACTCTCTTCTTTTTTTACCCAGTCACTTTCAGCCAATAGATATTTGCCCTCCCGTCAGAATATCTGTGATTCTTTAGATTCTTTGAGGCTATTCCCTTAATAATTGGAGGAGCTGCCTGAATAAAGAGCCACAGCACAACGCTTTCTCTCTGCCAGAAGAGCTCCCTGGGCCAGAGGCATGCACGGGCTGTCTGGGCTGCTGCAATCAAACCAGCCCAGCTTGAGAAAGTATAAACACTGTGGTGGGCAGAATAGCCCAAAAGTGAGGGGCCAGGAGGGAAAACAGTCATGTCACTGCTATTTCTTTAACAGATTAGGGCCCGGTCCAGGTCTCACCGCAGTCAGGGACAGAGTTCCTGTCAAGTTCAACAGAAGTGGTCTCTAAGAGCACGCTTCCCTGCCAACTCTCTGAGTAATACAGCCAGACCGTACGGATTTCCGTGGCAAAGGAAGCAATCCTTCCCCACCTCCACAGTTCTTCACAGAAGGAGACCTCCTTGGAAAGAGCAGCATTTTCAAGAGGTGGCATTCTATTAGCATAAATATTCCTCCAGTCCCAAGTCACCTTGCTCCTCTTTGCATAGCAGGATACAGCGGGGATTTCTGGGCTTTTTTTTCCAGATGCGGGACAGACCTTTAAAGAAAGCAGCTGCTCTTCTCCATTTTGCATTGACATGAGCTTTTGTTCTTCCCACTCATACCTGGAGACAGGTAAATGGAATCTGCAGAAGAACAACTAGAAAATTATTCATCTCTGCAGTTTAGCAGGTGGAAACAGCTACGCGATGCGGACTTCCGCAACCCACGTGTAGATGCTCACAAGCTGCGGATTTGTCTAACCTCTGGTTAGCACATCCTCTAACTTGTGGCATCCTGGCTCTGTCCCACACTGTCCCCAAACACGGGGAGGCAGTTCCAAGCAATCTGCCCTCAACCATACTAGGGCACATGTGTCAGCAAAGCCAGGTAAGGAGTGAGTTGGAGCCATTGCTGAGGTACAGCCCAGAGCACACAGACATTTGGAGTTTTGAGTTCATGTTTGTAGCACAGCTGTTAAAGAGACTTTTTACAGCAAGAAGCTTGTTCAAAGTCAGAGGTAAAACCTTACTTACTATTTTATAAAATTACTTGGGATACAGCTATACAACTAAATGGAGTTCCAAGTCTTCCAAAATACAGAATTGTTTCTCATTTGTGTTCCTTTGGATTTTTAGGGGAGAAATGAGATTTTATTGAATAGCAAGTGTAAACGGGAATGACACATTTGAGGAAAGAAGCACCCCCATCATTAGTACCAGGAAATGCAGGAATTAAGAATGTATCACTAAGAACGTAGGAAGAAATTCCTTAATAGCGTAAAAGAGAGGGTTTATTAGTTTGGATTATCCCAAGGGAGGTTTGTTTCTCACAAGACTGCAGCAAATTCCTTCCCTCTTCCAACTCCCAAGTGAGCATACCTTTGGGAAACACCTACTTTTCCCCCAGTCACTTTCTCATTCCTCTAACATGTTCTTAGCTTAAGACTGAGGAGCCTGCTCTTCCCCTAAAAGGAGTGAAATCTGTAGGGACTTCTTCAGAATAAATCCTATACTTATTAGGACTCAGTGGGGATGGAAATGAATGAAAGAAATAGAACAGCAGAAACTATTGCGCATGTGCTGGCTGCGTATTCAGCATTTATGATCAATAACATTTATTCTTGACAGATTCCTGAAGTCAGTCCTTGCACGGCCTTCCTAGTGCACCTTACTGCCCCGGGGGTTAAACAAATGCACTCACCTGAGTGCATGCTTAAATTTATGATTTTGGCTGGATTTGTGTGGATGAAGAGATGGATGGATATGGGAACTGAGGGCAAGGCTGGGAGTTTTGAAAAAATGGATGTTGAAGACAATAATCTTTTTAAGTTAGCAAAAAAATATTTGATTCACAAATTATTTTTGTTCACAGACTCATGTTCTAACTAAAAATACTTTGCTCTAAGGATGCTGTTTGTTTTCTACCACTGTCAGTGTGAGAAGCCTAAATCTACAGAATCTAGGCAGATCTTACAACCAAACTATTCTGAGAAAACAAATCTTAAAAACAATATATGCAATACAGCTGTTTAGTAGTTCCCCAGGGCTTACTGGTGCTTACTGCCAGCTCTCAACTCTCTTTGCTTTAAGCAGGGAGGGCCGGTTTCTTTCGATTACCTTATAGAGTATGTATGTCTCTCTCCCCTCCATACTGTCACCCTAGATGGCTCTAACGAGTCTCCCGCTGCCACATTCTTGTTCTCAGAAAGATCTGTTAACATTTTTGCCTTCTTTTGATCTCTGGACCCTTTTGCTGACACTTTTCAAGGCCTCCTGTACATGGAATTCTTGAAGTCAATAATTTGCTTATTGTCTCTCCGGTGTAAAAGTAAATGCTTTTTGTCTCAGAAGCCACTTCCCGACGTGTTCTTTTCACATTACCTATTGGATTTAAGTGATCTGTTATTTAACAGTCATTCTACCAGCTCATATGAACACTAGCACCTGCCTACTGCTCAGTAAGTAAGTTGCCTCTCAGTATTCTGGGATTTGTATCTGATACTTCCTTTCCTTTATACCATTTGGATAATTTCAGTATATGGAGGCACTGCAGCTGACTGTGGATTTTACATGTGAAGCCACGCTCAAGGATGTGATAGTCAAGCAGAACTCTTCTTAGTCACAGCGAATCCCTTCGGGCCTGTAAGCATCCACAACTTCAGACTCTGTCGCAGGATGGAAGCCTAAACCAACCATCTAGCACAGCAAAAAAATACTTCTTGGCCTATTATATTCCCACCCCCAGCACCACCACCCCTCCAACTCGTTAAAATAGCACAGTATCCTGTACCACAAAAGACTGTCATTTGTAAGGAATGTTAAGCACTTGAGAAAGCACAAGGGGACACCGCGAGTGGGGAAGTCCCACCCCATAGACACTGTCCCTTTCAAACCACGGGAATACAGGTCGCCTCCCCTCGACACGAAATGCAGTCTTAAGAGATGAATGCTTAGCCTGAACAGAAATTAAAAAAATGTTTCCAAAACGGCACAGTTCTCCCTCAGCCCAGAATCCTTCTTTGACAAAAACAATGAAGCCTTTTATAGGTTGCATACAAAGGAGGAACACGGAAGATAAGTTTACTCTTGTTCCACAAATGAAATCTGATTATATGCCAGTGTTCAGCCATATGGAACAGAGAATGTCTCAACTCGAGGGACATTAGACCCCAAGTGGTACCTACTGCCACCTCCAACCCTACGTGCCATTGAGTGAAAAGAGATGGACTGAATCTCCAGTTGATAAGAACAGGAACAGTCTCTGGACATTCAAGCATTGTCCTCACCAACTACCTAGGAGAGAACAACATGCAGGTTCATTCACAGTTTTCTGCTGGTTTCCACTTGTCTCACACTATTTTAATGGCTGAACTAATTTTAGAACAGCCAAAACCAGTTTTATTCAGTTTTGCTTCAGAAGACAGGTATTCTGTTTTCTGCTCTCTGATTATGGTGACACTGAGCACCGAGAGAACTCTCCACAGTTCTGCGTGGATTTTCCACGAGTTTGCTCATTGTTTGGCTGAAACCCTCTTGCACCCTCAGCGTTTCACATCAGTTGTTTCCCCCACTCATACTCTCTTCTTCCTATCCTGGAATGCCAACGGTGGTAGCTAAACCACATCACCTGTGCTACGCTGCTGCCGTAGAGCCCTGCCTGCAGCTGAGCAGTTGGGTGGATGGTGAGGAATCCAAAGCCTCTTCAGTTGCCGAAGGCTAAATGCCGTAAGGACCCCAGCTCAGGAGCCAGAAGCCTAAGACAGAAAGCTACAAGCAACAACCGGGAGTTAAAACCTGCATATACATTTTACATAGGTGGCACAACCATAGCAGAACCGTATCTTCCACTGGCCTATACGAAAATCTACCACTGAGATACTTTTTCTTTGCAGAAAGATTGAAGAAAAAGCTCTCCAGCTCAAAAAGTCTCAAAAATTAAACCATTATTAGGAAAGCAAAACTACCAAAAGAATTAACAATGTCTGCTATTACTTCTTGTACCTTTCCTTCAGGTAAAGTTACCACAAACACAGGTGAAATCAGTTAGTCATAGTACCCTTAAGAAATTCCATCAGATTTCATGCAGGTCAGGAAGGCTCAGGTCAATGTTTCAGGAAGGAATCTCTGAGGAACACCTGAACTGCTGCAAGTGGTGCTGCTGAGCCAGTAGCTGCATCCCCCTTTCTAAATCACTGCAGAGCAGATGACGCAAAATGGCACGAACGGCAGTTGCTGACAGAGATGCTATCGTGCACGGGACATGTAAAATTCAGGTACTTAACACTTTTGCTTGTTAAAATCAGAGATGTACCTTTTGCAGGAAAAAGAATACCGGTTGCAGCGTTTCAGCCAAATTCCAACCCATTCAGGTTATGCTGTGCTGGGAGCAGGGAGGCAGGTGAGACTTGCACCTCCAGTTGTTTTGAGGCTCATGGGAAAACACCACTGCCAGAAGAACTCCAGAGAAGCCTTATGTCCACAATACTTCCATTTCCAAATCCAAGCCCGGGAATAACATGAGGTGAGACTCACTAACTGCCAAGTATTGTGTTGTGATCTTTGGCCTTTTGGGAAACAGAAGTCAGACAACCTTCCAGGGTGAGTGTAGTGGAAGGAAAGAACCCTTCTGGTCACAGTATTCTTTACGCGTTCCCTGGCATTCCCCTGACCCCGTATGCAATTTGCTCAGCCTGCAGGGAAGTTTTTGCTCCACCTGACCGAAAGAAAAAAGGGTAATTTTCTTCCAGATTGGTGGGTTGGTTCAGTTTTTACTGTGCACTCAGGCAAGCACAGGAGCTGCTGCAACAGAGGAAATTGATCCACAGAGCTGGAAGAAGGGTGAGGAAGAGGATTGAGAGAGCCCTTTCACCTGAAGCGAGCTGTGGGACTGGTTTAGTCTTATCATGAAACTTCCCTGCTGGTCTCTTAAAGAGCGAGGAGATGGCTCAGTGCACAGATGACCTGAAGTACCATCTAAAGGAACCTTTCTTCCTCAGATGACAGAGTAGGCCTAGTACAACAACGCTCCTGATTTAAGACTGTGCTGAGATCTTTTGCCTAATAAGGGTAGAATTAAAGCATCTCCATAAGATGAAGTAACTATGGACCACGAGATCCGTGCCTTGATTCATTCTTGCCAAAAGGTCAGTCTCGATGGACCCAGAGGGAGGGCTGCGTTATACATCTCATTCAGAACAAAAATCCTACTTTTCCCTTGAATACATGCTTTTTGCTCTTCTGACCAGGCACACCTGTTTTCTCTACTAACTCGAATCCTTGCAGCCTCGTGTGCCCAGGGGATGGGGGGGGAATGTAATAAATAGCAGAGGCAAATAATTTACCCAGTAAAGAGCATTCCATGCTTTTCTGTATGCAAATTCTGCATTAAAAAAATCTACATATATGGTGCAGAACTGCTCTGAACTGAACTCTAAAAATGTTTAATGCAAACACAGCTGTTATCAAGTGTTGTTCTTTCCAAGACTCTGTTCGGTTTGATAGTTATCACTATGCCAACGGCATTCCCAGAGCAAATCTCTCTTTCTGAGACTTTAACAACTGCTTCACACAAAAGAGAAGTTCCCTTCATCCTGAAACTTGGTGCTCTGGATCTCTACCACATGCAGGATTCTCCCTTCTAACAGTACCTGGTGAGCCCAAACCAACACTAACAGACACTGACATTTAGGTACTTCGGCTTTTTAAGAATATTTTTAATTTAAGGACACTTTTTATAACATCCCTGTTCAGCTAAATATTGTAGTGCCTTTGAGTACATACTCAAATCTCACTGGCATCAGGAGAGATATGGTGGACATGTTTAAACCCCAGTACTTGGTAAAAATCACTACAGTGTTTTGAACTGTAATAACACCTTATTCAAATATCCGTTTTTGAGGGCTGAGGCAGATCAGAGAATTCTGACAAAATGTTTGCGTGCTATTTTAGTTGACTAGTTAGACTGGGTTTTATATTAGCTTTCAGGAAAGGGGTATTTTTCATCCTGCTAAAGAGGAGTCTTTGGAAGAAGAAGAAGAAGTCTTTAAATATGTAATTCTACAAAACTAAAGGGGACAGCACTTCACTTATACTTCCTTCAGGGGGCTGATCGTAGGATCCAGCTGTGCATTGTGCTCTTGAGAAAACACCTAAAATAACTCGGCAGCTGGCATTTTCAAATGTCATAGGGAGAGTAAGGTCAGCTCCCCAGCTGAGAACTATTTAACTCAAATCAGGACGGGAACTGTGGATTATAGAATATGGTTTCTATGAGTGTATGTGATTTAAAAATCTGAGCTGGAACATTCTTACTCATTTCACTGAATGTCTACAAGGGAGATGGGAGCTTACTGCTCCTCTGCATCCCTGTGTGTTCCTCCACCCTCATCGAATCGATTCCCACGCAGAGACGGCGGCCTTGTCAGGGCTGCCGCTCTTCATCCTTTTCAGATGGGTGGATCTTTCAGGATCATCGTTCCCAGCACACCAACCAGCACTGCAGAGCTAATGAGGTGGAGCAGGTCATCTGCACACACACAAAAAAAAAAAAAAAGAATAGCAACAGACCTCCTTCTGCTGTGAAGCAAACACAAGCATGTGCTGCAACGTGTGTTGCTCAAATGTAGCATTAGGGGCATATCTAATATCAAGTCGCAAGAGAAGGTAATTCAGAGTGCCCTAAGAGCACATATCTGTATTATTGTTGTAGACCCCAACCTTACAGTTCAAACTCCATCATTAGAGTGAAGTAAACACAACTTTGAACCACTCAGGACAGCCTCTTACTACAGCTCCTCCTCTCTCCCTCATTAGCTCACCCAGCAGCAGCAGCAGAGGCAAGTGGGGGGTCACTGATGCTTTGTAATTACCAACTGATAGTCTGTCACTGGGAAAAACAGAAGAAAAATCTCTAATTAACGTCGGCCAATTACTTTCCTCTCTTAACGCTTCCTTTGCTGAAGCACAAGGTGGAGCTATGGTAGGGAAGTCCAAGAAAAAGCCCCGTGGCTATTTGCATCTCTATGACCAGCAGTAATTGCAACAGGTTCAACCCCATCTGAGCACAAATACAGCTTTGCAAAAAGAAGGAAACAAAGAAATATGGGCCTGTCCACTAGAAACGGTGTTCTCAATGCCTGACTCCGAATACAAACAGTCGCAATGAAGGAGTCCTGGTCTGACCTGGCAGTGGGCTGAGTTCCACGGTGCCTCTGCCCTCAGTACCACACATGGAGAGGGTGTAAAGGCCACCCTTGGGGCCTTTTGGGGTTTGTGCGGTCGCTTTTAGGATTCTTGACTGGTTGCACCAGGTACAAGGATGTGCTGTAGGTTCTGACCTTGATTTCCTAAGTTTATTTGTAACAGTGGCTGGCAGTGGAATTTCTGAGAATATTCCCAGGGTTGAGCTTGAGGCTTTGCTTTGTTGTGCAGCTCCCCGTCAGCAACACGGGTGGACAGAGGGTCATCAGCTATGTGCCACTAAGCTGCATGTGCCCAATTTGAGTTCCTCCCTTAAAAGAGACGTACCTTTGCCTTTATGAAGTACAAAATAATAGTTCAGGCGGAGGAGAAAGTTTGCAGCTGAGAGAAACATCTTTTCCTCAACAGACAGGTCCAAATCGCTCCACTGAGACTCACACACACTCTCCCAGAGGAATTGCATAAAAAGCATAGACAAGGAAACAAAAGATGACTGAAAACATGGTACAGCAAGGAGGAAGCCCAAAATCTTTACCCTTGAGTGTATTTAATTGTACCTAACATTGTAGACATATGAAGAGGTTGCCTTGCAAGAATAAATCGGAGGAACCGATTGAGCCACGGGCTCAAACCAGACAGACTTCAGAGGTCAAAGACACAACCCTCAACTTGCCAAAGCCAATAGACAGTCTTGTCTGAAAGCTCGTGAAGAAAACTGATGAAGACAATCCGCAAGAGACAAAAGACGGACAATAGAAAAGGTAGTCGTTTTCCAGAAATTAAGGCAATGTATTATCACAATGAACATGGAAGATTCCAAGCTCAGGAAGGACTTCTTTGGTTACAGTCCACATTGACATCCATAACATTACACCAGGGCTCATCTCAGAGCTCTTGATAGACTGCAGAAAAGGATTTTAAAATCATCTTCTCAGAAAACTTTCTAAGCAAGGAAGAAGAACAGTAAGTGAAAGTTTAGCTCATTAAGTAAGCAGTGAAGGAGGGGAAATCAGATTTGGTTGAGCAGTGGAACAACTTCTGGAGACAACAGGGTTTTAGTCTCACACAGAGTGTTAACAGCCTCCTGGAAGATGCGCTGAGAATCTCTTATCAAGCTGTGTAAATGGATTAATCATGATACAAACGCCTGAAGGTGTATGTAATTAGACAAGGGTTCAGTCAGCAAAGGGCACTGCAACTCAAGGCATCACCTAGCCTAACCACATGTCACTGCTCCCTTGCTGCAGGTTACAAAACCACAGCTCAGCCAGCAAGAGATCAGCCAGTTCCTGATGCAGGCATCAGTGTGAACCAGTCAGGTTGGCAGCTCACGACATCTAAGCCAATCTAGTAGTAAACTGTCACTAAAAAGGCTATTTCACCCTTCTGCCTTGTCTCTCTTGTACCGCATCTGGTGTTCATCTATCTGTACGGGGTGCTGGCTTAGGGTACGGTTACACAAGACAGCTATTTAGCTGCTGAAAAAGGGTGACAGGAGCCTATACTGGAAAGTAGGAAGGAGCAGAACTACCTCTTTCAACAGAAGGGCAAGATGTTAGATCAGCTCAACTGTATCATATAACTTCATCCTCAGATGTCCTAAAAGGAGAGGAGAAAAATCAGAATTTAGGTGGTCTGACCTACTCTCTAGAGATTTCTTCCTAAATTATAAAAGGAACCTAATGTGATTGCATGCTAACCCCAGGAAAAAGAAATTATCGAGTTTTGCCTGCTCCAAGCTGCCTCAGTGTATAGTCTGATGACTACTAAAGTTTGTGTGAAGATGGAAGTAGGAAAAGCAGAGGTGAGTGTGAGGCAATTCTGGTTTAGAGAGACTAAAATTGTGGTAAGACACACACTGATTTAATGTGGCTGATATTTGAGGAGCTGGGGAAGAAGGAATCTTTACATTCTAGTCGTGAAGAATAGCTGAGGATAATAAATTGGCACAGCTAGACTTGGAAGACAACGTTTAAAGGCGCTTTAAGGTGCTGTGGTTTGAGAGAGACCAAGCTTAAAAACCTCTGTATTGTGACAGCAGAAGTAGTAAAAAGCAGGTGTCAGAGACCTCCTTTTTCTCTCTCACAGAATGTTCAGGGTTGGAAGGGACCTCAAAGATCATCTAGTCCAACCCCCCTGCCAGAGCAGGATCACCTAGGGCAGGTGTCCGAGGCAGGTTTTGAATGTCTCCAGAGAAGGAGACTCCACAACCTCCCTGGGCAGCCTGTGCCAGTGCTCTGTTACCCACACAGGGAAAAAGTATTTCCTAATGTTTTTGTGTTCCTATGCTCCAGCTTGCACCCATTGCCCCTTGTCCTGTCACTGGACCTGGCTCCACCCCCTTGACATTCACCCTTTACATATTTGTAAACACGAATGAGGTCACCCCTCAGCCTCCTCTTCTCCAAGCTAAAGAGACCCAGCTCCTTCAGCCTTTCCTCATCAGGGAGATGCTCCACTGTGGAACATCTCATCTCTGTGGCTCTGCACTGGACTCTCTCCAGCAGTTCCCTGTCTCTCTTGAACTGAGCAGCCCAGAACTGGACACAATATTCCAGATGTGGCCTCAGGGCAGAGTAGAGGGGCAGAACAATCTCTCTGGACCTACTAGCCACCTCCCTTCTAATACACCCCAGGATACCATTGGCCTTCTTGGCCACGAGGGCCCATTGCTGACTCATGGCCATCCTGCTGTCCACCAGGACACCCAGGTCCCTTTCCCCTGCGCTGCTCTCCAGCAGGTCAGTCACCATCCTATACTGGAACCTGGGGTTGTTCTTTCCCAGACACAAGACTCTACACTTGCCCTTGTTGTGTTTCATAACATTTCTCCCCACCCAACTTCTCCAGCCTGTCCAGGTCTTGCTGGATGGCAGCACAGCCTTCTGGTGTGTCAGCCACTCCTCCCAGTTTTGTGTCATCGGCAAACACGCTGTCAGTGCTCTCTAATCCCTCATCCAGGTCATTGATTAACATATTGAATAATACCAGTCCCAGGTAAGCAGTAATATTTATCTATTCCGTTGTCATCAGGGTACAAAATAACCTTTATTTCAAGCCTCCGTCCGTAACGGATAGAAACAAAAACTCTATCATCATGGGTGAATCACTTGGCCATTTTACTACATATTGAAACATAGCATGTAGGTTTGGCCAGCAGGATGGGCGATTGACTCAGTAAGGATTCTAGGAGCAAGACACAGACACAAACCTCTAAGATGCTGTGGCAAAAAAAGAAAAAAAAAAAAGTCCATTTGATCGTAAGATGTCCATAAAGTGGAAGCAGAGATGCAACACTGCCTCTGTACACAGATGAGACATCTCTTAGATTAGCTGGTTAGCTCTGATGCCAGTGCTTTGAAGGTAGTTGGAGTATTCCTCAAGCATTCAAAGAACAGCTACAAAAGTATTCAGATACTGAAAAGGAAAACTAACATTATGAGGCTTCAAGAGTTCATTCAATCTGTTGAGTTTAACACATAGAGAAGAGACATGACAACCAGGAACTTCCTGATCTAACAGAAGTACAGCAAAATCCTGTGGCTGGCTAGAGTGGAGACAGATGAATCCAACTCTAAAACAAAAAGTAATTTCCTTGTAATAAGCACTATTAAATACTGGAACATCTTAGTACAAGATTTGGCTGACTTTATTCTTCTCAGCCTTTAAGCAAGACCAGATACAGTTCTAATTTAATGCTTTAATCCAGCTTCCAGAAAATACTGTATGGCCTATGGGAACTGGGGGTTGGAATTAGACGATTGGTGGGGTGGTCCCTTCTGCCCTGAGAGCCTGTATACAGGTAGCAGGTACTTCTTTAAGAAAATAAACAAAGACCTGATTTAAAAGCCAGAGTGTAAACTGATCTGACTGATGTGGTCTGATGCAACAGACTTAGCTTTATTGGATTAACTGGCAAACTTTATCAGCTTCCCAAGAGTCCCATGAAAACATTCGGGCGCTCACCCTTTCAAGACTGTTGCTTAAAAAGGGTGTGAATGTAAGCAACTGCAAAAAGGTAGATTGAGAGACCAGAGCTGTTAACCTTTGCACACAACAGGTTTGTGGATGCGCATTCACGTGTACGAAGCCAATATGAATCTGTTTATAAAACCCCGCTCCTCCTAACAAAGCAACATGGAGCAAAAGTAAAAACGTCAGTAAAACTTGACTTTGCCACAATAACCAGTTGTTACCTCTTTCAACCTGTGATAAGCAGACAATTTTTTAACAAGTCAGTAGCATAACAATAAAACACAGCCTGTGTGCCACGGTCTTAAACTCATTGTGCAAGAGTTTACGTCTCCTTCAGGAGATTTTTCAGAGTCTGCGAATTGAAATGTTTGGAAATATCTAGCTTCACTTTTCAGAAGCCAACAAATGCATTTGGATGCCTTAATTTTTAACAGCATTCTTGTGAATTTGTTGGGTTTTTTCAGGAGAGAGATCAGTAGAAATATTCAAAATTTCCTGAAAACCACACTCCTCTAAAGAATCAACATAAAAATTAAAACATGAGAAAAAAATCAGTTCCTTTTTTACCCCAGCTAATTGTCTTTCTATTTGCCTTTTTTTCCTTTCCTTCTTTCATTTTTTCTAAGACCTGCGAATAAATCAGAAAAGCTGTCATACGGTATTTCTCTAAGAATGAAGGCATATGACCCTAAAAAGCCAGGTGCAAAATCTCTAACAACTGGCTCCTCTTAGGGCTGGTACATCTGCATTGTCAGCTATTCACCAAACAGGCAGGTTTGAAGATTTCTGCGTGCACACACACCATGTGGGCTCCCAGCCTACAGTACAGCTCCTGAAAGTAGATTTTGATGGGTCAAAGCCATTTTATTGAATTAGTCCTTTATTGTTTACATTAAATCCAAGTGAGCTCAGAAATACTGACTTATCCTTCTGAAAGGCTGGATTATACCGCGTGGCTCGGATGCAAAAAAAGATTAGGGTTTTTATACTAATTACTTCCAGCATGAGGAGTGCACAGACCCGAAGAGCACTGACTTTGGAGACACTCTGCTGGACATTTCAGCGCAGAATCGTTTGCCACCTTTTCTTGGCACAAGTAAAATGAGCGCTGCTCCATAAAGTGATTTGGAGGGGCACGCTGTCATCGAGCCCTGCGTAAAATTGCCATGTCTGGGAGAGAATTCAGTAACAACGCTTTGCACTTGTTTCTGTTTGTTTTATCCACTGTCCCATCATCACTGCTGCTGTCAGTGTAGCATCGCTTCCTCCTGCTCTACCTCGCCCCCTCAGAAAGGGAGAAAATAGACAAAATGTCTTGCTCTTACTGAGTTTGCATTCATTTATACTTTATCAGCGAAGTAAACCATCAATAAAGAAAGTTTCCCAGACCACAAAACCCAAGGCATTTTCAGCAGTCTGAAAAATCAGAGCTGAATATAGATGGAAATATGTTGGAAACGCAATACATGAGATCACTGTCATTACTGGAAATCACAAGTGCTGCAGTCAGACAAGCAGGATGGGCACACGACATGCGTAAGACTCTCTCACATCAAGTGTATTCTTCCCTAAACCAACCCTTGTATTTCTCGCAATCGAATGGGCAACCGCCTTTGCAGAACGGACATTCAGCTGCCAGGCAGCTTTCGTGGCCAAGGATGGAAATCCTTCACACGCAAATCAAAACCATCAAGGAGTTTAATAATGTGCATGGGCAAAACAGATGCCCCAGAAGCCACGCAGCTTTCACTGCGCACAGCGACATCAGATCCTCTCACTACACCAATTACTACTCGGAGCCTGGGGCCTGTTGGTATTTGTTTGAGCAATGATACTCTGTGTGGCTCGGGAAACAGAACAAACAAAAGGCTTAAATGAGCCTAAAGGTTTGTGAACTGCTGATCCTACGATGCTTTTACATCCAGTAGTATTCAATACAACACGGGTTCTCATTTTTAAAAATTGTTCTTATATATTAAGCAAAACCTTTGTTCTCAGACTGGGATTTACAGAAAGGAAATTATACAGGTCTTTACACTCACACAAGCTGTGCTGTGGAAGGTGAGGCTCACAAAAGGGTCTTGTTTTAAATCTTGCATTCAATAAACTGCTAGAAGAACAAAATGAAAACAAGCTATTGTGTTAATCTCCAGATTAGCCCTCATAGTCTGTCAATTTAATACTGATTAGTAAACAATGTCCATAATTAAGCTGTTGTTGGAGACACAAATGCCCCACGAGCCCGAACTAATGCGTAGTATTCAAGCCTTTTACAAAGGATGGCAGATACAATTCCAGGAATGTTAATGCTGTCAAGTATCCATGATGTACATAACAAAAGAGAAGGCAAAGAGTTGAGGTAATTAAGCTCACACTGGACCTTCTCGCCAACCTGTACGTGTTTATTGACTAAATGTTATTAGGTGTAGTAAATAAAATGCCACGGAGTCGTGGGAGTCAGCACCAAAAATGGCATGAAGTTTATGGGGCCGTCAAACTCTGGATTCCCCTGGCATCAAAGCACACACATACCCTTTGCTAAGGCCAGTGACATTAATGTGCATGACAGGGGTCCATGGGGCCGTGGTCCCCTAATTGTTTAGGAGACCTTTTAGTCTGGTTGCAGACTGCATGTCTTGGTATTTGTGGAGCTAATTGCACTAAAATCCGCCAGCACAGTGTTTGCAGTGATGGGTTAACTCATTTATCCTCAGGATAATACTCAGCTCTTTGTCAACCTGGTCTCCCGCATTCACTCCTAGACTGTCACCCCAGACGCAGGAGGAGGAAGCAGGCGTCCAGCAGTGCTGCCGAGGGAAACTCACGGACTGCACATGTGCAAGAACATAAACATTTAACTACAAAACAACACCATTTTTTCCAAGTGTTTTCATTACCACTAACCCATTCTACTTTTCTCAGGAGAGTCACAGAGCTAAGGCTGGAGTTTAGCCCCTGAGAAGCTTCAACAACTGGGACCAGCAGATGTGCTTGGCCTGGGGTCCTCTTACCAGTTTATTTTTCTATACTGAATCTCGTGGATTTGGGGGTTTGAACTACCTCTGTGTGGAAGAGACCAGACAGGCTAATGCTCTGGGCTGCCTGTGACATTCTTTTTTCCCCTCAAGAAAAGAACAAAGGTGGACATAATTCTAAGCCATTCTTAATTTTGATATCAATATTTTTCACACGGGGAAAAAGTGGCATTAGCCATAGTCTGAAAAGTGACATAATGCAGAAAAATATTTTTTCCTAATATGGCCTCTGCAATTTAGAAACTTCAGAGTGAGAGGAATTAAATATTCTTTTCAATATTTTTCCAGAGCTCTTGATTTATTTCTCAGTTCTTGATTTTTTTCTCAGACTTCTTGCCCCACGTTTACAAACACAGAAGTAACTAACAAAATTGTAATTACAGCAATTCAGGCAGGTGGAGAGCACTTTCCATCCCAAATGTCTTGGCTCACCCAGAGCAGCACCATGCAAGTTTCCTACAGGATCAAATACATCGATAGCCCCATTGCACAGTTTGGCCATCCACAAATTAAATTGTTTTGCCAAAGGTCTGAAAGAGTGTAAATCAGTGGCAGAACTAGAAAAAATACTCAACAGTATCTTCCCCATTCCCCATCCTAGACTACCCACGTAAAAGCAGAGCAGCACCAAGTGGTTTCCTGGTGGGACATGTGGACTTGATTAAGGCAAGCCACAAGTTCCCAGAATTTTTGGCCAAGGTGGTGACTTAGTTTCTTGGATGCTGCAGAAATACAGCACCGCTGCCGCTGCTTCCCACCCCACTGCTAAACCCACTGCATGCAGGGAGCGGCCCTGTCTCATCCTCAGCTACAGGCTTGCTTGAGGCGGCACAGAAAGAAGAGGGTAGGAGATGGGAGTGGGAATGTGCAAGCAGAGGTTAGGGGTAGCACCAGACCACAGCACACCAATTTATTTTGGCTTAAACTGCTATGGAATCACAGGCTCAGTGGAAAATGCTCCTTCTAGAAATGGTGCCAACCAGCCAGTATCCCCATCCCTTGAACAGACTCGTAACTACCATTATTTACACGCAGCATTTTATCCCATGTATTAAACTCCCATCCAACAGCCAAAAAACTTTCCCCCCCTATAAAAAGAGTAAGATTTTCTCTGTCTTCCTAAAACCTACCAGAAAAAAAAAGCTACAGGTTTCCATAGCATCTTGTTTGGCATGGTCTCGCAGATCAAGGAGCACACAGGAGGCAGAAAGCGTCACTGTCCCAGCAAGCCTGGCAGACAGACCAACGTGACTGCTGTAGTGCTCTCAGCATACCTTTGGTCACTGTCCTGCTGAGCAGCACCTGCAGGTTTTGGAAGTTTGAGATTTTCCAGAAAGCTGCTCATCTGCCTCCTTTGTCCATTCAAGCTCTCAAAATGAGATCTCGTGAGACTAAGCACAAATGTGCAGCTCAAGGCTCACCCGATCACACGATGGTACCTCAAAGTGGACAAAGGCAGCAGCTGACTTAGAAGGAAATTTGGGGCTGGGACTGAAATACAAAAGTGAGAAGTAGAAGGCATGAAAGTTTTTCCCATTTTACAGAAGAGAGTCACTCAAGAAACTGCCAGAGATTTCATTGGCCCGTGCAGGAGATTAATAGAGGAAGATCCTCATTCTCCTCTTACTATCCTGCTTAGATGGCAAAAGGCTGTTTAGATGAAGAGTCCAGCTCTGCTGAAGAAAGCATATTTGCCAAATAAACCCCATTTTGAGCACATTAGCAGAAAAACAGGAGCACGGATCAACTGCAGTTCTACTTCACATTTCAAGTGCCTCAGAATAAAATGAGAACTTCTCATTGCTCAACAGGAAAGGAATATGTGCATGTCTCTGGATTCATAAAAGAAATAGGAGCTGATGTCACATTTCCCCTGATTCTTTTAATTGTCTCTTCACGCAACAGAAGATTGATTTGATTCCAAATTGCAGAGAACTTGGAGGTACTTAGATGAGAGATGTAACAGAAGCACTCACACAATAAATTTTAGAAAAATATTACCCTCTTGTTATATAAGAATGTGGATAGGCATGTGAAAATTGTTGTCTCTTTTTCCTAATGGCTAGAGCCAATAGCTAATAATTCATATGTAAAAGCAAAAATGTCATAATGCACTTAACCAGATGTGAAAAGCTGAAAACGGAGGTGTCGGTGGATAGCTGTCCTTAGCTCCTTACTGTTGCAGTAATCTCTTTCTGGATGAGCCTGAAACTTCTTCACAGCAAAGAAAGACAGAGCCCCTCTTGGTAAGAGAATCAGTACTTTTTCAAAAATAAATTGCTAGCTGAAATATTGTCTAGACTAGCCGTACGCTGCTTGAAAATCTGCTCTTTAACACTTACATAGAACAGAGGAGTTTTCGTACCAAGAAGCGGATGATTCTCTGAAGCACACTTCACCAATCTGCACCACTGAGCTCCTCAGGCAGGCTCAGCACAAGAGCAAATTCTCTTAACAGCAGCTTTTTCATGACTCTTCAACCACAGAGGGCTGAAGGGAGGCTCAGGCAGAATGGAAATGTGCAAAGTTACTTACTCTACAAACATCCTCTCCTGGGTCCAGCAACACCTGTGGAAAATGGGACAGACTTCAGCCCTGTCCGTTTCCTAGGAAAATTGTTCATGGAAGCACTGTGTCGCACGCAAAATTAGTGAAGGGCTGCTATTTATGTCATCTAAGCTAGTCCTGCTCCTGCAGCCTGAAGCAGGACTCGGGTGAGCACCCTCGTGGGTACGGCAGGAGCAGGCAGGGTGGCACTAACCTCCTTTCCCACCTCAGCCTGCCGTGCAGCGCCAAACCTGTCTCCATCAAGAGGAAATTCAGCCCGTTGACCAGAAGTAGGGAAGTCAAGCCTCACTGCTCTGCTACACAATTTCAGTGCCATCTTGGGAAAACCATTTGGATCCAGATCCTTCAGGGGACTCAGAGTCTTAGGTCAATGCTAGGAATTATGCACTTCAACTTTGTCATCTTGGTCAAAATTTCGCCGTGTTGCAGTTGTTCAAAGGAAAAATGAGACAGTATCTACAGAAAGAGCCACTTAAGAAAGTTAACAGAGCTTGTATTAAAACGTCATTTGAAAAACAGAGCGTTTAGCCCGGTTTTCTGATCACACAGTGTCTGTTTGTTCATCCTCTCCACAAACATCCCCACTTGCCAATTTCAGTTACATGTGACTGGACTGAGAGGGAGAGGCTTCAGGAAAATTAAAGACTTTTAATTTTTTAAAAGCAGGTACCGCTCCTCCATTATGGGAGAGATCTTACCAGTGTATCCCACCGCTGAGGAAAACCCTGGGAGACAAGCTCAGTGCTCACCAGGCATCAGGAACCCACAGAGCAAAGAGTCTTTATCTACCTCTGCCCCAAATACAGAAAAACTTCAGTTGGAAAACCCACTTACGAAACAAAGCCCTAACCCTCGACACAAGTCAATACGGAGACTACATTTAATTGTTCCACTCTTCACTCAACTTGGTTAAAAATCTTTTTCACTGCTTCAGCCTTCGTCACTTTGCTTGGCACTCACCCCACTTTTGTCAGCATCTATTTCAGCTACATTTCTTACATGGTTACCAGACTGCAGAGGTAAATCCCTCCTTCTTCTTGATCCATCAGTTCAGTAATAACAATGAGGCTGAACTATTTAGCATCTACAGTCCCACTCTTGCTGTATGCTTGTCCCTGACTCCTTGCTCAGTACCACCTGTATCTGAAATCCCCAGGTGCTCTCCCACCCTGGCTGACAGAGGTTCCTATCCTGTGGTCTTTGATCTGTGAAGAGTCTCTCCAGCCCTTCCTGGTGGGCTGCAGAGGCCATCTGGTGATTCAGCACTGCTGAGGCTTCCTTCTCCAGCTGGATTGGAACAATCCTACCAGACTATTATTTAAAAAAATTAAAGTGCATTTGGCACCTTCTAGTATTGCTTCATTTGACCAGCCAAGGACACAGGTGCTACAGTTACTATTTCAATAATCTGTTGCACAACAGAGAGGAAATGGTTTCTGTGGCTGTCCAGTGAGAAGGATATGGTCTCTGTGACTATGAATGGAAGAGTGTTTTGACACACACGCTTCCAAAAACTAAAACAGCATAACAGCCATCGTTTAAGGATAAGCAGCTCAGCATTTAAGCACACGAGAGAGAGAAACTGCCCACTATGTCAGATCTAAAATTTACCAAGTTCAGCCTTGCCCCTCAGAGAGGAAGAGGGACAAAGTAGTAGATATTGAATGGAAAAGGAGGAATAATAAGACACTAGCCAAATACTGTACAGTTCTTTTGACTGAATTCCATCAGCTTCCAGCAATCAAAGGGACATAGAGTTTCTGAGCCAGGGCTGCACCAAACAGTAACATGTAAAAGTCACCAAAGAACTCTTATGAGTCTAATTTCTTCATTTTCAGTTTTTGTCTTCTTAAGTTGTTGGAAGGTCTGCTGCTCCATCTCCTGTTCTATAAGCTTCTACAAACTGACTCTTGTGGCAGTTTGATGCAGTTCTGATCGCCTGGATAAATCTCAGTTACCCATTTCTCCTCCAATTGCAGAGGCAGAACTCCTGGTCTGCTCAGAAGAGTCTGCTAGATTGCCTGCCCGTCCTTCAAACCCGACTGTCCCTCATTCCCCAAATACCGGTGCATGGGAGATGTCCTGAAGCAGAAAGAAGGAAACACATTACTTCTAACTTTAGGAAGCTCAGTTAAAATTAAAAATTTTAAGATATTTTTCTGTAAGCAGGGCCCCAGTCAAAGTTTCCTTTAGGCCAACGAGAGTTTTTCTAACAACTTCAAGGGACTTTGGATCACTTCAGAAATGAAATGAGCTGAAGCTTTTGTGTCAGTTCTCATTTACCAGGTGGCAATCATGACTCTCTGGAAGGGTGGAGGATAGGGGTTACAGAGCAGAGGATTCACAGCAAGTGTCACCCATTACCCATCACCTCTGCTGAAACTGTAAGGAACCAAGAATGCCATGGAAAATCATACTGCATTTGCTCCTGAAGGCATTCCCTAAGGCAGAAGGAAAGTAGGTTATAATTTGCTGCAAGAAAACTGGGCACTATTCCATTAAGACAGAATAAAATAAAAAAAAAAAAGTAAAAAAAACCAAACGTGGTATTTTAACAGACTATGAAATCAGATGCCATCTTGTGGCCAAACCCCATGAAACTGCTAAGGTAGTTAAAATACTGTACACAAAACATACAATAAATACACAGAAAAAAGAAGAAACAAGGGCTTAAAAGATTGGTGACCTACTATGGAGACTTTTAATCTCCAAGTATGTAGTTCTCCAACTATTTGGTGTGTTTCTCTCTGCAGGTGTAGAACCAACTCTTCTATACTTCTGGCAGTTAAACTCCATCAGGACAGTTTTAACTATTGACATTTTCCCCCACATAAATTTTCTGTGCAGGAAGTTGCTACACATCCTCTGCAACTTTGCCCAAGTTCTGATTGAACTGGAGCAAGAGAAAATGCAGGAGACCATAAACAACGAGGCAACTGAACGTTGTTACTGCCTGACATAAAATAAGTGCCTCTCCTGTATGACAAATGCTCCAGTTGGGATGCACCCGTGGACTCCAAGACCTAAAAGCTTATTTGTTCATAAACACAAGAGCTGGGGAAAGGGCTGCACAGAGGAAACAAGGATAGTGTTGATAGCAAAAGATCCGAAGGACAACGAGAAGGCGTTTGTAGAGAGACTAATTAACTACAAGCATGCTGCATAGGTTATGGAAGAAAGAGAAAATACTTTATCATAGAGGGGAAGCATGAATTTCTTCAAGATCCCTTTTACAAGTGTTACACTATCTAAAGCAAGGAGTCAGTAGCACTGCCCTAGCTCTTCTCCTATTGAACAACTTTCTTTTCAGACCCATTCTCCATGTTATCTTTCTCTCTCAGCTGCCAACTTGCCCAAATCTCTGGACGAAGATCATTCACTCCCACAGCAGCGAGAGCTTTACAGTCTGTTATCTCACACCTCACAAGACAAGGAATGAGAAGTTTATGCCATTGCTGGGGAGCAATGCAAAAATTTAATGTTAGCTCTCCCAGAACTTGCAAATGATCACATATCTATGGCCCGTTAGATGACTTCAGATCACCATTGATGTTCCACCCGGCTGGTTGTAACCACTTCCCTGGGTGGTCTATGCAGATTATAAAACCACCACACGCTCAGGTAAAGCTTTTGCGGGCACAGGGTTTGAAAGGCTCTCGTTCCTGTTTCATGCTTTTGCTAATCAGAGATCACGTGCCCCCCGCTTCCATTGCACTTTGGGAGGACCTCAATTCCTGACTGTGCTCATCACAGACAGAAATAAGATTCGAAAGTAAATACAGGCATCTAGTGACGCTGAAAATACCCTCCAGTATCAGCGACATCTGCACAGACAGAAGAGAGGACTTCCAGGAGACCCGTGCTTTCCCAGAACGACGGCTGGAGACCAGCTGGAATACCTGACGACAGGGAAAATAGTGCTAGGTGCCGACATTTAAGCAAATGAACTGTTTCCACCCCATGAAAACATACAGGCCTATATATTTGAACATATAAAGAAACGTATTTGAGCTTGTAACAGCATCAGTTGTGAGTAAGGGGTTAACTAGCAGCCATTATTGTATTGAGGAAATTACCCCAACAGAAGTATAATCCACATGGTAGAAGACAAGTGTTATTCACAAGTTATTAATAAAAGAGACCAAAAAGAAGGCAATGGTATATACTGTTCTGTTAATCTCATAAGCCCAGATGTTCATGAAATGAAAAACAGCCCAAGTCCATGACCTTTCATACTGATGTAAAGGAATGTTTAAGATATGATGGGATGTTATATATCACAGGATGTTAAAACCATCACGGAAAAAAATTCAATATGGATAGCAAAAATTTAAAGAAGCGAGTACTTACAAAATTATATATCTGGTAAAATGCAATAAAAATATATCAGATGAGACTTCTCCCTAATCATATTTTTACACTTATAGGCACCGACATTTATACAATGCCCAAGTACAATAATGGCAGCCGTCACTATGGCATAGGATTGTTACAGTTTCTCGCACACTTTCTTTTAGTGTGAAAGAAACTGCTCTCCCTTGGGAAGACATGCAACATTCTGTCCCGATGCACAAGAAAACGGCACATGGAAAGCACCCTACGTGAAGAGAAAAAAAATAAAAATCTATGGACTTTATTGCAGCCTGCTCTCGGAGTCACTTCTTGAGGTAACTCATTTGGAAGGAAGGTAATTTGGGGAAGTGAGATTCTGAATGCTGGTCACCCTTTTCCGTTCCGGCACTGGCGAATGAACATAAATGGAGAACCACAGGTATCGTGAGGAGATTAGGAGGGAAAGTCTGCGAGTGCAGACAGCAAAGAATTCAGACATAATCTCTTGGTCTTCCCCCTTGTTCCTTTTCCTTTCAGATGCTTCAGTGTAAAACATGTGGTTTACACTCACCGTTGTGTAAACTTCTCTGGGGTGAGTTTCAGACAGAGGGCAGCCCCTCTGTAAACAAGATGGACAAAGCTGAGACTCAGACTGTGCGGGAACATGTGGCTATTGTAGCTTTTTATTAATAACACCACCTGGTTGATGTGGATTCTGAAACTGCAGACCAGCACGGGGAGATTGGAAGCAACGGAATAAAGAAAAAAGAAACTCCCCAAAATCTAAAGTTTTGTTCCCCACTCCCAGCATCCCGCCCTTGCCGACATCGAAACAATCTGGCCTAGATGAGGGGAGCGTGGGGCAAGTTTGGGAGGTCAGTTTACACACGGGTCAGCTTATACGTGAGTGTATACAGTATCGGGGTCTGTTTTCTATTTGCTTGTCAAATACCAACACCATAAAGAAAGGAATAGTACTAAATCCACTATTTTAACCTTACACATACCCACAATTACAGCTGAAATAACTCAGCAATTTTTGAGTTATATGAGTGCAAAGAAAGCATCTGTAACCAATCACCTATTTTTTGTTGTTGGGGTGTTTTTTTTTGGCAATTCTATATCTTAAAAATTGTGAATGCCGTTCTATTATTTTTTTAAACTTGTTAAAAAAAAAAAAAACAACACATGTGCTCTCAGGCTGAAAACACACATGCCAAATTCAGCCTGGAGAGAATTTTTACGGCTGAGTTATAAAACCCTGAAAATAGGGATTTATAATGGAAATGCTGACAGACCATTAACTACAATACTAACATAAACGGAGCAATAGAATTTCCAAGTTATCTCCTTTTTGTTTGTGTCAGCATTCCTGCACCAAGAGCCGGCACGACGCGCACACAGCATTAGCAGCACATCGCTGAGGGCTCATTACCACAGCATTTGCAGCAAACAGAGGAAAGTGCAACAGAGGAAGCAACGTATTTCTCGGTGCACCACATCTCTTCAATCAACTCGAATCGCAGGCTTTTTGGCTATACCTTTCGGGAGGAATCCTGCCGCCAAGCAAAGGCAAGTAGCAGGATGCCAGTTCACCTGTTCTGCTCCTTGCCCCGACGACAGGAGAGCAAAATCCCCCCCGGCTAAAACTCTCCCTGCCCAACGTGAGGTTTGCTTTGAGTTTTCTGCGTGACTCATGAAAGAAAGAGGGAGATGAGAACTACTTCTCCTGGTGTGTGAAAATGGGGCACGGGAGGACCGTTAAAGACTGTAACTACACGTTATAGTTTGAGCTTTTAAAGCAAGAACATACGTCTTCTCTGGAAAGATGAATATACTGAAAATGTGTAAACTGTCATGCTGCTCAAGAGAATTTATTCTCTCTTACAGCCAGGGATGAGCTGTTTAAAAATAAAATAAGTGACTGCTAACACTACAGAATCTGTACATTCTTCATCCTTACAAGAAAACAGCTCTTATTGGTGAAGATGTGTTTAGCCCACTGCTGGTGTGTTGTTAGTTTATAACAAAGAACACATCCTAATGAAAACAGAATTTTAGATTAGTCTGTATGGGGTTGACACTGGGAATGAAAGGGATGACAGACCCTTGTACAGCTAGGATTCTGTCAGCATCAGGGTTTTGAAAGATACTCCAACACAATTGGCTTCTGATTTGCTCCCTGGCTCGTTTGTCCTATACATCCTAAAACACCTGACATAACATAGGCGGTATCATTCCCATTTTACAGACGGTTAAAGAAAGGCACAGCAGTGAAATAAATTCCTAAATATTACATATCGGATTTCTTCCAAAACCCAGGAAAAGAACCAAGTTTTCTCCTTGTTGTAGTAACGTCTGCTGTACAAAACCCAGATTTGAATCTTTCTCATTTTAAGGCTCATTATGACCCGTGAGGTGATAAAACTCATCTGCTTTGGAGAGGCTCTTGTTCACTCCAGAAGCAGATAGCAAATTCCACCATCACGGAAATTACTTTTTTTCACAAAAAGCCCAAGTTTTATGCAGAAAGAGCAACTTTAAACAAAAGAACAGCACAAAGCAGCAAACCAGTCTTTTTCTGCTAACATCGTCAGTGACTCCCGAAAGTGCCTCCCTGCTCCAGCCTCCTCTGACATTCACCTGCTCGCTCAAAGGGGAACCATTCTCTTTAAAAAAAGTTATTGTCTTCACTGATCGGCATCAAAAGAAAGAAAACTAGTGGCCGAAATGTCTCAAGCTGCTTTACTAAGTAACTCTGCCACTATTGCTCTGCTTTTGTCCAACACACGTGTCTAATCCTCGTCTGTGCTAGAGATATTTGGCACGCGGAGCACTCTTTGTCCCCCTAGCACGCCTAACACGCTACAGAAATGCTCCCAACGGTGCACAGGCGCTCACGCCACTGTTTGGATTAGAGTGCCTGTAGATGACACACAGCTTTGTCTGTTGTTTACAACCCAGGATAATACAACAGACATTCAGTTGTCCCAGTGTCTCGCCAAGATTAGCACGTGGAAGAGCAGGAGCTGGCTGAAGCTAAGACTCAGCAGGACAGAGGTTAGGCTTGTGGGCAGAGGGAAATGCTCCAAGGAGCACTGCGGTTCCCTCCGAGCGAGGCCACGTGCTCACAGATTATCAAGGGAATCCACGTTCCGGAAGGTTTCTTGCCTCCTTATTGACACTGCAACATCTGTGAGAAATGCTTTCTACCACCTCTGACAAGCTCAAAGCCTGCATTACATCCATGTGACGACCTGGCCTTAGGAATCAATGCCTTCCTCACTGCCCAGCTAGTGACGGCGCTAGAGTCCGTTTGGACTTGGAGTTCAAGAAACCTCCAGCTGGTACCAAAGGCTGCAGGACACCTTCCTGCCCACAGGAACTGCAGGCAGATGGTTTCCTTGCTATTATACTGGATAACCATAAAATACTCTCTTAAGTTCTAAAGAGAAATGGTCTAAAAGACCACTACCCCCTCCAGAGTTGCCTTCTCAAGGATACTGCAATGGCTGACATTAAAATGACAATTGTTGCTCTAGAAAGAGAGCTGCCAGGTGGTAGAACATTTTCTGCTGTAGCCAAGGCAGCCATAAGCATTTCCACCTTCCTGTCCAAGCCCGTCCTAAACTTTTCTTTCCATAGGAACAACGTACAGCCCAACCCACCCAATAAACATCGAACCGGAGGGAAGCCTCCCTCCATTAACTTTTCTTCCCACATTTACACAGTCAATGCACTACTTCGAAACTGGTAAGAAGTGGGGTGGGTTTTTTTTGCAGATAATCACCAGAAGTGAAGCAGTCAGGCAGACAACAGAGCGCTGACCTGGCAAGCTGACTGCACTGCGGAATAGCAATAGGGTGGGTATTTCCAGAGGGAAAACCTCCCTCAACAGTCCCCAGCCTTGCTGGCACTGCACAGAAAAGGCTGGCATCTTGGAGCTTGATAATATGGTATTAATCATGTCCTTGCACACTCATCATCAAAATCAAACAGCAAAAAGTAGAGAAACAGAAAATGCTGAATTAAGGTAACACTTCCCCCCACACACAAACCACCACACAGTCCTACTTCTGTCCCTGCAGCAATGCCAACCCTCGTAAATTAGACAACTTCTCAAGCTGTTTGAAGCCCTGAGCAGTCAGCTCCGAAGCGAGGAGTGAGTACGTGGCTTCCAGCCACATTTGCAATACCTCCCCGCCAATTTCTGGCTTGTACTTCATACTCCCCCAGACGCAGGTTCATGAGCCATGACGAAATTTGGGGGCAAAGTGGAACAGATGCACGGAATCGTTTCTCTTGGTTTGAGGTTTCGACAGGAACGCTCCAGACAGCTTTGGTCAGGGTTGAAGAGAACAGGCAGCGCCGGGTGGTGATCAGAGCTCAGCACCTGCCCTCAGCCCGCTCCGCACTCTGTGGTTTCACTGTGTCATGTGGAGAAGAACAAACATTCACTATACGCAGGCCTGGCTTTTAAAGTTACAGAACTCTTAAGTGATTTATAAGGTGCTGTTATCAAGTTGTTTGAATTTCTGAAAAATATAGGGGTTAGATTTTTATTTTTTTTTTAAATTTATTTAGTACTTAAATGGGTTCGGCTATTTGTTTCATTAAAGGAGATCAAAAATAATCCTGGTATTCACAATGAGTAGTAAAGGCCATTCAAATATGTTGGAATAACTTTAAAAGCAGGTGGCTACCTTATTAAGTGTTAAATACTCAGAGTTGAAATATGAGTTTGTTTCCATCTAGGGTATGCAGTAAATGGCTTCCACATATGCATAACAGCCCATTAGCACAATAAAAAAAAAATTAGTTATCCAGTTGAAATTAGAACAAGTATGTACTAAACGCAAGAATTTCAAAGGATCAGTTTTATGTTATGAGCCATTGTTCCAGCTGGGTAGCCATGGTTCCCCTCATCTAAACAAACACTGCAAAATAGAATTTTTTCTTTTGAATTCTTTTACCCACAGTACAGTATTTGTGGGAGGGGAAGTGGAGGGACAGAGAGGTTTGGACTCACCAGGTACATGACAGAGAACTTTCAAATTTTCATTTCCTAAAGAGTTCAGAGATTCCACGGGCAGAAGAGCTGCTTTCCAGGACAAGGTACTTGCTTGAATCTGTAATATCGATGTAAATCATTCCTGAAACCACTTGAGTAAATCAAACTAAGATTGTGCTCAACATTTTGATGCTATACTAGCAGGCCTCACCCTGCACGAGAAACCCACTGCAAAAACTAATTTGTTAAGCTGATCCTTTTGAAGTGAAATATTCATTGGCAGGTGGGCTCTAAAGGGTTAGTATCCAAGCTTAATAAACATACGGTCTATCAGCTTGTGTGTGTTTTAATAACCATAACAATTTTGTAGGTATTCAAAAAACCCCAAATAATTTTATTTTTATTACAACCTGTGGCAAGTCAAATAGGGAATAGGGCAGTCTAACACTAAAGTAAAGGTCCATAAACTTTTAGCCATATATGCAAAAAATAAAATTGTAACAATAAAAGCAGTTTAGTAGTCCCCACACATACATTTCAGCTGAAGGTAACTGTTCCAGTCACATGCTCTTTTTCTCTGGAGAGTTATGTTTGGTATTTTACACTAAATTCTGGCATTATTTTTCGCTTGTTAATTGGAAACCACAACCACTTCTGCAGTGTTTTGCTCTGCTTTCTGTATCTGTGATTTGCATTCAACTGTCAAATCTTTAACGGTGGAGAGAAAAAGCCTATAAAGCTAAGGCACGTAACGCTGTTCAGAAAGCCCCATGGCTCTCCTGACAAGTGAAATCACTTAGATGACAGCAAATCTGTCCCCGCTTCCTGGCTTCCATATGCAGCAAACGGGTAGTTATTAAGAAGACAAACCCCAATTCCACGGCCTGCCTGGGAACAGGAGTGCCATGATGGCAACAGCACGATGTCTATTCACACTAAGGTAGAATTTAGCACTCTGAGTTATCAAAACGCGCGTATTTTGTACTCAAAGGGAAAAATTTTAGAAATAGCTGCAAATCTTCTACATGACAGGTGAACATTAGGTTTCTGGTTAGTTAGGGACTACTCCCAGCCTTGCCACATTATGTAAAACCCGCTGTATAATATAAAACTTTACTGTCAAGATTGTTATCGTGAATACGGTTAAAACTAACATTAGTTATGATGACTGCAGGACTCTGGGATCTCTCTTATGAATGTCTATACAATACACACCTGTGTGTGTGTGTATGTATATTGCAGTTTTCCTCCTTTCTCAGCAATGAAACTCCAATTTTAAACACCACCTTTATGTCTTTGTAATATTTATCATCGGGGAGGAGACTGAGTCACCAGTGCTTTGCCAAACCGCGTCTGCCGCCTTCAACCACTCCAGAAAGCAGCTCCTCAAAAGTTTCCATGAACAACTCTAATTTTCATTCCGTATCTACAATAAAAGTACAGTAAATTCCAGCACCATTAAATTCCCAGCACCAGTAAATTCCCCACCATTTAAGTGCATGCAAAGATCACAAAATGTCCTTAAACCGAACAGCTTCCTGCAAACCCTCAAGGAATCTCCCCAATTTCAGTTTGAGTTTTACCTTTTTTGTTTACTAGGAACCACGCCCTGCCAGTTACTCCAACAGCATGCAGGGACATCTAGTGACCAAAGAAGATATTGCAAATAAACATTTCATTACATCTACTTATTTTATTAAAAACAAAGAAGCAAAATTAACTGCTTGAAAACTAAGAAAAACACACTCTCTGTTTTTTGTCGTTGTTGTTGAGATATTTGCTACCCAGTAAAACAGCCAAGGCCATGCCCACTCTCCCACTCTCTGCGCTTGATTTAACCCTCATCAGTGAAATACAGAAGCCAAGGGATTTTTAAATTTCACTCAGGAGAAGGATTTTATTTCCCTTGAAGTAAGATTTCAACAAAAAAAAAGTTGCCCACCAAAAAGGGTTTTCTTCTTTGCACTTAACAACCAGAATTCTGAACTCATGAAGAGGACATTCACAAGTTTTGTATCATTATACATTTCTTAAGCTTCAAATAAGGCAAAAAGCAACATTCTCCATTACTATCGTCTTTCTTTTTCCTCCACATCTATAAATACGCTAATGGAAATGGCACTGGTGAGTAAACCACATTTCTGACCTGCTGCATGTCTAACATTTCTTCTTTAATAACTCCATGAGCATGGCAGGCTCTTCCTATTAGCTACATTACATCACCATTATCAAAGACGAAAGGAAATTAATTTTGTTTTCCAAAGACTTGGCAATAAGTTGGTTCTTTACTTCATCAGACATCTGCTGTTTTTCTACGTATGTCATTTGTGAAGCACAGTTTTCCTTATGACTTTATTCTCCTAACAGTTTATCATGCAACGCTGTTTACCAGTGAAATAAAGCGGAGCATGATTTCTCATTTGCCCTGTAAAAGTGTAAGCTAACTTAAAGACGATATTATAATCTCTATTTCACTTTCAAATACTTCTTCTGGTTTAAAATAAAGCTGAGCAAAGACTGTCAAGCAAGAATAACCTCTGAGAGTCTTTGCCTGAAATTTATTACTAGTGCTGCAGTACTTTGTTTTAACAGATGGGACTTTATCAGCAAATTATATGGGCAGGCCACCAACTTCCCTCAGGAATGGAGGAGTGCTACTATTTACTTGGGCTCTTATCTATACACTTAAAGCCATATTCTAACCACAAAATTCTATTTTCATTTATTGATACAAAAGACAAAAGAAGAGAATCTTCTGTTCTGAAGCACGCTGCATTCCTAACCTTTGTCTTCCTCATGTACTTGCCAGGTACCTGCTATCAGATATTTCCCACAAGCAAAATATTTCTCTTTTCCTTTTTAAAGCTGAATGGACTTCATAATTTGTTTTCAGGTTTGCCATGTAACTCTATTAACGCTGCACAGAAGGGGACAATTTAGATCACTTTTCAAAATATTTATTTTGCTAAATAATTTGTTGTGGTTTTGCTTGGAGTTTTTCCCTACTTAACCATGCATGTAATCTACCCTACAAAGAGTATTCAGAAAGAGAATTTTGCTCATGGCGAGTACCTCTAAACTACAGCCACCAGCGCCTCACGGACTGGGAGGTTTAGGGCTTGCCTCTTTGTGCTATTCCAGCAGCACAGAAGAGCTCAAGAAAAAAAAAAACAGAAGAAAAAAAGTCTATTCTGAGCAGACAGGAGAGGGTGCAGGACCACCATAGCCCAAAACCAGCCTGGCGTGCACCTGCTCCGCAGGGTAACCTGCGGCGTAACTCCGTGACCTGATGGTCTGCGTAAGCAGCAGGTGGGGGGGAGAAAAACTAAATAAGTAATAACTCCAGGGAAAGAAAGAAATAGTGATAAGCACAGAGTGTCACACTAGCTGCCAGCTGCTACGTCCCATTACAGAACCTGATATTTATTCGTACTCCTAATCAAGATCTAGATATACCAGGATTTATTTCCGAAGCGCACACACCATCCTTAAAATAAACACTTTTGGAAGGCATTTTGAAAACGTGCATCTTTTATCTAACAAGACTCCGTCCAGCAGTGCACTCTGAAAGGGATGGGATTCTGAAAAATATAGTACATAGCTTATTTGAAGACTTTCCTAATGAAACACTGCTGAATGCCAGTTTGAATTAATAGAAAGGATGCCAAGTAATTTATTTCAACTGAGAAAGACATTTAGTAGTAAACCATGTAAAACTTACAAAAACCCCACTGAAAGGTTTTAAGTGTTTTGTTCCAAAGCATTGAAAATATAATTAAAACTAAACTACAGTTTTCTGTTCAATGTAATTCTTTCAGTATAGTTTGATTTGCATATGACTGTCATAGAATCTGTGCTGCAGGACATGATTCTGTAATGATTCCTGTGTAAGTAATTCTTGCTTATTAGTTATTACGGTGTTCTACGTTCTCTCCACTTTGGGCACTTCATTTTGCTTATTGTTTCTACAAAGATGCTTTTACTGCCTTTTAAAAAAAGATATAAACAAAATATCCTTTATATGTATCTATCAATAAAAGCAATAAAATACGGCTGAAAATATATTGGAGTATTGGCCTATATTGGACTACTGGATTTTTTTAATGAAACCCACCTATAAATGTTAAAGTGATGCATTAAAGATTCATCATTCACCTAGATGAGGCTCTTTGTTCATAGAAAGATTTTAAGCTGATTGTCAACTATTGAATTCAGAATCCAGCGCAGCAACCATCTACACCAGTCAGAGATACAGCTAAACAAACTGTTTAAATGTAATTTGTCTTAGTTCTTACTCCTGATGGCTTGATCATCCTATTCTTCAGCCACACGCAAAGCCCTGCTAAGCAACGAGAGACCTCCACTGTACTCAGCAGGGGCTGGATCAGATCTTGATGGCCAAAGTCTGCTTCTTTTATCCCCAAAATGAATAGCTCCTATTCCACGGGGAACTCCCTACAAACCATCGTGTTACTTACTGCAAGAAAAGGTATCAGAAACGGGACCTCAGAGAATAACTTAATAATAGGCTCCTAGCAGAGCAAGTCTGAAAGCACACTCACTGCAAAAGGAAGAGGATTTGTAAAGCAACACTGCGAAAATCTGGGAACAGTTCTGACCCAACAACCCGTAGCTGAATTTCAGATTCTCCAGAGTTTGCAGACAGAGATATAAACCAAATGGTGTGGTATGGACCACCATAGGGATAAGGGTTATTTGCTAAACAATAGCTAATATCATGCTTAAAGGCAATAAACAATGGCCAGAGCTGTAACTAGCGATAAAGCAGTTAAGTAAAGGCAAATTCCAAGATATTTTAGCTGAATATTGTGCTCAAATTCTGACATACAAGGATAGGAACTCATGTGAAATGTGGACTTGGATTTAAATTTTAAACTTCTTGCTGTTAAAGTTCAGGGTATGTTTGGGTCACACATCTCAATAATGGTTTAGATCTCTACAGAATATCAGGTTTTTAAAGATACTTTTCATTTTCAGATGTGACAGTTAAAAAATCCTGGGTACAATAAACCATTTGACTTGGGAAAAAAAACTGAGCTATAAACTGAAACCAAAGTAGCTCAACTTGGGAGTGTCCCAGCTGCAGAAAACTCTTAATTTTAAAACACTTTGATTGATCCCCAATCTCTTCGAATTACAGTAAGGACTGTGCGCCCTTCTGAAATCAGGCTATGCTTCAATTACTTCATCTGCGTATAAATTTCATTGTTATTTGAAACATATGCAAAACGCAGATACCAGTATACCCTAAAATTGATTAAATATCTACCTCATTAAAGTACAAAATCTACAGTATAAGAGGCCCTACTGTGAGGGTTCACTTTGGATTAAGAATGCTAAACTTTGCCAGTGAAATACCATTCTGGATCAGTCCAGTTTAGCTGTACAGTATCTGTATTTTAGCAGCTGGACACGTACCACCAACACCCTCACTTGGGTTTTCACTGAGTTTCTGCTGATAAGTAAATAAAAACTGACTCCTGCAGCAAAAGTCCACTCACCTGATTCACTCAAGCTATCCAGGTGAGAGAGGCAAACAGAAGCCAGCCTCTGCTAAAACCTTGGAGTGCAAAGCTTCATCCCATGAGCCAACATTTCTGCGAACCAAATTTGGATCAGAGTATTTCAGAGCATTTTATGAATTCAAAAGTGACTTACGGAAACATGAAACCTGACAGGCCATTAGTCCATTCTGGGGGACTATTACCTTCCAGACAATTGTTTTCAACATATAATTCTGAGGTTTGGAAAACCCTCATGTCACTGCCCATGAGGATTCACAGTCTGTTGGCTAAATGTGTCTCTGCATGGTGATACTTACAACATACACAGGAAAACTGTGTTTGTTACCCTTGACACAATACACCAGCAAGCACAGGAGGAAAATTTCCTACCTTTGTTCTGAGACACTATTAAAAGAAATGCAGTAATTGTTTTAAAATTACAGAAAACCCACATATAAATACAAAACTGTCATGAAAAATGTTGGTATAGTTGGTCCCATCTTGGCAAGGAGGCAAACTAGGTGAGCAGTATTCAGACATTCTGGCTGATCTGTTCAGTTTGTCCTTCTGCCTCAAGCTCTGGGGTGCCCAAGTGGAAGGAGCGGCACTTCCTTGGCTCTCACAGTTTGCCACGCACGCACATGTAACACAGGAAAGCATCCTAGCTCACGCTTGGGAAAAAAAAAAGCTATGGATGTGCTGCTTGATCAGTCTGAACAGCCTGTTCCCAGTTGCCGCTGCCTTTTCAGAGGGAGAATCAGGAAGGTGCAGCCTGCAAACCAGATGACCTGCTCCACAGGTGGCAGCCTACACTTTGCTGATACTCTTCACAGGAGCTCACCTCTGGCAGCATGCGTCTCATGGAATGCAAGTCCAGGAACCCCCACAAGGAAAACAAGGGTCATGATCATGGAGTTTCCACCACTCAAACAACTCCAGAAGCCTACAGTCTGCACCTTACATGCTCTTGAGTTGCTACCTGAAAAGAAGGAGTAGGCTGCAATCCGGTTTGATTCTTTGAGTGAGCAATAGGCAGCCTATGGATCACAGGCTGAGCATCCTTGCAATCAATAACCTCTCTAAGTGTTTTTCAGCCCTATTTGGCTACTACAATTCTGGGAGCAGCAATACAGGTCCACATTGCTGCTGCTCAAAGCAATGTCTAGAAGGTGTAAACCAGCCCTTCAGTTAAGCAAGGAATTTGAACGGGTACTTGGTCAACAGGGTGAGTTACAGAATTGTATCAGGTTTAAATCAATCCTTTTTCAACAGAGCAGTTAAGTATGTGATTACCTTTAAAGATGTATGTTCCTCATTAAGTTGGTGGGGTTAGGTATGCCCTTAATGATATAAGAACGCTAAGAATATAATTAACTATTTTACAGATGACAAGCTTCTCTGAACCAGGACCCTCATTAGTGTTCCCACTGAGCTGACAAAGGGACTGGTCACTTTTACTATAAGGGAAATAGGATGTGGGTTTTTAATAACATTTCAAGCATTAAATGCAAATGCCGTCTCCAGAAGAAAGCCACTCAACTCCACACGGACATCCTAGCTGTGTTACCATACACCTTACTTCCTGAGCTCTACGGGCAAATGTCTTCTGAGCGTGCAAGTGGTTCTCCGCAGAGCTGCTGGGGCAAGATGCAAAACGTGCATTCTTGGAAGATCATTTGTAAACTTGGCACGAGGTTTGTCTTCGAAAACACTGCTGTGAACAATTTGTCGCTGACTATCTGACAAACAAGCCCCTTTACGCTCATTCAGGAAAAAAAGATTAGGAATGCTTCAGTGGAGCTAAGGATGAAATACAGGCTTCAAAGGCATCACTTTTACTTAGGACATCCAAAAAGCACGTTACAATAATATTGACAATGCAATGCCAAGAATTCAAAAGTTAGGAAATGGCAGAATTAAATTGCCTGCACAATCTTTGCTTGGCTCTTTTCTGAGTGCACTTCATGATAAAGGTTTTCATCACACGATCACGCACAATTTTTTTCCACCAAACCACTGCTTCATTCATTGTGAGGAAAGGGATGGCTTGAAGAAAACATTGGGGTTGTCAAGGAGATAGCCGTCTGTAGAAACGTTTGCTCATGCAGAAAACAAGCAGTTATTCAATACTTCATTCTCTTCTTCCATTCAGCATCTAGCCTCAGGCTTTATCCTATACATGGTCTTTAAACTCTGCACTTAATACAGAATTATCCATTTCCTCCTAGGCCGTCCTATCGTCCTACTGGTATAGCGTCCAAATGCTTCACAAAGGGTAAAAAACCTTGTCTTCACAACAGATATGTGAGAACAGAATTAGTAGCTTCTACTGTGATAATTTTCTATTTCCTGCCATGTCTACTTTCTACTTCCCTCCTTTTTCTCTTGAAATTCCCATCAAGGGTTTCTTCCTTTTATTTGTCCTGCCTGTATACTTCAGAGACAGCACTAGCAGCAAAGAAAAAGAATTATGAGAAAACTGAATTTGTTCAGTTCAGATGAAATCTTTGGAGAATTTAGCTGCCAAACTCTAACAAGCCTCTGCTGAACATCTGTGAACTAAAATCTTTTGAGAGCCATACAGCTTGGCCAGATTTGGGAATAATTTTATAAGGATGCCAAGAGATCTCTCTCTGATATCAGAACAACTTCCACTTCAGTTGTCAAATGTTTGTCCAAAGCATAATTTAAAAAATATTTTTAGTTTTAGCAACAACAAAAATGTATCTTCCTCTAATCTCATAAATAATGGTATTTCAGCTATTCCTTCCAAATAGCTGAAGAGTGACAATGATAAAACCAACTTGGAACACAGTGTTATACTGTAAAGCATAGATAGTGTTACTTACTGCACATGTAATTAATGTAATGGAAGGCTAGAATCAGTGACAAATACAACACAGATATCTTCCAGGTATTTTTAACAATACCAGAATTAAAAGACAAGAAGTATTTGCCTCCCTGATACAGAGTAACTACCAACAGAGGAAAAATACTGATACCACTCTCAGCAAAGCTCAGGGTAGCACATACTGGCAACACTTCTGTGCCACTGTGCGAGAGCTGAGCTTCATGGAGAGCCCATGACACGCCTCGTGATGCATCTCAGAGGCCAGGTTAATTTGGAGAGAATACATTACTGCGCTGCTTTGCAGCCAAGGAATGTGGTTTACTTCTAGGAGAGTGTCTTTCAGCGCAGCACCCTGTACAATTTTAGGACCCTGTAAGTCCCACAGCTTCCTGAACAAGAATCAACACCAGCTAGATGTGCCTTTTTACTTTTCTCTTGAGAAAAGCCTGGCCTGTCTGGGCTGGTGGTGAGAATGGACAAACCTTTGGTTTCTTGGTGGGTTTGGGCGAAGAGTTGTTTGTTTGTTTGTTTGATTTAAACACTGTCTTTTTTTCCTTAATGCCTTTCTACTAGAGTGAATGGAGTGCTGCTAATTAAAAGCAGTTAAAAAGTTAGAACAGATATCAGTGCAATACATACTTAAAGCATTTGGGTTCTTCTGGGGATATCAATTTGGACTTAAATCAGTAAAAATTTAGGAGTAAGGTTTCTTGAATTTAAGGGTAAATAATGCCCCATTAGATGCCCCATCCCTGGAAGTGTTGAAGGCCAAGTTGGACGGGGCTTGGAGCAACCTGGTCTAGTGGGAGAGGTGTCCTTGCCCACAGAGGAGGGGTTGGAACGAGATGATCTTCATTGTCCCTTCCAACCTGAACCATTCCATGATTCTGTAATATGGACAAGCAGGCTAACGTACATCAGACCTCACAGTGACTCCTGGAGCTGAGGCTTTAAAAGTCATATTAAAACATATGGGCTTTGTGATACCAGCCGTCTGTCTCCTCTGGTTTTCACAAAGAAAACTGGGGAAATTCACTAATAGTTTTCACCTTCAGCCTTTTGTCTCTGCAGATCTTTTAATTAAAAATAAAGAAGGCAAAATAGTGTAATCACAGGGTGGGGATTCCAAGACCTCAGTGGTCTTTGTTTCCCTTCATGTTTACTTCTTTTGGGCCCATATAAGTTTCCTTTCCCATTCTAGCAACCTAAATTAATCAAAACATTGCTGAGAATAACTTATATCTGATCATTTGGCAGGGCTCATTACAGCCTTGGGAAATGGATATCAAGCAAACAAAAGGACACAAATATAAGATGGTTTGGATCAACAAGACAGTGTTTGGTTTAACTGGAGATTATACTACATAATTAACAAAAACTGGGGTCCTTGTCTCCTAAGAGGTTAAGTCCTTAACTGGTTAACCTGGAAAAAGAGAGGGGAATATCCGTGTAAACACCGTCACCCACAACGCAAGGATGTTGCTAACAGGTTGGCACGATGACTGTATTAACCGCAGGCAGTGCCCATAACAGAGACAGGAATTTCCTGTGGGCACCTTCCAGGTGTGAAATTGCTGCGGAGCACCAATGAGATCTGACAACCACTCCCCGGCAGCCGGGATTTGACTTCACTTAGCTGGGAAGCTTCACAAAGGAAACTTCACGATAGTATTTTGGGGTGGGAGTTTTTTGTTGGGTTTTTTTTGTGTCCTCTTCTAGCTATTTTTGAGTACCTAGTTCTTCCCTCTCACACCAGATTTCGGTGTTGCAATGAAAATAAAAAAGCCAAAATGTACTGAAAATATTAGAAGCTTATTAAAGCTCCTGGCAAAATGGTTAGTGCTTTTCCCCTTCCTGTAAATGTCAAGGAAAGGTAGTCATCTGACAGATTTCCTGCAGAAAATTACTTCATTAGGGGGGATTTCTGTCCACTGGCCTCCAGAGGCTATTCTTGAGTAGAACTCCTCCACCCAGGATGTGTGCCAGGTGAAAGCATAATCCTAAAGGGACAGATATGTGCAATGGAAAACAGGAAGACTATTTTAAATGCAAAGGAAGCTGAAGGAGATAAAGCAGTTATTTTAAGTATGCTTCTCATCAGCTTAATGATTACTTTTAAGAATTAATATATTATGCTTTCTTAAAAATGAGCATTTGTAGGGAATACTGCAGCTGAGACACACTGATAGTAGAGGTAGATGTTGCTACCTAAGCATATAAATTACTAAGTGTTACCAAGTACCTTCCCCCCTTTTAAATTGACTACACAGTCCAAATAATTTGGTCTTCATTTCTAAATCGGCCCAAGCAAGCACAGGACTGCTCCCTTTCTTCTGCATTCACTACTTTAGCAAGGAATAAGGTCCTACACCCATGGCCACACATGGGGCAGGGATTTACACTGCAAGGCCCCAGTGCTGACCTGTGGAAAACAGTCTTTCAGCAACAGGAGCAGCATCTGGCTTCTTGTCTTGCCGCACACACGGTTGTGCTGACAGATCTGGAGTTGCCTTTCGCAGTGTCATACTCTCGGGCTGCTAATGTGATGTCCCTCTCCTTTTGTCCTCCTCCATGTCGTTTTTCTTCTTTGACTCTTACTCAGCTCTGAGGAAGCTGCATGCATTCATCCCTACAGATGGGCCCATATCCCTTCTTTAAGTTCTACAGCAAACTTAGCCAAACACCCACATGGAGACAACCTTTTGGACATCCCTATATGGGATTTCCTTAAGAGGGTTCTGGTACTCATCCAAAACCCAACCCAGCAAAGCAATGGGCTTTCTCCCACACCTTCATATCAGAGGACTTTAATGAAGTGGCAGTGACACTGGGCTGGAATTAAGCAGACAACAGAGGTGCCAAGAAAGTGGTGTCCCACCCCAGAACTCCAGTTTGTTACCACCTCAATGTGAGTCAGCACCATTTCATATTATTTCCACAGATCGTGTGTGAATCTGGGATATGGGCCGTAAACATAATTCACAAAGCAAGCTGAAGCTGCACTGATAAAAGTATTTTTTTTACTGTTTTAAACATTCAACACACCAAATACATAAAACATCTTGTATATGAACCTCTTCCTGTGCGGACAGGCCTACTCTAGAGAACAAGCCCATTTTCTTTATGTCACATGAGTGAAAATCAGCACTGGATGACAATCTACTGTGGATCCATTTACAGTGATTTACTGAAGCACAGAACATTACTTTCTAAACTTATTTGGTGTAACCCACCAGAGAGTCTGACCATCTGGTTAAACATGATTTTTCTAAAAGATTTCATAATGTTGCTGCTCTTGGTCTGTAGTTTCTATTGATAAAACATAGAATCATAGAATGGTTTGGGCTGGAAGGGACCTTCAAGATCATCTCATTCCACCTCCCACCAGACCAGGTTTCTCAAAGCCCCGTCCAACCTGTCCTTGAACACTTCCAGGAATGTGGCTTCCACAGCTTCTCTGGGCAACCTGTGCCAGGGTCTCGGCACCCTCACAGTCAAGAAGTACGGATATAAGGAAGAAATTATCTTATACTTCATCAAAACGGAAAAAGAAGTCCAATTGCAAAATTATGTAAAGATTTCCTGATCAAAACTCTGCAGCATGTCTTCTGATGTTGCAAATTGGCATGAAGCAACTTACACGGGGCAAGAATCTGGTGAGCTATTTAGAAATGAGTGACTAATTCCACAGCATCTGAAATCATTTTTCTAGAAGAACTCAAGCAATCAGAGTTCAACAGATTGAAATGAGTATCTTACTGGCACGATGTTGCAAGATAAAAAGCATCCTGGCCTTTTTCCAACAAGGAACTTGAGCATGTGCTTATCTTTAAGCTTACAAGCAGTCACACTGAAGTCCCATGCTTCATGCCTCAAATTAAACATTTACTCAAGTATTTTGCTGGATCAGGGCCAATGCAATTTTAAAAGCATCAACTCCAAAAGGAGAAGTTGTTTCGGGAACAGTTATTCAGGTGCACCTAGTATGAACTCTGCTGACAGTCACCGAAGGGGATGAAAGCACTGTTACCTTTCTGCTTTCCAGTAATCTCAGGGCCTGACAGTTTCTCATTTAACCCATGGTATGAATTAGAGCAGATACAGGACTATGTGAGTTTACATGGGTTAAAATTCCAGCTGGTCTGCCACTTGTTGTTATGAACAACCCTGGTGCAGCATCCAATTGCCTCCATCCCACGCACTCTAAATAGGAGGGAGTCCTCAGCTGCAGCGAGTTTTTGCAGAGCAGGGCAGAGTTCTTGGTCTTGATGAGTACACAACAGCCACTCGTCAGTCACTAGATATTCTGGATGAATAGAGAAGCCTCAACGTCCATGATGCTAATGACACACCAGAAAATAGTAAGAACTCCAGCTTCCTACAAATCAGGGAAAAGGAGCTTAAAGTATTATCTTTGTTAATATTTTTTTTTACTTCATGTTCTAATAAAGGGGATGTTTTCAAGTTACTAAATGCCTATTAAGATATGAGAATTAAAAATTAACCTCACACAATGCCTTGCAAAATGTAGCATATGTATATCTCAGTCATCCAAAATAAAAAGAGAAAGTTCTACAAATCTGGCACAAAGCTTTAAATTAATTGTTTTGTCAATAACTGAGTATTTTGCTGCATTAAGCTGCAACTATTAAAAGTAAATCAAATCAAAAAAGAAGTAGAAATGAAAACCAAAAAGAAGAGTAAGAGCTGCAAAATTAAACCATTCTCTTTCACATGTGAAATTCAGTATAAAATACTTCCCTATAAATAGTTGTCAATAAACACAACTGCTGCAAATGTATTTGGTAAATGTTGAGGTCAAAGGCCTCAACTGTTTATTGCCTTGTAAACTCAAAGGCAAGTAAATTTATTGCCTGAACGAGTTTCAGAGTATTGGCCATCATAAAAACTCTGCATCCAAGGTAGCCCATCAGCTAGCACTGCAGCTATTTCACATGAAACTCGAGGGCTTCCACATGTATCATAACCCAAAGCATCACAAAATACTGCTGCCATGCTGAATATACTCTGCCACAGGTTAGTGCTGAACTGTCCATCACTACTATTAGAGCTACTGATTGATGAAATTTTAAATCCTTGTGCTTTTTAAAGTAATTTGCTCCATGCAGTACTCTAGCAGAACAGCAGATTTGCCTGGCATCCTTGTGGAGTATTACATTTTCAGAAGTCCCAACTTGAAACTGAAGCAGCAGTGTACTAAGCCCTGTGCAAACACAGTAAGCAGCAGTGTTTATCTCAAATGTTTGCAATCTAAGTGAAAGCTTACAGATAGAGGATGGGAAAAAGGAAATATTTCCCTAATGGATCTCAGAATTTATGTGATTTAGGTCCTGCAGAGTAAAGAATATTACTTTAATGTACTTTCCCCTAATTTTAAAAAGGTTGAATTCATTCTATAGCTAAAATCATTAGAACCATGGTTAGTGTTTAGTGTCAAATCCTATCTTCAGATCCATTATTCATTACTATATTGTCAGAGTTAATATATTGAGAATCTTACTCTCTTCCAGCTCCAAAACTTTAAAGGGTCAGCTCAGGAAACAAAGTGTATATATATATTTCTTGAACAGAGTTCTATTTAAGAAACATTACATTTCTGTCCTCCAGAGTTAGAGCCCAAGAACTGAATGTGTTTAGTGTCCTTCCTCACATGTTCCCTTCTCAAGTACTCGGTGACTATTAATGTAAATTAACAGAGAACAGGTATAAATCTGTATAAACTGCACCAAGAGGAAATTCCAGGCTCAAGCTAATATGGCATATAGTATAAAATATTACACAATCGGACTTTGTAATCTAGACTGTAAACTCCTCAGGGCAAGCACTGATGTTTTTCTCTCTGTATCATGGAACATGCAGCCAGTACTAGTAACTTGGGGGATAATTCAAATTTTTTTATCCTTTTCAGTTGTGGGGACAAGAGAGAGCTGTCCGGCTGCCCAAAACTGTGCTTGCCAATTTAAATGGAACTGCACCCCGCCTTTGCTCTTTGAGTAGCTGATAGTATCTGCAGATAAAGGTTTGCAGAGTGTTATTTGAGAATGAAACTGCTGTCAGAGAATGAAGCACCTGACTGCATCTGCCAGTCAGCAGCCTATCTAAACACTTGAGCTGAGAATGTGTGTGTGTAGATAGCCACATACCAATATGTGCACACATGCAGTACCCCACACAGACAAAGCCAACAGTCAATGAAAGACACACAGCAGCCACACTTCAAAATAAAGTCTACTTCCACATATATACAAGCTCAAGTAAATCAGAGATCTAAATACAAAACTTTCAGGGACATGCATAGGCCCATCTCATTTTCTAGAGAACTAAGGCACCCATGAAGTAAGGCATGTAGATTTTCAGTTTTACTCCAGACAGATCTGTTTTCCGCTATTGTTCCCATCAGAAAAATCTGTCTCAACTTTGCTCCAGCCATTCCTCTGAAATGTTATAAGACAAAAAAATACTACTCCATCTGAGAGATCTATCTCAGTAAATTCCATTTGCCACACAAGTCAAAGGCACAAACATCTTGTCAGAGTCAACAAATCCACATTTAAAATGAAAGGTACTCCACAAGGTACTGTCATGGTGAATCTCCTTTTTATATTTGTAGTTTTTACAAATATACAATTAATCCAAAACACACATAGCATATGACAAGCATAATACAGTGACATGGTTTTGTATGTATGGGCAAATCAGAAAATCGAACACTTTTTGCCATGTTCCCAGAACAGTTTTATTTTGTGATGCTGATGTACAAGAGGCAAAATGCAGAACAATTATGACTGAAGACTTCCCCGGAGTAAACTTTTCCCATCTCCAAGAAATTCAGCAGGAAGTCTGTGCCTCTGTTGTCCAATAAATGAAAATGGAAGAGACACCTTCAAGAGTTACCTAGTAGCACCTCATTGTCACTAAGGAAGGCAAAACAGAAAGATGCACAGGTATAGCTTAGAGTCCTCCAGACTTCATGCATGAAGCCCAAATAGAGAGAAATGGTTTTTCTGCTACCTGCAGCTGAGCAGGTATTTCCCCTTGATTCTAGCACAGAGGCCCACCAGCTTATGTTTAAATGGCAGTATACAACACAAATATCAGCCTCGATTTAGAGAATCCATCACATCTATAGGATGTGTCATAAGCAGTTCCATAAATTTGCCGTTCTTGCTTACAAAACACACTGCTCCTTTCCACACTGGGACCACTTAACACCCCAAGTGCTGACAATTTATCACACCTTGGCATTGACTTCTTGAGGGAAAGGCTAAGAAAGCAGGACCTCCCTCCACAGTTAGAATTACCCAACAGAGGGATTACTCAGCACAGAGCACGTTCTTTGGGTTCTCTGGCAAAGGCATAGCCACAGGACAGTATATTGTCACAGGACAGCATATTGCCTCCGTCTACAACACAGCTGGATCCAGCCTGGATCTCTACAAGACCTCTCTGTCTCACTGTCCTCAATCACAAGTGTGTAGAAGAGTAACAATCTCACATCCACACAAACCAGTCTTTTAGGTAGTTATGAAAAAACAAAGGGGTTGAAAAAACACATCCATTTTTTATCCCGGGTGAAATTCCCCATTAATTTGTGCTGTGTTGTCCAGCAAATACCAAGCTACACTACAAAAGAATTTACTCTCATGCCTGTGCTTGGTATATTATGCCCAATGGAGAATTGGTGCCTCAGCATCAATCTCTTCATTCAAAAATTACGAGCTGAAAATTAGTAGCAAAAAACAGAGCAAATACAATAGTTATAATAGTTCCACTAAGGTTAATGGGACTATTCGTTAGCATGGCTAAGGTGAATGAAAAATAAGAGTCCGAATTATCACAGAGAGAAAGCAAGTCAGACAGTAATCATGCACAAATATTCAACATAAAACACTTTCACATATTTCTGTCCTGTAAGTTGGTTTAGTAATAGTTAATGGAATAACCAATAAGTGATATTACATTACCCACCCAGCACACGTACACTCAAGAAACAATGCAGCCATGAACTTTCCTCAGCATAACATGGGATATGAATGGGGTACTGTTGCTTGATCGTTCTCCTAAATGTTTATAGGATGGAAATAAGATCTTAATATAACTAGAGGGGCCACAGGAGGGACACTTTAAAGGCTGCACTACCATGTGTGTCAGTACCAGGGGCTCACCAACATCTGGTTTAATTCATTTTTTGAGCTGTTTACTAAGTGGAGGCTAGGTGTTATTTCCTCTTTAATTGATGCCAGTGCATCTCCCTCATGCCAAACGGGCAATCATGAGACACTATGAAAACCAGGGGTAGAAACAGGGGCTGGAATTTGCCTACCACGTCTCTTTAGATTGCAGGCCCTTGCAACAAAGGCTGTCTCTTACTGTGCAAGTCACTGCAGCGTTTAGTCCTACAGAGCTTGAATTCAGGCAAGATTTCTCAATGTTTCTGGAACACGAATGTGTGAGAAGATCACTATTTCCAAAACCTATACCCTCCTTTGAACAAAGGATATGTACCACTTCAGCATCATATTTTCCAAAATATCTTCCAGGACAAGGCACAGCCTTTAAGGAACTCTGTCCACCAATCACTTTTAGAAAGGCAATTTTTAAAAACAACCACTTGTTAGTTATACTGCTTTTAGGAGATGCTTTGATCAGTTTGTCTCAGTCCAACTGACTTGGACTCAGTTTGTGTTTAAAAATTAGTTAAATATTAGCAAAGCTGCCCATGACTAATTTTGAAGAAGAAAGAGTATTTCTTTTTTCACATCCATGTTTGGCTTTGTGATCACAAAATAGAAAACAATTTGAGGCTGTTAGAGGGGGAAAGAATAAATAATAACAATTAAAAAAAACTTCCCTCAGATCATCTGTATCAGCAAACAAGTTTAAAACACAGCTGCATATAGGCCATGAAGATAGGCTCTTTGTGCATTCACACAAAACATCAAACCACGTTAATAGCCACATGAACATGCCAGAAAAGGTCATTGGAAAATCATTATGCATTCATTTCTAAGAGTAACACCTTGAGGCCCCCACTGCGAATGTGGCTGTACTGCAGCCATTTCCTTTCATGTCAGAGATGTTTTTTGGAAGTTTGGCATAAGAACCATGCTAATATTTTTGTTAAGAAAAATTTCAGATTCCGCAGCAGGTTCTTCAAAACAGCAGTGTAACACAAGTCTTCAGATTTTTATCATATGCAACCCAATTTCCACTTTGCCTTATATCACAATAAAATTCCTTCAAAGCTAATTTCAGTCTGGTCCCAAGAGAGCATTTGTCCATATCATGAAAACCAATATTTAATTTAATACTTTCACATACACATGCTAGTACGGTCAGATGCCCAACTGGAACAGCAGAATTAAGACAGGTCAAGATAAAGGTGCACTGGTGGGGCTTGGCAAGGAACCCGATTTTAGTGCTTTTGGCTCTAGTTGAGAACATCAGTTTCTCATTGGTGAGTTCTGAAAACAAAGTCCTTTCCAAAGAAAAAAAAGAAAAGAAATAAGAGAAATCCCTTCACAAATTCTACTTTGGGCAATTGTATATCGGTGTCATAACTTAAAATCAACAAACCATACAAAGGAGGTGGATCAAAGTTAAACACATCTGTGGACATTACATTCTTTGATTCTATTTCTTACACCTACTTTTCAAAACAGACTTCTGGTGCATCAGACTCAGCTGGCAGAAGCATGTTATTCAAGTTCTCCAGCCAGTGCTCCTCCACAGGTATTAACTTCCCCTGGGGAATGCAGGCACAGAGGTAATAAACATATTCGTTTCATTACAACATCTTAAAAAATGTAAAAATTCTAAAAAACCAACTGTAAGCTGACCTCCAGCCAAAGTACACATTAATTATACAGCTTAAGTCAGGCGGATGCTCAAGGAAAAGAGATATAATGTTACACCCAGCTGGATACTTTGTAGTTAGCACAAATGTAATATAAAGCGTACCAGAGTTTGTCAAGTGTCTGTCTGGATTTTCAGTTTTCATTAGTACTATAATTAAAACCACATTTTCAGCTATATTACCTATAACAAGAAAGGAATGAGAAATGAGGTTGTCAAGGTCAGTCTCTTTCTGCTCTTTATACTGAGTATCTGCAGGCCACAAGTTGTTGAATTTGGTGTAAACCAGAGTAATAGGATGGAATGTCACGTTACAACCGAACCTTTGTGGCTGAAAAGACAAACTTATGAGGTCACTTCCTTTTAATCACCAATGGAGTATATTTATCAACAGTCATATAAGTCAGGAAGACAGGCAGGCAGATGACAGACAGACTGACAGATATATGGAAATACAAACACCCTAAACACAGCTATGACAGAGCTGATGCACAGAAACATTCCTTTTCAGAAAGCTGCCCTTGATCTTATGCTGTCATAGTCCCTCTCATTTATAAATGACACCATTGCAAATGCTTTTTATGCCCTTTCTATGGCTTGTCACAGAGGACACAGCAAAGATTTGGAAAATATGAACAATGGGTAACTTGTACAAGAACAGGCTAAGAAGATTTAGACCCAGATTCGTACTTTTAACACTTTCAGAGAGTTCACGATTTTGCTTAAGACCTATATGACAAAGGACTAGATGGTAGAATTCCTAGAAGAGGGACATATTGTTCCAATCATTTTAGTGGATGCCTTAAAGATGGGTGGTGAAAAGCAGCATAGCTTCATTGAACTAAGCAGAGGTCAACATCTTACTAAGGATCTGGCCCATAAATGTCAGTACTAAAAATGCATTTCTATCATGCTCAAGTGCAAATAAGTACTTGAGGTGTAACGAAGGCACCAGAGAATGCAAATGGGATTCCATAGATGAGTATGCAGCCCAGAAAGCAAATAGGACAACCCAGAGGAAAAAAAAACAACACAACAAACAAAACCAGCACAAAAGCAAAAAAAACCACCACACAAGAACAACAAAAACCAACCCATAGCAGCTGATCAGTCATGTTAAATATAAATGACAGTTTATTTGTGATACTAAAAAGGCATTTTAGCTTCATTTAAAAAAAAAAAAAAAAGCTACAGAGGAGATGAGTGAGCTATTATGACACTGAAAGACTTAAAAATGATACCCCAAGAGATAACATTCTGAGAATAAAGTGAAAGAGCTCACATAAAATACAAAAGGTGTGTTGTAAAGAAGGATCAGAAGGGCAGACTTTGAGCTTCATCTAGCCATAAATCAAAAGCTTGTTCTCCATCATTCTTGTCTATGAGGTCAGCTTTGATTCCCAAGCTACAATTCCCAAAGGATGAAGGTATTTCTATTGGCAAGTATGTGTCTTTCTTCCCCCAGGCTGGCTCTGCCAGCCCTGCTGTCACCATGGACTGTCATTATCTCGATCTCTTTACTGCCCAGGATTGCTCCGTCCTGGAGCCACAGGGAACTATCACAAGGCTGTGAGAGGAAAGCCCGGTTGGAAGACTAAGGGCATTTGCAACAGATTAATTGACAAAGAAGTTTATCAAGACAGGCCGTCTACAATAGTTCAGTCATCCTCCTTCACCGTGGCCAAATGCTTTAGCACGCTAGTCTCCAAGGTGACATTAACAATACAAAATGTTATATGAAATAAAAATGTGTTAAAAAACACAACTTAAAAAAACTACCATAAAAAAAAAATCAGAAGAACAACTCTCTACACAGTCACATGCTTCATTTATTTTTGTATCTAAGTAAATTAAGCATTCATCTTTAGCCTTTACTGAAACAGGCTGTCCATACTCCTAAGAATAACTTGTGTAAACAGAACTATCCACCTGAATACTAGAGGTTATTTATCCACATTTCATGAACCGAGATGTTTCAACCTTTTTATCCTAAGTCCCCTCCAAAAATGTTAATTTCAGAATACTTCGTGGGTAGTACTCAATTACAGCAGATTTTTTTTATAGAGTTCTTGCACAGTGGATTCTATTATTTGCTCCATTATTATAATGGTTTTACTTCAGTAATTCTCACTTAATATAGAGAAATGCTGCTGTGTGGCGTAAAACCTCATAGCTACTGCAAGTATCTTTAACAAAGATAACATTTGCAGAGTATAATACAGACATTTGATCCTATATGTTCCTAGAGATAAACACCTTCATTCTTTCGGTACCAAGTTGTAAAGACAAGGCACCGATAGGTGTAAAAGTACAAATTTTTAAGACAAGATCGCCCTCTACTGCCTAAGAGGGAGTAAAACCAGGGAGGCTCATCCTACCTGTGTGAAGTTTTCACATCACCGAGATGTGAAGGCTCCTGGCCCAGAAGTGCTTTGCAAACCCTGGTGGCTTCACAACCTGTGAGTTGTTCCCTCCCTCACATGCACCTTGCAGAGCGAACTCGGTCACTGCACAGCAATAACTCCGCGGCAAGATGCTGCCAAGAACAGCAGGAAGATTATTTACGCACCCTCTCCTCTCTGAAATTGCTACACAACAGTGCAGGGAAGCTGATGTGGGCTCATTTGAATGGTATGCTTGTCCTTTGAACAGATATGGACTGCTCAAATCTTACTCTTTGTATTTGGGGAAATACTCTTAAACGAGTATTACCATACATTGTGAAGTGTCTTTAAGAATTCTAAACTTGCTTAGAAGCAATAAGCTCATAAATACAAAAATCATATGGGGGGAATGAGAAGACACATTAAATCAACAATGGGACTAGGTCAAAAATCATTCTTGTAACCAACAGAATTGCACCAAAACAGTGCAATTTCTTGATTCTTTCAAAACAACTATTAACAGATCTTTAAGGCCTGATTTCCTTCTATAAAAGCAGTATTTACTTTTAGCTATTATAGCTTACTTACCCAAATGCCTATTATTTTTATTTTTACTATGGTTTTGACCAATTTAACAAGGCAGTCAGACCCACATAAGCCTCTTGGATCCTTGTTCATACACTTCTAAAAACAGGCTTACAGTTTGTCACCTGCCATCCCAGTGAGCTCAATTCCATTCCAAGAGAGAAAGTAGAACCACACCAGAGAAGTTTGGTGAGCTCGTTGTCAGATGCCTTTGAAATTCCTGAGTGGACACCTTCTGCTTCTAGCCACTTATTCTTCATTTTCATTGTGGTGGTGGTTTGCTGCTTTTGGTTTGTTTTTTTTTTTTTTTGTGGGATGGGTTTTAGTTTGGTTTTATTTTTTTGGGCTTTTTGGGTTTGACACTCTGATTTGAGGCAGTTTTTCAAAGACATCTTGCATAAAGAGACTCTAGTCTTGGGAGATCCCTAAGCTATACTGCAAGGAACACAGATTCAAATAATTAATTTAGTCTTCAACCTTATCTTCATTAAGGATTCCTCTTACACCATTGTCAATAGAATAAACATTCTCCATCAAGTTCTGCTTCCAATTTGACTGGAAAAAAAGCATATCAGTTGTTTTGTATCTCCAGGGAGTTTGCTCCTCAAGATCTTTTTAGCTTTCCTAACTATTACCTTACATTTAACTTGGGTATTTTATTCCCTTAAGCTAAATACGACAGTATTTTCAATGGATGTCTATTAACTTCCAATAGTATTCTCTACTGCTTAAATAATACATATTCTTGCTTTGGTTGTTTTGGTTCTTCAAATGTTTCCTTAGTATCACAGACTCTGGGAAGCCTGCACCATGAGACCTGGAAGATGACACTTCCAGCCAACTTTTGCAGAGTTTTCCTACAGTCTTTCCTATATAACTGCTGATAAACCTAAACTCACTTAAAAAACATGAGCTGCACTGAAACCAAACTTCATGCTGAGGGGCGAGACTAAATACATTCCAAATGAACCACAAATAATTGTGTGGAGGATTTGGATTTTTTTTTTTTTTTAAAAAGTAACTAGAATATTGCAAAGCCTGTCTCTGCAGAAGTTCACCACTGAGCTAACAGCAATGCTTTCCTAAAGCACTGAGCACAGCTGGAGATGGAACTTCAGACAGGCTGGACGAAGTGCCTGGGTGATGCATTTTGCTTACAGATATCTTGATCACCACATCCTGAGCCAGGATGATTCCTAAGTGAAATCAGGAGACATCCAGCAAAATAAATGACGTACAGGCTGGCAGCGCATTGGTGTAATTCATCCAGTCACCTTCCTTCCACTGCACAAACTTCTGGCATGTATGGCACTTTGATCTCTCCGACATTACCACCCAACCTCAGCTCCCAGTCATTGCCATCATTTTATCTACTTACAGTCTTCAACAATACAACGGAGAAGGCTCAGTGAAATTCATTAGCCTGTGTTATACAGGAGATCACCAAGATAATTTGATAGCCCTATTGCTCCTAGTTTCCCTAAAATAAAATGCAAAAAAACCCCCACAAGATTTAGGATCCCCCCCCAAAATTTCCTACTTCTGATGCATCTTACTAGGCCAGCTTGGCAACCTAGCTTCTTTTTGATCAAACTCCAACTTTTAATTAAACCAAAGAAATTTCCCAAACCATTTGGGGAACACTCATGACTATTTTTTTCCCCCCACTAATGACTTAAGATGAGTGAATGGAAAAAACAGATGCATTTCAAAATCTTCATAGTAAAATTCCTTTCTACTTAATTTTTCCAAAAGTTGCATTTTTATTCTTGGACCCATTCCAGTGACTCCTATCTGCTAATATTCTCAGGGCAAACTCTTCTTTGCAACACACAGTTTAAGAGAACAGACTAAGATAAGTGACTACAGAACTAAGAAAAGAAGGAATCCTCTGACCTTGCATCCAGTGCTTTAACCCGCATTTCTTAGAGTCACTGTGCACATCCACAGACACAAACAGCAAGAGACAGCAATATATTTTATACTGAAGATACAGATACTGATCCCTGGGACCAATTTCAAATCCCTCCCAATTTCAAATGTCCTCCCAGAGCGAGTCCCTTGAAATCACGTTTTACAACTTGCAAGAAGTAGCTAGTTAGTACCGCACTTTGCCACTCCCAAGTCACATTTTACCTAGAATTTGACTTTGGGCTGTGTTTAAGTATCTCATAAGTCACCCCAGCTGATACGATTGTAGCCACTTTTCACTACAGCTCTCTGCAAAAGAGGAAAAATTGAGAAAGAAAATACAGAAATTTATTCAGTCCTCTGCTCTGATAATATTTCCATTGACTGTCATGAAAAAAAAAAAACCACCAAAAAAAAAAACAAACCCACATCCACTATGCCAGAGCCTTCAAACACTTTCCTGGACTACAGAGCTTTTTTTAAACATATGTACATTTATTAAATATTTGGTTTGGTGCCTTTACCTTCATTAGGGTTCATGAAATTATTTCACAGGCACTCACTCAAAACTTCACCTCCTGCTGTTTTCACAATGACTGAAGCAATAATTCAGCTGTCTGTTTGGGACTTTATACTGTCTCTACTGCTAAAACTTGTGCTCTCATAGACCAAATATTTAATATCATTGCAAAGACAATGTCTGGAAGAGCAAGCCAGAAATACGCAAAAGCCCTAGCCCTACTAGTAGTCTTCTTATTAGCAACTTGAAAAACAATGAAAGAACAAATTCTTCCATACACAGTATTTTCCTTTTCATCTTTGTTACCATAAAGGAAGCACACCTTTTAGAAGTCCAATTTCATATTAGCTGGATCAGTGTTAAATAGGAATGAATTATCTACAAATCTGATAAAAGAAAGCAGAAATAATATTTCCTAGGGAGAAGATGATCTCCAGTTAGTGCAAACCAGGAGAGCCACCAAATGTGGCAACCTTATCAGCTGAAGACTTGGACTTATAAGTTCTTTTCACTCTTTCACACTTCCCTTCTTTCCTACCATCACTGCCATGTCCTGTTTTGATCATTGCTTTGAAAATTCACATTCACTGAAACCCACAAACATCTAAAGAAAGAAAACTTATGAGAATTTAAATAATTTTGCTTGTAAACAGGATACCCACCCTCCAAAAGTTTTAACTATTGTTAGATATTAAAGGATATCTGAATGATCATAAAGAACAAGTAGGTCCAAAGAGGAAAAGAACAAAACCTACATGGCCGCAAATAACTTGGAATAAAAGTTGCTCACATCGTATGTCAAGCCAATGTCCAACTTTTGATGCTCCGCTCCATGGACAACATCATACTTGTTGCAAATATGACTTTATCCCTTGTAAATCAAGTAACTGCACACACAAGTATGCAGCTTCTTACAGAGGCATATAGATATCTACAACGGACCTGCTTTGGAGCAGTAAGGTTTTGCAGCCTCATCTGCCGTGCTGTTGCCATTAACTGTCATTACTACTTCTGGTACAGTTCATATATGTGGTGAATTTATAATGAAACCACACTGTGCTAAAGACTAGGTTAAAAATATTTTTAGTTTTTACTCCATTTAACAGGTAATTTCAGTCTGAAATATGAAAGGAATCATACAGAAGGTAAATCTTGCTTTTAAATAATCATTTCCATTGAAACAGATTCTTCAATGTCATGAGAAAAACAAACCACTATAGAAAGAATAAATCATAGAAAAAAAAAGAAAACAACACAACACCAACACAAAAAAACCTCCCATACAAAAAGTACCATTACAGAAAGTTTCTTTACCACATTAGCTATACATTTAGTTAAAAAAAAAAATTGTATGTATATATATGTAAACGAGAGAACTGTGGTGAGAGACAGGCATACAAGAAATGTGCACTCTCATATCAGCTGCACAGGATGGCACAATTCCCGACTCCAAATAGCACTAGACCTTCTTTGTAGCTATAAAAGGCTTCACATTTCAATCCAGAGTAAACAGAGATTTGTTGAAGGCTACAAGTTAAAACATCCTGATCCCAGTGACACTTATGTCATTTGTCTCAATGAAGGCACGGCTGCACTCTGCCTAAAAGTGTAAAAGTTCATCTCCACCAGCAATTGCCAGTAACCATTACAAAACTGCATGGAATATGATTTTATTTACCTACATCACTGTTCTTCATCACTAGCTTTAAGGCCAAATCTCAGTTCTGGTTTTAATTCAATAGACAAGTAGTATTTATAGGGCTAAACAAAGCCTAAGTCCCTATGTCATTCTTTCAGCTCTTAACTCTGTGGTACAATCCTGGCAAAATAATCCATAAATCCAGCTCTATGGCAGCAGCAGCAAATAACACCATATTCACAAGCAAGTCGCTCCACAAGCCAACAGCTGTTCTCAGTAGGCAAGGTGGTTTTGTTCAGAGTTACAGAGAAATGGTAGTTTTGAAGTTTTATTGACAGAAAAGACAGCCAATTCACAAGCTTCGAGTCAGCTGTCTGCCACAAATTTATTTGGGCTGTGATGGAAGGAAATGAAAACCCACATGCACATGAAGAAAAAGAATTCCCTCAAAAAATTTGGAGTGGGAAGGTAGTTGTTTGTTATTCTGAAATAACATACCTTGCAGAGAGTCTGCCTTCTACAAACACTTCAGCTTGGAGCAGACAATCACCATTCACAAATATTTCTCTCAAGTGTTTTATTAGCAGTTTTAGATTAAAACCCTAACAAAACAAACTCAATCATATTTGAAGAACTAAATAATGATGTGGAAAATACATAGAATCTCTCAAAACTGTGCTTGCAACTCTAAAATTTTCTTGTGTCTCAAGTTAGGTTTGGTTCTCCAAACACTACACAATTTTTTCTCACATAAGAATTCTCCATCCATATCCTCATTGTGAGGTCCAAAGCAAAGCTTATAATGTAGTGGTTCAGTATTCTACAAGCACATAATTTCAAGTGAAGGGGGAAAACCAAGAAAATATGCTTAAAAATCTTCAAACTCTGTTCCACATATTTTTTCCCCTCTCCAGAAACAAGAATCAGGAAAATTGAAATGATGCCCCGTGGGATCTTCTAGTGATATCACTGGTGGAGTGCTCCCAAAGACATTACAGTGCATCTCCTGGAACACTACATTTACTAATTAGCCTTATTAAAACACAACATTCAGAAACTGAGATATGAAATTAGAGGTGACTAACAAGCCTTCAGCACTACATATGGTTGTTTGGAATAATCAGTTACTAATGATTTTAAATTATTTTGATAGTTTGGACATTTCAGATCTCATTTTGGCTCCTTGCAGGAAAAGGGTATCGCTCATCTTTGAACAAGATATGTCCTAAGCCTATATGCCATCAAGTTCCTTCACGCCTTGTTTCACACTACCCCTAGCTGTCCCCACTATTCACTACCAAGCTTTTACCTAAAGTAAATCAATTATTTATTTTGTCCGGGAAACCTGAGTGCAGAACAGCAGATCGAAGACACCACACATGTGAACCACTCCACTGACCCCAGGACCGAGGGCTCTTTGCCTGACCCAAGGACAGAAAAACCAGGTGAAGTTTAACTGCATTTGTCTGGCAATTGGAAATTTAACACTTTACTGGTATGACAAGCTACAAACTCAGGGTATAGAAATCTTCACTTCGCTTTGGTGCATAGAGACACAAGAGCCAGGTGTAACCACAGTAATATTTGAAAGCCAACTGGCTTTCAGGAGCTTGACTGTTTGCTGAGAAATAAAAATGACCTGAAACCCAGGTAGGTTGATAGATTTGTACAGGATTGCCTTCACAAGAGTCATGATTGAGTTCATAAGAAAATTCTCAACTAACCCACCAGACCTGTCTGAACTTTCATAAATCATCCTAAATGACAAGCTTCATATCCATATTTTGCTGCCCAACTACAAACCCATTCTATGTACATGCATTTAAAGCCTGGGACATAGGGTTCTTCAGAAAATCTTGCTCTTTGAAATAAAGATTATTTTTAATACCACTAGGAGAGTATTTATTATTGCATTAGAAGCATAAGTGTCTTGTGTCATTATGTCATGTAACATAAGCATTATTTTCTATCCAAAAAAAACCCAAACTCCAACCAAAAAGAACATAACCCCAAGCAGCTACTACGTAAGCACAAGTCTCATTAAATTCTTACTGAATAAGCACTCAAATTCTTACTGATTGTTGTTGTCAACACTCGCAGTGATCAATTATTTTCTTATACTGAGTACAGAAGACTCATGTTCTAATTTTATCCATTATCTTTTTATGCTACACATCTCTAAGACGAGTCTGGCTCCACCTTTTTTAGACCATCCCATTAGGTATTTGTAGACAATTCCTAGCCCAATCATTTATCTACTAGCCCAATTAAAATTTTGGTTAAACCATTCCTTCTTCATTATCAGCTCTCACCAGTGAAATAAATCTTCCAAACTACGTGTTTCAGCCCACACCTGTGACTGTTTTTCTTCATTTTGCACTATAAACTGACAAAAATTTCCAGCAAGTAAAGCCTCAATGGCTTCTTGCACCCATACAAACTGCAAACAGACAACCCCAACAGATAATTAGCTAATACACATAATATTTGTCATTTAAGGCTGAAAGATGCCTGGGATGATAAGGAGTCTCACAGGATGTCCTAAGGCTTGTGGATTGATATTTTTCTCCAACCTTGTGCCTACATTTACTTCAAATTTCACACTTTCATACTACACCTATTCATTTCTGCCACCACAGACCCCAAGCTCTAGCCTCACATTTTGCAGACTTCTTGGCATTACCAGCTGCTATTACCGTTTTAGACTCCGTGCAATACCATACTGATTTCTACCACATGAAGGCACCAAAACTCCAGAGAATTCCTTTGATCTTTTCAAAGGACAACCAGGAGTATTATCAGCATTGCTAGGTTTTTATGTTTATCAGTCTCATGTTGCTGCTTCCATAAAGATATAATCCCCAGAGTTAAAGTCTGCAATACCTTTCATGTGGATGAGAAAATCAATCCCAGGGGAATATAAATACAGCAGATTTCACATCTATATTAAACAGTACATGTGTTGCACATAATATCTAAGGTGACCAGAGCTAAAATGGCACTGAACAGAAGCAAACAACCTACCTGTTCCTTCACGCAGTGGCTGTAGGAGTTAATAAAGCGATGTTCACAGCTAGAGTGGCTGTCTCTCCTCATTTTGCCTCAGGTTTTAGGACGTATTTCCTCCCATTTCTCAGGAACATCTGCATTGTTTTAATCCTCCATTATGCTCAGTAATGTATTGTTTTCAAAACTGCTATCATATTGTGGGTTTTAATGAACTGGTCTTCTCTTCAGTCCTCTCATCTGTTTCTTCATCACCTGAACTCACCCTAAATCCTGCAATAACACACAATTTCCTTCTACGGTCCTTCTTAGGCAGGTTTCATTAAAGCCTCCAGCTGCCAAACTGACAATTCTAATGTAGAACTAAAATCTCCACACTTGGAGATCTTGCACTGGCACTACCAGGAATCCCACCAAACTCAAATTACTTCAGGAGTTTGTACATGGCTGTGTACAAACTGTACTTCTGACTTGAAACAACGCATCTGAAAATCTCCACGGCCATACGTTATCCTCTAGACCAATGTCAAAAAAAATCGCTGCTCATGCCTGGCTCCTTCAAAACACAGTTCTACATGTCTAAACACAGACTATAGAAATGCCTTAATACGATTAATTCCACATTATCAGTGTGTATGTTTCTTCCTATTAATTAACATCAGAGTTACTGGTACGATAATCCAGAAATGCTGCAAAAAGAGGTCTACTAAAAGCCCCTAAGTGTGAGCAACAGCCTAGCTCTTAAAAATGAGGCACCCAGAATTTTTTTCCTCCTGGAGCCATCTTCCACGTTAGTTAGACTCAGGTAAAAACTCCACACAACATCCCTAAAACCCACTTGCACAGAACATTAGAAGAGAGGACCATTGCAAGAGCAAGATGTGGACATATCCAACTGCTTTGTATCTGAATCTTCCACGAGACCTCACAAGAGCGTACACCACAGCTGCCCTCACCTTCCCTTCTGCGCGGAGCTGTGAGGCAGAGCCCTAAGCAGCGATGCTGAGGGTACATCTGTGAGGTCTGTACAGTCCCAAGGGCTAAACGCCCTACCACTGCCAGAATATCTGGCATTAAGTTCCTGGTTTAAAAGAGCACGCGCTGTTCATCTTCTACTTTGAGAAAATCCCATTTTCTCTGCAACCAGAACTGACCACCCAAACTCTGTGGGGCACCTGGCAGTCCCTTGAAAACTCTCCTGCACCCACACAGGCCACATCCACGCTCAAAAAAACCCACACTAATGCCAAAAAGGGCCAGCAAACCGCACTCCAACCCATGGAGTTCAAGCCCATTCCTGCTCTCAGGGTGCTATGACAAAGGCTCAAATCTGTTTCCAGGCCTTAGACACCATCTGCGTAATGTAGATTCCTATTCCCAGAGGCTTGCTTTTCAGGAAGGGCCTATCTTTTCCCTTCACCTTTTCCCTCCTACCCCACCTGCACCAAGCACACCAGGGCAGACACAAGACCGCGAGAGAGGAAGGAAAATAAAAGGCCAGTGCTGCAGGGCTTTGAGGAGCACCACACACTCGCTTTCCAGCGCCATATTTACCTCAGGAACAGCACCTCAGGTGAAAAGGGCTGAGGTAATTTGGAAAAGATTCAAGGAAAGCCGACTCCCACCCCTTCTTTTTCAGTCAGAAATGCGAAAGGGCTGCTTTAAATCGCAATTTAAGGGAAGGGCGAGCCGCCCGCGCAGCCGCCCACTCCTGACGGAGCTCTCAGGGCGCCCCACCCCGCAACGGCAAGCGGGGGCTCGAGACACGGCCCCTTCCCGCCACACCGCCTCAGCCAATCGGCGCAAAGATCGTCGCGGCCGCCGCCAATGCGGTGGCCCGGGTGGGCGGGGACAGTTCAAACCGGCGGCGGCCGGGGAGCGGCGCCATGGTGAAGCCGGTGAGGGCCGGGGCCGGGCTCCAGGGGGGCGGATCGGGACCCTCGGGGTCTCCTCAGCTGAAGGGCGGTCCCCGGCCCCCAGGTGAGTTCCTCGCTCTCGTCCCGCCGCAGCCCTGCGCCGCGCAGTTCGGAGGTTTTGACTCCTCGGACGAAGAGGCCGCTGAGGAGGACCCGAGGCCGCTGCCGATCTCCTGGTGAGGCGCGCCCCCTCAGAAAGCGGAACTGGCACTAAACCCTTCTCCTGCGGGGCGGGAGCGTTTTCCTGAAGGAAACCCGTGCCGGCCCGTGGTGAACTGCCGGGGCTGAGGTTGTGGTTGGTCTGAGGGTGCCCTTGGGAAGGGATCGAGCTGCTGGTGGTGAACCGCCGGCGGCTGCGGGGCCGGGGCCGCTTGTGGAAGCGTTTGCGGGTCGCTGCCGGCCGAGCTGGCCCCCGTGTCTGGGTGCTGAGGCGAGGATTTGGCAACGCTTTCTCTCCTTCCTGCTGGGCAGAGGTTTACGCTGAAGTACGCTACCAAACGCAGGATTCCCTTGTCCGGTGGTGTAGAAATATTGCGGGAATGATTTCATTTTATTCTTAAAATTGAATTACACGTAGATAACTGTTCTGCTGGTCCCACGGAAAAGGGATGTCTAGCAGTGAGTTATCTCTGTTCAGATAATCAAAATGTTCTGATTTTCTGTTTTCTGGAAGGTTGTCTTTGTCTCCTGTCTACTCTTCTGAGTTCCTGGGATTATGTTCCCTTCCAGGTAAGAAGCACTCACTGAAATTTGCAGGCATGTTTGAGCCTTAAGAGAGGTAATCATGTACCTCAGAATTCTGTGTTGCATTTACTTGGTGGGGTGACATGTTTTGTCATCTATCACTGGGATAATTGCTTTGGGAAGACCAAAGCTAATCTAGAGAATATCTTAAGATCATATGGCAGAGGGGTAAGAAAATAGTGGCCATCTTCCATTGTCATTTAAAATATTTCGCTTTTTAGCCTCGCTCGCCATTTATAACAAGCAACAACATAAGTGAAACAAGACTGCTCTGACAAATAATTCCTGTATAAGATATACTGTGATCAAACTACACTCACTTTCTCTGCTGAGAGTTGTGCGCAGCTCTCCCGTTAGCGTCTGGGTTACGCTACCTTGGGCATGATATAAAACTAAATGTATGTTTTCACTGTATTTTTAACTAGCAAAACTGCACCCATGGTGACTCTCCTGTGGTCACTAAAGAGATAGAACTGCTGGTGGTGATAATGTGAACTTTCCCTGCTTCATTTAAGGCAGTTAATCAACTTCTATTAGCCAACTCTGAGAAATACAAACTTGGGACTAAAAATCTAAAGAGCTAAAAAACAAGTGTTGAATAATATTTGAATCTAAGCTATCTTGTGAAATGGATGGTGCACTTGAAGGCCACTTCACATATATATGCCAAAAAATAGCGGCTTCATGTTTTTTAACTACCTGAGCTGCTCATGTAATGGCTGTTTAATCTTCTGATGGTAACATCCAGTCATAGGCCCTGCCGATACGGCTCTTGGTCCACAGGATTCTGCTGTCATGCTTTCAAAAGCTGTGTCAGAATACGCACACTCCTGACTGTTGTCAGGGCAGGGATAAAGATCGTGTGCCTCTGGGGCCATGAGTGAAGGAGAGGAGGCAGGAGGACACAGTGCAAGTATTTTGAGCGATTACATCTCGGAAGCCAAACAATAGCTCTGAATATGGCACCATAGGGGTTGCAAAAATGTCTTGGTAGCATGATCAGAAGGGAAAAAAGGAAGTGGTGATATGCTAAAGATTGAATAGTAAAGGAGGATTTTTAATGTGACTTGTGCTGACTTACAGAATGAGAAACTTATTTTCTGTCAGTCAGCTAGATAGCTCTTACGTGAGCTCTGTCTAGCCCTTTCATTTGTTGAGTGTTTTTTCATTTGGTTAGTGATATTTGGGTTTTGGGGGTTTTTTTTTCAAGTTGTACTCTGATTTCTAATATTCCAAACTTTTCACCTTGAAAATGCATAGCAGCTTAAAACCTCAGGCAGATTTTTTTAAATCCTATTACATTACAGTATTAAGCAGCTAATGTTGTTTAAACTGTCTTCTGTGCTAGCGATCTATTTGCAAAAATAAGAACTGTTTTATTTGGGGTGTGGCTTTGTTGTTTGCTCTGGTTTTGGGGCAAGGTTCTCTGTATCCTACTCTTCAACTACAGGAGCCATACCATAAATACCACTTACCTGGAGTGGAAATTGTCTTTCTAATTTGTTTTAGGTTGCAGGTTTAAGGATGTTAGAAGGAATCTACAGAAAGATATAGGTGAGTCTTCTGGCCAGTTTCTAAGCGTGTCTCGCTCCCACGATATGGGCAAGAACAACGTGCAGGTAAACTGAAAGTGTGAGTTACAGAGAAGCTAGAGGTTTATCTTGTCTTAGTCTGGAGGCTGCTGGAATTGCTGTTTTTCTAATCTGGGCACAAGGATCCATAAGGCAGTTATCTAAAACAGTGATATTTTATTCATACTTTCATTATGGATGCTGTAGTTGTCCACGGATATGCCACAATGTAGGAATGCAGGGCAGTTCTTTACAAGTCTTGCTGTCTGACACCAATGTCTTTCTGAGTTTTGGTAACACCATGCTTGAAGATGCATCAAACATTTTAGCACTGTAACCATTACAAGGACTAGATATCACTTTCAAGCGTGGAGTGCCATTTTCTCTGTGGCTTCTCTACAAAATATTGAAAAAATAGTCAAGGTATTTCCAGGCTGGGGTTACACTATTTTTCATAGTAACCGTAAGGTCTGCTAAGTCACGTAGAGAAGATGGCATCTTCAAAGCAGCTAGGATAAGATGTATTACAAACTCATAATCTCCTCTTCCCAAAGAAAAGTGAGATTTGGATAGAAAAGATGAAATTATGTAAAGATTTGTGCCAAGTATTAATCTGTAAGCACTAGAAGAGCAGAGACTAATAGCAAAAACCCTCATGGTCACAGCTGGACATGGGGCAGAACCATGGTTAAGCTGGCAGCCCTTACCGGGCTGTTCTGAGTGCTGACATACTTGCTGGTGAGGCTTCTCTGGTGACTCAACCTGAACCAAGAAAAATCCTCTTGTGGGTTACCTGAAGGCAAATGTGAGAAAAATTCGGTAGAAGTAAACGCAGCTCGAAGCAAAATTCTTAAGTCCTATTGTCTTTACCTCAAAGATTAAACAAGAGAATCAGTACCAAGTAGCTTATGTGTTTATCCTTAAGCTTGATAGGCTTTTGTTTACTTGCAAGTGTCTTAATCTGTTGGCAGAAGAACTGAAGAACTATGGGACCCAGGATATATTTGTGCTTTGTACCAGAGGAGAGCTGTTAAAGTACCGGGTGCCAAACCTTATAGATACCTACCAAAAGCATGGGATCTGTGTGCACCACTATCCTATTCCTGATGGGGACGCTCCTGACATTGCCAAGTGCTGCAAAATTCTGGAGGAGCTCAGAAGCTGCCTGGAAAGTAACAGGAAAACAATCATACAGTAGGTTCTGGTTGCCTCCCTTTCACCTCATATTCCTGTAAAAGATCCCAGCTTTTGTCCAGATGGACGGCCAGCCGAAAGTGAACCCTGTCAAATGACAAATGCATTGTTAGGGTTAGTTCAAGCTGTGAAAAGCTGCTTTGTTTCTCCTCATGCACCCTTTTGGAGCTAACTTGGCCTTTATAAGATTTGAATCTCTCATTTTCCCCTTGCTTTCTCCAGCAAGCGCTTTAAAATATCTGTTGAGTGGCACCACATGACTCCGTGCTGCTGGCCTAGCTGGATATCGGGTATACGTGAATTGTAAGCTAAAGCAGCTGTCGTCAGAGGATGACACACCCTGGGGATGTTTGTCAGGAACTCAGTGGGTTTAGCAGTGCAAAATTCTTTCTTAAATTGCATGAAACTGGTTTAAAATATTTCTTTAGGCACTTGCAGCAGAGCTCAGGGTAGAGGGGAAGAGTTTTCCAGTCTCATGTTCCCTGAATGACAGCTCCCCGCGGAGACACCCGCTGAGTCCTGAGGCTTCCTGCCGATGCAGAACCCTGCTGCTATCAGTAGCTCACAACTCGCAGCAAAGCCTGAATCTGGGGTAGGATTTAAAGAAAATTGAGACTCCTCCTTTTCGTGCCCTTTTCTGTCCTCCTGTGCCTTTGGGACCATTACTATGAATGAAGGGAAACTTCAAAATTGCAGTTTCTCTAGAAAGGCACTGCGTAAGGAAGGTCTGGAGAATAAATGGGAGATAGCCTTGTAGGTATAGTCGAACTTGTACCACTGCTGCTCTTGATCATATTAAGGCAAGAATTGTGTCTGTATGTATTGAGGGGCTCTCAGTGTTGCAATGTGCTACAGCTTTTGCAGCCACGTGTTCTTTTCCCTTTCAGCTGTTACGGTGGCCTTGGACGCTCGTGTCTCGGTAAGCAGCTGCCTTCTGCCTCTCAATGCCTGACTAACTAATCCATCTGACAAACCCATTCTCGTGAGACAGCACTGTCTGAAGGAGCCAAATTCTGCTTGAAGCTTAACTGTGCTTACAATGCAAACTGCTACTACAGGCAGCAGGCTAGTTAATGTGTCTGAGCCCATTTTTTGGGAAAGGTGTTGCCAAGTGGTAGTAACATGAGCTGCCTCTGTAGCAACTGTTTGTGGTGAGTGACGTAAGTATGTCATGATATAGCTCTGAGTATGGAGGTGAGAGGATGGGGGGGAGGCAGGGTGAGTTTTTCAGTGAGGTTGTTAGGAAGTTCTCTCCTACTGTTTCTGACTTTCTCCATTTTCACTGCAAATTTTAGTCTCCTCTGAGACTATTCCACTTTCTCCTTTTCCATGAACATTTCCTCAAGAGAAGGAGATTAACCTATTCCTCTACACATTTTTTCAGCCCAAGGTCCCCCCATAAGCTTTAGTTTATTGCGTGTGCTCCAGAATGAAGGGGTGGTGATACTGCTAAAAAAAAGAAACCAGAAGACACAAAGGGGAATGACCTGGGTGTGCTGGGACTTGTTCTTGGAAAGACTTTAGAATTTGCCTCATGAACACTGCTAGAAAGGTGGGGGGGCGGGGGGGGAGGGGTTTGAAGTGGAAGGGTTTTCATCTGTTTCTGAGTCCTATAGGCTTGAGTGGGAACAGAAGGCAGATGGGGCCAGTGCCACGCAATAGTATTTATCAAAAAAAATCCAGTGGATCTGTGACCCTGATACAACAAGGCTGAGTTTTGCTAGAGTAGTTTTCAGGGAACAAACCTGTTACCATGCAGAAGCGGTGCTGCGTACAGCCAGAGGTGCTCAGAAGCATACGTGTGTACATGCCTTTCCCTTGCAGTAGCTGCGTGTCTCCTGCTACAGCTTTCAGACGTGATGGCACCTCAGCAAGCAATAGACAGCCTCAGAGACCTGAGAGGATCTGGGGCGATACAGACCATCAAGGTAATGGGGCTACAGCAGGTGGTGCATGTGTCACAACAGGAGTGGAGAGCTCAGATGGTCCTCTCCAGCTGGCAAGCTCCACAGCTGGTGCCCCTGCTGCTCTCCCGGGTTTGAGCTGCTTCTAGCTTTCCATTTCTGTGCTGATTCTGTCTTGTTCTGCCTCTTCTAAATCCAACAGCTGTTCTCCCTGTCTGCTCTTCACCATCATTAGTGATTTGTTGCTTTCTCCTCCTTACCCTGCTTACCACTCACTAAGGTATTGTCCTTTGTCCATTGTTCACGTACTCCTCACAACTTAAGACATCTGTTTGATTTTTCTGCTCTGGTTTTGTCCCATCTCCATAAGCCAGTGAGTCACATTCATCCTGTGTAGCTATCACATGAACCTTACTGGCAGGCTTCTTTTAAGAGGTATCCCTAGCACTAGTGTTAAAACCTACATGGAGGGAGGCCTAAGCTGCTGAACATAATGGGTTTTTCTTTTGGTGGGATTTTATGCTACTCTGTGGACATACTTCTAATGACAGGATTTCTAGGTGTTATGCTCATAAAACAGTTCAGTGTACAGGAAAGAGGAGCTGACATTGTAAAATGTTTACAAGGCAGTTTCTGAGGATAAGGAGCTGCCTAAATACTGTCTCTTTGCTATCTCTAAGCCACTCTGGAAGGTAAATCTTGATTAAACTATGTATTGAAAATCAGTTTTCCACAAACCAAGGGGGCACGTGGGGAGCAGCAGCTTGCATCCCTGGTTGAAGAGGTAAGGAAGGATATGAACAAGTCTTAGGATTAGAAGCTCTCACAGCCACTGGGGTGGCTGATCTGTCCTTTAGCCTCTGCTGACCAACCTTTTTATCCCATTTTGAACACTTGTGTATTAATATTCCACACGATGTATGAGCTGACCTAAGAACGCTCAACTAGAAACTGTTGTACATCATCGTACCAGCAAAAGGCTGTGTTCTGCATCGTGTACTCATTACAGAGAGAGTAATGTGCTTGGTGACCCAAATACAGCAGCTTTGAATTCTGACATGAAGCTCCCACCTCCTGAGAACTGTGCTTTGCGTGACCTTGAGCTCACGTGCGCCCTTTATGAGGAACCACAGGATCCATGTAATCTGGTGGTGAAAAATCCCAGAGAATTTGGAGTAAGCACAAGAAGAACAAATAAATGGACTAGCGGGTGCACTTTACATCCTGGGGTATCACAGCTTTTTAAGATTGGTAGTGCCTTTTCCAAAAGTGTAGAACACTCATTTCAAATCTGGTTGTGCTTTTTCAGCAATACAATTACCTCCATGACTTTCGAGAGAACCTGGCTGCACATCTGGCGACAAAGGATCCAGCATTAAGATCAGTATCACGATAACCAGTACTGGTGTTTCCACTTTGTTTCTCCGTGGCTGCGGCTTGCTCCTGACCTTTACGCTTTCTCATCGTTACTGCCCGTGTGACACAGCTGCTCACTTCCACATCCACGTGTAAAGCGTTGGGCTGCTGGAAGGAGCTCCTGCAGGCCGCCCAGCATCTTCCTCTGCCTGGCAATCTTAAATACTCACTGCCTTAAAAACCCATCAGAGTATTTGTGTTCATTACTGTTCTGCTGGTGGCCTGCGTGCCTAATGAGCTTGTTTGCAATACAATAATGACTCTTATGCAATGTCTACCTCATGTTTAAAATCGCTTGGCACTGACAGCATTCAGGTGTGCTGCCATCGAACTGGCACGCTCATCTTTTCACGTCGTCATCCTACGGGCCGCTTCGGTGAACTTGCCAAGGGCAAGGGAGGCCGAGCTGTGAAAGCAACAACGGAATTTCATTTTGACTTCATCTCTGTTCTATGTAGCATGAGAAGTGGGACGAACAACTTGGAGGTGAAGGCAGGATCTGCCAGGAGACAGAATGGTCTGTGACTCCTCACAGCGAAGCACAGATAGGCTGGCTTCTGCTCCAGCATGTAAGGGAAGGAAAAGGGCAAGAGGTAAAGGTAACTCCTTCTCTACCGTCTTTGTAAGAGTCATGCCAGGATAACATAGTTAGGTTAAAATTACATCACTGGAGCTGTTTAAAAAAAACAACAAATCAAAACCCACCTCAGTTCTAGCTTTAAACCAAAGGGAAGTCAAGCATGAAAATTTTCCTGCTGGAGTGTCACCCCTAATGAACTTAGAAGAACTCATTTTAAAATGCCAGAGTTTGCTCTTAGTGTGCTCACTGATATTTAGGAATGAGACCCCTCATTCTAACAGGAGGAGGTTTGGTACTGAAGATCTGCGACAAACCAAGCAGGTGGGGTTTGATACGAATGCTGCAGGAAGAGACGCGGTGCTGTAGCTGCGTGGGTGAGCTGCTGGCACAGCGCTTCTGCACGCTAACACTAGAGAAAGTAAATAAACCATCGGCCGTGGGCTGGAGAGAATCTCACAGCAATGTGCCTGTAGCAGTGAACTTCCCTCCTGTTTAATTATACCAATTCACAAAGACCAAAGAAGATAAAGGGACTCCTGAAGAAAAGATTTAAACTAGTTCTGCCTGTTCTGAGGAAGCGATGATCACCCGCTTCAGAGCCCAGGTATCCCCTAACGCCCTGCGAGGTAAGAAAGCCTGTGTCACCCATACCCTAGCTTTTGCTGTTGGACAAACCAACAGAGCCGAGGAACAGTTGCCTCTGGGCTCAAGTGGCCGTGCCATTGCCCTCAGCTGAGTGTCAGCAACCTGACTGTGCTCCTGCCTCGTCACCATCTCCAGCGTCCTTGCACTTAATTCCGTCAGTGCCTTTCCCCTCCTCAAGTGCTTCAGGAAACCAGCCAGTTCCCTGGTCAGCATGACGACAGCAGCACTGCTGCCCTGCTCCGAGGTCACCTTCCTGTGCTCCCCACAGCTGCAGCCTGTGCCTCTCTATCGCCTGCAGTGATACAGATGTTTATGGTGTATTTAAACAATCTTTTAGGAACTTCGAGTCAGAAGTTGTGACATGAGACTCTACCCCAGCATCAGTGGTTTTGAGTTGAAGTGGAATGCACCATGTTGGTAACTTTAAAATGTATAGCCTTAACATGTTTAAGCCTAGACATTTACATGCATATTTAAAGGCGATTTCTACAGATTATAATTAGTTTTTACTGCTATTCCCTTCTCCACGCCCAAGGCAGACAACAGGAACTGTTTGGTTTCGCAGCATGGGAACACAGAAAATACCTTACTCAAAACGTGCATTTTCCTTCCCTGACACTACTCCCCAACACTCAAAACAGAAACACAAAAAAAAAGTGTTCGTCTCTTCCTCAGTACTTAATCCTTGCAACTGAAGGTGTTCAGATGTTAAATATACATTGGATGGCTTTTTAAGATGACTTAGCAGGAACCTCACTGATAGGAAGAGAAAAAGGTTATTTTCCTCATCATCTCTTGCCTCCTGGAAGTCCCCAAATCAATTAATCCTAGGTCCACATTTTGAACATAAAATGACTGGTACCCGAACTCTGCATCACACAAGGACTGCTCCTGTAAAACCGAGATGTGAGGCTCCTGTTGCTGGGGACAGACAACGTTCACAGCACCCAGGGGCTGGGTGGCTGCTAGCAGATATTAACCTTCCTTTAAAAATACTGAAAACAGTTTCTAAACAGCGTTTTCTGAAAGGTTCCACTGGCTAGTCCTCACGCTTCAGCACGACAGGTTCTCATTGGACTTTTGAACTTCTGACCCGTCTCTGCAGTGTTTTGACAGTTTAAAGACCTTTGAAATGAGATTACTTAAATTCTTCCGTTCTTGTGTATTTAACCGCAGCGGGCAGGACAGACTCCAAATAAGCATTTTGCTCCTGGGCTTAGCGGCAGATTCAAGCTCGCCACCAGAACCGCACTGGCTACTTCCACCGCAGAATTCCTCTGTTCAGGAATACTCACGTGCACTTTTCCATTAGATGTGTGAGGCCGGTCATCAAGAGGACAGCACAAGTGCTGCAAACATTTTGCTAAATACACCCAGCTAAAGCCACCCCACAGCTAGAGGGTCTTTTTTAGAAGTTTTTTTCAGTCGGACTCAGTAAATCCTGCATCACTTATAACTTGGCTTAAATCAGCCCAAGCACCAAGGGAACGAGGGAGATTTTTTCGGAAGGCGCTAGGGACTACGAGCCAGTAAGTCTCATTTCCGTAACAGATTAATAAATTTACAAACATGTGTAAGGGTTAATTAGTTTTGCTCACACAGGCTGGAGTCCTGTCTTGCAGCAGTCTCTGGAGGCGTGAAGCAGCAGGAAAATAAAACCAATCTAACAGGAACAATATTCCCGAGTTTCCAAAAAGCCCTTCAAAAATTCTTTTGCTAAAAGCTCAAAATTATTACTGCACAAGGAATAAAATCCTTTTGTCACATAACTGCTGACCAAAAGGGGTTGCAGAATAGGAGTAATGAACTTTTGGTGAGGCGGGGCCCCTTGCAGAGCTCCAGCGATGCGTGGGTTGGGACTCGTTGGCTTTGCACAGAAAACAGGGGCCATGAGATAACACCTGCAACTGTTAAAGATGTTTTGAGACAGCCAGGAAAAAAAATTTAAACATCTTGTAATGCTGAATGCCTGAGCAATGATGGCACGTGAAATTAAGTGTCGATAAATGCAAAGAAGAAAAACAATCTTATATATGTAGTAATGAGCTGTCACGTATCATTACTCAGGAAAGAGAATTTGAAGTTTTCACAGGCTGAATTCTCACACCCCCAGTACATTATACAAAGAGAAGAGGAATTCCAAAGCAGAGAGCAGGAAACTGCCGCTCTAAATCCCCTGGGCACCCAAATCTTCCGTGATGACAGCAGTTCTGGTCTCCTCCCACTTAGAAAAGGAACATTTGTGGAGGAAAAATGATAATCCCCGAGCTAGGGAAGGACTGCCAAGGAAGAACAGGTTAAACAGACTTCACTGTGACAGGTGACACGATGAAGGTCCAGCATAAATATGGTGGAAAGACGGAAATTTTCAACATCTCTTAAAAAGAGATCAGGGGTAACCAAATGAAGTCCATCAGAATTTTTCAACAATTATTTTTTACACACCAAGTAATTCCATTGCAGAAGTCGCCGTCTTCCATTCGTGCTCAAAATGCAGCTGAATTAACGGGAGAAAAGCTCTTCAAGGGCATGTTTCCAAACACATTGTCCCACTACCCAGGCACAAATATTTGACACCTGCCCTGTTTCATATTCTCCCTCAATCCTCGCCACGGCTCAACACACCAGTACTGGAGTATTTGGATTTCTGGTGCAGACGTTCGTGCAATTTTTACTGCCTCTAACACCTGAGAGACCCAAAGTGAACAAATACACAGTTTATAGAAAAATGTTTTACTAGAACTGAGGAACTTCACCATTCGCCAGCACAGGTAAATGAAAAAGATGCCTGATTACTACTCCTAAATTAAGCTGTTTGCAGTCACAATTTACAACGCAGTATTATCAATTTAGCTGAAACATCTTCCTGCCCCATCTACTACTTATCTGCAGACCCATAAAAAAAAAACAACAAAAAAAGCAGGAAATCAGAGCTTCTCTTTTCCAGACATAACTCGATTTAGTGTTCTATTTTAAAAGGTAATGCAATTAGCCAGCCTGAAACAAACAGATAGATACAGCAAGTATCTGTTCAATTGAAAAAACAAAACAAGGCACCAGGTCAAAAGAAATGTTTCTGAATTTGACATTTTTTTCTTTTTATTATTTATTGCACTAAGGGACAGTAGGGCAGTTTCACAATCTCACCTTCTGCTTTGAAAAGGTCTGCGGTACTACCCTTAAACTCAGGAGTATTTTCATCATTGGGCTTGATAAATGTTGCAGGTCTGTCTATTTGTTAATAAAACAGCACAGACGTAAAAAAAAAAGTCATTTAAATTCACTCCTTTGTGGACAATTCAACTTTTTCTATCACAATGACACGCGCTTGAGATTAGAGCAAGGCTAACGTTCAGTGAAAATACAGAAGTCTCTGAACCATGCATATACAGGACTAACCAGATAGAAAAATAAAAGAAAAAAAGAACAGAATTCCTATTTTTTTTGCAATTGTGTCCATGAATTCACCTCTTAAGACCAAACGGTAAAACACGCGGCACTTCCAGGCCTTCCCAAGCACTCGGCAGCTACAGCTGATTTACAGTCGGAGGGGGCAGACACGAGTCCAAGGAGCCACTACAAAGCCCGGCCTAAAGAAATTCCCTAGGGTGCTAAGGCTAGTCAGGAACCAACACCTACTCGAGGATTCTGGCTGTTCCTTAGGGAGTGCAGAGTCAAAACTTGTCCGAAACCCAGTAATCTTTAATTTACACGCAATTCTTTAATTTCAGTGTCCCAGTAAAATATAAGAAAACAGTCTTTCCACAAGTATAAAATGTGGAAATGTTTTAAAAATAGGGGAGTTGTCATTTTCTAACGCAAATGCGATCTTCAGATTCCGTATTTAATCGTGGTCAGAGGTTCTCGTTGTAAAGAATCCATGTTTTGTGGCTTTTGCATGCACTTAACTGGAACAAAGCTTGCTGAATGTCTTCTTAAGAGCTCACCAGAACATAAATCATGCTGGAAAATAAAATAAAAATATTAATATGCAACATTTTGATTAGTGTTATGCGTTTAGTTATAGTCACATATATGGAATGACTCTTCTACCTTTGACTTCAACAAAAAAAAAGTAAAATTACATGTACATCACAATACTTGCTCACTTTAAAAATATTACTTTTCCAGCCATATATGCTTAAAAGAAGAAAAGTCTGAAGCTTTCAAGTCTCTAGTTACGGTATAAAGACTCAGAATAGTAATTCTGACCAAATTAAGACTTGTGTTTTAAAACAGAGTAAATGGTGATTGTGGACTCTTTTTCAGAAAAGTTGGTGCTGTTTATATATATACATATATATATATACACACATACGTATATTCCTATGCACAAAATTCCTCTGGTGCAGTGAGCCAAAATTTCAGGCTGAGGATTAGATAGGAGACAGACGGGGGAAAAAAAAAAAAAAAAAAAAGAAAGAAACAAACACACCAAACAAACTTACCCGTATAGGTAGTAAAAAAATGATAGAAGGTAGAAGGCTAATTTGCACCATCCTTCTTTCTGGCAATAGGCTAAAATATCTGCATTCATGATGGTTGTAGGATCATAGAGCCCAGGGCCACTCATCACAGGTCGACTCATGTACCTGGAAGCGACGCACAGTTACTTTTGCGGTGATGGAGATGGGAAACGTTGGTTCCTGCCCTGCCATGCCCTCCCCAAGTCACACCAGAACCACACAAGGAATCTCAGCCCGTACAGCAACGTCCACCAGCTCCACGTAGGAGACGACCGACTGGAAGAGCAATGGGAAACTCCAAATTAAACACGCCTAGAGAAGAGCTTTCACTGCCCCTGCCACAATGGCTTACCGCGGCCTTAAACCACGCTCAACTCTGGTACACCCGAAGGGAACAGGCCAGATTTGTAAATAAATTAAAAACAGGCTTCCTTACAAAAGGGTTGGGAACGCTGGAGAAGAGACTGACATCTAACCCTACGGAACCTACAGCCTCTACTCGTCAATAAATGGCACACTGGCAACCTTGCTGAAGGAATACGCACATGGGGCAATATGGAACGACGCCGAAATTGTAGTTTAGTGCAGGCTGCCAGCCAAAGGAACAGTCCCACCCCTCTGATTCCTCCTTGCGCCGCAGCCACGCAGGCAGAGCTGGTTTGCTGGGTTACGTTTCAACCAGCCCAGCTCCCTCCCACAGCTCCTGCACGGGACTACACCAGCACCAGAGGAAGCGGCGCCCGTGTCTCAGCGGCAGGAGGAAAGCGGGATCGCTGCTTCTGCTGGCGTTAGCACGCCTCAACACATCGGCTGCCTCAAACACACACAAAAGACAACTCAATTCTTGCACAGCACAAGAGGACAACAAAGAAAAATGAGAGAGAAAGCAAAGCGATGCTTCTTATTTCATAGCTATGACGTCAGCTTTCTCAGTGTCGTATCAGAAAGCATCTTTATGTGCCGAAGACACAGAACACTTCACACCGAGCACTGGAACGGGAGAATGAGCAACAATTAACGTCGAGTACAGAGATACCAGATTCATCAATATTACCTCCAAATATGATAAGCCAACAAAGGCATATTGAGACCCAGTGTAAGCCACTCTGCTGCACAGAGAAACATAACACAGAAGAATGCGTGGATGAGGTACTCTGGAAGTACAAGCTGGAAAAGAAAAAGACGAGTTAGAAGTTTCGATTACTCGAAGCAAAATGTGCGGTGTTTAATGTATGTTGGAGGTGAGCTATTGTTTTAAAAAATATTACTGAAAAGCAACGCGAAGAACAAGTCTGCAGAACATGAAAACAGCAACTCTGTGCCTTGCTATTTTCACGTGACATTCACGAACCAAGATGAAAAATCGATAAAATCAAAAGCTCAGATCAATAATTTAAAGCAATTTAAAAAAACACCCAATATCTAAGTGCACTGCTAAAGGATCTCACGCTTTATATGTGACCTTCACAACAGAAGAGATCATTGAGATATTTCTGCTCATGCAACAGAGAAATATCAGTGGGAAACATGCTCCATGTAACGGTTTATAGTGAAAAGATGGTTTGCGTTCTCCTGTTTCACAGCTTTGCTTTGGTAATTCACACGTACCTAACTTTCCAAATTCAGACTAGTGCCAAAACGTACTATCCTGGGCAGAGCTTTACTGGACCAGACCAGCAGCATCACCAGCCTGTGCAGAGACGGGCGCGGCGCTGCCCGTGGTGTCAGGGCACGGCAGCAGCGACGCGCATACGGGCCACCTTCGTGTTCCTTCACGAGTCCCTGCTGCGCGTGCTTTAGAGCGTCATGCTTTGCAGCCAAAGCCCCCTGAGCTAATTGTGAGTTTACTACGAAATCACAGAAAGCGTGAAATGCCAGGTGGTGTTAGTGTTACTCATAGGAGTAATACGGAGAGACACACAGAGTAAATGCATGCGACAAGCCAGTGAAATCTCACACCCACCACCAGGGCAAAATCTTCTAAAACAAGTCACCCTAAAGCGACATCGTTGACTTCTTTGTCACAATTCAGAAAGAAGCGTATCTCTAAGTTTCTGATTTCTCAGCTCAGGACCACTAAAGCATCTCCTCATAAAAAAATTCTCCATTTCTACTCGAAGATTTGAATTGTCTGTGTACGTGCAGGTGCACAGACACAGGCAATACACTTCACCCCTCTTTCTTTTGTGTAACGTGACTAACGTTGCATAGGATGACGACACTGAAGTTTCAGTGTTTTATAATTTTTTTCATTTTCTCCAAGCAGATGCTTCTTTTAAACTCCAAAACTACCTCCCTAGAAATCTAAAACCTACCAGCAAACATTCTCACCACTTACTTCGCTACAACCTTCCGCTTCTCTAAACGAAGAACATCAAACGAAGCAAACTTGCCGCAACATCAACAAGCTGTCATACGTGAAATGTTTCAAGTAAATATTTTCATCCACATTCTTCTTTGTATACTTACCACTTACAGCTTGGCAACTATTTATAGTAGAACAACAACAGCTCTACCCAAAACACAATGCATTTGGCAGCCTGCATTTATCAGGTCTGAAAATCTGCAGTTTATTTAACTACACGTTTCAAAATACGTTTGTCTTCAGTTTGTTTGTTATTTCCTACTCCCACATCAATATACCTGCCTCTTCCACACCTGCCACACTTTTTCCTCCCTGGCTGACTGATGGAAAATGAACTACATTCTATTCTACGACGATATGGATCAGAGAAGCAAGGGAGGAAGAAATCTCGTTGTCAAGAAGAGTTACAACTATAACAGAAACAGAAAAGAGAAGCCATCGGCAGTGTACGAAGCAGTTATTACTTTGGACTGATCTCACTACCCCAGCATCTCAATTCCTACCAGCACTTTTGATTCTTTGTACAGGAAAACACTTCAGCGTGTTTGCCCAGCATCATTTCCCAGATCCCCTCAAGGCTCTAGATCCTACCTTCACTTTTAGTGGCTAATCTGCTTTCACAAGAACAGCAAATATTACGTTATTAATATTTTCAGTTCACAGAGCTATCATATCAATAAACACTACATGCACAGGGGTTAACAGAAGGTTAATATTTGCATTAAACATGCGCATTATAATACTTCAAAGGTTGCGATAAGACCGTAATGCATAAATGCAATGAAAATTTGCCTTCCCCCACCCTGCAGCAGAAATGGCTGTAGAACAGACCAAGCAAGGGAAACTGTTAGATGCGCAGCTCTCCGAGCAGCAAAGCCCACTCGCCGAGATGCGATCCTCTGCCCATCGCCTCTTCTCCTCCCCACCCGCTCCCCTGCTATAACGCTCGCTGTTAATTTACGTGCTATACGTCTAACATGCTGATTTCCACACCCCCCCCAGCTACTGTAAATTCATTTTTCCTTTGCATAATTGTCTTAACTCATCAAAACATGACGAAGGGACAATCCAGGCCACGCTGCTGCGCTGCCCCTGCATTCTACCTCAGCCTGGGCGCACCAAGCCAAAGTAAAAACCCCGAGAAATGCAAAAACCGCCTCCCTGCTGTAAAACATACATGTGCTCTTTAACAAGCATCCCTTTTATTATTGGCCTGTTTCAAGTAAATGGTTTGCCTCAAATACTTTTCATAAACCAAGGAGTGTCAGAATTGCATCCGAGAGAGGCCACCAAGATACATCCCTGGTCCTGGAACGTAAAACAAAGAAGTGAAGATAATGCCCTACCACGTTACGCCCACCAAAATCCTCAAACGTGATCAGGATTTTCTTGGTCGATGCTTACAAAACAACTTGTCTCCTGTAATCTCAGAGTTCAATAAACCTTCCTTGAGCAGTACTATTTATTTCCACCTGAAGGTACTTCAGACAATCGGCAGGACCTAGAACAGGCATGTAACAGTTTTCCCCACTTCACTGGGCGAGCAAGCAAAATTGTTTTGGGCAAAATATGGAAACCCATGAAGTTGTTATAAACGCCCACAAACAAATAACAAGCAGATGGACAGGCAAAACTAAAAACGGCTCGATAATATTACGAATGTTCCTAACAAAACAAAAGGAAAGTGGCATCAAAAACGTTAAACTGAAAAGCAGTACACACCTTTAATGCAATTTTGACTCTTTTAATCTTTTTGACCTTTTCAACTGTCTTTGTGCCGAAAATGCAGAAAGCAGATTGAAAGAATGTTAGTACGACAGCTGACAAGATCACCAGCAGATTAATAACAGTCAGAATATTCAACTTGAAAGTAAAGAATCAAACAAAGAATCTTCCCTAGAACTCCTATGGAACAGTGGGGTGTGGTCAACCCAGATGCAATTCCCTTGCCTAGTTTGATTATCTCAAGGTAACACCAAAAACAAGCATTTTACATACATTTATTTTTAAAAGTGTTCAGCGTGCTACTTACAGGATTGAGTGTATTACATTGGTCTATGGGATTCTTGTAATCGGTCTTCAGTTCATCAAACGCTATAATCTAGAAAAAAAATGAACCAGCTGTGATTCATCAGTCCAGGAGAAACACTGTATAACACCTGTGAAAAGTAACATTTTGGCAGAGAGCCTAACGTAATTACTCCCGAGTAAGTTCTAGTCATAAACCCACAGGAAAGCGGAAGATACTTCAGGTGTTCCAAGACGGCTGCCTCGGCTCACACTCCACCTTCCCACCTCCTTACCACCACCAAACTTCACACACCCATTCCAGCAGTCTTTAAACCTGCTTTGCACGGACCCCAAACGCCACAAGTGACTCGGTTGCCAGCTGGAACTTGACAGAGGGTTTGTTAATCAAGAAAAAGCCATAACACTATCACAAGTCGCCGACCGTTCTGTCTCATTACTCTCTGACCCCCGCGCGTACGTCCAAAAGGTGCATCCATAAAAAAACTCACGTGTACTCAACCTTCACGTGCCATAAAAATCAGGCAAAGCTGCAGCATGAAATACATCAAAAGGCACTTCTACAGAACAAGTGTCACATCAACCATTAAAAAAAAGTCTTAAGACAGACCGACTTATTATCAGTATGAGATTTGTCTATATTCTGTCTAAGCCCCAACGTACTTACAGGACAGGGCTGGTATTACAACAGAACAGTTTTTGTTAAGGATAACTACGAAGCTTGAAACAGCGCCAAGAACAACATCCTCCTCTCGTCCTCTCCCAGAGCAGCATCTCGCTGCTCGTCCACAGTACGTTCCTGCTCAGCTAGCTCTCCCTCCGCCGGGCTCAAGACAGAAAACTCTCCAAAAAACAGTAATTAAAAAAAGCCCCACGCTCAAAAGTAAGTATCAATATAAATGAAAAGAATGCAACACTTAAATCACAGAATTATTGAGGCTGGAAAAGCCCTCTGAGATCACCAAGTCCTGCTCATGGCTTCCGTTAAACAAGCAGCCAAACTGACTCCAGCCTAGAACACTTCTCACCCCTGTTTCAGAATCATAGAATCACAGAATCATAGAAAGGCCCAGGCTGGAAGGGACCTTAAAGATCATCTAATCCAACCTCCCTGTCACGGGCACGGACGCCTCTCAACTAGAACAGGCAACACATGGGGACCCAGCGGGGATCGAACCCGCGACACAAGGGCTGCTTTCGATTCAAACCCCATTTAACGTAACTGATGCATCAGGGTTTGAGAGCTCGTTTCACCCGCACACCAACGCTGACCGGGTCCCCCCCTCTCCAACATAAGGAGGACGGTGGGACCAGACGTGGCCGCTCCAGCTGGGCCACCCACCGGCCCCAGGCCCGGCGGAGACCCCCGGCAGCCTCCTCCGGCGCCGGCTCCGTGAGCGACGGACGGACACCGGCCCGGCCCCCGCGGCCTGTGCCGGCCCCAGCGGGCAGAGCGGGCCGGGGAGCGCCCGGGGCCTCCAGCCGGAGGGAGCGGCGGCTCCTGGGGAACGGGTGGCAGCGGCGGGACCCGCTTCAGGCCCGGCCCTGTCCGGCGATCCGCCGCCTCAGCCCGGGCGGGGCGGGACTGGAGGGGAGGCGGAACACCCGCCCCTCGGGCCGGCGCTAAGGCCCCCCCCGCGGCACACTCACATGCCAGATGGCGAAGAAGATGAGGGCGGCGGTGAGCAGCAGCGCCAGCATGTAGCAGAAGGCGGCGAACGTGAAGGCCATGGCGGCGGCGGCGGCGGCGGGGCCCGGCGAGCCGCGGCGGGGCGCGAGCGGCGCGGGGGGTGCCGGGAGCCCGCGTTCAGCGCCGCGCGCCCCGCCCCGCCCAGGGGCGCCCCCTGGCGGCGCCCGCCGGCCCCGCCCCGCGCGCGCCGGGCGCCATCTTAGAAACGCGGCGCTGGGGCAGAGCCCTGAGGGCGGCAGCGCCGGCCCCCCGGGAGCGGCACACTGCGGCCCCGGACACCTCCGGGGAAGGTGGCGCCACCACTGCCCTGGGCAGCCTGTGCCAGGGCTGCACCGCTCTTTCTGTAAAGACGTTTTTTCCTAACATCCACCCTGAACCTCCCCTGGCGCAACTCGAGGCCGTTTCCTCTCATCCTGTCCTTGTCACTTGGTTGAAGAGCCCGACCCCCCCTGGCTACAGCCTCCTGTCAGGCAGTTGCAGAGAGCGATGAGGTCTCCCCTCAGGCTCCTCCTCTCCAGGCTGAACAACCCCAGGTCCCTCAGCCGCTCCCCATCACACTTGTTCTCCAGACCCTTCGTTGCCCTTCTCTGGACACGCTCCAGCCCCTCAGTGTCCTTCTTGTCATGAGGGGCCCAGAACTGAACACAGGGCTCAGAGTTCAGCCTCACCAGTGCCGAGCACAGGGGACAATCCCTGCCCTGGTCCCACTGGCCACACCATGGCTGACCCAGGCCAGGATGCCGTTGGCCTTCTTGCCCCCACGGGCACTCCGCTGGCTCAGCTTCAGGCGGGTGCCCACCCACACCCCCATCTCTCTGCCGGGCAGCTCTCCAGCCGCTCTTTCCCAGGCCTGTAGCGCTGCCGGAGGTCATTGTGACAAAACTGCAGGACCCAGCCCCTGGCCTTGTTGAACCTCATACAACTGGCCTCAGCCCATCGATCCAGCCTGTCCAGGTCGCGCTGGCATGGGGGTTTCCTTATCCTGCCCTTGCTGGTACTGGGGGGGGGTTTTGAAAATACACCTCTGCAACCCCACGGAACCAAACAGGAGGGAAACAGCGAGTAAAAGTCAGCCTGGAAATGGAATTTGGCCTAAAGCTAGATAAGAAGGTGGGTTTAGGTTAAAACGTGGGAGGCGGGGTGTGATCGCAGTAACTGCGGTGTCGTGCCAGCGTTGCCTCAAAGCTGGGTTTGTTCCGCAGTGAGTGATAATGAGCCAGCCTCACACAGAGACAGATACTGCCATTTATTACAGAGTTGTGCAAGTTTGGGTACCGGGATCAAACCAGCACACGTGGGTACCTTCTGTGGTGATTTTCATACACACTCTTATCACTTAACAGATTTCCAAAGACATCCCGCTAGCATTTGAGTGCAGTGATTGGCATGTTGTTACAGAATCGTTAGCACAACTACACGTGTCTCCTGAGTAAGGGTCTCTGCTGGGGCCAGGGTCTCCTGCCCAGTGGGTGGGATTTTTAGTGTTATAAGAAGGATAGTTCACCTAAGGATTGGGCTAATCATCTCGTTAGCTGACAATTCAGAAATACATGTAAACGTGAAAACTGCAGATACATACGGTTTACGTACTTTGTAGAATCTTCCTTCTTCAAGGGTGGCCAACTCTTGATTAGAAGTTCCTTTACTGAGCATCCTTCATAGTTTCAAGGATAATCCTCCAACTTCTAGATGTCGCGTTCGTATTTGTCTTTCTGCAGTACATCCAACCAGTTCACGCAGTTTCAGTGCTAATTCAGTAGAGCATTTAACTTTTTTATGACCAGATAACACCGGGGGGGTGAGTGGAGGGGGATTGCCTGGTGTCTGGGGAAAAGGGAGATGGCACATAGCTCCTTGGAAGAAATAGCGGAGAAGGGTGCACTGCACGTGCCTCGGAGGGCGCAGGTAACGGGTTCCTGCGGTCCCCAGTTGATACGAGTTGGGGCTTGCTCAAAAGAAACAGCAAGAAAACACATCAAGGGGAGAACATTACGTATTTGCCTTCTGCTGGGTCACATACGAGTTGCTTTGGTTGTAAGCAGCAACACCTTCCAATAAAGGTAAGTGTTGGCAGTGCTGCTGCAATCATTTCTCCAGACAAGCAGTGTTAAGTAATGAATTCCATTAAAATAACAGCTGCCAGACAGTAAATAATTTTTTCCAGTGACACCTGCCGGAAAGCTTTACACACATTTAATTGAGCATCACAATGAGAGATGATCAGAAGCTTTATTTCCTTCACCAAAGCAATGGGGAAAACCAGCAAACAAGCTTTCTTTAGGAAGTCAGTTGTTGAAAACAAAGTTGATCTTTCCGTATGAAATCACTCATCTCACCCACAAACGACTCCCATAAAACCGCTGCGGTGTCATTACAACCGTTGGAATTTCAGTGCGAAACCCAGGAAACAGATTTGAAAACTAACCTCAGTGAATATTAACTAAAAGGTCAGGAAATGAGGGCGGGACACGCTGTTTATTTCTTCCTTCGAGTAGCCTCGAGCTGCACAGATACGCTTACTCCCAAGGCCGTTTGGCTGCACGGTGCTGGAAGACCCGACGTTCAGTGTTCAAACCCCACATGTGAGGCTTTTCCTGAGCCACCCAGGAGGGTCATCGCCACCTGAAAAGCCGTGGAAGGTAAAGAAACAAGAGGATGTGCGCGGAGATACTGTTGTACCGTGGGATTGGGGAACGCTGGTTTTCTACCACAGCGTGGAACACAGCAGTTTGGTCCGTTCGAGGTAGGTCTTTACCTCAGAGGGCACCCAGATACAGCGACCATCGCTGCTTCGGCTGATGTGCCCAGGGCCTCCCTGGCGAGACGAAGCCCTGCGGAATTCCAGGTGCTTCGGTGCCAAGTCCGCTCACGCTGGTCGCGAAGGAGATCTGGCTCCCCGCAAGACCCACGACAAGCCACCACGCTCACCTCTAACACAGGAATTTGTTCTTCAAGACACCTAAAGATGCACCAAGGACTCTACACAGGGTTTTGCCAAGCCACTCTGCATAAAATAATAAAAAAGGTGTGTCAGCCATGTATTTGCATTTGCAGCTAATACTGGTTCTGCCTCAAGGAATACAACATTTTGGTACTGCTGGTGCTTGCATATCGTCCAACTGCAATGATCTTGTCAGGAAAACGCGTAAGGCAGCTGTAATCTTGCACAACAAAGATTTGTTTATTGAGGGATGTCTTGTATTATAGATTGCCTTTTTAAGACAACACAAAAGGAAAATTCTCTAGAAAAGGGTCTGGGCAATTCTCATTTCATTCACTTATTTGGGGTCTCAAATCAAACAACAACTAAGTATCTTCTCAGACTCTTCTCCAATTAAACTTTCTAAGCAAAGTAGGGAAGACATGGTGGAGATCTGGAGATAGCCTGCAGCTTTTAATGCATTTTCCTTTTAGCCTGGACTCGTTGAGTTTAATCGTGATTGGAATCCCAAGAGAAAATGTCAGTGTCTGTTCACTTCATCCTAAATCCCTCTCAAGTATTTGTCCTTACCAGAAAACAGTCATATAATCAGTCGTAATTCAGCGTGTTACAGGCTGTTCATAAGGAAGATTTAGCTGAAAACAGAAGACTCGGGCAGGTCATGACAACAGCGCTTTGGCAGAGAGCTGTGAAGGAAGATTACAGAGCAATTTCTCAGTATGATCATATAGAAATGCACGGGTTAACCACGTTCTTCTACATTAAAAATCATATGCCTGGAAAAAATAGTCATTCCTGCCATAGATACCAGGGAAGAATCTAGTACTGTTGAACTCAGTGACAAAAATCCCACGGACTTCAATGAAGACCAAGTTTTGAGGAGGAAAATCTGAAAGTTTATTTAGAATGTTTATTGATTTAGACTATTTATTTATTATTATTTATTTAGAAGAGATTCTCCAAGTATCTCCAATGTAGCCTAGAAGTCACCTTTCTGCACACCTAAATACATGCCAGAAGCAGCAGGAGCACACGATCTCCCCGCCCGCCTGCCTCGCTGAAGCGCTGACAGACATCAGGGTGGAAGACGTCGGCTCGCTGCTCAGTCTTTGATCAGCAGGATGAAGGGATCCTGGAACTTGGGAGCGCACCAACTTCCTTTCCAAACCGGCAAATATCTTTCCCTTGTTGCGCTAACTAACTCATCTTTAGAATCCCTGTTGAGGCTCTACCATTACGTATGTGGCCACACAAACAAGTGAATGTTGTAAATTCCTTGGCACATCAAAGTAAGTCACAAGAGGCACAGGGATCGCATTTAAAGCTCGCTTTCAAAGCGCAGACGCGGCCGGGCGTCTCACCGCATCTCATTATGGAATCCACTCGTGGCCTCAATCCCTCCAACATTTACTGTCAGATGGCAACAGTTTTCTTTTAATAGGCTAAATACTGAATAGTCAACCTGTCCTTTTAATAACCGGGTTTGTTTTTCTCTTGCTGTGTAGAGCTCCTGTTAATGCCTGTCCGTACAGTCTGGGGCCCGTGGCACAATACCAGCGTGTGGTCGGCAGAAGGACCAATAATTGTTTTTCTCAAGAGCTATTTTATAATGCATTTCAGGATTCAGCCATTCCATAACAAAGTAAAAGGGGGATTTTTGTAAACATGGAGCAGCGATGGCTCCAAAAATGTCACTGGCGGCCCTGACCTCTTCAAAGGATCGCTTTTAATTCTGAATCAAATATAAACCAGCGCAGCGGTACCAGCCTGAATAAACAGAAGGCGGAACCATAGCGGTAGCACTTTAAGATGGCATTACACGTCGTACCGAATGACAACACCTAAAAGAGTCTCCCTTGTTAATTCTTTTACTGTTGAGTGTTTTAGCAGAAACCCCGTCGCTGCTGGATACGGTGGGAAGGCTGCACCAAGGCAGAGGCAGGGCAGCCACTCACTGGGACTGGAGAGGCACTGGGGCCTCTGCCCGGTGCAACATAATTACTGCTTCTGCCCAGGAGGAGGGAAGATGTATGGAACTTCCACTTCGTATATATAAAAAAAATAATAATAAAAAAAAATCCCAGCTGTTCAGGACTCAGTGTCTTGTCAGTCAGAAGACAGAGCCCAGTTACCACAACACCGTGCTTCCCCAAGCAGCTCCTTCAGTCCCAGCAGGTCTGCAGCAAGCTTGAAAATTTTTTGGGGGGAGAACAAAAGAGTCAGCACGGGACACGGGAGTCTTTGGTTTTCCTGTTCTCCCACAGACATCCCATGCGGCCTTCAGCATGGCACCTTCAGACCCAACTTGTATTTACACGCTTAAATCATGCTAAGTAGGGTTTTGAAAGCCTTCATCTACATCTAAATTCCCCTACAAATCTCGCTTTTGATCTCTCCAGCTATATCCGTATTATCGAATCAGCTCAAGGCTCTACCAGCGCTAGGAATCCACCAGCCGGGTTGTTCTTAAGATCTAAGCCCAGCCCCACGCTGGCTCTAGATCAGGACCAGCTTCGCCGCCAGTAACCTGGGGCGTGGGGAGCAGGGCGGGGTGGTTGGCTCACGCTCCACGTCTGCCTCTCCAGGCCACGCAGATGAGGTCGCAGAGCCAGTAGCTCCAGGACCTTAGGGCTAAACTGCAGCAAGGAGAGCGACAGCAGCAGCATCAGGCTAGGGAATAAAGACAGAGATGAGAAAAGCTCTGCTTCACCTCACAGGCAGGGCAAGCGGGCTTACGCTAGACTGTACTTACAGACCTTGGAACGGGGCCATCTCAGAAAATAAAAAAAAAAAAGAGCTGTTGAGTGGATGCATCCCATTTCCAATTCTTCCAGTAATACGGCTATACAATTTGTTTTGTAATTCTGAACCAAACAATTGCACATTCACAGTTGGAGGTAGGATATAAATATTGTCTGCAGCTGATCCCTTGATCCAGTCGTCCTAGCTGAATTAATCACATTCGCAGATCAATCCAGGATTTGTTGCTGTCAGAGCAGATGGCCGGGCAGACTGCATTTGCGAGCGAGGCGGGCGCGTTCTCCTTCCAATTATCCAGCAGCGTTTTCCAACGGCGGATATTTAAAATTAGACATTGTTTTGAAGAAACGCTAAATCTCTCTCGTTCCTGATTCAGCTCAATAAGGGCGCTGCCCTCTAACTTTCTGCTCTACTGTTGTCCGAGGCCTTAGCGAAAGTGTAGGACGGCTGGTGCCCCTCTCCCTTCCAACTGAATATTTTCTGCCCCATTTTCTTCTGCTGTCTTCCTGTTTTCAGCAGAAAAGGGGTGACAACGACAGATGCTGTTTGCCATGGGTGTTTCGAGGGTGCTTTATATTAATCGTTGAGCTGAGTAACTGCAGAAAAGGGAAGAGAAGCTGCATTCATGCTCCTAGCTGCCCGCCGTGGCACGTAACAGCAGGAGCGGTTAACAGCGCGCCTTTCAAAAAGCCTTCACGGGACTTCCCCGTCGCAGCAGCAAATTTGCCATGAAAGCCAGTCATGCTGTTTTCCCAGCGTTCACATCTGTTCTGCATTCGGAGTCTTTCTGGCTGGTAATTGCTCTCCTCTCCCCTCTGCCTCCCGCTGAGGAGCTGCTCAAGCTGTCAGGGGAGTTTCAGCCGAGCTCCGTCGCGTTCTGCACGAGATGTCTCACTCATCACCAAAAGGTGAACGAGGTTAACTGAGAGTATGTCTGCAGTCCCTGAAGGAATGAAACGCGACAAAACAGTCCAGAGGAAACGATCCCCCTGTGGTGTGACAAAACAGACCACGCTAATTGACTACATCTATACAAATGTATTAAAATATCCTCCGTCGCTTTACGGGCACAGTTAGAGAAGACACGGAGCCCAGTAAGACCCAGGCAAGGCTGAAGACACGGCACACACACACACACCCCCCGCAGCAGCCAGCCTGTTCTCCCCGCAAAATCACGTAATCTTCACAATAGCAGACATAGACGAAAGCCTGCAAGAACTGGAAGGGGAACAGTGGCCAAGTTTACACTGACCTGAATGCAATTTTACATGCCAGTAGTGCCCTCACCGCTACCAGAGAATATTCACGGTTTAGTATTTCACCATTTCCCTGCACTGGTTTCCACAAAATGAAAACTTGAGTGTTAACAGAAAAATTGAGGTATGTAATTGCTCAGCCTTTTTGCTCAACCTTTCCATACAGAGTTCTAGCAGATACACATGTGTATTAATTGGAGAAATTAAATGCTAATGCCAGAGCTCCTTGTATTTCAGAACTGTTGTGTTCACTGAAACATGGCTAGAAATGAAGGCCCTGATGCCTCGAGTACGGCACAGATCAAGCCAGTCCCCTCCCGTAATATGACAGCCTAGAGAGAGGTTGCCAACTCGCACAAGATCGACTGTTGACCCCCAAAGATATATTCTGAGAATGACAACTCCTTTTCCTTGCTAAGCTGCAGGAATCTCTATGCCCGTGTATCTGGCAGCTCAAGGCTGTTTTTTAGGAACACCTGGGCTTCCTCTCAGCCCCCCCCAAAATTCTCTCTTCCCCCGCAGTTACAACTGAAGCTGGTAATCAGACCAGCGTGGAGGCCAGCTCAGCACACGGGACTGGTTCCCTGGGCTCCAAACCTCCCTGGGGGAGACGGGGAAGCAGAAGAATAAACCTCAGCCACTCTTATACCCACAGAGTGTCTCAGGTCTCCATCCCACAGCCTCCCCACCATCCACTCAACATCCAGCCATTCTGCCTCCCAGTGGTGCCACATCAGTATCTCACCTACTTGTGCTTGACTTCCCCACCCCAACACGCACCTGAACACAACACGGTGGGATTTTTACCTGTGAGGAGCAGGTGAGGAGCTTGAGGGAGGCGGCTTGTACTCCAGTCAGTTCCACAACCCATTGGGGACATGGGGCAGTAAGCACAGCAGACTCACAAGACCCTTCGACTGGAGTCCCTTTCACTGCCTGGAGACTCCAGCGTATACAGGAAGCGATTGCCTCAGCTCCTCTAAAACCAACTGCATTTCTCCTCTTTTCTGCATCATAGAATCATAGAATTGTCAGGGTTGGAAGGGTCCTTAAAGATCATCTGGTTCCAACCCCCCTGCCATGGGCAGGGACATCCCCCACTAGATCAGGCTGCCCAGAGCCCCATCCCGCCTGGCCTGAAACACATCCAGGGATGGGGCTGCCACCCCCTCTCTGGGCAACCTGTGCCAGGGTCTCACCAGCCTCATGGGGAAGAACTTCTTCCCAACGTCCAATCTGACCCGACCCATCTCTGGCTTCAATCCATTCCCTCTAGTCCTGTCACTACCCGACACCCTAACAAGCCCCTCCCCAGCTTTCTTGTAGCCCCCTTGAGATACTGAGAGGCCACAATAAGGTCTCCTTGGAGCCTTCTTTTCTGCAGACTGAACAGCCCCAACTCTCTCAGTCTGTCTTCACAGGAGAGGTGCTCCAGCCCTCTGAGCATCCTCATGGCCCTTCTCTGGACACGCTCCAGCACATCCAGATCTTTCTTGTGCTGTGGGCTCCAGAACTGGATGCAGCACTCCAGGTGGGGTCTCACAAGAGTGGAGTAGAGGGGGAAATCACCTCCCTCAACCTGCTGGCCACACACCCCTTGATGCGCCTCTTGATCATCCCCAAAGACTCTGCAGAGTCAAGAGAGCTCCTTAGCAAACTCCTCCTAGCCCTGGGCAAGCCATCGAGCCACACACCTGGAAAACAAAGCCCGAGGTGGGTGTGACACTCAGGCTACAAGTATAAAGGTTGGATTCAGTCTTGAAGGTCTCTTCCAACCAAAACTGTTCTGTGATTCTACATTGCGGATTTGTACTGCTGCACAGGGATTTTTCGTGTTGTTTCCTCTTCCCTTCTCTAGCTTTGACTTTGATGACTGCTCAACTGCCCTTTTCACGGAACTATTATAAGTCAAGGACCTTTCCTGAAGGAAAGCAGCTGCCCTTCACTACATATCCCCAGATCTCCTTGCAATTCTCTTCAGTCAGCTTTTGTTTGTACTGTCTCAGTGATCTAGCAGCATCAGTAAACTTATTACCTCACTTACTAATCAAGCACGTTCAATGAACAACACAAAATGCCACAGGACTCCAGAGGTGACCCACCCCCTCGGATGTAAGAGCTATTCATCCCTTTTTCCCCACTTCCTTCCCTTTAATCAACTGTTCTCAAGAAAGATTCTCTTCCCACAGCAGCTCAGCTGTTTGGGTTTCTTTGAGCTTTTAGCAATAGATTTTATCCCAACATACTCAAGCAATAAGGATGCCAGTCAAGAGCCAGATGTGCAGAAGCAGCTGTGCATTTTCTCCTTTGCAGAGCTCTCACCTGAAAGAGAAGGGGTTTACTTCTACCTCACCTGTGATCCCTTAATGCTGTTCTTCAGCATCAGCAGAAACAATGAACATCAGCTGCCAAAGCTGAATTCCTTGGATTATCTTTTGTACTTCTTTCAGCAATATAGTGGGGGGGAAAAAAAAAAAAATCTCCAAAGATCAGGAAAGGAAAAAACAGTCAGCAAGAATGAGGAAAAGGAGTGCTTCAATCAAATTAATGTAGTGGTTTCTTGGGCAGGAAAGAGAGAAATCAATGACCAAGAGAAGGAGAAGGTAAAACTAAGTTCCTCTGAGTCCTTCAAGCTTTGGAGTCTCCTTAACAACTGCTTGAACGTTGTTCAGTTGGCACCTGCTCCCTATATTGTCGTATCATTGCTCGAGGTTACGCCGGGAGCCTTGACTTTGTGGGAGGGGTGCAACACAGAAGCCTAAAGTGGCGTTTCAGAAGGAAACCGAGCCCCCGCGCCGTCTCACAGCTCACAAGTGCACACACACACCAAGTTTTGGGATACAAAGGTGCAAAGCAGCGGAGGAGGGCGGCAGTCACCTCACAGTACTCCGTCAGCTGCTGTCCTCTCCTCTCACTTGCTGGCACCTTGCACAACAGATGGAAAGAGGAATTATTTTAGGTAAGAAGAGCAAGTGCACATTCAAAACTGAAAATACAAATCCAAAGCAGGCTCCAGGAAGCTGAGAAAAGGAGAAAGGTCACACCTAGTATTAACAGTTTGTCCCCCGTGAGACACCCAGGTTGGATGTGCTATTTTGCAATTAAAACAGGGCAACAGAACTTCTTAATTAAACATTTTATTTAAACCAATACAAGCACCATGCTTAGCAAAAAAAAAAGATTTGGTTTAAAGTAAACATGCAATGTGAACTAGCAGAGACTAAACAGCGTATGGAAGTTGTACTGGTTACGGGGAACTTTGTGGAATTGCCAAAAATTCTCAAAACGGGCCGTGAACCTCTCGCACCTTTCAGCACCCGCAGCACTGGTGCCAACCCTGTCGTGTCACAGCACGTGTCACGTCGAGCCTGGATCACGTAAAAGCAAGAGTTTCACTGCGCCCCTTCTCGTGTCCCACCCCTCCTCCATTTCACAGTGACTAGATGTTTGTATCAAAAAAAATATGTTGCTTTTTTCTTTTTTTGAGCACACTTAGGCGAGGGATTGAACTCCCTTGCTTTTGCATGTTTGATTCAGACCCCTGTTACCAGTTTAACGTGGTTTCTGGCCTGGCTGTTTTACAGTTAAAGATACAAAAATGGAATCTTGGTACAAATGCATAAGATGCTCCTTTGGAAAAGTGAGAAGGTGTCGACACCCGCATTATTGCCTGCTTTGACAGATCAAAACAGCATTTGTGATACCAGAAACACATTTAAACCAGCAAATACCAGCATTTTTTTTTCCTTTTGGTTAAAAGTCTTTAAACAATATGAATCCATTCTATGGGCTGACATGCAAACTCATGCTTTAATTCAGCTTACCATCAATGAACAGGATTACAAGAGCTGTATCCCAGCCATCTATTCAATATTTAAAGCAAACCAGATTAATTGTGGCAGAAGTCTCCCTTTGAGAGACCTTTAACTCCAGGCCAAGGATTTTTATGGCCAACTGACTCAACTCCTGAAAAATCGGAGCTCACAATGGAAAACGCTGACTCTCAGACCTTTAGCTACAAAGGCTCCCATAGGTGGCATCAGTTAATTTATGTTGTCCTCTAGTTTGAACCCTCTTTAGAGATCTGAAAATTCAAGACAATCGTACAATTACAGATGGGCAACTCGTTAGTGAGGCACAGTCAGAACACACTGGCCTTCTGAACATGGAAACATTTGCCTCCCACCGATGTTAAGGGGGAAACAGTACAGAAAATACAGTTCTAAAGATAAGGCAGGGAAGGTACGTTACGAAAACAAGTATTATCTGTGCAGGAAAGATTTTGACATAATTAACACCTTTGTTTAATCAAGTAGTAGCACTACCTGCATCTCTGGAGCCTAGGACAGTAAGCAGCAGACCGTTGTGTCAAAACACTGCGTTCAAGACAAGAAAACCACAAACAAGCCTAGAACAGCAAACATCCTCTGCACACTCATCCTCCAAGTACCTGCAGCTGCTTCCTCACTTCCACAGCTCCGAGAGGGGAAGGAGGTGCAGCTACCTCACCCTGCAAACCAGCAAGGCTGTTTGAAGAAGAATAATACTGGTGGGCTGAGCAGCATCAACATCACCTTTCACAGGACAAGTAGGCTTTAACCCTAAGCGGGATTTGTTTGCTTTCTACGAGACTTGAGGGGCAGCACCCAAGGCTGAAACTCCTTAAGTGGAGGCAAAATGAGCATCTGAAATAAAAAGAGAAGAACTCCAGACTGCAGATACAGCCCTACGTGGCAGTATTTTCTTGGCAGGAGGTGGAGTGATCCAGAGATGAAGAATCAAATTCAATCACTGGACTGCAGCAGTTCCTCCCGAGAGAGACAGGCCCCTTTTACAGTTATTTCTGAAGACCTGCACAGGCAGGGGGTTGGGTGCTGGCAGCCCACCAGTGTACAAAGTACAATAACAAAGATTATTAATCCAGTTTTCCCCTTGGCAAATCAAGCTGAACGTTACAAGTGGCAGCTCCCCTCTCACCCAGGCTGTACTTTGACACGCCTTACCTTCAGCACAAAGCCAACAAAACAAGATCCTCGCTGTTTCGAGACGGATGCTTAGAATGACGCTATTCTTTAAGCCAAAGTCTTATTTAGACGGTGTTTGTCACATAAGACATTGGTTTTATTGATCTGTAGTACAGAATGATCAAGCAACAGTTTCATAATCAACATTTTTTTTATCCAGGGAAATGAAATTGGTTTTTCGGTTCACTACGTTAACAAACTTTAATTACAAGCATTTCTTTCCCACATCAAAAGATCAATTTAATTGGATCATCCTAAAACGTATTTTGAAAAGCTTCTCTCAAGTCAGATTTGTGTACAAATAAATGAGCAGTAACATCAAACGAAGAAGAGATTTACCAACACTGAAGGCCTTTGCAAAGGAATTCCTTGTGATCTTGGAGGAATTAGTGTTTCAACACTAACACAATGTACGTTTACAAACAAAAAAGAAACTTTCTCTCAGCAAAGGCTTCACAGCATGAAATACTGGCCTCCAAATTTAACACTGCATTCCTTCTGGCCGAACAGATTCGATAGGGCAGCTGTATTTTAAGTACATTATCAACAGGAAGCTGCTCTTACGCAGATACTTATTCAGCAGCACAACAAACACTCACGAGCAAGAGAGTGAGATACCGTCACATGAGCACTCCTTTTGCCACTGCACGGGCTGAACACGGCCCGTATCAGACAACTACTCTATTCAATATAAAACAGACCTGTAAAAAGACTGGTCATTTATAAAAGTTAAATACTATTTTCACATTAGAATATTTGCTGTTTCCAAGAGATGAACCGTAATGAAAAATCAAATTATCACTTCTGCAAAAGCTTGATCTGGAATGTAATTTTGACCAACAAGCAGTTAAGAAAGTTAGAGGTTGTAATTAAAGTACTCAAAAGCTATGTGTGGCCAACTTTTATAACAAAAGATACATAAATCATTCGTTACCATGAAAAGCATTAACCTTACGACTCCTACAAATGGAGTAGATGACTGGAAATTCAGAGAAAATGAGGTTAGCTTTTTTTCTTTAAACAGATGTCAGCTGCAACACTAGGCACTAGGAAAAAAATGTTACTTGGATTCTTTAACAAAGTTTTTACCAAATTTGTAATAAGTGGCAGTGTAAAATTCTCAAGTCATTTTTAAAGCTAACAAATCAAAGGCACACAGTATTAACAGGTGTTCATATACCAGGAAATGAGCAAAGAGGTAAACTTTTTTTAACAGTGTAATAAGTTACATCTGCAAGACATCTGGTACGAGAGTAACCAGAGTTGTAATTCAGCCCTTAGTTATCACCTAGTTGCTGTAAGACTATGTTATCATGAGAACTAGACAGACAAAGCTTGGCCCTGAAATTTAGTAAGACTGACTCAGTCAACTGAGGAATCACTGGAATGACAAAAATCAGCTCCAAGAGCTGGAGGAAGTTCGCATGGACTAGACGGAAAGATAAAACGGGTTTGCTGTACAAGGATTTTGTCTTTTTAACGCTAAATGCTTCCAGGGAGTCGTTTCCAAAATCGAGAAGACATTAAGTCAAAAAGTCTGAAGAGACAGGACACAATTTCTGCATATAAATGGCTAGTATAAGGATGCATTTGTAGCTCAGAAAAGGTTAGCGTCAGCTTCCAAATTATGCTTATAGATGGTTACAAATCCAGAACTGAACTATTTTAGTTATAGAAATATTAGTCACAAGAGTGCAAAAGGAGTCCCTGCAGAGGAGTATTCCCTTTTAACAGGTACAAATAAGGAAACGCCTGCAAAGATTTGTTACTTCAAGGAGACAGACCTGCTATTCTTTGCACAAACTCTGCACAAGAGAGATACTGCAGGAGACAGCTGTAAATACAGTGCATTTTTTAGATGTAAGTATTCATGTCTGGTTCCAGTATTATCAGGATGGTACATAAATACTTATTACAGAGGTTTCCTCAATGGAAGAAGCCCAGTTTCTCACGCAGCCATTCTTCAGTTAGGTCTTCTGTATTTCTTATTTCAAATACCTAAACAAAATTGCATAAATTCTTGAGGTGATGGAACTTGAAAGGGATAAGCAAACAACACCTTTCCACACAAGTTGCTCAAGCACTCGTAACCAAACTAGAGTTTTCATGTGCTTTCTTGAAAGTCACCTAATAATCTAAAGTAACATTGGTGGGAAATACACAAGACTTAAGTGGCAAGGAATATTACTAACTTGGACAAGAATTCCATAATTCCTATTTCTGGACTTCATTCTTTTCCTTTAAGAATATGGAGAACAGCACGTGTAGGACATTTTAAAGTTACTCTGCAATAGCAGCATCGCCTGTGTGTTAACTCAGCAAGAAGACTGTCTGTTTGAAGAACACAAGTGAATTTAACCTCTCCTCTGAATTAAGCCCAAAGTTCAAGAACTTTGCTCAGCCCAGGACACAGTTATTCCTTCTCTCAGCTGAAATAAATCCACAGAACCCAGTAACACACTGTTTTCCCTGTAAGAAACAAGCCCCAGATAACTCAAAATAGCAAACTTGAAAAAACCCACCAAAAAAACAAAACTAAAACCCCAAACCCATCAACATAAGTTTTGCAGAAGTCTTAAACAAGCCTTTAACATAGCCTTAAAGCAGAAAACAAGACCAAACACACCAAATTCTCTTTATATTCCACACAGGCAAATAACTTCTTGGGTTTGGGGTTTTTTTTAATACCCTCCGAGAGAGGTTCAGTTAATTCTGTATTGCTAATTGGAGGCTTTGAAATACCCACTAGTGAATCATCTTCTCAGAACAGTCAAGTGAGTAAATTTTACAAATCCATTGGCCTTCAAAAGTGCTCTTCCAGGCAATGAAAACAAGAAAAATGTTTTAACTGGGGATTGTTGTTACTCTTCTGAAGAGACCTAAAATAAAGCTATGTCAGCACTAAATCTGCCTTTCCAACCGTACAGAGTACAGAGCTGCAAAAAGCAGCTTGGGCCAGCAGAACTGATAGATTTTGTAGGACTCACAAGCTTCTCAGTGAAGCTGCTGTTTGGAATGAACTTCTTAATTAGTCCTGTCCTCAGCCGTTTCACCATTTTAATCTTCTTGAGGAACCAATTCAAGTTGTGTATCTTTTCTTCCTCAATTCCCATCTCTGCTGGAGTGGGATTTGGACACTGCTTCTTACATTTAGACAGTGATCCACTACTATCAACTAATACTGATTTATTTAGTTTTTTAAAGTAAAAGATAGGGGAACCCCCCCAAATTTAGTTAGATCAAGTTAAGAGAAGCCAAGCTAATATCCAAGCCACTGAAAAAAACAGGACTGAGCTGAGTCACGCATAGAAATCACACCAGGAGGAAGTCACAGCATGAGCTAAAATGAAACATAGCTCTGAGTGGCAAGAATAAAGCACATCTGAAGAGCAAGTTAGCAACCTGAACTGGAGACAGGCTATCTTCTCCAGCTTCAGAAGAAAGATGATCGTGGACCTTGACATCCACACCCAGGCTTCCATTCTAAAGCCTTTCAGACAGAACTTCTCCCATTTAACACATGGCAGTAACTGCAGTGCAGCCAGTCCCTGGGCTTTTCACTGTCTTCTCATTGACTTTTCCTTCTCACTCACTGAAAACTGCCTTCCTCCTCTAGGAACGCTTTTCTGTCACAGATGCTAGAGCTCTCAGGCCTAAGACGCAGTTCCAACAGCCCTAAAGAAAAAATTTCTCAGGGTGGTACTGACTGCTTCCACCATCTGATCTTCTGCTTCCATCCTCCTGTCAACTTCACATCTAATTTAAAACAGAGAGGTCTTCTCTTGTAAGTGGAAATCCGCAGTTCTCTTACTAGCCCAACATACATTTTTTACCAGGATGTTAAAGTACTCAGGACAAGGAAGACCAAAAGGGAATTGTGCTGTTGGGGAAAGGTGAAGACATTTCACATTGTATGAAAAACCTGAAGTGACCGCTGAGTCTGTTTAGCTCTACTGGTTGAAATTAAAACTTTAACAAGTCTAGGTGCCAATTAAGCCAAGATTTCAAAGATTTGCAAAATGACAACTGGGGGGCTTTAATACATATAACTCTAGGCCTAGTGAAAGCAGTAATTTCTTCTGGTCTCAGTACTGCAGAAAGCAAACACAGGAAGATTTAGAATTGCTCAGCACTTGTCACACGTTACTCTTTCTATACACACACAACCCCATAAACCATGCAGCAAAACTAGTCTGCACCACACCATACTAAGACTTCACTTTCTTCTTTCCATCAATAAATTCATTCAATTCCATCAATAAATTCATTCCTCAAAGATGTCCATCCTACCAATGGATATTTTAAGTTTGAGATACCCTTTTTTCTATTATTCTAGAAGTTCAGAAATACCCACATATACACTCCTCTCTTCCATCTTCCTAAAACAGGATCTGTTCACTGTAATTACAGTCTCATAACACCCTTCTTGCGAGAGGTTTAAGCAAGACACAAAACAGCTTCTATAACCTGCATTTAAGGGGGAGACAGTTATCTCAACTAGTCAATTATACCTTAGTGAGTTCAGCTGTCTGTACAAGCTTATTCTTGCTGCCAGCATACATCATCTGCTGTTCAGGCTTACATCCTGTAGTTGTGTGGAGGGGAAAAAAAAAAAAAAAAGAGGTTTCATTTAGTTATTTTGACTGCAACACTTCAAAAATTAGATTTTTTTTAAAATTTAAAGAATCCAAACTGAAAGCTGATATCTCCCATTCAGACAAATAACCTATTTCTTTACATACACTATCATCCTTGCTCTTACTTTCATATCTAGTACTTTAAAAGCATTTCCAGCAGTAACAGTCGTGCAGGTTGAATTGGGGTCTCAACACACACCTGTACATTTGCTTAGAGCTAACAGCAAATACCACAGCAGTCAAACTTGAACGGCAACAGCCAACAAAGCAGTACCTCCTGCCACTATTGCAGTGTGCTGATCACGCTACATTCAATTCTTTGCCCTCTTGCTATTTTTGAAAGGTGCCCATGGTTTTCCTAGTTATACAGATTTTACAGCACATGCCTTTAAGCTGGAAACAAACTGAGAACAAACCAAGTCAGTCTGAATTTGCTGTTCTTTCTCCTAATCGCTCCCCAAATATCCCAACTGAACTGGTAGCTCAAAATTACTTCCCCCCACACCCCCAAACACAGAGTAACTTAGTCACAGCTGAATTAAACTGCTGTTTAGAATCCCAACTGATGGCTCACTGCTTGCAGATGTTTTTTTTAAACAGAAAACCTCAAGAAGAAAAGGCTTTTTTTTTTTTTAAATCTTGCCACCCATAAATGACATTGCCTAAGCTCTCCTTTCCTATGAAGTACTACATGCCTACCAGCTTTGCTATTTCAAGGTCGCCCTGAAAGTTTCTTACTGCTGTTCTAACTCCCCAAAGACCTATCCTTCAGAAGAGGAGCGACCCCCAGAACATTCTTGCAAAGATTCTTTCTGTAGTTACCTGAGAATATGTTCACTAGTTGCTAAACTCTTTCACCTACCGACTTGTTCTAGTTCTAAGTAATGAAGGGTAAAACAATGCCATCAGTTTATCTTCTTCTAGAGGATAACAAGGATAATCCAGTAATACCAGCAAGCTACCCTGTTACAATTCACAACACGGATGGAAACCACAGGAGCAATTAATCTCTGCAAGTCCAAATCAAGTCACAGGTTATTTGGCTTCTATTAAGATTACACAGTTCCCTGCGCAGGTACATTTATGTTGTGAGTTGCTGTGACACAGAGGAAGCTACTTAGGGACAATCTAAGATTACAGTCTCTTTCCCCTTGAGCATAGTCTGTTCACCCAGCACTTTCACCTGCCCAGATCTGGGTTATCTTCTCCTCCTTTTCACTCATACTTGTGACACCCCTTTAGACCTTCAGCACTGTTTGGAGGCATCCCCTGTTGCACACAGGCTGCATGGGAAACCCTTCCCTCAAACCCCATCCAACCCATTTAAGAGTCCTGCTCCTTCCACAGGTAGACGTGGGTTTCCATGTCCCTCTGAGGAGAGGAACTGCTCACCCAAAGAGCAAGACGGACAGAGATGAACAGAAGCCCTTAGGAACGGAGCTGGTATCTTCCAGCCCTCTCCTCACTCATTTCCTGAGCCTTGTCTGGTCATATTTTGAGGATTCACCAAGATTTGAGGAGAGGGTGACAGGAAACACATTAGATTAAATCTACATGAATAGATGCCAAGTGGTCCAGGCTCCTTTCCTTTGCAGGAGGCTGAGCACAGCCCTGACACCGCAGTGGGCAGGCACGCTTAGAAAGACTCATCTGACCAGCTATGCAGGAAACTAACACTTGTGTTGAGCCTTCAGAGATGGCAAAGGGTGTCTGCTATCATTTATCCTAAGTGCCCTAAATGTGAACCCCAAAGGCAGCGAAAGCCTCCGGCAGCTCAGGAGATCTGGGCAGATGGGAAGTGTTTGCGCTTCTCATGAGCTGATGGTGAGGCTGGAGCTAATACACCAGAAATTCCCCTCTGCCAAAGATTTCCAAATACTGCGCCGGTTTTACAGCGCCTTGTTCCCAGTAGAGGCATGAAAAAATCTAGCCTTAGGCACCTGAACCACCATTCCAGCATTAAGCACTCATTTTATCTCCCATTGCAAAGAACATTCCCGTATTTTCAGCATATGGTAGCTACCGTTCACAATGTTCACTCACCAACTGGACTGGAGAAGATAAAGCACAACGGATAAGAAACTCTTCCATCATCATGCTGATACTTGTAACTATACACAATAAATGTTTTTTCTGAGGTTAAAGAAACTAAGAAATCGATTATTCTTATTAGGATATAATCCTCAGTTATCAGAGCTTGATGCAGGCACAAATAAATCTTGCATTCTAGAAGATGCTATGAATTTGATAAGTAGTCTCACTGTTCTCCTGTTTTCACTTCCATATTTGACTTTCAGAACTGACCCTGCCTGTCTTTACCAACCTCTGCCACAACTGGGTGTACTGTTTCACACCAGAGCTAAAAATCACTCTTTCATGGCAAATATTCCTCTCCCAGCTTTGTAAAAAGACTTCCCACACCCACCAGTGTGCTTCTGGCTTAACAAAAGCCAAATTCTTTCTTTGTGGACTAAGCACTTCATTGTTTCAGGTGTTTTGCTGAACCAGAATCCAAGTTTTAGCTGGGACTCCTGCTTTACAGCCTCCTACTATGCTACAGTCATGAAAGATTCAGAAGGGTACGTGGAATAGTGCCAGTCCGATTTTGAGGATAGCAGAGGCAGGTATTTTCTTCACTTATAACTTAAGTGCCCTTGTTATTTCATCTACTTAAAAAAAATTATTCTTTAATGCAGGGATTCTTGCTTAGATTGCATGCCTGCAGCACTCCCACAATCAGTAACTGCAGCAAAATAGCAACAGCCACATGCTGATAAAGTACCAAAACGGATCGTAGGTTACAGAGGCACTTTTCTATACTTAGAAGTAGACACATACAAAATAGGAACGTTTAAGTCACTTCTTTACATTAAGTGCAGCATGGCTTCGCTTTACTTCCCCAAACACTATATAGTCTAAAGGAAAATAAACTCTTGGGAAGGGCTTAAAAGTGTCAGCCAGTCTTTCAACAAGTGGGACAAGTGTTCAGTGCGTCATGAGAACCGATTCCTAGGCTCTCTCACAAGTAAAGTATCAGTGAAGTCGCACGACAGGCAAGTATTGGCCTAAAAAGGTGAAGTCCAACTTCAAACATTTTGAACAGCTTCCAGGAGTGAGTAAGACCGAATGTCAGCAGCACAAGAAGGATATCGAGGTTGTCTCTCGGGCAGCTCATCTTTCAGCTCATCGGGAGAAATACCCTGGTAACATTAAACACAAGCAACATTTGAACAAACGATCTTGCACTTGAAGGTACACCACGAAGGCTACAGCAGAACAACGGAACAGTGAAACAGCTGTAAGTTGGATGTACAGCTACAGTTGGACTGGTAATCATCTCTCACCCAAGCTACTAGAGCAGTTTAGGAAAACTCGTGTGCTAATAGATTCCTGCGACTAAACATAGAATTAATGTTAGCGTGAATAATCATCCCTATTTTAGGCATAATGAGTTTAGAAAACATTTTTGGCTTTAGTTGGATATGCTGGCAGCTACGATGCGTTTCCAACTACCACTAAACAGAAGTAAGCAATCACACACCAAAAAATAGCTGTTAAAATCAGCTACAGAAATGACGCTTTTGAAAAACTCAGTCCTTCCTCCTTGAGCAAGCAAAACAAAACAAAAAAGAGTCCCCATTCTATTAAAATATTACATTAACTTCTACATTCTAGGGAATAAGAGCTACGGTTAATGCTCAAATCCCTGGGAAGGATTTAATTTTGCCCTATGTACCATTAAGAAACACGACATGCTGGGCTGACCTTATTATGCCACCTATCAAATTTAGAGTCTGCAGAGGATTAGCAATCCCAGTTTCTAATTGGTGGCAGATCAGCCCAGAGTCAAATATGCAGATCTACGTGGAAACGCAACACAGATCTCTTCAAAAAGCCAGCAGGTGCCAAAGATGCTTTTTACATAGTTGTATCACAACAGCTTTAAAACAACTCCCTTGTGCAATTAATTAGTCAACTCGATTGATTCTGCATAGTTTCACTATTAATAGTGCTGGGCTTTACATGCAGAGTGACCATGCATTTAAACAAGCTCATGACCCAAATTAGATGAAGAGTTTGATAACAATTTGAAACTAAGGCAGTACCTTAGAGACAACAATACATTGCAGGCTGAAGATACTCTTATTTACAATTCATTTAACAAACCTCATGCTCCTCATCCAGTACCACCAACTGCTTATCCTTGTCGATTTTCACTATAAATCAAAACGAAACATAGATGAATGTTTTTTTCAACTGGTTTATACAATGTCTGCATGAAGCTTTTTAACATTCCCCCATGAGTTTATGCCTTGTGCTTCCATACTGCTTCTTCAGTCCATCCCATGACTTCTCAAAATCACTGAACTCAAGAGAAGTGCACAAGTCTAAGTGCTCTCCGATGCCAATGCACTCTTCTCAAATTTCAAATTCCCCTACTTAGAAGCTACAAAATTTACAAACTCAGAATGACTGTGCTTTGACATTTTTTACTAACGTTTTACAAACGGTGGTAGACTGAGCTGCGATTAAGTGCAAATACTCTACTAAGAGTAGATGCGGTCTTGTATCTTGGGAACAGTGTTGTTCTACTGCTAAAAATTACAGGCAGAATTGGAAGTACTGAAGTTCATACAAGAAACAGCCTCTTGGCTCACATTTACCATTACATGGGAAGAAAAAGAGGAGGTAGGATTTTCTGCAAGACCTTGCAATTTTTGTCAGACGTGTTTTTTAACTTACTTATAATGGCAGCATTGTTGGTTTCTTTACGAAACCGGAATTTTCTCAGTTTCTCCACCAGGTCTTCAGCAACATCACAAACCACCAGAGATTCACTCTACAAAAAGGAAATGGCAGAGAGGAGGGAAAGATAAATCTTGCTAGTAAAACCTGAAAAAAAACCCATGTCATGCATATGTGCACATAAACCCTATTGAGAGGTGGAACTGCTTGCAACCTGTCCAAAGTTGCAGAACATAATACATAAACCAGACAAACTGAGGACGAAAGCAGCTTTCAACACAGTAACACAACACTTACCTGTTTTAATACCCCTACTCAAAGCCACACAGCTAACTAGAATTTTTTTATTAGCTATTCCACAAGTGGGATTATTCTCAGCTCTTAGAAGTAAACAAATTCTACTGTTCATTTGCCTGCAGTAAGGAAGCCCTTTAGGGGCGGTAAACTGGTGAAACTAATTCAAGCATTTAAAATAATAGGAACTACTATTAGTACTTCAGAAGAACACAGAAAGTAATCGAGAATCGCTGCTTATTTTTACCCACAAAAATATTCTGAGCTTTGGGTGTTTACACACACAGAAAGCATTTAAGTCAAAAGTTTTTTAGTCAAAAGCACGCATACTTCTCCCTCACAGGCTTATACGTTACTAACTCCAAGTTTTCAGAAGAACTGTCCAGATAGTATGTTAGTCATCACACTGAAGATGGGGAAGGAAATGATTATTTCACAAGCAGCCATGCAGGTTATCTTCCATTGCACATGCAATTTTTAAACTGTACCAAGGCAACCACTACCATTTCCTGAGCAACAATGTATAAACACAATCTCTAGCACCACAGTTAAGAGATGCACGTCAGCTAGACGAAGAAAAGTTATTTAATATCTCCAGCTTATTCCTTTTACTGTATTTGTAAATGCCTAACGCATCAAGGCTTTTGTGCCAAAACAACTCTATTTCAAGACTTCTTTAAAAAAAAACAACTCAAAAATAGTCACAAGATTACCTATCACAAGCTCTACTAAAGACTTGTTTCAGTGAGACAAATCACTGCTTACAAATCACAAGAAAATTATTTAAACTCCAAGTTCTCTTCCTCATATTTGATACTGGCTTGTTTGTGAGATTTTCCTCCAAAACCAGAGAAGTGTCTCTCCTTATCTGCTTCCAAAATGACCTTGCAAACATCCTACATTTCTCGTTACTCCTAAAAACATTTCCACCTTGACCAAATTCTGGCACATAGTCTTTTGCCTCTGGTTCCTTTCAACAGCTGGAGAGGAAATCAGGCTCTGCTGCGACAGGTCAGGTCAGGCACTGCGTGTGCAGCCTTCATTATTTTGCCTGTTTCCCCTAAACTTTAGAGACTGTTCTTGGCTCCCTCTGATCCACAAATACCATTAATACCCACTCTCACTATTTCAGGAGGTCTCTACATAAAAACAGAACAATCCAGAACTCAGGGCTGCATTTCAAAGTCGAAGCTGTTGTATTCTGTATCAAATGCTCTTTCCTGAAGGAAGCATTTCCCCCAGTCGTCTAGGCTCAGCAGTTTCCTAACATCTTCCAGCAGACACTACACTGTAAGCAGAGCTCTTGTTCATACCTGTGCAGCCACACAAACATAAATCAGCGCACTGGAATAGAGAGCTGGTAGAATTTTCATCTCTGGAGATATTCAAAACCCATCTGGACATGTTTCTGCGTGACCTACTCTTGGTAACCCTGCTCCAGCAGGAGGGTTGGACTAGATGATTTTCAGAGATCCCTTCCAAGCCTGATCATTCTGTGAAATCCTTAGAAGAAGCTGAAGGCTGTGCCTCCAAAACACAGAGCGACACCATATTCTGATCATCTATCGGGGCTAAGTTGGCTCACCAACGCTCGGCTTAAACAAAAACTAAAGAAAGAGACAGCAGGACCGCAGAGGCAGCGGGCACACCTGGCAGCCAGCGCAGCGGGAGGTGCTGTCGGTTCGCCTCAGCCACCGCTCACACCAGCATTATCCTTCAAGCTTTTCAGAAACCGATTCGGCCCGACAGCCGCTGGCAGGGCAGGTCACGACTTCCTTTTGAAACAGCTGCTTCTTCACTCTCGCCTCCCCAGCCCCTCCCTCACCCCACAGGCTGCCAGCAGAAAAACAACCGAGGAGCTCCTTCGGCCGGCGGGGCAGCAGGTGAGCACGGCACGACCCGGGGGAGAGCGGGGCAGGGCCCAGAGGAGCTGCTCACAGCGGCACCCCCGGGCCGGGGGGCACAGGCCCGCCCTCAGGAGACACCTGCTCTCCCCTCAGAACTCCCTCCCGCCTCAGCGGGGACACCGGCCTCACGCCGTCCCCTCCCGACAGGGACACCCCATCCCCTCCCCGTGCCCAGGGGGGCGGTTGGGCTCCCCCCGGCCCCCTCTCCCTCCCCTCAGGCGCCTCTCACCATCTTGCGCGCGCGCAACCGCCCAACCGCCGCTCGCGCGCCAAGAACAGAACCCGCTGCCGCCGCCGCCTCCTCCTCACCGGGCTGTCCCCCCCCCTCACACTGCGCCTGCGCGGCGCAGACCCCGCCTCCCCCTCCGCTTTGGCCAATCAGCACCGCCGGCCCAATCAAGCCGGGCAGAACCACCCGCCTACGGGTAGCGGGAAGGGTCAAGCTTCCTCGGGGGAGGGGGTGTGTTTCCCCCACCCCGGGCGGGGCCCACGTGCGGCGGCGCCGCAGGGGAGAGAGGGAAGGGGCACGTGCCGCGGCGCCACGTGACGCCCCGGCCTCGCGCCCCGCTGTGACCCCGCCCCCCCCGCGGTGTCCTGGCAACGGGGCGGGGCCGCGTGCCAAGGGCGGGAGGCGCTCCCTGCCCTCAGCCGCGGTGGCCGCGGGAGGGGCGGGATCGGAGCCGGGGGATGCCGTTGATTAGCGGTTAATGTACTTTCAGGGTGACGGTATTGAAACCTCCATTCACGGGGAGCCTCCCTGTGCCAAGGCTGGGCCGGAATATCAGCCCGCGGGCAAGGGCAGGCCCAACGAGGGTGACAGCGGTCAGGCGAGGCCGTTAAGGCTCATTGGTAACGTTGCATCCTTTGTTAAAACACCAAAGGATGCACACAGGAAAACGGCAATTAAAAGACCTCGGCTGGAACGCCTGTCTCATTAAACATCAGAAAATTGAAGTATGAGTGAGTTCTGCTGCTCGCAGTACTTCTTGTTTATACAAGTCGAGCATAATTCTGGAAGTAAACCAGGATTTGGTGCTCACAAATCACAAACGCGGGCAGGCGGTGTGAGGCGGACGCTTCTCTTTCCATAATAGGTTGTTGTTGGAGGGCTGCCGCGGTGCTGGAGGAAATACCTGGCCTTTTTCGTGATGACAGAATCACAGAATGTTCGGGGTTGGAAGGGACCTCAAAAGATCATCTAGTCCAGCCCCCCTGCCAGAGCAGGGTCACCTACAGTAGGTCACACAGGAAGGCATCCAGGCAGGTTTTGAATGACTCCACAACCTCCCTGGGCAGCCTGTGCCAGGGCTCTGTCACCCTCACAGGGAAAAAGTTTTTTCTAATGTTTTTGTGGAACCTCCTGTGTTCCAGCTTGTACCCATTGCCCCTTGTCATGTCACTGGACATCCCTGAGAAGAGCCTGGCTCCGCCCTCCTGACACTCACCTTTGATGTATTTATAAATATTAATGAGGTCACCCCTCAGCCTCCTCTTCTAGAAGCTGCAGAGACGCAGCTCCTTCAGCCTTTCCTCAAAGGAAGATGTTCCACTCCCTCCATCATCCCTGTGGCTGCGCTGGACTCTCTCAAGCAGTTAAGTGATACCAGGAGTTTAAGCTGCTGTAACAGAACAAAAAAAAAGTCTTCTTGGCAACTCCCTAACAGTGGGAATTAAGAATATATTGCTTTGCTTGCTTGAAAAAGAATGACAGCATAGACAATAACCTCTGCAAATGTTAAGTCTGTAAGATAAAATTGCAGCTCTTCAAGCAGAGCTTCAGCAAACGCTGTGGAAGCGCAGGATCGCGGAGCAGCTGTTGAAGTTGTTGTCACTGTTGTCACTATAAATCTCCGTATGCTCTTAAACATGGCTATTTCCTCGTGCTGTATCACGTAGCTAGGTTGCTTATTCATTTCAGGATGCAAAACCTACCCGTGCAGCGCTTTATTTAGAGGTAGAGCTCAGGGGAGGAACGTGGCCTCATCCCATCCTGCCTCCACGTCGCTTTCCCAACCCGCAGGGTTGCCGCAGGAAAAGCAGGGCGGTGTGTGAGGGCGGGTTGGGCCGGACGCGTGCGTAACGCGGGGGTTTTTTTTCTTAAACGTTTGCTTCGAGTAATCCCGGCAGCTGGGGAACCCTCGGGCCGTCGCTGGGCAACGCGGCTCCGCCCGCTCCCGGGCAAGCTGAGGGCGGCGGCTTCTCGGAGCTGCTGCGCATGCGCCCGGCGGCGCCCGTGGCGAGGCGGGCGGCGCGGCCTGGTCGTGCCCCGTCGTGGGGCGGCGTGGCTCGGCCCCATGGCCGCCGTGTTCCTCGTCACGCTCTACGAGTACTCGCCGCTCTTTTACATCACCGTGGTGTTCGTCTGCTTCCTCGTCACCAGCGGCCTGGTGCTGGGCTGGTGAGTGCGGTGGAGGGGCCGGTTGTTGAGGGGGCAACGGACACCGACGCTGTGGGGCCGGCCCTCCCTGGGGAGGCCGGTGTGGGGCGATGGGCCTTGGCTGCGGAGGTCTGGCGGTGGCGTGAGGTGGTGTGGCCTAGGAGGGGTGTAATGGGAGCTGGTACCCTCCCGGGGAATGAGCTCCGGGAGTGTGGGGTGGCCCTGGGGTGGCGCCAGGGCTGGCGATGGGGCCTGGCAGTGGTCGGGGAGGTGGGATTGTGCTGAAAAATATACGGTGAGGAGGGTTAGGACTCCTGGGCAGAGGGGCTGCTCCAGTGGGAGAAGAGGAGGGTGGAAGCTGTGGAGAGAACAGGGTGGCCAGGAGAGGACCTGACCCAGAGTGAGCAGATGAGGGTCAGGGAGGGCTGTTCCGAGGGAAAGGTTTGGCACCATTGGAGACAGACATCTCAAATCTTGGCGGTAGATAACAGGCATTAAGTAAGGTGCCTGGCATTAGACCCAGTAGTACCTAAATCTTCCAGGCTTTAAGGCAGGGTTGTTACTGAGGTGTGACACTACCCAGAACCTCTGATGGAGCACCAGTGTGTTCCACTGCTGAAGCAGTGCAAAGGAAGTGTTTCAGGTGAACCAAACAGGGTACTGAGACTGGGATGGAGAGGAGCCTTAAACGGCTGACATGCTAAAGTGTCTACAGGGATGATGAGTGGAAGAAGCTGTCCTGCTTGTGTTTGAGAGGGCTCACCAAAGATGTCACTGTCACTGTTGTTTACAAACAGGTCACTGAGTGTCTCACCATAGCACTGTTCTGTCTGTTTTCTTGCCAGCTCAAGAGTGTCCATAAATGTAAATACTGATGCTTACCAAGGGGAAAGCATTGATTAGCAGTGAAAACATATGTAGGAATTGTGGATACACCACAGTTGTGTGGATTCTGGAGAGAATAAAATCACATTATTGCATTTCCTCCCATTGGCTTAACGTCAATATTTCTAGTGCTGTGCTTCCGTGTTTGCCATCCTTTGTCTCACGTTCAGTTACAGCTGTTTTAGCTGTAGCTTTTAGTTCTCTTGGCAGCTCATAAATACTCTGCCTGACTTTTGCTTTAGTGCGAAGTCTTTCCCATGTTTACATCACTTTGTTAGCTGCCGCTGGCTCAAACACATGTCATCTATTGCTCTTGGTGTGAATGAATGAAGCATATCTTTTGATCTTTCAGATATGCTTTGTGGAAAGTTTGTGTTCTCGTATTGCATCGCCTCCCCTAGTGCTGGGTAAGTGGTAGTGGAGGCAAGACTGATCTTTCTGTTGTCTTTTTTTTCTGGCTGGCTGAAACTCTGCCTCATTATTTACTTGAAGAAAGGTAGTAGAAATCCTTTTCATAATTCTCTGTGTCCCACTGCACGCTGACAGTGTTATATTGCCATCCACTTCTCTCCGTTTTCCTTTTTTGCTTCACGCATTCTTTAAAAATATTATCTTTACAAAAAAATGATACCAAGTCATAAATCAAATCTCCTGCATGTATATCCCAAAACAGTGATCCTTTATCAATTTAATCATTATTTATCCGCTTATACTAAATGCTTTGCAATCCCCTGCTTTAAAATGACTGAACTACATGTCCTAGAACATCCTTACGTGTGCACACATGTCCATTGATGCTTTTTCAACTACAGGGTGTGCAGAAGACTGTCTAGATGCATTTTTATTTCAGGATCGGAGACTCTAGGTGCATCCGCACTAGATATTCTTGCAGTTTATGTAAATATATAGCAACTGTCTTCAAACTAGTTTGTTAAGGAACTGTTACTCCAGTAATACGGGCTCAGCACATACAAATATGTGAGTGTGTGGCTGCTCAGAGACATTTGCTGCTACCTTTGAGCTCAGCTGTACCGTGGCCGAATGACCAGGAGCCTCCGGGCAACTTCAGTCTGTCTGCAACTGCAGTTCCAGTTTAAGTGCTCTTGAACTTACTCGTGAAAACAACTCGATCCTTTATTTGCTACTCAGAGTATTTGCTACTATGAATGCATATGGTGTCATATGAGTGCATTATACTTGATATATTGCTGTAATGACATTTTGTTTCCCCTGTCGTTTTCAGCGTCAGTTGTCAGTTTGTTTTATGGATGTGTTCCTGGTGGTGTCAGTCAGCCTCAAAAACACCAGCTGCTTAGGAATGTTAATGTTTTCATTTGCAAAATCATATATTGATTTGATGAGCAACTGTTTTTGTGGCCAGCCCTAGATACCTGTGACTCTGCTGAGGGAATCTAACTAGGTTTCTGCGCAGGTAGGTTTCTGGAGCCAGCCCAACAGATGCTCTGGGCATAGGGATGAGGGGAGTTTAGATTAGCCAAATATAGTCCTGCGCGTCGTGTTTTTAGCTGAAGATGAGTGCTCATATGAGGAGGAGCTATAGACTCAGCAGCAGTTTCAGGTCTGGACTGCTCTTTGAGAAATTAACTCATGAAAAAAATCGTTGTAAACTCCTTCCTTTTCTAATCTATCATTGTGCTGAAGAAATGAGTTTTTCCTTGTACCAGCTAATGACCTAGGCTGATTAGACTGTTAGATCATAAAGTAAGAGTTGTATCTTTATAGTCTGTTGTTTGTCATGGATGAGTGTTTTAAGCCACTTAAATTGTTTGTTGCAGATTCCTGATTTAGGATGCTGCTGACTGCACCACTTTGTCACAGATGAGTGTTCTAAATCACTTAAAGAATCACTTAAATCCATTGTTGTAGAATCCTGATTTAGAGTCCTACTTGCTGCGCCATTTGTCACAGAGGAGAGATTTAGGTCACTTGAAGAATCATCATCAAAGATTTTATCAAAAGTGGGTTTTTTAATATGAATTTGTAAAAGCGTGACTTAACAGAGCTTGATGGCAAGATTCACTCTATTGCTTACTATGTGGAAGAAATATCTATAAATATAAAATATAAATATAAAGGGAAATCAAATTAGAATTTAGCTAGAATGATTTTTAGGCAGAGATTGGGGATGAAAGGAGTAAGGCGTTCCTTCCCATTGAGTTGTGAGATTCAGAATAGATCCCCTTGCTTTCTAAACTCCTCATAGAAGAGTCTGTGTGTGGCTGGATCTAGACTTAGCCTCAGATTTTCGATGGTTTACGCCTAAGGGTAGGGTTGCAGGAAATAAGAGGATAACAATGCTTAACTATTAGTCAGTTATCAGGGTGTTTTAACAAAATTTACCATAATCAACATAACATCTTGGTTCAAGTTTTGAGAATGGTGAGATTCACGTGAGGTGTGTCAGAGTTTCCTAAATAAATTCATACACAGAAATACATGCACACACACACATAGATACAGAGATAAAATCATATACACAAACAGACGTAGACACACAAATATAAAGGTTAAATTTTACGCATGGGCAGACACGCACAAACACACATAGAGAGGTTAATCTATGGCCAAGACTTTTCTCCTACTGCTTTTGCAGTAAGTTGTTATTAAGATATCTCCCTGCTGTGCTTGCAGTAAATGTAGTGAATTAGTCCTTTGGGAAGTGCTGTAGAAAGTGAATATCATCGGTACCTCTGGAAAATCTACCCAGAGAGGAGTCCCAACTCCAGGGGAGATACTGGGCCACAGCCTGCTGCAGTCCCAGGGAGCTCGAAGAAGGCTTATCTTTGTGGGATGAGGTGGTTGACTCGTCGTCAAGTCCCGTGTGTTGGAAAGGCAGGCATGAGAATCCTTGCACCCACTACTTTGTTTGAGCCATGATAAATGAGTGTTGGAAAAATCAACTGCTGTCAGTGTTTCAAACTCAACTGCATCGATGTGTACGGTGTCTCTCTGCTCCGCTGTGGGTGTTCAGAACAGATGGAAGCCTGAGGAGCTCTTGGCCTGGCTGCAGGTCAGGCTTTCACCTCCTCTGGACCCTGTGCCAAACCACTGCCTGGCTGGTCAAGGGGTTAAGTGCACCCGTCGCGCTTGGTTTGGATGTCCCTTGGGGTCACTATCGACAGGATTGCAAGACAATTGACTTTGGTCGCTGTCCTTTCCTGGATGTGGCCACGATTTTGTCAGGTGACTCTGGTACCTACCTGATCCAGGCAGCAGGAGTTTCCCAGGCAACAGGAGTTTCAGGTACAGCTAGGGAGTTCCTTATGATCCCAACTGACTGTACCATAACCAGGATGCAGAAAGCACCAGGTGTCCAAACTCACTGCATTTGTAACCAAAACGGGAACACAGTGTTGGCCGATCCTGACATCACAACATGGCCCGGGAGGGCTGCACCACCACAACTGTTAGATTGTAGAATAACAACTATATCCTTGTTCATCCTTCATACACGAATACTACCTTAAAATAAACAGAAACACTGCACCTTATTGTTGAACAGAAAGCCTTTTCTGCTTTCAGCTACTTCTAAAACTGGACTTGAGGCTTTTTTTTCTGTGGCTGCTTTTCATGGTGATTATCCTGTTGCTTTCAACCAGCAAAGAAAGTTTCCAAAAAACAGGGTTTTTCCTTCAGAATCAGCCAGATGGTACAAAACAGGAGGCATCTTTATGTGCAGCTGGAGAGATTAGCTTCATTGAGTTTTGGGTATTGAATAAGCAAAACAGCTGCTGCACCTGGTTTCTTTGTAAGATGTTTAACTGTTGTACTTCATTACGGCCCCTGTAAAGCCAGTGTGGCTGCGTTCACTTGCATCGAGCAGAGATTTCACCCTCCATGGGCACAAGCTAAGTATGGCTGAGTGCCCTGTATTACCTCATCGAAGGAACACAGATTTCTCCATCAAAGTCCAGCAAACCAAAAGAATTTATCGAAGATGGAGTAATGAGTATAGAGTGTTTTCTGTCAGCTCCATCTCTTTCCGCTTTGGTGTATCTCTGATGCTCAGGCACGCAAAACATTAGATGGTAAAGGCAAGTATTTGTTAGACTGCCAGGAACAGGTTGTTTATATTGAGAGTGGCTATGAGATTTTTTTTTTTTTTTTTCCTGGAATAGTTTCCTCAACTTGAAAATCACTTTTGACTGCTAGTCTTACAAAGGGCACCACTCCAACATGAATCAATAGAATGGAGCCTAATGTCAGTAAAAGCACTGCTTTTCTTCTTCATTTGACACATAGGAGTTGGAAGAGATTTCAAAACCAGGCAAAACTAGCAGTTAAGCCCCAAAATTGTCTGTTTGGCTCAGAGCTGTATTGTGCACAAAATTACTTTAGCAATTTTCAAACTGATTACCTTGAAGTTGGTAGTGCCCTTTTCAGTTTGAGTTATTGATACGAGACTCGCCTTCTGTAACAGCTGCTATTGCAGTGTACTAAATGGAAACAATTGATGCAGGGAAGAGCCGACGCTTTGTGCCATTCAGAGTTTTCCAGCATCCAATGTGCTGATGACAGCATAAGCCAAAATTCAAAACCATTAAACAGGCCATCACACCAACAGTACAGGTGGCAGTGACAAAAGCACAAATTCAGGAAAGTACAGCCTGAGCTAATTAATAACTGTTGTCTAAAATGCATTAACAGAAGACTCTCACAGCCTTTCCCCGTTGCCTTACTAGTGAGACAGAACTGGATTAATGCAGTTAAAATCTCTTCAGTCTCTATCTTCTATCTGGGACGGCTTTTCTAATCAACTTTTCAATGTTGAAAGTTATTGCTATCACCTTAAAATGTGAATTATTTTTAGCCAAGTGTAAAAGGAAGGCGGTTGTGAAGCTTGTTTTGTAGATACTGGTTGTCCGTAATTGTTCTTTTAAAAGCCCCAGGCAGATGAACATCAGATGTCAGAAAACATCTTGGGCTAGCGTGCTAGTTTTGGGTTTGGAGGGATCTTAGAGTCTCAGCTTTGATTCAGAGTCTTGACTATCTTGCATTTGGTTTCTGGCTCAAAGCAGGGAGAGGCTTTACAGCCTCTGAATATCAGCGTATTGTTGAGGTTAACATGGGAAGTTGAGATGTTGCTCTCCCATAAAAACATCTTGCTGGCTGTAGTTAGAAATATCTCAGGGCTGAACGATTTACTTTAAGATTCCAGTCAATTATGGCTGTTCCATCTTTGCAAGCAGTGATTTTTGGGGGTCCTGTGACAGGACGTGCAAGAACGTCAACCGGGAGAAAGGTCTGGCTAACCGTTTACCACTAGAGGGCACTGACCGTTCTCATTCATTCTCTTCTGTTTCTGAAAACACAGGAGTGAAGTATTCCCCCTTTCTAGATTTTCTGTATCGCTGTGAAGACTCCTGCCTTCCACCATGAAAAGCTGATCGGAGTCAGGTCGGCAGGCTATATTATGCATACATCCTAGCAGATATTCTGCAAAGCCAGGCTAGCTCTATTTGTTGTGCTGCTTGCTGCTTAGAGCTGAAGAAGAGCTCAAACATGTCAACACTAATGCACAACCCCCTTGTTCTTCTTGTTCCATTTCTTGTAGGTTTGGTTTGGGTGTTCCGGTTATTCTGAGAAACTCAGAAGAAACAGAATCCAACACGAGAGTACTGAAAAAGTGCATGAGACAAGTGAAGAATCCTTTTGGGTTAGAAATCCCTTATCCTGCTACAGCTTCAGTAACAAGTCAGTGGATTTCTGATGTGCTTGATTTTTGTCACTTTTGGTTCCTGAACCTAGTATTTTCAGTTTTCTTGTTCTCACCCTTTTCCTTTATCAGAATTCCCCAGGAACATGCTTCCTCCCATCATTACAACACAAATAATTTTTACACAGCTTATAAATGTGCTTTTCAAAGTAAAATGCTTGGATATTCAAGTAGAGTTTAATTCTTATTAATGAAACACTTTCTGCTATAACAGATTTGTAAGTAATAAACATATGCAGATTACCAGCTACTGTGGGTGTTTTTTTTAAACTTTACAAGTTGTAGAATTCTATAGAATTCATTATGGAATATATGCCAGCCACTAAAATGTAAGTCCAGATCTCCAGCAGCGCTTGAAACACTCTCTGTCTGTGCTTTGGTGGCAACTGAATTTAAATATCTGGATCTGAGTTCAAGTAGTTTCTGACATTCTGGAAGTCACCCACATAGAAAGTGAAATTTATGCCCTTCGGAGTCATTTGGGAGTAGTAGTAAGCAAGGCTGAGCATCTTCTGCCAACACAGATGTGGAGCCTTCCTGTGAATGAGAAAAAGGCTGCAGCAGTTCTACCTCTCCCTCGACATAAAAAACCCCAATCAAACAACTTGACAAACCTTAGCTTAGACTTCAGGTGACTTGGATTTCTCAGGAGGTGTGAGCACTTGAATTCGGTGAGGCTTTTCAGGAGGTCTGCTCCTGTTTGTGCAGTAAGTGTTTAGAAGTTAATGGGTTGGGTACTCGTTTTTTAAAAAAGAGGTGGAGTGCATAGATCCTCTTTTTATCCTCCCTCTAAATAATCAAGTGGGCCTTATTCTTAGACACCACAGAGGGTGTTGTAGGCCAGCAGCCCAGTTAATACCATTCTCTAAGGAATGGATGGACTTTGGGCTGAAAGTTGCACTCTTGGGCCTGCTAGGGAGTGTGTAGAATGTTACCAGAAGTTAAAATTTACCCTTCATAAAATGCACATACTACTTTTGTTAGCTTAATCATCCATTTTACTTCCTTGCACCCACTTCCTCATCTCCATTGACTTTCACAAGCTCTAAACCTAGTCTAAATTCCTAGAAGATTAGACTATAATAATAAAAAATCTGGGACACTGAGGTCGTTTTCTGTTTGTTGTCCCTTAAGAACCTACATTTAGCAGCTCCGGAATTCCTGCATGTGGGTGAGTTAATGAAATCCTTGTCTTCTTTCTACAAGAGGGTATAACACTGACACCTGACTGTCTGGAAGACTGTCTTCTTACATGCTACTGGGGCTGCAGTGTTCAAAAACTCCACGAAGCATTGCAGAAACATGTCTACTGCTTCAGAATAAAGACTCCTCAGGCACTAGAGGATGCTCTGTACAGTGAATACCTCTACCGACAGCAGTACTTGTATCCTTTTTTAAATTGTTTCTTTAAATTGTTTTGACAAAATATGCTATTTTATTGGCACAGGGAGTGTTGAGACTTGTAAACGTTTCACAGTTCTTGGCACAATATATTTATGAACAAACATGATGACAAATATTCTTTATGCAAACGTCACATTTGTCTACAATTGCAACAAAACTAGTTGTTTTCCTTGACACATACAAAGCATTAAAAAAAATGACAAGGAAGAAAAATATTGTCAGTTACCAGAAGATGCTCAAGTTGTCGACTTTGGCCCGGTGCCTAGATCTCGCTATCCGTTGGTAGCATTGTTGACGTTAGCTGATGAAGAAGACAGAGAAATATATGATATTGTAAGTCATATAAAAATATATTTTAGGTCTGAATGTTTCAGGAGGCTGACTTGAATAAAACAGCTTCCTTTCCCTGTCCCCTAGAATTTGGTCCCTAACTTTGTCACTGATGACTCCAGGGGAGTGTGGCAGAAGAGGAAGGATAATTATTATACAAAAATTGTGTATGCCATTCAGAAGGTGCTTCTGATTTTCACAAAGCTCATAACCTCCAAAGGTCTCTGTGGTCAGATGCACAAGGATTGTGGTAGGTTAGTAAGCTTTATTCAGATTTTTCTGGTCACGTAAACCTGTGGTGGAGCTCTTGTGCTGGTACAGTTTTTTGGATTGCTGTTGGCAAGGTAGGAAGATTTTTTTTTGTGTGTGTGTGTGTATCTGGCACAGATATTTGAGCTGATTGCTGGCTGGACTGTTAGGAACATAGAAATTACCTTAGTGCTGCAGGCCTGATTCAATGTAATGCGAGGCGTTACGTCTCACAGTAGCCAGCTCCACATCATTTACAGGAAGGTGTGAAGGTCTTGCAGTAGACTGATATGAAACACTCACCTCCCCAAAAAAGGTCTTCCAACCTCTTACAGCTGAAGCAGCTTCACCTTGGCAGGTGCAGTTCAGCATCCGTTCTAAACTCTAAATTAACTGATTCTTTTCAAAAGTGTTTTGAGACACTCTTCAGTCTCCCATCTTTTCGTGTAGTTGATAACCTGATAGCCCTAACTGCCTGAACAATAATACAAATGAACTTGGAGTTGAATTGCCTAAATCCACTGAACACTTTTCCAAACATTCATTTGGAAGTTGTTTGTGGTCACACCAGTGATCACAAACTGTGATCACTGTTCAACAGAAAACTGTCCCCTTTCCAAGTGGTGCCTGTCCTTGGCTTCTTATCAACCTTAGGACTGCCTTCCTCCCCTCTGCCCCCACTCAAGATTTCCTCCCTGTTCCCCCAGGCTGTTTCCCACATTAGTTCATCCATATGTGTTTAAATTAGTTTAATATAAAGAGACTATGAATTTCAAATTTGGATATGTTTGACATTAGCATAGACATGATTTATAATGCCTCTCTTTTGCTCCTTAACATAGAAGAAAGGGGTGAAAGGAGAGTGGGGCAGATATTTTTCCTATTTCTTGGTGAAAAGGAACATGACTAGAATCTTAATATTGTCAAAGGAGTAACTCCACCTGAACTCCTTGCCAGACAAATGTCAAAATTGCATATGCTGTTTGTTTCAACAAACTTGTACAATATAAATATAGTGTGGAAATGGATCTTTACCACCGTGGCCAGTATGGTGTTACCACATTATTCTCGCATCAGTGCATCAAGCTCCACCTTGAATTATTTTTTTGTGTGTGTGCATCCATCACTATGGAAGATGTTCCAGTATCTCTTTTCTGGGAGCTCCGATTTGCGTCCTACCTGTATTTGTGACCAGATCATACATATGTGGAGTTTTTTTACTGTGATTTTCCTCTAGCTTCAGAAAATTAGCGTGAGAGTTGGAGAAGTTGTAAGACAACTGACAGGGCTGAGGTGGAAGAAGGATGAGATCTTGGACCTGTGTATAAAGCAGAAGATTGAGCAACCTGATTCAGGTGTACGAGTATTAACAAAGAAAGAAAATACTTGGTGCTCAAGGGGATGGGGTTCTGTAATCAAACAGCACAGCATTTCTGCTAGATCTTAGTATCGCTGTATGTGTTCCTGTACTACAGAACAGCATAACAGAGGAGACAACAGCTTGAAGTTGGAGGTGCTTGCATTAGGAACTGCCTGGCTGTCTGAAGAAACTGTGAATTGAGGTCACGCGTTGTCACTGAGAAAGCACTTGGGGTGGGATATCATACTGCAAATGAACTGAGAACTTTTGGCTTTTAAACTCTTCTTATCGAAACACAAAATCTGTCATTTTAATGGAGATTTAATGCCTTTCAGGTTCCAAAACAAAACTAGTAGAGGTGTGCAGCATTTGGGTATTGTTTGGTTTTGGTTTTTTTTGTTGGTTTGGGTTGGTTTTTTTAGTGAGGCATGGCGATTTAGAAAAGAAGACCTTATTGCCAAAGAATAGGAAATTCAGTTAGTATAAATACATATGTATAGGTACATACATATTTAAACTCTGCATGTAATTAGCCATGTGTGGATTTTGAAGTGAAAGTCTGATTTGCTTTTAAATTATTTTTTTAAAACAAAACAGCTTTCTTCTATATTTCATTTCCCTTTTGACAGTTTCTGGGAACTACAATAATATTGAATTTCACTTTCTTTTTTTCCTGCTTTTTAGAGACTATTACGTAATTTGGGCAGGATGAGGCATATTAGGCACAGCATGCAAGCTTAGAGTGATTTTATATTCAGAAAAACAACTCTGAAGTCAGCCTGCGGGGTCCCTTCATAATCCTTTCCAGCAAAATTTGCCTTCCCTACTCGGTTTACAAGCCAATCGGCGACACTTCTAAATGCTTTTCAGAGTCTTAAGAACTACGGTCCGCGTGTGTGTGAAGGGAGGGGGTGAAGGTAGAGAAGACTTTGCCTTTTACATGTTCCCTGTAATTCTCCGCTCAGATTTCAGCTGACGGGACCATTTCTTGCATTGAAGACAGCCCAGGACACCACTGCAGGTGTTTTCGGGGCTGCAGCGCGTGCCCTTGGCTGGGGCTCGGTTGGTGTAGGAAAGTCCTTGCGGTTTGTCAACTCCTCTCCAAACCTAGGAGGAGCTCCCTGTGAGTTAGTGGAGCAAGAGGAGTGCTACTTCTGCTTGAAGTCATGATGCAGGAAGCCTTTCCGAGGTGCAGCCGTGCCTGTGTCAGCAAGCCTTGCCTTGGCTGTGTGAGCACGAACCTTGAGGAGGACTTCTCATGCTTCGGTGCCTTATCGGGTTGGGGTCTGGTCCCACTGGGTGAATCACAGAATCATAGAATGGTTAAGGTTGGAAAGGACCTTGAAGATCATCTTTTTCCAACCCCCCTGCTGTGGGCGGGGACACCTCTCTCACACTAGACCAGGCTGCTCCAAGCCCCGTCCAACCTGGCCTTGGACTCTTCCGGGATGGGGCATCCACAGCCTCCTTGGGCAACCTGTGCCAGTGCTTCACCACTCTCACAGCAAAGAATTTCTTCCTTATTTCTAATCTAACTCTACCCTCTTGCAGTTTCAGGCCGTTGCCCCTTGTCCTGTCGCTACAGGTCCCCGTAGAGAGCCCTTCTCCAGCTTCCCTGCAGCCCCTTGCATGTATTGGAAGGCTGCTATTGGATCACCCCGGAGCCTTCTCTTCTCTAAGCTGAATAACCCCAGCTCCCGCAGCCTGTCCTCATAGCAGAGGTGCTCCAGCCCTCTAGTCATCTACATCTCCCTGGTGAGAGCAGTCAGAGCAGGTCTCTGCTGTAAACTCTCTGTAGAAGGGCTCCGGGGAGAACCACGGCAGAAAGTTGAAGTACCACAAAGTGTTGTCTTTTGTTTTCACCTTGTCCAGCCTATTTTAGTTTTTTTGATCTGTGCTTGAAGTCAACATTGTTGAAGTCCTGATTGCCTAAGGCAATAAGCAGGTCAGAGTGACAAAGTATGCAGTCTTTCAAGCAAACTGTTCTATATGAATCATGTAACAAAAAGGGAAGTTATTAAACATAGCTCTTTTTTTTGCCTTTTTTTTTGTGGTAGATTTCAATGGTGGCTGTAATTCACATTCCTGATGAGAGCTACAGACTTCCCTGCAGAGTATTATATCAGTATCTACTTCTAGCTCAAGGTCAATGCCACGATCTGAAGGTAAGCCATGTAATGAGTCTTGTTTCATTTTGGCTACAGTGTTAAGTTTAATTTGTGTAGGCTTTCAGGAGCCAAAATTAGTGTAAGACTTATCGTCATGTGAAGAACTGAATAATAGTTAAAATTATTTTATCAGTTCAGTAGTTCCAGCCAAAGTTACTGTACAGAAATATTTCACATGAAAATATCAAAGATTTCCTGGAGAAATTACTTGATGCTGGTGTAGAGGCTTAGGTCCTGTCCACTTAGTAAGACGTTAACAAGCTCTTGAATGCTTCCTTTCCACAGAGCATTTGTTACCTCCTTGCTAGTATCTCAAACCAGCACTTTCTCCTGCAGTTGGGAAAGCCTCAGAAGAAACTTTTCTTTTAAATTTCTTTTTGTACTGCAGTACATGCCAAAAGTTAGGAATCTGCCCAGCACGTACCATTATAAATTAAAAAAAATGTTCTCGTTATTCTTGTGCAGTTTCCCTGATCTGTGCATGTTGTGGGACCATCCTTGTCCTGTGTCTGTCATAGAGCTGATGATGTGATTCTATGCTTTTATATTACTGTGATAATAAAAATAACTTAGGGTATTGATAAGTTAGAAATTGGGCCAAACTAATTTGATTGACGCCATTAATGTCCATTCAGAAATAGATTTACGCAAAAAAATCTTTGCCCTCACTTAGTTGCTGACTTAGTTGATCCAGGTAAACTTCCCTGTTGATCCCCCTTAAGCTTTTTTTTCTTGTAGGGTTGTCATTGTAAAAACACTGCTTAAACCACACAGAAATAACTGTGCAGCTGCATTGTGTTGTATTTTTAGTTTTATGGTGTGCTCTCTGTGGGCATCTTTGGCTGCTTTGTACTGGCTTTGTTAAGAGATCATGTGCAGAAGAATTTGTGCTTCACGGGAAGTAAGACAAAGGGAGTAGGAAGTTATAATATGAGCAAGAGTGGAATGGGTCAAGTGCAGTAGATTGGGCAGCTTGGTGCATGTATTTTTGGTAGAAATGGGTTAGAAGCATCCCTTTAGGTGTAGAGAACGATATACCAGAAACAGAAACCTGAGCTGCTCAAAACTTGGGCGGTTCATGCATGTACATTGATTCACTTCAGCTAAGATTTGATGACTTACCCTTAATATTCTCCTGGTGTTTTATGTAATTTTACGCTTCTGAAATACCTTTAGCTGGAGGCCAGGTGACTGTCAGGACTCACCCAGAGAGTCTGGCAATATGTGACGCTGTGGAAACCAGTGAATCTGACCCAGTGGAACTTGAATCACCTGCGTGTGTTCGGCTGTCAGGCCAGAGTTCTACTCCTAAATGCTTGTGTCTGTCTCTTTTAGCAACTCTTCATGTCTGCAAACAGTACCGCGCCGTATTCGAGCGATACATTCCCTGGCGAGAGAAGCACCAACAGAAGCTTGCTAGAGAAGGCCGGACTGGCTGAAGATGAACCAGAATTGCACGAGGAAAACAGTAAAGACTGTGTCGTCTGCCAGAACGGCACGGTGAACTGGGTGCTCCTACCCTGCAGGCACACGTGCCTGTGTGATGGCTGCATTAAGTATTTTCAGCAGTGTCCAATGTGTAGGCAGTTTGTTCAAGAATCTTTTCCACTTTGTAATAAAAAGGAGCAAGATGAAGATGAATCAGCCCATATCTCGCAAGATGTTCTTCCCGAAAGAGTTTCTTAATGGCGGGAAAAAAAAAACCCCGGAAGAACCGGGTTGTATGTACCAAGATGAAATGTAGAAAACAGACTGTTTATGGGAGGATATGTAGCATTAACTTGGATGATTTTGCTCTTTATTGTTAGGTAATTTTTAGCTTCCTTGTTTTTCTTCACTCCATATGCTCACAGGAACACTATGCTTATCCATGCAATGTGGACAGAAGAAGTGCGTAGGATTGTCTTTGAAGGATGTAACTTTATTTATAACTTCTTACTAGTTTTTTCATGGAGTACTATTGGAGGCTATTTTGATGACTAAAATTAGAATATCTACTAAAAAAAGAAGAAAACTTGCAAGTGAAGTTGCACGCAGCTCACTCTATCGTATTTGAAATGCTAGAGCGATACATCATTTTAACTCGGTATGATTTGGAAACATAGCACTTTACAGAATGTATCATATGAAGGAAAGTAAATATTCTTTATTGTTAAACCCGTGTATATTTATTTTGTAGATGAAGGCTGGACTGTGGCAGGAGCTGGGACTTGAAGGCATGATTCAAGACGCTGTTTCTAGCTGTTTTGAAAGATTTGTGTGTGTGTGCGAGGGACCTTAGCCAAAACCCATTGGAGTGAGTGGAAAGATTTTTGTCGATAATTGTTGGCATGAACTAGACGTAGCTGACACCTTTAAGCCTGAGCCTCTGCTATGTCGTCTCGAGACACAGACTCTCAATCTTGTTAGCAATGGCTGTAAGAACTTGTTCTCCATGCGAATGTTAGTTAATTACTCCATGGAGTGGTTACTTGGGCAGTTTTGTGTTGCTTTTCTTATATACAAGTAGCCTGCTTTGAGGAATTTCCAACTCTTTTTACTTGCGTTGTCAGCCTGGATGCAAAGTTAACCATTTACCTTTTATCAATAGTCCCAGGGTATTTACTTACTTTAGTAAAGGCTGAATAATATCAGAAAATAATTTCTTTTTCCCTCCAATGGTGTATTGTCAAAAGGAATAAAACCGGCTGTTAAGAACAGAAAGTGTCGTTTCGCTTCTTGAGAGATGAATTCTCCTGAAGACAGATGGGCTGGGTTTCACGTCTGCTCGTGTAAGACAAAAATACAAACGCTCGTTAGAACCTGTAGAAAATGGGGAGTAGCTGCTTTCTGTCCTCCCTCTTACTGCCTTGCAGCTTTGCTCCACATCTAATTCCAAGCCACCAGCTTAGCCTCAGGGAGAGAAAGACAAGCTCCAAGCTATTCAACTGCACTCTCCTGCCAGTACAAGTTACACACAAGGTGCTGCACACCTCCAGAACAGGGAAGGAAGCTTCCTCTACTCAGAGGTATCCATCTTCATCTTTCCATCTTGTTGGTTGGTTGGTTTGTTTTGCCGTGACCCTCCTAACCCCTGGCAGTTGCCTCTGAGGAGAAGATTTAGGTGGTGGAAGAAGTAATGCCTAGTGGTACAGACAGATAGTGGTTGGGAATTCTCACAGGATTCCAGCCAGTGGCCAGCAAGCTGTTTGCACAACTATTTATCTGGTGTACATAAAGTGACCTTCCTTGCCAGGGACAGCTTGGGAATAAACTGCTGGCCAAATCAGCCTTTCGTTTGCATTGTATATCGAACAGGGATTAAATATCTAGGTGTCGGTGGAGACCGATCCGTGCTTGCAGAGAACTTTGGAAGACAGATGGTTCTGTGTGGAAATCATCACGGCAAGGAGTGGCATAAATGCTGCAATTCAGGAGGCTGAGAGCTGCAAGAGGAGAGCAGAGAATAATGTAACAGCAGAGGGAACGAGTGTTGGCGGCAGCAAGGTGATATCTCGGATAAGAATACGGTGCAGATGTGGAGCAGCAACAGTGTGATGCAACTTAAGCAGACCCAGAGTATAAGACCCTGTATTAAGAGTATAAAGACTATAAATATCATTTGGTGCCTTCACCATTCAGGATGAATCACAGGTGCGTGATGAGGACTTGTCCTCTGTGCCACTACAGACAGTCCTTACTGGATCACTTGGGCACGTGAGTCCTGGTGCTGGTGAGAATGTGAACACGCAAGAATGAACATGAAGGAATGAGTGGGTGAAACCATTCTTAAAAATCACCTTCCCTTTCTGCGTGGTCTCACGCTGAGTTTTGCTAGCTTGGTTGCAGCACACCTGCTGGAGGTAGTTACTGAGCTCAGTCTCCCTGTCTGGCTGGCTGGGCTTGTTCTGCCATTAAAGGGGAGCAGATAACATGGTTGATAGTGGAGGTAATTACTCTTCAGGATGCCCTTTGTAGCCGTGTGTCACCACTGTGAAATGGAAAGCTGGTGTAAATAGGCCTAGGCCACGCCACCATGGGCTCTCAGAAAAATTGATGTAAGGACCAAAGACCCCGAGCCATGACAGTAGCTGTTTCCATACAAACAGCTTACACTACCAGCACGTGGGACTGGCTGTTCAGCTTGTTGTTCCAAAGGAGCGCGTTAATCTAACCTGGAGTTGGGCACTGCTTGATAGTTAGTGGGAACTTGCTTTATCCGCGTAGATTATCAAAGAGGTGTTGTTTAGCACTTGACCCCTGTAGTCCCTGACATTAAATCAATTAATTAAAATTTCCCGATAAGGCAGTGCGATCTAAGCTTTTGGGCTTGTTTAATCTCAGAGTGAAATCATATTCAAGTAAACCCCACAGAGAATTGCCTGGTCTGTCTCATCCTTTAAGCAATCAATACCAGTATTAAATAATAATAATAGGAAACAGGATGTAGCCATGCTGAACTGCCAGGCCATGTATTTACCATTATCTCTGTCCCAGCTTTTCATTTGTTTCATGCTCTTTTAATAGCATTTTCCAGAGATGCTTAGTTGTTTTATCAGATCTAACAAGCTTCCTTCCTTGCTGGCCCAAATCGAAGGCCTGACAAAAAGGTACAGTAGCTGGCTTATTATGTTTGTCCTTCTAAGAAGCCATCTCAAAATACAGATCAGGTGAGAAGTAAAAGGAGTGGCTCTAAGGCTGCCTTGTGTGTCCCGTGGTTGTCTTAAAACAGGGATTCAAGACTCTAAGGGAGAAATAAAACCTTCCTGTGTCCCAAAAAACCACGATGTATTGACAGAGGCTGTTCTGCTCTGTCACCCTGTTGTAATAGAGGTAATATAACATTCCTCTTCCACTCATTATAAATGATGTTTATGGATCTGGAGACATCAAGGAACATACGTAGACTTCTGGCAATAAGACTTGGTTCTTTTTGGCAGCATCGGGGTATTAGAAATTTGCAATGATTTTTGCTGCAGGAGAGAGGTGACAGGTACCTCACTGGCTGGTTTGTTTCATCGGCTGGAATCAGAGCTGAGACTTCGAAATTAGCTGATCAGACTAAGTGGTGTTACTTAAGGATGTCCCAAGGTGCCTTTCCAAATGCCAATGAACTGTGATGTGAACATCTTCCCTCTGTAGGCAAAGTTGCTTTTCCTCACTACCTGCCTCCTCCAAGTAGGGCACAAATGGTAGGAAGAAGACAATTCAGGTCAGTTCATCTTAAAATGGTCTTCCCGTTCCCATGAGGAATTCAGAATTCCAATAAGACTCTCTGAAAACTGACTAATGCCCTGACCTGTTCTTGAAGGCTAACTCCTGCTGTGTTCCACTACAGAGCCTGTGAAGTCTCACCACCACTGCTGAGGATGACCATCGACCATGAGAGCACCAAGGCTGTTTGCTGAGCTAGCAGTGGCCAACATTTTCAACCTGGCACGATGCTGTTCCCCATCAGGGAATAAGGGAAGGTGGGGAGTGTTCAGCATCTCATGTTTTGGTGAGTCTGAGCAGTCGAGAACCCATGTACATGTTTTGTTCAGCTTGAAGACAAGCTTCTGGGTGAATCTGGTTAAAATGATTCATTTACTTGCTCACATCAAACTTTACATCACGGTAAAAGGAACCAGGAATCATGGTCTGGGTTTCTCCTACTAGTTTGTGCATTGCTCAGTCCCGCTGTGCCCTGATGAAGCTCTGCAAGGTCTGCCAGGTGAAGGAGGTCTGGGGCTGACGCGTGTAACTGGGCAGTCTCTGCAGTAACCGGCCACCAGTCACCATTTGCTCACTTGTCCTGATACTCAGAACAAACAAGGCCTGGCCTCTGTCACTGCAGTGGATGTGCAGCCCCTGCAAAAGCTGTCTCTGATGTTCTCTGTGTTTATAACTAATGTAATTAATGCCAGGAATAGTTGAATTTTATCTGATACAGCAGAAGTCCTCCTCTGGGCTAAGCCATTAGAAAGGCTTGGTGTTGTCTTGTTAGAGTATGCTGGGCAGGGAGGGCAGAAAGAAAACTAGGATTAGGGTTATGTTTCTGGGTAACTTCAGAGTTAGTACCGGTTTAATGTTGCTTTGATGGCATACAGTGGCTTTTTAATGTAAACACGTACCTGAGCGCAGCTCTCTGGCCACAGCCCAGTGTTAGAGAGACACATGCTTTGCAGGGTCCCCCAGAAAGAGCCAGATCCCACTCCCTGCCTTGCCACCACTCTCCAAAGCAATTCTAGACCAGGTAGTGACAACTGAGGGGCTCAGAAAGTCTCTGCTAAACAGTGCAGACTCACTCAGGCGGCTCTACACGTCGTTTCTGTATTGTTACTCCCCCGTGTCCATGAGTGATGTGGGTGAAAAGGTACAAGCCTGTAGTGCAGCGATGGTTATACCTGTAAAAAAGGGCTTCTTCTGTCTCAGTTCCATAAATTTGTAGGAATGTGCAACACCTACATAAAATACCTTTGTCTGGATGCTGCTGCATCTGAGCTAGGAGAGTCCCCGTTCTAGTTACGTTGTCTCGTAAGGGAAATTATTTAAACCAGTAAAAATACTGTATGTAAGTGTAGTCTTGTAGACAAGATGAAATCTTCAACAGAGGCTGATGTCCAAAGTGAGGACTCTGTTTCTCCTACTGTATTTTGGAAAGCAACAACAGACTTATAAATTCATGCTGAGGTCACTGAGCCTTCATCAGAGTCGAGAGAAACCCCAAAACCTCCTTTTTCTCCTCCTCCCTACCCATGTACCAGCCATACCCAGCCATAGAGAGGGCAACACCGTGATGTTTGCCGTAGTCGTGACGGGAGGAGTTACTGAGTTTCCATTCTTCAGAGAAAAACTGTACTACCTGTGCAGTGCTTCTGATGGTCCAGTAAATTCTAGAATACTTCTGTGGGACCAGGAATAAATGATCTGGACAATTAGTTGCTACTTGTGTTTTATATCCTCGGTCTGTGGCGTCCTTTTATCAACAGATTGGTACCTAGAAAGCTTTTCTAGGTTTTAGATGCCTCCTCCAGCATTTTGTGTTCTTCACATGAGGGGTTTTGGCGGTTCCTAATATTTTTTACTCTCTCGTTGTGTAGCCACTTCACATCTAATACTTCTTGGCAGATATTTCAATAGTAGCTGTAGTCAGGGGACTGGTGAGAAGTCTAATGCATCACTTATCCCTCTCATAGTGCTATTTATTTCAGTGTCTATCAGCTCCTTGCAAGCAATATTTTAACAAACAGGCTAGAGGGAGGATTGCTAACTTGTGAATTATTTTGATAGTTCTTCTTCTTTTCTTTTAATGCCGCAGATGCGATTGAGTTTGGAGACAGTGAGACCCCGGAGATCTACTAGAGGTCATTGTGCATCAATCTCCTGCAACCAAAATTGACTGTGAGATATAGATGTTCTGTTGCTGCTTAGCTGGTCAAATGCAACACACAGCTGTGCTCGAACATATTGGATTTTGATCTCTGGTTCCTGAAGGTCCTTAATTTCAAGGGTTTCCTCTGTAGAGAAAAAGCCTAGACCCCAAGCTCAAAGTGCATCAGCTTGCAGGAAGCCTGGGGTGGGATACTGCCAGCTGGGGAGAATTCTGGCAAGTGGGAAGCCCCGAGGGAGTCGGGCACCGTGTTTTCTCATGCAGCAACTCAGGGTTAGCAGACCCCCCCTCTATGGTGGCACATTTCATTGATCAGGGTAAGGACAGGGCAGCGATTTATGGCGTATGACAGCTTGAAAAGCAACGCTTTTCACCAGACGGTGCCATACCCCGAGACAAGATTGACAACCCAGCTGCTGCCTTTCTTTAGAAACCTGGCCTCTTCCTAGGTGGTCGGTACCAAACACTGGCTGGAGCAGCTGCAGCATCATTGAAACCCTCCTCCGCTGGGACAGCCTGAATGACACCAGAAGTTGCCTTTACACTTTTCTATAGGACCAAAAGAAGGATGTTTGCCAAGAGCTGGTGGATTCACATTTAAGAATGGCTTTAGCTTTTCCAGTCTTTCAGTCTTTAAGTAGAGGCATGAAAATGTGTAAATAAGTCTGCCAGCTCCAGTTTTCTCTTTCAGAGCCAACTTCTTAACAAAGCCAAGTCCAACAGCATTTAATGCTCTGTCATTAACAAGCCATTAACTAAGCACATGGTGCCTCATTCCCCAATTTGCTCAGTTTCCGTATCTTGTCGCTTCTTGCAGTGTCTTCAGAGGACTTGGGCAAAATGCAGAATACCCCTTGGAGGCCTCAGTGGATCCCAGGCCATTTTATTGGGGAGAGCATGAAGGTTTTCCACCTCCTCAGCATCCTGGCTCTGTCTGAAACTTCATCCAGCCTGGCAATTCTTCCACTCTCTTTTAAGGAAATTCTCTGGAAATTGTCATGGTTTTGTTAGCACTGTGACACATTTTGTTATTAATAATAAAGTAAAAAACCTGCCTTGATATTATTGCTGTGATGCATCTTGAGTTGGAACCAGGCTTTCAAAGAGAATTACTTGAAAGGGGTAGGTAGGGAGGCAATTTCCTCGGTGGTGCATGCTAATGCACATCTCCAAGCCTGTCTTGGAGCTGCCGGAGCTGCAGAGTCAAGCAGCTCCGAAGAGTGGTCCCTCCTTGGGGATCAGTGTCTCGTTTCATCGCAGCCATCTGCTTCCAGCACAGCCTCAGTCAGCTCCAAGTCCTACAACAAGCTGCTTTCATTGCTGGCTGGAAACGGTTTGAAAAATCTGAGCGTTGTAGGCAAACATGATGCGAAGCTGCGGGATATAGCCATCCTGGGAATTATCTCTCTGGCAGGCGTTTACGGGGTGTTAGCGCGCAGGAAGAGGGGCCCAGAGCAGCTCAGACGTCTCGCTGCAGACCTGTCTGAGGTGTGAGCTGGGGCTGTGGGACAGGACATCTCTTGTGTGCTGTGAAGATCAGCACATCTGAAAACCAGGCTGGCCCCGCGTGGCTCGAGTCACGCTGTGCCCTCAATGTGCACAGAGGTCTCAGTTTTGTAAAGACAAACTCGGCAAATCTTCACTTGCTGTTGATGAGGGGATAGGGGTTTGCAACGCAAAAGCCCATGTTTCTGTCCAAGGGGCTGTTGGGAGCTGGGAGAGCCCAGTGAAACTCACTGCCTGCCGGGTTAAACAAATCCTTTGCATCCCCTTCTTCCTAAGCTCCTCTATATTGCCGATTCTGTGCATCACCGAGTGTGAGAGCACCCTGTGATACATTTGCCGGGGGTGCTTTTTGGAGAACTGTTAGTTAAGCGGCTTTATTTTGTCGCCTCTGTGTCCCTGTGGTCCCTGGGAGCCAACTCAGGGCAGAGCTGACATTGCCGGAGAAGCAGATGCCGGTGCACTCCCAGTACAACACGACGGTGTTGTTAGAGCTGAAACAGGGTCTTCTCAAAGGAAACGCCTTGACAATGGCTAAACAAATAAAATGCAAGCAGCTCTTCCCATGCTGACCGGTATTTCCCAGTGCTTTCACTGGCACCAAGATGATTCTTCTTTTTCTCCTTCAGCTGCGCGCTGATCCCCTGCTGAAGCTCATGCTAGAGGGTTAAATGTGCTTTTCATAGAATCATAGAATCATAGAATGTTAGGGATTGGAAGGGACCTCGAAAGATCATCAAGTCCAATCCCCCTGCCAGAGCAGGAATGCCTAGACTATGCCACACAGGAACGTGTCCAGGCAGGTCTTGAATGTCTCCAGAGAAGGAGACTCCACAGCCTCTCTGGGCAGCCTGTTCCAGGGCTCCGTCACCCTCACTGAGAAGAAGTTTCTTCTCGAGTTTAAGCGGAACCTCTTATGTTCCAGTTTCAGCCCATTACCCCTTGTCCTATCAGTGGTTGTCACCGAGAAGAGCCTGGCTCCATCCTCCTGACACTCACCGTTGATATATTTGTAAACATTAATGAGGTCACCCCTCAATCTCCTCTTCTCCAAACTAAAGAGCCCCAGCTCCTTCAGTCTTTTCTCATAAGGGAGATGCTCCACTCCCTTAATCATCCTAGTTGCCCTGTGCTGGACTCTCTCCAGCAGTTCCCTGTCTTTCTTGAACTGAGGGGCCCAGAACTGGACACAGTATTCCAGATGGGGTCTCACCAGGGCAGAGTAGAGGGGAAGGAGAACCTCTCTCGACCTACTAACCACCCCCCTTCTAATACACCCCAGGATGCCATTGGCCTTCCTGGCCACAAGGGCACAGTGCTGGCTCATGGTCATCCTGCTGTCCACCAAGACTCCCAGGTCCCTTTCCCCTACACTGCTCTCTAATAAGTCATTCCCCAACTTATACTGGAACCCGAGGTTGTTCCTACCCAGATGCAAGACCCTACATTTACCCTTGTTGTATTTCATTAAATTTTTCCCCGCCCAACTCTCCAGCCTGTCCAGGTCTCGCTGGATGGCAGCACAGCCTGCTGGTGTGTCAGCCACTCCTCCCAGCTTGGTGTCATCAGCAAACTTGCTGATAGTACTCTCTAGTCCCTCATCCAAGTCATCGATGAATATATTGAATAATACTGGTCCCAGTACCGACCCTTGAGGCACTCCACTGGATACAGGTCTCCAACCAGACTCCGCCCCATTGACCACAGCTCTTTGGCTTCTTCCCCTTAGCCAGTTCGCAGTCCACCTCACTACCCGAGAGTCTAGACCACACTTCCTCAGTTTAGCAGCAAGGATGCTGTGGGAGACTGTGTCAAATGCTTTACTGAAGTCAAGGTAGACCACATCCACCGCTCTGCCATCATCTATCCACCTTGTTATATCCTCATAAAAGGCTATGAGGTTAGTCAAGCACGACTTCCCTTTCGTGAAGCCATGTTGACTGTCTCTAATGACCCTCTTATCCCTGATATGCCTTGAGATGGCACCAAGGATAAGTCGTTCCATCACTTTCCCAGGGATGGAGGTGAGGCTGACCGGTCTATAGTTACCCGGGTCCTCCTTCTTGCCCTTTTTGAAGACTGGAGTGACATTTGCTTGCCTCCAGTCCTCAGGCACCTCTCCCGTCTCCCAAGACTTGGCAAAGATGATGGAGAGTGGTCTAGCAATGACATCAGCCAGCTCCCTCAGCACCCGTGGATGCATCCCGTCCGGACCCATGGATTTATGGATGTCCAGATTGCTTAATTGGTCCCTAATCCAGTCCTCATCGACTAAAGCAAACTCCTCCCAGCCCCTGGCTCCCATCAGCTGTCAGTCTTCACCTCCTGCATCAGGCAAGTCAGCCCACACTGCTTTCACGAGGGTTTAGGCTGCAACACCTAATTTACTACTAAAGGGGCTTAAGAAGGGGTGGTTGTACATCCAGACCAAGAGCTGAGCCACATGGTGGGGTTGTGCACTGAGGCTGGAAGATGAGCATTTCACACCCCGCCCCGAAATGATGCCAGCAAAATACAGTGTAAGTGAAGTCTGATTAGGTATTCCAGGGCCTGGATCATCTTTTCTTCTACTTTCTTCAGCGCAGAAGAGATCTGTGTCTTCCTTGTCCTCAGGTAGGATCCTCTCATGGTAAATTCAGACCCAAAGTCATCCCCAAGCCCCAGACTGGATGCAGAAGTGTAAGTATAAAACCAAATTTTTAACAGCTGCCCTGTCCAGTTTGGAAATACAGACTCATGTATGTTTTATTATTTACTTTGTATTTTTACTTTTATTTCTTTTATGTTTGGCTTTGGCAGATCTTATTTGTATGAATCACACCGTGATACTTCACCAGTCAAGGCGGGGAAAACGTGACCATCCCAGTGGCCAATTCCCACAATTTGTTTAGGAACGCATGGAAGAGATGTTGTGTTTAATTATCCCAGCCTGCTTACCGTGATATTTGCGCTAATATTTAGGTTTAATGAGCTAAGAAATCTGGGCCATTGTGTGCTGGTGGATATACTCATCCTTTCTTCAGCTAAATACGTTATCTTCCACAGAGATGAGCATCTGCTTCCTTTGAACCTTGAGCAAAGCATCAAGATTCACTAATTTGCTTAGACCACCCACTTGGCTAATATTACCACAGACCTCTTACTTTCTTTCTGAAGCGGTAGACAGAAATGTGGATGGTGCCTAGACGTTGCTGTGCCGAGCCACCTCGCCATGCTCGCAGCGGAGCTCGGCCAGACCACGCCGGCTGCTCTCCTCCGCTCAAGTAACCACATCATGGAGATGCAAAACCCCATTAACAGCCTCTGCTTTCTGCCCTAGGACTTGCAGCTCTGCAGAAGTGCTCTGGCTGGATCCACAAAGATGTCGGGGTCCCCCAGAAGGTGCCATATAAAATCAAATTATCCTGTTTCTTCACTCACTCCGCCTGTGTTTGTGCAGAGCTGGACGGTGTGGCCCTGCTCCCAGGACGTAGTGTCAGCACGTTGGGTGCTCCATCTATGGGGAAGAGCGTTGACCGTGGAGATGTTGAAAAGTCCATCCACCCCTGAGGGAATAGCCCCAGAAAAGGAGATTTGCTTCCAGTCAGCTGGAGGATCCTTCTGTCTCACTGATCTGCAGCCACCCTGCAACACATCTAGTGACGCAGGCAGGTATTTGTACTACGGGGCACTGATAGGTATTTTTAGTGAACATGGAAACCTCCAAACATCACAGCGCCTGTTATGTCATGATCTCACTCATCTGCTTCGTGAGGACACAGTGGGGATGGGTGCTGAGGGGTCCTGAGTGACGGATGGTTATTCATCGTGGAGCATGGGACCGACTCTGTGACTTTGTTCCTTTTACTCTGGCTCGTTGATGACTTGCTGCACCACCTTTTCTCTGCCCGGCCTCGCAGAGGGCTGCGTGTGACGTTTCAGGCCTAAATATTCTTCTCACTGCTGCTGTTACCAATTTAGATGTGCAAAGCGCAAAACCCGGGAGGCACTATCGGCAAAGCAAGCTTGGCAACCCTTAAATTAGCAACGTGCAAGCACGTGGTGTTCTGCCCAGAGCTCCTCAGGCCGTTAATGCCCGTGGTTTGACGAGCCTCACTCCGCGTTCCCCTGCAAGACGTGCAGATGGTGTATCCTCGCGGCTCCACGGGCCGTCCCTCAGCACACCCCGGGCGGCGGGCGAGCTTTTGGCACCGAGGCGAGGGGAAAGGGGCTTTTCGACTGACCATTTATGAGGATGGAGCCAGAGGATAAGGCAGATGGATGGGTTTTTTTCGGCAGGGTGCCCTGCTCCCACTGGTTTAATTAGTCACCAGACATACTGGAAGCTCAAGGGTGTTACATGCAAACTCGTGAGCAGGGTGAGATGGACCGTTTGTGCTTGATGTAGAGGAGCTGCTGGGAGTGACTTGGTCATCCTCCTCTCCTGGTCCTGCTGCGGGATCAATGCTCCTGCACACAGGACCGGGTGTTCCCAGTGGCTTCGGACAATTTTTATCTCCCTGCTACTCTTTTCCCTCCTCCAAAAGGGACGGATTCAGCTACGCACGTTGCTCTTTAAGCCAGCGGGTGCACAAACACGGAGTTTTGTTTCTCCAGCACCTGGAGCACTGGCACACGCAGGCACTTTTGAGGAGTGGATTTGCCAGTGGAGGGGTTCAGCCCCTCACGATCCCATCACGTCTCCCTCTCTCTCCATCTCCTGACACCTGAGCACGTCTTTTGCCTCCCAGCATCCCTGTCCGCAAAGCAACAGGGACCCAGATTGCTGCCAAGGTACCGGTGTCACCCGCTACCCCAAGCACAAGCCACGTGTGGATTGGACGTTTGACATCCTTTTGCTGCGCCCACAAATAAACACACTTCTATACCTTTATTTATGCTTTATAAAGCATTAAATTTGGCTCAGTATTTGCTGGGTTTTTGCAAAATTTTGGGGTTGTGTTTTTTTTTTTCTCCAGTTTTCCCTTCTTGGATTGAGCAGGATCGTTCATCCCTTGAAAAGTGGGGAACCTTGAAGACCTGAAGGAGGCCTGCACGAAAGCTGAGGGGGGACTGTTTACAAGGTAATAGGAGTATTAGGAAGATATTAGGAAGATATTAGGAAGATATTAGGGTATCAGGAAGATAGTAGGGAGGTATTAGGAAGGTATTAGGATACTAAGAAGATATTAGAAAGATATTGGGAAGATAGTAGGAAGATATTAGGAGGATATTAGGAAGATGTTAGGAAGATAGTAGGAAGATGTTAGGATATTAGGAAGATAGGAGGATATTAGGAAGATGTTAGGATAGTAGGAAGATATTAGGAAGATAGTAGGAAGATGTTAGGATATTAGGAAGATAGTAGGATATTAGGAAGATAGGAAGATATTAGGAGGATATTAGGAAGATTTTAGGATATTAGGAAGATATTAGGAAGATGTTAGGATAGTAGGAAGATATTAGGAAGATGTTAGGATATTAGGAAGATAGTAGGAAGATATTAGGAGGATATTAGGAAGATATTACAATATTGGTAAGCTATTAGGAAGAAATTATTTTCTGTGAGAATGGTGAGACGCAGTAACAAGTGGCTTGGAGAAATTTTGGGTGGAATTGCCCAAGGCCGAGTCGGAGCAACCTGGTCTGGTGGGATGTGTCCCTGCCTAGGGCTGGGACATCCCGTTTGGAACAAGACGCCCTAGAACGCCCCTTCCCACCCAACCCCTTCTATGCCGTCCAACAAATACCCCCGCGCACCACTAGATGGTGGCTTCCTCCAGCGGGAAATCCACCGCAGGGGGGGGGGGGGGGGGTGTGGAAAACTCAGGGCTCTTCTCCAACCCCCCCAACACCGAGGAGCACCCCGAATTCCCACGGGATTGCACCGGGAAGTTGCGCGAAAAGGGCGGGGGGGGTGGGGGAGAAGCGAGGGGGGGGGGGAACGCGCGCTCCCGCGCGCGTTCCCCCCCCCCCGCTTCTCCCCCACCCCCGCGTTGACCCCGCCCATTCGCCCCCGCCCCCCATGACGTCACCGCTATGCAAATGAGCGGCATGTGGGGAGCGGGGGCTCGGCGCGCCGCCGGGCTCAGTCTCGCGCCGCCGCTGCCGTCGTTCGCGCCCCGCGGCGCCCCCCCCCCTCCCTTTCCCTCCCCTTTTCCCTTTTTCCCTCCCTCCTCTTTTTTTTTTTTTTTTTTTTTCTTTCCCCCCCCCTTCCCCTTCCCCTTTTCCCGGCCATGGCACGGCCCCCGCCAGCGCCGAGCCGACCCCCCCCGCTCCCTGGGGCTGGTGTGAGTCAGGTGAGTGTTTTAGTGCGGAGGGGGGGGGGGGGGGGTAACTTTTTTATTTTTTTTTGGATGGGGGGGGGGGGAGATGATGCACAACTCGTTCCCCCTCCCTTCAGCTGCAGCGGGGACACCCCTTCCATCCCCCCGTGCTGGATGCAATGGGGGGGTTGCTTGTCTCCCCTTAAATGGGGGGGAGAGAGAATTGCTTATTCCTCCCCCCGCTGCTGGATGTGTTGCTTTTCCTGGCGCGATGGATGCATTGCGGGGGGGGAGGTTGGTTGTTTATTTCCACCCTCTCGGTGCTGCATGCATAGGGGCTGTTGCTTTTTTCGGGGTGCCAGGTGCATTGCAGGGGTTGCTTACCCCCCCCCCCTCCCCCCCCCCCCCCCGCAACTGAGGGTACTGGATGCATTGCGGGGGGCTTCCCCCGATGTTTGGGAGTTCCCTCGGGGGTGCTGGATGCGTTGGGGGGGGGGGTTACCCATTCCTCCCGCTGTTGGGGTGCTGGTTGCATGAAGTGTTGCTTATTCCCCCCCCCCCCCAGGGGTGCTGGGTGCACCACATGGGTGTTACTTAAATCCCACACTCCCCAGTGCTGCTGGGTGCCCTGGGGGGGGTTGCTCGCACCCCTTGATGGGTGCACTGGGAGGGGGTGCTTCCCCCACCCGCCTCAAACCGAGCTTGGCCGGGGGCGGGGAGGGGGGTTGCTCGCAGCGCTGGGGGTATCGGAAATCTGCTCGATCGAGGAGGAGGAGGAGGAAGGCGGCACCGGGGTTGTGGTGCCCGGGCCGCTGAGGGCGAGCCTTCCTCCTCCTCCTCCTCGCCGCCCCCCCTCCCTGACGCCCCCTCCCTCTCTCTTTTCCAGGTGTGAGGCCCCGGCCCCCCCCCCCACCGCCGGGCGGAGGCAGCCCCCGCCGCTCCCTGCCCTGCAGCCGCCGCAGCCTCGCTGGGGGCAGCCCTGAACGCTGGGGTTTTCCTTTTTTTGGCTTTTTTTTTAAAATTTTTTTTTTTTTTTTTTTTAAATTTGGCCAGCCCACCCGCCCCCCCCTCCTTTTCCTTTCCCTCCCTCCCCGTGTCGCCGGCAGGGAATCCAGCGCTGCACCGAAGCCAGAAGAGAGGGAGCAAAACCCAACCCGGCGGCCAAAGCAGCGGCCAAAACAAAACCCACCCTTTTTATTGCGAAGGAGATTTTTTTTTTTTTTAATTGTTACTATTCTTTTTCTTTTATTCTTTAAATCCTGACCCCCAAACGTAGGGGAGCAAGCGGAGTCGGGGCAAAGGGGAGAGGCTCTCCGGGTTATTTATTCTCTCTCGCCCCGCAGAGGTGTCTCCTCCGGCCACCGGCTCACCATGATGTTTCGAGACCAGGTCGGCGTGTTGGCCGGTTGGTTCAAGGGCTGGAACGAGTGCGAGCAGACTGTTGCGCTGCTCTCGCTGCTCAAACGCGTCAGCCGGACCCAAGCTCGCTTCCTCCAGCTCTGCTTGGAGCACTCCCTGGCAGATTGCACCGAGCTCCACATCCTCGAAGGGGAGGCCAACAACCCCGGTGAGTTGATTTTTGTCTGTTGGTTTAGGTTTTGTGGCTTTTTTTGTTCTTGTTGGTTTTTAATTTATTGGTTTGTTTCTTTGCTGTGAACCTTCTCTGGCGATGCTCTGATGCAGGCAAAATTTAAAACAAAACCTGCAACGAGACGCAAGAAGTCAAGGGAGATCGGGGAGCTGGGGCTCCCCAGCTTGATTGCGTTAGCAGCTTCTCTCCTTACATTTTATTATCCAAACGAGTGATGGCTTATTTCGGTTTGATTTTTCACAGCAAACTACTCGAGTCTATGGCGTGCTGTAACTACGGTAGCATGAATGATTGGTGGTGGTGTGGGGTTTTTTTTTTTTTTTCCCTCCCCCCTGGCCCCCCCCCTTCCTCCTTCCATGCAGTTTCCTGTGAAATAAGTAAGTCAGGTCACGTAGAGTCTGGATTTTCTAGGCTTCTTTTGGACAACGTGGCTCGCGTTGCTTTCTGCAACATGCAGAAGAAACCCATCGCTACCTTAGACAAACTGTTATTTTGTAAAGGTCTGGGAGCTGGGTCATGCTATTTTTTTTTTTTCAAATTTTTTTCTTTTTTTTTTAAATGTGGCAATTCCTATTTCATCATTCAGATCCTGTTTGGACGCATTTTTTTTTTCCTGCGGCTCTGAATACCCCCTTGTGTTTCAGTGGAGCTCTGAGAGAATATGAGTAGACCGTTCTATGCTACTGAGCGTACAGGATGCGTTATGGAAAACGCGCGTGGCTGCGAAAGTCTTATTTCGGCTTTATTTATACACCGTTACAAGTCGCTCGACTCCGCAGGAGTAAACCGAGTTGGGGCAGGATGAAAATGGCACGAGCGACGTGCAAATTGCGCCGTGTGTTAACATACTTATTTCTGGGTGTGTGCGCGTTACAAACACGTATTTTTATGTGTGCAGATTATATGCAGGGGCGCAAGTGACTTTCAGCAGAGTTTCTGAAATATGGAGTATCGGTAGAGAGGGTGAAATCTCTCTAAGTTGCATGCTTATGTTTCCCCAACCCCTCAAAAAAAAAAAAAAAAGGCCAAGCAAAACTTCCCCCCTTCGTCCCTTTTGTTTAAAACCTCGGGGTGTCGGGGGGATCCCCAGGAGCTCCCGCTTTTCAGGCTCTGCGTGTCGAAGCGGTGCCAGGGAGCGACTTTTGCGATGGGTGGAAAAATCTTGCGAGGACTGGATCAGGAACAGATTTCCCCACCACCACCACCTTTTCCCAGCCCCAGATCCCGAACAGAGCCCCTGGTGTTTGACGGGATGGGAGGAATGCAGGGTCCTGCTCCAGCTGTTCCCTATTAGAGCACCGATCCGGCAGGATTTGGCAGCTGCCCGCGCTGCCATTTGATGACAAGGTCCAGCGCGACGCCGCGCTCCGCCAAGGATGGGTTTAAGTCCTTCTGCAGGAAAAACCGAGCCCGGGGGCTGCTCCGGCATGAAGGGATCTGGGCTGGCTGGCTGGGAGGGGAGGGGAGCGGGTGGAGGGAAGCGAGGCTGGAATTGGCTGTTCCCTTATATAGCTCGCAGGAATGAGAGGGAGGAATGCTGCCGAGTGCGTCTGGGCGAAATACTGCTGGTTTTATAAACAGCTGAAGGGCTGAACCTCATCCATTTGGGTGGGGAGGCCCCGGGGAGCGGGGCGGGGGGGACATGGGGAGGGAGAACGCTCTCTAAACTCGGCTGCTTCGGGATGAACGTGCAGCCTCCCGTGCCGGCCTCGGCACAGGCTTGGTGCGATTCCCGCTGCGAGTCAGCGTGAGCCAGCGTATTTTTGATTTTTAATTGTTTATCACTGTGGCAATTCTTCATTCCGATGGTGGTTTTGGAGGTGGCCGTGTTGCCTGGGTTGGTCAGGTTAATGGCGGGGGGGGGTTGATTTACCTCCTGACCACAAGAAAAGGTAAATTACGAAGGGAAGAAGCGTTTCGGAGTCATCCCAGATACCAAGTCATGTACCGCTGTCTGTGTGGTGGCATTTGCTTGTGGAAAGCGGGGTTGGACCCTTCCCATCTCTACTCGTGCGAGCAATCCCTGCTTGCCCATGTAATCCCCTTGACCTTGCTTGGCGCGAGGATTTCTGCTGCCAGCGAAGCTTGGCATCCAGCCTCCCGCCTGTCCCTCAGCGCCTTTGTGGAGCTGCCTGTGCTTTCCCCTGATGCTTCTTCCAAAAATTCCTCCTCCAGCAAAACCTGGATCCGTTGAGTTCCTCTTTCTCGCCAGACACCTTATGGGATGGACGTACCCACACACCCAGCAGAGCAGGGCGCCCACTTTTCTGAGCCGCCGTCATCCTGCTGTGGTGGAGGGAAGGGTAGCTGAGGTTTGCAACCAAGAACTGTTGTGAGATAGCTTTTGGTCTCTAGTGTTAAGGCTCTCTTCCTCATAAAACCACCTGTAACTTCTCAATTGCTCCCATTCAGCACGTGCTTTGCAGCCTGACGTTTGTCATTTGCCTGGGAGTGGAATCTCACCAAGTTCTGAAAACCAGCGACATCTAACCTTGCGTTCCTCTTTACTCTTGGAATCCTGTAGTTTGCTTAACTTATTTGGACTCGGTTCCCTCCCAAGCTGGGGACTGAGGTGGCTCCTGGTATGGTTTCCTGGTGTTTACTGACTTGGAAATGGTGACTTGCTGCTTGTAGGTGTCCCGCCAGCATCCTCGTTGGTGTTGGGGATGTGGCGATGGTGGTGTGTAAGGGATTGCGGGGTGGTGGGGCTGCACAGCCTAAATGGGACGTGGGACCTGGCTGTAAGCCACGATGTGGTCACCTGCAGTGGAGCATGGGTGAAATCCTCCATCTGGCGAGCGGGCTCACCGTGAGTTAAGCGATGCTGGTCTGAATGGTGCTGGAGCAAGTGTTCAAACTGACGTAAATGGTGGGTCTTTGTGAGAAGTGAGTGGTTTTTGCACGTGCAAGACCTGTCACTTGCCCCAACCTGGCTGGAAAGGTGGGAGAGCTTGAACGTTACCCCTAGTTCACGGCTGTTAGAAGGAAGTGACAGCTCTGCTGTCTTCCTTGGTGTCTGAGCACCATTCTTGGCAACATCATCACCGATAACTGAGATCAGGAGGGAACCCAAAGGGAGACCAGAGTATGAAATCCTCCCTGACCGGTGGAGCTGGGCTTATGAGCCTTCAGATGTGTGGACCAAGCGTGGAGGCAAACTACTCTCAACAAAGGTGTCCAGGTTGTTCCTTGCCTGGTAGACTCTAAATGAGAGGACTGCCTTATAGCAGATGAGAAGGGAAAACCCCCCCCCCAAAAAAAAACCCCTCCTTTTAACTAGTTAATTGATATGAAGAAACAAGTATATTTATTTTTTAAGAGCTCTGTCTTCTTTTTTTTCCAAGTGTAAGGGTATTTTGGATTACAACAGTCAAGCTCTCCTTGTTAGGACAGCAAACCTTATGTGGCTCTGCTCTGCAGCCATGTATGACCCTCAAAAAGCCCTGAGGAGCCTCCTGCTTCTGCAACTCTTTGAGTACGTGCTCAGGCACGGAGAGATGGACATAACATTGCCCACCTCCGATGAGAGACGTCTTCCAGAAAGCTATGCTGGTGTCTCGGAGCACACCAGAGGTGTGGTGACTGCATGTGGTGTGGGGGCTGTGCAGATGACTGCAAGACCATGTTCAATCCGTAGTGCATTTAGAGGTGCTGCTTGATTATATAGGTAAAATAGAGGTGAGAAGCACTTCTTTATTAGGTAATTTCTTCATTAAATGAAGCATACGGCTTGTGGTTACCCTACATGGTGGCTGTGAGTAGCCTCACAGAGCTTTAATGGATTAACTGCTGAAGAATGTGGGTTGCTGCTAATTCAGTTTGAGTGGCCTGCCATGCATGGAGAAGAATATGGAAACCATATTATCCGTGCACAGAAATAGAAGTTTCAGGTATTGCATAGCACTATTTAAAAGCCTGCTATAACTTCCTTCCTTCCTTCCAGCCTGGCCTCGCCAGGCGGCTTCTGTCCCAGCTGCTCGGAGCCGTCAGGACACTGCGACCTCCTCTGAGCCACCAGTAAAGGTCAGACAGGAGTGAACATGGTCCATGGTGGGACCAGGACCAATGCTCCTCCTGTGCCCACTGTCTGGGGCCGACACATCGAGGGGTGCCCGGTACAGCTGCTCTGTGGGGTACAGACCTGATGGGGACATGGGGGGCTGCCATATCCACAAAGCACGGTCTGTAGGCTTTTGGCGTTGAGTGCAAGATGTGCTGCTACTCTCACCTATTTGGGCATCTCTATGATGACCAGAGGTGTGATTGTTCTGTTTTGTTGTTTTTCCAGAGTAGTCCCGTATCCCACCAGCCCTGGCTTTGGGGCTGCAGTGGGTGACAGAGCCCTGGCACAGCCTGCCCAGAGAGGGTGTGGAGTCTCCTTCTCTTGAGACATTCAAAACCTGCCTGGGTGTGTTCCTGTGTTGGACCGGATGATCTGGGGGTTGGACTAGATGATCTCTAGAAGTCCCTTCCAACCTACAGCATTCTACGATTCTGTGATTCTGCTCTAGGTGATCCTGCTCTGGCAGGGGAGTTGGACTAAATGATCTTTCGACATCCCTTCCATCCCTTAACATTCTGTGATTCTGTGAATGTCTTCCTCGCTCCTGCAGTCTCTGCTGGTCGATGGAGATGCCTAAAGGCTCCCGTGGGTCCTTCAGGCATCCCAGCGTGCGTCCGCACCGATGGTGGTGGAGTGACAACTTTAAGCTCTCAGTCTTGAAGGACGACAAGCTTTCTTTGCCCTGCATGCAAGACACGAGCTAGTTCACGTGTTAAGGCCAAAATCTTTATTTTGCTTCGGCAGGCTGTCAAATATCACAATAAGAGCATTGAAATGACCTAGATTTCTTGTCCTGGGAAGGACCAGCCAGAGGAAGAGACTGGGGTTGCAGGGAGCAGTAATATCTTTAATTAGACCAAGTGATGCAGCTGGAAAAAATGGCCAAGCGCGAAGGTGCACCAACTCAAAGGAGGGCTTGTGTGGCTGTGGGCTGCTTCTTTTTTTTCCTCCCCCAACTGTACCAGCTGGTCTATTAAAAGGTATTACATGTTGCTGCAGACCTCGCCTCGTGTATCCTCAGGGTGTTGTGGCTCCAGCCCTACGGCCGTTGCTGCCACCCTGGCCGCAGACAGTCTCCTGCCTCGTCGGGAAGCTGCTACCCCTGTGCTCTGCAAATTTTACCGTTTGCCCCCAGTGACTCCCACCGATGGAAAATCATCCCAGTACCCATCATCCCATCTTGGCTTACCGTTGCATTGCAGTGCTGAGCTCTGGTTCTAAGTGCCCTTGGGCTGTGCGAGAGCATCGCTGGCTGTATCGTGGTCAGGACCAGAGGGGCCAAGCAGCCATCCTGGAAGGAGCACGGGGTTAGGAGCTAAGTCATGTGCTCCAACCAGAACTGTTTTATGATAGCAAGTTTTAAGTGCAGTGCCAGACCTTGGCATCCTGTGGTCCCTTCCCACACTTAGCTCTGCCTGGTGAGGGGTGTGAGCAGCCCTGCCAGCTCTGCTCATTAAAAATCAGGAGCTGGGGCTCTTAACTGGAGAGGTCTGTTGAGCTGTTGGACACTTGTCGACTTTTATTCTGTGTGCCGTTGCTCGGGCTGCTGCTGTGCATCTCACCCGGGTTTTGTTTGCGAACTTGAAGGCGAAAGCTGTCTGTGCTGAGTTTTTTGAAGACTAGCAAGAGGAGGGGTATAGAGGTACGGAGCGATCTTAGCTTTGAGCAGGGCTACCTGTCCAGTATTCTCTTGCAGTTCAGAAATATTTTTACCTTTAAAGATGCTCTTCAGAGCAGCTGTGGGAAGCACCACAGGCCAGCGCTTGGCTCGTGCCAGCCTTGGCTGAAGGTGGTTCAGTGGTGTGGTGTGGAGTAGGCTCCTCTTCATTCTCCACCTTGCCCTGTTCTCGAACCTGGAAGAGACACCTTTGGACTTGAGCTTAACTTTTCCATATTTTCTCCTATTTTCTTAAAAACACCTTCTCTCACAGTTGCTGGCACTTCTCCCTTGCATTTAGAGGAGGAGGGAGAAGCTCGCCCTGGCTTGTTCCTGAAGCACTGGCTGTAGGAACGGTGAGATCTCTGTGGGACAGAGTTAAGGAGAGAGTTGGGGCTGCTCAGTCTGGAGAAAAGAAGGCTCCGAGGAGATCTTATTGTGGCCTTCCAGTATCTCAGGGGGGCTACAAGAAAGCTGGGGAGGGGCTTGTTAGGATGTCAGGTAGTGACAGGACTAGAGGGAGTGGATTGAAACCAGACATGGGTCGATTCAGAGTGGACGTGAGGAAGAAGTTCTTCCCCATGAGGGTGGTGAGACCCTGGCACAGGTTGCCCAGAGAGGGGTTGGCAGCCCCATCCCTGGGAGTGTTTAAGGCCAGGCTGGATGGGGCTCTGGGCAGCCTGATCTAGTGGGGGATGTCCCTGCCCATGGCAGGGGAGTTGGAACCAGATGATCTTTAAGGTCCCTTCCAACCCTGCCAGTTCTGTGATTCTCTGAGGAGGGCTGGGTCGTTTGGGTGGCCAGTGTGCTGCTTGCTGCACAGCAGAGCTCGCTAGAGGAAACTTTTTTAAAAGGAGAGGAAAGTTAACTGCTGAGAGCAGCGTGGTTTGCTGCCTGGAGCATTGTGTGGTGCAAGCCACAGTTGGGCTGCTTTCTCCCAAAGAGACTTTTCCATACTTTGCAGCATCCTTTTAACCATCTTGTCCTGCAGCATGTGCCTCGGCAAGGGACCTGATGTCAGGGTTAATTTCCCCGCTGACTGCAGTTTGGAAAAATCCTACCGTTGGAAGAGCACGTAAAAGATGTGGAGAGGCTTTTCCATGCATCGTCGCAAACCTGAGCTGGAGCTCTCTGGCTGGACCAGCTTGTTTTCTCTTGATTTCTATCCAAAACGCACCCCTCTGTGAAGATATCTCGTGTTTGCACTTGGAAAAGTAGTCGAGATGAAGTTCTGCCCCACACCAGTGGGATGCATGAAGGGGAGGAACCACACAAGGCATCACTGATGGTCTTCAGTCCGTCAAGGTATGGGTTGATGGGAGAGGTCAAGGATAGCTTTAGGTTGGGAGCTGAATAAAAACCAACCATAGAGCCATCAGTTAAAACAATCTCGTTTGCCAATACTCTTATCTTCAGATGAGATTAGGTGGGCGAATGGGGAAAGTGCTCTGCTTATAGCCTGGGCTGTTGCTGATGGATGAATGTCTTTTTAGTTACATCCTTTGGTGTGTTAGACCTCAATGTCTCAACAGAGCTGTGTGTCCATCTCACCATTTATATTTTACACGTTTGCGTTCGGGCCGGTTGCTTTTCAAACAGTTGATGTTCTGGTCTGCCAGAGTTCCCTGCAAAGCTTCCCTGAAGCAGCTGATGAAGGTGTCTGCGGGCCAGGTGGATCGCAGTGCAAATTCTCATCTTCCTCCAACGTTGGAAGCTTTGGCCTTTCTTTTTCTCATCTTCCATCAAAAAAAAACCCCACCTTTATTTGATTAGCGGCCCACGAAAGCAGTTTTTTTACCGAGCTGGGAGTCACGTTTGCAGTCAGTGTAACTGAAATAGTAATTAGCGTGAACGCTTGCATTATTTTAAGATGCACTCGTCAGTGCTTCAGCCTTCCAGCTTCGCGCTCGTGTCTAATGTTACCGCAGATAACTGTTGGGAGAAAGGGCACCCCTTGAGCTACTGTGGCATCCAGACCCTGGGGTCAGAGCTGACGACTCCTCGGGGTTGGGTGCATCAGAGGGTGGAGAAGCTGGTTTGCTACAGTGGCTGGGTTTGGAGGGACACAGTTGTCCCGATCTTCTCTTCTCCCCGTTTCTTGCATGGTGCCAAGCGAAGGCTGCGAACTGGGAGCGGGGCTTGGCACCAAGAACTGCAGCCGGGATGAACCCTTTGGTGAATCGTGCGTACGTGTACGCCTCTGACCGTGCACGTGCCCTGTGTATTTTCTTCCTATATTCGCTGTGTAACCAACCCCATTGATGTTTTTTACCGACTCTTGGTGGCACAAGAGCTGTTAAGGGATCTGAAAGAAGCTGCAGGCACTGATGCAGGGGCTTGCGTGCTCACCCTTTCTCTCTGAAAAACTGCTGTGTTTGTCTTTGCAGTCCTAAGAAGGAGACCCAGAGTTTTGCAGAGGTCACTGCTGAGTGTGAGTGTGGCAATGGCAAACAGCCAAGCCCATGGCTTTCCATGTTGGCCCCCAGTAATTACAAATAAAGTCGAGGTTGGAGTGAGCAGATCCGTTCCCGACTTTACGCATGGCTTCCTCTTCCACAGCAGATGCGTGAAGCGGAGAGGCAGGATCTCGTCTGAACAAGGTTGGGTTTGTTCCTCCGTTGGAGGGCAGGATGCTGCTTTTTCTTTGGAAGGAGTTTTATGGGCAGAGGGAGGTCTCGCCCATCGCGTGGTGGCCGTGCAATTCAGTCTGCTCTAATTCTGGGTAATGAGAAGAAAATGAGCCTGGTTGGGGTGGGAGGACCAGCTCTGGATGCAGAAACTCAGCTTGCTTTGTGTCTGGCAGGAAATTAGCTGTGTGAGATGGTCGCATGGGCTTTCACTAGCCTTTCTGTGCAGGAGGGAAACGCTTCTGTCTAAGGCAAGAGGAGATGCAAGAGAAAGATTCATCATCCATCCGTCAGCCAGTGCCCGGTTCACAGCTCGCTGTTTTATTTGTGCGTTCACACGCGGTGACTCTGCGACACGGTATGCTTGTATCGGAAATTTTGGTGAAGGTGCCTGAATTGTGGCGTGTTTTTTTGTCCGACGGGGCTCTGTGCTCCCAGAGCCGCTCCGGCGCGCAGTGCAGCAGCACAGCACCTCTTCTAAGGCTTCCTGGGCTTGAGGCTCCTGGCTGGCATGAGCAAAGACTCTCCTCACTGATGAAGTCTGCAAACTTCTGATCTCTGGGTTGAAACAGGGGTGATAACAGTGTATTTTGCTGATATTAATTCTGGCTCCTGCTCTTTGAAAAGATTTCAGGGCATTTGCAGTGGTCGAGCTGCATCACAAAAACTTCCTTGTATTATATAAAAATAATCCACAGAGCCAAAACAAAAAAATAAAAAACTTTATCCTGTGCCTGCTACCGTGCTTGAACAAACTCGCGGTCATTTTGTGTTGTGAGCGTGGGACTTTCCGTTACGGAAGATACGGATGGATGGTGCTGGTGGCTCTGTTGCACCGAGGGCTGAGCCAGCTTCTGCTGCGATCCCTGCAAGCCTTCCCTGACATTTGCAGGAGCTGGACATGGCTCAACGTGTTGAGCTATCACGCCTGAAGATGTTATTTTACTTTAAGTAACGTGAACAGTGTGTCGCTTGCAAGATTCGGCAGCTTTACTCTGCTCTTTGCTCTCGAGCGAGGCAGCCCTGGAGTGGGAGCACGGGCTGCTTTAAAAAGCTTCTCTTCTGTTACTGATCCTTGCAAGTAATTAGTTCCAGATTTCTCTCTCTCTCTCTCTTTTTTTTTTTTTTTTGATAGAACTTATTTCAAACAAACCTGCCTTACTTTTAACCAGTTAGTTCTCCTGCTCCTTTCCTGGTGGGGTATAAGCATGTGTTCTCTTTGGAGTTTAAATTGTTATAAGAAAAAATTGAGTAGGTGGATAAAACAGGGTTTGACCAGGTTTAGCTTGAAACTTCTAAAACTGACTTTCCATGCTACTGTGTATTTTTTCTTATTTTCTGTATTTGCAAAGAAAAAAACTGAATGACACAAATCAGTTCTTCTTGTCCTTGGGTTTTTCCTATTGCCCCCTTCTCTCTGTCCCTTGTCTGCAGTGGGAAGTGAAGAAGGAAGAAAATCAGGAGGGGAATACAGAGGAAAAACTCCACAACTTTTGTTGTGGAGAAACTTGGCTGCTCTGACATTTACAAGCAGAACATAGTGTTTCTGCACCAGCTGTGGTCTACATTCATGCGTTTCCTTGGTTTTCATAGTTTTCCTGTGGGATATTCCCTTTTTTTTTTTTTTCAGCAAAAATCAATGTAATTTTTCTACCTTTTTTTCTCTCTGTTCCCCAGCGTGCTCAAATTGCCCATGGGGTCAGCTTGGTTCTGGGTAGTTTTTTTTAAAAACTTCACAGTTCCAGAGGAGTGGATTACTTAAAAAAAAAAAAAATTTAAAATTACAAAGTCCCCAGGCTGTTTCCCTCCAGATAATGCAAACGTAGATGAAATGTAGAGTTATAACTACCTGAGTGACCTATTAAGTCAAGAATTGTTATTGACTGGCTGTATTATTTTGAACTGATAAGAATAATTTTTTAAAAAGGAGGAAAAAAAACCAGAACAAACCAAACCAACCAACCCTCCAGTAACCATAACAACTTGCACGACAAGGCACGGGCAGCACATAGCCCCTTCCTGACGCTGGTGCTTGGGTTTTTGAGGGCAGCCCAGTGGGAATCCCATCCGACAGCCCCTCGGGGGGACTTGGAAAACCTTCCTGGAGCTTGAGGTTGGTGTTGCGAGGGATGCCTGAGGTCACTTGGCCACTCCTGTTGCCGTCAGCTCCCAAATTTTCACCATCTGTTGGGAATTTTAACCGGAGGGTTGTGCTGGGGCTCCATCCGGTGCTGCAGGTTTGGGTGCGGTGGGAGGGGTGGGTGCGAGGGGAGAAGGTGCTGGGAGCAGGGAGGGTGCTTTTAGAAGTCCAAAGAAGATTTCTTTTGATGGCTCTTGCTTCGGAAACGAGGAGCCGGGCAAGGGAGGCTCTTCCTTACCATTACAGGCTTTGGAGTCCCGTCTCTGCATCCCAGCAGAGCTGCCAGCTTCTTCTTCAGGTTATTATAACAGAGTGAGGGGTCTGATGGGAACATAACTGTACTTAAAGCCTTCCTTTGCCCAGCTGAGCTCGGCTTGGTACGTTTGCACATGCTGCCTCTGGGGATGCTGTCGATTTAAAGCAGAATTCATACTTTTGCCATGGACTTGGTTACCTTCTGTTACCAGGGCTTGCCACTGAGACTATTAGAGCTGAAGAAAACCAACCGTGAGCAGTTGATTTTTCTTACCACCTGCTTTTCTTCCTCCTCCCCTGTCCCTTTGCACTTGTGTTACCTGCGTGTCGTGGGTTCCCACGTTTTGTGGAAGTCGTGTGTCCATGCTTGGGGCTCATGGATGGGAATGAGCCAAGAAGTGATCGAGCAAGAAGCAGCAGCTTGGAAAGTGTGGAGACCCAGGAGATCAAAAAGGAGAGAGAGGGTAGGCCTGATAAACCAAAATATACTCTAAATGCTTTGGAGTTAGGTCTAGGGAAAAAAAAAATTAATTTGAATCCATACCAGGAGCAGACGCAAAGGTGTGCAACTCGGTGTGTCTGTTCAGGAAATCAATTACTTCAGCCTGCTCGGTTAAAAGAGTCATCGCAGCAGTGTGAATTCTTTTACCGATAGCTCTTAGCGCTGTGTAAAGGTGTCTTGTCGGACCGCACGCGCTAACCTTTCATCACATTATTCTGAAGCAGTCAGTTGGACGCTGAATGCTTTTTGTAGCCGATGTCAAATCTCGGTCAGCCAGAGAGCCTTTATAAATAAAGGTGTCTGCTTGTATTCGGGCATACGTGAATAATAGCTGCTGTAATTCAGCTGTCCGGCTCGGCTACCCGGCTTTTATAAATGACGGATCAGAGATTCCACAGAGAATGAGTATTTAAAGGGATGGAGCTGCTAAAAGTGGTCTCTGTGCTGATAAGTGTAGTGAGTCTCTACCCCTGGGACAGGTGCCCAGCGTTGCCCTCCTTCCACTGATGTCCTGGGTTTGTACTTCACACAAAGCAACTTTTGCATTGATAAAACTTCTGTGTTGCGGTTGGATTGCAGGGCTCTGCGTTTATTCTTTTTGCAAGCTGCAATCGAGTCTTTCAGTTTGTCTTTTTTTTTTTTTTTTTTTTTTATTCCTTATGGGAGCGGGTAAACACTCGGCGATCTCGCTGGACAAGCCACAGCAGCTGCAGGATACTGGTTTCTCTATGGAGTGGAGGAATTTCATCAGAGGAGCTATTGTTTGACTGTGTTCTCAGCATTTTGGCAACTGTTCTTTAGATTAACCCTACAGAAAGGGGAGGGTGCTCTCTGCCGCGTCTGAAATAATTGCAAAAATGTGGGCAGATGCTTTTGCATTGTTAGAAGTCGATACTGGTTGGTAGTGGGGAAGCGTGGTGGGGATTAAGGAACGAAGAAGCCAGAGTTCTTTAAATCCCTCCTAAAGCCCATTTGGATGTTAGCATTGATGTTCAGTTGTTTTCTCTTTTTAAAATAGAAATAGTCCTTGTGTTCTCCCCCTGCCCTGAGCAGTCGATAATCTTGGGGTGTGATAGCCGGGATCGTGCTGCACGAGGGGCACGTGCCCAGCCCTGCTGAGGCTTCGAGCTTGCCCTGACACCCCACAGACCCCCGAGATCCATCTCCTTAGAATCACAGAATGTTTGAAGGGACCTCTAGAGATGACCCAGTGCCACCCCCTGCCAGAGCAGGGTCACCCAGGGCAGCCCCACAGGAACGCGTCCAGGCGGGTTTGAAAGTCTCCAGAGCAGGAGACTCCACACCCTCTCTGGGCAGCCTGGGCCAGGGCTCCGGCACCCGCACAGCAAAGAAGTTTCTCCTCATGTTGAGGTGGAACTTCCCATGTTCTAACTTAAACCCATTATTCCTTGTTCTATTGCTGGACTCCACTGAACAGAGATTGTCCCCTTCCCCTTGACCCCCACCTCTCAGATATTTCTGTACGTTGATAAGATCCCCTCTCAGCCGTCTCCTTTCAAGGCTGAACAGCCCCAGTTCTCCCAGTCTCTCTTCACAGCAGAGATGTTCAAGTCCCTCAGTCATCCTTAATCCTTGCTAGTGCAACACCCCTGATTCCCACAGATTGATTCCCACCGTGGATTTGACGCTGTTTGCGCATCTCTGAAATCAGCCTTTTGGTCGGGAACCGGTTCCTGGGAGAGAAGATGCTGAGAGCTGCTGCTGAGGCTCCTTGGACCGTTCCTCCTCTCCTGGGGGGCTGTGGTGGTGCAGTTTGCACATCCAGTCCGTGTCCCTGATGAGCTAATACAAAATACTCGCGTGCTGGATAATCTCTTTTCCTGGGCACCGGCTCTTGTGCTTAAAAAAGGAGGAGGATTCAGTACAAGAGCAAGCATCCCATATACGATTTGGTGACAGCGGGTGGGGAAGGAAACCCTCCTCCAGCTCTGAAGCGTTTGTGCCTAGGTTACCTGCGTGCAGGGCTCTTCTAAAATGTATTTTTCCATGTGTTTGTTTATTCATTCCTATCCTGCAGCCTGAGTGCTGGCAGAACTGTTGCTATCGCTGTGTATCAGTGTGTGTATTTTGCAACCCCTGCAGCAAACATCTCAGCAGAATGTGCCTTCTCCTGGGTGACTTTATTTTTCAAATTTATTTTTTTTTTTTAAAAAAAGGTTGCTAAAGCTTTTCCCAGGGGACAGTCAGCACTTCTGAATCACTTCTTGCATTCCTGGGCTCTTGTCCCCATCCTGTGTGGGAAAGCAGGGCTGTCCTCAGCTGATGCTCCCATGAAGGTTCTGTTTCGGTCTCCTCCAGGCTTGGCCCCCCGTGCGAAATTGCAACATAAATGAGTCCCACCTTGCAAAGAAGGATGTGGTCTGCTGCTTGATAATCCCTTTCAGCATCACTGCTGAGGTCTGTGATGCTTTTAGCTGGGTTTAGTACCAGTGGGTGAGTCCTGCTCACTAGTGAAACAGATAAAAAATAATTTCTTGGGAGGGTTGCATGTAATTATTTTTAATTTATCCTGTTGCATTTGGCCCTCTGCATCAGTGGAAAATGGAAACAACTGCCCAAATCGTGCTAGAGCCACTGAATCTGGAAGCAGTCTTTGCAACACTGACTCTCAACACATCAAGGTGTTCTTGAGTTAAGAAGTAGATGCTGTTGGCAGAAGCTGGTGCTTCAGGAGAGGCAGAGCACCTCGCTGCAAACCTCCCTGGCTGCAGAACCTCAGCGTGTGTGTTTTCCTTCCCTGGGTATGCTGCCCTTGGGCGGTCTGGGCTTGGTGGGAATGGGGATGATGAGCAGATGTCAAGCCCTGGATGGGGAGCTGCAACCGTCCCTGGGGCCGCGGTCCTACCAGCTACAAAACGCGTACTTGAGCTTTGCTTCCTGAAGTTATCTGTGCTGCTGGTGAAAGCCAGGCTTTTGAAGGTGTTCGCCTTAGCTGGGGACTTTCCTGAGGCGATCGGTGGTTCGTGATGAATTTTGCTCTTGGGGTTGATGGGTAGAGAAGGTGGATTGTGGATCTCATGCTTCAGCTTGCAGGGTGACAGTGACAGCGTCCGCTTTGCCAGGGCAGTGCAATCTGCTGATGGTGGCAAAGAACCCGTGTAATGGCTTAGAACGTGGCTCAAAAGAGCCAGACTGGTGTAGATGGGGAGGGCTGAGCAGTTCCCATGCGCTGAGGGACGATACGAAGTCACTGTGGACCAGCAGGAGCCTGGGCTCTTGCCTGTCTGTGCTGTCCTGTGAGTACAAAGACGAGCTGCTCACTCGTGACCCGGCATGGTCACCAGGGGACCCAGAGGAGAAACGGGAGCCTGTGAGCGGTGGCTGAGGGATGATGAAGCTCCTCGCTCGCCAAGGAGCAGCTCCTTCCTCTGCCAGTGCCTGCAGAGCCGAGCTCAGCCCCCAGCTCCGTCGGTTGCCAACTCTGCAAAACATAACCCGGGGTTGTGTTTTATTTATCTTTTTCATCTGATGTGCATATTTTGGTTCAGTTTACCCATACAATTACGCTAATTTGCTTTCTTGTACGTAAAGAGGTTAAAAATGCATCTGGCAGAGAGGATTAAAAACTAGTAATCTGGCTGTTAAGCACGTGACGTTTTAGTTTTTCCTTTCTAGGTGTGCAGAGCTCTGTAACATGAGCAAATGTGATCCTTTGTAGTTGCAGTTTTCATAGGGAGAGCTCATTAAAGCTTGTGTGATTGCTCAAGTAAATGAGAAATGAATGAATTTAAAACACGAGACTAAATCCTGCCACATTAAAGCAGTAGTCATGATTTAAGAGCTTGGGTTTTGATTTGGTGTTTTGTTATTTCTTTTGCATGCGAACCTGGAGCAATAGGGTTGCTTTACCTTGTAAAGGGTTTAACAAGTCTCTCTAATTTTCTTTTAATGTTGTGGCGCTTCAGGATAATGCAAGGTCAGACCAAGCGTAACTAATTCCAGTTTGAAGGCAGAGGGTAACCTGTTACTCAGGAGACTTACAGGTAGTGTAACAATACTGCTGCCTTAAGAGGGATGTAGCAGGAAATGAGACCATCGGAATCTTGGTAAATAAAAATATGTGCTTGGGGATTTTTTTTTTTGTACGAGGAGAAACAGGAACCCTATAAAACCCAAGATTTAATTTAATTTTTCCTGCTTTCACGTGTACTTTTAGCCCGAGAGGACTCACGGTGGGAGGTCAAGACATGGTGAAGGTGCCCTCACGTCCTTCAGGGGTTGGAAAATCCCTCTGAGGGAGTTCTGTCTTTTGAGCCCTCATCACTTGGTTTTCCCATGGCAGGGTCCCAAGGATGCCAAGAGCTTTTCTCCCGGCATCTGAATCAGTCTGGTGCTGCTGCACGAGTCCTGCTCCTCCATCCCAGCCGGGCTTTTGGGAATCAGCGCCTTGCTCTTTTTTTTGCAAAATCGCTTTGTTGCACCATTAAGGCTCATTGGTGTGAATATTAGTGCTTCATCATCTTGATGTCAAAAAACCCCTCTAGAACCAAGATTATTTTTGCGTAGCTCTTGGTGTGCTTACCCGTTCTGGTCTCTCATCTAGTGTCTGGCTTTCCCTGCGGCAAGCCCCACAGCGTGCACGTGGCCAGAGCATATCTTGCTTTAGTCAGGTCACCTTTAGGGGTCCTGCAGCCTGTTGTGGCTGTGGAGCTGCTCTGATGGATGGCATTAATAGCAAATGACTGTCACCTTGTCACCTTAGTGTTTCGGGTGATGCCCAGGGTTCTCTGCTGCCATTGTTAGAGAACAGTTTCACAACTTGTCCCTTACTACATGTGTTAATTTTGCTTTCAAAGTCTGGTCTGCTGTCACAGCCCGTATGCGTGTCCCTTTCGTCTGTGCATCGTGGTCTCCTGCTGCTGGAGGTGGCCGGCAGCCTGGTGACACTGTGAGGAAAGGGGAACTCCCACGCTCTCACTCCTATTTACCTTCCCTTTGAGACCATTTTCACAATACAGAGGTTGCCAGTGATCACAGCGTTTGCTGCCCTGTGCCCAAGGAGAGGTGATGAGGACACATCCCATTTCCCACCAGCCTTCCCCCGGTGGGGGCTGTCAGGTACCCCGGCGCTGTCGGGGAGCCCCAGGGCTGCCCCATCGCCGGCGGGATGCGGGCGCGCATCCCTGGACCGCTCTGACTCTTCCCGGCGTGGGATGCAGCCGGCAGCCTCCCGTCCCTCGGGTGCCAGCTGGGGCCCTGCCAGCAGAACCAGACCTCCCTGGGCATCATCACCTTCCCACTGGCAGAGCCGCGGCCAAATAAAAAGCGTTTTCCTTTCTCCATCACCTACCTGCTGTGCAGATGCCCGGCCTCGGGGAGAGAGATGGGGCTGTGGGCATCTCTCCAGCCATGCCTCAGTCTGGTTTTGTCTCCTTTAAAATGTCTGCACGCCCTGGTTTGCAAATACAGTCAGCTCTGCCTAACTCCAGTGAGGATGTGTGGGGAATTTTTTATGTTTTTATTTATTTATTTGCTTTGTTAACTCCTTATGTGCCCCTGGCTGATATAATTTGGCCCGAGATGCTAGAAATCCCAGCGTGTACTCCATGTCTGCATGCTTGCCTTTATTATTATTATTATTATTATTTCTTTTTATTTATTTCAGCAAAGACAGTATGTTTCAGCTCCCAGGAGAGAGGAAAGCAGAATTAACTTTCCATCTCTGTCGTTGCTAATTTAAGGGGTGAGAAAGTGGCCTGGGTCTGTTTTTTAAGAACTGAGTGTGTGCTGATAGTATTAGTGTCAGTATTGAATAACTCAGTAAGCTGAGGAATGCAGTAATATCTAAGATTAAATCTGTTCTTAATTGCTGGGTTATAAATGGCAGCGTTTTCTCCAAATGGAATTAATTTATTATTTTTCACTTGCTGACACAAGACTCGGCAGCACGAACCCCACCGTTAGCATCAATACAATAATAGGGCGCTTCCAAAAGGTGCGTTTGGCATTTGTAACGCACTACACAATCTAACCAGACCATAAACTGTGTCAAAATACTGTTAAGGTGGTAATTAAAACTTTTAAAAAGTCGCAGAATAGATGAGTACATTCCAAATTGTGACTTTTCAATGAAGCTCTTTCATAAAAAACATTGTTTCTTGCCAAAACAAATTCAAAGGCATTTTTGTAATTTCTGTTGGGGAAAGGAGGAGTGTTTATCCAGCCTTTCATGTTGGCTGGGCTTTTTGAATTTTACTTTAAAAAAAGAAAAGAAAAAAAAGGCGGTACAGAAAGAGGTATTTTTGTCTGAATGTGCATTAAAAAGTCCTGCTCCTGTTCTCTCCAGTGAGATGCATGAAGTTGGGGTGAAGGCTGGGGGTGCAAGGTTCTCCTTTAGCATCGTAGCCAAGATCCAGCGGTGATGGGATCCCCTCGCATGTTCAGTTTGGGGCAGAAACGGGCACCAGGGCTGTTCCTCATGGCAGGAGGGTGCTGGGAGGGTCCGGATGACATCGGTGGCAAAGCTCCCCTTGCCCCTCGTGGCTCCTGCTTTTGGAGGAGGAACCTCCTGCGGGTGCTTGGGGTGAGGACGGGGTTCCCCCGTTCGCTTGGCAGAGCATCTTCTGCAGCGACAGGCATCCAACCAGTGCGTGAAGCAAAACTGCTCGGGGTATTTATAGTTTTCCCTTATGATTTTTTAATTTTTTTTCAATCCTTCCAATTTTGGACACATTTTTGACAGCTTTTACCTGCTGAGTCACCATTCATCCTCTTGCACGGGAGCTACTCCTGCAGTACCAATTCCCCGAGCAGGCTTGAGCAGCCATAATTTAAAAATAAATCCTGTTGAGGAAGTGTTTCTTCCCCTCCCCCCCTCTTTTTTTTTTTTTTTTTAAATATATATATATCTCACCAACTGCTTTTCCTGCTGTGTGTTTGCTTTCTTGCACAAGATGGCTATTTTATAGATGCGATGCCTTCACGTTGCTAAGGATGGCTTTATGATTTATCACGTCCCGCCGCAGCGCACCGTACGGAGGAACTGCGTGTTGAAACCAGATAACGGTGCAACTTTTTTTTTGAAGATGACTGTATCTGATTCTGCAACAAGTGCTCTGGTTTTCCTAAGATGGGTTTTTCTGGTGGTGAACCACAACTTGAGCCCAAACTAGTTGATGGCTGACACTCCAGAAGGCTGTGCTGCCATCCAGTGAGACCTGGACAGGCTGGAGAATTGGGCAGGGAAAAATTTAATGAAATATAACAAGGGTAAGTGTAGAGTCTTGCATCTGGGTAGGAACAACCCCAGGTTCCAGTGTAAGTTGGGGAATGACTTATTAGAGAGCAGCGTGGGAGAAAGGGACCTGGGAGTCTTGGTGGACAGCAGGATGGCCATGAGCCAGCACTGTGCCCTTGTGGCCAGGAAGGCCAATGGCATCCTGGGGTGTGTTAGAAGGGGGGTGGTTAGTAGGTCAAGAGAGGTTCTCCTTCCCCTCTACTCTGCCCTGGTGAGACCCCATCTGGAATATTGTGTCCAGTTCTGGGCCCCTCAGCTCAAGAGAGACAGGGAACTGCTGGAGAGAGTCCAGCACAGGGCAACGAGGATGATGAAGGGAGTGGAGCATCTCCCTTATGAGAAAAGACTGAAGGAGCTGGGGCTCTTTAGTTTGGAGAAGAGGAGACTGAGGGGTGACCTCATTAATGTTTACAAATATATCAAGGGTGAGTGTCACGAGGATGGAGCCAGGCTCTTCTCGGTGACAACCACTGATAGGACAAGGGGTAATGGGTAGAAACTGGAACATAAGAGGTTCCGCTTAAACTCGAGAAGAAACTTCTTCTCAGTGAGGGTGACGGAGCCCTGGCACAGGCTGCCCAGAGAGGTTGTGGAGTCTCCTTCTCTGGAGACATTCAAGACCTGCCTGGACACGTTCCTGTGTAGCATTATCGAGGCGTTCCTGCTCTGGCAGGGGGACTGGACTTGATGATCTTTCGAGGTCCCTTCCAATCCCTGACATTCTGTGATTCTGTGATTTGGTAGCTCTGCTTAATAAATTTCTGTGTGCAGCACATAGCGGTGCCTGATGGTTGGGTGGATGGCTGAGAAGGGAGAGTTGGTCTTTCCAAGGGTAAACCTGATATCCAGGTCCGTTTTCTTTCCCAGGTTCGGATGGCAGGAGTGTTTACAGCTATTTTTGCAATGTTGCTTGGTGCTTAATCTGCAACACTTGCTTGCAGACTGCCTCTTGACACCCAGACTGTGACAGCCACCTCTCTAGAAACCACTTGGGCAGACTTTGGATACGTGCAATGTTGGTCATTTAGGGTATCGAAGCACCTGCCTTTCTGTTGCTTCAAGTGCTTTCTGCCCCAAAAATGCATCTCAGATTTATTTGCTTTGCTGTAGTTTGGTGCATTGGGTTGTAAACGTCAAGGATATTGTTAGCTTCTTCTTATCTCCCATGTTTTCATTAACTGGAGCCCGCGTTGATGCTGCAGAAAGGGGATTACTTTATGGTGTGCGTGGCTGTTCTGCCTGCACAGTGTGTTCCTTATTTTGTGGGTATTCCCACTTTCCCCCTTTCTGGGGGAAACACGCTGCAGAAATGGAATATTCAATATATTAATAAATTTCAGTCTATATTTTAATCCGTCTATATATTAATCCTCCACGTGGTTGCATTTTCCTATAATACAGCTGCTAGTGGGATGTTAATCTTAGTGAAAGTCTATTTTAGCTTTCTCCTGGCCTGCTGTCATCCCACGGGGGCGAATCCTCCCCCGGGAAAGAGGAAGGGAGACTATTTAAGGAGGAACGATTCGGGAGGGAACAACTGCAGCTGAAACCGAAGCCAGCTTTGGGAGGAGGAGGAGGAGGAGGCTGGGAAGGAGCTATTTCAGGTCTCTTGATCCTTGGTGGTTTGGGGGTGTCTGGTAGGTTTTGTGGCATCCTTCGGGGTTCTGCTTGCGTGCAGGCGCACCTCGTGTGCGCTGCGGGTGTCAGACGTTGCGTGTGTTTCGTGTTGCGTGCCTGCCCCTTCCTTAAGTGTTTTTATTATATTTTGCCCTGTTTTCCGAGAGGGTCAGATCACAGCAACCTCGTATCCGAAATCTCATCCTGCTTGCAAACATGCACCTTGTTTTCTTCCTTCTAGCATCTTCCAAGGAGTGTCCCATCTTTTCCAATGCTCAGCTTCTAATGCCCCAGGGATACTCTCTATTGATCGACCAGGATGTCTTCGACCTCAAATTCAGCCAGGCAGCTCAGGTCCCCATGAGAGGGGTGTTTGAGTGCAAAACCCACAGGAAGTATTTGCAGTCCTGGGTGTGATGCTCTTGCCTTTGCCCCTGTATTTTTTTTTTTTTCCTTGATGTCTAGAGGTCCCTTCCATCCCCTGACATTCTGTGACACAGAAGACGACAAACTTTGTACTTCTCTGCCTTTGAATCTGAATGAGTAATTCAATAATGAGTAGCTATCAGTTCATTGCTTTCATGTTAAGGAGAAATCCTGTCCTTTTAAAGCCTTTATAGAAGAATTAGATAGCGAGCTAATTTCTAATCTTGGGCGACTAACCGGCACTTGAACATAAGGCTTCCCTTTATCGTTGCAGTCTCTTTTGTTATAGGGATCTTCAGCATATGGTTTTTAGAGAATTTAACATATAGCTCAGACACATGGTGACACACTCCTAGTCCTCTCTGTGCATGTAAGTCTAAAAATGGCCTTTTTCTTTTTTTTTTCCAAGTTTCCAGGATGCTTGTGAATACTTAGCGCTAGAAAGGGAAACAAAAGGCCCACCAACACCAACAGCTTTTGCAAAAAAGAAGGTTTCTAAAAATGCGTCTGCCTTTAGCGAGGAGAGCACGCGTGCCTGGGCTATAACACGAAAATTGATGACATGTTTTGCTAAATTTGCGAAGGGTTTTTCAGTGCCGGGCATTTGTTTAACAGTTGGGAAAAAGCTTGTAAAACTGAGGGATTCATGGAGTGGTTTTTCCTCCTTTCTTATCCCATCTGCTTCTTGCCAGGCTCTTCTGAGCTGCCCGCGTTGGGGTCCTAGCTCATCTCCTTGTGCCTGCGGTGGTCCTTGGGCACTGAGCCTGGACACAAGCTTCCTTCTTCTGTCCTGCATCCTCCTGCTTGTTTAAGATGCAAATTTTGTAAACAGACATTTTCCTTCCCTCCCGATCTGCCTACGCGGGCACTCGAGGGCAAGTGGCTGGTCCTGTCCTGCATCCCAGTAGCTGCTGGGGAGGGAGCAGGGATGCTGCAGCCCCTCTCCTCTCTGGCATTAGGTGCTTTCGGTAGGGTCAAAAATGCTAAAATTGTGGTAGGGCTGCGATTAGGGGAAAGGAGGCTGTGGTGGCACGGGCTGTGCATCCCCACTCCTGAGCAAAAAGGGTTTGTGGTTTCTGGGAGAAAAAGCTTCAGGGTTGTGGGATGGGACTGGATGGTTGGGTTTAGACTCTGTCCAAAGGATTTCAGCTTCCTGATATTATTTCAGCTTCCTATAGATTATGACCAAGACAATTCTACTTCAAGTAGAAGGTGAATTGGGCCAGGCAGTATTTAAATTGGTTTTGGAAAAGCAGCTTTTTTTACAGTTACTGTTCGTCCTTCCTCTCAGGTGTCCCTTTGGCTGATGACGTGTGGTAAAGAGGAGAAGAAAAGAAGGGGAAATCCTTCTTAGGGATAAAGAACAGCGTTTTGTCCCTAGTGCCGGAGCCAGGCAGCGAAGCGTGAGAAGGGCTTGAGAGGGATTCATTGTAGCTGCAGGTTTCTTGGCTTCAGCCATCTTCCCTTCAAAGCAAAAGCCACACAGATACCTCTGTTTTTATTATTGCCATCATAGAGGAAGCATTTTCTGTCTGAAATAATAGCTGTGGGGAATTTCTTGCGTAGTTGAAGGATAAGCAGGACTCTTGACCTGCGCTGAGGCTGCAGGGACTCCTTGGAGTAAAGGCTTTGGGCTGTGTGAGTTCTCATGTCGCTGAGGATGATGATGCTGTGCTACAGCATGTCTGAATCTTGCTCAGAACACACAGGTTTAGCTTCATTTTTCTTTTTTTCGCTGAAGGTATTACATGTGCTGCTGGCTTTGTAGGCTTTCTTCTTCCCATGCATGTTAGTCTGTGCGCAAGCCGAGAGCTGATTCCTGGGGAATTCTCCCCGTCGGCATCCCGAGAGGGGTGGGATGAAGACACGCAGTGGGGAACATGCAGCACCCGAAGTCGAGGGATCCCTGTGAGAACCCCGTTTTGTGCTGTCTCCCCTTGCTCAGCGGGGCGTCTCCTCCCATGGTGTCCCTCCAGGAGAGCATCAGCTTATTGCATCCCATGCACCAAGGGATGCCCCTAATCCAGACCTCCTAAAGCTGCTGCTGCTCTGCTGCTTTTGGCGAGGGAACGGGAAAGGTTTGGGTGAAGGTTCTGTCTGGTGGGTTCCAGAGCTGCTCCCTCCCATCCCAGACTGTGAGATAAGCCGAAGGAAAGCGTAGGGATGTGTTCCCTCCCTCCTCCTCCGGCACGCACATAACCCCGAGGCTTGGCTGCTGTTTCAAAGCTGCTCTCTTGCTGTTTTAAATTTAGGAGCTGGCTCACGCAGGCGCGGGATGCGAGCGGCTGTGCCGAGGGGCAGGAGCAGTGGCTGGAGCTGCTGCCTCTTCCTCCTCCTCCCACTGGATCCACTGCCCTCCCCAGCCCAATTCTGTACTTCCACCTCCCCCGTGACATCCCTGCTTCCGAGTCCAGTCATTGGGAGTTGGGGGCCTTGGGAGGGAGCTTTCAATGTTGGGGCAAGAGAAGCACTGGTGAGAGGGGGTCTTCAGGTCTGTGCACCCACGTCCCTGCATCCTCGATGTACAACCTTGTCCTGTGATTGTGTTCAGGCTATAAAACTCACTTTTTTTGACTTGAAAAGTCATATTGGCGTGGATTCAGGGAGCACACAAGCACGCAGCTCCTGCCTGTGTCGGCATGAGTTGAAGTCAGAGTATCAGCATCTATCCTGATGCTTGACCTCTTGTGTGCTCTCCGTTGCAAATGCACTTTTTTTGTGAATTTGGGGAGGAAAAAAAAAAGAAAATACATAAAGGTCTGTGCTAAAGGCAGTCCCGGTGGGATGGCTTCATCTTTAGCCCCTGTTTCTTTCTTGGCCCTCTCCTAAGAGGTAGATAATCTGCCTGGCAAGGGTGCTGGGAAGCTAAATTAATTCATGCTGAGGTCTCCAGATAGAAAACGCTGCAGTAGGCACAACGTGTGGGTGTAGGCACGGTGCTGTGTAGCGCTCGGATGGTGCCTGTTAACGTACACGTACAAATGTGCTGATACCTTTCAGCGTGGCTTTAAAAATCGCCTGTACCGTTCAAAGTGTAAATATAGGAGCAGTAACCAACCCGGCGGTGCTCTCCGCGACCTCCAGCTTCCGAAGCGGAGCCTTGTCTTAACCTTCTTTCTGTACCCGGGTTCTCGTCTTGCATTACAGGTCCCTGCTGGGGACGTGCACTTGTAAGACTCTGTATTTTCCTTGACGGTCACGGAGGATTGCAGCTTTTCATCAGGAGGCCTGACTCCCCTCCTGTCCTCAGGCAGAGAGGTTTAAATAAAAGGAAAGTTTCTTTGGGTAGGAAAAAAGTAAATAAGGCTCCACCTGAATTTCCCGTGTTGTTTTTTTTTTTTTTTTGGTCAAGAATAGCCTGGAACACTCCTCACTAGAAACAAATAAGAGCTGAGTACAATAATTTGTTTGACCTGAGTATACCGATTTGTTTTGAGCGTGCTGTAGGAGCAGGAGGCTGCAATAGCTTCGCAGTCCTTCTGCGGGTGAAGCGGGAGAGGTGAGGGTGAGAGTTTCTGCTTTGGGGTGTGCTTGGGGCATGGCCGTGTGCATCTTGGCCAGAAAAATGAGACCCCTCCTCAGCCATCCAACATGCCAGAAGCCTTGCTTTGCCTCATCGTCATGCAGATGGTGGGTAAAGGTGAAATTGTTCCTCAGACCCCTCTGGTGCCCTCGCACTGAGGTTTCCTCGCATAAGGCTTGATGCAGCTTCTCGCCAGAGATGGGAGTTCACCTCCGTAGGAATAAGACTTTCCTTAAAAAAAATAAGTGTGTTTTTGGTCTGGAAAATACTTTGAGATCCTCAGATCCTCCAGCCAGAAGGGAGCATGCTGATCCTCCGGTCTGGCCAGACTCTGTCAGTCCCCTAGCCAAGCTCCTGGGTTTTGGGTGAGCTGGATTTTATTTCGGCATTTTCCATCAACTCCGTGAAACGGGGTCAGCCCTTGCCCGCCGCTCTCTCCGGTGGATGATGTCTCGTCTCCTCTGCCAGGAAATCCTCTCTGCTGTGCCGAGCTCACCGACAGAACACATCAGCAGCCGGGGGGCTCTTATCAGGAGGTGAAAGCAGATGCTCAGCACCTGCTGAGGGACGGTGGTTCCTACCTGTTTGACTCTCACCATCCCTTCTCCGAGCCCCGGAATGATGAGTAGCAGCATCCCTCCTCCCCACCCACCGTTTCCAGTGGGTCCTATTTGCACCACGAGCGACAAATACATAAATAAATGCGGGCAGGGGTTTCCCCTCTTGGGGTGAGTGGCCGGCTCGAACACACCAGTTGCAGGGACCTCAGCCGGGGCCGCCGGGTTTTCTTCTGCTAGGAAGAGCCAGGTTGAGCGATAAAGGCCCCCTTGTTAATGTGTATTGCCTCAAGCTATGTTTCCACAGCTTTCCAGTCTGTTTACCGAGAGTATTCAGACATGTAATTCCACCGGATCTGGCTGCTTACGGAAAAGGCTGGATTATTTGTGTTTCATAAGTAAGGCCAAAAAACACAAGGTCCAGAGCAATGAAAGGCAGCTCTGCATCGTTCCTAATGGGGTTTCTTTTTTCGTCCCGCTCTCCTGCCTTTGGCTTTTTTTTTTTAGTTTTTATTTTTAACCATAGGGCTCCCCCGCCTACCCTCTGTGCCCCGTTATCCACATTCTCTCCCAAAACTTAGCGAAGCCAACCGTGTTACCACAGGAGAGAACATTTCTGCCCCCCTTGCACAACTTCTGGCTTCACCCCACATGCTTTCACCCCCATGGCGTCCCTCACCTGGAGAGTCCTCTTTCTGGTTTAATCCTGGGGGGTTTTTTGTACTGTAAAATCTTATTTTGAGAGGAGTCAGGATTATGTATAATGAGACCTGGGAGCTCCTGAGGAAGGGAGGAGCGATCCATCTGGAGAAACATCCCTGGTGAACCTTTTCCCGGTGTGATGGGGGAGTTGGTGGAGCTGCCCTCATCTCGGTGAGCCTTCGTGTTCCCCACCACCTTTTCCCAACTCTCCTGTGTCCTCTTGGCCATAAAACCAGCAAAGGCGAAAGGCTGGTTTACACGAGCACCTGCGTGAGCTCTGCATTTGCCCCCTCCCTGTGGTGCAGCATCCCTCCTCCATCTCCTGTGGAGCCCATGGGAAAAGCTGCTCTGTACAGGTAAACGAGCAGTTGGGTTAATTAGAGCTTTCTGCACCTTTTCCAGCTGGGTGCCAGCAGAAGTTGGGGTTGGCTTGTGTCCTTGAGCCTGGACCACAGCTTCAGGGCTCACACCTGGACCCTGCAGTGATGGTCAGGCTCTGCAGGATGGAAAAAAAAAACCCTAAAGCCTATTTTTTTTTCTGTAAAAATGTCTCTAATGATAGTTTAGCCTGTCCTTAAAGTACCTCGTAGGAACTATTAACGTAAAAGCAGTGCTGGTACAAATGCGGCCATATGTTCGTCTGAACAGGAGGTGTCGATTCAATTAGCAGAAGTGTTTGGAGGAACATCTGTGAAGGGGTAGGAGAGATTTCCCGTACCACCGGCACGGCAAGTCCTGTTCCTGTTGGACTCATGCTTGGTCTCCAGAGCTGGACCAAGTCTCTCGTCCTGTGAGACTGCCTCACCGAGATGCTGCTGCCTCGTTCAAAAGAAAATAAGTAAATAGTTAGATGTTTTTGCAGTCTGCCCTGCTGCTCAGGGTGGTTTGCAGGACAACTGGTGTGCACGGTAATAGCGTGGCTTGTCCTTCAGCCAGGCAAGCCTCGGTTTTCCTAAGTTGGAAAGAATCGCTTTGGATAAACTTGGTAAAGTCTGGCTTTGCGTCCCATTGGAGTCGGTGAACAGATACCCGTTGTTTTATGGAGCTGTGGGTGAAAACCTGAGAGCTTTCCTTTGGCTGCAGCGTACGGCATGCTAACAGCTGGGGAGGTGAGAAGCACCGAGCTGGGGTCATTTACCTGCTCTGTCATATGTGCTGCCGAGATCCTGGGTGCTGGAATTTTGGGGCTTAAAGATAGTCTCTGTGTGTGCATCCTCCTGCCATGCCCACCCGGTTAGCTGTGTCCCTTAGCCTGCACGATGCTGCATCCTCAACCCGATCGGGGATTTGGGCTGGGGACATCCCGACAGGCCACGCGGCCAGCTCTAGTGAGGGCTGACTAGCAGATCCATGGAAAATCCTCCCAGTAGCAAGGCCTTGGAAGTGATGTTTTCCCAGTATAAACTCTCATTTTCCCAAACCTCAGCATTTTTGGGGACTTTGTTAGATTCCATGCAGACCGATTAGGCTGAGACCTAAGTTTGGGAAACCAACCCCATGAGCAGAAGAACAATGTGAAGCTGTTCAGGCTGCTTCTGTTCTAATGGAAAACAGACTTGAGGACTTTCTTGCTTGTTCTGGGGATAGCAAATGACTCTCTGAAGCTCTGCTCGCTGTCTGTCTGACTTTTCAGCATAGCAATTAATATAAACCCCCATTTTAAATGTATCCTTGGAGAAGAGCACCCATCGTGTCAGACCATAGATTTAGGGATGGTGGATCATCACGACCGCAGCAGTTTGAGGGTGATGCAAACCACACTTGGCAGCTTCTGCATTTGCTGCTCAGAGCTGCAGCAGGGAGGAGAAGGGGTAATCCTGCAAAACAACGATGTGCACAGACTGTCTCCTTTGTGTCTTCAAAGCATCACGCAGCTGTGAACTAGTTAAGGCCAAACTTTGATCTGCTGAGTCACGAAATTGTGAACCGTGGGAGGGGGACATAGACCTCAAGTCTTGCTCCAGCTTGTTCTTCCCCTGGCTTGACGTGCAGCTGGACATCGTGTCACATCCCAAATGCAAGGGGACGTTCAAGTCCACAAAACATTTGACACCAGAGATGTGTTTAGGAAGGCGAGACCCCCCCCAAACGAAGGTTTGGTGCTGGTTTGAATTCCTAAAGAGCAATATAGGAGGTGTATAACCAGCATGATCTTCAAGCAGGCTCATTCTAAGAGACTCTAGATGCTGATAATAAAGCCAGTTAGGCTCTTTAATGCCCTATGTGATGTTTCCAATGGCATTTTATGTTTAAGACTTCCTTGGTAGGACAGCAGTAGGATCTAGAAATATCCGAGGCATTAACAGCATCTCTGTCTCTCTCCTTCTCATCCAAAGATAATAAGAGCTGCAGGACTCGCCCGTCCCCCAAAGCTGCAGGGCTTGTGTTGCTTTTCCTTGCATATTTTGGCAGGGAGAAAATAGCCTTGGAAGTATAGTAAAAGACAGAAATGTGCTGGAGCATCAGAAATCAAACCAGCCTCTGTGAGGATGGAGTAAGAGAACATAAAGATTTTTCTTTCCTTCTGAAGGCGTTATGAGCAAAGCTGTCGTTCTTGGGGATGGAGGATCATAAAGTGCTTTTTTGGACTGGAGAAATGATTCAAACTGACATTTCAAGATGAAAACAAAAATGGGGAAAAGCTGAATTTTTAAGAACTACTGCTTGCACAGTTTAAAAACAACAGAGTACATTTGCTTTGCAGTTTTGCTGACATTATTACTCAAAGCTGTGCATTAATAATTTGAAGGTAGTGATAACTTCTTGACTGGTCTGCTAATTTTTAAACCTGTTTTTGCTGGACAGGGTGACTGGTTTTTCTTCCCGTTTTGTGCCTGTTTACATCAGAGCTGTTGCTCTGTGAGATGCCCTCAGGAAGGGGGGAACCAGGAGCTTGGTTTTGGCCACTTCGAGCTGTCGTAGAATCATCGAATGGTTTAGGTTGGAAGGGACCTTCAAGACCGTCTTGTTCCAACCCCCCTGCCATGGGCAGGGACATCTCCCACCAGCCCAGGTTGCTCCAAACCCCGTCCAACCTGGCCTTGGACACTTCCAGGGAGGGGCTTCCACAGCTTCTCTGGGCAACCTGTGCCAGGGTCTCACCATCCTCACAGTGAGGAACTTCTTCCTAATGTCCTACCCTACTCCAGTTTAAAACCATTGCCCCTCACTACACGGCTTTGTAAACAGCCCCTCCCCAGGTTCCGTGTAGCCCCTTCAGGTACTGGAAGGCCACTATAAGGTCTCTCTGAAGCCTTCTCTTCTTCCAGCTGAACAACTGCACGCGTGGTCTCATGAGAGAGAGTAGACGGGGAGATTCACCTCCCTCGACCTGCTGGCCACGCTGCAGCCCAGGATGCGATTGGCTTTCTGGGCTGCAAACACATGTTGCCAGGTCATGTTGAGCTTCTCATCAACCAACACCCCCAAGTCCTTCTCCTCAGGATGGCTCTCAATCTGCTCTCTGCCCAACCTGTATTGGGGTTGCCCCAAGCCAGGGGGCACAAGACCTTGCACTTGGTCTTGTTGAACTTCATGAGGTTTGCACGGGGCCACATCTTAAGCCTGCCAGGGTCCCTCTGGATGGCATCCCTTGCCCTCCACACTCATCTTGGTGTCATCGGCAAACTTGCTGGGAATGCCCTCCACCCCACTGGCACAGAAGAGTCACTTTACTGCGTTGTTTAATCGATATTCAATTTTTTCTACAACTGTATCTATCCTCATCACCCCAGAGTGGCTGCGTTCAGGCAGTAAGTGATGAACGTCAGCTCCTATGGGAGGGAAGGATCTTGGAAGAAGTGAGCAGGAAGTCGTAATAGAAGCAGCTCTGATTTATAGAGTCATAGAATCCTTTAGGTTGAGGTCCAACCGTTAATTTAGTGCTGCCAGGTCCACAACTAAACCATGTCCCTGAGCACCATATCTCCACGGCTTTTAAATCTTTCCGGGGATGGTGAATCCAGCACTGCCCTGGGCAGCCTGTGCCAGCGCCTGACAATGCATTGGGTGAAGGAATTTTTCCTGATGTTCAGTCTAAACCTCCCCTGGTGCAGCTTGAGGCTATTTAAATAAAACCTCTGTACGGTTTGGGGTTTTTTTTGGGGCGGAGAAAGAGGCAAAGAAGAAATACACAATGTGTCAGTAATGCCTTCAGAAAGAAAGCAACAACACAACTGAAAATCCCAGATAGCAAAGTGTGAGGAATCTGGTTCCGAGCTTTTTGTGGTGCTCCCTCTGTGCTGTCACATCTTTTATTTCAGTTTCCCTGCAAGCAGCCGCGCGTCTGTGGCGCAGGTTTACTCCTGAGCGACGCTGAGCTGCGTCTGCCTGCAGTTTGTCTTTCTGCAGAAGGATGTTTTTGCCAATTTAAAAACAGATCTTCAGTCTCTCAAGAGATGAGGTGGCTTCGAACGCCCACGGGTTTGGTTGGATTTTTATTTTTTTTTTCGTGGCGTGCTTGCTTCCAAAAACGAGTGGGAATCCTTCCAGAGATGAGCACTCTAACTTCAACTTTGGGGAAGCTTTTTTTTATTTTTCCCTCTTAGTTCGATACCTTTTTTTGCTCATTAGTGATGGCAGAGGTATTTATCACAGCATCAGCCATCCGGCTTCTCTGCAGCAGCTCCCAGCCTTTGTATAATGCTGGGGAATTCAGGCAAAGTGCAGGATGTAAATACAGAACAGGGCAGATAAAAATTAAGAAAGCCCTGTTTGTTTAAAGCTTTTTTTTTTTGATAGGAAGAGTGAAAATTAAACTTCAAGTGATGACAGCCTGCGTTAGGATAAGAATATACTCTAATGAGTTGCTGTGCTTCGAATTAAATTTTCGAGTGCTGCTTGTTCGCTGTCGGGGTGTTAAAGTCAAACTGTTGGGGTGAGGAGTCTATGGCAAAGTACCTGTAAATAGGTTATTGAAATGCTCAATTTTTTTTCTGTTGAATTGGCCAGTTCTGTTCAGCCCCTTCAAATCAAAGAAAGTCCTCAGGGGCTGAAACAAGCCTGGAGATTTTTCCTCTGCAACTCCCAAAGTTAAGCCGAGACCTGTAAGTTCTAAAAGCTTGGGACCAATGAGAAAAAATTAAAAAATAATAATAAAGAATAAGGGCTAAAAAAAAAGAGAGCAGGTAATCTGAAATACAAGGAAAAAAAGCTTCGATCCCCTTGCGTTCTCCGTGTGTATTTCTCAGTGCCAAAGCTACCTTGTCATCCTGCTCTTCGGTTTCCAGTTGAGCGAAGTTTAACACATCACTGCGAAAGATGAGCGAGTAGTAAATACAATGATTCATCATTCCTACCGTAGTGAAAAAGGGAGGTGGGGAGTGTCTGTCAAGTTCTCTCAAGTCCTTGAATTAAATGTGTAGGGATTTTGAATAACCTCGGAGTTAGCAAATAAAAGCACTAATTTTAGCGTCGAGATGATACTTAATTGAAAAGCAGCCGAAGGGACATACTCATTTTTAGGCAACCAACAAAAAAAGTATAAATACAAAATAACTTTAAAATAAAGTAATTGGAAATTAATTGAAATTTAATTTTAATTAGGTGCCTGAAATTGGATCGTCTGGATCCCTTGGGGGTCCTATCCTTGTCTCTTCCCTTTTTTTTTTTTTCCCCTCTGTAAGGCAAATGCCGATTAATTTTTTAAAGGTGCTTTAAATAACTTCATGTCTGCAACCTGTTGCAAGTCAGTGGGACTCAGGTGTTCAAAGGTTCAGGAACCCACGTGCAGCTGTAGTTACAGAATAGCTGCGAAGGGGGAGAAGCGTTCAGGTCTTTGTTTGTCCTGGCTGCCCAGTTTCCCTTAAAAGCAGGAGAAAGAAAAACCCAATTTTGTTGTTCTGCTTTGAAATATCACCTGTGCTGTTTTTTTCCCTCCTTGCCTGGAGAGAAGAGGGTATGGTTCAGACCTTTTGGAGAAGATCTGGCATGTTTTCCTCTGAAACTCTGAGTGTCTGGAGATGCGATGGCTTTTCCCGACACCTCCAGCCGCGGCAGCACCTTAAGGCTGGACAGTGGTACAGAATCCATCCATGTCCCTTGGGAGCCTGGTGTCCTGTTTTTTTGTTGTTCTAGCAAGGGTCCTCATGGGCATCTAGACAGGCTTTCATTTAATCCTGGTGTCCCAGGTGTCTTGCTGGGCACTGCCTCTTCTCAAAGGGCTCCCAGGGCTGGAGGAGATGCCCGAGCATTCCCCTACTGCCATTTCCATAGTCCAGGACGTGCAGGTGCCAAAACTTCTTCTCGGAGCTTCGTTGACTTTCTTGGGAAGATCATGACGCCGCTCCTGGCCGCCCGCGGGGCGATTTCACCGCGGTCCTGCCCTTGACAAGCAAAGGCACAGCTCCCACCAGCCGCTGGGGTGGTGGTGGGGCAAGGAATGTCCTCTGTCTAGACGGGTGGTTCTGACTCAGGAAGAGCGCGGTTTTGGGCAGGCTCTCACCAGCTCCCTCGAGGCAGGGCTCAGGTGTACCGAACCGCTGCTATTTTTGTACCTGGGGAGATGAGGGCAGGCTCGTGGCTCCTCCAGGCAGCCCTAGACGAGCGAGATGCTTCAAAGACGGGCGGATCCTGGAGGGTTCTTCCGTGCTCAGGCCAAGCTGTCCCCGGCTGTGGCATCCCCAGGGTGGCCTTGTTGGAGGAGAAGGGCTGAATGGGCACATCCTGCAAGCCTGTGGCGTTGTGAAGTTCTCTGCAAACTTCACCCAAAATGTGTGCAGCTGATGGTGAAACGGGCTCGGCATCTGCAGATTTTAGTGGGAGGTCTCTTAAGTAGACTAATAACCTTAGGAAAGAAGATGATCCTGAGCGTAAACCACATTTAACCTTAAGGAACCGAAGTCATCAGTGACCTACTGCGGGAGGGAACCATTTGCTGTGATTTTGTGGGCAATACAATTGGACTAGATGATCTTTCGAGGTCCCTTCCAACCCCTGATGTTCTATGATACTATGATTCTATACCTAGAAATAGAATCATAGAATTTTCAGGGTTGGAAGGGACCCTAAAGATCATCTAGTTCCAAAGCCCCTGCCATGGGCAGGGACAATACCTGCGCCTTTCCCACCTTCCACTCCCTGGCCCTGGTCCTCGCTGCTCAGGGAAGCTGGCAGCGTGTTCTGGCTGCTCGCCGAGGATGTGTCTTGATGCTTAATCGACTCCAAGATGCCTTTGTCATGCTCGGTCAGAGGAGCGGTGTCTAAAAGGGGCGTCTTTAACGTTATGTGAGGAGCTGTTGCTTAACGGCTTGAACTGCAGAGCTCGTCCTTGTTGCGTAAAAAGACGGAAAAAGTTGAGAAAGAAGATAAAAACAAGTTTTCCTGTCCTTGTGCTGCACTGGCAGGAGCTGAGCTGCTCCTCGCGACAGCTTGCATGTGTCATACATGCACAAGCTGGCACGTGTGTGCAGACAGGGGGACGGGGACAGAGCTGGGGGGAGCAGGTCTCCGATCCCCTCGCCCGGGCGCTCAGCCGCTTGCGACGATCTCCTCAAGTCGACGGCGTTTCCTTCCACCTCTCGTGGCTCCAGAAAAGATGGGTTTCACTCGGGAAGCCAGAGCGGCTGTGTTATTTATAGAAGAATTATTTATTTGGACGTGAATAACCTCGGCATTTCTTGGCAGCAAGTGGGAGATCAGCTTCCCCGTCTGCTGTGTTCCTGCACCTTTGCTGCCTGGGGAGACCTTGTAGGATCCCAGGGAGGTTTCCTGGACTGGATCTCTTCCTCCCCGTACCCCTGCCTGTCCTGGGGCACTCCAGCACCCACCTGGGTACCATCCCAGGGTGTCCCCTCCATTCTGGCTGTCCCTCAGCATCCCTGATGATGGTGTACCTGCTGGCAGGCAACTCAGAAACCCTCTTTAAAACCACCTCCCTGTGCATATTGGGTAAGGCGGTCCCCCCGCCCCACCTCCAAAAGCTGATAAAACCCAATTCTTCAAGTTTAAGACACAAGCATATGATTAGCTGCATCTTACTCATTTTGCTGGTTTCCCCATTTCAGCTCCGAACTGAAATCATCCCTCCGCCTTTAACTAATGGAAATTCGGGTTAGGTGCCAAGATAGAGGCAGCAGAACCTGAAACTGTTTTTCCAAAGCGCTGGAAACGTTGTGCAGCTACGGCGACCGTAGGGGAGGCAGGATGGAAATGGTCACATCAGGTTTGTTACCTCCGATACCAATTTTCCAGAGATAAGGGTTAAGTCCCCTGCATCGTTCCGTCACAGAGTGGATTTGTTTGTCGCTTTGATACAGAGATTTTTGGTCTTAAGCTGAATCATGTTATTTTTTTTTGGCTGAGCGAAGGACCCGCAGAAAATGAATGGCTTTCCTCTGCATGCTTCCCCGTGCTCTTTTTCATCGTCAGAGCAATGTAAAGACTCCTCAGAGTAATTAGGAATCTAGCCCTTCGTTTTCCTTTTCTTTTTTCTTTTATCTAAAATTAGGGGAGAGGGCTCATTCCTCCTACGGAGCCGAGAGTCCACATGAAATAAAATCTCCCAGAGTGCGGTGCAGGGTTGAGTAATGTCACGTGTAACACTGACTTGTGCATCTGCCTCGCTTAACATGCGAATCGAGAAGAAAACAGATTTTTTTTTTCTTTCTCTCTTTCTTTTTTTTTGAAACGAGGTGTGTGGTTTGTGGAAGGCTTGGAAAAACCTCTGGAGCTCCTTTGCGTTGTATGCAATCCTCAGGCATATTTGTCTGACTGTCCTAGCTGCTAATTTAAAGGTCAAAGTCTTGGAGATTTCCCAGCGTATATCGTCTACCATGATTTTTTTTTTTTCCATACTGAAAAAAATAATAAATTTGCCAGTAATGTTTATTTATTTTCCAATTCATTTAAGGTCTTGTGGAGGGATTTATGTTTGCACTGGTGGGGCATTGCCCGAGCGAGAGCTGTGCGTCCTGCTGGAGCTGCCTCCAGCACAAGGGAAGGGCTTTTTTTTTTTGCTTTTTGTTTTAATTCCCTAAACGCAATTCCAATCTCAAGTACAAAAGTCTAATGAGGGGAAATACTGCACCAGAACATTTGCTTGTGGCTTTTTCTCTTCTCTCCCTCCCTTTCCCCGAGCGTGCCTGCGAGAGAGGATTTGTGCAGAGGGAGGGACCAGCCAAAATTTTCCAACGAGGAGCTGCTGGGGCTTGGCACGCCTGACATGCCGGCTCCTCGCTAGGATATTTAGAGGGAGATGGGATAGCTCAAACTGGGCTAACTGGGCTTTAACCTACTGCTGTACAGAGAGCAGCAGGTCTCTCAAGAGCAGCAGGTCTCTCAGTCTCTCCTTTTGTTTCCCACCCTGTCCCTTTTTCTCTGTCCCCCATCACCTCGTTTCACGTTCGGGATGGGTGAAGATGACAAGGGGTGACACCATGGGATGGGGAAGGAGGTTCCTATGGGGAAGGATGGCACCAGCTCTGGCTGACAGCCCCCAAGGTGAATGGTACCACAAGGCTAAAGGAAGGGCTACTTACCTAATTACCCCAAAGGATAATTACAGCAAGGAGCAGAAATGGAGAGAATGAATTTTCTGGGTGTGACTCATCCACTTTGCTCCTCTCTGGCAGAGCAGACTGGGTGGGGATGTCCCCAGAGATGCTTCCTAAGCCTGATGGTGTCCTTGGACATGAAGTGAGGGCTTCACCCGAGCTATTCTGCCCAGTTTCTGGAGCTGTGGGACCCAAAGTCGAACTTCTGGCCCTTTGGCTCCAGCATACTTTGAGGGGCACAGGACTTACACAGGGTCACGTTTATGGTTGGATTTGATTAAAAAAGTTCTTTTCCAACCTAAATGATTCTGTGATCGTGTTGTACAGACCTGGGTGAATTCAGGCAAGTCCCCTTTCCTCTTCCAGGCGTGGGTTTGAGTTTGGAGTTTGAGGTGCGAAGCGGGGCGGAGGGTTTGCCGGCGTGACCTCTTGCGTAACGCAGGGCTGGAGATCTCCGCTCGGCAGTTCCCCGGCCATGTCCCCTGCCTGTTCGAATTGGGCCATCTGCACCTAATTAGGGCAGAGTTTTTCTTCCAAGAAGCTCGTTCTTGAATGAACGCTGTTGAAAGGTGCCTTCGTTATATAAGGGCTCGTTGTAGGTCCTCCTGGGCCATCCACGGGGAGGGAGATGCCCCGTTGCCCACCCAATTCTTTCATTTTCATTTGATTCGCTTCTCTGCCAGGCTACACCTGCTTTCCCAGACCCCTTCATTAAACTCCAAAAGAATAAAAATGTCACATAACACCCCCCTCTCCACACACACACCCCTTCCTGCAGCCCAGTTTCCGTTGCCTCGCTTTATAACTGGATAGCAGTGATGTACCCGCGAAGGAATGCCGGGAACCGCTGCCGTTCGGGATCTTCTCCCGGCACACGGAAACTCCGCATTCTTCAGCCAGCTTGCGGCACGCCAGCGCATTCCTGTTCCATGAGGTGGAAGCAATGCTGGTAGTGTGAGCTGTGATTTCTGCGGCCGGGGTGGGGAAGCGCCGCTTTAAAAAAAGCCTCTTAATTATATTCTTTCTCGGCAACGCATCAGCGCTGTTTTTAGCCCATTACGAACGCTGCAATTTTTCTCTTAAATCACGCCTATTAGCTGATTGACCTAGTTTTTCTTTCTTCACATCAGAAAACGTCCCATTTTCAGGCACTTCACAACTCTTGAAGAAGAAGGGGGAGGGAGAGGGGGAGAAAATAAGGAGCCAAACCCTGTTTCATGCCCGTCTCCTCGCTCGCCTGCCAGTCACGGCGTTCAGTTCTTCACCTGGAAGCCCAGATACAACACAACTTCATAGCTGCTCCTTTGGATTTCTCCCTAATCCCCTAATTTCTCTAATTTTCTCAGCCATTCCCTGGCTGTGCTGCATCCATCCCTCGCTGGTACCCCCGAGGAGGGAAGAATGGGAGAGCTCTCCCCTCCAGATTTCTTAAGAAATTCCCTTGCTGCCAAACCAGCTTTTGGGAAGGTGCGTTGGCTTCGAGCTAGGAGAAGACCGGCTGCTGGCGTCAGATGTGTGTCAGTGTGATGGACCCACAGAGTTTGTGATCGATACGACGGGTGTATTTATTATAATTCCTCCTGGCAGCGACCTGCCCTTGATGAAATGCTGATGAACTTGAACAGAAAGTTAATTTTGCCTGGTTTGCATATTAAGCAGCAGTTTCTTCGAGGAAGCTGTTGAATTCAGTCCTTGCCGACGATGCGGGAGGTCGGGACCACTTCGGCCAGGGATGAAGCGATGAATAAAAGATGGGCTGCCAGGAGGGATAAATGAATCTCGGTGTTAGTCCAGTGTCAGCAGATGGTGCACCTGGGAGAAGTGTTTGTGGCAGCCTCCGTTTGGGGGAATGATTAAGGAAACTCAGTTTATTTAGTTTATCCGGGAGGACGTGGAGAATTGATCCATCCGTGCATAAATACCGACCCAGGTGGTTTCAACAACAGTTCATAGCTGGTTTTAAAAATGCAAAGAGTTGGAAGTCGATGCTGGAGGTGTTCAGACTGGAGATGGGTTTGGAGTTTTTAGGTTGTCATGTAATTAACCTCTACAGCAGCTTGGCAGGGGCTCAGGTGGGTTCTGTGTGCGATTCGAGTCGGTTCCCAAAGGGTGTTGATGCAGGGCTCCCTGGGTGTACAAGTCTCTTATTCTCTTAATTCAGCAAATTGGAGTAAGTGACCACAGTACAGCCTTTCCTGGCCCTCACATCGACCAGCTCGTGAATCTGTGAATAGTCTCATAATGTGGTTTTTTTGGTGGGTTTATTTTTTTTTTTTAGCTGGCGTGGGAGGCGTCTTTCCCCAGACCTGCTGCGAAGTTTCTTGCCTAGGCTCCAGCCTTGCCTCAAAACACACTTTCTGAAAATACCGATGCCTTTTTGGGGTGAAGACGGGGTCTTAGAACCTCGTGGCAGTCCCTTGGGTTACTCAGCAGTGACTGTGGTGTCTCTTCCCTTCCTCCCTATGAAGTTACCTCTATGCAGCGCTCGGTGGGACTTTTCCTCGCGCTCAGATGTGCATGTTCTACACATTTTGTACTTTTCTTTTTTCCCCTCTTATCATAGAATCATAGAATCATAGAATGTTAGGGATTGGAAGGGACCTCGAAAGACCATCAAGTCCAATCCCCCTGCCAGAGCAGGAACGCCTCGATAATGCTACACAGGAACGTGTCCAGGCAGGTCTTGAATGTCTCCAGAGAAGGAGACTCCACAACCTCCCTGGGCAGCCTGTGCCAGTGTTCTGTCACCCTCACTGAGAAGAAGTTTCTTCTCGAGTTTAAGCGGAACCTCTTATGTTCCAGTTTCAGCCCATTACCCCTTGTCCTATCAGTGGTTGTCACCGAGAAGAGCCTGGCTCCATCCTCGTGACACTCACCCTTGATATATTTGTAAACATGAATGAGGTCACCCCTCAGCCTCCTCTTCTCCAAACTAAAGAGCCCCAGCTCCCTCAGTCTTTTCTCATAAGGGAGATGCTCCACTCCCTTCATCATCCCGGTTGCCCTGTGCTGGACTCTCTCCAGCAGTTCCCTGTCTTTCTTGAGCTGAGGGGCCCAGAACTGGACACAATATTCCAGATGGGGTCTCACCAGGGCTCTTCCCTGTACTGTGACAAGCAGATCACTAACTCTTCACTTTCAATAGGGGTTTTGATCCCTTCAGCTGGTGAAGACGCTCACTCGTGGTGTCGCAGGAAACTACAGCCACCATGCTCCTTTTTCTTGCCAAAAAGTGTGAAAACAAACCCAAGGCAGTGATGCCCAAGAAGGCTGTACTGCTACTGGTTTCCTATGCAGTGGGAGCTTTACTGCTTACTGGTGCTGCTGGCATCACCTAGTCATTCCCTAGGGATGGACGTCGCACGGAGCCGAGCGCATTGATTCATCTCGCAGGGCTGGTCTTTTCGAAGTCGCAGCTTTCGGTAGGCGTGAAAAGATAAAACAAAGAAAATCCTGTTGCAACGGCTCCATCCATCCTCCCCGCCCCGGTCTATTCTTGGCCTGACGTGATACCAAGAGCATATTTTTAGATCTGTGGTCATGTGTTTGCTGTATCTGATGTGCTGCCGTGCCTCCTGCCCAGCCGGTCGCAGGGATGCGGGCTTCCCTGACAGGTTGCCAATCTTGGGAGTCCTTTCTCTGATCACGGATGGCTATTTCTAAAAAAAAATAAAAAATAATGAAAAATTAAAACCTTGAGGAGCTCCTAGCAACGTGTTGGGTTTTTTAATTGACCTGTGAAGACAAAAAAAATGCCGTTTGTAATAATGCGTCCTGTACTGATGCACTGTAAGAATACATTGCAATAGAAATGTGCTCTGTCTGTAGATGTTTAGGGTGCTCTTTCCTTGGGAGACTTGCCTAACTGTCCAAATACAGACATATTTTATATATATATATATTAGTTGTACTGCATATCAACCCTTTGTGTTCAACATCTTTTAATTGTGCTGGTCTAGCATATTTATTCTAGTTATTCACAGGTAGCTGCCTGTCTGAAAATACGGGGTTTTTTTAATTTTTTCAAAACAAAACTCTCAAGTTGTTGAGATCCTTTTCCTCCTGGAAACGGGTGTTACCTTTTGGAGGGTGATAACGATGGGAGCTTTTATTCCTTTCCTGTTGAATACATGAAACCCACTCAGATGGAGACCCTTTTTTCTCCATGGAGAGTCTTACCTGAGCAGACACGAGGATCGTAAGGGCAGCACGATCCGAAGAGCATGTCAATAACATAGCTGTAAGCCAGAATATCTCCACTCGGAGTGATGGAAAATCAGTCATAAATCGCTGGGGGATCACACGTACTCCAGAGGAGCTGCTCTAGACGGGCTTCCTAGATGCCAGACGGCAAGATGTGCTCGGGAATAAGGAATGGAAAAACCTCACCCCAGCCTTTTAATACTAACTCCTCTACATCACGTTTTTATTGACTTGTTTAAAATATGATGCAGGCAAAATCTGTTTCTCAAGAGTGGCTTATGCTGGAGTTAAAAAACAGAAAGCAAATTCTGGCTGCCGGCCAAGTAAAACTTGGATTGGCTATTAAAACCAGGATTTTGTTGGCTAGCATTGTATCTGATTACATGAAAGTGTGGGAGTTAATGCTTTCTAAAGCTATTTTTCCAGCCTTTCACATGTTCAGTTGTATCACCTACTGTAGCTCTTCGGCAAGACTGCCCTCCCCACCAGCCCTACGCCTTCTAATCAAACCCGTGTGCCTCAGGAAGCTCAGGAAAAGCACTTTTTTGTCCTACACGTTTATTTTTAAGAAAACGTAGCCGTTGCTCTAGACAAAGGATCTTTAAAGCAATTTTGCTGAGCTGCAAAGGAGGTGGAGAAACTCAAGCATATGACCGGCTTACATGGTTTCATGTGCCAGAGGTGAGAAACGGTTTTGGCAAGGTGTAAATTACCCTTTTTTTCTGTTGAATGACACGGAGCTCAGCCGAGGAGGACCTCTGCGCTGCAGTGTGGAGCAGAGTTTGACTTCACCTTTGCAGAGAGTGCGTGGGGAGATGCGCAGTCCTCCCTTGCTTTGTAGGGGCAAGCATCAGTCGATGTGGTCAGGATCCTCAAGGACAAGCAGAGCAGCTGCCCCTTGAACGAGTTAACTTCCCATTTTCTGAATTAATGTTTTTATGTCGTATATATAGTTACTGAAGGTAACTCCTGTATCAACTACTGGAAAAAGCATCGAGATGACTTATCTGTCTTTCTGCACTAGTGGTGTAGGGCTGTTTTGGGCACACTTGTCTTCTCTGCTCTTAAACCCTTCCTAAGAAGAAGACTGTCCTGGCAACTTGGTCCAGTGCTGCGGTGCCCTTATTGCCAACAGATTTTCTCTAATGCACAAACTAATGCTCCTTCCACCACATTGCCCAGAGTCATTTTTGTTTTCTGGAAGCTAACCTTTCGTGACAAGATGAGGGCAAGTCTCTGGGACCCGTGGTTTCTGCAGGGCACCTGAGGCTGTGGGGAGGAGACTGAGTGAGCTGGTTTTCTCTGTCTTAACTAGATATAATTCTGTGGGAGCTGTGTTTCACTGCCATAGGTGTTGGTCCATAGTGGTGATGTTTTCCAGTGCTGCTCCTCAGGGTCAGAAGAGCTCTTCTGTGAAATGTACATCTTTGAGGCTGGAGTTATCTTTCTATCCTGGTTGGTAACATGCTTAGCAAGGGAAGGTCTTGACCAAAGCAAGGGTTTTGGCTACAGAAATGCAGTGAGGATGACGAAGATGGCATGACACGTTTTGCTGGAGGACACCAGCATTCAAATGGCTGGAGTGGTGACAGGGAGGATGAGCAAAGTTAGGGCTGATATTCTGAACGTGCTGTTTATTTTGGGAAATTCAATAGCAAGCCGAGATGTTTGATTAGCCTTTTCATCCCCTGGGCTAGATTTTGTTTATGAAAGACAGGTTTCATCAAAGAGACGCTGCAGGCATAACCTTAGATCAAAAGCGAGTTTCCAAATGCTGGTCGCTGAGGATTTGTGTGATTTCATACAGCGAGGGAGGTACTTGCTGCCTTCTTCCCTGCCTGCTGGCACCGAGGGTTTTCTTCATCTCTGAACATGCAGGAGATGTGATTCCCTGAGATGGAGCAAGGTTGGTAGCAGGTTTCTCTTGGAGTGACGTGTCTGGCTAGCATTGCACCAGAGTCTGGTTTTGGGCAGTGCCCAGGTCCAGATTTCCAGTGCTCTGCGGGGCTGTGACCAAGGTTGAGGACCATGTGTTCTGCACTGAAAGGGTGACGCTGACTACCTGGTGGGCTTGGCTTGGACATTCCTAAAATGATGGTCTATCAAGTGTTTCCTATTGCCCCACATTGGCTCATCAGACTGAGCACTATCGCAAGAGAAACGTTTTTCAGGAGGTACGTCGTCAGGGCTCTGTTCCAAGTCTGCAGCAAGGTTGACTTTCCTGTTGTTGGCTTTTGGGTGAGGTCTTCTTGCCTGTTGGTGTTGAAGTGTCAAGGGAGTTGGTGCCCACAGCTTTCATCTCTGTAGCTGGCTGCAGTCACGTTGCCAGAGAGGTTTTATTTTATTTTTTTTTTCCTTTAAGGCCTCACCCCATGTGCTGTGAAAGTGCCTGGGGCATAATAGTAGCCACAAAGCTTGTGAAATACTCCAGGAAGAAATGACAAACATGTCCTTACTCAGTGTCATGCATTGGCTGATCAGATGCTACTTCTCGTGCTGCAGCCTTGGCTTCCCCTAGAAGTTTGGGGAAACTTACCCAGCAAGATACATGGAGAGTCACCAGCATCAGACTGTAGCAAAGAAAGTGCTGCAGGACCCAAAGGTCCTGAGCACAGCCCAACACCCGTGTCATTTGGATCTCAAGAGCTATTCTGGGTCTTCACTATGCGAGCTGGAGAGGTGTTTTGCACTGGAAGGTACAAATCATTCAGGGCTTTCTTGGGTGCGTTAATCCATAGTCAGAAAAGGACCAGGAGCCAATCTGTGGTGTTGCAATGGCCACAGCTGAATTAATCTGTCAGACATGTCATCATCAGCGTCAGCTTGACCTCCCTCATGGTTTTTCCCAGAAAAATCCTTCAGGAGGAGGCTGGAAGATAACCCCCTACTGTGAAAGGCTGGGAGATGTCTGGGGAGAAATGATGTGGAAAAGTCCCAGCCCCATTCATCGGGGGAAGTCCAGAGGACTTAAACTGTCCTGTTCATCCCAGAAGACTTAGATTGTCCTGTTCAGGAGAAGAAAGTGGGTCCAGGTCCCCTCACCCCAGCCTGGAGCAGCCCACTGCTAAGGGAAAACTGTCCCAAGGGTGCCCTGATGTAATAGATGAGTAACGCAGAAACTCTGAACAAGCAATGTGTGTATGGGAAGTATTCAGAAAGATATTTTGTCTTTAGAGGCGAGGATGCTTCATTAATCTCACTGAATAATGCCGAGCCGTAAATTATATTCATAATAGACATATTTACATAATGAAAAGTAACTTTGCTTCGTCTACATGAATAGAGATCAGAAGCAACTGTATTTCCAGGCAGCCCCATCAGTGTGTTAGAAATAGTGTGCTGAGAGGTTGGGTGATGGGAAGACCGTGTCCCGCAGCTTCTGTCTCTTCTGCAGCATCGTGGAAAATATGTTCGTAAAAAAAAAGAGTTAAAGAAAATCGCTGGGACTTGCAGTGAGCTTGCCTTGCTCTCAGCATCCAAAAATATTAAAAGCAACAGCCCGTGCAGTCCAGACCACAACAGAATTTAGAGGCCGTGGTGCAAGTATCCAGGAAACTGGTTTCTTGTGGTAAAACCACGTATCTGTAACCCAGTAATCCCTGATGCTGGGAGAGCTGGAAGTGGGTTGCATTTCAGTGCGGTGAAGTTGTTTAGCCAGGCTGGAAAAAATGAGTTTCCTTTCCAGGAGAGGGGGTAGAAAAAGCTCATTTAATGTAAGCTTTGCACAGGTCACAGCATCTGCTGGGACTGTTGGGTACCTCCAGTTTCATGGGTTTACCCAGAAAATTACTCAAACCAAAGAAAATGTTAGAAGTTTTCTCAGAGGTTGGGTTGATTTTTTTTTTTCCCCCTCCTCCCTAGCATTTGAATGTTATTTTCCTCCCTCAAAGCCCAAACCACATCCCTTTGCCACATTTGCAGTTCCTCTCCTCTGACGAGTGGTTTTAGGTCCTGGGCTGAAAGGGGTGAGTTGCTCCAGGAGCAGTTTTGGCTGATGGGCACCCATGTTAACCTGACAGAGAGGCTGGTTCCCAGTCCCATGAGCAATGCAGAGCCCTGAGAAGCACCGGTGGTGGGTGACACCACGACAGGGAATGCGTGCGTCTTCCTGAAAGTCATCCACCCAGAGGTAGACCCAACTCACAGGAGTTGATTCTTCATCACCTTGTTGGGCTGTTATTTGCACCAGTGAATGGGGTGGTTGAGGATGGGGAAATGCTCTTTTATCCCCATTCTTCCTATGTTTGGTGTAGTGGAAAATCATTGTGACATGGAGCAGTAGGAAATTGCAACCTTGACGTCGAGGAGGACAGCAGGGATTGAGAAGCTTTGACTTTGCTGCTCATCTTTCATTGGCAAGGCGTCCTGCCGTGTCTCCTGTGCCACCCCTCAAAGGCTCAGGGAGTTTTAAACTCCGCCAAAGTACTTGAAAGAGGGGAAAGGCTGGGCTGAGGGTGAAGGAGATGCTGGCGAGCCCCAACATCGCAGCTCCATGGCTTCTGCAGGTAGTTCACCAACTGCTAACGAAGCAGCGAGATGAGTCCATCCACGTCATCTCCTGCGAGCACGAGCCCTCACTCAGCGTGGCAGAGGGGAAAGGGCGTTGGGAAGTCATGCAGGGGGTGAAAATCCTTTGGGATCCTGGAGGAAAATAAATAATACTTGGTTCGGTTCTATTCGGGCAGGTCCCTGGCAGCTGCAGCGAGGGAGGGCGGTGAGACGCTTCTCCGGGCCTTTGTGCTGGTTGCCCCAAGAGCCGATCGGGGTTTCACCCCGAAATAACTTTCTTCTGCAAACCAGTGGTAGATGCTATAAGGCCTGAAACTTGAGCATGGCCTCGCGTTGGTTGCTTTATCAAGCCAGGAATTTATTGCATCTATCATGTCTCCCCCAAAACTGTTCTCCAGTTTTCCCTGGGAAATTGGGTGTCCTCACCGCGTTCCCCACCTCCTCCCTGTGCTGCTCCAAAGCTGGTCCTGCTGAAGCTGGTGCGGTTTTGTGCTCTGAACCGGTTGTCAGCATTTGATGGAGAAGCAACAGGAGGGAATGTTATTCCCTTTTCCATATAAAACTTCTCACTCTTTTATTTTGCAGCTTTTCTTGTCACACTGCATCACGTTGAGCCTTGCAATTTGTCGTCCGGTGACCGTACGTGCGTATTCCACGGCAGCAAAGGCACCGTGGAAAGTGGCGGGTGGGGGAATTTGTTCCTGGTGTCCAATTTTCTGCCTTTAACAAGTCTCTTGCTGTGTTGCTGTTTGTAAAGTAGCCCAGAAGAGGAGCGAAGGCTTTGCAGGCATTACTCGTGTGAGTGCTTTGCTTTGTGGGATTGCCAGCGTGCGGGAGAGCTGAAGGCTTCAGTGCCCCCCTGATTAAGGCATTTCTCCTCAGGGAGTGAACCTGGGGAAGCTGGTGGTGGAGAGTTGTCCACAGGTTTTAGTGAAAGGCTACTGACTGCCAAAACAGTCGTCTGCGTGAAATGCTGTGCTGGGCTTACATGAGCTCTCTTACGTTAGCTCTCCTTATCGCTCCCTACAGCTACCTGGAAGGAGATTGTAGAAGGGTGGAGTCAGTCTCTTCTCCCATGTAACAAGAGATAGGACAAGAGGAAACGGCCTCAAGTTGCTCCAGGGGAGGTTTAGGTTGGATATTAGGAAAAATTCCTTCACCCAAAGGGTTGTCATGCACTGGCACAGGCTGCCCAAGGAAGTGGTGGAGTCGCCATCCCTGGAGGGATTTAGAAGACATGTGGATGTGGTGCTCAGGGACACAGTTTAGTGGTGAACGTGGTAATGTTAGGTTAAAGTTGGACTCAGTGATCTTCTCCAACCGAAACAGTTCTATGACTCTTAAGAAATACCATCTCTTCCTAATACCAGGAGGAGACACGGTGGAAAGGTGGAGGAGACAGATGATAACTCAAGAGTTGTATAAAACCATCCTAAAGTTTCCTTCACACCACACAAGAAGAGGTGGAGACCTGGAGGACCCAAGTAATTGTTGGAATCCCTTGGAGGTGGGAAACACTGAAGCTTTGCTCTTCCAGTGGGGAACTGGGATGTAGACCCATAGCACTGAGTGGGACGATGCTATCACCAGTATCACGGTAGTGCAAAGCCTTTCCCTGGCTCTTCCGTGCTGGCGGGTGCAGTCTGCCTCTCCCCAGGCCAGAGTCTGAATTGCTGGAGGTGTCTGGCAATCAGGTCCTTCTGCAGGGTAGACTTGTCTGCAGCAGAGCCCAGCTGTGTGGGATTGCATGAGGAGAGAGGATAGAAAAGAGAAGATTTCAGTTGTAAGGGACCTACAATGATCATCTAGTCCACCTGCCTGACTAATTCAGGGCTGACCAAGAGTTAAAGCATGTTATTAAGGGCATTGTCCAAATGCCTCTTAAACACCGGCAGACTTGAGGCATTGCCTACCTCCCTAGGAAGCCCATTCCAGTGTTTGACCACCCTCTTGGTAAAGAAATGCTTCCTAAGGTCCCATCTAAACCTCCCCAGGTGCAACTTTGAACGGGGTTATGGCACCTTGATCCTCTGCATGGTCGTCTGCAGCATATAAGCTACTAATCCCACTGATTCCACGTGTGTTTTTTGGTTGCTCACCATCTTACTGTATGTTTCTAACTTTGCTTCTAGGCAAGAAAGGCTGCTAGCCCCACTTCTGAGGATCAAGCAGTACACTTTTCCCTCCCCTCACTTCTGCATGCCATTCGCAGGGACACGCTGATGGCTTGATGCGTCGCAGGGACAGCTTACAGGGAGTGCCAGGAGTGGTGAGGCAGGATTTACCCACTGCAGGATCCTAATTTGCTAGATTTCTGCGTGTTTACCATGGTGTCGCTCTCGATTGGCTCAGAGCTGTGCGAGGAGCGTGGTTGCCGACCGGCTGTAATCAATAGCCTGGAGGGTAAGAGAGGGGTTAGCGACTTCCAGAAATCGTGTCGCTTCTCATGTTCATCACTTCAGTGTAGTGTAGGTTGAATCTTTCCGTGTGGGTTATTGCAACATGTTGCTGCTCTTCAGGGAAAAACGACAGGATGCACGGGAGGGGATTTTCCTCTGCAGGAAAATCTGTTCCGCCCTCTCCCTCCACAAAAATACCTGGTTTCCATTTTGTTGGAAATTTCCTCCCAAATAATTCGGAATTTGGTCAACAAAAACAAATCTCAAATCCTTCTTGTGGTTTTTTGGTAGTTGGATGTTTCAGCCAGGCAGGGGGACAAGGAGGAAGAATTTTGGTTTGACTGAAAACTTGCATTAACTGGTAAAAGCTCTTCAGGTTTCAGGCACTACAAAGTGTCAAAGTCATCACTGCTCGGAGCTGGGAGAGCGCTTGTTTTTCTACATCAGTCTTAAGGCTCAAAAGCGTAGTGTTAAATGGAGATTTTACAACTGAATGGAAAATGTTGTCCAGCTGGAGCCTTGCGGTATTTGCCTATGTGTTCAAGGATGATCTTGCCTTCCTCTCCTCTTTCGCTCTGTCCTAATGCCGGTCATCAGCGTTGATAACACCGATGCTCAGACCACCATTACCTGCTGCCAAATGTCCCCAATGCCCACTAGTACATAAACAGTTGCGAAACGGGGCCGTACAGGATTTTCGGGCTCCTCAGCATAGCTTTGGGGACTTTCATTGGCAGCAGCAGTTGTGGGAAAGGGACCAGTGCCTTCGGCACCACGCGTGGCCAAACCAACCAGCTGAGCAGCGGAAAGGTATGATTGCAAGGACCGGCGTTCTTCGTTGTTCTTTTAAGTTCAGTGTCCGTGTTGACCCATGTCATGCTGTTGTGTTACGATGGAAAAAGTATCATGGAAACCTTCCTGGTGAAATGGCTCTGACTGAGGCACCACCGGATCGTTTTAGCCCCTGCCGAGCGAAGCCTCGCAGCTCCTGGGATGTGTTTGTGAAATACAAGTAAAGACGGGGCGAACAGCAGTTTTATTCTGAAGGAACAATGTCTTTCTTTGTGTTGAGGTCCTGCAGCATTTCCTGAGTAAATGAAGAGCAAAACGTGGAGCTGGTTACAAAGGAAAGACAAGCTGGCTGCTTTTACGTGCCAGCCACGGGGCAGCACTGAACCACGGTGAATTCCCCAGTGAAAGGTGCATTTTAAACTGGTGTTTCTGCCTTGCTGAGTGCTTGTTACAGCTACCAGGAGTCAGGCAGTACCGCTGCTCTGGTTACTTGCTGAGAGTCAGCTCTTCCAGTCCGCTATTTTTGTTTTGTTTTTGTTTGCAAAAAGGAGTTTCACTTTGCTTGGAACGCCTGTTAGAGATCCACAGATTTTCTCCCTCCTCCCTGACTCAGCCCCCAGCTCTCCTCTCCCCCGTCTTTGACGTTGGCACTTCAGGACAGGATCAAAGTGGGTGAGATTAGAAAGGCTCCTACTCGCGGTGACTCACGGCTGGCTTCGGTCAAGTGCTTTGCGCTGGGGGACACGTGAATAGCAGGAAGGGGAAGGGATGGATTTTTGCATTGCCCAACTCCTCTGGGGACTTCTGCACCCAGAGTGTGTGGCGTCAGAGGGATCTGCTCATCCTCACTTTGTGCCCAAGCTATCGTAGGTTTTCTGTTCCTTGTACTTCAAAGCTGAAGCAAAATATGCCTGCTTTTACCCCAGGAGTAAATCTTGGCAAATCTGAGATCTAATCAGATCAATTAAATTGTTTTTTCTTTTATTGGCAGTAGAGAGTTTGAAGCGATGAGCAGCCAGGTGTTTCTCCAGGCTCCTACAGGGCAGAGGGTTGTGGGCAACCAAAACCAGGGCTTGATTTTTACACCTCAAGCATTGCACAGAATTTTCTCCTTTTTTTTTTTTTTTTATAGTCCTGGTTACATTTTCCCTTTGAGGAGCTTGGCAACATCACAAGGTCTTGCTCCTCAGCGTGTGGGGCTACCTGTAGAGATGTTCTCTGTTGTCTAACCCTGGTTTCCAGCAATAGACTCCATGGCCCTGTAGCTCCTGAGGTTCATAAGAGAGCTGAACCACAACTTTTCTCATCTCAAAAAAAAAAAAAAAGCCTTGGGAGAGCTGCACAAGCTGCCTGGATTTCTGCAAGAAGCCGATTTGTCATGGAATGGGTTGCCTGGGGGGCAGGAGCTCTCTTTGCACCTGCCCCAGATGCTTGCGAAAGTCTTAACGATGTAGGGAAAATAATTACTTCGTGCCTGGCAGATGCACAGGTTGAGCCCGTTAGCCTGTGCCACCTGTGGTCCTCTTCGGCGGTCCTGGGCACCGTTGGCAGGGACATGGAGAAGGACCCAATGTTCATCTCAAGAGGTGGGGCTGAGCCCCTGACATGATGGGGGTTCCCCGTCACCTTGTTGTGATCTCAAGGCTTGTCCGTGTGGATCTGCAGCTGGGGGGTACGCACAGTCACCCCACCCAGGACCGTGTTCTTGCGCGCTCAGACCCACCTGAAGAAGCCAACCTGAGGCCATCACAGAGGTTCTACCCTCCCAGCTCCTGTCTCCTCCAGGGAGAAGCGTTGCTGAGAGGTGCAGGTACCTGCTTCGGATTCAGGATGCAGACTTGCGAAATGCCAGTGCCAGCAAACTTGGGCACAACCTTGCACCCAACCTTCTCCCTCCAGTTTCTGGTGTCCTCTTTCTGCCGGGGTTCGGTGGTGCCCAGCACGACCAGCAGCAGCTCAGGCACGAGCGGGTTTTGCAGCGTTTTTATGCAGCGTTTTGCTAAGAGCAGCAGCGTGGTGGTGGCTTTCATTCGTAGCGCTTAGATGTCCGTAAAAATAAAACCTTCCTTAAAACTTCTTTTTCTCCAGGTGTCGCGTTTCCTCTTAATACGTGGAAATTACACTATTGGCCAGCGCGATTCCAGCATTTATTTTTATTTTTAACATTTCCATGTCTGCTGTGGCACAGGAAGCAACGGTAGCAGTCCCCTGCATCCAAAGATAGGAACCGGTTCGTTTTATCTTTACTTTGACCACGTTAAGTTTTGCTGAGCACGTCCTGGCTGAGCTCCAGGATGCTGGACCAAGCCCACCATATTCAAAGAGAAGTGAGTAATTACTACTTTGCGGTGGTAACGCGGGGAGGGATGAAAAAGTGTTTGCAAAACGCTTTGAAGATAATGACACCCCCCGATTTTATGAGTGACAGAGCATGCTCTTGATAGCTCGTTAATGCTCGGTGATTAGAGGACCAGACAAGAAATGCCATTTCCAACAGCGCCCGATTTGGATTTCCTTTTAAGAAGGGAGTGGTGAAAGGGAGGGCTTAGCCAAAAATAAGCGAGCATCTCAAAGGCAGATGGTCCTATTCACAACCCTAAAATTACACCAGGGGAGGGCCAGGCAGGACGAAAGGAATTAGCATCTGGTGGCGAGGGGAGGGCAGTGTCACCGAACCGGGTGGGTGACCAGATGGCCCGGGCTCGGTCGGATGTCCTCCTGCAGACGCTTTCAACCTTTCCCCGCGTGCAAACCTCTATATATTATTTTTATTTTCTTTTCCCGGGGAGGTGCGGATTCCTCCGGAGCAAATGCGGGCTGGCTGGCGGGAGGCTGGCGTCTCCCGGTTACCTTTTATGGAGCTGTTAACACTCTACTTCTGCGGCCGCCGGGATCTTGGGGCAGCGCAGCGCCGTGGGTCATCCCAAGGATGGGCACTCCAGCCTTGTGGGGGGGAAAACCCATAAAAGGTTCCAGCTCTTGGTTTCTCAATAAATGCGCAGCCGATCACCTCATTTCTGTGGACTACTAGCCGAAATGAGGTGTGACAAGCCACTGGTTGCAGCCACTCGGGATGCTTGGGACACTCTCCTCCTGCATTCAAGACCTGCCTGGACACGTTCCTGTGTGGCATAGTCTAGGCATTCCTGCTCTGGCAGGGGGATTGGACTTGATGATCTTTCGAGGTCCCTTCCAATCCCTAACATTCTATGATTCTATGATCCCTGAGGGATGCTCACCCCACGGTTCCCTGGAGCAGCGTTTTGGGGGGCAGAGCATCCAGTGGTTTTCTAAAGGATTGTTTTCCCTCCTCAGCTGGAACACCAAAAGCCTTTCGGGGAGCCGGGCTGTGAATGCCATCAGCAGCCCCGATCTAGGTTAAAATGACCTTTTTTAGTTTATTCCCCCCCACTCCGATGCTATTTGTAGCCTGGAGGAAGGCGATGACCTGGTTCACGGCACAACCCCACGAGCGGTTGTGTTGGAGGACGTGGAGCCCCGTGCACGTGCGGGAGTCGGGGGAACCCCTTGCACCCCGTTCCCCTCCTTGACCCTGCAGATGCATTTCTGTAGAGTGGCTTCAGGCAGCCTCTGAAAACTCCTAGGGTTTAAAAGCACCGTTGCAACACAAGAGAAAAGCTTAAGAACTGAGATTTAAGTCCCTCTTCCCCCTCCTCTCCTACATGAGGGATTTGGCCCAGGGTTGGTACATGTTCATTGTACAATATGTGACATGTGAAGGACAGGGCAGAAATCTCTGGAAGGAGTCTCTGACTGGTGGGGGTTTGCCTTCCCACGTAGCCGCATTTATTTTAATTTTACTTTTTGAGCCTAGTATTCCAGGAAAACCCATTAAAAGCTGGCAGCCTCCTGCTAGCGGGCGGAGCCGAGTGCCGACGTGTGATGCCGGAGGAGCCGCAACGATGATGATGATGATGACGGGTGGCGCGAGGTGTCGGTGGAAAGGAGGGGAAAAGGGGGATGTTCTCGCTCCGCCGAACTTCCTTCCTTTGTGTTCCCTATTAAGCCGAGGGAGCCGCGCTGATGCGGCTGCTTTTGCAGCCCTTCCAAGCTCCGATTTAATTGTGGATGATTTCATCCTGGCCTTTTTTTTTATATCGAAGCCAGTGGCCTGCGTCATGCAGCAGTGAATTGAGGCAGATTTTATTTGCATGTGAGTCATTGAGCTTTTCCAGCTGAATGTCACCAACTTGGAATTTTCGGTCTGATTTTGTTGTTGTTTTTGTCTCTTGGTGTTTTTCCACCGGGCTTTTTCCCTACACCCTCACTGCCTGCACCCCTCCTCTCTCCACAACACCCCCTCCCAAAAAAAAAAAAAAAAAAAGGAAACCGGCTAAATGTGAGTTTGAATTGGCAGCGCGAAAGGACGGGATTGTGAACGTTCGGCGAGGGTGGGGGGGAGAAAGGATGCTTTATGTCGCCGGGAGGGAAGGAGCGAAGCCAAGTCAAATTGAGGGCTCTAATTTGGGAGCAGTGTTATTACAGGTCAGAGGGAGTCAGTTCCTGGCTAAATTGGGAGAGCTGTCACATGCCGGAGCTGTAAATGCTGCTCACATGGCTGGGGCACACAGGCTTCTGGACAGCTCGGTTTGATTTTGTTGATAATGCTTTAAAAAAAAAAAAAAAAAAAAAAAAAATTTAAAAGTCTCTCTATTTGCCCGCAAAATACAGGCTCCATAGCAGTGGCCCTCTGCCTCTGCTGCGAGCTTGTCCCGGCCCTCGCCTGCCCTTTGCGCAGAGAAGTTTATAAATAGAGCAACTCCTCCATTATGTGCAGCTTCAGTCTCTTTATTTTTATACTGGAATCTGTTCAATGATTAACAGTTTAAACCATGTGCTGTATATCAATACCTTACATACCCTTCATAACTTATTTTTAGTATTATTTTTTTTCCCCCCTCTTCTAAATCCTTTATCCATGTTAGGCAACGTAGTTATGACATTCAGATAATTTCATTTCTTTCCTAGCCTTTGAAGAGACTTATCTGCATTTCAATTGAGCTTTTGCTAAAAGGCCTCTTTGCAATTGAAATGAAGAAGTCAGAGGAGTATTTCCTCTGTGCCTGTGGTTGTGCCTGTAGTCTCCTCGTTGAAAGATTTGGGTGTTTTTATGGATTAGATTCGAAGGCGAGATACAGAAATCGCGTGGTTTATTTCTTTGGCTTTCTGCGTCCTAGGAAATTCCACTGAAAATCAGGATTTGGGGGCGTGAGGAGGCATATGAACAATATGACCCACAGCGTAAGTGAAAGCAGGCAGCGAACTCATGTCCCACCTGTAGCCTCATGTCCCAGAAGCAACAAAACCAGCAGTGTTTTGCCATTGTTGACCTCATGAGCCTCAAGAAGTGGTGAGACTTCTGGAAGCCATCTGCAACCCCCTGGTTAATTATATTTTTAATCCTTGCTGACCCATCCCGTTACCGTGCGCCGAGCTGCCTCTGCGGGCCGGCTAAGGTCGGCGAACTTCGCACGGCAGCCAACAAAAGCCACTTGACCCAGGGTCTTGTCGGGATATCTTTGTCCATCAGACCTGGCATGGCTGCTCTCGATATTTCTGTCTCCCCGTTGCATGCACAAGGGCTGATGGATTCCCTTCCACTCTGCTGTCCAAAAGGGACAGCATTTTAGTGTCTTTTCTGCTGCGAGAGCGTTCTTCCACCCGCCCTGTATGGATGATGCCCCTGCTTTCTGCTGCTCTCCTGCACCAGTAGAGCTGGAGAATCGTAGAATTGTCCGGGTTGGAAGGGACCTTAAAGATCATCTAGTTCCAACCCCCCTGCCATGAGCAGCGACATCCCCCACTAGATCAGGCTGCTCAGAAACACCTCACCTGATGGCATCCACACCACTGATGGTCCTTTAGCAGTTCTGCATGCTCTCTGTTTGGAGGTGGGACACAGGCACTGTTTTCCAGGGCTGTCAAAAGGCCATCCTCCCCATCTGAGGCTTGGGACCTTGATGCCCGTGATGCCCAGGAGCTTGTGTGCTCCACTGAGTAAAGAGGAACCAGCACTGTGAGTCCTTGTCCAGTGTCAGGCTGGCTTCACTCTTCAGGACAGCTTTTTGTAGGAGGTTGGTTTGTCTACCAAGTGTCTGTCCTCCTCATGGCCCTTGGGTAGGAAGCAAGGAGGTGGAAACTCATCCTTGCTGATGCCCCGATCTGGGTCAGAGCTCTCATTTCTGACACTGAACCATTTCCCATGGTTTTCTGTCCCAAGCACTGGGCGTTCAGATAGAACTTGTGGGATTTTCACTCTTGTTTCACACCCATTGGCACCGCTGTCATCGATGTAGTTGTCACTCCACAAGACCATGCCGGCTGGACCGCGAAGCAAATTCATCTTTCCCAATGTGTTGTCCGTACTGGTGCCGTCCACATTGCATTGAGGAGCTTAAACACCATCGTACATGTAGCACCTGTGGGGCTTTTGATAAGGTTTCCCAGCGTGTCATCTTTGCTCTGAATCAGTGAGATGCTCTCAACGTTGCAAAGCTCTGCACTAAATTAAAAGTCATGTTGCTAGGGAGTGTTGCGATAATACACGGTATTACGCGCCGTGGTGTGCAACAGATACAGCCTAGAAAACAAATCCATAAAACCTCCCATCAGATGCACGGTATGAAAATCGAGTGTACTTCAGCTTGGTATTAAATATGTCATGGAAAAAGGCTCCCGCTCCTTCTGAATTTCCTGAAAGTCTGCTTTGGGCTGAAAACAGTACTGGCTGCAGCCAATTTAGAGGAGGAAAAATCCCCTCTCTTGTTGCCGTCTGCAGAAGCACACTTAATGATCGTGCCGTGCGATTCGCCAGTGCTAAAAATATATTGCTTCTGGGTCTGTACAAACAGCCTCCTAATAACTGGAGCTCTGGCAAGCTCGCGTGGTAGAGGAGGGGAAATAGTGTCAAAAATGGGAAAACCTTTTTTCTTTCTACTCACTCTGCAGCTCAGTAGAGCCGGGTTCTTTTCTTCTTCTTCAGGTTGGAACAAGATGATCTTTAAGGTCCCTTCCAACCCAAACCATTCTGTGATTCTTGCGGCTCTCGGCACGAATTAAGGGATGTTTTGTTGAGGGATCTCCCAGTTTGCTCTGCTTCTGACCAAAACAGGGGGCATTTTGCTCCCTTTTGAGTTTACAACGTGAATGGAGAGCGCTGAGCTCCCTGCTCTGCTGCTCTGTCTACTGGAGGGGTTTCATCAGCCTCTTGGCGGTGATGGATGAGAAGGTCTGATTGAGGGTTGTCGTCAAGGCTGGCTTCAGTGACAAAATTCCCAACTCTTACTAACGCTGTCCCTGCTGAGTAATGCCACCCCAGCTTGAGAAGCTCGGCTTAGGGACACCCTTTCCAGTCATTTTTCCACACAAGGAAGGGACTGATGCTACAAAACAGACACTTGGCCAGGGCTGCTGTTGCTTTAGAGAGGTTGATGAAGAGGGGAGCTGCCAGTCACAAACAGCTGAACTTGCTGCCTAAGAACTGCCTTTACAAATGGCAACAAGTTGAGTAGGGCTTGTGTTTTATCCTCCACAGGTTTTAGGATGTTTTTTTGCTCGTTTTTTTGTTTTCTCCAGAAGCTGCGTGTTCTGTGGTCTCCTGCTCCTTAGCATGGCTTCCCAAAAAGACTTGCAAGAAGGTGGCTGTTCTTCAAAAGTGAAGTGTATTCAAGATGCAGCAGCCAGCTCATCTGCGTTCACCTTAGAGGGTAGCCTGGTCAGAGGGCTGGAGCACCTCTGCCATGAAGAAAGGCTGAGAGAGTTGGGGTTGTTCAGCCTGGAGAAGAGAAGGCTCCGGGGACACCTTATTGCAGCCTTTCAGTACTTAAAAGAGCTTATAAAAAAGATGGGGACAAGCTTATTAGCAGGGCCTGTTGCAATAGGACAAGGGGTGATGCCTTTAAATTGAAGGAGTGTAGATTCAGACTAGATATAAGCAAGAAATGTTTTGTGGTGAGGGTGGTAAAACACTGGCACGGGTTGCCCAGAGAGGTGATAGATGCCCCATCCCTGGAAACATTCAAGGTCAGGTTGGACGGGGCTCTGAGCAACCTGATCTAGTTACAGGTGTCCCTGCTCCCTGCAGAGGAGTTGGACTGGGCAACCTTTAAAGGTCCCTTCCAGCCCAAACTATTCTGTGATTCTGTTTTGGAGCACTGCCCAGTGGGGACGCACCTTCTATGAAGCAGAGAAAATAAGGCCAACAATGGCCAACCTGCTTCTTGCAATCTAGCTGTGTCGGCAAACCCATCCATGCTGCCTTGACAGCTGGCGTTGAAGAACTTGCCCGTTGCACGCAGTGGGATGCTGGGAACAATTGCAATAAGGTTGTGTGTTCTGGACAGAATTGGTTTTGGTGGTTGAGTTGACACTGTTACACTTAACAAGCCAAGGGGATGTTGTGTAGTTAATCTACACAGAGCTTCTTGGTCTCGGTCTTCGAAGATGAAGAAGATGCTCCTTCCCCACGTCCTGTGTGCTCCTGTCAGTGCTGAATCCTGCAGTGTAATCAGAAATGCTTTGCTTTTGATGGCTGCATGGCTCTTGTCCTTTTTTTTTTTTTTTTCCAAGGAAGCACTGTTTTCTGCAGCAGGGACTTCCCCAGCCACTTTTTGTGAAACATGCTGCACCTATTGCTTTGTTTTTACAGCATCTCTTCCGTGCATCCACGCTGGTCTGTTCACCTCCCCTCCTGCTCAGAACTTCTCTGCAGCAACCGCCTGGGTGGAAAAGGAACGTTAGGAAAGTACTTCATGTATTCTTAGTCTCTTAAAATGTGATGTAGTGGCTGGAAAACACGGAGGAGAGCCAGCATTGTGTGAACTGATAGGTCGCAGCGCATCACAGACAAATTTTCCATGCTGGTGCTCCTTGGCATCGTCATGGAGCTGGGGTACAAGGTGGGTCATGGGCACTGGAGAAGGGAGGTGATGCACGTGCCTTGCATGGTACAGGGCACAGATTTCTGTCTGTCTGTCCTCTCCTCATGGGTGCTGATGAACAAAAGTTCCTTCTGTCCTTTATAAGGTCATCTGTGCTTAAATCTGCACAGAAGGCAACCAGCTAGGGACAGGGGGAGTTCAGTGATTGCCTGCTTACATCCCATGACAGACCAAAGATGCTGGGGTAGCAGTGAGCCGTGCAGCCACCTTGGACCTAGAGCTGTTGGGGTGGGTGTTCCAGGAGGGAAAGTGCAAAGCCCCGGTTGCCATGAATAGCTGTCTCCAAGCCCTCCTGGTGTCCAGGGCTTGCTTGCAGCCCTTCTGACTGTTCCCAGCTCCTAGCCAAGGCTTGTTACGGATGAAGAGCACTGCCACTACTCCCCAAATTTCTCTCAGAGTCAGGCTGTTAGACCTGCATGGGAAGGAACAGAAGCAAAAAGCCAGCGGTGAGGTTTTCTTAGTTTTTCCTCTGTCAGGCCCCACCTTGCCTGCTGGGATGAGCGGTTTTGGGGACTTGGGTAGAAGAAGCAGCCCCCTTGATGCAGAGCTGGCCTCTCCTGGCTGCTGCAGCGTGGAAACGCAGGAGGTGCCAGGAAGCCACAGGTGCTGGATCCAGCAGGCACGACGCTGTTTGGCACGGCCTCCCTTGCCTTCAGACGTGTAGGATTAGGTCATCCCACTCCACGCTGAGGTGAGCTCTAGCACAGGCATAAATTCAAACCCATTTGAACGTAGCAGGGGGATGTCAGTGGGGTTTACACACCGCACTGCAGCCTCCCGGCACTAGACGCACTTAGAAACATCACCGATGTCTTCTTGACTGTGTTATCCCTGGTTTTGCATTGATTTTGGTGAGACAGGGAGCAGGATTCAGGTTGACCAGTGCTGCAGTGTCAGCTTGCATCTCCGTCTTGTACAGGTTGCCGGTCTGCGATAACCTTTATCGTCAAGATTTTTTTGGTTCTTTTAATTAGCGTCTGCAATAACGAAAAGGCACGTGTGGAAATTCTTACTATTTGGCGTCTCGTGCAGGGAGAAGGCTGCCAGGTTTAATGGAGAGGGTATTGATGTGCTCTGAATGGGGTACAGAGGGGGTTTCCAACAGGGTTCTCCCTTTGTTTTCTTTAATGTTGGTCTTTTGGGAGACCGATTTAGGAAGAGAATGATGTAAATTCGCCCAGAGGAAGTATTGTGAATGGGTCGGCGTGCAGATGCTAATTACTGCAAATAATAATTTAAACCCCTTCATCTGGAAACACGCTGTAGTTCATCTTCAGCCGAGCTGCTGCCGTGGGAGCCAGGGCAGAGGTTTGCGTCCGCGGCAGCATTGGAGAGAAGATTTGTATGATGGGTGGTGGGGAGCTGGACCATCTCACGGACCAGTAAATCCAGTTGCAGGAAGGCTGACACTGGCAGCAACCTGCCCTTGGTCGATATGCTCAGTGCAGATTGAGACTTCTGGTTGAAATCTCTTCATTTTTTGCTCTCCTGCTGTAACATCACTGCAAACCGCCCTATGGGAGATGAGGTATGGTCTTTCCACCACGCTCATGCTTTTCACCAAGCCAAATAAGAGCTGATTCACATGAGTGCTGGGAGTCAAAGAGCCAGCAGAAGTGTTGCCGTGGGCTCAAGATTAATGAGCTTAGAGCCATGACCTGGTAGAGAGAGGGCTTTTAGCTTCTGCTGAGCTTACCAGAAACAAGAGCGGGTGGTGACTTTGAGCGCTGAGCCCTGAGCAGCTTCACTGGAGAAAATGCAGGAGCTCTTGAATTCAGACTGGAATTTATCTGGAAGCTGAAACCAGATAAATTCATGGAAGTGAATTCATGGAAATGAAGGCACAGTGAAACGCTTGGGAGACCCTGGAACAAGGAGCCGGTAGATGTAGGGTTGGGGTTTGGCTCATGGCAGCCGTTCACTGGGAGATGACTTTATGGCCAAACAGAGGTTGTTTGGCTACGTTCATTTTCAGGGTCAGGTTTCTTGATCCCTTTTGCCCTGGTAGAGACCCCCATACAGCTGTAATAGGTGTTAGATGTCAGGGTTGACTCTGGCAATGACCTCAGTTGCGAGAAATTTTGGTGATTTTGATGGAAGCGCAGCATCTTGCATGCATGCATGGAGGAGCTGGTGGGTAGTGATGGCTTGCTGGGTCTTTATGCAGCAGGAGGAGTCCAGGTGCTGATTTTTCTGCCTCTGCCAGAAAAATGGGTGCCTCCACGAAGCTCTGCCCATCACCCGAAGCCGATGTCACATCAGTAATCCAGGAACTAGCGAATAATGGGAACCTCTTCTGGGAGCTGAGGAAGGCCTCCTGCAAAACCTTCTTGCAAACCCAGAAATAGCCATCGTTTGCACTGGGGCCCCCAATTTCAGGCTCACCTGAAGCAGTTGCCAGGTGCCTAAGCACAGACTGGATTTCTCTTTTGCTATTGACCGTCCAAGACACGAAAACCTCGGTGTCGGCCATCCCGAGGACGGCTTGACTGCCAACCAGGAGCACCCAGTTCCTCCCTCCAGTCCTTAAAGCTGCAGCACATCACTTTGCAAGATCAGGGATCCCAGCCTAAATTTTTGGTACAAACTCCTGGGTTTTTTTCTCTCCAAGTACCTCTTAGAGTGCCTGCCGGTCCATTCAGCCCTGCTCTGAAGGTGCTCTCTTTGCTAGGTGCCCTTCAGATGTGCACATCTAACTCTTAGTTCTTGCTTGGACAATTTATCTGAATGGGCTTTTGAGAATGTTTAGTGGAAAATGTTGTTAAACCGAAAACAAGGGCATAATAAAACAGTAATTTTAGAGCAATTTACTGACAACTAGAGCCCTTGAATGCATTGTGGAGCAATGATACCAAAGCTGTTTGAACGCACTCGGAAAATCCTTGGGCAGGTTTTAAAACACTGCCAGTCTTTAACTGTTGTCCTTGTTACTCAAGAATTACACATGGTTCATCTTGCCCGCTTTTCAAAACCCTGGTCATCTTACCTGTCTACTTCACCTGTGAAATGTGATGAATTGTATCAACAGGAGGATAACCCACTTTCTGTTTTCCAAGTGAAGAGGTTTATTTTAGTTGGGGTAAGTTGTTTGTCGGGTTATTTTTGAACCCTTGAGAGGTATCCCACATCGTCACCCTTCCTTGGAGACGTCTCACCTGGTGACACACGTGTTCGTGTGTCGTGCTGACAGCTCCTCTCAGCTGTGCCCATGGACAGGGTTCATGTTTCTGAGGTGGGGGCCAGAGATCTGTTTGCAAAATTCAAAAATAAATCTAAAAACCAGGCAGTTAGGTACCTCTAGGTTTCTAATTGCAGGTGTCCACGGGGACTATGTGTATCCCTGCTTTTGTCCGCCTAGGCTGGCTTTACTGTCAGAAAACTGGGACCATTCCAGGAGCTCCACGTACCTCACTGGTGGTGGAAATAACCCAGTTGTCTATCAGGAGGCAGGTTCAAAGTAAAGGCAAGGAGGTCCTTCACGATGCGCAGCGTTAGAGTTGGATCCTTGGCCACTGGACACGAAGGCAATGGACAGTTTTCAGGGATCCGGAAGCGATTCAACTGCTTTGTGACAGAGAAATCTAATGAGTCCTTCTAAAATGGACAAACGTCACCTCTTTCTCAGGCCAGAAAGTCACAGGTTTGTGGATGTGGATATTCGTGTTGGACCTATTCATAACACAGCACAGGTTTCAGCCTTGCAAGCAGGACTCGACTCTATTTGGTGCTGTATTTATATACATTGACTGTGCTCTATGATGGCAAAATTGTATTGGTTGAGTAATCCTATGTTAGAAGGTAGTTTTGCATCCCATCTTCTCACCTAGGAAAAATAGTCCCGTAACAAAATCCAGGATTTTCTGCTTCAGGGGCAGTGGCAGCTCCCATCCCTTCCTGGTACAGGAGTCACAGGTCTGGGATGGGAGCTGTCTCCTTACGGTGCTTGTGGTCAGGTTGTAATTGTAGCTCATCTCCAAAAGGAGATGTTGGTGCAATGGCTGAAGCGAGCAGGACAGGCATTTTGGGGAATTTCGAAGCAGCAAGTTGGAGTTTGTAACTTTGGGGCTTTCACGCTGCTCAGATTTGCCGTCTGCAAACATGAATGGCCTTGCCATCCCTTAGAGCAGCAAAAACCTGTGATGGAAAGCTTCAGGCGTAGAATCACAAGAATTGTTTAAGTTAGAAAAGAACTTTTAAGTCCAACCATTAACACCCAGGAGAGCTGATGAGGCTGTGACGTGAGTAGTGCCTGCAACCCAGCATGGGTAGCGTGCCAGGACCCAAGGATGTAGGAGCCCAAAACCAGGACACATCCTGACTGAGGCTGAGCGCTGAGACATCCCCCATGTCCAGGAGCGCGTAGCAGCAGGTAGGGAGCTGAAGCCGGGGTTCACGTTCTTGGGGAGAAGGTGGAGAAGGGCTTTGGGGGGTCGCCAACCCCTCTCCCCCTTCCTGGAGGCAGCTCCAGCTGTATTCCCACGCTGTGCTCTCCAGGTCATCTCTTTTCTGGCAGATAGGATTAAGCCTGACCTCCCGCCCCGTCTCGGAGAGAGCCAAACCTCTTTCACATCTCATTATTTTCCATTTTCGTTTAATTGTGCACGTCCTGCTGTTGGCTGAGAAGGAGAGTGACATCTGCCTGGGCCAGCGCAGGGCACCCACTCCATCTCTTTGGGGGTGTGATTTCAAACCCCCAAATCTCTTGGAGGTCTGAGGCAGGTTTCCCAAGAAGCAGCTCTGGCACCATCCTGTGTTTCTCCAGTGGTGACCTTTATGCTCAGCCCTCTCCATGTGAGGAGGAGGAGTCTGGCCTCTCCCATCCTCATCCTCCTCCCCTACACCCAGTTTGTACTGGGCTCTGCTTTTTCTGCCTGTATATTTATATCTAGTTCATATGTACAAGTGGCACTGACTTTTTTAGCAGCGCATGGATGCCTTTTTTTAATGATCTTTTGATTTCTTGGTTTATCCAGGCTGCTGCAAAATCCTACAGCCTCTCCCTGCGGACGGTGCTGGGTTGGGGTTTGGCTGCTGCTGAATCACCCCAAGGGCAACAATAAAATCCCTTTGCGGGAGGAGGGGAGAAAATAAGACCTGCCTGAGACGTGGGGAGAGATAAGGGGGACAGAGAAATCAGATTAAGCACAACAGGACACTTTGCCTGTGGCAGTTACATCTGTAGATGGAAAATACAGAGATGTTCTGTTGGACCTTGTGTCCCTTTGTGCTCATCTATTTTTTACAACATTGCTTAGACTGAGCGTTGTTTTCCCAAATCCCATTTTCACCAAAACAACACATCTCCACGGGCACAGGAGAGTACCAAAAACCTGCTTCTACTGCAAACAAAGTGGCTCCTTCTCCATCAAATCTGTGCCGCGCCGCATCCTGTGCACCTCCCGTCGCAACGGCACGAGGAGGCTCAGGCGAAGCGTTGGCCGGGTCGGGAAGCAGGTCTGGAGGAGAGATGGATTTATGGAGAAGTAAATACCACTGCGGAACGTTCCAGTGGGAGCTGTCGGCGTTTCCAGCAAGCCATCTAGTGGCTTCCTATCAAAATGGTTGCGTACCTTGAAACTGGGAAGGCAAAACTGGAGGAGCAAGTGCTGCTCACCAGGAGGAACCGACCTGCAGGGTTTGGTTCTAACTGGGGAAAGACCCTGCTCTGACAACCTTCTTCTGGATCATGGGGTGTGGAAGGGTTGGGTTAGGTGCTGGATGACAATGTGGGTCTTCCCAGGAGCTGATCTGGTGGGTCATCCTACCAATGGATGTCCAGATCTTCCCGTTTCACTGGTGTGGGGTCAGTAACCTGCCCTCCAGACCACATGAAGAACATAGGAACTGAAAGTTTGAAGGCTTCATAGAGGGGTTTGGTGAACACTAGAGGAGAGACTGTGATTCTGTGACTGACCTGGGGCTGGGAAGCATCAGTCTAGGTAGAACCCGAGCGCTCCTGGGCTGGTGTTTTTATACACTGTTCAGAAAATCCTCCAGTGACAGAGGTTTCACAGCGTCCGTAGGCAATCTCTCCCTGCGCATCACTCACTGTACCTGCAGAACATAGTTTCTTCGTGTCCGACCTTGTTCACCTTTGCTGCAGTGCAAACCTATTACTACAATCCCCGGGAGACAGGGAGAGCAGCTTGTTCACGCCAGTTTTCATCTCTCAGACAGCTGACAGGCTGCCTGGTGCAGTTTTTACATGCAACATGGCATTTTGACTGATGTTCAGCCTGCGATGCTTCCTTACCCCAGGCTCTTCCCCACCTGCTACTGCACAGTGGTTTGGTCCCACTTGCCTGCAGATGCTTGCGCCTGCTTAATGCATTTTTTTTTTTTCTGACTTCATCAGCATTGTTTGACTTCTAATACAGATTTCTGAAGTGTTTTCTTTTTTTTTTTCCCCCCTGGCATGATACCCACCCATTGAGTACATTTATCCCATCACCCCTATCACCAGTGACATCCTGGGTAGTGTCACGGGTGGGATAAGTCTCCCTGCTCAGCACATCCTCCCAGTCCGACAGTGAATCACCAGTAACGACTCTCTCCGTATTGTTTTTCTGATGAGTTGTGTGCCCACATTAGAGCAGTTTCGCCTGAGCGTGTTTCTCTGGTGTGCTGCTGAGGAAGCCGTGTGCGGCAGCACCTAATGAATGTCAAGATATACGGCGCTCGCTGCTTCCCCAGCCATTCGCAGGCCAGTTGCTCTGTCGCAGGAGGAAATTAAATTGTTCTTGACAAATCAGTGTCGGCAGTCACTTATCATCTTGTTATCTTCTAAGTGCTTACAAATAGGTTGTTTCATTATTTGTTCCATCAGTTTTCCAGGACTTTGAGTTAAGCAACCGGTTTGTAATTCTCCGACTTTTCCCTTTGCATATTTTAAAGTTAAACCCTATGTTTGCTTTTCTCTTTTTTTTTTTTCCCTGATCTTCTAAAACCTCTTCTATCTGCCGTGAAGAACAATGGCGCTTGAGGCTGCTTCAGCTCAGCCCTTCGCTCAATACCTCTGGGGAGCTTATCCCTCCAGGCTGGGGCCTGTTCCCACACCCTGGTTTGGGTGTTGCCCTCCTGCTGGAATGATTCTTCCCTTCATCCTCTGTGGCTCTCACCTCTCTCAGCTCATTTGAATCTTTACCATTTCCATTTTCCAGCCGATGCTTTTAAAAGACCTTTTGTGCAGTATTTTGTGTAATCCTCAACGATACGGGAAATTTGGGCCAAATTGTGACTTTGATTAGCATTGGAACAGCAGCAGTGTTGCTAAATGGCTGTAGAGGTGGGTGTAATTTGGCTTTTTTAGTGATTTTCAGGAGTATCTGGCAACTCTGGGTATCTGGTTCGGCACACGTTGTCGTGACCTTGGTTTTCGGAGAGTGGTGAGCATCTCACACGCAGGCATCCCTTTGGCGTGTTGTGTTTACCCTGCTAGGCTCTATTTATTTCTTTATTATCTCTGTTTGCCAGTTTTTCAATTTATTTTTTTTTTTCTCCTATTCCTTCAACAGGAATCATTAACCAATGGCAACAGGAATCCAAGGATAAAGTGATTTCCCTATTGTTAACCCACCTGCCTTTACTAAAGCCCGGAAACATCGAGGCAAAAGTCGAGTACATGAAACTCTTGCCTAAAATCCTGGCCCACTCGATCGAACACAACCAACACATCGAGGAGAGCAGGCAGCTGCTCTCCTACGCCTTGATACACCCGGCCACCTCCTTGGAGGACAGGAGCGCCTTGGCCATGTGGCTCAACCACCTGGAGGACCGCACGTCGGGTGGCTTCGGCGGCCAGAACAGAGGTCGGTCGGATTCGGTGGACTACGGGCAGACGCACTACTATCACCAAAGACAAAACTCTGACGACAAACTCAACGGATGGCAAAACTCTCGAGACTCGGGCATAAGTGTCAGCGCTTCCAGCTGGCAGGACAAAAACCTGGCGTGCGAGAACGGCCATCTGCCCCTCTACTCCTCCTCCTCCGTCCCCACAACCATCAACACCATCGGCACTAGCACAAGCACCAGTAAGTACCCACGGGAGGCTCTGGGAATGGCCCCCACGGCCGCTCTTCAGAGCACAGTCCCCCCCGTCCTGCTAAAAAATATTGCTTTGCCGTGGTTAACAGAGGGGCTGAGTTCATCTGGGTCATAGAAAACTTTTTTTTTCTTTCCCTTACCTGCTTTTTTATTTTCTATCTGCCTATTTTGTTTTGGTTTGGTTTTATTTCGGTTTGTTTTTTGTTTTGGTTTGCTTTGGTTTGTTTTTTTCTGTGGGGTTTTAAAGACCTGGCAGCTGGAGAGGAGGGAAAAACAGCCAAGCTGTAAGAGCAAAAAATATGCGCTGTCAAAGGGAGCCCCTTTTATTTCATGTAGCCCCATTCACATTTCAAGAGATCCTAAAGCAAGCGGGGAGCTGATGCTTCATGTCCAAAAGTGAGCTTGGGGACTTACTGGGAGAAAATGGGTTTGGGGCCCCAAAGTGCAAGCATCGTTTTTGGAAGCAGGGCTGGGATCCACAATCTTCAGGGCATATCTGAAGGCGTGAAGCTGGTGGTGATCAGGGGATTTAGATGCACGATTCTCAGTGTTTTGCAGGACAGTTGGGTAGCTTTTCCCCTGTGGAGGCCCTGCCAGGCTTTGATGGGAGCTGTGGTCGGTGCAGAACCCAGCCCAGTGCCCAAGGTTTGGACGCTCTTGAGATGCTGCGGAGTGACGTGGCTGGAGATTCATCACTGGTTTTGCGTGGAGACGTGGTGCAGCTATAACTGGTTTTCAGAGCAGCCGTTGATGCCTGCGAGGCATCCTTTTGGGAAAGAAGGATGGAAGTCTCTTCTCAGCAGGGTTGAGGAGCTCCTCTGCCCACCTGCTCGCTCTGTGGAGGGCTGGCACACCTGCCTTTCTGTCACCTTGGGTGACTGCCACCATCTCTCCTGCAAGGCTGGACATCCTTCTTTGCTTTGGAGCATTCAGGAGGTCTCTTTCGGAGATGCTTGGCATCTCCATAAATATAAGAGATGCAGAGAGCGCTTCGGGGAGGAGAGGCTTCTTGCGGCATGGGCACTGGCTTCTCTATCAGCGTGCGGAAAGCCACAATTAAATAGCTGAAAGCTTTAAAATGGTCACTTAAGGCTTCTGGGTTTTTCCCTCTCCTGTAATAAGCTCTTTTTTTAGGTGGTGTTTCAAATTGACAGTGATACAAAACGTGGCTCTGGGTTTATTGCTGGTCTCTGCCACACTGGTGTCCTTGCAGGCGTTGCTGCCTGTTCTGCCCCATAGGGATTGAGCAGAAAGGTCTCAGCTTCTCCACCGACTCTGAGCATCAGGTCCATCCTGTCCCCTGTCTGTGAAGCCCCGGCTCCTGCTGCCGTGGGATTGTGTGACATTGAGCTTCCCTGGGAGCCAGGCCCCTGTGCTGCGGAGGAGGACTCCTTCAGGGTGACCAAGCTTCATGGGAAAGCCTTAACAAGGAGTCATGGTGAGGAGAACCGTGAATGTATTTGCAATTGGACTGTTGAACCTCTCCGGGAATTATTTTTGAGGAGGTTCTTCCTCATGGCTTTTGTGTGCCTGGCGATTTGGAGGCTTTGCACACCAGGGAGGCAGCGAGAAGGGGTGGCTTCAGAAGGGATGTGGTTCCTCACGTCAAGAGCTGGAAGCAGGGAGGTGCAGCAGGTTAATCATCGACAGCGACTGGAGCTCCACAAGATGCCTTAGGTCTTGAAGGATGCTTTTCAAAAAAAATCTTTGTGTTTCTTTGAACCTTTTTGTGCTCAGGCTTATCTCTTACCTCTTGCCCAACGGGATCCTCAAGTATCAGTACAAGGCGACAAAACTCAGGCAACAGCCAAATTACTCAGCAGTGCCTGAGCTGCTGCATTGCTGAGGTTTTTTCCTAAATTCTCCAGAATTAGATGTGCACAGCACTGGAACAAGAGCATTCGTGGGTCTGTCAGCAGACCCTGCCCTAAGTCCCGGCGTGGTAGCCCTTGCCCAGTCTGGTCCTTCCTTGCGTCCCCCAGTAGATGCTTTTCGTGCTGCTGGGTCATCTCCATCGCATCGTCTTGTTCTGAGCTGCAAGATTTATAGAGTCCATATCCAGGGAACCTCTTTTTCCCTGAGCGTCGTAGCGGGGTCAGCACGGATTTCTGAAGCTGAGTAGCTTTGCAGAGACATCTGAACACATCTTCAGCCCAGTCCACTCCTAAGTGTTAAGCTCTTGTGACTCCTGCTAACGTATTTTGGTGGCAGCGTGTTCAGACACCCTGCGGGCTCAGCTGGAGATGACCCAACCATGCTCCATGTGTTAGTTCATAAGCTTCCTTAACGCAATATTTGCTCGGACACAAGCACAGTGAGTCCACAGACAGATGCTAAAAAATAAACACGACTGTCAGCCTTTGTCCCAGCCCCTTGAGTCAATCAATATGTCCATTAATCTTTTATTCCAAAGCAAAGCCCTCAAACCTTTACTGTTTGTGTAGGGTTTGTTGTTATTATTTTTAGATTCTCCCTCTTACTCGGAGGTGTTTGTCTGGGCAGGGGCTTAATCCAGCAACACACTGTAGGGCACAGGCTTCCCTAACCCATCCCTGCAAAGGCACAGCCTGTTCCTGACACCAAAACCGGCCAAAGTCTTTCTCAGAGGACTAATGTGGTGATCTTGTCTGAGGTACTTTCTTCTGGTATTGTGGCATAATTAGTTGTAACATTATTACAGCATAGGGCTTAAATATGGGTGGCTGAAGCCCACGTGAAAATTGTTGTGCTGTCCTTGTCTTTGGCTCAACCTAGACCCAGGCTTTGAGACTCAGTTCAGGCTTGGTTCATCTCCAACTCTCTCTTAACAGCTGTGGCTGGTGTTGTCCAAGGCTTGAGGAGATGTTGCTGGAGTCCTCCAGCCTTTGCAGAGCAAATCTGGAGCACTCTGTAGGAGTCTGTTTGGATTTACACTAGTGATGGTGATCCAGGAGAGGGACCAGCATTGTAAGTGATGGGTTTGGAGTAATCTGAGGACATGGACTCACCCAAAGTGATGGAAGATCATGAGCTCCTTCCCATCTGCTGCATCACAATAACTACTTTCTCAGCCCATCCTGCAGACCCTGAGCTGCAACTTTAAACCAAGCTTTAGTGTGCCAGGAGTGAAGGTGGCCTCAGCGTGGGCTTGGGAGTGCCAGTGGGCAGGAGGCCAGAGCTGATCCAGGCGTGGTGGGACGGGGTGAAGCCCGAAGCCCTGGGTCTGCAGCTGAGTCAGGCTGCGGTTGCAAAACGCCCAGGTTGCACAACAGCTTTGCAGTGAGGACAGGGTCTGGAAACTCTGAAAGGATAGAAAACAGCAGTGAGCTTTCAAAGCTGCAGACTGAGAGCTTCATGCATGGAGGCTCCGGCTCCTTCCTTTCCCCCGAGTAACTGGTTCCACCTGAGGATGATCTGATGGCATGCTGGGTTGTGGTTGTCAAATGGAAGTACAGCACAGCTTAACTCTCTGTTTTCCACACTCTCAGAAGGGACTATGTGCAGAGAAGAGGAGAGTCTGCTGTTAAATACACTTGTCCAGCATTGAGAAGGTGAGGTGCAGGTACACCGGTCTGGTTTGGACCGTAAGATCCGCAAGCAAGAAGGAACAAAACCATAAGGCTTGTGGAGTCCATTTAGCAATAGCCAGCCTGCTGAACCACAGCTAGGGAGGTCAGGATTTGGTTCCTGGCTTTGAGAGGCACCTGCTGAACAAGCTGCTTGGTCCTCTGCTCCTGATACCTAATTTGGGGATAACAGTATTATTTCTTTTATCAACGTACGGTGGGATTTTCCTATGCTCTCACCTGCAGTGAAGAGCCAGGACACTTAAACTCCTTCTTCTGCACAGGGGCAGAAGGTCTTGGTTTTACTGCAGAAGCAACAGTAACTTGCCCCAAACATTTGAATTAAGAGCCAGATATTGCAGGCTCTTTCTGTCTGAGGAGCGAGGACTTCCTTATGCCAGTACCCGCCCAGAAGAGATCCCTGGACTGGTAATGGTGGTGTCTGAATGGCTGGTGATCCCTTGCAGTCTTGCCCTTAGGTGAGCACCCAGCATGTCCCCGGTGTCCATTTGGAGTGGCAGCGATGCCTGGAGGTACGGCGTGGGTGGCACCAGGGGGTCAAGGTGATGGCGTGCGTCACAGGTCAGCGATGGGCGGGTGCAGTTAGAGAGACCTTGCTGCGGAGTATCCTGCAGAGCAGAAATGCCAGGCATCGGGACTGTGTTGCTGCAGGAGAGACGTTGCAAACTCTTTGGTGTTTCAGCGTTGCTGTGTTGCCTGGGTTCCCCCATCAGTGAACAGAGAGGTCCCTGGACCAGCGGAGCTGTTTGCCAGCCTGCAGCCACCCTTCCGCTTCAGCACAAATGGGAAAGGTGCCGGGTGCTCAGACCTGCTACACCCTTCCCATGAGAGTCTCTGCCAGAAAACTGATGTTGTTTGTCTGTGAGGAGGGAGTGAAGGAGGGCGAGGAGTGCGATGCAGGAGAAGTACTCACCTTATGTAACCTCCATGTCCTGAAAAAGAAAAACCTCTTAGCCTGTCCCAGAGATGAAGAGAAGGAATATATGATAGTGGAGCTCTTCCTGAGGTCATCAAGAATTTGAGGTGGGAGAAGCGACACCATGAAAGCATTTGTCATGAATGCAGTGTGGATTTCCTGACTCTCCCAACCCTGTTGTGCAAGGGCTCGCTGGTGACAACCCTGTTATCTTACCCAGTATCCAAACTGAGCCTGATGATGGGATAAATGCATGTTTTAACCCACAGGACCACCCTCATTTGGTTTGGGTTGATGGGCAGCTTGCAGCACGACGCTCTCCTCTGTGTAGATTTGCAATGACAGCTAGGAGGGGATTGTGGGTCCTCGGTGGGTATTTGAGTTATGCAGGGCGACATGTTTCCTCCCATGCAAAGTTAGCAAAACACGCGGGTTTGCTTGCTCAGAAATAAAAGGTGCAAAAGTCATAATAAGGTTACAGCAGCAAAGCAAGCAAATGTACTCCTCTTGCCGGGAGTTGCCTCCAGGAACTTGTTCCTTGGTTGGCCGTGGAGTGTGCTGAGACTTGGCACCCTGGCCCTCACTCTGCCAGATGGGGAGGGCACCTCTGATGTCTCCTTTTTTATTTCTCTTTCACTGATGGGGTGAGAAAAGCTTGTTGGCCCTTAATCCAGTTGTGCTTTTCAGCGGTGGTAGACGGGGACATCTGTTGTTTTGCTCATGCCCTCTAGTGTTGCACGTAACCTCGGAGAACATTTCTGGGAGTCACCCACTTTGCCAGGGTCCCGTCGCTACAACACATTGCTAATTCTGTAGCTTAAAAACAGAGTCATCGTGCTGAAAGATAGTATGTGAGCAGTTGCTTTCTCAGATCCATGCAGAATATGCACAAATACACAGCAAACTGGACTAAGAGTGAGGACAACATAGAATCGTAGAATCATTTAGGTTGGAAAAGACCTTTAAGATCATCGAGTCCAACTGTAATCTTCTACTCCAGCTCTGAACAGCAAGTACAGATTTCTTGGCCCTTCCATAAGTTCAAAGGACTTGGTTCCTGGGAGATAGGGTCCACAGCTCTGCAGACCATCACTCAGAAACAAGAAGGTGAATGGTCCCCTACCCTCAGCCTGGAAGCCATCAAGCATTGGAAATGGTAGCGGCAGACAGAATGATGGCCTTTTGGGGTGTCAGCAATGCTGAGGGGAATCTGCTACTGCTCTGGAGTGGTCATTGCGGAGCGTCTTCTATAGCCAACATCCCTTCCAGCTGCGGAGGCCACTCCATTTGTCATGTCCCTCAGCCTCTGGTCAGCAGAGGAGTGTCTAAAATCAAAACAGAGCAAGCTGTGTCCATTCTCCATGAGCTGGTCTGCTGAGCAGGATGTTTTGAGTTGATCGGCCAGCTACATATCCTGATCCCACCTGGAGGGTTGTCAGGCACTGGCACAGGCTGCCTGGGGAAGTGGTGGAATCACCATCCCTGGAGGAATTTAAAAGCCGTGTGGTGGACTTGGCATTGCTATGTTAATGGTTGGACTCGATCTTAAAGGTCTTTTCCAACCTAGACAGTTCTGCCATTCTCTAATCTCTGCTGTGCACCCGCTTACAAGGCTCATGGTGAAGATGCTTGAAGACGCTTTGGGCAGGAAACTGGTCTTGGCGCTACGTGCTGGCCTGTCACCTTTCAGCATCTGTGTTGCTGTGTTCCGGGTTTCCTAACCCAGTGTGTTGAAGTGTCTTCATAGACTCTTGTACTTGAGCAGCGGTGGAGAACCTATTCTACCCTTGAGACTTCAGGTTAGCTGCCCCAGCGCTTTCTGTTCTTTCTTTGGGTGTGTTTTGTCACCTCTTTGCTCCATAGGGTCTTTCAGCTGTCTGTGTCTTTGGCCAAAAACAGGGATGACCAACAAAGGGCAACGTAATGCGGAGGTCCCATCTCCGTGGGGGTCTCAGATTGTCACTGAATCTAATCAGCCTACCTGTTGTCCTCCCAAAGACCCCAGCTAGCATCGCTTGTGGGGGTGCACAGCCTTCGGAGCAGAAGTTCCTTGCCTGCAGTGGGTGGCTTTGGGGTGGATGCAGACAGCTCTGGGGGAGGATGAGGTTAGCAGGTCCTCCCTGCCGTTCCCGCTCCGCTCTCACGTGGGAGCAAGCGATGATGGGGGGCATATGTGCAGCCTACAGCAGACAGCTCTTCTGGGCTGCGCGCCGATCCCGCTGTAGGCAGGGTGTCGGGCGAGTGATGGATACCTCCTGCTTGCCAAGGAGAGGGAGTAGGCAGGGAAGCCAACGCTTTGCCCACGGGCGTGCTGCGGCGAGTGGGTTTTTGTGTGGGTCGCAGGCTGGGCCAGGTGGTCGTGGCTCTGCTCAGCCTCTCGTCAACTGTGATGCTCAGAGGTGGAGATGTCACCAAAAGGCGGAGATGTCGCTGAAAGGCAGAGAGGTCCTACTCAGATCCCAAAGGGAAGAGGGAAGGGAACCAAGGGGCTGGGCTCAGCGGTGACCTGCACCAGGTGATACCATGGGTGGCACGTAGGCACGTGTGGATGTCTCCAGTTGCTTTTGGCTGCTGGTAGGTTCAGACCCCTGTGGGTGCTCTTAAACCAGCCCTCATGACACCAAATGGTGCTTCCAGGCACTTAAATAATGCACATAATGTGGTCTGCTGTAGCCCTAGCAAATAGCCCTGTTGTTAGGGAAGCAAGAAGGGGTGGTGAGTGGTCTGGGGGGCCAGTGAAGAGGGGGAGCAGCACTGGGTGACAGGTGGCTGTCCCTGAAGAGGGTATGCCACACCTATGCTCTCTGGGACCACACTGTTGCTTCCTTCAAACCTGGTATATGCAAGGTTTCATCCTTGCACATACCCACACATCTCTCTTACAGGGCACTACTCCCAAATTCACATACCCTACTCACAGAGCAGTGGCTCCGCAGCTTTCTGGCTGGAATGAGGCCACTAATTTGGGAACCTCTTATTCCAGGCAGCACCCGGGGACACTCCCACCCATTTGCCTTGAGAAATCCCGGTGCAATCACCAACCATAAGCACTCAGGGCAGGGACCGCATGCCCTGGTTTTCCACAGTCGTGAGCGCATTCCTTGTCCAGTGGCAGCTGGGGAGGGTAGGACACCATCCCTGACTGCAAATCAAGGTAGGGGGAGCTTCCCTTGCAGCAGCTCGGGTGTCTCGGGGAAGGGACATGAAGAAGCAGCAGCAATGGTTTTGTGCATTATCCTCTGGTCCTTGGGATTCCTGTTGCTGATGAATCATGCTTCTGACCTGGAACCCTCCAACGCAGCTGATTGATGCTCTCCAGGCTGTGGAGCAGAGTCAGACATCCGCAGTAATTCTCTCATACCCCTCAGCAGTCTCTCGTATCACTCGAACGGGAGGTTTTGTTGATGGATGGACCCTCCCAGACCCAGACGTATTTTACCAGCCACCCTGGTGCCTGTCACATACCGGCACAGACGACAGTAAGCTGTGGTTACTCATTTCCTAGGAGCTTGTTGCTCTCCCATGGGTAGCTTTGCTGTTTCCATCACCCCATGAGTGCCCTTGGATGCCCACAGCAGTTTGCGTCACTGCCAGAGCCGCCACCAGCATGGGGCTGGGGGCTCCGGCTGGGAGCCGGGTACCCAGGGATGCTCCTCCACTATTAACTTACGTCTGATGAGGAATGCCTCCAGCTGGGTACAGCTAGGGATTGCTCCTACCAACTCAAACCTGTGCTCCTAGTTGCCAGCAGGCACCTTTGGGGTGCCCAGCAGGCAGCTGCAGAGGGGTTCATGCTGGCAGAGTCATGCACACCCCCTCTAAAACACTTTTTGCTCCTGGTGGAAAATCAGGTTTGTGATGTTTTCCTGAGCATCTTCGTGGAGCGAGAAACCCCTAGAGAGAATCGCCTTTCCGTCGCTCCTCCTTTGAAACCGTGCAACTCTGGGCTTTGGCAAGTAAAGAAACGGAGGCAGCTGAGCTCTCCTTCCCTCCCCACTCCCCCCCCATCAACCAGCACCTGCAGAGAAATGGCAGGAGGGCACCGAGGAGGGGAGGGAGCGCTGGGGTTTGGATTCATCTGAAGCGACTGTGGACTGAGGAATGCTGGCGTTTGGCTTCATCCAAAGTGACTCCAGTCTCCTTCCAGACGGCACAGGAACTTGCTGTGTTCTCCTGACTCAGTAACATGCTGCTATTTAATTAACTTTTGACTTCTGGTTTAAAGGAGCAGTGCACAAAATAGTTATTTACTTCATTTGGAAATTCTTTTAATTGCTACCATAATTATAGCTTCCTCTTTTTTTTTTTTTTTTTTCAATATTTCTCTTAGCAGGGGGAAGGGAGGGGGGATATTTGCTGTTCTCCTTGTGGTTATCACATCCTTCAAATTACTAAAAGAGGCTGGGATAATAGGTCTGTTGATTATATATAGGCACCATCTGCTCTGTGGCTGCTTCCTATCAAAGTGCAGTTAGGAGAGTGCAAGGAGGATATTTTCTCTCCAGCTATATTAAGACTGTTTTCATCTCGGCTCCAAAGCAAAGCTCTGTGCATGCAAATGGATCAAATGCTCTGTAATCAATGGCTCGGTTTTGGCAACCTTGAAGCTGAATTTTTTTTATTTATTTTATTTTCCCCTCAAGTTCGCTGTATCCATTAGTTGTGCAGTTTTATTCGAGGCTGGTTGCTCCGCATTCTGTGTTTTCTTGTAACCATAGTGTCCCCCCACCACCATTTGCTGAGCAATATAATCTCGTGTTGGCCAGCACAGAGTTCTGTGTCATAACTGGAATGCGAGGCAATATCTGAGCAATCGGGAATGTTTTGGAGGATGACGACGGCAGGTTTTTAGGATGCACATGCTGTCGGTATGCAGAGGAGGTGGAAAGCTGAGCTGGGTTAATTTGGAGCAATAATGGGAAAGAATTAATACATGTTTTATGATAGCAGCTGTGGTTATCCCAGTGTTACTGGGGGCTGTTCAGAGCGTTGCGGAGCGCGGTATTTGCGGAAATGTGGGGAGTCATGAGGTGTCCCTCATGTGGTGCCTACAGGGGAGGACTAAATGCCTTTTTTTGAATGATTAAAAGTGGGTAGAAAGAAACAAGGGAGGAGAAGATCCCAGATAAGTCGATGGGGATGGAAGAGGCTACAGTGCTGTAGCAAAGTCCTGTTGCTTTCTGGGTGAAATTTCCTGGCTGGTGGTGGGGTGATGATTGCAGGACATACATCATGTATGACACAAGTTGTCCTCCTATATTTTGTCACTCCTAAAGGCACCTTGTCTCCCTGCCCTCACTCCATGGATTTTTAATGACTCTTCAGGGAGTCAGCCCAAAGGAGTTGTGGATGCCTCATCTCCGGAAGTGTCCAAGGCCAGGTTGGACAGGACTTTGAGCAACGTGGTCTGATGGGAGAGAGGTGTCCCTGCCCATGGCAGGGGGTTTGGAGGTAGATGATCTTTAAGGTCCCTTCCAACCCAAACCGTTCTATGATTATCAGATCCCAATTTCTTGGTGCAATTCCACGGGTTCCACATTCACTGCTTCCACTCGACTGGCTCAAGACCCTTCTTTTCTTACATCCAGTTTCATATTGCTACAGGAAAGGATGTACTTCTTCCAGCTTGGCCTCCTGAAATGATTGTAACTGATAGAGGGATTTCTCCATCTGAAGTGTGATGTGTGATAGAAGCTGGTGCTGTCAGTGGTTCAGGTGCTCCTCAGACCAAGGATCGTATCAGCAGGTGGTGGAAGCAGTGGGGAGCACTGGTGGCTGCTTGAGCGGATCAGCTGCTCTTAGTCATCTCTTCTGGGTGGAAAGGGACTGTAGAAGGAGACCTTCTGCATCCCAGAGCTGTTTACCTGGCTTGATCCATGAGCAGGGGAGGAATTTCCCCCGGGAGCCTGTAGCAAAAAAAATCAGTGAGTTCTGAGATAATCGCGGAGGCTTGGTTCAGCGCAGCGGCATTATCAACAAACCCGGATTCCCTGGGGGAAGACACTGCTTTTTTTCTGTGGTTTATATATAAATATGTGAGAGAAACCACATTTGCTGGCCTGGAGATTTGGGCATGGAGGAGCACCTACTCGTAATGTGCCTCTAATCCTCCGTCCCCAACACCACCCCCAGCCACCGTTTCCTGCGTCCTTTTGTCTGCGAGCTGAATCGTGGTTGGGATTCACACCTGGTCCATCTTGCTTCCACCTTGCTGGATGCTCTGATAGAAAACCCCACGCTAAGGACCTCGGAAGCAGTTCCTGACGTCCTGCTCCTCGGTGAGACGAGAGGAATCTCCTTCTAGAAATTCATCCCCTCGGATTGCTGAGGCCACCAAGAGCTGCGTTTACACGTCTTTAGATGCAGCCCTGCTCCTGCTGCCCCACAAACGAGTAAATAACAATAACAGCGATTCATGCCGGAGCCAAACAGTGGATCCACACCTGCTTGTGCCACGCAGGGGCTCGCAAAACCTTCTGTGGTCAGCAGAGATGTCCCATTCCCTGGCTGAGCCTGGATAGAGCCTCATATGTGCTGCTTGGAGAGAGCAGCAACAAACAGGTTATTGTTTCTCTGCTCAGTTTCTTGAGCAGGAAAAACCTGTCATTTTTTTAAAAAAAAGTTCACTTGACAGGCTTTTTCTGTGCTTCTTCCTCGTTTCTCTGCTTGAGGCTCCACTCTGCCTGTATCTTTTATTTTTTCCTAATGAATACAGCTACCTGGTAGCTGCTTGCATTTAGGACCCTTGGTTTAACCCCACCCATGGCTTATATCAGCCCCTGATTCAGATGCAAGGATCGAAGGCAAGGATGTGGTTTATCCGTCATCGTAGGAACGCAGTTAAAGTCACAGCCACAAAACCCGGGAGGGGGGCGGGGGGGAGCTGGAAAAGCACAAAGAAAAGGCTCCAGGGATTAGAGGATGTTCAGCTGAAAAATGTTCCATCGGATTCTGCTTCGGCCGCGCTGGAGCTGCCTGCGGTGGTGTGGAAAAACGGGTGAATGAGGTGCCCAGGAAGGAGGCTGGGTGCCAGCTGGGCAGCGTGACCCACCCGCCGCTCTTGCCAAGGGTCCTGGGCACAGGAACGCTGGAAAAGCTGCGAGCCCTGGGCTGCCAGCGCGGGGGAACCTTCCCGGAGGGGAGGATGCTCCGTGACCAGGGTAGCAAGGAGGAGAAGACCGAGCTGAACTTGGCGGTTGCTTTGCGAGGAGCGGCTCAGTATTCCTCCTCGGTGACGGGGGGGGACCTTGTGGCTGTGCAAGAGAAACCGTGGGACCTCGGTGAGTTAAAAACATCCCCGTTCCCTATAGCAGATCGGGGTCGTTCTGCCCCACCAGGTACCCATGGATCAGGAGAAGAATTGTACGTGGATGCTGCCTGAGGATGCAGCAGCTTGGCAGCCAAGAAGTGCCATTTTTAGACTGAAAACAAACCAAAAAAAAAGAGTCCGGTGCACATTGCAGTGCTTTTTTTCCTTTCTCCAGCCATTGGGAGGACGTTATTTTGAATTGTAATCTGCTCTGCTCTGGTACGAAGGGCTGTAAAAGTCCTGTGGGTGTCAAGGACCAGGTGAGGGGCACGCCAGGACCGAAGACAGTCTAAACACTCATCTGTAGCAATGGGTGGAAACGCTCACATCAGCCCCACGAGCGTCTTTATCGAGGACTTTGAGCCAGAATTAATGAAGGATGTGATGGGGCAGCACCTCGTCAGCCATCGCATGCCAGTGGAGGAAGGTCTGCCTGCAGAGCCCAATTCCTCAGCTCCAATTACAGGAATGGGTGGCTTTTCCCTTCTCAGGCTGAAAAATTGGCCCGAAACCCTGAGAAACCACAACAGAAATGTCTGACGCTGTTCCACATGGTCTTCAGTGAACAAAAAACCTGCTTGAAATTAGCCCTTGCCTACCAAAATAGGCAACACCACTTCAAAAAGGAAGAGAGAGGGAGGGGAAAAAAAAAAAAAAGCAAAAAAAACCAGCTAAAGACGAGACTTTACAGGGAAAGCACTTGCAGCCTCAGAGTTTCTAGAAGTGTGTCGTCGTGCCTGTCAGCCCAGCCAGTGTTTGGTCTGTGATAAAGCCAGTTTTTAATCCTGGGTGCTGGTGGCCCTGCAGGGATGCTCCTTGCTGCTCCAGCTCTGCGGCAGCGTGGTCTGCAGCCGCCCCCTGCACGCCGGCACGGTTGCATCATTGCCATCACTCCTTCTCCATCCTAATTTTTTTTTTTTCTCCTGGAAATCTTAAGCTGAACTTGGTTTGAAGCCTGAGCGAGACCTCTCTGACAACACTTTGTATGTCTCAGCGCTGTTAGCTCCAGGTTATTTATCACCTTTTTCCCTGGGGTGCAAAACATCCCAAGCTCGTTTCCAAGGTGTTATATTGAACTGCAGGGTTGCAGGTGAGCCTGATCTGGAGGCCACGAGGAGCTTCCTTGCAAGGAAACATGACCGCTACGGGCATTCAGAGCTGTGGTGATGGAGCAAAGAGGTGATACAGGGGGAGGACCGTGCTACACCCGGGATGCCCGTGTGGAAGGAGCTGGACCACCTTGGCAGGATAGCTGGTGGGTCCCTGGGGAGCAGATGGCTCTTGCATCATCTAAATGAGCCTGCAACTGGCAGGAAAACACTTCAGAAGCAGAAGTGGGACACACTTAGGAGTTGTCGGGGATCCATGTGCCAGCCTGGCTTGCACTTCGGAGCGGTGGTTTCCTCTCTTTGTTCATCCGACTCGCACCACTGCAGCGAGCAGAAAGGCAGGCGTGCCTCTGGCCACCTCCTAGAAGCTTATCTTACCCTAGAAGAATAAATTAGATTTCCTTTCTAACTTAAAGCTTCGTTACTTTTTTAATTAAGAAAAAAAAAGAAGCTTGAGTGTAAGGTTATAAACTCACACTTGGTTTTCTTCTGCTGAAGCACACGTGGACCAGTTATTTTAACAAAAGACTGAACTGATTTGTTCTGCCTCGGCTGTCAGCAGCCCTGGGTTCACCTTGGATCATCCAAAAACCACACAGAATTGTCAAAAGCAGGGAAGAACTTATGCTAAACTGACACTCTGAAAATCATGAGCTGCGTCTTCTGTTTCGAGAAACTGAGACCATGAATAGAAGCAGCGTTATTAATAAATATGCATAGTTATGTGTATTTATCACTAATGAACATGCATATTTATTAATCCCCTTTCTGAGAATTATGAATTCAAAGAGGGAGAGGTGTGTGCACGCCAGGCAGGTGCCAACCTGGGGTTCTCAGTATTTTTAAGCCTGAATGATGGAAACTGGTGACTGGTTTTGCAAGAAATCGTGTTGCTCACTGGCATCACAGCCAGAAAGGCTTAAAGGGAGCTTAAAGTTAGGCCTAAAGTGCTAAGAGCTCTGCGATAATCTGTGTCTGGTACCAAGAGTAGCTGGGGAGGTTTCAAAGAGTTGGTGGCTTTTTCTGCTTGTAGCATCCTTTGCAGAGGAATCGTCGCTACCGCATCATGTGAAGTTGTGTGAATTGACTCAGCTCAGTAGAAATGCTCCTGGTTTAGTGAAACGTGGCCTGTTGGACTGCAGAGTTGTGTCATTTCTGGGAAAGAAGTGGGACTAATTTTTATATGTTGCACTAATTGTTCCTGGTCATCCTGTGGAGTTCGTTATTTCTCCTCCGGCCAACACCACCTTCTAATTAGGAGGCGTAAAATTAAGATGGAAGAGCAGCACTTTGCAAAGATTTTGCTGCTTAGGAGGGAATCTAGGCTGGAGTTAAGCCAAAAATATCCTGTTGTTTGCAAGATTTTGGTGGGGAGGGGATGGCTTAACCACTGTCGAGTACCAGAGCTGCATATACCCTGTAAGAGAGATGACTATCAGAGCAGCCCTTCACCTCCTAAAAAGGGGCAATTCCTGTCCTCCTTGCCCATTCCCCTGCATATCTCATTCATTCAAAGGGCAGAGATATTTCCTAAACCAGATTTTTTCCTGCAACAAATTCGGGGTGGCTTGTGTCCCGCCGTTGGTGCCACCACAGGCACAGAAGGGGCTCTGGCTGGTGCCACTGCGATGCTCAGCCCTGGTGATGCTTCTCAGCTGATGTATCAAGTTTTTCCCATATTTCCCCCCTGTATTTTTATTAATTTTTTTCAATGCTAAATATTTTTTCTCCTGATGATGTGACATCTCCAGAACCGCGACATGGTGCTGCTTTTGGGGTACAATTGCGAAGCTGAGAGCTGAAATAGCTCGTCCGAGACCTTAAATCCATCTATTTCCTCATCATCACAACTTTAGGAAACATAACAGTGCTCTGAAAACAGCCCTGCATCCTCACTGACATCCTTTTCTGCCAGGAGCCTTCTGGAAGATGTTTCTATAGTGATTTAATGGGAAGGGAACAAATTATTCACCGTAAGCCATCCCCTTGCTTCCCTGCACAGCGTGGTGTTAGTGTTACGTGCTGGTAGAGGAAAACATTTTCAGATACAGAAATGATTTAGACGTTGCAGAAATCCGCAGGGTTTTGGCCTCATCCATCACGTGGCTTTTTACAGGTGCTTAATGAAAGCAGACAAGCTTTGGTGTTTTTCTCTCCCCTCCTTTTACAACCCCACTACTTTCTTGTTTTCATTCTGCTTCTGGTCAGCAGAGATGGCTTTGATGGTGGGTTTTCCCCCAGGTTTTGACTGGGAGTTAAACTCGGCTTAACTATTACATCACAGTACGCTTGGCTGGGGGTTTTCCACCAAAATTCATTTATATTAGGAAATAACATGTAGAGGAGCCATGAGCAGTTTCGGTGAGCTACCAACACAAAAAAAAAAAAAGGGGAGTTAAGGGAGCTTTGGTGCTTTAGGAGGAAAAGCAATGAGAATGATGAATTTCCCCCAGGTTTTGTACAGAGTTAAGAAATGTTGATTTTGAAAGAAAAAAAATGTAAAGTTTTTGCTTTGATTCCATATGGGCTTGGAAGGTCATTTTAGTCACTCCGCCCGGGCACAGAAAATGTGCTTTTTATTCCACCTACCCAGCAGCGAAGCTTGCAGCCACCAATTTTGAGGAATTAGCACCCTTCTGTGGAATTTGCTCTTGTTTTTAGAAGTGATCCCTTGTTAACACAGACCAGTGCAGATGTTGTGTCAGCCATCACAGTGTGAACTCCACATCTGTACCCAGAGAAGAACCATGTTGGCTTGGACTTGATGCCAACCAGAAAAGACCTTCCCGTAGCGCTGGATCCAGAACTTGTCCTGGTTGCCAAGCCACTCTGCGTCATCTTTCAGCAGTCCTGGTTAACTGGGGATGTCCCAGTGGACTGGAGGCTGGCGAATGTAACGCCCATCTTCAAGAAGGGCAGGAAGGAGGATCCTGGTAGGTACAGACCTGTCAGTCTTACCTGAGTGCCAGGAAAGGTGATGGAACGAATAATCTCAAGAGCCATCACAGAACAGTTAAAAGCCAACAGGGAGATCGGGCCCAGTCAGCATGGATTCATGAGGGGCAGATCCTGCTTGACCAATCTAATCTCGTTCTATAACAGGGTGACCTGCTTAGTGGATGAGGGAAAGGCTGTCGATGTAGTGTACCTGGACTTCAGTAAGGCCTTTGACACTGTCCCCCACAACACCCTTATGGCTAAGTTGGCTGCCCATGGCTTGGATGGGCACGTACTCTGCTGGGTGAAACACTGGCTGGATGGCTGGGCCCAAAGAGTTGTGGTCAATGGAGTTAAATCCAGTTGGTGGCACGTCACGAGTGGTGTCCCTCAGGGCTCGGTGCTGGGGCCACTCCTGTTTAACCTCTTCATCAATGATCTTGATGAGGGGATTGAGTGCACCCTCAGCAAGTTTGCAGATGACACCAAGCTGGGAGGGAGTGTCGATCTGCTGGAGGGTAGAAAGGCTCTACAGAGGGACCTGGACAGACTGGATTGATGGGCCCAGGCCAACTGCAGGCATTTCAGCAGAGCCCAGTGTAGGGTCCTGCATTTTGGTCATGGCAACCCCATGCAACGCTACAGGCTTGGGGAAGGGTGACTGGAAGGCTGTCTGGTGTAAAAGGATCTGGGCCAAGAAGGCCAACGGCATCCTGGCTTGTATTAGAAATTGTGTGACCAGCAGAAGTAGGGAGGGGATTGTCCCCCTGTCTTCAGCACTGGTGAGGCTGCACCTTGAGTGTTGTGTTCAGTTTTGGGCACCTCAGTATAAGAGGGATATCGAGGTGTTGGAGCGAGTGCAGAAAAGGGCAACAAAGCTGGTGAAGGGCCTGGAGAATAGACCTTACAAGCAGCGATTGAGGGAGCTGGGACTGTTCAGTTTGAGGAAGAGGAGGCTGAGGGGGGACCTCATCATGCTCTACAATTACTTGAAAGGACATTGTAGAGAAATTGGTGCTGGTCTCTTCTCACAGGTCATTAGGGACAGAACCAGGGGGAATGGGTTCAAGTTGCAGCAGGGCAAGTTTAGACTGGACGTTAGGAAGAAATTCTTCACGGAAAGAGTGGTCAGACACTGGAACAGACTGCCTGGGGAGGGGGTTGAGTCGCCATCCCTGGGTGTGTTTAAGTGTCGCTTAGATGTGGTGTTGGGTGATGTGGTTTAGGGGTGAACTTGTAGTGTAGGGTTAATGGTTGGACTCAATGATCCCAAGGGTCTTTTCCAGCCTGAACCGTTTTGTGATTCTGTGATTCTATGAGACACAGCTTGGCTGAGCAACGACTGAATCCAGAGTTTTTGGGTCTCGGTTATTAGGAAACAGCCCCCATGAAGTTCAATTAATTCCATTGAGAGTAACCACAATAAAGCATTAAACAAGTGGTTTACATCCTAAAACTGTACATTGAAATACATTAACTGCATTTATGGTTTAACCAGCAGTTTAATGAGTTTGCGAGTGATGAAATTTGAATTTTGTTAAGCCAACAGACAAATGTTTTCATAGGTTTTTATTTACAGGAAGCAAAGAGAGTTCATCCATATCCATTAAAGGTGTTCAAAAAACATGCAGAAGTGGCACTTCAAGACAGTTTAGTTGTCATGGTAGTATTGTGTTGATAGTTGGACTTGAAGAGGTCTTTTCCATCTTTAATGATTCTATGATCTTTTCCTCTATCTACCATGTATTGCCACTACTAACCAACAGACCCAAGGAAAAGATATGTAAATCTTTAAGGAGATAACTAAAAATGAATGAGACAGGATGGAAGAAGAACAATGAAAAACGGACACACTCCAGTAATAATTGTATTTAAAAATCTATTCAAGTTGCAATGCTCCTACCATAAAGTGTCAGAAAAATCTATGATTTGGGTTTTTTTAATACGCTAGCATACATAAAACATATTTCTGTACTTGACCGAAAGGCAAGTGAATACCTACCCATTGTAAAGCCTTACTTGAGAAATAACTCCAAATCACAGGAGCTGGTGCATTGCCCTTTTCCTAGCGATGTTAAAGTTATTGGTGAAAAACGAACCAAACTTGATTGTACCAAAATTTCAGCCGGGAAAGACAAACTCATACACAACTGGGAAGGAAAAACAAGTCCAAAGCGTTCCAAAAGATCATTTTGGGGGGGGTGGCGGAATTCAGCCTTGTCAGGTGTGTATTAGCACCATTGCTTTGGGTGTTTGCTTTTGTGGGGGGTTAAAAGGGACGTGCTTGGAAGTGCACCTGATGGATAGTTGAGCTGGGATGCTCCCATTGGTCATGATAGCTCAGCTAAGCACAAGGTCTTAGTAGGGACTCAACCAGGATTAGACATTTCCATGGATGATAAGTCCCTCCGCAGTAACGTTAGGCAGATGTGTCAATGGTGGTGGGTCTGGGTGAGGACATTCCCATCCTGGGGATTTTTATGCCTTTCCCAGAAAGATACAGGTCCAGATGATGTTAGCAGGGTAAGTTTTATGGTCTCAATCCCTGTGGTGCTTTCCCTGCAAGGGAGACACCTCCCAGGCTCTGGGCTTGGCGAGAGGCAGCAGCCAAGGACCAGATGTGGTCCCATGCTCAGGTTTGCTGTCGGTGCGTGACTCCGCATGGGGAAAACCTCCAGAGATGCTCTGTTTATTGGTTTTGGTTTGGGTTTTTTTTTTTTCCCTAGAAATGCAATCCACGCCACACCTTTCCTTAAGCATCCCAAGGTAGCTCGTGTAACCTCATCTCCTAGAAGGTACCCCCGGCCCCTTCGCTTCCCGGGAGGCAAAGCGAAGAGCTCAGGGCAGGGTTTGGGTAGCTCCAGGCAACACGAAGCCATCAGCTGTGGCCAACCACCGGGCGTTTGGATGGGGCTTGGAGCAACCTGCTCTGCTGGAAGGTGTCCTTGCCCGTGGCAGGGGGGTTGGAACGAGATGATCTTTAAGGTCCCTTCCAACCCAAAACCATTCTATGATTCTATGATTTTATGTTTTCATTTAAAATGACTTTTTTTTTTTTTTCGGGGGACTCTTCTGCATCCCGGGCTGCGAGGGGGGAATAACCTCTTTGATTTTTTTTTTGATATTTTTTTTGATTTTTTTTTTTTTTCCAGTTCTCTCAGGCCAGACACACCACAGCCCTTTGAAACGCTCTGTGTCCCTTACCCCACCCATGAATGTGCCAAATCAACCTTTAGGACATGGATGGATGTCTCATGAGGACTTACGAGCTAGAGGACCCCAGTGCATCCCTTCCGATCATGCCCCCCTGTCTCCACAAAGCAGTGTAGCCTCTTCGGGAAGTGGTGGGAGTGAACATTTAGAAGATCAGCCTTCCGCTCGTAACACATTCCAGGAGGAAGGGAGTGGGATGAAAGGTGAGTGAAAAAACAGATGCCTTCCTCCCCCTTCTCCTGACACCCCACCCCACCCCCCCCCGACCCCAGAACCCAGAGGCAGGCGGGGAAAAGCCGTTTTTCGGCGTGGAATTTTGGGCAAGAGTCCTCGTAACCAAACGGGGCTTTTCAGAGTTTCTTGCCTGCTTAGGAATTTAGGTTTAGGGGAAAAAGTTGGGTTTTCTTTTTAAGCAGTGGCTGGTCCTGATTGATGTCGTACTCTTGGGTGCCGGTGGGCTGGTTTTGCTCCAAAATCCTGCGAGCTGTAAGCTTTCCAAAAAGCTGCATTTTTTCCATAGCCCGTGGCGTTCGGCTGCGAGTGGTCCTCTCTTGTCTTTCTTTTTTTTTTTTTTGCTTTTGTATTAGGTTGAAAAATAGCTTAGTGTAAGTTTAGCGAGCTATGTGTGATTTACCATTGCGGTGTTTGGTACCCAGCAAGTATTTAGGGAAGTTTGGGCTTAGGATACCTGCGTGCAGTGAATTTCTCCTGTGTATTTCAGTTGTTTTTTCCCATTGCACTCGCCTTTCACAGAGACTCTTAGCAATAAATATACGTGATCCTGTTGGTGAACAGGGCAGAAATGAAACCCCATTGCTGCAGTCAAAGATAGAGAGCAAACTTTAGGTTGTAGAGGAATAAACAGATGAAAACTGGGCAAAAAAATATTCCTGTGAACGGACCAAATGACTGAAAATGAACCAGCAGCTGTCAGAAACTGATTTAAACAACTGCAGTTTTCATTAGTGCCGAGCAGCTCAATTGTGTAAAGACCGATGATGTGTCTGAATAAGGAAACAATCGTATTTTTTAAATCACCACAAGGTCTGATTTTATTCTAATTAGAGAAGATCTCTGTAACGTGGGACTTAGTGCTGTGTGACTTTGATGTGCACAAAACAGACGCATGAAAAAAAACCTCGCGATTCCCCCGTGAAGCAAATCCTCAGCCCCATCCTTGGCTGGACTTTGCAGCATAGCGTGTCTCTGGGCTGGGGATGATGGGCTGGAGATGTGACAGGAGGGTTTTCCGAGCAGGAACGGCCTCACAAACCTTTGCTTCTCTACAACTCCGCTCGCTAACGAACACCTCGTCAGCGTGAAGGGTCCCCAAGGCTTTCCATGCCTGGGGAGAGCTCCTGTCATCTCGTCAAGCCAGGGAGACCCTTTTTTTGGGAGCAAGCGGTGCAGAGGGGTCTGTTTAATGCTACATTTCCCCAGGTTGCTGCTGATGGAGCTGGGGAGGAGACCGTGGGGAGCTGCAGCTGCGGGACCTGCGTGTGTAGAAACTTCGCGGCGCAACGTAATCGATCTGTGCGGCCGAGCCTGCAAAACCCAAAAGCGCTCTTGCTCAGGCTGTCCGAGAGTAATAATCAAATAAACCCCACGTATTGGTCTGTTCTCCCTAGTGGCGAGTGATAGGACAGGGGGAAATGGCCTTAAGTTGCGCCAGGGGAGGTTGAGGTTGGATATTAGGGAGAATTTCTTTGCTGAGAGGGTTGTCAGGCATTGGAGGGGGTTGAGTTGCCATCCCTGGAGGTGTTTAAGAGAAGGGGAGATGTTGCCTTGAAGGGCGTGGGTTAGTGGTGTTGGTAGGGCTAGGAAAAGGTTGGGCTTGGTGATCTTGAGGGTCTCTTCCAGCCAAAACTGTTCTACAATTCTGTGATTCTATTAAGACAGCCTGTGGCTTCTGCCTGCTGCAGCCCCCCCGGGGGGGTTGGAGGCCTTTCCTCAGGCCATCCCATCCCAGGAATCCTCTGGAGGAAGGTTTGCAAACATCTAAACTCCCCGTTGTGGAATCAGACAAATTGCTTTTGTGCCGCTGTCTGGGGACGTGTGAAACAGACGTCTGCAGCCCCTGGTGTCCACAACTGCCGTGTCCTCCCCCCTCCACTGTATTTTCTTCAAAATGAGCAGTGCAGGTTCTTCCCAGATGGTGTTGTCTAAACTCGGGGTTGTTCTTGCTTCTCCCTGCCAGTTTTTTTCAGAAAGCGTGTAGTTTATTGTAGGCCTGTTGCCCAAAACTGAAGTGGGGGAGCGGAGCAGAGCCTTGCTTGCTGTACAGACAGCGTTCCTGTGGCCTTATAGCTCGTCGCCCTCAAATGACACGCCACCGCGGGCTGCGTGTGACCCATTGTATCCCCACAGCTTTCCCGTGGAAAAAAAAAGTACTGCCCGTTCCCTGCCCTTGGTTCGTGCCATTTCTTGTTCCTACAGAAACACACAACTTTGTGCATTTTTATTGGGTTGCATCTTACTTCATCCAGACTGGTTGCTCCGCTTGCCAAGTCCCTTCTCTGAATTGCAGCCACGTCTCCTCCCGAGCGCCTGCGGGCTCTTGGGACTTGGTGTCACCCATGCTTCTGGTCAGCTTGCTCCTTCTTTAACACCCTGTGGGACATCCAGGAGGGCAGTGGGGAAACCAGACTCGTGGCAGGCCCTCACCCGACGTGGCTTAGTAGTTCAACTCCCCTCAACTCACCTGTTCCTCCCCTTTCCATCTATCTTCGTGCTGAAGGAAAAGTGCCCTTGGGCTTTTTCCCAGCCCCTGGTTTCTCCAGGAGGTGACGCAGACACTTCATTCCCTAGGGAGGCCGTCTCTCCGTCCGTCCCTTCCTGGGACACAGCTCAGGGCGCACCGGGAGGAGGGTTTGGGTAAAATTGTGGGTTTCTGCTGCGAGTACCTCCATGGTTTAGCATGCTGTGCCATAAGGGCACTTCTGAAGCTGTCCTGTGTGTATTTATATGGCAGGGTGAATTGTTTTTCCTTCTAAATTTCCGTGCCAGCACCCAGGTGTACCTGTGCCAGCCGAACTTTTTCGTGCCTGCAGGGGACGACGTGTGTGAGCAGCACGGAGTCCTCGCCCTGCCGACTGGCGCGCTTCTGACAGCCGTGCCGTGACTTTACAATTAGCTCCTGGTAATCGGTGATTAAAGAGCAGCTCCACGGGCGGGTGGTTTGCTGCTCCGTGGGGATGGTTAGGAAGCTTGGCTTTCCAAGGACCATGAAATCACCTCGGATGACCTTGCACCTCCTGGTTGCCTCTTTCTTGTGATAAGGGATGGGTTTTCTGCAGGGTTTAATGTCTCTATGAAGTTGCATCTCTTCTGAGAGCATCCCTGTGGGCTCTGCCATCAGCACGGACGTGCACCAAGAGCAGATGTCCCCAGGCGTCCTGGTGTGAACAGAACTGGTTCTGGTTTAGCTCCAACCAGGACACCAGGGGACGCGGGATCAGGTAGACTTTTAACATGTGATCACTAAAACAGCGTGGTTTGATGTTACAAGTAAGTTTAGATTTGAGTCTGCCAGTCCTGTGCTGGAAACAGAGGGCTTTCTGCTCATAGTTTTACCTTTTAAATAGCTTTTAATTTTTTAAACAGAAGCTGGGGTTTAAGAGGGCTCCGGTGGCAGGTTTTAGGACCGTTGCATGTCGGGACTTATGGAAAACTGTGAAGTTCAGTCTGTCCGTACTCAGTAGCTGCTTTACCCTCATGGCTGGTGTGGAGTTGATCTCCTTCTGTGCAGCATTTGAGGAGTTTCGTTGAAAGATGAATCCTGATGTGTGTCACGGGATGGAGAGCGTGAGCAAAACGCAACGTTTTGGGGCCATTCGCATCCTCTACTTGGATACAAGTGAGGTTTGAGGTCAGCTTGGGCAGTGGGCAGCAGGAGACTTCTGGCAGATAAAAGAATCATCGGGGAACCAAACTAATGGTCCATCTCACCCTAGCCCCTCCAGCGACGAGGTGTTAGTTCGGGAAGAGGTCTGTGACAATCCTTGACTTGAATCTGGCACTCAGCAGCGTGGGGCTTTCTGGGAAGAGACGACCCACACCAAGGGCTGTCCCAGCAGTGGGGCTGTCCTCCTCACACCCTCTCGTGCCTTTCTTAAGCAAATCTGGCTTCGTTCTTTGCCATTGGATGACCCTAGAAAACCTCTGAGGTTGGCTAAATTAGTGAAGGATATTGGACGTGGCCATGGATATTGTCCTCTTGCTGGTGAGGGGATGGTGACCGGAACACCAGCACCCACAGTGGCTCCAGTCTGGGGGCAGAAGCACACGGTGGGTAGAAATCCCTCCCAAAAAACAGTGCAAGCCCTCGTTGGTGGGCACGTTGGGCAGAGGAACCCCATCGGGGCATCCAACATCCTTCTCCTCAGACTCTCCTGCGCCATCAGGCCCTACCTGCTGTGGGGTCCACCACATTGATGCCCCTGTACATTGACTCGGGAACGATCGAAGCGAGAGCAAATGTTCCTGCTAACTGATATCTAATCCCAAAAGAGACATTTCCCGACCCTCCACCTGCTCTCTCCATTCGAGGTGTGGGGTTTGGGGCTGAAATATCGGGTTTTTTCGTTGTTACTGCACCTGCTGTGGGTTGAGACGGGGCTCCTGGGTGTCTTGCTGGTGGGGAAAGGGGACAAGGACTAAGGGAGAAGGGTTTAGCTGGGAGCGGAGCGCGTGAGCTGGGTAGGCTGAGGCAGAGCTATTGTTGGGTTGTGGGTGCTAAATAAAGCAGGTCCCGATTTGGCACAGCATTCGCAAAGCAACAGCGTCACCACAGGCACAGCATCGTGCTGCAGCACCGACATCTTCAGTGCGTCCCCCCACCTCCCTCGTGAGGTGTGGCAAACCTGTAAAACCTTGATTAGGTGCTGAGCAGGCTGGAGCCAGGGAGGCTTCTATCCCATTGCCTTCTCCATGCAGGACACCCCATCATGGGGTCTGGTAGGGTTTTGCGTGTTGCAGAGGAATTGTTCCCCTCCCAGGTCCTTCCTTGTGAAACCACACTGATGTCAGGAGGGTAGAAGTATTTTTGGGTACCCATCCAGCCGGGCACCGAGGTGCTACCCGGCAGATAACACCTGGGAAGGAAAGAGTCATTTCAGTCAGTGCCTTTTGACGTCACCCTTCCGAAACAGGTTTTTGGACCAACTTTGATGGCACATCATTTCTTCCATGCTCAAAAAATTATCCTCTTTATTTCTCTTTAAGCAGCCATTTAAATTTTCAGCACATACCATCTTCTCTCACGCCATAAATCAGTGTCTGCCATCTGCGAAACAGCCATTTGCTCGTCCTAAGCTCAATGATGCCATTAGCTTCAGCATTTCCCACATCCCTGGGAAAAGGGCAGTGAGGAGCTTGACATGCAGAGGTGTAACCCTGACTCCCCGTGGGCTAATTCCTGATGGCTCAGCTGCAGGAACACATCCTTTGAGGACATCCTTGTCTGGGGACTGGTTCCTCCTGCCATCCATGTCCATAGCACTATGTCCTCAACCAGGGGTTGGTTCCTCCTGCCATCCATATCCATAGCGCTGTGTCCTCCAAAAGGTCCGTGAAGGTGTCAGAAGCACTGGTGGGATGGTGGGTGATGCCCAGGCAACTCCTTGCATTGCTGTTGATGCTGTTGCGCGTGGTTGTCATGAACTCAACGGGAGCTCTCACCTCCTTACCTTTGTGCTGCAGATGTCCCAGCGTGGCTGAAGAGCCTCCGGCTGCACAAGTACGCCGCCCTCTTCTCACAGATGACGTACGAGGAGATGATGGCCCTCACCGAATGCCAGCTCGAGGCACAAGTACGTCCCATGTCACTCGTAAAGCCGTTAGCCGTGGTCCTGACGCTCGTACAGTCAGTAGATGAGACGCCTCAAACACCTCTTCTTGTGTCTTCACGTGGAAGACGTTTTGCCCACAGGGAACCAAACAAAGAAAGGAAAGAGAAACACATTGTACCTGCCAAAAGCCTTGTCCTGGATTTCTTACTGGAGTCCCAGCATGAAAGTCCCATCACTGGGAGCTGTGCTTGGGTGTTTTCACAGTTGGGATTAAGGTCAGAAGTTTCAGGGGCACAGTCTGCAGCACCCAACCCCGTTAAAGTCAGTGGGGCTTTGGTGGCCAGTTGTTAACCTTTGAAAAATGTCCCTGCCTTCAGATTTACCTCTGCGTTCTCCTCGGGATGAAGAGGGCCCACAAGCACCTTGGTTTTCACTGTGTGAGATGTTCCAGGGAGGGACAGACTAGCTGGGAATCTCTATCATCAGCAAGTCTGGGGGTGGTTTTCTGTTTCCCCCGCTATTCCCTGCGCTCAGAAATTTGATTCATTTATAGCAGCCCTTTTCATTTAGGGAAGGAGGGATTTGGCTTGTCCTGGCTCTCCTGTGGAAATGCTAATGCCAAGTTTTGTGCTGTTTTTGCAGAACGTTACCAAAGGCGCAAGACACAAAATAGTCATCAGTATCCAAAAGCTAAAAGAAAGACAAAACCTGCTCAAATCTTTAGAAAGGGTAAGTGATCACAACCGCTTTCGTATTTCTTTTTTTTTCAAGAGGCAAAGAGTTAATTCTGGGATGAAGCACATGTTGTTGGGATCATTTGCAGAGAAGTCTGTTCTTGGCTTTTCCGTATCTGAGTGATGTCTCAAACGCTTCTGCACCAGATGCAGGTTTGATTTGGGGCTATATTTTGCGGAGTGGGTCCTAAATCCATCTCCAGCACTCAGGCTGCTGGGATGGATGTACCCTGCAGCACCAGTATAAGCCTCTGGGGTGCTCAGAAACACCCGAGCTGTGAGTAATGGAGGGCCCCATCCCAGTGACGTGATAGGAAGGTGGTCACAAATCTGCTGAACCGTGGTGCAGGACCAGCTCTACCCTCACCAGCCATCACAGCGCTCTGTGCCGCTGGAGAACCAGCTGGGCAGAGCCTTTAACCCCTGGTTATCCCTCGGCCACTCAGTTATCTCTCCCTTTTCGATGCCGCTTTCCCCTCTCGTGAGACCCCTCCATGGCACAGCATCAGCACGACGACCCTTGAGCCCTACCCTTACCTCTCCATCCCCAAAAAGAGACGGGATTTCTTGTCAGGTCAAGGGCCACGGCGCTTTTCTGGAGCATCCTATGGGCAACCTGTCCCCAGTGACTTCTAACAAAAGCTTAAACTCTGCAGAAATGGCTGTCAGAGCAAGCAGCTCGCCCAACCTCTCCCTGTTTATTTCTCACAATATTATATTATATTTAATTGCACCGCCTTCAAACAGCAACTTCCAGAGCCTCCCACTAGGGGCTTTTAAATACTTACGTGGTGTGTTGCTATTTATTGGTGTTTTCGTTAGCTCACTGCTTCACTATTTATTTATAATATGGGATTGTACTCAGAGTGTGGCAGGAGCTAATAAAGCCATATTTACATCCTTATAATAAGCATTAAATCCAAGAGACAGCCCTCTGAACTGAGCCTGCTTCCGCGCTGTGTTTTCCAGGCGATTGCACAACCTCTTCCCCTGCTTCTCCACCCAGGTTTTAAAATATGGTACTGATTTGCTGCTGCGGGACGGGAAGCCCGGTGCAGATGCCACAACCAGCCACGCACGCTGTAAAATAGGGGACATAAATGGCAGGAATTGCTTCTGAACCCTCATGGGGTGGGTTAGGGCCGTGGGGCTGTGAAGGTGTCCCACTTCGCTGCCTCTGAGCTGCTTGGGAGGAGATGTCTCTGGTTTTCCAGGCTTCCCATCCAATTTATTTTTGCTAAACAAGAGCATGTGTGCAACTTGATTTTTTTATTTTTTTTTCAAGCAGTGTCTCACTGCTAAAGATTGCTGCTTTCTTGGAAAGAGCTGCTCCACCCCACTCCCGCCAGCTAGCTGAGCAGTTTTGGGTTTGGGTTTGGGTTTTTTTTCCACAAAAACACAATGCCCAACAGATTGACGCCAGGTCTTCGAGAGAAGTGGAGCTGAGGCGTCCAAGAGCAACCTGGAGGTGCAGCAAGGATTAGGGTGAACAAGCATTTTAGGGCTTCAGCCACCTCTGTGCCCAAGGTGCAGCCAGGACTCAGTCCAAAAGCTGCTTCTCTCCAAGCAGTGTCCCATGAACCAGACTGTGCAGAGGAGCCTGCAATGAGCTGTTCTGGTCCAGAGGACATTAAAAAACAGAATGCAATTATTTCCCATCAGTGGGGTGAGGATCTGAGTCTAGAAAGGGAGCTCTTGATCTGCTCTGTAACCAAGAACAAGGCTGGGGATTTACCCACATTGTCTCCTTCCTGGGTGAACCTCGCACAGAATCTCCAAGCTGAAGGCAGTGCTGGAACCTGCAGACAAACCCACCTTAGAAAATGTCATTCCAATGAAATAGAGCTAAAATGTCAAGACTGTGGGATTGCTGGGGAAAGAGCAAGACAGTCGCTGGTCTGGGCGTTGAAATCTCACAGGCTCAGTCACTCTCATGGAGTTGCCGTCTTCCTGGTGGACATTTGGAAAGGCTGAAGCTGGTTTTGGGTCCCAGTGGTTGACGGGACACATTTATCTCTGGGGATTCAGGTCTGAACACATCCATGGGTAATCAGACACAGTCCCTGCAGCAGCTCCACGCTCCCCTGGTCTAAGCAAAAGCGCGGTGAATGAAACTCCTGGCTGTGGACTGCAGCAGGATCCTGGAGCAGGAGAGAGGCCGTCGGCTTTGCCAGGGGCTTCCTGGCGGGGGTAAGAGTAGGGGTCTGGTTTGTAGCTGATGGCTCCACTGAGGCAAACCCTCTTCTCTCCCCTTGACATCCTCAGGACATCCTGGAAGGTGGCAACCTGCGTGTCCCGCTGCAGGAACTACACCAAATGATCCTCACCCCCATCAAAGCCTACTCTTCCCAAAACTCGAGCACGGAGGAGCACAGCCGGGACGCGGACTCGCATCACCCCCCTTCCCTGCTCGGCTCAGACAGCCAAGGCTCTGACTGCAAGGACTCTGCTGCGGGGGGGATGCAGCAGCACCATTTACCGGGGTGCGAGGGCGAGTCGGGGGGGGCCCCTTTGCCCGAAGGTGACCTGCCCGGACAGTTCACCAGAGTGATGGGGAAAGGTGAGCGGCTGCCACTCATTCTTGGTGTCCTTAAGAGGGAGAGCTGCTTCAGGGCAGGGTACAGCAGCCTCCTCCTGCAAGCCACAGTCCTAGGGGGAATGATTTTTTTCTTCTGAGGTTCCATCATGCTGTGGGAAGAGGTAAGAGCGTGAGTAGGGAGGTGGGAAGTGAATTTGGAGAGGGGGCGGCATCCTCTCCCTTCCCATTCAGAGCCCTGGGAGCATCCCACCAGTCCAGAGGTGTTTTCAGCGGCATCCCTTGGACTTACTCTGCTGGCGTGGGGGTAGCACTGGGATGTGGGCTTAGTGTGAGCTGTCCTGAGCGCAAATCAGCTGGGTCAACCCCCCTTTTTAAGCCCCAATTTAGATGCAGGACATCCAAATTACTCAGGTGCCTTTCCACGCCTGCTGCCGGGTGCACGGTTTTGCGTCGAGATTAACACACTGGGATGTGATGTGAGGGAGGGACCGACCTCCTGTGCCGTATCCAGGGCTCTCAGAGAAAATTTACATGAGTTTGGATGTGTCCTGACCCCCATCAACCCCCCCTGACCCCCTGCCAACACCTGAGGTGTCGGTGCTGGCTGTGTGGAGGGACATCTCCCTGGGGAAGAGGGGAGGAGAATTTCATCCATGGGATCTCACGGGAGACCGGGAACTGAAATCCATTGAGGTACCACAAAGAAATACCAGCCCTGTCCCTATTTCAGACCTTTTATGCAAAAAAAAAACAGATGAGGTGTTTTCTATATAAAAATTCACTGCAGGATTTCTCACTAGCTAATTGACTGCATGCACAGACAGACGTGGGTTTCTGGCCCCGTTTTAAACCCGCTGATGAATTCAGCCCGTGACCAATGCATCCGTCACGCCCGAAGCCGTACGTATGGCACAAGCCTTGCCAGGCTGAGGTGTCCTCCTGGACATCAAGGTATCCCTGCCCAGAGCTTATGACAGGAGAGACTCATTTCTCTGTGAACTCGTTTCCACTTGGTTTTATGACATTAATTCCCAAAAGAGATGAAAATCCATCAGGAGAGGTGCAAAACTGTTAGCAGCGGGGACAGATTTTGGCCATAGGAGCAGGAGCTCTCCCAGTGCCGGCTCTTGCCGAGGAATAGGGAATAATCCCACGCCCCTGATGTGCTCAGCTCTAATTTTGGTGACACCGATGGTGTTGCTCTGGATTTACACTATCATAATGGAGAACAAAATCTGGCCCTAAATATAGGGCGGCACAGCAGGAATTGGGGAAGGGCATTTTTTTCTTGCTGATGGGAAAGAGAACATGCCTGTGGGACAAGGGAAATGGGACGTCCAAAGCAATTGTTGGACCCCCCTGGACCCCAGCTCTGTGTCCCCGTGCTCATTTGTCTTTTCTTTTTTTTTTTTTCCCAGTATGCACACAACTTCTAGTTTCCCGACCCGACGAAGAGAATATAAGTTCCTATTTACAGCTCATAGACAAATGTCTAATCCATGAGGTGAGTCGTGACGGATCATCTAAAACTGTTGTTCTCATCACTTAGGAACTGTTTCCAAAGTGTCTGTTTATGTAAACCTTTTGGTTTCTAACACAAATATTTTTGGGGGGGTATTAATAGTAATTCTGACAGAACAGGGCTGGAGCGGGCGGTAGCTCCAACGCGGCGCATGGAAATGTTGCTCCCCTCCCACGCTCGCTTAATTGCCAAGACCTGGCGCTGAGAATTTCATCCATCTCGTGACAATCCCATCAGCAGCTGGATGAAAGAAAAAGAAATCCCAGGATGAACGTCCAGGCAGTTTCTCTCAGGCAGACCCGGCCATCCCTTGGCATTGCCACCTCCCACCTTGGGGTTTTTTTTTTTTAACAACGGGGACATCTGTCTCCGCTCCTGGCAGACGTGGCTTTGCCGGGCGATGTCCTGCAGCATTTCCTACCGCTGGCACGACAAGCTGCTTCTCATCACCCACCCGTATGGCAGGAGTCGGCGGGGGAGATGGCACGCCGCGGGCTTTAAACGTTTCTCAGTTGTTTATTAAAAAAAAAGACGCCGTCGAAGCGCAGAGGAATCTCCTCCAGTGAGGGTGGGTGGCTGCAAACCCACGCCGTGAGGAAGAGGAGAGACGGGGCTCGCAGCCTCTCGCCTTGCAACTGGAGCCGCGCTCACATGGAGGTTTGATCTGCAGGGCTGAGCACGGGGCGTTTTGGATAAAATAGCTGGATCCCGGGCAAGACGCCAGCGCTTCCTCATAGTTTCTTTGACTTGTGCTCCCGGATGCCTCTTGTCGATCACGGCGGGACGGGGCGGTTTCATCGCGTTTTACCGGCAGCGCCTGCGGCGTCAGGCGACGTTTGACCCCGTGCAACACGGGATGCTGGCACCCGCTCTTGGGGCTTGCTGCAAAATGGGTTTAGAGCCGTGGGTATGATCTTTTCGGTGCTTCACACAGACAGGGACAATGGGAAATAGCTGGAGGGGCTGGAGGGGAGAACATGTGCTCTCGCTTGCCCCCTTGGAGAGCATCACAGGCTGGTGGACTTTCTGGACGGCCGAGCGGGGCATCGTTGAGGGAGCAGAGGCGTGAAGAGAGGAGCGAGGATGGTGGGAGCAGATGCCCAGGGCTGGAGAACGAAGCCAGAAAGACACGGAGCTGCAGAGGAGGTCGTTTTGCCAGGAGCACCCAGGATGGACATGGTGATGCAGCGTCACCCCACTGGTGCCAGGCTGTGTCCCAGAATCACCGTCTGCATCAGTTCTGGAGTGATCGGTGCCTGGAGATAGCATCTCCTTCGGAGGGTGGTTTGAAGCAATCAAGTCAGACGCTAATTAGCCTCCAGCTTGTCCTCTGGAGACCTCCGCTCCTCTCCACCGCCGGCATGGAGGCAATGGGTGTCTAAAGTTAGCAGCGGTGGGCACGTGGGTGTCCCCATAACCCACCCCATCTGCCTTGAGCTCTGGGGCATTTTGGGAGTCGGTCTGTCCCCTGCGTGGGCGACCTTTGCAGGAATGGGTGACAGGGCTCACCTTGGGTGACCTCTCACAGATGCTTCAGCGCCAGCAACCAAGCCGAGCTCTGCCCAGACCCGAGGAGGGGAGGATGCAAAATGCTGCAGAACAGCTCTGCTTTCCAAATCCCAGCTTTTTCCGACCCCAGTGGCATTTCCCAGAGCTGTGTCTAGGTGACAAGTATCACCCCCCGTCGGGGACCAGCCGTCAAACCCCACGGCTGCCAGGCGCAGGAGCGGTGGCTCCGGGGGTGAGTGAGGATAGTGGGGAAGCTTTGGGGAAGCCCTTGCTCTGCCTGGGGGGGTTGGCAGCCTCAGAGGCAGAGCCAGGCCATCCCTCTGCGGCACAGGGGATGCTGCCAGAGCATTTTCTCCACCTGAGATGAGTAAGTCCTGGAGAGAGACCAGGGTTTTCCTCTGGACTTGCCGGTGGGGCTCAGCTTACGCCACCGCCTGCTCTGCCTGCTTTTCATCAGACACACACCCACATGCACATCCCTGCCTGCTTTGTCCAGAAAAATATTTATATGTTTCCTATTTTTCTCTCTCTTTTTTTTTTTTTTTTTTTTTCCCTAATTGAGCAGGCGTTTACAGAGATCCAGAAGAAGCGGCTGCTGTCATGGAAACAGCAGGTGCAGAAACTCTTTCGGTCTTTCCCTCGGAAATCCCTCCTGGAGCTGTCAGGCTACCGGCAGCAGAGGAGGTACGCGGGATTTCGGGAGGGGAGGGATGGATGCAGCAACCAGAGGAGCCAACAGGAGCATCTCGAGTGGGACCAGTGTCTCCCAACAAGGAGGGACGGATCCTGATGGGTCAGAGCTGCATTTGGGAGGGAGGAGGGTTAGAAAACCTTCGGCAATAAACCACCAAACGTTGGCTAAGAAGGGAAAGCAGCAGTAAGTTTGCTCGCCTTTGGTAATTGCGTCAGCGCTGGAGTTGCACCAAAAAGCTGTCAATTGATTAAAAAAAAAAAAAGGCTTGAAGCCCACCGAGTGGGCAGAGCCAGGGGGCTGTGGTCAGAAAACCGGGGTGGGGATGTCTCGCTAACACCATGTTTGCTCTCTGCCATGGTGGTGCTGGATTTCGGGTGATCCTAGAAAGCGTTGGCGTTGTGGAGAGCAGAGATATTTTTAGGTCAATTTTAACAACAGCGTCAGCCTTTTGTTTCGTTCTGCTAAGTCTGTTTTATTGCAGTCTTGTGCAAGTTCTTCTTTTTCGGAATAGAAAAAGGGTTTGGAGATAACTGGGAGCACTGGGACAGCCGGGATGCGAGTTCAGAAGGAACGAGCGTTGAACCGGAGTGTTCCCCAGAGGAATTAAATATTTTGGAATGGAAAACCAAGAAATTTCAGTATTCTTGGCAGGATTGGAAGCAGAATAGACAAGACCGAAGGTTTTTGATGGACCCATTTGTTCTGGGCTGTCATCGGTGCAGGGTTTCGTCTGACCCCAAGCGCAAGATAGAGCTCCTGGCTTGAGATGATCCCAGTCCCTGGGAAATCTCGGACTTGTTAGGTCGTTTTAACCAAGTTTCACAGAACTTGAGAAGTCTCAAAAGAGCACCGTGTTCACAAAAGTGAACCTCCTGGAAAGAGGGAAGCATTCCCAATAAAGAAAACCCAACAGCATGAGCTGAACCTGTATCAGACACTAGGGAATCCGCTCAGGACCTCTTTTGCAGCTGGAGGACCACCATCAGCAGGGTGGGAGCAGAGCTTACGATGAACTGGTGGCCAGGATCGGTCCAGACACTGGGGTGGCAACCGTCGGTCCAGCGCTTTGCAACGACACAGGGGCACCCTCAGGATGTTTGGTGGTTGGTCTCTCACCAAACCATCCTCTCGCCTCCGTCCCGAGAAATCGGAGCAAATTTCTCATGCTCGGCTCTTTTTCTCTGTGTCAGCAGCCGAGGCTTTGGCCAGTCGAACTCCTTGCCGACAGCCGGATCCGCGGGGGCAGGACTGGGCCGGCGAAACCCCCGCCAGTTCCAGATCCCCTCCCGCAACCTCCCCACCGCCCGCCTGGGGCTGCTGGGTCCGAGCGGGCTCCTGGGCACCCCCCAGCGCAGCCCGGCTGCCAGCCCCGCCATCCTCAAGCAAGGCAGACAGGTTGGTCGGAGGTTTTTTTCCACCCCTTCCCTGCAGCCTTCCTTTGCTTTTCCTCCTCAGACTTACCCAGATTCCCCCATCTTTTTTTTTTTTTCATTTTTTCCCCTCCTCCTATTTCAAGCTGTTTGCAGGCGTTGGGGTTGCACTGTCCTCAGCATGGTGGGATGCAGAAAATAGGCTGGTGGGAGGGCGAGGGATGATCCCAAGGGGTTTATATATCCATTTCACACCCCACACCCGTCTTTTTTTCTTTTTTGTTTACTTCCCACAGAACCTCTGGTTTGCCAACCCCGGGGGCAGCAACAGTATGCCCAGCCGGAGCCACAGCTCGGTGCAAAGGACGCGCTCGCTGCCGGTCCACACCTCCCCGCAGACCATGCTGATGTTTCAGCAGCCAGGTAGGAAGCAGAAATTTGCTTTTTCATTTGTCCACAGCCCGGGGAGGCGAGGGGAGGGTGTGTGCAGGCCCGGTGCTTGTAGCTGCTCTCGCAACTGGTTCAGGTCTCTTGGACACTAATGGGATTACTGGGTTGATCAAACCGAAGACATCACTGTATGAGACATCACTATACATAACATCTTGGCCATATATATATATATGCATATATGTGTGTATATATATATATGTGTGTGCGTGTGTGTCTATATATACATGGATATGTGTGTGTGTGTGTGTGTATATATATATATATATAGGGATATATATAGAAAAATGTGGTGGTGCCTTACCTTAACTTGGACCCTGAACATGGAGCATCCATTAGGACATTCATGCCTTTTTCCCTCTGTATTTCTTCATTATCTTTTAAGTGTTCCTTTTCTTTCCAACACACCATAATAATTTATACTGCAGAACATGGAGTTACACGCCCCAACCACCCCATATCAAACTAAGCCTCATCTCTAAGCTTCCACCATGGGTTGAGCTCGGCAGCTCCCCTCACATCACGATGTTTTAACGGCATAATTTAGGCAGGGAGTGCCCCGTGCAGCAAAAGCGGCGTCTGTTCTTGGGTATTGATTAAACACCAGGACACGGGCACATTTCTGCAGGCGCTGAAGGAGAATAAGTAGGTTTCTCTTTGCGTGTTAGCCTGTGATGAATGAGAGTGTAGGAGGGTTAGGGAGCCAAAGATGCGGATCGAGTCGCAAGGAAAATAAGCAATAATGTAGTGCTGGGCTCCTGAAACACTTTGCATCAGGCTGTGGGGACCTCAAGCCTCCTGGACCTTGTCCCATATTTCTGCAAGCCGGTGGCAAGCGAGAGATGCCAGCCATGAGTAGCAAAAACTGGTTTTGCAAAGCTTTTTGCTGCAAAAGGGGGGGCACTTTGGTGCTGTATGGATCAGGCCAGGGCATTGCAGCAAACCAGACTTTGGCCCCCGGCTTTTTTTTGTTCTCATCCGCTCCAGGGACGTGGCAGCGGGGCTGTGGGTGACCAAACCTGCCACAGAAAAGCTGGACAGTGGCTCTGTCAGTCTGTGTCAGAGCGCTCCCCTGCCTGCACAGGCAACTCCCGGCCCCGCTGCTCTCTGGGGCCACTTCAACATTTTACAGGATTTTTGCAGAGGGAGAGCTTGGAGCTGCCCCTTCCCAGGGCAGTGGGTCCTGCTGTCGCCCCAACTCCCCCTGCCCCCGCAGAACCCTTCATTTCCATCCAACTTCTGCTGCAACGCCGTTGGATCTCCCCACATTTCACAGAATGGTTTGGGCTGGAAGGGACCTTCAAGATCATCTCATTCCAACGCCTGCTACGAGCAGGGACACCTCCCACCAGAGCAGATTGCTCCAAGCCCCATCTGACCTGGCCTTGGACACTTCCAGGGATGGGGCTTCCACAGATTCTCTGGGCAACCTATGCCGGGGTCTCACCACCCTCACAGTGAAGAACTTCTCCCTAATATTTAAATCTTCCTTCTTTCAGTTAAAAGCCACTACTCCTTGTCCTAGCTCTACACACCTTTGTAAAAAGTCCCTCCTTACCTCTCCTGTAGCCCCCTTTAGGCACTGGCAGGTCGCTATAAGGTCTCCCAAGAGCCTTCTCTTCTCCAGGCTGAACAACCCCAACTCCCTCAGCCTGTCCTTGAAGGGGAGATACTCCATCCCTTATCGATAAGAAACAGGGGAGCTGTGACTACTTTTTGCAAACTTGCCAGAGGTGGTTGCGTCGGGAAGCGCTGCTGGTGTCCACCGGTGCAGTCAGACCCTCCTGGGGCATCTTTTGGGTGGCTTCCTACCCCTGCGCGTGCCGATGGGCAGGCAGGCTCCCTGCCGGGTCCTCCTGACCAAGTTCTCCCATCCCTTCCTCCCTGCAGAATTCCAGGTGCCGGTGACTGAACCTGACATCAACAACAGGCTGGAGTCCCTGTGCCTGAGCATGACGGAGCACGCGCTCAGCGGTGAGCACTCCCTCCTCCTCGGGCTCTTCCAGCACATCCACGCCACCTCCGCCGAGCCCCCCGGCCCCTGCCCTGCGCCCCCCAAAAGCTGGGACAGGCTGTGGCTCTGAGGGGAGGAGATGGTGGCGGGGCTGGGTGCACGAATGCTCCCCAGGATGCGCCCAGGGGAGCCCAGGTGGGGACATCGGCTTCTCAGCGAGGTGTGGCCGGGGCAGGGGGTAAAACTGAACACAGGGATCGCACCCAGCACTACTGGAGTCCGTGTTTATTAGCCACTAGTTAGCTTGCTAATAATAATTAGTATGAGCTCGCTAGGCTGTTATTAGTTCTTGATGCAGCCCTTGCCACCGGCACACTCGAACGGCTCACAGGCTTTGGAGTATTTTACTCTTGTGCCGCCGATGTCCCTCGTTTAGCTGAGGGGGGCAGGAGCCCCAAAACACTTGGCTAAAACCCTGCCATGGGCTCCCGGGTGCCATGCCAGCAGCAACTCGCCCGTGCCTGGGACGGCTGCAGGTGCCAGCGTGGGCGGGCGGGTAACGGGCACGGGGCGGGAGGAGGACCAGGTGGAGAAAGAGGCAAGAAGGTTGGAAAAAGTGATCGAGAACCGGGTGCAGCAAAAAGCAGAAGAATCCGGTGCCTCTCGCACTGGACCCACAAACACAAAGGATGAGATCCGCCCGCTCCAACGATGGGATGAGCACGGCCACCAGCGTCACCTGGACCCTCAAAAATAACCAGCTCGGGTCTCGCCTCCGGCAATCCCCGGACTGCGTCGAACGGTTGAGGACGGGAGCCCTCGGGGAGGACAAGTGCCAGCGGGCTCCCCGTGGCAAGGTGACAATGTGTCCCAGGGAGAGGGACGCAAGAGCAAGGACTCTAAGAGGCATCAGGGCCCCAGCAGCCCCACGGCAGCATCCTCAACCTGGAAAAGAACGACACTTCTGTCACCTGAAGTGTTTCTCTGGCGTGTGCCCAGGCGAGGCTTAGCTGTCTTGTTCCTCTGCAGGGTACTGTTCCTCCGAGTTACTATTTTTTTCCCAGGTTGCATACCCCTGAGCCTCTCGAAAACCGGTTGTGCTATAAATAGCTCTTTGAAAAAAAATAAACCTTTGGGGGAGAAAAAACAAAAAAGGCGTAACAAACCTGTTTGTTTTTAGTCTTAAGGAGGGAGGTGGCCGTGGTGCCCTGGGAGAGCTCTGCTCGGGGGCTACCCTGGGAGCTGCCCCTGCAGCCACTCTCCATCCTGGGGATGGGGGTTTGGGATGGGGGAACGAGAGGATGGTCAGAGCTGGAGGGTTGGAAATGCTGGTGGGTGTTGATTTCTGCCCTGTAAGAGCTGCCGGTGCCCGAGGAGGGGGTGGAAGGGAGGGGGCTGCTGGCAGCAGGGTTGTTTGTGCCGCTTTGGGGTGGGCTGTGGACCCCTCGCTCCTGGGCTGGAGCTGGACAAGTCCCTGCTGTCATGGGACAGGGGCTCTGGGGAGACACAAATGACTCCTGGGCTGGTTTTATTTTTTTTTTAACTCCAGATGGAGGAAAATTTTGCATCCTTTGCGGTCAGGGTGTTGCAGGGCTGGGTGGGGGGGCAAAGCAACCCCCTGAGACCAGTTCCATCCTTGTCCCCCCCACTCTGGGCAATGGATCATGAACTGGGGGGATGGGGGCTGTCTCAGACTTGCACCCACCTCGCGACAAGACTGGGCTGCCCAGAACCCCCCCTCTGCTCCTGGGAACGGGGACGTGGGGAGGTGGCAGGAGGCCTGGATGGGTATTGAGACAGCAATCCAGGGCGGGTGGGGTGTTGCTGCGGAGTGGACACGAGTTCTCTGACACCCCAAAACCCTTCTGCACCCCCTTGGTGAGATGGAGGGGGGGTGCTGCCACCTCACCGCAAGCGCTGTGGGTTGGGGGTGCTTGGCGGGGTCCACCCCCCACCCCGACCCCAGCTCGGAGTCGGGGTGCAGGTGCAAGAGGAGCGTCTGCTCGCCGGAGCGATTCCTAACTCTCTCCCTTCCCGCTTGCAGATGGCGTCGACCGAACCTCCACGATCTAGAAGGCGTCGCGACGGGGACGCTGGCCGGGAGAACAACTGCTGCGGGTCCAGCGGCGAGGTCGGGGCTTGCAGGAAGCCTCAGCGATAGTTTGCATCCCTTCTCTCTCTTTCTCTCTCTCTTTCTCTCTCTCCTTGTTTTAATTTTGTGAATGTGTAGATTGTCCTTGTGAACATATCATTAGACTTGGAATTTGTGTTGTCCTTTATTACATCCATGTTGGGAAGGGGGTGAAAAAAAAATAATAATAAGGGCAAAAACATCGACGAGGGAAAAAGCATGGGGAGGGTCGATGGGTGGAGGGGGAAACACGAGGCAGGAGAGTGCTGACAATGAAGGGTTCACCGGAGCACCGTGGGCAAACCCTGTTTCTGGACACGAACGAATGTCGAAGATCACGCGGGTGTGCATGACCAAAATCCCTTTGGGGAGGATTTAGCCTGTCCCGCTGGGGGCTTGAGGGGACCGGTGGTCCCATCCTTTTGAGTTTCACAGCATTCAGGCACGGACTTAACCCGGCGAGCCCAGATATTTTTATTTTCTTCTTTTTTTAATAACCCCCAAATTTCCTTTCAGTTGAGCATCCGCGGTTTCGAGGCAGCGTTGTGCACAGGGCAGCGGAGGCGGAGGGTCTGCGGGCGTTTGCCGGGCACGGGGTGGGCCCCCCCATGTCCCTGAGCCCTTGGCTTGGGGTCGGGGTGCAGGGATGTTGGGGGGGAACATCTCACCCGGTGGAGGGTCCCAGGGGGATGTCGGCGAAGGCGGGTGGGGGGGATGACACACTGGGTGAGTTTCTGTGTCTCTTGCCTTGCATGGGTACCAGGAAGATGCTGCATCTATGGCTTTACACATCTACCCCCCCAAAAAAAAAAAAAATCCAGTGAAAAGGGTTTTTTCCTAGCCCAGGGGCAGCCAAAGGCAGATGAAGGAGGCTTGGGAATGAGTGTGAGATTTTATTTAGCCAAATACACTTATTTTTTTAGTATTTTAATTTAGCCAAATAAAACTCAAGCCCCGAACGTCTCCAAAATGCAGCTTCGCAGCCCCATTTTCGTGGCATTAAAGAAGTGCCGGGGAGGAGACGTGGATGGTGTTTGCTCGGCTGCCCCCTCACCTGCCAAGGGGATTTTAAAATTGAGGGGTTTAAATAAGTTTAAATAAGTAAATCCGTCACGGTGCTGCTCAAACAGCTGCTCAAAGCAGGATCAGGGCTGGAAAACCCACCGGTGTAGGGGTGACCACACTCCCGCCAGTCCTGCTGCTGCTTGGATGGAATTTTAAATTTAAAATTAATTAAGGAAGGGGAGGAGGAAGCGGCACCCACGGGGGTTGCAGCAATATTCCCAAAAATGAACCAGGCTCGGCCGTGAGCACCGATGGGCAGCAGCGTGTGCAGGGACCGGCCGGAGCGGGTCTGGGGGGGATTCGGGGGGGAACTGGAGCATCGTTTGGGTCGGAGGCGGTGGGAGATGTGCGAATCCATTTGCCGTGCAGCATCTTTGTCAGTTTTTCTTAAAAAAAAAAACAAAAAAAAAAGCCCCACAAAACCCAAGTGCCATATGCAATGTTTTATGTTTGCTGTTCCTTGGTGTCCTGCTTCCCGGCAGGCGTGAGATTGGGGCGGGAGGGAGGGGGGGGGATGTTGCGAGGGAAAAAGGGAAAACCCGAAAGCGAGGGAGGTTGGGGAGAGGTTTGAGGAGGTGAAGGTGAAGCGGGGCTGGGGAGGGGACTGGGGTCTTGGGTGTCCCCCTCCCCGAGCGTCCCCGGAGAGTACGAAACCGAGGGGTGAACACAACCGCTGGAGTAGGAGCCTTCTCCAGGGGAGGCTCAAATGTATTTACGGCGCTGAAATTCTATTTATTCCTTCGCTGACTGTAGAAGCAGAGGTTATCTGATTGTTAAGAGATGTTATTTTGGATATATTACCTATTAACTTGCTATGGCTGGTAACCATGATGATGTCTGTTATTAGCAACCACCGAATAACTCAATTGTTTTTTTTCCTTTTGTTTAAAAAAAAAAAAGCTTATTTTCCATTGACAGTGTGTAGGTTAATAACGACTTCGTTGTGTTTGCTGTTTCTTGTTGTTTTTAAGTCCGAAAAAAAACAAAACACAAAAACAAAAGTGGCTTTGGTTGCGTTCGGGAAGTCCTGTCTGGCTCTGGGGTGCCTGTGCTGAGTGCAGGTAGCAGAGCTCTAGCGAAAGACATTGAAAAAATAATAATAATTAAAAAAAAAAAGAAGAAGCTTGAATCGTAGAAGAAAATAAACATTATTTATAAAAAGAAAAAAAAAAAAAAGATGAAAAACACCCCAACAGTTGCATGAGTGAGGCTGTGAAGTCAAATCTTTAGTAATAAAGCGGCAGTGCCTTTCTTTTTTTTCTGTATTCACCCCTTCGCCCCATGTGCAACCGCGCCGCGTCGTGGCCGGGGCGATGTCGGGTGGGCACGTGTGTGTCACCCCCCCCAGAGACAGCCCCTGGCCCCCCCAGCACCTGCTGGGGACCTTTTACTGGTGCTGTTCCCCTTGGCCGTGCCCGGCTGTTTCGGGGGGGGCGGGCCCGGCCAGCTCAGCGCCCAAGTGTCCTTGGGTCCGGCGGATGCTCCCCGTGGCTGCGACACCAAAAAAAACCCCAAAAACCACCAAAAAAGAATCCTTTTTTTTGAGGTGTCCTCCCCAGTGATAAGCCCTGAGCTCGCCTGTGCTTGCTCAGCTCATTTAAAAAAAATAAAATAATAATAATCATCATCTTGGGGGTGATGAAGGGGGGGTCAAGCCGGGCCAGCATCCAGCGGGAAAAATCCAAAACTGTGATTTAATGCCGGCGAGCGGCGCGGGGTGAAGCTCCGGTTTGGTCAGCACTTGGGGGAAATGATTTCTTGTTGTCACCTTTCTCCATGTCGGGGCCGCGGTCGTGCCCCAGGTTTGGCTTTCGGAATGTGCCTGAGTGGAAAAAGTGGGTCCCGCAGACGTCTATAATTTGCACACACAAGCGACGATAACACTAAAGTTGATTTTATACGAGTCACCAGAGTTTGCAAAAGTGAGTTTTATTTTTTTGTATTCCTTTATCTTTACTTAAAGGTGAATGTGTATTCCTCTGGGAGGAATAGGAAGAAAAAAAAAAAAGCTAAAAAAAAACCCTACAAAACAAAAAAAAAACAGGAATGTTAATAATGTTAAACAGAATACTTCCTCCCTTATTAATATATATAACCCTTGTGTATTTATGCATATTGTAAGCTTACTTTAAAAAGCTTTGAACTCTCTTCTGTTGCATGCCGTTCCCGGGCAGCCTTTTATTGTACATGCATGCCTTTAGTCCTGGTTTTTCTGTACAAAGTTAGTGCACAAAGAACTATTTTTGCCTAGTTAATGTTGCCAAGCAATGCATATTTTTTTAAATAATTTTTCTTTTTTTTTGGGGGGGGGGGTCATATATGGAAATAGCATGTTTGTTACATGTAAAAGCTTTCCTGATATAAAGAAATACTAATGTTTGGAGATGCCGGTCTTTGCAAGTGTACAGTTTTCAAATGTTGTTCCCAGTGAAAAAAAACCGCCCTCGTGATTTCAACTTGCTCCAATGTATTTATTACTCATTTCCTCCCGTGTAACTAGGAGTCATGGCTATATTTCATATCAACGTTATATTGAAAGTGAAGGGAGATGATTAATACAACGTTTTGTAACACTGGGGTGTGGCGCCTCCTTATTTACGCTCTTTTTGGCAGACTGCCTCGTCCTTAAAAAGAAAAGGAAAAAAAAACTGAAATAACTAGCCAGTCCTGTGGGGTAAGAGAAGGGAGGAGGAGTCGCGTAGTTCTGCAAGGGGTGGTGATTATCTTTATTTAAAGCCCGTGCAGGGTTTGTCACACAGTCCCTTTGGGATGCCCACGCCCTGAGAGCCCTTCAGATACAGGATTTTTGTTGGATATAAGCAGGAATTGGGGCCGGAGCAGCTCGGAGGGACACGGAGGAGCCGGCTTGGCTGAGAAGCTCAGCATACAAGTGGAGACATTTGGGTCTGGTGGGGTTTTAAGGCTGGGTCAGTGATTCCAGGCTTCAGACCTGCAAATTTCAGACCCACCTTGGGCAAGAGTGGGCAGGGGAGGCTGCTCCAAACTGGCGCTTGCCAGGAGGTGCTGAGGGCAGGACCACGACTTCTGGGTTAGGTCATGCTTATGGTTAAAAAAATTAGGCTTTTTCTGACATTTAAATGAAATTTCGTGTATTCCGTTGCCTGTTGTAGCGCTTTTCTGTCTGCCCCATCAGACGCAGTAAGAGCCCCCTGAGCCTCCACTTCTCCAGGCTGACCAAGCCCAGCTCCTGCAGGGTCTTCTCAGCCAGTTTGAACTTCAAATCATAGAATTGTGTCAGTTTGAAAAGGCCTTTAAGGTCATTGAGTCCAACCTTCAGTGGGCTTGGCCATTCACTGCACTCCCACATCCCTGCACCCCTCGTGTGTCCCACCAGCGCTGAGCAGAGGAGCGGGATCAGCCCCTCCTCGATGGGCTGGAGACGGTCTTCTCAATGCAGCCCAGGGTTTGAGAGTGGATTGCTGGCTCCTGGGCAGTGCGGTGTCCACCAGGACTCTCAGGCCCCCTTCTGCAAAGCTGCTTTCCACCCTGTCAGCCCTCAGTGTGCGCTGGTGTGTGGCCTTATCCCTCCCCAGAGGCAGGACTTGGCCCCTTGCTGAACTTCATGAGGTTTCAGCCCATTTCTCCAGGTCCCTCTGATACATTGGCCACTCTTCCCAGTTTTGGATGAGCTGCAGATGTGCTGACAGCATCCCTGTGTCCAGATCATTAATGACCATGCTAAAGAGTAGTTGGTCCCATTATAGACGGCTGGTGTAGACACTGGTGACCTGTCTCCAGCAGGACTTTGTGCCAGTGAACCCAGCTCTGTAGGCCCAGCCAGTCAGCCAACTTTCAGCCCACACTGATGTCCACTTACCCAGTACTTCATCAGCTTGTTCATGAGGATGATGTGGGAGACAGTGACAAAAGCCTCACTGAAGTCAAGATGACGCACCCACAGCTCTGCCCACATCTGCTGGGCCAGTCCCTGCACCACAGAAGGCTGGGTGGGCACATGCTCCCTTTTTGAAGCCACATTGGCTGTTCCCCATCACCTTCCTGCCTTTTCTGTGTCGGGAAATGGTGTCCAGGCTTAGTTGCTCCACCACCTTCACAGGTGTGGAGGTGAAGTTGACTGGCCTGCAGCTCTCCAGAGCCTCCTTCTTGAGGGAAGGAGTGACTTGCGCTCTCTTCCAGTCCTCAGAAACCTCCTTGATCACTGTGCTCTTTCCAAGACCACTAACAGTGGCCTTCCAGTGTCTCCCACATTACCCATGGCCCCATGGACTTGTGCATGTCCACGTCCCTCATCAGACCCAACAGCAGGTGACCTTTAGCTTCCCATGCCCCACACAGTGTCCCTATGTTTCTTCTGGGGCCTCTGCTTCCACTTCTTGTACAGTTCCCTTTAATGTCTGAGTTGGGTCAAGAGCTCTTCAGGCATCTAACACCGCCCCAACCTTCATGTCCCCCACCAGTCCTTCCCAGGTTGCAAGCGCAAGGTGCAGCAGAGTGTTTCCCCTCTCTTGTCTGTGTCAGGACATCATGGATACCTTCCAGAGACCTCCTGAGTGGCTTGGACCCTGCCATGGTGTCCCTCCATCAGGCACTGGGGGGTTAATGACCCCCACAACAAGCAGAACCTGCAAGCGTGGAGCTTCCTCAGGTTGCTTGCAAGCCCCATCTGCTGCTTCTCCTTGGAAGAGCCTCCTAGCAAGGCCCCCTCAATGCTGATGAGGCCAAGCACCCCAAAAGCATATCCTCAAGTCCCTTCTATTTAAAGATGCTCCTGAGTATTGCAGGCAGGGCCACCCCAGGAAGGAAAGACTCATCGCTGTGTTTGGTCCCATCTGAATGACCCTGCGGCTGAGAAATGCATCAGCTAAACTCCAGAGAAATGCCTCAAGGCACAGGCTTGGGGCACTCTAATAGGGAGTGAGAAGGAAAAAGGAAGAAAAAAAAAAAAAAAGGAAAAAAAAAAAGTCCTGGGATGGCAAATTGGAGCTGGAGGGGCTGAAAAGGCTCCAAGGAAAGTCTGTGGCCAGGGAGAATCTGCAGGTCCTGCTGACGGGTGAACTGGGAAGAGGCTTAAAAAAAGGAAAAGCAAGAGGGGAAAAAAAAACAACCAACCAACCACAAACATTTCCATGCTGTCAGGAGCTGTTGGATGAGTCTCAAGGCTTTACCACCCTCTGCTTTCTGATTACACCTCACCTGAGTCTCATCCAGCCCAGGGAGGGACATAGGGCTCCAGTTCTCCTGCCCTGACGAGGCTGCAGCCCATGTCCAGGTTGTTGTTAAGAGGGTCTTGTCTGCTCCAAAGGATGATGGAGAAGCATCCCTGGACCTGGGAGCCAGCACAGCCACCCAGGAGTACCCTCCCAGGAGATGCTCTTGTCCCCTTGGCCCTAACCCCAGGGTCCCCACACAGGCACAAATATCTCATATTTAACAGCGAGGGGAACAGCCAGGGGAACAATTTATCAGCGGTGGTAGGCAGGGATTTCCCATTACAGGGAAGTTTTTAATCAAGATGGAGAGAGCTTTACCAGAAGAGCTCCTCGAGTTCAAGGTATAATTAATTCCCCAAGTCAGATGGCTGAGGCTACGTGGGACAGGCTGGATGATAATCGCAGGCTGTCTGCCAGCCAGGGACTTGCTCCCAAAATACAACAAATTCCCACTGCCGTGCTGCTCCTCAGAGCCCTGGGCTGGCAGCCCAAGCCAGCAGCACAGGGCTCGTCACCAGCAGCATCACTATTTTGCTCATCTCAGCCTCTGTCACCTCCTCATGAGCAGCAAGTGATGCCACAAACCACCTCCGGGGAGGAAAATACTCCAAGAGCTGGTGCATCCCAACCCGAGGCTATGAGGGGCCGGTTGTTCCTGTGCGAGGGCTGATGCTGTGTGGCTGAGGCAGATGTCTGACAGCGCTTTTTGAAAGTGAATTCGTGGGGAGGCTCAGCAGCATCACTCAGTGCTCCAGGGAGCTGTTTTTAATTGGGATCTGCAAATAGCTCAGCAACTTACACCTGGCATGGGCACCTTGGGGCCGTGGCATCGCTCACACAGGGTGGTGGAATCACAGAATGGTTTGGGTTGGGAGGGACCTTCAAGATCATCTCGTTCCAACCCCCCTGGCATGGGCAGGGACACCTCCCACCAGCCCAGGTTGCTCCAAGCCCCGTCCAACCTGGCCTTGAACACCTCCAGGGATGAGCTTCGACAGCTTCTCTGGGCAACCTGTGCCAACATCTCACTACTCTCATAGAAAAGAATTTCTTCTTAGTACCTAAATCTAGTTTCTCTCTGTCTGAAACTGTTACCCCTTGTCTTATCTCTACCTGCCTTTGTATAAAGCCCCTCCTCATCTCCCCTGTAGCCCCCTCTAAGTACCAGAAGGCAGCTATAAGGTGTCTCTTCTCCAGGCTGAACAACCCCAATTCCCTCAACTTGTCCTCGTAGGGGAGGTGCAGAGCCAGGGCTGGCAGTGGAGTGGTGCTTACAGCCCACAAGTGACTGGAAGAGCAAAGCAGCATTTTCCCTGTTTTCTCTTAAAACAAAAAAAACCCACCACCCTGCTGACCCAGCCTGGTGAGAGGAGAAATTGCCCAGCTCAGCCAGAATTCCTGTTCGTTTACAGAAAACAGATTTTTTTTGTCAATTTTAAATAATAATACACACCAAAAAAGGGAAAAAGTAATAATCCTGGTGGTGTTTTTGAGAAAGCAGCACCACCTCCATCCCTGTGAAGGGTCCACATGGGCGGGTGGGCACGCACTGCCTGGGGCAGCATCACCTGGCAGCAGAGGGGCTGGGTGCCCGCCTCCCACCCCCCCCACCTTGGTATCATCAGGGTGCCCCCCAGGCCTCCCCAAAAAGCATTTCCAGCCTGTCCATGAAGGCTCTTGCTCGTCTCCAGCGGCGAGTAGAGCTCGGGGCCGGGCTCAGCAGAGGGAGCCACAGACTGTGCATCCCTGGGCTGGCGGCAGCTGGACACAGCCCGACTCTCTGTCCCTCCCATCACTGACTTTGAGCATCACCCAGCCCGAGCCAGGACCTCTGCAAAGCCCTGCCAGATAGCCCCCTTGCTGCTCCAGCTTCTCTACAACAAAACTTGCCCATCCTCTTTCTCTCCTCCAGCTGCCTTGGCCCCTCGCGATACTTACAGAATCACAGAGTATCTCAAATTGGAAGGGATCCATCGAGTCAAACTCCCTGCTCCTCATAGGACAATAATCCATTTCCCTCCCAGTTTTACCTCCCAGGTGATAAGGAAGGGATTGGAGAAGACGAGTGCAGACCTGAGGCTGCACCCATTCAGGTCCCCACAGGGAGAGCTTATGCAGAGCTAAGGGCTCTCACCCTACACGACTTTATAAAAAAGTACAAATCCTAAGTATCTCCCATGGGTACTTTATGAAGCTGATGTCCATGGGGCAGTTATTTAAGGCAAAGTTTTTGTTTTCCAATAATTAACATGACTACGGATCCACACAATATTTCTGGCTAGAGCAGAAAGCACTCCCTAAGGACAGTTCCTTCCTCCCTGTAGTAGGCAAAAATAACAGGTAAAAACAAGTTTCCCATTAGTTTTACCAAAAAGATATCCCACACATACACACCCCAGTCAGTTGGTGACTGATGTGCTTGTGTGATGCCACTAATGCTGGATGCCAGTAACATTTATACAGAAATTCTCGCCTTTTCCCTGTGCACTGATGTGCTGCAGCATCTCCCAGCTGGAGTTAGGGTGGTCACCAACTCCACCGGCTCCCACACGTTGGTGTGGGACAAGAGAGCTAAAGAAAAAACAGCTGTAGGGTGACATATGACTTCTTTAGGGGACCAGTGGGATGCTGAGAGGGTGCCCGAGTGCCAAGACATGAACTCCCTCCTGTAGCACCCGGTAGAAGGTTCTCCAGGTCACACGTGAAGGTTGGGTGGTGGGCACCCACCCAGGAATTGCTCCCTCAATGGCATTCGCACAACCTCAGGCAGAAGAAACACCATTGTGGTTTGCCTTAGCGCTTTTTAAAATAGTTTATGGGTCTGTGTGCTCATTTAACCACTCTCCTGGTGGATTTTTAACCTTTGCTTTACTGTTGCAATCTCAGTATGGAGCGGCAGAGCAAATAAAGAGGTTATGCAGTGTGGGCCACTCTGCCAAAACCATCCCTGCAAAGCCCCAACACCGAAACCACAAGGCAAAGTTGTAGAAAAAAATTGAAGTTCTCATGATGATACTCTTTGGGTGTTTTAGCACATTTTCTTTGAATACTGTGATTTATTTGCTCTCCCTCGTAACAGCCCAGCCCAAAGGCATATTAAAAGGAGCCTTAACGTTTTATAGTCTCCCAGCGACTAAATCATGACTGCGACTTTAACTGCAACTGGAAGGCAAAGCTTTTTGTTAAGGCTATTTCCAGGAGTTGTGCAGAAGGGCTCAAAGGGCACGGCTGATCGGGGGCTCTTTCCCAACTCCAACAACATTCGAGAGAGCAGGGGCAGAAGCCAGAGGCCAGGTAACGAGCAATTTGAGCTCATTAAGCAATTATGAGCTGCTGGAAGGCTGTGACAGCTGCATAAAGCCTCCAGGATGAGCAGTGCCCTTGACTGCAGCCACTCAGAAAGCAGATTTTTGGCTAGAAAAAGTCTGTTTTGGAATCTTCTGGGTGAAATGCCCAAGGGAAGGTTGGTACCATCTGCGTTCCTCATGCCTCCCTCACCAAGAATTAACCACAAGGTCGGCCACGTCTCCACGAGCTCTGCTGGGGATCAGTTTGGTTGGGCTGGCAGCTCTCCTGCCTGTGGGCAGCAGCATTCGTTAGTCACCACCCACCTGAGCGATCTCGATGACCAGCAGCAGGATCTTGTATACAAGAGGGTGCTTGGAGGAAGAAGTTTCAGATCTTGGGCTTTTTAGAGGAGAACAGAAATCTACCACAGCTGTGGGAGCACAAAGATGGTGGGAGGTCCTGCCACAGGCAATGCAGCTGGGCAGGAGATATCTGCCCCAGCTTTCCAGGAGAGGGATCCCCATCACCATCGAGCTCCCACATTGGGGACAGCTGGGACATGCTAGCAAAGCAAGTGACCCCCCAGCCAGGGCTCTGTAGGGGATTCACACCGCAACACAAGAGGACCAAAGCCGTTTCTTCACATAAGCAGGACTCATCACCCGCCACAGCTCCTCGTTGTGACCAAAGCATAAACCTGCACCTCACCTGGAGGTGCAGGTTTATGTGTGTTCCCACAAGGGGACAGGACCAAAATGCTTGTGCCAAAGACCTGGCCCAGGGACACGCTGACGGGTCATTGCACAGCACATGTGCAGGAGATGATGGGAGCCAGACAAAAGTCAACACAGTGATAAGAAAAACTCAGATAAGATGATTATATAGGAAACTCTCGAGGAAAAAAAAACCAACAAATAACAAAAAACAAAACCCAAACAACTGAGAAGCAGCACATACCAGGGGAGGGTGTCAGGAAAGGAATAAAGCAGGTGATAAAGCAGCAGGAGATGAGGTGGGTTAGGGATGAGAGGATGTCACCTTCATGCCAGATTTTGGTTCTCTTACACGTTTGATTATTGCCTGCTTCTGGGCTTTTTGAGCTGTAAATGCTTTCAAGTTGAGTATTTTTTTTCATCCCAATGAAAACAGACTTTCCCATGATCACAAACCCAGGAGGTTCCTTCCCCATCCCACACCTAAACAAGAGCAAAGAGGCATGGAAGAGAAAATCTCTTGCAGAAACACCTTTTTTTTTTTTTTTTTTAAACAAACAGGCTGTTTCCCACCACAATCACCAGCTTTACCACACGGCCGTGAGAAACACGGAAGCAACTCAGCTTCACGACAAAGACAATTCTTGACAATGCTCCTAGGGCTTTCCAGCAGAGTTATTTCCAAATAGGACGGACCATCTGGAAAAAAAAAAAACCCACAAAACTACACAAAAAAAGCTCACAACACCACGAAGAGTTGGACGAAGCTTTCATTGATGAGTCCTTCTTTGTTTCTCACTGGAGGCTAAGAACTTCCCTGGTTGCCTGGTTTACCTTGCACTTCAGTACAGAGTAGTAAGAGGTGAAAGAAGCTGTGCTAGTTTTGGTTGGGGTAGAGCTAAATTTTCATAGAAGCATTTAACATACTCCATTTCCTCTCCTTTTCTCATCGAGGCAGCAGAAAAGCCTGGGCCAGCGCAGGCCAGGCAGTTTGCAGAAGGTCACACTCATCCATCGATGCAGTCCCTCCGCGCTGCCCATTGGCAAAGCTTTGGGTGCAGCACTCCTTGAGAGGCTGGGAGCAGTAGATTTTACATTATTTCCCCCCTCCCCAGACAGCAGGAGGGTCTTAAAACAGCTCCCCCATGCTGAAGGAGCAGCACAGCTTCTGCTGGCAGAGGCACATCACTAGGCGCAGTACATGGTGGGGTGACCCAACCAAGATTTCAGCTTCGAGGTCTCTTGTTGCACCAGCATGTGTTCAGATAATTTGAACGTGGGGCCAGGAACATGGTATTTCCTCAGTTAAGGGTGATGAGGCACCCACAATGGCTTTAGAAGAGCATAAGAGGACTGTAAGCCCACGTGAACCTCAGTGTGCAACTACCACTCCAAACCAGCCACCACGTCCCCCTTTCCTTGCCCCAACGTCAATTCCTCTGGCACCGAGGACCAGTAAGAAGGTGGTGACAGCAGATCTTGGGTGGGGTTTTTTACTGGCCAGTTAACAAATGGGGACTCATCGGTGGACAACAGCGAGTGCTGTTCCAGAAGAGCAACCCAACATCTCATGACAGGCTTGGAGGACCTGCTACTGTAGAAAGAACACCCACACAAGGAGACGGAGCTTCCACCACTTCCTTGGGGGATGCCATCATCTCCAAGTCACCACAGATGCTACCACTGCAAAGGACAACACTGGGCTTTAATGTTTGAAAGACAACAGACATCTACATAGTACAAGAGCAGGCTGTAGGTACTATACATATATACACACTGGGTGTAGTTAAAGCTTGTGTATTTGAACAATACTAATGTTCCAAGAAAAAAAACACAACAAACAAACACACCGAGTCTTACAATAAAAATGCGAACAAAATCCAAGGCCACAAGTAGAGAGAGGTATGTTTTAAGGACTACAGGTCACGTGGAAATAAAAAACAGCAGTGGTGCAATGCGAACTTTATCCCAAAGAGATAAGCAGTTAAAACGCAACCTTTCCATTACCTCAGGAGCAGGACAGTGTTTTAAAGAGACTTAATTTCTGAACTAAAGCAAGCAAAGAGGAACAAACGTACTAGTGCATGTCCCTTTGGTTCCCAAATTCTCCTTTCAGTTGCTGAGCTAAAAAGAGAACTCTGAACTTCAGGCAAGAAAGGATTTTAAGGCTTTTCAGCTGGATATTTGGAACGTAAACTGAACTGAGAAGTGGCAGTATCTGCTCTCAATCATTTAAGGAAAACAAATGCCATAGACTTAGTGTATTTTTTTTATACATGTGCACCACACTGCTTGATTCGCTAGCAAACACATTTATAGTGCCTTACTCTACAGGATGCAGGACAGAGGATATTACAAAAGATTTTTCCAACAATGCTGTGAAGGTGACCAAAGTAAAATTAGTGAAATTATGCACACGAGGCTGTCATTCTCGAAAAGTTTCTTTAGGTCCAATGGACATTTGTCCAGATGTGATTTTCATCTCATTTCCAACACAGGTTGAAGCACAGGAATGTTGGTAAGATTGAGTTTGCCAGGACAGGAACAAAGTTTTACGTTAGCATACACATCTTGGATTCTTATTCAGCACAGCAGATGTGACTGTGGGAACCTGCAACTCTGGGCATCCGACACCCTGGCTGACATTTTATTTTTCAAAGTTTTTTACCTCCTGCGCTTGGTGCTAGAAGGGCAATGGTTTTCATTTGTGCCTCACGTTTTCCCAATTAAGAGTTACAAAACACCATTAAAATCGTAACAAAGAAGTTCAGCCAAGTCCAGCCGACTGAAACTTTTTGTACCAATACTGCCACATACAGAGGTTGCCACATACACAGAAAAAAATGTGCTTGAATTGATTTCGATGGCCCTGGAAATACTTTTTCTCAATCACTCTTATGAAATTATCTGTTGTCTTTTCAGGTTACTTTGCCCTGGAATGACCTGCCACCAGGCAGGAGAGGTACGATGCGCTGTGCTCAAGGTTTCAGTGCTCCCCTTTGGTCCGACAATTACAAGACCTTGAAATGCTTGAAGAGAAATCTTAATTTCCACATTATCAGACTAGTTTTAGCTCCTCAGTCTAACCCATGGAAATCTAAGAAGGAAAGCTCAAGATATAAATATCAGCACAAACCTCTTTGTATATCTTAGCATTTTGCAGACAGATGCTGGGCTGTTTTTTCTCCTCCCCCTCCCCATTAAAGTTTGCTTAAAAACTGTAAGAAACCAACAGACATCTGAGGCACAGACAAAAAGGTCCATAAAACCCTTCATACTGGGATAAGACTGCACCCCAAAATAATTTAGAAGCTAATTCCCTACATGTTAAAAGTCTAGGAAAAAATGTGTTTTAAGTTTATTAAAAAAAAAAAAACCCAGAGAGAAAAGGAGGGTTAGTACTAGCAGGAATACAAACCACCACCAGAAATAACATCTCGGTGAGGTGTAATAGCCAGATACAGAAACAGCTACCGCAGGACTTGCAATAAAATACGACCGGAGATCATTCAGGACCATCCATTTCAGCAGAGGTATAGTCTTTGCAGCAGAAGTGGTCCCAGAAGGATCCACGGCGTTTCTCCTGTTCCCTGTGCCTCTCCACATTTATTCTAATAAACATAACTATTTCATAAATATCCATTTTGCCCCCAAGCTCCACTTTTCTCCTAACGGCAGTAGATTCTGCCTTGTGGATGGAAAAACATTACAAGCTATTCATAGTTTATAATTCTGTGACGTGAGCATCATTGGGAATCCAGGAGGAGCCTACCTCATCATTATATTTCTCTTTTGCCATCAGAAGTCTTTTCACCACACAAAGACTATGACAACAATTCACAACAATTTAGTTTAAAAGTGAGATGTAGGAACGAGTAAGAACAGACAGTGACACTGGACAGAACAATCTCCAGAGTGCATTTAGAGAATTAGCACAGTTTCAGCTCCTGATGAGTGTCAAGAATTCTTCACGGGTCTTTGGATCTTCCCGGAATACCCCCAACATTGTGCTGGTTACTGTTTTACTGTTCATTTTCTGCACCCCACGCATTACCATACACATATGCCTAGAAGAAATGAGAAGGGGTACAATAAATCAGGCATACCCAAAAAGAAAAAAAAGTAATCCCGCATGCTCACATTAAATTCTGGGGAAGTTGCAAAACTTCCATACCCAGAACAGGCATCTGCGAGTAGTACCTTGGGGGAGAAGGAAGTCAAATTCCCAGCCCCCTGCCTCCTCTCCTCTTATTTTAGGAAAATCACACCTTTCCAAGGTCCATTCTGATCACAGGGACACGGCTGTCGCTAGTGTCAAGCTTTGCTCTACTAGAGGAAGAGCTTAACATGAGCCAGCAGTGTGTGCTGGCAGCCCCAAAAGCCAACCACATCCTAGGCTGCATCACAAGAAGTGTCACCAGCAGGTCACAGGAGGTGACTCTGCCTCTCTGCTTCTGGTGAGACCCCACCTGGAGTGCTGTGTCCAGTTCTGGAGCCCTCAACACAAGGACAAGAACCTGTTAGAGCAGGTCCAGAGGAGACCACAAAGATGATCAGGGGGCTGAGCACCTCCCCTGTGAGGACAGGCTGATGGAGTTGGGGCTGTTCAGTCTGGAGAAGGCTCCAGGGAGACCTTGTAGTGGCCTCACAGTACTTAAAGGCAGCTACAGCAAAAATGGGGAGGGACTTGTTATAAGGGCATGTGGTGATAGCGTGAGGGGCAATGATTTTAAACCAGAGAAGGGTAGATTCAGATCAGACATTTAGGAAGAAGTTCTTTTCTATAGGGGTGGTGAAGCACTGGATTAGGTTGCCCAGAGAGGCTGTGGATGCCTCATCCCTGGGAGTGTTCAAGGCCAGGCTGGATGAGGCCTTGAGCGACCTGGTCTGGTGGGACATGTCCCTGCCCATGGTTGGGGGCTGGAACTACATGATCTTTAAGGCCCTTTTTAATGCATTCTATGATTCTATGAAGTAAAAGGTGTGCAGAGGCAGAGCAGGTATGACTGGGACAGTGAACCACGCTGCCAGTTGCCACATCTCTGCAGTGGCTCGGGCAGATCCCCACTTGAACTGACTCCAACCCACCAGGGCCATTTTGCTCCTACCCACACTCTGCCTCACAAAGGAGCAGGGCAGCACGGCTACTGGAGCCAGAGAGGTAACACGCAGCAGCTCCGCAGCCAGAATCGCACGTGGCCCACAGGGAACAGCTCCAAATAACTTACGTAGCTTCAATAACCACTCCAACTCCAGCAGGCTGTAAGGCTTCGGTGATAGCTATTGCAATTTGTTTGGTAAGGCGTTCCTGGACTGAAAAAGAACGACAGGGAGGTCAGACGCAATGTTAAATCTGAGCAGTGACGACACGTGCCATGATCTGCAGAGCAACGTTGCTTCCTCACTTCCAGGTGTGCCTGTTCCCCACCACCACTATCTGCCCACCCAAGGACTGCTCTTCCCAAATACATTTTATTAGTACCAAATCCTATCTTACATTTCATATCCTGGAACAAGCCTTTTACTTGCTTGTTTATAATCAGAAGTGATTCTGCATTATATGTTTGCAGGAATTGCATTGCTATGACTTGTTATAATACATCTTACATTTTCCATTATGCAGTTATATTTCTCTTGCTTCTCTATTTTCTTTCAGTTTTTATCTATTTGTTCACTGGCTTTACTACTGCACTATTCATTCCCTACACACAATTTCTCATTTTAAGGAAATGGAGAATAAAAAACAATTTAAAAAATATTTTTAGAGAGTCTATTGTCCTGCTATGCTTTACTTCCTGCAGTTCTACTACCCTCTATTCACCAGTCTGACATTGAACAGCCAGCAAAGACCCCTGTCACCAAGAAGAGGCCAAATTGAATGGCAGGTCAATGAGAGTGGGCTGAGCCCAACCCAAGGCCTCAGACCCTGCAGCTTCCTCCACTTCTTGGGAGCAGCAGGCAGGCAGTCCATAACATAGCAGCTCTTCTAGACAAGAATTCTTGAAGGCACCTCTCTAACTACCTGTAGGAGAGTTCATCTCCAGCAGCGCTCAAGAGTTTAGTTATTCCTGGCAGCTGTATCTTGTAGCACATTTATCCTCTGAATCAGTTACTGCCTCTGTTTCCATAGGCAGATGTTACCCTTCACTGGAAATGCAGAGGCTAGGTAAGACAACAGAGGAGTAACATTCATTCAAGAGCACAATGGTTTTCTTCACACTAAGATTTGCACAACTCTAACCTGCCTACAGTTACTGGTACCCCAAGCTGTCTAGCAAAGAGTGCACAGCACAAACCTCCAAATTCACCTGCTTACCTTGTAATCTTCTACTGTATATCTCCACGATCCTAAAGCAGAAAGGAAAAAAGACAATGTTATAGTTATTCCCACCTGACCACTGTCTGATCTTCACGAATTAAACTTGGCACGATCAAACAAGACCAATGCACTGATCCATGTCATTCCTGGAAATCCACGCAGCATCAGGCTGCTGCTGAGCCCCTGGCGGGCATTGCTGGCATCCCTAAACTGATGTCCAACTACCTCCTTTTGCTTTAATCCAGACCAGATGCTGTTTTGAGGACAATTCAAACCCCGGGATTCCCAGAAGGCTACTGAAATTAAGCAAGAGATGTTTCGGATTCTTGCATTTAACCACAAATTTAACTAAGAACAATGAGACAGAACTGTGGTGTGTTTTTTTTTATTTAAAGCAGATACTCTCTACCCATACATCACGCCATCCTTCACATTTCAGTGCAGAATCACCTTAATGCTTCCCCCCCAAATACAACTTCAAATTTAAGCCATTTGTGGGGCGAGGCAAGCGATACTACCATCACTTAGCTGCACATTTAAGAAAGGTCTTATAACTACTCTAACTCAATGGGTTATTCACGCCAACCTCAAACGCTTAATTACTTGTCAAGCAGCCATGTAAAGAAGTCACTATAGAAAGCTTCAATACCACCCATCTGGTCAGACTAGACAAAAAACAGACATTGGCTGGCAGCCTGAGGCATCAGTTACAAGAAACATTTCTGACAATGAGACTTGCCTGCTGTTTTGGAGAAAATTACACACAGAAACTCCCCTCCAGAAATGAAATGGTTGCGTTACAGCTATTCGTAACAAAGCAATATAATATTCAGACTGAATGTATGGACAGGAAACAGGTCGATGCTCAGATACTTCTACACTGGTGTGGCATGTAAGAGCATGTTTATGTAAAAACAGTTATTTGCATTAGCATTTTCAAGCCTGTGCTTCAACTGCAAAGAAAGATGTTTGTTTACTGAATACAGGTCATCCACAACTACAGAAACTCGCCACATTAGACTAATCCTATTACGAAAGATTAGGCCTACAGCACAAACAGCCTCACAAATCTTTGTTTGAACACTGGTTGCATTATACGGGGCACGAAAGGGAAGCACTATGTGGCCCAGCAATCTCTTCCTGGTAAGCACTGAAACATAAGTTAAGGCTGAGAACATTTTGTTATATGAAAATCTAATCTTTTGCAGTATATGGGAGTTTTACCCTAACCTGAAAAAGGGGCAAGATTCAGCTTTTCAAGCACAGCACAGGAATCCTTGCACATATTCATGCATGTCTCTGTACTAAGAATAAATAGTAGGAAAATATAGACTTCTAGCACCATGTTGCCAGTTGCATTAAAAATCAAAGACAGTTTTGAGCTCCCTTTTTACATCTGCAATTCAGAGGTAACTAGAGACCAGAGCAAGCACAAATCAACTGATGCATATTTCAGATGTGATCCTGAATCCTGCATTCAAGCCCTACAGACATGAAGCCAAATGCTCAAGACAGTCTCTTAGGGAAGGATGTTCGCCTTCAGAAGTCCAACTTAAAAATAAAAACCCAAGAAGATCCAGCCACACAAGTGCCAGACAACACACAACACAAGCCACAAATGGCCATGCAGGCATCCCCAAGCATAAGCAGCTACAGAAAACAAAGCCTTTCACCCGGCAGCTGTTCTGCTGACTGCTCAGAACTTCATCCTACAATTTCAGAAGTTAGGTACAGCCACAGAAAGCCTACAGGAAAAAAAAAACTTAGATGCTGAACAGTGTTCCAGCCTTTTAATTAGAGCCAAGTCCACTTCTATGAGCACTGCTAGAAGACAAGGAGATGGTGTCCCTTTCATACAAGTTCTGCTAACAAAGATGCAATCTCCAAAGACCCTTCCACTTCCAAACCAAAACTGCTGTTGGGCAAGCAGAGCACAGAACAGAGCTGATTTTCAAGCATCTCTGTATCATATCCTACATGTTTCTTACCCGCTAAGAGAACCCTGCAGGCATGCAGATTTACAAGGCTAATTCTCATTAGTATTATTGAAACTACAGCGAGATCAACAGACACATCAGGGAAAGTGTAAGGAAAACTTATATCATCCTTCTGAACCACAGACAGTTTTCCAGATTAGTTTCTCAAAAGCGACCCTTCCACTCTGGTCCCCAGTAATCTGCTTATCGAAGGGATTTACCATCCCCTTCCTCCCCAGAACTAGAAAATGTCACTCGACAACAAGATTCAGTGCAGCAACCGATCCTAGGCTACTTGCTGAGGAAAAAGCTGTTTTACATAACAAATGGATTTCTCAAGTGTATCATAATTGCTCTGTTTCTTGCACTAAACCTTACCTATAAAATTTACCCTGCGGCGTTCTCAGCAGGTCTCGAGTGAAAGAAATGTGAAATTTATCTGAAAAGTCAGCTGACACATGAAAGCTTCAGAGTTGGTTTCTGTCTATAGAACACGTTCATTTACACTTTGGAAGCTCTGGATTTTCGTCCTTATCAGTCAATATAGACACAAGTAGTAAATAGCTAGAAATCCTCACTGGTTTTTTGCAGCCTGCCTTAGAAAGTGACTAAATTCTCTGTTGTTCCTGCTCCTGTCCTCCCTGCAGACATCGACACTTTGGATGAACGTACAGAAGCGTTACAGCTCTACTACAGGCAACTGATGTCAATCAACACAGAGCTCTAAGACTTATCTGTCCTCTCCCCGAAACACATAATGCTGAGGATTGGTCTAAATCCAAAGCCAGGACACAAAGTGGGCTGAGCTTTAGAGGAGAGCCAGATTAGAAAGATTAGCACAGTTAGCATAGCTTGGAATCCTTTTTACAAATTAGCATCACTTTCATTACATTTAACACTTACCTAGCAAGCTTGCTGAGGCCAAGTACTTGTTTGTTAGGAAGATAGCCAATGTGTACCTAGGCAGAGGAGAACAAACTATTAACAGAATCAAAACCACACCCCCAAACGTACGTGAAACTCATGCAGAGAGAATGAGATGTGCACTTGCCCCAGAACTAACTCTGGAACGGTCCAAGAAGTCTTAGCATGTGGGAGGAACATGCCACCATGCAAGCCTGAAAAATTGTGGAGCTAACGGAGACTGCAAATGCCTGGTGAGGTCAGTGTCCTGGTGAAGAATAGGTAAGTTGTCTGAGGGGGGGGGAGCAAAAAAAAAAAGTAGAAAAAAAATCACAACTCTTTAAGAGTCAAGGCTTATGTTCCAAGTCTCAGGAATGCCACGGAGTACTACTGTATTTGGGTACAAAAAAAAGCAGTCTATTACTCCACACAGCACTGCTCATCCAAAATAAACATGCTTTTCTTTCAAGACCTAAAATGGATTTAGGGAGTGGGAGGGAGAGGAGCTGTACTTGCCTTCCAGTGAAAGATCTGATGGCATAAAGTATTTAACCACCAAAATCAGGCTGCACTTACTAATTTTGATGCGGTTTTGTTCTGCTTTGGTAGTAACATAGATCACCGCATGATTAAGTCAACTTCCATCCTGCTCGGATACAGGTTTGCTGTACATTCATACTGAATGGCACTAAGTGGCACTAAGTTGGAGTAAGTCCTTTAGTAGAAAAGTGTTCACATACAAAGGTAGGGGGAAAGGTAATTAGCTACTGAATTCAAGTGGATTTACAGATTATAAACCAGCATTTGTGTCACCATACCAGAGACTTGAAAAATTAGCCAAGATCCAGTAGGGGAGTCAGTGTGGGATTCTGTCTTAGTGCTTTGCCTAGAGGCCCCATCTCAGAATCCTGTGTTGCTGTACCTGTTTAGAGGTACCACAGTGCACCTAATTACCTGGCTAACTTGCTCATTCCTATCACTTCTGTTGGGTAATCAACCCACTGACACCTGAAAAGACACGAAACATTTCAAAGTGAGAGACATAACTTAGAAATAAGCTGTTATTTCTAAGTTACGAGAGACATAACTTCCATATCCATAAGTGAATCCTGTACCCCACAGTGTTTTGGCAAATTTCTTCATTTCAGATAGAACTGCAAATACAAGACCTACTGGTCGGCATTTGCTGCCTGTTTGATGTACCCAACAGCAGAATGGTTAGTCTGAGAATATTTAGAGGCATACCCAAGTCATTTAGCAGACCATTATACAAGCAGGACCAACTCAGTGTTTGCGAGGAGATTTCTCCAAACCACACAGGGTAAAAAGCTAGATGTAAAAAAATGCATATATTGCCACAGGGGTAACGAAGAGAATACACACAGTACGTGTAACCAAGAATAACTGGCAAAATAGAAACCTTGCACAGAAAAAAAAGATGTTACCTTGCTTTCCAGTATAAAATACTAACAGTAAGGAAAAGAAAGCAGACGAAATTGAGTTGACTCAGCTAAATAAATGGCTGGTTTCTGCTTGGGTACTTTATTTTTGGGAGACAGTTTATTTGGAACATATGTGGTACTGATTGAATTTTATAGACAACAACTTGCTACTCTCTGGCCTGCAAGTACTTTATGGCAGAACAGATGGATCAGAATAAGCTCCATCCTTCTGTGCTGATACGGGAGTGAAGAGGCCAAGATCTGCAGAAGGGACTACTCAGAACTATCACGTTTACAGCAGTTAACTTGAGAATTTTTATTTTCTCTTTAAAGCTGTTGGCAACACAATTTCAACACCCTCTGAAACGCCAGCCCCTTTCATGGGAGTCCCAACCTAAGCAGCTCCTCCTGCCAGTCAATTTTGACCGGTCCCTCTCTGACTGGGCTCATTTATTTAAGAAAAGGCTGCTAAGTCAGAAGTTTGTTCCACTCACAGGGGGGGCTCCCGAGATGAACATGCACTGGAGAGCTCCGAGCCAGAAGTTAAACCCATGACAGAGCCAGCGTGCAGGGTGAGCTGGTTTAATATCAAGATGTCTGCCCTCCAGGCTTGCTGCTGCTTCACAAAGAGCTTTGATATGAAATGTCAGAAACCATTAGATTATGTAGACTGGGAAAGGTTGAGCATTGTATTTTAGGAGCTTAAATCCAAATAAAACTCACATTAAGGAGGTCTTCCTTATTTGTATTCAGAAGATCGACTTCTAGAATCATAGCCGTAAGCAGTAAATACTTACTGCTTTAAAAGCTTTGTAGTTACAAAGTCTTTTACATTGTACCTTGGGTCTTTTATCATGTATTCCCACATTTGTTTTGTGAGGAAGAGTTACCTTTCCAACAAATGGAACGAGGTGATGCTCACACAATGAGAACATGTCTATGTCCTTCACAATTACCATCTCATCATGATCTTCATCAAAGATGGCGTCATTCAGAACATCTGAAATTAAACAGTTGCATTAAAAAAAAATAAATGCACAAGAATGGAAGGTTCTTCTGGCCAGTATCTGAGAACGAGCTTTTAGCAAGAGCATAGCTCTCCCAGAACTACAGATTTTAGGGTTAAGACACAGGAGCCAAGTAAGGAGTAACATCATGAGTATGCTTTGGCTTGCAAACCACCACACAACTGCTGTGACAGACTACCTACATGCTACACTAGAAGTCAGCCTACAGTGGTTTATCTAAATAGTTTGAGCCCGTGTTAGAACAAGTTTGGTCTTTGCAGAGTTACTGACATTGTCCTGGGTTTAGCTAAAAAACCCAGTCCTGTTTAGTGATTTTTACTTTCCAGTTTAGTGTCTTCTAAAAGGCTGCACTTTCTGAAGTCAGCAGCATGTTTTTGCAGACAGTGTGTGCTACTGGCAGTGATAACACCTGATGTTTACAGTCACTACCTGGGACTGGTATGTAGAAAGGCTCTTGCTGATACTTATTCCTATAGTGACCAAGGCCACTGCTGGCTCTTGTGTGCCACGCTGGGGGTGCTGGGTAGTAAGAGGGGGGCACAAGGAAGTAAAAGGTGGCACCTCCGGGGGGTAATAGACAGGACAGGTGACCAACGAGAGTATTCCATCCCATATACGTCATATCTGGTATAAATTGAGTGATCACGAGAGTTTCGGCCCTTTTTTCGCCCTTCCTTTCTGCAATGGCCGGTGTCCAGAGAGGACTCCATCTGACCTCCTGATTTTGATCCGGATCCTGAGTTCCCGAATCCAGCTCCCTGCATCCAGCTCCCGCTGCCGCTGAGCCTGGGGTTTCCCCAGTGCCTCCTGCTCTGCAGCACCAGTGGTGATTTCTATTGGGGGAGGGAGTCGGGTTTGATATCGGGCTATTATCTATAGTTGTATATAGTTCTTTACTTTTATCTTTTTACCATTATTCCTATTACTTTCATTAAAGCTGTTCTAGTTCGTTTTTTTTTTTCCTTCTCTCATCCGTAAGTCTCTCTGCCTCATTCCCTTTTCTCTTCCCGGTTGGGGGGGGGGAAGAGGGGGTTAGAGAGCGTCTGTCCGTGTTAGTGGCCGGCCCAGCCCTAACCCGCGACAGACATCTTAAGAGCAACTAAGACCACAGCTGATAAAAAGCCAGTGCTGAGGAGGAGAGCACATCTCCAAGCGGGCTCCCATTAGCGCTTCCAGATACCACAAGCAAAGCCCAGCCTGAAATTTGAGGAAAAACTAACCCATCACAGCCCTTTCTTCAAAGGCTTCAACAGCACCATCACACCATCTCCAAGGAGGCTTGGTACATTAAGATACTCTTATATCATTCTGAAAGCACACCAGCTAGCAGGCATTTAGGCATACACAAAAGTCAGAGACAGATTTGTATCCCCAGACTGGGGAGATATTTGCCATCCTGAAGGGAAAGCAGCCACGCATATGCAAACTCTGACCTCATCCTGCTCCTCAGAGTTAAAAGATAATTGAGGTAGAGAAACTCACAAAGCTAGAAGGAGGAAGAGACAGCTCAGTAAGAAAAGGAACATATTACACAATACTTTGCTAGTCTCAGATCAACAGAACAAATTCTCAGCTGATTTCCCAGATGTACCAGCCCCCCTGAGAAGTCCCCAAGCAATCCCAACAGAGACCAAGCCTTTTGAAGGACAAGAGAGAAAAGCTGTATAGAATAGAAAGAGAGAACAGCAAGAGAGAGCTAGCTGCACAGAAGGACTGATAACCTGAACAAGGAACTCTGCAAACAAGCTAGCTTGAAGCCACACTGGCTACTTGGAATTACTTCGAGGAACCGGAGTCACATACACCATGGCCAGAAGGTGAACCACAGTGCTCAGGGACTGCCCTGCTTCACCCACGGTGAAGCTTAGCACCTGCAGCGGTGATTACCCAAATCTAATAGTTGTGTCTGCTCTGCTTGCCTTTATGCCTTCCCCCGACACACACGTACACCTAATGGCCACCATCTGCTGTCGATAACGTATCATCATCACAAAGCATTTTAATTTCCTGCTCGCTATCAGCACTACACAGGTAACCCTGGAAACTGTGCACAAGACGTTCCGCCTGCGACGCGCGTTCTTCCCTGAGAATGGCTGGCAACCTGCGAGACAGCGAGGCTGAACCCCAGAAGGCTTTTGATCGGGTCAGAGAGCAGGAATTGGGGAGGGGGGAATGCAATGACAACGCACAGAAGAGGACAGGAAAAAAAAAAACTCTGTAAAGGCCCATGATTTTGTTCTTGAAGTTTCACAGCCTAGTTTACACCAAACACTGCTGGAAAGGATTTCGATTACATGGGGAGCACCATGCGGTTGTGTAGCTACAAATTCAACCGGGTGTAGCCAGCATCTGAAACAGAGCAGGCTCAGAGGAGAGGGAAGGGGAGACAGAGCAGCCGCCTGGGCTCTTCACTCCCTCCCACCGTGCAGATGTGCCATTTCCACAACAGAAAGGCAAACAGTGGTTTCACAAAACCTGCTGCTACGCCCAGCATTATTAAAGCACAATCCAATTGGATCCACAGAGCACCTCCAGAACGACTGCTGCTGTTATTAGACCACCAGGCCGGCTCACACCAGCCTTGCCAGGAGCACATCAGGGCCTGATGTTAGATACGGATTTACGTCAGTGCACCCAAAGCGGGCTGTTCCGAACAATCCGAAATGGCCATTTTCTTATTAAGTGTCATGGTAATGTGCAACCCAGCATAAGGCCAAAGCTACAACAGAAGTACTTCAGCCATCGAGTCGCATATATAAGCAAGTGCACACTTATTTATGCGTAAAATATGTATTATTATCCTTACAAACTTTGTCAAACCTGGAATGCTGAAGAGCTGGATTGTATCACGGAGACAGCTGTTAGTCCTATTTAAAGCTGGGCAAAACAGAAGGTTAAGCGACCTGAGAGGTACCACACAAGCAACTTCAAGAACAAACACTCCACACCCTCCTCACGGTTGAAGCAAAGAGGAGCACCAAGATCATCCATCCTTCTTGTGTCCGCCCCCCTTAGGCTACAGCCCAGAGTCACAGCAGCTGGGCAATGCCCCCTCATAGCTAAGGGAGTTTTAGAGGTGTGCGTAAGCAAACGGATCCCCGCGTCAAAACTACAACCACAGAGCTGCGGGATGCCTCGCCCTGCTCTTGTATACAGCCCTCTCCAATCTTGCACCTCAAATTTATCCAACATCAGCAGCAAGTTTCAGCCAGATCACAGATGTGACCTGCTCAGCTGCGAAACCTCCGTGCCTGGAGCAAGGTGCACTGATTTGAAGTCAGCACCAATTACTCCTTGAGAAGGAGGGCCAGAGCCCATGCAGGAAGAAACCAGCTCAGCCACAGCCCCTCCAGTAGCCCCTTCACAACTGCCAGATGATACCAGGAGACAAAGGCAAAACTAAAACATGAGACTGAAGGCCACTACGCAAGTAAATGGCCACGGTGTTGAGAGCCCGCAGGCACACCTGTCCTGCTCCAGTCCCTTCTGCTCACACTTCACAAGCCTGTTCTCCTGAAAATAAACAAGGCTTGAAGCCTGCCTATCCCTACACCTCCCTCTCTGAAACCCAAGCCCTGGGCTGACAAGTCAGGAAAGAGTAGCTGCGAGAAGGTGCTGTGCTATGTCCCACCACAGCACTTGTTCTCAGTAATTACACAGGAGAGACTTGTTTGGCAGAGACTCAAACACTTTGTGCAGGGAGGCAATACCATTCTATCTAACTTTTGCCTGCTGTTGTTTTTTTTTCTTTTAGCCATTCAATTTGCAACAGCATCAAACAGGGCCTTGACAAGCTCAGCCTGCACCCTGCAGCACATCTTCTGGAGAAGTTAAAGCTAAAAGGACATAAGGGGAAACAGGGTCTCAGATTAATCAGGCCAGAAGTAAAGCTGGGGACAAATTTGTTCTTTCATTTGAGCTGCTAGGGCACGCTGCCTGCTTCACCAGCTTGATTTCAGTTTCCTCACTTGCAGGCCCCAAAACATTTACTTTTTCCACTCAGGGCAAGATCTAAAAAGTCATGTAACCGCTCCCCAGCTCTGTCCAGCTCACACACGTGCTCTGAAACACTTACCTGCCCTTCTAATGTAGCTGCACCTTGTCCACCCCTTCCTCCTGCAGCTCCACGATATCCAAAGCAAAAGCATGGAAGTCAACAGGACTTTTCGATGTAAGGAGGGCTTAGAAGTCAATACCGCTACCTTGGTTTCCTGACAAAGCGAGGCACCTACAGCCCAGATGGGCTCCTCGACCTTAATCCAAAAAGGAAATTCTTCCTCTCAAATGAGGCAACGCTTTCATACCAATCTACATAATCACCCACATCAGGAGGACAGGACAGACAGGACTAGCATCTCCTCTGCTAACCAGAAGGTGGGCACGGTCATACATTGGCCCCACCAAGTCCTACCTCTCCTTACTCTGCTTTCGCCAGTCACACCAGTGCCCAGTCTCCATCTGTAAGAAGCTGAATATCACCATTTTCATTCTCCACCACCCCAGAAAAGCTAAGAGAATCTACTGCTCAAGTCCTTAAGCCTAGACACATCATGTTAATGAAAAGTTAAGGTTTTAATTCAAAGTACATGTCTGGGAGGAGGGGAACAAGAACAAGCATTTTATATGTAGTCAAGTTGCTCACTAGATTATTCCATCTGATTTTTCCTTCAGCCCAGAGTCCAGGCCTTGGTGTAGAAACTTCAGTGGGCTCTTCAAACCAAACAGTAACCTGTAAATCTCAAACCAAAGCAGAACCAATGTTTTCCTCTTTATATTCAAAAAGAATTGATAGAAGCAAAAATCAGAATTAGAGGAAGACAGAACAAGAAAGACCTTTTAGGATTTTGCGTCAGAGCTAAGCAAAAAAGACCTGTTGCTATAGAAACTATTTGCATGGCTTTAATGTGACACAGGAAAGCAAAAGCACCTCTGGCAACCAAAAGAAGCCGGAGCCCACCCAGCAGCTGGCTCGGTGGGTAAAGGGGATGAAGGAGAGCAGCACTGCATCAGCTTCACAGCACTTCAGACATCCCTTTTTTTAACAGCGCCCGGGAGACAGAAGACTGAAGTAATGTAGGTTGGTCTCACTACAAGTCAAAGTACTTCCCCGCAGTGTTTCTGCTGCCTCACTGCTCCACTTCAGATGGGAGTCAGACTGAGGATGGCTCAGCATTGACAGGATGAAGGCAGCCTCAGAAATTACTGTTCCTTGAGCTCATCCATCCAGGCAGTGACACACAGAAGGTTTCTGTGATGCCCCTTACACAGTTTCATGCTGTCCTTGCCAGCAGCCCCTGTGCCCTCCGCAGTGGCCCATGAGTTGCAGCAGGCAGCCAAGGCCATCATAGGAATGGGTTCAGGCCAAGGGAGATGTCCTGTGAGGGTGCTGGGGCACATCCCACCATCCCAGTGTCCATTAGTCTGAACAAATTAATTACAGGCTGAAGTCAGGAACCTTCTGCTCTCTTGAGAGCACACACCAAGTCACACTAAAACCAATGGCAGGGGACCTCGCATGGATTAGGAACAGATCATGAATTGGAGGATACTTCAGAACAGCAGTGTCATGAGCCAGAGACCACAAGCTAACCATTGATTACAGCAGAATCAAGCTGGGGTATGTTGGTAGATACCTTCTACTGTCTTTCTTGGGAAGTCCATCTGAAGACAAGATTTAACTGACAGAGCAGGCACCACGAGCTAACAGCTGAATGTGTGGTAAGAAAACCAACAGACTACAGGGTCAGAATAAGATCTGAAAGGAAATTGCTGTAAAAAAAAAATATCAGTTGCTACTGGGTAAGCAGTAAGATGTAGAGTCAAAGCTGAATTTTTTTTATTCATGTGATGACACTACATGTAACTGTAAGAGAAAACATTCCAGACAAGAAACAAAAAATTTCAGCCTTTCAGTATTGAAAATGTATCAGGAATGTATCACACATACAGCAAAGAGAATCAAGCTACATTCATATAACACACATTCATAAAAAGAGTTTGTCCTGCTGCAGAAAGTTAATGACCTCAGGTTCCTAAGAAAGAGGGTGTGGTCTGGGCATGCTGTTTGCTTCAAGAAGTCTTGAAGAGCTCTAGAAAGAGACACAGCCCAAGATGCCACATTACTATTTAAAGAGGCAGAGTGCAAAAGCTGCAGTGAAAAAAAATCAAACAAGCACCATGTGGCTTCCTTGCCACACCATATCTTCCTAACAGAAATCAAGAGAAACTTCAGACACGAGAACTTACAAGTTTATGACTAATATTGCAGATTCCATCACTGCCACACCAAAGGACTAGAAACAGATGTTCAGCTTCAGACAGGAACATTTACTGCAGAAGCAAAGCTTAGTTCCTCAGTTACTACAAGAGAGGTGAACCAGATGTGTAATTGAAGGCATTTCATAGAAGCCAGGATAGAGGAAAAGCATTATTGCTATTGAATTCTGGACATAATTTGTACAGATTTGTTTGTTTTCCTGTAAGACACCTTCCCCACTGCAGTGAGCAGATCCAGTCTATTCATAAAGGATCGGTTATTGCAGACTCTCAGATGAAGCTAAGATTAGGTTCTAGAAGTTGTCCTCTGCCAGGAAGTTTATTAATACGAGGGAAAGCAGGGTTATGAGGAAGCTCATTAAAATGTATCAGGAATTCAATAACCATTTCAATGTCTCATGTCACAGAAGGTGCTGAAAGTCTCCTCATCCATACTTCCTTCTGAAATTGAAACAAAAGGGAACAATAACAGAGAAGATGAAACACCACTTTGGAAAAGTAACATGAAAAGATCAGCAGCTTTCAATAGTTAAGATCCAAGGGGTTAAGACATTTAGTGCGTCCTGAGTTAACGAGAAACAAGCCACGGCTGCACCACAATAAGCCTGATATTTAAGTTATTAATAGGTTAGACTGCTGCATCTGTAAGAAGCAAGAGAACTAGCAGTACCCTTATTTCCAGGAAAAGAACGAAGTAACTCACCAGCTCTCAGCAAAGGGCAGTGCTGCTGATCAAACAGCCTTGTTTGCTTAAGGCACTGCCTGTCTGGTTTTATGTAGCGATGCTTAGCACCTCTCACCCGCAACCGGAGCAGGCTTGGAAAAATGTATGAGCTTACACCATTGTTGTCGTCTGTCAAAATATCAAATCCACACAGCTGAGAAGGTGGAGAAAGTATCAGAGTTGCATTTTTCTCACCCTTCACCACAGGAAATGCACAGAAACTAATAAGAGAGGAAAAGCAACAAACACACAGTTTAGCAGGCATCAAATCTTGTGTATGACACCTAAGTAGTTAGCTGCTTTAAAATAAAAGTGCACAGTAGAGTCACTTAGCTTCCAGGTAAATTAAGCATACACACAGCCTTTCAAACCACAGAAGCTCAAGAAGCAAAGTTATCCTCTGCCACTATTTCTAATTTTTATTTCTCTATTAAACGTGCTGAAAGGATGCTGAACCTGCCAACATGGTTGAAAGCTAGCATACCTACCAGAAAAGTCTTCCAGCCTTTATTCACGTAACAACTATCACCATTACCAGCAAGTGCGTTGTTAAATTAACATGCTGCTTTGTTTAGAGTATGAAAAAAAAAAACATACCACCATTAACTTCCTAGTGCAGATGCAGGCAGCTTGTTCAACCCCGTGCCTAAGGTTTCCTACAGGATTACACAGTCAAAACCAACTCCATTATTCACCTTTTGAAGTTAGCATCCTCGATGCTTCCTGTAGCTGACACTGCTTCTGTAACTTCTCAGCTCTGCTTAGCAAGACTGATTCCGAAAGTCTTCAGCATCAGTTACAAGTTAGTACTGCCTGCAATCTTGTATTTCCTTTTATTCACTCATTTACTGCATCTGCACACAATTGTGCTTTGTAGTATTGCCGCACAGACTCTCAGACAGCACCTCTGAGTATGACACCAAGTCTTTAGTAAAAGGAGACATAGATCTCTGTGTGGCAGGCAATTGTCTAAACCAACCGTAAGAAATCTAAAGCCATCTGCTACCAACAGTCCTGCTCAACTTTAGTAACCAAGAGGAGAGGTTACTATTTTGTAACATAATTTGCTTCTGGAAGTACAAAGCTGATATATCTGACCCTGGAAAAGAAGGCATGTTCTTGGATGCTCATGTAGAAGCACTGTATTAAAGTGAAAAGTAAAATTTTGGTATCATTTGCTTTGCCATCCTTACCAATACATTAAGAGGTTTCTGTTGTACCAGCTGTTAGTCTACACAGATGCTCAAGAATGAACCATCAACATCTTCTAACCTGGTCCCCTGGGGATTTTACTTGAAATCACTGGAAGCATTCCTCCTACTCCAATGGAAGTTTGATGACTAGTACTACAGAAGTGAGGTGAATATATTTTGTCAAAGAAAGACTTCAGTAAAAGCCAGGATTAATAAAACCATCTGGAAGGAATAGAAATAGCCACATTTAGACATTTAGCAAGCCAACTCTACTGATGGCTCTGAAATACAACAGTGACCAGCTGCAGAACACAAAGATGAAAACAGGGTAATAAAGCAGAAACGCTGTTACTCTGCACTGTTGAGAACAAGCTAGGAAATACACACAGAGGAAGCTGGAAAGCAGAATCAGCTTCTCTGCTACTCACATAAATCTGCATGGAGAGAAGAGACATAATTTAGATGTAATCTTCCCTACAACATCACAGAGTTAAGCTCTGTGAAATGCAAAAACACAAACACAATCAGGTGTCATGGAAGCAAAGTGACAACGTCGAGGAAAGATCAAATGTTCAGTCTATTTAACCCTGCCCTAAACATACTGTGTTCTTAGATGAAAGAACATCCCCCTCAAAAAAAAAGAAAAAAATCAACAAAATAGTTCACTCTTAAGGATGAACTATCAACCAAGGCTCAAAAAGGAAAAAGAAAAATTACTGACTCTTGAAATAACTCATCAGCTCAGCAGCTTCCCAAAGCTTTATGGGTTCCTTCAGCCAAACTCCCCACTCACACCGCTCGGTTGCCTTCTCCTCCAGTGCCCCCCCAGAGGACAGTCAATTGCCGCAGAGCAGGTAAGATCATCCCTCGCCGTACCCAAAAGCTTCCAAGCAACCCGACTGCACTCACAAGTGCTCAGTGACAAGTCAGACAAGGCACCACCCAGGTCACGAGCCTCCAAAAGCAGTGGGCAGCATTCGAGGCAGCACAGTAAGCACTAAAGACATCCTGCAGTGTACTTGCAAGTTTAAGCTCTGCAGCCTTCGCAACACTTCATAATTTGTGAATATATCCTATTACATCATTTCTCACATTCTCTGATGGAAAATTAAGGCACCATCAGAAGCAAATTGGTTTTCTCCTCCCTCCCTAAGGCAGACACTCAAGCAGACAAACCCAGAAGGCTGATTTTAAAGCCTGTAGCTGTACTAACGCTATCCTGGCTCATCTTTGTCGCTCTGTTCTGGCTGGCAACATTTCCCCATACCAGCAAGGGCCGTGGGCTCCGCTGGGGCCAGCTGAAGTCAGGTGTCTGTCACAACACCTTGCTTCTAGCCCTGTGTTTGTACAATCATCACCACCGAGTTTGGAACTGAGAAACCTTTTATGCAAAGATGGGATTTACAGAGGTTACACCTGTTATCTTCTGACTGTAAACTTGAACACAGTCCTCCGCACACATCCTGCAAATCACTGCTTTAACCTCTGCCTACCAAGACAGTTCCACGTAAGGAGCTGAATAAGCAGCAAAATAAGCCTGAGAAAACAAGAAGTCAGGGCTGCTTTTTGGTGGTCTTTTTAGGGTGTTGGGTTTTTTTTATGTCATTTTTAAGCCAGTCCCTGGTCTTTCTCACAGCCTGGCTAGGCAGACAGTTGTGTTACCGTAACACATCAGGATGTTGCAGCAGAGACAAAAAGCAGGAGCTGCAGCCCCACAGCCAGCCTTGTTCCCAGAGCTTTTGCAGTTTCACAATGCATTTAAAACTCTCACAAGTGGAAGTCACATCTGTATTAACTTTCCCAAGGCAAGTCCTCATCCATTAGTTATTTTTCTAGCTGCTGTGGACTCGTCCCTCAGCTACAGCTCTTTCTGTTTGGCTAGTAAGAGCTGGGAAGACTGGAAGCTGGGCACTGTGTAAGAAGTAGCTGGAAAGGAAAAGATTCCCCACCTGACGCAGGAAGGGATGTTAAGATCATAGCTTCATTTTACTTCATAGGAAGAAAAAAAAGCAGTCTGAGAACAGAGCACTTAGCAGCGATGCTTTCTACTCTTGAATATAATACAGCTCTCTCCAGGTACAGATATTCAAGAGAGGATTACCCAGAACTACTCTGCTTAATTAAATGCATGTGGGAGATTGGGACAGGCTACTCAACTCCCAGAGAACCCCACACTGAAGCAGAAAAATCTAATAAAAAAAACCTTGAGGGAACATGTGGCTCTGCACACAAAACTGGCAGCAAGATAAGGACAGGCTTCAATGGGCAGCAATCTCATCCAGGTTCAGCACAGAAATTCATGCTCAGAAACTATCTGTAAAAAAAAAATAAATGCTTGAGCTGAAGTCTGGCAGTATGACTGAGAGACCTCCTGAGTTTTACAGCAGTATAGAGACACACACCATCCCAAAACAAGGGAAGTTACTCCTAGTAGAGACAGGATCATTCTGCAACACCCTATGAAACCTCGTCTCAAACCGTGCAGCATGACTAAAGGAAAGGAGGAAACAGGATGACCACTGCAGCCCAGAGCCTATTTCCAGATGCGAACCTGAAAACCTGGTTTGATCTGAAAGGCACAACAAGTGCCAAGGCAGATACGCCGTTCCTGGGGGAAGTTAGGACACAGCATTGGCACATGAGTAAGTTAGTGGTGGAAGTTACACGCAATCTTATCTCAGAAGAGTCAACAGTCGAGAAATGAAAAAGAAACTAAACATGAAAGCCAACCTTTAAGCTGAAGCACAGTGAACATACAAAAAGGACTCTGACCCATTAGAAGCTCCCCGATGCCAGCCACCAGCACAGTTCAGCCTTTTCACTCACTTGCAGCACAGCACCTCGATGCAGGCTCGAAACGCGCCAGCGCTGTCCTCCAGAGAGCAGGACATCCTCAGCTCCTTCCTGATTCCAATTCAAGTATCCTTGCCGACAGTTATTTGCACCCCTCATGCCCTAACAGGAACTTGCCTTTTACTGTAAGAGGGAGCAGAAGGGGGAATTCCCCAGCTTCCCAAGCTGGTTTTTTTTACTGTTTGTACTGGGCACGGTCCTTAGTAGAAAGAACGGGAAGAGAAAAACTGATGTAAAATAAGTTTTCCTGCGGGATTTATCCTGCACTGGAGCTAAGACAACTTTGGAGCTGCTGGTGATGAGAAGAACGAATCCCACCCAGTCCCTCTCCTCCTGCCCTCAGGGAGGGCTGGCTGACAGCAAGCGGGTAAGACACCCGGGGCAGGGATGGGAGCCTGGGGTACCTTTCTACACCCACATTTACCCCTGGGGCCCCGAGACAAGGGGACAAGGATGTCTCCAATATCCTCTTCTCTCCTTACCTCGTTCCCTCAAGTTTCACTCCCACTTTTGGAAAAACCTCACCCGATAAAAGCACCAGCAGAAGGGGACCGCCTTTTCTGAGAAAATTCAAGCCCTCTACATCTGCTAACGGCAAGAAACAATTTCTAAACTCCTCCAAAACAGAGCCCAGCTCAGCCGGGGAACGAGCCAGCAACAGGTTCCTGCGCCGCAGCCTGAGCAGTTCCACGCTTTAAGAGGGAAAAACAACAGCACTTGCTCCGTTCACTCAAACCAGAAGCGCAGAAGTTTGTGACAGAACGGGAACTCTACCATCGTGGAGTTTAAAAGAGATAATAATGATAAATGAGGGGAAGGAGGGGACGGAGAGGCGGCGGGGGCGCCCAGCGCGGACACCCTGCCAGGGGCTGCAGACGGCCGGTACGGCCACAGGGCGAGCCCGTTTGGAAGAAATAAAGTAAGAAAACCAACCCCACGCCTGGTGCGAAAGCTCCGGAGCCCTCCCCGAGCCCGCCCGCCGCGGGGGGCAGCGCTCCTTACCGGAGATGGTCTCCTGGTAGCCCTTGGTGAAGAACTGCATGGCGGTGGCCGCCCTCCAGGGCGTCTTCAGCAGCCCCTGCCGCTCGGGGTCCTCGCCCAGCGAGCGCAGGATCGTGGTGTAGGCGGCCGCCAAGCTGGGCAGGCTCAGCTCGTTGTCCTCCACGCTGCGGGGTCGCTCGCCCCTCCAGCCGTCCCCTCCGCCGCCCCCTCCGGGAGGGACCCGCGGCTTCTCGGCGCCCGCCGACGGGGAGGAGGAGGAGGGAGGCGGCTTCTCCTGCCGCGCGTACCCATTACAGCTCCGCGCCATCTCCATGGGCCCCCGGGCAGGGCCCGCCGCCGTGCGGGCCAGGCGCTGTGGCGGAGCCCGGAGCTCTCAGCAGTGACCCCCCACTCCCGGCACCCACCGCAACCCCCTGAGCGCTCCGGCCGGCCGCCCGCTTTATACAGCCCGCGCCGCTGCCATTGGCTGCCGCCGCCGCGACGTCATCGCCCGCTGTGTCATGAGCCGGCCGGTCTCAGCGGGGAGGGGGTGTCGGGTCTCGGGGGAAAAAGAAAACCAGAGTGGAGCCGGGGCCAGGCGGTGGGGCCGGGAGTACGGGGCCTGCCCCGCCGAGCCCCCTCCCGTCGCTCTGAGGAGGGAAACCCAGAAAGCCACTCGTACCCTGCGCTGCGTCGAGAGGTGCGTGGCCAGCAGGGCGAGAAAGGGGATTTCCCCCTTTCTACTCCCCTCTCATGAGACCCCACCTGGAGTGCTGCGTCCAGTTCTGGAGCCCACAGCACAAGGAAGATCTGAATGTGCCGGAGCGTGTCCAGAGAAGGGCCACGAGGATGCTCAGAGGGCTGGAGCACCTCTCCTGTGGAGACAGACTGAGAGAGTTGGGGCTGTTCAGTCTGCAGAAAAGAAGGCTCTGAGGAGACCTTATTGTGGCCTCCCAGTATCTCAAGGGGGCTACAAGAAAGCTGGGGAGGGGCTTGTTAGGGTGTCGGGTAGTGACAGGACTAGAGGGAATGGATTGAAGCCAGAGATGGGTCGGGTCAGATCGGACGTGAGGAAGAAGTTCTTCCCCATGAGGGTGGTGAGACCCTGGCACAGGTTGCCCAGAGAGGGGGTGGCAGCCCCATCCCTGGGAGTGTTTAAGGCCAGGCTGGATGGGGCTCTGGGCAGCCTGATCTAGTGGGGGATGTCCCTGCCCATGGCAGGGGGGGTGGAACTAGGTGATCTTTAAGGTCCCTTCCAACCCTGACAATTCTATGAGCTCAGGGCGAGCGGTGAGGCTGCCCCGTTGGGGGACAGATGGGGAGGGTGCCGCTGGGATCGCGGCTCCTCACTCAGCCCAGCAGGTCCCCGGCTCCTCTTCATCCTCTCAAACTTCAAGAGTGGGTCCTTCTCTCGCAGCACAATGTCAGCGCATGCTGGTGCTGCTGGAAAGACACCGTGACCCTTCCGCGGTGCAGCCACCAGGGAGATCCCGGGTGCAGATTTACCCTCCGTGGTGAGGAGCCCCTGCCCCTTCATCCCGGCTGGGTTTGAGGCCCCGTCGGTTCGAGTCCTCTGAGCTCTGCAGACACCTTCCTGCTGCAGGGCTGGCATGCCCCATTTTCCTCTGGAAATGCCCCGCTGCTGATGGCCAAGACCAAATATTTTGGGGCTTACACAGGGATCTGGCTGGGCAGTCACCCTGATGGTCGTTTGAGCACCCTCCAAATGCTGGAGTGGTTTGGAAAGGAGGTCCTCTCTGGGCGGAGCTCTTCTGGGATTTTATGAGATAGAAACTGAGTCTTCAGGTTCAGCTCAGTGGAGGGTGTACTGTCCATCACCGCAGCCATGGGTGGGGTAACTCATATTTTCTGGACTGACATCCACATAAATAGCTGAGATGCTAAGGGACGCGACAAATCCCTCTCTTTTCACACCCGATCCATCCGTAAGGCAGTAGGGACAAATTCTCCCCCCTTGTGCCTACAGAATGGTAAATTGCTGGGGAGATAAGGAGGGGAAGGAACTGTCAGAAGGATGAGGCATGGAGCATGACTCACTGGCTCTGCTCCATCTCCTCCTGGCACAAGAGCTGCATTTAACCAAGGAAAAAAAAAAAGAAAGCAAAAAAAAAAATAGCCCACAGCATAACACGCTTCACTTTCATCACTCAGTTTCCGATCACAGGTTTTACCAGAAGAGAGCCAGAATGACTCAGGTGAAATCAAGGGGCCGGCGCTGGCCTGCAGACACCGGGGCTTTACGGCGGTTTTATTGCCCTGGGCTCCAATTGGGAACAGAAACTGAGGATTCGAAGCCCTGAACTCCTTCTCTGCTCCTCCCCAGACACTCACCGAGGTGATGCTGGGTCCCTTCCATCATTTCGCAGTCCTCTGAGGATGTCCAAATCCTCTGTATAAACTAGATGGGCTCCCCTTTACTTGAAGAGCGTAAAAAAGTGTTCATGGGATTCAGCATGGTACTGCCAGTTTCATTAGGATCCAGACCAAGCTCACACAGTTCAAAGGCTTGGGTAGCATTTCTTGAGAACTACAAACCACAGGGACCTAATCATCTGTATGAGAAGGGGGTTAGTTAAGGGCATCTAAGTATCTTGGCACTCCCTAGTCTTTGCTACCTTTATTTTCTCGGAAAAGAAGATAAGCTCCCGCCGGAGTCACCCCGGACTTTATAACAGTCTGAACTCAGCAGCTGTGGGAGTTGGTTGTGATTTTTTCTTCTATTTACAGGGGCAGAAGGGCTCTTGCCAGCTCATTTGCTAGCAAGAGCACCGCAGGGATCACAGAAAACCGCTTTTTCTGGGTGTGTTTGAGCAGAGCTTGCACACACAGGAACCGATACGGGCAGTTCTGCTAACAGCATTTGCGAATGCAGGATTACTAGGTTTAGGTAATTTAGGTATATGTCACATGTGTTGCGATTTCCAGCCATGGCAAAGTCCTCTCCCTTCGAAGCACAAACTGACATCAGCTGTGTAAACTAATGCTTGCTTTTTTTATAAAAAAGAAAAAAATAACTTACAATAATATTTTACTGATTGTTCCTTATTAATTACACTCCACGCTCTCGTGTGCACTTCCCAATAAATTTTTCTTTGCTGTTTCTATCCAAAAAAAAAAGCAAAACACAGGCTACAAAATGAAAGAGTGGCAGACAGTACTGTGCAACATCATTATATATATATATATACCGAATATATATATATATATACACACACACATATATATATATATACACACTCTGAATTTCCTAGAGGCAACCAGCCAGGGGATGCTGCTGGGTGCCAAGCTGGGGGCACGCCAGTGCGTGGTCTATGGCAAAGCCCATCAGAGACCTCTCTTGCCTTCAAAAGTAGGGAAAATACAAAATAGAGGTGGGATGGAGCGGGTTTGTGTTCAGGCTTCAGCTCCATAATCTGTTTTAGTGGGTTGAGCTTCTTCGAAGTTTTGGTAGGTTTGAGTGGGGAAAGGCTGGAGCATCATTCCCTGCCTGCCCAAGATGCTCCTCAGGGTCTGAAGGAGCTCTTGAAAGAAAGCTCTCCGTGCCAAGCTGGCTAAGATGAAGAGACCCTGGGCAGTCTTCCCTGGGTCAGATGAAGCCGTCTGAAATGTATTTCAAGGGCAATTTCTGCGCTGACAGCTGCTAAAAGGCTGAGCTAAATCGCACACACAAGAAACCTATTTTTCCTCCATTGACTATTAAGTGGGAGCGTTTAGGACTGAGCTCAGAGCTTAAGGGAGAGATGATGAATTCCACCTTTTCAAACCATCTGTGTCGACCCAGTGTATCATTAACAGCTCAAGCAGGAAAAGAGCAACGCAGATCGATCCTGCTATTAACATCAAACCAGAACGTGACCCAAACGTGATCCTCACATAATAGCTGTGCCCACGGCGGCGATGGATGGCAACGCCGCAGCCTCCTGACACCCTTCCCGTGCCTCGGAAGTACAGCTCGGGATTTATCAGCCCCTGGAATCACAGTTCAAACATTGAATTGTGTGCAATTTAATCCTATTACCCGGAATAACGGGCAAAATTGATTATAGGCTCCTATAACCACTAATCTCTTACAGGGGGATTTCCAATGAGAGCTCTCTGACATCATTCAGGGCGATCTCGAGGTTCCTCCAGCCCATTCCTAAAGCAAAGGTTGCTTTAGATTCATGTGCTGGGCACATGGGAATAACAGCTGTGTTCCTGCATCGCTCCCCTCGGTTGCTTCTCACTGTTATTACCCTGAAATCAATAATTTGATTTGTAGACTGGATTGCTCCCTGGCAACATGTGGCTTGAAACTACTCTTGCACATTTTCTCTGCCATTCGTGTCCAATTGAGTCCAGCATCAAGTGGCTCTTCTCACAGCCCGGGCAGGTATTCGTGTTTTGCCTGCCTTTAAGTAAATTAATCGCTATTAAATTTCTATGGGAGCGTTCAGCCACGCACGCTGAGTGCGTCAGCCGGGAGGAGAGAGAAGCAGCCAGGTCTGCTGTTCTCCATCAAGGAGCTCTATTGAACATGACACCCGACCTTCTCGCCGGCAGCTCTCACCGCTGCTGTCTTCTCCTTGGACTAGCCAGCCAGGACCAGCAAGTTGAATCACTCCATAATCGTCACAGCTACAGTCTTTGGAAAGATGTTGAAGTGTGTTTCTTAGTCAGATGTTTGAGAGGTGAAAATTTGTCCAAACATATGGTGTCCTTTGCCCAGCTCCACCTAAAGCATCCAAGCTGCAGGTCCAGGACTCCCCCCGAAGGTTAGCAACACCCCAGCACACCTAAGGTAAAGGGCTTGAAATGCTCTGTCAGCTGCAGAACAAGGGAGGTGGGTGTTTGGTCCTTTGGATTATAACCCCCCTGAAAAGCTGACAGACTACTCATCATTTTACAACTGTTTTTTATCAGCTTTTTGTAGTCGCATCTTTCCAGCAAGGAGCAGCTCTGGGCTAGATATGAAGCAACAGCAGCAACAGAGGTAACAGAACAAAACGCTACACGCACAAATGTTCAGCAACATTCTTTTTTCTTGCAGACTCCATCACCTGCTATCTCTTTTCATCTGCTACTTTAACGTGTCTTTCTCCTTCAGAAGAAGGAGGATAGGAAAGGGATATTTTAAAGCGAAATGACTCGATGAAATGGAAGAGGACGACAGACTCGGATGCAGAGCGCGAGGAGGAGGCGCTTTGTGTTCCTGGGATTTGAAGAGGAACGGCAAGGATCAGGTAGGGGAGTCGGGGTTGGGTTTAAACTCTGCAAAGGTTTTTGGCACAGGGTCACAGCAGAGCCCTGGTAGTGGTTCAGCAACCCGATCCCAAGATCAAATCTGATCCAAGGATTGGATATGTCTGCAGCACAATCCTCCCTCTCTGGCGGGGACAAGGTTCCTTGACACAGTTTCCAGGTTGGATTTTTTAATATAGCTGATTTTCCCACAGAAGGATGGCAAATTCAGGACAAACACGTTTCTGAAGACTTCAATGCAATTCTGTTAAATTATTTAGGGGGCATCTTAAAATGAAAAAAAAAAATCAACCCCAAAACAACTAGCTAGTGGAGATTTAACTGTTTTCAGCTGAAAATCCATTCCGTATTTTCTGTTCATTTTCGGTTTGGCATTTCATTTCCACCCCAATTGAAAGTTATGTTTAGTTCTGTCCTGCCGGTGCTTTTGCCGGATGAGCGCGCCCCATTCCCGGCTGGCTCAGCGCAGCTCCCTGGAAGACTCCAGGTGATGGAGGGTGTATTTGCAGCTCTGCCCCGAGCTGTGTAATAGAGCAAAACCCATCTTTGATGAAAGAAAGGTAACAGCAGCCTCCTGGGAGATGATCCTCCCAGCAAAAGCGCAGCCGTGTACTCGCTTCCATGATCTCAACAGGCCCTTGCTGACTGTTATTTTATTGCTGTGGACCACAGCAACTGTCACAATTAAAAATCGTTGCTCCAATCACCATCACAGTCACGCAGCTCCAGTGCAAAATTCCACATCTGGTATTAGAAACAGTTTTGCCAGCTGTGGGGGTAGCAGCGAGATCCAGACCCCAAGCCTGTGGACATTGGGGCTGGTGAAACCCACAAGCGTTATACAGCAAAAATTAAAGCCAGGAGAAAAATGAAGGGGAAGGGGGGACATGCAGGATGGTGTCCCATGTCCCCAGTAATTTCCATTAAACCATCCGCTACATCCAGGTGCCTCCCTTTAAACCAGCCTCTGGTGTGTTCGTTCGGAAGAGATACCCAACTGCAAATGCCCAGCTCTTAGAAAACTCTCATGGAAGCTTATTTTGGATGTTTCCTCTCTCCTGCAGGAGCCAAAAGGGCTTTGGATGCTTTATGGGACCAGCTGTTTGTCACCTCTGTTGCAGAACAGGAACGGTACCGGATTTGTGCCTCTGGTTGGAGGCAGGCAGAGCCTCCACCGCAGAGACAGTGGACAGGCACAGTCCCAGCAGCCAGAAGCACGACACAACCGCCTTCGATGTCCTGAGCTCAAGGGAGAAAGATTTTGCTCAAGTAATTTTATGTGGCCTTTATATAGAAGCCCTAAGGAGTCAGTCAGAAAGCTTCCTTATTGCAGAAGGTGACTCGACTTCTCGCATTAGGGCTGCACAAAGGGTACCTGGCAGGCAGCTCAGCTCGAATATGGAGTTTATGTATGTAGATGGAAAGAATCTGTTCATAAATGGATAAGGGGTGACCTCATTAATGTTTATAAACATGTAAAGGGTGAGTGTCAGGAGGACGGAGCCAGGCTCTGCTCAGGGATGTCCAGTGACAGGACAAGGGGCAGTGGGTACAAGCTGGAACATAGGAGGTTCCACAAAAAAAGTAGGAAAAGCTTTTTCCCTGTGAGGGTGACAGAGCCCTGGCACAGGCTGCCCAGGGAGGGTGTGGAGTCTCCTTCTCTGGAGACTTTCCAACTCCATCTGGACGTGTTCCTGTGTGACCTACTGCAGGTGATCCTGCTCTGGCAGAAGCATTGGATTAGATAATCTTTTGAGGTCCCTTCCAACCCTGAACATTCTGTGATTCTGTGATAACTGCCTTCTCACTTGCAGGCAGAAGCCTGTTTACTTAAATCCTAAAAATTGTAAAGAAGCCCCCCACCATGAAACAAAGAATCATTCACATTTTATTTAAAAAACAAACGTTACGTAAAACATTGGAGATTTTTCAAGTTCTGAGCACTTTCTGGTCCCTGCCGAGGCACAGATCGGGAAACAACATTTGCACGGTCTGGGACGGCTTGTTTTTGCACACCCAACCTTCCTAACTCAGCTTCTGCCCTTGTTTTATCTCCCTGCTTGTATCAGCCTGCTCTCTGCCACTGTAACAGCCACAGATGTTGAAAAAGCAGCTGAACACCAGCCCCGCCGGGCTCTTTTCCTCTCACTCCCATTTCCTTGAGCTTCTTTCTCTTACAAGGTGCAGCAGGCAGAAGGAACGGTATCAAAGTCATTATTTTACCTCTCTGAAACGACAGCACACCTCTGGGTGTGGTTTATCTTCCCCAGGATGATTAATCTGTATTCAGCACCAAATATTACAGCTACTGAGGCACACAGCTACACAACGCCGTGCTTCTAGTAACAGGGCCATTAGTACTAGTTTTGCTATCAAGCTTTCTCCCAGTAACTTGCAAAAGATCGGGAGCATGGATTCAACATTTCCTTCAAGAATCGCTAATAAAATACTTTCTAAAAGACTATTTGCAGCAAGGCACTCTTTTCGGCGGGTGCCCTTTGAGCACAGCAGCAAACATCTCGGTCCAGAGCTGCCTGATGTTTCCAGAAAACAGATGTTGAGAAGGCACCATGTTATTTAGCTTTGCTTGAATGCAAAAGCCGACAGTCTGACATTTGTAGACTGGTCTGAGGGCTTCGGTTTTTTGGATACATTTGAGTCCTCCTGAGATTTTTGCTCCTGGTCTTGTTTTGCTTCATCTTCATCAACCGTGGGACGCTTTCGCTTTTTATCTTCTGCTGAACCTGTTCCTCCCTTCGCTTTCTCAGTCCATGCCTTTGAAGAAAGGGCATCAGTAAGCAGCAAACTACAAATTAGGCCACAAAACTCAACGCTTGATTTTATACACCTTACTTCTCTGATTCTAAGGAGGCATTGAATAATTCCTGTTAAGAACTAGTAAGAATCAAGTTAGGAACAACTTCCTCACTTTCCTTTTTTCTAACTGCATTCTCCTTCAAAACTACATCTGGTTTGAGCCTGCATATGAAATTGAGGATCTTAATCATCTTTCCAGACAAATAAGAAACCCAAAAGGCCTCAGGACAAAGTTAAGACTCAATGAATTAAGCCTGACTATGCCACTTTTAACTCCTTCCCTTCTCTTTTGTTATTTCTTCATTGATTACATTTTTCTCACATTCCCTGCTTTGGAAAAGCTACTTTCTGCTATTAGTTGTGATTCAGAGAGTTTATATTTTCATCAAATATATGTTGTAGGACACGGCCAAATTCCATACTGAAGTCCATGAAGATGGAGAACAGTGGAATTTGAAGAAAAAAATTCCTACCTGAAAATAACCAAGGGATTCAGTGAGGGGAAAAAATTCTAAAGAAAATGGCACTAGATAATGCTTACTCACCATTCTTTCTTCCGAGGACAGCATTCTAAATCGACTCATGCCTTCTTTTATTACTTCTGCTTCATTCAGATCAGGATTATCTGTCAAAATGTTTGCTCTGTTCTCTTCTAGCCACATCTGGAATCCTGTCTTTGGTCTAAAACAAGCACAGAGAAATCGTCTAAGAAGGTTATAGAAAAAACATACCCCCCAAAACAACATTTCCAAACAACACCTAAACTGGATTTTTTCGCTCTTGAAAGAAAAGACAAATACAGTCAGCAGTCTGCTTTCTCCTACTGCAGTATGCTCCAAGAACATGCTGACAAGGCAAGACTAAGTCGAGCGGTTTTATTAAAACTGTGATATATATGGAGATTAACATTTCAGTTTTAGAAAGAAAAAGCATAATGGTTCTCTTGCTTTCTGACAGGTTCCCATCAACCTGGAAATAGAGCCCATATATTAGCACGTTTCAGCTAATCCTTTTCACAAATCTCCTTGCCACTTGTTTCAGAACTTTATCTGTAAAGGTTAATGAAAGGAATGCTAGCCCGAGTGAATAATAATTACTGTCATCTTCCTCAGTTAACTGAAGTCTAAACGAAACATGATTATAATAATGCAGGTATCATGAGGACTGGGATTGTTAGAAAATACAGAGGAACAAGACAGATTAGAGTCTCGGCCAGGAAGAGACGTGCTCCTTAGGTGATACAAGTTTTCTGTTTCTGGTGTTTGGATTTATTTTTTTTAAACACACTAAACCAAAGCTTTTACACTTTCACGTAAACCCCTGAGCTTTTAGACTTCCTTTGAGATTTTTTTCGAGATGTTTAAACTTTAAGTACTTGAGCCTGGCACAGCAGCACGGTTTCATTGATCATCCAAAGCTCATTAGCGGAGACATAAGTAGTATCAAGGCCAAAATCATTGCTTAGAGCCCCAAAATTACACTTCGCGTCGTTCAATTATTCACTCATACGTGTATTTGCCTTGGGCCAATGTGCAACTTCTACTTTGAATAACACTGCCACGCACCGTGGGAAATGAACAGAATGCTCTTCTCTCTTCTTTCGCCGCAATTGCCGTGTGGCAATTCGGAAATCCAACCAACGTGGCTTATGCAGGTTGGACTGATAATACCATAGGATAAGAGGCAGTTTATTAAATTTCTGAAGCGGGTTTACAAGCGTTACAACTCATGAGCTGACACTTTAACCTTGCTGCTTCAGCCAGCCCAACATCTTCAAAAACAATAGTTTTTGGACTTGCTATTCTGTCCAAATTGGAATATGGCGTTGAGATGCAAACGTCCACTCACCTTCTGTTTTCAGTGTTCTCCTGTGCGGCGACCTTGACTTCATGGGACTCATTTCCTGCTTTTTCTTCTCTTTCTTCCACTGTTTTTTCACTAGAGTTAGGTGTACGAACCTGGAAGAAGGAGGCTGCTGAAGCCTACAGAGAATGAGGTTAAGAAAAGAAATAAAAGGTAAGAACACCTCACTCAGGCAACACATGCCATGTAGTCTAACAAAACCCAAGCTTTTCCTAAAGACATAATAATAATTTGCATTAATACAGCATCTAATCCGTCCAATTTCGGAACATGAGACTTTAAGTTAACATTATTTAAAAATAAAAGTAAAAGACTCAGTAATTTAATTTCAACAACTGCATTATTTTTTGCCAGTTTATGTGCTTTTATATATTCTACAGTGTGCTTAGATGAACTTTGCCATCTAAGACATTTTAATCAAGAGGGTTTCATACTTGATAAAAACAGTAAAATTCAACTTATTGTTCTTTACTCATTGAAACAATGTAAAAAGACTAAAACCAGTACCTGCTTGGATTTGGGTTTGGGAATCAGAGGTTTTATAACTGGAGAGTTCTGCTTGTTCACAGCTCGACTGCCAGACAAAGAAGTTTTCTTTGAGTATTTGCTCATACTGTCTAGAACATTTGCTGAGGGGACCACTGGGTCCTTTTTGTTTGATGACACCTAGCGAAACAAATAAATAGGCATTTTACTTATTTTCTGTCATCCCCCTCCTCTTGTCCCTCCAAGATATCTGTCATAGTTATATTGTAAATTTTAGATGTAATAACCTGTCCTGGTTTTCAGAACCAAACCAGCTGCAAAATTCTTACCTTAAAGGGATTCACTCGTCCTTGGCTGCTTGATGCAATTACAACTATTTAATTGGAAAGAAAAAAGAATGTAAAAATGTGTGCCTGTGTGCACACACATGCACACATATATAAAAATCTATGAAGCAACGTGCACATTTTAGATGAGCAGATGAAACAACATTAGCCTCATTTCCAAAGAACAAGGCTAACACTCATTGTGTGGGTTTCAGCCTCTGGTCATGGAAAATTGAAGAGAAAAACTAAATCAAAGGCAGCTACACCAAAGAAAACAACGTCCCACCAGGCTTGGAAGTGGTTGGATAAAGAGAAAGACACTTCAAAAACCCCACGAAAATTATACCATACGCACTTAGCTGTTATTAGTCATCAGAAAAGCCACACAGGACCAAAAGCTTAAAATACAAACCCACAGGAAGACCCAGTACTTCCTCCACTCCCAAATCCGTTTCCACTCCTATTATTCTTGCGAGAGGGCTGGCAGGAGGTCACAGTCTGCCCCTGCCTGCTCCCACTCACAGCTCCCCGGCAGGGTTACTGACTCTGCCTTCCAAGTGCAACCAATAAACCTGCCTGCGATTAGTCAAATGTAACAGAAAGTTACAGAATTCTTTGGGTTCTTTGTAACTTACCGAATTGGTCAAACACAAATGACCGGAAGTTGTTATAACATAGATAATTTTTGTTCTATTCCAGATACGGAATGAAAATTTGCATTTAAAATCTTTGTGAATATTTTCAGAAATGAATACGTAACGGTACTAAACTGAAGTCTCTAAAGTTATGTATTCATAATATTGCATAGTAGTATGCTTAGGCTTTACGATGTACTAGCCTTTTGTTGGATTTGTGTAGGTATTTTACCTATGGGTTTTAATGACAAAGTGTATGACTGCTTTGCATTTAAGTCCTTATGACTTTAAGATGTTAAGCCTGTTGTTCTCATTTTCCTCCTGTCCCAGAGAATGCCTTCACGCCAGAGCGAGGCAGGCAACTGATTCAGCATTTGGCACAGCTACAGCAACTAGACCAGCGTTGGGGAGCAGCATAAGGTAACGGAGACATCAACGGGAACAGGGAACCTCTTAAAAATGTCAGCACAAGTTACCACTTGTCAAGGCTGTTATACACTAAATTTGACGAGTAATGGCAGAATGGAGGGTAAAAATGTGACAAAGTTCTCATCCTGGAAAAAATGGATGTTTACTTACCAGACTTGGGAGTAGTCACCTCTGCTGAAGTGACATCTTTGGAGAAAGGATTTGGCCCTTCAGAAAAAAAAAGAGGGGCACGTACTTAAGTGCAACAACATGTACTAGCATAACTTCTTTACAAACAAAACCCCAATCGGACAAGCAAGTTAAAACAATCTATATTTTTAAGCACGACCTTTCAAATTGCACGTATGCTTTTACAAAACCATTTGTTATCCCTGCCTAGCTTTAACAGAGCTGTGTACTGATTCCTTAAAACTTAAATTTGTTCCTTAAAGTGTGACCAGCGGTTCAACTCCCGCAAGATTTGAGCTGAAACCAAAGAAACCGTTTTGCAAGGTGATCCAGACAAAAGAAAAACTCCCCAAGGATCCCTCAAATGGTTACTAAGGATGACACTGAAGCAACCCCCGGCAGAGTAGGTTACTCTGAACTTAGCAGCTTATGCTCAACTTGTTGCTCTGCAGCAGCTGCAGGCACACACCTGCTCGGGTGGGCACTACCAGTCCTCTCCCACACGGAATTCCAGGTAACAGGCAGCTCAGAGGCAGGAGTTCCTGTATGTCATTCTGTTACTCCTGTGCATTTTTTCACAAGTCAACACCCAAATAAGACATATGAGAAGAGACCAGATCTGTGCTAACCAGGTAACAGAAAATCCCGGTCCCTGCTGAACTGCAGTTTCAAACCTCAGTGAAACAAAAGGGATTTTTTACATAAATGGCTTCTAAATCAAACCCCCTGTCCCTCACTTGCGGTGCGCCGTGACAGCTGCGGTGTCTTTCCTAAATTGTATGTCAAAACAAAACCATAGACAGAAACATTCAATGTTTCCTTAGTCCTATAGATTGACGAGTTATCCAAACAACAAATTATCTGAGAATTCTCCAGAATTCCTTGTTAAGTCCCTGAAAGGCACAACTAGCTAACTTCCAGCCTATTCAGAGAATATATTTTTCTTACTCTGTTTAGGCACTTCTGGTGTTTCTTCCGCTTCCTCACAGGCATCAGCTTCCTCAGCATCTTCCATTTCTTGGTCCTGCTGAACATTTCTGACCGGCAGCCGACTCCACGCCGTGGCAGAGTTGCTGTAACTAAATGGAAGGAATTCATCAGAAAGGAAGTGGCCACCACATTCAGAAGGAAAGCTGGAACAATTTACTTGCATAATTTAGGAAACAACAATAACATTTGGCATTTATTTGCATTATACCTCAGATTAAACTCTGACGATTACTAAAAATAAAGATTCATTAACCACTTCAGATCGCCCTGAAGTGCCAAGTGCCACCACCTGCAGTGGTGCTCACGCTGTTTTAAGAAAGACCACACAGGGCTGTCGAATTGCTCAGGGTAAAAGCACAAGCACTGGCATCCAAACAGCTCCGTGCACAACCTTCAACACCTTTGACCTTCCGACACCTTTTTCAGAGCGCACGTCGTCGTCGCTGTCGTTGCCAGAACACTTTGCTGCGAATAAATGCAAGCAGGGAACATCTTCCGTGAACTCCACTAAGAACAGGTGTGTACCTCCACTACCACGGGCAACGCCAGATTACTACTTTTCTGCAGACATGAATAAATACACAGGTGGCGACGTGAATGCGTATTTTCAGTCTGAAGCTTAGGCAGAAAGTTTTCGTGTTTGATTTGATGATTTTCTAAATTCCCAATAGTAGTATGTACATTTCTTGCATCTCCCTCCTAACCTTTGCTGACTATTAAAATCTGTCTACACGCACACCAAAGGTTCATGTATTTCAGCCAGAATGAGAATGATTAATCAGGCACCAATATAGTGTTTGTGATGAATTTTGACCCTCACGGTGGCTGAAGTCGCAGACAAGGGATTACAGCTTCCATTCATGATCCAGAAGAACAGGGGAGAGCGTTTAGACGTGAGTTTTGAATGTGCAGTTTCACATAGAAGAATAAGGGAAAGGCCACAGAAACTACTTCACCTTGCCTAAATAAGCTCCAAATTTCATACATGAAATTGCAATAGGAAGAAATCGCTCCTGACAAAATGTCTGCGTTGTCAGACTGGGGGTTAGCAACTGTTCTCTGTTCCATCCACAGCTCTTCTGTATGGTCTCTTTTTTTAAAAAACAAAACAAAACCACACATCTTTTGCCTCACCATGCTTTACAAAGCAGATGCAGGTAGGAGAGCAAAGGTAAATAGCACAGATACAAAGGGAGGTAAAAAAAAAAGCAAAACAAACCTCTAGAATGTCGGTAGCTTTGAAGAGCTGGGATTAGTTAGGAGGGAATAAGAGTAAATAGGATACACTGAGATAGGATACTGAAAGAGAGGCTCGAGAAAGATAGAAAGATCTTAAAATAGGTGTGGAATGAAGTGAGACATAGAGAGTGAGGCAAAGAGAAGACAAGTTGGAGTAAATAACGACAATAACAACAAAATCCAATCCGAGCAACTTGGTACTGAGTCTGCTTTGCCTCTGAAGCTGCTGAACACAGACACACAGTAAGCAAGGAGTGGAGATATTTCCCTTTGTGTTAGTACCCCGGTACCAAGGAGTCCTCACAAAATACCAGTGAGAATGTACCATTTTATAGGTGTAAGTACCATTTTATAGGTGTAATTTCTAAGTCAAGCTACAGGAAGTGTTGCTTCATAACTAATACATCGCAAAACTACAGTCCACATAACTGAATCAACAGGGCCAAAATGTTAACAGAGCAGTAAAAAAGCTCCCAGGTTTTTAATCACAGAAATTTGTGTTACCCAGCATTCAAGTGCTTTCGGAAATCCTCTTCCTCCTCTTCTTCTTCCGTTGCTGCTGCCAACTCACTTGCTTTTTCTACAGCCATTTCACTAAGTCGCTGAGCTAAATTTAGCCTCCGCGAGCGAGAAGCGTACTTGATAGCTAAATTCACAACGTTTTGTGTCATGAGGTCAGCAAGTTCCACACAGCGAAATTCACGCTCCAGTTTACAAGAAAGCTGAAAGAGAAGAGCCCTTCAGAGTTCCACACTTCACAGCTACACGGCTCTCTCGAGACTCTAGGACCAGAATATTAAGGTCTTGGAGTGACCGAATAAAGACAAACCACCAAGGATCGTGGGCTGTATAGCAATTAAAAGCTCTTTTTAAAAAAAAAATTTTCCTCCCACCCTTCGGAGTGATAAGCAATAACAATATTAACTGCAGTCCATCTCTTAATCATAGTCTGTGAATTAGCTGGATTGCCAATCACCAGCTAGAATTCTAAGAGGAATCACATCAAAATTTACATCAAACTCCATCTCTTCAAAATAAAGCCCCAGGGATCCTTCCCAATTTTTATTTGTTTGTACTTACGGCAAACAGCTTCATTAAAAGTTCTTGCTGTTCTTTCACGGCCTGATTTTTAGCATTTTCATCAAGTTCATATCCACTTTTTGACAAGTAATCCACATGGTTGTGAAATACAACAGAACGCCAGTACTGCTCCTGAAAAAGGGAGAAAGAGGCGTGCTGGAGGTCAGAGGGGGAACAATCAGCCCACAACTTAATGGTAAATGATTCAAAATAAATTTTATTAACTTATTATTAAATGCTCCTTTCATCTTATTATGTCACCCTCATGAAAAGGTAGAAAAATCCCTTTAAAAGCCAATGCCTAGAGAGATAAAAACAGGCTACACTAACAAGCAACCGCACACAAGTAACTCAGTGACTGTAGGAGGAATAATCATCTGTGAGACAGGTAAACAGAAAATATAAGTCTTGTTGTTCATGGAAATATTAGTATGGCTATTAGACCAAGCTAGCTCTGTCACAAAACCATTATAATTTACAAATTCAGTATGTTTTCATCCGGTGTAATACAAAAATCTGTTTCTTTACCTACATAGAAGTACACATTCCTTCAAACCAAATTAAGTTCCTGGCTTTTTCCTTTTGTTATTTTACAGTAAGGTGTGTGGGAGACACATCAAATAAAGAACAAAAAGACTTGAACTGAATGAAGGAGAATCCATTAAAAATGACAGTGTTTATTATTGAAAGTTTTTATCTACACTTCTATCAACGAGAATGAATTTCAAATAGCATTAAGCTGTCTCTAAGGTTGAGGTTAGAATTTGATGTTCATTTCTATTTTGTGCACTACACCACGAGACTGAAATATTTAAACCCATAAAAAATTGAAGAATAAATACAGATAGTCTTCTAGAATATACCTTAAGAAAATCCTGAAGGCCTACATTTTCAGAGTGATTATATGAATTGGAGCACTTAATGCCAAAAAAAGATCTTCCTGAACTTTTGTTATGCCTAAAATATTAAAACCAGGTATGTTCAAGAGGGTCTTGATTCGGATCCCAAAATGTGGTGCTTTCTAGAACACTAATCATTACCCATAAAAAAGAGAAAGATAGAAAGACTGCATCGCTCAGAAATAAATTACGTGCAAATATAACCTTGCACCGGCTCTAACAGCTTTATCTTGTATTCTTTTAAAAACAGCTGTGAACCAAACCACACCACAAAGCCCTACGAAACACTGAACCCAAATGACCCCCCCTTAGGCACCCGTCTTAGAGTTCGTGCCACCTTCTTTCCTCATCGAGATGATTAATAGGAATCTCGTATAATCCCTCCTGTGGGGACGTCGGAGACTCTCCGCTGTGGACTCAACACCATTCCCTACCTCCATCTGTCCCTTTTCCGTCGCAACTTGACAGTAAGGAAGTTTAAAAGATAATATGGCTACGGCAGGCCGCGGCAGCGTAGGAGGGAATCGGGCTCCTTTACAAGGAATACACCTGCACAGGGGAAACAAAAGCCACACACAGTCCTCGTCACCTACAGTCACCAGTTGTTCTCTGTCTAAATCGTGTCTCCTAAGAAGGGAGATACTTTAAGAGGATTTGTTCCTTCAAAAGAAGTAATTAAATTACTGACTTACATACAGCAATATGTAAGATTGCATTGTAAAGGGTTATTTTTACACGGCAAAGCAATAAAAGATTTTAAAACCAGCAAAGCTGCTCTCGTTCACGCTGGAAACGCCAGAAGTGGCAAAGAGCAGGCACAGATCTCTGTCACACAGTGACGATTTAACAGCTACTAGAAAAATTCAAGTTTATTAAAATCAGAAAGTACCGAACAATTAAAACCTACTGGAACAAGAGCAGGCACGTCTACCATTTATTTTGAGGAGGGGCTTTTGACTTCATGAGGAGAGTGCTGTATCCAGGCACACACGGAGGGGTAAAAAAACCCCAAAAAGAAGAGAGGGGAAACAGATAAGCACTAACAAAACGAGCGGGCTTATCGTTTCATTATAGTTAAACTAATACTTTCTGGTAACAATTGCTTAAGCGAAACATTGATTAGGGAAGAGCTGTATTTCCAGCAGCACCAGGACAATATTGACAGAAATGTCTGGTTTTATAAGCTACCCTGTCAGACAGCAGGGGAAAAAAAAAAAAAAAAAGAACGGGAAGCGTTAGCGCTCTGGCTATCTGTGTTAATTAAGGCACATGGGTTTTCTACAACAACCCTCCCCCATTTCTTATCTCTAATATGCTGGTGGCTTTGAATAAAATGTTCTTTGCAACTCGAGAGAGCAGCACTCTCTTCCTTGGAGTAGAAGGAAAAAAACTCACGGTGACAGACTCACAGTGGACTGTCCCGTCAATGGGACATCCCCTGCACAGTTTTGGTGCATTTTCTGGCAGCCCACATTACTCAGTGATTTGGAGAAAGAAACAGACTGTGAGTTGACATCTACCAGTGAGATCAAATAACTTCCCTCATTGCAAAAGAAAAAGAGGATTACAGACATCACGGAAATTTAAAATCCCACCAACCTCTACAATTGTGCCTGACTAGCAAAGTAAAAAGTCTGAATTTCCCCAAAATATGGTGAGCTGATGGATTCTGCCCAGGTAGAAAAAGAACACAGATCACTGAATAAAGAGGACTACAAACAAAACTTAACGACCAAATGTCCAGGATATGTGTGTTACAATAAAAGGAGTGTTATTTAGACATCACCGGTATCACATTTTATAAAGTAATGGTTAACACTCAGCTACTTACTTGAGCACTTTTACATATAAAATTGTTCTTCATAGTCACAGTTTAAATAATAATATAACAACAGAGAGTTCTGGTTTATGATGTAGATTAGTTATCTAATGATGTAAATTTGTTACAGGATTGGATTCTTTTCAAAAGGGACAAAAAAGGAAAACGTAACAAAAAATAATGATTAAAAAACCCCAAAGCCCACAAACCCATCAACAGCAGAAGCAGATTCCTAACAGCAACTGTAACTTTTTAGTAGGTTTCTCTGCAACTGTGTCTGCATCAGAGATGTGTGATGTCATAATAAAGTGCACACGCCTGCTAGCCAGGGCAAAAAGCCACAAATAGTCAGTTACAAATTATAAAACTGTAATGAGTTTACTCAAAAGTAATTCAGTAATGAGACATTCACGCAGAATTACATTTATGAACTAGATAATTTATTGTGCATATAGCACAGAGTCACAGAATGTCTTAGGTTGGAAGGGACCTTAGAGATCAAATAATCCAACACCCTGTCACGGGCAGGGATCCCCTTAACCAGCCCAGGTTGCTCCAGGCTCATCCAACCTGGCCTTGAGCATCTCCAGGGAGGGGACAGTCACAACCTCTCTGGGCAATCTGTTTCAGAGTCTCGCCACCCTCGGACTGAAGAATTTCTTCCTAAAATCCAATCTAAACCTATTCTCCTTCAACTAAAATCCATTTCCCCTTGTCCTATCGCTGGGCATTCTCCTAAAAAGTCCCTCCCCAGCCTTCCTGTAGGTTCCCTTCAGGCTCTGAAGGCAGTGATAAGGTCCCCCCAGAGTCTTCTCCAGGTTGGACAACTCCAGCTCCCAGAGCCTGATCTCACAGCAGAGTTGCTCCAGCCCCTGGATCATCTTTGTGGCCTCCTCTGGACTCGTTCCAACAGATCCATGTTCCTCTGATGGTGGGGACACCAGAACTGGATGCAGTATTTGAAGTGGGGTCTCACAAGAGCAGAGTAAAGGGGGAGAATCCCCTCTCTCCTGCCCTGCTGCCCACACTCCTCTGGATGCAGCCCAGGACAGGGTTGGCTTCTGGGCTGCAGGAGCGCCCTGACGGCTCAGGTTGAGCTTCTCATCTACCAGCACCCCCAAGTCCTCTTCAGGGCTGCTCTCAACCCACTCTGTGCCCAGTTTGTATTTGTGCCTGGGATTGCTCTGACCCAGGTGCAGGACCTTGCCCTGTGACTCGTTGAACCTCCTGCAGTTTGCACTGGCCCATTTCTCGAGCCTGTCCAGGTCCCTGTGGATGCATCCCTGCCCTCAAGTGAGCCCACGGCACCACACAGCTCGGTGTCGTCAGCAGACTTGCTGAGGGTGCCCTCGGTGCCCCTGTCCATGTCGCTGACAAAGATGCTGAACAGCACTGGATCCAGAACAGACCCACAGCCACCTGTCATACCAGCCACCTGCTGTAGTGAAAGTTGTTTCCAGTTTCTCACAGCAAGAAGCACTTTACAAATCAAAACCAAGACAAATAAAGCATTTCCTTGTGAAATATCTGACCTGAGCTGCTGGGGATTTTCATGGATGCCAACCACCCAGTAATGATCAGATGTTCCTTTGCAATGATCTCTCGTGTTACACACTGGAATCCAAGTATTCCCAAGCCCTCGGTTCAACATCCGCACGATTCCCTCCGAATCCACGTAACAAGGGGTACCTGTTGGTTACAGACCAAAACAATTATGTTGATAGGCAACTAATTACAACACAAGTAAGTTTGAGCTGGTGGATATTGCTGAGAAATGATGGTTTCTTAAGTAGGGCATCGTCTCACCCAAACGGTAAAACCTCGCTGCGAAGAAATAGTTTCCTTAGAAAGATGCGCCACCTTCTGACAGTCAACACTACTGCTGGTCAGAAGACAAATTTAAAACATTTTATGAAGAAATCAAACTCATCCTACTTGGGTAGATTCCCAAAGAAAATCAGCTTTTTTACAATTACATTTTCTGTTTATCACAAAAACTACTCCCAAGCTACGAGACAGTTGAACGCAGCTATTATGGTGCACCAATGCAGTCGATTTCTTTTTTGGTGACTCGGGCAACCAAGTGAGAAAACAAGTTCTGATAACATTCAAGTGTATTCTAGTCATAGTAAAAACATAGTAAAGATTTCTGATAAATATATTGAAAGAATAGAAAACCAGAATTTTGGTTAGCCTTGAGGAGATTGAAAAATGAAGTCTAGGTCCCATGATCACCATTGCTAAAAAGGCATTAATTAGCCAAACTCTCCTCTAAAACAACCCCAAAAGTGTCAAGATTTCTCAACATCTCTCACGCAGGTGTTTCATACCTTCTGCGGAGAATCCAACCCATACCAGATAGGATTTTTTGGTAAGAGAAAGAGGGTCTCCATGCAAAATTTGTTTTTTCTTTTTTCCAAGCTCCATCAGCTGTACTCCAAGGCATTGGTCCCCATCAAACCCAGTACCTAGGAAGAAGGTGTTCAATGACAACATCAGAAACCAGAAAAATTGTCTTGCCTCTTGGTTAAATTTAAGTTTTGAATCATAAACTAATTCTAACACAGGGTTATCTATGAGTATCACTGTCAGATAAGCGACTATTTGTCATTTGGGATGTACAAAGCATTCATAAGAACCGCTTCCTTAATTTCCCATAGTAATTCATTCAGGCAAATCTGAAACCCAAGTTTAATCTGTTAATGTCACTTTTACAAAATTCGCCCCTTCCCTGCAGGTTAATTTAGGCCTCCCAATACAAAATGTAGCCTTTGCTGTCAGAAGTCAAAGATCTGTGACAATAAAAGCATCATCAAGAAGAGAAGAAGAGGAAGGATAAGCGTTGTCAAGAAGAATAAAACACTTCTGGTGACAACATGCAAATTAACCAATGTTTGAAGCCAATAACGGACGAGAATCAAAAACATAACCCCGGGTCAAAGAGGACAGAGGGGAGGAAATTACCTCTGTGATAAATAATCATCAACTGCTCCCCGTGTCCTGCCATAGACACCACTGGGCCCGGGAGACTGAAGATCTCTCTCTGAACTCCTCCGACAGTGAACACGCGAACGAGCAAGGCGCTCGTGGCACAGGCGGCCCAGCCTTGCCCTAGACAGATCGCCTCGACGTCTTCGTCCTTCGGCATATCTACTGTCCACTCCTTGTTTGCATCCCACGAGCTAAAATGAATGCAGTGGAGCTTGCTAAAGAAGAGACAAAGAGCAAGAGCCAAATAACTCAACTGGAAGTAAATGACAGTATCTGAAAACACACAGATACAGCACGTTTTTATCAGAGACCTGGAATTAGTGACTATCATAGAAAGGAACTACAGATCGCAGGTGGTCATTTGCAAAGGTGTTACTCCTCCTATTCAAGAGCTGAGAGCCAGCTTGCCCTCCAGCACTGCAGATTCAGAGCCTCTAAAGCCCGAAATAGAGACAGTTTAAAGATCTCAGGGGAGATTTTTTAGATGGAAACAGGTCAGTGTCCTGCTTAATTAACAGAACTGAAGGTGCTCGATATCCCTGAATATCAGCCTTCATTACAAATCCAGCACGTTGTGCTGTCTTTCAAAGGGAAAAAAAAAAAAAAATTAGGAACTTCAGTTCTGTCATCTTAATAATTGAGAACTGCCTGTGACCAATTCAGAGACATTGCAGCTTTTGAGAGATTACCCACTTCCACTGAGAAAGAAAATCGCAATTTTCAGTCATCGAACCAACACACACAAATAATACTGTTAAAGGTAAAGGATGCTTTTCGCTTAGCACAATGCTGTTTGTATGAAAACAAGTTTATTCTTCAAGATATTTCCACAGAAAACAGCAATAAAATATCGTTACTGTTGTTTTTAAATGCAAAACCAGAGTCTAGTTGCCCCAGCTGCTTAATTCTTTGTATGGTTTTCATAAACTTCACACTGAGAATTCTTTGGGTACCTCCAAATATGTCTCCTTAGCAACAGTGTGAAAAGAAATAGCATCGCCCTTACGATTTATCTTTGATCTGAGAAGACTAAAAAACTAATGTAGATCTTTACAATTTCCCATGAGCTAGCAATGCATGAAGTTTCCAGTATATATATATGTATCTGAGAAAGGGATTAGAAAAAAATTCCACAGGAAACAAATTACATCTTCCAACATCCTTGAAGTCTTCGACTGGGTGCATGCAAAAATCCTCCTCACAAGTGGTCCCATAAATAAACAGCATGATCAAAAGCCAGAAATCTCCAGAAGGTGACAGAAGTCGTAATTGAAAGTCAAAATATTTGAAACAAGTGAAGTGTAATTCCCTAGTATGGGTTTTGCAGAGCCGAGCCGTGACTTACCTTGCAAGTTCCTCTGTACTCTCACAGGCCAGTAAAACAGCTTCAGTGGAGAGGTCGGCCATCGTGTGGTTCAGAGAGTTCGGCAGGTGCGTCGCGTGATGTACGGAGGTATCATGAAATTCTATGTCTATGGCGTTGTCTTGCTCGTCATTGTAACAGCGAATGATACCAACAGAATTCCATACCTGTTCAAAAGAAACACCTCTCTCAAAAAAAAGAAAAAAGCCCGCAACAAATGGAAGCATACTGCCCTAAACCAGCCTGCTGTAACCTTCACCTCTGAACCAAGAGTAGGGGCAAGGCTGGAGGAGAACCGAAGTCTTGTGTAGCCAGGACTTGTAGTTTCTGAAACTGCTGCATTAAGCAGAAACTAGTTTCAGTCTCAGTGCTCAGACACCTTTCTCCTTATGAAATTAAGTGTGAAGAACTTGCAGTTTGAAAGAGAGAGTGAAACACACAAGTCTTAACAGCACAAAAATATCCACAAGTTCTGGCTGCAGAAGAATTCTTAAAAAGATTTGCAAGAATTCACTGGCGCAGGTACAAACTGTACAGCTTACTATTTTTGTCTTAAAAGCCAAGTATTTATTTCTACATCAAAAGCAACTGAAATGTAAAGCACAACGTTATGCAGTCCGTGCATTAGCACAAAGCCTCTTTCCACTCTTTAGCTTCACCCTGTGAAGTATTTAAAAAAAATGTAACCAAAAATTCTTGGAAAAAAATTAGATTCCGACACAGCGAGAACTGGACAATATTCAATATTAACCAAACTACACAGCGACAAGATTTACCATGAAACGATGCATGAGATGTGCAGGAGTGGAGCCAGGCTGGAATGGCCTTTGCCTGGGGGTTGGCATCGGCCCATCGTAGAAAGGCCGTTGCGCAGACGACGGCGGTAAAGCTGAAAAGCCACCGGTCTGGTCATCATCATCATCATCACCTTCCTTTTCAAGAAGAGTGGAGTTCGCTTTTATCATCCCAATATCTAGGAGTTTCAAATAAAACCAGATTATATCTTATATATATTATTATGACAGAATATAGGGGGGAAAAGAAATTTAAACCAGTCAAGATTTCCCTAGAAAAACAAGGCTGAATTTATCTGAGTCAAGGATGCTACGAGATCATCCCAATAACAGCACTGAGTTCACTTTGTACCTAGTGAGTTATCATCCTCATCAATTACTGCCCGTCTCAGCCGGCCTGAAGTTGGCATAAGGTCATCACCATCATCTTCGTTAGCTCCAGCCTTCGGGGAAGACTGTGGTTCAATTGATTCTCCGTTTAAATAGTCGTCGTCATCTCCATCAAAAAGATCGTTGTAGTCCTTTGTCACCGCGTCGGCAACCTAAAACCAGATTAACAATCATCACATAACTTCTTTTGGCCAAGAAATGAATTAACACACACGAGGGAACTTTTCAACACACAAACCAGAGCATTCAATATAATTTTGTAACCTAAATGATCACCTCAATTTAATAAATAATCGGTACTGATCACCTTGTCATTTGGCTTCTTTGCATCACCGATATTTTCCAGTAACCCCAGATTTCCTTCAGTATCTGTATAAGCAATTTGGCTGTATTTGGGGTGCCATGCCAGTCCACAAACTGAGTAATTTTTCTCATGCTTCACCCTAAAAAGAATATAAAAAAAGATGGATTTTTAGTTAAGCTTCTCAGTGTAGAAGCCTCCCCAAGAAGAAGTGGTAATATTTCCTAGTATTAGAAAGTTATGTTACAGTGATGTTACACATAACTAATTATCAGGTCACCTCTAAAATCATTTACTATTAAAAAAATACAGCAAGTCTTCCTCTTCTATGAAGAAAATAATTAAAGCTTTAAAAATCAACCAGAGTCATGTTCTTTAAAAAACAGCTTCCTGATACACGTAGAAAAGACAAATTCCCCAGCAGTCGTACATCCCAGAACCATTCAGTCATAAAAAGAACATTCAGTCGTTTCTCTTGCACCAAACTGATGAGTTAATCCTTCTTTTCCACCTTTTATTCTCACAAGAAATCCTCCCATTAATTATTTACATAATCTGACATTAATTCTTAACAGAGGTGTTACAGTAACAAAGACGTTTCTTCGCCAAAATATTCAGACAGATAAATCACCCCTTCTCTTTTTCTCTACCTTACTTAATCATAACGTTTTTCTTCTTTCTTTTTTTTTTTTTTTGGAAAGAGAGATGTTTTAACTACCAAAGGAGAAGTGCAATTTGTCAGCGTGTCCTTTTTTTGCCTACAGGTGAGGACAGCTGAGTGATGCATCTGTATTTCCCTCCGCCTTCAGAAAATACATCTTACTGCCAATGATCACAGACTCACAGAATGCTTTGGACTGGAAGGGACCTTTAAAGGTCATCTACTCCAACCCTCTGCAGGGAGCAGGGACAGCTTCAACTCAATCAGGTTGCTCAGAGCCCCATCAAATCTAACCTTGAATGTCTCCAGGGATGGAGCCTCCACACCTCTCTGGGCAGCCCCTCCCACTAGTTTAAAAGCATTGTCCCTCATCCTGTCGCTACACACCCTTGCAAGCAGTCCCTCCTCAGCTTTCCTGCGGCCCCTTCAGGCACTGGCATGTCACTATAAGGTCTCCCCAGAGCCTTCTCTTCTCCAGGCTGAACAACCCCAACTCCCTCAGCCTCTCCTCATAGGAAAGGTGCTCCAGCCTTTTGATCATTTTTCTGGCCTCCTCTAGACCTGCTCGAACAGGTCGATGTTGGGGGTTCCAAAGCTGGACACAGAACTGCAGGTGAGGTCTCACCAGAGCAGAGCAGAGGGGCAGAATCACCTCTCTCCACTCGCTGGCCACGCTGCTTTTGATGTAACCCAGGATGCGACTGGCCTTCTGGGCTGTGAGCCTGCATTGCTGGCTCATGTCCAGCTTTTTGCCCACCGGTACCCCCAAGTCCCTCTCGGCAGGGCTGCTCTCCAGCACATCCTCCCCCGGCCTGTATTGATCAGGAGGGTCGCCCTGACCCGGGTGCAGGACCTTGCACTTGGACCTGTTGAACCTCAGGAGGCTGACATGGGCTCACTTCTCCAACACGTCCAGGTGCCTCTGGAGGACAACCCGTCACCCTGGCATGTCAACCACATCCTTCATCTTGGTGTCATCTGCAACCTTGCTGAGGGTGCACTCAGTCCCACTGTCTATGTCATTGGAGTTCCTCAGGGGTCTGTTCTGGGTCCAGTGCTGTTCAACATCTTTGTCAGCAACGCGGACGGTGGCATCGAGGGCACCTTCAGCAAGTTTGCTGATGACACCGAGCTGTGTGGTGTGGTGGAGTCACTTGAGGGCAGGGATGCATCCACAGGGACGTTGGCAGGCTTGAGAAATAGGTCAGTGCAAACTGCAGGAGGTTCAACAAGTCAAAGTGCAAGGTCCTGCACCTGGTTTGGGACAATCCCAGGCACAAATACAAACTGGGCACAGAGTGGGTTGAGATTAGCCCTGAAGAGAAGGGACTTGGGGGAGTTGATAGATGAGGAGCTCAACATGAGCCATCAGGGCGCTCCTGCAGCCCAGAAGGCCAACCCTGTCCTGGGATGTATCAGGAGAAGCGTAGCCAGCAGGTCAAGAGAGTGGGGATTCTCCCTCTTTGCTCTGCTCTTGTGAGACCCCACCTTGAACACTGCGTCCAGTTCTGGTGTCCTCACCCTAAGAGGGATACGGATCTGGTAAAACAAGTCCAGAGGAGGCCACAAAGATGGTTCAGGGGCTGGAGCACCTCTGCTACGAGGACAGGCTAAGAGAAGTGTCTTGAACAGTCTTGAAAACTCTATTTCAAGGAAAAAAACTACACTTAAGAGTTTATGGAACAATGCTGAATACCTCTCTATGCACTCCCGGGATTCCACGTTCCACACCACTATACTCCCATCCACGCTTCCAGCTGCCAGATACTGCCCACAAGGAGACCAGGCCACAACATTCAAGGGCTAAGGAAAAAATAAAAAATAATAGGAAAAAAAAATTTACCAATGCAAACACAGCATTCATGTTCTCAATAACTTAAGACAGATATTCTCAAATAAAAAAATAATAATAAAGATGATCTTAAAGAAAATCATATCCAGTCTCCTGTACTAGAGCTGGTTGTAGGTAGCTCTCCACAAGAATTATTCTTTAAAGATAGCACACTTTTTTTTTTTTACTGAGAATATCCACCCTCTGTTATTAAACGCTGCCATGAGGTCGAACAAAACCTGATTCTAGACGTGTAAACGTAGTATATTTTGCAAACTTAGCACTCAACATAGTTTTAGGTATTTTTAACTTAATACAGTTTCATAAATTAAAATCCAAGACTGTGTGTTCTGTATCTTACTAACACGAGGAACGTGGTCCTCTTTAAACAGATATAATGAGGTCAAAAGAAAGACGATGGCACAGTTAGGGCTACTATGCAGTGAAATTTCAACTTAATAAAATATAAAGTGAACAACTGGTCTCTCTGCTCTGTACAGAATTAATACTCTTGGCATTTTCCCTGAAAAGTTATATATGTAGAGCAATTTGTGAAAATTTCTTCTGCTGCAGCCAGTAGGCCTTAGAGATCCAGTGGGTTCCTACAGATGAAAGAGGGGAACTAGAGCCACATTAGGACATGTTTGACACCCACCTACTACCTTTTGCTTTGTTTTCCAACACGAAGTAACAAGAAATTAAATAGAAAACGTGAGCAATCATTACCAAAAGGTGGGGGGGGGGGGGGGAAGAAAGAGATACTGCCCAGTAGATAACTTCTAGCAGAATAATATTTTAATTAGGGAAGGTTTAGCAAGCCCCTGGTTTATGTACCTACCTGCGTGATGAATGTATCCGACAGATCAAATTGGCTATCCCAGGTTTCTCTTCTGTAAAGTTTAACAACTTTATCTACAGGAATTGCCAGCAACTGCTCAAAGGAAACAAGAATCAGACAATTTAGAGCAAGCAACCTTTCAAAGGGAACACTCAAATAGCATAGCTCCTTCACTCAGAAGTATTAAGAGTATCCGATGGCTCTCCAGAATCCTACCAATGCCAACTGGAAAAGTAAAGAAATCTGAAGTAACTTGATTTACAAGGTTCTTTAATGCTTTCCACATGCAACACAGCAAGGCAAGCCTGCTTTCATTCTCATCTTCATTTCGTTCTGGCAGAAAACTGAAGATAATGACAGCTGCACCATAAGTTAGAAGTTCTTATTTATGAAACAGCTGACACATGTATAGAGATAGTTTTCAATGTTCTGAGCACAAGGCTTACGTTCTCCTTTTCCCTCCCTCCCTCAAACCTCTCTTGAGCAGGTTACAGTTTCTCAATAAACCTTCTCTGATCCTGAAATAGCTCATTTCATCTTTCACAAAACTATATAAATGTTACTGCCTATTTATTTAGGATTTGGTTTTTTAAAGACTTCAAACAATTTGCTAAGAGAAGCAAGATAACAAGAGAGAGAAAGGAATTGGCCTAAGAGTTAAGGTATTAGTTTTTATGTAATATGGATATTGAAGTAAGTTCTACTGCAGGCAACACCCTCTTTTCTACAGAAAAGTAAAATATAACACTATCATAGCAGCCAAGTATTTTGAATAGTGGACACGGGTAGACAGACACAAAGGCTAAATTTGTAAGAACTGTGAGAAAACACTGGAAAATATTCTTTAGATCCAGTATACTGGAACAGGATGAAGAGGTTCTGTCACACTATTATAACTAGCAAGTACAGAAGCCATAAAACAGTTTTTCCAAACGGTCAGCTTTTGTCCAGCTCCACGTCCTTTACTTCAAGGATGTCAGGGCATACTTCATTTCATACAGGTTTACATTTACCTGCTCCTTCCTCCTCTCCCCTTCTGTTCCAGGTTACATGCTGCTGGTTTGGGCTGGGATAAAGTTAATTTTCTTCACAGCAACTAGCATAAGGCTATGTTTTGGATTTGTGCTCAAAACAGCAGCGATGTTTTTGTCACCACTGAGCAACACTTACACACAGTCAAGGCCTTTTCTGCTTCTCACCACCCCACTAGTGAGTGGGCTGGGGGTGCACGAGAAGTTGGGAGGGGACAAAGCCGGGACAGGTGACCCCAACTGATCAAAGGGATATTTCAGACCATATAACATCACGCCCAGCAGATAAAGCTGGGGGGGAAGAAGAAGGGTGGAACAGTCAGAGCTACAGCATTCTGCCTTCCCAAGTCACGTTTGGCGCGACGGAGCCCGGCTCTCCTGGGGATGGCTGAACTCCTGCCTGCCGATGGGAAGGGCTGAATGAATTCCTTGTTTTGCTTTGCTTGCACGCGCAGCTTTTGCTTTACCTTGTTGAACTGTCTTTATCTCAAATCACCAGCTTTCTCACTTCTACCCTTCCAATTCTCTCCCCTGCCCCACCAGAGAGGCGTGAGTGAGCGGCCACGTGGGGCTTAGTTGCCAACTGGGGTTTAACCACGACCTACAGAGACATCTCGGTAGCTACACTAACTCCTCATTAGTGATTTTTGATTAGTGATCCATGCACAGCTCTGCTGCAGCAGCAAACACACAACGCTCTAGAGCTGTAGTGTGTGTCAGCACCACCTTTAGACATGACAGAATCAACCTTGTTCTTCAGGTGAGGAGGAGAACAACTTACTAAGGAGATACCGACAGAGCAAGACTACTCATAGGGCAAAATTGACCCAAAGTAGAGAAAGACCAAACCTCTGTTGTGAACAATTTGATTATTTTCCTGTGTACAATGTTTCTTCCTAGTCAGTGTAACCCTGCTCTTTAACTTTGGGTTTGGGCTGACAGCCAGACCCCTGTCAAACAGTCTGGAGCTTAAACGAATAACCATTTCCAGGTTTTCCTTTTTTTTCTAAAAGGGAACTCCACCCCCAAATATTTTCCTTAGTCCCAGGAGTTGCCACCTGGGCTTGCTCAGATTGAATTCTCCTGCTGGGCTCCCAGAGAAAAAAGAAGGATTAAAATGTGGCTTAAACCAATGTCACTTACCTTCCCGCTGCCAGGTCGCCAGCCAAGCCTGCATATTGATTTAGCATTTATCACATCATTGCATTTCTGCAGCAGTTGCCAGCTTGTTGTGCACGTCTGGAAACAATATATTAAAAAATGAGTTTTCTAGCTCTGTGAAAATGTACTGTACGGTACAAATTCTTCACGGAAAAGTGTGGGAAAAAATGAAATGGAAAAAAAAGACATATCATTTTTGGAACTTAGATAATCTTTTGCCCAAATACAATGATAAATACTGCCTTAAAAAAAAAAAAAAAAAACAAAAAAAACCAAAAAAAACCTTGCCAATATAGACCAGAAACTATTTTAACGACTACACAACTTCTTGTAACAGAAATAAGACCACAGAACGAGTGTTTTATAATCAAGTACGGAAAAAAATGAGCTCACGTACTTTTAGAAATCTGCCCAAAATGCATTCATCAAACCCAGATCAACCGTAGCAAGGTAATACACATCAGCCTGAATCTCGCCACAGCACAAAGAAGGAATGGTTATATTCTCAAACTACAGCACAGATACATCATACTGCCACAAACCTAGGACACCGTTAGTGTAATTGCCCCAAAAGGCACTTGCTGTCAGTCTGAAGCATGAGATTTCATATTACAAGCACAATTTTCCTTTTAAAAGGTAGCAATCTACAAGTGGGGGGTGCATTTTTCAATTATACTTACCGGAATAATTCCACATAGGTTCTTATTCCAATTGCGTCTAGCAAAAATAATCCCACATACATACATGGAATTGGCATATTAAAATGTTTGCTTGGAATCCTCTGTTCAACTTCCTTAGAGTTCCAAGAGCAGAGACTAAACCAGATTCTCTCATTAAATCTGATTTCATACAGGCCCTGAACTATTTCAGCCAAATACTGCCAATCCAAGCCCAAATTTATAGCATTTCCAATAAATTATGTTATTCAAATCGTGATTTTTTGCCGCCTTCTGAGAAATTGTTATGAAGTTTGTAAGAACAACAACAAAAAAAGTGTAGAATAGCAAGCTCCATGTCAAACTCATTCAAATTCAAAAGGCTGAAACACGCTGAGCTGAATTTTGAGTTCTTAAAAAAATAAGTCTGAGTGCCCCAGGCAGAAAGCAGGAGAGACCGAAGCAACATCATGTCCAACTCCCTTGAAAAAAGAAAAATGTTAACGCCACGGGCATCATCTCAGTGATCCTGGCATGTGAAATCCATGTCTCCTAATCTCAGGTCAAAGTTATCGTGTTCCTAAAAAGATCAACCAATGGGATCACTTATAAAAGAAGATACTGTCTAGCATCTCTGAGCATTATTCCACGTTCGCAGGTCTACAATCCCGAAAGTCATTCATTATTTCCTAGGAAGCTTGGTAAAAATAAATAAGACCAAAATACACCTAGATAGTTGCTTACGAGAATAAAAATCCTTTCTTAATCCTGAAAGCAGGGAGCTGGAATTCCAAAGTAAGAAATCTGATGTCAATTGCTATCTTCACACAGAAGTATTATTTCTGAATACGCTGAGGAGAAAATACACAATGTTGGCCAATGAAGACAGATGAGCGGAAGAAATCAGGGATTCCACAGATAGGAAGAACAATCCATGGCTACCCAGGCATCATTTCATCATCAGGCTTTGGAATGTCTCCCAGAAGTAGATAAAAACATTCTGTAAAGTGTAGTTAGACTTCTCCTCCCCCCGCTCAAAAAATGTTATTCCAGTATTTCAGTCCAGCTCTTCTCGCTGCCTGTGAAATCTCGGATTTCTTATGAAACACGTGACTTTGAAAGGCAGGCCTTTTACCTGATCTGCGATTTTCCACACTCGGACGGAACCATCACAGCTTGCTGATGCCTATTTAAGAGATTTTTGTAAACAAATTAAGAAAGACATAGAGAAATTAAAAAACAAAGTTAAAAATTAAAAAAAAAAGAAAAAATCCCTATAACCAATGCTACAGAAATATAATATATAGGTAATTTTAAAAAGAAAGCCCCCGCTTAAACAATTTTAAGACCCAAAACTTTCTAATATTGTCATCTTGATAATTGTAGTACTCGAGTCGAAGCTACTGTAATTAAAGACTTGCCTACTTCCAGTGAGCTGCTTATTTGCAAAAGAGGCTCAAAATTAATACTAAGTTCCCTCAGTAAGCCATATTTTCCTCTCTAAAATCAGACCAGCATTAGATTCCAGAGGAATGCAGACAGTAATTGAGTAGTAAAGCAAAGACTGAGCTCTCCCAGGAGGCAAAATGTTGTGACACACTCCATCATCAGTCAGGTCAGCTCCAATGGTGTCATGTGCCCTGTCACTGGGTTTTGGTTTGTTGGTGTGGGGTTTTTTTTTTTTTTAAATTACATATTTATTTTCTTTCCCAGGGAAAAGAAGACTCAAAGGAGAAAGTAAACTAGAAAATGTTTTTTTTACCAGGTAAACATCCTTGGGGTCAAAAGACAGGCTTAAAACAGGAGCGTCGTGTCCTCGGAATGTTTTCTGCTTGCTGCTGTCTGTCACCTCCACAACTTTGACCATAAAGTCACTGTAGATCACAACGGCACAGACATCAAAGTATTAACAGTGGAATTAACGACGACAAACCACGTGTTTGTGGCACTAATGATCTTTTTACACTGTCAGCAGAGTGTAATCTAAAGGAAAATGAGAGCCTTGAGGCTTCCTACAATAAGAGCAAGGACAGACTATTTTGATCAGAAAATAATTTTTGTCCATGGCAAAGTTCATAAAATACTCTTTAAAGAGGATATTATGTACTCACAGACCAAATACCTGTTTAATATAATATGAAAACTTTTGCTTAAACCAGAGAGTTAAGAAGAATTATCTATTGAATGGGACCAATATTTATAACTGTAATTATTTGGTCATGAGGGTTTGGGTTTTTTTAAAAGAAGAGAAGATAGAACAAGCAGTTCATTTTTAACAGGATTTTTAGGACCATTTAGGGTATCAGATACAGTAATAGATTTTCTTACATCTTTACTTCCTCTTCTAAAATTACAGACATACCTACAGTTTAAATACCTACGCTAACTTCTAAGCTCCTGTGACAACCTTTAGTACCACTCCCTCCCAACCTTCACTGCAACACCCTCAGAGAGAAATTTAATTTTAGGACATAATTCTACAGGGTTAAGCACTACTTTAACTACATTCAGAAACACAACCTCAGTGCTGTCAACTATCTGATGCTAACCAAACAGTCATAAAAGGAAATCTTTATACAAGCTATATTGCAATACAAGTAAAATCCTGACGCACCCTCAAACAAAGCAAGACAACTTTAAAGAAAAGAAAACAAGCAGGCAATAGGATATTTTGTGTTTACTTAAGAAGCCACACGACTACTTTTCAAATAGTTCCGGTGGCTTTTGGCAGCCAGTTGGTTGTGAAGCTGTGTAAAACTGAAGTTCGCAGACTTTATGTAAAAAAAAAAAAAAGGAGAAATCTGGGGCAACGAAAAGCAATTCTTCCCGACTTCATTTCACGGATGTCACCTTCTCCTTCAGTATGTTACAGAAGGGGTGGCCTCACAGTCTTATGAGCTCTTTTTCCTCATGTCAGAGCCCTCAACAGGCTGCAGAATTACTGGGATTTTTGTAAAAGTTCTAGAAGCAGGGAAAAAAAAGCTCACTGTCTGCTTAATCTTCTTGATCAAAGTCAGATCCTGGCCGAAACTCACGATCCCCATCAGATTTAGAGATTAGTGGGGTTACTGCCTGCACGGGTCCAGCCTCCCAGCTTTGGTGGAGCTGGTGTGCCTGCCCCGAGTTCACAGTCCAGCACATCCATCCCAAGTGCTTTCTAGTTCAATTCTGATTTAGACGAGCCGGGAAGCAGATGCAACGCTCTGCCACCTCTTCTGTGGAGAACAAATTCCAGTAGAGAGGCAAGCAGACAGCCTGAGGTAGCTACAGCTACCCAAAATGTTCACCAGATTCAATTAAGAATTACCAGAGCCTTAAATAAGTGAAAAGAAAAAAAAAACAAACCCAAAAACCAGCAGCACCATGATCCTGAACAGTCAGGCTGTTATCTTTAGCACACGGTAACAAAACCCTTGACGCTGCCAGGAGACCCACGTGGGGGCAACATTTATGCTTATAGGGCCAGAAGCTGAAAACACTCAAGTCTCCTAAAGAAAAGGAATTATTTCACAACACCAGATTTCCATTTAAAATTCTTGGGTGGATCAAGTATCTCTCGGAGCATTGTTTCCTAATGTCCTTTTCATTCCTTTCCTCCCCTTCAGCCCCGGGAGGCGTTTTGCAATACTTTAAAACCCTCGGAGGTATGTGGGTTAATGACCTCACTAGTAAAAATCGGCAAAGGAGGAAGTTGCCAGATCTTGAACGATAGCCGTGCTTTTTTCTTACCACGCACACATTACCTAGATCCAGCAGCAACTTTGGAACCGTCGCTGTTAAAGACGACATGGTTCGCATTCATGGTGAAACGAGTGAGGATGCCATCTGGAGCTCCTTCAGGAAAGGTGTGGATCTGAACAGTATTGTTCGATACTGCTGTGATCAGTTTTCCATTCTAAAAAAAAAAAAAAAAGATCCACCAAAAAATTTGTGAGTTAAAACACATCTATGTTCACGGAGCGAACAAAAATTGCTCTGATGTTGCCAACATTTGGGTGGTTTAACTTGCAGAGTTCAAAAAGAGGTCTAACAGTAAGAGTAGGAGAGGAAATATTCTTTCACTTTATTTCTTCCCCACAAAATACAGAGAAGCACAGTAACTTTAATATTTTATCATTTGAACCAAACTATTAGAAACTGGGAAAATTATTCTTACTTACAGCCTTGAGGAAACACACTGCCAGATTTAATACTGAAACCAGTTGCTTCCCTAGAAATTCATTGCGACGACTACGTGGCAATTTACTGCATCAAGACCTTCCCAAGTTGTATCTTTACTAAAATACTGAATACTCAACAGTCAGCAACGAATTCCGAAGACAACTATCTAAACTTCTTCTGGTGGATGGAAAATTCACTCCTTTCACACAGGCAAGAAAGCTCAGTAGAAGAGAATCTTGCATTAATACGCTGCAGTATCAGGAGAGGGCACCCTTGGACAGAAGTTCTCAGTTAAATGCCGCCAGGGGAAGATGAGTTCGTGAACTACAGCTTAGTTATTGCCAGAAAACAGAAGGCAGAGCCTTACTAAGAAATTAATCCAGATTAAACAAAAGAAATAATTACCCTATATTTGGAAAAGTGTTATCTCTTCTTCAAGTAGCACTACTACTCCTCTCAGCTGCATGAGGTAAAGTTTTTGAAATATTTAAATAAAGAAAAGCCTTATTTCCTTGTGGGGTGTTTTGCGTGGGATTGGGGAGGGTGTGGTGCCTTTTTTAAATTGTCTAAAGCTATAGTAAAAATCCTGAGGATAAATAAAAGAGTAGATGGTGCTCGATAAACTAAGGGATGAGATTTATAACCTAGATTACATCATCATCGCAGGACATTTTCATTAATGAAGAATAATTTCTGAAATACGATTTCCTTCAGTCTCACAAAGCGTTCTTAATCTCATTGTTTAAAAATAAAAAAACCTCTCAAAACTAAAAGCACTTTACGATAAGCTTAAGAGCACAGGATTCTTCCTACTGGTGTCAAAAACAAAATCCAGCATTTTCCCTACCCAATCCATGAACAGTTTTAACAATTTTTGACTCTGCCACTGGTTTGCTAAGAGAACTCATCCAAGTTCTCTCATTTGGTTTGTGAAAAGATAAAAAATACAATGAAAATCAACAGCAAAATACCCTAAAAATCAATAATGAAAATAGATTATACAGGTATTGGGGAAGAGATACACGAGATATGTTAAAAGGGATCCAAGAAAGAGGTTTCACTTAAGGCAGTAGTTCTGAATTAGGTTTCAAACGATATTTTTAAAATATAATACATATATATTAGTTCTCATTTATTCCCTCCTTCATATTCCTCTCTGAAATCACAAATAGTTGAAAAACAAGTAAATTTTTTTTCCTTTATCACTTCAAAGTTTACTACACGACATCTGAAGAACCAAAGTAGTCTTCTGGAATTCCTCTCTTCTTCTACCATTGCCACAAAAAACTTTTTAGACCTTCTATTACTAACGTAAGAATAATTACACATAAAGGAAAAATTCTCAGAGAGAGAATTCTCAGGCTAAATAATTGAATATGTATAGTATTAAGGACTATTTGCTACTATACAAATCGATATAGGTAACTTATTTGCCTTGTTATTTACAAACAGTGACTCTTGCAACATATACTAAAAGAAAATGCCTTAAAATTAAACTGAACAGAGCAGGCCATGCTTCAAAAGCCAGTCAGTCAGACTACAGAAGTGTCAGCATTCTTGCAAATTCTTACAATATACACAAGCAAGAATCCTGTTTTCTGACTCTGGGGACGCTGGGTCCGATGAATCTTTGGGCTAAATGACAGTTTTGAGAGAGAAATATCAAGCAATTATAACAAAGTGTTACTAAAGGATTACCAGGCACTGCCCCAGTGAAAGGAATTTTTGATTAATATAGATTATAATTCCTTGGATCTTAAAACAGGCCCACATAAAACGATATCTTGGCTCTTTTTCCTAATACTTGACGATCCTATCCTACGCTGGGAAACTTTCTGCAGCTCACATGGTGAGAAGCACTGGAAAAGCCTAAAAAGTTCACTGCGTAATTAGCTTAATCTGCTGGGGTTGTTTCTCGGAAAGGAGATCAGAGTCAGAAATTAGTATAACCAAATGTGAAGGAAGAGAAATTAAAAAAAAAATTACATAAGTTTCATATACAGAATAATTCCTCTGAAATCCTGTATCGGATAAAATTAATTGTCAGAAATCTTCTTGATATATAAAATACTTAATTTAGTTAAAATATTTTAAAAGTCTATAGGCACATATAATCAGTTAAATTTCTGCGCATTTCTGAAAATTATGTTTTCAATACTGCTTTAATATTTTCACTTAGACATACAGGTAGAATATGTTTATACAGCCAGATTTGAATACCTGCCACTCATTAAACACCATCTGACTTATCTTTCTCCACACATTAACCTGAAGACGAAGATTTACATATTCAACATACACCACACTGAAATGTGCTACACACAATATCATCCTTTGTGGTTTTCTGTGCATTATCCCAGTATATAGTTCATGTTACCCACACGACCAGCATCCCCGAGCCTGAAAATCCAGCAGCTGTACAGTCGCGCTGCACCTCAACACCAGGGCGAGACAACTTGCAGGAGCTGATGACGATACCTTTAGAGCACAGGAATAGGCTTTTTCTCCCACGTTAATGGACTTTGGATCATCGTCGTCCAGGTTTTCCCAAATCCTAACATCTCCATCGCTGCCGCAAGTTACAATGCAGCTGTGGAAAGAGGTGGGATTTGTTAACATTCAGGAAGGGGCGGACCACCACCCCGACTTTCAATCCCAACTGGGAAATGTTACTCAAGGGTGGGTTTCTTCAAAAAAATAGAAACAAAATACATACTGTGTGATACAGCGAATGCCTATGATAATTATGTCTAAGCAACTTATTAAACATGGGGAAGGGGGGAAACTGGCAGCACAACAAGATACCTGGTGTCTCTGATAACTACCTAGGCCTGGCACGCATCTGAACTGACCCTTAGCTATGTCTGGTCAATCCAGTTTTTCTAGGACCTAGAGTGAATTTTTCAAAGGACTGAATTAGTATTGATTTCTCTAAGAACTGGGCGTTCAATGGCTTCTTAAGACTTTCAAAACTTACAGCTGATCACGAAGTTGAGGGCAAAACTAAGAGTGTTAATGCATACTTGACTGAAGTTTAACAAGCTTAACATTGTCCAGACCTAGGGAACCCTTAAAAAATAGTTAATAGGGAATTCAAGCCCGCTGAAGTTAACTTTCACAATTCTAATGCTGTAAACAATAACCTGAAATCACAGAGCAAACGCACAAAATTTTGCACGGGATTTTCAAATAAAGACATTACGAATCTATAATCAAACCTTGCATTCTTTTTTTTTCTCTGAAGTTGTCAGCAGTCCCCAAAAATTCTAATTACACAGCAAAACGTTACGAAGCCAGTGGTGAGGCTGTGATATCACTGTCCTTAGTTCTGTAAGGTCTGTACTTTGACAGCAACACGACACCATGTTGATATTGAGAATATTGATGCTGGGGAGCCAGCAGTAGTGGACCAGTGGTATTCAGCAGAGATGTCTGCATCCCTTTTTAAACATTTGCATTCTAATGGCAAACAAGGGTTTTTGTGGTTTTGAGAGGCTGTTCTTAGACTAACTCTGAAGAATAGTCTTCGTACCAAAGCAAATGAATTAAAGAAAGGAGTAAGAAAATATGGACTTAAACCATACTTGATATATAAGACTTGCCCCTTGAGTTTGTTCTGAGAGGGCTTGTTTTATGGCTTAGCTTTTATTTTTAATCAGTAAAGAGGTAACAGCAAATCTTTAGTTTATGCTTATAAGAGACAGTGTGAAGAACTAGAGCAAGAATAACAAGAAAAGGTAGCAAGCCCAATACCAAAATTCTTCAACTATATGCTTAATTTCTTAGTCCTTATGTGAACATACTTACTCCTAGGCTTACACTGGCCTTATTGTGGCCTTCCAGTGTTCTCAAGGGGGCTACAAGAAAGCTGGGGAGGGGCTTGTTAGGGTGTCGGGTAGTGACAGGACTAGAGGGAATGGATTGAAGCCAGAGATGGATCGGTTCAGATCGGACGTGAGGAAGAAGTTCTTCCCCATGAGGGTGGTGAGACCCTGGCACAGGTTGCCCAGAGAGGGGGTGGAAGCCCCATCCCTGGAAGTGTTTAAGGCCAGGCTGGATGGGGCTCTGGGTAGCCTGATCTAGTGGGGGATGTCCCTGCCCATGGCAGGGGGTTGGAACTAGATGATCTTTAAGGTCCCTTCCAACCCTGACAATTCTATGATTCTATGACTTCTGCTAGATTCTATGAAGCCACTCTTATAGACAGTGCATACAGAGTTTATATATATACACATATATACACACAGAGATACTCTAGATATGCTCGCAGCTAAGCTATATGCCTGTCACTTCAAAATTCAGAGCATCAAATCATACGTCTTACAGCCAGTTGTCAACACACAGAGGATTTAAACTGTATTTCTTGAAAAGAGAAGACTTTGGGGGGACCTAACAGCTGCCTTCCAATACCTGAAGAGATCCTACAGGAAGGCTGGGGAGGGACTTTTTACAAGAGTGTCGACTGATAGGACAAGGGGAAATGGGTTTAAGTTGAAGGAGAATAGATTTAGATTAGATCTTAGGAAGAAATTCTTCGGTACAAGGGTGGCAAAACTTTGGAATAAATTGCCCGGAGAGGTTGTGGCTGCCCCCTCCCTGGAGGTGTTCAAGGCCAGGTTGGACAGACCCTTGAGTAGCCTGATCTAGTTGAGAGGCGTCCCTGCCCGTGACAGGGAGGTTGGATTAGATGATCTCTAAGGTCCCTTCCAGCCTGGGCCAGTCTAGGATTCATTCTATGATTCTCTACCTCAAAGGGTTGGACTAGGTGATCCTTGAGGTCCCTTCCAACCTGGTCTTCTACGATTCTATGATTTCCCAGACCAAGCCAGGCCCTAAACCCAGCCCAGCGTGTCAGGCAGCAGCGCTGGTACACAATTCCCTGGGAAAGCAAGAGGCAGGGACACACCGTCCCTCGCCAAGCCCCAAGATCTGCTCTCCAGGAACCGGGCGCTCACCTGCCGGCCTCATCGAAGCAGACATCCGTGTGACCCTCCGTGTGCCCGTACCGCATCGGCTTCTGCGCCCACGGCATCTTCGCTCTCACCTGTCTGTTTGCGGAGGACGAAAGAGAAGGGATAAAAATAAGTGAAAAGGGGAAGCTTCGGGAAGAGGCTCAGAGAGGCAGGGTGAGGCCTGCTGGGACACAGCGTTTCGCCTCCTCACCTCGCAAGGCCCGTGGAAACCAACCAAGGGAAGAAAAGGAGGAGAAAAAAAACCCCGAGTTGCCGCGGCTCGGGGTGCGGGGCCTGTCCCTCAGCGCCGGGGCAGGCCGAGCCCAGCCAGGCCGGGCCCGGGAGAGACCTCCCGCCCCGTCAGAGGCCGCGGTTCCCCCTCACCACCCCAACACCCACCCTGCCCCGGGACGGAGACCCCCGCCGGGGCGAGGGGGAGCCCGGGCCCCGCCACCTTCCCGCCCGCTCACCGCGCCGGCCCCGCCGCGCCTCTTCGAGCCTTCCCGCGCTGCCCGGCACCGCCTCGGCCCGGCCCCGCCGCCCAGCACCGCCCCCGGGGGCCGGGCCCCGGCCCGTCAGAGCCCCGGGGAGGGGCTGAGCGCAGGCGGGGCCGGGGACGGCCCCAGCCGGCCCGGAGAAACGGGGATGGCGGCGGCGACACCAGCTGAGGCGGCCGGGGCCGCCTCACAGCGCTTGGGCTGCGGCGGGTGAGGGCAGCCGAGGTCCGCGGCGCCTCAGCTCCCGGCCACCTTCCTCCTCCTCCTCCTCCTGCTTCTCCTCCTCCTGCCGCCGTGGGTCAGGCCGGCCGAGGGAGCGGCTTCCCCGGGGAGAGCGGCGCGATCGGGCGCTGCCCCCTCGGCACGATCGTAAGTTGGGGTCGAGAGGGGAACGGGCCTGAGCCCCGGGGCGGCGGCGGCGGCGGGAGAGGGGGGCTCGCCTTTACCTCAGGGAACGGCGTGTGGGTGCGCGCCCGGGGAGCGCGTCCTCCCGGATAGAGAGCGTATGTATTTATCGTATACACTTATATAGGTGTATTTACTGCCAGTCCCTCAAGAAGGGAGGAAAGGCCAAAGGAGGGGCAGTGCCCTTCACCCTCCTCGTAGCCAAAAATCCCCCGCCCCGTTGCAGCCAAGCGTTGTGGAGAGTAGAGACTGCAGGATCGAGCCCATCTGGAGATCCTTCTGGTAATTATGGCATCTCTGGGTAATTACAGGCCGTATTTGAGGCAGGTAGCGAGGACACTGCCAAAACCATCGAGGGGTTTGTTTCGCGAAGGGCAAAAAGCGTTGGAGCTCGACATACCTGGAAAAAGGCAAAAAAAAACCCACCCAGACTTCACCGTTTTCCCTTTACGGAGCTTTAATGATCCGGCCCGGTTTATTCCTGCTTCTAAGAAAAAATTGCTTCCAGGAAAAAGCCTTTTTTTATCTTCAGTTTTGCTCTGCCAGCGGAGTTATCAGCGGTTGGGGTGAGCAGGGTCATTTATTTATGCTGGAAGTGTGGTCCGGCTCTCTGTAACACTCCCATTGTTGGTACTTTTCATGAATGAGTAAGTGACAGGATTACACGCTTCTTTTTTTCCTGTTTGTTTAAAAAAAAAACCCAACAAAACAAAAAAAAAACCTCAAAACCTGCCCAGATTTCATTATTAAATTTCATGGAAGCTGTGTAGAGACATGTTTTTCCATGGGTGTCTCCTGACATATCTCAGTAAATCGTGATTTCTGGTGAGGAAAATGTGTTCTAGCAAAAACGATTCGAGCTGAACCGCTTACCAGATGAGTGGGAAGACTAAGCTATTCTTGCTGCAGCTTTTCTGTGTGCTGCTGCCTGGGACAGAGACAAATGGATGTGGACTGTGTTTATTTTTCTTCATTATTTTAATTTGCAGAAGCTCTCGTACAAACCACACCTAAAATATTATACCATATAAAAGCCATTTTAAGGTGGGTTCTATGGCACAACTAAATCCCTTGTCTGGAGGTGCTGCCTGCTGGGATAACTCTTTGAATGGTGTGGGAAAACTGGGGGTGAGGTGCGGGGTGTTGTTTTTGGGGTGTGGAGGGATCCCGTGGTCACTTGGCTGAGGGACCTCAGTCCCTGTGGCTTTGTCACGTCCGATGTGGCGCAGCATCAAACGCAAAGTTATTCTTTAAATCCGGTCGGGAGCTCAACCTGCTGCTGGTTTGATTAATAGGTGTAAGTGGCCGCGAGCGGAGCGGCGGGGCGGGAGCCAGGAATCACGGCTGCTCTCCTGTTCGGTTTCTGGGTGGAGCACAAAGCGTTGGTCACGGACCATAAAGCTTTCCCTGATTTAGTGTTGCTGCGGTCTGCCAAGCGCTACATGCGCCTCTCCTTCAGCACGCGAGCGGAGTTTCGTTAAAGCAGGAGATGTGAGCAGCTCTCACCTTTGCTACCTGCTTCCAGATCAGTTCAACCTCCTCGGTGTGAATAATATATCCCAAGTGTTGGGGTTACGTGAACACAGCTGCATTGCCTCGCTTCTCCTACAGTTCTGGAGGTATGCAGTCCTGAATTTCCAAGTAAGAAGTATTATAGGTTATCATTGGGATCCTTAGACGGTCACTTTCTTGTGATTATTGCTTTAATTTGCTGGAAAGGCCTCTAGCAATGAGGTCTAGCTGCAGTATTTTTGGACAGTATCATAAATCAGAATAAAGAGAGTCAAAACTGAGGTAAAATGAGTTAAGACAGAGGAATTGAGACTTAATGTTATCCTTAATAGGTTGGGCTTTTTTCCAAAATAAGTCAATAACAGCTTAACTTCAGTGGAAGGTCAGGTTTTAAAATGCGGTCTTGCGGCCAAAATCTAATTGGGCAAAATTAATGAAAACAGCATGTGACCAGTGAGAATTTTTTTGAGTAACTTTTATGTAAGTTGAAAGAAAAAAAGAAAAAGCACTCCAGTTTATTACGGCTTGCTCTTCTCTCTCAGGATTTTATCAGCTCTAGAAGAATATCAACTTCTGTAACAATTCCAAAACTGATTTATTGTTCTTTGTGTGAGAGTCTCTCCTTTTCTTGTTTCATTAAAGGCGTAATACAGCAACGCTTTGGCTTTGGTGAACTCGGACAGAAAAACTTTCAGAGCGCTTCCTTCACCAGAAGGCTCGTGCAGTGTGGAAGCACCAAAGAGGTGGTGGAGACTCCAAGGACAGAGGTTTTTAGGGCTATGCTGGGAGCGGTCCCACTCCAAGCAGGAGCGTGGGCTGGGCATCCCCATGTCTGCTTCAGACAGGGCTTTGCTGATCCCACATACGCATTCACAACATTCACAATATTCTGCTGCTTCATTACAGTGAAAGGGAACCAGCTTGATGAAGAGGACTTGGAGGTACTTGGCTAGAGGCAAAGGTCTAGCAGCTCAGGACACAGATATCTAGTAATCATTCTAGTTAAAGCCATTCAGTATTGAATTAAAAAAAAAGGGAGGTCTGTCTACGCTTATGGTTTTGATTTTCCTGTTGGAGTTATTGAGTATTTGCTGCTGATTTAATTAGACAACTGGTGAGGCTGTAACTGTCTTAGCACTGTTGTTGATTGCAACCTACCTCTGGCCAGGACGTAACGTTCTTGTTGCCTCTGAGTAGATGCTAGATACTGCTTTTACTTTGAGCTTGAAGACTTAGCGTTAAGGCATCAGCGCTTGACAGAAGCATCCTCTCCTGCCGCCGCCACCTGTGCCCCCCGCCCCGCTGCTGAGGGAGGGAGCTGTGGACGTTATAACAACATGAACAAAAACCACCGGGCTCTCAGTTTGTCCTCGGGGACTGAGCTGTGGCAGCGTTGGATAACCTTGAACTACAAGCCGGATCCTGCAGCCTGGAGTGAACTCTGCTTATGCCCTTGTGTTGCTTTATCTTTGCCGTTCGCTTCAGTGGAAGAGTTTCAAGCGTAAGGGTTTTGTCAAATCAGCCTGCTTCTGAGATGCCTAAGGTGTATTCCGCATAGAAGAAGGCTTTTGTAGGCAGGAGACTAATTATATTTACCGAAAGGGTCTTGGAACTGATGCATGTGAGCCGTGCTCCTCTATTTAACCTTGCCCTGTAGGGAAAAGTACACTCCGTGTTCCCTCTTTTCTTTTTTTATATCCTCCCCTGCTCTTTCGGTTGCAGTCCGGCCGTTAATGGATGTTGGGCACGCGGCATTTCCCTCGCAGTGAAAGAAGTGGTGGGGTTAGGTGGATAACCTGAAGGGGTAACACAGCACCGTGTGCCTCGCAGCCCTTTATGCCTTTTCCTTTCCGACACCCAAGTTATTTTTGGTCCCCGCTTTATTGGTGAGGCTGTGAGTCACGGATTCGGAAGGGTGACCCCTTGCCGTAATGCCAAACGGTGGGATTTGGGCACCGAAATGCGCATTTCAGAGCGCATGTGACGTGCAGAAACCAAGATTTTGTCTTCTGAGTCACTGAACTTTTCTCTTCCGTTGCAAGGCCAAGCTCAAACGCGGCTTGAGGAGGAGGACATCCCTTTTTTATCTGTTTATTCTGTGCTTTTTTTTATGCCGGTCTAGTGTTGTGTCTGATTAGCAATTACTGCTCTGACGGGGCAGGACTGGCGCCTCGGTTCCAGCAGCTTTCAAACCCCAGGGAAACAGCTTTCTGTGCCGCTGGCTAATGGTGCGTGTCGTACAGCGTCACGTGCTGCTCCTCCGGTTTAACTTTCAGGGTTCAGGTGATGCTGATGAATCGTGATGAGAAGAAAGGTACAAAGCAGAAGGTGGCCCTAAGGTTGAACGCAACAACAACAACCACCCAGAAATGACAGAAAAACACTGAGCTTATTTCAGGTGCGAGGTTGGAGGTGACGGGGCCTTTTCAGCACTTCTGAGTTTTGTACATTTGGCAGTTTTTAATTAAAAGCCCGTATTCTGCATATTCTTATTCCTCATATAGGCAGGATATGCAGAATAAGGTAATTGAAGGTTTCAAAAGCAATTACAAGCTATCCTAATTTTTTAAGTACTTGACTTTGCAACCTCGATGATATCTCTCTGGCCTATTAAAAAAACCCATAGAGAGAGAGTTAATATATTTTACCACAAGGTGAATCTAGAATAACTTTTTGTCTTCGCATACTTCAGATTATCACTGGGGCAAATCAGATCGCTTTTTTTTCCTCTTTTTTTTTTTTTTTTTTAATTGTGGAGAAAACAGTTGCTTCTGGATGAAAAATATCAATGTTACAAAAGCAGTCAGTGAATCTTGATGTAAATAAAAATATTGTGGGTCTTCTATGCAAGTGTCGCCTTTGTCCTACCTGCATTGCATCCTGCAGTGTTTTCACTGAGAAGTGGTTTCAAAATCCTGAGAGAAGAAACATTTATTTGAAACTTTGATTTCCAGTTGCTGGAATGTGGGCCCCCATTCCATGATTCCACTTGGTCCCGTGATGATTTGTTCATCTACGTTGCTCTAATGCCAGCTTTTTTTAACCCGTGTGTTTGCAATATTTTACCTACCTTACCCTCCTTCCACGCTTCTCCATCTCCTCCCTTTCCCTCCACTTTCCTTTACACCCCACCCTACGGCTCTCAGGGTTGTAAAGAAGGAATGCGACGTCAAAAATTCCTGGGTGGAAGTTACATCTGGGATGCATTTGGCCCACGGATTGCGTGTAAGCTTTTTGGCACAGCAGCTTTATTCTTTTCCTGAAAGCAGAGGCTAGAACTCAGCCCGCGAAGCCCCGGGGGACGGCAGAGAGGTTGTGTCATGCTGGCTAATCCTGATGATGAGAATGGATTGAATGGAGAGAGGAAGTGGATGCCCTTTTCTTTTTCCTGCTTAGTATTTACCGTGTCAATTAGTTTAAAAAAAAAACCAAAACACAAGAAAGAAAACCCGCAGCCAAAAAAAAAACCCACCCCAATAATAGAGGAGCTGTGTATCGTTTTGGTGCAAAAGCATCGTGGTACGTGACGGGAAATATTTCTACCTTCTGCCATGCCTCGGGAGAGCAGAGCATACATAACATATTGCTATCTGTGTACCTAGAAAAAAAAAATCTGCTCTACTTTCAAGTGAGTAATCAAAAGAGGATTTTTTTTTTTCCTCTTTTTCATTTTCAAAGCACAGCATTCAAAAGGAAACCACTTATCTGTTTGAGAATTCAGTACGCTTTTGGAAACAAAAGAGAATGAAATCAGCAACTGTAGGTCTCAGAGCAACAGTGATTTTAATAATGTAAACTTTCTTCTCTAATGAGTAATAAGCAGTTCCATCTTTCACGGCCTTTTAAAATTGCTTTTAGTAAGGGACTGGATTTGTTTTAATCCTTTTCAGTATGTAAAGCCCCAGATATTTCAATCCCTTAGGGGCTGAGTATTTTCTAGCTCCGTTTGAAAAGGCAGAGGAAAACAGCTTTCGGAAATTGACGGAAGCTGTGACTGATATAATTTAAATTTTTTTTTTTTTTCCATCCAGAAAGTGACCCAAAAGTGTCAGTTAAGAAAAAAGATCTCTGGCATCCCACCCTGTGGATTAGTAGCAAACAGGCGTATCATCTAGGTACAGTAGCTCTTTGTACTCTGACCTAGTTGTTTCTGTTCTGGCTTGTTCCTTCTTGAAAGGTTATTTGGAAGAGCTGCAGAATTTGCTCAATAAACAGCCTGAAGCGGTATCACCTGCCACGTGAAGTGCTTCCCTTTAAAACTGACCTGAGCACAACAGGGTTGCCGACACCCAAGCCTCTCTGCTCTGCTGCGTGGTCAGGATGGAGATGGTTTATTCTGGAGGAGGCTTTTCTGTTAAGAAAGCCTTGTCTAGGATCAGGCCGGTGTTTGTGGGGCGTGCTAGTGAGTTTGGCTCTACGGTATTATTTTGATGTGGTTAGCAGTTAATTGGCGCTCTTGTCCTGTATACAGAGTCGCAGAATGTTTGGGGTTGGAAGGGATCTCTAGAGATCATCTTGTCCAACCTCCTTGCCAGAGCAGGATCACCCCGAGTAGATCACACAGGAACACGTCAGCACCTTGGGTTGCGTGCCTGCATGACTGTTAACTTCGCTGTGTTTTCTTTTCCCTTAGATATTTCCAGAAAGTGCCTCGAGGAAGCTTCCTTCTGTAGAAAAGGCCCACAAGCGACGGCGGTGCGCTTTCTGGCAAGTGGGGAAGCCAAGCCGTCAGAATGGCAGAAAGCAAGGACAGTCATATTAAAAACGCAGACGTGAGACCCAAAAGCAGCCGGAGCAGAAGCGCGGACAGAAAGGACGGGTACGTCTGGAGCGGAAAGAAGCTCTCCTGGTCTAAAAAGAGTGAGCACTGTTCTGAGGCTGAAACAGCAAGTGCTGCGGGGAGATCGGGGACTAATTTGAGGAGCCAGGAGAGGAAGTATAGCTGCTCGTCTATCGAGCTGGATCTAGACCATTCGTGCGGTCACAGGTTTTTAGGCCGGTCTCTCAAACAGAAGCTGCAAGATGCCGTGGGTCAGTGCTTTCCCATAAAGAATTGTAGCAGTCGGCACACCTCGGGACTGCCGTCGAAAAGAAAAATCCATATCAGCGAGCTAATGCTAGATAAGTGTCCTTTCCCTCCACGCTCGGAGCTGGCTTTTCGGTGGCACTTGATCAAAAGACACACGGCCCCTGTAAGTCCAAAAGCAGAAGACTGGATTATTGCTGACTTATCCCAGCACGAGGAAAAGGAGGATCAGCTGCGAGACGATGAGCTTGCCAACGGGGGAACGGACTCTCCCTCCCAGTCCTGCGACTTTACCGACAGCGGTTCCTCTAGGGGTGATTCGAGGTGTGAGTTAGTTACAGGTAAGGGGGTAAGGAGCAGTAACGACGAGAGCGATATGGACTCTGACGATGAAATTATAACACTGTGCACAAGTTCCAGAAAAAGAAACAAGCCCAAATGGGAAACGGATGATGAGCTGCTGAGGATGGAAACACCTCCCAAATACCATACGCAGATTGATTATGTCCACTGCTTGGTCCCAGACCTCCTCCAGATCAATAACAATCCCTGCTACTGGGGGGTCATGGATAAATACGCAGCTGAGGCGCTGCTAGAAGGAAAGCCAGAGGGGACGTTTTTGTTACGAGACTCTGCCCAAGAGGACTACCTGTTTTCTGTGAGCTTCAGGCGCTACAGTCGTTCCCTCCACGCGCGGATAGAGCAGTGGAATCACAACTTCAGCTTCGATGCCCACGATCCTTGTGTCTTCCATTCTCCTGACATCACGGGACTCCTAGAGCACTACAAAGATCCAAGCTCCTGTATGTTCTTTGAACCACTTTTATCCACACCGCTCAACAGGACTTTTCCCTTTTCTCTTCAGCATATATGTAGAACGGTTATTTGCAACTGTACGACTTACGACGGTATCGACGCGCTTCCCATTCCTCCGTCGGTCAAGCTGTATCTGAAGGAATATCATTATAAGTCAAAAGTTAGAGTACTGAGGATTGATGTACCAGAGCAGCAAAGCTAGAAAATATTTTTATGAAAAAATGAAATTGTCTCTAACCAGACAAATAGTATGTTCAGTCTTTCTTCCTTCTAATTGTTTTGTATTTAATAGCAATCTGATTTTTTTTTTTCTTTTTCTGCAGATTACTTACCACTCAAACTAGCCTCTGTCTAAGACTTTTTTTATCCAATTTATGTACTTCGAGTTTTCCCAGCTCTCTTTTTCAGAAATTACATTCATTGTGGTCTTTTGGTACTGTTCCCAGACTAGAGTTTTGCAGAATTTCAGGTAGGCTTTCTGGTATTTCTATAGACAGGTAGTCTTTAGGTCTGAAAATCAGTTTTGAATTTGATCTGTCTTTTATATTGTATTTACATATGTCGCTGACACGTTTGAAATAATGCACTGTTAACTAAAGATTGACTCATCTGTATTTTCTGCATCTCTTTTTAAATGAGTGCTCTAGCCTCTCTGCGCGTGTATGCGTGTCCGTATGTAATGTAGTAAATTCATCAGTCTATTTCCAACATTACTGTTCCTAGCAAAATGAAGTTTGAAAGAGGATACAATCTTTCTATAAATACTTCAGGGGACTAAACACCAGGGAGGGGAAAAACAAATCAAGGAGAACACTCAGTGCAGGAACAGGCATGTATAAACTGGCCACGAAAAGATTTTGGTTGGAAAAGAGGAAGGCTCATCATCATCAGAGCAGCAGGGTTCTGGAACAGCTTTTGATTTTGCGTAATGGCAGTGAAAAGAAAACTACTCATATAAACTGGGATTTGATCAGTGTCTGGAAGGGATAATGATATAGTTATTTGTGATAGATGGGACTTGGACTTGGTAACTCGATTTCAATGTGACTATTTCATTATACGAAATAGCCGGTTTTCACTAAGGGAGCTGCTGTTTCTGAAATGAAAAGGCACAGAGTGGGAGGGTGAGAAGGAAGATATTTCCTTAAAAATCTGCATATTAAACTATCTGATCGTGTATGTTTGATCCTGAGGTGATGATGAATAACTTTCTTACTCTTGTTAGTAGGAGGGCTGTTGCTTTGTTTGGGTTTTTTTTAATAATTATAGTTAAAAAAAAAAAAAAAAAGCCTGCAGATTTTTCTTGCAATGTGAAGCATTTGGTCGAATGGCCTCCTGCCAAATTCCGTGTACGGGAAAACCGTGCATGGATAATGCTCCTAAAAGCATTACTTACATTACATGGATAGAGCAGATCAGCTGCCGAGTTACTGGTGAAATCCCAGTGAGGCTCAGGGGATCCGGGTTCAGGCAAAAAACTCTCTTGCTTTCCAGGCTGGCCTCGAGGAGCAGCTCCAGGAGATGCAGGAGCAACCTTCAGCTCCGCCGTCTTCACTTGTTTGTGGTTTATCTCCTCTGGAGAAACTGAGCCCAAAACTACTCTGCCAAAAGCACGTGAGGTGATGTAGCTACAACCGCTGCGCCGTTTCCTCTCCTTTGATCACAGCAAGCTTTTGTACCTTCCTGAAATGCTTTTGAAACTGAGACCCCCAAACCTGTGGAGTTGTGAACGCATTTGATTTCATGCATGTAAAAGCTCTAATCAAAAATCAGCAATTACCCACGCGCGTGAGGTTATGGATGTGTGCAGGCTCAGAGCGGTACGGCACAGTGCTGAAGAGCCTTGCTCCCCGATTGTAGCCTAAGACGAAGCAATATTTTTTTAATTTCACCTTGTACAGAACCCTACAGATTTGCAGACGCCCGATCCGTCCTGCGAGCTGGGTACTCAGGGAGCTTTTGCCACGCAACTCCACCTGCTGCCCTGCCCTTGCCCCCTCCCTCCCCACACCCCAAGTGGAGAAACCCCTTCCGCTAAGCCGCTGTCCCCGCGATGACGTAAACAGATTTCCAGGGACATCTGCTTAGAGACCAGCCCGTTTGTTTTCACTGTGTTTTAAATCGGTTTTGAACCAAAGTCTCCAGGGAGCGAAGGCTAACCCATCAATCTATCGCATCGCACATGGATGAATAGGCTACAGGACAAGCTCTCAGCCGCTGTAAATCAGCGCGGCTTTATTGATACGCTTACAACAGCTTATACCAGCTGAGATTCTCCTTCCTCCATATGCAAATGATAATCGTATGGCTGGTGCCAGAAAAACTACCCTTTTTTTTTTTTTTCAGTAATCTTTTCCTTGTGCTGCTTCCATTCAACCAGCATTGCCTTCTGCATAAACTGTATTTTATCAATAACAGCTTCACACTACAAATCTATTTTTCTTTCTGTCGCTGCCGCTTTCCAAATATAAAATGAGCGAGCGGCGGGGACCATCTTTGCTCCGCTCTTTTGTGCTGTGCCCCTTGTCCTGGTGGCCTGTGACTTGCGTGGTTGCAGTACGTAGTTACCTGGTTCAAAATCTGACTTCACAGAGTGACGTCGGAGATAACTGCGGTCTGCTCAATTAAAATTCCCTTTCGGAAGGAAGCTCTTAATTAGGGGGAAAAAAAAAAGCTTGTAATTTTAGAGATTAGCGTCGTTAGTATCGCAAGGCCACAAAGAATAGATTTTTGACCCAAAGTTGTGTGTGCTTTGGAAGTTAGAGAAGGCCACCATCTCCTTCAAAATCAGCGAAGATTTTATTCCTTCAAAATGAAATGCCATGAAAGAACCTTTTTTGGGGTATAGTTCCCCAACGTGCTGCCTTTTCAATGTCATTCTCTAGGCAGCCTACCTTGTTTTGACATTTGTTGATGCATCACTTACCCCAAAAATGTCTTGAGCACTCCAATTTTAGGAGACCTATATAATACAGCAGTCGGGAGGAGAAGGTATGGCACATAAAAATAGTGCCTTTGGACTGCGGGCCAGTTAATTGCATTTATTTAGAGAAATCCTACGTAGAAAATGTTGACAAATGGGGTTTTGTGGAAGGTCACCCTACTTTTTTTGTGGTTTATTTGTCCCTGTGTGACATTTGTCCCTCATGACAGTGAGTTGTGTGTGCACGTGCAGTTTGCGAGAGAAGGATCCGTTTCATGAAGTACACTTGTTAAATTTTTTTTTTAAATGAGGCTGTTGTGGGTTGACCCTGGCTGGATGCCAGGTGCCCACCAAAGCTGCTCCGTCACTCCTCGGCTGGGCAGGGGAAAGAAAATATAACGACAGGCTCATAGGTTGAGATAAGGACAGGGAAATCACTCGGCAATTACTCTCACGGGCAAAACAGACTCGATTTGGGGAAATATTAATTTATTACAAATCAGATCAGAGTAGGATAATGAGAAATAAACCCAAATATTAAAAACACCTTCCTCCCACCCCTCCATTCTTCCCAGGCTTGACTTTACTCCTGATTTTCTCCATCCAGGGGGATGGGGACCAGTGTGGGCCCTTTCCATGGGGTGCAGTCCTTCAGGAACCGACTGCTCCAGTGTTTGTCCATGACGGGGTCACAAGTCCGACCAGTAAACCTGCTCCGCGGTGGGCTCCTCTCTCCACAGGGTCCACAGGTCCTGCCAGGAGCTGCTCCAGCCTGGGCTTCCCACAGGGTCACAACCTCCTTTGGGTGCATCCACCTACTCCAGTGTGGGGTCCTCCATGGGCAGCAGGTGGACATGGACCTCCATGGGCTGCAGGGAGCCAGCCTGCCTCACCACGGTCTTCACTGGGGGCTGCAGGGGAATCTCCTCCAGCACCTGGAGCACCTCCTCCCCCTTCTTCTTAACTGATGCTGTAGAACTGTTTTTCTCACATATTCTCACTCCTCTCTCCAGCTGCAACTGCTCAGTTTTGGAGTCTTTTTTTTCCTCCATTCTTAAATCTGTTATCCCAGAGGTGCTACCACCATCACTGACGGGCTCAGCCCTGGCTACCGGCAGGTCTGTCTTGATCTCATTGGCTTCATCAGACATGGAGGCAGCTTCTAGTAGCTTCTCACAGAAGCCACCCTTGTAGCCCCCCTGCTACCAAAACCTGGTCACACAAACCCAATGCAGAAATATTGAAACTCAGAAGGTCTATTTTCCTTAAATATATGTACCCATTTCTGTATTTTTTCATTTTTTTAAATAAGCTTTGTAGCAATTAACTGGTTTTACAATACACCAAGACTTGTCATCCTCAAGTTTTCCTCCTGCTGCTGTCATTAACAGACTTACCAGTGCTGCCCACTCCAATAATAATTCCTAATACCTTGCATGGGAAGTATGATCCAAAAACAACTGAGCCTTGAAGTTCAGTGTTGAAGCCCTCCCAAAAAATTAGCCTCAGAAATGGGCTAGGAACTTCCATTTCCTATGCTCGAGTTCTCGCAAGACAGAGATCCCAAGTTCTCCAGGTTGAAGATCAAGTGTGGAACGAGGAAAGGTACGGAGACGTGCAGAAAAACACGCGCTCAAGGCTACGCAGCAGATCAGTGGCTGAGCGAGGATGTAATCCAGGGGTTTGGGGCACCTGTTTTGGGCCACCCAGACAGCTTTGCATCGGGAATTATGTCAGTGTGACAGGATTTGTATCGTTTTGAAGGTGGTTCCAGAGGAGGACGGTAGGGAAACAGCGTACTGAATAGGTATGAACAGCTTCCAGTAAGAAAAAAGATGTGGTTTTGATAAATTATTTTGTTACAGAGGGGGAAAAAATGGGGAGCCGACACAGACAAGGTTCGGTTTAAAAAATAATTCAACACTCTTCCCATTAATTACGTCCTCTGGAGTTTGCTTTGGCCTGAAGTGACTTTTTGCAGCTCTGTAGTAACGTCAGTTGTCGGCCGTCGATGCGGAGCAACTTCAGCTCCATCAGAATCATTGATGGATTTGGGGTAGTTTGTGTGTCCAATAATTGGGAGTACACATTCCTTCTTAATTTTCCTATCCTCACCACTTGTCTCGGTGAAATGCAGGGCACATCTGGAACGGCGTGTGTGTAGCTGTAGTAGGCTACGCAACTTCGACAAAAATAAATAAGCGATCATAATGCGAATGCTTTCGTTTCAAAGACGCTGGTGTGTTTCCAATATAAAGAAGAAATCCTTGTATGATGCAGTCATACATGGCCTTACTGTAAAATTGCCACGCTCTTAAATAATTAAAAAGGGGGATACTTTAATTTTGAAAAAGGATGCTGGAGGAAGGAGGTTAAAGGAAGCTTTTAGTCAGCTCTAAGGTTAGATTTATTGATCTAGTGATCAATCCCTTTCCTGAATTTAAAGCTAATGGGAGACTGTGGTCAGAGATGAGTGGCTTTTAGTTAAGGTTTTTGACTCTTATAAATAATACAACAAATGTCCTAGTAAGTAATAAGAAATAAGATACTCGCTCATTCTTTTTAAATAGAACAAATGTGGCAAACAAGACTCAGCTGTAATTTCTGAAGTCATTTATTAGACAAATTGCTCTTCTCTACTTCTTTTACAAGAGAGACATAAACCATTATATTATTTATTCATGAATCATAGCCATTAAGATGATAAATCAAATTATCAGCTTCCTGTCCCTCTTCAGTTTTAATCATTTTTTATAGTTCATGCAGTATAACGACAGCTTCCTTCCTATGAAACAAGGGACCTTCAGAGACCTTTTTATTGTAAACGTACATTTCCTTCTCATTTTTAAGTATATCCCAGTGATTTTCTCTGTCAATTTTTTCTGCAATAAAAATCCAATAAGGAACTTGTACATTGATTCGATATAGCAAAGTTAGCGATGAAGTAAGTGATTTTGGTTAACCTCTGAAATGACAGAGTACTGGAGAACGCAGTTAAAGGACTTTTTTCTGCCACCCCTAAATGTGCGTGGCAGTATATTTAATAGAGAGAAATATTTAATAGAGAGAAATCTTGACACGAACTCACATGCTGATCGTAACACCTTTCTCCAGAGGTTTCATGTGAGCTCTGCAGTAGCGTCGCTCTTTAAATACCTTTAAGCTTACTCTTCCTGCTGTGTTCACACAGCCAATATGTCTTTACCTCTTCCCATAAAGCGGGAGAGCTTCCTCTGTACGAGCTGACATGGTTTCACGCATCCTTTCTTCGCTTGCTTTCCGCCTGCATCCGTCTGGTTCAGCATCTAAAAGCTGTAGGAAGAGCCACACGTGACGCGGTGTGGGTGGAGAGGTCCGCTCAGAAAGAACCGCGCATTGATTTCCATTCCGAACAGCGGCAGCCAACTGGTTTTAAACTTGATCCTCTCGGTTAAATACGACTCTCAGGAAGCACCGATGAGGTCAGAGTTACCAAGGATGGAAGAAGAGCCTCCGTCTGCATCATTAGAAATACTCATCTGTGCTACAGTGTAAAAATCAATACTTGTTTACTCAACTCTATGAATAATAGAGTTTTGAACGTAAATATATAATTTATGCATCTAAAATCCATAGTGTGAGGCTGACGTTAGTCGCAATAACTTCTCTCTTCTCTAACATCCGTTTTAAGGGTCCCTGGGGTGTCGGAGAGATACGTTATCCAGCCAAAACACGTCCTCGGGCCAGCCTCCCCACGGGCAGGTCATGACGAACACCTTCCTGCGGGGATCCTTGCAGGGTCAGAGAAGACTGCCAAGCGCCCCACGGATGTCCTCGTGTGGGTACTCCAGTTGTTGTATTGCTGAGGAGAATCCGAGGATGACTGTCTTGCAAGATTCGAGGCTGACATTCTTGGGGGGCAGCTGCCACGCGGGCAGAGCGTCTCCCCACTCCCACCGTGACGGTGATGCCTTTTTGCGAAGAGCACGCCCTCTGAAACCCAAAACTGTTTGTCTCCCCAGCTTCTGCGTTGTGCTTGTGGCTCTTGCGTATCAAAATGATGCAGCAGGAAAAATTCCTGCCTCGTGTTATGTGCCGTAATCCCACAGCAATTACTGGGAAGCACCAGCTTAAGAAAGATTGGAATCCTGCTTTGAGGTGGGAGACCCTGTTGGCTACCTGGGAGCTCTTATTTTCCTTTTCTTTTTAATTCTTTGGGCTGGAAAAAAATTGAGTTATTGCTTAAGTCCCACTAGCTCAGAGCATCTCAAAGTTTGTCTCAGTCGAACACATTCATTGCCAGACCTATTTTTTTTTTCTTTTTGATGCGGATCCATTGGAATAGGCTACAGTCCATTGCTTGTGCTAACAGGGTGGGTTATATTTAAGGAAAAGGCTGGGTTTGTCCTTCGTAGCAGTTATGTGACTGTATTTCTGGGTCAGGTCTTTCTGTGTAGTCACATGAAGTTTCACTTTGGACAAAACAGCCAGTAAGGGTCTTGATGCTTGATGCTGTTATGATTAGAAAGTTGTCTAATCAAATTTTGTATCCAATTAAAAAAAAAAATTGGATTAGCTCTCAGACTGAGACCTTCACTGTTATTTTTAGTCTACAACTAATGAACCCCTGAAAATAGTGTATAATGAAAAATACGGTGATTGGTTCTGCTGGGATGGTTGGGAAAATACATTAGCAGATCAGAAAGGGTAATAAATCTTCCGTCACAACCTTCCTCATTAAACGAGATAATTTGAAATTGCCTCTAGTGTATTAAACAGTTCATTATTTTGTCAGGGAGCAACACAGAAGACAAAAGAGTAGTGTTCTTTTAATTGATATCCAAAGCCTGAGAAAAAAAAAAATCAAGCAAATTTAGTAAAGAAATATCAGTCTGAGCACTGACTTAGGGGAAGGAGGAAAGTTCTTGAGAAAATACTGGGCAGAGCTCACATGGTTTTTTTCCTCCACGAGCACAGTTGCAGAATGAGATGATTTCAGGTTTGTGGATATTTTACTCATGGTTTTAACATATTAGAAACAAACAGCCCCCCAAAACTTCATTTCTTTACTTTAGCAGCACCTTAAGTGTTATTCCAGAGGCACCTGGTGCTTCAAACAGGCACTGGGTGCCGCCAGCCCCAGGGAAGGGTGTCTGCAAGATCGTGAAGGACAACAAGAGCGGAAAGGGTGGCAAAAAAGGGGAATTTGGGGTGACAGCAGAACCGAGGAAGGAAGCCAACGCCGGGGTGTAACAGAGACTTTTCTGTGTGTGGCTGGCTGTGATCTCTCGTCGGTAGGAGTGGGCAGTCCCCACCCTGGTGGTTTTGGCAAGGAATATCTCTGTGAAATATCTTCAGCCTCCCCAGAAATTCTTCATTTTTCAGGACATCTTTGACTTGACAATCTGGAAGCTGAGGGCAAGTTGTAGACTCTTCTAGTCCATCTCTTTACTGCAAAAACACTGGCATTAGAGCAGAAGATGCCTGAGATCTTGCTGCCACCGAGGTAACACAGGGTTGGCGAGGGGGACATCCTGCCGGTTTTATATTCCAGTCATTTTTATACTCTCTGAGCCAAGTTATATCTCGGTGTGATGCTTCTGGCTCTGGTGTCCTTGTACACAAGGAATCTTGGTCCCGTGCCCAAAGAGGGGGCAAATGTGAAGGGGAAACAGGAGAATATTTTCCTGGGGAAGATACATTCAAAGGTGGCACTGAGTGGGAAGGTGTGAGTTTGAGTACGCCAGCCAGCTGAGGCACTTGCCCTTTGTTGATTTACTAAGCACACACACATATATCAAGATAAGCCAAAAAAAAAAAAAAGAAAGCAAGCATTGCCTGTTTGAGCAGAGTCCTCCTCTCCTCTGAATGAGTGGGGAAAAAAAAAATCAGCTCTCACTTCTTCCCAGCCAGCCTCTCTCACGTGTGAGCAACGCTTGGCTTCTGCTGGATATTCCCTCCTGACAGGATCTTCTGCTACTGCAGGTACGATCTGTCGGTACAAATTACCTGAGTGGGCGGCGGATTCTTGGCTAGGCAAAAGACTAGCCAAGGAATAAAAGGATCCTTTCTTTCACACGAGCCAGGTAGATGCACTGAATACTTTGATATTGTGCTTCACTTAATAGCAAAAAAAAAGCAAGTAAATAATCTCTTGCTTTACCTGATGTGCTCCTTTATTGTTATTCCAAGCGGACAAGACTATTGATGGGGAAGGATGGGGAAGACCTGAAGGGAAGGCAGGAAAAGTGGGGACTGGAGTTGTCTCTTTTCAAGGGCTTCCCAAGCCAAGAGTTGTGCCCCTGCTCTTTAATCTCCTTCTTCCCCCAGGCTGTACTCTTAACTGCCTTGATACCCACACGCTGCGATCGGAGAGCACTCCTGAGAAGCACATTTTGGAACCCTCTTTGCCAAACATTTGGCTACATTAGGGGCGAAATTATTCCAGAGAAATTCATTCAATGCTCTGTGAGCTAAAAATGGCACATTTGTTATCACACAAATAACATATGGCATGAGCAAATGAAATTTAATATTGTAACAGCTGAAATCACACCTTAGCCCGAAATGCACGGTGGTGGGAAGCAGAGCACAAAGACGCGCACGCGCTGGCTGGGGAACTGGCACGAGCATCCAAAATTCTTTCTCCCCCTGCCTCTGTCAACCTCGGCTTTATCATTTTTGCGCTCTAATACAAGACTTTCACGCTGACTTTTCTCGTTTTTTATAGGAGAATGTGTGAGTGGCCATGCCAGGCTGGGCTAAAAGTCCATCTAGCTGGCCCGTCCCCAAGAGCGGCCACGAGTGAAGGCTCAGCCAGTGGCCAGCCCAGTTCAGCAATGTGTGTTTTACTTGCCTCAAAATCAAAATAAGCATTGCTATATTAAGTTACTGTATGCTGGTGTTTTTACAGGCTGAATTTGATCGTCTGTCTTAATTTCCAACAGTAGGGAGATTCATTGCAAACGACTTGACTGCAAATCAGTGAATGAATGAGAGCAGATCTCCACAAAAGCATGCTTAATTCATTTGCCAATTACGGTTCATTTTTAATTATGCAAATATACTTTAGCAGGCTGGTAATCTATATTTTGTCTAAAAGAAAATGAATTTCTAGCGGTATCAGACCGAACTACAGTGCTGGCTATTAAATCTTTGCTGCGAGGGAAAGGAAAAGGTCCATTCATTTTTTTACTGCCCTTCAGCATAATCGTTTTGGAGTCTGACCCTGCAATCCTCATTACCCACTTGTTCCTTAGGAACAATTTGTGTGATTAGGAGCTATTCATAACTTTAAGTAACATCATGCTTGTTGGTTTTACCTCCTGTTACTCCATTAAACCTGCGGTTCAAATAGTGGAGCTGGGGGGAAGGCCTGTTTGGGGAGTTGGCTCTTTCTGCTATTTTGGCAGCACATCTTGTTGTTTTCCCTGAACGTGTTTAGCTAAAGTAGCGCCGAGGAAAGAGTATGACACGGTCCAGAACGAGACTGGTTTTCTCAGGTCACCAAACCAGCCTAGACCCTGTGACACCGTGCTGGAATATTACCGAGGAAGTGTTATTCACGTTTGTTATTTGTATTGCAACAGTAGCTCAACGCAGCTAACCTCAAAACTAAAACAAGGAGATGCTCCGCGTCCCAAAGAACCTCGAGGCTAAGCGTTAAAATGGGAAATGAATATAGGAGAGGTGGTGGAGGGGAGCGGGCTCCGCAGCAGCGGGATTAGCCAAGTCCCAGGCAGCGTCTGTGAGATGGGGAATCAAAGGATGGGAATTTCCCGGAGGAGGAGAAGGAGGAGAAGGAGTTCCTGCCAAGCCGAACAAAGGCAATGGGAGACCTGGGAAAGCAGGCAGCAGCAGAGGGGAGCAGAGTTTGCTGGAGGCAGTTTTGAAGGGCCCGTTTTGCTAAACTGCCTCCAGCACAGCCCTGGGGAGCACGAAAGAACAAGGTAATTACGTCCTCAGATCCTTGCGATATTGTTAGAGTGGAGCCCAGCATGTTTTGCAACGTACTTTATCACAATAGTCAGCTCCTTTTCTTTCTAAAGGGGTGTACAGAGGGGTATTTCTGCTAATTAATTAGGAAGCATTCACCCCCGGGGAGGCAAAGAGCTTGCAGTGGGGATTTGAAATCTGTTTCTTCAGACAATATCGCAAACATTTCCAGGGAGGAGTAGCGCTTGCCCCCAGGCAGGGAGAAGTGAGAACATATTCAACTCACACAGCCTGGAGCTGCGAGGCTGCTCTGGTGGGGAGGCAAGCAGCCTGGCTGCTGGGAAAACTCAAGATGAAATTTGGATGTAGGACTCCCGTGAAAAAAAAATCCGACAGCACTGGATTAACATTCTTTTGCCCTGCTTCAGTGGGATCTCCCCAGGGTAAACCCACACAAAGACAAACCTGTCATCCAAACTCAGCCCGGCTGAGACTCTTTCTTCTCAAACCTCACAGAAAAAAAAAGCCCCGAATCAATGAGGAAGCTTTGAAATTAACTTTGGATCAGGCTCCTTCCAAACCTTCCGTTATCTCACTTCCAATTTATCACTGAAATGTCTGTAATTCTCCCCGGGGAGACTTTCTAGTATTTAAACAGCTACTACCCTGCATAATTTCTTCCTGTTTTCATAAGAGAGAAGAGGAACTGAGAACATTATGCTAATGCCTCGACTCCAAAGAATAGAGATTTTCATGGACTTTTCTGAATTTATTATCATCGCCAGGGATGTGGCTGGAAACAACCCCAAGGTTAAGAAGTTCAAATGTTTGTTTTGTTTTCTTTTTTTAACGACTCTTAGTTGAAATGATCTTGACTTCTGTTAATTCCAGCTACATTTGCACTTTAAAGGAGCTCTGTCAAAGAGATATTAAAAATATTTAAGTCTCCTTCATACTTGGGTGACTATTGACTTGACAAATCCGTTTGACCTGAAGTATGACTAAGAAGCATATTTGCAGGGTGTTTATTAGTCGAGAAGAAGTCTTTCCTGGGCTAATCTGTTTTCCGGCCGTACTCTTCCAGCAGGCTGATGGAAAAATAAGACCCAAAGAAGGAAGCGGATTCTTAACAGCGGTCATGAAAACTGCTTTATTCTCGGGGCATTTTTGCCTGGCATTAGCAATCAAAAGGCACCACTACAGCGCGGCACTTAAGCTATTTGCTGAATCAGGGCCTGAAAGCTGAAGAGGAGGAGGAGGAGGAGGAAGAATGACATGGGTGTTATTCCCACAGATTTTCTCAGGGCATTAAATGACTATTTAGCTGATGTGATGAGCTTTGACTGTATTAAAGTTGCAGAGGATGAAATTTGTGCTCTCTTGACGGGGTAGTCCAAAAACTGACACAGCAATTGCAGCCATCAAGTCCCTGCCTGGAGCAGGGAGGGTAAAGGGAAGATGCAAAACTGTCATCTTGGAAAGGAGTAAACTCCCTCAGCTGCACCAGGCACCTGGTAATTGTCAATATCCATCCTGGTTCAGCATAGAAATGTTGGAGGAAAACACCTCTGCTTCAAGAGATTCCTTAAACTACTGAAATTAACAGGTGAGCATTGACTTGGTCTTCACCTGGAGGATTTTGGGTCTGACAGGCAGCTTCTGTTCAGCTTCTATGAACCTCCCAGAGGTGTGAGCAAGACAAGAGCCCTCTGGAGCTGGGCTCTCCATCAAATCTCATGCAATCGGAAAACGCAGCTCACGCTGCCACGCGCCCCTGGATCAGCTCTGGATGTAACAGTTTTCCACACAGTGCTTTATACTGAATACTCACGTCCATAATTCATCACACGCCCTTCAATAGCACCTTTGTCATATCAGTGACTTACAGATCCTTCACGAGCTCAAACGATCCTTATGTGCACCATTCCCTGAATTACTACAAGCCATTTGACTACAAATGTGTTCTTTGGCACCCATCAGCGGATCGTTGACCTTAACAGTGTGGTGACACCATCAATCCACATCCGTAGCAGAAACACGAGCAACTTGGTATTAATTTCACGTATAGAAACGCACGCCTCAGTGGCTGTGCAAAACCGGAGATCTCGGAGGGTTTGCAGAGGAAGCCCAGCGTGCCGGGCTGAGAGAAGAGGTGCCTGAGCACAGAAGTGTCTCTCTGTGAACAAACAGACCCCAACCGCCACGCACGGAAAGATAAAACGAATCACAAAGATACGGCCACACGCGGCAGCCCAAGGAATTGATGAAAAACTGAGTGATTGGGACTTGGCAAGCTGGGGCGGATTCTTCCTGCTGGGAGCTGCCCACACAACGGCAGAGATAACCAGGAGACACCCCACGGCAGGAATGACACCTTCAGACAGAACTGGCCTCACCTTGGGTGGGTCTCCAGCTGTCGATGACGCAGACGTAACCCCCGTCTGACAATTGCTGGGGGCTCACAGGTTTTGTGAGGGGAGGGTCATTCCACAGTTCTCATCTCTCTTCTTTTCCTAAGGATCCTCGTGTCGCCCACAGTCACATGGGACTCAAGGCCAACTGGACTTTTGTTCCGTCCCGCTGTGACTATTCTTAAGTTTCTCCACCAGGGGTGGGTGTGTTTATATCTGTCAGAGAATCTGGAAAAGTCAGCTCTGCCCTCATCGCTAGCCCAAAGCCTCCACAAGCCAGCTATGCCTCACCTCCTTTTCCCTCTCTACATAAAAGACCTTCATTTACAATTGCAAAATAAGAGCAAAATAAAATAAGGGGTCCCTTTAATTGCTTTTCAAGCCGTTACAAAAAAAGACATTTTCCAGCTTGTCTCCGCAGAAGCGAGCGCTTGAAAACATGATCCTTCAGACAACGAAGGGCCATCATTTCAGATTATCATCTGCCTGTCGGAGCTGTGGCTGTAAGCCAGACAGCAAATGTCAGAAAACTCGCTGAGAGGCTGTGAAGATTGCAACACCGAACCAGCAGCCACAGTTTGGGATTGGGCATGTGGAGGAAGGGGGAAGCGGAGGACAGAAAGGGGACCGAGAAAAGGTTTGGATCCCTCAATGGAACCGTGGTTCTGTCTTTGGGGATGAGGAGAAGGTGGGTGCCTCTCTGAGAGGGTAGATGATGAGGTGGGTTTCCTTGGTGTCACACGGCGAGGAATTTTCTACTTCTTGTTCACTAAAGAAAACAAAAAAGTGAAGAGAGCTCTGTCTCCTGCTGCCAGACGTAATCGCTACATCCAAAGCCTGAAAACAAACTCGCGCAGCAGTTTGACACATGATCAAGGCTCTACATATCCACCACTGTGGAAAGAAAATGTACCCAGGAAATTCACTCCCTGTCACAAGAAAGCCCGTGTGTTAGTACCTAAGTGACTGTCAAAGTGTCTTTAATGACAGCTCACCTGCTCATAATTTCACAACAAGCAGACGGCGGTGCTTCCTTTCCAGCTCAATCCAGTTTATCTCATCTCCTCAATGGGGCGCATTTGCCATCCCAATGCACTCTGAACCAGTTTTATGATTTTTATCTTCGTGGCAACAAGCCTCTGCTCTGAGAAAGAGCACTTATTAACTAGAGACAGCGTCGTTTTCAAAGTGATTTATTTCACGAGGGTTTTGAAATAAATGATCAGTCAGTGATTGGCCATAGGGGGAAAGCATATAAAAGCTTACCACATGCATCGAACATACCATCTGGTATCCTTTAAATCTAGCTTCAGGGTGGCTCAGCTAATTCTTCAGAGCGCATGATGTTCACAGCGCACAGCGAAGCATGAATATAAAACCCCAGTGACATCGCCCAGCAAGAACCAACACTGTAACTGAAGCTTAATATCTTACATCTCCCTGTTCTAGCCCATCATCAGAGAGTGGCATTCTCTTAACTAAAACTGACGTTACACTCCATAATTTTAAACTCGTTAGGAAAACCAAAAACTAATCCTTTTATCTTCTGGTTGGATGGAAAAAGGGTGCCTCCACTGTGTCTTGTTATTGACGAGCTGATGTAAAAGCAGGAGGTACAAAAAAGATACTGTTATTGTTCCTCGGAATTTATTGTTTGTGGCATGCACATCCCTCTGGGTGCAATAAAATTTCCTGACTCTGATGTCTGTCACATTTCAAAATCCATGTTATTGTCCCTGAAAAGTACTAAATCAGACAATTTAAGTATTGTCTGTTGGTCTTTTACCCCAAAATAAAGGCTAAGGCAGGCAATTATGCCCAATTTTACCACTGAAAGACAAGAGAGACGTTGACAAACGAAGAGAGTTCAGAGGGGGGCCACTGACACGGTTGGGGGGGTGAGAGCACATGACATAAGAAGAGAGGCTGTGGAAATTGTCTTTTTGAGCTAGGAGAGAGGGGAGGAGGGATCTCACCGCAGTCTCCAGCCACCCAGAGCGGGGTTACAGAGCAGGCAGATGCTTCGCAGAGGTATGTGGCGAAAGGAGAAGCAGCAACACTCCTAAGTCGCAGCCAGGGCAAGTCTGACGAGATGCAAGGGATAATGGCAGTATTCACAGTGACCGTATTTAGGGACCGAGCTGAGCGTCCAGAGATGTTGCGCAATTTCCGTCTTTGGAGACACTCAAAAGTCAGCCGGACAAGGTTCGAAGCTACCGCTGCTTTGAGCTGGAGGTTAGACCAGAGCTTCTTTCCAACCCAAATATTTACATGATGCCAAAGAAAAAACAAAGTGGCCTATTCTTGTGACATCGAGGCAACAGCACAGGTCCTGCCACCAGACGGGTATTCAAGAACCGCCCTCACATCATCACCCTAAATAGCTTTTCCGAATAATTTAAAAAATACCACCGCAGGTCCTACAACGGAGGCACAGAAAATAACGCCTCTTACTAACTGGGAGCCAAACTTCTTTCACACAGCTTCCATTGTCTTAAGAGCTGCACGCAAGCACTAAATTTGCAATTTCATCCCAATTTTTTTTTTTTTTTCCATTACATAATTTAGAGTGCAAAGTAATGTCTTCCAATAGGATGTGGCCAGGGCTCGGTGTTAGGCCCTATTCCTGGCACCGAGATGGATCAATTGCATCTGAATTACGTAAAGTCGCATCTGCAGCTCTTTTTACAACCTTTAGCATATACTTACGGACAGATGAAGAGCTACATTTGCCTGAAGGAGGGGAAAGCTGCGTATACAAAAATATTTGTACAAAAAAATCATCACCTTTTCTGCAGAAGCAGAGGTAGAGGGTACATTTATTACGCAATGGGTGGTCCTAACCTCAAGGTTGGCGAAATTGGCTGCTAAGGTTATTGATTAAAAGTGCTATCGCAGCCCCAGTTGGATATTTAAAGTGAGAAATCATCACCGTCGTCCGCTGCATGTTTGCTCATTAATTAAGGTTTCTAACTACCAGATTGCTCAGGAAAAAACGTCACGCTCTGAGGACTCCTGCTGTCACCGCTGGCAGCCCAGGACACGGCAGCAACCTCCCACGGTGAGGTCTGTCGAGCGTGGAAAAGCGAAGGTGAGCCGACCCCCTGTGCCCGGCACACAGCTGGAAGATTAATTTCACTCTTATTTTCTCGTTTCTCCCAAAGGGGCCGTGCCAGAAGTGCTGTTTCTACGTGAACTCCCCATACTCAGGAAGGCAATTTGCGAAAGAACTTTGAAGTCAAACTAAATTTTCCACAGGGTTTAGTTAAGTGCGGAGGGAGCGGATTATCCAAGTTACAATCCCATCGTGGGACGGGGTCTGTAGTGAACACACGTTTAGTTTGGATAATAATGATTTACACAAATAAATCAGTAAAAAAATTGTGGTTTCATGCCTGTTGCAGTTACCACAGTGCCTGGAGACTGCGCCTGCTCCTTATTTTCCCCAGTCACTCCAGAAATGGCCGAATAATGACCTTGGGAAGCGCAAATAGACACACGCTCACAAGGGGAAGGGCGCCAGCGCGGGGGGCACGGCCATCGGACATGTCCTCGGGACCTCCCGCGTTTCTGCTGAGTCTAACGGAACGATCTGCGCCCGCAGGATTAGTGCCATAGCTCGGCAGGGCAGGGCCAGGGAGCAACGCCACGGATTTAGCCCTCCCTCATCACAAGGGTCTGAGGGTACGAAGGGACGCAGGGAGAGGTCGTTAGGGGGCTGGTTAGCTCACTCGGTTAGAGCGTGGTGCTGGTAACAGCAAGGTCGCGGGTTCGATCCCCGTTGGGTCCCCATGTGTTGCCTGCTCTAGTTGAGAGGCGTCCCTGCCCGTGACAGGGAGGTTGGATTAGATGATCTCTAAGGTCCCTTCCAGCCTAGGCCATTAGGTTTCTATGTGCTCTTCGATGAGAACTAAACATGGGGTCCGTCAAAAGAGCCTAGAAAGCAGGTGGAGGGAGGTTCTCCTCCCGCTCTGCTCTGCCCTGGTGGGGCTGCATCTGGAGAACTGGGTACAGTTCTGGGCTCCCCAGTTCAAGGACAGGGAACTGCTGGAGAGGGCACAGCAAAGGGCTACAAAGATGATTAAGGGACTAGAACACTTCTCTTAGGAAGAAAGGCTGAGAGACTTGGAGACTTTTTAGTCTGGAGAAGGCTGAGGGGGGACCTTAGAATGCTTATAAATACTTAATGGGTGGGTGTCAGGAGGGTGGAGCCAGCTTTTTCTCAGTGGTGCCCCAGTGACAGGACAAGAGGTAATGGGCACAAACTTGAGTGTACAAGCTCCATCTAAACATGAGGAGGAACTTCTCTGAAGGTGACAGAGCCCTGGCACAGGCTGCCCAGAGAGGTTTTGGAGTCTCCGTCTGTGGAGACATTTAAAAACCCTCCTGTACGTGTTCCTGAGTGATCTCCTCTTGGTGATCCTGCTGTGGTGAGGGGTCTGGATTAGATGATCTCCAAAGGTCCCTTCCGACTCCTAACACTGATTCTGGGAAAACCCTGTCCGGTTTCCCTTTTAAGGCCCGAAAAGCGAAAACTAGAGGTTTTGTGTAACTTTTAACGTAAAGCTTTGCGAGTTTTGGGGGGTTTTTTTTGTGCTTCGCCGAGGGGGAACACGCCCCCGCCCTGGGCGCCTCAGGGCACCCCCGCCCCGCCCCGCCCCGCCCCCACCAGGCGCCCTCACGGACACCCCGCGCGCGCCCGGCGGCGAGGGCGGGAAGACATCACGTGACCGCAGCGGCGGGACCGGGAAGGGAAGGGGGGGCGATGTCACGTGGCCCGCGGCGCTCCGCCGGGGTGGGCGCGGCCAAGCGCGTGACCTTCCGGGGAGGAGGCGGAGCGCCGTTTCCGCTTCCGGCTGAGCGTTGGGGGCCGCCGGCGGTGGAGGTGCTGCGGGGCCTGCCCGCCTGCTGCCGCCTCCTCCCTCCGGGCCTGCGCTCCGCTCCGCTCCTCCCCGCCAGGTACCCGCCGCCCCGGGGCAGCGCGGGGGGAGTGGGGTGGCTCTGCCGTCGCGCCGGCCCCTTTAGCCAGCGGGAAGGCCTGACCGGGGAGGGAGGGAGGGAGGTGGGGAGGGTGTTCCGCCCCAGGCCGCCCCCAGGCCGCAGCTGGCTCTCCCCCCCTCACACGCTGGCGAGGTGCCGCCGCCTCCGCCAGCCGCGGGGATCGTTGGCCTCGGGCGAGTGGCGGGAGCCGACTTTCTCTCCCCACCCAGCCCGAAGGCTCGCCGCCTGGGCAGGGCGTGTGGCTCCGGGGTGCCGGTGGCGGCCCTAATGGCCGCTCTCGGGTACCTGGGGATGGATTTGCCGGTGCCTGCAGGGCAGGGGAGGGTCGTTTGTAGCGGATCCTGTTTTAACTCGGTGTAACGGTGGTAGCTGCTGTGTTTGTCGGGGTGAATGAAAGATGTTGTCGGCTTGTGTTCATGCTGTACGGTTGTAATCTGTAAATGACTGTATGAGTGGATGTGATTCGCATGTTTCACTCAGAGGTTCTTTGCTGAAGAAGGCAGTTTTTCATTGCCAGTGAGAGTTTGATTCATTTTATCAAATGTTAATATATTTAAGGTAACTGACTTGCTGCTAAAGCTAACCCTCTGTGGTGTCAAAGGGAGTGCTGCTTGGAGAGAGAACTATTTATCTGACAGGTTTCATTTTTGAGAGCGAATGTTTCCAGGTGAATTCTGCAGAAAGCAGTCTTGATCTGATGCTGTTCAACCTTATTGCCACTGCGTGTAAGAACAAAGGCAGCTTCTTTTTTTTTTTGGTTAAATTTACTTAAACAAAACTGACACACCCTGAAACTGCCATTCCCAAGACCAGTGGCTGATGCAAAACGTGGTGATGAATATCAAGCCAGCCCTAGGAACCACTTGATATTCTTGAAACTTGAGTTCATTCGAGTGCACTTTAACAGTGTCAAATCAAGGTGTGAAAGATGCCAGATGTATCCACGCAGTGAGGTTGTATCCTGAAAAGCAGTTATCCTGGAAAAGAGCCTCTGTTAAGGAGCAGGAAGGTGTGTGGTTTTGTTTGTCAGTGTTGAGGCTAGAACTGGAATATGACACGACAGTTTTAATGTTTTTGTTGCGGGGAGGGGATGACACACCAGAAACGCTGCAGTGAAGATGTTTGATAGTCACTCACACTCAGTCAGTATGTTTATTTCATCCAAAACAAATAAATATAATTAAGCTGATAATTCTTGAGTATATCGTTGTGGTAGGAGGAGAACACAAGTGTTTTTTAAGTAGCTTTTACAGCTAGTTCAGGAAGACTTCTGAAGAATTGATAATTGGAAACTAAAGCTATAAATGAGAAATAAAGCACTCTCTTACAAACACTGCTAATGTGATAAGAATGGACTCCATAGCTCTCCAGAAAGTTTAGCAACAACTGCATAAGAAACATTGTAATTATTCTGAGCTGCTGGACTAATACATTTTTTGTAAGATACTCAGAGAGGGATGGTGTGGACAGGAGTAATCTTTGGCGGTGGAGACTCACTGTTCTCTGCTGGTTTTGTGTCACAGCTGGCACATAAACCACCTCTGACGTGATACGTGTCTACTGTGTTTGGAACCATCTGCTTGTGATGTGTGGTGGCCATCTGAAACGGTTAGGTCTGGTCTTGGTGGGGAGGCAGCTGTGAAACTGAGTGGCCTCTCATGAGTGAAAAACTGGAACAAATTACAATTCCTCATGGCTTTGTGTTTCACAGGGCTTGGAAACTGATAAGACCTCTATTGTGAAGAATAATTTTTTTTTTTTTCCCCCCGATAGGTGATAATTTATCGCAAATGCAGCAGTTTGGTTTTTAGCTTTAATTAAATCTATCCTGAAAAATAAAAATGTGGCTTCGGTTGTTCTTGTCAGTCAAAAGAGACATGGGACGGGGCAAAAGATTGCCAAATCTCACACAGCTGCTAACGATGGAACTGTTGTTTTGGTTTTTTTCAGTCTGTGAACCAAGTGCCTTTACTCTCCCAATGAATAAACACGCAGGCCAGACTAGGTGACGGTACAGAAGCGCATCAGCGTGGCTGCCGAGAGGGCATTCAAGCTAGGGAAAGGCCAGCTCTAAAATGCTGATGTTTAACACCTGAAGGTTGAAGCTGCAGAAATTTGCATGTTGTAGAAAACATTTAGAAGCTGTCAAAGATTTGGTCGCTCTTCCATTTTATCTGTATAGCTGTGTTGGGTAGTTACACTTACGTGGGCAGAAATCTTGTTGTAGATGAGGTTATACTGGTAGGTATTAGTCATGGTACAGTGACAACAGAAGCTCTTTGCTGGTAGAGCCGTGCCACCCAGTGGAAATGCAGCAGAGCCTGTTGCATCTAGGAAGTGTTTTTCTGTGTTTGAAAGACAACCCGGGAGACAGGAACTAAATCTGGCACATCGAGGGCTCGAAAAATGTCGTATGACTCAGGGAAAAAAAATAAATACTAAAGCGGTTGATGCTTAGTTTCAGATAGGTTTAGTAAAAGAAGGTGTTTTGCGCAGCTCTAACGAGTGTCCCTAAGGACTGGTGGTGGATAAAAGTCAGGAAAGGCAAAACATGGGAAAAATTGCTACTACAGCCATTAGTTTCAGTTAGAGTGGATGTGGTCAGAGAGGGTTTAGAGCTTAAAAAAACCCTGTGGAGCTGTTTCATTGTGGAAGCTGTTTAGTAGGATGGATTGAATATGTCACACATAGCACCAGGCATCCAGAAAGGGAGTTTTCACGGACCTCTCTGAAAATCACCAACTGCTCTCGAGTGCGGTGGGTAGAACTCTCCTGCCAGTGCCGTGTCAGAGGAGCAATTCCCAACCTTTCCCCAGCCTGCGGCACAGAGCCCAGCCAGCTTGGGCCTGCTGTTAATTTCTGGGAGCAGCTCATGGGTGTCCAGGAGGACTTGCAGTGTGGTCTGAAGATTTGGCCGTCTGTGGTTTCTGCTGGATAGTTGCAGTGGAAATCCTTCGTGCCTTCTCATCACTCTTCAGGATAAAGGATGAGAGAGATTCTGCTCCTAGGTGCCTTTCTCTTAGGCATCGGTCATCTTTCTGTGTTTTTGGTTTTTTGTGGGAGGTTTTTTGTTTCTTTTTTTTGTTTTTTTTGCCATCCCTTGCTTTAGTTTCACACTTCTGGCCACATGTGTTCCCAGAGGTGGCTCAGGAACGGTGCCCTGAGCAGCAGGTCTGGAGCTGGCAGGCTCTGGGCTTCAGGAAAGCGGGGGATGTTTCCAGGGGTGGCAGCCTTGGGAAAACAAAGGGAATCTTATCTTACAGCACAGTGGATGTGAGCAGGGCTTGGGTTTGAATACGGCCAGTTCTGTAGTCTTTCTGCTCCTGGCCAAATCACTTAAACTCCTGAACTCTCCTTCCACTCACACTTTCTTGCCCTCCCAACTCCAGGAAAGAAGAGTTTAAATGTGGGAAAATGGGTGTGTGTGACATGAATCTCTGCTCATACCGTTGCTTGTGCAGCTCCCTTCTAGGAAAGAGTCAAAAAGAGAGTCATCATTTATTAACTACTGACTCTTAAAATATAATCAAGGCACTATTCAGTACATTTTTCTAAAATCTTGAGCCTGTGTGTGACCAGTGGGGACTTTAAAATGGAATTGCATGGGGAGTCTTCTGTCTGACACTGTCTCCAAGCCTTAATTTGTGAGCTTACAAGTGCCTTGGGCGATGCTCTTACAAATATAATTGTTATTTCTGTAAGGTTTTGATTGAAATTCTTTACGCTAGCGTGGAATCGCTTGAATGGAATATGGATTCTAGACTTATGTATTAGCTGATATGTCGTCTGAATGTGTCTAACGGTAATTTCAGTTTCTTTTTTTATTAAATGAAGGTGGCAGTACCCAGATTAAGTGTGTTTAAAAAACGTCCCTGAAGTAGGCCATCCTGTCTGCAAGAGGATCCTTGACATGCTTGGCATTGACTCAGTTCTTCCAAATGGTGCCAACAAATGTTGCTCTTGTCTGCTTGCCAAAGTAAAAAAGCCGCTAAATCTCATCATAAACTATGCTTAACTATGCTTTTTTTTTTTTTTAATAAGTCATGCAGCAGAGTTATTTCCTTAATTTTTATGGTGCACTGCTTTGACTTGAATTTACTGTTCTCCAGCACTTTTGTGACAGATCATGGGGTTTTCTTCCGAGTTCTCCCATGCTCCATGTGTTGTAAATTCTCCTGTGGGCTTTTTTTCAGTCCCTTATAAATACGTTTTTTCCAGTTGCTCTTACCCTATCTCTCCATCTGCCTAAAGAAACGACGGTTCTCTTGGCCTGTTTTGGTGTTGCTTTTTGCTAACCTGCTGTTTTTTTTGGTTTGTTTCCTTTTCTTGCATATGAATACATTTACACGTGCACTTATATAAAGAGTTATTTTTGTACTTGTCGCTAATGATTGATTTCCTGTATTTTAGGGGTTAAATAGCTGCTGTGTCTGTATAGGTAAATTGAACTGCAGTGCCACTAAAAAAGCACATATCAACTTCTGATCACGCTCAATAATGAGCATGGTTCATTGCAGTAAACCCTAACATAAGAGATCTCTATTAAAGAGAAATTGAGCTTTTTATCCGGTAGGTGACTCTCGAGCTGCTGAGCTGTTAATAACAGGAGCAGAAACCACTTTTCCTGCTGTAGCTCATTTGCTTTCTGAACTTTAAACAAATAGTCATTGATCTGAACAGCATACCTCATCCGAGAGGAGGATTTGGGTATTTGTAGGTACTTGAAGGAACTACTGCTATAACAAGCTAATGTGGGAGCTTGAGCAAACCTTTGGATTTGTGCAGTTAGGCACTGCTTTCCACGGGGCTGCTCGCTTCGTAGATACGTATTTCTGAAAAGGTTTATTTAAATTATTAGGGGTAACTTGAGAGATTCGTGCCGGTTCCGTGGGCGTCTGGATTGCTTGGTGTGGTCATAAATGACCAGGGAAATGAGATGAGCAGTGTCTTGTTGGTAAGAAGCCAGTCATGAAAGTCAGAATTAGTTAATAAAATGGCAGATATAATTCAGAGGTGATAAATCTGTTGTAATTCAGAGTAGATGCGTATAATTTCGTATGTAAAATGATGAGCTGACCCTTAACACCAAGGAGTGAAGTACTGCCACGGAGTGTCAGTTCTGTGGTGATCAAAAAGCAGGTGAAACACAAAGAAGTACTAGGAAGGAAATAGAATACAAACCAGAACATCATTACGAAACTGTATCAGTCAGTGGTTATCCCGCATGTTGAATTCTGTGTGGTTCTTTCTTGTCATTGATCTCAAAAGATGCAGAAGACTTGGAAAAGCCTTGAAGAGAGGCAGTGACAATAATCAAAGGTACGGAGTAGCTGCTGCACAAGGGTCAATGGAATAAGCCACAGCTCAGCCTGGGAAGGAACAGCTAAAAGAAAATGGTAAAAATCTGTAGAATAATGATCAGCATGGACAGGGTGGATAAGAATAGACTTGCTGATTTCCTCAGCTGCAAGAATGAAGGAGCAACAACTGAAACTAGAAAGATGCAGCTTTAGAACAAAAAAGGTGTCCTTTTGTGTGACAGCAGCCCCATGGAGTTCCTTCCCAAGCAGGGAAACTAGGTGTGTTAGGGGAAAAGAAATGATTTGAGGGTTGTTATCCCACAGAAATTGGCGTTGGCTTAGGGAATCTCTCAGCTTGGAATCGCTGAAGTATTGGGGTGTCATCCCTGGTCATGTTCTTCCCTGCTGGTCATTGCTGAAGATAAAATGGGATCCTGAGCTAAATGGGCCCTTGTTCTCATCAATTACTGTCCTAAGACTAGGAAATTGTGTAGATGGTAATAAACTTACAATACAGTTTCAGAAAAGATGAGTTTATATGTGCATTATGTAATTTATAACCTTATGGTGGTTATAAACCTATTTGTTGTAGGCCAACCTGAGACTAAGGTCTGTGTTAAAACTCAGACCTTCACCATCGAGTTAAAGCGAGGGTTGTTTTTCCTGGGGGTCAACTTGGCAGTAGTATTTTTACTCTTTGACTTAGATTTTGCATTTTTCCTCCTCCTCTTCTCCTACACTCTCCCCTAAAACCTTCTGCCTGCACTGATGCACGTCCACCTATTTCACCCGCTCTCGGTCATTTTATTATTATTTTTTTTTAAGAGTTCTTCACCTCTGGCCAGCATTTGCTGCCGGTTAGTCAAACTGAACATAACTCCAGCTGCCCTTTTGTATGGCTAATAAAGATTGACAAAGCCAGTCAGTGTTCATTGTGGTGACCCTCCGGAAAGCTCCAAGTGCAGTAGTTGTATTTGTGAAAAGCCAGTGCTATTTTTGACACTTCTTGTAAGCGCCAAGAGGTTAGAAGCTGGGTTTGTGTTAGTGACACCTTTGCCATGTCTGTGTTCAGTTAAGGCCAAGCAGCTGGAGTCAATGAAGGTAAATAAGAGCATCCACTACTTTTAGTATGTTCTGAAATAATGAGAGGATAAAGCGTCAGCGAACTGTAGTTCCTTTCCTTTTGCCAGTGGAGATTTAATTGTGGTTTGGTTTAGGTGCGTTAACTTCACCCGCAAGCAAGCAGCCTGCCGTAACTTTTCTGAGTCCCAGCCTAGAAAAGAGCTTGAGTGATTTACAGGCAGCACCGGGTAGGCTGCCTGCTCCCTACAAATATTTGAAATATTTATTTCGTAGTGCGAAGTGGCCCATTTACAGTATGTGTCGGTCCTGTCTGAGTTGAGACAGGTGGAGGCTGCGGATTTTCTTTTTCGTGAGACCTTTGTGGAGAGGGAATTATGATTTGGGTAGCACGTATCTGTATGGGCCAGAGTCATTAAAACAAAAGCCGCTGCCGAGAGGCACTGCCAGTTCAACGCTTACTGTGGTTCACCTGAGACAAGTGTAGAGCTTGTCTCACGAACTCTTGCTTTGAAGTACTTTTATTATTTTCAACAAATTTCACTTTATCTTACCTTACTTTTCAGCAAAATGTCTGGAACTGATGATTTTTCGGTAAGTAACAGTTTTTCTTTCCTGAAGATCAGCCAGTTGTGTTACTTCATTCTAAAAGTTGGCGTACTTTTTTTTTTTCTCAAGAAGAAGGGGAGCTTACAGCCGAGAGGCGATTTTCTTCTGTATCGCAGTTGTGGTGGTTTTCTTTTGGGTAGATGTAGCAATCTGTGGACTAAGCATACGAAGCTGCTATAGGTGCCTTGTGGGTTCTCTTCTGCTCTGATCTTAACAAAGGAGTTGTGCTTTAATAGGACCAGAGTAGCTATAATGGAAATCTGTGAAAATCTTTATTTTTTCCCCCTGGATTTGTGCTGAAATTGCTTATTGCTATGTGCGGCAGGTCGCCTTTTATCTTTGGTTTTCTAACTGCAGCATGTCAGAGTGCCTCTTCTACCTTAATGATAGAAACTGCACAAAAATGAATGTAATCATCTCTGTGCAGCGACAAAGAGCTCTTCTCCTCCCACTTTGGCAACTGAAAACACGTACGCGTAGCGGGTGAATGTGTGCGGCGAGGAAGCCCGGTCGGCGTCGTACGTTCTCACCGATGCTTTATCTTTTAGTTGGCAGATGCTTTACCAGATCAGTCGCCCGCTAAAACCTCCAAAGTGAGCAGTACAAAACCTGGTCAGCAGCCCGGTCAGCCACCGCAGGCTTGGCCGGCTTCGAACCCTTGGAACAACCCGAGCGCTCCTCCTCCTGCGGCGCCGACCGGACTGCCACCAACGACGTCCGCCTCCGGCGTGCCCTTCGGCCCTCCTCCAACGGGAATGTATCCTTCAATGCCCCCTGGACCGCCTGCTCCATTTCCTCCTCCTCCTACTGGACCCTCTTGCCCACCTCCTGGTGGGCCGTATCCGCCCCCCGCTGTGCCAGGTCCTGTCCCGCCAGGGCAATATCCTCCGCCAAATATGCCCTTTCCAGAGCTTCCAAGACCTTACGGTGGTCCGACAGAGCCGGCTGCGCCTCCTGCTCCCGTTGGGCCGTGGGGATCCATGCCCTCCGGAGCATGGGGACCAACAATGGGAGGGCAGTATCCTGCACCCAGCATGCCATATCCACCCCCAGGGCCATATTCTGCTCCTACCCAGACTCCAGGGGCTGCGCCAACAGTACCGTGGGGTACGGTTCCGCCTGGAACGTGGGGACCTTCACCGCCAGGTCCGTTTCCTCCACCCACAGGATCATATCCAGCTCCAGGACTATATCCTACGCCCCCTAATCCTTTTCAAGTGCCATCTGGTCCTGCTGGTGCTCCATCAATGCCTGGTGGTCCACATGTGAGTATTTGATATTTTTTTTTTTTTTTTGGACTTGAATCGCTCTAAAATGTTACAATTTTTAAGTGTGGAAATCCAGTAGTCTGAGGCCTGGTAGTGCAGGTAAGGAATTTCAGCACAGCTGTCTTATTTCTTTAGTCAGTGAAATAATAGCCAACTTCTTCAATGCTTAACTAAATGTACTAGAACCGTGATACTATATGAATCATAGAATTGTCAGGGTTGGAAGGAACCTTAAAGATCATCTAGTTCCAACCCCCCTGCCATGAGTGAGGACATCTCCCACTAGATCAGGCTGCCCAGAGCAACCTGAAGTTGGAGTGTGTCTAAGCATCCCATTACAGTGGTTTTCTACTCCTTGGTAAACCCCTAAAAGGCAAAACCAAGGGGAAAATTAATAATTTCTGAAAGAGAAAATATTCTAGTCTCTGAAACCAAGAGCGATTGCTTGCAGGGCACAGAGGGAGGGAATAAAAAATTACAAGGGTGAATTTTTTTTTTAATCCAGAACTTCTATAATTGTGAATTAACAGCTTTGTGAAAAGCCTGTATTGACCATGAATTTTTGTCTCTTGCAGCCTTACCGTTGAATACGTTCTGGGCAACAAAATACTGTAGCTTTCCACCTTCATCCACTACTTACAGAGATTTTTACAGTTTTTGTTTTGGTAATGTTTGGGGCTATGAAGAGTACTTGCCTCTTGTATGTGCATTAGAGGTATGAAGGAGCAGTTTGCATAAATTTACCTTGCTCATGTGCTGGCGTAACTGTTTGGTTTCATAGAATGAATTACGAAGAGCAGAAATCAAACTAACACCTGTGGTTCTTACATTGGCAAGTATTCCTTGGAAAAACGGGAGCTGCCAAGTAAGGATTATAAAGAATCAGGCCCGAGGACTGAAAAAAAATCAATATGCTAATTCTTAAATTTCCATGAATGCTTTAAGTCTCGTTGCCAGACTCGTGCTGGTCACTGAATGGTTGGATAGTCGTATTTTGTCTATTTTCAGGTTGTTCTGAAATGTCACTAAAAAGTGTTTCAAGAATTTTGTCAAGAAATCTAAGTTTCGAACATGCTACAGTAGTTCAAACTAAAGAGACAGAGCATGTGAACTCGAAGGTTTTCTCAGCGTTTTGTATATACTCAAAACAATTGCTCAGTCTGGGACTACGGAAGAGAAGACCCACGTTTGAAATCCTCGGTCCGACTTGCGAGCGCGCCGTTTGCGTTCACAAACGGGCAGCGACGCGCGAATTGAATTACCTGGATGTGCAGTTAACTTTGAATCAACAAATGTGAGTTTTTATGCATGCAAGTGAGGACATCATTTTGCCAGTTCTCATTCTGTGGTGGTTGGAAGTTTGGCTTGGTCTGTGTAAAAAAGAGAAACTGATTCCCACTTCGGTAAGGTACTTCCCTCTTTCTAACCCGAGTTGCAGTCATTTAAAATTTGACTTTGCTGCTGCGTTGTGTAAACTCGGCAGGCTTTGTCAGAGTCCCTGGAAACTGAACTTGAGCTTAAAAGATGAAAAAAAACCAAAACAAAGCAAAAAAACCCCAAACAAAATCCAAAACCCCAACGTGACAGTTCCCTTCCCGGTGGTTTTTGGCACGGCCTTTAGTTCTGTGAGCTGCAGAGATCCTCCCTGCCGCAGTTTGAGAGCGAGGAGGTCTCGTCTGGACGTTGTAACGGGGAGAAATCCTCTGTTCTCACCCGGGTGCCCACACGCCTCGCCGAGTACGTGTCGTTTGGGAGTAACCGAATGTCTCGAAGCCTGGGTGCTGCCACGTAGCTGTCCCTCCTCTGGCGGGGCCCTGCGGTCGAATTTTTGTCTTCTCGCCCCTATCCGTGCAGAGAGCACACGGGGGTTTGCCGTGACGCGGGTTGAGCGTTACCCAGACGCGTGTCAGTTCTGGCGCTCCCTGCGATACTTCACAGCCCAGACTTTGACCACGGAGCCCTTTGCTTCGTCCTCAGCTGGGGGTGCCCGAACGTAGCTTCTCTAGGTAGAACTAGGAACAAATGTTGCTTGCCCGTGGTAGCTCATTGGGGAGTCTTTGTACCACGGAGCTATGAAAGCGAATTAATTCTCTTCTGGTATTTTATCGTGGCTTCCTGCATGCGTGCGATGGATGTAAAAACAAACGAGGTGACCCGGCGGGTGACGCTTGTCCGTAGTCTTGGCCGTTGCAGCGAAGTCCTGCGATATTTGTTGCAGAAGGAAGCAGCGGGCTTAGCTGTGCCTGTTTTAATCTAATGTCATCAAAGCGAATAGCGAAGGTATATGTTGGTTTTTTGGGTTTTTTAGGAAGGCAGCACTGAAGCTGAACAAAAATACTCGACGTTTCAGCTTAAAACTTAGCATCTATAACCCTAGAAGTAGGAACTAGAAGAGCAGATCTTCACTAACCTTAAACCCCAGTTGCCCCTCAAACAGACCTTGGCAAGGCTAATTAAAAATTAATGTGAGGGAACATTGACTACGTTTGCTCAAGTGCTTTTTTTTTTTTTTTTTTTGGATACGTGCAGCCTTGGATTATAAATCAGTGTAATGAAAAAATAAAATGAAATACCCATTTATTCCAAGTGAACGGATCACGCAGTAGCAGGACTCCAGTTGGAAATCGCACTGGCCGTATGTCTTGGCAGGGAACGGGAAGAGGTAGGAAAGAATAAAGCAAACGTAGCGAGTAACAGTTTTTGGAAAGGGGATTTGCAAAAGTAACTAGACTTCTTCCTGAAATAGGCAGGAATTATTACTGGAACATTTAGGCTAAAATTCAGTATATATGGGATGTTTTTCAATGTATATTTGTATTTCTTGAGATCATGAAAACTGTTTCATAACCCCTTTGTTTTTGTGAGCAAAGTTCTTTGCATAGCAGTGAAAAGGGTATTCCTGTTAATCTATTGTGTAAAAAAAAAATAAATATAATAATTAAATAAATAAAATAACAAAACTCAAGTTGTCACTATATACCGTGTAGTAACTTTATCACATGTTATGTCAAGTGTGAGCAACTTCTGGCCTGAAGCTTTTTGCAATGGAATTTGTACATTTCTATGCATCGTTTGAGTTAAATTGCTGAGAAGTTCGTTTTGACTTGTGCTTTGAGATTGACATACTGCATTTGTTTACAATATGAAATATAAGCAATCACGTCTTTAAAAGTATAGATTATCACCTGCTGCTGTATTTTCTTTAGATGAAACAAATATTGCTGTATGATAGTGAGAAGCTATAAATACAGGATTTGATATTTTTTTGAAAATGCTGTCACTTTTGTATAAGATTAGACATTAAACGTATTTTCAAGACTGTCGTGTTCACTGCTTTTCAATTACTGCTTTTTGGCATGCTTCTGTAGACTTTTTGCCTTGAATGGATAGTGAAAATAGGACATCCTGGATTTGCAAAGACTGAATATAAAATCAGAATTGCTCGACTCCTGTGAGTGTTTTTCCTCTTCCTTCTGTGACTTTCTGCACCGTGTCCATAGGGTGTATTAAATGTGGACGCGACCGTTGCTGTGTTGTCGCGTGCCAGCCTCAGGTGTTGCCTGCTCATAAACTGCCTTGTTAAGTAAGAGAAGAAATATCTGATCGTGCTTGTTCTAGAGGAGGAATGGGAGTTACTTTTTTACCTGCAAAGAACGTGGTGTGGGTTTTTCCTGGCTCTGACCGACTCCCGTGCTAGATTGACGCGTCTGGGTGCGGTAAGTGACCTGCAAACCAATGGTTTTTTCCTATGCTTATCAGGAGTTTGATGGGATAGGGTGGATAACAGGGGTTGGGAAACTGCAGGGCTTGGCAGTGGTGTGAACTCCAAAGTTGGGGCATCACTCATCTCTGCCTTTACTTCCTTCCTCTCTAGTGGCTTGGGTGGTTCGCGCCAAGCTGCCCAACGCTGCTGCTGTTGTCCACGCCTTCACCCTTTCAGGAAGGTAAAAAAGGGCAGCAGCGAGCCATAAAGAGTGGAAACAGAAATACCTACCTGCTTTACCGCCTTGGAAACAAGCTTTTCTTAGACTGTGCCTCAAGTGCAATCCTCACGTGTTAGTGGAACTATATGATGCGTGGCCAAAGCTTTATCTTACCAGCGTTCAGCTGTGGGATCGTCCACGCCTCTGGATTCCTCACGTGAACTGTTGCAACTCTTGCATTGGTAGAGATGAAGATGTAGAGTATGCTGATCCACTGCTGGTTTTCCTTAATTAAAACATGATTACCTACTGCCCTGCAGGCCCAAAAAAATCTTTAATCGTGTTTTTAGGGTGCATCTGACAAGTGACACTTACCTACATCATTCTTAAGGGAGCACTTGGCTTTGAAAAATCTACTCCAGGGGTCTTGCAAAGTGCTGAGTATGTGCACGGTTAGATCCACGACATGTAGGATGTGTGCAAAGGCCCCAAACTCTCTGCAAGCTCAGCCCCGTTTCTGCGCAGAGGCACTGATGTCTGGAGGAAGGTCTCGAGTGGACTTGGGTGTGGACGTGCTGGGTGGGTGGACAGGTGTGTCGGTGATGTTGGGAGGAGCGGACTCCGCGCTCGCTGGCCGGGCTCCACCCTGGGTGCGCGTGTCCCGCCTGTGCGGGCGGAGGTTGCGATACTCGAGGTCATGGTCTGAAGAGCGACACGTAGACGTGACGCTTCACGTTGGCCTGGTTTTCCCAAATACATTTTTCAAGGTGATTGTAGTGGGAGGATCAACTAGAAATTTCCCTCTTTCCACAGTTCAGCAGAATTTGAATAAGCTTGATCTAGAACTGTGCGTGTGTCGGCACCTGTTGTGTTTATAGCAGCAAGGTAAGACTTTATTTTTCTTTGTTTTGGTCATTCTTGCCTGCAGAATTTCTCAAGTGTGTGAGAAATCCGACGCGAAAAGCTGCATGCACCCGGGCAGGACATTTTCAAAAGCAGGTCCTTTTGTTCCAGAGCTCTGGTGGTTGATCAGGTTGACCTATTTGATGAGTGTGAAGACTGAAGAACGGGACTTTGTATCCCCTGTGCCAGCAGATCAGACCTTGTGTAAAGTTAGAGGTTACACCTAGATAAGTAGAAAGAGTCAAGGTAACAGCACAAGCATTTCAGCTCTGCGGTATCACTTCCCAAAGGGTACCCTCCCTGTTAAATGAGAGATGGAGAGATAAAATAGCAATACGTCCGCTTCTGTGCTCTTCCCAAGTTTCTCATGACGCTCAGCAGGGAAGGGCCGTGCTGAGAAGTCAGTCAGCACGCCGAGGGTTTAATTTCAGATCCTGGTTCTGCTCCCAGCACCTTACATACTCTCACAGATTCAGGGGGTGATGAGGGGAGGTAATTCTTGAACACTTAAACTCTTGCACTGAGCTGTGCCTCCGATCACTGAGTTTGTTTGGTGATAACGATGGCTTAATACACATCTCTCTATCTCCTCTTCTGCCACCACCCCAGTTATCCTTAAAGCAGGTAACTCCCTGATGTAACCCCCGTGTACATCAGTGTTCTGCTGAATGGGGCAGAGCCAAAAGCTGCGGAGCGTGGTGTAAATGGGAGCGTGGTCTCAGTGAGGAGACACTTGTGTTGGGCTGTTCCTCGGTGGGAGAAGCCCTCTCTTCTCGTCCAGAAGAGGAGCTGGAACATTGTGTCTGCTGTAACCATTTCATTTCACCATCCGCAGAGGAACTAGTTCCACCGAGCTGAAGGGGGGTCCTAGGAAGGAGTTGCTATTTAAATTACTAGAGTTGGGATCTTGCAGGGTGGTTGGGTGGCAATCTGGTACCCTGCCCCACCTTACCCCGTTGCTAGCTAGTTCCAAGTGATGTTTGGACTGGACCAGGCATCAGCGTGAAAAGGAGGGAATTATTTATAGAAGAGGAAAATGTCCTGCTGGTCGTGGAGACTGTGTTCTAAAGCAAACACCAGCTCTTAATGCTGTACAACTGGATGGTGGCATGAATTTAAGCAAGAGTCAGACCAGCAAGGAGGAGAAACTTTTTCACCATGAGGACAGTCAAACGCTGGAGCGAGTTGCCCAAAGAGGTTGTGCAGTCTCTGTCTTTGGAGGCTTTGAAGGCTGGCCTGGATGGAGCCCTGAGCAGCCTGGGTTGACCTTGGAGCTTGCCCTGCTCCGAGTGGGATTAGGAACCCCCTGGTGTCCCTTCCCATCAGAATCACCCCATGACTCTTAAGAAATCCACGCTGTTCCATGTCTGAGTAAAAGCAAACACGGGATTGATGTGTTCTTGAAACAAATTCAGGTGACAGAATGACTGCAGGTTTCATTTGTGATTTCTTGGGCTTTCTCTGGCTAATTAGTGCAGATCCATGGCTTCTGATGGGAGCTCAGTAGGTGCTAACAAGGGCTGTTCTGTCAGGATATTCCATTTTATGAAGCTGTTAGAGGATAATGAAAAGTAAAACTGTATTCTGGGGCCTTTTTGCAAGAATGTGCTTCATTTGCATGACGTGAAAAGCTTCATAAAGTGCTTTGTATGATAGAAATTTTTCAAAGAGGTTTTGAATCCTGAGCTTTCTAATCTGCCTGCACTCCCTTCAGTTATAGGGCAGCACCCTCCAGCACGGAGAAGGTGGCAAAATATCCTATTTTTGAGTTTGCTTAGAAGTGGAAAGAATTAATGCATTAATATCCCTGGTGCTGCTTCTCATCGCAGGTTGGGCACTGCAAAGCTGGAGGTCATTGATGCTCCGCGAGGACACAACATCGGAGTTGATTATCTTGAAAGCTTTTTAACACAGGCACTTCAAAATCTTAGCAGCTTCCACTTCATGCTTTCATGTCGGAGTTTTGGCCTCGATGCTGTCCTTGTTTCACCACTCAGAAAGCCGAGCGTGAGCAGGAAAACGGGGATGATCCCATCAGCAGGTCTGAGCCGCCGCTGCCGTTCTCCTCGTCCCACTGCTCTCCTGTTGCTCGGTACCGGCTGTCGAGGGTAAGCAGATGCTAAAAAGGGAGCATCTGTGGAGTGACACCGAGCAAAAACCTGCTCTGAGCGGTTCAAAGGAAAATCAGACGCTGGAAAAATGAGCTCGTGGCTTGTGGAAAAGCAAAGCCTAGTGTGCTCCCTCTAGGTTTTTTTTCTCTCCAAGCTGGTCGCTGCCATCAGCAGAGGGCAGTGCTGCTGCTCCCAGCCCTCCTGCAAGCCCTGCCTGGCAGGGGAGGCTGTATATGGTGTTGATTATTTTTAACGTTGAACTCGATGAAAAAAAATGGGAAAAATCAACAGCGTTGTAGTGAGCTAGAGCTCTCTTTGGGAGATGTCGTTACAATGTGCATCTTCGCACAGGCTTGTGTTACCCGGCCTTAGGTTGGACTTCTATGGGAAGAACACAAACACTGTACACGAGGTTTGAACCTGAGCCCTGTTTAGCATAAGGCTTCACAGGGAGAATGAATTTCTGTGCTCTGCAAAAATCTAGTATCAGAAGCAGTGCAGCGAAGAAGGCAAGTGCCAACCTGCCATGACTTACGAAGATCTTCACTTTCCCATCTCTTCTGTTTCCCTGAGCTGCGACAGAACCCACCCACTGCAGTGAAACTTGATGATCTTAAAGGTCTTTTACAACCTAAATGATTCAATGATTGCCCTAGTAATAAAGTTATTTTAAAGTAAACTGTTTGGAGGGGTTGGTACTGCAGCTGCCTTCCTGCTGGGTCAGGCTGAACCGCCCTGTCTGTCTTTGGCCTTCAGTGCTTTCTTTCCAACCCCATATGACCAGTGAGGTATCACACGGGGCTTTTCCTCTCCTTATGGAGCATCTTTCCTGTGGGAAAGCCTTGTCTGGGCCAGCTGGAGGCAAGAAGCCTCTGGGGCCGTGTTGCCTGTGTAAGCCCTCCACCTGCCTCCTGGATCTTCTGGTTCTACCCCCAAAGAGACAGCAGAGCTACACGTGGGCTTCAGTGGGGGTACGCTTGAACCGATCCAACCCCCCCTCCTGCGACACAGCCCTATTCCTGTGGGATCTTTAAGTTGGATTAGTTTCCTGTAAGATTGAATGAATTTGCTTTGTGTCTGGGGCAAGAAAAACACCAGGATCTCGCCGTTTTGATGGCAATAAGCCATGGGGGTCTTTCACCCGACCTGCACAGGCGTTTGGGGTTGCTGTAGGGATGATCCATCTGGTTATTTAATGACGTTACAATGAAGGACCTTCCGTAAGGGCCCTGGGGCAGCATACTGTGCAGAGCTTGGTGAAGCAGAGGAGGAGACAGTTATCATGAAGTTTGAAGCCAGGGGTGTTTCGAGGGCTTTTTGTAAATCTCCGTTGACACAAATTGCCATGAGACTTGTTTAACGCTTGGAAAGCAACTTAAGGCTCAGAACAGAATGTCATAGAGTCATAGAATCATAGAACGGTCTAGGCTGGAAGGGACCTTAGAGATCATTTAATCCAACCTCCCTGTCATGGGCAGGGACGCCTCTCAACTAGATCAGGCAACACATGGGGACCCAACAGGGATCGAACCTGCAACCTCAGTGTTATCAGCACCACGCTCTAACCGAGTTCTTCCTGCTTATTCATCTTCAATAGTATACCAACTTCAGTCTGTAGCGTGGTTTTGCTCATTTACGGCGTCAGCGTTAGAAGATGTGAGAAGCCTTCTGGGGGTGGACTTGCAGTTCCCCTGACACTGTCAGAGAACGAGGGATCTGCAGTTTCGTGCTGGTGCTCTGTTTTCTAGGAGAAGGCAACACATGGGGACGTAACTTGCAAAGGCAAGAGTTACGTTTTGTGCTTTATAAAGGGAGAGTAAAAGGGAGCTGCTTCAGGACATCCAGCAAGTCCAGACTTGCTCGTAGGTGTGAGCAGCAGGGATGGTGCTGCAAGCATCGATGTGCTTCATCTGCTGCTTTTGCTTTCTTCACCATCAAACTTGAGTTACTGAAGTTCTCAAGTGTTCTCTACGTTAATTTTTTTTCACTGGAGCAAGGTGATGTGGGAGCCAAGGGAGCTCTCAAGTGAGCCATCTCCCCAGGAAGAGCCTTATGAGGAGCAGCCAGGCTGTTTGATTCTACTCAGCCTCTGCTCTCAGAGATCCTGTGAGGATACTGCCAAAGCCTGGCAGGTCACAGAGGAGAGTGCCTGCTCTTGCTGTGATCCCCTTTTTTATCACTGCAGAGAATCGGAGGTGACTCAGACATCAGCAGGCAGGGCAGGGGCACCTCAGGGAGGTGCAGCACAGAGCTCCGCAACGGCATCTGTGGCACGAAGCACCACATTCCTGCGACTTGGAGAGGAGGTGACATTGGTCAGGGTTCCTGTTCCCCAGTCTGAGAGGCTGCACGGCGAGGAAGGAGAGATGGTGGTTGAATTCACCACCATGGGACTGTGCCAAGCGGAGCCTCGGTGGTAGATCCGCAGGCCAGATGTTGCACATGATGTTGGCCACCAACCCAACGCACAAGTCGGGACACAGAAATCACGAGACTGATAAAATCATGTGGATGTTGTTCTGCTTTGTAAAGGGGAGTGGATCTCTTGTGCCATCAAGCTCCTTGCTCTCTGGGTTGTTTTCCTTCCCATTAATTTCCTGTCAAGAAGACAAGAGAGAAGCAGCTTTCTGGTTATTAATTTCCAACGAGCAGTTTGAAGTCACTGCTTTGAAGTTCTTTATAGAGACAGATCACCCACTGGTGTCTTTTGCCTCTGGGAGACTCGGTATCCACAAGAATAGATGATGGAGAAGATGTTAACTCCTGACATATGTCAGCGTATAGTAAAGGGTACTAGGACTATGTAAAGGGATGATCATTTCATGTCTTCTCCCAAGTTTGGTTTCTTCTCCCAAGTAAAAGCAATAGGACAAGAGGAAATGGCCCCAGGTTGTACCAGGGGAGGTTTGCATTGGACAACAGGAAAAGTTTCTGCACCGAGAGGGTTGTCAGGCACTGGCACAGGCTGCCCAGGCAAGTGGTTGAATCACCATCCCTGGAGGGATTTAAAAGATGTAGTGTGTAAAAACTGTAGGTGTGGTGCTCAGGGACGTGGTTTAGTGGTGGACCTGGCGGTGCTGGATTAACAGCTGGGCTCGATGATCTTAGAGGTCTTTTCCAAGCAAAACAATTCTATGGTTCTATGAATTCTGAGTTGTAATTGCAAACTGTCATTTATGTATCTATATTTAAACGTGTGTGTATCTATGTTTTAATGTGTATATACATATGTATAAAAACGTATATATATTTTTACAGCTATTCATTGAAACAAACCAACCCTGAAGCCTTAAGCAGCCAGACTCAGGCTCCTCCTGTCCCTTTCCTGCAGAGGACTGGGGCGGCGGCACAGCCAGCTCCCTTCTCTGGTCCCTGCCCACGCAATGGCATGAAGTGGCTGCTGCTCCAGTCCCTGGCTCTCCTACTGCCTCTGCTCCTGGCTTCTAGCATCTGGTCTCCAGTAATTGTGTTTTTTTTTATCTACTCAGTCTTGTACAGTTCTGCTTGTAAACTCCCATAGCTCGTAGTTAATTAACCTGATGGTAAACACCGCTGTGACGCACCGGCAGGCAAACCCCTCAATAAACAGCCCTCAATAGCCGGTGACACTTCGAAACAACTGCAGAGGAGCCTGTCAAAGGTTATTGCTGGGGGAAAATGTTTAATCGTGTATACAGTTGTATAGTATAATGGTGCCTGAGTGTCTTGGGAACCCAGAGTTTGGGAGGGGAGTGGTTACTCCCAGTCCTGGCCTGACCCTGAGCCCATTGTGGGATGGAAGCTCATTAGCTCAGCTCTAGCCTGATTGCTGGGTGGTCATTAAATATCACCTGGCTCACGTGCTGCCGGAGGAGCGCTGAGCATCTGAAAACAGGGGAAGTGAATTGTGTTTGGACAGCGTGTCTGGCCGCAGTCAAGGGCACGTTGTAGAATCGTAGAATTGTTCAGGTTGGAAAAGACCTGTCAGAGCATCAAGTCCAACTGTGAAGAGACAATCAGAGAGCACATCCCTAAGAAACAGCGTGATCTGATGGCCAAGCCGCCCGTCCAGGTCCTCTGTCTCTCCCACCCCTTGGGTTTTCAATCTGGGGCTTTAAATTGAATGTGGTACCAAGCAGGGTTGCATTTTGTATTGTCTCTAAAGCAAACCGGATCCTTAATGTGCTTTAAAAAAACCCCAACCCCCAAGCAGATGCCTATTTTTGAGAAAAGACTGATTTTTTTATCCACTTCTGAGAAGCAGCCAGCCCTGGGTCGCGAGGCTGTGCCTCACAGGGCATTGCAGCGCTGCGAGCAAGAGATGCCGTCGCTGCCACTCACGTCTCAGGCAGAGCCGATGCGTTCGTGCTCTGCCTTGTTTGCTCAGTGCTCCATCAGGAAAGCCAGCGACTCTCCTCTCTCCATCCTGAGAGGCGAAGCTCAAAACCCAGGGGACAACACCTGCGCGTCTGACCACACAAGTCACCACGGGGTGACTCCAGCGATGCAGGGCGAAGCGAGATGTGGAAGTTTCATAACTGGGCACAAAGGGCTCGTCAGCCACCCCGGGAATGTCGGAGGGATGCTCACTCATCATCCTCACTGCTGCCTGCTTTATTTAAGGGAAGAAATGAGCTCAGATTTTGATTTGTGTTTTCACTTTTGGCCGAGCATTTTCTTAACGCCATGTATCTGTTGCATAACTGCTTGTGGCATTGGAACTGGGTAAAAAAAATCAGTCAAACCTCTTCAGTAAATGTTTGGAGCCTTCGAGTGACATCCTGAAAATTGTAATACGGCTTTTTTTTGCGAAAATATCTCTTGCCACAGACATTTAGGGGAGGGTCTTAGGGAGGAAGGGAAAAATGGTGCACTGATGAGTTAATACAGCCTTAGCTGGGAAGGCAGAGGTGCTTAAAAACACTTGGTGCATGTCACTTCAATTGGGTTTTTGAACATGTGCTTGGCACACACACCCCCTTTGATTGATACACTCTCAGAAAGGCTGTGATTTAGACAGATGATGGAGCAAGGACCTGAAGGGTTCCTCTGAAGAGCAGCAATCTCCTCCTGCTTCTGTCGCAGGCTCAGGAAGCTCCAGCTACTCATGTAACATCTCAGGAATCCTTCAGCATTCCTGCTTTAAATCCTTCCCAGGTCCTTTTACATTCCCAAAGACATTGCAGTGCCCATTTACTGGGTGCTGTGAAAGGCAGGTGGAGCTCATGCCCTGTTTAAGCGTTTACCCGAGTGGAGCATCCCATAGGGAAATCCCTGGCATCTGTCATCAACCTACGACATTTTTGCACACTTAGGTTTGGTCTGAATCCCCGTGACGAGTATTAGACAAAGCTGGAGGATGCTAAAACCCAGGCTGGTGCCCCAGAAGAGAGGAGGCTGCCCTCTCTGTCAAGTATTTTAGATAAGCAGAGATGAACTGGAAGAAGTTACACTAAGACTCGTTAAAACCAAACTCAACGGATTTTTTGCCTCTTTTTCAGCATCAGCTGCAGCGTCAGCGAAGCCGTTTAGTTCAGCCGCTGCCTTAAAGAAGTGGTTTCTACATCTTTAATGACACTAATTAAAGGGTGTGTCCTTTGACAGCCTTTGGTCAGCCCTGAAGCGGTCAGGCAGTTGGACTAGATGGTCACTGTAGGTCCCTTCCAGCTGAAATCTCTCCTCTCTCCTCTCCTCAGAATTTCACCATGAAAACGTCTGTTTATTTTCTGTCCCTTTAAGCTGTGAAGCCCGTTGAGCAAACAGGAGGTGATTCACCGCAGTAAAATTGTGCTTGTTGAAGCTGTAGCTGTTGCTAACAGCTTTCCAGCGTCGGTCCTCTGCTGGTCTCGCTGTGTCGGGTGGAAACCAAAGCTTTTTCGGCTTTCTTTTCTCAGCAGCCTCTGGAGAGAGGCAAAAAAGTTTGACAAGGAAAAGCAAATTTGCGTTTTATTGAGCTTCTGAGGAAAACTAAAACCTCTGCTGCGTGGGAACAGACCCGCTGGAGTTATAAAACATGAGAAGCCCCGATTTCTCTCCGTGTACTTTTGCCCGTTGGTGGTGTCACCACTTAATATGGGGTAATAAAATGAAATTCTTGTGCTTCCAGCCGTTTTCCCCGCCCTGTCCCCGCCCCGGGCAGGCGGGGTCCCCTCTGCCATGTCTGGGGCCACTCAGTTACCGTGAGATCCCAACCCCGGAGCCTCTACCGGGAGCTGCCGCACAGCAGGTGAGTGGATGCACCCACCCACGGGGGTCCTGAGTGGGATCGGTGGGGTTTAAGGCACATCTTGCCTTCCAAAGAAAGGGTTAAGGGTGTGCTCATCCCCTTGTTCATGAGAGTGGGAGGTGGGGCAAGCTCCCAGGGCAGCTGCTCTTACTGGTTTTAGGGGTTACTGGGGATAAACGGTGGGATGGGGAACATGAAGGAGCTGTAAAGGCTGTTTGGCAGCTCGCAGGGTGCTGGGGTAGCCTTTTCTGCACCCCAAAAAACCCACACGGGGAGGTGGGAATGAGTGTGGGTGTGGGGGAGGCTGGAGACACCCCAAAAATACCCCTTCCCACACCCACAGCAGCCCAGTGGCAGGTAAATAACCCACTGGAGCGTTTCCAAAGAGGAATGCGTCCAAGAGAAATGAGACTGCAGTGACAGAGGACGGCGTGACTGCCAGGCTCTAAGCTCCGATTCGTGGCGGAGGGATGGTGTTTTTTCGAGGTTTTGGTTACAAATATTAAATCGTCCATCGCAGTCCTCCCAGGGAGACGTGAGACTCCTGCTGTGATGTCCCACCGGGACAGAAACAATAAGAATTCTGTGCGAGGGAGCAAAATTGTTTCTCCCCCAGAGATAACTGAAGGGAGAAGCAGGGGGGGGAGCGAGTGGGACCTCTCGCTGGAGCAGCACGAGCCATCGGCAGCCACAAGCTTGTGGCTCAACAAAAGCCAACCTGGTTGGATCCAGCGTGGGGGAATCTGCAGGAGCTTCCCCCTGCAAACAGACAGTAAACCCAAAGGCTTAAAAAAACCCCCCAAAACTCAGAAGGCAAATAAAAGCGTTGCAAGATACAGGCTGTTCAAACAATCTGGGCTTGCAGAAGAAAGATGGGGACAATCTTTTTTAGGAGGGTATGTAGTAAGAGGACAAAGGCTAATGGTTTTAAATTGGAAGAGGGTAGAGTAAATAAAAGGAAGGAATTTTTTACAGTGAGGGTGGTGAAACACTGACACAGGTTGCCCAGGGAAGTGGTGGGGGCTCCACTCTGGAAACATTCAGGGCTGGCTTTGCAGGGCTCTGAGCAACCTGGACTGTAGCAAATGTCCCTGCTCACTGCAGGGAGGGAATAGATGGCCTTTAAAGGTCCCTTCCAACCCGAACCGTCCTAGGATTCTATGATTCTGGGTGCTGGTTGAAAGCCTGGCTTAAAAATCATGCAGGCTCAGGAGGATGAATGCTTTGCAGGGAAAGGGGTTGTCTGCAGGTTGTGAAAACACGGGGGTTTTGTTATTCCTAAGGCAGGGCAGCCAGATTTGCTGTGACCTTCGCACATCCGAATGTTTCTTTCAAGGAGGATTTTCCATCTCTGTTTTCGATTTTGGAATTTTCCTTCTCTTTCCCTGCTTCTGCCTCTCCCTCCCCCCCCCCCCCACCTTCTTTCATGAATGCTCTCTTTGACGGGAGGAATCCAGCCCAGGCAGTGGCTATTCCTGCACGCAGGTAGGTCAGCATTTGGCCCTGCTGCAGCAGGACCATAAAACTTATAAAGCAGCTTTTTCTCCTCTGGCCCACAGCAGCCACTGGCCCGTCCGTCCTTCCTGCAACACCCAGGGCAAGAGGGGACACGCTGGGGGAGCAGAAACGGGATGCCCTCCCATAGGTGCCTGCTCACCTCTCACCTTCCCAAGCCTGGATCCCACGCGTCGTGGGGTGGCTGCGTGTCCCCCGACGTGGCTGCACTGGATTTGTAGCCCCCCCTTCCCCAATGTGTTTGCTGCTGTGTCCTGACACCCTCAATGGCATTGTTTGGTTTTGGTTGTTTTTTAATTGAAATCTTTTCTAGATGATGCCTGGGGGAAGTGAGTAACTGGCCGTGGCTGGCGTGCGGGATAAAACCGCCCCGTGACACGCCGATGTCACATTACTCATCCCACCAAGTAGCTTTTGCTGGGGGGGGGGCAGAACGTTGTCACCGGGTGCCTTCCCCTCACGCAGAGCCTGTGTGGCTCCAGCGCTGCCAAAAGAACCAAGACGACAATGGAGGGCTGTAGAAAACATTTCACTGCACCGCCCTTCATGGGTTTATTTCCTTTATAAAAAGTATTTTGAAGCTGGAGTAAACTTTCCTGACTTGTGAGCACAGCAGACCCTGGCAAGGGCATTCTTTCTGGGGTAAAACAATTATAGGTCTCAGATGTTCTTGGAGGGTGAGGGTGCTCGCCTGGTTTAGAATCATAGAGTTGTAGAACATGATTTGTGATGCCTCGCGGTGCTTCCCCGTGAGCAAAGAGTGAAAATGGGGTGAAAACCCATCGAGAGGCTGGAGGGAGCCGAAAACTCTTGGGGCAGAGCAGGACCAGGTCCCCGTGGTCCTGTGCCCCCTCTCTGTGTGACACCAGCAGGATCATAAGGTCATCGGTGACATTGCATCAATATCAACCCCACAGTGGCTGATTTCATCCAGGGGGTGTTTGGGCTGAATTCACCCCCGGAGCCGTTCAGGCTGTTGGTGGTGGTGACCCTCGATTTCTCCCGCAGGTGTCACAGGAGGGTTTGTTCTGCAGTGCCGGAGCGCTCGGCTCTGCCTCACAGGTATGTGATGAAAATTTACCCATTTCCAGCCCGTGGCCGCCGTAAACTGCAACTTTTCTCAAAAATCTCCATTTTTTTTAGATGGTGCATGAGAAAAATGACTTAAGCGTCCTTTGTCTTTTTGTTTTAGGGAAAATGTCAGGCGGTTTCTCTGTAAGTATGGATTTCTTTAAAAAGAAGTAAGGGCTGTGATGGTTGCCTTGCTTTGGCAGGGATGGGAACACGTCTTTGCTAACCTACATAACTCCCCAGATCTACTCCAATTACTTCAGCATTTATTGGTTTTCTGGGGAAAAAAACTGATCCCAGGCTGGAAGCAGTCAAGCTCCTGCCCTTAGCTGCAAAAGCTGGGTGCTGGAGAACTCAGCCTGACCCCGGGATTAACATCCCCCACCTCACTCTTCTCCTCTCCCCTCTGTCCCCAGTTATCTGATGCTTTGCCCAGTGACAACAACCCAAACCCTTGTGCCCCTTCACCCCAGGGCTGGCCCTCCTGGGGAAACCATCCACCAGGTCCTGGGGGGTTCCCGGCGCATCCTGGCCCTCCAGGGACCTTTCCTGGAGGACCGGGACCGTATCCTGGACCACCAGGGCCATATCCAGGAGGACCAGGAGGACCCGGACCCTATCCAGGAGCACCAGGAGCATTCCCAGGAGGACCACCAGGGCCAGGGCCGCATCCTGCCCCAGGACACCCACCCAGCGGTCCTGGATTTGGGCCCCCTCCTCCACTGGTAATAGCTCCATCGTATTCTAAGAATTTCTGTGTCTTTGTTACCTGATTTTGGGACCCAGAGCTGGCTATCCCCAAGGAGGTGGCATGGGTTGTCACCCCAAGAGCCAGCCCACACCTGAGCTTTTGGCTCTTGTGAGATCTCACCTTGAATACTGTGTCCAGTTCTGGTGTCCCCACCGTACGAGGGGCACAGATCTGTTGGAACAGGTTCAGAGGAGGCCACAAAGATGGTTCAGGGGCTGGAGCAGCTCTGCTACGAGGACAGGCTGAGGGAGCTGGGATTGTTCAGTCTGGGGAAGAGAAGACTCTGGGGGGACCTTATCACTGCCTGCAGTGCCTGAAGGGAACCTACAGGAAGGGTGAGGAGGGACTTTTTAGCAGAGTGCCCAGCAATAGGACAAGGGGAAATGGATTTAAATTGAAGGAGAATGGGTTTAGATTGGATCTCAGGAAGAAATTCTTCAGTACAAGGGTGGCAAGACTCTGGAATAAATTGTCCAGAGAAGTTGTGGCTGTCCCCTCCCTTGAGGTGTTCAGGTTGGATGAGGCCTTGAGTAACCTGGTCTAATTGAGACATGTCCCTGCCCATGGCAGGGCGGTTGGATTAGATGATTTCTACAGCCCCTTCCAACCTAGGCTGTTCTATGATGATGACTTCTGCTAACCCCAAATCCCCGTTGTCCCACAGAAAGTCCCCTACGAGTTGCCTCTGCAGGCAGGACTCGTCCCTCGGATGCTCATAACCGTCACGGGGAGTGTCAACCCCAACCCAACCAGGTACCGGGGGGGTTGTCCAGCACTGAAGATTGAGGGTTGCTGGTGGGTCCCACTGGGTGGAGCAGGGGGACTGGGGTTTGCTTTCTGTTCCTAAGAAATGCCTGCCTGACGTGAAATAAAATACTACAGAAAATTAACACGTAAAAGCCCTCTCATTGCTAACAGGGTCCATGTTGGGTTTTTTTTATCCCCATTTGCTGCTGTTTTGCCAAGTCCTGTAACAGAGCCCAGGGCTTTTGTAGACAGGTTTTTCATAGAAAAAGCAGCAAATACGTTATCGTCTTTGCAGGTTTTCGCTGGATTTCAAGAAAGGGAATGACATTGCCTTCCACTTCAATCCCCGCTTCAAGGAAGAGAGCAAGAAAGTCATCGTCTGCAATTCAATGTTCCACAACAACTGGGGAAAAGAGGAGAGGACAGCTCATAGGTTCCCATTTGAAGTTGGAAAACCCTTCAAGGTAACAAAAAAAGCCCCCAAAAATTCAGCCTTAATGGGCCAACGAGCACCCGCACCATGTGCTGGGAGGGTTTGGTCAGGACTGTGTGACAAGACTCCCTGTAAGCTCTTCACAAGCTTTTCCCCCCCCATGAAATAGATTCACATCCGGTGAGAACGCAGCTCGCGCTGTACAAAACCAAGCAGTGGTGCTTATCAGAGATGGGTATAGTTGCAAAGAGACAGAAATTGAGGGTTAAAGCACAAAGTAGGAAAAATAGGGCAGGGCTTCAGGGAAAGCAAAGGTCACCGGTGTTCTTGGAGCTGGGAGTTGCCGCACCAGCTCGTCCACATGCCACTGAGCTCGACTGAGCTGGCAGCAGCTTCAGCCAGTGGCAGCCTGCTCCGGTCTGTGATTTAAAACTTCTTCCTCGAACGGCTCCGATGGTTATCTTTTTTGGCTGATTTGGGGTTTTCCTTTCAGATCCAGATCCTTTGCGAGGCGGATCACTTCAAGGTAGCGGTCAACGACGCTCACTTGCTGCAGTACGGCTTCCGTGAGAAGCAGCTGAACCAGATCACCAGGCTCTGCATTGCTGGGGACATCACCCTCACCAGCGTCACGCCGACCATGATATAGCTACTACGGTGTCACTTTTACGCCAGCTTAGTGCCTTTACTATGGCTTTAACAGAAGTGATTTCTTACGTAACTACTTTGAGGTAATAAAATGTACTTCCACAAATAAAATTTGTTTTCCGTAAGATCTCGGAAGACACGAGGTCCTCCAGCAAGCTGAGGTCAAATGTGGATGGATCTGAATTTTTGCTGTAGAGACAGAGAATCTCTTTGAAAACAGATGATGAGTAGGAGCCATTTGATTTGCACGGAGAGGAGTACTTGGGAAAGTAGCCCGTGGCCTAAGGCCCCTATTCCTGGGCACCAGAGCAACAATCTTCAACCCTGTCTTCTCCAAGTGGCAGACAGCTGTCAGTAACATATTTCCAGCCTCAGTTGCTCTGCTTGGTAGATCAGTTATTCCTTTTTCTCTAAAGGAATTCAAACACCACAGCAAAAGATTTTAATTCCCCCTTAGGAGAGGAAGAGGTGCCACTCGGGCTGTGAGCAGGCTGTGCAGAATTCACAGAAGTGTCAGCTCAACAAAGTTGTCCATTAGGAAACACAGGAAAATGGGAAAAAAAAAAGAATCACAAGGTGCTGATCCTGACTAAAACGATGTATTTCAGGAGGGGGTTCAGAAGCAAAATCTCTCTCCCCCTAGACTGGGGCTAGATGTTACCCCTTTCCTTCATTTTGGCCCATTTGGTGGCCCATGTCAGCGTGTCCTGAATGCACTTCCCTCCCGAGGGAGATCTAATTTATACGAGCGTTACGTACTCCATGGAATGGGTCACGAGCCTTGTGCTTCTCTCCCCTCATCCCTTCTGCATGAGTCAAGACCAGTTTCAAGGGTGGGGAAGTTTACTGGCAGGTTCGCTTCATGAGTCAAGCTGGTAAAAAAAAAAAAGGAAAAAAAAGAAAAAGTACGTTCCCTTTCACTGTGAGTCATTCTCCCGACCTCCTCTGCCAAAGAGGAACATCGTAACAGCCACTACTGAAGTTGGGGTTTTTTTATATGTCTTCTACTCTTTTTATTGCTTCACTTCTACTTGGAGATGCCAAGTTATCACAAGCACAGCGCTGAAATTTCCAGCAGATGCAGGAGCTTAGACCAGCAAGCTGCTAACATCACCTTAAGTACGTACGTCAGGTGTCAGAAATCCCTTTTCACCGCTTTTCATCGCACGGTGTCAAGGATGAGACAGCGCAGGCAGGTCACTACGAGCTGACCGAGTGAAACTCTGTAAAACTGGGGTGCAGTACCAACGAGACAAAAGTTGATTCCAGCACAGCAACACCGAGTCCCTTTAGCTTCCTCTCTTTATTTCAGTGTAATCACAGCACACAGCTTCCAGGTGAAAATGGAGCGCAGACGGGCTCCCCCAGCTGCAGTGGCAACACTTTGTGCTGAGGGATTTCAGTTGCCTTTGGTTGGTTTAAAATAAAGGCTGCTGGAAGAATGTGTGTGTTACACTAAGGTCACCATCACAAGAAGAAGCCCAGGCAGGTATTTGTTAAAAATATACTTTGATACTATTACTCAAATATAGAGTACCCATAGCTGCATCAATATATTACAGTCCAGGGAAGAGAATTTGTAAGGAATGAGATGCAAGCAGAGGCTAAGATTAACATGCTGAGTGTTCAGAGAAAGAGGTCAAGAGATTTTTCACGTGAAAAAGCAAAGAAAGAATATGGTTTGCCTTGAAGTTACTTAAAATACTTTAAATACTCAATAGGTAACTGTGTCCTTAGAGGAAATAACCCATGCCTATTTTAACACAGCGCTAGGAAAAAAAAAATAATGAAAAAATCTGACTTTGAAATACTTCTGAGATAGCTTCCAAAGCAAGTGGTTGTTAAATACCAGGAAAACTCCCACAGGGAAGAATGACACAGAACACTGGAGGCAGAGGGCACAGCAGCACCCTCACACAGTGACTGCCTGGGAAACCGGGCTTGAGGGGCACACAACAGGCCAAGTGAGTAAGGTCAGAAGAGAAAAGCTAAGAGATGGACAGTTTTACAACTTTTAGCAAACAGGAAATACATCAAGTTATACAAAAATAAAAACCTTTCGGGTTGTAGTCAGCACGTGCAGTCATCGGAGATCCAACACCCCGTCACTGACACACAGCGGTGCTCCCCGGGCTCAACGACCGCCCCATAAAAACATTATGAAATATTTAATAAGTTCCACTATAAAATACTACAGGTAATTCACTCAGAGCACAGTTCAAGGGTAGTGAACTGTATTCCAGATACCCTCTCTGCGAGGTTGCTTTTTGGTTTTTTTTGAGTAATATAATTTACACATTTCGAATTTCAAGTCACTCTTCATTTTTCCCCAGAGGAAGAAAGGGGAGAAAATACAATAAGGTCACTGAACGCTTCAGCTGCTGCAAACTTCTGGGCTTTGCTCTTGACTGGGGTGAAGAGAAGCTCAGCGTCCAGCGTGGGCTGTGGGAGAAATCAGAGTGAGAAGTGAGCGTTTTGAGGAAGAGTTCTCTGCTCCGTGCAAAGGCACGTGAAAGAAATTTATGGCAAATTCTCCTTTCTCTGATAACACCTCCACAAAACACCAGGCCAGCAGCAATTACTGTCAGGCAGAGCTGAATCCTGCAGTGATCCAGCAGATGCTGGACCCCCCAAAGGGGCTTGCTTATATATGATGCTGTTTGAAAGCGACAGCCACGTGTCAGAAAAAAAAAAAATAAAAAAACCAATCAATGTTCCATGTAAGCACCGTGACTTCCCTAACAGAAATTTTGCAAGTTTACTTCCAGATGTAAAATACAAAGTGAATATGTGGTCCATTTTGAAGATGTCCGTTACTTAACTCAGTAATCCATACTTTAAAGAGGATTTTCCCAAGAAACTCTCCATCCAAATTCTTTAAAGGATTTGAAAGTTTTTTGCATGCCAGCGTTTCCCTGTTGAAGCTTGCTTACAGCTCTAAAAGTTAAAGCTATAAAAAAAGGAGATGGGATAAACCTGAAAAATTCTAGGTGGAGGAAAAAGGCCAGGCCATTCATTAGTCTAATAAATATTTACAAGGAAATTCACCAGAAATATAATTTAAAGGATCGATCTGAGAAGAATCAGGCATTCTTCCTTCACAAACTTCTCAGTTCATCCCACAATCATCATATGCAATAAGAAATAACAGTTTGATCCTGAACAGGGAGACAGGCTGGATTGTGGTTTGTGTTTAAAGGAAGATACATTAACTGGGGTTGATAACACCTTCAAGAGTTTAAGTCACTTTGTGCAGTAGCCAATTTCACAGGAAAGTTTAACGGGACTGTAACATGCAAATTGGTCTTAGTCAAATAAACCTGAAGGTCAACTTACCGTATCAAAAGGATTTCTACCAACAGATGTCAAATCACTACATGAAACCTCTGAAAAAGAAGAACATTTCACTTGTTAAAAAAGTTAGTCCAATGCTGCCAAAACTGAAACAGCAGTTTTCTGGGAGAAGAAAAAACCACAAACCAAAAAACCCCACCCTAAACTGTATTTACCTCAACTTCAAGCCTTTTACAGGAGCTTTCTCCTTCACATATCACATGGAAACTCTACAGGTGAACCCTCCGGGTGCTGTTTAGGCGCGACACACGCGTACATCACACCGGCTAAAGGTGGTTTTGCTGACAGCACACATGGATTAAACCAAGCTCCAACCACAGTCTTTCAAAAACTAATAGTTCAACTACCATGAAGCCTTAGAACAAGCAGAAGCCCCCAGCAAACCAAACTATACTAAAGCAGCTTGAAGATATTCACCTGTTTGATCTATCAGTTCTCCAGACTGAGCAAAGTCAGTCCCTGTGCCCGTCTCCTTCTCTGGACTGCACATGACGATATCTTGCCCTTGTTGGTCTGCAGTAGATAGCTCCATCTCTTCTGTGCCATCCATTGCTTTTAATTCATCGCTAGAATTTTCCAGTGCCTGAAAAACAGGAATTTTCACTATTCCTAGCCCTCCAAGAGGCTAAAGTGCCTGGAGTAGCTGTATTTGCTTCTCAGAGAGTCAGAAAGAATCAGGGGGATGAGGCAGAACCTACGACACAAGGAAGCTTTCTTAATTTTCTTTTTGTCTGTAGTAAAAGTGAATTTGTCAACTTTTGACACAGAAAGCACAAAGTTGAAAAGAGTAGCCAGGACATTTAAGGGTTTCATCTAATCTACAGGTTTTATGGACAATTCAGGAGAGACAGGGTTTTAACTCCAGCCACCGTGCAAAGCCCAGGCAGGACAAGGCTCGCAGCTTAACACCACGATTCATTTCACAGGAACGATTTCCCAAACACCCTTGGCAGATTGATTATCCCTTCGAGAGTGAGAAGGAAGTTCTTCCATACAAAAGAAGGTTTTGAACTTCAAGTGCCGAAAAACATTCTGAGGATGTTCCCCAATGAGACTTTACCTCAAGAAAAACCCACCAGCAATACTGCAAGGTAAAGATTGCCACAGTTTTCCCCAAGAGAGCCACATCACCGGCAAGGGATTTCTCATTTGATTGGGAAAGGATGAAGGAAAAAACATAAAAACAAGTTCACAACCAAACTACAACAGCCGCATTCAGGAGTTCACGCATCTGGAGTTATTAACAAAGTCCTTTTTATTAATAAATAAAATATGTAAAGCACATACATGAACTAAACGACTTACCTTAGTTCCCTCTGCTGTGCCAGCAACAGGACTGCGTTCCTCTGCAACTACAGAAATGCTGAGAGAGAAAACAAAATGTTTACATCCTTCACAATCATCTCCATCAGTTACCTGCAATCATCTTTTGGCTTTCTCAACTTACAATCTGTACCACAATTATGCTCACTTGTTTGGTACTGGCTGGCTGTATCAAATTTTCTGGGCAAAAAAACCCCAAAATAAACTTCTACCCCAGCAGTGAAATTACATTGGGGCAAAGTTCTTAATATTTGCCTGAGGGAAGGAAAAAGACATAAGGACTCTGCAACCTTCACCACTGCCAACTTGGAAGGTAACATTTAAGGGGTATTAATTCTTTCAGTTAAAACTATAAAATTCTTTGTACAAAGTAAATTAAAAGCTGCCTTAACATTCCTACCTTTGTTCAGGAAAACCACCAGGGAGGTTTTCCAGTGGCGAAGTTTTTCCAATGGGAAATTGCTGCATTTTCAGGTTTTGTGTCGGGTGGAAGCCTTTGAGCCCGGGCGGTGTTTGTTTTGTGGTTGTGTCCTCAGAGTTACAAAGAACAGGAGAAATTCTCTGAAGCAAAGCTCTCCTGGACGATCCCGGAGTTGCCAGTTTTTCGGAAGTGCGCAAGGAAGATCTGCGAGGTGTCTTTGAAAGCAAGCCTGAAAAAGTGTGTTTAATGTTTCATTACTACAGCAGTTTCCAGAAGGTTAAATTAAATGTTTGTTTGGATTCTAGCTAGGAACACTGTTTTCTGCTTGGGGAATTATCTTATGCAAATATTACACTGAAATTTTATACACACTAAGAGAAATTGAAACAAGGTGACAAGAGTAGGTCAGTAAGTTAAAAAACAGATTCAGAATTGATTCTCAGATTCTCTGCTAGAGCTTGCTCAAAGCCAGTGTAGCTCAAAGCATTTGAGGTTTCCTCTGCTAACAAGAGGCGTATGAAAAAAAATCACTGGTCTTGTGATGAGGAACAAGATCTACACAAAAAATAAAAAATTCAGAGGCAACTTATGAACTAGAAATGGGAGAAAAGCAGAATGGCTCCCAAAGAATCAAGGATTATCCAAAATACTGGCTTCGCTTACATTGCAATAAGATAGATACTGCAAATAGAGCTGTATTTTAAGCATCTCAGAAATCCACCATCTAACAGCTTTTATAACAGACTGAAATGTTTCACTATCTTGTTGAACATGAATACAGATAACAGGTGTATTTCATTTGTAGCATTGAAGACAGCACCGCAAAAGATTTAGTTAAAAAAACCTACGACAATTCCTGTTTTGCAAACAGAGCACGTGAGCCTGCACTGACTTTGATGGACAGTCTGGGGACACTCAGATTAAAACTTCATTGTTGAACACGTGCTGAAAAACACATGAACCAGCAGATTTCACTTCCCTGGCTAAGCAGAGATTTCATGTTGCCACAATCACTCAAATCAGTACATTCATGTTGAACAGTTTACTTTGGATCCCTGATGTAATTAAGCACGAGCTGAAATAGTAATTGTGTCAGTAGCGGAGTTGTATCTAGTACAAATAACGTAATTCTTTTCCCCAGTGAGACTGGTTAAACTCTCTTTAGTGCTTTTAGGTCACAAAAAAATCACAATTAAGCTTCACCCACCTGGAAAGGTTTTCACAGGACTTTCAATTCTGAAAAATCCCGCTTCGAAAACCACTTTTTCTGCTTCCGGCAGTTTCTCCTGATGTGTGCAATCGACAGCTCCGTCACGCTTCATTTTATCCCTCATAGCTGCTTTTATAGCAGCCAGCCGGTTGCGGGCAGCAGTTCTTCCAGCTTCTCCCAGCTTTGGTTTGGACACCGCATTTGGAACAGTCGTCTTCTGAAATGGCAAGAAAGTCTAGGTCACATCTAGAACCTTCGGACAGAAGCCGTTGCATGTGAACATTTACGTAGCTGCGGGCCAAACGTAGAGACCACAGCAGGTCTCCGTTCACCTCCAGAATTTCCTGGACTGCCACGAAACTTTGTGAGGACAACAGTCAGGATTTTTCCCACAAACTCCGAAATCTTCAGTACAACTGTTTTTTTTCCTAACACTAGTTAATATTTTGGGAAATAGCAGTATATAGGGACTCCTAGTGGCAGAGAGAAAAAGCAACTGCGGGACAGACAGCCGTCAGCCAGTGAAGTCTCGTCTGGCATTCAATTTTTCAAAGTAAGTTTTGTGTCTTACACCCTCTGTAGGGTTCTGATGTTTACGGGCAGCTCTCGTGAACTGCATTCCCTCCTGTTTCCTGTGCCTGGAGTTTCTTATCAGACTTGACACTGCTTTTATGATTAGTTGAGCGGTTTCAAAGAACTGGATGGAGATCAGGCAACAGGAATATAACTTGATGTTCAGTCCTGAGAAGCACTTATGTATTCGAAACTGAAGAGTAGATAAAATAGCTTACATAGGTTATTGCTTATTGCTAAATAAACTTTAATTTCAGTTAGCGTCATATCCACTGGTGCTTAGAGAATGAGTAGCTTAATGCTACCCATGGTGCTGTCTTAATAGGACACCATTATAATTTAGTAATCACTGCTCAGAACTGCCAAATTCCCGTGTGGTTTCCTTTTCCGTTAAGTCAGTGCCAACGCCAGCGGCCCAGATAAAGTGTTCTGCATCTGAAGGGTAAATTTGTCTTCTAAATTGAATGGATTTGTCTTATTAGCAAAGAACCCAGCGACTCGAAAAGAGTTGTAGGCAATTCCTAGTTCTAATCTTCCCAGCCAGAAGAGGCAACTGGCATTACAAGCACCAAGCCAAGGGCACTTGGGAGAAGGGTGCGTCTTGAGATTTAAACATCTAAGGATGGCCAGATGAGTAAGGCTTTAGAAGGAACTTCCATTTAAGAAGAGTATTCATTACTCCAATAGCAGATTACTAGTTATTTTAGATCACACACTGTTGCATCTTGATGCCGTAAGAGACACGCTTTAGGGCCTACTCATACCTTGACAATTGCTTTGCTTGGGACATCAAGTGGTTGCCATTCATTGTCTTGAAGCTTCTTCAGATTATCAAATTTTTTATTCACATCTTCGATCTGTGGGAAAGTCCAGAGAAGTCCTGGCTGTATTTCTCAAGACTTATCAGATTCACAACAAAACAGTGCTTCATAAAATCAGGTAGTAAATTTAAGCATGCTTATGCATTTAAGTACTTCTGCTTTAAATACAGAAGTAAATTAAACCACCAACCAATATAAATATTGAATGTTCTCATACAGTTGACACGAAGGTTACACTAACAGACAGAGGCATCACATTAGATAACAAGACTGGTCTGTAAATTTAAAGATTAGTAGGGCAAGTACAGAATTACTCTGTAAGATCTAACATCTCCAATGAAGGAGCTGGTTTACAACCTGTTCTTGTACCAAACTTAGGCACTTTGACAACGGTCACATTTAAGGAACGCAAAAGACCTCGCTGCATCAGTCTTTATAAAAACAAGCATGAGCCTTCCATTATGCAAGAAACACGCCATACAAGCTCGTTTGCTCTTTCCAACTGCTGGCCTGAAAAGCTTCCTGACACAATCTGTGTTTGTTGGTGACAAACTAGCTCTGCAGCGTCACCTCCTCGCAGGCTGATACCCAACGCGACAGCCTTGTTCTCCTCAGGCTCTGTAGTGGAGACACTTGCCCTGCTCAGTCGTAAGGCCAAGTGATGTAGAGCAGAGCAGTCACCAAAGTGACAAGTCCTTTACATCCTCCCTGAGACTCAGAGGACACAAACCAAAAAACAAATGCAAAAAGGGACGCAGTCAGCAATTCTGTTACTCCAAGTTTATGTAAGGGAAAAAGCGAGGAGGTTCTGGAGAAATTTAAGCTGCTCCTTGATATGTAGGAAGCATCGGCAAACCCTGTTCTTCAAGTTGCCGGTTCTAGAAAAGTTCCCCTGGAACACTTTCGAGGAAGCAGATCAAACCCTTATGCTTTCTGGAAGGAGTTCAGGACCTACAGTTAAGACCTTAAAACCAAATCCATCTCTGCATTTAATTTACCTGGCTACAAGCTCCTTTGCTGAATACTGATTTACAAATACTGTCAAGAGCCCTTTTGACAATTTAGATTATATTTCATTCCGAAACCAACATAAGCATCAACAGAAAAAGAGAAATGAAGGTTTTCTACTACTTAAGCTCACCACAGAATAGAGTCATTGTAGTTTCTGCATTATTCTTCTTACTGAAGCATGGAACCCCTGCTATATATACTAACTGGTACTACTCACTCTCAGAAAGCATTAAACAACAGCCTGCCTTTTTTACATTAAAAAAAAGAATATAAATACTCAAAACCCAAAAGTTTCAACCCACTGTTTGTAAATAACCCCATCAACTTTATTCTAGTAGATTAACATCCAAGTACATACCTGAAAATTAACCATATCCCAAAATCCATCTAAGTCTGTACACGTCGTTTCTTTTTCACCTTGTTTGAATTCACAATTATCCACCAGTCCTTCAAACTGTTTAAACCTTTCTGCTACGAGCAGTCTTGTCTGACCAACGGTGGTGCGAATGAGATCTTTAGCTAACAGCAACGAGAAAACAATAAAGAAAGCACATCTCGGAATAACTCATCATTTCACAATTGATTTAAATAAGTATTTGAAGAATCTGGAATTTGTTTATTGTTTGAATTATGTTCAGCTATTGCGAACCCGCAACGCAATTCAGACGGAGCATACGTATCCACTGAACTGCTCTGAAATAGCTACTTTTGGGGGGGGAAAAAAGAAGAAGTACTATCGAAGTCTTTAGGATAAACATTTCCTGGACAAGGACAGTTATTCTACATTAAAACCTAATTTCCCTTTTGAAATTCACCTTGATTAAAGTTCATACGTTTAAATACATTGAAAACTGACAACAGAAAAACCATTGACGTGCACTTTGTTCACTTCAGTGTCAACCACAAGCAGGTCATACACCACCTGTGTAGATAAAGCACACCTTTTTGTCTAAAGGCAGAAATAATTCTAAGCTCTATCTTGCACAGTTTTTACTCAAGTGCTGTGGACAGTGCTATTTTGCAAATGTATTCAGATACTTGTACTTCCCTCTGTCTCGTCCAGTTACCATAACATCCCCTTCTAGTCCGTATTACAGTTTAGTCTTACCATCTTCTGGAATGTCCAGCTCAAATTTCCCATCCCACTGGAGGCACTGAGACATCAGCCTCTCTGTCTCGGATCGAAGAATGCTCCTGAAAATAAAGGGATCGTAAAAAAAACCCTCAAATAAATCAGGTTTTGGAGAGTTCTCTCATTGCTGTCACCACTTGTGACAGCTAAAGGTTGCTTTCCTTTTGGTTTCAGAGAAGCTACACCGAGCAGGAGCCATTAGGGTGGTTTAGTTCACTGGCTGAGCTGCAATTTCTTTTCTACCACTCGAAAGCTCGCGTTCCTTAGGACCAGGTGCTAGTCTCCAGGTTCTCATATTCTTTACTTGCACTACGATAGGAATGTGTCCCTACTCAGGTCACCGCTGTCAGACACCGTAAGCTGACCTTCACAAGATGCCTCGTTAGCCATGTGAAGGGCCTCAGAATGGAATGGACAACGGGGAAGAGAAACAAATGAACGCAAACCTGAAGTAGGGCACATCATGCTCTTGCTCTCTTATATCATCTGACTTTGTTTCAGGTGCTCTCATATCTGAAGAGATAGGAATCGTTTCATTCGATCCCCAAGTAGTAGTTTTCTCATCTGATTCACTTGCTAAAAAAAAAAAAAATATGAAAGGGATTTGTTCAGAACACCTAAGTGAAAACTAAAAACATAAGGACTGTAAATTAAAGGTGAATTTCCTACCTTTCCCTCCGTTCAAACTTCCAGTGGTTTGCTGTTCTTGAATGCCTTTATCAGCAGGGAAAACTGGACTCACAAAATTAAGCTTTTGTGCCTTAGTTTCACTGGATTTTTCAAATATATTACTGGAAACAAACAAAAAGTACACCTAGAGTTAAGAGACATTGAGAAAGGGACGACAAATACGGCACAATACATGGAAATGCACAATTTAGAAGGCAATCCTACACACAACACTAGAGAATTCAAGCAAATCTTACTAAAATTAATCAATCCATGCAGAGATATATAGGGCGCAGTCCCCGATATATGGAGCTGCTGTACCTCTAAAGCATGGACAGAATTATAGGTTATATCGCTTTCTTTGCTGCTGCTTTAAATGTGGATTTAAAGCATGACAGCAACCGGGAGGATCAGGCATTCCAATACCACAATGGGCTGTTACAGAAGGAATCTTTCTACAGAAAGATATTTTCTGTATCATCACAGAGAGGTTCGCTTGTGTTTTTTTAGGCCATTAGAAGAAAGAATCTTACACTGGAGATTTCGAAAAATCCCAGAAGGCATTGGGTGTCAAAAACGCATTTGCCCTAGAAGGAGTCATGGGTGTAACTTTGTAGGTCGCTAAGCCATTTAATGGCCGAAACACAAAGTTTTGCGGCGCGAAAGAGCGTGTTCTGGGTCTCCCTGGAGCAGAATCGCTTATGCTTTCCGCTGAGGTTTGTTCCTGGTGAACTTTGACCGATGCTGAAAGTTTAGAATCAGCTGTAGAATCTTTCATCACTGGATCCAGCTGAGCATTTTCATCCACTTCGTGTTTAGGAGGAATTACCTGTAACAGCATAAGCAGACAAACACCACATCATCAAATCAATGAAGTGTTTATTACAGCATGGGCTGAGTTACACCACCACGGTCTGAAAGACTCAGGAAGGGTGCAGTTTCAGGTAAGTCACCTTCTACAACAGCACGTGTCCAGAAATCACAATTTAGCAACAGACCCAACCAGCTTTGGCACCTACAAAACATCCTAGCAATGAGGGTAACACTTCACTGTGAGGAATGCAACAACCCATGCTTCACCTCCCAAAACAGTATATTTGGAAAAGCTCCCACTACTACGGAAAAAAAAAAAATGCTTTAAGGTGATAAGCTCCTCAAGAGTGGAATTATTGGCTCCAAATCGAACTAGGCCTGTTGAATAATCACAGTTTACACACATAACTCTAATCCAAAGACCAAAGAACAAGCTAAAATAAGCTGATAGCAGAACACAGCCAAAGACAAGTGCAGTTAGGCCTACAGGATGTCATTTAAAGAAAAGTTAATAAATTGAATCCACATTCCTATGAGAGACAGCCATACAGAACACGTTTCTGAAGCAACTACGTTGAGATATTTTTATCTCAAACCAGCCCAAAGAGCTTAGCTTGTTTTTCAAGAAAATACGCGTCTTCAATCCACTTGAAGGTCTTGTTATACTTTAGCTACCCCTGCTTGGAATGAAAGCCTTGACCTTGACTTTTAACACACTTCTTGTAATGAGATGACTGAGGTTAGAGCAAGAATTTACCAACTGGCAGCACAGAGCAACTCCTGCCTGTGAAGAGGTGCTTATCTAAGCGAAGATTTAAGCTCCTCTTAACCTCCTGCCAGTCTTTGTGCATGATTGTACCAGTTTCAAGACAGTACTAGAGCACAGCTGCAGCAAAAGGAGTGGAGATGGGAGGTGAGATGGCTACCTTGCAGAGAATAACATTTCCAGCTTTATTTTTTGGTGGTTTACTGCGAGGGTGATGGATCACTGGACCAAGCTGCCCGGAGAGGTTGTGGAGTCTCCTTCTCTGGAGACATTCAAAACCCGCCTGGACACGTTCCTGTGTGACCTGCTGTAGGTGATCCTGCTCCGGCAGGGGGGGGTCGGACTAGATGATCTCTAGAGGTCCCTTCCAACCCCAAACATTCTATGATTCTATGGTTCAAAACCTAAACATGCATTTACTTCTTACCTTCTAGGGTCTCCTATCACTAAAGCAGAAAAAGGAAACATTTAGAGTACGTTTCAAAGAAGAACAAACTGCACAAAATTTACAAATGCTAGACAAAACCAGCAAAGTGGGTTTGGCTTTTTTTACACTAGTTAAAACATGAGACGTCGTGTAAAAACTTCCTGTCCAATTTAAATCATTGTCTAGATCTTGATTAGTAATCGTCATCCATATAAGCACTAAACTTGATATTAACTTTTGAAATATCACAATACAAATACATGCAGCTTCTTCCCAAGATCTTATTAGCGAGCTTCTCGTGACTTCTACGCTTAAACACAAGTGTATCTGAGCTACAATTACTCTCTTATAGGCTTTTAAATCTGTTTTACTGCTTTTCCATTACAAATATTAAGTCATTTACCTCCTGCAAAGGTTTCACTGCTTTCTTCTGCTTTCCTGTGTTTGCTGTCTTTCTCTGTGACTGGTTACCTAGAAGGAGAGAAACTCCCAAAGGTCAAAAAGGCAGCCGATGAAGATAATCTTTCACCAAAAGATTGCCATAAAAGTCCAGTGGCTAAAGACAGGGAGAGACTGTTTTGTTTCTTGAGTGGGAAGTGGTTAGAGGGCAGACACCTAACTGCAGAAGCTCATTCAAAAAAAAACCCAGCCTAGAATTCTACAGCCTGTTAAGAGAATGCATCATCTCAAAAGGAAAACGGACTCATTGAGTCATGAATCTTTAGATGTTGTCACATACTAAAAGAAGAAGCCATCTTCTTTCCTTAAAGGCTGAAGAGATAGTGTCAAGCCAACTTGAGTTTAGTTTTTTAACTTCTATATGGCACCGGGTTTCTGTGGGTGAATTGAAACTGATAGTATCAAAGGACAGCGGTGCTTTTAGCCAAGGGTTCACTTCTCTCATACCTAATACAGGGGGACACTGCAAAACATTTGAGAGAATATCTTGAGAACAAGAATATATATTAAAAATTACCCCTGCACTAACCACCATGTCCCCCTATTCTAACAAATGGACATCGAGAAACCCCCGACCTGAAGAATGTGGGCTCTCATCTCTTCCAGATGTACCTGTTCCTGATCACAGACTTAATCACGAGTCCTTAAACAACGATACACCAAACTGGCAAATATTTACCAGCTCTGGGTTTGTTCTTTCAGTTTGTAATGGACATTGATGCTCTACACTGATGGATTTTAGGCGAAATTGTCCAATGTTGGCTTCACCATCCTGATTTAAATATTGCAATAGAGTTCCAGGTGAGACTCTAAGTGACACAGTGTTGAGTCCTTTTCCTACATGACAACTTGACGTGATTTACATACAGTCAAGGTATTTGAAGGAAATAGTTACACAGCAGAATGTAGTGTGCTAAAACAGCTCAGAATGAGCTGAGGCACATCTCTACAGCAGAACAGAGTGCCCGAGATATGAGCAAGATCCTAAAGACAAGAGAGCTGTCTTAGTGCATCATCTGACAACGAGTAACAGCAGAATATAAATGTACATATGTTGTTTCCAGTGCTCACTTACCCACTACTAGATCTCTCTCTTTGCAGCCCACTATTCCAAATACTTAAATATCAGGCTGCATATTTACACACTATAGCATGCATGACTATATTCCCTGCCTCACTTACCAGCAGTAGCAGCAGCAGCTGTTGTTTTCAGCATCTGCCTAGCTGCAGAGGCAGCTGCTCTGGTGACTCTTACATTTGAGGCTGTTGGGACTGCAGTTTGCAACACTGAAAGAAATTATTAAGAAATATTAATAAGGAGCCGAACTCAAGTAACGCAACTCAGAGTTGACATTTTGGAGAAATCAGAAAAGGGCACTGGCAGTTATCAGTTGCATTATTTTGCCAGAATCAACAGGGTTGGGGTTTTCTTTTTGTTAAGTGAGGATGTTTTTGTTGTACAATGTCCAGGACTATAAAGGTACCAGTGATCTAGATGCCACGTACAAAGCTTAAGGAGCCCTTCTCAATGTTCCCTGCAATCACAGTCAACATCCTCCCCATTCTACAGATGAAGCTTTCTAGAGAAATAACTTGCACAGCTGGAAGTTTAAGTCAATCATCCATGCAACAAAAGCGATGCCCCGGTCATTATATGAAAGTATTTGAAGATCTGAATTTAATGTAATCTAACAGAGCATTCCTAAGACAAATTGCCCCTGAAATATTTTAGAAATCCATCGTAATAATTTTTGTATTTTAGTACTGTTTCTAATATCCTTCAAAAATGATAGCACTCTCCTGCACAGGAAAAATTAACAGGGGCTCTTTATTTCCTACCCTCCCTTTCTACACCTGAAATCTAGTAGCCCCAGCTTGGTTACTGTTCATACTATTTATGTGTTTTACCATCAAGCTGCAAGTCTGTGGAAGCTAGAATGATGCAAGTCTGTGGAAACTAGAATGACAAGTCAGGAAAAAAATTACTAGATAAATAACTATAATATTTATCAAAACATTTTGGTCCCCAAACTTTTTATGCTAGTGTTTAAACACAGAATGCATACTTTTGACTCAGCACAAAAGGACTTAGCTTGTCTAGTGGATGACAACTTTTGAAAAACTACATGTTTTTAATTGTTTTATCAAACACTGATAGTAGATTTCTTCAATATTCATGGAAGGCACTAGAGAAATTTATTTAAATAAAGTTCGAGTGCTCGCTGATTTAAATTAGTGACCCAAAAGTCATTTCACTCTGAATTCCTGAGTATCTTGCATTAACATCAATATTCCACATGATTTCACCTTATTTACTTAAAGAATAGACATCACTGTGTTATCAGGGAGAATTTCTAATCAAATGTATTCTACTCCATTAAAGGTGTCAGGAGTTGGGTGGGGTTTTTTTGTTGCTTTAAGCAAAGTGTGGAATTGTCACATAGAAAGGGACAGATACAAAAGGAGCTGTTGTAAAATAGGAAAATGTGAGGTTGAACTCATAAATTTATTGAAGAAGACAGTCACGTTAGTACACATCAGAAGTCTGGGCTCCTACAGAATCATAGAACTGTCAGGGTTGGAAGGGACCTTAAAAATCATCTGGTTCCGACCCCCCTGCCATGGGCAGGGACATCCCCACTAGATCAGGCTGCCCAGAGCCCCATCCAGCCTGGCCTTAAACACTTCCAACACGATGTGCTTTACCGTAGGGTGTCCTTTCCCAGATTTTTTTTAAATGCTGAGTTATGCAAGCATTTAGAGACCACAGACAACAGCGTGTCTGCTGTACACACAGAAGAAATACTTCACTGGAAACATTTACAGCTCACACAATCAGCTATTTCTCAGGCCACCCACAACACCAAGGAAAACTCGTATGTCACTCGTCAGCTATTCTTTATCTTTCCAGGTGAAGTCACTCGCTTTTCTATAATAGCAGCAGCTACTACTTGTGATTTTCTTCAACGGGATCATGGGGTTTTCATACCTTTCTCTTTATCAGCTGCTTTGTCTGTACTCATCTGTTTACGTCCGGCTTGTGTAGGGCGCGTGCTACGTCCGTTGGCACAGACCTACAAAAGTAGATAATTTTGTGTGAAGTAGTAGATTTCCAAAAGTTAAAACGGCCTAATTTCTTTCCTCATCTCTCTATCTTAGGCTCTAGTAAAACAAGCGGTCAAATGATTTGGTACAAAGGGCTTTAAAAAGTAAAGAGAAATTAGGAATAACTAAAGTAGCTCTTTTTAGACATGTTAACATGCACTGTCCAAATAATAATAAAAAAAAGTAAGAAATTATTTCAGTTTATTATGAAACTAGGTGCCAATTACTGCTGCATCTTATCATACCATTTAAAAATCAATTTCAGAGAGGAAAAAAAAAACAGCATTAACTTAGCTGTCTCTTTGTAAAGTTATGACTGGAAATTGTTGAAATCCATTCAAGCCTTGTAAGGCAAGATTGCTAGATTCAAAACATAGCTTCTTTTACAGATTACTGCTGGTGAAGTTCCTCAACAAAACCTACTTTTTGATACAAGTAACAGCAGAAGGGACTGCCAAGATTCATGGTAAAAACATGAAGTGTTTTTTTGAGTGAAGAATGAACTGACTCTTTAGAAAAACCAGGCTCCTGACAGATTTTCCACATTCAAGGGAGATGCACCGGTTCTCTACATGAAAACTGAAGTACGTAACTTCGGTCTCAGGGCCTCACTATTATCTCCACACATTTGCAGTCCTTGCTGACCACAACATTTGGTTATTGAAAACTCAATCAAGGAAATTTATGCACTTTTCTCTGTTTGTACTGACCTAATCTGGAGTTCAGGTCAGCACGATGGGGTCTTACCCGCTTGCTGAAAGCTTTTCTGATCTAATTTGTCTTTCTCATCAGGAAAACATCCTTAGGGACAGCACTCAACTTGCAAGCATGCAACCCTGAGTTACGGTCTGAGGGGTAATTGCATCCTTTCCTCTAAAGTTATTCGTGGAAGTTTCTATAAAAACACAAACCGTAGAACTCTTGGATGCTGTTGGTATGACAGTTTTTTCTTCTTGGTTCTTGGCTTTTGATCGAGTAATCCTCCCGGAGAAAGCAGGAGCTGCCTGAAAACATGCCCGAGGAAAGAAGTTAACACACTCCTTTTCCCCCATCATTGTTAAAGTGGGTGAGAAGCCCAATTGTGAAGAGCAACACGCCTGTGTAAAATGGGTCAAGTGTGTAATCTGAAAGTTTCAAAGTCAAGCGGGCTAAATAGGAATAAGCTGTCAGGTCTAACATAACTTGGCTGTTTCATTTCTGGATGAATCCTGCCAGTTTTTGAGCTGAGAACACAGTTATAAAAACAAAAATCAACGTATCACTATTTCCAGTTCCTTTTTAAAAACAGAGCTAAACTATTCCCTTATTATAGAACTAATATTTATAAAGTACTACAAAGTATTTACAAAATAAGCTTTATTTGGTGTAAGATACACATAATTTTGTATACAAAGAGATATGTGAAGACAGTATGCTACATATACTTCGTTCGGATATCAAATATTACCTTCTCTCTTGGCTTCACTATCACTGGGTCTTCAGGTGCAAGTGAAAGAAATCCAGGGGCAGTTGGTCTATATAACCCAACTTTAAACACACCCTTTTTTGCTTTCTCTCTCTGCTCTTTCAGTTTCCGAAGCTCCTTTTCCTCTTTATAGCGCTGGAGCATTTCCTTGCGTTCATTAATCCTCTTGGTGGCTGCATCTGCAGATTGTTCTGAAGCAAAGAGATGGGAAACAGACACGGTACAAAACCTGGGAGATATTTTTGAGCCAACAACAAGCAAGTCTGAAAATTTCAAAGAGCTTTTCCAAGCTAGAAGAGGAACATACTACATCGAAGAGCAGAAGACCGGCTGGAATCCGTGCCTGCAAGTTTCAGTTGAAGTCTTACAATGCAAATACACGTAACCTATTACCTTGCTAAAAGCTTAAGTTCTCTTAACTGTTTTAACTCTTTGCACTAAAAGAGTGTTCCATGGTAAATTTCAAAATACAAATACATCTCCCCACATCTGCACCTAAGGGTTACTGTAAATTCACATCCCATTTTACAGTGTACGGGCTGTTCCTGCAAGGTTCCTAGTATTAAAGTTAACACCCTAACTACTTCTGTAGTTTATTTGCACCAGTTTCTTTATTCAAACATTTGTACTGTTACTGAAAGGTGAAGTTTAGGTCAGCTTTACCAACCAAAGTCTGCCTCACGCTGAGCATAAACAAGGCAAAAGTTACGTGTGGATGTGTACATCTATCTATAAAAACCTTAACGTGATGCCAAACTTGAATTACGTGTCTATCTGAAAAGTTAGCAGCTACTTAAAGTTTATTGAAGATAATAAAAACATAAGTTCTTAAGTTTCCTAACACACTTACATAGTGATTGCCCTCCTTCCCCAGTTCTTAAATTTCTTATTTGACATGCTTACTCAGGGATTGCCCTCCTTCCTCCACTAATCTTCTACTACCAAAATACTGAAGGTGAAAAATATTTCTAAAGAAACTTATTAACATTTTTAAAGATGAACTTAATTCCTTAGACCATAAACATCTGGGAGAGCCAGGGAAGCACAATTCAGTGTGTGTGCAGGCCCTATTTTGTGGGAGGAAAGCCAAGTCATCAAAAACTAGCAATAAAAAAAATAAATTCTATATACTCAATTACAATATACAACTACCCATTTCTAAGCGTGCTTTAAGCACAGGACAGACACCAGTTATATGTCAGATAAGATTTTAGACCCGGGTTTTTCACTTCTTGAATGACAAAACAACCATTAAGAGACTTCCCACTGAATATTAATAACAATTTGCATTCCTCCTTTGGCTGCTGTAGACAAACCAGAGCAAACCCTTAATCGTACTGCTGGAGCAGTGAGGAGGACAAAACTGTATCAAGACTTTGTTTTCCTGGTTTTCTTAACCAATACAATAACTGGCAGTCGTTTTTTAAATCTTAAACCTTTTCTTGAAACTAAAATGTTGGCCACAATTAGGTTCTTGTGACAACGTTACTAAGTCTACTTAAAAGACATTTAAAAAAGAAAAAAAGATCTATAACAAGTCCTTACTCTGTTTTACACTGCTCTTCTCTTGAGAGGTTTCTTGTGTCTCATTTAGCTGATGAATGCCCCTCTCTTTCGCGGGCTGAACATTGACATCTGCCAATCCAAACTGTCTGCCCTTTTCAAACAACTTGTGCCTGTTCTCCTTCTGAAGCATCGATTTTCTGCGGGCAACTTTTGCTCTGAGGGCTTCTGTACTCAAATCCTTTTTGTATCGACTGGCAAACTGGGAGGTAGCAGCCATCTCGATGACCCTAGACAAAAAAAAGTAATGGTTAGGAAAAAATACTGTGACATATTGCATGTTATTGTCATCAGTCTGCATGTTACAAAGCCCCAGGTTCTTTATGTGTACTAAAGGAAACACAAATGACAATTTGAGTAATGACTCTTCGCTATTTTTACTTTATGCATTTAAGGGGCTAATTTAAGCGGTCAACAAGCCTGACACAGAATGGGTAGGGGATGCTGCATCACTGCCTGTCGGGCCATTTTCAACACAGATGTTTTTCACTTTAAGGAGAAAAGCAAATAAATGACAAGGTTATAGGACAATATTTGGAAGCGACGTTGCCACCAAGCACTCAGATAATACCCAATCTGATGGCAAGACCGTTCTGTCGTGCACCAGAATACTTGGCACCAGTTCCCAACCGAGTTTCCAGGATGCAACTGCAACACAATATTGTTTATTTCCAGCAGGATTTCTCCCTAGTTTTTTAACCTGAGGAGGGCTCAACTCAAACGTCAGTCGGTCTGTACGTGCTGTGCCAACAGCGCTGGAAAAGGCTGCATCCCCCGAGCCCCACCGAAGCCTGGCTTGTCAAGGGCTTTCATGCCTTCCTCCTGCAGAGAGGTCAGGACCAGTTCTTGCAACTGGCTTTACTCTGTCTGCTGCCTTGACCACCATCTTTTAGAAATTTCACCTTCCATTACTTACAGAAAACACCTTTATGGAAAGGAGGGTGATGCAGCCGAACTAAATAGCCAGGAGTTATCCATTTACCAGTAAATTGGTAAACTTACTGACGTTTTTGTTTTCAAGACAGCAAGCTTTGATCCAGCTAAAGGAATCTTCAGTGAATGGGACTGAAAAGATCAGTCCTGACTGTGGGTGTAAAGGATTTCTTAACGTCAATCTCCTCCCCCTCCGTTTGCCACCAAATGCCAGTAACGCTGCCGGCAGCCTGACTGAAAAACCCAGATGTCAGCAGAAAGAGTACAGAAATAATAGTGTACTCCAAACTGTATATATTTATGGGAAAGGCAGGTTAATTCATGAGCATCCCAAATAACCATCTTTGAACTGATCTCATCAGTAATATCCACAGTATCACAAAAAGTCACAAAGCAAACAGAGGGAATTATCACTCTACCTGTCTCCTAGCAGGAGCAGGCTTTTTGAGCCTGGTGGACGAAAATCATTCCTCAAATCAGCAGCTATCCTCAAAGTCTCTACACCTATTCTTTGTGGGCTTTCAGAACAAATCCCCTATATTTACCTTAAACATGGTTCCTTGACTACAACCATCCTTCTAAAGGGCATGTACAATTTTTAACAGAGTTTGTTGACTGAAGGTAACAATCTATATCCACAGAATACGCACCGTTATCAGACAAGCTTACAGAAAGTTGCATTTGCCTTAAATAGGGATAAATATTCAGCACATCTAAAGAATTTTTATGCTCTACCTTCTACTTTGAGCACTATTTTCCTAGTTACCGCAGTATAAGCCCACTTTTCCCATAAATAAACCTCAAGAGCAAGTAATCCTGCAGAAGAATTCACCTGAAACTTGAAGGCAAATACAATATAAGCAGGTATAAAGAGAGAGCTTCTCACAAAGGTGTTTTCCGTTCACATCCCAGATCAGCAAAAGCACCACAAAAGGCTACCTGCTATCTCTTCAGGCTTGTTAAAGGTGTGTTGCACGCTCAACGTCCTAAACATCTCTCTAGGATAAAAATTACCTGTCTCCTTTCCGGCTTATGGTTTCTGAGCAGCACCTTGCCCAAACAGGAGTCGAGAAGATTAATCAGACTCTCAATTCAAGCGAGAACTAGCAGCAGGAAAAGGATAAAGGGCTTATATTTGTGACTGGCTAGCATATACTACCAAAATTAAAGCTGAAAAATTGTAGGAGTGATTTTTATAAAGGGGAAAAAAAATAAAAAAACCAAATAAAAAAATAACAGAACGGTGAAAGAACCACTTTTGGCCATCGACACCACAAGAACCAACGGAACAGTGCGGGCAATGAAAAATATTTCGGTGCACAGCCAAGGTTTGTAGAGTAAACAGTGACCAAGCGGAGCAGGAAGAGCCAACACGGCTGTTTTCAAAGCGGGGAGCCGGAAAGTTTAAGGGACTGAGCAGTATCTGAGCTCAACGGTTTCCAGACGGGGCCCGGTAAATCTAACGCCACCTCCCGGGGTGTCCCCCACCTCGGCCCCAGGCCCGGCCCCTCGGCCCCTTCCCCGCCGCCGCCGGTTGTCAGGGCGGCTCAGGGGGGAGGCACCGCCTCGGGACCCGCTCTCGCCCCCAGGACCCCCTCGGGCCCCCCCCAAACGCGCCGCCAGCCCCCCCCGTACCTGTCCCGGTGCCCCGGTCTCGCCAAACCCCAGCGCCGGCCGCCCCGCCTCACTTTCAAATCTCACCTCTCAACGCTCATTGGCCAATGCCGGCCCGCCCGCAGGCTCTCATTGGCCCGCTCACTGGGGGCCGTTGATGGGTAGAGAAAAGATCCCGGCGCCCCTTGTTTATCGGTCGCCACGCTCGAGTTTGATTGGTTGAGGTGTGCGTTTTACTGCCGGTGCTTGCCACTGATTGGCTGGCGGCGTGAGGGAGGCGAGGCGGGAGCGGCGGCTTCCGCGCGCTGCGGGGGCGTCGTTCTGAGATGGTGGCGGCGTCCCCTCAGGGTCGCGGCTGCGGCTCTGGGCCCTCAGGGTGAGGGGTCCGGGGGTGTCTTAGGGCTCTCCCGGCGCTCAGGCAGGTCTGGGTCCTGAGGTACCTCGGTGAGCGCCTTCCTGCGGAGCCGCAGCCGGGTTCACGCGGGTCCGAAAAGGCCTGAGGGCCTTTGCCGCCCCCTCAGTTTTCTCCTGGGTGTCCGTCGCACCGACCCGCCGGCTCTGCTGGGGCGGGTTGTGTTTAACGTGCCAGGCGGGCTGTGCCGGGTTTGCCTAGAAAAACGCGCAAAACCGAAATGCCAAAAAAAAACGCCGCGGAGGAGGGGAGCGGCCGCTTGGGGGCACCGCAGAAATGCGGTCGGCATTTGGGAAGGGAGCGCTGCCAAGCGGGAACCCGCCGAGCTGAGAAAACACGGTCATTGGGTTTTCCAACCAAGTTCCTGAGAGCTAGCGATTTTACTGGGTGAACAGGGATAAACGTGTTATTATTTAATAGCGATAAACAAGCCGTTTGAACATAAAATCTCATTATTGGTGGTCGTAAGTAGGGGACAACTGCACCAAAAAATACAGGACCTCCATATCACAATTTTTATGTTTTTACCCAAACGTGATTACAGTGGATGGCGACTGCTATAAGTGGATTAAGAGACCATTTGGTCAGAGCTGTTCCCTCCAGCATCACCCAAGAGCAGCTCGGTACGGACTGCCAGGGGTTACAGCAAAGATTCGCAAACACTGACCACTGATTCACTATGGGAGAGTAAGAAAAGAGTCTGGAGGTGACTGACTGCTGCCGGGTTCCCCAATGGTATGAAAAAGATCCAGCCGACAGAGCTACAGGAGTTCATATTTGTAGACTCTGCCCACAGAGTCCAATCCATTGCAGTCCTTACTGTTTGCTGATCTTTTTTTTCTTTCCTCTTTTTCTCCCAAATCAATGGAGTTTGAGGGCATTTAGTAGTTCTACCGTACGATATCAGGGTACAGTGAGCTGTGCTGAACGCCGAGTTTTAGCAGAAAAAAATTAGGAGTGTCTTCCCTCCAATGAAAAAATAATTTTTCCTTACTGCATACCTGCATGTGAGGGATCCCTTCGTGCTGAAACAATCCTTCTTTGCTCCTCAGAATGCCTGGAGTGGTGCGTTTGCTAATTTGTGGTGGTTGTTGATGCTAAATTTAGGAAGTGCTACAGCCGGGGCTTTTGTCCCACTAGTTCAAATAACACCACCAGCAGGACGCCCTTCCAGGCAGACTGGTAACTCAAGTACCTCACTTGGGTCCTCGGCAGGCTCGGGCTTTGCCGTGCACCTTCGCTGGTGGTTACCTGAGCTAGGTAGGTTAAAACCAGGATAGATTTCTTTAACGTGCTGCAGTGACACCTTCCACCAATATCTAGGTCACCACAAGGGTCTTGAGGTATTTAAATAATGCCATAAACTTAATTACAATATCACTTTAAGATAAAACATGGTAATCGGGTGTTTTTCAACCAAATTCCTGATTGCTGCTGAGTTTATTGTGTTAAAAGGAATAAGCATATTAATAGAGAGAAACAACTCATTATCCGGTACAGATATTGTACATGCCTGAAAGGTTAAACCTGTCATTCTCGCACAGTCTTGCTGATTTTATGATAATATGCCTACATTTTAGCTATTGAGGCTTTGAGAACCAATTTGAATTTATCTCTTTCTTGACAATATAACTGTCATTATTGGATACCTTTTGTACTGGGGAGATCATTATGCAGAAATTTGCTAACTTGCTCTTGTTGCTCTTCGTTTGTTCACATGGGATATTGTTCTTTGAGAGGGTAATTCTTCTCAGCCTTGCATAAATGTACCCTATTGAAAAGCAATACAGAGCATGCAGGGAAACCTGTCTCCAAATTTAGCCCTGAAATAATTACACTTTCTAAATATAGCGCTGCTCACGTAGACTGGATATTAGGCAAAATTTCTTTAACGGAAGAGTGGTGAGGCACTGAACAGGCTGCCCAGGGAAGTGATGGAGTCACCATCCCTGGAGGTGTTCAAAAAACACGTAGATGTGGCACGTTGGGACATGGTTTCGTGGTCATGGTAGTGTTGGATCGACGGTTGGGCTTGATCATCTTAGAGGTCTTTGCCAACCTTAATGATTCTGTGATTCTATACGCAGAAAATAGAAGCTAAATTCCTGTCTTAAGCAACTAGGGAACACAGTTAAGCCTTCTGCTATGTCTTCTTGTTCTGCTCTCTGCGTTTCATTTTGCACAGTAGCACATTTTAACAGGAGTGTGAGGCAGCCACCCACCAAACCCCTAATGCCTCAGCCAGTAGCCTGCGAGGAGAGATGGACATTTGGACTCTCACCAGGGTGAGCTCGAAGAGCGTGTTCCCTTTCCAGGATGTTTGCTCTACCACGTAGATGAGCACATACAACAAACGACATCAAAGGCAACCGCTACAGCCCGTGGCGTTGAAAAGAAATCGGTAACCTCGCTCTGTTCCTTCACCGAGCACTTGCAGACTCCTAAACGCCGGATGCATGGGCCCAGGATCCTGAGCTGATGGAAATGCCTGCGTGCTGGCTGTGCAAAGCGAGTGTAATACAGCCCTTGTTTGATGTTTCCTGCAACCAGGTCTCTGCTCCGTTGGTGAGAGTTTCCACTCGCCCTTGGGAGGTGTCTTAACACTCTCCGGGCTATAAATAGAAAGACGAGGTACCTGACTCTGGGTGTTATATTGCACTCTGGCAGCCTGATACCTAGCAGCTCGATGTTGTAGCACATTTATAAGCTCCCAGCTTCCACTGCAGCTCCCCTAAAATGCAAACTAATAATCCTATAATGCAAACTATGGTTGGAAACAAAGCCTGAATATTTTTTCTCTCAGCGTATCTTTACATCCTCTGTTATTTACTGTGTGTTCACACCGACTGTTCTCTGCTGATTTCGATTTCAGTCAAAAACCCACTTTAGCAGCTGGTTTCATCCTCCAAGACCCAAAGCCACATTCTTAAGGAAATCACGTTTGGAAAAACAGACTCAAACCTTGTTGGTTTTCTTCCATGGTGAAGAGGGGAGCAGGAATTAGCCCAAGAACAAATGCTGGATTCAACCATGAGCCACCGTTGAGACCAAACTTCTGGTTGTTTCCAGGGACTTCGGAGTGGGTTACTTTGGGTGAATTACACTTTCATGCCCATGCGCAAAAGCAGATGGAGAAACTGCTTGTTGCGGTGACATTAGATGACGTTTCAGCAGCGTGAAGTAGGTTTCTAATAGAGTTAGGCCAAGACCATTGCATTTTCATTGAAAAAAACCATCCTTTTCCCTAGCTTAGACAAGACTTCTGGGTTTTTGTTTTGTTTTTTTTTTATTTTGGCTTAAAACTTGTATGTATTTTTTCTCAGCAGGCACCTCCTTTGTGTCTCCATTGCCCAGAAGCAAAACATCTCATATGGAAGCTGAATGCGACTGCTGGAGTTAAGTGTTTCATGGTTAAAGCAAATACAAGGAACAGCTTGGTTTAGAGAGTCCATCGCCACAAAAGCTTTGAGGAATATGACTGTTAATTAAGATGGAAACAATAAAAGAGCTCTAACAACTTGGTTAATCCTGTGTACTCTGACAGAGTTAAACTTCTCCAGGTCTCCGATAAGATAGGACCGGTTTTCTTTATCTATTGTTTTTTCAATGTTCAAGGCTACTGAAATGCAAAAAGTGCCAGATGGCCATGTAAGCTAAACAATGCGCAAAATCTTTCTTATATTATCACTAAATGCCCTGGGGGGTGGGGTGCGGGTGGCGGGAGAAAGGTTATTTAATCATTAGAAGTCACTTAGCAGCAAATGGCGTTTAGCTGTCTTTATCAACGGGCAACAAAAGCTGGGGTCTATACCATTGGGCCTTTTTCTAGTATGACAGGGCACATATTTCATGCCCCTTTAAGTCATCTGGTGATATCTTGTGTCAGCGTATGTCACTGAACTGGGGCACTGTACTAGTAAGTTTTTTGTTTGTTTTTTTTTGCCATGTGCACAAACAAATCGCCATGGCCCCATACCAAAATACAGAATTTTCCCCTGGAACACATGAAGCTACAGCGTCAGCAGCAGTTAAATCCTGTTGTTGTTCTGGGATTTTGTTACCGTCCAGAGGAGAAAGTACTGGAGGGATGAAGAACTGTAGGTTCTGTTTTCCATCCTGTCGCTGATCTAATATTTGACCTTCAGCAACTCATTTTTACCTCTGTCTTCTCTCCTGTCCTCGCTTTGTCTTTGTATGTAGCAGCCACAGCCAGCAGGGACTCTGGAGACTTTGGGAGACTCATCTCGGCCATCTGAGACGCCCCATCAGTGTGATCCTGTGCCCTGGCTAACAAGCCCTGCCCCTCGTCAGGACTCCTGCGGCACAGCACAGCGCTGACACACTTAACGCTGCTTTTTAGCTTGAGAACGGTCTCAGAGATCTCATAGTATTACATTACATGGAATAAGCAGTGTCTCCGCTGCCGCCCTCCTGCAGGTCAGAGAAGCCAGGCTTTTTTTGGTTTTCTGACCCTGATGATCTCACCCTGGATCATCCATGGTCCCCGCATCCCTCCTCGCTTCCCTCTAAGCAGAAACGAGCTGCTAAAATCTTCTTTTGAGGAGACGGAAGGCTCCTTCTTGCAGGAACCCCTTAGGCTCAAGCTACCATCTGGTTCCACTGCTTAATTCCTCTTTCCCAACACCTTCCCTTTGCATTTCACTCTTACTCTCAGTTCCTTTCGTTTCAGAGAACTTCTCCCATGCCCGTCTCTTTCTCCCTGCAGGCTGAGGGCTTCGCAAGGGCGGTGCAGAGAAGATACCAGGGGTGATGCCTGCATGATGAACCAGTGCCTGGGATCTGCACAGCCCCTGGGAAGCATCAAGAAAAGCAGCTCACATTTTCCTCTGCCGAGGAGAGTGACCGCACAGATCACAGCAAAGGGTATTTAGCGATTGTGCCTGGGAGCTGACACGTTGGCAAGACAAGCTCTCTGGCAAGGTGGGGTTCCAGTGCCCTGAGGGACGACCCCTTCGTGTTCCCAGTAACCTCCAGCAGCTCTCTTGGCCCTGCAGTCAGGAGTTAAGTAGGTTTTAAAGCCAGAAGGTTCTATCAAATGAGTTTCTTTGGCCTCCTGCAGGGGACTGCATAGATTTTTTTCGCCTCTTATCACCATATTAAACCCACTCGTACGGTGCCAGGCAGCGGGCTGGGAGCTGGCACCCACCGCTGCTCTGGGTGCCGCGCCGCTTCGCTAACCCTGACGGCGACGCGCTACCGGCGGTGAGCTCCGCGCCGGGAGACCCCGGGACGGGCAAGGCCGCGGGGGCCCCATGGCGAGGCCTCGCCCTTCCCAGGTGCCCAGCACCGGCGTCTGCCCTTAGCCCTGCCGGCTAGGCTCCGAGGAGATCGCTGAGGAGCAGCCTGGGAGCCCCGCCAGGCCCCGACTCGGGGCCCCGGTGCCCGCCCGGCGCTGCCTGGCGCGGCGGCCCGGCCGGTGCCTGGCACGGCGCGGGGGCGGTCGGCGCCGCCTCGGCCCTCCCCGGCGGGCCCGGGCCCGTCCCGCTCCGCCCCGCCCCGGGAGCGGATTGGCGCGACCGGCGCGGCCCCTCCCGCCGCGGCGGCTGGGCGCACCGAGGGGGGGATCCGGCCGCGCCGAGCCCAGCCTGGCGGAGCTCGCCGCCGGGACGCCCCCTCCTCCCCGCCGCCAGCGCGGCCGGCCCCGCTCCCGGTAGGTTTGTAGCGGGGGGGAAACGGTGGTGGTATTGGGGGGGAGCTCGGTTGGCGACCGCCCGGCCGGGGCGGGCAGGTGGGCGGCGAGCAGGCCCCGCACGCAGCGCCCGCGCTCCCGGCCGGCCATGGCGGACTCCGGAGGCCGCCGAGGGGCTGTTGGCCGCCCGCCGGACGGGGCTGCGCGGCGCCGGGCCGCAAAGGAAGGCACCGGGCCTCCTCGCATTCTCTCGCCGCCGGCCGGCCGGCCCTCTTTCGGCTTTTATTTTATTTTAATCCCCTCAGCGGCGGGCACCCTTCTCTAGAGCGCTGTGGGAGGCGCCCCCCAAGGGTGGGTTTTATTGCGCTTCCCCCGTCCCTGGCAGCGCTCCCGTGGCCCTTCCCGGCCGGCCCGGCGGGTCTGACAGCGGGAACCGTGTGCCGTGGGTCCGTGTGCCGTGGCTCCGCCGGGGCCTCGGGGCGGGCGTGTGCGGGTCGCGGAGCATCTCCCCTCCCTCCTTCCCTCCCTCCTCCCCGGCCGTTGCGTAACGCGATCGGCCCCCGCGGCCGAAGCCACGCGTGGCCCAGGGCAGCGCCCCGGGGAGGGGGGCTCGGAGGGGAGTTCTGACCCCCCCCCTTCGCTTTTTGCCGGTCACCCTGGCTTGGTGGGCCTGCGGGTAGAGGTTGTTGTGGGTTTTTTTTAAAAAAAAAAGCAAAACCCCCGCGTATTTTCTCCCCGAATGTTGATCTCCTGGGTGCTGTCACTTCCTGATGGCGTTTATCTGCTCCCCCGCAGCTCTCGGCCTTCCACAGGGAAGGGTTGTGAACGTAAACAGTGATCCGAGGGAAAGCTGGTCGTTATTAGATGTTGTAGGTAATGCCGCTAATGACGTGTTTCACGCGGGGATGGTGAAAGAACCTAAGGAAAGGTTAAAAGTCCAATTACAGTGGAAGTGATTCCTTCGCAAAATTACTTCCTCTAAGGCCTTCCTCGAAACAATAAGCGCAGCTTTTAATTTCTGCAGTAAACTGAGGCGATTGATTTGTGCCCTGTGGTGTCCAGCTGGAAAAATAAAATACTGTGTCGGCCAGAGAAGTGGGTCTGACGCCCCGTGAGGTGCTTTGTACAACGCCCGACAACCCCCATACATCTCCCTGCTGTGCTTTTAAATATCTGGGTCGGATGGGGCCGTAAAGCTCAACCGCAGCAGCTTGGGGTTCGTTGGGAGCTGTAAAACCCGCCTGCGAAGCTGTGTAGATACCCAAGTGGTTAACCCTGCTGCGCTGCGTGCTATCGGGGCGATGCCATGGCTCTCGGGATCCAGTTTTGGTAGCTCGAGATATCCAGGCTTGCTTTGAACCGGCGCAGACTCGAGTCGCGAGTCTTAATGAGTGTTTTGCGTAGCGCTTCGTGTTTTCTCGGATGAAAGGTTTTACATAATTGGCCATTATAATTGTCTGTCACCCCTAGAGAAGAGCCAAAAAAAAAGAGAAAAATTAGCGTGAATGTAGACAGTCGTTTTGGAAGTCCAAAGTCTAAACCTGTAAATAAATGCCTGTAGGTTGTTAGTGTTGTTACTGGGGAGGCAGCAAAATGATGGACTAAAAAAAAAAAATAAAAAAAAAATAATCTAGCTCTGTTCTTTCGAGCCATTTGATCAACATCATCCAGGCAAATGACATCCTGCTTACATTGGAGCTACTGGTTCTTCAGCGCCCAGAATTCCTAATGTGACTCCAGTTGCACCAGCAGTGCATTGTTTTATTATTTTTTTCCCCCCCCGTTTTTTTTTTTGTTTTACCCCTTGAAATCTTAACTGGAAGCCTTTTACAGTGTTTTGATGCCTTTTTAATAAACGGCTAATCCTTTGCTGCAGGGGATGGGAGTGTTTTGAATGCAGCGGTTTTGGGTCCGGAGGGGAGGGGGAAGGGAGCGCCTTGTATTGCTTTCCAGCAGCCACCCGCCTTCCCCGTCCCGGAGTCAAAGAGCCTTTTTGACTGGTTTTGAAGGTAACGTGCCCAATTCTCCTCTTACATGCTAAACCCCATAAATTTGCTGTAGCGCAGAGCCTTTGAGGGACAGAAGTGGAATGTCAAGGAGCCTGGGCTTCATCACGAGCAGCCTGGTAACAAAGGCTGTGTCTGTTAATTGCGTGGAGCGTATCAAAATCTCTCCTTCTAATGACAAAGTTCCATTTTAATAGGTGTGAAAAGTTGGCGATTTGATTTAATAGCAGCGTCTTAAAATCATCTCTGTATGACTAAGTTGTCTCTTTCATATTTAATTGGAGAGTGAGCAGAGGTTGAGGAGGAAGCTGTGCGCATTTCGCTTGTACTGAACGCTCTTCAAAATCTTCTCTCCATGTAGATAAGGATCGGGAAGAAGTTGTGAGTGACTTGTCAAGCACTCAGCTGCAGCTAGTTTTCTTATGGGCTTATAAGACATCTTTCTGTCCTTCAAAATTGGAAGCTCGTCTTTTAACATGCTGCAGACGTACCGCGGCGTGGGTGAACTCTCCGCCGGCTTGAATTGCAGCGAGAGCGCGTGTTCATAGAGCCTGGCCTGCAGTTCCTGCGCTGGGAAGGGCTGTGGTTTTCGGGTACAGAGGTGCCAGCGTCTTATTTCTGGTGCTATGAAGTTGAATTCTGTGTAGTAGATGCACAATACTACTTAGGTACTAACTGTCCCTGAGGTTCCAGGTGTCAGCGTGTTCATCCCAATGTGTTATTTTCACTTCTCGCTGCCCTGTACCGCAACGAAATCAACTTGGTGAAACCCTCAAACACCGGTTGCTTTATTACCAGCAGATCTGGCGTATTTCAGTGTTTTCTGGTGCAGTTTTGATACCTGGTTTCAAAGAAAATAGCAGCTTTTCTTGTACCTGGTAGTTGAGTCTGTAAGAATGCATAGGACTGGTTCTAAGCCTGCGATTAAAGGTAAGGTAGCTTTGGAAGCATGCATCTCTGTTGCCCCTGTCTGCTGCTTTTTTTGGCTCTTGTGGATCATTTGGTCATCAGATGTGTTACCAGATGTTCTTATTGATAGATTTAAGCTTCTGAAGGAGAGCTTAGTCGGTGAAAGTTGCTGGTTAGAGACCCAACTTCCCAGCTTTGTAGGTTCTGCAGTAAGGAGGGCACAGGAATGCTGCTTTGGTATGTGTGGCTGCTCAGTTTTTTATTTATACCATATTTTGCCAGTTTTGTTTTCTAAGCTATATTGATTCTTTTAGCTTATTAAAGTTAGAATCCATTGAAGTCAGTGTCACAGACTTTGTTTTTTTTTTTTTTCTTCCTCCTTCAAAAATACGAACTGAGATAATTGCCTATAGTTCAGATTCTGCCTGTAGGTGTGGGATTTGTATTTGCAGTTTGCGTTTGTAGTTGTGGAATTAGTGTTTATTTCCTAAATAACTATTCTTTTTTGTCTTGTTGTGCAAGAGGAATATCTGCTGCATCACTTGCTGGTCCTGCTGTTGCAGTCACACCTAGAGCAGTACTGGAGATGTCCGTACCACCGCAGGCACGGCGGTTAATTTTTAATCTCGCTGTCGTGGGTACCAAATGCAGAGAAAAGGCAACAGAAGTGGCTTTGGTGTAGGGTGGACTCGTGTGACCCCCATCGATGGTTCTCGCGTTGGACAGCCGGTTTGCGGTAAAACCGAAGCGCTCGCAGCGTCGTCGCAATGGGTATCGGATGCAGATGGATTAAATATAGCTCAGGTGTGCCTAAACCTGTTGCAATCCAGAGGTAAGAGGAGTGTTTACACGCATCACCTTCCTACACGTCGGAGGTTCAACTGCCTCTTTCGTAGGGAGTTGCTGCTGGGCAGCCACATGACTGCCTAATGCTTTTTCGAGAGTAAAAATACGCTTCGGAGGGACGCGCGCGTGGCTGTTTAAGAAAATGTCAGCTTTCCGAAAAATAAATATATTATTCGGAAATGGCTGACTGGTATCTTGGGGTGTGGAAAATAGTGCTCTTTTCCGTCTGCTTTAAAAAAAAAATAATAAAATCCTGCCTTAGAAGTAGCAAAGTAATGGCATTTAGGTAGTACAGAGGCTGAATTTCTGCCAGTTAAAATCTTGCCGTCCTAATGTGCCGTTCTGTACAGTGCTTGGAAGCTAATATACAGTGTTCTTCTGCCTTGCAGCAAAAACAACTAGTGATTAAAAATTCAGCAGATGTTGTGGTTCACTTAACTACTTGTTCTTGCATCATTCAGGTCATATCACACAATTAATGTTGCTAATGTTCAATCTAGATTTTTTTTTATTTTTTTTTTGTTCTAAGAATGGAAATTATCTGAGCTGCCATGGGATTTACAGAACTGTTTTGGCAGGAACTGGGCTATGCAAAGTAAATTATTCAGAACTGTTTTCATTCTTCCCCTAACTTGGAGAATCTCCTTTTTGATTTCTCAAATATTATTTGTTCGTGCCAGACGGGGCTTTAATTTCTGCAGCTTTTCCCACTTCAAAAATCGAAGTGTTTTCTTCTGGTTGCTTTAAGATAAATGAGCCTCCCTAGTTGAGAAGGGGGGGGGAAAAAAGAGCACGATAGGTCTAAGTGCTTGCTTTCTTACTTAAACTCAGTATTTCGTTTGGCCACGGAAGTATTTTTCTATGAGGCTTCTCGTTTTGTTTCGGGCAGGGTTTCTGCCGCTTTCGGCACATCTACTTTGAATTTGCACAATTTTGGTTAATAGCGTTCAATTCGGTGTGTCGCTTGCTGGACTTGTAAATTAAACTTTCCCCTCCCAATGTTCCTTGAATTATGTAAGTTTTGGATTCTTTTTGTAGCACACGCAGGTTCTGGAAACCCTTTCTGGGCTACTCGGAGCTGCAAAGCGATGTTTGCGTAGCAAGACTTGTAGCTCATTTTCACTTCTTTCACCACATACCTGTTGGGAAGCACGAGAAGCAGCCTATCCCCTCTCGACACGATTAGTGCAGGAACTGTGATTTTCGTCGACCTCTCGGTGCCTTCTCAGGACTCACCTGCTGATATTTTTGTGGTAGGGGGTTGGATGCTCCTAGGCGCATCTGGATACGTGCGTTGACATCCGTCTGGATGGATCCTGCTTCCGTAAGCACGGTATAAACGCCAAGGTTAATGCTGAGAGAAGTTGCAGGGCTTTTCCAAGTCACTCGCTGTACTGGGGCGGCTCTTGGCTCGAGTGCTTAAGAGAAACTAAATTCAGAATGTGGAGCGCAGGTGGAGTATTTTGGTCAAGGGCACGCACGAGGTTCAGCCGTCGTTCGGCGCCTTGCCGCAGGTAGCTGGAGAATTGCAGGGCTTAGGAGAAAGCTGTGTCCTCTTAATGATGGGAATGGAAAAGGTGGATTTGTGCGTTACGGGGTACGAGGCACAATATAACAGTGGATAGGCCTTTTTTGGAGATTTTGGAGAAGTAATGCGCAAAAGCTGGAGACTTGCAGTCCACCCGCGTTGTTTGAACTCGCAGTTGGGATGACTTTTTGTGATCTGTCAATTAGCACATCAAGAGGATGTGTTTTTCGTCGAGGCAGACCTTTTTTTTGGTTGGAAAAACCTGTTTGGACTATTCACGCTGATGTACTTTGAGACAACTTGTTTTGGCTGAATTGTGGGCGGATAGTCAGTTGGTTTGAAAAATGAAGTCTTAAATATCTAACCCAGCCCCTCGGCCTCTTTTAGTGTCCTGTTTAGAATGAGGGAGAAGAAGGATTCAGATTGGTTTTCACATGTTCTTGATACCATGTGTGCACGTATCCAACGTGCTGTATTTGCAGAATTAATATTCAAGATAATATGTTTAATCCCCAATTGCAAAAAAAAAAAAAAAAATAGCTTCACACACAGCTAATTCCATCTGCTGGAAAAAGAAGAGCGAGGCTAACTTCATCACTTATTTGGGACCTGCATTTTGCTGCGCTAATTACTATGTATGAACTTTGGAAATTTGCATAATTTTTTGGCAAACCTAGGCGGCAGCCATTTAATTTAGAATTTTATTAACTTTAGACATCCCTAGCAACTCCTAAGCTATTTTTTTTTCCTCTTTGCAGTGACTTATATATATAACAGCAGCTTGCTGCATTGCCAGTAACTTTCAGCCTGCCATCTAACACGAATTTTCTTCTGTCGTTCTAATAAAAAAACGTTGAAATTCTTGGGAAACGAATGCTAAACGGGTAAAATTAGAAGTTAGATTTTGGTTGCTGCACTGCAGTGTGAGGAGAGCACTCAGAATGTTTTAAGTATAGATGGTTTTCAAAAAGTAACCTTGGGGAAACTGGGGCATGTCAAGTCTGGTCCTAATTCTGCTAAAAGCTGGTCTCATGATGTGAATTCTTAAGCTCCAAAGAGTTTGGATGTAAAATCATTGTGGATAGCAATGTTCTCCCTTACTAAAAGACTGGGTTTTGACACGTTTTCAGCTTCTCAAGGTGTCCAGCAATGCCTTTTCCACTTGGTTTCCTTTTATTCTTGCGACCTCCTTTTGCAGAGTGGCAGCCAGTGGAGGTGTATAGTCTGTAAAATATTAAAATGGTTGGAATTACTGTCTGCTTTGTCGGAATGCTCTTACTGGCTCATTTTCTTTTGGATGTGATAGAGTGGATTAATTTTAAAATCTGAACTATTCTCTCTGCGTTACGGTCTTAGCCCGCTTTCTGTCTCTGTACCGTCAGAAACTTCTTTTTTTTTTTTGCTGTGGGCAAGTACAGTCCCGTGTCTTTGTCCCCTCTTCCCTCCTCCCTCTTATTCCGTTGATCACTTAAGAATGCAGTTTCTTCCTTGGGATGAGCAGGGGTTATATTGCTAGACTCTTTAATTCTTCTCTAATTGGCAGAAAGCCAAGCCTAAAATCTTGTTCGTAAGTCACTCGAGAGATTCCTTTGTACACGCTATTACTTTGTGTGCTAACATTGCTGAAAAGATCTTTTTTTTTTCTTTAAAAAAAATAAAATTTCCCCCTCCTTCTTCCAAGTCTAGACCAGGCATAATTATGTTCGTGTGTACGTGTAGGCTTGGGTGTTGCAGCTCTGCAGCCCAGCAGGAGATTTAAAGTCCTTGGGCAGTTCAAGACCAAAATTTCTTGTAGCATCAAAGGCAGCGGCTATCCCTCTGCACCTAGGTAGGCGAAATAATTTTTCTGTTGTATCTAAACTTCAAAGACAAACTCATGGCTTGTGCCTGTGGTTTGGCTTTCTGCAGTGTGTGTCGTGCTGGAGGCTATATTTTAAAAAAAAAAAAGAAAAGAGTTTGGACACTGAGTTCAAACAGGACTCGCTGTGTATCGAGTGATAGTTGCTAGTGTGAATTGGGGTTTGTGCTCGCTGGCTCACGTGCTTCCAGAGGCAGCCCAGTCCCCTTTTTCATTTATAAAGCTCTTCATTGAGCTCTTTGTGGTGAACTTTGCCTCACCTAAGTCTTGCAAAGCGCGAAAATCCTTTTTGTCGTGAAGCATCTGCTCTGGCGTTGGGATCCTGCTCTCAAACCTTCAGTGTTTCCTCCTGTCCTGACTCCTGAGGTTGAGAGAAACACCCTGAAAAAAAAAAAAAAAATATATATGCAAAGCTGCTGTTGCTTTGGTGCTGTGCAGCCTGTTGTGCTGAGTGTGATTTTCTCATTCATTTGGCTTCGTGGACATCTCCCCGTCCGGGCAGAGGAGGGCTGTCCTGCACGCGAGGTGTGGTAGCTTGGGACAAATGTCGGGTACTTGGTAAATGAACTCTGAAAAAACCCCCCAAAAATCTTTAAGGAAAGCCTGTCCTCTGGAAATGGGTTTCCAAACTTCGATGTAACCGTCAGGACACCAGAGCTTGTCATCAGCTGTGACACACTGTTCATTTCCTCTTTTTTAAAAATTTTTTAATTCCATTTAATTTCCTTTCTAAAGAAGGATGGCACTCTAGTGTTGGTTTATTTTTCTGAAATGAGGTAACTTTATCTTAATACACAGATGAGTGAAGTGATGCGAAGAGCGCTTGTTTATGCGTCTGAAATCTAAGTAAATCTGCTACCACTTGTGATTTTTGGGGTGTGGGAGGATTACTGAGAGCGATGAATCCGTCTTCCACGGCACTAAGAAGAAAAATGCTGTTTTCTCTTTGAATGCTCGCGGATTTTACTTTATGGTTATTTTTAGATGCAGTAGGACTGCAAGTGTAGTCATATTAAAATGTAAAATAACTTGGTCTTGCAGCAGACGCGGTTGGAGACGTGTCTTTGGTACAAGTGACTGGGAATTCTCTTCTAACCCAGCTTGGGAGCTCGGAGGAGTTTGGGTCATGCTCCCTCCAGGGGTGGTGACATGGGATGTCACCCCAGAGTGGACTAAACCAGTTTTTTTCCTGATGACTGCTTTGTTAGGCTTTGTGTGGGGTTGTCTGAATGGTGTCCACTGATGTGTCACCTCTAGGCTTCGGGGTAAATTGTAGGATAAATAGTGGTAGTTTACATAGCTTTGTAGCAAATGTCCCTGCGGCATTCTGCACACTCTTCCTGCCTCACAAGGTGGGTTTTTTTTTGGTTTTTTCCTCCCCTTTTTCCTCTTTTTGGATCAGTAGATGTAGCCAGTGAGGAAAGGGTCGCGTACGAGTTTTGCGAAGTTAACGCAGCTTCGTCCCTGGCCTGACAGAATCTGAGGAAGTGAAGGCACCAGAGTGTCCTGCAGGGGTGGCCCAGTGGTCTTTGGGAAAACATTGGAGAGAGGTTGGGAAGAACTTAACTCAGGAAAAGAGCCAAGGAACTTAATCTACGCGTAAAATCGTTGCATCCCTAGTGCAGCTATACAGAGCAAGTTCCATGATGTTTCTAGTTGCGTTGGTCTTGGTTGTAAGCGTTGTGTGTTTTTTTGTGGTGGGTGGTGGGTTTTTTGTTTGTTTTGTTTTCTTGTGGGTTTTTTTTTTTTTTGTTTTTACTGGCTAGAGGAATCCCAACTGTCCCCCAACCCACCCTTGTGTTACCTGGGTCACAACATACCACCAAGGAATTGTTTTTCATCAGGTGACAGGCCACTAAGGACTGAGGACTCCAGTCGGGCTCCTTTGCGTTTGAAGAAGCCTGGAGATTTTCAAAAACATGTAAATGCAGAAGCTCGTGATCACAGATAGAGAAACTTTACTGAGGTGTACGTGAGGCAGAGGCTGTTGGGAAGCAGAAGGTATGTCTTTAATTAGACCAACTGGTATCTCTGGGGTGGAGGGGAGGATGAGCGAGCTTTTTGAGCGTGGATAAATATCAACACATCTTTTAGCAGAGTTGCAGTTTGGAAGCAGGGATTTCCTGTGAGATGCCGTTTGGCTTTGGGGTGTCTGGGGCCTTTCTGTGTCTTCTCTACATTAGTTGCACACGCAGAAGCTGCGTGTGTCGCTTTGCAAATATAAAGCACAGCCCTTTAAGGGAAGGTAGGCTGCGGATTACTCGGGTAGGATGACCCAGCGTTTTTAGGCTGGGCTCAGGAAAGCTACAGGGAGTGCCAGCAAGCGATCCCTGCATCCTGACTTTTTAATACATTCTCTTCACAGTGGTCGTGCCCAGAAATATTAGCAAGAGATGCTTTAATTTAAAGCTAGTAGGGCTTTTTTCCCCCTCCCCCCCCCTTTTTTTTTTCCCTCTAAAAAACTGGTGTGCTTTGACTGGAATAGCTAAATGCAGACATGTTAAGCTTAATATATGCATGTGTGGGTACCTGAGAAAACATCCCATTAAGCAAACCAGTAACTTTCTTCTGGGGAGATGCTGAGAATATCATCTTCGCTGCCAGTCAGGGCTAAGCCAGGCTTGTTAGCAGCTTGTAAGCAACAGCCCTACTTTGCTTTGTAGGTATTTTAAGTGATGAGGGTAGCAGAGCTAGAGGGAGAGGTGATAACGTCTGTGCTGGTATTTTTTTTAGAGGAGGAAGAGATGGGACTAATTGCATACCTTCCAATTCCAGTTACTTCATTACCGAATAATCATTGGAGCAGCCCTGCAATCTGCTCTGATAGCAGATAAGTGGCGTGGCTTGCAGAACTTTAATCTAAACAAAACTTAAGTGCTTTTTCCTTTTTCCCTGGAGTGAAACTGTAATTTCGTTATGTGAATGGTAGCCAGGACTGAGTTGTTTTTGCAGCTGTCAGGATGCCTCTCTGGACTTCGTGCATTATAGAGGTGTGTCCCCCAGTGCCTGTACCAAAAACACTCTAAAATACTACATTTCTCTACCTGGCAGCTCCTGCTGAAGGCTCTCCAAGTGGTTTGCCATGTGAAGATCTGTTTAACTTTGATGTTCAGTGTCTTAAAGGGTTTAGATATAAGCCCATGAACGTTTAGGTTGAATTTCCTTTCCCTAGCAATAAATGTTAATTAGTTTCTCTGTCTGTATTAGAGTAGCCAAGGAAAAGAGCCTGAGCACACCTCTGCTACCAAGTCTGCTGCTTCAGAATACGAGTCCCAGTGGTGAAGAGCGGTCACGGTGACGAGGCTTTAGCAGAATTGCGCAACTTCTGTTCCCCAGTGCGGAAATAGCGTTACGGGCGACTCGTATGATGCAAAAGGGAATTATGGGGCAGAGCTTCAGAGAGGGTTTTTCTCGTCTTTCTTTGAAACGGGATAAAAGTCAAGTCGTGCATCAGGTTCAATCCCGATAAAATTCCTTCTTGGAACTGGTGTTTCTGAAAGATGATGATTGTGAGGTTCTGGCTTGACACCGCAGGCAAGTGTCTGGATTTTGCCTGGCGTAGTACTGGGCAAAGCTTAAACTCTTGTCAGGCTCCCTTTTTCTGGACTGCCATAGAACTGTTAAATCTGCCCTATTCCTGAAAAGACAGCTGACTGCGCAGCCTCAGCCGCGTACAATTCTTTTGTCCCTGCTTTTGACTTGAATGGAAAAGTAGTTTCTTTTCGCATTAAATCGACCTCGACTGTTGCTGCCCCAGAGGGGATCTGTTCTTGCAGGCTCTGCCCGGACTCCAGGCAGAGCGGCGCTTGGCTCTCGCCGCTTTTTGCTGTAACTCAAGTCGGGGCGATGGGAGGATGGTAACCCACAGACAGCTGTCGACAGGTAAAACGTCTTGGGGAAAGAAAATATAATATGCTTTTAAAAAAAAAACGTTGGTAGTTTTTATAACTTTGGTCTTGGTTGCGTTGGTCGTAACTTGGCCGATGGGGTTGCTCATGTGGAGCTACTTAATGTGGATCCAACTGCAGTGTAAGTTGGAATAACCTCAGGTGAACTGATGGTGAATTGCAAAGAATTAGAGTGTGAAGCCCCCTTAGGTCGGGTGTTGCATTTATAGGGTGGCTTTCAGAGGGAAAGACCCGAACGCGGTTTGCAAACTCACGTTAGCGTTTTGTGCTGGAGGGAATCAGTGCCTTGGTAAGAACGATATGAATTCCTTTAATGAGATCAATCACCTATTTTTTAAGGTGGTATTTCTTTATTCATATAGTGCAGAATACCTCATTCCTATGAAAATCTGTGGCTGATCAGACATCCATTTTTAGCCACTGGTACTGCAGGGACGGGAGGCTGGATTGGGTATAAAATAAAAGCTAGGTTCAAACCTGGCAGCAGGGCTGCCTGACCCTGAATTTGCGGGGGAAGTCAGCCCAGAATGTTCTCTGGCACAGTTTCCTTGGGAAAAGGCTGTAGGGTGCACGAGTCTTGTGTGAGGGCACGGGTGCCACGCTGTCTTTGTACAAGAGGTCGAGGGCTTTGCCTTTATAGGGAAAAGAAGGTGAAAGATGGGCCGTGATAACTTTTTCTCATGCTGGCCGACCAGCTCTGAGGGTCAGGTAGGTGGAAAGGGACAGGAGGCCCAGCTGGGTGGTGAGGAAGGGTCTGTAAAGCACAGTTCCTTCCTACGAGTAGGTGAAACTCCTCCACTGGTGTGCTTAAAAGGAGGGTTAACATCATAGCTTGGCGTCTTTTGCTCTGGGGTGGACTGCTGGCTGATCAAAAGGTGAAAGAATGCCTCAAACCCACAGTGCTGGATAGTATTGTGTTAGCTGTTGAATGGTTGTGTCTTGTTCTGTTCCCTTTCTCCAGCAAAGAAGCTAATCCTACATCTCAAAATGGCCTGTTTGATTTTAGTATTTTTTTTCTGAGATTGCCTTTGTGTGTGTGTAGGTCGGCAAGGCTCTCGTGACCGGTTGGGCTGGTGAGTTGCCTTCCCCACGCTCCGCGTTGCCTTTTGAAGTTTGTTAACCGAGCTTCCACGGCAGCCACCCAGCCTTGGCTCTTCTCCGGCCTTTGTTTACCTCTTAATGGTCGAAGCATGCCTCGGTACTTCCTTCCTCTCTTTCTTGTGTTTGGCTTGCGGGTTCGATCGCCCCTCGCAAGCAACGTACGGCTGCTGGAATCGACACACGGGACTGGGAAGGTGGATGATGAGTGTCCACAGCTTTTTGCATTGGTGCGTTCACAAGCTGGGATGGGTGCACTGGGGCTACTCGTGTGCTTCAACATCCAGTACTTAGTTATGATCCATCCTGACTGTAGAAAATGACTTGGAGACTTTTCAGGGGGAAAAAAAAAAAAAAAAAAGTTTAACGAGCACTTGAAGGGCCACAATCCTGTAGATTGTATGTGGTGTCATGTAGCTGTGAGCAGGTTTTCCTTGTTGCAGAAGCTGGATTGATTCCTGAGGGCTGGACAGCATCTGATGGGAGGGAGAGGGAAAAGCTTTAATCTGAATTTACTGGGTAGTTAATAAGAAAGACCTCTGCCCTGAGTAACTTGTTCAGCCTATGTTATGTTGCAGCAGCTCCATGGAGATGAAGCCTGCTTGGCTTTATTTTGCTCTGAAATCCATTTGGCTTAAAGCTGCCTCCAGAATCTCAGCCCCTGTGGTACGTCAGACTCGCAGCTGGGTAACCTGCTGGGTGTTTAAGGACCGAGGTTGGGGCAAAGCCTGGATGTTTTGATGACTGAAAAGGTGACATCGACACGACACGTGGAACTTGTCATTCGGGTGTCCTCCTGCTGAGAGCAGCATGTGGCTTGCCTGTCTCTTTTGCCCTTTATAATTTGCAATTTGTATTTAAAAATAGAGGCGTTGAAGTTTGTTTTCTCTGCAGTTGTGGTCCGTGGGAGCAATTAGCTGTCGTGACGGTGGCGGCTGATTGCGTAAACTGGTGTTGCTAAAGCGAGCAGGGAGCCAGTGAAGGTATTTGCAGCAGTCATTTAGAAACTGGTGTAATTCAGGTCTGAATCAAGCTCAGGCTCAAACAGGTTGTGGAATTTATTTATACAACACCACTAGGGTGTGTGGCATTGCAGAGACAAATAAACAGTGGTTCCCAGCCCCGAGGCTTGTGTTCGTTATTAGATAACGAAGCATGGGGTAATTACAGCCGGGGACTTGGGTGGAGGGGTGAGGAGAGGGTGAGGGTTACATCCGCGTAGAGAACACGAAATGTTCCTTGTTGCGCTTGCAGCTTGTTAATGGCACTGTTAAGAAATTGTGGGTGCGTCCCAGGTTGTAGGAAGGCTGGCGGTCAGCTTTGCAGAAGGAAGTGCTGAGTGAGTTATAGGAGACGTGGGGATTAACGAGAGAAAGCGGAAGGAGGTGAACTGAAACCAGTCAAGCGTACGGGGAGTGGCTGAGTTTACACGGAGGCTGAACGTGCGAAAGCAACAGCGCTGGAGGGTCTTGAGGAGGATCTTGAGGAGGTTGGGTGTTAGAGCAACGTCTGGGAACCCCCACCCAGACCCCTAAGCGTGTGCCTTTATGAGAGTGGAGGGACAGGTAAAGAAAGGGGTCCAGTGTGGCTACCAAGAGCTTTGCGCACTCTCTGCTGTCCCTGCAACCTGAGCTGCCACGACGCCGAAGCAGCTTGTGCCCAGCCACCCAACAGGACTCGTCTTTGTGGCAGAGCAGCTGCCTTTGACTGTGGTTGCTGGATTCTTTTCGGGGTGTACTCGGTCAGTGAACACTCAAGACCTGCTCGAATTGGTGGTGCTTCACGCGTCAGCAGTACATTGGTGTTCCCGCGTGCTTTAAAAAAAAGATCCGGTTTGGGTTTTTAAGAGTTGGTTTGTAGTTGTAACACTGTTGATGTGTAACTAATTTCCTTTTTCCTTCCCTTTTGCTCTTCAGAAATGCCATTCTCATGAGTGTACAAGGAACCTACAGAACTGTAATGTCTAACCCTCCATGGAGTAACAGCTCTTTGAAGGTACCATCCTTTTTTAACTACGTGGCTTTGTTGTAGGTTGGGTTAATGATGCACTGATGGAAACTGAAGAATCGTGCCTTATGTAATGCTCTCGCCTCTGAAAGGTTGACAGCGCTGTGACACTCTGATCTCTGATTTCCAGAAAAGCTGTGTGCAGCCTAGCACTTGAACCAAGAGTGCCAAGGGGCCATCCCTCTTTTTTTCTGTGAACGATCGCTTTAGGCAGGTCTGGTGTTGCCTTAGGAACAGATGGTGGTTTCTATTCAGAGAGTTAACTAAGCTTTCTTCATACTTGGTGGCCATCCTTGGTAACATATTGCCCTTCGTTTTAGTGACGCATGATGGCTTGCCTGTTTGTCTTCAACTTAATGGCCTCCTGGATCGTTTTGCTTGACGTGAGGCTTCTAGCCATATTTATGAAGAATATCATGATGAAGTGCAGTTACACTTTAACATTTAGATGGAAATGTCTTAGCTGTTCGTGCTGCGTTAACCAGCTCTCGGGCGTTGGCTCGCTCCGCTGTCTGATCCCGCAGTGATGCCATAATACTGAATTTTGGACTGCCCTGTGCATTGCCATGGCAACAGACTGATGTCACAGACTCAAGGACATGACTTCAGTGTATGATCATGCAGAGGCACGATCAGATTTGCGAAGGAGAAAGCTGACTAATGCACATCTCAAAAGCAAACAAGGGGAGTGCAGGTTACAGCTGACCAAGCAAGGTGCTTCAGTATGAAAATTCCCCTTTTAGACAGAGGAGGGGCTGATCACGTCTTTAAGGCAGGAGCAGTCAGCGTGATGAGGTGCTTTTTCCCGTGGATAAGCAGGCATCTTGCAGGTATCCTGTCTCTTTTAAACAGGTGGTGTGCTGGGGGAGGGGGGAAACTTGCTTTCAGAGCTTTGGAAGGGCACATTATTTTTTTTGTTGTTTTAATTTTAAAGAACTTCTCAGTGGTCTTGTAAGCACGCTGAGAACACTTCGACTTGCTTAATGTTATTCAAACAGTTTAATTGGTTTCCCGAAGCTTTTATTTTATCCATAACATTGGAAGGTGAAAGGGGAGCTCTGCATCTGCATTATGGTCACATTTTCCTATATCCTATTAGCAGATTCCAAGATTGTTTAATGTGATCTCCACCCATTTCGTTTGGCTGCAACCTTTGCTCCCATGAAAACAAGGCTGATTGTTCTGAATTGCTGTGTGTATGTGCTTTGGCACGGCATGAAGGTACCTATAATAACATGACCATTGTCTGGAAAAAAAAAAAAAAAAGCAGTTTGCAGTAATAACTACAAATAAAAGGGTGCAGTGCTGGGGCAAGAAAGATAATAGTCGTTTTCCCACCCATTGCATACAGCAGATCCTCAGCACGGTCACCCCTCAGCATGACAGGGATGCGGGCTTTAGCGCAGAGTATGCGAATATTGGGAACAAGGGACTGAAATATTTGCAGGTTGTTCCAAGTTTCTCTTTCCTGGACGCGATTCCATCGCTCATATCTACGGATGGGGAGGCTGAATGACTTTTGCACAATGCGGTATTTTATTTGCATGCTGTGAGCAGTTTAACAAGTGTGTGTGCTAAATGAAGCATTCCCACTTTCAGTTAGCAGCTGACGCACCCTTAAAATAAAATAATAAAAAAAAGCCTTTAGGTTGAGCAGCGGGGTTTTGAGGGGTGACATTGTGCTCTGTGTTCGAGCGGATGGTCGGTCTTGCCAAGCCTGAACGTTAACTTGAAATGCTGTGGGATTCAGCAAAGAACCAACTAGAACTCCTTCGTGCTGAAGTAATTTTTGCTCATCTCTGCACTTGGTGAAATAAAAGCTGTTTATAGCCTGAGACTTGGAAGGAACGAAATTGTTTTAAATGCTCAGCGTTGCAGGAATTGAGGATATTTAACAGAAACTGGCATTTCTTCGAGCAGTTTGGTTGCCTCCCAGGACAGGAAGCTGTAGAGTGTTAAAAGAGGCAGGGAAGGAGTTTTAACAACCCTCTCTCTAAATCAGGATGCTTGAATTCAGTGCCTGGCCTTGAGCTGAAAGGACTGGAAGCTCTGCAAGACTCAGCAATTCACGCTGCTCTGCAGCAAACGAGGAGGTGATGGGGATGGCCTGTGGAGAAGGCAGCCTCGCTTTGTGATACGGTCAAGGGGACGGAAGTCTGGAGAAGTTAGAAAAGGAACAGATGGCTTTGGAGGTGGGGAAAAGCTTAACTCTCCATGTCGTTTGCTCTTGCAGCGGAGCCAGCAGAAGGAACTTGATACCAAACAAAAGTAGGCACACCCAGTGTTTAGCACAGGGATCCTGGAAAGCTGCTCTCGGGCGCCGTGATGCTTTTCTGTCGGACAAATCTCTCGTACGGTGACGTCTCACAGGGGCCGAAGTGAACGTTAACAAGCACCTGTGAATTTGTGCAAAGGTGCGTGTCGGAGAGCTTGGCCGTGTTTGATGCTTCTCTTTAACAGTGATAAAAACAGTCTTGATGGATGTATCAAATAATACTCAAAGCAGGAAGCCAAGAGATTCCCTGAGAAGGAAATAACGACAGAAGACGCATTAAAAAAAGAGGGAGAGGTTGCCTGTGAGGGTGTATTTATGGACTGTGATGACTTGGAAGTGTGATAAAACAGCTTGCGGATCCTGTGTATCGAAGTACGAGTGGCAGTGATTTTTCAAGTTGTTGAAACTTGCATCCCCTCCCCAAATAAAATATTTTGCTCTTATTAATAGGTTAATCCACTGTAATTGACTGTGAAATAAACCTGGGGGAATTTTCCCATCTCTATGTGATGCACAGCCTCTTTGCTGTCTACTCGGCAACTGTACCTCCAGATAATTAAAAGCTGTTTTTTAAATCCACTCTTCTTTCATCTCTTGGTTGTTTTTTTTTTTTTTCATCTTGCTACTTCTCTTGAGAGCTGTCAGTCACTCTTCTGGCTAAGGTGTAAAAACCAAGATAATGCGGTTTTAGGAAAGGAAAACTGTAGATGAATCTCTATTTAAAAAAGCAAAACATGAAAACCTACCAAGATAGGTGAATGTGTGAGGCTTTTTAAAATGCACATCCCTGCTACCTTTCTGAAAACAATTCAGCTTTCTCAGTTCAGCATGAAAAAACTGTAAATTCACTTTGACTTCCTAAGATCTCATGCTGCTTGCCCCTCTAAAATCAATAACCAAACCTCTGTGTCTGCCTTCGCTTAGGAAACAGTTGTAATTACCCAGAAATTACAGGAGTTGTTCGGCGCAGGGATCCTCTGGTTTCAGCGCATAGTTTCACTGCTCTGTAGTGTTTTGAGAGGCCGAAGGGTGGGATGCTGCTACAGTGAGTTTCCAGATTCCTGACAGTGTGAGGGACTGTTTTTAATAGTGATGATAAAAACAGCTATTCCCAGTTGGAGGTTAGTCAGTGGTACGATTATCAGAGCTATGAAATAGTGCAGGGATGGCTCGGAATGGAAAAAAACCTAAGGCTCGAAACTCATTTTCTTGAGGGAGCTGTTTGAAACTTGTTTCCTGCAAGCTCGCAGAGAAATAATAAGGGACGTTGAACGGCGAGAGATCGAGCCGATGGGGCTTGGGGGTTACTTGGGTAGTTTAGTTTTCAGGCTGGAAAACTTCAGCTGACTTTTTTTTTGGGGGGGGGGGGGGGGGGCGGGAGGGATTTGGTAGCAATTTGTTGAGGAAAGCGGTGAGTTGGGAGCTCTAGAGCTGGCGTGTTTGATCCGTAAGGTTACGGTCTCCTGCCGTGCAGCGTGCTCACACCAGCAGCTCCGCTGGGGAGCCTAAAAACCTGCCGAGTATTTGAGTATTTTCACAGTAAAGTAACGATCCCCAGAGCAAAATCTGGTTCCTTAAACCATCCTTTTAAAAACACACTTGTGGGTACCTTATTTTCTGGTGATTTGGTGGTTCTTACTCATATTTTCTCGGTTTCAGCCAGAAGGTAGAAAGCCTGAAAAGAGAATATTTATTGTACTGGGGGGGGGGGGCGAGCAGCAGGGAATATCGAGTTAGCAATACATACATTTTTCCTTTTCTCTCGTGCTTATAAGCTGGGTTTGCATTAGTGAGTCTGAAAGTCTGGTGAAACAAACCCAAATCCGATGTTTTCAGCTGAACTTTTCTAAAAGTTCATACTTGTAAAATGGTTGTTAACCTAGAAAGCATTGCAGCAGAATTAATTCTGGGGTCCTGTTGTAGGTCTGCGCTACTGAATTTTGAAGATGAAACGTGAAAAGGGAAGATTCGCAGCCGAAGTTCTCACAGTGAACAAGGCAGTTGAATGTACAGAAGCTAGCTACCCTTTACTGAAATTTAGATGCTATTTTGAGGCCATTCTTTTTTCTTTTCAAGAATGAATTAGAGCAGAATTTGTGCTATGCTTGGAATTTCTGGAAATTTAATTGTGTTAGTTGCTAGGCGTATCAGCTACAAAGCTCTGGAAACTTGAAACTATTTTTTGCTTTGAGTTCTTAGTAGAAAAAAAAAGTCTTCAAAAAAAAAAAGTCAAGAACCGTGGAATTGGTAGATTGCAAAATTAGCTTAGATTTTAAACACTTTTGAAACAATCATGCAAGAATAGACTGTATTTAATGCTGGTCTCTACTGCAGTTTACCTGCCAGAACTCCAGGCTTATCTGTAGCAGAATTGGTTCAGCAGAAGACATTCTGTCTATGTTCTTCTTCAAAGAATTTCTGTAAAACCAAGCAGGTACTTTGGCTGGGAAGGATTTTTAGTGTGTATTCTTGTCTGCCTTCTGTCTTCATCTTAAACAACTTAACCATTGCGTGTCCCTGGGCACAGGCCTTTGCTTTTGAGCATTCAAAAGTCTCCCTGGTCTCTCTGAGCAAGTTCTGTGCTTTTGCGAGCCGCAAAGCAGTTTGGTGGCCAGAAGCATCCTCCACATCCAGATGCATCTCACCGACGTTTCCTCCGTGCGCTCGCACCAGCTCTGCCGCGCGATGGCTGCGGACGCCCGGGTTGGCGTCGCGGATATCGAGGGGGTCGTGCCAAGTGTGAGTCTCATCGGCATTGCCGGGTTGTTCCTTCTGTCACCGGTTTGGGTTACCTCTCTATTTTGCTGGCTTGGACACCCAGCTGCCCCGTTTCCTTGCGGGACATGTGTGTGACTTCACGCTGCAGGCGCGGAGCCGTTGGAGAGACTCTAGCGCCGACGCACGACGCCGCTGGATTTGAGGTGATGGGGCCTCGTCTTGCCTGCAAGTGAGTGGATGTCTCCAGCACCGGGACAGGTTGATCTTCTAATGAAGATCGGCAGCCTCTGATGCGCAGTCTCATTGAAAATGGATGAGTCTTGGGCTTGGGGCGTCACTTAAAACAGCACCAGCACTTGGTGGCAGAGTTGGAATAATTTCTTGAGGCTTTGTGAGAAGTTGTGTGATGAGTTGGCCTTGGCCAACAGCCGAACGCTCACCCAGCTGCTCGCTCGCTCTTCCTTCTCAGCAGCACCAGCAGGGAGTAAGCCTAGAGAGCTTAAAGGTTAAGGTAAAGGCAGGGAGATTACTGTGATGGACAAAACGTCAATTTATCATCAATTAACACAGGTTTGAGTACTGAGAAACAAAGATAAACATGAAGCCGACACCTTCCCCTGCCCTGCTGCAGGGCATCTCTTCCCAATCCTCCCCTGACCTTGGAGAGGGCTCCCCCACCCTGACTTCTCCCTGTTTCGGGTGTGTTTTGCGATTTCTTAAATACGTTTCTGCAGGTGGTGCCGGTCGCTTGGCTGTACGGGCTCAGCTGTGTCCTGTGTCTGTTGTGTTGAAAGTTTTCTGGTCTCAGCAGATGTAATGATGCACTTTGTTGTAAAATGGTCTGTGGAAAGTGGTTTGAGCTTCCTTCTCCACGAAATCTGTCCTGAAGTTGAGTATACTTAGCATAACTGTTTTCCTAGGTTTGCAGAGCAGATTTTAATTTTTTTTTTGGTAAACTGCTGACATACAAATTTGAAATTTCAGAGTTCAGCTTCTTTACATTATCCTTGCAAGATGAAAGATAGTTTTCGGTGAAATCATGGAGCCGGGGCATCAGCACTGGCCTAGCTTAAACAAAAAATTTGGGAAGATTTAAGATGTCGTGACAAATCGTGAGATGTTGATGCAAAAAATTGTTGGAAGATGCTAACGTGTGAGAACAGGGTGGATTCAGGAGTATGATAGAAAAACGTGGGCATTCTGAATTACAGAAATACTTGCAACTAATGACACAGTTACTTCTAAAACTTTTTTTTTTTAGTGCTATGATATTTAAGTTAGTGTGTGCGCTGCTGAGCAAGGCTTCTGCTTGTTGAATTTGGTGTTGGGGACCATTAGGAAAAATCTGGACGTGCCGAGTGAATATTGTAACCTCTCACTCCGCAGTGGATTGGCGGAATGAATCCCTGCGGACAAAATCACGTGTTTTTTTTTGTGTGTGCGTGTTTTTGCTTGGTTGTTTTTCAGTTGGAGATTGGTTGGCGGTTGTTTTGTGCCTGTGTTTGGTTGAGGAGAGGTATCCACAGTGGTATAAAACAGAAATCCGCAAGGTAACGTTTTGGTTCGAGGGTAAGATGCCACAAAAAATGAACAAAAATGAATTACCCTTTATTCTGCTGAACTGGACCTGTGATGAGGGGTGGGCTGTGCGAAAAGGAGAACTGTCGTCCCGAAGGCTGTTGCAAACTTTGGCTGTATAAACCAGTCAAAGCCGTATTTAATTCAGTGAATTAAGTTGCAAAGCTAATAAATTCAGTGTTTGACATGGAGTCACCCGGCTGTAGGGTGACTTATTAGCAAGGTTCTGAAGAATGAATTGTATTTATTTGTTGGCTGGATGCCTACAAGTGAGCCATAGGTTTTTACAGAGAGATATACAGGAACAATTATTAGTGTGCCGCAGGGCAGGGGGACTTCTTGCCTAGAGAGGGTCAAGTATGAGATTTTTGGTTTCCTGCTGACGTTTTCCATGGTATATGGCCACAGAACGGCCGGTCCTGTGCTTGAGTACAGAGATTCAAAGATTAGCTCGTAATCAGAGGAGCGTTGCAGATGGGTTTGTTTTCCCCTGCGTTACAAGAGCTGCCACAAAACAGGCTGAGGAAACTTTAATTTTAAGGATTAGAGCGGGTCGTTCTGCTGTGCTGCTGGATCGCTAACCGACTATTACAGGCTAACTTAGTAATTACTGGCAGGCAGGCCACGTGATGGCCAATTTATTAGCTGTCGCAGCAAAAATTAATGTACCAAACGCGTGCCAGAATGAGTCAAGTGGACCTCTCGAGCCAGCATCCCTGATATCCACAGGCAAAACAGGGTGGTGAAATTATTGTTGACTCTCCTAATCTGCCACGTCAGCGTTGCAATGATAATCAGGATCTTCTCCAGCAAGCTCATGTCGCGTCCTTGCAAAAGATGGGGTTCTTCTTGCTGGTTTTAACTGGTTTTCTCTGAAGTGGGGCAGGTTGGCTCTCTGCTGGCGTTCAAGCCGATCTCTTTCGTGTAGGCTGTCTGGATTTCTGTCTCTGCTGTTTGTCCTAAAATTCCCCTTCGACATCAGCTCTGCGTCTTGCAGTCGTTTCTACCGTTCTTTGCATGTACAGGAGCGATCCAGTGAGACCTCAGCCTTACAAAACGAGGGCACGACGTCTCCAGAGCTCTGGGAGTGCTTCTCTCCTATTTTTGGAACCAGCTCTATTGCTTCTATAATAGGAAGGCTTCTGGAAGCTTTCTCCTTCCCCTCGCCCCGAGAAAAGTAGCCTTTCAGCCGAGCTTTCATTAATTCAGAATCTGCACGGCAAAACAAATCCGGTTTTGTACGCTGAATAATTCAGACGTGGCTCACGGATCGCGCGGCCCCGAGCGCGCAGCGTTGCAGTGAGTATCTTTACCCGTAACGCGAGGACGCGGCTGCTCCGGGGGGTTTTAGCCACCCCCTGTTTGTCATTCGGGGCACACGGTGGGTTAGGCGGTGGCAAGGAGTGCCAAAGTGGGTGGTAGCTTTCTAGAAAGCGGAGCGACGTGTGATCTTGGGCGCGTTTGTCACCAGCGCCGCAGCAGCACTGGCAAGTAAGGGCTTTACTGGTTTTGTTTTCGTCTTGGAGCAAGCAGAACAAATCTAATGAGCCAGTTCTTAACTTCTTCCCAGTTGAGCAACTGGAATTGTGCAAGGCAGCTGAAACCTTTCAGGAATAGTTGAACATGCGAAATGCTTGTGATGCTCTTTTTTTTTTTTTCAATATTAAAATTAACAAAGCGCAGCAGAGCTTATCTTGACTTTTTTCAGTCTCCTGGGATTTTTCCTTTGGAGGGGACAGGGGACAACTTAGTCCTTCCAACGCTAACCACACCTAGAGGAGGGAAAGCGTGAGAGCTACGAATTTGAAGCCTTTCGTTCTTTATTGACATGATCTTGGAAGGAAGACAGGTTCTCCCCACGGCGCTTCATTAGAATGAGCGTTTCATATGCTTATCGGTACAGCAAGTAGCGCTGTTTGACAGCAGCGAAGAGTCAACCGTTGCCTTGGAGCCCTACACGCTCATTTCCCTGCTTCCGAAACACTGTGTTTTGCACACTGTGCATTCAAAAACGTTCCTTTCCACCGACTTGAAAGAAGCTAAAATCCGCTTTGTGGCGGGCACCTTTCCTGGCACGATTCAAGGTGCGGATTCAAGATGGTCTGAGTTGCTGAGATCCTCGTCCTGCGGAGCTTTACTAGTGCCTGCCAGGTCAGGGGGTGAGTGAGTTCAGGGAGCTGACCTCCTCTGGGTTAATTTTCTCCTCCTTAAGCTCCTGGAGCTGCTTCTGGTGAGAAATCAGCTGATAAAGGGGAAGATGTGAAAGGGCGGGGAGGAAAAGAGAGGCAAGATGCCAGCGTGGCAAGAATTAGAGGGACCGAAACTGTGGGGCTGCACAGCTTGGGAGCATCCACGTGCTCCCTGCTGGTGTGGATGCCCGAGCTTGAATTTCTGTGGGAAATCTTCAGATTTCAGTTAAATAACTGCTCTGTCTGGTGTTGCCCAGGGCACAGAGTGTGGATGGGAGCTTGGTGGAGCTTTGGGGAGCGGCTGGAGTGAATTCGGTGGGGAGATGAGCCAAGGGTGATGGTAAAGGGGTCCTGCTGCTCGGTCAGCTCTGCTTCCAGGTGCCTGGAAGAAGTGGTATCAGCAGGTTTTGGTGTGTAAATAGACACAGGGAGCTCGCTCTCCTTTATTCTGGTGAAATCCCCTGCGGCAGCTTTATTGCTTCTAGATTAGATAACAGACCTCTGCAAAATTAGACCTTTTGGCCATCGGAGGGGAAGCCGAGCACACAAGGTTTCACAAGGCAGGAGGTGTCTATGGTGGCTCCTTGTAGCCTCCTACTGCTGGTAAAAAGGCCAAACTGCGGTTCAGCAGGACTTGGAGAATCTCATCTGATCGTACTCGTTAATCCTGGCATCTCAGTGCTTGCTGGGTACGGCGTCTTTCCTAAATACCCCGTTTCATGTGAGGGTTTTGTTGGCAGCTGCATGGGGACACAAATTTATATTCATCACCCAACATTAACAGTGAAACAGAAAAACCAAAGACTCCCGACACCAAAATCAGAACAAAAATCATCACAACACCAAACAAGACTAAACAATCTACACACAATCCACCCCTCGTTCCTTCACCTCAATCACAAAATGTGAGGTCACTTCAAAACTTTGTAAGAGAGCTTGAGTTAAAATACGCTTGTTTTCTCTTATTTTGCATTTGGGCAGGGAGGGAAGGAGGGTTGGGCTGGGAAACAGCAGAATTACATGTCTGGTGAAATGTGCTTTTAGAGACAAGTGTCATGTAACAACCTAAACCTGAACTGGGTGGTGAGGGAATGGACACGCAACCTTGTTATTACAAGAAAACAAAATCCACATGGAGATCTCTATTATAAGGCCTTGGCACTAGCGCCTTTTTTTTTTTCCTTTTTGTTTCTTAAAAAAAAAAAAAAGAAAGAAAGATTACCTGTCTATCCTAATGACTGCTTTTGGGTATTAACTCTTCTGAGTTCCCCTCTGAAATACCTGCTGTTGCTTTCTTCTGCATCCTGAGCGTGCTGGTGCTCTTTGCCCAGCTGCGCCGGCACGATGACCCTGCCTGGCCCTCCCAAAGCCGTAGCCCTGCGCGCACGTGGGGCGGTCGGGTGCGTTTCCCAGCCCTGAAGCCACGACCTCCTTCTTAAAAAGCAAATTCTCTGAAAGAATGTGCCCATCCTTTTCACTTGCTTGTTTTAGAAGTTGCTGTTTTAGAACAAACGCGCTTGCTCTTGCAGTGAGACTTCAGCTGTCCGAAGCCGTAGCGTATTGCCGTGCACATGAAGACACCTTGACCCTCCCTCATCCAAGCTGGTTGGGTTTAATCCCTTTGGTTTCTTAAAACTGACGGGACGCAGAGTTCTGTGGGACCCCTCGGCCATCCGCCGCCCGTCGCTGGGAGGACGCGGTGCTCACTGCTGCCAAAATCCGAGTCCTTCCCACATCTTAGGCATAAAGGCATATGCTTGGGGGTGGTTTCAGGAAGGGAGAAGAACACGATTAGTTTTTTTTTTTTTAACTTCCTCTTCTGTTTTGTTTCTCTGTGCATCTGCATTTCAGTTTTCGGGCTGTACCCAACTCTGTGCAAAACTAACAAATCAGCTGAAGCACCCGCTCATACGGATCAGTCTTGGTAAAGAACCGCGCTGTGGTAGTTAAAAGGCAGTAAGTATCTCTGTGTGCTAGCTTGGATGCTGATTTTTTTTTCCCTTCTTTTTTCTTTTTTTTCTTTTTTTTTTTTATAAATTCACAAGCACAGCTTTTTACGACTCGCACAGTAGGAATTTGTCAGTAGCTCGCTGGCATTAATAGTCTATTTCAGCTCTTTTCTATAGCCCAGCAGCTAGAGGAGGGAGAAAAAGCATGCTTTGTGTGGAGCTGTGTTGTGATCTGTGCTGCACTGCCCATCTGAACGTGCCTGTGTCTCATTTTGTCAGCTTCTGCTTCCCTCCAGTAGGTGCTAGTCCCTTCTTAACCGTGTGACATCCCAACGTGCGGTGCCTGTGCGTGGATCAGGGTTGTGGCTGCCCCTGACCAGCTCACTCGATGTTTTTGCTTCTCAGGCTCTTTACTGCAGACAAGATATCTTTTGGGGTTTAATTTTTTTGTCTGGCATTCTGTCGTTTGCTTCTCAGTCGATCTGCAGAGGGGTAGGATTAGGACAAAACATTTGGTGTGTGTAACCAGGAATACGCAGAGAGTTCTAGCTATTGAAAAACTAACTGGCATTCTTAGAAATGGTGTGGTTGCGTTTATTTGGGTGTGGATATAATCGTGTTTCTGTGATACAGTTCCTGCTGAGTCTGAAATGCTAGTGTCAGTAAAGCCAGAAGGGGAAGCCAGACAAAAGCTTGGATAAAAGTCAGGATTTCATTGCCTCTAACTGGTGGTTCATGGGAAAGTAGTGATTTTGTGTTCAACTTTTGATTTTCCTAAAGCACTAGGCATATGCTTTTTGCTCGGGATTACTGTTTGCAGCTCTATATTTTACAGCCCACAAAACATCAGAAATGACCGATTGTTGTGCCTGAGTTTCACTCTCGCAGGTAGATCCTTATTACAGGCTTTGGGCAATTTAATGAAAACAGCGTTTAACTACAAAGCTTCAGTTTCTCTGCTGTTAACCGTGCCGGTCCAAACTCTTTGTCTTTCTGAATCCATGGAGCAGAGGGCACACTCTCATCCTGCCCGTGCAGTGCCTCCATCTTTTCCATCTTTTTCCATTCTTTGCCTGGTGTAGAGCTCGGCAGAGATTTCTCCATGAAGACTGGCTGGAATGTGTTTATATAATATTTAATGTATTATTTTAGGCTGCTGCTTACTCAAAACGTAGGCAAATTATTAACCTTTCATTCGCCATCACTGGAAGAATCGTGAAATTGCTGTAGTGGCCGTCGAGTCAGATGGATCTAAACCAGCTTCTGCTTTCCCTGCCTGGAAGGTCACATCCTTCATCGCTTTCTCAGCGACTGTGGCAGACTTGCCTGACCAGGAGCATTTAGCAGCAGCGTTCAGTTGTGAACCACGCTGGTTGAGCACTTATTACCCGAGCTGTGCATAAGTAAGTGCTTTTTTTTTTACGTGGGAGTTTTTTGCCCTGGCAGGTGCCGGCAAAAGGGGCGACATGAGAGGCTCCGTCCCCGTGAGAGCTCCAAGGGGTACAAACCTCTGGCCGGTGCCTCTGCCAGGCTGCGCTGTGGAAGTGCTGCCGGAGGAACGAAGCAGCAGAAGGAGCGCGGGGCAAAACTGCTGAAAAGGAGAGAACAACCTGCTGCACTAAATCATGAATCCCCTGAGGACGCAGCTCTGTAGTTGGCATCTTCAGATGGCTTTGGTCCGCTAGAAAGGAAGCCAACGATCTATAAAACAACTCAGGCTTGCGTATTTGAGTTTTTTCCAGGACTCTTTTGCTGTGTCACTCTTTCCTTTTATGTTCCAACTCAAAGGTGGGTGTTGTTTCACCATCAAAGCACGTGAAAGCCCTGGTAGTAGCGTCCGCTCCAAGGACAAGGAGGAGAAGGCAACAACCTAGTGCGGGCAAGAGATACTGCAGAACGGTTTTGTTTTGGTGAAATCTGCCGTCTTATCTGTGTGTGATGCAAAGAGGGGGCAGTTTTCACAAGGCTGGGGGAGGCTGCGGGGTGGCATGTTTTTTGTCCTTTTTGAAATCCGCCACGTTATCCTGATTAGAACGCCAACGTAACTCCTGGCAGGGTCAAATCTTACCGCTAGCAGCGGTTTTCCCCCCCCCGAAGCTTGACGCGGCGCGAACAGGCAGAGAGATCTCGTGCGTCCTGTTTGCACGGAGCTGGGAGGACAGCCCGTTCCGCGGGACGTGCCAGGGTAGCGCTGCAGTGGTATATAAGGTGAGGCAGCGTTGTGTGTGCAGACAGGCTGTTGTGGGGGAGCATTAATTTGTATTTTAACGGTGTTAGGAAACTCCAGCTGCAGTAATGGCTCGATAATGTTAAGTTCTTTTATATATTTGTATATATGTTTTGTAGATATGTACATGTATACATATATGTGTGTGTATGTCTGTTTATTTTGTTATCTTGGGGAAGGGTCCTGCTTGCCTGTGCTTCAGTTTCTGCTTTACTCGACCGTGGTCTTCTTACCTCCCTCTGGTTTGTTCAGTTTGTAGGTGGCAGAGACGCGGTGAAGCTCTGTGCGGGGCAGGGAAAACTGATGGGGGAGCCTTGCGCGTAACCCAGGATGGACTGGCTGTGACGGCGTGCCTTAGCTGGAGAGGTAGTTACCATGAAGAGTTCCTGCAGAGCTGGCCTCCACAGGGAACCGCTGAATTCCACATCCTCCACCTTCCATCAAGTCAAACGGTATGAACAGACCGGCTGGTCTGCCTTAGAGTTAAGTGTTTAGCGCTGATGTAGCCCCTCTCCTTCCTTTCCTGTTGTCTTGTGCATCTAAATTCTTACTTCCAGGTAGCGTTGAAGTGAAATGTTGTAGTGGCTTAAGGGCAGAAATGTTCTTTGACATTTTTATTTGATAGTGACAACTGCAGATTCACTACAGCTGGTACTGTACTTGGAGAAGTCTTGGGCTTTTTTAGCAACAGCTGTAAATTACTTTGGGAACGTAGCTTTGAAGTGCAACTTAATTGGAGAATGGCTTGTCATAGTAGGCTTTAAAACATGCAGTCAGCTTAAAGCAAGTGGAAATTCTGGCAGTCATTGTTGCGGTTTGTCTTACTATGGAGTAAGTAATTAGATTAGTTTAAGCTCAGATTTTGTGTTGCTCGCTCTCCTGTGTCTCTTATTAAGAAATGCACGATTGATTTCAAACACTTGTGCTTATGTGACAATTAAGTGAACGCCTCTCACTGTGTCTCGTTATAGGGAACACCGTACAGAACAACTTGTCCTTATGCAAATGCAAGAACATGCCAGTTTGTTTGAGTTCAAACTACTTGAAAATATATGGGTTTTTTTTTTTCTTTTTCTCAAATTAAGACTCTTTACACTTCCTCCTTCTGGAGGAAGAGAGCCAGCTTTCTGGTTTCCAAAAGCCTTGTGGGTTTAAAGCAGACTTCCACCTTTGTTCTTTGTGGTTGTGTAGAGAGCATCTACTTGCTGTGTCAGTCTCTTGGTAATTTAGTGCTGGAAAAGACTTCCTGGGTCACCCAGCTCCATGCTTTCCCAAGAACTATCTCATAATCCTTTTTGTAAATTTAGAAGTCTAGCCTAAAAACAATTATATCTTCTCCTCCTGTACGTTAAGTACTGGAGATGACAGATCTAGCCGTGCGATTCTTTTGATTCCCAGACTGAACGCTCACGCCAGCTTATAGACTCGTTTGAGCTTGTGTTCCTTCTTCTTTTTCTTTTCTTTTCTTTGGTGCTCGTTGTTTTCAGCGGTTTACCTCTTCTGCTGTGTCCTGTAAGACGCGGCTGTGCACCCTCACCTGTGGTTTTGCTGCGCTGAGTGACTCAAGTGTTATCTGGTAGTTTCTTGAGTAACGCCTGCGCTGTAATTCTCAGCGTGGGTGAATTTCCTCGCTGAGTCAAGACAAAAAGTATACGCTGCTCTCCAGAGCAGATCTGGCAGGAGAGCTTCTCACTGCTTCCTTGAACATATCACAGAATCGCCTCCACGGCTTGCCTCTGTTTCATGGGTGTGTCTGTGGTGGCCAGTACGCCTTCCTTAGCTCCCTCCAGAGCTTCTTGGTGTTCAGCTCGCTGGTGCATCAACATCTGCATTTCACAGCTCTCCTTGCTTTCCCTTCTTCGGTGCTTTGTGCCTTCGCTGGTTTGGAAATGCCTTCATTTCTGTGGGTGCGCCTGTAGCGCTCACGCTGAGGTCGTTCCTCACAAAATCAGAATGTTCCCCAGGCTGATTCTTGAGACGTGTGGTTGGTTTCCAGGCTGATGTTTTCTTGTCCGGCATCACCTGGGTCTCTCTGCTGCTAAGACAGCTCCATTGTCTGTTTTCCCATGCCCCTGCCAATCTGCCTTAAACAGAAAATCTCCTTGTGCCTTCTGAAGTCCATGCGAGTAAGACATAGTACATCTTCTAAAAAAGATCACTTTTTTGAGAACCTTCACATCCTTCATCCTCCTTTTTTTTGCTCTGTGTTATCTTAATCCTCTTTGCTTGCAAAGCATCTTTATGTTGAAGTCAGACTACCAGGCCTGGAGAGGCTGCAGTTTCTCTTCCTTGAGGTCCCTTCCAACCTCTAACATTCTGTGATTCTCTTTCTGCCCTGCAGTGCCATCTCCAACGCGCCACATGTTTTATTAACTCATATTGTTGCCGTTCAGGAGGTTTGTAAATCCTGCTTCTTGGCCTGCACTTTGAGTCTTCCTGTTTTGCATTCTAAAACTGGGATGAGCCACCCCTCCCAGTTTTCATACAAAGCTTTTTAATCCTCCCCCACCAATGTCCTTGGTCAAATTAACCCCTGGGATTTTGCCCTCCTGATCACCCTTATCTCACCCCTCTTTAAAAATGATGCAAAGTCAAATTTAGTAGTTTGTGCTGTGCCTAGAGTACTCTTAGTCTCTGCCCTGACCTTGCCTGCAGCCTTGTTTCTCTCCCTGTCCTTTCTCATGAACTGAAGAACCTCTTATTACTTCTTTTTTTTTCAATATCTTCTCAGTGACTTCACGCTGCGCCAGGTCTCACCTTTATTCCTGCTCTTTTTTATCTCTTAAGATAGAAGTTTCCAAGCGACGTGACTTGGTGACTGCTGCTTGTACCCTTCCCAAAGAAGGACCGTGTTTGGTTGGAGTTCCTTCTGTTCTTGTTTGAGATGTGTTCCTAATAATGAAAACACCTTTGGACACCCGGAGGGTGCCTGCTGGGCTGCGTGATCTACAGCGAAATCCTCCGTGCTGCAGTGCAGCCGACTTCTTCATGAACCAGTTCCTTTCGGCCTTGAGTTTCAACCTGATGACTTGCTTTCAGATCTACTTTTGCTTTTTTCTTTTTTTTAACGCCAAGTCTTTAACTGTAGTGTGGTCTGAGGTTAATTTCTACAGCCTTTCACGTGCTCTCATTAGGTGTGCACAGAAATGAGGACCGAACGCTTTGTGTTGGCTCGTTAGCTGAAGAGATTTGCTGCTCCATGATATTACTAAAGGTCTCGGTCCTCTTGCAGTTAATAAATTAGAAAACAAATGTTAAATCAAGACATACAAAACGTTTCCGGGAGGAAACACGTCACTTATCTGTGCTGCTCCAGGCAACTTTTAGCAGAAGCCCTATAAAACCACATTTTATTTTTTTTCTTTCTTACTCTCCTTCTGTGATTTCTTCTCATCTTAGCCCGTTCCACCACGGGCACGTATGCTCTCCTGTCACCGTGAGCTACGTGTTTCTGGAGCAGCTTACAACCTTGAGTAGTGAATCTTTCGGTTTATTTTGTTTCCCTTTATGTCATCCCTGTGTCATCTGTGACACGGCTGGGGAGCAGGGAGCGTGGGTTTGAGCTTCCTCAGGCTCACCAGCCAGTTGCTTCTGCATCACTTGCTCCACGGCGAGTGCTTTTATGCGGAAGGCTGGCAAAGCAGCGGCACTTCTTCCCGAGTAAAATTTAGAAAGTAACCTCAGCTTTGTGCTGAGGGATGTATATATGTGTGCGTTAACTTCAAAATAGTGTTCAAAACTTTAATATTTAAAGTCCTCAAACTGGAGTAGCCTGGGTGTTGGGTTTGGAGATGCAGTCTGTGACCTGAAACCTCTGCTTGGTGAAGATGATGGGTTCTGGGCCTGAGGGATTTTACAGCTGCTCCTGTGTGCAGCTGGATTTGGGTGGCATCACCCCCAGAGTCAGGTCGTTTGAACATCAGATGTGGGTGACCGAGAGGTGAGGGATCCAACGTTAAGAATTAGGCGCCTGCTTTGCGTTTAGCTCTTTCGGGCCAGCTCAGCCCGGTGCGTTGGGCTCGCTCCGGCTTCCCCCCAGGCCAGCCGCTCAAGCGGAGAGTGGCAGCCCGATATGTTCTGTTTACCTTCAAAGCCTGCGATACTCCTCGCTCACTCTCCTGATTCGATGCGAGAGGCCGTCTGGCGGGCGTCGGGAGGTGTATCCAGAGCAGTTGCTTTAAAACCCAAAGTCGCTGCTGCGAGGCAGTGGGGGTTTCTAGAAATCAGGTGCCTCTGCAGCTGCTGAAGTCACACCCGCCCCTGGTCTTGGAGCATCGTGTTTCCCAACCCGCCCTTCTCCGAGCTTGGACAGTCGCCACGCGCCAGAAGGAGCTCCAGTGAGTAGCAGAACGTCTTCTCTCCCGGCTCTGCTTGGCCGGGACTTTCCCGCTCCGGCAGAATCCATGGAATGCCTTTGAAGCAGCTCTCCGTCTGCTTTGCCTTGCCCCGGCGCTGCAGAGGGGATGGAAACGGTACCGGAGAGCGAGCCCGAAGGACCCACCGAGTCCTTCCAGAAATAACAAGTGGTTGACCAGAGTTGAACTTGCAGTCGATGCTCGGTTCTTCCTAATTGTCAGTGTCCTTTTCGGAGGAGCTAAGCAATAGAGGCGGAGGAATGGAATGCCAGGCAAGAGAAATATCTTGCCAGAGGTTATGCTTGGTGTGGGATTTTATTGTTGTTGGGTTGGGGTTTTTTTTTGGGTGGTTTTCTTTTTTTTCTTTTTTTTTTTTTAATTTTGTTTTTGTTTTGGGCTTCTGCCTTGTGTCAGTATGTCCCGAGGGTTTGTTCAGAGCTGTAGCTGGCGCTTGCGTGCGCACTCAGCAACGCGAGGAACTTCTGGTCGACTGGAGTTAGTGTTTACAAAAAGGAATCGGCAGGAAACTTTGGGGTTTCGATTGAAATTTTCACCTTTAATAAAACCTGCTGGTGTTTTACCCTGGCCCAGGTGCAGCGAGGGCCATCCGAGCTCTCTGCAGACCTTAGAGTTGTGAAAATTGAGCCTTCTCTATTAGTTTTTCCTCCAACTTCGGAGCTTCCATTAAAGCAAATATTATTCTTTTTTTGGGGCTGCTGTTATTTAGAAGATAAGTACAGAAGGATGTAGAAAGATTCTGGCTGGCTGGGCACAGTAGCTTGTGGGTCTTCCCTTCAGTTGAGAGAGGAGGGGTGTGCGTGTGTCTGTGCCTGTATAAAAATAAGTATTTTTATATAAATCCCGCGTAGTGACTAACTTGATAAAACTATAGAGGAAACAAGCTGTAGTTAGGACTTGGAAAACCAGCAGTGTCGTTCCAGAAGTGTAAGGATCCTGTTTTTCAGACACTGCTGATTAGAAATAGATAATCTGACCATTTTTTTTTTTAAGGATGGAATAACAGTATAAAGGCAGCAGTGCTTTATGTTTCATTGCTGATCGTTCCTGGCAGGATTCTCTCTTATCAGCAATTCAAAACTGTGCATTTGGGATTGAAAAACCTTTCATGCTTACTCCGTGAACTTCTGAAGAGTCGTCGTCTCTAAAGATAAAATTAGAAAGCTTGATATCATAAAGGGTGGGGGAAAGCAAACAGAATTATCTGGAATTAAGCATCACAGGGAATTGTCAGTGACTTTCAACAACTATTTTTAGTGTCTTTAAATATTTAAGAACTTACCTGCAGCTGCCACAATTCCCTGCTTGCCAGCACTGAGATGTTGTAGAAGTCAGGTAGTCTGTGGGTGGGGACCGGGCTGTGGTTCATCTTCAAAGCAATTTCTGCTGGGAAGCCTTGTTCTAATTCTGGGAGCTGGAAATGAAATGTGCTGCTGACGTGCAGGGAAGAAGCTGTGTTTGCCTAAAAGTTTGTCGGTTCTTAACGTTCACAGCAAAGTGTGGTGTTGAGGGCTCCTTTTTTGTCCAAGCGACGCTTTCAGGTAAGGTCCATTCATAATAACCCTTTTAAAATGGAACTTCTCTTCCCTGAGAAGTGGGAGGCAGGTGACACTGCGATTCAGCCGGTCAGGTAGAGGTGACAGGACTCTTTGTAGCTGCCTGAAGTTATTAAATGAAGATTTCTCTGAATCTGGATCCATTAAAACAGTGCAATGAACCGAATGCCACATTCAAATGAGGCAATTACTCTGGCAGTAAAACTTCTGACTAAGACATAATTTTGTTATGTAAATCATAACTTTTCAACCTTAAATGGTATTGTTGGCCGAGCCTGACTGAAACACAGGAGGAAATATAACCTTAAAGGAGAAATCCGTAATAGGTGAGGCATAACTCTACCCCTTTGTCTTTCTCCATAGACCAGAAATAGCTGGGGAGCAGCTGAACCAACTTTGCTGGCTGAACGTGTCCTCTGAGCACGTCGGGGTAACCAGTTTGGTCCTGTTCTCATTCGGGTAATACCTGGTCTCGCCTTCATTTGCAGCTTCTCTTAATGAAGGGTGTTGAACCGATTGTCCTGCTGGATTCCTGAAAGCTGCTTGAAGAAAAGCCTTTTAAAACCCACGTTCGGCTCATCTTTCAAACGCCCTGGCGTGAAAACTCATGAATGAAACCTGATCTTGCGCTCCTAGCTCATGAGATCTCTACATGCAAAGTCGTGCATTTAATTGCCTTCACCTCTTGTCCCCAGGGTACGGCGGCGGGCAGCCATCGGGCCTTTTCTCTCTCTAAGACTGAAAAGCACGGCTCCAAAATCCCGTTCTCTCTGGGGAAGGGAGGGAGGGCTGCAGGCACCGTTCTCTGCAGTGCCTCACCTGCTGCTCTTCCACACCGGGCTCTGGTCCCAGTGTGTTGATGACCTGATCTTCGTCAGCTACAAAGCACCACCGAGATGAGACAGACCCTGCGGAAAATGAGGCCGAAGCAGGCTTACAGCAGCCTTGATTTCCCATTCCCTCTTCATTCATCTGTTTCAGCACCCCAAAGTTCTATTTTTGTCAGATTATTTTAGTTTTTAGCATCCAACCGAGAAGGCAAACAAAATAGCTCGGTTGCGTTTTGCAGAGGAGTCTAAATTGGGAGGTGACCCAGTTCCAACAAGAGCTGGAATTAGCACGCAGAAGGCGGGGGGAAGAATTAACCCAGGGACTAGGTAGGTGTATCTGCAGTGGTGGGAGCTCTCGTTACCCCCGCAGTCTGTAGGTGAAGCACAGATGCTTTTAGCACCGTCTGGTTGAAAGAGCGAGTTGGTGATCTTCCCGTAAAGTCAGGAGCGGGGAGAACATAGAATCACAGAATGGTTTGGGTTGGAAGGGACCTCAAGATCATCTCATTCCAACCCCGCTGCCACGGGCAGGGACACCTCCAGCTAGACCAGGTTGCTCAAAGCCCCGATCGACCTGGCCTTGGGCACTGCCAGGGAGGGGCTGCCACAGCTTCTCACAGAACCACAAAACGTTCGGGGTTGGGAGGGACCTCAAAAGATCGTCTAGTGCAACCCCCCTGCCAGAGCAGGATCACCTACAGCAGGTCACACAGGAAGGCGTCCAGGCAGGTCTTGAATGTCTCCAGAGAAGGAGACTCCACAACCTCCCTGGGCAGCCTGTCCCAGGGCTTTGTCACCTGCACAGTGAAAAAGTTTTTTCTAATATTTTTGTGGAACCTCCTGTGTTCCAGCTTCCACCCATTGGCCCTCGTCTTGTCAATGGACATCCCTGAGAAGAGCCTGGCTCTGTCCTCCTGACACTCACCCTTGATATATTTGTAAACATGAATGAGGTCACCCCTCAGTCTCCTCTTCTCCAAACTAAAGAACCCCAGCTCCCTCAGCCTTTCCTCACAAAGGAGATGTTCCACTCCCTCCATCATCTCTGTGGCTGCGCTGGACTCTCTCCAGCAGTTCCCTCTCTCTCTTGAGCTGAGGGGCCCAGAGCTGGACGCAATATTCCAGATGCAACCTGTTCCCACTGTCAGACTCAGCTCTCCATTTGGCTGTTGGTAACTCTGGAGGGTCCTGAGCCCCAGGGCTGCCTGGAAGGTTCCCAAGCTGCTCTCCAGGTTGCTCATGTGTGTTCTTGGTCAGATTCTGCTGTTAGGACTTTCCTCTTAGATCCATCCTGTGCCCTCTGCTGGGGGGCCTGCTTGAGGGGTGGGTGAGCCAGGTGCCCCCCTCCTTGTGTGGGGACCCCACGGGTATCCTGCGTAGCGTCAGTGAGGGCATCTAGAGGTGGGTGGGTGTGTGTCCTCGTGGCACTGCGGCACGGCCGGGGAGGCTTCTGTCTGATACAAACCCGTCGTGTGCCTGAGCTGCAGGTGTTACAGCTGTAAATGCGTCCGACTTCACAGATGTCAGGCTTGAGGGTTTTAATTAAAGACGGGTTTTAAGCTAGAAAACCAATACCGAAACAACTCTTCTGGTGGTGGCTGTCGAGGGAAACACTCAGTGCCTGAATGTGTCCGTATCAGCTTATGATAGATGATATTGAAGCTGCTGTTCTCAAACCAGCGAGCACAGATTATCCCCGTTTTGAAAAGGAGGCCTTTTAACGTAACAATTCAAAGATTACCATGGAAACGTAATCTATAGTTAGTTCTGTAACACGCTTACGTGATGCTCCTGGGGAGAAGAGCCTGAAGTCTCCTGATAATTGCATCCTAGGTGGCAGTGCCCCGGGCTTTTGCGTTTTTGAGCTGTGAATTCAGATCGCTGCGAAGGTGTTACCGAAAGGAGGAGTCGAGTGGCTGCGACTGTCGCAGAAGCGGTGCTGCCGCCGCGGTCTCAGTGGCATCCAGGTGTCTCCTGCACAGCTCTTGAATTTTTAACCTAAAATCGCACACTTGAAAGTGGTTCCCTTCAGCTTTATGTGACGGTTCTGTCCCTTTTGAGGGGGGCATCTGATGTATAGCAATAAGGACCCTTGTGGGCATGTACACCAAATATACCAGGATTGATATGCTGAGGGACAGATTTAATTTTGGGTGGTGTTAGATGATTAGATACCTGCTGTGATCTCTGAGTGTAATTACGCTGGCTAATTTCCCTTTTTAGCTTTAACTGTATCTACCAAAAAGAATTTACATAAATAGATGTATATACACATATCTCTGGTAGCTAACGTCAAGATAATTGACCCACGTGAACCTTACAGCTGGATCAAGAAGCGGACGGACAGAAGGATTGCTCGAACTCCAAAATGAACCCCTGGTTACGTTTGTGGAACGGATACAACGTCGAGTTAGGATTTCTCCTTGCAGCTGCCCAGAAACAGATTTCTCTAAGGGCAAGATCTCTGCTATCCTTGAGATCATAATCCTGTAGCAAGAAGTTCTCCGCGGGTGGATGTCGCAGCCTGGTTGCTGCTTTTCCTTTCTCACGTGGTTCCTTTTGAGGCGTGGGCTGCTTGACGTAGAGTCGGAGGCGTGCTGGTGCCTGCTCAGGGCAACCTGCTCTAATTCTAGGCAAGACATCTTTTGCAACTATAACTTCTCCCCTTTCTCTTTTTCTAGGGTTTCTGGTATGCACTTAAAGCCATATCTCAAGTTACAGAAGAAAGAGCGATCTCCAGAAATAAGCCAGGATTCCCTGAGGGGCCCACCCATGAGCCATCAGAGATCAACGCAAGAAGAAAAATACACCAACAACTGCACCAAACTGAGCGTTTTCCCGAAACCCTCCCTCGTGACTCCATCTCAAAAGCTTGTGGGGATTATTTATCCAAATACTATGTGCAATATGAACGGGAAAAGTCCAGCGGATGGTCCGAGCGCGAGGGAGAAGAAGAACGGCCTGTCCGCAACGATCCACCAAGGAGAAGAAGGGGAAGGGCCTCTGGACGTCTGGGCTGTGGTGAAACCCGGCAACACCAAGGAGAAGATCGCGTTCTTCGCGGCCCAGCAGTGCAGCGGCAGCAACCGGCTCGGCTCCATGAAAATCAAAAGCACGTGGGATATCGACGGGAGAACGGCGAAACGCAGGAAAAAATCGGTCGATCTTAAAAAAGCCAAAATTCAACTGGAAAGAATGAGGGAGGCAAACACCAGGTGCTCCCAGCCGGAGCCTTTTGCTTGCGGCATCGAGCACTGCTCGGTGCATTACGTGAACGACAGCGGCGACGGCGTGTTCCCGGGCCGGTCCCTCTCGGTGATAGAGATGGTGGCCTTTCTGGAGCAACGAGCAAGTGCTTTACTGGTGGACTGTGCTAAATCCTGCGCGCCTGCTTCCGCCACGAGGCTGAGCGCTCAGCCTAAAGGTGCCCTTCCCAACTCAGACCCTTTCTCCTCCGCCGGGTCGTGCGAGGCGCACTCCGAGATGGGGGGACCCTGCGGCAACAGCGAGCAGCAGAGCGAGCCCGTGCGCGTGCTGGACATGGTGGCCAGGCTGGAGTCGGAGTGCCTGAAGCGGCAGAGCGAGCGGGAGGCCGGGAGCCTCTCGCGGAACAACAGCTTCCGCAGGAACGTCGGGAGGGTGCTCCTGGCGAACGGCACCCAGCCCGAGGGAGAGGCGGGGAAGGTCTCCTCAGGGGTCCCGGCGTCGGAGGATGGCGAGGAGGAGGCACGGGTAGCAGAGGTTGGATATGGGGGACGGTGCGGTCCTCTCGGTGACACTGAGTTGTGGGATGGCGCCGCCTCCGCTCGGCAGCCTTTTCCTTCCGGGCTGGATACTCGGATGGGGAATGTGAATTCGGGGCTCGCTCACGCCGTGTTGGCCATAACCGCTGGCAGGAGCGATTCCGAAATGCAAATTGAGCCTCCCAGACTTCTGCCGTCCGCGTGTCCAGCCGCCGCCAGGTTGCCGCCAGCGGGTTCCTTGCAGAGCAAGAACGCGACCGTTGATTGTACGTCGAAAGAGCCTGTGGTTTTCCTGAAGCAGAGCTTGCATCCTGCTAGGAAGGAGCCCTTGTGCATCAGCATATCGGTCAGCAAGACCGAGAAGGGATGCAGGAAAGAGAAGCTCTCGAGCTCCAGTTCTAGTGAAGATCCGCTCCCAGGGAGGCTGTTCTTCCTCCAGGCTGAGCAGCCTCCCGCTCACGAGCAACAGCCGCTACGGGAAGGTACCCAAGAGAAGGCAGGAGAAGGAGCCCGGAACGAGGATGAGGATGCTTTGGCATCTGACAGATCGTGCGTGAGAAGCGGTGTCCCTACAGAGCCATCTGCCCTTTCTGCTCCTCCCACAGAAGGGGCTTTGCAAGTACTTGACGCTTCCTGCTTAAAAAAGCAGGTTTCGCATGACTTTCTGGAGACCAGGTTTAAAATCCAGCAGCTTTTGGAGCCTCAGCAGTATATGGCCTTCTTGCCTCACCACATCATAGTGAAGATCTTCGGATTGCTTCCTACCAGGAGTCTGGTGGCCCTAAAATGCACTTGCTACTACTTCAAATTCATCATCGAGTACTACAACATCAGGCCAGCGGATTCCCGCTGGGTCCGCGATCCCCGTTACCGAGAAGACCCTTGCAAGCAGTGCAAGAAGAAATACGTGAAAGGGGACGTCTCGCTGTGCCGGTGGCATCCCAAACCCTACTGTCAAGCTTTACCCTACGGGCCCGGGTACTGGATGTGCTGTCACCGGTCTCAGAAGGGCATCCCGGGCTGTAAGTTAGGTCTTCATGACAATCACTGGGTTCCTGCCTGCCACAGCTTTAACCGCGCCATCCATAAGAAAACCAGAGGAGCGGGAGCCGAAGCGGAAGAGGAATATTAGTGCACACACACTTTTCCTGCGAGATTGTTTGGGGTAGGAGGAGATTCTCATGCCTTGTGCTGTTTACAGTGTACATAATTGTTGTGGGTTTGATTTTTTGTTTTTTTTTTTGGTTTGTTTTTTTTTTCCACAGGGCTATGAAACTGCACATACTTAAAACACAAGAGCCTTTACCTTTTAGATTAAAGACAGCTTTTAGTCCATCTATGTAAATAACACTACGAAAAACTAATTGTACATACAGAGTCTACAGCTGGCTGAACAACGTAATCGCTACAATGCAGCTATGATAGTGTTGCGGCTATAGTTGTGTGTGTTTTTAAGTGTCTCGTTTGAAAAATCTGTATATCCTGTATAATATATGAATGTTTCTGAGAGGAAACTCTAAATAGGTAAAGGTCGACTTGTTTAAAGAATCTTCAAACAACTTAACTGGACAACCTTAAAATTAGACTAGAACAGATCCATTATAGTAGTGTGGCAGTGGAAAAAGAAAAAAAAAAAAGAGAGGAATATTATTGTATAGTCAGAATATAAAAAAAAAAGAAAAACCTTACCCATGTTGTTGTTTTGGGTTGGTTTTTTTTTGTTTTGGTTTTTTTTTTCCTTTTTTTTTTTTTTTACTTAAATAAAATGTGCATTCTAGATCTGCCTTACCAGACTTTCTCTTGTAAGACTTTTGCCCCCGAATAAAAAATACTGTAAAACACGCGCCAGAACCTTGGTACTGTGGTGTAGTTCAGACTGTGCAGCGTGCTTCTTGTGGAAAATCAGTTCTCCTACTGAGAGAAGGGAACAAAAAAACTTGGAAACGCTGACAAATTCCCACTTTTCCTTTCCCTCCCCGCAGCCGTGTTCGCAGCAGAGGCTTGGCCCGGGCTCCTGGGTGTTTGAGGATGGAGCGGGGGTCTGGCAGGGCCAAAGCAGAGTCGGCTCGGCGCTGTGCTGGACGCTTTGCCTCCAATCTCTATGGAATCCTGGATGTTTTTTTTCCCCTGCTTTTGCTCTGCTCTGTTCCAGTACCTCGTTCCCGAGGTGCGAGTCGGGGCTTGGGAAGCCCCGTGAACGTTTGCGGCAGGAGCGCAGACGAAGGGCATCTCCTCGAGCTCTGAGTGGGAGCTGACCCTGGCACCTCCGAGTATTTCTTGGAAGACCGAGGGTGGCTGGTTGGAAGCCTGGGAAGCTACGCTGGGCAGCCCAGCTGAACCCCAGTTCAGCCGCTGGGAGCAGAGCCCGGAGCAGCCTTTTTGCGGGAAGCCGAAGGGAGAGCGGCAGTTTCGCCCTTCCCTCGCCCGAGTCCCTTCTCTCCCCGCCGCTTGCTGCTGTTGCTGCTCCTCTGCCTTTTCTCAGCCCGAGGATGGACTCTGCAGTTCGTCAGCGTGGCTGGAGCGGACAAAACCCCAAGAGGAGTTGGTGCTGCCTTCCCACGGGCTCACCCCGGCCCCGGGGGAGCGACAGAGCCAAGGCTTTCTGCGAGAGCAGCGTCTGGATGGGATGGCAGGGTCTGGATTCAGTTTTCGTCCTGTTCTCTAACCTTTGGAGCAAGATGAGCGAGGCGTGGATGCGTGAGGAGAGCTGCTGGCAGGGGCAGGCACAACCCCTCCACCTCCCTCTGCTTTGGACGCCTCAAACCACGGCAGGATCGCGCGGAGTTATTTTAGAGCGTGAGGACGGAGAGGTTTCAGCTGCTCTTCTTTCCGTTACCAGCGAGAGAAAGAAAACAGCCCTTAGAGCCTGGCGTGTGGGTTGGGTAAGCTCAGAGTGTTCACAGTCCATTTAAAGGGGACGGGATTTTATTTATTTTTTCCCCCAGTCCTTGCTGTACCTGCTGCCTGACCCCTCCCTGGTGCAGCAGACACGATAACGAAATTAGAAATCTAAAAGAAGGGTGTGGCTGCCTTGCAATCAGCTGCGAAGAGGCAAAGCAGGATCCCTCCTTAATTCGTGACTTCGACCCGTTCCCTCGCCTGCGCTGGGACGAGCAGCAAAAACAACTTTCTGGCAGGAGCTGTCTTGCCAAAGCCATCGGCACCAAAGGCCTTCAGCTTAATTTCAATTAAGGAAGAAGGGGAAGAAACCGCTTTCCTGCCCCACACCCAAGACTCTGGAAAACTTGAGATAACCCGCGCCGGGCTGACAGCAGCGAGGAAAGTCCTGGCGAGGCTGAAATAGAAGCGTCGGAGGAAAATATTTTGTAACTAGATAAGGGGCCAGTGAGGTCATTGCGTTTGGACCGGGGTGTGAGATTTTTGGTCACCTTCGTTGAACAAGGGGAGAAAAAAAAGGAGAATAAATTAATAGCATCGGGCTCTTTTGTTCCTTGGAGCTGTTGAATAGCGAGGACAATTTGCTCCCTACCTTACTCCATTCCCCCCCCTGCTCCAAGCTGGCTGAGGAACACAAGCTGTTTTATACATCATTCATTGCATTGTTTGCTGGAACTAGCCCTGTTGCATGGAATTGCTGTTAAAAATTGTTTTACAGCACAAACTTTTGCATCCAGAAGTGGGTTGGTTCAGCGTGTAGCCATGCTGAGCTGCCGGCAAGCTTTTTTCTTTTTTTTTCTGCCCATAAAGTAGTAAAGTGCAGATTCCTGGCTCCTTAAGGGCCAGTTCAGGGAGAACCCAAGGCCTGATAAATGTCTTTTTTTTTTTCCTTAAGAGGCAGTTCAAATCAAACAATCCAGTGTTAGATTTACAGAATTCAGTGTTCAGGAGAATTGAGGACTAAAGCCTGGACTGTTTGCTTCTCTTCCCTGCGTGGAAGCGTCTGGACTGAATTTCCAGATATGCCTGTGAAGAAATTGTAACATTTCCATTGCTCGTAAGCTTCCAGCTTTCATCAGGCTTTGGGAGGGGAGCTCCTGACATCGACGTCACCAAGAAAGGCTTGTGGTTGGGCTCTCCTTCCTTTCCGCCTGTTTCTAGAGCAGCTTTGCTCCCTGCGACGCTTTATCCCTTGCCCTGCCCCAATGCTGCATCCGACCTCCGTCCTGAGTCCCGCTTCTTGGAAGGTGGGTCTGGTGCTGAAGCCTCATGCTGGGCTGCTGCTTCTCCCCAGCCCGTGCTCAGCTATTCCGGGCAACCCGGGAGCAGGGACAGGACTCGGGGTGTTATGGGGCTGCTCTCCTGTCATGACCAGCATTGGTAGAGGATGAAAATCACCCGCTGACACCAAGCTTAAGCAGAAGTGACCCAAGATAGGAATCACAGCGCATCAGTGTGTGACCGCAGGTAGCTGTCACACAAAGAAAAAAATACATTAAAAGCAGGACGGCTTGTTTCCATCACACAAAGCAGTAAACCATGGCCTGCCAGGTCCCCCAGGCAGAGCTTCCTTCTTGCTGACAGTCGTGGCCCTTCCCCGTCACTCAACGGTTCGCTTCAGTAGCTGCCTCCTTCAAAAGACACGCGTCCTTCCGAAATGTCCTTGCGAAGAGGAGCACCTGCCCTTGCCGTGCCGGAGTCATTCCGGCTCAGCCCCCCCAGAAACAAACGGCACCCAGGGGAGGAGCAGCTTGGAGCCAGGCTCACACCAGAGATTGATCCGGTTACATGGACCTAGAAGGACACGTGTGCACGTGTGTGTGTTTTCCAAGATTCCTCTACCTGCTCCCACGGAGACGCAGCTATTTTATGTAAGAGTATTTTTTTAGACTCAGTATTGCTTATTCCGCCACTGTAGGATTGCGCTGTAACAGGTCTGGTCCCTGTGCTGCTTTCAAGGCTGGAAATTCTCATGTACTGCCCCCAGCACGGTTGGAAAAAAAGAAAACACGACGCAGAAGTAACGATTATAAATACGCAACTTTAAAAAAAAACCTTACTGTTAAAGATTTATTGCAATAATACAATAAAATTTAGAAAAGAAAAAAAAAACAACAAACAAACCCCATTTGTGTTTAGTTACATCTAGTTCGGAAGTGGCAGAGAGGGGCCGAGAGTTTTTGCAGGCGACGAGTGACCCTCGGGTGTCCCGCCGAGACCTGCGAAGGCGCCCGATCTCCAGCGCAGGGCCGGGCTCTCGCCACCCTGCTTGTCCTTGGCAACTCGGATCGGCCACCCCAGGTCACCGCTCACGGACAAAAGTCCCAGCCTAAACTGAAATTCCCGCATTCACGCTATGCAAAGTGTTTTGTAAACTCTGAGCCGGCTGTCTTCAACTCTGTAATTACAGATATTCCTGCCCTCCCGCCCCCAAAACAACCTGGAAAACTAATCCTGGTGATTGCACTCAAGGTTTGGACACACGATTCTTCCTTAGCTACACATGTGCAAAACACTTTAAAAAATAAAACCAACCCACCACGATCCGTGTTCTGTTACAAAACCCGTTTGTGAAAAGACCTATCCCGATGCATCTGAACGCCCTCGCGGTGCCGTCGTGCACTTTGAGAATATGACGGGGTTGCAAATAAATTATTTGGAAAACACGATGAAGTCTATGGCTTAAGAAGGTTCTTTTTTTTCTGTTTGTGTGTGTGTTGGTTTTTCTTTCCCTAAGTAAGTAAATGACAACGTACAAAGCTGAGTCTTGGCCTGACCTTTAAGGGGTTTAGAGTAGCACAAAGGCAGCGATGAAGGAGCAACTGAAATGTAGATTAAACACAAAACAAAGAGAGATTTTGATGGCGGGGTCCAGTGCAAAATAAATGGGGAAGCAGAAGGGGCCGTGCGACGCCAGGAGCCCAACGCAGAGTAAGCGCCGAGCGCAGGGTGGTTGCTCAGACACGGGGACTGCAAAGGATGCGATAGCTGCGAGGGAGTAAAGTGCTTTGAACCAAGCAGTGAGCAAACCCGTCCGGTCTCGCCGGCTGCCAGGGGAGTCCGGGGGGGCCCCGTTCAGGCTGCAGTAGTCAAGGAGGTCTCGGCTGTTCTCGTAAAACAAACCCAACTAGCGGACGCAGACCAAAAGAAGGGTAGGACCGGGGCTGCCTTCATCTAACAACGTGTACAGCGTCAGCACAGAGTTAAGGGTCTTTGGTTTAAAAAAAGAAAAAAAAAACTAACCGACAACACATGCTCGTCCCCAAGGCTAAAGAGCAAGAGCTGCCACGAGAGGGGTGGGAGGCTGGGAGAAATGATGCTCAGGGGGACGAAGCTTGTGCGTCGCACCCCGCAGCCTCGCTGCGGCCCCGTTACCAGCCGCGTCGCCTCCGGGCAGGCTCGCAAAAACCTTCCCCCCAGAGGATGCGTTCACAACGTCCCAGCTCTGTAAGATGTGCTGGAAGCCTTGTGGGGCAAACCCATCTCGGAGTCGTTAAGTACCGCGATGCGGAGGAGCGCTCGTTACCGAACGCATCTGTCAGCATCGCAGAGTTTTACGAGCCGGCCGGCTGTGAGCATTTCTGCAGCGAAACGAAATCAACTTCTTGGCGTTTGGCAAACAAGAAAAGCAAGAAAAAAGCCGAAAAGAAACCCCCACCATCAACACAGAATAACAGCTGAAAACGCATGTAGTGTGGAGACCACGTGACTTCATTTAACTAGCTTGAAATGAGTTTTTTTTCTAATATTAAAAAGTGGCAACGTGGTGTCATAACTGATGAGTATTATTGCAACAATGCAATCCTGTATCAGCATCAAATATGGGTTTAGCTAAGAGAATGTCCAGTGTTTCTTTGGTGTATGATAGTAAAGAGCCTGCGTGCTTTGCGCAGCACAACACGAAACTTCTAGACTACCTACGAGTGGAAGCAGCATGAAACAAGCCAGTTTTCTACGGCGAAACTGGGTGAAGATTCACAACCAAAATGTGAAATAAGAGCAGTCTGCTGTGGGAATTCCCGTCCATGCCAACTCGTCGTATTAAAAATATGGCAACGGAGATTAAAAAACATGTTAAAAATGCATAATTGTCATGTCCTGAATGAAAAAAATTTAGAAACACGTAGTTTTTGTGTTACGCAAGACAGATTTAAAACACACACAAAAACGGAAACCCTGCAAGGAGTTAAGGAAACGTGAACTGCATTTTGCACCACTGTCCAGACTGCAGGCAGAGCAGCCTTCTCTCTATACACAGCCCCATCCAACTGCTCCAAAATCCGTTTCTTCTCTAGAAAGTAGAGCTGGAGGCTGTCGGGTCCTTTTTCTGCGAGACTCGACAACGCAGACAGAACCAAGACACAAAGTGCCGTCACGGAATCCGTCAGAAGAACGCGGCTAGCTAATTTACAAAAACGGTACCATCACAGTCATCTTGGGTAAATAAAAAGGTTTCTTCTGGTTTACAAAACGCAAGTCCCACCTTTTCTTTGTTCCAGGCACTACTTAACTGAAGAATACGTAAGGTTTCCTACAGCATCGCCGGGGAAGGGGTTCCTGCCGCAAATCCTACGGTCCTTTTCCCAACGCTCGTTAGCGGTGGCCGGTGTATGCCTTCAGCCAGGAGGTCACCGAGGCAGCGGCGGACGAGATCATCCCCCCGGCGCTGCTGCTGGCGATCGGCTGCGACACCTGCGTGCTCTGGCTCTGCAGCATCTCCGCCTGCTGAGAGGGGATGTCGCAGAACCTGGGGCTCGGCAGGTTCTCCCAGTCTGTCCCGAGGTCCGTCTCTTCGTCGCTGACGTGCTCGTCGCCGCTCTCGTCCGTTTCGCCGGCGGCGCTGGGATCCACGAACTCCATGGAGTCTTCAAGATCGGCGCTGATTTCGAAAGGCCCGGACCTGCAAACACGGAGACAACGCTGTGAGGCCACGCAGGAGAGCGAGCGTCACTTCGCTGGAGCCCTACGCATGCCAAAGCCCCCTGCTCTGTTACGCGGACAGCAGAGAAACAAACACCTCCGTGCTTATCAGCGTGGCAGAGAGAAACTCGCTGGCTACAGAGATAACCACGGTGAAATGAAAACAGTCAGCCAGGGAAGCGACAGCTGAGTTCCGATCCACGGAGCAGGAACGGCAAAAGAGCCGCTCCGCTCTGGCAGTGGACAGTGAAAAACGCACGCACACAAAAGAAACGGCCCCTGATGGTAACTCACAGTTCCACTGGTGGAAATCTCAGCCTGATGTGGAACAGCTTTTATTTTTAACACCAGCCCCGGCCAGGCCAAGCCGGCTGCAGCTCTGTCAGTGAGCGCAAGGCGGTAGTTTACAACTCACAGAACTGGGCTGGCACAACTCACCACTGGAGACTTTCCCCGGCAGCAGCTCGCCCTGAGCAAGAGACCTCAAGGTCTCACAAAAGATCAGAGGAGGCCTCGAAGATGATCAAGGGGCTGGAGTATCTCCCCTAAAAGGACAGGCTGAGAGAGTTGGGGTTGTTCAGCCTGGAGAAGGCTCCGGGGAGACCTTCTAGTGTCCTTCCAGTACCTGAGGGGGCTACAGGAAAGCTGGGGAGGGACTCTTGATCAGGGAGGGTAGTGATAGGAGGAGAGGTAATGGTTTTGAACTCAAAGAGGAAGATCTAGATTAGATATTAGGAAAAATTTCTTCACTGTGGGGCTGGTGAGACCCTGGCAGAGGTTGCCCAGAGAAGCTGTGGCAGCCCCTCCCTGGAAGTGTCCAAGGCCAGGTTGGGACGGGACTTGGAGCAACCTGCTCTGGTGGGAGGTGTGCCTGCCCATGGCAGGGGGGTGGAATGAGATAATGTTCAAGGTCCCTTCCAAACCCAAAGCATTCTATGGTTCCTGATTCATTCTAAAATCTTTTTTGCTATAAGGCTGGTCAAACACTGAGACAGGTTGCTCAGAGGGGCCGTGGAGCCTCCAATGGAGAAAATCAAAACCCCACCAGCCACTGCTCTGGTTGCCTCTGCTTTCAGTGGGGTGATGGGCTGGATCTCCAGAGATCCTGGCCAAAGCCACCAGCGCTGTGACTCCGGGTTCCCTGCTGCCACTGCCTGGTGGGAGAAACAATTGCATCACAACACTTCCCGCTAGATGAGAGGCAGACAAAATCTGAAATGCCTTCGCCGAGCCAAAGCAGGCGGTTCCTGAGGAACTGTGACCCACGATCAGAGAGCCTGAGGTCTCCAGGGCAGCGGTGAAAGGTGGATTCCCCACAGCCAGCAGCATCCCTGCCAAAGCTCATTCCAAAGCACGAAGCCATGCAATGAAACGGGAGCAAGAATTTAACAGGGTAAGAGTGTTTCTCCAGCCTTAGTGGAAGAAGCAGCCTGAAAAACAGCGATTTGGCATGGAAATTGTAATCCAAAGGATTAAATGTGGTTAAATTGTATGTATCTGAAAACAGCAGCTTATAAAGCAGACTGCCGGGCAACTACAGGCCCAGATAGCTGAAGGGAAATAAGGAGAGCTGGTTGGTGCAAACTTTGCAGGCAGCTGAGAAATTAAAGGTGAACAGTCTGTCATAATCTGGAAGGGAACCGAGCGCTGCCTTCTGGCAAAGGATTCTGCTTAACAAGGCAACGCAAAAAGGGAGTCATCGGGTTTGAGGCCAGAAGGGACCATGAGATCATCTTGCGTGACCTCCTCCATAACAAAGGCCATTCCGTTCCGCGCTGTCCTGAGCACCGCGACTTCTGCCTGACGAAAGCGCCTGCTCCAGGAACTCCCCCAGCCTCCACAGGAGGAAACAGAGAATCCCCCACCTTCACTCTCGCGGGTAATTAATCTCCGTGCTAAGCGCATGCGCCTCATTTCACCCCAGCTCAGACTCTGCTTCCGATGGTGTCTGTAAAGCCCTTCAGAAGCCTGTGTTTTCTCCCCATAAAGGAAATCAAGTCTCACTCTCCTCTCCAGTGAGCTAAGGCAGTTTTATACAGACTTAACCTACGCCCCTCACTGGTTGGTATTTTCTCCAGCTCCTTCCTGGAACCTCCTCTTTTACTACATGGACCGGACTGATGTGTGTGGAGCTCTGTAACGTCTGCACAGACACGCGAGACCCACTGGGACACTTGGGTCTTTTAAAACAGCTGCTTTCCAGGATACAGGTCTTCATTCTCTGGGCTTTTTCCTGCACTCTCCTTGTTTTCAGGCAAGCAGCAGCAAGCACTTTTTTTTTTTACCCCCCCAAACTGAGCTACGTTACAAAGGTTTGGGTGCCCGTATCTTTGGGCTGAATCAGTGGGGATATACCAGAGAACGGAAGGGAATTGGTTAGAGCACACGTTCAGTTCCTCTTAGTGGCACTGCAGGTTTTAAATAAAACTAGATCCGAGAACAACATGGATTCAGAACATGATTGTGCTTAAAAGGGGAATAAAGCACTAGCCAGATAAAACAAATATTTGCGGAGTGTCTCGGGTACAAGTGACCTGTGACTGGATTATCCCAACAGGAAAGCAATGGTGTTGGCTTTTTATATTTAAGTTATTTTTAAAAAAAAAAAAAAATTAGAATATTATTAAACCTGGTGCGTGCAGCCCACAGGAACTGACGTTCTTTTCATCACACACTAAGTTACCAAAAACTGTCTTTGATCTTAATTTACATATAAATTAACACTATTTGAAGTGTCAGCTTTAGTCCAGGGTGTTCACTGACTGGAAGTGTTTTGGGAAAGGTTTACCTAGCGTTTGGTTTAGGGTTTGTATTGCTGGATGCTCTTAGTTATTTCTATGTTAACAAGATGTGGGTGGGGTCATATGTGGAGCACAGTGAAACTGCCTGGCCTGGGTGCTGCTGTCCCTTGGAGGGAACGGGTTCCTGCTTCTGGCTGTAGGGAAACCAAGTCCATCACCAGCTATAAAACCTCCAGGTGAGCTTGCTACGTGCAGAAACAGCACACACACATCTCTGAGACCCCATTTCCTACTGAGGACCCCCTTTTTCTGTCCTCTCTTGACTCCTCCTTGCAACTACCCTGATTTCCTGATGTGCTGAGGACTGATCTATAGGTGCAGCAGAAGAGAAGGATTTCCCTCCTAAAGTAACAAGGCAAAATGCATAACTTCAAATGGGATTCAGTCACAGGCGAGTCGAGATACTGCTTCTCTTACCTGCCCAAGTTCTCAGTGTCTGGGCTGACCAGGTACATAAGGTTCCTGAGCGTATGCAGTGGGTGCAACAGATCTAAATTTACGTGCTACCACGGGGAAGGTAAGAAAAAGACATGATCAGTTACTGGAGGAAACCTGCAGGCACAGTTGATAATTTAAAAGTTTTTTTAAGCATCCAACTGTGCATCCCCCCTACCTGAGAGAAGCAAAGGTGAAGGATATTCGCATTCAGCTTCTTCACTGCCCGCGTGAACCTGTGTTTGCTGAGGTTCTCTCCGCAGAACTCACTGTTGAAACACAACATACACTTTTATACATGTGTACACAGAAAGCACAATGCTGTGAAAATCATAGAATCACAGAATGTCAGGGATTGGAAGGGACCTCGAAAGATCATCAAGTCCAATCCCCCTGCCAGAGCAGGAACGCCTAGACTATGCTACACAGGAACGTGTCCAGGCAGGTCTTGAATGCCTCCAGAGAAGGAGACTCCACAACCTCTCTGGGCAGCCTGTTCCAGGGCTCCGTCACCCTCACTGAGAAGAAGTTTCTTCTCGAGTTTATGCACAAAATGCACCTGCTGGAGACATCGATGTGCCCCGGCTTCCTAACAAATCCCAGAGTAAACATCCTTGCACTCGTTGGAAGTGCACAGCCAGTTCTAGAGTGCTCAGGGGATGAATTTTTCACTTAGCAAGACTGCTTGCCCTAGTCTCACCGGTTGCAACAGGACAGGTGATGTAAACTGTACGAAACTTGAAGATCCGCTGTAGCCAAGCTATTCTGGCTCCCCTTTTAAATCTTGCATCATTTTCCTTCTCTGAAGGCTGAGCACCCAAATGACAGCATTAAAGAAAACCTGCAGAGACCCTACACATGCCCTCGCTTCGGCAACCACTATTTTAAACACTTAAAAGAATCTCAGCAGCATATTTGAAGACCGACGAGGTCTACAGCTCCTCTGTGCAGATCCCACGTGCTTCACAGAGACATTAAAAATCTAACAGTGGTTTTCATCACAAATGGGGTTTAGGCAATACATTCCCAGATGTGTGACAGCCAGATTGGTGTTTTACCCCAAAGAGAATTACAAGGCCTTGTTCTACAGCATTTAATGGAGGGGAGCTATTCGAGATGATTAAGAGTTGCCGAATGGGGCTGGGATTTTGTAAAGCACAGTAGGGTCTCCTAAAATGAAAAGTGTTATTCATGGACTGTCACGTCTCACTTCTCATTCGAGGATGCTGAATCCATCAATTCGAAAGCTGCTATTTTCAGCTGTGATGGCTGGTCTACGCTCTCAGGAGGTAAAAAAGGAGGGAAGGACTATTAACTAGGGTCTAAAATCCCACCAGCCAGCCCTCCACCCAAAGTTAAACAACACAAAAATCCAGGAGCCATCAACTGTTACCATAAAAGCTGCTCCAATTAATGACTTCGTTCCTGAAACCAAAGTGAGCTAAGATCAGTCACAACTGCTCACTGATTCACCTCCTCGGAGGCTTGCATCTACTTGCCTGTTGCAGAGCTTCTTGGGAAGATTTACATCAAGTATGAGAGACAAAGTGTTAACAAGCTGAGTTGCATAGCACAATGCAGCACTGATGGTATAAGCGGGGTTATTATGTTCCATATCTGAAAGAAATAAAAACATCACGAAAGTCTCATTGTAAGCGAAGCCTCAGTGGGTGTGTGTAACGTGTTACCCAAGTCTGCTCTGGAAAATGTTATTTGTAAGTACTGAGAACAGCCTGAATCCAGCAATCACTTACAGTGAAATCTGTCAGAAGCTGGTAGAAAATAGTAATTCTTGGAATTCCTGTTAAAATGACGGCATGTGAACCATGTCAAAACTGTGAATAATTAACTTTATCTCCCTGTTACATTGTGCTGTGTCCCAGCACTTTCAGCAGAAGAGGATTTCAGCAGACTAATCACCACACCAGCACTTATTTCTTTCTTGGCTTTGTCCGTGCAAGAACAAATGGACTGGGCTGCTGCTCCTCAGTGCCTTCTGCTGGCACCCGAGGCTGCAAGTTCTACGGCTTCTGGAGTATCCCACAAGCCTAATCACACCTTGCTCCTTACCTGGTCCTTGTGTGGTCTTCTTCTCTTCCACCCAATTGTAATACGCTGAGTAGTCTCCGTTATTAGGGAGAGTTATCCAGGGCCCTGTGATACTGATGCTGGTGTCCCCATTGTGGTCGTCACACACCCATCTCCCAGAGAGATACGTGGTTCTCCTGGCTTCCGCGAGCTTGCTCACAGTGCTAGAGGTCATAGCATTGTCACTCTCAGAAGACACATCTGCAGGATCTCTGTAGCACCCAAAGAGAGGAACAGAGCGTTTTTAAAGGAGTTTTTAAAAATACAGTACTTGGCAGGCACCGAGTCAGGCTTCGGAGAGAGCAAAACGCTTGTAGAAACGCTCCTGCGAAACTCCGTATTCCCCAAAACTACTTCCCTTTGCTCTGGGATTTTTTCATCATTTTAAAGAAGTTTACCTCAGATCTCCCAGTGGGGAGAGGCTAGCCCCTCCAGATTCTTCTATTCTGGACCTCTACCTTTGGGTCAGATTCTTTGCCTGGGGGAAAACCCCTCCTTCTCCCCACAGATTCTAAGGGAGCCAGAGCATCAGACTTACATGACTCACTTCTGGGTGTCTAAAGCTAAGCAAAATGAGTCCAAAAGGACAAGCCTCCCGTACCTCATGCTTGTCTTGACTTCTTCAATGGGAAATATGACTGATGTTAGCTCCAGGATATGCGTCCGACGAAGGTTTGCCAGATGCTCGTAATGGGTTTTCAAGTCGTAGGTTTTTTTCTCTACCAAGTCTCCCAGCTTGCGGTTGTGCCTCTGGATCTTCTCTTTCTTCTCCTGATGCCGCTGAGCCCTGCGATAATGCTTCTGGTTCTCCTCTTTAATTCTCAGCAGCCCCTCCGCATCTGTGAAAACAGGAGCAGATGTTAGCCTTGGAAGAGGGGCTGTGAGGTCCTTGTAGCAAAAGCTTGAGAAAAGCATCATTAATATTTACAGAAAACAAGACCTATAGCAGCTTAAAACAGAGAACCCTGCTAATCCATTAACGTTTTCCAGCTGCTCAGTTGTGCAACTTTTAAATCTTTGCCGAAGATCTCCAAAGAGACCGAAATTGGGATTAACCTTTCCCTATCTTTTGCCCGGCTATTTTTGGATTTGGAGCAGAAAAGCCAAGATTTCACAGTTTAATTAAATTTCTGAGGCAGTCGTCGTGACAGAAATAGCTTGACTGTACACGTCTGCATGGTGCTGGCCAAAAAGACACGCAGTGCTCGCAGCCAAAATCAACTGCAGATAGCATCTCCAGTCACCACTTCTGGCACCAATGCTGCTATTAGTGTAGGTTATTCGGGCTTTGCGCTCCTGTAGGTGCTCTTAAAGCACTTGGGTCCCAACGGTGCAGCTCCTTGTTACCACCAGTGAACGCTGACTATTGCCTTTTCCAGTCACAAAATGAGAAAAAGGCGCTTAACGTGCCGAGGAACTGCGACTGCCTGACGTTACTCCACGCACCAGGTGCGCTGAGGCTTGGAAAAATATCCTTCAAGAGCATCTGCTGAATCTCCTGTAAAATAACTGACCGCAGCTCTGCTTCCACAGACATCTGGTGCTCAAGACAGTGAGGTAACCATCTCTGCCTTTCAAAAGCAGAGGAAAACATTCCTTACACACGTTCTCTAAATACACGTCTAAAACTCTTCACGTACCCTAGTTTGAATTAGGGTCCTCATCTACTAGTCACCTGCTTGCCACTTTTACAGTGTCAGTGAGGTTCTCTTAAAACAAGGCATCACTTTGCTGTAATTGAGAAGTGGGATAACTGTCCCTCGCACAGACGGGAAGCATGAAGCCCTGACATTGTTTTACTGATACTGAGGCACAGACGAGACCAGAGCTACAATAAGAACTACTCAAAGAAGCTGCATTAGACACTACTAAAAAAAAAATAAAATCCAGGAAGCTTCTGAGCAGCCTTAGCTACCTCAAACACAACCACACTGTCCATATTCCCAGTGGAGGAGCATAAAAAATTAAAGGCTAAGTCCAAAGAACACGATTCAAGATTGATTCCCAGCCATGGGTCTGTGCCCACGCAGCACACGACACTCTCCTGCTATTTCTGGTTTGTATCTGCAGAGCTGGAACTGCACTGAACTCTGGCTGGGCCCTGGTTTGGCAGGGTGGGAGACCAGGAACCCCTCAGAGTGTGCCTGCCCCCCCCGGACATAGAACATGCTTTGTCTGATTGTCAGGAATTATTATTTCTAGTCATTGAACTCATCTGTCACGATCCATTATGTGTTTGCTAGGAAGATCTGATACACAGGGGGATGCAAAGTCCCAAATTAAAGGCTGAAGGAGCTGGGTCTCTTTAGCTTGGAGACGAGGAGGCTGAGGGGTGACCTCATTCATGTCTATAAATATGCAAAGGGTGAGTGTCAGGAGGACGGAGCCAGGCTCTTCTCAGGGATGTCCAGTGACAGGACAAGGGGCAATGGGTTCAAGCTGGAGCACAGGAGGTTCCACAAAAACATCAGAAAAAACTTTTTCACGGTGAGGGTGACAGAGCCCTGGCCCAGGCTGCCCAGGGAGGTTGTGGAGTCTCCTTCTCTGGAGACTTTCAAAACCCACCTGGACGATTTCCTGTGTGACCTACTCTGGGCGATCCTGCTCTGGCAGGAGGGTTGGACTAGATGATCTCTAGAGGCCCCTAACAACTCTGAACATTCTGCAATTCTGTGAAAGAAGGTGAAAATAGTTTCCCCATGCAGACAAGAACTAATGATCCTCAGGTTTATAAAATAAGTGACTCCCTGTTAGAGGAATGGTAGAGAAATCGACTTTTCTCTGAGCAATACCAAGAATCCCTATGTGTCAGCTAGTAATTCAATTTCCTTTAAGCACTCCTGTAACATCAACAGAAAATCAATTAATGCTTGCATTTGTATTCCCAAACTCTCCCTCTGCATAAAGATAAGAGAGAGAGAGAGAGAAATGTCCAGAAATGTCCATCTGTTTCATTTTCACATTCGTGTTGTACTTTGAAAGGCTACTTTTTCACCACCTGAACTCCCTTTTCTGCGGGTCCAAGGGCAATTACTGGAGGAGCAGGGGAGAACGCTGCACACACGTTTCCTCTTTAGCAGTCCCGGTGCAGAAACAGCTGCCCTTTCTTTGGCATAACACCTCTGCTTTATGAGCCAGTTTATGAGGCGATTAAAATTTGTCCCCACAAGTATTTCAGGACACCGCTGCGTCCCACACATCTACGCTGCCTGATAAATGCGCGCACAGGCACGAGAGAGCTATGCCAGATATCCGCAAGATTTTCCCCTTGAGCTGTTCTCCGTAGGCAGAAGGCAAACACACAGATTTTAAAACCTTATTTTAAAAAGCGCCAATTAACCGAGGTAATTCAGGAGAGTCAACTGCAAAAGCAGGAGCCTGGCGTTCTAGCAAGTGTTCTTATTTCAGAGAACGAAACCACGCCACGTCCAAGAGAAGAGAAGCAACCTATTAACATTTTCTAACGTGGTCCAAGAGTGAACCACGTTGGGTTCTCGATCTACTGGCTACTCATGGCAAGAGTTCACTTTGGGTCTGCTTGCAAGAGCGATTTTGGGCTAACGGAGCTACCAGCAGGTCAGCTGGGCAACAGTTAGGTCAGCTCGGGGTGTAAATCTAATCGAGTTCACTGGGAAGCAGAGAAGCTGCAAAAGCTGCAGAACGGGAGAAAAGTGGAGGAACTCTGCTCCCCAGTTGGTCCTAACATTCTGCCACCTTCAAAGCAGCAGTTTGAGAAAGGTGACTAAGTTCCTCAGAGCCACACTGACTCCCTCTTCTCAGCCTAAAAAGTGGTTATTAACCCCTTCATAATAATATTCTACGGATGGCAAAGCCTGCTTGTCTTCAACTCTCTCCTCTCTAACCCAAACCAAACAGCAATTTTCTTAGCTGTCTCTTGTGTTTTACTCCTCTTTCCCACACTTTCTCCAGTTGATTTGTATCTTTCTTAAATTGCTCAAATTGGACACCAGACTTCCGGTGAGGCAACACCAATGTTGGGCACAGCAAAACAATTTCTTCCATCCTAAATACGACGCTTAGAGTAGCATAACCCAGAATGAGGCCTGAACCTTTCTGGAGTAGCATTAGATTGATCATTTTTGTTTCATCTGCAGTTCCCCAGATCCTTTCCTGTCAAATCTCACCAGCACCCCTCACTTTGGGTTGATACATTTCTCCCTCCTAAACAACGTGCGCTTGACTTTGCCCTTTTCAGGTGATATTGTCGATTTAGCTGCATGATTTTGAATTTGATCCTGTTCTCCACAGAAGCCATATCGTCATCCACCTTGGCTTCCTCCATTCCTCCTCCTATTTCACCACGGAAGCTCTTATGGGAAATATTGAACAAAACTGGGCCAGGAACCAGCTCCTGCTGAGCTCCACCTGTCTCACCTCCTCCATTCGACAAGTATCATCACTCTTTGAACACAGCTTTTCGAGCCTTTTGTGTCAACCTCACAGTGATTACACCCAGAGCAAATGCCTTTGCTTGCTCCTGAGACAGCTTGGGGCAGTGCCCAAAGGTGAGGTATGATGCTGCTTCTGCTTCAGCCTCCACTAGTCCACTTGGTCCATGGACAACAGGTCGATTTGATGTGGCCTATCCTAAAAAAAAAGTGATGCTGATTTTTAATTACCTTATCTTCTAGCCACCTGTAAAGTGGCTGGAGGTTTATAAAAGGATGTTCGCGTCCTCAGTTTAAGGTTCTCCCTTTGAAGACAGACAGTGCTTTCACTCTGTTTCCTGGGACACCCTCTCTCCCTCGTGTTCTCACATCAGCCACAGACCATTTCAGCTTGTTCCCTGAAGTGAATCTCAGAAGGCCTTGCTGACATATTCAAAATAATATTTATCTGGCTGTTTTCCTTCCTTGAGCTGCAGTTCTCTCAAGATGTAATATTGAACCTGGCTAAGCAGCTGATCACATTTTCTTTGCAAGAAGATGAAGCAAAGAAGGCGCTGAATGCTTCAGAGTTCCCACATTCTGGTTTGCTCTCTTTCACGTTGACTAACGGTCTTGCCTACTCCTTCACCTTTTTCTTATTGTGCATTGCTTACTGTTACTATCCATCCTCCTTATTAATTGAAAATCATTTTGCATCTCAGCCTCTCTGATGTTATCACTGCAAGCTTGTGCTATTCCTTTATAACTGCTCTCACTGCTTCCACTCTCTGCACAGCTCCTCTTGAATTTCAAGTCACAAAAATATTCCTGATTCAATCAGTAAGTTCCTGAGCATGCTTCCTATCTCTCCTCTCCACAGCGGTGGTATGGAGCGCTGCACTCGACCACACAAATCTCTTGCAGGTAAAAAATTTAACAAGTTTCAAAACTGAAGCTGTCGAACGGTCGCAACTCGCCAGCTTATGCCATACTTCAGTGGCTCTTGCTCAAGAAGGCTCGTAGGATTTCTAGACAGGTGTGGGTTAAAATCCATCAGCTACATGAAATTCGTAACAGCTGCCGAGCTGTTTGCTCCTCTTTATCAAGAGGAAGTGATCAGAAACACTACACTGAACAAAGCCATCTCTAGGGACAAAGCCAAAGGCGCAGGCTGCTACGCGTTCACTTTTAAAGCTGTTGTAAAACTATCTCCATCCAGCTGAATACTGTCTACCATTTGCTAATTAAAACCCAAGCATAAAGAGCCTAAAATCCACTCACCGATTTGCCTTCAAGTTGGTTTAGGCAGTGATGGTTTGGAAATTCACCATTAAAAAACAGAAAAATAACGCTCACATTCACATCGATTGATTTTTCACTCTAAGGCACAGAGTTATCCACATCGCAACAGCTCAGGCATTACTCACGTCTCGTGATTTCGTCATTTTCTTTGCAAATGGTCTGTTTCAGCTGCTCAATCCTCATCTTGCAAGACATTATTTTCCATCTCTGAAAAAAGAACATTCAGCAACTCTAGGGCACAAACGACTTCAAACACACTGACTAACGATTAACAACAAAGCCGGCAGCTTTAGTGCAAAAGTAGCAGGAGATTCTTAATTGGATCAGGTGAACAAATAAATATTTCATAAACTGGTTTGTGCACAGAAGAACACCACAAACGAACGGAATGCTCAGTAAAAAGTCAATCAGTATAATAAGTTATTGAACAAATATCTAGCAAGAAATGAAAAATATTGACGGTTTGGAGCACTCTGCTTGCAGAGCCAATTTCAGTTTTGCTTACGACACGCTTTTTGGGAAAGCAACACAATGCCCTCAAGGTAAATGGTAATTTTAAACTATGAGATCTAGGAATTCAGAGAGTTTAAGAACTATGGGACACTTTGAACAACTCACCAGCTGATCAGTTATCTCCTTCCCTTCCATGGCCTTCAAAACACTAGAGGAAAAAACACAATTGAGAGTTTTATGACTATCTGGACTATGTCTCCAGCAACAGAGCATTAGAAAGACTCTTTTGTTTTTCTAAGAGTTCTTATAGTTTATTTAATAACTACAACTTACTGTTTTTGGAATTCTCTCTGTTTGGTTTTAAGATGCATCAGCCTTTCTTTCTTGTCTGAAAACCTGGAAGAGATTAAACGGTTTTTATCGCTATTTTGCACAATACGGCATTGTCACCTGTCTGAAAGGATAAAAAAGACTAAAGCTTGTGGGATTCTCTAAACCTCAACTACCTGCCTTCATCTCGGGAAGCGATGGCTAAACGCATAAAACTCTCGCAGAATCCTAGAGCCCGCGTCTCTCAGGAGTTGCAACAGAACCTCAAAGTTGAGGAAAAATCAGCTTGTGTTACTGAACTCGTAAGTGAATGACTTGCTTTTTCTAGAAGATGCATAGCTTAGCAATATCAGCATTTTGTGGTTAAAGAAAAACATATAGCACTCTGAAAACCTGTAGTCACTGGAGAAATTAACGGTACGGTCTCAGGTCCAGTAGTGAGTCTGGGCTGTGTTCCTTCACAAGCTGTGACAGTATCACCCCAGTCCACTCAGGCAGTGGGAAATGCAGGTCTGGGAACTGCAAAGAACTCATCAGGAGGGAATTTTTTAGGATTCATCGTCCTGTGTTTTCATCCTCTGAGTTACACCACAGCCATGTTCTGCTCCCCTCCATATTCCACAACGTGCTGAGAAATACATTTAGAGGAAACAGCACGCGAACGAGGCACCCCGAGAAATTACAGTGAACCGTGACGGGACGAAGCCGACAGTAAGAGCAAACAGCAAGAGAGACAGCCAAGAGATCTAGATGGCACCAAAAAAAAAAACAAAAACCAACAGCAAATGTGCTTTCTGTCTTCTGCCAGCGCATGGCTTTCCAACTTTCCTTTGTGCTTGTGGTGTTACAGCACCATCCCGATCCATTCCTCAAAAAAAGTGTCCTGGGTTAAAGTCCACGTATGGAAAAACAATTCATATTTCCCTCTGGAACATGCAGAACCGACAATTTCATCCTAACATTTCACATAACACCACTAAGTCCTTTATTTCAGGGATACGTGCGCTTTATTTAGAAAGAAATATACAGTAATCCTTGACAGAATGGTCTCTCCGCTCAACTCCGCGGGTTTGATTGCAGGCAAAACCCTAAAATGCTTCGCTCCTCTCCACGAAGCGCTGAAACCTGAAAGCTTGGTGACTAACCACGGGCTCAGAAAGCACGTAATCGCCCTTCAGGATGACATCACCTTCAAAACAACAAAACTACCGCCTGCTGCCTTCGTAGTCATCCCGAAATATCTGTTTTCCTTCCAAAACAAACCAAAAGCAAACGCGGGCGCTCGGTGTAAAAAGCCAGAGGCCACGCATGAGCCGGAGGAACGTGGCGCAACCGGAGCCTGCCTGCTCGACTCAGCGTGTTCGTTCTTCCCCCGCATCCCCACGCCGCCAGCCCCGATGGAAATTGCAAAAGTGCACTGGACTAGACTCCTGTTTACGCACCTACTGTACCCCTGACCTTTGGCTGCCACCAAAAATAACCCGGCCCAGAAACCGCGCCGCTCGGCAGGCACCCAGGGGAGAGAGCGCCGGGGTCATCTGGCCATTCTGGTTTTCAAAGCTGGATTAATGGGCACGGAGTCTGACTAAACGCAATCACCCAAACGACGTCCATCGCGTCAGCGAAAAGTCCAATGATCTGTCAACAATCTGGGACTGAAGGAAGTTGTTCTTACCGAGGAGGGGGGATAGGAAGGTTTGTGAAAGCCTGCAAAAATTACAGCTCACAACTATGAAAGTTACAGCTTCAACTCTGTCAAATGGCTCCGACAAACTTCTTCAGCAGGTTTCTCCTAAGCAAACGTTTTCATTTCTTCACATAGCCCTGATTTTGATTGCATCGCGTCGTGTAGCTAACTTTCCTCTGTTTATCTACAGCCTCTCAGTTTGGCAAAGAAGCAAAACTTTGGATGAACTATTTACAGGAACTCCCATGAAACGTAAACCGAGCGAAGGAGAGACCTCAACATCTCAAATTAAATGCTTCCCTCCACACAAGTCTCATCGCATTAAGCTGAGGTTTTCTACAGTTATCAAGCTTATTTCCACATACTCATAATTAGAGAGAAGCACCCAGTAAGGAGGACTTTCTAATCTGTAGGAACTGATTGATGCTGAAGGGATTGCTGACGACAGCAGTTGGTGCATCTATTACTGGACCTATTCACTATAATAAAACTCCACCGCTGCAAAAAGTCACTGCTCCTAATCATAACCCACAGCTCGGAGACGGGCTTAGACGTCACAATTACATTGTCTTGGGCTTTTGCCATCTGCAGACACGTAAAGCAAAGCCATAAAATACACCCTGAGAATTTATGCATGTGACAGGCCGGGGTAAACTCCCGGGAGCCAGAAGAGTCTGGGAGCTGAAATCAGCATCGAGATGCCGTCTTCGCTTTGAATACACAACACGTCACTAATGAAAAGAAGAATGTCGGTGATTATTTTACTGGAGGGCTTCCGGACAGCTCATCCTTAATTGTAGTTGTACTTCAACAATTAATCTTAACAGCTCCTCAGTCTCTCCCCCTTGCAGACGCGGGGTGTGATTTTTGCCAGACACACGAACAACTTGAATCTCGCTGGAGCTTTTCTGAAAACGAGCACACAAAGCAGTCCAGAGAGAAGAAACCTGAAATAATTCTTACTTGCAGAACGTGAAGTTGTTTATCTTCTTACAAAGAAAAATCATGAGAAAACTCTAAAAATAAATCACCGCTGGATACAAGGAGCAACGCTCGCTTTCTTTACTTTTCACAAGAGAGAGAACAATCCCTTTCCCCAATCTGGAACACTTTGAGAAGTCAAACGGGCAGCCAGAGTGACCCCCTCATGCTGCCCCGCTCCGAATTTCTCACACCGACCTTATAACTGAGTCACACAGAAAAGCCCTTGTCATGACCCTGTCAGTCTCCTCCAGCACCGGCCATAACATCTGTCTAAAATTAACCCAGGTACTACTAGAAGGCATAAAATAAACAAATAAATAACGACGACAGTAAACACAAGCTGAAACCCAGCCGGTGAACTGCACCTGTCCCTGCACGACTTTGCCGCGGTGCGCGGTCGCTGTTTCAGATGTCACTCCCTCTCCCTGCGCTCACATCGCAGGGAAATCACAGACTAAGTATTTCAAGCAGAGTTTTAAAAATAAGCAATTCCATTATCTTCCAAAGAAGAAGGAGAAACCTAAGCTTTACGAGGCTCCGTCCTGTAAACGGAGCGCTCCTGCTGCAATCACACGCGCTTCTGCTCTTCTTGTTGTGTTATTCCTGTACATTATATTGTTCCTTTAACTCATTAACATAAAGTTGCTGTTTTCAATGAATTGTACCACTGCTTGGGAAAGGCTGGAGCAGCAGGAGAAACAAAGCCTGGGGAAATTGAGCGTACAGGGAGGCCCCTTAGAATAGACTTTAGGAGAAGAGAACAGCAGTGGTCCCCACAGATGGAGCCACGGTGCCAAGGCAGAGGGGAAAACAAAGAAAAAAGCTTAAAAAACCCCAAACCAAAGAAACTTGCTTCCTGTAGCTAAGACACACAGCATAAATATACTGAACATCTTCTAGCCACAGACAAATGGAACAGCTAAAGCATCTTAGGAGGCTGCAGCGAAAACTGTCAGACAGAAAAGCTGATCTTGTCTCACGTGAGAAGAGATGAGGAAGGCAAAAGTTTTTCTTCCAACAAACTGTTGCCTCCGGTATATTGGCTAAAGCTGCCACCTCACAGTTTTGTTTTTCTGATGGGGAGGGAAACTTCTCAAGCCTTGGTTAATACAGAATGACAGCGGTTCCTCTACGATTTCTACAGTTAAGCCTGATATTTAGCCCAAATCTTACAGCTACGACAGGGGCACGAAAAAAAACCCAACTTGGTTTATGTTCCAAACTCCAAATCTAATTCTTTCAAGATTTTTTTTGCAGATAACCCCGAGCAGTCTCACAGAAGCACAAGTTTCTCCTTGTGTTTGGCAGAAGGATGCGAAGAGCCTTTGGTGCGAGGGCCCTACCGCGCCACCCGCCGCTCACCACCTTCCCAAAATAGTGCAAGAAATCGCTCTCAACAGCTGCTAACGAAGCCACAAACGAAGGACCAAGAACACGGCGTCAGCCAAAAACTGGAGCTATTCTGGAGACGGCGCTGGACGGACTTTTTAAGAATTTGGGACGGACGTGGTGTGGATGATCCCTACAGAGGGGTGATCTGCATCTGAGTCACACAATGAGAATATTTGCTTACTGACGGGAGGCTCCTTCAGTCGCCGTCCCACAGAGCCGACGCTTTGCAAAAAAAGGAGCAGGAAGGTGCGGGACTGACTCAAGCAGAGTCTTTTTTGTAATCCTGAAAGGGTGCCTGTGATTAGGGCTATTTATACAGACAGAAAAAACCCAAAAGGTGCTGTTTTCTTGCACAACTTCCTGATTTTTTTTTAAGAAAACTACCAGTTTAGACACGTGCTGCTCAAAATAACCATTCCGAACATCCTACCGCACAGCTCTTTATTTTTATACTTTTTTGTTGTTGTTTTGCCCTGAACTGTCTGGAGCTTCTGTCAGCACCATCGATGCCAGCAGGGCTGCGGGCAGCTGCCCCTCACCACGGGAAAGTCACAGAGGGGCGCCAGATGAATTTTTTTGTTAATTCTTATTATTTTAAGCAACGCGTGGTGGGTCCTGCTCTGCCTATGCAGGGCATGCCCCCCTCCCCCTGCAGACAGCCCCCCCCAGACCCCTCTCCCGACCCCTGACACCCCCTCCCCGCCCCGTTTACCGACCCCCGGCCCGGGGCAGCGGCTGAATGGCGGGAAGGGGGGGACAAACCAGCCCCCCCCGACCCCTCGGCCCTGCGGCGACCGGGGGAGGGGCGGCCCAAAGGCCGCCGCGAGAGAAGGGGCAGCCCCCCCCACAACGGCGACGGGGCAAGGCGAGGGTGTCCCGTTCCCTCGTGTCACCCCGTGTTGTCCGTCCCCCCTCCCCAGCCCGGGCCGCCGGTACCTCTCGGAGTCGCGACCGTCGAAGAAGACGAAGTCGCCGCTCTGGACGCACTTGGCACAGGTGAGGCGGCGGCGGGTGGTGTTGCAGAGAGGGCACCGCTCCACCGCCACGTACAAACCCTCGGCGTCCTCCTCGGCTCCCCGCAAGGCCGCCGGCCCGGCCCCGGCCCCGCCGCCACCGCCCTGCCCGCCGGGCTGCGGCCGGGCGCCGCTGGGAGACGCCATGATGGGCTCCGCGCGCCGCCGGTCACGTGGGACTTTGTTTTCGGGCAGGGGCATTGTGGGAAGTTGGGGGGGGGGGGGAGAAGATGGAGGGGGGTTGTTCGCGGGCGAAAAAGGGGGCAATAGTCACGGTTTTCAAAATAAAGGTTTCGTACAGTGGTTTGGGTCGGATGGGACCTTAGAGAGCATCCAGTTCTTACCCCTCTGCCATGGGCAGGGACACCTCCCACCACAGCAGGTGGCTCCAAGCCCTGGCCAGGACGTTTCCAGGGAGGGGCTGCCACAGCCGCTCTGGGCAACCTCTGCCAGGGTCTCTTCACCCTCACAGAAAATCATTTCTTCCCACTATTTAATCAAAATCTACCCTGCTCCAGTTTAAAACCGTTGCCCTTCATCCTATCACTACACACCCTTGTAAATAGTCCCTCCCCAGCTTCCCTGTAGCCCCTTCAGGAACTGGGAAGCCCCTACAAGATCTCCCCAGAGCCTTCTCTTCTCCAGACTTTTCTCGTTTTTCCCACTCTGAGCCTCACGCTGTGGGCTCCCACAGCACTCACCGGGGGATGGAGGGCTGCCCCTTCCCCGATACAAGGGAGGGATGTGGTGGGCAAGGCGCTGCCCCACAGCGGGCAGATCAGCCAGCCTGGCAAGGAAATTGCACCATTTTCTTTCCTCCGCAAAAATCCAAAATAAATCGTGGAATCTTAGAATTGAGTTGGAAGGAAAGTCAAAAAGATCTAGCTCTCCCCCTGCCATGGGCAGGGACACCTTCAGTAAACCATGTTGCTCAAAACCTTGTCCAGCTGGAGCACCTCTCCTATGGAGACAGACTGAGAGTTGGGGCTGTTCAGTCTGCAGAAAAGAAGGCTCTGAGGAGACCTTATTGTGGCCTCCCAGTATCTCAAGGGGGCTACAAGAAAGCTGGGGAGGGGCTTGTTAGGATGTCGGGTAGTGACAGGACTAGAGGGAATGGATTGAAGCCGGAGATGGGTCGGTTCAGATTGGACATGAGGAAGAAGTTCTTCCCCATGAGGGTGGTGAGACCCTGGCACAGGTTGCCCAGAGAGGGGGTGGAAGCCCCATCCCTGGGAGTGTTTAAGGCCAGGCTGGGTGGGGCTCTGGGCAGCCTGATCTAGTGGGAGATGTCCCTGCTCATGGCAGGGGGGGTTAGAACTAGATGATCTTTAAGGTCCCTTCCAACCCTGACAATTCTATGATTCTACGACTTCCAGGTGTGAGGCATCCAAAACTTCTCCGGGCAACGCTGTTCCAGTGTCTCACTGCAAATGTAGGCAGCGTCCACTGCAGATCGGTGCTTGCTAGAGTCTGCAGTAAGCAGCATGGTCATGTTCTGCATCCTGGGGTGCTAGGTGCTCACGTGAACCTCAGCCAGGCACTGCTGGGCTGCAGCCCAGGAAAGGCCCCATTTGACTGTCCCAGGACACTCTGACCAGCAGCAGGGTGGTGGTGGGGCTCCAGCTGTAGCTACCCTCATTGCAGTCCCACGGGGCACCATAGCCAATCAATAACACTGCTCCAGGGAACAAATACCAAAGTCATACCAACACCACCACATACCAAAGTCAGTCCCTATATTTGCAATCATGTCAAGAACAATTCGTATAAGATCAATTTGTATAAGAAAAGTGGGCAAATATTAATACACATCCTTAAGAGTGACAGAGTAGTAGCTTTCCTCACCCCAGGCTCAAGGTTGGAGCCAGAATCGCAACTTAAATAGATATGGTCATCCAGTATGTTGAAGCAGAGAGACAATCCTCTGTAGTTGTGAGAATGTAGTGGGAAACACCAGGCAATTGGAAGAGATAAGAGTCCACAGAAGCCAGAATAACTTAAAGCAATACCACCTTTCAAAAAAAAAAAAAAAAAACAACCAACAAACCAAACCACAAAAAAAACATACCCAGAAAAAAAAAAATCCCCACACCCAGAAAACCCCACAACCCAAAGCATGTCTCAGTTTAAAAAAAAAATAAAAAATCCCAGCTTGTATTGTTTCCTCTTCCTAGTGTATTTAAGTGCTACAAAACACTAGCATGAACAGCACCGCATAGGCAGAACCAAGACAGTTAGTTTGGAGCCAGGAGTTACCACAGCAAACATTAACTTAATCAGTAGCTCAGGGAAACGGCACAGAGCCCACTTATCTTTAAGACTTTATCCATACTTTTAAAGAGCATCGGATTACTGGTGAAATTATGTGGCAAGCACAATTAAAATGCCATGTCTTGAAGAAGGCTCAACTCAGATAAACTTTTTCCTGCGCTCCCCTAAGAACAGGTTGTTTTTCACTTGCAAAAGATTATCGTAACTCAAGCTTATCAGCTATTACAGCTCCTGTGCAAACAAAAATCCAGCCCATAGCTGTGGAAAGTCTACACTGTTAGAAAACAAACAGAAAAATAAGCCTCTGTTTAGAATAGATTTGAGCATGGAAATCCACAGTTTGACTACGACAAAGAAACTGATAACGTTGTTAAGACCAGTTTATCATAAGGAAGCGCATGAAGTTTTTCAACCTTTTTTTTCCCCCCCCAGAAGAGCAGAGAGACAGCTATAAAAGCACTTGTGAGACATTACAGACACAGAAGTTGAAATCACATCATTGCCAAATCAGAAACAAGCTTGTGACAGTGAAACTAAGCCCAGAAAGCCTAGGACACGCTGTTCTGTATTAAGCCGTTGCCCACATTGTGTTATTTCCAGCAAGAAGGACAGAGGCAGCTTTTGGGCTGGGTTATGCTTAAGGCATCTAACAGCAGCCTCTAGTGGCACCAGGACTTTTCCAGCAGACCTGTCCCAACTTCAGCAGGAAACAAGGGGAGGAACGTGAGACAAACTCCGGCAGCATCAATGCCCTGTTCTGGGGAAAAAAAAAAAAGAAACCACAACAAAAACGTGCTTCCAGATAATCACAGGAGGTACCAGAACAGTCCAGAGAATCTCTGCACTGCTTCTAGTCCCATCATCAGTCTGAGCATGACACAAAGGAAGTCTTGAGTTTCATTTGGAGATAAAACAAAGTACAAGAACCCCATTGTTTTAGCTGCGAAATTGCCAAATTTCATGTAGTGCCATTGGCTGAAGTCTCATTAAATAACCCAAATAATTAAGTCTTGAGCACCCAAGACTTCTTGTATTTTCCTCAAGTCTGTTTTAAAAGCAGTTCCTAACCAACGTGTTTTTGTCTGGGCCAAGAAAACTCCCATCATCTGAGGGGACTTCAATAATAGACACGGGTACCATTTTCTTAAAATCTGTATCATGGCATGTTAGATAATTTGATTAGCTCTCCCTCTGCCTGCAGAATTTCTAGGTATGTTCCAGCACTGTCAGAGGCCTTGAATGTCTCCTCTGTAAAGACACTGTGAACACCATGACACACAGGACTTTATCCAACGAATTTTGTCAGAGGGATTCAGTGTATGTCCTCCACAATCAGTCTTCAAAAAACTAAAGTCAACTCGGGATGGATTTTGTAAGCTCTCTTGCAGACAAATATACTTTGAGTTTAAAAATGAAGCATCACAGCATCACAGGAGCTAGAGGTTTCGGTTCCATCAAAGCTGAGGATTTCGAGAAAGCCAGTTTGAAGTGCGTTGATTCACCTGTTCAACAGGGAAAAACACCTGGTGTCTATTACAAAATACCTTTTAGTGCCATCTTAATACACATTCTATTAAAAGTACATTCATTTGGCAAGTTTTGCAGCATGTCAGAAGTCATCAGAACTCAAGTGGATGGCAGACAGCTAACTCAACAGCAAAAAAAAAATTCACAATCTATGACGAGGCGTCAGCATTTATAGTGTTCAGCACGATTTGCTTAATAATCCACAACTGTACAACAGGCTACAGAAATAGCTTTGCTTCTGCTCCATGCTTAGCGATACAAACCTATGCATTATTCCTAGTTGCTTTACGCGCCGCATTACAATGATTTCTTGAAACCTTTTAGAATGGGGTAGATGTTCTCAAATGCCTCATAGATTTCAGAACGTTCTTTTGCTCCTAGAAAGATATTGAGAAAAAAATCCAAGAATTAGCAGACTGTTGAGAATAACTGAACGCAACTCAAACCCAATAATTACAAACCATGAAGAAACCCAGGACTTTAAAAGCAGCTTACTATTATTTTAAAGCAGAGTTTTTATCATACTTCTGCAGCCTCGAAGGATAATTTTAGCTTGCTTTAAGACTAGACTAGTTTTGCTTAATCTGCGGAACAGAACCAGGAGTTGGCTACTCATAACAGGTGCAAAACATTGGCTTTCAAAAAAAAACCATAGCAACTGAGAAGAACTATGATGTTATCTGCTAAGCAGTTAACAGCTCTCCCTGTTGACAAGGGAAGTGGAAAGGTAGAAACAAGAAATGAAGGACATTTATTCCAATACTGGAAGTTGACCCACAGTTTTAGAACTTCCCTCCTCCAGTTCTGAGGAGCTATTTTTAGGCTTTGTTAGGGTACTCACAATTTCAAAGCCAGCCTTTTCCATGCTACTGCAAGCAAATCTTTAATACCAAATCTTGTGCACTAACTGCTGCAAGGAGGCAGGAATATTCTCCTTGGCAGTGACCCATCATGCTAGTCCAGCAAACACGAACTATAATAAAAGTGTTTAAAAAAGGACTAGCAGTTGGACTAAGTATCACTCAGGATGAATGTGTATCCTTTTCCTCAGAAAACACTTCGAAACAACTAATCAATTACAAAAATTTTTACCTACAAAAGTTACTTTTAAGCTACTTTCTTAAAAAGTGGAAAAACTCACAGCTAGGCAAAAGCTGTTTGGTCATTGCAGTTGGGCCCAGTGGTCACAGACAAGGACTTAACCTTAGTGCTTCTGGGCCTGCTGCACGCTCAAGGGTGTTGCAAGCAGTTAACATACCCCAAAATACAAATACCAGTGAAACGGAACTGGCAGTATGATTTTACTGGCCCTAGGAGGAAGGGGCTGGGGTGAGGACATTAGAGGGGGAAGCATTTGTAGCGTATGCCCCATCCTTCAGTTAGTTGATCGCAGTCATGATCTACAATTGCAAGAACCTCTGGCTGAGGTTAAGTGCTTCTTTTTTCTCTTTCACATGTCATGAATAGAGATACAACATTCAGCTCCTCTGGGGACAAGTGCCATTCACCTCTCAGTACACCTGGAGCATTTTTGTGAGCTTCACAAAGGAACGTGTCTGGAACGCACGCTCAGGAATTCAACATTTTTAACGTGGGAACTGACATACAGGTATCTGCTGAGCACGCTTGCTCAGCAAGGCTTTTGCCTCACAAGTGTTTTGCCAAATAGTCTGGAACAAGTTTTTATATCTCCACCCTTTCCTCTAATAACTCCTAGCAAATGTTGTCAGTGAAGTGTTTTAAGACGTTTGCTTCCTGTCCAAGCAATTTTAAATTGCTTATTGTGTTATTCATATTTGACTGTGTGGCTACTAGCGCGCCAGCATCCTCTTGAGATTCTGTACATTGACACGTGACATTATGCTTTCGATAAAATAAAGATACTTAAGTTTAATGACATTGACATCTGAGACATTATATGAAGCAGGGAGATTTTAGTACAACCGTACTGATATTGGTATCTGCAGGACACACAGATAAGCAGCAGTAGGCATTAAAAGGATTGCTGAATGGCTTTACTGTGGCAAGATATTATTTTCTCTAATGGTCAATTTAAATACTTTCTCAGAAGATGTGGTAGTTCATTACAGAGAGACGGAGTGAGATCACTTACCAGTCAGTACAACTTTTCCAGACACAAAGATAAGCAGCACTATTCTTGGTTTGACCATCCTATAAATAAGGCCAGGAAATAGTTCAGGTTCATAGCTGTTTCAAAGCAAGCGGATAAGATTAGTAAAATGCAAATACTGTTTCAGTGTTGTATGCATGAACTGCTCTTTAATTATACTAACAGAATAGTCAAGCCCACAGGTTTTAGTTAGCTACCCAGAGAAAGACAGGTCAGGTTTTAGACATCTTCAAGAGAAACCTGGTAATCCCAGCTGGAGCTGGTAGGAGTTCTTCATACCTACTTTTAAAGACTTCTGAATGTGATTTGCCATAGCACTGAAACACTTCTGTAATCTTCAAACAGTACTCAAATCCTTCTTAGTCTGCAAAGAACCCTTATCAGGAAGCATCTTGTGCAACTAAGACAAGATGACAGCCAAGTGAATCTTTAATCATAGAATCATATTAATTCCCACATTAAACGCAAAATTATAAATGCAGTGCTAGTGAAAGACACAACTGAATTTTTATTTCCGTGAGTGCTAAAATCTTCATCCTCTCCTTGGTGATGGCAACAGCTAGTTCTGAACAAGCCCATCTCGAAGGCACAGCATGCCCATCACTCAGCTACAGGTTTACTTTGAACTGATGGCTCATAGGCATCCAGACAGAAAGAACCAAAGCAATATCCCAGAAACACACTATATTTTCAGTTATGTATTTTGCAGCTGCAGTCTGGCTTCATGCTTGAAGGTTAGAAACCTTATCCTTGCAGAGAGGCATCTCATTTAACGGGAGTTAAGAAGCCCTCTTAGTAGTAAAGATGCACAATGGAGTAAGGGCATAGAATAGGTTCAAGTAGCTCAAGAGCTGCTCCAGTTAAACCTGAAGTGTTTAATTTGCTTATCAGCATGGTCTGCAGTGAAGAAAAATACCCACTAGTGTACTTGGCAGTAACAGGAGTCTGGTGAAATTGCGATCACCAACACTCTCAGATGAATAAAATCTCTAGTGCATGGTGTTGGCACAATCTTTGGCACTGCTGCATATCAGCAACGTTCACAGTTCTAGAAGGCTGTACAAGAGATAATCTCTTCATTAACCAACTGAGCAAAGCACCCAGGAGCTCCTTGCAGGTCTTCAGCCCTTCATCTTAACCAGATCTAACGTGCATCCAGTTTACTCCAGGAGTGACTGAACATTTGTGCAGCGTGCTCAGTTTTGAGCTTTCCAAACCTGGTGTTAATTGTGTCCATGCAAGGAGAAAGCAGGGAACACCACACAGGAGGGCAATTTAGAAAAGGCCTTGACCCTTGAATTGTACCAGTCAGTTTAAGCACTGGAAGCTGTACTAGCTAGCATCACCCTGGCAATTAAACAGAGGGTCATTTTGGCCTGGGCCCCACTCAGAACAGGAGTTACTACAGACGATAAACCTTACTACCTTTATTGTAACATGTGGCATCCACAGCTACTTCATGCTTGCTGAACCAGTGACCGTGTCTTTCCATGAGCAGAAGGCATGCTTGGTATTCGTTACCTGGTCAATTATTACTCTTTTGCCAGACTTGTACAGCCTCGGAATTTGAGTCTGCAGGTTACAAAGACCCTGCTCCAGCTTGCTTGGGGTTGTACCTCTGTGACTTCCACATACCTGCTGAACTGCTGGTGGGTGAGAACCAAGCCTTCCAGCCGGATGTGGAACCTCACGTCACAGCTCCCAACCATATTCTGTATCTTGAAGTCCAGGAACTTGGCGGGGAAGCCAAGCTTCTGCACCACACGTGCGTATTTCCTGGCTGCGAGCCGCGATTGCTCCTCGCTGAAGGAAGAGCAGAAGGGGAAAGCAGCTTTGATTACTGTTTTCTTCCACTTTTGAGCTGGAAACCAGTTTAGAGCCACCGCCATGCTAATCTGCCCTCCAGAAAAAGACATGCTACTGCTTGAAATAGCATCCATCCCCAGAACCACTTCAGTGAGCTAAAAGGGACAAGGCACCTTGTGTCATTCATTTTCCTGTGGTCTGTTAGAACACACTGGAGGACACAGTGTCACCCAGGAGTTCCCCTCTTCAGAGGTTTCCTTCTCAGTTCCTTACAGCAGCTCCTCTGAGCTGATCCAAGAGGCAGATTGCAGACGCCACGACAGTCACCCAGCTCCTTTGGGACAGCAGTAGGGCTTGGAGGTCTGCTCAGCTTAAGTTAATGCATTATCTCATTGGTAGTTTTGGGATGTAGGAACGAAGGCAGCTGATGGACTTGAGGAAAAGAGCTTCTCAGTATAGAAATAATCTTTCTTTATCTCCAATTCCTGTTTTTTCGTAGAGGCAGATGTGTTGACTAACAAACACAGACACCAAGGAGTGACATGACAGACACAAGTCATGTCCTAACTCACTTTAAAGTCAGCGAGACATGCAAATAACCCCTTAACAATTCCTGAGCAGTTTAGCAGCTTTTCTGCTAATGTCTGCTCAGTTCAGTCTATATTCAGGGACAGAAGCACACAATTCAATAATCACTAAACTGCCATCATGAAGAAAGTTGGACATTTTTCAATACCAGCACTTAATTTTGTCCCTTGCAATTATGAGAGCCCTTTGCTACATAGTTTAAACAAGGTTTTCTGTCATTTTTCATCAGAATATAGGAACAGCTACAAGATCCAGAGTTTAGAGAGAAGAACAACAAACAAAAACCTACCTTTTTGCTCCTGTACAGACCATTTTTCCTGAACTGAAGATAAGGGCTGTTGTTCGTGGTTCTCTGATTCTCATGATCACAGCAGCAAACCTCTATAAATTCAAAGAAAGAGCTCACAGTCCAGCTGAGAGATTTAGCTGGTACTGCTGTTCATTCTCTCGAGAATTGCCACTTTCAAAGCTGAATACAGCACACATTTGTTTTTCACCACCCTGAAGTTATTTTCTACCCACCTAGGACCAGGGAGCTTAAGACTACAGTCACAGGACCATTGCCTTGTCCCTCACATTTTGTTGAGCAGCCTGGAATCATTCGTATAAAAGCCCATTATTCCTAGAGAGACTACAGTTTAAGCCACTTGCTAGAAGTATCACGTAATACCAGTTCATCTCTAGTAATTCTCTTTCCTTCAGCCAAAGATTTTGGGACAGATTCTTCCTCCTCTGAGCAAGGGCTGCTTGAGCCTTTTCAGCTGGAGGTAGCTGGCCACCAGTGGGAGAGTTCATTTCCTTTCTTAAATAACTTAACATCTTATTGCTGATGCTTTAATAAAAAGGGAAAAAAAAAGAATCTCCCTGTGGTCCCCTGCATTTCTTTAAATTTGGCAGGTCCAAGTTTTGGATTTTTGCCTTTCCCTGTGGGTCAAGCCAGTGCTATTAGAAAAAGTACAAAGCTTATGGTGAATTTTATATTCGAATCCATGAGCATCGAGAAAGGGAAGCGAGGGTAAAGTTTTGAGTTAAGATTTACCTTTGGGTTATACTCTGCATTTCTGGCCTGCAGAGCTATGTTCTTCAGATCTAGTTTACAAGCCAAGTTTACAGTCGACACCACATTCCTAGGGAACGAGAGAGGAATTTTTCTTATTGTAAATGCAAGCCACTGCAGAACCGACCCCCAACATTGAAGTCACACTCCAATTAAGAATTGCCATCAATTAATTTCCTGCCTACCTCTTTCCCGCTCTAGCACTAAGCCACTTTGGCAAAGATTGAGAAATTCGATACCAAAATTACAGTTTCCAAGGTATAACAAGGTACAAAATTTTTAGTCCCCGAATGCTAAGTTTGTGTCTTCCAGTAACTACATCACTGAAGTCTTTCACAGCTTTGAACTGAACCATTACAGAGTATTTACAGAGCTACTAACATCACTCAAGGTAGGACAGGGTATGTTATTCTCTGCAGGTATAAACTACTCCATAGTTGCTCTAGCCAAAAGAGCACAGGATCTTTTACTGAGGCCTGAATTTCTCATACTTCTTTTCATGCTCCTCTCCCTCGCATGGCTCAGTCTGCTTCTGCTCTCAGCAAAGCAGAGCAGAACCTTCCAGCTTCTCCCTGCTCAGAGAAATCCTCCTTTTCAAGTATTTAGCTTTTCAGCCAGAAGACTGAAGTAACTAGCAATACATAGTATATACAAATAAATTTCTACCAAACACTTTTCTCTTTGAAAGGCTTCATCTCCTCTCTCCCAGAAGAGACTTTTCCCCCTGGAGCAAGCTAGAGGCATCTCGGATACTCACTCACCCAGAACATTTATCGTTCTCCTCTGTTTTGCTAAGCTGGGTATTAATCTGTGCCACTTCCCCGTTTTGTATCACACTGCTCAGTATGGTATCCAGTTGCCTTCCAATATTGTCAGTTCATTTGCTCCAACTCTACTCAAACAGGAATAACTCTCTCTCTGTTGTGTTGGTTTTTTTTTTCTTCTGGGTGGGCTTATTTAAGACCAAACCACACTTGCTACATTCTTCAAGTGAGAAGCCAGAGCAATACTTTGCAGTTTAAGCACAACTGTGACTACTATATATGCTACATGTATAATACATACATAAACTTACTGTAACTGAGGAACTATGCCAGAGCTTTCTGGCGCAGGTGTCGCTGGGGTCATAGGAGTCATTGGTGTCAGAGAAGTGCACGCACCAGATGCCTCAGGAGATGGTTGAGTTGCATCTGGATAGGACAAGCTGCTTTCATGCGTGAAGATACTGCTGTCCTCATTTCTTGATATTGACCTATCAAGCTCTTTTTTCATTTCACGACCATCTTCAAATAGATTTTGTTCTTTGTTTTCTTGGGCGACATCCGGAAGAAAGCTGAGATCCACAGAAGAGAAGTCTGTAAGGAGCTCTTTGGGCCGATTAAATTGAGAACCGAGCAACACATCTTCAGTTGTTTGAATTGGAAGGTCTACATCGTAAGGGCTGACGGAAGCAAACAGCTGAGGACTACTTGAGAGGTCATCCTTGAATTAAGAAAAAGAGTCATTAAGTATTTATTTTAAAATTTCTACTGGAAGACTAGAGATTGATCTTCTGTTCAATGTGGAAGTCGAAATAAATTTTCCCCATATGTATTGCAGCAAAGAATAGCCTTAAGATTTGAAGGCCTGTTGTTTGCTTGTCCATCAGCGTATAAAAATCCAGGTAACTTCTACAGTGGAAATAACACATTTTCCTAGCACACTTCAAAGGCAGTCTGGAATACTCCACTCCCGTGACACCCCAAATTGAGAAATACTGCGCACCTTCGGCAGCGTTGGCACTTTGCCCTTCAGAGCTTCTGTCGTGCCTCGATTATGCACATAACCAATATAATTACTCATGAGTTTTTCCAAGGAAGACAGCTGGCATTTTCTGGCTAGCTTTAACTCCCCTTCAGTACATCACTATTTCCTCTCCCTACTCCCAGGGGACGGTGTCGGTGTTGTGTTGGATTTGTGCAACAGAGGGCAGCAGCTCACAGGATCACGAGCATTTCATTCTTTCAGCTGCTGGAAGTCACCAGGGTCGTTAAAGTGAGGCACAGTGAGCTAAGCCAGCATGCTCTTCCCGAATCAAGCATGAAATATAACGGCAAGCAAATTCTTGCATACTGATGTCCTTTATCAGCTATTTAAAATGCATGGTAATATTGATGAGGCAAGACTTTAGGAAAGGTTTTTTCCCCTTCGGACATAAGCCTCTAGTTAGTGAAGAATGTCTTCCAAAAAAGTGGTTTCTGCTAATACAGCAGGTGACATCTTGGATTAGATGATCCATACAATAGGTTTTGTGTTCATTTAGGTGTTTTTTAGGCTTGAAAGCCAAAAGGACTTGATAAGTCCCAGTGCAAGTCAGGGAACAGCACACAAGACTGAGGCCCCTGAGTTGGCAGCAACTGCCCAAGCTCCAGCAGGAGCAGTTTCCAGATCAATGCTTTTCAGCCCTGAGCTACCGCTGCTCTATGTTCTGTGCTAGTCAGCTCGCTTAGCAACACAGCCATGCACATGGGGAGGGATCTGCTCCTGCTTTGCAGTATATTTGCCTGTAGGCACTTGGAAAACTCTTACTAAGTGACGAGTCCTCCCAGAGAACCCTTCCTTGCTCAAATGCAGATGTGATCAGGTCTAGCTCTGAAAGCATCATGAGCACCTTGGCTGAAAATTGTTTCTAAAATTGACTTCTAGATGCATTTGGGGTCAGATACACATGTATTAGCAGTTGCAAATAACTATTGAATAACCAAAATACATCTGTTTTAACTATATTTCAAGTTGGCAACAGGTGAAGGAAGGCACAGTCTCCGCAAGACCTCCGGTGGACTAAGGCTTAGCTGGGCAGGAACTAATTAAGAAAAACTTTGTACGACTCATGATGAAGAGAAGACGGTACAAAAACAAAACAAAACCTCATTACTGCCAGCCTGTAGGACTACTCACACATCATACTAATGATGTGAAAATGCAATAAATATAAGTCACCTCTTACTCCTAGTTTGTGGCGTAGCTTAAGGAAGCTGATGGTATACGAGGCTAGAAGTATTAAACAGCTCTTAAAACAAGTAAAATAAAAAAGTAACAACAAACTGCTTAGAGCAGGTAGAAAGGAAAAGCAAATATTTCTTATGAGGTTTCCATGTAACTAGTCTGGGAGAAAGGCCCTTATAGGGTTAAGCGCTGGGGAAGATTGCCTTCTTGTTAGCCAGATGCTCAGAGGCTGTGAAAGGGGGCACAAGACCATGTTTATATTGGGCTGGCTGCCAGGGGTTATTGCTATAGACTCTAGGTTAATTAACTTCGCTGAAGGCCCCATCAACTGCATAGCTTTGGACATCGCCCAGCAGCTCCAGGAAGGAGATTTCACACACGGATCCTGTCTGAGATCACTGAGCTTGGGGCAGCCTGAGGGGGAACAGCCATTTCCACTTCCACCGCAGGAAGCCCAGCAACCCAGGTACAGGGTAAATCAAATCCAGCTGCTTTAAGCAACAGACTCAAATTTTTTGTTTGCTTTGTTTCTGCAGTGATATCTCACACATTTGCCATTATCAAGTATCCCAGCAAGTCTGAAATACAAAAAGCCAGTAAGATTTGTAAAACCCTGGTTATACCTTCTCACTTTATAGGGCTATATTCAGTGGGCTTTGCTGGCTGCCACTGGGAGGTCTTTGGATTTAAACAGCCCGTCCTAAACCCATTTTCTGAGCTGAGAAGTAGCTTACAGCAGAACACTGCCCTGTATGAAGATGATGCTCTGCGGTGGAGCCCAGCCCTCTCCTAGTCCCTCCCTCTATTGCCTCTGCAACCACCTGTGACCAGAACTATTCCAAATGCCATAAAAGAAAAATTAAATAAAATGTCACAAACTGACCAAGCGGCACAAAGAGATCCCAGCCTCCTGCACCCCCTCAGTGCCTCAGGGCCCATCAGCACACAGGCTGGTCCCCCCAAAACAGCTCTCCACAACAATTAAACCAGCATAATTTTGCTTGCAGAAGATAAGAACAGCCTCCCACAGCACAGAGCCCCTCCGGAACTCTTCTGTGCTGTTATAGCTCGCTGCTCCCCCCGGGTGAAGCTGGGCCAGAGCAGAGAGGAGCACCCCAAAACAGCGGAGACTCTCCTGTCCGACCCAGGCGCCAGACTTCAGGCACAGGAGGGCTCTCTACAAATCGCGGCGTTGGTGGTATAGTGGTGAGCATAGCTGCCTTCCAAGCAGTTGACCCGGGTTCGATTCCCGGCCAACGCAGCTCTATTATTACCATTTTCCTCCCCCTTTTTTTTTTTTTTTTTTTCCATTTAAAATCCCTTACCTGCCCGCCGCACTGCTCCAGGTACCGCTCCAGCGGTGACGCGCCGTCCATGGGCGCAGCCGCCCGCCCGGGGCCCCCAGCATCTCTCCCGGACCCAGCTTTAACCCCGAGGGGCGGCACCCAGGGTGGGAGCAGGTGGGCTTCGTCAGGCAGCAGAGCCCGGCGCAGCTGGTTTTAAATACGCGAGCATTGCAGGAGGGTTGTGAGTTTTACCCCCACGGAAACAGCCTTTGAGGCTTTCACCTGGCCTCAGCAGGGCTGTCTGCTAAGGGTTTGCTCCAGCCTGTGGAAGGGGCTAGAGAAACAGGGGGTGCTCTTGTGTGATTTACCTGAGCTCCCCTGAGTCAGCTCCCTTCAGTGGGGCCAAAGATAAACGAGGAGTCAGAGCTGTAGCTTAGACCTTGCAAAGATAAGGATTGACTTCTAGGTGGAGCTTTTTAGCGAGCAAGTGTAGTGTGTCCTTAATTTCTCCCACCTGTCTCATCAGCTGCAATAAGGCACATCTGGTCCTTTGAGAGGAGCCCCAGGCCAAAATTATAAAGCTCAAACTCAAGGCATTGCAATGAAATGGCCTATTTTCAGCTGGGCCAGCAGTGATGATACTGTTTAGGGTGAGGCAGCCATTACTCCTTATATTTGTTGCTGTCCTCCCCTTGCAGACGTTTCTCTCGCTGGTGTCTCTGTCTCTCCCTCCTGCGAGCAATGATTTCAGGCCACTCCTTTTTCTAAAAGACTCATGTGTGGAGATTCTGAGTGTGAGGCAGCGTGTTCCCAGGAGGAAGCTTGTATTGTGCCTCACTGATTGATGCTGTGGGAGTCTCATGCTGCCGACGCAGCTCGGCTTGACTCCACGCCAGCAGTTGCTGTCTGACTTGTTCCTTCCTAGCCGTCCCGTCTCTACGTGGTGATGGATGGATGGGTTTCGACGAAGGCGCAGCTGGGGACACATCCCCGTCCCTTTCTGGGCTGGTGGATATGCTGACTGCCATCATCAAGGCACCTGTTGCTCTGCTATGCAGGCTTTCTGATGTGAGTTTTGCTTGCAAACAGCTACCTGAGGTCAAGAAACGCTTTGGAAGAAGATGTCAAAGCCCAGGCATGGAGCAGGTCTTTGGGAGGTGCTGCCTCACTTTTCTTGCTGCTCCAGAGGTGCAAAGGTTTAGGTTACTATCCTTTATTTGAGGGGCAGAGTGTACGTGTTGGATGAGCATCCTTCCCTCCTCAGCACAGCTTGCTGGACTGGTTTACTGGTGTTTCTGTGACTCACCTTGCCCCAGTGCTTTACAGGTGCCAAATTTCGCCAGCCCCAGAAAAACCCAGCCCCAAGCAGGTTGATTTACATCACACAGCCTGTCCCCAAGCACCCAGGAGGCAAGTCAAGCGGGCGGAAGGCTCTCTGAGGTTGCACCTTGAATTACAGAGGCTGGTGGAGCTAGCTCAAACCAGTTCAGGATGGTTAAAATTAAAATGGTCCATTCAGAGCTGGTAGGTGATTGAAGTGATTGCAGACAGCTCCATGCCTGCTTTTGCCTGCATAACAGGATGGAGTACCAAGGGCCCTGATGGGGGGACCTGCTCCCACCAGTAGCAGCAAGCCCAGTCCTCACAGGCTTCTCCATGATGGTGTGGACCTGCATTGCCTACAAGGATCATTGAGTTTATTGCAGTGATTGTGCTGAATTTGTTTTGTCCTCTCAGTGACATCTCATGGGCACAGGAGATCAGCGCTCCCCTGGTGTGTGAATACTATCGCTGTGCTTCAGTCGGGAAGCTGGAGTCTTGTGGTGGTCATCGTGTGGCCCTCTCTGTAGCATTGCAGCTCTAGTGCTATGAGTTTCCTCAACTAATGAATCCTCTGCTGCACTGCAGAACCCCCTGGAGATGAGACCTGTTCATCCTGCAGCTCCTGGGGACTGATTTATCTGCATTTTGTGAACCTGACATGGAGAGGTCAAACCATAGTGGTTAAGTAAGAGAGGCTATGTCAGAGATGAAGATAAAGCACAAATCTCTTACTATTGGTGTTGCTTCTTGCCTTAGATAGGGACATCCTGCACATGGCATGGGCACCAGCAGGAATGTGATTTTGGGAAAGTCATGGAGTTTGCTGCTATTTCTGTTAAATGGATGTACGATTGTTTACCTGTCTCAAGGTGGAGAGGAAGGGAAGGTGTGTAGAAAGCTTGAGAGATCCTCGTGGGAGTCAAGAGTCCCATTGTGAGGGCAATTTGAGCTCTCAAAGTTGCTTTGATGTAAGGGAATGGTGGATGCTGCACAAGGGAGGGGAGGCTTGGCTGTGCCTCAGGAGGGCTCTGTGCTCGCATCCTCCTCCTTAAGGCTGGGCATCCACTTGTGGCATCCAGCATGTGGGAGGCTCAGTGAGTGGGGTGCCCAGAGACAGGGAGCCCCAGAGAGTGGAGAACCAGGAAATGGGAGGTCCAGAGAGTGGCCATCCAGCAAGCAGGAGGCGCCAAGTCCCCGAGCTTCCCCCTCTCTGAGTCTCCCATTCTCTGGGTCTCCCCTTCTTAGTCACAAGAGGCATCACAGTTACAGAGTGTTAGAGGTTGGAAGGAACCTCAAAGATCATCTGGTCCAACCCCCCTGCCAGAGCAGGATCACCTACAGTAGATCGTCCTCTCTCTGCTGTGAGGCAGCGTCCTTCCTTCCTTCCCTCTTCAGCAGGAGACTCTGATCCCTGTCGTCAGTTGGACAGATGCTAATTTAAAATATATCACTTGGAACTCGGTTTCTGATCATCCAGGTCAAATAACATTAGAAAGGGCAACTATTTTTTTCCCCATCCCAACTCAAAAAAAAGATTATTTCTGTCTCAAGCTGCGTTTGTTTTTTAATTATTTTTTTTCCTTTCTTTTCCCTTTTTGTTTTTCATTTTTTAAATTCCCGTTGGAAAGCAGCAGCCGCTCGGAGCCAGGTCAAGGTGATTCAGAGCAGGGAAGGAGCGGCACTCGCTCCTGCACGCTGGAGGTGGCCGTTCCGCGCATCCCCGAGTAGTGGCAGGAGCCAGTTATGGGGTGGTGAATCATCTGAAGTGCACAGTTACCGTAACTATGAATTGCCATGAGTCTCAATTAGCAGATTGGTTAATTTTACTGGGAAAGTTGGTGATTAGTACAACAGTAAGTGCTTTGTGTGTTCTTTGTGAGAGTCATTCAATATTGTTCTTCCCTGGGTAACTAATTGGAGAATACTATTCCACAGACTTTCTGCTAGCATTCCCGTATCGGCCTCTTAAACATTTCTGTAGCAGATGTTCCTTCATTACCTGAGTGCTGTAATCTGGTTATGAGGTGGGACTAATCATAGGAGAATTTCAAAAACCTGGAAGGGACAAGGAGCAAGTCAGTGAGGAGGATCTACCTGTTTTATTCACTAGTGCGCCCAACCGCTGCCTTCTCTTCTAGCATGCCAGCACTTTGCTGCTTGCTTTGAAGTTGCTTAATCTCATTTGACTTTATCTTATCTTTTTCAGGAGCCTGTTTAGGAATTAAAAGCTCGTGACTGACAGTGTTCTGCTTTCTGCTCTCCAGAGCTTCATGCTAAACTTTTACAGCTGTAATTGTCTCAGAAGAATATAGCTTGTCTCAGGTCTATCTTGCATCTTCTCATGCCCTGAAGCATTAAAGCCCTGCTTTTGGAGGAGGTAGAAGAGAACGGAAAGCAGGATCGTGTTCTGAGAAAAGAGCGATATATTATGCACAAGATGGCTCTGAATGCAGTACCTTCCAGCTACCCCAGAACCCCACTTCTCTAACAACAGTAGAACCCAAGTCTTCTTGTAAAGGTGATTCCTTCTGTTTGGTTTAGCCCTGTTTTGGTCCCTGTGCCTCGATTCCCTTCTTGCCAGGGATGTAACTAGAGTGAGGTTCTGAGGAGGACCCCAAAGGGAGTCAGAGAGAAGAGCAGACGAGATGCAGCAAGGTCAGCGGGCTCTGTGTGAGTGAAGGACCTGCATGGAGCTGGCAAGGCTCTCGAGAAGCAGTTACAGCCCAAAAGGCACCTCAGAGGTTGACGTTAGAGTGCCTTTGGTCTGACAAGTGTGACCATCGCTCTCTCATACTTATTTGTCCTATAATACTCCATTCTAGACCTGCTCGATGCTTGTCAGTGTCAGTAGACACTGGATTTATTGCCAAGGAAGGCAAGAAGCCACCATGACTACTCATTGAATAATAGTGAGTAACTTGACTTTTAATTATGAATTATTAAGTGTGTCATCATCAGGGTGTACTGGTGTACGTATGAACAGAACCAGGACTGTTAGATTTGATACTTGGTTCTAGCTTGCCGCTGTGTAAATAAGGAGTAACCCTCTTACAGAAGCGAGGTTACAATGATTTCAAATAAGATCAGGATGTAGTTTAACTAGGCTGCTTCCCGTTTACCCCCATTAACTAGGTTACTTCCCATTTAACGCCTAGTGCCGTGTGTCCCTCCCTGTATCGGACGATGCAGCCCAGGTCACACAGTGGTGAAGGCTGCCTCTTCTTTGTCCCAGTTAAACTGGGGCTCGGGCTCTCTTCTTCCCTGAAAAGAACAATAATGAGTGATTTGGTACTCCTTGAGAACATTAGTGGGCTCTCCACATTTGTTTGCTCAGGCATGCGCCTTCAGTGCTCGCTGGCAGAGACCAGGATGAGATCAATGTTCAGCATGCATTGACTTCTGGATCAGGAAAGAAAGTCACTTCTGTCAGATGGAAAAGGGGAAAACTGGCTAGAAGAACCGTTTTTTTTTTTTTCTGGCTTCTACAGAACTATTATGTGCAATGAAGACACTAACTGCCCCCACGTCAGAGAATTGCTGAGAACCGGACCCAGAGAGGATTGCCAAATCCTCCGCTGAATGCCAGAGGAAGCGCTGTAATTAGAAATCATCTGTCTCAGCTGAAAGGCTGAATGGTGACTTTAAAACTAAACAGTTAACTTCATTTAATTTTCCTCTCTATACAAAGCAACCAACTGTTTAAACGAAGGCATCCTCTATGTCGTTTGCATAGAAATCCACTCATCCTGGCCCGGCCGAGCTGTTAAGCCTTGTTCATGTGAGGGAGAGCACATTGGTCTATTTGTATTTTTCATTCTATGTTGCACTTAAAATATGGCCAGAAAAGGAGGAGCCAGGGGCACTTCAAACATTGGCTGCCACCTTAATTTCAACCTAGCAATTAATGGCTCTAGGCTTTCTTGTACAGCTCCTCTGTGAATTTCACACACGAATGTATCTGACACCTGGGTTCAGAAGTATTCTGCCGTGCTTTTTGTTAAGTCATCTTTCTCATTTTTGTGCCAAATGGTCTGTCTAAATTGAATTGCATTTGAATGAGGTGAGTGTGCGATGGATCGTCTGACTGCTGCTGTTTCCCTCCAAGTTTTGTGACAAATCGCTCTAATGCAAACACCGTGTCTCATACCTTGAACTTACCGCTGCAATTAAATACTGATCCTTTAAGGCTTATCTGGAAAAAACAATATACTGATAGCACTCGTGTGTGTTTGCACAGAAAAGCAGAGAGGTGTGAAAATGGCAGGTGCTAAAAGACCTCTGTTGATTTATTTTGCAGGGGTTGCAGTAACATTGAAGACATGAGCTATGACATTAGCACGTCTAGGACCTTCAGTGCATGTACTCCAGGAATTTGAGCATATACAGTGATGCCTTTGCTGGTGTGCCAGCTGAGTTTCACCACCACTAGAGTTCTTACCAGCTCGTTGTATGGTGGAGGACACCTGAACACTATGGAAATACAATGAGCCAGGGAAGGGTGCTGGCCAGTCACTGAAATCCCCTAAAACTTTGTTTTGTCTGCGCGATCAGCAAGATATGCCAGACACCAGAATGAGTCCACAGGGTGTGGAGCTCAGCTATTAGTCAGCTCTCGTTACCTCTTCCTCCAATTAACGGGAAGCGAATCAGCGCTTCTGAGTCAACGAGGACCTCAGGAGAAACTAGACTTCCTCAAAATGCTCCCAGCTGTCAGGAGAAGCTCCAGTCCCCTCCCACCTTGGCCTTTTTTGTACTTTTGACATAATTAACTGTTAACACAGTCATATATCTGTCACTCTAGCCCTTCACCCGTGGTCTGCCAATAAATACAAGTAGCTGAGCTATGACGAAGGAGTCCGTGCCCAGCTCTGCCGTCATGTTTTCCTGCACTTCGTCTCATTTCCATGCTCGTCCCAGCCAAGAAAGGATTCCAGCCTGAGATCCTATTCGGTACACTCTCATCCTTCCATTTGGATCTTCCTTGTTCCTCTTTGCTGTCTTTGCAGTTTCTGTTGTTAAAAAGTTTTCTCTTGAACAGGTTATGGCACTAGACAATGGACGTTGTGCTTTCTTGTAGCTTAGCTTTTATGATCAGAGTATGGAAGTGGAATACCCATTAATTCTCCCCATACAACCCAAGACACTATTATGGAATATTTTTGGTATCTGCTGGCTATGGAAAAAACTAACTTGTTACCCTTCCTTGTGAAAGATGTCATTTTTTTACCTTTTTTTCCTCTTTTTGATTTTTTTTTTCTTCATTTCACTTGTCTGGGACTTGTCACAAATAATTAAATGGTGCGATTGCTTTGGCCTCCCTTCAGTGGGCATTTACCCACCTCATAAACACAGGAGTGGCTCCCCTGAGCTCTGTTTCCACTCAGACCATTTAGCAGGGCTCAGGTAGAATTGCAAAGGCACGCTCAGCAATACTTTGAGGAAAATAAGGAACCCAGACTGGCATGTATTTGGCAAGTCCTGAAGTGGCTGTTCTCTAAAACCAGAATAGTGTTGCTCAGATCAATTAAATTTTGCCTATTAACTTTAAAAATACTCACACTTGTCCCCAGGTAGTCCCCTTTGCTCCCAAATTGATATGGAAGATGTTGCTATCCAAAATAAATGAAGTGTGTGAAGACAGATAGCTTAAAGGTGTTGAGGAATGCAGCTGTTTCAGACCTCTTATATCTCACTCACGTCTCACGTAATTTGTTAATGGGCACATTTTTCCCTGCAGGACAATAATACTTTTCTCTGTGATGTTTTATAAAGGACCTTCTAAACCTCCTTTTGTCCCTCTGGGTAAAATCAGCTGAATTAGGTTTTTTTTTCCCTAGAGAATCTGAGTTGGTTCTTAACCCTTTCTGCCCCCTCGACCTTGCGAGGGGTACGATAGAAACCCTTAGATGTCTTAAGAATCTAGACACAAGGTGTGCAGATGATCGGTTCGCTAGGGAGAGGTTTGTCACTATGTGAATAGATTGGATTTATAGGCGAAGAGAACGATATTTGCTCATGAGGAGCTAAAATACTAACTCGCAGAGGGATGTGTGGTGAGTCTGACTCTGCTGGGAATTGTTGCTGGATGTCCTGGGGCACCGCCAATCCCCACGCTGTTTGCAGGACATCTCCTTGGACTCAAGGATTTGCCAACATTTCCAAGTCTACAGCCACCTGTGGGATGCAGATGCATGTCACCACCAGCGGTGGCAAAGTGGGGACTGGAGAACAAAGACCCCCTCTGGTGTGACACTCATTACACCAGGCAGGTGGCCCTGTCCCTTGTGTAGCTGCAGACAAAATACTTTAGTATTAACTTGCTCTGTGGTGGCACGAGCAGCTGGAATGGTTCCTGTGCTCTTTGATTTCCAGCCAGGCTATGAGCCTGTTTGCTGCACATTTCCTTGGAAGTTTGTCACAGCCTGACACACGTCATTCCCGTGATGCCTCGCAGAGCCCAATCAATGCCCTTGCCTGGCTGCGGGAGGAAAACATGCTGAGCCAGCCTCGTAGGCTGCTTTGGTGGTGGGACACCTTATCTCCATACTGAAAGACCCCTTGGAGCAGAAAGTCTGTCTGACTTTCCATTTCTTTTTTTTTTTTCCCCCCATCTGTCACTGTGCGTCATTTCTCTTTGCCACCCATCCTCTAAAACGTCTGTGCTGAGGAGGGGCAATTGCGTCGGTGTTGCAAACGTTTTTTTTGCAAAGGGAAATATCTTCATTCCATAGGTATTGACGAAGAAGAGTATTAATTTAAAACCTTCTGTAGATTAATGTAGGATGGCACAAATAACAACTGGGTACCATGAATGATGAATGGGGCAAAGGATCTGAACTGTTGCTGTGATATCACACAGGGAGTGTTTTACAGGAGACAAAGTGTTTTCTGTGTCACTTCTTCATTTGCTTTCCTTAATGATACCCATCCGCTCTTAAAAAATCATCTTCTGCTAGGACGTTACTGAGAAGGAGGAAGAATATCTGAAACTTGCTTGGCAACAGTACTCTAACATGAATTCAAAGCATGATTGCTCCTGTGCTGCTCGGAAAGCTGCTTTTCTGTGCAGCTTCCTTGTGATCCTTTAGCTCTATCTGATACTGAAGGCTTGAGATCTCCAGATTAGAAATTAAATTCCACCTCTGTGGCCCACACCTGATGACCCACCGGAGTCACAGAAGATAGGTTTTCCTGTACAGAGAACTCTTCCAGCTAAAACCTTTGCTTTTCGGTCAAGATTGAACTCTTTTGGAAGACAAGGTAATTAAAGCCGTGCAATAAAAGTGTAAGAATAATTAGTGACTCGAAAATGAGCAGCGATGATTCAGAATAATGGCAGGCCCTGATCTTGCTAGGATTTAGGTGCTTGTTTCCTTCTGCTTGCGTGCGTTAGAGCGTAGGACAGTTGGAAGGGCTCTGTCTTGGGCTGACGAGGGATTTAGGGTGACCATGAGCTGGGAGAGGTGCAGCACTTAGAGCGTCTGACAGCAATTGCTGCTGCTACATTGGGTATAAACCACAGCGTTTTGGGAGGGGACATGGGTGTGCCTGATAGGGGAACAGCTGCCTGGAGAGGGAAGGAAAGGGATTCCCTACTGGGATTTCCCATGGGATTTTGCACATGTGAAGGCTGGGAGTGACCGGTTCCAGGCTGGTGCTAGGAGGGGAGGACTGGAGAGCCTGAAGGGAAACTGTCGGGAGTCACGATTTAAGTCTGATCACCCTGAAAACGTCAGTCACTGAGATGGGCACTGAGTGTGTCTTTAATTGTGCAGCTCGTAGTTGGTCCTTTTTCTGAACGTGATAGAATTGAACAGCACGATCTTAAACTCTGTTTTGGGCTTTTTGGTGCTCTATTATATCAACGAAGTCAAGAAATGAAAGGTGAATGTAGTTCATAAATAAACATTTTTTTCAGTAAGCCCTGAAACAGCTTCTGACTACTTACCCGATTAGCTGGATTTTCAGCAATACAAAATGTGACCATGATCGTCTGGGCTTAATTAAAAACGTGTATTCGTTGTGATAACGTGTGGATTATGTGGAGACTTGTATTAGCCTGACGGATTTTCATACTGATCACATACAATGTCACGGTTCTGGACGTTGTTTTTTATTATGAGCTTTTATTCTTTTCACAAGAGTTTCCAGTGTCATTTCTGCTGACAGATGCTGCTTAGGACAGGTGTAATTTTATTCCCTTACAGTCGGATTAAATCAAACATCTTTTTCCATGTTGTTCAAGGTTTCCACAGTGAAGTTACTCCTAGCTTACTACTTCGAGAAAGAAAAATGTAGTAATTTTTTGGCCATCTTCAGCAGCAGCTAAAATATTTATTTTTTTTTTGGCACGTGTGTATGACCTATTAATTTGCACTTACTACCAGTCGTAGGAATTCGTGCTTGTAAGTGGTATAAAAATTTTTAATGCAAATAAAGGAGAGGAAAATCTAGCATTTGGTCATCATGTTGTTTTGTTTCGTTTCGTTTCCTCCTAGCTGGAACTGGTGAGGCATTGAAACTTGCAGGGCATTTGTTTCTGGCCTTGATAAGGATCTCTCACGTTCTTATAAAAAATGCTAAATTAACAATAATCAGCTTCCATGACTTCCAGCCCTGCTAAGTGCATAGCTTGTCCTTCTCTTGAGCCTCCTCTGAATCCACAGATCTGAAAGGTTTTTTCCCTGTGATCTGAGAAAGCAAAATTCCTGACAAAACTAATGACTTGGGGCTCCTGCGGCATTTTAAAACCTTTTCTTTTTCCCCATGAGTGGCTGCCTAATGTGACTGGGATTTCAGTGACTGTTTGCATTATTCCCTCCCTGCGGTTGGGGATATTCAGCATCATTAGCCTGGCTGGCTGATCTGCACAGCGGTAGCTCTCCAGCGAGTTTTTCCACCAGGTTTCTCAGACCGCATAATCTAGATACTTTATTGCCTTACATATTGGGCAACGGTAGAGAACATATGGTTTAAAAGCATTTTCAGGTCCTTATATCATGCCTTGCGCTGCGATGTTGTGGCAAAGGTATTAAGATACTTGAAGGACCAGAACTTTCTGAGTTGGTAGTAAGTGGTGTGTTTTCGGCTGAGAACCCTTCAGAGCAAGCAGTGACCAGACAGTGGGGCCAGTGCCTCCGAGTCCTGGAAGGATGGAGGAAAAGAAAAATCATCTGTAGCTGTAGCAGCTAGATTCACATTCTATGCTCTTCTATCCCTGCTCATGTCTCAGCAGGAGAGACAGGGCTGTCCCTCCTATACAATTTCTTGGCTCTTGGCCCCAGGTTTTTCTCTCTTTGTTGGGCAGGCCTCCCCATCCCCAGTCTGTGAGGTGGCAAATCTGCTCCTGGGAAACAGCTATTTGTTTCCGACACCAGCTGGAAAACTCTGCTGTGGACAAAAGTGATTAAACATCAACAAAATCTCCTGCTGCCAAGCCCCACTGCAACCACTGCAGCTACCTAAATGGTTAATATAAGGAAGATTTGACCTTAAACTTGCACCTTGCAAGTGTAGGGCACAGATGCTGCCTTTGGCTGGCTCACACTGACTGGCCAGGACACGCTGAGCCAGGGAAGCTCTGGGATGAAACAGCAAAATGCTGCCTCGCCAGCTGACGGCTGGTCCCGCGTTCCAAGCGGCCTCCTCCTGTACATCCCCGTGGACAATTCTGCCGACGTGGCCTTGCCTCCGGGCCGGCTTGGCCTTGCGTGCAAAGGCACAGCTTCTGCCAGCATCCGCTTTGCGCCACTGCCCTTGTTTGCTCCGGATAGTTTGGAAACGCGGCGGTCGCCCGCAGTTGAAGCGGCGCACGTGGCTGGCGAAGAGGGTAACAGTGAGCTCTTAGCGCAGCTTGACGCGAATCCTTCTTCAATATGGAGCGCTGCGGAGCAGTTGGTTTCCCAAGGATGCTTTGGGACAAAAAAACCAGATGGTTTTCTCTGAGCGAGGGAGCCTGGACATTACACCAGAGGCCTGTAGAAGTGATGGGAGGGTGTGTGCAAAGCCCCGGGGTGATGCCAGCCTCCTCGCTTCACTGGGATATCTCACTTTTGCCAACTGCTTTCCAGAGCAAGCAGCTAATTTGGATACTGCAGGCGGCTCTGGGATGCTGGTCCTCACCAGCTCAGCACTGACCTGCAGCCACTGCTGGCTCAGCTGTGCTTGCCAACGCTCTCACTGCCCAAAAAAGTTGAATTTTCTTGTTTGCTTTTTCCCATTGATGGGGTTTTGAGAAGCTGAGAGTTAATGTCAGTCCCCAGCGATGGAGCTGGATGGTGCTGTCCCAAAGCTCCTGGTGGCTTCTTGCTCTGTTTCATGCTCTGGCAGTATGACAGAGCGTCAGTTTTCATCCTCACGGGCACCCGCAGATTTGTGGTCAGCCACGGCTCTCATGCACAAGTTTAAGGCAAAAGAAATCTGCCCCGTGAGCACTTTGGGAAGGAAGAAAAAAGTCAGGCCTTTAAGAAATCAGCGCTAAATAAATCTGGTTAAGCTCCATCCTGATTGCAGATCCAGCCCCTAGTAGGCCCATTTTAAGGCAATTAAGGGAAATTTAGGGGCAACCCCTGGTTCTGGTGATGAGGGGAGGGGGTGTCCTGGTGTGTCCTTCGTGTGTGCTGGGGGGAGGCCTTGGAGTGTGCTGTGCCCTCCTGCCCACCCGCCAACTCTTGGAAAGGGGGTGGAGGAGGGAGGTTGGAGCTGGTTGTCACTGGGGGGGGCTAATTAGGGAGGGTGAAGGGGTTAATTAGGAAGGGGTGTGGGGCGGTCTGGGTGGAGGACCCTTGCGTGTGGAGGGTCAGGGCAGTGGGGTCCCCGTGTGCTGTAGCTTTGGGGGGGGTGGGATGCCCAACTCATGGGCGGGGGGATCCCTGGGGAATCCCCGCGGGGGGAAGGTCTCAGGGTGGGTTCTGGGCGGGCGGACCCCCACGCGTGGGAAGCCTGGCTGTGGGTGGGTGATCCCTCTCCGCGGGTGGGGAAGATCCCTGGCGATCACCGCTTCTGGGGTATCCCCAGGGGCTCCCCGCGCCTGGGTGGGCCCTGCCAGGGGTGTCTCCCCCCACGGGGGCGGGAGGAGGAGGAGGCTGTGAGGAGGAAGGCAGCGCCGCCGCGCCTTTAACGGGCAGGGGGGGGGCCGGCAGACGCGGCGGACGTGCGGTGCCGCCTCCTCCCGCCCTCCCTTCCCTTCCTGCCCGCCAGCGCCGCGCAGGCACCGGCTCTTCGCCGCCGCTCCGTCCCCGCCGCCCCGCTCCGCACGGGCTCGGCCCGCCTTCGGCCCGCCCGCGCCTCACGGTAGGTCCCGACGGCGGCGGAAAAAAAAGCGCGCCCGGCTCCGGCGAGGAGTTGCCGTTACTGGGGCGGCCGCCCGCGGCCTGCCCGGCGGAGGGGCGGCGGGCCTAGGCCTCGGCGTGGCCGGGCGGGCGGTACCGGCAGGTGGGCGGTGGGGCGGGCCCGGCGCTGCGGCCCGGCCGGCGGGGGCCCAGCGGCCCTCCCGGGGCAGGCTCTGAGGAGGGGGCGAGGCCGGGGGCTGTGCCCCGGGCCCTGCTCGGCGCTGCCGGGGTATGTGGGTGTGTTTGGGTCGGGGGGGCTCCAGTGCCTCCCGTCCCCCGGTAGCGTCCCTGAAGCCAAGTTAACCGGTTAAAAACGGGATTGGGGGGAGGGAAGGAGGCAAAAAGCCAAGATGTGTAGGTCGTTTTCTGTAAGTCCACGTCCGTACCTGCCCGCTGCCAGAGGCACGGGCCTGTGAAGGGTGGCAAAGTAATAAATTTTTTAAAAAATTGAAAAAAATCACCCAAAATACCGATCTGTAAGGACTTCCCGTGTGTTTTTTTGAGGCAGGAGCCGAGTGCTGCAGCGCCCGGCTGGCCTGGCGAACCGCAAACTTGAGGGAAGCCTTGCGCTTCCCCGGTTAAACCAGCCCGTTTTGTGCTCCTGTAGTAAAATTATACTGTGTACCCCCCCCCTCCCTGCACAGGGTGTGTTCGTCAGGGGTATCTTGTTTTTTAAAATTGCCTCTGCCCTTTGGTACAGCGCGGTATGGGTTGCGTGCAGCTGTGTTAACCCGGGAGGTGTTAATACCCTCCCCTGCTTCTCCTTCTCTACTCGCAGCTTACTCCCTTGCTGGAAACCTTCCTACCATGTGCAGGTTATTGCAGGGGAAAATATAGAGCGTGTGTGTGTGAGGGAAGAAAATTTAAGGTGGCAAAGCTACATCTTCTGTACCCAACTAATTTTGGTTGATCAAGTCTTTTACTTAAGTAGGTGGTTATTAAGATAAATAATGTCACGTTGCATCTTTTCTGCATTAGGCAATGCCAAATGCTACTTTCTAGGTGATGTACATACACCTGTGTGCTATAGGCTTGTCAGCTTGTAACTTATTTTTTTTTCCCTCCCCCAAAACTCTGCTGTTTATTTTGAGATCACTCTTAGAAAAACTTGAAGAAGGTAATTACCTCCTTTGTGGAAGAGATGCTGAGCTGATGCTCTGCTGTAGTTCTGTTTAAAATTATTATTATTTTTTTTTTCCTTTAGTGCTTCTGTTGCTGCCTCTGTCCAACAACACATGGTATTTAGTAGGCATAACTGACAAGCCCTATTAAACATCTCTTTATGTATGACAAGGCAAAATTCTGTTGCTGGGCAGTTTGAATTAATTGCTGCAAAAGTTAAAAGGAGAGCTTAGTTCCCGTGTTCCACTTTCTTTTAGGTATTTTTCTTGCCTGTTTTCTGGACAGATCACTAACGCCCTCCTCTTTGGTTTGGGCTGGAAGCATTTCTCTGCCTTGTGGACCTCTTCCCTATAACTGCGCTGTAATTTCTGCCCGCGAACAGGCTATGCAACTCGCTTTGCCACATATTTTTTCTCTTGCCTCATATGCTGATGCTGCTTTCTGCATACTGTGATTAAAATAACTTTTGTGCCTAACTGCAGCAGGGAAAGGTTGGGGTTTGGATAGAAACACTAATTCTCTGTTAGAGTTACTACCAAATACCCTTTTTGGTTAGATTTTTTTTCCTCTTGTCCCTCTTACCCAGCCATTCTTAAGATGTTTTCTGCTCCTAGAAGTAGCAGCATTAGTATATGAAGAGCACAGTTCTTAATTTCATCCTTTATCTGCTGTGAACCTGTATGACAGTTAACTTAGCCTGCTAACCGCTTTGTTTTTGAGACCCCTTGAAGAAAAGGGAGAGACTGGCTCAAGCCTGCATAAAACTGTGGTGTTACTCGGTCAGCTGTGTCACAGCTTTCCTTTGCGTCACCCGCTCTCACTGTTGGAGATTAGATGGTTATGGCTCAAAAGTGTCTATTCATTGCTCGACCATCGGTACTGTAAACCCGAGGTTGACAAAATCCTTCAGAAACGGAAATTCTCTGTGAATTTCAGAGGTGATGGGTATAGATTAAATACGTTTTCAGCCAAGACTCTTAAGCGTAAGGACATGGCGGGGAGAGGACATGTGTTTTATTTTAAGCATCAAACTTGGTTGCTCCTAATCCCTTCCCCTGCTGCTGCCAGGACACCCACCTCCCGCCATTGACTTTGTGAGAGCTTCAGCTCCCAAGTTTAGTTCTCTGATCGTACCCCAGTTACGTGCCTGAGTAAATGGTGTGAATGCCCACTGTGCGCCGTCCTGGAGGGCTGGGGAAGAAGCACAAGACAGGGGGGTAATTCCAAAAGCCGTGGCGGCAAGCAGGTCGATAAGAACCCGGATCAAGTTTAGTTTCCCAGTTTATGGCCCCGGTCCGTGCTGTGGATGCCTTTCGTAATGTAACTGCTTTTCAGGTGAAACTCAATCAATTTATTCTTTGCCTCCCTCTCCGCAGGAGAGCTGTTTGTGAGCCTCCTCTAAGTCTTGGAGCAATCGCTGATTTTCTGCCCTCGTGGTGTTTATGGCCCGCTCATATAATTTGGTTTTCCTCTAGTGTTGCCATTTGGTTTAAATGGTTGTTTGGTGTAATTAGAGGGAGCAATCTGTTCCCCTCTTGACCACTTGTTTTGATAGGTTAAACAGGTCAAAGTCTTCAGGTCTCCTGTTGTTCTCCTACTGTTATTCTCAGGATTTCCTTTGTGAAAAACTTTTGCCTTTGCCCATCAAGACCTTTTTTTTTTTTAATATAAAGGGAATTTTATGCATCTGTGTCTAGCTCTTCAACTTCCTGCTTTGTGTTGGCAAGGGAGCAGGATTGGAGACTATTTTTAAAAAAAAAAAGTGAATATTTTTGAGGGGCCTCCTTGCTGCACTAAGCTCTTGAACTTTTTGACATTCCTTGAATGATTGTTTTAGGCTAACGAGACAGGGAGTTGCTGGGCTAAATCTGTCCCAGACAAATCACTTCTTGTTAATGACTGTGCATAAACTAGAGAGATGATAGATTGGAGAATTACCAGCTCATGACTCCTAGGAATCTGTTTCTCCTCTCATCGTTATACAAGATGTCCAAGCAAATAAAACACATGATGCCTTTAAAAAAAAAAAAAGGTATTTATTTACATTTTGAGAAATGTAAAAGCTTCCTCCTGCTCGCATGCCTGAGCTATGGCTGGTTGCAGGTAGTTCTGAGATTTAAAAACTTCCTATTTCTTGCCAGAACGGAACCTTTGAAGTAATTTTTTTTGCAATGTGGACTTGGCGCTTTTTCCAGGCTGATGCCTGTGCTCACTAGTTTGGGAGCACATCTGTGCCTGCTGGTGTGGGCACTGCCTGAGAGACTTGGATTTCTGCTTTTTATTATTTTTTTTTTTTTCGCTCCTGTAGGACTTAACAGTAGCTGTTTTTTCCAAGAGTTGGGAGTGGCAGCTGATAAGCACTGTACGTTGATCTGCACTCTGCTGCTGCTTCCAGCTGAAGAATCGGTGAAAAATTGGTCTTTAGCTGGTGATGAAGAAAAGCAGGGAGACAGTACAGAGGCAATTCCTGTAGTTCCTCTGGAAGGGTGTGGTTTTTTTTTTTTTTTTTCTTTTTTTCCCCCTGGCCATGTGAGGACTAAAGCAGCATCTGGGCCAGGTTCCCTGTGTTTGAACTCGTCCTCTCTTGGTCGCGGTCATGTCTGTGTGAAGGAGTGCTGCAGTCTAATTAGATTATATTAGAATGAATAAGTGAATCTTAATAAATGAGCTTATGGGGGCACTGCCAGGTCAGCTCAGTCCCTAAATATAGGTACTAGGCAGAATGCAGGCTTGGTGCAGTACCTAGCCATACAGAGAAATGAAACGGAGATCTACCGGGAACGCATAAATTCTGCTGCCTTGCCATCTTCTTGGCTTGCATGCTCCAGTGTCTTGGTATGGGAAATGCCAAAATCTACTCAAATATGAACATTCTTTAATTGAAGCTTGGTGGGGTGTTGGAAGGGGAAGTCGTGGCTGTGGAAACTGTAATAATCTGAGGTGCTAAAGAATTTAAATCTCATGATCCTTTTTTAATGCTTCCCATCTAACTAAAGGTGCTTTTAAAAAAACTAATTCTCCTAGATACTGTGGAAAACGGGGAAAAAAATGTTTTTTGTTGCATGTATGCACGTGGAAATACTGGAAAGCTTCGTCTCTGACTCTTTCTAGCATAACTAAAGCATATTGTCTCCTCTTCTTGCAACTATGTGATGCAAAGTAGCAGTTCAGGAGCTTCAAGCCTTGAATTTTGCTGCGCAGTGTGTGGGAGGGAGGGGGGGGGAGAGGGACAGAAAGCCTAAGGTTTGTGGGTTAATCTGAAATAAAATAGGTGCTTTTGTGCAGCTCTTCTTGTTTTCTGCAATGTTCTTTGGTTTTGTTAGTGTTTTTTGGCTACCTTGCTGATCAAAATTCACAGCTCCAAATTTCTGTTACTGAAGACAAGTAGATGACATTTCTTCCCCTTTCCTTCCTGAGAAGAAGTTAGAAGAATAGCATTTTTTTTCTTCAAATGAAACCTCTTATTTGCTTGTAGATCACCGAGACTGCATTATAACTCCGAGAAAGTGTCTGTAAATGAGTGATGTGGGCTAGCTGCTCATTTTCTTCCACTAATAATGCCTATTATAAATAGCCTTATACTCCACTAGCCTTAACAGCTCCCTGCTGCTTTCTGCTTGTCAGGTGTGCAGGATTTTCAGTGGTAGTAAAGTATGGAAAGCCGCACTTTTTGCAGGATATTTTTTACTCTTGCTTTACTTCTGGCTGATCCTGCTGCCTGATCTGCTTGTAGCCAGGCAATCCTGCAAATCTCTGCTCTGCCCGAACTGCCGGTGCGTTGCTAACCACTCCCCTGCTGCAGGAAACATCTTTTAAGCCCTTTTAGGCTGTAAAGTTGAGGAAATAAAGCAAAACTCCTGGTTTCCTTCAGCTTGTAGTGGAATGACTAATAGAGCACCAGGGAGGGGTTTTTTTTCGCCTTCTCAGAAGAGGTGTGTTGATGTTGTCCAGCAAAACACAGATTCTTGCTTCTGGATTGGATGTATTAATTGAATAGCTGATCTCCTCAGCCTGCCTGTCTGGTGTCCAGCTCGTCGAGCATGTGTTGAATGACCCAGGGAAAAATAAAGCTTGAGTTCAGAATTACGTGGGTGTTGAAGGCTTTTAAAGCCTGGTATATTTATGCCTGTGATTCATGGTGCTTCCAAAAACAATCCAGCTCTCATCCTGCAGAGGGGAAGTACCTCTGTCCAGAGTTACCAGATTTTGTTCGACTGTGTCACCTGCCAGAGCAATATAAACTGAACCCGAGTTATTTTGGGCTGCTGCTTATTCTTTAAATCTCACCCTGCAAGGGTTTCTTGTAGAAGCAGTGCTGGCTTAATTCTGCTTCACACTCCCCTGTATGGGCTGAAAATGGTAAGCAGGGTATTTTATTTCAGGGATGTGATGGATTTCAGTACATCTCATTCCTGTCTGTGAGTGAAAAGGTGTCTTTTGTCTGCCTTGGGCTGCACAGGAAGGAAGTTGTTGAGTCCAGGAGATAAAAGCTCTGTCTCCTCCCCTCCGAGGGGGCAAGTTGCCTGCTCCTCAGCTCGGCAGCGCTCCGCTCCAGTCCCGCTCGTAGTAGGGCGTAGGGAAAAATTTTCCTGGGGAAAATGTGAGTGCACTCGTAATCTGTTTGCAAGTGTATAGCCGTCAAGGAAGATGATGACTAAGCTATTGCACAAGGTGCAGCTCTTGAGGGAGCGTGCCAGGATTGGGCTGGTTTGTGACTGACTGATAAGAGAGCCTATAATATCAGTCAGCTGGCAGCTTTATTATTACTGGTGTAATCTGACCACTGGCTATGACTAATTTTTTTCTTAGACTATTTACTGTGAGGTTTTAAGTTGAAAAGTTGCGAGTACAAAGATAAAAAGTTCATTTTATTGGGGGAAGCGAAGGCTTCCTGACCCTCTGATGGGGAGTGCTGGTCGCTGTGATGCTTAAAGCCGGTGGCTTGCATTTGGCTCGCGTGAGTGTCTCTCTGCCAGGTGACTGCCCTCTGCCAGGCTCTCGCACGGCGTTTTCCACCTGCCCTGGTGCACGGGCAGGTTGGACAGTGTTTACCCTCCCATTTAACAGAAGAGAAAACTGAGGCCCCTCGTCCGTGGTAGAAGATGACAAGACCAGCTGCTGATGCTGTTCCTGTGGTCCCATTCCTGACCTGGTTCCCAGATCATCCCGTCCTGGCTCTGCTGGGCCAGTGGTGAGCTGGTGGGAGACTGTTATTCTGTGATGACTGAGGCTGTTCCCGCACATGTCTTCCTTCCAGGGTGTCTGCTGTGAGTCTCTGCCTCCCAAACTGGTTTGAAAGGTGGTAGAGCTGCTTTGTCTGCTAAGTCATTGCTTGTGTTGCCTGGAGACAACCCAACGTGGCTTGCCAGTAGACATTACCCTTTCCTTAATGCTGTGCTGTGTGTGGACCTAAAAAACAGGTCCCAACTGCAGCATCTCTGAAACTAGCGGCAGCATCTCTGCTGCCTGTCTCCGTTTCAGCTCTGGATATACCAAAGAGCAGCCCCGTAGCTACAGCAGATCATATCCAATGGATCTTTCACAGGGCATTTTCAAATGTGGGAAGGGATTGGAGTTTAGCAGTGCTGTGTCAGGAAGGGCTCTTTCTCCTGGGACTGAGCAGGAACTTTTCTGCCTCCTTTAACTTTGTCCTCTGGGAAGACTGGGCATGTTCTTCTCACAAACCACGCTGCGTCTGCAGCTCTCAATGGGGTGTGGTGCTGGAAAGCTGGCAGAAAATGGAATTTATGGGTGAACACTGTATCCCGTGTCACACCTACTGACCTTTGCTTGTGTAAATACCTGTTGGCACCATGTGCAGCTTCTGCTGTGATGGACTGCTTTTTCTCTTTATGCTGCCGTGACCTGTATCTCCAGCAGTGCTGGTAGAGGTCCATCAAAGCTTCACTTCTCCAGGTGACCAGGGAGGAGTTCTTTGATGTAACGTTTGCTGAGAAGGTGTCCTTGCCAAGCCTGTCCGTACATGGACAGAGAGAACTATTGTCCAGAAGAGAGGAAGAGGTAGCATCTCAAAACCTTGGAAACCATCAAGCTGCAGGGAGGATTTATGGAGCCTGTGTTAGGATTTTACTGGCTTCCCTGGGCTTTCCTGCAACAGCTCAGGGGGAGTACTGACATTCTCCCTCGTTGCCTTCACCTAAGGTCACTTCCATATCGACAGCCTGTGCTACACTCCTGCTAGGATTGGGTTGCATGCTAAATTTAGTAAACCTCTTTACGGCTTAGCGTGTGTGTGCATATGTAAAAACATATTTTTTTTTTAAGTAGCTTTTAATGGGTTAGAGCCTAGTTCAGATGCACAACAACATTAGGCTTTCTCAGGACAGGTGGCAGTACGCCGGGCCAGTTGTGGGAGGTACTCTGCTCCTCCTCGGTGTACTTCAACACATGGATTTAGTAAGGTGAGGAGGGAGAGGGAGGGTTGTGGAAGCACAATTATGACTTAGGTAACATGGTCTGAGGGGTGTGAAAAGTGCTAGTGAGGGGGTTAGGTTTCAGAAGTTTTAAAGGCTTGTAAAAATTTTTGGTCAGATATTTATGTGACAAGCCTGCCTTTTTCAGCTCCCCATGCTTGATCTCCTAGTTTCTGCCTTTTTTTTTCCTTGCTGTTTGTGTGCCAAAAGAAGAATTTCTATTTCTAAGTCGGTTTCTTAATCCCCACTCCCCATTACAGGTGACTGGAGCAATAGTTTGAGGCGTAACCAAAGTTGAAGGCAAGTAAGTTTAGATCTGTGTCGTTGTGAAGTGTTTGTTCAATCCTTGCATGCCTGCAGAGGAGCAGATTGTGGGACAGCAAAGCAAGGGGAGTGAGAACCCAGAGAAGCATGAGAGAAATGACCTCAATTACTGTGCATTTTTGTTGCGGAGCATTTTTAGACCTTTTTAACAACCTGGCATGTTCTCGAGTTCAGATCCTTACTGTGCTGAGCAGTGAAGCTGGGACTGTTGGAGTGGGCGTATGTTCATGTTTTGAGGCTGTTTTTTAGGGGAGAACTCCGGAATGCTGGGTTATTGACTTGAATTCAGAATTTTGAGAATGGTGAAATGCATGTTTGAAGTCCCTTTAGGAGACTCTTACAAGCTTGGTCCTTGTCACAGAGCAACCCAGGAAACCCTTAGAGGTGCACTTTGAACACACCTTGTGTGATGTCGACCGACTCAACGTGCTGTAGCTGGGATTACGCAGTGAACTGGAGCATGGGCCTGGGACCACTATGGCTGAGGAGTGTTGCTGGGCTGCTGCTTCTCAGAGAAATACTGGCAAGCCTCAGCATCACATGCCTGGGGAATCTACAGCCACACGAGGAAGGTGGTAGAAGACAGCTCCTTCACCACATGGCCTGGGTGTCACTGAGGTGCGCGAAGCACGTGGAGGAGCTGGAGCCTTTCCCCTTGTGCTGGAGGGGAGCTTGGTCTCTGGGTGTTTAAGACAAGATGCAAATACCACTTTGGAGTCTGCTGCAGTACCACAGTCGTTCCTGTCTCCATGTGACCTTCTTAAGCTGCTTGCTCAGATCCTAAAGGGTCCTGTACTGAGGTGACGCTGTGTATCATTCCTTTATGTGTGAGTACTTTCGGTAGAGGTTACATGAAGCACAGAGAGGTTAAGAAGATGAAAAGAAACCTTATGGAGAGGAATCACAGTATCACAGTATGCTGGGGATTGGAAGGGACCTCAAAAGATCATCCAGTCCAATCCCCCTGCCAGAGCAGGATCACCCAGATGACGTTACACAGGAAGGTGTCCAGGCGGGTTTTGAATGTCTCCAGAGAAGGAGACTCCACAACCTCCCTGGGCAGCCTGTGCCAGGGCTCTGTCACCCTCACAGGAAAGAAGTTTCTTCTCAAATTTAAGTGGAACCTCTTGTGTTCCAGCTTGATTCCGTTACCCCATGTCCCGTCATTGTTTGCCGCCGAGAAGAGCCTGGCTCCATCCTCGTGACACTCACCCTTTCTATATTTGTAAACGTTAATGAGGTCACCCCTCAGCCTCCTCTTCTCCAAACTAAAGAGCCCCAGCTCCCTCAGCCTTTCCTCATAAGGGAGATGCTCCACTCCCTTCATCATCTTAGTTGCGTGGTGCTGCTGGAGCATGTATCCTCAGTGTGGAAGGTGAAAGGGTGGTGTCTCAGTGGAGCTATAGCCACTGAGGTCCCTGTTGTAGCACAGGAGGTGTTTTGGGTAGATGAAGAGGTGAGGTCTTGGTGCTACTTTCGACAAACGGGCTGCATGCAGTGTCTCAGAGGAGGGCAGGGAGAGACTTTAACACTTCACCTGTCTCGCTAGGGCAGCAACCACGGTTTGGCAGATTTCATAAACTTCATTGTTGTACTTTTATATTGAATTAAAAGTTTCAGCTCAATGCAATTTATGCTTTGAAAATACACTGGGGTAACTTGTATGGTGCCAGTGCTGTAGGTCTGGCTTCTAAAGCCTCTTTTGTTCCTTAACCAGTTTGAAGCTTCAAGAGTATCAACAGCACCATGTTCTGTAGCAAAAAGGATCTGGCTTGGATGTGGAAGTGCTATCTTTATGTCTGTATCGTGACATACTTTGGGATAAATGTTGAAGGACATGTTTGCTATGGAGCAGTCAAATTCATCTGCTGTGGGAGTCTTGGTGATGGCAGTGTCTTCTGCCTGCAGCTGGTGCAAATTTGTGCTGGAGCAGTGTGGTAGGAAGTCCATTGTCATCAGAAGCTTCTGTGGTCTGAATTCAGTCCTGAGTGAACCTCAAAATGTTCCCTGTGTTTGAAAAGTTTTGTAAATACAGCGTGGACAATGTTTTAGTCTGGCAGATGACTTTAAATTTAATGCACAGTTGTAATAAAATCTGACCCTCTCTTGCAAGAGTTGCTCCTTATGTGATCGTGGATTAAAACTCACTGATTGCTACTAGCAGAAGAGTGGTAGATGCCCCTTATATCATTTAAAACATGTTCCCTGCAGTCCTGGGGCTCTGGTTCACCTCTAGCTAAGGGACAGGAGTGGTCAGTAGGAATCTGCTGCTGCTGTGTGGCCAGGCAAAATAAAAATATGAAACTGTGCTCTATGTGGAGGCTGCTGATTCCTCATTACAGCATTGAGCACCTCGTTGGAATGATGATTGAGGACATAGTTTGTTTTTTTTCCTTTTTTCCTCCCTACTTGCAGTCAAAATGCATTCATGGCCCGTTACTGCCCACTTGTTCCTCCACCAGCATTGTGTTCTGGCTGGAACCCACCCAGCAAGGTAGGAGCTGGAGGAAGCCGATGGGTTGGGTACGGCCCCTGTTTGCTTGGGTGTCGTTTGGAGCAGCGCAGCTGTACGTGCACACCGGGAAGCAAGAGTGTCAAGTAATGCCTGGTCAAGCCTAGGCTGTTTGGATTTTTCCAATGTTTTTGTGTTTGTTTTTTTTTATTTTCTTTCTGAAGCCTGACTGTGGTATACAGTGTTAATAGCAAAAATAGGCGTGCCGATGCGGTACTCAGCCAGCTGTGTAGGCTGAAGAGGAAGCACTTCCAGCCTGAGGAGGCTCGTAGTACTCCTGCTTCCTAAGCCCTAGTTTGGTAGTTGTGCTGTGTGTGTTGATGATAACTCTAGTTATGATGCCTCTGTGAATTTGCAGGAACTTTGACTTCTGGATGTTGAGTCTGCATTCCTCCTATTGTCTAGCCTAAACTGAAGTTGCCCTTTTAAAATCTCAGGGTTGGGAACTAACTGCATACCCCTGAGTTTTAAACTCTTTGCATATTTGAAAATTTATTACCACGCTGTGATTATTTAACTTATGGACACTTCCCCCCCCCCTTTTTTTTTCTGCCACTGTACTGTAGGTGGTGAGAAGGGAGAAAAATCTTGCCTTTTGATTTCATCTCTTTTTCCAGCTGAAGAATTATTGAGACTTTGCTATACCCCATTATCATACTGTCTTGTTTCAAATATTGCTTTCCAGTGATCTCACTTAGCTAGCTCTCTGCCACGTTTACAGTAATTTTGATGCCTTATTCACACTTTCCCTTTAGAGAAAATTGAAATCACTCACTGCTTAGACATAATGTGTGCAGTAAATAATATCTTAAAACTTCAGGTAGTTAGAAGAAACCACATGAAAGCATCTAGATCTGATATGATTCACAGTCACTTAAGAGTTTTGATTTCCCTCTATGAGTTAAGAACTCTCTTTTAACTTGTTTCCAATGCAGGTCAATCTCATTTTCCTCTAGGTATTCAAATAGACTCTCTGCTGTCGGCTTCTCCTTTTGTCCATGGTGTTTAACAATAGGATTGTTGAGTCACTGAGAGGTTAACATGCACTCTTTTTTTTCTCTTTTTCCTTTTCTTTTTTGTCAGTGGTCCAATCTCTTTGTATAGTTGTGTGGAACAGCACGCTGAACAGAAATAATGGGAAAATCTTGTTGGTGGAATGACTGGGGTTGTCATTTTGCAATACCAGGGTAAAGACCTGCTTAGCTTCAGGCTTCTCACTGTGTATGCGCTGGCCGGTTGCGAATCTCCCTGCAAGAACATTAAATATTAGTTTCTCTGTATTTAGCATTTAACAGTGTTCTAACTAGAGGGATCTGAACGATTACAGTAGGTTCAACAGTAGCTTTGCATTTAGTTTTTCAGATTGTTTTGCTATGACGAGTCTTTTGGGGTTTGGCATTAGAAAAAGGGCGAATTGTAGCCCTTAATTATGAAGTGCAGGAACAATTGCGGCTGGCCAGACGGGCAGCGGTCCAGCTCCTCTCTCACTGAGCGAGCAATGCTTTTGTCCTGTGCCATCCCACCGCACAAATGACTGTAGCGGGCTGTTGCTAGATTGATTGGTTTTGATCCCTTTTAGGAAGGGGTTCGAAAGCTCTAATTTTGGATTTATCACAGCAGTCCTGCAGGCTTTTTCCCCCTGTTGCTCTGAGCAGATCTGTTGCTGCCACTGCCCCAGAGAGCTTCCTGTGGAGGCAGCTGTCGGGGGCAGCGTGGGATTAAAACTCAGCTATTAAATCCAATTGTACTGGGACATCCGCGGCTTGGCTTGTGTCGGTTCAGAGGCAAAGTAATTGCGAGGAAGGACTTGAAGGTACAGTGTGTTTCTGGCAGCCTGACCCCTTTGCATGGGCAGGCGATGGAGAGCTTTCACAGAATGTTCAGGGTTGGAAGGGACCTCAAAAGATCATCTAGTCCAGCCCCCCTGCCAGAGCAGGATCACCTACAGCAGGTCACACAGGAACGCGTCCAGGTGGGTTTGGAAGGTCTCCAGAGAAGGAGACTCCACAACCTCTCTGGGCAGCCTGTGCCAGGGCTCTGTCACCTGCACGGGGAAGAAGTTTTTCCTAATGTTTTTGTGAAACTTCTGGTGCTCCAGCTTGCACCTGTTGTCCTTTGTCCCGTCATTGGACATCCCTGAGAAGAGCCTGGCTCCATCCCCCTGACATGCCCTTTACATGTTTATGAACATTGAGATCACCTCTCAGTCTCCTCCAAGCTGAAGAGACCCAGCTCCCTCAGCCTTTCCTCATCAGGGAGATGTTCTATTCCATCATCTTTGTGGTTCTGCACTGGACTCTTTCAAGCAATTCCCTGTCCTTGAACTTTGAGGCCTTTGGCAGAGTTAAGCTTGGAAAGGTGTGGGATGGGGTTATGTTCTGTGGCATATGGGTGAGGTGTGACTTGCTGGATGTCACCCAGGGCAGGGAACCTTCTCTTAGCTTTTCTCTTACCGTCCCATGGGCGAGGGCATCCCTTGCCCAGCAGAGCTGGGCAGCGATGGGACTTGCAGGAGCGTCTGTCGCTGGCAGCGCTCTGAGAAACTCACCCTTTCCTTCTGGAGCACCTCTCCGGGCTGGGTTTCTCCTGCAGTTCAAGTCAAAGCGCACCCGTTTATCACTGAGACATTCCTTGCTGCGTGCATCTCCTGTCCCAGGCTTGTTGTTAGGCGAAGACGTCGTCGGGCAACTTGCAGACTGCCCTTGCGCCGTGGTACGCTACGCCTCCAGCAGAGCACGTGCTGGGAAATGGAAAATGCAGAACTACTCTGTGGGATTCAGCTTCACTTCCCCCTCTCCCAGGAGCTGCTGAGCCTCTGTGGCAGTTGGCATCGAGATGGCAGTGCTTTCTCCTGTTGGGAATGTTAAAAATACCTGCTACAATTTTCCCTTTCCACATACCAAAATATATTAACGTGCTGCTGCTTTGATTAGTCATTTCCTCTTCCTTTGTTCCTTTCGCAACAGGGTGAAGGACAGCGGGTGCGTACTTCAGTAAAATCTTGTACGGTTAAAAAGTCTGAAGCTAAATAGATTCTCCTGGGTTAATACCTGTCTTTGTTGTCAGAAGACTTCTGTTCTCATCTCTGAAATACCCATTTAAATGTGAATAAAATCACTTTGTTAGCGTTCATACTCGTAATGTCGTTGCCCAATTTATTTTTGTGGGGGAAAGAAATTCTAATATGAACAAGGTTAATACGTCTACCATGACTTTAATATATTCTTGCAGGAGAACTTTGGTGATACGTTGCTGTAGGAAAACATCCAAATTCTCTCATCTGTTTCAAGGTTTCTTGTCTTCCTCCTGTGCCGTTGCCTCCGTGCGTGTGTGCTCCCCTCCCTCTCTCTGAGGGAGATCTTGTTCCTGCGAGATCTTGTTCAACGTGGGTGGAAACTTAGTGAAAGCACCAGCCTGATACTGTTGGGGTCTGGAGTCCCACGGAACGAGTGGTGGGTGGCTGGAGAAATGGATGCGAGTAGGCTAAAATGTTGTCTGACCAACATGGTTAAGGGCAATGTTGGGTAGAAATTTGGAGAATCGAGCGATAAATTCAGACGGCCCTCTTTGTAGGTATATGCAGACTTCAGAAATACATCTCCTAAACAGAAGGCCACCCTTGTTAGCAACCTCTTGTGGTTTTCCTGTCGTTCTGGTGCTGAGGACATCTGCTTTGCCCTGGATTCCAGGTGGAGGACAGCTTGTGTCTGCCCAGGGAGGTGGGGCATAGGCAGTGATGCTGCTCCTGCCAGGCAGCCTGAGAAAAAACAGCGTTGGTGAGGCTGAGAGAGGCTTGTGGGGAGGTAATTACCTCTTCTGGGATGCACGGGCAGATAATACACTCGTGTCTCTTCCTTTACTACTTGCAGCTCTTGTATGTAACCCCCCCCTTTTTTTTTTTTTTTTTCAATGAGCATTAGCCTCCCAGTACTTGGATGCCATTCATACTTTCACAGCAATCTGGTAAGGCAAAAAAACCCCACCAACAAAAACCAACTAGACCGAAGGCCTTTTCTTCTTTTGTTTCTGTGTCCTCTTATTTTACATTTAGATTTTAAAATCTAAACAAGAATACATAATACAGGAATGTATATTTAGATAGTTAGATTTATTGTATACACTGGAAAAGGGAAAAGTTTTTATTCCAGCTGCTTTTTCTTTGCAGGTTGCTGTGAAAGCATGAGAGGAATTTGAGTGTGGAGAAGCACACATTTGAGTGTGGAGAAGAAGAATTGGTTGTAAAGAGGCGAAGGGGGCTGTAGCAGCCCCAAATCTCTTCCAGTTTTTTTTTTTACTTAACATTTGAGGGTCTTTCTTGTTTGTCACCAGCAAGGAGTCAACTGTGTAATTGCTTTGACTGTAGAGCTTTAATTTTAAAGTCGTAGAGCATAGCAGGAGTAGGTGCAAAAGTCTCAGAAGAAATACACTTGTGTCAGTTTGACTTATTTCTTTGTCAGAAAAGGATTAAACTCTGTTGGAGTAAGATAGCCCGATACCCTCACGCCTGAGACACCCTTCACCTGGCCTTGATCTGGCAGAGCCAGCTTTGGGAATGACACCACACGCGGTTGTGTCAGCAGATGGAACGGGGGATGAGGTGGGTGACGGGCAGCTTTGTGACCCCACCTGAAGGACGTGCAAACAGTTGTGCTGGTAATGCAAAAAAACCCCAAACCCTTGTCCTAGGAAGGGGTTCCGTGCTGGTTGAAAGAGCCATGGCAAAACCCCACGCAAACCCGTCCAGGCTGCACGGTGCTCGACGTCGGTGCTGTGTGCCTCCAGCTTCAGGGGGTGGTAGCTGTGCTCTGAGGCTTTCCGTGGGTCTGAGGTGAAGATTATACTGTACATATATATTTATACAATAGACCACGACAGATGTCAAAAGGCCTTTGTTGAGGTTCATAGTGGCTTTGAACTTGTGTAAATGGCTTTTGTGTGTTGGGAAACCAGAGGTCTATGGATTGTTGCATCGACTTGGCTTGTACAAACCTCTCTTAGCTTTTCAGACAGCTAATTGGAATAACAAACCAGGCATGGTGTGATTCCTCCCTCCCATCCAGGTGCTGGGCACAAACAGATTTCGGGTGTGATTGTGTGTGTTTTATGCTTCTGCCTGGCTGACCCAAGAGCTGTGGCTTAAATTTATACCCACCTCCTGCTGCTGAGTAGGTTCACTTTGGAAACTCAAAAACTACGTGGTCTGTGGAACTGCTGCTCAGACTGATAATCTAAACTCAGCTTTGGCCATTAATCTGATAGCTTTGTCTCTTATTTTTAGTCTGTAATCCTGCGTTAATATGGCCTTGGTCAAAAACCAAGTTCTAGCATTGCGTGCAAAGCCAGAACTGGTGAGTTAATGGATGTTGGGTTTATTGTTATACCTTGAGCAAACCTGCTGAAGCCACGTGTTGCAATGCAGCTGGACAGAGCTGTGGTGAGAGCAGTGGAGGCTATTTTTAATCAAGTCTCTGTTTTCTGGCTCTATCTGTCAGCATCAGAGAAGAAGTGAGACTTGTCTGCTGCCTGGCTTGCAGGGGCAGCGCCTTTCTGAGCGGCTCTGCTGACATCTTTCCTCACCTTCACGTCACAGAATTGTCCAGGCTAACGCATTCGCGTGGCTACTTGTGCAGCCTTTTTTTTTGCTGTTGAACTATTCCCCCTGATGCCACAGAAAGCAGCAGATGTAACGGGAGATCTTCTGGCTGGTCGGAGCTGCCGTGTGAGTGACCTTGGCTGCTGCTGCCGCCTGCTTGAGATGCGAGCAAAACCACAAGCTGAGAAAATCGGCCTCTGCCTTCAACCTTTAGTTTAGATTTTGCTGCCATTTGGTCCTTTGTGAGAAGATGCTACAAGTGTGGTTTTTTTCCTTTATATTTTGAGAAGCAGCGTTTCCCAGCTCCCCGTGCGCGGAAGTGAGCGGCTGTTGAGGAGCAAATGTAGTATCTGGTCTCTGCTTGCAAAGCAGAGCAGGGAAAGCAGTTGCCCAAAAGCCCACAAACTTGCGGCTCGGGTGTCTAAATGCCTTTCCAGTAGTTGACGGTGCTGTGGGCAGAGCACGTCTGTACATGAACGTGTGAAGGGAAGAGCCTGGGAAGCCTCAGGGACTCCCTGGAAATAGCAATGGGACGACGCAGAAGGAAACTTTTGATGATTTACAGGTGCTTTGGTAGAAGGTAGTTTAAAGATAACAAATTCCCTTCTGACTTGAGAGATACTAAACGCATATGGGTGTGTTAGAAGTTAGTGATTTTAAGGGAAAGCTTGCAGTTTCTGGAGTCTAGCGAGGCCAAGGGTGCTTTCCTCTGGCCCTGATGGGTGCCAGCTTTTGTCCCAAACAACATCCCCTCACAAACTCTGCAAGAAATGTTTTGGTCCGCTAAGACTTTTCAGTCCTGAACAGTATTGAATCATAGAATCATTTAGGTTGGAAAGGACCCTTAAGATTGAGTCCAACTGTAAATCCAACACTGCCAAGTCCACCATTAAACCGTGTCCTTAAGCACCACATTTACATGTCTTTTTGAAATGCTTCCACTTCCCTTGGCAGCCTGTTCCAAGGCTTGATAACCCCTTCAGTGAAGTAATTTTTCGTAATGTCCAATCTAAACCTCCCCTGGCACAACTTGAGACCATTTTCTCTTAGCTTGTTACTTGGGAAAAGGGACCGACCCCCACCTTGCTACAGTCTCCTTGCAGGTGGTTGTAGAGAGTGATGAGGTCTCCCCTCAGGCTCCTCCTCTCCAGGCTGAACAACCCCAGGTCCCTCAGCTGCTCCTCACCAGACTTGTTCTCCAGACCCTTCCCCAGCTCTGTTGCCCTTCTCTGGAAACGCTCCAGCCCCTCAGTGTCCTTCTTGTCGTGAGGGGCCCAAATCTGAACGTGGGATTTGAGGAGCACAGGGAGACAGTCCCTGCCCTGGTCCTTCTGGCCACACCGTTGCTGTTATCAGGTTCTTCTTGCTTTGGTGAAGTCCGTGGGTTGCTGACGTGCCAGGGTCTGTGCAGTTTCGGGGTGTTTGGGTAAGCTACCGGGCAGTTTCTCCGTCGCTCCGCGCAGACGACGGGCGTGTGCGCTTTTATCCCCGGATAAGCGCGAGGTTGCTCATTCCACTTTCACTGGTGCTAATTCCAACTCTGGGCTTTATCCCGCAGCCCAGGTGGTTTCAGGGCGTCAGCTGCTGCTCGGTGAATCCCTGCCCTGCCTTATCTTGTATGAACTTGCCTGGGTGGCCGGGCTGTGGCGGAAACCTCCTGCCTACTCCCGGCAAACCCTTGTGCTGATGGCTGCCGGTGCTTGGACGGGAGCAAGGTCATCTGCCAGATAGTGGTGGCAACGTCATGTAGACATATTGTGGTCCTGGCTTGCTCTTGGCACCACTGCTGCATTTTGTTGGCTCTAAAGATGTATTTAAAAAAAATAAAAAAACAGCCTAAAAGTTGAGGCTTTTGTTGAAGCAAAGCTACTTTTTTTTTTTTTTTCTTTTCCCCCCCTGGAAATTTAATAACTAGCGTGCCTGTGTTAACTAACATCAAGCAACTGAGAGCAGACAGAGCCCAACAGATGGTACAAACAGTGGCATGTTTGGAATGGAAAATATTTACCTAGAGGGTATTTGAAGCGCTGGGATTGTGCTCTGCAAATGGCTTAATTGTATCAGCGTAATCAGGTGAGGAAGAGCAAGATTTATTGGCAAGTCTCTTTCTCCTCCAGCTGTGAGCAGTTTGTAGGGGGTGTCGAGTGCTGTTGAGCTTCACTTGAGCAGGTCTCCTTCCCAGAGAAGAGTAACTTTAATATGTGAGTGGCTCAGTCTGTAATTTTGAGTGTCCACGGCTTTCTGCTGCTGCTGCACAGATCGTGCTGTCAGGGCAAGTATTTAAACGAGATAAACTCAGAGCTTGAATCGCTGTTTATTGTGCTTCACCCCAGTCTTAGCTTTGAGAGGGCTTCTGTAAACCGAGCATGGAAATGGAGATGTAAAAACAGAGTTCAGAAAGAATGCAAAAAAGTAGGTTAAATTTTGCCATCTGGGTCATGATGGGCAGGGCCATTTAGAGCTGAGGAGGATGTTGAGATGTTCAAGGGCTCCTTTTGTTCCCAGGGTTGCTCACTTGCTGCGGTTACCCAGGCGTTGGTGGACTTGGGGCAGGTTTGATGGACCGAGATCCCGCCTGCTCCGACAACTCGGCTTTTGCTCTACCTCTTCCCAGAGCTTCTGCGACATGACAGTGTCTTCTGTGTCTCGGCGTGTGAGGAACACATCTTTTTTATTATTTTCTCTTTTTTTAGTGACATATAGGGCTGCTTAAAAAACCTAAGCCAACCTAAGTTCTAACTCTGCAGTTTTTTCTTCCGCTGTAGCCATGCTGGTGTTGAATAAAGTGCCTTTCGGTTTTTCTGGCAGCTCTCCTTCCTAGAGCTTGAGCCCTGCAGTGCTTTAGTTAGTTAATGCTCATGAGCAAAGTCGCAGAGGGCTGGTCGCTCCCACTGTATGGCTGAGGAATAAGCACGGAGTGCTTAAAAAATGAGTTCAATTTTGTATTTTTACCTGCGGCAGCATCCTCTCCTGAAGAGAGCTCTGGGGGAAGATGAGCTCGAAGCTGTCTTCAAGAGGATCCTTTCTGCATCTGCCTGATGTGGAGTGTGTTATTAACCGTGTACAGATCAAGGAAAAAAAAAAATACTGTTGTCTCTTTGAGGAATTTATTGAATACACATGCTCCTTTGAGACTTCTTGCTGTGTTCCTAGTGACTGTTGAGTGCAAGGGCTTTCTTTTAGACGTCTTGCCAGCTTGAGAAAATCCCAGGGAAAATACCCCAATTAAAGAAGCTGTTGTGTTAGCTAAATCGTATGTGGTGTCTCTTAAACTGCTTAGCATGTAAAAAAAAAAAAAAATTACCTTAGTACCTGTATTTTCACCCCTTTAATGTTAGTTTTTTAAAGAGGCACAAATCCTTGGAGATTATGTACATCTCGAGACCCAAGCGTTTATAGAAGCCGGGCTTCTAAAGTGCTAGGGCCAAGCTACGAGTGAGTCATTATCCAGACGGAGCTGTAATTTATTTCTGTCTTCTCAAATAAGCTAATCCCCTGGACCTAAACTGAATGCATCTCCCATGAAATGTGGTATCTGCGCAGGGTTGAAACTTGAGATTTAAATGCAAAAAGCAAAGGGTGCGTCACCAAAATCCAGGGCGGCGTTAACTAGCAGAGGAAGTCAGGTGCAAGAATAATACTGCAGTGGAGTTCAGAAATAATTATTTTCTGTGGCACGGGCTCAGTTTAGGGGAACAAAAGTACAATTCTTTTGTTAAACACGGGATGGGAACAGTAACCGAGTCTGTGCGCGGGCTGGGACAGATGCGGTTTGTTCCCCTTTTTCAGAACGACTGAAGGGATGTCGTGAGTTGTACGAACACAACGGGAGCGCGCCGGCAAGTGGGGAGCCTGGCACGGGCACCGGGCTCAAAGAAACGTGCCCAATAAATACCAGATTAAATATAAAATGCAGGTAAAGGGTGAATATTTAACTGAATGCCTTGAAATTTCAATGTGGCTGTAGTCGCTGTGCCTCTTGTTGGCAGGAGGGAGGGGCTGTGTATGTGCAATTTGGTGCCGGGTGTGCCTCAGCTGAGGATTGAGTGGGTAGAGAGCTGATGCAGCCACCCTAGAAAGTTGTCCCAGGGAGGGCTCTGAGGGTTCAGTCCCCTTGCCAGCACTTCAAGGAGGGAGAAGTCATTTTTGTGAGGGTGTCTCATGTATCCGCAGCTAACAGTGGGATGGTAAAACTAAATCCTTGGGAGCAGCTAAACTGGTTTGGGAAAGTGTTTGGAAGTTAATGTAGCATTCACTTTTTCCTGGTTTAATAGAAGGAGCTTCTTTGTCCTGTTTATTTTTGTATGGCATAGGATTTTTTTTTCCTTGTAGATCACTTCTGTTTTTTTTTCCTAGACGGCTAGTCAGCCTGATACAGAAGTATAAACGGAATGGAGGAACTTTCTTTAGTAACTGTATGTTGTTGGAGGACAACTTAGAAACTCTGTGAGCTAAAACACAGCCTATTTACCCCATGGCAAGGATGCCACTTCATAAAGGCATCTTGACAAGGGGCAGATGGGGAAGGATGTCATCTTGTCATTCTTCATACAAGCCAGCAGCAAATCTAGAAGGGATTTTTAAATGCCCTTGTATGTGCCGAGCTGAGGTGGGAGATCAGTGTGTTGCCATTAGAGCAGGGCTCTTGCTTGCTGTTACTGGGTGTGCTTAATCAATTCTGGTTAAGTCCTTTGCTTGTTTGTGGCTTCAGTTTATATGCTTCCATGTGAAAGGCTGGATTTTTGTGTGTGTGGAATTCCCCGCTGGGCTTTGGAGGCTGGATCTGCATCGCCCGCGATCTTGGTGTTTGGGGTGGAAGCGTCTGCTTGGCTTGTGCTCTGCTTCGCCCCGAGGAGCGAGAGGAGGGCGGGGGCAGTCATCGAGTCCTCCGAGACTCTGAAACTCCACGTTGCGATGCTGTGATCTCCACGTAGGGTGCACAGAGGAGGGGGGAACAGGGCAGTGGATGGAAGCTCAGCAGAGCTCATGTCGCTTGTCTGGCTCAGATCAAATCTCATCTAGTCCAGTAAATTTTCCAGACTTGGGCTAGCTGTTATAATTATATATTTATGGCTCCTCTTGAAGCAGATGAAGCTTTTAAAATGTGTCTAGCCTCTCTGGCCTCCAAGCAACAATAATTTTCTCCTTATTCTTGATCCTGCTGCGGTGACTGTTGTGCCACTTGATGTCTCGAGCCTTTATGACGTGTGTTTTGCCGAGCGTGGGATTTGACCCTGAGCATCTGGTGGTGTGTGCTGGGAAATGTGTCGGGATGGCTGCAGGGTGGGATCGGCTGCGTTTCCAGCCATCTGCGTGTTTCTGTGTCGGCAAGGCAGGGGTGGGCTGTTTTGGGCTCTTGGTGGTTACGTATTGTAATTGTTGCAGTAATGTATTGTAATGATCAAGTTAATTACACTTGTGAAAAATCTGCGTAATTACATATTTACTTTGGGGATTAGCTTCTCCCGTAAGCATTCAATATTGACTTTGGCTGAGACAAATTTTCGAGATCTGCTTCCTTCAAGAGATGACTAATATTAGATCACTTAGCGCAGGAAGCTGATTTTATCAAGTAGCTGTAACTAATCATTTTGAGAGCTCCAGCTTGGTTTCGAGCATCTGTGCTTTTTCTCCCCAAAAGACAAGCTTTTCCTCCCATCCCTTTCAGCCCTTCTGAAACTTTCTGTGCTGGATGTAATTCTAGACCGAAACCTTTTCAGCGAGCTGCACGCACACAGCAAATCAGCACGAACTGGGAGGAGACTTAACGATAAGACAACTGATGAATAATTAGAGTATTGAAATGGTAGTCGTTTATTTGGATAACTTAATAGCCAAATTAGAGTTCCAACTCCTTGCTTTCTGAGCTGCTCAATGCACTGTACAAATATATTATCACAGTAGCTTCTCTCTGTCCGGAAACTGTCGTGTAACAGCTCTTCCCTCCTGAGCTAGAGCCAGGCTCCAAGCTAAGCTCTCACCAGTGTGGCAGGATGGCAAACCAGTTTACAACAGCAGCTTCCAGCACAGCCAAGAGTTGAGGTGAAAAAACCTTCAAGTGTAGTACTAGCAGGTATTTAAAGGCTAATCCTTCTCCAGGTGACGTTGGGGACCTTTGTGTGTGTTGGTCGTGCTGGGAGATGCCATGGTCAGGCAGTGAATTGCACCTAATTAGTTTTGGTTGTGGTGGCTTTTTCTCCTTTTTTTTCCTTAATTTTTTTTTCTATTTTTTTTCTTTTTTTTTTTTCCCTTGACACAGTCTGGAGAGGATTTGGATTTTTCCTGCAGAATTCTGTAGTGATCAGTTTTGAAATGGAAAAATCTGGCTTGTCCTGGTCCCAAAGTTAAGGTTTTCTTAGCTTCATTCTGACTTTTTAAATTATTTTTTTCATTTTTTAGGTTTTTGAACTCTGTCATTGCTTATTTAAAAAAAATTTAAAATAATGCTTAGGGCATAAGTGTTCTCAGCAAATCATCGTGGACTCATCTGGTCTCTTAGTGTTCTAGAAGTTGTGTGCTGTTCCCAGTGCAAGATAAGGAACAGTTCTTTCTGTTCTCCTACCAATGTGTGGAATTTTGATGCGTTTAAAGCTGTGGTTTAGACTTAGAAAAGCAGTTCTGAAAATACCTGATCCTTTATTGTTAACTGAAATTGAGGGCTCTCTCTGTTCTTCCCCTCATTCCACTCCTGAAGCTGTCATAAATCTGGGAACAAAAGGAAGTTGAAACTTAACTCCCACTTGCCAAGATAAAAATCTTCATTCACTATGTTTGATTTATAGCAAGGGAAAAAAAAAAAAGTTGCTCTGTGTGTACTGGTCCTTAATTCACAGCCTCTGAAAGTGCTGTCTCATGTATTTCTGCAATCAAAAGCTTTAACTCTATGACACCCACTTGGGAAGGGAGAATGAGAAAGATGCAGAAAAGTGAGGGAAGAGGAAGAACAGCTCTTTTCCACGATCAGCGATCTTGCCAGCTGCAGTTCCTTCCGATCCAGGCTAATAACTTTGAAGCAAATGGTAAATAATTCCAGAGGTTCCATGATTGATGTAGTTGGGTAATTTTATTAAAAGCCGTTTTAAGACTTCTCTAAAAGCATGACACATTTATTTTATTGTAATTAGTAGGAGAGGTAATACTGAGGAAAACCTGTTCAGAACCTAATTATGTTTTTTTCTTTTTCCGTGTAGGTTTTTTAAATACAGCTAAGAGAAAGCACAATGGAGTTTTACGAGTCTACCTACTTTATCGTCCTCATTCCCTCTGTGGTTATTACAGTCATCTTCCTCTTCTTCTGGCTTTTCATGAAGGAAACTTTATACGATGAAGTCCTTGCGAAACAGAAAAGGGACCTAAAGTTTCCGCCTACCAAGACTGATAAAAAGAAAACGGAGAAGAAGAAGAACAAGAAGAAAGAAGCTCAGAACGGGAACATCCATGAGTCTGACTCTGAAAGTACACCCCGGGACTTTAAGCTCTCTGATGCCCTGAGCACGGATGAAGAGCACGTCGCTCCCGTTCCCTTGAGCGTGACTGAAGCGTCTACCGGTGTTAGAGAGCGGAAGAAGAAGGAGAAGAAACACAAGGCCGTTCAAGATGATCATGTAAATAAGGAGTCAGAAGGATCCAAGTCTTCAGGCAAGAAAGTAGAACCAGTCCCTGTTACAAAACAGCCCACTCCACCATCTGAATCAGCAGCAGCTAAGAAGAAGCCTGGGCAGAAGAAGCAGAAAAATGGAATGGGTATCTGATGTTGCATATGCTTCTTGCACAGAACGCCAAAACCGTGTTCTGCTTTTTGCAAGGCCACAGAGTGTCTCTCTCTCTCTCTCTCTCTCTCAACTGTTCTGCCCGATCTCTGTGGGGCAAAGCTCACTTCTAACCTTTTCCTTTTTGATGAGCTATTGCTTTTCCCTCCCTGTTTTTCATCTGGCAGCAATGCTCTGGGTTTCCTCCTCCCGTCCTTGCTTTCTTCTGCTAAAGACTGGGTGAAACGGAGTAGCTTGTATCTCTGCTTTGCTCTGTGGTTTGGCTCCTTTGCTCTCAAGCTGTCAAAATTCAATCACCTGAAAGAAGTCATTAGATGTTTGCTGTGTGCATTCTGATGTCAGGCTAGGAGGAAGTGGAGCACTAAGAGTGGTTACTCTGATAAGGAAGGGCACCTAGAGAAACCTCATAGCAGACTGTGCCAAATAAATCCCTGTTTAAGTGCAGGCTTAATGTACAAAGAGGTGTTTGGTGGCCAATTCTTGGGAAGAAGCGCTTCCAGCTGCTTCCCACCTGCTACACCTCCGTAATTGAATGGAACTGATGCAAAGAGAAAATATCCAGCCTAGAACAAACCGAAAACTGTAGTCAGAATTACCTATGACTATCTTGACCATATCCTCAGGAGAAGTTGACGTGTCTCAGTGTGATGGTTTGACTATGAATAGAAGTTAAAAAAAGAATGAGAATACCCAGTTTCAGAAATAGGTGAAACCCGAGGTGTTTGCAGATCACCCTTCTGAGGTGTAGGTGTATCAGGTTTGCTACAGGGAGCGAGGAAAAAGAATGACATTGCTGCTTGATGTGGTGGATTTTTTTCTTTTTCCAAAAAGAGGGAGAAAAAAGACCCACCCACTACGAACCACAAAAAAAGTATCAAAGCTTGTTTGTGGGTGTTCTCCAAAAAATCTCTGTGGCGTAGTTAAAATGTGGTCTGCAAGCACTGTTCTGAGGGCAGCCACAACTAACTCTTTATCCTTGATTACAGGAGCTGACACCGTAACCCTGTATTGTGGGTGTCGGCTCTGACAAGAATATGACATAGCACAGGCTGTCCAAAAAGATAAAATGTTCTCGCTAGAAGCAACTTCTCAAAAGAACAATTCCCTAATGTGAAACACTTATTTTCTGCTTCTCACAGTCCCAGTAGCTATTGGGGGTGTGTGTGTAAAATACTTGTGGGGGTTCATGAGGGGGAATAAAATACTTCCTGAAAGTGAGAAACTAATGTGGGTAACATGTGCTTGGGTTTGTTCAACTGTTACTTGCATTGCCGTGTGTTCTGCTTGCAGAAAAGGTTTCTGTGTGTCAAAACACTACGTGCTTTGGCTCTTGGTTCTGCTAAACCTTCCTATCGCTTTGGGGACTCACTTGAACTGGGAACTGTGTGTGTGAGCGCGTGTGTGTCCATCTGTACAGATAGTCTTGTGATCTGGTTTAGAATACGTGGGTTTCTCGTTCCTGGGAGTGGATTTTGGTTATTACAGATTTCCAAGTGGTGATAAGACAATATACTCTTCTGTGTATTCTTAATTGTCTGTTACAGATGATCAAGACACTAAGACTGATTCTGTTGTATCTCCTGCCAAAAAGCATGACCCAGTGCTGCTCCACCAGGAGATAAAGCAAGAAAATGTATCGGGGAGGAAGAAAGTCTCTGCAAAGAAGCAGAAAGTTGATAATGGTGAGAATACAGACTGTCTTAGTTCAGATAAACCTGGCTGTTAAACCCTTTTGCCATCCATAATTTAGTTTCTCTTTCTTTGGAAAAAAAAAACCAACCCAACTTGTAGAAGAATAATTCTTTTAATTTGAAAGAGCAGGAATTTCAGGTAGGAAGGATTGGTCAGCCTGAGATACTGTTTTATTTTATGAACGTCTGGTACCACTGAACATGGGAGGATGCTGAGAACGTTTCTGAGCTGCTCTGGATCCAACCAACCACGCTTTAGTTGAAGAGTAGTGTGTTGACTTAAGAGTATGTAAGCTGAGCAGGCTTTAAGTTGCTCTGAGCAAGGCATGTCTGGAGCTGCTGCAGTCATCTGCCCCAAACAAGACTGCATTTTTTAAATATTTTTTTTTTTAGCTGGCTGCTTTGACCACTTTCCTCTCTTATTGTCCTTTTGTTCGCTAGCTGTTGCTCCAACATAAACTGCTCGTCTTTGCTGTCAAGGCTTTTACTGTTCGTCATCCCTCATCCTCTGCCAAGATGCTGTTTCTTGTCTCCTCTTGGCTCAGTGTGCTTCTGTGTTTGTTTTTTTACAATGAGTGCCGTTGTGCCTTTGGCTTTTGGGAAGAACATGACCATGAAGTTGTGTGAGGCCACCTTGTTAGCTTCTCAAAATTCTTCTTTACTGGGACAGCTATGAAGAAATTGGCGGCTGGTGGATGGCTCCTGGAGTAGACAATGTTGGTCACTGTTTCCTTTAAACTTTGATCAGGTCATTGGGGTCCAGCACAGGGTGCGGTTCTAAGTAGTGTGAGGTTCCTGTACGTTATACAACTGAAAAACTTTCAAATTGCTCATGGAAGAAACCTACCGATGGGGAACATAGGATGTAATTGCCCTTTATGGACCTTCTTATGTTTTTCCTGGTGCATCCATTGCCTTTTTTTTTTTTTTGAGGAGCTATTTTATGGACCCCAGTCTTGACTGTGTGTGGCAAATAAGCGCCAGTACGAACTCAACCAGCTTTAAAACTAAACTGTCAGGGTTACACAGGAATAGCTTACGCATTATTGGAATGCAAGCTGTTTTCTTTTAAAGCTACTTCTCCGAAATGACAGAGCAAAAATTAGCTGGGGTGGGCATCCAGATTACTCAAGACAGTACCGTGGGGTTTCAGGTTGTTACTCGCACTGAAATTTCTCACTGATGTTAAATAAGATTTTGAAAGAAGTGGCCAGCCCAGCCCTAACCTGCACCAAAGAGGAATAAAATGAGGAGTGGACATTAATAAGAGAGGAAGGGACAAGGTGAGGATGGTAACTGGATTAGGTGGTGGATATTTCTGCTGATGGAGAGCTCTGCTTTTCTGTCCTTGCTTTTGAGCTTGCAGCGTTTCTGCAGGTGTTTTCTGACTGCTTGAGTTGAAAGGCTCAAACAGATGACAGAAAAGGTCCATCTGGCCTGTTCTACTCCTTAACAGCAGCCAGAACACAAGAGTGTTTTATAACTGGCTCTCTGGCAGCCAGGAATGCGTATTTGTCTTGCACTGATGCCTGAACCCTTGCATCCCATCCCATCCTCTGCTCTCCGATCTGCTGTGTGGCATCTGTTGACCCTCAGCCCCTCGGTCTGGACTGGCTGGGTCACTGAACTTCCCTGCTGTGACATGGCTCTGCGCACAGTGTCTTGCAGGCTTCAGGCAGTGTGGACCAGCAGCTCAGGAGCTGGGCTAGCAGCAAACCCCACTCGGTTGCTGGCTGTATCCGTCATCCCTGGTCTGCGGCTCTTCCTCTCCCCTCCCCTTCTTTTGTCTGAGCACTGTGGGCTGAAAAGCTCTTTGGACAGAGGCTGATGCTCACCACATTTACACAGTGCTGTGTGAATGGAGACCTGAGGGCAGTCAGTACCTCTGGGTACCTCTCTGAATATTAACGAGGCCTAAAGCCTGCTCTGACAGACGAGATATCTTCATTAAGTGCAGCCGAGTCTGCATGTGAAATAAGCTTAATTATGACCCTACCACATGTTCTGCCTAAACCGTTTTGTTTACAAGTAGAAGTAATCTGGGTAAAAATGCTGGTGGGAAGGTACCAGCTTTTAAAAGAACGAGGACAGAAGACTTTACTCCCACTTCAGGGATGCTGAGTGGTTTGTACACAGCCCCAAGTAAACCAGTGTTGATGCTATGCGCAGTCTTCTCATGAAACGAAAGCCAAAATGTCAAGATTCTTCTCTGCAACTTCTTAAAGTGCTAAAAGGGGGCTTTAGAAATAGAAATTTAGTTGAAGCTATTAAACTACTATGTGTTAGAGACCTTTATTTAATGAACTTTCCTGAAGAGCTTTAATGAGTTAAGCTGCAAGGGATAACAGAAATAAGAGAGTGTAACTAACTCTTGAGGTTCGAGATGGTTTGATCCAACTCTCTGATATGTTATGCACCCTTTTCTAAAAATGTTGTTGTTAATTATTACAAAGCTTTAACCCATCCTTGTGGACTTTTGGTTACAGTTTTGGTGGATGAACCTCTTATTCAACCAACAACTTACATTCCTTTGATGGATAATTCCGATTCTGGCACTTTGGAAAAGCGGGAAGCGGTTGAAGTAGGAAAACAAAACATGAACGAAGGAATCCAGAAGAGCGGTGGCAAGAAGCTGAAGAATGAAACGGATAAAGGTAAGAAACTGATGATGCAGTCTGTCTGTGGCATAGCCTGCATGCAAACCCGAATGGGGAAAACCTGCTGTGTGTGTGTGGGGAGCGGCATCCTTTCTCATTTATTGGGAAGAAGTGATTTGAGGAAAACATTTGTGGCTGCAGGACTCTGTTTGTTCTTGTCTCTGCTCATTTCTCCCTTGCTTTTGGCAGTGCTGAAAGGGCTTTGAGCCATCTGAATCCCTTTAATGCTGACTGTAGGCTTTTGTGTCCTCACAGTGACCAAATGGGTGATCGCAGACCACACAGATGCGTGTTGAGCTAGTTTTACAGTAGATAGTTCAGGCATTGGTAGCAGCACTGGACTCTAAACCCAGAACTTTTAGCAGAGGCTGTCACAGTCTGCTTGAGATTGGGTGTGCAGCACTCAGGCTGTTCATGGAGGTCGCTTGGGCTGATCAGCCAGCTTGGAGCAGCACAGGGTTATCTAAAACAAGTTGCTGGTACAGATCGAGTCTGGCAATTTGCAGCAGGGCTTTGAATTTCGTCGTAATGCAGTCGGAATTGGTTGGGAGCTTCCTTCATACTCTCCTACGGAGGCCTAGGATGATTCATGAACATTGTGTCCCACCCTGAAACTTGAGCCAGGCCACTGACCCGCTCAAAGCGTGCCAGACTTGCTGAGTCAGCTGGCGAGACCCTCACATTTGTGGGCAGTGATTCCCTGCTCAGGTTTATGCAGAGCGCTGACTCTCTGGCATTGTCAGCTTAGTCACTCACTGCACTCTTTTTGGACTATCTCTTTTTTAGTCTTGTCTCCTAAAATGCTCGCTCAGAAGCTTCCTGGCAACTCTTTGTGGTATCTGGATTGGATTCCGACTTGCCTGAGGCTCCTCTTGTGCTTCTAGCTCCATGGCTGCATATTACTGCCCTGCAGCATCAAAGCCTCTTGTGTGCACCCGTCCCTTTTCATTTCCTTTGCAAGCTCTAACCTTCTGTATGAGCTCCTAATTCTCCTGTGTCAGCTGGGATTTGCTCTCCCGATATAGAAATCTTCCCCTATTCTAATTGTAAGCTTCTTGGATATAAGGGCAAGGTCTTCCTGTATCCAGGGAGCCCAGGGCTCAGGACAGTCCAGGCCAAGCTGCTGTAGATTCCTGCTTAACCGGACTGTGGTCTCAGTATTTTGGCATATTCCTGGTAACAGCATCGTTGATGATGTCAGTGCAGCACTGATGTGGTCTGAAGTCGGTGGCCAAGACAAAGTTGGATTTAGAACTAACAGAGCATGCGCTGGAATTCCTCAGCACTCCAAGTCTCTGCACCTGCTGGCTCTCAGTGATTTGGTTTTGTGCTCGATAATTTCTTTTAGGGACTTAGTATCACTGCTATGTTTATTTTTCAAACTCTGGAGAGGTATGGGTATGATTTGTGGCTTGGTTTCAGTGGCATGTTCAGCACTTGTGGTGAGAGACCTGGCAGGTCGAGAAAGGGGGATTTCCCCCTCTGCTCCACTCTCGTGAGACCCCACCTGGAGTGCTGCATCCAATTCTGGAGCCCACAGCACAAGGAAGATCTGGATGTGCTGGAGTGTTTCCAGAGAAGGGCCATGAGGATGCTCAGAGGGCTGGAGCACCTCTCCTATGGAGACAGACTGAGAGAGTTGGGGCTGTTCAGTCTGCAGAAAAGAAGGCTCCGAGGAGTCCTTATTGTGGCCTCCCAGTATCTCAAGGGGGCTACAAGAAAGCTGGGGAGGGGCTTGTCAGGGTGTCGGGTAGTGACAGGACTAGAGGGAATGGATTGAAACTGGAGATGGATCAGTTCAGATCGGACATGAGGAAGAAGTTCTTCCCCATGAGGGTGGTGAGACCCTGGCACAGGTTGCCCAGAGAGGGGGTGGCAGCCCCATCCCTGGGAGTGTTGAAGGCCAGGCTGGATGGGGCTCTGGGCAGCCTGATCTAGTGGGGGATGTCCCTGCCCATGGCAGGGGGGGTGGAACTAGGTGATCTTTGAGGTCCCTTCCTACCCTGACAATTCTATGATTCTATGACCCTTCTCCATGAGCTTTGGGACACTATCCGAACCAAGCATCTCTTATGCTTTTTAAACTTATTTTTTAACTCCAATCCCCTCACATACTTTCCTGCACTAGTGAATAGATGACAGCAGTACTGGCTGCCTTGGTCTTGTGCTTCTATTTACTGAAGTTAGGGGGCCACCTAATGACCTGTGGATGTGCAGCCTGTGTTTTATATGAACATTTTTTGTTCCTGTTGGAGCATAGTTCAGTTGAATTGTGTTCCCTCGTTTGTGTCTTTCTAAGCACTTAACCATTAAGAGGGATCTTGGTGATATATCTTCCTGTTGCTGAACTCCTTCTGCAGCAGTTAATTTCCAAGCTTAAATTGAGGGAATATTTTTCTGGCTTTCATACATCGTAATAAAAAATCTGCCAGTTTTAAAACTCATTACCTTGTCATTTGCATATTGCTTGTGGAGCCAGGCTGTCCTTTAAATTGAGAACTCAGTTTGAATTACTGTCATAATACACTAGAAAGGGCTCTTCAAGTTTTCACATTTATGCTATTTTTTTTTTCCAGAATCTGTGTTATGCTTTGTCTTCTTGCTAGCAACACTATAAATGTTACCAACTGTACAAACAAAGTGGTGGGATTTTTTCCCAAAACTATCAGCTGGCAGATGGTTATCGGATTTAATTTGGGGAGATGTTGTTTTTGCCGAGTGTTCGTGACCTCTTGCTTCTTGGCATTTCAGACTGAAATTAAATAGAACGCGTAACGATACCACATCACATACTGTTTCAAGGCAAAATAAATAATTCTGTATGGAGTCCAAAGTAAATATATCCTCCCTTCTGTGTTGCAGAGAATGCTGAAGTGAAATTTAAAGACTTTGTAATGGGCTTGAAGAACATGATCTTCACGGAAGAGGAGGCCCGCTGTGTAGTGGAGGTGTTAAAAGAAAAATCCAGTGCAATTCATGACGTCTTGCAAAAGGTGAATGACCGTGAGTGGGGTGGGGGAAAACTATTAAATAAGCACGAATTTTAAGAGGTGTGGCCAAATTAGCTATGTCAGTGTTCTGGTGTGATTTCTGCATTCTGTTTTTGGAAGACTTTTTATTTTTTCTCTCCCAGCTGCTCTGTGCCTGCTTTGCATGCAGAAAGCAGTTGTCGAGATGTCTGTGTGCTGCCATCTGCCATCCCATGGGCTGGCTAGACAGGCTGATGGCTTTTGACCGCTCGTAAAGAGCAAACATAACCGTGGAGAATAAGGTACATCACGTAGGGCTGCTGCTGCAGCTGACGCATGTGTGTTGGCACGGGGGAAGGCTGGCTGGTGACTTTCAGGAGAGAGTTTTCTCAAATGCGTGAATAGGAGAAACAATAGTTGAAATCAAGAAAAAGCTGCCATGACTTGATCAGGTAATTCTGCGTTTTGCAAGTCGCTTCATCCCATAAGTCTCTACATCCTGGTCTAGGCCTCTTCTTGGATATTTTTCGTAGGATTGTAGGGCAGTTTGGATTTGGAAGGGACCTCAGGGGGTTTGTTGTCTAACCTCCTCCGCAAAGCAGGGCTGGCTCTGAGGTCAGCCCAGACTGTTCGGGGCTTTATCTAGTTTGGTTTCAAGCCTTCAGGGACAGACACCTCACAATCCCTCTGCTGGTGCTTAGTGGTTCTTAATACTTGATACAAGACAAAAGAGAAGGATGACCACCAATATTTTACAAATATCTGCCTCTCCCTCCCATGACTCAGTGTGACTGTGCTTGTAACATGCTGTTTGTCGCACTTGAAGTCTTGCAATTCTGTATTTTTTTGCATATATGGGACAGGAACAGAAATGCAGAACTGGATGCGTGTCAGTTAATGCAGTATAGTATCATGGCACACCATTTGGGTTGGAGGCACTTTGGGAGGTTTTGCAGTCCAACTGCCTGCTCAGAACAGGTTCAGTGTTGAATTTTGAGCAAATTGCTTAGGGATTTGTCCGTCTGGGTCTTGAAAACCTCTAAGGACACAGACTTCACATTCTTTCTGGGCCTTTCTTTCAATGCTTGACTGAAAACCTAATAGTGATACACTTGCTGTGGTATTCCCTGTTTTATTTGGAACAGCAGCCAGCTTGCTTGCTGTATTTTTTTTCTTTTAAAGGAAGGTTTGGTGTTAAAGCTAAACCTCTAGCATCAAAATGGATTCCTGGGTTTGTATACAACCGAAAAGGGCAGTTTTCTGTAGATGGGAATGTGAGTATTTTTCTGTCTGTAGCTCATGCGAGACACTGGGCAGGGTGTTTTGTGCTGCAAACGTGCACGATAGCACTAAAGGAGAACTTCCAAATAAATTCAGAATGCATTTATGGGACTGACACTTCTTGGCTTCTTCGGTTGTCAGACTTCATTGAGTGAAGTCTGGACACAAACATTTAGAAGGTTACTGCAATTGCTTAATTTTTAGGACCAGTATGCAAGTGGCAAGACTGTGGAAATAGTTTCTTTAGTTATGTTCCCTGTAGCGTCTCTGAAACTTTGTGTGTCCGTGTGCCAGCAGAAATGTAATTACGTTGACTGGAGGCTCTCCTGTGAAGTGGAAGGAGAAACCGGATCGTTGTTCCCTTTTTCCCTTTGTAGAGATATTTCAAGAGATTAAATTTGGATTATACCTGCTTTGAGTGTGGGTTGGACCAGGTAGTCTTGAAAGTCCCTTCCAACGTTGATTTATTGAATGATTCAGCGTCTCTGCGGTTGTTTTCCTTTATTTCTCCTAATGGCAGTTCTTTGTTTTCCTCGGTACTACCGCAGCATCTCTCTTTCCAACACGGAGGAACCTTAAGAGCCCTTTTACTCTCGTAATTGGTTTCAGCGCATTTGAAAGAGCGTTTCCTCGTCTCATGAAATTTGTGGTGCAGGATCCATTAGCAGCAGAACCGGGTGCTGGTGGTGCCACATACACCACACAGACTGACGATTTGGAGTCAGGAGGGGGGTGTTTCTTCCTCTCAAGTTTGCTCTGCTGCCTGCTAGTGTGCTGTGCAAGTACTTCTGGCATGTGTGATCATTTTTATGTCCTTTTGCTGCAGGCTAGCAAGGCTGAGTCGGCTGCAGCTGTACATCAGCTACAAGACAAAGAGAAGATGCTCGCTGCGATGAAGGAGGAGGTAGCCGTTGCGAAGGAGCAGTGCAAGCAGCTCAGCCAGGTAAAGAGAAGGAGGCTCAGGTGTACAGAGGGACGTGGGAGAGTAGCAGAGGCTTGTAGGACTTGCAGCCAGCAAGTGCTGGTTTACCAAGCTTAGGATAAGTTGAAAGGCAGAATGTTTTATATTGGGAAAGCTTACCAAGGCACTATGTTTGGTTTTATGATGCTCCTAATGTATTTATGCAGAGTTACTTTCCGTAGAATTCAATCCCTGAGACTGCTAAGCTGAGAATTTTCAAAAGGTTACTTGAAAAACACTTCCTTCATGAGCATGAGACTTTTTCGTGGATGCAAATAATAAACACCTTTTTTGCATGGCAGTTTTGATTTGGTACATACTCTAGCATATTCTCATGCTTGTGTGCTTCTAGGCACAGCAGTCATCAGTTTTGTTTACGAAGGAAGCTACAGAAAGCGTAGACTGTCTGCGTAGCCCCTTGAGTTGCGGCTCTGGTTGCTTTAGAATTGCAGAGATTCTGATGCATCGCTGTCAAAACTAGTTTATGAAACTTGAGGGTTTTTTTGCTGCATGTTTTGGAGGAAAGCAGTTGCAGTAGAACAAATAATTAGGCCTATACAGAGTGAATTGGAGATTTTAGCAGGGGGGATTCTTATGTTTTGGGTGGTTTTGAAGTATGTAGGCATCGGGCTCAGGGGGGTTATGTTGTGGGACTAAAGTTAGACACAGAAAGTTCTGTGGCTAAAGATGAGAGCAGAGTGAGCAAAAGACACAGGAGCTGGGAGCTTTGGCTGATAAGAAGGGAAGGGCGCCTGGCAGGATGCAGATAGGTTTGTGTTTGTGGGTGGGATTGAGAGGTTTAGGATAGTATGGAACTGTAGGGAGAAAGGAGCTTGTGATTTGTTTGAGGGGGAAGAAAAGAAACTCTGGCCCAGGATTGCAGAATGAAAGAGAGAAGGTACCTACTGCTGAGGAAGCAGAGGTTGAGGTAAGAAGGAGCCTGGGTTTAGGGAAAGCTGATGTGGTTGGGAAAAAAAGTCTGCAAAGTGGCGCTTGTGAAGGCAAGGCAGGAGCTGCGGAGAAGTAGTGGTCATCAAGGGGGTTTTACCATCTGGATGGGAGAAGGAGAAATAAGTGGGCGTTCCTGAAATGCAGCAGAAAATGGCTAGAAGCAAAGTTGCAGCAGTGCTGAAGTATCAGGATAAACAAGGGAAAAGGCCCAGCTTGACTGTCAGAAAAACCCTTTAATTATTGTGTTTCTCTGAAAACACTACCAAAAGCTACAGAGGAACTTGAAGGAATGGACATTTTCCTACAGGGGTGATGATAATGATGATAACTGGGGAGGATAAATGAGAGCAAGAGGTGCCTGACCTCAGAATTATTTGGCAAAGACCGAGCTGGGTGAAAGTTAATCTTCCCAGGATCCCTGGCTCTGCCTTGACAGGGTGGCTGAGTGTGTGAGGACTCCAGATGGGTGGTGGGATTTGGTGGAGGGGTGAAAGAAAGCTGCAGTATGTCCTGGTGCCCTTCTTGTTGCCTCTTAGCAGAACGCAGATATAACACGGGGAAGGCTTTGTGTTCAAACTGTTTTACACCGTGTTTCCAGGCGTGACTTAAAAACTATCGATGTGACTCAAACTCCTAAAATGCCTCCGTGAACGCAGGCTTGGGAACTTGCATTGCTTCGTTCAGGGGGAACAGACTCCTGAAGTCTGCAAGTTAGATCTAAAGGAGAGAATAGCTTTTATTTAAATTAAAACGTGGGAAAAGCTATAATTACTCTGAAGAGATGGAGTTTTCAGGCTCATAATTTAGAGCACTTAAATTATGTGTCAAGGCTCCCAGGCACGACAAGGAGCTGCGTAGCTGGAGACACCTGAAGCTGAGGTGATACAAATACCCCGTTCTGCGACGGGAGTGTGCAGAAAGCTGCACTTAAATGTTTTTGCTTACTACAGCAAGTGTGTTTTATATTGCAGAAGAGCAGCTCTATGAATTTCTCAGGTGCCTGGGTTGAGTTACTGGCTAATAAATGATTAATCTAAATAGCTTTCAAATGGAAATACGCATTGCTATAATATGGCGTCATGCTGGTGGGATTCAGAACTTCTCTGGCTGTTGCTGGGTGCTAACAGGCCATCTCTGGGAAATTGGTTGGCTTTGCAGCCTGCTGCAAAGCAGTTATTTGCTCTAAAATGCTCTCCTGTTTTGCCACAGTTCTCTACCTGCGTTCTTCGGTTTTGCGAAACGTGGAATGAAAATCGAAGCTCTACCCTGTGCAATGTCCGGGGTTTTAAATACTAGGATTCTGTGTGATTTGACCAAACTTGATAGAAATAAGACTCCAGCTTTTCTGAGACAATAGAAGATCAGTGTTTAAATTGGCAAACCTCTTTTTAATAAATGTGAAACTGTGCTGATCCTGGATCTTCATAAAGATGTTGAAAGGTTGGTTGGGTCTAACGCTGTAATTCTTCTGAGTGAAGACTGGTGATAACTTTGGTTTGATGCACACTTGATATATTTTTAGTTACCTTAAAACACTGACTCTTAGACTCTAGAAAGGAGCAGTAGATGACTTCTTTCCCTTTTCCCTTTCACTCTCACCCAAGGAGCTGGTTGCAGAGAAGGAGAGGAACGGCTTGCTTACCGCAAAAATGCGAGAGCGCATCAACACGCTAGAAAAGGAACACGGCACTTTCCAGAGTAAAATACATGTTAGCTACCAAGAATCTCAGCAGATGAAGATAAAGGTAAATGCTTTACCAAAACTGATAGACAAGAAATCTCATTCCATGGGAGAGTACTTTGCTGAAAATATTTTAAGGGGCGATGCTTGCAATTTATTTTTTTTTTTCCAAAGACCCTTATTCTCCCCTCAAGTTGTGTTATGAGGGAGTGACCTCAGAAGAGTTTGTTGTATCAGATTAAGAAGTTTTCTAAGAAAAACAACCCCTCCTACACCAACTTGCTGGTGCTTAGATTCCACATTCTTATATTTTTTGCTATATAAATGTCACAGCATCAAGCCCAGCATGTGAATTTTCCAGCTCTAATACTGAATCTTCTGTGTCAAAACTTTGGTGAGCAGCATCTCTTGCAGTTTTGAAGCAGAACTACATTCTCTAGAGTAGAGAAACTTCCTTTAAAACCTATACAGGCAGCTGTATAACGAGAGAGTCTTCCTGCTGCGTGGGGAGGGTGAAGGTCTAGGCATGCCTGGGTGACTTTTGCCAACCTGTCACAGGCAAAGCTGGAGAAAGGACACACAGAGGATCCATCGCTCTGATTCTGCTCCCCCTGCTGATGTGCTGTAGTGTTGCAGAGAAGTGAAACAATTGCCAGAGCTTCCAGGGGTAGAGGATTTGTGTCCCTGCTTCTGTTGGGATCTTGTATACCTATTGGCATTAAAAAAAAAAGGCAACACAAACCAACGAACGTTCAAGGACCAACTCGTTACAGGTGTTGGTGCTGAGCTGGCGGTGGCTGCCCTACAAAGGCCTGCTGTCTCCTGCTGAGGTTGTTATGTGACTTTGGTTGGATTTTGCGTTTATCTACAAAATCCTCATTGTTGAGTCAGGTGTATTTGATGAAACTGGGTCCTGGAAATGGTGTCAGCCATATCTACAAAGTGGCGCTGGTGTAGGAAGAAGGTGTTACAGCTGCACGTGCTCGAGGATTTTTCAGAGCAGGCATATGCAGTGTCCATTTATTTACCCCTCCCTTTTGATTCCTGCCTTTTGATTTTATTTGCAGCAGTCTGAAGCAGCCTTGGCTTATCAGGGCTTCTTTCTACCTCGGTTTGGAACCACGTTCAAAATGCAATCAAAGCATATTATTGCCTAAATAAAGGATCTGTTACATAATCTTGACTTCAGGATATTAGATAAGGACTAGGCTTTTGCAGTTTACATGTGTTTTTTTTTTTGTTATTTTAGACATTTTCTGTTTTGCTTGAAGGCTTTTTAGAAATTCTAGTGCTAATTCACGGTATGTTTATTTTGTTTCCCTTTGGAAAAGCGGTGTATTGATATCCGTTTATTAACAAACAAGTAAGTTATCCAGCTGAGCAGTCGGTATCCTAAGTAACATTTGTGTAGTCTTTTGAAAAGGTTGCCTTGATAAATAAGTCGATACACCGGTATTAAAAAAAGATTGGTGCTTTTATGTGAGCAAGAGGGTCTGAGGTGCACAGTTTAAATTAAGAGTGGTTGTGTGAGGAAGTATGTAAAGCTGCCCCTCTCCCCAAAATTGCATTTGGTTTTATGTACTTAAACTGTTGTGATATCTCATTTACTATTACAGGTTTCTGGTTTTATTTATTTTTTTTTTAATTGCTTCTCAGTTTAATCTGTTCTGGAATTGATCTTTCTTTCTCCATCAGTTTCAGCAGCTCCGTGAGCAGATGGAGGCAGAAATAAGCCACCTGAAGCAGGAAAACGGTATCCTGAGAGATGCTGTCAGTACTTCTACCAATCAAATGGAGAGCAAGTATGTTAGCAGCTACTGGGAGCTCTGTGTGGTTTTAAGCCTTCCCTGAAGAGTTGTTCTGGCTTCTGCTCCTTTTATTTCCATCTCCTCAGCTGTCTCTGGATTTGTGGTTAAGCTAGGAACACGGATATCTTGGGCTGGGGAGGTAGCTATTTGTATTTGTGTTGAGCCAAGGCTTTTCAGAACAGAAAACTTCTTTTGTCAGTTTGAAGCCTGAGCTTTTAGGGAGAGGGTGCTGAGGCTTTAACAGAAAGAAGCGCTCAGCCACAGTTGGTGTTTTTGGCAGGATATGTATCCTTTCCCCTGGGGCTTTAGGAGAGGTGCTTATGCTGACCTCTTGGGACAGCAACAGCTCTAAACTTATAAATCAGTCTTGCAGTAAGGAAAAAAAAAATCAACACCCTGCAGTTAAAGATGCTGCTGGGGCTGCACTTGGCTTTATCCGCTGGTGTTGCAGCTGTTTGGGGAAATAAAAAGGCCTCAAAGTTTTGTCCTCTCTGAGTTATGGCTGCCCTGGAGCTGGCAGAGAGGATCGTGTGGTAAAAGCTGAGCGCCCTGGTGAGGTGTGGGATGGATGGGTCGCTGCCAGCGGGCTTCTGCCTGTAGAGAGCACAGCCCACAATTGATATGCACTCAGGTGTTTGTTACTGTTGGAGACTGGAACGTCAAAAGCACTGTCAGGACTTGGAAAGTGCTCAGCATCTTCCTTTTCTGGCTCTGCTGCACTTGCAGACGTGCTGATTCCATACGGACCTTTCCGTGAACTGCTCCTGCGCTGTGAAGCGCAGCTCAAGTTGACACAATCAATGCTTGGAGGAGGGTGCTGGTATTCTGGTTTTTGGTGTCCCGTCCATAGAAATGAAGCATTGTCGTCTCGTGAACAGTCATCTTAAAATAAATTTTTAATTCAGGCAAACTTAAGATAATGAAATGCTTTTTATTTGCTTAGACGCAAAGAGGAGCCTTTTTAAATTCTTCCCTTCGGTTATGTAAATGCATCTTTTCTCCCAAAGTGAGAGAGTGCATCAGATACCTTCATAAGCTAATAAATAAGTCAAGACCAGGAGGCATTGTATAGCCTGGAGAGAGTAGTCGGGGAGAAATAGTCTTGAGTAAGTCTGAGATCAATAATCCTCTATGGGAAGAGGAAAGAAACGTGAATTTCGATGCGAGACCTTCTGTTATGCTGAGCCTCTTCAGTTCATGTGAGCCTGTTCAAATTACTCCTATCAGCTTGCAGATGTTTTAAATGAACTGATGCTTGTGGCTTATTGCTGACCTTTGGTTTCTGACTCCGTGGGTTGCGGCTGCTGTGCTGATGGCTGAGAGTACCTGACCCTCATCCGTTTCCTAGGATAAAGCAATATGAAAAAAAAAATTATATGGGGTGGAAAAAAAACCAACCCAACCTCGCTAAGTACGGCCTTCTGGCTGCAAATGTAGGGCTTGGTATTGATCCTTGGGTAGCTGTTGTTATGGCCTGTGCTTCTTGTGAAAAAAGCTGTGAAAAAAATGTTTATTTTTAGGCAGGCGGCTGAGCTGAACAAACTGCGCCAGGATTATGCCAGGCTGATGAATGAGCTGGGAGAGAAGAGCAATAAGCTGCAACAAGAGGAGCTCCAGAAGAAGAACGCAGAGCAGGCGGTTGCTCAGCTGAAGGTGACTTGGGTTTTCTCTGCCTGTACCTGAGCCAAGTTCCAAGGCGGGTGGGCTGCGAGGCGGGTGAGAATCGCTCGAAGCTTTTTTCCCCGGCCATTAAATCTCTGTAGTCTTCGTGTGCACAAGTATTTATTTTCAGAGAGGCTGAGCCAGCATGTGGGCTTGTTTAATATTTTTAATTCAATACTGGTGATGTTGAACCTCGCTTTCTACAGGCGTACAGTTCCAGCAGATTTGATATTTTGAAGTTGTTCATCCAGATGGCATTGTCCTTTTGTGATTTTTTTTTTTTAATTTTATTTTATTTGAAACTACATGCTCTTACTTAAATGCATGTTTAAATTTTTAAATAAATACACTTTTTTTTCAGAGTTAAAATGTAAATGGACTGGATTCTGGATGCATCTCTTTCCTTTCCTGTGGAGGAAAGGATCTTTTGTTTTTTGTTGTTGTGGGTTGTTTTTTTGTTTGTTTGTTGGGTTGTGTTTTTTATTTTTTCTTTAAGAAATGAAACCTCATGTTTTCAAGTGAGAATACCAATCCAGGGCTCATTACTTTTTTCATATTTGCAATTAAGTTTTAGTTACCAGAAGTTCTCCTTGCCTCTAGCCCTTGCAGGTGGAGAGTTGTTTTAATTACTAGATACGTTTTAATTACTAGAAGCCAGACTTGTGATGCATGGCTGGTCTGGCTTCTAGTGTGAATTCTGAACTTGCAGGGCAAAGATGCTGTTAAGAGCCTGTAATGAAATCCTGTTCACAATTTACCTTTCAAATTAATAGGCTAAACTACTCGAGGAGGAGGATTACAGGGCACTCTGTCTCTCCGATGTGCCCTAATGGAAGCAAGAAACCATTCTGCTTCCTTGCCATATGTTTTGGGAATTGCACTGAAGAGGTGCACTCTCATTGTTTCAAAAACAAATTAAAGGTTAGATTTCTTTTCATCAACTCTCTTTTCCATGTGAAGGTCCAGCAGCAGGAAGCAGAGAGAAGATGGGAAGAAATCCAGGCTTATCTCAGGAAAAGAACAGCGGAACACGAAGCAGCACAACAAGGCATGTATTGCAAAATCCCCATGTAAGACAAAATTCCCAGGTGATGTTTGCTGCAGGGATGTGGCTGTTGCTGTTTGTAAAAAAAAAAAAAAGAGCATTATCAACTAAATGGCTTAAATAAAGCTCAGGTGAAGTCAGCACCTCAGGGGAAATAGTGTGTTGTGATATCAATTAGTTTCAGAGATGAGAGAGCTGAACCTTGGCTCGCTGGGATGAGGCTTCTAATCAGCCTCCTTGTTTACAGTTAAAATTATTTTCCCCTAAGTTAAATGTTTCGCTTCTGAATTAAAATCCTGACGTTTCTGCTCCAGACGTGCAGAATAAGCTTGTGGCCAAAGACAATGAAATCCAGAGCTTGCACAGTAAACTGACCGATACGATGGTGTCAAAACAGCAGCTGGAGCAGAGGATGCTGCAGTTAATAGAGGCTGACCAAAAGAGAGCTTCTGCGGAGGACTCCATGCAAATGCAGGTGCAGGTAGCATTGCTCAAGTATTTTTAAGGGTTTGTTTTTCTCCTCCCACTTCGAGCTCTTCTGGGGTGATCTCTCTTCTTGGCATCAGGTGGTGAGGGGTCCTGTGGACCTCAAGCCCTTGAGGGCTTCAGGGGAACCGAATGGTGTATGATGGAGTGGGGAATATTTTGCTCTTGATACAGAGCAGATTTTTGTGCATCCACTCAAACTAGTTGATTTTAGTCGGGGAGAGGGGGGGAAATAACATCTCTGAAAGTGTCTGACATGTAAACGCTAAACTGTTCATACTAATGTAGTTATGGCTAAGAGCTAATCCTAGCAAAAACTGACTAGCTGCGGATCTCAGCCTGCTTTTCTCTCTGTGCTCTCTTACAAGGAGCTGATAGAGCAGAATGATGCTTTGAATGCTCAGCTTCAGAAGTTTCATTCACAAATGGCAGCCCAGGTACAGCTTGTTCTCAGATTTTCTTTTGTAGTTGTGAATTGTGAACTTTTTTGTGTGTGTGTGGTGGATATGGGCTATGTAAGGCTGAAAGCAAAGACTTTTCTAATGTTTCTCAGAGTGGTTTAAAACTTAGGCTTCTGCTGTCTTTTTTTGGGGGGTAAAAAATCCACTTATCTCCTCCAGCAATGGCTTTCATTTGTAACCAAAGAGTAGAAAAATTTTTTGAATGTTATTTTCTGTAGCTTTACATGTGTATGATTCTGTCTTGTGGTTCTTTGTGGCTTCTTTTTTCGGTGGATTTTCCGTTTTGAAGTCCTCCTCTGAGCTACCTGATCATGCTTTTCCTTGTGCATCAGGCTGAGAAACAGTGTCTTATGGCAGCTCCCATATAAACCTTTCGGTTTATATGCGATTTCTCAGTGCTGATTTCTCTGCAGAAGGAAAAAACCTACAAAAAAACCCACAATGCCTTTCTCAATTTTTTTTTTTTAAATCTCTAAAATGTTAGCTTGCCTAGTTTCTTTGAGAAATTATCTCTTTTTTAAACATTATGTAAAACCTCAAGTTGCTTGCTTGTAGAGCTACGTCGCAGAAATCAACTCGGAAAGGCTGTAGCACCTGGGCACAAGTGGAGACTGTTCCTGTGCAGTTGAGTGCTGCATTCTTTTAATCATGGACCTGCTTGATTAAATTCTGCATCAGGCTGAAAAACACGTCAACTGGTTGTGCTTGAAGGGCTTTAACCCGTTGGGTGAGGGCAGCAGCGAAGGAAGAAGCACTCGGGATTTACCAGATCTTCATGACCTGCTCCTCTCATCCTGGTCTTAAAAGGGCTTTGGAAATAAATCCCTAGGGAAATTTTACTTTCTAGCTCTGGGCTACACAAGGAGGCTGCTGGAAGGAGGCGTGTGCTTTCACCATGTAGCCCCACTGGCCATAAAAATGCAGCGGGTGTGAAAACAGCGCTTTGGGGAAGTGAGGTTGGACTGGATATCACTCTGGACATCGGGGTTGATGCAGCTGGTTTGGTCATTGAGGAGACCCTCTGGAATTGGAACCATTTTGTTCCATTCTATTATTTTTTTTTCTTTCTTTCTTCCATGCTGCTCTCTATGGCACGATCTGGATAAGCCAGTAGAGGAATTGCTGTGGCACAAGCTCTGTGAGATCCAGGATTTTGGGGGGGAGGGTAAGACTGGGTAAGCAGAACAGTGTATCTGAAGCACAAATGAATGTGGAACTTGTGGAACACTGCTAGCTTTTTTTATTTTAAATTGGAATGGTTTGTCAGCAGAATGTCCTGTAAAGCACTTAATCCTTGGGAGACAAGTGCTGGTGAGCTCTGTGGCTTGTCTGAATCTGATAAAGGGCAAATAACGTGGTTCATTTATTTCCCTTTGTGTTGCCTTAGGCCAAAGGATAAAGGACATTAGTATGTGCTGGTATTCTTTCACTTTTCCTTAACTGGAAAATAGTTGGAAGTGTCCTGTGGCAGCTTAAAATACCTAGATGTATCTTACCAATGCTATTCCTGGCTCACTGATTCCTTGACTTGCTGCACTCTTTGTTTTTTTCCTCTTTCCTTTCTGCAGACCTCGGCTTCAGTCCTGGCAGAAGAACTACACAAAGTGTGAGCATTCCTTTCCTCTGGTATTCGAGAGGCGTTACTGGCTTTTAACGCGTGCCACCTGCCCTCCCCGCGCGTGCAGTGCGTACGGGAGGGACTGGTGAAGGAAGAGTTGCTGTCTGTGCTTTCAACTTGTCGCCACGAGATTTGATTCGGGAGCTGGGAAAGCGCTTCCTACGGATTTCCCTTCCGTGTCTGGCCTCGGGTTTGGAGTCACAGAATCATAGAACAGTTTTGGTTGGAAGAGTCCGTCGGACGTGGCTCTGTACAGAGAGCAGCATCTCGTCTCTTGTTTCCCACTGCCTGTGGGCAGGGATCAGTGCAGCGCGCAGGAATGTGCGTGACTGAGAATTGTTAATATTTGTCCTATGTGGCTGTGCCAGGAGATTTCTCCCTTTGGGAGATGGGGTAGTTGTGTTTCAAAGCTAGAAAACATCTCGTAATTTATTTTTTTTTTTTTTTGGCAAGCAAACAGCATTTAAAACGGATAGAAAAGCTTTTGGACCCAAAGTGTTGTACTGTCAGCAGGATTTAGAGTAGGAGCTGGCCTTAAGGACCAGCATATATTTCGTGTTCAGCCGGATGCTTCGCGTAGCGCTTTCATCCAAGACCTTTTAGTACTGATCTGTCATCATTTCTCATTTGCGCAGGATTGCGGAAAAGGACAAACAGATAAAGCAGATGGAGGACTCATTAGGCAATGAGCATGCCAACTTAACCAGCAAGGAGGAAGAGCTCAAGGTATAATACAACTGTGTGTAAATGCCAGCTGATGCAGGGAGAGGCTTGTTGGCTGTGTGTGCAAAATGAAGCCTGCAAGGCTGGGTTTAGAAACAGCTCTTCCAGCTGCAAGTCTGCTGATTTTACTCTTCTAGGCAAGGCCAGTGGTTGATGCTGGGAAGCTGTTGATAAGAAATCTTGAGGATTTTTTCCTTGCTATTCCCTGTGGAGCGCTTCAAAAAGTAACTTGAGATACTTAGCACTGGGGAGTGAACTTAGTGAAATACTGTCTCTACACAAAGCGCAACTATATGTATTTTTTTAAATGTCCTTCTTTCAGGTCTTACAGAACATGAACCTGTCATTGAAATCAGAAGTACAGAAGTTACAGGCTCTGACAAACGAACAGGTAAATAATCGTTTTGTTACGTAGTTGCTTTTCCTCTCTTCCCACTGCCTGTTCTGTGATAAATGCAAATGCAGATCCACTGGCTTTAAGCGAGTTGTGCTTAAGCATATTAAAGGTGTGAGGCAACCAAATCAGGCTAATACGTGATTCCCAGGAGTTCTTACATCTAGTGGGAGACCTACTTCTTACCCTTCCTTCACCAGCGAATCTTTCTTACTTGGATATCCAAGTTAGTGAAGCAGTTTGCTTGGTTGGTTTAGATTTGCAGGCATGCAGAGGGCACAGTGCTTCGCAGGAGTGAACACACAGTGCTTGGATATGTGGTCCTGACATTTGCATACAAAGGTCATAAGCATCCCTCAAAAAACCCCCAAAAGCACGTAACCACCCCCTGCCTCGCCACAGATATCTTTTTAGAACCGAGCAAAAAGCTGTCCCTGTTACTGCTACGTGGCTGTTCATTAAAGAGGCAGAAAAGAAATGCTTAATTAGAGATAATACTGGTTGTCAAATGAATCTCTTAAAGATCTTCTTCGGTTTGCGTCATTGCGTGCCTGCCTGGCATATATTGGTGTGTTAGAAGTGCATGAGGACAAGCTTACCCCTTTCACTCTTGCTTGGGAGTCATGTGCTGAGAGGCCAAATGACTTGTTTTAGCTTTTTAATATTGTGGAATGAAAGGTTGATTGAATCATGTGATGTATCCTAAGTCTGTGTTAATCCTCTTTGTATCTAGGCTGCTGCTGCACATGAGCTGGAAAGGATGCAGAAAAGGTAAATAGCTCTGGGATTTGATAAACAATGTTTATCAGTCTTTTATGTTCGTTTTGAATCAATGCTTTTTCTAAGACTTGCATGTGGAAACATTTAATGGTTCTGCTGTGTCTCAGCATTCACATCAAAGATGACAAAATAAGAACTCTTGAAGATCAGCTTCGAGAAGAACTTGCTCAGATTTCAAACACAAAAGAAGAATTCAAGGTAAGATACAGAATAGCTACCCTTGTGCTTATTTACACTTAGTTTTCTAGACTTTGGAGGTTGTGGAGAGCAATTCATACAAATGAATGTTGATTTGTAAAATGTGAACTGATCTCTGGGTGTTAAGGTAAATTAGTGTTCTGTTTGCAAGGCAAGAGCAGTGTGGGATGTCACAGTAGAAGCAGCAGACTGTGCAGCAGAGTAGGAGATGGGGCAGCACAAGTGTGGTGTCTGCAGTTGTGAAGAGTGAGGTCTTTGAAAGCTGGAAGAGGGGCTTGTTCAGTAAAAGCTATTGTAGTTTCCCTGCATTCCACCTATTCCACCTTCTAATATGACTTTCAAGGCCTTGGTGTGAGCCTTTGCTGCTTGAGTTATCATGCTGTCAGGTCTTTTCTGGCAAGGTAGGTGTTTAAAAAAAAAAAAAGCTTATTTTTTTCCTGTTGTCTTTCAAATCGTTTCTCATCAGGCTGCAGCTAAATTGCCAAAGCTTTTAGTTCTGACATCTGGGGTCTGCACAGAAAAGCTGGTACTTGTTTCTAGATGATGTGTGCAGAGGGCAACTTAACTCCCCCTTGCCCTCTGTCACCTTAGACTTTTTCTTCTGCACTTTAGCTGTTAGACCTTTCTGAAAAAGATGATGACTCCATCTTTTGAACTCCTTGAAAGCCCTTGTTGGGTACTACTGCACTTAGGATGTTTCTGGGGAAAGGTCACTCGCTTTGAATCTCATAATGCCAAGTTGGTAGATTTGCCGGCGAGGAACAGAGCAGGTGGGTAGGGACAGAGGCTTTGGTAGGGAAAGTCCTGCCTGATGAGTCTTCTGGAGCTCTTTGAAGCTGTTAGCAAGCCAGCTAGTAAACTTGATTCACATATTAAACCATTACTTTCAAAGAGGTTTTGGTGAGAGTCCCTTGCAGGGCTCCGTAGTTTCTCATAGGAAACAAAGTACAACTTCAGTTGATTTTTGTAATAAAGCTATTGACTGAATCCTCAGTGGAGTGTGTGCTGGGTAATGGGTGCATAAACGGTGGCAGGCTTGAATAACTCATCAAGTCTCAAGTTAGTGACACTCTCAGGGCTTTCAGCACGGTGGACTGTTTTGAAATGACAGGTGAAGTGGTGAAAATGAATGCAAGAAGGTATAATCTGAACTTCTTTCAGAGTGATGGTTTTTGTAGTAACTGTTACCCAGGAAAAAGGCCTTGGAATTGTTGTGGATGGTTATATGCTGAAACCAACTCAGTGCTAAGTAACGGCCAAAATCATCTGGAGGCAATTCTAGCAGCTCTTGGGAAGTGAATAGAGAACTTGGTGCAGACAGTCATCGTTGCAGTGCTGTGGAAATCCATAGTGTGCTCTCGGCATGAATATTATGTGTCCTACTCTCTTCTTCCTCCTGTCTTTGATCCCATGCATAAGCCAGACTAGCTCTCTACTAAATGCTTCCACCTGCAGAAGTGCTACTTTCTTCCCCGTGCACATGAAAGAGGGATAAGCCATGTTCAAAACAGAGCAATTTTTTTTTAATCCTTGCCATTGCTCTCCCTTCTGCTTGTGTTGTCCCTGTAAGGCTTTAGGTCTGAAGCACAGCTCTCTCCTGCTTCTTACTTCTGTAAAGCAGCAAGCAAGTCTTAAAAACACATGTATAATGCAAAAAGCAGTAATAGAGGAGCATTTAAAAATACAGATGAGGAATCCAGACAGCCTGTCTGTTAAGGACTGCTGCATCTGTTGTATGGAGCAGGAATGCTGGAGGAGAGGCAGGATCAGTGGTGCGATTCTCTGTCTTCCCAGTTCACCTCTTTTGAGTCTGCAGTTAGACCAACGTGTGGGAGCCGTGCGAACCTTTTTGCTGCTGGACTGCTGGTCCCTCGCTGCGCATCCACAGCGTTAAGGCAGCTGAAGAGAACTAGAGAAGTGGTCTTAGACCATTTGCTTTGCCAAATGAATGTTTTGTAAGAGGCAGCTATCAAATCTTGATGTGATGCTGATAACACTTTGGGAGGTGAATGCAGTTTCTCTTGGTATGCTCTGATTCTCTGCCAGGGAATAAAGATGAATTTCTCACGGGAACATAAGGACAGAAGTATTAATACAGAAAAGCACGAAAGAAGGGGAAAGGACTCTTTGTAGTCTTGTAGCTTCCAGAGAACTCATTGTAATGACTTCTGTGCTATGTAATTACCTTGTTGCCATTATGAAAATGCTGTACTTGTATCAGTTCAGAACTGCAAACTCGACTGTTTAAATTTCCTTCTAGGTTCTCAAGGATCAAAACACAACTCTGCAAGCTGAAGTTCAGAAGCTGCAGACTCTCCTGTCTGAGCAGGTATAGCCAGCTGAGGTTGTATCAATTATCTTTTGGTTTTTTTTAACTTAAGTATTTTTTTTTCTTAAGTTGGCCCTGGGTTGAGCTGGTTGATAGCAAAGCCTGTTGCTTTTTGGGTATTTTCTCTTACATGGAGGTTTCAAGTAAGGCAGTAGTGACTGCCTTCTAGCCAAGTGTGTTCAAGCAAAATGCAGATATCCCCCCTCTCTCAAAGGAGTGCTAGCTTAACACAAGCAAAGAACTTATTTCTTCCAGTTCTATTGGCAATTTTGTGGAATAAAGTCCTGTGAACAACCAGCCTTTCTGTGGGAGAGAGCGAGCTTTTACTGGGCTGTGCAGAGACCAGAGTAAGATCTTTACCCAACTTAGTTCCTTCCATCTTGGAACAAATTCTTAAACCGGTGACAAGCAAAGAACAGACCCATGGAATGGGAGAACTATTTACTTTGTGATGTCTTTTGCCCCTCCTCTGTAATTTTGCCCATGGCACACATCCTGCAGGCAGTCACACAGGATGCTGCAGGTCCAAAGCTGTTGTGTTGCTGAGCTCCATCTCCTCTGCGAATGTTGCCTGGCAGAGCTCTCGTGAACGCTGCTGACTTTGTACCATCATGGAATGAGGAAACTTCCTGAAACACTGGAAAAAAACTCGCGGGACAGGAAATTTATTTCCTTTTCTGCACTGGTGTCTGTTAGCCAGCAGCTCCGTGTCTGGAGCAGCTCCCTTTCTCCTGGTGAAGAGCCAGATTTGCAGCCTTATTCCCCTGGGTCTGGCTGATTTGGTGTCCTGTCTGAAATAATAAGACTGATTTTTTTATTTTTTTTGTGGTAGCTGGCTTATGTTTCTCATGTGGTCTCTCACAATGTTGCGTTGTTGAGAAATTGTAAACGTTGCACTGAGTGAGCCTCGGGTGAAGGTTGTGGTTTCAACGAATGCTCAAAAGAGGCAGATTTTTCTGGTGCTGAACTGATTGCTGTGGATTAGATGCTGCACAGTGCTTGGCATGCCTGGCGCTGCCTAGGATCACTAGGATCCTGTGTCCCACAGCATCTTGTCACCAGAATTCGTGTCCATTGGGGAAGTACAGATCCCGCTCAAATGCTCTAATAATTTTACACTGACAGATTGACATCTTTTCAGCATCAGTATTAGACACACATGCCATGAGGACGTTCTCTTCCTACTTTATTTTCCTCTCTGATCTCATGCAGTAACTAAGCTTCTGTTCAAGTTGATGCTCTCCAGTTATTTCTGTTTTTAATAATCCCAAACTGTTATTGACCCAATTAACGACCACCCTGTTGTGTTTTTTTGCAGGCAAACAAAGACGTGTTAGAGCAGATGGAAAGAAGGTAAGAAACTTTTTCTGTTTTGAATCGAGGGCTAAAATAAAGATGCAGTTTTGTTGGCAGCAAGGCTACTGTTGATACCTGCCTTCAGAGGTTAACTCTTTTTCTTTTGATTTCTCAGCATGAGAGAGAAGGATGATAAAATCAAGACGGTTGAAGAGCTGCTTGAGGCAGGACTCATACAGGTGGCTAATAAAGAGGAGGAGCTGATGGTAAAAATCTCTCACGTTGTCTTTTTATGGGGAAACGGAAATGAAGTGCTCCTGTGCAAAGTGTATGTTTGAGTGCTCATAGTGCAGTCTGAGATCATTCCCTCTGAATTGGAAAGCATTTTGTGGGACAAGGCTAAACCCTTTTTGGTAGGACAACACTAAGCACAAGCATTGACTGCTTGGTCTAGAGCATGTTTTGCTAGGGTGTGTCCTTGGGATCTTTTGCAGTAAATACATCTCCAGAGCTGTATGTTTGGCCTGATCTGCAACAAGTCTGTCTTTAGGAAAGGGCATTTTGTAAAAACTTTGCTGTATGGGACTCTTGCTTAGTTGGTAATTTGAAGGGTTAAATGGATTATAAACTAGCAACACTTCTGGGATGATGCTAAAGGTATTTCCTTCCTTTTCTCTTTTTAAAGAAGCTAGTGATGAGAAGTCTGGGAAGCTGGTACAAAACTTGTCTGCTTTCAGCTGGATTTTGCTGGAAAACTGTGTCCTGTCTACCAGGACATAGCCAAGACAATGCTCACTTTCTTAATGTCCTTGAATTCCATGTGCATTGCTGACACACCTGTAGTGGGGATTGATAACTCACTAGCAAACCATCAGGTTACTGAACAGCCAAAGATACAGCATGTCACCTTGATGCTTCCCTGAGCTCTAGCTTCCTGTAGGTTGAAGTCCACTCTGAGTTGTCCTTAATGAATAATTAGTCCATTGACTCCGGCTGCTGTGGAGAGGGTCTCTTTTGGACTTTCAAAGTCTTTCCCTTGTTCTAAAAGAAATGACTTTTCTGTCAAGCTTAACACTTTTTGCCCAACAAATGAGTCTTTCATTATCTGTGTGTCTGCTTTCAAAGGCACTGCGAACGGAAAACTCATCCTTGAGAAAAGAACTTCAAAGTCTGCAAATTCAGCAATCGGAGCAGGTAGTACTTTTCATCTAAAACTTTTATTACACCTAAACTAAATCTAAAAAGAATCTTGCTGTGGTTGCAAAAGCCAAGGGAAAAAGGTGAAGATGTCTTTGAAGCCTGTTGGCAAAGCATCCTGTTTTCTTCCAACATTGGTCTGGAATCTGACACTTCTATCAAATACTTCCTTTACGTATAAGTTGGGGAATGACTTATTAGAGAGCAGTGTAGGGGAAAGGGACCTGGGAGTCTTGGTGGACAGCAGGATGGCCATGAGCCAGCACTGTGCCCTTGTGGCCAGGAAGGCCAATGGCATCCTGGGGTGTGTTAGAAGGGGGGTGGTTAGTAGGTCGAGAGAGGTTCTCCTGCCCCTCTACTCTGCCCTGGTGAGACCCCATCTGGAATATTGTGTCCAGTTCTGGGCCCCTCAGACAGGGAACTGCTGGAGAGAGTCCAGCACAGGGCAACTGGGATGATGAAGGGAGTGGAGCATCTCCCTTATGAGGAAAGGCTGAGGGAGCTGGGGCTCTTTAGTTTGGAGAAGAGGAGGCTGAGGGGTGACCTCATTAATGTTTACAAATATGTAAAGGGTGAGTGTCACGAGGATGGAGCCAGGCTCTTCTCGGTGACAACCACTGATAGGACAAGGGGTAATGGGCTGAAACTGGAACATAAGAGGTTCCGCTTAAATTTGAGAAGAAACTTCTTCTCAGTGAGGGTGACGGAGCCCTGGAACAGGCTGCCCAGGGAGGTTGTGGAGTCTCCTTCTCTGGAGACATTCAAGACCTGCCTGGACACGTTCCTGTGTAGCATAGTCTAGGCATTCCTGCTCTGGCAGGGGGATTGGACTTGATGATCTTTCAAGGTCCCTTCCAGTCCCTGACATTCTGTGATTTACATGAGTGTCAGAATCGTGGCAGATGTAAAGGTTCCGATTCAGCGAAGGTTCTGAGTTGGTTTGAGTTTGCCACGCACGGAAATGGCTGTGAGTTGCTTTTTTTTCCCCAGAAGCCTAGTGCAGCGAGCGTGGCTGGTAGGCAGCTGGTACTGCTACAGCTTCATTATCCATCTTTGAGCTTTCTGAGGTTAATCCACACTTGTGCAGCTGTGACTTAACCCCCTTCTGTTGATGTCTGTGTTCAGTGACACTGCCACAGCGTTACCATTTTTGATGTTACCTTTCCTTGACGTCCAACTCTGCTTGAACAACTCATGCAGACACTTAATTTCTAGAATATCATTTGTGGGAGAGGAGAAGCATAGCTGGGGGAAGGTGTGCAGTAGTGCTGATCTCAACAGGTTAGCTGGTCCTGAACCTCAGCCTCTACTGTTAACGGTGGTGTGGGTTTGCTTTTGTTTTCCTAGCACTTTGCAACAGACTTGGTATTATTGGTTTGCCAGGAACTGGACACCAACAGCCAACTTTGTCAGGAGCAGCCAGATAGATAAAATTGTTAGGCTGCTCCATATCTTACCCAGTGCCAGAGTGCTTAAGGTCTCTACTCCCTTGCCCCTTAACACTTCCAGATTGTTTTGCTCACTTCTGTTTTCTAAATTGAAACTCTGTTTTCTACAGGTTTCCTTCCAGTCACTGGTGGAAGAACTCCAGAAGGTGTAAGTAACTGCACAGATTTCATTTCTGATTGTTACTTCTGTTTATTCCTTGACTTACAAGTGTTTTGCTTCCCTGAAATCATAGAATCCTAGAATGGCCTAGGCTGGAAGGGACCTTAGAGATCATCTAATCCAGCCTCCCTGTCACGGGCAGGGACGCCTCTCAACTAGATCAGGCTACTCAAGGCTCTGTCCAACCTGGCCTTGAACACCTCCAGGGAGGGGGCAGCCACAACTTCTCTGGGCAATTTATTCCAAAGTCTTGCCACCCTTGTTTTGCTTTCAACTGAATGAAGTGTGTGTGTGCAGCTGGAAGCATTATTGCTTTGGAAACACATCACATTAGGTCAGTACCCTTTGAAAATCTGGTTGCTTCTCTGCTGAGCAACTAACTTTGTAAGCCTAACTTTGACTAGAAGAAGAATTGCACTGAATTGTCAGGTAGTTATTTTTCTTTGGTAGGGACTCTAAAAGGAGTGAGCTTGTTCCTCCCACATCTGTATTTGAAGCTGATAAATACTTTGGAATGTCCAGTGAAGGCTGTGTGTCATTCCAGGGACTATTGATACCTTAATTTGCATTTTTTAGACAGTAATAATCTCTTCAGCACATGAACTACTAATTATATAAAATTGACCTTGTTCTGCACTATTCCCAGTCTTATTCCTTGTGTTTCTTTCTCCTGCTTGGACCCGCTGTGGGTGCCTGAGGCTGGTGAGGTGATGTGATAGCAGAACCAAAGCTTGTGTGTTTTTCTCAGGTAGCACAATGTGTTCAGCCAGCTGATAATTGTTCCTCTGCTCCTTTGAAGGAACCTTGAGAAGGATGGAAAAATAAAATCGGTGGAAGAGCTTCTTCAGGCTGAAATCCTTAAAGTAGCAAACAAGGAGAAGACTGTTCAGGTACTGATCTCTGCAATACTTCCCTTCCTTTCTGTCTCTGTGCCACTGACAACCATTTCTGTGTTACTGCATGGCATTCTAGAGTGATAAATTTGTAGCATCCATTTTCTTGTGGCGTTTTTGTGTTTCCATTGTCCAACCCTGTCTGTTTTGTCATTGAAAAGGCTTTGACACAGGAAATAGAGGCTCTGAAAGAAGAAGTAGGAAATTCCCAGCTTGAGATGGAAAAACAGGTAAAATACCTTAGTGCCAGAAGTGTGAAACAGCCTTGCCTTGGATGCGCTGCTCACTCATTTCTGTTCTAGTGTGTTTTCTTTCACTTGTGAATGTCATTGGGTAGGGGAACCTTGTAACAATAGACCTACACTGTTGGTGGGTATAAAGCCATACGCGTGTAACTACTGCTGCCTTTCAGAAACTACATTCATCTGGAAGCCCGAGATTTTTGGACTTTCAGTATGAAATTTGGCAAGAAGTGCTATAACTTAAAGCATAGTAGCGTTAGCTCGGGCTGGACATATTGCATACTGTCCCTGTAATAAAAATGAAACCCTGGGACATCGTTTAAGGCTGGCAACTCAGAAATCTCAAGTGCTGAAGGTGCTTCTCCTTTTGTTGGCCTTTCTGTGTTGCTAGAGCAATACTGCGGACCCCCCAAAAATCTGGTTTCCAGGTAAACCTAAGACTGTTTTCTTTCTAGTGTCCAAAAAAAAAAGTCTCTCTTGGCAGACTGAGTTTTACTCTAGCTATCAGGAATGCAGAAAATGGAGGAGTATTGGCTTTTTTTGGCATGCTTGCTATCTCGCATCTGAAACAGCGAGAATGCTCCTTTCCTTAGGGAGCCTGTTCTGCAGGCAGCTTAATCCATCGTGCTGTCAGGAAGCTTGCTCACTTGTTTGTGTGGGTTGCTTGTTTTTTTGTTGTTCTTTTTTTTGTTGTTTGCACTTTTTTCAGTCTTTCTAGCTACATTCCAACTCATTAGCCCCTTTTCTTTTCTTAGTGCTCAAGTTTTGTCCTTTTTAGGCAAGGGTTCATAATGTGTTTCCGTCTCAGGCTTTTCCTCCAAAGCAAGTTCCCAGGAACTGGAGCAGTTATTTGTGTGTGTTTCCTTCCCTAGAACTGACACAGAGCCCAGAACAAAATGCAGTTTAGACTTGCTGTCTCTAGAAAGCTGCATGTGAGGGATACTTACTCCAAAGGTGGTGGATTTATGCATATTTTGGTCTGCTGCAAGCAGAATGAGAGGTTTTTGGGAATGTCCAAGACTGTCGTGGTAGAGGACTAAAATTAAACTGTTTGGATAGCCAGTGTCTGCACAGATAGCCATAGTCAAGCTTTTATACAGAATTCCAAGGAAATGTTCCCACAGAATCTTGTATCTTAGATCTATGTTCAGCCTTAGAATGGGGATTTAAGGGAGTGCTGGCATTGCAGAGAGCATCTAAAAAGCACTTGCTTGTGCAAAGGTCTAAATGGCCTGGCACGATCTCTCTGATTTGAGCCGCAGCTGCTGGCGAGGTGGTTGTCGTCTTCATCAGTGTCTGCTTCTTTCTTTGTCTCTCGTGGTGGAAGTGTGCTCCCGTGGGCCTGCTCGCGTTCCCGTTTGCACCGTTTTCTTTTCTGCCCTGCAAGTCACGTTTTAAATGTGGGGAAAGTAAATAGTGGAGACACTTTGCTTCTCGTAACTTCTTTTCCCCCACAAAAGGGCATGCTCATGCTTACACAACTGTAACAAATAGCGCCTATTTTAATAATGTCTAATGGCTTTTCTCCCTGTTTCTCCCTAGAGCAGTTTATAGCATTTCTGTGTCTTTTCCATGTGCATTGAACTGAAGTTCTAATTATTTTCTTTAGGTGTCGATTACATCACAAGTCAAAGAACTTCAGACTCTGTAAGTACAGTTGTTAACATGTCTCCTTTGCCTCGTGCACCCTTTGCTTCTCTGCTCCAGAATGTTTTAAGTTAAAATATTCTTGCCTGGTGTCTGTGCTTCACATGCAGGCTGTTAACACCGGTCTTGGTAGATGATTTGGAAATACTTGGTTCTGTCTGAGACAGTAAACAAGGTGGAGTGCTGTGTGGCTTTATGAGCCCCAGTTAAATTACAAGGGATTAAATTCAAGTTCGGATGGAGGGATGTGGGCAAAGCACTGTGGCGAATTTAGGTTGGTAATATCTGTGCTGTAACTGCGTGGCTACGTGAGGATTGAGCTTCCGTGATTATCAGTCTCTTGTGTGCCCAGCTGGGGAGGGAGAAGGTGTTTTTAGGTGAGGAAAGCACATGGGTTTGAACTCTCTTCGTCGATGCGGAATTTGTCTGCTTTCACTTAATGAGCAGTGCCATTGATGAAGGGCATCTCCTGCTAACCCAGGCTGAGGTGGAAGTGTTCATACGTTGATTTTTAGCGGGTGAATTGTTTGTGCCTTTGATCACGTATGCTGCTTTTGTTACGTGCTGCGAAGCATAGGATGTCTTTTGTTTTTTTCTTCTTTTCAGATGGATAAAAGAGCAAGGGTTTATGCTGTGTGTCTGTGTGTGTTTAATGATACAGGTTGAAGGGGAAGGAAAAGCAGGTGAAAACCATGGAGGCCTTACTGGAAGAGAAGGAGAAAGAGATTGTCAAGAAAGGGGAGTGGCTGCAGGTAAGCTTCCTTGCTATTCTAATGGGAAATAAGTTCTGTTGCCGTGTGGCTGGCTGTGGAAAACTTAGATTTACACTTCTAAACTTGCATTATGTATTTTTTTCCCATCCAAAGGGTCAGAAGGATACAATTACACAATTAACCAGTAAAGTTCAGGAGTTAGAACAACAGAACCTGCAACAGCTCCAACAGGTGTGTTGATTTTGCTCTCTGCCTCTCATGAAGGGTTTGCATTGGTTTCAACCTCCAGAACTACTTTAAGTCCTACTTGACTGCACTGGTGGTCTACACTGCGCAGAGCCTACTAGTTCAACTGTGTTCATCCAAAGTGGGTTTTACGTGGATAACAAGTTCTGAGAGCTTTTCTTTTAACCTGAATGATGCGATGCATAGCGAGTAGCTTTGGTGCTCTGAAAACTTTGACGCTCATAAACAGAATCATAGCTGTGTTGTAGGTACCTCCTTGCCAAACTGAAGTGGTGTCTCGGCAGGGCTACGGTCAGGGAGGAACTCTTGGTGTAACTGCACGTAGCAGCCGCTCTTGAAGCGGTCAGGCTTTGCTGTGGCTCCTTCCTGCTTTGTTGCAGAAGTCGCAGCTGGCTGGAATATTTTGCCTTTTGATATCCTGCACTGGACTTGGGAACAGGCAAATGAACAACCTTGAAGCTGGGTGTTAATTCATAGAAAAATTTTTCCAGTAAGACGGTATTCTAGCTTGGTTTGGATTTTTGTCTGCGATAAAAGGGAGAAACCGAGTTGCACTCTTGTTGTGGATGAATGTCTAGACAGGCGTTTGTCCCAGGGGAAAGGTGGAATGGGGAGAGGTTGGCTGGTGTGAAGTTTGGGATGCTTGGTGTAGGCTGAGTTTCTGAAATCCGTTACGTGTTTAGATATTCTTGGAGCAATATCTGATGCAAAATTCCTGGTATTTCTTTGGCAAGCATCTTGCAAGCTGTGTGGTGCTTCTGCTTGTGCAAAGAGTTGCTGCTAATTTGAAAGCTTTACAGCGCCATTACAATTATTTTTGTTTTTCAGGTCCCTGACACATCTCAAGTCCAGAACCTGGAAAGCCTGTGAGTATGCGCTTTCTTCAACGCCCGCTGATAACATGCGTTCGGTGCTGGTGTTTATCTTCAGTTGGAATGTATGAATTGGTTTCAAGGATTTGCTAAAATAAGCTGTTGGTGCTGATGGACGCGCACCAGCCAGCGCGTCTGCTGCCGCGTGTAGTAGCGAGCGTCTGGTGTCCCTGCCTGGTGCGCCCGAGTAGTAGCGCTCGTACGCTTGAGGAGAGTGAGTGATCGCCCAGGGCTCTACTAACTGGTGAAATCGCTGCTACTTCTTGTGTCTAGTGTTAATTTCTCCTTCTGTTTAGCATGTTTTAAAAGAGTGGGGGATTTAAGTGCCCATGCCTCAGTCGGTAAAAGCAGGGAGCAGATAAGAGTTTACCGTTTTCAGTCTGAGTTGCAATAGCCAATTCTCCAGCTCCTGTTTTGGGGAGAAATGCTGCCAGGCTTTCCTCTGTTTTGACTCTGCTTTGTCTGGCTGCTCGAAGTCTGAGGAAGGTTTCAGGAAACTGTGCCAAAAAGGGCTCTGTCTTCAGTGCAACTCTTGTAACGGGCGGCCCTCCCGGCAGAGCTCCCGTATAGCCAGGACACGGTACCTAAAGCAGCCTCACCTTTAGGAGACTGTCCATGGCACCTTTTCGTAGCTTTCTTGGTTTGGAGCTATAATGCAATGATTTCTTCTTCTCCATGTGTGTGTGCTCTCTTTTTTTGGCTGATTATATGTATATAATACAAAATATATTTATCTTCTGAAAACTGCCCCAGCTGGAATGTCTGTCCCTTTTTAGCATAAATTCTTACTTTAACCCAGTTTTCCTTTCTACACCATCTCTGCAGGTTGAAAGGGGAAGAAGAACAAACGAAGAAGTTGAAAGCTGTAGTGGAAGAAAAAGAGAGAGAAATTGCAAACCAAGTGAAACAGTTGCAGGTAAAGTTTCTATAGGAGTGCGTTGTGTTCTAAGGAGTGCACGTATTGTGAGTGTATATGTATTTACATGTGTATGTATTGCCTTTTTTCTTTCAACAGGATATGCAAAAAGAAAACGAATCTTTTAAAGCTCAAATTCAAGAATTAAAGCAGGAGAACTGCAAACAGGTACAGCTGCCAATTGCAGTGTTACTGAATGAAATCGAAGGGGGTGGCATGGAAAACCAGGAGTTGTATCGATGATGCAAACCCAGCTTCAGGGTTTGCACTAAGCCAGCTTTTCTGGCTGTTGCATATCTGTTCCTACTTCCTTGTGCTTGCAGCTTTGTGCCTTTTCTTACTCCTGCTGTGTTCTCATCTAGCTTCCACTCCTGTCTTTACACACTGTATCACAGCCAGGGCTTTTCTGACCAAAGGAGGCTGGATGGGACTCCCTTGAAGGCCAAGAGTGCAGCTGCTTAGTGTTGCAGCGATGCCTCGTTAAGGAGGCAGATCGTGTGCTTTGCAGTGATCTTTGCTGGTGATCTGCTCCTAATGAGTTTCTGACCTGTTTTGTAGGCATCTCTGAGCATCCAGAGCGAGGAGCTTCTACAAGTGTGAGTACTGCCAGAAGTTGAATGTAGTAGATCAGTGCTTCATTTCTCTTACTGCTCAGCAAATTTAACAGATGAAATAAATGCCAAGTGTACAATATCAGCATGTGAGAAGTGGCCAGTAAAAAAATAAAATCAAATCTTTACTACCTAATAAAACTTGGAACATAGAGAATCTGCTCATGCTAATAATCCTTAGCTCCAGTCTTCTGCAGATAGTGCTTGCAATATGTTGTGCCCACAGTGTAAGTCAACCATGATTGATTAGTTTGAAGCACGTGCCAGCTCAGCTGTAAGTCTGAAGAGTTAAATGTTGGTGTTTCAAGCAAAAGTAACAGGCTTTTTTCTTGGAAGTTCAGCTTAGTAGAGGGTTGTTCATATTATAAAATCATCTGGTGGAAATCTCTTCCCAGGGAAAATCTCAGGGGTAAAAGCAGAGCTGAAGTGCACTGAAGAACTGTGTGAAAGCTGTTGCCAAACTGGCTTGTACTGTGCTACACAAATTGCCACTGCCATGTGTTTTTGGCTGTCTGAATTATTTTTCTTGTAAGTTAAACATCTTAAATTGTGGACTAGATGCTTGAAGAAGAATGCTCTTAGCCAGCAGGCAGTGCCTGTTTTGTGGTGGTGTGTTAGAGTGGGCTGGCTAACTTACCCTTGTCTAGTGCATTGCCTTGATAAATGTGTGCAGGTGCCCGTTGTAGGCAAACAACGGCTTTGCAACAGCTTTACAACAGGTTTTGCCCTGGTGGCCTGCAGTTCTCAGACCAGTAGGGAGCAAGAGGCACTGCCAAGTCAGTGAGAGCAGCTTTTCAAAGAGAGTGTGTTGCTGGAAGGGGAAAGCAAGTCAGTGTATGTGAAGGGGTGTCGGGGCTTCACTTGAAATTCCTTAAATGTCTCCTGACTTGTTTATGATTCTTTTTTTTGCTAATTTAGGGTTGCAGGGAAAGAGAAGGAAATCGCCAGTCTCCAGAATGAGCTCGCCTCTCAGAGGAATGCTTTTGAGCAACAGAGGAAAAAGAACAACGTAAGGAAATTCTTCCCCCACCTCCCCCCGCCCTTCCCCCTGAAAAAACCCAACCAAAACCCCAAAGAACAACCAAAGCTGCGTGCACAGCGCTCCTTGCTGCCTAGGGCATCCTGCTATGGAAACGTTTCTGACAGTTGTCGGCTGTGTTGTGTCCCCTGGACACTCCTCTCTTTTATGGGAGTGACTTACTTTATGGCTCCAAGTTTTGTCAGCTCTTTGACAAGTTGCTGATTTGATGAGAGGGTGGGGACACATCCCGTAGCAAGTTCTCGGGCTTGGATTCAAGCCCTGTTTAGCCCCGTTTGGAAACGTCCTTTGCCAAGGGAAGAGGAGGGGATTCAAGGTGGGAGGATGGAGTGGACTGCGTGCTCTGACCGAGTTGTGGTCCTCGTGTGGGAATGTGAGAAGATGTGTTACCTTCAGGGTTCTTGGATCTGGCTCTTCCCATTCCTAAGAATGACTATTCCTGACCTTCTGAAGGAGTGACAGCAGCCGCTGATGGGCCAGCGTGGGTTGTTTGTGGCTAAAAGGGAAGATTGCATCTTCCGTCACAGAACTGTGAAGTTCTCTTTGGAATACATTACCTGCAAATGGCAGCAGAATGGTGTATTTTAAGTTAGATGGAAGAAAATTGTTAAAATAGAAGGGTTTTAGTTCACCTGTCTCTCCTTGATAGCCTCTGAAATCCAGTTAATATCGTGTGAGAAACTTTATTGCTTAAAAGTGGGGCGATAGGGAAGGTGCACAAGGAAGACGTTGAGAGTGTGAGCTTTCGAGCGAAGATTGTTGCTTAAGAGCTGAAATAGAGGAAAGGTGGCTGGATATTCTCAGAAGACAGATGAGCTGAAAGGTAGAACATATACGGGCCTGTTTCCTGGGGAATTGCAAGGTCTAGGTACCCTTTGTGGGTTCAGGCAGGAGTCTGGCTGCTGCTAAAGGCAAACCGTGCCTGCTTTCCATATTGCAATTTTGTCTGGTCTTGTTTTTATGTCCTGTGAAACGGCCCTTAGGATAGCAGGCACATGGAAGTGGTTAAGTAAAACCAGTGTACATGCTAGGATTTGGATGCTGCTTTAAAAAAAAAAAAAATACAGCCCTTCAAAAACAAATCTTTTCTCAAACAAAGTGCTCCAAGGGTTAAAAAAAAATAAAAAAATCTAAATCCCAGGCACTGTAATCTCCTCCCACAAGGCCCACCATCTTTCCCAGGTGAGAGCTGCGAGATTCTTTTTATAAGAGCTCTCAGGCTCCTAACCGAGCTCGCATGTTGACACCTTGTGGAGTACACGTTTGATGACCTCGCCAAGAAAGATGCAGGAGCGCGGCACGGTTGGCGTTTCCGCGCAGATCTGGGGCCTGCTCGCCACTGGTGTGAAATCCCAAAACCTCCCGGGAGGGCTGGCGAGCAGCAAACCGGTTTTCTTTGGGCTATGGTGGAGAGAACTGCGTGGGTTAAATGCTGCGAACCGAGGCCCTGAGCTTTGGGTTTCTAAAATCAGCCCTGATGTAGGTTTGGGTTGAAGCCCGAGGATCTACGCAGCTAGAGCTGGCTGCACGATCAGGGGCATAAACGTGTTACGCCTCCGTGTGTACTCGGGTCCACGCTGGGTTCTGCAACGCGACATGCCTAACACTCTGTTGTGTGATCTGTGGTTTTTGGTGTCTGTGTTCCTCACTACTTTTGAAAACTTCCCTCTTGCTTCTTACAAGTGCAGTCAAAGTGTGGGGTCACTGTCGCGACACGCTCCGCAGTAACGCTCGGATCAGTTTTGGAAGTGGGGGCAGGTTGGGCAGAAATTGGCATCATATTTTTATTTTTAGGTTTTTTTCACCCCTTTGAATTCAAAGTCTTTTGAGCATCACACTTGTTTTTCCTAGTGTATGTCATCTTACCCGGCGAAATCATCTTGCAGTAACCAGCATTTAAATGCAAATGGTGGAATGTAATGCAAAAAATCTCTCTCTGAAGTAAAAGCGGGAACAGTTTGAATATTGGCTGAACTGAAATCGTTCTTTCTAAAAATGATTAGGACCTTCGGGAGAAAAACTGGGAAGCAATGGAGGCATTGGCATCAACTGAAAAATTGCTGCAGGAGAAAGTGAACAAGACTGCCAAGGTTGTAATGTTAACTGCTAGAAACAATGCGTTAAGCTAGAAGCAAATCTGCAGCTGGTTTTTTTTAAATGAAATGGAGGCATTTAACTTTTACTGCAATTTAAATATAGTCTGTTCTGAGTGATCATTCATGTGCTCTCACCTCTGCTTTTTCCTGTTGTCTTTGGTTTTTTTTTTTCCCCTATCTTTAGTCTGTGAGCATGCTGACTTTCTTGATTTCTGTTTGCGTAATTGTTAGAGCTGTTGTGAATATTCTATTTTTTTTTTCTTTGTGGGGAGCTCTAGAATAAAAACTGTGCTGGCGAGCAACCTGCTTTCATCTACTGGGCTTTCTCTGTGCTTGAATAAATTTATTGGACCTGTGAAGGACTGGATTATTATTTTAAAAACCTGGGAACTTCTCAGGAAAACGGTGTCACCGCAGCTGTGAATTTCCTCCTTGAAAGCACATGAAGCTCGACAGGTCCTGTCAGAGCCAAGGTTCAAAATTATACAGGGTGTGAATTGCTCCGAAAAGAGCTTGCGTTCGCTGATTTGGAGTTGTCACTATGCAGATTTAAAAAAAAATCAGAAAAAAAAAGCATCAAAGTAACTTTGAAAAAGCACAAGTCAGGTAGCTCGAAGCAGAGGAGCTCCAGTTTGGGGTTGTGCATCTGTGTTTTGGAGATGTCTCCACCCTTCACTCGGCCCCTGCGCTCGGGGAGGTTGTGCCCGCTTTTGGTGCGCGCTAACGCTTGCCTGCTTTCTCTTGCAGTCCGAGCCTCCGTCAAACAGCCCTTTGCCGCTTCTCGGTGCTTCCCAAATTGCTGAACGCTTCACACGCTGAGCACGACTTCACAACCTAATGTCTCCTGTCCCTTCTCTGTCTCTCAACCTACTAATGCCACCGATCTCTTGCAGCAGAGGAGCTCGGAGCAGCAAAGGCGCAGTAGCGCCGATGTCAAATTAAAAAAATAAAACAGCAAACCCAAATATAAATGGTTTTTGCTGAAAGCTGCTGCGTAGGGTTTCGGGCTTTCTGCATTTAAACTTACGTGGGAGCCTGAGCATCGTGTGGCTAAATTGAACCGGTTTGCCACAAGCGTGGCAAGTGAACGTCCCGTGGCTGCTCTGCTTTTAATGTTAAATAAATGGAAGGGTAGGTCTGCGGTGCCCGTGGCTCGGTGTTTTTATATTTGCAGAGCAGTGACAGAGAAAACCTGGAGATTGTCACACAGCTCTAGTAATTATTTCCTGTTGCATCCAAGCTTGGGGAAGGAGGATGTAAAGGTCTCCCTTGAGTACTTAAAAGTTATATTTAGAAGATGCTTTCTTGGCCTGGTTCAAATGTGCATTAACACAAAGTTTCCTCTTTAATTCTCAGTTTTTGATGTGATTACGTTAATTTATGGTGATTTTTTTTTTTCCCCCCACCCACCTAAAATTGTTTAAAATAAGTATGGATTTAAAAAAAATATTTGATTGACCAAGCTTACTGGTTTTGAGGTGGCTCAACTCGAGTGGCAGGGTTGGTGTGAACTGTGGATGCAGTTACTCAGCACGGAGTAGTTTGTGTTGTGTTGTGACAAGCGAATGACGGTGTAACTTCTGTACAAGCAGGCTAGATTGGAGGAGAACTTAAGAAAATAAAAGCTTAAGCACCAACAAATGTGAAGGCCAAATTCTGAAGCTGTTCACTGTCAATTTTAGAAGCAATTTACTGGCAATTTCAGAAACTGCAGTGCCTTTCTCACTGAGAATAATTACTTTCTGGGTTAAATAAGTTACTCCGGGTGTAGAAGAGGCTATTGCCAGGTCGGTGTTGCCCAGTTTCACCTGAATCCTTCTCTTGGCTTAGGAGAAGCAGCAGCATTTGGAAGCTGCTGAAGTGGAGACACGCGAACTACTCCAGAAGCTGTTCCCAAAAGTTTCTCTTCCTTCTAACGTGGTAAGAATTGCACAAGAATTTCCTACCCTTGTGCTGGGGGCCAGCGAGCTCTGCTCCCGCTGCGCTGAGCAGTCTAGAGCACTTCCCCCCAGTCCCCTCTGCCCCAAGGCTTTTGTAGTGGGACCCGAGTGTCTGGTGGGTGTTTGCTCAGTGTCTGGCATGATGGGGATCTGTATCTTCCCTGCCTCCCCTTTCCAGAGGGGCTACGCTACCTCAGCGCCTGTTAAATACAGTTCAGGAAGGTTTGTTTTCTTCCTGAAGTTCCTTGAAGACCACCATTTCCCCATTTTATATCAGTGGCTTTCTGTTGTTTGTGAGGGAAGTGCACTGAGTTCATGCAGGTTGTGGGAATGATGTGAAGTGAGGCTGGAAAAATGGGGTATGAGTTTCGTTTCTAACATCTCGAGGTTTTGAATATTTCTATTTTTAAATTCTTCCCAAGTGTGCTAAAGTTAGTCTTCTGATAAACTTCTGTAAGGTTACGAAACGGTCTTCCTAGTGAGGTCCCTACGATTACATGGCTTTAACTGCTCAGGGATTCTTTCAAGTCTTCAAATATTTCTTGTAGAGCCCTGACACTTGCAGGGAGGAGACCTCTGCCACCCAGTTGTATTTCAGCACTTCCAAACCCCCATGAACTGTTGTGTGTCTCGTACCCTCATGCTCCTGGATTGCTGCCCACCCACTGTCAGCTCAGCCACCTGCAGTGCTAGCTGAAAAACTGCTGTGAGGCTGTGGGTTAGCTCTGGGGAATTAAAGGGCTGAAACACTCCTCTTGGGAGGCAGACGTCCCGAAGAGAGGTTTATTGATGTTATTCTCAGCTTTAACCAAATGTGTTTCCCAACAGAGCCACAGCGAATGGATATGTGGGTTTGAAAAGCTGGCTAAAGAATACTTGAGGGAGGCTTCAGGATCTGAAGATGTCAAGGTAGGCACAAAGAGTGGGCAGCTTCCTTGTGTGTGGCATAGAGGATGTTCTCCGGGATAAATCTTGCCGCTTGTGCTCTGGATTGCAAAGTTCGAATTGATGAACGGCTGACAAGAAAATTCTTATGGATGTTCGCATCTTGTAAATCAAAAACGTATCTGCATCTTGGAATAGCACCTTGTGAGGTTGTCAGAACATTTATGAAATTCAAAATCCCCGTTCATTCTTCAGGGAATTGTTGTTTGCTTTTTTGGGGGTGTATCAGAATTTCTGCAGTTACTCACATGGTTTAAGATTCAGTATCGAGAGCTCTAGGTGAACATGGCTCTTGCTGCTGTCTTTGCGTGGGTTGGAAAGACAGACCTGCCGGTGTGAATGGCGCCAGCTAGCTTGTTGAAATAAGGTAAATAATAGAACTTCAGTCTGTCAGCTGAGACACGACTTCTCTGTTCCCTTTTCTCCTTTGCCAGGCCATGGAACAGAAGTTGAAGGAGGCCGAGGAGATGCACGTACTGCTGCAGCTGGAGTGCGAGAAATACAAGTCGGTTCTGGCGGAGACGGTGAGCAGGATGCCCGATCGCCTGTGCCTTGTGATGTTGTAAGCTGCCTTTCTTCTGCTGCAAGCTTTCAAACCCTGCTCTCTTCTTAGGAGGGGATTTTACAAAGGCTACAGAGGAGCGTGGAAGAGGAAGAAAGCAAATGGAAGATAAAAGTTGAAGAATCGCAGAAGGAGCTTAAACAGGTATTTCTGAAGATTTGCTTTTTTGCAGCAGCAGCCAGGCAGTTTCTGCTTGAAGTCACAGAGGGTGTTTGAGTTCTGTGAAGGCAGGTGTAGAACAGCCCTGGCTGCCTGGTTTGATGTGTGTGACCAGCGGATGACAAAGGTGAAGTCTGCAACCAGTATGATAGGAATGATCCTTCCTTGTAACAAAAGTATTTTTTGGTGCTCTGATACTTTTGTTTCATGTTGAGATTGATTTTGTTTTGTTGTTTTTTTTTTTTCTGGAGGAACCCATTGCCATTAAAAACAAAACAAAAATCTAAAGAGTGGAGGAATTGCTGATTTGTGTGGCTGTTCCTGTTGCCATCTTTAGAGAAGCAAGAACAAACAAACAGCACAGGTATAGGGTCAATTATGTAGGGACAATTCTGTGTCACAGCCCTTTGCAGGTGATGCAAGAGGCAGCCAGATTGCACGTAGTGTTACTAATACTGCTGGGATAGGAAGCTAAAGATTCTGGAATGTACATATGTCCTATCAGTGAGCCCAGGAATATGTATTTTTCTGATCCTGGCATCTCAGACTGTATGTCTGTTAAGCAGCAGGTTTTTTCCAAGTCATTTGTGAACTGACACAGACTCTTTGTGCTGGATTTAAGTATCGTGTAATCATAACAATTTTTTGGAAGCTGTTAAAATAGTGCTTAATCCATTATGGCCAACTAATTACACTTGAAATGGCCTGCAAAGCTTTCCTTTTTAGGAAGGCTCTGTTGCTGGCAAAAGTGGTTTGAAAAAAGCCTTTTATGTTTCTTCCCTAATCTAGAATTAAAGTAGGTCACACACTACCTTTTTTATTATTTTTAAAGAAATAACATCTTAAGTACCTCTGCTTAGTAAATTTGAGTGCCAGAGTATGAGTCTGAAGCAAACAGGTGATTTGTAAACATCTTGTTTGAGGGGCTTATACAAGGCTCTGACATCTTGAACTATAGATGTGCTGCCGTCTCCTGTACTTGCACAGCTTCTAAGGTTAAATACGCTGTGGTTGGCTACGTCTTGTACGTGGATGGAGACAGTCACATTTCCCTTACCATGGCTAATGGATAACTGGCTCAGTCCTTATATTTCAACTCCTTCTAACATCTAGGCTCTGAATACATCAAAAAACTTCCGATGTTGGGAAAAGTTAGGAAAGATGTTCTAATGGAGACTCAGTATATTGAATTACTTGAGCATCTTAGTTTATTTAGTCGCTGTGATTTCATCTGTAATGTTTTGGGTTTTCTTTTAAATCGTAGAAGCAAGCTTGTGTGTGTGTGTATGGAGAGTTTGTCTTAGACCAACCCAACTAAATGATATATTTATCTTTCTTGAAAACTACAGATGCGTTTTTCAGTCGTTTCCTTGGAGCACGAGGTAGAGAGGTTAAAGGAAGAAATCAAAGAAGTTGAAAACGTAAGTGCAGGTGCTTTTTTTCCCTTTTTTTTTTTTTTTTTCTGTCTTTGAAGCTTTCTGTGACTTACAGAATAAGCCAAAATCATGTTTAAGTCTGAACTTCCTAGGACTTCTCTCCTGCAAGTAGTTCAGTCTTGCTGCAGTTGAAACTGGATCTTTTGACCAGTGTCTTTCACAAGCAGAGAAGCTGTGTACTGGGAATTGTCCTGTGCTCACTCACTGGGACTCTTCCCTTGTGAGACTGAGCAGTTTACTGCTTGTTGACAATGCTAAGCTTGGTGCTTTTTCTCTTTTTGAGGTGTAACAGTTTTAAAACATCCGTGCAATTAGTGGATTTGAAATGCTCTCTAAATGTCATGGAATATTTGGTTAGAAATTAATACCTAATTATAAATTAACAAAATGATATTGCAAGAAGGCATTGGAAACATCTTTTTTAACTCTGTTTTTCTATTTCTAGCTTAAAAAAGAGAGAGAACATTTGGAAAGTGAACTAGAAAAGGCAGAAATAGAACGATCTACTTATGTTTCAGAAGTCAGAGAGGTAAACATAATTGACAAAACTGTTCTTTTTTTTTTTTTGGTTACCAGTTGGCTTGCAAACTAATCTAGTGCTTTAGCCCCTGTGGCTGAGGAGTTGATGTGCTTGTGACCTTAGGGTAGAGCAACACACTAATAACTGAGCAGAAGAAAAGTGAGCATCCTAAGGAGAGACAAATCCTAAAACTCTAAACTTCATTTCAGCTCAAAGATCTGTTGACTGAATTGCAGAAAAAACTTGATGATTCATATTCTGAAGCAGTAAGACAGAATGAAGAGTTAAATTTGGTAAGAAGCTTGTTCTCTGCTGGGCACAAACTAGGCTCCCAGCATACTTATCAAGTGGAGACTTATTTCAAATCCTGTCTGTTCTGCTAACCTCTTCAGCTTGATATTTTTGTCCATTGCAATCATTTATGTAGTCTGACTTTTACAATTTGTCTCTTTCTCTGCTCCTAACAATAGCATGCCTGGTTCTTAAGACTTTTTCCGAAGTCTCTAAGACTTCCATTCCTGAAACTTCTTGAGAATCAGGGTTTTACAGTGTAGGCATCCACAACAGCAATCTTATGTCCTTAGAGCAACAAAAGTTGTGCTCTCATCGGTTTAGCTTGAGGATTATTCTTGTCAATGCTTTTTTTCCAAAGCTTCTGAGGATGCAGCTTGGTGTCCGTGCTCTCGCTGTGCGGAGCCTTTTCCATCCTCCTCCGTATGTGCACAAATTGGCCCAAACCAATGTTAGATTAATTTGGAGTGCCCAACTGTTCAGCAGCTGACATCCTGGGATGTGGCTGGAGTGCTGTGTCGCAACGAGCTTGCCTAGAAATGCTCTCCAGCCACTGATGCTCCCATACCAGGCTTTCTCAAGAAGGAATCGAATTAACCGAGGCCAGACCTCTTGACCCAAAGGTGCATGGTTTTTTCCAGTTTGAGCCCTCTCACTTTTCACTTGTTTTAGTGACGTGTGTTTTAAGGCTGCAGGAGCAGTCAGATCTTTCCTGTGCTTGTGTTTGAACAGTGCTTTCTTGCTTTGGAGCCAGAATCGGGGGAGGTTGTCTCTGTCACCACGTCTTTGGGTTTTGGCGTAGTTGATGGGACAACCTGTCACTGCAGGCTGAGCTGCTGATCTCGCCAGGGGACTGCCTCTGATGTAACTGGGCTGAAATAGTTGACTTAAAAAAAAAAATAAAATCAAAACCACCACAGTAACAATCTGCCTAAGGTAACAGTGTGCTTGGCATGTCTGGTACAGCATTGATTAGCGTCCTGCCTCTCGTTTTGAAAGCGAGGGGAAATGAGAATTGAATGCAGGTCTCGGAGTTAATCAGTAAATGCCAACCTCTTGAATATGAGGCAACAATCTATTATGTCTGTAACAAGGAAAGCTTAAAAAGCTGAGCTCCCTGCTTGGGCAACTTGATTCTGCAGCGTGATGGTGCTGTGCTGGTGGGAGTGTGAGAAGGTGGTAAACGACTGCCTTCGTGCAGATGGCTCAGGAATGCTGTCCAGTGTGTATGAGTGCTTTTCGGAGTAGGCCGGAGGCTGAGGAATAGAAAGGATGAGATTTCAAAGTGCCTTTCCCTGCTAATTTTATAACGTGAGCAAGGAGAGAAGGTAAAACTGCAAAGGAGCTGCACCCCAAAATGTAGAAAACCAGCATCTACCAGTCCACGTGCTCCAAAGGGGGAAATCCTTCCACTGGTGAGGCAAATAAATGCATAGGTTTGGAATCAGTGAGAATACAGGGCTCTGAGTAGCCTATTGTTCACTCCTTTAATCCCCTGCTAGCTCCCGAGAAGACTGACAGCAGGAATAGTGAACATCAGCACAGTGCACTTCAGAGGCACAAAATCCAGCAAAATTGGCACTTGAGCTTCTTGTTAGCACTCCTGTTTGAGGCTCAAGCCTTAAGTGCTGTGGCTAGTTCTGTCTGCTGTGTTGAAGAGCAATCGAAATATTCTTCAAAAAAATGTTTAGGTCCTTGGGAAGGCTGTAGTTTAAGGGCAGCCAGAACAAAGTATTCATCCCTCTTGACTGAAACGGTTTCGCTTTTTTGGACTGAACCTAAACACAAAATCGACAACTTAATATACCCCTGTCAGTGATTCATGCTTTGATGTGACATTAACAGACTCGTTAAGTCAACATAGTTGTAGTAAGCGGTGCTTTATTAAGATGACAAGTAGAGCTTTTCGGTTTATTCAGCAGTAAAGTGACTGTTTGGCCTGAATTAGGAAGATGACAATCTCCATTTTTGCATATTTGCTGTGAATTAAGTTGAAGTCTGGCTGACTTCTGTGATAAGAGCGCTGGAGAAGATTACCTGGTGTCGGTGTGGCTAATAGTCCTACTGGCAGTATAGTTTAAAAGTTGAAACCACTTGTAGTGAAGCCGATGCCAACTGTGTCTTTTCTTCTTTAGTTTCCATTCTTTACGTTTATCTTTACAGATGGAGTCTCTGTTCCTTGACTGTCCTTGTAAACCTCATCATACATGTCGACTAATCCAGTGTGTGCAATAATTGTTAGTAATCTTACTCCCTTTGCAGTGTGCACTGGGTTAATCCGTGAGACAGACAGATGGAAACCTCCGCGAGGGGAAACTGATTTTCTTTGTTACTGTTTTGCAGCTGAAAACGCAGCTAAATGAAACACTATCAAAACTCAAAGTTGATCAGAATGAGAGACAAAAGGTAGCTGGTGACTTGCCCAAGGTAAGCAGAGACCCTGAACAGTTTGCAGATCAAAATGTTACCAAAACCCTCGAGATCAGTAGTTTTGCAGTGCTGGAAAAGTTGGTAATTTGAGCAGCTTGAGGAGAGTGTGAGCCTGGTGGGGTGTCTTTAGTCCACTTGCTGGTTCCCCAAGAGGTTGGGACTGTAGGTGTAGGGGCGCAGGCAGCATACCTGCATGTCTGTTGAAATGATGAAAATGCAACTAACAGCTCTGTTTAATTTTCCTTCTTGAAAGGGTCTCTTGTTCATGATAATTTTATGCCAATGGGAGCCAGTGGTGATTTGGGCCTGACAAATAATTCTTTATTTAAAGATACCCAGCCCATCCCCCAGCCCCACACCCACACCACAGCCTGAAGCTTTAAAATCTGGTCTCAAATATCCGTGGGTTACAAATGGTTTACAAGCGATTTACAAGCCATCTGCCTGTTTTTGCACGTGGTTACAAATCTTCTAAAACCCAAGAGACTGCAAATCTTTAAAGTTAGCTCTACGCAAGCTTGACAAGACAAGCAGGTGGGTTACCTCTGCTCTTCCTCAGTGGCTGCTCTTGCAAGATGGATTGGAGTGGGAAATCTTTAAGCATGAGAGGTCTCAGCGCTGTCTGTCACCCCAAAACCAGACTTCTCGTGGGAGAATTGATAAATGGAGACAAGAATAGCCTGCAGAAGTGGCTGAGCTCTGGCTCCACACTGTGTATCGCCCTGTTCCTTCTGCGGGAGATGCGTAGTAAGGAAGTTCTTGCAGGGCTGGAGTGGAGAGAGCTGTTGGTGGGGCAAGTCTTGTCCTGAGACAGGGATCACAAAAGCACTGCCAGGAGGGGAGAAGGTAAAGGAGATTTGCTGTAATAAGGTGTTTAAAACATTTTGCTTAGGTTGGATGCCAACATACAAAGGGAGCTGTGCTGATATTTATGGTATATTTTATATAAATACAGGTCTGTGACTGGCTTTTTGGAGACCTGCCTGCACTTCTATTCTTGAAAAAAAAATTAAAAAATCAATTTGCCACACATTTTTTACGTAATGCCTTGACACGAGACTATTAAAGCTTCCCTGTAGAATTGCTCTCACATGCAGGCAGGCTGACGTGCAACATGCTCATTGTAAGGAGACCTGTCAATCTTGACAAATGTGTTGGTCCCCTGAGCAAATCTGGCATAAAACAGATTTCCTTCTGAGCAGTGATTTCCTGTGCTTCTAGTGCTCTTGGAGAGAAGGGGGTTAGCTTCCCAGCCTTTGTTAATTGTTTGGTGATTAATATTTTTTTTTAACTTTTTTTTTTTTCCTCTTCCTTTACAGGCTCAGGAGTCTTTGGCATCTCTGGAGAGAGAAATTGGAAAAGTTGTTGGGGATGGCAACGTTATCGAAAACAGCGACGTTTGCACAGATTTGGTGAGTGTTTTGTTTGAGCCCATGCTCGGGGCAAGGCAAATCTCACGCAAAGGATGAACTTTCGGAAGCGAGGTCCAGCAGGACGTGTCCTGCTGATGGTAAATTAAGGCTTGATGAAAGTTCCTGTCCTACAACTTGTTGGAGTGGTGTCACAAGGATGAATTGGGTGTTCTGCTGTCATCTGGATTGTGACCTCTTTCCCATGGCCTGGATTTGCAAGGAGGAAAGGGGGAGAGATTTTGAAAGTGAGGCTTCTAGTGGGTTGTTGGCTTGGTTTGAGCAACAGTGGGAAACTCCCCAGACTTCACCCTTTGAGAAGGGAAGCTAAAAGTAAATCTGCTGATGAGCTTAAAATACTGACTGTCAGGTTGGCACTTGACATCTGTAACAGTAAAGAAGGAAGGCAGTATTGCGTGCCCTGTAACCCCAAGATAAAGATTTTCTCTTGCCAGAACATTGACCCTTCTGGTCCCCAGCAGCTTGTGGGTGAGAACCTGTCCTTAGCCACTGGTAGGTCCCAGAATTCAGCCTCACCTGGTCCTGGCTCCTGGGGATTTGTGCTGACCTTGATGTGGTCCAGCAGCAAAAGGTTGCTGGCCTGACCTTCAGTGAGCAGCAGACTTCTGTGCACTGCCTTGTGCTGTGCGTGGGTGGGTGGCTCCAGAATGATGGTGTTTTGTAGCTTCTAGAGTGGTGTTGCAGTTGCAGGGTCTGGAACTAGGTGGACTCTGTCTGGAGTGGCCTGTTTTCATGCTTGCAGGTAACTCACCTGAGCCTGTGGGTTACTGTGAGCACGGATGGTTGCTGAACCCCTTGTGAAGCTGGCACTCCAAGTGCTGGCCCTAAAAAAGACCCAACCTGTACAAGCGGTTGAGTCGTGGCTTTGTAACTGGGCTTCTCTATCTTTAGAAACGAGAACATTCACGCCAGCTTCAAAATAGCTTCAGAACAGCTTTCTGGAGGGCAGCTGGGAAGGGGAATGCCAAAGCAGATGCCTTCCCAGCGTGTTTTACACAGCTAAGTGGTGTCAATGGAACTCATTACCCGTTTTCTTCCGATGGATAGAGTGGAAGTAAACGCTGTCGTTTGAGGGGGAGAGGAGCACTTCCTGATAGGACAAATAATTTATATCGACTCCTTTTAGCTACTGAAAGTAAGTGGCTTCATCAGCTGCGAGAGGAAGCTTAGGAGTCCTCTAAGGAGTTCTGCAGAAAACCCTTTGCCTTTGTAGTCATTAGCAGAAATGAAATGGTTTTCCTGGAGCGATCAGTCACTGCTGCTGATGGACCCCGGCACTGTGAGCTCATCGTACCGGAGCTGGAGATGTACTTGGGCTTGAGACCACAGATGTCCCACCCCTGTGAACTGGTCTGCTGGGAGGGGATAGCAGATCTGCCAAGCCCTCTCCTGTGTCACCAGCAGAAGACCCAGTTGGTGATGGTGACAATCAGGTGCCCTGTGTCCCTTCTGCAGCAGGCTCGAGAAGAAAAGCCCTCCTCAAACCGGTGCCAAAGTGCTTCCTCTCTGCAATGCCTTTATGGCTTATCTAAGTGGAATGCTGTCAGCCGTGGCATTTTGGGGGTGGTGGCACTGGTGAACCCCCCCGCAAGCTGGTTGTCACCACCCTGTGGTGGCCCAGGTAGGCTGGTGTGATTTAATTGATTTAGTCTTAACTTGCATAACCCCTCTGGCTCATTCATCACTCTGCTGTAGCGTCATGGACCCCAACCAGGCTTTCTCCAGAATATCCATTGCATTATTCTGAGCAGGATTGTGGAAAAACAGTCCTAATAAACCTGTAATTAAGCCTTCGTTAGTAAAAATACATTAATTATCTGCACAGCGCTCTTGACAGGTAGCCATTGACATAGGCTGGAATTAGAAACATTTCTTTATTTTTTTCCCCAAGCCCTTTTTTGCTTTTTTTTTTCCTTTGAGGGGAAAAAAAAAAGGAAGTTGTCTCCCCAGAAACCTAAAAACCCAGCCTTAAAATAGCTCTCAGATTAAAAAAGAAAGTCTTCCAGCCACTTCCACCTAGCAACAGTCTCTTTTTTTTAAGAAGGACCTGAAAACACATGCTTGAAAATGAGCATATTTGTTCCTTCTGAGTACTGCAACCAACCCACAAAATTGAGAAATGATGCTCGCTTAAACCCTCAGACACATTCAGTGTGTTTTCCTTAGACTCCTTTCTATTTAAAAACAGGCTATTTGGTTTTTCTAATCAGCTTCCTTGTCACTTACGGGACTAAATGATGAGTAAAGGATGCCTTTTAGCAGGCTTTAAGGAAGCAATTTGTATTCAGCAGCTCTCTTAGTCAGTAAACTTATTTTGAGGCTTATATGAAATCCAATGTGCTTTTTCACCCCCAAATCTCAGTGTAAAATGCTCTCTGATTGAAAACTGGAAGTGCCACGTGTATAAAGCGCAGTGATGGGGAATCTGCCAGTTCAGCACCTGTTTTTTCTACTGAGTCTGGGATCACAGGGGGTTCCCCACTACCATCCTCTTCCTCTCTTCATCCCCATATCCCAGAGACACACTTGCCTGGAGAGCGTGGGGCTGGGGCACAGCAACAACTGCGCAAAGCAACCTTGCACCTCGCGGGGTAGCAGAAGCTGTGACAGGAACGTGTAGAGCCCAAATCCATCGGGAGCTGATCGGGATTGGCCCCGGGAGGGTTGGGGATGTGTCTGTAATTAATGGATAAACACTGTCTGGGATTAGAGAAGTCACAAAACAGACGGGAGAGGAAGCAAGCGAGGGGGAGAAAAGCTCTTCCCGGAGATGAGGGCTGAAAGTGAATTGAAAGGCTCCTTCATTGCTTCTGCTCGTGGTGGTTTCTGTGCTAATGTACACTCACTGTCAGTCAGTGCTGCGATTCATTCATTTGCTCCTGGGTGCTAATTGCATTTGCCTTCCCCCTTTCATCAATCCGCACGCGATTGCTAAGCGAAGTCTCAGTCTTGACAGACCTGATTTTCTGCTTTAATAAGGGTAAAATAGGTTAAGGCTGCCTTAATACAGATTCCCAATGATATTTTTTTACATTGGAAAAATGTTTACTGGTTGTGCTCGAGTAAGAGCTTTGCAATACATGGCTTTGTTCTCTCGCCTGAGCCCTGAGTAGTTTCTGTAGTGGTGCAGGTGGTTGAGTTTGATTTACTGTTCGCTTTGCATTACAGTAAGTCCAGCGGCTTTTCCAACCAAATGGGAGCTGGGAAAGTGGCCCTCTCTGAACTCTCTCTAATTTCCCTGAAACCCTAGGGAGAGATTCGCAACAGCGTTTACGCATCAGGCTCCTTCTGTTGGTAAAACCGCTTTCAGTTGGAGCGGGGTTGGCTGGCGCCGAGCGCTTGCGAGCCCCTGTGCTTGTGCTGAGAATTGGGTCCTTCCGTACCACTGACACCGAGGCAGAGTTACTTATTTTTAGCTGTTAGTTTGCGAGGGAAAGCTCTCCTGCAGGTTACCTGCACATTGATATTACGAGCTGAATAAGGAATAGCCACGTGTGTTTTAGACGGGGGGTTCTTTGTACGTGGAGGAGCTGATCAATAAAGGTAATAAAGCAGGGATTTACGTGACCGTTAGCTCAGCAAGACTGACTTTGGGGACGAGGGCAGGAAAGAGTTGTGATGCTTCCCTATTAACAAACTGTTGAACTCCTTAAAGAAATAAATAATAATAATAATAAAAAAGCACTGCTTAGGCCACCACCCTGTAGATCCTCGTACGACTAAGTCCTTGGTGGTCCAGCAGCCTTGTTGTTGCAGCTGCTGGGGCCAGAAGATTTTGAGCTGTGTCCTCTTTAAACGTGGCCGCAACCCTCTGGCTTACAAGAATTGTTCCCGTCTGCGCAAGGAGTTGTAATTTTATACGGAGGATCTAATTCTAGGCTTTCTTGGTAATTAGATGGTAAATGAGGTTTTAATGATTTTTTTTTTTCTTCCTTCTTCCAGGAATTGACTGATAAAAGACTAAATGCAACAGTGAATCTTAGCCAGGATGTAGGTCATCTCAAGAAGCTGCTCATGTCAGTAAGCCAAATGCTGTCAAAGGGACGAGAACACTACCAGCTAGTAGGTGGGTGCGGCCGGTGGAGTCCAGTCTGTGGTGGTGGGACCCTGTTCAGATTGAACAACTCGGGTGTCAAAATCTGAGACTTCCTACATGCAAATCATCAAAAGCTTCTAGTAGGCACCAGATTTGTTTCCCCTCTGGGTAGCTGGGACTAATCTCACACTCCATGTCCTTCTAGGCACGTAACGCTTCCTCCCTTTCCTTTCTACTACCTCCTACTTCACACAGCAGGTTTTCCAAAGTTTTGTTCTCCCAGTTTCCATGCCTTGGCTCTTTCGTCCCAGCTACACGAGCAAAATATCTACACTTCTATGCTCCAGTTGCTTTAGGATGGAGGATATAAAGTAACCCACTGGGCTTTCACTGAGTGAACAGCAATGGCCTGCTGTGGTCACGGGGATATGAGTATCTGAAGCATCAGTCTGGCACAAACTCTTCATCCAATTATAGGCACCCGAACAAGGCTTTCATTTTAATATACAGCCAGCTTGGGAAGCTGAGCCTTTGTGGTTGACTGCATCACGCTGGTAAACTTCTTAAATGACCCAAAGTTAGCAAACGGTCGGATAAACTCGAGACGACGAGACTTTCTGAGGAAGCTGATGCAGCTTGTGAGCTTCTGCCAGATGTGCCATGAGCCGGGTCTGAGGGCGGGTTGAGAACTGCTCCGTGTGGGGGGTGGCAGAGCCTTGGCACTGAACGAGCTGCTACAAGAAGTGTCAGAACCCCTCTCATCTACTAAGGATAGGGACTTTATTTTTTATTTTCCCTAATTTAGGTATTTTTGATGCTCCTGCCACTATACTACAGTGGAGGCAGCAGAGCTGCTCTTAAGGGCTGGTAACTGAGTGTTCAGGGTGACGTGAGCCCAGTCCCATGGGAGGAGGGTGCTTCCTGCACCTCGGTCTCTGCTCTGGGAGCCCGTTCTTGCTCAGCTCCCTCCGTCCTGGCTTGTTCCTCGGGGCTTCGTTGCGGGCCGGCACTTTAACGAAGCGCTGGCGAGGCGTGGATTTGCTTGAGCCACTGCCCTTCGGAAACTGCTGGGCTGACGCGGTGTTTTGTGTTTCTTTTGCAGAATGAAGTCACGGGGGAATCGTTAATTTGAGGATAGCAGAAGGCATTGTATTATATTTTGCCAAATTAAAGCCTTATTTATGTTTTCACCCTTTCTACTTCGTCAGAAACACTGAACAGAGTTTTGTCTTTTCTAATCCTTGTTAGACTACTGATTTAAAGAAAAAAACCCAACTCTGTAGACACCTCCAGAGTTTAGTTTTATAATAAAACCAAACCTGTTTGGATAATTAGACCTTTACATTCCTGGAGAGACAGTAAACATATAATCTTTTATTTTGCTCAATAAAACTTGTTCAGAAAACTCCAACGTGGTAAAGTCACCAATGGGATATAACATTTTAATACTGATGTTGTACACTGTTTTACTTAATTACGTTTTTGGGATTAGCTGCCTCTGACTTCAACCTCAAGTAAACACTCCTTTTTTTTTTTTTTCTTTTTTTTTTTTCGGTTGCTACTGTAATCAGTTTTTGTAATGGTGTCAGCAAATAAAGGGATGCTATTATTCAGGGTGTTCCGTCTTGCTTCTTTTAACTCTGTGTGGGTGACTCCAGTGAGATTTCTGCCTCTTTCCTTCCTGAAATGAGCATCAGGCTGCACTTGGTGTATGTGATTTTGGGCAAAGGAGGCACAGTGTTGGGAAGAGGCAAACTGGGGCGCGGGTGAACTCCAGAGCAAGACTTCCTTTTAAAAGAAAAAAGTACTAAGGTGTTAAAAAATGCAAAAAACCCCCCAGCAAACCACCGTGAGAACTGTGGTTCCGTGTCATGTTCATTTGTGGGAACAAACAGGGAGTAAGCAGGGAAGAAGCTTTTAGAAACATGAGATTTTTGTGGCAGTTTGGATGCTCTTGTTACTGGGAATAAATTTGGGGAGGGTCTTTGGGACAAGGTTTCTTTTGGGGGCACAGGGAGATCAGGTGGCCTAACTCTGCTTTGGATTGTCAAGCGTGGCTTAGAGGAACCCTTCGGTTCTGCGGGAGATTCTTTAACAAGTGAGGGGAGATGATGTTGCTTAGTTCTTGATGATGAGGATGAGATCGTCTGAGGGAAGGCAGCAAAACAGAGCCCAAAGTGAATTAATTATAGACATGAAATGGGTCAAACTTCTCACCCTGAGCTTTTCACAGTCTTGCCTTTGTGGGATCTTTTTGCTCGTATTTTTGTCCTTTGTCACGCCCCCCTGCATGGCCAGACAGGAGGTGAAGAAGTTTCTTCCTTATTGGACCTGGTGGTTTCCTGGATGATGCAAGTCCTCTTGAGAGCTATGAAATAGCTTAACAGAGAGAGAGAAGACTGGAGTAAAAAAAAATAAATAAATAAAAAAAAATGTTTTCATAAAAGCTACCCTTGGGTTTCAACCGTAGCTATTGTCACATTCTTGAAAATGTTATTTCACTAAGAAAGGACTCAGATGCTGTTAGTCTTAACTGTTTTTATAGGTGATTTGAAGTATTTTTTAGTGCCAGGGACACCCACTGCAACTGGATCTGAGGAAGACCTGAACCCTGGAGGGTCTCCATGCTTGGCCAGGTCATGGTTAGAGGATGATCCTTTGGCAGATGTCTAGACACCTACTTTGTTGGGTAAGTAGCAGCTTAATGGATCTGTGCAGGTTTGACTGTTAAAACTACTTATGAACATAACTCACAAGCTTCAGTGGTGGGAGTTTGGGCTGTGCGTGTTTGTGCTGTTGCTCTGATCACAGTCCTGCCTGTCTGGAGAGTCCCTGTGGCCACCCCACCTGGGAAATCCCTCTATCTTTGGAGCTCTGTCACTTGTAAAATGCGTGATCGTGGAGGCAGGTGCTGGCTATGGTGATCGTGTGGGGGAGCAGACCTGAGTTTCTGCTCTTCTATCTGCTTTTTAGTGTGCACTTGGGTGGAAGCTCAATGTTCCCCTGGATCAGGTACTCTGCTTTGGCTCCTCTGTATGTCTGGGTCTTAACTGTGTTTTTTGCCTCCTCCCCTTTCCCCATATGGAAGGACAATGGACAGCAGGAATCTTCATGAGGAGCTGTTTCCCCATCCTCCTTGGGCTCACAAGTTCTATCAGTTCACGTGGGTAACCAGTCTAGGGGGGCTCAGAGCCTTCCTGCGTGTCTTGTCACGTGCGTTGCTGGTTGGAGATGGGCACCCCCTGAACTCCTTCCATCGTGAGACTCCTTCGCTGTGTTCAAGTGGGGCAGTTGCTTTGCAGGACCTTGGTGGTAAGATGAGACAGGGTTACGCAGGTACCAAGGGGAACGGGATTGATTGACTTCTGTCTGTCCTCGGTTTGGTTCCAGGTTGAGGAGATGCTGCGTTCATCCTGCTCAGGTAATGTCCTACTGAGAACTGGGGTCTCCAGGTAAAACGATCTCCCTTCTTCCTCAAAAAGATGGTTTTGCAAATGCTGGTGGTGCCTTGTTAAAGGAAGAAACGTTCCTGGAAGGGCCAGCAGTGCCTGGAGAGCCTCTGGACACAGCCTTTGGAGGAGCAGAGGTGGGGTGAGTGTGGAGATGGAAATGTGTCTGTGTCTCCAGCCTCTTGATTTTCTCTTGGATGAAGGTGTTGCCGCAGTGCTTAGTTTAAAAGGAGAGAAATCTGCTGCAGCATCATTCTCTCTCTGTCTTTGCAGAAATCCTCCCAGGAGAGGGTGCAGGATCTTTTGTTTTGAAATTTAAGTGCAGGGGTTTATTTTCTTTTGAGAGATGGACAGAGGTGTTAAAGGCGGCTGTAAAAAGATCCCCCGAAAAGCCCAGCTGAGCAAACCCTAATCCCCTCTCTGAAGGGTCAAGAGAGGTTACGATGGTTCCCAAGGAGCAGCGGGAAGGTGGGTGGATGCTGTTTCATCTCTGTGTCCTCTCCAGCCTTTCATAAAACACGGCTGCTGGCAGATCTCTCTCCGATTTGGAAGGCTTTAGCTTGCCCATTTGGTCACTAAGAAATCCCTCCTGCTCTGAGCATCTGCTGAGCTAAAATGTAAAGACCAAAAAAAAAAACAAAAAACAAACCTGTGTGGGAAGCTGATTCATCAGTGCAAAGGTAGAGCTGGTACTTGGCGTGTTCTCCCAGCCCACCGAGAGCCCCCGGTTCTCCGCAGAGCTTCAGCTCTTGGTTTCCAGCCCGACCGGGAGCCGCAGCCACGGCACGCTGGGCTCTGCCCGCGCTAGAGGGAGACAATAGCTAATGGATACGGAGGTGTTTTTCTTGGAAAAAAGCCCAAACGGGGATGTTGAGATGCAATGGATTTGTGGGGTTTTTTTTTTCTTCTTCTTCTGTATTTTTTATTTAATGTGTTGCTGAGCCTGAGTCACGTAACCAAACTGGCTCCTCTCGCTTTCCGCTCTTTATCAGCCCCTTCAAAATGGAAATGAGAAATGCAGAGGCGGGCTCGGAGCTGTCTGTTTACTCTCGCTGAAGTTCTGCTGCCTCTTCTTCATCCCTAAGCACCAACCTCCCACCCTCTCCCAGCTGTATCCAGCAGACGGGAGCGGGACGTTGTTCATCTGGTAGCTACCGCCGGGTTTTCTCGGGCAGTGACTCACTCGGCTATTTATTATTGCGATTTAAAAAGAAATCTCATGCAAGTTTAATTCAACCCTGAATAACTCAGATGATTTTGCTGTAAGACTTTGTCGTGATGACACAGCTGTGTTGTCTCCCCGGGGGTGTGACGGTGGTCCCCGCGTCCCCCTTGCTCGCTGCGTGACCTTGGCTTCTTGTGCAGCGCTCGCTGGGTGATTTGCTGGTCACCGAGGCCCTTGCCAGGCAGGTTCTGGCAGGGCTCTGCCTTTTGTGTTGGCCTTGGGGGGTTGTGCTGGGGCAGGGAGGTCTTCTGCAGGGCTTGGTGGAAGCTGTGAGGGGGGAGAGCTGCTGCTGCCCAGGTGGGAGTTTCTAAGGGAGCATCCAGAAAGTGAGAAACACCATTTCTGCATCCTGTGTTGGCTTCAGTGTCTTGGCTAAGCTTGGTCAAAGCCAGGAGACAGTCCAGCTCCAAGGTAAGTGTGAACAACACCATGCAGGGGCTTCCCTTCATCACCTGGACCCTTTAACGTGCTCAGAATTGTTTGGTTATACACCTTCTAGCAAACCCTTCTCCGTGGGTTCAGAGCGTGCCAGTGCTGGAGAGGAAAGGTCTTGGGCAAAGCCCGTGGCATCACCAGAGACTCTGAACTCACCAAAAGCTTTAAAATGAAACAGAGATAGCTTGAATGCTGGAAAAACAGCAGTAGTTTTCCTTCACCTCCTTTTGGAGATCTGTCTTACCTTACAAATCCCTGTGGATCCCTTGTCACCCCTGCCGCAGTGTCCTGGGGTGGCCAGAGGGGACCGATGGGCGAGGGGTGTTCCTTGGAGGGAGGATTAGCCAGTTGTCTCCATGGAGGGCATCTTCTCTCCCACACTTGCTTGGTGTTGGAACAAGATGATCTTCAAGGTCCCTTCCGCCCTTAACCATTCAATGATCCTATGAAAATAAGTTTGGAATAGCTTCCTGAAGACACAAATTGTGCTGATTTGCTGAGAGCTCTGCCTGTTGCCTGGGCAGGACCTGCGAGGTGGCCTCAGCCAGCCAGAGCTTCAGCTGGATCTTGTCCTCTGTGAGACTCCACTGACACAAACGGGCAGTAAAGGGCTTGAGGGGTTTCCTACATCTCTTGTGACAGACCGGGGGTATAGACACAACCCATGGCAGTGCCAGACTCGCTCGGGTGATTGCTGGGAGAGGTTGCCTGTGATGTGTCCCCTTCCAAACCCCTCGTTACTGGCTACCAGCCCTTCCCCTGAACCAAGCACAGGTCACCAAACCAGGGACAAAACCCTGATGAGGTGCAGGTGTCACAAGGCATCCCTTGTCTCAGCAGCTGGGACAGAAATCCTGCCAGCCTAATGGAAAACCATTTGATTTTTTATTTTTTTTTTGTGGAAGACATAAAAGCCAGAGTCAGGACCCAAAAACTTGTCCTCATGTTTTTGACTCCAGGGAAGGGCTCGTTGTTAACAAAGAGTCTGTTGGAAACAAAGTTGTAAGTGAAAAATTACTCCGACAAAATGTCTAAATAACACCCAACCCTTCAAAAAAATGGATTTCCACTTCTTCAGGAGGAAAAACATTGGTGGTGTTTGTTTGTGTTTTTTTCTTTCCTGCCTGTTCTTCCTAGGAGAGAAAACAAAACACCTTCCTTCTGAAATACCTGCAATGACTGTTTATAATGACTTGGGAACGGTTTTGCCAAACAACCTGTACCCCACAGCCGTGAGCATTTTCCCCTTTAAGCCCATCTCCATCACTTGTAGAGCACGAGGGATGTCCTGCTGCCCCCAGCCTTGGCCGGGCACCTCCTGCCTGTCCTGGGTCAGCTAGATCTGTACTAAAGACTGATTATATGTATTTTAATATTTTTTAAATTTACTTCTGCGAGCGTATGTTTAGAAAGGTACTGAGGTCCCTGCTCGAAGGGAGCCTGCTTTGATCTCCCCCGTGCTCTTGGGACACGGGTGCAGGTTGTGCGTCCTCAGCGCAACCCGCGCGTGGCTCCTCGATGGCTCTTCCAGCTTCCTGCGGCAATGCTGCTATTTTTGGAGCGGTTATGCCTAAAAATACATCTTTAGGCTCCTGGGAAAGCTGGCTCTGCATCGTTGAGGATCTAATTAAACTGGGGAGGGAAACACAAGGCCTTGAATAGGGTCCATGCCATGTTGCAGGAGGTAGTTTTTGGTGGTTTTGGTTTTTTCCCCACCTTTTTGCAATGATTCGTGTCCTTCTAGCACTGTGTGGGCAAAGGCCGGATGTTTGCCCTTCCTTTATGGGGAGGGCAGGGTTTGTACCCCAGGTGTTTTGGCAGTTCTACACCCCCCAAACCCCTAAACTTCAGCCTCAGCCCCTCTGGAACCATCACAGGACCGGATGAGCAGCGCTGGCTGCAGCCCCCATCGAGGCTTGGCTGGAGGAGGGATGGGGGCTGGGCAAACCGTTTAGGTTATAATAAATTTCATCTTATTGATTTCCTGCAACCGTAGAACGGTTTGGGATGGAAGAGACTTTTACTGGTCATCTAGTCCAACCCTGCAGTGAGCAGGGACATCTTCAGCTAGACCAGGTTGCTCAGAGCCCCGTCCAACCTGACCCGGAGTGTTTCCAGGGATGGAGCATCTACCACCTCTGGGCAATTCCTAGAAATCCAGGGTTAGTACCCAGCTCAGATGTACCAACAGGTCCCGTGGGCTTTTGCTCTTCAGGATGATCATCAGCAGTTCTTTCCAACGACCAAGTCACCATCCAGTACAGCCGTAGGTCCCACTTGTGTTCCCGCAGGGCCAAAAGCTGTGAGCTGGGTGAAGGCCTGGGGACATCTGTGGGCTTTATCCTTGTGATGTTCTCATGGGACCTATTTGGTGAAAGCACTCATCACCACCTCAGCCAGCCTTAAAGCACAGAGAAGAAAGAGCCCCAGACCATTTCAAAGCTTATACTCGGAGCTAGATGTGTTTCTGCAGTACATTAATGCTGCCTGGGGCCATCCTTGAACATCCGATCTCTTGCTTAACCAAATAGTCTTGTCCTAATCCAACCCTACTGAAAACAACCTGAGCTGGATCAGGCTTTGGGGTATAATTCTTTAAAATCAATAAATATTTCAGGAGCAGAGGGAGCGGGTTTGTGTCAGCAATGCCGGTCCTGGCTGGTCATTATTAATTCAGTGGATGCCGTCGTAAATTGGCTGAGGAGGCACAACAGCCAAAATCACAAATGCTTCTTCCTTCCCCCACCTTCCATCGCTGGATCTTCAGCAGGGACCATCAGCCTTCAACTGGTTGTTGGACGTTGCTCTGTAGGATGCTTGTCCTAAATCTCCGGCTCTTGGGCTGCTATGATGGAGTGGTAATTTTGGATTAAGGATACTCTGTGACCTCCTGGCTGCAGTGGCAGCAGTGGGATCAGTCCCTGTGCCCAACCCGGTGCGGCATTTCGTTACCGTAAGCTTCATGTTTCCCTACCTGAAATAAGGAGGAACAGATACCTCTCTTCTTTCAAAGCGCTTTTGAAACCCGATGAGGGAAAAACAGCAAGAGCAACCTGGGGAGAAGCCAGCTCTTCTCTTTAACAAAGCGTTTGTAGGGGAAAAGCCTGAAAGTGGGACTCCTGGAGAATGAAAACTTTTATGTATGTGTGTATAATAAATTTTATGTATTATATCATAGATATAGTTATTATATATAATATATAATTATATATATATGCATGTACCCCACCTCTTCTTTCCCCCTACTTTGTTGGGGAGGGCAGTTGGGTTCTGTGCTGGTTTTGGGGGAGGACATGGGGCTGGTGGCTTTGCCCCTGCGTTTCTGAGCACCACGCGGCAGAGTACCCCCAGCCTGTCTCTCTGCCCGCTTTATAAGAGATGTCTCGTGCAGGGCTCTGCAGCGCCCGGGTGTGTTTTAAACACACATAGGTGTGTTGGTGCTGGAGGGGCTGTGCGGGCTGAAAGATAAACTGTCCTGGAGTTTTCTTTGCTCTGGGATTCCTACTGTTGCCAGTTGGGGCGGGTTTATCGTAAATCGTGCGGTGTTGGATGGTTTTTTGGCAAGTGTCTTTGCAGGGTTGTGTAACCAGCGTCTCGGCTCCTTTTGGAAGCTGAAGCGGTTTCATCCCTTGCAGGTGGGTAAAGGGGTGAATCTGGTGGGACTGAGACCGGGGCAGGATCTGCCCTGTGGCTGTGCTGAGCACATCTTGTGCCAGCCAGGGTTCTGATCTGATACCTACCCACATACACATCACATATTTATGTATTTAACCCATAAGGCTACGAGCTGAAACCCAAGCATGATTTTTTTTTTTCTTTTTTCTTACCTTTTGCTTCAGATCTGTGTTACAGGCTCATCTTTCACTACCTAAACCCCTGTTTTGGGATCAGCCTTCACTGTTGCCTCGGCTCTCCTGGCCCTGTGGCTGGCACTAGGCTGCTGTAACAGCAACCAGCTTTAACGAGGGCTGCTCTTAATTATGGGAGCTGCTGTTTATCTCCACGACTCTGTTTGCTGCTGACAAAAGCCAGCTCGGGAGGGGGGTCTCTTGTTAATAAGCCGCGTGTGCGCCCCAGCAGTGATATATTGATGTATTTTTATTAAATATTCTCTTTCAAAGGGCCACATATGTATTCCGCGCTAATCCGCTCATTACAAGATCGCGGGGCGGCTCGCGAGGTCGGTGAGCGTGCGCCTTCCAAAAGCTGGTTTTCATGTTCCTCGCTGGTGCGTTAGATCTTGTGCTTCCTGAAGAGGAGAGATGATGAGGGTAATAAAGCCTGGCTGTGCTAATTATTGTCATCCTTGAAGTTTAGAGGATGGAGGTGCACCGCCTCAATTAAGGAAGAAAACGGGGAGCGCTAACCTGATAATAGAAAACCCTTTCATGAATCGGTCCCTCTGGAAATGGGAAGCTCCCCCTCCGCTTCCACCCATCCACCCTTGCCAGATGCCTTCGTTGGGATGGAATAGCAGTGAGGGGAAAGGGAGTCGAGTGTTGGGGGCAAGCCGCAGTGCTGGGAAGTGGCTTTGGGAGCGGGGTGATGGTGTGGAGCCACCAGAGAAGGCTTGTCCTTGGCAGAAACCCTCCTAGCGATGGGCATCACTCCAGGCCGGGATGGATGCTGTGGCGAGGACGTGGGATCGCGTCGTTCTGGCGCCCAAGCTGGAGCAGAGCGAGGGCTGCTTGTTCATGTAACAAACCTGAAGTTAGTGGAGTGCGAAGGCACATTAAAGCTTCCTTTTTGGTGTTTACCTTACTCTCCCGCTCGGGTTGCACAGGCTTTAATTTTGTTTAAATCTGATTAAATATTCCGTTACCATTTGCTCAGCGGCTGCATAATGAACGCAGTGTTTACACTGTGAGCGGGGCAGTGGGCACCTTACGAAACGGAGATGAGGGCTCGGATTAAAGCAGCTGAGCCTACACAGACCAGCAACCACACAGGCTTTGAACTGCTGCATCCTGATTTTACTCAGTGTTTTCCACTCCTTTATTGTTTTTCCCTACTTTCATCTTTTTTTGTCCCACATAAGACACAACCCTCCTTTACGTGAGACCACTGAGTTTTCTCTTGCTGCTGCTAGAAAATGAGGTATCCTGTAGGCAGGAAGACTTTTAAAACAGGTTGGTACTTGATAGAAAGGAATAGTCCTGACTCCATCTGTGAGGTTTTCCTTTCTGTGGTGGCTCTTGGTGGCTCCTCTGTGCTGGTCGATAAAAATGTGGCATGACTCTTGCACAAACTCCTACCTCTGTCTCCCAGAGCTGTGATACAGACACTTCATGAAGAGCATCTCAACTTGTTTTCTGAAATATTTACAGGTTGCACAGAGCAGTGGTAGGGCAGGTGTGTGTCCTGAAGGGGGTTCATCTCTTCCTACCTGGCCTCAAGTTCCTTTGGTTGCCAGGTGTGGGAGCAAGTGGAAAAGGCAGCCTTGGCTTTGCAGGAGCCTTCTGCCTGCCTGGTCAGGTCTGCTCTTGGTGGCTTGGAGCTGCGAGGTGAGACAAGCATCAACCTGGAAGGGAATTTGGGAGAGGCTGTGAGCTGTCCCTTGCTGCTCTCCCAAGGTGGGAGCGAGCGGTAGGGCTGGGAGGCGTGTGGTGCTCCCTCTTGTCTTTTTCTAGTTTCAAGAATTAGGATGGAGATTTTTTTCGTCGACAGCCAGCCGGACCCGTGGCAGCTGGAGACACATCGTGGCACAGAGCCTGTGTTGGGGGATGCTGCAGCTCCTGCCTCCACAGAGCTCGTTTTGGGGGGCTGGAGCCTGCTGTCCCTGCCGCTCGTTCTCTTGGTTTAGGATGCCCTGAGCTGGGAAATCATGTGTGTGGGTGGCTGCGGACGTGGTCTGAGTCTGCACCCAAGGGTGATACTGATGGGTGCTGGTGATGCTCTGAGAGCTTTTGCTCCATCCCTGCCTACTGTAGGGAGCAGGACACATCCTGTCGGGCTGTAGGAATGGGGTTTTGGCCTCATTTCCATTTTTTTTGTGTTTTTTTTTTTTTTTCTCCTCTCACAGGCAGAGAGGGAGCCTGAAGGGGAGGTTTGCCTCCTGTTCTTTTCTGAGGATGCTTAGCACTGGAGGAGGAGGTGGCGATGGGAATGAGTCATCTGTCTAGCAGGTCGCTTCTCCCCCTTCAGCGCTGCTCCCACGCGAGAAGGTGGTGGTTCTCCTCCTTCCTCATCAGGGGAAACAATAAAGCTGTCATAGCCCGTTGCCTCCTGCCATGTGAGGCCCCGGCTGCTTTTAGAGATGCCTTCAAGGGAGAGCACATCAGGACACTTCGGAGGCATCTCCAGTGCCATCCCACACCTCCCAGCTGCTAGGACATTTGTGCTTTTGTGCTTTATCTCAGGGGGGGACAAAAAAAAAGGCTTTTTCAGGCAGGGTGCAAAACAAAGGCCCCCCCCCCCCCCGCAGTCCCCTTGCTCCCATTTCTAACAGCTGCCAGCACAGAGCAGAGCCCGGGGGCCAGGCAGGGTATAGCAATGATCTGCAATATGGGATGTCCTGAGCTGCGTGGTTTTTCCAAGCGTGTTTTAGCAGCTCCTGGGAAATGATTTCATATTGAGTGTGAATGTTTCCCTGACCCCTGTGAGCAGAAGGTGACCGAGTGTTCCGTGCAGCAGGTGCTGATGCCGTGGCTAATTTAAACCCCAAATTCAGAGAATCCAAGAACAGTTTGGGTTGGAAGGAACTTTAAAGATCATCTCGTTCCAACCCCTCTGCTACAGGCAGGGACACCTCTCTCCCACCAGCCCAGGTTGCTCCAAGCCCCGTCCAACCTGGCCTTGAACACTTCCAGGGATGAGCTTCCACAGCTTCTCTGGGCAACCTGTGCCAGGGTCTCACCAGCCTCACAGTGAAATAATAAATTCGGTAGCTCTAAGCAAATGAGCAGAGCTCGGCCAAAGGCTTCAGCTTTGCCATCATGCCCTGTGGCAGACTTTGATTTGGGTGAGCAGGTACTGCTCTTTTCCTTGTTAGGATCTGGGTTCAGACTCTGCTCTGGGTCCCAGAAGTTTGAAACAGGTTGTCGTTAGCAGATGTTGAGAAATCAGATGTAATATCTTATCAGGGCTTGCAAGTGCTGCTTCAATCAGTTGTCCCAGCAATTATAGGTGTTGGGTGAAGCAGCAGATCCTGGTGGCTTTTCATAAGCTCTTACAGAGTTCTCCAGTGGTATGCGTGAGAGGAGAGGCAAGGGGATGGGCTGTGCTGCAGCTGGCCCGATGATGCTTGGCTTTGGGAGAAGCTGAGCCTGTTCCTTCACATCTTTAGGTTGTCACACAAGGGTTTTGGGGAGAGAACTGTCTTGGAGGTTGGAGGAGCGTGGAAGAGAGCAAGAACTAGAAGGGGAGGCTGCTGGCAGTTTCAGGTGGTGCAACAGTCCAGTTTGGACCTAAGGAGGGAAATAAGGTGGGTCTCTGTCCTCCCATGTGTGGGAGCAATGAGAAGAAACGTGGCCTTTCCTTTGAATGTTGACTGGAAGTGGTTTTCCTGGAATCTGGTGGCAATTTGTGGTTGATGCCTGGCTGTGACCCACGGTAGAGATGTCATCATGTGAGACAGAAGGGGCAGGTGGAGGGGTATGGTGGGCTCTGCAGCTTCACAGAAACATGAGCCGCACAGTTCCAGCAAGCCCAGGTGCCTGCTGGCTCAGGATGCTGTCAGAGATTCTCTTGGCTGTTGTTTTTCTTGATTTTTCTGGGGAATTTCTTTGGTGTAACCCCAGTTTCACGTGAAGACAATTTTTACTCTCAGCAATGGCCTCTCTCCTTCCGCTTAGCCCTAAACTTCCCTAAGACAGAAGCTGGTGACTCCCACCTTTACCCCCACGGCCTTTTATTTTGAGCAGAGGTGTGTGGCTCCTTCTGCAGCGATGCTGCTTGTGGTGGGTGGTAACAGGAGCCGATGCATCTCCTGCTGTTTTGTGGGGCCAGGAGACGGGGTGAGGCAGGATCAAGGGGAATGAGCACAGGGTGGGCTTAGGGGATCTTGGCCCTGCTACAGCGCGGTGTGCATAGAGGGTCGCGGCAAGTAGTGTGCCCACGGAGAGGCTGGAGCCACGAAAATGTGTGATAGCGGGATCACCGAGTCCTCCTCCTCCTCTTGCACTGTGGAGCTGCCTTCTTTCATCTTCAGGCTTCTGCTTCTGTCCATGACACTGGTGAGAGCAGAAGGTTGATCAGCAGCACCTATGCCCCTTTGCTGTGTGAAACAGGCTGTGCTGATACAAACACCCTTACGGGACGTTGCCCAACCCCAGGACCTTGGTGACAACTGGGTTTTCTGAGCAGTGTCAGGACCAGGCTCCTGCCCTCCTCGAGGTCTGCAGGAGCTGGTGCCTGGCAGCATCTAGACTGCTTTCCAGCTCTGGCACGAGGAGGAGATGACCTTGCCAGTGATGTTTTGGGATCAAAAAGCAAGTCCCCGCCCATGCGCGCGTGGCTGGGCCCCATCAAGCAGCAAGAGCATGGGCCACAGCGACCTGTGCCCATCTGTCTGTCTGTCCATCTGTACACTCATAGCTCTTCCTCTGGCCCTGGCAGCCTCTGGCCTTTCAGCTCTGTTGTGCGAGGAAAGGTCAGCGCTGATATTAATCTCTAAATTTTTTTTTTTTTTGGCCATTTATAAAGTGTAACTTGAACTAAAAAACCCATTGTAGCAAATAGTAGGCTTCTTGTGTGGCATCCTTGAATAGGAGGGGTGTTATCCCATCCCCATGACAACGAGCATTTGAATTAAGAGCCGTCTACTCGGAACAATTTGCCGTCACATGGTTCAGAGGAAACACTTTAAAACCCTTGTAGTCTTTTCAATAGGCTTGATTGTTAGAGTCTCCCAAACTTAATCATTAACAGGGCTCTGCAACAGATAATTACTGTGCTTTGCATTTTTCTGCCCCGCACGTGACCGGCGCAGTCCCGGGACGCAGGTCGCTGTTGGCTCTTTCTCCTCGCTGAGGAGGTGGATGAGAGAAGTGGGTGATGGACTTTGGCCGGCCTGAAAAATGTGGGCAGTGGCCACACACGTGGAGGGTGGGTGGTTTGCAGGAGGAGAGGGAGAACCAGATGTCTGCCAGAGTGTCCCCGTAATCACAGAATGGTTTGGGTTGGGAGGGATCAAGATCATCTCGCTCCCTGCCATGGGCAGGGACACCTCCCGCCAGACCAGGGACTTTTCTTCCTTCCTTGATGCATGGGACTTTCTTTCCTTCTGTGGAAATAACCAACCCTCTGCCACAGTTCCTTGACCTTGCAGCAGTCATAAATGAAGGGTTTAAAATACGTGCTAACACTTTGCCTAGTTGTAGGGCTTGGTGTAGGACAGGTGGGTGCTGACTGTGCTGCTCGATGCCTGGAAGAGGTAGCTCTGCAATGGCAACGCCGACTACTCCCGACGTCAATAAGAGCAATATCACTGACAGAAATGCCTCGTTAGGGTTTGGTTGTTTTTGCTAATGAGCTCTTATTGCCTAGATGAGGGAATAGTCATTTTGCATCCCACGGAAGGATCACCTGCAGGATGGTCCCGGCAGGACCCGACGTGCCTGGGTGCAAGGCTCTTCCCAAAGTCACCGTGGGAGCTGGTTCAGCCAATGGGCTCCTGGCAGCTGGCTGTGGTGGACGTGCCCCCTTGTCCTGCATTAATCTGATTTGCATTGTGTGTGTGGAGCAGGTGGCAACAACGTCATTTGCAATTTCCGTGCCTGCCTTTTGGAAACAGCGCCTTTTGATGGGATGTTAGAATAGCTGGGGCCCGGCTGGCAGGACTGCTGCCAGGAAAAGAAACAGGCTTGAGCAAGCCTCATGCACCTTCAGAATGTGCTTGGGTTGGTTAAGACTTTCCCACCCTTCCTTGGCCAAGGCAAGTGGTGCTCGGGAACAGCCTGGATTCCATCAAGAGACATGGCTATATCTCCACCATAATGTAAATTATGTCGTAGTGATAGGAGTGTGTGGAGAATTCACTGCTTCTGCTTTTGGAAATAAAGATCTTGCTCCTCCTTGTGTTTATGAAGAATCAAGGATACTGTTATCCCATGACAACAGTCTTTTTGGTCAATGCTGTTGCTTAAGGAATATTTATGTTTTATTTTGCCTCTAGAAGGGAAACCCTGACGAATGACATGGGGAGGCAGTGCTGGGATGGGTGTCGCTGGGGATGGACATCCTGCCCTGTCCCCATGTAGGTCCCTGCCTGCAACTGCTGCAAGATTTCCATGGGTAATCTTCTCCTAGTCTTTCCCTTGGAGTAAAAAAGATCTCCTTGTCTTTGGAAATCCTCAGAAAATAGATAGGAAATAAATGCGGGGTGGAGCCACCCTGCCACCTCCAGAGCGGTGGGGAGAGCTGGGGCTCGCTCTGTTACTGCCAGATGCTTAGAGGAGGAGAGCTGAATTCAATCCAGGAGATGATGGAAAAATCAGAGGAATGATTTCCCCAGGAGCTGCTTTGTGGTCTTTAATCTGTTAAGGCCCTGCTCCCACGATGGGCTGAGCAATCTTGCTTTGTGCCAAGGCCCTGCGAAGATTCAAGAGGGAGGACGGGACGACAGGTTTGCTCAAGCCCACGTGCCCACCTCTGGAAGTTGCAAAACGTCTTGGTACATGAAAAAGAGGAGGGATACGGGGAAAGGGAGGCTGCCAAGTGCTTTAGAAGCAGCAAAGCATTAGTGGCAAAGCGCTGGGATGGAAGCAAAGATACGATTCCTTAGCAGGGGCCCAACTGTAGTTGTGTTGTGTGTTTGAGTGAAGAACAATGGGGGTTTACAAGAACACTTCAAAAGAGCACCCAGACAACACAGACTGTGGCTTTTTAGGTGCAGTCGCTTAATTTTACAGCTCTTTTGTTCTTCACTCCTTAAAGAGGTCTGCTGTTGCTCTTATTTGTGAATGGAAAGCATAGAAGGAAATAAGGAAAAAGCACAAAACCAAACCAAGAAAAAAACCAAAACAACCTTCTTGCAACAGGCATTTTAGATGGGAGCAGACCTTGTGAGCCCTTTGACCTTAGTAATGGGTTGGTGGGGCTGTGGCCTCTACACCATCCCCAAGGATCCTGCCTCCTGGACCTGAGCTGGCTTATTTATCTAGAGCAGCAGGTTTCTGTTGGGTTCCCCAGGGCAGAATAGCTGGGGCCACCAGCAGGAATACCACCGTCACACTCTTCTTTTGAGGCTGAGTTTTTGGGTGTGGGCAGAGATTGGGTCTGCACCCACATGGGCCCTTGGTCTCACCCAGAACTTCCATCCCTGGTGGACTTAAACCTTTCTGTGGGTCCAGTTCTAAATACCCAAAGAGGGAAGAGCAATGGGTTTGACACCAATTATGCAGGAGTGCTCCCCAGAGCAGCTTTTTGGGGTGAGAAAGAGCAGAGGAGGTCTCTTACCTCTCCTCGCAGCAATGTGTGGGGCTGGAGGGGGGGGTTGCTAAAGACCAGTGAGAGAAGTCAGGGTTGCAAACCCTTTCAGCTGGAGATGAGAGTTTGGCTGGGAGAGGGGACAGATGCTTGGCTCTGGGGCTACCTCTCTGGGGCAACTGCCTCTTCTGCTTCTTTGGGCTCTGTCGCGGAGGACAGACTTGTGTGCCGTGGCAGTGTGAGCACAGAAAGTCTCCCTGCTGCTGTGTAATTGAAAGCTTTTGCCAGTGAGATGTTTAATTAACTCTGGCTTTCTAAGGTTAATATCCACACATGTATGTTTTTCAGCTGGGTCTTTCTGTTAAATTAGCTGGAGTTTGGCCCCGACTGCAAGAAATTCCTCATGGGACTTGCTTGGGTTGTGGCAGCGTTTCTCTTGGCTGGTGGTTCTGGGCTGGTGGGAGAGATACAAACTGTGTGGCTGAAGGATTTCCATAGGGGGAAGGTGAATGCAATGGGGATGAGGTATTTTAGAGTCTTGAAAACCATAAACCACCAATGATGGCGATTCCACCACCCCCTGGACAGCCTGGACCAATGCTCTAGTAAAGGAAGGTCTTGGTTTGAGTCGTGGCCATCCCTCCCATCTCCTGTCCTGCCTCTACTAAATATCTCGTTCACCCTTAGTCCTTCAGTATGTAGACAGTGAGCACCCCAGCCACGGAATTTTCAGCGTGTTTGAAGGTGTCTGGTGGAAGGGAATGGATTTTGGGTGGGCTGTGGCAGTACTACGTACCGGTGCAATAGGAGAAAACTTAGTGGGAAGACTCAGGGCGGTCGATAACATTTCTCTCTCACTTCCTTTTGCAAGGCACTAAGACTTTTCCTTACTCAGCCTGCTGTCTGTGCTGCTGCTGAGCCCGCGTTAGCCTCTTCAATCTGAGCCAGTTTTGAGTTATTAGGGCCACAAAGCTGCTCCTGGAACTCATGGCACCCGATGGTTTTAACAGTTAAACACAAGCCCCTTTTTCCCCTTCAGCTGTTGTTTTGTGGCAGCAAGGGTTGGTTGTTTTTTTTTTTTTGGGGGGGGGGGGGGGTGAAACAGATACCCTTGGGAAGAGCCATAACCCACTGACCTCAAGAGGATGCAGCTAACGTGGATGAAGCACCGTGCCGCTGGCGGCTGCAGGAAGGAGTTAACTGAGGTCAGCAGCCTGTTGTTTTTTTTTCCCCCTCAGCTGATAAGGAAAAGGAAGTTGGTATTTATGTCCCTGCAGCAGCCTGGTTAAATAGGAAAATAACAAATGGAAACAGAACACATTTCCAAAGGTGCCCTTCTTTCCTGAAGGTGCAAAATAACAGATCTGGTTACCTCTTCCCCTACCATGGGTTGCTCATCTAAGATTTGTAGGAACGTGGCTTCTCCCTGGTGAAAAGACTCACATCGAGGTTCTAGAGTAGGTCAACAAAGAGAAGGGCAACGAAGCTGGAGAACAAGTCTAATGAGGAGCAATTGAGGGAACTGGAGTTGTTTAGTCTGGAGAAGAGGAGGCCGAGGGGAGACCTTATTGCTCTCTACAGCTGCCTGAAAGGAGGTTGTAGAGAGGTGGGAGCTGGTCTCTTCTCCCAGGTTACAAGTAATAGTGCAAGAGGAAATGGCCTCAAGTTGCACCAGGAGAGGTTTAGATTGGATATTACAAAAAATTTCTTCACTGAAATTTTTGTCGTGCACTGGCACAGGCTGCCCAGGGAAGTGGTGGAGTCGCCGTCCCTGGAGGTATTTAAAAAACATGTGGATGTGGTGCTCAGGGACACGGTTTAGTGGTGGTCTTGGCAGTACTCGGTTAACAGTTGGACTTGATGATATTAAAGGTTCTAACCTAAACAATTTTATGATTCTATGCATGTAAATCTCCATATTCTGTTCATCCCATTGATGAAAGATGAACCCTGGATGGGTTCACTGACCCATTTTGCACCTCTCTATCAGGCAAGGTGAGCTGTGTCCTGCCCCCAGGGTGAGCATGACCTTGGTGGCCAATGTTGGTGCATGAAGATGAGGTCGGTCCCACCTGGATGGCTGCAGGGAGGGCTCTGGACTCACTGATACATGGTTGCTGAGATTCACACAGGTTTCCTTCCAAAGGCAGAGCTGCAGCTCTGCTTGGGTGATGGTCATCGGTGCTGGGTGCCCAGATTTCTCTAAGGCAAACGCCGGGAGCCCATTTGTATCTAACATTTGCCACCATGTGGGAATGAGGAGTGAGAATTTCCATCAGATGCGAGCACTGCTGGGGTTCTTATCATCCTCCAGCATTTATTTCAGCCAGCCACCTCGACAGTCCCATTATTATTTGCACATGGGAGATAAATGAGCGTTTCCATGTAGTCAAAGCAAGTATTGATTAAGGTCTGGGAAGGGGCCGATCAATGCGATGCTGTTTTCCCCTGGTTGGATGTATGGGGCTGCTCGGCTGACGGCTGTCCCAAGCACTCTTTGCCCCTCGTTAACAGTCATATGCACTCAGACAATAAGGGCCTATTGTATTGGCTTAATGCAGGGCCAATCTGGGAATTAATTGGGATATTTGGGAGCACCGTAGCTGCTCGCGCTGGTACAAGGTCCTAGGTTTCCTCTCCTAATCTGCCCCAGGCAACTAGGATCTCCCACAGGTCCCCGTGCTGGATAATGTGTGTAAGCTGGTTACAGTGAATTTATACAAATAAGCAGGCAATTCTACTCAGGCTGAATGCAACTTCATTAAGACCCTACGATAATTTGAGAGTGCTTATTGCCTGTTCTTTGAACCCTGCAAAGGAAGATTTTTGAGCAACGATTGACTTTGCGTTTGCGGGTCATGGGGATGGCTCCAGCCCTCAGGCAGAATTCTCCTCTCTAGAAATACTTTTTTCCTCTTTACTTCCCTCCACAACCACTCTGTTAAGGCGAAAAATCATCGCAGGAAGTTTTATTTGTGGAAAAAGGTTAACCTTGCTCACGGGTGAGCTGACAAACTGCTGGCTGGCTGCAGCGGCGTGCAATGGAGTAATGGTAGCTCCCTGCTTGGGAGCTCAGTGCAATGGGTCTACCTGACAAAATCCGTGCCTGGAGAACAAATTGAGCTGAGATGGATCCCTGCCAGTCCAGAGATTGCTGCAGGGGAAACGGTGGGATTGGGGGGATGGTGGGGATGGAGGTGGAAATGGGTCAGGTAGTGCTGGGAGTCAGGGTGTGAACATCCATGCTTGGGTGGGAGCTGAAGAGGAGCAGGTAGGACAGGATGATGCCTGGAAAAGCTTTCCCACCTTGCACTGTGCACTCGTGGAAATGAGCTATGCTACCACAGAAAATAAGAGGCTTTTTTTGGAAGAGGAGAGGCAGGGAGGGTATCCCTGAGGGGACAGGGTGAACTCAGGGACGAATCCAGCTCCTTGCACAACTGCAAAGAGAGGGTGGCTGGTTCTTCATTACAGCATCAGCTCAGCACCACTTTCTGGCTCTTCCCGTGTAGCCAGGCATTGCATTTCACCCCCGGGGCTGCGTGTTCCATGGATTAATTACCTGTCATGGACATGTGGGCTTTGCTCCCACCACTCTCTTCCAGCCCTGTCGGAATTGCTGTTTCAGGACGGGTGCCTGCTCAGAGCCCTGTGTTGCATTTACGTTGTGGACCCACCCCACCAACCCAGCATGCAGGTTGGGTGGGCAAAGCACAGATGAGGGTCGGGGCAAACTTTGTGGTCGGGAGAGGCATTTACCTGGGTACAAGCAGCATTGCATCAACAAAGCCGTAAACACTGCCTGCTTCAGAAATGTTAGCAGAGGCTCATTGCGTCAGAAGAAAAATTATTACTCTGTGCACAAACTGACCGGGCGAGCAACGCGACCATGGCTTTCAGCCTTGCATCCAGCTCTCCAACCCTCCAGCCAAGGAGGTGCAATGCCTGGGCAGTGTCCTGGCATGAGCAGGGGCAGAAACACCTATTTAATTCTCAGATGAAGCTGAATTGCTTAAGGAAAAGGCTCTTCCCCGCCCCCGCAAGGCTCTTGAATATGTGTTCTTGCATACACCATATATATCAGGAGGACTTTTGGGCAAATCACTGCATTTTGCATTAAGATCAGGCACTGAACCTTGGTTTTAGGGGTTTTGCAATGACCGTTAGATCCAACCACAATCCCATTTTGACCAGGCTCTGGCAAAATGTCCCTGAGGCCATTCCCAGGAGGGGATTATCTGTGCTTTCCCAGCTTCTGAGCAAGCTCTGGCCAAATAAGTGTCAAGAGCCATGGAACCTGCAGAAAAATCCTGAGCTTTGAGACAAAACTCAGGTTTCTGGCTAAAATGACCATGTGCAGAGGTGCTAGAGAGGAAGGCGTGTGGAATAAGTGTCCTTCTCCTTAGCCCAGCTGAGCAGGGACTAAGCCTGTGCATGTCAATCCCACATTGGTCTTTACACCAGAATCTGTGGCTGGTGCCTGCAGCACGATTCCTCCCGTCTGGCCCTGGTGTAAGCAGGATCAGCATTTTGGTCCAAATCAGGGAAGAGTTAGAGGTGGTTTTTAAGGGGCGGAAGCAGGATCTCCTGAGGGTCTGCCTTGCAGTGGAAGCTGCTGAACCAGCTGTTTTGCACATCTGCAGAGCTTGCCTGAGATGAGAAGAATCGTAGGATGATTTAGATTCGTAGAGTCATTTTGGCTGGAAAAGACCTTTAAAAGATCATCGGAGTCCAAATCATGGAATCATAGGGTCATAGAATGTTCAGGGTTGGAAGGGACCTCTAGAGATCACCCAGTCCAACCCCTCTGCCAGAGCAGGGTCACCCAGGGCAGCCACACAGGAATGTGTCCAGGGGGGTTTGAAAGTCTCCAAAGATGGGGACTCCACACCCTCTCTGGGCAGCCTGGGCCGGGGCTCCAGCATCCTCACAATAAAGAAATTTCTCCTTCTGTTGAGGTGGAACTTCCTCTGTCCTAACTTAAACCCATTATTCCTTGTTCTGTTGCTGGGCACCACTGAGAAGAGATTGTCCCCTTCCCCTTGACCCCCACCCCTCAGATATTTCTATACGTTCATAAGGTCCCCTCTCAGCCGTCTCCTTTCAAGGCTGAACAGCCCCAGTTCTCTCGTTTGTCCTCATTTACTCCACTGTGACCCTGGGCTGGCACCGGCAGCCTCAGTGCCGTTTCGCTGGCTCTGTCAGCGGGGTGGTGGCAGCAGATGGGATGTCCCACGTTGGCAGGAGCATTGAAACGGGGGAGAACAAGGTTGGGGTTGGCCAGGAGTCTTTGTTTCGGGGGTGCCCAGTGAAGATGGGGAGCCAAGGGGGAGGAGGAAGGCGCCGGCACGGCTGCGCCGGGAGCCCAGCTCCCATCTGGCTGCCTTATCAAGCCCCGCACAGCCTCGCGTGTCACATTGGGATGTAAATCGCATTAATTGAATTCACTTTGGCTGCGCTTTTGGGAGCAGACAACGACCGAGTCAAAAAATCTCATTTGCATACTGATAAGACACAGTTGAAAAATGATGCCTTCTAATGAATAAAATGTGTGTAACTGGTCCAGCTTGATATTAGCATTAAAGTGTTAATCACTTTGGCATACAAGTTTATAGTGCTGAGTAAATTTGTCTTCAAAGGGTCCTGAAACAGAAATCTATGTTTCTGGACTGCCATAGCAACATAGAGACGTCTTCATTGTATTTCTTGGTCAGAAAGCAGGTGCCAGCTTCTAATTAAAGCCTAATTTGCAATTTGTGTCCTATTCACTGTTTTCATGGGAACTTTGATGGCTGATATAGCAGTAAGCAATAACCAGCAGCAAGACTTGAAAGCGGTAATGGAAATTCATCCTCCCCTGGGGCTGCTGAGCTGAGCAAGCACGGCAGAGAGAAGGGGCCAGGGACATGTTGTGACGTGTGTCCTTCATCCAGGAGGCTGCTCACAGCAAGGGAAGATGAAAATCATTGCACAAGAGCTGATGCCAGCCTTGCAGGGGCTGGTAGTTGTCTGGCTCCAACCTCCTCGGGGCAGCTCTGACCCCCCCTCTTTGAAGACAGATGGAAAAGGCTTCTTCCAAACTCCCGATTAAAGGATCCAGATTAACAATGCCCATGGAGGTGTCTCATTGCACATGTTCTCCAGCCTGCCTGCTGACCTGCAGCATCTCATTCTTTTCAGTCTTTTCCCTGCCACCTATCTGTCTCCTCATTCTGCTTCTAATTACAGGCTTATGAGCTTTTGACAGCACTAATATTAAAGGTAATTAGCAGCAGCAGGTCCACTGGTACACAGATCTGTGGTGGAAGTGTGTCCTGCTGGAATTATCTGCCCTGGGAGCACCAGATTTTGAGACACGTGGAGATGGAAGGCCAGCACCTATCTATAGAGGTGTTGCTGACAATAAGAGGATGCTGCTCTCCCAGGGCTGTATTTGCTTCTGCTGACTGGGGGTTTGGAAAGGGACCCGAGGGGGTCAGGGCTCAGAACCCAGTGAAATTCAATGCTGCTTCAATTTCCTTTCAATATTGCAGCCTTGGGTGCTGGCAGAGGAGCTGTGCCTTCCAAAAAGCTCAGCCCACAAAGTAGAGTCCTGCTGTATGGTGGCTGTCAGAGACGGAGCAGGTCCTCTGAGCCACAGGCTTTTCTGAAGATGTTCTGCAGCTGCAGACACCGAGTACCTATAAATCCTGGTGGTACCAAGATTTTTCAGTGCTCAGCCCCACTCCTTGCAAGGCTGGAAGTGGGTTGAAAGCCCCTCAGTGCACATTGTGCCTCCCAGCAGCTTGCTGTTGAGTTTGTCATGGATAATTTGTGTGGCAGCAGATTCAAGGGTCAGTGGTCTGAAGGACCACTTGCTGAAGGACCATGGAGGTCTCTGCCTTGACAAGGAGAGAGTTGACACAGTCGGGGCTGACAAAAGGGAGAGTCAGGGTTGGGTTGATGGTCTCCATGGTTGATGGAGTATTCTCAGTAAGGAATTTTGCATGTGCAACAGGAATATGCTACCACGTTGGGTTGGGGCTGTGGGGCAGCTGAGGACAAGCTAATAGAGAAGAAGTCACACTGTGTTGTGTCTTTCAGGACAAAAGATGAGGGTTGGGGTCTTTTCCTGGGCGATTAGTGACAGGACGAGAGGGCACGGCCTGAAACTGCGTCTGAGGAGGTTCAGGTTGAGTCTCAGGCAGCCCTTCCTCACGGAGAGGGTGCTCGGGCACTGGGATGCTCTGCCCAGGGCAGGGGGAGTCACCATCACCGTCCAGGAGAGGCTGGATGTGGCACTTAGTGCCCTGGTCTGGCTCATGTGGTGATGTTGGGCCATCATAGGCTGGACTTGATCTCAGAGGGCTTTTCCAGCCTCAATAGTTCTGTGATTCTGTGAACCATGCACACAAACATGGATCACACCAATGCTGGTGGAGAGGGACACCTGAAGGATCTCCTATCCAAGCTCCTCCTTCAGATGGGATTCAGCTGGTTCCTGTTGCCCAGCTGAGCCCTGAAAATCCCTGTGGAGGCAGATGCCACCTTGAGCCCCTGCTCAAAAGCTGCACCACTCTCTAGCAGAGCAGTTTTCCCATGCCATTCCGCCTGCTGCTCCTTACCCACCTCAGCTCAGATTTTCAGCTGTGATAAATCAGCACAGCTCCACCAAAGCCAATTTGACACCAGCTGAGGCTCTAATTCCTGGTACTCAACCTCCTGTCCCTCTGTTTCCTGCTGCATTAATTCCCTCCGTAGACGCTGTAGGATACGTGCTTGTCAAAGTCCTATAATCCAGCGTGGAATGTTCCTGCTTTTATAGCAAAAAAAAAAAAAAAAAAGAAAAGAAAGAAAGAAAAAAAAGAAGTCAGTGGCTAAACCCTGGTTTCACTGTGTGGTGCTCCAGGAGATGCTGCTTCAAGTGCATCACACACATGGTTAAATGGGATGCCAAATGTTGCATTCTTCTGCCCTCAGCCCCCCAATTCCCCTCTCCATCCCCTCCTGGCTCAGTTACGATGCAAAAAGGTAGATCTCAGCTGGACTGTTTATCAGCTGCTAATCTCCTTCCTGAAGAATCTGGGTCCCCCTGGGTGAGCCTACAACCACTGGCATCCCGGGAGTGTGATCATCTCCTAATAAGCACATTCTCCCGATGGCCTTATGGCTTAATTATACCGCACGCGGTCTCCTGCGCAGTGTGATACGGTGAAGGCGCTGCAGCACCTTGCAGGAGACCTGACCTCTGCCCTTGGCTTCTCTTCTGCAACCCAGTGAGGGTCAGGAGAGGCATCACCAGCCTTTATTGCCCCGGAGAGCTGGCAATGGGGTGGGTTGGGATGGATCTGGCAGGAGCCCAGGTAATGCTCTGTGCTTGTATCCAGCTTTCTGTTTTAGGCTCAGGGCCCTGGCAGCAGTTAGAAATTACAAATTAAAATTACGAATGAAGAAGGCAAGTGGATGGATTTAGACAGTGCTCTGATGCAGCTTATGCCCTGTGAGTGACCCCCTAACTAATGGTATAGAAGAAAAGGGAGGCTTATGCGTAGTTGTTTATATGATCTGGGATCTCAGCTGACAGTTTTCTATCCGGTGTTATTTCCTCCACCTCATGGAGCTCTGCTAATGTCTGTGCTGGGAGTCCTTTCTAACCAGCGAGCACTTTTCAAGCCGTGTAAAAATGACCCTGGGCTGATGCACGTGCACAAGCAGACATTTATGCATCACACATCCTGAAGCCAGGGTGAAAAACCCCAATAAAGAGGCGTGGTGCACTCAGATATTCAACTAAATCAACAGAACAAATCCGGAATGGGAGAAAAACGTGAGGGGGGGAAAAAACCAAACAAAGAAACCCACCCAAAACTTGCTCACATAACAGGAAAAGAGTAGCCCCGGGCTCTGTGCACCTCTTTCTATCAGCAAGTGGAAAACACTCTGCTCCAGGAATCCATCTCTTTCCTGCTTGCCGGAGGATGTAGATGCTCCCCACAGGGAATATCCTGTTTGCCTGAAGCCCCGCTGCCCACCGGCGAGCCGCACGTGCCAACACGCACCGCTACCATTTGAGTGACGTCTCCTAGGGAGCTGAAATAGTTGTCATAATAAAGACCTGACTAATCTAAGGGGTTTTGGTGAGATACGGGCAGGATGAGAGGTCTGGGAAATGCCTGCAGCCCCTCGAGCAGCAGCACCCGCTCTCGGCGAGCGGGGTGGTGACATCCCGTGGCCACGATGGCTTCTCTGAACCCGGCACCTCCTCTCTATCCCGCTCGTTGCCAGCCCCAAGCGATGCCCCTGGAGCCATCGCATCTTTTCCTAACACGTAATTCCCTGAGGCTTGACTCCCAGGAGCATGTTCGCTTCGGTACATGCTGGAATTGCTTTAAAACATCTGGTTTTAAGCCTCCTTAGTTTTACGGGGCATTATGTGCCTAAGTCATTTAGGCCATTAAAATAAAGCTTTTCCCAAAGGGCTTAGTGCTGCTTCCCATCACTGGGGATGGTCCTGGGAGCGTGCAGAGAAGGGGACGTCAGCTCGCAGTTGAGAGAGGGAAGTTACTTGGCTCCTGGAGTTTCTACCAGCTGGAGTTAAGGTTGTTCTAGCCCAAACACCCCTAACCACATGATAAATATTATCAGTTATTAAAATGTTTTACCGGAGCCAGAAATGTTTGAAAAACCTGTTACAACACCAAGCTAAGCATTTTAATGCGGCGTTAGGAACAGGCTCTCTCTGTTCTTAGCACAAAATGGGTGATTTTTATTTTTTTTATTCCTTAAAGCAATTTGCCAAGGACAGGGGCACGTGCCGGTGTGTGGTGGACCTGGGCCAGCCCTGTCAGAGGGTCCTTGGTGGCAACAGTGATGTCCTGTGTGGGTACTTCCCCAGTTCCATGTGGTTCCTGTTTTGGATTGGGGCACTTTTCAGGTCTGAACATAGCTGGGAAAGTGAGGGGAGCTGCTATGTTTTGGGTGTGGAGGAGTATGACCGTGTGCGAAGGAACAATATGGCATCGTGGGGTGAAGGTGCAGCACTCAAGACGCAGCTTTTCCCATGAAGCCAAGAGCTAACTCAGCCATGAATCACAGCTTCAGAAGCTTCTGAAAGCTCCGAGTTGAGGACATGTGTTAAAACACCCATTATGCTCAGAGAGGAAGCCCATGATTTCATGGAGCAGTTACTTCCCCAAATATTTTTGTGCCTAAACCAATGTCTGACATCTTGGTGTGTGCATCTAGAACACATTACAGGCTCAGGATATCAATTTACACTGAGGTGGACTCAACCTCTCCTCCTCTTCTGCTGCCAAACCAGGCTGATGGCAACGATGGCTGTGGAGACAACAGTGCGTAACCCACCCAATGAAAAACTTGAGCTGGAATACCTCCGGAGGGAGGATGACAGCTCTCATCCGTGCTTCGTGCCGGGATGCAGAGCAAATCCCGAGCAGCCAGTGCAGCATGGCTGGGACCGCTCCCCGTGGTCGTCACTTGCTTGTCGAGGTCTTTTGTATCTCTCAGCTCAGCAGCTCTCTCCTTGGCTGCAGCGAGACACTTCCTGCAAAGGAGGCGGTCTGCAGGCACGACAAAAGTAGCGGTATTGCTCAAGAGCAAATATTTGCAAAATAGAGCAGAAATATGGAGCCGTGACTCATTCGGTTCCTCTTTAGGCTCATAAGGAATAATCACTGTGTGATGCTGAGTGTGCAGTTCAAAGGCAGATGCCTTTTTTTTTTGCTGAAAGGAGAGTATTTGGGAGTGAATGTATGTATACCCTATCAGTTCGTATCAGAAATTTTTATTGCCTGTTTTCCCTACCGTGTGACTATAGAAATAAAAGAAGAATATCTTCTTTCTGTCCGCAAAGGCAATAGCAGGGCATCTCCCACTGCCTGGGAAAGGTTGTCTTACTCCCGTTGTGGAGCAAGGGCCCTTAGACACGAGCTGTCGCCAACAGCACCAGCCAAGGATGCGCTGATTTCTCCCCTGGGTCGGTGGAGAAGTGAATTTCAGTTTGGTTTGGGGTTCAGGTTGAAGTACTTGATCTGTTTGCTAAGGGAGTGACATGGGGAAAAGGAGGTCGTTGGCCCTCTATAAAAGCTGAATAAGGACGGTTTGAATTTTGGACTTGTTTTCATCTAGCAAGGAGGCCACAGGATGGGGTTAGCTTATGTGCCAAACTGTCCCTAAAATCCAGGTGGGTTTGATCCAGAGTTTATAGTCAGATCAATCCCTGCTTTAGTTTGAACTCCAGGGTTCAGGAACCTGGTTCAGACTCAGCTTATTCTGAAATTTGGGTATTTCTGGTTTTGGCTTATTTCCAGTTCTAACATTGGTTTTAGCTGGTGGAGAACTAAGGCCCACTGGAGTCAGATGGAGTTTTGAATTCACTTGACACTAAGCTGGCCTGTGGACAGACGGTCTTCCAGCAAATCCAAGCCCGATTCTGTTCTCTTTTACCCCTCTGTAAAGCCAAAACTGAGCCAAGGGAAGAAGAGACTTGCAGGCACTGAGACTTCTCCGGGGGCTGGATTGGGCAACTCAAACCTGGGGGAGTGAGCAATGGTACAGCCACACTCAGTAGACTCCAACTGCTGCTGCAATTACTTTACACGCTGTTTTAGGCACTCGTATTGTCATTTTGGTGTCTTATTCAACACTGACAAACAGGAATCCTTCTCTCCAAGTCATGAAGGGGACTTAAACTTCAAGGGCTAGTTGACTGCACTGGAAAAAGACACTTTTACATGTTGCTATAAAACCAGTCTAAACTAACGAGCCTCATGAAAAGATGTGACCTGAACTATAAAAATGCACTTATTAAAGTCGTGTGATAAATTAAAGAAAGACACGCTTGCCTCTTCCTAAGGAGCTGCACAAGAAATCAAGGTAAGGCAGGTTGATTTCTGGTGGCTCTCTCCCAGCTGGGAGTGAAGAATTAGCACAGGTCAAACTGCTCACAAACCTCTGTAAAGGAATAAATATGTCTAGTCTAAAAGTCAGGCTAGAGGAAAGGAAAACTGAGCTCTGCGATCCTGCCCTATCCCAGCATGGGTAATATTATTAATTACATCTCTCTTTGCTCTTCTGTCTTGATGCTGCATTTTGGCCCCTTTTTTTTTCCCCAAGTGATGGGTCTCCAGCAAGATGCTCTGCTTTCATGTTTAGGTGCCCCAGCCCCAAATTATCAAGGTCTGCTGCTCAATTTCCACCCGTGTTTCCAACACTGATGTCAGTACGCTCAGTTCTGCCTTCAGGGGGACCAGATTTGGAAAGATTTAGGTAAGTAAAGTAGAATGATATGCTCAAGGTGATACGGGACAGTCTGTTAGGGTTTAAATTGATTTTCGTCAGTCTCAGGCTAATATTACACTCAGAGGACAGGGAACAGCTGCCTGTTTGATGCGCTGGAGGGTCTGGGTGTTGATGGTGTTAACAGCCTTCTCACTGAGTGATTAACTGCAGGGAGGGGAAAAAAAAAAAAAGAGCTGCTTTTTTGTTTTTACCTCCCTCCTTTTTTTCCCCCCAAAAAATACATTCTCATTCTTCAAATGCTCTGGAATCTTTATTAACCCACTCAAATGATTTATTCTTCTGCAAAAGGTCTGACCGGAGGGGAGCCTCCCAGATAAACTTTCGCCGACAGAAAGCTGTAATGAGGATCAAAGCAAGAAATGCTGTTAAGGAGCTGTGGGATGCTACAGCCCCTGTAACGTGGAGGCTAAGAGGCGTGAAGCTAAAGCGGTTTGTTTGTAAATCAGGCAAGTTTTTCCTCAAATCCCAGCTCCCAGAACACTAAACCAGCACTGAAACAACCTCATGTGCCTGCAAGGGCAGAGGCTGAGCCCTCCTGTTGGTGCAGGGCTTATGTCAGGACCCGTTAACGTGCAGGAGCTGCTTCTCCTCCCTTCAATTCCTCGTGGCACTAAGATGCTTCAGTTCTTAGCTGCCAGGTAATTTTCTTTTGGGTAATGCAATAGCAAGGGGAAGAGCCTATTATTTGCCAGTAGCAAGAGACTCAGCAAGAACTAATTGGACAAACGAGGCTCCGGGGATTTACAAACTAAGCAGATGAATATGCAATTGAGGAAAAAAGGCAAACAGGACTCTGAGCCATCCTTGAAGGGCACCTGGGATGGCTCTTTGCTCCTGAAAGCAAAGGGGCACATGTGCCTTTCCTCAGCTGCAACCGTGTTAGCGATGATTCTGTCCAGAGAAGTCCTTGCTCCCCCATAAACCACCTCCCACCGCTGCTTTCTCACGAGCAGATTTGTTTTACTCTGGGGATGCACAGACCGTGGCGTGCGGCAGGTATTTGGAAATATTTCCCAGGCTTTTTGGCATCCTTCCCAGCACACATTAGCCACGGGGACAGGCCACCAGCAGTTCTCGGGGTTCCTTCTGAAAAAGGAGGAGGGAAGGAGGGAAAGAGCAGGAAAACAAAGGTCGCTACGGGGAAAAATTAAGATTTTTGATTTTCCCCTTTAGATGAATATTCTTTGAAAGAATATCCTGAGCTGCGCTGGGCTCTGGCAGGTCTTTTGGAAGCTATTCCTTGCAGCTATGGGACATCAGCTCAGTGGTGCTTGTCCTGGTTTCCACTGAGCCCAGCCACAGCTCGCCAGCAAGCCGGCACCTCACCTGTGAAGCCCAGGGAGGCTGCAGGCCAGCGGCGATGTGCAGGCAGCTTGGCGTGGGACCAGGGTGGGGATTTTTTTTTAATGCCTCAGAGGAGGCTGATAGCAGCATCTCAATAGTTTCTGCCTGTCCCGACCATGTCCTTGGGCTCACCAGTGAGAAACAAAAGCCTGCAATAATGCAGGAGAACAAAATCGTTGTTCTTTGCTAAGCCATGGGGCCAGCACAGCATTTGGGGCTTGGGGAGGAAGAGAAGGAGAGCAGGAGGAAGAGGAGGAGATGGCAGTGATGGATGTCCTCTCCCTTCTTCTTGTGTCCCCATTGGTAGCTCATTTTTTGTGGGCACAGCTTCATCTCTTTGGTCCCAAGGATCACTTGCCGCTCCCTCTTGTTCTGTGTGGGAAAACAGATTAGACTGTGATTTGCAGTACACATGACACGAGGCATGGCTTAAAAACATTGCTTTTTAACTGCTTCCAGACATAATTCATTGCCAGTTTACATCTCCTTCCTTTACCACTGCCCTTTCCACCAACCTCTCTGTAGGGCGGAGCATTTATTGCACCACAAGCAAAACACAGCATACCCTCAAACCGCAAAGTCTCCGGGCATAAGGTCTCCTCTTCTCCACGTCTGGGTCTTGCTCCATAACCCAGGTAGCAAGCTGCTACCATAAAATGAATAATAAGGTGTTGTGTTCAATCAGAGTCTAGAGCTGAATATTCCTGGTCCTGCAGCCTTGGGCGTATCACTGGGAATGCCCCCGACAGACCAGCCAAGAAGTGACTGATGGTGTCGAGTAAGTTATTAGAAGCCCTTCTCGGAGAAAAACATGGTCTTGACTGGAGTTCAGATGATAGATCACTGCGTTTTCTGTAGTGCATTAGCACTTGATCTCAGAGGTCGGGCCAGAGAATAACCTTCTCCCTCTAATTGACATGCAAAGCTACAGCTGCGTATTAATTTGGATCGGGGCTGAACTTGGAGCACCGGTGCCGAGATCAGGAAAATGGAGAGTGGTAAAGCTGCAGTAAATCGCTTGGATATTTATAGGCTCTCATATGTGAAACGTTTATTTAAAACAACAACAAAAAACCCCCACGTAGTCCGTAGGATGGCCTGGCTTCCTGCCAATGGCCAAGGTCAAAAAGTCCACAGCCTGGTTTGACAGAAGCGGGAAATACGACATGGCTTTAACTGCCCGCAGAGCTTACCGGCGTGGGAGAGGTGGCTGTCATGGGCATTTTCACGGTTTTAAAAAACAAATGTGTTTTTTTTTTTTTCCCTGCAGGAGGTGAAGTGCTGAGGCTGGAGTTACTCCAAGTGGTGAATGGGGGACCCCGATACTCTCCAGAACTAAGCAGAACTTAGCCAGGTGAGACACTGCTTTTAAAATCTGAGAAAAAATAGCCACAAAGGGACTCCTTTTCCATTGTCTGAGCCTTTTCTGGCATCTGGGTAATGTTTTTATGCTTCCCTCTGCAGTCCTGATGGTCAGAAATGTGTTAGAAAAGATGTCTCCTTAACACAGCCCCAAGTGGAGCGGTGTCCACAAAGAAACGACAAGTGCTGCTGTGGTGCTGGGGGTTATGGACAAATGTCGCTTTACTTTTGGGACTTTTTTTTGCTTTTTTGTGGTACAACAGGGCTGTAGGTGCTGGGGACTGAAGAAAAGCACCCAAACCTGGGAGACCTGTTATCAACGATATCTTCGGCGCTGAGTTTTTCACTTGAGATAGGTCCCGTCAGTCAAAGCAAAGTGCAAAGTTTCCTGCTAAAGGTGAGATGACTACATAAGGTGTAAAGAAATTACGTCATCACCCTTTCCTTTAGTCCGTTTCAAAATTACACGTTCTTGTAAAGAAAAGCCTTCCGGGTCCTCTCTATACACACCATAAGCCTCAAGAACTGTCTGGCTCCCTTTTTGCGTGACTGAAGGCTCTTCATTACACCTTCCCAAATAATGGGAGAAGTCAAAATGAGAAAAAACCATAATGAAAACGGCTGATGTAAACATAGCCGTACCTTCCTACAGGTCTCTATAGTTAGCCATGCTCATTAATCATTGCTGTATCCAAGGACTTACGAATTCCAACAATTATTTTCTCTGTGCGTTTTTCTTGGGAGGAGACAATGACTAATTGGTCCTCGTCTTCGTTACTGCTCCTGGGTACTGCAGGAGCTCAGAGCGTGCCTCCAGCCAGGCTGTGTGTGGGCACAGGCTTGCAGAGGGTGAGTCCGTACAAGCGGCTGTTGCAACGAGAAAGGGGAGAACCTTCACCTCTGGGGTTGGGGATGTGCTTGAAGCAGGAATTTTGGAGATTTTCACTTTTTTTGCGGGTGGGAATATGCTGGAGCTGATCTTAAGGGAGAGATGTCATGAATCCCCCTTTAGCCTTCAGAAAAGCCCTTTCTCCATCTAAGATGTCCGTGGATACCCAAGATCTGAAGCATGGCTGTTGACCTATTTTTCTATTTATGACCTATTTTGCTGTTTTTCTCACCCGTGTCATGTGCCACTCCGATCACACTGAGTGTGAGACACTTCGTGAGCTACTGCACAGAGTCGGGGCTGTACCACGCTGCAAATACCACCATCACCCCCAGTGCTCCCTCCTCCTCTTCCCCTGTTATAGTTAAAGCACGAAGCCTGATTGCAGCAAGCACATCATGGTAACACACAGCACTCCTGCACCCTGCTCATGTGGGCAAACTAGACTGCTACAAGTAGTTTTTCCCAACAGGCATTTGCTGGACTCGAGAAGGCTCTGGGGAGACCTTATTGCTGCCTCTCAATACTTACAGAGTGCTTATAAGAAAGATGGGGATAATCTTTTAGATAGAGCCTGTTGCAACAGGAAAAGGGGTAATAGTTTTAAACTATAAGTGGATAGATTCAGGCTAGATCTAAGGAAGAAATTGTTTGCAGGGTGGTGAGACACTGAAACAAGTTGCCCAGAGAAGTGGTAGGAGCCCCATTGATGGAAATATTCAAGGTCAGGTTGGACGGGGCTCTGGGCAACTTGATCTAGTCGAAGATGTCACTGCTCATTGCAGGGGGATTGGACTAGATGAACTTTAATGATCCCTTCCATCCCAAACCATTCTATGATCCTGGATTCTATGAAAAACAGTCTGGTTGCCTCTCTCAGTCAGATGCAACTTGTGCAGCATGTGGAGCACATTGCAGCTATCTCCAGCTATGCTGTAGCATGCACATCCCCAGGCTTATTATTATTATTATTATTATTATTATTATTATTATTATTATTACTATTAGCAACAGCAATAATAAATATCACACATATTAAAATAGCAATTTTTATTATTCTTAATTATTATTCTAATCGTTATTACTCTACCACCATTCGTGACCTCAGGATGAGCTGCAGCCAATTCACGCCTGAGCACAGAAACAGGCTGCAGCAGCAGCAGATGTTGGGACTGGGGAAGGGCGCATCAGGCCGTGCCTTGATCTCTGAAACCCAGTGCCCCAGTGTGTGTGATTAATGACCCCCAACTTCATGGAGTTCCCCAGTCTCCCACTCCGATCCTGCGAGGTGCCTGGTCTTTGATGAAGCCCCAAGGTTTGACTTTTCAGGGTGATGGTCTAGCCCACCATTAATTATTTGTGGTGATGCTGCAGCAAAAGCATTTCTGTAACCTTTGCCAACATCTGCTGCTTCCACTCCCAACCCAGGTAATTTTTGAGTTTTGAACTTCCAAGTTGCAGTGGATTTGTAGAGTAGGTTTCTGTTGTTGTTTGATTTGAAGAAAGAATGAGGACTCTTTCGTTTTCACTTTGTGAATCCTGCCAGGACACGACAAAGCTTTTTAGAAGATGCTGTTTAATTAAAACACCAACAACTGGAATTTCTGGAAAAACATCAGAGGTTCTCATAAATTATCCCAGTCTCCCATTTTTCACACTCTCAATCTTCTACCTTTAGTGTAGTTTGGAATGTGTTTCAGGGGAATGTTTATGGGCAAAGCATGTTCCTGTCTATGACGGGCTTACTTACAAATTACCCTTTAATCAACAGATTTGATATTAATTAATAATTCATAGACTGCTCTTAGCATAAAATTGCATAATAATGTCTTTGATGCAGCCCAAAGTGTCCATTGTAGATGGCATAAAATGTTAATTAGCAGGAGAATGCAGTTAGGAGAAAACTCTTTTAATTATGTAATAGGCCTCATTACAATGGGTAATCAACAATGCTTCCAAATTAGCCCACTGACAGCATTTATCTAGACACAGCAAATAAACTTCTGTTTGTAGAAAATACATTTGAATATCAGCTTCTTAATTGCTTTCAGGCAGTTTTTAAGCCATTGCAGTCCCTACCAATATTTTAAAAAGGACCACGCTTCTCAGGTGAATGGGCCATATGTAAAACTTAGAGAATAATGGGGAAAATTGCTCACAAATATTTGTTCAGATATGCAAGCAAATTTCAGTTTGACCTTTCATAGGACCCTCATCTGAATACTGGAGCGTTTTGCTGACGGTGGTGCCCAGAGAAAAATGTAAAGCATCAGTGCATGAATATGCCCTGAATTCCACATTTGTGCGTTGGGTCGTCCGACTCACACTGGCTGCTTTGTTGATGAGTTACATAAATCACCCCACTGGGCAACTGCAAACCAGGTCATGTGGCCAACACGACCAGTATAACCCAAGAGTGTGCACAAAGATCTGGTTGGAAGAGACATGGAAGAGATATGGGGAGATATGGATTTGATGACTGGACCACTCGGTGGGTAAGATGTTGGCTGGATGATCACACTCAGAGGTCAATGGTTTGATGTCTTGCTGTAGACCAATGATGAGTGGTGTCCTCAGGGGTCAGCACTGGGACTGTTGCTGTTTAACATCTTCGTTGATGATGTGGAAAGTGGGATCAAGTGCACCCTCAGCAAGCTTGCTGATGACACCAAGCTGGGTGGTGTGGTCAACACGCTGGAGGGAAGGAATGCCATCCAGAGGGACCTTTACAGACTTGAGAGGTGGGCCTATATGAACCTCGTGGAGTTCAACAAGACCAAGTGCAAGGTCCTGCGACTGGGTCGGCGCAATCCCAAGAACAAATATAGGCTGGATGATGAGTGGATTGAGAGTAGCCCTGAGGAGGACTTGGAGGTGTTGGTTAACGAGCAGCTCAATATGACCTGGCAATGGGTTCTCACAGCCCAGAAAGCCTGGACTGCATCAAAAGCCCCCTCCTTGGAAGTGTTCAAGACCAGGTTGGATGGGGATTTGAGCATCCTGGTCTAGTGGGAGGTGTCCCTGCTCATGGCAGGGGGCTTGGAACTAGATGATCTTTAAGGTCCCTTTCAACCCAAACCATTCTGTGATTCTAGGATACTTATAAATGTATCTTTCCTTGTGAAGGAGAACGGGAAGGAGCTAAACAAGCAGATGCTTGATTTGTAATCTTTGTCCCCAGCTGATTTGCCTAAGCCAGAATCTAGTGAAATGAAGGGTTTTGTGCCAGGGTGGCTGAAATTAATCAATTCACCCAAAGCCAATGACACATCTAGATTTGCTCCTTGCAGCGTTTTGCTATTTCTGCCTTGATTTTGAGAGTTACCTGAGCTTCTTCAGGGAAGTCCTCTCTCCTTATTTCTCTCCAAACTCAGCCAATTCTCAGACTTGACTAGTTTCCATATACAGATATGGTCCAGCTTCTGAGTAGGGAGGCTGGATTTATCATGTATCCTGTGTCCAGCCCAGCAAACCTTCATTTATCACTACAAATAATTAGTGGTGGTAATAATATCCTGCAGTCAGTTGCTAAGCAGTATTAATGGCTGCTGATCTTCCTCAAAGGGATGGCATGAATCCTTGGGATACAATGACCTTTACTTGTTCTCTGTGGTCCTGGTTGTAATTCTCCTTTTAATATCGTACAATACTGATAGCCCAAGTTTATCCATATTGTCGAACAGACAGATACTCTATTATTAGATTTGTTCTTGCGGACACCTAGCTATATTGGCCGAATGTAATTTATAGTCTCTAAAATCTGTGGACACAGATTTCTGACTCCTTCGGTGTCTGGTCATTTCTATTCATTTCATCTCTGGAATCTAATGTAATAAAATTATAAAAGGCTCTAACTCTTCAGGATTTAATCAGCTTAGTATGAGAGAATTACATCAGCAGCCCTTAGGTGTACTTCATCCTGCAAAGGAAATCTCACGTTAGGTGACAATCTCATTATTTTGACTACTAAGGATTGCATGAATTTCTTAAGAGCTACCAAGAATACAGAAGACTTGAGATAGGCTGTGTCTTTTTTAATAGAAGACAAAGAGCAGGAGGAGTTTCCTTTGCCAGCAAGGCCAGCTGAAGGTGTAGCCTGGACCCGGAGCCAGCATCCTGGATCTTTTATGAAGATCTCCAAATGATTCAGACTACTAGACAAGACAGTATTTAGGGTTTGGTAGAAACTTGGAAGAACCATCCCTGTTTAAGGCACTTTCGATATTCACAAGAAGAGCTCTATGTCACACCCATGTTCAGCAGAGGATTTAGCAGGAACTTTAGTACCCACTAACTTTTAGATTTTTTTTTCTTGCTAAAGAGATGTTGGTGCCTCCTCTCTGACCTCAGTTTCTAGAAAACCTGCTCCTGGGTTATATCCCACACACACACCTGAGTTTCTCATCCTGAAAGGATCAAGATATTTCTGGAAAACTCCCCATGCTGTCCACAGGTCTGTGTGTGTCTCCTTCCCTGAGCCCAGCTCTGGCTGTGGACTACTTAATTCAGTGATTTGGCTTGTAGGACACTGGTGGGGCAATTCTTTGCCTCCATCGGGACCGGAGAAATCACAAATTTTGCTTTACTGGATTTTTTTCATGTCCATTTTATTTATTTCAACCTGCAGCATTTCAGCAACTGGGGTGATAAGCTGGACAAAGAGATGGTGCTGCCACCTTTGTGCAAAGGAGGAGATGCTCCAAAGGGTGTCATGCTCACCTGCCCAAGATTGCACAGAAACTCCATGGCAAAGCAGGAGACTAAACCCGGGTCTTTTCTATGTTACATTCCTGCAAAGCCACCATGACCCACATCTGCTCCCCAGCCCTGCCCTTGGGTGGCTGAAGTTGGGCGAAACCAGGATTTCCAAGGCTATTTCTGGTGCATTGAGATGTAGGCTTGGTTGAGAGGCGGAGGGAAAGGAGGAGGCAGAAAGGAAGAGAAAGAAGCTGTTTAGTGTAACACCGGGGTTACAGGAGTTTCACTCTCTGGGCGTGTTGAGGTCAGGGTTGTCCAGACCTGTCCTTCTCTCCCACCTCATGGATCCGTGCTTCCCTGATCCTGTGGGATGGCATTTCTGCCTCTCTGGTCACCCATGTTATTTTAAGAGAAAATATCTTGTTTTTCTCCCAGCCCAAGCTGGCTCAAGCCAAGCTCAGCCCCTCTAACCACAGTCTGGGCATTTATTTTTGTCCTCCAGACTTTCTGAGGTTTTTCTTGGGGTTGTTTGTCTGGTTCTTGCTGGGAGTGATGGAATATGATAAAAATGGAGAGGAGTCCCAGGCTTGGGTTCATTCTTCTGAAAAATCAACAGTGAAAGCTAACACAAGGCTCAGGACACCCAGGCAGGGTCTCATTGCCAGAGCAGGACACCTGATATGTCTTGGAGCCGTCCATGGGACCTGGGTGATTGAATACAGCTCATTAGAGTGGTTTCCAGCTTGCCCTTGGGCCTGACTTCAAAGTATGGATTTGTTAAAATATTTAAGACATTGTGTCTCCAGCTTCGGTGCAGGAATCAGGGTCTAAGCTTGGTTGAATAAAGAGAACGGAGCCATCTTCATCAACACGTTGACTCCAGAACCTGGAGCTTTAATTAAAATATTAACCATGATGAGACTGCACCTCAGTTTGAGGGTAGGGAACCCTGAGTCCTGTTCCCCCAACACTTTTTGGTAACGTCAGTGTTAGGAGGAAGCACTGAACTGTCAGAGCCCAGGTTATGTTTCACAGGCTGGTGCACCACATCGAAGCACCGCCGCGTCGCGCCTGGAGCCAGGTGGCCAGCATCTGTTTGTCGTGTTATCCTCTCCTCTGGGAGCGAGATGAGCAGCCGCTCGTGTTGTTTTGTCTCTGTTAATTTGAGAATGTGTTGTTTTGCCTCACCGAGGTAAGCAAAATGCCCTTTGCACGCGATGGGGAGGTCTGTGATGGGTCCTGGAGGAGTTCGACCCCATCCCCAGCGACACCCCTGAGAAAGCGCCGTTAATGCACAGCTGAGCTCTGCCCTCTCGCAGCACCACCATTGGCAACCAATTAACTTGTTACTGGTTTGTTCAGCTGGTCTGGAGCCTGACCACAGCGCACTTCAAAGATGAAGATGATTACCCTGAATCCCCAAGGGAAGAAAGAACTGAGAGGACAGGGCAGGATTTAGGACATGACCTGCAACATCCCCATCTCCCTGGGGTTTCCAAATTGATGATGGCTTGGGCTTGGGTCTGTGTCGCAGCTGCAGTTCAGCCCCGAGCTGGCAAGAGGTTTGCCTGAAGGCAGGTCATTATCTGCCTGCCTGGGCAGGGTGGTTGCTCATCAGGATGATGGGAACCATCGCGGGGTGCTGCTGCAGTGGCTGAGTTCATCATCTATGGAAAATCAGGAGGCTGTAATATTGTGACCGTTCAGAGGGCTGCAGGAACTGTTCCATCTAGGGCTACATGGTGAAAATGTCTTCTGTTTCCACCAGGAAATATCTTCTGGGCAGATTTTGAGTATTTCTAAATATTCAGCTATAATATTTAGTATCTGTGGAGTTTTGCATTAGTTGTGAGAACGCACAGTAGCACTGCACTTTTGTTGTGGGCTTCTGTATGTCCAGAAATCCTGGATGTGTCTGCATATGCTTGGCCTAAGGAGCACCTAGAGAAGAAGACTGATGCTGTGACCAACCCAGACTTTTGAGGAGCCCTGAGTAGGACAGCTGTGGATATAGCTCACATACACCATCCACTGATGTTGTTTGAGATATGTCATATCCCTTACGAGCTGGCTACAAGGCGCACATACTTAGTGGGTATCCAGGGACTGAAATAATCTCTACTCCTCAGCTTTACCATCAGACATGTTCTTCCACAGGAGCTGATCTTGTCCAGCACTGGCTGCCTTGGTAGTAGTGATGACTGAAGGGGGTGGTGAGTAAGCTGAGCACTGGAGTAGGTTGAAAATTTCACCACTGGAAGCATGGGAATCTCTCCAGCACAACACTTGGATAAAAATACACCGGGACATGTAAGGCCACTTTGACATGGACGTGCAGGGGAAGAAGATTTTTCTGTCAGCTTGGAAGGAGGCAGCCACGATGCAACCATGTGCTGTTCGGTAGCTTTGAAAGAAGCTCTCAGGAAGCAAGTCTGGGGCATGTCTTCAGGGTCCATGGGACCTAACTGCTGCTTCAAAGCTGATCATAATGCACCTCCTCTCGGTCATGTACATCTTGTCTTTGCAGAGGCATAATTGAAACCAACATTATTATGATCTGCTGACTGTTGCCTCCAGCATGTTTCCTCCTGGAAGTTGCAGCACGGCCCTAGCACCATTATTTTTGAATGTCCTTTAAGCAGAACTGTTCACACCTCTCGACTCAATTCGTTGAGAGTCTCTTAGCATTCCCATCACTTATCTAAACATATTGTATTTCAAAGTTTATTCTGTGGTCACAAAAATTTGCTGCTGGCATTCAGATGAAAACTCTTTGCTGGCTCTTAGCCTAGTAATGAATGGATTGGATTGGGTTAGGCTGGAAGAACAGGAGCTTTGGGAGTTTATGAGAAATGGGCCTCCAAACTGGAATGCTTGAAGCAGATCTTCAAAACTTAGCAGTTCAGACAAAATAAATGGAGCCTCCAGTGCTCTTCCTGGCAAACATCTCCTGTGGAGCTGGCGAGGCAGTGCAGCAAGAGCCCGGAACCTTCAAGTAGTCTCTAATGAGGACACTTGAGGCACTGATTGGAAGTTGACCTCTGTTCAACTCTCCAGAAAGGGGGATGCCAAATGCAGAGGATGGCCACCTGTGCTGGCCCTGAACCCATGCCATCTGCAGCACCCCATGTGCAAAGGCATCCTTCTGGATTTTGGTTTAAAGCCCTGGACCACCACTCCCAGCAGCTGGTGGGTGGAGAGCAGAGATATCCTTGCAGAGGAACTGAGTGGTCCCAGGACCAGGGAGGCTGCAGCTTGTCCCGGGTTAAGCTGTCTCCATCCTGCCTCCTTGCTGGTCACAGAAAATCAGCCCAAGCTGGGCTAAAAGCTCCCAGCCTTTATACAGAAAGCTGGTTGATGACAGAAAAGGAGGAGAAGTTGGGAGTGGGTTTGGTAGAAAAGAAGAATCCCAGACATGGACGTAGCTCATGGGTGGTGGAAACGGTCTGAGTAGACAGTTGTGTAGAGTAACTGCAAAGGAAATGCTTGGGGGACAGTATCCATGACAAGAACAGGCCGAAGTGTGGTGGGTGCAGGACAGCCCCGGAGAGTATGGGGGTCCATGACACGAGGGTGGTGGGGATCCACACCTTTGAGGAGGGACACCGTGCATCTGGAAGCACAGGGGAGAGGACCACACCAAGGTGGCCTTACCACCCTGCTCCTAGCAGGGCCCTTTTTCTTGGAAATAAGGGTTTCATCTTCCTACCCACTTGGATTTTCTTTATTCCTGCCTTCCTTCATTGCTACTGTTGTGCAGGGGAGACACCAGGGATGTGCAACTGTAGGAAACCTTTGCACAGGAGTCTCCTCAACTGCTGCTTCCTTGCATGTTTTGTTGGGATGGCGAGGAGGTCAGACATTCTTGATGTCTGCATCAGTCTCCTGATGATCTCCAGTAAATAACTGTTATTAAGGACATATTCACTTGGAAAATATACAGTTTAATGCAGGGGGCAGCTCCACAGATTGTGCCAGTGGAAGGGCTGGTTCCTACTGAGTCCCTATCTTCACCCCAATGCTGAAGATGTGTGTGGCATGAATTAAGACCAGTATCCCATAATGTGACCGTAAGTTTGCAATCATCTGCTTTGCACATTCACCACTGTGCCTATTCTAAACCCTTATTTTCTAAATCCAGGTGTGCGAGTGGTTATGGCACAAACGTGGGGCACTGGAGATGGTGGGTTTTGACAAATGCCTCTTGGGTGGTTGTGAGCAAACTTGTGGAGACTGCAGATGATGTTCAGACTGGGACCTGGCCAGGCTGGGTGGGCAGTGGGTTGCCATTCCCAAGTGGATGTGTGGCCATTGGGAAGCCATTCCCCTGGGCACCAACATACATTATGCAGGTTGCAGTTTAATGCAGAATTACTCCCTTCCTGCTTATAACTCCATCAGCTCCTTCATTTTTGGGCTTAGATTTGATTAATGTTTTTCTCAGCCTAGACTCGAGTTGCTCTAAGTCAGAGCAATACTGATTTGCCTGTTTTGCAGCAACAAAACAAGGAAGGTGAGGAAGAGTTTGCAAAGTGGGCTGAACACTCTAGAGTGCCTCCAGGATGGGTGGAAGAAACTCCGGGTGTGGCGAGAAGGTTGTCCTTATCCTGCAAATGTTTCTTTGAAGAAGGTGTAAAAGATGAACTTCCAGTTAGGTGGGAGAAAGTGGGCACAATGGTTCTGGGAGATCTGCTGATGCTCTGCGCGGATTTACATTTCTGGGAAAACCAGAAAGTTGGAAAACACAGCACTAAGATGAAGGGACTGGACAAAAAGGGAAAAAAGCCTCTGGAAAGGGTGTTCTCAGAGCAACAAAGCCCTTTGGATGTGGCAAAGGCACCTCCTCCCTCTTTTATCAGAGCTCACGCAAAGCTGGGTATGTGCTCCGCAGCTTGGCAGGCAGGATATTGCAAATTCCAGCCGGAATCCCAGGGAATGCAGACTGCTCCTGGCAGGCAAATGCTGTCTTTGCTGCAGGTAGGCAGCAGACGCACCCTTTGCCAAGCTGTAGATCAAGTTTTCTGCTGTTTTTCAAAGCAGAAGCGTAGCCATTGCTCAAATGATTATTGAGAGGTAGCAATGGAAGAAATCTGCCATGCTGGGTCAGGGCCCTGTCTCACAACTACAGCTCTCAGTTCTTCTTACAAATTAATCCCTGCTTGCAGAGCTTTCCTGTCAGCTCAAGGATTGCCCCGCAGCCCTAAGGACTTTCCAGTCTTTAAGGATTCCTGGAGTGTGACCGGCTGGGGGTCTGGTTCGAGTCAATGGAAACTTTGGACTCCAACAGAGTTGGATCAACCCTGCCTCAACGCTCACACTCACACAATAAATACCCCTTTATGCCTCACTCATTCCTAAAGGAATCAGTGGTGAAGAGCACATAGATGGTAATTCTGGATCTAAGGCACGTCTCTCTCACAGGCGATGTTTTCTGCCAGGGAAACATCTCACCAGGGACGTTTCATTTCATAGGTGAAACTGTTGGCTTCAAGCCTGCTGGCAGAGCAGTCTGACGTCCAGCCTGCTCAACATTTAACGCATGCTTGGGTTTTAAATCTCTCACTTTCCTTGCCTCTGTAGCTCAGTTCTTTGACTCAGACAGAATGTGGGCGGCACTTGTGAATGTGTATCTGCACTCTGTGTTAGGTTCAAGCTTTATGCACCCTTAAGGCTATGTCTATCATGGTCTAAATATCTTACTTGGTTGCAGAAATGATGCTAGTAGTGCTGGTGGCAAACTAAGTTCTTAGCTTCTGTTTATCACGTTGCCTCTTCGTTTGTTTCTGGAGCACCCTGGCTGCTCGGGAAGGACCTGACATTGCAGCACATGAGGAGTGGGGATGGGGCAGAGTGATAGGAATGGATCTGCCATCTACAACCTGCCTCTGAGGTAAAATTGTACTAATATTTGCAAGCTTCTGCCCATCCACATGAGGCTGCCCAGTTTCTGCCTCTACTGCCTACATGTAAGGATGTGAGGTTTGCTCCAGTCTTGGAGCAGCAAAGCCAGGGAGAGAGAAGGAGAGAGGAGATGTACTGTCTGTGAGGTCTGTGCATCTTGCAAAGGTGATTCACAGGTGCCCTTGTTACCTGGAAATCTGTAAGACACTCAGGTGATTAATTTTAGATTCGCTCACATAAGCCTTTTTCTCATCCAGGCTGTGAAAAGCAAAGCAAAGAAGTGAGAACACCTTTCGGAAATGGATTAATGATCGGGGGCGTATCGCTCTGCTTTTACAGCCTGGCTTTTAAACGATGCAATGACAAGAGCTTCAGCCTGCTGCTGCACAAAGAAAACGTCCAATAAAAGGTTGGTTTATTTTAAGACATCATGAAACTTTACCAAATGCAACAAGAACTCATTGGGCTCTATGGAAAAGGGTTTTTCTATCAGGTGACTGAGGTCACCTATTTTTGCAATCCCTTGGGGAAATGGAGGTTATAGTCCTTCTTTCCTCCTTGTCTGCAGCGAAGTCTTCAGTGCATGGACCAGTCATCCAACGTGGCTGGACACCAATTTCTGAGCCTCTGGATACTTCTGTGGTGCAAAACGCTGCAATGAACAGCTCAGATATCTGATTTAGCCACATAGTGCAGATGTTGCAGTTGTTTTGCTTGCAGCTGTTTTTGCAATAGATGTTGTGAAGGCTTTGGATTTCACACAGCTCTGCCAGCAGAGATATGTATGGGAGGGAGGGGAGGAAAGAGGTTGAGTTGAGTTGAGTTGGAGAGAAACAAAACCTTCCCAGACCTTCTCCCAGTTCGTGGGGAGTAGGAGCACGGAGCCCTTTTTCGTCAGCAGAGCTCAGCTCCCAGCACACGACTGCTGTTTTGTGGTGAGAATAAATAGATGGCTCCAGCCAGCAACTGTCCCTGAGGATGAGCTCTGAGTGGGCATGGGCTGTGCTAATTACAGCCATGTAAGTCCTGATGAGAAGCCCTGCTGGAGAGTGAGGGCAAAGCAGATGGGGGCTGATTTCTTAAGCCTAGTAGTGTGGGGTATGGCCAAGTAGACCCCTCTTGTGGGTCTGGCAGGGCAGATAAAGGAAGCAAACAGGGGCCCATCACCTCTGCATTTCTTGTTACCCCTCTGGAGCTGCCACATCCCAATGAGCTCTCAGCAGCTCATCCCATTAGCTCTATTTAAGGGTTGAGAAGTGATATGTTTATCCAGATACCGAGAGCAGAACATGTTCACTCATTTTTTTTTTCAGTCTGGGACATCTTATTTTAGGATAAGAAAAACAGCAAGGGAAGGAAGAGCAAATATAACTCCCCAGGAGACAGCAAGCCCACTGTGTCTGCCTCAGTGAGGACCCATGCCATGAACATCTACAAAACTCAAACCACCACCGTCCTGTGTAGGGGAGAAGTCAACAATTATCCACAGCCATGCAGCCTACCAGGAGGGAAAGTTCAAAAGAAGCAGTAACCATGAACATGTCTCTGGACTGGAAACCAGGGGATCTGACACTGTTTCTCCAGCCTTGGCCAAGCAGAGCTGTGGGGTGACTGGGAACAAGCCCAGTTGCCTTCCAGCATGTCTTCTCCCATGCTGCCCTTTGGCTGTTTTAACCAAAAGCTGTCCTGGGGTGACACTGGCTTTCTGAACGTAGCTCCACACACCTACAGTATAAAGACCAGACCCAGCCATTTCTGCCCACTGTAATGTGGCCCAACACTAGGAAAGCTCCTGCTCAGCTCCTGAGTTTTGGGAGCTGTTTCTGCAGTGACAGACCCTTAGCTTTTGTGGTGGAAAAGTGGGGAAAATGTGTTTTTCTTTTGGAATCAGACTTTTTTTTTTTGAATCATTGCTTTCTTCATCTCTAATAAGGCTGATGGAGAATTATGGATATGGAGGAGCATGGAGATCCTTTCCCCTACTTGAAACATGGGAGATCGCTCTGAAGATACAGAAAAAGAGGAATTCATGCATCAGTAAGAGACACCCAAGAATGTGGAGAAGGGAAGGAACACTTGGACTTTTTCTAGGGCCTTGGGAACTCGGTGCCATGTGTGCTGAAACAGCTGCACAGGACTTGTCACGCTTCTGCTTTGGCCAAATGTGAGTGGCAGAATTTGTCCCCTGGCACCAAGTATCACTGTGCAATGTTCTCAGGAGTCATGAGACACATGGCTCCCCTCTGCCTGCCTCTGCTCCCTGTTCCTCGCTGCGGTACGTGGCTGGGACTTGCCTGAGGGCAGGTTTGCTGTAGTTTCCCATGTTCATATAATGTCGAATGCAATCAACAAGATTTTGAGTGCACCGCAGGGCTGGATTTTCAAGTGCTTGGTGCTCGCTGACATTTCAGGAGAGTTTGGCTCTCATGTAAGCACCTAATAAGGCTCAGAGGGAAGAGGACAATAACACTAATAGCAGCAGCAGCAGTTGCTAATATGATGTTGGCCTCCTCCGTAATTGCCTTTTCCCCATTTTGTTTCCCTGGCACATTGACAAACGAATTAGTTTCAAAACGTCAGCAGCAAAAGCCGTATGAATGCATCAGCTTGTAGAGCTAGGATTGCTTTACCTTGTCCATCAGATCATACTCACCTGTGTCTGGCAGCCCAGGGACACCATGAGTCTCTCCCCGCAGTGGGGGACATTCCTAAAATCCTTCTCTCTGGCTCCAGGTTGGGTTCCCAGAGGCGACATGGACATCGTGATGGTGGTGGCCAAACGCCCAGAACCTCATTGCACACCCACCATGGTGGGGCTTCGTTGGGTTTGCAGGCTGTGCTCCTGCTCAGGGCTCTGCAGTTGTCCCAAGCTGTGCCTGTGGGAACCAGAATAAAAGACTGGTGAGTGCTGGGGAGAGGGTGTCTTCTGATGCTCTAGGGTGTCAGTTAGAAAGAATGGTCTCCCTAACAGACAGACTCAGCTTTGCCACAAAATCTGGCTACAAGCCACCGTGGCCCCAGAGTGTTAATTTTGGAGAAGAAAAGCTAGGACCAGCGGCTGATGATCTGAACCATTTTTTAAAGAGCAGCTTTCAGTGTCCGCAACTTAGCTCTGTCTAGTTGCTCTATCCCCAGACTTTGCAGAAATCAGGCATTCCTGCACCTCCGACTCTGCAGGGGCTTCAGCCCCAATGTCTTGTGCATCATCTGCTCTGGGGGCTGCATGCGTGGGAAGGGGGCTCAAATGGGTAGGGTGGCACGGCTGTGCTCCCTCCGGGCTAGGGATACCCGTACAATGGGGTGCCTGGGGCATCTCCATAGAGGTGCCAATGTGAGCTGTAACAGAGGCTGCATTCAGGCTGCAAAAGGGCTCTGTCCCCATGGCACGTGAGTCTCTGCTGGCCCCTGCGGTGGGTTTTGCTTGGTTAAATAAAATGCTGGGGGAAAACACACCCCCAAACCCCCATGTTTAATCCAGAGGGAACGTTTGGCCACCCAATGCTCATGGTAACTGCGGATTTATGGCAGCAATCTGAAAAAAAGAGCAGTGTCTTGCAGAAAAGCTGCTGCAGCTGGGAGGAACGTGCTCAAGGTGAGACATGGTGGGGAAGTAAATAGAAAGGAGCTCCTTAAGAGCACGGAGGATCCCAGCTCAAGGGCCGAAAGGACTCATGGGGAGGAGGAGGGGCTTCATTGGGCTGTAGAAAGTGATTTGGAGATGGCCTGGGGGGACAAGACATCAGGATATCAACATGTGCCCTCTGGTCCCTTCCCTGCTACTGCATGCATTGCTCTCCATCAGCGTACAGCATTGTATTATGGGAGATGAATTTAGACCAAAAAAGTTGAGCTGGAGAGAAAAGAGAAGTGAGGGATGTCTCAGCTTGAGGCCCAAGGAGACCCAGCTGCCTTGGGTCTAGCCAGAAAGAGTAAAACACAGCTGTTTGTTGTTGTGGGGGTTTTTTTCCTAGAAACATGCTGTTGTGGGGTTTTTTTTGTTTGTTTTGTTTTGTCTTCAGAGAGGAGACACACACAAAAAGCTAACCTTCCTAAGCAAAAAAAGAATTTTATTTTTGTTTTTTTCTCCACCTTGTTCAGCCAGGGTTTGCTTAGGTCCATGTGCAGGCAAGGTTTGCTCACCATCATACGCCCTTAAAACCCTCCACAAATGGTCAGGCATCTCTGGCCCCCGTGTATTTGCTGTTACTGTGAAAATCAGCAAAGAGGCACATCACATACCACCCCCTCCTTTCCCAGAAACATCTTTCCAGCAAAACATCTTCCTGTTCCTTGAGAAAAGATGTTTAAATGGAGCCATCAGAGTCCACCACCTGCAGGAATGCTTAATGGGGGAGGCAGCTCCCACTCCCAGCATCTCGGGCTGCACAGGACTCGTGCTCGATTGTGTTCTGTTTGCTCCCAGTGACAACGTGGAGCACTCTAAGGTGTGTGAGTGTCACTGCTGGTGGCTTGGCCCCGGCATGGTGAGGGCTGTGGTGTTAGGTTGGCTGGGGGATGAAGAGGTGCTGGTCAACCTGCTCCTCCGAGTGTGCTCCTCTGCTCTGCCAAAGACATTATTTCAACATTGCAGTTTCTCTCATGACCTTTACAGCTGCTGGTTTGAAATAATTTTTTGGCTTCTTGTCCGGGACGGGATTTGATGTTGGAGATGAAGTGTGTGAACATTTAACTCCTTCTCTCCCTCACATTTTTTTCCTTTCCATTGGCACCCAAGGGCTTCTTTGCCGCTCTTGCTTGAGATGAATGACTGTAGTAAGTGGTTCAAGGCCAGAGGACCAGACGCAGGGCAAAACCTCACCCAGAAGACCCAGATATTGAGTCCTGAGCCAGCAAAAGTCCCTCCCGCTCTGTGGAGAAGAAGGGAGCACAGAAATTCCAGACCAGGTTGGACAACAGCCCATAAGGATGTCCCCTGCCTCCTACAGTACAGCTGTTTCCATTGCCCTGGGTTAGGTAGAGCACCTTGGAAGCTGAGGAGCCCCAAGAGACCTCTGCAGTGTTAGATGACATAAATCAAGGTCCCAGCTCAGTGGTGTGAAACCCTAAGGGTGTGTTGGTTCATGTTGGTAATGTTACTTATTCCTGACCTCCCTAAAATGCTGGATTTGCCTTGAGTCCACACATGAATGTATCTCTCAAATGTGTAACTTCAGTTCATCTTTGGGCTCCAGCTTTCTTGGGCCCTGACCTCTGACTCCCTGTTTTGACTTGTTGGCCTGTGATGGGACCAGCACCCTCCCCTGAGCAGAAGCACAGTGGACACAAGGAAGGCAACAGAGAAGGCAAAGATAGGGGAAAACAACTGTCCTCTCAGCACCTCCTCTCTTGCAAGTCCTCCCCACTCGCAGCTCCATTTTTAGAAGTTTTCCAGGTTTGCACAAGTCTCTGAAGCTCTTTGACCTCCTTTTTTCTACCTTGATGGTACTGAACACTTTATTCTTTTCCTTCAGAATTCAGCGTAACTATGCAGGGAATGTTTCTGAAGCAATTTCTTCCTGGGAAGCAGAGAGCTGCTCTCTGGCCATAGTAGAAACAGGAAATATACACAAACACTCGGAAAGATGCAATTTCCAGCCGTGAATCCAACCCAAGTGCAAGAAACTAACGTTTTTATGAAGGAGCCGTTGTGCAATTGTAAGTCCCAGATGTAAACAACAGCGGTAGGCAGGAAAGGTTACAAAACCTGAGACGTGGTTATTGAAGCCTTTGAATGATCCATCAAAGAACGCAATATAAAAATGTTCTGACGCTCAAAACTGGAGGAGCCAGGAAAGGCTGCGCAGCATAGAAAGTTGGTCACGAAGGACTTGGAGGAGTTGTGTGAATCGGGCAGGAAGGCAGAAAAGTGTGGAGAGCGTTTCACGATGGCGATGCTGCTGCTTTTACTGAGTGTAATCAACACCATGAATATGCAGGTCAAAAACTGGTGAGATGCAGGGAAATCGACTGCTGCATGGACAGGCGAGATGCATGGTAAAATGTAGGTGTGAACGTAGATTTAGCAAACCTGAGGATGGAAAAGGAGCTGGAAAGTGTGTAGGCATGTCTGGGCATCCCGACTTGCTATGGTTCACTTCAGGCTCTGTCTCACTCCTAGCTTGGGGTTTTCCCACTGTAGGGTCAGTGACCTATGTGTCTTCTGCCTCAGGAACTTCGCTGAGGTCAAGGAGAATTTGTTTTCGTTGGATTCATTAAATAGGAGCCATGACATGACCAGCAATAGGTGTTAATGTCTGCAGTGAACACAAATGAGGTTGCAGAGTTTTAGGTGTCCACCACTGCAAATATTTGGGCTGGGTGTCTTGGACATGTACCCCAGCCCTGGGACTGCTCCCAGGAGCTCTTCCTCACCAGTGCTGATGTGGGGAAAAGGAAGAATGTGAATTCGCTCTTTGGGGAGAAAGGTCCGATGTAGAACTTGCAGTATCGCCAATACCTGTGGTCATTTTTCACCTCTGAGATCCACTGTATGGCGTTAAATTCCTGTGATATCCTAGGGATGATAGACAGAACCAGCAACCCTATGGAGAAACTGATGAACAAGGCTGTTGACGAGTAGGGTAGTGTTAGAGGAATAAAAGTAAGCTGGGCGTTTCGACTAATGTCCTACTGGGTACCATCGAGGATCAGATTCTGCAGTTCAGGAAAACCAGGTTGTAGGGTGCTCTGCTCCAGAGTCTTCCTACTCCACTGGAAGTGTCTAATGCCCAAAGAGCCACTGTGATGGGGAGAAATAACCTGTCCTGCTAGAGGTACCCATTTCAGATTGAACCAAGTCGTGAATGTTTTCCCCAGGTACTGCCGACTCAGCCTCATGGAGATGACTCACTCACCCCCTTCCAGGCTTTGCTTTTGGTCTGCTGCAGGCTGTGGTCGTGCAGCCCACAAACCCACTAGAGATGGATGCAGAGTTTTTTTAGGTAGGGCAAGTTCAGTGGAGCTCTGAATTTACTCCGTTTGCACTGGAGAGTGACTGAGGCAAGTGTTGGGATGTCTCCAGCAATGTTTGTGCAACACGTATCATAGAATCATAGGATGGTTTGGGATGGAAGGGACCTTTATAGGTCATCTTGTCCAACCCCCCTGCAATGAGCAGGGACAGCTTCAATGAGACCAGGTTGGTCAGAGCCCCGTCCAACCTGACCTTGAGTGTTTCCAGGGATGGGGCTTCTTCCATCTCTCTGGGCAACCCGTGCCAGTGGTTCACCACCCCTGGCAAAAAAAAATGTCTTCCTAATATCTAGTCTAAATCTAATCTCTTGCACTCTGAAACCATTACCCCTTGTCCTATTGCTACAGGCCCTATTAAAACGTGAAGGGGTCCGGGACCGTGATTAGCACTCCAAGCTGCTTCTGTGATATTAAGAAATGATGAACACAGAATCACAGAATGTTTGGGGTTGGAAGGCACCTGGAAGGATGGTCTAGTCCAACCCCCCTGCCAGAGCAGGATCACCCAGAGCAGGTCACCCAGGAATGTGTCCTGGTGTGTTTTGAATGTCTCCAGAGAAGGAGACTCTACAACCTCCCTGGGCAGCCTGTGCCAGGGCTCTGTCACCCTCACAGTGAAAAAGTTTTTCCTCATGTTTTTGCGGAACGTCCTATATTCTAGCTTGTATCCATTACCCCTTGTCCTATGATTCGAGATCCCTGAGAAGAGCCTGGCTCTGTTGTCCTGACACTCCCCCTTTATGTATTTATAAACATGAATGAGGTCACCCCTCAGCCTCCTCTTCTCCAAGCTAAAGAGCCCCAGCTCCTTCAGCCTTTCCTCACCAGGGAGATGTTCCACTCCCTCCATCATCTCTGTGGCTGCGCTGGACTCTCTCAAGCAGCTCCCTGTCTCTCTTGAGCTGAGGGGCCCAGAACTGGACACAATATTCCAGATGTGATGATGATACTAACAAAACCAGCAGCAATGACAGCACTGCCCAGCGCAGGACACATCTCCTGGGGGAAGGTGGGAAGGCAGTGGACAGACGGAGGAAATGGGAACATACAGACACCGTCTTGAGAAGGTCTTCTTGGAAAGTGCCTTTCCTACGCTATTACCCAGCTGACGAGCACAGGAGGATTTAACAATATTAACTCATTAAGGCTGACAGTGTCCTGAGGGGGTCCTTTCATTTACATCACCACGGCTGTTTTTATGAGCGCTGCAGGTGACAGAGACAGGGAGAGGTTGTTCTGGAGCAATTTTGGTGCCGCACATTGTATGGCCGTAGCTTTTTGTGCATGGGAGATAAAAAGCCCACTGTCTAGCAACTCATTAGCCCTCCTTCGGCAGCAGTAGTGGTTAACGCCGTAATTAGTTTCAGCGGTAAAAGGAGATTTTGCAGACCCAGGAGAGAGATTGTTAATCTTCTGGCGTTTCAGACAACAGCAAAAAGTAGCAAATTGCTTGTTAGGAAAAACGGCAGAAATATTGCTTGCTGTTAAGCAACGTACAACTAAAACTGACCTGAGGTGGCTTTGGTTTTTTTGTGAGTTACGTTAAAAAGTAGTGATTTTGACATTGCCTGGTAATGACAATGAGCAGGGAGCAGAATATTCACCAGGATCCCGGCGTTCGTTCCCACTTCTGGGTAGTTGGTCACTCTATGAGTATCTGCAAAATACCATGCTCAGGTTCAGCATCTCCCTGCTGTGGGAAGGAGGCAGAATTTCTGATAAAGATAAGAACATGCCACTGCCCTTTGCTAGATGTGTGCTCAGCGTTTAGCAGGTTGGGCCTTAAATCAGAGCAGGACATCGCAGGAATTGCAGAATAACAGTGCTACAGGTAATGGTGTGCATCTGTCATCTTCAAGCCTTCCTCCAGCGCCTGGGTGATGGTCATCCCCGCCTTCAAGGTAGCAAAGTGGAGCTCAGAGTAGGCAGCTCTTGCTTGATAAGGAAGCCTCTTGACCAGTTTCTGGGTTTGGGTCTCAAGAGTTGCAGCAAGGACAGGCGGAGGAGTGCCTGAAGACTATGTCCGCATCATTGGAGACCACCTGGAAGCTGTCCAAAGCATCATCCAGCATTTGATCATGACCCAGAGCCCAGCTCTCCTGGCCCTGGCTGGCAGCTGAAGCCAAGGACTGAATACTTCAGGAAAAGTGTTTTCACCTGGTGACGCTGCAGACTTTGCTAGATTCATGACGTGTTGGTAATCTCATGAGGAGCACTGGCTGCCTTACATTTCCAGACTGAAGAAGGTCATGTAAAGTGCAGACAGGCTTTGGGAAAATATTTGAACTTCAGGATGTTTGTATGAACCCAACCTCTGACCTCCCAAACCTCACATTTCCCTAATTCATAAGTACTGAGGGACCAGCCCACATATGTACAAATATGTGCATTGTGGAAAGATGACCAAAGTGCTAGAAGAACATAAACTAACAGGGATAAGAGCACATTACTCTGGACTATTGTGTCCCAACACTTGGCAGAAGGCGAAGAAAGACCTTGAATCCACATAATGCCTCCAGAAACAGGTCCATCCCTGACCACAGTGAGGTCTGTTGCTAAGACTCAAATACTTCAACCTCTTTAAGGAAATGGTCCTTACACCCTATTTATCACCTCTGCCTGACTACCCCTCTGTCCCCCTGGAGCAATTAAAGCACTGTGTGTGCATTGTTCCTGAAAGCACACAGAAGACTGGCTCATTGTTTGGGGAGGGAAGGTGGATTTTAACATCATAGTACTGAGCTCTGGATGCGGGCGCCAGAATGAAAAGGTGGCCTCGGGGTTCAGCATGAGCTTGGAGGGGTGCTTCTGGCTTTTGAGAGGTTGTAACTCTCCTCTAGCCCTTTTCTTTCTGTTCTGAGGGCTCGAGTCCCTCAAAATTAGAAAGCAGGATTACAAGTTATTTAAAGGTTATCTTTTTCATGCTGTATTCATTTGTATGTGTGCACATGCCGAAGGATTGATGGAAATGGGTAAAAGCAGATAAAATAGAGTGGGGCTTGCTTTTCTGCAGAATCCTTGCAAGGCAGGGAGAGAGGATACCCAGGACCTGGAGACCTGAGGGCTGGGTCCAGACCCTCCAGCAGTAGCAGCCCCTCTCCCTCAGCTGATTTCAGGGTCCTTGGCCACCATTGCTTGCAGCTCTGCAGGGAAACCGTGCTGCATCTGGCCTTGCAATCTGATCACCAAGCCTGGTGAAGCAATGCTAGCACGTGGCCAAATGTGCTCATCCCACCCAGAAAGGGGGTATGGAGACGAGAGGAGGAGAGATGCTTAAATATGGGAAGTTAAAAACGCTTCCTGATGGGCCCCATTTCCTGCTTTTCCACTCAAAAGCAGCGTTCGGGGAAGGGCACAGCAGTATTTCCCGACAGCTCACTTCTGGTAGCTATAGAAACTTAAAACACAGCCACAGCAACAAAAATACATCTCTTTACTGGAGCTTCCTTCCCTTGTGGGCTGTGGCTTTACCCTGACATGAGCTGCCCCAACTCTGCAAGACTCTGGGGAGCCTCAGCCCGGGGGCTGAAATGTCTTTTTATTTTTTTTTTTCCAGTTGGAAGTGAGCAGTGTAATTTTATTACCTGGAAAAGGGAAAGATGTGGAGGCAAAGCAGGGAATATTGGGGACCAACCTAAAAATTGCATTTGTGACAGCAACGATATCAGTGTTGCTGTGGGTCTGCTACCCAATAAATGGATATATTGCAGCAGAAAGGGCAGGGATGCCGGGAAGCGGAGGATGCCAGGAGCAGCTTGTTGGCAAAGTCCTGTCTGCCCCCTCCTGCGCGCAGGTCTGAGAATCTGGTCTCTGGATTGGATCCGTGAAGCTTCGTGCCACGCCACGGGCATCCGGATGGCTTTTAGGCTTTGCTGCACACCACGGGGCTGGGCAACCTGCCGGGATGAGGAGGGCTTCCCTCCGTCACACCTGGTGGGCTGAGGTATCCGCTGAGATGATTAGCAAGGACACAGGTGCAGGAGAATGGATTAAATTTCTTTTTTATTTTGCTGGCTTTTTAGGAAATGTGTGCTCACTGCGGGCAGGACGGTGAGTGGCAGAAACTCCCAAGACATCCACCCCAATGCACGTTTCCACGCTCAGATGTGCCCTGCAGCTCAGCAGACACACAGAAACGCCTGAAAAGCGCCAACAACATATTTCATTGTTTGATCCTCCTCTCACCAGCAAATAAATAAATAAGCAAAGCCTACTAGACTTGGGATTTGTGAGCCACCTGTGTGCCGGCAGATTGCTCTCGATCTCACCCGCTGCTATGCACCAAACCGTGGTGGCCCTTTCACAATCCTCTTATTGGAGGTTGCCTTCAGCAGCTTGGGCTGGTGCTGCAGCCACCAGGAATGTTGGCAGGCAGGGGGATCAGCACAGGCCCCCATTTTTTTCCCTCAAATATTGCTCACAAGGAGAAATTTCGCTAGAAGGGAGCTTACAGCTCTTGGGGTTGGTTGCTTGCTTGCTTTGACGGGGATAGCAGAATAAAAATGGATTTTTTTTTCCCTTGTAACAGAATAACAGGTGGCTTTCCCATTAGTGTGGACGCCCAGCACGCAGAGGATGTTTGGGTGGGCTCCAGAGCAGACCTTGTAAGCACGTTTTCTGCTCTTGATGGTAAAGAGGCAGTGCCACCACTGGTGGGCTTGCAGCAGATCTCATCATGTAGCTTCTCCTGCCAAGTGCTGCTCATCAGCAAAGGTAAAACACCCACCCTCACCCTCCACCCACTCTGATGCCTTGCGAAGGCCTCTGCCCTTCTCCCAGCCCTTTGGAACGGTGCAGCATCTTTTTAACCTTCAGGGGGATGCTGGGTGTGGTGGGTCCCCAGGCTCAGCGTGGTGTTGTCAGAGGAGGAGGGATGCAGGGACCCCAGAAGAGGTGATGTGATGGGGTAGGAAGAGAGGGAAACCTTTTAAATCAGCAAGGGAGAGGATCAGGCATGGACCACAGAGGATGAGGCGACAACGTTACAGGAGCTGGTACATGGGAGAGCATCTCCCATAAGGGCTATTTCTTAAAAATACGGCTGTTTCCGCAGCTGCCCGCGGTGTCTGTTCCCATGCATTGCTACACTACTGCCAGGAAGTTTTTCCTAATAATTTTCCTAATTGATGTCTTTCTTTGCTTCAGATAAAGCCGATTTCCTCCTCTCGTAGCCTCAGCGGATGCAGAGAACAATAGGTACCGTGGCTGCTTTGCCCACCCTCCGTGACGGGGACTGTTATCCTGCTTCCTTAGTGCTCATGCCCAGACCTCCACTGGGAATGAAGCAACTTCAGAAAACCCACCCAAGGGGAAAAAAGCTGCTCCAAAGAAGTGATTCTGAAAAAAAATGTTGCAAAAAACAGGGGAAAGCGGCGACTGAGTGAAGAACAATGTCTACAGCTGTTCCAGGGCAGGTACAGGCAAAATACACATCAGGTATCCACGGCAGAACTTTTATAAAATTAATAGGAATAAAGAAATCTCATCACTGGCATTTCTGTGAGCTTCAGGAGCTAAGATGCAGCTGAGGGTGACCAGCACGATGGAGGAAAACAGTGACCAAGCTTTGTGTGCTGTGTTGAGTTGCTGCGAGGGGAAGGTGCTGCCGGGGGCAACCGCAGCCCAGGAGCCCTTCGCAGGGCAGAGACCTGCTTTGGGATCCAACCACTGATGTGAAGCTGCTTATTGCGAAATACGTGGCTGAATGTATCCAATTATCACACTGTCTCTGGGTAAAGTAGAGAAAACCTGAGCTTTGTTTGGTTTGGTTTTGTTTTCGTTTTGTTCTGGGTTTTTTTTTAATAGCAGATGGTGAAAAAAGTCCGCAGCCCCCAATTCTTTAATCCTTTCTGCGTCGGCCGTTGTTTCCAGATCATGTCTGGCTGCTCTTTCCTGGACCAGCTCCAGCTCATCTGTATTATCCTTAAGCCGTGGTGCATCGCAGCCAGCCGAAGCAGCAGGCACAAGGAGAGGTGCCACCTCCCATGGATGCGCCCTTGTGCCTGCCCTTTCCCTCCTGAGCAGCATCCCAAGCTGGATCCCAGCAAAACTACTCCCCAGCTTGGATTTGGGAATTGTTTATCCATTCAAAACACAGCTCTTTACTTCTCTGTCCGTATTGAATTTTGCCTAGCTCGCTTGAAATAAGTGCCGTGAATTAAATAAGATTTTTCTTCTTATTTATCTGCTTTCCAAAAGCCTTGCACTCCTCATAGCCCAGAGTTATCTGCATGCTTTGTAACACACTGTTTAGTCTATCATCCTGGTTGCCAATGCAAATTTTGAATATATGGAGACCTGGTGCCCCTTCAGATCCCTTTGCAGCCTGGCAGGAAACGTCTGATAACAGCTTGCTGAGCACAGGTTTTCTCCCCTCTGTCGTGCCCCCCCTTAATAGCCTCACCTGGAGCAGGTTTCCCTTGTTTGTTTGCAAAGTTGTCAGCCAAGACAGTGCCAGGAGCCTCCCTGAAGTGAGAATCTGTCACAGCTACGGCTTCCCTCTGTCAACCAGGCTGGTTTTCTTGTCAAAGAGTAGAAAGGATTGATGGGAATTTGCTCTTGAAAAATCCCTGCTGGCAATTTCTCTTCCCGTGATTTCCCTCTGACCTAATACTTCTAAATTGCTTAAGGATTTGTACCCGTACCTTTCTGGATGCTGAGATCCGGGTCGTGGCTGCCATGCCCTGGGCACTGCCCAATTAACCCATCTCATTTGGGTCTCCCAAACTGGGATCAGTTTGGCACACTTAACTCTCCGGTTCTTTGCTCAGCAAAGGATGGAAGGGACAACAGATGTCTTGGTTGGAGGGGCTTTGAGCAACCTGGTCTAGTGGAAGGTGTCCCTACCCATGGCAGGAAGGTTGGACTAGATGGTCTTTAAGATCCCTTCCAACCCAAACCATTCTTTGATTCCACGATTCTATGATACTTCTCCCTGCGCAGGCTGCCGCAACACCTACAGGTTTGTTCTGGTCCCGGAGGAGAGTCTCCCCACCGTGGAGGCAGGGCTCCCTGAGAATGTTTGGGAGAAGGTCCCTGCTCTTTGAGGATGTATCAACCTTTCAACGCAATGTCAGAGGTTAACTGTGTTTAGGGTTTTTGGCGCTTCACAACATTTACAAAGGATGGAGAAAACATAAGGGGCCGGCGTATGTTCTCAAATGCTCCATATCGATGTCAGCCGAGGAAGATTTACATAGGAGTCAGAGCATATGGTGTGCTTTATCACTGCAGTCATCTGCCAGGACATGTGCTGTCACCTAATTACACACCCACATTTGTCTTCTCTGCTTTACATCTTGCCTTATTCCCTGCAGAGCCATCAGTCGAGGTGTTTTTTTTGGACGGAGCACTGCGTGATGTCCCATCAGAGCTGTGGGATGTCCTATAGAAGAGGTTCCCCTGTGGGGATCTCCTGGGTTTGGTCTCCACTCGGGCTGGTTGGTGTCTGAGAGCTTGCCGAGGAGCTAATGCACCTCTTAGCTCCCATGTGGCTAAATTCCAGCTGGAGTGACTCCTGGGGAGATAAAAAAGCAGAGGATAAGAGCAATCAGAGAAAAGAGAGGGCTATTTAACACGTCGCCTGTTTCAAGGTGACACTCTGTTCTGCATCATTCCTACATGCTTGTCTGACTTGTTCTTAAAGATTTCCAGTGATGTAGACTCCTTCGCTTCCCCAGCTAATCTATATCCTTGCTTAATTAACCTTGTCATTAGAAAGACTTCCTCAAGTCTCACTTGAACGTGTTGCACTTTAATTCACCGCTTCTTGTCCTACCCGCAGTGGACATGGACAACTGTCTCCGAAGGGCTGGTATTCCCTCTGAGAACTGTTGAGAGGTCTTCCCTCAGTCTTCTTTCCCCATTTCCTTCAGGCCTTGAGTTAAGTTTTCTTGACCTCTGATCATCTTTTTTTTCACGCCTTTGGGCTCTACTGGGTTCGTTTGCATCATCCTGCGATGGTGCTCTCCAGCTGAAACCTCGCCAGCCATTGAGTCATGCCAAAGGAAGACTCTATGTGCCTTAAATCCAACAGTTGTGATTACTCAGCCCATTTTTAATGGCTTTTTCAGGGAAGAAGATACCAATGGCTCTCATGGCCCCATCGTATCAGTGAAGAGGGAGACAGACACTGCGACGGAGAAGACGAGAGGTGGTGGGATTTCTGACTGCCTGCAACCATGGCCTTCCAGTTTGGGAACAAGCTTTTCCAAGGTGAAAAAAAAATTAAAAATCGACTTTCATGATCCAACTGTTTTGCATTTGCAGTTTGATTTCAGTGATATTTTCAGACCTGCTTTGGTTTTAGCCTGTCTTGTTTTGCAAGCATGAGAACATTTTGTTCTGATGAAATTGTTCGGCTTAATTGTGTGCTAAAAGCATGTTGATGTTTATATTATGTGAGTATTAATTTTAATCTCCAATATTAATCAGTAGCAATGTAAACAATGTATTGAATATTATCTTTGCCAGGTTGTATATGTAGATAATTTAATACTTACAGCAGGTGTTTAATATTTTATATTGTGTGATAATATATTTTTTTATTGTTCATCAGGGACAGGAAAAGAAATAAAGGCTTTGAACGGCAGCATGGGAGTTCTGATTAAACATCAGGAGCATTTTTTCTTATGGAAGGGCAGGAAAACACTCAAGCACTTTGGTGGGGGTGGTTGGCAACTGCTGTGACCCAAGTGTCCCCAGCCCTTTTTGCTGTAATAAACCATCACCCCATGTCCCTTTTGTCCCTGTTTTCCCCACAGGGAAGGGAATGTCTATAAGCAGCAGCCCATGGGAGGGATTTTTGACAAAATAGCCCTGAAAACTCACAGATTTGATTGCCCAAAGTGAACTATTGTCTTTATTTTGCAGGAGGTGAAAAAGATTATAGGCAAGGACTGGCTAAATTTTGCTTTGATGGGGATTTTGGGGTCGTTGAAGCAGCTTATAAATGAACCACCCAGAAAACCATGGTTCAGTTTCTGCTGCTCTCAGGGTCACGCGAAAAACTAACTGGCACTCCCAAGCTGGATGATGACGTGTGCCTGAAGATCAAGGCTAAAAACCTCTGCATAAGGAACTGTGTTTTTTAGTTGTAAAACTGGCATGTCAGGTCTGCTGTGTGCCCGGAGCACCAAGCTCAGGCATGGCCGTTTTCATCCCAGATTTGGAAGGCAGAAGAACCTGCTGCCATTCGTCTTTTACATAATAACCCGGAGCTAGAAAACTTAGTGGAGGTATGTATTCTTCAGCCTGCGAGATGCTTTGGATCCTGCAGCAGCTTTATTTTTGCTTTCCAAAGGGCAGTGGCCATCAGGCAGCAGTGGCAAGGAGAGGACCCTGTGGTGACAGTGTCTGTGGAGTAGGGTGTCGTGTCACAGGTTGTATGTTGTGAAAGCTATGGGTATAAAAACAACAAAAAATACGCATTTCTCAGCCCCCTTGTCTCAGAGAAGACACATAACACCACCAGTGAACTTGTACCAGACCTCGGAGAAGGACACAGCTTCAATGACACCCAAATTACCGAGACACCCAGATTACTTACGATGAAGCAATACCCTTTCCTCAGCACCTGGAGCACTTCCAGAAGTTTTTCAAGCTCTTTCCTTACCCACTGTGTCTCTCCTTGTGAGCTGCCACAAGACTACATGGAACTGAGGAAACCTGAGCTGTATTTCTGCCATCTCCCCTAACGCTCAGAGCTACGGCAGGATGATTTCTTTGTGTTTGGCTCTCAATTCCCAGAACTGAAAGAAGGGTAATCCGCTCTATTTTCTCCAAAAATGATTTTGAGATCTTATGGAAAGAGTTATAATAGAGCTAAACAGTATTATTGTTTTTCACAGCTTAACTGCCCTTTTGATATTTTTTTACTTGTAAACTAGAAAGGGTTTTTTTTTTTTATTATCATTTTCCAGGAAGCCATTTAGTTAAATCATATTTCAGTAGTGTTTCAACAGACTTTAGTACAGGAAATAAAGTAGTCACAAGTTATGCACCTAGGCGCTGATTTGCATTATATTTCCCCACAAAAAAAACCTATATATTCGTTGTTGCTATGAAACCAGAAGTTTTGCTTAGATCAGATCACTTTGTTCTCATGTCATGGATAAAGGAACTGAAGGAACAATGCGCCGCTAATAGTTTTCAGTCGAAATCTACTTACAGAAACCTTTCACCTCCCACACTTCCCAAACAAATAAGGTTTTTTAAAAACGGTCATGGTAAGTTTAGTGTTCCTGAAAGTGCCTTCTACAGCGAGAGGTGCTGGGGCTATGTGTTGGCAGTTTGAGATTTGCAATGATTTGTGCCTTGGTTAAGTCGAGGGGTGGCTTTTGCTTGTCCACTAGTTCCCTCCTTCAATAGTCGGAGGCTCTGAGGGTTCCCCTGCTCCAGAGTCCTGAGCCCTGGTCGGAGACCAGTGTGGCACTGGGATGTTGATGGCAAGGTGTTGATGGTGAAATGTTGATTAATGAGAACCTAATTTTTGGCGGAGTAGTTTTTTTTCTGGTTGCCTTTTTGACGAAAGCTGTGGTTATGAAAGATTCACTCGACTCCCAAAGCGGGGTCTTCAAGGCTGAAAAAAAAAAAGGAAAAAAAAAAAAGAAACGAGAGGCTGGGACAAAGTTGCTTTTGGATGATGATGAGTCTGGCCTTGGGCAAGGCAGGCAGGTTCCCTGTTTCTTTCAGCTGCTTGTGTATATGTACAGTGTGCATATCTACATCTACATGATCTATCTATATCTATATCTATATCTATATCTATATCTATATCTATATCTATATCTATATCTGTATCTGTATCTGTATCTGTATCTGTATCTGTATCTGTATCTATATACCTGTATCTATACCTATATCTATATACCTATATCTATACCTATATCTAATATATATCTATATCTATATCAAAATCATCTATATCTATATAATCTATATCTGTATCTATATCTATATCTATCTACATCTATCTATATCTCTGTATATCTCTCTATATCTCTATCTATATCATCTATAGCTGTATCATCTATGTATTTATCCACCTATACATATACTAAAATATGTATTTACACATGCTGTGTATGAGAATGTATACGCATACTGTATGGCTTTAACAAAAAATCATGAATATATGAATGTATATGTATGTGTGCCTCTGTGTGTGTATATGTATATATATATATATACATACACTTTTTATATATAATATATAAATATGCATAAGAATATTCCCGAAAAAGGACTCAAAGAGAGAAAGTTTCACTCTGCTCCTATCCTCGTTTATTTCTAATTGAGGATGATGGATTGAATTTATAAGGTTTCCCCTCATCTCTTTTATTTAATACAAATACATCTCCGTAAGAATTCCTTGGAAGAACTGTGGGCAGAAAGCTAATTTAGCCTCGGTACTGATTCATATTCCTTCCTCGCTGCAGACAGAACAGTAACGGGCTTGTAAAAGCTGGTGTTTGCAGAACCTCCCCCCCACCTGTTCCAGGGAGCAGCTCTGGGGCGTCTCGTGAACCCCCGTCTTTCCCCCGTTATCAGCAGGAGGGCGGCTGTAAGAATAGCGCCTGTGTAACCGCCCGCGAGTGGGAAACGAGACGTACCAGCCAAAACGGGAATGAAAGTCTCTTTTTAGCTGCTGAACAGAAGATAGGAGTTAAAATATGCAAGCCCGTGATAGAGCCAGAAAAATGCGCGCTTTGTTAAAATTAACTCGTGAGGGCTGCTCTCCATACTTCCTCCTCAGCCGCCGCGGTAAACACCACGGCTCCTCTCCAAACAGGAGCTTATTTTTGGGTTCACCTTGTGCAAGCTTCGACCCTGCCATCCTGGGTCTTGTGTTGGAGGCTCTGGGTGCCGCTAGCTGCAAAAATCTCCCTAGATATCTGGCTTGATGTGTGCATATACATACATATACATATATATATATATATACTATTTTTTACAAGTCTCTAACTACTCTGTTTGCAAAATAAACTTTCAGTGTGTGAATTAAAAAAAAAAAAGGTGAAAAAACTAACAGTGGGTAAATCTCAAGTTGTTTGAAGTGAAGTGATGCTGTCTGTAAAACTAAAATGTTTCTAGGGCTCCTTTTGCTGGTATAGATATAAGTCATGGCATGAATTACCTGCTTCACTAATGCAGCGCTTGTGGCAAATTTACTCTGTTGCTTCAGACTGAGTTTGAAGGGAGCCTGGGAGAACAGCCCTGAATATTAACCTGGTTCCTAGCACTATTGCTTTAAAGAGGAGCATCATTAACTACGACATAGCTCATTACAGCAGGGATGAAAGGAGCGAGCGGCTCTGAATGAGGGGAAATAACCCAGCAGGGAGCAGGGTGAGGGATGGAGATTTCATAGAATCATAGAATCATCGAATGGTCTAGGCTGGAAGGGACCTTAGAGATCATTTAATCCAACCTCCCTGTCATGGGCAGGGACGCCTCTCAACTAGATCAGGTAACACATGGGGACCCAACGGGGATCGAACCCGCGACCTTGGTGTTATCAGCAGGAAGATGTAATACCCAACATGCTGATTGGCACGAGACATTTACAGGTAGCGCTTAAAATTTTGGGAAATGCTTTTTCTACTCAGGCAGCAGGATTTTCCAGCAGGGTAGACACCTGTGAGTAATTCAGGATAGGGCCCTTGACACACGCAAGCTACAAATGCAAACAGGTCTCGTTCAGGCTCTTCGCAAACTCTGGCACTGAACTTCCAGCAGTTATACTGGTTAAACTGGTGGTCTTGTATAGACACAAAGAAGACAGCTAAGGGTAAGGTGTCACCTTTCCCTTTTGCATCCTCAGAGACAAACTCCCGTAAGAAGGTGTCCAAGGCTTTTAGGGCAGGAAAGGAACAAGACCGAACAGGGTGCCCAGGGAAGTGGTGGAGCCACCACCCCTGGAGGTATTTAAAAGTAGTGTAGGGGGCATGGTTTAGTGGTGGACCTGGCACTGCTGGGTTAGTGGTTGGAGTCTTGTGATCTTGAAGGTCTTTTCCAACCTAAACAACTCTACGAATCTCTAAGACCCATGTCTCTCCCCTTCAAACCAGTGTTAACTCCTGGCTGGTTTGGATGCGAGCTGGAGGAGGATTAGAAGATGCACAAAGCAGAGCTGTTGTGGTCAAATTGAACTTTGGGGTTTGTTGTACTGGGGTGTAAGACACAGGGTGGCTGTTTATACCCCCACTAGGTTAAATTAGCATCATCATCCTTTTACGAATGAGTAGACATCACCATGCTGCCTCCTAAAAAAAAGCAATTACCATGTCTATTGGGCAGTACATTAGACACCATTTAATTACAGCCTAATTTATCTCTGAATGAAAAATATTTAAAATTGCTGTACAGTATATTATTCTGTGCAATTACTGCAAATCTCTGTCCGTTTGCTGCCACAGATGAGCTCAGCTGGCAAGCCGGCCGCACGCACCAGCGAGTGCTTGGCTTTTTCTTTCCCATGCCTGGTGAATCGCCTCCGAATTCAGCCCCAGCTGCCTGAGCCCTGTCTTTGATGGCCTTTACAAGCTTTAGTGGAGGTGGCATGTTTTCCAGCTATTCCCAAATCACCAGGGCTGAGTTCAGCATCGCTGCTGCTGAGCCCTCCTGAGAAGTTACGTTTCTGTGGGTCTTTTCACGAAGCTCGTGCCAAATGGGATGCCTCATCCTTGGAAAAGCTCCCAATGTAATTCCACAGTAGGCATTCTAGGGGGTTAGTTTTGGGACTACCAGGGGAATCCCCAGTCAAAGAGATATAGGATTCAGGAAGAGGTTGGAACATCTTTAAGGGTCATGGGATGATATCCCAGCCCTGCTGAGGTCAAAGAGGAGTTGATGACCACGGCCCTGGGGTTAGGGTTTCTCCCAGGACCTCTGGTGAGGTCTCCAAGGTTAACCTGGAAGGAAGCCGAGGTGAAATCCAACAGTGGTCCATCCTTTTAGTCCCTCCAGCAGAGTTACTGCATGCCCCAGAAGTTTACATTTCACAAAATGCCTCATGTTTTCAGCCACAGAAGCTCAACAAATGAAATAATTGTGGGAAGAGTTGCCAGTTTGGCACAGATTTGGGCAAGAAAGAGCTGCTGCTGCTAGCCAAGGACAGATGATTTGCTGTCCGTGCTGCTAACCAGTCACAAGAAATGTGCCTGGTTTGTGTTTGTGTGACTAATGGACCAGTAAAAAAGGGCTTTAAAATAAATAAAAAAAAATAGCTACGCCTCTGGCCATATGCTCGAGGTTGATGTTGTGTCATGTCCCATTTATCCATGCCACGTTTGAAGCCGGTGGCAGGAGCCCACATGAGACACTGAGGCAGTCTACTGGCCACGGTGTAGCAAAATTACTGGGGAGTTTAGGAAAGCTTCTCTTCATCTGGAAAAAAAAGAGAGAGAGAAGTTTAAATTATTAAATTGAATTCATAATGCCATGGATGTGATTGTGTGTCACCACGGGATGATGCTGCCTGTCCCAAGGCAGATATTCCCCATTGCCTCTTGGACTTGGGGCACACTCTCGGCTCTCACCCTGACTTGCTTTAACCAGCAGAGGAGGAAAGTGCCTGCAAAGCATTTTTCCATCAGCTTTAAGAGCTGGCAGAGGTGCTAAGTGCCCTAACGGCGCGACGTTTGCGACCGCCTGTCCTGTTTGCGCAGAGCGGTGGGAAGCAGGAGGGAGGATTTCATGGCTGGGGGAATACAAAGGGCAAGCACTGTTGAAAGAATAACACTTTTGTGCAACAACCCAGAAGATATACAGCTGCCCTCTGGAAGCCTTTTAAATACACGATGGCCATTAAACACACAGTCACAGTCTTGCAAATTGCAGCATGAAAGAGAGGTTATTTCTAATTATTATCATTTGCCGTGATACTGGCATCTTCTGAGCAGCCTGAAATTGGGCAAGAGCTTTAGGGAAGGCTGGGAGAGGGACACGGGTAGCATTCAAGCTGCCTTTTTCTCTGAGCTACAAACCTCCCTGCCTTAAAAATGTTTTCTTCCAACACAGGTGCCATCGCTGCTTCATCCCAGGGCTATGAAATATTCAGGCATCGCGTTGCAGAGGGGAGGAAAACAATCCCCTTCCCAGGGACTCCTCCGGCTCCGCGGCTCCAGAGCATGGATTTGAGCATGGGTTGAAGTCCCAGCGACTTCAGCTCTCCAGTGCTTTGCTGAATAGGTCTGTCTTAAATATATGTTTAAGGTTAGGCATTTTCCAGCCTGGGACCTGGCACTGAGACATGCCAGCAGCTGGCAAAGGGCTTTTCACACTGGGATCTCGCAGCGCTTCGCAAGAGGGGAATGAGATGCCAAACTGCTTTTAGCAAAGGGTGAAGAAAGGAAAGAGGAGGGAAAGGGAAAGTAAAAGGGAAAGGGGTAAAAAGAGGTAAAAAAGAGGTAAAAGAAAAAAAAGAGGAAAGGAAAGGAAAGGAAAGGAAAGGAAAGGAAAGGAAAGGAAAGGAAAGGAAAGGAAAGGAAAGGAAAGGAAAGGAAAGGAAAGGAAAGGAAAGGAAAGGAAAGGAAAGGAAAGGAAAGGAAAGGAAAGGAAAGGAAAGGAAAGGAAAGGAAAGGAAAGGAAAGGAAAGGAAAGGAAAGGAAAGGAAAGGAAGAAGAGAAAGAAAGAAAGGAAGAAGAGAAAGAAAAGAAAGAAAGAAAGGAAAGAGAAAGAAAGAAAGAAAGAAAGAAAGAAAGAAAGAAAGAAAGAAAGAAAGAAAGAAAGAAAGAAAGAAAGAAAGAAAGAAAGAAAGAAAGAAAGAAAGAAAGAAAGAAAGAAAGAAAGAAAGAAGAAAGAAAAAGAAAGAGAAAGAGGAAAAAAGAAAAGGAAAAAAGAAAAGGAAAAAAGAAAAGGAAAAAAGAAAAGGAAAAAAGGAAGAAAATAGAAAAAGAAAAAAGGGAGAAAAGAAAGACTGGTGGTGGACTACACCCTTTTGCATGGTGCTGCTTTCATAGTTGGTTGGCAGATGTGAAAGATGTTGGTGCTGGGAAGATCAGACCTAAAGATTCAGGGCTCGTTTGCTCTTACAACCCAATTGGGAGTGTGGTCAGGTGCGAGTGAGGAACGCAGAAGCTCAGAGCTACTCAGAAACAGCCTGGACCCAAAATCCTCCTCTGGTTGTCAAGAAGATGTTGTATAGCCCTATGTAGGCTGAGCTCTGGTACCAGCAGCTCTGCGCTTGTGACCGTCTCTGAATTACTCACCGAGTGGCTTTCCTTGCAAAGAAAAATCAGTTTTCTTTCTAGATTAAGGAACTTTATTTCTTTTTATTCAGCCTCACAGTTTCTTTTTCATTATGACTGGGAAAAGAAATATAGACACAGGAGAAACCTGACAGCATTCAGCTTACTATCGAATCTGGGGCAGTATTTTGCTCTTAGATCTGTACTGCAATGCTCATCTTTATTAGAGAGGTTGACAACTGTGCTTATTTCTCTGTGTGATAAATCTGCTGTAGTAAAAGTCTGTTCCTAGATGGTAATAGCTGGCATATGGGAGTATACACACGTATAAGCAAAACATCAGTATCCCCAACAGAAACCATCAGCAGGCTGGTAAAAAAATTCTTCGATTTTAATGGTGTGTGAAACGTCACACCAAATGCATTCACTCAATAAAAATCATGGGGAATGTTATTTTCAAATAAAACTAATGAAGAATTTTTTTCTGTAGTCTAAAAGTTTCACTCAGTCCTGGAACAGCAAAAAAACCCCACAGCCAATCTTAACAAGATGAAACAAGAGTATTGGAAAACTAGGGGGGAGAAGAGATAATTTAGGATGTAAAATGCTAATTGGCTTCTGGGGTTGCAAAATCATTTGTTTGGGGTTTTTTTGGCTGTGAGCACATTTGGCGTGAAGGTTACACACCCAGGGAAAAGCAGGCTGAAGCCGAGGTAAGGCTTGTGGAGAAGGTGGGGTGGGATAAACTCTTTGCCCCCCCCGAGGCACAGACATGAAGCCGTTGCAGATGTAGCTTATCTTTCAGAGGAAGTTAAATCTCCTGCTCTTCATCACCCTGTGAGACGTAGGAAAGTGTTGGCGTTTGCTCTTTTGTTTTGTGTTTGGGTGATTTTGTTCCCCTTCGCATCCTGGGAAGGAGGAGGCGAGCGGGGCCGGGATCTTGCGCCGCGTCCTCCCCGTCTTCCCCCTTGCCGTGACTTTCTCCTGCTTCTGGCTGCAAATCCAATAAAATCTAATCTAATAAATTTTGCAAAGCCTTTAACTTGAAATACTCTCCATAAATCCAGTCAGCTTTATTTTGCCATGGATTTTTTTGCAAGCTATATTCGCTGCTTTTGCAGTTTTTCTGGGGTCTGCTTTGAATCTCTCTAGAACCACAGACAAGGGTTTGCTCTAGGGACCACATCTGCCCTCGCCCTCCTGCCTGCACACTCCTTCCCTGCACAAACCCATCCACGCAGCCATCGAAATGTGCTATACACTGCCCATATACTCTATATTATCTGTCTGCTATAGATGGTCTATGTGCTATATAGCTATATATTAGTATTCCAAATACATTTACCTACAGTAATTGTTATATGCACTGCTAGTTTTTGCCTGGAAAGACCCAAGTTTGGTTGATTTTGCAGAGGCAGCTCCCTCAGGGTGTCGTCGGGGACACACCAACCTCCAGCCCGCAGAAGGGTGCGTTGTTTTCCCGAGGTAAACAGTCTCATATCCACGCTGGCTCCCGCTCAGACCGTATTAGCGTATGGATTACATGTAATGCAACCCATTATGCAACGCAGCCCGGATTACAGCCTGATAAACTCCGTGTAAGCGCGAAGCTTTGCAAAGCCGAAGCCGCCTTTAGCAGCCCTTGAGCGATAGTTACCGACGCGAGGCTGCTCGCCCACGGTGTTTAAAGGCTCAGACCCTGCAGTTTCTCACTTTCCATTTCAAATAACCCAGGGAGCTGAGCTTCCTGCCCTCCCTTGCCAGGGACACACCTCAGGACAGGGTTTCCATAACTCAGGGTGGAGGCATTTGCGGTGTTTCGGCTCCCGGAGTGTGTCGTGGTGGGGATGGACGGAGGGTTCATTCCTGCTGCAGGGCACGATGCCTTTCCACAGTGTCCTCGGGCCCTTGGCCACCTCCTCCCTTCACACAAACGCTGTCTGCCTGATCCAGAATTATACAGCTTGAGCAAGATCTGCCATAAGGTTATGTTGCCCACACGACCCTTTTTTCCCTTCTTTTATGTCTGCACTGTCTGCTTTCCCTCTCCCTCTCCCAGGTATATTAGCACCATCCTTTGCAGTTTTGGAGTATTATGGTAATTAGGTCAGAACAGAAGCTTTCATTACCAAAACCAATAGCTTGCAACTGGAATGGCACCAATTATTTCTCTATCGAACACATAATTATTTAATCCAAGGCTGGATTTTGAAGCCAGTGGTACGGGGGTGGCAGAATCCCCCATGAGCCCAGCTACAGAGGCATAGGGCTGCTGCTGATTATCTGTGAGAGGGGCACAGGCAGGGCATCTCCTGCTTTTCAGGTAGGATTTCGGGGGCTGAGGAGGTGTCAGGTTTGATTAGAGGTGATCCTCTGAAGGAACCAGCCAGCATCAGGATTTCCCAAGGCCGAAGGTTTAGTCTGTTCAAAGCTGAGTGAATCTGTCGCGGGAAATGAGAGAACTGGAATTGCAATGGCCATTGATAACGAGAGCGCTGGTGGGGATATTAATCTTCCTGCTTTCAAGGTTAAGCTTAATTAACCTCTCACTGTTAGACACCAGGATGAAGCCTTGCAGGAGGGATGGAGCACCCGAAGGTTGCCGGTTTCCATCCCTTAGAGCAACGGGGGTTTTTTTCAGCCCAGCCTGCTGAGTCAGCCCAACAGCACTTGACACCTTTGTCTCCCATTCCCAAGCTACGACTGGAGGATGCAAATGGTAAAGTCACTGATGAATACAGAAAAATTAAAATTTTCTATGGTGGGAAGGTGTTGGGATTGCCACCACTTCTCCAAGTTGACACAAAGGAGTGGAAGCTGCAGAGCAGATGTTGTAAAATATGCTTGGTCCAGGGGAAATACTGCTTTAAGCTGTTACAGGGTATTAGGAAAGTACAAAGCTGGGCTGTGCAATAGGGATAGAAACCTCCGGGCTGCGCGGCGCCTGCAGAACAAGACCTTTTCTAATCCCTGACCTCTGTGCAGCTAATGCTGGAGATTAAGGGAGTGAGGACAGATGCTTTGCTCCTGCAGAAACACCCGACTTCGCCGCTGTGCCACACGTCGGGTTTTGCCCTCCCAGAGAGCTGCTGCTGAAGACAAGGAGAGAGGGAAAGCAGCAAGGAATCTTCTCTGATTTATCAAGTAAGAGCTCAGGGATCAGATCAGCCCTGCACGGGAACGTGAGGGCCTCTGTGCCGGATTAAAATCCCGTCTCTCTCCTTCAGCATCTTGCCCCAATACTGCCCAGTGCCAGGTATTTCTGGGAAAGGTGTAAGAAAGTCTGGGAGGAGTCAGAATTCCCTTTGCAATGTTTTGTCTTCCCTTACTCTGTCCTATTTCTCTGCCCTGCAAAGGAGACTCCAGGCTGCAGGATGGGCTCTGTGTGCCAGAAAGTTTCTTTCTCTATTTTTTAAATTATTTTCTCTTGGAGTTGCTATTCACCACTGTTTCCACTGGCAAAAAGTGCTGCATTTGCAGCTGGTGGCTGAGGTTGCAATGTCACCCGCCCTGACAAAAGGCTCCGAGCCCTGTGCTGTGCTGCTTGCTCGTGGGGACACCGTGGTGTCCCAGCCTCTCACCCTGCAGCACGAACTTTAGAAAGTCCAGCCAGCTCAGGGAGGGGAGCGAGGCTGTGGCAGGAAACACTTCCCAACATTTCTTTTTTATCTGAAGATTTCCCCGTTCCCCTGCAGCTCATACTTGGCAGGTTAAATCATTTTGCCTCCTTTTCCCAGCACTAAGCCTGCTCCAGGCAAATCCGCAGCCCCTGCCCTGTCCCCAGCCACAGTCCCAAAGGACATGGGACATGGATTTTTCCGAGCCATTCCCTCCAGCAAAGGCAAACGATGGGTGAAGCCCAGGAGTGGTCAGCTGGGGACAGGCTGGGGACAAGCCCCTGCCTCGGTGGATAGCTTCAACACCTTCCTAGCCTTAGGGCAGGACCTTGTCTTCACCTGCCCTGGTTTTCACTTTATTGCCCTCCTTAACATCTGGATCCTATTGCTCCCTGCAGGATGAAGGGCTGGTGCCCACTGTGCTGCTGCAGACGTCGCTTGTGTTGAGCCCCCACGAATGCAGCCGTGCTGCAAAGATGCTGGTTGGGTTTGGTTTTTTTATTTTGTTTTCTCTAGAAATAAGATGCATCTTTTTCTTAGATCTTGCAAGGCTAACTGAGCGGAGGAATTGATTACCATGGGCATGAGAAATTTCTTACCTCTGTAAATCCACAAATGACTCGCACCGCTGTAGTTATGAAATCCCTGTAAAGTTCCTGACTTGTGTTCTGCAGGAGAGCAGAGATGCTTGTGGGGTCCCTTCCCCTGAGAAACGCCAAATCCAGGGAGTGATATCCCATTGCCTGATGTCTCTTCAGAGCAGAGCTGTGGTTTTTGTCTCAGATGTTTCCACCTTGGCTCCATCAATTGGCTTCATCCTTGGCACACCATTACCCACCGACCTGAAATGCACAGGACTCAGAATCATAGAATGGTTTGATTTGGAAGGGACCTCAAAGACCACATCATATCAACCACCCTGCCATGAGCAGGGACATGTCCCACTAGACCAGGTTTCTCAAAGCCCCATCCAACCTGGCCTTGAACACTTGCCATTACTTGAAAGAAATTAGATGCACCTGGTGGTAGGAAACTTGCCACACTGAAAGGCTGTGCTGCCAGGTATCTACTACAATGCATTTTAAAGCACTTTATGTATTTTAATGTAGGTATTTACTATTTTTTAAATGTGTTTTAAACTGTGCAAAGTTTCTGAGCTCTGGGAGGAAATGCAAGGAGATACACCATTCCCTGGTGCATTCAAATTACTCTGATGTTTAAATTCTGCTTTTTGCCCTGAACCTCAGCGTCCCTCAGTGACATCTGTCTGTGGAGTCACATAAGGTGTGACGGCCACCAAGCATTATAGTTTCAAGCCAGGCTTTGGGATACTCTGTGTGTTTGTGATGAATCCCAGGCTGTTAGCAATTGCTTCGTTTTTGTTTTTCCACCTGGATATTATCAGCAGCCTAAGTGGATGCTTTCTTTCCTTTTTTTTTTTCTTTTTAAAATGTATCCTTTGTGGGCAGAACCACATAGTGAGCAATCTGTGCACTCGGAACAAGATAATGCCATGATACAGTGGACCCCCTGCTCAGCTGGAGATTGCTGGATAATATATGGTATTCTGGTGAAATAATAACCCGAAATGGAGTGGGTATTTCTCCCTGCAGCGTTTACATCAAATACTTAAAGTAGCCCTTTGTGGACAGAGAAGTCAGAGCTGGTACCATTGACAGGAGAACAGAAAATACCTGAAAAGGGAGGGGGAAAAGAGCTAGTCATCGAGATGATTTTATTTTCTTGAGCTTGCAAGGCTCAGAGGCCGCAGGATGAAAGGAGATGGAGGGAATAATTTGAGTTATAAAAGTGCGGGCAGTGAGCTCACTGCTGTGTGAGTTAATGAGCTATATGAAAATTAAATCCCTGGCCTGAGATCCCTGTATGAAGATGCTCTTTCTTGTTTTTTAATTGCTGGCTGTCAGCACATATCAGAAAATGGGATGCAGGGTGGCACCAGTTTTGCCACAGGTGATGCCAGGCCAACCTGCTGTCACCCGATTTCTTTCTTCGAAAGAGGAACAGGCTTTCTAGGCAAGGAAAATAGAGCGGCTGCAGTCTGCCTGCCTTCCCCAAAGCATCAGCCGTGTGCTGAGAGGAGATTACAGCGGGAGTTTAAGGGTCAGTGCTGTTACTGGGGGCTGGGGAAGGGCCGTGAAAGCAAGGGGATGAGTTAGATGTGATATAAAATAGGACAAAATGCCATATTGCAAAGGGTGAGCTCATGAATTTGGGAGATGGAGCAGATTTTCCGCTAAAATGAAGGCTCATGAGTGCGAATTACAAGGAGGACAAAGACTTCAGTGTATTTGCTATGTGCAACTTATATGCGGAGCTACTGGGGAATAGGAAAATGTGACCCTAAAGCATAATAAGCAAAATAGAGATGAGGAAATATATAAGTGCCTTGTGAAAACGCTGGGGAAATCTCTTTGGGAATGTGCCACAGAGTCCTGGTCTTTGCCCCCAAAAATACCTAGTTTAAATCGCAGCAGGTGCAGCAAAGGGTCGCCGGGAATGGCCCGGGAAAAGGGACCTATTTTAGGCAAGGAGATGAAAAACTGTCATCTGGGTTTGGCCAAGGAGAGGACGTGGTGCCTGTCTATAAATACAGCAGGAATGTAAACACCAGGGAGGGAAGCAAACTGATTTAACTCGAAGGGCGATGTCAGCAGAAAAACAAATCTCTCTGAACTGGGCAGGAATAAATCTAAGAGGCGATCAGCGCATGGCTGTAGGATCCTGGGATGACTGGGGCTAATAGGATCATTGGGGGTGAAAGACCTCAAAATTAATTTTGAGGCAGAGCTTGTTAAACTGATGAAAGGTTTGTCAGGGCCGTTTCTGCCGGCAGCAAACCGGGAGCTGAGCTGGGAAATCCCTTTGGATGCGTATTACTGTGAGCTCCCTGACTTGCATCCGCTGCGTCCCACTGACCCTGAGCTTATGGTAATATTAGTAGTGACTACTAATAGCAAAGCATGATTTTTTAATTTTTTTTCCCATGCCTGTCCCATGCTATTTGCACATAAAAATTTGGAATACCTGAAAATGCCTCCTTGCACCGCGATTAGCATGGAGCCTTCCCAGTGAGGTCTCTTCTATAGGTACAAAGCAGGGACAGCAATGCAAAACCTCCTGCAAATGAGCTCGCGTGGATTCTGTGCTGATGAGCAGAGTGATAACAGAAATGCTGTTATTATTCTGGGAGTGCTCATCAGAGTTACTGAGGCCGTGTGCACGGGTTGGGTGCATGAGGTGGGCTGGAGAGCTGAGCTGAGCTGTGCTTCGGCCATGCCAGCAGGTCCCAGGGCTGGTTCTAGGAGCATGAAGAGGGTAGTAAAACCAGCACGGTGAGGCAGGCACGGAGTGTTTAGTGGGGTCTGAACACTGCCAAAGCGGGATGAGCGGTGCTGCGTGGGGCTGTGCCCTGGGGATAGCAGGAGCTTGGAGGGACTGGGATGAAGGATGCTTGTGGTGGGGGGATGCTCAGTTCTGCCTGAGAGAAGGATGCCTGAGGGGAGTGTGGACCCAGCTCAGTATCATAGAATCACAGAATGTTCTGGATTGGAAGGGACCTCAAAAGATCATCTAGTCCAACCCCCCGGCCAGAGCAAAACCACTGAGCTGCCACGTGCTGCTCCTGTCACAGGAACCATGCTATCACATGGGGGCTTTATGAAACAGAGGCTCAGGAATGGGCAAAACTAACATTTTTATTCTTTTTCCCCCAGCTAAATATTTCTTGCAAGCTGAGAGGCAGATAAATCGTAAAGTCCTCTTGGTGCTTCTTTTGGGATAGGCCCTCACAGGGAGGTTCATGGGCTTCCAGTGGCACTCGGGATTTAGTAAAGGGTCATACGAGGGAAGCGGGAGAGGTTTCCCTGGGGGGAAAGGGTGTTTGTTCTGCAGCAGGAACAAACCTAGGAATGATTTCCCTATTTTTTCCCCCCAGGCATTTCGGTTTTGTTAGTCGGACGAAGCTTGCAGATCTGTTAATTCGGTGGACTGGAAAATGCTTAACCTCGTGATGAGGGTGTTTGGATAAAGCGTTTGGGAGGCTGTGCTGTTTGGACACAAAGGGGTTTGCTAAAGCTTATGCGGGGTCACAGTGACCTAATTACGATTTAAGGGAAACGCTGGTTTTGTAAATGGGCTGGGTTTCAGATAAAGGAAGGAGGTACCTGGAATGTGCTGTCAGATGTAGGGTATAACGTTAAACGAGCATGCAAATTAGGTGGCTCTCATTATAAAAGGGCAAGCCTGATGAACAGTTCCTGAGAGCTTTCCCCAGAATGATGTCTTTGACTTCTGCTGCTTGTCTTATTACAGCAGGACAAGGAGGCCGGGCAGGCGGGCGGGATAATGAACTGCTGATAATGCTGCGCCTTGGAAGAGCACGGCTTTGATGCCGGCAATAAAGAGCGATTATTTCGCCTCTGAGCCCGTTGTCAGTAAATCTGTGCCTCATCACAACGTTTAGCGCGGCTGCTCAGGGAACATGGCAAAACCCACTATCGTGCCCCGGCGAGGGCTGAGGTTCATTTGAAAGTCAAGGTCAGTGTTGGTGGAGGTTTTTGGCAGGTCTCATATCTAGTGTCGTGCTGGGGCTGGCACGTGCAGGTGAGTCTCTCCTGGGTGTGTTTATGGTCAAACTCAAGGTCGTATGGGAATTCTCTCCCACTATCTCCCGACACTCTCCCCAGAAGCCGCCAGGGCTGCCACCAGTCATGGTGGCGAACAAGTCAAAAGTAATTTCTTTGCACTTGGCTAAGTCCTTGGGATGAAGCAGCACTATATTTTTCCTGCCTAAACTAATATTGACTATTAAACCTCAAACCCTAAACTTTCTCAGCCTGATGACATCACTTCAGTGGCATAAGATGATTCCCCTGGAGCCTTCTACTTGCTGGAACAACCTGTATTTCAGCTCATCCTGTGTGTGCTGGCTGTGTGCTTCAGCTCATCTGAGTACAAAATCTCTGGGGATGTAAGCAAAATTTCCTTTACCTTTTCTGAATGTCAACAATTGGACGATCAGAGGTGTCTATCACATTTAGAAGCAGATTAGAGAAATTCTCACATGCAGGGGATAGATTTTGCTGAATTAGATGGGTTTTGTTAACGGTCTTCCACTTGAAGATGAAAAGGTAGCTTCTCATCAGCTGCGTTTCTGAGTTTGGTGGTTACCTCCTTTGGTCTACTGGAAATATGCTAACAGAGGCAGGGAGAGCCTTGGGGGTTATTGGAGCAGATCTGTCTTTACGGGATCTGTGCTGGATCCTCCAAGAGATGCTGCAAAGTGTTTCCTGAAATCCTCTGCTCTCCTGGAAGAGGCGTCAGGATCTGAGGTGCATTTCCAGCCAAACAACCCCAGGTGATGTAGACATTCATGGTTCTTTTGGGTTTCTCGTCATCTCTCTTGGACACTTGATCTTTAACTGCGTGGAATTTGTCAGGGCCAAGATAACCTCTCGCAGTGTGTTTGTGCAGGTTTAGGCAGTGAGGTCCTGGTCTTGGTTACCTCCTTCAGCAGAAATTGGAATTCCCTTAAGCTGGAAACGTCATGAATAAACCCTTAAATTGCAGCAGCCCCTGATTTCCTGATTCCGACTATGGCACTTAGCAGCCCTGTGATTGTCACTGTAATTGTAAGGGACTTGGAAACCCTGAGCCCTGGCAGAAACATAACTTAATCTTTCCTGAGATGTAGCCTTTGGGGCCTGAACAGGTGGATTTGCTTTTCTCGTGATAGCAAAGGACCAACCCTGATGCAGTGTTGATGGGAAGGGTCTAGGGGTTGCTGCACCCTCCGAGCACATAACGAAGAACCCAGGTAAAGGCAGCACATAAGCTTGTTACAGGGGCTTATTCACCAGATGGACGAGCTGTTCCCAGGTAGATCTTATGTTTCATTAATATGCCATTAGCCTTATTTGTGTGCCCTGTTCACCTCTGGCGTATTGTTGCCTGGAGGAGATCGTGTTTCCAGCTCAGTCTGTCCTTGGCATTGCATTGCCACCACTCCTTACCTCCCCGGACAAAAAAAAAGGTGGTGTGAGAGCTCAGACTGCCTGGCTACAGCCATGCCAGCCTGCCTGGAGCTCCAGAGAGGTCCTGAAGGTGGCACTGGGTCATGGTCCCAAGGCTATGAGGAAAGGCACTGGTCCCAGTGCTGGGTGAAAGCAGCCCCGGGTGCTGTGTCGTGGGGTGACAGGGACTCTGCACCAGAAGGGACTCAGTCTCCAGGGACAAACACCTGCTCCTCGTTTGCCCCAACAGCCAAAATCAGGAGGTGACAAGCAGAAAGCATAAAACTGTCGTTAAAAACACATTAACCGTGTTGTCCAGAGAGGCAATAGAAGTCCCATTCCTGATTCCCATCTCATCCAGGGTCGGGTTGGACAGGGGCTTTGAGCAACCTGGTCTGGTTGAAGATGTCCCTGCTCACTGCAGTGGGGTTGGACTGGATGACTTTTAAAGGTCCCTTCCAACCCATATGACTGCAAGAGATGTGAAAGGTTCCATATCTTCTCCAGGCGCACTCTCCTAGCATTACAAAAACCCAACCCTGGGAGCTCAGAGCCCCTGGAAGGGTATTTATGAGCTTTGCAGAGTGCGAGTATGAGGACAGGTGGGTGACGCACAACACCTCGACCTGCAGCCCAGGGGAGAGCGTCTGTAGCATCTATCAAACCCCCTCGAAAAACTAAAGCCTGGCAAAATCCCTCCTCCTGTGTCACTCTTGCTTAAATGTTTTCTCTCAGTACATTTTGTTCTCCATTTTCCTCGGTACGTAGTGAAGTGGGAGATTTTATAATGATTCACAGTGTTCTGCCGAGCCGCTTCAAGCAGCAACCAGGGAGTCTGTTAAATAGGCATCCAGCCCAGAATATTTTGTACACTATCTAAATGCAGTGCTGTAATTAAAAGACATGCTTGAAATGAATGACAGAGGGCTTGGGGTTTGTTGTTTTTTTTCCCTCTTTATTTTTATCCCCGAGGGAGATGGAAAGTGGGGTTCAAATTGCACTGAAGTATCAGAAGGCACAACAAGCGTATTTGGACAAATAGTATCCAAGCAGTATTACTTTCAAATGCTAGATGTTCAGTTATCACCCAGGGAACTTTCTGTCTGATTAAAAATAATTATTGCTGGCATTAAATCTGTTTAGAATTACTCGTCGCAATTCATCTCCTATTGCACGCCGCTACCATATGCCTGGTTTGTCGAGTGGAAAAATGTCTCTTTCGTTCAGATAAATAATGCTTTGTAAATATTTAGAGATGAATGTTCTGGATCAGTGAGCGGCTATATTTTTCTGACGATAAATATGTGCAAATGAGCTTGTTTTTGGCGGCGGCTCCGTTTGAGGCAGGCACTATATGGGGCCAGATTAATCCCTGTGCAGGAGGCGTGCCAAGATGACTTACCAGGGGGATGGCAGAAGGGTCATTTCTGCTGCTGAGTAGGTGAGGAAAAAGCAACTTTTTAAGAATTTTAAATCTATTACGAGCAGTATCTGCAACGCCTTCCAGCCAGCTGTGGTCACAGATACCTGGATATTTGGCAAATCCTGTGAATTTCCCTCATTCCTGCTGCCGAGGTCCTGGAAGGACCCATGGGATATGGAGAAGGGCCCAAGAGCTGGATCCTGTGCTGTGTCTGGATCTGATTCTACTTTCCAATACCTGGAAGAAGGTTTTACTCAAGGAGGGGGACATATAAACCTCTTGACATGCCGCAGGCTCCCAGCAGCTTGCCCACCACCGGCACAGGCTCCTGGGACTGGATGGATCTGTGGGTTATTGCTCCTAAAACCGTGTGATGGTGAGGGAGCTGACGCTTTGCATCTTGCCCCTTTGGCACGTCAAAAGCGCTGCGAAGAAACCGCTCAGCTCGGTGCCAGAGAACATATTTGCTGAACACATATAACCACCCGTACAGCTGCTCTGGCTGGGTCTTGGTGATTCACAGAGAGGGAATACAGGGAGGGCTGTCAGAGGGTGCAGAGAGTATTTAAAGAAATACGATTTTCACATGTCGTGCTTTGTCTAGAGGCTTTAAACCAGATGAAATCTCTCCCACTGGTGAGATAACAGGCCTTGCGAGGGGTGGGGGTTTAGCTGGACACATCTCTTCGCTCCTGAGATGCTCCCAAGGAGCAGGGGTCTCAGATAACACATCTGAACGATTAATTTCTTTCCCTCAGGATATGCGCAGGAGGGGAGAATTTAGTCCCAAGCTTGCAGGTCTTCTTCATGAAGGTCCCGCCACCTCTTTGTTTCAGTCTTGTCTTTTTTTCCAGGCAAAAGAGACCTCTGCTCTGCCTGACTGGGCTGACTGTCTCAGCAAATGCTCTTCGGATGTATTTGCTTTGCATTCAATTAGAACACAAAGGCAAACAAGGGGCGTTAATGAATTCATGCGTTTATGATGACAATACGTTTTTGAGTCCTCCAATTGATTCGCCGAGCAAGCTGATAAAAAGAGCAAACCTTGCATTATTTACCACCCCGAGTCCAAATGTAATGTCTGAATTGACAGAGCTTGTTTGCTTTTTAAAATTCAAATGAGGACGACAATAATCTCCTTTCCAGGAGGATGGCAGTCCTCTGCAGGAGTGGTTTCACTCATCTCTCTCAAAAAGATGTTGTGGCTTGAGGCCAGCCTGAAGGACCTGGTGTAACTTGTATTTCTTCGAGCGTCAAGGTCTGCCCTAATACAGGGGCAGACGCAGGGTCAAGTTGTGAAAACTCGGAACCAGAGCAAAAAGGCTTTTGACAGTCAGCTGAGTCATCAGCTCCTCTTGGTTAATTAGACATAGTTCCTAATTAAAGTCGTTATTTATCTTGGAAAGCGGGAGACTGGGCTGCTCCAGCCATTGATGAGTGAAGGGCTCGGGTTTAATGTGTTTTCTGGGGATGCTGAGAGGAATGGAAGACAGGGGCACGTGGTTCCTCTGGATGCCTGGAGACAAAAAGAAAACTATAAATTAAGAAATAGGAGCCATTGGGAGGATTGGTGTCACATCTGCTGCATCTCCAGGGCTCCCTCTGCATCATCATTGGGCGTGTTAGTTGGCAAGACTCAACATGAGCCGGCAGTGGGCACTTGTAGCCCAAAAAGCAAACCGTGCCCTGGGCTGCATCAAAAGCAGTGTGACCAGCAGGTCGAGGGAGGTGATTCTTCACCTCTACTCTGCACCTAGAGTTCTGCGTCCAGGTCTGGAGCCCTCAGTACAAAAAGGACATGGATCTGCTGGAGCTGGTCCAGAGGAGGCCACAAAGATGACGAGAGGGCTGGAGAATCTCTGCCGTGAGGACAGGCTGAGGGAGCTGGGGTTATTCAGCTTAGAGAAGAGAAGGCTCCGGGGTGACCTAGTAGCAGCCTTCTGATATATGAAAGGGGCTACAGGAAAGCTGGAGAAGGGCTTTTTGCAAGGGCTTCTTGTGATAGGACAAGGGGCATGGCCTGAAACTGAAAGAGGATAGTTTTAGATTAGATATTAGGAAGAAATTCTTCACCATGAGAGTTGCCAAAGGAGGTTGTGGATGCCCCATCGCTGGAGGTGTTCAAGGCCAGGTTGCACAGAGCTTTGAGCAACCTGGGCTAGTGGGTGAGAGGTGTCCCTGCCCACAGCAGGAGGGTTGGAACTATATGATCTTTAAGGTCCCTTCCAACCTTAACTATTCTATGAATCAATGATTTTATGATCCCATGTACATCCTCTGCTTTCCGCTCCAAAATTCAATAGCATGTACAAGCTTTGACCAACTACGCCATTACAAAAGCAAGTCAAAGCCTTGATTTAAACCAGCTTGTTTAAATATTTTCATGCTCCCTGCAGTTATACTCCAGACTTTTACTCCCTGATTACTTTAGCCTGGAAAAAAAGCACAATACATCAGAAGGCAAAAAGGAAGGTCTGATTCACTGATGAGGGCACGGCACTGCTGAACACAGGATGCTACAGTTTCCCCAGGAATGCTTTCGGGTCTTAAAATGCCCTGTAGTAAATAAAAACAACGAAAGATTGCCAAGGAGTGGGGGAGATAATTTTGCCCAACCTAATAAGTTACATTATGCTACTCGGGTGGATGCTCCCTGGTGGCAATTAGCAATCAGTTGTGGTCACTAATGAACAGCCTGGGCTTTCAGCACCATCATTTTTTTTTGTTCAGGATCCTGAAGGGACTTTGAGTTTCCTGTGCACCCACTTTCCTACCTGCCCATGGTGAGGGGTCACTCTCCCCGTCTTGTTTCTCGCTCTGAAGCAGTGGCTGTGGAAGACCCTGGGGCTTAGTTGGCTCCGTGATGGGAGCCAGCTTCACCAACAAATTATTTATGGCCATTACTGGCTTCCTGCTGCAATCAGCTTCTGGGATCTTCAGGGCATCTGGTGCTATGGAAATGCTCATCATGCAAGAACTACCAGTGTGCTCAGCTGGATGTCCAGACCCATATTTTCTTGGTTTCACCTGCAGCCAGGGATGTGCTTGCAGAAACCCCTTCAAAAGCCACAAAATTTAATGTCCAGGGAACAGATTGGGAAGATCTCCCCCATACCCTTCCTCTGACAGGCACTTTTGTCCTTCTTCCCTTTCCTTGGTGACATCAGCCTCTCTAAAAGCTCATCACAGCCACGGGCATGTCTCCAGGCCCGTGGATCAGGCATAGGGTCAATGCTTTTTTGCAGAAGATGATTTTTAGGAGGAAGGAGGCAGCTGACGACCGCGTGTACTCTTTCCAAACAAAGATAAACAAGGGTGCCCCAAATAACTCTATTCTTGCTGGCAAGGGGTATTTTTAACTAGCAACGCGACTCAAAAATAACACAGACGGCTGGAAAGAAAAAAGGAATGGCTGCGTCACCGCGAGAGGAGTTTGCTGTGTTTCTTAAGGAAAGCAAGAAGCATCTCTGCTGCAGCCCTCTCCCAGCTCTCCATCAGCCATGCCACTCCCAGGAGGTGCTACCCATATTGTTTGCATGAACAAGGTGGATGTTTTGAAACATCTGCTATAAAGTAATCAAGGTTGAAAGGTCAGGCTTGGGTACAAGCAGCTCTCAGGAGCCTGTTTTTACACCCTAGCCATGCCCTAAACCAAGAAAGAACGGGTCAACTTTATAGGTCTGTTCATCCAGAGATACCTTGGACATCTGGAAATTCTGTTAGAAGGCAGAAAATATGGCTCTGACTCAGTGCCATGCTAAGAAATGACCTTTTTGCAACATGCCTGCCTTTCCCATCGTGCAGTAGAGCCGAGGCTCCGCTGGACCACTCCAGGAGCAGGGCTGAGCCTGCCTGTGGCAGGAAGGGGATTCTGGCACACCACCCACACAGGGGTTTATCTAGCTATGATAAGAGCCTTCATGGCTTTGGGGTAATTTATATACATTCCTGTCATCTGGTTTTTCCCTTAGTAAAGAGCAGGAAATGAGCTGGGGTAAGGATGGGATGAGCAACATTTGGAGGAAGTTTTGGAAAGAGGCTTAGACCCCCCTAGGCAATGTGAGGCTGTATGGGGGCTGCCAGAAATCTTATATATTCGGGAGGAAAATCAGGCATATCCCCACACAGGTACAGGCACACACATGTATGTGGGATATTAAGGATCTCTTGTGCTTGTCAGAGCTTCATTTAGGGAGACCAGTCAGAAAAAGAGCAGTTATGGAGTAAAATCGTGGCCTATGCTTATGTAGCAGCCCCGAGCTGGGGGCAAATCAGGGCTCAGGGCTCACCAGCCCCTCTCGACGTTGCCATGATATGAGTCAGCTCCTTCCCTCTGCTCCTTCCCTCCTTCCCTTCCTCTCCGGGATGAGTAATTCAGCCGTGATAACCTTTAACAAGTCCTGGGGACTGTCACAGCTTCATATTTAAATGCAGCCTTGTGTTTTATTAGCAGAGCCCAGGATGGAGACGACGTGGCGGCATAGGAAATGTGGAGGTGTCTGCTGGGGGATTGAAGGAGACCCCATCAAGAAATGCACTGAGTTCCTATGGCAGCATCTGCATTCGATCAGGAGGGAGCCCCATAACTCAGCCTTGCTGAAATTGCAGCAACTTCCAGTAAATCTTGTTTGTGTTTTAATGTTTAAAAACTCCAGCAGCTCTGAGAGCCCTTGCTGCAGTGTTGCAGCACCTGGGACAAGCTTTTGCAGTGCTGAGGCTGGAAGGGGGGGGGGGTTTGATTGCAGCCCATCCGCAGAGCAATCTGGCAGCAGCAGCAATTTGGTCAGAGAATGTGGATCAAAATGCACATTACTGACTCAAAACTGGTCGCTGAGTTCACTTAGACTGTGGGCTCTTTGTAGGACAGGTTGCTTTCATAGAATCACATTCATTTAGGTTGAAAAAGACCCTTAAGATCATTGAGTCTGACTGTAAACCTAAAACTGTCAAGTCCACCACTAAACCACATCCTTAAGCGTTGTGTTTCTGGCTCTTTTTATTTGTACAATGGCTCGGAGAGGTGAGTCCTGGTCCCTGAGTGGGGCATTTTGTGTTTCTGGGGTGCAACTAATGACCCCAGGCACGATGGGCTGAATCTGATGGGTTCTGACACTACCCTGAGTAGGTGGGTGAAGGTAGCAAAACTCATACCAAGCCCTCTTCCTTTTCGACCCGCACATGAAGTGTTTACACTGCACAACCAGGGAGCCATAATTGGACTCAGCTTGGTGAATCAGAGAGGCAAGCGATTTATGTTAAGATTCCCCCCATCCCTTGCAAAGTATAATGTACTACATTGTCATTATAGGATTATGATTATGTCTAATAAGTAGGAATTTCGGGTGCTGGCAGCTCTTTAAACTTTACCACAGTGATTTCTTTGCCTGGCTGGAGGCAAAGGAGGGCGGTGAAGTCATGCAGACAGAGGGGGCTGTGTGATCTCCCAAAAGGGGGTGGCTTTTGGAGGTTGGGATGAAAAGAGCTGGTGTGTGTGCACATCTGCTGCCTGGCATGGGAAGGGCTTGGTGGTCAGCAGGGCTCATCACGTGTCGGCTCCTAGCACAGTTGCTGCCCTTTGATTTTGGGACCGAGGAGTTTGTTTCATCCCTTGGGGTAACGCTCAGTTCTGACTTGGCCATCTTATAAACAGGGATACTTTGGGCTTTGAAGTCACGGGGTTTTGCAGAAGCGTGTGATCATTCAAGGCAGTGCAAGGCATTTGTTGTGGTCTCCTCTCTGCATAAAGGACTTAGAAAGATGCTGGTGGTGATGCAGATGGTGAAAAAGCAAATGCAAAGAGAGCAGGATAAGACGATAGCCACAGGTGAGCCATTTTCAAACCACTCCTGCTCCTAGGCAACTTGCATATGCTGGTTGTGTTGTCCCTCTCTCATGTGTTATGGATCCTACGCCACAAAGGACTGTCCCCAAAAACGATGGGTGGACATGAGAATTACACAGGTGCTGACACATTAAAATATAAAAGGCTTTTGAGGAGCAAGAGGAGGACTGGGTAGGGGAGAGAAGATGAAGATGAAGATGAAGATGGAGAGCCGTCACACAGTGCTTGGTCTTCTGGGGACTTTACAGCACCCTTGCCTGCTCCCTGAGCTTCCTACCATGTCCTTCTTCTCTGCAGAAGGATCACACTCTCTGTGCTGCCGTCTAGTCTTATTCTTGCCCCGTGGCTCCTACCTCACTCTTGGAAGAGAGGTCCTACACCTCCTACAAGTTTAATTAACTCACCTCTCACAGTGCAAGACACAAGAGCAACGTTAAGCACGTGCGCACATCTCTGATAGTTTATGGTCCATCTTGGGAACTCTGTGGCTTCTGGATGTTGCTGAGTGGTTTTGCAAGCAAAATAAATGTCATTCCTCCAGGATTTGGGCTAATAACTTTATTATAGGCATTTTTTCCTGAGGATGAAATACAGAATCTTCCCTTTAATACTTTGCTGATACTTGTTCCTTCTGAAAAATGTTGCTAAACTGAGTCATGGGGAGAAGAAATACATCTAGTTCCAGAGTCAGTTCCCACCACTTGGGATTTATGTCATGGACAACGTCATTCCATCATGACATAACTACCGTGGGCACCTCGTCGGTGAGATAGGAAGTTGCATTTATCCTGTGTTGTGTGCGTGCAGAACAGGTAACTTCATGATAAATCCAGCTCCAGTGCCTCCACTGGAGGATTTTGTTTCTGTGGTAGGAGGATTCTCATTAACACAAACTTTAGAGGAATCCAGCACTGCCAGCCAGAAGACAAATGCAGCCGTGCTGTTGTCATTTATCAAATGCAGAATGACCTTTGCTATCCATTAGGATGAAATGAAAAGCTTTGGGTTTTAACTTTGTTAAAATGCACACGGCTGACTTTTTAGATCTCAGAGCTGGTGCATAGCTGAGATTAATCAAATTGTGCATTTTGCTAGTGCTTAACCAGTACTGTTCTATAATTCAATCTCTGTGTGATTTCAGGACAGCAGACAGAAGAATTGCAGGGATCCTGGCTGCAAAACCATCCTGCTGTGGTCGATGGCTGAGGAGGCAGGAGGGGTTTGGAGACAGGGGCCAAAATAATATTTTTAAATAACATCGCTTGACTTCAAGTTAGTTCTAGTCAGAATTAGACATGTGTGCCTACTAAGCTTGGGGGAGATGATGGGAAAAATGTTGATGTCCCAAGGAAAGGTGGCCGTGCTTAAAATAAGGAGAAGACATTGCTTTGCTGGCATTGGCCATCAAAGAGGGGACCCACCAAGGGAATCGAGGCAGGGGGTGGTTGCCTGTGCTGCTGTGTCCCTTCACCTCCCAAGGGTGTCTGGAGAAGAAGCTGGCATTTCAGTGCAGAGCACATCTGGAAAATCCTCCTTCCACCAACTGTTTAAGCAAGAGGCCTTGCCACATGGGTCCCTTTTCTTTGCGCATACCCTGTCTTCAACAATACTCTACCAACATCAATTCAGCTGTTCCCTAGGAGAAGAAATTGGTTGCATATCTGTGTCCAAAGTGTTGCAGTTGATGGCTCAAAGTCCAAATGGAGATCACCTGGTGGTGCCCCTTAAGGGACTGTATTGGGACTGGTGCTGTTCAATATCTTTATTAACAACATAGACAGTGAAACTGAGTGCACCCTCAGCAAATTTGCAGATGATGCCAAACTGAGTGGCGAAGTTGATCCCCTTGTGGGAAGGGATGCCATCCAGAGGGACCTTGACAGGCTTGAGGAGCAAATCTTATGAAGTTCAGCACAGCCAAAGGCAAGATCCTGCGCCTGGATTGAAACAATTCCCAGTATCAGTAGATACTGGGGGATAACGGATTGAGAGCAGCCCCACAGAGAAGGACTCATGGGTTCTGGTAGACAAAAAAATTGGACATGAGCCAGCTGTGTGTGCAGGCAGTCCGGAAAACCAATCGTATCCTGGGCTGCATCAAAAGAAGTGTGGCCAGCAGGTCAAGGCAGGTGATTCCCACCTTCTTCTCTGATCTGGTGAGACCCCACCTGCAGTTCTGTATACAGCTCTGGGGCCCTCAGTATGAGAAATATGTGGACCTGTTAGAGTAGGTCCAGAGGAGCACCAGGAAAATGATGAGAGGGCTGGAACACCTCCCTGATGAGGCCAGGCAGAGACAACTTTGGTTGCTTAGCCTGGAGAAGAGAAGGCTCTTGCGAGACCTTATTGAGGGCTTTCTGTCCATAAAGGGGGCTTATAAAAAAGATTGAGTGAAACTTTACCAAGGTCTGTAGTGTTAAGACTAGTGGTAATGTTTTTAAACTGAAGGAGAGAGATATAGATTAGATGTAAGAAATAAATTTTTTATTATAAGGGTGGTGAGATGCTGAACAGCTTGCCTAGAGAAGTTGTGGAAGTGTTGAAGGTCAGGTTGCTTTGGGCAACCTGATAGAGCGAAAGACGTCTCTGAGCGTAGCAGAGGGGGTTGGAACACGACAATCTTTAAAGGTCCCTCCCAACCCAAACTGTTCTAAGACTAAAATTTCACAAGTCCTCCTGAGCTCCTTGGCCACCGTTGCATGTAGCCTGCACCTAACAGCTCCTTGCGTGTGTCATGCAGCACTTCCCCTCTCTTTCTTTCCACAAGTTCCCCCCTGCTTTCCTGTGGTCACAGTGAAGCTCACCTCCACCCTGATAGTTGTGTGGGCTGATAATTTGAGACCCTCTGTCGCCTGGACAACTCTTGGTGTTCTCACACTAAAGACGAGTCTATTTTCCTGCATAACCCCTCCAGTATTTCTATTTTTCTGGCAATTCACAAGGTGAGGACACTTGCAACATGGGCAAGGCAATAAGGTGGAGGTTGAAACCTTCTTGTGTTCACCCAGAATCTGGACCCAACTCTACAACCTTTGGTTTTCAGCCATTGCTTCTCCCTGGGAAGTCGGTTCCTGCCGTACAGCCAAGTCCTGTTCCCAGCTGACTTGAGCAAAGGCAGAACAGGCTTGGAACAAACAAAACAAACCCGAGAAGCCCATGCAGCTGTGTGAATCAAGTCTGGTGAAATCAGCATGAGGTCTCACATTACAGGCTTCTCCATGTGTGGAATTGAAAAACTACGCCTGGGATTCTGGTTAGAAAAAGTATTGTGTTTATAGGTTGCAACCTGAACTGTGTTTATTTCAGCATAGCTCTGTGCAGATGCTTTATGTAAGCCTAAAAAGATTTATTTTTTTTTCTGCTTAATGTATCTGCTTATTTACAAACATAAATTAAATCTAATTTAGTGCATATGGTGTGACAAGGTCTTGCACTGAGATAGCGGCAAGCCTTGTGCTCCAGCTGCTGTAGCTCAGCTTGCAGATAAGACCATAATATTTTTGCATATAGACAAGCCCAGATGCAAACATATACATATAATTGTAACTTCAATGCAAAAAGCAAGAAAAAGCAATGACCATGAGTGCTGGAGCCTTGTAAATCAACTGAGCACCATTGGCTGGTCTGACAATAGCTGGATAAGGAGCGGCTGATACCTCAGTGGAAATCAATCCGTTAATAGACAGGTTTCCTCGTCTGTTCCTTGAGTTAACACAAGTCTCTGCAAGAGAGAGGATCTAAAACAATTAGCTGGAAATACATCCTTGTCTGAGAAGGGTCTTTGGGAAGTGTCTCTTTTTCTAAAGTTATGCGAACTTTCAGTCTGCTGGTGACATCGATGCAAGTCACCTCTGAAGTGATTTTGTTACGCCGAATATCATGGATATCAGCATATAGAATATGGCATTTATTTCTGGGTGCTTGTAATAAGGAAGTTTGCATCACTCTGTTACAAATCCGTACGTAAAAGTCATCCCCAGTGTGGATCGCAAACACATGGAGGAGCTGCGTGCTACCAGATCCAGTCTTGCTCCAGCCTGGCTCTCCCCTGGGAATGTGTCTGCTCTGAGAAACTGAGCTAGGAGCCTTGAATGAGGAACAAGTGACTAAATATTGACTCAGAAAAAACAAAGATCCCATTTAGATGTAAATGGAAAAGGTGGGGGGGGTGGGGAAGGAGGAAGGAAGCAGAAATACATAAAATACAAGTCTAGAAGCAGAATTATCCCATTGCAGAATCCATTTTCCAGACTTCCCTCAGTGAGTTATCGGCAACACTCCACATATTTGTGCAGCCTAATAGCTGCGAGGCAGAAGTACATTCTCCAGTAGCAAATAATTCCCTTTCCTGATAACATCTTCAACAGGGCCTGGCTGCAACGTGCAACGGCACGGATTTTGGGCCGAAGGTGGAGGGGAGCCCAGCGTGTTGTTTGTCAGGCAGCTCAAGTTCAAAGCAAAAGCAATATATGCACCCAGGCGGTGAGTTTTTCAAAGGCACCAAGGTTTTCCCATGGGTGACAGGCACATCAGTGGCTGGGGGACCTTTAATCACCTGCCTTCATCTTTTCTACGTAGCCTGCATTCAAATAGTGAAGATGATAACCAAGAGGTGATGGGAGCAATTCAGTTCTAAGCCTGGGGATCAGCTCCAGATGCAACAAATTTTTGAGGTGTGGAGAAGGCTGGAGAAGAGACAGGGCAGGAAAATATATATTTTTCATCTTGCACCCTGGCTGTGTTGTGGATCTGGGCTGCTCATGGGGTCGTCTAACAACACCAGAATCTGGACCTGAGATATGTCAAGTGTTGGTGCCGCCAAAGCCACATCTGGACACTGGCCTTTCCCATCACCCACCAAGCCTAGCTCACTTCAGCCAAGTTTGTCCAACCTCTCCATTGCTGATTTTGGTTATCTGCAAGCAAACGGTACCTCTATTGACAATTAAACAAATGTGTTCCTTTGTGGGTATGAGCAAGGACATCAGTGCTGGGCTCCTTCTGAGTTACAGCAACGGGAAGGTCTGTCGGGGAAATCCTGTAAATTTAACAGAGGAGTTTCTTCTTTACCAATAACACAAGATGCACCTTGGTGTGAAGTGTCAACACTTCAACGTTTGCAAAACAGGGTCTATAAGACCTCGCTGCATGAATGCTAATTGCTTATACGTGGTGAGGCTGCACAGTCTGATAGAGCAACCGAGACAATTCTGGCTCTGGCCCAGCTCCTCTGTGGCCATCCCATTTTTGAAAGACAGGTTGTCTATTTGTGCCACCCATCCGCTTTACTTTGATTGAGGAGTTGTCACCTCTGGATCTCACAGCATGTGAGAGTCAAGTTGGTGTAAATCACATCTGGAAAGGTAGGGTTGACCCATCTCCCTGGCTAGCAGAATGAGTGCTCAGGGTGTGCGAAATCAGGTTAAAATGATGTAAAATCTATTGGTTCAGCTTTTTATTTCTCTTCTGTTGGTGTCACTAACAGTGAGCTGACCAAGACAAAGTGGAGCTTTCAAGGTCAATGGTTTTTCTGAGCTCCAGTGGGATAATAAAACATGAAAGAGCAAAAGTCAAATCTCTACTACAAATCCTTGAGCCTATGTCACAGCAGGGGATCCTCTGCTGCTGCTGCTCACACCGGTCCAAGTGTTCTCATCAAGGCGTCGATGTGCTTGCCTATGTTGGTGTGGCTGCAGATATCACGTGTCCTACCCTTGCCAGGCAGAAATATCCCTTTTTCCGCTTTTTTCCCCCACTTTCTGCAAATATGGAAGCAAATGCAAGAGTCTGTCATCCAGCTGTGTGCGATTCAGTTGCTGCTCCATGCTGGAGGCACCAACACAAGAAGAAGCAAAGCCAAAATCTCAGCCAAGGGACCCTGTTTTTGAAGGCTCCCAGCAAACATTGTTTACTCCTGTCTTGAATTTTCCTGTAGATGAAGAGCTCATTATCCTTGGAGACACAACCCAGAGCTGTGCTTGCAAACTGAAATCCTGGGCCCCGCATGCTTGCTGGGAAGTGGCACGTCGGCGGTGAACATTCGCAGCACATGGTGCTTCATGGGGACACATCTGCAAGGGCTTTGCTTCTTGCAAGGGTCACATGCTCCACAAAGGGGGAAAATGTGATTTTCCTGTGTTGTTGTGTTTTTTTAAAGTATTTTTTTAGTGGAAGGCTTTACAGGCTGGGATTTGGAAGCTTTCCCAGTTTTTGCAAATAAAACTGTGAGTCTGTCTGTGGAACGTTGGAAGAGGAATCTCAGGAACGTGGGAGCGTTCTCCCTGAAGCTGCTCTGGAGTTTCTCCTCTTGCTGCCTTGAAATACTCCGAAGGCAGTGGTTGTTCTGCACATCTCCATGTGCTGGAAACAAAGGAAAAGTGAGACCTAACAACAATTTTATTTGGAATAGGCAAAAAAACCCCAAAAAGCAGGATTAGACCCTGGAGTTGCAGAAAAAAAAAGAAGGAAATCTCAAGCTCATTTACTGCCCAGCGAGTGTATGACCAAATTAATACTAGGAGTGGTCCCTCCTTCAGCCACTGCAGTTTGTAAAAGACCTCAGTGCCTCCTCATGTCCTGCTTTTCATGTCACCACAAAACAGAGGCTGTCTGTTGGGGCTCTAACCAGCTTCCCAACTCTAATGGGACTTGAGCAAGCCAAGAGATATTCAACAAGCTGAGATAAAAGGCTATAGCTGTCTCCCAGGCTGTATACATTAAAACGAGAGATGTTCCTTTCTTGTTGTTCCCCATCTACATGAGGGATATGATGACTAATAAAATTTTACGGAACAAAAACTTACAGGCATTTTATTCCCTATTTTGTGAGTTAGGAGTTGCAGTCGGTTCAGGAATGTGATGAACCCTAAAAAAAAGAAGTTTTATCTTCTTAACCAAGGACTGGAGCAGCACAGTACCACCACCAGGATAATCTATTTCCTGCAGGCTGCTGCCTTAAAAATGTCAAGAAGTTAAAAGGATTTGAGTAAAAATAGAAAACAACATCCTGGATGACGGGGGAAGGCTTCACATCCGTCTGGGAGCCGGGAAAGGCAGGAAGGCACCAGGCAAAGCCCAGCACAGGAGGGGAGCCCGGCTTGCATGGGGACCTGCAAGTTGGGATAGGAGGAGGTTGATGAAACCCTGTGGAAAATCAAACATTCACCCTCGCCCTTTGTCTGCAAGAGACACGGGGTTGTTTCTGCTTGTTCTTGTTACTCTGGCACACATGTGGGGCCAAAAGGGGATGGGGGCCAGAGCTGGGGGTCTCTCAGGGCTAGTGGGGTGGAGGTGGGAGGTGAAGCACCTTCTGCTTCACACAGTAGCGCTGACGTGCATGGGAAACTGCTTGATTTATTACACAGGGACCATCTCAGCAAACAGGAGCTCTTGAAGTTTTCTTTGGAGAAGCAGCAGACTGGCAACGCCAGCGACCCCGGGATGGATACGTGGGGCCACCGGGAGCTGAGCAGTGGCATTTTTCCAGGGCTCGGTGCTGAAATGTCGTCTCGATATAATTGAGTGAAGAAGACTCAGTCTGTCCTCTAACAGCAAATTAAACACAACTTTGTGGGTTTGGTGGTTTGCTGCCAAGTGCCAATACAGCTCCATATTAATAGCTTATGACAGGATTATTCTCCCTGTTTTTGGCAGGAAGGAGCTCATTGGCCTTAATCCTGCTTGTGGCTCAGGGAAGAAACCCAGCACATCCCCTGTATTTACCAATGGTGTAACCCTTCACTCCCAAATATTGCTTAAATCCCAAATTTTCTGAGATGAGCAGAGTAGAATGACCCTGCATCAATCCAAAAATGCTGCTGGGTGATAGGGAAAGGAGAGGACTTTTCATACACTTCTAAGCCAGTGAGGCCTCAAAAAAATTCTTAATATATGTAGTGCACTCAGTATTTAAATATCTGAAAGGGAAAAACCCAACCAAACAAAAAAAATAGGGCTGGAAACAGAAAAGCAAAATGAATTTGAAGTGGTAGGTTTAGGAGGGTGAAGTACTCAGGACACAACCAGAACAAAACTTCTTTTGGGCGCATCTGGATAAAGCATTAATCCTTTTAAAATCACAGACTTCAGCCAGGGATCTCAGTGGTCACAGAGAATATATTTAAATTAAAATCTCCAAATGACACATGTAAACTAGTTTCCTGGGAAATCCAGCATCTCACCCTTCCCTGAGCTCCCAGTGATGAAGAACTGGCCAGAGAGGCCTCAGGGACTTGATTTTGGGAAAAGCTGAGCTGTCAGCGCTAGCAATGGAGCTTCACTGAACTGAACTGGCAGCACCACTGGAAATACAAGCAGTGTTTTTCTCCAAGAAGTGATTTTCACAGTTCGTCCCTAATTGTTGAAGTTTTAATTGGGTATGTCAGAATTTGCTGGTTTCTGTGTGGGCAGCAGGTCTGAGCTGGAGGCTTTTGGACCGGCCGGTGGTGGTGTGGGTTGGGGGAGAGGACAACAAAGATACATGCATGCAAGCCACCAAAACCTCTAGGAAAAATGAGGACAACCTTGAATTTTTATAAGGAGGTCAGCACAGCCGTCGTTTTGTGCTTCCCACGGACCTGTGGACAATGTCCCTTCTCACTGCTATGCATTTGCAAAGAGGAGGAGGGGGAGGAAAAAAAAAGCCAGACTTTGTCTCTGTCACCCTGACCATGCCAGCTATCCCCTGTGAGCACAGAGGAGGTGACGGGGTGGCCAGGCTGAAGGTGACACTGAGCTCTCATCACTGCATGCATCAGTGATACACAGAGCTGATGAAAATTTTGGGAGGTAGAAACGTTTACCTCGACTTTGTGCTGGGAACAGAATGGAGCCATGAGGAGTCAAAGAATCAGTGAATAACTAGAGAAAAAAAAAAAAAAGAAACTCAAAGCCCCCAGGATTCTTGAGTCTGCTTTAAAGTTCTCACGTGGCATGGAACAGGGACATCTGCGCTTTTTCTGCGTCCCCTTATTTTACCAAAACCACGGCATTTACTCACATGCACACAAACATTTCTGAGGGGATGCAGGCAAAGGCATATTAAAATATTAAAATGTAGGATCACGCTCAGTCAATGACCTTTTGCATAATTAGAAACTCTTTCTGATCATGGAAATGGCCCGTGGCTTCTGCCTTTGTTTTGCTTGCTATAGTCCCCATATGCTCCATTTGCATCCCGGAATTATCGATCGGCGACGCTTCTCAGATGTAAAGATTTATAAGGAGTGATGGCAGGGGTTGGGGGTCCCAGGTGGTGGGTTTGCAGGTCACCGAGGCTTTGGTGGCTGCAGATGGGACAAGCAGAGGGTTTAGCTGCGTAGGGCCTCACTAATGAATTGCAAGTTGGGCCAGTTTTTGAACAAGGAGGCTTCCTATGGCTCTGCTCCCATCTGTTCCCAAAAATCAGGCTAACAAAACACGAAGTAACTCCCCATTCGCACACAGGGCTGTCACAGCCTGTTCTTCCTCGTAAAGATGTCAGCGTGTTCCTACCACCGGCTTTGTCATGTGCCTGGGAATGAGTGGGTTTAACAGCCCGTGGAGAAAAAAATGGTACATGTCTCTTTTCTCTTTTTCTCAGGGCAGGTTTGGGACATTTGCCGTATAATCAGCTTGGCAGGAGGCTCTAAGCGTGGCCACAGGGCCACCTTGCATTGCTCTCACCTTCTGGAGAACTGCAGCTGTAAGACTCCATCCTTCACCTACTAAGCCAACGAGATCTTGCCACCACCTCTGTGGCTCCTTACTATCCAGATGTGAATTTATAAGGTTGCTTTTGCTTTCCTGGATGCTTCGATTTGACTAAAACATTTGAACCAAGGCATCTTCATTCCGGATGACAGATGGTGATTTTTATTAGCAAGTGGTTTCCTGTTCTTTCCATTCCTTCAATAACGTATTTTCTGTTGTTGCAGTTGGATGTATGCTCTCTATATGATCGCTAACACTTAGCAATGAATTCATGTTGATTTTCTTTCATATCAAAGGCTTTTTTCATTCATCTTCTGTCTCTTAATGGCAACAGCAGGTATACGTGTGCTCTTTATGCACACACACAAAAAAGTCTTGTAATCTTTCCATAGCTTCTTCTAGTGTTAGTATACAAAATCTTTCCTAACGTAAAGTAACTAGAAAAACTCAGCAACCCATAACAGCACCTATTCCCTGCCTGAAAGATGAGAAGCTCTCAACTAATTCCAAGAAAAGCCGGCACCTTTGTTAAGGAAAGACATTACCTGATGAAGTATAACGTATCTTCATCTCCTAACAACTCCAGCGAAAGCCAGTAGCAATCAGGGGCCTACGAGAATCACATTTCTCAGCCATTACCTTATTGCTCCAAAATACAGTTTCAGCCATTCATCTGCTAAAAAGCCCATAATAATGACAGTTCGACCAGTGTCTCGGCAGAACCTGACAACAACGAGCCTTTCAGCTTACAAAGATAATGACTTACTAATTACCCACACCGAGCAGGCGTAGGAGAAGTGACCATCTATAACCATCTCTGCAACTGGGAAGAAGGTAGCGCTTGGGAGTTGTGGTTGCATGTTGACTTAATGGGATATCACAGGACGTTGTTCCTTTTGCTACATCTTCCTGTCATCTGTGCCTGGCTGGTGGGATGTTTGTTGTGGTGTGGTTTGGTGTTTTTTTTTTCCTCATGCTCAGATTTCAAGGTTTCGGGTGCAGAGACAGCCTTTTTTTTTCTGAGTTTATCCATTGCCTGGCTGAAGGCAGCCTGGAAGTCTGCCAGGAGCACCTGGCAATGCACTTAGTAAATTATAGTAATGAAAAGAATGTCAAATGCTAGGAGGTAGTTATAAGGTTTAACTGATATATATACTTTGAAGGCCAAATGCTGCTTTTAACATATTCAGATATGACCTGGGACCTCTTTACGCTAACAAGATGCGGAGGAGCAAACTGATTAATTGTTAGGTCTTACTGCCGGTGAAGTCTGAACTCCCAAGTAGTTATTAACCCCAGATCCTATAGCTGTTAGCAAAATGGTGTTTTTCTTCTCTTCTAAAATCATATGCATATATCAATGCTGCAAAGATTGCAAAAGGCAGCACTGAGGAGTTTGGGGAGATGAGGTGATGGTCCCCATTGGCTCGGTGCTTTTTGGATGTGGAGCTGAATCCTGCTTGGTGCTGGATCATGCTGGAGATGTGGAGGATGTTTCTTTAACCCAGTGATTATCTGCTGGCTGAATGGGAGCCAGGGGCCATCTCTTGTTTCTAATACACAATTTCAAAACCACATTTCATTCTCTGTGGTGGAAATTCATTGAAACAATGTTTAATTTTAAGTGGCTTTGTTGGTGTTCACGCTTTGCTGGTGAGTAAAATACTTTGGCACCTGCAAATTGTGAAAGTTTTGAGTCTGAGGGTCATGGAGCTGACATAGCAGAGCTCACTTTCGAGCATCCCCTGAAAAGCAGATTCCTTGGTTAATAAAAAAATGGTTGTGTGACACCAGCAGCTCAATGAGGTTTTCAGCACACGCAGGGATCAGTGCAATTAGCTGACAAGTCCTCGCAACAGGAGCCTTTCATACACAGACTGGTACCACGTACCCGAGCTTTGCCAAAGCTTCAGCACTTGAAAAGCAGAGCTCCTCTCCTACCTTATGCCCTGCAATGATTTGGGTGTTTTCATTATGTTTGATGGGAGAAATCTGGTTGATTTATGGGATGGCTGAATGTCTCTTTGTGGATGGAGACCCAGCCATCTGCTCTCGAAGCTGCTCTCCTGGGGGATGGGGAGCATCATTGCCAGGCGTGGTTCTCATAGTAAGATAATGTGGTCCAAGCCCGTGGAACCAGTCTCACCAGGTTTATCTCCTGGGATGAAGGTCAGAGTAGCAGAATTTCCCCTATATTAGGTATAAGCAAATTACAAGGAAACTGTCCCCAGCCTCTACCTCTCACCACTGTGTTAGTGTTAACTTGCAAATGGAGACAAAACTTGGAAGGAAAAAGGGGCGATATCTTGGAGAGAGAAATTCCATTCCCAGAAAAGCAACTGGGGCAGGGGAGAGCATCCTGCAAAGAGGGATGCAGTGATTTGAGAGGGCTCTGGGTTCCAGGTCCTTGGCAGAGGTTGGAGCTGCAGATGGACATGGACCCTCCCAGGGAGAGGGCAACACTGAGATTTGGGTTGCTAGTGCTTCTGATTTTGAACAGACACATACAAAAGTCTTTGATTCTTCCCCCTTAGCCATCACAAGACCTCCAGGAAAGAAGTTGCGAAGCAAGTGCACAGTGACGATGCTCCAGGGAAGATGGGTGAGCTATGGGGCACAGGCTCTGCCCCACAGGGAAAGGGGTCTGGACCATCCACCCTGAATAACATGTGTTGATAGAAAAAATGTACAGAAGCTTCTTGGTATATTTTATTTGTCTTTTAGTCTTAGGTTGATCTCCGCGATGATCTTTCAAGAGAAGGACCTACAGACATTGTAAAACCTCAGGATGTCTTTCTTGAATGATAATAGCTCACTTAGAGCCAGTCATTAGACAGATATGACTAAGGTCATTGTCTCTTATGTACTTTGCTTGGACATTTTCTTGCGGGGTCTCCTACAACTCTTTACAGTCAGCTTAAAACTTTTGGCTTCTCAGCAAACCTTCCCATTAGAAACCAGCTGCCTGGCCAGGGCCCCACAATACCACAAAATCCCAGCCATCGCCTCTCCCCACTGTGAAAATGAGAACCTGTTTCTAGCCTTCAGTTTCTCCTGTGGTCAGCTGCTAATCCGTGAAGCCCTTTCTTTGCCTCATGCCATTTTTATTGTTTTGACAGCTCTTACAGTGACAAAGCTTCTGTGAACCCTGGACATGTGATACAGATTCAATCACCTTCTCCATCATACTCCCTGACTGTGTTGAAGGATGTGAATGCATCTCTTCCTGCAGAAGCCCCCTGTTGCCCTTTCCCTGGGATCTGCCAAACAAAATATTGATCCGTATTTACTGTTACTTGATTGTATTTTCTACTCATTTGCCCAGTGCACGTCAGACCGATTGGGCCACAGCTCTTAGATTCACCTCTTCCAGAAAGCAGCGTCGAGTTTTCTATTTGTCATCCACCTGTGGACCAACACAGTTAATTATTCACATAATTATATCTGAATCTCTTTACGAGTCTTGGGCTAGTGATAACTCACCTCGGCAATTCTCTCCTCTCTCAAGTTACCTGTTCATTTTAAAATCCCTGTTGCTGACCCTTGTGCTTAAGAAGCTGCCCAGACCTATTCCAAATCAAGAGGGTTTTGCTGTGAGAGTCCCCAGCCACCCCCTCCTGGTGCAGACAAATGGGGAGCTCATTTACCAGACCCACCGGGGTTTTATTTCACCCAAGACTTCTTTCACACTTCCACTGCTTGCCGGCCCCAGAATGTCCCTAGCAGACTTTCTGTCTCTGCTATGTTTTTACATGCATTTCTATGCCTCGGGCAAACTGTTCTGCAAAATCTTTTTCACTTGCCTTATTGTGTTTTTTTTTTTATTTGCCAGTGCATATGCTGTATTTTATTTTCCTCATTTAGACAGAGCTTTTTGATGGCTATCTTTTTTGTTCCTAATAGCCGCCTTCACTCTGCTTTTAAAAAATTCTTTAGGGTCTTTATTAAGCAGTGTCATATATTAAGCTGGAGCCTGTAACATATCTTTAAGCTGCTGCCATGATACTTGAAAGTATTTTATCCTTTTAGCTCTTCCATTTATTTTCTAATGTAATTCCCCTTTCTAAACCTTAGGTGTTACTGTGAATTAAGACCGTTACATGTCATGGTGGAAAAATGAGAAAATAGTTGGTCGAAAGCACATAGAAAGCTTCACAAATGTCATAAAGAAAAGCAGATCTATTTTAGCCACATCTATGTTAGGCACCAAACCCCTGAAGCACAGGACCGAAAGGGTCCCCAAAGGGTCCCCAAGCTCAATACTGCATCGTTGTGAGCAGTCACACCATCTTCTTCCCATAGTATATTTATCAAACTTAATTTTAAAATATCTGCAGCTCTTTCTTCTGCTACTTTCACTTGGTGGCTGCTCGAGAGCCTGAGAAGTTTGCACCTGCCCAGGCAATACCTGGTTGATCCTAACCTTTGAGCTGCGACAGTTTTTCTCCGTTCCTGGGGTTTATTCCTCATCCTATGGCACCAAAGTCAGGCTGCTGAGACACCAGAGATTAGCTTTCCCAGCCCCAACCCTCAGCACCGATGGCTGAACATAAACCTGGTTTCCTGCTCCTGGAAACCTTTCTATTAATGGCAATAATACAGGGCTGGGAATGGAAATCTTTATCCCTATTTATGCGTTGATCCCAAGTACTGTGAGCTTCACGTGCAGTGTAAGCTGCAGGTATGATGTGAGGGCTATTTACATCTTTCAGTACTTTATATTTTGAGCCTGGTCTCTAAACCCTGATTCATAAAAGCCATGAAGTACTTACTCAGAGTCCAGCACATCTGTAAGTACTTTGCTGAATTAGAGCCTTATTAATCTTCCTGCATTTAAAATAACTTTTTATTACATTTTAAAAATAAATGGGCACACACTATTTCTTCATGTTTGGGATTTTTTTGAACACTGGTTTCAATGCTCTTCTGGCTTGGCTGGATATCCCTGCTTCTAGCCAAGCAGCTGCTTGAGCTAAACCTGGGAGCAAACTCTGTCTCGCAGCATCGATGCCGCTGGGAAGGAGCTCCAAGTTATCTGTGATTCCCAGTTCCAGAAGGAAAACAACTGAACCTCCTTTCACCGCTCCAAAAGGCCTCACTGAGCCATCCTGAATCCGAGACTGCAAGGCATTTTGAGTGAAAAATAGCTGAATGCAGCTGTGAGTATGTTTTCCAATTATTTCAGTGGATTTGGGGAAAAATGCCAACCAAGCGTTGCTTGCACCAGTTGCAAAAGGGATTTTTGGAAGAGGAGGAAATTGTGGTGCTGGAATTTAGAGCTGCGACCTGTGTGGGATGGGGAGCTGTGCAATGTACAGCAAAGCTGTTCCCTCCTCCTGGTCCTGCTTCATTAGTCAAAAATTTTAAATTAAAAAAATTAAAAGCAGGTTTCCAGTGCTAGCCTCAATAGGTCCTTGGAAATTGTAGGGAGAAATCATTCAATCTGGGAAGAAAACACCTCGTGGGGCTGGGGCTGAGCTTCCCTCCTCGCTTGCCAGCTTAAAATACCTTGTGGGGAGATGCAGAATGAAGAGATCATGCATGTACCAATGGAGCACATTTCCAAGTTAAAAAATAATGCATCAACCGAAGCGCTGAGGATTATGCTGCTGTCTCCCACCATAGGTACACAACGGATGGGTGCCTCCCCAGCACAGCTCATCCACCTCCTACAGATGCATCAGGTGTAAATATGCTCCTGTGAATCCCACCTGACACTTTTTCTCCAGGTCTGTGCATCTATTTTTCAGGAATACAAATCAATGCATTTTCTGTAATTAATAATATTTTTTTCAGCAGTACAAACCAATATATTTTCTGTATTTAACTTTTTTTTACCCAGCAATTCAAGCCACTGCATTTTCTGTCGTTAATAATATCTGCGTTTCTATATTTAAATGCAGCAAATGCACTGGTTTGCATTTCTGGAAAAAAAAATGTGCAGGCTTGGCAAAAGGGTTCATTGCAGTTACAAGCCTCGCACAACTTTTCCCTGTTCTCCCAAAAGCACAACGTTAGAAAATAAGAAAGCGGGAAAAAGGGGCAAAAGCAGATCTTTCCTTGTCCTTCCATTCCCATGTGGGGCTGGGGAGTAGTAGAAGATGCTGTAAATCCGTGGCTGGATTAACAGGGGGTTTGACTTATAGAAAACCAGGCTGAGCTGGGCTGTTTAGGAGTGTTTTTTTTATAAGAAGTTTGTTTATTCCATGCAAAAGCCAAGCTACTGCAGAAGTCTTGATTTCAGGGGGAGAAATGGGAGAAGCTGAAGAGGATACAGCCAGGAGGTTTGTTTTTCACACTGTTTTCGGGGCCGTATTTGTTTTCTTTGACAGTGACTTACAGCCTGGTTTTCTCTTCTATTTTGTTAGGGCAATAAAGAAGATAAATCTGTAATAATTCAGCTCTCTGTCTTTAATAAAATCTTGTCTTCTTCACACGGCCTCCGGGAAGATCTCCATTTTGCAGCCCTGCGAGACTGGTTGGGTTTTTCCATTTCACCTCTTCACCAGAATCGACAGAAAAATAACATTACTGGGAAAATTAATAGCTAAATACAATTTCAGGTGGAGGGAAAGCTTTCAGCAAGAGGAGCAGGAGATGATCCTGAGTCCCATCATGCCAGCCTGGGGGATGTTTTTGGTGAAGGCCGGGAGCAACGTGGTGGCTGCTGCAATTACTTTTGTCTTCACTAACAGGCTCCTAGGTTGGAGACCTCAAATACTGGTTAATGAGAATTTCTGCCCTCGACGTGGATCGATACCAGGCTAATCTTTGTTGGTTTTGTGCTTGCACCGGGTGTCAGGAGAATGGAAATGAAGCTCTGAGCGAAGGCGGTGGTGCGGGGCACACTGAGGAGCCGCGACTTGGCGGGGAAAGTCTTTGGAAGTTGATGTAGAAAGCTTGGGGTTTGGTGATTTTTAGCTCATTTTTGCATTGCAGAAGGCCTTGGTGTCTGGGCACACGTTCCCAGACACCTCTCTGCCCGCACAATTTTTGACATAATGAATCGTCTCATGCAAATTTGTCAGCAATGGAGTGAAAATGTGTTTGTGCTTGGGGGCTGTGATGGATGGGCTTTCAGGGAGGGGTAGTGGATTTGGAAATACCATGGTCACTTGCTTTCTTTCCAGACTTTTTCCTTTTTTTTTTTTTTTAAACTAAGTTTTTTTTTTCCGAGGGAATAAAGCAGTTCCAGCCCAGCTTTGGAGCATATCTGCTATGATGAGGATGGTAGTCGTGCCTGAAGAGATGAGTTGGAGCACTGAGAAGTGCTGCCTTTGTAAGGCTCTTCCTGAAGAACAAAGGCAGGAGAGCATTTCTGCAGCTTCAGAAGACAACAGAGGCTCAAAGATTGGCTCTACAGCTCCTTCCTCATCTAGGGATGAGAAGATGGGAGAGGAGCCATTCTTTGGCCACAAGCGCAGCGGCTGATGGTGGCCCCATCCCTGAAGACCACCCTGGTGGGGACCACAGGGAAGGTGCAGGAGGTGGGTGGTGGTCTGGACTCCAAGAGGTGCCCTAGTTTCTCCCTGGAGGGAATCCAGAGCACCACAGCGACCTTGAGGCAGGAGGAGGTCATGTGGAACCCTTCCCCACTCCAGCTGCAGGTGACCCCGAACCACCCTCTTGGGCAGGACGCGGCCTGGAGATGCTCTAGAACCCTCAGGTGATCTAGAACCCCCCTCGCTGCGCCCGCCGGAGCGCGGCCCCTTTAAGAGCGGCCCCGTCCCCTTTACTCTATGTTTACATAACACACCGAGGCCGTACCACTCGGTGGAAGGGGGGGGGGGCGAGAGGGTGTGATGAAAGGGGCGGAGAGCCCCGGCGCGGAGAGCCGCTTCCCGCAGGCGGTGAATGGGAGCGGGAGGGGGCGGGATCAAGAGTGACGGGGCCGGGGTGGGGGGGAGATGGAAGGCGCCGCTTTGCTCTTCCCGCCCCCCTGCCGCGGCGAGTTGGTACGTCCGCCTCGGCGCTCCTCCCCTCGTCCCCCGTCCCCTCCCAGCCCCGGGTGTAGTGGCCGTTGTCGGGCGGCCGCCGGCTCAGTGCGGGGCGCAGCGCGGAGCCCGCTCGGGAGTCGCCCCCATCTCCTTCCCGCCCCTCCCGCGGCTGGATGGGATTGTAGCGGCGGGTGACTTCGCGGCGGCCCCCATGTTTTCTCCCAGCCAGGAGGAGCACTGCGCGCCTAACAAGGAGCCCGTCAAGTACGGGGAGCTGGTGGTGCTGGGGTGAGCGCTGTGGAGGGGCGACAGGGGGACGGGGAGGGAAAGAAGGAGCGCGGCGGCGGGGAGGGGGGGCGGTCTGTCCTAAGGCCCCGTAGGGGAGAAAGCGGCGGGAGCGGCGGTTACCGCTGAGGTAACGCACGGAGGCGCGAGACCCCCGGTGGAGAGGGCGGCGCGGGGGGGGGAAGGGTCGCGCGCCGCTTCCCGCCTTTCCGCGGCCCGAGCGCGCGCGGCGGCCGTTGGGGTCCTCTCCCCTCCTCCTGCTGCTCCGTCCGTCGGGCACCGCGACGGCGGGGCCTGCGGGCCCGAAAGAAACTTAATGCGGCGGGGGAAGGTAGGGGAGGGGGTTGGATGCGGAGTTGCCGGGAGAGGCCGTGAGGAGATACCCTCCCCTCGCGGTGCCGGCCCGGTCGGTTCGGCCGGTGCGTGTCGCAGGTGCGAAGGAGACGCGCTCCTTCCCTGAGCGCTCCCCGGCGGTTTGTTCCCCCGGCTCCGGGAGACGGCGTCCTCCCTGCGGATTGCAGGGGAGAGATGACTTTGGAATTAGGAAGGAGAGGCGGGGGGGGGGGGGGGGGGGGGGAGAAGGGGGCGGGGGAGGAGGGTGAAGCACTTACATTCGGATTCGTAGTGGAAATGTTTATTTTTCTCGGCTTGATACGGATCTTAAAGTAATCCGCTTGGTATTATGGTCTTGCCCTGCTGTTAAAGCTCGAACCCTTTCTGCTGAACGCCGTGGAAACAGATGAGGGAGAAGCATCTAAGCCGCGCTTGCGGAGAGCCCTTCTGAACCTTACAAGAGATGCTTAATTTTGATAGTTTAATACGTAGAAGCATACGGGTAATGGAGTAATTTTTAGTGATAAATACAGCGGAAAGGTTCGAAGCCAGGCGCGAAGCAGGACGTTTACAGCCTTGCTGCGTTATCCAGCCTCCTTCAGAATCTGTGATGTATTTTCTGCAGGGTTGTGGAAGACCTTATTCTGGTTTGTTAGGGAATTTTTTTTTTTTTGTGTGGGGTTGTTTTGGTCAAGTCATGTCATCAAGAACTGTGTTCACCTCTGCGGAATAACTGTTTGAATCTCTGAGAGCAGATAAAAAGAGCAGCCCGGACTGGGTACTTGTGCGTCCAATGGTGTACCATTTTTTCTTAAGGGATGCTAAACATTTCTTATCACGAGACTAGGTCAAGATACAGTTACCGTGGAATAAAATACAGCTATTGCTGTAGCTGGCACTTGAAAGACTTGCATTTAAGTTGAGTAACTTGATTTGAGATAAATATCCATATCAAGCTAAATTTAATAAACATTCTTGCTGTTTCAGTTGTGGAAATAAAGGGTAACCTCAGCTGTGCAACAGTCTCTGACAATAAAGTCATAGCATAATGTTGAATCTTTAATTAAATTAGAGTGCATAAATTGATGTTGTGCTGCAGAGGCTTTTTGTGCACAGCTGGAAGCATTTTCCTTTCTGTTGCTTTACTATTTTTAGCAGCAGTTGAAAGTACAGAAGTATGAAATGTTTTGGCTCTGATCTTAACCTAGCAAAGTCTGGTGTGCTTTTCCTTTTAATATGGAAATGCATTGATCTCAGCTTATCGGTTCTGCCAGAGGTCTTGATCTTCACTGCTGCATGTTGAAACATGCCAATAAAATTCAAATAAACTTTATATGACTGAGTTCAGCTTTTATTTGAGTATCTGCTGTTCTCCAAAACGACTGAGGCTGTATCCTCTGGGTGTTACATGTACTGATAAAGCAAACAAATCCTCTTGTCCTTGCAGTGGAATCATGAACAAGTGATCTACAAATGGGCAGCTGAATCTTGCTGGTCAGTACAGTCTCTGTTAGGCTGCCCTGAAACAATGGGGTCTTGGCAGTTGTCTTACTGACATGATGGGCTTGGATGGAGTGTAGAAATAGGTAGATTGAAGCAGTCCAGGAAATGCCATGACTTCAGTAACTACACCTTCTGTTTTTGGACTGAAGATCAGGGTTTTAAGATGTGTTTGACACTTCAGGAGTTGATTACTGCACTTCCAATCAGAGATGTCTTAAATGTTGTATGTAGTGCCATAAATAATACAAACATAACTCTCTTTGGTGACTCAACATTTGTGACTAGGAACTCTTGGAACAGCTTAAGCATCTGTTCAGTATTCTAAAAAAAAATTAGAAATTCCTAATACCCAGTTTCTATTAAAATCTTGTAGTCTGGAGTTCCATTTAAATAAGAAAATGTAAACCTGCTGTACTTCCTGTAGTGAGATGTGTGGACTGGCAGAAGTGTAGCATTGCAGATCTTGTAACAAATGCTTGGTTAAAATTGGTAGAGTGACCTCATAGCTAGATTTAAAAAAAAAAAAAAAAGAACCCGGTTGTTTTGAGATACTGTGTGATTTTTAATAAATAAAAAAAAGGCATTGATATTGATGCTGATGAGTAACTTCTGTCTTGAGCTGTGAGACTTTTAAATTAGATGTTGAAAATCGTGATGAACAAAGGAACTAGCAAACTGCTGTGAGTTCTGCTTTTAAGATGACAAAACTTTATCTTTTGCTTTTAGGCTGTCTTAGCAGTATTAAAGTAGGGCTGTGGTATACTTGACCTCATCAAGGGGAAGGTGGTTTTTTGGCAGCAGGTAGTTCTCCCACTAGAACACGTTCCTGTATTGTCTCTCGCAATAGTTGTGATTTGCTTGTCTGCACATTAATGTGATCAGAGGGTAAAGCCTAAGGCGTTCGAAGTCAGTCATTGCAGCAAACGCATTTCTAATAACCTTCTCCCAGTAGTCTATTGCGTGTTTTCTGTCAGTGATGCGGTAGGGTATGTTTAGTTAAGATTTTGTCGAGTTTTACATAATCAATGTTGTAGTGAATAGAAGCAGTTTATGTAAATCAAGCCAGACAGGTCAAGATGGCTGGTAAAGAAGAGATCATCTGCCGATTGTGAATCTGCTTGTGGAATCTGATTGTGTACATCTGCTCGCGGCATCATCTGCTCACAAAAGGCTCTAGTTTTCTTGGTGAAGCAGAAACATTCATATTCTAATTTTTATTTTCGGGGGGGGGGAAGGGGGGGGAAGAAAGCTTTATTTGAAGTTCTGTCAAAGTAATGTCCCATTATGTATTTCTTGGAAGACAGGGCTGGAGGGAGTTCTGAAGGAGGTACTGAATACAGTAACGAGTACCTGAATAAGGGTGTCATGCTATTAGTGCCTTTGTTTGCCTTGGCTGGTGTCTGGTTAGCATCTTGAGGTGGATGTCCTGTCCTCCTCCTCCTCCAATTACTTCTTTTTTTCCCCCCAAGTTTGAATTGTACTGTGAATAATTTATTTTGGCATAATGGCATTGAGGCTGGCGTGGCTTTGTCTTGTGTGCTGGGTGCTGGTCCCTGGCTGCGTGGGATAGCGTTTGCTGAAGGCAGGTGACAAGAGCCTCGTGCCATTAAATCTCTCCTTTTTTTGAGACTGTGTGAATGTGTCTTTGTAGACTTGTCCAGTATTTAATGATGTCCAAGGGCAGCTTTAACTTCTCAGAACAGTCACATATCTAAAATGACGTAAGTTGAAGGAGGAATGCCAAAGAAACGTAAGTTTTAGTCAATGGCCGAGTTCTCTAGCCATGAAGAGGTTTTGTACCTGACATTAGATAATTTCAGTATGACGTACTGGAACTGATTCTAAGGAGTTTTGGACAGGGTTTCTAATAGGTATATGCATGTAAATGTAATATTTCTTACTAACCAGAGACTTGTGTTAGCTTCTCATTAACAAGGAGGTGCAACCTGGTGTGTCCTTGGCTGAGGAAGACTTTGTCTTATAGACTTAATAGGATTTGCAATATTTAATAATTTTTAATTAACTAGACAAAACTCTTAAGGACTGTTGCTCAGTGTTGTCACAGTAGTCACTTTGAAATTGCTGTCAACATTTTATGTATAAATCTTACGTAGTTGAACATTAGAATAAATGAATTGGTTAGCTTAGAGACTGCAGTGGCCCAAGGAACCACTATGAATTTTTAAGTGAGCTTTTTTTAATGTGGACTGTTGGACATCCTCGAATAAACAGGCTGTAGTTCTGCTTAAATTTAATCTTTTAAAAAACAGAATAAAATTCTAGTTTGTTTACAGTGATAAGTTCTATGGTAACTTTTGGGAAGTTGTTCTGATTGATGGGACCGCTTCATACTTGGAGCAAATTTAGATTTTAAATTGGTCTTTTTGTGTTAATCTGAAGGGACCTCTGTTTTTAGACTCCTGTTCCTCATACAAGCTTTTTCTGAACGACCAAAGTTGCTCTTTAACTACTACCTCCTTGACAAGTTTCTGAAATGTTTCCTACTTTTAAGCACACTTTTCAGTTTTAATTTACATGTTTGGCTTTTCATGGAACTCTTGTTAATCTCTTGCTGTGCAGTTCAGGAAGAAGCTGATGCAGTTTTCCAGTAGTGTTGACAAATGTGGACACAATATGGTATCTCTGCTTGTTACTGATAGCTTTTTGCTTCTGGTTTTGGCCCAAAGGCAGGGGGAGGGTCATCCTGGCTAAGACATAAAACTCGGGACTTATGTTGCAGTTCTCTGGATTTTGCTGTTTGATATCAAGCTGAAACTTTGTTTAATATTAGATTCTGTAATTATCTACACTGTATGGTGTAGATATATTGATGAAACTGCTTAGGTGACTCAAGTTTGATTTTGAGACATTTTAAAATATACTTAAGGCTTCGTTTAAAGGAACATCTATAGCAAATTATGGTGGCCACCTGTTGTTCAAGGTCATGATTCTCTGAGAATCTTTTGTTTCAACAGTCATAGCTGGAAGGCTGCTGTACTGGAGAAACTGATATATTTATTTATTTTTATTTGACATTGATGATGACTTCTTGGAAACCTTTATATGCTTAGTTTATGATGGATCTTATGCTGCATATTGAGAATATGTAATCAGTGCCAGTTCAGAACTTGCAAGCAGATTAATCAAACACCAGAAGTATTATGTCTGAATAAACATTAACTAGAATGTAAAAAAACCCCCAAAACCAGCAGAAAGGAATATTTGAGGAAAGATGTGTGGATTTTTTTTCAGTGAAAGCTTGTGTATGGCTTGTTTATCAGAGAGCAGAATCTTCTAACTCTAGAAGCTAAAAATCTGTATTTACTGAAGCAAATCAAAGCATCAGACATCTGCATGTTTAATGCTTGTTGCAAAAGGAGGAGACCAGGTGCATTCTCGAAGTTAAACTGTAATCCCCTTGGCATGTACAGGCAGTAGGTCACACATGTAGAAGTGGAAGACTTTTTTTTTCTTAAAATATGTTGAACAGACTGTTTATTCTGAGTAAACAAGTCTGAGAACTGTAAGACATCATTGCCTTTGACTGATGTACTTCTCTTGTAGAACTGAATAGCTGCTGCTTTCCTATCTTGAGAGAATCATGGATGCATAGTTTTCCATTTTCAGTTGAAATTTATAAATGAGTAGATACTTTGAAAGTTCACTTGGCTGTACTTTAAAATATGCATATAAACCTAGAAATTACTTTCTAGTCTATTAAGATTTGGTTTTTGTTGTCAAAAGCAGTATCTTACTTAAGCTATTTTGTGCACCATCTTAACAGCAGGCTGTTTTTCAACTGTGATTACAGGGTAGGTTGGGAGTAGTTTTTTCTTAAGAAGTCAGAAACTTTTTATTATCCAGTTCAAACTAAGTTATGGCTGCTTTATACTCACTTATGGAGCTAAGGCTGCTAACTTGCTTAGTCCTTATTTCTTAGTAGTGATAGCATATATCAACTTGATACTTTGAAAAGATGCAACCTTTTCCTGCACTTTAAGCTAATGAGAAGCAGTGTGAGCGCAGTATGGCACTGAGCCTGAGTGAACATGCCTTGGTGGGGGTAGGGTTTATTGATTCAGAGTGCCAGAAGTTGTAAAACTCCCAGCAAAATAATATAGACATGCCTGTAGGCAACAGCTGTTTAGACAGGCTGCACCAGCCGTTGTTTTGTGTTATTTTTCTTGCTATTGGCTGTGTGTATTTTGGTTCTGAATTTCTCTTGAGTGTCCACCTTGAATAGGAGTATGAAACCTTCCAAAGGAGACTCCTCTAACATGGTGTGCAGTTGCAGTATTGCTTCATGTTCAGTTGAAATGCTTCTCATGGTGTCATAGAGTTGTGTTTGGTTATTCTGCGCTGTTGTGGTTGTGGCTTATTTGTCCTGTGGTCATCCAGGCAAGTGAAGTAGAGGAGGATTCAGTCTGAGCTCCCAGCTTGAAGTAGAAACTCCAGTTTCCAGGTGCTGTCAAATCCTGTTCTGCTTGTACTGTTCGATACCCTAAATCTCAGTTGTTTTGAGGATGCTTTTCCTTTTATCCACAAATATCCTTATGTTTATTCGTGCTCTGTCCCAAGGTCACCACTGAAAAGCTTGCATGTGACTTGTCACAAGCTTAAACCTTGAGGGAGCGGAATGGGAATGCTGGCATAGAAAGCACGCCCACTTCCGGAAGGGCTTGTAAGAGAAATCTCATTTTGTTTGTTTTATAAATACGTCACTAAGTGGTGTCCTTGCATTTTTCACTTTTATCACCTGCATATATTAATACTGTGTTGAAGGGGTCTTGCTTTTCTTTTAGATGACTGCTTTCCCTCTCAACAAGATGAATTTTATGCCTCTTACCTTTGTGTCATTTTTTTTAAGCTTCTACTGGTATTGCTCTCTGCGGGTTAGTACTAGCTCTTGAGATTGTACTGTCACTCACATATTTTGGTGGACCAATCCGTAATATCTCTGGCAAACTGTAAGTAACATAGAAGAAGAATAATAAAATAACTTGAGATGGAAGGGACCTTTAAATGTCATCTAGTCTACCCCCCTGCAGTGAGCAGGGACATGTTCAACTAGAGCAGGTTGCTCAGAGCCCTGTCCAATCTGACCTTGAATGTTTCCAGGGATGGGGTTTCTTCCACCTCTCTTGACAACCTATGCCAGTGCTTTACCAATGTCATCATAAAAAAATTTCTTCCCTATATCTAGTATTAACGTGTGTGATGAACTTCAAAGGGTTCCCTGTTTTGATATAAATGATCCACTTTTGCTCTTAATGCATTATACAGTGGACAATTTTAAACCTATTAGTTGGTGGCCTAGACTAGTTCTCAGTCCTTGTATTAAGCAGATTGTATAGTCAAGAGCAGTAGGCGCTTCCAAAGCAGTAGACGACTGTGCCATGGATGTGTGTGGGAATAGCTGGAGCAGTGCTGTCCTAGCTCTTCAGCGGTGGAACACCACGGTGCATCCTCTCTGGACGGCCAGACGTGCCCCTTCTGTAAGATGTCTCTTGCATTTAACCTTGTGATAATGACCTCCTGTGCAAGTTCTCTCCCACAAGGTCTCTGTGTACTCTTGATGACTTTATAATGGATGCACTTGTGCGATTTAAAACCAAACAAAGGCTGGGAGACGGGAAGGGTGCCAGGCATTAAGCTCTTTGTGGGGTTTTCTTAATGCCTGAGTAGACACTGTGGTGCTGGGTGTTCAGCAGTAAGAGTAACACGTCTTTGGGCTTGACTGACTCTGCAAAGTAAACATCTTTTTACTGCCCTTCCTGCAAACAGCACTTGTTAGCTGGAGTTAATAGAGTTTAAGATACAAGAAGACAATACTTGCATGAAATCTTTGCACAGCCAAGCTTCAACAATTGTAATAGTCTTCGAAAACCTGTTACTGAGGGGCCGTGTGGCAGGACATGGCATTTTGATTTGGTTGGGTTATGAATGATATAGGGGCAAGGTGATGCTGGACTTATATTGTCCAGCTTTTACTTGTACTGATTAGTACAACTTCTGTTCCTAAAAATAGCAAGTGTCAACTGTTTTGCACTGGAGCTTTGTCCAGTTCTTTCAAGGCTAGAAGATGAAGTCCTGTGAGGTCAGTCAGAAGTGTGCATGCAGCTTTGTAGTAGCAGCAGGTATTAGCTCATGGTGATGAAAGAATAATTTAGCTGAAAGCTTTCCTCTGTTTCACAACAGAAATGTCATATAGATGAAAGACATTATAAACAGCAGTTGTAAAAATGGATACAGACAACATCTACAATGTTGAAGAGTTTGTATTAAAAGCAAAGTGATTTTGAGATTAGCTCAATTTGATTAGGGATGATATGAAGGTGGCGATTGCTGAAGGACCTATTAGGCATGCTTCTATCAATAGCAATATATTTCTCCTGTGGGGAGGGAAAGTAAGCAAACCGTGTTTTGTACTTCTGGAAGTGATTTACTTGAAGTGTTCGTGTTTTGTTTTTTTCCTATTTAACAATGTCATCTTTAATATCGGACTTAGCCACACTGCATATCCTGAGCTCACTAAGGAGGATGAACGTGGGCCTGTTCCTAATCTAATATAGCAAAAGGCTTCCTATGCTAGGGAATGGTATGAAGGCTGCATGTGCTTCTATGCTGTGTTTGGCAGTAAAGACCAAATGTTTGTGTCATTTATTGCTTATATTAACTATGATATAGCTACAATACTGTGTAGCAACTAGTTGTATTGAGTGGAGATGAAAGCAGCCAGTTGCACAGTGAGACGAATACTAACTTGAAATATCAGTTTACTATTCAGCCTCCACAAAAGAATAGGGTTAAGCAGGAAAAGATTGATAGCTGGCACTAGTAAGTTAACAAGGAGAAGGCCAAGAAACTTTATGGTCTTCTCCTTGAGTCCTGTAATGTTAACTGATCTCTGTTGTTGAATGTAAAGAGGATAAAGAAGAATTTTGCAATGTGATGCATTTAGTAGGCTTTCAAATTGTTCTTCACCCTCAAATACGTATGCTGTCTTTATTTTAGAATCCAGTAAGTTCATAAACTGTTGTGAAACAGTTTTATTCTTAAAACTGGGAGGGTTTAGTGCCTAAACAGGTCAGCTTCAGACTTCTCAGGTGTATCCTCTTAAGGCATGCGAATGCCATGAATGAAGACAAACTGGTACTGACTGTGAAGACAATTAGTCACTGTATGAAAGTGAACTAAAATTGAAGCACAAAAAAGCTTAAATCTCCTCCTGTATATTATAAATAAACTGGAGACCAAATGTGCAAACTCTGTAGCTTGTGTGTTTAGGAAGAGTGAAAGAATTGTTTAGTCTAGACACAGAAGTTAATGGGCTGAAACTTTGATAGAAGCACAGCTGTATTTCTTCATCTGCAACAGCATGACTTTATTTTGGTTGTTGATGTCTGATTTAGTAGTGGTGGAGTCATAGCCTTTGAAACTGGAATAGTGTATCCATGTCCTTCTTTCCCAGGAAAGACTGAGCTGTTGAAAGATATTAAGAGGTGTACTATTCCTGCTTCCCTGCACATCCGTGACAGAGTTCAGTATCTCACAGATGATTTTTTCCTTTTTTTTTAAGTGGAACATTGACTAATAAACCAAAATGTTGCAGTACTTCCAACTTACCTTTCTCCTAGTCTGTGATTGAACTCTGAGAGAACAGCTGTGAAACTCAATACTTGGGTTGAAAAATCATTTTGGCATTAGGGAGGAATCTTTCAGTCTAGATAGGATTCATTAACTTTTCCTACCCTTTCTGATAACAGACATGCAAGACCTACTTTGATTTACTTCTGAGTCTTGAAATTTGCTGGAATCAGTTCTCAATGCATCAGGGGTTGAGTTCTGAATTCATGAGTTTTAGTCTGTGGCCTTTTGTCGTAGGCTGTGAGCAGAAGTCATATTTCAGCACCGTGTGTGTGATGGAAGAGGTTACAGTGCCATGCTGCAGGTCGGTACTCCTTCTGGCAGGACAGCGGTGGAGGCAGCACGATTCCTTCGTAAGCATGTTACCTAATCAGATTCTGCCAGAAGACTTAATTATATGGACTATCAGTACCTTGATATTTTTTGCAAAAAAAACCAAACCAAAACCGAACTGTGAGCAAATTGGGTAAATGGAACAAATTTGCCTTAGTGCAGATCTCTGAGGAGATCAGCTTTGGCTGGCATGAGCAGCTGAGTAACTTCTTCCATAAGAGCTAAATCTGGAGAAGGAAGTTTGGCAATAGCCAACTGGATCGGTCTTGCATGGTTTTTTACTCCTCTTTTTTAGCTGGTCTTCACTGAAGTAATGAAAAGTCTAAACCACAAGAGATGCCTTTAAATGCCACTGGCAAACCAGCTGCCCTTGGGACAGAACTGGCATTCCTAGAGGCCTGCAGGAATGTGCCTCCATGGGCAGTGTCTGTGGAAGCTGCAATGCTTTAGTCTTACTGACTGCTCAGATTTTTTTTCCTTGGGTAAGATGTCTTGCTGACAGGTAGAGACTACTAGCTACTCCTTTGTTTTCAGGGATGTGTGCTGCAAATTATTATTTTTTTTTTATGATTCCAAAAGCATTTATTAAATGAACCTTTCTTGGTGTGGAGCTTTTCCAAAAGCTCTAAATATGTAGCTCCTTTGGCCTTTGGGAGATAAATAAGCCTGGGTTTGGGTTTGTTTCCTTCCCTCTCCCCTCCTCCCCAGTATTTTCAGTATGCTTGCTGTCAGACCAAAAGAGCCGTAACTTTTGACTTTTGTTTTATGCCTTACTTTCAGTGTTTGAGCACAAAATACTACTGTTACACTGCTGGTTCAATCCTGCCTTATCTCTTTGGTTGCACAATCACGCTTCCAGCTGTAATACTTGAGTGCTATATATCTAGTTTTATTGCAAGCTTTGAGTTTCCAGCATGCAGAGGCTGGTGGAATATGGCAAATACCTTTCCATGTAAGGATGCAGGAAGACTACAAAATATAGAGTTCCCTCTGCAAAGCTAGGGTTTAAGTGATTAGCAGTGTCTGAGTCAAGCTCAGCGTACCCTCCTGGTTTATTATGTGCAATGTGATTTTTAAATTCAGTTCAGAAATTTACCTCTGTTCATATATTGCATGTTTGCACCTTAAGCTCCCTGGAGGAGACTGGTTTATGTTAAGGCTTTACCTACTAGAAATCTGTCAGTATAGAGAACAATTGTAAAATAATACTTTGTTAAAGGATAAGCAGATGTTTCTGTGGCAAAAGTGATTTGGCCTTTCTCCTCTGGGCATTTTGTAGCCCATGCAGCAGGAAGGAAGGAACTGAATTTGGGGTTGGATAGATTCCAGTTGCAGACTCTATTCAGACTCACGCCAGAAAGAGCATGGGCTGATTTGTAAATTTTGGGCAGAGATGACAGTTGAGAAAAAACAGCTGTCTCGGTTTTGTGGACTGATGAAATTTGGTATGAATATGTGAGATGATTAAAGTGTGATGCTTTGTGCTATGAAGAGTTAGAGAGATGCATTAAAGATCAGTTTGTCATGCGTAAGTCAAGAGCAAATGAGTTGAGTTGAATTAAAAGAAATATTGGTAGACAAGCATGTATGATATTTTTTAATATCCAGAAAGTAAGTATATTAATTTGTAGAAACAGCAATTTGATCATTAAAACCAGATGTGCAAAGTGATGTTCTCCCCTCACCCATGACCATTCTCGAGCATGAACTAAGTGAAGCCTATGCAAGTGATTATAACCAGTCTTTTGTTTACTTAAATGATGGTAACTTTCCATATATATTCATTAGCAAGTTTAAAGAGTGGTCTGGTTAGAGATAATCTAAACTTTTCACTCTTCCACTCCTAGGTATTACATATATTGTTGCCCATTTTTGGAGAAAGGAGTTTTATTTGATGTACAGATCTATGCAGAGTGTGATAGCTTTTGTCAAAATTAAAGAAGTGGTACAGCAAGCAGATTTTGACAGGACCTTTCAGCTTCCTGTTAATTGTTGTTTTATCGACAGTCCAGCTGATGTTTGGATGTGCAGTTTGTCTAGGCATAAATTAAGCCTAGTTGAAATCTAGAGAAGTTCTGAACCAGGTATCTGTTTCAAACTGGTTGTGGTAACTGCTTGCAGCCTCCAGAACTGCTTGTATTAAGGAGGTGTGGGATAAACCGTTTGAGGATCTGATGCCTCTTTGAAACTGTAGAGGAGAGATGTTGGTTAGGGGCAGAACAAGTTAGTTTTGGGATGATGACCCAAATAGATGGAGTCACATGTCTGAGGTAGTTACTGCTCCCGGCTGTCCAGGCAGTCTTCTTGTGGGAGGATACCACATCCTCAGCTCTGCTGGCACTATTAGCTCCCTATTCCAGTCACTTTCCATCTGCCTCTGATGAATACGGTGTGATTTACTGAAAGATGTAGTGACAGGTGAGGTTGTAGACTGTAACTGGAAATGAAGTATGTCATTGAGCTGATTTTATTCCAAAGCTTCTCAATGCCATTTGAGCTCTATTGAGGAGAGTCTGCAAGATGAATGAGGCCCGCTCACCCCCCTCCTCGTTAGACATGAGGGAATCCATGTGACTATGATTTTTCACCTATGACAAAAAGCTTCAACTGGAGTTGTCACCTTAGTAGACAAAGAAGAAATCCAACTGCAAGACATGTACCCAGAGGAAATCATGCCTTGCTGGTTTTCTGGCTTATAAAACTTCTTTTTTTATTATTATTCTCTGTCACTACTATTGCTTCACCTCTGCTGCCTGCGGTAATGGTGGGATGTCAACTTTGGGTGAATGGAGATGGACACAAATGTTCTGGCACTGCAGGCAACTATGGTGAAGAGCTTTGGATGTAGAAAAGTGGTGTAATCCCTAGTGGCAACCTGGGCCACACCATATGATGGGTCACCTGTGTTTGGTAAGAAAACCTTCAGTATGTTCATCATGTTGTATGTGCAAGTCAGCACAATACCTTGAGATGAAAAATTTTCTGGTTCTTATGGGGTGCTAGAAAAGCCTTAATTAGCTATGCGTCGTGAAGTACAGTGTATAAAACCTAGGTCTTGTGGTGATAAGTACTTTTGCTTTGGATCAGTTAATCTCTGCTTTTTCAGTGGAAAAAAAAAGTCCAAGAATAACTCCAAGTGTCTACTTTTCATGGAAAAACATTTTTGGAGGCAGTTTGAACACAACACTAAACTTCGGTTTGGAAGTTGCAAATGACGTCCTGTGTAGTTTAGCAGCCTCATTCTTTTGCCTCTTGTGTATGAACTCAGATCAGAACTAAGACTGGTATTCCATGTTACTCAACATAGAAATTACACTTCCTGGATGTGAAAAATCTTCCAACTCAAATGGTTGTAAAATAGCCTCGTTCAGGATTTTTGTCCTTAGCCAAAACTCTGAAAGAAGCTTGTTTGGAACTTGGCCAGATGTGAATGCCTTTAGTGGACTTTGGGCTTGTTCTATAAAAACAGACAGTTCCAGAAGATCTACTTTTGAGTTTTACAGACAAAGACATTGAAAGAGTCTGATGGGGTTTGAATATTTCTCTATATCGTTCTTACCTTCCACTATCCCTCAAGGTGATAGATCAATGGCATGTCTCACCTTAAAGATTTCTACATAATAGAAATGAATGCTATAGCTCTTTCCTCTGCTTTTGATACAGGTGCAGGAAGAAAATAAAACAGTTGTGGAAAACCCTTACAGATATTCTTGTGGGTATAATGCCAAATTATTGACAGAGTAGCGAGAGAGTGTGCTCTGTATTTTCTAAAATGCATGTGCAGTGTATTTAGGTGGGTGAGGGAGAAGAGGTAAGAATTTGGGTATCTGCAAAACCCATGTAAGAATGAGGTGGACTTGATATTACATTTGTACTTGTGTAGCCTTTACCCACTGGCAGGGGAGCAGGATGCAAAAGTTCTTAGCGAGTGATGTCAGGTATAAAAACGTGAGAGCTAAAGGGAACCTTGGTAATCAATTATTTGATTTTTGTGTCTCTGAAGTGGCCCTTTTCAGCCATGCTTTACTAAGGAATCCATTCAATTTCAGTCTTAGGAGCTTTATTTCTACAGCTGAATTTCCATTTGCTTTGCAGATGCTACTTTTAAGTCCTATAATACTGTTTAGAATTACAGCCTGTACTTTGGGAAACACTGCTTTAAACAAATCCTCTGTTTTCTTGGTCTGGTTTGCCCCATAGGGTGTCCTTGCCTTTAAAATTAAAGAAATCTAGATAAATAGAGAGAAGCATATGGGGTGGCTTGTTTTTTGAAAGCTGGTGAACAAAAATAGTAGTAATATGCTAACTGTCTTTGTGGGTTTTGACTAAAAGAAAGAGATGGATTTCCAAAGGAAAAAATTTGAAGGAGAACTATATGTGGTTTTAAACTTGTTTTCTGTTCTACAAACCATTGTGCTGCTTATGTGCATTACTTAATATCTGTTGGAATGTATAAACACGAATTTTATGAAACTTCAGTTTGTAGAGTGTGTAACCAGAGGTAGGCAGGCTGGATTAGCACTGCAGATGAACTCAGTGAAAATGTTGGTTCTCCAAGAAACTTAGCTGCTATAGAGCCTTCAGTGTGGCTTTAGGGTTTTAGTGCTTGCATGTATATAAACACAGTCTTGCAGAGTTATCTTGCATAAAACCATGCCTTGCTGCATCACCGAGAACAACGTGCCTTCCCATCTGGAGACAGCAGCGGTCTAAAACCTCTTGTTCAAGAAATTGTACAGTGAGATTCTTCTAGAGATCAGAATCTCTGAGCATTTAGAAATTAAACAACTTGAGGAATACATCGGGTCTGTGACTTTGATTCATTTTTAGTAAGTGCATTCAGATACCTCTTAACTTTTACATATTTGTGATGGTGTTCAATGGCTCAGTGTTTATTTGATGTAACATTCTGTGAAGCCTTCTTAAGGGAAGAAAAATCTCAAAATTCCATAGATAAGTGTGAAACTGAAACACTTTGCTGTCATAAAGCTCTGTAGATCGGAATTAGTCTTGCTGACCAGCAGTAAACATTTAACAGCCTTGCAAGATATTTTCCTGGCTAGAGGTGACTGATTAACTTTGTTATAGATTATGATAAAAGCAAACACTCAAGGTTTCTGTGAATTAGGAAGTTGTCAGAATGTTTTAAGTATGACGAAGATACATCGAAGTCTAGTTCTCTGCATTGCTGCACTGTTAATTTCTGGTTTATTAAGACTTCTTAAAAAATAACCCACAATTTCAGCAGTGCTGTGATGTTGCTGTACTTGGGGTACTCATCGGTTTCAGGTGGTTCTTTAAAACTGTACATGAGGACTAGTTTAGCCTGTGTGGTGTTTAGGGCGCATTACACAGTTGTTACCAAAGAGTAGATAGTGCTTAGCTTCCTTGCTAGCTGCTCTAGATGTGTTGCTGCATTGCTTCGTGGTGCTCTCCAGGCTTCTACAACTGTGAAGTTCTTCTTCCAGGCTTCTGTGTGTTAATCACAGAATCACAGAATGTTTGGAGTTTGAAGGGACCTCTAGAGATCATCTAGTCCAACCCCTGCCAGAGCAGGGTCACCCAGAGTAGGTCACACAGGAACACGTCCAGGTGGGTTTTGAATGTCTCTGGAGAAGGAGACTCCACAATCTCTCTCTGCCAGTGCCCTGTCACCCTCACAGGGAAGAAGCTTTTCCTCATATTTTTGTGAAACCTCCTGTGCTCCAGCTTGTACCTGTTGCCTCTTGTTCTTTGTCTCACTGGTTTTATTTCTGCATCTACCTCACAGAATACCCATTCTTTTTCTTTTTCATGTTATTTGGGGGATAAGAATTGAAACCAGGAACCTCTGACAATAACTTGTGCTAAATGCTACATGCTAAATGTAGCCATAGAATGGTTCTCAGCTGGATTGGCACATCTCATCTGCCTAGGTGGTAGTGCAGCAGCCCTCTAGAATAACCTCCATCTGCAAACTTTCAACCCCTAGATCTTACTGGGTGCTGGAAGGCAGAGAGGTGATTCTTTGGATTTTGTCTTTTCTTCACTGCTTGAAATCTGCTGGGAGCAGGCTGTGTGGTAGATTATCTTGCCTTCAACTGCTTGTGCCACTTTGGCAGTCAATGGTAATGCAGCGCCACTGTAATTAAGGAAGCTGCTGTGTTAAGAGAGGCAGTAATGCTTACAAGTGCTACAGAGAAGGAAACCCTGTTCATGACTTTTCATTTCTAAGGCGAACATCTGAGATTCTGTGTTGGGATTGAGCAGGGAGCTGTGTGTTTGTGAGATTGTCTTTTCTCTGAGAAACTAAAAGTAATGTTAAAATTGATAGATTTGACACAGATATTGCAGGTCAGGATACAGTAGTTGAGTGCTTCACTTTCTGTTCAGTACACTGCCTGTGAGATCAACTATATTCACAAAATGGATGCAAATTTTCTCTCTTTCTCTGTGCTAAATGATACTGAAAGGAGCCTAAGAAGGTTCTTGTCATGCTTGAGTGTTTGAAAAAACTGTAACTAACAGACATCCTGGAACTTCTTGTCTGTGAAATCACAAAAATGATATTACAACTGCTTATATTTGGAGGATAACTGAGGATATAAGAAAGCTATCACTTTTTCTTATGAAAATGTGAACTGTCAAATGTCCTTGGTGGTGTTTCAGAGAAAGCGTTTGATTGCTTAGGAAATGAATTGGCTGGATTGTGCTGCTTGCTTTTTTTTTTTTTTTCCCCCTAAATGGTCCAAATGGTCCATTGAATCAAATGTAGTTTCTCCATAATATTTTAATGTAGTGAAGTTTCAGATGTCACATGGTGTTATTACTATTCATTCCTCAGACTAAAACTTGAAGAGCTTGCTTCTGCAACCTTGAAGCACTTAGGAAGCATAAATAGATAGGTTGGGAGCATGTTTGGTGTGTTAGGGCAAGTGTGTTTTGAGGTCTCTTGTCCCCTTGTGTTATATGAAGTCTTAATTTTTCTGAATTTTGAAACTTGCAGCCTTTTTTTTGATGTGGTGTTTAGGAGAAGATTATAAATTGTTTCCAAACAAAAGTGTGTGGATCCTAAGCATCTGATGTTTTGGATAAACAGTCTTTTCCCTTTACTACTGTCTCTCTTGCATCAAAACCCAGCTGTGCATAGTATGTTCATTTGAAAGGCATTTTATGTTTATCTGACTTGTTTTGAATGCAGTAAAAGTTAGATCTTCTCTTTCTATCATATTTATCTGTATTTAGTTTAACAAAATGCCTTATCAAACAATTTCAGTGGCATTTGGTGCGATCATAGATAGCTCTCAGATGAATAGTGATTCCTCTATAGTATGAGAGGTTTAGAGTTGGAAAGAGGATTCTCTAAACATGGTGCTTCGCTCACCTCTTATGCTCTTTTAGCTAGAATAAAAAGCATGCTTTGAAATGAACTTGATTAGTTTATACCCTGTATTTTGCTGTGCACTAGCGTTGTTGGTTTTATACGATGGTGAATGGTTTTAGTTGACAGCTTTGCAGATGGGCTTAAAGCACTGAATAAAATTGGCTCCTTGTTAAATGAATGCTGGGGGGAGCAGTAAAATGTTGGAAATAAGGATTGTTAAGAAAGTCATTATGTCAAAGAACAGATTCTTTTACTCTACTTTCTGAAAGGAAACCCCCTTGTATTCTAATGCTCTTCTGGCATATTGCTTATATTGGAATTGGTAGAATAATGTCTTAAGATGTGGGGTTTTTTTTTGTGTTAAAGGTAGTTGTTTTTTCCCTACTATCGTCATACAGATGGATGGCTTCTAAGAAGATTGTGAGACTGCAACCATTACTTTCTCTGGCTGTAGTGCTTAACCGGGCTGCCTGTATACGTTTTCAGCTATTAAGTTGTTTGGAACTGTCGGGTTATTTGACTGCTTTAATTGAAGTTTATCCTGATGCTCTAGTAGTCTGCGTCAGCATGCACCTTTAGGGTCTTCTAGACTATAAGCTTTTAATCAAACTCCATGCTGCTTGTTCTTGTGCAAGTTGTCTCACATAAGCCTACACAGCAAATATCCTCCATTACTACTTCTTGAAATACGTATTTCCACCTTATCATTAACACATGCAGTTGAAGATCTTTAATTAGGCTAAAGTTGCAATGCCAACTGAACCTTTTACAAAAACTTAGATCTGTAAAAGTGGTGGGAAGAGTCTACTTGTTTGCTTTCACAAGAGTAACAAATTTTTCTCCAGGAACATAACCTGAGGCAGGTAGCAAACCGTTTGCGAAGAGAATTATAAGAAGTTCCTTCCACCAGAGAAGAAATATCAGCTAGTTTACATGAGCGTCAAAACTACACACATGACTGGATCTCAGTTGTTTTGTGTTACAACTAGTTGGAATAAAGCCCTGACTCCTATGCTCCTCACTTGAGAGTGGTTGCTTTTGATACTTTGCTTCTGTGTTTTCTTTATTTTCCTGCATCAGCAGGGGGAGAATATCAAAATAGCAGAGATATCTGGAACTTTTGGAGGAAACTGGATGTGTAGTGTAGATAAAGCTGATTAAGAGTAGTTCTTACACAATTGTTTCAGTATTTGCAAGCTAAAAGTGTCATTTAACTTCTTGTGTAGAATGAAGCTAATATAGATGAGGTGTATAGTTTCTTGAATTACCTGTATTACATAAGCTAAACATGTTTGAGGATTAGTCAGCTGTTTTCTCTATAAATATTGATAAAACAAGCTTCATTTTTTTTATTCTACTATGTTACAGTTTTTATAATAATGTTATAATGCTGACCATGGAGGAAATGTGTGGAGTAGCATAGTTCAGAAAGCAGCCTTATCAATGAAACTGAACTGTAGTGACCCAAATCCTTTCATCACTTGTGGGGCGAGGGGAGAACAGAAGGCCATAGCAGTTAGAAATAGGCTTTTTTTCCCTCAGAAGCAGGCTTTCTCCCCACAAACCAGAAGAGCAACTAATTCTCCTCCAGAACACTGGAAGAGAAGTAAGGTCACCGTGGAGAACCCCAGCTACTTCACATGGGATTTCTTGTGCTGTTTTCTGTAGATAAAGTTCTACTTAATTTGTATACCTTGTGAAGGAGGGAAGTAGGTTCTAGCTTATCTGATCTGTTGTAGGTGCCTCTGAAAGATTATTTTTCAATTTTGTTTTTCATAGTGGGTATAACCTTTTAGCCATGTGTTCAGCTAATCCACACTTCTGATACTGCTTAGAAAGAGACTGACTGTATTGGAACATGAAAGAACCATAAACATAATATACAGCTTTTGGTCAAGCTGACTGCTAGGTTCCTAATGATAGCAGGAGCAATGAGGAGCAACTTTTGAAGGGTAGCTTGAAAAAAATTAAAAAAATAAGCCCTAATCACCAGCTAGTGATGCAAATTAGCCTCCTCTGAAAAATCTGCTCAATAACTACAGGGGTTATCAGGTCAGACTCATTTCACTGAACTACTGAAACCTCTGTGGAGGTATTTCAAAAGTACCAGAGAAGGGAATGCTTCCTAAAATGTTTTGTGAGAGTAAAATGACTTCAGATTTGTAAGAACAAATGGTTGTCTCTCAAAAAAACCCAAACAAAAAAACCCCACCCCTCCAACCCCTCCCAAAACTAACCAACTCCCCAAACCCCAAATCTGATTTTAGCTACAGTTGACTATTCCAGCATAAGTTTCTCAGGGATAACCAAGTTCACAGGTGCAAAAACATTGTTCTTAATTGGGGAAAGAGATGAGGTTATTTGGGATTTTGGAACTTGCTGGTTTGGATTTTCTTGCTCTGCAGGAAGACTGCTTTATTAAGCTTTATTGCTGGGAGTGATTAGGAAGCATTTATGCCTATAGAGATGTCTTAGGCAGCAGAGTCTGAGGTGGGACTGTGTCTTTCATTCAGGACTTCCTCCAAGGTTGCATAAGCCAAAGGTCTTGGATCAGTGGCTCTTGTTACTCAAAGGATGCAAGCCCTTTGCTTACCCATGAGTTACTCAGTGCTATAGTTATAGTAACAAAAACTCTACTTAAGGCTACTTCAGTTTGCTGCTGTAACTTCCTAAAATGTTTTGTTCTAGAAAGAAAGAAAAATCAGATGGGAATCCAGTCTTCTAGCATGTGAGCCTGCTGTGAAAAGGAAGACAGAACAGGTTGTTTAGGTTCTTCAGATTGTCAGAGAGCGCAGGAGACGTGTTTTGACCTGAATATCCCTTGCTGTGTGTGGGGGGAGAGTTTTAATTCTAAAGATGTTGAAACAAGGTAGGAAGGCCTGGGTTTACCAGACTAGCTGAAACAAATGTCATGGATGGACTGGATTGAACCTTTGTGTTTTGGACAGGCTAGATGACTCCTTCAAGTTCTGTCTGGCTCTCTTTTCTGTCACTCTGTGATCAGGAAGCAAATGTACATTTTTGCCAGTGGAAGACAAGGAAACCTTCTGGTCAGTGTAGGTTTACTGAGCTACTTTTTGAGTACTGGGGTGTGGTGATACCAAGGACAAACAGTATCCTCCTTCCAACCTCCCAAGACCCACCTCAGCATTAAAGGTTTTTGTTATTATTTGTTGTAGTCATCTGTGAAACACTGCACTGTTGAAGAAGCACTGCCAAAACATTGCTACAGGAACAGGCTGATGATTAACAGTATCTTTGGTGATAGAGACTGCTTCTGAGACAGAAATCAGTGCATGCAATCAGCTGGAGGCAAGCTTAGGCTTAAATTTATATTGAGTTGCTATCTGTAATACTGATACACAGTACCAGAGAATAGAATTCAAAGGAGAAAATATACCAGTATTATCCTGTTGGTACAGAAGTACTACTTATCTTTGCTTTTCCTATTTGACAACTCTTCCCAGTGAGATTAAGTTTGAGAATAACTTCACTGTTCTGTTTCACTGAAATTCTCAGATAATTGGCAGACAGCAACTGGTTGTTTTATGAAGGTGTCACACAGAAAAACATCTAGAATAAATAGTCTTTTAAAAAAGATAGAAAATCCAAAGCCATTCAAGCTATTCTGTTGAAATAGTAAGTACATCAGTTCTCCTAAATACAAAATGAATTGTTCATACAATACAGGGAAGGGTGATATAAAGAATATGAAGTACTGGCAGTGATATTGCATAAAAAGGAGACACAAGTTCACTTATTTTGTTGTCAACATTGGTTGTTGCACATGTTGAAGTATTATGAATTGATATAAACTAGTGTGTGATTTTTTTTTTTTTAATTTTTTTTACTTTTACTCTGTGTTCAGGGGAGTAGATGTTGGATGCTTCAGCAGAGGAGGCCTTTCCAGTTAATCAGGACTTAAGCATACAGTCATGGAAAGCTCTGGGGATGAATATTGCAAAGGTGAATAATGTATCTTTAGACTTTGGATATTGTAGATGGTGTAATAACTGTAGACTGACCATACTTCCAAAGGAATCTCATCTGCCCGCTGTGCAGTTTTCCCCTTGTTACTGCTATAAGTGCTTCTGTGGCTTTGCAGTGAACTGGAGAGCAGGGAATTAATGTGGCTTAAAATCTAAAGCACAGATCTGGTTTTGTTTCCCCTTTGTGTGAACCAGGGAGAGAAGTAGCAGGAACAAACAAGCAAATGAGAGGTGGGACTGCTGCTTTTGGCAGCAGTGTCGGCCCGTGCTAGTTCAGTGATGGTAAAAGTACAGTGTAAGCACAAGCTGAATTTTTTATGTGCAGAGTATATACTAGTGGAGGATATCAAACATGGAATTAGCATGTACTTAAAAGGGAAAAAATTCAGTCAAGTCTGCCTTCACTTCAGAGGCTTTATTGTTTAGCACAGCAAAGATATGTTTTCTGTCACTCATTAGAGCTATGGTAACAACTGAACTGTAGCATGGCATCAGTGCATAGTGAAGTCTGTAAAATGGGATGGTTTATGTCTAAATAGGATGACGTTTGTGGTAGAGCTGTTAGTAGCAGGTGAGGAAAGCGAAGTGAAATTATTACTTTTTGTCCGGGGGAAATATTACCTGTGAAAAATAAGATTTGTTCAGTCCGTAGTCTTTTGGGACATAGGTTGCATAGGTATGGAGAAGTATTTAAGTTTTGTGATAGTTTGTATTGTCGTAGCATTTTGAAAAAATAACAATCAGCTGCATGCAGCAGCTTCTGTGTCTTGTAGCTGGTAGGTACTCCCCTTAATTTTGAGTATGACTTCCCTGAGTTGAAGTTTTAACTTTTCAAGGTACAGGTCAAGATTTTTAGAGCTCTTGTCCTAAGTAACAGGTCTTATTTAGTCTTTGCTACTGGCTAAGCCTGATTCCTCTTTAAAAAGCAAAGCAAAACAAAAAAGCTTGTGTAACAAGCCATCCCGCAAATGGTTCAAAACTTGTTGATGATCTCTGAAGTAATCAAGTAGGTTCCTGCAAGACTTGTAGAAAATAGGAACTTGCCATGATATTTGGACTGTGGGAGAGAGCGTGTGTGGTCTTGCTTTCGAGACAGCCATGAATCTGTGTAGAGGAGAGGCTTTCATTACATATCCCAACCATGGGAAAAACTTAATTGGAGTTTGCATTTCATTATATACTGAAGTCCTCAACTGTTTGATGTAAATCTGTAGGAAACTGGCTTTGATAATTACAGTGCCCATAGCCTATGCCAGCACCACTCCCTTATTTGCAAGGAACAGCGCTATCAAGTGCGATAATTATCCCACAAGGTTTCATAATGCTGGTTGTCCCAGTGCTGCTGTCGCTGAGAACTGTTTGGAAGAAATGTAGGGCTGCTCTGGTCTGATGGTTTGGAACCTGTAAAGAACTTTAGAAGTTGCCTTGTAGATCTGCACATGGGCAGGACGGCCTCAGAAGTGGTTGTTCTGTCTCTGTGAAATTTAATCATAGAATCATAGAATGTTTGGAGTTGGAAGGGACCTCTAGAAATCATCTAGTCCAACCCCTCTGCCAGAGCAGGGTCACCCAGGGCAGCCACACAGGAACGCGTCCAGACGGGTTTGGAAAGTCTTCAGAGAAGGAGACTCCACACCCTCTCTGGGCAGCCTGTGCCAGGGCTCTGTCACCTGCAAAGTAAAGAAGCTTCTCCTCATGTTGAGGTGGAGCTTCCTATGTTCTAGCTCAAACCCATTATTCCTTGTCCTATTACTGGGCACCACCGTGAAGAGACTAGCACCTTCCTCCTGATCCCCCCTCCTCAGGTATTCATATGCATAAGATGCCCACTCAGCTGTCTCCTTTCAAGGCTAAACAGCCCCAGTTCTCTCAGTCTTTCTTCACAGGAGAGATGTTCAAGTCCCTTAATCATCCTCGTAGCTCTCTGTTGGACTCCAGTAGGTCCCTGTCTCTCTTGAGTTGGGGAGCCCAAAACTGGACCCAGTATTCCAGGTGTGATCTCACCAGGGCAGAGTAGAGGGGGAGGAGAACTTCCCCTAGATCTGATGGACACACTTTTCTTAATGCCCCCCCAGGATCCCACTGTCCCTCTTGACCCCAAGGGCATGTTGCTGTCCCATGGACAACTCACTGCCCACTAGGACTCCAAGGTCACTCCTAGTTTGTTTTATTAGTTGGAAACACCACTTATTGTAGGCTCTTTGGTGGGGTGGAGGGTTCCAGCTGGAGGTTGTCTTTGGTAGTACTGGCCATCTGGTGAAGCAAGGAGTTGATGTGCTGATGTGCTGGATCTCTAACGTGCATCAAGGAAATATTGGAGGCATGTAGAGAGAAGGGGAAGGGGCTGATGCTTGTGGAGAGGGGTTGTGAGAAGATTTGTCAAGAGCTTCTGTTTGTGAAGCTCCTGGTGGCTATGGGGAAGCTCAGAGTGTCCCAATGTTCAGTGGTGGAGAATTTGTGGCAGTTCCACCCTGCTGCTGCCTGGCAGTTGTTGCTCAGCCACATGCTGCTCAGTGAAGCAGTTGAGAAAACCAAAGGACAGGAGAGGGCTCCTTCTCTTGCTGTAGCTCCTTGTATCTGTGCTTAGGAAGGCTGACTTGACAAGGGGTGCATGGTTGTGCCTGTGTTCTCCTCCTGAATTCTGAAGCCCACTGTGTCCCGTGGGATGGCTCAGTCTAGAAAGGCGGGGGCTTGCCAAGAAGTGAGCCTGGGTCTGCTGCTCCGAGAGCAACCTCAGTTGCCCTCTTACTAGAGCAGAGACTTTGGGTGAGTGAGTGGGTGTGGGTCCTGTCGAGGCTGACAAGATCCCATGGTGTTAATATTGGCTCATTTGGTATGTAGATTTATTTTTTTTTGGAGGTAGTGGCAAGGTAAGGTGTGGCCCAAGTGCCATGGGGAGGGCTGGATTGTGGTGAGCAAGTAGAGAGTCCTGGCGTAGAAAAACTGCTGGCTGTGGAAAGAGGCAAATTCTTGATGTTTTTTTTTTTCTCCTGTAAAACACATACATATGCCTAGTAATTGCCCTAGATCTTTTTACCGATGTGAGATCAAAATAAAACTTGCAGGTCTATAATTAAAGCATAACAAATAGTAAAACTGCCACTCAGTTCCTCTTGCCCTTTTATGCAAACAAAATTTAGAAATTGGCACAAAGAAAACCTTTGTGAAAACTTGTCAGTGCTAATCAGGATGAATGAATTAAACTTTCACTTTGCTTTTATTTCCTTCCTATTTAAAATTTTCAAAAAGCTTTTTAACCTTGAGTGGCCTTTTTCTTTCTCTTTTTTTTTAAGATGACAAAATGCCATGGAGACCTGAAATGAAATCACGTAGCCTTTCCCAGTTACAGTTGTTTTGTGAACATGAGAACCGATCAAAATAACCCCGCTAGCCTGGTTTTAACTTTTTGGAGGAGCTACTTCAATTCAGTACTGCTAAACACAAATATAAAAAATTAAGTTACGGAATATTAAGCTTGTGATGATACTACTTACCTATACATTTCTGAAGGAGTTGTTGCTTTTTCAGGTTTTCAGATAAAAATACTTGTGGAAACAATATTGTCTTCAAACAAGTTAAAACTTGTTGGCGTATTCATAATAATATGTTTTTGAAAGAAAGCATGTGTATGTATCTAGGAAGATTCAACCTGCAGAATCAAGTAACTCCTGTTTTGAGGGCTGGCATTTAACTTGCCCATGGATCATATTGATAGTATTTTTCTAGGAATTGGTCTCTTGTGATGAGGACCTGCTATCTTAATGGAGTGCTGGTCTGCTCTTGGGTAGGGCTAATAACAAGTTTCCAGGTGTAAGTATGCCTGGCACTAAATAATAGTGATTTACTTCTGTGGATTTTTTTTTTTTTTTGCTGTCTTTAGGAGTGTCTTTTACTAATCTAGAAAAAAATGCAGTAATTTTCCCTATGAAAGTGGTGGGGCAACAAGTTCAAATGTAGCTCAGCTGAAAAGCTCTTAACTTATTGTGTGTCTCTAGCATCATGTATTAAATGTATATTAAAAAAGTGCCTAGTTTTGTGTTCTACAGTCCTTAAATTTGAGGGTTGGTTTTTTTTTTCAATCTTAAATATATTCTTGTTTGTGCTTACAAACATTCAGCAGTCCTGTGGGTCAGACCATTGTGCGTGTGAAGTTTTAAACTGTTTTCCTGTATGACAGTCTGTGATTCTTGCCTAAAGTAAGCCATAAGCCTTCTTCAGGGCACTGCTCCAGAGCCTTAACAATGAGACTGTGTGCTTTCATCCACTGCCCGCTCCTCATTTGTTTGCAAAAGGATACAAGGCTCTCCAAGTGCCTTCTCTTGTTACACAGACTAGTTAGTTACGTATACAGAAAAAGGAAAAAAGATTCTGGGTTACTGTGTGGCTTTTCCTAGTCAGCGATTGTGATAGAACTGTGACTATTTCTAGCCTTCTGCAGGTCTACTAAAAATGATTTTAATCTGCAGATAGTATGGTGAATGTAGAGCTGAACTAATTCTGAATGTATATCTAAAAAGATAATGAGTTTTTCTAATTTTTTTTAATGTTCTGCTTTGCAGGGAGTTAGTCACCTTTGAATCTTCCTCTTTCTTCTCCTTTTCAGATTATTCTCCTGACTGCGACATTAGCTTCTAATCATAGAGACTGTAGGAGAGGGATCTGTGTGATCGATGTAGAATAGACCTCACCAATAACACACAGGAGATAAGTGGAGTAACAGCTGTAGTTCTTCAGGCACAAGTCTAGAATCTCTAAGGATCAGGAATGGAAGAGGTATCTGTGCAGTAAAGCCGTGAGAGATCTTCATAGACCAGCTGATGAGAGTTAGGAAGAATATTATAGGTGACAGTGCTGTGATGAGAAGCATCTACCTGTCCTAAATCTTCAGGGTGGGGTCGTGGTGAGTTCAATGCTTATGCATTGCAATGAAATTTCCAGTTGATTTTTTTCCCTGGAGAAGGAGTTACGTTCCCTTGAGACTTAAGACTTCTCTGAATAATTAATCCATTGCGTCTATGTCCTCAGAGAGAGATGAAAGAACTGTTGAAGGCTACTGTGCTACACCTGATAAAGGAAGTCATTAGTGAGTCTTCAGATATAGTCACATAAATTAAAAGCACTTGCATCCTCTTTCCTTAATAATAGATGAAGCCTTTAGGATTAGATTTTTTTCGTAAAGAAGAGGGAGAAAAACAACTGAAAAAAACCTTCTCTGAGTAGAATAAAATTCCTTTTTACTTAGTTTTACTTGCCTCTGAATTGCTTTGTTTTTCTAAGTCACTCCAGTTCTTCCTCATGTCATTTCCTTTCCTGCATGAGATGTGGGGAGGGGGATGGTAGGGTGAAAACATTCTTAAAACTCCCCACGTTCTAAAATTACAGAGATCTGGGGTTTGTTCTTCCGAATTCCTTTGATTCTAGAGGTAAAGAAGTGTTTCTGTGGCTGAACAACTCAGTATTTCATTTGTAGTTGATTTCCTCATTAATGATGAATAAAATTTCAGCCACTGGTAGGTGAAGAATGTTTAAATGCTCGTAATCCAAGAAACAAAACTTACTGTGGTTGTTACTTTTTTGATTTTGCACGCGCATTTGATGACATCAGGATATTGTGACCAAATTGCTGCTCTCCTTTTCTGTATTCCAGATCGGTGGTTTATGTCAAACTTTTTTTGCTTAATTCTAGGTATAATGGATCCCTCCCCAACGGTGACAGAGGACGCAGGAAAAGCAGATTTGCCCTTTATAAGCGACCTAAGGCAAATGGAGTTAAGCCCAGCACAGTTCACGTGATTTCTACTCCCCAAGCATCGAAGGTATGTGACAGTGGGGAAATCCTGTTTCTCTGACAACCTGGGTGGAGAACAACTCGCACGTTACTGCTGATTTACCTTACTCTGGTTCATTCTGTGGTAGTCAGATATACTTGTTTTAATGAAAATCTACAGTGGATTTACTTTCTAGAAGTATATATCTTTAACCCAGTTACCTGTTTAAAATAGTCTTTAACCTCAGGTATGAGATAATCTGACCTTTCTGCACCTGCTCAGAAAGGTGACTTTGTCAGTGTTGACTTTTATCCGAACCATAGTGTAGTCAGGTGATGCAAATAAAATACTTTAATTTCTTTCTCACTGGAGTGTAAGACTGGTATGTCTCTTTCCTCTTCAGGAAAATAGCTGACATGGTATTAAAAAAAAAAAAGTCATAGTCTTTCAGGGCCTTTCATTTTTGTTGCTAATGATATTACATATGCTTTTATTTGAAGTTTAGTGTAAGTGAAGGAGGAAAAGCAGTAAATACATTAATAGTAATATATTAATGTGTAGAACTGTCCAGGTTAGAGTTCTAGTGGTGGAGCGTATTTCAAGCTGCAAAAGTCGTGTTATCTCTTCTCTCAAAGTCTTTTTGTTAAAAGGAAAAAGTAACTAGAATTCAGGCCAAACTGGAGGGACAGTTCTGTGGTGACACTCCTAAAATTGGGTGGTTTTTAAGTGTACGTTGCTTCTACCAAAATGCATATTGGAGGAGGGGCATAATCCACACCATTCTCAGAAGTGTGTTGTCTAACTTAAAGGAAGAGAAGATTATTGCTTAATATGTATTATAGGATTATGTTTTCCTTTTATAATACATACTATACGTAGTATACACCTAAACTTAGAAAAAATGTACAATATCAGAGCTTGCTCTGTGTTTTTTGGTGGTTTTTTTTTTAAGATTGCATAGAGCCTACCTAGTGCTGATAAATACATGGTCTTTTGGTTTAAAAGTTTCTCTAAATATTTTTCAGTGTTTGTATTCTCAAAATGAAAGTGTTTGCAAGTTAAATCTTCCTGATGAAATCAACTTACAAAATATGCCCGTAGTGTATGTTTGTGTGTTGGTACTCTGTTGCAAAATGTAACAAATGAAAAAAACCCGTGGTTTATGTAGCTGATGAAAATATACACATGTTCTCACTGGATAATCTTAAGCATTTGGACTGCAGATAGTATTTCGGCATTTGAGTTGCAAAATATTTAAACACCTGGCAGACACCGCAAGGTATCTGGTTAATGTTCGTCTGTGTTGTTATTGTAGTGCAGATAAAATGTGTGCGCTGTACAAATTAGTGCCCTTATAAAGACAGCATAGGGGCTGAGACATTAAAAATCCCTGCTTTGAGGAGTTAGATTCAGGTAGATATGTCAGGCTGAATGTATTCTTTTGCACTTTCTCTGAACCCTTATAAAAGAGCTTTTGTCTATTTATACTCTTGTCTGGGGCAAGTCTGGTGGACGTGTGCCAGAACAGTGATGCAGTGGATTTCAGTTAGTGCTCTTTTGATGCACAGAAAAGACACTTAGATTTTTAAGACCCTTTTGTAAGCTTTTCTGATATTTTAGACACCAGAGCCTAAATCTGTATGCAGAAACTATTCCCAGTAACACAGCTTTTGTAACTGATTGCACAAACAGACTAATAGAGAAAAGAGTGAGCTGCTTTGTTCTTAGAAAACAATGTGGAACTTGACCTCAAAAGTTTTGTTCTGCTCTCAGTCTTTCAGTCTAAATCTTATTTAAGGAAGATAAAACAGTGGGAACCTGTGCTGCACAGGATATGAACAAGTTTCCTCCCTTTACATCCTTCCTTCAAACTTTTCAGATTGGTATCTCTGTTCAGATTGGTTCTCTGTTTTGCTTTGCTTGTCCGTCACTGTGTAAACTGAATCTTTGCATAGAAACAAACACGTTATTTTTAGCACGCTGATGTTTTTTGGGTGGTGGATTTAACAGAGGTGGATGAAAGCACTGACGGTCTCCATTCATTTTGTCTCTGCTGTGACATGGTTGCTTGAATAAGGTGCAAAGCTGGTTGTGTACTAATTCCATTGATGCTGCAGCTCAAGAACTGTCGTGTCACCACTTTTCAGTTAGTGTGTCAGCCTGAAAACTGCAATAGATTGTAAGAGGATGCTTGTCATGTCCCATTGTCCCTACTATGCAGGTGTCAAGGACAGCTGGAGTAGCAATGGTTTCAGTAGTAAAATTAGCTGAGCTAATTGCATATGAATTGGTTCTTTTTGTTTTTTTCCACTAGAGTGCTTGTTTGTTTTTGGTTTTTGGTTTTTCTTTCCCATTCTGCCTTCTGGAGGTGCTGAGGAAAAGTTAGAATGGTTTGACCATCTGAAGGTATTTGAGTTTAGCTGGGGAGAAAGCACTACATGGGGTAGTAAGTCTTGAGTTTTTCCAGAGTACTGTTAAAATATATGTACATCTCTTCAGCATTATGCACTTGGCTTAAAACCTGTTTTATTAACACTCTGCTTAGGTACCATTCAGGGAGTTTTCCTAGTGTCCCCTGTTTTACAAAACACAGACGGGTTATGTTTATTTTGTTTGGTTGAGTTTTCTTAACTGTTGTTTTCACTCACAGTAGTGGCTGTGGAACTCACATCTAGGTCTACTGGTGTGAGATAATTACATGTGCAGAAATTTTCCAGTGAGTGCTGAACTTCAAGTGAGAGGGAGATGGAAGTTTTCAGAATAATCATCTGGAAAGGATGGGGTGCTAAACTGGGGTTTACTGGGTTTAGGATTTTTGTTGTTTTTTTTGGGGGGGGGGATGTGTTTGAGTTTTTGAATGGAGACTTTGTAGGGAGTTTTTTGGTCTGCGGTGTACGTGTCTGGTAAAGAGGTCTCTAACTAAAACCAAAACCAGCTTAATCATAGAATGTTTGGGGTTGGAAGGGACCTCTAGAGATGATGTAGTTCAATCCCCCTGCCAGAACAGGATCACCTAGAACAGTAGAATAATACTTGAGGGCATTATATCTTTCTTACAGATCTTAAGTAGGTGAATACTCTGCCCTGTCTTAATAAAACTATATGATCCCAACTTCTTCTAAGCAAAGATATTTGTGTTCCTGTATGCTTCCAGTCCGTTCGTTCAGTGGGCTGTAAATGTTCTCTCCCTGTGCAGACGCAGGTGATATTCACTGCTATTTCTTCCTCTCAATAACCATCACCAACTGCTTGTTGGGTATTGTTAGTTGGAGTAGTTCTTTTTGTGTAACAGGGAGAAAACACTGTATGAGGGGCTGCTGGCAGCTGGTGTTAACGAGGTTACTGGTGATAATGAACACTCAAGTCATGTAATCCCCCAGGACTTTGTGCATGCATTTAGATTTCTTTGTTGATTTCTAATGCTTTGGAGTTACTTCCATGGGTGTGAAATCTGGAAAAATGAAGAAGGAGCTTCACGTGCATTTGAGTTACTTGAAGTATGGTGTTAGGAAGCGTGAGCTGTTGATATTAGCCCTCCAGGATTCCCTAGGATTACTCAGGAAGCATGAGTGAATTCTGTTTTAACAGCTTGTACCATATTTGAGGCATTCAATGTAGGAAGTAGTAATACTGAGTCAGAGGGCAAGAGAAGACGACTAGCAAGCACTACAGGTACTTCTTTCTAATAAGCGAGCGTTGCACTTGGATACCTAACTGGTTGTATTCTTAATACTAACTCAGTAGAACGCTGTGAATGTCTTTTGAATTGCTGCAGAGTACAAAAATCCCCACCTTTAATACCTTTTTATGGTGCTATGTCGTGGTATTTATGATGTCTGTCTTTTTGGGATCAAAGTTTTCCTTTGGTAACCTGTAGTAGGTAAAGACAACCTATTTTGTCCCCTGTGAAATTACTATTTCAAGCTGACTGGGGAAGGTCTTTCTGACTTCAAGTCCAATTACCTGCTGAGTTGGCTTCTGCTTTGTGCTATCACAACAGTAGCTTGTATAGTCGCTGGCTGGGTTCCTGCGGCTCAAATCAAGTTTCATGCTGCTACTGGAGAAGAACAAAACGCAGCCATACGAATAATTATTAGGTCGGGGAGAGAGCTGCAATTTGTGCTTTGAGTGATGAGAGAAAATGAAAGTATAGGATTCCTGTGATTAGTTATCTACTGTAGATATTGCATCTGTTTTGTCGTACTTTGTGAATTTTGAGTTAAAAGGCCAGAAATCCTTTTGGCGCATTAACAGCTTCTTGGTGTTCATTTTGGATGGGAACTGTAGAGCTCAGCTGCCATCAGGAGGATGCTGTGTCTGTCAGTGGCTTCTCTCTTTCCTATTGGGCTTATTTATGGTGTCATCAGTTCTTGGAGCGCTGATTTTTTCTAAAGTAACTTCATTGCGTAGATATCTTGAGAATCCTGACTTGTGCAGAGGCAGCTTTTTCTTGACTCATCAAACGGTGTCTGCTTGAATAATAGTTTACTTGGTGTACTGTCGTTTTTCTTCTATTAAGTGAGCATCTTCTTAACTTGTAGTCCCTATCCCCTTGCCCCTGCAAATAATAGGGAATGGTTAGACCAAAGAAAATGGTTAGACCAATTTCATTGGTAGAACTTAATAAATAACAACTGTTACTTGATTTGAATCTCTCCTTCCTGTGCTTTTGGGACCTATTGAGCAGAGTGCATGTCAAAGGTTTTGGAAAATCATTTAACAGTGTTTTCTAACAAAAACCAGATGTTTAGTTAAGGGAGGGGAATAAAAAAATTGCTGAGGACTACAACAATTATTTTTTATGACTTAATGTTGTTTTTTGTTTTCATGCCCTTCCTTCAGAGGGGACAAAAGATCCAAAAATGCTTTCCTTGTCAACTCTGTTTAAACTACATCTGCTCTAAATCAATATTTTAGAGCAGATTCTGCTTGAATTTGGGTGCCCTTTGAAAGCAGCGGAAGGGGCAGCGACCAGGGCTAGCGTGAAGAAACTCAGGAATGTTACATTTCCCCACAAGCTTCCACTTCCCACAGGGAGTCAGGCTGTGTAGCCTACCACTGCACGTTATCTCTCGGTTTGCAATTTCCTTTACCCTGTCAGAAATAACCTGGGGGAGTTTGGTATCGTGGTAACAGAGAGGTAGGTAAAGTAGAGACTCTATCTCAGCTGAGTTTAAAGTGCTCTAGTGTGAAGTCGGGTGCTGCAAAGCTTTGCTGCCCATCAGGGAACGTCCTCGATTGTCTGTGCCACTGGAAAATCTACAAGTGGCATTTGTACTGCAGGCAGCAGAACTGCTTGTTTCCCCGAAAGATAACAATTTCACTACTTTAGCATTATGTAGCAGAACTTGCTTAAAACTTATCTTTTTCCAACCTGACTGTTCCCTGTGTAATTCCTCAGGATTTAGAGTGGAAGTTTTGGACCATCTCCCATAGCAGCGAAGCTCTGTCCTGTTACACATTTATTCTATTTGGATTCTTAACTGGCTGGAATGGATCTGGTCTTAGAAGTGCGGGGTCTCCTGGGAGCTGGGCTGGGCTTTCTAAAAGTTAGGAGGAAACCCCAAACTAGTTTTGGATTGAATGAAGCTGCTTGGACTGAGTGTAACATTTCTGCCTGGGTGGTAGTACTTTTGAACTTGCTGTTGGGGATAACACATCATTGCAAGTTGACATTACTAAGTGAGAACCTCCCTAGAATATTAAAAAGTGCTGTCAATATGCTCTTGTGTCCCAGGTGTTTGGTGGGTTGTTAGGAACAGCCTAATGACTACAGGGGCTCACATACAACTGCTAAAAGAATCTAGGATTGTTACTTGTAAGTGCAATGCAGGAATTCCTAGATGCTCTTTTGGAAACATGGGAGGACTTTACTCAAGGCTGAACTGTGTCTGTCACATTGGCTTTGAACTGAAAATCCCCTGTGGAGACAGACAGTTGGATTCTAGGCTGTATAAAACATAGTTTTATAGTACTTTATGACACAGAGAGCTTGTCCTTGATTGAGACTTGTGCCACAAAACTGAAGGTAGATATTCTGGCACTATGAAGAGGCATAAGGCAGCAATGTGCCTTATTCTTGTGTTACTTTTTCAATGTCATTGAAAGTTCTTGAGGTACTTGTTGCAAATTACATATTTATGTGGATTGTTTCATGCTCAAAAGAAAGTGTGGTGACAAGAGGAGCATGCAACTAATGATGTATGTGCTCTTCCTGTTACCTCAAACTGTAATGTCCCAATGAAATTGTCTTAAACAGATGCAGTGTTGTATTTTGGAAAAATCAGGTAGCATATACTCAGTCACAGCAATATGGAACAGCTTTCTTGGAACAGAGGAATTGGAACTGCATCAAAGAGTAGATGAGACTCCTATGTTCTATGGCTTTGTTGAGAAGGGCAATTATGAAAACAGAGAAAGAAATTCAAGCTTCATGGGCCAACAGTAACTTTTGAGAGAAACAAGCAGCTGCTATTCCTGTTTTACAAATTAGAAAATACTTATTTCCCTGAGTGCTTTGGGGTTTTGTTGATGGAAAGAACAAATAAGTATTTCTCTTTCTGGGAGTCTTCTATGACTACATCTGCAAAATGAGGAATTCACTAAGTAAAGTATTAGAGGGGTGACTGACCTGTAAGAGTACACAATTCTTTTTTCCACTATATAGGTCTTGTGTCTGAGACACATTTATGCTTTCTTTGAGATGCAGGATTACTTTGTTTTGGGATCCTGTTGTTTTGTTCGTACTTGACACCAAAGAAGTCAGATTTTTTAGGAGAAAACAGGGAGTACTTTATCAGGAGAATCTCTTCTGAAGGGATGTATCCCCAGCAAAGCGCATATGGTGAGGCTTCATTTGCTGAGTGCTCCAAGCTCTTTAGTGCTGTGTGCAGAAATTCTATGCTTGACAGTCATAAGAACAATTGAGAATTCTTTAGTGCTATGGGTTTGCTTCTCCAAGATCTTTATCTCTTTTTTTTGATTACCTCATGAGCTGTCCTTCATGAAAACAAGCTTGTCTGGCCCCTGGATCTACATCAGAGCTTGTACTTACATGACCTCCACGCAGGACCGTGCGTTGTGTACAGACTTGTCTTTGAATTCTGCGTATGTCTCCTGTCCATAGTGATTCTGCCAGTACTTCAGGAAGTTCTGGACTCTGCAGATGCCTGGTGTGAGATAATGCATATGGTAATATATACTTTGGCCTTCTAATTTCAGTAACAACAGATGCCTATCGCTATGACTTGAGGAAGCTCATTAAAAGCCCAGAGCTGCCAACTTGCTTGGTTGTACAGTACTTGGGTTTTCCTCCAACTCTGTATCTGTGTGATTTCAGAGAGCTCTCTCTTACACTGTACACCATGGTCAGAGAATGATGGATGCTTTATACTCCAATTTTATTTTTTTTTATATCAGCGAGCAAGGAGGAATATCAGTGGCTGTTAAGCTGAAAAACTGTGGGTGTGGTGCCCTGAAGTCAAATTTTCGTATTTCTGCTGGAACTCTCACTCCAGTGACTACTGGCCTGGCATTTGACTGGTTGCTCATGAAAACGAGACCAATGTCTTATCAGTGATCTGTCTTGGACTGAGATCATCCAGAAGTGTTGTGTTCTCAGCCTTGGATGTTGAGCACTACCACTGTTGTGATTCCAGAGATTTCCCTGGGAACTATTCCTGTTCTCTGGGTTTAAGATACTGAGACATACTTTCTTTCTCTTGCCACAGCTCAGGAAAGGGGAAGTGAACAGGTTTGACTTTTATTTCTTTAGCTGTCTTTCATGGCTCTGATGTGACTAAGGAAAGTTTGGTTCCAGGACCTGTTGCCTGGTTACTTGTAGCTGCACAATTCTGTTTCTCCTCCCAGACTTCTCAGCTGGTTGGAGGCTTAGATGACCAAACACTCCCAGTTTCTAGCTTGGGTAGCTCTTATGTCTAAAACTGTCTGGCTTCAATGAGCAATACTGTTCTTGAGCAAGAGGACCTGAAAAGAACCTGGAACTTTCCTCGTGATACAAACCACATTTTGTTCTTGCTCTGCAGCAAGCCAAACTTCTGGGGTTTTTTTTGTTTTGTTTTTTTACTGCTATTTAATCTCAAGTCTCAGGTTTAACTGAAGAGATCCTTTCTTTTGTAGGATCAGGCTTCTTTCAGGAATCAAGACTTTGTGGGGCCAGAGTGTACACATGTACATCCTGGATGATCAGGGTATTTCTGAACCTACAGTAGCTTGCTTTTTCTCCAGCTCTTTGGGGAATTCTCTACAGAAGCTGTTCTTTGGGTAGGGGTTACAGCCTCTGAGGGTTAGAGCTTCTGTTCCCTTCCCTAGACAGTGCTCTTCTGAAGCAGCTGCTGTTGCTGAAGCTTAATTTCAGCTGAATGAGACTATTCCATGTTTTCCCTCGCTGTCTTTTTAAGGTGTATGCATTCTTGAATGAGTCGTGCTGTCATCTCATGTTGACATGACTAGATTCATAGTACCAGCAACTCCGCATCTCTGCCACGAATGACCAGATGTTTGGTGGTATTCTTCTAGCTATGTTTAAGACCTGTTTTGGTCTCTCTTGTGTTGATATGACCGAACCATTCCTGAAACATCATCCAAGTCCTGAGGTTGGGCTTAGTTACATGTCATCACCATAACACAATGTAATGGCTGAAAGATCTGTACTTGGAAAGATGCTGTACTTGGAAAAAGGTCTCCTTCAGTCCTTGGCTTCAGTGTGGGCTGTGGGAGACTTTTTCAGGCAACTGGGACTTCAGGTAGTTCTACTTGGAGTCCCTTCCTGTATGGGTTGATGCAAGCTGATCACACAGAAAACCAGCCCCTCTTTGAAGCTCTTTACTTCATAGTCTTTTGACTGTGCATCTGTTTAATGTGCAGTCTCCTCCTGAGTCCAGAATTCCAGAAGAGGTAATTAAGGAGATCATGTGGTTGAGAGAAGGTGAGGGAGAGGCGTGGTTTTTGTGCTTGAGGTTTCAGAGTGCTTGGTGAGTGTTATTAAAGCAAAACTCTACCTGCACTGCATGAATGCAAAAAAAAAAAAAAGTGTGTGAATGGGCAAAAAATCTTCAACAATATGGGCTGATTTCTCTACTTTGCACATTTGGTGACACTGTACTTTATATATCCAAACCTTACTAGTTTTGAATTTTCTACAAAGCAGTTTTGGAGGAAATATGGAATAGGACAATGACTGTAAACCCACAAAAACTGGAAGGAGGACTGAAAGGAACTTTGGGGGGGGAGGAATTTTTGTGGATTACTTTTGACTGCTAGCCTTCATGTAGTGATGTGTACTATTACAAACTGCAGACAATAGACTACTGTGTAAGACATGAAGAAGCTTTTCCTCCTCTCTGTTTTCTTGTGTTAGCATTTGGTTTTCCACATCACTTTCTGCTTCAGCCCACTGAAGAATCTTCCATTACTGAAGGTCAGTAGCGAGGCAGTGCCTTGGTGGTCCAGGTGGGAGGCGGGCAGGAACAAAGCTGACCTCGCTTCAACATGGGCAGCTGCTCTTATTTTGTTCCAGATGAAAATCTGGCCTTGGAAAGCTGGATTGCGAAATATGTAATAGCTCAAAGTGTTCTTCCTAACTCAGCCCCCCTGCCAAAGCTTTTCAAATCTTACTGTTTGGTGTTTTGTCACAAAAATTAAGTCTGCTGCTGCTTGAGTGTAATAAACAAACTGTAAGTCAAACCAAAATGTTTGCAATTTTGTGCAGGAGACAGCCCATGTTAAATATTTTAAAATATCACTTTGTTATGATCTTGACTGTTACTGGAAAGGTCTAACTGTAGTTTCCTTGGTTCAACATGTCTTGGTTATTTAATATTGTATCTTTGTACTATAGTAGCAGATACTGCTGGAGTTGAGAGAATTACTGTGTTAATTACGTGATGCATATAAAAAGCAGGACTCTTCCTGAGGAACTTTTTTCCTTTCTTTTTTTGTTTCCCCTGGAAATAATTGGAAAGTATTTCACAAGGGAAAAGTTACATATCTGCTAAGTTCCATCAGCTGTGTGAATTTATCCCAGGTCTCAAGTAGATTGTGAAAAGATTAGGCTATTGACTTAAGGTAGCCCAATTTGTTACTCTAATTCAAAACTTATGCAGAGGTGTTTTTGTCAAATACATGTGTAATGTGCATATTTAGATGGTCTAGTGGTGGATGGAACGTTGCTGGGTTAATGGTTGGACTTGAGGAATTTAAGGTCTTACGGACCTAAATGATTCTGTGGTGCAATGTATGTTTTAAAGATACTCTTCTAAACTGGCTTTTTTATGGCTTTTTTTATTAGGGATTGGGAAAAAAAAGGAAAGGATTTAAATTATTATTTTAAGAATATTGGAATTTTTTTGAGAAAATTTGTAACTTTAAAACAGTGGATATAAAAATTGTTAAAGTAAAATTTGGGTACAGAGTCATTCAATAAATCTAAACAAGAGTATATGTTCTATACCTTATACTTTGTTCCAGTATTGGATGCTGGACAACTACTTCACAATCCATTATTAAAACCTTTTGGCAGAATCATTTCTTCCTGTTTGCCGTGGCGTTTAATTCCAGACCTTCAAGTTCAGAATGTGAGGAACATCCCCAAATCCTGACAGATCCTCCTGCGCCTCCCCTGCAAACCTCTGTAATGTCCAAAATTATTTCTAATCTGGTGCTCTGGGATTAATCTCCCTCAGTACCAGTACATGCATTCTTCCTTCTGTCCTGTCTGCTATTGCTTTAGTTCCAATTTTCCTCATTTTGTAAACTCTTGTTGTGAAATATTGTCTAATGCTTTGGAAAGTTGGCATTTCTGTGGTGGTGATGGTGAAGCAGTGGCGTTGCATCACTTGATTCCATCACGTTAAGGAGGGATTTCCCTTCTTGCAGTCTTTTTCTCTCTAGGTGTAGATGTACTTGTTAAGATCAAAAAGCAGGGCCCTGGTTTTTGTCTGTGACTGTGTGAATAAATGCTCAGGAATTCCATGTAGAAAATACGCTAATTAGACTTTAGTCATAATGGTATATCAGAATACTTATATGCATACCAAACACTGGTGACAAGAGGAAACACCATCACGTAGTGTGGCGGTATGAATATACTGAGGGTTTTTTCCAGACTGGAGTAGTAATTTGTTTTGCATGGTGACAGCGAAGGTAACCACATTTAGCCTTAAAGAGACTAAACCACTTTGAAACAGGAGTGTAGAGGCACCCTCCTAGGTTAAAGAGTTGAGTGGCAAACAAATCTCTGAAAAGGAGATTTTGGAATATGACAAACAGTGCCTTTGCCTCAGGTAGGATTGCAGGCTGTAGAAATGCTGAGAGACGGTAGTTCTGCCTCAACCAGCAAATGCTACGGATTTCACAAAGCAGTAATCCTTAACGTTGTAGTGTTTGCCATGTAGCACCTAGCTACGGCCTTGGTGGCAGAGCATTAAGGTGAATTAGTTGATCTCTGATACCCCAGAAGTCTTGCAACCAGCTGTAACAGTCCTGCCTAGAGTTGCTCTGAATAAGCCACTTTGCACTAGATAAACCACCACAACAGTGCTCAAAGGTGGGTACCGTGGAGACAGTCCATCACTTTGGCAGCCTGGCTGTTCCAGCACCTCATACTCGTGGAGGCCGTTGAAAGGAGCGTGAGAAACGTGAAGGGTGGGCTTGAGTCTGAGACTGATGCCTGTGTTGCCCCACTCCCTGTTACGTGTGAAGATGCTGAAGCCTCGTCTGTGCAGGTTTGGTCTGTGTCAGTGGAGTTGAGAAGGTGGCTCAGCTGAGCAGCACGTGCCTGTTGTAGAGCAAATTGATTTGATCAAGACTCCATTGACTCAGTAGCAGCTTAAACAGCTTACGTGTCTGGTAGGTCACACCAGTTTAGGTATCCTAATTGGTAATTCAACCCCAGCTGAAGATGACTGGAGAAGGAACACTAGCAGGCTTGAGTACAGTGAATGTTTGACATTTTGGGAGCCTCATTCAATCCTTTGTCCTTCAGTAATTTTTCTGCCAAACACTCAAGTGTCTGCAGAGTCATTTTTTCTGTACTCCTGCCAAAACTCAGACACTCTGGTTTAGAAGTCAAGAAAGCCTTTTTCAAGGAAATGTCGTACCCGGAATTGTTTGTTAATTGGACATAGCTCTCCTCATGTTTAGGGCTGGCTTTATTAGCCCTGAATGCTGTCTTAAAGGCAGTACTTTCTTGGCTTTCACGTGCCAGCTTGTGAATCGAGTTGTTAGTACTAATAAAAGTTTATAAATCACAGATACCTCGATTAGTGCTATTCAGCCTGTTTAGTGTTCCAAGATTGTCTCAATGCGCTGTTTCTCAAGTTTGATTAAGAGGAAGGAGAGAGCACTTAGAACACCTGCTACAAGTACATGTCTCTTCTGTATCAGTCCTGTAACTTTTCCTGTTGTATATCGATATGTATTTAGATAGATTTTCTTTAAAATGGAAAACCTCAAATTCAAATATTAAGGACTCACAGTCTCGTTTCAATGACTGGCCGAAGTCTTTATGTTAATTTGATGTGATGGTTTGCTGCTTACGCACTTCCTTTGGTTATGGGTTTGGTACTTCTTTTTTTGTGTGCGTTGGTCCAGATACCACACTCCTCGTTATTGAAATAGATAACTGGTGTTAAAAGAAACTTGTAGCCTATGAGGGGGAGGGTGGGCATGCAATTCACAGTTGCAACCCTTTTTTTTTGGGTAACCTCTCAGGTATTTTAAATCTGTTAATTTAGTGCCTGCCGGTATGATATTTCAGTGCTGTTTCGTGCGGACTGCTGGAAGATTTGGAGTGGAATAAGCTTCACCTTTGATGGGATTTGCTAACATAACTTTCTTGACAGCAAACAGTTGTGTATGGAGCAGAAAGTAAAAAATATACCTGATTTCTGGGCATTTTCAGTTCTGTATTAATTTAATCCATGCTTGTGCCTTGGTGCAATAATTCTGTATTAATAGTTTGTTACACTGTGTGTCTGTTTTGCTTCACATTGAGGAGGGGAAAACACCTTGCCTTTAAAACAGGGATTGTGGTTATATTAAGGTGCTTTTGGCAGAAACTAAGGTGGATACCTTTCTGGGATGAGTTGTCTTCTCATCAAGTGTGTAGCTTGGTTGCTTGTATGTGTAAACAGTGAAGGCTTGTTCTCTCATGTGGTGTTTTGAATAAATTGCTGCAAAGTTGTCCGGTTGGGTTAGTTCCTGACTTTGCCAAGGTTTTAAAGCATTAAAAATTGGGACCAAGGGGGATGCAATGGGCTGCAACATAGTTTTGGAAGAATGTATTCTAATAACTCTTCATGAGGAGATTACATAGAATGTGGAAATAAGCTGGTGAAGCTTGCAGATTGTCTTTTTTTTCCCTTACGCATAATTTGTGCATCTTAGGAAAGTTAGATACAATACATAACCTAAAGTGGGCCCTTTGATTTAAAGAATTGGTTTGAAAGGATAGATTAAAGCCCTTCTGCAGTTATTTTCTTTCCCAGCACATCTCCCCTCTCCCACCCCCTGCCAATTACCCATCTTGTGCCGCTCCTATGTGCAGGACTCTTGTCACTGGGAATTAAGGGAGTCTTCAGGTTGTTTGGGTTTTGGGGACATAATTGGTTGGTTGTTTTGTGTGTTTTTTCTAGCTGACCTCTGATAGATATCAGTGAGATGCCTTTGAGTTTTTTAGAAAAACATTACTGAACATTTTCTTTCAAAAAAGAAAAATGCTACAACTGTACTCATGGGGTTTTTTAAAGAGAAATTCCCTTCTCATTTTACATTTAATATATAAAACATATATGCACTGTGCTTAACACTCGCTACTGTTGTAGAGCCTTGTTCCTGCTGGAATACTTCAAGTAAAAATAGTCCAGTATGCTCAGGAATTGAGGCTTGATGTGTCCCAGTTTTCATTTGTGCCACTAACATTTGCACCGTGTTGGTAACATTTGATGTTTTTTTACAAGTTTTCTTTTTCTTCTTGAGCTGACAAGATGAGAAACTTGTTTGCCGTAGCAAATTTCTTTCCTTGTCTCTGAACACAAATTATGGCAGTGTAGCAACAGAAAGGGGATGGGGAGGGGGGGATTTGTACTTTGATGGAGTATTCACACATAACATTAGATTATTAAAATATCTTTTCCAGATCTAAAGTGCAGACCTACAAATTGTTCTCTTCATCATTTGTTTTCAACGCTTGTGTTCATATGAAAGTAGTTCAGAACGCTGCCAGTTCTGGTTTAAATTGTAAAATCTTCATTGAATCCTAGTTTTGAATCTTCGTGAATAAATAGGTCTTAACTTTGTAAAGCAGGAAATTGTGGAGTTTTATTGCACTGCTTTTTGTTCGTGTTTCTGTGGAGGATGAAGGAGAATCTTGGAGTAATAAACATGTTTCTCTAATTAGAATATTAGTTACACTAGCTTATCTCTTCATATTATTATTTCACGTTGAAAATCAGTACTTTATGCTTTGCTAAGCGAGGTGCACAGAGGCAAGCATTAGAAATTACATGTTGCAGTTGACTTCAAACTCTTCTGCTATTTTTATGTTTTTCTTGGTACTGAGGCTTTTTGCTACTGAAGGGAAAAATGTCGAATACACGCTGTTCTTTCATAGCTATTGTTTTCTCAAAACTATTATTTTGCTTGGAAGCTAGCCCGAGCAGAAAGTGTCAGTCATCCATCTGCATGTCTAGCGGCAGAACACTGATTTGAGATCTCCTAGTGTCACAAATAAAATGAGTCTTTCTGGATCTGGACAGAATTTCAGCTTGTGTTTCCTATAGCATTTGCACTGGAGAAGCTTCATGGTAACAACTCAGCTTTTTTTTTCCTCCAGGAGGAACGTCTGTCTGTTGTTCTTACAACTTAAGCGCATTGTTCTTTTGTGAATGTCTTTTCCGTAAGTGCTGTGTGGGTTTTTTGTTTGTTTTTAACTAAAAAAAAAATATTCAAATCTTGCACTAATTTGTGAAATTGCGTTTGAGCTTCCTACTAGAAGTTAGTCAGGTTGATCTGCAGCGATACAAAGCTGCAATTAGCTCTATCTTTGTGCTCCCGTGGGGCTTCATTAAAGTGGCTCCTCTTTTAGCTGCTTCTGTTTCCCAGCACAGTGAAGTTGAGATTTCAGCAGACACAACAAATAGTTTTTGTGTATAGTATTTCCGACCTGCAGATGCAACATTTAACCATTCTTTTTTTTGCTATTCCTGTAGCAACAGGACTCTGTGTGAGTTCTGACAGACCTTCCACTATTTGAACCCACTTGTTTGATAGCAGTGTAACAAAAGTATCGACTGTTTTGCTGCATTAGCTCGTTCACTGCTATCGGCTAAAGACAGAGATAATTGCATCTGAAGTGGCTTCAAACTGGTGTATTTCTAATATTGCTTAATGCAGTTTGACAAGCACTTCCTACTTTAACTCTTAAAACCTTTTGCTGTAACAATTGCTTGATGGGGTAGTGCGCATTTAAGCAGGCTTTCCCAAAGTTTGAGATTTAGTAGTCGACCCCGAGGGCAAGTATTTAATACTTCAAACCTTCCAGGCTGTTAGTTATGCATTGTAAGAACATTGTCCTCTTCTGGTAGTGCTTTGTCTTTTCGTAGCAGTTAAACCTTCTTTCATTTTTAACTCTCAAAGGAAAACTTGAGCCTCAGGTGCAAGACTGCAAAAGAGATGCATTGGATTATGTACATAAAAACCTTGTCTGATGCTTATACTTTCCACTGTGTAAGAATAGACGTCATTTTGGCACCTGATATTTCAAGATCCTTTAAATGATTAAACTCCATATAGTTTGGGTTTTTTTTTTTTTACAATTAAATGCTTTTTTTTTCCCTTACATGTTTCAGTGAGGCATACTTCTTTTCCGTAGTGTATATGGTGAGATCTTTGCCAGCATTTGTGTGGAGTGCAAGTCAGAGGAAACAAATAGTTGATACATGCATTTCGTAGCTCCTTGTTAAGGGAATGTCTACAATCTTTTGAAAAGAATGTGCTTAAGTCAGCATCTGCAATTTGCAGTACTCTGTGCCTGGAAAATGAATGCTAACTATTGTTCAATATTTATTTTTAGAAATAGAGGTGATAAGGAATGGTCTATTAGAAATATTTTTCTTAAGAGAGTATGTCACTGTATGGATTTGGCCTCATGCAAATCCTGGCTTTCCCAGACACTCTCAGCAAGGAGGAGAGGTGAAAAATGTACCGTGACCAATGAGAATTAAATGTACTGTTGTGCATTATTTCGTTCCATTTCAATGGAAGACAGGACTATATGATGTGTGACCCTATTTTTTTTTTTTTTTTTTCGAATGGGATTGTTGTCTGGGTTGAGGACAGTTTAGAGCACCCAGGAGAACAGCCTATAGTAAGTGTGTTAAGCAGCATGTGTGAAAAACTTGCTCAGCACGTCCTAGTCCAAAGAAATTCCTTGCTTCCCTACCTAATAATGCAGTGAATCCGTGTAAATCCTCACTTTAGAAGAAACCTTCTTTGGCATTTCTATAACTTGCTGAGGATTTGCGTAAGTGAAATGCTGGTATAACAAAGGATGTGCATTAACAGAGCTCAGTAGGCTCTGAGGAGCAAAACAGATTGTTTTTCAAGGAGCTCCAGCTTTCATGCAGCAGCAAGTTAAAATTGTTAGGCACTTGCTGCCTTTTAGAAGCATGTAATCAGAAAGCATACGGGGAAGTAGGAAGGGGGAATGTGGTATTTGAAACTTGCTTGTCCTTCCCTTGCTCGAGGAAGAAGCGCAGCGGGAATGCTGTGATTTAGTTCCTCACCCACTCCACTTACATTGGACCCCTTACAGTATCTGTCCTGTAGTTGATGAGGCATTCTTTAAACTTAAGAACGTGAGAGAGCCTGGCTGTGTTTCTTTCCCAAAGGTAGGTGGGCATGATAAAGCTTCCACTGGACCTCTTCAGTGCCTTTTCATCTCTGCTCACACATACGTGCTGCCCGTATTTGGGGAGAAAAGCAGGAGAGTGTGTGTCTGTTCACTGAAGGGTTATAAGGTGGCTCCTGGTTTATTATGTACTAAAAGAAACACTTTAAATGAGTGTGTTTGCAAGAATCCTAAGAGGCCAGAGAGTGAGCACATGCTGGTTTGGTAATTGATTACTGGTATTAGAGCAGTGGGCGACTTCCTGAAGAGTTTTAATGGGTCCACTAAGAGCATGAGAAGGTAAACTGGGTGATTAGGGACCAGAGTTGAATTTCTTGTAACTCTGGTACAGGCTGGGGATACAGTGCTGGTGAGCACAGGTCTGTGGATAATGTGCTTTGGTCAATCATCTGCTCATTTGTACAGGATCTTGGCGTGCAACTTGTCTGATTAACTGTGTCAATACCTTCTTGCATATAATCCTAAACAAGTTACTGTGGTTCAGCTGCCTGATGATACCAGTTTAACTGTGCTGTTACAATGGTGAATGTGAGGGAGTTTGCTTGTTTTTAGCTGAGGGAAGTAAAATAACTGCTAGTGTCCTGTAGTACTGTGTGACGCTGTGAAGTGGAAGTCACACACAAGGGTGGCAGAACATCTGTTTTGATGATATGTGCATTCTGTTTTCCTTTTTCTTTAAGATTTTTATTTGTTCTTAGTTAAGAATATTCTGGCATGAAAAGTCAAGAAGAGAGAAATAAGGAGCTCCGTGATATTATCTTAACCATAATCAGCTTGCCATTAATTAATTAAAATACCAGTAAATTATTTTTGAAATTTAAATTCTGAAGCTGATTACTAATGGGATTCCATAGCGGTAAGCAATTCGCAGCATTAAACACAACATATGAAAGAAAATTTTCAATTAAAAAAAAAAACAAAGCAAAAATAACCCCAAACCAAACAAAGAAAACACGAAGAAAACCCCAAATAACAAACCCCATGCATGTTGGCTGACAAAATTGGCAGCAATTCAGCTATCAGAAGGATGAATAAGAGTGCTCTAGATGGCTTGGTGATACAGATTTTATTAAAAAGGCATGTTATTTGTAATCTAATCAAATACTAGCAAAGGGAGATAGTTGGGGGGTTTTGGTAAGGTTTATAGCTATTGCAGCAGGGACTGTATCTTGGAAACTGGAGTTTGCTTTAATCAGTAAAAAGTAATAGATTTCTTGGCTTGGGTGAACAGGAAAGTAGTAGGAGTAAGGGAATGGCAACACCATACAGTTGATGTTGTTGAGGCTGCTTGATGAAATAATGTGGGGGGTTCCATTGTCAAGTTTTCAGAAGCATTTTGAAAAACTGGAGAAGATGCAAACAGGAGCTGCAAAGATGATTTGAAAGAGGGAATAGAGATTCTGACTTGTATAGCATCAAATGAAAGCTGGCAGCTTAAACTAGCTATTGTACAAGTTACCACAGCTACTCGAGAAACTGCCATTGCCGTGGCAGAAAGTGGCTCAAAAATTTGTTTCTAAACTGCAGCAACTGCCAGGCAGTTTGAACTTGCTGCTGCGTGGAAGCTGAAGCTCCTTGAAGAGCGGTCTGTTTTGCTCCTCAAAGACTCCTGGGCTCTGCTGATGTGCATCCTGCAGCCATGAAAATATGGGATACTAAAAGGCATTCTGTTCTAGCAGGGGGATCCATAACAAGAGCTAGAAATTGAAGCCCAGCCTGCTCAAATGGGAGGCTTAGGAAAATAAACTATTAGAGCAAGCTAGTAAGAAACATGGCTTTTAATATTTTGGTGAAATCAGATTGGCATAGAGCACATGGAAATATCCAAACGGGGTGTACTTGAAAACCAGTATGGGGAAAACAGGGTGAGATTGGGAGATACCCGACACGAGGGAAAATGGGAACTGATAAAGAAATTATAATTAAGATTTTTTAAACTCTAAATTAGAGAAATTAAATATTAAGTGCACAAAGGTATTTGATTAGTCTGAAGCAGAAATGGTAAGTTGTGTTGCAGTAACTGTGTCATGAGAATGGCAGGAAATGCTCCTGTGGCAGAGTAGCCACCATGTGCAACGCGTGAAACTGGATGTGGAGGGTGATGGATCTTATAAAAACAAATTAGGGCTGTTTGGAAGTAAATGCCAAAACCGAGACCCTTTTAGGTGTAGAAAATGATAGCGCTTCTGCAGAGAGAGTAGTATCTGTGTATACAGTGCGGATAAAAAAAATCTGGGAAGCATTAGTCTTGGAAGATTAAAGGAAGATACCAGCTTTGTTGCCCAGATGTGATTTGTAGCCATAGCTCCTTCTGCAGAGGCATCATATTGCAGGGAAGGAGGTAAAAGCCTGTGCCTTTAGGGATGGCGGAGAAACTTTCTCAGCTGTCGGGGCTTTTTGTTTCTGCTGCTTTATTAGACAAAGCAGATGCTGGCCATCTTTACCAGAGTAGAGATTTAAGGGATTGTTATGCTTACAGAGGCTCAACATCCAAATCCAATCCCCAAAAAATCCTTAAACGGAAGTTTGTATTTAATCTGTGGAATCGTAAATTTGGAATGATACTGTATGTAGTGTGATGAAGTATTTTATAATCATCTGTAAATTTTGGGTTATACCTTCCACTGTTTTAAAAGCCTGTGTTACTCCTGCTCACTGACTTAACAGTCCAAGGACAGATCTCTTGGATGAAAATAATTGTACATCAGTTCCCATGTACAGGAACTAAAAGACCAAAATATGATACTTTGATAAAAAGTGTTCTAAATTACCTATTATACATAATAGTTATAGTAGTAATATAGAGGTTGATACACCAGCTTTATGTTAGTGAATGAATGCTGTGTTAATGAATGAATGCCCAGAGATTAAATAAAACTTGGGAGAGACAATACAAAAATTAATGTTTTGATAGGGGAAGCCATGCAGAGACAGTGTTGTTTAAAGTCTTGTCGCAGGTGGGGAGTGCATTCAGTTACTGAGACAGAGATTTGAACGCTTTTCTGAAAGTAATTCTTTATTTAAAGGTAACTATTTTTGTACAATCTGTACATAGGATGTGTTGGTGTTGCACTCAGTGTGGTCTCTGTTTCTACAGCAATACTGTTATTTAGGTCTTGCTTTTAAGGATCAGTGAGTATGCACTAGCTTGTTGGGTGGTTGTTATGAAAATTGCCAAGCTTTTTTCAGCTATATTAAATGTACGTTTGAATACATTCTTCAGTTGTATTGACTTTGAAGATATTATCTTTAGATTTTCATTTGTTATGTTTTCTCTAAAAATATGTATGTTCTTTTTTTTAATCTGGCATTTGATCTGGATTGCTATTTCCATCTGTTGTCATTAATTAGTCTTCCTGCTGCTTTTTGTAGATTTACAATTCATTCTTTGTGGAAGAATCAATTGGTTTCAGTGCACACATTAACTATTCTTAAATTACTTTTTTAGCTCAGTAGTGGCTGATCAGTTTTTTGCAATTTGACTTTCACGGTCACTGCTATTTATTTTATTTAAAGGGAAAAAAAAGCCTATTCATTATTTTTTTTTTCCCTACTGCTGGCTGCATTAGATAATTTATTTGTACATAGCATTTGCTGCAAGCAGGCCCTATAGCTCCTTCCTAATTCACCCACACGTAGTTGACTTCATTTGCCATTTCTACATTCAGTGTCCTTGGGATTCCTTTGGCTACCATCCAGATATGCCAAAAGTGTAATGAAATTTCACTAATACTTGACCCAAAGCCACATGACTTCAGTGTTTTTAATTATGTACTTACTATATATAGCAAATTTGTGATATATAACTTATATACACTAGATATATTTTCCAAACCATGCAACAACTGTCGTTAGATATTTTGTCAAGCAAACATGAAGGTCAGATAAGTCTGGAGGTGAAGGTCTGTGCAGAAAAAGGGGCAGTACGAATGATTTCGACAATTCTGGGAACGCTTTTATGCCGGAGCTCTCAGGAAAGTGGTAATGGGGCATTTTGGCAGAAGGCTTATAAGATCGAAGAACTGTCAGGGTTGGAAGGGACCTTAAAGACCATCTAGTTCCAACCCACCCGCCATGAGCAGGGACATCCCCACTAGATCAGGCTGCCCAGAGCCCCATCCAGCCTGGCCTTAAACACTCCCAGGGATGGGGCCTCCACCCCCTCTCTGGGCAACCTGTGCTAGGATTCCTGTTTCCAGACTTGCAAAAGGAAATCTTTTATCTGCAGCGTAACTTTTATTCTGGAGTTGTCAAGGCTCAGAAACCTTTATGAATGTTGCTCTGCCGTAAGTAACAGTCAGTATGTATTCGTTCCACGTGCTAAATAAGCTTACAACGCGAATAAACAACAGACTAAGCTTCAGCCCCAGGTGGCCCTTCAAACTGCTTAGCTTGTCAAAAATGTGTGAACTGGTGGGACCCGCCTGGCTCAGCTCACGGGTCCGGACAGGTTCGGGAACTTCTGCACAAGTTGCTCCGTTGACAAGTACCGCGGTCATGGGCTGCAGAGAGTGAGTGAGTAAGGAGGAATCTTCAGCTGCATGCAAAACGTGTAGGTGTCTGTGCCACCGCGCTGCAACCGGCAATCTCCAGCTCGCGTGCTGCCTGCAAGGGAAAACAAGGGATGTCTCACCAGCAGTCGGAAACATTGAACTTGAGGCAAAGTCATTTGGAAGTTCACAGAGCCACGACTTGGGGAGTCCTGAGGACTTCTCGCGCTGTGTGTCTGCTCTGCTACAGTATAGAATTAAATTTAGGGCAGGGATTGTTTTTGCTTTCCTTACTTGGCTGTAAACTTGTAGATGATGAGGTGGTTTGACTCTGAAAGATGTGGACCCTTGCTACTAAAACTCTCAAAAACATATATGTAAACACACGAATTCTTAAATGTAAGCAATAAAGTTAAATTTATTTCTCATGTTTATTATGAGCAACCTCATAGTACTGAGTGCTAAACACTGTCACAAGACTTGAGACTCGAAGCTCTACCAGAAGGGTTTGAGGCAGCAAAGATTTTTCCAATGTGTTAAAACCTAGTTGAAACAGCTGATTAAGAAATCAAGTAATTCAAGACACAGTTTTAAAACCATGATTTAAATCAGTTAATACTGGGGAACGTGATTAATTTTTATGTAAAGGACTTTTACCCAGGCATGCTGGGGAGAATGAAAATAGTCCTCGAAGTGCTCTTTTTTGCTGTGTGTAATTTTGTAAGCCTTTTATATTTTCCACATGAATGTAGACTCCTTTACCCTCAGAAGCACTTGATATTCTATATCCTTAATTAAAACTGTGGCTTATTTATGCGGTGGGCCTGCTAAATACGTTGTGTCAGTGTTTAATGTTGTTTCTCAGTGTTTGTTTCATTCAATATAATACCCCAAATCCCATACATCACTGGGTACTAGTCTGTATTTTTCATAGAAATACAGATGTATCCCATAAATAATTTTGCTACTGCAACTCTAGTCTTGTGCTTCACCTATTTTTTTTTTTCTTTAAAAAAGCCTTTTTGACCATATGTTCAGATAACTTGGGCTTTATTATTAAAGATATGTATGGAAAGAAAATGTATTAATACAGGGTGGAATTCTGCCTTCTCTATTCTTGAGAGAGCCTGCATGTGTGTTTGGGGGAGGGAAGGAAACAGGTCATATCAGTGGTAAAATCACGTTGTATGAAATGCGTAGCTTCTGATGAACCGTTTTCTTATCTAACATTACATATTAATATAAAGCAAGTTGTCTGTAAAGCTTGCTTTAAATTTTAATAAACTGCAGAAGAGATAAGTGGTAACTTCTAGATATGAGTGCATCTGGCTGAAACCAAATTCCAGTATTATAAATTTTAAAATGGATCTTCGTGGCTTGAATTTTTAAGCTGGCATGATAGATTGAAATTTTAGGGACATAAATTTTCCTTCCTCCCCTCTGTCTGAATCAATCTTACTGAAAAATGACGGAAGATTTGAATTTGAGAACACAATGAAAATAACAGGAAGTGAGACCGATAGAGGCGACTAATCCTCTAATTACTTTCTCTGAACACTGGGAATTGTGCTGCAGAATATCCTTCAGTCCAATCTAGAGTAAGCTAAATTTATTCTGTTCTAAAGCTACAGAGGGAGGGATTTTGCTGCCAGCTCAGAATAGTAATGGGCTGTGGTGGTCTTTATCTGATAGAAGCGAAACAGATGTGGCGACTCTGTCAAATGTCTATCTACAGGCTGGAATTTTCCTGGGTGTTAATTGCCCTGTGCTTACCCTTTCACACCCTGGGCTTTGAAATTTAACTGAATGACCAGGTAGGTAGAGCCTTCTGCTCTGGGGGGGTGGGAGCCGGGGATGTTGCCTATCTCAACGTTTGGCTCCACTCTCATATCAAAGCTATTTAGTGGCAGATGTGACCCGTGTTTTGGCTAAAGTGCTCACAGTCAGCTCTTCTGTATTTGCTTTACTCTCTACCTTACTGTTGATACTGAATCTGGTCCACACTGAAGTTAGTAAATCAAGATGCTAAAGTTAAATACCTGGCTTTCTATTGAACCTCCTTCTACTGATATTGAATGTATTTTGTGAAGCTAGCTGTTAGCTTGGACTGTAAAGTTTTGCTCAACAGCCAGGGACAGGGCATTCTGATAAATGAATCTTGAATTTGGTCTTTTTTTTAACCTGGATAATTTAAAAGCACACACACACGCAAAATCTGGCAGTTAGGGCCAAACTTGTTTCTGGTTCTGTAGAGATCCAGAGATGGTGCCTAGAGAGGCTCACAGCCTGTTGTTTTGAAATGAGACTGGCAACTGCACATCTAGTAAAGCAAGCTCCTCGCTTCCCACTTGTTAGCAAGTTGATTTTTCAACTGCCGTGCAGCAGCATAAATCAGGACTGCGTTTTCCCTGCTGCTTAGTGTGTTATCTTGTTGATTTAAATAGCTTAAGTAGCTCAGACAGAGTTCAAACAAAGCGTGTGTGTATTTTTTAAATGTGCTAAGTTGTGTTCAAGAAACTGAACTTCCCACAGGAGGAAGTTTGGTGGCATACATGAATGATAACTGGAAACATTAGAAGTACTTTTGTTTACTGTAGACTCATAGGATTTTAAAAAACCCCAAAGTGGTAATTTCCCACCTGCAGGACACGTGCTCTGTTTGAAAGGTGGGCTTAACATGTTTTTCCTGAGACCTGCTCTCAGTTGTGTTTGTCCAGCTTGGTTCAAGTACCAGTTGAAGAATTCCACAGAAGTTTTTTTCATCGTTCGTCTCCATGAAGGAAAATGCTACAAACCATGGTTTGTGGTGATGATTTGTTGCGATTTCTGTAGGAATCTCAGGTCAGTAGAAAAGAATCTGATTGATTTGGGATTTGTTCTATGGAAGGCTGTTTTGTGTCAGGGCAATTCTCTGGCTGTAGTGTGAAGTCTAGAAAGCAGCTTCTGTCCCTTGTTGGACTTTATAGAATGTAACTGCTTTCTGTAAGCACTAAATGGCTTTTTGGCAAGAGGAAGTTCATCTTTTTTTCTTCTCTCTTGTGAGATTTTTTTTTTTGCAGCTGCTTAACAGGTCTGTTAAGGTAAGTGTCTGGAGAGTCTTTGGCTGTCTTAATGTAAAATTGATCTGTGTCAGATTGAATTTATGGTTTCTGGAAGCTGCAGAATGATATGCAGCTTCTCATCTTGTTATGTGCTCTCCTTTGGCAGGCAGGCTTAGATTGGTGCTTGTGGGTGCTTTGATTCACAGCATTCGCCGCTGATGTGCCGAGTGTACAAATCTCTGTCTATGTATTGATAGAAGCCTTCAAGAGGACTCTCTCACTGTATTTTTGTCTTTTTTTTTTTTTTTTTGTTAAGGAATCTAATTTGTGGCTATTTTGTGTGCTTGGAATATCCAAATACGTAAGTGTAGCCAGGCATCTGCTGCTTTTGTTCCTGATGTGTATAAATGAATTGTAGACTGGCATCGGAATGTTCAGCTATAAACACTGTCACATCCTTCTCTAATTACTGATATTTTTGTGCGCGTGTCAAGAGTTTTGGGGGATGTGCTCCAGCTGCAGTGGCAAAATCACGTTTATGCCTTCATGTTTAAATTTACGAGCTTGTAGTCTTCCAGAAGAAATCCTGCCCTGAGTAAACTAATGCCAGGAGTTCTGGGGTCAGAAATTTTGCTTTCAGAAGGTCACACGTTAGGGAAGGTCTTTACTGATCTTCAGTACGTGATCTTAGGACAGCAAATGTTGTATTCAGCACAGCTCTTCGTATAGTAGCTTTTTTTCCAGTCGATCATTTGGTCTTTCTCCCTGATGTACGTGTAGCTGAACTCTCTTGTGCAAAGTCTATTTTAGTAAACTCCTAGTCTCTTCAGCTTCTCTTGCTTTTAAACAAGGTTTCTTAGGCTTATTTTACCGTGAAGATGAGGAGAATTGACTCCGTTACACGCAGGTAGTAGGGTTTAGTACTACAAAGTCCCAGCAGCATGACCAGCTGGGTCCCTGTTTGTTGCAGATAGAGGACCTCAAATGCCCAGTATGGAGTAACAGGTCTTGTTCCAAAGCAGTATCCTGACAGGAATATGCTCAACTTTTTGTCTTACTTTCCTGGAATGTTTTGCTTCCTTTTCACAAACATCTATAAAATAGTCTGCAAAACCTACACATTTATGCCGACAACACAGCATAGTGGGTTGAAGCTGAAACAGGTACAGATATGTCTTCCCAAAAGTATCTTAATCGTTGGGTTTTAATCAGTGTTGATGGGTACACAGAAATCTAATCTGTAAAACAGTGGGTGGTTCTCTCTGTAATCTGTAGTGATCATCTGAGGTAACGAGAGGAGAGTGCTTGGTGGAGTAAATGAGAAGTACGACTTATTTTTAATTAAAGTATGAATAAATTATTGTTGCTACCAATATACAAACTGCAAAATTTAGAGGAATATACAGGTATTGGTCATCTGAAACAGTTGCTCAAAACCCAATTGAGGTCACATTTCAAATAGGTGAAACTTGATACAGGACAGTGCCAAACATGTATGTCTCCTGGGTTTCCAAAGCAGGTGAGAGGTGTCCTCAGCACCAGCAGGCAGCTCTGGAGCAGTTGCAGTGTGACGTGTAGCAGCAATGTGCAGGCACTAATTTGCCTGGAGGAGCAGTCTGGAATTTGGGGTGCATGATTAATGCTGTGGGTAAGTTGATGTATCTGACACAGCTACTGCTCACAGCATTTCCATAATGTGTGACCTTCTGAAAGCGTAATTGCTGCTCCTCATGTGTCTGACACAGCTTTGTGTTATGCCTCCGAGCTCTCCTCTAGCTCCAGTCTGCTTGGGGAAAGAAATTTAGCAAGCTGACTAAAGGAGGAAAACTACAGACTCTGTTTCAAAGACGGATGAGCGATCACTTGCAGTATAATGTTACTGAACATGGGTGGAAGAACATGGAAGGGGAAGAGAAAAAGCTAAAAGCTGAGATTGGGAGGAAAGTGATTTGCATTAGGTAAACTGTGGTTTACAAAACAATTCCTGAGTGACTGTGTCACATAACTGGGCCTATTAGTATAGACTGGTGCCTATTTTGAGCTGTTATTAATACTGTGAATTAAGCGGAACAGCTTTGGTTGCTTTACCAGAGCTGGTCAGAAGCCCTAGGACTTGGGTCTAGTAAATGACTGTAAAGATGATGGTTTTGGCCACCTCACTTTAATCTGTGCAGTTTTAGTCAACACCCACTATGCATTTTGAAGGTGTTTTGAATACTCACTTTTGTCTGAGGAGCAGCGTACTCCATGTTATTCCCTGGAAAACCAGCATGTGGTCAGGTGTCTGCCCTATAGCTTATTTAGAAATACTTTCAGATTGTTGCCACCTGACTTGTTGCAGTACCCAAATAGAGAATTACTGGAATGGCTTATTTTGCCTCTTCTGGAGAAGAGGGTGTGCTGGTTGCCTCTAATTGCGCACCAACACAAATTCAGCAGAGAAAATCATTTAACATCTGCCTGTTGAGTTGATAAGTAGTAAATTGCTTGAGTAGCAGCACACAACCTCACACGTGCACTTGTAGCAGATGGCGTTGATGTATGCTAGAGATAAATGTGTTGTCCCTTCTGCCCCCTTCCCCCCCGGCCTCAAATCTCCAAGCTCAGCATGAAAGGATACACAGAACAAACTTGTGAATGCTTTGAAAGCCGTAAAAGCTTGAAGTGTAAATAAACTAGACTGTTTGCTGAAGTGATTTCTGCATAGGCACTGAGGTTTTTTGGGGAGGGGGGGAGCTCCGCAGTCAGCGGATTAAAGGGGGTGGCCTCCAAGTTCCATACATCAGCTGATTTATTATGACTGAGATTGCAGGGAGTGCCACGCATGCAGAGTTTTAAACTGGTTTCTATAAAAGTGTAGTGTTTTGGTTTGGCCTGGCCGGATTTCGGCGGCGGTGGGGGGGAGCTGCAGGGTGGCTTCTGTAAGAAGCTGCTAGAAGCTCCCCAAGATTGATAGAGCCAATGCCAGCCGGCTACAAAGAGGGACCCGCCGCTGGCCAAGGCTGAGCCTATCAGTAAGGTGATAGCAGAGGAACGCCTCTGTGAAAAACATATTTAAGAATGGGAAAAAGAACTGCGCCATAACAGCTGGCACAGAGATGGAGGAGTGAGAATCTGTGCAGGCACCAAGGTCAGTGAAGAAGGAGGGGGGGGAGGATGAGCTCCAGGTGCCGGAGCAGAAGGAGTCCCCTGGGTCCGTGGTGAAGACCATGGTGAAGCGGGTTGTCCCCCTGCAGCCCATGGGCGAGGTGCAGATGTCCACCGTGAGGATCACCGCATAGATGTCCACCGAGGACTCCACGCCGTGTGGGTGGATGCCTGAAGGGGACTGTAGCCCGTGGGAAGCCCGCATCAGACCAAGTTGCTGCCGGAACCTGTAGCCCGTGGAAGAGAGGAATGCCCACGCTGGAGCAGGTTGGCCTGTGGGACTTTTGGGACGTTGTGGGTGGCTCACGCTGGAGCAGTTTCCCCCGAAGGACTGCACCTCAGACTCACGAGGGGTGGGCTGCCCCTCGTGAGGTGTCTCCCGTCGGGCAGTTTGTGATGAATTGCCCTTCGTGGGACGACTCACGCGGAGAAGAGAGCGTGAAGCTCGGAGAAGAGAGCGTAAAGCTTGTCTCCCGTGAGAGGGACCCCACAATGGCCCTGGGGAAGAGTGAAGAGTCCTCCCCCGGAGTGAAGAAGCGGTGGAACCAACGTCGGATGAACTGACCGTAACCCCCATTCCCTGTCCCCCTGCGCCGCTTGGGGGGAGGAGGTGGAGAAACCGGGATTGATGTTAAGCCCGGGAAGGAGGGAGGGATGGGGGGAAGGTGTTCTGCTTAAGATCTGTTTGCTCTTTCTCACTTCTCACTACTCCTCTCTCATTAGTTCTTTTAATAAATGTACCTAATTTCCCCAAAACTGAGTCGGTTTTGCCCAGGACGGTAAATGAGGGTGATCTCCCTGTCCTTATCTCAAACCCTGAGCCCTTGGAAATATTTTCTCCCTCTGTTCAGCAGTGAAGGGGGGAGTGAGTGAGCGGCTGTGTGGGTACCTGGCGGCCGACCAGGGTTAACCCACCACAGTGGAGTATCTGTTGTCCAGTTACTTGTTAGATGCGCATTTTTAACTTCCCCCAGTCTGTTAGTGCTTCGATCATTTACCAAATGAAGAAAACTATCTGAAACCAATAAGGAATTTGTAATGTTTTTACAGTTAAATGGTGTTTTTCATAAAGCAAGCATTGCTCTATTCAGTTTACCACGTACTGAAGAAAAAGAAAGAATTTGCCTGTAGGTAGTTGCAATATGAGTTTATTATTTTGTGAGAAATGCACACTAAGTGCTGTGTATGAAATTTAATGTCTTGATGGTGGCTTATTCTTTTATTTTACCTGCATTTGCTGACTCTTGATCTTTTTTGACCATTTCCTAACGCTCTTTTAGTTGTCAAGAGACTATCGACAGCTGAAATATTAGAGGCAGGTGGTGTCTTAGCATTGGTATTCGAACAATGCGTGCATAGATGTTGCTGCAGTTCTGATGTAGGCGCTTGGTTATAAGGGGAGGAAGGAAGAATATCGCAGGACGGGCTTGTAGGGAGCTCTGCAGGAGCCAGATGCAGACTTGTTCAACAGCTGGGCCTCTGGTTCTAGTTGGTACAGTCATTCCAGCCCCTCCTGTAAGGCACATGAAACCTGTCAGGTCTCCGTGATAATGTTTTCTGTTTTCTTTGCAAAAGGCTAGAGGAAAATTATATCTAATAGCTGTATCAGTAGCCAGAGGTCAGTGTAAATTTCCAGTGTTACTGAAATCTAGTGTTAGAGAAACAGTAATTCTGGACAATTACTGCTGGGTTTAAGAGGAGGGGATAAAATTGCAAAACAGTCTTTTAGTTAATGCTGCATGAATTGACATTTGTCATAATTTGCTGGGAAACTTCCTAAGCAGACGCACTTCTCTGAAGTGGGGAAAAATATCAATGTGTCATGATCGTGAGCTTTTGGTGTTTTCTTACAGTAACCTAATGTCTGCTGCCTCTGGCAGACAGTCTGTCCAGAAATCCAGTGGAAATGTGATGTGTTCTTCGCTTTAAAAGAATTCCTTCCTTTCTAGCTAAAGCTTCCTTTTAAGTTGCGAGATCTTTTGTCTGACATCCCTGAGTGTTTCTTGTGTTCTCTTTTTATAAAAGAAATTGAAGGCCGGCAGCCAAGTAAGAAAGCATTTAACTCATGAAGGCGCTGCTGTCATTAATTTTAAACACGTCAGTGTGGTGTCGGTCAGCTTGACTACCAACAAAGAAAACTAAAGTGTTCCCATAAATCATTTTATTGTCCTAATCCAACCTAATTAACTGAACTAAAACTCCTATTCTAATGGTGCAGCCCTTCCTGTGAGACATCTGCCTCTCTTCTTAATGAATTTTTTTTTAGCCTTCACTACTTCTATAGTGCAGAAGTGTGGGTAACCATAATAATGTTAGGTCCCTCCCATGATCTTTGTGGAGCTAGCTAGGCACAAGTGAACTGTGAAGTTTAAACTTCCAAATGGAGAGGATTTGTGGTGGGTTTTTTTCCCTGGAAACATGGTCAGTAGACCAGAAGAAAGCAGCGAAATCTCCGTTTCTGGAGGTGGATTAGACCTGCTCCCTGCAAGCTTGTAAGCAGCAGCCTAAAGGCCTGTGTGAGTTTTAGGATCTGCTTCTTTAGTACATTGACACACTCCTTACACAGAAGGTTTGACCTGATAGTGTTGAATTAATGTAGTCATGCAGTGAGCTCCTGACCTGTTCTTGAACTCTTGGGCTGGAGATGACTAAGGGGAATGAGCAGCTTTATCAGTGTCACGGCCTGGGAGAGAGCTGCAGTGCCCCATTAGATGCTCCTACAGAGAGAATGTCCAGCTGAGCGTGAAGTCAGTGGAGTAGACAAGTGTAGAATCTTTTAGTAAAACAGTATGATTTTGGGGGGACACGGGGAGGGAACCCAAAACACACGTTTCAGATTTTTCTTCATCTTCATCCTTAAGCCAGAATGTTTGCTATACCCTTAATCTGTTGTTAGTTAGAACAGAGACATGCTTAGTAGACAACACAAATTTTAAGAATGTACACTAATTCATAACTATGTGCAAAATGGAGACTTTCAGAGCTCTCAAAGAATAGCCTATAAAAAGGAGTGCAAGCAAGATGTGGAGGTTTATGTCATGCTTGGAGAAATCTCCAACACTGATGCAGTTAACCCCTTGAAAAAGAATTACATCTTAGGTCAAATCATTTTACAGAGTTTTCATACTCTCTTGTAGAAGGGGTAATCTGCGGCCGTTTTGCCTCCTTGTAGCTTGCCGATCAGTAAAGGCATTTCTGGAGACAGGTTTGACGCTGCTCCGTCGTCGTGCAGCAGAAGAGTTTCAAGTTTTTCAGACGTACTGACCTTTCTGCTCATTTCCAGGGCAGTAGCCACTTACTCCGTCTGTGCCTGGAGAGCGGTGACGCGCTCAGGGCAGTGCAACCTCCAGGGGAACGCTGGAGGTTTGCACACCCGACGCCGTGCATCGCTGCCCCTTGCTTGGGCCTGTGTCCAATCTGCTGAAGTGCTCTTTGGTTTGGTTTTGTGTTCCCTCCTTTTATGTATCGTTGCCAAAAAAAGCTAAGTGCTAAGAAATACTGGTTTTGTCATAGAATCACAAAGTGTCTTAGGTTGGAAGGGACCTTAGAGATCACCTAATCCAACCCCCTAATCCAATCTCTGCCATGGGCAGAGATCCCCTTAACCAGCCCAGGTTGCTCAAGGCCTCATCCAACCTGGCCTTGAGCATCTCCAGGGAGGGGGCAGCCACAGCCTCTCTGGACAGTCTGTTCCAGAGTCTTGCCACCTGAAGAAGTTCGTCCTAAGACCGAATCTAAATTCCATTTTCCTTTAACTTAAATTCATTTCCCTTTGTCCTATTGCTGGGCACTCTGCTAAAAAGTCCCTCCCCAGCCTTCCTGTAGGTTCCCTTCAGGCACTGCAGGCAGTGATAAAGTACCCCAAGAGTCTCCTCCAGGCTGAACAATCCCAGCTCCCGCAGCCTGTCCTTGTAGCAGAGCTGCTCCAGCCCCTGAACCATCTTTGTGGCCTCCTCTGAACGCACTCCAATAGATGTGTGTCCCTCTTATGGTGGGGACACCAGAACTGGACTCAGTATTTGACGTGGAGTCTCACAAGAGCAGAGTAAAGGGAGAGAATCCCCTCTTGATCTGCTGCCCACACTCATCTTGATGAAACCTTTGTGTATTCTTATTCCCTTTACCTGCAGGGTGTGTCTTTATAGGTGGTGGTGAGGGAATTCTACTTTCCTGCTTCTTGCAACAGTTGTAAAACTGATGGCAGCTGCCTCTCCAGGGGAATGAGTGGAGAGCAAAGGATTCAGGGAAGCTGGGGTGTTCCAAGCGCTGACTGAGCTGTGGCGATGCAACTGCGGGGAAAGCAGTCTCTATTTGATCTTAGTTCCTCTGAGACATGACAGATTTGTAAGCCATAGCCTTTAGCTGCTGCTTTGATTGTGAGTGCAGAGTGCTCGAACGAGGTTCTAATCTCAAAACGGAGAGAAAGGAGCAAGAACGAAAAGTGTATGTAAAGAGGCAGGGGAAGAACAGGGCCAAGTGTAATTCCAACCAGCAGGAAGGGTATAACTGCAAACTTGAGGAGCTTCTAGCAAAGCTTCTGTAAGAATAAAATAAAAATTAAAATCAAAACAAAAATGCCTAAGCCATGTTAGCGTGGCGGTAAAACAGTGGGGCTTCCCAGATGCAATTCTTTTCAATCTTTGCTAACATATGGCAGTTTTGATGACTCTAAATCACTGGAATGTAAATCTCAAGGCAGTACCGTGCAATGGGGATAGCTGTGGGGTTTGCTTTGAGCAACAAGGAGGAGAGAGGAGTAGTCTTGTTAAGGTAAACTGCCTCACACAGAATCACAGAATGTCAGGGATTGGAAGGGACCTCGAAAGATCATCAAGTCCAATCCCCCTGCCAGAGCAGGAACGCCTCGATAATGCTACATAGGAACGTGTCCAGGTGGGTCTTGAATGTCTCCAGAGAAGGAGACTCCACAACCTCCCTGGGCAGCCTGTTCCAGGGCTCCGTCACCCTCACTGAGAAGAAGTTTCTTCTCGAGTTTAAGCGGAACCTCTTATGTTCCAGTTTCAGCCCATTACCCCTTGTCCTATCAGTGGTTGTCACTGAGAAGAGCCTGGCTCCATCCTCGTGACACTCCCCCTTGATATATTTGTAAACATCAATGAGGTCACCCCTCAGTCTCCTCTTCTCCAAACTAAACAGCCCCAGCTCCCTCAACCTTTCCTCATAAAGGAGATGCATTGCTCCTTTAATCATCCCAGTTGCCCTGTGCTGGACTCTCTCCAGCAGTTCCCTCTTTCTTGAACTGAGGGGCATAGTGAGGCTTGGAGCTGCTGTGTACTGACCTCTGAGTTGAAAGCCCGGTGCAGGTGGATGGATTACTGTGCAAACGTGAGCTCTGTCTTAGAAAGATGCTCGGGAGATCTGTCCCTTCGTGCCAAGTGGAATATGGCACTTCAGGGTTCCCTTGTTCCTTGCATTTGGACTCTTTAAAATGTGGATATAGTGTCACTAGCAGTGGAATTATTCTAGAAGAATCTTCTGCTGCTGTTTTTTGTTCCATCTATCGCTCCACTGGGGTTTTTATATTGGTTAGTCTCCACTTTGCTATCTGTTTCCTCCAAAGGGAATCACTTCAATTCAGCAACTTGAGACAGTTAACTATATAAACCAAACCGCTGTGTAGGCAGCTGAATTAATCAAGCCTGTATCTCCCCACCAGCATTCCTGCTGGACAAGAGGTGCCATATGCTATGGCCAGTCTGGAGCCACATGCTTCCCATTTGTTTGGCAGCCTGACACTATATACATTAGGTTTTTCCAACATTTCTTTCTGTGGGGAACTAATTTATTTTTAGTTTGGTTTGTTTTGTGTTTTTTTTTCTTGGGCTCAGTTGCCGATCTTCATTAAACTTTTAAGAACCTAAAAGATATGAGAGAACCGCTCTCAAATTAAGCCAAATTTGACCCATGCTCTTAAAAGTTTGGTGGCCTCAGAGTACTCTGCTGGATCTTGACAGCCTTGGGGTGGAGGTGAGGAGAATACAGGTGAGGTTTGAGTGCCTGGGTTTTGTTCTTTTTTTATTTTGGTCCCTGCCTGGAAGGTGGAAATGGTGATGCCCAGCCTGAAAGTCTGAAGTCATCTGCTAGAACTTGTGACACCGCTTGTACAGCTTGTGAGGGTCAGGGATCTCCTCACAACTTCAGTCCCCGCAACAGCGCAGTTACGTGGCAGCGTCAAGGTTTTTTGGCAGTGGTGGGGAAATCCTACTGGCAGGGGAAAAAAAAAAGTCAAGGAAAAGCAGTAAAAAGGCAGCCCTCACTATTTTGGTTGCCACAAACCAATTTTAAAGGGGGTGGGGCAATCAGTCTCCAGACTTTTTGGGGATTTGTAGTAGTGTGATTCTGTAGCTCCTCAAGCTGTCAAAATCCTTCGTAATTTTGCCCGTGGCTGCATTGCACTTACAATACTGTTTTGTTAAGATACTCAAATTTCAATTCTCATGGTCATTGTGAGTAGTTAATACTTCTGTTTTGTGTAGTTACCAGAATACTGCTATGTTTTGTTTTGGTTTTTTACTTGGAAATGGCCAATTGCTTTGAAACCAGCAATTAAAATACCTATAAAATGTCTTTGAGTTGGAGCAACTGTTGATGCTGAGCAGACTGTGAAAGCACGTAAGCTGAAGCATTTCTCATAATATTCTTAGCTTTTTTTTTTTTTGGAAATCAGTTACACAATTCCAGGAGATGAAATGCAGCATTTCACATTGGAAATAACCGGGTTCAAATAGTGGAAAACAAGAGAGGGGGGAGATAAGATGAAGAAAAGTTCAGAGAGGTAGAAGAGAAGATATTATGTGCTGTCCTAATATTTCAGCAGAGATACTGATCCTGGTGAATTTAATGGGAATTATTAACAAACCTAAGTCCTGTAGGTGTAGGACATGACCTTACTAAGTAATTCTGGAAGTTCTTACGTTTCCCCCCTGTGGTTTTTCCATTGGACCTTAACACTTCCAGTTTTGTGACTCACCAAAGCTTCCATTTAATCCAGTGTCTTGTCAGACATGAGCAGAAGCTTGGGGCACACGCCCCTGCCTGGAATGTTACCTGCTTGCTGGTGGTGTCCATGCTGCACAGACTGGCTGGAACTGGGACCATCGTGTTGACAGTTGCTGACAAGCCTGTCCTCAGATGTGCTCACAGCTGCAACACGGTTTTGTGGAAAGGAGTGAAAATTTTGTGTGTGAAAGCTGTTATTTTCAGATGTTTGAAATGATGGTATCTGGTAATGCGAATACAAATTGATTATTGCCACGTGATGCTTAAAATGCAAGGTGTAAGGGTCTCCTATTTGTCACTCTATTTTATTTGTATTCCTGAAACACCCGAGACTTGCTCAGGGTTCAAGATCCCATTAGTTGTCAAACATACGTAGAAGAAAAGCTCTTCGTATGCACTTCAGAGCTACAGTGCAGTGTCCTAGCAGGTCATGAAGTGTTAGTGACTTCATTTGAATTGCATGTCGAGATGCTGTTTGTTCTTGCAACATACCATGTGCCAGCATAATGTTATTACAAAACACTATAAATAAATTTAAACTGGGAAATTTAGACTCTGCGTACCACTGATTACCAAATACTTTTGCTTTGCTTTTCCATTGTGGTTACAACAGGGGAACTAGACTTTATAGCTTGGGGTTTTTGTTAAAAGCTTCATTGCAGAATAAAAGTGCTGGAAGGGACTGGGAAAGGTCGTCTTGCCTCATGCTTTGCCTTCAGGTATTATCACCTAAGCCTAAATCTCCCGTGTCGGAGCTGCTAAGAGGGTTCAGCAAGAGGCACATTGTGAAAGTAGTCTCTCATCAGTTGCTGTAAATGCAATATTTTTGCTAACCCTTAGCAGGCTTTTAGTATGCACATAGATGTTTTTAATACTTCCAAAATTCAGTGAGGCTTTTAATGATTTGTTTAATATTTGATCTGTAGCTTTGGAGAATCATTTAGACTTTTGTGAGAGATGACGGACAGATGAGTAGAATATATTTAGTTGCTTAGTTTAATCATCCCTATCTGCAAATTTTGTAGGTGGAGAGCAGCGTGAAGGAGTGGAGCTCGTGAGAGAACCTCTTCTAGAAAATTACCCCCCTTAGCAGAAAACTGGAGAAAGCTTTAATTAACCGATTAATTCAGTGCTTAAGTGTCTGCCAAGTGTTTCTTGAGCAGTAACAGTCATTACCTTTCATAATTGTGTGCAGTAACATGGACCTTATATTTACATATATTTCCCTGTTAGGCAGTAGATGTGGTTTCTCAGCATGTTTTCCTCTGTCTTGAAGCCTTTACTGATGTTTTTACACTACATGTACATTTTGACACTGCTTAATCATTTAAAGTGAGTGTTAGACCTTAAGCTTGAGAAGCTATCATCCGGGCCACAAAGATATTTGTGTGCTGCATCTCACAGGTTCTGAAAGGCTCACTGGGTGATCTTACAGCTCTCTGCGTTGTGGCAACTATGTCCTGTGTTTTTATTCAAAGAAAACTGCTTTTCACGGTTTCTTTCTGAGATGGGGCTGCTCCTGTGTTGGGGTGGTGTCTGTTCTGTTCTCTGAAGTAGTTGCTGGGCTAGTAAAAAAGACAACTTAGAAACATAAACCTGAGAACTCTTAGTGAGTGAAGAATTCAATCTTAGTAAGATACAGCAGGAGTTGTTGTCTTCCAGTCTTGTTTTAAATACTGAAATACTATGTAGACTTTGACTCTATGTCCAGATCAGTTTCCTTTGACAGGTAGTAAGAAGTACCCTTTAAGGAGGAAAAATGGATTGAAAGTGCTCACTCTTCATTGCAGTTTTTATGAAATGACTAGGCTCCTTCTGATGTGACTAGAAATCTACTTACAGAATCGTACAATTGGTTAGGTTGGAAAAGACCTTTAAGATCAAGTCTGAATAATTTAACTGTAATATCCCTGAAACCCTGGCACTTCTAACTGGCAATCAACTTTATTGCTCATTTCCTTTAAAAAAAAACCAACCAAAGAACTCTAAACCCCAAGTCTTTGCTGGGGTACAAGTTCCTAAGTGGGTTAGGAACTCAATATAATTTCAGAGAGAAACCTTGGAGTCTAAACTATGAAAATGGTAGGTATTGGGTACTTCTGAACTAGAAAAAAACCAGGTGCAGCTTGGCGTTTTCCATCTAAAAACAAACCAAAAAATCCTTTTGTATGTGTTTACCCAGCCTTGTAATAAAATGTTACAATACACTGCTCTTCCTGATCGTAGTGAAGGTGTTTATATAGTGAAATGAATTTGATTATGGTATTTCTGTGGAAGCTGGGTATAACAGACTTATTTGTTTGTTCAACAGGCGATCAGCTGTAAAGGTCAGCACAGCATCTCTTACACATTATCCAGAAACCAGACGGTCGTAGTGGAGTATACTCATGATAAAGACACAGACATGTTTCAGGTGAGACTCTGCAATATGTACCTTTTTTTTTTCACTTTTGTTTTTTGGTTAGCCTCTGTTTTTTTAGCAACATAACGAAACCACAGCTTTGCATTGTATTCTCTGTGGAATTTCCATCGTCGACCCCAGTTCCATTAATATGGGAGCGCTTTGAAATTTTCTTTATCTGCTCTTCTCAAACCAGCGCCAGTATCTGTTAAATATTCCTACTGCTTTCACTGTACTCTGCTTTATCTACAAGGATGGTGTAGCAACTGAACAAATAGTTCCAGAAAGAAATGCGTACCCTGTTTGGATTCATGAATAAGCACAAGAGTACACCCCTCACCCTCCAGATAATCAAGCAGCTGGAATAAAAGGAAAGTGGATAGGAACAGGACATGGGGTGGGGAAGGAGGAAGGGAGAAGCGAAGGTAGAGCAGGGAATGTGGATGCTGTGCACTAAAGGAGGCAGAGTAGTAATAGAATAATAAAACCGGGTGTGCAGATATGTCAAATGGCATAGGGGGGCTGTGCTGAATTTCTCTAAGCTACCATATACCCAACATGTTTTCATTCTGCCCTGTGTGCATTTGTGTTTTCCTGCATCATCTAACATTTGGGTAGTGCAAGTTATTTTCTTGTGCAATAATTATTTTGTGTATATGTAATAGGAGAGTAGAAATTCTGTACAAGCTTAGACTTCAAGCTTGGAAAAAAAAACAAACATGCAACCTTTTCCAGTGTAGACTAATCAGGTTTGTCTTGTCGGTGATCTCTGTAATTAGAGCATCTTATTAGGAATTGTTATCCCGCCTCGTTAAATCTGTCATATTTAGAAGGGTCGACAGTTGAATGTTGTTGACAGAAGAGGAAATAGCACTGTCAAGATGTCTTTGCTTTTTGTGGCTCCTGCTTTTTGCTCTCTATAAAATTTTCTCAGCGTGACTTTGGAAGAATTTGGTTCGAATAGGAATTGATTTAAAAAAACCAGACTCGTTCATTCGCTGCCTCGTGAAAGATTGTGCAGCCAAAGTGAACTGAAATAGGTTTTTCTCTGTTGAAAAAGAAAAATGTAACCCATCCTTTTAGGGTTGTGTGGTACTTGTTTATCTCAGCAAGGTGCTTTTGTGCCTTGAGTGAAACTTTTTCCTGTATGTAAATTTTGAAAAGCCATTTTTGAAAGCTGTAGTTTTTCCTCTTCTTTAGTACACTAGAAAATGAATAAAAGACTTGCAGAACACCTCCTCTTCTGGTCTTATTGTATAGACAGCTCTTTTCTTGATTGCATAATGTCCTTGTGGTGGTTACAGCTTTTCGTCGAGAGGTGTACTGATGAAGGAGTAGGTAGGTTGGGGTGCTTAGCTGTCACTCTCTAATCTAGGAGCCTGAGGTGAGGAAATGCAGCACGGGCAAAGCAATGCTCCACAGGTTCAAGGTTCAGGATACCCCTGTCTAAGGCAGTAGGTTAAGGGAGATTGTTTAAGGATGCTTTGGATCTACAGCAGGAGTTCAGCTCGGTGAGGTATAGGCTGGTTAGGTATAGCATAGTCCAACTAACAGTGTGTCTTCTGCTCCCCTTCTTGACTGGTTGATGCTCAGAGGAGGAGGAATTTGCAAAGGGTGGCACATGGAGACGGCTCGGGCTGCGCTGCCTGACCCGGAGACCTACTGAGCTCCACAGCTGGTGCTGGAGTGCATGTCTCTAACTGCTGCTTTACAAGCACAGGTTGTGCTTTCTCCTCCTGGAGCTCTCAGGTGCCTGGTGAAATGTCACAAAAGCCTGAGCTTTGGTTCGTGTACGAATTCACCTGAGAGACTGCCTGTGGGTCAGGCATTTATCTGCCATACTTTTGTAGTTATGTGACTGGTTTGGCTTGTAACGGGTCACACTATCCCATCTTAAACTTTCTGAGCTGAACTTTGTGTTGGTAGTGTCTCAGTCCTTCTGGTGCCCCCTCAGGTGGCTAGTGTGTCAGGGTTAAGGCTTCCATATTGTTAAAATTCCTCCTCTCAGTGCAGTCTGTTTCTTCTTGAAAGAAGAAAGGTCTTGAGGTGTGTAGAAAGTCATGCTGTGACTTGGTCTCAGCTTTACTTCAAGCCCAGAGTCCTGGTTCATGTTTCTGCTCACTGTGGTTGTCTTCTGAGGATCACTCCACATGTTGGCCTACAGGAGCTACTAGCTGTGAGAATGGGAAAAAGAACAGAATCATAGAATCATAGAATGTCAGGGATTGGAAGGGACCTCGAAAGATCATCAAGTCCAATCCCCCTGCCAGAGCAGGAATGCCTAGAGTATGCCACACAGGAACGTGTCCAGGCAGGTCTTGAATGTCTCCAGAGAAGGAGACTCCACAACCTCCCTGGGCAGCCCGTTCCAGTGCTCCGTCACCCTCACTGAGAAGAAGTTTCTTCTCGAGTTTAAGCGGAACCTCTTATGTTCCAGTTTCAGCCCATTACCCCTTGTCCTATCAGTGGTTGTCACCGAGAAGAGCCTGGCTCCATCCTCGTGACACTCACCCTTGATATATTTGTAAACATGAATGAGGTCACCCCTCAGTCTCCTCTTCTCCAAACTAAAGAGCCCCAGCTCCCTCAGTCTTTTCTCATAAGGGAGATGCTCCACTCCCTTAATCATCCCAGTTGCCCTGTGCTGGACTCTCTCCAGCAGTTCCCTGTCTTTCTTGAACTGAGGGGCCCAGAACTGGACACAGTATTCCAGATGGGGTCTCACCAGGGCAGAGTAGAGGGGAAGGAGAACCTCTCTCGACCTACTAACCACCCCCCTTCTAACACACCCCAGGATGCCATTGGCCTTCCTGGCCACAAGGGCACAGTGCTGGCTCATGGCCATCCTGCTGTCCACCAAGACTCCCAGGTCCCTTTCCCCTACACTGCTCTCTAATAAGTCTGGTAGACTGTGGCAATATTTTGCTGCTGAAGCGACAGCAGCTGAAGAAGTTTCCATTGTTTAGATAAGCCATTAGACTTTAATTCTTCTCAGTAATCTGATTGTGTCACAGAAAAGTTACTTGAGGACTGTTTTGTGCAGCCCTGTGGTACAAATTGCCTGTTGTCTGTTGATTCCCCAGAGTAAAGCCTTTCCGTTGATGAAGCATCACTTGGACATACAATCCTTGAGGTTCACTGCTTTCAAATGTGTTTTCCTGACTTCTGTAGAATACTGGCAAGGATGTAGAAGCTGAAAAGGGAAGGATAATGCCTGGACGAGATTATTTTGAAGCTTGAGGCCCCCTACCCCTTGACTGCTGATAATATGTATTATCTCAGACAAATCACTTTTCCTTTTAAATCTCAATCTTCCCCTCTGTGAAATGGGGTAATAGCACTGCATGACTTCAGTAAGGTAGTAAGGAATATGGGAACCTTAGAATGACATTTGTTAGCAGCATCTTAGTCAGTGGAACCTGAAATAGAGAAAATGGACAGCAGAGATGTTTGTTTTCTTGATCAGGGCACCATTTCTAACCTGTGAGGATTGAATCCATGGGGTTAGAGCTCATTTCCTGTCAAAATGAGGGAGATTGACAGTTCATAAAAAAGCTGTCACCTATTTCCTTCTTCCACTTGGAGAGTCTGTTGTCAGTCCTGTCCTTTGAAGGAAAATGTGACTGTTGTGTTGGTTTCTTTCCAGAAACAAACAGGAAAACTTTGAACGTTACAAACCCAAGATAGCTTATTTTATGCTTTCCAACCTTATAACCCAGAAGCATGAGTAGATGCTTAGAGAAGTGAGGGACATGTGGAAAATCTGGAGGGGGGGGAGGTATCTCCCATGAAGGGCAGTAATGAAATTTAGAAGGCAGTGAAGAGCAGTGCTTGGGCTGTCTAAATACCAGTTTTTCTGGACATTTTCCGTAATAAAATGAAAATGACAGTGTATTCAGATGTACAATTTGGCAATCAGTAGGTGATTTAAATCACCATGTGTGTACTCACTCCCCCTGTGCAGGCACGCACTGTTTGTTAACCGTGTGGGTTAAATGCATGATAAAATTTCATATATGAGTAGTCCTATCCCTTGTTCTTCTACAGTCTTTTTTTTTCTCTGAAGATAACATGAAGAGTTACTCACAACTACATGCACTCTTTTAGGAAGGGTTGAATATATTTCTGTAAAGAGCTGGGTCGCTTCAACAAAACGGCTTCACAGCCTCCTGCAGCAGGGCTTGGAAACTTGCAGATGTTCAAGTGCTTTGGAAGATTGTCCTGAACATCTCGTATGATTCTGTTCTTTTGTCCTGTAGTTGATTTTGGGAATAGGCTTTTTTTTTTTTTCTTTGCAGCTGTACCTGTCTTGAGTATGTGTTGTTGTTTTGTCTTAATATTAGTCTGAAATTTGTGTACAAATACTACTACAGCTCAGATTTCTTCATGGAATAACAAAAAGAATGTACTAATGTGTTTCGTCTGGTATCACCCTAAGTCTATACGCTGCAGCACCTACATGCTGCTAAAAATGGAAATTTTCGTCAGAGTTCAGTAACTGTTCTGTTGATGATGCATCAGCTGGAGTAGAACGTTCCTTCATGGTTTAATTGGGTGAGAATGGATTCATTGTACCTGTTTGAACTGCTACAAGGGTTCAGAACATGTAGCCTGTACCCTAAATAACAACGAGTTGATGCAGGAGGCGGGTACATTCAATATGAAGAATTGATTATTCTTCTTCGGAAGAGCAGCCCTTTGGGAGATACGTGGTCCAGTTCTCCTGGTCGTCAGTGTGCAATTCTGTTGAAGTCCAAGGATGTGCAGCTGTTAAATTCTTGGCTGGCAGGTTGTCTGGCTTTGCCTTCTCAGGAGGGAGCTTTTTTTTTTTTTAATAGCATTTCTTTGATTGACGGTAGACACTAGCAAATTGGCTGTCTGGCTTTTAACAGTAACCTGTAGTGTAGACAACAGAAGCTGTCTTAGGCATCAGTTAGAAGATTTATGGTTTATTATTCAAAGTAACTTAGTGAAATAATATATAATACAACATGGTTAACCAGGAGAGTCCCAAAATGTGTAGCCTTGGATTACTAGAAAGAAGAAAGTCCTCTGTGCTACAGAAGAAAAGTGAAGAAAAATGAGGAGTCAAGTCTGTAAAGAGGAGCTTTGATTAGTCGAACTGGATCTGTGGTAATTGTAGTCTACTGCAACATCAGATGAGTTAAAATTTTTGGTGGGTAAATGTTGACAGCATCAAGTTCCTCATTTGTTACATTCAGGTGATCTCAAAGTTTCGGTTTGATAGGGAGCATGTGGGAATTGCCATGTTTTGAAGGCCACTTCTTAGAATAGTTTGTAGTGTTGAAATGCAACAAAGTACATGAGACCAGTCCTTTAACAAGACTTTTTCAACAGGGAACAAAAGAAAAAAACCACAAGTATTTTAAATATTTGATGTTGTATTGATGTACTCATGACACAAATGAGATATGTAATTACTCTGTTGCTTAAAATATTACATGTTATTTCAGATATTTTTAAAACCACATAAAATCTTTGTGTATAGATTTTAATGCTTATCCAGACATATTTGGGTTTCATGTTGACTGATGAGTATCATGTGAGGGAGACTGGGAGCAACCACTGGGTGTTTTGTCATCCATTAAGGAAAAATAAGGCAGGTTTTTCTCTAATTGCATCTAAAAGCTTTGAGAGGGTGATCTATTGGAGAGACCACAACATGCATAGGCCTGTTATGAACAAATTTATTTCGTTTTTGTTATTGATTATCCTTTAAGAGACTTCATATACAGATAGAGAATAGTCAAAAGTTAAAAATAAGCTTCCTGCTGCTGGTCGATGCTGACTCTTAGCAGGAGTTGTCTTGAAAGGGAAATAGAAGCCGGTTAGAAATAATACTGTAAAAGGAAGAAGAATATAGCTTTGTAAGTTTTAGCTTCGACCTGTCAAGTTATATAAATCAGAAATGTCCCATATTAAATAGTTTCTAAACTCTGTCTCTTGGGTATTCTAGTAGTCGCTTTGCTTTCTGTGAAACATTGGCTTGCATACTTTGGAGTAGGCCTTTTTTAGTAGTTGCTTGGTGCTTTATCTGCAGCAAGCTCATCACGTTTTATACTTGAGTCGAGACCCGTGATACGGAGAAAGTAATTGGAAGTGTCATTTAAGACGTGAATTTCGATGCGTTTTCGAGTTTAACGCTGCGAAGTACAACTGAAAGCCGAAGAGAAGTACAGGAGAAATCCCTGTTTCTTACAGTTGGGTTGTGACAAGGGTTAAGTATTAATAATATCACTTGCCTTGACTCTTGAATAATGTTTCTTTACAGTGAATTTAGTTCGCAGAGGTGTTTGTTAACGGTGGAGCAATCCATATCTTCCCATAGATAGCTTGGAAGAGGAGGAGGCTAAGCAGAATGTAACTTCTTGGGGGACAATGAGATCGTGGTTAGTGAAGAATTTATTTTGTGAGAATGTAGGTGCCCGGTGTTGAAGGTAGTTTCACATGAAAAATATTCTTCATTTTCTTCTGCTTGATCAGAGTGTCTGTAAAACTGATACTTTGTTCGACTCCTTATTCCTCCCTCTACTTCCTGGGCTATGCTCAAAGTTGGGATTGCACTAATTTGCCTGTAGAAGTGTTGAGAAAGTCTCTGGTTGGTTGACAGAGTTTTGTAATAAAGTTTTCTGTTTCAGCTGCCTAGGTGTTTTCAGCTGTAGAATTAAAATTTGTAGATGGCAAGAGAGAAAAATATTCTCGTCTACTGGTCAGCTGTGCTTTATTTCTGGTGAAGAAAGTATTTCGTTTGTCTTTTTTTAAAATTTTGTTAGTCATGCACGTGTATGCTTAGGAATAAATTTAATCATATGATGTGTTTTACCTGAAAACTTCTATTCTGAAACTGCAAATACTGAAAACATGAAGGTGGGTAGCTTTCCATTAAGATGTATCAAAACAACTGACTTCTGGGTCTAAAAGAAGTCCTTTCTTTTCACAGCAAGTTAACTTGAAATGTGAATAAAACTTGTTATTGCAAGCTAGTGGTTTTTTTAATTGACATAGTGTAGTGGTAAGCACTTTGCCGTGACTGGATTATGAAATAGCAAGGTGGTAATAATTCCCTGTTGTTGACAACGTCAAACAATTAATTGCATCTGTGTTGGGCAAGCACGTACATCAGTTGCCGTAAGTGAAAGCTGGTCGTGCCGTGTCAGTGACATGTTTCTGCCTAGGACAAATGGGAAAAGAGTCTGGTTGGATCTTGCCATCCAAAAATTCAGCAGGCAGTAGTTTACTGATGTCATCCACATGAACGTGGCAAATTGTGTCCTTAATGCTTGATAGGCTTTTTCTAATCGTACCATTATCTTCGTTCTTTTGCAGGTTGGGAGGTCGACAGAAAGCCCCATAGACTTTGTAGTGACAGATACTATTTCTGGAAGTCAAAATAATGACGAAACCCAGATTACACAAAGCACCATATCCCGTTTTGCCTGTAGAATTGTTTGTGACAGGAGCCCGCCGTATACAGCAAGGATTTTTGCAGCTGGATTTGACTCATCTAAAAATATATTTCTTGGCGTAAGTACTACTAGTAATTATGTTATGTATGAGCTATCTCTGTTTTTTATTCTCTGTTATTTTCAAGCCTCAAAATTTCCTTCTACTAGTTGATAACTTATACTGTCGTTAGACTTTTATTACTTCAGTGTACCAGCTGCAACGTTAAGTAGAAACTGCAGTTTTATGCGCCTAATTTATTGCCAGCATGGACTTGCAGTCATAATTGTCTCTAACAATGAAGCTCTACTTTAGTAACTGTTAGTGGCTTTTCTTTAGGTTTGATATATTCTTGATAGTCATTTTGAATAAGCTGCTGTTGCAGCTCTGAGTGCAAGACAAAGGAGCTGTATTATGAAACAGAACAGTTAGAACAACGCTAATGACCTTTGTGGCCTTAACTCTTACCGGACCTGCAGTCAGAGGCACTTATCTGAGTTGAAAATAATCATATTTAAGATAGAATAGCAATTGAAGATTCATAAGCACAAGATGTTACCACTCTGGCACAAAGTACTCTTAAAAATTGTTGTGGTTTTTTTTTTTTTGGTAAGTCTATGTCAAAGCACTGCTGGCAGGTGAGGAAATGTTTTTAGACAGTGCTAGTAAAACTTTAGTGTGTAAAGCTTCAATCTAAACTTTTAGGCAAACTCTTTCCTCGTTATCACATGCAGGAAAAAGCAGCAAAGTGGAAAAATCCTGATGGCCACATGGATGGATTGACGACTAACGGGGTGCTGGTCATGCATCCAAAAGGAGGGTTCACGGAGGAGTCAAAACCTGGAGTGTGGCGGGAAATCTCAGTCTGTGGTGATGTGTATACTCTCCGGGAAACCAGATCTGCTCAACAAAGGGGGAAACTGGTAAGCTGGAAGTAGCTGGTGAAAACAAGGGGTTCTTGTTTCCCTGGCCTTGAATGGAGGCAGTCATAGGGTGACTGCAGAGTAATAGCGTTGTCCTTAGTAGTGGGCACTGAAATCATCTAGGCAGACGGATGTTACGGTAGATTTTGTGCTGCTATTTTGTTTCTGCATAGAGTGTAAAAACTAAATAAACTTTGCTCTTGAATCTCCATCTCCTAAATGTTCTCCGGGGACATGGGGGTGTCTACTGTGTGGCGAGCTGTCTTTTACAGCACTGTCTTAAAAGGAAGGGTCCACTTGCCTGCAAAACAAACGTGGAAAAAGCAGTTGCCGTTTCCTTTACCTGCCACTGGGAAGATACGAGAAGCCCTGCTAAGGATGTTCCTGTTTTATCCTCTGAGGCAGGATGGGCTTTGCCTTTGCTGAAAGTGAGAGGTTTCAGCTGCCACAGAGATGTATGGCATCCGTAACCGGGAGAGAGGTTCTCGTGAAAGCGTGTGTCCACTTCTGCTTAGAAAATGGGAGAGAATTCCTGTAGTGCTCTCATTCTTTCCCCTTCCCAACACGTGTGGGGCCTACAAAGGAAAATGCTGTAGTCGCTCATCCCTTTTCCTCATGCCCTCAGATTAGGGGAGAAAAGAAAAATCAACTTCTACCATATAGAAGTAGCCCAGCAAAATACACGGACAACCTTATTTCCAGTCGGGCAAGTGCAATTCCCCAGAGGTCCTCTTCTGTCTCTGGGTAGGTTAGAATGCTGCCCTGCCTGCAGACCTGGGAAAGCCCATTCTGCTCTTTGTTAGGGTTCAAGAAGCAAGAAGATGTTCAAGGGGCATCTTCGCAGCAGCTGAAGATGCCCCTTTTCTTTTGTAACTTCATCACTCGGCTGCTAGACTTCAAAGAGAGAGGGTGCATGGTGAGGGGAATATCCTTCTCTGGAATAAAGTTGCTTTCATGCCGCTACCTTGAGTTCCCGGTAGCTTAGTGGTTGTTAGAGATATCCCACACGCTTGCACTGTGCTGATTTTCCGACTTTGCCACTGGCTTTGCAGAAAACTGACTGCTCAAAGCAGTTAAGGTAAAGGATTTTGACTATTTTTTTCTGCTTTCAGTAGAAACCTGCAGTACATAAACTGCTTTGTCACTTTAATGATGACAGGCAAACTTCGCCCCGGGGAGCGGGACAGATGATGTTGCAATTGCACCCTTTGTACGAGGTTAGCAAAACACCTTTTTAGTGCTGCTGAAGAAAGGCATACTAAAACAAATAACTTCTCTTCCCTGCATCCAAAATGACTTGAATTCTCATTTAAATAAGATTACATGGCACACTGATATTGATGTGATCAGTATTTGTTGTTTGGGTTTGTAAAACCAAGTGCACACTGTATAATGAATTGAACACACTGTGTATGAGAAAGCTTTTCGCTTTACTGTTTGCGAAGGAATTATCTGCAAAGTGCATCAGAATAAGGTTTCTCTCATCTCTGCTTGAACCACCGAATTTTTCTGCTGGATGTACTTTATACACTGGTGACCTCTTCTCTGTAGTCTGTATTGTACCATCTAGGTGTTTTGTGAGAGAGTGATCCACAGTCTGTGAATTTAAACTAGATTAAAAAGCAAAAGGTAAATTGGTTGGTTGTCATTTGTAGTATTCTTAGGCAGACGTGATGCTGTCGTGTGACCTACTTAATGTATTTGTTTGTATTTGGGTATTTGTTTTGCTCTTAGTGGTGTTTTCTATGTATAAAGCCAGGCAATAGGTCTGTTTTCCTCTAAAAGTTCATAAAGGACCTTTCTAATATATTTCCATCATTACTGAATTTGTAGCAATAGCATGAGTTGCTTATGTGTTTGTGACATAAAAATAAATGAAAGAATATTTCAGCGTCTATTTGGCATAATCCCTTGAAAATGTTTTCAGTACCTGCTTTTAGTCAGATGAGAGAAGCCTTGAGGCAATGCACACTGGGGCTCTATTTGCATGGAAAACCTCATTAAATAAGAGGCCCGTCTGGGGTGGTTAATTGTTCAGAAGTTGAGCTGGTGTGACTTCAGTTACAGAACTTGTCACTTGAAAAATTCAACTGGTAATTCACTCTGCTGTAATGGTGATCCGTGCAACCACGTATGCACGTAGCTGGTGTGGTGTTCGTTATTTATCCCTACTGTGTCCAGGGAAGGGTTTCACCGTCGATGGGGTATGCTGTGGGAGTTGCTGTTTCTGCAGAATGCTTTACACTTGCCACAAGCCAAAACAAAAAATCTTGTCTGAGTAGCAGGACAGCTGGTCTGTCCCGAGTAGCAGATTGTAGTCCAAAAAGGATCTTTTTGCTGCATGAGCAGCCTCTACCAATCTACGTGGGCAAGGATTCCCAGAGAGCAATCTGCTAATACAGCCCTTGGGGAGTGGGAAGAGGAAACTTCCCTCTATCACCACTCACCTTGAACATGACAAAGTCATGTAGAGAGTCAATATTGGAGAGAAGAAGTAGCATGCTCGGAGGTAGGGGGTGTTTGTGAAGAAATTAGTGATGGCTATTGCAATACCTTTCCCAAAGAATTACAGTCAGGAAGGCTGTTTATAATAATTAGCATGTACGAGGTGTGAATTTAGGACCTCCTGTACAAGCACAGAGTAAGAGGCCAGTGCTCGTTATAATCTTCATAGAATCACAGACAAGAGATGGATTTGGACAAATGGGGGCCGCAAGGAGATGACAAGACAAAATCAGGTAGCGGTGCAAGGGGCAGGGTCGCGATTTGGTGAGAAAGACGACATGTTTGCAGAACTCCCTCAGTTGTCTGTAAAAGCTCTCAGGCTTAACTACTCCTCCTTGTGTTCTGCCACCAGGTAGAAAATGAGACCAACGTCCTCCAGGACGGCTCTCTCATCGACCTGTGCGGAGCCACCCTTCTGTGGAGAACGGCAGACGGACTGTTCCACACTCCCACTCAGAAACACATCGAAGCTCTGCGACAGGAGATAAACGCTGCCAGACCACAGTGTCCTGTCGGGTTAAACACTTTAGCATTTCCCAGCATCAACCGTAAAGATGTGGTAGAAGAGAAGCAGCCTTGGGCGTACCTCAGCTGCGGTCACGTTCACGGCTATCACAACTGGGGACATCGCAGCGACACCGAAGCCAACGAGCGGGAATGCCCGATGTGCAGAACCGTTGGCCCCTACGTGCCTCTCTGGCTCGGTTGCGAAGCAGGCTTTTATGTGGATGCTGGTCCTCCAACTCATGCTTTCACCCCGTGTGGACACGTGTGCTCGGAGAAATCTGCAAAATACTGGTCTCAAATCCCGCTGCCTCACGGTACTCACGCGTTTCATGCTGCCTGCCCCTTCTGTGCAACGCAACTGTCCGGGGAACACAACTGCGTCAAGCTAATTTTTCAGGGTCCAATCGACTGACATCCCTTCTCAACGACCAACGAGAAAAGCAATGACCACAATAACGTTTTCTTTAACAAGTTACTGTGAAGATTTTGCCACTAACTCTAGATTTTACCTTTTTTTATAATGTTTATTAATAGGGGAGGGATGGGGAGCTGACGAGGAAGTTGTGACGGACTGTGGTGGAATTGGGATACATTGATACCTGGAACTTGACAGATATCAGTGGCGTTGCATGCTCAAAAGCAGCATCTTCATTAAGTCTTCTTGGTCAAATTGTAGTATATTTGTAATCTTTTTATTAGTACCCTGGATCAGAAAAAGGTGTCTTAATGATTTTTTTTTTTAAGCTAAAGTGTTTTTTTTTTAATGGAAAGGGTTTTTCTTCTAAACTTTGACAAGCCTTTAAAACCTATTTTTTCAAATCTAGAAGGAACACGCAGAATGTACCTGTCTCTAATTTGCAATATAATTTAACTTGAATAGTTTCTTAAGGAGCTAATACAGAATGTGTGGACAACCGTAGGTGAATGTTCACTAGAGATAATTGGATATGTAAGAGAAAAATCAGCTGCCTAAATTGTAGAGTATAAAAGCTATTAAAATATCTATTGTGGTATAACACAGCTGGCCAAAAAGGCATCAAAGATTACTTGAAACTGAGGAAATCGTGTTTGCATTGATTTCCTTTCAGTATAATAGATATCCACTGTTCATTAAGTATGGTATGTGGCTGTTTGGTTTTTTGGTGTTTTTTTTTTCTTTTCCCCTGTTTAACCTGCATCTGGTGAAACTGCTTTACTTTTTTTGCATACTTAGTTCTGGCTTTTAAGCCGATGTCCTGTATATGCGTAGTCTGGCCTTTTTATTCCTGCTTAAATTAGCTTGCCCTACCTGCTCCTTGCATGACCGAGACCATTGGGTTAATTGAGATGTAGCGAGCCTTTAAAAACTGCAGTCATGAAGGGGTAGTGCTGCAGCAAGACAGAAGGTTCAGGTCCAACTTCATACAGAACTTATTTCTGTAGACTTGAATTCAGGAAAGCACTTGGTTTGTATTTAAATACAAGCCTGCAGATGGGACTGTTTAGATTCTCAAGTGCTTCAGTGTATGATGTTAGGTTTTGAAATAAAAAAAAAAGGCAATTAAAAATAAGTTATATTTTTTAGGCTCACTTACTAGCCAAAATGCTGTAAGGAGAGCATCGTTTCTAGTTCAGCTGAGTATTTTTGCTCGGTTTTCAACTTGCTGCCATCTGTCACCTCTTTTTTTTTTTTTTGCAGATTGAGATGTGTTTGTATCCATTTTTTTTTTCCCCCGAATGTTTGCAAATCAAACAACATTCAAATGTAATCAAATGTATGCACCAGGGTGGTACATCTGAAGTGGATCACTTGAAATTTCTGACTTCTTAAGAGAGCTGGTAAATGTTTACTATAGAAATAATTAAATCAGAATTTCATATGAGATGTACCACACCCACTGTTAGTTTCATTTCATGCAGAATTGATCTGTGGGCTGGGTTGGTTTTTTTTCCGTTTTGCTTTGTGTAATCTTGGTATCTGAGGTATCAATCTATCCAGGTTTAAAAAAAAAAAAGAATTTGGGAGAAAATTATAAAATCTCTAGATGAAATTGATCATTCAAGCTCAGTTCTGTATAATCAACTATAGCTTTTTGCTATATTTGTGCCCTTTGTATAAATATATAATTTATATGATTTTAATATATTCTGTATATATATACTTGAATTGGCCTGTTCATATTTTGGTTGTAAAATTGTTTTATAGTTAACCTTATAAACATTTTACATGTCCCTTGCCAGTGGTGAAGGGACGTACTCTGTCTGCTGCTGTTTTTAATATAATTTTGCTGTATAAATGTTGAGCATTTTAATAATTTGGAAATAGCTTTACTTTTCTTTTTATGCTTTTGCTGTTAAAAAAAACAACTTGCTCTCTAAAAATCCCCAGCTGTCCAGCTTTTGTCCCACTCAGTGATTGGAAATCGGATGAATTTCTTTAGCCTAAAACTCCATGCTTCTTCCTAGTGCCTTTTCAATGAGATCCTCTTGTGATTCCGTATTCCGAGTCCTTACTCTCACAAGACAACCTTGTGGCTAATCTTCATCAAGAGTGGCAGCCCAGCCAGATGGGGAGGAAACGCCGTTGGCCTTCAGTTCCTTGTCATGGTTCCCGTCAGAAACGTGAAGGTGCCTCTTCCTTGTTTCTATTCAGTACAAGTTCCTCAGGTCCCCCACGCGTCCTGCAGCATCATTTCTCTTTAGCCTATACCTCATCCCCGAGCGGCAGTCTCGCCTCCGCCTCGTTCTCGCTGGACTCTGCGAAATACTCTGTTTCTCACAAGAGATGCCATGAAAATGTCTCGTCGGGAAACGTTTCTTTGCCGAATTAAGACCATGAGCCCCGTGTTTAGGCTGGAGGCCTGGGCTCGCGAGCTCCGCGTGGGACCACCTTCGCAGAGCTGGGGTGGCAACCACGTTGCTGAGCGGAGCTCATTGGGACTCGTATGCGTAGGCTCCCTCTCTGAGCCTAAATGGAATTGTAAACGCGCGGGTTCCGGGGCATCTCCGTTCTCGAGCTTCTTTACTTTCCTCCTCTGCCACCGCGGTTTAATTGCTGCTTCAGGGCTTCGTATTCCCATACCCCATGCGACGTGAGCGTGCGGTATTAGGAATATCCTCACTGGAAACACCGGCTGCCTGTGGTGCGGTTGGCTTGCATCAATTGGAAGACTGGCTGATGGTTTGTATCCAAGGGAAGTGTCTGTTCTAAAAGCGTGTGTTTTAAGCAAGACTTTCATTTTCATCGTCGTCAGCAATCCTGTCTAGCACAAGAAATACTGCAGGAAGGAAAACTGTCCTGTCTGGGAAAGATATTTCCACAGTCCCTTTCCATGAATTCAGGTACTTTGCCATTAACCAGTATTCAGATCTAGGGCAAGTCCCCCAGAGCTGGATTTACTGGAAGGGCAGAAGAGTTTGTAGCATTATTTTTCTCAAACTCTGCTGCCACATATGCTGCTCTAATGAAATGAGGGACCATTTGGCTGCTTAGTCTTTTTTTCCTTCCCTCATCTCAGTCAACACACACCTTCACTTGTCTGGTAACTTAATAGGAGAGAGAGTGGTTTCTGGATAAATGAGACTGGTTCTGTTTGGAGTGGGTAGAATTGAGAACCACCCTCAAACTTTGTTTTGAAAGTTTATTTCATTATTTCAGTGTTACAGTATTTCTTGCATACCATTTCAAATGTATTCCGCAAGGATTTTTTTTTTTACCTGTTATTGTCAATTCTATGTGAATGCTTCAAAAACCAGCTTTGACTGCCTAACTTGTAACTAAAAGTATTTTTCTACTTAAAAAATAATCTGTCATGTCCATGCACGCTGGAGCTATAACGCTTTCTTTTTTCCTGGCAGCTTTTTGATAGAGTGCTGAAGCCTAAATAGACGACTGAGGGGTAAGCGTTGTTCTTACGTTGAATTGTGGTCCAAGTCGTACAAAAGAGTTGGCGTGATACTGCATCTTAATCACAAGTTGGTTTTTTTTCAAGTGTGGTCACTTTGTGCCTCAGGGTACAGTACTAGTACTGTGCTGACAGAGTAATTAAAGGAGGGTTTGTTGGGTTTTTTTTCTTTATGAGGGTGGGAATGGGGCTCACAAGAGACAAAAGCCATTGTTGGGCTGGTTTCAGTAGGAACAGACCCACCTTGAAGCAAAGGTGTGCCAGGAACTGATCAGAAACATGATTGGTGCTGTTCCCAGACCTGGTTCATGCTCTTCTTCAGAGCCTGAGTGAGGACCGGCGGTGCTGAGTGTATCGTAGTGTGAAACTGCAGTAGTCTCTGAGTAGAACTCATTTTTCACTTCCATGCACCACCCACAAAAAACTTGATTTCAGCTGTGGTAACTCTTAGTGCTGTTGCAGTAGGTGGTCGCTTCCCTCCGTGGTTTTTCATTCTCCTGGAAGAAAGCTTTTCTGAGACCGTGACACTTCTGGTCACCAGCTCCTAATCTTGACACTTTTCTGGAGTCCCAAGAGCTGTTGATAGTAATCTGGCCATCGTGAGAACTGATAGAGGCACTTAAACACGTTTTTAGTGTGGTCAGAAAACTGGCCTGGCTTGGCTCCTGCTTTTGCTTAGAACTTGAGCTGCGGATACACTTGTGAAATGAGCTGTGCACGTCTGTTCTTTCTTTGTAAAGGAACGCTTCGTCATGGGTGGTGAAGTCTTGTTTTCCCTGAGACTGTTGTTAAACGTGCTGCGTTGGGTGCGACGTGGTATCGACAGGTTGGTCAGAACGGGCTCGTTGAGACAAGTAAGTGTGGGCAGCCCAGCTCTGCTGCATTATTCTGGCCAAGGAGTCCTCCTCCTTCTCTACATTTGCTCAGTATTCAGCCTCTTGTGTTCTTGGCTCCTCTCCTTTTCTGTTTATCCATGTAGTTGCAGGTAAACAAGTAAATATAGCTTGGAAAAAAACCAAGGAAGGGAATTAAAAGGATACCTTTGGGCTTGCTTACCTCTTCAAGGAAAGTATAAAATGGAGTTGCAGGTGTCTCTTACAGATTTTTCTCATTGTTCTGTGGGGTTTTTTTATAAGCACTCTTCACAAGTCTACACACTTGGTGTTGTGAATTGAAGGGAAAAGCTTAGAAGGTAATGCTGTTGGATTTCTTTTCTTGGGGGGCGGGGGATGGAGAGGGGGGTAGTTTTTAGGATGAAGTTATTGTAGTTCTGCAGGCCCTGTGCTACCCACGTCCCGTTGACCATAGCAGACACTTTGGTCATGAAAGAAGAATAGTCAGCCTCGACAGGTAGTAAAGATAGAGCTTTGCTTTCTGTGTCGATCAGAGTTCATTTACTGGCAGCAGAGCAATACAAGTTGCTTGGACAACCAAACAACTTCATATTGCGTGTGCCCATCGCGAAACTGGTGGCTTTCAAGGTTTTCTTCAAATGGGGCGTATTTATACTGTCCTGGTGGGGCAAACCAGTCTTTGAGTCCCCTGGAAGACCCTCTGGTTGTGTCATGGCGATGGGGAATGGGTATTGCTTTCCTTTTGGATCACAAATGTGATGGAGAGCCCCTGGAAGGCTCCTTCTTGGGGCACAACTGTGGGAAAAGTCTCGTTCACGCAGCAAGCCCTGTGCGGTGGGAGAAGTGATGTTTACCATTAAACAGTGTTAGCAGCTGTTAAAATTCTGCGTATATTTGTGAAATTGATCTTTTTATACACCATATGAAATGGACTGAAATAATTTCTTTGCTGTTGTACCTGTGGAAGTACAAGCCATTTAACAGGGGAAAAGGAAAAACAAGGTTAAAATATCTCATTATTGTTACTGATTCCTTCAGGTTTTTTTTTCCCTGCTGGTAGGTTGTCAGGGTTTAACTTTGATTTGCAAAGACATAACTTCAAAAATAAAGTTTCTCTTATCCTTTTATCCCCTTTCTTCTATTCGGCAACAAACAAAAACCTAAGCCTTTGATTGAGGATTCTTAAATATTCAAGGTAGTGGAGTGTATTCAGGTGTGAGTGCCCTGAAATTTCAGTTAATTCACTTCCCTGATTTTTAAATTGAACTGTTTGTTTTCGATGCCAACTGCCTTCTTGCGGTGTTAACATAATTGCTAAATAAAAGCAATTTCCAGGAATAATATGCTTCGTGACTCTTAAAATTAATTTCCATAATGGTAATTCAGTGTTTTGTTTGCATCTCTGTTTTCAACCCTTTTTGTATGCAGTCCCTGTGAGTACATAAGCTTCATTTCTTTCTTTCTTTTTTTTTTTAATGAATTGTCAGCCTTTTTTAGTAAGTACTAAAAAAAGTGTTGGCGCGAGCATAGGGAAGGGAAATCAGAATATCAGTGACTTTCTCTAGATGTGGTTGTCTGCCAGCTGGCTAACGGGCCTCCTTGTAACTGAGGAGCGCTAAATGCTTCCCAGGAAAGATGCTCCCAGGACAGAGGAAGCTTCAGGTTAGTTGGGTGTTGGTAGGTCCACCTACCAACAGAAGAATAAACCCTCTTTTCCTCCAGCACTGTCAGCATCTGTACAGGCACCAGCTTAATTTCGGGGTGTCTTAAATGCACTCAGAGCAGCTCTGTGTACCTGTGGTCTCGGGCTCGGTGGGTTTCTGTGCTTGAATAACAGCAGCGTGCGGGTGAAGAACAGCTTTCATACCTGGCCAAAGATAGGCGTGATGCCTTTATCCAACCTGAACGATCCTACGATTCTGTAAGACCTTTAAATTATGTTTTAGAAGGAGGCAACCTGGGAGAAGTAGTGCTGGTTGGGGAGACGTTTTTGCTCATCCTTGGAGGAAGAGGAGATGAGCATCAAGGCAGGAAAAAGGACTGAGAGGAGGGAGCAACAGGGAGCGTTCAGAGCTGAGGTGGCTGGTGTCACCTGAACACCTGGGAAGTGTCACCACTCGGATCCTGAAGCAACCCTGTAGTACTCCTCAGTGGTAACTTGTTGAGCTTTTTTTGCAAATTGTGGATTTTGTTTCAATTCCGTCACACAGCACCACAAGGTTGATTTCATTTTTAATTTGCACCTACAGCTTTATGCCTATTCTCTGTTCATTTTATGCAAGACAGCAGGACCGAGTGTCGCCCCAATGATCCCATTCCCTTGCTGCTTCTCTCCTTGTTCTTCTGGCTACCTGATTACAGGTGCTGTGCGGGATTTTTTCACTCCCTGCTGAAGAGAGCGTGTGCTTCTGCCTCCGTGTTACCTGGCTGTAAAACTTCACTTCTTACTGCAGCTTGTGCTTCTGGGAAATGATCTTTGCGAGAGGTTTCCAGAGCAGTTGTGATTACTGCTTTTCTTTCCCTTTCAAAGCACTGCTGTATGGATGCATATTTTTAGGAGAAACTTAAGAAATCTCTTTCATGTAAAACTGAGGCAGACAGAAGTTTGACATGGGAGTCTGAGCCTGGTATTTCTTTTCTTTTTAACTCGCTGGAAAGTAGTGTCTGAAGGAAATACTTAACAGCGGAAAGGAGTTCAGCAGAACCCAGATTACATCAGTGCTTAAAATTATATCTATGCGCACATGTAATTATATATGTATAGAAATACATTTTGTGGATTATTTGCCTTTAAATGCTGCATTCCTCAAGCTTTAGAAGCAGGGGCTCTGGCCTCTGAACTGGGTGGGAATTTGCCACCGCTGGTAGAAATTGCCCTCTGCAGAAGGAAGAAGGTTGAACTTGAGTCTAAAACTAACCTGGGGGCCCCTTTGCTCTGTGGTGAGGTGCTGGGGGATGTTGGTGCCCGTTCCAGAGACGCGACTCGGACTCCCTGTCTCCCTTTGGGCTTAAATTGTGGAGGGTGGACAGGGCTGTGCTGGCCGTGGGGCTGAGCCCACGCGCCGGGTAAAGGGATGCTGGTGGGTTTCCTCACGGGTGGGTTCTCTGTGGTCCCACATGTCACCTTGCAAAGGTGAGGGAGGGGTGTCTCAGGCTGCCGGAATCCAGCTGTGGCTCTGCAGCACAGCTGTACGGCCAGGTGTGTTGGCAAGGAGAGGAGCCGGGGCTCAGCTTCAGCCTCAAGGGTGAGGTGGGATTTGGGCCAAGTTGCCTGGGGAGCCGAGACCACAAAATCAGCTCAGCAGGCTGGGGAGAGCAGTGAGTAACATCTGGCTGATCTCAGGCCTGTGGCCCATCCTCTCTTTATTTCTCACTGATTAAATCCAAGTGAGGAGTCAGGGAAGGGGTGGAGGAATGAGAACAGGGCCAAGAGTAATTCTTCTGGTGAGAGGGTCCAGGTGAGGACTGGGCTGAGCGCTTTGTCCAGTCTGTAGCTGGACAAAGTGGAGCCTCTTCCTGCATTAGATGCGATTCAGCAAACTCTGCTTGTGTGTCTGCCAGGAGGCTGGTGTGTTCCCCAGCCTCGGGCTCACCTCTCTCCTGCTTCATAGTTCTGAAAAAGCTGCTTTGCTTTTCCTCTCCTGTGTACACGCATGTTATCTTGTTCTGTTTGGAGTCCTTGACCTCCACTGAAATCGTCAGGTCCATAGAGTGCCGCTATAGCTGTGCTACTCTGTGGGGGCTGCATGGGCACCTAAAGCCAAAAAACAAACGGAGCCCGGGGAAAGGCAGCAAGTCGGAAGGGAGGGCACACCTGACTTCAGGCTTTCCCCTACCTCTGCCCTTGGGTTGGACATTTTTCATTTCCTCTCTAACAAGTAGGAACTGCAGGGCTACCCAGCCCTGCTTGAAGGATTGGAAACAACGATTTGAGGGTTTTCTGAAAGAAATCCAGCTTTTGACTAAGCGTTTGATCCCCCCCTTCAAGCACAAAATAAACATAAACATGATCAATGCAGAAACTAGTGTCTTCCTTCATGTCTCTCTTCTTCCTGCGCCCTCCATGGGCTCCCAGGAGTTGCTGCCTCTACTTGAACATCTGTTTTCTCCCTTCCCATCAGGATACACCACCCTAATCTAAGAGTCTGCTGGCCAGGCCCTACATATCAAGATCCTCCTGCCTTTTCCCCGGCTGGAAAGTCATGCTGGTGGGGAGAGTCGGCCCCTCTTTGGGAGGAGAGCCAGGAGGGTCACTTCAAGCCAGCTCAGGAGCGGCTGGGGATTTGAGTGCATGTAACCAAACATGTCTAGACAACCAGGAGCCTCCAGCGGGGAGAACAGAAAGTTTTACAGGAGAAATCTTTCCTCCCCAACGCACGTGTGGGCCAGATGTTCTGCCTCGTCTTCACTGCGGTCACCCACAAGCTCCTCAACTGTGCAGACTCCAGCGAAGTTCTGGAGTCCTGTTCTCCTACCCGAGGTGAGGTCTCCCAAGCAGGCAGATGCACGTGTGTGGCAAATGCAGAAAGGACTTGGATGTGGGCAGACAAGGACCATGCAGGGAATCTGAGAAGCTTCAGGTTCAACGTGGCAACAGTAGGTCTGGTGTGTCCTGGGTGGACTTGCTGCAAGCCATCGGCTCAGAAAATGTGTGCCAAGCAGCTCTCTGCTCACTTCTAGCATGTAGGAGCACACAAATATCCTAATTTTTTTTTTTAACTTCACTTGGTCAGAATATGCAGGTAGAAGAAGAGATTTATATTAAATAACTCACAGCCCTACAGCCAAGAGGTGGCATCTGTAGTCTCCTCTATTGCAAAGGAGCAACTTGCTTCATCCTGAGCATTATCTCATCCAGTTTCCAGGGAAGGTGGCTTTTTTTTTTTTTTTTGGTTGATCTTTGCTCACAAATGCAAAGCTTCACTGCTGCAGATTGCTTTAAATAGAAAAATATCTGATTTGGGTAGTTTCCCCCACTTCAACCAATTTAGTCTGAGTAAACTCTACAATGAACATCATCACTCCTCCACCAACTTCCAAACGGGAGTGTTGGGAGCAGTTCTTTTCTGTAGAACCTCTCACCATTTTGAAGTTTATCGTGAGCAACCAAATAAATTAAAATACTGAGAACATCTCTAAGGTGAGGTTTCCAGGAAGACTGAGGTTCAAGGCAACGGCTCCGCAGTGGTTCCTGTTACTGGAAGCATCAAGTGTGCCAGCAAATACACCAGAAACTTCCTCGAAAGCCCTAAGCCTGTTCAAGTGATTCATGATGTCAGGCAGGCTGGGAAGAGAACCCAGACATTGTTCGTAGATTTGAAAGACTTGGCATGTTTTGTATTCAAGGTCTGCAATTCATAAATGCAGAGCCTGCTAGGCACTAGGGCCCAGACCTGAGGCAATGCCCAGCTGCAGGGGCTGATGAAACTGCTGCGCTCCACTTCACCAGATCTGGCTGGTTTTTAAGCGAATTTTTTTTTTTATAACACCTCTGGGAGATTTGGCAGGATTTCTCCAAACCATGGCTGTGTTTATCCTGGGAGGATAAAGCACCGTTAATGTCACTGCATGTACGGCAACCCTGTCTGTGTCCCTGCATCTCCTGTGCTCTGCAAGCACAGATCAAAGCAGCTGGGTCCTGCCCTTCTGAACTCCAGACACGCTCCCGCTGATGGATTTCTCTGAGAAAAAAAAGCCCGAATATCTTGGTTTTAAAGCAAATAATAAACTCACAATGGGAAGCCGAAGGACCTGATGGATGCCGTAGCCCAGCGTTCACTCGGGCAGCCCTGCCTGATGCGCAGGTTTCCTTTGGGACCCTGATCTGCAGAACAGCAGGCAACACTAATTAATACCTTGTATAAACTCTTCTTTCAAGGGGGATGTCATGAGGGTTGAACTCTCACATCTTCACCTGCTGGTGAATCTCTATGGGGGTGTAACAAAGGTCAAGGTTTAAGTGTGGCTTTTTTTTTTTTATTAGACTCGGCAGTTCTTTCTGTGTTTTTGTTTCTGTTGACAGGGTATCACTGCAGAATTACACAGCAATGTTGAATTGCCTCCTGCTTTCCTCCTGAGCTGTCCTGAGCCCCTCCATGGCAAAAAAACCCAAAGCACCATCACCCCCAAGCAACTGCTCGGTATGGTTCTGGTGATCTACTGGTTTTCCAACAAGGCAGCCTGTGGGCTCTGTTGGAGGGCTGTATGGAAAGGAAAGGGCAATGCCTGTCCCAGCGACAGTGGCTGGGCACAGCAGGAGCAACCTGATCTAGTTAAAGATGTCCCTGCTCATTGCAGGGGAGTTGGACAAGATGCCCTTTAAAGGTCCCTTCCAACCCAAGTCATTCTATGACTCTATGACTTCGTCAACTCTGGCTTTGCTTTTTCTTTCAGAAGAGGCTACAAGCCCTTCAGTTCTCAGTTTTTGTTTCCTGTTGAGGTGCGTGGACATAGTCAAGCTACGGTTAATCTTCTTTTCCCTAAGCTTAAGCAGGATGAGATCCCTGTGAGCCTTTCCACATGGTATTTCCCCTGCCCCTTTTTTGGTGATTTTTCAACTTTCTTTACTAAATCTGCGCATGTGCTTTCTTGCTGAGCTCCTCAGTGGGATCTAGAGATATAAGATCATATCCTATCCTTGCAGTCACCCCGTTCATACCTGCAAGGCTCCAGGCAACTGGTAAGTAGTGGGGGGGTTTGCTGGTTTTCCTGAGCTGAACCGGGTGGGACCAGGGGTCCCCTGGCTGCCATCAGCCCCGTTCCCAGGGCCACGGTCAGCCTGCTAGGTGAGCCCATTTGTTCCAATAACCGTCCTAGCTTCCCTGGTACTTGACACTCTGCGTGCACTCAGCAGCGATGTTCAGATGGATTTCCAGCTCATTAATAAGAAGGTCCCCAGGCAGCAGCTCAGAGCTGATCCCCGCTGTGCCCCGGGGAGCTCCCCCAAGGCAGAGCCCGGTATTGACCGCACCGTAAGCCACTTAGCCTGTGTTTATTGATATTTGGCGGTCTCGCTTTCAGATGTCAGGCTGTTCGAAGTCAAAAAGCCTCCTGGAAGCCTCTCTGCGTTCCCTGCGGCGTGCTGGGCTGTTAGTAAACCTGAACATTAGCTCATTAAGAAGGAGAGCACGCGTGTTTGATGCTTATTTCCTACACAACCACCCAGTGGAACCAGTTGGTTTTGCATTTCTTTATTTTTTTTTAGAGTTGAATCCTGCACAAACGCGTTGCACCTGGGACAGACAGCTGGTGGGAAGTAGCATGGGTCGCCCCCCACCCCCGCTTTGCCTTGTTTGATTCTGGATCCACGCTATAACCGTCTTTCTGTTTTTTCTCTAGAATTTCCTGGCTACCCACAATTAATTAGATGGTATTAGCAGCACCGTGTCGGCTGCCCCTGGGCTCCGGGAGGCTTCTTGCCTCTGTTTTTTACAAGAGCAGAGCTGTGATGTGCAGAGATGACTGACTGCTGCTTCCACTAGCACCTGTAAGAAATACCCTTCTTCACCCAGTCTTAATGCAGAAGTGCTCTGCACCCAGGCATTGGTTTTTTCCTCCCCTATTCTTTTTTTCCCCCCCCGAGTGATAATATCAAACTACGTGCTCCAGGATTTACAAGGTAAAGCTGCTCCTCAGAGAATACCACAGCAGCGATCAAAGTCCCGGTAGCTTTTATTCCCTGGTGATTAGCTGGGTGCTCCCACCGGCCCCGTGCTGTACCGAGCAACACATCAATTTTATTTAATCGGATTATGCAAAGCGTTTGGCTGTGCAGTGGCAGGATGAGGTAGACACCTGGCACGGCGGCTGGGATTATCTCCGCTGTCTCTCAGATTTGGGGAGGGCTGCAAAGCGCTGCTGGGTGGGGATGGAGAAGCCCATGGGCAGGGCTGTGGGAGGGGGGAGCTGATACACTCCCCGGGGATGCTCGTGGGGTTGCTCCGTGGGATTTTCCTTTAATTCCTTCAGCAGAGGCAGGAATCAGAGTGGGTTTTTTAGCTTCTGCCTGATCCTGGGTGCAGGACGCAGCCGTGGGAAATGAGAATTCACCCTGTCCCCTCCTGGGAACACTGCGGACTCATTCAGCAAACATCCCTGTCATTTAAAAGGGCTTTTTTTCCCCCCCTAAGATTCTACCTGCAGATTTATGGCCATTTCCAGCTTTTCTAGCAAACTCAAATTCCGCAGAGCAATAAAGTAGCCAACACACACCCCATCTCAGTCCCTGCCACTGCTCTTGAGTATAGGATGGAGACCTCCGAGGTACCAAATGGGGTTTTGGGTGTGGAGGCAGATTCCCGGAGCTTCCCACCAGCTATTGTGGCTTCCTCATGATTTTATCCCCCCCTCTCCTCCCTGCTGTGTGCTTTGTTTTAAGGATTAACATCTGGAGCTGTGTGAATGTATCGGAATTGCAGCTATCTTTTCTTTTTCTTTTTTAAAGCCCATATGGTTTCAGGGAGAAACACAAACCCGAAGAGAAGACACATCAAAAGAAAGCCAAATATAGAACATTTTTAAAAAAAAAAAAAAAAGACAATTTTGAATAATAGCAATGTACGAGTGAGTTTCTAAAAAATCTGCCGACTTTGAAGCCAGTCTCATGACTTATGAATATTTAGAGCTGACAGTCCTGGATACCGGCTTTTCCTTGAGCTTATTTGGAAAAGTGGAGCTAAACTCAAGTGCAAAACTGAGAATGTGATGAGCTCAAAGCAATCCAGCCTGGCGAGGCACAGCCGAGTTATATGAACGTGGTTTCTGTAGTTTAGGGGGTTTGGCAGGAGGGTGACGTTTCCCCAAGATGTGCTGGGGTTTTGGGAAGCAGCCCACCCCATTAAACCTCCTCCATCATTCCTCTGAGCGTTTCTGGGTGTTAGTCCTGAGCTTGGAAAGGGGTCATTGTGGCTGTTTAAACTTGGTTGCATCCTCACCTGCCCCAGAAAACCCACATGGTCTTCCTAAAATGCTGTGAGATGTCAGAAAAGAGAGATCTTGAGGTTTATTTCCCCTTTGGAGCATGGGGGAAAGATGCTGCTGCTCTCAAAAGGTTCGGTGCTTTGGAGACACAAGACTGCAGGTAGGTCTTAATAAAAAAGAAGGGCCGGAGGAGACTGCTGATGAACAGCCTGGATTTCCCTGTTCCCTTGCATATCTCCAGTTTTTGGGTCCAGCAAGGGTCCTGGGACTGGTGTGGGATGCAGTCGTGGGCATCATCCACGTATATGAAGTTTGTCATGTAAACTCCACCAGAGTTAAACTGCTGGTAGGAATAGAGCTAAAAGCACCACTGGTGAACTTTTAATGTTTTTCCCTTTGTGAATTTGGACGTTTAACAGGAGTGTACGAACACACAGCGTGTGTGGGAGTCAGATGTTGGGGCCAGGAGTGGGTGTAAGGGTGCAGGAGGGCTTGTGGCTGTTGGAGTCCATGGGAACTTGTTGGCTTGTGCACGGGATACCTGGTGATTTTGTGCTTCTCCCATCTCAGTATGAGGTCCTGGCTCACAAAGCTCATACTGGGGCACTTTTGAGTGTCTCGATGAGCTACGGGAACATGCAGCACAGTTGAGCCACCCTGGGGGACCTGCCCTTATGTTTTGTGGCTGCTGCACCCGCTGTGCATACTTGAGCCCCTGCTAGAGGGTGCTTAAATGTCATTGTACCCACCTAGAGAGAACCTGGGCTGCGAGGCAGCCCCAGCCCCTGTGCCATGGCACAGGAGAGGCTGCAAGACCATCCTTTGGTGGTCATCATCGCTTGGCCAGAGCCACCACAGTGCTCGTAAGCAAAACCCAAGCGCAACATCCGAGCATCCCCAGCTCTGCAGGTCCCCGTCAGCCTGGGTGGAAAAAGAGTTGCACCTAGTTTATTTTCATCAGAGATTTACTATTTTCCAAAGCCACTTTGCTTTTACAGCAGGGCCTGTGATGGCTTTGTCACGGCCACACTGTAACTCACGGGAAAGCAGCAGCACGATGGTGACGGCAGCCAAAACCACCGAGCTTTCAGCAGATGTTCGGCTCCCGCAATATATAGCGCCGTGTGGGTGCAGGCGATGCTCTTGCTGTCTAGCACCAGCCAACACACTGAAAAATAGACATCCCCCCCCCAAAAAAAAAAATATAGAGGATTTTTCCTAGTGACTTTGACAGGAGGAGAAGTGGAGCTCAACAACTAACGAAACGAAGGCGCAGCTCAAGATCCTGCTGGAGGCTGTTGTGATAAAGGTCTCGGGGTGCTGCGAGAGGGCTGTGTTTACAAGGAAATACTTACTGTAATAAATAAAGTGATTATACGTTTTTCCAGATGTATTTAGGGCTAGGAGGCTAAAAGGAAGTTCCTAGCTGAATTCCTATCTGTGGGATAACGCTGTTTCCATGATCTTCGCTGCCAAGAATCACTTAATTATGAGTAATTAAACAAAAACAAACAAACCAAAAAAAACCCAGCCCAGAACTAGGGCTTTGATTTGGCTTTAAAATGCTGAGGGCTTTGGGGACAGGAAAATAGATTAAGGGAATAAAAGGCAAAAACGAATGACCCGAGTGACCTCCCTTGAGGGTGGGACTCAGCAAAAAGCAGGATGCTGGGGGCAAGGGGCTGGAGCTTGTTGGAGCAGAGATTTTAGCTGCAGACGAGTAGTGTCTGGCTCCAGCACAATCCCGCACCCATGCTGGAGCCAGGGCTGCTCTTTGGTTCCTTAAATAAGCACAGCTCCTTCACATGAGAAGAGTTAATTGTGTTGTTTCCCTCTTCATCCTCCCTGGCAGCCAAAATCTCTGTTTGCTACAGGGATCTGGGGTTGCTGGAAAGGACCGGGGGCCTCTGACTCCACTGGAGTGTGGAAATCTGCAGCTTTCCCAGGAAAACCCTGATGACTTTGGAAGGAGGCTGGTTCTCAGATAAGGTGAAAAACCCAAACCCCGGAGCACTTGTGGTCAAAATTTGGGGGGCTTCATTTAATTTTTCCCTTTCCCCGCTAGGGATTTGAGTATGGAGCCTCCAAAATGCAACGCTTAAAGCAGCAAAATGATACCAACTTGTAAATTTGTCCCTGAGAAATTAAAGGTTTTGCTCAACCCTCATACTATAGATTGGAGGGGGGGGAGGTGTTCAGTTTTGAGATTCCCATCCCTCATCTACGAGCTGCCAAGGAAAACCCAGTTAGTTTGAAAAGCTGGGTTGCAAATGCCTTTTGCTACCTGTTTCCATGTTGGTGTGGGTGCCCTGAACTTGGGTACGATGGGATTTGTTTGCGCAGGGAATACACGTGTTGCAACGAGATACACATTGATGCTGTGGTTGTCAAAGCCCATTGGGGCAATATCCCAGGCTTGATGGCTTTGGAAATGCTCCTGATTTCGTGGGAGAAGGGGAGAGAGCTGGAAGTGATAGAGGGAAAACATGATATTGAGGGAAACGGGTGGGGGAGGACGGAAAAGGAGGGACAGGCTGATCCTGTTGCATGTTTAGGTTGTGATAGCCACGAGGGCAACAAAACAAGGGTGAGGTAGGATGGAGAGTGTGTCTATAACCTCTTTCCCCAGGGGCTGGCCCACCCTTTTGGGTGTGTGGTCCAGACGAGGGGAAAAGCAGGGACGGGGCAATGAAAAGTGCTTGCAGCTCTCCAAACTCAGAGTCACAGGCTGCATAAATGACCCTCAGCCCCCAGAATAACGTTACTATTTCGCTTCAGCTGTCAAGGGGGCAAAAAGAGCTCAGATCACAGAGGGACCAGGGGTGCTGAGAAAAGATGTCACTGTGCCTCTGCATCCGTGTCGTCACCCGACACGGGGGGTTCATCAGCTGGAAGAGGTAGAGGAAAGGTGATGGGTGTCACCCACTGCCTAGTCTGAGTGTGTTACTCAGAGGGCATGTGAAAATGTAATATTCATAAAATGAGAAGCTGTGGCAGGATGCTGCCCTGGATTCCTCGGTGGCTGCCCAGATGGAGCCGCCAGGCTGGAAAGGAGCCAGCGACGGTGGGGAGGAGCAGGGTGAGGGCCGGCTGCTCCTCAGGAAGCAAGTTTTATGGCAAAGGCTGAGTTTTGCCTTATCTGGTTGTGCTAAAGCTGCAATCTTTTTCAGAAGAGACCGAAACCCAAAGTAACGAGTTTTTTTTGTGTTTGCTGCAAGGTATTTACGTTCCTGTTTAATTAAAATTTGGGCAGAGGTGGGATTCCAAGCAGCCAGGCTAGGATGTGCTGGGCTTGCTGGGTGAAGGCAGACATGCCAGGGGGCTGGGATGCCCACAAACCCCCACGCGCCCACAAAACGCTGCCTTAGCAAACACACTGGGGTTATTCGTGTAGGATACCCAAATCCTGGAGATCAAGGGAAGACAGGCAAATGCCACCTCTTTGCTCAAACCAGATATTGAGGGAGAGAAACTTGGGGAAAGCCAGATGTTACCTGGTGCAGTGGAAGATACTGGTTCAAGTTTTCACTCTGCTTTTATTCAAACAGCAGCGAGCATCGACTTGGATTCGGTCTCTGCCCATTGCCTCTCTAGGATGACGAGGACTAAGAGCTTGTATCTTCTCTCCTGGGCTGTGTAAGTCTTTTAAACCTTTTGGAAAGAGCCCGTAGGTTTTGACAACGTACTCCTTATCAAAAAAAAATCACAGCACCTCTCTCGAGCAGCCCTGGCTGTGATCTTTTAGGTGCCTGGGAGAGAGCCATCGGCGTGGACGCAGGCTGAATAACAAGGACTCCCGTGGTTGCAGAGGACAGACCAAAATATTTTTGCAAGGCAGTAAAACCCATTCGATGTCAAGCTCTGGCAGGAGCTGGGGCTCTGATCTGCTCCTTCCTTGCCTCCAGGTATGGCCTTTCATGGATTCATCGCCGTGCCGTGGCTTGGCCCAGCACGTTCCCGCTGCCCCATCCTTGCAGCGGTTTTCCAGGCACAAGCGATGCAGAGCAGGGGCTCACCTGGACCCCCTGTTTTTTTCAGGCAGCTGCTGAAAGAGACGCTGTTGCAGAGCTCTCCGTCAGCATTTAATCTCCCCCCTTTTCCCTCTAAATCATGGTCGGAGGTTTGATATAGAGCTCTGACAGCGCCAAGCAGCTCTACTGGAGAAGGACGTGGCGGATTTATAGCGCACCGAGTGCTGCCGGTTAATATGCAGGCGAGGCTCCGGGCGGTGAAGGATTTCTGGGTTTATCAGAAGGGGAGTACAAACGCAAGGTAGGAGCCGACTGAGGATTTTCCCAGCTCAGGCAGTTTAACCAAAGGCTTTTACAGCTTAGGTGGTTGTTTTGGTTTGGCCTGGCCAGATTTCGGCGGCGGGGGGGGAGCTGCAGGGTGGCTTCTGTAAGAAGCTGCTAGAAGCTCCCCAAGATTGATAGAGCCAATGCCAGCCGGCTACAAAGAGGGACCCGCCGCTGGCCAAGGCTGAGCCTATCAGTAAGGTGATAGCAGAGGAACGCCTCTGTGAAAAACATATTTAAGAACGGGAAAAAGAACTGCGCCATCACAGCTGGCACAGAGATGGAGGAGTGAGAGTCTGTGCAGACACCAAGGTCAGTGAAGAAGGAGGGGGGGGAGGGAGGATGAGCTCCAGGCGCCGGAGCAGAAGGAGTCCCCCGGGTCCGTGGTGAAGACCATGGTGAAGCGGGTTGTCCCCCTGCAGCCCATGGGCGAGGTGCAGAAGTCCACCGTGAGGATCACCGCATAGATGTCCACCGAGGACTCCACGCCGTGTGGGTGGATGCCTGAAAGGGGACTGTAGCCCGTGGGGAGCCCACATCAGAGCAAGTCGCTGCCGGAACCTGTAGCCCGTGGAAGAGAGGAATGCCCACGCTGGAGCAGGTTGGCCGGTGGGACTTTTGGGACGTTGTGGGTGGCTCACGCTGGAGCAGTTTCCCCCGAAGGACTGCGCCTCAGACTCACGAGGGGTGGGCTGCCCCTCGTGAGGTGTCTCACATTGGGCAGTTTGTAATGAATTGCCCTTCGTGGGACGACTCACGCGGAGAAGAGAGCGTGAAGCTTGTCTCCCGTGAGAGGGACCCCACAGTGGCCCTGGGGAAGAGTGAAGAGTCCTCCCCCGGAATGAAGAAGCGGTGGAACCAACGTCGGATGAACTGACCGCAGCCCCCATTCCCTGTCCCCCTGCGCCGCTCAGGGGGAGGAGGTGGAGAAACCGGGATTGATGTTAAGCCCGGGAAGAAGGGAGGGATGGGGGGAAGGTGTTCTGTTTAAGATTTGTTTGCTCTTTCTTACTTCTCACTACTCCTCTCTGATTAGTTCTTTCAATAAATGTACCTAATTTCCCCAAAACTGAGTCTGTTTTGCCCGGGACGGTAAATGAGGGTGATCTCCCTGTCCTTATCTCAAACCCTGAGCCCTTGGAGATATTTTCTCCCCCTGTTCAGTAGTGAAGGGGGGAGTGAGTGAGCGGCTGTGTGGGTACCTGGCGGCCGGCCAGGGTCAACCCACGACAGTGGTGTTTACTGAGAGGGATGGCCAGGCACCATGTTCTCTCCTGGGCACCACGGAGAGCATGTCTGGGGGGGGAACATAGAATCACAGAAGGGTTTGGGCTGGAAGAGACGCCTAAAGGTCATCTAGTCTAATCCCCCTGTAGTCAGCAGGGACAGCTTCAACTCAGTCAGATTGCTGAGCCCCATCAAGCCTGACCCCGAATGCCTTCAGGGTTGGGGCCTCTCTGAGTAACTTGTGCCAGGGTTTCACCATCCTCGTTGTAACAAACTTCTTCCTTATATCCAGTCTAAATCTTTTAGGTTAAAACCGTTGCCCCGCATCCTGTCGCAACAGGCCTTGCTATAAGGGATGCGCAACAACAGCTGAGCTGGGAAGGAGGTGAAAGATGAGCTGGGTTTTGGGGATGGGATTTGATGCCTGAAGCTCCAAGCGCTGCATCCCCAACTCTGAGCAAGGCTGGGCGAAGTCACAGGACAGGAGCAGAGGGCTCCTGCATTTCCCTTTTGCCATCCCAAGCTTTTCCACAGCATCTGCAGTGCTCTGGGCGCCATGGTCCATCACCTCGTATCAAAAAAAGAGCAACCCTTGTTCTGAGCCCGGCTGGGATTTCGGAAATGGAAGGAAAGGCTGGTCTTGTCCTGATCAACAGAGGCAGGTCCATCCTGGGGTGAACTCTTCTCTGACCACACTGGAATACTGACACGATGTTTTGGTTAGTGCTGGTGGAGGCTTTCCCACAGCAACCCCTGCTCTTCACTGTGTCCCCAAGCTCTGCCCATGAGTCTTGTGCCCGGACACCACCTTTGTGCTTGTTTTTCTATTCTAGTCTCTTGTACACTCAGTATCTTTGAGTCTTCACTGGCTTGGAGACATTTTTTTTTTTCTCTCTCTCACCCTTCATGCTACCATCAGCTTTCTGACACGCGAGTTTTATTGGAATAAAAGTAGATTTTTATCTCCCAAGCCTGTTTATTAAACTGTCTCCCTACTTTCACAGTAAGCTACCACCCGCTCTCCCGGACGTTTGTCGATTCAAATCAGGTTTAATCAACTCACAATATTGGACGCAGTAAAATTGGGTTTTTGAAAGCTCAATAAAGTTGTGCCGCTGCGCTGTACCGTAGCTCGAGGAGCTCAGATTTCATCGCATCCTGTCGGCAGCCGCGAGAAACAGCCCATAAGAAACTCATCTCCCGGGCTCCAGCAACCTGCTAAAAATGGATGAAGCCTCTCCCGAAGAAATATTGACTATTAGTATTCTTATTAACATTCTGCTGTCAGAAATGGCCGGTGGTAATAAATACGGCTGTATCTTTTCATTGTCCTGCCCATACATCGCTGCCTGGCTGAGCTTCCGTCGGTGCCTGGCGCGCTCCCTGTCGCCGCGCGTGACCCCTCTCTTTGCCCCGTCACCTTGCTCAAAAGGAACCGTTTGCCCTCGTGCTGTGACCTTTGATTATTTTGTATTATTTTCTTTTTCTTTTCAGCCAAGCAAGAAGGAGCCCCTGAGAACGGCTCAGTCCACATCTGCCCTGGCAGAAGGTCCCAGAGAGATGAGAAAGGGCAGGATGTGGTCCAGACGCCTGCGATGCTCCCGCTCACCTCTAATTAGGTTTCTGTAGTCATAATGAGGAATATTGGTAGACTTGGATTATCCTCACGTCTCATTTCTTCCCTAATTTTGGGCGAGCTTTAGCGCTAGGGTAAAACAAGCTGTATTTTTGCACTTGCTTTGGACTAAGCCTGGCAGAGCTGGCTTTGCCCTGTGCTGCTGCAAACCTTCCTGGGGTCACACTGTAAAAGTGATCTGGGAACTGATCCCAATTAAACCAACCCTTTTTTCTTTTCTTTGCAGGCTGGTTTTAATTCCAACAAGCTCCCTGTGTGCGTCTGCACGACGGCGTCGGTCATGCTGGAAGGGGAATAAGCAATGTGAGAGCAGAGGGAGGTAAGCTGCTTTTTTGGGTATTAAAGGGACTGAAACGATGGTGTGAGAGAGCAGGTCTGGGCTTGACTCTTTGCCCAGAAGCATCACCTGGATGAGAGCAAAAGCCAACAAAATCCCTGTTTACAAACTTGTTTCAAGGTGGGTGAGGGCTCCCTGCTCGTTTAATTCTGGCAAGGATGTGATTTCACTCGCTTGGTGCAGAACCAGACACTGAGGAAGCGTGCAAGAGATAACAAGGTAATTAATGCCGAGCAGGAGCCAATTCTGCGATTAACAAACGTTGTTTCCCAATGCGGGGCAAAGGGAGGGTGAATTTACCACTGCACACCCGGCCCCATTTCCCTCCCCCCAAATTCTTCCTGGTGCTTGGTTTCGCTGCTCCCTTTCACTCGGATCCTGGCGTTTACATTTGCCCAAGAGCGTGGCATTGCAGGAGCCTGGAGCGCTCCTGCCTGCAAGAGAGGGAGAATCCCGAGTGACTATTTATATGTTTTTAACACCAGTTGATTACGAAGCTGATGCTGCTCTGCAGTGGGTTGGCTCTTCGAGGTGAGCAGCTCTGGAAAGGCTCTGCTTTTGGTGCAACTGATGGTGTAAGCCCTGGGAGCCTTTTGGTGCTTGACAGTTTGATGGAGCTGGAGGTTGCTCTGAGGGCAAGAGATGGTCCCTGGCTGTGGCATGGCTGTACCTTGTCTCATGAGGTCAGTGTGCAGAAAAGGGGTCATAGAATTACAGAATGGTTTGGTTGGAAGGGACTTCAAAAGGTAACCTAGTCCAACTCCCTGCAGGGAGCAGGGACATCTTCAGCTAGGTCAGGTTGCTCAGAGCCCTGTCCACCCTGACTTTGAATATCTCCAGGCATGGAGCCTCCACCACCTCTCTGGGCAACCTGTGCCAAGGTTTCACCATCCTTGTAGTGAAGAACTTCTTCCTAACGTCTAATCTAAATCTACCCTGCTCTAATTTAAAACCATTGCCCCTCACCCTGTCTCTACACACTCTTGTGAACAGCCCCTCCCCAGCTTTCCTGTAGCCCCTTCAGGCACTGGCAGGTTGCTATAAGGTCTCCCCAGAGCCTTCTCTTCTCCAGGCTGAACAACCTCAACTCGCTCAGCCTGCCCTCATAGGAGAGGTGCTCCAGCCCTTTGATCATTTTTGTGGCTTCCTCTGGACCTGCTCCAACAGGTCCATGTCCTTCTTGCGTTGAGGGCTCCAGAGCTGGACATGGTGCTCCAGGTGGGTCCCACCAGAGCAGAGCAGAGGGGAAGAATCACCTCCCTTGACCTGCTGGCCACGCTTCTTGTGATGCAGCTCAAGATGCAATTGGCCTTCTGGGCTGCGAGCGTGCATTGTTGACTCATGTCCAGCTTTTGATCCACCAGTACCCACCAGTACCATTAAGTCCTTTTCTGCAGGGCTGTTCTCTATCACATCATCCCCCAGCATGTATTGATAAGGTGGATTGCTTCGTCCCAGGTGCGGGACCTTGCAGGGTCCCTTGATTACGTCCTTCTCCTGGGTCTCCGCTTGCTGCAGTGGTGCTTCTTAAATTCAACTGAAGGCAGAAATCGTCCCCTCAAAGAGGGGACACGAAATCTTTCTCCCATGTGTAGTCCCAGGGGGAGGCACCATCCCACAGCACCGTGCCCTCCGCCTTCTGCTGGGCTGGGAACAGAGGCTGTGGAGCTGAATATTCACCTGTGGATATAAAGACAAAAGCTTTTGGGGGCCTGTGCCCACAAAACCGAACCTTGGGTGGGTTTGGGCTGAAGACTTGGCACCAGTCTTGGGGTGATGGCATCCCTATCCCAACCCACCAACGCAGCTGTGGCCAACGGGACCAGCTCAGATGGGGCTTTGCTGCTGTGCAGGAGTAAAATATTCACTGAGTAGCAAGAGAGCTGCCTCTGCTGATGAAAAGCAGCAGTTTAATGGCTGCGAATCAATGCTGTTCAGCCTGCCTGGGGTGAAAAAATGCTGTAAAAGCAAAATGGTTTGTTTTGGTGATCGGCTTATAGGCAAGCAAGGGGTTTGGAGCAGGTTTTGCCCCAAAGCTTCTGTGGTCGTTAATAATCCAGAGGCAAAAGCATGGGGACACGGTCCTGATTTCCCTCTCGTGGTGTTTCTTGGTGAGGCCTATGGAGCTATTCTTTCCAGACATCTCCAGCAAACCCCTTCCAGGTCCAGAAATGAAATCCAAGCCAATTTCTAAGTGTCCCAACCCACTCGGTGCAGAACCCGGCTGCTCTGCAATAAATCAGCCACGGTGCTGAGGCAAGGAGATAGGAGGGGGGGAGATTGGATCAAGGAGCGAAGGTGGACAAGACGGATGGTGGGGTGGGAAGGGATGAAACGGCCTGATGGAAATTGAGAGGGAAAAGACAGCAAGGATACTGGGCTCACTAGAAAAGACAAAGAGCTGGGATTTTTCTGCAGGGAGCTGGGAGAGAAACAAAACGCCGAGGAGCGCGCTGCGTTGCTGCTGATGTTGGTCCCTTTTGGGATGTGCCGGGCTTTGCTGGGTGGAGCACAGTGGGACCTGGCCTGGCCATGGTCCCAGCCCAGAAGGAATAGTTTTATTTTTTTTATGAAGAAGAAGAAGAAGGACTGCCGCCCATTTACTGAATACGTTTTGAATGGCTCCGTTGTGAATTAAGGTCAAAATACAATTTTTAAATTCTCAAGCTGTGACGTAGGATTAGCTTTATTGATCTCCTGCATGATTTGCAAGAGCTCCCAATCATTATTCTGGCAGCTTTATCACTCAGTAATAGACTTCCTTTTAGATAATTACAGTTAGTACATTCAATTTTTATCTGCTGTAGGACTTTCCTTTAGATAATCACACTTAGATCATGTTTCTTTCATACATATGGAATAAACTTTGGATAACAGCATTAATTATTTTAGCATTGAAACTTCAAGATTTACAAAAACAGGTTCAAAGGTTAATTATACAAGACGGCTTTCATCTTTAACTTAATATATTTAATCTTGTAACGTAATAAATATATTTTGTCATAACATATCATGTGTTGCAAGACTCATAAATAACGAATATCTACTTTTGGGAAACAAAAATCAGAATAAGCCACATTAACAGATAACAAAAGCTATTTAAAATTGATAAGTTGTACGTGTCTCATTTCAATTCATACCTGTTTCTCATCCCCAGCAGGTCACAGAGAGGTCCCCAAGGGCTGCCAGGGAAAGCGCTGCCGCCTCCTTCCCCAGCCAAGCACCGTGGGTGTTTGAGACCTTTAATTAGGCTTTGCCATCAGTAACGAAGACAGATTTCCCCCTCCAGAACAAGCGTGGGCAGGTGCCTACAGACAGTGCTCCAGCCACCTCCGGAATCAGAAAATATCTTTCCATCTCCCAGACTGGAGCAATCTCTCCCTCCAGTTCCTGGTCATTAAAAGGAAATTAATTTCACCGGGCAGTGCAGTAAGTAAACTCTGATTTCTGGGCTGTTATGACTGTTAACCAGCTAGATCTCACTTTAATAGCTTATTTAAAGCACTGGGCCTCTGACAGCCCGGGTGATGGATGGAGCTGTCAGCGTCTGCTTCGTTTGGAGAGGAGAGGAACATCTCTTAAACTAGAAGCTCTATAAATCAAAAGGATGAAATTCAGCCAGTGCATTTTTCTGGACAGGGGCGTCCTTCTCCCTGCGGAGCGTAACAGGCACTAAATTGAGGTTGGATTTATCGGGTCTGAAACCCCTTTCGACAGCTGCTTTCGTGGCTGGGATGGAAGAGAGCGGGCACGGAGCGGCCAAACCCAACCAAGCTCCTTCTCTTTCGCAAACCCCGACATCGAAGACGCCCACCACCCTCTCTAGGAGCCCCTCAACGGCACTTTCAGAGCAATTCCTCACGGATACAGGGCATCGCTGCTTCTTCCCATGGTTGATGGTCCCCAAACCCCATGTGCTCCTCGGAAACAGGGCAGGAGTTTCATCCCACCCGGAGATTTGGCACTGCCGGACCCATCACGCTTGTGTCAATGGGGAAAGAGCAGCGTGAAGATTTGCACGGGGAGATGGTTCTGCATCCTCCCACCATTACCGGGGCAAACACGGACCCTCATTCAACCCATGGAGCTCAAGGAGAGAACAAACCCTTGTATTTGTTTTTTTTTCCCCCAGCTACAGCCTCACCATCACATGGCACGAGGTTGAGCGATATAACAAATGTTATCAGGACAAACTGTGGTTGCTTCAGGCTCTGCCAGGTTTGAGACCCCGGTAGCACGAGAGCCTTTTCTCTGTGGTTTTTCAAGGCTCCTTAAAGAGCAGAAGCCACCACCCCACCCCCGCCCCCCAGGATGAGTTATTTGCAGCGCCTTAGTTTTGTTTAATATTGAAAGACGTCTAAAACGTGGCTCTGACCTAGATTGGGAGCTCTTTGGGGGCAGGCTGTCTCTGGCACAGGCGGGTTGGGGAGCAGCCGGTGGAGGCAGGGCCAGTGCCTCGCCGAGGAATGCTGCTGCCATAAAATAATCATTCAGGGGTGGGAATTAACCCACTTAATTAGCGGCGTTCTTGGTTTGCTCCTCAGCGAGTGCTCGGAGGTGACTTGAGGTGCGCAGAACCTGCTTGGCCCCGGTGGTCCCCACAGCTGCTCCCATCCTTGCCTTGCTTCCAGGATTGCAATACATTCGGACCTTTCCCTTTCCCTTTCCCTTTCCCTTTCCTTTTCCCTTTCCCTTTCCCTTTCCTTTTCCCTTTCCCTTTCCCTTTCCCTTTCCCTTTCCCTTTCCCTTTCCCTTTCCCTTTCCCTTTCCCTTTCCCTCTTTTAATTTTTCCTTTTTTCTTTTTCCCCTTTTTTCCTTTTTCTTTTTCTCCTTTTTCTCCTTTTTTTTTCTTTTTTCCTTTCTTCTTTTTTCCTCTTCTCATTTCCTTTTCCCTTTCCCTTTTCTTTTTTCTCTTCCTTTTTTCCTTTCCCTCTTTTCCCTTCCCCTTCTCTCCCTTACCCTTTTCCCCTTTACCTTTTCTCTCCCTTTTCTCCATTCCCATTCCCTTTGCCTCACCATGACTCCACCTCGGCAGCCCCCAGCCCCGCTGCCAGCACCCTGTCCTACCACCACAGGCAAGCAGAGGGGTCTTTCAGACTCAAAGAAGGGACATTTTTTTGAAAGAGCAGCCAACATGCTCCTTTTAGGTCAAAATCTGTGTTTTTAAACACTTCCCAACACGAAAGTGCACCTTTGTATAATTCAGAAGTGCAACCACATCACCCTGGGATGGGTGTCTGTAATGACCTTTAAAAAAAAATACAGTTTTCCTTTTTTTTTCTCCAAAAGATGTAAGAATGAGCCTGGCTGCCGTGGGGCTGCCAGGGCTGTTGCCATGGGGAACATGTAAGCTGTACCCCCTTCAATTTGTGCAGAGGATCCATGGAGGGTGTCTCAGGATCCCTTTAGCCCCCAAACCCACTGCACAGCCCCAACGCCTCACACCAACACCGGGCTTCACCTCGTGATGTGCAAAACCCCTTTGGCCCCGGGTGCAAACCTCCTGGCCGTTCACAGCCAAGGTTTGGGTTTGGCAGACAAACTCCGTGATGCTCCCACAGGTCTTTGAGGCATAAATCACTTCGAGCTTTCCTTTTTGGAAGGAGGAGGAGGCATCCTGTGCCGTCAGTGCGTGTCCCTGCCCGTCAGGTTCGGGGGTTTCACTGCAGAACTGCTGAAGGGAAAGGGAGGACTAGTGAACCACATAATTAGTTTTTGCTTCAGTGATTAATATCACTTGCAAACAGGTAATCGCAGCCCGAGCAGGCTCCTCCGCGACTCTTTTCCTAATGAATGAATAGAGCTGGCTGGTCCTTTGCCTTTTCATATGAATACAAACGGTGGTGGCTGCTGCTGGAGCAAATAGAGCATCTCGCAGCGAGAGCAAACCTCTTCATACGGGATCAGAAACTCCCTGATATTCCCCAGCAGCTCTTTCGCTGCTGCCTGATCTGAAGCCATCCCCTTGCAAACCCCCAGCCCAGCATCCTCCTGTCGCCACCCGGCAGCGATATTGACCTTTCCAGCCTTCCCTGCAAGTTGATAATTCCAGTTTGCTATCAACAACACAGCAAACAGCCCGGAGAATCACATTTGAGGAGCAGGGGTAAAAATTGAGCGCGGAAGCGAGCGGGCGGGCTCGCTCGGCATGCGGGAGAGGCATTTGTACTTAAGTAATTGGATAGCGACGGCGTATAAAATCGTAATGGTTCTGTAATCTTGTCGTACAATAATCCGGCGCGCGGCTGCAGAGCGCGGCTCCCCCTCCCCGACCCCCGAGCAGAGCGCTGCCCTCCTTTAAACGTGATTTAACGAGGCTGGAAGAGCAAGCTCTGATTGCTCTGCTTTTTGCAGGCAGGCGGTGCGGCTGCCGCTGCGGAATAATAATTATTTGGGGGAACGTTGCTCTGGGGCTGAGCAGGGCAGCTCGGTGTAAGGATGAGCCCCAGGGTCACCCCCGGCGTGTCCCCAGACGGGATGGAGGGCGATGAAACTTGGCAGTCCATGCCAGAAGCCTGGAGCTTCTCTTTTTCTCTTTTCCCCTTCTTTTTTTTTTTTTTTTTTTTTTAATAGCCTGAGCAGTTGTCCAGGCCAGTTGTCCTTGGGTGCTGAATAACTGCCTCTTCCCACTGATATTTCAGGATATAATTCCCAGGTGTAGGCTGTACCTCTCTTTACAGACCCTGCTCAATGGTAACAGGGGTCACGACTCAGTGAAGCCGGGGACACAGCTGACCCTATTGCTAGAATATCCAGGCACTTCTCGTATGTTTAAAAATAGAAACACCAATAACGATCTGTCTCCCTATCAAGTCCGGAGGGGAAGTATCTTGATTAGCTTATAGATCTCCTTGTTTATGTGCATGTGACCCCTGCGCCCGGGGGTGGAGATGGAGGAGGTGGGGATGCACAGGGAGAAATTGGGGAGCAGCCGGGAGGGGAGAACCCCCTTTGGCCACACCTGTGGGTCCTGGTGTGGGTGTCCAGATGGTGCTGGCATCTCCAGGTTTGTGTCCCCAAAATGCCCTCGGAGACTGGTTTTCATCAGGGTGGCTGGCGCAGAGCTGATGGATGAGCTTTTGGGGTGCCGGGCCGGGCTGTGTCACCGTGATTGATAACGGGAGGATGGGGAAATATGAACAGGGAGAAGGATGAAAAATGCAGGAGATCACGAGCTGCTCATGTTTTGTGTCGGCTTGCGATGCGCGATACGTGGCGGGGGTCCACCCAACGCTTTCACCCTCAGGTCCCTGCACACGAACCCGAGGTCCCCAGGAAAAACCTGTGGCATAAGGCTGGGGCTGTTCCCATCTCTCTGCTTTTTTATGTGACCGGGGAAAAGCCACTTCATCTTCCTTCCCAAAACCCAAACTGGTAACACGGAGTGGATTATTTTGCAGCCCGCGGTTACTACTTTTTTCTATCCAAATTAAACTCCAATCGGTGCAAATGGGAAAAGAAGAGGGGAAGGCGCTTGAGTCCCTTCCAGCCAGCGAGCGGGTTGATATGGAGGTCACAGGCGTGGGCTGGGTGTGTGGATTATCCACGGCTGGGTGTGTTCAGCTGGTGGGATTCAACCCTATAGACAGAGGGAGCAAAACGGGGCAGCGGTGTTGCCCACTTCACCGGCCGGCAGCTGCCAGGAATGTGTGAGTTATGACCAACACGTTGCCGGATGGCTGGGGAGGGACCGGCTATGTTTTTAAAAAGTGATTTACGCTCTAATCGGTCTTGAAGCTTCATTATTCCAAGCATTAGTGTGTCTGAGCCAGTGGCCTTATTTGTTAATGCACTGAAAGCAGCAGCAGATGTGCTATTTTTCATCTGCGACCCGATCAGCTCGCTGATTCATCTACTTCCATTTTCATTTCCCTGTCATTGATTTATTAATGATGTCTTACTTATCTGGGGCTCTTTCAGAGGGCTCCTATGGCCCAGCCCCCGGAGAGATGCTGTAAGAGCCCCCTCCCTTCTTCAGATATCCCGTTTTCCAAACCATATTCATCCTCATCGCTCCAGAGATTAGATGCTTTAATCATTCAGTCACTGAAACAACCTCTATGGCTTGTACAATCTATGGGTAATTGTCCACTGAGAGAGCAACCTCCCTCTTTTCCCGTGCAGAAAGCGCGCCCTGTCCTTCAGGAATGTATTTGGACATGGGGAGACGTGGGGGCTCCATCCAGGAGCTCGACGGGATGCAGAGGGGAAATGCCCAGACTGAGAAAATTGACTTTCTTGCTTTTCTATCCCCTCTGGGTTGGTCCAGCTTATAATAATCCTAGGGGCAGAATTCGTGCAAGAAGCTCAATTCCTCCCTTACTTTGAAAAGCTGGTGACGAGTTTGATCAAACAGTGGGGAGTGTATATGGGTTTTCTTGGACAAGCAAGCCCTTTCTACATGGCCTATTTGACCCGCACTGAGTTGGATCCATGAAAAAAAATACTTATTTTCTGCATCCTGTTCCAAAAATGTCTTTATTCCCACACCTCTCCTAAGAGCGAGCCTGGACCAGGTTATTGGTTTGCCTTTGCTGTGTAACGGGATTTTCCTCCTACAGAAACTTATCTGGCCATTGATGAATCTCTTCTGGACAAGCCACCAAGCAGAGGGAGCTGCAGGGACCTGAAACAAAGCTGTGGGCACCTCTGTCCCACAGTAACCCCAGGGACGTCTGTCTGTGGTCCCTGCCAGGCCCTTGGCATCCAGCCTCTCTTGATATTTTCCTCCTGAAACCTTTTTTTCACTCGGCATCACGCTGCACAGAGTAAATCCGTGCCCCAAAACCACCTCTTACTGAAAAGTATCTTTTTATTGAGCACCTTCGGGGCTTTTCGGAAGCCAAATTCCACCCTTAAGCACACACATAAAACCAGTGAATTTGAGGGAAGTTCTTTTAGGTTTATTCATACATCCCCTGTGCTCTTATTCAGCCTGCCCTAAAGCATCATCCCGCCTTGCTCCTGCCTTTCCTGCTGGGAACGTCTGGGAAATCTTATCTGTTTCCAGCTGCTCAGCTGAATCCCTGGGGGAACCATCTTTTGCTTCTGGTGATATTTGAGAGATTTACGGTGTTGTTCAAGTAACTGATCCTCGAGCCTCAGATGTGCCAAGTGATCTTGCTGCTCCATCCCATCACTGCTTTGATTTCCAGCCTAGTTAACTCCTTGGCTCTTTGCAGGATAATCATCTTATTATATTGTATCTTGGCCTTTATTGGAAACATGGCTTACCCTTCTTTTTACTTGCAGGAAAAATAAAATTTCTTGGGTTTTGGCTGTTTGGTTTTTTTTTTTCCCTTAGCATCCTGTTGAATATTATGCGCTGATAAGGGACCTGCAGGATTAGAGCCAACAGGTCTGTGTTACATTATTGGCACTATAGACAAGCCCTTGCTGCTTTTATAAATGTAAGTACCTTTCCAAATCAATAAATCATCATTAACATTGCTTTAAATTGGTACGACACATCGAGGGAATTTGCTGGGTAATTCTTTTTCTTCCTGATTAATTTACTTTGTCCGTGTAAAATTCAAACACTTCAGGGGCAGATCCTCATCTTGTCCTGGATTTTCACCAACACCATCTCCAAACGCTCGCTTGGACGTGTCCCAGCTTCAGCTGGGCGCCATGAGAGGGGAAAAAAAAAAATAAAAATGATCCTGTGGTTTTGTTCTCTTTCAGAAAGGAAAATATCCAATGCCACAAACAGGAATAAAACCCTTCTGGGAGCAATAGTCTGGGAGGTGCTATTCTCTTCCCCTGAGCCACACATGCTTGCTTTCTAAGACTGCCCAAATCTGCATTGAAATGGAAGAAAAGAGCTCAGTGTTTCGATCCGGGCTGGGAATAATAGACGTTTAGAATCGCCTGGGGAGTGCACTGCACCCCACCTGCTTCTCCCCCACAATTAGGGCCGCTGAGCTAAAGCCGCTTGCTCGGAAAAGCCCCGAAGCCACGTTTGCACATTGACACAGCCCGTTACCCTATCTCCTCCGGTTGTCACTATTTATTAAAGATTCTGGAAATGTGCAAAGCTGCCTCTTTCTGCAAGGAAGGGGCCTGTTATGTGCTTGGGGGAGACCAAAACTGCCCCTGCTCCGAGGCGTGAAGTAACTGAGATCTGCTACTGTGGCTACGTATTTATTCTGCTGTGGCTACTGATTTATTCCCTGGGCAGGAAACTTTCCAAACTTCCTTATTTTTCCTAAACCATTTGGCAAACAAAGCACCTGAGCACCTCAGCCCCTTGGAGAGAACCTCAACCCCTGGGCTCACCTTCCCTCTCATGGGGTGAAATGCAGCTATTACATCGGGGTACCTCACTTCAGCACATCACACATACCCCCCGTGCCCCTTATGGTCCCTTTTTAATGGGGTATGGATTAAAATCACTTTTTTTTAATGTGTTCCTGCCCACAGGCACTTTGCAAACTATGGTTCAGCCTCCCCATGACTCCAAAGTTGGGGGTCTCCTTTCCCCTGTATTTTCCCTCCCAGCGTTTTTGCATCTAGGGTTTGGACTGGAAATCCCTTTTTTTTTTTTTTTTTTTTTTCCCTCGGATGATTTTTTTCTTTCTCTGCTTGCTCACAGCATCCCAATAACTTGGTGCACAAATTTGGGGAGAGCCGGGCGGTGATGTGGCGGCTTGGGCTGCCCTCTCTTGGCGTTTGTGCATGTTGCACAGAGGAAAATCCCCAGCCGGAAAAAAAAAAATAAATCCGCGTTTCAAGACAGCGTCTTCCCCGATACGGCTGCCTTCCTCACCGTGCTCGATGAGACAGGCTGGTTTAAAGCTCCTCCACCCTCCGCTTTCATTTACATAGTGGTCAGGTTCCCTGTTTTAAGGTCAGGGACCGTATTGCGACTCCTTGATTCGGGCACATCTGTCTGCCGGCTTCCCTGATGAACCTTTTCAATCTCGCTTTTGGCCCTTACGGTAGCTTCGAAACAGCCCTTGGGGGAGTAATTAAGGATTTTTTTTCACAGCGTTTGTGAACGTGACCTCCTGCTTCCACCCTCCTCCACCCCTCGAGTGTGGAAATCACTGCAGTGCACATGTGATAAGGCACGAAATCCCCCTGAGTCATGAGGGCACGCTGCTCCACCGCGCTTGGCAAGTCCTGCGACTCCTTCTTGGCAGGCAGGCTGCTGGATCTCATCAGTGAGACAGAGAAAGGTTACAGTCGAAGGTTATAGACAATTTTATTTTTATTTTTTTTTAACTATTTGGATAATATTGGTCTGGTTAATCGCTGATCTGCAGCTTGCTGTTTTCTCGCTCTGCGAGCTGCAGCGCTGGGTGGGGGCACATGATGCTAAACCCCAACCTGGCCCGGGAAAGGGATGTTTCCCTCCTTTGGAGATGGTGGTCATCTTCTCTGTGATTTTCTCCATCTGTTGTGCTTTTTTTTCGCTCTCAGGGCTTCGCATTTGCAGAGAAGAGACTTGGGGGGATGCTGCTTGCAGGGGCATCTGGGTCACGCCACGTACTGCTGTGCTGCTAATATGGTAGGAAGGTGGAGGTCAGCATCTTTCCTTGGGCTCTGAAGCAAAACCAGCTGAGGGTTCAGTTGAAAAAAAGGCTTTTTTTTTTTTTTTTTTTTTTTTTTCCCCTGAAGTAAAGATTTTCTAGAGTCACTCCATGGTCAAGTACCTTCTGGTTACCGGAGCTTAAACCTGCCTCTCCTCGTGGAGTGTGGGTGTGGGTGCACCAAACATTTGCAGAAGTGGTACCAGGAATAAGGAAAAAAACACCCTAAAGCCACATCGTCTTTCTGACCTGTTTTGTAAAACAGCCCTTTGGTTTCCAGGCACCCCTATCTCTGAGGGGCCAAAGGACACGCTGCTCTCTGTCCCCGTGTTTGTCACAGAGACCTGATAAAATAGCTCTTGATTGCTAATTTCTCTGCTGGGTTTTCCTCTGAGGCTCTTATCAGGATGGTGGATAAGACAATGTGAGACTGAGCGAGTGGGTATGTCAGATAAAAAAATAAATGCTGTGCCTTACAAGTCCCCTCGTGCATCCATGGATTTGCTGCAGCAAAAGCCAAGACGTTTTTTCCCCTTCTCTAATTTTTTTACAAAGTAATGATCTGTTCCTGATGAGAACAAAACCAGAAAGCTGGAGCTGAAAACGCCGTTGTATATGAAAATACCCATTAAACGGCTGCTCTCTGACTCTTGCCCAGCGGGGCTGAAGGTTTTCATTAGCAGAGGACTGCATTGCAGTTCCCAGCCAGCTCCCAGCAGCCGGGCCACGCTCCGGTGCTTTGGACGGAGCAGCAGCCACACGTCACCCACTGTGTCACCCAGAGCTGCCACATCTGGCCCTGGTGAAAAGGACCCCAGCATCTCCTGAACACCATCCCTGAAGCTGAAAAGCCATGAGGATTTTTTTTTTAATTCTCATCTGAGTATTCACAGACTATTCCTCTTTGGTCAGCCGGTTTAAGGGAATTACCTGTCTTGCTGCCATCGCATCTCTGGGGAGGGATATTTGTGGGGTGTCGGTGTTGGTGACACCAGAATGCTGTGGGATCCAGACCAACTAGCCTCAAGTGATGTCTGGAGGTGGAGCATTGCCTTTCCTCCTGTAAATTGCTTCCAAAAATCAAGTTTACACCAGGGTAGCCCAATGCCCCCACATTGCACCCCAAACTGAGTGTTGGCCCTAATCTGTGCTATAAAAAGCAATGTTTTTCTTTCTTCTTCTTTTTTAACCCAGCAGATGACTCCTCTGGGTGCAGCAAGGAGGGTGACCTTGCACCTCTATGAATCGGTGGAGCCCCAACTTGTGGGAGCCTTGCCTGGCTCTCGGTCCCCACCTCCCACATGCTCAGCACCATCCTGTCCTCTTAGGTAGCCCCTTCTCTTCCAGCCTCAGCCTGGGACAGAGGCAGAGCTGCTTTGGTCTCAATCCCAAAGATGCTCTGGAGGCCCCGGTCAACAATGCAGCTGGGATAACGCTGATGACCCAAAACTGCTTTCCCGAAATACCTTCATATTCTCTGCCAACGTCCGATATTTGTGCTGCCCTGTAACGCAGAGCACAAGCAAAAACCCTCTGGTTTGCAGAAACGACCTAAAGCCAGTAATTGGGTCCTTGGCTGGTGCAGGGAGGGGGAAGGAGGGGGGAGGCTGCGGCTGCCCGGGCCCCTCCATCCCTGAGCGCTGCTGCCATCTAATGCCCAAGGCTGGATGGAGCTGGGATCCAAATCCGAGACGGCATCACTCGGGAAAAAAAAAACACAAGGACATCTTTCGGGTGCCAAGGGAGAAAAAGATTAACCCCCTTTCATAGAGGGTTGTTGTTTCTGCAGGTGAATGATGCTCTTTTCCCCAAGGGCAGCCCAAAGAACCTTACAAATAAATGTGAATCGTGCAAGCAGGGCTGTGGGGTAGCCCAGGACGCTTTTCAGTTACAAGCTGGTCCTTTTGGATGAATGCACTCAAAACCTGCAGGAAAACCATCTTCCAGCTCACTGGGGCCAGGACTCCAGTCCTGCAGAAACTGCTTCGCCTCAGTGTTTTTCTGTCACGGAGATGAAGGAGTTTGTTTCTCGGGTAGCAGGGATGATTGCTGGCCAGGAGGTCTGCAGAAAGACAGCGTGATTTCTTCAGGTTGGTCTTATGGATTCGTTAATCTCTATATTTAAGTAGTGTTGCTATCTATAATGACTTTTTATTTATTTAGCAGTCTTCAAAGTACTCAGCAGCAGGCTTCCTACTTTGCGTCACTCTTGAGAGTGTTATTTTTTTCCATATGTCTTTATATTCACAATTATTGCTCGCCCAAATGCATGTGAAATGGATTAACACCTGGCTTTTCTCCTGCCCAAAGAGTAACTACAGTTCTGGGAATAGGAAGAGTGGTGGGACCCTCTAAGTAATGGCTGTTTAATCTCCTGAGGATCTTGGAAATCACCAACAGTAACTTCATGTTTCTCTCACATTATTGGGATGCAGAAGGCAGGAGGTGTATGTGGCTGAACACAAGTAAAAACAACATTTGGAGGTCACATCATTTGATGTTGCCTCTGTCTTTTGGAAAGGTGCTGCTCAGCACCAAGGTGGAGACCTGGGGAGTGAGAAGGGCAGAGGTGGAGGGTGCCAGTGCATCTGAAGCCGATGACCCATGTATTCACAGGACCCAACCAAGGAGCTTCGTAATAACTATGCCAGAAATAAAGGCTTCGTTTTATTTAGTTACCACAAAGATGTTCACATCTGTGCAGGCCACGGAGCTCCTCATGGGAGCTCCTGGGCTTTCTGCCAGCCAGCAAGGTGGTGAAGCTCATGCAAGTGGTCATAGAACCAGTGTGTGGCCTCCAGGCTTTGTATCGGGTAGGAAAAAAGCTTTTTCTCCTTAATTATTCCTTCACCACCAGAAAATCTCCATCTACACACACACATTTGGAGGTCACAGGGCATCCACCCACTGCCTCTGGCACTGCTTGTGCAGCAGTTACCTCCTGCCAGGAAAACACTTCTTGCTGTTTTTTAGCTCTGCCCTTCGCTTTGGATGAGTCCAACGTTAGAGGTTTTCTCCAAAAATTGAAGAGTGGATGCTTATGATTTAAGGATGAAGTCTCATTGCAAAGGTATGGTCGAACAACCTCAGGTTCCAGTGTAAGTTGAGGAATGACTTATTAGAGAGCAGTGTAGGGGAAAGGGACCTGGGAGTCTTGGTGGACAGCAGGATGGCCATGAGCCAGCACTGTGCCCTTGTGGCCAGGAAGGCCAATGGCATCCTGGGGTGTATTAGAAGGGGGGTGGTTAGTAGGTCGAGAGAGGTTCTCCTTCCCCTCTACTCTGCCCTGGTGAGACCCCATCTGGAATACTGTGTCCAGTTCTGGGCCCCTCAGTTCAAGAAAGACAGGGAAGTGCTGGAGAGAGTCCAGCACAGGGCAACTGGGATGATTAAGGGAGTGGAACATCTCCCTTATGAGAAAAGGCTGAGGGAGCTGGGGCTCTTTAGTTTGGAGAAGAGGAGACTGAGGGGTGACCTCATTAATGTTTACAAATACATCAAGGGTGAGTGTCACGAGGATGGAGCCAGGCTCTTCTTGGTGACAACCAGTGATAGGACAAGGGGTAATGGGCTGAAACTGGAACATAAGAGGTTCCGCTTAAACTCGAGAAGAAACTTCTTCTCAGTGAGGGTGACGGAGCACTGGAACAGGCTGCCCAGAGAGGTTGTGGAGTCTCCTTCTCTGGAGACATTCAAGACCCACCTGGACACATTTCTCTGTAGCATTATCTAGGAGTTCCTGCTCTGGCAGGGGGATTGGACTTGATGATCTTTCGAGGTCCCTTCCAATCCCTGACATTCTGTGATTCCGTGATTCTGTGACCAGAGACCCCTGTCCTTTGCAAGGACGCGGCTGTGCCGTGGTCTCCAGCAAAATAAACACCTTTGAGAGGGGACAGCTGTGTTTGCAAAGAGCAGGAGGGATCAAACTAGGAAACTTTCTGCCTTGGTGCTCCGAGGGGTCTGGCCAAGGCTTCCTGGTATCCTGTCCCCTCCTACCGTGCCAGCAGGCACCTGGCCGAAGCCAATGCTACGTGCAAGGAGATTAGGTAAAACCAGCTCTGTGTTTGGGGTCTGAGTGCTTCTTTCAATTTAGCTTAACTCGCTGAGGAATTGACTTAAACTAGATTGATATAAGCCACTCTTATAAGATTTAAGCCCCATCGTAAGAGGATGTGCTCATGGTTTTACACTGTATTAACCCAAGCATTTGAATAACAGCTCTGGGTTAGGTCTGTACTTGGGTTTTATGCCAAATTGTTGCAGTTACAGGCCTTGCTGTTTCTTTTAATTGGTGAAAAATGTTAACGTAGATTCACTTACACTGATGAGAAATTATCTTAGTGGGTTACCTCTGGGAGTCATCTAGCTTTTCCAAGAGCAGGTATGAGGAGGGTTGCATGCTCAAAGGGAAGGAGTTTTGTAAACCCAGCTAGCACTTAATGTATTTTAAGCAGTGTGGAGAAGAGAGGAACCAAAATATTTATTTTAAAAAAAATTAAAAAAAAATTGAACCTCTTTACTTCCTTCTGTGGCCAGCAGCCTCTGAAAAGGAGGGAGGGCAGACAAGACACATGTCTGGGCTGGAGCAGCATATCCTGCAGCAGCGGTTTCCTGCTCTAAACCCAGTGATTTTTGGCTAATGTTGTTTTTTATGATGCGCCTGCGGGCTCTGCCAGCACCTTACCCTCGTCACAGCTCCGGCTGACGAGAGATGTTGGTCCCACGTAGGGCTGGACACCTGTGGAAGCAGAGCTCAGCTGCAAAACAGCAAGTTTTGGTTAATCTCTCTCCTAGCACGGTATATCCCTTGCACGTATATGCTGCTGCTCTCTAATAGTATTAATAATTCTCCCTTTATTTCTCACTCAGACACTCTTGGAAGGATCATCCAATTTAAATCACAGCTTCTTTAGTTAGCGTGTGTCACCACGAGAGGGCAATAAATCATCTAATTACAATGACGGAGCCGGTGTCCTTTCACAAAGCCACCCATGATGAACTTAAATGGATTTTAAACATTAATATAATAGGCATTTAGTAAAGAATGGGAAGGAAAAAGAACATTTTAAACAAGCCAGCAGGTTTCCCTGAATGTATTTGGGATGCGGGGCTTGGATTGGCCACCAAAAACCATCCTGATGTGCAGCGTGATGCTGGAATTAAAATCGGGGAAGGGAGTCCTGCCTCTTTGAGATGCTAATTCGGGTAAAAGCTCATTTTGAGGAGTGCAGACGTACTGACCCTAATGATTCAGAGCTATTTGGAGAGCTAATGGAGGGTTACTAATTTCAAAGCATATCAATCTCATAAAAAGTGACGGAAGATAGTTCTTTTCTCAACTGTCCTGAGGGATGTCTGGGGGCTAACTGGCGCCTTCCTGAGCCAGCCACTGGCTCCACATGCTGAAATGTTCTGCCATGTCTATGGCTGGGGTTTGGCCCTATGAAAGCCAAGGAAAAGCCACTTTATGCTCCAGGCTGATGCTGTGACATGGCCACTCTAATCTCATGGGGTTATTTTTGCTGTAAAATGGTTCTACTCTCTTCTCTTTCCCCCAGAGTCATGCAGCAGGGTTCTGGTGGGTGTTTCGTGGCTCCTGTTGGCAAATCCTCAAGTAAGGCCACCCATGGTAGCATGAGCAAATGGTTCCTACCTCTTGAGGGATGGGTGCTTGGGGTAACCTTGGCTGGTTGTTGGTTTTGAGCTGCTAGAGGAGTGAGGATGGAAGATATCCCTGAGTCACCCGACTTCAGCACAATCTGGTCTTGGTGTTGATTGGTCTCTGATGGGAGGTCCCGCATCCTCAATGTCCTCATGTCCCCAATCTTCCCAGCTCCTAAAAAGGGTCTGCTTAGTGACGCAGAGTCCGGCTACAGCTCATTACTCAGCTGGGACCCCAGGAGGTAAACAAGTCTCTGTTTTATCCCCACTCATCAGGAAGTCTCAAATTCTGTCTTGGCCTCGTGTCTGTCATGCCCTGGGGCAACAGAGCATTTGCCCATGGGGAAGAATTGGCTGTTCAAGAGGTTTGGGGAGTTTTAAATGCTGCAATACAATTTGTTCCTGGCATATTCAGATCACTTAATCTCTTCCATTTGCCTTCTTGTGCTTGGTTGGATGAGACATCAAGCTGTTATCCTTGCCTGCTGCGGAGTTCAGAAACAGGGAGATACCAGAGATTTTGTACAGGAATTCAAAATCACTTTGATGAACTGAGGTCAGAAATGAGCAGACACAAGTCATCACAGAATCACAGAATCATAGAACATTTTCAGCTGGAAGAGACCTTCAAGATCATCAAGTCCAACCTTTTCCTAACCCTATCAACACCACTAACCCATGTCCCTCAATGCAACATCTACCTGTAGTCCTCAAGGCCCAGGGCTTCTGGATACAGTTAGGAGGGAAAAATAAGACACACAAGTGTAAAATGGAGAAGAGATGGGAAAACAGGAACATTGGGTGGCAAGTTGTGAAAGCAGAACATATCACAGCCTAAGTCCAATGTGGCACTAAAGAAGAACTTAATTTGGGGATTTATTATAAAGAAAGTCACACATGAGCACTGGCAGGGAGTTGTCCTGCCTTGTGCGCTCTCACAAAGTGTGAGGGGAAGTACTGTGTCCAGACTGGGGTTTCAAAACATTGCAAGCAACCTGGAGGTTGCTTCTGAGGGGAGAACAGAAATGATCCTGGGCCATGGCTGGTGAGGGGACATGAGCTACGGGCCTCCCAGAGGAGGAATTACCCCTCTTGTTCCTTGGTCAAATGTCCAAGCAGCAACCACTGCACTTGAAAAAAAACTGAGCTGAGTTGGAAGAGCAATGACGTGATGAAGGGACCATGCGGAGCCTCCGTCTTGGAGCTTTCCAGGACAGGGAGCTCCTGGAGATGTACCGGGTCATTCAGACCTTACCCAGCACCAACTTCATGGCCATCAGGACCAAAGCAAGGCTGACAGGAGTGTTATTAGTTCCATCTGGGAGAAGAAGCTGGGGAGGTGTTAGAGATACTGCTTGCCATCACCTCTGGAGGTCCTCTGCAGCCCTGCATGTGCCTGAGCCCTTCTGCTTTGTATTCTCAATTTAAGGCTAATCACCAGGCTTAAACCATAAGAAAAAGCTAGGAAACCAACCTTAATCTGCCAATGAAACCTACAGCACAGTCGGTGCTTCAATCCTATCAAGAAGAGGTGCTGCAGGCAGGGGAAGGCTTCGGGACAGGACACATCTGCTATAAGTAGTTATCAGAGAGCAAAGGAACCCCACGCTACAGGTTCTTTTGAAAAATAAGGGGATGGCAACAGTTGAGGTCACCTCTTTTTAGAGCAAATCCTAACATAAGGTTTAATCTATCCTCTGTGCAGCATCACTCATGTCTGGGTCATCAAGGAGGGCACCTGGGTCCTGCTGGTAGCACTTCTCAGCATCTTCCATTCTCATGAGCAATGGGATGGAGGAGGACAGTACAGAAGTGAGAGTGCTGGACACCCCGACAACTTATTTGCAGCAGTCTTGGACTAATATTTCCCAGGCTTTCCTCCAGACCACCACTGGGAAGGCTGGGAGGGTGAGTGAGTTCAGTCCTGAACACGAAATGGAGAAGGAGGACACGGAGATGCAGAGCCCAGCCAAATTCTGCACTGATTTTCATAACTAATCAAGATCCGGTATGAATATGAGATTGAAAGACCTCAAAGCTGATTAAATCTGTTTGATATTTGAGGGTTTTCTCCCCCTCCCTCCCCTTTGTTAAAGGACAGTCTCCTCCTTCAAAGTGAGCGATGGTCTAAAGTCATAATGCCGATTATTGCTGAGATTCTCACACCAATGTGGTGAGGAAAGAAGGAGGGGGGGGAATAAAAATCCCTGTAGGGTAGTTTAAAGTCGGCGTGAGTAGTGTGTAATCTACCCAACAGGATTGATCCAGGTCAGGCATTAAAGGCTAAAATGGATTAAACAAAAGACATTCCCCTTGTAACAAGAAGGAAAAACTTCAAAGGTGGGATTTGTTCTTGTTATGACAAAGGAAGTGGATTTACCAAGTGCCTGGGGGCACACCCCTCCGCGGCTTTCAATTTGCTCGAGTTGCTATGAAGAAACAGGACAAAATGCGTGGGGGTTTTCGCCGCGCGCTTCGGCGCTGCCGGAGCCCTCCCCGGGGTAAGAACGTTGGGTTAAGAGGATCGGCTTGGCACTGCTTTTTCTTGTTTTGTTTTGTTCGCTCTTTAAGGGGAAAAAAGAGAGAATTAAAAAAAAAAAAAAAAGGCAAGGAGGGGGAGAAGCAACAAAAGGCGGGTAGAAAGGGAGGGTTGGTGGGATGTCAGAGGGAAACGTGATGGTTGAGGGTGGTAGGAATGGGTGGTACAAGCGCTGGCAGAGATGAGATGGGATGGGGAATGGGCCCTTCAAAGCAAAGAAAGACCAGATTGTCCCAGGCAGGGGTGACTGGTGGTGTAAGGGCTGAAAAATGGGCCGATCCTGCCTGAAATACCTGCTACTGTCTGCAGGTGCTTTTTTCTTCTTGCTCTTCACCATTCGCACCATGGCTGATGTTGGTGCAGATTGTCCCTGGTGAGTGGCAATGCAGCTCTGGGCCAGCACGTCCACATCCAGCTCTGCACCTCCATGGAGGAAAGGGGACCTTCAGGAAACCAAATGTCAGCAGGTCTCCAGGTGAGCATTGCAGCCACTTGCTTTTATGAGGCTTTCACCCTGCCATGGGGGAATTATTGGTTTCTCTTGTTCTTGAACGCACTCCAGAGCAAAGCTAATTCTCCTTCCTGGCTGAGAAAGAGGCAGCTGGCATGGTGGAAGCAGGGCGTGGTAGCAACAAGGCATGGTGGCAGTGAGCCCTGCAGCCTACAACACCACTCCCTCCGTCTTCTCCAGGTCCTGCTAGCACCACAGAGAACCTGCTGTGACTCTGGCATCAAACACTATTGTGACTCACTGAGGAAGCCCATAAACTCTCAGAATTTTCCCGGCATCGTGCTTCCACAAAGGCTTGTCCATCCAAATCTGGAGCATCTCAAGCTGGGCTGGACTGAGCTCTTGGACAATCCTACAAAGATGCTGCATGGTGGGAGTGTGGTGGCTCCCACAGACTCTGATACCTCTAGTTGCTGAGTTCCAAACTACAACACAAAGGAGGATCTTTGAAACCAAACTTGTGTCATTTTTGATAATTTCTTTAAGGTAACAAGCCCCTAGGTCTAATCTGTGTGATTATAGCCAGGTGTAGGTCATAGGTCTCGATGTGACCGTGTGTGTGTTTACAAGTTTTCCACATTAAAGCCAGGTTAATTCTGTTATGAGGTGGATCCTTGCTATAGTGCATCACTGGGCTACTGTATTTCTAATTACTCACCTAATGTAATTAGGCAACTGGATCTAAGCTGTCATCAGGAGGAGGGGTCCCCAGGTTTGCGCAGTGACAAGCCTATTGCAATTAAATGTGACACACTCAGTTATTGAAATGTGAAAGAATCTTTGGGAAACTCCACCTCCATCCATGTATGTTCTCCATATTAACTCACAGTTCTGAGCTACAACTTATTTATTTGTGATCAGAGAAGAAGGACTTCTTATCTTTCAATGCCTGATGCCCCTAATTAGGGTCATTATTGTACACAGGCCTTGGAAGTATATTCCAAAAGGCTGTCTCGGAACATGAGCTCCTTTTCACCAAGTCCCAGGCTGAGGAGCTGGGAGCAAGCTGATTTGTCTCTGCAGAGTCTTTTCTTAGGCTCAGTATCCTCCTGGTGAGACCATCTCACCCCTCACTGGGAAGGACACTGGAGGACTGATAAGGACTAATAAATGGCGAATAAGGATGCTCACAGTTACAACAGAGCATTTTTCCCTTTTTTTGCAATATGTTTATTTTCACAGAGCATGTCCAAAGTTCTTTAAACAAAAGTGTGAATGGTTCTTGTTGAGATCACATCCCAGCACGAGCCCCATCTGAAAAAAAATCAGTAGAAGAGGAAGGTGGCAGAGCTCTGCAAAGCCTCGAGTAGTGGGCATGGCAGAGGAGAGTAGAGAGTTTTGGTTTGTCTCATAAAGCCGAGACTAGCAGGGTCCTCAGACAGGTTGGTGCGTCATTTCCAAGTAGCCAAAGTAAGCCCTTCCTCTCAGGACACATGATGAAGCTGTGGACCTCTTCATCACAGGAACCCGTGCAGGTCCATCAGACCACCGCTGGCTGGAAGCAGTTGCGTGGCAGACCAGTGGAGGTGAGGAAAAGGAGTGAAGGTACCACTCCGTGCTTAACTTCTGATCCAGGGAGCAGCAGCTGCCAGCACTGGAGAAGGTCTGCGGGGTGAGGTGGGCTTTGAGGCAGCATGGTGAGGCTGGTCCTGTCCTTCTCCAATACCACTGCCTGCACAGCTTTGGTTTATTGCACTTGTAGTTAATAACGTCTGTGAAAAGCTTAAAAGCCAGTCCCATTTAAAGGTACATAATTGATTTCTACTTGAATGAGTTGTTGAGTTATTCCTGCTGTGGTTCATCCAGCTCCATCCTTCTCACCCCTTTTTGTCACTTCCCGAGGACACTTTGACTTGCTCCTGAGCAATCAGGAGCCTTTGCTGGGGGTGTCAGGACAGAGGGGGACACGGAGTGGGCCTTTCTGTGACCACAAGATTCCCAACACGATGACCTAGCCTTACATCCAGAGAGGGACTGATCCAGGCTGCTCTATGCCTCAGTTTCCCCTCTCTAGGGCAAGGATGCTGCTGCATGGTCCTCCTCCCCATCTTCTCTAGGCAGAAGGGCAAAGACCAATGCACTACACCCCATGAACATTTCTGGGGTCTTTTTGTGAGTCTTGATTTTGTTTTGCATCTCACAGCTGGGCAGTGGTCATATGGACAACCATATCAGCCCTGAACATGCTCCGGGTGATCTCTCCTCATTCCCAGCTTGAAAATCTCCACCATCTAAACCACGCATTGTACGACCTCTTTCTTGATTTTATCTCAGCACCCATCGACACACCAGGGCCACAGCCCGACATCCCAGGGCCGCCAACTCCTCCACCCTCCACAGCTCTCCCACCTCCTGCTCCTTCTGAGGTTGCTTCGAAATCTCACTGGGTTTTTTTTGAGTTTTAGCAAACACCCTCTAGCCTTAATTTCTTTTTCACCTTCCTATTTTCTGCTCCCTTGAATTGGATTTATGTGCCCCGCAAACTTCGCACATTCTGAAAAAGCTAAGCATGAATTTGCCAGCTCCGCAGGTGAGATTTCTGCCCCAGGTTGAGCAAGGAGCCCTTGCAACGTGGGGAAAATGTTTGCCTGATTACACTCTATGACCACTGAAACTCTTGTTTGCACCAGGTATTCAGCTCAGACAGTCTTAAAAACAGGGGAAAAAACTACAAAAATCAAGCAAGGAGTCATGGAGCTCACATGACATGGGGCAGTGCAGAAGAATGGTGGCGTTGGCAGCGTTGCTAAAAGAGCAGTAAAACAGGGATGCTGGGCACCACGGGGCAGAGGGTAGGGAGATAATTCCCTGTAGCAGGAACACGCCATCTGTACAAACCTATTTGGGCTGCTTTTATAGGAACTGAGGTGGTATAACTACATTCACTAGCAAATAATTTAAATATTGCCAGTCACGTCACATTGTGGTTGTTTGGAAATAATTATATCCATATCACAGACAGTAAATAATAGATGTGCTTTCACTAACATTTTATTCATGTTCTGTTTTAATATGGCAAACTTAGAAGTAATTTAATCTCCCAGTAAATTGAACTGGTAGGGGGTTCTTCACACAGAAGATTGCAAGTTATTAATTCCAGGCAGTCTTCATCTTGTACAATTAGTCACTGTTTGCAGCTGGAAATGTTTTATTAATTTTCCATAGCAGTTGATTTTCCACAGTTTTCTCAGTTTAAATTAAGCAGTAAGAGCCGCTGTTTCTTCTTAAATAAATTTCCTTTCCACAAAAATACATGCCTCTGGCTATGTCAATTTTCCCGTTTGATTAAAGTGCCAGCAGGCAATTAATAACTTAATGCATTTTAAAGTACTTTTGGAAAAGTAATTTGAATAGCCAAACTTGTATATTTGAATTGATTGTTGCAGAAGATTTAACACACGTTCTTAAATCACAGAACCTTGTAAAGGACAAATGAAGAGTTGCAGAAGTAGGCACTGTCCGACATCGTCTCCTAAATACAGGAAGATCCTCTAAGGCTTGTCCTCTTCTGGGATTTTCACCCTGGTCCTGGGAGAGGTGAGAAGCCCCAGTTCATCTGGAGTCCAGGCACAAGGTTGCAAGAGGAGAAGGGTCTTGCTGCTGGAGATGAGGTCCTTGGGAGGCCCTGAGGAAAGGTACTGCTCTGGTGAATAATTGTCACTTCACTGCATGGGCTGGGACATTCCGAGTCCCAGCATGGGCTTCCACCGCCAGCAGGCACCTGCTATCAGGTGGGTCCCAGAGGGCCCTTATGATGATTCAGATGTTCATTGTTGGTGTCCATGCTCATCCTTATGCCCATATCTGTGCCCTTGACCATGTCCATGCTCATGTTCATCCCCATGTCTACGTCCATGCCCTTGTCCACGCCCATTCTCATTTCTATCCATGGTCAGTGTAGCATAGAGGCGAGGCTCAGCAGGACCAGCTTGGCATGTCCACCTCCTGTGAATCCAACCCTTCCCTTGCACAGAATCCAGAACTAAGGCTAGCAGGGACCTCAAAAGGCCACCTAATCCATGCCTGGCCTTCAGGTGGGATCAGCGATCTTTAAACCATACAGATGTTTGTCTAACTGGCTCATAAGATCTCCTATGAGACCTTACCTCCCCTAGCCATCTATCCGGGCTTTGGTGTCCCTAATAATTACCTCTGTCACAGCTGTACCTTCCTTTGGGTGCATCTCCCTATGAAAGTTTGTAAGCAGCTCATACCGGCACGGTTGTGTGTGCCGAGGACATTACAGGCAAGCGAGCAGTGTGTTTCACCTCTCGCACCTGATCCAGCAAAGCACTTAAGCATCCTCATAAATGTAACCAGATAAACAACCCCTTTGAGTCGATGGCATTATTCCTCTGCTTGCCTTAAAGCATGTGCTTAAGGACTTTGTTGGATTGGATTTGAAATGCTTTAGCCCTCATCTTTATCTGCGTTAAAACTAGTCTTGGAATAGGACTCTCTTACATTAATTTGCTATTTCTTTTAAGACATCAGTGATTCTATTACGTTTCTCCGTTTTGCAGAAGTTAACAAACATCCTCACCTCGCCCAGCTGCGACGAGCTGCGGGCACCACGGAAGATAACCATGAATTTCATTGGATGCACCCACGATCTGGAAAGATGTTTCTCTTGATGCTGAGGTGACTTTTCTGACCATCTCAATGTAGAGTTGGAGTCAAGTGTGAGGTTCCAGGAGGGAAAAAAGGGTGAATCATGTTGTGGCTCTCAGGGTTTCACACATCCGAGAGTGTGGCATGCCCCAGCTGAGAACTTTAATTCACTTAGCACAAGATGAAATGGCAGCTCTGTTGGATTGATAAAACAGTAATAATCATGATGAAATAATAGGATTAATACCAGCTATTGCTGTTTAACCAAAAGGTTATTTTGACAGAAGTAACTTTTATCGGGAAGCATCAAAAGATCAGATTTAGTTTTGATTTTTTGAGGAGAGGGCACTAAAAAGACGAAGAGGGGACAAGCTGAACATGCCAGGACTCTTTTTGGGCTCTGGCATTTGGCTGAAAGCAGCTCCTGGTCTGCAAAGGACAGGTCCTCAGCTCTGGGGACAACATGGCCACAACTCCACCCGCGACAACCACCAGGTTGCGTAACTCACCCACAAAACACATCCCTTTGGCTGAACTCTTAGGGTTTTTATTTTTCTCTCCTCTCCTGAAACTGGGGAAGGGGGAGGAAGGTTTCTGATTTCTGCATGAGAAAACACCTTCCTGCCTTGTCTCAAAAATCTGGTGCAACAGTGCTTTGCTCCCCTCCTGCCCTCAGGCCTGTCCGGTCCCTGCATCCAGCCTTAGCTCTCCAGGGACTGCACAAGTTGCACCCACACTGACTGCTCTGCCTTTCCTCCCTGGTCCAGCTTAGTGCCCATCCTAAAAGATAATGGGGCTAAATTATATATGCCTGAAAAAATGGTTGCACAGCTCAGCTCCTTGCGGAAGACCGAGTCTCTAGTTGTGCGTCTCCCTTCTGCTGGTGGCTTTGCTGAATCTCAATCTCTCTCCTTTCCCACTGGAGCCTGTCCTTGACTCCACTACAAATCTGGATTTGCCCAGCAGGTTCCACGACCCTCCTGGAGGAGGGATCCTGCTTCACCTTGCTGCTGGGGAACTCTGTCCTCCCTCACTGCCCCACCGGTAGTGCTTTTTCCCTCCTCTGAAGGTCAGCATGGTGCCCTTGAACCTGTCGTGCATGTGCATCCTCAGCGCCATGGGTACCATGCCCTGGGATGTCACTGTTGGCTTCCCCACACCATGACAGACACGATCTGTCAACCTCAGGCTCTGCATTTTGGAAACTCCCAGGGTGTCCTCAGCATCCCAGCACCAGTGTTTAGAGGGGCTTCATCCTCCTGCCTGCTCCACCTGCAGCCTCCTTGCAGCTGCGGGTGGTTTTTGGCTTGCTGGGTGTGCACCTGCAAACAGAGCCCAGTTAAAACCAGTGGCCTCCAGTTCAACAAGCAGAATTGCTTTCCACTGAAAGCCCAAAGCAGTTCGTCTCTCAGCTTTGGTGGCTGAAGCACAGGACTGCGCTATTTGCAGCCAAGAAGGTGCTGTCCCACCACTCCCAGCTCAAGTGCAAACAGGAGCCGTGGGAGGCCACCCCATCTCTAACCGTGTGAAGCAATCTGAAGGAAAGAGATAAAATCCCCAAATCTCAAAATAATGAAAACAAAGATACTCGAGCAATAAAATCTGCAAGAAGCACAAAGGCAACCTAACTCAGATCCCAACTGGCTCAAAGAAAAGTGTCCATTAACCAGGGATTAGAGGGAGGGAAGTACACAACCAGTCAGCAGGAAGTGGAAACACACTGCACAGCCACCGAATACCCCAGCCCAGGGCAGGGTTAGGCACGTTAGAATAAGAGCTACTCCAGAGATCTACGGAATAAAAACACCCAAAGTGCTGCTAAGCCTGCCTGGGACCTAGTTTTTAAGGAAACTCTCAGTCAAAGTTGTTCTTCCCCTGTGCACATCCATGGTCAGCACTTGTGTACTGCACTTCATCATGTCTCAGAAGTAGAGATTTTTTTTTTCTTCCTTCCCTTGGGGGTTGTGTATCTCTTTGCACAGCCAGGTCTGGTCTGCACTTGGACCTTTTGGATGCCCTGGTAACACAAATAGGAGTGAGAAATGAGTGAGATTGATTATGTTCTCCCGACTGCTGTTTCCCAGCTTGTCTGAACAGGTCCACATCTCTTCTTTTCCTAAATTTCATTGAAAATCAGTTATTCTTTGAAAGGCACTGATGGATTGTGGAGCATTTCTTAAAAAGCAGGGTAGGAGAAAGCGCTGTATAATTACATATGCAGGGAGCGTAGCATGTGTGGGTGATACATTCATTTGGAGTAACACACGCACTTGCACTTCCATCGTTATTTAGAGATTAAACCGGCGCAGCTCCTTAGTGCTCACGTCTGCCCGAAGCCCCCGTGGACTGCAGCAGGCGTTGGGGTCCCTCCTGAAGCCACAAAGCATTAAACTCCATCCCAAAAGCCACGTGTGGCTCTGCTCTTAAGCGAGCATTCACAAGCCAAGCCTGACTTTAGTAACTCAATGTTTTAACCGGTCTGTATTAAGAGGATGGGGAGGGAGAGGCCGGGGGGTACCCAGTGCCTGGCCATGGTGATACACAGCCCCTCAGCAGGGGGGGTTAGCTCAGCTGCATCGGAAAAAGGGCCAGGTTCTAAATAGAGGCTTAATCTGAGTTAAAATTAAATGGGCTAAATCTGGATTTAATCTGAAATAATACCTCCGGTGTTTCGGATGTATTGGCGTCTCCTCAAAGGGTCGGCGGTACCAAGCCCTGGCTGGTGCTGCCGGGCAAGCTGGAGGTGCAAGCAGCATCCCTCTGCCTCCTGCAAACTTCTCTGGGTCTCTGCGGCCACCACCAGCAGCAAGTGATCTTGCGTCTCAACCTGGCGGTGATCTGGAGACCGGAGACCTCTAAGTGGAAATACATAGAAATCTGTAAATTTGCAAGTTTGTGAATCCTCTCCCAGGTCTGCTCACAGCTCTGTTATTTCCAAGTGGAGGCAGTGCAAATCCCAGACCAGTGTAGATGCAGTTGTAGGGAGTTGTGGGTCCAGCTGCGGGTCTAGCACCCAACGGTGGGCTGGAAATGGCACACGCTGATTGTCAGTGTCCACCTCAGATCAGCCTTCCCCACTGCTCTCACAGGCAAATGAAGACCTGGAGTAAAGGTTGTGGTCTAGTAGTGGCTCATCCCACTGGATGAAGGTGAAACCCTATGCCCAAGCCTGGAAGAAAAGAAAAATGTGACGGGTACAACAGGGAGAATAGAAAGGATGTGTGACAGACCTCTCTGGCAGGGTCACACCGCTGACCCAAGCTAAACAGGACCCTGGTGATGCTCAGCCGGGCACTGGGATCAGGTACATGCACCTGAAACATGAATAACAAAAGTAGCAAAAGAATGTTTCAGGGGCATATGAGGAGCTCTCCCATCACCAAAATCTGCATTAAGCCCTGGTCAGCAATTCCCTTGACAAGCACAAAGGGACATCTCCCCCAAAGAGTAAGCAAAGGAGGAAGGAAGGGAAGGGGAGACATGGCAGCTGTCTGCAGAGGACATTCATCCCTCTAGGGGACAGGGAGAGGCAGAGGACAAGACATGGAGAGTGAGCAGATACATGCAAATCCTGGTGCTAGCTCTGACCTGAGCATAGGAGCTGAACTCTCAGTTTGCTTTGAGAAGGATGGGTTGTGCTGGCCTTACGTATTTCTCATCCATCACCACCCAAGCCTGTCCTTGGAGCGTGCACCTTCATAACCCAACAGCAGGCCAACGGCCCAAACCCAGCGAAGTCAAAATGAAAGCTTGTAGTTGACTTACAGCTGCCTTTGGATGCTGCCCTGGGGAGAAAGCAAAGTATAGACGAGCCTTTATTCACCCTAACATCCCCTCAGCACCCATCAGAGGCATCAGCAGGTCTTGCTAAAGACCTTTTCTGGCTCTTCAAATATCCACCAGCAAGGGTAGCTGGTGCACCCAAAAACGCACCCATGGACAGAAGATCAGGGCACCTCCAGCTCTGAGTTACACTTCATTTCTGCTAGCTGGGTTTGCACATTTAGAACCAAGGTGGTTCCTAGGACGTGTGCCCTAAATCCTGCTCTGGCCTGACAGATTTAGGTAAACGACAGTCCGAGTGGCATCACACTTATCCGACAAGAACTCCCGTGTTGGGGGAGAACTTACATGGCTTTTGCTTTCCTTTCCGCCTGATGATTGGCATGTAAACACCTGCTCCCTGGAAAATAATGTATATTGTCTCGAGGATTTATGTATTGCCAGCTGCAATTTGTGAGATTCTGCAAGCTCTGCTGGTAGCTTTGTATACCGGAGGTTTCATTTTAGTGTCATCAGCCACAGATTACAACTGCAAGGGGTGCCTGTCTTTAATCTCATTTTTGAAGGAATTAATGTTATTAGTTTTGATGAATTAATGGTATTTAGGTGTGCAAGGTTAGCATGAATTAATGTCCACCTATTTCTGTTGTGTGGCTGACTATTGTAGAAGGACTCTGGTAAGCAATCTTTACACGGTCTCTTTTTTCTTTCTCTTCATTCTTTTGTAATGCTTTTTTAGGAGCTTAAAAATAATGTTTGGGGTTTTTTTTCTTTCTTTTTAAGTAAAAAAGAAATATTGAATATTTTCCCCCGGGTAGAGCTGACATTAACTTAGCCACTGCTGAGTCACAGAAGGCTAACAAGCATTTGGGAGCCCAACCAAAAGGTTCTGCTTTATGGATGTTAAAGATGTAGGAATAATTTGTGGCACAGGCCAGCTTGCTGAAGAAGTCTTGCACTGCTGAGAATTGCAGCTTTAATGGCTGGTGGGAAAGCACCAAGAAAGAGAGGAGTTGCAGGGTCCCTGCCCTCTGCCATCTCCAAAATGGGTCTTAGGGCAGTGGGGCCATGTGAGACCTGCTGCCACATGGAGCCAGGGACCATAATCCCCTTTATCAGCCACTCAACTTCTGCTTAAACCTGCCCACTCAGAACAGCAGGAGAGGTTCTTCGGATGTTTTCCTTCCACTGCCCTGATCAAAATCAGTCAGGCCCGACAATTACAAAACTTCTTTTCTCCAGTCTGATTCACGATCAGTTGAACTGACATGTTTGGGGTCCACACTGTTCATCAGATCATGGAATCACAGAATCATAGAAGCATAGAATTATAGAATTATTTGGGTTGGAAGGGACTTCAAAGATCATCTAGTTTTGAGGCCCCTGCCATGGCAGGGACATCTCCCACTAGACCAGGTTGCTCAAGGCTCCATCCAGGGATGGAACACCCACAACCTCCCTGGGCAACCTGTGCCAGTGCCTCACCACCCTCAAGGTAAAGAACTTCTTGCTTAGATCTAGTCTAAACCTACGCTCTTCCAGCTTCCACCCATTGACCCTTGTCCTATCACTACAGGCCCTTGTAAAAAGTCCCTCCCAGCCTTCTTGTAGCCCCTTCAGGTATTGTCAGGCTGCTTTAAGGTCTCCCCAGAGCCTTCTCTTTTCCAGGCCGATCAAGGACACTTAATGTTTATCTGGTTTTAGATGCAATTGTAGACCACTGGCTTTTTTTTTTTTTCCCCAGTCTGTGTAAGTCCAGCTCCTTTCCTCTCTTCCCACAAGAAAGATCTCCAAACCTGATGTTGCTCCCTGTGCCCTGTGCTCTTGGAGAAGGTTTTACACACACTTGAAGTCCCCCACAAGAGAAAGGGTTCTCCAGGAGGATGTGTGCAGCGTGTGAGGGAAGAATGTACATCTTGTAGTGCCACCATCACCGTCCGCCTTAACACCCATTTCTGCACCCAGTGAAGGGCACCCATGAGATGTGGTATGAGACAACCGAGGACATTGTGTTTGCTGTAGGATGAGGCTCGGAATGGAGAGATGATCCTATCAAAGTGTGGAGTGGGTTCACCTTGGTCAGCTCAAGCTGGCCTGGCTTCCCCATGATGCTGGTGAGGAAAGATGGGCTCTTTGAGGAGAAAACACATCCCGGCTAACTTAAGCCTCACTCAGAATGCCAGAAGATGTCCTCCACATGTGTTCCTCACTTTCCAGGAAAGGAAATATATACTTTTAACAAAAACTGGGCCCATAATTCTCACATAGCTCAAATTAAGTGACATCGATCCTGTATGTCTGCCTGGATGGAAACGGTAGAAATCCTGGCAAAAGCTGATATCAGCAATTGGTGTGATGCTCATGAACGGCTCCCTGGATAGCTAGTGTGCTTCTTCCATTTGTTTGAGACAATTCTCCAGATTAACATCAGTTTTGTGGTCGGGTTTAAAAAAAAAAAATCAGCACAAATACTGCATACTTCATGTCCAAACGGTTTTGACAGGCCATGTTTCGAATTTGTGTGTTGGCTGAGAAGGCTTAACTTTGAAATGGGTGGACAATCTGTTGATGGTCTTCTTTGTCACTCCAGCCCCAGCATCCTTCAAAAGTAAGGACAGATGGATAAGTCTGCCTGTTTCTCTGCCCACCCTGCAGAGAGCTTGGAATGAGCATTTTACAAGGCTACCAGAGAAAGATTAGACTGGTCTAGTAAATCTGACCTCTTAGAAGGTGGCTCAGCATAGAGGTTTCTGGTACCACCTTTGTACTCATGAATGCTCTTTCTTCACAGAAAGAGTGGTCAGACACTGGAACAGACTGCCTAGGGAGGTGGTTGAGTCGCCATCCCTGGATGTGTTTAAGTGCCGCTTAGATGTGGTGTTGGGTGAGATGGTTTAGGGGCGGAATTGTAGTGTAGGGTTAAGGGTTGGACTCAATGATGAACCTGAACTGTTCTAGGATTCTATGATTCTGTGATTCTATGATTCTATGATTCTAATGCAAGCCCTCTTTCCTGAAAACAGGTGGCAATATTCGATATTCGCTTCCGGTTCTTGAGGAATAATTCTACCAGCAAAATCGTTTTGGAGAATAAAATAAGCACAAACTTGAGTTCTGAACTGATGTGCCATGAACACCCAGATATTCAACATTAAACATTGCACTGGTATAAACAAAACTATTTCTGAGTGCTCTAGCCTTGTGTCTGTTCTAAGTCCAGTGCTTTACATGAGGTAAAGCAGGGGTTGACTGTAGTTCCCATTGAAAATATGTTGAGTAACTGATGTAGCCCTTGTGGCCACCAGTGACATTCCTGTGACAGGACCAAGGGCAGCCAGTGAAGCACCCTGAAAGCCTGTGTGTGTAGCTGCCGTAAGTACTGACACCCCTCGGGAGGTGAAGATGCTGCAGAGTGCAGGAGGAAGCAGGTGGGCTGATAGACAGTAACGGCAGACGGTCGGGTTTCGTGGAGATGCTTTTGGTGAGCTCTAAGGCCGTCAGGTCTTATTTGTAATGTCTCCAACTCTCCAGGTTCAGAAAAACTCTTGAGCCAGATGCTATTACTCTCCAAACACGAGATTAGCTTCACAATCACATGCTGCTTTTTTTTTTTTTTTTAAATTTAACTTGTCTTCAGTTGTGACAGTTTTCCAAGTACATTTACACCCAGCTTTCAAGATACTGTCAACAAACCTGGGGAATAAGAGCACCGATCGTTAAAAACCATGAGACTCCTCTGCTTTCCCTTGGTCTGAGTAACTGGGGACTTGCTCTGTCACAAGATGCTTGTTAAGATCTAAGAGCTGGCAGCCTTATCTGGGCAGAGAGAGCTTTTTATTGAGGATTTTGTTTCTTTCCTAATGAGGAGTCTCCAGGAACAGGCAGGGAACGTCTGTACTGCTGGAGGGATCCAGATTTTATTGTGCTTGCCTGCACAAAATGGCATGTTGTCTGGAGATATCGACAGAGCCTTACCCAAAATTTGGTTTGCTACAGTGTGCTGGCTGAAAAAAACAGATGAACACAAAATATCTGAAACCTTTTACTAGGGAAGCACCTGTGTTACGTGATCAGCTTCTTTCTCCCACATAGGTATATTTAGGAATGACTAAAAGTCTGTGTAAAACTGCCTTGAGCTGTTCTTTAAGTTAATTATCACTTCTTTTGGTACTATGAATGGCTGTTCAATGACACTGTCAGGGAGTGGAATGAACCAAATTACTTTAATTATGGAGTAATTGCACAGAGTGACGGTAATTAAATCTTGATCAGTTTAAGTGAGTGAATTAATTGCTCCAGCTTGGAATGCACACCGCAGCAAGAGGAGTTGTTTTGTAGTTTAATTAACACCAACCACTAAATTCTTATCATATCTAAAATGCAGACAATTAATGAGTTTGATTCTGCTCTCACCTTAATAGGAACTAGGACAGAATGCATGCTGAGAAAGGTAGTCGTGGTAGCAAAATGACAGAAAACTTAATATTCCTGTCAGTTGTGGAGATATATTAGTTATACTTTCCGCTTTGCCTTCCAGTGAAATGTGCAAATAGAAATATTTCCATATAATTAGCTCCTGGCCCCATTTTGTTTCAATACTGACTGATCTGCTAAACAGGAGACATTGCCAAATTTGTTAATGTTTTAAACTTCAGCTGCCTGTGTTTTCAGGTGATTTTTAGCCTCTTCTCCTCATACTGTCCAGCGTGTTGCTCCCACGTTTGATAAATGACCTGTCTCCATCCCTATGCCACGTGCAACCAAGTTGCCATAGTTTAGTTGTGTAATGGTCTCTCAGACCACTCCTTAGTGCAATGCCCACCTTCTGCCTCACCTGACAGCCTTCCAAAATTGCTTTCTCTCAGGGGCAGTGTCTTTGCTCCTCTTCTTTTCACTCCTACCATGGTAGGGGTAGATGGGGAAGACCTTCCAAGCAGGAATGATAAGTTAGGGAGATGGATCATGAAAGCTGGTAGGATCTAAGTGTCTGTTGGAGGAGACCATGGTCACAGAAGGAAAGCGACACGGTGACGACACTTCTAAAGGACCGTAAGTGAAGGGTGAATTTCCCCCAGGAACAACGCAGCAGTCACGGCCACTGCTGCACTCCTGGGAGGTACAGTGCAGCCGTGGGGCTGCCTCTGTGGTAGGTCCCAGTGGTGCCATCTCAGAGACCTTCAGGCTGGTGAATGTACTGTCCAGAGCGCTCAGTGCAAATCTTGTCTCCTCAGTTCCATCCACAGGCTCGACAGGATGGCAGCAACATAGCCAGCCTCCCTGTTTGCAGGACCTGACCTTGACACGCTACTGATCCATGGGAGAAGGTGTTAACACATCTGCTCCTGCACAAGGACACGCAGGCCTTGCTGGGTCCGTGCAAGTCTTACACAGTTCCTGACTCTCCATTTATACTGAGGTCAAAACAAAGACCTATTATTTTATACTAAACTCCTTGCACAGGACATGACATCTCCCTTCCTCCCCATCCATCTTGACCATTTATGGGGCAGTTTGTCCTGTGTCACCACCTTGGCCTCCCGAAGATCATCCATCTATCAGTCATGGTTTCCATCAGGCTACTCTGATAAACGCTTTAGACAAGTCCTTACAGGATTATGCACATTAATCAATGAAACAGCCAGGAAGCCAAACCAAAGGCAAGCTAAAGAGCTGGTCTTTGAGTGAGAAGGTAATATTTCAATGCACTTAACTACACTGCAATGAAAACATACTTTAATCAGTTCCTCTCTATGGCCTGTAAATTAAAATGGTGTGGATTAAAGGGCTCAAACATGGCCAAGCTGGTGCTGGTCTTCCCAGAAGGGCCAAGTATTGAGTTTTCCCTTCTGCACATGTACTCCTTGCCCTTGGCTGCCCAGAAGACAAGCATGGTTTTATCTGTTATTATTTAACTCCTCATTTTCCCTTCAGATGGGCAATATGTTCCCTTGGGACATGTCACCACCAGCTAGCCCCACTCTGCCAGCCTAGGGATGGGATGCTCTACTGAGAGCATGACAAGTCTCACCATGCCCCCAATCCATGTTTTTACTGTGAAGCTCTTGCTCAAATAAATATGACGCATAAAGCTGTTGCCTGTCCTTATCCTGCTCTCCTACGGGAAATCTTCACTTCATTTGGGCTGTGTGGGAACAGGGAAGATCCTGCTAAAGGATTAGGGGGACACAGAGGTTGTGAAGGAGTCCTAGAAGAGAGGCAAGCTGAAAAGGGAGTGGAGCATCTCCCTTATGAGGAAAGGCTGAAGGAGCTGGGTCTCTTTAGCTTGGAGAAGAGGAGGCTGAGGGGTGACCTCATTAATGTTTATAAATATGTCAAGGGGGAATGTCAGGAGGACGGAGCCAGGCTCTTTTCAGTGGCGTCCACTGACAGGACAAGGGGCAATGGGTGGAAGCTGGAACATAGGAGGTTCCATAAAAATATGAGGAAAAACTTTTTCACTGTGAGGGTGACAGAGCACTGGGACAGGCTGCCCAGGGAGGTTGTGGAGTCTCCTTATTTGGAGACATTCAAAACCCACCTGGACACGTTCCTGTGCGCTCTACCGTAGGTGGTCCTGCTCTGGCAGGGGGGTTGGACTAGATGATCTTTGAGGTCCCTTCCAACCTCTAACATTCTGTGATTCTGTGATTCTGTGATTCTGTGAAAATGAAACCCAGAGTTGCTTGCACGTTGGTGATGCTGCTTATGAAACACTTAAAGGTAAAGAAGGGGGTTTCCCAGCAGATGATGCGACTACAGGTTCAGAGCAGTATATTTCAGCTTATGTCATGGAGGAGATAAGAAGAGGGGGGAAAGTCTCTGAAATGACACCAAATGAGGCACTTGGCTTAAAGGTGCTTTTAAACACTAAAATATCTGTCATGAGCACCTGCCTGAGCCACATACACATACACAGACAGACAGCTACACCTTTTACTAGCAGCATGAGGAGGTGCTAATTGACTCTGCAGAACAGCCAGTGGAGGTGTGACCCTGAGCTGGAGGTGCCATCTGTGAGTTCATACCCTCCACGGTCTCACCAGAGCACTGCTGATGGTCACTGAGCGATGTCTCGGAGGCCAGCCACGGCTGCAGGAATGCCATCACTTCAGTGGCACCAGGGTTCAAGAGGGTTTCAAGTGTTTAGCTGGAAATTGCACTCGTGGAGTCTCTCAATCTGGCCAAACGTGGAAAATTTTCAGACACAGAGAAGCACATGCCAGCGTGACTGGTGGCACTGCCCAGCTGGCAATGCCAGACCAGCCACTGCCCCTTCGTGAGCTCCAATTTCTGTTTTTTCTTTAATTGGTGCCAGAACTGTCACTGATCTGCTATTGCCGAAATGCTTCTCTGCCCAAGGCAAGCTCTTGTCTAAATTTTCCACATCTTGTTCTGACCTTGGTCACGTTCCCCGACTCCTTCCACATCCCCACTCAGCTGCACATCTTGGACACAGTCACAGCTACAAGAGCTAATTCCCTGCTGAGTGATACCTCCTCTGATACGAATTGCCATCGGCTCATGGCATGACACCCTCTTTTGGAAACGAAAGAAATAATCTGCCAAATTAGAGGTATTTCTCCATCCATTTGTAAGATTTCAGGGAGTTAAATCAAATTCATGGCTCCTGTGGCTGCCATGACAAAATCATAGCCTTACGGATGGCCAAGGAATTCCCATTTTTTAGGGATTTTTGATTCCCCGAGGCATGCTCAGCTTTTGCTAAGGACACAAGCCACGTAAGGGGTTTGGATAGCAGCTCCCTCCTGCTCTGTACCACCACCAGACTTATAAAACCAATTTTCAATCCTTTCAAAGCATTGTCTTACCGTTTTACTTAAATGACATGGCAACATGATGGCTGAGGCTCACTATCCAACATCCCAGCTTTTTCTTCTAATCATTTTTCCTCCTTCTTCAGTGACTGTGCTCATGAATCGGCACATGACATTTGACAGGATTAACAGTTGGGTCCTGAGGATATCCGAAGGTTAAAGGTTTTTATCTGGAAACTGAACCTTTTGACTGAAAGGTCCTGATGTTTGACTTCGGTGGCCAAAGGACTTGTAGCAGCCCAAGGCTACCGGGTTGAAAGCAGCATCAGGAACTTATTTCCCTATCGGCAAGTTCACCTAAATTCTGTGACGAGGTGGGAAATGCCAGATCACTTTGTTCCACATTTCCCTGGCACTGAATGAAAGCCAAACTTTGGACAATTATCCTTATCTCTCTGTCCCTTCCTCCAACACTCTGCACTGCTGTTTCTTCTCTAGGCTTTACAGAGCATATTTGAGCCCTAGATGAAGCAGGCTGTGCCAGACTGGGTGGATTTTTGCTGCAACCGCACAGCTTCAGGCCCCATCCATGTCCATGGAGACCCACTTCCCTGTGCTTTCTGAATGAGTTGGGGTGGGACAGCAGGATCCCTAGAAAGAGCGAGCCAGGGAGACACTTCGAATCCCCTGAAGCCCAGCACAGCTCTCAGCCATGTGAGGAACCGCTTTGCCTCTCCTCAAAAGTCATTGGGAAGACTGGTCATAACATCTGCTACTGGAAAGACAGAGGAGGGGAACTGTTTGTTTCCATTATAGGGAGCATCTGGACCCACTTGGACCTGAATTCTCTCCAGGTGTCCATCTGTGTTGCTTTCCTGTGGGTCGCCCCAGCCATGGGATGCCCTTCCTACACCTCCTGCCTGACTCTCAGAGTGTGTCAGCCCTCTTCGATGCCATTGAGAGAAGCGTGAACGTGACTTGCGGCGACGTAGCGACGGTGCCAAGATTTGCGCGCACACCCACGCCAGCGTCTCAGCAACGCAGCCCTCCTTCCAGGACCCTTGCTATAAGGAACAGCACATAAATTCTGCTAATCCCACGCAGCCATTGAGAGCTTTTCTTTCTTTTGCTGAATGTATGAAATCCATATGTCATCAATCTCTTTCTGGTGGCTGGAGCCTGTTTGTGAAGCTTAAATCTCTGGCATGTGGCTGGGAGCACAGGGGCCAAGTCCCAGTGCTTGCCAGAGCGAGCTTCCACCTCCTGCTTCTCCCTCTGCCCTCTCATCTCCCTCCCTTGGCAGCAGCCACCCCCTGGAGCAACTCTTAGTTCCGTTTTAGGGGAATCAAATGGTTCCTATTTTAAAGAGGGTGGTGCTGGAGCAGCCCAGAAGATGTGCTGCTGGAGCAAGAAGGTGGCAGAGCTGGGCGGCTGGCGGTGTGCCTTCCCCTGAGGAGGACCATCACCCCAGCTCTGTGCTCCAAAGCCTGCTTTCTCAGTCTCCTGCCAGCCCCTCCAAACCCCCAGATAAGCAATTAAATGAGTTGCAGCAGGGTCGGCCGTCTGGCCTCCATCAGCGTTGGGGAGCTGAGGCTACTTAAAAAACCTGTGGTTTTACCAAATTTGCGGGACCTCTTCCAAAAAGAGCCTTTTGTGGATATCGTCTTCGCTTCAGCGCCTGATTTGGGCTTTCCAAGTCGCTCTCCAGAGATTAGGCAAAGGAAATGGGCAGAAGGGGCTGGTTTTGGAAAGAATGCAGCCCGCCATGGCGGGAACGTGTGGCTGAGGAGGTCCTGCGGTTGGCAAGGAGGAGGCTGTCAGAGGCTGAGCACGATGAAGAAGTGACAGACCTGCTGGTCAGGACCAGGGTGCCAAGAATGCCGTCCCACCAACCCCACTGCCAAACCAGCCCCGAGCACTGGGCACAAAGCAGCTGTGTGGGGGGGAGCCCAGAAGGACGCGGGGAATGCCTCCACTGAGAGGTGCGCAAGGGGGAATGGGAATGACGCCGAGGAACGGCACGTGGATGGGATGGGGGGAGAATTCACGCGGGGTCAGAGCCCTTCTCCCTTTATCTTTGGGAGATTTGGGTAGCTTACTTTATTTTAGTCCCTTGCGACACATTTATACAAAGCTGCTTTGGGCTGAGTGCTTCTTAGTGCTTGTCTCTGTTCTATTTAAACATAAATGTTTTAAAGTGCACAGATAGGTTTTTAACAGGAAAAAATTGCATGTGAATTACATTTATTTCTTGTTTACCCACACAGCTCCAGCCGACACTTACAGACAGATTAACTTTCACTAAACTTTCTATGTAATATGTTTTAAAAACCCACTTGAAGTACAGATTCTATTAGTTCCTGGCCTTATGTTTTAAGAGGAAGAAAGTGGCTTTACACTCCATGAAATGTGTTAATGCATGGATAGAAGCCCTCTTATCCTCCTGCTTACATTAGGTCCAATCAGGAGAATGGATTATGTTTTTAATAATCTGACATTAGTATTAAAAGTAATATTTAAGGCATTAGTCTCCGTAACTGGTGCAGCGCATTCAGAGCTTTCTCTTTGTGCGCGCGCGCGCGTGGGGCTGCGTTAAAACATATGTTTATGAAACAATGCATTAGCCCAAACTGCCCAAATATACGGGGATAAATTGGGGCAGCAGATTACTGCTGACATCACTTTTTCAATTAGAGAGGCAGAGGGAAGATTTGATGGCCATTTTAAAACTGATTATGGAGGGCAGGGATTAGAGGCTGTTAGAAACAGGAGGTCTTATTCCTCTCCCAGCCTTCAGCTCCTGGAGCAGCGTGGACTTCAGGAGTGGATGCTGCTTTATGGGGTGGAATAAGGCCAGTGCTGCTGGTGGCATTGGTCATATGCATGGATCATCTGCTATACACAGGGCTGGACCACTCTCCCTGTCTTAGTCGCTTGGAAACATTGCATGGGGCAGGGGGAGAAATCTGGAGTCTCCATCCCTGAGGCAAACACTTTAGTGGAAAGAAAGGTCTTCCTGGGTGGTCTGGGAATTGGGGTATCCCAGCAGGGAAACACTTGAACCCTGCTAGCCTGGACCCTCTGTTGGAGTCTTTGTTATTATCTCTGTCTCCACATGTGGTTTGAGGGACATTTAAGTCATCTCGAGCCCTAATTTCCCCTGCATCCCCTGGAAAAGACAAAAGGGAGCTAGAAAAGAAACAGAGAGCATCAAGAGGAGAAAGAAGTGTGTGTGGCCATCACCATGCAGAGGAGTGAACCAAGATCTGCCACCCCAGGCAAGTTGCTCCAGCGTTTAATTCCCCTTACTCCGGATCGCTCACCTTGCTTCCAGGTGTAGTTTATCTAATCGCAGCTTTTAGCACTTGAGGCTTACTTCATCTTTGTCCGCTCAATTAATCAGCCTTCCAGTGTCAGAAATCTTCTCCTCATGGGGTACTTACAGACCACAGTCAAGTTACCACCTACCCTCCTCTCCGCTAAGGTGTAGATTGATAAATGGAACTGCGAAGGGGCTTTTTGCACCCCTACTGATGCTTACAGCCATTTTTAGACCTCTCCTATGTTTCAACAAATCTCCTTGGGAAGCCTAACCTAAGCCTAACACTCCAGAAATGCTCCCATCAGTGCTGGACACAGATGTAGCTTCACACTTGCTATCTCCAGGGCAGATGCGCTCCCTGTTTGCAAGAAGCTGAAGAGAAAATGCTTCGTCTTTTATTCCTCAGCTGCTGAGAGAGCATCCTCCCTTATTTTCACATGCACCTTTCGCTCTTGCATCTCTTTGAGAGTAAGACTCCCAAATTGCAGTGAGTCTCTGGCTTTGCCTCTACCGATGGCAAACAATGCTTATCTTTGCAACATATGTGCAGTAACTGTTGTTCCGCGGCAGAAGGGAAATCCACAAGCTATCCAGCCACTGCACCTGCCGCCTTGGACTGAATTCCCCTACTCGTGTTTGCTCACTGGAGTTAAGCAGGTCCTGGGCTGGGAAACCAGCTGGGAAATCCAGTTATTACAGGCACAAACAAACGAGTAAGGGGTGGAGATGGGCAGCCATTCTTATTTGACCACAACTGAGGGAATTTGGCAGCACATGGTCCCGGCTCTTTAATTCCAGCCGGCCCATGATGGGAGGAATCGAAGCAATCCAAAGGAGGTGGGAGACAGGATATCCCTCACCTCCAATCTGGGCTTCTGACACATCTTGTCTGGAGCGCAGGACTAACGTGGTGGTTTAAGGTGGCCACCCTGGAGTCTGCAGCCTGTCCTGCCTTCCTCCTGCTCAGCTACAGGCCTTCTTTTAACAAAGAGGGGCTGTCTGAACTGCACCTCTTTGTCTCCAGCCTCGAGGCAGAAAGGCTGTTTGGGGGGGCCCTACCGGCAGCCTCTCAGGGATGTGATTTTGGCTGGGATAGGGGAAGGAAATGCCAGGTGAAGGGATGGGTTATGCAAGGCTGGCAGTGTTTAGAGGACAGATTCCTTCCCCAGAAGGGCTGCGGACCTGGGTCCTTTCTGGGAAGACGAAAGATGAGAGCCCGTGGGTGCCTCCATCCTGCCGTTGGTGTCTCCTAGAAAATAACAGGAGTGACTCCCTGAGCTCAGGACCTGACGGGTTTTACTCATGTGTAGAAAAAAAAATAAATGATTTTTAAAGGTTTTACTTGCAGTTTTCCTGGTGTTCTTTCCATTCGGCCAGCTGCAGCAGACAAAATCCCAGCCTAGATAAGCAATAGCTGTATTCACGAACAAATGGTGGATATTACACTGCTTTCTGCAAAAGCTTTGTTTGGGAAGGTCAATTTGTACTGCATTATCTCATATTTATGAGTGAAAAAATCCACAAAGTTCCTAAAAATCAGAGAAAAGGGTGTCATTATCTCACGTATTGCAGAAGAATTATCTGTGCTGATTAAGCTGTCGCTCATTAGCTCATCATGCTTATCAAGTCACCAACCAGCAACGCCTTTGACCCCTGCAGTAATGATAGCGCAGAACATTTGGACCACCTTGGGTCATGATGCACCCATTTTGCCTTTTTTCCTGCTAAGATAATGTGTAAATATATGCACAGCTGACCCTGCTGGAGTCCCCCGTCCCCTGCAAGAGGCTCCAGCTCCTCTGTGTTTCCTTTTGCAATGTAAGTCCAGGCAGATTTGTGGAAAGCAAGAGATTTTATTTGCTCCTAAATCTTTTTGTAGGATTTTCTTTAAAGGCATTAATGCCATTGAAAAAACAGCAAGAGGCAAATTCTGCTTTTGGTTACACCAAAAGGGGAGGATATCAGCTGATGACAGTGGGGGATGCTGGATTTATCCCAATGAAGGCAAAAGCAGAGCTCAGTCCGTGGCACTTAGCTATTTTCTGCACCAGCAGTTCTGGCCCTTAAAAAATTGAGATGCATTTCTCTCATTCTGACTTGTGAGGAGCCTTAAAACACCAGGCCACAGAAAGCAGAGATGGAGAAGTCTGAGGCTTCTAAAACATCAGCAGTGGCAACCTCAGGTGCATTAACATAAAAGTAGACTTTGTAGTGACTTCTGACCATGTAACACTGAGGTCACCTGTCCTGGGCTCTCAGGTGTAAGAGAGGGGAGGAAGAGACTGTAGAAGCTGCTCGCCTTCAGTTAATGTGACGTGGAGGTTTCGAAGGTCTCAAGAACTGCCCTATGTACATATTGGTTCATTTTATCCACCCTTCAAATAACAGCCCTAGGAAATATCATTACATTCTGCAAAGACTGTTGTCTCTTGTTTCACGAGAAATATTGTTTTCACATGATTGTCAACAGATATTTGATATTAAAAAGATGCTCATGGCAAGATCACTCTACCTGAAATATAAGATACGTTAGGGGTGTATTGAAGTTTTTGCTGGTGTTTCTTAACTCTTGAGAGCCTGACATACAGAAATTGGTGCAACCCTCTACTTCAGCTTCAGTAGGAAAAGCTCTGAGAGCACCTGTGATCTAGGTTGTGTTTGAACTTGTGCCCGTACCTGATGGCCATCCTGTAAGGTTACCAGCTGATGTTCAGAAGCAAGCCTGAATCAATCACAGAATCATAGAATATCAGGTTGGAAGGGACCTCAAGGATCATCTAGTCCAACTCTTTCAGGTAAAGAAATACGGTTTAAATGAAGCAAGCTTCAGGGCATGCCAGGAGGGACCTGGGTTTGGGCTGTGTTCTAACATGTGCTGAGTTGTGCCCTCACTTGTGATGTAGACATCCTGGGCAGAGTGTCCTTCTCTCAGCTGGTCTTTTGCCATTGGATCCTTGTGGTAGCATCACACAGCTGCGGTCCAGCAGATAAACTGGAATTTGGGGTCCTTCCTGCAACATCTTCCACAGCTAGCTTGAACATGGACCACTCATGCAATGCTCTGGCCACACGGCCACTGAGCAACTGGCAATGTGAATGGGCAAGTGAGCTCTGGGTACACACCAAGATTTAATCTGGATTTATTGTAATCCATTTAATCTGTTTCCTAGCCTGGCCTTCTACAGGAAATGGAGATGGAGCCAAAATATCTTCATGCTGGTTTTGTGTTTCCTGACCTCTAAGAAGAACAACTGCACGACCTGTAACAGACCTTGAGACGAGTCGATGGAGCACATTCTGGAGCTTTGCCTAGAAGGGCACATACAGAGAGGGCAGAGGTCTGTCTGAGCTGAGAGGATGCTGCTTCCACCCATGGGTGTGTAGCTGCTGAGCTCGGACATACTCATCTCAGACACCAGTATGCTGAGGGAAACATGGGTGAGGTTTGGCAAAAGCTTGGTTTTTGAAGCTATGGAGAATCTCGCTGTCCCAGTCTGAATTTAATGGGAGACTTTTACTTAAATGGTTCAGCCATTACTGGGAATATAAGAGAAAAATTATTGTGTTTTGCTCCCGTGTAATAAAAATACCATCTCTAGGACTGCCAACCACTGAACAAGAACTGAGAGGGCTGAGCCAGAGGTCTGACCCTAGTCAGCCTAGGGGGAGCAAACCAATCCACTCAGCCTAACAAGCTCAAAACCCAGCCCATGGACTAACCATTCAAACCTCTCTCCTCCAAAATTCAGATTTCTTACACTAGAGCTCTCCAGGTAACCTGAACTATCCCAGAAATGGCACATCCTGCTTGCTGACACACCTCTAGCAGGGCTCACATCAGCAGGGCTGCCTGTATGCGGGGAAAATGGGAGTCCTTTGCAAGTCCTTTCTCCTGAGGGTTTAGCAGCATTGTCTCTCCAGAGTTCAAAGCAGATCTAACTTGCAATTGTAGGAGCAGGCAGGGCTAAATGCCTCCAGACACCAGTTACAAGCAGTCCTAGCTATGCCTACATACAAGGCTTTTCACAGCCTTCCTCCTAGGAGGCACATGGCTGGATGGGACCTGAACCTCTTCTTTGTGGAATAGTCTACTGATGAAAAGGAGGGAGTCCTTGGCTGAAGTGCATCTTACATCCTCCTTCCTCGTGCTGTTCTGTGCTACCTGCTGTTCATTTTCACAAGTTAATTTTGGCCAGTAACCCCATCTCTGCAGAATAGCTTGCATGAGAAAAGATTGAGATGAGACTAATACAACAACCTTATGGAATCACAGAATCAAGTTAGAGAAGACCTTTACGATCAAGTCCAACCATTATTAACCTAGTAATTCCAGGTCCACCACTAAACCATGTCCCTAAGCACCACATCTGCATGTCTTTTAAACACTTCCAGGGATGCTGACTCTACCACTTTCCTGGACAGCCTGATCCAGTGCTTGACAACCCTTTCAGTGAAGACATTTTTCCTAATGTTCAATTTAAACTGCGCCTGGTGCAACTTGAGGGCATTTCCTCTTGTCCTATTACCTGTTACTTGGGAGAAGAGGCCAACTCCTGTCTTGTTATAGCCCTCTTTCAGGCAGTTGTAGAGAGAGAGAAGGTCTCCCCTCAGCCTCCTCTTCTCCAGGCTGAACAACCTCAGTTCCTTGGCTGTTCCTTATGGGAGAACACCGATCTTCGAATTGACTCTGGAGCTTCATCGCTTTCCAACTAGACTAAAATACACCCTGTGGTAGTTTGCAGCACTGGGGATTTGTTCTGTATAAGAAGACAGTGAAGATATGGCACGGTCAGGTAGGAAGACATGGGCAGAATCATGTAAAGAGAGCAATTTTAGAGGGTGCAATTCTTGTCCTGCTTGACATTCATCCTTTGTGCAAACTGCCTGAGCGTGACCCTCAGCTGATACAATTTGATCACAGCTTAATAAACAGCAATGAGACAGAGAGGACTGGATGTAACGTGAATATTTCTTACCTGAGTTATCCGATGAGTTTTACTGGAATTGTGACCACAGGTGAAGAAAGAAGAATTTGAGCCTGGAGATCTCTGAAGCTCCATCTGCTGTTGCAGGTCTTCAGCTACACTCTGTGTTTGGGCACTTCTCAGGTCGGGCTGTGAGTTTGGCCACCAAGACACAAGATGGCAACAGATGTCCTCCACCTGTAATTAAAAGAAGGATGGAAAGCATTTAAATGTGTTTTGCAGTGGTAAAAAGTGTTTCCTACCAGCAAATACCAATCACAGAGTAATTCAGCGGTCTGGGGATGAAGGGAACAGGGCCCTCATGTGGTGCACGAGCCTCACTTGAGAGAAGACGGTCTCTAACGTGGTTGTGGAGTCACTGTGCAGATCTGACACTGGACCTGAGCCTGCCAGTAAGGCATACGGGTAAATAAATAATACTGGTTTAAGGAAATCAGGTGTGAAAACATAGAGCTGATTGTCAGAATTCTGGGAAAACCGGCTGAGACAAATAGGATCTGTGAGTGCTCAGTGTATCAGAAAATCAGCTGGAAGGCTGCTGAGGCTGGTGGAGCAAGGTACTGGAGGTCTTCTGCATTCAGTAAGGCCTGTCTCACAAAGGCACAAAATCGTGGGAAACAAGATCTGCACGGGGAAATTAGTTTTGTCTATTTTCTTACTTGGGGAAGAAAACGAAACTGATTTTCGAAATCATGAACAAGCTGTCCTGTGAGTGGTGGAACCAACTCTGTTTTCCCATGGATCTGAGCCCCCAGATTCTCCCAGCCCTCCAACCACAACCTGGGACCCCTGGGTCCCCTTCTCCGTGACAGCTGACAGTCAGCATGAGGCCGGCGGCCAGGCTGTGTGGTCAGCCCGGCCAGCAGCCCTGGTTACAGCTGCCCTCCTCCTTCCCCCCTCTGCACACTCCAACTTGGGTATCTCCCCTCTGCCGAACTTTGTGTGAAATAGCTGAGACTACAATAACATCTGGGAGACCTTGACCTTTCATTTGAATTTTGACAGGTCCACATGGTGCCAGGGGTATCCCAGCAGATGCACAGTGCCGTTGTGTCCCTCAGAAGAAGAAGACAAGGAGCCACCTCTGCGGTGTATCCAGGCTCACGGGTCCCCACATGCTTTGGGTGACCAGCCACATCGCAGCCTTGCCTTGGTGGCCCATCCTGGGCCAAACCCACAACCCGGTTGGGTGCAGCCAAGGGCCACTCATTTCATCAACACTGAACTCGTGCACTCGCAGGATGGGGCCAACCTCGCTTTTATTCCACTTTATTCCACTTGGAAGTTCCCCCATGTCTAGCTACTGCAGTCATGTTGCTGTAAATGTGGGATACGAGCTTGGTCTCCCGCCCGCCAAAAAAAAAAACCAAACAACCCAAAAAGTCATAAAATGCAGCTTACTCAAACCACTTAAGAACAAATAAAAGAAGCGTAATCTTCCTTTTCATGCTTTGCAGGCAGGCATATATTGTCAGCGGAAAAACTGCCAAACTTCTTGTTTAAATATAGAAGCAGTGCTTATTTGTATTGTTAATGATCCCCATGAGGACCAGCTTTCCTCACACAGGGATATTGTTTATGATGAAGACCAGGCTGGCTACTTGGCCATTAAAATTCTGCGCCAGCCCAGCGCTGACAATATTGAAGCTTTGCTAAATGTGTATACACGTAAGTTCATTAAATGGATGCTGACTGTTGTTACACAAGTACAGCAGTTGAGTGCTTTCTGTATTAACCTTATCACCTGATGGGCAAAAGAAAAGGTTTAACTAAAGCTTAGGACTAATTGAACAGTATTTCAGTATTTTCTTATGTAAAACTGGTTCTGCTCTATTGTTTTTATTTATTTGCAATAACTGTGCTCATTCAAGTTTGTAATGACACTGCTATGGGTGAACAGAATTTGCTTTAAGTATTATTCTCCCTTTTCCTATCTCCTGCCTCCTCTAAACTGTGTCTCTCAGGAGAAAATCTGCAAGAGAGCCTAGTAAAAAGACAACTCTCTAAGTACACAACCATTTTGGGGAGATATGTTCTCAGGCTGTGTTTTTTAAATTACTTTGGAAGTTCCTGTTTATTTTCTCCCTCCGCCTTGGGTATTTCCTGACGGGCTGAGCACGGAGCATGAAGCCAGTCAAGATAGAATAAGCCTCCCATTGAAAGGTGGGAGGCATCTCACCATCAAGACACTGCACAAACCAGGACCACTTCCTTTGCTCAGTTGCCACTAGAGTATGCTCTCGTGCTACAAGTTCCAGGGATTTTTTTTTAAAAAATTAAATCAGTATGTGCAGCACAAGGCCATCCTTCAAATGCTTTCCACTTGCCCTAGTGTGGGATTTTTTTCTAAGCAACAATTTTTTTTTTTCCTCATTGCTGTTGAGCCCATCCTCAAGGCTTTGAGAAAGGCCAGAGGGTCGCTGTGTGTTGCTCTGTGGAGAGGCGAATCTAACTTGGGTTTGGGCAACTCCCAACTTCCAGAACACAAATAAAAACAATCAAAAAGTATCTGCCTGGTTCTGACCAAAAAAAAAGAGGGTCTGCAGGTGCTTCTCGTCTTGGTCAGATCCCTGGGTCGTGCCTGACGAAGAAGAATGAGTCAAATCTCATGAATTAATAAGACTTCTGCTTGCAGAAGAAAAATGTAAATACACTCTCCAAAGCATTTGTGCCAACACAGAGTGTGTTGGTAATCCTGGCCTTTGAAATGGTGGTAGTTATTCAATGAGATAAAGGCTGCTGTGAGCCTGCCCTACCATATTACAGCAAAGCACTTTGTCACTGGCACCCTAAAAGGTCCGGTTTCTGCATGACAAAGATATAAAACAACTCGCAGAACAATTAAAGAACAGTTAAAGAACATATTATTACCAGCCATTCTTCCACATTTCGATACTCGCCTGTAAATTGCTACCTCCCCCATCAATATAATTGTAATCAGTCACGGTTAACATTTGTCTTTGGGTGCCTTTTCCAAGTGAAATACAAAGAAAGAAAAATACCGCCAAGGACAAATAAAGCCACGCTTCAGATAAAGAGCCTCGCCACCAGCCTGCTTTCACGCACGGGCTGCGCACTTTGCTGCTAAAATTACATTTCGGCAGCCCCGACGGGTGCGGGAACAATGACCCCACTCATTACCAGAGTGACAATGGCAGGCAGAGGACTGCATCGTGTCTTCTTCTTCTCCCCAGGCTCATCCAATAATGGCAGAAACCTGCCAATGGGTTGAGTGTATGAAAAGCTCGATGTTGGTCACCACAGAGCCTGGCGGTCTCCTTCTGGGTGCAAGGCGGCCACGTGGGCCCAGCCATCATCCAGCCTCAAGCACCAGTTTTCCTTCAAGCAACCTGTTTTAACTTCTCAGAGAGTTGCAGCTCCAGCTTCTCTCAGCGGTCTCAGTACATACCTGCTGGAGCATGCAAAAACTCCTTCCCTAAATTCCCTTAATACCTTTCCCGGTTTCGGTTCGTGCCCTATTTGGGGGGGTTTTGTGTGGCTGTTTCCAAAAGATCCTTCAGCACCGCTTCCTCCGGTCCCCAGGACACGACGCGCGGTTTTGCAGTCGCGTCAACCCTTAATCCTGCTCTTTTTTTTTTCCTTTTTTTTTTTTCTTTTCAATATATGCAAACCTGATTTCCTAACCTCTCCACTTAGATCTAATCCATAAGGCTGTTTATTATCCTAGTTACCCTCTTCTATACCTTTTTCCATTTGTATTCAAAAGCCTCTCTTTAATATGCCTCAATTCTCCAGGTGTGGCCTCATTGCTCTTTTACACAATCCCATAATGATTTCCACGGACGCGTTTTAGTCCTCTATCGATAGGTCTCGGGATGCTGTTTGCCTTCCTTAACTACTCCCGCAGCGGGAATCGCTGCTTTTAATATCATAGAATCACAGAATGGCTGGAAGGGACCTTAGAGATCATTTAATCCAACCTCCCTGTCATGGGCAGGGACGCCTCTCAACTAGATCAGGTAACACGTGGGGACCCAACGGGGATCGAACCGGCGACCTCGGTGTTATCAGCGCCATACGCTGACACCTCCAATCCCTTTCCTTCACCAGCATCTCTGGCATCAGGGCATCAATCGTTGTTGTTATTTGTGCCCTGCCACATTTGCAGGCGGAGCCGCTGGGCAGTGGCCGAGAAGGCGCTGAGCCGGGCTGGGAGCGGGGTATTTCAAATACATTTAAAATACATTTAAAATACATTTAAAATACATTTAAAAGTTGGCGTCTCAGCACGCTTCGAGATCAGCTCCCCCGCCCCCGCTACGCAGTGGTTTCGCCCCGCCCCCCTCCGCGCAGTGGTCCCGCCCCGGGGCGCCCTCCTCCATCCCGGCCTCTCCGGCTGTACCAACTTCTCTGCGGGGGGGGGAAGAGGGTAGGTAAGAAGGCGGAAGGAAGTGCTGAATATCTTCACCACGCTAACTGCTAGACTTCTTCTTAATCTGGCCGCCGTTGAGGATGTTGCTCTCCCAGAAGGCTTCCCGGTGTGAGCGGGGAGGCGGGAGCGGAGGGATGTCCCCCCCGCGAGCGGAGGTAAAGTGGAACGTCCCACCCGACCCTCCCGGCCGAACCCGGAAGTGGCGGAAAGGGACGCGCACATGGGCGCGGGGGCTGGGACCGCCGGGGCGGGCGGTGCCGCCGGGGCTGTGGGCGCTGCTGTGGCGGCTCTCTACATGGCCACGCTGCCGCCCGCCTTGCCCGGCGGAGATGCGGGTAACGTACCCAGCGCCGCCGGCCCGCCCGCGAGCAGGGGAGGGGCGATCGCAGCGGGGTATCCCGTGGGAGCGGGGCGGGGGGGGGGGGGTGGTCACCGGGGAGGTGGCACCAGAGGGGACCCTCGCGTCATAGGGGATGGTTCTTTGAGGTCATGCTTCGGGTGTGCGGGGCTGAGCCCTTGGGGGCTGATGCGTCGCCGTCACCATACGGGGATACTCATCCTGTAGGGGCTGGTGTCACCCCGCAGTTGGTGTCGCCCCGTAGGGTTGCTCTCCGGTAGGGGCTGGTGTGCCACTGTCACCCCATAGGGTTGCTTATAGGGTTGCTCATCCCATAGGGGCTGGTGCATTGCTGTCACCCCATAGGTTTGCTCATTCCATAGGGTTGCACCCACCCCTCTCATAGGCACTGGTGCATCGCGGTCACCCGTGGGGTGCTCACCGCACCGGGGTGCATCTAAGGCTTCTCGGAGACCCTCTGTTGGGGTGCGTACCCCTGGGGGCTAGGGCATCGCCAGCCCCCCGTGGGGGGCTCACCCCACCGAGCCTGGTGCATGGCAGTCACACCTCAGAGGGGCTCATCCCCTTGGGGTCAACACAGTCCACTCTTGGGGCTGGAACCCTCCGGTCACCCCACGTTGACCTCATCCTCTCCCTCCGCCCGCCGCCTGTTTGCTTTGCAGTGAATAGTTTGCTTCTGTTGAGCCTTTCGGCAAAGGATTTAGTCAGGGGCCCTGGGGGTGGCTGGTGGTGTCAGAAGGCGGATGTGCCATTCTGCCAGATGTGGGATGATCTTAAGGATCTTTTCCAGCCCAAATAATTCTGTGATTGGGGTTCGGGCCATTGCTTTCTTTGGCCTGTGTGGCTCCAGCTGATGCAGCAGCTGATGAAGCCTCTGGATCTGTCAACACAGCCTGTCAACAGTGACAAACTATCTAACGTTTTGTATTTTGCAGTGCCTGTCCCACTAGATGGGACAAAATTCTCCTGTTTGAACCCTCTGTGGATTTGCTGGTTTAGTCTGGCCTTGCTTAAAAAGAACCCTTTTGCAGCATGTGTGATCTGGGGCTGGGGGGCTTGGGTTTTCTAGAGTTGCCTAGATGTTTGTTTGGGTTTTTTTTGATGGGGTAGGTATCCAGCATACTTTCCTACTTTTGTATCACAGAAGAGAGTTCGGTGGGTCTGTTTAACTCTGTGCATCCAGACCATTGCTGCTTTAAGATCCAAGCGGTGCATAAAATTCCTTGTAAACAAATAGGCTTTTAATGGATGTGTGGATTTTACAGCTTTAGTATTTGGAGAGAGAGAGAGAGACACATGTTTTAACTACAGCTCTTTAAAATTTGCTGTTAGCTTTTTCTCGTTAGGTGAAAGATAGTGCTAATTGGTGAGAGCAGGATGGTTTTGTCCAGCCAGCTTTAAGGCAGCAGATATTCATCGTAGCTCTTCACACACAAATATAAAGTTGAGCAGTGATTCAAGTGGGGGTTATTTGATTTAAAGATAACAGGACTGAGCTGTGTTTTCATCACACCAAGCTCATCTTGGTTAGCTGGCTCTTGGAGGTACAACCTTGTGTTGTACATTTTCCCTGTTCCCATGTTTGGATCAGAGGGACCCTGTTGTCGGAGCTGTGTTAAAAGAATTTAGTTTTAAATCCCTTGTCCAGATGATGTGTGCAAGCACACCCTTGCTAGGCTGACCGGTGTATGCCCTGATGGCTTTTACTTCAGCTCTCAAGTTTGTAAAAGGGCTGGGTTTATTCCTTCTAGTTGTATCGGTTAGTACCTGATGATCAATATATTTACAGTTATTACCATTTTGTCTTTTAAAGTACTTCCTGACGGGAACCTTGTGTCTGTGAACACACGGGGTGCCTGTGCTCCAAGCTGTTTGTGCTGAGAGAAGATTAGGAAACCTGATTTTTAATTGTACTTGAGCTTGGATTTTGCCTCTGGGATGCAAATAACCATTAGCACCTTCACCAAAGTGGAATGTGGGTTCTTCCGATGAGATGGTGCTGGGATTTGGTCCTTTTTGGATGTGAATTCACAGAATCACAGAACATTAGGGGTTGGAAGGGACCTCGAAAGATCATCTAGTCCAACCCTCTTGCCTTAGCAGGATCCCCTAGGGCAGGATCACCCAGAAACATGTCCAGGCAGGTTTTGAATGTCTGCAGAGAAGGAGACTTCACAACCTCTTTGAGCAGCTTGTGCCAGGGCTCTGTCACCCTCACGGTGAAAAAGTTTTTCCTAATGTTTTTGTGGAACCTCCCGTGCTCCAGCTTGCACCTGTTGCCCCTTGTCCTGTCACTGGACATCCCTGAGAAGAGCCTGGCTCCGTCCTCTTGACACCCTTTACATATTTATTATCCCAGTAGTGACAGCGAGCGGCCAAGCAGGGCAGGCATGGATTTAGCTAATTTATCTGGTTTTGGAGGCAGGAAGGGGATTGCTCTTTCCCAAATTTCTGAAGGCATTCCGATTTTTCCTAGCCCAGCAGTCTATAGAAATGTACATCCAGCGTGTGCCACTCCTCTGCTCATAAGTTGTCAGAGGTATTGAGGATGCTAAGAGGGGACGTGCTGCAAACAGGGGCACGGCAGAGGGGATGCCCCGGGGGTGCTGGACTGGGAGACTGGGTGCTCTAACAGGCTTCCACCAAAAGATGTGTAGATGTGGTGCTCAGGGACATGGTTTAGTGGTGGACATGGCCATGCCAGGTCAATGGTTGGGCTGCGTGATCTTTTCCAACCTAAACCATTCTGTGAAGTGTATTAGAGGAAATCACTTGACACGGTGTTGTCCCCCAGCTAGCGCGTGGCCTCACTGCCCATCTCCCCTTTATTATTTTTTTGTGTTTTCTTCTAAACCTGCTGCATGTGTTCCATGTGTTTGCTGGAGCTGAACAGTGACGAACTCATCCCTGCTGTCCTCTCATGCCTGTCCCAGTCAGCAGCCACCCCAACGTGTTATGTTAAGATTTTTTGGGGGTTATTCCCCTTGTTTCCCGTGGCCTGAGCAGCCCAGGGGGTGCTTCAGCATTTCTGGGGGGCCGGGGTCCCCTGGAGGGTCTCGGCACGGCCTCGCTGAAGGTGATTAACTTGAGCACGGGGCTCAAAATTGTGCCGTTAAAAGCACTGAAGCTACTTGTGTGAGTAAAGAGCTGCTTAAGGATTTGCTGTATCTGCTTTGAGGCAGGGAGCCAATTTTATTATTATTTTTTTTTAAAGCTATCTATACATTTTTAATTGTTCCTGAAGTTTTGCAGTAATCTGAAAATATGAAAGGCAGTAGGTGTTTTCATTGGCAGCTTTCTTGTGTTACTTAACTTTGTTATAAAGAAACGAGGGAATGAATTCTAATTCGGAAACATCCACAGATGTTAAAACAGCTTAGAAAAGGATCAAATAAACTCGAGTTAAAAGAAAAAAAAACCCAACCCAAACCTTCCCTCTGATGTTTCAGACACCAGCTCCCAACCTTGCTGGGGATAAATCGGTTTTCAGGAACGCTGGGCTGGTTGCCTGAGCACCTTTATTGGGGAATCAAGCCGGATGCTCAGAAACTTATTTATACTGAGATTACACAGGAACAAACTTTTCAATTTAAAACAGTATCTCAAGATTCTACAGGTTGTGTTCTCTCCCAAGAAATATGTTGAGATCAAGTTTGCGGATGCTGTAGTCTTCCTCCGTGTGTTTTACCGTTTAATAGTAGTGCTCTGCACTTGTACAGCCCGTATCTTCACTTGCATAGCCCACAGAGGCTGTCGCTGTTGCCCAGGTACGTGGGTGGGAGATGAAGAATTAACCTTATTTGCAGTGGCGGGTGTTAAGCGCTCCTTTTGGTTTTCCCAGTGGGATTCAACAGGCCTGCAGCCTGGGAGCTTATTTTTGCAGATTTTCTATATTTTATTTTATTTTTCCTTAATTCTTATGAGGCAAAGTTGTGCTGTTGCCTTTCAAAGCTTGGCAATGACATCCACTGGTATTTTATTAATTTTTATTTATGATTTTTTTTTTTGCAGCTTTCTTATTGGTTTGTGTCCGTATTATTTTGGCGTAATTCTTGCCTGTGATATGAACCAATATCATAACAATGCACATGAACTTAATCTTTGGCCACTTTAGATGCAGATATTGCCATACCCAAGGATTTTAATGGCGGTGAAGCCACGTCTGGCTTGGGAGCAGCATCCCTGCGATGTGATGGGCACCCTCCAACAGCGTGTACTGCCACACTGGGGAGCCCCCACGGTGCTAAATTTAGGGTTTTCTTTATCAGCATCATCTTTTACTGTGTTCAGGGGGTACTTGATCGCTTCCCGGCCTCACCGTGCCCTGGAAATATCGGAGCTGCTGAACCCTAAAGGGCTCGGCATGCCATGGATGGTTTTCCCATTGTATCCACTTTTTCGTGGATTGTTCTTGCAGTAGGTCGAAACTTCCCCAAAATAGAGCAGCAACAAAAATCAGTGGCGTTTTCAAGCACAGGAAAATTGGCCTTTGAGAGGCAAAGAGCCTCAGGGCTGTCCCCTGGGCATTGCGCCGGGACTTATTTTACAGCAGTTGCCAACAGCTGTGGTGGGTTGACTTCCTTCTTCCTTTTAAAATGCGTTGTTTACCATAATGTCAAGATTTCAAGGTGCCATTTGAACAATCCTCCTCCTTTGCGTTGGACGGTAAGGATGTAACGATGTGTGGAAATTTAAAATATCATTAATTTAGCCTTTAAAGCCAACAGCGCCCTTCATTTTTCATCTTTACCATCTAACGATAGGACAAAGCTACTCTGACCTTGGCACTTGCCAAATTAGCAGGACTGGTAGAGCAGGCTCTGCGAAATCGGATCACAGAATTTGAGAGAAAGAAGGAAAAGCAGCCGTAATTTTTTAATTTTGTCACGCCCTTCATCCCTGAACGTGGTTTGTGCCTATTGAATGCATTTCGTATACGCCGTTCAGCAGCGTCGCAAAATGCTTCGGTATCAAGTGCTCTGAAAACGCCAAATATTGTTAACGGTTATGCTAACGTGGATCTTCTTGTGGCCGCTATTTGTCCTGGCATCAAATAGAAATGAAATGCAAAATCCAAGTGGTGTGTCATAATGCAAGTTTTAGACATTACCATTACCAGCAAGATTCTAGTAAGAAGAAATGCTGTAGTTGAAAAAGCTAGGCTATTACTCTAGATCTAAAGAGTTTAGAAAGTCTTGTAGAAAAAGTGTAGAATGTAGAGAGTATTTCAGATACAGTATTTTCTTGTCACGCTGTAATTAAACAGGCACGTCTTAGATTTTTATTTTGGTGGTGAAGAGTTAATTTCAGGCCCTAGATAGTATTTCAGATACAATATTTTCTTTTCACACTGTAATTAAACAGGCACAGCTTAGATTTTTATTTTGGTGGCAAAGATTTCAGTTTCTAGCCTGACACTCGCAGCATCCACTGGCAGGTAAACGAGTTTCTTGTGAAGCAGATGCTGCTTCAGCATCAAGGCAGAGCCGCGTTCCCAAATACGTGGATGCAGATTTGCACGATCGATGATTATATTTTTCCCTCTTTAAAACTAGAAAGCTCCGGGGTTTGGGTTGTCGGGGTTTTTTTTGTAATGAAAAAGCAACCAGGTTGTTTTTAAGAGAGAGCGCAGCTTAAGCACTGCAAACTGTAGCGCTCGGAAGTTACCGAGTCAGTTGGTTTTAAATTAAAAATACACATGCATAAACGTCTGCGTTTTGACTATCTTGGGCCATTCTTTACCCGAGCCTACCTATACTTTCACTTATCTGTTCATAAAAGTCTCGCGAAAACGTACAAAAGATATTTTGTGCAATGACATCAGAGGGAGAAAATATTCTTAGAAAATTTCATGCTGTTAAATCTCTACAGATTTACAGTTTTATCCAGTCAAATTAATGCAAAACCCCAATGCAAGCATTTGGATTTTGAAAACTTTGGAGGAGTGTCATTTCCTAATAGTAATTATTGGTTTTACATTATTTTTTCACAGGGGAGCTGATCACAGCCGCATATGAGCTTGGAGTAAGTATTAGTTTTATTGTTTAATCAATGCTCTCATTAACAGTTTTAGGAATTAAGGAAGTTTAATTAAGCATGGAGTAAAGTAGATTAATTTATTTTCAAACCACAGTTTTTACTAACTTATAAGTACAGCACGCGACAATTTACTTCAAGTTTTAAATCCAATTAAACTAAATTATAAAGCAAAGGCTTTACTGTATATACAGTAGCTGGCTTATTATCAACCCAAATTTTGTATAAGCTGGGGAGAATAAAATAAATCGGGTTAACAATTTTAATAAGTTTTATTATTTAATAAACTTTATTATGGTGCATGATCCCTTTAGGCAAGACCTTAGGACTGTCAGCGCGGTGGTAATCCGATAGCAGTGTGGTCTTTCAACTTGCTAACCAATAAAATAGTTGAGAAGCTGCTTGCTTTTTTTTTTTTAAGAAAAAAAAACCCCACCAAAAAAAAACCCCAACCAAAACAACAGCCTTTTGAATGACCCTAATATACTGTGAACCCAAACAAGGAGCCCTTTAAGGCACGCTAATGAAACGTGGCACCTCCTTTTCTCGCCGCCTCATTATTATGGACGAGGCGTGGAGCCAAATCCACTCAGGAAAAAAATATTTGCGGAGTTAAAATTGGTACGAGCGGACGGCTTGGCGAGAGGCGACGCTCGGAGACACCCCCCACTCCGCCACCCCTGTCCCTTGCCGCCGGCGTGCTGCTTCTCCTTTTGCTTTCATAGAATTTCCCCCTTTTTCAAGCCCGTATCGATCTGTCCGTAGGTCGCCCACCCTCCCGGCTACCCCCTGTTCACGCTGCTGGCCAAACTGGCGATGGGGCTGGTGCCCCTCGGCTCCCCCGCCTACCGAGTCAATCTCCTCTGCGGCTTGTTGGGAGCAGCTGCTGCCTCTTTGCTATTTTACACGGTGTTCAGGTAAAGTCCTGGGGGGGAATGTTTTCTCGTTGGGCATGATGCTGCCGGCCGGGCGCTTCCCCGTTGGCTCGGGATGTTTCCAAAGGTTCCCTCTGTTCCCCGTCGGACCAGCCTTTCCCCCCCCCGTAATTAGTTCCTCTGGTTAACCTAACAGCGGTTTAATCTGAATTTGACCTTCTTTTTTTGCACAAAAGGTTCCTCTTATTTATTTTTTTTTCCCCTTCTTTCTGTTAAATAATAATAATAGCAATAATAAAAAGGGCGCCCTTTCCCTTACACAGACGTGACAGGTTGTTCAGGCTCATTATCACAAATCACCGCTCGGTTTAACTAACCAGAACTAATGAAGTTTGTCGTTCTCGAAAGATGCAGATGGTCTGTTTAAATTAACAGGATGAGCTTCACCTATCGGGAAACCCTGAACTTGGTTTAATTGCAGCTGCCGGCGGAGGCGGATGGGCAGTTGCCTGCCCGTGGTACCCAAGGACCAGGGCGAGCATCACTCCTGGCTGCCTTCCTCCCGCAGGAGGAGGAGGAGACCGGCCATCCGTTTTGTCCGGACCTCTAACCTTGGGAGAGAAGGGAGCAATCGGGATGCGCACGTGGTCGGGGTGTTTTGTTAACCCCGCTCGTCTTTGATGTGCAAGTTCTGGCTGCTCTTAACCTCAGCCTGACCCATATTTGAGAGGATTATCGCAGCCCGTACAAACAATTTCTGATGTTCTTTTGCGGGGGGAAAATAGGGCACGTTTGGAGGCTGCAAATGGTGAAACCTGAAATGATAGCGGGGTGCTTCGGGATGAGATGGGGCGTCTCCTTACCGAGATTATTTTGACAAAAGCCCTTTTCTCCCACCCGTTTCCCGAGCGGCGTCGCCCCTCGGGAAAACCTTCCCAGGAAGGGAGAGCAACCTAGAAATAAAAGCAGGAGTAACTTGGGGGGGGAGCAGATCCTGCACAGCCCGAGAGCCCTGAGCTTGCTTAAACTTCGGTCCACGGGGTCCGTCTGTCTGGCCGCATCTTCCTCTGCTGAGGAGGAGTTGCTCTTTGCACATCACCTTTCACGTAGCAGCGCGCCGGCTTCCAAGCACACCTATAGGGATTGCTTAAGTGATTCCTGAATATTCCTATAGACGTTGAAAGGGATCGCTTTTGCTGTTGGGCAATGCTTGTAATTAAGTCGGCGTTATTTAATTTAATATCCTGTATTTCACAGCGTATTCGGGGAGCTGGAAGCGGCGCTGCCCTCCCGTGCGCAGTGCCAGGCGCAGCACAGCTCCTTCAGATTATGTTAAAAACTCCTGCAAGGAGTTGCTAAAGGGTTTTAATATTGGATTCTGATTATTTATTTTTTTTAATTATGATTATTCCCATTATTACAGTTACTGGGAAGGTCTGCCCCACTTTTTAGTTTTAACTCCAACGTGCCAGTTCCTTACGTGCTCCTTTTGTGCGTTTGAAATGTCACGATCGTCGCCTTAGAGAAATAAGAGTACAGGGGAGAAACGACAGGCTAAATTTGGGAATTATTTTTCCACTTCTAGGGGTTTAGGTTTTTTCCATTTTGTTGTTTAATTGGATTTGGAAGATGTTGCTTCTGTCAAACGTAAAACTTGCACAAAAGAACTGAAAACCTGGAACTGAGAGGTGATAGAAACTATTAGGACTTACAGAAGATTATTTCAAGCACTGATGGCATCAGTTATTCAGCCTAGCAGAGGCTGATTTATTATTATTTTTCTTTAATGAATTGGAAGGTATTATGGGTCAGTTTTATTTCCAAATTGCAGTGTTGGGTACTTCCTTGTAAGCACTTTAAATTCGATTTATTTTTTAGACCATTTGTGTAGACAAAAAAAAAAAAAAAAAAGTTTTTTCTTTCCATTGCCATTTACTTTTTTAGAAAAATACCTTTCAGAAAGTATTTACTAACACAACCTGCGTGAAAGCTGTAACTGCCCGAGGGCGACGTGTCCTGGTTTTAACCGGGCTTGTCCGTACTCACAAAGGATCTGAACCGGTCTATCAAATCCCTGTCTGCATTTTTGTGTTTTAATTAAAATTTTGCTCGATGGCCTGACCCCGCCGAGCAACCGGAGTTAAAAATAAGCACCTGCTCCTCTCGCCGCCTGAAGTGTGGACGTTAATATGAAAATATGTAGATGTTAGGAGTACAAATAATTGATGAAGTACACATCCTCCGGGAGCAACACGGTTCAAGTGGCAAATCTCTCTCCTCAAACAATAGCCACCCTTCAGCGGGGAGGAAGCCATCTCTATGGAAATGGGGCTGATGCTGCCCTATTGATCGAGTGGAAGAAGACATTATACAATGTCAGTTGGCTTGTTACAATTTCATTTGTCGTCTGACCTGAACTTAACCTCGAAAACCTTTCTTCTCTCCCCACCAGCCGGGCAGGGTTGCTGTTTACCCTCGTGGGGTTTTTCTGTGCCTCTCAGCATCCCTTTACAGTAAATCTCTTTTTTTTTTAAATTTTTTTTTTCCTTGTTTTCCCCATTGACTCTTTTTGTTTAACAGGCGTTTCCTGAGTTTCTTCCTCGGCGAGTTCTTTTACTGCTTAAGGAGAGAGTCGCGGTTCCCTCCATGGCTGGGTGGTGTGTGGGATGTTACGGCGCATGTGGGATTAAGATCCAATTTATTCCGTAATTCTTCCTCTGCCAGGTGATGGCTGGCGGGATGCTCCTGCTGGGGCTGATAGGAAGCAACCACATTCATTGTTATATTATTATATTATATTATATTACATTATATTACATTATATTGTATTAATTTCATTCTATTTTTAATGCCGTTATTGTGCTTTGTAAACCAAAGTTATGTCGAACTGCATTGATGCAAAAAGCCCTTTTTTCAGTAATCCAGACTATCGCCGAACGAGCAGTTTACTCCTTTGAATTAGCTTTCAAATATGGGGTTTTTTTTTTCCCTTTGCACAGTCTTAATGAATTGCTTGTAATTATCATAAAATGGCATTTACAAAGAGTTTTCTCGGACTGCTCGTAACTGAGGCAGATGATTCATCTTTGCTTTGAAAGAGGGGGGAGCTGCTTTATGTTTTTCGGACGCGGCAAGTGCGGCTCTAGGATTGTTTCTTTAAACAACTGTTTATTTGTTTTACTGTGGGAGGCAAAGCATAGCAAGTTTACAAAGTAAACCAATTATCTTCTTATAATATGATTGCCAAAGTGTCATTTTCTGCACAGATGATGCATTCTTTGCGTTCTCTGTTGCAAAGAGAAATAGGATGCTTTCCCCTGCTTTTTTTTTTTTTTTTCCTCCAGTTTATACCTTTCATAGCCTGGCTCTTTTGCTGTATGCAAATATGCATTAAATATACAAGCTAATTTACTGCAGAGATGGTAGCAGAGTAGAAGGTGTCATTGCCCAAGTACTTCTAGTAAGTTTTTGCCAGCGTTATTCTGGCTGAGTTGCACACGGGATTTTTGAAAAGGGGGAAAATGTTGCGTTAAAGTAAGCAGTTCACATCTCTTTGGTTTGCTGTTCTGGTGTTAAGTTTGGGACTATTTTATATATATATATAATCCCATATACATATGTATATGTGTGTGTATATATATATTTATATATATACTCCCTGCCCCCAAAACTTTCTGAGCTTCATGCTGTGGATACGTATGAGAATTGGAGCCAACTCTTATCCCACCGCCAACAAAAGGACGTGTTAGGCATGTTACAGAATGAAATCATCAGAATGATTTGATGATTTTGAAATCACAAAACGTCTTGAAAACAGCACTTGACCATCCGGACAGCCCTGAGGTTTCTTGCTCCAGTGATGTATGTCCTGGGGCTCTTGTGGGAAGATCCCTGGGAAAGACCAGGAGGGTGGGTCACCTTCCTGGTCATTCCAGAGAGAACTTGATCCCCTAAAACTAACTGGTGCTGGGAAAAGTCATCTGCTGCCTGCGACGGGTGGGGAGGAACTCCCTGTCCCTGGGGTACACGGCTTTGCTGGAGCAGGAGTTGTCCTCAAGCAGTTTGGCTCGTTTTTGGGTGGCACGATTTGGGGAAGACAGAGGGATGGGAGAAGAGCGTTCCCGCCGGCCGTGCCGGTCCCTCCTCAACCGCTGTGGGAAATTAAAATATTGGGTTTTGGGGAAGGCGGAATCTCTTTACTGGATTTTTCCAGATTACAGATTATCGTCGATCATTGCCCGTGTTAGCACAGCGCGAAGATCTCGGTTGTTTCAAAAGCAGCTGCGCTTAGTAACAAGCAGTTACGAGGTTTTAGGAAGGAGAGAAGAAAGGAAGGTACTCAAATATTAATTTGCTTTTAGAATAATATCTGCTGTGAGCTCTGTCTAATCGATCACCTATCTATATTTATTTCCCCCCCTGCCCCTCATAATAAACTGGCGCTGAGTTCAGTCGGTATGAAGGCATTACCGAATCTGTTCATTTGCATTTTGCTCTAAAGTAGGCACATTAGGCTGCAATAACTCTGCTTCGTTTTGAAGGGGAGGGGAGGGGGAGGAAGGAAAGCAGGGCAAAAAAACTCTTTTTTTTTTTTTTTTTTAAAGACTGAAGAGTCTTTTCTGACAGCTAGTCAGAGTTAGAATTAGTTCAAGGAAATGTTAATAATGCACTGCCTGGCTTAATCCCTTTGATATCACCAGGTATCCTCCTGTTCATGGGTTAATTGCTTTAAAAGCGGAGGCAATATTCTGAGCGGTGGGCCGCTTCACCTTTTCACAGCTGTTACCATTGAGTGACAACTAAATCCCATGTGTAAGATGAGGAAGAGCTCAATCTCCAATTGGGAGAAAATTTATGTAAACCGCAATCCCTTCAGAATGTGCGGAAGTCACAGACTTTCTTGATTTACTCTGCTTTTCCCAGAAAGCTCCATTGTTCCCTTCCCTAAGTCCCATCAACCCTTTGTAGCAGAATATCACAGCGGCGGCAGATAGCTTGAAATATATAAATGCTATCATAGCTCTGATTAATAGCGGCGCTTATGAGTCAAGTCTGATAACGGAGCAGCTCTCCACTCAATTTCAGATACCGCTAATGGAATCTGTCTCCTGCAATTGTAATGTGAGAAGGGCTAATTTGCCATGGAGCTTGGAGCTGTCACCAGCCGGGGATTGGGGGGTCAGATGGGAGCTGCCAGGTTTTTGCCCTGCAGCTTGTATCTCTGGCTTTGAATAGCGCAGCCCCCTGCCTGCCAGCGAGCTGATAGGCCGCCGGGGGGTTTATGCCACTCCGTACAATAGCGAAGGGCTGCATGGGCTGACTCGGTAATTGTGAAGCCAGCTCATTTTTTAATTTTTTTTTTAATATATTTTATATTTTATTCTATTTTTTCACCACTTTTTTTTTTTTTTTTTTTTTTTTTCCGCGGCTGCATAATTTCTAATAAGGGGTTTTAAGAAATGTCAGATTAGGAAAAGTTTCTGCAATTACCAAAAAAAAAAAAAAAAAAAAGCCCACAACTTATAAAACATTGAAATAGCTAAAGTCAATTCCTACCGAGGGGGGGTTTTTTGACTGCTGGATGTAGGCACCGGTTATTATGGGCACCCGGGATAAAGGCGTACCTATTTTCTAAGGATTGTGAATCAAATAATGGGTCTCACTAATAGATCCTTTCTGCTTGCAAAGACACTGGGAGCGAAGTTCTCATTTTTAATGGCTGGAAGCAGTTTTTACAACTCACTGCTTAGCAAGTGCGGGGTGATGTTTTCTTAGAACAGCACAGCTGTATGTGCGTGTTACCGATCTGTCATGAGTTGTTCCATGCTCTGGAACAGCTTGGCCTGGTGGCCCTGAATTTAATTACCAAACTTGCCTGGGAAGGGGCTGCTGGAGGCAGGCTCTGCTCCGACACGGTGATGGGCATCGAGGAGCGTGCAAGGTTTCAGGTTGGGAGTTCACATTGCTCACTCCCCTGCTGAGCCCTCGCAGGGATCTCTCCCCATCCCTGGTGTCCAGACCCACTGAGGTCCCCACCACCATCGTGGGGGACCTCACTGCAGGGGCAGCTTGATCCTCCCAGCAGAAGAGCTGAGGTACCAAAGCCCCAGGGCATGGGGTGCACATGATGGTGGCATTCACAGGCTCCTATGTACCAAGGGGACAGGTGGAGGCTCTGTATTATCTTGCAGAGGTGGTGTCCTTACTAGACGTGTCCAGTCCAGGAAGATAAATGTGAGAGGGTGCAAAGACCAGCTCCCCTTAGCCGAAGTCCTCACTAGCTCAATTCTTCTCATCCAGGCTGGAGCATCCCCTCGTCAACTTGTGGTGTTTCAATAAAATAACTTTTTTCAAAGGGTAAATAAGTGGTGGCAGGACAATGGGGGGTGTGTGGAGCAGGAAGGGCATTCAGCCCATGTGGTGGGTGATCAGGATGCCGCCTGGTCCCCTCCGCCCCGAGACGACACGGGTCCCTGGGAACGCTGAAGTCGCAGGATGCTGGATGTGAAGGACAGCAGTCAGCTATAACCAGAGAGCTCATTTTGAGGTTTGGGGTGTTGGTTTTTTTTTTTATGGTGATCTTGCCTATTTGCTTGGTTTCTCTTCTGTCTTTGTAGCCACAAAGACTCAACGAGGGTAGGCAAGCCAAGCCGTGCTCTCCTACCTCCTCCTCCTCCAGCGCCGGGAGCGGAGGCTGCGGGCAGGGCTTAAGAGGCTCTTCAGCTCCAGGTCCTTGAGGAAGAATAAAATCTGGTTTGCTATTCCCTGTAGTACCTGCACTGGCTCTTCAGCGCTGAGAGCAAGAGAAACCGCCTTTTGTCCATCGAGTGTTTGTGACTAAGAGGCAGGCAAACCCAGAGGGATTGGGGGTTTGGGGGGATAATCGTTATTACTTAGGACCTAAACTCCGTGTTTGGATTTTGATTTGTGTTTTATTTTTTTAAATAGCTTTTCTATTTCAGCATCAATGCACATGCACGCTTAAAATTTATCTGTGGAAGGCTTGGTTGTCTTCTGAGTCCATCCTTTTTAACCTCCTTCAAGGAAGTCAGTTACTTTTTTTAAAAAAATGAACCTTAAATTCAAAATGTTACATCTTTAATGCACTCATCTGTTATAACGTGAAATAAAAATGTGTTGAAGGGGTAGGTTTTTGTTACTGCAAATTGAAGTCACAGCCTTGCAGAGGCAGAAGTTGCTGGTGGTGTCCCTGGAGCTTGTGCAGGTGTACAGGGAGCTGCTGACATCAAGGTCATCACCTGCAGGTGCAGGGAGAGACTGAAATTTTTAAAAATCCATTCATTATTTTATTAGTGGAGCTTTTCAAAAGAGGGGGAGTTTCGTTCTTTAGTCCACCGACTAAAAAAATAATGAAAAAAATGTGACGCTGAGATCTCCTACCTGTAAAGTTTTGGAGGGAACAGAAAGCAGAAATAATCAGCTTATTTCACTAGGTGCAGGTAGGTGTTTCCAGCATTTAGTACATCAGCTTCAAATACCAAATGTTCCGATTATCTTACTTTTCTTCTTTGTGAATCCAGTGCAATGAACATTGCATTTAACAAAAACATTTTAATTAAATGCCAGTTGCCATCCCTGTATAGCTTTATACCAATTATTTATTAAGTTTTTGCAGATTACTAAATATAAAATGTCTGCCATTATTTCCTAAATAAAAACAGTGATCGAGTTATATACATATACATGTAACCTGTACTCTTGGGTAACAGAAAGTTTTACCAAACTAAGAGGAGAGGCTAAATTCTAAATCACAGACTTGACTGGTTTTAGAAGCTGAAAACTATAATTGCATAAACAGGTTCAAATATCTAATTTCACTTTTCCCAATCGTCCCTGCAAGCTCTTAATAAAAACCTGCAGCTAAAATATTCTTGGTTAAAGCAAGTTTCTACTGCCTGAGTCCTTGGAGGTGAGACCCAGCCACACTTTCTTTCACTTGGATGCCTCAAAAGGAAAACAAAAATATTTTTTTTAAGTCTTTTCCTTTTATGTTTAGGGATGCCATGGGAAAATATTTCTCACAAAGGACTGCGTGACCTCTCTTTTGATGACTGTTTCTGTCCCTTCTGAGTGTGTTTTCAGGTGATGGGAATTTCTGCCCATGTTCAGAAAATTGCGGTTGGTCGACTGGTAGGAGAGGACCTTCTTCCCGCTTGTTTAGTCTTGATAAAGTGCTCCATGTGCTTTGAGCAGGTCTTGCCCCAAACTAGTTATTTTGTAAAATCAGAAATGCAAGCTGTTCCCTCGGCTTTTTCCTCCACATAAGATAAATGAGCCTGGAAGGCAGCTTTTATTCAAGGTCAGTGCTTGATGGCACCAAGGTCGGGCTGGCGATGGTACCTGTAATACCCCTGGGAGAATTTGCAAAGACTTCCCAACTGTTGTGGTGGCTGCAGATTTTTTTTTCTCCTTTCGTGAGCTGATTTCTGTGTCCTGAGACTGTTCCAACAGAAAGGTGTTGCTACTCTGAATACTTTCTTCTAGGTCACTTCTACTACTTCTTCTCCAAGAGGTAATCCCTACCTAGCCCAAGACCAGGATGTTCCCCCTATAAGGACAGAGCCTTATAGCAGGATTTTGCCCACCTTTTGCTCTTTGGAAAGCCCATCTTCTTGAGGGAGTCACTGCAAGGTAGCTTTGTGCCTACACTGTTAACACATGAGCACTGGATGGTGTTCATCAGTGCCGTGGCTTCACTTGTGGCAGTCCCTTGACCTTCTTGTCCCAGTCGTACATTCTTTCTCGTAGCAGTTCCAGAGACTGGGGGGAGCTACCCTCCCTGCCCCTCGGAAACAATGAGATAAAGCCCACCTGGATGTTACTTTTACATGAGACTGGTCAAGGATCCAGCTGTCGTGGGTCTTTGCCATGTTTTTTGTAGCACCTGAACTGTATTTAAAAAATGTGTTTGAAGACAGAAGCATGAGTAAAAGTCAAGCGAGGATGAATCTCTGCCACTCTCTGCTCTGCAGCCCTGACATGCTGTCAAAAAGAGAGGGAATGTTAAGCAATTAAAAGGTGTTTTCAGAAAAAGGCACAACTGTTTCCTTCTCCTGACCACAGCGCACCTGCAAGCCTCCAGCCGATGTAGATGGAAGAGGGTGGATCTCCAGGCTGAGTGGCAGAGACTGGAGGCTGGGTGCTTGTTTCTTGTCCAGCAAAGTTTCACTACAGGAATTATTTGCAGTGTCTGTGTCAGACCTGGTGTTTGATTTTGATGAAGCATGTGTCTTCGCACCCCGAGAAGACTCCTTTTTACCTTCCACAGAACAAATGGCTTCTTGGCCTTGTTCCCTTTCCGTCTCAATATTGGTAATTGGGTCATTGAGTTTTTGCTGCAGTAATGGGAAGTCTCCTTTACCTCTTGTGTTAACCATCTTCCACGTCATGCTCTGTCTTAACTCCAGAAATTGCTGTCTATGGCTGTAATTAAAGCAGCCCTTTTCTACTGGCTTCGCAATGTCCCGCTTCCTTATGCAACATGTCACCAACAGCATCTTCAGTTCTTGCTTGCCCTGTCCTTCGTACATATTTTCTTCCTCTTGCTTGGCTTCAAGATTCTAGACCTTGTGTCCAGAGCATTCGACCCTATCCCTCTGCTCTTTCAGTTCTTCCCATTTTACTCTCATCTTTGTGCCTTTCCTGTTTTTTTATCTGTTTCTGCCTTACCAGTGTCTTTCCCACCTTGGAATTGTTCTTTGGTTCACAGGGTTGTAGGTGGCTGACCTGTGTTGTCCGTGCCCAAGTTGTTTTGTCACCTCTATGGACAGTGTGTGGGTTTGGGCGCTGTCTTGTCTCTAAGGCAAGAGAGACGTGGCACAATGTCACTCCATGCTGGGGAACTCCAAGAGGCTGCCAGATGGCAGAGTGCGGTGGTGCTTGGACATCCTCGTGGAGATCAAAATGAGCAGTGTAACCATGTCAGCCCAACTGCCCAGCAGGGTTGATTTAATTTGGCTCCAGCATCATCCTGACAGTTGCATGGGGTTTGTTTCTGCTTGTTCTGCTGGTGCTGCTGTGAACTGTTGCATTGCGTAGACCTGCTTGAAGTGTTCTGTGGAGGTTTTTTCTGTCAGGTGGTCCTTATCCTCATCTGGTGATATCTGCTCTGAGCGCTTGCATTTCCAAGAGTCTTTCTTTCTCAATCAGCAAACTCAAATCCATCATTTCCATTTCTGGTAACAGAGTCTGCAAATAACTCTTGGTCTTCAGCTTGCATTTCTCAAAGCTACTGTCTTGATGTTCTTGAAGAATGCAACATATTTCCATTTGTGTTTTTTTTTTTACACTGTAGTATACTTGTAGGAGCTTAGTGCCCCAAGCGTAACATGCTTTCACAAAGTCAACTTAGCTGCCTGGCTTTCCCATGAATTTCTAGAAACTAAACTAAAGATAACACCTGTTATCTAACTAAACTAAAGATAACACCTGTTGACAAGCACATCTCTGGACTGTGCTTGGTGCTGGATCCTGACCCTGTGCCGCTCGGTGAGCAGAGGTGTCCTCTGTCCCACATAGCTGGGATAAGTCTTTAAGCTTTGTGTTGAGCAGCATTTGCTTAAGCCTTGTTTCATAAAACTTGAGTCGCAGGTTTGAGACTTTTTATCAAGAGGATGGGATTTGTTTCATCTCATTCGAACTCTTAATGATACGCTCAAGTCTTTTCTGGGAAAGACAAAGAGAACTGGTGAATGATTGGGATGTATGATGAAAATGCTGCTTTTCATCCAAAGGTTTGTGGGAAAGTCGTTTTACATTTTTTTCACCTTATTTTACTGCAAGAATTTCAGACGGATTTATGAAGTTGTCTTTTTGTAACTAAAAGTTTGTGCTGTTTAAAGGACTTAGTCAAAACTTAGGGATGTTGTGTAGTGGGATTTTGCAATGGTGGATCTCTCAGTTTTCAAATACGTGTGTGGCCCTGCTTTCCTTCCCTGGTATTTTTCTTTAGGAGCCACCCCCACTCCTGCCTTCATTCCTGCAAACTCCATTGCATCTTTCCTTTTTCCATACGAGTTCCACCTCTTTCTAGTAACAGGGAGGAGGAGAGCACAGCCAGAGCCCCTCGAGGCTGAGAACCTTGCCAGACAGGTCGTGTGTGTCCCACCTCTCCGTTGGAGCAGATGGGCTGCTTGGATGACTCAGTAGCAATGCCAACAGAGCAGCATTCATAGCTGTGAATGCCTTTTCTGTATGCAGTTGTGTGATTTTGGAAACATTATGGTAATGCAGTGAGCGACAAGTCTTGTCTTGAAGAGTTTCATGCTGTAGTGAAGTGTAGACATTGGGAGAGTCCACCGTGGCGGCATGCGTTGGTGCCTACCAACGGTAGCTACTAATAGTTTGCCTGTTCTCCTAAAGAGGGGGTTCCACATCACCTTTCTTCAAAAGCTTTGCAGACACAGATTTGGTCTGAAATGATCTCACCTGCTGTCAGCTGGGAATTTTCAGACTTCTTTCCCCCTTCCATTGGTTTTTCAAGACTTCTTCCTACAGTCTTGCTGCTGAGGCTCTGTGTCACCCTGAGCTTGTCTCTCTGGCCTCAGACACCTGAGAGTTGGTTTCTTTTTTCCCCAGCCTTAACCGATCTGCCTTACTTCTCGCCCTCCAGCTGTCTCCTGCAGCTGCAGATCTCAATATGCTTTACAAAGGAGATAAAAATAATTTGTCTTATTTTGCAGTTACCTGGGGCAACAGCAGCAGAGGGGCTTGTCCCAGACCACCCGGGATGTCCGATATCAGTGGCAGGAGGAAGAATAGAGACCTGATCTTCTCAAGCCCTCATCCTGGTCCTCTCCTACCCCTGAGCCATGCTTGCCATTTTCAATGCATTAAAAATTCCCGTTCTGACTGCTCAAGTCCTTCTTTGACTTTGCAGAAATAGGTTGGCTGTACTGAGATAATTTTGGGAAGGTGGAAAGGAAACGTAACCAAGGAGAGGAGTCCTTCTCTGCCGGCAGCTCCCTCAGTTCTTTTTCCTTGTTCCTCAGTTTGGTTTTGTAATCTTGATTTCCATTTATCTCAGAGTTAAGTCAGGAACCTCATAAGCAAGACCTGTGCTCTGATCCCTGAGGAGCAGATTGAGCCACCTGGGGACTTTGGCTGTGCTAGAGAATCTGGCCAGTATTTGGGACCAACTTGCATGTGTAGCTTAATGAGGAAGTTGTCTATTTTATCATCATTTTGCTTTAAACAAAAGGAATCATCAGGAAAACATCAGGACTAAACAGCAGTGTGGGTACCTGAGGTGGGACTAGGAAAAATACCCAATTTGTGGTAGAGCCTGACTTAGTCTCACAGTGGGATGGTGAATTTCTGGAGAGGAGCTTTGATTGTAGCCACAGCTATTTCTGTCTTTGGATAAGGCATAGCTGAGCCGGTCCTGATGCCCTGCGTGGCATCTTTTCAGGGTGACTTGCTGAAGGGGAGACCTTCCAGACAGGCAGAGTTGGAGCTGCCCCCGACGTGGCTGGGTGGGAAGAGCCACTATTGCAGAATGGGCATCATAGGTTTCCTCAGCTAAATCCCATCTCGTGGGCTCCCAGCGCCGGCTGCAGCAGCCAAACGTGTTGGGCAAGCCACTCCGGGGGGACCGTGTGCCGTTATCCGAGCCAGGAGTCGCAGAGGTGCCCGGCTTTTGGGCTGGAAGCCATCCCAAGGGTGCTTCACCTGCTTCCTCCACTCGGCGGCTGGACCTGACACCTGTTTTCCCTGCTCCTGACCCCGCTGGGCACCTCTCCCTGCCTGGACCATGGGCACCGCAACCCTCACCCACCCCTGAGACACTAAACATCACCCTCCAGGAAAGCTCTGCTAATGCTGTCCATCATGAATAGCATAATCCACTCTTTATCCGGGGCCTCGATGAATTTAAGGCTACACCCTTGCTGGTGTCTCCTTCAGTGGAGAGTATCCCATTAGAGGCGTGACTCACTGGCTCGGAGCACCATGACCCACCGGGCCATCGCTCCTCAAGGTTTCTGAGCCAAATGCTGGAAGTTGCCCCTTTGGTGTTGGGTGGCTTTGCAGATAGATGAGCTGGCTGATGCCTGCTTCTTCCTAATTGCGATTCAGTGCAAAGGAATTATTAGGACGATATTAACCATATAATTTTTTGGCAGGGTGCTGGGTGGCAGTCATTTCTGCTGCTACAGTATGTTTAAAAAAAAATTTTTAAAAAAAGGACAATAAAGTAGGCTTTTTTGTTGGAAAAGAAGATTTCATGTTATCTGTGTTTGCAGGCTTTCTGGCTCATATGCTGGAGGAATCCTTGCTGCGGGGGTGTTTTCATTTTCTCGTCTAACATGGCAGTGGTCCATCGCGGCGGAGGTTTTTAGCTTAAACAATCTGTTTGTGGGGCTGCTGATGGCTCTCACCGCACATTTTGAGGAGGCATCCACTGCAAAAGAGAGATCAAAGGTAAAACATCTCAAGCAAAGTGAATAGTTCTTTATTTTTTTTTCAATTAGCTGTTACGCGTCTGTTTAATTTCCTATTCATTTAGTGTCGATAGTTTTGTTTAAATAAGAAAGGACAATTTTGGGGGCTGGGTTCAGCACCTGTGCTGGGTGATGTCCATCCCTGCCCTACCTGGACATTCAAAAGTGCTGAACATTGAAAAACCTGTCAGCTTTGCTCAGGGGTTGAACTGGAACCTCTTGGATGGGTTTGTGTGGAAACAGGACAAGCAAAATCATTTTTATCTAAGTGGTTTAGGATGAAGTTCGGTTTCCTGCACCCAAGGCTTAAACTAGGCTGTGGGTGTTCAAGTTTTTGTTTTCAGGACTGATATTTTCCCTTGGGGTAAATAGATGTATTTTACAGAAAACTCTGTGTAGTCAGAAACCCAGGTTTGTACCGAAAAACGAGAACAACCACATTTTCAGTCAGTTCTTGTTTTGAAATCAAACGTGCCCCTAAAATAATGGCGTTGTTAAATACAGAGACTTGAAATTTCATGCTGTATTCTCTACTTTTTAAACAGAGCAGGCAGCCAAATGATATTTTCACTCAGCAGTCTTGTTCTTTCTGCTTCTATTTGCCTGAACATCTGATCTCTTCTCCTCTCACAGACTTGCCTGCTGTGACTCCTGTAAATTGTGTGAATAAAAGGATTTTTGTCAGGCTAGGCTAGAATTTCAGGAGTCCGCAGTGGTAGTTTACTCAGCTTCATGAGTTCTCAAATAACATGGTTTATCGGTGGTCATGGAGACCTTGTTTCACTACTGGATTTTTTTTTTTCATTTCTGGTGAGTACCGTCCCAAGATCCATACAACCTGAACTCCATGAAGATGGAGTTGGGCATTTTCCAACCTGCTTTCACATTCCCAATTTCCAATGGGACTTTCAGGTGAGATTTTCAGAAGCAGTTAAGGAGCTTAATTAATACTTTTTGGATGCCTGGCATCTTATGCCATGAAGAAGCCAGGCTGTTGACAGCAAGCTCACTGCGCTTTTCATAAACCAAATGGTTGTGCAAAGACCTTCAGAAGTGTGCTTGGAGTTTGTCAATCTACTTGAAAAATTACTGAGGTTGACTCTGAGTCCTGCAGGGCAGCTCTGAAGCCCACAAATGTTTTTCAGAAGTGAGGACAGGTGTTTCCATGCCAAGGCAGCACCCAGTGTTGAATGCTGAGCAGTTAATTAAAAATTAAGAGGTGATCTGACGATAGATGGAAGCGCCTCTGTCATCCTTGGAGATGTCTGGGGAGGTGAGGATGGGTTGCCAGTTCCTGTCCAACAATGGCTGTGGGACTCTGGTGGCTTTTTACCCACCAAGGAGCTGCTCTGGGCCATGGACCAAGTGGCCAGTGATGATGGAAGAGGAGGCAAGTTCAGAGAAGGGGCAGTGCCCAGTGCTGTACATGGCACTGACCCAAGGTTTCTATGGGGAGTTACTCTTACAACCCTGTTCTCCCTGACTTGGGCCATGTTACAACCTGAATGCTTGAAAATCAGATTTTAGACTAATGAGGGATATCCCGTTGAATTCCCCTTGCTTAGGATGTTTGTATAGCCCTGACTTTAGCCCTCTGTGGCTGAAGAAGAGGGAAAAAAAAATCATTCCTGTTGCATGAAACGAGGACTCTGTGCACAATGACATTATTTTAGGGTGTGTCTTATGAAAGCTTCTCATCATTTGTAGTTAACTGCTGGGCACTCTCCCCTGTGCAGGAATTGGATTCAGGATTGGGTTCAGGAATTGGACCCCGTTGCATCATTACAACGTGATGGTGCTGCACAGGATCTCTGTATACACAGAGACGTAGCTGTTCAGATTGTTTTCCATTAAACAAATGAAATCTTGTAACTAATCAAAAATAGCCTGTGTGATCTGTGCCACAATTGACCGATGCTCACCAGTGTGTTTGCCTTTCTTCTGTAACTGTGCTGTGGGCTCCACTGAATGTGGTCTTTGGATGTTTTTTTGCAGACTGTAAAGAGTAATTGTGAACGTGGGTTTGTTTTTTTGTTTCTCCTTTCAGATCTCTAAACTTGGTGCCTTCTGCTGCGGGCTCAGTTTATGCAATCAGCACACGATAGTGCTTTATATCGTTTGTATTGTGCCTTGGGTTCTCTCCCAGCTTGCCAGAAAAATGGTATGTATTTTGCTGACCCGTCCCTCTTTATTTTTGTAAGACAGCGAGCAGTTCTTCTTTCCAAGCACAGTCAGTGGTCTGTCTAAACCCACTGAAATTACAGTCCATCAGTCTGATGCCAAAGCCACTGACCACAATTTTGGAGCCAGCAATCTGCAACCTGCTCGTGTCTCCTGGCACAGGACCTCTCCCCCAGCTGCTTGCAAATATCCTGTGGGCAACCACGAGGTGGGCACTTGGAGGTAAAAACTGCTCAGCATGTAGGAAAGAAAGAGCACGATCAATGACCTGCCAGACGGGAGCAGATAAATCTCTGTTGGTGAGAATCATAGAATCCTAGAATGGCCTAGGCTGGAAGGGACCTTAGAGATCATTTAATCCAACCTCCCTGTCACGGGCAGGGACGCCTCTCAGTCACAGGCATGGGCAGCCTGTGTGTGTGCTGCTTCTCCTGGCTGATGGCACTGGCTTTCTCCTGCCGTCATCTCACCTGGAGAGGAGTTTTTCTATGTTGGTTCTCTGGTGGGAACAAACAAAAGCTGTGTCTACTCATTGCAGAGTGTCTTGCAACTGCTTTTGATAGTTGATGGTGCAGCTGGAATAGGCAGCTCGGCAATAAGTGTGCAGAGCCTTGTCTCTAGAGAGAAGTTCTCTTCAGCATCTCCTTGGCATGTGCCAGGCTCCGTGGCCTTCAGCTCTGATGCAGCCGGGACTTGTGAGTCCTACAAGAGATCAGCTTTCAGGTGAGGAGCTCCTGGCTTTCCCCAGCTGGAAAAGACCAAAGGAAGGCTGGTCTTTGGTGAAACAGCAAGCTGCTGCTCCAGGCAGCATGTCCCTTTCATCTCCTAACAGAGATCCCACTCTCAGTATGTCAAGAATTTCTGCTTTGCCCTAAAAATAGCTGCACATCTCAACGGCGCAGGTGCTCTGCTCACTCAGATGGACCTCAGAAGCCCCCATTTACTCGCCCTGCTCTCTTTTGCTCCCTTGAAGGTGACAGTTGGGAGGTTTCTGCTGGGCCTGTATTTTTCCACCCTTACCTGATAAATCAAGTGTGGGTCTAAGTAATGGCACGGGATATAACCAACCCTGGAGTGAAGCACTCGAGCTGCAAGTGATAAGACACAGCTCAGACAAGACTGATGCAAAATCTTTTTACTGTCTCCAGCAAACCTCTTTCTGACTATGTATTTCCTTTAGCACAATGAAGACTCACTTCTGCAATGTATTTATGTTCTTTGAACAGAGTTACTGCCTTTTAACTGGGGAGGTCCAGAGAGACTCTGATTTCCAGCAAGTACAATCCTTTGCCAATGGAATATACGTTTAGACAGCCCAGTGGTGCCTGCTGCAGAAAACCGCGTAATAAGAAGGGTATTTGATGGAAGGCAGTGTCTTTTTAAGTAAAAAAGAGGCAACTTTCTTGTGAAAGGTGGTGGCCACCACCATTACCAAGCTACTATTTCTACTCAGTAGATCATCGCTCTGAATGGTGCCACCTCCCCCTAACCCCAACCGCTGGAGAAGCGCTGTGATTGACAGGGCAGTGGCTAACGATAAAGCAAGCGTGCAATATTCTAGGGTGGGATTTTCCAAAGCACTTAAAGGAGTTAGGCACAGAAGTCCCTTTGAAAGTCTTGTCTTCCTGACCCCTTAGGCACTCTTGAAAATCCCACCCCAAAAGTTGGCCTATCCAATTTAGCCAGTGGAATCGCGATAAAGTAAATGGCAAAACTGACTCCTGATGATGGTGATGATGTGTGTAGTTGGACTAGAGCAGCATTTTTATTATTTTTTTTTTTTTTTGCCAGATGGAATACCAGCCAACTCTTAATCGCTGCAAAGTGGGTTATCTCAGCCTTGCAGTGCTTCAGCCATCTATGCATGTCATGCCATGATTTAAATGTGAAAGATGCAATGAGTATGATACTCATGAGTCCTAGCTAATATTATTTGCTTCACTTAAATTTCACCCTGCCATGCAAAGGAGATCAGTTTGATGCAGTTTCCTAGTAATCCACAAAATCGTAAGGTTTAACATAGCATTTTGTAGGGACTTACTATAAATTGAGAGATCAGCTCTGTGTAAATATATTTGATGTTTTTTCTTTATCTGTTCTTGAAGTTGCAGCGTGATTAAACTAAAATAAACATTGTTATGCAATATGACATATTTTGGTGCAGGAATTGTCCCTAGGCCATTTGCTGAAGTTGGGTTTATGCTTTTTGGCTGGTTTGCTGCCTTATCTCTATCTGCCGGCTTCGTCCTACCTCAATCGAGCCCGTTGGACATGGGGAGACCAGACGACTTTTCAAGGATTTTTGACCCACTTTCTCAGGGCAGAATATGGGACATTCAATCTGGTAAATAAGGGCCGTTTTTCTAAATTACTTTCTTTTAACCTGTACAATAGCAGAACCTTCCTGTTCGTGAGGATTAATGGCTTGCAGGTGTAGAAATTGAAAGTGTTTCGTTTTTAAAAATGTATTTCTGCTTTTGACTTTCTGATCTGCCGTGTTTCCTAGGAATGGATCACATGCTTGGGAAAGCAAATAAGTAATTCTCTCTGCCTTTGTGGGGTGAGCAGTGTTATTTACTGGGAGCTGTACAGGTGTCTTGTAAGACCTCAAAGAGGAAACTGCTGGAGGGAGATGGTGACATCAGTTTTGAGTTTTTCTTGTTTAACGACAAACAATTGTCTTATTTCTTGATTTTAAACTCATCTATTTAAAGAGGTTGCAAGCAGTTTTCATTGCTGTACCGCTAAAAAAAGAGTCCTTTAACTTATTTCTTACTAATACTGAGTTTAAATGAATGGTAGGTTGGAGGAGTCTCAGAAACCTCTGATGTGGGTATTGGCAGGTCTGTGCTCTTGCCAAAGGAGGGAGGTGTTGCATGGTTGCTTGCAGAGCATAGGGTTTGCATCTTGCTCCTCCAGCTGGCTTGGGTGTTTGGCTCTGGCAACCCAAGGGAAGCAAGTGCCCAGCACCCCTCCTCTCCTCCCCTCTTCAGAGATTTTAGTGCAGAGGGCTGGGAAATCACACCACTGAGGGGAAAAAAAAGAGGAAAAGGTGTGGTTTACTTACTGCATCACTCTGTGGGGTCCTGAAGCCCCTCCTCCTCCAAAATTAAGCCCCTGCGTCCAGCCAACATGATGCAGTGAGCACCGTTGCCGTTCCATTACAGCCTTCTCGGGGTGCCGGGTGGCTGTAGGATGTGAGGCAAAAGCCTTGATAATTCCTGCTGCTGCCACTTAATCTTCCCAAAACTCCTACAGAGATAAGATCCACCCTCTGAAGGACTTCTGGTATTTCCCCTGTTGTCCTTTTTCCAGCCGTCTCCTGAGAATGAGGCTCCATTGGGCAGAGCAATACCACGGCATGCAAATCCCTTAACTCCTTTCTCCATCAAATGTGATGAATTCAAGTTGATGTTCAGGAGGCTTAGGGATGGGTGGCGTGTAATCCTACACCACAAATCACATTTACGATGAACTTGTCTGAAGCAGGAGCAATAAATGTGGCAAAATCCAAGCGTTTGGTCCCGACGCCAGTTGGGCTAGTGCCAGAGCCCTGCCTGGATGGACAGACAGCCCTTGTGTCCCACAGCTCCGTTTTAAGGGCAGGCAGGGTCAAAAGAAGAAAAAAAAAATGGAGAAAAGACTCAGGAGAGAGTTCCACCTCGAAGCCAAGGATCAGAAATATCATCTCCTGTCAGGGATGTGTCTGGGGCCAGAAGCTGTCAGCTGCCGGCAAGGTTGGGCTCTGCAAGGACCAGAGGTAGTAGTGGTGCTTCAGGAGCTGTGGGTTGGCTCTTCATTCTTTATGACATTTATTTTTTAATTAAATCTTGAATGCAATTCCATTTTTTATTGAGATGCCTTCCAGACCTCCTGGATCTGTATCCCTCAACGTTTGTCTGGTAACCACCGTTTTTCCAGCAAGCACCTGTATAGGTAATTCCTCAGCTCCACCGAGCATGTCTTCTTCTTCAGACTCGTGCCATGGATTGCAAGTGTCTACAGTAAAAATTCTCATGTATCTCATATAGATGTCATACAGCTCTGCCTCCATCAGGGCAGAGGGCACAGCAACAGGTCTGGTAAGCAAGCAGGACTTGAGGCTCATGTGCTTGTCTCAGGCTGTGGGGAGACGTCCCAAAAAATAGTTGGACTGTGCAGATATAGGACAAGAGGAAATGGCCTTAATTTACACCAGAGGAGGTTTAGATTAGATATTAGGAAAAATTTCTTCACCAAAAGGGTTGTCAAGCTCTGGAACAGGCTGCCAAGGGAAGTGGTTGAGTCACCATCCCTGGGGTTATGTAAAAGATGTGTAGATGTAAGGACATGGTTTAGTGATGGATCTGGCAGTGTTAACGGTTGGACTCAATGATCTTAAGGGTCTTTTCCAACCTAAATGATTCTGTGGTGCTATGACATAGTGGAGATCGTAGCTAAACCATATGATATGTTCAAGTCATAGGGTAATGGCTTGGTAGCACCTTGAAAAAGTCCTTATCCAGGTGATCAATACTGCATGGGGGCATAATGTAAAACCAGGATGTGGGAGAAAATTGTGCAAGGAAGGTTTGAGTAGTTTGTTGTCTTTTTTGGTGTTTAAGCAATTCCTGTTCCCTGTGGCCACCTCAAGGTACCATCTGAAGGGGCTTTGAGGAGCCCTGTGTGCCCAGGGCTCTGCAGAAAGAAAACAAGAACACTTTTCCTTGTCCCAGTGTGTGGGTTTCTCATGGTTTTTTTTTTTTTTTCTTTTCAATCTAGGCCAAGTCCGAGACAGGATCCAGTATGAGAGAGATGCTGCTGTGAGTAAAATCTTGACTGTCTTTTAGTGGAGAGAAACCTGTTGCTGCTGTTGTCATTTTGGCCAGAGTGGCTCAGACCCTGCCTTTCCTTGGCTGGGGCCGTATGTGTCCTGCATAGGGACAGCACAAGTGTCCTTCTGTCTTCCCCACTGAAGGAAAAATGCTGGATCCCCCACCCGGTGTTTTTTCATTCAAAATCCTGACACGTAAACTGAGCTTATTCCCGCTTCTGGTAGACTTAATCACAGGAGAGTGGGGATGTGTTATGTTGTGCTTGTTCCTTGCTTCTCTTGACACTTCAGCTGAGTGCAAGGGCCGATCTGGGGCTGATGCATCCGTGCCCTAATTTCTCTGCAGTTTTCAGCTGGCGCAGATGAAGTCGGAGCTCTCCCTTCCCGTCCTCGCCCTGGCGCTCGTGGCCTGCGTGAGCACAGCACTGCCGTAAGTTGCAGGAGAATATTTGTTCCAGTGTGCATTTTCTTACTGGGTGCATGGGCAGCTTTCTTTGCCTTCTGCTTGCTGATGCAAAAAGTTCAGCAATTGGGTATTCATTAAGAACAAAAATATCCCTGATCCTGATAACCCTGTGGCTTTGTAGCTGGCAAGCTGGAAGATCTTGAGATCCTGGCGTTTTTGAGCTGTGAAAACAGAAGTTTCATAAATTGCAAAGATAAAGGAAGGCTTGTCAGCTACTTGTATTAAATGCATTTAGGTATGCAGAGAGGTAGTGGTTTTCAAGAACATAGAACTTTTGTCTCCTTTACCATCATGCCACTAGAGTGCTATTTTTTATTTAATAGGATGAAGCAGCAGAAATCACCCGTCATCTGGCTTTTCACTGGAATGCTCTGTCTTTATTCCCTTTTCTTTGCCTGGAGAGCAAATCTGGATATTACAAAACCTCTGTTTCTGGGCGTGGTAAGTCACACTCCAAAAATTGCTCTGGCGTGTTGATTTTGGAAAGAAGCTTTAAACCCACCTACCTGGGAGCAGCCTTGAAGCTGCGTCAGGTGCGAAAATACAAGCTCCTTATTCCCTTTCCTTTTAGCTGGGGAAAAAGAAACAGGTTCTCGGGGATTTTGTCTCCTAGGTGGAGCGGTTCTGGCTGCAGAGCGGTGCTGTGGTGGCTGTGCTGGCGGGACTGGGACTGGCCACGCTCACCTCAGTTGGTGGCACCGTGCTGGAGGGCAACCGGGCGCTGCCGTGGCTGGAGTGGCTTTCCACTCTCCTTCTTGTTGCTTCTCAAGTTTGGGCAAATTACAGGTAACAGATCCCCCAGGCACGTGGCTTGATGCCTGCTCCTGTCCTTGTCTTGCAGTGAGAAAGGCACTTTGCACATCCCACCTGAGCTTGCATGGTCACGGCACATGGGGCTCCCTGGTTTGATGTCCCTCAAAATCATCGACTCCAGGCTGGGAATGGGGATGTCGTGTAGGTTAAAGGAAGAAAACTCTATAGTGTTTCAACTTCTGTTGAAAGAAATTCGTAAATCTGTGCTTCATTTCCTAAGGAGGCTTGTAGAATTAATGTGATTTTTTTTCTTTCTGTTTTTTTTTTTCCTTTTGAAGAGTTAAATCTGAAGGGTAGGGCTTCCATATCCCATGACCATGCTGAAGACTCTGCAGTGGCTTGCATAGGAATCCCTGTATTAGTTAGGGAAGATCAAGCAGAGGTTGACCAGTGAAGCACAGACTTCATACTCGGGAATCCTTCCTTCACACACATCTTTTCCCAAAGGCTGGTCCATAGATGAGCCTGTCATAGCTCATGTCATGAAGTCCTCTTCTTGAGGACGTACCTGGGGTGTGTGCAACACATGATTGTGTAACAAAAAGGATCTAATCTCAGATAATGTAAACCTGCTTCAGCCCGATGCTGCAAAACCTGGGGTTTTTGCTTAATTAAAAACATTAAAAGCATGGGGAGGATTTCAAGTACTTCAGAGAACCGTCGTGGTACTAGCACTTCCAGCACCAACTAGGAAGTCTTTAAGATTAGCCCAAGAAAAAATCAGAATTAAGGTGAAGGTGTTCGATGAGTGTGCATTTTGGCAAAACTGTGGTGGCTCGTGTGCCTGGTGCTGGTTTCTGGGGGACTATAGTCTAAATGCATCACTTTTGTGTCTCAGTTTCTCTGCAACTGGAGATGATGCGTTTCGGCAAGAGCTGACCAGGGTGAATGACTTCACTTGTGGATGCCTATTGCATAAAATTGTGCTGAAGCCATGCAAATACCTGCTTTTAAGTTACTGACTTTTATCTGTTCTCTTAAGTGCTTGTGATCAGAGCAACAACTATGTTGTTGACAAGTTTGCAAGGAATCTGCTGTCCTCTGTGCCGACGGGTGCTGTGATCTTGCTAAGAGGAGACTTACCTGGGAATGCTCTTCGTTATGTTCATTATTGTGAAGGGATGAGGCCAGACGTCACCTTAGTGGACCAGGAGGTAAGTTCAGAAAGTAATATTAAAAGAGGCAACGCGCAGATTTAAAACTAGGAAGCAGAAGTTCAGTTGTTCCTTTCTCTTCTCGAGGGGCTTTCTTTGTTCCAATAAAATTTAAGATTCAGATTTAAAACAGGGGTTTTTTTGAGAGGGTTGTGGGTAACTCTGGGATGGAGCATGGTTTGCAAGTGCCATTCAGGCCCAGAAAGCCAGCAGGGAGGCGATAGTGGGTAGAGAGAAGGGGAAGCTCGAGTCCTTCGTCACGGCAGATACCCAGATGTGGCAGAGGGCTGCTGTTTGCCTCGCTGTTTGCCTCTCTGCTGTTTTCTGCAGTTGGCCCAGAATACAAGTGTTGGGGCAGCAGAAGGCTCCTGGGAGCAGCCTGGAGGGCAGCAGGGCAGCAGTTGCCCCATGGGTGATGCAACTTTGGGGGCTTCACCACGCTGAGGCTTATTCCCTGCACCCCCTCTGTTGTCTTGGTCCCGTGAAGGTGGTTTTGCAGACTTGGTGACCTGGTCTGGTGGTGTGGTCCCAGGCCACTGCTGCAATGGGAGGTGACCTCACTGAGCAAATAGAGCCATTCGTCTTGCAGAAGCCGTTTTCTGCAGCTTCTGGATGTAAAATGGATGAAAACTTTGTCTTTTATTTTAATTTTCCTTATATTTTCTGTGGTAGATGATGACTTATGAATGGTACTTACCCAAGCTGGCAAAGCATTTACCTGGCGTTTATTTTCCTGGGAGCCGCTGGAATCCTGTGGAAGGACTATTACCTGATGGGACAGTTGCTTTTAATCTCCATCGTTTCCTCAAAGTAAATAAACAGTAAGCATTTCTTTCATATGTAACAGCTTTCCTAAAATCTTCAACCTTTTTTTCTTGAAATTGTTTATGGAACAGCTTGGTACTGCATCCAAAAGACCTATTTTCTCCACTGACTTCCTCCCCGGTGGTGAGATTATTTTTGCAATTAAAGCAAATATCTATGCAGAAGTAACTCCATCCGGATATAATGTTGCTTGTTGTGTTGAGGTTAGTTTGGTTTTTAGGAAGGAAAAACAAGAAGGTGATCATCGGAGAGTATTTCTTTTTATTTTTTTGTTGTTGTTGATACAATTCATCACCAGAAAAGGATCGTACCCATGTACTCAAAATGACGACGGCTGGAGAGCAAATTGCTGCTGCTTCTCCTTTGTGAACATTGTGGCCAACTGATTAGCATAGAATGAATGTATTCCAGGAATAATCATCATATAAAAATAGCTTAGTAAGAGTGGAGAAAGGATTAGATACTCACATGAATAAGAACAGCATCTGCATTTAGACTGGCCGGGGTGAGCCTTGCGAGTGTGGGTAGGCAGAAGGGCATCGCCAGGCGCCGTTGGGAAGCATTAAGTCATAGAATCACAGAATGTTCGGAGTTGGAAAGGACCTCTAGAGATCATCAAGTCCAATCCCCTGCAAGGCAGGATCCCCTAGGGCAGCCACACAGGAATGCATCCAGGTGGGTTTTGAAAGTCTCCAGAGAAGGAGACTCCACACCCTCTCTGGGCAGCCTGTGCCAGGGCTCCGGCACCCTCACAGTAAAGAAGTTTCTCCTCATGTTGAGGTGGAACTTCCTCTGTTCTAACTTAAACCCATTGTTCCTTGTTCTGTTGCTGGGCACCACTGAACAGAGATTGTCCCCTTCCCCTTGACCCCCACCCCTCAGATATTTCTACATGTTAATAAGATCCCCTCTCAGCCGTCTCCTTTCAAGGCTGAACAGCCTAAGTTCTCTCAGTCTCTCTCCATAGGAGAGAAGCAAACTTCTCCTCCTGTAGCTTCTGGCATGTTTGTGAGGTCCGACATCGGGAAGAAGATGTGTCTCCTGTGGTGGCTGCACCAGATGTGCAGTGCCAGAGGGGGCATTCGCTTGCGGTGGGAATGCTGTTTGGCAGACTCACCAAATAACTTGGGGTGAAGTGATGCTGATGAGTATCGGTGCCTTAGAAGATGTTGTGCCACCAAGGGCCTGCCTGCTGTGCTGGAGTGGTGCACTCGAGCACATGGCATGGCCCGTGGTCTCCTGCATGACTTTCACAATTGCTCTCTCTTGTTGTTTTGTTCTCCTCAGGAAGGAAGTGTTTGTCTGCATAGGTCTTCATGAAGGTGACTCGACCTGGAGAAGGAGCTATTCGCTCTGGCCGTGGGGTACATGTGAGAAGTTGGTTCCTTCCGATGTTTTGTTTGACCCAGGAGAGTGGATTCGTCTTACGAGAAACCTCTATAACTGGACTGAAGACTACGACAGGTACGAGGCAGGGGTGACTCTGCTCCTTCCTACTCATCATGCTTTTCCCAGCAGCATAACCTCATGCATCGCAATGTTAGAGAAGTTAAACACGAGCCATAACCATAATGTTCTGTGTCCTGAAATGTGTAATAAATCCGCATGTGGTATTTTTATAAGTGTTAAAAATAGAGAGGACGTTTCTAGTCAAATATTGGGTCCAATTGCAACCTTAAAACTTGATCAGGAGCCATAAAGCATTGAGGACTTGGGGTATCCAAAGCTTTAAATGTCATAGACTGAACTGCAATGCATGCTAAAAAACATCTGTCACTTTGAGGATAGCTAGGATGCTGTGAAACCCCTGATCTACCAAAGGCTCCTTCTAGGGAGAGAGAAGAATAAACTTTTGTGAATGACTGAGGATCAGCCGAATTCCCTGCTGTCAGAGCCTTAGGCTTCTTGACGGGTTTTCTTCAGCCTGGGAGGTCTGTGGCTGCCCGGGTTAGAAGGGTTGATGGCGCTGTGGGTGAAACACAGTGACATGGATCTGATGGCTGAATTTTATTCTCCTTTCTCATTTAGTTTCCAGCCCTCTTCCTGGGAAGCTGTCGCCAACGAGGAGATGTGGCAAGCCAGGTGATGCTCCTTTGCTCCCTTCCAACAGCCGGTGGGCGATGCCAACTCACTGGCCTGGAAATACACACCAAAGCGGGCAGCTTGATGGTGCATGGCCTCATTGGATCTAAGGGTGCCAGGCTTTGGAAGGAAAAGGTTGGCAGAATGAGATGAAGGGTGCATGGCCACCAGCAAATCCTTTAGGAGGATGGGGGGGTTTGTTCACTGAAAGGTTCTGCTCAAAGTATCTTGAAGGAGCAGAGGGCAGTTGGGACATAGGGTGAGAAAACATGTCACGGGGAGAAATTTCTATCCCTGACAACTTAAATGAAGGTGGTGGTGTACTATCCCGTACATGTCGATGTTGAAGATGTGTATAACCATGTGGTGTGAGCTGGCTATGTTAAGCAGTTATTACACAGAAGTTTTTCTTGTTTTCCTAGGATGAAAACAGCTTTCTTTATATTTGACCTTGCAGAAACTGCCGGCGTGGCTGCAGAAATGAAATCACAGCTTTACACATCTGCGTACACTGTAAGTCATATAATACAATATATTTTGGTTATGTGCAGTTTCCATCGTTTTTTGTTTGGGGTTTTGTTTTTTTTTTTAGATTTCTGGACTCCATAGAAATATGGTGCTTCCTTATAGGTCCTGTAATCTACGTTCTCCCTTGTTCATCCAAACCAAGAGCAGAGCAGATTCAAAGATATTTGTTCAGGGATTTTATCCATTCCTCCTTGCCCTCTCGGTCACGGATGATGCCAGAAGCTAACCCTGCTCTTGCTATAATTATGTTGTCTGTGCTGGGCTCCAAACCCATGCCAAGAGATTGCTTGTCCTGAAGTCCCCTCTATGCACTTGTCCCCTCTGTCATTACACAGTCGTGCATCCGAGCCAGCAAGTGTAAAATCCGACAGTCTTCTCCCTGCAAATTAATTCTGCTGCATTTCACACCAAAGAATAACACCCATAAGCTACTGTAGGTATCTCTGGAAATAGTGGGCTGCCCGTGATGCCAACAGATGCACAAAATGATCAGTGTGTGTCAGCAGAGAGGAAAACTGTTTCGTACCCCAGCAAAGAGTCAACAAATAGTTTCCTTTCAATTCTTGCCTGTTTTGCTGTGATTTTTTGCTCTTACGCAAAGTTCTCGGGAGCGTGCCTGCTGTCGAGCTTTTGAATATTCCCACCCGAGTCAACAGACTGTTTAAGTCCTGTGGAAGACATCCTGATCTCCTGAAATACTGAGTAAATGTCTTGCCAGGCACGGCAGTTAAATCTCTTGTTTTCCCCAGCCTGGTGTAACACCTCTCTCGGGGAAGCACATAACGTGCGGTGGGGTTATCACGATCATCTGTAACGTTTCTAAACAAACAGCTGCCGTAGGAAGGGAAACATTTCGGCCCCCCTTGGATTTCTGATTCACGTTATTGCACACCGCATGGCAAACACTGAGAGAGTTACAGAAATGCTCCAACTCTGGACTCGGACATCTAAATAGCATCTGTTCCTTTATGGGCAGTTTTGAAGCGCTGTTAGGAGCTGTCGGTCCCCTTCGTTCAATTAATTTGTCCTTCTCTGCCTCCCCCCCTTTTTTTTTTTTTTTCGCTCCTTTAACAGTTGTACAAAGAAATTGTCAACTCTCATCCAAATCACCCGGTGAACTGGCACAAAAACTACGCCATCGCCTGTGAGAGGATGTTGCGTCTCCATCGGGTGGACGTGGATCCCGAAGCGTTGCTCTCCCAAACTGTGAAACATTTCCTTCTGTACGCCGAGAAAGCCGAGGACGATCCCCAGCGGCAGGATATTCTGCAGGCAGTGAAGCACCTGAAGAAAGAGCTACAGGGGCTGAGGAAAATGAAAGAAGATCAGAGGCGGCGAGCTGGGTAGTGCCTGGTCCTCCACCTGCCTGCTGAAGTGCTGAAATTTAGAAGTCAGGACTTAAACTCTGACAATGTCAGAGTGGTTTTAAAAGGCGACCGAAATGGCAGCAGAGGGGGAATCGAGTGGGATTGCTTCTACAGGAACGTGCTGTCACTTGGTCTTTGATTGCTGTTGCCAAATGAACTGTTTATGTTGGTTTGGGGTGGGGCAGGGAGGGGGAAAGCTGATCACTAAATAAAATACCAGGTTTCATAAAAGGAGAGTTTTCTTTTGACAGAAACCTGTGAATATGTTGTACTGTGAATTTAATTTTTTTTTTTAATGAATGCAATGTCCTTTACAGATGTAAAAAATCTCTCTGGCCTTTAAAGGTCTCTTCTGTTACTGAGCCAAAAGGTTTTCTGCAGCCGTTTTTCTGTGTGTTCCCGTGGTCACGGGGCAGTGCGGTTGGGTGAGTTTCCATCAGGACAAACATGTGGGACAGTGTCCTTTGCAGGAGCCTGATCACTGTTTCGGATGTGCTTTGTCCCTTGCCTGTGCCTGTGCCTGGGGGTGCTGCCGACACAACGTCCTCCGGGCACGGAGGGATGATTATTTTCACTCCACTGTGATTTTGTTGCTCTAGTTTTGCAATAGTGAGCAAGCAACCCATGTGTTTTCCCTGGCAGAGCAGCAGGACTCTATAGACAACGTGGAATCTCCTGCTCTGCCTCCACCTGGGGTAGAGGGACCCTGTGCTGGTGACACAAGGGCAGCTCCCCGGGGACACTGCTCTCCCCGTGTCTCAAAGAATCTGTCCTGTGGCCTCTTTCCATGCGAACCTGTAACTACTCTGCCACATCCTTGCAGGTACTGGGAGTGCCAGAACTGCAATTTGAGGAATGTCAGGTGCTTTAAGCAAAAGAATGGAGCGTGAATCCATCCTGCATTTCAGTCTGCCCCAGAAGCTTGGTTAACGAGTTCAGCTGCTTGTTTTTAAAAAAAAAAAAGACATAAAAAGGCACATTTTTTCAAAATGTTGTTGGCTAATGTGTACTTCAGATGCTTAAAACTAGACCCGTAAGTCTCTTATTGTTACTGGAAAGTTGTGTTGGTCTAAATTTTCATGCTCTCATTCTGTGAGCTCTCAGCGCAGTGTTTTGTAGGAGACAAATTGCTGCCTGGACAGGATTTCAATTTGGACCGGTGAAACTTTCGGGGGAGACAGAAATACTTTTGCACAGATCATGTTATCAAGAGACACCTCTGGAAGATTTGGAAGATTCCCAGGGGCTCAGAGGAGCAGGTCAGGATGCGTGCAGGAGCGAGGGCAGTTGCACGTGGTTGTCTCTCTGCAATTTGAGGTGCACGTAGGTGCAGATTTTGGCTCATGTGGCTACTAATCCTAACGGATCCTTTTGAAAAATAGACTATTTCTGTTGTTCTCTCCAGAGTGCTGATTTTCCCCGATTGACTTTCATTGAATGCTGCCCTTATAAAAATCAAGCTGCTGTCTAGGAATCTGTAACACCAGTTGCAAAATAACATCAGTTATTTTTCTCCCTCTCACTCTGTTTTCGTAGTGTGATTTCTGTACCGTTTTTCCCTGTTAAAAACGACTCCTGTAAAAAAGGCAGGTGAGAAATGAGCAGTAAAAAGAAAGTAAACTATGGCTTCTGTGTTGCAAAGCCACAAAGCAGAGGGGAGAGAAGGAAGAGGAGCAGTTCAGGGGTGTCATTTTAACTCTTTGTGTTGTAATTGACTACATTTCAGGTTGACCGTGCGTCACTTAAATCTTTTTTCTCAATCCCCGCAGAAGTGTTTGTGCAGAGCGAGGGAATATCATGCATTCCTCCGTGCAGCTTTCTCAGGGCTGGCTTTCTTCTCCCTTCTCGAAATCAGTCCTTCAGCCTGGCAGAAAAGCATTAGGAATCCGATTTTTGAATGCTTTTGTTACCTGCATTATTGAAAATCCATTCAAGCAAATATACTGAGCTGAGGGTTTTCTTTATCTTGATTAGATGCCCCTCCTTAGCTTCGTAGTCTTGAAATAATTGGAAGCTTTTGTGGATTCCACTATCTGCTCGGGAGAAAAGAGGGGCTGGACAAAGGTATCCCAGCCTGCAGCCCGCGTCGAGTAACGTATCGTCACATATTGGAATAAGGAATAAACCACAAGGAGAATTTTCCCACCGGCAAAAGGCTGCCCAGTTGTGAAGAGCAGTAGAAAAGGGGATGCTTTTTTAGGGAGCAAAGCAGAACCCGTTGCAACGCGTGTGCCGCGTCCATACGAGTCGTGTGTGATACAGGTGTCCCTGCTCCAAGATGTCCCCGATGGCCGACCGCGAAGGGGAAAATATTTAACGGCGACGGAAGGTACAAAATTCCTCCCCCTGGATCTGTTCAAACGAGATTTGCTGGTGCTCGTAGACGAAGCGGTTGCGTGGATGTTTCCGAGCCTGTTGGCTGAGAGGCGGTGCTGAGGGATGCTGGCAGAAGTTTTAATTTTTATCAGCTCCTCTTAGGTGGCACCCTTAAGTTTATCAAACAAGCAAAGCTGATTTGCTCTTCGTTAGTCTCAGTTGCACGAATCAGTTGCCAAGTAAACAGGATTTTGCATTTTCCTAATTACTTTCATATTTGTGTTTTACCTCTATTTGTTCTCTTGCAAAACTAGTCCTAATAATTAGGCTCCTGCTGCTTAGACCTTAAAAAAAAAAAAGGGTGGGGAGGGGGAGAGGGAAAAAAAAAAGACTTCTGAGGGTTTTTTCTCCCTTATAAATTCATTTTTGTTACAAGCATCTTTTATACATATTACTAAAGGGCGCGCACTAAGAAATGCAAATAATAGTTCTTTATTTTATTATGACAGTTAATTAATAGCAACCTGTTTTAATGAATAAAGTCACTCAGAGTCCTTCAGCACTTCCTTAGTAGAGGCCAGAATCTGTAGGGATTCTTTTTTTCCCCCCCCATTGTATAGCTCCGAGACTCCGCGCGCTATATAGGGCCTGTATAGAAATGCTCGCTAATGAAGAGGGAGGGCGAGGAACTTGTCTGCATTCAAAGATCACTGGTGAGTCATTCAGCGAGAAAAGGCCCCTTGCTAGGAATAGTCACAGTTCCGCGGCATTGTGCTAGCAAAAGGGTTTGATCAAAGGTCTCCTGCCGAGCTTGCATGGTTTCCTTTCATACGACGACCATAATTAAAACCACTAATTCTCTTTTAAAATGCTGCAGGATGCCATGTAGGCATCTGTCTGGAGTGTCCTTTGTGCTGTCGGGAGCTGTTAAGGACCAGCGCCGAGGGCTTTTCAGCGACATGCCAGTCAGGAAGGTGATTCGACATAAGGGTGCCTCTGAAGGCTTGACAGGGCCTTGACTACACAATTCCAGCTGAATTTGCCCCTTGTCAGCTGCCAGTAAATAAATCTCAAAGAAGGGAGTGGTGGTTGGCGGGGAGGGGGGAGGAAAGCCCAAGTTTCATTACCTGATCCCCGGGGCTTTGTCGGTTTTGGCATCGCCCAGGGGGAAGCCCTCGCCCCTCGGGGCCGGGGAGCAGGAGATGGCCATTGGAGACCCCGGCGCGCCCGGGACGTTTGAAGACCGTCAATACTTGTAACAGTTCAGCTGTTAGGAAGACAAATAAATGGAAGAGCCCATTAATCCCCTTTGGGTACTCGGTGCCTTTTGCCCTTTTATCGCAGCCTTATTAGGTTCCTACTCATCTTGAACCAGGAGGGATGAATTGAAGTTGTTGAGCGCTAATTGGCAAAGACTTTTCATCGCGGGCCAAGAACTTTCACTGACTTGAAAGTAACTTCGCCACGGGGAGGATCAGCAAATTCTTGCCTCGCCATTAAAACAAAACCCCCAAAATCCCGTCGTGATTCAGTGTGGTGCTTAAAAAAAAATTAGAGAGAAAAAAAACCAAAAAAAGAGGCAACTGCTAAACTGTTGGGCTTGTCCTTCATGAGGACGTTGGCAACTTATATTTGCTCTTTGAAAGAGTCATGGAGCTGGATGCGGCACAGAGTGATCCATCCCGAAATGCTGTTGAAATCCACGTGTACACGTGAGTTACCAAATGGGCCAGGCTTCCCAAAAGCAGCCTGGGAGATGATCTGTAAGGTGGCGCCATCACTCTTGACAGTTTGCAGCCACTGAAGGGCTGAGCAGAGCAGAGCTGTGCTTTCTGTGTGCTCAGGGACAATTCTGGCTCGAGTTATCCCTGGGTTTGGTGATGGGATTTAGAAACTGGAGATACTTTGGTGTGGAGACACTTGGATGTTTTCCTGTTAATTGGGGTTTTTTTTATGTTGATTTTTGTAAATGCTGCATTAATTTCAACATATGTATTGACCTTTCTCCCCATGCCCCCAACTGCATATTTTAAATGAAAAATAAAACTTTTACCAGGTTGTGAAGGCATCTTACATGTGGTAAGTGATGCTGTCATGGGCCACCTCAACCTGGAAGACATCGAGCTGGGGATTTTAGAGCACAAAACCCTATTGATGTGTTCCCAAGCATCTGGGGCACTCATGAAACAAGGTGCCCATGTTAAGGATGGCATCTCTCACTGGGGATGCCAATGTGTGCACCCCGGCAAAGCCCATCCGTGCCGGAGCCTTCCTCATCTTCCCACAGACCTCCAGGACCGGGAGCTTTGGCACGGTGCTACGTGAGCAAACAGGCAGCTAAAGCTTCCGCACCGCTCATGGTAGGGAATGAAGACATCATTGTCAGTACCCTCCAAAAGGCTGTTTGGTTTGGATCTGCCCGACGAAGCCAGAGCGAGCGCTCGCAGCATCGCCCCTGCCAGGCGGCAGCAGATGCTGCCCGGCTCCATGACCACGAAGGGTCACACAACAAAGGTGGAGGGTGCTGGTAGCACCACGTCCTCCACGTGTTGTCCCTTCTATGGGAGCGTTTAAGTGGTTTTTAATGATGTAACACATCAATGCTAGTCAGATACAGCAGCACCTTGCTGAACTTCGGTGGGAAAAAATGTAAGATGAACATGATTTTGGATAGGTTTGGGGGCCTTTTTTGTCTTTTCCTTTGATTTAGCAGCAAAACCACTTAAAAAAATGGCATCTGAAGAACTTCACTGCTCCTAAAGCCTCCCCAGGGAGGATCTGCTGCTTGTTTCAGGCCAAAAGAAAAGACCTGAATGCGAAAATCGTTGCCATTTTTTCCCCTAAAATTTATTATTTCTCCCTTGCTGCCTCTTGACACTACTGTTATATTCAAACTTGACGTTTCAATAAAGGTTTTTTCAAAACAGTGGAAACAAGGAATAAGTATAAATTGGAATAACTTTATTCAGATGAGTGGAGCTGGGGGAATTTGTGCTTTCGGAGGGCTGGTTGGAGATGGTGCGCCGTGATTGACAGCCTCCATCCATCCAGAGATCCTTCGCTGCCTGCTTCTAACAAATCTGCGATTTTGCCTTTTTTCAAATTGAACAAACGCAACACAAACCCACTGGGTAGCAGTGAATTTTATCAGTAAGTCTTTGTTGGTCAAGCTAAAAGAGATTTTTACTGATGAGTGAGGAAGAGGCACAATAACCTCGAAGAAGATGAAGGTCAGTTGGGATACTTGGTGTACTTAAGCGTTCTCATTGCTGCTTGAAAAATGGGAATATAAAGGTATTTCTCAAGTGAAGTTGTTTGTAAGTCATTAATTCCTGCCAACATGTGGGAGAGAAAAAGTAAAAATTTGCTACTTGATTGCAAGCTGTGGTTTGGCATGGAGAAAAATGGATTTTTTTACTATTTTTTTTAAAGCCACAATCACAATTTTGATTCCGAAACTTGATTGAACTAATTCAATTAGTGCATGCCAGTCTTGCATTTCATTGAAGACTGCAGTTTGGTTTTGCTAGAAGGTAAAAGAGTGCACCATGAATAATTCTGACTAGATATGAAAGAGGATTTTTCTCTCTTGTGGGAGTCCGGGAGGGAGGTCGCAGCCTCCTTCGGCACGGTGTTTCGCGCTGCCCCAACACGCTACGGTCTTTTTTTGCAGAACTTACGCTGATCTGTGGTCATCACACCCAGCTCATCCATTGCATTGCCTCTTTTCTACCTAGTTCTATTTTCCATCATGTAAAAATTAGAGTCGGTGACGTGACATGAGGAGGATCCAGCTTCTTCACTTGCTCTTTTATTTAGGAATGTTTGCATAAGTGTTGCCTTCAGATAAACTTAATTACAGAAAATGTGAGAGATGTGGGCAATATGGGCCAGGTGTTCCATCCTCTATTTCTGATGGCAGTGTCTTACCAAGGTCCCCAGCATATGGGTGACCTCAAATATCATTGAAAATATTGGCGTTTATTGTGGGTTTAAATTCAGCGACATCATTTACAACATTTTAATTCTTCTTCTTGTCCCTGGTGTTGAAAGCGACTAGTTTTAAGAAACCCCGGGGACCCCTAAATACCCTTTTTTTTCTCCCAACCGGGATCTAGCTTTTTACCATTTCCTTAACGTTTGCAGCTAGAAATACAGCTTAAGTGGCATTATGCTAAGTAATTATTCTTACAGGATGTGAAATGAAACAAATTTTGCACAGCATGAAATTATTCCTGCCACGTATGGCGTTCGGTGGCAGATTTTTTTCGTTTGGACCGTAAACAAGGCTCGGTGGCAACGAAACAACACGGAGCGGAGAAGCGGGGAGTGGGGAGGGGGGAAACGGGGAGGAAAACACTACCAAAGGTAAGTCCTTGTAGCAAAAATATTTTTGGCTGGATCAAATATTAAACCTGCTACTACAAATTTCACGCTTTGCATTCCTAACGCGGATGCCAAGTGATGATGCCAAAAATTAATTGGAAATAATATTGCTTGCCTTGTGGGCTGTAGCCAGCAGAGGGCACAGCGGATAAATGATGCGCGCGGGGCCGAATTCGCCCGTTTGTAATTATTTCTGTAAAAATATGTAGCCACATGCTTGAGTGCTTATTTACATTTGGGGATGTGGTCTGGAATGGAGGGTTTAGATTTATAACTATTCCTTCCCCCCACCCCTTCCCTCCATCAATACATGGGAGTCTTTCTCGTTTTGCCCACTTTATGTTTTGTTAAATCGCTGCGTTTGCTTGTTAAAGTAAAGTGAACTGGTTCAGTGTTCGGGTGATGCCTCGAATTAAAAATTCAAACCTTGACTGCTAAAAGGGGGGGGCGATGTGTCTTGCAGGATCGTCTTCTTCCAGGAGTATTTTCACCCGGGTGTCTGCAGTTAAATAAAAATGTCGTTACAGCGCAAAGAAAATAGGGTTGAAGATAATTGTAAGGAAGAGAATATTATCCATTCTATTATCAGAAGGATGTGAGTTGCTTGTTTATTTATATTAAAAAACAGTAATTGGGGAGAGAAGTTTTCCCGCTCGTTTCACATATTATAGCCTAAAGAATCTATGATTGCATTAGGCGGGAGATAGGGGAGGAAAGGATGTAAGAGAAATCTAAACCACCAAAAACTCGAAAAAAATCTATTATTTGCATTCAAATGAATTATGCAATTAGCAAAACAGATTCGGGCGCTGGGGCACAGCGTTGCTTTTGCAACGCAAAAAAAAGGGTAGATATTCTTAAGCACAGTCCTTTGTACCCAGCAAACACATAAACCAGGACCAGGCATAACCCTTAAATCATCTGCCCGATTAGGAAATAATTTTTTTTTTTGTAAATGATGCAGATCAGAAAAAAAAATGTTAACGTGTGCTTCCCACCCAAACCTCGTTCAGAAAACCTGATACCTCAAATGATTCCCACTGCTTTCAGCTCCTTTCCGCAAGTCCAGCTGAAGTGGGCAGGAAGGGAAGGAGAGGGAAGCATGTGCGAGAGCAAATGCAACGGCGCAGTCTTTCTCAAACGACTGCAAAATATATTTCACGCTGCTTCCTTCCAGTTTCACGACGTCTAAATAGATGCAGCCTTGGAACAAGTCAACATTTGATGCAAACAACCTCAGAGCTCAATCTGCAAGGAAAAAAAAAAAGAAAAAGTCTGTTTTCATGTTCTGCTCTCTCCCTATCTTGTTTCAGGGTTATTGTTTAAATCAACACTTTCCAACTGTGTAGATTTTAGCTGGAGGGTTTTTTTTGCTTGCTTGTTTGTTTTGGAGAGGAGGGGGTTGTAATTTCCCAACGTATGGGAGATAAATGAGATGTTTAAAGCGCCTCAGTGGAGTGGCATAAAAGCTGGGAAATCAGAGAGATTGTAAATCTATGTTTGTTTTAGAAATAAAATAAAATAAATCAAGCAAGAGCAGGTTAGAGCTGCTAATACTGAGCTGATTAAGAGCAGCAGTTACATAAAAAGCAGCTAGAGTCCATATTGTAAGTAAGTATTATTGCAGCCATGAGAAATGCAGCTCCAAAGCTTTTAAGGGCTGGTATAGTGGGCTTTTTTTTTTTTTTTTTTTTTTTTTTTTTTGTGAATTAAGTGCTGATGAAAGGTATGGGATTGACAGCTTTGCAAACTCAGTGCTGCTGTTTAATCACATAACCCGTGGTAGAGCCTACAAGACCTGCAGGAAGAAGTTGTCCCAGACCTCTTTTGACTCGATTTTTAGGGACAGAGATCACCGAGTTCCCCAGTCCAGGCTCGTAGGGGCCAAGATCTATTTGTAGATCTCTACCAAGAGAAAGCAGCCCCAAATTCTCGTAATCCCAAGCTATCGTGCAATTGTTATTTGGTTGCCAAGGGTGTCCCACAGACCCCAGATGCTCCCCCCACCTTCTGCCAAGCTTGAGACCGGTGAGAAGTGGAAACCCACAACTCCAAAGAGGCAGCAGAGTGATGGGTGCTGCTATTCTGTTGTGACCCATCCGAGACCCCCAAAATTGGAGATGCAGGGTCCGAGGAGGAGGGAAAGCTGCTCTTGCCCTTCCCTTTGGTGGAATTTCGTACAATATGTTGGAAATTTGCAGCAGTGGCTTCCCTGTAACCCCTGTGGCAGGCAGTTCCTGGGGTTGTCCACCTTCTGCTGAGGTATCCAGGTCAGGCTGATGGCACGAAAATGTCAAAGTGTAATTCCCTCTGGGAATTCCGGAAATTGTTGTGTTTGGAAGGCAGTCAGTTTAGATTAGACTAGGTCGGGTTTTTTTCTGCTCTTGGGATATTTCTTTTTGATGCTCCATTCAGCCAGCAGTGAAATGGTTCGCCTCATTCAGAGGATTATTTGAGCTTTTTGGTTTCACAGCCTTCTTCCTTATAGGTCTGTTTTAAAATGGAAACTGTGTGTGTTCAAAATGAGAACTCAGACATTTTTGTTTAAAAAAAACCCCCACTTCTGAATTTTCAGACCTAAATTCTAAAAATATGAAATCATAATCATTACATTTGCTTGCCTTTTTTTTTTTTTTTTTTTTTTCACATTTCTAATGGATTTCCCGTGCCCAAAATGTCCTGAAATCAACCTGAATACAGCAACATTTTTGGTGTCTCGGGACTAATTTTGAGTAAGATGGTGGCTATTTAAACTCTTTTACGTATTTTTACCTACCACTGCAAACAAGGTTTGAGGTCCTTCTGGGGGTGGGCAGATGTATTTCCCAGCCCTTTATTACCAGAGCAGAGAAGTACAAAAATATAAGAAGAATAAAAACGAGTTTACTTGCTTCGTGGTCTTCTCCAGGGTCATGAGCATCATTCTGGGAGATGGTGAAGAGGATGAGGATTTTGCTAACATGTCTTGTCTCCGAGCTGTCGTTGCTGGCCCACGCTCCTCCAAATTGTCTCATTGCTCCTGTCTGCTGAGAACCCCCCCATATTGCTGCTTTCCCACTCCTGGAAACCCTTCCATGGTATCCAGTCACGTCCTGCTCGGTTTGGAAGGCGACTCTGGAAGGTCAGCACATCCCTGCAATAGTGACTTCACATCTCTGTGGGTGGTTTCCCTCAAATTTCCTTCCGTTGCCTCTGTTTCTTCAGCTTTACTGATGTCTCATGGAAAACTGGGTGTCCAGGATGGGAGCAGAGGGACATGAAGGCACCTCTTCAGATCCCCCCTTGCAGGAGCCCCTTTGCAATTCACCCTTTTTTCTTCCCGGCAGCCCAGGGAAACCTCTCCTGAGAGGCTGCATCCCAGCCAGCACAGCATAGGGTGGTTCATCCCATCCCAAGGCAGCTATCTCAGGGAGATTGGGTGGCGATTGTGTGGTCTGGGGTCCTCATCTCTTGGTCAGCACTGGAGGGAGGTCAGGTTGCCAGCTTAGGTGCGGGCATCTGCAGTGCAGGAAATCCCACACAAGGTGGCAAAACCCTTCTGCAGCTTCAATTTGCATTTTCTGACCAGAAGCAAGTAAGGCTGTTTAGCTCTCTTGGTGTACAAGGTTTTTAAAAAACAGGCCTTATACAGACATGTATAAGCTAAATAATGAAATATGACTGAAATGGCATTTTAGAGGTCAGGCCTGATGGTGTATTGCACTCAAAGCAAATGTGCAGCATCAATTGAGAGGCGTCCCGAAGAAAAGACATTAACAAAGACTGCAGGAATAAGTTGCAATGGTCCAGTTGGTCTGTTTCTAAGAGGAGAAAATCAGCACCACTGCTAATTTCTTTGGCCTTACTCTCAACTGCTCTGCGCCACGGCAAAGCCTTGTACTAACTTTGCATGGGCTTAGCTGCTATGCAAGGTGAAAAAGAAGAATCTTCCACTCTGCTATTTTGTAAGAAACTACCTTCTGCTATGCAAGATGATGCCCAAGAGCAGAAGGAAGAGGAGGTTGCCTGCCCTCAGCACCTTGACAAGCAGCCACAGCAGACACGGAATGGGAGGAAGCAATGCACAGAGAGTCCAGGGAGGGAAAGTCTTAGCTAATGTATAAGAAAAGTGATCTGCAGTCAGTGATGAGGCAAAGGCAATTTTTTTGAGTCCCTTCTGTTCCACATGACTGCCTCATGGTCCCTTCTCAGGGAAGCTCGGTATGCTGAGAGCTGCCCAGGGTTATGGTGAAGGTGTGTGCTGAGCAGGAGGCTGCACAGCCCAGCTCAGCTGGGAGAAGTGAGCGGCACATCAGGGAAAAGTCAGGAGTGGGTGCATAGATGCTCCTCTGGTCTCATCTGGAGCTCAGGTTTCACGAGGTGACAGGAAACATTTTCCGAAGTCGCATGTTGCTTTCTGTCGACGCACGTTGCTGTAGCATTAGCCTGGGGGGAAATTCATCAGCTGTCCCTGCAGATGCTAAGGGATGTCCAAGCATGCAGAGGTGGAGCAGAGCTTTGTGCCACCATGCAGTGGGTGTCGCCTACGGGTGATAAAAGGGTAAGCCGCACCAAAAGCCATGCTGGGAGGTCTGTCTTTGCCTTTGTGCAGGTGGGCATCCTTGCCCGCTCATTTCTCATGCAGCCACCATGCCCCTGTGGCTGGTCTCACTCGCTGAAGGCACTGTTCATGGCAAGAGTCTCCCTGGCCTCTTTGGTGTTCATGCATCTCTAAGTTGACATCTCCACAGATGTCAGAAATGACATGGAGCCAAATCATGGTGGGGATGGTCTCAAACGCAAAAGCTCGGCTCAAGGCATCTCTAAAGCACTAATTGCTGGAAGCTGAGGGACATGGCTGGGGAAAATTGCTCTGCGCTCCTTCCCTCACCTCATTCCTGAAGTGTGGTTGGTGCTGAAGGTGGGACAGCACACTAGCTTGACCCAAGACTGTTCTTACAGCCAGTACTACCTTTGGTCTAGGATCAGCAATTCCCTGCAGGTCTGCCTATCCCTTGTTGTTTGACCTGTGGCAGGGGGAAAATCCCCACCTTTCCCCCAAGCAGACGAGAGGACAGTGAGGTTGTGTCTCCCATGAGGGCCAACAACCACATCTCTTCCTCCCTTCAATTTCAAAGGGAGCTGGACCAGATTGGAAGAGCCATAAGCACATCCACATCCCTCAAACCTTTTTGGCCAAGTCCGAGCCAACTCGATCTGATGCACTGGAAACCCAGGAGCGAGCGGACGCCCGTTATCCTTATTTTTGACATGACCACCATTCTGCAGGCTGAGAGAAAGGGCTGGAAATGGGCAGAAAACACGCACCAGCACTGCACACTGTTCTTCCACTCCTGCCTTTAAGTCCCTGACATATAATCTTGGTCCTGATTTGGTCTCCACCTCATCTGGCTTGTGTAAGCTGCTTCCCGTGACCTTTCTTCGGCAAAGGGAAGAAGGGGGAGGGATGGGGGGGGCATGTTAATAGAGCCAGACCCTCCTGCCAGCGGGCAGAGGGTGCTCTTGCCTAGCATATCCCTCTCCCTCTGGGTAGCTGAGGCTGTTCCCCTATAAATCAGCCCTTCCCACACACTCGGGCCCAGGGATGCCCGAGCATCCCCGCTGGCCCAGCGCGCCAGCGACGGATCTGCTTCATTAATATTCCTGTTCTGGTGGGTGGGTGAAGGGAGCTCCGCGTCTAACCTACTTTATTCAAATAGCAAATGTGTGTGGTGGAGTGAGAGGGAGATACAGGCTCTGCCATAATTCCAGATTTAATTGGAAATTTAGTAAATCTGCTAAAATATTTAGTGGTTTCAATTTTTTCCCCTCTCCTGTAAGAAACAAAGGATCCTGGTTTATCGTGTGTCTTTCAACAACTTTAATTTCATTTGTAGATTAAGGATGGAAGTAGCATTTCCACTCGATTGCATACTGGGCATTAAGAAGACAAAAACGTTCATTGTTTGCCCGAAATCGGAGGGGTTTTTTTGCAGACATTAAGCTGTAGGTGGCATTCTTTATACCTGACATCAGGACGCTTTTGTCTGTCGTTCAGTTGACAGGATTTTCTGCTGACCCATCCGAGGTGTGTGAAGCAGTGAAAAGAACCAAACCATTCCTGCCAGGTGATGGGGACCCAGGGAGAACTGGGACAGTCTCACCTCAACGCACTGGGGAGAAGCTGCTTCCAAAATCGGTAATTCGCAGGTTTTTTTGAACCCATGAATGAAACAAAGGGGACCTGGTAGCCTTTCCTATAATGTAGTCAAAAATCAACCCTTACCCAAGACGTGATCTGTGGGACAGGATTTTTTCCCAAACCCATGAGTATCTTATGGATTTTTGGATGCCAAAAGGTTTCATGCACACTCCTGCTTCCTTTGTTGGTGGTCTTGGGGCCAGAGGTGGGGTTGAAAGGTGCGATCTTAGGCTCAGAACTTGGATGAGGCAGCCCTAGAAAGACACCAGGGTGTGGTTAAAACCAGCATCAGGCCCATCTAAGCATGACGTTTTGTACCCACGTAGGACAGGGAGTGACTACGCAGGTAACAGCAGTGGCACGTCCCTGTGTGATTATACAAAAAATGTCCTGTTCTGGCCCTAAACATCCACCTTGGCTTTGCAAGTTGACCATGTGTGGAAGCAGTATCCCACCTGGCAGCCCAGAGAATTTTTTTTTTTTTAGCTTCCTTGCAAGTTCTGCTGGGTTTTTTTCACAGCACTGGTCAAATTGTTCCCATGAAAGTTAGCAAGAGTTTGCCCTTGGCTCATCAGAGCAGTGCTGGACAGGGTGCCCATGTGAATCTCATCTCCTTGGGTTTATCATTATTTTTAAAAGTAATCCTTTGTTTCTGTTTTCTCTCAAAAAGTCGAGCCCAGCCTGTGCTGAAGCCATCTTTCTGTAATTCTCTTAACTACTGTAATGCAAACTCACCCCAAAAGCTCCTCAAAAAATCAAGGCTTTTGTGAACACCAGGCGAAAGGAGGAAAATTGTCACCTAACCTTTCAACCACCCTCATTTTCAGGGGAGCAAAGGACAATCTCTGGAGACACGAGGGTTTTTTTATCTGTAGCAGTTAAATAAGATTTATTAACATGCTGCGTTATGAAGGCGGGAAGTAACATTTGTTTTCCTGCATCTTTGGGGAATTTATCCTGCCATCATTAAACTGGATTTTAAACCACCATTTAGTGTTTCGTTATTTTTCTAGGGTGTTGGGGTTTTTTTTTTGGCATCCAGTGCTAATCCTGCAATTGGAAACCACAGTGGATAAAAGTACTGTGTAACTTGCTTCCAGAACAAATAAGGTACAGCAGCTAATTTTAGTTTTAGGTTTCAAGGAGGGGGAGAGGAAGGGGGTAAGGCAGCACCTTCCCTTTATGCTCCGAGACAGCCTTCAAGTGCGAAGGCAAAAATTCCCAAGCTGAGATCTAGTGAATGCAGAAAAGGTTCATTTTCAAAATTGCAACAGCCTGTACTTAGGTGATATTAGAAGACACCATGACAGTAAAGTAGTTTTATGCATAGCGGCTTAGCTAACATTTTGAGAACTAGTTTAGTGAAGCTATCAGGTTTAAAAATACCGAGCCACAAAGTTTTAATGAAACTATGCTTGGATCAAAGTACCATAAAGAGCATCCAAGAACTGCTTAAAAGATCCTTGAGTGGAAATTAGAATGGATCTTCAGGATTTATTCTGTAAAGCCTGTCTATTTTGACCTTTTTTCAGTCTCATATTAAGGCTGCTGAAAGTGTGTTTTGTTTGGCTAATGCTTGGGACTTGCTGTAGCTATTAGGTCTGTTAAACTGAGGCTGCCACCAAAGTTTTAGTATGCATTAATTGACTGATAAGGACTTGGGAATCAAATGGCTGAAGGAAAGGGCTATCATAGATTTTTTTTTTCCCCCCTTTGCTTTATTTCTCTTTGCACTTCATTTACATCCTGAGCCCTATTGGTGATCCAGATTTGAATAAAGCCACAGCTTAAGCAGCGATTAGATCTCAATAGCTTGGATTTTCAATGAAATTGTGGCATCGCTTTTTTTCACCACGCGTATTTAGTAAGAGGTGTGAAAATTGACACCTGGTGCAACTTTATCTTTTAAAACACTGCTTCATTTTATGCATATACGTACACATGTGCACAAAACACTTGCAGACACGCACAGATATATGTATATATAAAATCCTCCTGAAATTAGGGTATTAGTTGATAGGCCTTTGACTCTGTCAATGTCAGGGGTTAGTGGGAAACAAAGACAAGGCTAAGTAAAGCTTTGCAAGAATGGAAAGAGATAAGAAGACCTCCCCCTTCTTCAGGTTAATTTTTTAAGCATGTCATCCAAACGTTCAAAGCAATGATCCCGCAAACGCTATTAGAAGAAGAAAGCCATCGAGAATATATAATGCAGTAAGGGTTTTTTTTCATTCTGATGTTATTATCGTTACTGTTATTATTATTATTTGGAAGCAATATGTTTAAAGTTCACCTGCTAATCCTTAAGCTGTTGATATGACAATGTCAAAAATGATGGGATTTGGTGATTCTCATTATTGTTATGTATTGTTCTTCGCTAGCATTCCATATTAATATTTATAAATGCCAGCAAAAGTAGTCTTTTTATAGACACGAGAGCTCCCAAACTCCATTTTTATTTTCTTTCTAACAAATAAACATGGTATCCAATATAGATGATTACATTTTGGAACGAAAATTATTTCCTGAGCAATCCACTCAATGCAGACCGTGGCTTTTTTAAACTTATTTTTTTCTGCAAGCAAGATGACAACCTGTAGATGTGATCTTTCCCCAGGACTGTTCACAGCGATCTTTGTTCAAATTCAGATAAACGCAGACCACGATGAGCATTCCTAAGCCACTGAGGGGAGCACGGCACTGCTCTGGCTGCCCAGGTGCTGCCCCAGCTGCACCCAGGGCCAAGTGATGCCATGGGGTTGTCCAGGCTGACCCCAAAATTTCATGCAACCTTGGTGAAAACTTTTGGATAAAGCAAGCTAGAGGCTTGCCTGGAAGCACTGAGCGAGGGACATTCGCGTCCCACAGTGGGTTTGCATGGTTATTTTTTAATGCTACAACAAAAGAGGAGGAGGTAAAGAGGGAAAAAAAGAAAAAAAAAGGAAGGAACATGAATTCTTGCTGACCTGCACTGCTGGTTTATTTGGGGTTTTCTACTAAGTGGGAAAAAATGTATGCCCCAATTACCAGATGAGCAACCCAGATCCAGACTGCTTGTGAAACTTGCTTCCAAAACATCTGCAAGGAGAGCAGCAATCACCTGGCCCAGCTTGAGAGAGTTTCCTTAAATCACCAGCACCGTCTGAAGCCGCGACATTCTGCAAAAGATGAACGTCTTCGAGGTTGCATTCGGCCTGCATAACCGTTCCAACATCTGGAGGCTTTGTGAACATCTGTCCACCCCAACTTCATCTCCGCAGTGAAAGACACAATCTCCTTTTCACAGCACTCTCTGCTTTTTGAGATGGATCTTTGCACGAGCTCCTCCGGTGCCCGGGCTGGGTTTGACTGGGGACATCAGATAGGAACAGAAACAGGGGACTGTTCTGAACCTAGGGCAGGAATGAAGAGAAGCAATAGGCACAGCCAGGATGATTTTAGCCTGGCTAAAATCACCCAAAGCGTGCCGAAGGGGATGTGGCCTCTTTGTTCATAGACTGATTGTGAGAGGGGTGAGGCTGCCTGGCTTTATTGGACCGTGCTGCTGCAAATAGAGAGAGACATGAACTGATGGAGAATATATTCAAGCTGGATATCAGAAGGGAGTTTGAGACTCTCAGACAACAGCGATTTGGGAATGGCCTTGGGGCAAATGCTCCAGCTCATTTGAAGATGATGCTCGTTCAGCCTGTGAAATGGGATTGTATGACTTGGTTGCCGCAGAATGTGACAGGAAGGACTTGGTGATTAAAGGGGGCCCTTCTTGTCCTCAGATGGGTTTTAGGATGTTTTAGTTTGGTGCTGGAGGTGCTTCTCAGAAAGTCCTGGAGCTGCTGTCATGTTTTGACGACCATGGCAATTCACACTGCTTTTCAGGCTTTTGGCATGTTCTGGCAAACACGGATGCAGTGTGGAAATACAGATGTTCTGTCTTGACCTCCCAGTGGTCTGCACTGCTTTCTTATCCTATTCGTTTGTGTCTCTTCCTTGAACTGTGGTCTCTAATGTAACATACATTGCTAAAGACCGTTTTTGGCACTACCAACGTTTCAAAATTTATATTTGAAGTAGCCAATCCAACTACTGCCTGTTCTACTTTCCGTCATACAAACTCAGCTCCTCCTAAGCCACTCACTTGTGGGACGTTGCAGACTTTTTGCTTCCTATATCCTACAGTGTAGTTTATACAGACACATATATACCCCGAGCCTGAAAGATTTCTTTCTGAACTTGTTTCCCTGTTCTTCAGGTATCAGTAAAATCAGTGTGTTGAGCACACAGACATCAGTAGAGAAAATAATGCCTCAGTCAACGCTGGAAACTTAAATCACATATTATACTACTGCTACCTGAGCAGATCTTCTGGACCAGTCAGCACTATGCAAGCATTCAGTTTCCAGGTGATGCTTAGCTGTTAACAGGTTTGTGGAAGAGGAGGACTCAGGAGGAACTCCTCTGTACCCATGGGTTTGGTTTGAGCAGTTCTTAGCATACCAGTAAAACCAGCACATGCTCAATTAGACGCAGTCGCAATGCTCTGAAGACTTGAACAAAGTGGAACTGACCTTTGAAACCGCACCGCTGTCTGTGTGTCTTGAACACTTGGGGCTGAATGCATCTCTGAAATGGTGAAATCCTCTCTGAAATCCTGTACAAAGGCATTTTCCCCCTGCATATTAACAAATAAGTTCTTGGGAAAAAAAAGAGGATGCTCCGCAACCCAAATACACAGCTCAGCCAAGGGGTGCATTGTTGGCAACTGCTGCTGAATCCGCCAGCCTCTGCCCTCTTTGCATCCAGCACCAGCTCTGCTCTGGGTGAGGGATCTCTTTGCGCCCTGAAGCTTTGAGCATCCTTAAGACCAATCTTTCATGTGTTACTGGTGGCAAATGCAGCCAACCATCACTGAAAACCAGGAGCAGCACCTGATGATTTATTTCCCCGAGGGAGGACAGCAAAGTCGTTTCATTGCAGGGGATCCATGTTGCCACCTCACCCTTCCAGCAAGGGTTCTCCAGCTTCATGGCAGACACTGCCCTCCTCTCTTTCTCTGTTTTGTTGTCTTTAAAGGGTGGTTTGTAGCACAGAGAAGACATCACAACTCAAAAGAATTTGAGGCTCTCCTGCTGGTGCTTTTCTTCCAAGGGATGCTTCTGCCACTGCTCTGCTAACGGAGGAGTTTTAGAAACCAGTCCAATCACCTGGTCATTGGTTTGACACAGCTCACGTGTGCTGTGTGATGGAAGGGGGAAAGAAAGTTGACACGAATGGAGAGTTGGAGGGAGCCAATGCCCAGGTTGCTCAGCAGAAGGGTCACTCCCATCTGAGCAGGGCAGAGCAGAAGGAGAAGGCTTGGAAAGCCTTTCCCTGAGGTAAACTGATGCCCCGTTTGGACAACTTTTCTTCTTGCTTTCTGTGCTTATCATTTGTTCCGCCTACTCACAGGAGAGACTCAAGCACAACGGAGGCCTTTGTGCTCCTCCCGGCCTGCCTTAACGAGGGGGGAGTTTCGGGGCTGGCGCTGGGGAGCGTGTGCTCGCACACCGTGGAGAGGAGATGTGCACAGACCAGGACTCGGCTACCCACTGGGAAACTTGGGGTAAAAACGAAAAGGGAATTTCGTGGCCAACCTGCATCCTCCAAAATGTTGTAGTAGCCTCTTCAAGATGATATGAAACATTTTCTGCTTGTGAAGGTGGCAAAACCCTGAGGCACTCCCAAAGGCTCATGGATTCCCCTTTCATCAGAGGTTCTGTGCAGCACCTCCTAGGGGTGGTCTAGATGTATTTGTGTCTCACATAGGCTCTCCCTTCAATCCTACTTGCTTATGACTGGTACACCCATAAATCCCAAAGGCACAGATTGCCAGAGCCTGGAGGGTTATTCTGAGGAAGCACAATCATGTATTTGTTCTCTTCTTGGTCTAAATAGTGGCTGAAGCTCTTAATCCAAGTAACAGTTGTCAGACCGAGAATGGTTAAGGCCACAAATCTTAGCAAATAAAAATGTGTTTGAAATGAGAATTGCTCTGGGTGTAGGTAGACCCGACAGGTCAGTCTCTAGCAGGTCATCTTTAATACGTCCTACTAGAAGACCAATAATTTTTTCTGCCAGTGGTTCAGACTCACGTGTGTTGGATGGTTGCCTCACGCTCATTTTGCGCCTGCTGCTGACAATGGATGTTTCAAAGGAAACAATGACTGTTTCTTGGAATAAAATTTGCTTGCAAAAAGAAAAAAAAATCTCAGAGCCATTTGCTGAGCTTTTATCATCACACTTGGGAGCAGAAAGGAAATTGGCCGTATGCTGCCTGCGAACAAAGTGCTTTTCACGCCCTTCTTGAAATCCACCCATGTTTGGCCAAGTTATCAGTAGTGTGCATGTTCTTTAGAGGTTTGTTGAAATTTGGCTGCTTCATTTCTCTGAAGGTATGGGCTGCACTGTGCCTGTTCTGGCCCAAGGCTGCTGAATGGGAGAGGGACTCTTTTTTTTCCCCCCAGAACATGCTCTACTTAACTCCCTCACATTGACTGAGCACATCTGAGGTTAGGCAGCAAGTGAGGCACCAAAGGGTCCAACCACTTTGTTCCATGTGAACACAGTGCTCTTTAGTTTTTCCTCCAATTTTCTTTTATTTTATTTTCTTTTTTTTTTTCCCCAGGAATCTGCAGAAAAAAAAACAAAACCCAAGAAACAGTATCTTAGATAAAATTTGGCTGATTACAAATCTAGGTTATGAACAAACTTAAAATGAGTTTTAAAGTTGCAACATTGAGCACTTGGTAGCCGAGGAACACTCAGAACGTGTGTTGCTTTTGCAGGATTAATTTGCCTTCTTACTGCCTACGGCTTACAATAATTTTTAATTACCCAATCACACAATATTTTTTTCCCACAGGATCCTTGCTCCTTTGCCACACAGGATAGACAAAAGATCTCTTAACAGGTACCCAGTCAGTTGGGTGGGTTTTTTTCATGCTTAGCCACCACCTTACTCAGAGCCAGAAATAAATAGGGATCAAATAATTAAAAGATGGATTTTAAATGGAGAAACAGTTTCAATTCTGGCTTATGTCCTATTGGAAGGAGGGCCCACCGTGGGAGAAGAGAAGGCAGCCATAAAAATCTGACTTTGACTGGAGTATTAGCAACCATTTGTGCTGTAGATGGCCTTGACATTGTTTGCCTTTTAGCATTTAACTTTTTATAAGACTGGAATGACATGATACCACTATCTGTCTGGAAAAAGTCATCCTCTTTATTGCCTGAGAACTGTTGTGATACAGCGGTGATGGAGTCCTGTATAAACCAAGATGGGAAACAAAACTCTGCATTTAATACATGCCCAGCACACAAATAAAATGTGAAAAATGTTGGTCTTTATGTAAGAGAGGGAGTCGAGGAGGAGGTAGCAGGAAGCTTAGAATTGGAAAGTGATAGCTTTGGCAATGCAGTGCAATGATCGAAAATGACATCTTCCACACACCCAATTAAAATTCATACCTTTTAACCTTCGCAGCCATCTGAGATCTCTATCATTAAGACTGATTCAACAAGATGCCTCGATATTCTAAATTATTTGTATGCCTGGTATTCCAAATAAACATTTGTGAAATTCATTTCAAAAGATGTTAACACTCGTGAAACCCATGTGCCCCAGAGGGATTATATAAATTTCCATGTCAAATATTTGAAGCAAAGCACTTGTACAGAAACAGTGTTTTTTGTGTTTTGATGCCTTTCATTTCCATAAACTAGATTACTTTCTGAAATTACTTTCACACAGAGAACAGTTTCTATTGAATTCCAGTCAGTGAGCTCCTTGGAGTGTGATGTGAATAAAATATTACCGGGTTCTGTAGCTTCCAGGATGCATATGCATCTGTGCTGCATAAGCAGGGCAAACCAAGTTTGGATTTTATCTTGAAGTGGGTTCACACACAGAGATTTACTGTCTTAAAGTAATTGCTAAACAGCTATTTCATTTATAGCCTAACAAGCAAGCTCTCTAGATTTCTGTCTCCAGCCCCTCTACCTGGCTAACAATGACATGATCTCCCTCGGTAAGTAGAGATTTGCTGGCAGGCAGCAATTCCTGGCTGTCAGTGGTTCTTGAACAGAAAAGTTTTATCTGCTTCTTGCAAACACTGATTCTGCCAAAAATTCACACGCATACGTACACACAAAAATAGATCTGAGCAAACATTGCCTCCATTGTGCTTGTTTTGCCAACCCTGTGAAATGATCAAATACCAGGTATTTAAACGGGAGATGGAAGGAAAATGTTGCCAAGGGTGTAGGGGAGGGAAGCAGCTGTGAGATTAAGTGTTTTTACATAAACTACACACACAATCTCCATTGTTATATAATATCCCCCGTGCGGGTGTCTTAGGTCAGCTTCTGGACGCGCTTCTAGAAAAGAGGGTAAAAATGCTAACTTTGGTGAAAAATTCAGGGTTCAGCCCTGGATCCTGCAGTAAGATCTCTGAGTACTCCTCGGTAAGACCATATCTAAAGGTGGGTGTGCTCTCTGAGCACCCAAAAGAAACCCCTTTACTGCTCGGATTTGCTCTGTGTTTTGCAGTTGTTCAGTGTATGGAGCTCCCGTGTTTACATCAGTGGAAATTTCACATGTGGAAATTCAGGAAGGAGGTCGTTGCAGCCAAGACCGAACGCTGGGTCTGAGCTGTTGTCTCCTGCTGTGGCAGCTGTCCCTCTGCCCAAAAAGCAGATGCACGCCCTGGTTTGAGGTATGTAAAGATTCATTTGCAGGCCAGCTAGCATTTGATTTGCTTGCCTCGTGGTAATCCTGGGGTCATATCCTCTAGCCAGCAGCAAGTAACAGATTCTCCCACTTTAGCCTGGAAGCACAGAATTCTTCTGGTGGCTCTTCTGGTGCAGAAGAGGAGTCAGCTTGTGGAAGCAGGGCTGGGTTTTGCAAATGCCATGGCTGAAATGAGGCTGCTGCTTTGAGCTTGGATGGACATGTGCTCTTGAGAAAGGAAATTTTCTTTCAGCAGGTGAAAGGAGTGAGGTTTTTCATGTTTTTCTGTGGAGCTCAAACCCATGCATGGCGAATGAATGAGGAGCAAGTTACAGGACAGAAAACAGAAATGTCCTGGTGTTCTGAACAAAGTCAGTACTAGGGGAAGAAAGTATTTTCCTCTCCTTTAATGACTTACCCTTCTTTCTGTCACCTCACTGCTCAGGGACATGGGCTCCAGACCAGCACTCACGACAGCAGCATCTTACTTCCCTGCTTGTCACCTGCTATTTTCTGCTCCCCTTTGGTTGTGTTCAGACTGACCCTTAATAAGGAGAATGGAGGTGAATGAATGCTGGTACATCTCACAGCTGAGGTCCATGGAACACAACATTCCTGCTTTAAGGATGTTTTACTCATTTTGTTAAATGCGGCTGAAACCAGTAACATTGAAAAGCAGAGCCTCATAGAAATGTCCCAAAAGACTTTGGGTTGGTTGCCTTATATAGGTTTAAAGCAGTGCTGAGAATGCCCAAGACCTGCTCCAGGCACAAGCCAAGTGGGTATTTGCACACACAGAGGGGAACAGCATGTCCACAGCTCTGCTGTCTGCTTGGCTTGGGCAGGAGCTGCTGAGGGAGGGTGAGAACAGAGAACAGGAGCAAGAAATCCAGGGTGTCTCGTGTCTCTGCTCCTCCTCCTGCTCCTCCCTGTGGCTGCAGTCCTTTGGCTCTGGTAGCAAAACCTGTTATGCCCGAGCACGATGATGCCCATGTTGCTCAAAAGAAACATCCACCAGAATGCTGCCTACTGGATCCCACGCACATAACTCAGTGAAAGCAGGTGGAGGGACGCACCACTGCATCACATTCCCCCTGAGGAGACCAGGAGAAAGGTCCTCATTTTACATGTAGCCCCCAGGGCATTCTGCAACCACCTCGGTTCTATTCTTTTCAGGCTGCAAGACTTTCTTACCCACTCATCTTTTTCCAGTAAGGACATCTGACTTCATCAGGACAAGTTGCATCTCTCCTCTTGCTCAGACATCAGTCCACAAACTTCCCACTAATTACTCCTCATTAAGCAAGGGTGACAATGCAGTGGCCAGAGTGTAGGAATAAGGGGAAAAGAGTTTTGATGCAGGAGTACATTAAATACAGCCTTCCCACCCTTTCAGAGATCCTCAAGTTCCCACTGACACAGTTCACCTGAAGGAGCTGCAGAGAGAGGATTTTTTTTCACTAGTTAGTGAAAGATAAAAAACTGATTCCCAGCAATTGCCAAAGAACATCAAGCTAAGAACTAAATGGAGTAAAAAGAAATGGGCTGCAATATATGCTCAGTCTTTGGTGCATTTCTTTAATGCCAGTCTTTAGGGGCAGACTTTGCAAAAATCCCCAATTATTTTAGCTGGTTAATCTGGTCCAAAGTAGGCTGTTGGCCAGCCTGTATGTCCTACGTATGATCTGGCTTAGCTAATCTGATAAATTCCAGTTTATTCTCTGGGTAGGTCCTGCAAATCCAGGACTATTTTAATTAGAGAAGCTGGGCAGCGACAGTTTATTGGGCAGTGGAGGTAAATTCGCAAGTCCTTGGGTCAGTGCTCGCCAGAGATGCAGGTCATTTGGGTTAACGAGTTGCCGCTGCCCTAAATGATGGCTTTTCCTTCGTCTCAGTGCTGTCAGGCTGTTTTTAGCCTGTTTTTACAGATGAGCAGGCCTGAGAATATTACTGACTTCAGTCTTGGTCTCTGGTTCTAGCACAAAGCACTTTTTGCTCCGTGCTTTCTATTTTCCAGCCTCGGTTCTGCTGGCTTCTGCAGCTCTTTGAACCTAAACACAAAATGAGCATTGATTTCTAAGAGAGAGGATTTGGATCTTTAGTTTTCTTCATGTTATTTCTTTTGCAGCGGAGCCTGCTGAGATAAAGCTCCCAGCCTGTAGGTACTGTGTTCCCCTTGCAGACGAGAGCTTGGGCCATGAAGATGTGTGGCCAGGGGACACAGGGCAAACAGAATAAACTTAATATTCCATGGTTGCTTGAGGAGAAAGGCAGCTGCAGAGCTGCTGAGTGCCTGGCACAAGGCAGTAGATCTGAGATGCTCTGCCTTCAGCCACCCCCTCATCCTCATCACAGAGAAGGCAGCTTCTGTTGCACACAGCTCCGTTTTTATTGGCAAGGGCAACCATGCACGATAACTCCATTTGTCATTCCCTCTATCTGATGAACTTCACGCCATTAAAACTGAGGGCGAGGTGCACAAAACTTGCCAATTTTCAATGCAGATCATTTGTCGGAAAGCAAAAGCTTCTGTTCTTTTTTTCTTCAGAAGGCAAAGTGAAATGTGCCTATATTGGGACAAGAGACTACAAACGAAGCTGAAATAAAGGAGGATCACTCAACAATTCTCCACACTTTGGAAATATTTCCACTTGCATTTGTAACGCTGAAGAAAGTAGAGTTTTATGTAAGAATAAGGACATCCATGTCCTAGTCCTAGCTCTGCCCTAAACTTCCTGGAGAAAAAAAAACCTAAAAAACTTCCTGGCTGGTCTCTGTTTCCCTGTCTGTGAAACGAAATTCCTTGTCCTCCTTTCCAGCAGAGCTGCTTGTGAAAGGTTTTGATCCGTGCATGCAAGGTGCTGCTGCACATGTGAACGAGCAGACAGGGAAATGCCAGAACGGGCTTCCCAAAGAAAACAAACCAAAATGCAGCCCGGAGTTCTGGAAGCTGTGATTCCTTGGGTACACAGACGATGTCCTTGCATGAAGGATGGTGGGAAGGGGGCATCTTAGGCCTCATTGCCACCCCTGACGTGAGAGAACAGAGCCAGGGCTGCTCCTCAGCAGCTCAAACTGCATTTTAAGGACAGTCGAGAGGGAGCCCCGCTGGGGTTTGTTTTTCTCTCCTGACTTTGTCCCAGCGCTGGGGCATTTTGCTGATGTGCTGGAGGACACTAACACCTTGATGGGCCCCATCTGTTCCAGTGAGGAGAGTACAGCTGAATGCTTCAAGGGTGCCCGGGTGCAGCTTGGGAAACGCTCCTTGCTTTATCCATGGTGAAGCAGTTGGCATCAGCCTAGCTCCCTGGCGCCCGGAGGGGGGAAATCCTGAGGTAAATTCGAGTAGACGTGATGTTAGAAAAGAACTAACCGTTAGGGCAGGTCGGGGTCGCCAGGTCTCCCAGCAGGGACAGGTGCCGGCCACTCCGCGCTTGGCCGTCGGCCAAGGACTTAGCGGTGGGACTCATGCCAGTCACGCATGAAGAGCAGACACGAGGCTCGGATCCGACGCGACTCCGCTCCACCGCAGACAATAAGTAGTTCCTTTTGTTCTCCCTGCCTCTCTCGTGCGTGTTTGTGTGCGAACGCGGGGTGGCTGGTGCCCAGGGTTGCTATGTGGCATCTCCAGGGTGAGCAAACGCCGGCGCTGAGGATGCTGGAAGATGCTGTGAAGTCGGCGCTGACCCTCCACGATGCTGCTGAGGCCCTGGAGAATAGTTCTGCACGTCCCCGTCTGGTGAAGGGGCGGGGGCGGCAGGAGGAGACCGAAAACAGGCTGCCAAAGTCAGAACTGATTTCTGGGCTGCATGCAGCTATCTGTATGTACAAACGGGTATTTGCATATGCAAGTATCCAGCTGTGTGTTCAGTCGCTCGCTGGGCCAAAGCAAAGGCAGGCGTGCGCGTGTTTAATGGATCCTGCTCAGGGCTCGCTTGCTGAAATCGTGGTTGCTGGTCCTACCTGACCCCGAGCCCAGCCATCATGGAAAGTGTCTGAAATTCTAGCTGGCACATTGTATGGTAGCTGGAAGCTTTTTCTCTAGCCCTGTGTTTCTGAGACTGTTTGTTTTCCATCCCTGGATCTTTGGAATGTACTTCTTAGTATATTCTTTTTAACAGCAAACATTGATTATTCTTTTCTTTTTTTTTTTTTTGCCATGTAACACAGAGCATCTCTGTGAGCTCTCTGAAAGTTGCGCCCTACGTGTTTCGGAATGGTACAGGCGCAAAGAAAAGGCGAGTCTGTTCAAGCCACAAAGAAAATAATATTCTTCTTCCCTTCACACCGCCTCTTCTCCCCCTTCTCTGCCTTCCCTTCTCTCATCTGCTAAATGAGATGTTTCCACAGCTTCATTCAACACAGGATGGCGGTGGTAGAGCTTGGCAGCTATGGGAGCAAACGACTTACAAGCAAAGGACAGCTTGAAAGGCAAAGGCACGATTCACTGAACGCCTGGCAAGCCAGAGTCTGTCAGTGGCCCCTTCCAACTTGCAGCTAAGGAGCATCGGACAGTCCCTTAAAGAAAAAAAAAAAAAAACCCACATTTTGCTTTAGTGTAGTGGCTGACCATGCTGACTTCTGTCATCTCTTACATCTTCTCCTATTTTCTTTTGCGTTTTCCATGTGTGTTGTTCTGCTGATCCCAGTTCTGAGGGGAAGCGTAGCAATACAGCTGCTGTGCATTTCTTTGTTATTTTCTTTCCTGCCTTGGCACCTGTAGCCACTGTAACTAAGCACTTTACAGTAATCTTAAAAGCCTTCCAAAAATACTGTGACTCATTAAAACTGACTCAATAATAAAATCGATGGCAGCCTTCTATCCCTTCTGGAAAACTCATCTACCCTGCAGTTCCAGACAAAAATAAACCTTTTTTTTTAATTTTATTTTTTTCCCCAAAGCTTGACTGAAGAAATAAATTAAGTCCCATGTGATGCCAGGACCACCAGACTTTGAATTTTTAGGTGTTATCCCTGTGCACAAAAATACCGTTTCCGTGCTGCTTCTCTATTGTCCGTCCTAAATCCAAGATTGCAGTTTGAGAAAAGCACCGAGCCAGTGTCGTAGCAAATATTTAATAAAAGGGAGTGGTAGAGAACAGCTTTATGACAGCAGCATTTACTGCAGTCTCTGCAGGTAGAGCGTGCACAATCACATGCATCATCCATAAGTGTGCGTGTTCCAGGCAAAGGACACACCTGGAAAACATTGGGACAACCAGACGGCACCTTTAGCTCTCCTTCTACTCCACGCTATGACCCGTGGGGTGAACACAAGCCAGTTGCTAGTAATATGTCTACACAGCATGGTGAGGAAGAGGAATGAGAGTAATCACTACACTTTGTGACCCACGGGTGGCTATTGTACGCGTTTGCCAAGCAGTCGGCGAGGCACAAAGCATCTGCAGCGTGCTAAGAAAGAGCTGGTCTTATGGTGTCTGCTGATGGACTTAGACGTGGCAAGCTTAGCTCTGCTGGGGCCCAGCTGGTCTGCCCGCACAGATGCGCGGGCTGGAGGTGCTGTGCTCTCCATCTGCAAGAAGGGGTGAGCACTGCTTGGATCTGCCCCCAAGCAGGGAAAAAAAAAAAAGCAAAAAAAAAACCAACCAAACAACCAAAACCCCAAAAACCTCCCACCTCTGCTTACCTGGTAGTGCGGCCACAACTCAGCTCTGCACACCTGTGTGCATCAGCAAAATAGGATCACACCGCTGACCTCCTTAGCCAAGATCTTCCAGATCAACAGAGAAAATGTTCTGTCTAAGAGCTGGAGATTATCTGGTTTAGAGTGTCTCTTTCTGCAGTCCAGAGGGGATGGAGTTATTTTAAATCTTTTTTGTGCATAGAAGAAACCAGAAGATTATTTTCTTTCTTCGATGTCCTAAAACTCCTCAGGGCTGCTTATCTCCAATTGTGCTTGTCAAATACGCCCTTCTGCTATGCACTCTTCGGGGGAATGCATTTAAGAGCTTAGAAGACCCAGCCAGGAGAGGGGACTGGTGTCCACATGACTCAGTGACAAATGCACACACAGTGAGACCCACAACGGTGGGTTGAAAAAGACTCGCTACGCATAAAAATCAAACAATAAGGTTCAGAAGGCTTTTAGGAGGCTATTTAGTCCGTCTCCCAGTCCAAACACCCAACTAAACCAAAATCATTCCTGCTAACTTTTTCCCTAACCCGTTCTTAAAGATCTCCAGTTCAGAGGAAACTGTACAACCACCAGCCCAATTCACCCCTTCGCAATTCTTGCTCTGCAGAGATTTTTCCTACTGCTTAATTTGTATTTTCCTTTGCATCCCAACCTTGTTTCTTCTTGCCCTATCCACCTTAGAAATGGACAGCAGGTTGGTCCTTTCTACAAAATACACAGAAATGCCCTGCATGCAACTCGAGTAACATGAATAACTAGTTTAAATTCCAAAAGGTTTGTAAATTCACACTTTAATATCGACAACTCTTTTCTGGGGATTTAAAAAAAAAAAAAAAAAAGATGCTCAATTCCTCCTCGACATTTTTAGCAGCTATTAAATTTAGGATCTAGCTTCCTACCCACCTCCCAAAGTATTAGTTGATGTGACGTGTAGGCCAGCAGGCAGGTCTACATCCCCTGTCCTTGGCTTCAATGCAGCTGACCCAGGAAAAATACTGGCTGAGACTTCTGGAGTTGCAAAATCCTCCTGAAAAGTTGAGCAGGGAATAATGCCTTGATCCAACAGCAAACTCAGGTGCTGCGGCTGCCAATGGTTTCTATTACTGCTGCAGGCTGTAAGCCATTAGAAAACGCCTACTGTCAAAACGAGCATTTTTACTAGTAAACTTTGTGACACGAAGACAAATGTGGAAATCACAAGACCTAATTACATCTAATTGCCAAGCCGTGGGAAACACTCCAGTGAACTGGCACTCTGCAAAGGGAGGAGACAAGCAGCATTGTTTTAAAACACAAATTTACCAAACATATAATTAGCTAAATACCCACACGCTCTTCTAGCCACTTGTTTTATTCTGAATCAGAGCTCCTCTGAGCACTGAACATGGGGAAGGCATCCTCAAACGGCAACTGCTTCTTTGTTAAAAGGGTTTTAAAGGACTACGTTAGCAGGTACAGATCAAATCTAAATATCTTCTGTGATTTCCTCAAAGGTTGTCTTGAGTCACTGGTTTGTTGTGGGTGTTCCCAGGCTCCATCCATGTGTTGTCACTAGCAGGAAACCTCTGCAAGACCCACCCTGGCAATTTTCAGAGAGCAGCTTGTTTCCAAGTGATGCAGCATCTCCTGGTGGAGCATTTGGGGGCAGGTGAGCATGTTATTTACCTGGACTCTCCATGTGGTTTGCAAGCTTTGAAATATTTGTTGTTTCAAGCGCTGTGCTGACCTTGCTTCCCCATGAGCTGCTCTCAAATCTCATATGCAGAAGGGTTTGATCCCACAGATTTCTCTGGCCATGGCTCAGTAACACCAGTGTGAAAGGGTGATGTTGGCCAGATAACATAACTCATCGTACATGGGGTGAAATCACTAGAAATCTGACACATTTCTGCAAATGTTGCCATCCTCCAGGCAGCTCAGTCAAACCCAGGTCTTATTTTAGCCTCCTCTTACTTGCAGTCCCCCTTTCTCAACTGAAATAACTGGTCCAAAAGATTAAAACCACCTTGTTTCCCAACAAGACCATGGGCAGTCCAAGGTACTACCAAGGGACCTGATTTCCTCTGAAACATTTCTATGCTGAGCTGGAAGTTGACAGATAACCTCCCTGCAAGTGCAGGTGAAAGGACTGAAATTTGGACTGAATATCCTTTTCTTCTTTTTCTTTTCTCTTTTTTTTTTTTAAATCTTAGCAGCCACGTTCTCTGAACAGCACAGTTACATCTGGCTGGTTTTGCTCATTTTCAGTTTAATGTAAATACCACCCCTGGAAGTCATTTGGGAAGCTTGCATATGCTAATAATTTGTAGCTGAATTATTATTATTTTTTTACATTAAACAATAATATTGATATTTTCAAACTTTGCATGCCAAACACTGAAATTGAATTAAGTATTGTTTAAAATAACAATAATATAAATTTGTTTTAAATGAATTTAGTGTCATTTCATTGTTTGAAGTGTAATGTGGGAAAATATTACTGCTGGGGCAAGAGTAAATATCTAAGTCTATTAATTTTATTGAAGTAGTGGATAGATCCACATGAACTATTTCTGTGTGTGTTTGGTTAATATTTTATTGAAAATTGGTGTTAGCTCTAACTAATGAAAATCCAAACTCACTTCACATATGAAGGTGTAAAATGTATCCAACAACTTAATAACCTATTAACTTCAATGGAATTTGTTATGCTAAAATAAAATTTTTTAAAAAGGTGCTTCTAAAAGATGTATAAAAAGTGGAAATTGGCCAATACGGTCAGCCCTTATTCTGAATTAACAGGGAAGGATGAGGAGGATGTGCAACCGAGATCCTTCTTTGCCCAGCAGCTGCTAGCACCAGTCGTTTGAAAGGGTGATGCAAGGAAGCCTCGAGTATAAGGATATGAACTCTTGCTTCTTAAATATAGCACTTTTCATGCATCAGCATTGGAGCATGTTGCAAAGGGAGGTGGAGTTGGCTCCATTTCGCCGGTGGTGAAGCCGAAGCGCCGAGTTGGGATGTTATTTGCCTGGGCTCACCCTGTCAATGGCCAAGGTTAGAGCCAGGAACAAATCCCCGTCTCTTGACAGCTAATCCTGTGCCTAAGCCAAGATGGTCTCCTGCTTCAGGAAAATGCTTCCTTTGTAGGTAGCACTTGAGCACATGTTAAAGTCAAGGGGACTTAAACGTCTGCTCGAAGTTAAGCCTATACTTAAGTACTTTCCAAACAGAGGGTAAACTTAAACCCGCGTTAAAGCGCTTTCCTGAATCCGCGCAAAATCTGTCCAAAGCGCTTGATTCTTCTAACTGCCATAATTAACGGTGTGGAGAAGTTGAATTCTGGAGATTTCTATCTCTTTCCATCTCTTGCTTTGTTGTTGTTTCCCCAGGTTTTTCAGAAGGAAGACGTAAGAAGGCTGTTTCAATTTTTTTAACAGTCCTCCCAATTCCAGCTCTCTATATCCTTCTTATCTTGATGAAATTCTGGTGTTTGTTATTACTGTTTTGTTGTGGATCCTGCTACGCTTGAGACTTGCACGCTTTTGCCTAATTATCAAATCTCAAATCTGTGTAACGTGAATAAATGTGTTTATGAGGAGAGGACCAAGCAGCTTTAACAACACAATGAAAAATAACAGGAAGCCTAAATGTATCATGTTGGGTTTGTTTGCTTTGGCAAAAAAAGACACGTCCTCGCTGCTGCGTATTTCTGCAGTTATGATATTGCAGTCATGGCAGATCAGAGCACGCATCTTGTTTGACAGAAGTGAGGGCGAATATCAAAGTGGTATTCTTCCTTCTAGCAAATTAAAGCTGCAGGGTTTACGCAAGTGATCCACTCAAGAATCCCGTCAGAAGGAAACTTACTTCTGTGTAACACCGATAACAGTTCAGTCATGCCAGTGCAGGCTTGAAGAACGACACTCGTATCCTCAACCCTACAGCCACACAACTTGATCCATGGGATGATCATGGTGCAGAAGAGTTGTGTTGCCCATTAACCCGGGTTTGAAATCTCAGCTGGTGCTTGCAGTGTGGTCCAGGCTTCAACCAGGGACTATAAAAAGCAGCAGGCTGTATATCAGAGACAAAGCTTGACACCTTCCCCGTTACTGCAAAGCTGCCTAGAGCTGGGAAGATGGCTTATGAGCACAACCATTCAGGATTCATCTTGCCCTTAACTGAATAGCAAGCTAACAAATGTTAACACTAATAATGGTTTCAGCCCTCCTGTAAGAAAGGCAAAGAGAGGGTCTTCAGACTGTACGTTTTCATGGCCAGTAGTTAACTCTTGCTGGTGTTTAAAGTGGGTGAAATTAGTAGGCCAGGACAACTCAAGAGTTTGGACATATAAAATGCTGGGGATTTCTTTTGAAGAAGTTCTAGAAGTCACCTGCAATTTTCATTGTTTGCCAGCAAGAAAAACCTGTCCGGAAGGAATTTAGACATGAGCAGGTAAGCAATAGCCTTGAAAAGGGTATGTGGAATGAAATGGGTTGTGCTAGCAATGGAAGAAGGAGTAGATTAGGTGAAGAAGCCGTGTCTTGAAGGTTAGGAGATGAAGGTCTAAAGCTGGGGTATGAAACTAAGATGATCCTGTGCAGTAAGAAAAGAAAAAATAAAAGGCTCACTAACCATACAAATAAAAAGAAGAATGTACAGGTCTAGCATGCAACAAGCATGAGTTAAGGATTAGCACATTTCATTCCGATGTTGAAGGCACGCTACCTTGGCTTTCCCTGGGGATGAAGATGGTTAATGGGAAAGAGCAAATAGAGCTAGAGAGAGTCATGTGCAATATGCAGAACTCCAAGCGCTTCGTGTGTTCAGGTCTGTAAGGATCAGATAGGCCCCAGAAGAGGGAAGGAACTGACACATGAAATCACCATCCCTATAGCAAAGATTCTCAATAAACTGTTCAAAGCCTGAGTACTCTGCCCTGAGCATTTGACTGGAAAGTAGCAAGCACAGTACCTGTAATAAAGGATGAAGCAGCTGTTGAAAAGTGATTAGGGGAACTCCTGGCTGTGCCTCAATACTATGTGGTGCTTTAGAGCAGCTTTTTAAACAGCTGAACCAGTGAAGACACATGAAAAATGGGATAAATGCAAGATGGGTATGTGAGAGAGAGATTGTGTTGAGGTCCTTGGAGAGCTTTCACTGAGCAGAAGTCAAGAACAGCGTGATGCCCCAGTCTAGCTGGGTTCCTCTGAAGAATTGAATATATCGTGTTGTACGGGGAATTTGTGATGATGATAGAGAAGGTGAGGACTAAAACCAGTATTCTGTCATGGGGAAAAGTGTGGTCAAAGGGGCAAGGATGGAAGGTGACTTGGGAAGAAGAAACAAGGAACTGGAAAGTGGTCGTGGTGTTGCTTGAGCTAATGAAACACACTGCTGACAGAAAATTTGGAAGCATTGTTAATTCAGATCAACTTACAGAATTTGGATGTTGGAAAGTACAAAGTCAATACACATTGGGACCAATAACTGAAGTTGCTGTCTTAAACCATGGACTCTTCTGCTTGACCTAACGGAAGACTGTGTTAAATACTTAGGGAATGAAGACGGGCCACTATGCAACTTGTCTGTGAAAGAACAACAATGATCCTAGAATATATTCATTTTGTTGCAGAACTGTGGTTGTGTTAGTATCGTTGTAGAAGACAAGAAGGGAAACCTGAGTGGGATGGTTGTGGCTACCCGTGTTTAAGATTCAGACTGGTAGCGTTACTGGGGTGACTGGGGAAATAGAGAACCTGTTTTATGAAAGGAGGCTGAAAGAGCAGGGCTTGTTCAGCCTAATAACATGAAGGCTGGGAAGAGATAGGCCTGCTCTCCAGAAATGCATCGGGGGGGTAAACACTAGGGAGGGATAAGAGCTATATAAGCTGAAATGCTGGCACAAGAACAAATAGGCAGGAACTGGCTCTGAATAAATCAAGGCTGGAAGTTAGAGGGAAGCTTTCAACTGACAGAGGAAAGGGGCTCTGCAACAGACCCTACCGGTGTGAACGGGACAGAAAGATTCAATGGTTTTAAGGTGGTGTTTGACAAACCAAAGAAACCTGTGCAGTGTTGTTCCCTATGGTGTAAAGAACCAGACTCGATGACTTAGAGCAGCCCTTCAAATTCTACAGTGAATTCAAAATCCCAAGATGCATAAGACAGGTAGTGCATGTTAGAGAAATTATTTTAGGCTCTTGCCTCTGGCACGCTCTAATTACCCGGCAGTAACAGCACAGCGGGAAGGTGGAGAAGGGCAGGAACTGGTTCCTGTTCACCGCTGCAAGGAATGTAACTGTGTACTTCATCACCAAGAGCAATGGTGCTTGTGCTGTGCTGGAGTGCTTTTTATGTTCCCCAGTACAGGTTCCTGCATGATCCATGGTGTCTGTCCTCTGAGCTGTGACTCTTCCCGTGACTAGATAGTAGGAACCGAATCACACCATTCAGTAAACATTTGGAATTTGTCACCTGAAATACTCTGTTCTTCAGTGTTTTCCTGGTTCTGGTGAGTCCAGTGTATAATCAAGGCAGGTTAGAACTGGATGTTATCATGAAATGCTGCAGCCAAACTGTCACATACTTAACTCAAAGTTTCCCTATACCCTACAAATGTTCCCAAGTACCCTACAGATGTTTTTACCCCCTTGAGAGGGTTTCTCAAAGAAAACCCTCCTGAAACTGCGTGAATTCTGCAACCTGCTGTATTCTGAAATGATCAATTAAAACACTAAGTTTGCATAAGGTAAAGATAATCTGATGCAAACCACCTGAAGGTCACAGAGCCTGAATATAAGGTCACCAAGGGATCTCCAGGTTCATGTCATCAGGCGGAAGAATAACGATGGATGTGTTTTGACAATGTTTATGTTTAATTTAACAATTAACACCGGCCTCACCTATTGATCTTTAAGCAAACATTCGTTACGGTGCACAATGACATTGTAGTTAGCAACTTCGGATTGTATTAGCGGCATTTCAGCTGAGCTGCATTAAGAAATGCTAATTGCAACAGTCTTGAGGAAGGAAAACTGAAACAAAAGGATAACCACACGGCTTTGATAAATGTCCCTGTTCTGGGCAGAGATGCCGTTAACAGAGGCCTTAGAGGGGAAACAGCTCTTCTCTTTTTCCCACTTGGGTGATACATAGTTAAGTCTTATCTCACTTCCAGTTCAGAGTGAGATTGATCACTTTTTAATTTACCAAACATGATTTAACCCACTTTCACACTGATGCGCGTATTACTGGTCTTCAGCTTTCATTATTCCAGTGTGGGAGAGTGAAATTTTGTCGGTAGAGACCACTGAGGGCCCTGAAAAGGCAAACACAGTAAGAAACTCAAAAGTACAGTGTCAGGCACACCTATAGATGGAGCAACACTGTGTGCAAGGCTGTGCTCTCTTACTGTCAGTACTATCCATACTCCAGGGAAGCTCGAAAGTAGAGTCTGGAGGCACTTGCTGCCTCCATCTCCAAACACATATGTCTGCCTCTTCCCTTGTGCCTGCTCCAAAGTTCTTGGTAGCTCTGCAGTGAATTGTACCTCAACCCTAGAAATAATTAAAATTTGAGCATATCAACCAATATGAAGGAAGAAGAGGAAAGACGCAGCCCTGTCCTTTACTGACAGCTGTGCTGCTGTGGATTAACCACACCTGAGAGGCTGTGGTGTGCATTCTTCAGGCAGCCAAAGCGCGAGGAACTCCCTGGAAGAATTTCAGGTGCAGTAGTTAGGAGGCTTGACAAAGGACAGAAGGAATTATAGTTTAATTTAGAATTGAGGTGATGCATCTGGGCAGATGTGAAGCCAGAGGTGCAGGCAAGGGAGAACCAGAGCCCACTATCTAGCTGTCTCAGCTCAGTGACCAGCCTAAAAAGTGCTTTTTAAAAAGTGCTGTGTGTTGGTTGTCTCTGCTCTGACGGTGAGTGATGGAGTTAGCAGTTCTTAACAAGTTAACCCTCATAAGCTGAACCATCGTGGTGGCTTCTATGAAAGAAATGGAGTTTGATAGAATTGCGTGGAGGGCTAGGAGGTAATAGAGTGGTTGGGAAGCAAAATGATATGTGTGGTAAATCAAGGAAAGAAACTGGTGTTTTGAACAGGCTGGAGGAGAAGGAGAGAAGATAGAAAGAAAGGGAAGTCAGGTGACAGGGGAGGTGATCAGAACAGAAATAGATATTTTAGCAAGGGAGCGAGTAAGAAAAGGGCTGACGAAAGCCTTCTCTGGAAGCTTCCTAATCTACTATTTTTATAACCTTCCCCTGACCCTCTTCTCCTCGTGTCCTTAATTATTTGGGGTAAGCATTGTCCCTATCTTTGTTAGCTCATCTATATGTGCATGCAACCTAATGACATGGGTGAGCTACTTAATCCTAGTCTGTCAGTGTCATCCTGGATTAATTTACTCCCTGTTCAGCACTGACTGTCACTTGGATGAGCGTCTCCTGCACCTTTTCGTTCCTTCTGCTCTTTTCTTCCCCTTCGGTCATGCCTTTGGCAAAGGGCCCCGTAGCTGAAATGCCCCCTGTGACATTCCACCAGATTCCCCCATCCACGCTAAATACTGCAGACATGCCCGCTTTGTCTGCTACCTCCATCTTAATTCTTTATCTGCTTACATGGTTAGTGTCTACCCCCCCTCCCCATTACTGACCTTGTGGATTAATGTATAGTACGGGACTGTAAGCTTTCTTGAAGGCTGGGTGAATTGTGTCCTCAGCTCCCCATCTGTCGACATCGTCTCTTATTGCCTTCTGCACAGTGACACAGACACAGCTGAGACTTCGTAGGAAGCAGATGAAAGAGCCGGGGTTTTTTCCCTTTTTCTTTTATAATTTTTGACAGGGAGCTTCCAGTTTGGCAACTGGTCTCTAGTAGTGTCTTCCTTGTGGGTGTCTTGTTTAATCAAGGGATTGCGAAGTCTGAATATTAATCAGCTCTATTTAAAGAAGTTGGAAACAGGAGATGTGTAATTGCTGTAATAATGTGGAAGTGTAAGTTTAGTCAATGGATTCCAGTTTGGCTGAAACTTAAAGGCTGGAACAGACAACAGAACAGAAGATGAGACTATAGGATGAATAACTGGGAGATAACTTCATGTTCTGGGGATTTTAAGGTCTCTTCCAAAGCTAGACTGGAGAAAGGCTTTCCACAAGTATCTGGGGAGCAAAGCCCTCCCCTGGCCAGTTGTAACCCCCTGAGAACAAGGCACAGAAAACAGGGGACTGCCAAAGGTACTGGGGAGCTCATCTGGAGAGAAAAGTGGAGCATCTGATGGAGACACAAGGTTAATGGCAACCCAAAGAGCAGGTATTCCCCTGCAGGGTATTTGTTTCCCCAGAGGTGGTCTGTGTGATGGGGGAAAGCAGTTGATGCCCGGACTCATGATCAGGGTCTCAAGAGAAGGCAGTCACAGGTAGCAGTGATGGGATGCGCGGGGCACTTTCTGTCGCTTTGTGGTTTGAGATTGGTTTTCCTGGCACCACTGTTTCTCCACAGAGCACTGGCTGGAGGTATGGAGAGATCTGGCTTCTCTCTTTTGTTTCCAGCTCTTACTTTGCATGAAACGATGACAAAAAGCTGCTTGGAAATACATTTAGCATTTCCCTTTTTGTCAGCTTTGTAGCATGAGTGCCGTGTGCTTTGGTGCAAAGAATTTGATGCAAATAATTACATCTTGCTCTTCTCGACTGGTTACTTTTCCATTTCTCTCTGCTCATATGCTGGGATCTGCCACACACCCCTCCAGACACACGCAGTCTCCACGTGCTATTGTCCATTCAGGAATTCTGTAACTGCGTTGTGCTCCCCGGGAACATTTGGTGTATCATTGAGTATTCTGCTGTCTGAAACGGGCAGGTAGATGATTTGCAATCATGACTTCATCTGTTTGAATAGGAATGGTGATGGAGTTTGGCAGAAGCCAGCCAGACTCATCCACACCAGGCATAGACCAGCTCGGCTCTGTTTTGAAGCCCACAGAGTTGAGCCTGTTTGCAGTAATCAGGAGCATTGTCACTCTCTGCTAAGAGTTAGAAAATGCCACTGAAACTATCAGGCAGACTGTGCTGCCAAGGAAAAGAAGTGCGAGGAGCAAGTTCAGACATTGCCAGTGCTACAGCCAGAGCTGTGTATACTTTAAGGCTCCTTGATACAAACCACGGACCAACAGGCAGAGGCTACCAAGGTGATAAGGAGGCTGAGGTACAAGGTGTGCACAGAAAGATCAAAAGTCCTGGTATTGCTCAGCCAGAGGAAGGGGTAGCTGAGAGGGAGGTCTGCAAGCTGGCTTCAATGTATTAATGGTTGTAGAGGAGACAGGCTGTTCTTGGAGGCACACTGCAGAAGGACAAGAGGTAACAGGCACAAATTGCATCATGGAAAACTACAGTTATATGCTAAGAAAAAATTCTCCACATGAGGGTACACTGCAAGAGGGGATCAGAAAGTTATGAGATCTCCATGTGCCCTGTGGAAGCCAGTTGGCCATCCAGCTTTGAGACAAGTGTTTAGTCCCTGACTCTCCTTTAGTGTAGACATAGCCATAGAAAAGAGAGCATTTGCAATAGAGAAATGACCTCTCACTAGAGATAACTCCTACTGTTCATCGAAAAATAGAATTTCTGTCCTGTGGGAAATTCTGGTATTTTCATATTTGTTTTCAACTCAAATTGGAACCCATAGTTTCTAAAAAGAATTGACTTGCAAATGTCAGAGTATTTCATGTTGACATTTTGAGCTAAAATGAAATATTTTTGCTCGAATCAGGTCATCATTTGCTTCTGCCTGAACAGCGTCTTGCTTACAGGATCTGTAGCTCTACATTTCCAGTGATCCCAGGAAGTCCACCACTGGCTGAACTGTGTCTGTTGCAATCTGTCCTTATTTCTTCCAGCAGTTGAGTTACTTGGGGGAATCACGAGTGTTCCAGCATGCTGGCTCAAGCAGGTGTAAAACAAAACAAGGACCATTGGTTTTCTGACTGGAACATATCTGGAAAACATTTTTTCCCCACATGGGGAATGTCGGTTTGTACAAAATCTCATTTTCTGAAAGGAAAGCAGTTTGCTTCCCCTTTTTAATAGGGAGAAATTTCCAGTCAATCCAACATGTAAAAAATATGTTCACATGTGTGTGTGTGTGTGTGTGTGAAGGTGCTTCTTTTCTGCTTTAAGAAACGCTGCGGCCACGTTCTGTTCTCATTTCGGCCACGTGAACTCAGACTTTCCCCCATTAGTTTCAGTGGAGTTAATCCAATCACTGTGACACAGCTAGGACTAAATTTGGCCCAAAGAAGAGATTTATTGTCTTTAATAATAACGCAGAGATGGAGCCACAGCTGGTATGAACCAAGAAAAATCAGTGGAATTTGGATGACCTATACCTACTAAGGATAGCCCCAGAAATATTAATAGCTAACTACCTGTAGTGCTTGCAAATGTATTTACAGTCCCTTTCCAGTGCTGCTTTGGGCAGAAGACAGCACATTTGCAGGCTTGCTAACTCAGTCTGGCAGGAAGGGTTTTTCACACTTTCTGCTCTGTTAGCAGCATCCACGGTGGATCTCCTCTCCGGTTTCTTTTCTCCCAGCCAAGGCTGTTTGTCTAAAGCCTCTGCAATACCTACCTGCAGAACTTCTGTTGTTTCTCTGCTCTAAAGCGTGTGTGTTCTGCAAAGTCAGTGTGAGCTGAATGCAGGCATCTGAGGACATGATTTGGGCTTAAAATTTGTAGCACATTAGGAGCGTGCTAATTGCCTAGGGTGACATCCAGCTGACAGCTGATTTGATGGTAACTATGTTCTCATTCCTGTTTAAAATTCTATCTCCTAAATAAATGAGTGATGGGATCGATAGCCTCGCTCTGTTAACAGGAGGGCTGTGGTGCACCACTGTGATTTTGACTTTGCTGTTTTCTTTGCCAGGTAATTATGACAAAAATGACATACCAGGTGATCTTCGCTTGCTCCTGAGACACTCTTAACACCATCTCTTAGGCACTTTTCCCAGAACCAATGGGTTTTGTCATTTGCTTCTCTGGTTTCCTGTTCATTACATTTGTTGACAAGGGCTCAGATGAATTCATCCAAGTTGTGTCCTTGCTGTTTCCTTTCCTTGCCTGGCTGGGACATTTCCTTCTGCCTGACAGGGTGGGCATTTAAAAATATAGCTCACTTGATTGCTTGCACAAATGTTTGCTGATGAAGGTATCTACACAGTGAGAAAACGTCAATCAACTTAATTGCATGTGCAAATTCCACTCTGCATGTGTAAATACAGGATCTGTGTGCGGTTTAAGTATCTGCACTGGGAAATTGGGCTTTGCTATCATTTAAATACTTCCGTTAAAAATTTGCTTTAAGTACTGTGAGGTGTCAGAAGTAGATGTTTTGCCTCGTAGTGTTCAGGACTTACAGAGGTTTGAAACTCCTTCGAGGGGATCTGGTGGACTCTGCTGTGGCTGGAGGTGCTTGCTCCATCTTCTGATGGAGATGGCAGAAGGAAAGAAACACCCTGAGTGGCTTTGACCATCAATCCAGCATCTTAGAAACGTAAATTCAGCAGTACCTTAAATGCAAATTTTGCCCAGCTTTGCCCTGGCCAATAGGGGTGAATATTTCTTTCTGTCTATGTTGCGGTGGATGAAGTAACTTCTGGCAAAAATGTTGAGATGATTTACAGCAGCAGTGATGTGCAGCAAAGACAGGCAGGGTAGATCCCACACACAGCCTTGGGCTGTGAGCCCCGGGGTTGGACAGTTGGGAAGGGTTAATGTCACATTTGCATGACTGAGAAGAAGCAACTACGGGAAATGCCCGTTTTACTCAGCAAAAAAAGTAAAAAGATGTGGATTGGGAGGCTCAGGGGAATGAAAGACTCACAGATAACTTGAAGCTGTACGTGCAGAAGAAAGAACATCTATTTTAAGGTCCTGCTAAACGTCAGAGACCTTATATCGGTATGGTCAAATCTCTGCATAGTTGGTTAACTTGATCATCATAAAAGAAATTCAGCGAATTTCTCTCTCCACAATCTTTGGATGAGATTTGCTCACTTTGCCCAAGCACTTTCCATGATAACTTCTCTATTAAATCAAAGCAGACATCCCTCCTGCCCGCTCTCTGATAGTAGCCAGCACCACTTACTTCCGACTAAGGTGAAGCAAATCCTGCAATGGGAAGCTAAGGAATAATTTGTTGTAGATAAAGTTACTTTGCTCAGAGGTTATCTTCAGCCACAAAACAGAAGGCTTGCTATCTGATCCCAAGCAGCATGAATCTTTACTTGCCACTCTGCAGGAGAATAAGATCTTTTCCCATTGTTTCCCAAATCCACTTTTTTTTTCTGCAGGATGGATGTGCCTCGTCCCTAGATGGAGCTGTATTTCACCGGTGTGCCAGGTATAGGAGCAGCAATGCCAGACGCTGTGTTTCACAGTTTATTGCCAGGAGCATTGCTTTTTGCTGCCTGTTGGTCTCCCTAGTGCTCAGTTCTGCCTCTGCTTTTGCTTTTTCTAAGGATGCTTGAGCTTAAAAAAATAGCAAAGAAAAAGAAAAATTATTGTGTAACCCCCAGTACAGGAATCTGATTAAGAACAGGCACAGCATTTCAAAGAGCCCTGGGAGAGGTGGGGACAAATTGTCTGTACAAGTTACTTTGAAAATGGTCATGCATTATGTTGCCATAAAATAACAATCAGGAGCTGGAAGAGCAAGGATTATTCCCACGAAAAGCCACTTTTCCCAAACGGCAGCGCTGCATTAAACCAGTTGTGTACATAATATTTCATTAGAAATAATATCGTTACTAACAGATGTCTGTTTTCAGCAGAGCAAAACGTAGATGGGATTTTATTGTTTCTCACTTCCACATAAATGGATCTTGAACGGTGGTAGCCCCGATTATGAAAAGCTGCAATTAAATGTTAAAGTAATAAAGCTCAGGTTAGCCATCTTCCCCAGCGACTTGTGTTTCTTCCAAAGAGGAGGTAAAACACCAATTCCAGGTTTTGAAGTGCTGACCTGCCGCAGTTTTGGAGTTGATTTCTAGGCTGTGTTTTGCCTCCTTTTCGGATCCACGCAAACAAACCTGCAGATTAGCGCGTGTGTGTGTGTGCGTGCACAAGTAACCCAATTTCTGCCTTTCATACTTGGCCCAGATTAGAGGCCAAGCCCTGCAATGTGGTGGCAAAACATCCAAGCTGAAGTGGGGGCTTAGTTTATTCTGCATTTGGTGTAACAGGTAGATAGAAATGTTCCATGCTGGGAACGGGTTTATTTGGTGCAGCTCTATCATTTTATTTATTTACTGGTAGTCGCAGTCTTATTTTGATGCAAAACTCTGCCTGCCTCCCCCATCCCCCTTCCCCTCCCTCCTTCTCTAGAAGTGACATGATCAAAAGCTATTTCTTCTTCAGAGTGATTTCCAGTAACCTCCGGAGCAGTTTTTTTTAATTAAATAAACCTCATCTTGTCTAGCTTTCTGGTCAGCATTTTGAACCCCCTGCAGATGGGTCTGAAGGATTAACAGCAAATCCTCCTCGACCCAGCTCAAGCAGATGGGCGGCATGTGTCTGATAAATACTAGGACAAGGTCTGCTTCCTCGTGTTTCCAACAGATAGACCGTATACCCTGTAAATTAAATTTAAAATGGTGGCCCTTTCAACCCTTAGAATAGCAGAGGAAAAGGAATACAAATGATATGAATTCCTCATTTCTAGCACATTGTCACCTCACGAACCACCGAGTCAAACATCACCTGTTGGGCAAGTGGTACCTCCAGGGAAGGCTGGGTGGGTAAAATGCTAAACTTACTGAGAGCACAATGTGCATGAGCCCCCCACGTGTGTCTGCCTCATCTCCTTGCTGATGGCTTTTATTTGCATATCGCTCTGCAGAGCATCCTCTTTCCAAACGTCTCTTTTCCAAATGTCTCTTTGGCGTTGGTGCCCATCCCGCCGGTGCAATGGGTGGCAGCTGCCAAGCTCCTGGGTGCGCAGAGAAGTCAAACTCCCTGCCCTGTGCAGAGCAGTTGTGCTCAGGTACCTGAACAGGGAACGGACCGTTCTCCCCAGCTATTCGCTTGCAAGAGTCAGGAGTGGTGAACCTCACTCCTGAGGGACAAGGGCAAGCCATGGAAATGGAGAGGGGTCTCCATCCGTGTCTCATTTGCTCTGACAGAGGTCCTCCAGGCCTATGGATTTGCCAGTTTCTTAGCAGAAATACTTCACAGGGATGAAACAAATCCTTTCTCCTTCTTTCTGTGCTGTTTTTCTTTTTTTCTGTTGTTTGTTTGGGGTTTGGGGATTTTTTTATTTATTTTTTTTTTATTTGAGGAGGAGAAGTATTTGTGCTTTATCCATTGTTCTTGCCATTTCTTGCCCCCTAGGCTGGTGGTCACTCAGGAGCTGTTCATGGACAGCAAGATTTGTCTACAATCGCCCTGTGCGTGCCCACTGCCTGACAGCATTAGAGGAAACTGCCTTTCCCCAGTGACCTTGCCGCTAAGCTGGAGACTGCTAGTGACTGTCACCTCCAATGACACTGCTCAGAGGGTCCTTGTCAGAACAATTACCACTGGTATGTCACTATATCGTCTTGCAGAGCCTTTGGCTTCTGAGTCGGGATACCTGTGATATTTGGGGTAAAAAGTACGGCAATTAGCCGCCAGATTTCAGGGATGTGGCACGCTTGTGAGGTCAATGGCTCTGCGTCTCCACAAACCGGGGGAGGAGGTGGTGGGAGCGATGCAGAAGCAGCAAATAAGTTTGAAGACTCATTTAAAACTGAAGATGGGGAGACAAGGTCTGTCAATACCTCCTATTAGAGACAATGCATAGTGGAGAGTGGATTAGAGACAATGCATAGTGGAGTGGGTTTTGCTTTTCTAAAACATTGGGTTTTTTTCACTCCCAGATAATTTAAGCTATGATTTAAGGAAGAAAAAATAACAAACAGTTTGACAGCAGCAAGCACACCAGCCAAGCTCTCCACCCAGGACATTCAAGTAGCTTCAGGGTCATTTCTTCTGCAGAGCCCTTTGTAGATAAAGTGTTCTGGGATGAATGCTCTCTTGGGAGGGTGATAGCAGTGGAAAAATGGGAGAATTCAAAGGAGGAGTTTAAAATGCCATAAAGCTGGTGGACTAAATGTTGGGCTGTTGCAAACCAGCTTACTCTTGACTGTGGGTGGACTTGCATCATGTTACACAGCTAAAAACCTGGTCCACAAAATCAGAAGCAGAAAGGAGCAAAAAGGTCCACAGGAGCAGAAGCAGTAGCAGCAAGGAGGAATCCAGCCTATCTTTTTGCCCCTGGGCAAGTTTTGACTGCTTCGGGACTCTGTTTCTGCTACTTTTCATTTTTAAGTATCTAAATGACACTTTCCACATTGTTTCCTTCAGCAAGATCGTTGTGGGCATAAAAACCACATTTCCCTCAGAGTTGTGAAGTGAAGCAATTTCTTTTATGATATATAGATCCACGCCAGCTCACGTTCAGTCCTCGTGATGAGAAACATTTGAACTTCTTAATGATGGCTTGGAAGTTTGAGTGAGTGAATAAGCAAAACCATTCACTGATTTATTTTTCCAAATAATCACTATTATTATAGAAAATGAGTCAGCAATTTTCTTGGCTTGCCAAAAATATTTTAATTTTCGCCACTTTAGCTGTCCTTTTTATCTTACCTGCTTACACAGCTATGATATTGGACTTACAAAACTCCCTGGCTTTTCACAGTCCAGCACAAGGAAGATAAGTGGAAGTGAAAAGTTTTATTGTCAGATAATGTTGTGTCCCTGACAGCACATACCTGTCTACTCACTAAATGTTTCCTCATTTGCCTACAGGGCATAAGAATATACTTGGAACCAGAGGTCACATTTAACTGCACTGTAACAGAGCAAAAGTAGGGCTCAGCTGCCAATTTTAAAAGACACTGGACTGGTCTATTGGAGTAGTGCTCAAAAAAAAAACCAACGCCCCACAACATTTTTTTCTGCTAAATCAAAAACTTGGTGTTAAAATGTCCATACGAAGGAATTTTTTTTTGCATCTGATAATGTAGCAATTGACCAGTTTGCACTCAAGTAATATTCTTTTTTTAATTCGTTTTTCCCATCAGGATTGCAGTTTTAATTTTTTTTAAGATTTTCTTTTCTGGGTTTGGTTAAAAAATATTGAATTAAAAAAAATGTAGAGTTTTTTCAGCTTTCAGGGTTAAAAACTTACGGGTTTTTTTCATGCAAACCATTTCTATCAATATATTTCTACTGAGTTGAAGGGAATTTTAAAATTACTGGTGCAGGAAAAGAAGTAGAGAAAATGTCACTCAGGCTTTTTTTTTTCTTTCAGTTTTACAATAGAAAACCCAACTATCTCTCTTGACTTGTCTTTTCAAGCGAGTTTCTGTGAGAGATGTTCAGACCTGCTCCTCTTCACTTTCCATACAGCAGCGCCTGCTCAGATTTGTTGGCTGCGGTGCTGAGGGTGAAAAGACAATTGGACCTACTCCTCATCCCACCAAACCATACTCAGAGAAAAAGAAATGCCCTTCCTCTCCCTTCCCTGCCGTGGTGTGTGGTCAAAGGGGAACACCTCAAGCTCTCTCCCATCTCTCCCTGCTGAAGGACCCCCCAAAACAGACAAGCCTTAGGAACGATTATGAAGAGCAGTGATTTATTCTCCATTTTCAGGCAACCCTGTGAACCTTTTGAAGCAAAGTAAGGTGGTTATTCTTTTTGTTGTTTCTTTTCTTTCCTTTGCTTTTCTTTTTTTCTTTTTTCTCTTTTTTTTTTTTTTTTTTCCCAGGGATTCCCCAAGTGGATGGCTGTCAAAGATTTTAATATACTGCAGGCACAGCAGCTAATTCTCAAATCTCTTGCAGAAGGATCTTACAGAGGGAAGCTAGGATGCAAATCCTTTTGAAGGCTTTTTCCATTTTGAAACCTATAAATAGGAAAGTAGGGCAAAATGACTTTGACAAGTTTAGACCTCACCTTCTTTAATTACTCTCTTTGGATCAACAACCTGACTGCAAATGCTTATCTGCTCCAACATTGCTCACAGGTTTGGAGTTTATTTTTTAAGAGCAGTGCATGACAATTCTGCATAATATTTTTAATACCTCTGGCCTCCAGAGATTTCCATATTCAAGTCAATCTTTAAATTTATAATTGATACAAATGGTGAACAGGACTGATTGCCTGAATTGTCCTTTCAGTGTAAAAAGTCTGTCCATTTATTCCTCTTTAAGAATGGTAAACTTTCTTCCTATTGCTGGTTTTGCATTTCTTCTCCCTTTTTTAATAAATGTTAAAATTTAAACTGATTGTGCCTTGCTACTGATTAGTAATAATAGTAGCTAATATAGACCGCCAATATAATAAATTAGTTGTCAGAGTGTTGTTTTTATAGATGTTAAAAACAAGGCATGTCTGGTTACTCTTTTGTGATGTGTAATGTTTTAATAAATAAAATAAATATTGTATATACACATTGTAAAAAAGAAAGCAGTTTGTATCACTTCACACGGAGCACACACGAAAAATAACACGAGTATGTCAAGTACTCTACTTGATTACGAAACAAGCATCTGCCAATAGACCCGAGTCTTTGACATGATAAGGTGCTCCACACTTCTCTGCAGTATTAAAGGCTGTAAAACATGTTAATTTGTACGATGCAGAAGGGGAAGGTTTTGAGGACACGTGTGGAGGGAGTAGGTGCCTGGTGGAGGTGATTTACTCACCTTTCAGCAGGTTCTGTTGCCATCTCTTGTGCGTTGTGGTTCCTTTGTTTTTGTAGACGATCCATTTTATGAGTCGACCCTTCACATTTGCTACAGCATCTCTCCCAGCACCCGCGAGATCAAAACATTGTTATGGGCTGGGAACTTCTAGAAACAACTTTGTCTGACACAAAAAGCTTCCAGTTCACCCATTTACCCCATTCTGCGGTGAGTTACAGAATCATAGAATCATAGAATTGTCAGGGTTGGAAGTGCCCTTGAAGATCATCTAGTTCCAACCCCCCTGCCATGGGCAGGTACATCTCCCACTAGATCAGGCTGCCTTTTCAGCAGAGGTGAGAACTGGCAAGTCTAAGAGGAACATGCACTGCTGGCTGGAATTCCATGCCACCCCATGCCATTATTGCATATGGTTTGAGACTCTGGCCACCAATATTAATTTATTTTGAATTCTCTGAGTATTGCTCATATTTGGACCAATCACACTGAATTTGTTTATAAATATGTGAAAGATATTACAATTTACCTTCAGTTTTTTCGAGAATTCTAATGCCAGCTACCACAGTCAAGGTCTTAGACAATGAGTCCAAGCTCCATCATTATGTTTTACTGCTTATGGGGTCTACTAAATGCTAGCTGCCAAAGTGTTTTTTAAGCTTCTCTTACTATTTCCAGTCACAAAGCATTAAGGCAGCTAGCTGGTTTTCACTCTAAATATTTTAAAATAAGTGCATAAATACAATTATTGCCAGATATTTTCCTTGTTGTTCTGCTTTATTTCTTCAAATGTGTTGTTCTTTAGAGCAAATATGTTAGTTTGCTACTTACAACAGGCCTCTCTACAACAGGAACCAGTTCTAGTGATCCTTTATACATTAACTGAGGATCTGGCTCCAACTGGTCCCAGAACAACCAGTCAAAACCAACCAGTCTGGATGAATTAGGCTGGTTTTGAACCAAGCTACAGCATTTTCTTCACCATTGCCTTTTTATGTTGGAGCCTCTGTTGAATGTGTGGCAGCCAGCAATTCCTCTCTGTCTTGGAGACCCTGAGCTTTCTCCTCAAGGTAAGCAAGGGTGAAGTAAAGACGGGAAATGAGGGTTCATCCTGGAGTTTAATCCAGTATGTTTCACTATTACTCTGTGCATATCTCCTCAGTAATCATGCTGCATATTTCAACCTTACTGCACAAAACAAAAATTCAGCAAAATAGTATCTGACTTGATCCCATCAGCGCATTGAGACATTGCCTGGGACTCATTTGGTTATTCAGCCAAGAAACCTCAGAAAGCTGTAAGTGGAAAGAAGTCAGTTAATCTCTTTGGAAACCATCAGCTAAGTTTTAGTGTGTGGATATAGGAAAATCTACCTGTCTGTGATGTCCATAAAATAAGAATCAAGATCAGGGTTCTCAGGACACCTGTTAACTTCACATATGTTCCATTGTACATCCCTATGCAAAAAGAGCCTCAGAGACTCTGCCTACAGCAAGCTCTTAGCTCTCACCAAGTGTCCCGGGAGGTGTGTCAAGCCAAGTACTGAAATCACCAGTGAACTTTATAAGTCTGACTTACTTGCTCTCTCTCCTGTTTAGTGACCATTGAGATATTTCATGTGTTCTGGAACAAAGTGCCTGGGAAGAGAGTTAGGCAGTAGTTTCATCATTGCTTTTATTTTACTGTAACAGTGATGGGAGCCCTTAGCTGGGGTCCAGGTTGCTATGTGGCAGAGGCTTGGCAAAGAGAGAAAGATGGTGTTCCTACCCTGAAGAACCTGGAGTTAAGCCAACATTGCTACGACTAAACAACACTCAGAACAAAGTGTGACAATATAAAGCTAAGGTTTAACACAGCATTTGTGCAACAAAGTGGGACTTCTGATCCAAATTATCTTTGTAGAACTGTACCTCCATTAACGAGACATAGACTTTTGGGCAGATTGGAAACCTCATAGAAAGGTCCCAGGTTCACAGATGAACCACATGTCCAGGGCATCTGTCTAGATGTGCTGGTTGTCAATAGGGAGGACACACATGTAGCCATGACCTACCATGGCTATAGGGAAGGCGGAGGTGGATGGAAACTCTGGAGGAGGCTCTGCCTTTCCGTCTACCTCTTACCTGCTCAGTCACTGATGAGGGACATCCATCAATGTGCAGTGGAGGTGCAGAGCCCTGAACACTGACATTTTGCCTCTGCCTCTCTTTCTTCAAGTTCTTCTGTGAGTCCCTTAGAACACATCTTTTGCAGACTGTGAGGGAAGGTGGAAGCTCCCTGTGGTCCCCCTAGCCCTTCCTCGTCGAGTCCTGTGAGCAGTGTGTTCAGCAGTCACCTCTCTCCTCCCACTACCACAACACCGGGGATCTTCTGTCTCTTTTGGGTAACCTGCAGCTGATGCAGATGTGTAAAATGCATGGAACAAAGCCCTTCACAGTTCCTGCAACAAGACACTGAATTTCCGCAGGGGAAGGCATCCATCTACTAGCAGGAAGATAGCAGATTTAAATGTAAACTGCATATAATATGTGACAAAGGTGTCCACTATATACAGATATATTGAGCAGCTATAGTAATTCAGTGGTGTCGCTTCCGACAAAGCCAGCACAGAAAGCCCTTCTGTGCCACGATTTGTTCTTCTCTCAAAAGTTTGCAACCGTTCCCGGGAAGAGCATAATCTGTCCTCTGCTCTTCTGGGTTGGATTTAATGCAGATACTGGAAATAGAAAATGACTGTTCCTGGTTAGCTGAACCAAGGCAGAGCATCTTTCTGTATTTTTTTGAGCTACACGTATGCTTGTGCTGCATTAACTCCCTTTTATTTTATGTAGCCAGAAGCCGTGGCTACAATTTTGTTTTCCTAATTGTGCGTCCTGCTTTCTCTGATTTTAGTAGTTCTTGATTATGGTGCCCCTGAGTAATCATTCAAGGTAGATTGTTAGTGTAAGCTGCATTGCAAGGTCTGTGTCTATTCAATGTGTTGCTGGCTATAACAGAGGCCCCAGACTAAGGTCAAAATTATTATGTGGAGATTAAACTGTAGAATTTAATTATGTATTCTGTTGCTCCTAGTACATTTATTAATTTAGCAGTACAAACTGACTGGAGCTAAACAAGCAGGGCTGATTAATTTGCAAAGACATCTAGGTAACAGATTGTGATCAAAGTGGAGACCTGATCCTGTTAGATTGAAATGTGTTGTTTTGTGCTACATGAAGGACATAGAGCAGCATGGTTTATCTTTATCAATGCTTTCCTCTGAAGGAAAGGAACAAGCTTGCAGATATAATCAGCGCTGAGGCAATGCCACTCAATAATTACCCACTGTCTCATCATAATCCCGGAACTAAGCCCCTGCCCAATCCATCTGGGACACTTTTCCATCTATTGCACAGCTCAAGAATACGTGTGTAAGCTATTACCTCTGGTCGTGCTATCTGTCCCCTGAGTAAAGATTCATAGCAGTGACCAATTATGTTGCAGGAGGCTTCTCTTTCTTTCTCTCTTTTTTTTTTGTCTTTGCTACTGAATCGCCCTGTATTTCTTAATTATAGTAATGGCACACTATTACACTGACACTTGGGGTTGCAAAAACCCACACAACTACAAGAGTGACATTGCTTGTCACTTGTAAAGCAAATGTTAAAGTAATAGGGATATAAAAAAAAAAAAAAGCCTGTATTTATGTGATCGGATGTCTGAATGCAAACTGAATGCTACAGGTAGAAGCTACTGTTCTTGGGAGGAGGAAAAGCACCCAGTTTGCCTGGTAACTAAGATTGTGGAAGATCACAGCATGAAAATCTTATTTGTACTACAAAAAAAAAAAAAATGGCAGGGAAACCAATGGCCAGAGCACGAGTTTGAGGTGGAATTATCTCAAAGAGAATGGAGAATGGGTCAGGTTCCCATTCTAACAGGCACAGGACGCCAGACTGAGGTCAGCAGTGTGCCAGTAGCTACTCTGGTCTATACATCATGTCCTCATCGTCCAGAATAAAGATGTATCTTCAGCCTATGGCCCAAAGGTCCCTAAGTTCAAGTCAGTGTAATAAAAAGGGGAGCAGGGGAGGTTCATGGAGCTCTTTGCCTTAGACTAAGCAGGATCAACAGGGACAGCTGCAGGGTCTTGAAAGTCAGGACATTCATTTAACAAGGATTTGAGAGGGTCTCTTGTGGTGTTCTGTGTTGATAATCTGGCGATTCTCATGTGCTAGGCAAAGAGCAGTGGAAAGAGTAAAGAGATGCCAGTGGCTTGGAAAGGACGAAATCCCAAAGAATTGCTTTATGTGATGACACGAATCAGATTTCCTCCCAGATTGATCATGGTGAGAACTGTTTGAAGTTCAGTTCATGTCTGTAAAGTATTTGAGTTCAAACGAAATGCTCTGAATCACAGCTCTGCCCTGCACCATTATCACAAGGGCTGGATTCAAGAGGTGGCTCTGGATGTCCCGTCACCTTTTCCCTCGTGCGCAACCACGGAAGGACGTATGTACCTCTCCTTTTCTTTCCTGTCTCTCCCTTGAAGGAGCTAGCACACACATCGATAACGAGCCGTGCAGTTACTATCTGCCTTATGAACAGTGACTTCTGGCCTCAGTGGAACCCAGGGCATAGAGATTCTCAAGGACCCTACAGGAATGACAGACACAGTATAGAGAATTAAATAGAAAGCCTGAGAGATGAAATGTCCTGGCTAACAGAGCAAGGTCAGTGATAAAACCAAGGAGACAGTTCTAACCTCCCAGTCTAGTCATCCTGCAAATTCTTGGAATTTAATAACAGACATTTATGCCCTAAGAATGTAGTGAGTTTAGCAGAGGAATCATATTCATGTAAATGGGACTCCAGGTGTGCCAGTTTACAGATAGAGCAGATTTAAGTGCAAAGACATACAACACTGAATTGATCTCTGAAGAGCAGGAATGGGTGGTTGTGGTGGGTTTTTTTCCAAAGACCAAGAGATAAATCTATAGTGTGGTGCTCTAACAGGTGGCCTTTCTTTCAAGAAGGAAGCTGAACGAGACTGATGGATGCTAAGAATACTAAAATTCAGGTAATTTATTTTTGTGTGTTGTTTGAGGACTAATCCTCTAACCATAAATTCCTTCTGAATTATTTCCGCTTTGTCCTGAAAATCTTGTCTATGGGTGAAAGTAAGCTTTTATTTTTTTTTCTCAGCAAAGCTACTCACAATAAGCATTCTTTTGTCTAGATAACTTTTTTTGGATTCAATTCTCAATGCTGAAGAACAAGTACGCAACCTTTCCAAAGGACTTCTGGAGAATGAGATCTTAGGAGATCTGCAGTTTTATTATTATTTCTAGAACGATTCACTGGTAGAAATGTGTGCCTGGAGGAGGTTGCAATTTCTCCTTTTCCGATTAATAACCCTGAAAATGACAGGCATGGTCATCACTAGCCATGGTCATGGAGACCGGCTAGACCTGGTCCAGATGGTGCCATGTTGGCTAACTTCCTGTCAATACTCTTAACAGCTTACAGATAGCTTTATCAGGAACATGCAATAACTCAGTCTAGACAAAAGAATCTATCAGGCATCTAAACTAACAGAAGGAAGACAGAGGATATTCCTAATTTTCCTGCATCGGTTTGGCTGCCCACTTAAGACCTCCTGTGAGCTGTTCTCTGTGAGACAGAAATTGCTTATTACTAGACTATGCTGAATGCTACCCTCTGGGTATAGAGTGTGTTGCCCCCTGTTTTCCAGCCAAAACTGCTGAGATTAAGCCCTATAAAAATGAGACTGCAACACTCAAGCCTCCCTTTTCTCACTTTAGTGTCCCCAATCCCATATTTGTCCTCTTTGAGGAAAAAACTCTCTGCCCAGGCGAGTTTAAAAGCTGTCTTTGATGGGAAAACAACCTCCTTTGGGATTCCAAATATTTTAGTCGCCCTGAATTCTCATTTTCTGTATGATGCATGCTTGTGGGGTTCAAAGGAGCCCGCCAAGGGTTTCTCTGTGCTTGGGGATCCCCCTTGTCTGTAGGAATGTGAAAAACCCTGTAGATCATTGGGGACTGGAGGATTATTTCTAATCTGGCTTTTGGGTTTGACAGTCACAATACACCTGATGTACAGACACCTCAGTGACTGTTGTTGTCCACCTCATGGCCAATGTAAAACCACAGCCTGCTTGGAAAGAAGGCTAACGATGATGCTATCCTCTGCTAGAGATTATTTTTTGAAGGCTCTGTTTAGTAGTCTTTTCAGCAGACTGCGTGGTGATCAGAGAGCACTGCATTGTATTGGCTGCCTTAGGTGAAATATCTTGCCTGAATCCTGTAGTCATGGTGCTTTCAATATGCTGATGTCTTTGTTTAGGACCGTTGAATCTTCTCATTTTCATTCATTCGAACAGCTCTGTTTTTCTTATTTTGTTTACTACTCATGAAAACCAGTGTAATAAAATATGTACTACTGCCCCGTATCTTCAGTTTTTCTTTCTTTTTCTAAAACCTTCCAGTTCATGCCAATCTCTCTCATGATTGATATTCCTCTTCAGGGTGGAACCAAGGACTCCTACTTTTACCATCAGGAGTAATGTACCTTCTATTGGGTCTGATGGGATCCTCTGCAGAAGCCAGCCTAGGAGCAGTTTGGATAGTGGAACAGGGCCCTTATTCCAGAGTATGCCTCCATCTCTGCCATGTGATAGAACTGGGCTGAGAGCTCAATTTTTAAATTTTATTTTATTATTAGGCTTCATGGTTGAAGGATATTCATAAATGGTTTATGATAATTTATCAGCCCACTTGGGTGAATATTGAATTTTGTATTTTACGTGGCATGCCAATTTCCCATCTGTTGTATTTGAATAATATACAGGATAGACACTATCACTCAAGTAATCCCTTTACTACCAAATCAATATACAGTACATATGGTGCTGTTTGGCCCACAGATATTTATTGTAGGTCTCTTTGGATAATTATCTTTTAACTCCCCCTGTGTCCTGGTTCTGTAAGCCCTGATCCTGCAAATGCATATGTACATGACTGGCTTCACACATGTGAGCAGTTCGGTCATGTTTACCAAAGGTTTTTTTTTTACAAAATCTTCAAAATCTTCCGTTCACGGCATGTTTAATTTTTCATAGAAGAAAACCTGTAGTGTAATGGCTGATTGTTGCAGATGATGCTGGTCTATTCTGTGCTTTGCCAGTATTTTCCGTTCATGCAGATTTGAATGACATCTTTCACTGGGAAAAAAAAGCTTTGGGAACCTTATTTTAATGAAGGCTGATATTATTGTTTCAAAGAGAAGACAGTCAAATAACTTGACTAAAAAAAAAAAAAAATAAAAACCACCTCACCAAATTTTCTGCAGAGAGGCATTTTGACCCGTTTTGGTGGAGGGATTATTTTCAAAATGTTGGTTATTTGTGGTCATGGTAAAAGAAACTTACACTTCTGCAAACATGAGTTGGGACTGAATTCCAACAAGATGTCTCTAGAAAGTGCTCAGCTACAATATTGATGTGGGAAGGTGCTTTTTGCCTCGTGGTGACATTACAGTTCCTTCATAAGGTCAGTTTGGTGCCTCAGAAAAATTTCAGGGCTGCATTTCCCAGGAAGCAACTGCGGAGTATTTTAGGGTGCGATTGAAGGGCTGACATTATTTAGGAGATTTAAAATATTTTCTGTTCCCTTTGGTGGAAGAAAGCTCTCTATATGGCTGCATCACATAGAACTTTGATTTAAAGAACAACTCAACCTGGACTCCTTCCTGCCCGAGGGGGTTCTGTGGGAGGTAAAAGTCACAAAGTCTTTCCCTGGTTCACCAGTGCTTGAGGCTGCTCAGCAGTGTAAGGAAGATCGATTTTATTTGCCCTTCTCCTTAGGGCATCAATATGCAATTTTACAAGAAGAGCATAACCAGGGTCTCGGTGGAAGATTGGAAAGAGACAGATGAGACTGGGCAAGGCTTGAAGGGACAGTGTGTAGGGCTGGGAGTGGGACATCCAGTTTGAATTTCATGGTTTCATTAAAAATAATTCAGTTTATTGGTAATATTAATGCTGGCTTAAGAGGTATTGTCCAGCCCTTTCTTGTTTGCATCCCAGCTGACTGTCTGTGTGCTGCTCTCTAAGGCAAAATCAGCAGGTTTCAGGAGCTGTGGGAAGCTTTGTGGGGATGTCAAGAAGGATAAAAAAGCCAGAACCTTGGTGGTGTTTGGGCAGAGCTGGGAGAGACTGTTGTTTGCAAGGTCCTCGGCTGACAGATGCTTCAGGTTCAGGACCCTGCTCTTCCTCCTTTTCTTCCTCATGTAATCCTTACTGGGCTTGTCTCTGGTATTTGAAGGTGAGTGCCATGAGACCACCCAGGCATGGAGATATTTATAAGTGCTCCTGCACTAACCAGAGTTTTAAAGTCTGGCAGAGGTTTAGGTACTGGCTGTGGAGCTTGAGAACAGGATTAGACGTCCTTAGTGATGGAGGTTCAAGAGAAATTTGTCGCCCCGTTGCCAGAGGTGGACTCAGCAGACACACCGAGTAGGATGTTAATGGGAATTGCTAGGGGGTTGTTCTGGTGAGTAGAAGTATAAAAATCAACCTTGCTCCTTCTTCCATATCCTCCAGCTGGGGCAAACCTGGGTGACAAATGGGACAGGGGTGGGATTGATATTTGATAAGTGTGGTAAGGGAAAGCCTTGGTGAGCACCTTCAGACCCTGGTAACTCAACATAATTGCTGTAGCTGGATTGTTTTCTGCAGTAGAAAAGACTCGCAAGCACTGCATAGAAACTGAGCCTTCGCTGTCTACATCTAGGGGAAAAAAAATCCCTTTGACACCAGCAGCATTCCATTAAATGCCCATAGTACATGGGTATGTTTTGAAAATCAGAAATGAATAAATACTAATGAATCAATCTGACAGCTCTGAGATGTGTAACAGGGCAAAGGTGCCTTAGCTCCAGGTAAGCAGAGATGAGTAATTAAAGGAAATAATTATTATGTGTTTGTTTAATTGAAAAGTCCCTGAGGGGAAATGAGATCATTTTAAGTAAATGCTTTCACCAGTGCATTAAAAATACATTTGTGATCAAGTCTAGATTCTTGGAGGCAGATGGGCTGGCCTGCAGGGGAACAAAGAGTTTCTGCAGCGACCTACTGCAACAGTGCATTGGGATGGGGCTTTGTCATAAGGGAGGAAAGATAAAACCCAGAGAGTGATTTTTTTAAAGCCTCAGCAGATGCCTGCAGAGTTTCTTTGTGGTGGTATGTAGAAATGGCTGGCTGGATCTTCTCTTCTTTTGCACAGAGCAGGAGAAAGTGTTTTGAACTTGCTGGAAGAGTATTTTATACCTTCAAAATCTATATACACTAAAGTAGGTGTGTATATGCATGCAGAATGGACACGTTTACTCTCCATAGCTATATCAAGTTATGTGTACCTGCGAATACAATCTTCTCAATGTTTTCTTGACTTTGACAGGTTCAAAATAAGGTTTACCAAAAGTTGGTTTTCAAGTCTCACCTAACATTTTGAAATTTGCTAATTATCTTCAAAGGTAAGTGAGAAACAAGTAAATTTTTGCTCATGGTTGGGGGCAAGCTGGTTTTAAATGTATCTGAATGCTGCATTCAGTATTTCCTCATCCTAACCAGTTCTGTCAAGGTAATAGTGTGTGGGAATCCCTAGAATATAAATATGTAACTCTCTGATCTGTGTCCTTAAATTTTGAAGTTCAAAGACCTGAAAATATTACCAGCTCACAACCACTGTTGACCACGTGCTAAGGATGCGACGTTATGTCTAAAATTGAAACCTGTTCTCTTCATTCTCCTGGGCCTACGGTGGAACACACACTAATATTTTTAGTATGTTACCAAGCAATTATTATGATAAGTCCTGAGATAAAGCAGGCACGGTAGACGCTAAACAAGCATTTCATTCCTTAATGGGCCATTTCTTTATTACCCTGCAGTTATGCCATATGTGCCCAGGTCTGGAACTTTATATTTCGTAAGCAGTTTCTTTGTCTTTAAAAAAGTGACTTGCAGGGTAACACTTCAATTCAGATATTACTGCAGGCATTTCGAAATGATTTTTCTCCCCCCCTGCGCACGCAGAACACGTTCTTCCGTATTCTGTATTACATCCCCGTTGCTTGGTTTGAAGCATGTGAAACAGTGAGTTTTTTACTATGCAGAAGGTGTCTTCTTAGCAGCTCTGAATCTGCGGTTGAGCTGAATTATGCTGTTTTCTGTGTTTTAATACTTTTCCATTCACACCTGTGATACGTTGCTGTGTGTGATCCTAGGCAATTAAATCCAATCAAGCTGCAATTGTGCAAGTACCCTCGAACAAGTGGCCAGCCTTCATCTCAACCCTCTGCCCAGCAGTGCTGGTGTCTCAGTGACAAGAGCTGTGACTCTTTGGTGACAGGAGTGATTTGGCAGAGCAGGAGTCAGGTAGGAGCTATATATAGGAGCAAGGGAGATGAGAAGTTTAAGGATTGGGGGCTATTCCTGCGATAGGAAAAAAGGAGAGTGGCCCAGGCACCAATTCTTGCATCAGGCCACCACCTAACTCTGACAATTTGTTAGAGTAAGTATTTTTTATTTCTTTTTTTATGTGTGTATATTTATTTTCCACATTCTTGAAAGGCTTTTAATGAAAGCCAGTTGCAACATGTTGGATTTTTACAAGTGGTCTCTTTCCATGTGAAAATAACCTTCACCACTGAAGGAATATGTGTGTGACTGAAAAAGGTCAGCGTCTCTACCATGGGCCAATAGAGCCTCTCCTCCCTCTGGGCCTCATAACTCAAGCACAAAATCTCATTCAAAAAAATGCTGGTTTTTTTTTTTCTTTTTTATTGAAAGTTGAATTCCTTCTGTGAAACAATTTCAGGAAAGTTTGGGCAGACAAAGAATAAGGAAAATACAGAAAATTTCAACCAGCTCTAATCCTTGGGTTTTTTAACTACCAAAATCTCTTCACTAATTAATCAGGTTTCATGGAAGATTTTTGTCTTGGTGTCAGTGCGTACGCAGACATCTGGAGCAGAGCTCAAAGGGCCCCGACTCAACCTCTCCATTCTGTCAGAAGCTCGACCAGAACCTCCTCCATTTCCAGCTCGCCCCATCCCACCAGACTTGCTCCTGCAATTTATATTCCTGAAAAGATGTGTGAATTCCCTGAAAAGGGGCGGCGAAGCTCTCTGTGCCATAGACTCGCCCGCTGGCAGTGCCCAGCTCTGTGCCCCAGTTACCCCTGCCTGACTGTGCCATTTCCCTCCTCTTCCAAAGCCTGGCTGAGACAGAGCTGTGGATCGATGCCATTTGGCTGAAGGTCAATCCAGATAAGGCAGAAGCCATGCTGCTTGGCAGAGGGAGACAGTCTTGAAGAACTGGAAGACAGTGCCTGCTCCATCTATTAAAAGCCCTCTGTCCCTGTCTCTCTGAGTCATTTATGAACTGCTCCAGCCCCAGCCCTGAATATCCCAATAGCAGCAATGTCTGGAAATGCTCTTTCTTTTTATTTTTGCTCTACCCAAGAGATCGCTTCTTTTCTCTGGGACCTTCCCGTGGTTATCTTTGTCTCTGCCATTTCAAGGCTAATCTAAGGATGCAGGCCCTACCTTGGGCTACCCTGGAAGGCTGCTTGGAAGCCTCGTCTAGCGCAGCAGAGCACAGCTGCCCATCTTCCGAGCAAGGCAAACTGGCAGGGGCATATCACACCTGTGCTCCGTGCTCTGAACTGGCTGCCAAGTCGCTCCTGGGCAGCGTCCAAGACTGGTTAAATATCGATAAAGCCGGAAATGAACTAAGCTCTGACTAGATCCAAGTCTGCTTTTCTGCCTTGCCTAGTCACAACACCTGAAATACCATCTGAGCCCAGATCCATATCCCCAAGGCTGACACCTTGCTTGGTTAAGGATTTCCATTAACAGCCCGTTGCTTTGTGGGGCCTGAGCGCAAAATCCAGGAGATCAAGGGGGGTTTTCCCGTAAGCAAAGTAGGGAGCACTGCTGCCAAGAACATGATGTCAAGAGAGGAGGAGGAGGAGGAGGAGGAAGGAGCAGAAAAACAAAGAGAAGGATGAACGCTTACCTTTGAGCTAGGCTTCCTCATCGAAGGAAGGGGAAGGATTTGACAGGCTGTGAAAGTGGAAGATGAAGAGATGGCTTCTTCTCCTGTCATGCTGACATAGAACAGGTTTTTCTCTGCTTGTGCACAAAGCGCTTGCAACAGAGAACATCTGAGAGCTGTAACTTAGTGTATTTGGTCTTAATGCTGATGTGTAGCTCTCTATGACTACACTGTGCACATTAACTGGTTTATCCTCCAAGTCCCCCAAATATCCTCATAAGTATGTAGTAACATTCAGCAAAGAGGCGAGCCAAGCAGGAAGAAGTGTGATTTCGTTGTAGTGAAACAGAAAGATGTTTGGGATTTGTTTGTCTTACCGTGTTTTGGCTTTTTAAGATTTCCATCCTGGGAAATAATGGGAAGACATTCCCTAACGGAAGGAACTCCCAGTCTACACATGACTACCTGTAAAAATCACTGTGCTGGCCGTTTCATCACGAGACAGAAACAAATCTTCGTGGATCCCATCTGCCTGCCTTAGAGAGATGCAGAGAGCCAAGAAACACCGTAAGTGCAGCTCGCTCCCAGGCCATATTTCAGAGGCCAAAGCAAAATCTCTGCAGTTCTCTAACCTGATGAGCTTTGTCTTCTCACTCTTTGCTATGCACAGGCAGCACAAAGCTCCATCCAGTCCCCCTGAGTGCCAATAACACCATTGTGGATACGCTTTCCAGAGTCCACTCATGAAAGAAGCACCTGGAGGCTGTACAAACTGCAGTCCTGAAGTGAACTATAAAGCACTTTAGCCCAGTGTCTTGTTACTGGCAATGGCTACTGGAGTAGGGCAGATAGACAGTGAAAATTCCTCTACATGTTGTTCCAATTTGCAGACATCTGCAGCTCAGAGACTTCCCAAGACAGAGACAGTGTCTTTGTGTTTATTAGCTTGGGGTGGATTTTTCTTACATTAATTTGTTCAGGAGCGTTTTGATTTAAACTTTTAGCACCTAAACCTTTCTCTAGTGCTGAGTTCAGCAGCTTAACAGTGAAGAAGTCACTCCATTTGTTTTGAATCTAACAAATTACTGTTTTGGTTTTGATATTCCCATGAGATTCCTGTAGTCATTCCTGGTCACTTTCTTCGCCCCTCTTAGATATTATAGACTTTTGTATATCCAGCTTCAATCTTCTCTTTGCTCAACCTGTGAAATCTTCATCAGTTTAGGACTCCTTCCGTGGAAACCACTCCTTCAGCAGACATTATCACCCGCCTGTTCATCCTTTTTTTAGGTCTAAATCTCTGCCTGGCACAGTGAGATGAGAATTGCATGCGATGCTCAGGACGTTAAGCACACCTTCAACAGGAATTGTTACATGTGGAATATTTTCCATCTCCCTTCCAAGGGCACCTGTGATGTGTATGAGAAAACCTACCCTGCTCCAGCACGTCAGCTTCACAAACAGGACACCTGAGAACCAGTGACTGTCCCTGAAGCAGCAGCTACTACCAAAACGGGGGCTTAGGGGTGTTGGTCTGCAGAGAGTTTGCAGTTATGAAGGAGTAAGACAAAAAAAAAAAAGGTTAAGAACATAGAGGTAGCTGGTATCAGCTGTTCAGATGCTCTCAAAGAATCTAGGTATTTGCTGTAACTCGGAAATGATGATAAAAGTAGCTCATTCCATCACACAGGCTGGAGAGAATTTCATGCATGCGCCAGGGAAAAAAAAAAATCATGATTGCTAAACGCTCCATTTTCTTTTCAAGACACTGTGCTAGTCTGAAGTGGTGTATGTATACATTTCAGGCAAATGTGTACTTTGTCTTCAAATGAACAGCTTTCAAAATGATCTTTGGTTAAGCTCCCTTTTATTTTTATCTTTTATTCGCCTACAATGCCAGCTGAGGTTACCCATCTCCCGACAGCTACCAAATGGACTCGTAATTGTAAGGCTCGGTGATTTAATTAGACTCATTCTAAACACTCACATTTTTATCAATTAGTTAATGGGCTAAAGAGAGTCTTATTGTTGGAGCCAGGTCATTTGGAAGCTGGAGCCTTCGTGAGGGCAAGAAGCTGAAGAACAACAACGTTAATATCTGTAATTAACCTCACGAGTCCTGGGCTGTTCAATTAGGACTGAACCCCCTCTCCATCCATATGCCTTTCGTCAGATGGGCTTTTAATTTGAAATAATTGTTACAGAAAAAATTAACAAATAATAGCTTCCTTTCTTCTTTTTTTTTTTTTTCCAAATACAGACACACATAAAAAAAAAAGCACAATCTTGACACACGTGCCTGTGAGCTATTTATTAAAGCCTAGTTAATTCACAACTTCCGTACAAATAATCATTCTAGGTTTTTAAAGATTAACAAAGCTCTTGGTAACAGATATTGTGGGATCTTTTCAAATTGATCCTCATCTTGTAATATGTATCTGTGTCTTTTTTAATGCTGTCTTTTCTACTAAAAAAAAAAAAAGTTTGGGCTTTGATTACTTTTTGCGATTTGTTGCATGTGGTTTCTGTGCTTTGGAGAATCAAATGCATCTGGTAGTTGTTTTTTTTGCCAAGGGTGAGCTGCTTGGTTTAAATGCATGTTATAAATTAATATAGAATGGTCTATGAGTATTATTACAGAATTACAGTAGGCTCAACATGCCTGTCTGTGCATATATTTAAATACACATGTGTATCTACAATGTCTAATTAATCACCTTGTACTGTAAATATTTAAATGTTTATGTTTCTATATGAGTATGTGTATTTATATATGCACATAAATGTGAAGTTCGAGTTTTGCTTATTTTGTTGCACGTGAGCCTTCTATCTCTAAAAATTCAATTTTATTCTTTTTTTGAGAGAGAGATGTTACATATATATGTGAGTGTGTATACACAAATATATGGATGTAAACATAAAAGTCCACTTTCATGGCTTGCTGAGACAATAGGCACTCTGTGTGTCCTTAATCTTGCATATAATGTATACACTGTACACATGCCCTTAACATTTGCTCCTGCATTATCATTCTCTGCAACTTATTCGTCTTTATTCCAGTAGCCATCTACAGATAAATCCTAGGACAGACACACAGATGACTTTTTTTTTTTTAAGCTGCCTTCGAATCCATTCATTCGGAAGAGAATAAAATTAATTAGAAAGATTTAAGGATGGGCGTGATCACATCAGCACAGACCATTTAAAAGAGGGTTGGAGGTAGGTAAGTAGATACTAAAAATACCTCCTGGATCACATTAGGTTCTCGATAATTGCAAATTGCTTCTACAGAGAAACGTCTTTGCCCAGCCAGCACACCCACACCCGCTCAATTTTATACCCAAACACTTCATTCCACCGAACTCCTGCGGAGGTGAGGATACGTAAAGGGGAGGCTGGTGCCGTCAGCAGCGTTGCTGGGTTTGAGGTTTCCCTTGCACCCCAAAAATAGGGTGCGTACCTCGGGGAGCCCGATGCTTGATGTTCAGTAGGGCTGAGACCCAAGCTCGACCAACATGTAGCTACTGCTGAACCTCTGCAATACCTGCAGACCTCAGCCTCAGCCTCCACAGAGGAGTCCTTGAGGCACGTTTTGCTGCGCTAGAGCCTGGTGCCACCCGTGCAGCGTGACCGTGGCCACCAGCCCAGCCCTGCTGCCAGCCCAGCAAGCCCAGGCTTCGAGCCGGGAAGGATCGAGCCCTCTCCAGCACAATCACAGCCCGTCACAAAGCGCAGCGGGTTCGACGATAATTGGTCCCAAATTAAGTAGGATTAAATAACAGAAACGTAACATAGCATAAATGCCAAGGAGCCAGGCCTTCTTTTTTACACAGTTATCATTTTTTTTAACAACGCCAAAGAAACAGGCAAATTGTTGTGTAAAAATACGTGAAAATAATAGTGGTCCTGGAAAGAATGTTTTTCTTCTCTCTGGCTGTTACAAAAACAGTTGACTACTGAGAAGCAAAGAGCAAATTTGCAAGAAAGGGCACAGCACAATAGCAGCAGCGACTGTTAGGGGGGAACGGTAGGCGCTTTGTTATTTAAGGAACTTCACTGTAATTTTAAAGCGTTATTTATAATAGTAATAATGCCAGCCAACTTGTTCCTCCCGTTTAATTTAATACGCAACCAGCCTAAATAAAAGACCACAAAAGCAGCTGGGAACAGTACAGTTTCCTACTGTAATTGTGTGTACGTATCCGAACATCTGATGAGCAGTAGTCTACATTTCCTCATTGTTGTCGCCGACAATTATATCTGTGCGTGCTCCGCAGATACGGTGCTCTGCCGAGCTTCATAAATGCGCTCTTTGTCTCCTTAATTATTAGGCAGACAGTTCATTCTGTCCCATGTCCAAGTTCCAGACAGGTGGAATAAGGAGGTGGCATCTGTCTTAATATTGAATGCCACGCTTCCCCCATCTGCCGTAATAACAGCGCGGGGCTGCTTGGCTTCAGTTATTCTATTCTGCACACAACTAGGCAGCCATATGCCCTTCGCCGCCGCACGTGCCACCAGAGCGAGCCGGCCCCGCGCCGCGGCGAGGGGTGGGAAGGAGCCTCGGCGCGGGGCTGAGGTCAGGCACGTGCTGGAGTCAGCAGGTGACAGTCAATACAGCTACTGAGATCCCCTCAAAGCGCCAATAGAAAGGGCCTTCAAAGTCAATTGACAGAATAGAGCACGCTGCCAATCAAATTTTACAGGGCATACCTTCCAGGCTAGGCAAATAAGAAGATTTAGAGCACATGGCAGTTCATCGTTTATAATCCTGTCTTAGCCCAGCATGGCTTAGTGATAGTTCTGTGACAGATGATGAGCACATGACAGCTGGGGGATCTTATACAAACTCATACAGTAAAATTAAAATTAAATTAGTGACACACTTGTACACATTAGTTGTGCAACAGTTATGCAATCTGTTCGAGACCCTTAACACAAACCATCCCTGATTTAAATAATTTATACTGGTGCAGAGGTGGTGGGTTGTGGGGTTTTTTTCCCTCTCCCGGAAGGAATGCAGCATTTGCACATTTTTAGCTTTAAACAGCTCTGTCCTTTTCACTCTGTTTGTCCTGTCATTTCTTCCTCGTGGGGACTGACAGAAAGACAGCAAAGATATTTTTATTTTTTTAAGTTGAAGTGTTCGAAAGGGTTGGTTTGGGAGTCTGGGTGTAGTTTTTTTCTTGGTTGCAATTCTTAATATTATGGCTGGTTTATCTTCCTACATAGCTATACTAGGCTGCCATTAGAAAGAAATAAACCAAAATAAAAACAAACATACCAATTTGCCCCCTCAAGACGTGGAGTAAGAAGGAAACCTATAAGATCTGAGTGTTTTAGACGCAGGAGTATAATAAACTGGCTGTTCTTTGGCTCTTTAATCTGATAATCTTGTTACTATTTTATGTTTGTGTGTTGGGGAAAAAAAAAAAAAAGAGAAGTAATCACTGAAATGTTGACAGTAGATCTGCAGTTTGAAAAGACTCATAACTTTAAAGCTTAGGGGGCCTGATCCTTTTATCTGCGTGGGTTTGACACCAGGCTACCTCTATCAGCTTTATTGGAGTTACACCTGATTTACTCAGTGTAAACAGAGACAGGATTCGACCCTGAAATCCTTTTCGGAAGGCTACTCTGTGTACCAGCAGCGTGTATTTACTGCTCCTTCCCAATCGCTTAGCATTTCTCAGTCACCAAAAAAAAAATAGCTAAGTCACATTAAGCGCAGTTACATTCTTGGGCAGAGACACCGAGATGTGCAAAAAACTGCTGTAATGCTGATCCACGCAGCCATAATTCAGGAAATCATAATGATTCATTGAATGTAACAGTCTGGGGAAAAAAAAAAATTGAGAAAATCTTGGGCTTTTCATCTTTTGAGAATAAGATTTATTTATTCGTGTGTGTGTGTGTATTTCAACATAATCATCACTACAGGAGGATTTGGGGGCTCCTAGCCATGGAAATTTTCATTGCTAAGAAGAATAGTGTATGTGCATATATATTTATATATAATTGTGATGAGAGGAGAGTAAGGGGGTTTCTGGCCATGGAAATGCTCACAGTTTGGGTCTTACTGTTTCTGTGTTAGGCTCCTTCTTCACATAAGTGAAGAAATAATCTGTAATAGCCACTCAAACGTTCATCTAGTCTCTGAACCCCTGTACTGAAAAGGATGGCTCCTGTTCTACATACTCCTATTTTTGTGCTTATAAGGGTAGTGAGAGGAAGGTCGTGGTGAGGGTAGTTTAATATTTTTAGCATCCTCCCTTTCCTCCCAGCGGCATTTGGAGGCTCAACCCATTTCCACCAGCTGTAATGCTCCGCAGTTCAACTGGGCTCACCTGATGCTCGCTGAGGATTACTCACCTGACGGCTTTGTGTCAGCAGGATGCAGACAGGGACCTTATGGTGAGGTGGCTCTAACTCAGCCCAGCTGGGAGCGGGGCTGCAGGTGGTCACCGATGTGCATATGTACTATGTGCTGTATGTTCCTTGCGCAGAGCCAGGAAGTCTTAATAGTCCCCGTTACTGGTGGTGGCACAGCCACCAGCTCCTCTGTGCTCATGGCCAGTGGGGAGGGCTGAGTGAGGGCATCCAACCAGCCTATGCTGCATTTCTGGTGACTCAAGAAATATCACACATTGTCCTTCCTTGCTCATCGCAGGCGATTAATACTGCACATCCTACTGTGTCCTTGCTTTTTCCTGGCCCATCTGCACCAAGTGCAGTGAGGTGCAGAGAGCCTGGAGCTTGTGCCGTGCAACCAGAACTGTCTGAGGAAGCATGACCCAACCACCATGGCTAAAAATTACCTGGGGCATGTCTCTGGCTTGATTTTCTCTCTTCTCCCATGTCTTTGCTGTTAGACGTCCTCTGTCCTTTCACAGCCTCCAGACCAGGAGTCAAACTCTGCGTGAAGGCAAGATCCAGCAGACTCATTCCTTTCCTGAGTTTTGTTTGGTTCCCAGTTATTTCTGGTCCACTGAGGAACATTGTGTCCCTCAGCTTAGCAGGTTGTGAGGTGCAAAAAGACACTGGTAACCTGAATATGAGAGAAAACAGTGGCCTGGGAGAGGAAAGAGCAGCAAGATCATCTCTGCAAGGAAATGGTTACACAGAAATGCACATAGACTGCTGTGGTCGCCCCAATACTGTGTGACAATTGCGAGGCTGCTGGTACACACAGCTACAAGATGTTTTATAGAGAAACGGTTTTTTGAAACTTTTAAGAGCTTTAAAATGTGGCTTTCTTCCTGTTCTCTGTTCCTTCTCCCTGGGGCTGGGTAACAGCAGGTTCTTCTGGCAACACGAGTCCAATTGTGCAGGTTTCAGAAGGAGAGAAAAATGGTGTATAATCAATTGTATATAATAAAAGTCAGGGGGAAAAAAGCCTTTTCCATGCTGCACAAATCAGCGTTTTGCAATTGGACACTCCGTATTTACCGAGGCTAGAAAGAGAAGACGCCTTCGAAGGAAGAGTTTGGGGCTCTAAAAAACACCTTGCAGGGTACAACCTGGATTACTGGAATGTGTCATGGAGTATCGGTTGCCCCACACATCAAAAAGAAAACATTTAGGGGTGGGAAAACCCTCCACAAGTGGCAAAGAAGCAGCTATGGGGAACACCTGTAACAGGTGAGAGCCAATGGAGAGAAGACATTTGGAGCATCCAGTCCCAGCCATTGGCAGCGTAGATCCTGTAAATAGAGCCAGAACAGGGCTGGATGGGATGGAGGTGCTGTGGCCAGCACTGTGGTGCAGGTCCATGGACTTCCCAGGCTAACTGGCTGCATGTTGCAGGCAGGGTGGGACATGTTCACCTGCCTCACTCTGTCGTGCCTTCATCAGTTCAGGTGTTCCCACAGCTTCACTTTCTTTTCTCAACTCCCTGCAGAGCTCCTCTCTGGATCCCAACATATCCCGGTGAGGACAATGTATTGTCCAGTGGTCATCGTTCCAGATATGGTGTGGCAGCAGCATCTTCTTCATGGATTTCTCCTTCTTTTAGCAGTTGAAGAGAGCCTTTCTGACAATGAAGGTCATTCAGATATTGTCACTAGTAGGGATGGTGGCCACCATGGGACCAGAGGGGTTGAATGTTGAGCTGCCCAACCATTTCTTGAAGGTGTCACTTCTAAAAGCCTTCCTGGTTTTGGTTGAGATTGATGCTCACATGGTGCCCCTCTTCTCCTGGCATTCTCCAATATTACCATCAATTTTTTTCTTCATGGGTTGGAAGGGACCACCTGTTTTCCTTCTTGGGCATGGTTCTGGGACCTCCCCCAGTCACCCCACTCAGGAGGATGTAGTTCTGTGTCATCGCACATCAGATCTGCTCTCCTATTTCACCCACCCTGCTCAACTGGATTTGAGCTGGAGGGGGAAGATTTCTGTTGTTTGCAGAGTGGGGGGGTGTAGGGGAGGGTTTTGGTCTTTTCTCTCATTTGTAGTAACTAGAATAATATAGATTACAAAGGAAGAAAAGTGGGATGAGGATATATTGGAGTAATGGGGGAATCACACAGAAATCACATCTTTATATTCCTCACACAGCAAATGTACAAGCGTGGAACAGAGTCAAGGCTGGCGAGAAGCTTAACCTTGTCCTGCACACGAACAGTTTTTTAATTACTTGATGGAGTGACTAGCTGTGATTTGCAAAGAAACCTGGGAACAAGACATCTGTCTCCCACTAAACGAGGGCAGTCACTGGGGTTAGGTACCTGTTCTCTTTGGAAAGGGGCTCAACTGTCTAGCACGGACACGTCCTAATGCATGTGATTTATAAATGAGGCAAGCGAGAGCCAGGCTGGGGTTCAAGCACCCATGAATCAGTTCCCACCTCCTGTCTCCTTGCTGCATGATACAGCTGCCCATTTAACTCCTCCACCTCCTTGTAAGTAACGACACCGATGACAAGGAGTCACACAGGTGTCGTGTGGGATATCCTGGGCTGTCGTACGTGTCTTGCCTTGAAATCCCAGGGTGGATATTGCTCCCTGGTGTTGTGTGTCTCTGCTGTTGGGTCAGGTCTCAAGGCAGAAAAATCTGTCCTTAATGAAGGAGATTTTTGTTGGAAAAGGAGCCCTCCGAAGTCGATTATAAGTATTTTGCTGAACATAAATAGGACATGATGGTTTGGTCCCTCTGTTTACACGGATAAGTATGTGTTCTGGGTGCATGTAATTGTGTGTTGCACGTGTCCGTGTTGTGTGTAAAATACATCCTTACACACCGGCATAAATTACCTAATCACTCCATTTGTGAATGAACTATGTTTCATGAAAAGGCGTAGCACCACAAGAATTAATGACAAAGGCGCGTTGCCACAATGAACATTTTATGCAAGCTTATAAGCATAATGTAATGAACAAAGCGAGAGGAGAAACACGGAGAACAATATCTTCACTCTATCAGCAGTTTACTTCAGTCTACTTATGTATGATCAAAGACTACAAATATAGTTTAAACAGCATGAAATAATCGCCAGGTTTGCAACGTGAAATAATTTTAGGAAAAAAAAAAAAAAAAGGGAAGGCAAAACATACAACAGGCTCAATGCCACGATGCAATGGGCATGTGGACTCATTTTGTGATGAACAGCCAAGGAACGGCAGCGGTAGGGAAATGAGGCTAGAGGAGCTAACCTCCCTCCTACCTCCTCTTTGAAGATTTCCACATTCTGGGGAGAGGATAATGAAAATATTTTACCTCCTCTATTACAGAGGTGTCAGTGGACTAAAAGAAGGGGAAAAAAAAAAGGAAAAAAAAAAACAAAACAGAAAAAAAAACCCCAACAATGTAGCATAATGCAATTGCAAGGAAGATGTTGGAGGAAGGGCAGAATTTCTTCCTCAGACTGCGGTGGTGGTGAAGAGCTCAACCAAATGCACACACAGAGCAGCTGAATTATTCACAAGGGAATGAAAGGCACCAAAACCCACTCCCCGCAGCCCACAGCGAGTGTCTTACGCTTTTCCCCTCCCGCTTGCCTTGTTTGCCATGGCACCTCCTTCCACTCCACAATCACAGAGACGAGTTTTTCCGTGGCCCCTCCATATCCAAACCTGCTACAGAGGAACAGATTGACATCCCTGCCTGGTGGAGATAAGCCATCCTTCTCCTCCGCTTTGCTCTTTTGACAACCCCCTGCCCTCTAACCCTTCCCTGGACATTCCTCACCGGTTGCTAATCATGCAGCAGTGCTCGGTGGGGAGCAGAGGAGCTGCTGGGGGGATTCTCATGTTCCCAGTGGGTGCCTGTGCAGGGGTGCAAGAGCAGACCTCCTGCCCATCGCAGATCAGCCTGAGCTGAAGGACACAGCCCTCCTGCAGGACCGGGAACTCAGGGCTTGGATTACAGCTGGTAGCAAGGGAGGGTTGGCATCCTTGTGGGTTGTTTCAGCCAAATGAAGGACCTCCAGGTCAAAACTGACCACGGCAGAAGCAGAAGGTGTTCAGTGACAGCCGCATTTTCACACATGGCGCAAACATCAAGGCGGGAGGGCTGTTGCTCCATCCCAGCACCCTCAGCTACAGGCAAACACAGTTACATCTGTCGCTGTAGGTACTACTGATTGCAGTTAAGACTGATTTTTTCCATTTAGTTTCCCGTTTTCAGTTGCTCTTTCTTCTCAGTAACTAAATACTTCACTTCAGATCCTTGATGTTTATTCTCTGCCTCAGGATGAATTCTGTGATTCTTTCTGGTTTCAGTTGTTTGGTCTTCTGTGGTGGTTTTTTTTTTCTTTTTTTCCGAGGACAGCAAAGTGCCCCAGCCTCTTGGAGTTTTGAATTCATGTTGCTAATGATAAAAATTGCTCCAGCAGCTGTCAGTTTTAACCCTTTCATATTTTATAATTTGTATTTTACCATTTAGGAGTGCTCATGTTTGATTTGGGGGAGAAACATGGAATTTGGCAGAGGGACAGTACTAGAGGGAGACAGTTACTCTTTTCTGTCTCCGGTAAAACATTATTTAGGTGCATCTACATCGGAGCATTACTCTTTGCACATCCTCAGTCCCGCAGTGCAGGTGTCGTGCTGCAAAAATCCTAGTCCCAAACATAAACCAACCAACTCTGAATTTCCAAGGAGAGCCAATGGCCATCCCCTCTTGACCCCGAGATGGTTTGGAAGCCAAAAGATGGACGGGTGTTTTACTCCCTGCTCTTTCACCAACCGGCGCAAATAATTCCGTGAACTTCACAGCCCTTATTACCGAGCACGGCCTAATAATGTCATCTCAGGAGGCAAGTAATTGCAGTAATTAAGAGGTTGCACAAGGTCACTTGAGGCAGGGCTGGGAATACAAGCTTTTGTCTCTCACCCCGCTGCTGCACCCTGCGAATATGCAGCCTCATGCTGTCTTTAACCATCGGGCCCAACTCCCTTTCCAAATCGGGAATAAGTGGGGAATGATATTGGCAAAAGTGGCTTTAAACCTCTTTTCTCCTTTCCCTAGCCAAAAAGCCTCCTGCTTTATGGAAACAGTTTGAAGCTGGTGCATTTTGTGGGAGGTGGGTTGGAGGTTTGTCGAGGAAGAGGAAAGAAGAGCATCAGCGTATGGCAGGAGGACCCGATCGTCCCAAACCAGTGTCCTTATTTTAAGAAATGTGTGACATTTTACATGAGAAAATGTTTTATACTGCACAAAGTGTGCAAGCCCTTTCCTGTCAGACCCTTGATACATTAATATATATGGGAAACAGAGATTACATTCCACGGACTCCATTCACAAGGGCTTTTCCTAATTTTTGATGGCTCAATTTTGCCCCTTTCAGGCTGTCTGAAGTGAGCTGCTGCTTGTCTGTCGTCTGTGTGTGACTTCATTTATGGGAGAATGTGTTCCGCAGAGAAGAGGAGAGTGAACCCACTGCCCGGCATCGCATCCCCCCGCATCCCTCCAGCTGATGGGACAGGGGAGAGATGAGGTGAGTTATGTAAACGCAGGAACCAGAAACTTAATGAAATGGCTCTAAATGTGACAGCACTCATGAAAAGATTAATTACCAGGAGTAAAGGGGGAAAGGTGCCAGGAATGGATAGGATTGGTACCAAGACCAAAAGCCTGCTGTGCTAGTAGAGCCATAATATGCAGTCCTAATCTGTGGGCCTATTGTTTTTCTTACAGAAACAACAGGCTTCAGCCAATGATACGAAAGGGGCTACATTACAGTTTCTGCAGGAAAAACAACAACAGCCATTAGAAATAATTACCTGAAGACAAATCGACCAGCGGAGTGTGGCACACGCTAATATCCTCCCAAGCACGAGTCTCTGGGAAGAGAGGGGCTGTTGCTGTATTTATCCCAGTGGTCGCGCCAATGAAGGGAGAGGATTGGAAAGAGGAAGGTGGGACAGAGTGAGAAACCAGACGAGACGAGGACAGAAGGAGCGAGAGAAAGAAATGGCAGGTTTTTGCTGTCTGCCCCCACCCCTGGCGTGAAGGTGGCAGTGGACGCGGGCTGATGTCTCCCTCCTTGCGCTCTCCCTAAGCAATTTCAGCAGAGAAGGGTGAATACGTATTCATTTGGACTTGCTGGTTAGGCCCTCAATTTGCCACGGAGTAATTAACTACAAGGAAGGGCAGCAAAGAATCAAACCCAGAAACTCTCTTAAATGAGATCATTATTACTGTTCTCCACAAAGACCTGCCCTCTCTACTTCCCCCGAGGCGATGGAGTCTCTATTTCTAATTTGTTCTTGCCCATCTTCTCTCCTTGGCAGAATTGATGTATCTGACATACGAAATCACAAACTAACCCGTGGCAGGATAAAAATGAAAAAGCTCCATTTTGCAGTGGGATTAGATGAACACATTTGACTAATGGCGATTTCCTGCTGCATTTTGTGTTGACTGTGATTGTGCAAAAACTTTAAACTCAAATTTCAGATGACTGAAGACACTGAGAATATTGTATTAACTCCTAGTACAATGAGGTTTTACAGGATACTGCCAAATACATCCTTAGACAGCTTTCCCACTGTATTTTGAGTTATTTACATGTGCGGATATATCATATTCGCACATATATCTATGTCCATTCTCTTCAATTGTGTGTGTTGATGAGTATTGTGTTCTAAATGTAATAAGAGTACATAAAATACGTGTACAAATAAATATAGTTTTATATGTACAAATAAATATGTAAACAAAGACTTCATCTATATGGCATGTGCTTACAAATAGATCTGAGTATAGCAATCTCTGTTGAAGATATTTGCCACCATCTGTAATGGACACTACTTTATGTGAGAGAAATATAGACAGATAACCAAACAAGTGCCTATTGCAAAGGACGTATCTATAGCTATCTTACTTGAAACAAAAAATACACAACGTTCTGTAACATCTACAGCGTTAATACACAACATATGGTGTCTGTTTCACATGCTAATAGTGACTTTTTAATTTGAAGTCAGCCCCAATGAACCTAAATCCGCACTGTCTCCAGGATTAATTATCAGTACTAGGCTGTGATACCAAGCCTTTCTTCTTGATAAGCTTTATAAACCAGGTTTGCACACAGAATAAAATAGCTCCTGAGAGCTGCCATATTTAACCTATACACAACCTGCTGGTACAGCTTTTGGAGAAAGCAAGCAACTTGATAAGGCACTTGGCTCTGTCATCAGGGCACGCGCACTGCCAGGGTCAGGAATACAGCGTTTACAGATGCTGACATAATTACTGAGACCCAAATACCTATTTAGCGTAACCCTTGGAAATGCAAAACCCAATATGCAAACATTAGTTGAAAAATAGAGAGACAAGTCCAAATGGAGGGCAGCATCTTGAGGTCCACAGCTCCCACGTTAACTAATATTTTTCTGCATTGCTTCCCCTGCCCACTGCCCCAGGTGATTGGGAGCTCCTTCTGGTGATGGGGATGAATTCCTGAGGGACAGGACAACTCAAGTGACCATGTGTGGGTTGGTCTGAAGGTCCACCTAGTAGAGAGGCTTGGAGAAAAACCATATAAATAAGGCCAGGCTCCCCCTTATCACCTCTGTTCCCTGGGCTTTCCAGGTCAGAGGCTGTATCTTTTTTTGCTGAAATAGCCCTGGTTGGTGCTCACTGCATGAATTTGTCCATAGCTTTCTCAACCTGTTTCTGCTTCAATTTCCACAGGCTCTCACTGGCCCAAGGTAATTTCGTAGCAGTACAAAAGCCCTTAGTGTCACTTTAAATAGGTTTAGGTGCAAAGATCAGAGTCTATCCTAAGCACAGCTATAATGTTCTGCCTTGGAGAAAACAGCTTCTTGATGCCGAGTGAGGATCCTGCTGCGGTGAAGACATTAGAGCTAGTTTTCTCTCAAATACGTAGGCTTGGGTGCTCAGGTGGCTGCAAGTTCATCTTCTCTTCCTTGACAAATAGACCCGCTTAAAGAATTGAAACTTCCTTTCTTTTTCTGATTCTCTTTTATTAACCTCAGGTTTTTAAATTGCTGAAAAATATATTTAAAGTGGTTTTCAAGGTCACTGGAAAACTACATTTTTGAAGCGCCAGTAGAAAATAACCAACTTCCGAACCACAAACCCGGTGATATTTATTTTTGAACCTGCGAAACCGGTGATAAACCCAAGCTGTTTACATTAGTTTGAAATCTATTTTCCTGGGTTTGGCCAGTCATGGCCCTACTGCAGCTACTTTCCCTCTGGATAATTTGCCATTCCCACTGCAGCGTAAATTCTTCTCCAGACAGTAATGCGGTGGCTGCCAGCCCTGCCACCGAAATGGCCCTGTCTCACGAGCTAAGTCGGATCAGCCTGAGACAGGATTTTCCCGACACACACTGTCTGTCAGGGCTGCAGAACCGGAGGAGTAGGGTTTCTGGGGGTGACATTCACATCTGTGGTTTGGTACAAAGTTATTGCCCCCCTGAGCAGTGCCTGCTGCCGTGGTATTGCCCATGATCGTCTTCCAGAGAGACGAGAACAATTGTTTCTAATAACTAACAATCCCAAAAGAGTTTTTGTGAGAACTGATGTGTTGATCTGTCATGCCCTGGCTAAATTCCAGCAAGGACTACACGATATCCTGCCCCTGTAATTGTATTTCACCCACCTAAATTCTCCTGCCATCTTCATCAGGAAGGACAGTCCTCGTTATCCCTCATAGCTCCTGCGCTGGGGTTGCTGCAAACAGAAATAGCTTCTGAGCCCAAAATATTTTCCTTGTAAGTGATTGGTATTGCAAGTTCCTCTGATTTTACAATGAGTCTTAGGATTTCTAGTATTTTTCCTAAAGCCTCAGCTGCTGGAGTCATTATGAAGCACAAGGATCTCAGTTTTCATGTTTTTAAGTAAGTGGCTAGCCCTTGTAGTTGAAAACACGAGGCGTGTTTACCCTAGAGGCTGAGAAGCCAGATGGTGGATAAAGAAAATGCAACAATTTTGGGTTTTAATCTCGTGATTTTTTTAAGCCAATGTCATAATTTTGGGGAGCTGGGCTCACAGTTTGTGGATGTTTGCAGTTGGCAATACTGACTGATCGTAATGTGTCTCTTGTTTATCAAACAGGAGTGCCACAGAGCGTAATTAATTGCTGATTTAATTCACATTTGCCAAAAGCTTTGAAATCCTTGGATTCGTTGAGTTCCTTTTAGGACAAAATACAATTTCCGAGGTTAAATCTGCTCAGATCTGCTACTCTGGGAATCTTGCAGTTCAATTTAACTGACAACATGAGTTTTTGTGGCATCCTCACTATGGAAACCTTGAAGACCCCATTCCTTGGATGCAGAGTTACCAGACGCAACCACAAGATGAACAGTGTCTTCCCAATGGGCTCTTTGGGACAAAAATAGACAACTTCTGAGCCATGTTCACATCTACTTTTGGGGGGATCAGCTCCCAAGCAGGACAAGAATCCATGCAAAGGTCTTCCAATGCTGTTGGAGGCTAGGAAAAGACAAGCTGCTTTGAGCAGGCCACTGAAGATCTCACCGACCGTGACCTGAACCACTCTGCTCTATCACGAATACTGATGTGCAGCATCACTGTGTGGTACCGCACGCCAATAAAGGAGATTAACCCACAACCATGTCATAAAGAGTTTGCCTCCAGGCTTTCACTCAGCATCATCCAAAGCAACAGCTCAAACTGTCCTTTCCATGTTGCCCCACCACTGGGCTGAAGCAAACATCAAGCATTTCACAGAATCGCAGAATCACGGAATGTCAGGGGCTGGAAGGGACCTCAAAAGATCATTTAGTCCAGCTCCCCTGCCAGAGCAGGATCACCTACAGTAGAGCGCACAGCAACACATCCAGGCAGGTTTTGAATGTCTCCAAAGAAGGAGACTCCACAACCTCCCTGGGAAGCCTGTGCCAGGGCTCTGTCACCCTCACTGTGAAAAAGTTTTTTCTAATGTTCTTGTGGAACTTCTTATGTTCCAGCTTGTACCCATTGCCCCTTGTCCTGTCATTGGACATCCCTGAGAAGATCCTGGCTCCATCTTCCTGACACTCCTCTTTGACATATTTATAAACATTTATGAGGTCATCCCTCAGCCTCCTTTGCTCCAAGCTAGAGAGACCCAGCTCCTTCAGCCTTTCCTCATCAGGGAGATGTTCCACTCCCTCCATCATCTCTGTGGCTCTGCGCTGGACTCTCTCAAGTAGTTCCCTCCCTCTCTTGCCCTGAGGGGCCCAGAACTGGACACAATATTCCAGATGTGGCCTCACCAGGGCAGAGTAGAGGGGCAGGAGGACCTCTCTCGACCTACTTGCTACTCCCCTTCTAACACACCCCAGGATGCCATTGGCCTTCTTGGCCACGAGGGCACATTGCTGGCTCATGGGCATCCTGTTGTCCACTAGAACCCCCAGGTCCCCTTCTCGTTTAGCAGAGCTGGTCCCCTTTTAGTGAGATGACTGCCCCACAGCAAAACACCACTTCCCTACCATCCCGCCACAGCCCACATGCAGGCTTGGCAGCCAGATAGTTACATGACGTGGAATTATTGCGACTTGGAAAATATTTGCATAGAATAAGCAGCTCCTTCTAACTCTTTGCTAGATACAGAAAAAAGGCCAGGCTTTGCTCAGGCTGGGGTTTTGTTCCCCTCCCAAGGTCTTTCAGGCAGCTGGGGCATGGAAAATGGTGTGTCATGCAGTAAAATATGGTGCTTCGTGCTAGGCCTGGTGAGAATGTCTTTTAAGCCAAAATAATGCTGGGTCTTATTTACTTGACAGCTCAGACATTAATTTAAGACAGGCACAAATGAATCACCAGCCATGTTACAGTTGCCTCCTTGGAATCCCTCTGCTATAATCTCATAGTTTTTTCACCTAATTAATTTCCCCTTTCCTTGCACCAGTGTTTCATGAGTGTATCTTGTTTGGAGGAGATTAAGAGTCACACACTTCATTAGTAAGGTGTAAATTATCAGAGAGACCCTCTCCATCCACCTGCTTAATTGGGTTAATGAAGCGTCTCTGTGGGCCCTGGTAAGACAGCACTGCTCTCTGCTCCCTGCAGGCGATACCAGGGCTGTTTGGAAAATAGGTGGAGACCTTGAAGTTCCCACCTTTGTTCTTTATTGAGAGTTACGGGCATGTAATTTTCGAAAAAGGGAGGAAAAAAAAATCTCAAATTGAGACAAATTGCAAGATAAAAGATGCCTACCTGTAAAATTGCAGTCGTAACTATCACTCAAATCAGTCCGCATCGAACTTTCTGATGGCTATTTCCTAATAAATACTAATTCCTAATTTTTTCTCTACCTAAACCACACAGATTGCATTAATATAGCATGCACAGAGGTGCTGTTAATGTTCCATTAAATGATTAAACTTGTATGGAGGCTAGAGCAGTGCAAAATAAAAACAGGGCACTTGTTCACTCTCCAGTAACGTGATGTGGGGTGCAGACAGGTCTGGCTAACACTGTCAGAGAGGTTGGTGCCCTTCATCCCTGCCAGAGCTGATCCCACATGGAAACCAGGTCCCTTGATCTCTGCACATCCTCTGCGCCTCTTTTTGGTTTCGGTGACTATTCTTGCAAGGGAAAGTGATAAAACTCATATCAGGTGCATACATTACAGCTCATCCCCCGAACGGGATATTTTAAGTTGATATCAGAGATTATTTGCACTGCAAGTCTCAGCTCACAAAGTCACGTTCTTCCGGTCTGGTACCGAAATATAGCGTGATGACTCACGAGTGCTGATGTTGTGCATTGATGTCACTTGTGGGGTGAGATGGGCTCAGCACCACTGAAAACCGAAGCTGATGCTGAGCGAGGTCAAAGCATCGTGAACACTGAAGCTCTTTAAATGTTTTTTTTGCAGGCTCTTCCTTGTGAGCGAGTCATTGAACTCAGACTCGTGTAGCCAGAAACAAATCCATCGGCAGTCCCGAGCCTCAACCAAATGGACAATTTGTGCTCAGAAAATGAGGAGAAAGTCTGTGGGTAAATTATTTGTCACAAATTATTCTCCCAGCTCTACCTGACAGAGCAGCGTTCTGCGTTTGATCTCCGTGAGCGACTGTCGCGGGAATCAAAGGGAGTTTTGTCAGGGGATTAAGTGCAGAAGATGTCGTCGAGAACTACATTAAAGATAAGAAATCCAGAGTGTGGCCCAAAGTGCCTAATCCCAGCACAACTAGTGAATTATTAAGTTGGTCATTTGACAGAAGGAGGAAAAAAAAATCCAACTGTTTTTGAGACTGCCTAAAAAGAGGTTTCTATTAAAATACAGCAGTTGCATAATGAGAAAGCAACGTGCGGTTCCAGCATGAGAGCCGGGCTCTTGCGCCAGTCACTGCAGCTGTGGAGCGATGGCAGAAAAACAGAAGCTTCCTAGAGCTGCCCCTTTTCCCAGCTGTTGGATTTTGAATCGGCAGCCCTGACTGCCAGGGAGAAAGAGCAGATTTGAGGTTATCAGTAGTAACTCACCTTCGGAGGCTCAAGATGTGCCTGAGACACCTGGCTGATCCCAAACCGATCCCACGGGAGGTCCATCTGACCTATAGCATCCCCATGCCTTGTTGGTAAAACAGGGATGATGGGATTTCTGCCAGGAGCTCGTAAGTGGTTTGTAACTTCCCTGCTTGTGCCACGCTGCCGGAGGGAGTCAAAGCTGGTTTAGCAATATATATATTTTTAAATGCTATTAGGAAACCAAAAGAGACATAGGATGGGTCAGCCTCCGTGGTGGCTTGGAGATGTAGGACAGAGGCATTTGGAAGCAGCCTTGGGAACCCCCCACTGGGGTGGCCACTGTAGCAAGTGCCATTGGAAATGAGTAACTTAATTAAAAACTGCTCAAGTTGCCAAAATGTGATCTCCTGGCTTGTTCATATCCAGCACAAGGCAAAAGAAATGTGATGGGTGTCACCATTCAGTGTGACTCACGGCAAGCACAGGGTAACGGCAGGCAGGAGAACATTCAGCAGTTATTGAAGAAAGCAAACAGGCAGGTCTCAGCCCACTGGAAATGCTGGATTTATAGACAAAGATCTTCCTACAAGCACAAGAGCATCTGCACAGGCAGCTGACCATGGGAATGAATACAAGAAAATAGAAAACAGTCTTATGGGGAAAAGGGAAGAGGAGTGAGTGAAACACCATCACCGGGAATCCTGCCAGGGATCCTGAAGCAGCTGATAAAGGTATTTGATGGGCTGAAGCAACCCCAACAGAGGGAAGTACCATTTGTTAGACAAAACCAAGAGGAGAGGAGACAAGAGGTACTTGTATTGCACAGGTAGGAGCTCTGGGATCACAACGTTGCCATGCAGACCTCACTGAGTCCCTAACTAGGAACAGGGTCACCTGTGAGACGTGACCAGGGAGTGGGACAGGGCGCTGAGCAGCAGAACCGATCGCACAACAATGACTCCAGTTAGGAAGGGGAGCATCGGTGTCCCGTGTATGACAAAGCAGAAAGAAAAGAGCTCCACAGAAGTGATGGGGAACAGTCACTTAACACCTCGATGTCATAACTGCTGGGAAATGTGGACTGAGGACATGGTGAAGAGACAAATGTCACTCTACTGCCCCCACATACAACAGATACTGAGACTGTCTCTTCTGTCCTTGGGCCAGTCTGGTGTGATGGGAATCCTTCAAAATTTTCCCAGAGGACTTCCAGACACCACGAAGGGTCATTAGGACGTTTGGTGTGGAAGACAGGTGGATCCAAGAGGACAAAGCCCGGGGGCAGCAGTTGCCAAAGGAGGCTCACAGATGTCCCTGCTATAGGACATAATATGGGATTGCTCAAAGGGGCTTCACAGCTTCACAAAACAAGACAGCACAAAATACCATCTGGGCCTACCACTGCATACAACAGGATGTTATTCGTAACCCCTTATCCTCCAAATCAAGCTGATGATCAACTTGTAGTAGTCCATGTTTCTGGAAGATGTATTTCTGTGCTGTGGACACAAAGCTGGAGAGAGCAGCACACAGGGGAGCTGAGGCAAATGATGTCTCACTCCACTGGAAGTCTGGGCTTGCCCAGGAGATGACGGCAATCCCTCAGGCTCCCTTTCAGTCACAGACACGAGACACAACAAGGGATAGATGGGAAAAAACTCTCCTCCATGCGAGCAGTTAAGCTCTGGGACAGGGACCAGAAAAGCTGAGAGGAATCTTTATCCTTGGAGATATTCAAAATTTGACTGAAGTAACCTGATTTAACTTTGAAATTAGCTTCCCTTTGAGCTGGATCTAGGTCTGGGGATCTTCAAATGTCCCTTTAAACTTGAACTGTTCTATGTCTTTTCCGTTCTGTGACTATGGAGTTTATGCAGAATACTGTGTAACGAGAAGCTGCCAACGTGAATTTTTCAAGAACAAATGTACCCAGAGCAGCCTTTGCAATCTGTTGGGCAGCTCCATCCCAGGGGTGAAGTTACTGCCTCTGACCTCCTTCTTATGCTCTTTCCTGGATGTTCCCATCCCCTCAGAGATCTCCTGGCACAGCTCCATGTGCAATTGGCCTCTACGCTGTTGAAGTCACCCAGGCGACTAAAATGCCTCCCTTAAAAAAGATGTGGATGTGGAGGGGTCATAACTCTTCAGCACACAGCAGCTAGGGGAGCATGCGTGGCTGCTGCTGGAGGCTGCCAACCTACGAAAACACACGTGGGAGAAGCTGAAAAGAGGGAGGTGGAGAAGGGCATCACAACCTTGTTTTTTGAAGCAAAGCGATGAACAGATCTGCTGAAAGGTGAATCAGCTTGAGTTTGTTTGCTGACACCTCACTGCTTGGATACTCAAACCTTGCAATCCTCTGCCACCCTTTGGCAACAGCACGGTTGTGTCTGCCTTGCATCCCTCTCCTTTATCTGTTTTTTTTGTCATTCAGCTGACAATAAACTCTCCCAAAACAATGCACACACATGCCTGTCCTCACCGAAAACAAATGATTCGCAGATAAGCTGAACTTCCCACCGCATTAGAGTGAGGGTCTGTAAATCATCACTTTATGCATGAAGATCTGCTTCGGTGAAAGTTCTGGTGAAGCACACACCCTGCTTGGGTTCCAGTAACTGGAGAGAACTGAACTACTGTCTTTGTCTCTCTCCTGATTTGCACAGCTTCAAAAACCCATCAGCTGCTGTCACCGTGCTAGTGCTTGGACCAGGAATATGGGATATCGGAGGAGTCTCTTTCTTCCAACACAGAACATGGAACTAAAATAGAAAATGACCCCTAAAAGATCCCATTCCAGCTCTCTCATATTTCCTTATGGATGGCAATAAAACAGTGTGTGTTTATCTCTCTGCATCCTGTCCTCATGTCATCTGAAGAGGCTGGCAGCCGCCTCAGGTAGCAGGGGCAGGCCCTGGCCCCATCCCCTGGGATGCAATCAGGAAGAAGAGATGTGCTGTAAACAGCAGCAGTCTGCACCCGTTTTGTGTTTTAACGGGTTCAAGAATCGGTGTTAGCATATGCTAACCGCTCTTTGCAGGGTGATCATTATGCAAATGCCTACAGTAAACAGGTAGGAAATTAGATCTGATCAGGACAACCCCCTCCCTCCCTGCTCCTGACACAAGAAAGTTGACTCCATCCCATCACTCCTGGTACAAACTAAGAGAAGGCTGAATTCCAACCTGAAATCTCTGTTTTTCATTTGTCCTTTTGTTCTCCTGTGTTTGGTTTCTTGCATAAGTCACTGGAAACCTAAGGGCAGGCTTGTGATTGCTTTAATTTTAAAGCTCCCAGAACAGGCTGGTATGGCTGGGTCTGGAATTAACGCTGCTGTGATTTTTGTGATTTGAAGGCAAATAAAAAATAAGCACATCCTACCTAGTCTCCATGAGTAATTTGACTCTGCATAATATCTAATCACTTTCTATTAAAATATGGAGTGTGTAAAGAGGCTGTTTGTTAATACTGATAGGGGACAGTCACAATCACAGATTCCCAGTATGAGCACATGAGCATTCCTGGTTTCTCTGAATAGGAGGAGACCTACATATATTTAGTGCTGCCAGGGAGTCACACAGCTGATTTGTCTCACACTCTCCCTCTTCACGCAGCTCAGCCCGTCTCCCGCATTTACAACACCTCAACTCCTCTGTGACCAAGTGCCAGACACAACTGGTTGATTTGCTCCGTGCTCCTTTGAGGGGCTGCGTCTGACACAGGAACACCAACGTAGTGAGATGTCTCATCCAACCCACCCACATGTGATCTTGCATGGCACAGAATCACACAACCATACACCGGTTTGGTTTGGAAGGGACTTTTAAGATCATCCAGTTCCAACCTCCCATCATGGGCAGGGACACCTCCCACCAGAGCAAGTTTTCTCAAAGCTCCATCCAGCCTGGCCTTGGACACCTCCAGGGAGAGGCATCCATCACTTCTCAGGGCAAACTCTGCCAGTGTCTCACCACTCTCACAGGAAATAATTTCTTCCCAATATCTAATCTAAATCCACCCTCCCTCAGTTTGAAAACATTACCCCTCATCCTATAATGATAGTCTCTGATAAAGAGTCCCTCCCCTTCTTTTCTCTAGCCCCCTTAAGTACTGGGAGGCACCCATAAGGGCTCCCCTGAGCCTTCTCTTCTCTAGGCTGAGCAGCCTCAACTCTCTCAGCCTGTCTTCACAGGAAATGTGCTCCAACCTGCTGATAATCTTTGTGGCCTACTCTGGGCTTGCTCCAACAGTCTCATCACCTAGAAGGGTTACAGGAAGGCCCCTTGTTTGACTCTGCTGCCTTGTCCCCATCCCAGCATGCTTAACACCCATGGCCAAAGCCTCTTCAGGTTCCCTTGCCAAGCACCTTATCATCCTGATGCCAAAAATTTCTCACAAACACATCACAGACAGAGATAATCCTCACGCTAATACAGACTGCAAAGCAAATTGGTTCTGTCCCTACCATCCATGGTCCTCCAGGCCCTGTCAGCAGTGAGCACTGCCCTTGTCCCTGGGTCCTTTCTGCTCATCTCCTTCCCAGATGGACTGAGAATACTCTCTGCAAAGTTCAGCTGCTGCATTTAGAAAATCTCAGCCTCCAAGATGTCTTAGAAAGGACCAGACATCTTCTCACACGAAACGTTAAAGGTTGTGGCCAAGTAATAATGACTGTTTACTGCAGTATCCATGCAAAGGTTGAAGTAACTAAGGCACTGCAGAGAAGCATAAAAGCCACGTAGATGGGTCCTCAGCTATGATGGCCTTTCTGTGTCATTTATAGGCCTCATATGCATGTAAGAAATCGGTGCTGCAGAGTCACCCTGGTGGGGAGGGACCCTTAGCATACCCCTTAGCAGTCCAGGGTGCTACTTGATGCTCTTCTTGCCTTTGATTTTTGCAGTCTGACCCAATAGTACAGTGCTGAGGGGAGCCTCAATAGACCCTCACTGACCAGTAATGCCACCAAAGTAAAAAATGAAATGTCAGAGGCTAGGATTTTCCCTGGGAAATTAGACATTTAGGGACTATTTTAACGTGGTTGCACCAATAGAAGTAATTAAATACATGTTGTGAAGTTCTAATTTTGGTCTCAGTTATGTAGGGACCAGTGTATTGTCACAGGATGACCTCTGCGTCTGCACAGTTGTTTCCACTAAACTCGAGACAACTCCAGCACATCACTTATTACTAATTTTCAATCAATCCATAACCATCCCTTGCAATGTCACAGACTTGCAGAAGACCTGGATGATACATTCAAGCACTGACACCCTGCAAAATGCCAAAAACACCCCCAAAAACACACGGAAAGAAACTCAGATGTCCCTGCTGTGACCTCTTCTGCAGTCACTTTTCTTCCCATTGATATGGGAGGCCACCAGTCAGAATCAAGCTTTGGCAGCCTTAGCAGTTTAATTCACCCCTGGCGGTACCTGCCAGAGGAGACAGACTTTGCACACCTGGAGAGGTTGGCACTGTGTCCCCTGTCCCCACAGCGAGGAGGCAGCATGAGAGAGAGGAGCCAAAAAAAAAAAAAGAAAAAGAAAAAAAGCAGTGGTGCAGCAAGGCTGACCCAAACTGCTCCAGGAAATCCTTGCAAGACATTTGCCAAGACTGGGTTACCTTTAGGAATCCCAGCATTATGCTAGCAGTCCTCATTCCACCTCTTCCACGCACCTGGGAAAGACCAGACGCTGACAACATCCCATGCTTCTGCCACAATTGCCTTAGATGAGCCAGCAGCCTGGAGATCCTACAGCCTGGAAGTCCTACCATAATACAAATCACAGCTGCACAGTGCACCTGTACCACCGACACTGTGACCTGTGTGAGTTACCGTGTCCAAAGATGACCAACAAGAATATGTTCACAGTGATCACCTGATCTTGCACATAGTCCTGAGTAAGCTGGATGATTTCAGTAAAGGATGTGCCATTTTATATTTTAGGTAATTATGGACAGGAGCAAACACATATTGCATATCTTTTAGATATGCATATCTTTTAGATATGCAGTTATTTGGCTGTAATACATCAGCAATCCTGCATATCTTCCATGCCCTAAGGCAATTTGTTTCAGCTGATAACATATTTGTCTCCTTTATATTTGTCTCTGGTGTCCACTTTGGATTCATCTTATTTTAACCTGTCAGCATGGGAACTGTTGTCAGAAGGATAAACACACATTTTTGTCTTCCATGTAATACTCTGCACTCACCAAAATATTCCAATAATCTCAGCCTTCCCTTGGATAACTCATATATTGACAGGATTTCCCCATGCACCTCTCTGCCAGGCAGGTTCCCTGACCTCACAACCCCCTTTTGGAAAACAAAAAATGCTCTAAGTCTTGAAAATTCTCTTGTGTCATTACTTCAGCAAAGTGAGAGTTAAAGAACCTCTGAGTAGACTGTGAACTCCCTCCTCTCCAGCCTGGTCCCAGTCCCTCCCACGGCACACGGCTCTGCTGGTGAGTTGCTCCACGTAGGGGACGACGTGTTTTCTAAGCAACAGCAGAAATATTGCATCTCTCATTACCAGCATCCACACGAGAATAAATACCAGGGTCCCTACCTGTGAGAATGTGAGGGGAGGCAGGGAGAGAGCCAGTTCCTCCTTGAAAACAGAAAACAACAGAAATACAGTCCATTTTTTCCAGCAATTAACTCCATAGGGCTCTCTATGGGGAGGTCTCTGGTCTCGCAGAGGCACCTCCTCTCTCACTCTCCCTGCAATGATGTTACCTCAGCCTTCCAAATATAATTACCAGGTAATTATACATTACATACAGTGACTTGGTCCTGGCAAGGTCTGAATGTCACCAGGAGGTGTTTGAGACCAAGGAAGAGGGTGGGGAAACACCAGAAACCAGGGTCAAGCACCATGATGGTGTGGTATATGACCCCACATGTGGGGACATCATTGTCACGGGTCATCCTACGGTCCCCAGACCACATGATGCCATTCCCAAATCGGGAATGAAGGTTTAAATGAAGAACAGAAAAGGGACTGTGCCGAGGAAGACGCTTTCTTCTCGGCACATCCCGCACTAAGAAGTATTTGCCAATAAGCTGATAATCAGGTGGCCCGGCCACCCCCGGTATGTTAGACCTTACTGCTTAGAGAATATTTGATCATACAGTATCTCCATTAGGAGTTTGTAATCCGCTATCACGGCATTTGAGAGCCATTTGAGTATAAGGAGATTTTTATTAATGGTTCATGAGCCTAAAAGTCAAAATTGACTCTCAGAGCAGATTTTAACAGTTTGTGCTGCATTTATATATTTATCTGGCTCTTCTCCACCTCTTCTCCCCCCGCCCCCATCACCTCCCTCCTCTCCGCTCCAGCACAGAGGTGCAGCACCAGTAACAGCAGCAGGGAGGTACCAGACAGCCCCAGCAGCTGGAGCTGCTGAATGACATTTCTCCTTCCCTTCCCTTCCCTTCCCTTCCCTTCCCTTCCCTTCCCTTCCCTTCCCTTCCCTTCCCTTCCCTTCCCTTCCCTTCCCTTCCCTTCCCTTCCCTTCCCTTCCCTTCCCTTCCCTTCCCTTCCCTTCCCTTCCCTTCCCTTCCCTTCCCTTCCCTTCCCTTCCCTTCCCTTCCCTTCCCTTCCCTTCCCTTCCCTTCCCTTCCCTTCCCTTCCCCTTCCCTTCCCCTTCCCCTTTCCTTTTTCCCTTCTTTTTCTCTCTCTCCTCTCCTCTCCATACCATCCTTCACTGCACACACTACCACCACCAGCCCAGTCTAGTCCTGACCCTCCCAGTCCCCCTCGAGGTCCTGGCCCTTCACCTCAGCATGGGCAGAGCCACTCACACCTGCAGGCACTAGTGCTATAGGCATGGAGATACCCATCTGTGCCATATGCATCTATATGCACACACTCATACGTGCATTTGTGCAACAGGCATTTACAATATGCATCGACACCATTTGCACCAGTGTCACACGCATTTATTGGAATGCACTGATACGTGCGTTCATGCCATATGTGTTAACTGACATGCATTTATGTATGCATTCGTATGCTTTATCCACTTATGCCTATACATTGGCATAAGCATTCGTGCTATATGCATTTTATAGACATGCACAACTCCTCTCTGCGCTTGTCTGTGTGGGACTGGGGTATGCAGGGAGCAGGGTGCCTATGTGGAAAGCCTGAGCCCTGCACACTCCTTAGTTCCTGCACCCTGCAGAGGTGTCCCCTCCCCAGACAACAGCGCCCAGCAGGGGCTAGGGGTGAGGGAGGCCGTGGTCTCCCCACAAAAACAAGGCTATGGTTTCTGGGGTTTGCCTCCCCGCCTTCCCACCCCCAGCCCTGCATGGCCCCAGGGGCTGGGGGGACATGTCCTCCTCTTTTCTGTGGGAAATTGGGGACAGAGAGAGGGCCCAGGGATGGGGGGACCATTCTGCTGTCCCTACTCCCCTTTCAGTCCCCAAAACTGGAGCAGGTCTAGGACCCAAACGAAGCCCAAATCATACCCAGCACTTCCAAACCCAGAACTAAACCAGTATCCACACCCAACATTCCCAAACCTTCCCTGACCCAAACCCAGTCCGCCCAAAACCCAAACCCACACCCAACCCTCCAGCCCTCTCCCCGCCACCCCCCCAAACCCCAGGTAAGGGCAGTGCCAGGGTGGTGAGAGGGGGTTTTGGGGAGGGGTCCCTGTGGCCCCTCACAGCACCAGGTTGGGGAAGTTCTGCTGTGAATCCCTAAATTCATCTTTTTTCAGTCACTCTCCCCCGTCTCCTTGGAAACTGGCAGTGCTCCCCAGCCCTGGGCTCCTCCTGGAAATGCAATCACCCTAAAACTTGTCCCTGGTTTGGGGTTCCCTGGGTTGCCTCAGCCTGGGGTGGGAGCAGAGCCGCCCCCGGACAAGGGCTGGTTACTGGGGAGAAACTGGGCAGTGTGGGCTGATGCTGGCAGGGAGCGGGCAAAGGAGCTGGAGCCGGCATTTGAAGCAGCTTGACTGTGGTTGGGGGTCAAGACTTCCCTCTGCGTCTTCTGCTTTTGTAATTTTGGTGTTATTTTTATTTATTTTTGTTTATTTTCCTCTGGTGGGAAATGTCACCCTGCAGAACAGGGAGAGGATTTGCTTGTATGTACATTTTTCAGGCGGCGAGGGGACACCTCGAAACAAACTCGCTTCTAATCAGCTCTTTGCTCCTAAATCTGGCTTTGCAATACTAAACGAATGTGGTCCCCCCCCAGCTTTTCCCACTGGTTTTATTGGATGTAGAATTGCCTCCCGCAGCCTGAGTTCAGAGGAAATAAATTCAGCCGGAAGGGAGATCTCGAACATTAAAAATGAAAAAGAAGTTAAAACTCTCTTTATATAATAATTTGCATTTGCCGGCTCACCTTGGGATTTTGCCCTTTGCCCACGTGAGTGCCCATTTAAATCAAAATCAGAAACAAATAGGTCGAGAAAATGTGGGAAGTGTAAAAAGCCGGGGGAAATTCTGAGAAATTCCTGCCAGGAATTGGCATTCCTGATAAAAATGAGCACTAGCTGGAGGAGCTCATGCCTAACAGACGGGCAAATACTCAGGAAAGAGAAGTAAAAGATAAGATGGGAAAAGACAAAATGGAAAAAGAGGTTTTAAAGAGGCTTTAAAAAAATAATCAAACGCCCAGGAAACAAAGAGATTTTCCAGGCAGGTGGGATGCTGTGCTGCAGTTCAACAAGGACTTTCTTTTTCCGAGTGTGTTTTGCTTGAGTAGTATTTTTGGGGGACGGTACACTTTATTGTTTTGAATCAAATCAGCAGAGAAATCAAACTTTCTGTGCTGCTACCTGGGAGCAGCCGGCGATGGGGACCCAACTGAGATATCCCAGGTAGCCCCAGCCTCTGTGCTGCCTCCTGCTTCCCAAACCCTCCCTGAAAGTACCCTCCCCCTAAAAAAAAAAAAAAAAGAATTAAAAAAAAAAGAGAAGAAATTAAAAAAATCACCAACCGACAAGTGCTAACATGAAGCAGTGTAAAAACTGACCTTCGTTCAGAGCTGGCCAACATGTTTATTTTAAAGGCTGATCTTTGCTGGTGGTGGCAGGGGACATAAATGCCACCATGGAAAGGAGAGCGTTTGCTGGTGCCCACGGAAAGGAACAGCCCGTTTGGGATGCAGGGATGTGAAATTAAGGGTTGACCAGAGAGGCACTCATCTCCCACGGTGGCATTCCCGCTCCCTGGAGACCGCGGTGGGGTGACGGTGGCTCATGGCTTCAAGTGGCTCCCGAGCAGGAGGGTGCTGCTGACAAGCCATGGGGGACAGCCGGTGACAGGGAGTGGAATGATGAGAGTTGATTTTTTTTTTTCTGCATCTCTCTCCCTTTCCAGAAGTCCATTGTTTTCTTTTTATCTTTTTTGCTGCGTTAAATCCAAAGCGAGTTCAGGGCTCAGGTGACCCCAGCGATGCACGCGAGAAGGAGAGAGGGAGAAAGAGGGAGAAGGACAGAGAAAGCCACCAAGAGCAGGAATGCTTGGGAATGACCTGATCCCGTGTTGTAGGGTTCTGTGGCTTGAACTTGTGAAATTGTAGCTTAAACACTTGTCCCCTTCTTTCCCCATCACCTCCGCTCGGATGATCCCGTCTGATCGCTCCCAGATCCCCCCTTCTCCTCCCTGGATCAGCCTGAAAACTTGAGGGCTTTCCCCAACCGCAACAGGGGACTGGCCAAAGAGTAAAAGCATCCCTCCCCTCCCCAGAGATGAGATTTGGGAAAGCTGAAAGGGGAATGTCATGTTATCCAAGGTCTGCTTGTATTTAATTTTTTTTTTCTCTAAAATAAAAAATAAAGAAGTCAAATAATTCTCCCTTCTTTTAATTCCTTCGTCTCGGGGAGCCGTTGGCAAAACCCGCTTCATCTCAGCCCAGCAGAAACAGCCGGACCCTCCTGGTCCCCATGCCTGGCTGCAACCGAGAAATCCCTGCGGCAGACGGCATCGCCTCTCTCCGCCACTCTCCGGATGCGATTAAAATGGAAGACAACCATCAAGTGTGCTAGAACCATTTTAATATAATTATACATATCTGCCAAATCCAGGAAAAAAAAAAAAAAAAGGTTTATGCATATATATCTTCTTTTTTTTTTTTTTCAGTTAACATCTGCAAGCATAAACGACAATGAATTTCTCGGTTTAAATTCATCCAGGTCAGAGCAACTGCCCAAAGTCCTGTTGGATTTGACGGTTACTGCCAGCATGGCCAGCAGTAAGTGAGGTCCAGAGGAGTTTAATGTCCTCGGGTGGGGTTTTTTCGGTCTTTTCTCTTTCATTCAGAGAGAGTTTGTTGTAAAAAGTTTCAGTGCAGTTCACCTCAGGTGAAAGGCGATCATGTTTTTGTGATTTTCTTTTTCTTTTTTTTTTTAATATATATTTTTTATTATTTTTTAAAAGATGATAATAGGTAACTCAGTTGCTCTGAATTTCACTTATAATTATAACCTATTTAAATCACAGCAGAACTCCCGCTGGTGCAGAGTTCATAGTTGCATACAATACAGGAGATCACAGTTTTGAAGTCTAGCACAGATTAAAAACCACAGATGTACCATTTATATAAGACACACACTGATTGTCTCTTAAAAACTACATATTGACTCCTTATGAACATTATCTTTTTTTTTTTTATCTTTAAATAAAGTAGTGCAGCTAGGACAATCAGTCACACAACCCACACAGCCCTGAACCAAGTTCTCCGGGTGCCAACTTGAGCAAGTTGGGCATGAAACAGTTGGGTGAGCTCGAGAGCGAGAGAGAAAGAAAGAGGGAGGGAGAAAAAGAGGGAGAAAAAGAGAAATGTTGTCCATTCCGAATATTTTAACCGAGGGTTGGCTAACACATTGGAAACCTCTGGGTGAAGGATCTTTCCACGCACACACAAAAAAAAGAAATAAAAACCTAGACTTTTTTTTTTTTACTTTTTTTTTTTTTTTTAAAACTGGCCCATAGGTGGGACGATCTCCCACCTCTTCCAAACAAAGAAACCCAACAATTGCCTAAAACTAGAAAGAACACAGATGGGTCTGTCTGTTTTCTGCTCACTAGATGATCTGTCCGTTTAAGGCCTTCCTCCTCCGTTTTTCCTCTTTTATTATTCCTTTTCCAGAGCATCTGAGCAGGAGATGAGTCTGAACGGGATCACACCAACACTGTCCCCCTCTCGTTGCCATCAGATATTTTTTTTTTGTTCGTTTGTTTGTCCATTGAGTTATTTTTCTCTTTAATTTAACCAAGACCTGACTAAAACTGGAGCTCTCAGCCCAGCCTGTTCGTTCTCGTCGCGATTTCTCTTGTTATCGCCAAGGTTCTTCACAAAACCTGGAACTTCCATGACGATGTCTGGTCCTTATAATCCAAGCAGTCAGCATTGAAGTTTAACTTCCAGGAGGCGGTTTGGTCTTTATAATCCAAGCAATCAGTGGTGGAGTTAAAGCCCAAACTGGAGGCTCCATAGCCCTGGGTGGAGAGGGAGGCTGGAGACTGGTTGAGGTGGCTGGTGACCGCGTTGGCACCCATGGGACTCAGGGTGGCCCCTGGTCCGGGAAGCTGGTGGTGCATAGGGGTCAAGTAAGATCCACAGTCCATCCCTCCAAAATAGGAGGTTGAGCCAGCGTATCCTTGGCTGTAGCCTGATGCCTGGGTGTAGGTCATAGGATAGGATCTCTGCATGCAGGAGGAAGAGGTGGACAGGGGGTCTGAGAGCGGGGAGATGGACGCTGGGCTCCAGATGGATACAGGGGCACTGCTGCTGGAAATGGTGGGTACCGAGGTGCTGGAGGGGGGAGTGAACTGCCCGCTGGTCCCGCTCTCCGAACTCACTTCCCGAGCCGGTGAATTCTTCTTTTTAGCTGGCCGTACCTTGTTCTGGCCCCCGTTCTGCTGCTGCTGCTGCTGCTGCCGGCATTTGGCTCGGCGGTTTTTAAACCATACCTTGAGACCGAGAGACAGGGAGGGAGAGAGAAAAAGCCTGATGTTAGGAATACGCTGGCAAACCCTAGAAGGGAGGGGAAAAAGCAGTGATGGGGAGACCTCGATGGGGAAGGAGCACTAAAAACGTTCCCCAGCGAGCGGAGGGCTGCAGGCTGCTGCAAAGAAAAGCACCGGGGCTCCCCCTCCCTGAGATCATTAGCAGTAGTAACAAGTGGAAATGGGCAAATCAAACTGCTTAATAAGGTCACTTTTGGGGGAGAAGGAGGGGGTAGCGCTCCCTATTTGCCAGCCAGGGACCCCCAGGAATCGCCATTTAAGGTCTATTGAAGTCAAGCCCTTAATTAGAAACAATAGAACATCAGAAATGGAGGGAACAATTAGGGAAACAGAGGTAAGGGTTGGGGAGGGGGGTAAAGATGTCTCATTCACCTTCTAAATAGGTTCTCTGCTCTCACCACCACCACCCCTTGCCAGAGTCGACCCTCCAACTCATCTCACCCTTTCTAGCAGCGACTAAGGTGGCTGGGTCTGGGGAGGAGGGGTGCTGGGGAGGTTTAGTGAGAAGGCTGAGGCTTGGTGTGGGCGATCCTGGTCCCCAACGGCCACGCTCTACTGGTGCACGGCACCATGGAGCCTCGGGAAGTCTTGCAGGAAGGTGAGAGGGAGAGACGTCTCTGCAGTTGCCCTGTCCTGACTGCAGGATCCTTCCATCCTGCCAGCAGCACCCCCAAAACCCTCCCCAAACCTGCAGGCTCTTTGCAGAGGAGACACAGCCCCAGGAGAAGGGTCTTCTCTGCAAAGGCACCCCCTATCTCATCAAAGTCCCATCAAAGGAAGAGGAACCCCCCCCCAGTCTGTACTGGTGTGAAAGGGGATCCCAGTCTGGCCCTGCTCCTGGGATACAGAGATCCCTGGGGAAGGGGGAGGGGGTCCTTTGAGGCTTTCACAGGGGCCCCAAATGCCTGCAGGACAGGCTGGAATTTGGTGCCTGGGGCAGGCACTGAGGATGATGGGGAGCCCTCCTTGGCTCAGAGAGGCTGAGGAGGCTCGGGAGGGGTGAGGAGGGCTCGGGACCAGAGACCTGGGAGCTGCATGAACCCCGCCAGTGCACAGGGAGGAGCGGGCGTGGCACACTCCAGCCCTGGCGGGGCAAACTACACTCCATCCTCTCTTGCTCCGTTTGTGAGCCTCCTGCATCCCACGGGAGCTTGAACTCTCCCCAGGACTGAACCCATCCCCTGAAACAGCCCTCTCACCTTCCTGCCTGCCCAAACCTTCCACACCAGGATGGAGATGAGGGGACAGGACAGGGATCTCCGGGGTCACCCCGCTTCCTACCTGCACTCTGGACTCGGGCAGGTTGATTTTCAGGGCCACCTCCTCCCGCATGAAGATGTCGGGGTAACGGGTCTTGGCGAAAAGAGCCTCCAGCACATCCAGCTGCGCCCGGGTGAAGGTCGTGCGCTCCCGCCGCTGCTTTCGGGGGGTGGCTGCGAAAGGAGGCAGAGGCCCTGGCTGTCAGTCAGTGGCCCCTCAGTCCCGTTGTGTCCCTCCCCAGCCCCCCATCCCCAGGGGTAACCCAATCCCATCTCCGTTCTGGGCCACCCGCACCCCACGTCCTCAGCCGCCAGCGTGCAGCAATCTCTCCTCCGATGGTCTCCATCTTCCCTGGATGGGGCTGGAGTATCTGCCGCCCACCTCTAGCAGGAGCATATCCCCTCTTTGCAGACCGCTCCCCGGTTAAAAAAGTTGAGGGTAAATAGGACGGGAAAAAGAGGGAAACCATGCCCCCCATCCCAGCCATCGGGGTCCCTGGGTATGATGTGCCTCCTCAAGCCCGACGGCTTCTCCTCCGCGGGGAAAAAAAAAAACCAACAAAACAAATTTAAAAAGAAATAGAAATAAAAATAAAAAAGAGAGGAGCAAAGCGAGAAGAGGGAAGAAAAACGTGGCTTACCGGGATAACCGACGGACGGATGCAACAAATCCATGCCCGAGGTTGTGAGACTCAGGCCATTGACTGCATAAGGTGGTTGCTTAAGATAAGACATCATGCTAAAGTTGTGGCGGGGAAGAGAGTTGGCCGAAATCCGGGCGAGGGGGAGCCGCCCGAGCGCCCTGCCTGCCCCGGGCGGTGCCTTGGGGTGCCGTCGGGCGGGGGGGGCCGCCAGGTGCCTGCGGAAGCGAGAGAGGAGGGAGGGAAGGAGGGAAAAGGGGGGGTGGGTGGTCAGTTCACTGCCCGCCCCCCAGCTTTTATCCCCTCTGCCTTCTCCCGGCAATCCTCCAGCTCGTCAAGCCGGACCCCAGCCGGATTTGGGAGCTGGGAGAGACTGACTAGATAAACGCATCTCTCCCCAAAAAAAGGGAGAGGAGGGGAGGGAAAAGTGGAGGGGGGGGGTGTACATCCCAGCCAGTAATTACTGCCCGAACAAACCCCCCTCACACACCATGCCTTCAACTTCCCGCATTGTACGGCAGCCCGGGGCATTTGCATAGGATTCCCGGCCGGGCACCGGCTAATTGTCTCAAGCAAAACTTGATTGGGGCCATTGGCAGACACAAAGAACCCCTCGGCTAAATAAATAATGCAGATAACAAAGCCCAAGGGTGAGAAACAAAGAAACAATTCAAGAAACCTATCTCTCCCTTAGTCTCTTGCAAGGACTTTAATTATCCCAGGTTTGGGCAACATTCAAACCTTCCCCCTCCCCTCGCCTTTCCCCTTCCCCCGCGACGCTGCTGCATTTCAGAGCTCAAATGCCTGCTCGGGAAGAGACAAACTTTTCTGCCTCTGCCCGCCATCAGTCCACGTCTGCAGTAATTTCCACCGGCCATTTGCACCTAATTAGTACTCCGGGTAATTAGATTTGGAGGCAAGTAACAGATTTATTAGGCTTTCAAGAAACTCTTGATGACGGAGCTGAAGCTAAACAAACACCTCGGTGGGGAGCGGCCCCGGGGCGGCCGGGGAGCGAACGGCTCCCCCGGGCCCGGCTCCGGTTCCCCGGGGCCCCGCTCGCTGCCCCGACGGGGCCGAACTCTCTGCAGCGGGGGGTCGGGAGGGGGGGACCCGAACACACGCTTTGCCAAAAAAAATGGCCGACAAGGGGCCAGCCCAGACTTTTGAAAAGGTTAAGACTGTTACCCTGCGGAAAATATATATTTTTGGGGCAAAATTTCGCCCTTTCCTCCGTTGCCGGCTGCCGACTTAAAAAAAAAAAAAAAAAAAAAAAAGAAGAAGAAAAAACCCACAACCAAGCAAACTAACTCCAGCACAACTTTCTTCCCCAAACACCCCAAAGCTCCGTGTTTGGGATAAACAAGCCCACACGGGAGAGGAGCCGCCGCCCCGGGAGGGCTGCGCGCTGCTGGGGGGCTCCTGCGGGACCCCCGGGCCCCGGGGCACCCCCTGCCAGGGCCGCCGGTGCTGGTTTATCGGTGGTGCGGATTTTCCCCTTTTCTCCCCTCGGGGAAGCGCTTTGCCGCCCTCAAACGCTCTGAGCGGCTTCGCGGACGCGCAATTAGCGCGGATCCGGCCCCGCTTTTAACATCTTCCCCCCACCGTCCCCGGGGTGAAGCTGAGGAGGGGTAGCTTTGCCAAGGAGAGAGCTGGCATCGGAAGTGGCTTCGGCCCCCGATTTGTTCGCCAGTGCAAGATGCGCGAGAGCGCAAAACCGGTTTTGCTGCCCGTTTAAAAACGCGCAGACAAACAAAACAAAGCAAAACCCCATCAAAAAAAAAATATTAAAAATCCAACAACGGAACAAAACAAAAACCCAACCTCAAGCCTCCGCTCTGTTAAACTCGGAGGTATCACGCCGAGGCGCCAGCCCAGCGCGGCCGCCCGCGGAGCAGCTCGGCCGCGGCCGCGCATCCCGGGGCCGCCCCACAGACCGCGGAGCAACGGCTCCGCTCCGCAATCTGTCACCTTTCCCCCTCCTTCCCTCCCCCCTTTACGACCGCCCCGCTCTGCAAAGAACCCGGCTACCAGTTGCTCTGCCCTCGCTCAATAATAATTACCCCGTCCGAGAATTAATTATAATAAATGTTTTCTTGATAAACTAACGAGATAATCCGGGCGGCACACGTTCCCTAATTATGGGCCACCGGCCCCAGCTCCGCTGATCGCCCGGGATGATTAATGCAAGGCAGCGATCCGCGGCCGGGCGCGCAGGATGCGGCTCTGCCCTTGGCCGCGCTGCGTGGGGACGCGGGGCTGCCCGGGGGGGTGCTCAGCCAAGCCGCGGAGGGAGGAATCATGCCGGGATAGAAAAGGGATTTTGTTTTGTTTTGTTTTGCAAACGAGAGCTCCGTTCCCTGCCTGCACAGGGCTCCACCGCATTTCTTAATTTTTTAATCTTTTTTTCTTTTTCCTCACCCGGAGGTAGAGTTGATATTTCCCAACAAGGGAATTTTTCCCCACTGGGAAGGCGGCGGGGTTGGACCCGCCACTGGCTCTGCCGCGCAGCCCTCCGCGCTTCGCCCTCCAAACCAGCGCGCAGGTCCGCGGTCCCGGCTCCTTTCCGGCGCCGGCAAACGAAAGGGCCGGCCAGGAGCGGTGAAGCCGGACTCGGTGGGCAGCGACCTCCGCCGCGGAGCCGTTTGACCCGTGTCTGCCTCCCCATCGCCACCCGGTCGCATTTTTTAACTGCTTTTTTTTGTTGTTGTTTTCTTCCTGGTAATTTTTTTGGGGGGTGAGGGGTTCGAACTGGAGTTGCGTCTTTTCCAAAGAAATAAATACTCAAGCTAAACTTCTCGGAGGAGCCGAAATCTAAACAAATCTCTGCCGCCAAGGTTTTTAGCTCTAAAGAAACTTGTGCGGGCTCACAAGGACTTTCCCGACTTTCTCTTTGTCAACGCGGTGCAATTCAGAGGAGAGAGGCCGGGGCGCGTTATATGCGATCGGTATCTTTGGGAAGTGCTTTCCCACGGCTTAAAAGAAATAACAATTAAAAAAAAAATAATAAGATAAGGGAGATGGAAAGCAGCTCCAGCTTCTCTCCGACCTGGATGCCGTTCTCACCATCCATTTTACCCACTCCCAGCCACAAAGCTCCGGCCCCTAAAAACCTTCAAGATTTCTCCCTCTTCTATTTCCAGCCCGATTCTCCAATCGCCTCGAGTGCTCAAAGACATCTTTGCAAAATTACTTTGCTGAGTCTTCGCATCGCAAGGAGGAGGGGGTCTCAGGCAGGACTCAAGAAAGGGGAGAAATTTCTTCCCGGTTATTTCTAATTTTAAAAGTCCGCCTCGGGGCCAGGGAATAGCTAAAGGCCAAAGGATCAGGCCAGGGGAACAACAACAAAAAAAATAAAATAAAAAAATCATGTACCCAACGAAATCGCGGTGAAGAACCCAAGCCTGCCTGCGGAGGAACGAGTTGGTTCCACGCCCGAACTCCGCCCGTCCCCGGGAGGCAGCCTGGCCGCGGCGGCGGGGGCACGGACGGTCGAGAGAGTCGGTGGGAAGCTCCTTCCCGCTTTCTAGGATCTGAGTCTTTTCGCTTTTTTCACCCAGCAGCTCCCGGTCCCCGCCGATTCCCCCTCCCCGACGGACCCGGGGCCGCTTCCCTCCTCCGCCCGGCCTGGCCCGGCCTCCCCCGGGCAGCACCGCATCTCCTCCCGGGGAGCCGCTTGCTCCCTCCGTCCGGGGCTCACCGCTACCGACACGGCCCCCCTCCACCGCACACACACGGGTTTTTTTAAAAATAAATTTAAAAAAATCATCTCAATAATTTAAATTTCCCCATCCCTCGTATTTTTGCCTGCCGAGGAGGGTGAAGGATGAAGCGAGAGGGTCGAACTTACCTGCGAGCCTCGCCGGAGCCGCGGGCAGGGCTGAGGGGCGAGGGGTGAAACCTGCCGCCCGGGTCCTCGCCAAATTCAGGGGTCGGGCTGAGCTGGGAGAGAAAGCACAAAGCAGGAGGTTAGAGAGCTCGCCGCATGCACATGCCCACGACATCGGAAAGGGAGGGGTGGGGGGGGATGGGGGGGGGGGGGTTAGAGAGGAAAAGAAAATGTTTGAAAAAGAAGAATAAATGGGGGAGAAAAGGGGAGGGAACGGTGCAGGAGAGGGATGCAGGGATGCTCGGGGTCTGGGCTCGGTACATACAGAGCTGGCCGGTGCCGGAGCTGGTCAAGTGATTTTATTTTTAATAATAGTGGCAGGGTGCGTTGGAGCTGAGGTCTCTACCTCTCTCGGGGAGCTTTGCTGAGAAAGCGCCTCTCTGGCAACTTTTTGACGCAAACTCTCCAACCAATGGCAGGGAGAGAGTGATTGACACATCTAAGCCAGGGGGAAAATAATAAAAACACACAACAGGGGGAGGAAAAAACAGGCCGCTGCTGTACCGGGGGGACAATCAGGCGAGAAATAACAGCTACCGAAATGACACGAGAATATACATTAAAAGAACATGCTCGGTTTAAAAATATACGTTAAGGAGCGGAGCGTATGAAGTCATTGTACAAATTAATGTGATGGACAGCAGCGATGGCGTTAGCTTATTGCCTGGAGAAGGAGGGGAGCGGGGGGGTGTCCAGCAAAAAGCTTGGTTGTATGTATAATAGCAACAACAACAACAAAAGATATTAAAATATATAAGTAAATATTTGGGAAAAGGGGGATGCGGAGCATGCCAGGAGCCCTTGGCCCAGCAGCGCGGAGCTGAGAGAGAGGAAACCCGTGAGAGCAAAGGGGAGAACCCCCTCCTCGGGACAGAGGGGAAAGGGGTGCCAGGGTACCCCAGCCCCGGGTCTCCCCTACAGCACCCACGGAGCGGCCCGCACCCCCTTTCCTCCTTCCAGGGGCCAAGTGTCCCTGGGGCGAGTGGAATTAAGTCACCTGCGGGGGGAAATATAAATATATATATTTATATATTTATTTAAAAAAAATATATAGGGATTGACGGTGTAGAATGACACTTAGGCAGCGGCGCGGCGTTAAATTTGCAAAACACGGGCGTGCACATATTTTAATGGAAGTAAACTCGGTGCGGCTAAAAAGAGGTGGAGGTGAGGAGGGCCGGAGGGGGCTTCTCTGCTGCCGAGCGGAGCCCAGCCGGGCGCACCGGGGCCGGACACCGGGACGAGCTTCTCGCACCTCGCTTTCCTTCTCAACTTCTCCCAGGTCAAAGAAACCCCGAAAATAAAGCTTTGGCAAAAGGCAGGAGGACGGAGGAGGTTCAGGTCGGAGGGAGGGAACGCTCACACCACTTTTCCTCACTTCTGACAATAGGGGGAAAAAATGCAGCCGCTCGATCATTTTAATAGGGTGACCTATGTTAATGAAGTTATAGCAATTAATTCGCCTCTTTGTGGCTCTCTCTGAGCCTGGCTGCGTACAATCCAATGTGGTTGTCCTTGGACTTTAGCGCTGGCGGTGCAGCCCGGGTTGGCGGTTTGCAGGAGCAGGTTTGGGATGCTCGGGGCTGGGCAGGGTGGTTGGATGTTGTGAATTTGTTTGGTTGGGTTTTGTTTTGTTGTGTGGTTGTGTTTTTTTTTTGCTTTCCTCCCAGAGAAAAGGAGGAAGGAGTGGGCAGAAGGGAAAGAGGGAGGGGAGAGGAGGGGAAATTAAACAAACAAACAAACAAACAAACTAACTAACCCCTCGCACAAAAACAGCTGCAGCCCTGCCCGCCGCAGCCGCTCCCCCTTTGGCCGCTTTTTTTTTCCTTTTCTTTTCTTTCTTTCTTTTTTTTTCCTTTTTTTTTCTGCTAGGACACTTCTCGGAAAGTTGATATCCTGGGTACCCTGGCTGGTACTCCCCCCGACCCTCCCGGGATCCCCGATCACTGCACTCCTTGAAGTTATGTCTTGAGTGTCGTCGTCCCCCCGTGATTTTGAGGAGACTTTTTATGTATTTTTTTTTTTAAGTCGAGGTGGTTTTTTATTTTGAAGGTAACGAGGTGCAGCCCCCCCCAACCCTTCGAAGCATCTTCCTCCCCGTCTCCCTCCGCCAAACCCTTGCACACAAATCGGCGCCGGGCAAACCCTTTCCTCTCACCACCCCGCATGTCGCATGGCCACGCCACCCCTCAGCCTCTCCAGTAATAAAATATCCCGATTGAACCCTTCTCCCCCCAACCCCCCCTCCCCGCTCCGCTTTTGCCATCGTCTCCCGCCCCCACATATTATTTAATAACCTTAATCCACCTTGGAAGAATGAGAGAGATAATTCGTTCCCCGTGTATCCTGACCAGGAGGGTATTTTCGAAATCGATTAAAAATAAAAAAGGGAAAAAAATTAAAAAAAAAAAAAAAAGAAAGAAAGAAAAGGGTGTTTGGGGACTGAAGGAAGCCGGGCTGTGGCAGAGGAGGGCTGAGCAAGACAAGAGAAATAAAATTCAGTGCCTGACGAAAGTAGCCGGGAGAGGAGGTTTGGAAGCCCAGCCGGACTGCCGTCCCCACCCGCCTCTGCCCGGCCGTGGGGCAGAGCTGCTGCTGCCCTGCCTGCAGCCTGCCAGAGCAGCAGGGACATCCCAGCCTTTCCCTCTGTATCCTCCCCCCCCGCTTCCCCAAACCTCCCTCCCCTCAACCCCCAGCCTGAGAAGTTGGGAATAATTCACGCGGCCAATAAAACAAGTGGCGGAGATGGACAGTGTTACTTAAATAAACAAGGGTCTCTTTAAAATTCTCATCCACTTCAGATGTCTAAAGTAAGATTGTGATGATTTTGTCACGGTTTGGTAAATTTACCCCTTTAAGAGGCTTTCATAAATCCCAGAACACACCTTCAGCCAGATTTGAATATAGATTTAGGTTTTAAAACCCAGAAGCTGGGAACACCGCTTTATCAAAGAGAATTTCCCTTTAGCTTAGCAATGTGTCGGAATGGCTCTTGCAAAGATTGGATCTGAGAGGGGGAAAAAGGGGGAACCTTCTTTCCTGGAGCAATCCTGCACACAATTTGCAGCTGCCTCTCTCTTCAGCCTTCTGCAGCTCGGGGAAAAGTTGCCAAAAAAAATTAAGAATTATTGCAGCTGTAGGAACTTTTTTTTTTAAAAAGTATTTTTAATTTTCTTTCTTTTTTTTTTTTTTTTTTTTTACACTTTCCAATCTCTTCTGGTCCATTTGGAGAGCGTTTCAGAGCAGGTACAGTCCCAGAGAGCCAGAATAGCTGGGGCTAACGGGGAGTGAGTGGAGATGTGTGATTTTCTGCTCTCTAAGAACTTTGTGCTCAGAGAACCAAAATCTGCTTCTGGGATGAAAAGAAACTGTAACTTCTGCTTCTCAGTAAGTTCTCCAACTTTCTGATGCCAATTGTGTTACAGAGCCATTTTCTCTCTTTGCATAGCTGTGTTTCTTCTCTTCTCTTTATCCCTCTTTACTTCTCCTTCCTCTGTGTTAATTTCCGTCTCTTCTTGCTAAACGCGACCGTTTCGCGAGTGGCTTTATTGCTGTGTGTATCGCTCGCCAGGCTGATCGCACTGAGTTGCTGCCCTTGTGTGTTATGACCAAGGGAAAGAAAAAAAAAAAAAAAAAAAAAGAAAGAATCGTTTATTCAGGTCGGGTGAAAGTTAAGGAAGGAAGCAAAAAACCCCCAAAAAGAACCGATTTATTATTTGTCATCTTTGTATCTCTGATCGGCTCCGGAAAGCGATGCATGCTACGTACTTTTAAGCTTTTCCCTCATCGGATTTGTGTCTAGTTAAAATATTCCAGACTTTCCTTGAAGTTTATCTGCAATTCAATTACGGGTTGGGTGTTGGGGTTTTTTTTTTTGGATTTTTGGGTTTGGTAGCTGTTTTTTTTTTTCTCTTCGACACTTCCTCTCACCCCAAAAATCTCCCTTTTGGGAGTGCAAAGCCAGAGACACTGGCAAAGCTGTGTCACTTCGAGAACTGGTCGGATTCGTTTTAAAAACCTGGAATGACCAAAAAAAAAAAAAAAAACCCAACAAAAAACCCCCAAGCAACCAACAAACCTTGGTTTTCCAAGCCTCTGGTAGAGGAATGGGGATTTTTTGGGGGGAGGAAAAAATATTAAATTTTATATATATTTGCATTAAGGCAGCATTTTCGCCTAGGTGAAAGCAAGTTTCATAGCTGGGGGGGGGGGTGACAGGAGGAGAGGGGGGGATGGCTGGTGCATTTAGCGGTGATCTGTAATTTCCCCGAGCCAGACAAGTCCTAAAAATGCTTCCCCGACAGCAGAGAAAGTGAGGTCAGGGCTTGCACCTGAGGGAAGGTCTGATGTGCACAGGGAGGGGGGAGGGGAAAAAAAATAATCTTACCCATCCCCGCCAAAATTAAATAGATAAATAAATCAACAGATTAATTTTTATTATTTTTTTTTAATAAAGTCTTGATGCAGGGGGAGGCGCGGGGGGTGGGGGGGGAAATCCACATGTGAGGGCCGGTGCGGGGCGTCCCCCGGGGGCCGGTGCGGGAGGCTGGGGCAGGGGTGTGTGTCCCTGTCCCTCTGCGTGTGTGTGTGTGTGTTGATGAAAGGCGCTAATACTGCCAGTTTACATAATTTTTCTCTCCAGGCCATGAAGTTACCTTGATGAGCAGCTTTCTGCAGCAATCAGATTATAGCTCCCAACCCAGATATTAAAATAACGGTTACAGTCCCATATCTCGCGTGTTGGCAAACTTGGGAGAAATGAAGGGGTCGGGGGGAGGGGGGGGAGGGAGAGAAAGAGCCAGAAAAGGGGTTTTGTAGGAAAGAAGAAAAGAAAACCGCAGAGAAGCTTTAAACTAGTCTTTCGTTTGTAACCTTTTACAACCTTTATTTCCCGTATATGAAAAGCTCCTTTTATCGAGACCCAGAAAGAACTTTCCCCCCCCTCTTTGGATTTTTAATTAGAGCCCATCAATTGCAGCCATATATATAGGAATCGATATAAAGTAATCCGTAGAGATGGGCTAAGGTTTTAATCGAAAATCTTCTTTGCCATTCTTTGCAGATCTTCTTTAGCCCCTGGCTGGTGGAGAAACAAATGTTCATTACAGAAATAGCCCCCGAAACCCCCAAAACAGCCCCCCTCCCCCCAGCCACAACGCAGAAAGCTTGTAAAAGATCACAAACCAACTGTTGTTACCATATGAATGAGAAATTACTCTTATGTTTAACTTCAATTCTCCCTTGCAGGTAGTTAATTTTGGTATTGGAAACTTTAAAACTAGCTCCGAAGACTGCACTTATTTTTTATTTTCTTAAATTGTCTATGAGTAAGGGTATTTTCCTTGCGGGAATGGTCTGGCTTGTGCGCCCGCGAGTGTCAGTCTGTCCGGTAACAAAGATCCCACAAGTACAACATTTTGGTGAAACCCAGACACCGTCCTCATGCAGCTTCTCAGGCTCACAAATACTTTTTTTTTTTTTTTTTTCCTCTTTCTCTCCATAGTGTGGGGTTTCTTTCCTCTCTTTTTTATTTTATTTTTCCTCAAGTGTTTTACATTATGGAAAATTTAACTCTTTGCTTTCACGTGGTGGAATATTTCTTTTCTAATGTAAAAGAAAAAGGAAAGGAGGACAAATCCCAGCTCTCTCAGCCTTCCTCCTTTCTAAAGAACTAGGGCTGTTTTTCTCCAGGGGAAGGAGGGGAGTGGAAGCTAAATATTAAACAATGCAGGGAGCTTCGGGTTTATTTTGGTAAATTAATTGTGAGACTATTCTGGCTCCTGTGTGTTTCTGCATGATTAAACTGTGCTATTTGTTCCCCAAAGCTGCACATTAGCAGAAAGTGCAAGTCTGTTTTAAAGCATCATCCTCAGGTTTAATGTAAGCAAACTAGGCTGAGTGAAAAGTTTACCCGAGTAATTGCAGCTAAGAGTCGACTGTAGTTGTTTTAATCATTATTTTCTATCTGATAAGTGCGTTTTAAAGAACGGACCCTGCATTTTTTTAATCTGAAGGAAGCGAATCTGACCGTATTTGCACCCCAACCTCACATCTTATCTGTATGAAATTTCAATTTATTTAAAAGCCTGGTATTTAATACACTACATGGGCCACATTTAGTTTAGACAAACCCCCTCTTGTACTTTCTCCGTAATCACGCCTAATGAAAACGTGGGATTTTCCCATTATTAAAAAAAAAAAAAAGTGAAAATATAATGCATCTTCATTAGGAAAATTGACTGCTGTGCTCAAGACAGTTCTTAATTGAAAAGGCAACCTATTTTAATGGTGTGGTTGAGGAGAAGATTACATACTTTATCCAAACACAAAGACAATTAATAATGAGGACCAGGCTGCTGCCATTAACTCTAATGTAGTTACATCAATGTCAATGGAAGTGCTCGTACCTGAGAGGTGATGGGGAAACGCACCCCGCGGCCCCCTCCGCCCTGCCCGGCCACAGCTCATCCCCTCCTCCGGCACCGGCACCGGCACCCGGGCATCGCCGCCGGCTCCAGCAACAAAACCCAGCAGCAGCATCCCCGCCGCTTTGCCCCCCTCCCCCGTCTCCATTCGTATTATTATTTTTCTTTTAATTTTTTTTTTTCTTCTCCTAGTGGCAGCACAACCCCCAGAAGTTGTGCAAATAGCGCTCGCCCCCGCCGCCTGGTTTAAAGGGACTTTTAAGAGCTGCCTAATTCAGGACATTTAAGAGCATGACAATGCGGAGCGGTGGTAGCGGTTAAGCTGCAGTTTGCAAACGAATCCGTGCCCCACAGCCAAGGGAAAAGTCCTTTTACCCCCCGCTCCTTCCCAGAGCTGCCAAGCGCCAGCGTTCGCCCCAGCGACGCCTTCGCTTAAGGCATTTCTTCGGGCTTAAACAAATTCTTTTTTTTTTTTTTTCTTAAAAAAAAAAATTAGTCTTTCATTTGCTCGATTTGCTGATAAGGTGCATTTATGCCGAGCGGTGGTGGTTGAGGGCTTGCTCTGCATATTTTTTTTTTTCCATTTTTTTTTTTCTTTCCCTATCAGGGACCGTTCGGTCAAGCCACTTTCACCCCGCGGTGTTTCCGCGGCCGCGGAGGGGGCCGGGGGAGGGGGCTGGTGGAGAGAGGGAGAGCGCGGAGCGGTTGCGGATGGTGCGCGCTTTTCGCCGAGTTAAACAAAGTACTGTCCAAACCCCCCTTCCTCGGAAGAGAAGTTGATTTGATAATTACAAATAAAATGATTAAATCGGAGCAGCGCGATTTCTCCCTTCAGAAACAACAACAAAACACTCCAATAATCCATTCCCCCACCCCCGCAAACCTCTTCCTCCCCCTTCCCCTTCCCCAGCGCCATCCCTGCGGGCAACTTTCCCGCGGATCTTTGTCCTGCACCGAAAGAGGGGCACCCCTGAGCCTGGAACAGCAGAGCCAGTAACACCGGGGGGGGGTTCACTGCTGAGGTTCTATTTTTGATTTTTTTTTGGAGGGAGGGTTATGTATGAAAGGGAGATGCCGCCGTCCCGCATCTCCGCCCGGCTAGGGCGGAGCGGGGACGGGGGTGTCCCTTCTCAACCGCCTCCTATAGGTGAAAGTAATTTTTTTGGAGGGATGGAGGGGAGTATTTTGTCCGGTTTTGTTAAGTGTTTTGTGCGGGTCCCGCCCGGTGCCGGCACTGGGAGACAATGCGGCCGCCGGCTGCCCGGGGGGGCGGGCTCTCGCACCCCCTCCCCGGCGGCCCCCGGGCCTAATCCCGGTTATTCCCCCTCCGGCAGGTTTTAATCTCCACCGAGGGGGAGGAGAAGGAAGGATTGGGGTTAGAGGGGGGCTGGAAAGCGACGGTCCCGGTGCTGGTGCCCAGGCCCGCCCTCCCCTCCTACCGCCGCCGCAGCTGCCGCCCCCCAGGGAGGAAGCGGGGGGGCTCGGGCGGTCCCGCACCGGGCAGGGCGGCTCTCCAGGACGGAGGATGGATGGATGGACAGACGGACAGGGTTGTGCCCAGAATCCCCTCACGGACACACGGAATTGGCAATGCCTGGCCTCTCCTCGCAGATGGACGGACAGACAGGGTCGTGCCCAGCATCCCCGCACTGACAGACACGGTGCCATGTGGTTGCCCTCCAAGACAGACAGACAGACAGACATGAGGATGTCCAGCCTCCTCTCCCAGACACATAGATGTGATGGTAGACTGCCTTGCCCACCCATAACTCTTAGGCAGACAGACATGGGCACTGCTCTGCCCTTCCATCCATTCCGGACGGACAGACAGCCAGCCAGCTGTGGCTCAACAACCCACACGGAAGAGAGCTGCTCAGGCTGGGTCCGCCCTGGTGAGCAGAGCCAGGGACAGCCCAGGTGGGGCCGGGCTAATCCCCAGGCAGACAGACAAACAGACAGACGGGGCCATGCCCCTCTCTCCCCGCCTGGCAAGGGGGTGCCCCATGAAATCCCAGGCAGACCAGGTGGAGCATGGCTAATCCACAGGCAGAGGGGACGGGCAGGCAGGGCCAGCTCCAGTTCAGCCCAGAAACATCCAGCCGTGCCCAGCTGGTTGTTGGACAAACAGACCAAATGCCACTCAACCAGGTTTTTGCTGGGATAGGTAAAGTCTGACCAGGTCCCGTAGGCAGAGGGGAGATAACGAGTCCTTGGTTATTGCAGTGGGGGGATTTTTCTACCTGCGGAAAAAAAATAATGCAGCAATTTCCTTCCCTGAACAGGCAGGGAGAGGCAGAGCGGTGGGGTCCAAACTGGTTGTGGCCTTTAGGAGCTACCCTAACATCTGCAATCGGAGATAAAAAGAAAGTTCCTGCTGGTTTACTTCCAGACAAATGAGCCTGGCCGGGTCTTTTTGCTCTTTAGCAGCATCTGCCCACCCTCTGCACCTGATTCCTTCCAGGAGCCTTTCATCTCCCTCCCCTGCCTGCTCCCAGAGCCCCGGCAGATCTGCCCGTGGGCTTAATGGTATGGGAGGATGCGAGTCCCCTGGGATGGTGCCGTGCCCACCTCCTTCTTCTCATCTTCAATCTCCAGAGCACAGCTCTCCTTGCAGCTTCCCCTCTCCTGCGCGTACTCGGATGGCTGCTTGGAAAGGAGGTTTTGATGGGAGGAGAGGAATTTCATTTTCCTGTCCAGACACAGCCGTGATAGGGACTGCCTCCTTATTCCTCTAAAGTCTGTCCCCGTGAAGGCGACATTAATGAGACGCTGGTTTATGCCTGTGCCTAAGAAGCAGGAACTTGAACCAGATGCAGCAGGATTTTCCGTGGAAGTGTTCCTGCCTTCTGTGTTTATTTTCATACTGATGATGCAGGTAAATCTAGTGTTAACAGGTTGTTGAGATGTAAAAAAAGCCATCCTTTCATGAGTGCTCACTGCTAAACATTGTGATGAGGTCCTTTGGTGGGAAGTTGCTTGGGAAAATGAATGCATTCTGGGGGGACTTTTTGTCATTTCTTAGCCATGTCCTGTCCCCACATGCTGCTGGGGCACAGGGTTCAAATCAGTTGCCTGAACATGGTTGTCAGGAGCATCCAAGATGCTCCCGACACGTGCAGCACAGGTAGCACCAGCAGACAAGTTGCAGGAGATCTGTGCCCCCCTGGCTCAGCAGCTGGAGACCAGCTGGGACACTTGGGGACATCTCAGGTGATGCTGGGCACCTGTATTTGGGCAACAGAGCCATGCTTCCAGTCTGAGCTGCTCTAACCTGTGACAGTCAGTTCTTCAGCTCCTTCCTGGTGCAAGATGATGCCTCCGTTAAAGCTTTTTTGCATCCACAGCTGAAATACAGGACCCCTGCCCATATATTGTTCTGTACTCACTGTGACCATTTCTTGCTGTCACGTTTAAGTGGACCGCTGAAGTGGCTGCCTCAGTTGATGTGGTACCTTGATTGACGTGACGGCATTGAACACCAAGAAGGGTCTGAGTTCAGGAGGTGTTGACAACACACTCAGTGAGAAGAGAATCCTTCTGAGGTGTCTTGTTTTGGCCACCAAAAGCAAATTCTTGCTTGTTGGTGTCTACCTAGGGAGTGCTCAGTCTGTGAGTGACACCTGGAGAATCTTCCAAGCCCTGAAGTTCTTCTCCTCCTATGTGTAAACCCAAAGCCATCAGGATGAGGTGCAGGTAATAGATAAAACATGCTGGTAGTTTATTTGAAGCTTGCTGTGGCAAGGATGGATGAGAGTGGGGTTGGCTGCAGGTGACCATTTGAGGTGGAAAGCCATGATTAAGGCTCCGGCTTGTCTTTCTGCTCTAGTTCTCTGGGCAGTGCTGGGATCAGGGCTGGTGCAAAGGCAAGTTTGCTGAAGAGGAGGAAGGGCAGAAGCTGGCTCTTCAGCCCTGCCTGCAACTTGGAGGAGGCGGACGGAGCAGTGATGGTGATCGGCGCAGCGCTCACAAGTCCCGTTTGTCCTTGGGGCTGACACTTTTTCGTATGTGCAGGAAGACAGAATTGGCCAGGGCATGAATGTCCATCAAGGACTTGCTGTGCCATGTGCCTCCTCTGTGTACTACTTTTGAGGAAGAGTGTGTGTTTTCACTTCATCAACTCACACTCTTGTCTTCAGTGAAATGTAGGAAAGCAGTAACTTCCATCCCATTTTGGTTCTTGTAATATTTTGCTTTTAGCCTCAGCATATTTTTCTCCTATCGTACTTTGCTTTCGGACTACCTGTAGGATTTTGGAATGCTGCTGTAGGATTCTCACCTGAGCATGGAGCTGGGAGTAGGTTTCTATAGTTCCATATTTAGGGCATTTGTTGTGATTTAGTGTACACAGCCCATAAAGCTACATGTTTGACATCCAGTGAGAAATCCAGACCAAGTTGCAGTCTTTCCTTTAATTTGTGTAGTACAGCCTGTTATGAGCTATGTCAGCAATGTACATATTCCATTGAAACGCAACTTTCCAATATTTTTTTACATAAGCATTGTCTAGAGATGCATACTATGCTATAACCTACCAACTCCCCTTAACTTACTGCAGTTCTTATTAAAGAAACATTAGAAAAAGAAGAAAGCCAATTCCTTCCATGCAACTAAGTATTTTTAAACTAGAGCACATTTTTAAATGAAATATTTTATTTTTGTGCTATCTTCTTGTACCCTGAATAGGTTCAGCCTCTGTGCTTGGATTAATTGTTACAGGAGTTATTGTATAAAGCCTACTAGAAAAAAACCCAGCCACCTAATATAAACATCGCTGACTGTATTTTACCCTGCTATGTTATTCAGAAAATGTTTCTAGTGTGAGACATACAAATTATCATTGATGAAACACAGGACTTTTAACACTCCAGATTTTTTTTGCCTGCATTAAGATCATAAATCCAAGTCTATTTACTTAAATACATAGATGTGTAAGCTGTTTCTTGGGCAGAAGAGCAAATCCTGCAGCCCAAGTGGGCCACTATTCTGAGGAAAAATACTTCTGAGAGAAATGGGTCTCTGTTTTCACATTGTAGCACTGAGCCTCAGGATTCTGTACGTTTTTTTTCTTCAAACTTGGCCGCTTTGTCAAAGTTGTGCAAAACTCAAAAAAATCGTTCTGGAATGGAAAAGGAAAAATGTTTTTGAGAAATGCACTTGGGAACCTTAGAAAAATGTAGACAAAGATGTTGTGGACTGTAAAAAAAAAAATAAAAAAGCTGACCAACAATCAGGTATTCATGGGTGAACTCATACGAGAAATTCATGCTGAACAGAACTCTAGTTATCACTCTGTATATTATTAAAAACTTTAATTACCTTTAGTTATGAAATTAATCTAACAGTTATGAAATTAATCTATCATTTGAATACCTTGCCAGTGCTCATGAATTAATTCACACCACACCTGATGATACAGGGGTGTATTATTTGCAAGGGAGGAATGGTCTGACAAACTAAGGTCAAGCAAAAAGCTTGTGGAAGAACTGGTCTGATGCCTCAAATGCTTTTCACACACACACTGACATCCCTTTTTTCAGGATTCTTATTGCCTGTCTTCAAAATCCTAAAGGAACTAACACTCACAGCATCTTCCAGAGAAGGAATTTCAAATGGTCCTTGATGAAGCACCTTTTACATGGTTTAGAGACTCGGGAAGAAACAGGCAAACGGACAACTCTGTGTGAGGTCCCAAAGTGCTAAATTTCACCCAGGTTTATCTAAAAGATGTGTAAAAACTCATGTGGCTGCACATCTGAGACAGATCAAGAGTGCAAGGTGCTCATTCCAATAGCGAGCCTCCCAAACATTTGTGAAGAGTTATGATCCTGGACTTTGAGGGAGCTGTGGTGCAAGGACAAGACCATGCAGCTTCAAGGGCTTGATTTGGCTTCTTGCCTTAATTAGAACCTGAACAAAAAAAACCCCCGTTCCCTCACTGGAAATGAAAGATTTGAAAATTTATATCCTGGACAATTATTCCTTTTTAAAAGATGGAAGAATATTGAGGGAATCTGCCCAAGTTTGCTAGAGGCAGCCGTTCTGCAGCATCCCATCCCTGTTCCTCAAGAAATCAGGTGCATCTTGGGGGGAGTTGGGCATCTTCATGTGTCAGCACTCATCCCTAGCATACAGGACATCTTGGGTTATATAAATTAATAGCCTGGTGAGATTTTCTCCTTTCACTGAAATATTTCCTTCTCTTTTCATGCACTAATGTCACCGGTGTCCTTACAGTGAAAGTGGAGAAGAGCCAGGCTGTTGGTTCCTCAGGGATTATGGCAGCGGTGGCTGTGGAAGTGGCACTGGGTGTGCCCTCCTCTTAGAGCTGGTCTTTGTCTGCCTGTGTGGCTTGGGAGAGGGAAGGAGAGACTGGATCCCCAAATTTATTAAACCCAACAAAAGTGTTGCATCATGGATCAAATGCTTTCAGGTGTTTGTCCTGAAGGAACATTTACAAACCCATCAAATGTCAGTTTGTACTTTATTCTGCATTTCCTTACTCTTAGGGTAAAAGCAGTTTTTAAACTTGCCTTTCCTTTTGTCTTTTTTTTTTTTTCTTTTTCTTTTTTTCTTTTTTTTTTCCTTTCCCTTTAGGTCAACAATCCCATTCCTCCATGCTGAATCCTTATAAAGGCTTTAAATCACCTGGGAATGGCTCTCGCTCCCAAAATCCTCCTCCTGCAATTCCCCTCTGTTGTCCCCTGGCTGACCACTGAGATTTCCCTTTTCCTCGCAACGCTGCAGACAAGCTTTTAGTCTGAACTTTGTCCCAAACTGACTCTTGTTAGGCTATTCCTTAGCAAATTCATCCAGTACCAACTCATGCATCTGCTCCAGAAAATTCATCTAGTACCAACCCATTCATCTGCTCTAGACTTGGGTTTCCAATTTTTCCTTCTCTTGAGTTGATGCAGGAGGGAGTTTTTTGGTTGATGGGAAAGTCAGTATGTAATCCTAATCCTTCAGTAGGGTTTTGAGCCCCTTAGGTATGGAGCTGGGGGGTGATAATGCATTTTCTTTTTGGTGACTGAAGCAGAAAACAGTCAGGATGAAAGTGGACTATACACAACTGAAAATAGGTATTTTTTTTTCCTCCAGATTTTACAGATAATTTAAAAATCCTTGGAAATGTTATTTTTAACCAGCTGCAGACATTTTGCTTACCTAACATAAAATATTTTATTTTTAGGCTATTAAATTCCTTTAAAAACTTGATTTTCATCTATTTTCAACTACCATCTTCAAAATAAAAGAACATCCTTCCTTAAAAGAACATCCAAACGAACTTTTTTATTTTCCAGATTTCACCCACACTGACAAATAATTTTGGATGGCATGATACTCAAATTTTCAGTGAACTTACTATCTGTCAAGAAATAAAATAATAGCTTAATTCTCCCCACATGCTGTGACATCCCTTAATTCCTTAATTGCTTTAATATGAGCAGGTTCGGATCGTGCTTCTACTAATTTTTTCAAAAATTTCCATTATTGTACAAGTCTGCTGTAATTGTTTCACTAGTGGGAAGTGGGGGACGAAGGAAGGGAGCAGGGGTGTGAAGAACACCGTACCCCCTGCTCAGAGCATGTCTTTGATGCTGGCATCCAGTGTCATTGACCTGAGCACTCTAGAAATCATCACTGCTTAAAGTTGCCTTGCTGACAGTGCGAGACAGGAGACATTTGCCTTCTCCAATGCCAACAGGCGAAGATTTTGCAAAAAGAAAAAGAATGAGAAAAATCTTTTGATTAACCAGCTATACATAAAACCCCACAACTATGTTGAAGTGTTGGGCAGTTTTTTTGCTAATGCAGCATCCTGAAAGACGGCCGTAAATTCACATTGGGTTTGGTCATCCTTCTGCGTGGGTGTGAGCTGTGGCTCGTGGGGCTGTTTGGGTGGGGGCACAGGGAAATGCACTTATTTGACCATAACACAGCATGTGGAGGAGCACGAGTGAGTGGAGACCACCAGCAGTGTGGTTTGGTCTAGAGATTTCATAGAGTCATAGAATGCTTTGGGTTGGAAGGGACCTTAAAAGGTCACCTAGTCCAACACCCCTGCAGTGAGCAAATGTGTTTGAGACAAGGACGGAGCAACCCAGGCAGCCTGTCAGCAGCTTCCCCACGTGACAAACCCGGGGGCAACTCCAACACGACCGGTGTGGCCGCTGGTTCCGCTTGCCAGAGAGCCAGATGCCGCTGCTTGGAAGAACCTCATCCACAGCTTGCTGCCGGGCTCCTGTGATTGCTGTCCAAAGAGCAGCGGCGTGGCGTGCTGGGAAGGCTGGGATCCCACCGTTCCACTATGATTTCTCCCTCTCCCAAGACTGCTATTTTAAACTAAAGATGCAAAAAAAAAAAAAAAAATTAAAAAGCCAGCTGCAGATTTTACACCTCGCCTTGATGTAATCAAATATCTTAAGTGCACGGTAAAAAACATTCCAGTGTAATGAGAAAAAATATTACAAAATTGTGACAGTGGGAACCCCCCCTCCACAAACCTCTGAGTTTATTCCTCTAATGGCTGAATATTGAGATGAAACAAACCTTTTCCTTCTGATGGAAGTAGTTAGGACATGATGAGCATATTGGTTAATTAACCAGTTAACATAATAAACTCATCCTCAGGTTGTAGTGGCTATGATGAAAGAGTGAGAGCCTCTCTGCTGATCGCACACCGCTCACTTAAGTGGATCTACACTGATTTTTTTCCCAGAGAATATTTTCAATATTTTAACTTGCTGGGAAACATTTTGAGAATAGTTTGACCCAATGTGTCAGCAACTAGAAAGCTCTGTTTTCAGCTAACATGAAGTAACTTTTTGGCACCATGAGGGTAATGGATCAGGTCAGACAATGCAAAGTTGAGCTCAAGAGTAAATATAACAACTGCCTCAAAGCAAAACTCCAGCTCTGTTTTAAAGTGTTTGCACTGGCCATGTTGGGGCCCAATTTTGTAGCAGATGTAGAGCAGGGCTGCTCCTTTGAGGACACAGCCCAGAAAGGTGGATCAGATTTGAGGTGCCCACAACTGCTCATCCATCACCTCCCACTTTGCTTTTACAGACTACAGGGAGCTACTCCTGTGACTAACACATTTTCCTCTGTTCCATCCTGGTTTTGTTTTTAAATTCAGCTATATTTGTTGGGTGCTTGGGTAAAGAAGAGGAAGAGCAAAAAAAAAAAGAAAAAGCAAAGTCTTCTGTGAGGGAGACAAGCTTGATTCCATTTAAAACCATTTGCAACATGGAATTAAAATGAAAGAACAATGTAAGACAATATTACAGCATTCATTAGATTTTGCTACTGTTGGGCTGCTACCTGCACGCTCAGTCCAGCAGCTTTCCAACCAATCAAGTAGTGCCACGTTGCTTGATTTAAATAACCCCCAAGATCCTCCTCCATTATTTCCGCTGGATTTTCTCTCTGCCATTGTTCAGCTCTAACAGCGCCTTCTGAAGTGCTGAACTTGTGAAAATGGCTAGGGTTGAGCTCTACCTGTTGCCCATCTCCCTGGTGTAGCTTAAGAGGAAAAAGGGAGAGCATATCTCCAGCTGGGGTAGGAGGATGTGGCCCGAAGAGTCTTTAAATGAAAGAAAGTGGTGAAACCTCCAGTGTTTTCAGCTGGAACAAGCACTGAGGTAGCTGTAAGAGAAGGCACTGCTCATTCTTCAACTCTCTGCTTTGTAGGCAATGAGTCCCACTTGTCTGACTTCTTTGTCGCTTCAAGGTCTTTTCCCTGGAATGTGAATTTTTGGGGTATCCTAAACCAGAGTAGATTGAGCCAAGGGAATAACTGTCTGATGTTTCCTGGGATATTAGGTGCTGAGTGGTATTGCACCTAACTACTTGATGTTGTACTGTGTCTTCTTGTCCCAGATGTGCAGGCACCCATGAAAACAAAGAAAACAGGACAAGGACTGAGAATAGGTACAACATTTGTGTGCACCATGCAGTCAGTGAATTTCATGGATGACCTGTACTAGCTGTGCTGGAGAGCCCTGGGGCAAACAAAAAGATATTTCTGTCCACAAGATGCCCAAGAGAGTCCGCTAACATAATTTTTGCTATTGTTGCTAGAAATCCTGTGGTAGGAGAAGACCTCCCTTGAGGGGCAGTGGCCTTGCATCAGCCTATAGGTCTACATCAGATAAAGATTTTTTAACTGGAGAGTTTAGGATTTTCTGTGTTGGCAAGTCTTTGCATTTGTGCGTTAGTAACTACTTCTGCAATTGCCATATCTGAGCAGTCAAGGGCCAGAAGCTATAGGGAAATACCAATGGCGTTTTATACTATGTTCACCAATTCCATTAGATGGGCTCCTGGCTGCATCTCTTCTGGCCAAAGTGATTGGTAAGGTTTTTGTTCAACCTCATACCAGTCTTTGCTTCTAGTGTAGCATCTAAGGGTTATACCCATTTCCTGGTTTTATGGTGCTGTATTTCATCAACGCCCCTTTGATTTCCCTTCTTGTGGTGGTGTTTCAATAGCTCATACTCCTGATTAGCCAGTGCAGAAGCATGAAGAGGGGGAGCCATGGCCTCCAGTGGGATGGAGAGATGCAAACACCAACGTTGCAGAAGACACAGCTTATTCATTCATATTTATTTATGGTTCAGATGTGGAGTAGGAGTACTGCATTTAAAAGGAAATGGTTTGTGCTTTTAATAAGGCTCTTCACTTGCAGCTGTTCTGATATAACCTTTGCATTACCCACTGCATTTTCCTTACAGTATTCTGGCTTTATGGTCTGCTGACTGACAGACATGTATCTTCTTCATTACTTAAAAACCGTGATTGCTTTATAGCAATCTCTCTATGTATACAAAACAAACATTATTTCAGTTTGCTTTTATATTTTTTATATATAATACAAATACATTATTGTTATTAGTTGAATATGGAGAGCCTCTTAAAATGGTCCAAGCATCATCTGCTTTATTAGTGCCTGCTTGATAAAGCTTCCACGTTCTACAGTTAGTTTGCTTCTGAGGATGCTAAGACTTTACAATATGCACTGAGATTTTGATAAAATCTCATCAAAGCCTGCTAAAAGATCTCCTTTATCTATTTTGATTGGCTTGATTACATTGATTAATGAAACACTGGAGGATTTTATGTGATGGGATTAAATAATGCAATTAGTTTTAATAATTTTTTTTCTAAAAAATAGAATTAGGTAGGAACAAAAGGGAAGAAAGAGAGCAATGTTCTGCATATAGTGTTCATGATAAGTCGTAATTCTTTGCTTTACCCCTTGGAATGGTGGCATTTTACAGACTTCAGATGGAGCAATGCTCAGGAGGAAATAAAAGTGAGAAAGTTAATACTGGGGTGAACCTCAACACCACAGTATTTTACAGACTGTCACTCATGCCAGACCTAGAAAGCAGTATTGTTGGCACCTTGAAGGCAGGTCATTGCTTTGCTGTACTGGCCACCTCCTTGTCCATCTCTGGTTGTTTACAGGAGAAAGGGGGTTCTGGGTAAGAAGAAATTATTTTAGTGGGTTAAGTATATTCAGAAATTTGCAGCAAAAGCTGTATGCTAGCTCCTTGGCCATGCCCAATTTGGCACAAACACACTTTGGAGCCTATATGCAAACTCCTCCACTGATAGCAATGAAATTGCTATAGCATCACCACCTAAGGATTTTCCCCAGCACAACCAATGTGTCTTGGGTTCAAGAAGAGAGATTTATGGAAATCAGAAAATTAAAATGAGTGTAGTCGCTGTCCTGACTTCTGAAAGCAGGTTCACAACCAATGTAAAAGGACCCAAAAGACACTAGAAAAAGAGAAAATTGTATTTCTTATACTGACTGTTCTTCAGTTTGGACTCATTTGGTAAGTTTACACAGTGCCATCTCTCCCAGGACACTGTGCAGGGGCCTCCATGATTTCTGTGAGGATTTCCATCCCACGTGGGCTTTGAGAGAGGTACCAGCGGGTCCGACTGGCACATTTACTTTCTCCTTCAGAGTCAAGGCTGCTGGATTCTGTTGCTGGGTCTGCCCTGCATGCTCTGGTCGGTCCTGAGCAAATCCTTTAGACCCAGACTCAGGTACCCTTATGGGTCCCCCTACCTAAGAAGAACATAGATGTGTGTTATCAAGACAGTGAGGAACAGTTCAGTTCCATGTTATTCATGACTGCTGGTCCTTAGTTCCCAGTGCGATGAATGGGAAAGGGAATTGAGAATTTAAAATATATCCTTATAGTGTCCTGTTCCCAACTCCTCTGCATTCATTGTGTTGGAAGTCAAGAACTGGTCTGAATTGTTTATCATTGTCTTGAACTGAAATACAGGTGCTTAGGTCAACTAGCATAGGAGGTCTAAATAGGGCTCCCCTTTTCTTTGTTCTTCATTTTCCTTCACTATACAGCAGCTAGGCTAATGTTCATGTGCCACTTGGGGGTTCAGTGATGTCTAACTGCCATTTGTAATTCAACCGGGAGATCTTGCAGGCATGTGGCAATACCAATGCAGAGCGTCCTTGCTGGAGATCGAGGTCTTACTGGCATTTCCTACACCTAGAATATCAATTCTAATTGCCGTTTATTTTTCTTCTCATCTAGGTATATCTCTATATCTTGTTTACTGTCACTCTGCACTAAGCTGTTACTTCAAAGCATTTGCCTTGAATAATCACAATCAGTAAACTGCATAACAGCTTTGTTAAACACACTGCCTCTTCCCTTATGGTATAATTCCTGGGAAGAAAAGACAAGTAGAAGTCGTGCATTTTGAATCCAGATCTGATTTCAGAGATAGCAGTCAGCTGAATTACGTACACTCAGGGCTTAGAGAGGTTTGGGTCTACGTTTTTTCATTTGGGATCACCTTTGTTAGGAAGCAAGTCCTCAATCAATCGGTGCCTTTGGCAGAGTTTACTGCCTCTTGAGTAAACTCGTCTTGGCAATATTGGGTACTAGGTAATGTGCAGACCAGAGACGTGTACCTGCAATAAATGCTTGAGAAAGCCCTTGCTCTTTGCCCTTATGACCTGGAACAAACCAGAAGTTCTCTGTTCAATCACTTACTCTGCTTGTTTCTGTCCTCACTCAGCCTTGCAGCTCATCTTTGTACTTCTCCACGTAGTGGGTCATGGAGAAGTTGCATCACTCATGTGCTCTGCAGTTGGATTTGTGGCTCAGGCACTGTAAGAATGAACATGCTGGTTGAACCCAAATGGGATCCCCTTTTATATCTTTTTTTAATAGCTTTTACTTAAACAGGATCCCCTTTTATATATTTTTTAATAGCTTTTCTTTTCCAGTTCATAGACTGACTCCAGATATTTTAGCAGCGAAGGTGTGAGATGTTGTACTGGATCACTGTGTGACCCTGGGTACATCCCCATCCTATCCTTTATATGTTTTGATCTGTCACGCTTTAAACTCTCCATAGTACAGTGTCTCCTACATCATGTTTGCATCACAGTCGGCTCAGCGGGGTCCTGATCTGATTGGAAATGTAGTATGGCATCAATATTTTATCTCTGACCCATACACAACACAGCAGTTCAGTTTAGTCTTTTACTGCTAGTAGCCCGAATACGTATATGGGTCATAGCTCAAAACTGCTCAGGCTGAGATAAACTAATTTTCCTGTTAAAACAGGTTTCTAGATGATCTGTTCTGAAGAAAATGTTGAGCCTTTGTTCGAAGGGCTGTCAGCAAGGAGCTGAGAATGAATGTAGGATGTGCAGAGCACTGAGAAGATAGCATCTATGTGTAGAGTGCCTTGGCCAGAAAAAAAGCCTCAAGGTCTCCCTTTGCTTACTGCTGTGGGTCAGGGAAAAAAAGAAAGAGGATTCAGGTGGAGAATGAATACTTTGAAGAGGTTCCCACCCCATACCTACGTCACGATCCCTGCCTGCACACCAGCCTTCTCCACAGTGAGAATTCAGACACAAGGAGGCAGATCCCAAAACCACAATAACTAAGTAGGAGGCTGAAAATGATGTTGGGTTTGGTTTTGTTTTGTTTTTTTTCATGAGCGGAAGTCCTCTTAGCATCTGAAAATTCTCCTCTGTACTGCAAAACTCGCTGCTTGCAGACTGCTACAACAAGCTGAGATCAGACTCTGTAAGTGTCGTCCCTTTAGGGCTGTCAAGGAAGTAAAATATTCATCCCCTGAGGCTCTGCCATGGAGCAAATATATTAACTAACAAAAATAAATCATACTCTTTTCTAATAAAATATTCAATTTCTTGTTTGTTCTAACAAATATAAGAAATGGAAGTTTAATCAAGAAAAACAAGACTTTACATCAGACCACAAGGTATTCTTGGCTAGAAGTCTGCAAATATGCTTGAATAATTCTGGTAACAGTAAAACTGAGCCATCCAGGAGGTAGCTCCTACACTGACTTAGAGTGACAGGATTTGGGGAGACAAAGAAGTAGCCAAATTCACCCTGAAAAATTATCATTTATGAAAGTTTTTCTAATGTCTTGTCTTGAAGCCTGATATGGATATCTTTGAGGTTTCTATTCTCTTTATTTGTTTTTTTGGAAGAGCAGACATGGTACTAAATTGTCAAAGAATCAAAGCAGGGAGGGGGCTTAACCTGCCTGGGAGTTTTCCTGGTGATTCCTGCCTAGAAGAGCAATTGTCTTCCTTCCATGTACCAGTGCTTCACATTCTCCTCACCATGCAGAATTTCTTTCATCCGGTCACATTAACATGGACTCTGAGACCGATAATTGGCACATATAGATAAGAACTCCCCCTGTCTTTCTCCCCTCCAAAAACCCAGTCCCTATGTCTTCCCTCTGCCAAACTCTGCATTGTTTCAACCCATGGCCCAAACAGACTGTAAGCCCTCCACCAAAGTTTTCATGGATAACATTGCAATCTTTGGAACAAATCCAGAGCCAGTTTGAAGATAATAGGAACACTGAGTGCTAAATAACGCACTGACAGAAGACATGACACCATGCTGGCAGAAGACATGTGTGCACGACTTTTATAGTAACCAGGGCACTCACTGCTTGATAGTCAGAGGATGACAAAGTACAATATTGAAAAAAAAGGGTACTTTTTAATATCTCATGACTTTAGCTGGAGAAGATCATGTGTATTCCAGGAGAGAGAGAGAGTTGGTGTTCTTTGCAAATGGTCCTATGCATAGGGAAGCTGAAGGTGGGTCTACATATCGGACAGGAATTTCTACTAAAAGGATCAGCTCGGGAAGTTAATGCTGGTGGTATGTAAAGGCAATTGATAGGTTTCAGTGTCATCACGTCATGGAAAGAAAACTGAACCATCTCCAGCTCTTAAAGTTATTTAAATTATCTTTTCTCCACCCTAACTGCTAGTCTTCAATCTGTACTCTCTATGCTTCTGCACGTCCCACTTTAGAGACACAGAAGAGTATCTAAACCATCTTTCTATGTGTTAGCTCAACTTATATTTCAAGTTAAATTAATTGCCTGGAAAACCAAACTTATCCATAGTATTTTCTGCAATCTATGTCTCAGCTCAGAATCCCTTAATAAGAGCACAAGACTTTAGAGCAAACCCTTCCCACAGCTGATATATTTTAGGTACTTGCATCCTGCATTCAGACTAAGGAATTCAGCTGGAGGCAGTGCTAGGCCAGAACCTGAGGCTGCATTCTTGAAATATGGCCTGGTCAGCAATTTCTTAGTGCTGTGCCTTTGTAGGTGGAAGTTACACAATGGGGAAAAAAAGGAAAAAATCAGAAAGTGGTGAGGTCTCTGTCCTTCTTGTATAGGAAAAGCCCTAGCACTGTGGCCAGGCTTGAAGCTGGACGTTGCACAAGTACTTGGCTGCGTTTAGGAGAGATTGCTTGTCATCTTGCTAGACCCAGCCTAAACAGAATAAGGTCACATGTTTTCAAACATCCTTAACTCCAAAACTCTGTATCTTTCTTTAGAAGAGGTGCTTTGTGGTGTCAAGGAGCTCATGATGCTGATTTGACAGAGATGGAGTGGGAATCCCTTTGCTGAAGCTGTGGAGGTGAGGAGGCTGAATACTGAGAGCACTTCACTATCGTGTGGAATAGCTTTATCTTTTATTGCTTGTGCAGGACCAAGCACTTTCACTTCTACAGATTACTTCCGTTTGAAGCCTTAACCACACACTGTAATGTTTAGATATAAAAAGAGCACGGAACACAAGGCATAGAGGAATTAAATTATATACTGTATATGCATGCAACAGAATGAACCTAGCGCAAGCCCCATGTTATCTGTGAATATCTGTTCCACTTCATGAGAGCGCTTTCCTTTATTTACGACAGTTTTCTAGTGGTATCAGTGGGGTTTGTGTGTACTGTCTGGAAGAGGGCGGACTTCTGCTCCTTTTCTTAGGCAAAACCCCCAGCCAGGAACAAAGGCTCTGATGACAGTCAAAAAATGTCTCTATTCACAAGCACTCGTTACAGGTGATTGCTTATGTATTAGAGATGCAAATGACAGTTTTGTTTCAAATGAGGTAAATCTAAGATTAAACTCCCATCGAAGAGTAAACGTTCCTTTTACCTTTCATGTGTAGTAGCTTGAAAGAGCCTACACAACAATAAATTGCATTACAGAAGCTCCCACTGACACAACCATATGTTAGCAGTCTCTGTTTTGAAGGGTTACAGCTCGGTTGTAAGAATTTGCTGTGGGCTGAAATTTGGCAGTCTCTGCTCAGTAGTTAGATTTAAAAACGGAGCTACAAATGCATACCAATGCCTCGCAAGCCACCTCGAAAAGCGCAGAGGGGGGAAACGCCAAAGCTGGTTGAATTCAAGTTTGACGCTTACACGATTCGGAGCCGCTGCCAACCTGGTGAAATGAAAATGTTCGTGGTGCTAACGTCCTGCCTGAGTGCCTCTTCCCTTTAAGAAAATGTTAAAAAATAAGCTGCAAACCACAATGAGGGAAAGAACTGCCTTCTGGCACCGCGGCCTCAGCAGGTTGCAGCTCCTGGGGCTGTGGGAAGACAATGACCTGTGGTATTCGGGAACATGATCAGCTTGCAATGAGAGCCCGGCGAAAAGGGGGGGTGAAGAGTGAAAGGCTGAAAGTTGAGGAACAGCGGTGTTTTTCTTTTTTTTTTCTATATATTTTTTTTATTAGTTCTGAGTCATGCTGCCTTCTCGGCTGCAAGGAATATGGAAAGACTTCCTATCTGCTGCCCAACTGTGCTGGGTGGTTATGGGGAAAGGAGGGACAGGGCAGAGGTCTGTAATGAATTAAATGATGTAAGGCTGTTTAAAAAGAAAGAGGAATATGAACTCCTGTCTTCTCTGCATTTATGTTCGTTATGGGTTTTAGTGCTGATTTGATTTTTTTGGTTGCTTTAAGATGAGGAGAGTTCAGCCCCTTTCCCATTAGCTGTCAGGCTTCTCTGGAGATGATGGATGTTCACATCTACACACTTGGGATCTGTGTCTTCCTTTAGTCTAGCTGGATGCTCTTATGGAATTATGGAAGATGGGGCTTGAAAGGAGGTCATGGTGTGTCTGGTCCACCCTGCTGCCAGATCAGTTTTGAACCCAGTCTGCAGTGTGGCAGGTATGGGTGAATGTCTGGCAGGAAGGCTTTTTTCTTGACAGCCTTCTGAAGACATCTGTTGTTGGCATTGAAACGTTTTTTTGTGGGCAACAAGACAGAACAGCAATAACTTACTTCTAAGTTGTCCATGAGGCCATTTTGCATATAAGCCACAATTTTGGCAGTGTTAGAAAAGAGGTGCTATGTACTCATGCCTAATTTGGGTTTTAGTGGACACTAGAATGAGTGTCCTTTTTCTCCTCTCCACCCTGGTTAGATGTCCTGGCAGTAGTGTACAAAGGACCTTTAATTCCATCATGGGCTAATTCCATCCTCCAGAGGTTAATTTGGAAAGGACTAAGCTTCAAATGAACAATTCAGTACTGCTTTTAGTGTACAAGCAATTTCTTGTTGATGATCGTAGGGGATAATGTAGGGTCGATGTGCAAGGGGAAGCTGTAAGCGTGGTGTAGACAGACGTGTGCACTCTGGATCCCTTTAAAAGGAATTCATTTAGCTGAAGGAATAAAGCTCTGATTTGGGATGCAGCAGGCTGTGGTGTGGTCCTTCTGAAAGCAGGGTGGGAGGCAGTTCACCTGGTCTTTTGCAACTGCAAGTGTTGTGTGTATTTGCTATAAAACTCCAGTTCATCACGGCCGTTCTAACGAGGCTTGACAAACTTCAACCACCGTATGTGAAGAAGTATAAATCACACTATTTCCTGTTGGGTAGGCAAATGTAGGAATGTGTTATTTGAATTGCCTAGACAAGTTGACAGCTTTCTTCTGTAGTTTGTGTGAGTGACTTTTAAAGTTGGGTCAACCTCAGCAGGTTCCAAACACAGCCTGGAATTAGAGAGGGGATAGGAATTAGGTCTGTTAGCGCATGCTTGTCCTGCCTACCTGGATCATAGAATCATAGAATCATAGAATCACAGAATCGTAGAACGGTTTGAGTTGGAAGTGACCTTAGAAATAATCTAGTTCCAACTCCTCTGCCATGGAGGGTTCAATCTACTGAGGTCACATGTCTGTGTGAACCATCTCTCATATGAGAACATGGAACTCTTGTTCTTGGTCTCATTCCTGCTTTTAGTCCCCAAAATCTTATTGCCTGGTACCATTTGGATCTTCTCAGCTGGAAGAATATAACCCCCCCCCCAACAAATGTTCAGGTATGTAACCAAGGCAGCAAATTTCTGCATGTAGGAGCCCAATAGTCCACTCAAACCAGGAATCGGAGAAAGAGATGTCTCTAAAGTGTGTTTCAGGTCCTGGATAGGCTGAATTATCCTGTGGACATGCTCCTTTCTTTGATGACTTTGATGACTTCCCAGGGGACGCAGAGAGACAGTTGTGTGTCTGCCTTGGACAACCCAAACCAGGTCAGAATGGGTCAAAGCACGAGCAAATTGTTGGAATCCAGACGGGAAGGCAGTGCACAGGCATGAGCTGAACCTTTTGTTGTTGCCTTTACCACAAAACCAGCCTTCCTCTGCTGAACAGTCTCCCGAGTTACTTTACAGGGAGGATCTAACATGTTGTATGAAAAGTAAAGAAATTAAATAGCAAGTGTTCCACTTGACCAAAAGGTCAAAGTCTGTGCGATTAAAACGCTTTGTTATTTTAAGATCAGGGAATGTCACATAACCATTATATATAAATGGCAAAGTTTCTGTGTGCGCTGACTGCCGAAGAGCATCGCTATCTCTGTCCTTGGAGGGGGGAGAAGATGAATCCGCCTTCCTGAAGCAGTTCCCATGTCCTACAAACACTGTTTGCATGGCCGGCAGGCAAAGAAATCCTTGCAGCTGGCGAGATTAAATACACTTCTCCTTTCCAGTTCTCTGCGTACGATGTTGTACTTCTTGCACCGCTGTTCTTTGAGTGTGCTCGTGCTGTTTTCTCTTCTCATCCTCTTTAAATTAAAAAGGCAACCCCAAAACTGGTGGAAAATGTATTGACTTCACAATGCAAATTTTTGTTCCTCTGGAAAAGCCTCGCTGCTTGGCAAGTGGGCGACTAGTCCATGTGGCAATACAGCAAATCCAACAAGACTGACTTTGCCTTGACTTTGACAGGACTTGGCGGATCTGCTCCGAATCACAGGGTGCTGGGATGTGACTGTGAGACATAAATAAATGCCCACAGAAAGCTGGGGTGATATACTTGGGCTTTCCTTCTGTCTTCCCAGCTTTGGGAAATCATAGGATGGGGTGTCAGTGGATTAACTAAGTATTTAACTTGATTGTTTACAAATAACATTGTTACAAGTGGATCGTTCTGCTTCGGACTTTAAGCAATGTTAGATTTGGATTTAAATTATGAAGTCCAGCACATTGATGGAGAGAGAATGAGAGTAGGTCAGGAAGGTCATTAACAGTTAGAATAAATATTTTGAAGTTCACATAATTCATAATCCCAGTCCCCAAATCCTGCCTGTTATAGAAATGTATTGTGATAATAATACTGACCTGAAATAAACTCTCTGAATTAGCTAGTTTTTTCAAGTATGCCAGACAGAGCTGCAAATTCAAGGAGGATAAGGTCTGAAGTCCCAACAAAACAGCCTTTTTCTGCTGGTATCCCCTAACACACCCTGGGATCTCTTCCTTTAATGATAAAATGCTTCTTTTTCAATTCTATGTGCACCGCTTCACCGATGGATTCATGAAATTGCACTTAATCTTCTGCTGTGAAGAAGATATCAGAAGGGTCAAAGGAAAAAAGAGAAAAATTATATTTTCACATGTATTTTTTTGTATGTGAATAAACATGTACAAAGCTTTATAGCCTGGACAGAATAAACTGTGGTGAGATGCTGAACTCTCCTCTCTCTCTGCATTCCCATCCCATGTCTTATTTTCCCTTCTGCTTAGTGGGAAGAGATGCAAAAAGAGCAATTTGTCCTTTGCATGCTGTTTTGAGAGTTGAGGGAGTGTCTCGACTCGCTCATGAAACGATGAATTATAGATTCATTGAGCAATAGGGCTGGAAGATACCTCAGAGACCTCCAGTGCTGGAAATTGCACCGTCTCACCAGATAATCTGTTCCAGCATGTCACCATCCATCTGTTAAGCAGAGACTCACAGCATCAGCCTTTGCCTTGGGCCTTCAGTCCTAGGCAGGCTAGGATGGTTCTCTGCTGAACGGGAGATTGGTGAACCTGCTTTGCTCCTTGCACGCAGATTATTTTGTATTTTGTCACTTGCCCAGCGCAGAGACTCCTGGCCAGACTCCTGGTATTCACAACCTACATAGAGACCATACGGCAAGTGTGTTAGAGAGCTCTGCTCCTCGGTGCTCAGGACTTGTGGATGGTCTGCTTTAAGCTGTCTTCATCCTTGATGTCTGAGACGGTGCTGTATTTGGAGGGACTGCTAGGAAATGTGTCCCATGTGCTGTGTCACCTGGTGGGGCAGAAGTTGAGTTGGGTCGGGTGGAGATGGGTGACAGGAAAGGCTGTGGCTGTGGTCTGTGCTTCTTCTCTGGCTGCACCTCTTCATAAAGAGTCCGAAGAGTGCACAGCTTGGGTCACAGAATCACAGAATCACAGAACGTTAGAGGTTGGAAGGGACCTTAAAGATCATCCAGTCCAACCCCCCTGCCAGAGCAGGATCACCTACAGTAAAGCGCACAGGAACATGTCCAGGCGGGTTTTGAATGTCTCCAAAGAAGGAGACTCCACAACCTCCCTGGGTAGCCTGTGCCAGGGCTCTGTCACTCTCACAGTAAAAAAGTTTTTCCTCATATTTTTATGGAACCTCCTATGTTCCAGCTTCCACCCATTGCCCCTTGTCTTGTCAGTGGACGCCGCTGAAAAGAGCCTGGCTCCATCCTCCTGGCACTCCCCCTTGACATATTTATAAACATTAATGAGGTCACCCCTCAGCCTCCTCTTCTCCAAGCTAAAGAGCCCCAGCTCCCTCAGCCTTTCCTCACCAGGGAGATGCTCCACTCCCTCCATCATCTCTGTGGCTCTGCGCTGGACTCTCTCAAGCAGCTCCCTGTCCTTCTTGAGCTGAGGGGCCCAGAACTGGACACAATATTCCAGACGGTCATGGATGTCCGTCTCCTTTTCGTAGTGAGAAAATGTTTTTACACCAACCCAACCATCATGGCAGTTCCACAATGTGAATTGTTTAGAGCTTTCCCCCAAAAGACCTCTCAGCAAAGAGAATTTGTTTTCCCTTATCCCTTTCTGCCCCAACAGACAACATTATTTCAACACACAATCCATAGTCCATGCAAGATCTACTCACTGTGCAGATTGTACGTTGCTTTTACATTACACACACATGCTATTTAACGTACTTTTTATTTTTTTTAAGAGCAGCCTAAGAATCCTTACTAACACAAATCTTATTTTCACATGTGGCTCTCTATAATGAATTTTTCAAAGATTTCCACACCTACTCTAAGTGAAATTATATCTTGAGGAAAGTATAGCTTGTTTGTTAATTCTGAACCACGTTGAAGCTCCTGCCTTTTCTGTTTTAATCTAAATTGCTCTTTTGAATGTATTTTATATTAGAATTTGGAAACAGATACAGTTCTTTTATTTTTACTTGTCTTCTAATTTTTTTTTTTACACACAGGGTTGAATGCACATATATTATTATGGTTCTCTTTTTGCTATTTACAAAGGAAATGTACACTCTGACAATATCGTGTTCACCAAATCAATGAAATATCCTGTGTTTTCTATTCATTAAGCCCCTAAAGCACTATGCACAAATTCCCTCACTTTAATTACACACCTCGGGGATGTGCAGGCCAAAAAGGAGGCAGTCAGACAAAAAAGCCTGGTCTCTGCCAAAAGGAAGAAAAAAACCCCAACTGGTAAACATTTATTTTCAGCAGGGAAATCTGCTATTAATTCATATAGTGACTTTCCCCAGCTGAAATAATGAGGAAAGCCAAGTGAACCAAATGTTCACAGTGAGCAAACATGAACAGTAGGAAATCAGCCCATCTTGTATTTACATGTTTATTCCATCAGCCTTTGAAGAACGTTTGCACGATCCTTTTTTTTCTCTCTTTTTTGTGTGTGTGTGTGTGTGTGTGTGTAGTGTCAACGTTTACTCACACTCCTCCAGAGGGGTGGCTCCTTAGCGATGAAAGGCTTCTGCTCTCCAACAGACACCCAGATTCAACGTGTCCCATCTGGAACGGAGAGGGGGTGGTTTACAATGCTGAAATACGTAGGCTGGCTCCGAGTAGGTGCCAAGTCTGAGTGTACCCATCTGAGCTGGGGGAATACTTGGCCACACACCAGGTTGGTGGCTTCTGGAAGACCTAGGGGTGCAGGACTTTTCTCCTTACCTGTTGAAAACGCTTGGGTTTTCAAACTTACCCTCTATCGCTTCTGTGAGGACAGCCCAGCAATGCTTATTAGGTTTCTTGGGAAAAAACGAAGCCCAGATTTCACTAACGCAACAAAATGACTCCTACTATCTCAGCTGCGGACACCAAGTGCTTCCATCCACGAGTGCATCAGTTCATCAGCACGGAACAGCAAATCCCCTGAAGTGTTACAACAGTTGAGTGCAATGGTCACAGCCTACTATAAGAAAAGGAAAGAAAATTCGTCATTACTTAGACTGTCACCTTCTTAAGGCAGGGAAAAATCTTTTCTTTATTCGGCTGTGCTAATAAAATGTTTTCCTAACTTTGGTGGGAAACACCCAAATAGACTGGGCTGGTTTTGGTAGCGTTTTGTAATGTTGTATTCAGGCTATGCAGAAATCTCCGAATCAGGAAGGAAGCCAGCTGTGTCTTCACTTTAAACTCCACTGATACTGGCATTTTTTGGTTTCATGGTGGTCCGTGCTCTGGATGGAGCTTTGGGTGCTCTGCACCATGGGCACTGGAGGGTTTGCAGGCTGCTGTGCCCATTTATCCAGAGCAGGAAGGGCAGAATTAGCACCCATGAGTTGTGTACAAAAAGGGAAAGTCTTCAGAAATGTGGTCATTTGAAAGATAGCAAAGCAACTTACGCAACTTTTTTTTTTTTTTTTTTTTAGCTGGGTGCTTAGACTTGTGCAATAGAGCTGGTGCTTGCAGAAGGTCTGTGTAAGTTCTCCTGCAAAAAATGTGAACATCAGAGAATATTGTAGCTCAGGTGTCAGGTACCCAAAGTTAAAGCAACAGAGTCAAAAACCTCTTGCAAACACTAAAGCAGAGTAAGTTTAACTACGTCTGATGGTAAATAGATCTGTTTATGGATTGGAGCCTGTGAAGACCCTGAGTATCAATGCCATTCTACTGAAGCAGTACATTTTAAAATGAAATTGTTGGATCTAAATGAAAATCATCAGCAAAGGAAAAATGCGCATCTGGGCAGAGATGTAAAACAGTGTCTGTGGGCTGAAACTTACTCGTACAGAGGTTTGATATGAGAACAGGTTTTTTCTGATATTGCTGGGAGGTTTTATCTGTTAACCCCAGTAAGTATAAGCTAGCATCACTCCTCGAGTATTGCTTTTTGAGAATTACCATTAGCATCTACCAAAGCCCTCTCTAAATAAATTTTTAGCAGATACATCATTTTTGTTAGAGATGAATAAATGAATAAAATGCATGCGCGATCCCTCTCTTTTTCCTTTTCTATAAGAAGAAGAAATGCCCTATTAATTTTGACAGACAACTTGGCATTAGCCACTTTGAAATCCAACATGGGATAAAGTTATGCATTACTAGTCTTTCTACATTTTTGTCAAGAGATGAGCATTTTGCCAGATTTTTTAATAATACGCCAAGAGCTTTGTCAGTCATTTTGTTCAGCTCGGCGTGGTTATGCCAGTATTTTTCAGCTCTCCTGCTGTGTGTGCCACTGCCCTTCACTGCTTTTCTAGCTCCTCCCCTGCAATTAGACAAAGTCAACATAGCAGTCAGGCTGAGCAGCCCCGAGGTACCTGCAGCTATCAACAGTCCAGATTCACAGTCCCGATGAACAAGCTTTGCTTATTCACCGCATCACTACCTCAATTAGGACTTTTTATGGTATCTCGGCTATTTATCGCAAACACAACAGATGGAAGGGATAACGCTAAACACGTTTTAAGTCCTCACCTAAGAAGAAGGAAGGGGGGGAAAAATTATCCAGAAAGAAATAGGAGCAAATGCATGAGGCAGCTTGCAACCAGGAACCAGTTACCATGCCTACTGAAGCCTATTCTAAAGAATGTGTTGGCTGACACACAGAACTCAATGAAAAGATGAAAAAAATGTGCAGGCAATACTAGTTTGGCAGGGATGGTGGGGAATCTGAGACAGAGCTGCTGGTATGGAAGGATCTCACTGCATGCAATTTGCAAACATGCCAATTCAATGGCATGTGATAGACACTAGATGGAATTTAAAGGTCTTAGGGTCTTAGAGAGCTGGAATCACACAAGAAAATGGGGGGTTTTAAAAATAGCAAGCCTCTTCGCCAAACCTGGTGTCTCAGATTTGAACTCAAGACTGTTGAGAGAAATCCTGGCCATCTTTTCCAGGCACGTTTGAAAAATTGCCTGGATGTACCTTAATTCTGCTGTATCTTTACATCCCAGTAAACACACCGCACCAGCGCCACTGAATTTCCAGAGAAATTCCCATGGCTTCCTTTGTATGTGTGTGTGGTGAAAGGGAACTGGCTGCCTAACAGGACTTATACTGCAACTTCAGGCAGTTAACTTTCATGGGATTTCCAATTTTTTCTTGGTGGGTGCATGGGAATAGGGAGGCAGGCTGGGGAAGGGAGGAGAATTAGAGGAGAGCTGAGTTTCTGAGATAAGTGGTGCAGATAGTTGGGTCCAAGTGCTTCAATACATGTCCACTCTTTCCCCTAAATAAAAATCTGTACCAATCCCTGTGTACCATCTACAAAAATCCTTTGTATTTTTATGAGACTGCTCTTCTATCCCTCCTTTCTTTAAAAAAATATATTTTAGTATTTTACACCTGGTGGTAAAGTTTTGAAAAGTTGGAGCACTTAATTGAGAACTTGGAAAAGATTTCTGTAGAAAGGGAGCAGGCCACTCGTTTCTCAGTGTCTACTTGGTGGTTTTTTTCAGTCCAGCCAAGATGTTGCCTTGGTCTAGGGCCAAGTCCCAATTTCACAGTTTGGATTTAGCAGCAATCTCTTTGAGAGTCGTGGTGGTTGCAGGGGTTTGGGTCAGTCTGTTCCTGAGTAAGAGCCATGGCACTATTTTAGTTTGTGCTGGATCTGAACTGGAAAAGTCACTTTTTTCTTGGCTCTGACTTTGTCCATGCTCTTCTGTATTAGAATTTAAGGGCAGATCTTCATCTGGTATGGACTGATGTTCCTACCTGGTGTAAAGCACTTAGAATCACAGAATTGTCAGGGTTGGAAGGCACCTTAAAGATCATCTAGCTCCAAAAAATCATCTAGTTCCAAAAAATCATCTAGTTCCACTTACACTCTTTTACATCAGCTCTCCTATTAGCTCTGCTTGTTGTACCATGTGGTGAAGTGAATTGATGTGTCTCCTAGCAGGAAGCCACTGCATCCTCACTCAGACCCTTCAATCATCATCCGTTCTCACTGCCACTGTCAGGCTCTGTGACATTCAAAACTGGCAGGGTCCAAAAGAAAAAAGACATGACGTGGCTTTTGATGGGCGATGAGAAGATGCACAGGTGTGAGAGCACTGAAAAGGTCATGCAGTGGATTTTTTGAGCTTTCTTCTCAAGCGTCTGTGCTCAGCTGTGATCAGAGACAGTGACTTTCTGGAAGGTATCTGCTGTCCCCTCCACACAGTGACCCACTTTCCACAGGAGGTTGGTGAGTGTCCCCAGCACAGCCTCGTTGTACTGTGACTAGGACCCTCTGAGGATGTAGATGTTCAGGCTGAGAAGGAAAGTGAAGCCAGGTCCTCATGCTTCATAAACATCAAGCTGTCCAGTTTATTTATGCTGCCATCTTTTGAATCCAGATTTACAAGCATTTTTCCCCTTTTCTTTGGCTAGAAAAAAGGTGTGTGGTACCCAGGGTCCAGGTGGGAGATATGGTGTCTCCTGGAGAAGAAGGAAGAGTCTTGAACCTCCCCTAACCGACAGATATCCCCCTCCAGCCAGCACTGAAAACTCCCCATGCAACAGCACAGATATTTTGGATCCCATTTCACTCTTCTTTTGCTACAGGTGTCCAAAACATCTAATCTGGGCTATGGATGCGGTCAGACGGCTGGGTTTTTAAATGGTGGGCACAGATGCACCCATTTTTGGAAGGACTGTGTCTCTTTATGGTTCTAGGCCTAATGGGATCAAACTGTCATCCACCTCTCCTGGATGGAGAGAAGTGAGGTTGTCTATGTGCCACTAAAAACTGGAAACCTCATACGTTGAGAGGTCTTCTGGAAGAGAATTGATCTGTGTTAGGGAGAGTGAGGGTCTCCGGTGTACAGGTAGATGGGGAGTCACGGATTTAAAAGCCAGAGGAGCAACTGTGCTTGTCTCACCTGCCTTGCAATTTGATGCAGTCCAGAGGATTTCTGTGGATTATTGCATGTTTGGATTGGAGAATCTCACCTGGAAAAATATTCAGTCTTGAGCTGGAAATCTCCAGCAGTGGAGACTCCACTGCAGCACTTGGCTATTTACTCTGGTTGTTAATTACTTCACAATTTCCTCTCTATCTCAGTGGGCCATTCCCATCTCAGACCCTAAACTTGGAGGTGCCTGTTGACCTGATGCCTCTGATGGCTTTGAACTGTTCAGGTGGAAACAGGCTAAATAAGGCTTATTTAGACAGGCTAAATAAGGCTCAGTGAGTTTAACATCATTTTTCAGGTACTGGGTGCCATTATTCATTTTCCAGTCATGGGGTTTGATGGTCCCACTTCTTCCTGCCATCTCCAATAGCTTCTAGCCAAGGAACTTTTAATGAAGAGTGGTGTACAAGCCATTTGTGCTGAATTTATGCAGGTGTATTAGATGGTCTGTGGAAGCAGTTTAGCCATGTTAACAAGCTCTGTTCTTCAGTTTTCTTCTGCTGGGCTTAGAAGGCATGGAGCTGGCTTGGGTGGCACTGCCTCCACAGTGTAGACATGCAATAACTTCAGTGTTGGTCTTTCTGTTGATGACAGCTATAGATGTGTCAAACCTTGACACCTCAAGAAGAGGGGTAGTTGGGTGGCCAAGGGTGTGGTGAAACACATCATCCCAGTGTACTGAGGGGTCTGGGGGATTGCTACTTCCAACTTGAGAGCAGTGACCTGGCACAGCCCTTGGCAGTGTTTGACTGTTTGCTGGAGTGCCTCATCTTCTTTAGCTTATTAATCCTTCCCTCATAGTCCACTGCGCTTTCTTTTTTACAGATGGGGAACTCCCACCAGAGATGTTGCAGGCTCTATGCACACCATCTAATTTAGGCAGCTAACTTTAAGCCCCTGGTGAAGTTATTGCATAGAAACAGACTTTCAGATAATCTGAGAGAGGGAGGTCTTTCCCCAATTGCCAAATGACATCACGTGCTTCTGTCTTAGAGATCCAATGTAAAGGAAAAATCTGCCCCAGAAGAAGCCTTTTTTATCTAGACCACATAGGACAGTGCTAGCACTGCCCAGATGTTGCCATTTATTTTGTAGCCTAATAGCTATGGATCAGTCTTTACTTTGATTTATTTTTTACTAATTCCAGGAGTTTCTTGTGTGATTTGGATCAAGATTTTTTTTTTAGTAGGGATATCTTCTCTGAAACACCTAAGTTGTGGATTGGAACTGTTTCTAACACAGAATATAAATAAAATGCAATACAACACGTGCAGTAAATGACAGTTAATGCAGACTTGCCAAGAAGAGAAAATTTCAAAACAGTGGAGTAATCTTTACAGGAAAATACTGTAATTTGGATATGATCAGGAAACTTCACCAGAAACAAGTTAGTTATAACCTTTGTCAATAAGATTGTCCTGCATGGAGGCCTTCAGGGGTTTGAGCTCAGTGGAAGAGACAGTGGAGGAGACACCAGTCCGTGGAGGCATCATTGCTACACTGAAGCAGGGGATCAGAACTGAAAAAGCCTTGATGAGTTTAACCTAGAGCAGAGAGTCATGAAGGGACAGATGACAGCAGTTGTCCAACATGCACAAAGTCATTTTTGAGGGAGGCGAGCCTGTTCTCTGCATCCAAGGGGTTAGGGCAAGAAGAAACAGGCATCAGGTGCAGCCCTGAGGTTTAGCTTAGAGGTTAAGAATCATTTCCCACGAGCAGAGGCAGTGCAGGTCTGGACCAAAGTGCCTGAGAGGGGGGTGGAGAACGCTTTTAACTGTTTGTTAGGCAAACATCAGTCTGAAAAAGACAGGTGACCCTGCCCTGGGGCAGAGGAAAGGGCTAGGTGGCTAGATATTCTTGGCAATCTTGTTTCATTGAATATTGCAAAATTATCTGTTTTTTAGGGGGCATCTGCACAGAAACCTACTTCACCCGTCCCTTATGGTGCATTCAGCAGTATTACAAAGGGAAAGTAAACACATCTCTTCAGATTCAGCCTAATGTGCTTAAATGTTGCAAAATTTCATGCTGTGTGGTGTCAGAAATTGCCTGTCTATTTGGGTACAGGGGACGGAGAGTGTTGCATGGTGTGTGGCTGTGCCCAGGCACACCAGTCCGAGTCTGCAGGGTTTCGTTTCCTTTCTAGTCCACTTCTTGGCTAGCCATAGAACTTCAGGCCTTCTCAGGTGGGGTCTGTCTCTTTTAATCTGAAATTGTGGCACAAAAAGAAAGATTTTTCAGGTGTACTCAGTTAAAAACTTTGATAAAAAGGGATATTTTGATACAAATCCAGCTCTGTAGCAGCCCTTCACAGCAAAACACGAATACTAAAGGCAAAACGGCAGCAATTCCCTTTCCCTTTCATGCAAGCCCTGATCCTACACCTGGGGATGCTGGTGTGGAGAACCAGCTCCGGGTGAGAGGTGTGAAGACACATGGCAGCCAACATGGTTGGGAAAGGGAATCAATTTGTGAGAGTTCTGAGGCATGAATGGACAAGATATGGTCTTTGGTGGCCATCTTCTCCTTGCACCCAACAATTCACTGTGCTCCACACAGAACTGTACCTGCGCTGGTGCAACTGTTTGCAGGGCAACAATGTGAACTGGGTTAGGGAGTTGATCTGGGAATAAACCTTGCAGAAACATTCAGGGTTTTGAACCCAGATCCTTAAAAGAACCCCAGATGCATTGGTACAGGTGAATGGGGCAACACAGGAAGAAGGTCCTGAGACTTCTTAAATTGGTATCACCAGACCACCATAAATGTGTTCTTGTGCCCAAGGTTCCTGGCGTGACTGACCCACAGGATGAGTGTAGACCTTGCTTGCGCAGTGGTATCTGTCACCAGATACTACTACTGGTGTGTCATGGCAGAAAATGTCCCTGCAAACGGAAATCTCCTTCCCTCTGACCACCTGGAAGACGTTCAGCCACAAGCAGCAGCCAGTGTAGGGAGCATCTTCAAAGTGCCTTCCTCATTGAAGTAAATGTGAATGATGCCATTGACTGCACTAAGAGAAGGATTAGACCCAAAGTAACTGGCATTCAAAGAAGTAGGGAAAAAAAATAAAATATACATACTTTGGGGAGAGACTGGTGTCAAGAGGGCATCTTGAGTTAATCTCAGATTTGTTTTTGAGACTACAGCTGGCTAGAAACACTCCTTTGTCAGGAAACCGTACTTAAATTAACCTGCGATCATACCAGCAGATGTAAAATGGAAGCAAATGTATTATACATCACTGTCTTGGACATTAGTTCTGAAACTGCCAGTGATCATACTGCACTTCAAAGAGACCCTCTACCAGGGGCTTGGCTGGGAAGATAAAGCCCTGGCTATTTACCTTCTGACCTTGGTTCAAGACTAAATTGAGAATCTAAATGAAAGTAGTTTGGTGGTCTCAGCTCAATCCCTGGTAGACAGTTGTCCGTATCACAAAAGCACCATCCCTAGTTTAACACAATTTGGCACGACCAGTCTTCTCTGTTCGGGAGAGACCCTGGGCTAAATTAACACAGAGACTAAATTACATCTCATATGCCATCGTAGAGATGGCAGTCTTCAAAATGGTGCCTTAGAATAGCAGCCTGTGTGGACGCTCTCCAAACTGGCTTCTGGATAAAGAAATCTGTTTTCAGAGCTGCCACTTTCAAGCCTATTCCTTAAGCCAAAAACGAAAATAAAAGCAAATCACAACACAGGCTTTTTAGGAACTCAGAACAAGGATGATGATCTTGGAGAGATTAAAATACACTTTCTAAGCATTTATTGAAATAGTTGAAAATCTACAGATTATTTTCTCTTATTGAAACATCTCATGAGTCACGACCATAAGTTGCAGTAATTAAATGTATTTTTAACTTATTAGTATTACTTATTAGGAAATCCAAAAGAAGAGAGAGTGCCAGACACATATGCAAGAAGGCATTTGATAAACATACATATTCATCATTTACTCGTATCTATCTAATCGATCAAATAGATCTAGTACCTGATACTGTAAACAGCCATAGTCATATTTAAATAGAGGTTATTGAAATGTTTACATTCAAACATGCCTGTAAATATTGTCAGGACATGATTTTCTGGCGTATGAGAAAATGTGACGGACATTGTGATATAGATGGCATGGCATAAATATAAAATTTATAGCCAAAACTTATAGGCTGTGTGTTACGAAAGCTGCAGAAGCTCTGAATGGAAGCCCCACAAATCAATAACGAGGTCATTACAACGAGCGAGAACGAAGCCTGAATACAATGCAGGAAAACAATGTCATATATCCAGTTATACTCTAATTGTGAAACGTCTTTCGAGCAAGCCGAGAGGACAGATGGTGTAGCGGCTTCCATGCTAGCCTCTGACTCCTGCTCACTTTCTGGCTCTTCCTTATTCTTTATGTCTGACTTGGGTCACGTTGCTTAGGCTGGATCGTCGTATTTTTTCAGTGTTTTGGAGGATGTAAAAATTAGTAAGTGTTGCTGTTAGAGTCCTGATGAATATTGGAAGTAGGCTGACCAGGATTGTTATAAATGCCCTTTATGCCTCTCAGCCTCAAAAAAGCTTTACAAATGTTTTACTTACTTCTGAGAGTACTGCTGGAAAGCTGGAGGTTTCACCACACGTGCAATATGCCTGGGGAAACTGAGGCACACGACCGTATTAGTAATTTTTAGAAAGTCACATGTGGAGGCAGTGGCTCAGCCTCAGCAAATGGGAAATCCTTCTTTTCCTCTACCCAGAAATACCGTGGAAATAGGAGGAAAAAAAAATCTTCCGTGGTACAAGGACTGAGGCAGCTGGTGTGCTTAATCTGACAAGGTCAGGATCGGGATGTAATAGGGGATGTTGGTAAATGAAAAGATGATACAAATTCATCAGGCAGCAACAGAAAATTCATTTTCTTAAATCAGGTAGCAACAGAAAAAACACATTTTCTTAAATCGGGCCCTATACACAACATAAACCTCCTCTGCTCAGGTGCTGCAAACTCTTACACCTTTGAGCAGCTTTTTTTTTTCCGCTGCCAGGAGTATTTCAAAAGCTTTTTGCCTCTCAAACGTCTAAATGCTCTCAAGACCGGCTCACCCTGGCAGCATTTCTCCTGCCACTGGCAGAAAGACCTTGCTCCAAACCCTGCTGTAGGCGACAGGAGGGCTCCCGTGCCCTGGCTTTGCAGCAGAACCTGCCTGGTAAAGAAGCACGCAATATTATTTAGCTGATTTTCCAAACTGGGTGGCTTTGGGTCAGCCTGCTTGGTGGCAGAGGTATTTCACCTCACCCACCCCAGAGAGAATTGAAATGGTCACAAAATCTACTTTCTGTGCACAGAGTCAACTTTGCGTAAGAAGGGCGGTAACGCGGACGCCCAGAGGTAGGATTTTTTTTTTTTGTGTGTGTGTGTTTTATTTCGCTAGAAGATGGTTCCAGCGCACCCCTCACTGGTCCCCATATGCTGTTCTAGACTGGTCTGTCATAAAAATCGCCCCCTCGTGCTCACAGAAACAGTGACCCCAGAGAAACATATGCTCCCCAGACAGTCCCAGCCTTTACGGCATAATAAATGTGTTTGGGGAGATGCTGTGCCCTGCCTCTTCTAAACTGGGAGGATGCTCAGCGCTGGGCAGGATTGGGGCTTTTTGTACACATGGCGCTTTCACTGACATCAGTGAGGGTTCGGAGCTTGAATCCAAAGACATACATGGGGCTGGCAGGAGGCCGGGGCAGGGGTCTAATCTCCCCTGACTGTGCATGTGAAACCGCTATTAATCTTAATGGGAGTGCCACACACTCATCAAGGGAAGAATAGATGAAAGGGAGAATCACAATAGATCATTAGATTAAGCAAATAAATATAAATGAATATTCGGTTGGCCTCTAAAAATATTTTCGCTGGCGATAACGCGAATATTAGGGACGTTCTTTCAAATATAAAGCCCCCTCGGATCATCTCCTTCCTTCGGTGGGTAAGGGAGGAGTGATAGAGAAATAGCCCTCGGCCGCGCACCTCTCTTGGGGCGTTCAAGGCGACCCAGCTCGTGCTGAGTGCTTCTGACACAGATTTTTTTATTTCTTCCTGGATTCTGCATTTAAAAAAAATACGATATTCCCTCTTTACGCCCTGGATATTTTTCCCTGCCCCGTGGAGAATGGATCCTTCCCCCAGTTTGTGTCATGGGGACAGGTCGAGCCCCACTGAAGGTGCGGTGCTGGAGGAGGAGACATGGGGAGGTCTGGATTCACGGCGGCTGAGCCGTGCTCCTCCGAGGGGTTTGCATCCTCATCAGAAAAAAAAAGCAACCACAAAAGCAAGAGGGGGCTCCTCTGAGTGACCTCCATCATGGGGCAAACTGGGAATTTCCTCCCAGTTATCGCTGGTTCTCTGGAACATAATAATGGGAGGGACATCCTTTGCCTTTTCCTCAGCCTCTCCGAACTGACGTTAAGCACATAAATCAATACAAGAGGGTTCACAGGACCACAGCGTGGCCTGATCCTGTGTCAGGCTCTCTGGGGTGGAGGCAGAAAGGAGCTGACTGCAGGCCTGGAGGGAATTGGGAATATTGTCCTGCGGGGACGTTGAATCTATTTGCTACTAAATCCACCAAAGAAGAGCTGGTCTCATTTCAAACACTGATATCCAGAAAGCAGCACGCGGGTTTTATTAAATTTCCATGTCCTTAAAACTCAGCGGAAGAGCAGGAACAGAAGTCCATTTGTGACTTTTCACAAATGCATTGATATTAAGAAGTTAGACACTGTGGGCTGTATCATACTACTATTTTTTTAAGCAAAAATCAATGAAGAACCCTGCCTAAAATCAATGGGATAATTTGCCACATTAGTATTGCTTTCAAGCTTACTCACAGCAGTCTAACAGCGCTTATTTTTGTTAAAGACAACAACAGTTTTGCACAAGCGATGCTTGTTGTTCCTGTTATGACACAGGACAAATACAATCTTCATGGGAGGAAAGAAAACTCATGCAAAAATTTTAATGAATGAAAATGCCTTCTTGTGAGAAATGCTTTCCCATTAGGATCCTGTACGATGAAGTGCGACCACTCTCTGCTGTGAATAATTTTCGCCTGATCTGTTGTCTCTTCCAAATTATTTACTATGTGCAAAGTCAGCCAGAATCCAGAAGAAATTGGGCTCGTCGTGACGTAATGGGAGATGTGTGGGAACAAAAGGGCATTCCTTTATCCTTGCCTGCAACCCGAGCTCGGCGGCTTTCAAAGCTTCTCAAGTCTTCCACCAAACTCCTAACCCCTTCTTTTCTTTTTCTTTTTCTTTTTTTTTTCTTCCTTCTTTCCTTCTTCTGAAAAGTAATTAATATAATCTCATCAGCAGCCCTTACGCAACTGCTCACCTCAGCTTCTCTCTTAGGGCAAAAGCGGTCGTCTGGCGAAGTCGGCAGAGCCGCCCCGAAACACCACCGCTCCCCCTGCCCTGGGTACAGCTTTGGAGGATGTTTTAAAAGGCAGATCAAGTTGTAAATGGCAGGGATTTCTTCCAACAGCCCTTGTCGGGCTGGCAGACCCTGGATTTATGTCTGTCCTCACCGTCCTGCGTGGGGCTGGATCTTGGCGCCTGCCCTCAATAGGGCTTTTGCAGGAGATGGGATTACTCACACGAGTAACAGCTTGCGGGGATTTGGCCTCCCCTTCCTGCTCAAAACGCAAGATATATTATTTTTTTTAAAGCATAATTAAAGTGGTCCTATAAGCAATGGCCATTTGGATGCAGCCTCTGGCCTTTTTCACATTACATGGGTAAAATAACATGTCCTGGTTAATTTGAGGGGAGGGTTTGTGGCTGCTTTTGAGCGTCCCTAACGAGGGCTTAAGGGAAAAAAAGGTTGTGCAAAAAGAAATTCAGATTTCCTGTAGACTCCTTCAGCCGGGGAGGATGACATGGGGAGTTCCCTCACCTTTTCGTACAGCATTAAAGGACGTGATAGGAAGCTGGTGTAATCCTTGTCAATAAATGCAATAGCCAGCAAGCAAAATTGCCACAGTGCCCACGGAAATGCAGCCTTCACTCACCATATGGAACAGCTGGGAAGAGTTTCAAAACTTTTCCTCCTCCCCTCACTTCTTTTTTTATTACGGTTTTCTTTTTTCCATGAGTGCAGAAAACAGAAGAAATAAAACAACCTGACAACTTCGTGCGTTGTCTTGTGACTAAAAAAAAAAAAAAAAAAAAAAGGCAAAAAAAAAAAAAAAGCCTGTGAAGTATCACTGCTATGTTTTAGTCTAATGCTACTTCTATCTTTTATCCTTTTTAATTAGAAGGCAAATTCTCAGACCGCCAGGCCTAATCCCTACACAGTGGAACAAAGCCCAGCAAAGTCTTTGAACACTGCCCAGCCAGGCAGCACAAACCCTAGTAACTGTTGGCAGTAGGGCTAGGACTCTGACCCTCATCTTAGCCATTCTCTTCCAGCCCCTGATGCTCCCTGCCCTTCGAAACCTTGTCTGTTGTTCTTCTGTTTGGACTGAAAAGACAAAAGGGGAAACAATGTGGGAAACCTAGAGGATTGGCTAGGTGGGATGCGGGGGAGCTGGTGACGGATAGGAGCAAGTAAATGGAGTTTCACGGGAATGGACACAGTGGGGAGAATTGGATCACCAGATTATGTCTTTAGGTTCAAGAAATTTCTTCATCCCTCACTAAATCTTTTCATGGACAATGCCACTTTTAAACAATTGTTGCATTTCCAATTACTACAGGAGTGTTCAAACAAATGGCAGAACCCTTAATGAAAAGTTTGCTCATATTTTAAACTTTGGAGATCAAAATCCATAAGACAAATAGCTTTTACATGAGTTTCGCTCAGACACTTATGTCTCCAAATTATTTACACTTGTGATATTTCCAGTTGAGAGCATAATTTGTGCCTAGTCAAGCAAAACACGCAAATACATATAGATACATGAATTTCCAGAGCTAGAGGGAGCGTCGCAGAATAAACATTTTGACTAAGACAGGCTCACGTCAAGCAAGCCAGTATTAAAAACCTCTGCCTGCTTTCTATTATTTTGGCTAACTACAAATCATTAAGAGAGAAAACAACAGATGCGGCTACGAGCACTCAAATATCTTCCAAACTGTGTCTACCCGCTTTGACATAAAAGCCTGAATTGCTGCAGTGCACAGGGATGTTGAGAACGGTGGAGTGATTATTTAAATATACGTGTGTCGTACTTAACTACTTTACCTAAGGAGGTAAATTAAAAAAAAATAAAAAGCAGAAGAAACCCGATGCAAGCCCCCTAAAACCTGGGGTTTTCAGACAATTTTTCTTTCCCTTTAAAAAATTGAGGCAGGGCTTGGCTTTCCTCCAGCTGATGTAAAATGGGATATCTCCCTAATTTACTCCATGGAGGATCTGACCCTTCTCCTGATTTTTTTTTTTTTTTGTTTGTTTTTTGGCACTTTGGAGTAGTGTTTACAAAGGACAGTTTCTGATTTCGAAATGACTAAGTCTGTTTAGGGAAAAGGGGCATAAGCTCCTCAGATATTTAGGCACCTTTAAAGACATTTACCCTAAATCCTTACACTCATAGGCACTAGCTTTTGAAGGCTAAAGTGGCGGTGTGTTTTTAAAGCAATTTAGTTAAACCAGTGCAAAACTCTTTGTGGACATCATAAATCAATTTAAACCTGGCTTATGCCTATTTAGCTTAGTTTAGCTACTAAGTGTCTTAAGCTAAATTGATAAGCCATTTTTAAACCCATTTAAGAATGTCTACACAGGGCTTTGTGCCAGTGAACTTAAATCAATTGAAAACCAATTTTAGCTGGTACCATTTTGAGTGTAGACAAGATTAGGCATCTTGAATGGGAATGTGTGCTGATCCCATGTTTTCCTTATAACACTTCTGATTCCCAGCACACGGGGCTGGGACCCTAAATGATGAGACCGATTTTGTGCTATGACCGTTGTGCGCGCTGTAAGATTTTTCTGGCCATGCTTGTGATTGTGGCATTGAGCTGCTTCAACTGGTATTTGGCTGGTGGTAACAACTAAAGGCTTTGGCTGAGCCGAGCTCAGTTAGTACTTGGCAAAATTGCTTGTAGCCTTTCATTCATAGGATTTTGGTTCTACAGGATGATGCAGAAGAGGCAGAGGGGTCAATACTATGTTGTAAGGTCACCCCAAGGGCCTCCTGACAAACGAGTTTACTACTTGCATGGACCAGGTGTTGCAGGTGTGGGGTCTGTGATGTTCCCCGTGGGCAGGAGTTCCTATGCAAGCAGTTTGGTGGGCAGGCGAGGGCAGGTATTTCTTTTGGAGTGACAAAAATTCGGACTCCACCTTGCAAACACCACATTGGTCTGGAGGACCAAGGTAGGAGACACCCCTGGGTGCAGACCAGAGCAGAGACAGAAACAAAAGGGTGCTGGGGTCACCTTGGCTTGGCTGCTGCAGGACTCCTCTGGTTTGTGACATCCGAAACGGCCGTGGAGATGGAGAAGAGCCTTTTTGTTCTCCTGGGAGAACTGCCTGGGGGTGTTTTCTCTAAGACAGTAGGAAAAGGCCACCAATGTGGGCAATAGACACAGTGGCTGTCTCTCAACTTGGTCCTGTTGGCATCTCACATATGTGGGGGATCCAGACGACCGCAGTCACCCAGGGAAAAGGTGCATCAGAACATTGACACCATCTTCTTCATCAGTGTCTCCTGCATAGACCAGGAATGGTACATCATAGGTAGGGCTGAACTTGAATTCAGACAAGTATAATAAGAGGAGCAGATTTTAAGCTTGATGTGACCAAAAGCACAATGCCATATCTCCAAGACTTAAATGTAAGCATTCCCTTAAATATCTTCCTGAGCTGAATCCAGCTGAACTTCTACTCTTAAAAATGGACATTGCATGCTCAGGCAAGGGAGAGCTTGACACAAAACAGAGTTGCTATCGGGCTATGTGGTGGAGCTGATATTGCTAACTTAATAGTTGAACTCGGTAATCTTAAAGATCTTTTCCAGCCTAAACAATTCAAAGATTTTATGATTCTATGAATCTACATGCTCGAAATCCTCTGGAGATGCAACCTTGGTACAACTGCCCAAGGACGCATGGGGTGAGGTGGTTTTTGGTCGTGTGGTTGTGGCCATGAGGATGTTGGGTGACAGGGTTTTACTCCATCGGTGCAGCATGAGTAGCTCTGTCCCTGCTGTACATCACTGAGTCCATGTTATTATCAGGTGGTAAGAGGCATTTTTTTTTTTTTTAATTAAAACCTAATCAAAGGCTGGGGTGATTTTGTGCCTGTCGCCAAATGGATTTTTTTTTTTTAATGAAGCCACCAATTTAAGAAAAATCCTTCAAATTCTGACCAAATCCCAATCAGATTTAAGCTCATGAAAAGAATTACAGTTTGTCCTACACTGGCATGTTTTGTTCACCGCAGGTGGTGCTTTCTTGTCGTAAACAGGGTCTGTCACGTTGTCATCATGCGTTTGGTTTCTTCATAGGTACAAACGAGCTGTTTACCCAAACAAAGGAGGAGCAGATGAACAGAGACATTTCCAATTTCTTTCATCAAAAAAAAATAATATTCTAAGCAGTTGAAAAAATTGATGTGATATCCCATAATGTAGAACTTTTTGCTTTCCACCACTGTAGCAGATGCAATTATATTCCTTCCTTCCTCATTTCCTCAGCATGAAACTACGTCTGTGCCACCGTCCACGTACGCGCGGTGGAGAGGAGCTGCAAGTCTTTCTTCTAATCTAACTGCACACAAATTTCCAAGCGTTTTTCTGTGCCATTAATCTTAATATTGAGTGCTCTAATCTGTTTATAGCGCACAATACACGCAACCCCCCCCCCTCCTCCAACCCCCTGATAAAAATCTTTTATACATGTCTGGGCAAACAGCATGAATAAATAATGGCCCATTTCCATATTGCAAAACAAACAGCTACTGTAAATTTATTTTTATTTCCAGCCTCGCTGCATCCCTCGTCGGGTGGAGCCTCCTTGCCCCGGAGTGAAAGGGATCAAAGATAACATTCTTCTCCGTCTGGGTGTACTTTGTGGACCTGCCTCCCAGCCGCGGGATGAAAGGAACTTGCTAAACTGTTGCCATTTTGCAACATCTGCTATAATTCCCCTAAATCCAGATTTGTCTGACACAGAGAGCTCCTGTTCTTACATCATTGCCATGTGACAGTATAACACCAGTCACATCAAGCTTGAGGATTCCAGCTCCGGGCGATGATAATATGAAGAAAACCTTTTTTGCCTAGGGCAAAACACTTGTAGCAAAGTATTATTCATCTGGCCAATTTAAATCTTCTCTCAAAAAGGTACCCAGAAACATATGCAGCGTGCCTTTGTAAAAGGCTTGAGCTGCTCATAGGCAAATGACCTGAACCAAGAGTACAAAACCCAATGTCCTAATTAATTACTGCTAAGCAGCTCTGATACACAGAAAAGAAATGCTGGTACTAATCCTTAACCCTGTCCTACATTCTTAAAATAGCCAAAATATTGCTGACAGCTAGGAAAAACAAAATTGCCTCCGATTTAAAGGTTTTGGACCCCGGTTTAAAAAAAAAGATCAGAATGAAAATATTTGAAAAGAGCGATTTTGGGAAAGTCGTGTCAGAGCACATACTCTGGCTCCACGGTGGCGTGGTCCCCTCTTTCGGGATGGAAATAGTGCCAGGAAAGCAAAGCCCAGCTAAAGCCCCTCCGGGTACACGGGTCCCTTTGCTCTGCACACCAGCAAGGCTCAGCTCTGCAAGACACAAGAAGACGTTGTCCAAACTCTACCCTTAATTTATAACAGGGCGAGAGAACATCAAAATATGTAAAGGCAACGCCATTAGCTCCCCGCTTACTGAAGCAGATGCTTGGAGCGTTTATTGGGACATAATCCTTCAGCTTGCAGGCAATGGTGTTGAAAACTAGATTCAGTGTCGACTAATGACAGCCACGCTTTCTTACCAAATTTCTGAGTATAGCAGCTTGGTCTGGCAGTGAGGAAATCCACATTTTACTGGGTTTGGTAATTACGTGTCGCGTGGTGGAGCTGGGCAGTGTCGGCTGGAGAAGTGGTCTTTTTGTGGGTTGGGAGGGCAGGGAGTAATCACTTTTAGAAAAAAAAAACAGAACATGAGCTAGAGGCAGGGGATTGCCTGCATTTTCCTTTAGAAATGTCTCTGTTTTCAGACATGGAGACAGCCACATCCTACGCAAGCATCTTTTTGGTAATTTCAGGTTGAATGTCTCAGACACTCATTCAATTCCCATTTCTGTGACCACCTCACTGTTTCCACATTTATTTTCAGGCCTCAGCAAGGCAGGAAAACCCTATTCTCTTTATTTCCGAGGGAGGAAGGGATGTTAAGAGACCCACCTGAGGCCTGTACCATCACGAAGAGCAGGACCCATGCCCCCCACACCCATGGGCACATCTCCTAACCACAGCCATATCTCACACCTGCTATACAACCATGTCACAAAATCACGGCTCTGCTTAGCAATGGAATTTCCATGGGGCTCAATTTCTTGCCAAGAGTTAACGCAAAGTTAGTATAGATTTTATATTGAGTTCTAAGGAAGCTTTCTACTTGGCAATACTATTCTCCATTTCTTTCTCCAGTGATGATTTAGGGTGAGGTTTAATGGTTTTTTTTAGAGAAGAAGCACCAACGTCAGGCACTCAGTGCTCCTTGGTGCTAACCTGAACACAGCAAACTGTTGAATATGGTCCTTGTGTTGTTGGTACCCAGGGATGGAAGCCTGTGAATGAAAGCTGTGTCTTCCATTGCATTAAGATACAAATTTCCCACGAAGAGAAAGGCAAACCTTTTCCTTAGGTGCAGCCCTACTCCCTGCATATGGTCTGATCCTGCAAACTGGGCTGTGATCCCGTGGGCTGGCATCTGTGAAGTGGCTCCGTGATTTCACATGAAGGTCTTGGTTAACAGCTCTTAAATTTTTCTCTGACAATGAGATCAGTCCAGGAGTGTCCAGTTCGTTTACTGTCTGGGGGGAACCCTGAATCATTTGCCTGTGAGCGTTTTCCTTCTGCTCGTGCCACCTTCCTTAAGGCTGCGGCTCTCACGAAAGCTCTGGCTAAAGCTTTGTGTCCCTTGACAGTAAGGATGTGTCAGCAGTCCTTCGTCACTTCACTATTATGAACTTAATGCCTACGTGATGTCCTCAGCGATGACACAGCTTAGTGATGACATTGAGTGCATAAGTGTTGACTCAGAGAGATGCAACACCTCTGCTTTGGGGATAATTCTCCTGCCTGGTTTTGCTCTTCATACCGTGCAGAGCACTAACTTCTGCATGTGCATTTTAGGGGTCAAGTGCCTGCAGATGCTGTGAAATCCAGTGTGGCCTGGCTTCTCCTTGCCCAACGAGACCCCCCAAATGAGGGTTGCAATCAGAGCTGGAGGTTTCTTGGAGACAGCTACCACGACGCTCCAAGACACCTGCCACAGGAGGGAAGGTCCTTTCCATTAAGGGTTGGCAGAGTTTGTAAATTAATAAAAGATGTAACCGCAGCTTGGCTGGCCAGGCACTGGGGCGCAGCATCCCCCTGTAAGCCAAGGGAGTACTCGTCCTTGGCAACTTCTCTCCCTCCTGGGGGTCCCCGATTGCAACAGTGCTCATCCAGCCCCAAAAGTAATAAAATACAGGAAGTGTAATGAAGTATTGAACGTCCTCAATGGGCATCCCCTGGGGCCAGTGAACCCGGAGCTGTTGGGCAATGTTCCCCCTTGTCTTTTCCTAGAGATCATTCTGATCATCTGCTTCATTGAAAATATGAATGCTTGGTTCTCAAAGGGGTTTCTGCACCGAACCCCTTCACGAGGGAATGAAATGCATAGCTGGCTTTCATAACCTGAGCAGGTAGGATTGATACAACTCTGAAGTTCCCTTCCCATGGCTCTGCAGGTCACTGAGATTTCCTGGCTGTAGCTAGAGACTGCATTCAATAGCTCATTAAAAAGGATATTTTTATTTTCAAAAGCGTTACATTGTTATCACGGAAAGTGCTTGTTTCTACAACCCAGATAATTACATAAAATCAGGATTTCTCTACTCATTCTTAGCATTATTTTTGAATCATTTGCAGGGAAACAAAAGTGGTGTCTGCAGTCCTGCTCATTTCCTAGACAAACATTCTTGTTAAATCCACATCCCCCGTCTTAACTTCTTTTTTTTTTTTTTTTTTTCCCTTTTCGTAAAGCGCTCTTGCGATCTTCCTAAATTTGGCTGTGCCACCGTTTCATTTTGCTAATACCCCTTGAAACTGTTAACACTTTTTCCTGAATACTTTCCTAGTGGATACGAAGCAAAAAGGAAGAAAGGCTACTGTCAAATTGATTAAGTGAAAGCTCATTAGAGAAAGTAACAAGAGGTAAAATCTGCATATGCATTGCAGAAATGTGTCTGATCTTGCTAAGTTGTGAAAAGACAAAATAAGCTCAAACCTCCTTGTGCTGTAAGTAGTTTGGGGGAGATGGGGGCTGGGGATGGGAAGGGCTCCCAAACGCTGTTACATTAACTATTCCTCCTTAGAAATACGCTGTAGAGCAGCCCTTGCTAACACCACTTCAGTGAAGGGTTTGCCAGTGTTTTAATGACGGGCCCTGATTTATAGGGGTTTGTGCCTGTGCAGTAAAAATTTGCTCTTCCTTGAACTCTGACAAACAAGACCACAACACAAAAACCTCTGAACAAAAATCCGACAAAACCATTTAGATGGTGGTCCCTTAAAAAAAATAGTAACGTAAAGTCAGTGGCAATTGCTATGTGCATTCTCAGAGCTGAAAACACCTATTTGCCTTTTTTTTTTTTTTCCTTTTTTTCCCCTCCAAGTGAAGTTAGGTAATTGGCCTGGGATAGGGAAGATCTTGCTTTGGTTTTAACAAGAAATGAGCCCATTGAGTTTGACCTGGGGAGACGTACTGGTATGGGCATGAGGTGGGCACATCCTGTGCTGGGAGAACCTCAGGTCGGATCTAGGCTTGTGAGCACATTTCCAGGTGTTTCACTGTTCATCATACCTGCTCCAAGGCCAAAGTGCTGTGAGGCTGGCAAATTCATTTCTTCCTTCTGTCATAGTTTGTGCCACCATGATGTTCAGTTACCCAGGGGGATGCTTCACTTCAGGGCATCATTTTGCGATGTCTTACTTGGCTCTTCTGAGCCCCCAGCCCTAATCAGAAGCTCAAACTGAGCAGCCTGCAATGGCTGTGCCTTAAATTGACTTTATTTTCAGAAAATATAAATAAAAATTTGAATGTGACTTTGCATATGGGCTGTACATCTTCCACCAGCCTTTTTTGTGAAAGGCAGAGAGGGCCAGCATCAAAACCTTGCTCCCTGTGGTGAAGGTGCTATTAATGTTTTAAATATATTTGCTCTTAAACATGCTCTTCTAGTAGATTTTGTTTCTTCTACCTTTTTTTTTTTTTTTTTTAGTATATATCCCAATTAAAACAGGAGAAAGAAGAGGAATACCAGAACACCAAGCTAAAATAACGTGATAACTTTGACCTTAATCCATAGAAGACAGATACTTTACGGTTCAGGCTAAAACTCAAGGCTGACATCGAACCTGACACAAATATGCCGTTGCGTGTAAGAGTCCTTGTTAGGAAAAAAATGCGGGGAATCTGCAGGCGTAAGCCTGACAGCGCTAATTTAAATAGGAAAATGTGTCTGTTTGGGAGGTAGACCACACGTCTGAAAGTTATGAAAGGAAACGCCAGTAATAACCGTCTATGGCAGAGCACGTTCCTCGGAATGTGGAAATTACTGTATTACAACAAAGCTGTTGTTTCCACCAGGGTGTTTTGTAGCCTGGCTCATAATATTATGTATTTCGGCAGATCCTTGTAATTACAAATTTAAGTCTTAAATCCTCAGCTTTTCTTTATGTTCTTAAAGTACCCCTATAGGTATGCTCGCTCCAAGCTTAAATCACACCCAAAATACAAGGTGAAATGGGGCTGGTTGAATTCCTGCACTTTATAATGATATTTATTAAGCTAGTTTTGAAGAGAAACGTTGAGCCGAGCATTTCATTTAAATCCAGCGGTACCTCCAAAACGCTCTGGAATTGTTTAATTAAAACCAAGGTGCACATTAATAAGAAAGGATATCATTTTGTCATTTGTATATAATTTCTTTATTTTGTTCGGGGAATAAAAAATGAAGAAAGCCCCCAAAAATATAAAGAGAAGGAAGGACCAGTAAGCCTGATAATAGCCCTCCATGGAGAAGAAATAAGTATACAACAGAAGAAAAGCACAGTGAGGAACATAATGTTAGTAAAACACTCTTAATGCTACACAAGCTGTAGAAAATGCTACTTTGCATTTGGGCTGCAGCATCGTTAACTGTGAGCAATTGAGTAAAGAGTGCACCTTTTAAACTAATTCCTTGTGCTGGAGACATAACCACATCCAGAAGCCTACCTCATTAATATGCTATAGTGGTCAAATAGGAGATTAATAGCAAAGTCACCTGCTAAACCTACAAGGAACCTGTTGATTAACAATAAGCTCCAAAAATAAGATACCAGCCTGCAAAGCAAAATCGAGTCCAAGGGCAACAAGTGCTTCTGTAATTTATTCCTTCTTTACACAAGGGCATAAAGCTCCCTTTATAACCGTGTTTTCAAGGCCCTGCTGTGAGCTGTAGGTGTGAGCTTTTCAGTTGATTTATTAATTTTAGTTTCAATCAAAGTGTCACCTGCAGACACAAAAATGTAGGCCTCACCACAGAAAATACAGTAAAAAAAAAAAAAAAAAAAAGCGAGGGGGGAAAAGAGAGTGCGAGGAGAAAAAGAGAAAGACCAAAGGTTTTATTCTGAGAAACTCTGCCAGCAATTTTTTTTTTTTCACACGAACACCGAATGGCCTGTTCTCCGTGAAGCCCAAGTAATTCTCAACCACGTAATTAAAAAAAAAAAAAAAAAGGAATAAAAAAAATCCAAAATTAAACATTTTTGTCATACTTCGAAAGTCAGCCTCAGACCCGGGCAATGCCGTTAACCCGGCGGTTGCCAAAACAATCAGGCCCTGTTGTCAGTAGGGGACATTCTCCCCAACCAACCGCCTGAACAACAAGTCCACTGAGCAAAATGTGCAAAAAATTCTCAATTAGTTGTCTTTATTTAGCGAACACTATGGGGTCCTCGACGGCGCTATAGAATTATGGCAGGAAAGCTGAGCTCTTCAGCGGCTTATTAGCATTCTCCGAGGGTTGGAGGGCTGCTGGTAGCAGACTGGTGCCTCCAAGAGCTGGTGGTGGGACCCCGGCCCTCCTTTGGTTTTGTCCTTTTGTCCTTCCCAGCGAGCAGGAAGTACGGCCCCATCTCCGGGGTATTCTGGGATACCTTCATCTCATTCACCGCTCGCAAGACCGGCAGCTCTCGCGCCTTTGTCAGTGGCCGTGAGCATCCTTCTCGCCTGGGAAGCAAAACCTATGGGTTTGCCATTTAAAAAATATACAAAAAAACCCCAAACCCAGCAAACCCGTCACATTTAGAAAGTGGGTTTTCTCCCTCCTTCCTCCTCTCCCCACCAGTTTTTCCAAACGAACGTCGCCATCAATGGGCTGGGGTCGAAGAAGCTAAATGTTATGCTGCCGTCCTATTAAATTACATCAGATGTTATCGACACCCTGCTTCGATGTTAGAGCAAAAGAAGGCAAAGAAGGGTAAATAGAAGTATCTCCCTGTCCAATTCTTATCTTAATTTAAATGTAAAGTGAATTTTTTTTTTAATAAAAGAAGGAGGGGGAAAAAAAGTCGGGTAGCAAGTGCTAGAAATGTCTTTTCTGAGAAAGAGGGTATTTGCTGCTTTAGGGAAAACACTATCATTGACTAAATTAACAAGTTGTCTTATCAACTGCCATAAGCCTTGAAGTCTAATTAATTTAGTACTGATCAATAGCCTTGAATGAAACATTGATTTCTGCAGCTTTCCAGGGCTGCAGCAAAAATATATTCTCTGCTCCATACACCTTTCTCATAGGAACCATATGTTTGTGCTATTAACATTTATTTCCTCCTCTTCAACATCCGAAAAGCAGTTTAGGAATTAATTTCCATGGGACAGTTGATTTAAAAATTATATTGAAGAAAGAAAATGGCATGAGAGGAGGTCCCGGGAAGCATACTTCCCTCTTCTTTTAATTATATGCTGCTATAAAAATCTTTTATCTAAGAGGAAAAGGATTCGGCAGCAGATCATGAAATGGTGTAAATCTCGGCAGGACTGTAGAGAAATCAATGGGGCTTCCCTCATTCATGCCTGTCAAAGGATTGAATTCTTGAACATATATGATGGGCTGAGCAGTAGAATCCCTGCTCTGTTTTCCAGTTAGAGACCTACTGCTCTCTGAGTAGTGTGTTAAAAAACTTAGAGCAACAACCCAAATCAAGGAGACTCCATAGTCGTTAGAATAAGAGCAAAGGCTCTAGACACCGACAGATGAGCTGGAAATTAAAATTGCTCAACTGCTGTGGGTGTATTCCAGCTGCCATCAACAGATGTGTCATGGCAGCCCGTGGAAAATGTGGTCCTCAACAATTCCGTGGGGGCAGGTGAAACTTAGAGGACAGTGGCTTAAATTTCTTGAGAAGGAGACATGGAAGGAGAGTACAGTGTTGCTGAAGAGGCTCTCAGGAGCCCCATTGTGGTGCTGATGGCGTCAGGCCCAAAGTGGCGTGGCCACACTATGCCAAGATGTGCAAACCCACCAACACAAGTGCCCGTAGGAGGCATCATCAGCTGTGACTCTTTTGTGCCATCCTTGCCCCAGGGGGCTGATCTCCCCCAGGGAAATTGGCTCATTATTTGTGTCTGCAAGCCTAGGGGAGAACATCCCATCTGGCAGGATGAAGCCTTGGGGTTAAATTCTGCCCTGGGCTATGTCCCCACAACACCCTGTGCTGACAGTGCTCGGAGCCAGAGCGTGGGGCTTCCTCGGTTTGTCAAAATCACTTACACCCAAATTGGCTGGGAGAAAAACGAAGGAAAAAGCTGAATTCAGAAGGTGGAGTTGCCCATCTTACATCTCCTGGGAAGCCTTTTGACAGGCTCAGCAGAGCTCCTGGGGCATAAGAGAAATCAGGCCCCTTCCGAATTCAGTTACATTTCAAGCCTGTTCTAGCAAGAGTCAAGCGTTGGGACATTTCTCCAAACCCTTAACTTCCACCACCTTGCCTGGTTGAGGCATATAATCAACTTTGTTTCTTTGTTCCATGTGTTCTCCTAGGGAAGAAGCCACAAAAAACCAATTGCCATGAGAAAAAATAGGAGAAAAAAAAGTTAATAAGAAAAATTTGAAACCACAGAAGAATTACATTTTACCTTTAGAAATTTTAGCCCTTTTAAACTAAATTAAAAAAAAACAACACAAAAACCCAAAACAACCCCAAAACAAACCAACAAAAAAAGCCCCGCAGCAAAAGTCCCTCTCCTAGTCTGTTTGGGGGCCTCCATGAGTTTCCATAGCACTTCACAAAAGATCTTTATTGAAGAAAAGATCGGACAAACTTTCCTTATATGTGTGGCCCTAGTCATTAATTGCCCCTGTCTTCTTTACCAAGGTCTTATTCCTATGTAAATACCCTTGCATAATGTTACAGGCTATTGTCAGGCCAGCGCCAGCCAGTCGCCACTTATATGCATTTTTATTTCAATCCGCTGCGCGGAGAATGAAAAGATGTCTGGACTTAAGCTGTTTACCAACTGGGCCAAAGCTGCAGTGTGGAAGAACTGAAGAAAGCACCAGGCAACTGCAGGAACAGTCTTTGACAATGCGAGCAGCCATTTTCAGTTGAGTTATTAACCTACCCTGAAACTCTTCTAATCTACGCCTTTTTTAAAGAACAAATGTACTGAACCAAACATGAATGAGGCAGGACTATTAAGAGAGAAATCCTCTAAAGGACTATTGAGCGCAACATAGGTTTGTAATCATTTTGTCTCAGTTGCCTGCTACCAACATTATCAATGATGAAAATGCTTGCTCAGTTGTGGGGGATTGTCTCGTAATTAAACGACAGCGCCGTACTGTAAAAGAACATGCAGAAACACAGGAGATACCGAGGGCTTTCAAACGAGCCGCTCGGAGAAAGGAGTAGGAATGGGGATGGATTACAAACCGACTTGAAAAACTGAATTAAGGACATCGGGATCTTCTTTTTAAAGCACGAGCACGTTTTTAGGCTCGTTGGGGAAGGAAAAGTTGTTAGAGCGGGCTCTCGCGCGCAGAATCCCTCAGATGGAATAGGGGCACATAGAGGGAATTCTTCCTCCTTTAGGTTGAAAAAAAGCACAGAAATGGAAAATCAAACTCTCACATACATTCACAGAAAAAGAAAAAAAATACAACTTCTAAGTTTCCTGCAGGCTACATCCTTGTAGTGACTTAACGGCACTACAATCTACACAGTGTAGTACTAGCCTTAAGAAACTCTTGACTATTTGCATGCATATTAGAATCCAATGAGAGCTTAATAAGTGCATATATATGACAGAGGAAACATCTCATTGCATAGTTAAAGCTACAAAAAAACATTGAGGGAGGCAAAGTCTCAAGTTAATTACCATTACAATGCAATCAAGTACAGCAGTCATAGCTGAAATCCTTTTCTATTAAGACTGCTAGGCTCAACCTTGTCTCTGCAGGTCAGCTCCAGCACAGATAACCTTTCCAGCAGACAAATACATGTAAAATTGGCTCATCTAATTAAAAGCTCAGGGAGGTGTAGAAAAATACCAGCACATTGAGGCTGAGCAAATCACAGAGTACCCCCTCCAGCTGGATGAAGCTACAATATGTGGCTGCTGTTTGTTCTGGAAGGAAACTGAGTCACTTACCATTTCAATAGGTTAATCAATTGACAATTAAATGGAGAAATTGGTTAACTCTGCAACAATTAACATGGCACTCTATTAAGTACACTTTCTAATTGCCACAGCTGCAAGTGAAAATTAACGTCTGTGTCAAAGCGGCTGCACAAGGTTGTGCTGTTTCTGGTGGTGTAAGGTAATAAAAGTGGCTTTGAAAGCCCAGCGTTCGTTTTAGACCCTTATGTGTAGTGAGGAAAGGGTTTCATTGCTGAGCTCTAAGGTTAGCTACAGAAAGTCTTGTATGTTTATGATGTGTATGTCTATATCCATAAGCATACTAATATGCACGTGTGTACGTATACACATATCTCTAGTATATGCATATCCCTTTAAAACAACATTTTAAATGGATTATAAGTGTCTTTGAGTACTAAAGGTCTTATAATACACATATATAGTATGCAAATAGTGTTTATGTGTGATTAAAAGTGTGTTTGGAGAGCCACATAATTATGCCCCCCACACACACCTCAAAGGTTAAGGAAATAAAAAAAAAACACCCAGGTGGTCTGATTGCTCTAGAATTGGCATTTTTGATGGCAATCTGGAAAGGTTCTGGTTCTGAAGAAATATTTAATTGTGGCAAATGCCTGGCCAGGAGTTAGAGCAAACATCAGCTGAGCCTAGGCCCTCCTGAAGTTGGTGGAAACATCATCTTTGCTTTACTCAGGACACAAATATTTGGTTTGTAGCAAAAGGTGTTGAGCTATTGTCCTGCATGCTCTGTTCCCAACTCCTCTGTGCAGTTCTCAGATGCTTTCCTAGAAGCACAAGTAGAATATAAAATAGATGCACCGTCCAGGGAACCTGCTCTTTGCTTCAGAAATGCTGATGGTGGATACCTGCTTCTCCCACACAGTCCTACAGACTCAGAGTGGACCTTCGGCAGGGCAAGGCTGTCTCCTGCAGAACCACAGTGGCCGTTGCCCACGGTTCTCAGGTTGATTTGCAATACAAATAATCACTGGCTTCTTCATTTGGTTACCTTTAACCTCTGCTCATTCATACTGGAAAATCAGCAGTTCCCCAGTCCCCCAGAGTTCTTCATCCTGGTCAAAACGCAGAGATCCAGGATCTGGAGTAGGTGTTGCTCTGGAGAAGGAGCAGAGAAAGGGAGTGAGAAAACCCATCTTTGTTTAAGTGACTGTCCTGGTGCTAGGCAGTCTGCAGAAATGGGATTGCATCTTTGGGGTGTTTAAGGAAATGTGCTTTATTGTGGATCTGGCACTACGATGGACCACCTGTATCACACGTAGGTACTGGAGGACAAGAATGCGGGACATCCGTGCATTTTATTCCTGCTTTCTACCTAGTTTCTGGCAGCTGTGGTAGGCTGAGAGGTGTCACTCAAACATAGGCTTCTGTAGCCAGCTTCTGCTGGCAATAACCTGTTTCCTACAAAGAACTATATGGGGTCCCTATATGGGACCCCAATACAAGAAGCCTTACAGAGAATTTTAAATACACAGTCAGGTTTTCCTACAGTAAATTCTATTACTTTTGAGTTCTGCTATGAGAGAAACAAAGCTGTAAATCCTTAAAGCTAATAGTGCTGTAATAATAATTGTTTTGGGTTGGTTCTTTTTGATTTGGTTTTTGACCAAAAAAAAACAAAACAGGGAAAGACAAAAGATTACATTAGTAGCTGCTGTTCAGAAACCAAACCACGAGAATTACAGATTTCTGCAATAAGACGAATTAAGCTAAAAGCCATATTAAGCAGTATTGCACATCTGCTGCATTTTTTAATTCCTTGTGTGTCCTTCCTGTATGAAAGTGTTTATTGTTAAATGCGTTGTTCAGCTAATTGATAAAATCAAGAGCTAATATTTTAAACTCCATCCAGTTTGGCTTTGCAGAAACCCGTATCCGATGACAGGATTGAATTTTGCTGGGACAGCCTATTAGCTGCTTCATTTCCTGGTGATGGAGAATTTAGATTTGTCACAGACAGAAAAGCCAAAGGGACAGCGTCTGGTTTTTTTTTTTCCTCCATGAACGAAGTCTGTTGCGGCAGCGGGGAGGGGAACAAGGTCTGCCAGGCTTCGCCGTCCAACCTTGGAGTACCTGCAGCCGCAGGAGAGGACTCCTTGGGAAATAGCACGGATGTCTGATGGGCACCGAGATATGTCATTTGAAGGGCCTGCTCGGCTGGCAGCTAACCAGAGAGCCCAGCAGCGCTGGTGGCAGTGGTTCAGGCTAAATAAATAGCGAGGAGTGAGGAGATCAGGGTGAAATCCTGGCTTGGAGGAGTCTGCCATTAGCTTTGCCGGGCTAGCGCTCCTCCATTGAAAAAAAAAAACCCTCCTCGGAGAAATATGCTGAGCAGGCGGTGCAAATCTTTGATGCAACACCTGGAAAAGCAGGAAACCCAAGTGTTTTCCCTTTTTCTCCGTGGCAGAGTTTCTGCTGCTGCTCCTTCCCGAGTCGAGGGGAGGTTTGTCCCCGAGAGCTGTGGGTGTCGTTGAACATATACTTCTAATTGCAGCTGCTTTCGCTCTAATTATAGCTCCGTTTGGTTAGGATTTTCCTCCAATCCCTCATTTCCCCTAAAGCAAACACCAGAGCACCAGAGTTGTAACCCCAGTGGGGACATTTATTAATAACCCCCTTGGCAAATAGGGAAAAAAATCATTACGCTGTATTAGGCGCTAAAATATTTTCCCACTGCAAAGACTAATTGATAAAACCAAGCAGACATTATGGGGCAATTAATGTTAAGATGAAAATAAACACCAGAGCAAAACAAAAACAGGCCGATGGAGAGTATTTTTTTCTGGCTTCGAGGCGTTTCTTGTGAGTTGGAAATGACATGCTGGTAGATAATCTGAGATTACCTGCCTTCAATAGAAAAGGAGAGAATAAATGGGGAATCGAGAGAAAGGATTCTTGCACACCTCTTCCAGAGTGGTTACAACTCTTAGGAGGAGTTCTGCACGTCTTTCAAAAAAGCCTTCAATTTTGAAATTTTCTATCAAATTTTTGCCTCCTGTGGCTGGAATTGGCTTTTTCCCCTCTTCCCCAAACAGCTCCAAATTCTGCACGTCACTGTAAAGTTGACCAACATAATCTAAATTAGTTTTCAGCCCCAGAGAAAAATCCATAATGTTGTCATTTCCAATAAGTACAAAAGGGAAAAGAGAAAAAAAATACGATTTATAGTCTGAACTATTCCCCACTTCAGATTTAAAATTTGTATGAAGGCTCTAGTGAGGGAAGCTGTTGAGCATAAAACAAAACCTGGCAAAACTCTGAACTTATTCTGGTAGCTGCTGCTGCAAACCAGACAGTGAATGGCCAGTACACATGTGGTCCAGACACACAGCCCATGCACTGACTCAGTGGGACGGGAAGGGAGATAATGAAGACACAGACAAACAAGACACTTCCTACCTGATATTTTATTCATTCATCAAACAATATTACCCATTCCCCTCCATGCAGGCAGGGGGAATTTTGTGGCGGCTGATAAAAAGCAAACCAAAGTGGAAAAGCAAAATAAATTCTTTGCTAAACAGCAGGTTTTGTTTCAATTAGATTTGTAAATTTTTATTTATTTTAGGTTAGTAGGGCTCTCTAGCAGCCAAGAGTGCAGAGCAAGGCTTGTCCAAAGGCGTGGTGGGTGCAAGAAATCCTTCACTTTATTCTGACCTGCCCAGGATTCAAAAAAAGTCACAATACCACAGTTTCTAAATAATAGTAAAACAGGTTGGATATATCCTATCCCTATTTGAGGATTGCACATGGACTGGCAGGGAGGACCTGTCTCCTGCATATCACAGCAGAGGTTTTGTGGTGTTTCCTGGGAAAATTCTTCCCGTGTCTGCTAGGTCAATCCATGTCATCTTCTAAGGTCAGGAGGACTCCAGTGGGTATTGTGGGTCAACTCTGCATGTTGTTGTGCTGCCAAGCAAGTCCTGAGGGACTCGCCCATGGTGCACTGAACGTGGGGCAGGACTTTTTAACCAGGCACTTCTTGACCCGTAATGAGCAGCTGGCCGATCATGGAGTTAGCAGCCTGAAGGTAAACGGCTATTTAAAAGAAGCTCCTGCTTTAACACGCCGTGTTCAGAAGGGGGTGGTGTGTCCTCACGCTGCCTGAGGGCAAACACATCTGCCCATTTACCTGTAACCCAGCTGAGATTGCACTTTGGTTCTTATCACATGTCAGGGGGCAGCAGTTCATCATGGGTTGTAGCATGAAGATTTTAAGACAAGTAGTTGCTCACCATCCTTTCATTTACCTTTCACATAGGTGCTGTGGGAGTCTTGTCCCTCTTTGAACATCTGGACTGCCGGGTGCAGCTGCATTCCCTGGAAAGAGAAGCCCACGTGGAGAACCAAGATCAAACCTGAAAGTGAGATTCAAATCTTCGCTCCACTGGTCCAGCATTGAGGGGATGTCATGGCAGCAGCTCGTTCCAACTCTGCTCGCTTTGGAAGAGAGTTTGTGGGTCTCCAGGCTCTCCTTGTTCATTTTGTGGACCCAAATCATCACTTACACAGAGGTCACCTTGCAGGTGAGTGTTAAAAGAGAACCCTGCTCGTATTGATGGCATCAGCTGGACTCTGTCATTGTGTGGACTCAGATACTCTGAGTTTTCAGGGGATGGGATACAACAAGTGTCAGGACAGGGAATAAGATGGCAATAGATATTCCTCCTACACAATCAGTCGCAAATTTACTGTTCCAGTGGATAGGGACTGCAAAGAACTAAGGCTCGGGGATTAGAGATTTTACTTGTTTCAGACATCTACAGCTTGGAGGAGGTCTTAGCCCATGCGGATGGGAAAAAAATTTGAAACCATAATGCCAAAACTTCAGAAAATAAATAGTCAAAAGCTTTCTGATGGTTTTCAAAAAAGAAAGAGGCTAAGGGGCAATATTTTGTGTAAGGGAGGGAAGAAACTGAGAGGGGAGCAGGGACCGTCCTGAGTGCATTTTCAGGTGTTGGGGAGCAGCAATGCTGACACACCTGGATGACCCCTCAATCCCTGGCAAGCTGGGAGCTCCACTTCTGGACTCCCACAGTCCCAAAAAGTAGAGAAAAAGCAAAATGCTTTCAGTCACCTAATACTAGGTGAGCTGGACGCCATACCAATGTAGCTTTGCTCCTCCTGGGCCCTGTTTTGCTGCCAGGACACATCTCTGTGCACCTTACCACCAGCTTGGAGCCATGATCTGGCAGGCACCTGCCTTCTCAAACTGATCCACTACATCTTACAAGGGCCCTGAAGTAAGAATTGCATAGTTAATCATGTTCTTAGTTCCTCCTTTATGTTCGTGGATCTTTTTAGATACAGCTTTTTGATGATCAGACTCTTTTCTCAGTCTCCTCCTTTCTTACTTCCAGGAGGTCCCATCAATGCTTATTACGCACACGTTTTCCTTCTTTTCCTTCTCCCTATACATCTGCAATGCTGTGGCTTTCATGGTGCCCTTCACTGCTGCTTAGCCTTCTTCATTCAAATCCGGACACTTTCTTCCCCTCTTCTGTCCGGGATCTTCACCAAGACCCAGAAAGAGTAACTGGACAGAAAACTCCCATGCCCTGCTGCTGCTTCTTCTGTACGAGAGTACAGCTTTCACTGTGAGGACCCTTTCAACTCTGCCTATAATAAAGGCAACACATTTCCCAAGTTAGGAATTGTCACAGCTCTTGTTCAGACGTCCATCAGTGGAGCTCCAGGCAGTAACCAGAGTGGTTAAGGGCAGGCCATATATTTCTTAGACGCTTTCTCCTGTAGCTCTGCTACTAATCCCCAGTTGGGACTCACACCTTCTCTTGATATTCATTGCTCTCTTTGTAGAGCTTGCTGCAATTTTTTCACTTTCCTGGTGCGTGGCCCAGCTATCTATGCTTTCTTTTCCCATTTTGGACATTTCTTTAGACCACACCTTTAGGAGATGGGCATTTCCGTCCCAGTACTCTCACGCTACTCCTGAGCAGCTTCATGTTTTTCTCTTACTGTGACAATGAACCTGCCTCATTTTCACTTGTGAGAGACATTTCTCAGTGTGTGCAGAGTGCTTTTTGGATAAATAATAAGACAAGCTCAAGGCTGGAACCTCATCCCAAGCATGAGCACAGGAAACTCAGCCTGAACATAAGAAAACTTTTTTGCCATGAGGGTGGTTGATCAGGCTGTCCAGCGAGGCTCTGGAGCCTGCGTTCATGGGATGTTCAAAACCAGCCTGGACAGGGTTTTGGGCAGGCTGCCTTTGCTGGTCGTGCCTGAGTTGTCCTTGGATCACCCTGCCAACCTCAACACTTCTGTAATCCTGTGAACCTCACTCCTTGGGTTTTTTTTTGCAGGCTGTGAAGTCTTTCTCTCCTTGCTCCTTCTCACCACTTTCTCCCACTCCTGTCTTTTCTATTTTATCTGGTTCCTGCTGGAATTTCTACCTCTCATCTTTCTCCTCCACTTACCTCCTGCCACTTTCTTACCTCTCGAACGTCAATTTGCTGCCGATGTTTTCCTGTGATCCTCCCAGCTTTGGTGTGCTTCAGGGCAAAGTACGGAGGATCTAAGCAAGACCAAGAAAGCATATGCATTATCAGAATGATAATTTATTACGTAGACATGGTGCTCAAGAGCTGGTACACAGCAATCACACTTGAACTCCCAAGTCCAAGTGGTGGCTGCTTTCAAAATTGGTGGTCTGTATATAGCCTAATGTAATATATACATGCCCTTATATCTAGATGTGAGAGTGAGCTTCAGAAAGTAGCTGAAGGTCTGGAGAGGATTTTCAGGGCAGTGCCTGGTGCTCCCTTGCCCCCATGTCTGAGCTCATTCTCCCTGTCCTGGGCATCGAAGGAGAATGGTTGTGGTGCAGAGTCACCCTGGGCAGGGGTGAGGGTGTCCTGCTGGGGGCTGGGGACAGGATGAGGGCACCCACGCTTCATCTGATCATCTCTTTACATATGGAATGGGAATATCTGTGCTGCTCAGTTTGTGCCTTGGACTTTAACCAAGCATTACTTAAGAATGCTAATAGAAGTGGATGAATTTATCTAGCCAAGCTATTAGTATTTTGGGGTATTTCTGTGCTGCCTTATCATCACAAAAAGAGTCAGACTGTTTAAACCGCTCAATATTTAGAAAAGCTTGTTTCCTGTCTCCTGCCTTATGTTATTGGTGTGGAATATTCTCTTCTTAAACACACTGCAATAATATTAGATAATTACTTAGCTCATTTTTCTATACGGGTTTGGGTAATTCATAATTGTCTCAGAGCTGAGAAAATGTTTCCTTTAAGAAGGTTAAACAAAGAGTTTATTGACATTAGTGAAGATTGGTTAAAGAAAACATTATTAAATAAAAGGAGCTTTATTTAAACACTAAATTAATCATTTAAAGGCAAATTAGAGGTCGTAACTCCTCCTAAATAAATAATGTTAAACAATAATTAGATATCCATTTTAGATTACAGGCAAGCACTTGGGTTCAGTGGGCTGAAAAACAAGTTTCTTCTCATCTCTTCAAATTTGTTCAATATACATAATTAAAGCGAATCACTGCCCCGCTTAAATTTTCCATTCTGAGATTAAAAAAAGATTCCGTTTGTAACTGTGTGTCATATTCACCATTAGATGATAAAACATCTTTAAAGCTTCACTTTCATATAAACAGAAGAAAAGATGAGAGCATCCAGAGAGATCCCCGGCAGTGGAAATCGATTCTCCTAAGCTACTGGTTACAGTTATCAATCTTATCAAACAGGCCGATGCATGAGTGCCCTCAGCCACTTTGATTTGTATGATCTCTCTTTGCCAGAGTTAACCTCTCCGACGTTCCGGCGTGTGCAACGCGCACTATCTGGGCTATAATTACACTCCCTTTCATTAGTGCTCTTAGTCATCTCTTAAGTGCGAGATAAAATTAAAGAAGCCCTCCTCCATTCTCATTTCACTATGCTTTTTTATTTTATTTTGATTTTTCTTTTTATTTTCTTTTTTTCTTTTTTCCCCTAGGCTTCGAGTAGCTCCATCTACAGCTCCCTCCCCCTTATCATCTCCTTTCAAAGAGGGATTCGGGACAGGGAGCCACAAACCCATCGCGCTACCGCTGGGTTTGCGTTAGGGCCTCCTCAAATTGACGATGGCTGTTGAGCGTTGACAGGAACCACCCCACCACCTCCTCCAGACCTTTCCGCGGGCTTCGCTAGCCCCGGTGCCAGCCGCCTTAATAAAAAGCACTGGGAATTTTTGTCTGCGCCGATCAGGAGTTAGATTAATGAAATCTGACGTTAGCGCTGATAAATAATGACACCACCGAAAGCAACCTCGGCGGCCAATGGCAACATCAAACGGCGCAGCAGATTTCACTCTCTATTAAGGGATTGTCCTGTAAGGAAGGCGAGATGGTGGCGAGGGGAAAGCTGGATGGTCTGGCAAGATTTCCCACGAATCTCCCATCAGCCAGCAAAGGGGTTAGTTTGCACCCAGTTGCTGCCCTGCTCCTTTGCCACGTTTGATTTCAGGCTGGTACGGGCAGTGGAGAGTGCTGTCGAAACGACGCCGTGTTGTAGACGTGCTCGGCGTGAGTGAACAGTTGCGTGGCTAATTGTCGTCCCTAATTACCTGCTCCCCATTAGCTGTGGTTACTGTCGTTTTCCAAACCTCCACCTGGCACAGAGGCTCCTGTTCACTCCTTTTTCATTACTGGGACTAAGGTGAATATAACTTTGCACTATGCTAGAACATAAATTTCGCCTATTTCCTTGCTGCTTCATTTTCTTAAATTTTACAATTAAAATGACTGATGCTGCAGAGGTTTTTAACCCCTGCATACGTTATCTCATGCCTCACGGAGATCTTCAGAGTCCGCAACAGTGGTAGGGATTGCAGATTTCATTTAAATCCATGTTCTAGGAAGAATAACCTCACAGGAAAAAGTTGTTTTGTACAACCCTGATATCTCTCATTAGCTACCGAACACAAAGGAACGGAACAGGACTTTTCTGATTATTTTAGTGGGTTTTTTTTTCTCCTTAACTACTGAATTTACACACAAAAAGAAAGGCACTTTGTATTTAAGGTTAATCAAGTTTCAGTACAATTTTTTACAAACTGGAATCACACTAATCTTTTTTTTCTTGCTCTAATGTGTGGCTGTTGAAATCCTTAGCTGTGATAAATTAAGCTACTTATTAATCTAATTATCGTACATTCATCCTAGAAACTTTCATGTGACTTGAAAAGGCTATTCAACCTTTTCCCTCCCCTCCTAGAAAGGGCTCAACCTTGCACCAATTAAGATCATTCTGAAGTAATGCTTTAAAAAAGCTTTCTTTAATCACCCAGTGGAACATGGGCTGGTGGTAAGCAAACTAAAAGCTGTGAGAAAAGTTTGCCTTACCTTTAAGTCTGAACCTTTTGAGTTGGAAGAGGAAGGTATTCCCCTCTTCCTCCTCTTCTCTGCCCTCCTAAATAAGTCAATGAAATTATTTAGCAAGGAAAGTTGCTAATGAAATCTCTGTTTTTTCTCTGAGCATAGCAAAGGACAAGATGGCAAGATGCACTGGAACAAAACCAGTGGAGTCTAATTTGGTGTTGAGGGAACGGGAACTTTTTTGACTCACAGATGATATAGCAACCATCCGTATTTTGTAGGCATTGTTTTGTTTTAAAGCCTTACCTAGCGATATGAAAACATCCTGATACCAAAGTCTCCAAAGGATGGAAAAAGGAGGAAAAAACCCCAAACAAACCACCCTAAGAATGGAAAGGAACTAGGTTGCAAGTGTATCCTATCTTAAACATCCATTCACTGCCAAACGGTTTTGTTACTTTTTCTTAATAACCACATAAATGGAGCTATTTTATATTCAAATTAAACTAGGTATTAATTTGAATGCAAAGCAGCTCAGTTTGTGCCGTTTCAATGACAGGTTTACCCCCCGACAGAATTTCTGAGCAGCCCGATGTGGGGGAAGTCCGCTCCTGCTCCTCACCCCCTCTCCGTGCCTAGCAAACTTGCTAACTGTGAATAGTTTTTGAAGTGAAGATTAAAAGAGTGGAATTATAAAGTATAATTACATTTTATTGAAACTCTAGAAATCAGAAAAAAATTCAGCAGGAAACTTTTAGTGAAACATGATGTGTTGTCATTATCATTAAAAGATAAAAGTTCCATACTGTTTTTATCTGTTTATTTGGAAGAAATCCAGCCTTTGCAGTTACGCAGGAAACAAAAAACTGGAATGCAGGAGTAATTATTAAAACTGTGTGATTTGTTATCTCAGCTACTGTCTTTCCAAATGGTAATGCGATATCAGCAGCTGCAGACGGTCGCTGATTTCCTCTATTAGTAAACAAGTGCTTTGGAGACCTGTGTGAGGCACTTTAAGCCCACTACTCCCCGAAGTGCTGTCAGGCTTAACTACTAATCCATGGTATTTCAGAGCACTGGAAATTCATCTTTATAAAACCTGAACAAAAAAGGGAAAAAGCCTGGAGGGCAGGAGCTCCCTCTGGTGAGACAAATGACATGTTCATTTATTAATGAAACAATAACCCTGGAAAGAGGATCAAAGCACATTCCATCCTCACTTTACAATCCCCAATTTTCTCAGGCCATACCATTTAATTGAGCCATGACAATGGAATACTTAATTGTTGCGTTAAAGTTTGAAGAAGGGACTTCTTCAGAATCAATGTTCATTTCTGGATTATGACAGTATAATGTCGCCAGCTTGTAGCTGCTGGAATTTTATTTACTCCCTTTCTTTTACGCAGAGAGAGAGAAAGAGCTCATTTTATTCTTTTACCAAAGGCCTCTTATCCCTGCCTGTGAGTAGGGATATATGTGCCATTACTGTAGGTAAAGCCCAGCTGCTGGCCCGTTGCCATGCTGAGGTTGTGCCCAGGACAACATGACCAGGGGTGACTTCTGCAGTATGAGGAGAAATGCAGGGGCTGCAGCACCTTGGAAAGGGAAAAGAACACAGCTTTTAGGTCTAAAATTAAGGAAAAAGTTGAAATAGGGAGCTGGCCTTGCTGCATTCCGTTTGCTTCAGATGCAACATCTCATTGCCCCAAGGAGAGGTGGTATTTTAACTCCAGTAGCTCCACTTTCAGGAGAGCTTCTTGGTGGGTTTGGCTTGCGTGTGCAAAACACATTCAGTGTGAGCACTCCTGTCTTACTGATGGCTTGGCCTCTTGACTCCCATCTGAGAATGTCCCTAAGCACATGCACATGCCTCTGTAAGTACCACTGAGCTCCCAGAGCTCTCCACGGGATCCTCCAGCACTTGAAGCTCCACTTGTACATCAACGCCTTCCTGAATCCTTCCTGAATTTGCCACGGGCACATCTTAGTCCATCCTACTTCTCGAAGCTGGCACTGCTGAAGCTCCACTTGTATATCACCACCTTCCTGAATCCTTCCTGAATTTGCCACGGGCAAATCTTAGTCCATCCTACTTCTTGAAGCCAGCATTACTTCAGTGCCATCCCTCATTTAACAGGTGTAGGGGCAGCTGCGATTACATTTTTGAGCCTGCCCACCCTGCTTTGCAAATGCTCTACTTTCTCCCAGTACTTAAGACGCGTGGATGCTTCTCTGTTTGGGATGCTTAAAGTGTTTTTGATTGTCACCCTGATCTCAGATAAGGTCACAAAGGACCTCCTGGTTCTTTCCTGGGAGGGCTCACATTGTCCACCATCAAAGCTTGGAAGCAAAAGGGACGTCTTTCTCGTTTTGTGCCCGAACGCTCCTGGGATCCCAGGTATTTTGAAAGGACGTGGAGAAAACAGGAGTGCCCCAAATAAAAGCCAGCTTTCCGTAAATAGTGGTAAAACTTCTGAAATGAAAGCATGTGTCGTATCTGTCTCTCCAAGGGTTCTTTCCCTAACACCTGATTTTATCAAACTTGTTATCGGTGACTCATTTTATGTAATTGACATTTAATGACTCGGTATCCAGTAGTGATTGACTGCATTCTTTTTCTTTAACCTGGTTTAAACTTAAAGGTAATTTTCTGGGTGCCTGCAAAGAAGCAGCTATAAAGGCTATCATGCATGAGTGTCTGCTACCTTTAAATTAATACACTATGCTTTATTAATTCTTCTTATGACACGTATTATAATGCACTCGCATGTACATAGCGCCTATCGTATAAGAACCCTGAGGCACTTACAAACATTAACTAAGCCTTACAATCTTCTTACTTTGGGTAAACAGGGACAGAGGGGAGGTTAAGTCTGTCATCCTGACAGCTCTGTGCAGAGCTGGGCACAGAACCACTATATCCTGACACCTTGTAGGCTCTAGAGAGCTCACAGCCCCTGTAGGATGGCTAATACTCCCCGTAAGATGGCTAATACTCCCCATAGGATGGTTAATGCACCCCGTTCCTCCATATACGGTGGAGATGGTTTGCAGGACCAGGAAAACAGGTCAGGCTCTCAAAGGGATCACAGTTGAATTATCTATACTTAGGCATATTTGCCCATCATCCTTATCTGACTTATCTGACCAGGCTAGGCACTGGCTATGCAAGAAGCAAGTAAACCCTGGTTGCTCAGCAGAAGTGCAAATCATCCTTAAGATTGGTTTGAAGCAGGTACTAGAGAAAGACAGAGCTGTCAGGAAATCCACCTAAGCAACAGGTCAGCCTCGTGGAGCGTAAGTGTGGCCGGCTCAGTAGGTTTTGATGGAAAGTATGGTCTGTCCCCTTTTTCTGTTTTACACACATAGTGCTGAATTTAGAAATGAGGTGGGATATGGACCCTTTGGGACCCAAGCTTCACAGGATGCATGATTGTCTTCCAAGAAATACATCACACTGCAAGGGAGTAGCCCAGGGGGTCCCTCCGTGTAGGTCAGGTGAAGTCCTGTGGCATCCCTGACGTGGAAATGAGCAGATGAGGAAGTCTGAGTAAATGAAATGTGTAACACAGCCCGAAAAGACTCTATTTTTTTTTTTTTTTTTCCTCTGGAGTCTAAAGAAATCTGTGCAAAAATCCCCTGCCTTCCAGAGGGCACTGCGTTAGAAGCACAGCACAATTCCCAGCGTGGTCGAGAGCTCCTGTCCTTTTACTTCTTTCCTTCTGTTCATATTGCAGCAGGGACTGGCTGACCTGTCCCTTCAGGGTGAAATCAAGATACCCCAAATACTCCTAGCGGTGGGGGTGAAGTGATGAGGACTGAAGGCAACAAAAGCCCCCCTGGATCCCTCTGCACAGGGATATGTGAGCCTGGTCCTGGGTCTTCCTCTGCCCATGTCTCCTCACACAGAACCCTTCATGCCTGGGGTTTCTCCCTCTATCAGCACAAAATGTCTAGTTTTTCCCAAATAAAAAGAGGAAAGACGCTCTGGTAGAGAAATATTAAAAAGAATGGCTATCTTTTCCCTTCACGGGAAGGTGAGAGGCTAGGACAGGAGCAAGGACTGATGTGAAGGGCTCAGAGAGGAGGATGGTGTCTGTCCAGCAGCACGAGCTCGGTCCATCTGTCCCAGCTTGTGGAGGTGAACCTGGCTCCCTCTGCCCTGCTCCTTACCTATTGAGTCCCTGGAAATCCGATTACTGATTCAGGCCAGCCGTACGTGCAGCCAAGCAATTACATTGCTTTTACCTCCACTGCAGCTCGGCGTGTTCTACAGTGGAGGTTTACAGGAAAACAGAATTTTAAGACAAATAAAAAAGTGCTTGATGACACCAGTATTATAAAGACAGCTTACGGTACCGTATATTGCTATTCTCTTCTGCAGTGATTAAGGGTTCCAGTTGAGGCTGGACGATTTATTGTGGTTTATTGAGATATAATAAGAGCAGGGAAATGAGTGGAATAGGAAAAGACAGAATGGAGGTGTGGCACGAGGTGAAAAAGTCCCTGGTCCTACAAGGACGTGGTTCTACCCATGTGTTCATGTCAGGGAATGTTCTCCACTCACGGACTGAAACACGTGGCCGTCTCCAGCAACGACACCAAAGAAGTTCAACCAAGGTCATCGCATGGAGGAGAAGGGATCCCCAGACTCTAACCAGAGTGTCCCCAGCCTCCCTAGGCTGGACCTCTGAGCTTTCCAATCCTGGGATGGGTTTTAATGCTGTGCTCATTTTCGGCAGTGCCTGAGGAGGTTTTGGGTATCTGGTTTGGGAGCAGTGCATGGCAAAGGCATAACTTTCCCAAGGGTGACTAGGTGAGCTTTTGGAACTGCAGAGGAAATGTTTTCTTGCACACAAGTTTAAGATAATAAACTCAACTGAGTGAGCAGACACCGAGAAGAAATATTTAATTATCCTTCTCACCATTATGAGGAACTTCTGCCACTCTTCAGGTTATTATACAGTAAATAACCAGTTTTCTAAAGGACAGAGCTGTTTTAATTATATGACAATGAATGCATAATTATTGTGTTTGTTAGGAATGAATCACAAGACAACAGACTTGATATTGCTGCTCTAGTTAGTGCATCTTAATTACTTTTTCATTTATTTTGCATATAAAAGCTATTTGCTAATTGTCTTTGCTGTAAATATGCAAAATATAATTAGTCATTCATAATTCTTTATGTGTTATCTAACTGTACATTTGTTACTGAGGAATGTATATTAAAGTTTGAATATTTAATGGGCTTTTGTGGCATAGAATATTTTTGTACAAAGTTTTCAGGAAATATTAGAGACATAATTTAAACCTTCTTTTAACCCCTTTTCCTATGCAAACTAATGTTTCCCATGAAGACTAGATATTGATAAATTAAACCCCCTGGAAATCCATTTCTATTTTCTAAGCATACAATATAAATCCACTGCTGATGATATGAAATGCCTCTTGGTCTCAAACTGAAACCGGAGAGATTAGAGCCTGTTAAAAGTATTGCAAGTTGCTCTCTACAGTGAATTTAAACCGTAAGTGTGGAGTCACAAATGCATTTAAATCATACAGCAAGATCAAATGCATTTATCTTTGGGGTATTTATCATTTCTGTGATAGAGGTGTCACATTGCAGAAGAACCTGATGGCAAGACGTGGTTTTTGATAGGTATTGCTGATTAGAGCAAGAGGTGACCATCCCTGCCTATTGTAAGGATGCTAAGTTATTATCAAATAATCATATATGCAAGACTTTAAATCTTGGTGTTTTTCTTTAGTTTTTGGCACTTGTTGGATCTCACTTTGGTGGCATTGCTCGCCCTGAATTGGAATTGCAGGTCCTTTCCTGCTTTCTTGTGGCTTTTTTTTTTTTCTTTTCTTTTCTTTTTTTTTTTTAAGGCTTAGTCTAGTTTCATCTGTAATTAGCACTCCGCAAGGCCCGCAGATCCTGGGAATGTTTTACATTGTGATTAGATTCATTACAGAGATTGACTGGTTAAAATGGGCAGCGTGTTTCTGGAAGTTGAATTAAAGTCCAGGTCTCAAGAACCTCCGCAGATAATTACACATTATCTGTTCACTCGTCTCGGCGAAACGCTGCCGGTTCATTCTCCCGATGCATGTCACATTCTACATTTTTTCATCTCAAACATTTGATTTACTATCCGGTTGTACTGTTAATCCTATGTCATGACACTCCTATTCACTTCTGCTTTTCAACTGAAAGCAGCTTCCTATGAAGATAAAGCTAGGTAAAATCTATTGTAAAGGAAAGAATAACTTGAATGCAGCTATCATATCGAAAAGAAAACACACTCCTCCACTCTTCACCCTTTAGACGCTCTGAATACTTTTCTTAATGATGAAGTCAAATAGAATAGCCACTGAGAATACAAGCCATGGTTATATTTTTTTCTTTCCCTTCAGAAGTAATCCTGCTCTGTAATTCTGTAATTGTTCTTGTTTACGTTGGGCAAATCTTTTTAAACTAACATATATAAAACCAGAGTGACAGTAGGGTATAAATTAGGGAAAAAAAAAAAAGAAGAAACAGCTAACATGCTTCAGTAAATTGTGATATGAATAAATCATACATATCCCTACTTATCAAACAAGTATTTAGAAGCAAATTTAAATAATGCTATTTAATGCTGGCACTTGCATAAAACCCACAACTGTCAGTGACATTTTTTTCAAGCAGTTGACTACTTGAGCTATAGATTAAAAACCATACATTTTATGCATCTATGCGCAAAGAAACGCCCCCCCCCCCCCCCCCCCCAACTACTTCAAATGACGTTCAGCTTCCACACAGAAGCTCTGCAACAGTGTTTAACCAACCAAGAGCTGAAAACTTTGCATTTCTCATTACAGGTGAGGTTATACTGGCACAAAAAGGAGAAGGTTACACAGGAGAGGCAGAATTTTCATTCCCAACCTGTAAAGCCAGGAGATACCGTGTTAAAGGAACACATATCCTAAATATATTTCCTTTACTGCAGATATGCTGGACATGGACATGCTATGAAAATGTATTGAAACCACTTGAACATTTTTATGGTCGTTTGGATTTTCTCAGCTTTTTGGCAAAAATGAGAGTAGCTACCCAGCGTGGCAAAGGTTCCTCCTATGATCTACTGCTGCTGTCATGAAGACAAGCAGGAGTGTCAACCGTGGAGTTAAAATCAATTACAATGTACAATTTACTATAAGAAGTTCTTGAGAAAACTCAGTCCTTTGGTACCAAAACTTCATTTTCTATTCTGCATCAGGCAACTCAAATATAAAACAAATTTTTCGTTTTAATGGCAGAAGAGAACAGACTCTTTAAAGGAAATTCACTGGGGTAATCAATTGCTTGGGTTTCAAAATAATCTTTATTGTTACCTGACTGATGCTGAAGGGATGAACAAGACATGAAGTCCTGAAGGCAGTTTGGGGGGAGATTTTTATCCCTCGAGTATATAAGACTCTATGTACGTTTTTTTGAAGAATTCGTTTGAAACCCAGTAGGAAGCAGGTAGGCTGCACATTTCTAGAGAAGTGAAAATGCGTCTATTTTTCTACCATTTAAATGTCAGATTGGTGGGTCAGGATGTCGGCACAGATTCCCCTTAACTTTGACGCGAGCTCTGCTGAGTAAGAACCACGGTCTCACAGGAATACAGCTCAGCACGGTTAGTCAGAATAAATCATCATAGAGGAGCTTTTTTTTTTTTTTCTGTTGAGACCATTACAAAACAGCATTTCTCAGTGTAATTTTTTTTTTTCTGTAATGGTGGGATCGTGGGCAAGGCCTAAATTTCTGCCCGTTTTGAAGAAACCACCAGCTTGGGTTGTGCAAAGGGAAGCGGCAGCGAACGGGCTCAGGTGCCCTTGGGTGGGAATCACAGACCTGGTTCCTGTGGGCTCAAACACATCCACGCCTAACCCTGCAGACTTGTACTTTTACAGAAGGATTAATTGGTAGAAAGGGTATTTTTTCACCCGAGTAAATTTGGGACGGTCTAGACCAATGCGCATCTTTTCTGCGCCTCCTCTTCCTACCTTGGCCAGGGCTGCCCAGCATCTCTGCTCCATCCCTGTCAAAGCATTGTACAGCTCCATCTCCACAGATGTGCGGGTGGGTAGCAGGGCATCACCCCTCCCTTTCTTCCAAGAAACAAAACACGAGCAAGGTCTCTGGATACAGGAGATTCCTTGAGGAAAAAAAACCAACAACCAACCAAAAAAAAAAAAAAATCCAACAAAAAAGGAAACATCGCCTGCCTTTGAAAAAAAAAAAAACCAACACCAAAACAAACCCAAACCACAGCCTAAAACCTCCAAACACTTCGTCTCATCTGTGTTTGTGTTTGCATGGATCATTTGTGAAACAAACAGAATTCATTGGCGGTTGCTGGCCATGACTCTGCCTGTTTGAAATACCTTAGTCAGGAGAAGTACCACAACTGAACCGAACAATCTCTCACAAAACATCTGCAACCATCTGACCCTGGCCTTAACCTTTAAATCTATCTTTTCATATTCATCTCAAAAGACCTTGTCAATGGCCAAGGAGACTCAAGAAAAGGATTCTTCAACAAACAAAAAAAGATACAGAGGAAATTCAACCCAGATTAGGTGGCAGAAGATAATACAGTTTGCTCATTTCTATTCTGCTGCTCAAACTGGAGTTGAATTCATTTTCACTTTATCTTTATTCATGTTATTTAAACATAACATTCATTAGGATTGTGAACTGCAACAGATAGAAGAGAACAAAACTAGTCGCCAAATTTGTTGGGCATCTGTTCCCACTAGAGACGGCCCTCTGCCAAATCTGCATCATGTCATTTTTTTTTCCCCCTGAATTCATTTCAAAGTCAATCCATCAGTTTATGAAACTGTTTGATCAAACTTGTCATTAACCAAGTGAAACATTTAATTTGTATTAAGAAAAATAGGACAAATAATTAGCACGGCGCTTAACTGTTTCGCTGTTTTATTGTCCTTCTTTACCAAATCTACTTAGCAGTGATAGGGCTTTTTTTTAAGTCCCTTTGTTGACACAGCTAAAAATATTTTTAAAAGGAACTGGGGAATAAATCTGATGTAGATGAGAGAAAATATTAGTCTGATGCCGCAGAAGGTAAAAAATTAGACCCTACAATCCCATCCACTACTTTTATTCAACCAGCCATTGAATTTAATATCCATGGGAACATTTATGTGAACACAGCAAAGCAGCTAAATCTATTAAACTGTCAGATAACCATAGGATAACAGGGAAGCATTATGAGAAACAGGTTCATGCTAATTTCAGCTTCTTCCTAGGTCCCCCTACCCTGATGGGGTATAATTAGTAGGGAAAAGGGTTTGTTACCAGTTGCTCTTGTAACTTTCTGAAACAACCCATATTTGGATGTTTTCCTGCACTCAGTCAAGGAATAATGATATTTATTATCATAGCTCACGCCTCCCAAGGAAAAATAATTCGCAAAATACGTGAGTTCTACTCCAGAAATGTTATTGTGCTCAGATTTCTGCCGCTCGCTCCCAGCATTTACTTGTCTCAGGCAATTGCCTATCATGACCTTGCTGGGCACTTGTCTGCATCGCTATGACAATTTGTTAATGAACTGTTTTTGTTTTTAATTGCTTACTTAATTATGGAGCACTAACATAATAGCATTTCTAATTTGTACCATAATTGTATGCAGAGATGAAATGTTGGTGTCTGTCATACTGCTTCCTTGTAATCATCTCTTGTTCATGGGGAATTTCTAAAGAGATGTGTTCTCTCCTAGCAAGATGACTTTTAGAAGCTGTTTAAGAGGCATTTCCATCAGTATCACAACACATGAAACCTCTCTCAGTTATCCAGAGAGGAGACGTCAGCATTCCTTAAACATTTTACTTATTGCAGAGCTGCAGAAGCAGAGAACACGCTGAGCCATTTTTATGTGGGAATATAAAAAGGCGGCTTCCCCTTCCTGCCTTTTTGCAGCAAAAATATTTCATTAGCTAGGAAAGTTGGTGTGGTTTTTTTTTTTTTTTTTTTTCTATCTGAGTTCATTAAAAGTTGCTCTGGACTGTGTTATTAGCAGCAGTGTTATTATGCTAAGACACACTGATCAAGGTTGTCTGTTAGAAAGACTGCCTTGGAGAAAGTGGTAATATCACTGTTTAGAGTGGACCTTGCCTCTGTAAAGGAAGACTGCTTTTAATGACAAAAAATGCATTGAAATGTCAATTCTTTTATTTTTTTTCCCCCCAGTGTAAAAAAAATACTTTATCATTGTGCTGGCAAAGAGGTGTAGATGGACCTTAAGCTTATTGTAAATTCGAGAAATATTGCCTTGAGATAACCTGGTGAAATACCTCACTACTCTACAACCTGCCCGATGAGCCTTATTTTTAGCGCGAATCCAAACAGAAAAATATTCTCCGTGCAAAAGGGCAACTCTAGGCCCAAAAGCACAGTTCAAACATGTGTAGCTGGTTTAGGTTCCCAAAAATACAAGTCCTGGCCTGTTTCATTGTCATCCACACAAAGAACTGAGTCCTAAAATCCTTTACTCAACTAAATTCTTAATAAGTAAACTGAGACTAACCCTCTAATACCAGATTTGTTAAACAACATGATTTAGGTCCTTGCTATTCATGCACCTTGTACAACTAAAATGACTGTTAAAGCTAGAATCATGAAAGAGTCATTTTATGTAGCTGCTAAATTCCTCTCAAATCTCCTTGCAACTTAACGAGTAAAGAAAGCTCAATGTGTAATGCCAGCTAATGTGGTTTATGCTAGAAAATAGTATCAACCTATCTTTGTAGCTTATCTAAGCCAGGATAATACTTTTAGCCTTTATAGTAGACCCAACTCCATTTTTTCAACTCTTGACTATGTATTTCCTGAAATCCTTTTCCAAAGAGTTAAATTGGATGTGAAATCTGTACTAGGCTATGGGACGCTCTTTGTTCTAGGAGGAGGCAGCAAAGCTTTGCTTCTGTATCACTTTCATTGCCTTCTGATTGAGGTTGACAGTGTGACAGGAAAGCAAAGAGAAGCAATTGCAGGCTGAATGAGAGCCTTTTTCAGCCATACAGCAGCCTTCTCCTTAGCCCCTGAGAAAAAGAGGTAACAGATGCCGATAGCACGAATCCCTAACAAAGTCCTAACTTTGATGCAGACGGGAGACAAAAAAACGGGAAAGATTGTCTCACTTCAGAAAAACCTTGAATGGAGCACAAAGGAGATGCTGGGGGTGGCGGCGGGGGGAATATCGCGGGACTGGAAATGGCTGGGAGAGTTACGAGGCGACGGCGGGCTCGGGAAACGCGTCGTGGGGAAGGTTTCAAGTCTTCGTCGTCTGCCGTTCGGGCGGCGCGAGGAGTTGGAGAAAGTGTCTCCAAGCGCCGGGGGGTTCAGGAGGGGAGTTTTTCACTCCATAGGGAGCTGCGTTTCCAGGAAAAGCACCTTCTCTCTTCCCAGAAATTCACGTTCTTTCCACGGAAAAGCAACAGCAAATGACAGCTGAGAGAGTAAATAGCTGCTCAGAGTAATTTCCTGATGGGAGGAAAGCAAAACCATGATATATTTGCTCTCATCTCGCTCTGAGCAGGTTGTGAGCAACAAGAGTTTTCCCATTTGCTTTTGCATTCTGCGATATTTGTTGTCACTCCTTTTTTGGACCCAGTTTAGGCAAAAAAAAAAAAAAAAAAAGCTCTGCAAGGGGGCTCATCTGTAACCTTTGGACCTCACAGAATGACCTTGAATTAGTGCAGTGAGAAGGCTAAAAATAAGAATACCTTTTGTTTGCTCAAAACTGAACTGGCGCCTAAGATGACACGAGCCCAGCAGATCCCTCTTTTTCCGTAGAAGTGTGGCAGGAGCATGCTCACCCACCAAAATGCACGACCAAGTGGTAAAAACCACCTTGCCCCCCAAGCTCTGTGGGTGGATAAACCTCAGTTTAGCCCCAGACTTCTGCAGAAATCGTATGGCATATGCAACCAGGGGGATTAGTATCAGAGGATGAAGTGGGCAGGTGAAATGTGCTGCCTCCCCCTTTCATCCACGCCGGTCACAGTCCTAATGTCATTTGCCTATGTTTGCGTGGAGAAAAGGATGCTGCGAAAGAGCGGCTTGCGTTTTCCTTTCCCTCCGCACGTTAGTCTCAAGCGAAAGAAAAAGGAGAAATGTTTCTGCAGGGAGGGGGATTAGGCTTGGTAGGACACCGTGCTAACAGCCCTACGTGGACTTTTTTAAAAGCTGGGCTGTGTTACCGGCCTAATGGATTGATGTGGTTTAGTCTTCAAATAGGTATTTAGAGAGCGGTTTAAATGCGAATAACCGAGCGATACCCTATTAAAACCAACTGGCTGAAAGAATTATAAATTTTCAGCTCGTTCAAATAAGAAAGGAAAGCCCATGACATTTCCTTAAGGACTAATGATAGTCTGCAGTGTCAATATAGCTTTGGTATATACACATTAAAATGCTCGTATGCGTGAGTCTCTATTTATGGGGTAATGGCATGCAAAATTTCAGCTGGATATTTAAATGGAGCATATTTCCTCTTTTATAATTGTGGTGTCGGAGAGAACTAATTTTTTTTTTTTTTTTTTCCCTCTAATTTAATATTCAGCCAACTATTTTATTTTCTCAAATATTGTAAAAAAGGATTTTCTCCCTGGCTTTGTTTGCTAAGTTTCGTGGCTGCAGTATGTAAATTTTATGTCTGAATTTAAAAAAACAACACTTAAAAATAGAAGTTATAATAGACACGCGCTCAACTTAAAACTACAGTGGTGTTATAGCCGTGTGGATATGGCACCATAATTATAGTTTAAAAAGCAATTAAGATAAAAGCCAGTACAAAGAGATCAGCCAAATATCAAGAGACTAAATTCTAAGCAAAACAAATCTCTAACTTGAAGCTAAACAAAGTTTTGGTGGTCCATGTACTCAACATTTTAATATTCATATAGAGCCATGCAAACATACAGAGGGTTTGGGCTTCAAAAATGTCCCTTTAGCAGCAAACTGAGTTCAAAACTTCTCGAAGCTTTTCAGGAAGAAATTCCTAGTGGAGCTCCCCAAACATTTTGGGGCAGTTATGCTGTGGGTTTCAGTGCTCATGGTCAGCTCATGTGTTGGGGTCAAATTTCTTGTCCTCTCTCACGTTGGACCAGGATCTGAAATTTGGCTCCACCCTGGAGGTAGGTTGGGCAGCGCTGCTGGAAAGCTTGGCAAAGATTTGGGGTGTTTTCTGGTGAAATACTGGGTGATGTCTGAATTAACCTCCCGTGCAGCCTGTATTGTACCAGCAGGTTTTAGGTTGGATGGACACATACAGATAGGAACGCACAAGTGCACACATAGTGCAAGTGTTTTCACTGTACGTGTGTCACACAGACACACGCATGAATAGATACATTTGCACATAAGTTCAATATATCCATGTAGATACGCAGTCCTGGACATACATGGATAAGAACCGTATCCATTTCATCCTGACACCCTTTTTATTCCTTTTCTGTTCCTATTTCTATTGCAAACTCATTCATATATTACAAACCGAGCTAAAACAAATTATAAAAGACAATTGGAATCCTACCCTATGCTTTTTGCATATTTAATACCTTTCTGGATTGCTATTAAATGGTAGACTTTTCAATAGGAAAATATAGTTTTCTATTCAGTTCTGTAGGCAGACTGACTACAGGATCACATACAGAATTACAAAGCCCAAACTGACTTCTGATGTGTTCAGCTTTCCATAAGGGAATACATTACGTCGTAACTAATGTTTTGCCTTAAAACATAAGTTTTGCTGAACCAATTAAATCAACCAACTAATCTCGCACATGAAACATTAAACAAGAATGAAGTGTCTGCAATTAGCAAATAGCTTTGATGTGACTAAATATCTATCTCTATGCATCACCATCGTTGTGGGTTTAAGTCCCAGATGATGTTAGATGTGCTGAATGTAAATGTTTGCTGTCTATATGTTTCCAGCCAGCTGAGTCTTGGAGCAGCACCACTGCTGGGTTCAAGAAATGGAAAACCAAATGCCAATTGCTATTGCGAGGAAAGAGCCTGTTTGCATTAAGATGTGGCTAAAAAGAAATCAAAACAAGAAAGCAAGCCCTGTTACACTGAAAAGGCAGGCAAAAAGCACCACAGTTAATGCCCCTAAAATCAAATATATTCTTTAAAATAGAAATATTCTTTAAAAGCTAGGCTGGAAGGCGAAAAAAGAATTATGAATAACAAGATAGTCCAAAAATAGCACACACCAGCTGACATTCACCTACTTGGGAGCAAAACTCTCTGCAATGCCTCCCTCCTGGGCAGCAGTGATTTCGGGAACCTGATACCTGGAGGTTTAGAAACTCTAGAGGCATGAGAAGTTGTGTGCAGAGGTGTGGCCTGGTAATTGCTCACCTTTTTTTTTTTGTGCACAAAAATACCGCCCCGGCCAGATTGCTTGGGAAGCACCAATGTGTGTGGGAGCAGGTGTGGACGCTGGTGGTGGGAATGGGGCGTGGGAAAGGGGGTACCCACAGCCCAGCCCCAGCCTGGCCCAATCATCCTGGCAGCCAAAGAAGCACCTTCTGTTTAGAGAAATTATTTAGACCTCTAGCTCCTCGGCACTGATACTTTCTTCTCACTCTCTGTTTTTGCAGTATTCAGCACAGTGAAATCAGCCTCCAGACCTTGCTTTCACATTTTTAATTTTTTTTTTTTTAGATGTTTTGATACATGTAATGGTTTTGCTGTTTTGCTCTTGAGAGAAACCGAGGCCTTCAGAAGTCGCTTGTGAGACAGGCATCCCTTGTTACAGGTAAGGAAGGGTCAGGGTCTAATACCCAGCCTGATTAATGCAGAAGACACAAATCTGTGTTTCCCCAAGCAGTTGAGCATGCTGGTCACCAAACCACTGCCTTGGGGGTAGAGCTCTCCCAACTCAGCCTAGAAGTGCCATTTGTTTTGCATTAATATTTCAATATTCGTTAGACCTGAGAGATGCTTGAGGTTGTGGAGATGAAGGAGAAACTGAGCAGGACTCATCTCTGAAGACACCAATGATTTGTTTTGATACCATGATGTGAGGAATTACAGTTTGATCCTTTGGGTGAAACAAAGAGCAAACTTGAACTGCGAACCGGGGCTGGTTATTACCTTGATGAAAGAAATAGTAATTGAACTATGTACTCAGGGGTGGAAAAAGAAAAATGATGTCTGAAGGACACAATCCACTATAAGAATCTACTCTTGCAAAATAAACTCCCAGTTCAGGTAGGGGCGTGAGTGGTGTAGATAAGACAGCTCCCGTTCCCGCAGCATTGCTGTAGGTGTTTGGAGAAGATGCTTCAAAGTGCAGGTGGCAGCCCAAATAATTCACCCCCAAAGAGACTGGGGGTTGTTGTTCTTCTCCTATTTAAGTTACAAAATAAAGTTTCACTTCTTGTTGCTCACTTGCCTGAACATGCTAGTGTCCAGCTATGCTCCAGCTAAGGGGTGATGATGAAGGAGATGACATCTTGGACATACCTGCTCCTGCATGGAGCAGGAAATCAGTCCTCTTCCTCACTGAGATGAAATCAAAAAAAGAAGGAACTGGGGACCAAAGGACAGAAGACCAGATGAAAGATCAGGCTCAAGTCTCTGCCAAAAGGTCAACAGTTTATACCAACGCAAAGAGCTACTAAAGCAGAGGTGACTTCAGACCAGAAAACCCAGTTGCACGGTAGGGTTGAATCAGTCATGCTGGTTTAACCACTTGAATGAGAGCTGACCAAGCATGGCTGACCTTCCTTGCCAGGCACCAACATGAGGTGCCTGGGGTCACCCCCTAGCTCAGCATCAGGCACCCTGCGAGTAGTTCTGCATCTCCCACCACCTCATTGCCTCCGTGCACCACTGCACCCTGGTCCCAGCCTGCTCCCCATTGCCTCCACGCTCCACCACACCCTGGTCCCAGCCTGCTCACCAGCAAGGTGAAAAGTTTCTAGGGCAATCTGCCAGATGGACCGTGCAACTGCGTAGCCTGTGCTTCCTCAGGGAAGCAGGCTGCAATGGCCAGAATATGTACGGAGTATGATGCCTCATTAGTTAACATCAAAAATTCCTCTGAAATAATCATTTTAAACTCATTGCCAATTAAATTAAATTAATATATGCCTGTAGTAACATTTGGGTCTCCAGGAAGAATCAGTGTTCAATTAAAAGAGAAGCCAAACACCATTAAAATAGAAATGTACAGTAAGTGCGGTTGAATTCCACCTGTTCATTCCAGATGTTTGCAGTGATTCACACATCTAAAGGCTCAGTAAATAGAGCTAATGATGGTTCAGAATATCTTAATGCCAGTAGATGCATCACTTTAAAACAGAGCTGCTTAACCAGGGTTAGAAGACATGCTGCTAAAACCTCTGTAGGAATAACACTGCCCTTGTGGCATACTACAGCTTGAATTTGCTTGAGGATCCAAGACTCAAGCAATTCTCCAGGGATCTGCGTTGGATTTCTGGTTTAGAAAAGGGAGGAATCTGTGGATTAACAAGCAGAACAGAAAATGGAGTACAAAAAGAAAGATGATTCCTATGAATGCAGAGCCAAGCCCTTCTAGGTACATGCCAAATATCACCTGGCACTGTCTGTGTTTGCTGTTTTTTTATGGGCAAGTGTTGTTCCTCATATGTACTTCCATGCAAGAGCAGCTGTTCTCACAGCGTGTTTACATTTAAGCACGGGGAAGCTGACTTTCTCCTCATTTATAGCCACTCAGACTTTAAATTCTCTGGGTGGCTTATTTATTACTGACATTGCTCATTGCAGCACTTATGCCCATCCTTAACAGGGCAGCATTGCAGAACTGGGGATCTAAGGAGCACTCTTTTCCTTGCATGGGAGTGGTTCACAATGGTTAAAGATCATGCTCTGAGCTGCCAACAAATTAGGACTTGTGGAAATCCTCTGCAATTAAAGGACAACCATTTGAAGATGCTCTTTTCCTAGCCTGGGAACTAATGAAGTTGGAATTCCTACAGACTGGTCCTACAGAAGCCCCCAGTGCCTTTCCCATGTGCCTTTTGTGTTGAAGCTTGCTTTTGTGTTCCCCATGAGTTTAGCATCAACATTCCCAATTCCACAACATTTGTAAGAACTGATTATTTCTGAGATCTTGTGTCCCTCCATCAGTTTGGTTGAAACTAAGCCACAGATTTTAATACTGAAGGTCTTAAAGGGAGATGTGGATCAACATTGGGTTTGGATACGAGACTTGTATCTGGGGTCAGAGATAAGTTTTGATGGCCCACTAGGAGATATCATTTCCAGAGCAGAGGTCTCTTCACTCAAAAAGCCTTGCCCACTCTTCAGGTTTTGGGGAGCAGTTGTAGAGTGAGTCCTAGCCACTTTAACGTCACCCCCAGGAGTCTAATTGGGTACTGCAAAACCAGAACCACTCACACCCCAGGCACACCCAATGTCCTCTGGTAACTGAAGAGCATCTCAGGTGTACAAGCATTTCGTGGTCTGCAGTTCCTGACTTAAATGCATTAAGGATCTTCCCTTCAAGTATTTCCAAGATTGCATGTAGATATGGTGCTTAGGGACATGGTTTAGTGGTGGATCTGGCATTGTTAGGTTAACGGTTGTGCTCAATCATCTGAGAGGTCATTTCCAACCTAAATGGTTCTATGGAAAATATAACTCCAATATGGAAGCAATCTCAAGGGTCATTGAAACACTAACCATAAGGTCTTTCTTACAGTAATTCCCTCAATTTGTAGTGGAAGGATATCAATGCTCAAAGCCAGAGGACACCAGGATGTGGAGGGAGGAGGATTTCATGAAGCCATCTCATCCACCTCCCGTCTCAAGGCAGGATTAGGACTAGCTAACTAGTCCTGACAGATATTTGTCTAACCTGCTCTTAAAGGCCACTGAGTGTCCTTGGACACTCTGCTCAGTTCTCCTGTCAATTTAGCACTGTTCTTAATGAAAAACGAATATATGAGAGTGGGAAAGAACACATTATAGCTGCTCCTCTCTGTGAGGATACACAAAATATGTTCATCACTGCCTATTTTCTCATCACACTCTCTTGTGTGCTCCTGGCCACGTTCTTGCAGAGGCAACCCAGGGCCAGCTGTGAGGCTCTGAGCTGCATGGCGCTTGGTGGGAACTGCTGGGAATAAGCCCAGCAGAGCAGAGCCAGCAGCCCGGGAAGCAGGAATGCTGCTCCAGCCAAGGAGGAGGAGGAGGAAGGTTGTGTTCCCTTCCCTCCTGCTGCCTCTGTTCCCTCACACATACAACATTTCCACAGGCTGTGCACAGGGACCAGGATTTGGGCATTAATTAATAGGATTATTTCTTATGAATTCCTTTTTCCCTTTTCCGTAGGACGTTTTACGAGAGCGGTAGGTTCGATGTCCCTTTGGTAAAATGCCAGGGCTGTGTTTAGGTTAGGGATGCGACAACAGCTATCTCCACCCCATTAATATAATTTGATATGGGACATGTTCACAAATTAGGAGAAACACAGGACAGCATATTACCATTCCCCTCGGCTCATACCAGAAGATACCTCCCCTACTATAACACATCTCCCACCCATTGAGAATGCCCCCACACGTTGGATATCCCCTGGGGAAAGCCAAACCGGATCCCAGCATCGCTCCTGGAGGCTGCGTGGTGTGCCCTAACCTTCCCCTTCAAGTAGGATTTTGCTGAGAACCAAGGTTTTGAAAACATCAGTTTTGTGGAGAAAGGGCAGCTCAAGTCAAGGAGGCACTGAGTACCTTTGCTGCTGCTCTCGTCTCAGAATGTCTTTTCTTCATTATTGTAATACAGCCTTTCATGTGATTTCTCTATGTAACCGATAATGTTCTTGAGCTTGCATTTCACAGGAAAGGTTATTTTTGAAAAGAATAAAGAAAATCCTTATCAACCTACACGCCTGTTGTAGGAATGCCAACTCTCTTATAAGTGCAGGCCCATCCATTCCTTTATTTTGATGTAAAAAAAAAAAAAAAATTGAAAAAAAAAATCTCCTGGCCCGAAACTACAACATGTAAGAGGCATTGCAAGCAGAACTCAATCTCATCTCATTCTGAAGACAGCGGGGCCTTTCTCCCCCAGAATAAATCCCAAACAAGCCCCCCTCCTGCGCCTGGCTTTACTGGCAGCTTCAGCAACAAGAGATAAACTTCAGACTACATTTCCTTTAAGCTCAGTTGTTCGACACCTTTTTTTTTTTTTTTTTTCCTCCCACACCTGCTTCAATCCCCTGCAAGAAGCAATTATCCAAATGATTACTGTGGCTGGGGATAACTGAATATCCCTCCCGATACAATGCAGCGATATCACGGCAACTTCTGCAGGTCTCAAGGGATTTCATGCCGTGTGCCACAAAAAAAAAAAGGGCCTTCTTCCAAAGGGATCTTTGAATCTGTCCCACACTATAAGATCTAGTGGGGGATGTCCCTGCCCATGGCAGGGAGGTTGGAACTAGATGATCTTTAAGGTCCCTTCCAAACCTGACAATTCTATAATTCTATAAATGAAAGAGGGAATGGCAAAAACTCATGCTTAGAAAACTCAGTTCCTTGCCTAGGAGCATTTGGACCAACTGCTAAGCTCTAAGGAATGTAAAAGTTATTCTGACAGTTCACAAACATCTAGGAGTCCCTGTCCTCCTTTCTCATCATCGGAAGATGGAGATCAGGATTCTCAGATATCCACTCAGAATAGATGTTTCTCCCAAAATCACATTTCTGGGACAAATGAGCTCCCACGCTGAAGGTATTTTAAATAAGAAAAGTTGCCTCTATTTTCTTGCATTCTCAGAAAATATCACATCAAATTAATCTCATGGTCAGATGAAGGATTCAGGTGTGGTGAAGATCACTCATCAAAAACTTCATGTGACAATGCCTACCCTGGAGGCAGCCGGAATAAATGTAAAAAGGGACTGGGGTTGGCCATGAAGTACTGCTATGGAGCCGTACCACGGCAAAGGCAGAACGGCAAGTGGGAAAAAATGCAAAACCTGCTGAAGGGACAAGACATAGATTTTCTGTAATTAGCAGCTGATGCTCATTGATTTTTGAAATCGCAACTCTTTAATACAAAACAGGTTGCACAATGGGCACACCAGTCCAGAGAAACGTTCCTGAGCTCCGGGGTCTGCTTCTGTAGGAGATAACAGTGATACCACCACGGCGTTGAGCAGCATTGACGAGTGCATGCAATGGAGCAGGGACTGCATCTAAAACCCCTTTCTACTTCAGAGCAATTTGTGTAAATAAACGCAAACATTTCTAAGGCTTGATTGACTGAAGTCAGTGAGAAGGTCTCTGCTGACTCCACTGGGCTCCAGATAAGGTTCTTCAGTTCAGTAGCTTCCAAAATGCATCTGCTTTTCTGATTTAGTGCTATTGTTTGATGCAGGTCAAAACCAAATGAGCCTTAATGAGCTTCAAACTGAGTTCCCATGTTTACAACACCCTGGTTTATATTTCTGTGCTTAATTCAGGTATATACATTGTCAACCATCTGTGAATTCTCGCTTCTCTAAAATGCCTGTTTGTCTCACAGTCTCTCACTAACTACAATGCATATTTCTAAATTCTCATATAATCAAAGGTACACTAAAAACAGAGGAAATTCTTGTGTATCGGGGAAAAAAAAATGCACACAACTTCTTTGCTCACTGATGCAACCAAAACACCCAGGAGTTATTATAATGTGCATTCCCTTGACAGAGACTTTTATTTCATGCAAATTACTATGATTAAGATTCGAATACTTTTTTTTTCCATTTTCGCACATTACTTAATCAATGTGAAGTACTGTGTAAAAATTGCATCTCTTCATAACAGTGATTTTGACCAAGTCAAGTGTTGCTGCTAGAATCCTAATCCAGACTTGTGATTCAATTATCATTTAGAGACTTTCTAAATTCAAATTAAGTTTACAAAAAAAAAACCAACCCAGTTAATATCAATATGGATCATTTGTAGGTTTTATCAGTATAGCTTCCTGTTGCAAGGGACTGTAAAACATGTTGGTTTCTTTCTGTTTCATTTACTTCCTTAACTTAATGTCAAAAATATACAGTGCTGCATGGAATCTGAACATTAAAATGTATACCTTGGGACACTTCTTGCTCACATTGCATTGTTTATATTTTATAGGCAGCCAACCTGAGAGCTTATGAGAATATTTGAGCTCTGGATGTGGGCATCTGATTGAAGCAATCACATTACCATGACTTCATGAGTTACCATGCATCAGCTGAGTCCCAGAAACTCACGGCAACCTCCTGACCCAGAGTAGGTGTCTGCTTCAGTCCGCGGGGCTACAACTACCTCAGATAAACACCGTGCACATTAAAAACCTCCCTCCTCTTGGTGATCTTCTCTAAAATTTGGATGGGATATGCGTGGCACTAGTTTCCCATGTACTGTTATAACACCGTGGCTTCCACTTGTATGCACGTGAAGCCAGATTGGCTATTTCAGTCATGGTTTTGGGGGGCTGCATGAGGGTGTCAAGGTCAACAATAACTGTGATGTTAGTCTGGCCTCTTACATACTCATGCATTTTGGCATTTAAATTTCTTCCTTAAAGCCAGAGATGCTGGTCACAAATATTATTTTTTTTTTGAAAAAAATAAAGTCACCAGCTGCTCAGCTGTAGGATCCAATAAGTGGAGAAGTTGATACATCCCTTGGCCCTGGAGATAACGCAATATATTCTTGGGATTATTAGCCTGGAATTCATAATATAAAGCCCCTAGATTTTAGAAGCTAGCTAGAAAATTACATTTTCATTAATGTTTTGACTAATTGTTCTCCTACAGCCACCTAGAAAGGTTACCTGGTCTCTTAAATCTGGTATGTATCTAGTATGCTAGCAATTTTCCTTCCTTTTCATTCCTCACAGGACAGAAATTAGACATTGTCATTCCATATTATTTGCGACATGTTGACATTATAATTTAAAAGGATGCAGCAGTTCTGAACAGCTGGAGAGTAATCCTGAACAATCCTTGACAGTTTCCTTTGGAGGATGAATGCCCCTCCCTGGAGAACTGCACAGTCTCTTATTTTAGACTAAAAGCTAATTTTAGACAGTTTGCCCTCTCAGAAACGCATGCCACAGAGACTTCTCTACACGGTGAACAGCAGTGACCAGAGATAAGCACCCACACAGAAAAAGAGAGAGCTCTGAAATAGATTTTTTCCTCTTCTGAGAGACATGACTTGTTTGCTGTATTGACTGATGGAGCCAAAGAGAGACTCTCATTGCTGGTGCTCTCAGAGACAGCCCTCCCTCGCGCTGCGCTGAGATGAAAGCTTCTTGGATGCAGCACACGCTTTGGGACTGCTGTGGTTTACCTCTCCTCGCAGACTTGGGGGAGGAATTGGTTTATGCATGGGGGATTTCCTTACCCACCCACCCACCCACCCAACAGGTTCAGTGCGCTGTCCTTGACTCCTCTTGCTCTCGGAAGGGAGCAGGACGCAATCTGTAGCGTGGTCAGGCATCACCTCCATCTCTCAAAAATCTTGGGTGCAAAGGCATTGAGTGACCGGAGCACGAGCCAGCAAATACCTTGTGGGAGACGGAAACCAGTTTCACATGGCTTTGCCTTGTGGGTTGTGGAGAGAAGGGAGGAGAGTGGGACCAAGAGCATCTCCTCCAGACACCTTGCCAGGAGGAGAGGTAGATGCTGTGCTTGTCAAATGGAGCCCCACCTCTCCTGCCCTTCTGTAGCTAAGGTCTACACTTGAGGACAGGTTCAAACACTCAATACCAAGGAGTGCTTGAGTCTTTAGTGACAAATGTCTTGAGTATTTATTTCTTTCTTTCCTTTTTTCCCCCTTTCTCTTTTAAAAAAATTTTAATTCTTATTTTTTCTCCCCCCCCCCCCCCCCCCCCCCGCTTGAAAAGTCCTGAATTCACATCATAGTGCTCCTGGACCATTCCAGGTAAAGTTATACTGTTTGCAGATCAGACATCAGGCAGGTGACCCATTTGTTGGGTCTGTGGGGTGATTTGACTTCAGCTTCAAGATAGACAAAAACTGCTGAAACGATTATTGCTCTACTGTGTGTCGTGTGCTCTGAGCAGGAGCAGATCTGGCTTGCAGGGGTCATTGCAAGGACAAGCAAGAAGCACAAGACAAGTGGTTCTCTGCTGTCACAGGAGCTGGAGGCACTGCCAAGGGGAACTCTCCTGAAAAGCTGGTTCATGCTCTGCAGGTCTTGTCCCTCCTGGATACCAGAGCAAGGAAAAGCTGAAAGGACAAACCCTTTCGTGCCACAGGCTGAGCAAAAGCTCCCTGTGTTCAAATAGGTGCAAGGCTGGGTCAGGCCTGGATTGTGCTCAATCACATTTTTCCTAGATTCGCATCAAACACCAGCGTGGTCAACCTGGTCACTGACGATTGACTCCCTCTTCACTGGGAACACTGAGAGGCTTCATACTGCCTCTACTGGGGCTTTGGGCCAGCCTTTAATCTGTGCAAGGTTTTTTCCATGCTGCACATCTCCTCTGGGGAACAGTCTGTCTTTTCTGAAGAGGAACCGCATCTGACTGCAGAATAAAAATGTCTGGAGTTGGGCTCTGCTGGATACAGTGCCCTGTGAAGTCAAGGGGAAACTCATCACTGGTTTCAAGGACAACAGCTTGAGGTCCCTTCTTCAACTGTCATTCAGGAGTTTGCCTCACGGTTCCTACCACTTAAATGTTTCTATCAAACAAGGACAGTGCTCCAAAGAGGAAGGTCTGACAGTAAAAAACAAACCAGAATAGTTCCTGGTTTTCACCTCTCTAATTCAAAATGTCTCCCCTCGACTATCAAAGCTCTAATCTGGGTGTAATATTTTTCAAGAAGTGAATACTTCCCTTGCAGAGGTTAGAGCAGCAAGCTTAAAAATCCATGTTTTGGACTGAGGTGATTTTAAAAACGATTTCACTGTATTTATTCTGTAGTTGGAGGAACAGACAAGCCGTGCCAAAGCAAACCCTCTGAATGTAAAGAGACCGAGCAGACTGATATAAATTCACGACTGGAAGATATACGTCGAGAGGACTTGGTCGCAAGAGTAAAGCTGTTGCTGTGAAGAAGCATTTGCAGGCTCCAGCCCTCAGTGTAGCAGGTGGAGTAGCTCAGCAGGTAATACCCAACGTTGTGCCTTGGGGCCCATGGGGATGGGAGATGCAGCTGCTCGAACACTTGTCTGTGTGCAGGCACTCGAGTGAATGCATAAGGTGTGTGTGCCAGAGCTGAAGGGCTTACAGGATTCAGGTGTTTGCACCTGATAAAAAGCCAGGACAAGCATTGGGGGTCTGAAGAAGAGAAGTTCCGGACTTGATCTCTTTCCCCAAATGATTCACTGTCCTAAAAACCCCAGAATTTTCACTGAGGGCCAGGTCTCCCTCACTAAGAAAGGACCCCAAGAGCAATTCTCCTGTATGTGGGAATGAAGGAGACGATGAAGAAAAGTAATTTTCCTGGGTCCCTCCAAAACTGTTCTCAAGCTGTTGATAGAAATGCAAGCTCAGCCAGCTACCTCTCCAGAAAGAATAAGACAAAATACAATAAAATGGCTTAGCAGAGTTTTTAAACCCTGATATTCCTATTGATGTTGCATGGAAAGCAGACAGTGATGAATAGTAACAGTGCAAAGCCCTCAAGTCAGTTCTCTTGTGGTGGCACGAAGAATGTATTTAAACAAGTCTAGTTTTACTCAAAATTGTCCTCTGGAGTACAAGTCACTCCTATCCATGACATGGTTCCTTAGATCAGCTGGCTACACCTTTACTCTCTCCATCATGGCTCTAAGTCTGAAGTTGATACAAGTCTGTTTACCAACCTGTGGTGTGATCCAGGAGTCATGGTGGAAAACCATGACCCTGCCATGAGTTGGGTGAGTCTTGCAAACTCTGCTCTTTGAATGAGGTTGAGATCCTCTCCCAGTTTCACACAAGTCTTTGCAAAACATTCCTGGGACAGCCTGATGAGGAGAAATCAAGGGCATTGAGTGCAAGAAAGATGAAACATAAGAAAACTCCACTCTGAGAGCTCCTGAATGACAACACCCTCTAAGCTTGTCCAGCAGATTTCCCAGGACCTCATTCCACCATTTCACCCAGTGACTGGAGGCCTCCTGGAGCCAGTGGACCCTGACTGTGCTTAGCAGAACAGATTGCTGATATGAGGCTTGGTTCTGCAGTGTCTGATGTCTCTACGCGTAATTAGAGGTATGGACAATTCTGGCTCCAAATCACATTTCTAAAACAAGACTGGTCCTACTTAGGAAGGAAAAATCTGTATCTCCTCATAGCTTCAAGTCTTCCCCAGAGATGGAGTTGCCTTTAGATGTTGACATGCATCCTAAAATGCCTTTGAAGATTTGAGTCCTCTCCTGACTTGCTTCATCTACCGGCAACAGAAGACATCCCTTCCAGGATAGAAAGAAAATCAGAAACCCCTCCTTATTTTCTTTCCCCTTCGCACATTTTCAATTAAAATAGATTTGTGCAAGCTATACTGAATGCGCCGCAAATCTCTTTGCATGGTTAAAGTTGATTAATTGGGGTCGGAAGTGAAAATTAAAAAAAGGCAGCAGCTGACAAAATACAAATAGCTTCTCTTGGGCCTTGAGGATGACGGAGCACAAGCCGAGGTGCCTGCGCTGGTTCTGCCTGGAGGAGGACCGCCTGCTTCACCTTGGGTTAAACATTCAGGAGCAGAGCTGGGTTTTGGGGGGAAGGGGTTGGCCTCAAAATAATATGTATATAATCCTCAAGATAATCGATTTCTTACAGATGCTTTGTAAACTTTCGTGTTCGAGAGCGCAAGCCATAGTACTTTCTAAATCCCTAGGGGTTGTACTTGATATCCATTTGTTATTTCCTAATGCTATTCAATCTTTTTTTCCCCGTTTTTTTGAAGCTTGCAGCAATAAGCCTGAGCCTTACGTCGACAGTTGCCACCGCTTCTGCCATTCTGCGGTGAACTTTGTGCGCGTTTCCATATTCCTTTTCTTACACTCCTGATAAAAGCATTATCAGGGAAATTCAAAAGCAAGCAGAAAACTGGCATAGCTAATTTAGGCTAATTAGTATGGCAGAAGCTGAGTCTTGTACTTCAGAGGTTCCCATGCCCTCCCATGTCTCCACCTGATCGCCTTGTCCAGCAGCAAACCCAGGAGGCAGCTCCAATTATATCATAACCTCTTCAAACACCAAGCCACTCAAGCTAATTTTATCCTATTAAACAGACTGAAGGATTCAGAAGAAAGGTTCTCCCCCAAAAGCTTCAATTACCAGTGTCCCTGATTACCATCTTTACAATCCTATATGCTACAGTTAAATACTTTTTTGCTTAGTGTTGCTTTCTTGATTTAGATGAAAAGCAAGTATTAAGAGCATGTCTTTTCAACTCAAGCAAGTGACATTCATAAAAAAAAAAAAAAAGGAACCTCTCTTGTTATTAGCGTGTTTAATCAAAGTCAAGTTTAGAACCGTTCAAAGACAATATAATTGGGGAAATGTAAACATCCCCTTGCATCCGGTGGCATTTACAGCAGCCACAGGTAACTGCCAGTAACAGCAGTGATGGCCAGAAGTATTCAGTCTAGAGGAAAAAAATATAAAGAAAACAGCAGGATCCCCTGAAGCCGGGAAATGTCGAACAGTGTTTGAATTAAATCTCATGTCACTAATCAGCAATAAAGACAGAAAAGAGCCTCTAAAGTACTGAGCTGGTTCATCCTCCCTTGCACGAAGATGTGGTGGATGTTGGCCTTGGGCGCACAGTCCCACCTGGCCAGATGCACCCGGCAGGGTCAAAGACTGAGGGCAGCACACGACCTTTCCTCCCTGTGCCCCTGTCTTGATGGTGGCCTCCAGCCTTCGCTCTCCAGCCCCATGACAGCTCCTTCTCTGCTGGCTCTGCCCACGGGAGGTTGCAGCTCGCTGGGGGACCACCTTGCCATTTTCCTGGCTGGTGCCTCCTGCAAGGGGGGGCTGCAATCTTGGCTGATGAATCCAGGTGCTGCTATAATTCAGGTAATAATTGTAGGATCCAGGCTATTATATTTTTTTAATAAGAGAGGGAGTTGGAAAGAGTGTATGACATCTAACCATCAAATTAACCCTTTCCTAAAAACAGAACCTGGGAGAAGTTCAGGCGATGGCAGTGCCTGTTAGGACAACATTTATGTAGAAACAGCATGAGGATATTGATCACCTGGGAAATTCAGTAGCACAAGTCTTATTTTTTTTTAAAAAAAATTATTCTTCATCTTCCTCAGATAAACCACTTTTTCTTACTCCCCTTCTTCCATAGACAGTAACTGTTTTAAACATGCTTATGACTTAATATTCTTGTTTTCTTTCAGCGTCATCCCAACTTGTTAGCTCCCAATCCATTAGGAGCGGGAGGTATTTGGGGCTTGATTTCACTTCTGATCTACTCATCCTGGCAGCTGAAAATGAACATTTTTTTTCTTTCTCTCTACAAACAAACAAACAAACAAACAATTTCTGTCATTTAACAGAAGTTGAATGGGTTTCACCCAATTGCCCGCTCTTTGGGCGATATGGAAGTGCTATTGTCTGCGGAGAAGGATTCTCATGCAAATGAAACAACAGCTAAACAAGAATCCTCCCTATCTCTGTTTGGGCCAATTTTCTTAGCGTTTCAGCAAAACCTAATCTGTTGGCAGAAGTGTTTAGGCCCATTAACAGCTAAAGTCACAGAGTCCACAACTCACCCTGCTGACAGTAAACAAGGAATTTGAGGAATGGCCTTTAAACAATGGCTAAGCCACCAACCCGTTTTGTCATCCAATGCTGAGAAAGGCATAGAGGCTGATGATTTTCTTCCTTGGGTTACAGCGATTTGAAAGACCTGGCTTCCCTCCCTTGAGTCCCCAGCACCCTCCAGGCTTGGGTTACAGCTGTTTTATTTGCCTTTCCAGCCCTACAGCTGTGGGACGGGTTATGCAGGTGTGTTCCCCACAAATGAGTCATTCCAGGGCTTCGTATTATTTATTTGTATTGACCAGGACCCTCCCTGGTGCTCAGCACTGCCCAAACACGATGTTGTGGTTCCCGCAGGGCAGATTCCTGGATTTAACTCCTGGATTTCATTTTGTTCAGGGAATACTGTACCCAGGCCCTTCCCTAACAGCACCATGGACAAAAAGAGAAAATTCACCCTGTGGGGGAGAAATAAGTGATAATTGAAAACTAAAAGAAATTGCTAAATAAACCCCACAAGTTTGTATCTCTTTGGGATGGAGAGGGGGTGTGTGGGTGCTGGGGCTGCTCGCCCCCATGGTGTTTCTCAGTTAGAAGCTCTGCTGGGCACTGCCAGAGGAAGTCCCTTTGCACTCCCCTGTCTGAATTTATCTCCTTCCTCTGGGAAAAGTAACAGACAAAGTGATGGCAGATTGCTGCAACCCAAAAGAAGATGTGGACAACCTTTTGCCTGGAGTTGTTTGGGAAATAAAACTCTGAAAACTCACGATGCCAATGCTGATGCCATGTGAACACTGCACCAGTGGTGAGGCATTGGAACAGGCTGCCCAGGGCAGTGGTGGAGCCAGCATCCCTGGAGGTGTTCAAAAAACATACAGATGTGGCAGTTTGGGACGTGGTTTAGTGGTCGTGGTAGTGCTAGGTGGATGGTTGGACTTGGTGATCTCAGAGGTCTTTTCCAACCTTAATCACCCTATGATTCTGTTCTATGATTTTTAAAAACAAATATTACACTGTTTCATGACACCTTTTAAAAACGAAAACTATTAAATGGCGTTATTCCACTGTGCCAACTTAATTTCATTTGTGTCTTTAGACCATCATGGTTACAGTGACACTCTGAGGAACTTCTCGTTAAATGTAGGAGTAAAGAAGGTTGTGAGGCCTTTTTACAGATGGAAATTCAGAGCAGCTCTCGTGATGCCAGTATCAAATTAGAGTGATGAGATCAGAAATAAATTTTCCCATAGATCCTTCCATACAATTCTCAGTAACGTGGTGCCATGTACCCACCCTCATGTGAAGAACTGGCTGTTGAGTGTGGTGTTGGCTGGTCACACACCAGAATACCTCCTGATATGGTGCCACTATTCCACCTTGCAGCCCTTTACTACAATTTAACTATATTTAATTACATCTAACTACAATTCCAGCTTTTCTCTGAGTTCATATTTGAGCTGATATGGAGAGATGGAGAGGCAAGACGCGAATCAGAGGAATGAGCGTTGGAATCTCAAGGGATGAAAACTAAGAGTTTAGTGTGGGGCAGACATTCTTATCAGCAGTACTAGGACCACGATGACATATTTTGCCAGAAGAGTGTGACAGAAGCATTTCATGAAGTCCACTTTCTACTGGACTGAAAACCCTTTACCCTAGTCCTTACATAGTTAAGAATCCTTATAATTCCCAAAATACCAACCAGAAACATCTCTTGGAAACACAGTAGAGTTTATGCAGCCTTTCGATCTGCAAGACAGCATCAAAGAAGGGATCTAATCAAATTTTAAAGAGAAACAAGACATAAAACTCAGATCAAACTCTCTATTTAAATTTTTTTCCTTTACCTATTTCTGCACACAACTAAAATAACTCCAGTAAATCAGTTTGCAAGGCACGATCCTGCAAGATGTTGATCAGGATATCCTGATGGGGAGGGGGTCCTGGGGTACCTGCAGGAGTGTGGGGAGAGGGAATGCCCCGATACCTGGTCAGTCAAAACGAGGAGGCACAGCTGTCACATCTGGCTTAGCAAGACGTAGAGGGCCAGGTGGGTTGGCACGTGGCAACTGATGCAAAGTGCACTTGGAGCCTGAACATCCAGGTAAATCAGGTTTTAGAGAGAAGCAGATGCTGCAGATATTTATACATTACTGCTTTCGGGGTGTACAGTAGTTTTAAGCCTCCTTTGGAAACAGCGCTTCTCTGTGTGACCCACAGAATTGCAGTTTTACATCTTTAAGAGGAGGAAAGGCTCGTTTTGGTTAGTGGGACTTTCTGCCTTTTCACCTCTTCTATTAGAATGATAACCTGAGGACTTGGGTAAGAAATGTCAAATCAACTTAAAAAAAAATAATTAGAATTGTCAGAGAGAGAGACAGACAAGTAAAATTTGATGTGCATTGAGCATATAAGGACACACCAACCAATTTGGAAGTTTTCACTCCCATTATAGAAAATCAAAAGATTCAACAGTTCTCCTTTTTGAGGGAGGCATAAATTAAAGCTGGGTGGTTTGCTGATAAAATATTTCCTCTTTGGGGCTTTATTGGAAGTGAAAATGACCTCAGTGTGCACAGCTTGGTCTCAGCTAATCAGAACTTGCAATCACATCATATTTCTACCTGCAGATGAAGCCAGAGTTAATATTCCTGCATGGTCCAGGAGCCTTTTGGTGGGCAGACAGACCCTCTGTGTGTACCTGAGTGGGGACAGCTCTGCTACAAATGGAGATACGGGCTCAAAAAGTGCCTCTTCAGGGACAGGGTGGCATCCCAAAAAAAAGGCTTTCAGCCTCACCAAGTCATCTACGGAGTACTCAGAGACTCTTTTTAGTCGCCTAAAACAAGCCACTCAAACTTTGCAAGCCCTGAGTCCTCACCCCAATGTGAGCATGACGTGAATCAAGCAATAAAAGTTAATCAGCATCATTAAATCTGTCAAACCAGCAGGTTATTAAAATTACCACTATTCACTGGAAATGGGAACAAAAAATTCCGCTCCAGCTTTCTGAGCCTGTTTGTCTTGTTTTCCCACACTGCTTATGAATTACTACAGTATATTACAATGTCCTCTATCCATCTTCATTAGCATTGTGAACAAAATGTATTGGGCTGTAATGCAGCATTTTTTTTTTTTTCGGTATTGTACAAACATATATGATGTACAGAAAATGGGCAATTTAATATGAAAAGAATATTGTGCCTCAGAATTTTTATTTTCTAAACAGTCATTTCAGTTGGGAATTATTGCATGATTTGTGCATAATTTCTCGTGGATAGTTATTTAAATATAAATAGGGGAAATATGTAATTCCATATGGTGGCTATCTACCCTTTCGTGATGCCTTTCCATATTTTTAATAGTGCAATAAACAAAAGATAAAAACATCTCTAAGCCACACACGAGTCAAAAGAAGATAATTGTGCCTGTATGTGTTTATTGTAATTTGAATGGTCTTCAATTAACTTTCCTCAATATTTCCCAGTTCTTTTAAAAGAAACTTAAATTGGTTTTTATTTTGTGAAATTTGTTTTCTGTGCAAGAAGAAAAAAAAAACCCACAGTGCCTTTGTTTACCTCATTATGGATACATCCTATCCAGGAGCAAAGCTCCAACTCTTTATTCCCAACCACCTTTTTTTTTTTTTTTCCATTCTCACATGCTTCTTATTATACTTTAAGTAAAACCATCAAATTTCTAGTGCTCCCTAGGAAGAGGCAGCTCATCATCACTCAGCATATCACATATCAAAGTGTGGTAAAACATGAAAATGGGAGAAAAGCAAACTCTTACACTTTTGCACTGCAGTCACTTTTAAAAGACGAGAATTTATTACCCTTTCCTCCTAGAAATCATCAGGGCGACCAGAACAGAGAGAGTGTATATAGAATGCTTGTTGTAATTAACCTTGAGGTTTTTATTTAAACAAGGTCAAACAATTTTAACAGCTTTATAAATCAAGGTTGGGGCCACATGGCTCTATAGTATCAGGCTGATGACAAAATGCACATGGAATACTTATTAAACAGCATTTATTTAGAGAAAATATATCCTGCGAGCTTCAGGGAGACGCACCTGCTGGCTGATCTAGCATCAACAGACACAGCTCCAGCTCCAACCCCAGCCCCAACCAAACCAGCCCAAGGTGACCGGTGTAATGTGCCTTTGTCATGGGCTACTAAGGAGCCAAAGCCAGGTATCGCTAAATTAGGTCATTTGCAAGCTAACTGCATTTTTAGTGTGATTGCAAAATTACAGGAGGTAGATTACAGTCATCCCAGTATCTGCGGTTCTGTCTTTAATTTAGCCTGATTTTTATTTATGTTTTCTTCTGCTTTAGTTAGGTTTTACTGGAAGGAGAAGGAAGGAGGACATCTGAGTTGAGTACTATTCCTTCTTAATGAGTAGTTAACCAAGAAGAGTTATCAGTCTCTAAAAATAACACCCATGGATTCCTCCACCCATCCTGGGTTATCTCCTCCTTCTTAATTAAAAATGGTCATCAGGAATAAATTTTTTTTTGGAACAAGGAACATCACAGTAGGCTTTCTATTTTGTGCTCTAAATAAACGGTAGCTTTCAAGCTGCCTTCTTTCATAATCTCATTCTTCAGTCTACCAGAGCAACATGAAGAATATCCTAACTCACAGCGCCTGACGCAGCTGCTTTACGTGACCGTCTGCTCTGCAGGCAGCTCTTACCAAATATCCTTCCTTTGAAGCCAAGAGGAGATCCACGTGGACAACAGATGATCCCCTTTACACGTGCGACCCACCAGTCATAAAACTTCCCTAAATGGTTCAGATAATTTCTCCTCAAATATTTATTGGCTCTTACATACTTTTCTCTTAGCCCCACGGTGTCTGAGTAGGGACCCTAAGGGATACTCAGTATTCCCCGTGCTCGCTCCCTGAAACTTCACATCTGGGTTGCCTCGACCACCTCCCAGTATGAGCTCTGGAAAACAGAGCTCGTACTGGAAACGTTGGTAGAGCTGCAGTTGGGATCCTCACCTAGATCTCCTCCCTTTCACCTGGCCACAGCACATTGCATCACATCCAACCAACAAAAATCCCACGTATCAGCAGGACCAACAGCAGGGACCGAATTGCATGAAGACAAAAGTTTTTTGGCGTCTGCATTCATCATTTTAAGTGACTTCTCCTCTCAGTTGTTCCCCTTCTGTGCCCTCCAAATGTCAGCATTCAAGCAGCTGTAGTAAACCCCAGGAAAATAAATAAAAAAAAAGAAAGTTGTGCTGAATGAGATTTTTTTTCTGTGTGGGTGTTTATGTATCCACGAGAAGCAAATTTCTCCCTTCTAATCAGAATGGGAACGAGACCATGTGAGTGATGTGACCAATTACCACCAAGTACCCCAGAGCAGCTTCTGAATATTCACATCCAATTGCTGCTTTGGTGGAACAATTGGTTTGAACAGTTTGAAAAGGCAATGATGTCAAATGTGCGGCGTGATTAAACGCAGTGAAATTACCAACCGTCGAGCTGAAACAGAAGCTCTGTCTCCTTCCCAGGGTAATTCTGCTTCCGAATTTTGCTCTGATGGGAGCCGGAAAAACCCGAATCTGCGAGGGCAAAGGTGCAGCTGAGCTCTGGAGGCAGCATGGACTGGGACGTGCTTTGATATGGGTGCGGCAGGTCAAATGCCTCCTCTTCATCCTCATCCTCACCCAGAGCCACACTTCTACCCCAGGTAGAGCAACACAGCGGCACGTTTCACACCGTGACGCAAATCTAATTTGAATCAAAGATTTTTAGGGTCAAGTATCCGGGAGTTGAATTATCCAGAGAATTGGCAAAGGCTACGTGTTTTCCACCAATATCAGCAGCATTTGGGAGCAATTCTGCTTTCTGTACGGACCGGGAACACGTTAAGCACACAGTCCAGCTGCTTGGTTCACGCCTATTCATGTCTTCACTGACAACGCCCTATACTCTTTTAAAAAACAGACCTTTATTTCACCCATCCACCTCTCTCCTATTTAAAAATATACATGCCATACATTGTAATCTAGTAGTAACCCCAGTTTCATGTCTGAGTCATACAGATCCATGCATTAGGAGAAACTCCATCTTTTTATTGTAGTGCACAGAGAAGTGTGTGAGTCCCAAATGGCAGAAGGGAGCTGGGAGCACACATGAGGAGAAAAAAAAAGTGATAAATCCTCCAGGACCGTATCTTAAGCTGAGCCCTTTCCAGAGAGAGTGGGCACAGAAATGCTGCTCGTCTCTGGCTGCTCAGGTTTGGGGCCAGCTTTAAAAACAATTTCTCTCCTCCTGGTGCCCTTTGGGGGAAGGTGATTGTGCATGTTCTTGTAAAAAAAAGTAAAAATCTTTTCTTAAGCGACTCTCACATGTTTTGTGAATATGCAAAAGGTTCCTTAAACATGGTGCAGGAGGCTAAGATGAGGAAATAGCCTGTGTAAAATCCTCCCCGAAACTGAGGAACTTTTTTCTTTTCCTTTTTTCTTGTTTCCTACCCAGAGATCCAAGCTAATTTTCCCTATCCATAGACTCCCCCCACCCCCTCAAAAAAAAAAAAAAAAAAAAAAAAAAGAGGGGAGAGAGACTGTATTCACTAATTATACATCCTGAAAAGAATTTGGTTCAGTGTAAGATGATCCTAGTGATATGCTAATCCTTTTTTCTGCTTGGTGCAGCCTGAAGCCTGTGTCTAACATTTTTTTCAACTGTATGACAATAAAAGTTGTGGCAACAAAAGAAATAAATGGGCAGCTAAAGAAGGTATAGCTGAAACACATGGCAGACCCGTTCTCTCCTCTCCTTCTGGCTGCTCTTTTGTAGGCTCTGGTTTGGTATCCTCAAGTCAATAGCCGAAAGCCAGCCACCTTAGCAACTTAGTATGACACCCAAGCCCTCTCTCTTTACATTCATGAATAGTCAGCAAGCAGCAGACAAAATAGAACTAATCTTTTTTGACAGAATTGTTCAATTTTAGAGGAAAGGCTTTTGAGGCACCTTCCATGCATTTGCAGAATATGAGACAACAATGGCCACCATCGCATTTTACAAAAGGACGACCAGGGGTGTGAGCGCGCGCGCACACACACACACACACACGCAAAAACGGCCATTTCGGTAAAATATTGCAGCTAAGTTCAAGGGATTGCAGGATGCGCCCATTGTTAGGGGGAAGGCTGGCAGGCAAGGAAAAATTAATAAATTCTATTTTATAAAAAAAAAAAACACAAACGTTGTTTTGTTGCTGATTACTAAACATACACATCCCGATAATGTGTGATTAGGGTTATTTGTCTTGATTAACCAAAGTTAAGAGAGCTGATTAATATCCACTCTTAAATTTCCTGTCATAGGCTGATAACTTCATCTTTTTTTTTTTTCTTTTCCTTTTTTTTTTTTCCTTTTTTGGACCAATGATTCTTATTGTGAAATGCATTCAGTCCAGCAGGTTGCCTGCATTTAAAAGCTGGTTTTGCCGTTTCAAAATCCTGTAACACAGCAGCCGCTCACAAGTCTGGTATGTGCAGAGAAGGACATTCCTCCTTTTCTCTCCCCTCCATTTAATGCAAGCCATATCTCTATCTCCAAATACAGTGTGAGCAGGAAAGAGAAGGAAATTTAATAATAATGATAATAACAATAATAATAAAATAATTTAAAATTATCTACCCAGTCTATGGGCAAAACCAGAAGTTAGCAACATGGTCCATGCAGCTGCAACACTACATTTAAAATTCAGTTTACTCCTAGGAAGAGGGCTAATCCTGCCCCTGTAATTCCCTACAGCCAAAATGTACCCCCCTCCCTGAGTGACAGTGCAATGCAAAGACACTCGCACGCTTATCTTCCCCAACCAGATGGCCGACTTGGATCAATGCACACACGCCACGATCAATGGGAGCGATAAAGAATTAGGAAAACAGTGGTACATGCTCCCAGAAAGCTTGTACACTGCATAATTATTTTATGATTCTACACATGGCTACATGTGATACTGGAGTCAAGAAGGAAAAGGATAATTAGAGAGCCAGAAAGCACCCGTACTGCACTACACACTTTGTCAGTCAGCAGTTCCCACTCGGCTCCACTCGCCACCGTTATCTGCTCTCCTGCCCCCTCGCAAACGAATTTAGGGAATACGTAAAATATTTGGGGGAGGCGGCTTCTGGGTTACAGGGACAGGATACGGGAGATTATCGCGTCCTGCGATACGACGGCAAAAAGTTTTTGTCCGAGGGATGGGGTGGACCACATGAGCATCGCCTGGGGAGCGGAGGGTGGGGCGGCATCCGTGGGGCTCTGGGGTAGCTGGGGCAAGCGGGGACTGAACCCTCTGAACCTTTCAAGGGCTTTGTTGGGCGAGGGACCTATCCACATTCATTCAATTAAATATGTTACTCTCTGAGTTTGGTTGTGTTTTTTTTTTTTTAACTCTTTTCTCCTGGCAGCAATTTTGCGATTGGCTCCTTGTATCCAGGCTGTTTGCCACCACGCCGCTTAGCAGAAAAGGAGGGAGGGAGGAAAAAGCTGCCCACTCCCCCTGTCTGATTGAATGACACAGAATAAATATCAAAGCATGAGATGGTTACGACTGTGAATCTGGATGCCAAAGAGTACATGACCGAGATTAGGGAGCAGAACAATGCCAGGCAGAAAGCTGCCCTTCGTGGCAAGGCAGGCAGTGAGAAATCACCTCGCTAAGCACTTTGCAATAACACCTCATCACCGCCTGACACCACCAATGTGTCCTCACCCTGATGTAATACCATCCTGAATTTGTGATGGGGACCAAGAGAGGACAAGGACATGGGCTGCCGTCAGCATCAGAGGCAAAGATGGGGCACCAGTAGGTGGGACCTTCCTGCTGGCTGTCAGGCTGGTGGTGGGACCTGGTGGAGTCATGGCATGGTGTTGCTGTGCATGGGGAAAATGGAGTAGGAAAAAAACAAAAACGATTACGGAGAAATCACTTACCAAGTAGCCAAGGAGCAGTGTATCTTGGAGGGGTATGGGCATCGCCATGCCTTCCATGGCTGCATTTTTTCCTGGGGACTCAGTGCATGCAGTGGTGTCATCTTTGGAGCCCATGGTCCAGAGACAACTTGCTCAGGTCCTGCAGGAATGTGACAGAGGGGCTCACCCTGTATCTCCTCATCCACGTCCCAGCCTGCCTTCAGAGCATAAATTAGGGCCAATCAGCACCTTTGAGTAAAATAAATGAACAGAAGTTGTGGTGGTGATATGTTTGGAAATGCCTGTTCTAAATGTGAAGGATTAAAGTAGGGGAATTGGGGTCTCCCTTGCCGGCATTTGACTCAAATCAATATCAGAGCCTTACCTTGACATGAGGACCAAAGCAGCTGATGTTTTCACCTCCACCACGAACATGTCTACAAGGCTGGACTGGTGATCAGAGGTACCCCATGCATGACAAATCACTCACTAGATTGGTTACTGCAGCTTCAGCCCCGAACACACACTTCTGCTTGTTGATAAATGTTTCCCACCGTACTGGGTCTCAAACCAAAATGCCCATTTGTTTGCCCAACAATGTTTTGCGACACTGGAATCACATGCGTGTAAGAAAGGTGAGAAGGAATATGGCATCAGTTTAAACATATGGTTCAGTTTAAACAAAATCCACCCCTGTCAAATCAGAAATCGTGCAGTGACAGTTCTGCCCACAAGGGAACACATTCAGCAACGCTGCTGAGCAGAGCAAGTGAGTTGGACTGGGATGGGGGTGGACAACAGTGGACGGGTGAGGTGAGATACATGATGACATTGAGTTATCCGTGTCTCCATCTCTTCTGGAAGCTGAGTGGCATCTGTGAGAAGGGAGATAAAGCCGACACTTGGAGGCATGCCAACGAGGTGCGCTCCTTCGTTTTCTCACACAAGGGACCACCTTGACTGGACAACTCCTCTTGAAGGATTTGTAGTCCCGGCAAACTGGCTGTGGTGTCTCACCGCCAATACCCAACCCACTCTGATGGGCAGATAATCTCCACTGGCGTGAGTGGTCCAGATATCACTGTCAAAGCACTTACGCGTTGTCCCAGGTCTTGGAGAGACAGCTTTTCTGGAGGAGGTGGACGGTGTATAAGTGACCTGCTATTAGTTTGACCATCATGGCTGTTTCAACCTCGTAATCAAAATATCTCTGAAAAAAAATATTACTTTTTGGAGAGATATGACATTTTTGTTCGCACCTTCAGGTTCTTTTTGATGTTTTACAGTTACACATTGAAAAACCCCACTGTATTTCCCTTTTTAAAAAAATGCTATTTTTTTGCAAAAGTTTTATTAAAGGCTTGTCTCAAAATGTCCTAAAAATAATAATAATAAAAATCACAGGTTTAGTTTTCAAAGTTTTTCCATTCCTTCTTTTTGTCAAAAAATGGTAGGAGCTTCAGACAGAAATGGGAATTATTTCCAAAATTTATTATGAGAAATAACTGCTTCCACTAATCATTGTTTTCACAAAGAAAAGGTTCTTTAGCAACACAGGTTCTGCCTTTGGAGTTGGCATCATACTGGGTAACAGCATAATTAGAAATAGAGAGATGTAATAACTCTCCAGGTCGGAACAGATCTGTACGAGATCAGTTTTGCCTCACTTGGATATGGACTATCCATTTCTGGAGCACAATTTAATTACTTCTGTGGTAGCAGGTGGTAAGTTCTGCATCTCCCCTGACTGGCAAAGTGCCTCTTCTCCCCCTCAGTCCAGTTCCCTCTGCCTTCACTAAGTCCCTCCTCTTCCTCGCTACGTCTGGCTTTGTTGATCAGCATTTTCCTGTCATAGCAGCTACAAAGGATGGATTCTACTCTTTGTTTTGGTAAGCAAAGACCTGGAGCCACAGCTGCAGTCAAAGAAAGCTTGGAAAAGGATATTTTTTTCCCAACCTGCTGTGTATTAGTCAGCCTTTCTAACACAGAATTAAAAAACCTGACAGATGCCCCAGATTTTGCCACCTGCTTTTGGTCCCTTAGGACAGACAGGGATGACTAGAAGGTGTGGGACATCATGGCCATGCCTCCTTTGCCTTGGCTAGGCCTTTCCCAGAGGTTTTGGGCATCACACAGCTGTCTGGGCATTGACTCTAGAATGGCTGCATGTATCAAACTTTCTTAACACAACAGTGCTGGTGTCTTCTGGACAGGTTGGTCCATGCTATTCACGGAGTAACTTGAAGTTTGCATGCCATGGTCCCTCCTCTCTATCAAAACTGCAAGTGTAAATGTGTGTCCTGTCATGAGGGAAGATGTCAAGACAACCTGGAGATGGCTGATGAGGCGCTCAAAAGTAACTCCACCACAGAGCAGATCATGAAGCCTCTCTCAACTGTGGATTCTTCATGGGATGAGAGCACATCCACTTCCATGTGGAAAGCCCCCTGGTAAGGAATACCATGTGACAGCTGCTATGGACATGTTCCTGCAAACCCGTTTCCCAAAGCCCACCAAGTCAAAGACAAATCTAGTAGAAAAGAATAACTCTGTGCAGACCAATGCTCAGAACTCTGTCCCACGTTACAAAACGGGAGAGGAGGTACCTCTAGGTGCCTCTCGTAGCATGTGTCTGTGAGACATCACCAGGCTGCGGGTGATAACATATGACACCGATATCGGTCATAATGACTTACAGGATTTGCTGAAATAAAAGGAAAATAACTTTTACTTCTTAGCTATCAAGAGTGAATGGGACTTAAACTGCCACAGGTGCAAGTAGGTTGCTAGAGAAGCAAGCAACTTTTTGTGTCTTGTCTATACATTGGGGGTTTTTTTTTGCCTCTTGCAAGGCTAAGTAGAGTATTCTCTCTCTGTTTTTTTTTTTTTCCATTATCTTCTACATAATTTAAGTTCTAGTTTTGGTCTCAAACAATAACACTGTTATCAGAGAGCAGTGCCTTGAACTCATGGAGGCTTTCAGGAAATACTGGTGCCATCTTCCATAAAACATTTTTAACACATGCTATTTGTTTTTAGTCTCCCTTCTGGTTTTACACCCTACAAAGAGGACATTTAATATGTACAATAGAATTAATAGGCATGCAATGTAAGCAGGACTTACATTCAAAATACACTTCCACAAAACAAAGGAGCAGCTGTGAAAATGTAGAGTCTGCTGAAAATTTTTTACTTGGGTATCGCATTTGCTAAAAGATTTACTCTGCAAAGTTTTATCTAATTTCCCATTCATTCAATTAAGCAGAGAGATAAATGCCCAGATCCCAAGAGATTAGGAGAAACTATGTTTAGCTTCCCCTTACACTTGCGATCAAGACTGTTCAGTTTCATGATTATGGCTATAAAGTTCATGTTTACAGGCTCTGTGCTGTTGATAGATGAACACCTTCATTTTCCACCAAATCCAGTGGGATTTCAAAGCACTCAGGATCACACAGATCTCTCCAGATCAGGATTCAAATTATGTAGGAAATTATATCCCATTCAGCAAGACTAGAACAACCAAGTTAGGACAGAGCTTTGAGCAACCTGATCTAGTGGAAGGTGTCCCTGTCCATGGCAGAGGGGCTGGAAAGAGATGACCTTTAAGATTCCTTCCAATCCAGATCATTCTACGATTCTATGATTCTGTCATTCTGTGATTCTATGATTCTAGGATTCTACGATTGGTCTTTCAGCTGTCTGGGAGGAATGACCAAAACTCATGGGCTACCAGAGTCATCAATTCAGAGTCAGAACGAAGCACCCACCAAAATCTCTTGGAAACTAATCACAGAAGGCAGAGGAAACCAGATAAAATTAAAACTAAGCCCTTTTCCCCTGGTACTTGTGTCATCCAGTGTTTATCAACTTGCCCAAGCAAAGTCAGGAAGATTTTTGAACAAAAACAGAAATACTTGCCAATCTTTTGCTGAATATCAGTTGAGAATTCTGCACTCTCCCTGGCAATTAGGAGTGTGTTTCAGTCATTGGGATAATTATTTTCTGGACCTAGCTATCAATTTAAAGGCAAACTACAGACCTTAAAGTCCATGGTACATATAACAGACCCTCCTAGAGTCAGGAATACTCTGCTGCTCCTTCCCCAGAAGAGTGGAAAGAGATTGAACATGGAGTGAGTACAATCAGAGATACTTTTCCAAATAACACAGACTGACTCTTTTGATTCGTGGTCATTCTTGCGGATCAGGAGAAGGCTCAGCTGAGATGTTGCTATGTTCCACCAGCCAGTCAATGGCTGGGAGCTGTTGGTAGGAGTTAGCCTGAGCAGCCTTGAGGCCAGAGAGTTCCCTGACTGCTGAAGGATCTACAACAGATCACCACCCTGTTGAATCATCCAGGCTGCAGCTGGTGGACATGATCAAGGTTTGCTAGCACCAGCATTACTGTGGAAGCTGCAGAAACACAGACACGTTACAATTCTACCCTACAATGAAGTGCCTTTGAAGGAACGGCCTTAGGAATGGAACAAGCTCTGTTTAGCCTTTTTCTTTCCTCAGGGGTCTGTTCTGGGTCCAGTGCTTTTCAACAGTGCTTTTTTGTCAGCAACGTGGACAGTGGCATCAAGTGCACCCTCAGCAAGTTTGCTGATGACACCGAGCTGTGTGGTCCAGTGGGCTCACTTGAGGGCAGGGATGCCTTCCAGAGGGACCTTGGCAGGCTAGAGAAATGGGCCAGTGCAAACTGCAGGAGGTTCAACAAGTCAAAGTGCAAGGTCCTGCACCTGGGTGAGACCAATCCCAGGCACAAATACAAACTGGGCACAGAGTGGGGTGAGAGTAGCCCTGAGGAGAAGGATTTGGGGGTGTTGATGGATGAGAAGCTCAACCTGAGCCGGCAGGGCACTCATGCAGCCCAGAAGGCCAACCCTGTCCTGGGCTGCATCAAGAGGAGTGTGGGCAGCAGATCGAGAGAGGGGATTCTCCCCCACCATAAGAGGGACATAGCTCTGTTGGAACAAGTCCAGAGGAGGCCACAAAGATGGTTCAGGGGCTGGAGCACGTCTGCTATGAGGACAGGCTGAGGGAGCTGCGATTGTTCAGCCTGGGGAAGAGAAGACTCTGAGGAGACCTTATCACTGCCTGCAGTGCCTGAAGGGAACCTACAGGAAGGCTGAGGAGGGACTTTTTACAGGAGTGTCCAGTGATAGGACAAGGGGAAATGGGTTTAAGTTGAGGGAGAATAGATTTAGATTAGACCTTAGGAAGAAATTCTTCAGTATGAGGGTGGCAAAACTCTGGAATATATTTCCCAGAAAGGTTGTGCAGGCCCCTCCCTAAGAGGTTCAAGGCCAGGTTGGATGAGGCCTTGAGCCACCTGATCTAGTAGAGAGGTGTCCCCGCCCATGACAAGGAGGTTGGATTAGATGATCTCTGAGGTTCCTTCCAACCTAAGACATTCTATGATTCTACGATTCATACCTTCTAATTCTATCAAGGTTTCTTGAGTCACCCTGGGTCCTCGTGTATGCCACAAACATACAACAAAGAACTGCTTGTGCCTTACTGACTTTATGATCTAAATATAATACTGATTCTGGGTTGCAGGAGTTTTTCCTGCAATTTACACCTCCTATACTTGCATGGGTAATGGGAATGGACAATTCTAGCACCCAACAGACAAAAGGGAAATTGAATTTCCTGCAGTCCTAGCAGGCAAGAGGTTTTCAGGTCCTCTTGTTCCAAACATTAACGAACAGCAGAACTGTAGGACAGCAGCTCCTGTAAATATTCCAGGCAAAGCACTTGGCAGTAGGTTGGTTGAGAGCACTACCCTTCATACCGATCTGCATTTCCTCAGTAAGTTCTTCTATACATCCATTCAGTGGCTCTAAACTTCTACTTGGGTTGAAAATTTGTTGAGGATGGAAAAATCTTGGGTTTTTTCTCCCTTTAAGAAGCACAAGATTCCACAAACAGGCTGTAGTAATTCTGAGATATATCTACTACTGCTGCTACAACTACTATAGTAATTGGATTTGACCCATTCTTGATACCTTGATTAAGAACTAATTTCAAAAAGCATCCTCAGAAACAGAGAATTTTTGCAGATTTGGGCCTCAGATAAGAAACATGGTTATTTGACAGCACTAACATAAAAGGTCCATTTATGTACCAAAGCAGGAAAACTAAATAGATGTGTTTTTTGGATTTTGATGTCTGTTTGTGGGAAAAAAAACCAAAAAAAATTAGACAAATTGTAGAAAAGACCTAAGATGTTATTCTAAATTTTATTGGAAATTTCTGATTAAACATATGTGAAAACATTGTCTGTCTGGTTTTAATAAGCTTGAAAACATCATCAGCAATTAACTGCCAAACAGAATAACGTTGCATAGTCAAGCAAGGGTAATTTGTGCTCATTATATTGCCAGAGATGCGGTTGATCAAAAAGAAAAACACCGTTTTCCCTGTAGTTCATTTACAGTATTTAGGTGGAACAGGCACTGAGTTCAGAGGCGTTAATGAGCCAAACTGCTTCACACCAACCTGCGAGTGCCTCACACAGTGTCGACACCCACGACAGGTCTCCCACTGGACATGTGTATCTCTTTTTCCAAGGCTGTCGGTGCTGTTTTTTCATTTCACCTGAAATGTCCGTATTTATCCCTTAAGAAGCAACACCAGCCTCTTATTCTGAGTTGTGGAAAGAAAGTGTTGGGGGACAGCAGGGTGCTTGGAAACCTCTACAAACTGCTCTTTGGAGGTAAACTTCTGTCAGTGAATCTGCATGGAAAGAAGAATATGGTGGAACTTTGTTACTACAAAAGGTGAAAAAGCTAATTATTTTTCTACAGCTGATACAGTCATCCAAGAATGCAAAAGAGGCAATGTCTGCAGGCAAGGGGAAGAAGATCAGCTGAGATAACTGGGAAAAGGACAAACTGCAGGACACAAAAATCATTTTCATAACAAAAATTTTCGTAGCTTTTCTAATCCAAAGCTGTGATTTTGAGGTGTGGCTTTTCCACTACTGTCTCTTTCCAGGATGGGACAAACTGGACCACTCTGAAAAATTAAAACTCCCTTTTCAACCAAAGGGCACAAACAACCAGTAAATGGTGACTCTATAAAGGAATCGCCTGCTTTGTTTGGGCCTTGCTCTGCATATGAACAAGGACTCCACCCATTTCCCTTTCCCTTGCCTCTGATTTCCATAATTACCTGCATTTATCGCTTACTGTGAATATGATGCATTTAATGCTCCAATTTATTCAGACGGGGTCTGCAGCTGTAAGTGCTCAGGGTTGCACCTAGAGGTTTCTCTAATGGCTTGGTACTGGCTTTCTTATCCAGTATAAACAAGCATCAGCTTCCTCCAGGGATATACATCAACCTCTTTTCCACGCCAGCAAACTTTTAGTTGTGTTGGTACTTGCTTAGCGATGTCTATTTTTTTGTTTAAAGTATGTGTGACAATATGATTTTCAACATTTTCAACAGAAGGACCCATGGGCCTGAACTGCAGCTCTTATTTTACCTACTCGCAGTGCCAGTCCTGTTTCTGACAAACTTCTTTGCCTCAGCAAAAGGAAAGAGCATCACCCTGCTTTCATGCAATAGCGAGTTCCTCAGATTTTGATTTTGTGCAAGTATTTTATATGATGGTCTCACGCACAAACATGCAAAACGACTTTTAATATTTCACGAAGATATGTAGAGGAGACAAAGAAGGGAGTGTGACGAGGTTCATTGCCAAATACAAATCTGCATCTGACCAATAACTCACCAGTGTAATTCCATCAAGGACAAGGGAGTTACGTCAGCTCGATCTGGAGCAAGAAAGTTCAAGGAAAAGGCTCTGAGCCTTTAAGTACGGATTCCATTTATGAAAAGAGTCAGGAGGCAGCAATTAAACTCGGTTACATTGGGATGAATGTGCCCTCCCTGTGCCCGGCTCAGGGACCACACACGCGCCGGGTGATTCTCGGGGGGTGAATGTATCCTGCTCTGGCCCAGGGCCGGGTCAGTCATAGCCAAAATCTCTTTGAGGTTTTGGCTCAAAGGTGCAGCCCCGTGAAACACTGAGAGGGACAATCCTGCACCACATAGTCTGCCCTGATGAAGCTGCCACTTTCGGAGTACGCAGGACATCGACCCAATTTGCACAGACCCTCGGCATTAGCATAGACCCATTTCAAGCAAGGGCTTTGAACACCAGTTGCTTCCAAATTCCATTACTTCTTTCCCTGCTGGGTTTTGTGCTTTAAGTATCAGGCAGGGGCTGGGAGAAGAAAAGAAAAGAAAAAGAAAAAAACCCGGTAAGTTAAATCCTAAGCCCAGATAATTAGACATGTTTTGGTTAGTTCTCTAAACTCTTACGTGTTGCTGTTTCTCCGTTTGACAGAATATAATCTGAGTTTTTATTATTTATTTTTAAACTTGACACACAGGTCAGTTAATCCAGGGGTTTGTAAGTATGAATGAGCCAGAAACAGAGGCAAATATCAGCTTTGGATGTGTTCGTCACAGCACTTTGTCTTTGTTTGCAGCCTCATCTGACATACAAGCAAATTTCCAGCCCTGGCCTGGCCTGGAGGGGACTCATTGCTTTGAAAAATTAGACTGTGAGTGCAGGACAGCTGAAGGAGGAAAGTCTAGCTAGTTTGATTTCTTAAAGCTTCTTTCTGCTCAGGAGGAAGTATTTAAACTCAGTGCCTAGCAAACAGAGGGAGAAAGGCTATTTCTGCTAAGTATCTGACAGTTTGGTGCACTCCACCATCATTACCCTCCGCAAGTGAGGGCACCAATGCTCAATGCCTGTAAAAGTCCTCTTGAATGTAGGACCTACGAATCAAAGTCCAGAGCAGCTCCTCACATGGACCAGAGGCTTTTTTTTTCCCCAAGGCTTATTGGATTTTGTCAACAAAGAGTAGACCAAGAACTGGACTTGAAATGCTTTGAAAAGCCACTGGAAGGACTGGAGGTATGATATAGTGAGTAGCTGGTATCACTAGGAAAAGACCTGATGGAGTTTATAGCTAGAGTTGTTCAAACGCTGATGGCTTTACACACAGTTCTCTCACACTGCTGCACTTTTCCTGCAAAATGACAAAATATGGCAGGGACGCGGTGAGGTCACCACCAGAGGAGATAGAACAGAGTCTCTGAGCTGGAAGGAAACAGCAGAGGATATTATTTGTGCATGCTGCTGTGGAAGAGATTACTGTCAGGGAAGACTGAGCTGAATGGACACCTTCAACAAAAAAAAAGACAGTGCTACAGCTACACGCTCTTCGAAATCCTTTCCTCCGAGCAGCAGCATTACCTCTGCCTCACTAAGATTCAGCTTCAATGAGCTCTTCTTCCTTCATAAGACTGTCCTGATGTGAAGGATGTAGCTCTGCATGGTGGCAAATAGGAAAGGCTGTGCATTATCTGTGTGCTGCCGGCACTCAAAGCGATGTTGCCTAATCAGTTTATCCTTGGGTTTCACAGAGATGTTAGAAAATGGGGAAGAGCCGATCTTTGTGAGACTCCCCGAACAAAGGACTCGGAGGTGTAGCTTTCTGTAGTCCGTTTTAGCAGCTCACCCTGCAGTCCCGACACCTGTTTGCGGGGAGAAGGCAGAGCCGCGTGGTGTCCAGGATCAAAACAGCTTGGTGAGGATGGTAGTCGGCGTTGGGCGAACTTCACAGGGCTTGCTCAGGAGATGGAGCTCAGCTGATGGGACACAATAAGCTGGAACTGATGGGCTACGAGGCGGGAGGTTTCCTGCACGGCCACAGGATGGAAATGGCATGGACAGGATTAATAAGGCTTTGGGGGATAGAGAGGAAGGGGGTATTTTTTACATCATCCAGAACGTCCCAGGTGCAACTGCACTTCTCCCTGGGAGCAAAGACTAGCTGTTGACTTGTGTGTCCAAGCTATTTTGTTTCAGAAAACCACAGATAAGAAGAGTGGTTGTGCCTAAGAAGTGCAGTTTGAATTAAGCTTATTACAACAATTCTGCAAGGAGTCTGGTTTCCGCAGAACTTTCACAGCCATTTTGCACACACATTCTGCCCCCGCGCTTTCTCAGGGTGGAGAAATCACTCACTGGGCTTCAGCCCTTCTTTTTGTCTTGGCGAGAGCTGCAGGTGGGGATCAGAATGTGGTTCTGCAGGTTGTTTGGATGTGTCACCATACTCGGGTGTTCCTTTTCATGTCATTATCAATATCCACAAAATATAGCCTGCTTTGAAAGCATTTCCTACCCCAAGAATAATAGAATTTCACGAAGGAATATGTAGATTTTAATAGTTCTCATCAACAGACTGGAGACTGGCTAATAAGCACAAGAGACATGACGGATGAGAAACATGAGAAACTCTAGAAACGAAATGTCGTGAGGATTCATCTTCTTGAATGGTGATTCATGCATGCAATTCCCATGAGTATTACCAGGAGTTCTGGATATAAATCCTGGCGCATCAAGAGGGGAATATAACCCCCAGTGGTTAGGAATTAAAAGCATTCTGAGGGGCACGGTGTCTCATCTGAAGACACAGAGTCACCGTGTGCATCTAAATCCCCGTACGCTGAGATGCGAGTACGTTAGGATCACAGTAATAACAATGACTATGCAGCTTGTTTGGTGCTTTTGAAATCGGATGACACAGGCACATCTTTCCAAATTAGTGATTGAAAATTGCAGGTGGCTGGCGCTTTCAGTTTTCATCCTCCCTGTAAGCCTGGAGATGGTGTCACTAATACAGCACTTCCCAGATGTTTAGACCCCAGGTGTGCAACAGTGTTCTTATTGATGAGATTTAGATTCTTTTTTTTTCTCTTTGGTACTGCTTATGATAGGAGCAAAGATAACTGCATCAGGTCATATCTTTCATTATCACACAATCTTCCTTTTTTCCTTGCATTACTGATGACAGGTTTAATTATTTTTGCAACGAATTTGTTAAGATTATATATATATATATATATGCATATATGGTGTGCCCTCACATTGAACAAGGATAGTAAACTCTCTCTTCATTCATTTGTAATCCCTGCCTCCATGTGCACACTTGCACCCACAGCCATTATTTTACCAGTGAGTGTTAAACTATATTATGAATAATACTCTTTTTCCAGTGCTCACCTACATGTTAGGATTATTTCTTTTTGCAAACCTTTGTATGTTGTCACCACACCAGCACACAGTGCATTTCAAGGTCTCATGGGGACATACAAGAGAGATGGAGACTAGTTAAAGATGTCCCTGCATATTGCAGGGGGTTGGACTATATGACCTTTAAAAGTCCCTTCCATCCCCAAACATTCTACGATTCTGTCATTACTCTAGTTCACATTCCTGTGTCTGAGGTTCAAGCCTTGTTTGCTTGTCTAATATGAGACACCAAGCAATGGTTTGGTTGGAGAAAGATTCGTCTGTTTCAGGACACATACACACTACACAGGTACATACACCAGAACAAGTCCTCGTAGTGCATTTTAAGTCAGTGAAGAGAGGCTGGCACGATTTCTCTCAGTCTCACCACATCAGATGAATTGTACCCTAAAAGCGTCTGTTTATCCCCGTCAGAGTCCAGAACAAGAGCTCAGACGATGACGGGCGCACTGTGGGTGTCTGCAGTCAGGTGAGATGACCCCAACCTTGCATACCCGACATAGACCTTCAGAAAAAACAACTCGGAGCAGTCAAAAATGCTGAAACTCACAGAAAAGTGGCCACAATCAATCTACAGATTATGAAAGGAGACACCTTTCAAATTGACTTCTGCAATGCCTATCATGGTGCATACCATTAATGCACACCCTTAAGGAACTCAACAGATTTGCTCATGGATACTGAAGAAGTCCCGAGGCTTTGCTGTATTGGAATGGACTGAGGAAAAATCCAAGTAACGTAGAGTTGGAAGCCAGGTGATCCACAGACTTGACCATTTCCAGTTTCTTTTGCCATCCCCATCAGCTGATGCACCTTCTTCAACTTCTCTGAAGGCGAGAAGGGGCAGATGTTCATTGAACCTACAACAGCAGTGAATGTTTCTGAGCTTTCTCCCAAAAGACCATCAACCTAAAGCTCCAGACATGCAGTAAAGAGGCCAAGGAAAAGCCAAAAACGTGGCAAACTTGCAAGAGCAAAAATTGTGCTCTGAAAGTGGTGTTTCCCCCGCACACGTACACATGAACACGTGCATAACTCCGGAACTTCTCACACTGTCATATTTTCTCTAAATTTTTAATGTATTCCAAAGCATCCTGAGATGTTGCTAAGATTTCTAATCCAATTCTTGTAACCAAGAAAGTCAGACTGATTTCCAGAAGTGCCTCGTGGTCACCAGGTCCTCTACACTTGCGCACTAGGTTTGAGCTTGTGAAAGTTTTTTTCTGCTGTACGGAGAGTTGGAGATTTGGGGAGTTGTGCATATTTTCCTTTAAGATATGCTCAGATCCACCAACACTCATGGTTTTGAGGCAAGAACACCAGAGTGATGTGTCCTGTGCTATTTCGGTAAGCCGTACGGGACTCACCCAGCATTTGCCCCAGCTTTAAAATGTCTGAGGTCTCAAGACAAAAATAAAAATATCCATGTGTGGCTATAGTGTAAGTTAAATAAGTGGCTGCTTTCCATGGTATCCCATGCAAAAAATAGCAAAACAGGAGGTCCCCTTCTAAAGGACCTGCAGGATGGCAAACTAAAGCCCAACAACCTGAAAACGGAACAAATTCACTCAATTCACTAAGAGAAGAATACTAGAACTAAGCACTCTCAGGTGTACTATCAGGCCAACACATGCTCTATTTCAGAAAATAAAATAAAAGCTGTGGAGTACTAGATTTTGTTTTTTCTTCCTATCTCTGAATGAATTGCTCTCCTAGTTGTTCCATCATTTTTCCTGCCAAGGAGCAGCTTGAATTTGCATTCTCCTAAAACAAGAAGGGGCTGAACACATATTTCCTCTACAGTTTCTTGAAATACTGCAGTGAGTGAATTCACATTTCCTTTTTTTTCAAGTATTGAAACTAGAAAGTTGGCCTTGGGAGTCACACTCAGCCACTGCTGGCAGAGAAGCACTGCTGGGTGACATCTGTCACCAGCCACCGCTGAGCTAGAATATTCAGTTCCTAACAGCAAGTTGGGCATTAAACAGACAAACAAACCAACAAAAAACCCCAACCTTCTAAGAATTCTCCAGAAGCAGTTTGAAGCAGAAGTCAATCTGAGAGGAAGAAAAAAAAAATCAATATATTTTTCAGCCACTCCTCCATCAGAAAAATTCACATCAAGTATCACGTGAATTGCGCACTGAGCTCTGCACGGATTAGTTTGAATTGCAATGTGAAAAATGTCAGGCTGCAATTCTGACCCGTCTAATTGTGGTCTGTAGCGCTTGTCCAGACAGAGGATTTTAGGTGGTGCTTTAATCTAGGGAAAATACCTGGTAGAAACATGACTTTTCACTCCTAATGAAAGATGCATAAAGAAGCAATGCCTTCAAAACAGAGAAATTTTAGAAATAACGTCAGCATTCATAACATTGCAAGTGATTAGTTCAAGGGGCAAACCTCCAGCAAAACGAGGAACTGCCTAGCTCTTGAATTCTTCAACTCAAGAACGGACAGGACATTCTGGCGTCGCAAAATGTTGAAGCTTACACCAATTTTAAATTAATAAAATGATCTGGTCTGGGATGTGCAGAATGCCAGATCTAAGGATCACGCAGGCTTAAAAAGCTGACACCATAAAAGCAAAGGGTTGCACATGATCCTGTGATCGCTCGATGAGAAGGACCTGCTTGTCACAGGGTTCTAAAGCCTGGACCAAAGATTGTTTAGGGACTAGACTTGTTCTTCGCTGAATTTGAAGCTCTTGGGACGTTCTCCACATCAGAAAGGCAGATGATATGTTAGGTAAGACATACTTCTACAGATCCTGAAAGCCCCACATCTCTTTAAACGTTTTGTCACCCAATCCTATGGGATTCAGGACACGTGGGTTCCCTTCTTGATTCACCTTAGATGTGTTATGGGGTTCCAAGCATGCTGGTTCTCCCCCTCTATTCCCCGCTCCCCAAAATCAAAACCAGTTGCCTGTTTAAACTGCAAGCCCTGGAAGACAGAGCTCTGACCCCTGCCTTGTTGCAAAGTTTGTCCTAATAACACTCCTAACAGGTAGGAACATAAAAGCATTTCCATCACAGATTTCTCCTTCATGTCCTCTAAATGCAAAAAAAAAGAAAAAAATGGGGAAGACTTTACTTTCCCCTGTTTGGATCCTACCACATGCCCAAAAGTGAAGTTAAATAACTGCCCATGAAGAACAAAATCCCAGCTGTATTTTAAAAATTGTATAAACCTGTTGTGGGTGAGAGCGTAAGTGTTGACATGACCGTGTTAGGTTGAGGTTTAGAACATCATTATTTACTCTTATTTACCAAATGTCTTACCCACCATATTATCTGCCTTTTCAGATGTGTACTGCTTTTGATTTTTAATTGGTCTTATTTACCAAATGTCTTACTCATTAGACTATCTACTTTTTCAGATGTGTTCCCATTCTCATTTCACCGTGAGGAGAACCAACATATCAAACCAGTGACACACAAGGCTTTCTCAGCATCTTGGTGACAGTGTCTATCACCTCTTCATACCACTCTGGTGTTTTAGCAAATGGTCTTTTCTCCCCTCCATGGTCTGTGATGCAACTTTCCTATCTCCCTGTTCAGCATGTCAGGGTGTTAATAAGACATTGACCACGACGAGGCTGAGCTAGAGAAGCCAGAAATTGTGTCCCCTTCACACCTTGCTGATGTGTCTTTCTGTCTTTGGTTTTCCTATACTGTTTGGAATAATCTATCTCCCTTTTAAAGGAATAATTCCACCACCTGAAAAGGTTTGTAACACTGCACTTCATTTCTTCTCTCAAGGCTAATTGCTGTGGCAAGCTGGTCTCATTCCCCAGATATCCAAAGCATGTAGTCAACAGCAGCTCTGTATTCAGAGGAACAGAAACCCCTGGGGGTATTTAGACACTCAATGGTAAATTCAAACTGAGAGTTGATTGAGATTATATATTATGAAGAAATTCTGTACTATGAGGCTGGCGAGACACTGGAACAGGTTACCCAGGGAAGTTGTGGCAGCCCCTCCCTAGAAGTGTCCAAGGCCAAGGTTGGACAGGGCTTGGAGCAACCTTCTCTGGTGGGAGGTGTCCCTGTCCATCGCACGGAGTTTGGAACTAGATAATCAAGGTCCCTTCCAACCCAAGACATTCTATGGTTCTATGTTCTTAATTCTCCTGCTGGAGGGGACCCAAGAAGATGTTCACCACAACCAGAGACTTTTTGTGGCAGTGCCAAAAAGTGGCTCAGATGTCCCACATAAGATAAGGCAGCCAGACACAGGCTGGGGGTGTTCACGCAGGCGGGGGCTGTCTCTGGAGATGGATACCCCTCCACCTCATCACAGGAACCCAACGTGAAGTTCCCAAGCAATTTCCACTGAGGCACTTCTCGCAGCCGCCCACCAGGCTGGCACAGCATGGGGCACACCCTGCAGACCCCAGCTCGGCTTGCCCACACTGCCAAGGGGTCAGTGAGAAGGGACAAAATTGCATCAGTCGTGGGATTTTTCACATTTAACCTCACCTTCATGACCATTCTTCACCTCTCGGTGGCTTTGAATTTGCAATTAAAACCCCTGAAGGTGAGAACAAAAAAGGCAACTTCTGTGCAAAGAACAGTTAACTGTGCAGTAGGCTGGAGGTTGGATTTATTGTTTCCTTATACAATAAAACCCCCTTTTTTTTTTCTGAATAAAACCCAGCTGTTTGCACTGACTGCTTAAGAATCCTCTAACATTTAATCTAAAAAACATGTCCAAATGATAGTTTGCCTCAGACCTTCTGGTACCTGAAAATCTACAGCATAAAGGATGTTCTCTTCTAATAAAAACCTTTCGGTGTATTCCTGAGGAGAGCAAATAATTTTACCAGAATTAATAATAATAATTAAAAACTCTGGAGAAATAAACAACAATTATAGACTATCTTGTTCAGAGTTTTTTTCACTATGTTTTTATAGATCTCAGCACATTACAAGCCTCTCCATAGCTTCAGATCTCTGGAACTAGCAAACAAGTATTAGCAAAGTATAAATGCTTTTAATATTACTAAAAAAAATCCTCATCTCCTACCCTATGCAAGCCAATGTAACAATAGGAAAAACAGTGGTAGCAAACACCAATAGTCTGTCGTTTAGGATACTTCAAAATATTCAGTTTTACCAAAAGTTGGATTCATTTACAGCTTGAAACAGGGCAGGCTGAATTTTAATGCATTTTACCCTCTTATTGTTTCATCTAATAAAAATGTCCTTAGCTCATGACAAACACAATGATGAAAACTGATGGCTTGATATGCAAACTTTGACCCAGAGCGATAGCCTACTATGTCACCAGCCGGGAAAATTCCAAGCGAAAACATTTTTGACAATAAGCAATAAAAGAATAGCATTCCAGGGAGGAACTCACACTTGAGGCTGACAACTAGGGGAGAGATTAAAAAGGAGAGAGAGAGTGAATTTTAACAACCTGGAATGCTCTGGAAGATACGTCTGGTGTAAGTATCAAAAAATTACAACGAAGGATGCCAATACAATAGAGCTCAAATACTCATAAATCTATAAAAGTCTGGGAAAAAAAGTGAAATTAAGTTATACTGCTCCTTCATTGCATATGGTAGTTTTAAAGACATCTTTGCCAAATTTAAGAAGGAGAGCTTTGGCTGATCTTCTATTTGTTTTCTGTCACTTATAAACTTTTCTGCCTATACTCTCAGACAAACTCCCTCTCTCACCTTGACGCTGTCAGAGCTATATCAATTCCCCTCTTGTCAATGCTCACTTTTGAAACTGGTGTGACTTTTAAAGTATAAGAGCGTTCTGGGGTTGTGTGGCAAGGCAGGAGCTGTACTGAGGGACGGTGGGCTGAAACATCACCTTTACCTGGAAAAGCATGGAGGCCTCTTTCAAATAATGGGACAAATGAACGGGGCAGGTCAAAGGCACACCTGGCTCAGCACCCCTGTGCTCACCTAGGGAGGGGGTTGAGTCGCCATCCCTGGATGTGCTTAAGTGTCACTTAGATGTGGTGTTGGGTGGTGTGGTTTAGGGGTGAACTTGTAGTGTGGGGTTAATGGTTGGACTTGATGATCCCAAGGGTCTTTTCCAACCTGTTCTACGTTCTATGTTCTATGTGGCTAGTAGCAGATGCCTGACAGAAAAAACAGAAGAGGATGAGCACACTGTCTTCCTTGGCATGGCCAGAAGTTGTACCTTGTAGGCTCATAGTTTCGCTATGGGACTTTTGTCCCATTAATTTTCCTTTTCTTATCGGAAACATAATTTCTTGCACCTGCTCAGCCACTTGTCTAGAGAAAGATAGTGTCTTTCACCCAAAGACAAGAAGATGACAATCTTCTGAAGTCAGGAATCAGGAGCCCACGTGACCTCCAGCAGAATCAAGGCAAAGATCCCTGGCTTGGTGGGCAGGGTCCCCATCCAGACTGTGCCCTGGTTTAAGAAGAGTCTGGGGGACACAACACATAGTACATAGGAGATAAGCATGACTTTTCAAACCAGGACCTGCACGTCCACCTCAGTTAAAGGAGACACCTCAACTAATATTCTTCCAATCTTCCTTTCCTAGAAACCCAGATCTGCCTCCAATTCAGAGCAGAAGCTGTTTTATAGGGCTGAAGATTGATGAGGTTGTTATAACAAAATCACCAAGACCCAGGCACTTCAGAGAGGGCATCACTGACTTGCCCAAAAGCTCTAGATAAATTATTAAGGTTTCTTGTGGGCATGTGACCATGAAGGTGATTGGCTTTTCTTCCTTCTACCAGATTTTGCAGATCCTAAGCGCTAGCATTTATTGAACTCTCTTTTCTTCCAAGGAAAAAAAAAAAAAAAAGAAAAAGAGGAAAAATTATAGAAAAAAAATAAATCCTGCTTTTGTTCTGGATAAAACTAGGTCAGCGTTTTCTATCCTCACTGTCAGTTTTCTGCAGTGTGTTTCATACAAAGCATCATCATTCCGGCAAAAGGTATTTATAAAGTGAGCTTTGACAAAACAATTGGGGTTTTTTTGCTTCTTTTTTTTTTTTTTTTTTTTTTTTTTTTGCCAGCAAGGCTTTGGCATCTGTCACTGCCAGGAAAGATTTAAGATCTAGGTAGAATTTTCATCTCTCACAATGACTTGGCCTATATTGACTAGGTCTAATAGATCTGATGTTTTAAAACCCCTTGTGCAGTAAAGCAGTACAAATTGCAGCTGTTTAGAAATCCTCCTCCATGGAATACTTTCAGTGGGAAAAATATAAATGTTTCCAGGATTTGTTTTAACTCAGTACTCTACCCCCTCCCCCAGTTCTCCTGATTCAGAGGCAAGAAAATAGTACCACAAGGGAGCTGGTGCATGCCAAAAATAGTACCCCATGGGACAAGGAGGATGCCAAGAACGCAGACTGCTGTGGGCAGGGGGCATGACAGAGGTTTTGCTGAAAGGAATGAGAGAGCATTTGCACCAGAACAGAGGAACAAAGACAACTTTTTTCATTTCTTCATAATTTGCAACCTGCTGGTAAACCAAAACCCTTTCCCGCACGCATCACAGTGCAATTGCACACAGGAAAAAAAAAAAAAAAAAGGGAAGAAAAAGTGATACTTGAAATTTCAAAACAAAAATATCTGTAATTTTCTTGCCATCTTTCTCAACGCACACATAATCAGGACTAGCTAAAGCTTATCGTGTGCACACAGAATACTCACTCCGGGGCATTTACTCCGTTGTGGTGACACATAACCTGCTGGAAAGGCAATGTCTCCACTTACCCCACTCTTCCCTCTTCATTGGGAATATGCTCTGTCTGTAGCAGTCTTGGAGCCCCTCACCTGTTTGGTGAAAGAGGATTTGCAAGTATAAGATGCAGCTGGGACAGATGCTTATCATCAGTTCTCCAGTCAGATCATCCCTTAAAAATAAATATATGGGAGTCATCCACTGCTGATACATAAAACAAGCACAGAAGATCTACATCAGGCACAGAGACAAAAAAAAAAATGGACTGAGAGGCCCAAAGCTCAGTAACATCCCTGTGTCTCATTAATAAAACTGGAGTAAGGACTGATCAGCAAGACAGGAAGAGTTGGGAGGCAGAGACGTGCACAAGAGAGAGAAGCGTAGGAGACCTGCATTGGCAAAAATAAATGATGGATGAAGGACCATAAGTCTGAAGTCAACGGGTTTATCTGTACAAGTATTAGTAAAAGCATCTCAGGCTGGCCTGCATTTTCACTGAGGTTCTTGCTCTTGGAGCTCAGTGCCTCTCACAATAGCCACAGCATGTCCAGCAGAACAGCAAGGTTAGTCAGTAAATCAATACTACGTCAAATCCCAAAGTCAATTCGAGTCTGATTCATCCTGAAAACACAGCTCCCATGTCTTCAAACACAGCCAAATTCTTTACGAGAAAAAAAGTCTCTGCTTCCCCTGGTGTTGCGAACAAGCAAGTAAGTCTAGCAATATCCAAACACAATTTGGCGGGAGATAATCCTACCTGCTGGAATTTCCTTTTAGCCTCAGTGAAGACTCCAGTAGATGCTAAGTATAATCAGGGCAGGTACCAATTCCCTCCCATTGGGAAGCAGAGCAGACAGCCTTCAAAGTATTACTCCTTCATGTCAGAGCACAGCAGCAAAGGAAAAGTTCTAGAAAGAGCTGCTCTGGGCAATTTTCTCCTGAAAAATACACTGGGTGATTTGGACTGTAGCAGGTCAGCTGGGGTAATAACAACATAATTCAGCCCCTGCTTTCCAAGCAATGGAGAGCCAAGGTGTCTCCAGGTAGGGGGATTGCACATTCTCACAGCAGGAGCTGGTCCAGTTTCTTCTGAGCCCATGGTGAGTTGGGAAGGACCATGGCAAAGCTGGTGTTGATGTTTCTTACAATTTGAAATCCCCTCACTACAACTTCTGCCTTGCCACCCACCTTGGAAATGGCTCTCAAGTGTTACAGGACAGGGATGACTGTTGTGGTTATCCAAAAATACACTTTACAAACATTGTCCCAAGACTCCACAAACAAGTTTCTTTTTGAAATTCCCATTATGTTAACAGGTAAATTTTTTTCAACTTCAGTTTTAGAGTTCGGATCATGCATTAATTGCAAATTTTGCTGCAAACCAGCACGAGTTCCCTGATGATTAAAGGACTGATATTGCTATTATTAATCAGCATTTTTAGCCTGGAAGGCTGCAGTGTGATTCCCCCTACAGAGGCAGGTGCAGTATACACCCTCCTGAAGAAGCATCCTTGGCCCTAGAAAACTTAGAAATCTAAACAGACAGTGCAAACAAAAGAACTACCATTATCTTCCTTTTCCAGCTGGGGAACTGAGGCACAGAGAGATTAAGTGACTTGCCAACATCTGTAGAAGAATGGAGGATTAAACCTTGATCTCCTGAGTCCAAGTCTGGTGTTCAGTCACCGGACCAGCCTTCCCGCTCCTGCTAATGTGTTTTTGCCATCATCTGCTCAGTGGTTTTTCCTACCCAGTTCTACCTAATCCCTTTTCAAGGTAGCCCTTCAGGGACTGTTATTTATGTGGGTCAGGCCTTGATACTGCCATGCCAAGGAGGGACATACTGTTTTGTCCTGTGGGCGTCACTGGCTCAGCTGGCAGGTGCCACTGCTGGGTGGCATCACAGGAGCAAGGACTTAGAAAGTCATTTCTGGTTCAAGGCAGAAAAAACTGTCACAAAATCACTGGGCAGCAGGGAAGGAGGAGGCTCTTTGCTGTGCCTCTCACTGCATCTGCAGTTTCCATCCTCGTGAAGCCAAAAGAGTGCGTTCATGTAGGAAGAAGATTTGTAAGATGGGGCCATAAGACAAGAAGAAAAAAAACCTTGAAAGCTGCACACTGAAAGGATCCCTGGACTCTGTCGGTATTTATTTCTTGCACTACAATACCACCTGCAGGCCCCAGACCAGGGCTGGAAGCTGCAGAGAAAAGATGGTTTTATAAGCCAAGAGGGCAGGTCCCAGCCCTCAGTGTCCAGGGGATCATTTTTGATGGCTTGGGAGGGCTGGAGCGATGGTCTGCGCACGCCATCAGACAGGCATACCCCACGCCTGCATTGTCCAAGCTGGTCCAATTGACCCAACCAAATGCCTTACTAAAAAAAAATAAATTTAAAAAAAAAAGAATGCAATGAATATAAGTTTATAAACAGTCTTTGAGATGGAAAGAGACCAAGCGAAGACAGTATTTCCCTTGCCAAGGTCGAATTTTTGTCCTCCACCGGCAAGTGATGCCTTGGTGGACCCCAAGTAGAGCTGCCCTGCTCCCCCCAGGCTGTGCCAAAACGGGGGGCGAGGGTGGAGGATGCCACTGCCGGGCCTTTGCCTCAACGCCTGTCACCCCGATTGCGGTGGGCGAGAGATCACAGGCGAGCGGCCGTATCTGCTCAAGAGACATCAGACGGCGTCAGAGCAAGGGTAATCCATTTATTTTTAGAGAAGTTTTTCCACTCGGAGATCATACACACTGCAGATCACAGAAACACATGCAAGCATGAAATTTAATTTTTAAGAATTCTTTTCCTGGGGCTTCCATGTAAAGCGGCAGTGAATGGGAAAAACTATAATAATGACAAGACAATTACAGAAGGTTTTTTTGCTAAGCATGAAACTTTGAAAAAAAAATGTTTGGGGAAAGGAAAAGGGAAAAAAATGGCTAAGAAAGTCGTTTTTGTCCAGTTGTCTTGTTCCAGTGAAGCAGAATTCGACACCACATAAGTGACTTTCAAAATAATAATTGGCTTTAAAGTGCCCGAGAAAAAAAATTAAAAATTGTTTGAGTTTGAACTACTTTTCTTGTTTTAGTGACAGTGTGTATGCAAACATGGGAACAGTTTGCACCCTCCTAAATGCTGCAAACCACACACACTTGCGCTTTTAGCATGAAAGGACTGGGAGACATGCATTAGGATTTGTGGGATTATGGTGAGAAAGCAGGAGTGATAACTTTGATATTCTTTTTTTTAAAAAAAAAAACACACCAAGAAAACCCACCATGGTGAAAAGACAGAAAACCACGAGTGTTTTTGCTCTTCTTGGCAAAGCCCCCCCCAGGAAAGAGCTAGCATGGAAAATGAATCCCCTCTCATCTTCCAGGGAGGCAATTCCTCCCCTTCCAGCCTAAGTTCACCGACACGGCTGCGCGGGGAGCTCAGACGCTGCGTGTCTGAGCCCTGCTTAGCCTGTGGATAAACAGAGAGGTTACTTTCTACAACAGCAGCCACGTAAAACTTCTTAATTAGCAAATATTGCCTGCAAAAATAAATAAGTATTGTGCATCACAAAATGTAAAATAGAGTCAATCTGGTATCGGCAAGAAATGTGTTATTGCCACCTCAATGGTCACATAGATGGGAATTTTAACTCTGGGGAAGGTTTCTAACTTGCTTCTCATTAAAGCCTTGGCGTAGGTCGCTTCTGGTGTAGCAACAACTGCTTAGAGGTTTTCACAACTGCCCTATTCATAACTGCAGCGTCCCAGCGGCTTTAAATAAGAAATAGTGATTCTGGTAAAAAAAAAATAGCCTAATGATTCACAGTGGAAGGAATCAAGACATTAAAAAAATTGCTCGGAAACATTTCAGCTGCCCTTGTTCAAGAGGCAGGGGTTTTAGCACTGATCGCTTAGGAGGAGAACGGCACAAAGCAGAAAGTCTGAAAGGGTTTACCTCGATTTTGTAGCACTGCAGCGTCCCTTTGGATCTCTCATCCCTGCACCGGGCAACGCTCAGCTGCGATCAAAGGTGGGAGCAGCACGCTCAGCTCCTCCACGTCTGGAGACAACACGGCAAAATAATTTGTCAAATTGTCAAAACTTAACAGACATGGTAGAGGAGCAGACTGGGGAAATTTGGATAGACTGTGCCTTCACCCAGTCCTAATCTCACCACTGGAGGCTGTAAACATGATGGGTAAAGTGACAGTCTGGCTACAAATCTGTCTGGCAGCTTCATTAGACATCTTTCGCCTGACTGATTAAACTGCATTTAAGACCCACTTTCATTTTTTCAAGTCTTTTGTTTAAATTAAAAGGTCATGTTTTCAAGCGAGTGATCCGCTGCCCTCTCCAGTCTCCTGCCACAATACAGTTACATTAGTACTGGTGTTGCACAAAGCGCCGTGAATGAGATCCACAGACACCAACAAATGTCGCAGCCAGCGGAGGTTACAGAAAGGGGTTTTTGTCTGTTCGTTATATGCCACAGCAGGGATACAAGCTTGAAAAGTCCCCCAGCCTCAAACTTGGACTATTTCTGCTCTGCACCCGAGGACTTGCAGAGCGGAATTGCTACTTTTGCAAATATATTAAAGCAGCCACGTTTGCCTGATGCACCTCGCTCCACCTTGGTTTTGCTCCTGCTTTGCCACTCAGGAACTGAAAGGGATTTTTGGTGGTTAGATGAAAAAAAAATAAACCAAAACACAAACCAACCAAACGACGCAGGACTTGGATTTGGGGTCTAATGCTGCCAAGTGCTGAGTGCCATCTGTTCCCACTGGCTCCAAGGGGCTGCGGGGCTGCTCACGGGATGGGGTCCCGGCGCGGCGGAGGCTGACGGAGCGGGGCAGCTCTCCAGAAGATGTAACGCCGTGTCTTGGGAGCGCTCCCAGTTTCCAATTCTGTGTCTCTGGCCCACGGACAGACTGCACTTAACCTGCCGCCCTGCAGCCGAGTGCTCCTCTGAGCTCTCAGAAAACAGCAAGCGCACTCGAGGCTCGGAGAGACGTCCCGGCTGCATTTGAGACTTATATCTGCTTTGTTTCTAACTAAATCCAAGGAGTGAGTTCCTTGTTATCTGTGCCGGGAGGTGACGATGTGCAGATCACAGTTTCTTACGCCACTGGTGCTGGTCTAGAAACCTCCCACAACCTCACTCACACTTTTCCGTTGCTTCTTTGGTTGGCAGAAGGCAGCACAGAGATGAATCGGAGGGTCAAGACCTGGAGCAGTCGTTCCCAAGGAGGGTGATGGCTGAGCTGTCTCGGGAGAAAAGCAGAAATCAAGGAAATTGAACAAAAGGACTGAAAACCAAATGCTGGGTCACTGTCTCAGAGGGGTCCTTGCTTCCTGCTGACAAGTTTAACTCCACGAAGAGGGCAGTTCAGTGCCTCGTATGAGAGATCACTTTACATCAAGGGGGATGTAGACTTTTATCTAGATAAGATGAGCCTTTCACAAGTGCTCGGCTACAGATGACTGTACTCTGCCCAGTGTTCTGTGTATTCCCTAAACTGCAGTTCTGTTAACCGAGAACGTCATAAAAGTGACTTAATAGAGTGAACTATAGCCTGGATTGCAATACTCACTCTGTCCAGTGTCCGACATGCTTCCTTCCAAACCTTTTTTAATAACTCACATTGCATTGGAACTTTGGCTAGGAAATTGTGCATGAAAATATATTTGATAGGGGGTTACGCCCCTTTCTCAAGTACAATTAAATCATCAATAATCACTGAGGTTTTCAGAAGTGGTGGTAACATCAGAACCTCTCAGAAACAGGGTTTTCTACAGATTGCAATGGTGTTTGACATATAAAAAGCACAGGTACATAATGATATTGCAGATTAATCCCTGGCTGTCTGCGGCATTTTTCACTTATTGCAAGGGTCAAAGGTTGGTTAGGTATAACATCTGCATTATCACTCTAAAATGAACCTGACCATTCCAATCCACCAGCTTGGAAGCTGCTGGAATCTTTCGTTGTAACCCTTGCTTTAGGACTACATTTCTCTAATTGATGTGCTAAGATTCATGTGCTGGTATTGGCAGAAGAATAGACCCTTTAGCATTTAAAAGTAAATCCCTGACATTTTTATCTCATCCAGCAAGTCCGGTTTTCCTCCTTTTGCTCTGTTCCCCACTCAGAAATCTGAAAGGCATAAGAAAAGCCAGGATACACAGTAAATTCTTCCGAGTTGTGTGGATTGCTGTAAATAAGTGCAGCACGTATGATCCAGCAACGAGTAAGAGTATTTTGGATATCAATAGGGCTAAAGCAGCATTTAAGGCTTTTCTGAATGGGCTTGCTTTTGTAAAGTCAGAGGACATTTTGCCATTGAGTGCTCATTTATAAAAAAATGAAATAAAGCAATCTTTCTTTCCCAATACCTAAGAGAAATGCTTCTGAATGACCCTTTCCTTTTCTTCATGCAGGCGGTGGGCTTTTTTTCACAACTAGCTGACTATGAATAGGCACAACCATTCCTGCAAGCCATCAGTTTGCGCTGCCAACAATTATATCACTTATCCAGGCCCTTACATGTCATTTAATACCTACTTTCATAGAGGGGGAGATGAAAAGAACAACTACAATAAGATGCAGTTAATTATGGATGTGTTTAGAAACAGCCTAATGAATAATAAACAATGTTTTATTTCCTCCGTCCGTGACACAGTGGCAAATAATTAAGAATCAAAAGAATTCAAAGTATTAGGTAACAATCAGAAAACTTGTGCAAGATTTTTTTTTCTGCTCTAGTTTAATTGGTTCATTGTTCCCATGAGCTATAAACCACGGGGTTGATAGCGGTGCTAAAGTTTGCTTCTATAAAGGAAGATTAACATATTCGGGAACTTTACCCTAATCCTTGTTTTGCGTTAACTCAAGCAGATTGGATTAGTAATTCTTACCTACCACCCACTAGAAGAAAACGGGTTTCTTTTCTCAAACAACTGGCTGTATTGTACCTTCGTGTGCATTATCTGCACTGAAAGCGTTCTGCAGAAAGAAATAATGTGAAGTGAAAGGGAAAAGAGTTTTACACTGTGATGGCAAGAAACAATCGCTGGCGTTGCAGAGTCTCAACCCTGCTGAAAGGCCAGACCTGTTCCTCCCCGGTGCGTGTGCTGTGATTTCAACCACAGCGAGAATAAAGCCTTCCGCAAACTTCTCATTTAGGAAAACCACGAAAACAAAGGGAAGTTGATTTACTAGTTCTGATTTGCAGACCTGTGGGGTGTGCTGGCCCAGAAAGGGAGCAGAGGTGGTTTTGTGGCTCAGCTCTGCTGTCAATGCAGCCGCTGCGAACCCACTGGGCTCCCACGCACTCAGTCCTGCCGGCATCCCAGCCCAGCGGTCCTCCCGCTGCGTGGACATGGGACAGAACCAGTATAGCCCCGGGTCTGTGGAAATACCCTGCAGAAGGGTTATGCCCACCAGGTCTCCCCCATCCAGCCGATATCCCATCTTCATTAACTGCCTGAATAAAGCCAGGTCCTACTTGTACTGAACTCAGAGCCACATCTTCACCTCAAGAAAGAAGCTATCTTGCTCTGTCTGCAGTTACTCTTCTCCTAATTTTTTCCTTCTCCAGAGTCTATAGCCCAGACCCTCCTGCTCCCTCTCCGTATGCAAGAACTATTTCTTTACTCCAACAGGTGCAGGACAAGATGCCAATGAGAGACAAAGGTTAGCATCAACATGAAGGTCAGCAGAAGGACTTGCCACCATGCAAGTTTCCGTGAAGATTGTAAATCTCAAGCATCTTCCAGATGCTTCACTGGGGAAAAATCCTTTCTTATATATATAGACACACTTAGCCAGATCTTTTCCATCATTCATCAAGCTTTGCCAGGAAATTTGAGCAGGTTTTGAATAAGTAGAATTAAATTCTTTTGCACAGTATTTATGAACAATCTGATGGCCCAGGTGAACACAGCAGCTCCACAGATCACATATAGAGGACCAAATTACACAGAGCCATGGAAGAGCCCAACACAAACAGTGGTTTCTGTCCAAGCTCCATCCAACTGCAGAGCTGTGAAACTCCCACAAAACGTGGCAGCAGCACATAGAAGCAAATGCCAAGATATAGAACAACTCTTTGCTTTCTCATTGGTGCTGCTTGCCTCTGCACCTTAATAGAGCTGTTGGCCTTCCCATAATGATTGATGAGAATTTATTACTATTTAGGTGGTTTCTCTCTTTTTTCTATTAAGCAATGATTGTAACTTGGGATAGCTTAAAAATTATTCAGTTTCCAGGACAATAGGTAGCACACAGATAGCAAATATATGTGCCCTAACCATTGAAAAATAATTGGCACAAGCACAGTGGCAGTGATGGACTACAGCAAGAAAAACCAGGGATTTCCCAGACAAAATGCAAGGTCATCTACTAGTCATTTGTGGAGGAGCCGACTGGCTCAGTGGTGGCCTGTTTTAAACTGGATTTCTAATCGGACCTCAGTAGTGATCAATAAATCCCATTTACTTCTGTTCATTAGCAGAGAGGGATGTTAATTAACTCTGCACCTGAGAATGAAAGAGAGCACCTTGAAGCAAATCCAGATATTTCTCCCTCATTCCAGCTCAATGTTGTATCATGTGGCCCAGGACCGACTCTTCCACTAAGCCAGACTTGATATTTTGGAAGGCAGAAGCAGCTCACCAGAAAGAAAATTATAGAGCCAACACTTAGGTCTGAGGTACCTTGCATTAGTATCTCAAAGGTCAAAGAAAAAGCAACCCCCCATCCCAAACTAACAACAACAGCAAGAGACAGGTGAGATTGAGATCTAATTCTTCTGAACTGAACGAAGCAGATAAGAAATTGCTTAAAAGTTAATTTACTGTCGCAAAGGAGGTGGGGGCTGTGCCTGTCTCTGTCCCACCTGTGATCCACAAGCCTTGGTTCACCTCTGCTCACCAGCCCAGTTACCTGCAGAACATTCCCCCTCTGCCACCCTTCATTCAGTTATGGAAAATATGATTTTTGGGATGCAATGTACACACAGTGCCTCCCCCAGCAGGATCCTCACCTCGTATAGACCTGGCTCAGTGTAATTTTGAAGCTCGTTAGCTTATAGCCAGAGCTGTAGGAGTTTCTTCCCAGTGCCCAGGGAACAGTAAGAAACCCCCAGGGTGTTCCAAGGGTCCCGCAGAACTTAAAATCACAGAATCGTTTTGGTTGGAAAAGACCCTTAGGACCACCGTGCCCAACTGTTAACCTAACACTGCTTCTGTCGTATCAATAAAAGATAAATGAGGAGCGGATCAATAAATTACTCAGACATTTTGTACTCTCTGTTAAGACAACTGCCAGTACAAATTTTCCGCTTTTTTCATGGTTTACCACCAAGCTGTACAAAACACACTGTGTGTTGCTTATCATTTGGGATTTTATGAAAAAAAAATTAAACAGAGCCTCCAAGTACGAATTTCAAACTCTTGTGGTGAACTCTCCCTTTTTATATTACATAATAGAGCCTTTTGTCCTCAGTTTTCCATCTGTTTGCTAAGCATTTTTCACTTGAAGACTCAATTAGGACAAAAAAACCCCACACAATCATTCAATTCAAAAATTAATTTGGAGATCAAGGGACTGACTTAGGCCTATACCAGTGACTAAAAGCGATTCAGGCTTTGTCACATGATCCAAGAGAACTGAGCAACAACAGTTTAGCTGCTTTAATCCTGCTTAATTTGAGTGCAAAGAAATTCACATGTGCTACTAAGAACATTTTGTGAGTACACTGCGTCCATTTTTCTGGGTCCCCACATCCAAAGACTTTGTTTCATTGAGAGCTCATGACATCCTCGATTAATAACCCCCGTGCAGATAAATGAAATGCCGAGGAACAGGTGGTTCCAGATAATACATTTTACAAGCAGGAGTGATACCAGAACCAGCACCTTTAGGGGTTTTGGGCAGCAAAGCAGGTCCCAGTGAGCCAGGGACAGTGTAAAACAGAGATGCCATCAATGACCCAAAGAGTATATTTAAAGAAATAACACAGTTGCATCGTGGGAGGTCTTAGCAACGTGTCACTAGTTTTATAATTTTTTGCACATGCTTTGCACAGGCTGTCGGGTCGCTAAGCAGTGAAAGGTTTCCCCCGTCACCACCTATCACCACCTGGCATGAGTGTGGGTTCCTGGGGCCACGCGACAGGGAATCAGCCCGCCTGAAGCTTGGCTGCAGCCTATTTCAGTGGGGACGGCCAAGCAAATTTTCATTAGACAAAGGAAAACTTGCAAAAATCCCATCCGGCAAAACGACGCGCGCACACGTACCCTTTCCCTCTAATGCCTTGTGCATTTACCGGTTTTGGAAGAACTTAATTAAAGCCAGTTGTGAAATTTCCAAGGGGGAAAAAAAAAAAAAAAAAGAAAAAGTAATCCCTTACAGTAAATGTGCTGTGATTGTTCTGGGTTCGCTCTGCCTCTCCCCCTTGACTGGTCTCACGTTGAGACAACATAATCTGAGAGATCAAAAAGCTGAAAGCAGCCATGCTTGCTTTTCATCCTCCCTCTGACAAAGCAAATGGCACCGGAGAGGGCTTGAACTATTTGATACCAGCAAGGAGCTGTGCTCATCCCTGGATACAGCAGCTCCCCCAGTTCAGTAGCTGGTTGCAAGTTTACACAAATGCCTTTCCTGGACACAAACGCCCCTTCCCGGGAGCACGACTGCAGAGGATAACTTCTGATAATGTCCTGGTTTTACCCTCTGCCTATAGACGGGCAGCATGAAGGTAGAGCATCCGTTCTCCGATCCCCTTCAGCCCCTAGATGTCTGGCGAGGAGTTCCTAGGAGTTGCGTGGAGTGAGTGCAGCCCCCCTGCTTAACCTGGAGAGGACAAAACTGTAAGTCTTCAGTTGCAAAAAAGTGTGATGGTGTAAAGAGATGAAAACAGCGTGAGGAACCTAAAGAAAACTCCTGGGCAGCAGCCCTGAGCAAGGTGGGACACGATGGCTCTGTGCTTCAAGGCATGTATTGCTCCCTTCTTGCTGCCCTGTTGAGACCTGGACTCCCCAAGCCCACGGTTCTGGGTCTGTGGCTTGTCTGTCTCTGAAGGCTCCAATTTTCCATGGAATGTGCAGGTGCTGATGGAGTCCCACCTCCACTCATTGCACAGCCAGTGTCATAGGTAGGTTTAGCTGGGATTTAGCATGCAGAATTCTCAAGGGCCTCTTTGTCCTCACCTTTGCCTTAATTTACAGCTACGTCAAGATCTGTGGTTAGCTGACATTCTGGGAAAGAGCACCCAGGCACAGCCATTCGCGGGGCTCAGTTCATTTAAATCACAACCCTCCGAAATGCTGGAAGGTCCGTTAAAGAAACGACCAAACAAAAGCCACAGTGACAACAATCCTGCGGCTCTGTTAAAGAGAGAAGCCGTACAGAAAGGTCTGTGTTGGGAAAAAAAAACCCAAAACACTAACAAAAAAACCCCAACCTCAACCAGTTCAGCATCAAAGAGAGAAGAAATAACAAGGCAAGCTTGCCCTCCTCCCCTTACCCCGGCGGTGTATTTTATCTCGTCAGAGTGGCGGCGCTGGCGCGGTGCCAGGGATCGCGCCGATAGATCCAAGCGGCGCTGATTAAGAAATGTAACCAAAGTAATTAATGTTGTGGGAGGACTGACTCCTGGTGCTGACGACTGAGCCGGGCTCCGACTCTTTCCTCGCAACAGTTAACCCCAGAAAGAGTCAATTAGAGCAGGACTTCCCAACCTTTCGCAACAGACGCTCTCACTTTCAATTAAAATGGCTCGCTAGGAACCCAGAGCAGCGAGTTTGAGTCAGCAGGCTGCACGGAGCATCAGGCTTCCTGCGCCTTTGTAGTTTCTGACTGTATTTCTCTGACATACCAGTTTTTAATTTGCAAAAAAAAATAAATATCGCCTGGATTTCACCCAGGATTTCAGATGGGTTTCAGCACTCTCTACGCTCTCTTCAATATTCTGGACAAGGTTCCAGCCTCTCCAGTGTTAGCGATGGCACTTACTCTGATTTTCAGGATGGCACTTCATTCTCCTTGTGTATTTAGGTCACTGTTGTCCATAATGTCCATTCATGTTGATGTCGGGTCAATGTTCTGGACATCTGTAGGGCTGTGGGTGCTCAGTTCTGCCTTCTGGATGGGTGCAAGTTCGTCCCTCCTTGGATCATAATGCAAGGTGGGTTTGGGGGCACTGAAGCCAATTTCAGCCTCCGATATTCATTAACGTTTTGGTTCAGGTATTCTGGCTAAATTCAGTAACGGCTCCAGCTGCTCCAATGTCGAGCAAAGTCTTGAGGAAGGAAATCCAGGTTGAAAAGCAAACTCTATCTGTTCTCTCTTCCAGCTTTTGTGTCAAAATACCAAGATATGAGAGAACTGCAAAGGAATCAGAGTATTTTTAATTTTTCAATTTATTTCTAATTTTTCAATTTATCTTATTTCTAATTTTTCTATTTATCTTACTTATTTCATTTGTTTCTTGGAGGAGATCTGAGTGTTAAGGAGCGAATCTCATTGCACCCCAGCAAGATCAAAAGACTCAGGAGCTTGTAACTCTTCCTGGCCGGCCCTCTGGCTGGGCTGATGGGCAGACATGGATTTACCCCTGGTTTTCCTTTACGTTCCCTTTGAACTTCCAGACTGTCCCTGTCCTGCTTAAAGGGCAATATGTAGAACTCCTCAGGACATGATACTGAAACCAGGCATAGGCTTGAAATAAACGTGTATTTACTGAGCACTGGGGACTGAGTCTCTACTTCTGTCCTTCAAGCTCCGACTGCCTTTTGTGCTGGAAATATGTAGATACCTTCACACAAGCAAAAGCTCTCCTGCAAGGGGTCTCTGCACTGTTTCCTTCACAAGTGAGACTTGGTTTTATTTAGCTTTGATTTATGAGCACGTAGAAAGACTGCGCTGTGCTGAGCATCAGCATTGTAGTGGAGAGGTAAGATCTTAAGCTTCAACCTCCATTTTGGTCCAGACATAATCATCCTAAAAACTCCAACTGCTGCGCATTTATCCTATTGCTGGAAACACTCACAGATTTAGCCTCCATCCTCACACCTGTTTTTCCATACATAAAACCAAGGTTCATCTTCCTGACTTTCTTTTGTGATCTTTATCGCAACTGGAGAAGACATTTTCTAGCCTAGAGAGTAGAGGTTTTGCTTTATATTGCCGAAAGTAGCAAGTTCAAGTCCTGCGGTGAGGGTCACATTTTTTATAATAAACCCTTCATATCCTTTATTATCTCCTTGTTAAATGGTTCAGTACATTAATTATCGTTATCATCCAATGTATTTTGCCCTGAATGAAAATATTTCAATAACACATTTGGCTGAAGAAGCAAAACATAATACACCATTTTATGAGTAATTTTCATGAAATTTTGCATGCATCCTGATCTTGTGAGGTAGGGAACACACTTTGTTTGAACTTTATAGCCTTCTCATTCAGTTTTCATTAATAATTTTCCTTTAGTTCTCAATAGGTTTCTCTAGCATTGAGGCAACAATATCAGAGCCCTCCTGTAGCTAATTTAATATCTGTAAATTTCCATGGCTGATAAGCGACAACTGAGCAGACGAATAGAAAAGTAAATTGGTGAATGTGAGAGAAAAAATATCACAAATGAAAGCGAAGACTGCAAGATGCTATGAAGTGATAATCAGTGCAAAAATTTGGCCTCATCAGGTAAAACCACTAGCAGAAGAACGGTGATTATTATTTGTCTTCTAAAAGAAAATCAATGTTTTAAATTTGTTTGTTTGTCCCAAAAATCATTCCCTTGATAGAGAGAAAACACTTTCTAGTGGAGTTTTCCCCCGGCCCCTATTCTGGGCCATGCTCACATGCATCCCCCAGCTTGCTAGAGGTACTGGCAAGGATAGCCATGTCTCCTTGCCCAAGAAGTCATTCTCTACCACACCTTTCCCTCTCCCAAAGCAAGGCTCTCATAACACCACTCCTCCAGACAACCAACCCTCAAATCAGCATCCAAGCCACCTTGCCCTTGTCAATCCTCCTGCCCCCTATTTCATGACCATTTACACGCAAAACCCAACATCCAGAGCAGCCACCAGCGCAAAGCCCTGACCTGCACATTCACATGAGTCCCACCTGGTTTGGTGGCCACTCCAAAGCCCGAACACGTCATCCTGGACAAGAGGGAACTCTACAAAACCCATGGAGAAACCCAGCAGCTTTTCAGTGTCTGACGCTATTGCTCTCTACACAGAGATTCCACCTTTAGTGGGACACATTAGTTGCAGCTCTACAGCAACAAAATCTTCCAACAGGAGGCCTGCTCCACAACAGCTGGGGGAAAGACCCACTCTGGGAAGGATGTACCACGAGTATATCGATTTAAGATGTGTTTTTAAATCCTTGCCTGCACAACATGTTCTCGTGAACACTCCCAGTTGCACAACCCTTTGTGGAGGCCATCACGCACAGGAAAAATTATATTGAGATAGAGGACAGTGTATTGTGGAGTTTTTAGCTAGGGGAGAGCCTGTGGAAGGACCACAGACCTCGCTGCACTTAAATCACCCCTCCACAGCAAACGGCAGCTGGTGTGTAGAGTAGTGCAAGCCAAAGGGAGCAGGGAGGGTGTAATTCTGCTCTCACTGGACAAATTAAGCCTGGTCTCATAAGCCAACCCATCCAATCCAGACAGGATTTGAGCCTAACACTGGGCTACCGGAAAGAGAGAACTTGCAGAAGGAAATAAATTCCCCTGGAGCCACGGGACCAACCATGGTGCCGGTCACCAGGATGTATCAACAAGCAAATTCTTTTCCAATCCTGCAAATACCCAAAGCCCTGGCACCCGCAGACCTCACCTCTCTAATTAAAAATGGCCATGAATACTTCAATAAACAATGCAATCCATCATGCTCAGGACATAATAAAGGGACATGGAGTGGAAAAGAAGCTTTGCCCCTGTCCCGTGTGCTGTACTGTATGTGTTTCACTGCAGGGAAGCATGTGCTAATTTCTTACCTCTCTGCTGACTGCACTGTCCTTTTGCATAGTTGCTGCTAAACTGCATGAAAGGTATTTCTAATCTCGTGACGGTGACTGAAAAGGGTTGAAGGACACAAATTAAGTCTCATAGCAATAGAGCAGCCCAAGAATGGAAGGTCAGCCAGTTGACTCTTCCCAGAATCCCCTGAACAATGCAATTATTCATGAAGGAAATTTCAAATTATTTTCATTAGACTTCTGTTTTACCAATCTAACCAAAGTGATTAATTAGGGATTAAAATATTTACTCTGCACATGCTGCCTTGGCACGGCACTAGAATATTTAAGCATTGTGCTAAAAGGGTCAGCTGTCTCCAGTACTGTTTGGAATTCATTCTCTATTTTCCGTGTAAAAGGGCATTGACACTCATGTCTATACTACACTTAGGATCCCATTAGGGACATGGAAGGAGAAATGAGTCTCTCTTCCTGCCCTTGGAGCTACCCCAAGCTCCCCAACTTCTTCTCTGGGCTCCTTTGGCTGAGAAGAAGATGACAGAGGCAGCAATGACTACAACACGCCATCAGCAGATTGAAGGCTCGACACTATTCCACAGAACCAGAAAGGAAGGAGAACCTGGAAGGACCAGCTAGAGAAGAGACTGTTGGGATGGAAGGCAGAGGAGCTGGACTCAGATTTTGGTCCAGTTATGGGTGTCCTGCATGACCCCAGCCAATTTCTTGTTCTAACTTGAACCTCGAGTTCTTAGTTTTAATTTGGGACTTGCCAGCAGCAGGGTCAGAATTTGTCATGCCGGGTGAAGAAGAGTAGTGCTTTCATTGGGGTCTTCCAGAGAGCAAAATACTCTTCCAGTGAGGTTATCAGGATGTGGCCCAGGGGAAGGTGACACCACTGCATGTTCTGGTGTGAACATCTTGCCCCTGTTTGTCCTCACCTGAGCTTTGCATTAGTGTTAGACACAATTAATGCACAACTTGGATATGGTGCACACTGGGGGTGGAAGCTCACATTAGTGCAGGGATTTAGGAACCTCAGCCCTCTAAAAGTAGAGACACGGACTTACCTAAGTTGGGAAGTGCTTTCACTGGGTATGAAGTTTAGGGAAAGGATCCCTTTGCATCCCCTAGTGAAGCAGTGTGCTGGAAATGCCTTACTTGCTCCATTCCCTTTCCAGAGCTGCAGCAAGCAAGCCCAGGTCAGAGCCTGGGGCAAATGCCAATTCACGCTGACCTTCAGAAGTGCCTGGAATCAATTTGCAACTCATCCCTCACCCCCGTTTGTCTAACTGAACCCTAAAGCAATGGGATACGTAACAAGGAAAAGCTCCAGAAAAGGGTGAATGGGAGAGACCCCACAGCTGATGGTGCATCCTGCGCAGGGACAGCTGCGTTTGCTTTGGTGGCGAGGGTTCGAGTGGCTTTGCTGGCAATCAGACACATCTCAAGCAAGCTCGTGTCTCTGCAGGATAGTTAAAATGCACGGTACCTCAGAGCTGGCGAGTGCTGCCACTGCAACCTCACCAAGATGAAAAAGATGTATAACAGGATTTGCATTCCTTTCCAGACTGACTGCTGCAAGCAAACATTTCAGCACTTATTTGTTACCAATATTATTAGAAGTCTCAACCCATTTCCTGGCTGGGGCATGTTTCCTCGAGGGGACTGAAGTCACCTGTCACTTTCTTTCTCATGTTACTTAATCGTTTTAGTCCAAGCAGTAAGCTGCCAATCATATTTAATATTTAGTCACCTTGAATGCATTGCTACTGATTAAATAGACTGCTATTTCAGTAAACAACTGATGAGAGAATACTTACAGCTTCATTATAATTATTCCACCAGACATTAGAGCATTATTCATATGTAAGTCCAAAGAATATTTAGGTCTTCTCCTATTTATTTCACAAACAACATTTTAATTGCTGCCATATTAGCAGAGCTATCAGTACTAATTGGATAATACCCCTTCAAAGAATTTTCTTATAGCAACCTCCTTTGCTTGCATGCTTTTAAAACATCTCTGGTTTTTAGGATCTCTGCTGATCACCCACAAAGAAATTTACCCTTATCATAAGCCAGGTACCTACATATATATTTTGGGGGTCTGGTTTGCTGTTGGTAATACAGTGAAAACAAGTGGCTCCTGCACCAGGGAAGATGAGGATGATGGGACAAAACCCATCCTGCAATCCATGGCAGAGGCATGGCAAAAAATCTGGGTCTTCTGAGACCATCCCTAGTACTTCCCCTACCCTGGGCAATGTACTCCTGGGGGCCTGGAGGATCCTTTTAGAACGTCCTTGAAAAGTTCATTAAGAAAAGTAAACTTGTTGTCAGGAGACATAAAACAAAGGTCTTGCTCTCAGCAGGAAATATCTTACAGGGTTCACAGTTGGAAAACCATGCTGCAGAAGCAGACTGAAGCTGGGCAGCAGGTTTTGACAAATTATAAATTTAATAAACACTAACAGTAAATGTATTGAGTGGGCTTGGCCAGGAAAGGAAAGGCGAAGGAGAAATTTCGGAGAAGTAAAGACATTCTGTGTGACCACCATCTAGGCAGGATCTTCAGGCGTTGCTTCTAGAAAGCCGGTTTTGTTTAGAAACTCAGTTAGAGCCGTTTTTCAAAGGAACAGATAATGCATGTGTTTGTTTCGCTTCAGTGAGGGAAAATGAAAAATTGTTAGTTAAGGTTGACCCAAACATTTCTCCTTGTTTCTTCCCACCCCACTCACCTCCTCTCCTTCCTCCCTCGCAGTTTTTCAGTTTGACCACTGAACTGAAAAATTAATTATTCTTACAGCTCTATTAAAGGATGACTTATGCCAGGCTGCTTACAGAGAGTCTAGCTGATGTATATTAAATATCTCTATTTCTTATTTGGTCTTCCCTTTCTTTTAACATCTATCCCTTCTTTTGATAATTTCAAAATACTCAAGTGCTCATAGGGTGCCGGGGATTGTACATTCAGAAAATATGTACAAAATTAAAATAAAATATGATTGCTAGAAACACCAACACAGTAATGCTGAATTTGAACTGGAAAGGTGAAATTGTGTCATCACGTCATAGTCAGAATTTTGTGTTATACACAAAACTAGCTACACAGTCTTCACTATGCACAGAGATGGTACCTGCATGAGATAGCAGCCTAGAACACCAAGCCCTAACCTTCATGAAGCTGGTTAAGAGAGGCAGCACACAAGTAAAGCATGAGGAGCACTTAGATTGCCTTCTTCCTCTTCTGTCGCCTTCTGTCTCGCAGCAATGTGCTGTCCTTGGATGCTCCACCATGTAGCAGCAGAAGAGAACCAGAGTCACGTCTCTGCAGCCGGCAACAGCCCACCTTTATGCACAAAGCGAGGCAATTCCAGGCTTTGGGCTGTTTCTGTTTCCAAGAAATAGTGAAATTTGGGCAAAGGAGAGCACAAATCTATAGCTCCTATAGGAGAAACTGCTGAGCACAAGCAACGGCATAGTGAGGTTCAGCTGGGAGGGAAGGGAGCATGGTTTGTGGATAGTTTTTTGAGAAACATTACAAGGTGTTCAACAGAATTAGTATTCAGATAGAGTTGACTTCGCCTTGTTCTTAGAACTGTAGAATGCATTGGGTTGGAAGGGGCCTGTAAAGTTCACTTAGTCCAACCTCTCTGCAGTGAGCAGGGACATCTTCAACTAGATCAGGTTGCTCAGAGCCCCATCCAACCTGACCTTGAATATCTCCAGGGATGGAGCCTCCACACCTCTCTGGGTAACCTGTGCCAGTGTTTCACCACCCTCATAGCAAAGAACTTCTTCCTAACATCTAATCTAAATCTACGCTACTCTAGGTTAAAACCTTTGCCCCTCATCCTATCGCTACATGTCCTTGTAAGCAGTCCCTCCCTAGCTTGCCTGTAGTTCCCCTTCAAGCACTGGAAGGCTGCTGTAAGGCATCCCCAGAGCCTTCTCTTCTTGAGGCTGAGCAACCCCAACTCTCTCAGCCTGTCTTTGTAGGAGAGGTGCTCCAGCCCTTTGGTCATTTTTGTGGCCTCCTCTGGACCTGCTCCAACAGATCTCACCACAGTCTGCTGGAGTCAGTTAAACTCCCTCTTCCAGCAGAAGTATTTGAATACAGAGAAAGGCAGAATTTTAGCCTAGGCAGAGAAAACCTGTCTCCACCATGGAAAAGGCTGTCAAGCTTGGGCTTTCCATGGCCACAAAGCCACGACTGGACCTGTCCATTCCTACGCTACCGACTACATGTTCAGCTGTGACCCAGCAAAACTGCAGGACTCGCTGCAGGTGGAAAACCAAAGGTGAAACGGCTGGAAGTAGACACGAAGCATTCTTGGTCTGCATGATCCAAGCTGGGAAAGCACTTCCAGAAGAAATTGCATAAATGTAGGGTTCAGCTGTATTTACATCACATCGGATGATGTCTAATGCATTTGGAAGAAACTGTAGTGAGCAACCCCAGGCAATGTCTTGTATTGCTGCAAGACAGAAATGTTCACCAAGCCTATCAGCTACTCCTCCCTGCTTGTCTCAGCTGCAGTAACACTCACCAGTGGTTCAAAACACAGACAGCCAAAGGATCAGGTAAGGCACACTGCTATGTAACTTATTACATCATCTTAAGCAGTGTTTCAGAGTGCAGAATACATCCACTGTTCTTAAACTAACCAAAAAGATCTTACATTTTCCTCTTATTTAATTTCAAGCAGGTGTATGAAAACATTCATTTTCCAGCCCAGCTAAGAGAGCTGGCAAGAAAAAAAAAAAAAACACATTAAAATATTCAGAATATCTTGAAGAGCAGAGTTAGAGCTTTTTATTGTTGTTTTATAACTTTGCTTTAATCAACTTTTTATCCACTGACTCCCTTGCAAGTTCCAACCAATATAATTAGCACTATCTAAATTAGTTATCACTCAAAATTACTTCCTTCTTTTAAAAAAAAAACAGTTTTATTTTAAAATTATAGGTGTTGCCATAGGCTATGCCAGAACTATATGCATGGGCACATTTTAAGTAGATAATATTTTTAATCCTAATTAAAAAAAAATATTCCTCCCCTCCATAAAATGTTAAGATTTGTGAATGACCTTATTTTCATTTTGATAGACACATGGTAACAATCAACTGATTTTCATTCATATACGTCCCCCGCACCTTCCATTGAAACACCATATTGCTCCGCTAAGCTCTTGTATAAACTAAACACACATTTTCATTGTCGGGTTTGTTCTCATTTCATTGCACACCTGATAGAGAGCGGAGAAGCTAACATTTCCAAAGGGTGCCTATTTCAGAACCTGTTGTTTACACACTGCCATCAGTAAGCAAGACTGTGACTTCAGAAGGTGCCAAAACCCACCAATTCCTATTGATTTCAATGTGAAGTGCAAGTACATCGGTACATCTGATAAAAATTTGGGCATCTCACAGCAGCATGAGCCAAGAATGGAGATGTTAAGGCACTAAATTTGGTATGGATGTGGCTTTGCACCCAGGACCTACCAAGGGTGGCTTGGTGGTGCTGGACAACCCAGCTGAGCCACTTCAAAGGGACCCGACAGAGTAGTCAAAAGAACTCCACAAACTTGTAAGCTGGCTTTGAAAATGTTGTCCCTGGTGGAAAGTTTTAGGCACCCAGGTTTGGAAATACTGCCTGGAGATTTTATACAGCCTCAGGTTGCTCAGGCTATTGGGAGGCACACAAGCTCAACGCTACTTCAGAAGAACCAGGTGTGGATCCGCTCTGAGCAATTACAGGAATAGCCTTTAATTGTTGTTACCTTAAATAGACGTGAAAGGGGACAGCTACTTCTTTGGAGGCCCAACTTCAAATCTGAACGTAGCTGATAAATGTGAGCCACACGCTGTGTCCTTGCATCCCAAGAGGAGGAGATGTTCAGGAAAGGCAGAGGATGAAAAAGACTCTTTAGAGATCCCATTTCTCTCTGGAATGATCTCCCGGTGACTGGGGGATGTTTGCCTTGGCAAACATTCCTCGTTGGCTCTCTTTTTCTTGGAGAAGATGTTGAGTACACACATCTGCCTGCACAGCACCTGTGACTTATCTCTTGCTTAAGTTAAAAAACATGGGACAGGGACGTCAGAGAATGGCCTGAACTCTGAGGACAGACTTCTTCAAATGCAGAAGAGTAGGATGAAGTATAGGATGGAGGAGATTGGAGGACACCGGAGGAAGACAGGCTATGGGCACATGACTGGAGGTTTAGCTACAATGCCTCACCTGGGAAGCACTAGCCTGACCAGAAGACCAGTTTAATTCTTACATCCCAGTATCCTTTAATGACCTACTGAAATGCAGGGTACCCGAATTAACTTTATAATTCGCTCGGTTCCTGCAGCAGCTCATTGCAGTAACAACATCCATCACAAACTGCTCCTGCATCCTCTGGTCCAGCTCCCTCTCTCTCTCCCAATTTCACAGAATCACAGAATGTCAGGGATTGGAAGGGACCTCGAAAGATCATCAAGTCCAATCCCCCTGCCAGAGCAGGAACGCCTCGATAATGCTACATAGGAATGTGTCCAGGCAGGTCTTGAATGTCTCCAGAGAAGGAGACTCCACAACCTCCCTGGGCAGCCCGTTTCAGTGTTCTGTCACCCTCACTGAGAAGAAGTTTCTTCTCGAGTTTAAGCAGAGCCTCTTATGTTCCAGTTTCAGCCCATTACCCCTTGTCCTATCATTGGTTGCCACCGAGAAGAGCCTGGCTCCATCCTCATGACACTCACCCTTTATATATTTGTAAACATTAATGAGGTCACCCCTCAGTCTCCTCCAAACTAAAGAGCCCCAGCTCCCTCAGCCTTTCCTCATAAGGGAGATGCTCCACTCCCTTAATCATCCTAGTTGCCCTGTGCTGGACTCTCTCCAGCAGTTCCCTGTCTTTCTTGAACTGAGGGGCCCAGAACTGGACACAATATTCCAGATGGGGTCTCACCAGGGCAGAGTAGAGGGGAAGGAGAACCTCCCTCGACCTACTAACCACCCCCCTTCTAATACACCCCAGGATGCCATTGGCCTTCCTGGCCACAAGGGCACAGTGCTGGCTCATGGCCATCCTGCTGTCCACCAAGACTCCCAGGTCCCTTTCCCCTACACTGCTCTCTAATAAGTCATTCCTCAACTTATACTGGAACCTGGGGTTGTTCCTACCCAGATGCAAGACTCTACACTTACCCTTGTTATATTTCATGTCAGAGAAGTAAGAGCGGGGAGTGGGTGGGGTTAGGAGGTACAACAGGAATCAAAGAGACCTTATCATTTAAACTTATCATTTGAAATTTGGTAAAGAGAAAGCTGAATAATTTCCCAGAACCTTAGGGCAGTGCTATCTTTCATCCTGACTCGTTCTGCTATTTACAAAAACACCTGCATAATTACCAGAGCAAATGCCACGTCATAGCCTGCACCTGCTATGGATGAGATAGAGAACGCGTTTCTGAAAGTAATAATTAAATAAACCCATCCATCAATCACCTTTATGTAGTTTTGTAGCTTCTGTGTGCTTTAAAAGGAGCAAAACAATGCATTAGTGCAGCGAGCTTTCTCTCCACATTCTTGATGGCAATTATTGCATGTAAACTAGCTTTTGTAAGAACTACGAAGCAGATGGATGTGGTCTGAAAAAAAAAAACCAGGCAAATACACCCACTGGTAAATCAAAAAGATAAAAATGCAAAGTCACTGCGTGTGTAGCTGTCTGTATGCTATGAAATGGTTCTTTTTAGCCTCAGCATCTGAATATTCCCAATGGAAATGTTATTATAAAAGACAACAGGTTGTTTCAGCAGAACTGATCAAAAAGTGTGATTGCAGTTCCAGGCACAGTCCCATGATGTGACTGACAATCCCAAGCGAAAGAATTATTTTTACCCAGCAGCTCAATCTCGAATGGAAGAGCCATCCGGGAAGAGATGAAGATGCTTGAAATCCTGGGAAGCAGTGAGAGGGTAAGGATGTGAGGAGAGGACTGACTGCAGGGAAGCGTCTACTCTTCTGCCCTTCATTTCTCCTTTGAGCTATGCCACTGATGCTGCTGCCAGATCTCCCGAGCATGGCGTCCCTCCCAGCCTGCATTCAAAGAGAGGATTCAGGCTTTCCCTGGCATTGTAGCAGTTTCCTGACACAAAAATTCAGCCTAGCCCAAGCCAGGGGAAGAGATGGGTGCTGGACCTTCACGCAGGTGACACAGAGGCTTAATGCTTGGGCTCAGGTATCCAGACACCTCACATCTGCCCACGTGCATCTTTCTACATCTCTTCATTAAGTATTTTCCTCCACCAAACTGACATCTGCGGTGGACATTCCCTTTGTGTTGCACTTTGACATACAACTAGGATGAGCAACTTGACAGGACATTTGTCATGTGTCACCACTGGAGACAGCCAGATGTCATTGCTGCTTCTCTGTCAACGGACAAATTTACAGTATTAAGCCATTCCACATCACAATTTGGGAAAGTTGCATGCAAGGTAGGATTATGAGGATTAAAGGGGTGGAGGGCTCTACTTTCCGTCAAGGATTTGCTGACAAAGAATCTGTTGGCAATTAATAGATTAATAGATGTTTTTGTAAATGCCTCATGAATTCTTACTGAGTTCAGTAAGGCAATGATCCCAATTCACAAGCCCACAGAGCACTCTGGTCTGCGGTAGTTACAGCTGTGGTTTGCAGTTCTTTTTTTTTTTTTTTCCCCTCAACTTTCAATGCTTAAAATTTTACTACAGCCGTCCTGTCCCCGCCCAGTGTATTTAAACCAGTTGCCAATGTTGTTCTTCTTCATTACCTCCAGAGACTTCTCATAAGTAGTTCTTGGATGATTTTGGAAACCCTTGCTTTGGACCAAGCAAAATGAGCAAATCCTGACTTCAAAATGCTAATTTTTATTGCTAATTAAGCATTTACAAAGTACTGAAGATTCAGCCCTTGAAACACAACGCGGCTAAGAAGCATATTTGAAAAGGCACCACATGGTAAATGGGAAGGCAACAGAAATGTTTTGAGAAAATCCCAATAGATGACTTCTGCAAGCAAACAGACCTCAGAAATACCCTTCATAATAACCTCTTCAGACAGCGAGGAAATGACTTCTAGGAAGGATTTACTTCCTTTCCTTTTCAGTACCCTAGATATTTGGAAACTCTTCCTGAGATTTGCAGTGGTTCCTACTTAAAGAGTAATTTATTGACGTTCCTAAGAGAGAACGCTTTAATTCACAAAATATTATTCATCAAAACGCTACAAAAATGGCAGTTTTATTCTGATCCTAATCTATAAAGCTTTTTGTCTATCTTTAAAGCTATGGTTATCTTGAAGTGCTTAGTCTCATATTCATTGCTTTTATAATTGGACAACATAGAACAATGGGAGATTTACTAGTTTATTAAGAACCAAAATGAATGTAATCCAATATCACCCTTTGTTGAAAGCCACCTACAAAAGAATTGCATGAGGATGTGAAATGAATAATCTTTCTTGGTTTTCTCCTCTTGAAATCACTATAGTGCCTTTCCAGAGCACAATAAATGGCAATATGTTACGGAAAATTACTACAAGTCTTACCAGGTAAACAAGTTTAGTAGGTTTCTGGGAACTGGCAGCTTATTTCTGACAAATATTTTCACAGAGGAATCAGTTTCGGGGTTTTTTTGGTGTTTTATTTTTAAGTGATCCTGATGGGCCAGGCTTAAAAAAGGGAAAAGCTTAGAAATCGTCAATCTGGTTCTTGTTTTACAGACAACAGCATGGTCAGTCAACCCAACCTAATTTGGCTTTTTCTCACCATTAAAGATGAGTTTGTGCATGGACAATGATTCGAAGGTAGGAAAGTAAAAATTAAAATAAAATTATACCAGAAAAGATAGGGCAATTTATCTCCACGGAATAAACCAGAATGAATTAGCTCACTTCACAAGACCTAAATCTAGCCTTATCAGTCCTTTAAAGACCAATTGAATGATCAATGCTGAGCAGTAGTCAAACACTGAAGAATAAGAGCAATAAAAAAATAGAAGCAGTGTCAGAAGATGTGTCAGAGTTTAAACTGAATAACCAAACAGACAAAAAGATTTTGATGCTTCCTTGCCATGGATAGAACTAATTTTTCAGGTCCTGAACCCTTTCTAGGTTGAGATGAAACTGGAACAGGTTGAAAAAAAATCCACAAATCCTGTTTTGGATGAAAATGGGCTTCACCTCTGTGGAGAGCTCAGAAAGCATCTTTTACCATCTTAGCCTCCTGAAGCCTGCTTCAGATCAGAGGACCAACCTTCTGTTGCAGTGTTCTATCACTGGTGAGCTATACCATTAATGACGAGATTTTCCTGGCCCTCAGAGAGCTTTTCTGATGAAAGAATCATAGAATCATAAAGGTTGGAAAGAACCTTAAGGTCATCGAGTCCAACCTACAGCCCTACACCACCCTAACACTAAACCGTCTCCTGAAGTGCCGCATCCAGCTGTTTTTTAAATACATCCAGGGATGGTGACTCCATCACCTCCCTCGGCAACCCATTCTAATGCTCTCTCCAATGCCACTCTGCCCATTTAACAGAGAAGCTGAGGCACAAAAAAAACCAAAACATTGCTTTCCCCTTGTAGATGAAACCTTGAGACCAGACTAATGCAAACCATTAAGAATCATTGCTACCTGATACAGTGACTACTCAATCATTTCTGCATTATGAGAAACTCTTATCTTCAATAACCTGTCTATTCCTACCCAACCCAAGAACAACAGCAGAACCATCCATGCCCATTTGCTGTGTTTGGTGCTCCTGGGAGCACTGTCCATGTACCTGCCAGCTCAACCAACTCCAACCTCGCTCTGTAGCTTCTGGGCTTTGTTGTAATGCAAGCGAAAAGTGCATCAAGCTACTTCGACTAGAGTTTCAGAGAGCTATTGAGAGCTTCAGGAAGGGAACCAGAAAGTATGGGTGTAATAAGGTAATTAATTCATTTTACTTAACTTAATGTTGTGTTTATGGTAGCCCTCATTCTTACCTCACCTTCCTGCACCACGAGCTTATCTTCTGGGTGAACAAACAGAATGCTGGTATCCACGAGAAAGACGGGAGAAATCTCTTCTTCTGCAGATCAAGGTTCAGCTCCCAACTTCCAGGAGGGGTCTGGGCTGGAGTGCCTCCAGAGAGCTGGGAAGGAAAATGGGAAAGGCTCAGCCTGCAGACTAACATGGCTCAGCTTCTCCCAAAGGTTCCACTGACCTCCCTCGGGATCTCCATGCATTTACACCTTACAGAGTATCTGTCCAGTTCTTGGAAATACCTCAAAGGGAGGCTATCACTTCAAATTCCATCAGGCCGATCATATCTAAAATCATTTATCAAGTTAAACTTTATTTATTGGCTTAAAGAATAAATAAATGTTACTGTCGATTTCTCGGCTTTATTGCAGCTAATGGCAGGGCAGGGTGTCAATTGTTCCTTTCCTCAGGACTTGAGCGTTCTTCGGCTTTTCCCCATAGATGCTGCCTTCCAAAGAGTAAAAAATGTAATGAATAAATTGAAAAAAAATGCTTGTAGACCCAAGAGAAAGAATACATCTATTATAAAATAAAATCTCTTTTAGTAGCTATTAGAATGCATTAAAAATATTCACAGGACTCTCCCCTCCAGTAATGTTGCAAAAGCCATGCAAATAGTAATTGTGGCTAAGTGCACTACAGTGACAGTCAATATTGTACTTCCCAAGCTAGTACTCATTATTCTTTATGGAACTCATGCATTTTGTGAAAGATCAAAAGATTTACATATCATATGGAGTGCTTTAGGGAGTGACTTGCTGTGCACTTTAAATGCACAATGTTCCACAGCCATTTAAATACAGATTTCGTTTCTCTCTTCCGTGTGATATTAAATTTGTAAAAAGAAGGAGAGAGAGACAAAATAGACTTGGGCACCTCTGTTCACATCATGAAATACAATTTTAATTTGGTTCCGATATAGAAGTTTAATATTTTTATGGGATTTTATTGAATAATCTGTTAGGCTCAGCACTGGCCTTTGCTCAGGAAAGAGATGAAAGAAATCAAATTTTTTTTTTTTTTATGAGCACTGCAGGCAAAATCATCTGCTCTTCCATGCCCTGGAGAAGGGGACAGACTCTGACACACCGCTTGGCCTCTTTCCACCACTACCTTCCCTGCAACTTATCGTGGGTGGAGGATGATGGTGAACGAAGGAGGAGCTGCAATCGATTTCCTTAGTGCAGCAGAGAAGGAAAACGCCATGATTCCCGGGCTTCCAGGCTGCAGGAGACAAGACAGAATTCTTCTGCCACAACCTGCTTGCGTGTCCTTGGGTGAGCCACCAAGCACAGGTTCCTCTGTGCAATACGGGGGCAAAAAGCACTCTTTCATTTTGCCAGGATGTGAGGATAAAAAAAATACATCGAGGACAGATGAATGGTCAGTTACTATGGTAATATGGCCACATGGCTGTGCAGGGGGGCTCTGAGGCCATATTTGCCATGCCTACACTCTACTCTTCATATTCATGCTCCTGAGATCTGCCCTTTGGCACGTGCCAGGCTGTGAGAGGAACAGCTGCTTAAACTAGTCTCAGCCCCTCCATTTACTTTCTCTATTGTACCCTGGGGCCAGAGCTGGGGGACAAGGCCTGGGGCCAATGGGAGGTGTCTCGTCCTTGGATGTTTGTCATCTGAAGATGAGATGGGATCTACAGACAGCCTGAGATACAGTCCTGGGAGACCTCGGAGCACACCAGGGTTGGGAACGCTCCTAAAACCAGGTTTTTCAGAACGGTCTTTGTGACCAGAGAAAGAACATAGATGAACATCGGTCTTGGATGGACTAAGAGGACAAAAGGAAGGACTGAGAGGACAACTGTCTGTACCATTCTGGGTCTACTCACCAACAACGGGAGGAGTTGGGCACTACCCAGCAAGCACATCTACACTAGTGAGGTTGAGGAAATGTATCACTATTCCTCCTCTGAAGGAAGAAAAGAAAGGTTTCTGGACAAGTAATCAGCCCTTTATTGTTATGGAAGAAAGAAAGGGTTCCATGAATAGGAAATCTACTGAATTTGTTTGCTTCTGGTACTTTTTGCATGATTTTCCGAATGAAGCAAATGGAAAACCTCTTTAATGAAGCATAACTATGTTGTGATTAAGGCTTATTCTGTCTAAATATTGACACGGATAACATTTTCTCAGGATGAACAGACCATAACCCATGAATCTGGCATTAAAGTCGTGGAAGATTAATAGGAATGATGAATTTTCTGGTTGTCTGAAGAGAAGCTTGAAATGGCCAAGGCACCAGTCAGAGACTCAGAAGATCCATAGACTCATAAGATACTTGTAAGATCCAGCCAGAGAGTTTTCAAGAGTCTGTAGCTCTCTTGTTCCACTGGACATTTGAAAGCTCAGGGAAAAATAGCTCTGTCCTTCCCTCACTTGTTAGTACAGAGACAGGAACAGAGTGGCAGGAATTTTGGTAAAATAACCCTATTGTCTTGGAGCAAAGATTAACCAGGAAGTCTTCGCAAGCCTTATTGAAGTACAACCGCCGGCTCTTTGACCTGCACCTGCAGGTAAAATCAGGGCAAGTCAGGCAGAAGAACGCTAATCCCAGCCTAAGCGGTCCGGAAGAGGAACAGGTTGACTGGTGCTTGGGAAAAGAAAACAGTAATTAGAGCATAGGGAATTTGGAAACTCAGCTCAAAAAGGAAAAATAGATTGTCCTGGACATAGTTGGTCTTCTGCCAATATATATGGTACGATATTTTTTCTCCCTTGTTTAAAAAGCACAGATTTGTGTTTCTGTAATAAATGAGTTTTATTCTTAAGAAGGGTCCTGTTGCGAGTGAAGGCATGTGAAAGACTTTTGGTTTAGCCATTGATAAGTGCATTGCAGTCAGGCCTGGAGACCCCAGCTCAAGTGGGATCCTATTTTGCTAAAAATTAAACAGCAAGAGAATGGGTAGGACACCACAATTCTGTTTGTTGCGAGCTCAGATCTTTCCATCTCTGCAACCAGCAAAGCAATGATACCTCACAGAGGAATACCACCTCTGGGGTAAATCAAGTGTCATGGATAAGGATATCTTGGAAATATGCATAACTAGATGGAAGAAGATTACTTTTTCCCACAAGCACTTAACAGAAAAACCTTCCTGGGAAGAAAAAAAAAAGAAAAAAAACCTTCCTGAGAAAAGTATTAGCTCTTTGGTCCAGTGGATTTTTTGATTGTTCTTAGGATTTTGGAATGTTAAAAAAATTGTGACTGCACAATTGTATCTGACAGAAAAGCAATGGAACTGCTGCAGCAGTACAGGCAGGGCAGGGCACTGCAATTCAGGTGCCTCTTTGCCTGTCTGGTGAGAAGTTGGGAGACTTACAGGAATTACTTGACCAACAACTTAATTTTTTGAGATTTAGTTGTTCATTTTAGCTTGCAAAACACTTAAAAAGACAAAACTTTGGGCATACCTCTAGGTCTTACTGTCGACAAGCGATGGACTCACACTGTGGCCTTTTTACAGGGTTTGGTGATGCAGACCGGCTTAAAGAAAGAACAGTGAGGGTATGGTCCAAGACAGAAACCCACACCTTTTGAGTACTTTAGAAGGAAGGCTGTCTAAACCAGATTCTCTTACTCTACAACCCTATCTTCTCTCTGTTTCTGATTTGTATAGAGAGCAGTTTTAATTCATGGAAGATTGTATCTGAGGAGAGAAATTCCTCTTCCAGTTGTGAGCTCTCTCACTGGGTACCACCAGTGCAATGGGTGGCACATAAGCTCTCCAGAATAGGTACCAAGCATTTGGAAATATTTCCCTACAGCATTCTGCCGTTGTATTTCCCCCTTACTCCCCCATCTATCCTACCTAAACTTTCAAATTTCAGCTCCATTCCCATTGCAAACTTTCCAAAGCTGAGCTCTGCAGTTCCCAGAATTCCTAGATGGACAGGCAGGAGAGGCATGCAGGTTAGTCCACTGTTTCTAAAAGATAAAATTATTATTCTCTGGGAAAAAAAAAAACCCAACAACAACAACAGGAGAGACACAAAACAATAACCCAGCAGATCTCACAAGCCAATTGCCAAAAACCTTTACAGTGGTGCTTTGTCTTCCCACCAGCTGCAGATCCCAGCCCTCATTTGGGGCTCTGCACCGCAATACCGGGCTTTCCTTCACACTAGAAGGAACCAGAAATAAAAGAAATAGAGGAACAGAAAGGTTGAAATGAAGGTGGAGGAGCAGCGGGAGTGTGGCAATAGCGGTGTTAACGCTGAAGTATTCCCCGGGAGCGCGAGCTGGCAAATGTAGTGGACACCCAGATATTTGAAATGCAGCCAAATAATTTGGCACATCTCTAACCGGCACAAAGCAGTCTTGGTAGAGCTTCCCACTGCTGCTGGCACTTTTACAGCTGTCTTTCTTCATCTTGCTCTTCCCACTGCAACAGCTACTCAACAGGTGTTTCCACAGACACAGTGTGTTTGGTGGCTGTAACCCTTTAATATTATCGCTGGAATACATTTTTCTCCCTCTCAACAGCATCGCTCGAGTCCGTTGCCCAGAGGCCGGCATGGCAACGGGGACAGCTGACCAACTGGATTTGGGAAAAGGGGGCTGCGTGTTTGGGCAGCCAGATGTAAAAGTTGGTAAAGCAGTCAGAGAACATCAATGCTTGGCCCCGGGAAGCTGGAGCAATGCTTCCCTGAAGTTTATCTGGAACCCATCTTCTGCTCACCTGAGTCTCCCCGCTTTTTTCCATTCTTGCCCCCATGCTTTTGATCCCACATCCATTTTCTTCATGGCAAACAAGTCCCCATACCTTTGGACTTCCTGTCTTTGATTTTTCAAGAGGATTGACTGTTTGCTCAGATTGTGATGCATTTTCTTTTCTCAACCCTATCTCAGCCTTCAGCCCAAATGTGTTTAGAGGAGAAGACAAGAAAGCTCAGATCTGTCAGAAAATCAAGAACTGTGAGATTTTCAGTCACAGAAAGTACCCAGAGAGATTCAAAGGTGAGTCACCTTGGAGTAGAGTTCGAGAATATTAAAATTAAGAATTGTCTTTTTTTCTTCTTTTTTAGCTTACCTCTGTACTTTGGAGGCCTTGTGTAGCCTTTTCTGATCCCAGGCACACCAAAGCAATCTCCGTTCTTTCAGCCATGTAGTTCATGTTTTGATGAATGTGGTCTTCTTTAGCTGTCTGGTACATGGTATGCGTGAGATACAATGTTGAATGATTTTCTCACGCGAGTGTGGAAGGTCATAAACAGAGATTTTTTAAAACGCACCTTTTGCTGCTGTATATGCACATAGATATGAAAACATAAGAACAACCCAGCTTGCTCAGCTGAAAGGTCCATTTGACTCTATCCTGCCTCCAATAGCCACAGAAAGCAAATGGCTAAGGGCAGGTTTATGAACCAGACTAACGTTTCCATGGCACGTTTTCCCAGTGTGCAAAAATTTGTGGCTGAGTAACTTCCGGAGCAAGAGGAAGATGGTGCTTAATAGCTCCCAAACAATTTTCTTCCCATGAATTTATCTACTTGATTCTTGAACTTAGATGAACTTAGAGCATCCACCAGATCCTGCAGCGAGGAGTTCCACCACTTCACAACCTTGCGCGTGAAGAACCTGTTTAGTTTGCACAAGTGACCCAAGAGTTTTGTATGGTGTCCCTAGGTCTTGTATGGGAAGAGAGGTGGGAAAATGAGTGTCTGTCCCTCTCTGCTTCTACAGCAGCCAGGATTTCACAGGTGTGGTCCTTCAGAAATAAAGAAATGTCCTGGCGTATCTTTATTTTCTTCCCTTTCCAGATCATCTCACCTCCCTGAGAGTCAGAATAATATCTCTAACCCCTATTTTGTCTGTGTTTACAGATCTATACGTAGACACACACTTGCTAAACTCCAGGTAGGGCAATTAAAGAGCAGGTCTCATGGTACCTCTGCCACAGAATAAAACAGCACATTAAATCTTTGTCCGGAGCATCGTTAGCACTCACTTTCTGATTAGGGCCGGAAGGCCGCAAGGCTGTTAAAGCCCTCTTTCCACTCTCCCCAATGTTGCCATTAATATGTAAAAGCTTAAGCTTGCTAAAGGGATTATTTCCCATCCTATCTGATTGTAAACTGGCATTTCAATGATTACATGTATCTTTTTGTCATTTTCTCGTAAAACATCTTATTCTTGAACAGCATAATTGGCCTCTTACTAATGTTTAATGAATGATTAAATCAGCATAAATGCAACATACAGCTCTACATGGAAAGCATGTTTGCAACCTCCAGAGCCACAGAAATGTATTTTTGCAATATAGGTTTTAAATCCTTATAATTTTCTAATTATGGACTTTCTGGTATATTTCACATTAAGTGCATGGAAAAGTAAATGTGAATTTGCCCATATGAGCTCAGAAGCAATTCAGTCACTTATCATTTTGTTTGCAGTTTCTAACCTATGCATTAACAACACCTCTGTGGTTTTCATTTAAGTACATTATATAATCCTCCCCAAATTAAAAGCCAATTAAAATCCCATAATTGCAGGGCTCAGGCAGGCAAGTCCTTGTAGAAATGGCCAAGTAAGGACAGTTCTTTGCACTGACACATCACATTAACCAGCCTCATGGAGGGACTCCATGTTTTGACCAGGCAAAGGAGTTCAAGCGAAATGAAGCAACAAATGTTTGTCTGAGTGTCAAGAGAAGTGGAGAAGTATCTCTTCAAAAGGAGGAGAAATATGGTAAGATACAAATTCAGTTTGCTGAAGATATGAGGCTGAAAGGCATTCGGGGGATTTGGGAATCCTGTGGAAACATGATGTCGATCTCACAGATGTAAGAATAGTTTAAGAAATTCCACTTTAAGAAAGGTCCCTTTGCTGAACAAAAATCAGACATGTAAAGCTGGGATGTGCTGTTCCCAGGGTGCCTATAGGACTCCAGCATCCTGTGGCAGTGGAGAAGCCAAGTGCAGTCCAAGGGTATGAACTATCCAGCCAGATATAACCAATGGAGTCGAGGAAGTGTCCCTAACACCCTCCAGGGACACTGGCAGAGCAAGATGCCTAGTTCAGGAGATCCTCCCATGTCAAAAAGTACAGAAAAGAGTGGGTCAGGGAGATGAGAATTTCAGTCTTCCAAGAGAAAGATGCAAAACCATTCAGTTTTCCCTGTAGAAATGCAGCAAGGAAGCAAGCACAACAAAGCAATGAAGGCTACTTAGACAGAAAACTGGCATTATCACAAGAATACACCAGAACAAGCCAAATAGTTTCAGGGTGGAAGTTATGTTACAGCTCCCAAAGCGCTGAGGTGCTGAAGCAGCTCTTTGACAGATGCTGCAGGACCAAGAAGATGCAGGGTTTTAAAGTGAAGCTGGATGTGTTTATGAGGGGAGTTGAGGGTCAGTTTTGCCATCAAAGCCACTATCTGCGGGGAAAAAAAAAAAGTTTGTCTTGCTGAGGAAGCAAAACACTGCATAAGAGCACTCCTGAGATATGTGTAGCATGCACCATGCTGCTGGGTTGACCAGCCCTTCTAACCGGGCTGAAGACACAACCCATGCTGAGATATACCAGAGCTGAACACCTGAGCCCTCCAGCATCCTTGAGGTTCATCCACATGGCATGTATTCTGATCTATTCCAGGTTCATTTAGATCAACACAATGACAGCTGGGCTTTATATGGGGTGGTCAAGGTTCATGAGTCGATGGTGAAGTCCGTTAGATGGAACCATCAAAGCCTTGTTTAAGAATAACATTGCTGCAAAAGTTACTCTTCCAAGCACAGTCTGCTGCCTGGCTTTTCACCACAAATCTGTGTGAGTACCTGCTCATGTGTTGTGGAACAAGAGTTAATGTATGCCAGCAAAGCTTTGCAGATGCTAATGCAGTCAAAACAGGAGCCAGCAGGCTCAAAGAAAATGAATACGGGCAATTGTTTTAAGAATCACCACTTTTTGGTCCCAAGTAATTCACACTCAGGAAAAGCTGTGAAAAATATTTTAAGATACACATGATACTTCAGTTAAAAAAGGTGTTGGACAATGCAGGCCAGCAAACTGTCTCTGAAGACTTCCTCAGCTCTCTCTGGACTTCTACTCAAGAAATATCTTGAGAGGAGAAGAAACAGGCTTTTTACCTGTGATGTTAACACAAATGACTTTTTCCTTCTGCTCTCCAATGGCTGTAGCTATTCCTCATACGTTTTTCAGGACTCCCTCTTTGTGTCCACTACCCAGCCTGTCACCTTGTCCACGGAGTCCAGCTAACAGGAATTCTGCCCTGCAGCCACTTCACCAGGTGACCCTTCCATCTCCTGCCGTCCCCATCCACTTCTGGAATGCAGCACATTCTCAAGGCTGTAAAAATGAAGATAACTGAGTGGCCTGTTTCAGTGACAAATGCAAACAAAACAAAGGAAAAAAAGCTAAAATAACTCAATGAAATGGCAAGACAATGTCTCATAGAAGGAATTCCGGTATTTCAAAAATGGGTGGGAAATTAATTTTCCGTTTTCTGAAGCATTCTCGTAATTCTTCACAAGGGACAGGGCAGCCTTACTAGGAAATGATATGGTCCAACTGGTGCTTCAATACTTCATTCAGCTACAACTGCACCACAGACTAAATCTGAGTTTGGCAAACACTTTCCTGGTCTCATCATCTGGTTTACAAAATCACTGAGGGATTTTAAAGGACCACAGGCAGGTGGACTTTTAGTTGGCATCACAGTTTGGATTAACGGAATGCCCTACCCACCAGCAGGAGCAAGTTTTACAGCTCTCAGGAAAAGCAGCCTGGATTTATTAATTAGCATTATAAGGAGGAAAAGGCAGGCACTGGAACGGATACAGATTCACACATCAGAAATAAGAAAAAGTCCAAGCAGGAAATGTAAGAATGTAATACTTTTACCAAAATGCAAGGAAAAGCTATCAAAACCTTTGGAAATTTCTGGTGAACTAGTCTGATGTTGTCACGGCAAGACCACAGGCTGAAGATAGTGTTTTAATTTTCAACATGATCCTAAGTTGTTTTTAAATGATAAACAAAACCAGAGCATTATATCATCACTCTTCAATAAGCCTTTGCCTCTGCATTCCTGTCCCAAACAATCCAGCACTGGGGGCTGTGGTTGTCTGAAGGGCTGCTCTCCTTTACAGATCTGCAAAGAGATGCTGAAATGTCCAGGAAAGATATTCCTAGGAAAATACCAGCTGAAGAATTAGAGTTGAATGTCTAAATCACCAGCCAAATTGATGCAAGATGTCTTATTTGCATTTAATATAAACTCTATTAAGCCAATCTTGTATTAATAATGGTAGTAAAATATAAAACTCATGCAGCACCAAACTTCTTCAAGCATCCACTGATCTGTCACTAAGGAAATCCTCATCAGTCATGTTTGAGGGTTTCTCCTGAACCATAACAGTATCTGCTAAGCTGCTCTGTTTGCACTCTCTGCCACAGTACAGTGGTTTCAGTCAACACAGATACCTGGAGATGACTGACTTCAAACATTGTTTATTGAGCAAACATCCACCATACAGCTCAAAAGACAAAGAAAGGGAAGAGAAAAAGATGGGCAAGTATCCCTGTGAATGTGACTCAGGAGGGACACAAGCCAGTCAAGGACATTGAGGAGTCAATGGCAAATATCCTATTGCCAGAAGAATTTGCCTAAGAAAACAGGCCAAGGGTGAAATATCTGCTGTACTAAAACCTAGAGCCACAAGCAGACTTGGATATTTAGATTAAAAGACCTGCCAAGTTGGTGCTTTATTCTGAAGATAATGAAATTCTCTGGATGCTCCAGTTTCCACCAGAGAAGTCTTCATAGTACCCAAATTTCAGCTACTGGGCACTCACCCGCCCACCCAGGTCCTGCAGTGTATTGGTGGGATTCTCACACTGGTTTCTTCCCACTTAGTAACAGTGGTTTAATTTCTAAATAAGTCACATTCCTCAGCTATTCAATAACCTCACTTCAGAATTATTTCCAGAGGGTTACATGTCTATGTGCTTCTGACATGGTTTACCTGGAGAGGTATGTGGTATGGTAAAGTCCTCCTTCTCTGGACACGTCAGTCGCTCTTTTGCTCAGGTCAGTCTTCTTCTTTGTGCACAAGAAGCAGTAGCATCTGGAAAAAGAACTGGAAATGGAATCAAGATTATACACATGGGACATGACCGAGAGGACTGTGAAAGAGAAGGGTATATGTGGAAAAGCAGAGATGGACACAAGGCAGAGAGAGAACATGTAAAACTCATTAAGAAAAGCATTGAAACCCTTCTGAGTTTCCTCATGCGATGATGTCTAAAGGCTCTGCAACCAGAGCACCTTCTGTACTGTGTATTACAGAGAGAGAAAATGCAAGAGAAAGATCAAACTAAGTAATAACTCATTAAATAGATGAACCTATTATTATCTATTCCTCCACGGTGAGAAGAGATGCCTACGTTCCATTCTGCCCAAGAGGAAGGCTGGGCACCACATCTCCTCACTGCCTAGTTGTCATCACAGTTGGTCACCATTGCTGAGCAAGTGTCAGCAGTCGGACTGTGCGTGGGACTCCCCTGTACCCCTCCTTCCCGAGGAGGACATGTCCTGCTTTCTTCTCAGGGCAGGAGAACTGGCATGGCAGAGCCACCGCAGATGGGTGAGCAAAACCACAGCTGGCAGTGCAGCTTGAACGTAGACAGTTAAATAGCTTGCCAGCAGCCACGCTTCTTGGAAGTGATCATGCCGTAAATATTTCACTGAGTGTTGCCCGTGGCCACTAAACACTGACAAATGCTTCTGTAACAAAGGCTCAGTATCTGGACCTCAGACATCTTCAGTCCCAAACTTCAGCCTTACCCCCATTGACTCCCATAACTCATCTTCACATCTGTAAGATAGTTTTAGTGGGGTTAGGTCGACACAGCTGCACCTGCTTCCTGCAGTTGTTTGTATTCTTTCTGCTTTTTTTTTTTTTTTTTTTTTTTTTAATTCTCAAGGTTTTATTGGTTCTGGAGAATTTAATTTAAGAAAAAGGCTTGGTTTCTGTCTTCTGGGGTTTGGTTGCTTATTCAAATAGACCAAAACCCCCCTCAAACCTGTGCCTCCAGTGAAAGAAAAACTTTCCCTGCCAGAATTAAGTGGAGGTGGTAGAAATGAGGATATTTGAACAAAGAAGGCAGGAGTGATCACTACCCCATCGCTGGAGCACACAGGGAAAGGAGAGAAAGAAATGGAACCGCAGCAGTGAGGAATATGCATGCATGTTCAGCCCCTTTGTCAAAAAACCTTGTGCTGCAGCATTTCAATTAACAAAGTAGGATGGTTTACCTGATAAAATGCTCCCTGTGTGAGTGTAATTACATATTTATGCCCCACAGAGATTTTTTAATTTCTCTTCAGTTTGTTTGCCTTGAAAGTATTTGTCACTGGAAACGTTCTTGATGTGTAATTTTAAGGCAGGGTTGGCCAAATGTGTAGTTTGTTTTCATTTTAGATTTACTTCACTGGAGAAGGATTGGAAGATAATGCATATTTCCAGCGCAAATAAAAAAAATAATAAGAAAGGTGATACATCAACAAGCAGCAGAAAAAAAGCACTCAAGTGCTGCTTCAGAAATTTCACCTTTTTTTTTTTTCCTCTCTCACTTGCTTAGAATATATTCTCAGGTGCTTCAAATAGGTTATTGTTCTGCCACTTTCATTTTGCTCTTGCTCCCTAAACCCGCCTCTTGTGTTTCCAGAGAGGCTGCAATGAACAGGCAGCTTTTTGGTCATTATTTTCCTACTATTTGAACCCTTTGCTGAGCAATCCCTGCCTTGGAGCCCCAGTGCCCACCTCCAGCAAAGTGTTACAGCTGTGCTCAACCCTAAGGATTGCATTGCACTTGATAGGCTTCAAGGTACATTTGTCTAAGTGCTCTCCTGGGTCAGGGCCTGGCAGAGTCTAATTGCTGTAAATTCATTTTCATGGCTTCTTTTAGCCACAGAAAAGCACAGTTAAGCCTTTGGAGAGCTGCTTGAATGCTTAGTGAAGAGCAGGACCCTAGCTTCCATCAAAATCTAGCCTGTTGTTGGTTTTCTTCCTGATTGTCCCCAAACTTCCTCAGAAAGGATTGGGAAAGGTCAAAACTGCACCAGTTTTGGCTGGAGAATAGCATGACAGAAGGTCTCTGTTGGGTGCGGAGGTCAATATCTAAGAGATTATTAGAGAGGTTTCCTCAAGCCACTTGGTGGTGTTTCAGAAGCCATCACCACGCAAGACATTTTATTGAGGATTTTGCTAGTTTAACACCTTGCAAGCAGAGAAAACTTTGCGTGGTGTCAGGAGACAAATCCACAACCGCATGCCCTTCCCAAAGAGCAGGTACACCACGCTGGATGGGTGACTCGCACAGGAGTGATTCTACTGGGGCAAGTAAAGCTTCTAGCTCTGGAGATGACCAATATCCATATTCATCTCCTAGAACTGACAGCGATTTTTGACACGGGCATGACTGAATTAATCTTACAGTCCTGGCAGAGACAAATGGAGTCGTGAAGTTGGCTTTGCTTCTTCCTCTCAGACAGATCCTGAAGGGTCATAACTATCATCTGTTCTGTCTCTTTGATAACGCACTTTGATAAGGCAAACTCGTGTCATCTTCTTTTCTACCAGGTTGTGTGAGAACTCCAGGAGTGAGGCTCAGAGACATTATCTGACTTTGGTGCCTGCCAAACTGTGACACTTGCCTATCACAGCCAGAATTGTCTTCTCTCCCCCTCACCTGTCCCAACACCTGTAAAAGAAAAGCTCCTAGGTGAAAGATGAAGAAGCTGGCTAAGACCCAACACATGATCAGGGGAACTGATGTTTGGGATAAGGAAAACATGCAAAGGAAATACCATAAAATCTCGATCCTTTCAACGTGCCATCAGGACGACAGCGGTCTACCACATCTCCTATACAATGTGCAACAGAGGAGGTTTTTCCACTCGCTTTGGTTGCCCTAGAAATGCAAACTTCCTTTCAGGTACAACCATGAAGCTGCCACCACTGTGCTGTATCTGTGTCTGGTTCTTGTTCCACCCAAGGGTGACAGCCAAAATCCAAGGGAAAACTGATAAGGGTTATCATACAACAGGGAGAGTGTTCTGCTGCTGCCTGAGCTTTCTGGACACCTTTAAACCAGGTGCTAACCTGCCAAGCATCCACTGGGCTCTCCCCATCTCAGAATCACCCCCCTGTAACCCAAGATGCAGTGTGAAACTTAGGTGAGCGGCACTCATAGAATCACAGAATGTTCAGGGTTGGAAGAGACCTCTAGAGATCACCCAGTCCAACCCCCCTGCCAGAGCAGGGTCACCCAGGGCAGCCACACAGGAACACATCCAGGCACTCAGGTGCATAGAGCCACATCTGACCACCCAGGCACAGAAGGGACAACCTGGTCATCAATAGTGTGATATCCTGAGATTCCTTCTGTCCCCATCTCTCTGCAATTACTCACCACTGCCTGCTCTCGGGATGGTTTCGTGGTGCCGTTTCCCAGAGCTAGACTGAGGTCAGACACCAGTCAATGATTGACACCCATTAGTTCTGGCTTGAATGGCCAAAATGATCTGTTCATGTTGCAAGTTAAGACTACCGATAACAACAACAACAAACAAATAAACAAGCAAACCCCACAGCCTCTTGAAATGTATTAGTTTTATATATTAGAATAGGTATTACCTTACTGCCTCAGTGCCACTGTAAGAGTCAATACATGCTCTAGTTCTATGTTCCAATGATGTCTTACTACATTACCATGAGATAGACAACCTGTTGTGCTGCAGCCACCCATCCCTCTCAGAAGCGAAAGGCTGCTTGTGAGCTTCCAGCTCCAATTCTGACAAATTCTGTTTCTTCGCCTGTGCTTCTCTTCAGCTTTCCCATCCCCTCTTCTATTTCTTAACCAAAGATTCTCTATCAGGGCCTATGTCATTGCTGGGTGCGTATAAGTGCATGAAAAACTCCTGAAGGATATTGGTTTATTTGAGAGGTTTGCACACAACGACACGTATCATCTTAGACACAACGCCACATATCATCTTAGAAATATCTGCTTTTTTAAGCTATATGGTAATGCACACTGCGCATCTGAGATTAGAAAATGGCCCTGAGGAACAAAACACTCTTCTCTCTTTACAGCTGACAATGCATAGCTTATTTTTATGAGCTCCTCATTTTAAAGAGATTCAACTCCATTGTCTGGCAGCCACGTTTTCAAGGGAAAAGTCCAAAGATGGTTTGACTTTGAGCATTGCCATTCATATGTCCGAGGTGTGAGTGTTCACTGGGTGACATTAAGCTCAACCCAAAGAGGGGCTGAGCATTTCAAAACCAGCTGGGGTAACCTCCAGCCTTCCAACAAGCAGCCTCAAAATTCTCACGAAAGATGCACGCACGACGAGAGGATGCTCTTGGACACACCAAGAAGATTGCTCAGTTCCTGTGGCCTCCTCTTGCTGCTTTATAACAGCCCATCACCCACCACCTCCTGCCTTCCACTCCCATCCTTTAGTTCACCTAGGACCAGATCCAGCACCCACAGGTCCTAAGGGTGAGACTTTGTGAAATGGGTTATTAATCAACCCCTTTGGCTAGCCTGCTCCTCCCTTTTCATTACCAAAGAGTTCAATACAATTCTTGTCCTTTCTCTTAAACTGCAGTACGTAGACTAAAATAATAATGGAAAAACACCCTGAGAGACTGGGGAAATGAAATGTCTTTTTTTACTTTTTTTTTTGCCTAAACTGATGGGACTTGAAGAACTGCAGGAACAGTTTGCATCTTACCTCAAAATAAAGTTTATGTATCTGTCTTGTCTCCAATCCTTCTGAAGAAACATTGCCTTTAAACTGCATCCCTAACACCTGTATCCAAATACTGCTTCAAAAGCGGAACAAAGGGGAAAAAATAAGGCAAAGAAACCGTTCCAAATGGGCACATCATCAGCACAGAGGGGAGCAGACCAAGAACCCCAAGACCACGTGCATTTGGGCTGCCATGTGCCCTGGGCTTGTACAGGCTTTACCACTCTCCTGGCCTGATGCTGTCCAGTCTCCAGTCTGCCACAATAACAGCAGCAACAATGATGAATTAAGTTCTGCCCACAGTAGATGCGGCTATTTCATTTTGGCAGCGCGAATGTTGCTAAGTGAAAGCACGTCTTTCTGAACTGCCTTGCTCATGGGAACCATTTAATCATTATAGAGCAATTATAGAGGTCTTTATTCAGTTGTTCCTTAAGTCCTCATTCAGGCAAACCTATTTCAATGGGAGCTGTGCCTGAAAGGGACTCATCAAAACCTGACCAGGAAATGGCCAGTAAGAGTAACCTATTTCCAAGAGGGAAAAACTCATGTATTACATCCATAATGGGTAACTTCTTCTGAATACACCTATTGAAGTGTGTTATATTCATTAAACTCCATTTGGAGAGGAAGAGTAACCTTCCAGTTAACACAATTTCTATGGGCTTGTGAGAGCTAAGTTCTGTTCCTGCCTTTGACATAGATTCCCCCTATCACCACGGTCACACCGCTTGGCAATTTTACCTTGGATTTAGCGAAACAGGTAATAAACGAGGACAGTAGTAAGCATCAGTTTAACTGTATTTATGGACTGCAGCCCTCAGTTCCTCCTCTGCAAAACAGAAAGAATAGCAGATAATTTCTCCTTTTTTAATTTTATTTCCGTTCACATTTTGAGGCAGGGCCAGTCTTTTCTTCTGCGTATGCCCAGTGCATCGTACAATACGTCTTTGATCGGGACTGTGCTGTAACACAGAGCAATAATACTAATTGTTATCAGTACAAGCAAACAATGCTGTGCTTTTGTGGCAAATGTCCACTAGGAGCTTGACTGAGACCATCAACATTTCATTTGGGACTTAAGCCCCATTTGAACTTGTCTCCCAAAGCGAGAGTTTACAAACACAATTTAGTCCCTATTTGAGCAGCGCTTTGAAGATGTAAAGTACTAAATTGTGTATCTGTATGTATGAGAGACAGAGACAGAATGTGTAATTTCTTTCTGCATTCAGGGAACACAAGATTTCCTTTTTTCCCCTCTTTTTGGAAGGAAGTTTACTGCTGAGACTATTAGAGAAAATGCAAATGTGCAGACTGTTTGTTAAGGCTCCAGGAGTGAAAGCACAGGCAGTTGTTACCACAAGCATTTCTAGCAAAATGGGAAATCTTTGTCTTTAAGTGTATTTATTTAGCTAAAGAAGTTTGCACAGCTTGTGGAGAATGTTTCTGGAGGAAATTAAATTTCAGCTGCACCTCCGTATCACTCCTACACCTGCCAATTCTTTTGACTAGCTGGTGATGTCCTGCACCCAGGGCTCCAGCCCGCAAGCACGTTTGCAATGCTCCCCAACGTCAGAGATGAGCTGTTGTGCAACCATCACTTTTTTTTTCTTCCTCTTATACAAGAAAGAGCCAACAACTGTACTCCTGCACATTACAGATTGCCTGGTGTAGCATAACCCACCAGGAAATCTCCCAGTAGCATAGGCAGGAGACGGGAAGAATTTTTGTGGCAGACTCAAGAAAAATAAAATGATACGTTATGGTATAGATGGATTGAAACTTGTCACAGCAGTGTAAGACTGGTTTGGTCCAGAAGACATGGAGCCGTATTAGCTTCTTAGGGATTATTAACTTTGACACAGCCCCATGCTAATACATCTAAACACTTTCCAGAGCAGATCTGGTTTGTGTCCAACGAGGTTGGAGGGCAGTTATTGGTGCAGTCCTCATGGCTACAATTCATTGTGTTTCTCTCCACACTTGTCTTTGACCTACGAAGTCACTGATCCTTAAAAAATACTGCAAGACAGGCAGGTGAAAATACATCCTGGAAGCAGTAAGCCAGGACAAACCAAAGGACTGTTGGGTGTCCTAAGGGAGAGGAAGGTTTCAAGGCTTGTGGCCACTGAGGCTTGGAGGAGAGGCAAAGGCTTTTGAAGAGAAGTCTGGAGAAGGAACATGAAAGGAAATGTGCTGGAAGAGATGCATGGAGGAAAGAGGTCCAAAAGATGTGCTGGGGGAAGGATTTGACAACAGAGCAGCGCACTGAGCCCAGCACCAGCCGCACCATGAAAGATGGAAGATACAAGGAAGCTGGAAGTGAAAATAACGAAGAGACCAAAGTTTTAACCTTTTATATCTGTGGATATTGACAGAGACCTTGGAAACAGAAGAAACAAGCAGAGCCAAAGGATGTTTATGCACAACGCATCTCTGACGACAAGCAAACTGTGGTCAGCCGAACTGTAGTGCAAGGTAGTGCAACTGTCACAAATTGTTTTGATGAAAAATACTTTTTAAACTAAGCATTTTGGTACTTCACTCTGAAATCAATGCTTCCATTCTAAAATATACTCAAGTTTCATTAAAAAAATAATTATAAGAGTAAAAAAATACCAAAATCTTTCAAACCACATTGAGATATGTTGACTACAGCCCAAAGACCTCTAATTCCACCTAAAGAGGTATTTTTTCATATTTGTTAGAAGACAGATTTTTGAAAAAAACAACCAACTATATTACCAAAAACACTTTTCCCAATTTTCAGTTATAATCACTGACACTCCTTGTCCCCAAATCCCAATTATCAGAAATATTTGTCATCAATTTCTTTGGAAGCACAGCCATGAGCCGATATATTAGTGTTACAGATCCTTTCCTTCCGCAAGACCTAATCATCTGCTATTAATATATTCCCAGAAATTGTTCCATACAGATTCTGGAGCATTGAGTCTCAGCAGCTGCAAGTCAATGCAGCTGCACTATTTTACAATACCAAGATAATTTCAATAAGGCTGAGCCAGCCAGATCCTTTACACGTTAACTTTCTGATGGTAGGATGCAAGTCATTATCAGCAAGAAGGATAAGCCATTTCCCATAGTGCCCCCCCAAGCATCCCACCAAAAAGGCAAGAAGGCAGAGACATGATGACACATCATCAAGGTATTCCCAACATATTACAAGTGAAAAAGTCAGGTGAATAAAAGCAAAAAGTAATCTTTTTTGAGGGTAGTAGGTGGTTCTTGCTTTACTTTCATTTTTACACTTTTAGTAGTTTATATATAGAATCGTAAAGGTTGGAAAAGACCTCTAAGATCATCTAGTCCAGCTGTCAACCCAACACTACTATGACCACTAAACTATATCCCGAAGCGCCATGTCTACACATTTTTTGAACACCTGCACCACTTCCCTGTCCCAAATACTAGGCACTCAATTCCAAGAAACATCTGATGTACCTCTAAGTTGTGCAAAATATGAGCTATACGTACCTGAAAAAAAATATAGAATTGTAGAATGATTTGGGTTGGAAGAGACTTTAAAGATCACCTAATTCCAACCCTCTTACCAGGGGTTTCCCCCAGACCAGGTTGCTCAAAGTCCCATCCAACCTGGTCTTGAACACTTCCAGGGAGGGGTCTTCCACAATTTCTCTGGGTCTCACCACCCATCGCCATGAAGAATTTATTCTAATACCTACTCTAAACCTGCTCTCTTTCAGTTTGAAACCATTACCCCTCATCCCATCACTAAACTCCCTGATAACCAGTCCCTCCCCAGCTTTCCTGTAGCCCCTTCAGGCACCGGCAGGATGCTTATAAGGTCTCCCCAGAACCTTCTCTTCTCCAGGCTGGACATCCCCAACTCTCTCAGCGTGTCCTCATAGGAGAGGTGCTCCGAGCTCCTGACCACCTTCATGGCCTCCTCTGAACCCAGTGTTATGCAAATGTTATTTGCATTTCAGCAACACCAAGAAAGCCCAGCTGGAATCAGCACCGTATTATGTTACGTTTTGTATAGTGCCAGAGGTGATCCCTAATTCAAAGTTACAACTTAAAGGAGAAGCAGGGGATGGGAGGAACTATAATATTATAGAAACCAGTTAGTTATACAGGCAGCATTAGATTCCAGCAGTATGTTTCCTCTGCCTATATGTACAGGACTACGTCTAAGCTAAGCCTTCTGGGTTGTCTCTAAAGCCTCGAAGATCTAGTCAATAAAATCAGCGAAGCACAAGGTGCAATTCACTCTTTCTTAATGTAGCTATCAAAAGTGGGTCAACTGAGTTGTACTCTGAAAGCCTCTTTTCTTCCCACCAGAAGCCCAAGGTGACTAGCACAGCTGTATATATCTGGTCACTTCCTCAGCTGTGCCCATCTGCAGTCAACTCATTCCAGTTCTCTTGGTTTTCCACCCGGTTCCTTGCATGTTAAGCTGTGCTGCCTCTTTGGCATAAGTAGAACAGACTTAAGTAGAAGAATCTAATTCTTTTACCCCATGGTTTTCTGCTTTGGTTCAAAACAAAGATCTTTGCCTCTCCAATCGCCTTGAAAGTGGAAAATGTGAATGTACATGAAAATCCTTGATACAAATCTGTGGGACCCTAAAGAACTACAATGTACTTATTGTCATGTAAGGAGATCTATATTTTGCTTCACTTTGATGTTTACAGCTCATGTGAGAGTACGCTCCACACTGTGGGGGTAAAAAAAATTTTAAAAAGAAAAAGCTATCTTCAGTAGCAGGACAGGATATCTTTACAGTGTTGGTTTTTTTTCCCCTCTCTGTCTGAATTTAAAATGAATCAGATACAACTTGTTCCTTTATGTGCTGCATACATACTATACTGCATGTGCTTCTACACAAGTTTTGCATTATGAATGCACTGATAATTTTTTTGTACGCTTTGAGGTTTTAGTGGACAAAAAGTATAAATGTAGTGTGCTTATATACAGCAGCACACTGGAATCGAAAAACACACACACATAGCTAAAACCCAATTAACTCTTTTTAAGAAACGAAATTCTTTCAAACCCCATGCAGAATTAAGACTCATTCAGGCAGGTTTCTCAGGGACCAAAGTTGCAGACAGGTGCCAAAAGGAACCAACAAATATTTCCAGCAAGTTACCAACCTAACCTAATCTGTTTAATTGTGTTTGTAAATCCACGAGGCACCCACCCGCTTATCCAAACACCACACTTCTGTGGAGCAGGTTCTAATTTATGATGTGTGTGGCATGTTACTTCAAGTTCCAGACTCTGTTAAAGATCAGTCACGTCACTTATTAAAGTCCCCTCCTGCAGAGATGGAAGTTTCTGCTCAGAGGCACCTTGTCCTCACAGATCCCAGTGCAACTTCTGCGTATAGTAAAATCATCCTTTGCAGTAATTCTATTTTCCAAGTGAAAGCAGAAGAAATCAGCAGCCTTCCCAAAACATAGCTTGTTTCATTACCCTTTAGCAAGCAGCCTTACTCTTGGTTAGATACAGTTAGATATCCAGAATTATTCATGTAAAGACAGAAATATTAGTCTGAGGAAGAGAGAGAGACAGACAAGGAAAAGAGTATTTATGCATGGCAATTTTATTCTATTTATTCTCCTCTGGGGATGTACTGACCACCCTTGGATGTGTCTTTACGGCATAGAGGTGTGTTCACTTCATTTAGCTGGCTAAACAAGTGATCCATTTGATGACACATATCCATTACAGGCTTCTTTATGGATAGAGCTCAGAGAGGAACACAATTTCTCAAACCTCACCTTGCCTCCAAACTCTTCTCTCTTCAAAACAAGAGAGACCTAAACCACATGGACCTGAGAGCTAATGTTTCATCACAAAATATAATCTCGGTTTTGAAAATAACATCCTCCTGTACAGGAGAGCTAAGAGGGAAACCATTGGCTTTTTTCACTGAGCCAAAGCACAAGGTTACAGACAGTTGTGTAAATAGGTCTTACCCACACAAGGCTGTATTCTTCGGGTTTTCTTGGGTAAATATTTCATTCTGTGTCACATCCTGCAGGTCAAGGTTTCTTTGGTAACTGGCAAATACCAATTCTCACCATTTTCCTGAGATGGACCTAATGAAAAAACATTACTCGGAGTGCGATATCCCACACCATCAACATCACCCCAACGAAACTGTGTTGTTTAATTCTTTTTTTGTTTTGTTTTGTTATACCCCCAACTATTTGATCACTGTCAAACCACCACCTGAGAAAGACGACCCCAACTGGATATTTATAATCCAGCATAATGTGCCATAAATATTTTTGGAGCACTTTGGTCACTTCGGAGGGACTTGACAAAGATTATATACTCTTTACTGCTTGAACCCCACAGGAACTGCTTGATGTGATACAGACTTTAGAAGGGGGTTGATGTCTTGGTGTGCGAGACCGAATATCTGTTTTTTCCATCTGATTAATGTAAGGAATCCACACCTACCCCATCCATCTACAGAGTCTCTTCCCCTCCAGTTCAGTTAGTGATAACTACAAAAATGCTAAACAGAACAAACAAGGATTTACCCTACAGTAATCTGCAGGTGCCACATCAGTCAATCTTCCCTTCAGATACACATACAGAAAAGATAACACACAACACTTAGCAATCCATTTTTCTATTCTATTTCATTTCCACCTCAATGGAATATATATATATATATATATATAAACATACACACACATAGATACATGAAATGGAGTGGGGGCAGGAGGAGTGAAGATACAGGAGAATGTAACATTTTAAGTCCTTATAGTCAAGCTTATTGCTGCATAATCAAAGAGGAAAGTAAATCCAAGAATTTGCAGGAATTCCAAGCTGAGAGCAAAACTGGAACTTGTTTTCCTTCCCCAAAACACTGTTTGACTTTAGGGCATTGTAGTCTTCCACCTTCTGTATGTCCTCAAAAAAAATTTTGAACTGTATAATGGGAACAGGTGGCAGTAATAAAGCCTAGAAACTCTATTTGTCCTTATAAGAAATTGTCATCTCACTACATACAGCCTGGTACTGTCGATAAATATAAACAGCATTTTGATAAAGATAAATTATAAAGCAGTTCTTTGGTCTTCTAAAGAGACCGGGTATTGTGGACAGCTGTTTGGCTGCTGGAGCTACATTTAATGAGATTTATGCACAAAATTGTTTGCACGTTTGAGTGATATATTTCACAATGGCACTGAAAACAATTGAATGTTGTGGGATAAGTACCTTTTACAGTATATCAAGGTCAAACCTTTTACTTGATGTACTTAACTAACCATGTAAAATATTACATCAGCAAGCCTATGAGGCACTTAGAGATATATTCACATTTGCATAATGTCCTCTGTAAGTTAGTCTGCGGTCCTTAAGGGTGTTTAGAATAACTGCATGCAAGAATATACTTAATCCAATCTCATTTTAGCTTTTGCTCTTTTAAGATTTCAAAATTAATAAATCCTCCTGATACTCCAAATTACCATGAGCTTTTATAAGCATAACTTTGTAACTTTAACCCATTTATGAACATACCCTACAGGCATATGTACTAATGAATAAGAAATAACATTAGAAGTTTAAAGATGGTCTCTTTATGAAGTAATGTAAGAAAATCCTGTTAGCTGGATCAAGTACAAAAGTGTGATTTCTTAAAAATAGAAAATCCTTCACAAAATTACTTGTAATTACAATAACCAAAGGATAAAAAGTAAGAATAGTTTAAGTATTGTGCATTATTTAACTTGCTACATGAAATATGTTTTATGTATATGTATGAAGCATGCAAATAGAAATCTGATCTAAAGTGTGCTTCCATGGCTACGGGATTTTTATTTATTTATTTATTTCCTATTGTGCTTGATCGCTGTCAAGAATACTGACAGATAAAGGATTTCAAATTACCTTAAACACTTGGTGCTTCTTCAAGCGAATTAAGCTCTCCTCTTGTTTGCCTGTAAGACATTTGGAAGACACGGGAAAAATCTTCCTGGTCAAAGGTTCTGCCAGGATCCTGCGAGTTCTCCAGCATCCGCAAGCTAAACGTTCTTCTTGGAAGAATTAGAAAGGATGTTAAAAAGTCACACAATAAATGGGTCAATAACTGACATTTCTCCTTCTGCTTGCCACAGGGTTGAAGCAGCAGCCCCCTGTCTGCCCACCATGGGGAGTCATTACAACCCATTGAATGAAATATCCAGGTGACCAAACCCTTCCAAAGGGAAGGGAAGTGGTCCCAGTCCCAGACACAGGTGCTGGTGGCTCATGGGAAGAAAAGGCCATGTGGGAACCACACAGAAGTAAGAAATAAAGGTTCCTTTTGCCCACCACTCAATAATAGCAGAAAACTCTCAGAGCACTCTTGCTTCCCCCCACCTCTTCCCACTTAAAGTCAAACATTAAATGGCCAAGCTAAAGGGACCTCCCCTTTCCCGGTTATTACTTGTTATGATAATCCATTTTGTTCTGTTCCCAGATCAGCCTTCATCACTATTCTTCTTGCACAAAATAACTAAAAAAAAGAAGGATTTTATCTGGTATGAGCAGTCAGTGTGTATCATCAGAACCGCTTTAGATCAATGGAGCTATGATACTAGGAGAAGCTGAACAGCTGGCCCTGAGACCTCCTTGTTCCCAATAGATTAACTCTGGTGATTTCTTAAGAGTGGCATTTCAGCATATCGAGAATGTATTGCTTTCAGAAGGAGGACAGGTGCAAGTCCCAGATGTCAAAGGAGTCACCCTTTTATTGTAAGGAAGCTGAAGTGTATTGACAGGTCTTACAACGAAAGCCATTTCATTCATTTCATGTTGACTTTGGCAAGTTTTTTGCCCTGCTCAGTGAGGCAAGAATAAAATAAATTCAAAGTAACGACGACCAAGATCTTGCCAGGTGGGTGTGCTAGAGAGATGCTCCACTGCTCTTCCACTGGATGTCACTCTGACATTGAGCAGAATTCTAGACTTTCCACAGACTAAAGTGACTTTGTTCAGGGAATAATGCAAGAGTTGGTGGAGAGAAAAGCTAAGTGACTCCTTATCAAAGCAGCTTCAGATATCCAATAACTCTTTGAGAAGTGGGGTTGTGCTTTGTCACAGGGATTGATGGGGCAAGACAGCACACAAATAATCATTCTTCAGCCTTAGTAAAACCAGGCTGGGAGGAGACAGATCAGCTGTAAATAAATCTGTAGATTCAATGCCTAGAGGGAGAGACAACTGAAGCTAAAAGGACAGTGATGCACATGAGCATAAGACAACCGTGATCTTATTTAGACTGGAAATTAGAGGAGGATTTCAAAGTGTGAGATCAGAGAGGGAATGACATTGGCTGGTGAAGTGGACAATCAGGCCAGCTTGCCCTCTCCATCCAAGAAAACAAACCCCAGCTGGGATTAAAATGGACCTTGATCTGTTTCTTTATGAATGGCACTTCATCACTCTATGGGTCAGGAGGTGACCTAACTCTATGAGCCAGGAGGTCTCTTCTTCATATGACTGAGCCCAAGCACCATAGGGCCTTCAGAGGGCTTCAGGCCACCTTCTGCTTTCCTCATGCAAGGCTGCATTGGAGTCTGGAAAAGCTCCCTGCAGCAGAAACATCTGGATTCCCACACCTCTGGCCTCTGGCAGTGCATCTGCCCTGACAGCACGAATGGGCAGGGCTCTTACAGTTGCTGCCCTCCACAGCAGTTGCACAAGGGATCCCCAGCGTGCTTGAAAGGCAGCCAACCAAATTGCTACCCTAGAAATGAAGAGAAACTCCATTCAAAGAAAAATTCACACTGTATCACGGAAATAATAACTAAGTTTAGTCATGTAGACCATCTCTGTTCTTGTAATCTACATATGATCACCAAAAGTCTTCTCCTGCCCTTCACAGCCAGCCTACACCAGAACATGATGATACCTGAAGAAATGGCAAGAGACAGGTCAGAGTTTGGATAAGTTTATTTAGTTCACACTAACCAGAAGTGATTTTTCAGGCAGCTTACATCCCCATGCCAGTAATAATTGTGCAAGGGAATAATTTTAAGAGAGCACTGCTAGTCTCCTAACCACCAAGTTAAAAAATAACTACTTTTCCTCCTGTTTGCGATCATGGATGGATCATTAAGCAGACTTTGGAAGTGACAATCAAGATCAGGCTTCTTCAGACCATCATCACTAATGTAGAGAACGACCAAAGGGCGACATGGTAGGGCTTCTTGTTCTTATATGGATGGCTGTACCTAGATATTCAACTAAGCAAAAAAAACCAAACCAACCCTTCTTTTCAAAATACAGCATGACTGGGACGCTAAGTTCAGACTCTGTACTGGTAAAAGTCATGTAGTATGAAAAATATGGAGGCAAATATAGTGAGTATAACAAAATCCAAATTGTAGCAGCAAAATGCAGATGCTGAGCGTGACTGAAGAAGAAAGGCCAACAAGGCACCTCTGGTAAGACCATGTTACAGGTATTTATCTGAGTGAACCACCAGGAAACAAATAAATAAAGTTGAGCATTTACAAAAAAATCAGAGATCCATTACTTTTTACAGAGAACTACCAGCACACATCCTTCCCAGAGAGAAATGAGGGCAACTTTTAAGAGCAAACAAAGATTTCTACTGCCTGGAAAGCCAGGAACAAAAAATATTTTCCAACAGAAAGATTACTCTTTAAATCCAACTATATGAACTACTGTCCAGAGAATACATCTATCAATGGGTCCACAATAATTTTATATACATAGTCAGTGTCAAACGCACAGAGAAAAAGATGCCACTGAACCTTAGCCACATGACAAGTTTGAAGTTACTTTACCACCGTATTACTGAAATTATCAAGGAAAGAAGAGTCTGACGTTCCTAAATTTCTTAAAGGATGAATAATTTAATTTAATTCCCCACACTGAATAACAGATTTACTTGTAAATGCTCAGACTTTCATTCTGCACTCAGAGTAAGCACCCTGGCTTTGGGGAAGAAACACTGTATTTTCTTTTATACACAACAGTAAGTTTGAGACAACCCTTCAACTGTAAATCTCAATTCCCCTCATTTATTGGGCCATCATTGATGCCTCCATAACAGCAGAAGTCAGAGATTTGAGAGTTTTGAAAGGATTTAGATACACAAGTCCCATTAGACTCATGGGAACCGTTCCTGTAAATCTTTCAGGCAGCTCTAAAAGATTTCAGTCTAAATTCCTTCCCCCTCCCTTTGCATATTTTAAAGAAACTAGGCACAGCCCTGGACAATAGCAGCAAGCAAAGAGGAGACCACGTTATCATCAGTGTTAACAAGGCAAAACAAGAGAATTGGCTTTGTATGGTAGGAACGTTTAATAAAAGGCATTTAGAAGTGCCATCACATTTGTTCTGTATGTGTATAGTTTCCACACAGGGTATCGAGTGATAGTACTGGGGTAATGGTTTAAACCTGAAAGTAGGTAGATTTAGATTAGATATTAGGAAGAAATTCTTTACTCTGTGTGTTGTGGGACTCTGGAAAAGACTGCCCAGGGAACTTGAATAGAACCATAGAATGTTTTGGGTTGGAAGGGGCCTTTAAAGGTGCAGTGAGCAGGGACTTCTTCAGCTAGATCAGATTGCTCAGAGCCCTGTTCAACCTGATCTTGAATGTTTCCAGGGATGGGACTTTGACCACCATTCCAAGCTACCTGTTCAAATTGTGGAAGCTCCCTCCCTGGTCTAGCAGGAGGTGTCTCTGCCCATGGTGAGACCTTTTAAAGATCATCAAGAGATGATCTTCAAAATCCCTTCCAACCCAAATCATTCTATGATTCTATGAAGTGAGTGATGCTGCAATTCCATGTAGCACAAGGTAAAGCTGGCTGCAGGTAGTGGCTGGCCAGAGATGCAAATGCTTCTGAAAGATTGTAAGTTACTACTGAACATAACAAGGAAGATAAATTTGAAAAACTGAAGAAAGGAAAGAAATTCATCCCATTTCAATTAACTGGGGAGGGTGAATGAAATATTTACTCCCAAATAGCACTATCGGCTTCAAGTCTGATTTTCCTTTAGGGGACAGAAAGTTTGATAAAAATGCAACACCCTGGTGCTGACTGTGATAAATGCTCATTGAAGTCGTATTTTGGTGGCGATAAGGAGCTGCGTGACCTTGCAGAGACCCAGTGCTCCCAGGCAGATGCTTGCGGTGGTGACAGCCACACCTCAGTATAGGAGCAGCCCTTCTGCAGAGAAAGCAAATAAAGAAATGAGCTCGGCTCTGACACAAAACATCTTTCAACTCAATCACTGTTTACAAACACAGCCATGCTCCTCTCTTTGGGGAAGCAGAGCCCAGATACTGTCAAACTGGATAATGAAATGGAAAAGAAGGGAGGAACGAAAAAACCACCAACCAACCCAAACCCCTTCGCCCCATCATCCCTCCTTTTCCTAGCCCTCATTATTTGGACAAATGCATCCAATCCCACCCAGAGATGCAGCAAGGATCGGCCTCCCAAGAGGAGCGGGCAACATAAAAGCCTGGAACGTCCTCTGTCCTGCACCCATCATGGCATGGCATCTGAATATTGGATTTAGTGTTGTGCTTCCACAGATATAAAATTAGGCCGACAGAAGTCTGGATTCAGGCCCTTGCTCCATCCCGGTGACTTGTAGAGAGCCGGTAGCCAAAAGCATTTGGAACGGTTGTCTCTCTCCAGATGCTGCCATTCATTTCTGTGGGAACAAGACCGCTTACATCTAATTACAGTTTCTGCTCAAATTAACGGGACAGAAATGACAGCAAAAAAAACCCACACCAAAAAAAAAACCAGGAACCCCCACAATAAAACATGCCAAAACATCCAAACCAAAAAAGAAAAACTTCACTGGAATGAGCAACCTTTTGTTGGCATAGCTTATATTGCAGTTGACTTTCAAACTGACTTTTAAATATTCAAAGTTCCTGTTTCGACTACTCAGTTTGTCTCATCAGCATATTAAAGGAAGAAAAAGAGAGACAATTTTAATAAAGAGATCTCCTGCTTGTGGAAGATTTGTAAAATGGCCACGCAGTCAACTACAGAATTTGGATCGTCATGGCATAAACCACTGTTTTCATTACCAAATCAAATGACAATTGACCATGACATTCTCTGATGTGGACTAGAGGTTATACAAAGACGTGTGTTTTCCCTGATGTTGTGTATGAAATGAAACACATTGCCACACACGCATATACATCTGTCGCTCATTTAGTTGTGGAAATCAGGTTTAATTCTGCTGAAAGCTAAGAAAATCTGCAGCTTCCAGGTGAGAATCAAGCCACTCATGTACACCTCCCTTCCTTGCATTATATTTACCTTCGGGATCATATCAGTAGACCTTTGGATGCAGAATATTTCTGCCCTTCAGAGTCCATAGGAATTTTGGACTGTCAGCTGGACTGGGTTATCATCACAGGTGTCAACTAACTTTGCTTAGACTGCTCCAGTCACAAAAAAGATGGAAACAGAGGAAAGCGTAAGGCTCCAAGATTCCTTCCCTCTGTTTCGTCAGGCAGAACTAATGCAGTGGCTACAGTCCCAAATGGGATCTCCGTGTCCCGCTGGTAAATTGACATTTGATCCAGGTTTTCTCCCTTCCAAATAGACAATCCGCACACAAAAATCATTCTGTGCCATTAATCATTATTGCTGGTCCAACCTTGCTTGGATAGTTTCTGTCTCTCTTAAGCATTAATCGATGTGTGGCAGGTAAAGTAATTTATGTCATTCCAAAAGAAGACTTACACCAATGCAGTTAATGGTTTATACATTTGATAGAAAACCCTGTTCCTTTTTTTAACGTAAATTCACCAGCAAATAGGTTCTTTTGCAGTTTCTTACAAGCAGTGCTACTGCATTTGGATGTTACATGGATGCACAGGTGCAGCTCTGTTCTAAATAAACTTACTAATAAGGGTTGTTTAATCATTTCTAAGCTCCGAGAGAACCTACACCAGGTACATGCAGATATATACAAGCAAACCCTCATCAGCTCAGAATGACGACATCAGAAACTTGAAAAGGAGTGGACAGATAACTATGCACAGAAGCTTCTGCTAGATATGGTCCCTCTGTCTGCTGGTACAGGTAGGTAAGGACCATACACAAGCAATGAGGTACACTTTGCAGGATACTCATAACTCATCTTAAGATCCCCCCCCCAAAATTAAAATTAGTTTGTATCCGACTTCCAACACAGTTCCTAAATTTTGAAAGTGATTTCTCCCTCAGATTTCACAACTGCACACAATTTCAAAGGATCTGATAGCCAGGTCCAGCTCCTGCCTTGTCCTAAGGGGCAAAGTTAAATCACAGAAACTATCAGACATTCATTTCGTATGTGCCCGTTGTGACGGCAGATGATTACGGAGCAAGAATTTACAGACTGCAATGCACAAAATTTGACTCTTCCTTCTATTTTAGCAGCAGAGCTCTTAAGACACACCAATCAAAGTCAAAACCCTTCTTTAAAAATACAGATTTCACCTCGCACTGGACAGACCTTAAGAAACATTTCAAACCCAAGATGAACAAAACAGGAGGAAATATTACACAGTGTGAATCTAGACCACATTCATAGGAAAATCATGAATTAGTCTTAACTGAAGCTTTTGTCTCCTGTCTTACCTTTCCTTAGGAGAAAAAAGACTCTCCGTTTGCTTGCACTTAATTATTCCAAACACACAGACATAGTGTTTCAGCACAGTTATGTCTGTTTAAAAGTGATTTTCCAACAAACACTGCAAAAATCTATCAGACATGCATAGAATTCCTTGCCAAGGGTCCAGCCCTTAGTCTTCAATGAAGTCAGTGCTCGGAGTTCAATGGCAGCTGTGTTGGACCTTTAAGGTAAGATTTTCAAAAGCTTCCCAGTGACCCACAGTGTGTCTACACAGTTAGTTAAGCTCATGCCTGAGCCTGAGCCTTACCTCAGCAACCATCTGCACACTTAACCCTCCGTGCATCTACAGTTTGATGCTTGAACACCTTCAGGAAAAGGAGGGGGAGAGAAGAACCAGCCCTTCTGCGGAGCTGTGAGGGAACATGGTGTGAACTCCTTCCATAGGTGATGCAGTACGAGCTCAGGCTGGAGGAACAGCTTCTCAAGACGTTCCTCAGCTACTTGATGTTAATTCCACTGCTTGACTTTGCGCTGAGAGGGACTGAAAGTGGTCACATGGTGCCCATAAATCTAAGTTTCTGCTTTGCTGTCACCAACCTTTGCATTGGAAGCACTCTTAACTAAGAGCATAAGAACATTGTAACTAGAACTGAGGCTATTCGTGTACTTAAAATTAGCACATGTTCAATTGTTCTGCTGAATCCAGTCTCTGGATTCTCCCTAAAAGTCCTGCTTTCCACAGAATCAATATCCCAGCCTACTCTCCAGGGAACCACAGAAGTACAACTCCGTTTTTATGTACTTCTAAACCAAGGTAGCACAATTCTGGTTTCCTGGAATTAAACTCACACTGATAGCTGTAAAAAGATATCGATCCGTATTAACCAAGTAAAGAAGAAAAGAAAATCACAGATTATTGAATTTGTATAATAATGAGACTGGCAATAATCAATTTAAGATCAACTTGCAGTATCTTGGTCTTTTCCAAAAGAGACTCCTTTATAGCCAAATATGAGGGATATTGCCAGTTGGTTCCTAGGATAAATTCCTGGAATAACAGCCACAAAGTTAAAAGGTTTAAAGCTTTATCTAGAGGGAATGTAACAGGGAATGTGCTACACGACAGATTTTTCATTTGAGCCTCATTCCAAGAGCTGCAAACCCACAAGTTTCCAAAATGTAGGACGACTTCCTCAGGTTATTGCCTTACACAGATGTCCACGCAGCCAACGATTAAAAATTCACAAGAACATCTTGTCATACGGCTCAGCATTCAACTTGCTTTCCAGTCTCTGAATCTAATCTTACCTTGAGCATTCCTTGTCTCGAGAGGAAGCTAGTCTTCCAGTCATGACAGGACGAGGCTGCAAAGTCACAAGAGTTCAAGTCCCAATCCTGCTTCCGAGTTTTGAAGAACTTGTTTAATCCACCCAAGATGCAGCTTTCCATACGCAGAATGGGGATAATACCATTTGCTTCTGGTTGTCTGTTGAGTCTCTCCAGATCCTAAGTTATTTAGGCAAGAGTTTCTCGACATATATTTACCTTTTGCTTTGTGGAGCAAGACATCCAATGTAGCAATATTAGTAAAAGCTAGTGAAATAATGCCAGAAGATCTAACGGTGTATGCAGCTTTTAAAGCCAGGTTAGACAAAAAGCTCTCCAGAATGTTTTAAGCAAAACTGATTCGGTCTTGGAGACCATGGGTTAGCTACATCATTGCTTCTCAACGTGGTTCACCCCTTAAGAACTCTTTCTTCTCTCACTCTGGTATGAAGCTTCTGGGTATGAAGGAATTTCACCTTTAATTTATTGTTTATTGCATGAGCACCAGGAAGGCATCACTGAAGAAAGAAGTCAGTGTTGTGTCTCCTACTCTGAAAAAAGCTGAACTGATGGGTCTGATGAAGAGACTTCAAGATGAAATTCTCTGGCTAACATCGGCCAGATGTCAGGACAGGTGATCACAGTGGATCCTGCTTGTCTTACAAAAAAAATTGTTCTAACCCACTGTGGCCAACTGTCAGCTTGGGCTCACAGGCAGTGATTTCTTGCTGTATAGACACAGGCCACGCAAAGAGTAGTCACAAGGAAGCCTTTGCAAAATTCTGAGGAGCAAACATTGCAGGTCATTCGGCAATCTAATTTTTTTTTTGCATCTCAGAAAAGGGGATATGTTTGGAAGAATACAGCCTGCAAATTGTTCACCCCATTCCACTAAGCCTACTAAATCATCTGGAGGTGTCCCAGTTAAGCAGAACTACAATCCCTATTAAGTGGCACTCATTGCCACTAAGCATCGTTGGACTTACATGATTTCCCTTGTAGATGTCTGGATTAAGTGGTTTTGCCAACTAAGCACCTCCTTTTTCTGATTCAGCGGAGCGTACTGAATCGTGCGTATTTTACTGCTTTATATACTTCAAGTAGCATGAAAAGTGGCTGGTTTTGTGGAAATTAAAATACAGTTTATCTGTTGCACAAATTTTCAATACACGTGAGCTCCCAATGCATGTGGAATAGATTTCATCCCACCTATATACACAGCCTTGCATTATGTATATAGTGGTTTTCAGAGAGCGGCGAACAGCCTTGCCATGCACTTACCCTGGTCTGATAACATTCTTATGAAACAGAAATCATAAGCTGAACGTTGGAATAATGTCAGCGCACAAAGGGAAGGGAAAATAAATAAATAAATAAAACCAAAACCCAGGCACCTTGAAGCAAAGCTCTGAGAAACGGCCTGTCTCAATGGAAAACTCCTCAGGCTGGTGCATTTGGCCGCTTTCAGCGCAGAGTTCAGCGGGTAATGCCTCTTTCATTGGACACCCAAAGCTCTAGAGCCACATCTGTGTGTGCTGGCGCGAGATTGGCACGCCGCTCCCGCTGATGAAAGCTGAAGCGATGGTGCCAACCCACAGGGAAAAAGCTTTCAGGATTTTTTTTTCCTTTCTTTCCTTTTGCTGCGACTATTCTAATAGAGTGCCAAGGCGGCGAAAGGGGCGAGCGGACACAAGTTTTCTTTGGAGGACGAGGGGAATGGAAGGAGGAGGGGTGGAGGGGGGGAAAGGCATGTTGTCTGAAAGCTGAACCTGGCATAGGGTTGTTTCTTTTTTGATGATAACAGAACAGGTCAACAATGAGCTGGACCATGGAAGGCAAGAGAAGGTTTGCCTTCAACTTCGACAGAGGCAGCTTCAGTCCCTGTGCCTCTGTGTGGCAAGAACACACAGCCCCAGCTTCAGGTGTGCACATGCCCAATTTTCAGAATGTGGAATCATAGAATTGTTTAGGTTGGAAAAGACGGTTAAGATCATCAAGTCCAACCACTAACTGAGCACTGCCAGGCCCACCACTAAACCATGTCTCTAAGCACCACACGTACACGTCTTTTAAATACCTCCAGGGATGGCAGCTCCACCACTTCCCTGGGCAGCCTGTGCCAGTGCTTCACAGCCCTTTCAGTAAAGAAATCTCTCCCAATATCCAGTCTAATAAAATCTTTACAAGTTGCTTCCTCTTCAAGTGAGGCAGACGATGCACTCATAGGTTTCTAGACTCACAGTTTTGACCCAATGAAGCATTTAGGCACTGACAAATTAAGGGTTGCCAAGTCCAACATCCACCACTTGGCCCTAAGAGTCCTTACAGCTTTGTGGTGCATGCCTTGGTTCCTTTATCAACAGATAGGAAGACCTGGAGGCCTCTGGATTTGGCTGATGAATCTTTTGTGGCTCATGGTTAAAACAGTAACTCCATCGCCTTTATTCAGCATGGCCCAGACAATTCACACTTCCACTTTTCTCCGTCCTTAACTAAGATTACTCAAGGCATACTGTCTAGATAGGCCAGCCTCTAGTCCAAGAGATGCAGACCAGGTCTAAACTCTATCCAGGAGATCAGGAGTAGGTCAGAGACATACGCTTCATTTCGAGGTAGGCTCAGATTAACAGGAATTGATGCTATAAGCATACAGTTAAGAGTTCTAAAAACAGGGTTCATCTGGGAATAAATGCAAGACCCAGGTCTCTACTCTTCTGGTGGAGCAGAGGCTGCAAATTGTTTGAAACCCAGGTTTCAAAGACGGTTCCCTAAACATCGAGTGGAAAGCAGAGTCAGGAAAAGAATACACAGCCTACACCTCTAGGAAAAGCATCACCAGAAGAAAAATTGCACATGATTCATGAGGTCAGGTCTCAGGGAGGTTTTACAGTGCCTTCGTAGGGGAGGATTCAAGGAAAATGAAAAAAAACCCAAACAAATAAAATAAATAAATAAATAGGAATTGCAGCAGGACTGAGATTTCAGCTAGCCTCATTCTCATGCTTTGTAAAATATCTGAGAATAATTAAATCTGTTCCTTTTCTTTAATTAGCCTTGTGTCTCATTAGAGCAGTTCACTGCCATGTCTTTATTTACTTGATTATATCTCCTCCACACCTTTGCCTTCCCTCATTCACCTAATCTTAACATCTCTCTTTTCCTTCCCTTAAAGCTCTTTATTTTAATGCTTTGATGTTACATTGGCTTCCCCTCCACGTGCTTTGTTTAAAAGAAAAACAAAGATAGAAAATCTATACACAAAAGAGAAGTCAACTGCATCTTGACAAATCAAGCTTTTAAAAAGTCAGAAAAAGCAGATTTAAAGATGAAAGCTCATTCTTAACCCAGCTTCCTTCTTCAGAGACCTTAATATGATCTCTTTATGTAACTGTTTGCCAATTAATTCAAAATACAATGCAAGCTGAAATTTCACATAGAGATATGCAGTCATTAGGTTTGTGGAGAGTATATAGTTTTCAGACTTTGAATGATTTTTAAATCTCATTGAGATGTACAGAACAAGACATCTCTTAAAGACATCAATTGTCCAAACAACCACTGTTTAAATCTACAAATTTACAGGAAAAAAATCTACAAATTTACAAGAAAGAGATGTTTGTCACATGAGTGGAAAGCAGAATTACCCTAGAAGAACAGTATCAATGTTCAATCATAGAGCAATGACGAGCTCTGTTCGTGTTATGACCTACATATGGAGAAAACAGCAGTTTATCATCACAAAGCTGCCTTTCTCAACACGTTGCCAAAGCTTACAAGCAGGTACCATGTCCCATGCTACGAGAGATCAGATTCTGGAATATGGAAGGTTATAACCTCTAAAAGTTGCTGTGGGCACTTGTTATCATTTCATCCTCTTGAAGATGCCCTTGCATTGCGCCTACTGTACAAGGACACGTGGCTTTACAGGTAGACACGTGCCTAAAACCAGCCCAAATGAAAACAGGAACGTGAAAGTTCTTTCCCCACCAATTCTGCTTGAGAAATAAACATCTTAAACTGAAGAGACAGTAATTGCAGGGACAGAGGTTTCACAAGCACCATTTGAAAGGCATTTCTGATTTCATACCTAGAAAGCGATGCTATCCCAAAGTTGTTCAGCTGATCCTTCACACCGTAGCTTGCTAGCATACTGAAATACAAGGAAAGATAACAAGAAGCCAGAAGCTGTGGAATACGTTACTAAGGTTTACTGGCACGTGTTTCAGGTACCCAGAGTATTCATTAAACAGGAAAGGGTTTAATTGAGCTCAACAGATTTAATTTTCAATGATTTCTGAGTGGAATTGAGAGTCCAGACCCTGACGCCTTTCAAATCTTTCTGCTCCTGACTTAGTGAAAGTGCTTCAGAGTCCCTGCCCTGCTGTACCTCCAGCTGAAGCACTGTTACTGAGCAGTGATAGTCCAGCAACAGCGCTGCAGATGCAGCCCGAGACCCCATTGAAAATGGAGTCACTGCCTGGGGGGAAAAAAAAAAAAAAAGATAGATGTGCAAATCCTGGTAGAAACCAAATATCCCCTGCGTTTTTCACATGTAAATCACCTGAAGCATCGAACATGTTCCCATAGTGTCATATTTAACAGGACTGGGTAGGAAGATGGCCAGAATCTTTCTCAGATACATTGCAGTACACATTGATTAGCTTCCAAGTGAGCCCTCCTCTGGAAGTCTCATGTTTTAGAAATTCCTACCCACGCATTTTTGTCATATCAATTAAATGCATTAGTGGATAGAAAATTAACACTAAAATAAACTGCCAGTTGAGCACTATCGCGCATAGGATTTGGCTGGAGACTATACAGCTCTGCAACCATAAAGACAACCCTCAGACCCTACTACGGTCTCCAAGTATGTAATACAGACCTTATGTTAGGAAGGGTGCAGCAATATGTCTGCAGACAGAGCTCTGTGAGCGTGGTAGGGCTCAGACTTCTTATGCCACCAGACCTTAGGTGACCTAAGCCAGGTGGAAAATTAAAAATAAGCTCAGAAGTAGATTGAGGAAGAAAGCGCATTGAAAATGAGAGAGGGGGCAGAGCACAAAAAAAAAAAAAAAAGCAGAAAAAGGAAAGCACGTCGCTATTGCGTGAAGTGGTTAACTTTTGGCCAAACAGTAAAAAAGGAGCAGAAGAGAAAGCCTGTTACACCAGCAGCATGAGCTCAAGACACAAGACAGAAGCCCTGGACTGTGGCCCAAACACACTCTCTCCTTGAACCAGGAGAGGGCCAGGGGTTATGGTACATCCTAGTTACTCTACTCAGCACGTAGGGATCAGGGTCTAATAACAAACACCCAAATGCAGCTGGGTGTGCTCTGACCAAGTCTCCACACTCCTCTGGCCGCCCTGTTGTTACCCCAGCACCTCGGTGTGGATGGCAAACACCCACTCTACAGGCATTCACCACTTGGACTTTATCTCCTAGTACCAGACCAGAATTCTCAGGGTTTTTCTCTTCCATCATCTCACCAGCTGAGTTAGAGGACCAGGAAAAGCTGAGTGCTCAGCTGCAACCCAATAACATTCCTCTCTCTGGGAGAGCACTGGATGCTGTGGGGACACGGGACCCAAGCTGCAGCACAGAGCTCTGGGTGTTCTTGCAGACCAAGACTCTTCTCTCAAAACAGCTACAGCTAGCTCACACGGTAGGAGAGCAGCACGGGGCAGCAGCACTGCACTGCAAGTGTATGAGACACCAGTTTTTTGATTTCAGGGAGTGAGAGCCAGCTCTGAGCTTTGCATTCAATGCACGGGAGCAGGAAAGCGGTAAGGAGGTGCTCTTGGTGAATGGACACCGGCACACAGCCTTAGACCTGGTTAAGAGAGCATCTGGTGACATCCCAAAATCTGATGTGTTAGAGGTTATGGAAAAAATAAAGTCAGCAAAACCTGTAACAAAGATGACAATATAGATGGGTTCCTCAAGAGTCCCAAATAATCAGGATCCTGACCCTCTCCTCTTTACTCAGACAAAACGACTGAAGAATTTCCTCTGCGACAGAGCGTGCTGGAAGCATGCCCAGGCCCACCACGGCTCCATCCCAGTAGTTCAGCGCAGAGCCCCCGGTGCTATTCACGATCAAGAAAGTGAATTCTATAGCCCCCTGCTTCCCCTGGCCCCGCTGGCAGCCAAATTCCTACGCTGCCGTTATGCAAATCCAGCTCAGCCCCCTACTCCTTAGCTCTATGCAATATTTTATTGAGCTATTGTTTCTCTAGGACAGCACAGAGAACATCACCTATTGTCTCAAGCCACAAAGGAAAATACTCCTGTCCTCACAGATGAGTTCTGCAAGCACATGCTTGCACCCCTTTCACAGCAGCACACTCTCATGATGTCTGGGACACCAGACTATAACCAACTGTGCTTCCCAAACTGATGTTCCCATTAGGCACTGCCCCAATTGTGGGTTCTCCACCCGACAGTCAGCTTGTCCAAAATCCAAGGTGTAAAAGTCTTCGCCCAACGCCACCCACTCACCAGCCCATTGCAGTTTATAGGCACCTCCATTCTCTGCAGCTGGAGTTGTGTGACTGGGGTCTAAACATACATATCCTACAAGTCTAAACACATATACCCTATGGCATTGGGCTCTGCCAGGATCCTCCATCGACTCGAGGAGCCTGCGTGTGCATCCAAAGCACTTACAGAAGCGCAGCTCGCCGAGGCAGTTCACTGGTGTAGCAACATTTTATTTCTCCCACCTGACAAAATAAAAAGCAGGAGAGAATTATTTGTCAGCTCAATCCCTGTGCTAATCTAGTTGCAAGTATAATGTGATTTCCCTCCTGCCCCAGTAGTAGGTATTGCAACACCTTACATATGGATCATTTTAATCTAATATAATCTGGCTGGCTAGAAAGAAGGTTTCCCTCCACCACAGCTGCTTGTGATTAATGCTAAATATACATGCCAAGCTTCAATCAGCAAGAGCGTGCATCTTAGCTAGTCTGTATTTGGTAAATCAACAGTAAACCCTATAAAATGCAGAAGATGCTACAAAGCTTTTACATGCTTAAGTTATCTCCAGCTTTTCTTCAAGTGCTTCCTCTGTTTGCCATTTCTAACGTATCATGATCTTTTCTTTAAGCAAAATTGATTTAAAAGCTGCTGATCATAGAAGATAAGTGTCACCTCACCTTTACAAATAACAAACCGTGGGCAAATACTCATTAACTGTTTTGTCCTCTTCATTTTACATTCACTTACTGCAAGCTTCAGCAAGAGGAGAAGCATTTCTGCCGAAGCTAAGATCAAGCACATATGTTATAATAAAAAACACAAAGCCAATAAACGATAGCTCTTTAAATCATTATTAAATACAAACATGTATTCTTATTTTACTATAATTATCAAACTAGGATTAATATAATCTTGTATATTGCTTCCCTTCACGGTGAATTAAATTATGTAAAAAGTCTCCCACTAGTATTCTTACCCAGCAAGAAACATTTTAATTGTAAATTTGCCTTTTGGAGTCTTTAAATTACACACACGCACATTAAAAAAGGCCAGTACTATGGATACTGTGTATCCACTAATCTGTAAATAGACTCCCAGTCCAGGACTCATCTCTGAAATGTGGCATCAATTGCACAGGCTCCCATTTAGTTTTAGTTGAATAAAGCCATACTAGATACGCAAATAACATCAAACTTGCCGGATTAGAAAGGGGCACCTCATACTCTAAATCATGATTGTCAATCATCACCCAGGATTAAGGGATATAGTTTAAAAACCTAAAAGCAAGCACTTCCTTTTAACTTCTGCCTACTGTGCATTTTGGATTATCGCCCAGAAACAGCATTACTTGAAACAAGGCTGCCTCCCTTCTACCATCTCCGGGAAGTGCACCTTTACCAGCGGCTTCTACCTCTGTTTGGGGGAAGGAAAGAGGAAGGGAAAAAAAAAAAAAGAAAAAGTCTGAGCAAAGCATACAATTTAGATTTGAGATCTACTGCTGACTGTGATTATATTTATAACTCGCTTTTCACAGAAAAATGGGGGGTTATTTTTGGCTTAATAAGTGCTTTCTGAACACAGTCACCATTCTTACCACAAAGATGTAAGGCAGTTAAAAACCAGAGCAGCTCCTCTGTTCTTACACAGAACTGGCAGCCGTCCTGAGTCACTGCCTTTCACGGGAAGGGTTTTGAGAGAATTACTTGGAATGCATTTCATTGTGTTACCTAAAACCAGAGCAGCATCCCATGGATAACTCCGCCTGCCCTCCAGCGTGCAGGACAGTCGACATTCCTGCTCTGGACCCCACCTCTCCCTCCATCAACTTCTCCAACGTTCTTCCTGGCTGAGCTACGAGACACTTCGGCAAAGCTGGAGTTGCCACTTCAAAAGTCTCTCGTCCTGGGAGAGGGAGATTGGGTCAACAAACGTTAACGTTGAACGTGTATGCCTGTTCCACAAACTGAGCTCAGGATCGGGTCACGAGCTGGGAAAGGTTTACGGGAATAGTTAACAGAACTGGCTGCTCTGTTTGGCCCCTATTTCATCACTTTGTACCTGATTTTCCAGGTAAACAGACACGTGGTTTTCCCTATTTGATGTAAAACTCTTGGGCTTTTGCTTATTTCTGCTCAACAGCTGCTATGCCAACTGATGTGCCTGCACATGCAAGTTATATGGAGAGCTGGACACAGAGGAACAGTCGTGGGACTCAAGTGTGGGCAAATCCAAGGAAGCAGGCAGGAAGGGAAGCTGTCTACACCTACATGGCCCTGCCTGCTCTCTCTGAGGGCATTTCCAGCTGTGGTTCTGTGCTTCCACTTCTTTGGTTTCTACCAGTGACAACAGACATCCCATCACTCACATCCGTCCTCGTGGACTCAGCGAGCGCGTGCAGAGCACTAAGGTATGCCACAGGATGCCACACACCTACCAAAGTTATTCAGGCATGTAAAGACTCTTCAAAATAATGAGATTTAAACACCCTGATACTTTTGGGGGTTTGAGTTTCTAAACTGGATGTTGCAGTGTCGAGTCTACTCAGCTTTCCATTGCAGATAGCTCAAATGTCCTAGGAGGTGGTCCTCCAAAAGCAAAGTTTTCTTCCTGTTTATGAGTGTGTGTATCTCCCCTTCTCTCTCTGTATGTGCTTATATTTATGCACAGATGTACACATACATTTCTAACATTTTGAAACATATGGTATGTACTGTAGTCAAGCAGTAAGGGAGAAAAAGACAACTGGAAGAGAATAAATTATCATCACTGCCATCCTATTCTACAAAAATAAATCAACTTCCACAGCTAATCAATTTTTTTTTTTTTATCCTAAATCAATATTTTTGGAATATCCTTATAATCAGGATGCTCACCAGAATCTGGGGACAAGGGTCATGTCCTCAGCTGGTGTAAACTGTCACAGCTGCATGGACTTCGTCTGCACTTCCGCAGTCTAAAGGAGTCAATGATCTTGCCCCTAAGGTACAGTTTATGGCTGCATACTGATTAAAGAAAATATACACTGGTTCTTTAAGCAAGAAGGGGAAAAAAACTCAGCTAAGGCTAATCTTATCAACATATAACCTTTTAATCAGATTATTGAAACAACATGTTAATTTATGAAAAGTTCAGCATTCTATTAAATTGCAAACAACGTAGTGAATTGCAACCCAACAGGCTGCTTCATTGAATTCATGCAGCCACTCCTGGCAAAGGCATTCCAAATTTGAACTTAATTAATATTCCTACTCCTGGTTTCCATAGTTTCTTTTTAAACATGAGTACCAGCAGAAACTGGCAGTAACTTTACCCATATTCTCAATAATAACCCCCCTCTGGCTGTCAATATGTATGAAAGGGAAAATTTTTTGCATACCCCAAACAGCCTGCCATTTTCCTGTCTTTTGTCAAAAATATGTTGGCAACTTTTTCCTTCTTTTTTTTGCTTACACAGCTTAAGATGCTTAACTGTTTCTCTGCTTGAGTTTCAAGCGAGGCAACTTCCCTCCTTTGTGTATTGGAAAGGGAGATCAGTAGCCATGCTCCTCCAGTCTCAGATGCCAGCCACACTGAAAAATAAAATAAAATAAAAAAATTCATAGATATGGGGAAAAAAAAAAAGAAAAGGTTTTACTTGCAGAATCATGTACTTAAGTGGCTAAAATGCTTGGGGAAGTGTTTCATATTTTCCTTCTTCGCCCAAGAACTTCAGAAATGGCTAGTGCCCATCTTGAACCAAGGATTTATCATTGTTAATATACTTTAAAGCTATTTTTCTATTCCTATACAAAAGGGGCCTGCCCTTCATACAAGCAATAACTGAACCAGCCTATATGCCAGAAACACAGACCAAGGAAGCCTCACTTCCTCAACAGACAGAAAGACAGAGAGAAGCACAGAACGGGATCACACTTGGGCAAGGAAAAGGAGGGAAGAGATGTTTCTGTCAGTGCCCCACTCCCACAGGAATTTTTCTGGAGGGCAAAACTCCTACTCTGCAGCTTAACGCCGCTTCCCCCTGCTGCATGATGTGGCCCCAAAACATTTTCCACTGTTACACAAGCCTGTTCGCTGAAGAACGCCTCATTCACAGTATCCGAGCCTGCATCCTCTGATTTCTGGGGAGGATTCTTTGCCTTTTGTGCTGGGACAAAAGAAACACAAGTATCATTCAAGAGCGTACCCATAGAGCAAAGAGTCCCCGTGAAGAATTTCAGGTAAAAATCTGCATAACAAATCCATCCTGAGCTCCATGCTGCTACAGGACACTGTAATAAAAATTAAACCCTCAAGCCTGGGAACCAGTTACTTTAGATTTATGCCTTTGGACCGCTGTATCACCTTCCATGGAGAATTCAATGTCTCTGTTTTCTCTGGCCGGGCAAACCCCAATTATTTCAGCCAGTGTCCTCACTTGCAAGCGGACTTGACTGGCTAAGCTTTAACCTAGGTGTGACTGAGGCGATGCTAGCTGGCAGGTGGAAAACCTGGTGAGAACTAGAGATGGGCTGTTATCCAAGGATTGGAGATTTATTCTAGTTCCTAATCCAGTAGCCCTACAGACTGTGCTTTCCTAGAAGACCACTTAATGGCAACAATTTGGGCACTTTTCAGCCCTTACCTGCTAGAGGACTAGCTGTTCCCTTAACGTACATCTTGGGATGCCTTGCACATCACCTCCATTACAGACTTCACAATTTCCTATGTTAGGGACTGTAAGTAAAGCTTTTTCCTAAACTGAAACCAGTGTGTAAGCTTAGGGTCTCACCATGGATATATCCAAGCTGATTCTTCTCTCTGAATTTCTAGGGGCGAGGTTTTTCAGCTCATTAATCCATTTTAACCAAATGAGGCAGAGGCACACACAATTAAAAAAATTATGCTCCAATAAATTTTGTGCAAAACATCCAGTGCAAAGCTCAGAAATACAAATTAGTGCCTCGCTAAAACAAAGGCTACAGAGCAAGCTCAGCAGGAGTTTGCTGTTTATCCCATCTGTTGATCAGTCAAAATGTGCAAACTGGTGTCAGGACAGCACATATATTAATACATGAGAGATATGTGAGATGTTAACGCATTTCTCACAAGGATCCACAACGCAGACGGCCACTCATCCACCCAGAAGTTGACGGACACAGCATAGCAAGATACTCCAGAGTGCTTTAAGGGAGTCTGAGAAGTCTTCAGGGGGAGGAACCTGTTGGACATTATTCCCCAGAAAACCAGACCTGTTTTACTCCACTGTTCAAAGAGCAAACTTTAAACAAAAAAAGCAATTAACACCTCCATAACAAAATAGGACTTAGATACACACAATCAACATAGCAGCCTTCTGCACCTTCTTTCCAGGGCTGTTAATCCCAGCCCGTTAAACACATTGTTCTTCACAGCCTGAATTCAATGCTGACCATGATTTAAAAGAAGAGGGGGTGGACCAGATGACATTCTGAGGTCCCTTGCAATCTGAATTATCCCGTGTCTGTCATATACCTAGGAATACGAGCACTAAGACCTATACTTGCCATGCAGCTAAGCACAGCCACAGCTGAACTGGCCAGTTACAAAGGTTGGACTACAGAAAAATCCAAATCAGTAAAGATTAAGCTCACATATGATAAGCTGGCTCAGTGACTCTATGCATACTCTCAATAGATACAGGAGACAGAAAGTTGATGCCATGATCTGACTCATCAAACATTAAACACAATAAGGCAACCTTGGGCTGGTAAGGACCCACATTTCATCCCACTGAGGCTGATGTGAACTGCAATTTCCAAGATTTTGCAGAATAAGACACCTGCCTTCAAGGTACCACAGTACAAAACGGTGGTCTTTCATCCTGGTATTCCAAATTCTTCTATTTTATTGAGTTGAATCAACTAGGCTCTGTTAGCACTTGCCTCCTGTGTCGCCAGACGGGGATACTCAAAGCCACCTGTGAATCAGGAGGGGACAAGATGACAAGCAACTGCTTGACTGACAAAGATCCTATTCTTGGAATAGTTCCTGTCTATCCTGCCAAATACGCCTTGGCTGAAGAGTGTGTGGTGCTTTGGGAGGAGGGATAAAGAGAGGGGAGGGAGTACTGAGGATCTGAACTGCCTCCAGGTAAGGTAGGCCCCAAGGCAGAGTCAAAAGAGTACAGCAGGTCAGATGGAAGAGCAGAGACTGAGCATCTGACAGATGTCCAGCCAAACTCAGGATTTTCTGAAGAAGATAAATAATTTCTTCTTTATATTGGTGGTAGCCTTCAGCTTCAGAGACTCTCAAAGTCCTAACCTGAAGGAACTGGTCTAAAAAAAGGAAGCCCAGGTGGTCCTTCGATAGGACAAAAGAAGTTTTGTGGCTCACAGCTCATAACACAGAGAAGCGCAGACACGATGGCTAGAAATAGCTTTCATTGTTGCACAGGGAAAAAAGTTATCTCATTCTTCAGCTCCCCTGGGAAGGGCAGCAGACATTATTTCTGTTACAAGCATTAGCTAGAAGACGGATTATGGAAAACAAGAAGGTGAAAGTAGTGCGGGCGCATGAGGGTAGCACATCAGCAGAGCCCTGCATGAAGCAGGCAGACACGAGGTGCACCCCAGTAGACTTTCAGAGCTCTGAACTATCAAAAAGCCCTAGAAGTGACTCAGACCAGCACGAGCACTGCAGAACTGCCCCTATGACGGAAAGTTCACAGTGTTCAGTGTGGAAGAAGAGAACCAGGAAAGAAACTTTTAAGGACAATGGAAGAAAATCTATTTCTACAAGAAACCAGTGATGGAACAGATGGATGGCATCTGTAGATTGTCTAACTTGTACAGTACCTCATTGTGCAATCTTGGGCAAACACACAATCATCAGGCGACCAAACGGTCAGACAGCAGCTGTCACTCATGCAGGCAGAGCTGGGATCCAAGGGGGAGCAAAAGGAGAGGGCCTGTTCTTCTCTGCCAAGGACCAGCAGGTGTGGAAGGAGAGAGATGCCAAGCAGAAGGGAACCAAGCTAGAAGAAAACTCATTTTGTTTGAAGTTAGCCAGTGTCAGATTAAAGAAATCAAAGACTTGTTCAGAGTAAAGCAAAGAGAAATAAAAGAAACATTTTTCAGATTTCAGTCCAAGCCTTTTGTCCAGTTTAACCTCTTTTCTCTTGTTCCTCTATTTGCTCGTTTTCTTCATCCGTCGCAGCAGAATGTCTCCTCCAGAAGAGGCTCATTCCTTGGCTTTGAGATCGCCAGAGTCCAAGATCAAAACAATTTAGGAAGCAGTTTTCGTGCCTGCAACCACCATCTACACTAACGTGCTTCTTCACACAGCACTGTCATTGGAGATAAATACATAGGAAACGCTGTGCCAAAGCAGCCAGAGTTACTGCGCAGCATTCGTAAAGACAACCGCTAAATGCTGAAAGGAAATATTTGCCTGCTATCAGAATCCTCTGTTCTCTAGTCTACCACCAGACTTCCAAATGAAACAAAATCAGCTCTAGATCCTTCCAGGAAAAAAGAAATCCAAGGAGCCAAGCTAGCTGAAAGGGCTGAACTTGCTACAGACAGTCTTCAGAGGTCAAAATAACAAGTTTCAGTGGACTTCCTTAACCTCTACAAGTAGGTGAGGCTACTCTTTAGGCATCTCATTTTAGCTGGTCCGAGCAAGTGGCTTACACACCTTCGTAACTGATGGAACAACGGAGACTCTTTTAGGAAGCAAATCATCTGTCCTACTTCAGTCCTCTGCCAGGATGAATCAGATTTGGATTACCTCCCTTCTCTCTTAGTTCATGCTATAGAGAGACTACACAGTTAGCACAGTACATGTTTAAACTCACAGAATGGGGATTTGGTGGTATCAGTCCCCCATGATGTTACCACGCCTTGAGAACTGTCCCACTTTTGCCTCTTTTGGCTCCAGTTACACCTTGCATGGCAGGGCAGAGTAGCTGTGTCGTCTCCTAGAATCTTGCTTCATCATGGAATTGGCTTCGTTCCATTTTTCCCTTGGAATCCACATACTCGAAAATAACACCCCACTAAATCAAAACAAAACATTTGGAAAAAAAACGTTATGTCACTCTCCCCTAGCTTCCTCAGCACATCTAGTTCTTTCTATGTCTACTTTACACAAAGCAAGTTCTGCCTCAGGATGAGAGCCATTTCTTGTCTTTTATGGCATGAAGAAATTTGCTGGCACTTAAAATTAAAGCAAAGCACTCTTCAATTCAAAGTTCGAGACAAGTGTAAGAGTGTATCTGACAGCACGCTATATAACTAGTGCAATTTTTTAAACCGAGTTGACAGCATCTTACTAGTTTCTGAGAGTAAAGGGCAGACATTTCCTGAGCCTACTTAGAACCTTATTCAAGTCCTGGAAATAAAGAACCAAGATGAACTCTCTTCCTTAGCTGATATTGCTGTTGATTTCTGCCCTCGCAACACGACTGAACAGTTGAGCACTAAGCACTCCTGTGGAATCGTTATTTTCTGCCTTCTCTTTTTAAGCACAGCCCCTAACGTTGCTAAATGTACCATTTTTACATGAAACAAAACAGAAAACTGCCCGCCTTCCTGTTCGTTACCTCATATGGTGGGTCTGAATGGAAAACACCAACATGGAGGGAATTAGGCGTTGCACAAAGAACAGCTCGGGTTTTCTCAACGTGCGCAGTGTCTCAAACGGGAAACAAACTCCGTTTTGGATCACATCGCTGCCCCACGAGGCATTTCTCGCTGGTGGTCTGATCTCAGGGCATGTTCTAGAATAATTTCCTAGAGGGAAGCTGACAGCTCTTTCACACCCTTCCCCTCCTCCCTACGCACAACAAGCAGTACTATTCTTACAGGATTGCTATTTATCAAGACCAAATAAAGTAATTTCCTTTAGAGAAAAGTGCCTTCGCAGTCTAAAGACTTCAAAGGGATCTTTGTCCATCCCTGTAGGGACTACCACCACCTTGGACACACATCTTCTTGGTCCCCAAAACCCTCTGTAACTTATTTTCAAATTTCCAGAAAAGAGGTCTTTTTTTGTTGCTAAACAAATGCATCACCTCAGCACCTACCTCATCAAAAAATTGTTACCAGCTAAACACACTCCACTGTCTGCTACACCAGTCATGGTAGGTTTTAATTTGATTAGTGATTGGGCTAAAAGGAGCTAAATAAAAACTATAATGCCCAAGAGCCACTTAGACTTGTTCAGACGCTTTAAATACCAAATCCCTTCAGCAATATAACATTATCTTTACAGACAAAACTGAGTTTAAAAGTACAAATCTAATTGATCTCAAGTGCATTGGAATTACTATATTTAGGCATTGGATTATGTACTACAGAAAGCCTCATGCTATGTAAGCAACAAAACTAATTGTGGAAAGACAAAGGTATGTGTCTAACGTGCTTATGGACTTTTAAAAATTCATATTTCCATTGAAGCTGTCAAAGTTACAGCTGCTCACACCAGCAGTGAATTTGGCACAACGCCCTGTACGTTGAGCAAACATAAGCTGGCTATTTCTGGTCTCCTTCAGAAGACCTGGACTTCAAGCCCTGCCTCAAAATTACTATTTAAGGCTCTCACTGTTGCAGGAAGAAGAAAGCAAATTAAAAAAACCCAGCAAGTTGATTCTCAACAGCTAAGCAAGACTTCTTTTTCCTTTAGACTCAGCTAGGGGCTCAGTTCATACAGGCATTTATGGCAGATGCTCAGACACCACAGAAGGATGCCATTACGCTTTTAAAGAAGCTTTTCAAATGCAATATGCTATTTCAGAATAAACAGGTTGCCTAGACAAGAGGAAGGAGCAATGCATCCCCACAGCCACTTCTGAGATTATTATATATCAGTGTGTACTAAAAAAAAATGGCACAAAAAGGGAGATTCACTAATCCAGCTGAACTCACGTCTGGCTGGACAAGGAAGTTACTTTAAAGCCTTTGGATGGATGCGGAGATTCTGCTGCATGCAGCTCAGCTGCCTGCCTGCAGACGGGCATCCCTGGGAGGGAAAAGCAACAAAATCAATTTTTTTTTCCTAAATACAACCACATATCTGCATCTCAGAAGAAAGCAACTTGCAGACAACGTGATCCAAGACAGCCCTGTAAAACTTACGGGCTCACCCCATGTTGCACTTTCTGCTCAACATGGGATTTTTCCAGTGACGACACAGCCCAGAGCGGAGTCTCTGCTCTCGATCCTCCTTCATAAAAGGAGATAGATTCACTGGTTAAACAAATTAATTTCACTTTCAGAGGCTTCCGGAAAAATGCATTAAAAGGGAAAAACAACAGCTAACGTAGCAGGAGCCAAAATAGGTCTTAAAATTAAAAAAAAATCTAACAGTGATCTTCAGTTAATTCAGGAAATCCAGAGGGAATCCACCTATTAAGCACCTAAAGTGAGTTAATACAAGGAGCTGGGCTGGGTCTTGGAGGTCTCGTTTCAAGTTTTTTCACAACAGGTTAGGGACAGCAAGAATGGATCTGGATCAGAAATTCCACAGAAGAGCAAAAATCCTTCTAGGCAGAAGGGCAGTGGTATTTTTTTTTTTTTAATAAGAAATTAAAAACACACACGCTGGGAAACAAAGTTAAGTTAAATCTGGCCCAGCTTTACACATTTTAACAATTCACTCTGCTGTCTGTAGAACACAGCAATATAAATATTGCTATCTCTGTTAAAATGAATTATTGACAATTTTAATACATGTTGCACAGTACATATTAATATAGAAAAATACATGTTATCAGCAGTGCAATGTTGACCATGTACTAATCCATTCCACCTGCTCAAATATTAGTGCAAATAATTATATATTTGTAATGCATCATTGCTGTCTAGTTCGAATCTCTGCCTCCAGAATAAATGTCTCTCCTCTGAAGTTGTTTGCTATTATGAGTAAAATGTTATATATTCATACTCAAATTGACTTTGGGTGGATAAGTAAAATGAGCAACCTTCAAAAATCCACTCACCTAAGACTTAGCAAGTCATTTTAATGAACTGTTTACCGTTAAATGAATGCTATAAAAATGTTTCAAACACAAGCTCACGTTAGCTGGCTTCTCTACAACACTCCAACACCACACGGCAAAACAGCGAAGAGTCCAAAATGGTCATCTTCAACTGGCACAACTGAGAGGAACCTCAACCACGTCTTTCAGCAGGAGCTATTTACCCTGACACCGTGCAGTTTATCTCCCCATGAACCAATTCTGGGGGTGACATCTCTCCACAGTCTCATCTTTCTTTTCAGACAAAGAGTTGGCCTTGATTGAGGCCAGAAGCTTGGTAGAACAACAGCTCCTGTCCCCAACGGGCTGATGATCAAAATGGGAGAAGCAGACGTACAATCAAGACACCGCAAGGGCTCGGTTGTGTCCTTGCCTAGAAGTGGAGTTGGGACAAGGCTGAGAAGGACAAGGGTAGTCCTGAGCTTCTCAGGAATGAGGCAGGGTTAAGGTGAATAAACGGCAAGGGAAGAGCGCGATGCAAGCAGTCAGCTGACAAAGACACGAGGAGCAGAAACAGCCCTCACAATTTACAGAGCCCTACGCTGCACACAAAGCGGAGGAATGAGAAAGACCGCCACCTCTTAGTCTGTTCTGTTCTTGCTAAATCCAGGTTTGAGAACAACAAAACACAGCACGAGGCAGCTTTCAGCAACAGCCACTGCTGCTGTGATGGTCATCTCTCAAAACAGGATTTGTTTCTTCACACTCTGGCTCCAGCAGCCTCATGGACAATTCTGTTTTTCAGTGAGAGAGAAGCTTTAACACTTCAGGAAGAAAAAATAAAAAGTAAAATAGAAACTTCAAAAGAGTATTGGATATTAGAAGAACAGCTAAACAAGCACCTACAGCTGTGGGTCTCAAGAGATGGTTACACATGCTCTAAAGCTACATTATTGGGGTGGAACAAATCTGATCCCACGAGGATGACAAATTATTGCTCAGAGCTACTGGACCTTTTCAGACAGCCTGCACAGGACAAGCAAAGACCTCTTGTGCAGCACAGAGGTCACCCAAAAGCCTCACGCTACTCTGCTAGTTCAGGGAAGAGCATGTGGAACCATAGACCTGCAGAAACGAGAGACTAGGGGGAAGGCAGAGCAATAAAGGGAAAAGGAGCTGAAGTCCTCCTCCTACCAGGCTACATATGGGTGAAGAACCACTAGATAATATGTAAAGGTCCCCCAGAAGCCATGCTGCAAAGGTGAAGGTTTCTTTCTCTTTGGTAGTGCGGTAACAAAAGGGAAGGGAAAGCACAATTCTGAGCTCTGGAAAGGAAAACAGGCCACAGGGACGTAAAAGCTAATAGAATAAAAGTAGAAACCAAGGCTTCCACACACACTAAGGGCTGTATTGACACAGAGTAAGCAGTGCCCCACACAAGAGAAAAGACGACAGGCAAACACAGCTGCTTCCCCACTCTAAGATAAGCATAAGACATGGTATAGAAAATTCCTACCACCAAAAGAAATTAGAATGGAGGGGGAAAAAAAAAGACAAGCAAAGCAGTGAACATGAGTGGGCAGATCTGGCTCCCTCCCCTCCTTAAAACAGGTGTAGAAACAGCAGGAAAAAAAACAAACAACGTGCCAGCCTTGATATCCCAAGAGAAAATAGTCCAAGGTAGACAGCAAAACAGAAATCTGTTTCCATTCACAACCAGCGCAGAGGTGGTGGTGGAAATAATGCCTGGAAGCCAATATCCAGTAGAACACGAGGACGGGAGAGGTGCTCCTACCTTTCAGTTGTCCTCTCGAAGAGTAACTTTTCATGTTGGTACCTGGCTTATCCTTCCTACTTGCTCCTGGGACAAGTGCAAAGAGCTGCTATCGGCATCTAAAATGAGACAGGTAATTATCTAGGCATCCGCTTCCTTCCGATACGAAAAGCCATCACCACAGGCTGGTTTCCCTGTCCCTGACCAGTTCAACTCAAGTGCTAATACAAATAAAGATAGTTATTGCCATAAAAATTTAATCCAAAGAGCACGCTGTTGTTTTTGGAATTTGTCCTGACACCTAAAACTAGGTACATTAGGTTTAATATCATGCACATACTGGATTGAGAAACCTGGAATTACGGGTTTCTGAAACAGGCCAACGTGTACCAAATCCATGAAGGAAACCATCAGGCCTCACTCTCTTCAAGGCACTTGGTATGATGCAGAATTTTTGCCACTGACTTGCAAGACTTTGTACAGAAGCAGAACAATCAGTTCAGACAACTCTCAATCACAACACCCCCACTACATACTGGAGGATCACTCCGCAGGCAGCTGAAATGGTGAGTTATCTCTGACAGATAAACATTGAAGCAACCAGCGATTTAAAATGACTCTGTGAAAGCTAAGAGGAAAAAAAAACCCAACCAAACAACAAAACCCAAACCCCAACCCAAGCCCTGTTATCAACAGCAGGATAAAGCGACCTGCCACCTGTCAGCACCATGCCATTCTCAAATCAAGCAGCCACTTACCATCATCCAGATCACTGTAGTCTTCAAAGAGAAAAACAAAACACCTCAGATCATCAAATTCTCCTTCCCTCCTGTATTGCTGATGCATTTCTACTCCTCACAGGGGAAATAAGCAGCGCTCACCTTCGCAGCGTCACTACCTGTCCTCCAGAACAGACATCCTCTCGTGTAGGGACAGCCTCCACCTCTTGAATCCAGCTGTCCACGGACGAATGAACAGCTCCACAGCAAAGCATTTTAGCCAGCCCCCCTCCTCCACAGGCTCACTTCATTGCAGGGTGGGAAGTAGCTCTGGAGATTTTAATTCCAGTCCTGCTTATTCTCCACAGTTAGTGGGTACGTCAGGTTCCTATTAATGACATTTTAACCTCCTCCTTCCATGCACTATGCTACTTCATTTAAAACTGTTTGCTCTCCATATCTTTTTAGTTCACACCTTCTTCACTTCTTAAATTTCATTTCTAAATAGCTGGATATTATTTTTCCAAGCACTACTGTTTCTCTTTTTTTTTTTTTCCTTCTATTTTTATGTGTGTCGAGAAGTATTCTTACAGAACACCAACTCCTTCCTGCCCTCTGTGCATATACAGACAGAACACCATACCAAATCAGGGTAATAAATTATCGGACTTGAAAATCACAGCTTATTTTCCAGCCTACGATAGTTTACTGCAAAGTCATTTTCACCAGTTGCAGACACCATAATTACACACACACACATCCCTCCTCTCAGGCACTCATTTGGCTGCCAGCCTGTTAAATACCTGTGTTGAAGGAGCAACCATTAGAAAGACAATACTTTAACTCGTTACATGAACATTAAAAGGCAGACTTGTATTTTGGATAGTACTTTATTGCATTCAGGAGCCACTGGAAATATTTTCCCAAATTACATGCTGTAAGAGCTCTGGAAAAGGTGTGAAAATTATGGTTTCCCACCCCACCCCAATCCAACCTGTAAAGCAAAGTTAACTTCCTGACAAGGTAGTCTTCTCCAGAAATAGCTCTTCCAGTGTGCGCATGGGGAGATTTTTTAAAAGGGGAAAGGGAAAATTCACACCAGTAATAAAGTTGGTCAGTAAAATTACTTTTATTCTTTTTTTTTCTTTTTTTTTAATAGAAGGGCTTATACAACTGAGTATAAAGATACTTGAAGAACATGGAAATGAAATGAAAAAGGTGTCTGGAGGGAATTCTTTTTATTGAGGAAGAGTTTACATATCTAAGTTTAAGTATTCACCTACTTTGCGCTGCCTCCTGTTAACAGGCATAATGAAAATATTGCACTGAGCCTATGCATGGAACACACAGCTATTAAAGCAAGAAATATGGTACATACATTTCATACAACCTCAAAATAATTCAAACAATCACACAACAATTTCTGAAGCACTTCTGTGACTTGCAATCTGAAGACGATGTTCACTGTTCTGAGGTGTTTACAAATTGACACTCCTTTGTAGAAAGATTTTTGCATTGGTTAATAAAACCACAGCCTTAAAATTGTTGGCTTTCAGTTACAGAGGTAACGGCGAGGTATCATCTGAATTCACATCAGAGCTTTTGAGAAAAAAAAATAAAAAATTAAAAAAAATGGCAGCAGTACAAGCACGTGCCTCTTCCAGTGTCCAAAACTTTGTGGCTTTGCCACGGCCGAAGAAGAGAGCTACGCAGCTCAGCAAAGCAGCCCGTCTCCCCAAATATTTTGAGACAGTCTGGCATCCGTTCTCTTGTTTACTGACATAATGCTCTGCTAAATATAAAATAAAGCAGAACAACCTCAACCGACCAAGAGAAGTTTCACACACGTCTGTCAATATTGGCTACACCTGGGAATACATTAACAGAAGAAAATAATTTGACCGAGCCATAAAGTAAATTTATAGAAATGCTGCTCTGAAGATGTGAGAGAAAGTTTCCAGAACATACACTGAGGCCACAGGAGAAATAAAGTGTCACAGACGGTTTTCTCAGGGATGATGTAAGTCAGACTGAAGACACAAACCACAGCAGTTCCAACCTGTTTCCCACAAGAGCTCTGGATATTGGTCTATTTACAATGATTTTCAGTTGCTTGTGGAAAAGCTGCCCCAGATGCTTCAAACATCACTCTCGTTTCAGTTCACTACATGTACACTACGGGTCCATCTCAGAAAGACCTGGAACAAACGCTGGAGCATAACAGACACAGAAGCAGCCCGTCTCAGTATTAAAGTTATGATCAGTGGAAGAGAAGCTTTTGCACACTTCAACATTTCATATTGCTCAGGCACTGAGGATCAATTATCTTCAGCACAGGAATTTTCAGCTCTAGGTTTCTGCTAGAGCTGCTGTCCATTCCACCCACGTATGAAAAACCAGGCTACATTTTATCCTTTCGCTGCATTGTAACTTGGATTTATTTACATACAAAAGGAGAGAAAGTTCTCTTACATTAATCCAGCAATGGGCACCTTCGCCTTGTATTAAGAATGCCTTAGGGAAGGCAGCTGCATTTACCTTTCGAGCATATATAAAACTCAGTGTGCCAGTATCAAACAAGCAGTAACGTCAGATCAGACAATGCCAATACGTTCCAGCGGGCCCTTGACTATTAGGTACAAAAAAATCCCAACCAATCGAAGCCAAAGAACCAAAAAAAAAACCAAAAACCCTAAAACTTTTCACCACTTTAGTTCTGTTTAGAATGCTACACAATTAATAAATTACATCTTTCTGGGATACTGTTGCTTTTACTCCTACATCTCAAAGAAATTCCAAGCTAATTAATTAGAGCAAGAAATTACATTGAGCAGGATAACGTTTTAAATGAAAGAAATGACTTAGAAACACCAATCAAAGATAATTTGATTATGATTAGCTGTGCTGAAGTCTAAGTCATTAAAATTGATGAAGAATGTTTTTACACTGGTCTATTCTATGTAATCCATTACCTACGCTATGCTCTGTAGTTCAAGTCTAACAAATGGTATCTGATAATTCAATATTGAAGACTAAAATACTTTCAACGCACCACTTGCTTTCCTACACCGACATGTTTCCAACAAAAAATAAAATCAGTAGCAAGTAGATTAGCAAACTTCTTCACTGGGAGAACTTTAGCTTACATAAAATATTCAGACTTTTACCTGCTCACCTTCTACATAGTCATGTTTAAATATGGCTGCTGCTGCTTTATTCTGAACAGTCGTTATCCCACAAAAGTTACAACCATGGTTTGGTAAGAAATCATTTCCTGTGCTTTCTAACAACTAAGGCCTGCCCGAAGGTACAACACTCCTTTCCATGCTCTCAGCTGAAGTGACGAGCGAGACGAGCAGACCTATAATCAACACGCAGCTGAACAAAGGAGTGAAGGATGTTCTTGTCCAGATTAGCAAGTTGTTCTCCTGAGCAAACTTGCTTTAAATTATCCGGGGCTACAACCAGAAGATTGCAAAGTGCATGCAAAGTATCAAAGAGTTGTAACACCAGCGCGATCTGTAGTTAAAAGAGAAAAAGAAAACAGATGAGTTAAGAATTGCTTGAAGTCTCGTAACACAACATTCATCTAGATCTGAAAGAGGATTCACACCTATCGTTCCCTCCTCGTGCGCATAAACATACACACGCACACATACATGTGTGGAGATGCACACACACACAAAGTGACACACAGAACACATGATGACGCAAACTCAATACTACTTCAACACACACACACACAGGCTGCAAGCAAGAAAATGCACAAGAAACTGGTCTTCAGGTCACGATGAAGAACTGCTCCTCTAGTGACGGAATAGATAAAATCGGTTTGCAAACCGGTGATGTTCAAATAGAAACAAACTATTTTTACAAAGAAAAAACATCTGATTAAAAATAAAGTCCTGGTGCTAATTTCAGCACGGCTGTACAACACCAACCTGCACATGCTTACCTTGAAGTCTTTGGCACACTTCCTATATTCAGCCACGTCGCAGATAGCTAACATGCCTCCCATACAACTGTAGGAATATTGCTGTAGGTGCTCGTAGATAAGACGATGAAAGCGAACTCCAAGCTCCATCAAAACTGTGTCCACATTCTTACCATCCATAGAATTTCTAATCTTTTCCACCTGCTTTCTAACATAGCCACAGACTTTAACACAAGCCTAAAGAAAAAAAAAGAAATTAATAAATTAGGTAACTTTTCAGAAATCTGTTCTTTTCCAAGTGGCTTCCGCATCACAAGTTGAGCATCGGCCTTTAAACTTCCCACAACACATCACTGAAATTAGTAATTTTCCAATTAATAGTTTTATTTGCTACATAAAGTACATTTATGTGGCAAATAAAAACACAAAATGCAATTAGAAAGATGGATGCAAGATAATATTCAATTAAGTTATAGCTCATACCAGTTCAGAATAGAACAGCTCAATCTGGTATTTTAACTCACACAATGACTGACCAAGGAGGGGCGAGAGGGAGAGGAAAAGTGACTAAAAACCTCTTGTCAGCTGCAATTACAAACCCAAATTAACAGCCATGCAGGCACCTTCACCCTTCCCACATAGCACCAGCCTCTACATCCTCCTGCTCCACCTCTCCCATTCCCACCTGGCTGCAGGCATTCAGGGAACACTCTCCCAATGACTGTAGCTTGTTCTCCTCTCTGCACTGTTCCCCAGCAAGAGAAGCCTGACGTACCCCAGCACTACAGTTTCTCTGCAGCCCACAGGCTGGGACACAGACAGATTTGGTGGTAGAGAGAGAACGTTCTGCAGCAAAGAACATTCATGTCATACCCATGAAGCTTTGTCACACTCCTGCCACTCTATTGGGAAAAGCCACTCAGCAATTAGAGAGTACCTGGTAATTGATTTCCTGAAACTGATAGCTTAAAGCTAATTATCAGCTAAAAACCTTGTTCCAAATCTGGGCCTCTTGGGAGGTGGGGAAAGAGCATGACAGTTCATCCAGCACCTACTGATTTTTATCTGACACTAGATAGAAGATTCCTCATGTTCCTTTTCAGCTTGAGAAAAGAGCCCACAGAATTTAGAGGTGCTTAGTGGGAAACGGAACAGTTAAGTAAATCAATCAAATGCACGTGTTGTCTAACATGTGTGTGGTAAGGAACATCCTGTACCTGGTAACACTCAGAAGCAATTAAGGCTATACTGATGAACTGAGACTTAATTTACTTACATTAGTGTATTGAATCAAAACATTGTTTTCATCTTCTGGTTTAAAATCTGTCTTCCTCTGCTCTGCAGCCAAGATGTGCTTCATCTGTCCAATCATACAATTCAGTGTCCTTTAAAGTTACAAATGCGGATTGGGTTTTGAAGGGAACATTTTAGTTTTCTTGGATTTTTATATTGACATATGTTAGTGTGACTCTACGCAAAAGCAAGCATCATAAATCAAGGAAAAAAACCCCAGTACCTAACATTTGAGTAATCTACAGAAGATACTTTAAAAGCAAGTATTTATTATAAGAAACAAGCGATGCTAGGACATGTCAAAGGAAATAATTCATTTGACAAACATGCACACACACATACACACTCTTCTGAAGTTGCAATGCAATTCAGTATAGAAGATACACTTGATTTTAAGTAAGCATAACTGCTTGCAGAAAAAGGAGAATCAACCAAAAAAAACCCCAATCATCCTAAAAAAAAATAAAAAAAAAAATCTTTCCTCCAAGTTCAGCATCTTGAAGCACAGCACACAGCAGGCTGGCCAGCTGGTTTTAAAATGAACACATTAATTATAATGTAATCTATTCAAATTTAGCTCTTCAGAGAAATTGTGTAGTGATCTTCAATGCAGAGGGCATCAGAAAGTTGAAGGAAGCATTCCAAAGAGTTCAGCAGAATCAGATCACGTTGCGTATTTCTCAGTAGCAGGCATCAGGAAACATTTGGAAAACAAAGCTCCTTTGCCAGAGCTTGGTATTTCTGTTTTTTCAGAAATTTAATAGAATTTTATAGTGTCATTTATTTCTCCCTCATAGGATTTATCTTTTCAGAACATTATCTGAAGTCAAGGCCCTGGTTTACTTTTAAGTCCAAACCAAAGGTCAAACAGCAAAGCAGGCAAGAGAGGCTGTGCACCTCCCTCCATGCCTGCCTTTGCCAGGAACCTCCCCCTGTCCCTCCTCTCTTTTTTTCCTCCTTTCTTCATCCCCCTCATACCCCATTTCAACCTCTCCAGAGAAAACAGAGTCAAGGCCACGACAGGCCTTGAAGGATTCAGGTTGATGTTAAGGGGAGAAGAATATGTACGTATCCAACAAAGGTCCTTTTCTCCTACGCACAGAGCTCAGACTTGAATTCAGGCACACTGCATTCATCAAGCCACATATCAAGAGAAACAAATTACATCTTACATTTTCCTCAATTTCCATTTTCACTAAATGCTCCCAGAAGGCTATTTATACAGAATATATACTAAAAGAATGGACTAATTTTGTTTGGCTAATAAATCGCTTTTACAGAGGTAGGCAATTGCTATGAAGAGCATTCAAGAAGCTGCAATTTGACTTTTACAGATCGGGTAACGTTAAAACCATCAACGTTTAGAAATCTGCTTTTCTTTTTTAAACTCGATCATTCCTTTCAGCAAGTCAATCAGTTCTGAACAGCATCAGTAACACCACAAAGGCAGCATGTAGGCAAACACACTTCACATTTAACCTTCATCTCAAAAATAATAATCTCCGTTTCATATGGGCCAAAGCACAAGTGTTTTTGAAGCCTGAACCCACAAACCTTTGAGCACATAATTTTCAAAGAGGGACTCATTCTCCTAAGTCATACTATCACTTTTAAGAGAGTAATTATTTTACAGACTATTCTAACGCTGATGACCTACCTGCATCTGTCTACATCTAAGGTTATGGCCTTAACGATTCAAGTATTCCAAACTTGGTGTTTAAACCTCTACGGTCTCTTCCAATAGGAGCAGCTAAAAAATCTCAACTGGCACTTGCACATCCTTTATCTCCACCTTTCGTTTCTTACCTACAGAAGATGCAGGTGCAAATAATAAATCAAATCTCTTCCCCATCTCTCTACAGAAAACACCCAGCAGGATGCAAATACAACGCCTGCTTTTCCTGTACAGTGCTGCTCTTATCGCTCTCCAGTATGGTGTGATCTTTACTAAAACCTCAATAACGACTTCCAGAGTAGACCACGTTACTCTCACTACTCACAGGACGGTTTGTTACTGTTACTGCAGAGAGAAAACGGGCACCAAAAGCTGAGCTAACATGTTCTAGGTTGAGTAATGCTACCCTAAAACACAGGAACACTACATGCTTCCCGGGTCAAAGTAAGGCATCGCACAAAAGCTCAATTTCCTAATCTCAAGTGTGCTAGTTTGTTATTTTCCTCTGCTGCAAAACAGCTACGATTTTAATTTTTTTTTTACAGCTATCCCCAAATTTTTATTTGGAGGGGAAAAAAAAAAAAAAAAAAGATTAAATGAGTCACAACCTCAAAGCAAGCCAATGACAGGATCAGAATTATTCCAGGTCTACAGATTTCTATGACTAGGTCTAATCCACAGCACTGCACAGATTCGAGCAATTCATGTAACCTATTTTTGTCAAACTTTGCTCCTAATGGAAATCCTGCAAGTCTTTAACCTATTTCAATCATCATTCCACCCTCCTTTAAAAGTAGAAAAAAGTAGTTTGACAATAAGGTAAAACTGAATTATTGCTGTCTTTCACCAAAATGAAAATCCTTTAACGTTCTTCTAGAAGTATTTATGGGTCAGAAATCCACCATGAAAAATATGACCCTTTATAACAAACAAAATTCAAATTTCCTATGCATAATAATGCATATTTATGGATTTTTTTTTAAAAAATGAACAATTTGGCATTCAGAAATAATTCACCCTTAAAAGGAAAGCTACATCACAAGGAGTTTTAAAAGAATTAATGATTAATAGAAAGTTTAAATTCCTACTTGCCTATCAATGCCCATGTCCAGCTTCACTTCCATTTGTTCTATGATATCCTTTTTCTTCTGAAGGCATTCAGATAATTTTGGAGACGAACTGCAACAGTACACAGAGGATTGGGTGTGTGACAGAGCGTTCAATCATCAAAACAAATTTGTCTGCCGAGCCTGCTACTTAAAACAGGATTTTGTGAACACTTCCTATCCTGTGAGAAAGGACTGGTCTAGATGGAGCGAGCTGGCTTCAGAACAACAAACCAACAGCCTGGAGAGACACCTGACTCTGAGCAGGGTTTGGCGGTTGTGGCAGCACCGGAACACCCGTGAGGCAGCACTCCTGAGTAGAGCCCTGCAGGTTCTGCTGGTCCCTGGCAGGCAAGCGAGCAAACCCAGCTTGTCAGCCACCCTAACTCACAGCACATCAAATCACAGGTTGGAAAAGACCTCTAAAACCATCAAGTCCAACTGTCAACCCAACACTACCACGACCACCAAGTCACATCCCCAAGTGCCGCATCTACACATTTTTTCAACACCTCCAGGGATGGTGACTCCAAAACTGCCCTGGGCAGCCTGTTCCAGTGCTTCACCACTCTTTCTGTCAAGAAATTTTTCCTAACATCAATCTAAACCTCCCCTGGCACAACTCGAGCCCATTTCCCCTTGTCCTATCACTTGTTACTTGGGAGAAAAGACTGATTCCCACCTCGCTACAACCTCCTTTCAGGCAGTTGTAGAGAGCGTTGAGGTCTCCCCTCAGGCTCCTCTTCTCCAGACTAAACAACCCCAGGTCCTTCAGCCGCTCCCCATCAGACTTGTTCTCCAGATCCTTCACCAGCTTCGTTGTCCTTCTCTGGACCCATTTCAACACCTCGATGTCTTTCTTGCGTCATGGTTCCCAAAACTGAACACAGTGCTCAAGCTGTGGCCTCACCAGTGCTGAGTACAGGGGCCTATTCCCGCTACACATACTATTTTTTTATCCAGGCCAGGATGCTGTTGGCTTTCTTGGCCACCTGGGCACACTGCTGGCTCACGTTCAGCCAGCTGCTCACCAGCACCCCCAGGTCCTTTTCTGTTGGGCAGCCTTCCAGTCGCTCCTGCCCAAGCCCGTAGCAGGGCCGGGGGTTGCGCATTAGTGTGCTCTGCTCTACCTCAAGCGTGTCCAACCCGCAGATGCCAACACCACGCAGCTTTCATCTACTGCACGTCTGGCTCCCACGGCACAGCCAGCAGCTCCCTCCGCAGTCTGGGAAACTCCACAGCCCTCATACCACCAGCTCACCCCAAAGTGAAGCCACAAACCCCCTCTAGTCTTGATCTGTAATGTGGTAGCGAGGTCTCCGAGGAGCAAATTGCTTCTTCTTCCTATCAGTCCTCACGGAGCTCTCTATCTCCCATAAGTTCCCAAGGAACTGATTCGTTAACTTCCCTCTCCCTCATTCCATTACATCTCTTAATAGAGATGAGGAATGGAAAAAAAAATGTTTTCTTCAACAGAAGTGGCCATTCACAAAGGAAATGCTAATCAAATTAAAGGTACCTGATCAATGGCATCAGATGATCATTGAACTGCTTGTCAAATAAATGGAAAATAGTATTGGCCTGGTGGACAACATCCAAGAAATAAAGATTTGCGTTCTTTGAATCAGAAGAGGGAATGCCTAAAGCAAAGAAGGTTTCATTAGAATCGTAACAATATGAGTTCTTATAATTAGCATGGTGATTTTTTAAATATGCAGAATTTTTCCATGAATACTTAAATCACAGGCTTAGTTTCAAAAATTCACCACGGTGCCTTATAGAGAATACTTCTCATGCTATATCAGGTAATAACCATAAGCACTGAAATATCTTCCTTTAAAAATTTCTAAAAGTAAAATAGAACAGCCAATTTAAATATTTCTTCAGAACACAAGCTTTAGGCTTTCATGTAGGAAAGATGTTGACATTTTAACTTCTTTAATACAAGGAGTTTTCTTATTTGCTGTCACTCTTTAAAATGCACAGTATACAAGCAAGCATGGAATTTTTATAAAATCTAAGTCTCTAAACCTTAGTATAAAAATATTCTCCTGCTACGGCACAGAGAACAATTAGAAGAGGTAGGGAGTGCTGGTGTCCCAATTTCTGTGATACAAATGTTTTTTGAAGACAGCAGCACATTTCCCTCTGTGCATCAATTCCCCAAAATGGAAGTTACACTTTAGAAGACATTAAATGCTGACTCCCAAATACACAAAACGAATTTCATTTAACCAATAGGTTTTGAACAAGGCAAATCAATAAGGCACAGCAAGGCCCTGTAAAGATCATCTGCAGAAAAAGGTCAATCAAATGAAATGCTCAGAAAATATTATACTCACCAGCAAGGCCCGTTTCTAATGCATAATCGATGTGTTCAGTACATAAGAAATCTACAAGCATAGAAAAAATTCTGAAGGCGTTCTTGGGTAAGTCAGATGGATCTGAGAGCTTTAAAGAAAAAAAAAAAAATTATCCTAAAGGTCAGTTCTACATATATTTGAAAGTTTATCTGATATTGCATAGAGGATAAGCTTAAAATCTAACAAGTATTCCAGAATAACTGGAATTTAATTCTAAATGATGAGTATCCATACCAAGAACTATTCAGAAGCAGCCGTTAATATCAATAAGCCCTTCAGCATTAACAAGTAAACTGAAGCTAGGATGCTACAGGATGCTGCAAAAAGCAAAAACATAAAGAGCTTCTGATAATAATAATAAAGGAAATAATTCATCAGTACTCCTTAACACACAATTGTCCAGAAGTAATCTCAGGAATTACCTAAACTGCATACACCAGATGCTGGGAAAATGTATACAGAAAAAAAAATTTTAAAAAAATGACCCTATCCATACCTTGTCTTTCTTTTTCTCTTTTACTACACTTCTGCCACTGACCACAATCAGGGACAGGTCTCTGTGTTAAAGAGACCTTCAGTGTCACCCAGGGCAGCTGTTCTTTCATCACCCCCACACTATTGCGGATAAAAATAATGCAGATTCAACCTCAGCTACGTTTATCACAGCTCAGCTGGAGTCAATGGAGCACGACAATTTTTTATTAAGTGAAATAATGCCTCCACGCATGCAGAGCATCTGTGCCTTCATGAGCTGCAAGCAACTTGGGATTTTGGCAAGCAACCTGTCAGTAAACACCTTTGCTAAAGAAAAACGTGACAGGGCTTTTGAACTAAGAAATACGACTTTGGTTTTTAAGGAATTATGTGAAGGCTTTACGAAGCTAGGAGTAAGAAAGATTACTACTGCCATTCAAGTTAATTTACATAACACTCCCAAAGTTTTCTGCTGTATTCCCAAAGAAACTCAAACACCAAATGCTGCAATATACAGTTATTCAGAATTACCAACTTATTTTTCCTATAGCACTCCCAGCTGGGATAGACACTGTATCTGTCACGTAATAAAAATATTACAATTAGTTACCCAGGGACATGTTTTAACTTCTCTTTTGCACAGTGAGTTGCCCTGACCACAGACTAAACCCTAGCAGCATGTACGATAATGGGGTTTTACACCTGTAATCCTAAAGATCTCCTTATGTGCCAAGATCTGCTTAGCACTGGTTCCCACCCCAACATATACAATTGTTTTCAGACCAAATAGAAAAACAACAACAACAAAAAAAGGTTGTACACAATTAGAAAAAGTCAGGAAGGTGGGCATCCCAGTGCGTGCAGGTAACACTGCTGCAGGTGTATTTTCTTCTTTCTTTGGCCCCTTGAAGTGTAAGAAATACTAAAACTTCTAAACATCTAAAACGTGAAGATTTTCCGCACTAAGCTAAATTAGAACGTCAGAGGCATTAAAAGGTCAGAAATCAGTGTAGTCAGCTAATAAAAAACTCCTGGCATTTAAGTTCACAATTCAGTTTTAAGCAGTTTCCTTTACACTAAAGTATCAGAGAAACAGTGATTGACAGGCAGCAAACCCAGCGATTTAATCAGAAGCAAAACACTTTTCTTTTTGTTAGACTAAAGCATTTGAAGAACAGTAGAGGGTTACCAAAGTAAACCATGTTAAAGATTATTCCTCTCAGTATTTTATTGGTTATATTTTCTAATGCTAGAAGAAATAGCACTTGACACAGGAAAATAAATGTTGAACTACTCACTGTATTTTTTAAAGCAGGAAAAAAAATTACACCAAAGGCTTCAAACTTTGGGTCTAATTTAGTAAGAAAAGCAATGTAGACAATAGGTTTAACCCTGTTGCGCTTCTGCCAAAACCAGACAGTATTAAAAACGAGAAAATACAACTAGATTCACATTTAAAAAGCAAATTCTTAGCCTTCACCATGACCCTGGTTCAGTGAAAAATACAAAAGATAATTTGTTTGATAACATCCTTCCTTCCCATCACATTTCAACTGAAAATTGAACCTCAAGATTTAATTTCACGCACAAAATTATACCGCTAAGGGCGATCACAGGAAGCAAACTTACCCTGTGACACCTTTCAAAAGCTTGTTTAGTTTCTTGCAAAAGGTTAACCACCACTTCTTGCGACAGAAAAGTTTCTCCATGTGTGTCAATACTTGGCCCCAACGGCAAGTTTGTACGTTGCCTTATTCTCTCTTTGAGGTCTTGAATACTAGAACAAAGATATACCAAAAGAAGATTTCACCGTGTGGAAATTTTGATGCTCAAGTTCAACAGCGTTGAATTGTTGTTAACTTAAAAACCAGAACCCGAGACACAGTTTAGGATACGCAAGCATTAAGACAGCCTCGCAAGCTTAAAAAAATGGCCGGTAAATGCAAAACTACCACCTCTGATCCCATGGTTAACTGTGTTCTACCATGGCACTCTCACACCATGGGACTGGGTACTGCCCATTGCAGAATAAGACTGGTTTCAAGCGAATGTTACGGCACTTATGCTCTGTGGACGAAGTGTAGCCTCCACACAGACTGACACCTTGCACTTTCGAAACACTAATGAGAGCTTTCTCTCTCATCCACGCCCACAAATCCTCTCATCCTCATCCACTATCTCCTCAGCAGTCCTGATTTAGTCAAGCATGCTCCAACACATTTCCATGCATAAAACAACCCATAAAGTCAGTCACTACAACCAATTTAATTTTCCCCTAGAAAATTAAATCTTCATCTGTGGTTTGGTTTTTTTTTTTTTAATTCATTTAATTACTTTGCGGCTGCTGTTCTCTCCAAATCACTTCTCATGCCTGACACACTGAACCCAGTAGCAATTGGAAAGATGCAGTAGTCTTATCACCTCTGCTTCACACAAGTTACAAATCTTCCTTTCCCGTTTCTCACTACTCTTTTATTAGAGTATCTCTACCCTGAGGATAATGAAGTCTTGTTTTACCTTTCTCTAAGTCCATTGCATCTTCCGGGCTCATTAAGAGCTTTCTCACTGACATTGCTATGGTCTTTTCCCCTTCCTAGGTCTTGGGAGGGGACCACAAGACCTGGGCAGGTGAAAAAAAATGTACGCTTTTAGATACACACATATACATGCTTTAGGTACCTTAATTTTGCTTCAGTCCTTTTGTGGATCTGGATCCTAAGTTGAAACATAGGTTTAACTGGTATTTTTCACTTCCCAGGAGTTTATAAATACCATGCATCACCTTTCACATGTACCGAGAGCGATATACTTTTTTTTTTTAGCAGAAATTAACATAAATTATAAATTAATTATAATATATATATATTAATATATATATTATTATTAATATATATATATAATTAAGCAAATTATAAAGAAAAAAAAAAAAGCTGTAGGTCATTTCAGAAGCTTGCTCTTTTGCAGTTCATCACTGCACATCTGACACGGCAAATACTACGTTTCTCCCCTTGCCGCCTCCCTTCCATTCGAAAAGCACAAGACTTGACAGAAGAAACTTACCCTCCGGTGCCAATGGACCTCTTCTGGTGGTTTTTGGAATCATAATAGCGTTGCAGAATCATAGCGCTCCTGCTTTTCAGATAGCCAATTTCCACCTCAATGTAATTCTCCAGGTAGGAAATGAAAATGGATTTGATAAGCTTAGACAAGAAAGTCTGCTTATCGGTACCCAAGTTAAATTCCATCAATTTGCTTGACAGATTAGTAGTCCTTTATGCAAAAGAAACAAAGCAGGGGAGAGGAGGAGAAGGTTGAATTTGTATGAATTACAGCATTACATGTTTGTAAAGTACACAGCACAACGGAATCCTGATTGCGATTAAGACTTCTCGCAGCTTTACATTTAAGCAAAGAATTCCATATAATTCACGTTTAATTACATACAGTACAATTACAATCAAGTAAGTTGCCAGTGAGTTGCAGAGGACCGGGTTTTGCAGTTTAAAAATTATTCTCAAAGATCACTTTACAAAAAAAACCAACTTCCCATGAAAAGTAATAATGGCAATTTTAAGCTTTCTTTAGGAAACTTAACGACCATAAAAAAAATCTCAATTTTTATGAGTTTAATTTTTTTGTTTGTCTGCCTACATCTTGATAATAGATTGATCTGTTGCAAAAGAATATCTACAACAATTTCATCATCAGTGTATAAATACCTTGTATACAGATCATAGAGATTCTTAAGATACTGTTCTGCATCTGATTTCCTGTGCTCTTCTAGCTGGTCCTTCACGTAACTCTGTAAAATTTGGGCACATCTGTTAGATTAACTACCAACTTGCTAGACTCTATGTAGTTTACTGCAAAGTCTTACTTCAGGTAATTTATATAGTCTTTGTTTTAAAATCTCTAAATTACAGATCCCGCATTATCTACAGATAGAGTTAAATGTATTTTTTTAGAAGCAAATTATTTCATAACACAAAGCAGCAGTGTGTGAAGCAAAGACAAAAGATGGATCGCTTTGAAAATACTCTTGACCAACCAACACAAAATCCACGCTTTTTAAGACTAAAAAGCCCTGGAGGCCTTGGGGCATTTCTTCCATGACAGTAAGCAAAGGAGATGCTTACATATTTGCTTATCATAATACATATACAAAGCAGATACAAGCTTAGAGCCTTCTTGTCACTGAGTATTTGGACAAAAATATTATCTACCATCAAATACTAAGTCGCAACTGACACAAACTCTGAGCTGAAACACAAGTCCAATCTCTACATTATAAGGAGAGTAACACCTACAGGGAAACTGCTTTTTGGAATAGTCATGTTGCTCACTTTGCACACTTAACTGAATAGATTTCCAAGATGGAAAACTTAATATTTTCAACTCTTCCAGACTTTCCTATAAATATTGCATTAGCTGTGAGACAGTATTCACAACCTAAGTTATTCTCGCTACTTTAATGCCAACTTCACAAATGAAACCCAATTCCAAGAACGAACAGATTAAAGATACTTAATAGATGTGAAACTTCTCTTCCTGACGCGTTCTTGGTAGGGGGCATACAGAAGAAATCGAGTATGTGTGCGACATCTTGTGAATTAGTTAATGAACACACTGATTCCCTTATAATTCTACACACTGAATTTAAGTATTTTCAGTTGTGCTACATTCAGAGCACAGGACGTTTTATTTGATATAGGCTTGATTATTTCTCTGAACTGTTACAGAACAATCAGCTGTGATCCTACATCCTTATCCAGGATTACAAACATGGTAAATTCTCATTAATTGTTATTACTAGATACAATATTTTCAGACGAAAAGCCTCCTCAGTGAACTTTAGCATGTTAAAATTGGAAATACCTGAAGTTTAACTTCAAAGATATTTTGAATGAGTTTGGCTAACACAGTCTCTGGATTGCTAAAGACTTCTCCAACTTGTTTATTCACTCGTTGGCAGAGAATGGCTGCATCTTCAAAGACGTCATTCCTCAGGAATGCACCCTAGGGTTTCAGAAGCAGATTTCACAATACATTCACAACCCCCTATATGACAAAATAAATCAACACCCAAAGAGATACATGTAAAACAAAACACATTACCTCTTGACACTGTTTTATGTACACATCAACGCAATGGGAATAGCCCTATGGAAGAAGTAAAATAATTCAACATTAAAGCATGTTCTCCACGCTTTCAGTATAGAAGGAAGTCAAGGAAATATAGCACCTCTGAAAAAGCTACTGCAAAAAAATATAGATTCATCCAAAGCGCAGACTCTTTCAGACCCATTTTTGTCACGAAACTAGCATTAACATCACTCCTCTCCACTCCACAGGGATATACACCACAGGTTTCAACATTCTCGAGCATGAAAGTCAGTTTGCAAACATACAAGAAAATATTATCTTAGAATGGTCTCTATCAACACTGACTCCAATCCCCCATCATCCACCTCTTATTCTCCTGTATTTGCTTTAAAAATAACGACGTGTTCCATCTCAAAGTTCTAAGCATTATCTGATATGGTGGTTGCACCCCTGCAAATATGTTCACTTGCAACAGGCACTCACTGCACCATGGGTTGGTTTATTTATCTATTTACATCAAACCCCTCAGTTTTTACCTTAAAATGAAGTAAAACTGCTGCTACTTCTCTCATTCTGTAGATTTCACCTCTCCGCTGTGCTCCGGTAAACTCTTGAATTAGCTGGCACTCTAAATCATGGTACTTACCTGGAAAGGGAAGGGGATAACAACAAAAATCCATCAGGCTACATAATATAAGCACTGACAAAAACTGTAATACTGACAGTATTGCATACTTCCTTAATCATCTTTAACAATTCAAATACAGGAATAAGGATTGAACTGGAGAGATAACTTACTTGCTATCTTTGATTTTACTTCAGAAAACCTGTTAACAACAGAAATACCACGATTAAATTCAAATCCACATCACAAGAGAAATCACAGACATCCCAGATCATGAGTAACAGACACTCTACTTAAAAGTTACATGTTTTATATCCATAAACACCTACAAGCATCTAATTCAAATCTCGCATTAAGTCAGCACAGCAAAATTATCCCATTAAAAGTCTGTTAAGCAGTTTAGGATGTGTATGTAAAGATGATCCTACAACACGAGTGTGTTCACACAAATTCGAGAATAGAGGAGAGAGAAATAAGCACACAATCCACCTCAAAAGCTACATGAATCACTAAGTAAAGCACCAAAAAAGTAGACAAGGGATCAGAAAATTAGAGCTATGCGAAGAATTTGTTTTTAAAGAAGATGTTCAGATAGAATTTACCTGTCAAAAGGCAGTTCCTGTGCAATCAGATGCAGTTTCTGAATAATATCTGCTGCCTCTTTAATCTGTTAAGGATAAAACACGATAGAATTATTAAAGAAGGTCTGATTCTGAGTGATTCCTTTCCTTCCCCCCTCCACTGCCCAATTTTCATACATGTAGTTCCTATTTCTAAAGCTGGCTGAGTTGATACAGCAGCGGAAAACACCACCCCTTAAAGTTCCTGTGTGTACTTTTATAAAGCTTAAGCCTTTTTTTAAAAAAAAAACCCATAAATTTATATAGGTCAAAACATGATAAAAAGTCTTTTATCATAAGTTTACGTTGGGCATGTCTGAGTAGGTGTCTAAGCTACGTGGACAAAGACCTCATCACTGCACTATGCCAAAAATAGCTGTGCAGCTTGCAGACCCACAGTTCCTCAGGGCTGATTAGATCAGGATGTGGCTAGAGCAGTCTCACGAAAACTTGCGCCCTTCCATTTGGGAATAAAAATATAGAACCGTAACACAGAGCTGCCTGAACTGCAAGATTACGCTTTACAAGTGGTTAGGGTAAAAGTCTTACTGACTCGCAATCGACCTGCAGTGAAATGGCTAGCAACCCTTTCAGACGGGTCAAGAAAAGCACTTGGGCATTGAATTCTTTGAAATCGATGAAATTAGCTGCAGAGCTGTCTCCAAAAAAGCCAGGACGATGCTTGGCACAGAGAGAGCAGGAGGGGTAAAAAGAGGATCAAAGCAGGGCATAGTTGGAGTTCCTCACAGTTCTCCCAAGGAAGGAGAAATATAAATTGTATTAGAAATCGTAAACTCTGAGGTCCAAAACAAAGATCAAGATCAAAGTCAGTTAATCATGTATCTACAAAATTGGAATAGTTGCATGAAGACAAAAGCTAACACTCATAGAATCATTCAGGTTGGAAAAGACCCTTGGGATCATCGAGTCCAACCATTAATCCTACTCCACAAAGCTCACCCCTAGACCATCTCCCCCAACACCACATCTAAAAGACCTTTAAACACACCCAGAGATGGTGACTCAACCACCTCCCCGGGCAGCCTATTTCAATGTCTGACTACTTTTACTGCAAAAAATAAATACAGTTAATGCACCATACAAGTTTCTGCTAGATCCTGGACAGTAAAACCTTTTATCATTTATTCTTCCACGCGAAGTGCACCCAAGCAGCGCTTGGCGACTGTTTCACTAGGCTGCCTGAAACTATCGAAAACACCAATTTGAAACTGTGGGGAAAGCAGCTGGTTGCAACTGAAGTTCCGTGGATTTAAGCACGAAGCACTGACTGGCACAAACCAGGCACAGCTCTGGGATGGCTTTACGGGCTTTATTATGGCTGTCTCGGTGACTGGAGGTCACCTCAAAAGGGACAATGAGAACTCTAGCTACCACGACCAAGCAAAATCTCTGTGAGTTGACACAAGAGAACATGGAGAACGCGCATTTTATCTTGTTCTTCTTGTTCCTCCAAGGAACTGCAGCAAGAGGAAGAAGGAAGCAATGAAATCCCATTCTCAGAGCAGGTTGGGATGAAAAACTTTTTAAGAGCAGAACAAGACACACGGGTAAGAACGCAGAGCACGGGAATCGCACTCGGTTGGTTGTTCGGCAAAAATGGGCGCTCTCATCGAGTACATCCCTTCTGCTTATTTAGAACAGCTTATGTTCTGAACTGTCAGCTTACAATGGCCTCTTAAGTCAAAAGCAGCTACGCTCCTCAAATAAATCCAATGAAACAGCAGTTATTTCTATTGGCTTGCAGCAACCTTAATACCTAACTAACAATTGTGACCATTGCTGATGTCATTAGAATAGTACAGATATTAGCAGTTATTTACTGATGTTACCAGAAAAACAGCCATCCAACAACGACAAAAAGCCCAAACAAACAAAACGCCTCACAAACACAACATTTTCTTTGTTTTCTCTTCACACAATAGCTGTTAAGCAACTTAGGTTTTATTGAATTCAGGGCCTTTTCTTATGTGCAACAGAAGCCATGGCAAATCAATTCTCCACGGTTTCTACTTAAATCTGGACATCTCTCACTTTTAATTGAATCAGGCTTCTGTAAACTATTATATCAAAATAAATACAGAATCTGTAAAATGCAACTTGAGAATATCTATCTGTAAATACATAGATACGACATATCAGAAAAACATCTGAAAACTTGTGGAGAAATAAGGGCAACAGAGAATTTTAACACAAACTATTTTTATGAACAAATTAAAAGGCACTATGGAATAAACCTGAGTATAGAACATGCACAGAGAAAAGGATGTAAGAATAACAGTAAACACACTGAACACAGGACAATGCTCTTGCACGATAAACAAGTGAGCTGTCAGGTCATTTTGATAGTTTAATTGTTTTAACTGGAATGATTTCTCACTTCAAGACTCTTCAGTACAGGAGAGGGACTGGTTAGCTGGCAGTGCAAGGGAAACAATTAGGATTCAGAGGATGAAGACACGTAACACACAACACGCGACAAGACGGCAAAGAAAAAAGCTTTCACAGAGTTAGAAATTGCTCAATACTGCTGGGGGGAAGTAATACGGGAAACAACAACTGGAGTGTAGGGTGAAAAAAGGAATCCACCAGATTTTAAGAACTGAAACTGCTGAAAAAAAAAATTAATTCCCTAGGAAACTGCATTGTCACTCTTTTCTTGCCCCTCCTTTCACGGTATCCCCTGCCCAGAACGTCTCATACAAAAATCCACAGTTGTGAGGGACATAATAGTAAAAAACCCACAAAACATAACATCCTCCGAAACACTATCTAAAACCCGCATCAGTTCAACGATAGGAAACTCTGAAAAAGCATTAAGGTTTCACATTTAAGAAAACCTGTTATCAGCCCATTCTTTAAAACTATTTTTAGTTCAAAGATATGCTACGATGTGATAGCACATGGCTCATGTCTCGGTAAGAAAACGTGTATCCAGAAAATCTTGTTTGTGTTCCCACACGCTTCCTCTGCAGACTCCTCCTCCAGAGTTACTGAATATCTTGGTATTTTTCAGGGTGTATAAAGGCTAATTCGTTTATCAATTTCCAGGTTTACGCTATTTATCTACCAGGTTTTCCAGATCCTCCAACAAAAATTATTATGAAACTTTAAGGTATAAGTGAAAGCTAAATTCTATATAAGATTCCTCAGCAGACAACACATAGTTCTAACTTACGCTTTGTTATTTGCTGTGTTGCCATAACATTATTTGTAAATGAATATTTTATTTTCCCTTAGGAAAAAAAGGAGAAAAAAGAAAAGAAAAATCTATGCAGATCTAGAAAACACCATCCATAGAAGAACTTTTGTTACGATGAAACCCTTCTGTTTCCCTTGGAAGTTTTTAATGTGCTCCCTCTTTGATCAGGTCAAACTATCAACTGGTAGTTACCATATATACACAGATCATGAATCGAAAGTCACTATGCAACACACTTCTTGGCAACACAACTATAGAAAATGATTAGTTTTTCATTTCCCCAAGAGATACCTTCAGCTCAGTAGAGGGGGGATGACTATTAACCTATTCTCAGGTCCTTTCTGAGCTGCATTTCAAGCGCATATTTTTTTGCTGAATGTGCAAACCCAGATTTTGCCGTTCCCACATACTGTAATTTTTTTCCTTACTACAATCCTACTGCTGTACAGAACTTAAGGAAAACAGGAAGATTCTTCAGAACACACCTCAAGAAAAACCCAAACCAGCAACTTAGATTTCCCTAAGCAGTCTGAAAGATAACATGTGCCCTTTTGCTTACAGCTGGACACTTGTCCTTCAGTTTACTTCTATCAGCCACACTACTCAGATTGTATTTGCTTCATGAACACCCTCTTGAAGCACAAGAAAAACAAAATACTTTAACACTGCTTTGAAGTTTTCCTGCCTGGTTCCTCTAAATTCAGAGGGTGGAGACATAACCACAGGACTACACAAAGCCCAAAGGCATGCTGTGACAAAAAGGTATCCAAGGCCAGTGGACTGACCCAACAGAGTGAAGTTTCACAAAGAAGTTTTATTCAGAAACGTCCTGCATTACAGGGTGGATCTGAGGCGAGGGGTTCAAAGGAAAACGGCAGATATTGTATGCACTCCAAAGTTGCCCTCCCAGCGTTTCTCAAATCTCCGATAATTTCATAAAATGAAAAATGCCAACATTGCCACATTAAGCATCACTGAATACAAATGCTTTATCAGCAATCTCCAGCCTAGTGTTGTTAATTTACATTTCAGAACAATGAAACTTTAACAAGTCAGTCACTCACCGTTTTGAAGTCTGACCATGGTAAGTCATGGTAGCAGCTTGTAATTAGGGCAGTACTGCTTATTGCTTTGAACTGCTTTCATCCCGCTGACAGCTCTTACCTTTTCAGAGTTTGTAAAAACATCAGACTTCAGCTCTCCATCCAGAAACTCATTAAAGTATTTCATCAGCTTCTGAGCCTCCACAGCCCGTTGCCGTGGCGTGTTTACCCCCTCCAGTTGGTCGCCAAGGTGACAGACCTTGGTTGCTACATAGCTGATGTGCTCATCTAGTTCTTGGAAATGCTGGAAGGCAACCTGGGAGAACACAGACACAAAACTCACTGTTTCCATTTACTGTACCTTGGGGAACACTAGATTTACTTCATTAGGAAGCACAGTGAATGCAAGCATCAGCTTTCCAGGTGCTGCACCTCACAACTACAGAACGACTCAGAACCACTAATTAAGGGCACACAACTGCTTAAAGTTTAGTGTCTTCCTTTAAACTACTGTGAAGATTCACTACTTTCAAAATAGCCAACGCTCATGAGTGGTACGTGCAGATGAGCTCCTCTGACAGAGGAAATTGTTTTCCATCAAACTCTCTTTATTCTTATCTCACACAGTAGCATGCCATAACCAGAAATGTTAGTAGAGCATGTGATGCACAGCCTAGCACCATCCATAGATTTTACCTGGTTGCTTTTCTGCAGCTCTTGTACCTTCTTGGCAAACTCCTTTGCTTCCTTCTGGCATTGCTGTTCTAGTTTCTCCACCTTTCTCTGAATCCTTTCATCCATTACCTGTAATTCTTGGATATGATTAACAAATTCTTCCAACAATCTGATTTGAAATAAAATACAGGAAAGCAGAGTTTAGTTTGAAAGACATTGTCCTCCGCAGAGAGCTTAAAAAAACCTCAAAGAACTTGCCTACCAGGCTGATACAATGTCTAACTTGCAAATGCTATTTTGGTTTAAACCACATCACCCTAGTTGTGTAGAACTCTAAGCCTACATAAAAACTACGTGATCATATAAGAAGCGGGCCAGGGAAGAGAGCAATACCTAAATATCAACCACTCAAGCACACAGCTCTCCCGCAGGTACAAAAATCCTTATATACTCACATTCCCTAAACAAATATCATAAGGACCAAGAGAGCTTAGGTCACTACATTCCTTCAATGTAATGGCTATAACATGGGAATATTTTCTTCTATACATGTTACTGTAAACGTATAACTCAACATCCTAATAATAGGCAATGAATACAACCATACAGTCTCATAATTTTGTTTTGCTTATAACTAAGTTGCCTCCTGACATCACTTCTTTTCCTCCTATAACATACACCATTTTAAGGGTTTTTTCTGTCCTTTCCCTTCACTTTGATTTTGCTTTCAGATTCACATTTTACTCTTCCCAAACATAGAATAGCTGAATGCATTCTTAAATTTCCTCTATTCTCCATTTCATTCTCAATATCTCTCTTTCTCATTCTTGTTTTTGTCCATTCTATCCCATTCCAGTCATCTTTTCAGCTTACGGTTTTACCAACATCCCAGACACTGATGCTCAGGGAATGGATTATTCCCAGATTCTCCATAGCCATAAAACTCAGGCTAATAACTGAAACCATATGAAAGATTTGATAACTCTGCTGTGCAGATTTAATGTCAAAGAGGAGAGGAAACAGGAATCCCTTCCAGGGGGCTATTTCTACACCACTCAGGAATCTGTATTTTCACATATACTCTGTTCAGAAGGTATACTGTGAACATGAAGCCCTTCCCAACCTGCAGTGTTGCTGAAAGGCAGAATGAGCACGCTGTTCATTTCCTGGCTCCTCACACACAGCCAAGAGTGGCAGCAACCAGAAGGGAAAAGCAGAACATATTACTCTACTCTCACACGACTCCTTCCCAGTAACAACAACAGTACCTCTCCAGAGCCTTCTCCAAGCAACATCTGACTCTCTTGAGCTGCATGAAGGGTAACTGCATTTTCAGTTCTAACTTCTGCTGCTAAAATGACTGGCTTCCACCCTGCTGCCTGGAGCAGGTGAACTGCCTTTTTTGCTCATTGTATTGATCTAAAAACTAATTTCAAGTAATATCTTTACAACAGTAATTGACTTAGAGGCACAACTTATTAACGGAAACTGGATTGCAACAGATATTTATGACTTCTTTCCTCCACTTCCTGCTTGCAAGAAGCCCAAGAGTAAACATGTCACATTAGATCCCATAGAAAATGACAAGAAACAGACTTCAGTTCACACAACTGTGTTTGAAATAAAACTGAAACAATAGTAAGTGACACAAAGCATACTTCAAACAAAAGCCTAAAGAAGTGCAGATACTTTCTATTCATTTTAACAAGGTGATTCAGTTCAGTTCAGTTGTTTTTTAAACAATTATTGTGCCAGTTCAGCCCTTATTCAGCAATAGTACTCAATACAGTGAGAAAGAATCAAGTAGGTTCAAGTATGAGGTAGTTGCCAGTCACGTTCCTCAGAATAGACATGAAGACTCCAACATTCTTTCTACTAAACAAAAGCATTGTTTCCTAAAACCAGAAAAAGAAAAACATAAACCAAAGGGTCTGTTTCTTTTTGATTACGAATTTTGGCTCCCTGCCCAATACTAGAAGATCCTACAAGAAAAATATTTACTGTTGCAGGATTCTCCCACTTGTCCTGGAAAACATGGAAGTGCATCACAGAAGTCAACACAGGCAAACCAGCAGAAACATAGAAGACACGTTACACTGGTATTGGTACAAATCATTAACTACCCTGAAGTATATACTAGGTACAACCATGGGGAAAGAGTTGTGTGTTTCCAGTCTTGTTCCTGCTTAAATCACATGTAAACTCTGCATATGATACAAGCCCAAGACTGAATGTCAAGAGCTCAGCCAGAATTCCGACAATTTCCTTTCTCTTCTCAAATACCTCCAAAGAGCCATACGGCTCCACAAGGAATGAACTTTGTCCATGTTAATGAAGCATTTGTATTTGTTTCTGAATAACAATAGCTTGTCTATGAAGTTAGAATTCTTAAGTAGTTCAGGAATTACTATCTCAGGTTGCTACAAACAATCTCAATCTGCAATAAGATCACATGGATGAGAAGTCACTGAGGAACAGCTATTGCACTTGCTCGGGTTATAATCACGTCAAAAATGTAAACATTTAAATTCATTACGTCTCTCAGAAGACTAAGAATACAGGTACAAAAGCTAAAAAGTAGCACTATCAAAGACAGACTCTTTTCAAAACAAAAGAGGATCCAAAGGTTTGCTCTCCTTAAGGTAAGATGTTGAACACTGTTGTATAAAACTGTGCATCTGAACTACCGACGCATCACTCAGTGCTGGCCCAGCAACCAGAGAGCTTGTTCCTCAGGGTGAGGTTTCTCAGCAGAGCCAAGCCAGCTCACCACAAATGAGAAGGTCCTGCACCACCTTCTCCTTCCTGGTCTTGCTCCCACCCACATCCACACTCCTCAACACACAACTAGAAAAAAAGTAGGCTTTTTTTTGCTTGTCAGGTTAGTTTTCTTACATTTTATTAAACTTGATTAGTTTCTCATGTGCCTCAAGCTAGCTCAAGATGGACCCTCACAGGCTGCACCTAAGAGCAAGGAAGATAGGTACAAGCTCATCTCTATTGAGCAGCAACAAGCTGTTCAATGGATACAGACTACACAAATTCTCCCAAGTTCAGTTTAAAACAATCTAAATGAACATTACCACGTTCCCACCTTTCTTCCCATCCTACCTATTTGTGCCTTTTATTTCCACCAGGACTGTAAACTACTGGGTCTTAGAACCAGCCACCTCAGGGAGCTAAACTAGCAGGAAACTCATTAAATTGACTTGACTATCATAGCAGTGAAGCCTCATATTATGCTTTAATCTGGCAACTCTAGTGCTTCCGAACATTCATGTCTGACAAGGTCAAATACCACGAATTCTCCTTCATTCAAAAGGTCTAAATCAGAAAGTGACTTTCTCTACTCTTGTTAACTGAGTAATTGGTTCTGAATAATTGGCTCATGGTCACAAATTCTAGTAATTCTCTCGAATGAAAACCTCCTTGGACACACACCAACACTACATACAGGCTTTCTGTTATACATGTAATAAAACTGTACAATTAGAGACACATGCATTTTGACCATTATACACTTTCATTTTACCTTTTTGGATCAAAAGCTTCTCCACCTCTGGAACCTCCTCCAGGTGTTCTCCATGCCAGGCGTTCAATGTATTCATCTGCCACAAAAGGCTCCTAGCCACGGAAAAAAAACTTCTTACAACGTGCCACAGCAGGTTTGTTCCTTAAGCAGCTTCTTACACATCATTTTGAAAGTGTTTCAAAGCTCTACTACAATCAAGAACAAGTACAGCATTGAAAATTACACCAGCACACCTCTTATGTTGACCTATTTAATATAGAGAACACTGTTGTTAATATGGTGGGTTTGAATATCTAGTCTAGAGATTGCCAGACTACTGGCAAAGAATTTGTTGTAGGTCTGTGAAGAGTAGGTTCTAAATTACCTGTCCTTATTTCCAGGTGAGCTTATGGCTTGTCGTTACAAAGTGTCTGAACCATGCAGCAGCTACACTGATTTGAGATATTACATCACAACACCCGGCCATCAGCCGAGGCAGCAAATCAGATCCGAGAACTGATCCATCTAAAAAATTACGTGGCAAAGTGAATTGCTCAACTCTCTGATGCGGTTCGCAACAGGGCATCACAAGCAGAACTGACCAAGGCACCACACTGTGGCAAAAATAGTGTGAGATTGCCACTGGACAATCTGCAGCTGCAGAAACAAAGGAGATAGAAAAGGAAAAAGAAAAAAAAAACACAACACAAAACCCAAAAAATATCCGAGTAAGCACAAAACCTGATTTTCCCAGAAGAACAATCAGGGCATGAGTGATGCTAAGAACATCAGGTTACTCAAGTTTCTTCCGTAATACTTGCTGGATCTTCCATAAAAATACCACACAACAGTTAAGATTATTTCTCCACCCAACAATGTCTTCTGAAGGTAAAGACCTCATCACAAAAAACAAACCCCTCTTATTTTAGTTGGCCTAATACTTAAACCAGCTCAAACATTCATTCACACAGTTAATATTAAACACTCAAAACACAGTTCAACAGTTGTTCTTCACTAAACTAGTATTTATCACTTCAGCTTCACTGGTAATGCAGCAGCACTGCTCAGGTGCTAACATCAGCACATCTAAGAACAGTAAGCCAAGTATTCTCACAACCACCAGGATTTCATGGAAAGCTTTTAAATTACATGCAGGGATGGCTTCAAAATTGTAGAACACAACCCAGCACAGTCCTTGATGTGGATCTGGCTAACAGTGGTATTTGCCACAACTCATCTCTGATAAAGAAGCATGTGAAAATGCCACCATTGCTATGGATAAAGCTCAGTTTAAAATATAAAATAATAATAAAGCCGATCTCTACAGGTATCAAATTGGTTCCTATATCTATAGGTCTAAAACTTTGTCAGAAGTAGTAAGGAGGGGAAAGAACAGAATTATAGCGTTCTTTTAATAACTAAAAGCAAGGGCTGAAAAGCAAATCTTGCCATTTCAAGCCCTGTCATTTCTCAAAACCCATCATGCTCTAGTCAGCCAGGCCCAGCTATTAAACACAAGTATAAACAGTTTTTTTAAACGTACTTTGCAACACACTGAATCCTGCTAGACAGGACAGAAGTTCCACCCTTTCAACAGATCACCCAGTAACTCCTCACTTAAAGACTGACCAGAATAACTGTGTTGTGCTCAGCCTTCTTGGCTGAGCTTCAGAAATAACTGGATGACACCACAAACAAACCATTTCTCTAGAAGTCGCTCATCTGTTTAACCCAATTCTCCCCGATACACAACAATAAACTTCCCTTATGTGAATCTCTTCTGTCAAAAGTTATAATGCAGTGTTTTCACACCAAATATAAATTCTCTCCTTATGTCTTCTTTACATTTAAATGTTCGGGAACGTTTTTGCAATTTTAATTGCAGGCGAAATGAGCCATTCAATGCAGTAACATTCCCTTCAGGGGAGTCCTCCAGCTTCCTAATTACCTCATGGCTCTTCGCAGCACTTCTTTATATGAAAATCACAACCACAACCTTTCCTCTAAAGATCCCGTAATTCGGCTGGAGTACCACTCTACTTACAAGGATGCCAATGCCAAGTACAGCACGATGGAAGAACTCTCTATAAAGGCTCCACTGTTTACTCATGCTCTATGCTTGTATATGGTATTTTACACATTTCCCCCCTCCTTCAGACATTCACATTAAAAGATAATTCACATACACACACATTATGACCTTGAATTTCGGGGGGATTTTGCAAAAGAAATTTTGCAGAGTTTTTTCTGCAAGCTTATCAAAGCTTCCCCTCCTAAGGAAATCTGATATACGCTCCCTAGACTCTCAAAAAAATTTAATAAAATAATACTGCCAATCTTGCTGTATCCATTATGCCTCTATACCCCTCTAAAGCTCCCTTGAACCTACGTGTACAGACAGTACCTGCAGCTCCCTCCCTCGCATCCCAAAAACCAGCCAGGCACATGGCAACAAACACTGCGGTTGACCCCAAACTCGGTGCTGCCCCAGCAGCCACGAGGCCAAACCGAACCAGCACCAGCCCAGTGGCCTCAGCGTGTTGTCCTCTTCTGTAACACTCATCCCATCTCCCAGTCTGCCTCTCTCCTTCTGCAGCATCTGCAAAAATTATAAACCTGCACTTTGTTTTAACAACCCGACACATCAGCAAAGTGTTAATTAGTTTAGTTAGAACACAGATTCTCCTACTGCAGATTCACTGCTATATGCAGGCGTAGTAATACTTTAAAGGGGCATAACCTGAAAGATCTCTGGTTTTCAAGAACACTTTACATAGGAGACCTGTCCTTCGGCTTTTTAATCACATAAACCCTGTTCTGTATCATTTAAGAAGTAGTAACTGCAGGGGATATTCTTCCATGCAGAATATTGGCCAACACAGAAACGAAATGAGCTTTTCCCTCAAATTTTCAGCAAAGGGTGTGCTAAAAAACAACCTACTTGATCTATAAAGAATAAATGAAGTTCAACAGTGCCTTTTCAAGACATGATTTCACAGGTTCCACTGCAAACTCAAAACTTTCTAGTCTTGTTTGTGTATCGTATCTTTCGTACACATTTGCTCTTTTTAATGCTATCTTGATAATAGGGTTACCTATAGCTGACAGTCTAATTCCTATTTCAAGTCTCCTATCCAGTTCTGCAGAAACTGCTGAAAACCAGATATTACAAATGTCATTTGCAAGTCCTTTGCCTGTTATCAGATGTGCCCCAACAGTCAATTTCTTTGCAGCTTTGAACTTCTCTCTAGCTCCAGATGAATTAACGTGATCCTATCCATTCAGCCAATACTGATTCAATAAGAGATATGCCTGAAGTGGATGATAACCTGGTTTGATCTGGTCTGTATAAATGAAACTAAATTGGACTTAACCACATTAAACAACAGTTTAGAAGTAATCACTGCTAAATTATGCTTTGAGTTAAACAAAGAAGAGTTTAGTCCATTTTCTGTCCATTTTCAGCACGGATCCTTCTATACAATGTCACATTTCTGTACCAAAAATTAATTTCAAACACACATTCATGAAAACATGGCAGTCAATACCACCCTCAGTATGCAGCTAAGTGTCACTCCCACAATAAACACATTTTCATGTTTTTATCTATGTGGCAGAGACTTCAAACTAACACAGCAAACAAACATTAATTTAGTGAACGTCAATAAAACCTCTCTTGCCTTTGGAGCGAAAGAGAAGCAAAAGCAGGAGAGAAATACCGGCTTCCACATCGGAAAACAGAATTTCCAGCCCTCCCTCTAGGCAAAGGTCTCACCTACTTCGCAATTCCATCTTTATTGCTATGGCAAAACAGAACAAGTTCTTACATGACCCAAAGGAGCCAGAACATGGAGTTTTCTTTCCACTTCCAGGTTATCTCACATTCAACATCCCACAAAGAACAGAACCCTACTGTAGTCACGTCGAGAACTCAGCGGGCTCCCATGACAGTAGAAGAGGTGCAGAGAAGGTGTGAAACCTGCCATCTAGCTGCTTAGAACATGGTATATCAGCCTTGCTGGTTTTTTAAATCATGCAAGCCGAAAGATGTGAGTCATAACACTCATGTGTCACAACAGTGATTCACAAATACAAGCGCACACGATGCATTTCTATAAACTGCAGCTACAAGGATCTTCCAAAGAAACAGGAAGAGCTCTCCCGAGGGCTGGGCAACGCGTGTCCTGACACGCCAAGTGAACAACCAGCTCCTGAGTGACTCAGAGAGCAAACACAGGACACCCGCTAACGTCCCCACACGCTAGTGAAGGGGGACAAACCCCTTTCTGTTAATCACAGGTCACACCAGAGCCTGTGGTCCCGGAGAGAAGTCGCCGAGCTCCTGCGGGGCCTTGGCCAAGCCGTTCTGCTGCCCGTGCCTCAGTTTCGCCGCGGCGAAAGGGAGGGCAAAGTTATCTCCCTTGTTTCAGAAACGGAGAGCCCTTTGCGCTAAAGGCTCTGCGGTGCCAGCGTCAACCGAGTAGGTGCCTTGGGGAGAAGAGGAGGGGCGGCCGGGCCTGGCCTGGCCTGTGAGCCCCGCCGAGAGACAGCGGCCCCCCGGCTGCCGGGAAGGGGGCCGAGGCGGACGGGGACACCGCCGGCCCCCAGCTGAGCGAAGGGCTGATGCCATTCCTGCCCGCGTTTCCTCAGCCACCCCCTGCCCTCTCCACACGCCCTCCCCGCGGGAGGGAGGGAGGGCCGGCTTCCCTCCCCTCGGCCTCGCAGCCCCCCAGCGGGAGCCCACCCGGCGGGGCCGCGCCCCGGCCGCATCCCCTCAGAGAACCGGCCGGCCCCGCCGCCTCCTTCCCGCCCACGGGCCCAGCGCGGCCCGGCCCACACCCCCCCCCCTTCCTCCTCCTCCCGGTGAACCCCGCAGGGAGCCGCGGCGGCACACACCTCGAAGAGCTCGGCCGTGGTGGCCATGGCCGCAGGGAAGGCGGCGGGGCTCGGCGGCGGAGCTCCTCAGCGGCCCTCCGCCGCCCCGCCGCTGCCGCCCATTGTGTCCCGGCAGCAGCAGGAGCCGCCGCGGCGCCGCCTCCGCCCGCCGGAAATGGGCCTGCGCCGGGGCGGCCGCCGCTGCCGCCACCGCCGCCGGGGAGGAGCCGCCCCTCCGGCCTCAGCGCCGCCGCCGCCATGTCCTTACGGGCGCTGTGGCTCCTCAGGCACGACCCCGGGTCCGGCGGCGCGGTGCTCTTCTCCAGGTAACGGCGGGTGGATCGAGGAGGGGGGGGAGGCGGGCGGGGATGGGCCGGGGCGGGCCCGAGGGTCAGGCCGGGCCCGGTGCCCTGAGCGGGGGGAGGCGGCGGGTCCGGGTGTGGGCGCGGGGGTGTCCGCATGGGGGGCACCGGTGTCTGCAGAGCGGCCGGGGCCCCGGAACGGGTGCCAGAAATACAGAAAATAGTCTCGACGCGAAATAAGTCTTTTCGCTTGTCCAACCGTACGTTTCTGAGCCCGGCTTTGAAAATTTCTGGGCTCAGATGATGCACTTTTAAACTAAATATGTGAAAAAAAAAAAAACCAACACAAAAACTACTTCTTTACTCAAGTTCCTCTTTCTGTTAGTTCCTCTAAAGATTTTTACTTAACTTTAGCCTGGAAAAGGAAGAAGTCAGTGATTATGAAATACTGTCAGATGAGCAAAATACATTTTCTGCTTTGCCCAGGTTTTGCTTATACTTTGCTCGCGTTGTCTTTTTAATTGTTCTGTAACTGTACAAAAAGCAACGGTATTTTCGGGCAGAAATTTAACTTTCTGCTTCGTTTTGATGTTTCCATGCAAAGACAATGTTGGGTTTTTTTAAGGTAGCAGACCAAAGGACTTGTTATTCAGAACTCTTACAGAGTTTATCAAGTAAGACACTGGGCAGAGCAGGAGGTTTTTGTTGGTCTGGCAAAAGTTGTTGCGTTTTCCAGGTACTCTCTATGATTTCAAAGGGCTCAATTCCAAAGAATGAGAGAAAAATAACTTAGGGGTTAGGAGAAGGAAAAATGCTGAGACCTGCATAATAGATGTCACCTACGGTCCTAGTCTGATTTCAGTAAAACTGAAGAGAGAACCTAAGTGGAGGGGGGGAAAAAAGGCAAGTAGACTATCTTCCATCTTCAGGTGTAGACAGATCTCTACATTGGACATTCCACTGATTGTTTTAGGATTAGTATTATGGTCCTTGTATTACCTGCAGGACTAGAGATGAGGCCTCCCCTCTACAAACACAGAGAAAGAGAAAGCCTTGTCCCCAAAAATCCGAGAGTGTAATCACCACGGAGGAAGCGGGGGGGCCTGGTGACAGGGATACGTGAAGTAACTTGTCACACAGTCAGCGGCGGAGACAAGGAGTAGCACTTCTTTGAAAAGGGCAAACTATACTTCAAGTGATTTCCAGACTTAGATCTTTCAAGTTCCCAGAGGAGATAATAGGGCTGTGGAAACCCCAAGTTTATCCTCCTAACTGACCTTAAATTCAACAAAGCGCGCAGACAATAAGAAGAATGCCGGATCACATGGAAACTGTTGGTTTCGGGACTTACGTACTCAGCTGGAGATACGTGAGCCCTGATCTTTAACCTCGGCGGAGACATCTGGGACATCAAAGCATTCCACTTTTTTTTGAGCTGATCATAACTTAATTCAGGCAGCAAGCGTGGTCTTGCTCTTGAGTCACCAAAGCTTATCCATCCCTTGAAACTTTCATCTTTTTAAGTTTTCATGACCTTCTAGATGGGTATACTGGAAAACTGAGATCTGAAGGGGTGACTGTCATCTAATGACTCAGCTAAAGCTGGGAAGATTCGGTGGGAAGAGAAGATTGTTGTGGTGTGGGGACAGCTTCATTCAGTAAACGGAGCAGGCAGACTGGGATATGAGTAAAACAAAACTAGACTGAAATATCTCCTCTTCCTTTGTTTTTAAAACATCAGCCTAAAATAGGAGATGCTCCTCAAGGTTACACGTAGCCTCTTATCAACAGCTTTGCTCTGGAAGCCTTCATAACATGATAAATTTTCAAGTTGCAAAACCACGCTGTTTCCTTGCTCTTCAAAGTAGATGTGAGACTGCAGGGAGGTGTTTTTAACTGCCATCTGTATCCTGTTTACCGATCTCGTAGCTCTGGCTTCTCTCTGCCTATGCTTGCTTTTTCCTTAAAAAAAAAAAAGAAGCAAGCTGTAGATGCCTGATTAAGAATCAACGAAAAAGCACAGTCATTGAAAATAAGCCTGAGGAAGTGCCTCCAGCTAGAGACTCGGCTACTCAGTTAAGAAAAGATGGTGTAGGTGGGACTTAGAGGCAACAGGATAAGAACCGTGCAAGTGTTCAGTAGGAGGAGGAGGGAAAAGCTACATATGGAGGTCATAGATAAAACAAAGTACCACGTTGCTGGGATTACAAGTTCCATGGCAATTTAAGAAACGGACTCTCAGTGGGTCTTTAAAAATAAGGTAGAAAAAGGGGAATAAATTAAGGCATTTTTGTATGTGTGCATTTTTTTCCCCCCTGTGTTTGTCTGTAAGCATGGCCCTAAGGCAAACAAATGTGTATCCTGAGAGCAGGTCTGCTACAAGATGGTTCATAAAGTGATTTAACTAGTTGCCAGGTGAGCAACCTGTGATACGCACTTTAGGGGTCTGTGGATAACTGCTAAAAGAATCCGCAAAAGGGAACATAGAAAAGCTGGCCTGGTATCAAACTTAACCTAAGAGAGACTCAGGGGAATCTGTAGTTCTAAAGAAATGATGAAAACCAATGCATTAGTGGAAGTAATATTTTCTTCCTTTATCGGCTATTTATTAAAAGACAACTCTTCATTTCCTCTTGATAGATTTAGGTTAGCTTGAGAAGAAATTCATCCCTCTCTCCTTTAAAAAATAATACTTCTCCAGAAGAAAAAATCGCAGACCTAGCCTTAAACAGCTAGTATGATTTTTCTCAAACATTGTCTCTAGGAAATTTGAAATGAAATACCTATTTTGATGCAACATAGCAATTTTGAAATACACAAAATCTTGTCTCTGTGGTATTATGATTACATCTTAAATAAACAATCATAAAAGTTTTAAGTCCCATATATTGTACATGCAGTGTGGAATCCACTTTGCCCCCTTCAAGACCATGCAGCCCTTGCTGGAAAAATTGAACTTAGGTACAGTGAAATCTTGTTGGATTTATAATATTGTAAAGATTTTCAGTTAATCTTCTTAATCAATAGAAGCAACTGCTGCAAATCAATTGCATAAGCTCAGAACAGCAATGAAAAACCTAGGCAAGAAGCTGTTGTAAGTTGAATTTTATTACCTGGGACATGTGTTTTCTTAAATGTCTGAAAACTTGTCTTCAGTGTGATTTTGCCTCTTAGAAATTTTTTGCTGTTGAGGTTTCGCTGCTCTGGTCGTGCTTGGATTCATGAGTGTCTTTTTAAATGTCTCTGTACCTTTGTGTGGTAGGAAGAATAGGCAGATAGATTCCCATTTTATTTTAAAAAGGAGCGAATGTATTTGCTCAAAGTTTCTGGGATGGATCCACCTGCTGGAATGAATCCTAGTTGCTTAGTAAAAAGTTCTATTGACAAAGATTTAGATTCTGATCCCATCACTGTTTCTTTCAGGACGCTGCTGTCTTAAACTCGTAGAAGGTTATTTTTAGGACTAGGGGGACCTTTGGGAGTTACTTGAATACCTAAGAGAAAGCCATCCTTGATTATAGCAATATTCCAAAGGTTTTTATAATGTTTTTGCATTCTCTAACAACCAGAGAAGAGGTTGTGTGGGTTCTGCTTTCAGGAATTCTGTTGGTGTGATCTTTTGGGTGGCACAGCATTAAGACGCTGTTATTTCCCCGTCACAGGCGTTACCCCACGGTTGAGCTACGCGCCGAGGCCTTCAACGGGTCAACACATGTGCCTGTGCCACCTGACAGCGCTTTTCTGAAAGCCTTGCTTTTTGAACTGAGACTCGTAGATGACCACGTTTTTGTGGAACATCGAGATACGTGTACTCGAATCAATCACTCGTCGGTATATTCAGTTCGCACCGAAGGAGGCGATCTCTGGCCCGTGCTTGCTTTTCAGAAGAGCGGTCTGATCTATGCGTGCCTTCCACTAGTTGAGGAGACCTTGGAGCCACGGCCACCCCTCCTCACTGTTGCTGGGCTCTCGCAAGGACTTGCTCTTCTGTTAGGCATCATGGACTACATCTCTCCAAGTCGGAAAAATGAAGCCGAGATGAGCGCAAAAATCGGACAGCTTCGAACTTTGCTTATACAGGCCTGTCCTCTTGGCACCCCCTTAAACACAAACATCCGCAGCTTAAACAGCTCGTTTGATGACATTCAGGAAATGCCAACGGATGAGAACCAACCCGCTTGGAGATCCAACACGTATAAAGGCAAACCTCAGGTTAATGTCTGTATCACTGAAAAAGTCAAGTGTATGCTGTATGACAAAAGAGATGTTGTGGACACGTGGCAAGTTTATGGAGCTGTAAATTGCAAGGTGAGAGCATTTTACGTGCAAGCCTGACCAAAGTATCCTCCGTGCAAGCACACTGGGAAAGTAAATAGTCAATGTCATCTTACTTTGGTATGTGATCAGTAAATTTCTAATACTGTAATACTTCAAAGTGCAACGAACTGTTACATATTATACTGTTGCATTAGTGGGTTTTATTTTGATCTTTACTGGTTTTTTTCCCTGCATGCTTCATGCATTTTTTCAGTAATTATTGGACTTAAATTTCCAGTGGTAGCTGCATTGCATGTGTTTTTCCACTTTTTTCTCCTTTTAAATGAAATAGGGGGCTATTATTTCATACAGTCTTTGCATATAGGGACTAAGAAATGGTAGTGCTAACACCAAGTTTATTTCCAGCTATCTAATAAGCAATGTGTTCAATAGTGGTTAGAAGCAGGATTTCTGAATGAGTCTCCTACAAGTGTCTTTACATGAGCATTTTTAATTAATTTTCCTACCAGACGGAAGTTTAATCTTATATCCTACTTTATTACAATGACATTTTGAATCCACAAATATTACTTGTTTGAGTCACATAGGAACAGTTGATGCAGAGTCTGGTGAAAGAAACCAGTTATATAACTATTTTGAATGTTTTTGCACGTGACGATGGTTTTCATTGTTTAATATTAAAAATTGTGGAATACTCATCAGTAGTAATTACGAAAAAAAGTAAAATTTGTGTTTTCTGTAATGGATGTTTCCAGTATTCCTCGTTCTGAGTTGCACGTGGGAAGCACGCTACATTATCACAGTACGTTGTGCTTGTAACTGCTGGTGTTTCAAGAGAAGAAAGACCTTTTAAAAAAAAAAAAGTGGATTGCGATTATTTGTTTACGTGAGGTGGGGTACTCATCTCCGAAGGAAGCCAACTTAAGTACCCGCACTTCCGAAGATTGGGTTATTTTCCAGCAGCCGCGCTGGTGGGGATTATGTGGGTGAAGAGCTTCCTGCTTTCAGAGGGACAAGTTTCTGGGTCATCTTGTGGAGCGGATGGCCTTGCATAAGAAGAAAGCCCTGGTGTAATCGTGCGCTGCTGAGCTGGCACCCGGAGGGACCAGACAATGGAAGTGCTTCACGTGGTTGCCGTGAGAAAGCTGACGTGGGACCGCGGTGGCCGTTAATAGCACGCTGGAATCCATTAAGCGGATGCTGTAAAAGTAACTGAATTAATTAGGCTATCACCTAGTGTGTTTATGTAATGTTTGTAATGATGTAGCTGTATGGTAGGTCCTCAGCTTGCTTATCTGCGGCTTTCTTGGGTAAGAGCACTTGTCAGCTAAGAGGCGTTCAGCTCGGGCGGCATCACTAGCCCCACTGTGGGAAAGGGACTTTGCTTTGACAGAATTTGTCTGTAGTAATGGTTAAAGCCAGCTCAAAATTGTTAGTGGGATCAGGTTTTTTTAATACTTTTATTCAATTTTTGAACTTCTGTTTCTGACTGAGGGATGTATTTTAGAATAACTTCTTGGCTTCTTTTTCTTTTTTTCCAAGTGTGACATAGAGGGATCCGCACCAAACGTAACCCTCACTTTGAACCTCCCAACTAATGGTCCTCCGCTCCAAGACATCGTGGTCCATCATTGTGTGACTTCTGTTGACCCTGCCATGCTGATGTCCAGTAGTGCCGAGCCACTGGATGATTCTGTGTATAACGGGCCTTACAAATTTCCTTTCGTTCCTCCTTCAGATTCATTCAACTTGTGCTATTACACTTCCCAGGTAACAACATCCCCGACGCTCATTATTTCCCAGTCTTCAAAGGGGAGTAAAAATACCTTTGGTGTTGAATGTGTCTGAATGATTTTCAGTCCAATACAAATGAGTAGAATGTTTATTTTTATATAATAAGCTGCTTGAAAGGTGCTTTAGGACTTGAGTCACCTGAGTCACATTCAGGAGGTGCCAGTACTGTTGACTGTTTGATGTGGCTTTTCTTACTTTAAAGGAACCACTTAGATGCCTGAATTAGACAAAATCCATCCCAGCTGAAATGTCAAGTGCACATACTGCAAATCTGTGCATCGCAACCAGCCTGAAGAGTTTGACACAGTCATTAATCGATATGTGCTTGTTATTTTTTAAAGTACTTTAGCAACGAAAACAGTATGTAACGGATCTTATCACAATGATGTTAATTTATCTTGAGAATTAATATAGTTTTTTCCAGGTTCCTGTTCCACCAATTTTGGGATGTTATCAACTCGTTGAAGAGGGATCACAGTTAAAAATAACAGTTAACTTAAAGCTTCATGAAAGCATAAGGAATTCTTTTGAATACTGTGAAGCTCGTATGCCTTTTTTCAACAGGTAAGAATAAAGAAATCCTAATAAATTTCTTCCATTTCTCTGTGATCTTCCTGAAAAGAACCTGTCAGGAGTCAGTGTAACAGATTATCCTTCATCAAAGTAATACTGATCAACACCAGCCTTGCAGGTGTTGGGAAGCCACCTTGGAATTCTTGTAATTTCCAAAATACAAAGCTGTACAAAATATTTGGTTACATTCAGAATACTTCTGTTGCACATCCTGTTTTCCTGTGCTGTTTTTTCATGTGAAGCACTGCCACAATCCGCCAGGTGGATTAAGTCTCGAGATCACTTCCAACCCAGGGTTACCTGTTCTTTAAGACTGCTAATCCTAGCTACAGATCAGCTTATCAAAAATATAGTTATTTAAAATTAAAACGATAGTTTTCATTTAAGCCTCTCTCTGCCAACTGCCATGACTACGCTGTCACATAATTACCGTGAAAATTTAAAGATGAAATGATAGAAAGTTGCCAATGCTGATGATGGTGTTAGTAAAATGCTATCAGTGAACTAGAGACAGTGAAATATCAACAGCTCTTTTATGATTACTAGGTTGAGACCACAGTGATTTTCTCCTGCTCTATAATTTCTTTACATAAATTAGCGGTGTGCCCAGATCGGTATAGTTGGTCTGTGTGCACACAGATGATGCCTTTCAGCTTTTTGTTGCTTTCTTTAGCAAAATGAATGTTTGTATGATACTAATTCCAATGTCTTTATTTCTCCTCTGTCATCTACTGCAGGGGCCCAATTGCTCAATTTCAGTACAAAGTTAGTTATGGCCAACTGGATTTGTCACGAGAGAAGAGCCTTCTGGTTTGGGTCATCGGTAAGCGGGATACCCCTGTGTGTTCTTAGTTCCTCCCCAATCAGTTTTGTGTAGTGTAGGTGTAGCTGTATTATTTCTTACAGATGCTCTTTCTGGCTTTAGGACAGAAGTTCCCAAAATCTTTGGAAGTTTCGCTGACAGGAACCGTGTCTTTTGGCGGTGCAGGCAAAGAGCACCCAACGGATTATGTTTGCACGGGGAACACTGCTTATGTGAAAGTAAGTCGTGGGCTCTGTGAAAACAGGGCTTAGTCATCATTTTTTTAATTACCTTAAATTGGTTATGAAGATATGTTGATTTTAAATCAGACATACTTATTAGCCTCTTTGTTTTCAGCGTGGAGTTTTCTTGCTTACAGGATTTGACATCCCGTCGTTTTGGAGTAAGTTTGCACGCCAAAAGCATGTAGCACAGATTGCCAGTATTGGCACAGCGAGCGTGAAAATACACATTTGATCACGTTTTCCCTCTTTTTTTTTTTATAGCTGTATTTTAGGATTCCAGACTTTACGCTTACGGGATGTTACGTAGACCAGCATTCTGTTCAGATCTTTGTACCAGGAAAACCCAAATTTACTGCATGTGAGTTGCAAAAACTGTCATTTATTTACCTGAAGCTGTGTATTGGCGTTATGAACTATGTGACAATGACTAAAATTACATAGCTAAAGTTGGACAAAGCTTTTTCCTTGTTTGAGACGTCCCAGAAATTTTGTTCCCTGGTTTGTTGGGTTCTTTTTGTGATGCTTAAAGTGTCACTGGAGTAGGGACTGGCACCTCCCTTTCAGATGAAAACTGTTATTACTTAGTCATAAAGGCAGTTTCTCTCTTGGTCTCTCTCCCCTTCACCCTGTGATGATTTTATTATGCTCTGCATAATGGCAGAACTTTTACTGGGGCGGCAGAGAATGCCTCACTGTGCCCTGGCCCCTTGTTTAGGACACTTTTATCAGAAGCATAATACGTGGATCAGACATACCCAGGTACAGAACTCGGCTCCTGAATGCAGGGTGAGACCGTTGCTGTTGCCATTACACCGATGCTGAATCCATGTGGCAGAAACCAAATCTGCTTATTCTTGAGTTAACACATTGGTAATTTCCAAGTCTGCACCAAAAACACGTTATTGGGAATGCAGTAGGCTCTCTTCAGCTCTAAGCAGTACTAATGGAAGCATTTTTATTTTCAGCTGCCTACCCATTGCAGCATCTGTGAGTCATGTTAGCAGAAGTGTGTAAATGCCTTTTGAAAACTGTGACCTGCACTGTTAATTTTGTCACAGGTCACATTCAGTCCTAAACTGTAACACAAAACAGCAACATTTTCACGTGGTATGTTTTACATCAAGTGTGCAGTTTATATTCATTTAATAAAATCCCAAGTCATCCACCTGCTTTTGACTTAACCTGTGTGAATTTTAAGCTCATGACTGATACATTAGTAAAAGTAATTGAAGCTGAGACTTTAAATGTCTCATTATCAGAAACGATTTTCAAATAATAATAAGAGTCTTACAGTTTAAAGAGACCGTTACACCTTTTCTGTAAACTGGTAAGGGTGGATTAATAGTCTCTTAATTTGGATGAAGGAATGTCTGATTGTAAGGCACTCCGTAATGCTTATTTTTCTTGCCTGTCTTTTTTTATTCTTTTTAGCCCGGGAACTGATTTCTTCAGAATACTACATCTGGAATTCCAAAGCACCAGCACCTACGGTGTACAAGACCTTACTTGACTAATTTGCTTGTGAATTATTTTTGTATTTAAACAAAGCAGACACCGAATAAGAGTAATGTCATGATACAGTGAAAATAAATATTCTCCAGCACTTGCATTTTGTATGTTTGCTTAAAAATTTCTGTTGAGAAGAAACAGAAGAGCTCACTTCTTTTGAAAACATAAGTTAGTTTTGTTTAGTCCTGGATAATAGCTTAGAGAGGATGATTTGAAATGTACTTTCCGTGGCTATTTTTACTTTCTCTTCCAACACTAACTGGTACAAGACAAGTACTTAGTGATACAGACTGATATCATTGGGCATGTCTTCCAGGAGAACTCCCAGTTATTTCACTGGTTTTGTAAACCAGAGAGCTCATGCGACGTGAAAGCTTTCTTATTCCTGAACTGAAGTCACAACAGTCTGATTAGATCCCAGATTAACAGGACAGGTGAAAACGAGAGTTCTGTTATTTTCACTAGATGTGTACTGAACACATACGAGTCAATAATTTACAAGAATTTTAAGAGAGGGAGCGTGGCATGAGCGGCCCTTCTAAATATGGGGACGAGTGTTGTTTGCCTCTGTCAGCAGAAGTGGTGAGTTGCCTTTTGTACGTGCCTGTGAGCTGTGTTGCTTTGAAAGCCAGCGTGAGTGAGGATCCAGAGGTGTGAACCTGGTTTTTAAAATCGCAAGACTACCTCTGAGCAGGCAAAACCAGCTAAGTTTGCTGGAGGTTCCAAAAGACATTACTGAGTCATTTTCCCTGGAAAAGTAGGCAGAAGAGGAGTCTTAAGTTTAGAGACCTCTAATTTTGAGAAGAAAATTGGTATCTGCAGGAACCCAGGAAATGGACTGTAAGGGAGTTATCAGGGAATGAGCAACTTCTGAAAGGCTGGTGAAAAACTGAGAGAACCTGGAGAGCAGCACAAAAGAAGAGAAGAATGCCGTTTAATAACCAAGCATGCAGGCTGCTGCTGCCATACCTCTTGTTTGGCTGTGTGCTGTGTGATAAATGAGATTAGTGATTAAGTAAGGAGAAAAGTTGTAAGATACAATTTAAAAACAAATGCTTAGGTTGAGGTAGTAATCTAATTGGTTGGTAAAATGTTCTAAAGGGTGGAGTAATTCATGTGAAACGTGCCGTTCAGCTGAAACTGATACACAAACTTACAAAACAGAGCCATGCTATGACCCACGGGTTGTGTGTCCATTTTCATTAGCAGGCAAAAAGGTAAATTAATGATTTTTCCCAGAACCCAGCCCCTACCTGCTACAGTCGTCCACACGCTGTGACACGGCAACATGAGTGGGGAGAGGGAGTCTCTCTGCTGGAAGGGTGTAAATCGTGTTCTGGAGGCTGGGCACCCACCACAGGATTCCAGTGTGCTGGTGTTTGCTTTCCACATACCCCTGAGAAAGATTGGAACCGCCTGTTCTGCGTAGCAGTGCCGTGGTGGAACGGCTTTTCTTCTTCATGGCAATTCCCCAAGAAATGCTGTGAAAGAGCGTGTCTGACAAAACTCACGGCTCGTTCGAAGAGAATCCCCTTGCGCTTCATAGCAGGATGCCCTTCCCAAATCCTGCTCCTTTTTTTTTTCCCCTCTTGTCTATGTCTCTTGAGTCTCTCAGGGTTAGGAGAGCTGCAGTTCTTGGGAATGGAGAGCTGCTACTTTAGATTACTTTGTGCACATCTGTCAGTACAGGTTTGGATGGGGGGAAGATGTGAGTGCTTTTTCTCTTCTAGCCCTGAGCAGTTTTCCACAACTTTATGCAAGCCATCACCTGTTTTGATTTATTGTAAGGATTTGCTCCATAAATCTCTGGATTATAACTCACACGCTCTTGCTGCAGCGCTCTGCCCCTGCTCAGGGACAGCTCTATAGTAAGAGAGGTGGGGGAAAGAGGCTGCATCTGCCTGTCTTAAAAGTGTGGCTGAGGTCTCTCTGGCAAGCTTGAGTATGCAGCACGCCCTGTTTTTTGGAAAGCACCCATAAACAAGTCAGCAAAAGGATCAGGTTAACCTGCCCTTAATCCAACAGTTTTGTGAGACACCCATGCCAGTGGAGAAGTCAGGTGAAGCCTTTCTCTTGGCCTGACGGCTTGTCCTTTGGGAAGGAGAAGGGACCATTCTCATGGGTGTTTAGTAAATCTTAGTAAGCTACTAAACTAGTAAAGTAAGCTTATTAGTGTAGTAAACTTGGTAAGCTTAGTAAACTAGATGACTAGTTTCTACTCAGGTCTATCAGGACCAAAGTATACTTTGCAGAACCAAAGGCACGTAGAGAAACAAGTGATTCATGCAGAGGTTTCAAGTGCCTCTGCTGGGCAGAAAATGAGGATGCTGGGGAGGTGACACTGGAACCTGGAGTTCAAGGAGTTAAAAATGACTAAATTCTTCTGGGCATCTCTGATAGTTCTCCAAACCATTTCGCTGGTTATGTGCTCTCACCGTTTTTCCGGTTATAAGAGGGAGAAAGAAGAGTTCAAAAACTAAATTGGGAAGATATGATTGAGAGCTCACAGGAACCGTGGACTCCATGGCAGAGGTGGTATCTAACAGTAGTTCTGGTGGGCTCTGAAGGTGATTAAGCCCTGTGTCAGTGGTATTCCTTTAGCTCTTTTAAAAAAATCAAACAGTTTTTTAATACAGCAGTTTCTTTAAAAATACTCTGTGTTAAAGGGGAAAAAAGAATTCTCCTTTGATAAAGCATTGTTTCTTCTGTAAGAGCGCTTGCTGCTTGGAGTGCTTACATTTAGAATTTTGTCACAGGTATAGACATGAGGTCTCTGCAGAAAGCTTTGCACAAAGGCTTTGTAAAGAGGTGGCCAAAGACTTCTCCAGACTGCATTTCAGGAGGCTAGAAGAGAAATAACGTGGAAATAATCGGAAAGAATAAACATAAGGACTTGATGCTTTGAATGTCTTGGGGGAAAAAAAAAGTAAAATAAAATTTTTTTTTAAAAAGTAGATGTTCCAGCACAAGGAGGTGCAAAGGTGTGGCTGTGAGAACAGATGCTGTTGACACAGATTGAGAGGAAAAGGGGACCAGGGAGTGTCAGAAAGATCTCGTATGTGGCCAGAAGGACCTGAGCAATCACTGAACTCACAGGGAGCAAAAATGCAGGAGATGTACCTGACACCAGTGTGATTCTCACCAACCCACATGGCCCCATTTCTAGAAGAATGTCCAGATCCCGAAGCTTCTGAGCTTCTCACCAAAATGTCCCTTGTTCTGCACCCCTACCTGCTTGCTCCCCACGGTGCAGCCTGCCTCTTCCTCTAAGTGGGGTGTCCAGGGGACTGTACTGAGGTGCTGCAGTGAGGAGATGAATCTCTTCAGGGATCTAATGTGCATTTCTCCCACTCCAAATCCTGAATTGTACCAGAAGCAAGAGAGGACCAGGAAGCCCACCTTTCCTTGACTGGTAACTACGGGTGGAGAACAGCTTCCCGGGCCCACAGGAACACCTTCCCACCATGGCCACTTCAACTTATCTCCTGAGCTTGCTGGTCATGTTGGAAGAGAGTCAACAACATCCCCAGTGTCCATATGTGAGACATGTCCCCCCCAGATTCACAGGGCCTCTTCCTCTCGCTGCAAAAGGGAATTAGTCCACCTAACACAGTTTGATATTATCATATAGTTACCATTACTCAGTAATTTGGTGCTTTAAAGGTCCCTTTAAAGGTCCCTGCCAACCCCAACCATTCTATGATTTTATTCTATGACTCTTGTGTTAGTTCAAGTACCCTGGAGTAAGTGGCTACTTTTTCTACATGATTTAGCACTTCCCTCCTGTATGTTTTTATCCTGCTTTTACTAGCGTTAACCACTTTATTTTTTGACAAGTAAACACTGAAACAACAAGGCATTAAACTTTCAATGCCAGTTGTCCTCTATTTATTCATGCTATCCTAGAAATTTGTCACGCTTTGTCCTATTTGTACAAGCCCTGCTGAGTTGAAAGTCATAGCAGAGCTTGTGAGTAAGTCCGTGTTTGCCCTTTGCTGATTTTGCTGTCTCCTTCACCACCACCTTATTCTCTCATCCCTTAGAGGATGGCAACACTTTAGAAAATACCCGCTCCCCAGGGCAGCCTTGGCTCTTGGACTTACTGCTCACAGGCTCCCACTTACCAATTTTCTGAACATAACTGAAATTTGGTCCTATTCACACTCTTTCCCATGGCTGGAGTTCTCTGGGCTTTATTTTACTGTCTCCATCTCCCACATTGTCTTCTGCTGTCCCATCATCCGTTGGCTCCTCATAGTTCAGACTGGGATCTGAACCTGGACCACGTTGTATCCACAGCAAGAATTTAGCGAATAACATGGACAAAAATACAAGGTGTTATCAACAGCCTCTTTTAGGGTGGAGAAAATCAAGCCCCCCCAAAGCTGTGTCCATCCTGAAAGCACCGTGGCAGGAAATCCCTGCAGCCCTCAGTCCTGGAAGGGCCATTAGATGAGGTTTGTGGATTCCAGTTTGGGAAGTGCAAGCTCACTTGGGAAAGCTGCTACAGCACCGTATGGCTGTCAGTGCGAATCCCACAGGGGCACCTTGGGGTTGTTCCTAAGCTCCGTTCCCCTCGTGCCACCCCAATTTATTTAAGTGCAGGGAACAGAGAGTTTTTAACCCAGTCTGAGTCCCATTGACACCGATGCTAAAAATTCCTTGGGCACGACCCTGTACAGAGCCAGTGTAGGCCACTTGGATAGGTGCATCTCTTCAATGACCTAAAATTTTCCTTCATTTTGTCGACAGATCTCATTTTGCCCTTTGATGCACCAATCCACCAGGTTTTGCAGCAATAAGGTGATGATCCATGCAGGGGAGCAGGATCTCCTAAAACCATGAATTGTGTCTCTTGTGAGCAGACTGGCAATAAAGCCGCTGGCTCTTTCCACCCACACTCAGATCCAAAGAACCAGAGGTTCATTGCTTCCTGCAGCCCTCCAAGAGACAGGACAACTAGCACCGTGCTTCCACGAGGTTTTCATTAGAAACCAGCATCCTTTGAACTTGAACGCTGGTCCCTAAGGAGATATCGTGTGTGCGGGATGTCTGGAGGGCCAGCAGTCCCACCAGTCCATCCCACGTCAATGGGGCCAGAAAGGAGCTGGAAAACAGAGGAGCTGTGCTTCTCCCAGGGCAAGGGACCGTGCCCCAGACCTCACCTCACTGCCTGCAAAGGGGCTGCAGGGCTCTCCCAAAAGGCTTTCCCATCCAAGGTGCACCCATTTGACTCGATGGCTCATCCCCAATAAATTAAGCCAAATACGGATGGGGAGGTCTCAGCTCTCATAAAGGTGTTTTTTTTCCAAGGATTCACAACCCAGAACACAGCTAAAAATCAGACATTTTAAGGCAAAGGCCTTCCCACCTTTCCTCTTCTTGATTTCATGTATCCTCCTTGAAACCTGGCTGAGCTCTAGATAATTTTTTGAAAACCTGATAGGCCCCTCAGCTCAAGAGAGACAGGAAACTGCTCGAGAGAGTCCAGCGCAGCCACAGGGATGATGAAGGGAGTGGAACATCTCCCTGATGAGGAAAGGCTGAAGGAGTTGGGGCTCTTTAGCTTGGAGAAGAGGAGGCTGAGGGGTGACCTCATTCATGTTTATAAATATGTCAGGAGGACGGAGCCAGGCTCTTCTTAGGGATGTCCAATGACAGGACAAAGGGCAATGGGTACAAGCTGGAACACAGGAGGTTCCACAAAAATATTAGAAAAAACTTTTTCCCTGGCACAGGCTGCCTGGGGAGGTTGTGAGTCTCGTTCTCTGGAGACATTTAAAACCCACCTGGAGGCGTTCCTGTGTGACCTACTGTAGGTGATCCTGCTCTGGCAGGGGTGTTGGACTAGATGATCTTTTGAGGTCCCTTCCAACCCCGAACATTCTGTGATTCTGTGATCTGTAGTGACACGTAACAGCACAGAAATAAACCCAACCCATTTTCTTCCCAATGAGATCAGCTGGTCGCTTTTGATTTTCTCTAGAAACCTATCTCTTCAGGATTTTTTCCCTTTTTTTCCCCTTTTTCTTTTTTTTCCTTTTTTTCCCTTTTTTCCTTTTCTTTTTTTTTTTTTTTTGAAGTCAAAGTCTGTTTCCCGTTTGGTAGGTGACCTGTTTAATGTTTTCCCTGTGTCTGGGAACTCCTTAGTGTAATTAGCGACCTTTGAACTCCACAACTAATCCTGAGCTATTTTGTATTCCTTACTCATCTTTAAGGCTGGACCTTTCTTTTCTTTTGAGTCCGCTGCCACAATTAAAGAAGAAACAGCTGCATTTCAAAGGGATTCCAATTCCAGAAGCTTAATCGTGATTGACATGTTCTTATTCTAAGCTATAAGAAACTCTAAGAGTCCTTTCTTGGGTTAAAACTTCAATCATTTTCTAAAAAATTATCTCAATATGGATTTTATTCATTTTCTTTGATAACCATTCTTTGCGATTTTTTTAACTTGAAAGATGCTTTGAGTTTGCGATGAATATGAACTGCGCCCACTGAAAAAATGAATGGTGTGTCAGGCACAGGCTAGATGCAGAAGTGACTAAATTCCATTTATTGTCAAAATCTGATTATGAAACCTGACGTCCACCACGTAGCTGGACATCCTTCCACAAGCCCAAGAGTCAGGAGAGGTGGAAGCACTTGAAAATGAACCCCAGGAAGGCTGGGAAGAGATATGGCAGGGAGCATTCTCCAGCAACCTACATTTTTTTCAGCTGTTTTGCCCAGTTTTTATAGAACGGATTAAAAAACCTTTGCCTTCCAGCCCTGGAAGAGCCCTTCTTCTCTCTTCAAGAAATGAATTCTCCACGAAAAGTCGCAGCAAAAAGCGACTGCCACGAAACACAGATAATTCATACGGCTTAAAACCATTGCCACAGCCACACAACAAACCCTGAACAAGGCTGCGGTGCTTAAATCTCTTCCGAGGGTTGATCCTAGAAAATGATGGCAGCCTGTTGGGTCCCGTTATTTAATTATCTCCGTCTCACTTACATTTGAATTCAGCGTGACCTCCGAAAGATGGTACGGGAAAAAAAAGAAAAGAAAAAAAAAGTAGAAAAGAAAGAAAAAAGAAAAGAAAAAAAAGAAAAGAGAAAAGAAAACAAAAGGAAAAAAAAGAAAAAAGCTTGAAAATCTGTTTGTGTGCGTGTGTTTGCACAGATCCATACACATGGTGGGCACGCACTGATCCTTGGGCATCGCTCCCAGCCGCCAGTACAAACCTGTGTGGAACGATCCCAAAGAGCCCCGGGTAAGGCAACAGGCAAGACCTGGTCTTTCTAAGACAAAGGTCAAATAAAAAAAAAAAAAAAAAAGGATGTTAATAAACAGCCTTTTGGTTTAAAGGGACTTTTTTTTTTTTTTTTTTAAGGATTACATCTTAAATTCCAACAAATCAGATTTAGGAGTTACTGAAAGTGAAATTGATCCATCCCTCAGCCAAACTTTGCAATACTTTCCTGTTCTGACATCATTTAGATAGTTAGCTGTATTATCAGATTAAAAACCATTGTACAGGGCCGCTGAAAGGAAAAGGAGCCAAAAAGCTAAACACTGCCTGAATTCTGAACCTTTTAACCTGGCTGAAGTACGTTGGTCCCTGTTATGCAAATACCTTCAATCCTCTGCTAAGTTCAGTGGAAATAATTTTCTTGAATGACAGGTTTATTCAGCAAGGATTCAGTTGGCGATTAATCCCCCTTTGATCTAAGGTATTTCACTTAACTACCAGTTACCTCGTCCTGACAAAGTGCAACCGAGATTAGGGAGATCACTAGAACACGACCAGGGTGTGCGTTTATTCTCCCCAACCGTTCAAAGCGAAGGGCCAAGAATGCAATCTATTTTCAGTATTTGAAGATGGAAAGTCCTGTCTCCTAAGTTAGAAAGTCAATTGAATACCAAATGGTGTTTGGTCCTGACGGAACGGGACAAACGGCAGAAACGTCGGCTTCACAGCCGAGATATTCCCACTAAGTGGGATTTTTGCTATGCCCGACCCCAGACCCTGTTTCGCAGCCAGGTTTTTCCTCGCTCTTTCAAAGCTGCCTCTCTATTTCAGATTAGCACGTGGCGCGCGTAAAAGATCTCTGCTTTTGAAAAAGGTTTTCCACTTTTAATCTGTTCGGTATTATTCCTTGGGATTCACCCGACTTTTTTGCTAAAAAAAATCTCTTTTCTACTTCTCCAGCGAGTACAGTCCCGGTGCAACATTTTTGCGCCAAAACCTGTTCATGAAGGAAAATACATCGTGGCAGATTAAAGAAGTCATTCACTAAAAATTAAAAAAAAAATTCAGGCAACCGATCTGTGGCTGTCTGACATCTGAAGCAACATATTTTTTTTTTCTTTTGCTTACTCATTCGCCGCTATGTTGTCTTTTTTTGCTGAATTATGACATCATTTTGCAGAAGCCTAAACTGCGAAACACGCTGCAGTGACCCAGACGGCACCACGGGAGCGCGGTCCTGATCCGAGGCTTAGCTGGGTCAGCCCGTGAGAAGCTGATTACAGGATTGGGCATAAAGCTGTATTTTCTTACTACAAGTGGAAAGGCGGAACAATATCATTTGCGGGATCCTTTTTTTGGTTTTCACTCGAACACTCTGATTTTAGGGGGGAGCGTGTGTAGGTAAATATGCCTGAGAGAGGGGAAAAAAAAAATATTTTATTCCGCTTTTAGGAGTTTACCCATCCTGAGATATTAGGCAGCTACTTAAACAAATTCCTTGTCCGTAGAATCTGTTAAAATCAACCTCCCAAAGCGACGCCGTGCACACACGTCCTTGCAGAGTCAGATCTGTTATTCGGGCGTTTCTATGTTCCACAGGCAACCTTTAAACCACGCTTCAGACACGTTGTTGGGGGGTTTTATTCCCTTCTGCGTTTTTAAAAAGCCGCTTCTCAGGGTGAGTATCTTGCATGTGGAGGGGCTGCATGTGTCCCGGGGTCCCGCCAGCCTGGTTGTGTCCCCTCCTCGTATACTCCCATCGCCAAGGAAAATTTCTGAAGTGTTTCCTTGCGCGACTCCTTGCCCGCAAAATCCCCCCGAAGGCTCATCGAAGGCCCCCATCACACTTGATCAGGTCAATAATACACAAACTAAGAAGGATTTGCACTCGAGACAGTAACAGCTTCTTAAGAGCCATTACAGTGTAGTGGGTTTAAGAAAGAAATCCCTTTTAAGAAATGCCAAAATCTGGAGAAACGTGATAGTCTGTAAGGCTTTAGGGTCTTTCTGGTAAATATAATGTTACATGTGCTTACGATTCGGTAAAAATAGAGAATATTCTGAAATATTTTCTGTATTTGCTATATCGGCTATATGAACTCCACAGCGAGTCAGCGAGGGGGAGAAATTAAGCTTTGAAAACCAGCCCAAACTGTTGTCTGCCTAATGTTATAACAAATACAACACAGTGACCACAAACAATCAAAGCAAAGCCCCGCGAGCCCCGTGCCGGTCTCTGTACTGCCTCACTGGTGATAGATAACTGATGACTCGATTTAGCTAATGTCTATGTTAAATTATTTGGGAAGGCTGCGTTGTGTTTCTATGAGGCAGAGAAAATGCCTCAGCCGCATCACTTGTGTGTTAAGCAAAATGAAAAATGCGGAGGGGGTGTTCCTCGCAGCGGTTGTGTGAGTCTGTACTCGTGTATATACAATATCTACATGTAGAATCATAAAACCGTTGGAATGATAGAACCATGTGTGTACAGTACATACACATATAAGCATATAGTATAAATAAGATGGGAAGTATCTTAAAGCAAAATATCTCAATGACATTTCTCAGTTTTGTTGGGTGCTTTCTCCCGAATAAAGCCATAACGAACTTTCATCAAATACATTACATGTAGGGTGATATTCTATTCTAATTACATTAAAAGCCGTTTCCTAATTAATCACAGTAATCTGTTGCTTGATTTCTCAAGAAGTGGGTGTTTGTACAAGAACAGGAGGCTTCTCCACCATCCGCAGCGTGCTCATAATTTCTCTTTTCAGCCCGCAGCAGCATTTCTAGAGGGCAAAAACCTCAAACCACGGCACAGAACTGTTTCAAGCATAATGTCCAATAGGTCAACTCCCTAATTTCAATAAAGGGCAGGGATATATTAGTAAAGGAAGAACTTTACTTCAGCGACGCTGCAGTTTTTCAAGGGAAACGACCATCTTCTTCAAAGGCCTTTTCTGCCCCCCGGTGGTGACACCAACCCGGCGCTCCAGCTGCAAACCCCAGCCTTGCAGGAAGGGAAGAGGGATGCTTTCTCGTTTATTTATCATCCTTGTACACGTCGTGTGGGTTATCCAGCAGGTCACTGGTACAACTGGTTTGCTGCACCCTTATATTGTGTGAAGACTGCAAACTCTTTTGCTCTGCTGCCTTGGGTTCAGCCATCCTGGTCTTCACCCTTTTATTTTACTCTTTCATTTATTGCTCTTCTAGTTAGATGTTTCCTCAGAGTCTGGCTAGGGGGTGCTTTAATTTGGGGGCTGGAAGAAGGTTGGGAATGACTTTGTTGCCCAGGTTTGGCCTTTGCAATTACTTAGGCTCATTCTCAGCTTAATGCTGCAGCAGGTCCCATCCCCACAGAGCCCAGAACAGACCCACCTTCAGCCCAGCCACCACGGCTCTCCAGGATGCTCCAGGTGAGCAAAGGTACATCGTGCTGGGAAAACCTCTGATGACTACAACAAGCTGTGCAAAGCTTTGAAATGGGCTCAGGATTTTATTCTCAGAGTGCTATGAAAACACTTTCCCACTTGAAGGACTTCTCCAAGGTTTCTTCCAGTTCTGAGATGCCACAACAGTGGGAGCACAGTATGATGCACATTTCACCCCCCGACCTCATTAAAAATGCAATAGCAAGCATGCACTATGATTTTGCTTCCATTTATGTACTTAAGGGCAGAAAAAGTGCCCATGGTTAACCCTGAGATTAACTGAAAGACAGCAGAAACATGGTCTGACTCCAATTGATACCGTTGTATTTAGTCGTACCGGCAAGTGAGCTGAGACTGCAGACTAAGCAATTAGTACAATGCTTCACATTGCTAAAATAGACACAATTGGCCTCCAGCTGCATAAAGAACAAGCAGCATGGAGCGATGGAAATCCCTTCCCACAAAATAGCTTTTTGAGTTGCTGCACTCCCGATCCTTGCTCTAATGCATCGATTAGGTTTCTCAGTCTCAGTTGTGTTTGTCCAAGGAGTTGTGTTTGGCTGGAGAATAACCAGAGCCAGATGAAGAGAGTTTTATTGTCCAGCCGATTTGAGAAGAGAATTGGCGGCTATTGCCGGGGGAATAAGTCATCTCTAGACATTTCTTCACCTTCTCAACAGGTGCACGTATCTGTTTCTGCAGCCGAAGGGAGCTGCTTTCCTACATGAAACCGTAGATCCGCAGGCAAGCTCCTGGTGGCACTTCTAATTCAATTAACTTACTCACTGGAACTACTGGAGAAACTGAATATGACGAGAACAAGAGGGGAAGCTGGGCCAAGTTAATAGGACGAGATCCTTTTACAGGCTGGCCAGCAATCCTGATCAGCAGCCCTGAAAAGCAAATTGGAACAAGCAAATTGCTGTTGAAAAATTCTTTCAGCACTCAGCTGTTGCTACTCAGCCGGTCATTGCCGGGAGTCAGAGGTTGAAAAATCCCGGGCTGATGCTGACAATGGAGGCATTATTATGACAAACATTTACATTTTATTTATTGAAGTGTTGGAGGTAGATTAGTCTCATCTTCAACTGCTCTGGATGGACTGCAGCGTTCTGAGGGGAGACTAGCGGAAACAAGCATTTTATTGTGGGGGAAGAAAAAGTAAATCATATTTCCCACTCCCAGCTTAATGAAAGGAAACTCAGGTTTTGAAGATTACACTCAAGAGAAAGCTTTCATCCCCCAGGACTCCTTCTTTTTAGCAAAAAAAAAGCATGGTACAGGGGATTTTTCCTGATTCCAAATCAAGTTGTCTTGAAAAATAATGTCATTTTATGCATATGGCTGACTTGACATGTGTTTTACGCAAAAGTCCTGCTGCTTGCCTTCATGGAGACCAGGGTACAGAGCAAACAATCCCTTCAAAGTGTCCAATCAAAGCTTTATACAGATTGCAAACTAGTGTGTGGGTATTGTTTAAGTGGTTGTGTAATTGAATCTAGTGATCACATATGCATGGGATATTCGTTAGCTTGTAAAAAGAGTAATTGCATGTTCATAGCTGCAATTTCCACTGAACCTTTTGACTTTAAATAAGCAGTGGAGAAGGAGAGGGAGGGGAAGTTGAGCTGGAGGAGCTGGGACAAGTAGCAAATCACATGCATATCAGGAAACATCCTTCTGACTTATGTCCTGGATTTTATAGATGCATCTGTAGAATAAAATGTTGGGAGAAAGAACGGAGACACCATCTCTGGGAGCCCGATGTAAAAGCTGCTCTGGTGGAACAATATCTATTGCCACCCTTCTCCTCAGCTTTTGTGTGACAGGGCACAGAGCAGAGAGCAGGTTTGGTGCCGATATTTTTTGCAGTAGTGACCTTGAATCCACCTCTGTCCTTGTCAATTATTTGGGAAAGCTAAGCCCCAAATCCTTTTACGCTCTCCTGCTGCTCGTGCCTGCTGGCCCACAGACAGGAGTCAAGGGAACGCTTGTTCACAGGAAGATTTTTTTCAATTTTTCTGTGGTTTCGTTCTTTTCTTGGCACCTAGGCGCAGAGTGGAAGGAAAGACAAGAGAGAGGGCAGCAGCCAGTCCTTGATCCTTGGGTCAGGAGAGTTCTGACCCCAGTCCCAGGCTCAGCACAGACCCCAGAGGTGGGACTTGGATGTTGGATGCTCTTGGCCAGCGAGGTTGCTGGAGACCTGCGTGCCCAGGCCCTGCCTTTCTCTAGAAAGCTGTGAGCCTTCAGTCCTCTTCTTTCCCAAAAGGAGAAGCCACACTCGTCCAGTCTGCCTTGGTGTGCAATCATGGGACTAGGCAGGGGCTGTGGCAACACAGTCATGAATGACAAGAGCATTTTAGCAGTGATCTTTTGCCTCTAGAAGATAGTCCATGGGCCACAACATCCCTTCTGCCTCACACTCCAGAAGCAGCAGGTGATTAAGTCCCAAAGCCATCCAGCAGGGTGCACCTTGCAGCAAACACCTGCACGTTCACTCTGGCTCTTCCTTGGCAGCAAAGTCTGGAACAAGCCCTAAGATCTGGAGTGATGGCCAAGGTCCATCCTGATCGCCAAAGGTGCACCAGACTGAATTGCACTAAGACCACTGTGGCCAGCAAAAGTTACTGCGGCAAGACTTATGTTCCTACAAGGAGGTCTTGGGTTTTTTTTCCTTCCAATGGCACAAAACTGGCATAAAACAGCCTTTCTGTCACTTCCCTTCCACGTTCCCTCTTCTTCTCCTGTGTCTGGGTAATGGTGCAGCCCCAAAGCAAGGGCCAGCTTTGCTTTATGTCTTGCACAATGCTACCAGCAAGTTTCACAAAAGCACAACCCAAATAACCTGTTCAAGCGAAAATCTACAGGAGCTCCTGTCAGTGTCCTGCTAAATCATATTCTGCAGTGGAACTTGGAGCGTCACCACGCACTAAGGAGAGGAAAGTCGTACAATGGTTTTCTTTTGCAAAAGCATGATCACGTATAGAAGGAACTGTTCCACCCATTTTAGATGGGATTAGCAATAAATCTTTATTTATCCCCAGAGAAGAGATGTAGGATCCCTTTACATACCCTTGTAAGCCTAAAGCAGCCCTAGCAATGTCAATGGTTGGACTGCAGACACCTGGTCCAAAGAGTAAGGTCACTGTATTATTTTTTTTGCATCTTTTAAATTCCAATGACTGTGTTTAAAGCATTCAATATTTTCTATCATTTTTGTCTCAACTTATTTTCAGCCTTTTTTTTTCACTGTCAAATGTACTGAAGCTGACATAATTATCACTCTGACTTCCCCAAAGGCATGTATTTACCTACTTGTTAAAAGGCTTTTTCCATGCTGCCATGCTGTTGCTGTGACAAGATGACTTTGAAGGCACAGTAGGTAAAATAATATTGTATATTGCACAGCAACCCCAACAACGAAATGTTAATTTAACCAATAAAGTAACCACATCATAATTATAATAATCACTATTTCTTATCTCTTAACAGGGCTAAAAGTGGAATTCAGATTTGCCACGTAGCGCTTGTCAGCTCTGAAATTACTACACAAATCACTCAAAGCAGTAAAGTTTTTAGCCTTGCTGCCCCTAACTCTTGGAAAGAGAAGAAATGATTCTCTGGAGGAAACCAATATGGTCTCACAGTTACCATCTTCCTCCTTCAGCTCCCTCCTGCTCCAGCTTCCCATGCTGCTATGATTTTCCTTGTCCATGAATGGGATACTTGTGTGAATATTCGAGATATTTCCATCTTAGTACTTCTCTGTTCCATAGTACTAGAGATCAAGTAAAAGAGCCTTCTCTAAAGCAACCAAATTCAAGGTATCAACCCTGAGGAGCAGGTGAAGGACAACACTGTCACCCACAGAGCAAGGGGAGCTCTGAGTTTGGCCATGGCCAGCTGATTTCACTTCCCCATGTTCTGTGCTGGGCCCTGCTGCTCAACCTCTCCATCCAGACTGGATGGGACCTGTGGCTTCCATCTATTTTACAGGTTTTCATCTTCCTTCCATCAAAATTGAGGTTCAAGAGCAGCAGTGCTGAGAAGGCTCCCCCTCAGGTAGCAAGTCATCCAGGGGCTGGGTCAGGACGTACTCTCTGATCAGGTCATTTGAAATCAGCCGTAGGATTTCGCTGTCATTCTTTTGTGCTTCTAAACCTCTCTGCTGGCTTTGAAAGTCCTGCCCTGATTCTCATTCCCAGTGTCACACAGATGAATGGCTGCCAAGTTCTCTTTTAGACTCAGAAATGAGTTGCTGAAAATATAGTAAATCTGTAGCAATGATGGACATTTTAGGAAGGCAGAGAGCTTACAGCAGGAAAGAAAGGGAAAGATGGAGAGACTTTTCATGTTTGTAGGCATGGCAAAGAGATATGACAGTGCAGCAAAAACCGCTTGCCCTTCTGCTGAGCGGCGAGTTGGAAAAACTGTGGTTCAGTGTAGCTTGAGGGAGGATGATCTAAAGCTTTACAAGGGTATTAGCATGTCTTAATCCATGGCTGTTCCCCAAAATGGTAGGGCAGGAGCCATCTCGGGGTGGTTATCTCAGCCCCAGAGAGGAAGAGTCTGGCACTGCAGACCTCACCGCTTGGACTGGCAGCAAAAAGGACATTGGCCCCAGCCGGGGCCCAGGGTCCCACGCGTGGTATGGGGACACCACAAGCAGGCTTGAGAGGTCCAGGGGCTGGGCTGGGCTTGCGAACTGTGTCCAGCTCATGAGAAAGGAGTTCAAATTTCTGCCCCGACAACTCCCAGCCGTGGCAGAGACAGGATGGTCCAGCTGAGCACTAGCTCAACCCTCAGCAAGGGCAACCTCAAAAGCCGGCGCTGGGAAAGTTCAGCAAACCCTCCTGAGGTGCACGGCAAGACTTTTACTGCAAACAGACTTACACAGGCTGGACTGGAGGCAGCTGCAGGCAGAAGACCCCATAGATCTGCCAAGGCAGTGCTAAGCCTGGACTAGTATCTGCTCTCCTGCTCCAAGATGTGGCTTTCAGTCTGAAGATGCCTGGGGTCCATCCGAAGATGCCCAGGGTCCCACTGTGGTCCAAGGGTGGCTGTTGTCCCCCTGATCCTCCCTGAATCTGTAGGTGATCCCAGGAAGGTCTTGACATCCTCTACAGAGAGGCTTTGTGAGGATAATTACGTTACAGGCTGAGCAGCACTGAGATACTCTAGCACCGTGAGGCTGTGTGAGGTCCGAGGACAGATTTTTCCCTTCTCACATTTTATGGGGTGTGGAAATAAAGCCAATCCACATTCCTAGCCAAATCCCCAGCCAGATGCCAATCTGGCTCCTGACTGTGATCCTCAAGCTAATATGAACTTGTCACAGAGGAAAGAGTAGAAATATGTAAAGAGGGGACCACGTTAGCAGAGGTTTTGAATTTTGCTCCACAATTTTTGATGTGAAAATCGGCCGATGACTTTGGAACCTACCTTAGGAGTCCCCATTAAAAATCAGCATACCTAACACTTGCTACAGGCAGGTTTTTCAGAAAACATAGTCTTTTAGCTGTCTTAAAAAGCCATGGGAACAGCACTATTTCAGGTAGCATGGTGCAGTAAACCTCAGTAAATACTGGACTGCAATCCTGAAACTGCACTGATCAAATCACCCCACAACAAAAGAAGCAGCTCTTGGTGAGGCCGGTGGATGCTGACAACCAGGGCATGACTAGCCAATATGAATCCAGCAAGATGTTACCTATGTTTCCCATGTTTCCCATTGCTGCTTCCAAAGCTGATCGTCTTTCTTCTCCTCTGGAGATACCACAGGGGCTGGACACGAGAAAATTACCCACAGCGAATCCATCCTTTCCTCCGGCTGATGGGAAAATGCGCCAGTAACTCTTTCCTCTGTGTTAAAAGAGAGGGGCTTTAAGCCACCTCCGCGTGCCTCCTCGTCACCCCAGCGCTCCCAAGAGCATTTAACACCAAACGCGCAACACGCATGGCATTTCCCAGGTCTCAGTGGTGAGAAACCTCCATTGTCACCGGCAAATGCCACATTGTACATTCTGGGGACTAATGGTGAGAAAATGGAACCGTGGCTCTTTTTAATTTTCTCATCAGGTTAGAGGCATGTACATGGTAGGGGTTAATTGTCAGAAACTTTAATTGCTACCCTATGACTCCTGCTTCCCTTGTGTGTTAGTGGCACGCAGTCAGGGCTAATAGTGAGAAAATTTGACTGTAGCTCTACCACACTCTCTTCATTAGGCTAATGGAACATTTTCCTCTCATTTTCTCCCTAGGGTAGCTGTAGGAGTGCTACCTTATAATTGTTGCTCTTACTGTAATTGGCAGTAGTAGGAGGATGTATAATCTCATTGTCTTTCCTGTGCGGTGGTAGATTTATTTATGACCTATTGACAATTCCCAGCCAGCAGCTGTAGCGCAGTGAGTGTTGCATTAGCCTTTCCCCCCAGCAAAGGGGAGACTACACAAAGGCTGTTATTAACTAGAAAGAACATGAACCCAAGATGTCCCACAGGACCAAATATTAACATCACTAACTGCAAACAAAGGCGCTGCTGACCCCGAAGGCGAGTTGGTATCATATTCCCAGGAGTAAGACCAACCTTTGTGGATTCGCTTGATTTCTGGCATGCCTCATCTCACCGCTAAGACACAAATGGTTAAATTCATCTCCAGAGCTGCCTCAGCAAATTAACGCCAAAGGTGGACCAGGCTGTCTTCGTGCAGATGCCACATTATCTTGCAGCATATTTTGGTGAGAAAATGAGAGTTCAGCAGAGCCCATAAGCAACGGGGGATGTTTCAGCCCTATTCAGCAAAGCATAATTTTCAGTTCTTGCTTTGGGATGTTGCTGAACAGGGGCGTAAACTTGTTTGGAATGAATAAACCTGATCCTTCCTCCCAAACGTGACCGTTAGGATCCAGAGGACTGCAGGTCACAGTGGCTGCTGCCAGGCTGCTGAAAGGAGCAGCTCTCCCGTGGATCTCACCCTGCGAGTGGCTATTTCCATCCGAGGCCATCAGTGATGTTATTTACAACTCTGTGTCCTTCCTATCTAGAAGATGCTGCTCCTCATGTCTCCAGCTCCAGAGGAAGGCTCTTTGTGTTTATTCACACACCACTGTTTTCATGGCAGCAGCCTCAGACTTTCAAAAAAGCTGGGGTCACTGCAAGCCATGAAGCTCTCCAGGCTGGAGGAGCCTCCTCCTGCAACAGCCTGTGGGTAGACACTTATCTAACAGGGCCAAAAGAGCCAGGATCAGGCCCTGAGCCATGGTGTTACACCATGATATAGCAGCTGCAGTGTTATATTGCTGCTCCACAACCACCTAGGGTGGAGAAAACAAATAAAGGTAAGTGGTGATGTAAGTCAGTGCAGGATCAGAACCTCAACGCAGCTGGTGCAGACCCCTTTCCACATCTGTTTCGCACTGGGTGAAGTGATGTTCTTTTTTCCACCTCTCATCCTTCGAGGCTGAGGCAATCAAAGCAACATCTGGAAAATCCCTGTGTCTCCAAAACAGGGAGTACGTGAAAAGCAAATCTCTCTCCTCCACGCTGCTAGCTTTATTTGTTTATTTTTTTGTCTTCCCTCTGTTTTTCGAAAAAAAAAAATGAAAGAAGAGAATAAGACAAAAAAAGAGGGGGGAAAAAACCCCACACCGCCAGTCCTGACCCAGATTCACTGGCAAAGCAAAAAGTAAAGAAAGAAGGAAATACAAGATATTTGCATCCTGGTTCTGTGTTCGTGCTTATGACAAGGGCCCTGCTCACCTTCATGGTGCTCAGCCAGGTCTGTCGGTGCTCCCAGCTCTTCCCAGCCCAGGAAAAACAGGTTTAGAGCTGGTCAAGGGCATTTCTTAGCAGGCAGGATTTTCTCTCATGGAGGCATTTGCCAGCTATGCCCGGGAATGTGACCCAGGTAATGAGCTTTGCCATTCGCTATATCGCGTCCGGGAGCTATTTTGGGAGCCGAACCAGCTTTCCTCTGCTGCTGAAATGCTTTGAACTCAGAGGGGTTGTCTCAGGGACGCCTTAATGATGAGAGCCGTAACACCCACCCTGACATATTTAGCACAGTTCGTGGCGGAAGCTCTCCCAAGAAAGGCTGGGATTTTCAAAGGGAATCTGGTATTTTTGGGTGAGATAGAAGAGCTTGCCCATCTAGAGGCAGAGATGCTGGAGAAGGGGTTGTCTGTGTTCTGCTGGAACATGGTGTTAACGTGGTGGCAAACCAAAGCATGTAGATGCTCTGCAGGAGTGAGAACCTGGGTTGTCCCACGAGAGCAGGAGCCACAGTGGCCCTGGGGAGTCATATCCTGAAAACAAATTCTTCAAAGAGAAATGGGCACATGGGCCATCGAGGATGAGATGAATGCAGAACCTGTCTTTCCAAACCCCCTTCTGAGCCTTGCACACCCCAAGAGAAGGACCAGCCTGATACCTCCCTTAAATCACAGAATCATAGAATGGTTTTCGGTCAGATGGGATCTTAAAGACCATCTTGTTCCAACCTCCCTGCCATGGGCAGGGACACCTCCCACTAGACCAGGTTATTCAAAACCCTGTTCAATCTGGCCTTGTCCACTTCCAGATCCCACCACTGATCCCACTCCTCCTCGCTTTTTGTCCATGCCCAGGCCCCACACCTGGCTGCTTGTCCTAACCATGACCGTAACAGGGTCCAATCCTCCCAGCCTGAGCCTCACTGGGTGCCAGTAGAAGTTCTGCTTGCTCAAGAGGGAAAACCAGTCCTTATCAGCACAGGATCAGCCCTTACCAACGGCAGCACTCACGTATCAATAGACAGGATGGATTTTCGGTGTCAGAAGAGTGGTTTTGCTTATCTTTCACTGCACACAGATGAGCTTATTAAAGCAAAGTAGGTCAGGCACATGATATAACAGTATGATCTATGTAAAAGGCACTGGGAGATGTTCGTTGTGCTGAGACACTCCACTCTTGACAGATTTATTCCTCTTCATACAAAAAGACTCGACCAGAGTCAAATCTCCCCAACAAAGCCAGTAGCAGGCTCCCTGCTAACTTCAGTGAGTCCCAGATCTCAGCATCATTCACTGGTTTGCACAGAGAATATTGTAATGAGACCACAAAAGGAATTACTCTTTCTGGAAAGTATGGGAAAAAAAAGAAGAAAGACGCTTTTTCTAAGTAAACAAAACAAAACAACCTGAAAAAGAAGCCTGTAAATAAAAGGTAGAGCATAGTGATTAATTCAGAAGGAGGATGAGTTTATTTCCCCAAGCAGTAACAGTTCATGTCATTGCTGAATGGAATTGCTGTTGTTCTACCAGCCTAGCAAACCTGAGATGAGCCAGATGATCATGTGGTTCAGACTCACATCTGGGAAAGAAAAACAAAAAAAACCCAAACCCCCTCAAATCCAAAACCAAACAAAAAACCCAAACCACCAAACACCTCACACTTTTATAGGTTCCTGAATCCAAGAAAAATGATTTTGCAGTCCGTGAAACTCGTCTGCATTGCTGCTGGGCCTCATTCTTCCCGGCGCATCTGCAGAGATGTGAGCAGCCGCGTCTGCCCCCTCATCCAGCTGAAAACCAACCAGGTTTTCTTCGCCTTCGCTCTCAGCTGCATCCTCTCCCTGACCTGCCTGGCCACAGCACGGATGCTGATGGAAGCCTGCAAGGCTGGACAGGGCCCAGAACTTCATTTCACCTCCTAAAAAGATTATTTTTATTTAGGTATTAGCTAACCCTGACTTCTCACTGGTGGGGAGCTGGAAGTTGTACCCCTTTCAACTGGTGTCAGATCCAGCAGAAGATGTTTGCCTCCAGCCGGAGGAGATAATCTCTCTCTCTCTCGTGTGCTCCCCAGTGACACGCGCCATCCAGCGTTATCAAACCCAGCTGGTTTGCGTGACTGGCTCTTGCTCAATCAGCGGCTTATTTAGAAAAGTCAGTTTGCTAATTGAGAAAAGTTTAATGAATTTTTGGTGTATGGGAAAAAAAAATAGTGATTACTTTATATTACCAATGTGTTCATTTGAAAAATTCATTACATTTATGTATTGTGTTTTCATGTAAATACCTCTGCCAAAATGTATTAGCAAAGAATACAATATTATGGTTCATGGTTCATGTGGTATCTGAAAGGAATAATTGTATAACTAATCAGTGAAAACAAAGTAAATGTTCCTCTTGAGCTTGTACAATAAAAAAATGAATTAAAACTATTCAGGCTCAAAAATGCAAATATGCCATGTTTCCCATCAGCAAGAAAATAAAAAATTAATATTTAGAAACCTCACAGGAGATCCAAGGTCTCTGGGATTTTCTGACAGCATCATCACAAAGCACCAGTCCAGGCTTTGTTCAAACCTCTTCTCTGTAACACTGTCCTACAGCCCCTTCAAACAATCCTGGGGTGGTTTGGGTAGTTTATTTTTTGGGGGGTGATTTCTAACTGCAACTTTCTCAAACGATCTTTTCAGTGTCGGGGCAGAACAGGAGCAAGGCGACACACAGAAATAACCCCAGGGTCTCCTGGAGAACAACCTGCTCTTAAGTACATATTTGAATATATTCAAAGCGGGTAACTAATGCTGGCATTTGTAATTCAGAGTCACTCCTGGGGGAGGTGACCCCAACCCAGGCTGCGATCACCATCACAGGGTCTGAAGTGGGGTAGTGTTAAGGGACCTCAAATTTCGTGTGTTGCCTGATCTAGTTGAGAGGCGTCCCTGCCCATGACAGGGAGGTTGGATTAAATAATCTCTAAAATCCCTTCCATCCTAGGCCATTCTGTGATTCTATGATTCTGTGATTTGCCCTCTGCTCTGGGCGCTGCTGCAGCCCAGCCCAGCTCTGACAGCATCTCCCATGAGCTGGGGGACTCGGTGACTCTCTTCTCTCCCTGTGAAAATCATCTCAGAAAGGTTGGTCTGTCCCGTTACCTGCAGGAGTCCTCAGCTCAGACCCAGGAAGGAGAGAGGGAAGCAGAAGGAAGAGCTTGGGAAGGATTTAAACTCCTCGCTGAAAGCACACCAGAGTCATGCCCAGTGCGAAGCAGCGGGTAGAGTCAATACAGCTCCCATTCAAACCCTCAGGGGTTCTCTGGGTTTACCTGCAAAAAACCAACAGGAAGCACCCAGCAGTACCGCTGGGCAGAAATATCGATTAATTAGAGGCACTAAAATGCCAGTTACTTCCTGTTCATATATCTCATATAGCTCCGACTTGAAGCATGAGCAAGCTTTTCTCATTGATTTCGTGGGGATCTCTGTCCTTACCCAGGCTGGTCTGAAAAGCCACAGATTGGAGCTATACCAAAATGGGTTTTGGGAATCAGAGAGGCTGGATGAGCAGCCCAGGCCATGTAATTGGTACAGCAGGACCACGGCCTCTGTGGTTTCCAGATGATAGGGAGACGTGGCATGCAGGTCAGAAGGAGGGAACAAACCAAGGGGAGTCCTCCTCACCCTGGGCACCCCCAAAAAGTAGGAGAAAAGGATTTGCTCAGACTAGAGAGGACTCACTGTGATCTCTCATGCTGTGTCTCTGATGAACCCAAGGCAATGCATACTACTGAAGCACCCTGGCTGCTGTCTCTTAAGTCCTGACAGCAAAGGGAAAAAAAAAAGAAAAAAAAAGCAAAGCATGAAGGGGAAAAAAAAAAAAATCACTTTCAGCACCACTTTGGGATTTCCTGATTTTCACAGCCAAGTGCCAACGCCTTTCTCCTTCCTCCGGCACTAGCAGGGCTAGAGGGCTTCAGCCAGGCTGCCAGCAAAGAAGCAGTCTCTTTCAGCAAAACCACAAAAAGCAGAGGCGGAGAAGGTTCAGCGTCGCCAGAACAACCGCTGAGCCCACGGGGTACAGGATGGAGAGCATCCAAAGCTGCTCACCTGGGGAGGATGTGTAGGCAGAGCTGCCTGTTCTCAAGATAAATAAAGCCATCCCGGATGCCCTGTGCAGGCTGACATGAATCCCAACCCTCTTAATCAAGTGGAGGCCCCAAACCCCCACCCCTTGATCCAGAAGCTGGGGCGTCCCTTTTCGCAGAACCAGTCTGGTTCCTGCAGAAGGGTTAATACCTGCAGTGCTCAATTATTAACCTGCTCAGGGCACACACCACCGATCTGAGCCAAAGCTGGATAAAAGCACTCATGCAGGCTTTTAAAGCATTTGGGGGCTACCACAATAGCCTTGATCATTACAGATGCTGTGGCTGAAAAGTATTTAGCTGGTACCTTCTCGATGGGGTGAGTATGAGCCCTGAGAAGGCAGGACAAATCAAGGGTACCTCAGCTCCTGCTGGGTGCAGAACTGGCCTCGTTCAAGTGTGCACTAGCTCTCTCTAACCACAAGAGTGTGCCTGGACCACAGTTTTGGGAAAACGTTAGCACATTGCTACGAGGGTTTTAAAGTCTCTCCTCATCTGCTCATCTTTGCTCATCTGCAAAGGTCCTGGCTCTCTACCCTCCCACCCGTACAAGATCTCCCAAAAGATCACTGTACTCTCTGGAAGTCACCCCACCCCTCCCAGCCCCCAACCATTACTGCTTGCCCCATCTTGCACCCATTCCGTCCCCAACAAAATGGGGGTTTCCCCCAAAAAGATGAAGTCTAGCTATCCTGGGAGAGTCTTGGTCCTCCTCTCATTAAACACCAGTCATGATCCGCTGTAGGCCTGGAGGGAAGAATTAGGATTTTGGAGCAGGCACTGTCTTTTGTTACACGATCCTATGATTTTATGACTCTATGTCTGGGGAGGGGGTTTCTGCCCCAAGGACATTTTTATTTCCAGGCATATAGCACTGTACAGTAAATGTTCCTTAAAGCTGTAAACTCTGAAGATGTATCCCTGTGCCTGCAGGGTGGGATTTTACTCACTGGTCTTTAAGGGATGTCCTAACTACTAACTTCATCTGAGCTGGTTACTCATGTTCTTCATTATAAATCTGCATTTCTAAGGCAGCACCTATCTGAACTGCGTTGGTCAGTGGCTATAAGATGAGCACGGACTGCAGGATTAAAAAGTGTGTTTCAGCCCACTTAAAGTGAGCCAAGGGTGTCTAGTTCAGCTCCAGGTGTCAGCACTTGTAAACATTGTGTTTGGTCAGCAAATCTCACCTCCACTGTCTGGATATGACACATGTTTGTATGACACTTTTGGGTAAAGTACCACCTGGGGGATTATTTTAGGGGAAGCCAAACTGATTCAGAAATCCACTCCTGCTGTTTGGGACCTGCTTCCCATGCAGGACTGCTCATATCCATGTATTACTCATGTATCTGGGAATGACTGCTCTGAGTATGGCTTGATCTCAGATCATTCGAGCACCAGCTCCGGCCCCTTACTGCAAGAGCTCTGTGTTGCCAGTGTCCTCTGAATCAGCTAGTGCCGGTTATTGCCAGAAGTAGGAGGTGGTGGGGCAGTGAATCAGTGCTGCATGGCTTCCTCTTCTGCACAGATGGGCAGCCGTCTGCAGCCAACACCAGCTGCAAGGCCTGACACATAGACAAGAGATTTTTCTGTCTGCAGAGAGAAGATGAGCTTCAGAGTAAAGCTCCGTGCCTTTAAATTCACGGTGACGTATGTACCAGACCGATAAAAGTGATTGCTGACCTCCGTAGAGTTGAGACTTTTCACAGCACCCAGCTCCATATGGTGGGCTCACACCAAGGATCTGAGGTCTGGTTTGGAGCTGAACGCTCCCATGTCCACGGGTATTTGGATGGAGCTGTTTGGGAGCCACTGTAGGAATCAAGCCAAGCTGCCAAGTCTTGGGCTTGGTGCAAAGCCGAGCTCCCTCAAAGCAAAGGTGATGGGGAAGATGGATTCACGTTGGCAATAGCTCCCTGTCATTTTTCTGTTTGCGAATGAAGACCAAACTCTGCCGGCAGTTGCCATCTGTATCAGCCTACTTGGGTGCAGACATTTCTCTGCATGGGATCCAGGCAAAATAAGACAGCCAAGATAAACATTCTGTTCAAAAAGTGCTCACAGCCTACCAGGAGCAAAGAGACATATTGCTCGTCTGAAGGCCAGGGTACCTCCCGGTCCACCGCCAGACCTCTCCAGGCCTGCCTTGTCTATTCATTGGTCTCAACATCACCTTTTCTTACATGTATAGGAAGGAGGATTGAACATAACAGACATGCCATGAAAACATGAGAGCAGAGAACGTTTTGGAAACTACCTGGCTATTTCATCAGAAGCAGCTTCCTGGCTCTCCATCTGTGTGGCTTCTCAAATAAGCTCATTTCGAGCAGCACTTGTATTAATTCAGCAGAGTTGTTTTCTGTGGGTCTTCTGTGGGGGTTGGTGGGTGATGCCCTCTGTGCATACAGTTAAATGTTTTCTCCCTGTACTTCGGGGTGCAGTAGGCTTGGGGAGCATATTCTGACCAGGCTTCCCAGCTCCAATCTGCTTCTCATAGCAAAGAACGGATTTGGAGAATTTCTTTTTTACCCCTCATCTCACTTATATAAGGGTCAAATATTGGAGCCGATAAACCAAACGTGGTGGAAAAAAAATCTTCCATACAAATAAGGATATATTGTTTTCAAACCTCTTGAATTACGTCTTACAGATGAGATAGTGCTGTCAACAGCACTGGACTAGAGCAACAGTTATATTCAATGACAATGTCAAGAACAAGGTTGACAAATAACTGTGTGTTAAATGTCTATTAGTTACTCTGATGATTTTTTTTTTTTTAAAAAAAAAGTGGATTATGTTGCCACACAGATTCTGCCTTCTCTTTCTCTGCCTCGTATATAACTTATCTCCTTGAGTTTTGCTGGGAATTGAATTCTTATTTCCATAGAATCATCAATATTGCCCACACAATTTTCTTTCTAAGCGGTAACGGCCATTAGAGTCTATACAGTTCATTAGTTTTCCCCATGTTTATTATTTACCACTTATCAACATGGAATTTCCCCGGAATTTACCCTACAGTCACTGGGTAATGGGATCTATTCTCTTCCCTTGACAGAAATCTCTAGCTTTGACTGTCCCACATAACTATGTATTACCTGCCCGCTGCAGCACCTCAGAAATCCTTTTCTTTTCTGGTCAGCTCCTGAACGATTTGACTAGATCTTTAAAAGACCCTTTCACCTCTCCGTGGTGAAAAATGACCACTGTGTCTATATTTTCTTTCCCCTCTTTAAGCAACCAGTAATTCCTGAGAGGGCTTCCCTCTTACCCCACAATATTGTTATTTTTTTAAAAAAAATAATATTGCAATAAACCCGATAAAAAGCTTTCTGTTGTGATTGATCTCTCCCAGTCTCCAATATTTCCAAATATCCCAGTGTAGTATTAGACTGTAATTCTTGCCCATTTGCCTGCTACAAAGACAAGACCTGCCAGCCTATGGTTTCCAGGGCACCCCTTGCATCGCCCATTATCATAACCACACGCTGAATCATGCTGATTCAACCCACACTTCCTTTTTATCTTGTCACAAGCACTGGCCAAAGTGAACATCTAGGAAAGGAATAGGAGCAGGATGAGCACAAAGTGATGTTTCCTCCGATAGTATCTCAGTCTCCAACAATTTTCCTCTTAGGAACTTGCTGAGCCAACGAAGAAACCCTCAGTCGATGCTTTTGTCTGGCCTCCTGCACCCACATAAACCCCTGTCATTCACAGTTCCTCTTTATCTACAGCCTTTTGCTATCCCCCTATAAATATATATATTTATATACACCTCCTTCTATGTCCACAAAGGAACCAGAACTGAGTTACTCAAGATGGAGTGAGTCAGGGATTTATATCATGACATAACAATGTTAAAATTTGGTGTCACATTTTCTGCTTTCCATTCCTCTGGTAAGCGTCACCATGTTCATAAGATTTTTTAGTTACATTTCTGATGTTTATTTTTCTCTCTTTGTAATATTCAAATTCAGTAAGTTTGACATTTTCTACCCTGAATGTTTCAGAGGATGCTGGAAAACATCCAGTACTCATCACTTTACTTTTTGGCCAGATTTCAGTGTAGCTTTTTCTTTCATGCAGAATTAAAATATGATACAATAGGTTAGTTTTTCATATATTTATTATTTTAAATAATTAGTTTAACTTAGATTCCTTTTGTGTTTTCTTTTCACAGTCTTTGCAATCAATATGTTTACTAGCATCTGAAGACATCATGAATATATGTGTGTATTAGAGGATAAATGCAGAAATTACATTTTGAATTCACTGACATGAGCGTTCACCCCTACAACACGATTTTGAGAGTTTAATCAAGAAACAAAAACTTGTGAGCCCAAACAAAACATCTTGAGTTTCTCATTTCAATTGCTAAATTCTCACCCAGGCTGCATGTGAATGAATTATGGACCCGAAATTATGTGCATAAATTATTTGGCAAACAAGTCTGAGTAATGAACAAATGCGAGTGAATTGCTGTGTTGGGGAAAAGAAAGCGAGGCATGATTCATTCAATCACCTACTCGTTATGGCTGATTCCCTAGGCTCAAATTAGGCAATAATCAAGGATCCTTCAGCACAGCGGCTGGGTTGAGCTCGGAGGGGCTGTGAGCTTGCAGACACAGGATTTGAGAGATTCTGCACAGCTGGGATCCGCATCCAACACTCCTTCTCTTCTCGGTAGTGGCCAGCAATAGAACAAGAAGTAACGGGTTTAAGTTAGAACATAGGAAGTTCCACCTCAACATAAGGAAAAATTTCTTTACTGTGAGGGTGCCAAAGCCCTGGCACAGGCTGCCCAGAGAGGGTGTGGAGTCTCCTTCTCTGGAGACTTTCAAAACCCACCTGGACATGTTCCTGTGTGGTTGCCCTGGGTGACCCTGCTGTGGCAGGGGGTTGGACTGGATGATCTCCAGAGGTCCCTTCCAACTCCAAACATTCTCTGATTCTATGATTCATAGGACCGAAGCGCCCGGCCAGTTCTTGACACAGGCGCTCAGATGTTACCTCACACGCATCAGGAAACAGTAAATCCTGATCTCACTTCAAAATATCATCAAGTATTCCATGCCAAATTGTAATCAACACGTGGCCTAAGCGAGGAGGATAGCTATCTTGTAGTGTAAGCAGGGTTATCACACAGGCGCAGGTGAAACACACCTTGTGTCCTCTCTGAGTCTCAGTACTTACACCGGCACAGAACACGCGCTGAAGCCTCACAAGGACAGCTCCTGTAAACCCCACTTTCAGCACATCCCACAGGATAAACCCCCACGAGGGTTTGTTTGCAGGATGCCCTGTTTCCCAGCTGTGGATGGAGAGGACCACTCTAAGTATCCATCCATCATCCTCATCCTTGCAGAGTGGTGCGGCAGAGGGAGGAAGGCCTCTCACTGCTACTCCGAGACCGTCAGCCTGAGCCCCCCTGAAAGCTCCTTCCACTCAACCCAATGTTGGTGAGGACAGAATCACTCAGGCTGGAGCAGTCCCACCATCCTGCCACCAGGTCTGCAAAGCTCTCCCCTAGACATTCGCAACGGATCTAAAGAGACTTTGACAATGGGCTTCCCAGTTAGCCAGTTGTATTGCAGCTATATTGTAGGATAAATTACCAAATTGGATCTCAGTCTATATTCCCAGTTGTAATTACAGAAGAGGTTTAAGAATTAATTTAAGAGATCTCTACCTCTTGAATAAGGGTGCATTCTAACCGTTTCTTCAAAGGCACATTCTTTTTCCATGCAGAATTTTTGGTCACTTGGAACTTGAGGTCTGCACAGGATTTAGGAACCTTAAGGAACCAGGACCCTTCCAACCCTCACCATTCCATGATTCTATGATTCTATGATTCTATGATTTCTGGAAACCTTGCTCTTGATGCAGGATCCTGGCAAACCTGCACACAGCTTACACATTGAGCGTGACCTCTAACCAACAGCTGCTCTCCATCCAACCATGCCCTCAGCCCCACCTCCTGCCTGCTGAGCCAACGCAACACACAAAGTTCAGCTTCACATCTTTCCAGCTGCCCTTTGGCCTCACCAGGCACGTGTTTCATATCTCTGGTGTTTCATATCTCTGATATTTCAGGAGAAGCGTTGCATTGTCTGTACTTAACAGCTACTCTGTGAATGCACAAATCAGGGCCAGCATCCAGAGATTATCCAGGAAGCCAAAGATCCACAAAAAAAAATATCCCCTGTGTATTAAAAACCTCTCCAGCCAGACTTCTGGCTACTTAGTTTTCTGCTGAGTTACAGGATGCAATGCAAACTGTAGTGGAGAGCAGTAGGTGGAGGTTTTCTATGCAAAGACAGGGCTAAATAGATTATTAGCATGGGCTAAAATGAGCTATGTTCTCCTGGGGCACGTCCCCATCACATTTTCAGGGTCTACCCGAACCGAAACTACAGCTTTTGTTTTGGCTAGCAGTGCTCATTCAGTGCTTAGGCAACATGGAATATATGTTTAAAATTCCTCAAAGAATGCGGAAGTTGCTATCCCCAGTTTAAAGGAGGGGAGAACTAAAAGCAGGAAAGAGATTAAAACCAGCAGTTATGCAGAGGATAAAGAGGTTTTCTCTGTACAAGCCCGAGTTGACAGCTTTACCACTAAATGCCACCTGTTTGTTGCAAAGACTATAGCAGTCAGGTTTTTCCCAATGTGCAACTTTTAGATTAAGACTGTAATTTAACAGTCAGAGTCGTGACAGGGCATCAGTGAAAGAAAGAGCATGCAAAGCATCGAGAGTCCTGTTATTTCGCTTTCAGGAAAAACATACAGCAAAACAAGATTGAATTTTGGTTCTGCTGACCATCAAAACAAGCGCAAAGGCGAGATTCCCAGGAAAATTTTATTCCAGCCATCCTCTTTCAGCCACTCCTGATTTCCTGAGTATCAGTAGCAGGTGCTGCAGGAGATACTGCCAAGGCTCACTTGGAGGATATTTTTGAAAGCATTAAAAAAACTCTCTTGAACTATTCTGAGCACTGCAGGCAGCACTTTTCTGCTTTAGAAAGGAATGTGGAAACTCGTATTTCCTCACTAAAAGCAAAATACCACTGCCTATCTCTGGCCCTGCGTGAGCCAACTAAGCCTCGGTGTAGAACAGGCAGTATGAGCTGAATTCTCGCCCTGGGGAAATCAGAGCTGAGTTATTGTTCAGTGGCGTCAGGATTTGATTCAGTGTGAATGGGAGAAAAATCAAGGCAAAACTATGAGATCCCAGCCAGCAACATACTTAAACCCACATCTAAGCTTGAGGTCACGAATAGTCCCAAATCAAATACAAGTACTGGATGTATTGGTCTTAAGTGAATAAAAATGGGTTTATGCGTGCACAGTAATAAATTTTAAGAAGGATGATGTTTTAAGTTGACTAATTCCCTGCAGCGTTTTGGAGTTTCTGCTTCTAGTTATCTTAAATATCTAGACCGTGATGAAGAGAGAGTGACAAGACCAGCGCTGCCGCAGTGTGGTGCGGAGCAAGTGGGACTTTCGCTTCCCGGGCCAGCTACTCTCCCTCTGCTCCCTGAGGGAGTCCCTCTGAAGGGGAAATTTGCCCCTGTCATGTCATATCAGAGAAGTGAGCAACAGTTTCATAGACCACTTTACACTGAAACATTTGTTTAATACCCGGTGTAATCTAACTTCTAATGTAATTAGATTAGCAGTCACGAAATGTTTTGCTAGTTCTGTTCTCAGTGCCCTGCCTGTGAAGTTAATATAATGAGTGATACGGCGTTAACTTCCCATTTGACACAAGTCTGTGATGTAAAATCCACTTTTGACAATAAAAGATTATTGTATTTCTGCAATTTTAATAAAAGCGGAGTACAAAAAGACCTCAAGAACCTTCTCTAATCTATTCTTGTGTAATAAGATAGGTTCAGCTGTACATTTTTTGGTTTTAAAAGCTTTCCAAGACAAACCTCTCCAGGAGTTTACTGGAAAACTTCACCGTCTGCACAGTTAACATATTTCTCAGAATTCTCTTGGTGTTTCTTGTCCTAGACATGAAGAAAAGATGATGATGTCCTGTGTTAGTTGGCTCCTTCATAAGCTGAAGAACCTCGGTACGCTCACTTTTCCACCACAGGTCCTGTTTTTGAGCCCCCTGCTCATCGCTGTGTGCTACGCTCAGTGCTTCTGAATTCGCCCCTGTTGTTGGAGCAGAGCCCAAAGCTGGGCTCCAACTGGAACCTCCCAACAGCTGAGGGAAGAAAAAGGGCTCCTCTCCATGCTCTTTTCCAAAGAGCTCCAGCTGCTCTCTAGTTCTTCTCCAGCTTGTATGTGTGTAGCTGTTTGTTCCTTCCTAAGCTTAGCATCCTGTGCTTGTCCTTATCAAAGTTTATTTCTGTATTTCTCAAGATATTTTGCAACTCGGTCCTTGTCTTTGTGGTCCATCCTTGCACAATTCTGCCTCCAAAAATATAAAAAAATATCCTTTCTAGTCCATTGAAAATATTGAATAACACATCAGCCCTTACACAATATCTTTTACACTTTTCTGGTGAACACTGAGAGTTATTCTCTGAAACACTTTGTACTCAGCTCTTCATAACTTCATTTACACTGTGTTTCCTTTTCTTACTTACGAGCATGTGCCATCAGAAGTCCAACTAACGTCAAGACTTACAACTTCAAACTGTCTTCTCCTCTGTCTCAAAACCTGTTATCCTGCCATGCAAGGAAATCAGATTGGTTTGACATGATTTGTTCTTGACAAATCCATGTTGACTGTCACTAATCTTCTTGTTTTCTCTTAAATGCTTACAAATTGTTTGATTATTTGTTCCAGGATTTTTCAGGAAACTGAAGACAAGCTGATGGGTCTGTAAGTCCCTAACTCCTTCTTTCAACCCTCCTGTTTTTTAATAATTTTCTATCTCCACCTTCTACATCCTCCACAGTTTTTAAAGGTACTTATTCCAAGTATTTCATACCATAGGCAGTCTATCAGCAAGAGAATAACAGCAACTAGCAGAGGACCTTCTGAAAAGATTACCATACTTTAACTACCAAGTATGTTAAATAATATTTTAAACAGTTTCAGGTAGATTATTTCTAAGGTTTCTTTAAATACCATAGTTTTGGTCTGTCTCTGTTGTACGGCTTTCAGCAAACTCACCTGAAAGAGTCACATGATTTTTTTTAATAACGCTGTAACTACATTCTCCTTCTGATTGACCAAATCCAACTGAAGTGGTCAAACTGAGCCTAAACCATTGGCGGGTGTTATTGCAAGAACATCTGCCTGAATTCCCTGCCCCTGTGCTCCTTTCACATCATAAAGTGGGACGGGTCAGAGCGTGTGGGTGAGCAATTCATGCAAGAAGATTAACTTCTTGACTTGCTCAAGCAAAAATATCTCCTTGTGCCATACTGAGAGCACCAAACAATGATGGAACCAGCAACCAGCTGGATGAGAAAGCCAAACGTGTAATTCTTACAGCACTTTCCCTTCTGTCCCAGCGACTATTTTCACTGGGTCTCTATACACCAGCTCAGATCTTACCTACTGACCTCAGCTTTGAAACCATATGCTGAGCTTTCCCCCAAGTCACATTTGCAGCTGCCCCTGGAACGTTTCCTTCTCTGCCCCTTTTTGATAAAGGATTGGGAAAAGAAGAGCTGTCTCCAGCTATTCGCAGAGCAGCACATCATTTTAAATTAATCATTCCCCGTTAACTTCACAGGCCAGATGCCAGGCATAGCGGAATCAATCCTCTTCCACCAAATCATCTCTAAATAAGCATCTCTGCTCTTAAGTACATTTTCATTAGGTTTCTAAGTGCACGTCGAACCCGGGTTCAACAGAAAGGCAGGAAGATTCCCTCTGTTCTTTCTGTTGTTTCTTTCAATAGTGGTGAGGGCTCCTGTGTCCCCATGAGCCGGGGAGAAGTGAGAGGAGTCTTGGCAGGGTGGCAAAGACAGAAAAAAAACCCTCTTCCTGAAAAGCTCAAAAGCTTCACATTAGAAGCATTCTTGAATGAGAATACTGAAACACCTTTTATTCCTCCTGCTGAGCCATGATTTCTTCCTGCTGTTGAGAGGCATGGGTTAAAGAAGTCAGATTTAGTTGGGATTCACATGATTCCACCTATAGCAAGGGCAGGGGGGAAGTAAAACAAAGAAATGGAATAACAAATACCTGCTTTTTATTATTTTTTATTATTATTTTTTTTAACCTGTCAAACCTCTCTCATTTCATGCTTGGTTTCAAGGTAGCTACAAAGGTGAAGATGGCCATTCTGCTGCTGTACTGAACTTGGCACTAGAAGCCCTTGTCTCTCAGAGAGAAAAATGTTATTGTCCCAAGGAACGCTGTCAGAAGAGATGCAGGCAGTGACTTCTGCATCTTCCTCTGGTAAAATAAACTTGGGTTTACGGCACGGGGTCACTCCTGCGGGAACTGCAGAGGTTGGAGTGCTGTACAACACCACCCTCTTGTGATTTCTGTTGTTACAACACTTTCTAAACCGCAGTTTTTCCAGATGGACCATTTTACACGGAAGATTCCCTCCCTGAGCACGAATCCTGCCATCAAACAGACAGTTTTCCCAGTGGGAAGTGAACAACACTTTCTGATGCATGCAAATAAAGTTTTTACAGAATTCCTCTTCTCTTATGCCCATAACCTTAAATAATTTTTTACATGATTCTACATTTGCTGCTTCAGGAATTTGGAAGGACCTGATATTGCCACCTCTGCCAGCACACATTGCATTTCCTCTCTAAATGCAGAGTTCAGTGCAGAAATTTCAGACTCGCACGTACATCTTTGCTATCATTTCGCATTTATTTGAGCTGCAGAGGACCGAAGCCAAGGTGTTTCAGTTAAGAGGCAGCATCATTGCACACCCTAGCAACTTGTTAGTTAAAGCATCTTTTTCCTTAAAGGAGAGAAGGAAATCAGCACAGCGATCCCTGCTCTCTCCCACGAGGTGCAGAATCACAGAATCACGGAATTGTTGAGGCTGGAAAAGACCTCTGAGATCATGAAGTCCAGCCTATGAATTGTCTCAGTGTAAGTCCTTAACGGGGTTCTGAAACAGGCAGGTGTCAGCTCTGGTAAGTGGCTGTATAAATAAATGGGAGAACCTCCCTCAGCCACATACCCCTTAATGTGACACATGCCTACCCGAAAAATCAGACTCCAAAATAGTTCAATTTATTTTTGACTGGGACAAGTGCAGAGGAAAAAGAGACATAATTTTATTATTGATTTGCTGCTGAACTCAGAGTTCAAGTCACACGGTCACTGTTAGATGCCAGGTAAATTTTGGAAAGAATCATTCTTAATAAGTGAAGAATAATGGAGAATATTTTAGTTGGAAGGAATTGTACTTCCATGTCAAACGCTCATGTCAAACTACTTACTTTTCTTTGAGAAAAAAAAAAAAAAGAATGCTTCTCTGTTAAGTATTGTCCTGCTCCTTCTGTTTATTGACCAGATTAAGTGCATATCAATAGTCTCCAACATCCTTATTACTGCTGCAGCTGGGATGTCAGGGAACATGGTATGTTTAGATGTCCGCTCTCCACCAAGGTATCCCTGAGTTCAGATCTAATGTAGAGCAGCTGTGAAGCTAAATCTATGTGCAGGTACTTGCCTGAAATACTTAAGAGAAAAAGAAGGCCATTCGCAGCTCCCTTTCTTTTCATACATAACAATCATACAGGAAGAGTTTCCTAAGTGTGTGCTGTTTTCTTAACAAATAAATGAGCCACATAAACCCCCAAGGTCACAGAGTTACCGGACAAAGAACAAGAAACAACAAGGCTTGTGTTCAAGGCCCAACCCTACCTCAGAAAATGTGGTTTGCAATCGTATGAGGATTGCTCAGGGCTGCTGAAGGTTCAGAAAACAGCGAGGAACCATAAGGAACAAAATGCATCTAAAGCTATTTAAAACCATGTGCCACTTGCGGCTCAGAACATCCATTTAAAAAGTAGTTGTTGTCATAATAAAGACAAGAGGCAAGACAACGAAGAGGCACAGTAGGCATTCAGACTGAGAACATCTCAACGGTGGCCACAGGACACCCCGTGCCCAACTTCTGATAGTGAGAGTGGGGGTGTCCATCTAAAGTGAACGGGTCACGCCCAGTTCCCTTTATTTAATGGGACGATGGCACCTCCAAAGCACAATTCGCCTGACCTGCTTTAGGAATTTACTGTAGGACGAGCCAAATCCCACCACGGGAGTGCCTTTTCCTCTCCCTTGGCATGAAGGGGAATCAAAGGCACCAGCTCAGAGGTGTCTGCCCTACCCGCGTGTACCTTTGGTCAGACGGATCCTAACTACGGACAATGAACTGTTAAGATCAACATCAGAACCCGGGCCTTCTGAGTTTGGAAGTGGTTCAACAGGTATTGGAAGCAGAACACAAAATGTTCCCGGTGTGGCAGAGAGCACCCAAGGGAGGCCTTTTTCCTGTGGTACCTGTAACCTCACCGCAGGTAACGCAGGGTTTTCATATGAAGTTAGGTGATCTTCACGCCCTCTAACAATGTGTGCTGGTGCTGGATCCTCTTCTTGACACAGATACCACCCTAACGTGCAGCTCTGATGCTCTCAATCACACCGCCACACCACGGCAAATGAGAACAGAATTTGGGCCATCCCTACGCTGACATTTGTTTGTTCTTTCTGTTTAAACTACCCGAGGACAGTGAACTTAACAGCACTGCCGGTGTGCTCCAGCAGTGTCCTTCGGTGCCTGAGAGCACACACAAAAACTCACTAAACCCTCGAACAAAATTATGTATGTGAACACCTTTGTGGAGCAGATAAAAATGTCTAAAAGCAGATCTGCAGAGCAACTGCAGGACACATAAAGCCAACATGAATAAAGATAATATGCCTTAATCTTCCTGAACAGAGTCTTGGAAAAGAATAAATCAATCTAAAAGGAGAGAGAAACCCACTTCATTATCAAAGCGTATTTCCATCATTAATTACTTTGAATAAAAGCCTTGTAATTCACTCATTTTCAGATAGGTATTTTACTCTTTTCCTACTTTACTTCAGAACTCAGCAGTTCATAAACAGAAGACCATAACCCCATAGCCCATTTTCTAATTAAAGAATCCTGTTAGGACATGTAGAGTAGTCACTGGGCTTTCCTTTTAAGTCCAGACCTGTCACATCCTTTACAAATAACTGTAGCAAATGAAAATGAGCAAGTCTTACAACAGTCCTGCAAAGCTTTCATGTGGGAAAAGGAAACAACAACACTATTTCAAAGGAAAACTTCACGATTTCTCTGCATTTTGAGGGGCAGTGTGTGCATGTTGATAGAATCCTCACATGTAAAGGACTTGTTGCTGTGCTATCTAGTAGCTTATTCTTAAAACAGACATTATTTAACACAGAACAGATCACCTGAGATCACTGCTTGTAGCCTTGTCGAGTTGCCAGTTACCAGCTGCAGGACGCAGTCTCTGCACATCCACACATGGAACGACACCCCTTGTGCTCCTTTTGAAAGGAAGAGCAACAACTCCCGTGCTCTTCTCTGACCTGCGACACTGTCACCAAAACCAGTGCTGGCACTTGGCCCTAGATTAAACGCTACCGACAGTGTCCTTGCGGGCAGAACCTGCACCCAGTCAGGCTTGGGCTGATTACAGAACTACAGAATTACAGAATGTTTGGGGCTGGAAGGGACCTCTGGAGACCATCAAGTCCAAATCTGCTGCCAGAGCAGGATCATTCAGGGCAGGTCACACAGGATGGCGTCCAGATGGGTTCTGAATGTCTCCAGAAACGGAGACTCCACAACACACAGAATCACACAGCATTGTTGAGGCTGGAAAAGATATCTGAGATCTGGCCGGCAGCCAGGTACCCACACAGCCGCTCTCTAACCCCCCTTTCTCTGCTAGACCAGGGGAGAAAATATTTCAAAGGGCTTAGGGTTTGAGATAAGGACAGGGAGATCACTTTCATTTACCGTCCTGGGCAAAACAGACTCGATTTTGAGGAAATTAATTACATTTATTAAGAGAACCAATTAGAGAGGAGTAGTGAGAAGTAAGAAAGAGCAAACAGATCTTAAGCAGAACACCTTCCCCCCATCCCTCCCTCCTTCCCGGGCTTAACATCAATCCCGGTTTCTCCACCTCCTCCTCCCGAGCGGCGCAGGGGGACAGGGAATGGGGGTTACGGTCAGTTCATCCGACGTTGGTTCTACCGCCTCTTCACTCCGGGGGAGGACTCTTCACTCTTTCCCAGGGCCATTGTGGGGTCCCTCTCACAGGAGACAAGCTTCACGCTCTCTTCTCCAGCGTGAGTCGTCCCGCGAAGGGCAATTCATCACAAACTGCCCAACATGAGACACCTCACGAGGGGCAGCCCACCCCTCGTGAGTCTGAGACACAGTCCTTCAGGGGAAACTGCTCCAGTGTGAGTCCCAATGTTTCTCACAATGTGAAATCCGTCTGTTCCAAAGAACGAGGCAGTGGTATTTGATCAGTGAGTTTCTACGAGCACATCACCACAGTGGGAATGGGGTAAGGTTACTTGGATGAAAAGCCCCCATGTGCCTGCTATGGACAGAAGCAGAAATTAGGAGGAAGTGAAATTTTGAAGTTGACTACTTGGAAAGGCTGGTTGAATCATGATGAAACCTGGAGGAATTATTTTTCTGACATAAATTTCTTCCCAAATGCTGTTTACACCCACTGCTACGACTCGTCTGGAACGAAACTCTTTGTGGCAGGAGGCCCATCAGGACTTCATGGGAATTACAGTGGTCTCTGGAGCTAATGACAACTCTTTATAAATGCTGGTCCTGACACAATTTCCACTTTTCCTTTTTTTTTTTTAACAACAAAATTGTGTGATGCCATTGATTTCCGATTTAAACACAAGTTATTTCTTGGCAGAGTTCTGCTGGTCTCCAACAGTTTTATACATCCGGCAGACCAACGCTTCCCCCCAGCTTGCTGTCATCTGCAAATTCAGTAAGGATAGACTCAATGCCCTCATCCAGGTCATCAATAAAGATGTTGAACAGGACTGGGCCCAGTAGTGATCCCTGGGTGTGTCGCCCAGGTCACCGGCTACCAACTGGGTGCAGCACCATTCACCACCACTCTCTGGGCCCGGTCATCCAACCAGTTTTTTACCCAGTGAAGGGTGCACCCGTCCAAGCTGTGGGCTGCCAGCTTTTCCAGGAGGATGCTGTGGGAGACTGTGTCAAAGGCTTTGCTCCTCTCTGGGCAGCCTGCTCCAGCGCTCCGCCACCCTCGAAGTAAAGAAGTTCCTGTCATACTTAGATGGAACCTCCCGTGTTCATGCTTGTGCCCGTCTCCTCAAACAAAACCAACCACCAACACCGACGGGAGCGTTTCCTGGGCTGGGAGAGAGGGCAGGGCAGGCGGCAAAGGGAGATCTTTGAAGGCACCCACACACGGGAGACCTTACGGAGCATTCACGGGCGCAACCGGTGAAACCCGCGGCGCCCGGGTGCGAGAGCACCGAGGCCGCACGGCCCGAGCCGGGCCCCAGCGCCGGCACCGCCCGGGCAGGCCGTGACCCCCGCGGCAGCCCCGGGAGCGGCCTCTTGGGCTGCCCAGCGGGGCCGGCGCACCGTGACCCGCTCAGAACCCTGCGGGGCAATCCCCCGGGCCTCCGGGCGGCGGCACCGGGCAGGCGGCCGCGATGGCGGGCGGGTGGGGCCTGGCCGCACCCCCCCGGTACCGCCCCGCCGTCGCTAGGCCCCGCCGCCAAGGGAGGAAGTGTCGTAAGGGCTGACAGGAAACTTGGCCGCGGGTTACGGCAGCGGCGGCCGCGCTTGGCGGCGGCTGGATGAGCGGAGAGTGGGAGCCGCGGCGCTGAGGAGACGCGGGGGTGAGTGGCGGCGGCGGCTGCGGGCGGGGAGGCCTCGCCGGCGGCTGGCGACCGCCCGGGGCCCGTAGAGAAGCGGGGAAGGGCCCCGGCGGAGGTGGCGGGGGGAGCGGGACAGCAGGAAGAGGCGGCGGCGGGGCGGCGAGGCGGGGCCCGGGCACCGTCTCTTGCCTTTGTTCGCACCCCCCTCCCCCTCCCCCGGCTGCGGCCCGTGAGGCCGTTGTCCCGTCCCGTCCCCCCACCCTCGCCCCCGTCTCGTCTGACGCCCTCCTCCTCGGTGAGTTTGTGTCGGTCTCTCCCGTAGGATATGGCCGAGGTACCGCCGGGGCCTAGTAGCGTCCTCTCCCCGCAGGGGGACACGCTCTCCCCCTTCCCCGGAGGAGGAGGAGGAGGGGGGGCTGCTTCCTCCTCCTCCTCCTCTTCCACCTCCTCTGCTGCCGCCGCCGCCTGCACCGGGGCTCAGGACGAGGAGGCCGAAGAGGAGGAGGAGGAAGAGGAGGGACCCGCGGGCGGACGGGAGCAGCAGCGAGGAGGAGGAGGAGGAGGCAGCGACGGCGGCAAGGGGGGGCCGCAGCAGCACCGCCTCCACCACCACCACCACCATCCCCCGCACCACAACCACCAGCTCAACGGCCTCATCAGCCCCGAGCTGCGGCACCTGCGGGCTTCCCTCAAGAGCAAGATCCTCAGCTCGGAGGCAGGGGCAGCCCCCGAGGGGCTGGAGAACAAGCGAGCCAGCAAAACAATGGGCTCCGGACAGCAGCAGTCATCGCCCCCGACCACGGCACCGTGCTCATCCCCCCTTACCAACCACCTCCCTCCCCAGGGAAGGACTGCACCCTCTCCTCCTTCTCCTCCAGCAGCAGCAGCAAGAGGGGACAGGAGCCAGCCTGCTGCCACAGCTACGACTGCTGCTAAGACTGCAGCCCGCAATGGACTGGCAGGAGGGACTGGCTTGGAGGAGGAAGAGCAGGAGGAGGGGGATGAAGGAGGGGAGGAGGAGGTGGAGGAGGAGGAGGAGTCCCTGCTGCTAATCTCCAGGTCCTTAGCAGCAGCTTGCAGTTTGAAAGGCTCGGGAACGGACTCTCAGCCCGAGGAGGACCTAACGATACGATACGTCCGATATGAGTCAGAGCTGCAGATGCCCGATATCATGAGACTGATCACCAAAGATCTGTCTGAACCCTACTCCATTTACACATATAGGTATTTTATCCACAACTGGCCACAACTTTGCTTTTTGGTAAGTGCTGCAGGGGACAGGGAGGGCAGGAATTGGGCGTGGTTTGGGGCTGGGGAAGAGAGGATTAAAGGGTTGACATGTGTGGAAAGATTTCTAATAATAATCTTTTTGTGGATAAGGCCAAGCTTTTTTGGAAGCACCCGTCTTCCTAACAAAGTTCCCTTGTGACCTGTGCATGTATAAGTAACGCATACTCCTGAAGTTCCTACATTTGTTCATATATATTTTAAGTGGTGGGAAAGGGTTTGAGCACAGGGCCGGGATCCAGGAATTCAAGGCTTCTAATCTTGGTTTTGACATTGACTTTCGTGACCTTTGGTAGCTCGTTTTATCGTTCAGTCTCAGGTCCTGGGTTTGTAATTAAAAAAGAAAGTACTTAGTCCACTAGTGTCTTACGAGTGCTTAGTAATTCTTACACAATGGTTTTAAAACAGACGTCAGCGTGGCCAGCATAGAAATGTTCAGTGATACATGGAGAGACACTGAAAGGGTTTGTAGACTTTTTGATCTGTGAGCTTACCTTGAAAAAGACAGGTACAACTATTTCTTCTTACAGGTGTGATGGTGTAGGCAGCACGCAGGAATTCTCATGCTGCTTAGACTGTCTTGCTGTACTGACGACGTATTTAGGGTTACATTCTTCCCTCCGAGCTATTTAAAAGACTGTTTTAGCTCTCACTCTTTCTAACTGTTTAGCACTTCTAATGGAAGAACTTGTGCCTCCGTTGAAAAGCGTGCTTTTACGATGATAATCCATCCACAGGTGTATGACACCGAGTGTAAGTTGGCCTGAGGAGTATATGTGCATGGTGGGAGCTTAGCTCGGTTTGATTTACTAAGGGGGAAACTTAGGTCTGCAAAACAGAACATTTTCAGGAGTGTGTGGCACTTCCTTGCTAAGGTAAACAATGAATTCTTCTCTCCTGATGTTTTAATCAAGGCTGGACGCCTCTCTGAAAGGTGTGATTGAGCTACAGCCAAGACACCCTTCAGTTCAAGAGTATCTCTGTATAATTTTAATAGGATATGAGTGCAGGAGTTGAGCATAATGGAATCCATCTGGCCTTAAACTTCCTGAATGTTCTTGGTTTAGGGTCTGGTGTAATTTATAGCTGGATTTACATGATTTATAGGAGGATTTTTAGAACTATGCCTCTTAAAACCCTACAGAGGGAATACAGTAGGTTTATAGAAAGTTGTGCAAAGCATTACCTTCTGGAGCAAAACAGAAACACAAAAATATTTGAAACTATCGTTTGATGCTCAGGTTACCATTATAAGGATGCTGATCAGAGCCGAATAGTATTTTTCAAGCACTGAGCTGTGTGTGTGACAGATTTACCTCATGCTGAAAATAAGTGCTTGTGAACTACAAACGTCGGTACTTTCAGCATCAAGTGTGTTGCTCCGAGGTAACATTGGATGCTGGAAGATCACAGTGCATTTGTCTATACTTTAAATATTTTTCATTTTTTTTCTTTTTTGCCGGGGAGTAACTTGAGAATTTTGTTATGGAAAGAGCAATGGCAAGTTGTTTGACAGAGCACCACAACAGATGATTTCTAATAAGTGCACTCAAAGAATAAGATATCACCTCAGGAGAAGAAAGCGTCTCAAGCTTATTTTGTAGTGACAGCTTTTTTTTTTTAATAGCCTTAAAGAATCAACAAAACTTTGCTTAGACTCTGTATTTGCCTTTTTTTTTTTTTGAAGGGTGGAACAATGTAAAGTACGTAAAACTGCAGAGAAGAATGTGTAGTTATGAATGTCTAAAGCTAACAAATTGTTAGCTGCTTAATAATTTTAAGCTTTTGCAGTATGTTAAGTCAAATTTGATAGCTTTTTTTTTGTGACTGTTTTTGGTATTTTTAAGGTTTGTTTTTTTAGAGGTTGCCTTGAAGACTTTGTGTTCTATAAAATTTAATTTGTTCCTGCAGTTAATGGATTCCTGAACTACTTCTAATAACTCACTTTAAAATATTTATCTTCAGCCAGGGATTGCATATTCCAGTTAGCAAGAAGAGCGTTAGGCTGGCGAACAGAAGCATAGTACCTGATATCACAGAATTATTTGCCTTTAATGTCTTGTGGCTTCACACCCTTCTGGTTTTGGGGTTTGTTTTGGTTTTGACTGGTCTTGGGGGAAGAAGGGTTAGACTGCAGTTTGGTTGAATTTGAAAAAATATCTGCAGGGATTCAATTAATTCCTTTACTGAATTTCACCATCGGCATTTTTTTAAAACTTCCAGTGTGTACTCACCTGTGTTCACTGCACTGTCACGGGCTCTTTTCCCTTTCTCGACACGTGAGCGTAAAGCATTAACACTCTTTAAATTGGAAGATGGGACGTGTGTTTTCTGTAAATCATCAGTAGTTGTCCCTTGCTGATATTTGTTCAGTAAACCATCGTAAACCCCGTAATTTTGCAGTCTAGCGTTTTGGATACCTGGCAGTGCAGAGCTGTTTTCTGGGGGCATTATTAATGTTATTCCTGACGATGATTGTCTCACGTCATGAAATTTGCTGAGTTTTGGTTTGGCTTCCCCAAGGTGAGCTGTTGCTCAGCCAAAAGGGCTGCTTGCTTTTTCAGCTACCACTTCCTGGCTCATGCCAACCCCTGCCACCTCCAACATGTGTGTGTAAGTGTGTGTGTGTATGTTTTCAGGTCAGGATTCTGTTGGTTTAAGGCTCCAGACACATTCATAGTAGGATGTTGCAGGTATTGGCCTTGGTGCAAGAGAAGAGATGAGAATGCAGGGCTGGAGGGGACGCGTAGGACCAATCCTAACAAATCACTAGGGTGGTTTTGCTATATCAAACCACTTCCTAACCATATGTTTAAAGAAGTACATATTTCCCTTTAAAAAGATATATAGATACTAGGAATCTTCAAGACATGTTCATTTTAATGTCAAATCCATCCAGGCAACGAGTTGGGCACACTTGATGATCAGTTCTGATGTGTTACACTGCATCGAACGCTGGTAAAACACACATTACGTCTGACTTTTTGCTGGGTTAAAAACTGGCTGGATGGCCGAGCCCAGTGAGTTGTAGTGAACCGAGTTAAATCCAGTTGGCAGCTGGTCACAGGCAGCATCCCCTGGGAGTCAGTTTTGGGGCCAGTCTTCTTTAATATCTTTATCAGGGATCCAGATGAGGAGATTGAATGCACCCTCAGCAAGTTTGCAGGTGCCGCTAAATTGAGCGGGAGTGTTGATCTGCTCGAGGTTAGGAAGAAGACCTTGTGGAAGGATCTGGACAGGTTGGATCCATGGGTTGCGGTCAGTTGCATGAGGTTCAACAAAGCTAAAAGCCTGCACTTAGATCACAACAACTCCAGGCAGCGCAGCGGGCTTGGGGAGGAGCAGCTGGAAAGCTGCCCGGCAGAAAAGGACCTGATGGTGAAAAGGGTGGTGGTGGGCAGGCGGCTGAGGATGAGCCAGCAGCGTGCCCAGATGGCCAAGAAGGCCACCGGTGTCCTGGCCTGGATCAAAACTAACGTGGGCAGCAGGAGCAGGTTGGGGATTGTGTCCCTGTATTTAGCACTGGTGAGGCCACAGCTTGCGTGGTGTGTTCAGATTTGGGTTCTGCAATACAAGAAAGACACTGAGGTACTGGAGTGTATCCAGGGAAGGGCAACAAAGCTGGTGAAGGATCTGGAGAACAAGTCTGATGAGGAGCAGCTGAGGGACCTGGGGTTGTTTAGTCTGGAGAAGAGGAGCCTGAGGGGAGACCTTATGGCTCTCTACAACTGCCTCACAGGAGGTTGTAGCGAGGTGGGGGTCGGTCTTTTCTCCCAAGTAACAAGTGATAGGATGGGAGGAAAAGGGCTCAAGTTGTGCCAGGGGAGGTTTAGATTGGATATTTTGAAAAAATTGTCTACAGAAAGAGTGGTGAAGCACTGGAACAGGCTGCCCAGGGCAGTTTTGGAGTCACCATCCCTGGAGGTGTTCAAAAAATGTGTAGATGTGGCACTTGGGGATGTGACTTAGTGGTCGTGGTAGTGCTGGGTTGATGGTTGGACTTAATGATCTTGGAGGTCTTTTCTGACCTTAGTGATTCTGTGACTGAGCTGCTGCAAGGTAGAAACCTTCTCCTCTGTGACCTGCAGCTGTCTGCTTACACTTGGGTTTCACCTGTCTTAGAGAGGGCAGGTTTGCACTGTGAGCTACGTGTGGACACCTTGTAAATGTCTGGTTTTTACTTATTCCCAGGAGTTCCATTAGCCCAGTTTCTCTTCAAGTGACCTGTGACAACCACTACTCTGGAAAAAAAAATGACAGAGGAGGGAGATATCTTTTGTTTCACTTGAATCATTTTTAAGCATCACTACAGCTTTTTTTTCCCCTGTGTGGATTTTAAATTAATTTTCAGTGTTGTAGCTTCCTTTTAAAGAGTTTTTGCACCTTCTAGTCTTAGCAGTGTTAAAGTTAAAACTTTGATTTAGAAGTGAAACAATAAATATCTCGGAAAATTGTTTTCAAAATACTTCAGTGTGGGAGAGGTGATCTTAGGAAACCTTGCTCTGTGCCAAGGTTTGGATAAGACGGGACGTAATCAAAGCAGAGTTCTGGCTGGGTGTTGTAACCTCTCCTGTAATTCACAGAACTGCACCACTCAACTGCCTTTTAAGAAAAATCTGGAAAAATCTGTGCTTTTGTGGAATTCTTAACTTTGCCACTAGCTCTAGCAGCATTTATAATTTAAACTTTCACAAGATTAAAAATAACCTATTAATTCCATGTAAGTGGGTTTAGATGTGTTGTAAATCCTAAACGACTGCAGTTAAGATCTTGTTTTATACTAACGCTTTGCCTCCCTCCCCCTTTTTAAAAAATTTGACTTTATTCAAGACCCTAAGCATAGTTTATGTTGAAATTAAGACTTGTGAGATGTTGGCCCCGTTCTTCAGTTGCAGAAAACTTGGGGCACAAAAGAGGAACCAGAAATGTTAGGAGACGGATCTGGGAAGTCTTCCTAGCCTCACGGCACACATAGGAAGAAATTCTGTAACATCCATTCCCAATTTGCAAACTCTCTCTCTGTGGTTTCGGATACAGGCTTGCTGTGCTGCTTCTTTTTTTTGTGAAGACTTGACTCGTTGCAGCCTCTGAGTACGTCCCGACAGGTCCCGTAGTTATTCCGGCAGTGCCCCTGCGCGGGAGGGAGTTGCTCGTGTCCGATTTTGTAGAGTGGGACCAGAGTGACTTTGTGATTTGCCCGGTAGTGTAAAGAGCTCTGACTGAACTGCCAGACTTTAGGTTAAAACCATTAAGCCTAAATGCATCCTCTGATGGCATTCAGGAACGTGATCCCCGGTTGTAAGCCACAGGATTCACAGGGAGCTGCTTCTGTGAAGCTTTGGAATGGGTTTTGGTGCCTGTGCGAAGGGGAAGCTGTGTTGCAGCAGCACAGGTTCTGCATTTGAATGGCAAAATGTGTCTCTTTTAGGGGCTAGTTGGTTGGTTTAATCTTCTTTACATGGGAACAAATGTCACAGGATCTGGGTATTAAATGCATACTCAGACTTAATACCATCTTCGCTAATTAAATTAATGCCAATTGTTTACTTTTGTAAAAAGTAATGCCCTTGCTGATTTACAGACGTTTCTGTGCTAACTCTTCTAGCAATACGTGGTTGCAATGTGAAGATACTAATCTAGTTTGTTTCAAACATTTAAATTTATTCAGAAGAACAAAGTTGATGCAAATATTGGATTTGAATTCATGTATGTTAATCCTGCTAATGACTTACACTTGAAGTAAGTCTTATGGTACTCCATGGGGTTTATAATATACGATAGTAACTTGGGCTGAATTCTGTTTGTAGAAACTTGCATGTTTAGAAGTAATCTCACATACCTGAAAAGAAAATTTGGCCCATGGTTGTCTTTTCATAAATGGTGTTGTGTGGGAGCTGTTTTTTTTTTCCTCGCTCCTCCACGCTCTCCTTACTTCAGTCTTTTTTTTTTTTTTTACTTACACACTTAAACCATCACTAGGGAATAAAATGAAGTTTTACATGGTATTACAGGTTCTTTTCCAGCTTTAGATAAGGTTGGAGAGAAGGAGGAAAGAGAGGAAAGGCGACAAAACCCCTCAAATTGAGGTGGAAATGCAGCATTCCCCCTGTAAGTGGAGCAACCTTAGATTAACTGGCAGATTTACCTGCCTGAAGACAGAGAAATAGATTTAAGTGTTTGGGGAACTGGTAACAAAGTCGTGCTTTATTCAGCTCTCTGGCAACAGTGGTAAAACCAGTGGGTATTTGCTTCTTTGATCACTGAAACAAAATTCTTTGCTGTTCATTTAGCATTTTAAATATATGATTCATGAACACAGCTTTTCTGAAAAGTGCCCTGAACGAGAAAGAACACAGATATGCAACGTCTAGAATGTCAGTACTCTTTGAAATGTGCTTAAAAAAAAAGAGAAAAATATCTTAAAAAATCTCCGCCTGACTGTTACAATCAACAATTTGCACGTGTTCACTTCAGGGCAAAGTGTAACTATAGCATGTTAGTTTGTGGTGTGCTTTTTTTTTTTTTTTTTTAAGTGAGGTATAAGATTACATCTAGGTACTCTGCATAATTATAGCCATGTTATGAACAGTCTGTCTGATGATACTCCTTATTTAACTCCCTGGTTTTCTCAGGTCTGAGCCAAGATACAAAACTTGCCTTGAGCTGACACTTTGCATACACAGTTTTACTCTAAGTACAGCTTTTCCTTTCCGTGGAATAAACTGTGTTTTAGAACAAATGAAAGACTACTTAGAGGCTGCGTATTTCAGTCCGTTTAGATCATGCGACAGTTTTTGTTCTAAATGGCTTGTTTAGATTGTTTGGGATTGTTCTTGGATACTGCTAAAAAAGCCCACGTATTTTCCTGCCAAATAAAAACTTAGCAATAATTATATTTGCCTGATGAGCTTAGACTATATTAGAAACGGTCTTAGGATCATGCTGTATCGTAGAGCTTCGGAGCTGCAGCTCGTGTGTTTGGAGCTGCCTCATTTCACCTTTGGTACAGCTCCTGGTTGACAGCTAACTTGGTTAATAACCCACCACCCAGGCAGAGATGCTGGAATCGTAGAACAGTTTTGGCTGGAAGAGACCTTCAAGATCAAGCCCAACCTTTTTCTAGCCCTACCAACACCGCTAAACCATGTCCTTCAAGGCAACGTCTCCCCTTCTCTTAAACACCTCCAAGGATGGTGACTCAATCCCCTCCCTGGGCAGCCTGTTCCAATGCCTGACAACCCTGTCAGTAAAGAAATTCTTCCTAATATCCAACCTGGTGCAGCTTAAGGCCATTTCCCCTCGTCCTATCACTCACCACTAGGGAGAACAGAAATTATTATTCTTCTTGAGGCGAAAAACTGTGTCCCCGTGCCTGCAGGAATGACTCTTCTGTCTGTAGAATCTTCCCCTACGAGCTGATACAAAAAGGGCGCAGGTGGCTGCAGCCTTTGGAGGAGCACGGGCTTCACAGTTGGGCTGCGCTGAGACCTGGCAGCCCTGGCTCTGGCAAATCCTTTTCCTTTGCCGTGTCTCGCTGCCATAAATTTGGATTTTCCAGAAGCCCTTGTGGCAGCACATGCTTGTGCCAGTCATGTGCTGTGGTCCCGGTTTAGTTGCTGCGCTGGAGCCGAAGGCTGGTTCCCCCCTGCAGGCACGGGTCTGTCAAAGTCTGTGGATCCACTTAGCCACCCCTACGTACAATTATGAGTTTCTTTTTTATCTCTGTCAATCTTTCCTGAGTGAATAGAAATTTATTCTCCCCTTGGATGCTATCCTGCTCTGCAGCATTATTCCGTCTCAGTGCTGCAGGTTGTAATGTCATTAATCTCTCACGCTGCCTAATCCTTCGGTTAACATATGACTTAGGTTTTTTTACAGCCTTTCTCTGATGCGTTTCGTGGTAAAATTTTGGTGAACACAGTGGTTGTGCAAGTGGTTTGGTAAGTGTTTGGGGAGGAGTAGGGTTTTTTTTGGTTCCCCCCCTTAATATTTCAGAATAACTACATCTCCTTGACCATGTTTTTTGTGACAATACCGTCAGGATTAACTGTCGGGGCATAGCTCTTAACAAATGAAATCTCTGAACAGTTAAAATGTGTGAAATTAACTGCGTGCTTCTTTGTTTGTTCTTTGGGTGTCATATGACTGAAAACGACAGTTTCTAAAGATTAAAAGCAGCAACATTTTCCTCTGATCCTTTGTGGCCTTGACGTTAAAACCAGACAAAAAATTAAGCATGTTATCTACCGCAGCCCTTGTACGTGAAAATTCAGATCACTATAAAAGAGGAATGGACTTTTTTTTTTTTCCCCCCTCTGTGGCAGTCCACGTGAAATGGTGATTTATGCCTTAACCTGATCTTCCTCCTGCCTCTTTTTCTATCCCACTTCTTCTTGCCTATAGACTTTGTGGAATAATAATGTGCTTCTCTCCAGGACAACTCGTTGGTTGTTGACTTGTAACTTTATTTGAATGTAATAAAGAAACAAGAGTCCTTTTAATCTTATTTGTACTTTTGGAGACGCTTAAAAATGTGTTTAGTTATATTTATTTTTTTAATAGCTTTATGCAAACAAATTTTGTGTGGCTGTTTCACTTGAAAATGAACTGGTTTACTACTTTTGGTAGCACTGCAGATCACAAACTGAGAATGCATACGTGTATGTTTGTCTTTAAGGCCATGGTAGGTGAGGAGTGTGTAGGTGCCATCGTCTGCAAGCTGGATATGCACAAAAAGATGTTCCGCAGAGGTTATATAGCCATGTTAGCAGTGGATTCCAAATACAGAAGAAAAGGAATTGGTAAGAATAGCTTTTTTTTTTTGTTATTTCTTACTTAAATCCTGTAGTTGGGATAACTGTAGCTGTCATAAAGATTTAAGCAGAGCTGAACTTCTAGGTATGGTGGTTTGACTGTCATCCTCGCCTTACTCGGCCACACAGACTCCCCAGTGGCTTTCTTAATTTTGTTAAAATAACCTGAAATGCCCTGTGAGGTTTACATCTGGGATACGATAAAGCGAAAGAGAAAGGCAGTCAGCAGCCCCTTACCTCTGCCTGTTACCACTGTCAAATTACAGCAGTGGGAATTACCTTGTGTTTTAATATGTGCCTTCATCACTGCATTTCTGTGTTGTGTTCACTTTGTCTTTTTTCAATGAGCTTGGCCCCTGGCTGTCCCCTATCAATTATGCATATATTGCCTGTTGAGGAGTATATATGTAGCTCACTGTTGTATTAATAAGTGAAGAAAAATAGTTGTGTATTGCTGCTTGAATGATTGAAATTAAGATCTAGTTGGTCTTTGGTTGGGGGTGATTTGGGGTGGTGTTTTGGTTTTGGGTTTGTTTTTTTTTTTGAAATTACACTGTAAAAGAAATTACTCTTGGCAGGGAGTTTTCCCCTGATGAAGGGATTTTCATTCTAACACCAGTTATCCTAGTTGGCTTAATTAAAGATCTGTTCTTACGGAACTTAATTCTGTTTTTTTGGTGGTGGTTATTGTGAAATTACATTTTCTAATGTATTTTTAACTTGAAATGTAGATGTCAGCTTTAAAGCCTAGAAATATGTTTCACCACTCACTCACACTGAACAGCTCATACTTTTATGATTAAAGACAGAAAATTACATGCAATGGAAAAATACAGTGATATGTTGCAGAACGGTAGGATTGTATTTGTCCTCCTCTTCATAAAAGAAATTCCAAAAAAACCTTGAAGCACTACGTATTACCATGACTATTCAAGCATGTGCACATTTTTTTTTTCCTCTGGTGTAATTTAAGAGCCATTTCTGGTTTCTCTAGTAAAGCAGAGGGAAGAGGATACTGAGAAATCAGTCTCTCCTTTCCTTTTAGCTGAGTCATGAAGCAGCCTGCTGTAATTTAATTGCAGGTGCTTGGATTCGTAACTAAGTAAGAATTAAAGCTGTCGTTAGGAAGATCTGTGCAAGATTTTTCCCTCACTTTAGTCAGTTCATTATTTTAGAATAATATAAATAGAATCGATATTTAAAGCCTTCCTTATTTAGTGTTATGTATGTTGATTTTTTTTTTTTTCCCCACATTTGCCACCTCGCTGGTTCTCAAAGTGTGCTGTTAATCTGAAGATTTGTTGTAAATGTAGTGTGGTTTTGTTGTACATTTAGTGAAAATCTTGGTTGATTAAAGTTTTGAGAATACTTTAAAACATTCTCTAGATTCCTTGGGGTTTTTTTTCCTTTTCCTTAGCCTTCTAATGGAAGTGAGATTTATGCAATTTCATTGAACAGCAGTTTTTTCCACTAATAACTTTGAAATCAACTTTCAATTTCACCCTAATTCTACAGACAGGTAGGGATATTACATTTGTAGAACTGTTGTGGAATAGATGAAAAATAACGATAAAGAATTAAATTAATGCTTGACTGAGGGGAAGGGCTGGGCTTCAACCGTATTATTAGATACCAGCAAATCCAAATTGGGAGTAAGCCGCAAGAAAAGTAGTTTCATAAGTTCTGTTGCTAATAGAAGTATTTGTTTTAGTAAGAGGAAATTCCCTTGGAAGATGAATGTCCTTCAAGTACGTGCCAGCAGATTTTGACTTTAAACGCAACGAAAAGGAATGAATCACATCTTGGAAGGCTATATATAACACTATGTTAAACATAGGAGCCTGTTTCTAATATCCTTGTGTTAGAAGAATCTTGCGCTCAAGCTGAGTCTCCGGATGACTTGAGGGATTGCTTTAATGCTCAGATCTGAGGCTGCAACTTGACTGCAACTTCTTGTTCCTTTCTTTCTTTCTGTGCCCCCCACTTTCCCCCAGGTGTCATGTCACGTAGATAGTGCACATTAGTCATATTTGAACTGGAATCTTTTGCACTGCAACTCTGACACTTACCGAAATCTATATTTCAGGTACAAACTTGGTTAAGAAAGCTATTTATGCTATGGTTGAAGGAGATTGTGATGAGGTAAGATTTTATAATCAAACACTTCCATAATGTCAATGGTTTGCATTCTCCTGGGTGTGGATTATTTCACAGTTGTTTTTTTTTCTACAGGCCTTTTTCTAGGTGGGAAATGGGTTGGTAAGAAGCACTTCTTTTATAGAAAAGGAAAAATAACCTCCAAAAAGTATGGCACAAATAGAAGGGCTTTCTGAACTTACCAGAGTGCTCAAGTTCAGTGTTTCAGGTTTTATTTTGTGGAGCTGCCTCAGCCTTCAGTTACAGGCACATGGTCTTTCAAAGACTCTACTTTCAGGTGCTGCTGCGCCGTGTGAGTTGCACACTGTGTGTAACGCTCCCCTCCTTTCCGAATGCACAGAGATACTGGAACAGTACGTGCTGTAGTATTGCAGAGTGTGGTTTTATCACCGCAAGTCATCGGGCTGTTCTGAGAGCGCCAAGCTGTGTTGCGTCGCGCTACTGGAACTCTGAATGACTGAGCATGTCAGCGAATGCTTGGAAGGAAAGTGGCTGAATCACTGTCAGACTTTCTCTGGCCTATGTTATTAGTCTTTTACCATATTCCAGTCCCTAATTTTTAAATTGTTTTTAGTATGTATGTATATATATGAAGGAACTAACTATCTGTATGTGCCATGTTTAACTTGTGAGGAACTCTCCCTACATCCATCCTCTTTCATCTGGTTATCTGTCCCTTTGACTTTCATCTCCTCAGCATGCTGCAATTGTTCCCTTGTTCCTGATGTCCTTTCAGTGTTTTGTAGTTACTGGTCCTTTGATCTCTCTGCTATCTTGTTTCAGCTGCTCCCTCGATTGTCCTACTGCCCCATGGGGAAGTTTCTCACTCAAAACTACATTTGTTGCAGGACTTCTGGCACACACTCTTGTTTATTTTTCTGCTTGTTGTGTTACACGTCTTGCAGCATCCCCGTGTGTTCTGACTTCATTCATTGTCTGAGATATTTACTCTTCCCTTCAGATTCCATCATCCCTCTCCTTACTAGTGTCTTTTTCTTGTTGTTTGTTTCTTCTCTCTAATTTATGTTGTGTTCTGGGAGTGTAGTGCAATCTGATAGCTCTCTAAGTTCTTTGCTTTGGCTTGTTGTTTCTATCATTGTATGTAATGTGCTTCATTTTAATGTTTTGCTACTTGCTACATTGAATTAATAAAAAAAAATATTTTATTTTTAAAATTTTTTTTGCCAATGCTTTCCGCTATGATCTTGAATTCATTTGTCATTGCTGGAGTATTCCAGATTTAGGAAATTAAATAAAATGAGGAATAGTATCACACTGTTCACATCGCAATTGGAGAATTGAGATGCAGAGAAGTGAACTGCCTGCAGTCAGTAGTGGAACTGACAATTTCTACTCAAGCTACCAGAGTTGTAGTAATGACTGTATGATTTCTGAATATGTGTGCTACTTCTCATGTAACTTCATTTCTAAATTGGAGTATCTAACAGGTGTACACATAATGATCTCTCCTGTGTCTTTTTTTTTTTTTCTGTACCTTTGTAATACTATTCCAGGAGCCCTTCTTGCTTTTTTTTTTTTTTTTAAATCTTTGTAAAAATGAAATAAATGTGTTAAGGATTGCAGGCTAGTCTGCAGCGAGACCTCATGAAGTCCTGGTCACAGATTTTCATCTATGGTGCTGTATAAATGCTTTGTGCTACGTGCAGAGGGCGTTTTTCAGAGTCCCTCTTTAATCGAAGGCGCTATGTTCAGGCTCCTGGAAGTGTGGGCTGGACTGGCGCAGGCACGTTTCAGTTTGGAAACTGTATGACCGTGTTTGGGGGACGATGATTTTGAACTAATTAGCCCGGCTTCTTGGGGGCAGGAGTTTGTTTCAGCTGCACCTCGCGCTGACACAATTTGGAAACGGGAGCTTGTTACACCTGGGCAGCGTAGAGCTCATGCAAAGTGTATTTCTGACTTTGGACGCAGGTCAGCAGAGGCCTCCCCACACTAATTTGATATATTTATGTTGTTCTTTTTCACATATGGGCTATGTACAGCCAAATAGACAGAGTTTGGGGGTTGTTTTTTTCCGTGTTTTCTTCTTTTTTTGCCACCAAATGTAAGCTTCTTCCAGATATACGTGGTACAAAATAATGACGTTGATTACTTGTACCACATGGTGGATTGCAGAGTTTTCAGTCATGACCAGAACCCGAGAAATTTAACCAGCTACCCATTAAAAGCTCTGTCTGATGGAGCCAAGACACCTACAGCAGCTGGGAGAAGGGTTTTTGGCTGTCTTAACTGATACCTGGAGCTAATCAAACGTGAAGTAGTGCATCCCAGTAATTTCTCTTCATGAGGTGTGTAAATAGTTTAATCATCTCTGCTGCTCTTAAGATACTTTTCTACATCTCTTAATAAGATCAGCAGCATGATGAAAATAAAGAAGCTGCTTCTTGATGGAAGATGAACTGCAATTCAAAAAAGGAAAAAACAATGCTATTTTCTGAAACTTGCTTGGAATAGGATTAAAATATGAATATGCAGCTGTGGGTGTTGTGAAAAATTTCCAAAGGCTGCTTGGAAACTCTTCTCTTCAATCTAATTATGGAATAGATGCAGCAAATATACTTACTTTTAATAACCTGTGGCATATAATCTGATAAACGCTTTGTTCAGTGCATTACTTCTCAAAGTACCATAGATTGGACTTTTTGAGCTATTGACATTAAATCCTTTATTTTTCAGGCCTTGTACAACACTGTAGATGAAAATCTTGAAAAATCACTACTGTTGTGCTGGCATTTCAAAGTATGCCACAACATTTGAGTGATTTAAAGGTGTATTTTTTTTTCCTGTAAGCTATTTTAGTGTGAATAAACTAAGCCAGTCCTATGGAACAAGAGATTTACAGTGCAAGCTTCTGTGGTCAGCCAGCTGCCTAAGAGGTAGTTTTTGCTCTGTGTCGTGCTTCAAAGCCGGGAGGCAATACCCTCCCAGCCAGGGGTTGTTTCCTGGCTTGAGAAGGCCATGGGGTAAGCGAAGAAGTGAATTGGCTGGGGTGGAATCTGTGTGGAGGGGAGGAGCTGGCCGTGGCCTACATTAGAATAGAAACAGGGAAGTGATCTGATGTTGGGGGTGGGTGGTTGAACTAGAAATAACCTTCAAGCCTGAAGAAAAAGCACGCTGTGAGCTGGAGTGTCTGGACATAACATTAAAAAACTGGAGGCATCTTTGGTTTTTTTTCTTTTTTCTTTTTTTGTCAACCTTGTTGACTTTCTCAGGCATTTATTGTTAATGAGTTCTAATATCTGGGTAGTAAACTGAAGGTTTTCAAGGTGATAATGGCCTGAGTTTCCAATAGGTCACAAGGATTTAGAATAACTTCATGGGCTGGTTGCATAGAAAATGTGAACTATGCAGGTACAGGTGAATAGTTTTGCTCCCACCTCCAAAGGTTTGAAGAGGTCTTTCTTCCAGCCTAAAAAAAGGAAAGTGTGTTGGGTGTCTGGCTGGTTTTTGTACATTTGCTTGGTTTTTACGGACAAGCAGTTTGCAGAAATTGTAAAGCTTAAGACCTTCATGTGGGCCTGCTAGATCCCTTAATGACAATTAGAAAGCCGGTCATTCAGATCTAGGTTTTCCATCTGTAACAAATGATTAAGTAATCTGTGTGTTACTGAAATAATGTACCACGTAATTGGTAAATAATCCAAAATAAGACATGTTAAGCAAAAAGTACAACGTGAAAAAGAGTTGCAACTTCACTGAAGAATTTCCATTGAAACTTTAGGGCGATTTAAAGTGGATTGTTTTGACTGCACCAGTAGGTGTGTTGTTTTAATTCAGTACCACACTTGTAAAAATTAAATGCGCATTTTTATATAGTCGTATTTGAAATGACAAAACTATCACCGTTGTAGGTTCTTCTTAATCTACGAATTATGTGAGGTGTTAAGTGTTACGTTTTGGGTGCTACCTTTCTTTAAAACTTAAGGCAGTTACACTCATTTTGGACACTGGACAAACACCCATAACTTGAGTCTCGTGGTATTCTGGACTTAGTGGTAAGAACAGCAGCCTCTTCTGTGAGTGCTGAGAGAGCACTTTCTTAGTTTGCTTGTTTGATTTGGCTGTCTTCATTTAGTAACTTGGTTTCTAAACTTGAGTTAATTCAGTGTTTGATCTGAAGAAGTCAGAAAGCTCAATTTTTTTCCTTCAGCTTATGAAAACTTAACAACAAGAAACATTGCACTCCATTCTCTCTATAGAAGATTTCTTACTTCTAAACCCAGTTAAAATTAGGCAGTCGAGCTGTTAGGTTTATGAAATTTAAGAGAAAGTACCAGCCTTCAGGAAGTTGCAACTTGTGCAGCAAATGCAAATCAGACCTTTGCTGGTCTCCAGGGGAGGATGCGGTTGTGTTTATTAGAGGATTTAGCAGGCATACGTGTACGACAAAGTAGAGCCTTTGAGACCAGAAATAAATGTAGTGATTGAAGGTTTGGGGCTTGATTGAAAATCTCACACAGGAAGAGGTGAAGCCTTCACAAAATGAAGCTAATGAAATTTGGGTAAAATATGACTGAGTTTCCTTTTTAGGTAATAGCAACGTGTCTTTAGCCCTTTGAGATCGACGCAATGTGTTGAGATCAGGGAATTATTTTTCCTTGTGCTGAGTCTTCCTTAGAAATACCAGAGCAAGTCGTTAGCGTTTGCTTTCAAGATGAGCATTCACTCAGTGGGATTCCAACAAACCTGAATTTCAACATTTAACCACTCCCTTAAATTCAGTGATCTACAGTGTCGGAAGTCTTTTAGCATTGCAAGGTGTTGAAGCTTGCAGTTGAATACAGACCTGTTAATATCACTCTGCCAGGTTACTAAGCTTTTATGAAACTGAATGCCATTTGTAGTTAGGAGTTCGAATAACAGTCTCCCTTACTCTGGATTTACGTGGGTCAGATTTCTTCTTTGGCATAATGCTTTGATTTAATTTGAATTAAGAAGTTGAATAATGTGCATAATTTTGTAGAAGATAGCATTCTTCAGGAAGACTGTCGTGCTTCTGTAATTAGTTGTAAAATAACAGTTATCTATTTTAATGGATTAAGAATGCTAAAAGTACTCAATCAAGTCACAAGACCTGATAGGAGTAGTCTGTGAGGTGCCAGCTAGAGAAACTCAAAATCTCGAATTCTTACCATAAGGCAACCTAATTCAATTCTTCGTCTTAAGTGTGCAGGTACAATAGGTTGTCCTGCTGTAATTTAAGAACTCTGACTATTAGTATTTTAATGTGTGACTCTTAGTTCCTTTTTGGAAAATGAACTGCTTCTAAGTCTTATGTTGTTAATTGGATTTTTAGCCGCAGGTTTATTATTCCTTTAGTGTTCTTATGCTGAGAAGCGCAGGGGGAATTATCCATTGGAATGTGGTTAGAGTGGCTTGAAACTTGAGTAATGGTCAAATATATACATTCGATGGATTTTAAAGTCTATTGAAGGTGACCAGTCTAACTGCTGGCTGCCTTCCTCCTTTATATTGGCTTAACCACTCCTCAGACTGAAGAAAACAAACCTGATGGAGAGAAAAGGGAAAGGTTTTCTGCGGGGTTGCTTTTTGAGGTAGCAAAAAGCCTTGTGAGCCTTCAGAAGAGGTTGAGGGGGGATGGAAATGTGAGGGGGAATGGAGATGTGTGCCTGACAGCAGTGGGGCCACAGAATCCATGAAACGGGTAGACTTAAACTGCTCTAAAAATCCAGACTAACGTTTTGTTCCTTGTTTTGGGGAGCTGGGGAGGATGTTACCCAGTTTTTCTGCTTTTTTATTGGAAGAGAAGGGAGTGCTGGATTTTGACGTGGAGTAGTTGACTTTTTTGAGACAGAGAGAGTTGTATGTATGTAGTTCTCACTACACAGAGTGGGTATCAAATGCTGGTTTAGAAATAGCCAGCAGGGGACTTAACACCAGCAGCAATCACTGCCGAAATTGCTTAGCCTGTATTTTCATTGTATGGTCTTTCTACAGCGCCCATCAGCTCTTGTCTAATGCGTGGACTTAGGTTGTCATGAGACTGCACATAGTTGAGCCCGTGTTCTTGCGCACCTGTGACCTGTCCTTAAGAGCAGAATCCTTAAATAATTAAGTTGGACAACGGTAAAGAGGCAAAAAAGGTTTTTATCGTTGGGAGGGGGTGCCCAGCTTGCCGGTTATGGCAGAGCTCTGCTCAGTGCATTTGAAGAAAAGAGGGGAAAATGTTTCGGGGGGACAGACTTCAGCCATTCTGTAAGTAACTTCTTGTTAATGGCAGTGTAGTGCCTTTGCCTGTCCTTGAGGCTTCTGGGACTTGAATCTTTGCTTAATTGAGATTACTTTGACACTTGGCTTTGGTCTGAGCTGTTTACCACAAGGTCTTCCTGCAGCTGAGGCCTTACCATCACAGGGGCAAAAAGATGGAAAAAGCTATTTTTTCTTCCTGATGGGCACTATGATTTGAGCCTGGGCTACTTGTGTTGAGCACAAATATTCGTTTCAACCATTGGGTCCGACAGCTGGGTGCAGAATGCCAAAGCCCGTATCTAGGTCTAAATCTATCGAGTTAGAGGTCAAAGATATTAAATAACTAAACAAAACCTCGTGTGCCAAGTTCTCATGACATGTGAAAGTTCAGTTCCTCATTCAAAATTCAGAGCATGTTTTGGACACTGGCCTGTTTGGTAGGTTGGGTTTGGTTTGGGTTTTTTTCTTTTTTTTTTTTTGTTCTTGGGGGTGGTGGGAGACAGGGATTGCTTGGGTTTCGTTTGTATTTATCCTAACTATTAGGTAGTGAGTTCTAGTATTATTTACAGCAAAGAACTAAAATCTTTATGTGAATGAAATTTCTTCACAATTACAATTGTTGGTTAATTGCGTTTGTTTTTTTTTTAATGTGGGCATGGAGAGGGGTTGCTTGAGTAAACCAGGACAAGAAAAAGTTAATTCCACTCATTGCCAAGAAGTGTACCTTAAAATACAAAGGCTGAAATTGTTTCAGTACGCATGTAATTGCAACTGCTTTCTAATATGTTTTTTCCTTTTTTTTTTTTTGTTTTCTTCCTTAAAGGTTGTATTGGAAACAGAAATCACAAATAAGTCTGCTTTGAAACTTTATGAAAACCTTGGGTTTGTGCGAGACAAGAGGCTGTTCAGATACTATTTAAATGGAGTTGATGCACTGCGTCTTAAACTATGGCTGCGTTAGAAGAAACCATCACATCAAGCAACTGACGTCCCAACAGCGCAGAGTTGTCCTTTGCATGCAATGCAATTTGTACGAAATTGCTTTGCAGGTGGACTTAGTAATTTCCATGCAGCTCTTTCTGTCGGTGTCTCATTGAGTGTCGCACATATTTGTTGCACTTTGGCATGGCGCATTTGTTCCGAATTAAAAACCCGATTGTTTCAAACTTCCGAGTTCTTTTGGTACCAGCGAGATGTGCCAGTTGATAGCCGAGATATGTTCATTCATTTGCAAGTCTCCTGACTGTATTACATACACAGCGAACGTTTAATTGGACAACCTGTACGTAGAACGCGACTTTTGGTTCCGGGGGGGAAAGAAAACACGTTCAAAAAAAAAAAAAGCCAATGTAGATTGTAAAAATTCTATCAGTATACTAACATTTCATACAAAAATTGCCATAGTTTTCTGGAAGAAGGCTTCAATTTTAGGTTTTATTTTTCAATATTGAATTTTCCATTCTTTAAATATTGGTACCTCAGTGATTAGTGAATGAAAAAAATGTATTGTAGGGTGGGGTGTGTGTTACAATGAGTAACAGTAACAATTAAATTGCGTCTGCCAGTGCCTGTATAGATAAGTATATTTGTCTTCACCTCTAAGTTTGGAGTGCATGCTTTTATTCTTTTACTTTCTTCAGTTGTCTTTGCAAGGAAATTTCTGCCTTTATTTAAATTCTGGCTTTGATAATAAATTATTTCAGATTTTTATAATTTGGATACTTCTCCCAAACGAGGGTTTGGAAGGCCCTTCTTTTCTTACAGCAAGAAGTGGAAGCTATTTTGAAAACCTTGAGTAGCTGCTAAAAGAGAACCTGACGTCACCAGTAATTCTCTGCTGGTTTTGGATGCACTTTTTTCATTAAAAGAGTGAGGGACTTCTTTTAAAAGAAGATATAGAAAATTAATGTAAATTGGTATGGTTTTATTTAATCAAAATTATTGCTAGAAGCTCTGAAAAACATTATTTTAAGATAGTTGGAACAATTTTTTTTTTTTTCAGATTCAGATTGCTTTGCTTCGGTGTTCTAAGGCGCTTCAATCTTTGGTTCTTGGTCTTGGAAATAAATTTCAAGGTGTATTGTATCCATTTTTAGCTGCTCTCGTTTTCTCTAAACTTACATGAGCTAAATTACTGGGGGAATTTTTCCCTCCAAAATCAAAGCAGTGGGGAAGGACTTCTCTCTCTCTCCCTCTTTCTCGCATTCACTCTTGCTCTGTTTTTTCTTTTTTTTCTTTTTTTTTTTCTTTTTTTACCCCCCGTTTCTTTAATTTGGCTTACATAGATTTTACCAATACCCATCAATTTTTATTTTTTTTTTTAGTAATTACAGTGTCTAGGCTTTCTTGTTCAGTGTGATTATATAGCCCAGTTCTATGAATCAGTTATTTTCACTTTGGAGGAAAAAAAAAAGAAGTTTTAGTTGACTTGTGGAAGAGCCTATGTAATAATCTGTGAAAAAGGATGAACTCTCAGTGAATCCGCACTTCTGTAGTTGAGTGAACTCTTCAGATTTGCCTTACTACACTTTTTTTTTTTTTTTTTTTTACTTAGGGTTTGGTTTGAGTCATGGGTTGTTGGTTTTTTTTCGTTTTGTTTTTTTTTTATTTTTTATTTTTGCTAATTACTGTACTTTTTAAAAACAAAACCAACAAAACCCCTACCTCCAGTAACATTTGGAAAAAGAGCCCTGTGCAGAAAAACTGGATTTAAAGGAAAGCCTTATTTTGCACAGATCAGTCAGACGTGGTGATGGGCATTTCTTACCATGTACAAATTATGAGTTGTATTTGAAAAATAAAGGTTTTTAATGGAATTTGCCCCTTCCGAGTTTTCTGCTTGTAGACGCCATTTGTGCTTTTAAGGGGGTTTGTCCCTTCCCCTAGTAAAGAAAAATCTTATTTAAAATGATGCCCGAATCAAAGCTTTTAAAAACTGGCGTCTGTTCCTCACGGAACACGGAGTTCGACGCAAAGCCTGCACGGTGCCACCGCTGCCTTCCGACACGATAAATCCTTTTTCTCACGTTATCCCCGTCCCGCAGGTTTTACCACTTGTTCTGGGCAGCTGTTCAGGAGGTTTCGTTCGTAATTAAGAATTAAATACCGGTAATGTCAAATCACTCGAAAGGGATTCCTCTCCGCCATGGTCCAGGACGTGGTGACCCCGCTCTGGCTTGCTTGAACTAAGGAGACAGGTCAGTGAGGTTTCGTTGCCTCATCAACAGCCGTGGGACTTGTCTCACAAACCACAAACTGGGCTCTCTTGAGTGGCTGCTGATGTTTTAAAAACTGAAAAGCCCGACAAGCAAGTTTTCCATTGGTTAATATTTAAGCAGAGGGTGTCTTCGGGTTCAAAAGCCGACTTAGAAATTAGCCGAAATCGCTTTTGAGGAAGGAACTGCTAAAAAAAAAAGCAAATGTCACTTCGGAGCAAGCTTCAAATACAATTCTGTTTGTTTATCGTAAGAAGTGATTGTCGCCGTGCACGTTTTGGAAATCCTGGGCAAAACAGGTGCACGCTTCTTTTAAAAGAGCGCGCGTTGCCTAAAAGGTTCTGATGTTGCTGCCGTGTAACACACAGGTCGCTGCGGGAGATGCTGAAGCTGTATGTGTTGGGTCGTGTTAAAAGAAACAGATTCGTTCTCTGTGTTGCTTGGGATTTGGATGTCAAGGGGGAAGTTCCGAGTTTGCGAAGCGATGAAAATAGGTTTTCAAGAAAAATCTAGCAATGAAGAGTTGGTTGTTTCTCACGTCTGTTGCTAAAACACAGTCCTCCCCCTCCTCGCCTTTTGCATTGACAAATCTAAGGAGTTAATAACGTCTATGTTGAAATTTGCCCAAATGTTGCTGTTGGCTGACATGTCGGTATGGATGTTTGCGTTACCGTGTTTGTTGAGAAACGATCAGGTTCCTCACCCTCGAGAAAAGGAGACATAATCTAATTGGCGTTGCATAGTACGTCACGGACTGTTTGTCAGGGCACTGCAAGACGTTGCTAAAACCGAGTGCTATGTGGGAAAAAAAAATAACATTCAGGTCTTGTATAAACATGACAACCTATGTTGGAGTTCAGGTGTCAGGTGGGCATCTATGAAAATATCAAGTGTATATCAAAATACTGGACTGCTGTTTCGAGTGGGTTATATTCTTCTGTCCCTTTATCTTTTTTGATGAGAACAAAAACAGTGGGGTTATGAAATGTACAAGCTGTCTAAATACAATGCAGTCAAATAAATGGTCAAGTTGTTTATCTACTTCCTTTTGAATGGAGACTGTTCTAATGGTTGTTTTGCTTTGTCTACAAAATACAAACACGCACCTTTATTCTTGAGAGAGAAAGGGTGGAAAAAGAATTGCGAGTTGTTTATCGCTGTTCGGTCTTCATTTCCGTGCCTCTGTTGGAAGCATCTTGAATAGCATTTCTATGAACATCAGTGTCGTAGCTGAACTAAAACGGATTTTTTTTTTTTTTTCATGTCTATTAAGTTGTGACTAATGCAGTCGTTCCGGACTTTCCTGGGAGATGAGGAGTGGGGTTTTTATTCTTTTGATTGTGATAAGCTAGAGCTGAGAACTGCCTGCAGCCCTTGCAAAGCTGAGAAAGCATATGGGGGAGCCCGTGGATTTTAGAAATCCTTGGTGCTTTATTCCTTCTACGGTTACGTTCAGGCCCCTAAAACTTTCTGAGAATCTGCCAGCAAGCGCTGTGCCTGTTTGGCTGGGGGTTTGTAAGAGGAGAGCAGAGATGACTGGGAGTTAGTAATCAACTTCTGCTAGAAGTTGCTGGTTGCCTGTGAGCAGCTCCGAGTCCTGTTCTTCCAGCTTCTTTTCCGAACCCTTACAGCTAGGCTATGTGATGGCCAGAGTTCGTTATGAGTTAAGGCTTTGCAGACATTTTACCACTTCTTACGCTATTTGTCCTCCCAGTAGGAAACGCTGTAGTTAAGTGGGAATTTCTTTCCAACTTCAGGAACTGAAGTGTTGCGTGTAACTTTTTGCCTGGTCGTAAACCAGCGATGAGCACCCTGCTGCTTTCTTTTACTCCTTCAGTCCCTTCAGTTGTGGAATTCTATGCGAGATAAGGGTTAAATTATTCTTCCTTTGTCTCACACTGCAATGTATTTATAGCTCTAGTATATCTAGTTAGTGTGCATGGGCTAAAATAGATTTGGAGAGGCCTAGCGTTTCTTTTAATGTGAAATTATAAAAAGTCTTTTCCTCACAGCTAGTCCGGAGTATACACGACTGGTTAGGTAATATTTTTAGGAATGAGCGTTTTAGGTGTTGCCTGCCAATGCACACTTTAAAAATCCGTGATTTCTTTAACTATGGAGTGCAGAGGGATCCTGAGCTATGACTCGTACAGGGAAAAGAGATATCGGTAGGTCTGCAGAAAGTTTTCTGGTAAAAAAAGCTGAGGCTTTTCTCCTTCCATTGCTCTCTGACTCCCTGCGGGGAGGACAGGACTGGGACTTTACATTCGTATTTTTTTGAATCTCAGTATCTGACGTCCTTTTAAGCAGAGATGGAGAATGATTCCCTCAATTTTTAATAATTGCATTGCAGGTGGCTGGAACACGTAATCTCAAGGTGGAAGACACGGGTTCAAATTCCACCCCTGCATCGAGAAGAAGTTTCATCATGGACCTGAGAAATTCTCAGACAATCAAAACTGAACCTGAAAAGCAACAACAACAACAAAAAAGTCCAAAATGTTTTTTTGCTTTCTGATGGAGATTTTTGCTACTTTTTGCACCAGCTAGTGCTTTGAGGTTTGGGGTGTTCTTTTAAAAAAGCAACATGCAAAAGCAGGAAAAACCATTTCTGCTGAAGTGATCGCTTGTGTCCGGGTGCTGGAGAGTGGGAGAAGCTGATAAAGAGGAGGTAGTGCCTAAAGATGTAACACGGCAGCTTAATGGTAACTGCTTTCTGCTTTCTGTCTTGCAATCAGAAGCAAAAGAAGGAAGCGGCAGGTGGTAAAATACCAATAAAGATGAAGGTTGAAAGCGTAGGTGACTGAGCAGCTTTGCTAAGGTAAGAAAGCTTTCTGCAAAGCTCAAATTCTTACTGATACTATAAAGGAGGGGGCAAAACTGTTAGCCTTGCAGCCCCCTTCCAGATAGCTCTTTGAAAATGCATGCTCCGTCCACGTGAACGCACTCCTTTCCGAGGGTAATTTAGAGCAGGCAACTAATTGAATGCTCTCGTGTTGCCACGGCTCCCTCCCGAGGGATGGTTGCGCTGGAAAAGACTCTTAGTCTAAACCGAAATGAGTCTTTAATATTGGAAAGAACAAACAAATGAGCCCTCTGAGTTTGATGCGTTTGATGCAAGTGGCTGATGTGTCACTTGAATTGCACTAAAGTGTGCTTCAGCCTCGTTGACTCCAAGTGTAAGGGCTTGCTGGAGGAGCTAATTAGATTAAGAAGAAAAGCGGCTGCTCTTCAGCCAAATTAAGGATGTCCTTCTTCCTCATCTCCCTCCTCCATGCAGCGTCGTGCTGATCTGAGCGTCCTGCAGCTCCCCAGGGAATAAATGGCAGCTTCAGGTGATGCAATTCATTAAAAACGGGAAGCGTTTGGGGTTTTTTTTCCTTCCCATTGTCACACAGATGACTTGATGCGGGAGCCTTTCAGTCACCTTGGGTCCGAAGTCTCTCTTGTGGCTGGCACAGAGTGTGTTTTTGCACCTCTTAAACCCAGCTTGCTGGGGACGAATAAGCTGGGCTGTCTGAAAATGTAAACAGCCTCAAAAAAAGCAGATAAACTGGGAAGTGGTTCAAGCCGCAAATGGCAGACGGAGTCCTTTCCTGCAAATTGCAGAGATTTTTATCTTGCTCTATCTGAAAGTGACATTCAAAAAATTGCTCTCTTGGGGCTGGGAAAGAAGTTCTTCATTACAGAAGACAGGGCTGGGTATGATTAAAAAGAGAAAGCGTTCTCCTTGGGGTTTTTTTTTGTTTTATTGAAGTGAAAATTGAAAAGCTGGCAATCCCTGGGCTGGCGGTGAATCGACAATCGCTCGAACGGTTTCGTACGTAAGCTGCCAGATGGAATATGTAGAGGGCATCTACATAGGTGCCGCCTTGCTTTGGGCAGAGTTCAGAGACTGCTATATAGGATGCTCAGTCCTCTATACCTTATCAAAATATGGCAAAAAAAATACATCTATTGAAATGTAAAACTTCAATGATTTGCCTCTGTCTGTGTAGACATAGCTTTCCTATCTCTCAACAGGAATTCTGTTGTTGTCTGTGAGATTGTTTTGCTGTAAACTAAGCGTTCTTGGAAAGCCTGTCGGAAGAAGCGCGCTCTGAAAATATTTCCAACCCAGGGCTGGAGAAGAGAAACCTACAGAAAGAAACCATTTTCTTTCGCAGATCTTGGGAGTGGCTTCTCCTGGTTTTCGATCACGAGCTGAAGAGCTGAGTAAATACTTCCAAGAATGAAAATAAATATCAAAGATTGAGAAAAACACTTTTAAAATATCTTTTTAAGATCTTCTGCCGGCTTCAGCCCTCTTCCACTCCTGTTTGAGCTTTGCAAACTTTGGTTTTCAACCTGTTCTAACATTGAAAGAACACATCGCTGTAAGTTTTCTTGGGTAAAGAGCAAATTTCCTTAAGCTGCAAATTTCTGATCCTTGAAATTCAAAGATAATTTTTTTGAGTTTTCCTTCAGCTGTATCCAGCCCCAAAACTATCTTCTGTTAGTGTGCATCAGACATCTGGCAGTGTTGCCGGGGCTATTTCACTGAGTTGCTCCTAAAACCTCCTCAGTCACCTTGTGGTGCTTTAGGAAGTTCTCCTTGATGCTGCACAGGGCAGCGGTCTTGTGGACAAGGCAGGGAGCACCCACCTCACCTCGTACACGAGCAAAGTACAGATGCCTGTTCACTTGGATGCAGCCAGCAGCCAACACCTGCTTTAGGGCAGGTAAGGAAAGGGCTGCAGTCCCCAGACAGGGAGAGGAAGGAGAAACTGAGGCAGGAGAGCCTGGGCGTGCTGGCGTTCTTTGAGCCACGCCAATTCTGGAAAACCACAACTGCTGCCACTTCGGTAGCAAGTGTCATCGTACCTCGGAGGTTGTGGATTGTCTGAGTCTTGTGCAGATGAGAGGTTTGGGATATGCCGTGGGTGTGTATCCTCAGGAAACCTGCAGTTTTCATCCTTCATGCTTTTCTTCTCTGGACAAGAAAAAACGATCTCAACTAGCGTTAGCCTGCTTTCAAGGTCATACCTTGGTGGGAGAGAAATGCATGAAAAAACAGAAAGCAAGGATTTGGTCTGGGAGTTACCCGTTGTCGGTGCTTAGTTACTATGTGAGCCTGATCTTAAAGGATTTTTTGCTGGGGACTTTATGCAGCCATGGGGATTAATCCTTAAAGCTGGTGCTGACACAGGATGGGGCCTCTGACTCCTGTGACTCAGCTGAGGCTCAAGGGTTGGACCTCCTCACGTCACCAAACAGAAATCAAATTTTCCTTTAAAATTAGGACTTAGAAAGAAAAATGGTGTGCCGCAGTAAGTTATAGCTAACAAAACACTAATAAAGGAAACCATCCTTTAGTGGTCCCCTGAAATAGCTACATCAGAAGCTATTTCAGCCCGGACAGCTTTCAGAAACCTTTCTGGAAGAGGCAATGACTTTAGTTAGTGCTTCTGAAGTCCTTCTGCCCATCACAGCTGTAAGCTGCCTTGGGATGCTGCTTCCCCGACCCAGCACTGATTGCAGAAGGACACCTTGACCATGAAACTACAGCTGTAGTTGTAGTATTTTGCCAATTTTTCCCATTTCTTGCTGTTGTGCAGCAAGAGATTTCACTGAGGTGAGTGTAGACCCAAGCAGTGAAGGAGTTGAAGCAGGTACGGATGATAGGGTTGGGTTCAAAAGGCAACATGAAAAAGTATGTGAAGGTGAGTAAAAAGGAGAGTTTCGTGGGTTATTTTGTCCATATGTGTATTGGATATAGATAAATGTGGAGATCCTCTTAATGGAAGGTCAAATTCCCTTTAGGAATCTGCTAGCTTCCTAGTATGTTTGGCAAACTGAATTTCATCCCCAAAACTTGTGTATCGGGGTGCTGCCTGAACCTAGGCCAGCTTACTCCCCCCCACACACATGGATTTAAGCAGTGAATGAAACCTAAAACCAGCTTTCCTACACCTCAGGCTATGTGTGATTTATGTGGTGCTCACAGCCCACTTTTGCAGAGACCAGCCCAACTTGCTTGCAAATCAACAGAAATTTTTTTTTTTTTTTTTTGATTCAGAGGCCAAGGGAAAGTCGCAGTTCTCAGACACAGTGCAGTGTGTTCACTGGTCTACAACTGCTTGGTTCACTGCAGGTGTATGAGTGGATTTTCAAACTGTTCTTTGCCATGGGCTTATGTGTTTAATTTGGCTGGTTGAGGCTTGTCTGACTCCTCCAACCACAGGCACACCAGGATCAGTTTGGGTGTGAACACCTGGATGTAGGGCTGGGGGGCTTCAGACTTCTCGACATCCTTGCTCTGAATTCACGGTGGTCACTCAAAAATCTCAGGATACGGACCCTGTGCAAAGGATTTGTCTTTTTGTGAAAAACATTTCATTCAGAGTAGCCAGTTTCTGCTGTGTTAACCTTTTAAAGACAAAATTTACTGCAGTTCAAGTCTTTTTTCACCTTGTGAGAGGCTCTGTAAAGGTGCCAACTGCTTTACAGTCTGCTGCCTCCCACAGTTGCGCCCCACACCACTCTTTATCTAGTTTGACAGGTATTTCCAGGGTGCTTTTTGAAGATCTGGAGTATCTGTGAAGCATCTGGATTCTGCTGGGAGTCCCCTCCACCACTGCCTGCATGGTCCAGCTCGAATGTATTAGGTGAATAATCCACAGCAGGAGAAGTTTGTGCTTGCTGGCGTGACTGATAAGAGCTTTACATAGAAATGAGGCAAGAGAAGGCTGGGATACACAGGTCTAATCTCTCTGTGTGGATTTTAATAGAAAGTAAAAGGAAAAGGAGGTAGGCAAGGACGTGCTGATGGATAAGGCAGTGCCACAGGGCAAAGGATGAAGAGCAAGGACACGTAAGTCCTATATTTTTATATTTTATATGCTTTACACACTAGGGTTAAACAAAACCTGGTTAAACAGATTCTACCTTTATAGTAATTGCTTAGGCAATTGCTTAGGTGCTTAGGCATCTGCCCCTCAAATTACCCCACAAGAGTGTGGGAAAGGGATAGGGGCTGGGAAGTGATTAGGAGAAGAAGTCAGCCAGTGGGAAACCAGAGGTGTGGAGCAGAGAAACTCTCTCCTCTGTGCATGGAGATGGATGCTCTTCCCAGCTTGCAGGGAGACTGGTTGCTGAGCGTCTTTACAGTCTTCTCAGGAGGGTCTTCTCTGAAAGGGCAACACTCGGTTCACTGGAGGGACTGTGTGTGGCTGGAAGGAGATAGCCCAACAGGTCGAGAGGTGAAGACTGACAGAAAAAAACATTGAACTCAGTGCAGAACAGGCCAGCAGATCGTGTGGAAAAACAGAAGAGGGGTGGAAAAACTAGCCCTGACTGCAGACCAAGGACATGCACTCCTCCAAGAAGATGGTATCCCTTGGCAAGGGTTTACTCTTGTCATGTATTTCTGCCAGGTTAGTGAGCTGAACCAGCTCCCAGAAAGGTTCAGCTAGCAAAGGAAAAGCTGTGAGCAAAGGAAGGGAGAGGTGGACCTCAATATATTGGCTGTGATGAACCAAGAAACCAAGAGAGCAGCTCAGCCGTCGTGAGTGACTTCCCCCAGAGACAATTCAGCTCTCAGCTAAATGCTGGCAGCACTAACTGCCCTCTCTGTGTGTGTTCCCATTGAGTAGCTTCCAACTCGGTTATAAAATAACCTAGATTAAACCCTGCTCTTGTGTACATCTCTTCTAGGAACAAAAATACCTGCCCTTCAACCTCTGGGTTTCCACTTCTCCTCTGATTAACTTTTCTTCCCCCCTGCCAGTGATGCAGCAGTGAGGACTCTCCCAGAGGAGCAGGAAGGCAGAGGGACTTCTCAAGAATCTGCCCCCAACTTCTGTGTCCACCACATCCCCTGCCCTGACACACACACGGCTAGAAAAGGATCACATCCTTCTCGTACAGGCATGCTCTGGGTGCTCGGACCTGTCGCAGAGAGCTGAACCTCCCCTGGGATGGTTTAAGCAGGCAGATAAATGTTTTCATGTTCACAAAGCTGGGAGTTAATCACACCTGCCAAATCCTTCTCAGTAAATAAGATTAAGCTTTACCAAGGAAACCTGGAATTATAAACCCTACTTTTCTGTTTGAAAGCTCCCTTGTTTTCTTTTAGTAAAGCTTTTTTCTTTGTTAAGAACACTTTTGGGGTTATCGTCAGGTTCTGGCCAGTCACCAAGATGGGAAAAATTAATGAAAATTTGTGCAAGAGCCTTTTCTCCTTCAGGTAGGAAAAGCCACCGCAGGAGGTGGGAGCTGCGTCCCCGGAGCCAGCTGCATCTGCTCCAAAGCGTTGCAGGAAGATCGATGCTCAGGGTCCCTCCTCGGAGCTTCACAAAGGCCACAGCTTTACTTCATCTGCTTCAATCCCGAAATATGGTGGCACTCAAGTCCCTCAGGAGACCTCTGAAGAGAACTTGAGCAGAAGCCCATATACTTCTCTAAAAAACTACCCTGGGGAGAAATGCATTGGCTATGAATGACCAAGGAGCTACGACTCTTAGACCTTTAGGAAACCTGTTACTGCAGCAGAAGACAGTGCAGATTGGGCAGAAGCTGGCCAGCCCAAGATAATGTCACCTCAGGGGATGGGGAGGAAGCCCATGTGGTTCTTTCAAACCAGGCTCTGCTCTCCTGGTCTTCCAGCACATTTAACCCAAGATGTCTATCTGGGAGAGAAGGCTGGATTTCATGTCTTTAATTGTGTGGGTGACGCGCTTGCTTCTCCAGATGTTGGGTTACTGGCTGCCCTCTGAAAGCGAGGACGTTTCTCCTCAAGGTTAGGAGCTTCATGTGCATTGATTTGTCTGGCCACCAAGGTAAAACCTTTCTTCTCATGACAACAGGAAGGTGGTGGGGTGCTTAGTGAAAGAAGCATCAGCAGGAAACCTGATACATTGTTGTTCACGTTTGTTTGGTTTGTTTTTTCTATCTGAGATGTTGTTTGTCTTTTTTTGAAGTGCACCAACTGGGTGATTAAGAGCAGGAAACATCCAGTCTCCGGGCGTGATTTACATGCTAGTCAATGAAACCAGCACTGCTGAATCGTGTTGCACTTGGACGTCGAAGGGGATCGTTAGGGATGGCTAGAAGATGATGCCATGGGTCTGGTGGGCTGGCGGTGGCTGGAGGCATCCCCAAAGGAGTGGAAATCCCACTGACAAAGCAGGGTAAGACTTGGCTTTAAGCCTGACTCACCGGTGTTGTCTAATAGGGAAATCTGCATATGGTTGGCAAAATCCACCACTGAAGGGAAGTAACTTCAGGGGAAACGTTGCCCTAAAAGCATTTCATTATTTTTCCTAGGAGAGAAGCTGTCTGAACAGCTTCTGGTGCATGTCGAGCCAAATTTTATAACGCTCTCCTCTCCGATTTTGTGAAACCTTCTGGGCAAAAACACCACTGTTTTGAAAACAGCCCTTAATGACCATCAGTCCCATGAACCCCAAAGGCAAAGGGCTTCATTCTATACAAACTAGCAAAACAAATAGGCAGGGTTGGTGTGGGCAGGGGTTATTTTCTCGGTATGGGGCCTGAATCTGAGCACATCTGGGTTAAGAGTAATGATTTTTTCTGGAGGTTTTTGTTAGCACGGATTCACTCCCCTCTCCAGTTCCTGAGTTGAGCACAAAGACAGGTCTTACTGTGCTTAGCTAGAACTTCAGTTACAGAATCCATGCTGAGAAATAAGAGCTAAAACCGCATTCATTTTAACTATTTCCACATCATAACCACTCAAATGACTTCTCTTGACTACATACAAAAACCTTTTCCATCGCTGCAGCTAGTAGTCTTCTCTGTTTTGGTTTTTTTTTTGTAATAGCTTTTTTTATTTGGTGTTTTTTAATTATATTTTTCTTTTTGCACAGGTGAAGACCAGGCTCCTGTAATCTAAACTAACCCCTGGGTCAGAAACCTCATCAGTGCGTTGCATCAAAAGCACAAAAACGGTGGGTAAATTTGTGTTACATGAAGCTAAACCTCTGTTTCGCCACAGCACGTGAAAATGCGTTGCACTACCCGTGTCCCAAGTCTCCCGTCCAGAAATGACACCTTTCTGGACAGGCCACAGCCCTACAGAGTGGAGACTAAACATCTGCAGCTGCAAAATCATTTCTTCTTCCACTTTACTTGAGGGGAAGTGCTCTGCCACCTTCACAGACCACCGTACCCATCAGGACCACCATCAGCCAGGTGCTCCCATGAGGACTTAAAGCCCATTGACACAAGCCCTGAGCCGCTGCCATACCGAGGTCTTTAAAAGGGATGGAAGTTCTGAGAAGGGAACTGGTGAAATGGTATCTCAGTATCACTGTCTTGCAGTAAAACCCCAAAGAGATTGAAGCATCTCCCCAAGCTCTGCAGAGCCGCTTTCCTTTGCCTTTAGCCTAATTCTACATTTGGACTTTAGACCATTAGCTGAGGAAAACCTCAAGTTTGATACACCAAAAACCAGGGGATCTCAGATAGATGCTCTTGCTATGAGAAACTATGGGAAAATATATGGCTGGCAAAGCAGAAATCGGGGCTTCCCCCAGTCCCATATACCCTAATTTTTGAGCCACAGCCACCAGGCTGTCCAGATCTCCAGCACCAGCAGGATCATAGTGCCTTTACCTCCTCATCACCCTCTTTCTCTAGGAGATGCCTTATTTCGTCTGTGCCCGAAGCCATCCCTGTATATATTAGATCTCAGTGGGAAATCCCGTTGCTTAAGCATGGAAAAAGTGCTCTACTTGTTAAAGCACAAGAGCTGGTGTGAGATGCTACAAATACCCAGGCAGGACCAGTCCCCACCGTGGGGAGGTCGGGGCCAAGAGCAGCGTGTGGATGTAACAGCATTGGAAAGGGAGGAGCCCCTCTAGAAACAGCACAAAGCTGGCTGCCTTCAAAGCAATTTCCGAACGTTAACTGAGCAGCACAAGCTCCCTGCAGGTAGTTAATTAAGTATCATCTTCTTCTGAAAGATGGGAGGGAGGGGAAAAAATAAAAAAAGTAAATGAGGGCAGAGCAACGTAACACGCCCAAAGGGTGAAGGAAGCGGTTATCAAAACCCAGAGCAGCCATGGGCTGTTCCCAGCTCCTCGTCCTCAGCTTCCAAGCTGGGGGCAGGATGGGCAATTTGTTTTTAGCAGGTAATCCTTCAGCAAAACAGATTTAAGGTCTGCAGGAAGATTTTAATCTGGTTTTGCTTTATGGCCGCTTCCAGTCCTTCTGCTCACAACCTCAAAGCGGACCTGGAGAGCCTTGGGAATGAGAAACATCATCTCAGAATAAAGGTTGAAAGCACGGGTAACTGCAAAAATTGGTTTTAGAGATTGAAGGGACTCCTTGTTTTGTGCTTTCTTTTTCTGCTCTAGCTTTTGCACAATACTTTCTTCCACATTTTTGTGATTATTTTTAGTAATATCTAGCTAGATCGTTGTTACAAATTAGCTCTACCGAAATAGCGACAATAAATTGTGGCTAAAAATTGGGTTTTTCAGTAAATCAGAAACAGAGGGAAAAAAACCAACCCCAAAACTCCACTTTTAAGCTTCTTTTGTCTTTTTTTTTTTAAGAGTGGCCAATTTGCAGGGAAAAGTGCAATTTCTTTTAATAGTTTTTGCAAAGACCTGTGGAGACATTTTGAACAAAAATATATTTTGCTCACGATTAGATGTGCTTCTCTAAGTATCAAGTTTGGAAAAACATCCAGAACCATGTCAGCACCGTATGCTAATTCTCCACCTGACCTTAAAAAAACCTTTAAGCATGTTATTTTATCAATCTCCATCACACTGAAGCAGTAATGGGTTCACGGTCAACATAGAGTGCGATGTAGTGAAATGAAGCTTCAGCAGCTCTTTTTTTTTCAAGATAGAGGAGCTCTGTAAGAAAAAAATCAGCTCCAGCCAGTCTCACAAGGGAGGCTTTGTGCAGCAAAAAAATGTATTTTTAGGTCAGCTTGGCTAAACCAAAGGAGGTGATTTGTGTGTTAAATAGAAGGACCTCCTGGCTTTGAAGCTCAGCCTGTTTTTGCGGTGCGGGACCTAAGTCGTGAGCCACGCTGACTGCTCTCGGGTGGTGTTTGTAACTGGGATCAAGTGGTACCAGTGAGAGACAAGTAGTTGGTCCTCAACTTTAAGCAAAAGGTGTGTTTCTGCAGGGGGCGGCTGCAAAACTGGCGCTTTCTTGCTCAGAAGCCGTTGTTATCTAGCGTTTTATCCAAGCACCAAGTTAATAAAGTAATTCTGGATGTTAAATCATGTGCTGTGTAAAACCTGGTTGGATTAAACGGGTCATTTGCAGTCTGCTTGCACCACCAGCTAATGCCTGCACAGGTATCTGCTGGATCCCAGGGCGACTTAGCAGGAACGGGGGAATTTGAGGCTGGATGAGGAGCACAAGAGAGTTTTGCTGTGCCCCATCCCTGAGGGGGTGTGTGAGCAAAGCACGCTGCTGATGGGAGTGAAGGGGAAGGACTGATATCTGGGAGAAGCCCTGAGCAGGAGGATTCCCCAGATTTAAGGCTTTCCAGGACCAACACAACTATCTCTTGGTACTGAGGACACTTTGTTTTCTACTAACAGCTGCTGGGAGGCCAAGGGCTTCACTGCAACTCTATGAGGGGATGAGAGCTCTGCCAAAACTGCTGCCGCAGGAGCGACACCTCACTCGGCATCGCTGGCAGGAGACACAGACACGTGCGCTCGGCTCCCTGTCGGAGGCTGGAGTCTGCTCTGAGAAATGAGTAAGCACTATTAGCTCTGTGCATTGCTTAAGCCATCGAAACAGGATTGAAACAAAGCTTAAACAGTGAGCGGGGTCCTGCAGAGACCTTCTGTCCTCTGATCAGAAGCCCGCAGCAGAGCTAAGGGAGAAGGAAGGTCCCTTGGGTAAGGGTGGAAGCCAGGCAGAGGCTTCAGAGGGAGGTGAAGGGGGAAAAAAATAGATGAGCTGGGGAAAGATAGAAGGGGAAGAACCCAAGGCTTTGTTGTGCAGGTGAGATATTTGATTTCTCCCATGTTCTTAGTGTCTGCAACGACTGGGTGAGGTGTTCGAGGGATGAGGCAAGGAGGGAATTATAGCAAGGAACAACCGATGGAATACGTGCTGCTCTCCTGTCAGTATGCCAAGTGCTGGATTTAATCTCACCTTTATTTTGGTGGCCCGCTCAGCCAATGCTGGATGCACAGGGACACGGAGCCAGCCCGTAATTAAGCCTTTCTGCAGGAGTTCGCAGGATGAGTCGTTCCCACAGTATGTCAGTAGGTGGCAAAAAGCTACAACCCTTGTGCTGAGCAAGAAATAAATATCTCTCCTGCTCTGGCAAGAACTGGAGGTGCCTGTGGGAAGCTCCATCACGAGTGGAGATGGATCATGTCCCCCCTGAGCCAGAGATCCCTGCACCAACACTGCTGGAAGGGAGAGGACATCCCAGGAAGGGCAACATCTCATAGAGGTAGGAGGTAAAGAGGCTCAGAAGAGAAACAAGAGCTGCCTCCCTCCTCCTTATTCATCAGGGGACCCTTATGGCATCTCTTGACCTTGCTCAGGAATTTTTTAAGGAAAGCTGGAAATCAGAGGGGCTTAGCAGCTGTTTCCAGCATTCCAAAATGACCAGTTTAGGGCTGTGCTATCACGGCACAGTCTGACGATACCACGTTACACAAACCAAAACGTGCCACGGTTGACATTTTTCAAGCTGATGATAATACTTTAATCTTCATGTACAGCCTGAAATGGAGCCGCTCAAGTCGATGTTCTTGGGTGCTTTTCTCTCGCGGCTTTGTGTAAGCAGATTGAAGCAATCCCAGTTGCCTGTCACACACCTTCCAGTGAGGCAAGGCAGATAAAGGGTTTAATAAGGTTAGCGGATACATCCCAGTGGCTTTGATGGTGTTTTTTTTTTCTGCTTTTGAATGTGTGTGGGGAACAGAGGGTGTTGCAATGATGTTGAAAACTTGCATTCCTGAGGAGGTCAAATACTCTGAGCACCAGGTAGGAAGGAGTCCAGGAAGGTTAAAAAATCACATTAATCCAGACTACTCAATGAGATCCAGTTACAGTGTGGCTTTGTTCGACTTTATTTACCTAACACCTCTCTTTACAAAGTGTAAATAAACAACTTTTCTGCTCAGGAGCAGAGATATTACCACAACTGTGGCTGCAAGATCACTGAAATACCTTTCTGCTTTGTAAAATACAAAGGTGAAGGTTCATTGGCATTTCCTCTTATAAGATGTACATTTAATTGCTAATGATTTTGCCAGACACTAACCGCTGGTGCTGACTTCCCCCAGCTCGGTCGTGCACTTCAGGGTGAGCATTATAATTTTGTTTTAACAAACCAGCAAAGACGGTTCAGCTGAAGCAGAGCTGCAGGAACTTGGGTTGCTCTGGTGATGTTCATACCATCGACAAAAACATCCTATAACCATTTCGCTGGGAAGATCAAATGCTCTTGTGCTTTGAGGATGGGACCTGTGTGACCCACATCTCCCCTTTCTTTGGGGCTGTGCCATTTGCTGAGACCCGTAGCCACGTCATCAGCTGCATAAAATCCCCATTCTTTGTCATTTTTGCTGAAAATTGATAACATGAATTTTCTGAATGCTCTGCACCTGGGCTGAGTCACTTCTACCTCAGCACAGCTCCTCTCTGGAGACACGTTTGACCCCTAGGACGGGTCCAGCCTTGCTTCAAAGCTGGGTGGCTGGGGTCACATACAGAAACAGTTTTTTAGCCAGCAGAAGCTCACTCCATCCCATGGTACACGGGGAAATGTCAGACCCTGGAGACAGCCCAAACATAGCAGGTGACTGTTTTACTTCAGCTTCAGGGGCGGGGCATGCTGGGGTCAAGGCTAGGGGCTCTGCTAGGCACTGGTTTCTGTGGTGCGTAACTGGGATTGGAGATGTGTGTGCTCATTATGGCAGGTGCCAAGAGTCACCCTCTTCATAGATGGCTCAGCTAATTTCCAGCATTTGGAACGAGGAGCTATTCAGAGAAAACCAGCTCTGTAAAGTCTTCTGTGATGAGGTGCAGCACACACGTTGTGTTTTGTGATGTTTTTTTCCCCCCATCTTCTGTAATTTGTGGAAGAGTCTAAGTTCCACCTTTAGGAATAGAGAAAACATTTTAATTTCCAGCCTCTGGAAGGGTTTTAGAAAACACGAGAAGAGGATGAGGTGCCACCTGCCTCTCTGCAGGTTATGATGAATGAATACAACCAACAGCAGGGCAGTCAAACAACTTTGAGCGCCAGAAGTAGGAAGTGGGTTTGCTGGTTTTATCACCTCCGTAAGAGCAAATTTTGCACACAATTTAGATAAATTAATGTTCAGAGTCTCTTCTCTGCAGAGTCCGTGATGTGGATCGACTGGTCCACATACACCTCTCCGTGGGCAGCGCTCTTCCCCAATGCTGGCAACATGATTATTGGAAAACTAATCAGCTTTATCTGAGATAAATTGCATTTCCACCAATTATAGCTTAATTGTTGACAGATGGGAACACAGAAGGGAGATGTGTCACATCATTAAGAGAACAGGTGTATAGACAAGTGCCAGATTAATTGTTCCAGCCCATTAAATCATTGACCTTTTCAGCATACCCTCAACGTCGAATTCAAAGCTCTCACGATATTTCCAGCTGACACATGGTGACTGTGTTTATCAGCAAAGTTCTCAGGGGTGTTTTTAGAAGACACAGGCTCCAAACACGAAGTCATTAGCCACAAAGAGTTCTCCTTTCTCATTAAAATCATTTCTCTTCTTCCTCCTTCCTGGCATTGGAGTTTATTTTCTTGGCTTTTTGGTGAAATCATGCCTGGTGTGTGGGCTTTCCCCAAGGAGCGGTTTTCTCTGTGAAGCATGGAGACATGCTGTAATGGGCTACACGTTTAGGAGTGTCAAAAAGAGAGAGGGGTGAAATTGGGAAGAATTGAGAAGCTCAGTACTGGGAAGCTGTGCTGGAGACTCCAGACTCCAGCTTTGATGTGGGGCTTGGGCTGTGATTCTTGACTGTCCCAGGCTCCTGCTCTGCCTGGGATTTTCAGTAAAGCTCAAGAGAGTGAAATAGCTAAGTGCCATTGAAACTGAGTCAGACATGGGTGTTTAATTCCCATAAATACGTGCAAAAAACGTGTCTCCTAATCTTTTTGTGGCTCTGTAATCTAGGAAGCTGAGGATGCAGCGCAGAAATATCCAGAATAGCTTTGTGGGAGGTAGTGTAGGTTTGAGAGAGACAGCAATGCAGGACATGGCTCATCTATCCCGAGCTGCCCAAGTCCTGCGCTGTCCCGGATAATTGAGAACTGATTCCAGATCTTGTTATTCTGGCTGTCCTGAGTTGAAAAACAAGAGGATAAGATATCCAGCTGAAGGAAATGAAAGTTGCGGTGATGAGAATTGTATTTGTTACTCCTGGACTCCCTGCCCTGTGCCAACGAGCTGAATTGAAGATGCTTTACCCCTAAGTAGGTTTTAGAAAGGCCAAATGGAAAGTGACCTAGGGAGATATGATGAGGAGTTAATGACCTTTGTCAGCTCTGCAACTTCAAACAGAGGTAAATAGATGCTGGGAACCAGGCAGGTGTTTTTCTCAGGGCCAGGGCTGGTGGTGGGCTCTCGCCCTCCCTTGTGTGACACCAGTCCCCCGCATATCCAGTGTGTCACACTAAAATAACTGTAAGATGCAGAGCTGAAATTCCAGGGTATCATTCTATATATGTGTTACTGTGTTCCACAAAACTGATTGTCCTGGTTTGAGCTAAAGAGAACCAAGTCTGTTCTGTGATTTTTCCTTTTCAGCTCAGCCTCTTCGAAGACGCTGCGCTTTCTGAAGTCAGCAGCACGTTTTTGCAGACAGTGTGTGCTACTGGCAGTGATAACACCTGATGTTTACAGTCACTGCCTGGGATGGGGATACAGAAAGGCTCTTGCTGATACTCGCTCCTGTAGTGCCCAAGGCCACTGCTGGCTCTTGTGTGCTGGGAAGTAAGAGGGGTCACAAGGCAGTAAAAGGTTGCACAGACAGGACAAGTCACCAACAAGAATATTCCATTACATATACACCATATTCAGTATAAAACTGAGAGATTAGGGGGGTTAAGGCCTCTTCTTTGATGGCCAGTGTCGGAGAAGGATTCCATCTGATTTTCTGCCTTTAATCCTGATTCTGAGCTCCTGAATCCAGCCCCTGTGCCTGGTTCCCCTCTGCCGCTGAGCCTGGGGCTTCCCCAGTGCCGCCTCCTCTGCAGCACCACTGGGGATGGGGTTGAGGAATCAGGTTTGATTTCGTATATATTTGCATATAATTAATCATTTTTATTATTTCCTTATTAGTACTATTATTGTTTGATTAAAGCTGTTGTAGTTTTCTTTTCCAACCCGTAAGTCTCCCGGCCTTATTTCGTTTCTCTTCCAATTTTGGGGCAGGAGAGGGGTTAGAGAGCATCTGTCAGTGACCAGCCCACCCTCGACACCTTTATTGTGATGGCTTTTGTGGACTCACAGAGACAGGAGAACTGGGTGAAGTTCCCTCTCAGATCATGAATGATGTTATAAGGAAAAGCAGATGACCTTATGAAAAGAATACAGTTTAACAGAGATGGAAACTGCAAGGATCTCTTTGATAGATCCGGTGTCCTTCACATGACTGTCTTTTTCAATATACGTGGAAATGTCAGGTTGCAACAGGGCAGCTTGTTCAAATTCTCCGGGGATGCCACAGCCTTGGCCAGCACTGGTGGGGTGTGTGTCTGCAGGAGATGCTGGAAATACCTCAGTTTCCGCCGTTTGCTGCATAGCACAGAGAAGGTAAGTGAATGAAAGCCAGCTTTTTCAGAAAATTTTCCATAAAACTAGAGGTTAGTACTGAAGAAAGTACATGTACTTCTGTGTCTGGGGTAGGGGAGGAGCAGAAATTTAAAAAAAAAAAAAAATGTCAAAAAGGAATTTTAGAAATGCCAGTGTATTTATTTTAAAGACTTCCTAAACAAATCACCTTGCATTTTGAACTGGATTTTTGTGGCTTAGAAAAGTATCTAAGCTTAAAAACAAGCTAAACAGAAAGGCTGAGTAACCTAAAGGCAAGCAAAACATTTCATTTCAGCTGAAACTTAACATTTGGGGTTAACCCATAATATTTTCCAGCTTCTGCTTGGGTGTTTTTGCCAGCCTCTTCCTTCCTTCATCCCCACTTCGTTGTTGCCTGGTCCAAGCCATTTTTTCCCCCAGATATTTTGATCCAGCCACGTAACTCAGACAGTCATTTTTCACTCCACATCAGTGATCTCCTCATTTCCAGACGTCCTTTCCACCGGCCCGTAATCTCAGAGACGCTCATTACTGCGAACGTCGTGTCTCCACCCTCAGTCCATCCGTCTGGGCTGGGAGCATTTCGGACCCATCGGAGCTGAAGTTTGTTTCTTGAGCATGTCGCTCTCGCCCCAAGCTGTGCCACTAGAAATCCCTGTCAAAGAAGTCATCGAAGAGAGAAACTCTCTCTGTCTTGGTTCTCACAAGTGCACGTTTGCGGCAAATCTCTTCCCTTTCCCACTCCTCGGAGCCTGTGCTGGAGGTGTCCCAGAACAGATCCCTTGTCCGTGGTTCCCTGCAGAACCACAGGTCAACATTCCTGCTCCTTCCTGGAGAGAATTCAGCTCCGTCATGCTGTCTGGAGAGTCCTTCGCCCCATGTGTTTCCTTGGGGAGAGGAAAAAAACAAACAACCCACAACTAATTTTAGAATCACAGAAATCATTTAGGCTGGAAAAGACCTTTAACATCATTGAGCCCAACTGTTAACCAACCAATGTCAAGTCCACCACTACATCATCTCACTAAGCACCATACCAAGGTGTCTTTTAAATACCTCCAGGGATGGTGACTCATGGTTTGCTCTGCTTGGGAAGACTTACTGCAAGGTTCAACACCCCAAAATGTATGTGAGTACTCTCGCTCAGTCCTTCATCCATGTCAAGGAGAAGAGACAAAGCTGACTGTTCTCTCAAAAAACGGAAAATAACCAGCAATCTCAAATCCAATTTTCCCTTTTGCTGCAAGGGAACATCACAATCCAGAGCAGAATAATTTGAGATGTAACCAACCTGGTACAGTAGAAGAGCTCTTCTGAAGACCACCCTTCCTGAACTCAGCTGAAGATCTGAGCTGGTTGGTGGCACCATGAGCCATGATATGTTTTGCTGGGGACCCATGCAGTTGTGTATCTACTGATGACTGCAGCTATCAGGGGTCCAGCCCTGTGATCCCTCCAGGAAGGGCCTCACTGGGTCAGCATGGGGCTGAGGCTTGGCTTCTTTTTGTCGTGGAATCTCTGCCAGAGTAACTCGTGCCCCATGCTTTAAGGCAAGCTGGCAGGGCACAATTTAATCAGCATCTGCCAACCCTGCCAGAGTGACCACTGTGAAGTTGTCACAACCTCCATCCACCTGAGCATGCCCCAGGCTCAGTGCTGGGGCAGAGGACACGGGGCAAAACTTGGCGCAAGGGTTGACCTTCAGGCAGTTGTTTTCCTATTTTTTTTTTCTCCTTCACCCTTTTGGCCATCATGTTGGTGCAGCTTCAGGGGTTTCCCCCAGCCCACGTATGTCTATATGCTCGCCTCCTCAGACACTTTTGCCTGATGGACCCTCAACTCTGCAAGGACCCGGGACCCCACGGACACCCTCTGTCCTTACACTCGGTTTGCAGTGCAGGGGAGATGCGGGACAAGCTGAGAGTCTTCTGCTGGTGGGAACATGCTCCTGTAGAGGTCTGGCCCTGGGAACTTTGTTTTAATGCCCCAGTGGCTGTTCCATGTCTTTTAATTCATATCTACTCGAGTCTGTTTGGATGCTACCAGAGAAACAGCCAAGAGACCTGCGTCTTGCTCTAAGGCATCCCAATGCTTTGCTTTACGAACACACCTCCCAGCCTTCTCCCCCACTTTTGAAGTTGCACCGTGTCACTGCAGGAGATGGAGCAGTGCAAGCAGCTTCCATGAGGAAGCTTCTTTGATGACATTTAAGAGGCTGGTGAGTTTTACATTCCCTTGGAAAATTATTCTACTTACCACAATCATCTCCATGAAAACGCTGATTGTGCTCAGCGGGAACGAGGTCTTGACTTTTGGCGCTGTCGCCTCTCTGGAGAGTGTCAAGGACTTTCTTTGGGCTGAATTCCTTGATTTTTTGTTTATTGATTTTTGTCTCCCTGTGGAGATTTCGCTTCAGCTCTGCCTGGGTTTGCAAACGAGTTGTCAACACAAGCAGCAAGAGAAGCCAACACGTTTTAACAGCTCGACATGGCATATCATTAGGGGGCTGGTGCTGAAAATAATTATGCAGTCGAATAGATTTAATGGTATTTGCCAAACTGGGTACGTGACAGAACATGACCCAGAGAGAGCTTTTTGGTTTCTCCATGAGCCATGGCCAAATGAGAGCAAAGTGTTGGAAAAATCAGAAGTAATTACTGATCACAGGGGACCCAGGGATGCTCCCCACCTCCCCTCTGCCTGAGCCACAGGGAAAGCTTCATCTGAGCTTCTCAGCAAGAGACTTTAAGCCTCTTGGTCCATGGGAGAGACACGAGGGATGGACAAACCCCTATCTGAGAGAGGAAGCCCCAGCCTCTCCCCAAATCCGTCCTGGCGTTACCTCTCGGCGCCTGCGCGTCAAGTCCAGCATCTGCAGCTTGTGCAAGTGCTGCCGCCTGCCAGGGAGGGGTCTCAGGCTTTGGCCCCTCTTCTCCAAACCCTATGAGGTATTCAAAAACGTGAATAAATACACCTGCCCTTTCTGAAAGAGAAAAGAACAGCCAACAGCTCGCAAACCCACGCCCAGTCCCTTGGGCCCTCCCCAGATAAATGCAGCGAGTTTTTCCCTGCGTAGCAAACTTGCAGTGATTTATCACAGTTTTTCAATGTGCTTGCAGTTTATCTCACTGCTCTGGGGCACGTTGGGAGAAAAAAAAACCCTCCATTAAAACAATGTATACATTGCTTCTTTCCCCCTCTGCCTCAAGGTGTTACTGCTTTGTCCAAGATATTCTCATGATCCAAAGGGAGGAACCTGTTTCACACGTTTAGGGTTGTAGGAGGCTTTTTAAGGGACACAGCACTTGCTGCCTTCTCCCTGCCGACTGTCAGCAATGGATGTTCAAGTTGCCCAGCCGTTTAAAAATGTGGTACTCGAACCTTTAGCATCAAAAATATCTAAGGTCCTGGCTCAGCAGGTGCACCTCATCCAAGGAACTGCCATGCTGGAGATTCAGATATTTTCCCCCTATTTTGTATCCTTTCACCCACACACCGGTGCTTAGCTGGTTCCTGGGCTCAGCCAGGGATAAGACCACAGCGAGTGTAAAACACCAATTTCTGCTCTTCAGGTTACCCCAGCTGTGAGACCCTGCAGCCAGAAATGGCCCTTGCACTGGGTTTGACCCGTACTCTTACCTTTGTTTCTGGACATCCATCCACATCTTGGTGACTCCAGGGCTTTGCAGGAGCAATTGCTTGTGGAGGGCCAGCTGGTTCAAGCCTCTACAAGTCCAATATTTATAATACTCAGCATTGTTTTTTCCACACAATCATAAAAGCTGATATGAAACTACCTTGACATTTTTCCAGCTCCAATTCTGACCTGGCTGCTTGGGATACAGGAAGGAGATTGGCATCTCTGGCAGATGCTCAGCAAGATTAACATCTCCTTTGGTCCTTCAGGAATAGACAAAACTGGGAGAATCTCCTGCATTACAGTTGAAGCAGCAAAACCCAGTTTGACATTAGTTTCACCCCTGTAGGTATTTCTCTTTGAGCCTCAACAATGCCCAAGGCTCCAGCCAAAACCAGAGTGATGACAAAGCCCACTCAGATTCATGTCAAAGCTGAAGCATGGAGAGGTATCACGATTTAATATAAAGTCTCCTAGCAGGTCATCAAGGGCAGATTCCAGTTACCTGAGACCCAGAGCAGCGTTCCCTCTGTTCAAACAGTCTCTTTTATGTTGGCCTAAATAAGACCTTTTTTTGTGGAACTGTGCATGGCACTAAGTGCCTTTCCTGGTGGCTAATGGAGTGGGTAGAAACATGCTTTCCAGACTGCTCTAAGCATAGATTTTTATTTTAAGGAGCTAAGTTGGTGGACTTGGCAGTGCTAGGTTAACAGTTGGACTTGATGATCTTAAAGGTCTTTTCCAACCTAAGTGATTGTATGATTCTATAATTCTGTGAGTCTAAGTTGTCTCCTTAAATGATGCCAAACTATGAGGTGATATTTGGTCATTTCATGGCTTGATATTGCTAGTGTCCTGTTCTAGGATGGGAGTTCAGGGATAGCGTCAATAAAAATTAAGGGGAACATCATCAAGGACTTAGTAAAATCTGACTTACACTTTATGTGAAATATCATTAACTCCTTGAATATGAACTAGTGTCACATAAATGGTGACATGTATATAGATAATGGTGACATAAATATCTGAGGGGTGGGTATCAAGAGGAAAGGGACAATCTCTTCTCAATGGTGCCCAGCAATAGAAAAAGAAATAATGGGTTTAAGTTAGAACACAGGAAGTTCCACCTCAACATGAGGAGAAACTTCTTTACTCTGAGGGTGACAGAGCCCTGGCATAGGCTGCCCAGAGAGGGTGTGGAGTCTCCTTCTCTGGAGACATTCAAAACCCGCCTGGACAGATTGCTGTGTGGCTGCCCTGGGTGATCCTGCTCTGGCAGGGGAGTTGGACTAGATGATCTCTAGAGGTCCCTTCCAACCCCAAACATTCTGAGTCTATGATTCTATGTCTCCAACTGTCTGCACTGAACTGCTACCAAAGCTTGAGCTGTAATCTTGAAGCATCCTGTAAATCAGTGCAAAAAAGTGAATTAAAAAAAACAGCATCATGTAAAGGGGGAATTGCCCACCAGCCCCAAACGCAAAGTTCGTATATCTCTTAGCATCAAAACAAAAACCCACAAAACTGAATACTAAACTTAAAATATGGCACTAGATGGCAGCATGTGACACCACAAACCGTGGCCCAGGCTGTGCATCGCCCCTAGATGCCACCAAGGCAGCCAGCGGCAAATGAACCCCCGCATCTGTGGGCTCATCACGCTGTGCCTGGAGGGGAAGCCAAGTTTTGGACTTTCAGCTCGAGTTTTGTCACAGGCTGGAAAATTGACTCTTTTCTTTCAACTCTGTAAGCCCCACAGGATTTCTCTGGAAATACTCTCTGACCGAAATCCTCTAAAAGTCCTTGAGAAGGCCACGTCATCCTGCTCCGCTGTCATTGAAAATATTCCCGCAGGGAAAAGGGCTTTTGCTGATGCAGTTTACACTCCCCAAGAGCAGAAGCATGGGGTAGGGTTAAGAGGGTCCTTGTCCTGTAATGAGTATTATCAGTGTTTTAATTATATATAAATACAGCTGTAACAGAAATAAGTCCATAGAATGGTTTGGATTGGAAGGGATTTTAAAGATAATCCAGTTCCAACCCTCCTGCCGGGCAGGGACACCTCCCACCAGACCAGGTTGCTCAAAGTCCTGTCCAACCTGGTCTTGAACACTGCCAGGGAGGGGGCAATCAATGACTAAAAACACTGTTGGGAGCTTTTTAAATGAGGCTGCGACTCTGCATGATAGTTCACAGGGCATAGCTGGGTTTGTTCCTGGTGCTGCTGCCTCATCCTCCCACCAAACCCAGGGACACCTCGTTCAATAGTCACAAGCTGCCTGAGCTCTCTGAAGCCACCAGTCTTGGCCAGAACCACAGCCTGAAGAGGAGGGGGCTTAACTGACCTGGTTCTTCTGTTTTTTTATTTTATTAAAAAGACTTTAATTACAGCAAGGAAGGCTTAAGCAGCCTTCTCCAGCAGGTTTGGTGGTGTGGGACACATGTAGAAGGCTTGTCACCAAATTTTGAGAGAGTGAACATGGTCTTAGGGAGGAACAGGGAGGTCAAATGTTCACCCAAGGATTTTAATGTCAAGGTAGGTACTTGGGAAGGAAGGTAACCAGTGTGGGTAGCTGAGGTTAACTGGATGCTGGTGTAGCCCAGGGCTGCTCCAAGCTGCACCCAGTGCTGGGACAACCCAGCACCTGCAGAAGTCAGGGCAAACACGTCTCCTTCAGGTTAGCACCTCTTGGGTTAAACACCCCAGAAACGTGTTTGTTTACCCCCAATCACCAACCACTGAGAATTCCTCCCACCTAATCAGACTTCTGCTGCCCCTTACAGCTGGGGTCTCTTAAAGAGGTCTCAGCAGCAGGTACAAGATTAGTCCTTAATTGCTAATTGGCAGCGCTCCCTGAAGGAGATCGTGAAGCTGGAGGGTTATTTCCAGCAGCTGAGTGCTTCCCCAAGCAGAACACCCTGTTGCACTTGCACTTGGAGGGGTCTGATCAAGTTTTCCCTTTTCCCAGCCTGATTATGTTCTTCTGAGGCTTGCTTGCTCTTGGGTTGGGAACTTTCAGACCTGAGCTGAGCAGCAGAGCAGAAACACAGCTGAAATCCTCAAGCAGGAGTTTTGAAAGTGGAAGATCTGAGGAGCAAAATGGAGGAGCTGCAGCTTTGCATCCAGAGCAAACTGAGCCTGGTGTCCCCAGCGTCCTTCCCTGACCCTCTGGCACGTAGGGAAGGAGGGAGAACTCAATCTCAGTCCAACACCAGCAGCTTTTCATCCTCGATGTTGAACAGGTAAGAGATGGGAAGTTGGAAATCATTGCTCCCTGGTTTGGGAGGAGCAACAAAATCTAAGGTAGAGCAGAGAAAAGCAGAGTGTTTCTCTGGGTTTGGATTTTACATAATCTGGTTTAAGGCAAGAGTTGGGCAGCTCTGGTAGTGCAGCTTCAGTTTTGCCCTGTGAGCACATGTTGGGTTCTCTCAAGGCCTGAGCTTCACCCAGGTCTTGTATTGCATAAAATCATCGGTGCAGGAAAATGTCACCACCGAAAATGCACGTGAAGGGTTTTGTGTCACTTCTTCATAAAATGAAATAGTACCTCTGACCCTTGTGTGGCATGGCACTTCCTTTCCTCCTCTGCATTAAATTACATGGATATAAAGATATTTCTGGAGGTGCAGTTATGATGTGGTAATTCTTGGAGGGGGAACACCTGATTTCCAGGTCAGGCTGAGTTGTGGGTTTCAGGGCTTGGAGGGGAAGGGAAAGAGGTCGAGGAGGAGTGAACAAGGTTACTCTATGTTTGTTTGGAGAGTTTTCTTTTTATACATTGATATATAGGGATGTATGTGCGTATGTACGTACCATGATTTTGAGGGGAGAAGAAAGTGGAGGTATGTGTAGGTGCACAACAATCCCTGTAACCTAAAATAATTGCTTTGTGCTTTCACCGGCCTCTATTGCAAAGCACATCTGCCTACTTTAGCTGCCCCTCTGCCCCTGAGCTGACACCAGACCTTCATGGGATAGTTGGCCTGAAGGTCCCAGACCTGCCCCAAACGATGCAAGTTGGGTCCCTTCTGAAAAGGGGCTGGGACGTGTGTCCTCGTTGGGTGCCTCCATAGCACATGAGGGCTGGCCAGTGAGACACCCCCCATAGCGGCAGGCAGGAGGGCAAAGGCAGGGCCTCACTGCACTGGCCCCTCCCTGGCTGTTCTCAGAAGATAAAGTCCTTCTCCTTGTGTTAACGAACCAAAAATAACCTCTCTGTGGCTCTGCTTTGGGTATCAAACCTGGTGATAAAGCTCATTTAGGGATGGCCATGTAGGGACAGGGCTTGTTACTTGCATTGCTATGGGATATTTGTTTCCCACTCCACGGTGCTGTGACATGTGCCCATGTCCCCAAGAAATCCCACAGCAACAGGGCCATCAGAGCAACTCGCAGGGAGCATTTCAAACTCGTCTTACTTGAGGTCTTCGAGGTGGGTGCTGTTTAATGATGCTGGTTTCTCTCTTTTCCGGCACGGTGTGGAGAGAAAGGGGCCCTTAAACATTAGAGAAGAAATGGGTGAAGTTACCTTTGGGTGATCTACTCAGCAATAGTTTTCTGCCCTATTTTGTGGTTAGCATGTCCTAAGTCTTTCTTGGTGTACTCTAGCAACACGTGGTATAAATTGTTCTATTAGCTGTGGAAATAAAGTGAGGATATACCTGTGCCTTCTAACAAATGCCTGCCACACACCTCTCTGAATTCCCTCTACAACCCTTCATACATCCTACTCATGACTCCAACCATCCTCCATGTCTCCTGTGGCCTTCCTGGGTCCCCCATGTGGCCAAAGGTCCTCTTCTTTCATGGCCTGTAACCATCAGGTCACAAAGTGGAGAAAAGACAGCACTTCGGGTCTTTTCTTGCTGCTCAATCCCACAAACTTTATTATTGTCATTTTTTTTGTGGAACTGACAAATATCTCTGATGATTTTACTGAAAACAGCATCACTGGGCTAAAGCCAGCCAGTGGGTTCAGAAGTTAGTGGATTAAGTCAGACAAGGAGTATGATCTCAGACCCTCATCTTTGGAAATCAGCCCCGAATAACGTACTACACACCAGCAACCATCTGTTAATTATTAAAGCAGGACTTTCACTGAGGCCTGTTTATGATCTGAGCTGGAGGCTGTTCTGCACTCGTGTTTTGAGTGGACACCACTGCCTTTTCACACAAAACTCTTGCATATGCAGTAAATACTACTTTCATAAAAGAGTTTCTCCATCCCACCTTTTCTCCTAAAAAAAAATAAATAATAAAAGCTGTCTTGGTGCATTCAAATGCCATTTTATACATGGAGTTGAGCAAGGTGTTGCTGAACGTGTCCTGCTTCCACATGGTGGGAGCCTCAAGACAGACACAGGCAAGGACAGTTGGGGTTAAAGTGCAGGAATTACATTATAGTTGCTGCTAAATTGAATAGTTATATTAAAAAGAAAAAGAAATAATTTGTAAGTCATGTTATGGGGGACTTCAGCGGTCCCTTTAAATGAGCCCCATGGAAGATTGCCAAGGCAGGGCTCTTGAAGAAGAAAATGAGAAGGTGATGGAGGGAGGGCGCTGGGGTGTGGGAGGAGATGGTGGCTCCATTGGATAAATGATTGCCGGGCTCTGCAGAGCACCAGCAATGATTAACCGCTGAGCCAAGCCGCTGCAGCTCCGCACATGCAGGAATGGGCTCCTCAATTGAAAATTTCTAGCGCAGGCGGTTCCTCTGGAGACAAAATTCAGCTGCCCGGGAGGATGTGCTGAAATGGCAGCTTGTGGTAGCAAAAGAGGGAAGTTATTAAATTATTGCATCTTGATCTGCAGGACAAATAGGTGCACAAGGAATTTCCGAGGGGGAAGTAAAGCATTAAGGAGTTGGCTCATGGTGCTGGGAACGTGGGACCTGGCACAGGCAAGGGGTTGATGCTTGAGAGAAGCTTGTTCTGGGGAGGCGTAAGGCTTTGGGAAGGTTATTTCTCCCTCATGAGACTTTTGGGGGAAAAAAAATAATTAAATTATTCCCTCTCATCCTATCCATGTGTGTGCCTTGTAAGAGATTCGCTCTCATTCTCTACAGATATGGAATTGGGCACTTGCTGTCCCTATACCTGCTCGGTCCTGGGGCAGGGATGGTGCCTGGCACATCTGCATGATGCCAGCAAGAAGGGACCATCGTCCCACTGCACAGTCACCACTGAGGGAGCACAGGGCCCAAGCTGAAGTAATTCTCGTGACTTTTATTTCTCACCCTTGTACCGAAGTAGCAGCAGATTCTCCTCGCTGGAGAAGCGGGATTTCACACAAGTCAGGATGAACCCTCATAAACCAAATAAAACCTATTCTCTTGGAGGCTTTGAGTATTTAGAGAGCAGCTCAAGCTAATTCATCACTCAAGTACTCTTGAGCATACTCTTCTTATTTCTGAAAATGAAAAGTAATAGAAAATGACATTTATTGAGGGGGTTTAATTTAATTTTTTTTTTTTATAAAAGTACACGTGCTTTACAAGCACTTGTTAAATACCCAGTGAGGATAATTTTCCAGAACAGGAATGTTTGGTTGTTCTTGCTGCTTTGAAGTACTTGAAACCCCGCGTTGTACAGCCAGACCTGATCTGTATTCACCCTAGGACCTCTGCCTCTGGAAGTGTCACTGCTATCATGCCAGAGGTTTATTTGCTTTCACCTTCTCCTGGTGCCTGGAGGAAATATCTCTCCCCTGGTGAGGCAGCAGTGGTTAACGCTGCTCAGCGTGTGTCAGAATTTCATTTTTGGAAACGGAAAAGAAGGGAGGGCTGCAGAGCCTCCTTGTAGAAAAACGTGCACAGGTATCTGCCTTCCTCTGCCTCTTGGCTTGGTGACATGGCTATAATTTATTCTAATACTGAATTTTACCTGCTGAGCACATTACCCAGAAGCTAACTCTAATTAAGCTAATGATATTGATATGCCCAGTGGCGGCAGGGGAGCAAAGAGTGTGTATAACCTGGAGTTCTGGGGCTTGCTCAGATGTGGGCTGGTGTCGCCGTGTGCTGGGTCGATGCTGGGAAGTGGGGCTGTTTCCCACTGCTGGGAATAAGGACCCCAGGATCTGACAACTGAGGGCAGGGGGGTGAGTTTTCCCAAAGCTAAAATATCCTGGAAATGACAAAAAGCTGCCGATGCGGAACAGTGTGTGCACAGACCTACACTCACCCTGCACGGCAGCAAAGCAAACCCACAGCCCTGGCTGATCCCCCCAGAGTCTCTGCCCCATACTTTACACGAATTCCGTGAGGACCCCCCCTTACCTGCAGAGGCTCTTCCATACCAAGTCTCCCGGAGAGGTGGAAGTCGTTGGTGAAAATTGGGGTTTCCCCACTCTGCCACGGCCGGTGGGTGTGGGCTGAGGTGTCCTGACATGCTGGGGAGCCGGTACTGGGTGGCAAGAACTGGCAGATCCTCCCCGGCGCGCATCGGTGCCACCTTGGTCACCTTGGGGTGAGCCTTGGAAGAGCTCAGGCCCATTTTGCAGGGCAGCGTCTTTGAAAGGAGAAGGGAAAAAACCTCATGCACTGTCCTCCCTGAACATGGAGGGATCTTTCTAAGCAGTCACAGGGCTCGGCGAGTTCCTGGCTGGGACTGGCTCCCAAGACATGCCCATATGTCCTTCCCGGCTTGGTTAAACATTGACCTGTCTCTGGCCATTCCGCTGCGGGGACAAGGGGTAGCTGCTGCCGAGGGAGAAGTGGGAGGCAACACAGGGAGCTGGCACCAAGCTCTGAAGGAGCTTTGTTTTTTCACCTGCAAGTGATTTTCAACCAGAGGCACCACCTCAGCTGGCTGTTGGCTGAACTGCAGGTATTTCTACAATCAGCTCTTTTGTTAAATCTTCAGGTTTTGGACGGAAATTCAATCCTTGGAGCACCAGAAGGGTTAAAGTATCTCCAGCCTTGCATGGGAGAAGCAGCCTGGGGCCAGGGACTAGCCAAAGAGCATCCTCCGCCCTTGCTCCTGCCAGTTAGTGATGCTGCTGGGCAAAAAGAACAGCTTTAGCACAAACCCACCTGAAAACATCAGCTCAAGTGAGTCATATTCTTCAGTTTTGGAGCTGTTGGAGGTTTTGGGCCAAACAGAGTAGGATCGGTGCATGAGGGAAAGATTTGTGCTTCTCCATCTGTTTCCCAAGGTGTCCGAGGGGTTTCAGAGGACAAAGTTTCCTCAGAGCTGTAGGGAGCCCTTCATTTCCAAGGCAGAGCAGTTGGAAAATATGTAGGGAGGATTATTTGTTCAACAAGATTAATGTCACGCAGTGGGTTGTTTTTTTTTTTGTCAGGAGTAGGGTTGGAAGAGGAGGTCAGGTGTGAAACACATGGAAACCAGCAAACACCAAGTGTGTGAGGGAGAAGCCCAAAGCGTCATCAGAGCCAAGGTTCATTTAGCTGCAGTTCATCCCACTGTGGGATTCCTGTATAGGTTTGGAGCAATTGGGGCCTCTTTTGTTTTTTCTGTTGAAGAGGAGCACAGGGAGGAGGGTTGCACAGGGGAATGAGGATCATGGCAGAGCCGAGTGTCCAGCACTCGTGGGCAGAATGTCTGTGGAGGAACCACTCAACTCCTCCTTGATGAAAATGGAGAGGTTTTGAGCTGCAAAATGCTACTGGCCAATGGTGGCACCTCCCAGAAGAAATTATTAATCCCTGAAGCAATGCAGCCTGTTCATGTTTCCAAACACAAAGCACCAGCTCATGACTTTTTTTACAACTGGTCACATGGTGCACGGGGGAGCAGAGTAGCTTAGTCTGTATTTCTTTTTTCCTTCTTTTTAAATGAAAGTATAAAGTCAACACCCTGCCTCCCTCCTGAGCTTCTTAATGCTTGATCTCTATTTTTCTATTCTTTTTTTTTCTTCCTTCCCCCCTCCCCTGCTGAGAACAGGTCATTCCTGTTAAGCAGCTTGGGAAAACCGTGAATTAAATGAAATTATGAATGTGTCAGAGCAGTGGAAAACCCATGTGGGTGTTAAAGCTAGTGCCTGTCCTGCTGTGTTTGGGTGTTTCACAGTGGGGTGTGACGCTATGGGCTTGCTGAAGGCCTCTCAGACTCCCCATGCTGCCAACTCCCCCCTTTCTTGGCCAGGTTTTTTCCAAGCCGTATGGGTTTCCCCATCTGCCATGCAGGATGGCACCACAGCCTGTCATACAGTGATTTAGGCACGAGCGCTGCAAAAGGACAGATGTGCCTGAGGTTGATATTGCTCCAAGCACTTCACCTCTGGGCAAAGAAATGCTGCTCTTTGCATTTAAAGGTGATGCAGGATCTGTCTGCCTTGTCTGAGGGTGCCAGGTCCCACCTGTCCTGCTGAGGTAGAGCTCTGGGCTCTCAGCCTGACAGCACTGCACCAGTAAATGGCCAATATCTCACAGGAAATCCCTGAAATCTCAGCAACCATGTACTTTGGAGCTGCGATTTGCACTCCATATGCTTTTACTTTGTAAAGCCAAGAGCAGCAGCTGTGGGTTTGAGGTTAGGGAGAGGAAGGCAGGCAAAGAGGAAGCAAGTTTGGGCTTGGACTTGGTCCCAGAAGAGCCCAAGGGTATGGAAGAGGCTCCTAAATTTTATCTTTTGCAACTGCCGTGCCAAAATTAGCCCTTTGCACCTTTGCCTGGGCTGCCTGGACTGTGGCTATGCAGGGTGTTGTGGCGATGCTGGGGGGTTTGCTGGGCGAGCTGTGCATGTGCAGAGAATCAGAGAATTGTCAGGGTTGGAAGGGACCTTAAAGATCATCTGGTTCCAACCCCCCTGCCATGGGCAGGGACACCCCCCACTAGATCAGGCTGCCCAGAGCCCCATCCAGCCTGGCCTTAAACACTCCCGGGGATGGGGCTTCCACCCCCTCTCTGGGCAACCTGTGCCAGGGTCTCACCACCCTCATGGGGAAGAGCGGTGGAGATCGTGGTTGTCGGCATCATTTCAACCTTCTCAGCTCGAGAGTGAGCAGTGACAGCCCCTGATATAGCACAAAGCTTGAGCTTCGGGCTGCCTTCATCACTGCCTTCCTGCTGAAGTAAACTCATCCTTTTCTTTAACTGTGGGTTTTTTTTCTGTATTTAAGGTGCAATTCAACTCCCAAGTGCTGTGCTGTAGAAGCAGAGGGCTGGAAGGAGCTTTGGTCGCATGCATTGCTGGTAGTGGTAGCGTGTGGTTGGTCTCTCCCAGGAAAGCTGGAAGCTCTTTATGCCTTTCTCCCATTTCATTTACTGCCTGAAGCCCTTCACCAAATTCAGCTGGAACCTGTAAGTAATATTCATCTCACCAGAAGCCATTGACCTGACCCATAAGTGCCCTGATGCCCTTGTTCTAAGGGGGAGAAAAAAAAAAGGAAAAAAAAAAAAGGCAAAGGTGGAGGGTAAGGCAGTGCCATGAGTCGAGGCAGAGCATTTTCCTTTGGAGGAGCAGAGTTTGTTACTCATCCACACTTGGAACAAAGATGAACTGAGAGGAGGATTCAGCACAGGGCACCTGTCTAACATCCAACTGCTGCAGTGGATTGCCTCCGCCTTCAAATTTCTCCTTGAAAACGAGTTTTAAATTATGAAGAACACAAGCACAGGAGGAGATGGAAAGTGGGCAGCCCTATTTTTGCCAAAATAAAGCCTGGACTTTATGCAAATCTCCAGTGAGTAAAGCAGAAAGAACTGTAACGATGCAAATAGGCTTGTTGTCATTTAATGTGCTTGCAGCACATTTAGCTAGTGATAGCATGAACAGATGGAGCAGCAAAGAGAGGAAAATAATCCAGCACCGTTTCGCTGGCTGAGATCACGCTGGCGCGGCTAATAGATCCCGTTATTACACATCTGTAAAGTCAAGAAATAGAGCTTGTTCCTCACTTTGCTACTTGTCACTTGTATTAACAGGGGATGTTTATCTTATTGCAGCCAAGGTTGAGGATACTGGTGGTGCTGAGATAACATTGCGGTGCCTGGTTGCTCAACCCTCTGGAGATGCTCGAGGTGGGTTATTCGCAGCACGTTTTGTTTTTCTTCTAGATGGCCCTGGTGCGAAGGACAATCTGATAATGTAGCTGCTGGATCAAAACTAGCATCTCTCTTGAGGTGCAAACGAGATGGTGAAACCCTCATGTTCTGGAGATGGTAGAAGGGCTCGTCAGAGACAGATGCAGCAGCAGAGGTAACCACATCTGAGCGGTCATTTGATGGGCGTGATTATTGGTTTGCATTCTTCCGGTGGATCATGAAAGAGAACCTCCATTTATTGTCTGATTTCTTGGGTTTAATGGGTTTTTGTCTGGCTGAAAGGCTGAGCTGTGCTCTAGGGAAAACCATTACCTTCCTCGTTGAATAAGGAAGATAAATGGGGCCTTAAGGAATTGCCAGGCAGGGTGAGCACCCTGAAAAACATCTGGGCATGATGCAACCAAGGCATGAGGCAGCTGCTTGCCTCGGGGGACATGGGACACTTGTGGCTACAGTGGTGGATGTTGCCCAAGGCTGATGGTAAGAAGGATGCAGGAGCAAATCCCTCACACTATTCCCTAGTGAACAGCGATAGGACAAGAGCGAACGGGTTCAAGTTGCGCCAGGGGAAGTTTAGATTGGATGTTAGGAAAAACTTCCTCACTGAAAGGGTGGTGAAGCATTGGAATGGGTTGCTGAGGGAGGTGGTGGAGTCACCATCCCTGGACGCACTTATAAAACGGCTGGATGCAGCACTTCAGGAGGTGGTTTAGCGTTAGGGTGGTGTAGGGCTGTAGGTTGGACTTGATGACCTTAAGGTCCTTTCCAACCTCGATGTTTCTATGATTTTATGACCACCCACAGCAGGAGCTGGGGGGGAGCCAAGTGGTGGCAAAGAAGGGAAAGATTTCTGCAGCCTCAGGTCAACCCTCAGGGCCATTCGCTGGCAGCAGCACAGAGGATGCTCACTCCTACCAGAAAGCTTGGGTTTCGTTAGATGATGTCTGTTAAATCTCATACGAGGTGGAAGGAGGGGCTGCTGGGCTCAGAGCTACCCGTCTTTTCTCCCCATGGAAATGCAAAGGTGGTTGCCGGGGATGGGACGTGCGCAGGGGCTGCTTGCAGAGAGAGACAGGCTGGCACACTAACACGCTGTGCCCGTGGCTGTAAAATGTCTGAAGTAGGGGAAAACTGACTCAAACACTGGGATTTCATGTGATTTTCCCTGCTGAATACTCAATGAGGTTCTCTGAAGGATCCAGTGCTGGGCCTGAAGATGCTGCCATGAGGCTGTTTGCCAAAACGTACTCATCGATGCATACTAAAAGGAAATGTTTGTTTTTCCCATGTGTTCAGCTTGGCAGGAGCTAAAAATTCAGTAAGACACATCTCTGAAACTCTCTAGTAATGTAAATGAACGTATCAACTCCAAAATTGACTTGGGGTGCTGCCCAAGCTGCCATATGCTATTTGCTTTCAGCCGTATTGTCCCATCGGTATCTCCTGTTCGATATAATTCACTTTTTTAGAATGTCTAGCTCCTTTTGAAAGCAGCAGACGAGGAGCTGAGCCCATCTTCTCAAATGCTACAAGAGACTTTGAAAAGACTATGTCTGTGTGTGTTTGTTGGTGGTTTTTTTTTCTAAATACGCACAAGTATTTTGCTGGCTCTTCTGGTTGCAAGGGACAGCTTAGACGTGAATGCTAAAAAGATAAAATTATCAAACAGAGCAGAGTCAAATAAAAGGTGCTTTTGCTATTACTTATGTAATTTGCCTCTTTTTGCAGCAGCAGTACTAAGCCCTGATCCAGCCCCATCAGTGCCACCGCTGCTCGTCGGACCAGTGATGCCTCGAGGCACTTTTCCAAATCGTGGGGCTCCCACCGGACCCCCACATCCATCCATGCAGCACAAGGAGTTTGTTAGGACCTGCCAGCCAGGACACACTCACAGAGAGGTGAGTGTCCCATCGGCCCTGACATGAATCGCAGCTTTGTGCTGGGCGTGCTCTTGCTGTTGTTTCTACCCTATAACTCGTGTTATCGATAACAAACACTTGCTTTCTTTAATACTTTATTTTTCCTGGCAGAAATATCATCAAGAAAATCCCTACTAGCCGCTAATCAAACTTGCAGACATTGGGCAGGCCAGCAGAGATCAGAAATCTGTGGTACTTTCCAGTTGTTTCTATTTTGCCTTAAAAAAAAAAAAAAAAGGAACAAAAATGCTCATCTGCTTATCAAGTGCTCTCAAACAAAAGTAATCTTGCGTGCTCGATCCTAGGAATGCTGTAAGAGAAAACAGCCAGCCTAAACTACACAGTGACAGTCTTAGGGTAGGTTGGTGGTTGGTTTGGTTTGGCTTTTGAAAGGCTTTTCCATGGCGGAGGTTAAGAAAAATATTTGTCTCAAAGCTCTGGAAAATAGGAACTGACATTTGCCAGGGACGCTGGCGATCCGGGGGGTTCCATCTCTCACGAGATGCTTGTTGTTCATCTGGGAGTGCAGCTTTTCTGGGAAAAAAAAGAGACAAATAAGGCCCTTTTTGGCTTTACTGAGAAAGTTGGTGTTGGCAAGAGGCACAGGACGTTTGCAGCAACATTGTCACAAGCTGAAGCAGACCATTGGGTGTCATGAGTAGGATCGGTTCTCTAGCAAAGGCTGGGACAAGGTGTGAAGCCAGCTAAGGGCAGAGTAGCAGTTCTGGAGACAAGGGTATGATCGACATCAGCTCAATTACTCAGTTTGGGTGATGAGGGAAGGTAGAAATGCTACAAATCTACAAACTAGCAAAAGTAGTTTGAACTGGTCTAATTGGCAACAGCTCATGTAAACTCAGTTTTCGTACATTCAGCAATGGACTTCTCTCTTCCAACTGGACTGGGAGGCAAGACTCAGCAGTGCCGACCTGTGCCCTTACCCCGACTGATGTCCTGGGGGTCGTGTGGGTCAGGACATCGGCACCAAGCCGTGGATTTCCATGGTACAACATTCAATGGAGAGAAGACAGGCTTGGAGCTCCGCATCTCTGGGCTAACAGCACTGCAGCATGCCCAGGTTAGGAGCAAAGCAGCTTTCATCACGTATTTCACAATTATCGTAACTTAATGAAAAAAAAAAAGTATTTTGCATGTCATGGTATTTATTCTGATGATAATTCCTAATATCACTGTGAACGTTGGCCTGTTTCAGAAATGGAATTCCCAAAAATGCTCTTTCCGAAACTACCTCACTGAGAGATCACTTTATGGAAAGTAAGTCAATGTGTTCAGTTTTGAGATTTAGCTGGAAATACCCAAGATTTGTATCCTTGAGAATGGCTCCACTTTTGCCAGCAGTAGGAGGTAAACGACGCAGACTTAAGCCATATTTTAAACCCACGGGTTCTGTAAAACGCACGCTTAGATGTTTTTTCTTACAAAACATTTTATTGTAGTTATTTACACCCCTTCCTTGATGAGTGTATAAATGTAAACATTTATAATAGATGTATTTCTCTTATCTTACAGTTCATCTCCAGTCCAGAGTAAATGTTGGTTTTAAGCATACAAGTAGTGAGGGAATTTAAGCTATATTCACAGAATATACATCTGCGTGCAGTTAAAGTCCACCAGCCCTAAGCTAGTGGTATAGACACTGTCCCATTAGCTCTACTTCTGCTTCTCGTGTGTACGCTGGAGTCTGTGATGTCGTCGGCATGATCCTCGCTTTTCTTCTCCTTCAAGCTGTTGATGAACCTCAGGGTTATTTCATCCCATTCCTCAGGGAGCAGCATCAGCAGAAAGCCAATGCAAATGATGATGGTGGCTCCCAACCTCACGACGCTGAAGATCATTTTGTGCTTCAACAGATCCACAGCTGTGAGGAAGAAACAACAGTGCTGTCAGAACTGCAGCAGGAGCAACTACAGTATCAGAGGAGCCTGGCACATCTCTGTAACCTCCGTGCTGTGCTCTGGCCGTGATACTGGCCCCATCCTTCTCAATCCTCTACCATGACCAGCTCCTTGAGTTCAGAGACCGCTCAAACCTCTACAATGACCAGCTCCTTGAGTTCAGAGACTTCTTGATCCCCTACAGTGACCAGCTCCTTGAGTTCAGAGACCTCTCAAACCTCTACAGTGACCAGCTCCTTGAGTACAGAGACTTCTCAATCCCCTACAGTGACCAACTCCTTGAGTTCGTGGAACACCTTTGACCTGAGAGCATGGTACTGGAGTGCCACATCTTCTTTATGCCTCACTGCCTTCGTGAAGACTCTAAGGAAGCCTTGTAGGGCTGGTCCAAGCCTCAAAGTTTTCCATCTCTGCTCTGAGAGGGAAGATATTTTATGGAAACTCTTTATCTACAGCAAATTGCATCAGCATAATGTTTCCTTGGGCTGCATGGACCAGTGATGGGGAGAGAGCAGCAGAAAGCAGGAGTTGATGCCTCCAGGCCCAACTCCACAACCAGCAACAACAGCACATCTGAGCCCTTCAGCAGCCTCTTACATGTACCGGCTGTTTCACAGCTCTGACCTGCATTTCCCCAAAAATAGACATTTCTCTGAAAATGTGCTCAGGCACATGGGTTGGCGAAGCTAACGGAGTGGAGGAAGAGACCGGAGAGCAGAGACGGGGCTATTTAAGAAGACAGAACTCTGGAGAAATCTTCCACAAAACACACCCCGCTCTGCTGCTGCACGGCAGGACAGCAGCATGCTGTGACCCCACCACGTCCCGGCAGCAACCAGCTTTGGGGCTGCCAGCTGGGGATCAGCCTGCCCTTCCCTCTGTGTGGTCGCTCCCAGGGAAAGGCAGCAAAAAAAGAGAAGAGGGTTAAAAGAAAAAAAAGTTTTCACCAATGGAAACACCACCATCACTGGAAGCATCCACGGAAGCTGGAGGAGACTGATCTGCTTTTGAAATAGATGGCAACAGATTTTGACTACTTAGACAACAAAACTGCTGCTGCTGTCTGCATGGCCGCATGCTTATTTTTCAGCCAAGACCCGTGGTACTTGTACCTGCGTTTCCAGGGACGCTGAGCACTGTGCCGATAGAGATCAGAATGGGGTATGTAAGCACCACGCCAACGTTAACCAGAATATTGAAAGCTAGGGAGGAAAAAAAAAAAAAAAGAGAGAAAATAATAATACATGAGTATAGTGAAAAACACTGAAATGAGACTTTTCTCCTCCACCTTGACCCTGCAAGTAAGATACATGTCCAGCATATGCATCACAATGATGCAGCTGTCACAATATGATGGTTGTTTTTTTTCTTTTGTAGATGGGTGTGAAATGAGGGCAAGTTCTGCATGGGGGAAGAGGGAGGGCTGTGCGTCCTTTCACTAACTGCAATACCAAGATTATCAGGTCTTACAGCTTTGTCCAAGCTTTAATCAGATAGCAACGACTTAGTTTTGCTGCCATAAGCCATCATTTCTCCTCCTACCACAAGGAGGGTGAGCACAGCTTCCACTGTGGGCTGAAGCTGTGTTGTCCTTGTCTTAGCAGGACATTCCACTGATAAACCATCCAATCCTGCTGGTGAGTCCTCTATGAAAAAGGAGCAAATCTGTCTGCTCCACAAGGTTGTTCCCTCACAGTTGGGGTTATGCACTTGGGTAGATTGCTGGGTGATCAATTATCCCTACTTTTTTTCCCTTAGTTGCTCACAGAGCAGCTGCAATTTGAGTTAGAGCATTTTGAAGGTTCTCACAGCCCCTCAGCTGTCAGCCCTGTGTGGATGGTCTGTGTACGGGGCAGTGACATCCTCTTTGTGTCCATTTAATATACTTGTAGTGAAGAGAAAAAGCTCTTCAGTAACAAAATAATAGAGACTTTACTACAGGAAAGTATGTTGTTATATCTGGAAATTAAAACACCCCTGGGCTGAATCCAAAAGATATTCTGCCTAGTTAGAGGATAGCAATTGTGGCTCTGAAGAAGAGAGCACTGTGGAAGGGTGGAGGGGAGGTGAAGACCACAGGAGAAGAAACAGCACCAGCCCAGAGCCCTGCATCATGCACAGAAAGGTGCTCTAGGGCTTTGAGTTCTTGTGGCAGTGCACACACCAACCCCACAGAGCATGCCAAGAACTGACTTGGGTACACACAGCCCTTTGAAATTGGATTTAGAGCAATCAAGCCGGTGGGAGACACCAATGAAGCTATGGTAGGAATGCAAAGATGAAATGTGGTCAGTTAGCACGACTGCTTCTTGTTTATTTTCTGCTATTAATATTAGCATTAAGGCTTGTTATGAAAAATATTAATCATTTCTCAAGGAGCACCTGTTTGCACTGGGATTGGATTTAATCTGTGAGAGAGCTCTGCTGCTTAAAGGGGGACAATTCTTTGTGCCTGAGGCTAATTTTGTATTGCGGGAGAGATGATCTAGAAATCTTTTTATCACTTACCTAACCAGAGACCGGCTACGCCACACAGGTAACCCCAGGGCACTGCAGAGAAGGGGGACCAGTACTCCACTTTTGTGAAATACAGTATGATCGGGGTAACAGAGATGAAAATTAAATTGAAGAAGCCCAGGGTAGAAACGAAATGAGCCGCTTCCCCGAAGTTTGCACTCCCAAGAAACATTTTGAACAAGACCTGCAAAGGAGAGGAGAGAGAGGAGTTTTAGACTTCATGCCCCTGTCATGGGAAGCAAAGTTCTGCACAAAGTCCTCCAGTCCTTTGGGCAAAGCAGGGCATGGGACAGCCTGGACTGGGACAGGGTGCTCCTCTTCACCTGCACTTCACCCTCCCCGAGCAGCCAATAGAGCCACATCTAATCCAACCTTTTTCTAACATAGATACATCCCTGCCTTCTTCATCCCTCACCTTCAAGAGCAGTCACTACCTCCAAGCAGGGGGCAAAGCCCCGGCTGTCTCCAGTGGGCTCCGAGCCCAGCGCGAGCGCAGGATGCGCAGGCAAAGCTGCAGCGCAGCCGGGGGACGAGCTGGGGCTGAGCCGTCGGTCCCCGTGCAGAGCAGGTGGCACCACCCGCATCCCCACTCCCCGTCGCAGCTGGCAAACCCCTTCCAAACAGCATCGATAAACTGTGGTGGCATGAAATCATTAAAACGTGGTCCTAAACTCCTTGTGAGTGTAGTAACGGAGATTTCATTAAAGGCTCGTAAAGTGAAGTCATTCTTAATATCTGGCAGTGAATAACTAATTACCCCCCTAGTAGATTTCCTGACATCGTGACATCGCCTGGTCACAATATGAATGATGCGAGAGGAAGGATGAGTAAAATAAACCGTTTATTTTAGAGTGATTTGCTGTAGTACTTGTGCATCTTTAACATCCAATGTTGAAGAGTATCAGAATACTAATAAGCAGTTATGACCTACCTACCTTATACAATGCAGATGTAGAGGCTGATCCAACGGCATATGCTACCCCAATAATTGAATCACCCTGGAAACCATCTGCATAAGCCATCATTACGATTCCTGTGATTGCCATTATTGCTGCAACTATCTGCACAGACAAAGCAAAGCAACGTAAAGCTCGGCGCAATTTCATTAGACGAGAAAGAGTTTACCACTGTGTGGGGTTTCAATGAGTGTCACTAGCTACTTTCTCTGACTTGAAATTTTTTTGCTTTCCCTTAAATAGGGAAAATTATGTACGGTTGGGAGAGATGTAAAACGTAACGAAACTGTATGCACTGATAGCAATATGGATTTTAATTTGGAAATTCTCCTGAGACCTACTGACAGAACATCCATCATTAAGTATTTTACAAGTTAAACATCCACTCTGGGGCTATAACTCCAAGATCAAGAAATCGTAAGACATTATGGCCTAGTATACAACAAAAGAAATACTTAGCAACACCATCAATGTTACTTGAAATGCAGACAGATAGCTGACCTTCCTGAACATCATTCCAGGAGAATGACTCCTGTATTTTGGAAAAGCAGCGTACCACTAGGGGCTCTTCCTGCCTATGCATGACATTTTCTAAGAGCTCTGCCAGCTTTTTTGCCCAGACATCACCAAATTTCTTTATGAAGCCTTTACTGTCTCGCTTAGGTTTTTAGCGTCACTTGAAAATCCCCAACAGAACTTATAAGGAGCTTCAAAGAAAAATAACAAAATAATTTACTATACGGTATCGTGACAGTGATCCCAATACGTTTTATTCTTTAGAAAACCTCCTCCCTCTACCTACTTGGCCTCAGCAGCTAAATATGGAGTCTGAATTTCAAAGACACTGAATACCTATCTTCCATGGACTGCAGAGGAATGTGTATTTCCTCAGACCTGTGGAAAATCACAGCCCCGTATTTCTGAAAGAGAGCATTTTTTTGGAAGTGACTTTTAAAAAGGTTAGTATTACATTAAACATTTTATCATTATAGAAAGGCTGTTCATGTACTAGAGCCAGGTGTAGAGCAGAAGATGCACAAAAGCAGATACCCAAAGGTGCTGGTTACAGAATCAGCAGCAACATTTAAGGTTCAGACCTCATTTTCTAATCCCAGAGATCCATCAAATCACACAACTCCCCAGTGGATAGGCAAGGCAGGCTCTCCCCATTCATCCAAAGGAAGAAATTAATTCAACTTCCCAGCGCCAACCTGTGCAAACACTGCCACACCAACTGGCTTCCAAACTCAACTGCTGAGCCAGGCAGGGCTTTTTACCTTCTTGCTCCTGCACCTCTGATCTGATACCACCATGAGATAGATACTTCTTTCCTGCAAAACCTCATTAAACTTCATTTAAGAAATGTTTACTACTGAACAAACCTAAGCTTCACACCACACGCTTTAAAGGCATCTTGATATCATGCGCCCTTTTGCAGAGAAGCTTGATTTTTATATCTCATATAATTTTACCAAGAGGCCCAGAAAACCCACTGATACACACACAAGGCAGATGTGAGCCAGACTGTGGGAATAAAGCACAAAAATCCCATGAAAACAGTTTCAACAGTAGAGGAAAAAAACGTTTCAAGTGCGATATGGGACAGGGACACATGTCTGACTCAGGTAAAAGTGTCCACATGTGGGTGACAACAGAGAGCATGAATCCACTCCCAAGCTTAGCCAATCTCTGAGGCTACAGGTAAAAATGTTACCGCTGTTAAATCCTGTAAGTATCTAGGCCACCATCTTCACTGGGGAACTCATCTCCTGGGTGCAGATTTAAGTATTTCACTGTTAGCCCTCTTCTACCAGTAACTGAGGATCACAGGTACCCTCATGGCATTGCCGTTGCAGAGCTGAAGACAGGGTCACAAACTGCACTGCCTGTCTATTATTATAGAATCATAGAATGGCCCAGGCTGGAAGGGACCTTAGAGATCATTTAATCCAACCTCCCTGTCATGGGCAGGGACACCTCTCAACTAGATCAGGCAAAACATGGGGACCGAATGGGAGTCGAACCCGTGACCTTTGGTGTTTCAGCACCATGCTCAACCGAGTGAGCTAAACCGGCCTTCCTTCTCTTTAAAATATCCACACTCCAACTTACAGTTCAACAAAGCTGCCTGGCTGCCACCTAAACATGAAGACACCTTTGGTACCTCCAAATTCACCATGAAATGTTGCTTGAAAGCCAGGTGCCCCAGCTTCATGACAAGGGTTGGGGTCACATATGTACTCACAGCTTCTCAGGTGTAATGCAGTGGTTCGATGAGAGCTGGACAGGTTTTAGCAAGAGGGGGCCAAATGGCTTCCCCCTCCTCCTTCCCAGAATAACACATCCCAGCAGTCAGGCCATCCTGGGAGAAGGGTTTGAGTCCCTTTAGCCAGAAGAGGGCTGGTGGGTCCAAAATTGCCATCTCTGGACTTAGGGCTCCCACCGGCGAGCTGCTGAGGAGGATTTTCGGTGCTTAAATGGGAACACTCAGCACAGGGCACACAGAGCCTCACCCCAAGATGCAGCAATGCTTATTTTGATCCCTGAGCTCACATCTGCCCAAGGACCTGTTCAGCAGGGATGGTCCCTACAGAGCTTCTCCCTCCTACCTTTGCTTTAGCGAGTAGTTCATTAGCAGTGTAATTGCGTAATGCTGCTCTTCTTAAAACTTATCCTAAGATACAAACACCACAGAAGTCTCAGCCTTGAAGCAATGCAGAATTACACCCGGGACCTTGCAGACATCAGCATGGGCCCTCCCATCAGTTTTCAGAAGCCCCTTGCCTTGCCCTGCTACGCTCCCTGCCTGCTCTCGTCTCAGGCTGCGCTACACACCTTGCCTTGCACATAAGTTCCGATGCAGCATTTCAGCTGTCAGCTGGAATATTTCAAGCAATGCCTCCCACAAGGCAAACCAGAAAAGTCCAATGTAGTTATCCCTTCTTCCAAGGGAAAGGATCAAGATTTAACTTCTGGTGTACTCATTGCTCAGATCCAGCAAACAAGTCCTTTGCTTGTATTAGTGAAAATGAGCGTATCCATCATCCCCAACAGGAGATTCTTCCTGTTGGGAGAAACATCTTCCCAGTCTGACCACACCAGATTTAGAGCGCCAGCTTTGTAATTTAATCAAATATTTAGAAAGCCAAGCAATCTTTTTTTTTTTTTTGGCTGAAACAACTAAAATGGACACTCATGGAGCACCATCTCATAAGCCATTAGATAAATAAGACCTGACACTGGAAAACAGCGAGAACATTATTTAAGTTTCATGCTCAAAGCTCTTGCTGCAAATTTAACACCACTGCATTAGCGCAGTTGACCTCTGCCTAGCAATTGCCGTGTGTTTACTTTAGAAACCTGAGAGCGTATTCTGCAGGCTTCTGTACCCTGTAAGGTCACAGTGAAGCAAAGCTGGTTGTTGTAGCTGACAGCTCGTTAAACAAGGCTTTTAATTAATGGAAGAGGGTAGTAGCTTTCTTTTGGAGCCTCCTAGATAAGGAATGAAATTAGCCTGCCTCTATATTTTTTTTCTTTTTTTTTTCCCTTGAAGAAAAGCAAGGCCAACCAACATTTCACTCAGGAAAATTTTTTCCCCTCACATGGAGAACAGCAGAAAATGAGGTGCTATAGTAACGAAACCTGTCTCCAGGCTCAAGTCAACGTTTTTTGGGGGAAAAATGTCCCCAAACCACTCCAACCTACCTAATAAGCACTGATTCAGCTTCAGAGATGAAACACAAACAAGGGCTCAAACATTTAAGCACACAGCTAAACCTAAGCAACACAAGCCACCAGAACTACTCAAATACATGAAGTCTTTAAAAATTTGTGTTTGCCCTGAGCTAAAGCTGCCTGCGTTTCCAGAAGTCCCACTGTAACACGGGTACATTATCAATTTGCAGAGATGTTCAGAAGTGTCCAAGCAAAGATTACGGTGCAGGCAGGGTTTGTGCTATGTTTCCTTTTGTAGAGCAGTACGTACTTCAGGCACCACAGGTCTACCTGCACTACTCTTATAGGTAACCAGCTATACAGTCATTTCTGTATATGTCCTTCTCATATGGATAGTTTTTCTCCAGCTGGTGTTTTTCTCTCTTGGGTTAGTTGCAATCTTCTTCCCATGCTACAGCATCCCCACTGAGGGCATGTGGCTCTCGCTGCAGAACACACACTCCAGGTAGCTCAAACCCAGCCCAAACCTTCAATGCCAGTCAATGCTTCCATGGGCAAGATCATGGTGTACCGTGAAGTGGCCATCAAGACGAGTTTGTCTTTAGAAAACCCATCTGAAAATCCAGGCTCCTCCACCACGGCCAGGAGCTGCATTCTGGGGCGCGCAGGCGATCGGCGACCTGTGGGGCAGCCCACAGCAACACCGGGCGGGCACGGAGCTGGCAGTGCTGGGAATCTGCCGCTGAGCCTTCTGGTTCTCAAGCCCAGGCAGATGAAAGCTGTCTCAGGTACAGAGGCACCGGCTGCATCCCCACCTCTGATGTGCCTCCGAAGCGCCCGCCGGCTCTGAAACTGAAAACGCCGCGAGGAGCTGAGCTCCTTTCAAAACCTGGCTCTGCTCCTGGGTGCTGATTGCTTTTGCAAAAACACCATCTCTGAGCATATGGTTAAGCCCTTATTTCTTTTTGTCTCCTTGCTGTCCAAATAACCTAATTACACTTGCACTCCGAGAGGCTGGGGGGTGAAAGCAGTAGAGATATTCAAAGCACAAAAGGTTGGGTCTGTGCTGCTTCGCCGTATTTTAGTTCTCAAACACTTTCCTGAGTGGTTATTAACGTTATTAAGTGTTATTCTGGCAGGAGGGCTGCTGGAAAATGCTGCTAATTACCTTGCCAGCACTGTGCATCCAGAATCTGCCAGTCAGAAGCAAAACCCCCGTTTCTTTCATGTGCAGGATTTGCTGTTTGCTCCATCTGCCAGGCTCTTTTTGTGCAAACCTCATGGTGTTTACAGTATTAATACTAATGCATATTTATAGCAACTTTTTTTTAGGCACTGAAAAATAATAACTGAAAATAGCCTTAGTATTTTTCATCCAGATTTCTTTAAGAGAATAGGCTAGAAAAACCCAAGAGCTATGCTTGCTCTTCTAGGAAGAGGTTGCTTTGAGACAAAATTAGCTGAAGGGGGACGTAATTTTAGTATTTTTTTCAGCTGCAATCTGAGATGATGAAGGGGTAGAGGAGTGAAGTTACCATTCCTGTTAATTTCTGTAGGGAAGAAATGAGCATTTCAAGCCCTGCTTTTTCTTTGAGTTAGTCATCAGCAGGGTGAGGGTAGGTCACATTCACCTGACAGTTCTATATTTTAAATTGCATATGAAATAGATATACAGGTAGCTTCACCAAGAGCTAGACAGGATGCCTTTTCCTTTCATTTTTGAGCCCTTCTATCGCACTATCAATTGAAAAAAAAGCTGCTGCGTTAATTAAAAAAGATAAAAAGACAAACTCATTCAGATGAGTGTCCTGATCCATTGTGTTTTCCATGGAACTTAAATCCCATTGCTGGTGGTCCCTTCTGGTCACAGGCATCACACTTGGCCCCAGCTAGTCCTTAATGAAGTTCAAGGCTCAGGATAGTTCGATCAGGATTGTACCCAACAGGGCCATCAGGCCTTGAGTCATTTCAACAGGGGAATCTGCACCACCAGGACTGGCAGAAAGCCTTGACTATCCCTTAGCCAAAGTGGAGAGTCAACAGTTTAAATTGCTGCATGTTAGGAGATTCATGTGTGTAAAATCACAGGAAAAATGCTTGCTTTCTCCTAGATGCACGTGCACATCTTTTCGCCTGAGTTTTTTGTTGGTTTTTTTTTTCTTTTCTTTTTGCAGGGTCCATATTACTGCCAGTGAGTCCTACAGCACTTCCATGCAAAATACACCTTCATGCAAAACACTCACTCTTTTTAAGCCAAATTTGGCATGTGTGTGTGTAAGAAGTAACAGGGTGATATACGAAAAACACATTACATATTGAAACAAGGAAGAAAATTGCTTTGGTTAGAACCTAAGCATTCATCACTAAGTTTAAAATAAAATTAATTGACTGTACTTCAGCACCGTAACCCAAGACAGAATAGGTTTATATGAAACTGGAAGTTCTCTACCTCATCAAATTATGCTTAGATGTAACAGCCTCTTGCAATTCCCACATCAAATTGCCTCCGGAGTCTGAGATCTCTAACTGATCTTCAGGCTTAGATTTGCATCATAAAATTAAATGAGAAATGGTTTCATGGTATATATACCACAACGTGACAGTACTATGGCAGCACAATAGCTTACGGATTTAAGGGCAATTATGAAAACAAGAGAGAGTTGAAAATGAGGCATGTCATTACCCTTGCTCCCATGAACCTGTCTTTCAGCACAATCCAAGAAAGCAAGAAGACAAAAGCTTTGTTACAACAGAATAGGGCAGAGACGTCTGTGGCTGTCAGCTTCTTTAAAGCCAGTAAATACAGGTAGTTAGTCAAAGTCCACAGAATAGAAAAGGGAGCAGTCCTTTTAAGAAAGAGTTTCAGCGTCAGACCATCTTCACCAAAAATCCGACTGCATTCCCTATGAAGAGAAAAGAGTTTAGAACTCAGGTGGGATTTGCCTTCGCATTCACTCCAGCACAACAAACATTCGTTATGACTTTTATCGCATTCAATTAAGTGCTCGTCCTAACTACCCCGCACACTCATAAGAATCTATTGTTTAATTCACATAGAGAAAATAACCCACAATCTTCTTAAAACAGCAGTTTCGCAAATATAAGTAACTTACCTGGAGTAATCACGCTCTACACAACAATAATCCCGGGGACTCAGGCACAGAAATGAAGGTTATCTATAACACACTGACAGTTCTCAGACTCTGCCTCTGAGGCCATGAACAGAGGGATTATAACTACAATTTTTCTTTCTCAGAAGATTGACAGTTTTTTTCTCGCTTTGCTCCAAAACCTGTTTCTATTCTTACTGAAATATATTCTCACGTATGGCCAAATAAGCTTTAAGAATTGCTTAAAGATACTCAAAAACACTGCCAGACACATCACCATGGTGGGAAAGGGAGCCAGTGGGCCTGAGCCAGTTGAAGGAGTGCAAGAAAAGGAAGGAAAGGGTAAGGAAGGGTGTTTAACAGCTTCATTTTATTACACGGTGAAAAGCTGTGATTGCTTAGAGACACTTCTTTGCGGACTAAATTGCAAAAACCTCTGGTTTCCCAACTGTGTCACGCGCCACTTGAGTTGTGTCTTAGGTTTTCACAGAAGGGAAGGGTCAGCTCAGAGGACACTACTTTTGGGGACAGCACTCCTGTGCAAAATGGTGCCTACAGGGACTAAGAATGCATGGTAACATGAAATCAGAAACACTTGTTCAGGGGTGGGTGGTGGCAGTGTAATAATTATCCTGATTTGGCTTTGCTTTTACAGAGAGAATTGTTTTCAGGTCTCCTAAAGCACTTTCAGTAATTCCAGGGAATTCTGCTATAATAAAAACATTGCATTTTTTTAACTATTAAGAATGGAAACCAGCTCTGCTGTTTCGAGGAAAGCAGAATAATAACATTCATGTAATACAGGAGATCTGCTATGTCTTACTTAATAACCATTCATTCTCTGCTGCCGCTAAAACCACCTGGGGTACAAAGCAGTCATTTCCGGCAATAATAAATTTCTTTCTCAAACTCTGTGCCAGGGTGTCCGACAAGTTAATGCTCAGCCAGGTGGATCTGCTAATTATCTCCTTCACTCTGGTTGACCTAGATGTCTTCAGACATCAGCCTCTTCTCCAAAGATCAGAACAGAAACATTACACATAGAAAGAGAATAACTAGCGGTGTACATGATTTATCTGAGATGCGAAGCAAATACTCAGAGAAGCCAACAAATTAATGCTTAAGTTTGACTGTAGGTTCTTATATCACTGATTTCTACAGGAGTTAGAGGTGATGAGTTTCCTTGCCTGAGAATGTACTCACCAGCAGCAGACTTGAGCGCTCATTGACATGCAGGTAGAACAGTTTACATTTAAAAGACATTTTTCTCCCCTTGGGACTTAGGTGGATGCAAATGGTGATTCTGAGCTCTGGCTACATCTCACTTCAAGACAGGTGGCCTCTGACTTGGATGCACCGTGGCTGTGTCACCATTACATGACACCACAGCCAGGATGCCCCATCTCCTGGGAAGAACAAATCTGCACTGTGAACTACAGAGCCTGTTCTCGCCAACTCGGCGGGAATTTCGCCATCAGTTTGGATGCACGATTGGATTGTTACACGGTCGTAAATCCAACCTGTCTCGGAAGCTGTCAGGATCTGTCTTAAAGGAAACAAGCTTGTGCTGCGTTAAAACAAGACAGAAAGGTGCTTGGGCTGCTCACAGTAATACTGGGCATGGTTAAGTACCCCAGTTCTGTGCTGATTGCATACAAAGGCAAGAGCAAAACTATCCAAGCACATCACTGGTGGAGTCTGCAAGGCAGCAGGAAAGCTCTTCTACAAATGTGCTGTGGGAAATTGTACCCCCGCCATCCATTGTGGCCCTCCCCTGCCAGGAAGATGCTGGGAACAAACCCAGTGCTTCTCCCTCTCCATTCACAGAGAGGGCGGGCAGTTTGCAAAGCCAAAAAAGGTTGGGGATGGAGGGGTTGCCAGAATAAGTCAGGTTTTGTTGTCCCGCAGCTCTCTTGGACGTCTGCACACAAACTCAGAGCAGAGTCAGAAGGATGGAGTCTGAAGTGCCCTGACCGTGGATCCTCAGAAGGAGGAAGCCTCGGTGATTGCAATATTACTCCAGGTCAGGCTCTGTGGGCTGGTCAACTATTTGGGAGAGGCAGTTGTGGCAACGATACAAATGCCACTTATCTCTGGGTTCCCAGAAGCTGTGGCAAGGACAAGCATGGATTCACATCTAGGAAAAGAAATCTGGAAACAGTTCCCAGGCCCCAGGCAATGGGGTTTTTAAGCAGATGGAAGAGCCCTCATCACACCCAGCAGCATGCAGTGACCAGACAAAACAGGGGCCAGCATTTCCTCATCTCTCAATTAAAAATAAACAGGAAAGACTTGTGACAGGCTTGTGCTGAGCGACACAGAGACCTGCTGAATTCACCTCTGTGCCTAGGAGAGCAATGAGTAATGCTCAGTGAATGAGAAGATAGGAAGAATATTTTATTCTCCCAGTCATGGCTACAGCAGATCGCCTCGGGCCTTGTGAGGGCTGGTTGCTCAGTGGTTGACTCGGCCTCTTTGGCATGCAACTAAAATTAAGCTTGCAAGAGTCATCAGACATGACAGTGATTAAAACCCTGGGCTCAGGAGAGAGGGCTCTGTGGATCCCTCCCTACACAGATAATATCTGTAGGCTGTTAACTTAAAGGCAGAGACATATCTAAGGGCAGCTGACCCTGAAACTATGGCACAAACTATTTCCAAATGCACAAGAAGTCTATTGAAAACCTGCCCTCTAACATAAATAGCTCTTTTTATTTGCAGGTATCCCTGAGCCATCAGCTCTGGGACGTGTGCCGTGCTCTCAGGAATTACAGCACCTCAGGCAGTCATGTAGCTTTGCCTCTGGCACCCACTAAATAGCTTGCGGTCGCCTCCCAGTTATTCTGATGCCAGCCCCTGCAGAAGAATGGGTTTGTTCACCCCTGACGCACAGCAGCCTCTGGAATGTCGTGCAGCAGCTGGTTTGAAAACAGCTTACAGAACAAAACCAAAACAGAGCTAACAGACACTATCAGGGGTAACGTGAACACGGCGAATGTAATTACATCACCCGGATTAAAACTTGGCAAGGCCACCACTGACATTGTGGTAGTAAGAAGCACTGCAGGACCTTTTGTGAGCACAAGTTGTTACTACGTCATTCGGTCCTTCTATCTAAACGATGGTATCTACTGCAATAAAAAAATTTCCCAGTTCCATTTGAGGAGACAGACACCAAACAGAGCAATGGTGGTGAAGCAACTGGTAAGTCGTTTTCCAAGACTGATCGAACCTGAACATTAAGAGAGCTTGGCCAGCTGTATTTGTGTGTTCAAGAGCTGGAGCAAAAGGAAAGTGTGCCCCTGTGGCCAAGGGGGCCAATGGCATCCTGAGGTGCATTAAAAAAAGTGTGTCCAGTAGGTCTAGGGAGGTTCTCCTCCCAACCTACTCTGCCCTGTTGAGACCACACCTGGAATACTGTGTCCAGTTTTGGGCTCCCCAGCTCAAGAGAGACAGGGACGTACTGGAGAGAGTCCAACAGAGAGCTACGAGGGTGATCAAGGGACTTGAACATCTCTCCTGTGAAGAGAGATTGGGAGAACTGGGGCTGTTCAGCCTTGAAAGGAGACGGATGAGAGGGGACCTTATTAATGTATAGAAATACCTGAGGGGTGGGTGTCAAGGGGAAGGGGATAATCTCTTCTCAGTGGTGCCCAGCAATAGAACAAGAAATAACAGGTTTAAGTTAGAACACAGGAAGTTCCACCTCAACATGAGGAGAAACTTCTTTACTCTGAGGGTGCTGGAGCCCTGGCACAGGCTGCCCAGAGAGGTTGTGGAGTCTCCTTCTCTGGTGACTTTCAAAACCCACCTGGATGCATTCCTGTGTTGCTGCCCTGGGTGATCCTGCTCTGGCAGGGCGGTTGGAACATTCTATCATTCTATGATTCTATGAAAGGGAATAATGCTTGAGTCTCTCACATCAGCAGTCTGGCTCAAAGGGCAGCACCACAGGAATGCTGCCTCCCAACAAGAATGGTCCAAGCCCTGGCTTCTGTGCTGCTGATGTTCCCCGATACTGTTAAACCATTTAGAGTTGCAGTGCTGTTCCAGAGGAGGCTGGACTCAGCTGCTGCTGCAACACAGATGGAGAGATTTGTAGGTGACAAAATTGCAGATGACAGATGACAGCAAATATCAGCTACTTATGGCTCTGTTTTTACTTCAAGTGATGCTCACATCTTGTTATCCTTCTTGCTAGAAAACCAGCTCTTTCCGACATGTTCATATTTATTAAATCTGCACCTAACAATGCTCTTCCTAGCCAGTGCCTCAAGGCTGCATAGTGCCTGTAGGACCAACCTCAGCTATTATATCATGGATATATCCTGGCAGAAAGCCAGACAGCGGATGGGGAGGCAAAATTTACTGACATTGAAAGTATCATCCACCTATACAAAATCATAACTCTATTAGGATCCTATGTCAAGTGTGTGGAGTGTCTTCTGCTGTGGTAAATACTGGCATGGTTTCTTATTCTCTGTTGCTGAGTTTACTGATCTTCAGAGGGTTTTATTCACCGCTAATGCCAGGAGATTCAAGCTCTTTATGTGGGACATACCTTTTATCTACAGCACTGAGGGGATGCCAAGAGCATCTTCTGCCTCAAGACAGCCAAGATACTTTACTGAAATGTAGCAGGGAGGTAATAACCATGAGTTAGTTTCTAAGACCACAGGGTTTAATCTCAAAGGTAAAGTGTGAAAGGTAAGAAATATACGATTTACAATCTCCAATATTATAAACCAAAAAGCCTATCTGAAATTGAAGATTGAGACTTCTGTCCTTTCAAGTGGGATTTATTAAAGCAACAGTGGCTCTAATACAGCTTTGCCAGCCTGGGGCAGGACTCCACAAGTCACTTGCATGATCACTGATCTCCAGCAAGATATCACAGTCGCTGTTTGCTCTGATCCACTGGGAATATCTGCTGGACGAAATGTCATATGCCTTTAAAGCATCTGCTGAGTAACCACATGCTGCAGAAGCACAAAGACAAGTCACCTCTGGATGCTGAGGTGGAATCATTACAAGATGGGTCTCATTGACAAGAATTAGCTACTCCACAGAAATAAAACCAGCAAATGAAGCAACAAGAAACCTTATAAAATGTAATAAAAAGCCCTGTAACAGGAATGGTATCAAGAACACAAACCAAACAATTGTAGCTTTGAAAATAACCCTATTCTGGGTAGGAGGCTGGGTTAGATGACCTCCAAAGATCCTTTCCGAGCTACATCTCTCTGTAACTGTCTGAATTTAAGCACTGCAAATGATGCATGTCAGTTCTTTAAGTCACCAGAAAATCAAGTGATCATCCTGAAGAAATTTGCATTCTCATACCCAAACTGAAAGAGTCTGGCTTGTCAAGTTCTAACGTGTCACAAACCAAGTAGTCGGTTCCCATGATAAAGTATTTGCCAGCAGTTACCTCCTCCCTAGGATGTTTCTGACATATCTGGAATAGGAAATACTCTGGGAAGATGCACATCAGCAGTAACACCAGTCTTCTGTTTCCATGCATTCACAAACCTACTTCACATCTCTGCGTGTGCAGAAATTCCTCTGGGCATGTAAGCACGTGTCCTCAACTTTAAAAGGTGAACTCCTAAGAGCTTGGGAAATGTATCAATTATTAAAGCCTACTTTATTACGCATTGCCACAAATGTTTTGCCTAGAATTTTGCTCTGATGGCTATATAAGCAACCAACTACCTGCAGGGATATTTATTCTCACCTTCTCTCTTATCTGCTGTGCATTTGTTGTTACTTTACCCCCACATCCAGAAGCCAAACTGACGCTGTTAATGTTCACACAAACAGTCCACCAAGAATCTGAATGAAGGCATCATTAACGTCCAAAGCACTCGGGTTTTCAGAGCGGCAGTTAATTAAGTGCAACTGTTCACTTTCAGTCACGCTGATTTGACAGAAAGGATAATTTAGGGCCAAATTACATCCCAGACCCTGGCAAAAGCAACCAAGGGAAGAATTTGGCTCAGCTACACTCCAGCCTGACAGTCACAACGTGAATTCCCTGTGTGCTCAATGACAAGGTACGGGCCACACGCTGGTTAATACTTTGCAGAACAGACAATTCTGCCAGAATCAGTCAGATTGTTTTCAAAGCAAGTCTGCACTGGAGAGACAGATTTGGGACCCAGCTCAGTTGTGAATTTCTCAGTTGTGAACTTCTTCCCTCCATGGGCAAGGTGTGTTATCTCCTGGGAAGCACCCTTTAAAGCGGCTTCTACATCACTGTCAGATTGGTGGAATAACAGAAGTGGAGAGGGAACCATGAAATGAATTGTCCCAGAATGTGGTGGTACTTCCAAACCCTGAGGACAGGTTACATACGGCTCCCTTAAGAACTAGCAGGTCTGCAACCTGCTTTAACTCCTACCCCACACAAAAGAGAGCAGAGAAGGCTACTAGGATGCTCTTCCTCCATGCTATGATGCAGCAGGAGGTGAAAAAGGCAGTTTTCATCCTCCTATGCTAGATAAGCAGAGAGAGCAAGCCACGGCTTTCCACATGGAAAACATCTCCTCAGCTTTAAGCATCTTTCCTCTCAACTATGAGTCTGTCTGGTTGCATTTTGCACTAATGGTCTGTCATAAATGGTCCAGAATAGATTAATCAAGGGCCTCAGCCAGACTAGAACAGCAAATACAGAGATATTAGATAATACAACAGCAAATTACCAACCTTTTCAACTCAGTAAAAAAAATCCCTCTAACAATCAATTATCCATTTATTCAAGCATATATCGGTCATCTGTTAACCTTCTGTAAGCTATTTATGAATGAGATTTTTCTGCAGCACGATCTTTACGCTGAGTTCTGACACCACGGGTCAAATTGAGAAGTGATCTCAGTCCACAGAAGTCAGGCTGTTTAAAGGGATATCGACACGATAAAACCTACCTGAATTTTTTGATTGGAGACTGCTTTTCCTGTGCAGTTGCAAGGTGCCCAGAATAATAAATGGGAAAAACCATAATGTTCCAGTTTGTTGAGAACCAAGTCATGAAAAAAGGACAGTCAAAGGTCTCATATGTGATTTTGACAAACTGCGTGGTCCCCACCCAGGAGGAAGAGACGGACAAAATGATCAGAAATCTCCAGATAAGCTTGAGAAATGTGGATGTGCAAGACTGGCATCGTGTCTGTCCTTCAGCTTCTTGGTTGCTGCTCTCTGTGTGAGTTTGTGTTCCTTCTTCTCCTGAAAAAGAAAAAAAAAAAAACCAGAAAAAAGAGTTGCACACATAATGAATTCATTCAAAACAATTCTTGGCAAAATTTTCCCCTCTGACCTTGACACAAACCATCCCTTGCCTTCTCCCTGCAATTCTTCCACGGCGCAAACACTGAAATCCTGTACAGAAGTACTTCAGTGACACCATATCTGTCATTTCAGGGGGATAGGAACAAAATACAAATATAATACCAAGGCCTGAGGTAACAGCATTACAGTTAAGCTGTTGCACTGTTTGCTTTATCAGCCCTTCTGTCAGCCAAAACTTTAGAATAGAGCTACATCCCTTGGAACCAACAACATTATAAAGCCAATTACTGCTCATGTGTGCAACACAAAAGCTATTGGAGCCTGTACAGTTGAAGCCAGGAACGAGTTTTTGTTATTCAAGATTTTAACTCAAGAATCACTTTTTTTATTTGTGAGCAGGAAAAAGGAAAAAGAAACCGTTTGGTGGTTTTGTATACCCAAGCAGCGAAAAGCTTTTTTTTTTTTCACTCAAGCTACTGTATTTACATTTTTGAAGTTAAAAAAGAAACTGGACAAAACCAAAGCTTGGCATGCCTAGAAAGAAATCTCTACACATAAGCAAGAGAAATCAGAAAGTTGCCATTTCCCATTTTAGTACAGTACTTTTCAGATCTAACCTGTGTACCACTGCAGATTTCCTCACGGAAGCGTAGAGAATTTAATCTTACTGACTGGTGATTTGCTCTCCGGGCACATCCCCCAGAGACGCAACCCACGAACCCTGTTTTGATTTCACAAATCCCAGTTGATGGAACTACGCTGGATGCTGAGGAGCATCAACACCGTTGCCCCACGAGCTGGTGTGGCAGCATTGAGCTCCAACAATTCACCCCTCCTTAGACCACACCATGCCAGTTTGATAGAAGGAACACAGTTCCTTCCAAAAGTCATGACCTGTAGCTATCCTTAACTATTACATCAAGTATCAGTCGCATCAACACACCTTCATGTGATATATAGAGGAAACAATGTAATTGCTGATATTAAGAGGAGCTACAGATGCACTGCAGCGAGAGCATATGCTGTCCTACATTCAACTGCAACGTGAAAAAGGAACCCTTTCAGATTCAGGTTTACCTTCCTTTTATATTACTGTTTCTGGTACAGCTATAAAGAAATGTCAAACTGAGGTTCCCAGTCATTACATCAGACCAACATGACATCTAAAAAATGATTCATCATAGCAGGGAGAGCATTTGCAATCAAAAATTTTCCTAACCGGGACAGAGAGCCTTTTGTAATTGTAATTGTATGGTGTTTTCTTTTTTCCCCCTAAAAATAACCAGTATTCAGTGGCTCCATTGTTAAGTGGTGAATCAAGAATTTAAATAAAATTATGGGTTTATTAAAAACATGCAGAGGATAATCAGGCACAGGCCTGAAAAGGCAAGCATCATTTTAGCATTCTCTTTGCTGCTGAGAGAAAATAGGTATTTTTTATGGTACTAATAATGACTGACATCTTCTATTAAAAGGTAAATTACAGTTTATTTGCAAGTTAGAATGGCTTGAAAGGAATACATAATGTAACATCCACTTGCAGGTTTTCCTGCTAAACTAAACTACCATGCAATTAGTCCTTCTTGAGCTAACAGTTAAAATAATCATGGAATGATAGAAAACTAAAGCACCTTTAGCCATGCTCTCTATTTTTCAATTACCAAATAACTATGCAATTGCTGTTACCCTGCATGACACTACCATTAGCATTTGACTTGGACTTTACAGTCCCAGGTTTGAATGTTAGGGAAAAGCACAGAAATACACACCTGTGGCAAACCCTACATTGGATTTAAAGACCTACTAAGTTTTAGCGTCATTAAATGTACAGTGGGGGGATTTTGTAAGTGCTTGCATTACTTAATTAGGATTCATCCCACCTGACACTTAATGTAGTTGGCAAATAACTGTGTATTCAGACTAAACATGTTGTCTAGGGCCCTTTTTTATTTAATTATAATGGACAGGCATGGTGAGAAGGTAGCTGATCTCATCCTCCTAAGCCCACTGGAGGTGCTTATCTCTCCCTAGACTAGATATTTACATTTAATTTAGTGAAACTGAGATGAATCCCTGGGCGAAGGGACATAGTAGCTTGACAGTTGCTTTCAAAATCCACGGGGTGCGCACACTGAAATCTTGGCCATAGGGTCAAAAGGACGAGATAAGAAATACCTGTGAAAATAATTATAGAGCTTGAACGTGAGCAGGCACACAAGTCATACTAAATAGGTTTAAGGGTTTCCAAGCCATGAAGCGGGGGCTGGAGTAAGCTAGAAAGTAGCACTTGTCTTCAAATACTGAATGATACGCTACTGAGGAGAAGACAAACTGATCAGCCAAAGTGGTTGGTAGATAGCGTTTTACAATTAGCAAGGTAGTAGAAATCCTTGGTGTCTGCATTTATTTCAGTCTGAAACAAACCAGCAGACTCACCCTCTCCAGAGCACAGAAACAATCTGAGAACTCAACAAGGATGCACTGACGGGGAAAGAATGCAGATGACACTGGAGGGGGCACATGGGGGTGACACTGGTCAGTGGCAAACCGAGCTGAAAGGCAGCTAGCAGGAATTCCCCTGCACCGTCTTTTTGTCTATGATTCTTGCTCGTGATGACTCTGTGATATGATGACAAGAGAAAAGCCTTTCACTTTTGTTTTTCGGAAGACTGAGATGAGGAAAACCAAAACACAAAGCTTTTCTTTTGAACTCTTTTGGCAACTATATCCTAGAAAATAATATTCTTTGTATTTGTTTACCTACCTGTCAGGTCAGTCCTACTTAGACTTTACTGATGAGGAAGGGAGGATCAGGATACACAGAGAAATTCATAAATGAGAAATAAATGTTTAGAAGAGTATGATGTCAAGACACTACCCTTTTCTCAAGTGGCCTAAAGTCCTTTCTTAGAGAAGATGGATTCCAACAGTGGATATACCCTACTGGCAGCATGCACAGAGTTATTTCAGCCTGACACCTGCAAAAATGAGAATAGATCAGTTTCCTGGTATCTTAGATAGGATATTTACTGCAGGGTGCTGTATCATCCACTCCTTGCAGCAATAATCACCTCCAATATTCTTTTGAGGGTTTTCCATCAAGAGAACTCCTGGAAACCTTCATTTTCCAAAAGAAAAGAAATGGTTGACTCTTGCTGCCATCGATGGTGAAGTGACAAGAGGAAGGCTTATCTCCCAAAATTCCAGTGTGCAAGGGAGATCCAACCTGTTTTTCCTCCCCTTTTTGCTTACAGTATCTACACAGTCTTCCAAAGAACTTGGACAGTTCGATTATTTCGGTCATTTAATGTCTCTCTCCTCCTCAACAGTACAATTCAGCAGACTCAAAGGCCTGTGGATGCACACTGCACTTGCTCCCATCCGTCCTAGTGATGGAGGGACATCATGGTGAAGAAGTCTGTGGTCACCACACCTACAGGTTTCTTTGAGCTAAACTTCTGCAGCAAAGTGGGTGACACACTCCTGACGGAAGCCCTGACGTGCAGGCTGATCGATGATCTGAACTGTGACGGTTTTCCCTATATATCCTTCCACCTGTTGCTCCTTCTCTTCCTCTTCATCAAACCATCCATGGTGCGAGCTGAGATTGGCATTGTCTTTGAGAAGGAACATGGTTGGCTCTTAAGGGTCCTGGTCTCTGGCCAGGCTGAGGCTGAGGAAACATAACCACTTTGTAAAAACTAACTTGTACGTCAACATTAAGCATCCTTTCAAGATCTTCTGCGCCTAGTGGCCTTACGATTTCTCAGGTATCTAACACATCACATGTACCTACTGAAGCCCAGGCCTTCTCCTCCCATCCTCGCTTCCTTCCCGCCTCACCCCCATTAGCACACAGGTACGGGAAGGACTTTCAGGTGGCTTCACCGTAAACCGAGGTCCACATGCTCGGACTCTTTCAAAAGACAGACGAAAGAGGCCTTTTGCAGGCACGCTGTGACGCTGGGAATGCGGCCGTTATGCCTACCTGATCTGCTCTGCCTCTCGACTCTGCTGTGCCGACAGATTCCCAAGGGACTTCGATTCTGCAGCTCAAGAATGGGAGCAGCAGAATCTTCAGCAACAGATAGAGGGGAGAGCTGCCTAGTCATGCCTCTGTGTCTGTTGGGGCAGTTGCCTCCCGGCTTGCATTGGATGACAGATGATCGTGAGGCACCTGAGAAGAAAGAGTTTTGCATCAGTTTGGCTGTAAACTCCCTGGAGGAAAGCGGGGCTTGCAAGCACTCTGTCAGTGAAACGCATACAAACAATTCCGCGGGAGAAAGGAAGCGCACGGCAAAAATCAAGGTTTCAGCTCTAGTCAGAATGAAGTAAATAAGAAAGTAAGTAAATACTTAACTCTCTCCCCCCTTATAGGTAAAAGAAAAAAAAAAAAAAAGGTGCTGTATGAAAACCAGTCTTTCCCCTGAAGAAATGAGAGCCCTGTGCTGCAGCATATTCTTAGCCCCATGGCTCCATCCATAGGGTCTGAACAGGCAAAGGAATTGGTACTCACGTGGGCCCCTCCCTGAGCACTGACACCGAATCAGGCAAAAAGAGAGGTCACTATTTTCCCTTAGGGTGGAATTGAGGGCTGAGGAACCACTGCCTCCTGCAGCAGTGGTGAGAGTCTCTCCAGAGATCTTCTCCCTTCCATCCTCCAGAATAATCCTTGAGACTCTAGTATGGAATGAAGCCACAGCCACTGGCAGGTCTTCTGGATGAAGAGTTCTGCTAAACCACTGAAGACACCTGCTTTAAGCTTTTACATGTACCAAACTGGAATCTCCGTATCTTCAGAGAAGTTGCTTTTTCTTCTTCTGCTAGGCATGGACAACACCGAGGTGCTGCATTTCACGTGGGGGCACAAAGCAATGGATGAGACCCAGGTCCCAGAAATACCAGTGGTACCAGATGGAAAGTTTGCCAGAGAGAAGGACACCACATTTTTCGAGTAAGACCTTGAAGGGCTGGATTAAGAACCAGCCAAACAAGAGGAAACAGTCCAGTGCTGGAATCTGGCAGAGCGAGCCTGGTGATCATGCTTCTACTCCCACATTTATTGAAGGTCAAGACATGAGCAGCACAAGAGAGTCCTCTTCTCAGAAAGGTGACAGGCCATTTTGGTAAGTAAAAATGTGTGTTCATGGTCAGTTGAGATCACCCACAGCTTGTTTTGCAGCTGCTACTTCCATCTTACTGAAACTTATGGAATACACATGTACTAAGAGCAGTCACTGACCTTGCCGTGACTTGGAAGGATTTAACATGATAATCACACCTATTTCACATTGAGAAGAATACAAAAGTAGGCACAAGCCCCATGTTGCCAAATGTGCAACAAATATGGCAGACATCTCAGAGGGCAACATCCTTCACTACGACACGAGCCATTCCACTTCACTTTGTACAAATAACTCCATGCCAAACAGCAACATAAAAGTATATTGTAGAGCAAGGACTATATTCAAAAGACTGCAAGAATCAAGTCAACACTCTTTTGCCAGAGGAAGTTCAGAGGGTTCATATAACCTTCAATGAACTTAAAGCTGTTTGATTTGCCACGTTTAACTACTAAGACAATATCAAAGGAAGAGATGGATAGAATACGGTATTATGCAGAAAAATCCTCTCTCAGCCTACTTAGAACCTCCAAAGTTAGTTTTTACCCACCAAACAGACAAATGACCGAACCAGCAGCTAACCTCCTAGAGATGATCTTTCTCAAAGATGCTCTTCCCTTTCTCCTCTGTCCATTAGGAGGGAACTGACACAACGGGGACACCCCAGTCTAGGTTCCACCTTGGCGTAAGCCCCACCTTGCTATGCAGTCCTACGAATCCAATCAATGCAGTGTACAACCCACAGTCTATGACCATAGCCCCACAAAAGTCGACTTAGAAGGATTAAAACTTATGTAATGCCTAAGCATTTTATTATCTCTCTTCATTTTTTGATGAGCATTACTCTCTAGAGAGCTTTTTAGAGCCTACTGCGTATTTTCAGACCTTTAAAAAGCCATTCACCTTCATATGTACTCTTTTTAATGGAGAAAATCATGATCTGTCACACAAATCTCCTAGTGCCTTCTTGCTTCATAATTCCAAGCCTTACTCCTCTCACTTGTAATAAACAAGGATAACTTTTCCTACACTGTAAACTTTGTAAACATCTTGCTAGTCATTCTGAGGTTGAAAAGTACATCAGAAACAGTATCCCTGGGCCACTCACTACACCAGAAACAGCATAACACCTTTATGTGACAGCTGAAAGTTTGTTCCAGCCCCTGTGAGATTAAGACAATCAGTACTTTTGGGGCTAAATATACAAAAAGGCACTTAGGAATTTTCAGGTCCCCAACTTAAAGAAGCACCTGCTAACTGCCTGTTCTTGGAAAAGCAGTCACCAAGGTGCCTCAACCTAAATCACTACTCACTTTGATATGCATAATTTAGAGATTTCATTAAGCTGAAAGACTCATGCTACATCTCAATTCCGATATAATTTAGAACCAGTTCGATTCACATTGCACTCGGCAGAAGTCTAGCAGATGATCCACAACCAAAATTTCAAGGAAACCTATTTTTTCCCCACGTGCAAGAAGAACTCTGAGTTATTTATAACTGGCAGAACAAAGCAGCATCAATCTTTTCCTTTACATTGAGAAATTCAGCAGTTGAGACCGAAACTGCAATTCAAGAGATTGCATTTAATCGAAACTCACTGCTTGATTCACTGAATTCTTCCTCCCTTATGCTTGAAAGCAATCAGATAGCACAGCAATTGAACAGTATTTCATTGCTACAGCTAGAACGCCTGGGCCATGTAATGCTACCGAATCTGAACAGACTTTATGCATACACACTGATGGAAGGTGGATAGATATATGCTGGGCCAACTTATCCAAACCTCGTACCAGCAGCGAGGACAACAAATCACCATTTACACAGTGCAGCAATGGAATCTCACACATGTTCACATGAGAGGACGGGAAGGCAGAACCTTGCCAGACTGCCAGATTTTGCCACTAGAAGTGTTCCTTCACTACTTGGAGGTTATAATCAACCGTCAGAGCAACACTCAGCCCATGGGATTGACAAAGGAGGAAAGGGAGAACTGGAAAGGACCACACATGATTGTATCAGGCACATCTTAATGAGTCAAATCCATTTGGATGACTTTTCATGATTGGATAAAAACAAAACCCTGGTCGTCCCCATTTTTTAAGATTATTTTTAGTTTATTATTCTGTTTCAGCAAATCCTTTTCCTTGCCCTACAAATACGTATGCTCTACAGCCTAAGAAATAAGGTAATTTCTTTGCCCATGGAGATCAAAGGGAAACCAGCAATGGGAACCTGTGGCTTACCACAGGCTTCTAACAAAGTCTGTCCTTGTCTTGCATTAATTATTATAGACTTACCCCAGCGTACTTCAATTATGCTTGTGACTAACCTAAACCACATGACTAATACCACTCAAGTCCGTGCCTTTTCACATTCTTGAACACAATTCTGACTCCTGGATGCAGGAGGAGGTGACCATCATGCACTGCTGCTGCCATGTCCTTTCAAACCAGGAACAAGAAGCACATGACTTGTCCTGATGGCCATTTTCACCATCTCTATGTAAACCACGTGCAGCTCCCTTGACCCTCTGAAAGACGCGACACGTGATTTTGTTCACATATGCAGTTCACACAGTGAGAAAATACGTTCTCACCTTGGCTAGAAAAATCACTTTGTTATTTCGCAGGGGGCTTGGAGACAAGGGATTATGCTTTGAGGTTCAAAACCAACTATTTTCAGAATACCTTCACGTATATGACACATTTAGCATATGACAGCAGTGCATGGAATACAAAAAACTCCATGCCATTTCATTTGGGACAACTTTTCTGGTCTCGAAGTTGTTACTAAAAATGGATCGAATGGACAGCCAGTAAAATAATCAATGCAACATAAAAATGCAGCTTTGGAAGTAATTTTTATGGGCAGGTCATCACAAAATTGATTTTTTCTTTTACTTTTCATTTTTAAGCAACTGCCCTGATGGAAATTTAGAATGTCTCAAACAGGTAACTGAATTCCCTTCTGAAAGCCATCTGTGCATTCATGACACTGGATTACTGACACAAAGTCTTGGCTTATTTAGAGACAGCAACATCTGGCTTGCTGGTGTGAGCCAAAGTACCTACTTTTTTTTTTTTTTTGATTACACAACTACATCAATGGTTATATTGGTGATGTAAATGACCTGGGTAGCTTCTTAGTATTTCGTTCCCTGCAGAGCAGTGGTCATCTGTGGCTACCGCTGTAGTCAAGAGAGAGACCAGCTTTTCCAAAAAGTCAAGTCAAGGCGTCTACAATTTACCTTTTACTCATTCAGTATTAAAACACATTTATTCTCCTGTGTCCTCAAAATCTCAGCTCTTAATATGTCATTGTTTTTGCATTGACAAAATGATGCCTTCATACCACCGCCATGGAAACAATCGCCGGGTTTTGACAGATGGGTGGAGGGAGAAGCCAGTCTGGTGCTATGTGGAAAGTACGTCAATTGAATGTTCCTGCTAAATCGGGCCCTGGTGGAAGAATTGACAACGTTTCCTTTACACTGCAGCGTTACCTGTTAGAATGAGCATCCGCGGTGATGACGGACTCGCTCACACATCACAAGCTCATCGTCCCCAGCAGCCTGTGCACGCGCTCGCTTTGGTAACAGTCAGTTCACGATTGTGAGAGCTGGAGACTTTTGCAATGAAATTCCGGTCTTAACGCCACACAGTAAAGAGAAGATGAGGTGAATTTTGTGGCCAGGGAAATACCAGATAGACGTGGCCCTGCAGGAAAGGGGACTGAGTTGCGCTGTCATTGGTAGAGGTGCAGGGAGCTTATTCTGTCCATTTTACAACAATAAAACCTCATTAGGTCGGATTAGCCATGGCTTTAATAGGATTGTTTGCTACTTCTAGCACACAACTGGGGGCAGGGCTATCCAACAGAATCAATACAGTGGAGAGCTCGGTCCATAGCTTACTTTATTTCAGCCTGTGAAATCAAATCCTGCCCTGCCTTATGCTGCTGTAAACCCAGCGCAACTCAGTACAGTCAGCAAAACTGTTGTGGGCATACACCAAAGTACCTGAAGATAATAGTTGACCTGGGAAGTTAAAGATCAGGGGCAAACTCTTTCCAACTTTTAATGAGTTCAGCAGTTTGACTCAGGACACTGAGCCTGATTACATTACAATTACATTAAACTAAAACCAAGCAAACAAAAAATAGGGAAGGGGTGGCTTTGCTGACAGTGTGCTCCACAGGTTTGAGGAATAAAGCATCTCTTGTTCAGTGAAGAAAAATCGTTTCACCATGTATCAGATGTTTGGTGATGATGTTTTCCATTTAAACGCATCCTACCGAGACACTTTCACGGTCTTTGTATCAGTGTTAAGCACATATGTGGGCTCGGAGTAAAGCCCTGCTCATTTACTATTTGCTTGGTTTGGAAGTTCTTATATTTGAAGGAGACAAGAAGGTTACAATGTTTTTTGTCCTAGAGGAAAACAAGATTTTCAGCTTTTAATGAAAAACAAATGACTCAGTGATGGTGTACAGCACTTCTCTTGTACTATGATTAACTACTGTCAAGAGCAGAAAGCATAAAAGCAGATATTTTTGTTGCAGTTTAACAGTGACATCCATCAGCAATTTCTGCCAATTATCCCTTCAGTGTCTGTACACAGCCGTTCAAATCAGCAGACAGCAACTTCACTCACAATTAGAAATCTCAACAACTTCCACGTGCCCTCCTATCCTTGCTATACAGTGAACTAAGAGGCAGCAGAGGGAGTAAGTAACTTAAATTTCACATCCTATAACTTAGTGCCTGATCAAGGAATGTGTCACTCTCCACGCTTGCACCTGATTACCCTCCCAGATGAGCAGTTTCAGCCTAATTGCCAAGGGAGGAAATCCAGGTTAGACAGTCCAAAAAACTCGCCCTCCCATACACACCAGTCATGTCTTGTGCTTTGATATGAAATCTCACCCACACAGCTCCCCGCCTCCCACTCCTCTGACCACCACCACCGCTCCAGACGGGGACAGACCCAATGATGCTGGTGGTACAGTCTCTCCCTGTTACACCACCCAGTGCCTGAGGAAAGACCATCCTCATGTCCCACATCACACAGAGAGAAGGAAAGCTCTGACCACAGTGACCATTAAAACACCTGAGAAATGGTCTCACCTCAGAGACAAATGACAGATACCTGTCAGACATGATCAAGGTGTATCTGACTCTGCCTTAGAGGAGAGATGACACAGATAACTTCCTGAAGAAACTTTCCAGCCCTGCATCTCCTTGGCTTTTTGATAGTAACGGTGTTAGGACTTAGTCCCAAGGTGCTGACTTCCCCTGATTTAAGATCCAAATGGCTGAACAATAACGCCATGGACCTTGATTCCTCTTATAACAAAGATCTAGAAAAGAAGGACAGCAATCTAAACCAATACATAAACAGCAAGAAAACATAACAATAACTGGACAGACTGAGGATGCACCATTAAATCAAAGAGCAAAGATGTGCCCAACTCTTCCAGCTGGAATACTGTAAGTTTTGGGCAAAACAATATAAAGAGCTAAGGAGAAGGCGATGACTGCATCTGCATCTAACACCATGGGATCTGGCAACTTAAGGGATTCAGAATTGAAGTAAACCAACTGGAATCAGGCAGGACCATCTGTGCATGGCCCATGCCAGTTGTGAGAAAAACCTGGGATTCCACTTGGTCCTGGCACCCACAGCATGTATTTGCTCACAGCTTCTTTGGTTGCCACGCAGAGGATGGTTTTTGGACCACGCTACCAATACGGAAGCTGCATCATGCTACTGTTCCAGTGCCTGATACGATCTGCTAGATGAAAACTGCAGTCACGAGCATCAGTGACATCTGTTCATATAAACTTCAAGGTCTATGAAAGACCCGAGCAAGAAAAAGTGCAGCATTTGTGCACACTGGCTGTGCTAGGAATGGAAAGACAGTGAGGTCTGTACACAAAGTAGATGCAAATGCACCATGTTATTATTACAAGTAGTAGTAGTAATAGTGATAATAATGAGATTAACATGCATATATTGAAGAATCAAGGAGCTTCCGTTTATGTTCAATACAGTCAGGTGATATAGGTAGATATATATATGATTCTTCACCTTTTGCAGATAAGGAAAGTACTAAATAGTTGCTAAATAACATAGATGCTCACGCAATGGTTGATTCTCATCTCCTCAGATCTCCGCAGCTGGCTGCCAATCACTGAGACTGGGGCTCCCATACTAACTGCCAATAATACGCTTGATGCCTGGGCTTCTGCACGCGAACTTGATACAACACTTGCAAGGCTGTAAATCCATCTTTCTGCACATCAGTCACATGTTCTTCTTATGAAGAACCTGCCCTGAGATGGATGTTTCCTGGGCAAACGAGGGAATATGATGGGCATGGTCTGCACCCAGTGCTGTGCAGGCTGTAACATCCATTACGAGCAACAGCTGCAACCGTAACAAAATGGAAACAAAGCAAAAGAAAAAAGACCTTGGCAAGAAGTAACTCTGCATCTTGCTGTTCAGTCAAGCTAAGCCCATGCCATCAGATGATTCCAGGTCATGGGGACTGATTTCCCTGCTGCAGTTCCTGGGAAAACCAACCGATGTTAGTGAGTTTTGGCTCAGTCTCCAAGGAGGTAGTTCCACACTAGACTACTCTGTGAGGAGGAGGGATCTTGACCACCAGACGTTTTTATTCAGATGAAGACAACACATATCTGTCTGAGGGAACCCCTGGGTACTTCCAAGCATTTCTCCCCTTATTGCAGCTCAGGAGCAAGGGCTTTATTAATGGTCCTTGACAACAGCAGTGACCACCTCAATAAAAACTTCTGAATGAGTCCCTTGAAGATACCTTTAAAGGGACACCTTTCACTGCAACAGGCCTACGTGAATTTCTTTTCCCCAAATACACTCGACCCAACACCAGCTCAAGCTAACTGCAGGATTCATTGACCTGAGATCAGACCAGTTTGATTCAAAGCTGCACACCACCCCATTAAAGAAAGCCTCCATTACACACTTTGTAATAAATTATACCAGATGTGCCTCCAAGAGTTTCACTATTTATACAGTGCAAAATAAAAGTTTATGACCTCCTACAACAAAAAAATCCTTTGAAAATTAATCTCATCATTACTAAAATTTAGTGACATTTCCAAAAAGAAATGGATATTCTGAGTTAAACTCACATTTTCACTTTCACTGCAATAAATCAAGAGTAGCTTCGAGGAAAGCCATGAGGCTGCTTTGACATAAAATTGTGAAAGGAGTTTAGACCCCTGGACACTCCAGAAATCATTTGCATCTCATTATTAAATAATTATGATATCACCTGTACTTTAAAAAATACTGCAACAAATCCAGGATGGTTCATGGATCTCCTAAGATCGAGTGTAAAAGCAGCCAGCACACTGACACATAACTCAATATCACATTGCTTGTATTTATCTCCTACGCAAACTATTGCCTCTCCTGTTTGATGGGTGCCTCCAGAGAGTGATTCATTCCAGCTCCCTTAGATACCAACCTTAGGAGATGAATCACCTCTCAGAGGTGTCCAGCTCTCCTGCTGACTCCGGGAAGTTCGGAAAACTTTCTTAGCACTTACCGAGGCTTACACTTAGATGTGTCTGGATGAGTCCAAACCTGACTGTTGCAAGCTCAGCCCATGGCAGTATGTGCTCTAAACACATGCTTCAATTTCCTTGCCTGACTTAGAGCCTAATTAAGCACTTTTGAGGAAGGGTAGGTTAAAACATTTGACAGGTTCGCAGCTGGGGCAAAAGTAAGTATTTATCATTTTATTGCTGCACTTTGTAACCCCAGGAGATACCTCTGACTGTTTTCTCCACTGCCCGTAGGGTAATCGCTCCCACAAGTCTCACCCCTGCCTTTCCATGATGGCACTTTTGGGATAAGTCTCCTCCACCAGTGTCCATTCAATCCATCGCGTCCACACAGTCCTCTCGCTGTAGCTGATGCCACGCTGGGAGCGACGGCTGGCCAGACCAAGACAAAGACACGTTCTCAAACATATTTGGTGGTCGTGGGTCTCAGCTTGACACACACCTCGCATCCTCTAGAACCACTCGGCCCACGTGCCAACCCTTCTCGGCAGCTGTCTCTGCCCCAGTTCTTACTAGATGAGCAGAGTGTTCTGACCAGCGATCTGCAAACATTTGGTGCCTCTTTACTACTGGAGAAGTCTTCTCACCTGGATTTCACCCCACTATCCAGGAGTCAGCAGCTTCTGTGGTTCTACCAGAAGACATCTAGGCAGCCACCAACCTCAGGAGCATGCAAAATACCAACACAGAGTGCACTGCTCCCCCGCTCTCCTGTCCGTGTATGGGCCCAGCACCCAAGCTGCTGCAGCATCTCTTCCACGTGCCCTCCCCATGCCTGGGGAGGAAAGGGAGGACAGGCACAGCGCTCTTGGAAAGCCGGTTGTCCTGCCCCATTAGGATTCCTTAGGAATCCCTGCTTAAATCTTTGCTGATCTGTAAAACCGGCTGCACACATTCACATTTAATGTATGGGTCCAGTATTAGTTCAGCTTGGCCAGCTTCATCCCCAGCAAGAACCTTTCCATTTTCAGCCTGTCGGGTATGACAAGTGCTGTCATGTAGTCACTTCCAGTCTATTGCCCTTTCTTCTTACTGCAACTGGATTTTCCCTCCCTGAGGAAACAGGCAGCACAATATTTGACACTGCTGTTGCTGCAGCCCAGCATGGGGAGAAGGTTAAGACTGGACTAACAGAGGCACCTGACAGCAGCAGACTGGTTAAGCTGGAGGCAACCACAGCCTGTGAGCTGTCTTAGACCCTACGGGGTAGAGACAATGTTTAATCCTCCGCATTCACCGCCTGGCGTGACGCGAGCCCAGTCAGTGCCGGGAGCTCTACAGGAATAAAGAAGAGCAAATCACCCCATTTAACCAGCACAGCTCACCAGCTCGCCCGGCCATAACGCTGCACCTTTAAAAAATAGGTGAGTGCACAAATTGCAATATCACACATCCTAAAATCTGGTGCTGTGCAACTGCGATGGACCAACACAGGTGGCAGGTCTATCAGCTCCTTCAACTTTCTTTAAGGTATTTTTTCCCCTCAGGAAAGAAACAGCAGGTACCTGCCAAGCCTGCAGGATTCTCAATATCACACCTATACTCTCAAGAAAAATGACACAAACCATCACCTGCTCTATTCAAAACCCAGCCACATTTGTAATTTAAGCCAGGTAGATTGAAGAACTGGGAGTCACGCTCTGCTGACGAGCACTGGACCGTGTCTCTTGCTTTGTTTATATCCTGGATTTAGCGCTGAATTTAACTTACAAAAAGGAATCACATTGCTGGCCGCCATAACAAAGCCTAAACCAGAGGCAGCACACACCTTGCAATTTCACAGCTCAAATGTTCCTAACGACGTACCTACACCTGGTGAGAAAAGAGTTAATTTCTGGCAGAACAAGCAACTTGGGAAAGTACCAGGCAACTCTTTCCAACATCTGACACAATATAATAAATTTGCCACATTGCAGTTAAAGCCTGAGATTTCTACACACATTTAAAACAAAACCTTGGACCCAAACATTAGGAATATTTTTAGAAAAGCTTTCCTTTCGATCTTTGATTTATACCACGCATATACCCACTGTATATTTTCAGCATGCTGAGCTTTATACCTGCATCACAGCTATCGGCGCAGTCGTGTCTTGTGCTGGACAACATCACCACATTTCCAGTGGACACAAAAGTGTGTCCAAGTGAAGTTGGCAGGCTCTCTGCAAGGAATGAGGCTGTCACGTCCAACCCAGAGTACACAACAGACTCCACAATTTCTATCTTGCGGGCTTTTGCATTAAGGAAATACTTTAAACTGACACTTTTGAAGAAAAAAAAAAAGGAGGGGGGGAAGTAGTTTAAGGGAAGAATTGCTATCTCAAGCTGAGAGATGGCAAGCATAAAAAAAGTTGGTGTCTCCATCTTTAAAGCAAAAAAGGATAAATCTAGAGCACAATATTAAAATACTACAGAAAAATCGATAATATTATATAGATCTAATTCCACTTCACTTTAAAAGCCAGAATTGAAGTACAACTTTATCAATCGTTCACGTTTCGACATTAGTTTCTTCATCAGAGATCATCCGCACAGCAGTTGAACACAAGCAACAGCAATTTAACTGCACTTATCCTAGATGATATTAAAGTGCTAAAAATTCTATCCAAGGATTAGTTACCTTAAAAATACACACACACACACACACACACACACACACACACACATATATTCACATCAGTTTGCATGGAACAGAGAAGGAAGAGCACGAGAAGTAAATTCCTGCCTAGGGTTAGATATACAGGAATAAAAAGCATTTACCGTCCGGAACAGGCGAATTTAATTCAGAAACATTGTAAGATGGTAATGGTGCCACTCTTGCCGAATGTTTCTTCATCCTTTGCAACTGCTCTCCTACTCACACGCTCACTTCGTCTTTAGTCTGCATAGCTTTTAGTCCCGAGAACTATAGTAAACACTCGGCTATGGCTGGTGGGTAGATGTTGTTCTGGAGATGCTGCAGTAGGCTATGAGTACTGATTTGCTGTTTCCCTGGGAAACCATTTGCAACACGTTCAAACAATGCTTGACCTCTGCTAACACTTTTCCTTCATTCAATTGTTAAGCACGGCAGGTAAAATATATTTATATTAGCTAGCGCGCTTCGTAAACTTGAAAAGCGCGGCAGCCCCTTTGCACGAAAGCAAGGATTTCATCAAATATCTGTGCTGTGTTAGCAAAGCAGACGGGAGACTTCTCAGACAACTGCAAGGGAATTATGCAACACAATTTTCTGGTTCCTTACACTGTGACAATGTATGGATGATTACAGTAATTATTCTAAACAAACTTTGAATAATGTAACTCCTATAGAGCCACTAAATCAGGAATGCCGTTGGCAAAAGAGCCGCTAACATCCAGCCCTGCACCTGATAACAAAGCAATGGTATTGCGGGAGCCTTTTCTCTTTAGTGCCCTACAAAAATTGTTACAACCAGAATATATATATATACACACATATATATTTATGCTACATTTGGTCTAAATTCCTTCCTCACTTCCCTTGAGGCAGCTAGGACATTTTTGTCCCTCTTTCCCCGGCATCTTCTCTCTCTTCTATTCCCTTTTTATTACTATTATTTACATTACTGGAAGTTATTCACTCAGAGCAAGGAGAAAGTTTCACTGAGCAAAAGAGTGACAGCCCATAAAATTTCTGCAACTCTAAGAAAATCCTATCCACTTGTGCAACCCGGCACATTGCTGGGGGCTGTCTTTGCCAACACCTCTTAAACAGCCCTGGCTTGAAAGCTCTTCACCAAGAGAGCTACTATCAAGTCTTGCCCAAGAATTTGAACGTATAAAGCTTCACCATTGATATTCAAGGTATTTACTATAGGAACTATGAGGAATAGAAAGGAAAAGGACAGAAAGGCAGCTTAGCCCAACCAGAATCTGCTAGCAAAGCTGGTGAAGTTTTAATGGCCACAAATATGTATCTTTCATCTACAGTCTTTGTGCCTCTGACAGCAACTGAGAGTGGGAATTCCTAGCTTGGGGCTTCGTCCTCCATCCCCTACTCTACCACCAAACAGGGAGAAGTTATTGGCTGTAAGGAAGGCCATAAATTCATTTGAAAAGGATCGAGAATGTCACATGCTGGGCTTCCTACTGGGATCTCACGTGTTTTACACAGTAAACAAGTACCGTGTTTGGGATATGTGTGCAAGGACTGTTCCCTTCACTCCCCCTAAGGAGCCAGGACATATGGAGGAGGAGACGGGAGGAAACAGTCATGGATGGATCATCCTTCAGGTGCTGCCACAGGAGAGCCTGGCACATGCAGAGAACTGACCTACGGCATCCGAACGGATGAGGCGCCCTGTGACTCCACTGTACCCAGAGGGGTAGGAAGTGATTTTTGGGTCTTTGGGGCAGCCAGACCAGCTCAGAACATTATCTTAAATGTATGACCTTGCCCTGCACATCCCTTTAAAGCTGCCCTCTTATTCCTCCTGGGGAGAGTGACCTGCACTCTTTAGCATTAGGGGTGTAGTGCCACCATAAGGGAGAGAACGGTTAACCCTATGGAAGGGAAGGAGAAAGCACCTCATCATTCCCTCTCCCAGGACCATGCTGCCCCAGTGTTGAGTACTTAGGACACAGTACAGGGAAAAGAAATGGTTACAGACAGCTGCCAGGTTTTCCACCCAGCATGTCCTCTCTCCTGGAAGGCTTGGAGCTCTCCTTCAGGATCTGTGACTGATAAAGCTCTCCACCATGACAGTCACGCTGCATCGCATAAAACTAACCAGCTTTTGCTGCTTATCTGCATTCAGAGGATTTCCAGCACTGTGTAACAACCACCATTCCAAAGAAAATTACCTTCCCAATTTGCAGAAGGAATTTTATTCTCCCCTCCAAAGTGCTGAGAGTCAGCAGACTTTGTGATAGAGTAATCACCAGTCAAGTAATTGCTGGCTCCACAATCATAAGGCTATCTATTACTACATGTCTAGTCCTTGAGCATCTATATAATATAAACAACATAATAATATAACACAGAGATTGTTTTTAGAAAACCATTTCTGCAAATAGGAGCTTATAATGGAATCATTAACGAACCTTAACAATGGTGAGGATGAAACGCATGAGACAATGTCAAGCAATTCGAGACATTTCTCTCAGACAATTTCAACATTAACGGCAGAACGTGATTGCATCTAAAAGTTGCTGCACTTTTTTTTCCAAGGGGAAATCAGCCATCGCTTTAACACCATAACTCAGAAGCCATATTCAAATCCACTCTTTCAAACACCTACCCCAGCAACCTCTGCTTCATGCAACTGTTACAAGAGAAATGAAGAAGACACAAAGCTGTTTTAAAAATATTTGTGATTGGCACGTATAACTCCCATCAAAGACTGCAGCTTGAAAAGCATCAGCTTCTCTGGCTACACAAGCATGAGCTTTGGCCATCTGTTTCTGCTTCTACTATGAATAGCTGATTGCATTTCTGTACGAGATGCTATTCATATAGGTCCTCCGAATCTTCCTATCTACTCTCTATCTCCACTCTAAGTGTGCTGAAGAAAAGAACAAAATAATATGGAGTGGAAGCGAGAGAAGCAAGCTCTGTCACTCTCTTCTGAGGTAGAGACACAAATCCATGCACAAGTAGAATACGATGTCCAAATTTACCAGGATGGCATGATAGTTACTCCACAAATGGCAAGCCAGCACGAAATCTGTGGTCCTGTGCCTTCTTATTCATATTTGTGCAAGGAACCACAGTGGGAAAACATGGGGTTTTCCCCCCAAAATTCAACAGTGAACTAGTTCCCAGGTACCTTTAAGGCAGATCTTCGTATGTTGTTGCTTGCTTCAAGTTCTGCTCTTTCAGTCTGCAACACGTTAAAGTTTCTTATTTGCAGGGAGTCAAAGCTCTGTGATACCTGGAAGTCTGGCTCAAAACTTCCCTGACCATGAGCTCTAGGACACCATCAGCCACTGCCAAGTGTGCTGGATCGGCAGTTTAGAATTAACAAAACTCAGCGCTCCACTTAACCAATCTGCACATCCGACTATTTTCACTCAGGGAGTCCCTATTTATCAAACTAACATGCAGTATGAATTATAGCAGTGTCGATTATACAGAGTGTAACTATCCAGCCTACATGACAACCCAGGCTGCAGACTCGCAGCCTCCGCATCCGTTCCTAGCTAAGGCAAACCCTGTTAAGAGACTAAGCAAAACTCTCGAAACAGAAGTATCCCTTCCCTTGCACCAGTTTTACTGTAATCATTTAATAAGGTGTGTCTCAGGAGAGATTCCTCACCCCCAGCCAAGATCCCAGTGGTCAGAGGTCTCTGAAGCACATCCCAATTGCTTCCTCCCACCCTTTCGGTGCCGGCACAGAACGTGCTGCCTGCAGCAGTCTCTGTCCCTTGGCTCTGTAAATATTAATCCAGACGAGAGCACAGGGAAGCTGCAAGTTCACTGACTCACTAACCAGAGAGCAAACCAGCACTGGGAGCGGAGTCAGAGAGTGCTGAATCACATCCACTAACAATACTCCACGCTCACCGCAGGAAAGGGCTGATGCCGTCAGAACATGCACCGTGCTCTTGGCTTACAACATCTCTGGTTGCAGTAGTTAAGTCTAAGTAGTTAAGTATTCAAGAGACCCGCTGCAAAAGTAAAGGCTATTCACTCCACTGAAGTTGCAGCCTACATCAAAAGCCACAGCTGAGCTCCAGGTGACCACAGATTTATCTTGAGTGTCAGCCCCACATGAGGGGATGTTTGCTTTGCAGCAAACTGCACTCCAGCCACAGATGTACTCAGCTTCCGCTGACAAAACTGGTATGAGAGAGCAAAATCATGTGGAAGTTTACCTTGTGGTAAGATGTAAAGGATAAGGTCCCCATAAAAGACACTACACCACCTCATGTCGCTGGTTGGTTGTGATGTCTACAGTCCTGATCAATAAACAAACTGCGCTAAGTCAGGTTCAGTTGGGGGAGCCTGTTTTCCCTACGGGAAACAATTAATAACCACAATTACAATATTAATATAATCCCAACGAGGAGTGACAGAATATCTGATCCAGAGAAGACGACAAGTGTGCTACGGCCCCTGGGAGACAGAATCATTTCAGCTAACAGAAGAGAGCTGCACAAGTGCATGAAACACTGAATTTCCACACTGATAACGGGATTCATCTCACTTGCCTTTGGACACCAAAATCTGAACCAGCTACAGAAAAATCTCTTCCAGGTGAGTGGTGGGAAACTGATAAGCCTAGAAGACAACTCATCCGGACTCTCTTAGATGTCTGCTGTAAACTGAGATGAGTAACTGTTTGAAGGTACCCACTTCTTCGCACCAACTACACCAGTGGTGAGATGACTTGCTCGCACCTCGTCGTCTCACTTTTAGACACCTCAGTTACGGCAGATGCTCCTAATGGGAAACACTCTGTGTGAATGGCTGATAAAGGCAGGAAAGAATTTTCTTTGACTCTAATTGATTTTGGAAGAGTGTTCAGATCCAAAACTGTTGTCTTCGTTCGTTTTGAACACCACTTGTTTCAAGATCTGTTTGAAATCCGCTTTGCGTACATCCTTGCAGCTGACGGGTTGGTCCATTCCCAATCACTAGATTATAAAACTCTCATCAACATGACTTTTATTGGTTCTTCCAGGCTGAGCATGTGTTTTAAGATGACAAGCTAAAAGGCCATTATCAGGTTCATTTTATCCTGTTGGAATATAAATTAGATGCAGGGTGCAGAAGAGACAGCCAAACTGAGATCAAAACAAATGTATCCTACAAAAAAGGATCTTTAGGTACAGCGAAGTCAAAGCTTTAGTTTGAACTTCTACCTTGCTTCTAGCAAAATCAGAAGCATACAGCAAACGTTACTTGCTTCAAACAACAAACTCCATCTGTAACAACTTCCAAGGCTCGCAGAAAAAAAAGAACTGTACATCTCACTGCTGCGCCCAGTCACGCCATATGAATTCTGAAGAATCAGATCCTGAATTCCTTACTCTGTTTTAACTCTTACTGGTGTAAATACCGTTGGACACCCCTGCTCAGCTACCCAGAATATCAGCTCTGCTCTGCTAAGCATCCCGTTAGCATTTCCCAGGCACACCTTTCCGCCTCGTGCTGTCTGCGGGAGCGATGACTGTCTCTGCACACATCCAGTAGCTACATGACTAAACACAGAGGAATGGCAATTAATTGTTCCCCAAGTGTAAATTAACGAGCATCCACAAGCCCGTAATCAGGTGAAGCTGGAGAAGCAGGGCTGGCAGCCCCAACTCAGAGTATTTAAGTGCTTGGATGGTCTCACTCGCTTGTTTAAACCCATCACCTTCCTGATGGGCAGCGTAAAAATCACCACATTGGCAACGGTGAGTTCCTGTCGGTCTCCTCAGAACTTCTGTCCCAAGAGCTGGAGCCAGGTGAGTGACCCAGCAATGGCAGTTCAGCCTGGGAGTTGCTGCTCCCAACCATCACTTGGCTTGTGGTAGAAAGACTGCCTTAACCTCCACTTCTCTAATAAACAGGTACGGTTTGTTCAAGAATATTCATATCGAAGGCATGCTAAAGCCTTGTGCCTCCTGTTCATTGAGGCAGAAGCTAAACTTTATCCATACTTACCGGTATTCTGCAAATTCCAAGAAGCAGAGTACTCATTGCCTGCTAAAAATCTCACCTAATAACTGCAAGAAATACCTACTAAATCTGAAGAGATTTTAAATCCCTTGGGGGCTGAATGTTTATACAACGATCTCTAGCTCATGTTAACATGGGTGGTTATTTTCAGTAAATCAGCACAGGAATTCACTCTTTAATACCCACTCTGTTTTTTTTTTTCTAACAGAAAAATGCAATGTGATCTAATTTTAGGCTTCCCAAGCAGACAATTTTCAGAAATAAGATTAACGGGACCAGCTAAACATCCACTCAAAGATGACGATAGGGAGATCTGCAGCAGTACTCAGCTGTCATTCAGAACAAGAAAGCTTCTCCTCTCTGACACAAGCAAAGGCATTTTCAGTCCCATCAGAGCTCAAGGAGCTGCTGATAACCCGCGGACACCTTGGCTGGCTGCTGGCTCCCACATCACTGCAAAACCAGTTCAAAACCACTCTGATCACTGGCGGCCAGATCCTGTACATATCTCAAAAGCTCCAGTTTTGATGCTACCAAGTGGGGAAGATGTCACTCATCACCACAATATGCTGTTTGCCAACAAAGTGTCCAATCGTTCCCCTACCCCAATATCAGCACACACACACACCCAGAAGTATTCAACTGGCTTGGAAGTACTAACATCTTCTACTGCAGTGCTTTTAGAAAGCTTTTTGTTTGCTATATGGTTTTATAGACCTGACAACTCGTGTTTCCCTGGGAAGCACAGGAATTAAAATTTCAATGAAAGTAAAATTCAGATTTCCCTTATTCATGCGACTTTTGAAACATAAACCGTCCACCCGCAATGATCAGGAGATGCATGCTAACGTTTCTAGAGCAAGCAGTGCAGCTTCTTAGGTTTTTTATTCTGTTGTAACATGAAAGTATTATATAGTAAGAAATATTAAACTTCTAAAGCAATGAAACACATAAGGAAAAAGATGGACTGTCAGCATGGAGAGCTGTTCTTCAATTTTAATAAATCATTCAGCATTTCATGGAAATAGCAAATATATCAACTTAGATGCCTCTTCAATATTTTGACAGTAGAAGAAACAAGACATGGCTTGCAGGTTGACATAAATATTGAAAGTTACTTCTAACATTAGAAACTCATTCATATTTACAGAAAAAAAAAAAAAAGAATAAAAAACCCTGCTCAATGAAAAACCAAAAAGGACTCAAGAGGAACTTTTTTTTTCACCTGTTACTAGCCCCATAGCCTCTTCTGCCAGGTTGAATGGACCCTGCTGTCCTAATGCTGAATCAACAAGACCAAATGCATTTAGTACTCCATCATAAATATCAGTTTAGGGGCTTTACCAACAGCCAGGCAGAATAAAGAGTTCGTGGGGAACACAGGAGAAATCTCATCTGTAGCATGGCACAGCCTTTTTTTGAGACACCAGAGCTCACCAGACTCCCTACAATACAGCTCTGGGTAGACCTCAGCTACCCAGAGCCTGGGCACCCTCATCACAAATCACCTGAATTTCAAACTCTTGCCAAGTTTAATGGATTAAGAGAAAGGTTCCTACTTCAGCCTGGCTGCTCTGAAACTCACTGGCAGTAAAACACAGCACAGGCAGACAATCGACACACAGTCTGCTCAACAACAAAAATAAATCGTGTATCAATTTCAAATAACCAATACAGGCATTCCAGAGAGAATACTAAAAATCAGGCACCCAACATTTACATGGTGGGTTTGTTTTCTTTTTTTTTTTTTTTTTCCCCCCTGAGAGAAACAGCTTAGATGTAATTGCATGTCAGATAATTAATTGCCTCGCCGATGTCTTGCTAACAAAGCTGCCACGAGTGAAATAAGCTGTCTCTGTTTTCTGGTTCTGCAACTATGAAGTGTCTCTTCTTCACCACAAGAGAGCATTTGAGCTGAGAAAACTTCCGTCTTCTGCTTGTCATCATGACTGTAGTGCATGTCAGCGAGACAGCAAATCATTTCTCATACCTGTTATCTTTTGCCTAGCCAGCAGTTAATTAGATGGCTTAGGGGGGTTTTCAATATCATAATTAGAATAGCATAGCAGACCAGAAATCCAGGGCTAGCTAGTCCCAAAATGTGGCCCACCAGTGTGTTCCTATTTAGGCAGGATCTGCTGTAGGGGTAGGAGCTTGCACCGCCCAACACTGCAACTCCTACCAGCTCAGATGGCATCACAAAGTTCTTTGGATGAAGAAATGTAACCTATTTTTAGGATAAATTACAATATGAGACAATGTTTGTTGTCATATTAGTAGTGCTGCATTGCTTTTCACAGCCCCTCTGATTTTAAAGGCTGGGTGCAGAATTCACAGAACTTTGAAAATAAGATCCGAAGCTTCAGAAAAGATCTGCAAAAGGACTAGAGTGATCAGAGGTCTAAAAAAATTAAAAGACCCCACAGTCTAGGTGTGAAGACGCAAAGAACTGGGGCCAAACAACTTAAAGAAGACAGAGGGAAGACAGCAAGTCAGCTTCATGCATGTAAAAAGTTCCTGCACACAAAAAAATAGGATCAGAAGGATCAGAAATACTGATCCTTCGACGTGACTACATTTGGGTACTTAAGTCCTCCTGAAAGGAAAGGCCGTGCACTTCATTTAGCTTGTCCCGTTCATTCACTCAACTTATATTCTTCAAGCAACACAAAGCTAATAACAAAAAGATGCAAATAATATAAACTAGCTATTATTAGTTGTGCTAATAATAAAAACTAGGGTGAAGGAAGCAGACTGTGAACTCAGAAAGAATGTCAGCTAGTAGGATGCTCTGCAGAATTCCCAAATCAGCGTTCCGTCACTGCATCCAAATCATTGCAAGTGGTGTTTTTATATACCACAGAAAACTCAGGACCACTGTTAAAGACAGGCACAAAATGTTAGAAAAAATAAGCGAGTGCCTACGGTAAGATTAATTTCCAGTAGCTCTCATAGTTAGTCATAAAAACTACCACCCCTTGGTTTCTGCTGTTTTATTTAAAAGCATTTTTATTTTTCATTTTAAGTGCTTGTCTGATGCCAGGGTGTCTTTGCTTCTGCAAAATTCCAGCTACTTTTATTTACTGATGATGAAATAACAGCCTGAGATCCCAGCTGCAAGACCTTAGCCTTACTCCACCTCTGCCAGCCCTTGGAGTTAGCAGTTGAGTATCTGTGGTTGTAAAGGCTCAGCCCAAAACATCTCCCAGCACCCACAGAGCAAATTTGAGTCACCTCTGCTGAGTGTCAAAGCCCATCAGCAGGGGTACCACAGAGGATGCTCATGTATACCCCGTCCAGCGGAAGAGAGACGCCGTGTGACTTTAATTCTCCTGCTTTTCTTCCCCGGAATTTGGGTCCACATAAGAAAAAAACAAATCAAACAAACAAAAAAACCCAAACCCACAACACACCCCTCCCCTCAAAAATAATCAAAGAACCCACAACCAACCAGATGACATATTCAGCTGTTACTAGTCTGAAAAACACACAGTGCTGAAGCTCAAGAGAATTCTTTTGAACAGTAGCAACTTTTTGAGTTTTCCAGTGGAAATTCTCTGCAAATAGTTTGAAAGAAGGAGTAAAATCCTTGCAGTATAGAAAGTAAAAATTTTGGTACGCAGAAACACCCAACCTTTTGTGAGCACTTTTTGCCTAATCTTCATATAATCCTCCCTAATACCTTTCAGTGTAAAGCTCTGTTACGTGCAACATCTTATTAGCAAGACAATGAAGATAACACAAGAAAAGTCTACTGAGCAGCATTAGGGGATTAAGGCAGGATTAAACAGTCGTGACACATGAAAACATCGAAGCTGTGTATTCACCATAGTCGTCTGGTTTCTTAGACTCTCACTGGGTTGGTTACTCAAGCCCCTGGACTGTCCTGCAGGACCGTGCTCAGTGTGATGAGTGGTGACAGGACTCAGACACTGTCTCACGACTGAGGATGGTTTTCCAAAGTAAGAAGAGGGACACACACTCTGTTCTTGCCATATATGAAAAGCTGAGTGCATCTGCACCAGCAAATGGTTGGTAAAAGTGAAACAGGCTCTTCCTAGAGAGATCAGCTTCCCGGGTTTTTTGGATGGTGAGACCTTTCAATAATGGTTTTATGGTTACCTGAAGGATCTCTTTCCCAGAGAGGAACTGGCAGCACAACAAACCTCTTTCAGGGGTACTTTGACAACTCATGCTCCCCACATACATCCCCAGCACGGACTGGGAAGCAGACACACCATCACAGCAGCAGGCACTGAGGCCCAGCCCCATGCCAACCTGCTTAATCTGAGAACTGGAAGCTATTTTTATGAGTAGGCTCCTCAACACCTCTCTCCAGTTAGAGAACTTTAAGCTGGTGGTTCCAAACCAGGTGGTTCAAAGCAAAATTGCTCCAATCAAGGGTACCCCTGAGATCTCTGCTGCCTTCAAGTTCCCAGGGAAGAAATCATAGAATTATTAAGGTTGGAAAAGACCTCTAAGACCATGCAGTCCAACCATTAAACCAACACTACCATGATCACTAAACTATGTCCTGAAGTGGCACCTCTAAATGTACCATTGCTTTCACTGTCTCCTTAAGCAAGGCTTTGCAGGAGCTGAATCTGGACCAGCGGGGGTCAGCAGCCATCCAGACTTGATCTGCTCTTTACTTGAAAAAAACACCACATTCTATCCTTAAAAATCAGAGCTTAATCTGAAATAAATTCCTACTCAATACTTAAAATCAAGCCTATTTACTGCAACAGAGCACAGTATTGATCTGGCACTGGTTTAACTTGTCAGAGGTAAATGAGAGCCCACAGCAAGATTCTATTAAGTTATTGAAGAGCTGATCTGCTCATTAGGGAATGTGCTGTGCTACTAGCACTCAGTCCCCAAACCCATTAATCTGGCACCCAAGCATTCCCTTATGTTTCTTGCTGGCTAGGGACATCTTCAAGTCCAGGATGACTCTGCTTACAAAAACTGTGTGTCAGCACAGCTCATTAATGGGTAGGAGCTGGTGGATCTGGTCAGAGCAGACCCAGCACCCGGTCCTTGGGAGACTCAGCATGGAGAAGCACAGCTTTCCACAGCCTGTGGGACACAGTAACCCACTCAGAGGCTTATTTCTAACACCTCAACATCCGTATTAAATACCTGAGGGATGGTTGCCCCACTTTTTCCAAAATCTTTCAGCACCTGGAATCCATGTGAATGAAAAGACAGAGGTTTTTTTCAGAGCTTAATTCTTCCCCTGATGATTCTCTTGCAACATTTTGCCCGAGCCGTGCAACATGGCTGGGCTGCATCAAGAGGTGCGTAGCCAGCAGGTCAAGGGAGGTGATTCTCCCCCTCTACTCCCCTCTCGTGAGACCCCACCTGGAGTGCTGCGTCCGGTTCTGGAGCCCACAGCACAAGAGAGATCTGGACGTGCTGGAGCGTGTCCAGAGAAGGGCCACAAGGATGATCAGAGGGCTGGAGCACCTCTCCTATGGAGACGGGCTGAGAGAGTTGGGGCTGTTCAGTCTGGAGAGAAGAAGGCTCCGAGGAGACCTTATTGTGGCCTCCCAGTATCTCAAGGGGGCTACAAGAAAGCTGGGGAGGGGCTTGTTAGGATGTTGGGTAGTGACAGGACTAGGGGGAATGGATTAAAGCTGGAGATGGATCAGTTCAGGTGGGACGTGAGGAAGAAGTTCTTCCCCATGAGAGTGGTGAGACCCTGGCACAGGTTGCCCAGAGAGGGGGTGGCAGCCCCATCCCTGGGAGTGTTTAAGGCCAGGCTGGATGGGGCTCTGGGCAGCCTGATCTAGTGGAGGATGTCCCTGCCCACGGTGGAGGGGTTGGAACTAGATGATCTTTAAGGTCCCTTCCAACCCTGACAGTTCTGTGATTCTATGATCCTGCCCACTGCACCAGCATACAAAAAAGTCTCCTCCCAGTAAGTCCAGAGAATAGAGGGACCATGATTAATCCTGGCTTTGAAATTTACACTATAAGGTTCCCAGTGCCATGTGGAAAACAAATAGTGAGCACCAGTGGGTGTACCCGCTGGCACTCCTGGGCGCTGTGGGCTCACCTCCCTGGCACATCCCACCAGCTCTCCTGGGCTCATCCTCCAGCACAGACAACAGCTTGGTTCTCTGCAAACTATAAAACAAGGATGGCCCAGCACGCGTGTGACTAAACCAATGACTAAACCAGGGGATTAAAAATGCAAGAGTCCAACATCAGGCAGCGGTGCATCAGTGAGGAAATGTGACCTTGAAAAGAAAGCACCCTCCTCGGCAGGAGATTTAAAAAAGTCCACAAACCCAGGGTACACCACAGGGTGCTTTATGGCAAGCTTCCCAAGGCTCAGGGCTAGGGATGAACAGATCTAGATAAAGGCAAGGAAAGAAAAAAACCCCACTGCTAGGAGGGGTATGCAATACACCATCCAGGATGGCATTCCGTGCTCTGAGGAACCCTATTTCAGGAAAGCTTCTCCACCTGTTATCTCCTGGGGTTTGAAACAGAAGTAAAACGCAGCATTACCTGATTAAAAGAAGGCTGCCAAGGGTTTCATTGCATTTGTTCTTTTATCTCTCCTTTGGGGTTTGCTGAGCATTGGGGAAAGAGTCACCTCTGAGACAGGGCAGCACCGGCAACACTGGTTTCTCCACAAGGGGCTTTTTGCAGCTGGATGCTGGGGTCTGGCAGAAAGGGTCTTTTCGGAGCAGCCCTCCAGGGGGTAATGGGAATGCAGAGACTCTGGAAGAGCACATGGACTCTTCTGCTTCTTACAGGAAAACTCTATGTTAGTTTTTTCACGCACACAAACGCCTGTAGGCCATACTCTGGGAACGCCTAGCACAAATGCAGTTCCTGGGAGATCTCAGACTAAGAACCTTTCTTCCTCTCTGCAAAAACTTCAAGAGTCCAGAGAAGGGGCAGGGGGAGAAGGAAGAAAAGCAGGTTTCCACGTGTTGTGCTCACTCAAGCCTCTCCAGCTTGCAGGCTTGCACCGCTGCTGCTTACCCAGCGATTCCAGCCTCCATTTACTGGGCACAGAAACTGCTCTAATGATGCAAAGTATTTAGTGAACTTACCCTGGGGAACTGCAATGTCCCTCTCTATTGCTCCAGCTCTGTTTCAGGTGGAGCCAGCCTGACCTCTCTCACACCATGCCCTCACTTGAACAGCAGCTTTTCCCTCGGGTATTGTCCCACAACTGGTATTTTGAACCAGTTTTTTTTGTGTAATACGCCATCCAGGATGGCTTTCCCTGCTCTGAGGAACCCTGTTTAAGGAAAGCTTCTCTACCTGTTATCTCCCAGGGTTTGTAACAGAAGAAAAACCCAGCATTAACCTAACTAATCACTTCAAAAGGAGGTTGCAAAGGGTTTCATTGCATTTTTTCTTTTATCTCTCCTTTCTCTTTCAGATATGTTCCCCTGCCCCCTGCTCTTTCCGTTGTGGGATTCTGGATGTTTAATACAAACCTCTTGAATGCCAAAAGCAATTTAAAAAAATGTAAAAGAAGAGACATGCAGGACGGCCCACCCAAGAAAAGGATTTTATGCACGTTAGGAAGCTTAGTCTTTTAAAGCAATGTGAAGTAATGCTCTGGCTAATTAAGTTTTTGGCCTCATTTTCTCCAGCCGGTGAGCAGGTCTGTGCCCCTTTGTTTCTATATACAGAGGATATGTGTAGAGCCACATATATATACACACACACATGTCCATATACATGTAAGTTCTGTGCTCTGACACTATATTACCAAGAGAGAGGCTGGCATGCAAGGACTCCATCCAGCAGCCCAGCCCAGCCGTCCCCTGCCATTGCTGGAACGACACAGCATTTCTCCTGCAAGGAGCTGGGGCAGAGGGATGTCCTGGCCCACACAACTGCTCTCTCTGTCACAGAGCAGGGAACAGGCACCAGGGTCAAGCCCAGCCCATTCAGGCAGCAGTGCCAGTGGGCTCTGAGGCTTGGCATATGCTGCAGATGACACCCAAGGGTTGCTGGCATAAGCCTGGACAGCTGAGATCTCCCTGCCTGGCTCACGTATCCCCAGAGCTGTGCAGTGGTGCTGAGCCCAGCTCCAACATAGGTAAAAGGAAAGTTAGTTTTAAGCTGGTCCCCAAATGACCTCGTGATGGTTTTGTTGGGGTAAGGGAGGAGCTGGAAAACAAGACAGGAACAAACAGTTACACACGCATAGGGCCAGAGACGAGGCTAGATCAGCCCTTTGGCATCATGGCCTAAGTTTTTAAATTGGTCTTGAAGCTTAGTCCTCTTCCCTTTCAGAGGAGCACAAGCTACAATTCTCCAGGCTCAGGAGCTCCTGGTCCTCACCAGACCAGGTCCCACCACGAAGGACCCCAGAAGGAGGAGGGGGCTGGCAACGGAGGAAGCAGCACGGCACAGAGGCAGCTCTGGCATGATGGATGGGAGGCAGCTCTGGGAAGGCGCTGGGCATGAGGAGGATTAAGAAGTCAGCTGCAGAGATAAAGGCAAAGGGCAGGACAGAGGGCAGCATCCCAGGAGGAGAAGCAAGGAGGCAATGAGGAGGGAGGAGGATGCCTGACTGCAAGCACACTTGAAGCCGCTGGTGCTGTGGCTTCACACAGCACTGACAGGAGATCAGCTCTACAAGATAAAGCTTTCACAAGTCACAAAAGTCAAATTCAGCTTTAACCTCCTCTTCCTGTAATCCCTCCTTGCTTAAAGTGGCAATTGAAACATTCTTTGCAAACAGAGAAAAGCTGTGTTGGGAGAGAGTATGGAAAACATGGAATGAAGCAGCTGCTCTTCCCCCAGCAAAGCTCCGAGCAGTGGAGCAAGATGCCAAGCATTCATCTTGACGTATGGGCACACGGGAGGGAGAAGTTGGAGGCTCTTGAGCTAACAAATAGAGCCTCTTTTGAATGCCCTGCATTGAAACTCTATCTGTTTTGGTTTTGTAGAGCAGAGTCCTGGGTTACATAGCTGTAGAAATGAGAAATCCAGCAATCGCATCCTCTGCAGTTTTTATCATCTTCTACCTGTGCCTTTCCTAACCAGAGGCTCAATTTAATTACAAAAGCTGTGCTAAGCATAGCTGCCAAAAATACGGGCAAAAGCCCAAAACTATTTTCCTGGTGGCAGGTGAAGCAACTATTTCTCTTTGTATTGTCAACAAGCATCTAACAAACTCGTCCCTCTTCTGTCATTCCTTCCTTTTGTTGCCCCAGCCAGAGCTACCTCTTACTCTACTTGTAACCAGTCAAGACTTGTGGGTTTTTTCAATTTGCTTTTAGAAAAAAACCGAAACCCAAAAGTGATGTCTGCACTCCAGTGAAGTTTGGCCATTTCCTTCTGTTTTCCCAACTTGTCCTGGAGCAAGGAGACCCCACAAGAAGACTCCAGCAGAACAAATGTATCACCTCCCTCGACAATGCTCTTTTGTACGGGTGAAGTAGCCACAGGGACCACTTCCTTTATGGCCTTTCTACTGTGTTTATAGATCTTCATAAACTAGAAAAGATTGTTTCTCTGCCCATTTCCCAATGCCTGCCTGGGTCAGCAAGCCCTGTGATTGCGGAGACAAGGGCAGGCTGCAGAGCTGCTAAGCGATACATCCTGTGGTTCTCAGCAGCGTGTGCTGAGTGCAGAGAAAAGCTCGAAAAAAGGCTGAAAAGCACCAGACAGGGTCCCCTCAGCATCAGTTCAATCTGTCTTAGCTTTAACATGTGGCAGCTGCACTAGCCATCAGGGCATCCCCAGAAACCAGAGCCCAGCACAGGCACATGCTGGCTCCTTGTGCCCCCGTCCAGGGCAACAGCCGCGGTTTAGATGGCATTAGCAAATACCTCCGTCGTGGGAGAGAAAGATATATAGCTGCTATTTTACCCAGCAGTAACACAGCTTTTGGTTGTTTTATGGCAGGATACAATCCACACGATAATCTGCACCTCAAAAATATTTTCCTGTGCGTTAGTGGAATACAGGCTGGAAACTGTGATCTCAAATAGCTAAATCGCTGGGGTAATGCCAGTGCGATACACACCCTTAGAACACAAACTGCGTTATTCAGCAAGAAGCACCTCAGCAGAGAGCATTTTCCAGAAAACAATCAAGCTGCCCCTCTTCCAATTTTCCTCCCTTCTCTGCATATCAAAAATCAAACACCAGGAAATCCATCTGTGGGAACTTGCAGTGGTGCTCATTAGTGTGGTGACTCAGTGGGGTAACACTCAGCTGGGCAATCTGATTCAATCTGTGGACTAACTCAGGAGCTGCCACAATATACTCACAGATGTATTTTTCCATGTGCCGCAATTCCAGATTTTATTTTCTTCTTAAAAAAATTCCCACTCAGTCCCCTGACTGAATGCCTGTTGTACTCCCACGGTCAGCAGCGCTTTCAGGGACTTTAAAAGAACAGAGCTGGCACCACACAGGGTAATTACAGGCAAAGTTCTGTGGTTAACCTCCAGCCATAACTCACCACAGCAGCGATCCCGCAACGAATCTGAACGCCTTTTGGCAACGTTCAGATCAAGGCAACTGTTCCAGTTTTTTACAAATGCCTACAACCACATTTCAGGAAAGCCAAAGCGAAACGATAGATGGGAATTGAGGGACTTGCAGTATTTCGCCAAGGGGATGTAAGGGAGTCTATGGTCAGTCATTGAGAGTCTCACATTATCCCTCATATACAAAAGGAGCCTTCAGCCTCAAAATCCCCATTTCACTCTGCTGCTGGGTAAGGGACCGACCTGGGACAAGCTTCGAACCACGCTATGACTTAATCTCTTCACCCATAACAGCAGTGGAGATCAGGCTCTTCCATCCATGCTCAGGACCCAAATATAAAAGTGACCTGATTTCCAGGAGCCCTGAGCATCACAAATTCCCATTGAAATCAAGGATAACAACAAGATGCAGCACCTCGGAAAACGAGGACATGCACACTCTGAGGTGGCTAAGCACAGATTTAGAAGCACGTTTGAAAATCTGGCCTGCTAATTTTACTTTCCAACAAACTGCTCCTTATTTATAGCTCAGACTGTATCAAGTATAGCACGTAGTATCCACGAAGGAACTGGGGTGAAAGGCAAGAATGAGGACAAAAATGCAAGAGGTGTTTAAAAAGCTTTAAAGGAGAGAGGGGGAGGGAAAGCAGCAATTCCGTTCAAACAAAAATACACTGGATATTTAAAAGGCACAGCCTAATACACAGGGCAGGGAACAGTTCAGTGGTCCAGGGATGGGGCAGGCCACCTGGTAACTTGAGCAATGCTGCTACCCAGAAGGTGAGCTTGAGCCAGAGAATGTGAAAATTGGGTATCTGCAGTCCTCCCCTGTCTGTCCATAATCAGACGCCAAAAAAAAACCCTACAAAATCCAGCAGAAATAAACTATCAGGAAGGAGAATTAAATACAGATAAGTAGATGTCTTTGTAAGGCTCAAAGTCTCACATCTGGAGTGGTCAGCTTGGAGGAAGCCATCGAGATGATGACTTTTGCACCTTGGGAAGTGCTCGAACTGCTACACTACAATGCACGCATGCACACTGCTTCTCTGCCCTGGCATGATTTTGAAGCAAAGCCTTGTGCTGTGTGTAAAGCATGCTGCTGTGAGGTGAGCAGGCAGGTCCCTGCTTGCTCCAAAGATGCTGGCCAGTCTGACATGAGAAACTGCAGAGTACCAAGTGGTGGAGACAGCCCTAGACTCACCCAGCAACCGATCTGAAGCCTCTAGGAAGCTCTGCTGATGAAGCTGGTGCTTACAGAACTAGGTAGAGCTCTGGAGGAATTCCCACCCAGGTCTCACATCCTAAATTCTCCCTGTGTCTCATTTCCAGGCCTGAGCAACACACCTCACCTAGCCTGACAGTGTAGTCCACACAGATGATAGGGAGACGAACTTGGCGTTCCCGTGTCCAACTGGTCCCCAGGGCCATGCTTTCCTTTGTAAGACATAGGAAAAACATTTTACATAAAGCAAGTTTGAAAGGCTGGACCATTTATGACATGGAATTACAAACTGCTCTAATTTATTACAGGTATGAATAAGCAATGAAGCTTAACATTCGGAAAGCAACTGGAATTCCCCGCATCTAACTCACACGTACAAACTCAGGAACAACCATCTCTTGTTTTCCATCTGTGTTCCTCAGGGAAGAAGTCCTGCCTTCCGGCTTTCCCTCCAGATCAGTTAGGGTTAACTAGTAGCAAAGCAACCCGAGAAGTACAAGCACAACAGATGCCTGGTCTGTCTTTCCCGAAGCTGCTGTGCTCCAAGATTTCTTCTGCTGCCCATTCACTTGTGCCTTTTGTGCCTGGATGAACCCAGCTGCATCTCAGGAGAGTCCACAGCTCCCTCTTGTGTCACTTAAAGCATCGCTGGTACTTGCACCTATGAGCTCTCCTGCCATCCTTTGTATCTGGACACCTCACCTCCAACCCCTTGGCACCATAAATTCATAGGAAACCTGTGGTGCCTCGGGCTCAAGCTCCAGTCTCCTCTTTTTCATGCCTCTTGCTTGCACACAGGCTGCAAGGTCGAGGATCAATATCTCAAGGCAGTGCCAAAGGGAGCTGGGCGAGCAGATGAAGTCAGCTTTCCACTGCGCTCTGGGGCAGGTGCTGTATCTGGATATATTTGCAGGGAGACAAGAAAAGTCTGCAGTGACACGCTGCTGTAATTCTGCACCTGACAAAGCAGTGGGGTTTGAGGTTTCAAAGTACATTTGAAACCAACCTGGGGAGAAGAGCGTTTCGTACGTTTCACGAGCCTAAATTATATATCGTTCCAAATGAAAGAATGATTTTTAAAAGATAAAATAATTTAAGAGTTAGGAACGAATTCAGAGAGAAAGAAATCAAACAGAAAGATGCCCCAAGACACCCTTATTTGAAGGGAAATGTGCTAAGTATCCTGCTTTTTGCAGTAGAGAGCTGTCAGACTGCCTGTCCGCAGCTACATTTCAGTATATTTTCACTGGCACTCTCCCGACGAGGATTTTCACACATTGTCCCTTTCTAATATTCCTCCTCAGATCCAGAGGAAGCGAAGGACCAGCTGAATTAGAGCCAAGATGCATTTGTATCCATTTTTGCCCATTTCCTCTCAGTTTTTATCACCAATTAAGTGTTACCATTATGCATTAAATGGAATTAGCGGCTTGTTGAAAGGCAGCGAACAGAGGGAACAGAGATTTATTCGCTGTGCTGTTCTCTGCTAAGCAGCTTGACTCTGATGGATGTTAGCAGATATTAGCCACCATCAAATGAACCTAATTGAAACACGTGGCCACACAGGTAACGAACCCTGCAGGAAGAACTACTTTTCAAGGTGACCCCATCACAGAACAAGCAGGAATCACCCTGCCAAATCCATTTGAAAGAATCGGTAGCTGGCAAGCCAACAGCAGGTTTCTGCCTTTGATCTCTGCTGCATCCAGTCACCGTTAGGTTGCTGTGCCCTCAAAGCCAGTGAAGGAAGACGCGGAGGTGCAGGGCAGGGACAACCACGTTGCTGCTCCCACCAACCCTCATTGCCCCCTCAGCCCCTCGTTGCCTTCAGCCTGGCTGCGGTCTCCTTGCTTCGTCTGCTCTATTGCTTGTCTCTGGCCATGCATTCCCCACCTTCCCTCCAACCCCACCACACATCTCCCAGCCCCTGGACACACACACGGAGCACGGGCACCCTCTCTAAGCACCAATGTAAAAACAGGGAACCCCAGAAAGAAGATTTGAATCCGTGGGGAAAAAACAACCCTTGGGTGCATCTCCTGTCTTCACACAGACAAATCTCTCCTCCACTCTTCCTCCTGTGCAGAGATGAGCCAGTCTCTAGCTGAAAAAAAAAATTAGTTTACTGATGAGGCTAGACTTGCAACTGATCTATGAAGTGACTTTATTTTGTTCCATCCTCTAGAAGCTCTTTTCAAACAGGGATTATTCTTGCCAACTCTACTCTTTATTACCATAAGCCATTTGTTATAGTTCTGGAGCATTTGGAAATTTCATCCTATTTCCAGGGGTTTATAACTTCCCAAAACTGCTCCCTTTCAAGCCAATAGTTCTCACACTGGCATTCAGCCTGGAGGTGAATTTCTTTTAGAGAGCCTAAGTATAATCTGTTCAGTATTTTCTTTATGATAATCAGGATACATAGTGGTACAATCTTCTGATGACATATTTAATTTAAGCCAGGGCTCTTTGTTTTGCTATAAAAGGAAATCTATCACAGGAGGCAGATAAGCTTTCGGTGAAAGCAACATCAAAACCTTGAATTGTACAACATCAAGAGATGGAGATATAAAGCTGCAGCACCAGCTCCAGCTCTCTCCCTGCAAGATATTTTATTCCTATGCAGTAGCACAACAAAAGCAAAGTGATGCAGGCTCAGAAAACCACCTCAGAATGGGAAAACACAGTTACACCTCCAGGAAAGCTAGCTATGACTTCTACCTTTTATACAAAAATTTATCTTTAAACTGTAATTTTACCTTTGAAGTGGAACTTTCTGGGTACACATGCAGCACTTTGGGTCATTGCCTTTAAAATATATCATCATGAAAGGAGATCAGTGTAACCACAGTTTGCTCTGGGAATCTTAACTAAATTCCTCAATTTTGCTGAAATTAAAATCTTAAATTGACTTAGGGGAAGCTGGGCTTTTCCTCAGTCATTTTAATGGAAGATTCTGTCTTTGCCAGAATCTCAGGAGGTTAGGTAATTATTTACCTTTCCTTTTCCCTTTAGGAAATTTTAAAGGCTGATTCTTATTTTACTTCCGTTGCACAGTGCTTAGTCTTAGCAAGAAAACTGCAGTAATCTGATAGCGAGTGTTAATTATTCATACACCACATTAAAATTCCCTTGAGTATTTAACCAACATCGAAAATTAAAGTATAAGTTTACCTATTTCCACATTCAGGACTTTTCATTGGTCACCTACCCACTAAAAACACCACATGGAAATTGCCTGGCTCTGAGGCTGTACACAGCTGCAGACTGTGTCATCTGGAACACGCAAGCAACACTGGATTTGCACCAAAACGGTGGAACATCAACACTGCAACTCACCCAGGCCAGCTTCTCTGAAGGTTGAAAGGCACCCCTGGGGAAATATTTAGTGAGATGGTTTGAACACATTGATATGGCAGTTAAATTTGGACCACTGAGTTTGGATGTTTGGCCAAAACTACGAAGTAAATGAGGATAACCTCCCTAACGTGAATTTTTTCAATATTAATTTCATGCTTCGTGCTCCAAGACCCAACCTCACCTCTTACGAATCACCATAAAAGTGACACGAAGCACTTTTGACCTTGCCTCTGCTTTCTGCCAGCTCTCCAAGACATATCTGGTGGTGGCCACCAATGCTCAGAGGGTAGGAAGCTGAATGGCTCAGCAGCTAAACCACCTTCACAGTTCTTCTTCTGCCCCATAATCCATCCCTGCTGCTGCCCAGAACCAGACCAAGCCTGTAAGGAGTCTTGAGGGGAATGCGTGCAGTGCAATTTCATGCAATTCAAGCTTTGAATCACATGAGACAGGGCTAACAAGACACCTCCAGAGGTCACTCGATCCATTTCTCTAGCACAGTGAAGAATCTACTCAGCCTTGCAGGAGGAGGATGTGTGCCTAACCTGCTATTTAAACCCTCCAGTACCAACTCCACAATCTGCTCAGGAGATTCACCGCCCTGAAGAGATCACGTAACTCTGCCTGACTGCAGTTTAAGCCTTTATATGTCTTGTCCTGTTCCCAGTGGCCACCACAACTAATGCAAGTTGACCCCCTCGGTCTGGGAGAGCCTGCAAGTTTCTCAAGCTTGACTGTCTGCTCCAACATCTCTCTGTGCTCTGAGCTGCTGGGTGTAATTCTTTCACGTGTGGCCACAGGCAGGCTATAGCTGTTCTCCCGATGGCAGCAAGGGAGAGATTTTTCAGCTGCACTGCCAGTAGTATTGAAACAGATGTGCGTAATGGTCACACTGCGGGTTTTGAGTGCAAAATCCAAGAGTGAAACTGCTGCCCTTACATAAGCAAATATGCTATTGAAGTCTGACAAATGTAGCTCGGCTCATCCTAAAAAGGTATTTCCCTGTAAATTAATCGACGAGGGAGGGACACACACTGAGCAGGATTTACACAACTCAAAGACAGATTTTCCTGCACATAAGACAGCCCTACAGGCAATGCTCAGTGTGCTCTGGTTAGAAATAGGGAGAATCATTAGTTTTTGAAAGAAGAAGTGTGGTGAGGTTTCCCAATCATTCTCTTTGCCATCTGGCTATGCCCATCCAAAGATGTCTGGACAGCCTGCAAGGCTGCTTCTGGAAAGCACAATCAAGCTGTGTCGCTCCCTCCACCAGCCCTGTGGTATGGGGCAGCTCACACCATCCCTCTTTTTGTTGGCTGTGGAGAGAGTCAAGTTCCTCTAGATGACCCCTTCGAGACCAGGTCTGGAAGGGAATCCTCTCCTTACTCATTTTTGTGCGTGTCTGATTAAAAAGCACAGAGACTTCCCCTCCCGTGAACAGCCAGCTCCCAGAGACGCTGTATTTCCTTGCCAGCACGATTCTCACAAAGCCATTACACTATCCTAACAGCCTCCGACATCCCTTCTCTGCAACCCCATGATAATATATGTGTGTTTAGCGAATAAATCCCAAGAGCCAATGCAACTTCCCATTTGACTTCTTCAAGGAAAACATCAAAGTGCTGCGCTCTCCTTATTACTGGAGGGCGGTGCTTCGCTCTGCCTTTCATCATTAAGGATTGAATAGACCTCATTGTGCTGCACCAGCATGGGTACCTGATTATGGGAAAGATTCTACGCCGTGGCAGCCAGCATCAGAGAACTCACCTGTGCAGCAAGGATTGAGCTGAGCTTTGCTGTGCTCAAGGCACTGACCACTCCTCTCTCCACGTAGGAAACCAGCTATCCCCCAGGGTAGTAAATGGTTCAAACTCCTCGTTATCTTAAGCACAGTCTGATAGTCAAGTTACCTAAATGAGACCTTGAGTGTGTGTGTGTCGGGACGGTTGAGCTGGCAGATGAGCATATGCTGTTAATCTGCTTCATATGGACGTAGGAAAAAACCAGACAACTAATTCCTGAGAGCTTCTCCGAGATTCACCGGCAGAGAGAGTCAGGAAAACAGCCGAGCACCACCACAGCTCGGTCCCTTCGGAAGGAACTGAATTGTCAGGTGGTTTATGGACCTCAAGGTACCAATAAAGTTATAAAGCATCACAGGCCTGATCTTTGAAAACTCAGCTACTGAATGATGTTAGCCACATTCATCAATCAACTAACGTGTGTACTGGCCCACTATTTACCACTGCTTTAAATAATCTTAACAAAAGTCAGCGTGAAAACTTATTTGCTGATTTGGCCAGCATTTGGGAAACTAAATTTTGTGCTTTTTTCCTTCCAGTTTTCCAGAACAACAAGCACTGGTGTTGGCAAGCCCTCTAAAAGCCATCTCCTCTGGCAGTCCCGACCTTCTCCACTCCAGGGACCTGGCTCAAAAGCCTTTTAGCTTCTGGATTCTTTTGTTTCACTTATCTTTACAAAAAGCGTGCATCAGGAGTGTGTAAAATGGTGCCAGGTTAGGAAAGTGGGATGCTTCACATGCTTTTTGAACAGGTATCACAAACAGCAGCTACCAGAGAGAACAGGGCTCCTGAGCAGGATATTTTTAGTCATTTAGGTTTTGTTCCTATGTAAAAAAAAAAACAAAACAAAACAAAACTCTGCCCCACTGAAATCATTTGCAGTTGTAGTATTCACCTTGCTGGGTTGAAAACCTGACCCCAAATACGCTTTTTATTTCTGCCAGCCAACATACCGCAGCAGGCAACATACTCGCAGACAAAGCACAACCCATCTTCACATTCTGGTTTTCAGGAAGCTTTGGGAGTGGGAATGCAGAAGTGCCTCCCTACAATTCACGCATCAGTCAGAATCATAGCCTGGGGCTCTCAAACCCACCATGGGAGAGAGAGCACTGCGAGGGTTTAGTGCCCAAGGAGCCAGTTCTGAAGGAACCTCAGAGAGCAACCCCAGCAGCAGAGCCCAGCACTGCTATCACGGCGGAGCAGTGCGACCCTCGGCTTGCACACCTATGGAACCAGCAATACCACCACCAGGGCAAAAACTACAGCTTCATTTGGAGAACGAATATACCCTCAAGAAGAATAAGACCCTCCACTCTACCAAGTGAGCTGCTGGTTTTTTTCTCTTTTGGGTTGGTTTTTCGTGTTTGTTTTTTTTTAGGGGGGTTGGCTGTAGTTTTTTTCCTGTTATGGCCACGAATCCCATTCGGGTCTGTACCTTCCACTACAGCTGAACAAAATCACTAGGTCTCTGCTTCAGCACCTTTCACCTACAGTACAGGTCAACAGCATCCCAGGACAGGACTTCTGCCCCGCTCTGGATGAATTCCAAACTCCAAGACAAGGCCGGTTTAGACAGACTGTATGACAGCATATTGCATTTATCTGTCTGACAAGCCAGCATCCCACTGTGGTAGCCGTGGTCAAAAGAACTTAGCTGGAAACACTTTCTCCTTCTGATTCAAAGTGTTTTGCATCAAGGGAGAAAGAATATTTCATAGTAAGGTTTCCCCAGTGTGCCCGATGAAAAGCAGGGGTTTGATGTCGCTTCTGCTGACAAAGAGTGAAAATATTCAGGAAAACCGACTTTTTTTAACACAACTGTTTGCTATGAAGTCACCCAGCGCAGGGCTTCTGTTCCTAAAGGCAGTTAGAACAGAGACACAAAGCAGAACATCTGGTCAGTCCTGAGAAAGCACCACTAGGTTTGCCTTGGGTATCAGGTGATGGGTTACACAACTTGCTGCAGAAGTTCGAAGGCACAGCAAGAGGTGAGATTTTTAAGCAGAGATGTGAGAAGCGAGCAGAAAGGATGTGGCTGCTCAGAGGATGCCTCCCTTGTGAGAAGGGCAGCAGAGGTGAAAGCCGAGGGCACTGTGAGAGGAGTTGACTTAAATAGGCAACCAGGAGCAGCGCTGCCGAGCAAAGAGAGGCAGGAGATCGCAGACAGGACACGGACAGGTCAGCCCTTACAAAGGCTCGCACATAAGTTACATCTGAGGCACTGGGAAAGAAAGGAGCTAAAAAGAACAGAGACAGTAGCTGCACCACTCCAGGGCAGCGAGCCTTACAGCAGCACTTGGACAGGTATAAAGGAGGCAGAGAGGAACACACAGGGATCTGTCAAGGCTGTCCAAGGATTTAGCTCATTTACTTTCCAGCTGAGCCAGAGAAGACAGGAAGGGCACAACAGCAGCCGCTGCGACTGGATTTTTCTTGTTCATACAGTTTCCCTACATCTCTCTCCACTTGCAGAGCTGTAACAGTGATGGATTTCAGCTCCAGGCACGTAATTCGTGACCAAGGTCAACCACATTCTGTATTGTTGGGTTTTTTTCTTCCCGGGTGCTGCTCGCATTGGCAGAACATGACCTTTCTGCACCATAGCACTATATTCCTTCACACATATTCCCCAGTTTCCCACGGCTTATTTGTTCATGATGGACAAAATACTAACGTATCTGGCATCCGGTGACCAGCTTCCAAACATTTTTTCTCTGACAAATCTGGAGCTGAACTCAGCTGAAGACAAATTGCAGGTCTGATCGGGTGTGCTCTGTTGTCTGTAGAGCATTTAAAGCTTGCGCCGGTCTCTGGCAGCAACTCTGAAGTGATAAATAGCGACAACTCCTAAACTGCAGTACAGGGCACCTACGTAGGCTCTGACCCTGGCTCTGGCTGCTTTTTGCATCTCGGCTGTCGCAGAACAGCCACGGAGCGGCAGACGAGGTATCCTGAGAGCACATCGAAACACCCTCAGACAGCTGACAGCCTCACAGCAACCGTCTGCAGCACAAACGTCCCTGTTCTCAGCACAACGAGCCTGAGCAAGGAGTCAGCAGTGTCCCTGCCTTGCTCTGCTCCCCAGAGCTAAAAAGGATCAGCAGCAGCCCTGGGACAATTCTAGATTTTGCAAAATAGCTTCAGCTAGCCTTGTACGATCCCTCCCTACAGACGACAGCATTCAACCATCCCGTAACTTAACTTTGTAAAGCCTACACAAAACAGCTCGACTGTAAATTAACAGCCATGAATTAGCACAGCATTGTGAGCATCCCGAGCTTCCATTAGGCTTAGATCTAGTGCCTATGGTCTTCAGAGAGCAAAAGACCAGTCCAAACAGGGTGCAGCAGCTCCCCAGCACACCACAGGACGATGTCGGGCTGGCCTCGCTGTTGTGGCTTTGGTCAACAGCTTCTCATCACCCCCTTCATCCCACAGCACCTCCTTCAGCACAGCTTCACTGCCAGCTGCACAAAACCACCCCACTGGCATTGTGGTTGAGCCCCATGTGGCTTGAAAGTCACAGGCTGACCATACTAATTGCAGGATTCATCCTTCCATAAAACCCAGAGCAGGGTTCTTCCATAGAACCCCTTTTCCTTCCTAGGTTGGAGATGATTCGCACATATAAGCCCATAACCCAAATACCCTGGCTTTCCACCTGGAGTCAGCAGAAAGAGCTGGCTTCAAATAAAAGCCACAATATCTTCTGGGAAATATCTGTGCCATTATATGCATGAGCCAGAAATAGAAAATTCAGTAGAAGAGAAACTGCCTCCGGTACCAACCGGCTTTTGTCGGTCCCCTGATCCATCCCTACCACAATTCTCTGCTCACCTACTAGTACTTCCCCTCCTCGGCTGTCCCACGGTAATAGGAAGAGGCTGCAATACATTTTCTCACCCAAACCTGATTATTTTATATGCTTTAAATCACTGTACTGTAAATATTAGGAAAGATGCACGAAATCTTACCTTGCTCACATTTCAGCGCTTGTCTCTCAATGGGAATTTAATAGATAGATGCCTGACCTTCTCTTTTTCAAGTCACGTAAAGAGAATGAGAGAATGGAGGCGGCTCATTTCGACACAACCACGAGAAAGACACTAGCAAAAAGCCAGATTGCAAACGTCAAAACAAGTGATTGGTCTTGAAATATGGGGAAAAGTTCATTCTAATGATACTAGCAGCTCACATACTTATGTAAAAAGAAAGCAAGCAACAAAAGCATTCCCCAGCTTGCCTTCATTTGGTGGGGTGCAGGCAGACATGATATGCCTACAAAACGTGTCCCTCTCAGCCCAGCCCGATGAGATGGCAGCCTCCTTACAAAAAGTACCATGGTCTGCAGGGGAAGGGAGCTCGTGAGGATTTTATTTAATACCCGCTTCTGCTACAGCAACCCTCATGACTTTGTCCTAATATATTCACATCTCTGCAACTTTCTTGTCTGCTTGAATTGGACGCTCTTGGGGCAGGATCCGCCTCTAAAATTCAAGCGCATGAACGGTGCTTCAGCACAACACACTTCACATTTCAGAGACAGCCTCTCAGGTGCTACCACAAGAGAAAGAAAATACTTGCTGTAATTCTTCAGTACTGTGGGATTTAAGTCTGTCAGATACTGAAGCAAAAGCAGATCAAAAAAAATGGAAGCACCACAACCCCAGATTTCACCTCCTCTCACTGTAGGAAGCCATTGAGTTGGCACTTCTGAAAGGCATTCAAACCTAGAGAAGGTCCTGGCAACTGAAAACATCATTGGCAATTGGGTGGCAAGCAGGGATTTTGCTGGCAGCAGGGATGGCCAAGCAGGAGAGCTCAGATGCCAGAGCTGGGTTTGTTTCAAGGGTTGGGTATGAGGTCTGGGGAGCTAAACTGGGAGTTGACCAGTGCTTCCAGTAGGAAGTACCTTGCTCCTGCTTAAGGGTTGCACCACGTCACCACCACAGGACTGGTCTGGAAAATCACAGAAGCACAGAATGTCTTAGGTTGGAAGGGACCTTAAAGATTATCTAATCCAACCTCCCCGCCAAAGGCAGGGGTGCCCTTAACTAGACCAGGTGGCTCAAGGCCTCATCCAACCTGGCCTTGAGCATCTCCAGGGAGGGGCAGCCACAACTTCTCTCAGCAATATAGTCCGGAGTCTTACCACCCTCATACTGAAGAATTTCTTCCTAAGATCCAATCTAAACTTAATCCCCTTCAATTTAAACCCATTTCCCCTTGTCCTATCACTGGACACTCTTATAAAAAGTCCCTCCCCAGCCTTCCTGTAGGTTCCTCCACTCTGAACAATTCCAGCTCCCTCAGCCTGTCCTCATAGCACAGGTGCTCCAGCCCCTGAACCATCTTTGTGGCCTCTTCTGAACTTCCAACAGATCTATTTCCCTCTGAGAGTGGGGACAGCAGAACTGGACACAGTATTCGAGGTGGGGTCTTGATCTGCTGGCCACACTCCTCTGGATGCAGCCCAGGACAGGGTTGGCCTTCTGGGCTGCACGAGCGCCCTGCCGGCTCAGGTTGAGCTTCTCATCTATCAACACCCCCAAATCCTTCTCCTCAGGGCTACTCTCACCCCACTCTGTACCCAGTTTGTATTTGTGCCTGGGATTGGTCCAACCCAGGTGCAGGACCTGGCACTTTGACTCGTCGAACCTCGTGCAGTTTGCACTGGCCCATTTCTCAAGCCCATCCAGGTCCCTCTGGATGGCATCCCTTCCTTCAAGTGAGTCCACTGCATGCCTGAAAATCAGCTTGTCTGTGGTCAGCCACATGCCCAGGAAGAAGGAACTAACCTCAGTGCCAGAGAGAGCAGAGGGAATTTAGGATAACACAAATCCCAGGATTTGAGAAGAAGCGACTTAGTCACCGCTGTGAACAAGGTCCCTCATATACCCGGGACTAAATAATCTCCAGATGGTCAAGGCCACCCCTTGCACAGTTCATTTTTTGAGCTAAGGGTCTTACCCAAGGTAGGTCATGAACTTCAGGGCCTTAAATTCAAGTCCAAGAAGATAAAAAAATCTTGTAAGCCCAAGATAAGCATGAGGAGATCTGAAAAACTGATATCTTGTCTATGCTGGGACAGGAAAGAGGGTCCCCAGCTGCACATCACAGCAAAGCCACAAGACAGCTCAAGAGCAGAACCTACTTTACCAGGTAAAATACCAGCACATTCTTCATTGTTTCTGGTGAGCCAAATAGTGCCTCAAATTAGGAACTGGTCTGGACTCATATGGCTCTGCAGAAATAATAATTATGTTCCAAAATTGTTTAAACTGATAGCAAGAGCTATTTAATCTTCTTTTCACACATTTTTACTTCATTTATTCACTTTTCAACCAAGCAGTACATTGCTTTTAAAAACCAGGACTTCAAAATGTATTTAATTCATTGATTAATAATAGTGTAAATTAGTCTTTACTTACTTTTTGCTTAATGACCTAGCAAAGGCCTCTGAATTTGGCTTAATAACAGTGCTGCAAGATACTTCAGCTGATGAATTATAGCATAATAATTAACATCCTTGCAGTTGTCAGGCACAAAGCCCAGTGATGTACAAAGCCTCTGCATACACAGGATATAAATTATTCTAGTAGCCCAGTTTGATGTGTTTATTGCTGTCATATCATAGCTGATACTCGACATATCTGTAAAATATCCTGAGACTGTTCTTTTTTTCAGTTACAGAAGCTGTAAACATATTTAAGCTCCAGAGCATCAACAACAGATTTAATACAAACTGCTAGGAAACAAGACCCCAACCAGACATTTTTGTCTCAAGAACTCGTTAAAAAAAATAATAATTCAAATTTTGCTTCCAGAAGAATCTTCTTAGCATAAATCAGAGAGCTGTTCTCAGCTCTACAATTCTCTAATCATAGTTGATCTCAGCCTGACCTAAGCCAGAGCAAATTACAGCAATTAAATGGCTGCTCTAATTTCTGTGACCTGGCCTGGCTCAGTATACGTGTCCACTCCCTGCAGGTCCTACCGGAGCAGCACACTGTGCAGTGTTTCATCTCTTTCAGCTTTAACCAGACAGCTTAGAATAGCGTGGAAAACTCGATTTTTCAATAAGAAAGAGTAATTCAGCCTGGAAAGAGGGAAACAATATAGCAAACTTGGACAAAGCCATGTGAAAACACAGCCTGGAATTTAGTTCTCTACACAGGGAGAGGGCAAGTTACTGCCCTCCCTGAGCATCAGTAAATAACCACGCAGCAGATTCAGGCAATTCCCACTACTCCAGCACTGCAGACACTCCTTTGCAAAAAATACGCTTGGGAGATGAAGGCAGACGGTGATGCCCAGAGCTATGACTTCCCTGTCAAAGGAAAGGGCTTCCCCGCCCAGCTCCTCCATTCTAGTTGTGATGAGTATCGTAGGAAAGTCCACTGGGACCAGAAGGTCCTCAGCCAGCACAGCAAAGATGCACCTGAGGGTTTCCATCCCCTTGCTAAACAGTGCAAGTAAAGCCAAAGACAGTCCAAGTGCCACTTAAATTTATCAAGACCACGAGACCTATTCAGTCAATAAGAAAAACTAGCACAGCAACATCAGTGCAGCCTAAGTTGTCGGGATTCAGACATAAATATTAGAGCAGAAACTTCTCCAAAGCCCTTCAGTTTGAAACAGAAACCCGTCACTCAGAAGCCAATGTGACAATCAAGTCTGTTTGAAAATCTGCTTTTACACAACAGATGAAGGTGTTCAATCTTCAAAAAGAAAGAGCAGTTTATAAAAGTCGCTTCAGCTCATTTAGCTGTAGAACAATTGCGTATGTGCAGTTGACCAGGCTGCCTCATCAGAAGTTGTTCACCTCCAAAGCCTCCAAGAAGCTGCTCTGAGGACGAGTGAAGGGCCGAGGGGCATTTTGCAGGGGCTGTGCGAGTTGTCTGAGGCCTTCTGATCACGCTCATCTGTCTTCTCTGGGGAAAAGAACCTGCGAAAGTGTCTGTGGAGTGGGGGGAATCTAGAGCAAATGCTCTACCAAGAAGACACTGAAATCCATCTGTTTCACCAAAAGCAGCAAAAAGAGGAAGGCAGTAACACACTTCCTAGAGACTGGTTCTGTTATAGTGTTAAGATACCAGTCAAAGATCCAAGACAAGGCTAAAAGCAGTGAAGGCTTGAGTTGTGACTTTAAAACGTATTTTTCTGACCGGGTGGGTTTAGCAGTTTCAATTACCTGGTTAAAGCTACTCCACTGACATCGGTGTAACTGCCTACCTTGACTCAACGGATCAGTGCCCCGTCCCTGCAAGAGCAGTGCAGCTCACAATGGCCTGCACCTGCAGCCACCTTCGGCTGGAGAAAAGCTGAATTTCGTGAGTGCAATTTCTGTAAAAACAATGAAAATGAGAGCTTTGCAGCAGCTCAAGCTACCGGGGGCAAGCTGTTGACCCTCGTGACACTCCAAGCACAAGTGACCTCTCCAAAAGCCAGACTGTCTAGCCAACGTGGAAATAACCGCCAAATTCTTGCTTCATTTACAAATAGGACTACATTGGCGTCACGAGGAATCACAAACTTTCAAGGACAGAGTATAAACCTGCTAATACGAGCTCCACCATGCCACCTTGGTTTAGCCACTACTAAATTTATGCAGACTGGATAGCAAATGACCCTTTCATGAAAAGGATCGAGTCTGGCAAAATTCAACCAATCTTGAATGCTCAGGACTGAGCTTAAATAAGCCTTAAAAGTCTTAGGAATGGAAAGGATGTTTCATCAGAGATGATCCAGTTTTGGTAGCGCTTGCTTCGCTGAGCATACTCAAGCAGAGCATTTAATCAATCCATTTAACATAAAGTGACGGTTTGCCTGCACACGCAGAATGGAAAACGCTTTATTTTTAGGCTCAAGTGGTAGAACTTCAACCTGACAATGAAAAACATCGCAGTAATTTAATGACCACATCATTTTTGGTCAATCCAGCAGCTTGCTGCCATTCTGTCTGTAAACACAAAGCAGATGCTCCTAGACTTTCTTGTACTGATTTTTAAAAGCAGAGGTTTTACATGTGCCACACGGCAGACTTTAGGCCCAGGAACAACTTTAAAGAAGAGGCAGCTTTACAAAGTCCATCTCAATGACCACACATAATGTGGTTGCAAAAGCTAGCACAAAAAAGACACGTAGCCCTTGGTGAGGAAAAGGAAGGAGATATAGGAGGTTACAAGGAGGGAAAAGCAGAGATACCACAAAGATTCACTAAAAGGCAGGTAAGAAACAGTGGAAATTGGTACAGAAAAAGAACAAAAGAGGGTATCCAGAAAGGAGAAAAAAAACACTGAGTAGAAATTAGTTTGAAGAGCAAGAGCTCCAGCAGAGATAGTGCACTGAAATGAGAAGTTTTGCCTGTGAAGATCAGAGACAAGGGATGGCAAGAGAGTTTTTTGGGACCAGTTACCTTGCCTGTATGCTTTTCCAAGGTACCCAGCACAGCGTGGCAAACAGCAAGCCCGTCAAGCCTCGGCACTGATCTGTCTCTGCCCTGTGTATGGGATAATATATCCCTTCCAGGGTCACACTGCAGGTCCCTTGCAACACAACACATTCTTTAATCCTATGATTCTATGAGTCTTTATACATTCCAGAGAAGATGCTATCAGAAAGGTACTTCAGGAAGATCTGCTGAGCACAAAACGTTCTTGCACCAGAGCTAGCTGGCACAAAGTGCAACCAGATCTCTCCCAGTCTACAACAGGACAGCTTGAGATGCCTTATACCCCTCCAGCTACATGGCTGGAAGATATAAGGGTGCTGTCTCCTCACGAAAGCCATATCCCACCCTGGGGACCGTCAGCTGAAACAAAGCTTCAGCTCTCATAAGAGAAAACTGGGAAGAAGTGTGGGCAAAGGAGTTTGTCATGACAACATCTTGTACTCCAAGGCTACCTCGGTTCAGGTGTCCCCAGCTGGCTTAAGAGAGCTCTCTGCGGATCTGCCAGAAGGGAGAGGCAGGACAGAAAGACAAATGAGAGCTAGCAGGGATCCTCTTGCTGCCAGGATACAGGGCCAAGCCATAAATCCACAGAGGAAGAGCTCTGCAATTTCTAATGAGCTCTCAGAGGAGACTAGCTGGGATTGTCTTCTGGGAAACACATGCAATCATTCTGCAGGCAGCAGACTGGCTCAAATGCCACAGTTTGAAAGTTTTTCGAGAGTGCAAAGACCTCAAGTGGCTGTGGACTAGGAGGCTCAGTGTCTTTGAAGAGAATTTCTTTGAAGAGAATTATTTTGGCAGGATTTTTTTGTAAGAAGGGACAAATTGAAGACCCAAAGGCATGTCCCAAAGAACTGACTGGTGATTGGGGACCTCACAGCTCTGTCAGGTACACTGCAAGAAGTCCATGGAGAACACTGTGACTCTAAAGTTCCTGTAGACCTCTTAGCAACAACTCTGGCTCAGGTGTATGTCAGGTCCAAAGCAGAAATAATCACCAAGCCACAGACACCGATAGTTAAACTCCTCAGAGAGAAAACTGCAAAATGTTCTCATGCTGCTGCACAACAAACGACAGAACTTGTTTTTCAAGAGAAAAAAAATGCTGCTTTGCCAACAGCAGGCTTCTCATGTGCAAATAAGAGTAAAAATTAGCGTGAGGTGAGCTGCTAACATCATCGTAACTCAAATCCTTTCTCAGAGATATGCTGTAGCGTAATAGAATTTCTCAAACCCAAGATAGGAATAGCGGGCAATCTCCTTTGCATGAAGATTAGCTAAAATGATGGCTTAATCTTTCTTTTGGACTGATCCACGCTTCTCTTCAAGAATCCAGAAGGCAAAGTTAAATGCAGATCAGGTCACTGTCAGCAGACGCAAGACCAGTGGGGAAAAAAAAAAAAGAAAAAAAAAAAAAGCCACAAATCCTTGAAAGTGACTCTTTTAATTATAAATCATTAAAAATGTTCAGCCAGTTAAACTGATGCAGATTATAGCTGGTGCAAGGAAACATCAGAGACCTTCCTTGGCAGCCAGCAGGGTTGTTTGAGTTTATATTGACAAGTTAGAGAAGGGACAAGCCAGAGCCTCTTGGCCATGACCAGCCAGAGTCACCAGGAGGTTTTTGCAGCCCCTCTGAACCAACAGGAGTAGATACAGAGCAGCTCCAGTCATTAAACGATGAGACACCATCGTCAAACAAAACCTGAGGAAGATCCAAGTCCACCAGGAGCCAAAGGAGAGAGACTTTGTTGAACTTGGTCATAAACAGAGACTACCAGTCCCCAGACGCTCCTCACCTAAAGGAGTGAGGCACATAAAAAGGAGACGTGTTGCCTAAACTTTAAAGACAGCTTAACAATATTCCCAAGGTCACATGAGGAGTTTGTGGAACAGCAGCAAACTAAACCCAAACCTCAGACCCATTTTCAGTTTTAACCCCCAAACCATCCTTTGTCTCCTCTGCAAAGTCTCGGCTAAACAGATTCAAGATCATTCGCAAGCTCTAAATAGAGGGAATGGAAAATAACTTTGAGCGCTGACAATATTGTCCCTATTTAGATAACAAGTATTGATTTTTTCCTCAGCCACTCCAATGCAGATGAAAGCAGCACAGATTTGGTTCTTTTGTTTAATTCCCTGAATCCAATCAGTGTTACTGATGCTATCACCAGACTCTGAGGACTGATTACCCACAAGCTATTTAAAGTCAGAGGGGTGCTTACATCTCATTTTATTTGGGACCGGTGGGAATTGTAGGTTATGTAGGAAGTTTTAACTTTTCTTTCCCTCCCCCTGTTTTTTTTTGTTGACAAAGCTCTCCCCTGTGAAGGAACAGATCTCTGAAAAACAAGCTGTTCTCAGAGCAAGAGAACAGATGATGCCTTGTTCTCCTACAGATTTATCCCTTTTCTATACAAGTGGAGAAACCCTGCTTCCACTTCTGCCACAGTTCCATCTCCACATGAAATTCTGGAAAAAACCACTATTTTCCACAAATCACCTTGTAAAGCCCTTTCCCTGTCATTTCAAGCTGAAGGAACTCAAGTGGTCACACACAAGCTACAGCTGAAGTTTTCCATCTGTGACCGAGATAAGCAGAAAGCAGTGGGGGAACAATTAGTCTACATTTCATTTATTTTTTCTCTGTAGGTAGATCTTCCCTCTCAATTCAGATGCAATGAGCACTCGAGCGTTTGCCTGCAGCCTAACAAGTTGTCTACATCTGTTATGAAGATGAGCCATCCTTATTGAGATGACACATAGAAGAAGGTAATTTATCAACTGCCAATATTTTTGCCAGATTAGCATTTAAAAAAAAATTAAAAAAAACCCAGAGCTTGAAGGCAGGAGGGTCACAAGGCATCACACCAATCCTCACAGCTGTACAGCTGAAGGCAGGAGCAAACTTTGGAGATGATCTTTACAATTCTTTGGCTTTAAAGCCATTAAAATGGAAAATCTGTTCTGCCTGCTCACACAAAGCAGAACCTCATTTGGGACTTTCTGCTTTAGTTTAGCTTTGGGTTTGTGTTGCCAAATTGAGGACATCTACTCTTCATGTCAAGACTGTAAGTGACAGAGGATTACAAACTGGACAGGTATGTTTGCAGGGGCTCATGTACCAGCTGCATTCACTGTCCCTCTGCAAAAAATCTTCCCCAAAATCTGCTACAGCAGTACATGTATCTCTTGAAATGACTGCTCCTCCGTTTCTCACTTCCAGTCAAGGGTCCAATCATAGACAGGGCCACTCTCTAAGTAAATACATCAAGCCCCCAGAGACAGCTATCACTGCTGCTGCTGCAGCACCTCTGCATTTCTAAAGCATCCTTAAGAAACACCAGTATGAACTACAGCAGCAGCGGAGCCATCTAAATTCTGTGCTCATCACCACGCTTCATTCCCACAGTTGTAAATCTATTATCAAACACGCTCTCAGACACAATCTGGGACACATGCCTGACACACAGGGTATCAGTCTCTGAATAGTCACATATAGACAATCACGCTAGATATAATGAAGATTATTTGATTAAGCCGGGACTCGGCCCTGCTAAGCAGTCCGTGATCAGTAGAGACACCTTGTAGGAGCTGGCTGGGATGGCACAACCATCTCCTGGGAGCGGAGAGATGCTGCAAAATGCAGTTATACCCTGTGCCCTTGCAGCCTTACACTTTTTAGCCCACGTGACCAAAGTATTTCTAGTAAGTGGAAAATTTCCGGAAGCAATCATTGAAGAGTGGAAAGTCCAGTAAAGCCTGTATGAATTTTCAGTAGTGTTTTTTTTTTTACTGGTCCCTGCTAGTTTTATGTGGGGAGTCAGGAGCAAGCAGACGCTCACTGCTTCATTCAGAAAATACTGGGCTGGCAAGCACCAGTAAAGACCATTTGAGCGTCTGCAGCTGGGCTTCCTATGAGGAAGTCAGACCACAACGTAAGGCCAAACTACTCTAAACACACATTATTTTCACCTTATCCAATATCTCTGTACAACCCACAGACGCTGCAAAATATTTAGCATCAGGGGAGCTGCATTCTTCTTTTAGAGCTGCCACATCCCATACGCCAGCGAAGAAATTTGTGCACATTCCCATAGCAAGAAGACAACAGGTCCTGCCTTGCCAAAGTGGCAGGCAAAGGACTTCAGATCACACGAGTCCCAGCCAGGATAGCAAGGAACAGGACAGCAAGCACGGGACTACATGTTCTACACAGTGCTGGGCCATCTCATTTAAACTGGATTTCTTTACCTTAACGGGTTGGACTAGATGATCCTTGAGGTCCCTTCCAACCTGGTATTCTATGAATCTATGTTTAAATGCAGACAAATTTAAGTACACGCACTGAACCCACTCCCGTATATCGCACCTGGATGCTCGTCTTTTAAGAAACACTGAAAGACAACAGGCTCAATTCTCCAGTGCTTTGTACTCAGCATGGTCATCCACACCCCTAAAAACTAGCATTGTGCTTCACTTCAGATTAGATTCTCCAGAGCACTTTAATACTACTTTGTTCAGATGCCACAGGTTTTGTGAACTGCAGGTAACAGTCAGACCCAAAGACTCAAGAAAGCAGTTTGGATTCAAGGCACGAGAGGAGCATTTGAAGTCCAGAGTGAAACTCCCAGCACAGAGCTGCTCCCCACTGCAGCTGGCAGGGCAGCAAGCTCCCTGCCTGCAAACAATATCAACTATATATAAACCAAACCACTCACTGTGAACATCCAAGAGCTGTTGTGACTGGTGCTACCATAGTCCCTGTTGGGTTGCTCAGCTCAGCCAGGCTCTTGGCTTGCCACAGCGGTGGCCACACTCAGACACAGTCAAGATGAGCCACAGCAGCTTGTGAATGTGTTTGCCACTTCCAGCCCAGCCAGGCTGCAGAGATGTGACTCATGCCCTACAGACAGTTTGATGTGGTGCTGGTTTTGGCAGAAAAGCCAGTTTCAAGTGTTTCTATCCTTTTGCCTTCCTGTAGATTTATTCATGCCACACTCTCCCTTCTGACCACTTCCTCCCTTCAGCTGTGCTGTGCTTGTGGGCCTGTTTTCTTAACTGGATCAGTGAACTGACCAGAATTAAAATGGTGTCATGCCCAAGCAGAGAGCTGTTTCTGAGAGACAAGGTCACACTGCCCCTCCCAAGGGACAGAGCAGCAGCGGCAGCACCACAGAAAGCCTAGGAAGGTTTGAGAGTGCCACTTCCTCTGTCTGAGTTACCCACATCACCAAAAAGTCATCTCTGAGGCACTAAATGTTGTCTACACCACATGATGTGGACACTGAGTACTACCCAGCCAAGGCAGAAATACCACCTCTTGCTTCTCAGCTGGGAAGAGACCTATTTTGAGCACATCTCCTGCTTGAACCCTCACCTGGCCCAGTGATCCAACACTTACCCCTGAGCTGCTCCGCAATGCAAAGCTCACTAGGACCAGCCCTCAGAAATCCAAGGCTGAACCGTCCTCTGGTTCCCAAACTGTCTTTTGAAAGCTGCTCCAATCAAGTTGGCCACGTGTAATCTTGGAAGTGTAAAATCTAGCTGAAGAAGGAGGGAAACAAAAACTAAAAAAAATGGTTGATCCACATACGCATCTTATCTGCTTACAAAGGAGGGGAGGAAAGCATTGCTAATTGATTAACATAACTTGAAGACACAGTTCTCATGAGGCAAGATTCCTCTGCAGTCACAGGGCCTCCTTATGAATAAAACACTGCAGACAGTGACTGGGCATTACCATAATCACCAGTAAAGTCAAAGTTATGGATGAAAATGTAACTAATGCTATGAATGGAATGACAAAAGGCCTTGCAGAAAACACAGGCCTTGTGAAATGGGCTATGCAGGACCATTTCCCTGCCCATTAGAAGCCTTCCCTGTCTCCACCAGGATGAGCAGAAGACCATTCAACGTGAAGAAATAAAACAAAGAAAGAAAAGCAAAGAACAGCCAGTCACTGTCAGGGTCTCTGCTAAGACTATCATCAAACTCCATGTATAAGGAATTTGCTAGAAACACCGAACTAATGGAAACGCAAGCATCTGTTTACATAAAATACTTCTGTTTCTACGGATAAAGCCTCCCCAAAATAATAAAAAAAAATGTCTCAGGACATGTCCAGAGCATCTCCAAAGTCTACCAGATCTTCAGAGCTCAAATAAGAAGTGAAAAAGATAATATGGGCTGCAAAATATACCATCCTAGCATGAAACAACTTCTACCCATTACCATTCTGTTCAGCCTGTTGTAGGGAATCACTAAGCACACCTAGCAAAAAATAACATGCACTGAACAAAGTAGCAACTAAAACTCCAAAACATTTCAAGTCTTGTTCACAACAGGGATTAATATTGCCCCAGGCAAGTGAAAGTTAATACAAGACCAAACCTGCTGTGTCAAAGTAAAGTCCCATCTAGGCAGGAAACCCATCTCCAACACGGGCCAACAGCGATGCCCAGCAGAAACCCTACAACCAGAGGTAAGCGCAGTGGAATATTCTCCCAATTTCCTTGTTCTGTGGCTCAGTGGGTTCCCGGTGGATTTGCAGCAACAGCTTTAAATATTGGATCCCAGCTTGCATTCAGCCCTTCCTTAATGCTACAACAGAAATGTAAAACAGAACTAAAGCTGGAGTTGGCGCATCCTGCATGAAGAACGGTGTGCCACCTTCTCACCAAGGAAGAGGAGTGAAAGGGGACCCACAGGCACCACAACATGCTGGAATAACTTAAAGCCACCTAAAGACTTCTCTGTAATCAGTGGGACACAAAGAAGATCCCAGGTACTACACGTGAATGGCAGGGGAAAACCACCTACCTTTTGCTGAGCACAGTTTGGGAATGCAGCTCTGTATCACAAATCAGAATTTAAATTACTGTTTGACTTGAACCATTCAAAAGCTGCACAGCATCGTTGTGCTTCGGTTTCCTTGTCTTTTCCAAGCTCTGCTAAATAACTAATTCCTCAGCAGGACACCAGAGATGAAGAACACAAGTATGAGGCACAACACTGATAGCCCTAACAGCTTCTCTTAACCAGCATTCAACTTGCTCTTCAGAGAGAAAAAAAAAAAGCTCCCAGTTTTACTTACTCCCAGACGAAGCAGCATGAGCTGTGCTACAGCACTGGCTTCACACAGGTCCCTTCCAGGCCAACATTCTGAATCCAGAGAGGTGCCACTGTGCCCAAATGTCGTGCTGAATTTTTAGCAGCCCCACTATCCCCATTAATCACACTTACCCGTGAAATCTAAAAGCCAGTAACTGTCCCTTCTTCGGAGAAGGTCATTTCCAGGGCTTTCAGGATACCCGAGAAAGTCTTGAAAACAAGATGCCATCGTTCAGAAGGAGGGACAGACGCCATACCCAAAGCTGATGCAGTTAGGTTAATCCCAGCTAAATATTAAAGCAAATGACCTTATAAAAGAAAAGGACAGATGCCTCCTCTGGCTGCATTTTCGTTGAACATCTTTCATTATCTGCTCCCACCTTCACCTCTGCCTGAGACAGGCAAAGCAATGAAATGTCCATGACAACCTAATGAGTCACTGTCATTAAGGATCGTGCCACAGCCACCACCCTCACGTGCCAACCATCTGAGGATGAAAGCTCCTCTCTCCTCAAGCTCATACGGCTCTGCTGACCACGAGGGCAGATGCAGGCAGGGTTCAAATCAGAGACAACATCCCTAATCAAACTCAGGTCAGCTCTGTGGTGAAGAAAAGCTGCTCCTCTGTAAAATGATTTTCAAGCGCCAACTCCCACTACTCTGGGCTGTTACAGCAGGGCTCGGAACAAGCCCTGATATCAGCAAGTTGAGCGCCAGTCCCAGGAAACCCATCCCTCCTCCACAGGCTTACACAGACACTCCTGCACACGAGATGGGTTTCTGCATCCACAGGCATGGTATCAGTCTTTGTGCTACAACCATTCAGAAACTTGAGGAATGACAGGATGCTTGCTCTTCTTCCTGGAGAGAAATACGACCCAACTGCTTTTCGATGACATCACTATTTTCTTCGCTACATAGGCATACGACCCACAAAAAGCTTAGGCACATAAATCTACCATGAGAATAACTGAGAGAATAAAACGAACAATTTCAGAAAACAAGAAGTGGTCTTCCCAACAGAAATCTTAGTTTTCTGCCATTTTTTTCTCTCCTGCAGTTGATTAGCTTTGTTATCCAAGATGATGTGAAGTCAGACTGAAGCATTTCTTGTCATTAGAAAGCAGATAAGGACTGTGTGCTTGTCGTTCCTCTGATGTCTAATAAGAGTTGAGCTCCTACCACAGGCTTTCCCAGAGCTGCATTCTGAGGACTTCTCTCCTTACCCAGTCTGCTGTATGCACAGAACTAGCAAAAAGAATCTGAATCTGAACTCAACGGAGATTCCAAGAGATCCAAAAATCCAAACACAATGACAGCAACATTACTTCCTCAGATACGGAGAAAATGAGGTTGAAAGACGCATCACTGTAACTAGCGTCTGAAATACATGAATGAACAGCCAGAAGTGTACAGGAGTCCGAAGAAATTCCATATAAAAGAGTTAATAAAGGCCAAACCAGCATCTATTAACAGCAAAATTAACTTCTGCAAACCAACATGAGGTAGCTTCTGCAGTCCCAAAACCTGGGGGCACAGAATTGGCTTCCATCTTCTTATCACCTGGCAGCAGTGAAACAAGAGAAGGGAAGGGGACCAACGTTACTGATGCAACATTACTGGTCTTGTAGTAAAAATATTCATTAGTCTCAGGAAAGAAGTAGAAGCTAGCAAGTAAGAGGATTTTCTGTCCCTCTGGAGAATCCCAAAGCAGCAAGTAACATCAGACTCATTGGGCAACATTCCTCATTTGCGATAAGTCCATTTTTTAATAAGTTGCAAATCTTCTGTGAGCACAGCTTGCTTGTAGGGAGAGGTACTGTCTTTCATCAGCCAGACTGATATATTGTCATTAAATCTGACACTTGAGCACTTCCAGCTACTGAGAGGCAGGGTTATTTTTAAAAAATAGCATTAACTAGAAGAAGTTTCTCCAGCAAACCACAAATGTCTTCAGGTAAAGTGGCTCATTGCAAAGAACAAATTGGGCTGGAGAAGTTTCTGCATTTCAGAATATTAGTCTTCCTTAGTGATTAATTAGTTTATTACAGGCTTAGTGAAATTCTTTTTATTATTATTTTTTTTTCCTAAATCGCATGCAAAGAATTTTCCGGCTTTAATCTGTTCATAATATGTTTGTGCAGCTCAGCAAAGCCTATGTCCTATTCCCTAAATTAATAGGTTGCATGCTTTCTTTCTAAGGACAACAAATTGAATTAAACTGTCTGGGGAGCTATATTCTCTTGAGAATTCTCATCAGGGATTTAATTTGAAGTACTGACTTTTTGCAAGTAGGTCTCAATGCTTTTGTTAGAAGTTGAAGAGAGAAGCTACATTCTGGAGAGAGAAATTCATCTGTAGACAGTCACAGGCAAATCTGAGTACAGTTCTGAAAACCAACCCCTTTTTTAAAAAAAAAAGAACAAAAAAAGTCTGGTTCAAACATTTCGCACAGGAGCCCCCTTAGGCAGAATTGCCTGCTCTTGTTATGTTGGTTAGCTCAGATGATGTCTACCCCAGTTTAAAATCTCCAGGACACATCGAGTCTTATGAGGAGCAGCTGAGAGAATTGGGGTTGTTTAGCCTGGAGAAAAGGAGGCTGAGGGGAGACCTTATCGCTCCGGAGGTTGTAGTGAGCAGGGGTTTGGTCTCTTCTCCCATGTGAAAAGCAACAGGAAAAGAGGAAACAGCCTCAAGTTGTGCCAGGTGAGGTTTAAACTGGACCTTAGGAAAAATTTCTTCACCAAAAGGGTTGTGAAGAATTGGCACAGGCTGCCCAGGGAAGTGGTGGAGTTGCCATCCTTGGAGATATTTAAAAGACATGTAGATGGGGTGTTCAGGGACATGGTTTAGTGGCAGGTCTGGCAATGCTCAGTTAACAGTTTGACTTGATGATCTTAAAGCTTTTTTTTCTAACCAAAACGATTCTATGACCATTGCTAGTGTTAGCTTCTACTGGTATGAAAACTATTAATAAGCAAATATCCACTACAAGAATCTGGAAATTCCTCCACCATGAAGATGACAAGTGTTGGACTGTGACAGATGCCTAGAGTATTATTAACAGAGTGTCAGTCTGCCCTTTATTTGCAACTGTACCCAGCATGCAGGTCCCACCACCCACTGGTCCATTAAACAATTAATAATCTGAATGTCGCACCTTTGCCAAGAGGTAGCCTGACACACAGAGGTTTTCCACTGGTGCTTCCCCCCGGAGAGAGATGAAGACCCCTGACAACCTACAGCTGCCTCAAGTGAGATGACAGAATTTTTAGCAGGGTCTGTTCTGACAGGGCAAAGTATAATGATTTTAAACTAAAAGAGGGTAGATTCAGACTAGATGCGAGGAAGAAAAATTTTTTTACAATGAGACTGATGAAACATTCAGTCAGGTCGGATGGGGCTCTGAGCAACCTGATCTAGCTGAAGATGTCCCTTCTTGTTGCAGGGGGGTGGACTAGATGACCTTTAAAGGTCTCTCCCAACCCAAACTACTCTATGACTCTATGACTGATGGCAGGAAGGACCATTTCTTCTACGAGACACTGGGCCCCAGTGCCAGCACCTGCTCTTGGGAACCGATTGCCGTTAGATACCAAGCCAAAGGAAAAAAGCAGTCTATATACAAAGCAGGAAAGAAATCACTATTTCCAGCACCCCATGGTCATGCTCCTTAAACAATAGCAGAGCGGTACAACCACCGCAGAGGTTTCTTTTGCAATCCATTCCCCGTGTTCTACTAATCCAGAACTGGCCTCTTTAGCAGCTGGCAGTAAAAAGAAAGTGCCAAGTCATCTATTTCCACATTTGGGTATGATGAAAAGCACTTGAAAATGCTCAGCACTTCTGCGATAATTGTAACAAGCACAGTACTTGTTTTGGGAAAGCATAATGTATTCTGGTGAGCAGAATCGCATCAAAGAGGGAGCTTTCAGACACTTCAAGGAGCAGAATAGGAAGACAGAGAGAGATATAATTATCGCCACGGTCACAAGTCCCTCTTAGGCAAGGATCATAGGAAAGAGAAGCAGATGAGTGAAGCACAGTGGATGTACAGCTGAGGCTCTAAGCTGGCGTAAACTAAGTTCTCATTACCTGGATACGGTGGTAGTGCAGCAGTGCCACTCACTTGGAATGATCTTTCTACTTGAAGATGAGCTATAGCTGTTCAAAACCCTTAATCTTTCTCTTGGGACAGTGCTTCACAGCTGGCTGCTTCCCCTAAAGGGCTCAAAGCTGGTCAGCAGCTCCAACACAGCTAATCGCAGCTCTTTCCAACGGTCTCCCTGCAAATCCCAGTTTCCTTCCCTGACCTCCACTACACCTGGCTCTTCAGGGATCTGTGCCTGCTTGTCTGAAAGATGCCTCCACCCCACCACCTAATGCGTGTGAGGGTAAAAGTCTGCAATTTGCCTATCTGCAGCCTCAGGCTGAGCCACTGCAAGGGAAAGGTGTCTGAAATCAGTAGAAAAATCAAAGGGATTCAGCTAACAGAGCTGCTGGCTGAGTTTGGCCAAGTCTTTGCTGGTTAATTGGGCACTTAGTTTAATCAGTTCAGCCTCATCATCAACAACTGCTCAGAAGTCTCATGCAAAGTAACACACAATATTCACAGTTGGAAGGCAGAATTACATGAAAAATTACTTTTTCTTTCAGTTTTGGTAGAATCTAGGAAATAGGAGGATATGGCCTCATTTGGAGGTAGAGGAAAGAAAAAAAAATATGCATATGAAGAAAAAAGAAAAGTAACGCAAAACTAAAATTCATTTGAAAACCTCCCTTGATATTTTTTATTGCCTTTTGACTTCCAGTCATTGTTGGACATGCTCGAGTCTCCTCACAGAATCATAGAATCGTATCAGCTGGAAGAGACATAGAAGATCATCGAGTCCAGCCTTTGTCTCAGCCCTATCAACCTACTAAACGATTCCCCCCAATGCAACATCTCTTAAACACCTCCAGGGACGGTGACTCAACCCCCTCCCTGGGCAGCCTGTTCCAATGGCTGACAACCCTCTCAGTAAAGAAATTCTTCCTAATATCCAACCTGACCCTCCTCTGGTGCAATTTAAATCCATTTCCCCTTGTCCTATCACTCTCCACTAGGGAGAATAGACCAACCTCCACCTCTCTACAACCTCCCTCCAGGTAGTTGTAGAGAGCGATGAGGTCTCCCAGAACACCAGAATTTCCCACTCCACACCAGCCTCTTGCATCAGTTCTCTAACTTCCAATACTAACTACTCTGGGAGTTTATAGGAGCTTAATACGAACCATAAATTTTTATTCCAATAATTTGTAAGATCAGCTAACCTCAAGATCTATATCTCGCTTGCTTCAAATGGAACAACACGTTCAAAAGCTACTGAGTAAGAACAAAGAAAACCACACCAACGCACAATCTCAATTGTCTCCCAAGAAATCATGCTACAAAACAGCAAGGAAAGACATTCTTACACCATTTTTCATCCAGCTGAATCCACGATTTATTGAAAACACTGTGGCATTTCTCAGATGCATTTTCTCTGCAACGTTTCATACAGTAACCTGTTATTTTCAGTGAAGAAGATTAAGAACCGAGATCATTTGCTGAACACTGAGGCTGGCAGCTTTCTCTTGTTAGTTAACCACAGAAGTCCCTTGCCTGGCAGGGTGCAAGCACGTGAGGAACTAAAAATATACAGCAGAGATGGGGCAGTGTTATCTTATTTGAATAGGAGGAAGGGGAAAGCAAGCACAGAAGACCTACTTGCACATTTCCGTAGACAAAAAGCTCAACTCCCTCCCGGTGCCTTTTCCCAGATACTCAATGGGTGTCCTTCAGTGTTTTTATTCAGGGATTTATTTTTTTTTTTTGCTATAAAACTTCAGCCACAGAGAAGAGGAGATGATGATGGCACTGTCCCAAGCTGAGTGCAGTGAAGAGATGCTTCCCTCCCTCCTGCCCAACCAGCAGCTCTGCTGTTTGCAAAGGATTTACAGCAAGGCAGCGTGTGACCAGCTCCGAGATGATTCACACCTCCCACCCTCACACCTAATGGCTCCCCAAAGGGCAGGAAGGCAAATCCGGCTCCCCAGACTGCTGTCTGCACTCTTTATTATTATTTTTGCAACTTTCCTTCTTCTGGAAACTTGAGATGCTAAGTGCAACGTGCTTTTCAGATCCCCTGCTTGACTTGTGCAGCTAGAGGTGCATTTTGCGCTGTGACTATTAGCAAAGGTCTCTCCCTGCCCACTGCCTGTTCTTGCCCTTCTTTCCATAGCAATCCTGGTTTTGCCTCCAGCCACCCCGTCTCAGCTCTCCGTTGCACAGCTCAGTGTTTAAACTTTTTAGTCTGGAAAAATGGAAGAAATAAAAAGAATATTCTTGGTGCTTTTTTTACCCTCTCTGTGTTTGCCTCCTGCCATTTCCGTGAGTTAAATGAGCACAGCGCTGGGTCAGATGCATCCAGAGCCTGTGCAAAGTGAAGTGAGAGCACATAGCTCAGTTTCTGCAGTCTGACTTGCAGTGTTTCAGTGCTACAGGCTGGTAATGCAGCAAAAAGTACTCTCAGACTCGGGATTTTTAATTTTCTTTTTTTTTCCATGAGAGCCTACTGAGGATGAGAACTGTCTCTTTAAGCCTAGACACTGTGCCTCAGGCACGCTTTAAGCAGCACGTGGACAAGGAGAAGCAGAGCCGAAAGCTGGACCCCTCCAAATCCCTTAAAATTTGCCTGGAGACCGACCGCACTGCCCGTTCCATCCTCTGTCATTCAAAAGCCCCTTGGCCCTTATCATCAAAAGCAGGCACCGCAAAGCCCGTGCTGGCTGGTAACATATGCAGCATGACATTCCCCATCCTTCTGTACCTTCCACTAGAGCAGCACAGACCCTAGAGCAGGAACAGCAATTTACATTAGAAACGAATATCAATGTGCACTGGTGGTTCTGCTGAGCCCGACTGGGCTGTCACAGCATCCCACAGCAGGAGCAGTGGTGAGAAAGGGCAGAGGAGGAGGAAGGAGTTCAACGCTGCGCACAGAAAATAAAAAGAAACTCGTATGTCTGCTGCAGTGACAATTTCTCCTTCGTCTTGTTCTTCCCCATGGGAGGATCAACGGCATCTTCTGGGTCACCTGAAACAATCCTTCTTCACAAGTCTCTTGTGCTCAAAAATCCACCTCCCCCAAAAGAAGCCAGAAATCAGAGAGGACAGTGCTGGAAGGGACCTTGGGAGTCCTTTATCTTTTGGTCAGCTTTAAGGCAGATTCTGCTGTACTTACCATTGCTGACAAACTGCCACTCATCCCGTTCACAAAAAAAAGTCACCAGCAGTGTGTACTCCATTCTCCTTCTCAGTCAGTCCCACTGTTTCATACGTTTTTCCCTACCAAGTCTTGCGAAAGCCTTTCCTGATAAAAAGCCAAACTCCCTTGTACCATCTTTAGCCAAATTACTTCTTGCACTATCCACAGCAGTCCTAGAGAACAGTTTGCTCCTGTCTTTCCTTCACACATTTGAAAGCTCATCTGTGTTTCTCAGCGCTGTCTCACTTGGACTCAAAAACCCTATAGGCTGCGTTCAGCAGCCTTCTGAACTTCTTAATACTCCTGGACGGTGGTGCCAAAAAGCAAGCGTGATGCTCCAGTCCCTGAAGGGGGCCTACAAGGAAGCTGGGAAGCACTGCTTACAAGGGCATGTAGCAATAGGTCGAGGGGCAATGGTTTTAAACTAGAGCAAGGTAGATTTAGGCTAGACGTTAGGAAGAAGTTCTTTACTCTGAGGTTGGTTAAACACTGGCACAGGTTTCCCAGAGAGGTGGTGGAGGCCCCATCCCTGGAGACATTCAAGGTCAGGCTTGACTGGAAGAGATGACGTGTAAAGGTCCTTTCCAACCCAACGCATTCTACAATTCTAAAACCTTCACAGCATCCCCTCAGTGTAAAAGGATTACACCAGAGGGCTGCCTGCAGAGCAGAGCATGGAACAACTTTGCTCTCAACAGCCTCAAAAGGGTAGATCACTGCAAATCACCAATCCCTCTGGCAAGGGTCACATCTTTCAGAGCTCACACAAGCAGATAAACCAGCCCAGTACTAATCCCTGAGCGCTATGCATACCTAGAAATCTTGTTACTGCGTAGGTGTGTCAATTTAACCTAATGGGAGGGTGTCTGTAAGGGGTAGTCATGGAAAGCGAAGAAGAAAAGTTCAGCCAATACTTGACAGAGACACAGGGCAGGTTGTTAACAGTGTCCAAGCTCTTACCTTGGATGACGCTGCCTTCTCCAGCCTGCTACTGAACTGCTGTGCTGAATGCTCATAGGAAACGAAAGACTGAGGAATGTTGTGGGTTTTTTTTCTAAATCTGCTACAGAAGATGAACAGCAGGGAGCAGCTGGCTGGAAGATAACAGGGAGCGCTCAACCTTGAGCCTGAAAATGCATTAGAATATCAAAGAAAGGAAGGCCACGACATCCACGGGACTGCTGTATTGACTGTTTGCTTGCAAGTGTGATCTCTTCCTCTGTGTCCCACTGGTAACACAATAAGGCTGCCGTAGTCACAGGAGAAACTGCAGGGATGTGACCTGCCAGGGCAAGGATGCTGAAACAGCCTGGGGCCACCAGGCTGAGGTTATGTCAAAAGGACTGAAGACAAGAGTCTTCCTCTGAATGGCAGCACAGAGAGACCAGGACTGGGATGGTCCTGTATTCAGCAACACATCAGGCCTGCCTGTACTTACTGGAGGAATAAAACACCCAAAAGGAGAAAGCAAAGAGTCATGACTTTCAGCTGTGCTGAAACTACTTCATCAAGTAACCCAGACAGAGGATTTCACTACGATTACATGACAGCAGCACCTCAAAGAGGGACAGAAGTACAAGACAGACGTCTTTCCTGCATGAATTCTTATATTGCAGTCATAGCAGGCTCTGCCAGCAGAAGGAAGGAAGGAAGAATGATCCAAAGGGTGTTAATAGTTAAGTTTAAATCCCTGCCCTGCCCCAGACTGCCCGTGTAACCTCAGTCAAATTGCTTCATCCATCTGAGGTACAACTCCTCACCTGTAATGTCAGGATGACAGAGCTTGCTCCATGGCATATCCTCAGAACATCTCAGAAGGACAGTGAGTCACTAAGGTAGCAGTAAAGGTCAGTTTTGATAGATGGTATCTCCACAGCATCAAACCAGCCACACTGGTTACTGGTATCATCACACTCCTAAGATAAACGAGGACCTAATCCGAGGAGAAGAGAAATGACCACTTCAACTCTTCTAGGAGGAAAAACAAATCAAGATTTTTCACTTCCTCACCTCATCCATCAATAAATTAGTCTTCTAATTAGGAAGCAGCAGAAGCAACTGCCTTTGACCTGACGCCATAAATTGGCTTTCAAATCAATAAAGCAACAAAATTCCCTTCCAAAGCAGAACATTTTTGAGTGTTTCTGAGCCTTGTATTTGTAACTGCTGAGTCATCAAAACAGACAGGCCTTGGGCAAAGCCCTGTACTTCATCAGCATCACAGAACCAGCTGGGTGACTGGCAGAAGGAGCTGCGCATTGGCAGTGTCGTTTTTGGGCCTGTCACCAGCAAAGACACTGACCTTCTGTGGAACCACAAGCACCTCCCACCCTAGATACCAGTGAGATCCAAGGAGCATTATTTCGACAAAGACACACATCTGGAACCAGTCCAGACCAGCTGGAGCATCTGCTTTGTGTTTTCATCACTTCACAGGACGTTTCCACGAGCTTCCTTGCTGCAGAGATGCAAGCAACTGAACAACCTCAAAGCCCATGTCCGCAGCTCTACCTGTTTTATCTTGACTCTCTGATTATTGTTGAAATAACCACAACAGAAACTGGAACAGACACCCAAACTCTGCTTTCAGTGAAATCATGTGCATACAGCTCTGCTGTACCGAGCCCTAAACAACCAAGCTGGGAAGGGAACAGAGTCCACAACTACTACAGCAACATGAAAAGTGAAGTAAGACTTTGTATGAACAACTCAAAGACAGAAAATCCAAATGTAACGACCTTGACGTGTTCTTAGTTAAATCACAAAAAACACTGCAGAGCATAACAATTCCATAGCAGCACAGGCAAGAACACGGGAATAAGTGTGGTGAACGCAGCACACCAGCCCTGCCAACCGGCTTCCACCTAAGCAATCCATGTCATAAGAACAACCTGAAAGAGACCTTCTCTCTGCTCATTAAGAAGCAAGAACAAAACAAGTGGAAGAAGTCAGACTTCTAGTCTTGGGCTCCAACCTTGGCGATATGTTTATCAACTGTGGAAGGAAAGAAAAGAGAACAAGTTGCTCGTTTTAGTCTCTCTTTTTGACCATATCCTGGATGACAAAGTCACAAGTTTAAAAAAGACAAAAAATGAGGACAGCTACAGCTTAGCGCTCAAAGTAAATCAGAACTGAAGCATCTCTTTTGCTACCTTTGTCTTCCAAGATATCTTCACACCACACAAGTCCTACTTGCCATCCACCACTGAGCAGCTGCTGGTCCACAAAGCAAAACACATCATCCTTGAGAGTCCTGAGGCACTTCAGACCCGAGGATCGCTCACCCACTTCTCACATTTCTGAGGTTAAGCAAACCAGGGACATGTGGCCGACCATGGTAAAGGTGACTTCAAGATGCACAGCAGAGGAGAGTTTACACAGATGAAGCAAGAACAGGGCCTTCAAGCAGGCAGGCTGTAACTGTCTGGCAAGGAATATTATATGGGGCAAGGACTTCAGAGGTGACTTTTGCATGCATTAAGATGAAAATGAAATCACATGGGGAAGTCATGGGACAGGAAAGCAAATTCTATTGAAGCATCAGCATCCATGAGGGACATCTCCTTACCCAGTCCTCTGGTGGAACGACTTTACTCTGGGACTCAAAGTCAAAAGGCCTTTCAAGGCATTTGCAATATGAATGCGTGTGTGAGGGGTTTCAACGTACCACTGGGTGAGAACTTCAGTAGAGATTCAAAGCCAGCCTAGCAAGGATTTGCCAGGCTCAAACATCAAAAGAACAACAAAGACAGCTCGCTCCTGTCTCCGAGGACACTGTACTGAACCATCCCCTGACATCACCTGGGCCAAAGCTACATCTAAGAACTACCCCAGCATGTATCAAGAAGGTACCTCCACGATGGGATGTGTGGCCAAACAGATGAGAATAAGGAAAAATGGAAATAAACTCTAAAGGGGAACATTCCCCCTTCCCTTTCCCTCCCCACCAAAAAAACCCAGACCCAAAAGCCCAGAAATTTCTTCCCAGCTAGCAAAACAGTAAGTCCAAAATATTGTAACAATAGTTTCTTAATGAGGCAATTGCAACAATAAATTCAAAATAGGCTATACCCTGAGCAGAGAGGTTACAAGAACACAGATCATTAGTGGCAAGCAAGCTTGTGTTAGATGCAATTCAGTCCAGACTGCATTGTGTTTAAGTAAAAGGAGGTCGTCTTTCAGCTTTGTGTGTTTTTATCAACATTTTTTTGTCCTTTTATCAGTAGTGTGGGACAAATGAGAACCAAACTCCTATTTTGACATGAGCCTGCACATCGCAGAAGACATCAGCACAAAGGTAAGAGGGCAAGTGACTGCCATGAGGCCAAGATCTAACAGAGGTGGTTTCAGCCTTTCCCTGCTAGATCTGCGAGGAGGAGCTAATTAACTGAGGATGGCGTGTGGTCCAGGGCCCAGAGCAGAGCTCTGAACTGCCCTCAGCCTCTGCTGCTGGGTAGCCTGTGCAGGGGAGGCAACATCTTTCAGGTCCTTGTGCCTCCCTACCCCTTCCCACATGGTACAGAGGCTGAGGAACAACTCCTTTTTTCCCTAAAAGAAGAGTTGAAGCCACGTCTCCAGTCTCTGTAACAGCAGAGAAGCAGCTAAGTAAAATAATAAAGCATCAAACCCTAAATGTATGGAAAGATTAACCAGGGAAACATCTTCCAGCCCCATCACTTAAAAACCCACAACAGCAGAGAGCAGTTATGAAGCCTTTAAAAGAACAAACACTCGGGGTGGGCTGAAATCGTGAACAAGAAACCTTGTCTCCACAGGTAATTTTTTACTAAGTTACGAGCAGGCAGAACTGTGACTTTGAATGAAAGAGCCAACTCAGCTTCCACGGGAGCTCCAGTACTGCCGTGCCAGCATAAATTTTAATAATATAGCAATATAAATGTCGTCTTTTTACCCTTTGTAATGTTGCTGTATATAGAGTGAGACTCGCAGGCCTTTAAATAACAGTCTATTCAAGCATTACAATGAGCTATTTTGCCCGCGTTAAGTAGGTACTCTGTCCCAGCAACCTGACAGCAACTCAGAGGGCTGCCTTTCCTTACTCTGAGCCACCCCACATACTGACAAACTGACTACTACAGGGTTTTTTTTTAAGCCTGTTAGTAGTAGTCTATGCCCTCATCACCAAAGAACTCAAAGAGCCTAAAATTGTTCTTTTTTTTTTTTTTTTTTAATGAACAGCCTCTTTCTTGTCTGTCAGAGCAGTGATTTAAACTGAGATCAATGTGAGAGATCAAAGATAGTGTAAATATAGAATGCTAGAATCATAGAACGCGTTGGGCTGGAAGGGATCTTTAAAGGTCATCTAGCCCAACCCCCTGCCGTGAGCAGGGACAGCTTCAACTACATCAGGTTGCTCAGAGCCCCATCAAGCCTGACCTTGAACAACTCCAGGGATGGAGCCTCCATCACCTCTCTGAGCAACCTCTGCCAGTGTTTCACCATCCTCTTAGTCAAGAACTTATATGGTGTTCCTTGTAGATGTCGATGCACCATAATGCAAACCAGCCCCTAACCAGCACAGGAGGCTCAGAGAAATCTTCTTCCTCCAAGGTAGTAATTACTGTGGCATTCCTTGCAGGCTGCTTTAATGAATCCAACCGCAGCCATTTTCAGCCACACAAGGCTGGGCTGGAAGGATTGACTGACCAGAGCAATTGTCACTCTCTTTCATATACAACGTGCACGTGGTGAATTCAGGTACAGACCAGAGTCAAAGAGGTTCTACAAAGACCCCACATTGCATGCTAGGTCTATACTACAAGAGTTCTGTACTACACAGATGCATCTTTATAAACCTGTTTAATTTTACTACTTTTAAATGGCACAACTACGCTGAATTCACAGTTAAGGTTGGAATTAACATTAACATTTGTAAGACATATTTATTTATAACTTGCCCCAAAAGGCTCATTTCTTCATGAATTTTCACTGCATGCCTTTCTAACCCAAGCAGAACTTGGCTGACAAAGTCTACCATAAATCAGGCAAGATAGAGGTGAGATTCCCTTCTGCACAAACATACTACCCTCTGAGTTTTGTACCTCGAGGAGGTCAGCCTAGAAAACCCAGAGCTGCCTTATTTGAGGCAGCTATTTGAGACCAGTATTTGAGAATTTAAAGTCTTGGGGATTAAAGGAAGAAAACAGCAGTTTCCAAACAAAAGCATCGTCTCGTTTTGCTTCCTGCTGACATCTTTCATTTATGGGATTTACATGTTAGATATCTGAAGTAAAATGGTGCTGAGTGACACAAGACTAGTCGGTGTCACCCTGACTGGGAATGTGCTGAAAATACAGAGTAAAGGACAGGAGAAGAGAGCATCACTGAGCAGAACATGGATAACCTCTCCCCCTCAGATCAGGCACACCACTGATCTCCACCCAGAACAGCAAAGTGAGATACGTTATATAAAGATGCAGGTTTTTTTATATCTTGTCTCTTTTATAAGCATCCCTTGGGTTCCTTACAGCACCAGCATCAACTGCAACAGAAATGGGAAAAAAGCTTCTCCTGACTTTACCCCAAAACGTCACAAGGAGGGGAAGTGATGCAAAGGCAAACAACACTGCAGGGCAAAAACTTAGTAGAAAGGAAACTCATCAAACAGGAAACTGAAATTATTCAAACGATGCTGCAACCAGAGTCCATCAGCAGGAAAACGAGCAGGACCTTCTAGCTATAGAGGTCACCTGGATCAACCACTGCCCAGGGCAGACAAAGAACACACCCGTCTTGGACATCCTTATGGCAGAAACCAGCCTTGGCACCTTCTCTCCCTGTGAAGTGGCAGATTGATTTCAGGACAGAGATGGCTTTTGTGCCAACATCACAAATCCACTTCAGAGAACCGAAGTGGAACAGCTTGTTCTCCCGTCCACGTTCTTCACAACATGCAGCCTCAGGAGCTGTCAAGTTGTCTTGTGACGGATAGCCTTGTGCCCAACACGGGCTTCCAGGAGGACAGCAGGAGCCATGCTGCTTTCACCTGGACAGCTGCAAACCTGGAGAAGAGATGATACAGAAGGGGTGGTTGTGGCTCCACCTCCTGCCCACTTCCACCTTGTGCTTCATACCGTAAAGGCAGGAGCACTCAGACATCCCTCTCTAACTTCTTTACACCTCTCATAACAGGAAATCCCTCAAGCAGGTGAATCAGCTCCATGGATTTTAGAGAAGACTACTGTCCTAGGTTTAGCTAAAAAACCAGTTCTGTTTAGTGATTTTTGCTTTCCAGTTTAGTCTTTTCTAAAAGGCTGCACTTTCTGAAGTCAGCAGCATGTTTTTGCAGACAGTGTGTGCTACTGGCAGTGATAACACCTGATGCTTGCAGTCACTGCCTGGGACTGGGATGCAGAAAGGCTCTTGCTGATACTTAGTTCCACAGTGACCAAGGCCACTGCTGGCTCTTGTGTGCCACGCTGGGGGTGCTGGGGTAGTAAGAGGGGGCACAAGGAAGTAAAAGGTTGCACCTCTGGGGAGTAATAGACAGGACAGGTGACCAACAAGAGTATTCCATCCCGTATACGTCATATGTAGTATAAATTGAGTGATCACGAGAGTTTCTTCCTTTTTTTTCTGCAATGTCCGGTGTCCAGGGAGGACTCCATGTGATCTCCTGCTTTTGATCTGGATCCTGAGTTCCCAAATCCAGCTCCCTGTATCCAGCTCCCGCTGCTGCTGAGCCTGGGGCTGCCCCAGTGCCTCCTGCTCTGCAGCACCAGTAGTGATTTCTATCAGGGAAGGGAGTTGGGTTTGATATCGGGCTACTATCTATAGTTGTATACAGTTCTTTATTTTTATCATTTCACTATTATTCCCATTATTTTTCCATTAAAGCTGTTCTAGTTTTTCTTCTCTAACCCATAAGTCTCTCTGCCTCATTCTCTTTTCCTTCCCGTTTGGGGGGGCGAGAAGGGGTTAGAGAGCATCTGTCCACATTAGTGGCCAGCCCAGCCCTAACCCGTGACAACTACCAACGTGTAGCAGTAGCACACTAGTCACTGCTCTCAATGAGTTCTGCTCCAATATATGCAAAACAAACAAAACGCTAATAGAAACGTGATTTGGTCTCAGTTTATCCTCTCTTGGTCCAAGACACGTCCAAACAGAACCAAACAGAGGTTTGTCTAGACTGGTTTGGAAAAACATCACTTGGAGAACTGCCCCTGCACCTCCAAGCACTGACCCATCCTTCCCGAAGTGTAAGCTAAACATCTCTTGTTGCAGTCTCAACCCAAATACTTCTTGTCCTTGCCTTCAAGAAAGACGGAGAATGGTTCATTCCCTTCCTTTTAATGCCTTGAAGACAGATACCGCACATGATCTTGGTGCTCTCTGTCCTCTACTGAACATGCCTGGGCTTTCAGTCTTTGCGGACATACCACGTACTTGACTCAGCCACAGAGGTCATTGCCCATCTTCTTTCAGAAAGGCATGGGAGTGACCTTGACAGGACACAGAAATTGTGATAGTGGCTGTAGCTGACTGGCCCAAACAGTTTAAACTTTCCTCTCCAACAGCTGGATTGTGATTTTCATTTCCTGAACAAGCAATGGATCGCAGCTTTTGCTGAAGACAAGCTTTGTCAAAGGCTGCCAAGCTGGGAGGTATGCTCCACCTCCTCCAGATCACCATGCTTTCCCACAACAAAACACTTGATAGAAACATTTCTTCTCATTTCAGGCGCAGTGTGAATATCAAGGTCATTCCCATTAACCTCCAGAATGTCTCAAAGCATCATACACCTTTATGATGAGGCTCCTCCCTTCCCATACAAGCTGTCCAGGTGATGGTTGCATGGCACGAAGAGCAGTGGTTCAGCAGGAAAGGACTCCCAGCTATGCTTCTCCTCTGGGCACAAGCCATCTGCACACACAGGGCCCACGAGTATTGGTCCACCACCCTTCCCTACCCACAGCCCAGGTCTCTCCTCTTCTCCATGGCCAAGGCTAATGTCAGAGCCAACAGAGCATCCTGCCAACCTAGGAGTTGCCCAGAAAACAGACATTAAAATTTTCACTTTTAGAGGTTTTTTCCACAGAGGGAGACAGCTGAGAGCCTACAACATTTACCATGACAAAACAAGGAGCTTCCCTTTTGGAGCCAGGAGCCCATCCTGCACTTGAGCAGCCCAGAGAAAAGCCCTGTCTCTTCACTGACAGGCTGTTCAACCACTGCAGTAGAAAAGCAAGCTCTCCCTGCTCACACAAGAGAGAGACAATCTCACTCTACAACAGCGATGACCTCAAAGCTCGAGGCACCCAGCAGGACTTGGAAAACCAATATTGAGATTACAATGACAGAGTAACTGAAGTTAGAGGGGACCTCAATGCGCTTGGACAACCTTCTCCTCAGGCCAGGACCCCACATCACAGGTCAGGTTGCCCTGGGTCTTATCCAGTCAGGTTTTGAATGTCTCCAAAGATTGAGATTCCTTAACTGACTCCTATTTCAGTAACTGGCTGTTCTCATGACTCCATCCTCTACACAACACATCTTTAGTTAGCTGGAGACCACAACTACATGCTGTGCCCTGGCCCCCTGACCACCTTAGCGGGCTTCACTGCATTTTCTCCTGTCTGGCAACCTCTCTCAAACCAGGGAGCAGAGTGGGCAAAACAGCAGTCCAGATGTGGTCTCCCCACTGCTGAGACAAGGTCATGAACCACTTCCCTCAGCATGCTGGTTACACCCTAGCTCATGTAGCCCAGTTTGCTATGACCTTTCAACACCACAAGAGCATTCACCCACTCATGTTGAACCTGTTGCTCCACAGGAACACCAGGTCCTGCCCTGAAAAGCTACTATCTACCCAGCCTGCACCAATTCAGCAGGTTGCTCCATCCCAGAGGCACGATTTTCCATCTGTCCTTGTTGAAAATTCCTGCAAACGATGAGGGTTTGATCGCCGCGCTCCAGCAGCGCAGCCCTAGTACTTGGGCTACTGGTTATTCAGAATTTCTTCTTTGATCTGAAAGGTACTGCTCATTTGTCAGTTCAGATGAAGCATTCCCACAGGAATGCCATCCCTCCAACAAATTGCCGTCTTCTGGCATCTGTCAGCTGGAAAAATCCCAGCTGGGTGTTATGTGATAAAGTCACTGCTTACATCCAAGATCTGTCCTGCCTCAGTTGGCTGCTCTTCACACTGCAGTGCTTGCTGCCCAGAACATATCGATAAAAATGCATGTCTGATGCAGGCTGGAAAAGGAGACAAAGTGGCAACATTTAGTCAACAATACAGACACCTTCCAGTGGCAAACCAGTGCCCCCAAATAGCAATGGATGATAACCAAGTAGAGTCAGCTTCTGGTTGCTCTTGCACTACAAAAACAGGTCTGAAAAAAATTAAAGTAATAATTTGAACTTGCCTGTGTGGTCTTTCTTATGCAAACACTGAAGGGAAAAAAAACATCAAAATAAGTTGAGAGCACACATCAATAAGTTAAAGTTCAAGTAGAAGACAGTCAAATTTTACCATCTTCACCACCATGAGCAATTAATCTAAAACACATTTCTAGGTTTCAAAGCAACATTCATTATACTCTCCCATTCCTTACAGCATCAGATACACAGCACAGGAGCTTCTGAGATAAAATTGTAAATTCAAACCTGTGATGGATATGCAGTTTTGTCCACTAGCATAACCTTAACTCTGCCCTGCTAATCATGCCAAGCAAAAGCCACATGAGCAGAATAAGAACACTTCAGCAATGCGACAGCAGAGTAAAATAAACTGGGAAGTTGGTTTTAGACTGCCTTAGTTCTCACTCCTCTCCCTGCTTTCTGCCAGCCCTAGTGTCATACAATAGAATACACATAGTTTGCACAGTAAAAATAGGAGCTCTAATCCTGTGGTTGATGAGCTAAGTTTTCCAAACATAGCAATATACCCAAAACCTGGAATTGAAGTATTTCATTCACAAGACCAGCTGAAGAAATCTGAAGTGTTTAGGTGGTTTAGGAACAAGAAGTCCAGCAAGAGCACAGCTGTTTCTAAATTCCCTCGGGCTGACTCTAAACATCCAGATAACTAAGCAGCATGGAAAGATGCCAAATCCCTCCCACAGAACACTGGTATTTGGGCAAAACCGATCACAGGCATTCAGGATTGCCATGGGTGGAGGATGCACTGGTTCTGCTTGCAGGGAACCTTTGAAGGGAATCATTAAGCTCCATTTCAGTCCAAGGAGTCGCACACTGCACTGCCCTGTCCTAGGCAAGCAGGGTAAATGTGACCCAGCAAGTGCAAGCTTGATGCACCAGACTCGCTTCAGAGCATGACAGCCCCCACTAAAAAAGACAGAACAAGCCAAGCAAGAGAGGCCAGATTATTTGCACAGTGGATTTAGTTTATGAAGCCCATCTCCTCTGCGGAGCTGGCATGCAGCCTGCGCACCCCAGACAAACAAAGGCACAGCAGAGCACTGTCCTGAGCAACGCGGAGTCCCAAACAGCACCAACAAACAGCCACAGGGGAGATCCACACAACCATATGGAGATTCAGAGGTTTATGCATTTCCATGTGCAGATATGGCTGGACTCCCTCAGCCTGAAACTTCTCTCTGTTTGAATTATGCAAGTTGCTGTCTGTCCCTTGTGCTCCTTTGTCCTTAGCGCAGAGGTACGAAAGGGCTAAAAAATCAGTTCTTGTGCTGTTGTGTTGTGTCAACAAGATGGAGATATAAAGTAGAATCATAGAAGCACAGAATGATTTGGGTTGGAAGGGACCTTTAAAAAGGCCATCTAGTCCAACATCCCTGCAGTGAGCAGGGTCATTTTCCACTAGAGCAGGTTGCTCAGAGCCTCATCAAGCCTGATCTTGAATGTCTCCAGGGATGGGGCCTCCACTATCTCTCTGGGAAACCTGTGCCAGTGTTTCACCACCCTCATAGTAAAGAATTTCTCTCTAACATCTAATCTAAATCTACCCTGCTCTAGTTTAAAACCATTGCCCCTCGCCCTGGTGCTACACATCCTTGTGAACAGCCCCTCCCCAGCTTTCCTGTAGACCCCCTTCAGGTACTGGAAGGCCACTATAAGGTCTCCCCTTCTTGTAAGTAAAACGAGGATCATGTTCTCACCTGCACCATTACTACACCTTCAAGTAATCAAACACGGACATAATTTTGCTGTTCGTTAAAATGAAACAGTACAGCCAAAAATAATGGCATCCACTCCAAGCCAGTGTGACTAATCCAGCGATGCACACACCAGGCAATCTACTTCATTACTGTTTTAATAAAAAATGATTTCATGGATTTTTTTTTTCCCCTCCCCTGAGATGCCAGCATATTGCTGATTACTTAGGATTATAGCAATGCTCATTCCATTAGTCAATCCATTTTGCAAGGCAACTATGATTTAGACATGCAATTCTGCAAAAGGCTTGACGCTGCTGTTTATCTCCTTGGAAATATGAGGCCTGAAGAATGGGAAACACAGACCGGGAAGTTCTCATCGACTTGCACACCTAGGCAGTCTGGGGATCGAGACCTTTGGAGCAACGCTTTGCTGGCATTGAGAGGCAGATTTTGCCAAACTCCACGGAACTGATTAAGTGTAAGATCATAGGATTGTTTAGGTTGGAAAAGACCTTGAAGATCATCGAGTCCAACCGTTAACCGAGCAATGCCAACTACTGTTTTCCCCTCTCTCTTTACTTCAGAGCACAACCAGCCAAAATGTTCCTGCCGTCCTGAAATCGGCGCAGAACCTCATGACAAGCATCAACAGCTGTGTGGGCATCTGGCCCCATCAGAGGAAGCAGCTTGGTTATCACTTGTCAGCCAGAACCGTGCAACAGGTCTGAGGAAAGCAGTCTCTGAAATAAATTCCAAGCCACACAAAAACATTTATCACCCCTGCTCACTGCTGCTGGTCTCTTTTTTTTCCATTTTTCAAACACTGCATACTAAATCAAACTCATTGAGAGAGGTGTTCTTCTGGGATGAATGTACACTTCTGCAGATCTGAGTCAGCTTCTGCAGGATGTAACAACAATTCCCACCAAAGGGTCAAGCACAGCCGTGGTTTTATGCTGCATTTTATTTCATTTAATTGCAAAGCAAGAGCAACTCCTCCAAATTCAGTTATTTTCTAGAAAATTTGCCTGGTTTTCACAAGCTTAACTGGGTAAATCATGAATGTTTGTGTTGACTTTAGTAGCTGTTTTACAGTCTATGGGAGATTATCTGCATCCAGCGGTTAAAGAACCTTCTTAAATACAGATGGAATTCATCTTTGACAAACAAACATTTTCTAAGCATTCCAGCAAAAGCATAAGAATGTCACTGAGGAAAGTTGATTGATTGATTACGTAAGGTATCGATTCCTGCCTCACGTATTTTTTACCCTATAATAAAGATGTTTGAGCGCCAGAAATCCAACAGCTACAAAAATGCAATGCAAGAGTAATTGTAACTAGCACTGTAACAAGCAGACAATCTGATCCCAAATTTGAATTTTTTCTTGCACCCTTACAAAAGCATAATTAAATACTAGGAGGTGAAAGAAAAAAAAAAAATCTAATTAACACACTCAATTTCACACCAGTATGAAGCAAAATTCAAGGAAGTTATTTGGGAAGAGATCAAAACAAAACCTTTGTCTGCATAAACCAAAATTGACAGCAATACTGTTAAGGAGCAAAGCCCCACAGAAAACCAAAGGAATAGTCTTAATTTACTGCTGAATCTTTCAGTTCTGTTTCCTTCCTTGGAAAGCACATGTTTTATTTATGATTGGAGGAACTTATCCCTGAAGGGCATGTCTCACCAAGCTGATCTTCTAGGGGACAAAGTAAATTTAATATGAACTTTGTCTGCTTTGAATTGCTAGAATGTTAAATGAGCCCGTGTATTCCTATAAGGTTCTTTTATTCAGTTGCTGTGTCTCAGTTATAAAGCAAGGAGCAGACTGCTGCTAGAGTTAGGAATGGCTTACTTTCACTGATACCTCCTTTCACCATCAAAGACTTCTTTACTGATAAACTAAGCCAAAGCCCTCTGAAAGAGCTGAGCAAAAACAGTTAAAAATCCATGTACTTGCCTTCGTCCAATTCCATCCTACATCACATTTCAAGAGACGGACAAAGGGACCCAACAGATTTTTTAAATGACAAACAAGCAAAAAATAACCCCCACAGCACCACACGCACCTCTAACCCTCAAAATACACCCTCTTGCTGTAGAGGTTTCCAAGCACTCATAGTTCTTTATTCAGCTGACCTAAAACCCTCTCTAGTAGTTATCCTAGCCTTCCTGGAACAACCATTGGTCAGCTTAGGAACACTGGCCTCGAACGATGCACCCAGACAAGGCACAGCCCTGTTCCATCACCAGAGATCACACAATTGCCTTCTCCTCACCCCAGCTTAGAATCATAGAATCACAGAATTGTCAGGGTTGGAAGGGACCTTAAAGATCATCTAGTTCCAACCCCCTGCCATGGGGGGTTGCACATTACCAACAGGGGCAGCGGACACGGACTCTTGAGTAAGCTCAGTCTTAGACTTAGCTCAAAAACACAGACTTAAGGAGTGGTTAGATAGAGAGTGAATAAGTTTCACTGGAGAACGGACCTTTGATTTAATCAGCACAGTTTGCACCTATTGTAGTGAGACTCTTCATCACCAAGGGCCAGACCTAAACACGTGTATACAGAGTTTTAACTCACTTTGCTCCAGAACAGAGCGATGAATATGGAAGGAAGGATGATGATATTTTACTCAGTGCTTCAGCTCATTTGTTCCTGCCTCCAGCAGATTAATCCTACTGTTGGCTGATGACTAAGTAGTTTGAGGGGGGAAAAAAAAAAAAAAAAAGGAAAAAAAAAAGCACCAAGGATTAGTCCTATGAAGCTGGCCTTTCTGGAGCTAATCAAATCTTATTTGCTCTAATTTGATCCTTATTAGACTTTGCAAGGAAGATTTTTCCTCAGGCCATCTAAAAAAAATTCCTTTTTCATTGTCGTGCTGTTTGTAGGAAGAGAATACATTTACATACAAAGAGCAAACTATCTCCAGTTTTTCCAGCAACCCTGAGACGCTATTTGCACAGGAAATCCTCTAAAAGAAAAGAGAACAGGACTCAGAACGCCTGCTCATGGCCAAAGTGGAATTTTTTTGTTTAGTTGTTCCTTCGAGTGTTTGTTCATCCCATTAGAGAACTCTTACCACTTGCAAATTTTTTAAGTCCCTGCCAGTGCAATCTTGCTGAGTCAAATGCTCGCCCATACAAGATAATTCTCTAAGTAACCCTCCAGCCACTTGCATCAGACTTTACCTCCAACTTTCTCATCATTATCACATCAGCCTTAAGATCTCAAGTTTCTTAGAGTTGCTTCTGAAGAGCAAAGAGAGCCCAGGTCCTGCATGTTGTTTCAGTCACAGCAGCAAGCAGGCAATTCTCTCCGAGGACTGCAGATGTTACAAGACATTTGGAGCTCCAAGTTACTACGCTGGGGCATTTCGTACTGTTCAAGTAGCTCTCATCCAAATAAATCAACATCAGCTCTTCCACCACGGAGGCTCTCCCACATCACACAACTCTGAGAGGTTAGATCTGCGGCGCTGAAACGTGACAGCTCATCGTGTCACAAACCTCTCACCTTGGTATAGGGCACAAACACTTGTGGAGTAAGGAATAACCCAAGTAAAGAAAATACTTTAAGCATGAAGAATTAAGTCAAGCTCAGCTCTACAAATGTGAAGGACAAAAAGAAGAAAAAGTGCTTTGTTTTGAATCCTGCAGTTCTGGATGCAAGTGCTCACACAAAATCAGGTGCAAAAGCTAAGCCTATAGAACATTTTCTTGATACAGTAGCATCTCTTCTACCCTGCTGCTCAATTACCTGTGTGGAAAGAAGATGAAAATCAGGGGAAGAAAACCCACACCACAAACATGCGCTGTCTCTCAACAACAGCAGGGATATTGCTGGAAACAGACAGTGCTGAGCACTAATTAAACACTGCTCATTAATCAGTTATTTATACAATGCAGCTGTTCTGCAACACAGACATGGAAACGTTGGAGACATTCAAGGGTCTCTTCTCACCCATCTCTTGCTCACGGTGGTGCCAAGGCCAATATTAGATTAGGTCAGCCCTGGCTTTATCCAGCAGAATCCTGAAAACCAAGGATGGAGTTTCTGCCATTTTACACGACAGCTCACTCTAGTACAGCACTACTTCAAGTGAAAATTCCCAAAATGAACCTCTCAAGCCATAACTTCAAGGACATTGTCCCTTATCATATTGTTCTCATTATGCAGCAGAGTTTGCCACCATCACTTTTGCAACTGCCAGGGTTCACATGTTCACATCCAGCTGGGGAAGCAAGATCTAAGAAACGATTTGAGAGGTTCTCAGAAGATAAGATTGTAGCTGGTGGCTACTGCGAAGGTTCATACCAGTGTAACGTCAATCAAACTGAACAAGCCCACAGAGCAATGAGTTTCTTCAGGTTCCTTAGCTCTGAATGAGCACCGAGCGACAGACGGCAGATTTTAAAGTTCTCGCTAGAGTTTTGTATCACGAGCACAGAGGCACTGCGGCAAAAGACCTGAACAGTCAAAATTTAAGCATCCCACTACTATTCACTTGCAAACCACACAATGGACGGTGGAGCCAAACGACCTTGAGGCAGACCAAAAGTTTGCGTGGCCACACTAAAACATACTCTCTAAAACAAAAAGTCACAGCTCAGGGCAGACTTGACGTAATCCTTGCAGCTATCTTTCAGCTGTTTCATGTGGGGTGGGGAAACACCGTTAGTTAAAGACGCAAAGCTTGGCAGCATGGATTAAGCAAACAAGATCCTAGAGCTGGTTCTACTTCTATCCCTGCTGAGGGGCTTGTGGCTGTGCCTTGTCCTCCCTCCTAATCTCATCCTCTAGTGCCTCAATAGAGGGGATGCTGTTTTGTATAAGGATGTTGTCTCCCACTCTGTGTGTGCAGGGTGAAGCCCTGATTTCCAACAGAGTCTTCATGCACTTCTATAAAACGAATAGTAACTCATTACTTCAACAACAACCCGCCCTCCAAGACAGCATGAAAAGCACCAGGTATTTTTCCTTCACTAAGTTATTGGTATCACATAAAGTGCAAACTTCTTTCCCCGCCCCCCCCCCCCCCCCCCTTAAAATGAACATTTCTTAGGCTTTGAAGCATGAAATAAGTAAAGCCCATAGAGAATGGTATTTTTAGCTTCCAGGATCACATGACGTGCCAATGGCTTCTGTCAGGATCATCAGTCTTGCAAATTTAAATTGATTGAAGTAGTAAGAGGGCTTGGCAAACATACCAAGTTGAAACATATAAAAGGCCAAAACTTCTAATGAGGCAGCACGAAGTTAATGCAGTCCTCTTTATAATGCTCGTAAACAATTCATATTAGCAGTGCTGGAAAAAGACTTAATGTGTTGCAGAACTATAAAGCATTTTTAGTCTTAGTTTTTAATTTTATCAGTTGTTTGGTTTTGGTTTTTTTGTTAATGTTCTGTCCTTTCCTGGAAAATGTTTAAATAAATCAGTCTCATTTGCATTAAAAACTAATTAATTCAGCACCACACAATACTTTCTGCTACAAACAAACAGCTGGATTGCTTGCATTATTTTTAGCCCAGATGGATGTGTAATGCAGTATGCAAAACAGGCAAAAATATATGATTAAATACTCTTACAAACCTGGATTTACACTAATCAAAGGGCAAGAAAAGCTAAAGTAACTGGGGATGACAGAAAAACTTGTACTGGCCAAGGTCAATGAAATAACAAATGAAAATCAGCCAACCTGCGTGGTTTTCCAGGATGTCATGTTTCGTTCTCCTTTAATGATTTCATGCTGTAGATATAATTCATCTACTGAAACACATAAGATGTGTTTAGGAAAAAACAAATGACAAAGTTATATATGGGCCAGATTTTCTCAGCTGCACCAGGATAAATCTCCAACAGTTCCAGTAAAACCTGTGGCTCTTCATTTAGGTAAAACAGGTAGAAAGCTCTCCCCGATTGCCACTGTTACTCTTCAACTACACTGGAAAAGGTAACCAGAATTTCTCATCAAGGCTGGTCCCTTTTTGTATTTAGAATATGAAAAATCAAAACTTTGTTCAGAGATACATTCTGTCAACTAGAGCATATAATTACGGCCAAACCTAATTGCTGGAAGCAGGTGACTTCCAGCCAAGATCCACTGACTTAAGCTTGAGGACACAAACCAAGGATAAGCTCTTAGAACAAGCTTGTACGCTACAAAAGAAGTTTGCATTTGCTCACGTGAATAAAAGAATAAAAAATTTTAAAAATCACACTCCCTTTTTCATTGATTGATATCTATAAATATTCACTTTGAGCTCGAAACAACCTTCCCCAGAGCAGGAACTGACCAATTTCTGTCCAAACATGGGAGGCCAGGAGCAGTGTTGGAGTTCATGGCAAGCTTGAGGCATAAATCTTCATATCAAAGGAGTCCAACCCAATGAGCATCTCCCTGGTGCCAACGTCGCTGAAACCTGAGGATACCACTGGTGGTAGTAGATGGCCTGAGCTCATGATTCACAGCAAGTGGGCTGCCTCTGAAGGAAATAGATAAACGTGGGTGCCTGTGACACTGCCAGGTGACCCCCAGCGACTTTGGAAGTCCTTTTCAGCTTGCCTCTCTGCCAAGAAATTTCCAGTCCTGGTAGGATTGTTTTTCTCTCATAGTACCATGGGTACCTGCAGCAGGTAAACACTGAAAGCAGTAAAGGTTGAGCTGAGTTTACACAAAAGGCATTTTAAACCTCTAATTAGAGATGTGATTTACCCCCTTTACTCTGCCCTTGTGAGGCCCCACCTCAAATACTGCATCCAGTTCTGGTGTCCCCACCGTAAGAGGGACATGGATCTGTTGGAAAGAGTTCAGAGGAGGGACAAAGATGATCCAGGAGCTGGAGCACCTCTGCTGTGAGGACAGGCTGAGGGAGCTGGGATTGTTCAATCTGGAGAAAAGAAGACTCCGGGGGGACCTTATCCCTGCCTGCAGTGCCTGAAGGGAACCTACAGGAAGGCTGGGGAGGGACTTTTTACAAGAGTGTCCAGTGATAGGACAAGGGGAAATGGATTTAAATTGAAGGAGAATAGGTTTAGGTTGGATCTTAGGAAGAAATTCTTCAGTACGAGGATGGCAAAATTCTGGACTATATTGCCCAGAGAGGTTGTGGCTGTCCCCTCCCTGGAGATGCTCAAGGCCAGGTTGGATGAGGCCTTGAGTAACCTGGGCTAGTTAAGGGCATCCCTGCCCATGGTAGGGGGTTGGATTAGGTGATCTCTAAGGTCCCTTCCAACCTAAGACATCCTATCATTCTATGATACTTTTATGTTTCATCTCAGTAGACCACAAAGCATACACATGAAGGAGACCTCTGGAGCCAACATACTAAAGAGAAGAGAATCCCTTGAGAAGCGGTTCTAAGGTACAGCTGTCCCGACAAAAATTCAGAAAAAAATTAGAGGACTATTGAATTGCACTCAGCAGAATTGCAAAAAAAAATATTCTGTGTTACATTTGAATGACTCAATCTCCCCCCACCCCCAACCAATTACAGCAATTTGGGGGTTTTATGCTCTTAAGTAAATAAACAACCAAAAAATGTCAGACTGTGTGTATAGCAGGCTACACTTTTGTTCAAAGGCAATTTAAATTCCAAGTTACCACAGAGCACTCTAAACCTGATCTCTGTTTCTGTAGTGTTTGGGTATTCAAGGCTGGGCAGCGCTCTGATCCTGGTTACACCTGCGTAAACCTGTCACAAATTCCTGTGCTGCAAAGGAGTTGGTCGTGAGCAGTTACTTCAGACTGAACCCAAGCTCACATTACACATCTCAGAGGGGAAGGTGGCACCTTAACAAGGAATTATTAAAAAAAGCATTTTCAACTTGATCAAACTGTGTATTCTGCATTTAAAAACTACTCCTACTGTCCACAGGAGCTTACGTGTCAGATGCTCAAAATCTGTGCTATAAATAGACTCCAGCAGCCTTCTCAAAAGCATCGAGACATAAGAATTGTCAGACACAGGGAGAACACCTAAATATTCAGTGATCTAATTTTGATCTCACTCACACAAGGTATACAACGGTGTATTGCTGTATTTTTTTTAACGGAGAGAGGCTTCATCTTGACACAAGATTACTACCCTATATTTATTCCTATTTTTAATCCTCGTGATTAATTATTTATGTTACATGGCATGTTTAAGATAAGAACATATTGCTGCTCTGGAAAAATGAATGGAGAATGCTTTCTTGCTTTTCCAGGTAAAAGAACAAAGACACAATTTTCTCCAATTTCACACAACAGCTCTGTCTTCTGTGATCACTAAATTAACAGCGCTGCTATCGCTTTTGAAACAGTATATAACATTTAAGATCATTAGTCAGCTGTTTGCTTTTCTACAGAAAGCTCAAACAAACATACTCTGCGAAGCAGCAGACAAACCCTGAATATATCCCAAGCGATCTGCTCTCCCTGTTCGGTTCTTTCTAGCCTGCAAGTTAGGATCTGCAGAAATTATCACCAAAGAAAGCAAAAGAAACAATTACAGGCATAGTGTAGATAGGTGAGTGCCTGCAAATAAGTACAAGTCAAGACCAAAATTAACTCACTTTATGCACCAGTAAGTACAGTCTATTTGCAAGCAGGTTCAAATGAGACAAAATGCTGCAATGGGAAAAAAAGACCAAGGGCTGACTCTGCAGCCCCGACTCAAGGCAACATTCCCATTAATTTCAATAGTTTTGCCTGAGTCAGGGCTCCTGCTCTAGAACCCTAATTACAGCTGAATAACCATCCCACAAAAAAATCTGCCAGCAGATCAGTACCTCTCTCTAAATCAAGGAACAGAGAGCAAGATTTTTCTTTTTGTCAGCTGCTTCTCAGTTCCCCATGACCCCATCAGCTCCAGCCGACGGGAAAATCACAAAGGGTTCATCACCAACACACAGACTCAAGCTTCAGGGCTCAAGCTAACACAAAATCTAGACGGTTCTGGAGAAGACAGTCAGCAGGCAGCTGACTTAGGGCATCTTCTCCATGCAATGCAAAATGGGATGGGAGGACTCCTTGCCAGAGGTTGTCATAGAGGACAAAAGCGAAAAAATTCAAAGTTTTGGTTCTGAAGGTGACTGACAGCTTGATGTTGGGAAGGGAACACAGGAAAGGGTCCTGTTTCATTTCCTGCAGTGTCTCCTACTGGCTCTGCCACACAAGGATCCCATGCTAAATGACCACCTGGTCAAAGCGTGGAAGATTTTACGATCTGCCACACTAGACCAAGAGTCCAGTTATTCAGAGTATTTCTCAGATGCCAGTTGCAGGAGTCCTGCAGCTACACCAAGCTCTAACCTCTAAAAAAAAATTTTAAAAAAAAATTTTTAAAATACTAGTGACAGTCACACTGACAAGAGAGACACTGATATTTATGAGCTCAAAAAGGGCCGGTTTAGCTCACTCAGTTGAGCATGGTGCTGAAACACCAAAGGTCGCGGGTTCGATTCCCATTCGGTCCTCGTGTGTTGCCTGATCTAGTTGAGAGGCGTCCCTGTCCATGACAGGGAGGTTGGATTAAATGATCTCTAAGGTCCCTTCCAGCCCAGGCCATTTTATGATTCTATGAAAAAATGGTTTTCAGAAACCAATACGGTCACAACCTACCCAGCCAGAGTTTGGTATGTGGCAAGTGATGAAGAGTTCAGCTTGTTGGGTTCTTTCTCCTGTGTGGCTACAGGGAGACACTTCCCCTCAGAGCCCATTTCTAGTGAGCTCAGGCCAGAAAGGAAATTCTCCTACCCAAGGTGGCAAGTAGTATATGCTATGGTAGATCTGCCAGCAGCCTGCTCTAACCTTACCTCAGTCACTGCTCCTTCTTCAGATGCCCTTTACAGCCTACTTACAGATTATTCAGATTTTTCAGCCATGGGTCAGTTGTCAGTTTGGAATTCCAACCCCTGTACCCTCCAGGCTTCCCACGGATACAGCTGCAAATCTTGGTCCAACTCCAGAGCGTTCTCATGCAGTAAGGACATGGGAGGTGTTTGATTTGTGAACCCATTCACTATTTTAGTGGCTATTCTTGACTTCCCAAGGCCTTGGGTCAAAAGGCAGTAAGCTAGATGGCCTGGATTGTCCAGTTTCAAGTAATCTCCTCAAAAATCTGACAATTTATTAGTTCTTCAGGACTACTAAACACATTTCCTCTGGTATTTAAACAGTTTCTTCATCACTGCTCATTTGGCCTCCTACAATTTGTTATGTAGGTGAATTTTTCAACCTGTGTAAAGATCAGGGTGATGTCTACAAAGCACTTAAATCTATCTCCAAATGGTACCTGAACTGCTCGCTGCATACCACATCTAACAATGTCACCATCTGTGAACAATATGCTGAGATGACCTCACTTGCAAACACTGGCAAAATACTGGAGAGAAAGATCACAAAAATAAGTTGCAAAGTTCATTTCAAAGTCACTGATAACTTTGCCAAAAATTTTGCCTCATCACCTGCCCAGCTCTGGCCTCGATCATCTCATAAACACAGAGGAAAACTAAAATTTCATCTTAACATATAAATTTTAAGTTCCTAACAGAGTAATGAAATATTCTATCTTAAACATGCCTCAGCAGTCCCAGCTCTGTGGAACAGTAAATTCTGAAGAGTAACGAGGTGGCACTGAACCAAGGCCTGTCTGGAACTTCTGTATCTAGAGGGATGCATTTCAAATCAACAATTTGGTCTGGTATACCCAGGAAAAAAGCACCAGTCTCACTTCTGGGAACGGGAATAGAGTTTTAAAACGTTACAGGGATCTTTGACAACTCTAGGTAGGAAAAAAAAAAATTTGAAAGAGTGAAAAAGCACAGACTTGAATAAAAAAGAGATAAGCAGCTGGATATAATAGGCAGCCTGTGTCCTCTGATGCAATAGAAGTACCAGACCAAATAATCAAACAGGCTACATGTAAGAAAACCAGGAGAGTGACAGTTGTCAAGACCAAATCTCATCAGATTAACGTTGTTTCTGTCTATCACAGAGTAAAGGGTTTGTGAACAGTGAAGGACAGGAGACATAACAGGTCTTGATGCCAGTAGGGCTGCTGGTACTGCCCAGCACCACAAGCCAGGGAAATGGTTTCAGTGGGTGGAAAAGTGCTGAAGGGCCAAACCTGCGGCTGCTATCAGCAGCTCACTGACAAACAGAAGGATGTTAAGAGTGAGTCCTTTTAACAATTATTATTTTCACAATAGGGAGCTTAATCATTATTTCTAAAATGGCATTAAGCAGGAAGGCTGAAGTACATTGGAAGAAGAACTGGAATTATTTTAACAACCCAGAGAAATCACCTGGAAAAAAGAATTACTTGCAAAAGTGAAAGGTTACTCTCACCCAAGCGGAGAATCAGCTGTACAGATGTCGTATAGCCACAGGTTCCTAGACAAGGACTGGGAGTTTAGAGGAAACCCCAAGTAAAGCCGAATCACTTGGTAAAGCATTGCCAAAAATTCAGAGGCTGAAGTGAGAGGGATAATCCATTGTACCCTAATAACGTGAAGTAATTCTTCTCTGCAGGGCTGTGCTACTGAGACCTCAACTGAAGACCTCGTCCAGTGTGAGGAACTGGATTTTAGGAAAGGTGGAGGCTCGCTGGATAGAGTCCAGAAGAAAAAAGATAGAAAGGAAAATTTCTAGAAAGTATGACTATAGGGAATCAGTGGAAGAATCTGGTTTGGATAGTAAAGATAAAGAAAAAGAAGAAAAAAGGCCTCAAGTTGCACCAAGGGAGCTTTAGATTGGATATCAGGAAAAAAATCCTTTACTGAAAGAGTGATGAAGCACTGGAAGAGACTGCCCAGGGAAGTGGTGAAGTCACCATTCATGGAGCTGTTCAAAAAATGTGTAGACATGGCACTTGGGGACATGGCTTAGAGGTCATGGTAGCGTCGAGTTGATGGGTGGACTTGATGATGTTAGAGGTCTTTTCTAACCTTAATGATTCTATGATCTACAGGATATTGCTGCAGAGGAACAGACCAGTCACAAGGTGACTAGGACAAGTATTGGGACTGAACCGCACCAGGAAAGATTTATCCATGAGGACATAACAGCAAGCAAAACACTAGGACAGACTGCCTGGAAGGACGGACAATCTCTACAGCTGATTTGATTAGACATGTATCCATTAAGAACGATATAGGTGACCCTGCTCATTAAGACACTAGTTATTTCTCCATACACCTGACAGTTCTGCGATCCTCTTTTCAGATGGCCACTGCTCAACCCTTGGAACTCGCAGAAGAAAACTCTCTAAAGGTAGCTAAATCCCAAACACTGTAATTGGACAAAACTTCCCCTGACTCTGAAATATGGCAAAAATAACAAAGACCACGTCAGGTCTGCCACTCTTTGCCGTGTAACTTCATTTGAGGAAAAAATCATTATTCACCTGGGTAACATCCTTCTCAATAAAGAAGTTCACAGCAGACTGACTCACAATTTGGATGCCTGTCCATGATTTTGTAAAGTTTTAGGACTATCTTTGTGGTTTTACACTTGCATCCTATCTCCACAATTACTTTAAAATGTTCTGCTGTAATAGAATAATCAGAGGCAATTATGGAAGGTCAGAGAAAGAGCAGGCATAATATATTCTGTTAGCTTCTTCTGACAGTTCATGATGTGGAGCTTTATTAATGTGTCTGGGACGCATCCCCCAGCCCACTTCAGCAATGCCAACACTCCCCGGGGGATGGCACTGATGGGATTCACAGCTTTCAGATCTCTCTTCCAAAAGATAAAGATAACAACTTTCAAAGAAGTCAAAGGGAATGAGAAACATTTTCTCAAAAAAAATCAAAAGGGGAGATGCAGAGCTGTAAGAAGAGGTGCTGTGCCAGAAGGATTAAGGCATCCTTTCACCATGCCAGAGGGATAAAGCTCAGTCCTGGTTCAGATTTGCACCAGAGGCTGCAACCTCAGCTAATCCAGCTTTGAGCAGCTCCTCGCTCACTCAGACCAAGCAAAGAGAAGTGGCTGGGTACAGTATTTGCCACTTCATAACCTTATGTAGCAAAGATTATAGGCACCGCTATGCTTTAACTTCATCCATCCATCAGGGCATAAGCTTCGAGTGAACCGTCACCATGGCCCGAATCCAGAGAATCAGTTGAAGGGGGAAACTCAGAACTTCTTTCTCTGCTCATCTCTCCCATCAAAGTCAGGCAAGTTCAAGTTCAAATTTACGGGCTGGTTGCCCTTTTCCTCTGATCCACTGCAAACACACATTTTATTTCCCCTGCTTCTTGCACTTTTAAGCCCTGATGGAGCCTTTGTATCTCTACTTTGTATCTCACTGGAAGATTTTTCAGGGGGCAAAGAGCTAAGCTTCTGATACTCTGCCACACTTCACAGCGAGAGCACATTTACAAAGATTGTACAGAGTGCAACTAAGTTGTTAATTATGTCTGTAACAATCAAAATAAAAAGACAGGTAAATAATTTATAAAATCTATAAAGTCACCTAGTGGCATGCTTCCAATCACCTGTTTATACTTCTGTCTTTATAATGAGACTGATCATCCTGACTGGCCTTATATCGATTTATTATTCTGTTCAGAAACGAAGGGAGGAAACATTTCTCCCTTGGACATGCTCCGCAGATCACTCCCCCTGTTCTCAACACCCTTCCCTTTCATGCTACAACTCACAAGTTACCATGATCACAGTTAACATCCTTGCCCGAAAAGTTGTAATGAATATGCGTTTATAAAATTCAATGAAGAAACCAATAAATGCTCCTTAATCTCTACTTTGTGTATCCTGCTCTCTCAGAGCTGTACTGAATTTACGGGTATGTCCTCACAGCCTTTTACAGGCAGGCATTGGCAAGTTGTGGCCCCATTCAGAGCCCACCACACACAACAGAGCTTCTTAGGGCTGTCACAGTGCAGAGCTGCCGTGGCACCATGGGTTCTTGCTAGGAGTTTGTGTGTACCTCTCCATCCATCGCAGCACCCCTAGGAATCCACCACAAACTCTGCTCCAGAATCCACTCTTCTTACAGGAAAAGGAAGAAAGCTGAAATGACTGAAAAATGCCTTGGGACTAGTTTTTTTTCTCAAGATATCTAGGCTTCTCTTCCGAAATAAGAGAAATTCAGCTTTATTTCGCATCCAGTTGCAAGAGCCGCTTCCTGGTTCCCATGAGCAGAGGATGAGGAGGGAACAGCAACCCAGCCCTCTCCTGGCCCTGCAAGGACCACAAGCGGCAAAGTGGAACAGCACTGAAGTACTCGACCCAACCTCACGCACATAGCCCCCAACTGCCCTTATTACAAAGTTTATGTTTAAACAGCACAGAAATGGGATAGCTGAATTAGTTTCGCTGGTAACTTCCAGTGCCTCTCTTCTCAGAGCTTTCTTACTCGGGCTCTCATCCTGGTTTTTCCTGTCATGCTCCCAGAGGTCAAAAGCCAGCTCAGAGAACCTGGCTGCTGGCACCTGGATGTTCAACTTCATGATGTGGTCTCTGCCCTCAAGGAATGTCTGCAAACCCATAAGGTAAAAAACAAGAGAGGACTTCATAAACCATCTTATACAGGTTTGCAAGCACGATCTCATCGGCCACTTCCTTGCACTTACGCTTACGAAAGCAAGACTGAACTTTGTATTTTACCTCCAAAGCAGAGCAGAGTCCTCCAAGCCGGCAGCATTACGTAAATCAGTTTCACACCAGTGGGGAAAGCCTAATAGATTTTGTAGGTCAGTGCTTCTGGCAGATATTTCTCTAAAGACCTTGTTTTGAGTTCAAGGGAAAAAAAACCACAAAACTACCCTTCAACTAGATTTTCGAAGGCATAGTCCAGTAGAAGTTAGTAAGAATGGGGGAAAAAACAGAAGGAGGAAAAAGCTCAATCGATTTGTTGTAAGCCAATCTGAAAGCGTTTCAAAAATTCAGGGCATGCAAGGACAAAATTAAAAAAAAAAATTCTAGCAGAGAACAACTCAAAAATAAAAATAGCACCAGTGGCTAAGAACAGTTCTTCAAAGGGATGTCAGACTTTACAATACTTTGCACAGCAGCAGTGACTAGAAAGGCTTCGCGTTGTCGCTACACGGCGATATTAAAAACTAGCATTCATCTCTGGGGGAAAAAAATAAATAACAAAAACACATACAGCAGTATAATAAAATGCAACCGTAGGAAGGTTGCTTTAAATCCTACCTATAAAGCCCTGGGGCATTTTTGCTTGTTCCGTGCAGCTACTACACTGTCAAATTCTAATTTTCAATACAGGTCAGGAATGTCGTAACTGGCAACGCAATGGATGGCACGGGTGATAAAAAGGATTTCTAGGAAGTTAGCCTTTAAAACAAACAAACAGAACTGGTGGCATTTCTTTATTGCCTTTTTTTTTTAAAAGCTAAGAGTATTAAATTTGCTAACAGACAAACTTTTACGCTTTATATGAACAGCAAGGTTTTCTCTCCCTGTGCTTCCAAGGAGCCAAGATGTCTGAAATGACTGCAGAAGCCTCTATCTCAAGTAATCTGCAGGAGAAAGAGAGAGAAGGTTACTTCTCCTTCTCTGGGCACCATGACATATTTGTGAGCCTAATAACATCCTTGCAAAGTAGATAAAATATTAAGTATTATCTCTACATTACACCAGGAAAGAAATAGAGGGCCAATAGTCAGCCGCCAGATTTCTGCAAGTACAAAATTAACCTCGGATTTATTATTTCAAATAAGAGGAGATGATCATCATGAATATTTTATAACATTTTCTGTAGCCTTAATAAAACAACTACATTCTCTCCATTTTTTTTTTAAACTGCAAAGGGTTCACAGTCATCATTTGTGATGCTCTACAGACCTTTACCAACAGCTGCACTTGTGGAAATTAATCTTTTATTCACCGAATTTCAGACCACAACCTGAAACTGTCATGTAGAAATATTTCGGGTTTTACTGCATCATCTCAAAGTCCCAAACAAAGGCAGGGGTACCCTGTGAGACTCCTGGCATCTCAGTACAGCCCAAAAAAGTAACCAAACTGTACGAAGCCAATATCTCTCCTCCCAGGCTAGTATTGTATATATGTGCTGGAAGGAATTAATAAATAAAAGGTGTGTTAGCTTCACAGGATGCTTATTTACACCAAACAGGCCAACGATTTGTGGGGTGTTTTTCTCCTCTTCTGTTTCCACATATACTAGGGGGTGAGGGGACCTGACTCCAAGACTTCACGGGAGTTGCTCTCATTCATCAGCTGAAGAGACGTAACCAAAGAACCAGCAGCGATTGAGACATGTAATTCTACAACAGCAAAATGGACAAACCCACTTTCTTACAGAATTGTGTCTTCTGGCCAGATTCTCCAGCGTCTCAAAAGCAATTAGACAAATTCGTGGAAGAAATACCCATCAAAAGCTACTAAAATAAACACGCCAAGAATTTCCCAAGGCACAGACCAATGAAGGATGGAAGCGCACCAGGAACCTGCATTATGCTCTTCTCCACACGTCTCCTGCCAACCACTGTCCTAAGCTGGATGTTAACTAGATGTACCTTTGATGACAAGACCCCAAAAATTTGATGCAGTACATCTCATTTTCAGGACTGAGCTAATTCTACAGCTTTCCCACTGTGGAAGAACCAAGAGGGTCCTGTTTTTCTAGCTGGCCACCCGTTTTTATAAGAGCTCCATGCCTTTCACACACTCTGACTCCTGGTAAATTTGCTTGGATTTGGCCAAGAGCTTCAAAAGTTACAGGGAGAGGGAGCAGGGACAGAGATATGATGTTCACATAAGCCTTGTTTCCTTAAGAAACCAGGTTAAAAAAATCAACAGATGACGAGTTACAAGACATTCTGTAATCTGCTTTTTAAACACCCAGGAAATGAGGTGCAAAGTGCTAACAGGGCATATGAAGATGTGTTTGACAAGTGCTCACATTAGGCAAAACAACACGATCTTTAAAAAATTATTCCATGATAAAAGCGAGAGCCAGCAGCAATTCCAAAGAGCAGGAACCTTCTCGCTCACAGACCTACCACAAGACACAGGGGCGATTCTTTCCCGTTTCAATCATCCCTTTTACGCTCTCCCAGACCTTAACAGACTGCTACAAAAATACCATAAATTATAGAGTATGAATGATGTCAAAGCCTGCTCTCAGAGGGAGGCTGGGAACAGCAATCATGTATTCTTCAGTCTGGGAATACACAGACACATAGCCTACTAAAAAAAAAAAAAAAGTCACTCCACTTCAAAGGCATCAAATATATTTGCATTTGGAAACTCTAAACTACAGTACCTCTCCACAGTCCTAAGTAGGGAAACAGAAAAACTTTGGGAATGCGAACAAAATGGGATGACTTGTTTTACCCGGTCACACACCATCCATCGCCCCCAGGAAGGACACAAAGGCCAACAGTCACTAAGCCACCAAAGGATTCTCCTGCTCTAAGGTGATCTTTTGCCAGGTAACAAATCATTAGGACTGCTTCACTGTGAGGAGGAAAAAAAAAAAAAAAAAAAAAGGTAGAGGAAATTATCAGAACCTTGATGCTGTTCTCGAGAGCTGTGTTCATTAGAAAATCCTAAAAAAGGGGCTTCATTTTTGCCTATAACTAAACCTAAAACATCCTCAGCTGTGAATATCCCATACCTGCAAGTAGCTTTGGAACTAAAGTACATCTGAATCCAGACAACTGAGGTCTGCCTCTTACTATTATTTGTAGTCTCAAATCTGAGGCCTCAGCTAAAATAGAAGATGAAACCCAACATCCATTAATAACGGAGAGTGATGTGATTTCTTTTACCCTCCATTCCCCTACGCAGGATAAATCCGAGAGCTACAACTCCCATTTATTTGCCTTCTTCAAGAAATAAACGAGGAACGTCTTATCTCCACGAAGTGCTATGACACTTCGCTATACTTCACAAATGCTTTACACCAATAATAATTAAGGGGTACATTTTTCTAAGAAGTGCCTCTAAAAGTCACGTTCACAAAATTTGAGAGCGCTGCAGGTAAATCACACATACATGCTCACCACAGTGATACTCCCAGGTGTCTGCCTTAGAAACTTTGCCTCTCAGAAGAGCCAAAGCTGCATCTGTGCACTGTGCAAATACCTAAGTTTAAGAAAGTTCTCTAGAGTCTGCCCACGTACAGATATCTCTTTGTCTAGATGACATCTCTAAGCCCATAGCTGAGGATGCCTGTCTACACGAAGACACTCAAAACAGTCGCTCTGAATTCACTTCAAAGCAGATGTGCCACAATGACACCGCGCAGACCTTAGCTAGAAATAGGATTGCTCTAATTTGACATAATTAACGTCCTTTCCGAGACTGAATGGGTGGAAACAAACAGGATGCACTGGAAATCCCAGCCAAGCAGCCTCCTCACCACTTTCATCTGCCGCAGTGCATCTGCGGGTAAAGTAAAAACTCAGCCTTTTCAGTCGACCCTCCAAAGAATCGGTGAGGTCTGGATCTGAGAGCAGAATGCAGATTCCTGGTGCCACGTAGAATCATCAAATTGTCAGGGTTGGAAGGGACCTTAAAGATCATCTGGTTCCAGCTCCCACACCATGGGCAGGGACATCCCCCACTAGATCAGGCTGCCCAGAGCCCCATCCAGCCTGGCCTTAAACACTCCCAGGGATGGGGCTGCCACCCCCTCTCTGGGCAACCTGTGCCAGGGTCTCACCACCCTCATGGGGAAGAACTTCCTAATGTCCAATCTGAACTGATCCATCTCCAGCTTCAATCCATTCCCTCTAGTCCTATCACTATCTAACATCCTAAAAAGCCCCTCAGCAGCTTTCTTGTAGCCACAATAAGGTCTCCTCAGAGCCTTCTTTTCTGCAGACTAAACAACCCCAACTCTCTCAGTCTCCATGAAGACACTAGGTCAGAAGACAGTTGTGCCTTAATCATATACCGAAGTCAGCCCAACACTCTCTGCAAGCGTTAGGCTTTGAGGCAGCATGACCACAGATAAATCCGTGGCCATTGCCAAAGGGTCTGCCATGAAGAATGACAGAAGGCAGGTCTTGTACTGGATGAATCACCTTGACAGGACACATATGGCTCAGCACACCAACAACAGCTCAACTAAGGTTTTTTTTCAGCTGAAAAATGTCTTTTGTTCCTTTCTCTGAGATTCGTTTTTCAACGCATGGGAAAAGTGACACTTCTTTAGTGACATTCCAGACACTTCACCAGTCTGCTTTTTGTTGTTGTTGTTCTCATAAGAAATGTTCTCAAAAAGTTTTCTTCTCTTCTGGTTCCTCACCTTTTTCCCATTCCATCCCACCCTGGGGAGAAGCAAGAATGGACAGAAAATTAAGAAATTTCATCAGATGTGTTCTTCTTTTCCATCTTCCTGGTAAATGCTAAGCTCAGTCATTTTCCACCTGCTCTTTGGGCAGGCAGCCTCACTGAGTACAGAGAAATGAGTGGTTTCTTCCATGCAGAACCAATCCTCCTCAGGTAAACATCCAAACTGTGGTACAGAAACACCACAAAGAGTTCACCTTCCTGCCAGCGTTGAAGAAGTTCCTCAGGCAGAGCACAGTGAGGCATCCCACTTACACACAAGCTGCTACAAATTCTAGCCCCTGTAACACACCGCACAGGAGGTTATTCCTGCTGCTGCAGAGGGAAACCCCAGTCGGCATCCACACAATTCCAGGACGGCAAACTCCACATGGCAAGCTTTGTCTAAGAAAGGATTAAAAAGTCCCAGGTTTCAGGTATATAAAAGAAAAGAGTCTTAATAACTGCACTGTCAACTGCACCCTAACTATGCCGTCTTACTTCAAGGTGCTGAATATAAATCACGCCGTGCGAAGTGATGCAATCACTTCCCCTGCCTCAGAGCACTCCGACAGAGAACATGTGTTCCAGCCCTGTTTCGTGCTTCTCTTACACAGGCATGGCAGCACGTGGCTTCAGTATTGTCCTTAGACATTCAGGTATATTGACAATGCCCATTAGCTGGAAGGGATCCTGCACAGTTGTGTTCCTGTGGATCATATGAAAAATCAGTTCCCGACAAGAAACTATTTTTCAACCGAGGTGCACGCCAGCTCCAACTACACCATTAATAACAAAGGTGTGTGTTAGCCCTCATCGAAAATGTCTCCCAAAAGACTAAGTCTCTGCAGGAAGAGAGATAGCTGCACTGTATATTGCTTCAGCAGGCAATTGCTCAGGCAAACTGCTTCAGTGCCATAAATGGCCACTTCTCAGTCACAATGCAAGCACGGAGCTGGAAGAGGCACCAGGCTGGCCTCAAGCTACAGTTTTTCTCACTCTGGATAGAGAGATCACTACCAAGCCTATCACTGGTCTAGCAATGGATTAGCTGGAACTGTTTTGGAGGAGTCACGTTGACCCATGAACTGCCATGGTGGTGCTTGCCTCTCCCTTCCTCTCTCCCAAAAAGCATAACTGGAAACTTAAATGAGACTCAAAACAGGCAGCATAGCTCTTCTTGCATCAGGAAAAATAGACCTGCCAGCTTTGAGACAAGGAACAATGTTAAGATTGCCACAAACAGTGGGAAACATCATGTCCCACTGTAGACCTGAATTCTGCTCCCTTGCCTTTCACTCATTAGGAAACCAAAACAGGAGCAGATCGGCTTCTCCTTGCCCCTGTGCAAGGGCAGCAGGGACACCTCTCCCACTCCCTCACTCTGCTATCCCGATCCAGGCCAGCCCAGCTGAATGTAGGAAAAAGCAAGTCCATTTTGTCAATCGTATTTGCAAGTGAGGTCTAAGAGAATCAGTATGTTTTTAAATCAATAACAGAAGGGTCTCCTCTGTGTGGCAGATATGCTGAGAGCCTGTAACATGTACACATACTGCTTGTTACCAGTCAAAGTGCCTGGGATGCTCTCACTTACAGTTCTACCATTGCTGTGTAAGCCATACCCTGGGTATCAGCTGGGCGTCACATTACAGATTCCATCTTTGTGCACCAAAAACTGCCATTCTGCAGACGGTCAGCCCAAATTGTAGGCCACCAGGGAGTGTTACTTCACCTTACTGAACAAAAAAAGATTCTCAGTCTCACTAAGTAGAGCTGGTCCACTTGCTTTTGGTGAATAATTTAACCAGCTGGTTAAGCACTCCACTTTTCCCCCCACCCTGACCTTATTTGCACATTTGCCACAATGAGACAGTGACACTTTTTTTTGGAGGCATTTTCATTATTGCCATCATCCAGCAGCAAATTTGTGGGGAAAACAATTCATGCCATCAGTTGTCAACAAACAGCCAGCAGGGAGCTGAGCAAAAGCCCATCACGTTCCAAACGTGCGGAAGAAATAACTGCAAACTTTTAAAACCACTAAGAAACAAAAAGGACTATAGGCATTGGAACGACACAAGTTCGCTCAGAGCCATCTGTCACTTGGGAATATTATTTTACCACATTTAGCAAGACCAGAAATGCAGCTGCCTGCCTGAGTGGATGAAGAAGGCGCTGGAAGGGAAAGAGCACTGGAAGGATGCGCAAAACAAGGAGTATCTCTTCTGTGCACTCCAGTGCCAGGAGCTTGTGGCATACCCAGGTCATTTCTCAACGACCTATACGCAGCTGCCACCCTCTTGGGAAAAACAAGGAGAGAAGGTGACACGCAGCTCCATGCTGCCAGGACGACACCAAGGTGAGCAAGCTTAAAGCCACCTCAGGTGAAATGGCCCGAGTGGGACAAAGCCACCCACGAGCTGTGTCACCTGGGAGCAGAAGACATGGCCCAGTCATCGCCACAAGGGTCAGGCAGCGAGGAAGCCTTTCTGCAAGAAAGGCTGGAGCAAATGAGCACTGGAGGGCAGAGCAACTGAAAAGCACAACTAGAAAGCTTCCAAGTTATTGAAAGCACCTCTACCAACCTTAGCACCAGGCCAGGCTCAGCGCAAGACCTTCCGTGCAGTCTCCAGCGGAGGAAGAGATCGCTCCATCAAACATTATGGCTTGTTCTATGCAATCTCTGGCAAATTAACATCCCCACCTTACTGTCTCAGGTTTCCCTGCCAAATAGTAATTTTTCTCAAAATCTTGGCAAACTTCTTTACAAGGCTGCTTTAAAGCTTGAGAAATAATTCTTCTTTAGACACGTAAGACTGGGAGAGACTTTTTGGCCATTAATTTCAGCCTTCTGCTAATTTCCAGCCTTAATTTATTCATGGCCTGTTCGTACCCGTTTCAGTTTAAATAACTCTTCTTCCCTACACTTCCCCGTTCACCCTCCCAAGATGTATTTGGAGCAGCAGCCATGTTCCCATCTTGGCTAGCCTGTGCAAGCCAAGCTCTACCAGTATTCTCTTGCAGGAGCAGGCTCCCCATCACCTTGTCCCCATGGTGTTTGGGATTTGACCCAAAGAGACTGAATCACTCCCTGATGAAAGGCCAAGGACTAAACCAGTTTCCTCTCCTGCCAAGTAATGAGACTCCTCATTCTCTAAAATACTTTGTGTCCCCCAGGGGAGGGGGAGGTCCCACACTCCAGCCACGAGTGCCTGGCCCTAACCCATTAAAGAAAACATACTTGGTCTTGCCAAAATTAGTGGTCAAAGAAGTATTTATAAAATCTGTTTTGCTGAAAGAAATTACTTCGAAAGTTATTGCTACCGGTGTTGATACACAGCCATAATATTATTCTTTTTTACTTTTGTTTGTTTTGCCTGCACTGAGAAACAAGCCTGCAAGGAGAAGCAATGACAACAGGACTGCATCCCACACCATGACACCCACTTGTGCCCCTAGAGCTGGTGGGAAAAAAGACTGTTAAATCTACAGTTTGCAATCCAGCCCCCACTGCAGCATATCCTCCCTAAAAGAAGGGTCAGGAGTAACTTCCCTATGGGAAATCCCTATCCGGGAGAGAAGAGAGGGCTTTGAAATAAAGTTTCTTCCAGCCAAGGCCCACACCTGGAGCCCCTGCAAACCCAATTACGTTACTAGGTGGCGCAGGGGCAGCTGCCACAAGTGGCAGAAGCCGAAGCAGCCCTGAGACTTCTTCAGCTCATGCAGAGGTTGATTCAGACACCACCACTCCCTCCCAGACTCCCTCCAACACAGCCTCATCCACCACAAATTGCAAAATGCCTTTCCTCAACTGCTCCTTTCACAGAATCATAGAATGTTCGGGGTTGGAAGGGACCTCAGAAGATCATCTAGTCCAACCTCCCTGCCCAAGCAGGAGCACCCAGAGTAGGTCACACATTTCCCAGTCTCTCCCATAGTGTGTGCTCTGCACGGGGAAACCGAGGGCTCTGCGAGCTGCTGGAGAGGCAGCTGGGTGCCTCCAGTAAAACAGACAGAGACTTTGTTCCTCTCGCTGGAGGTGACAAGCCATCAGGAGGGCATGGTGTTCAGCGAGCACGGAGATGATCTGGGTTTGCCATGTGACTCGTACTGCAGCAGAGCTGCTGGCACAGCTGCTGTAATAACCAGAAGAAAATTCCCTCCAATGTTTCAGAGTTAAGATTTCCCCTCCACAGCCTCTCACTCTGCTCGGAGAGCCGAAGTGCCAAGCTACTGATGCTGGCTCAGCGTGCCTGTAACCCCAGTTCTTATTAAGCAAAGCAATTAAGCGTGGACTTAACTTCACACATATTGTCAAGGCCCAGGCACTTAGTGCAAGTTCAGATTTAAGCAGATGCTCAAGTTCATTGCTTACTTAAGGCTTAACTTGCCAAATTAAACCACAGAACCTTGCTCGAGCTGTTCTAGGGATGTAAGAAAGCACAAAGCTTATTCTCTATAGTGGCTGTGCTAACATTAAGGACAGGTTCAAGCATTTCTGCCCAGGTTGCAAGCACCGTTCAGCACACACACTGCTGTAAGGGCTTTACAGCTCTCCAGCAGACACATGTCTGATCATGCAGCTGCATCCATGGGATGGTCACCCTGTGTGTGCCCAGGAGCACGGTCCCACTGCCACAAAGACACGAGACAGCACCCTCTGCTTCTAAGAGCTCACACAACTCCAGGGTTTCAAGGCAGGTCTGAAGGAGAGGAGACAGGAAGGTCGAAGCAGCATGGGACAACATACAAATGCTCAGAAGTTCAGCAAGTCCCTGCTGAAAGCTGTGATTCACAGTCTGCTGTGGTGGGGATCAAACCCTTCCAGATCTGAAGGAGAGACACCAGAGAGGTAGAAATAAGCTTTACATGTTAAAAGAAGCTCTCCAAGCACAATGAAGAAGAGAAGGTGATGGCCCATGCAAAGAGCTAGGAGAACAAGTGCAGCCAGTGTATTTTCAGTACAGTTATGCTGTTCTTGAGAAAACAGCATTACAGAAACACAGATCTGTGATGCTAAGAGCCAGGACAAGACATAGGACTTCGTGGATGGTGGAAAGAGCTCCATCAAAAAGACATTACACAGGCAGAAACTGCCTGACTTGAAGGTGAACTTGGCAAAGAAGATTAAAAACTTTGGCTGGAGCAGTTTTAATTCAGTGGAAGGCACAGAAAAGGTGTTAGGACAGACGTGAAGGAGAGGAACTTTGTACTGTGAAAGTAAAAAAGCCTTCAGTACTGAGATGAAAGGCAGATGGGGTGGCAGTTGGAAACAGATCAAAACGAAAGACACGAAAAACAAAAACACAAAAACTATACATACTCTTAAGACTGGAGGCGTTAAACATCATTGTATTAACAGCAAAAAGTCAGAGAAGAATGAGGTTATGGTAGAGATCAGGAGAGGGAACGGGGTTTGCAATTGTTTGTGTAGATGGAAAAGCTGGATCAGACCAAATGAAAACGTACACATTGAAACATGAAGCTAAAGGGGTCATGAACATGGAGCACCATCTGCAACCCCAGGTCAAAGACTGGAGCGTCTGTTCTACATCAGCCACATTGCCCTGGGAAATTCTGGAGTAATTCTGAAGAAATCTACTGGAAGAGAAACACAACACCTTTTCCTTCCCACAAAAGCCAGAGACCTCATACCTACTCCTTACAGTTCAAATCTAGGAATTGAGGGATCAAGCCTCCAAAGTCATCCAAAGGTACAGGATGACTGGGACCAGAAAGGGCCCTTTTCATCTCAGGAACAAGCTGGGGGTGGGAATCATATAGTGCTCCAACTCCTGTGTCTTCTTACAGAGGATATGGGGATTTTTCTTTTTTTTGCAATATATATGGATGCAAATACCAGACTAAAATACATGGTTTTGCTTAATCAGATGACTTACTGAAAATAAAAAAAAAAGGTATTTTCCTTCTCTAACAGCTTTTTTTAAGGATAAATAAAAATGCTTGTCTTAAAACTAACAAAAGCATCATCACATGCATATTCCAAAGTCTGAAGTAGGTTAGTACACACAAATATAGAAGATGAAGTGAAGGTCTCTAGAAAACACTTAAGTTCTGTGTAATAACAGCTCTTGAGCACTACAGATCTCCGACATTAGATTTCATGATCATTTGTGACCAGTCTGTAGCCTTCACACAGAGGAGTCTAGGCATGATCTGCTGCTAATCCATTAAATACCTGCCAACCCACTAAGGGAGGGATGTAAATCACCAGCTCAATTCACAAAGCCTTGGGCTTTTTTGGACATTTTCCAGGGCCCCCAAGAGTGACCAGAACAGCAGCTACCCCATCCCTTGCCTTCACCTTTCCTCCTCAAGAGGCATCTCCCTGTCCCCAGCTGGGTACATCAGACTGGGGACAAAGAGGAGCCTCGGGGAAGGCGGTGACCATCAGCAGGCAGTCATTATCCAAGTAACATCCCCATCTGGTGCCTACCCAGCTCTCTGATCAGACCTGAGGGGTTCCCAAAAAGCAGACAGCACAAAGCCATCCAGGGGATGACAGCTCATCTTCAGCTGCCCTCTTCCTCAGGCACCCCAGAGACCCAGGCAGGAGCGGGGTGACAGCGGGTGACTGCACGTACTACAGGTTGGGGCACGTGACAGGACAATGGCTCCTCTGCCACTGCGGAGGTATCTGGAATGGTGAGCACATCGCATGCCACCAGCACGCTGTTCTTCAGCAAAAGGCACCGGCGTTGTTCAGTTGCACTAAAACTCTCATTTGGGCAGCGGTGACAAAAATCACACATTCACCAGAACAAATGGAGGTATCGAGTACGTTAATAATTAGTTGTACAGGCTTCCCACCTGAAGCATTTACATTTTGACAGTGCTGTAGCTGTACCGAACAATTAGGTAAGAGAAAAACCACCAACAGCACTTAGAAGCAACACCACTTGAAGGCAATACCTCAGCCTAGTCGCAGGAACAGAGTAAGATCTCCAAGCCAGGACCTCCAAGAATGACGCAGTACCAAGAGGCTAGATGTTAAAACGTCCGAAGGACACCTGTTTGTTCCCCAGCTAGAGGCAGAACATCTTCATGAAAATCCTAACGTGTTAAAGCACTTCATAAACCCAAAACACACAGCCACAAGGATAAGGTAGTCATTCGCCAACTGCGAACACTCCAAAAATTATGATGCTCGTTCCAAAATTTATGAGATTGTTTTAAAGAGGATTCACAGTATAGAAGGGGTGCATGCTTTTCACTACCTGAGAGGACATGAGTGTTGGAATACTTTTGGGTTACGCACTTCCAGCTTTCCTCTTCAAGCATGATGTCTACAAATTTTACTTATTTTCTTCAAATAGAAAAACCTGAGATAGCTTTTCCTTAGCACCCAGTCTACAACAAAGGTACAGAAGGCTATAAGATTTGCAATAGAATCCCAAGGGCCAGCACTTCCGAAAGCCTTGGCCTCTCCCAACATGCTTTATCTAATTTCAAGCAGATGCAATTTGTAGCATCTGCAGAACCTGGTTCTGGAGTAAAAAAGCTTTCCTTTGCCCGGGCAGTGCTCTCCCGGCCTCCCTGGCACAGAGCCACTGGCGCTGCCAACACGGAATTCAGGTCTGCATTTTGATAGAGTGGGAGTGTTGCTGCAGTCTGAAAAATTGCATTCTGCCACTAAAGCACACTTGCAACAAAGTATTAAGCCATTATCCTCATCCTCCTCTCCTAAATCAGGCTGTAGAAATCCTCTGAAGCCACTGCACAATTCTGGACACAGGTCCCACTTAGCTCAGAGTTAAATAGCCCCCAGGGGCTGTCATGCAGCCATTCCTCCAGATTGCTCTTGAGCTTTTTTCCCCCAACTCCTCTGGCTACAGACAAACCAACTGACCTAATGTCCTGGTTTGAGTGAAACAACCAATTCTGTTCAGTGATTTTACTTTTCAGCTCATAACACCTGCCATGCTGCCAGCACGCTACGAATAAAATCTGAATAAAACCACTGGGCTTGACTGTTTGCTTTTTTAGCTGACCATTACGCGAACGATTTATTTTTTTTCAAGTGGTTTAAACACACAGCTTTCTTCTGCCATAAAAAGCCCACACATGTGTTTGTCTGATATTAGTTTATTAATTGTGTTTTGGCTTATTGTTGTATTAGAGCTGGAGAGTACTACACCGCCTGTTCTGGAAAGCAGTTCACCTCCTCTGATTCCAAGATCAGTTTAAATATGCAGAAGAAAGTCTGCTCCTTAGTGTTCACCTCACTCTAGGTGGGTTTTCTCTGATTTTCCTTTCCACGCCCCCTCTTTGCCTCCATGCCCTTGTTGGTTTTTAAGCTGTGGCATGTCACAGCTTCTGCAAATTGTAGAGTAACTATTAGACAATAAAACCCTAATGCATCGATTTCCTCGGTGGTAAAAATGAATCATTTCTTACATTAGCCTAACTTCCCCCGTTAAATAGCTCTACAGAGCACTGGGACAGCCACAATTTCAGAGAAACCGGCTGAGGTTCTCCCAGCTGCTGGAAACCCACTGCTCCTCATTAAAAACTTCAAAAGCAAAAAGAGCGAATTTCTTCAAGGACCAACTGCTTTAATTTCAGCTGCTTCTAGTAGGGTAAAATAAAACAAACAAACAATAAATAATAAAAATTTAAAAAAAAAAAAAAAAAAACCACCAAACCTCTAAACCCCAAGCGTCTCCTATTAAAACGGCACGAAGGAAAACCCCTCGGTAACCCCCCCACTTTTCTGGAAAAATCTAATTAGTTTTGTGAAGCAAATGAATAACCCGGGCGCTTCACGCCGAAGCTGCCGCCCGGGGGGGTCCCACCGGGACTGAAACTTTCGGGGTGCGGACCGCCCAGGGAGCAAACCCCCTCCCCCGGAGGCTAGTGGTTGGAAGGAGGGAGGGAGAGGGATGACAGGATGGAAATCAATAAAAAAAACAAACAGCAAAGGCGCCCGCACCCCTCCTGAGCGCCGGCTGCAGGATGGAGCCGCGGGGGACGAAGTTCGGCGGCCAAACGCCGTCGCCCCCGTCCTCCTCAGCTACCGGTGACCCGGCGGCGGGTGTCGTGTCCCCCCCACCCCTGTCCCTTCCCACCCCCAGGGGCGAACCGAGCAGGAAGCCCCCCTTGAATCCCTCACACGCACCCCTCAAGAGGTGGGGAGGGTATTTGGGGAGGAGAGGGGGGGCACCCTCGGGAGTCTGCCGCCACCTCCTTCCCCCCGCCCCGCTCCCCGGAGGGCCGGGAGAGGCGAGAAAGGCGCCTTACTTTTCTGACTGGAGTAGCCCGGGTAGTATCCATAGTAGCCCGTGATCCGCAAGATCCTGTCCTCGATGGTGGCCACGCCGTTGGGTGCTGCTTTCCCATCCATAGAGGGCGGGAGCCGCCAGCTGGGCGGCCGGGCGGGACGCCGAGCCGAGGGGAGCCGAGCCGAGCCGGGCCGGGCCGGCAGCAGCAGCAGGAGGAGGAGGAGAAAGGAGGAGGAGGAAGGCGGTGCGGGCAGGGCCGCCGCAGCTCCCGGTGCCGCCGGCTTCTCGTTGTGACTCCGCCGCCTGGTGCAGGACGGGCTCCGCAGCGCGGCCCCAGCCCAGCCCGGCCTCCCCCCCCATCCCCGCCCAGGGAGCGGGGGGCGGGCGGCACTTCAGTCGTTATTTAAAAGCAGGGGTGGGGGGGCAGGAGGAGGTGGGGATGGTGGGAAAGGGGCTGTTAGGGTCGGCTCCGGGCACCCCGGCAGGATGCGGGGGGGCACCCCAAACCCTCGCCAGGCTGGGGAGTGGCTGCCCGAGGGATGCGGAGTTGAGGTGAGGGGGGGTGTCCCTCCAGCCTGCGGGACGGCCGGCAGTGGGGGTTTGATGTGGGTGAGGGAGGTGTCCTGTGATGGTACCTGCGAACCGCAGAGCTGCACATCCCGGTCGGTGTCGCCCAGTTCCCCCAGGGGATGCCCACAGGTGTCAGAGAAAGGAGAGAGGCCAAATTTGGCTTCAGAGGACTCGGGGGGACGGGAAGGTTTCACCCCTCCGTGCTGTCCATGCCCAGAGGAGTCCTCTCCCCGTGTCCCACCCTGTGGGACACTCAGAGGAGAAGGAATACCTGCCCTCTGCCACCCAGGCAGGCTATACACCTGCTCTGAGTAAGGTCTGTCCATAGCACGTCCTCTAAATCCTTGCCTGCATTTGGTAAGAGGTGAGAAATTCACCGTTTGGCTCCATAACTCCTTCCAAAGGCCAATTCTGTCTTGGGTAACTGTCTGGCTTTGAATTTCTTGGCATTTCCTGCTACTGGTCCTTGTTCTGATTCTCTTTGCTAGACTAAGACTGTTAGTAACCAGCCTTTTTTCCCCTCCAAGATGTATTTCCACCTAGTAATCAGCTCACTCTTCCCAGCCCTTTCATTATTTTGTGGCTCTGTCATACCTTACCTTCACCCGCTCCTTTTCCATTAACTGGTGCACTGGAAACCCAGTCAAGACATTTCGTATCCCTTGCTTCCTCCACTCTTCACATTTGTTTTTCCCCCTTTCTGTGCTTGGCTAAATAAGCTGATGGCACAAAACAGCCTTTTATGAGCACAAACAAATAATAGATGTATTAAAAATAGCTGTCGCTGTGGCTTTGCACAGGGAGTCATTAGCTGGGTTGTGCCTGTATGGTGCTTTGCAGATCAACGTTTTCTGGTGTATAAATGCAGATATAATAAATGCACTTACGATATTAAATATTCTTTTGATCTTGATTTCTTGTCTCCTGCCATGCTGCTAGGTAATACTAAGGGCAGATACGAATCAGTGATAAATCAACCCCCTATAACTCAGGAATTCAAGGCATAGCTCAATCCACAGCTTCTTCATCCCCTTTTAGGCTAGCTATGAAACAAGATTAGCAACTTCTAGTGGTTTTCAGCGTAGAGGTGGGTTTTTTTTATTTGTCCAATAGAAGCACAGACTCCTGCATGGCAAATTTATGCCAACTGACAATAGACATTTTCTTCCCCCCACCCCAAGATTTCACAGACCATGGGACAGAAACAGCTGAGAGCCAGATCATGTATTGGTTATCTTTAAGAGGCGTTGGGTCAGTAGGAGCAGGTAAGGCTCTAACCCCTTCTTCAAGATTAAAACGCTCTGTCCTAGTTAGGGAAGCACAGCTGATGTGAAAAAAAAAATCTCTTGCCTGGTGTGTTGTGTGGAATCTCTGAATAAACCACAAGTTTCCCCCCCCCTTCCCAATTTCACCTCCAGTGGGAGTTGGTGTTATGAGAACATTACCAGCATTGATCTCAGCTTCAAAGTCAAATTTCAGGACTTAAAAGTGTTACTTTGAAGAGAAGGGAAGAAATGACTGGTTCATTTGAAGGTTAAAGTAATGTGCCCAGAAACAACTCTAAGCTTCAAAATTCTTTCCAAACACCTTAGTTCTGGCTTAATTTTTCATCTCCTCTCTTCCTTTTATCCCTAGGCTTTCAAGGACACGCTGTGCATGTTTAAACAACACTAGATGATAATATAAGCAAAACCATTCCTGAAATTGCTCCTGACCATGATTACCTTCCAACACTACTCTGTGCAATAGGTGCACAGTGATACCCTCTTGTCTCTTCGGAAGCTTGTAAGGAATTGCAGCTCCGTATTGTTTCTGCACTCGTACTATGCTGCCAGTTTTAAGAAAAATCAAATAGATTGCTCTCTCTGCAATTAGGCTTTTTGCACGTTACGGTTAGAAAAGTGCAGAGGAAGCCTAGCTGACTAAGATGTATGAACTACCATTTATTACCAAGAAAAAGACACTTACATGATTAGGGGCACATGGGACCTTATTTGTTTCATCTTTTCAAGTTAACAGGCTCGTCAAAGTCACTAGTTGCCTGAATATGCTACAGTGATTTTGCAGAGAGATTTAAGTATTTACCACTCTGTCACTAAAATCTGAGGGCTGATCCAGAAAAGAGCTTTAAAAGCATCAATTTAACCTGGAGCTTGTTGCACAGGTTGAATTTCTCCCAGACTCTACAAATCAGTATCTTTCTTTAGAGAAAGAAAGAGACTTATACCATTAATGGCCACAGAATCTGGCCGGGTTTTTTTCAGGGGAAAAAAAAAAACCACAAAAAACATATTTAACTGTAGGCCATATGTTTGCAAAAATAACCTCTTGAGTGAGAGAACAATGTAAATGTCTCCTGATCATCTTGCTGATTCTGCAGACAGACAGTCCCGGTGTCTTTTTTGCTGCTCGCAGCTTTCCCAGACAGCCTCAAATAGAAAGGAACAAGAGTCTGGGTGTATTTCACAGCTGCCTGTCAAATCCCACTGGATGGTGCTGTCATGAACCAGCGAGTGTCTGCAGGTGAGTTCAGCCTGAAGAGGCAGACCTTTCCTTACCTGCCTGTTTTCTTACCACGTCGGCCCTGGTTCTGTCTCAATGGGGCAAAGAGCACCATTTCCTCCTTTCCAATTCCTTATTATGCTGTGAGATATTCTAGAGACCCGACAGTGATCGTTCAGTATGTCCCCACGTTGGACAAACGGCCGGAAGGATTTAGGGAAAGACACAAGACCAGAAGGAAAAATGCTTAAGTTGAAGTGATTGCCTGAAATTCTAAAGATCAACCACAGGCTCTGAGGAATGCAACCCAGTTCTCCTGATTCCTGTGCCAGTTCCCTGTCCTTCTCCTTCACTACTTCATCCTCCTTCATGTGCCTCCTCAGTCCGCCTGAGGTGAGAGGATTTCGGTCCAGGAGCAGAGGTTACTGCCAATCCTGCCATCTCGTCTCTTTTCGAGGAGGTTCTGACCTAAGCTGTTATCAGCAGTGAGCTATAATAAATAGAGGGAGCTTTGGTCTGTCAGTGCCCATTGCATTCTGAATGCAGTTTACCTATTAGCCTGCAAACATATAAAAAAAGAAATAAAAAAAACCTGCCACAGCAAGAAATGTTTAATGCCAAGAGACTTTTTTTTCAGTGAAAAATTAATTACAAGGTGATCACTTCAAATTAACTGTTTTCATTCTAATAGTCTTTCCCTCATTTTTCTTTTTTTTCTTTTTTTTTTTTTTTTTTTAACAAGAATGTGTCGCTTTGGCTTGGACTGCAACTTAGCAAGAGTCTTAAAAAAGCCATGGCGAATCAGACCTCTTTCTGGTCATTTGGAGAAAATTATTTTGCCTGTTACGGGCCCAGTTCTCCTCTCTGACAAGTCATGCTGGTGTAAAACTAGCCTAAATGTGAAGAAGTTGGACCCATAGATAGGGAAAAGAAATTCTGTAGCACTGAAAGTTCTGACTGCCTTGTTTAGTGGTACCCATGAAAGTCACTGAAGCACAGCCAGGTCCTGCACACCCAGCCTCACAGCAGGGATGAAGGATGGGCTAGTCCCTCCCTTGACATCAAGGTCAAAAAGGACTCATTGATAATATGAAACCATTTAGTGTAAAGATGCCTGAAGCTGGCAGCTTGGTTTTAAGAGGGTTTTTTTTCCCCTCTCTTTGAAAACTGGGGAGATGCCATCTTGGAACAAAATTTGAAGTCCACTTCCAAAGTATTTCAGAGCATCACCAGATATTAAAAGGTTTTGATTTGGCAATGAGCTAGGCAGCTTTTGTAATGCCAGTTGATTTCATTGAAGGGAGGCAGAACAAGAAACAATCAATTTTTTTCTGAAACTCAGGCACAAAGATGGTATTAAGGATGGAGGAGAAAGCTGCCAGAAAAATAATGAAAGGAATGTTGAAGAACAAGCAAGAGAAATGGGAGTGAGTGGGAAAAGAAAGAACAAAGAGAAACAGAAATTTTGGAAAAGGAGGATGCTGTCACACGGGATATGTCCATGCAGACAGCAGAACAGTGACAATACAAGCTAGAAAAAATTACTGTCCTCATCCCAAACTAGGCTGTGGTTTTCACTTCTGAAAGGTGGAACAGCTTAATCCCAGCCCTTAGAACTCATTGGTGCTCTGAGCCTGCAGCAGGACATGGGGGCAAGAGGAGACACAGCCAGGGCTGAACACGTACCTCCCATGGGCAGTGCCTGAAGAAATGGCTTGTGCACACCTTTTTCCTTATCGTGCACCAGCAGTCCAGGCAGTAACACAGCTTTAAACACTCCCCAGGGGACAAAGCCATTTGTATGAATATGTCCATGCTCTGATCCACTTAGGGCACTTGGAAGACAGAAGGGTAGTTAGCATTTGCCCCCAAGATGTATAAAAACTAAAGCCAGCAAGAAAAGAGCTTTCAGGATGCTCGTAATTTTTGTTTCTAAATAGCAAAGGGAGGTAGTTATTCCACTGAGCCCATGCTCTCGAACATTTCCTGGAAATATTTATTTAGCCAATTTATTGATGCCTGTTTCAAAGAGAGGGGAGAGAGACAGAGAAGAGATTCAGTTCAAATTGCAACTGGCTGTTGCACACATTTCTTCCGTAAGGGTCATCCAAGGCACCTCTGTTCAGCCTCCACTACAAAAAAAAAAAAAAAAAAAAAAAAAAAAAGTAACAGTTACAGAACTCCATACAAATGCAAATAGCACATGGCTAGCGTGTGGTACCATCACTTAAGACAGTTTGAAACCCGTTTTTGTGAAGTACTGACCATGCCTTTTGCCTTCCTTCTTTGACGGCTAGAGTTCAGCTGATGCGCTGGTTTATACCCATTGCTCCAATTTTCAGTTCCAGCTCCTTCAGCAAGGTCTGAGAGTGACAAATGGCTACAAGTAGGTTCTTATACCATTTTCTGTAGGCCTGTGACCATGTATATCAGCAGAAGATCTTTCCTGAGAGCAGTGAGAATTGGGGTAGACACAGTCTACCTGGATTTTCAGATTCTAGTCTGACTGCAGTGGTAGGGATAGGGAAAGAAAATCATTCTTTGTAGAGGAAAGAAGTTACTTTTTTGGGAACAAAATCTATGATTGTATTTCCAAGAAACCTTTTTCCTGCTAACACCTGCCCTTCCCATTCATCCCAGGATCTGATCTCTGAACAGCTTCAGTGTTTAGGTGGCATGGAAGAATTGGAGTTCTCCACTACAACTCAAAATTCAGCTGTGATGAGACCCACACTGATTTCTTGAGCATCTGGTAAGGGTTTGTGTCCTTCTCCCTCTCCCTGGATTTGGAGGCTAGTGTCATTCAAAAGCGAACAGGCTGATGCACTGACATGGAAACATCTGGATGGCTGGTGTTCAGGACACTGGTGCAATGTCAGAAATCTCCTCTGCCCTGCCGTCATCTATGCCAGTTTTTCAATTGCTTTAGACATCAGCAGGAAACACAGCAGGACCCACACAAAAGAAATCTGCGACACTGGGCAGTTTTACAAAGCAGCTTTCTTGTAGATAATAAAGTCCTGGCTCTTTCAATATGTCTGAACCTACAAAGTTTCCCGGACGGTGTTTTGAGGAGATCACATCACTTTTCATGAACCCGTTAAGAACTCAACAATCTCTACTACCTCCTGGTGGCAGAGATTTACTCTCTGTGTGCACTCAAAAGATCTTGATGGAACAAGGCCTGATCATCCAACATCACTCAAGATTTTAGCGTCTTCAGATCAGCTCTATAACCCATTAAAACTCCCAGTGATACATAGGGTATTACCTGAGCAGCAGCTGTCCGGTCTAACCTCAGCTTTTCCTTCCCACACTTCTCTCTGCCTACATCACATCAATTCCTTTAGGTTGCTCCATGCTTTAGCCAGTTAAGCCAAAATGAACAATCTCCTCTTCTACCTCTTTCCTTTTGACACATCTTGTGCTGTTGGAGAAAGCGATCTCCTCTCCGGACTCACTCCCCAAACTATGGAGATTACAACAAGCAACATGGCAGCTCCAGCAATAAAATGAATCCTGTTCCCCTGGCTTTTCCAGGTCCTTCAGATCAATATGATGTAGGATGATGGAGGTTCAGCTTCTTCTGATGTCCTAGGCTGAATCTGTACCTGGTGCCTAAAGAGAGGAGTAGCCTTACTGATCACCTCTGGCTCAGGAGTGAGAAGCTGGGTGATAGGATGGTGTGTGCCCCTACAGCTCTCCAGTCCCAGCTCTAGAGAGAAGAGGTCACAGCTACTTGTGTCCGGCGTCCCATTAGACAAGTTGTACTTTCATTCCAGATGTCTTCCTCACGTGAGTCCTCTCTGCTTCTCAAGGTGAGTTGGGGCTCAATTCATGGCCCTGAACATCAACAACATCTGGTGTCAAATATTTAAGATGCCGTGGGGCATCAGAAAGAACTGCAGAGCACTGGCAGGAGGATTCAAGGAGATGGTGTTTCTGTGCTGGCAGCTGGAGGCCAGGAAATGTTTCATAACAGATCCCACATGGCTCTGAAGTTCAGTGTGAATCAAGCCCTCAGTGTCACCACTAAACTGTATGACTTAACTGGGGGGGGGGGGGGGGGGGGGGAGGGGGGGTGGGGGAAGGAAAAGTAATCCTGATGCTTCTAAAAGACAGGGATGTTCCATCCTGAGTCAGGTGTACTTCCAGGAGGCAGAAGAGCAGGTAGCTGTGTTGCCCCAGGGCTCCTGGATTTGCTGACTGAATTATCTGAATTGCACCTGGGAGCGTGTAGGGCAGCACAACTCAACACAGGCTGACAACAAGCACTAAGTGCACATGCATGTGTGTGCACATACCTCCCTTGAAAATGCGCTAGCCAGTCAGAAAGATAAATTATGTGGAGAAAGCAAGGCCTCCCAGGCTTATGATAGTACCTCTAGCTGTGCTCTGCTTTTCCTGCTCACCTTGGGGGCCTGGGTGCATCACCCTTTGGAGGAGTACAACTGCAAACTGAGCCTTTTTTGCTTTGGGGAATGATGTTTTTATGGTGTGAACTGTCTGTGAAGGTGAGGCCGATTTTTATCTTTTTCTTTCCATCTGTTTACCGTGCTGAGCTAAGTCAAGCAGATTGCAATCGGTCTGCACTGCCCATCCTCAGCACACTGCCTCTGTCACATCGCCAAGCAGCACTGACATCCCTGACCCCTCTCCAAAAGGACCTCATGAACTCAGATTCCCTGGATTTCCTCCAGTTCAGGTTTGTCATGTTTTTGCACCTTAATAGTGTGACAGATCTGGCTGGAGCTCCACTTACCCTCTCCTTTGGGCTCATACCTGCCACGTTTGTAACCCGGTGCTGTGAACTCTCTTCTGCCCCACAAGTGGACACGTAGGACTTGTGATCCGCTGCTAATGCTGCACGTGTAGTCCCTGCAGCAGCACTGCATCACACCCAGACAATCTGCCAAAGGAGCCCAGGCACCTTCCCTCAAAGGACACAGTGAACTTGACCCAGCCTCCTTATTCAGGTCTCATCACACATTGCGGCCCCATTACCCCGAGTATGCAGTCCAGTTTCCCTCATATGCCTCAAATCTGGGATGTCTCATGACAGGACATTAAAAACAAAACTGAAAGGGTCTGGCCAGCACCCTAAAAACACCGTGAGGTTTTTCAGTAATAATTGCTGAAACACCTATTTGGAAACTTTATTTTTCTGCCTTTCCAGCTACTTCATAGCCATGGGAAAAAAATTACATCAAGTAGGATCATCGGGCAAAGCCTGGTTTGTAACATCTGGTTTCTCTCTGGAAACTCCTTGGACTAGACACACGTATAGGAAAAAGAAATCTGGTGTCCCGCTCCCTCTGCTGGTACCATTTTTCAGCCGATGTTATGTGCCAAAGACAAAGAGGTCCAAGTGCTCTGTTTTCCAATGCCTAACCCTGGCTCTGCTATTTGGAGACCTGTCACTGTGTCCAAGAAGAAAGCTTGGAAGGGACACCAGCTCTCTTTTGCAAACAGTTTTCCAATTAAATCCAAAGTGCCCAGATAGCACTGAATGTTTTATGGCTGCCTCTGAGCTTTCTGCTGGAGCTCTGCTATTTGGAGATCTATTTCTGTGTCCAGAGAGAGACCTGCTACTATCCAAACTTTTCTGCTGGTGTTTTTTCTTGCTTCCACAAGCATTTCAAAATTCACACGCCTTCCTTCAAGATCACCTAGCCTGATTCTTATTTCGTTTTAGTGCTCTTAAAGGTTGGGAGTGAACACATGTCATTCCCCCCTGCTCTTTAACAGTGTATTTAAAGAGCTGATGCTAACGAGCACTGGGCAATCCTTTCAGTCTGATATTCTTATTTATAATAGAGCCTTTTATCCCATGTTTGTCAAATGCTACAGATCCGCTTAAAATCAGTTAGAAAATGAGGTATGTTACCTCTTACCTGTAAGAACAGGCAGGGATGTCTCTTCCAGAGACCTGGATCAGGTGTGCATCTCCAGATACTAGTGTGACAGAAGATTACTGCTGCCCTTGAGAACCCAGGGATCATAAAACCATTGAGAGCTGCACCTGAAACACCATCTCAGGAGGTCATTGCAGCCAAGTCTTCCTCATGGGTTGGATAATCAGCTCTACCTGTAGCCACTCTATACCTGAAAAGACTCCCATAACAGAGTCCATCTGACCCAGAGCACCAGGGGATCAGTCTTAGATGCTACATTGTTAAAAAATCATCTCCTTTCACCCTCTTTATCACAACAGTTTTGTTATGGAAGATATCCTTGAAGGTGATCTATAGGACCGCAAGGAAAATGGCAATGTAGTTCTTCCTCCAACAATTCCACATATTGCATTGAAGTAATTTAAATATAGTCTTCAGCATTTTTACATGAGCAGAGTTTGGTTTGTGTATCTAACAGGGCTTGTCAAACATCAGCACAGACTCTGCAGCCAGAAAAAAAACTACCATATTGAAATACTGCTCCAGATAACCTCCAAACTATTTGCTATTCATCACATAAATTGTTAAATCTTTCATCAGGAACAGAGTCAACTGCTAATGTCTTTAAGTACCTTCTTTTTAAATTGTAGTACTTTTTTTTCCAAAATAACACAACTTGCTACGACCACTGTTTTCAGCACCTGGTGGTGCTTAATTTTCTGCTGCTCCTTTTGCAATACTTGAATTTCTATCTTTATGAGAACCCGGTATTTTTCTATACTTAAAAAGAAGAAATGCTCAGTTCACAGCCAACACTGCTGGCAACATCAGTTTTCAGTGACAAAACTGGTACTTGGGATGGCACTAAATTCTACTTGAAAGAGTGCCACAGAGAATTGGCTCTGTAAGAGGGGCTTTATAATTTTTTTTTTTTTTCATGCCATAGCCCAATGGTATTTGGCAGAAGTCACACTGCAGGGTAGGAAGACTCCTGTCACAGCCAAAGCAAGGCTGGGTTTCTGTTTGAAGTGTAACATGGAACTGACACATTTGCTAGTATAATCTCTAAAATAAATAAATTTACTAATTTCAGAGCTGTGACTACTATACCATTGAACTTCAGAGCAGTAATAACCATTTCCTAACATTTGGTGCAAAGAATAAGGCCTTCCAGCCGTTTTTCTTTGTTTGTAATAAATTACCTCCCTGCTAGCTGTTTGATTGTGGCATAAATCAAATGTTTCCATTTCAAGGAGATGTCATGTGTATCTGAAACTTCTGTTGCTACTCGTCAATTTATTACACTGAAAGCAGAGACCGTTAATGTTGAGGTTACAAAGTCAAGCACTAAAACGTTCAGAAACACCAGACTGAGATTGTCTGTGCCATCAGGACTGTGCAGGATGAGTTTTAATAACCTGTTGAGATGATGTCCCATACGCAAACTGGTGGTTATGAAATGGCTCTGGCCAACAGCTTTCCCTTTCCCACACAGCTGCCTCATTTCCAAAAGTTCTATTCTTTATGGCTAGTTCAAAGGATGGCTCTTCCCTCTGGTCCTCCCCTTACCCCTTGACCTGGGCACAGAGCCATTCCCATTCTTCCTACCACACACATCTCCTCTCATGTCTCTAGGACTTACCAAGTAGCACAACCTCAAAGCTGGCTTTTACTTATCCCCCTGAATTCAACCTCATACTCCGCAAAAAGGCTGTACATTATTTTTCCCACGAGTCTCCTACCTCCTAGAGGTGCTGACAGAGTGGGAACAAGCTACCAAGTCACCTTTTTTCCACAGTTATTAGTCTATGTGAGAGCTGAGCCCCCATTTTCAGCACAGCACCAAACCTCTGCACTGAACAGAACACGAATAATCCCCTCTGTGGGACTTTTCTGGTGCGCTCATGGCAGGAGAAACTGTGAGTTTTGCAAACAAAGTGCAAAAGCCATTTTCCTGACTTCTGTCCTCACAACACACTGCGAACGTCAAAAGGCCTCACTGCCCTCATTTTACACACGGGGAAGTAGGTGCAGAGACAAAGACACCAGTTTTCCAGATACTTAACTGTGCTTTAGCGCTTCATATGTTCAAAGCACAGCTCCCAATGGCTTCAGCTGTAGCATGGAGACAGCAAGACTTCTGCAAATCAGGCCCAGTGGGTGTTTAAGTGGACCTCACAAAATAAATCGCTGTTAATCACTAACGGCACAGGAAAAATGGGAAGTAAGAAACTTGCCCATCATTCCTCTTCCTGCTTTATTTGCCTTGCCTGGCAATGAAACACTAACAAACGGTTTGATTTCTTAGAGCAAATCTTAACAGAACTGCAGCCCACTGTTTGGTGCATGTACCACCCTGTCCACTCAAGAGAGCATTTGCTCTGCACTAGGAGAAAAAGCAGAGGCAAAATGATATGCTACGAAGACATGCCATGAATGCGTTAAAAAAAATAAAAAATAATTTAAAAAAAAAATTACAAAAAAAGCACAAATACGAGAAACCACTTTGGAAAGTAGCCTCAAAATGCAACCTCAGAGATTAGACAAACATCAAAACAAACCCAGCCGAATCTATAATAAGCAGAATTACTCCCACAGCTGAGGAAACATTCATGGCTTTCAGCACTTACAGTTCCTTTTCAGCGTAAGTAGTGATTGATGCCAGTTGTGTGCCGAGTCTTGGCAATTGTGTACCAAAGGTCTGGACCATCTCCCCTCCTGCCCCTTCTCCACTCTGAACCGCTCCGTCTTGCCCTGCTCCCTTCTGGATATGTTTCTTTTCAGGACACCGGTGGCGTGCTGTTCCTCTGCTTTTCCAACACTGAGCCAGAGAATCCAGCTTTGCTGACTTGATCACAAGTTGGGCTTATCGCCTTGTACCTGAAAAAATTCATCTTCTTACAAGCCTTGTGTAAGTCAGTTCCAAGGAGAACTTGTCAGAAAGGGTGAGAAGGATTATCATGCCTTCCTTTAGCTGTCCAGCATGCACATATCTAGCCTGAACTGAACCTTTACGTTCCTTCTGTAATCAATGGAAAAAGATAACCTGTTCCGAAACGTGCTTCACCCCATCCTAGTCGAAACGCCTCAGGCAGGTGACATGACATTTTTCCATGTGATTGCTAAGCCACATCTAAAAGGACTTTCCTTCCTTTTTTTTTTCACGTATGTCTGCAGGCTTTTCTATAAACAATGTCTTAGAACAAGTTCCTTGCTATAAAATGCATATTGTGAAAGGAAATTTGTTACTCTAAAACCTCCCACTTGACCACTTATTAGCACCCCTTAGTCTCTTCATTACGAGAAACAATGCCCAACTGCTCCCTTAAATCTTCTCCATGCTACTCCTGCTCTTACAAAACTCCGTCATACTTTTTCCATGTTAATCTCTATTCCAGGCTGAAGGGTCTTAATTATTTCACTTTTCCTCATACAGAAATTCTTCCACATCTTTGCCCATCTCTGATGTCCTTCACAGCGTCTTTCTCCAGTTCTGCCCATCTTTTTTTCAGATGCGGGAGCAGCACTGCACAAAATACAGCTGCAGGCACACTGTGGATCTGCAGAAAAAGCCAAGTGATAGCATCTGATTTGTTATTTATTCCTCCCTAATAATTCCTCCCATGCTGTTTTCCTTTCTGACTACTGCTGAGCCTGGATGTGTTTTTAAAGGTGTTGCCACAGTGTGAAGATCTCTTTTTCTGGATGGTAGCAGCTAACTTAAAGCTTCTCCTTAATAAATGTTTTGTAACAATATATTCCTCCGCATTTAGTACCTTTGAATGCCATCTAACATTTTACCGCCTCATTAGTGGTGACGATCTAAAGATCCTTCATTAACTATTTGCGTGTGCTCTGCATTTTCACCACCTTGAAGAGAAGGAGCCTTGATGACACCCTTAATAGATGCTTGCCTTCTAGGGTCAAATCCCAACAGGCACTTGAAAGAAGATTAAACAAAAAACTTTCTAAACAAAAAAATCTCTGACAGCAACACAGTAATTTCCGTGACTTGTGACTCAAGGGAAGCGCCTGGCTGCCAGCGTGACTTTAGGCCAAATTTTAACTCCTCTTGCCTCAGGCTTCCTCAGCTGTAAAACAAAGATGCATTTATAGTGCATGGCAGAGGCCAGAAAACTTCCCTCAACCATTTTCACCTTCAGCTTCTCAGGCTGCCAGAGCTCATGGATGTTCTTAGGATGATACCCTGTCTCCCCAAGACTTCTGGTGGAGAATACTGAAGTGACTCATCCAAATACACAGTTACTCTCATCATGTTAAAAAAAAAAAAATCTTTATATAAACTCTTGGTTTATAAGCTCCCTTAAGTTTTATTCTTTATATAAGTAGCTTGTAAATGGTCTGAGGCATGGCACAGTACAGGTTAATCAGCTTTCGTTGTAAGCAAATACTCCCTCCAGCCTGATCCCCAATGTCTTACATGTGATACAAGTACAAAGCATCACTGCTAGTTAGCAATAATAAAAAAAAAATCAATTAAAAAATAATAAATCCACATTTCCTCTAGAAATGTCCAATTTTTTTTTTTATCCAGAGCCTCTTTAGGAGGTGAACTAATTGAGCTAATCATAGCTCAATCCTACAGTAAAGCAAGGCACACCCCACCCCATTCAGAATTGTTTAGTTTGGGCTCTTAGGAGGCAGAGGCTGCCAGCAGCATGGGCAGAGGATGATTTATATTCATCACAGGTTTTCATTTCAGATCTACAAGCTACTTACTCCAGCAGCCTGGACAGCAAAGGGCAATACTACATGAACAAGATGTGAAGGCAGGAGAGACCACCGGATCTCCAGGCCAGCTCCAGCGAGGCTCCCTGTCTCGCTGACACTCTGTATTGCCTGAGAAAGGATTGGCTGGTGCCAGGCACCACCGAGGCTCCCAGCAGCCCTTCCAGGAAACCGCATTAACATCAGCAGCCAGAGACTGTCAGTTCCAGTCTGCTGCCCACGGGATGTGCCCCGCCAGCGGTGGGTGAACGGCAGCATAAGGTGATCAAAACCAGCAGCCGAAGGCACAATGGCCTCAGCTACTAGACAGCCGCAGCCCCACTTTAACCCTGCTCCTGTCCAAGTGATCAAAGCTTCCTTGTCACACTGCAAGCAGGAGCTGCTCTCCACTTTGTCCGCATCGGGTGATATGCGGACAGCAAGGCACGGATGTGAGGCTGTGCTTCTTACCTGCAAGCTGACGTGATGAGAAGAGGGATGCTCACAGGATCATGCCAGAAAATGGCACACAGAAAGCTGTGACCCAACCAGACAGTTCTCCTTGTTATAATCAGCCAGTGAGCCTTGCCTCTGCTCCAGCATCTCCCCAAGGGGAGTGTGGGTGCTGGATCCTCAAAGATTCCTCAGTAGCTTGCTCCTAGCCACGCTGCCACCACACAAAATCCTCATTATGGTGCAGAGCTCGAAGGGTCACTCACTACACAGTGCATCGGGAGAGCTAATGCTGACGGATGGGTTGCTCAGTACCACAGCATGATGAGAGGCTGTGTAGGGACTGGGCTAGCTTGGCTCTTGGAAGCAGAACAGATACATTAGCTCAGTGCTTTGACCATTCTAATTAGCCCAGCAGAATATGGTTGCATCCATGAGCTGAAAAAGCTTCACAGAATCACAGAATTGTTGAGGCTGGAAAGACCTCTGAGATCATCAAGTCCAGTCTTGATGATCAGCACCATCACATTAGCTAGACCACGGCACTAAGTCACTTAAATGCCTTTGCAGCACTTCATGTATGAATAAATCAAAGGACCTTCACTGTTTAGAAGGGAAAAAGGAAAGAATAAGTTGAATTAAGCAACTGGTCTGGTCAAAGATAAACCACAACCCACGCAGGATATTAGAACATGGCCTTTCCCTGCCCGGGATTAATCTGTTGCTCCCAATAGAGAATAAACTCCATACCAAGAGTAGGGAACAGGCTAGGTAATTCAGCCTGAATGCAGAAAACATCTCACTGATGTGGTGTGAGGGCTTACACTTCCACCCCCATGCACCCTGACCATCAGGAGAGTCATATGATTCTTGTCCAGTTTCTTCTCTTGGACCTTTTCTGGAGAAATTAGTAGAAGTTGTGAATAGACATAAAACAACCCAACTGTTTCTTTTAAGGGAAGGAAGGAGTAATTCCATATAGAGGGTGGCCAGTGCTGGTTTATTGCTCCTCTTGCTTCTCCAGCTGTCCCTCTGCCAAACGAAACCCACCACAGAGACTGTCTGCGCAGTGTTAAAGAATTTAGCTTATAACCAAACGAAAACATCCCAGCACTGTTTGGGAAATGATGGAAAACCTAAGTAATAAGAAAGGAAAAAGCTACACCACAGTAAAGTGCATGGAGAGAGTTTGTGAGTCTCTTTGCAATCAGCATCAAAATCTCTACCAGCACAAGAAAATGAATGTAAACTGAAAACGTTAGTCATTGTTGAACGAGCTACTTAAGGCAACAGGCTGGACAGCTCAGCTGGTTCTCCAACACTCTTTTCTTACCCAGCAATTGTGTGCTCCTTGCTATTCCAGGGAGTACTGTGGGTATGCCCACATCATACCAAACAGGAGTGCTCAGTATAAAAACCACATTGAAGCTGTGAATAATATGCCCAGACATTTTGTTACTGATAGTCTAACTGAGATCTAAAAATAAAAGTAAAAATTAAAATAAAAAAATAAAAATAAAAAAAATAAAAAAAAAAACAATTAAGGAAGTCTTGTGCTTATTCTGTAGCTACACAGCGCAGGTCAACTAAGCCAGTCTTTCTGAGCCTGTGTTTCAAGATTCACTTGCACTCAGGGAGATTTGGGAGCAATTGTAGTAGCTTTTACAAACTAGTAATTTCTCTATTCACAGTTCAGATACTGATAGTAAATATGACAAAGAGGCACTAAACCCCCATCCAAATATTGCTATGCTCAGAGTAAGGCAAACTGGAAGAGAAGCCAGAATACTTATGCAGACCATGTTATCAGAAACATTTGAGAAGATTGCATTTATAAAGAAAATTCTTACAGTCAGTTATTAGCCAATAAGTGGAGCAGTTCATTGGCAAAGACACAGTAATACACAGCAGGCTGCTGGAGCTCTTAGGGAAAATACAATTAACTTGGTAACAAAATTAAATATAGTAGATCCATAATAAGTGTGAGCAGCTTAGAGTAAACCCAAAGGGAGTATTAAGAATTCAACCCATCAATCACCACAGCATGTAACCACCCCCGGACAACATTTCTAAAAACCTTTTTTGTAGTTTTATGTCTGTTTCAGTTACTATATGAAGAAAGCTGATCTTTGGCTGATTTTTAACTGCTGTGGGTCCCTGAATTTCAGCATATTTCAGAAATACTGCTTCACGCTAGTCTATCTCTTTATATTCTTGATCTTTATACACATATCAACGGTTGCAGCAAGCCCACCAGATATTTCCACCTCGGCCAAGTGATCTTTGACAAGATTTTCACCAAAATGTCTCACTTTCTTCATCTATAAAATGTGGATAATGACACTACTTTCCATTATGAAGTGCCTGGAGATCTAAGGCTGCTTAATGGATCTGTGCTGGTAGTGCTGCAGCCAACTCTGCTTTTATCTAACCTAAAGCAATCATGAGTAATTCTACAAACTTGGTGAAGTTGTTAAGGTAAAACCCCAGCAGAAGAGAAGACTGCATCTCCACTCGCTCTGAAGAAAAAAGTGTCAGGAATATTATCGCAGCTTATAGAAAACAATCCTGCATTAAAAATTGCTGCCTACTCCGTCTTACTACGATAATCAGGTTCAGGCTCTGGAGTGGTTATTTGAAATTACAACACGTTCACTCAACAACTTGTCATTCTTTGCAGCCTCCTTTCTCCTCTCTCATCTCCAGGGACAGAGGAACATGCCCTGTCTCAGCCCCACAAGGAGAGTCCTGCTCCCAGCACACTTCAAGGCAACCTCAAAATACAGTTCAACTAATTAAACTGCCCTCAGAGCCATGGAGCAGTTTGCTTCCCTCACCCTAGATGAAGCTCAGCACTGACACGAGTGCTCTGGTACTCTTGCCAGCCCAACTGTTCACAGCTCTGGCTAAACTGATGCTCCTCTGAAAAATATAATCGTCTCTTCTTCTTTCTGTTCTAGATTGCATTATCCCAGGTAGTAAGAAGTATCTTTAAGTGAAAATATCAAGTTATGCTTCCGAAAGATACTGAGACTCCAATGATAGTTCATAGGATCACCTTGTACTTCCGAAATCCTCTTGGGGTGTGTAGCTCTGGCATGTGCTGATTCCCTTTCCCCAAAGAAACCTGGAGAACATGCAGTTCCCAGGAATCCATACAAGGGTGGGGAGATGTGTTACCACCCACGACCTGCAAAACTGAAGAAAGCAAGAGCTGGCACTTGAAAGAAGAGGAACACCGGTTTAAGATATCAATTGGTGAAACACTTGGTGTGAGCCCTGTCTGAAAAGCCACCACTGCCTCCCTCCCCAACAAAAATGAATGCTACCTCCAGCTGGAGTAGAAATCAGTCCTGGTGGGCACAGCGAGGGTGGCCAAGGACTGTCTGTCACATACAGCTCTTCAAAACAGCTCATTGTTCCCCACGAAAGGTAGAAAAGCAACAGCTCTTATCATAGAATCATAGAATGTCAGGGATTGGAAGGGACCTCGAAAGATCATCAAGTCCAATCCCCCTGCCAGAGCAGGAATGCCTAGACTATGCCACACAGCAACGTGTCCAGGCAGGTCTTGAATGTCTCCAGAGAAGGAGACTCCACAGCCTCTCTGGGCAGCCTGTGCCAGGGCTCCGTCACCCTCACTGAGAAGAAGTTTCTTCTCGAGTATAAGCGGAACCTCTTATGTTCCAGTTTCAGCCCATTACCCCTTGTCCTATCAGTGGTTGTCACCGAGAAGAGCCTGGCTCCATCCTCGTGACACTCACCCTTTAGATATTTGTAAACATTAATGAGGTCACCCCTCAGTCTCCTCTTCTCCAAACTAAAGAGCCCCAGCTCCTTCAGTCTTTTCTCATAAGGGAGATGCTCCACTCCCTTAATCATCCCAGTTGCCCTGTGCTGGACTCTCTCCAGCAGTTCCCTGTCTTTCTTGAACTGAGGGGCCCAGAACTGGACACAATATTCCAGATGGGGTCTCACCAGGGCAGAGTAGAGGGGAAGGAGAACCTCTCTCGACCTACTAACCACCCCCCTTCTAATACACCCCAGGATGCCATTGGCCTTCCTGGCCACAAGGGCACACTGCTGGCTCATGGTCATCCTGCTGTCCACCAAGACTCCCAGGTCCCTTTCCCCTGTGCTGCTCTCTAATAAGTCATTCCCCAACTTATATTCGAACCTGGGGTTGTTCCTACCCAGATGCAAGACCCTACATTTACCCTTGTTGTATTTCATTAAATTTTTCCCCGCCCAACACTCCAGTCTGTCCAGGTCTCGCTGGATGGCAGCACAGCCTTCTGGTGTGTCAGCCACTCCTCCCAGCTTGGTGTCATCAGCAAACTTGCTGATAGTACTCTCTAGTCCCTCATCCAAGTCATCGATGAATATATTGAATAATACTGGTCCCAGTACCGACCCTTGAGGCACTCCACTGGATACAGGTCTCCAACCAGACTCCGCCCCATTGACCACAACTCTTTGTCTTCTTCCCCTTAGCCAGTTCGCAGTCCACCTCACTACCCGAGAGTCTAGACCACACTTCCTCAGTTTAGCAGCAAGGATGCTGTGGGAGACTGTGTCAAATGCTTTACTGAAGTCCTGGTGGGCACAGCGAGGGTGGGCAAGGACTGTCTGTCACATACAGCTCTTCAAAACAGCTCCATTGTTCCCCACGAAAGGTAGAAAAGCAACAGCTCTTGTTGCAGGCAAGCACACCAAGGCCAACACCACCATCTCCCTGGAAGCTTCCCAGGTCCTCGCCTCAAGCTCTGTCTCTGTCACAGGGATCTGTTGGACATGGAGTGAGAGGAGACTCTGAGGACAAGGAGGCAGCAGCCTCTCGCGGTGCCCAGGGCAGGGCTGGGACTATCCCCCGCCTCACAGCCAGCCCTTCGAGGCAGCTGTGGTCTGAGAGAGCAGGTTGGGCTTCTTTTCTTAGCCATCTCCATTCATAAATCAAGGAAAGCACTAAAGCAGAAATTCCCACAGTAGGAGTATTTTAAACTCAGACAGTCTGCACCTAAGGCAATTACAGAGAGGAGCTGTTAATCACCCAGCAGACAGGGTAACCTTTGAGAACTGTGGGATGAGAATTTGAGGAGCTGGAGTGAAAGCGTTGGCTTGAAAAGTTTTGATTCCAGCACTGCATTTTCTTTGGAAATATCAATCCAAGGTCCACCTCCCCACAGTTTCCGCTCTAGGTCTATTCAGCAATTATACAGAAAAAAAAAAAAGCCACAGCCCACTAACCATTGGTATTAGGAAACCTTTTTCAAAGGGAAAGCCTGCACCAGTTGCTCTTCTAGAGAGACAAAGCAAACGTTTCTAGCCTCCATGATGCCCTGTGCATCTGGAAAACACACATATTGACTGAGAAATCTGTGCGAAAGAGAGCTGTTGTTTCACCCAGAGACCAGAGGCTGTTTGCTCCCCAAACCAGGGCACACAGTGAGCAGAGCTGCTATGGGTGACCCTCCAGCAAGTACATCCAGCACCAGGAGCATGTCACAGACTGGTGGTGAGAGCAATAGGGGAAGCGTGTTTCCAATCCAGGGGATGCTGCTTCAACTCCGATAATGCAGCGCATCCTCCAGGACAGACCAGAGTAGTCCTTTTTCAACTGAATTTGTAGAATGATTTGGGTTGGAAGAGATCTCAAAGATCATCAAGTTCCAACCCGCCTGCCATGACAGGGACATCTCCAGTAGACCAGGTTGCTCAAGGCTCCATGCAACCTGGCCTTGAACACTTCCAGGGATGGAGCAACCACAACCTCCCTGGGCAACCTGTTCCAGTGCCTCACCACCCTCAGGGTAAAGGATTTCTTCCTTAGATCTAGTCTAAACCTACGCTCTCCCAGCTTCCCATTACCCCTCATCCTATCACTACAGGCCCTTGTAAAAAGTCCCTCCCAGCCTTCTTGTAGCCTCCTTTCAGGTACTGGAAGGCTGCTATAAGCTCTCCTTGGAGTCTTCTCTTCTCCAGGCTGAACAAACCCAACTTTCTCAGCCTGTCTAACACTCTAAGGGCTTGAGAAGAACCTTCACCTTTTCTCTCTTCGTTTATACAGTTGAAGCTGACATGACCTCACTTCTCTTAGTGAAACCAAGACATACCTTCCTTTCCCTCCTCCCCCTTTCCTCTTGCAACCACTATCAGCATTCAACCCAAGGATTAGCAACAGATCCAAGGCAAGGGAAAAATCTACAAGCTCAGCTCTCTTAGGTCAGCTGACAGCTTATTTCTCACCCATTTAATTCCCTATTCCAAAGACACAGCAGTGAGTGGTCCATAGCCACTCCAATAGAGATGTGTTAGCTGGTGGTGTTGGAGATGGTCCTCTGTTCCTGGGAAAAAAAACCAGACCCCTGAAAGCTGTGCAGATGATACAAAACCCCAACCGTAATGGATTGAAGTATTTCCAGCCACTGGGATCCTGCCTTGATCCCAGGCTGGCTGCTGCAGTGATGGGCATGGAGATGTTCACTAGGGGTTCGGTCACAACCAGGGAAGGTCTATATGAAAGACACTATTAACCTCAGAAAACAAGGAATCAACTTTGTGTTGCTGCCACCCTAAGCAGCACTAATTCAAAGGGGCAGGCAGGGTGCATTGGCACTTTTGCCATGAGCAGTAATGCCAAGAGGACGGCTGGTAACGCATAGCCTGCTTACACCGAGTGAAACAGAAGTTTGTCACCTGGGACTGTTCTTCAGAGTGCAGCTCAGGTAAAACCTTCAAAAAGGGCAGCCTTTAATGTTTAATTGAAATAGTATCTTAATCACTGAGGAGCCCCTGGGCCTCACACATGAGACATTCTGATTTAAACTGTATTATCTGAGCAGCGTACCCAGCTCCAGAGATTTATGGATGACCTTCCTCTTAACTGCTGGCCATAAACATTTGAGCCAACAGCCACTTGAGAGTGCTAGCTGAGTCGACTCACGTGCATGCAGGAGAGGGGGTTACTCTGATTCAGACAGGCTTCAGGTCATCCCCTAAATACACCTAGTTAAGCTAGCTATTTCACTAAATCACTGTGCCAGCGCATGCATGGATCTCAACAGCTTAGGAGAAGGGTATTAATTTTTAATGCGGAGCTGCAACTTCATTGATGGAGTGCCATCTGTAATATTTAGCAGTGCTGCCGTGCCGCAGCTACGCCAGTAACACCTCGCCAGCTACCACAAATAACTTCTCAGATTCAGACCCAGACTACGTGTTTGGTGAGTTACTCATTTCGCTGCAGAGCAGTGCCAGCAGCCTGAGGAGCAACAGCCGTGGGCTTGGAGTAAATATGGAAGGAGCTGAGAATAACAGCTACTCACTCTCTCATGTTATAGCCCTTTACATTGTGCACTGCTGTCACGTTTGCATATGCCCAGTGCAAAATTCTCAATCCTATACTAAAAAGAAAGTTTCAAGGAAGAAGGAAAGATTCTTGTTAAAAAATTTGTTTATGACTAGGTCAGAAAGTCCTTTCAAAGACCAACATTTGCTGCCTTCAGTATTTCTTCCATGTATCCTCTAGAGGCTGCCCCAAAATTCCCCGAAAATTACAGAACCTCTTTGGCACAGAGAGAGTTCATAGATACACCTAAAGAATGTCATGAGATGTTGCTACTTACGGGCTTCAGAGAAAGCCTGTACTGCTGTTCGGAATATTGTGGTGACCCTCCTGGTACCTGGCAGCCTTCTGAGAGAAGTAGTTTCTGCAGTCCCAAGAACTTCATCTGGTTTCACTGTCTTCTCAGATATGTCTCTTATGTATTCCGGAAGACCTTGAACTCATGATAGGAGTGAGCACAGGGTCAAAAAAACACAAAACACCCAAACCATAATCCTCTCCTGAGTTTATCAACAGAGCTTCAGTCCAGCTTGAGGCATGACCATCACTTATTAACACATGGCTCTTGCCCGAGCTGGGCAATGAAGCCTCCTTCCCTCCATGGCCAGGGCTGCACAGCGCAGCTCCAGGCTCCCTGCTGACAGAAAGGTTTTTGGTTTTTTTTATACACAAAGGCAGAGTTGCATTACAGCCCATCCTGAACCCAAGGTGCAGCAGAGTCACCCCTAGCCCAGCTCTCCTCTCAGGGCACCACTGCCACCACATTGTTGGGTTTTTTTTCTATTTTTCCCTCCTTCAATTCCCAACTTTCTCTGTAACCAAGATGGAACAGAGCCATATTTATTCTTTGCTAGGTTTGTGATAAAGAGATCGATTCGTAAAGAGCTTACCACAGGCTTACAAAAGGAACTTAATAAAAAATCTCCCTCTCTTTTGTCTGATAACTGAAAGCTGAACTATAACTCCTCTTCATGGAGGAGCACACTTCTTGCGTTAGTCAAGAAGTTATCCACTTCTTTAAGCATCCTCTCACTTAACCAAGCTCTGTTGAGACTCTTTTCCGTAGAAAGCTTTCACCACCCCTGAACCCCTCTGTAGCAGAAAAGACCTGTGGAGGTATATTGACCAATCTGAGCTTCTCTAACCCACCCCAGGTACCACCTTCCTACCCAAATAGCCCAGCTGAAAATAAAGAGAGAACTCAGAGACTAATGGGCTTGCTGGTATGAAGGCAGAGCAACCTGCCCATAAGAAGTTGGGACAACGATATCCACCTGAATCTTTGCCAGTGTGAATTGAGTCAGACCCATCACAGCTGATGGAGCTCTGCTGATTAATAAGATAAGGGTAAGGGTAATTAATAAGGTAGGGTGAGGGTAAAGAGAAGTTTTAATTTGGGCTTTTTTTTTTTTTCTAAAGGACAATGCCTCTGGGATTGGGTCCAAGATGTAGCTAGATACATGTGCTGGAGGGTATCAAAGCAGCCATTAACTGGATCCTTAAAGTCCCTTCCAACCCAAAACATTCTATGAATTTTTAAGGCCAGACGTGGAAAGCACCTGAGGGTATGGGTAAAAGCCATGCACTGCCACTGCTGTGAGTGCTCTCTGGGGAAGGGGCAGTGGGCAGGAGAGGAGGGCATCATGCTAAATCTGTGCCTGCTTCTGGCTGGGTTTCCATCAACATCCACCCCAGCGGAAGCTGCAATGCTCAGGGGAATCAGAGGGGATATCAGTGACAGCCCAGCACTTGGGAATTATGGAGGAGAGCCCAGAGCTGGACAAATGGAATCAGATTCATGGGCTGTGAATTTTCCTTTGTCCCAGGCAGAGTGCAGACACCGTACAGCCCTGCCTGGGGCTCAGGTCACTGCCAGCAGCCAGTTCTGCCCAGTGCATTGTCCCTACCACCCACATGGCACCTCGTGGATTATGTGCTTTCTGCAAGGAGTTATAGAACATCCTATATCAGTCAAAACCAAGAGAAGACACAACTGTAATTATTTTTAAAAATTAGTATTTGTGCTCTCAGGGAAAGTCCAGTTGTCACAGCAGAGTAGATCACAGCAGCATTTGATCTATAGACTCTAAAGCTACTGGTGAACATTATGCTCTTTACAGGCAGTTAGATGCCTCTTTGTGTCTGTATCAAACAGACTGTTGCACTTGCAGCCTTTTTTTTTTTTTTTTTGAGGACTCTGCTTTTAAATAAACCATTAAAATCATGATTCAGGCTCCAGCTTCACCAAATAACCACCACAAATGGACAGATGTGCTGCAAGGACAGCGTGACCAGGCCTATGGTTGCCAAGAGTCACCACAGTGTTTGGTGACATCCTGCTGCAATGTCCCCATCCCAAATGAGGTCCTCTCTGGGAGAGCAACAGAGCATCGCTGATTGAGACAAGCTGCCCCAGCTCTTCAGCAGCATATTTGGATCTGTGTTCAGAACCAGGGTATTTTCTGCGCCCTGAAACACAAACAGCCAGGATCCAGCACTCACAGCCTCAATAACATCAAAGATCTCCAGCTGAAGATATTCTATGGTAGCACATAAACCCCAGACTGAGCCTACACCCATATTTTCTCCTGGGATCTTTCCCCTTCCTTACATCCTACAGATCATCGCAAGTGCTTCTCAAGCAGATACCATCACTTTCTAATTATGATGATCACTTGAATATGTCAACATGGCTAGGGCTCCCATCCTCCTTTGGTGCAAGGCAATAACTGCAGCTGATGCTGACCTGAGCAGTTTGTCGCTAAGTGGTCTTCAACCCAAGAAGGCTCCTGAAGGAAGATGGAAACCACCTGACTGACCAGTTCCCACGTGCTGGGCAAAGGATCCAATTTCAGGGGACTATCCCTGTTGGGTGCTGGTTACCAGGAAAAGAATCCAGAATGGGTGGCACCTGATGGGATGCAAGCAAATGGTAGAGCTGAGCCAACTGAGGCTCAGTTTATTCACTGAGTCTGGTGCATCTACCTACCAGTTTACCTACCTGAATCTGGATGGTTTCCAAGACTTCTTCAGTTTCTTCTTCCCAACAAGACGTCCTGGAGGATACCATGTCACCACCAAAAGCTGTTTCATGACAGGGTCCTGTGGCCACCACCTCCCCACTGCCTCAACACTGCAGGGGATCCCAAATCAGCTGCATCCACAGCCTGGCCGGGAGCTGTCAATGAGCAAGGTGGAGAAGCAGGAAGCAGATCCGCTCTCGCTGCTTTGTACATGAGAATCAGAAAGTCTATGACATGCACTTCCAATGCACTGCTGAGCAAAGAAAGGGGTCTCACTTGCCTTGAAGTGGTGAGAGTTTGAATTATATACAGCCTCTCTTTTTCCCTTGAAAAGCGTCTGTTAATAGAGAGAAGTTGGAGGGGAGCATCAGACAAAGAGACATCACAAGCACGATCCTCCCCATCAGTGGAGCTGCCACTTGCCAGGAGGGTTTCTCATGCAGCCTATGCCTGTGATGTGCTATTATATTTTATGAAAAGAAGGGTAAAATGTCACTTTTAGAACATCTTGGCTATTTCCAAAGGATTGATGCTATTATGGCTCTGAGATGCCATGCAGTGGGGACAGCTTCCTGCTCCCAAGCAGCAATTCAGCAGCCAGCTCTTTGAGGAGTCATCTGAGCCAAAATAAAACCCATCCCAGACTGAAGCAGAAGCTCCGCATTTGGCAGATTTTGTCCATCAGGGCTTCCCAGAACCCACCTTGAAGTGCCCAGTCGTTCATGAGAATACACCTCAGGCTGTATGGGCCGGGAAGGGATGGTGAAAAGGTTCTCTTCTCCTGTGATAACTGCTAGACTCATCCCAAACTCAACCCGCCACAGGGCAGCTCCTCCCCTGTGACCTGAGCAGCCTCTGCTAAAACCTTGGGAGCCCTTTCAGCGAAAGGTTCCTGACAGCATCCCCCTATTTGCTCACGCTGCCTGCATGGTGCCGTTTCATGGACAGGTGCATTCGATCCTCAAGCTGTCGTTCATGCTGCGCCTTCCCCTGGTGGTTGCTACCAGGACTTTGCCGCGACCCAAGCCACCCCCACAAACATACTGAACTTGTTCTCCTTTATTTAACCTCTCCTTTTCCTGTGACATCTGCAGCAACGTGAAGAATTGAAACCTCATCTGTGTCCCAGGTCAGTCCACAGCTACTAAGTCATCATTCCACTTCGACAGGAGCTTAAAAAAGGATCCATGAAACCATTTGTTTTGTGGTCCTTTGTTAGACACTCCAAGTTTCTGGTTCAGCATCCAGTTTCTTAGGACACCAGCCCTGCAACAACTCCCCTCTTATCAGGAATATTATTTTAAAAGGCAGAATAATCAAACATCACACACAGGTTTTCTTTGCAGCGTTGGGAAAGAAAGTCCCTTTAATCTGATATATGGCACACCCTGATCAGGTACGGGAAGCAGGAGGGAAACCAGATCAGACAGATTTTGCTTTCATGTGGTTACAAGATAAATCATCGTCCAGGGCAATGGGTAGTAATTGTAACTCCCCTTTCAGTTTTACAGTACATCAGAGATCTGAGAGGGCTGAGATTGCTCAATAGCTATTGTGCCTTCCAGGCTCCAATTACCCTCCTCGCTGCTTTCAGTATCAAAGGCAAAAAAAATCGCTTTCTTCACGCTAAATGATCCGCAGAGTGGAACCAGATGGGCAAAGGGACTTGGAGAAATTATCCTTGGCTCTGCTGCGCCCAGCTCTCATCTATTTCTTCAGCTCCTTCCAGAGGAGGAAGCGCTGTGCGGAACGCGTGGGACCCAAGGTGCTGCTTTCTGCACCTCGCGCTCCCCATGATGAGCTGATGATTAGCTTTAGTCAAAATAGAAACAGAAATAAAATCTGTGCTCGGTTTGGTTGTTGGACACTTCAATATACCAGAGAGGAAGAACCAAACTGAAGAGAAAAACCTTTTTGCCTTCTGACATTGCATTTCCACTTAGGAAAAACACCTGCCCCGCAAAGAGTGACCGCCATCGGCAGACAGCCATGTGCGGTTCAGCAGAGCCATTTGCCCTCCTAAAAAGGGAAAACCAAAGCTGGTGACATTAATTTGCTAGTGGAAACGCCAGAAACATTGTGGTACGTGATCTTCAATCTTCCGTGTCCCAGCCAGGGCTCGGTGCCTCACACCCTGCTGCTCTCCTGGGAGCAGAGACATCCCTTTGCCAACTCTTCACCCTGAAACGGGTTTTTCTCCTACCATGCAGTGCAAGAACTGCTGCAATGCTCAGCCATGAGGCAAATCGCTGTCAGGCACTTGCGCTATCAAGGGCTCAGGCTCCTCATCTATTAAATCAACATAGTGAATTTGGGCTCAAGCTGGTTTGACCCAAGCCAAATATTAGCTCCATCACACACTTGAATGGCCATACAAAGGCAGTCTTTTAAGTCATGTTGGGCTTCAAGCACCTCACACTTGTAGTGCCCCTTGTAGTTACATGGTTGTGCAAATGTTTCCATCACTGCCTAAAATACTGCAGGCAGTCAGCTCCGTGATGATGTCCTCAATTTTGCTGGATGCAGACTTTAATTAATCAGTGGGATTGGGCAGTATCTCCAGTGATACCTGAAAAGGTCCACTTCCAAAATCTAAATCCAAAATTACATATATTGTTTCAAGTTTGTCTTACAAGCAGTAGCTGTGGGTGTGTCATCTCATTAGGCAAGCAAGGGCCCTTCCTTCAGGTTCACCACTCTTCAGATCAAATGCTTAGTCTATAAAATAGCACTAACTTTTATTTCCATAGTGTCAGCTGAGGTCCCTCTTCTGGAGAAAATTCCAAAACCATGGTGACCCAGTGTGCAGCTCTGTGAGCACCAGCATAAGGGCTCAGGGTTTGCTTTGACAGTGGAGCTCACCAGCAATTCCCTCTAAGATTTTAGCTCCAGATTTCTGTCAGACTGGGGCACCTAGAAGAGAGTCTCTCTGCAGACTCTCAAGCTCTAATAATATTTGATCCATATGAATTTCCCAAAGCACACATGCTTCGAGCCCTCTCCACGGCACATTTGCAGATTCGACCTTACGCTTTAAGTGGTCACGTGCCTGTGGACGTTATCCAGCACTACAAGCCCCAGCGAGGCTCAAAGGACTTTGCTTTGTTATAAGGTAAATGTTAAATAATAAGATGCTTTTCTTGTTCCTTCTCTCCTCAAAGTCTGTACTCTGCCATCCAAAAATCCCATGTCTCTTTCAGCATAGTGTTTCCACATTGTCTTCCTACACCCAGGTGTGATCATTTAAATGTCTCAGGGCAATAGAATGTATTTTTAAGCACAGTAGGCTGACTGCAAAACAAATATCCAATTAAATACTCGTTTTTAATAGATGCTGTACAGCTTGCATGCAGTCAAATCCCTTTATTAGCCTTTTATTTTTAATGCTGTTAAACTACATTCTTCAGTTTCCATTTTAGAGGATTTTTTCCTCTAGTATGTGCTCACCAGCTCATCCACTGCTGTTCAACTCTCAACAATTCACTTCCCTCTCCCATGGTTTGCTGGAATTAAGGATGGGCTTGGGTTATTTCTAATATGTTTTTTTTCTGTACAGAAGACAAATTCAATTCTAAATTATAAAAATCACCTCTGACTTAGACCTAGACATGCAAACTCACCCCTGCACGTCCCAGAGTTATTATATTGTCAAGCCATTTGGAGAAGCTGAGACACAGCAACCTCTGTGCCACTAAGACGTGGTCTCCAGCCTCCATCCACGCAGCATCAGGGCCAGCAGAGGGTCCCCCACTCAGAGACCTCACTGAGGTTTCACTGTCAATTTTATGAAGGTTACAGGGATGGTGAAGGTGACATTCACATGACGACACCTCCCAAGGCATCCCCATAGATCCAGCTTTCTGCTCTGCCCCGTGAGCTCAGCCCAAAGGTCCCTGTGCAGAGATGAGGCAGTTGGTGCATCGCCCCAGCGTGTACCAAGATGTCTGATATAAAAATGTAAAGATGTGTCATCCCCATAATTTCTTCTCACTCACAGCACCCTGGAGCTGTAGAGCAGCCAGGTCCAGGAACTCATTTAGCACCTAAGTACATTACCCCCTGTGGAGGTGATTAAATGTGATCCTCTGGATTAAGTTTGACATTAAAAGCTATTATTTTTGGCACTGCAGGTTAAAAAGTGCTTTTGTCCTGCACTGACACACAGCTGATAAAACTGAGAGGGGAGTCTGGTGAGAGACAGGCACTGTCAGCGGCCCCTGGGTGCTTTTGGTGCCTTCATCTTCCTGTGCCAAGAGCTGCGTGGACCCAGTGGAATGAGCTCTGGCAGGCACCTACTTAATACTGGCTGAGCTCGATGCTGAACACTGCAGCTCTATTTCCCGTCAACGGCTGCTTTGTGTGATCTGCTGTGCTTGACGGCACAGGCACTTCCCAATCAGAACGGGATGCTCAGCAGCATCAGATATTAAGAGGAGAAACCCATCAGCAAATCTCATTTCTGACGAACAGCAGCATCTTCCACAAAGACACAGCCAAGCAGATGGTTCCTGTAGCAGCAGTGAAGGCCATATATCACGTCCCGCCCAGGAGAGGGGGACAGGTGACTTTTAGATTTGTAATACCCCAACGGAGTGGACAACGGTGAGACAGGTCTCAGGGTCCATACACAAACATTTATTGTTAAATTTTGCACAACATAGAGATCGGGCTCACAGGACTCTGATTTAAAAGCACGATAGGGCAGATACAACAAAAACCAGGAAAAGGTTAAATAGGCAATGAACTACAAATTAATAATAACAAGGGATAATAAAGGACATCTAAACATAATATTATAATGGACAATATTATTCTTAACCATTACAAGAAAGAAATTTAAGCATGAACTAAGTAAATGGTATGATAGGCCTTGTATTACTTAGCGAAAAAGGGAAAGAGAGAAAGAGGGTGAGAGAGAAAGGGAGAGAGAGCGAGAGAGATCAGATCACCAGTCCAGGTTCCTGCATTGGTCCAGTCAAAGCAGAGTTCAGGATGCATCCGTTGTCTTCTTTCTTCTTTTTTCCTTCTGCTTCTCCTCCTGCACTTTTCTTCTTATTCTTTCCTTCTTTAATTCTTGCTTTACCTTGCCTCAATTTATACCCAATTTTCTACATGTGAAGGTGGGGAATGTCAGGCAGGAGATCAAGGCACTTCATTGTTTTTGATGCTCTTTAGCATGAGTGAATGTTTTCGGTAATTCTCATGAGCATGCGGGAATGTCCTGTCTCCTTGGGAGATGGGCTAGGAGACAAGGCTGTCCTGCCTCCACAAGAATAATCTAATCTCATCAGTATTGTCTGAGGCATCTGCAGCCTTATCAGATCAGCCCCCTACAACATTCCATCACGTTGCCACACAGGACCAGAAACCGGTTTTTCACCAAGCTGGGGGTTTATCAAAATGACAAGAAATGTTTAAGGCAAAACTCACACATCTGTCCGCTACATCATCCGAGCTCAGGGTGAACAGACTCAGCTGCTGAAATTGGCCCTGGGCTGACGGCCTGTGAGCCAGAGGAGCTGTGGAAACTCTTGTCACTTATAACAAGAACAAAACACCCTGACAAACCTCCATCACTGGTTTTGACACGATCCATCTACTGGCACGGTCCAGAGGAGCCAGAGACCCGACACCCTCCTGCCCGTAAGTAACCGCCACGTACCCAGCATTAAGGCACAGCGCAGCTTCCTCTCATTCCATGCCCCTGATGCATTTTACTACCTCCCTCCTTTTCATTTTAAATCCAAGTTCTGAGTATTTTTTGTGTAGGTCTCCTTGGCCACAGTTACGCCTTGAATATAATTATCGATCTTCTCTCTAGTCAGCATTTCACACCCAATTGTGCTAAAGGGGTGGCAGCTCCGATCCCCTCTGGGATGTAGGGACCAGGATTGTTGGCATGTTATTTAGTCTCACAAACCACAAACCCAGAGCCCCTTGTCCCCACTGGCAAGGGTTTGTCACCGCAAAGCGGTCCCAAATGTTTGCGCAGCAGCACAGCTCCCGCCCGCAGTGACCCCGCTCCTGCTCTTGCAACAAAAATCCAATTTCTGGGTGTTTCAGTTGAATTTCAGTCTGTATCCAAGTGAGATTTAACCTGCCCGGAGTGTAATGCAAAACCAACCAGCTGGATGTTATTTGCTATTTTTAATATTAAAAATACAAAATGTAAAATATCTGAAAAAAAAAATATACCAGAAGCTGCGAAATTGTTTAAATAAGAGCACATAAGTGCAAAGTAAGTTATGGAAAAAAAAAAAACCAACCACAACTCTGTGGGCAGATAATCTCCAGAGACAAATCAATAAGTTTTAAAGCATGTATTGACCAGTAAGAGTGAACCTTGGGAAAATAGATAAAAATGAAAAACTAGCTAGTTGATCAATTATTTAAAACGAAGATTTTCAGCTTCCTGATACAAAGTGCAATTGAACCCAGTGATTTAAATATTTTGACTGCAAAATCCCAGGTCAAATTAAAGCCTGATTTATGATTTCATTGGCAAATGATTTAATTATCTAGATTTTGTTTGTGTAATAGCAGTTGTTTGAATTTTACTGCAGAAATTTTTTAATTACTTCTGAACATCCTTTCATGTGAATAAGGTCCCATATTTTCAGGGATTTTCTTTTCTCTTTTTTATCACATCGCCAATTTGTTCTTCTTTAAAGAAGGAAAGAAAAAGAAAGATTAAACCAAAAGTGCAGTGAGCCTTTTTCTTATTGCCCAGTTCCATTTCCTCTGCTGCGGATGAAATGAATTCATTAGTGAGGTGCCTCAACGACTGCAGTTTAGCCTTCCAGTAATTTCGTGTGCGAGATTTGGAAGAATCATCTTGCTTGAGTGATTTCTTGCTGGTCAGGGTTATGTTTGCTCATACCCCACCAGTAGTAGCGCCCAGCCGGCCTTGCCAAGGACCACACCAGCCCCTTTCTGACCCACTGCTGGAGGTTTATTGCCTGCCAAACCCACCAACTTCACAAGGAGAAGGATGTGAGCAAGAGCTGGAAACACCTGTGCGATGGAGCTTGTCACACCAGGCTGGACGTGGCATCCTTCCCCAGGTGTCAGGTCTGACCCCCGAGGATGGAATTTGGAGCAAAACTTTATTGCTTTCCCTCTGGCGTCTCCATTATCCATCATCCTGAAATAAACAGTTGGTCAGGAGCCCCTGGAAGCATCCAGGACGGGTGGGTAAGCCTCCACTCCTAAATGCTGGCCCCAACACAGAGGTTAACATTTGTCTCCTTGCACAGTGTGCAAGACCCAGGACCTATTTGGAGCCAGTTTTGGAAAGGGACACTCAAGAGCTGTTTTTCAACTCTATCCGTGTCCCTTCACAGACTCCTGTGTTGAAGTGGCATCAGCAGCTGGGCAATGCCAGCAGTTGCTTGTATCTCTGGCAGACTTCTAGAATGAGAGTCCTTCCATCTGGACATGGAATTGGACAAAATGCACTTGCCAACACAAGGTACGGACCTGCCCATGAATGCTTGGACCACATGATCCCAGAGGTCTCTGCCAACCTGGTAGTTTATAGTATTCCCACCTGGGTATCAAGATTCTGATGAACATGGTCTTTCAGCCCCCAAATGAAATTGTAGGCAGCAGCCAAAAGCAGCACCTGGATCCACCAACTCTTACCAAGACGCAGAGCTGGTCTCACACCTTGTCCATGCCAGGGCTGTCCTTTTGGTGTGCCCATCAAGGCCTAACTGGCCTGTGAGCCATCCTGACCTCCCCCACCCACGCTGCTGGTCCCCTCCTCTTCAGGCAGGATCGTGCTCGATGCTGCCAGGGAACCTCCATACGGGAAGGCAGAGCTGAAGCATCCATCACCACTTCAGGAATTGATTTTCAACGTTTACCAGCCTACCTTTGGGTTCTGCTTGGGATGCTCAGCCCCCACTGCAGTCACAGCCTCCCCTTCCCTCCCCTTCTCCTCTATTTGCAAAATTCAGCCAGTGTCTGCTTTGGATCCTTCTTGAGTCTCCTTCCACACATTACTGCAGGTAATAAGCCTTGTGTTAGTCATAGGGTAAATCTGCTGGAAATCAGACTGAGAAAAGACAGAAGTCAAAGAGACAATCAAAAAACCCACTGTGCCTGGCAGGTGGAAAATCTGTGTCACAAATACCATTAAAATTCTCTGTGTGCATGTATCTTAGAATATATGCATGCTGATAACGCATCGTGCTCACATATAGGCATTTTGTCGTCAATACAATGGAGCACAGGATGCCCAGCAGTTACCATTAAGAAGGGACTCACTGGTGGAAATGTTTCCACTGGGAAATGCCACCATCGTTTCTGCCGACTCCTCACTCAATCCTTTTTTTGCAGGCAGGGGCTGTCCTGCTCCCAAGCCCTTGTGAGAACATCACCGTTAGGAAAAAAGAAAGGGGCACAGCCACTGTGTGTGTCACTGCAAGCCTTGAGCGGGCTGAGAGTCAACATCCCTGTGCAATACATTTTTGGCCACCGAAGCCCAACCTTAAAGTGCTTAAAACCCCCTCCATGCACTGGGGGTTGCACAGCATGAGGATGAGATTTGCCTCAAAGTAAAGAAGTTTCTCATGCCTGGCCCCAGGCCCTCAACACAAGCGCAGACTCCGGTGGGCTCAAGCACAGCGGCAACGACCACCCACGGGTGGCTTCACCGGCACAACAAGCAGAAAATGCCTTTTAGTTTGTCCTTCCAGAATACATCGATGGAAACAACCCCAGGCCAGGCTGTGTGCGCTGCTCTGCACGGATCAGTTCCTCACGGCCCATCGCCTGCCTGTAATCGAATCAGGCTGAGCCTCGTGCCAGAGAGACCTTGTGCTTTTCTTAGCCCCAGGGAACCCAGGCAGGGCAGCAACCCCAAGGGGTGTGGGGAACATCCAGTTTGCCCCCTCCATCAAGGCACATATAACCTTCTTTTCTCACGTGGGTTTTCTGTGGCCTCAGAATGGCTTTTCTTCTGCAGGGTGTTAAAATGAGAGCTCTCCTGCTGCCTGTTTTTACAAACCCGTGGCTTGTCCGGCAGAGGAGGAAAACAGCTGACGGACTGACACTTACAGCAAGGCACCATGATCACAGAGAGTCAATTGCCTAAAGCTATGGAAAAAAAAACCACTGTCATTGTTTATCTTCTTTCAGCAGGTTTTGTTTTTGTATCTGAAAAAGCTGGCAATGCAGCAAACAGCTTCATTAATATTGGCAACTACCAATTAGCAAAGAATGTGTTCATGCCATCCCCAAATGGCAATTTCCCTGGGAAATTGTTGTTTTGAATAAGCCATTTCTTCATTAGAGAAAACACACACGCTTTGACAAATAGTTCTTGCTGGCTCTTGCTCCTGGAGGGAGCCTGGAGAGGGGCAGGGAGCTCACACACCCACACCAGCATCTCCCCTGCATGGGAAAGGGAAGCTTACCCAGCCCATGCAATAACACAATGCCTGTAAGGACACCTGCAAACAGGACTGGGAAATCAATTATAAATCCAGCCCTTACACCTCTTACTCACTCTCAAGCCTTTCTGATTCTTCTGCAGGTCCATCGAGGTGTGTGCAGTACTACCCATGTGCACGCAGCAAGGCTGCTCTTCTATGAAATACTTCAAGCACCTTCAGCTCAGGCTCAAGGCTCACCAGCGCCGTATCACTGGGGTCCTGAAAGATCTGTGCACAGACCCTTGCTCTCAGGTCAAACCACAAAGGACACACCATGGTGTGCACAAAGAGATGCTTGTCTCTGCGTAAAGATCAGCAGCGTAAACGTGTTTGTGTATGGGTTCATTACGCCTACTGCAAACCCAGCCGAGGGAATGTGGGGTGTTACTCATCACAGGCCACTGTTGACACCTACCTCCATGTAAATTCTACCCAAAAATTCCCAGTCTGAGGCTCCTCACTGCTGGTATCAGCCCCACAAGCACAGCTCGGGTTCTTGCACCGACCACACAGCACAGAGAAAGCAATGTGACACTCGAGTCTTCCAGGCAACCACCTCACAGCTTTACCTGAGAGACAGGGAATGCCACGAACCACAGAGCACGGAGACGAGGCGCTTGAAGTCAGATAGGATGGACAGCTTTTTATTTACCAATGTTTTAATTTAACAAAGTGCTACATTCCATAGTTACAGTATGAGTTGTTCTTTTTCCGAAATAGAAAAACCACAAGAAAGCACGAGGACTGCTAATATCACTCTATGGAAGCAGTGCAGTCCAGAGAAACTTCACCTAGGGTGAACATCTGGCATAGGAGACACCTTGAAAAAATCAGCAGCTGTATAGTGCAGGTGCATTTCATTGGGGCAAGCGCTGCACGTCGGGCAGGCTGGTTCCTCCTGTTGGAAATGGGGCTGTAGATGCCAAAGCCATTGTGCAATGCCTACGGAAAATTCTGGCTTGTGCTATCAGGAAAATCCAAAACAGAGGTGAACAACTCGCCTTGTGCCGAGTTGAGAGATTATTATTGCTGCGGGAAAGTCACCATCGCAGCTGTGCCTTTGTGTGGGGCCATAGCTGCGTTGGAAGTGTCACCACCCACCTCTACACTCCGGGGCTTGCAATTCACCCAGCACAGAGGATGAGGAGGGCACCTCTCATTTGCTTTTCTTGTCCTGTCTCTTCCAAAAGATTCTGCTTGTTTGGCAATGCAGAGGTACAGATTAAATCAGCAGAGCATTAAGAGACTGGTTTCAGCTCTCACTTGAAACCCTCTTCCCCTCCCTGCTGGCCATCTGATAAATTCAAGCAAATAATTAAACTCCAGGAGATGTACAGAGAATATTTTTAAGAGCCCAATCCAAAGTCTATTGGCCTTGGAGAAGGAAGGAGCTGAGTTGTGCTTTAAGGACCCCCAGAAAGTACACTGATGTCAGGGGCTCTGCAGAAAACCCTGTCTGTGCTCCAAAGGTTCCTACAAGCTTCGCTGAGACCCAGGGCTAGTTTTGACTGTCCTTCTTGCCTCCACGTTAAGATTAGCCAGGCTGAAGACAAAGGGAGACTCCAGGCCCTGAGCCAGGTGCCTGATCACAACCAACTATTCAACAGCCACCTCCACTTCAAATGGATACTCTTTGGGATCTCTCTGCACTGCAGAGTGGCTCAGAACGTTGGCCAACAGTAGTCTCCTGTCAACAAGCAGCATCCAACCAAGGCACCTCGGCTGATGGTGCCCAGAGCCAGAGACACGCCTGGGAGCAAAGATGGGCCACAAGCAAAATTTTGGGGCAGCCTTTCAGCCCTTATGTTTGGCTCTAGCATAGACCAGAGAGCCAACGCTGAACTGTGCATGCAGCTGGACCTCCCTTTTGGCGACAACTCTCCTACCTGCTCACTTTGTCCCACCATACCTGCCACATAATAGCCCCGATATTTGCAACCATTTGCCAGCCCCACTCACGGCACTGCTGTTTGCCAGTATCCCAGCCACCCACGCCACGTCCTCACCGAGTGAAGCCTGGTTCTTGAGGACACCAGGGTACCCGGTCGATGCCCTAGAGCACCACCTCTGTCATTCTGACCAGCAGCACTGCCTTTAATTTAAGTTCATTATGCTGGGGAGGGAGAAGGAGACGGTGAATCCAATTGCCACTGCAGAAAATTAGTGTTTCCCAAACTGTGGCCACGGCACCTCCCCACCAGCCTTCCCAATCCATTGAATCAACAACCCATCCATAAAACTCTTCCCGTGCTGCCAGAGCTGGGTACTCACACTCTGACCAGTAGCCTCGCTCAGTCACCCCTCCTCCTCCCGGTTGGCCCAAGGGCTCTCTGCTTTATCCGTTACTTAACTTGTGCCATTATCACACACTGCACAGGCACAGTGCCATAAACAGGAAAGCAAGAGGAGACCGTCCTTCATGTGCTCTTATTGCGCAAAACCCTGCTGATCTCCAGCTGCTTGGGTCTTGCTGAAACATCTGCTCTGTTCTGCAGTATCGCCGGCAGCTCCTCTTTTCCAGTGTTGCTTTGGGTCTCTCTTTGAGGCTACAGTTGCATGTAAGGACTCAAGACAGCCCAACTACCATCCTTTCTGCTCCAAAACAGACTCCCTCTTGCAGAGAGGCCAATGCCCTTTGTCACTGCTTACTCTCCATGCCTCCACGGCTGGACCAGGGTAAAGCATTTCAAGAACATCTTGCAGTTGCCTCTGTAGTCTTGTTTCCATCCTGTCTGGTGCTGTACCTAAAAGACAAGCCTTTCTGGAGATGATCTCCAGCAAAGTGGAATGAAGAAGTCATTCCATCTTGCAACCACCATCATGCCTTGCCAGGAACAAATCATCAAAGAGCCCAAGGGACCACATTTCCTGATTCCCAAAACAGCAAGGCAGTCAGAAACGCACAGCTGGACTCTTTAACACCTTCCAACCACCTCCAAGCTCCAAGAGACTTAAGAATGAAAAGGAAATAGGGAGACATCAGACTAGAAGGAAAACTTCTTACCTTAGACTTAGCACTTATTATGGAAGAAAGAGAGTTTAATTTTGGATAGGGGCACCTGAACTTAACAGTAGACTGCCAGTCAGTGCCTGCTAAAGACATGAGGCTGCTTTAACAAAGCAAAATTCTCCTGGTCAAAGTTTTGGGTCAAAAAAGTAGAGATGCAAGCGCTGTGGAGCCCTGGCAAAAGCCTACCCTAAAGGGATCAGGGTATGAAGACTTCCCAACATGTTGATGGACCAGATTTCATGGTGTCTTCCCCAACCTGCTTCCCACTCACTCAGCGGGGTGAATGTGTGAGGAACCATGCATAGCTCTTCGACTGGAAGACTAGCGTTAACAGCAGCATTTTGAAACCAGGTTGTCCCGCCTGTCCTTCTCCAGGGGACTCAGTAGATGTGTGGGTAAGGCCTATAGGAAAGTACCTGGCCTCTGAAGAGCACTGTTTGTTCAGAGATGAACGTCGCATCTGATGACTTAATGTCCAGAGGAGGCCCTGATCCTCTCAAGAGAGAAAACTTCAGGAGGGTCTTATGACTGTCCTTTCTACTTCGCAAACTCACTCATGTGCCCACGAGACATTTGCTTACCACCACTGACATCTACTCTTCACAATCTGACAGGCCTTTTCACCTTTACAAGGAATGAAATTCTGCATTCTCTCCTCAAACTCTTCTCCCTTCCACTTCTTCGAAGGCTCAGTGGGATTTAATCTCAATAGATGTGTGGTCCAACCTTACTTGCTTAACAAAGTCTCCTCTGGCAACAGTTGATGTTCCTTGTATGAAGGACAATACCCCACAGAACAGTGACTCCCACCTCAGAAACATGGGTGTTTTGCATAAACATCAGATTGAAGTGATTTCACAACTGGAAGCAGAGATAAAGTAATGCAGCCCTTTTCTAGCTATTTAGACAGCATTCCTGTGCAAAGCGACAATGGTTTCCCCTGATCAGTTCCTGCAACATCTCAGACACTGGCTGCCTCCCTCTGCAACCCGGTGCTAGCAGTGCAGGCAGCACGGCAGCTTGCCCTCACCCCATGCCACCCTTGGGCTTTGCTTCCACAATCCTCTGCAGCCGCCTGTCCTACAGCTTCACCTTTTCCCCCACAGCCAAGGGTTCCCAGCGTGACCACTTCACCTCTCCAGCTGTGGCTGCAGCCACTTTGTGACTACTGGCCACAGACCCCTCGATACCGACAGCCACTCGCTCAGCAACTCTTGGTGCCTTTCTGAATTTGGTGGTCTGGAGACAAGATCAACCGAGATTCCCCAAAGGTGCTGCCATTCGTGCAGCTTTCCAGGGCTGAAAATGTAAATTTCCAGTGGGTAAAGGAGACAGATGCTTTCTTTTCATCTCTATGTGAATGCAGCCTTGTGAAACCGATGAACCAACAACTGGTGTCCTTCAAACTGGAGGCAGAAGCTGAAGAAACCCCTGACCTGCCTCTTCTCTTACCTATTCCCACACTGAACAAAAGCTAAGAGATCCATGCAAAACCATCCGTCAGGAGGTGAGCGCTGGTATTTATTGTGCTGTGACAGACAGTGCTGGTTGAACATGGACTAGGATTTTTGTCATGAAACAAATGTTGAGGCCATTTCTTTGTGTCTCCAAGAAGCGTGGAGCAGGGCTGAGGGAAGAAAGAAGGGGTGAGAGTCGGGGAACCGAGTACAGAAATGTGCTTCAAACTGTATCAACAACACTGTACATGGGCATTTCTCAGGTGACAAGGGATACAGTTCAAGTGTGTAACTCATTAATTAAGCAGAGCAGCTAATCTTAGCACTAATGAACTCTAGCTCAGGTAATGTAACATTTAAAATTAATTGGACAGAAGTCATTCACAGTAAAGATTTCCATTCCCGGGGTTAGGTGAGAGCTATTGTTATGATTAGATTACTGCCAGCCAGGACCAAAAGAGTACACCAGGGTAAGAGGAAAATAATCATCCATATGGATCAGCTCCAGCTGTAACAAGACGCGCTGTGGATCTGAATGAGGCGCCGGGTGCGAATGGGAAATCTCACTACTGTATCAAAACAAACATCACTGCGTGGAACACGTAGAGCAGAGCATGCCGTTTCGCCGGGGTGGTACCGACCACCGCTGGGTGGCTCGGGGCGGCGGAGAGCAGCGATGCAGCAGAAAGTCGCTTGTTCTTCTTCTCCCCCCCTCCCCTCCTCCTTTTAAAAGTTACGGGCTATCACAAGGGCACTGCAGTTCGGCTCAAAATTCATCTTCGGAGCTGTCAGCTAAGAGCATGACTCGGTCTTGCATGCTGTTAAATTCCCTCTGCTAGGGGAAGAAAAGAAACATGAAAGCTCCACGCACAAAAATGAAATGAAGAACATTCAGTCTAACTGAGAGGTCCCAGGCACTTCACCCAGACCAACCATAACTATAACCAGGCTGTGCTCGCTTTACAGCCAAAATGGTCACCAGGTGGGTGGGTGGGATGGGGTTTTCCTCTGCTATTGTCATACCTTTCTTTTATGTCTCTTTGAGCCATTTCTCCTTCGGCGATTCATAATCTTGATGCTGTAGAGTGCTCCTAGGATAAAGAGGGCTCCAGCTATTCCGACTCCTACAGGAACCAGCATCCCCGACATGTATCCCGCCTGTGCAGAAACGAGAGCAGCAGAGCAGCACTCACAAGATGATCCTTTCGGAGTCATTTTTCACCAGTCTAGGACTGTGATATATCCCTACACTGCTTTGATCCAAGTTTTTTGCATTTGAGTCCCTATCACCCAACTGAATAGGATGGGCTCTGCTTCCAGGATTGCTGAGCAAGCCCCACCCCAGGGCTAAGCTGGCAACCACCATGGCTCACCCACCACCACTTTGCTAACAGATGCTTCCTCAGGATAGCTGAGACACTGCGGTGTTTGTCTGTCTTTAGGAGAGGGAACAACTTTGGTGCAGACTTCCAAGTGCTGGGATGAAGTGTCTGTTAACAGGGGTGCACGTGGAAAGCAAAACCTCAACCACCAAGGGCAGGCAATCGCGAGCCCTCACAAAGACCCGTGTCCACCCTGGGGAGCTCGGAGCTCCCCAAGAACCGTCAGCCTAAATCAAGGCACAGGTCTCTGTTTGGCCTTGTTCAACAGAGCTCAATCCGCAGAGCTGCTGTTGTGCTCTTCAGGTCCATTGTGAGAGGTGGGTGGGAAACGGACCCAATGTCCTCCTGGCGAGCTCTGACTGCTGAAGTATGACCAAATGGCCAAAAACATCTCCAGCAAAGAGTCTGCACAGCTCCCAGGCTTCCCAGAGACACGTTGGCGTGCGAAAGTGAGTGCCCTGGGACACTAATGACATAGCACCAAAATGGCAGAAGCTACCCTCAACACTCACAGATGGATCTCTGAAGGAGATCCAGGCTGTGCTCACTTCTTGCAGGAAGAAGTAGTTTGCCATCTCCTTGCCCAGCCCAGCCTCCTTGGCTTCACATTCCAAACCTTTGAACTTTTTTTTTGAAGCTTTTGCTTTGCACGGGAAGGGGTCACCTGTATGAGCAGGATGTAGATAGAGGGAGGGCACGCACAGCTTCAGCTGGCCTTAAGGGAAGCACAGCAAACGTAAATCAGCTCTAAACTCAATTGCTGCGATCCATATGCTTGTACTGCACATTAAAAAAAAATACAGATAGCATAACTAATTTAAAATCACACATTTAAACATCTAACATCCTTTGGAAAATATTCCCAAGTATTTTCCAAAACACTAGCACTAACAACACATGCTTATGCTATAATTGGGATTTTTTCCATAATCCACTGAGCATGGGGGAAAAAAAAAAAGCTATTCGGTGTGTCTTGCCCTGGCTTTATATGCTTACTGGGAGAATGAAAATAACTGCTTTCATCTAGATACAACGCTTAGAAGGGCTGTTTTGCTCTCCCAAACCCTTCCCGATCCTGCCCACAGTTTTAATTAGGAACACCATCGTGCCCGGATCCCAAGGCTTGAGGGATCTTCGGTTGCACTGGGCAGGTTTCCTGAGCGCCCTCCCAGAAAACTCAGCCCTGCTCAGCACGTGTTCTTGGAGAGAAGCTGTGGACCTGCACCCCAGTTATCACAAAAGGAGGTTAGTGAGAACACAGCTAAGAGACTATATCTCTGCAAGGCAATTAAGGTGCCTTAATTGGGTGACCTAATTAGTGCAGCATGGGTTTTTCTATTTCTGGAACTTTGCTGCTGGTGCAGGTGGCAAGAGGAGACTGGAAATGGCTTTTTTAGCTGCTGCCCAGCTGAGTTTCCATATCCAAAGTCACTAGTTTTAAAATGATGAACACCCTAGCCCGTTCGTGAGCCTTTACCACTCCTGGCCAGCCCATGCCCTTTTACAGGCTTCCCCCAACAGCCAGACCAGCAATTTCTACCCCAAATTCCTGCAACGCGAAGTAGATCCAGGACCTGTTCTCCCAGGTCTTTTGTATCATGCCACCCAACTCGTGAAGGCTTCCGCACTTGTTTGATAGAAAAGTCCCTCTCACAGGCAGCTCCTAAGCCACATTTTTACCCCTTGCTCATGTAGCTTCTTCACAGATCCTAGGGATGCTTTCAGACATCTGATCCACAACCACGACTTTCCAGGCTTCACTGGGCTTTGAGATAACAGCAACAGAGGACTTCAGAGGAACCTCATGTCTGTTTGCACGGGGTTTGCAGGAGACCAGACATATATTTATCACTGATCCATGCTCCTGGTCCCACACCTTCCCTCTACAAGCAGCGCAACCCTGATGGACACAGGAGGGCACACCTCTCAGGAATGGGGCCATCGTGCTGGGATCCTCTTCTGGGTGGAGGGATTGTAAAATAGAGAGGATGGCGCTCTGCCAACAGCAAACAAGAAGTGCACGTGACTAGTGTTGATAAATTCAATGAGGAAGTGGAGGAAAGGGGGTGAGCAGCTTTATTTGCAAGTGATTTGCTACACCAGCATTCGTTGGAGGGGGAGTGTTTTTTGTTGGTCTCCTCTAAGGGTAAACGTGAGTGAGGTGAAAGATCTGTCTCCACACATCTGCTGTTCCCCAAAGGAAGGTGATGGCTCAGCAACAAGTCTCTCTTTTAAGTGAACACTAGCAGGTCCCCAGTTATACCAACGCTTGTGCTGGGCACTGCCATGCATTCCAACACGGACCTGCAAGAGGTTCAGACTCTACAGAGCAACTCCGTTGAAGAACAAAACATGCACCTCCTCTCTGCCATGGGGAAGGACAGAGGCAGCCAACAAGGTGCCAAGATGAAAGAAGGGAAACCTATGGCTTCAGTGAGAAGACGCCCGATGCCCCCAAGCTTGTGTTGTGCTGGGTGGGGTAGGGCTGGCATGAGCAGGTGACCCATGTGTGCTACATTCACTCCAGGCACTCAAGCAGTCTTGGTGTCCACTCGTTACCTTCATCGGGAAAACCATTCTCTGTCCTTTCAGCATTCGCTCTGGCAGAATCCCAGGCCAAGGTGCTCTGCTATGAGCATAGGTCGAATTAGACATGCCTCCTTCCTATTGCAGGCAGAAAAGCAACTCAACAAGGGTTGGCCAGGAACCCACCTTAAACCCTTCCACTCCCCAGTCCTGGAAAACAGATACCAAGACCCTGTCTCTCTGTTCAGACTCGATGGTAAGGTGCTGCTGAAATTTGGTGGGGATCACGTTGGAAGGCTGAGCTCATTGGATGACAATCTGACTAAGCTTAGAGATGTGTTTTCAGGGACTGGAGTTCCCTATTGAGTCACTATTTCTTGTTGTGGTTTTTTTGTCTATTAACTCTGATCCCGTTCAAGAATTTCCAAGCCCTGTTGAGTCACAAAAATGTTCTTGTCTTAAAACACTACTGTCACCTCATTTCTAGCTTCATGGCTTTGCTGTCATCAAGACAACATTTGGAAGGCTTCACAACCATTTCAAGATGTTGATATTTGCTCTAGGGCAGCAAAACCTAAAAACCCATCACTGCTCGCAGCTGGCACAACTCTTGATTCCAAGTACCACCACCCTGTAACACCAGGGAGAAAAGACTAGGGTCTGTTATTTTTCCAGTCTTCCCGTGTTTGCTCTTTTTTCCTTCCAGGCATTTGCAGCTCTTCTTGCACGTGAAGAGAGGCATGCAGCCTCTCACCAGAAAGGATTACCAGATCCTCTTGATTTGGATCAAGAACCAAGCTTAGAGACTAGGACTTACAGAAAAGAGGTGGAGATAAGTTAGAGGGCAATAAAAAAGGTAACTCGGGTAGTCATCTTCTAGTGCACAGAAGTCTGTCAAATACCCCTGTCTCTCCTTCTGCTTGTAGTCACTGCTCATCGGAGATGTACTGTGGATTTATACCAATATATACAACAGTAACATCTGCTTCATTTGCCTCTCAGAGAAAATTTTAAGCCCTTTCTCAGTTGTCTTTGTAGAGATAAAAAACTGCACTGACAAGAGTTTATTTATTCCTGCAAGTAAAAATGTTTTTGCTTTTAAAGTAATTGAAACATTGAGCCTCTTACCTTATCTTTCAGCTTCTCCATCCAGCTTCTCACTGAAAAATAAGACAAAAAAGCTGTAATCATGTTACTTATGTTATATTAATTAGTAACGAATGATAATGATAGTATTAAAACAGACACTAATTAACTTGACAAGCTGATAACACTTTTCATTAGATCTCCTCATTCATGAAAAAAGTAAATGCAGCAAATCAACATCTCCAAGTGAGCTGGTAGGCAAGAAGCTTGTTTTTGCCTGTGCAATTCACATCTTTGGAGGGATTGAAAAAAGGAAGAGGAAAAACAGTATTTCAGGTTGCGAGCTTTCTACCAGCACTCCTCATACACACACTGGAGAAAACCTGACACAGTGGCTATTCCCTTCCACTGACCTCCTCCACACGGAAATTCTTCCCTCTCTGGCACAGCCTGTAACAATGCCTAAAAAAAAGTATTATTACCTGTGTTTCAGTCCCCCGCTTTTCTGGTAACAGCCACTGCCTGCTCTGAGAAGCCACCAGAGGATTGGGATAGCACTGGAGCTGCTAAATTACTAAACCAAGTAAATCTACACTGTCATCACAGAGACCTTAATTTCCAAACAGTTAATGTAGGTCCCGTGAAATGCGATACGCAAGAATTCAAAGTCTTTAACGGCACGTGCTTTGGGATGAAACAGCGAATCTCACAGAAGGGCAAGCGTTTTAGCAGTGGGTGCATGACTCATTAACTCCATGGGCGACTCAATCTGCCGGCACCGCACGAACGGCTCAGCCCCTGAGAGATCTGCTAAGATTTTAACGAACTCCTGCTCATAGGTAAGAGGCGAGTAAACTGTTAAATGCTGGGTTTTTTTCAGTGTCCAGCAAGTGCGTGTTAATCCCCGGTCAAGGATGCCCGTTTCTCCAGGAGGACAACGCTACAGACACGAGAGGACTCTTGGACGCACCAGTGTCCTTCTGAAGGATACTTCTCACAGGATGGATTAAATTCCAAATGTAACACACCAGTCATGGAGTGAGACTCTATTTGCCAGTCTGCTTTCTTATGGAAGCTCCCTTCAAAACTGGCTTCAGCAGTATTAGAGTCTGCACAGGCACACATACCACTCAGAGTAACCACCCTCCTGAGATGAGAGCCGTTCAGTGAGTAGGGGAGGGGGAAACAGCAGAAAGGCCATTAGTAAATGGTTTGTGTCTCAGTTACAGTGCAGAGAAGCACAGCAGCTAGGAAGTAACATGACTGCCCCCAGATATTGAATAAAACAGCATAATTTTAACAAGTTCAAACTGGTCTGGATACTCCCTTTTTAACTATTAGTAACAGAAGGATCCCAAATTACCTAGAGGTGAAAAAGTGGGAAATGGGCACAGGCACATACATGCAAACTCACTTATCCCTGACAAGGAGTTAAGAAAAAAATGAGTTATCCAAGAGACAGACACCCACCCACAGCACTAGAAGAGGACAAGAGGTTTTTTGTCTACTCTTCCCACTATTAGTCCTGATCTGCATGGACTAAGCTGTAGTAAATTCAGTTTATGCAGGTGCCATCCTCATCCTCTGCCAATCCAAGCCTGCATCCCTTGAATGTCACTCTCTGAAACACCAGAGAGGAAAAAAAAAGCATGGTTCCCCTGGACTAAGTTTCTCAGCTGGGTTTCTAGATACAACACTAAAAGAAACACTGGGTATAAGTGTCACTTAGGCTTTCAAAGAGAGCCTTGCCAACTGCCTTGCCAACAGGCATGGGAGAGACCAAACAATAGGAAAATTCTGCTTAAACCCACAAATATTCCAAAACAAGAGAATTCATCCCAAAATTCTTGCCAAAGAGCCTCCTCATGATGCTCGCGTTTAATGACACTATTGTGTTTTCACAGAATCACAGAATCTGTTAGGTTGGAAAAGCAATGCCAGGTCCACCACTAGACCATGTCACTAAGCACCAGATCTCACAGCCTTCTCATGACTCTCATGTTTAACGACACTGTTGTGTTTCCCTCCAGGCTGACAGGAGAAGCCGTAGCAGCAACGCACAGCCACAGCTTCAAAACCACACTTGGAAGCTTTGGACTGATGTCATAGAATCATAGAATGGCCTAGGTTGGAAGGAACCTTAGAGATCATCTAATCCAACCTCCCTGTCACGGGCAGGGACGCCTCTCAGCTAGATCAGGCTACTCAAGGCTCTGTCCAACCTAGCCTTGAACACCTCCAGGGAGGGGGCAGCCACAACATCTCTGGGTAATTTATTCCAAAGTCTTGCCACCCTCGTACTGAAGAATTTCTTCCTAAGATCTAATCTAAATCTATTCTCCTTCAACTTAAACCCATTTCCCCTTGCCCTATCAGTGGACACTCTTGTAAAAAGTCCCTCCCCAGCCTTCCTGTAGGTTCCCTTCAGGTATTGGAAGGCAGCTATTAGGTCCCCCCGAAGTCTTCTCTTTTCAAGACTGAACAATCCCAGCTCACGCAGTCTGTCCTCGTAGCAGAGGTGCTCCAGCCCCTGGATCATCTTAGTGGCCTCCTCTGAACACGCTCCAATAGATCCATGTCTCTCTTATGGTGGGGACACCAGAACTGGACGCACTATTTGAGGTGAGGTCTCACAAGAGCAGAGTAAAGGGGGAGAATCACCTCTCTTGACCTGCTGGCTACGCTTCTCCTGATGCATCCCAGGACATGGTTGGCCTTCTGGGCTGCATGAGCGCCCTGCCAACTCATGCTGAGCTTCTCGCCTATCAACACCCCAAATCCTTCTCTTCAGGGTTACTCTCAGCCCACTCTGTGCCCAGTTTGTATTTGTGCCTAGGACTGGCCCGACCCAGGTGAAGGACCTTGCACTTAGACTTGTTGAAGCTCATGCAATTTGCACTGGCCCATTTCTCCAGCCTATCAAGGTCCCTCTGGATGGCATGTCTTCCCTCAAGTGAGTCCATGGCACCACAGACAGCTACACGTGTACACAGAGTGCGTGCACACAGCTGGTTAAAGCTCAGTTGGCCTGAACTCAAGCTAAGCCCAAAGCCTATTTTTACATGTTTTTCACAATAATTATATGGGATCAGTGATCTTGTCAATAGTCGACCTACTTTCTTGCAGCTGAACAATGGTGCCTCTAAAATAGCAATTAACCCCGGAGTATTTCTGACAAGTCAGAGAGCAGGGACTGATCTAATAATATTCTACTACCTATTTTCAATGAACAAAAATTCTGGCTTCGTTCCCCTCGGCTCCACAAAACAACAGCAGCGTGTCCATTGGGACCCACAGACTCTATAGTACAAATCTTTATTTGCAACTGAAACAATTGCTTATTATGAAAACCAACCTTTTTTTGCAGTCATGTAGAGCACGTGTCAGATGCCCTCTGAATCAACCCAAGCCACAGCAATGTGATTTCTCCAAGACTGGGCGTCTCTCCAGGGAGATGCTCTAATGCAGCAACAAGCTGGCTGGCTGGGTGACCGCCTCTCACTAGAGGAAAATAATGGCCCCAAATTTGGGAGGTTAAGGCAGCAGAAGGTCAAAAACCAGCAGCAGGTCCAGCTCTTCTGGGAAGGAGAACACAGAGCAGCCCAGCCGTGATCCCAGACCCCCTGGCTCTGAAGCCAGCCAGGTTGGGACCATGACAAGTCAAGGAGCACCAGATTACCACGATTTACAAACACTTTTTATCTCCATAATGCACAAAGCTGATTTAACACCTTTAAGTAAACGACAAGCCACTGTGTCATTAAAACCAAGGGCTGACTGCTCCAATTACTTACCCACATGGACACTGTGAGGGGCTGTGAGTAGGAGATAAAGCACTTTTCCGAGTCAGAATCGGTATGTGTGCTAGATGGCTACCATCAATTAATTCTGGACTCCAGACTCTAATTATGCATCGTTATCCATAATTAATATTCTGAACTTGGGTCTTGGAAGAGGAACAATGTGGGTGGCACCTCCTCATAAAAACGCAATGCTCTCCGAGAACACTGGGTGACTTGCCAAACGAGGCCACGCCGCTAATTAGTAATAAATACTCTAGTCCATGTAATTTTTTCATCATCTCCTTTGATTCTTTCCCTAATCACTGAATGTCCTGAACAAATACAACAGTCTCTGGGTGTGAAATCACTAACAAGTGTCTGCAGTGCTGGCTCATCTTCCATGGCATTTTAAGGGGGTGACTAGTCCAAACTCTCTGCTTTGGCTTAACTTTGATCCCTCGGCTTCATGGGGAGCTAAATTAGATGAGTGTGGAGCACTTCTGAAAATTACATACATAATCTGACATTTCCTCAGTGATTTATATAATGTCTGCATCTCTGCAAATTAATTTTAAATAACATATAGCTTAAGATTAAGCAGGTCAGGAACACAAAGGAGAAGTACAGTTGTCGGGCATTGGCGTCAGAGCAGCCCAGGATGAATTCAGACAGTTACAGATGCACCGTGTTATTTTTAGTCATTTTTACCCAGCTTTCCCTTTCAAAATGTACAGCCAGCTATTTAAGCCACCACGGTGCCAGCCAATGAAGTTAGGCTAATTTGCAGAGGTAAGCAGCAGCCTGAGGTGCCTGCTTGGTCTTTCCTTGGAGGAAGCTGGTCCAAAGAGATGGTGAAAAAGCCCCTGAAACCTGAAAGTTCAGGTTTTGCCAGACGCAGGCTGAAAGCTCAGGACAGGGGCCACAGGTGACATGTGAGGGTCTGCGGTACACGGCACTGGATGGCCTAACATCTCCTTTCACCACTGAACTGTTCAATGCCATAAATCCAAACTAAACCCTGTGGGAGGCGGTGTTTGTGTTCCCATCCCTCTCCTTTTCACCATGTCCCACAGTTCTGCATGCCCTACAAGAATAGGAATCTGGAATATTGTGCCACGTCTGGAATACTGTGTCCAGTTCTGGGCCCCTCGGCTCAAAAGAGACAGGGAGCTGCTTGAGAGAGTCCAGCGCAGAGCCACAAAGATGATGAAGGGAGTGGAACATCTCCCTTATGAGGAAAGTCTGAAGGAGCTGGGGCTCTTCAGCTTGGAGAAGGGAGGCTGAGGGGTGACCTCATTCATGTTTATAAACATATCAAGGGGAAGGATCAGGAGGATGTCCAATGACAGGACAAGGGGCAATGGATACAAGTTGGAACATAGGAGATTCCACAAAAACATTAGGAAAAACTTTTTCACTGTGAGGGTGACAGAGCCCTGGCACAGGCTGCCCAGGGAGGTTGTGGAGTCTCCTTCTCTGGAGACTTTCAAAACCCACCTGGACACATTCCTGTGTGACCTACTCTGCTCTGGTAGGGGGACTGGACTAGATAATCTTTTGAAGTCCCTTCCAATCCCTAGTATACTGTGATTCTGTGATTCTCTCATAAATTCAGCCAGCTTACACAAGCTGCTCATCCGGGGTTTTTTTTGCAGAGCTTGTCTTTACAGAGAGGGTGATCGGATATAATTTACAATGGAGAATTGAAGCAGAAGAGGTTTAGAAGCTGCCTCCAAGTTCAGCTGGAAAGATCCTCTGACAAAAAAGAACTTGCATGACTTACATCAGGGGAAAATAGAGTGTTTGTCACTTCTGACCAAAGAAAATTAAATTAATGTAGCATGACAGACCATATTCACCGCAAGTCTAAACCACAGTGTGACACTTTCTTCCTAAGGAAGAGTCTGAGCTCTTGGTGCTCTGCTCAAGGATCTCGCAGCATCCTCAGCTTAGAGCCTTGCAAAATCTTGCTATGAACAACTCACCAGAAAGGAAAGGGGATGTAACTGAGGGCAAAGATCTGGAAAAATTACACAGAACATTTACTGCACAGTAACTCTCATGGCTACTGTGCATCCCCATCACAGAAAAGAGTGGGTCCACGTGTACTGTTATTAGAACTACAGAATACAGAATGTTTTGAGTTAAAAAGGACCTGTAAGGATCATTGAGTCCAACTCCCTGTGCTCTCCTTCCCTAAACCCTTATCTGTGGCCTTCAATCATGATCTCACCTCTTGTTGCTGTTCCAAGGACTGTCCATCTTCAAGCAAGTCCTTTATTAGCTCAGGTCTCTTGAACTCCCTCTGATTCTGGAAGCTGCAGAGTGCCAGAGCCATAACACACCATCAAATCTCTTGCCAAAGGCTTTTCCCCTCTTCCCTCACCACCTCCTTCTGAAATCAGGAGCACAAGTCCTCTGGGCTTCATGCTTTGCCAACTTTTAGTAATCCTAATTGCCTAATTATCCGCTCCAATGCAATGATAAAGCTGCTTAATAATTCTGTTCACTTCTTATTCTTTCTTTCCCTTCCCAGATAAGAAAATGCAAAGACTTTACCTTCTGGCAGAGATTTCAATCAATAATTCATGCCCTCCTGCCATCAGTTCCATCTCTCCCTTCCCCTCTCCAATGCTCTGCTGCTTTATCTTGTCACTTTAGTTTCACCTTATCAGCTTGTTTTAATCATATTTCCCTTTTTAATCATCATCTAAAGTAATTCTGTTTTTCCATGGCAAAGTCGGCACATTATCCCTCTGCCCTGTGCATCTCCGTGTATTTTCAAATCCAACATTTACATTTTCATTGCAGAACTTCGCCTTGATACTCATGAAGGTATATCCAGTGCCTTCTCTTTTAACAGTTCTCCAGCACAACCACCAGACTGGTGGTTAAAATGTGACACCCAAGCTTCTATACGCTCTCCAAAGGGCAGAGAAAAGGACTGAAGGACGGTCTCATGGTTAAGAACTAACTTGGAGCTCAGGTAACCTCACCCGACCATTACATCTGCGATTCCTTAAATGCCATAGTCTCAGAGAGCTGCACTAAGCTTCATTCTGAGAAATCAGAAAATATCGGTCACCCCAATACACTCAGGGCATGAAAACATTTTAATGTAACAGCTACTGTTAAACGCTCTCACAGCTGTCCGAAATCAGATACATCCCTACCTTAGAAGCTGTTTAAGGACCAGGCCCCTGCTGCAGCACATGACAGTCCCCACCACAGGGGATCTGTGCATCACACAAGATGCAGGAGGCAAAGAGGGACAGAGCCAAGCAGAGAAGAGAGCAGCTCTTTTTGACCACCGGCAGCGCCTGCTGTGGATGTTGGGTTTGCTTTGCCTTCCTTCAGCCAGGACAACATCTTCATCCCACCCACAGCTATGGTTGATGTAAGGCAAGAGAAGACCAGCTTGGCACATTTGCAAGAGTATGGACATTGTAAATACGTAGTGAGGAGGCTTTGTGTAGGTCACGGTACAGTGAAACGTAACCGCCCCTTGCAGCTGATGCAGCTCAGCACAGCTCTGCCATCGCCTCTTCCCCTAGGACAGACTGAGTCGGGGTGCCTTAGCTGCCTTAGCCACTTGGAGCTCGTCCTCCTCCTCTGCTAAATGCATGTCATCACCCAAAAGGGAAAAACTGCTTGCAAGACTTCAGGTTTATCCATCAAACTTCAGGTTTTTATCTGAGATGCCCAGATTAAAAGTCTATTTACCTCCAACTCCCAGAGCCACTGAGAGAGAGAGACACCAGCACCTGCACCACCTCATCCACCCCACCCCAGCTCTGGTTTTTCCTCCTTTCTCTTCTATTGGACACAGATATATGAGCAACTGTGATGTTTCACTTAGAGTGGAGGCTCTTGCACCAAATTATTTTCAAACAGAAAGTTTCACTTGAGAGAAGTGCGAACCATAGAGACAAGATGCGTGAGGGTGAAGGAGGAAGCACAAAGGCAGTGAAGCCAGAGGACCAGGAACAGAGCACACGCAATACTCCTATTGGCATGTGTTGTGATTTATTGCACAGAGAAGCTGCCTGATTGCTGCAAAAGTACCTTAAAAACTCCTAAAAAGACTTGAAACACAATGGCTGCTCTACAACATAAATATGCCACATCTGCAAGATCTAATATCCTGCAGCTAAGAGCAAATACAGTGTGGTCCCATAGGCGATGGTGAAAATCTCCATTCAGATCTCCAACCCCTGGTTCCCTTGGCTGAGACACAACAGACAGCAAACCCTGTCGTGGATCTCAGGGGCTTCCAAGCCTGCCAGAAGGTCTTCATGCTGCATTTCTTCTTCAGCTCCTCTCCATAGGAAGCAACATGCACGAAGCCGTGTAGCGCTTTCAAAGCAGTTTTGAGTTCATCCTTCTGCCCTTTGGAGTGTTTTAATCCATTCTCTGGGTTATGGGGGTTTGGGTTAATACCACTCCTCTGGTCCTTGCCATGAGCAATTAGGGCATTGGCACAAATCCATCCCAGCCCAGCACGATTTGGGCTGTGAGGGGGGAGCCACAGAGAGAATTCAGCTAGGTGCTCGAGTAACACATCTGCATGGCAAAATTTTTACAAGAATTCAGAGCACAGGGATTGGCACGAACTCTGGAAGAGATATGTTAGTGCCATGAAAAAAGCTCATGAAGGGTCTCTTTCATCGCACACCGGGCTCTTCAACTGCAACTTTAGGTAGAATTATTTGGATAGTGGTACGTAAATATACAGCACACAAAAGCTATCTTAGTAACGTTATTAAAACTGCAAAGACAAAACTTATGAGTAAAGAAACGGCTCATTTTGCGTGTTCATTGGGATAGCACTTCTAATTGCCTGATTTTTTTTTTTTTCTCAGAAGTCACCAGCAAAAAAAATTATTGATGGTTTATTTCTCCCCTGTCTTCATACACTGCAGAGGGCCAACTCCTTCAGCTAAAATTTTCTTTAAAAGTCTAGGGCAAGCAATGGAAAAATTACAGTCCAAACAGTGAAAAGTCAGTAAAGTTCTCAAGGACTAGACTATGACAGAATATAAATCCAACAAATCTAATGATTGGCATGACTGTTATTGCCAGGCAAGCCATACACTTGTGCAGATTTAGAGAGCAACGCCATATGGGGGAAGCATTACCCTTCCATAGTAAAGCACATCTCAACCTTAATGATATTTTTTAAAAAGTTTTAAGGTACATTGAAACCCTTAGTTGGCCGTTTCCTGATTTACAGCAGCTGAGGACGCGGCCCTAGAACATAAATTCTTCTTTCCGTCGACGGGCTTTATGTTGTTTTTGCAAACTGCCCGAGTCGTCCTGGGGATTGGAGAAAACGAAGCGCGATAAATTACGGCGCGGAGCCGCTCTGCGGCGGCTGGGAAGCTGAGCCATCTGACACCAAGCTGCAGAAATGGTTTGAGAATCTTTGCACATACATGAAGCCAATTTTTTAGCTCTTTCTGGCACCGAGTCCTCCTGAAATCGCTGCTGGCTTTGCCCTAGCTATGACTGTAGGATTTGACCCCTCGTAGAAAAAGAACATGAAATGGAAATAGGTCCCATGCTACCTTTTGCTGCCCATTTTTCAACAAGCCTATTTTCCGCTCCATAAGCCAGCACCCTTTCCCATAATCTGCGAAAGGCAGATACATTTTTTGCAAATTTAAACTAAATGTCAAGTTGCTGTGATGGGGGGGGGAGTAAAAAAGCCAGAGAGGCTGCAGATGGAGAGCACTTCACACATTCCTCTGCTCTAACAGCATCTTCTTTCTGCTGCAGGATGGCAGCAAAACAACAGTCGCTCTTATTTGACTAAATACCTTCCAAATCTCCAGTGGAAGCTGCATGATTTTCCCCTCTCAGAGAGGAGAGGCCATTTCTGCATGTGGTTACTCACCCCGCTCATTCAGCCCTCTCTAAATGCAAGCCACACAGACTTTCCTGTCCTACTGACAGAGCCCACATCCTTATCTGCTTTAAAGGATCATCAGCTCAACTGCAAAATTTCTTTCTGTACTTCAGTTTATGTCTGACATTAATCAGGTTCAGAAAAGACTCCTTGCTTTGCTCTTTTCCTTCCATAAAGTGGAGATGTAATTTTCAAAATCATTTTTCCTGGGGACGGTGTATGAAAGATCTGTCTGCAGCAAGCAAGGCTGAAATAGGGTATTTTCCATTTTAGTGTTTGAGAAAAAAAAAAAATAGAATGTATTTTTCTTGTTTCAAGTTTTGGGCTTTATTTTGGCTCGCATGATGCAGCGCTCCTCACGAAATGACACAGAGATCAATAAAGTACTAAATTATTGGAAATGAAAACGATGGAGTGGACCTTTAAAAGAAAAAACAGATATTGAACTGTGCTTTCAGCAAACAATTATTCTACTAATTAAACCATAAAGCCCTGAGCATCGATTAGATGTTAGAAATAAAATCTGATTATCTCAGAGACTCATTTTCATGCAGATACTTAGGAACGTGAGCACTTTCCAGTGTCAGTCGCAAAACGAAAATTCATTTGCTTATATTTGTTGACAGACGAGCCTGATCCCACATTCCTCTTGCATCAAGAACTGAACGTGGATTCCCACTGTGATCCGATGCTCTTGTGATGAAACACCAGATGAGGACTTCAGGTTCCTGACATTAGTTCAACAGCTTTGCAATTGACTTCTCGTATAACCACAGGCAAGTAAATTAACCTCTGTTATTCCATTTCCAATCCTTACCATGGGAATATCAAGGGCATAATATATAATATTTAGTAGGCCTTTTCTGTTGTGTTGCTTGTGTCAAAGCCTCTTCTTAAAGAATTTAATAGCCCCTACTGCAACACCTCCATCTGGATGTGACATTCTAGAAGCTAATATAGTATAAATATTAAATCACAGTAAAATGGTCTTATTCAGAAACAAATGCTCTTTAGAAAGCCATTATTTTAAGTATCAAAGTATCCAGGGTGCTAAGGAAAAACAAATGTATTCTCTTTTCCCTAGCCTCATTAGGATCCACTCAGACTGTATAACCAGTTCTTGAAGACGGAACACACAGAAAAGTTTTAAACAAATGTTTGCAAGAAACAAACCGTCAAATAAATACAGGGCCATAGAGGGAAGAATTCTGCTACACAGAAATCTGCTCTGAGCATATATTTGTGACAGAAATTGAACCTGATCTTACTCTTGCTCCAGACAGGAACATGAAATGTGGGACAGAAGATCAAACTCAAGCATTGCCGTAAGTGGTGAAACTCCACTAAATGCCACATTATACACCTGTAGTGTCCACTGATACCTTCAACAACATGAGGAAATTTGAACATGCTGCCAGGAGAAGCTCAGCTCCAGGGAGGAGGTGACACCCAACTGCTACTCATCAGCTTGCTCCTGCTTGGACTTCGTACTCAGCACTAAGGAAGAGTTAATGAAAAGATGCTGTTTCGTCTAATTCATACACCTACTGCCCACTAAGATCAACACAAACCTGAGTGAAGACTCGGATACACCATATAATAAGCCCAAAATGATCAATAACCATCTCCACATAGGTAAAAATCACAACTGTGAGGGCTGAAACTGTGGAGCAAATCATCCTTACTTGGCAGGGGAAGAGAAGAAAAATGAAATGGTTTCATTGGACAGATGAAGAAAGTGAATGGGGAAAACCTCTCCCAACCACCTGCAATGTTCACAGTAGACATATGGGAATGGACCCTAGGGAAATCGCAAAGAGAGGAAGGGGTTGAGCAAAGGGCAAAGCAAACCAGCAGGAAAAGAACATGGAAACTGTGGGATCTTACTAACAATACCATGACTTTCCAGGGTGCTAACACTTCCTAGTGATTTATTTCTGCTGTCTACGAATGGCCTCTGTCACCGGCAGATTTTATCCCCTAAAAACCAGAAAAATACCAGAAATTATGGCATTCTTTGCAGGTCACTGAGAAGGTCGCAGGAGAGCCAGGTACCGGGAGACTGCTGATCAGACTGTGCTCCAGGAAAGCGATGGCATGAAAATACCTCATGCCTGGAAGTGAAGCAGACAGGGAAGTAATGACACACAGCGTCACACCAAAGCAGCGTGAATGATTCCTTCTACTTGCTGTGAGCATTTTGAATGAACTCCACCACCCTAAATTTCTAATACATGAAGTGGGGGAGGGAAGTCCTCTGTGTACATCCCATGAAGTGTAAGTCCAGGCTAAACTAGAAGCCGAGCAACAAGATCTGATGTGTTCAGAAAGCATTACTACAGCACTGACTAAAACAAAATAAACATCAGAAGCATAATTCTTGTAGCAGGCTGTTTGGTGCCTACAGGAACCGCAGTGACCATGAGCAATCATCTACGCACAGGAACCAGGGTGATGGATCCATTCACAGCAGAATCCAGTGGGAATGTTTTCAGCCTCCCCGCTGCTGGCAAGCCCCACGCAGAGACTAGCAGCTCTCTTAAAATGATTTCCCAGGGGAAGGGGCTCAGGTTAAGGAATATTTTTCATGTGATTTTGGAGTTGAATAGTCACCTCCTGGGCAAAGGCTCTGTGCCTCATTGTGTGCTGTGCCCAGCACTGCAGCAACCGGAGGAACAGAGTGCCTGGGGTGGGATGAAGGTCAACACCATGAGTCTCATTTTTCTGGGCACTGTGACATCTTGTAGCTCTTTTCTGACTGGGGACTGCTGTCTCCAAGGAATGCTGTGCTTTTTGATCTTTTGTCACAACATGGCCTTCATATAAATGTGGGCTCATCCCACGCCAGTGGTGGGGTGTCAAATCAGATGCTGTGCATCCTCCCCTGGTTAGAAACCTCTGTTTTACAATTTATAACTCCTGATCTGTCAATGCTGGGCAGCAGCGAGATACATTTATGAAGTGCCACCACATTATAACAGAAATCACATCGCTGCTCCAACAGCCCAAAGCCTGTACCAGGGGAGGATGCTGAAGGCTGGATGAGCTTTCATTAGAGCCAACTCTAGCAGCCTCATTCATGACAAAAATGCTTGAACCATTCATATCCTAATACCACCTCCCCTTTAGATGCTGTATTTGGGCTGGAGGAAGGTTGCAGACACCACGCTCTGAAGGAGCAAGCCCTGGGCACACCACGGTGTGTTTGGGGAGATGCACGCCCCGCTGGCTGGCTGGTTCACCTCATCACACCTCAGAGACCCGCTGGATGGACGGTCCCTCTGGGCATGCGCTTACTCACTGAGACCCAACACACATCTAGTATAGGTTGTCCATTGCAGCTAAAGCAGTTTTGTTCCCCAGCACCCTGATCCAAATCTTAGCTCAAAAGTCCACTGACACCCAGTCAGTTATGATGGACCACATTTAACATCCACATCATTAAGACTCGAGTTAAATATAAGGGATTTGTAGTGAAGTGACAGCGAATGCTGATTTGATTCATTCACTCACTTTCTCCTGAGATCTACAAGCTCTAAACAAGCAGCAGGTACACCTCCCACTCCTCCGCAGTGAGCTTGCAAGCTGTCTGGCCAATCCTACCAGCTGGAGCACCTCCTCTATGAGGACAGGTTGAGAGAGTCGAAGCTGTTGAGCCTGGAGAACAGAAGGCTCTCGGAAGACCTTATAGTGGCCTGCCAGTGCTTAAAGGGGACTACAGGAAAGCTGGGGAGGGACTATTTATCAGGGAGTGCAGCACTAGGACAAGAGGTAACAGTTTCAAACTGAAGAAGTGTAGATTTAGATTAGACATAAGGAAGAAATTATTTTCTGCAAGGGTGGTAAGACACTGGAACAGGTTGCCCAGAGAAGTCGTGGATGTCCCCTCCCTGGAAGTGTTCAAGGCCAAGTTCCTCACGGAGAGGGTGCTCAGGCACTGGGATGCACTGCCCAGGGAAGTGGTGGAGTCATGGTCCCTGGAGGTGTGCAAGGAGAGGCTGGATGTGGCACTTAGTGCCATGGTCTGGCCCATGTGGTGGTGCTGGGTCCCAGGCTGGACCTGATGATCTCAGAGGTCTTTTTCAGCCTCAACAATTCTGTGATTCTGTCGGATGGGGCTTTGAGCAACCCGGTCTGGTGGAAGAAATAGTTTAAATAATCCCAATTCTCCAGGGACAAGGGGACCACAGACACCTCAGTCTAGAACGTCAAAAGCTTCTCATTATCACAGCAACAAAGCTCCACTCATAATATTGGCTAAACCTCAAAGTAGCTCTGAGATGGAGCTCGCTGGTGGAAGAGGATGGTGTAGTCCAGATGCCCATCACAGAGAAGTGATGTGTTCACCAGCATCTCAAGTCAATGCACTAGGACCTCTTCCTCCTACTGCTACACATCAAAGCTTCTCAAAATTGCCTTTTGCCACCCCATGGAGAGAAGGCCGTGTTGGGCTGCCCCTGTCGTTGGATGGGTCAGGACAACAAGAAGCGATGTAGCTAAAATGTAGGATCATGAACTATCACGTCTACCAATGCATTGGAATTCCAGAATCACAGAGGGCAGGAAAACTCAGAAATATTACACTGCTTTGTTCCAAAACAGCAGTTATGGGTTTCCTATCATACTAGGACTTCCCGAGCCTTAGATGAGGTACCTCTAGAAAGCCAGTGAACTCTCCCAGTGAACCACCAATGGAAATCCAGCCTTGATCAAGCAGAACTTCTGCAATATGTCACCGATCAGGGTTTGAGGGTCATCTCCCTGACTAGGACATATAGTACAAACCAGGAAAATTAGTGCCAATCAGAGTGGTAGCTCTGGTCATCTTTAGTGTTGTGAGAGTGATGAAGAGGAGGTCCTGTCCAGGAAGGATCTGGGCACCAGAAGTACCAAGTGCCCTGGGGAAGATACTTCATGTCTCTGAGTCTCCGCTCCCCAAATGCAGGAGAGGGTTAATGAGATTACCTGCCTTCGAGAAGCATCTTGCACAAGACCTGTTCTGCAGAGGGAGGTGGACACTATTACTTGCAGAGCCCTCCCTGTTGCTGCACAACAAGGATAATTACTCATCCTTTGTATTTCTAAAGAAGCTGGCGCTTCGCACGCATTGGAAAATGATAATGTGTTGTTTGCCATAAATGCGGTAATTATATCTAAAACTCTTCATTAACATGGAAATGACAAATAACAAATTATAATCAAGCATCTACAATTAGGCTAAAAAGCCATGGCAATTTGTTATTCTTTGCAAGAAATCATTTTTCACATCATTTACTGTGAATGAGGTCTCATTATGTAATGATATTTAGCTCTTCCACTACTTTTCATCTTTGCAGCTTTATTAATTGCACGCACAACAGTTTTCTAATATAAGCAATCAGTGTTATCTTCATCTATTGACTGGGAAGCCAAACCTGAAAGCACCAATAGGATGTATTTACAGCCAGATGGAGGCAGAAAGACCCAAAGCCAGTGAAGAAAGCAGGGGTGAAAACTGCAAATGCCTTCAGCACAGACATAAACCAGTTCTAGCTGAGTAGAGGAATTTGCATTTCATCACAAAGAGGTTCACACTGAATTCTTCCACCGACCTCACTCAAAGTCCAATTTTACTGTCATAACAGAAATTACCTCTACGACACCTCCCCATTCAGTTAATAGCAAAGCTTCTTAGTGAAACTTAGGCCACGAGGCAACAAACATTCAAAGCCAGTGGGTATTTCTCAGTAATAATGACTCAGACACCTGATGGCAATTAACCAAAATGGCTTCACTGAGTTTGTATTGGCTGAGGATAAAGTGAGTTTGACAGACAAAAGCTCTCTTAGGAGGCAGAACATGACAGTCTGATGCTGGTCTACGTAAATGAAGGACCCATAAATATATTTGGTAGACAAAAGGTGGAGAAGGCAGCTCCTTTTGTAGCTAGCGTAGGGGTAAATGGCTCATCTCAAACACTTCAACACTGAAAAGTCTCTGAAGGGAAATGCTTTGAATTAGAGGAGGAATTTTGGTTACTGGATATATTGGCAACTTCAGGGTGTCACAGAATCACAGAACGTCAGGGATTGGAAGGGACCTCGAAAGATCATCAAGTCCAATCCCCCTGCCAGAGCAGGAACACCTAGATTACGCTACATAGGAACGTGTAGAATCTGGCTTTTTTTTGTTCTGCATGAGGTCAAATTCAATCCCCCCAACAAGCAGACTTGGCCGATGGTGTAAAATCGTCCTGGCGGGACTCAGCACTGCGCAGCCGACTGGTGCAGTGCCTGGCCATCACCCGGACCCTGCAACTCCTGGTTCTTCCTCAGATTTCATCTACACCCTGGAAAGGTGACCTGGCTTGAGTGAGTAAACCCTAAACCAAGTGCCAGCCCTGCCTCCATTTTCCTTTGGCCTTGTACCTTCAACCTAGGTCCTCATATATTAAGTTGAATTGCTGAAGAGGGGCTATTCTAGGGCCAGATTAAACGCTGCATGACTTCAGTCCCCACAGGGTTTGCTGCTGCCACCAAGCACTGGCACCCGGTGCTGTGGCATTCTCCATCCCAATCCTTCTGCTCAGTAATGAATGGATCTGGTGTTTCTCCAAGTGGATTAAGATAATCTGTAACAATTTACTTACACTGAAAGGGCATTATCCTGATTGGAACTGGTCTGAGACCACTCTCGGATTAGGACAGTGATATGATGTCGCTCTAAGACGACATTTTGGAATATGAACGTCTCTGAATTAACTCCTGATTTTGCTGCCATCATCTGTTCAAATAATGAAGAAATGATTTGACGTGTGAGAACCTTCAGAAAATTATCTGGATAAAGCTTCAGAGCTTAATCTGCTTTCAAAGTAGCAGCAAATGTTTATTATCTAAATGCTGATGGCCCCCCTGTACTGCTTAGCTTCCAAAGCCTACCAAATGGGCCAGAAAGTTTTCTGCTGACTTGACAAGTGTTGTACTGTGCCCCGTAGGAAGGCAAATTTGGAAGAGACAGACATAGAAACAAGGCACTGACAAGCCCCAAGAAAGGAATAAGCAGAGGACAGTCTTTAAAGTCATTTTTGTAGTGGCTTGTGAGCAGGCACACACTGAAGAATTGAGTTCACATGTACAGGCTTCCCAACCATACACAACCTGATTTTTTTCTTGATGACCACCTCCCCAGCTTGATTTGACCCCTGCACGTCAGTAGATCAGTGCTGCAGGTTCTGTCCTCCTCTGTGGCCCCATCCACCAGACAAGAGTCATTCACCCCATACTCACCAGCTGCTTCATGCCCACCAGGTGAGACCAAGCAAGAGGGAACTCAAGTGGAGCCTCCCTCAAAGCCCATGCCCAGCTGTGGGGCAGCCCCCTGCTCCTGAGACCTCCAGGTTCTTGTCAGGTGATGGGATGTGCCAGGCTACATGCTCCATCATGCAGAGACTCACTTTCACCCCAAGTAAATGGGGAGAAGGAAAATCTTAGTCCACATTCACCACGGAAGACTTTCACCTCCCATCTGGAATGTCCGTAGGACATGGCATCGCCCACAAAGTATGAGGATGCAACAAAGGTCAAAAAAGACAAGAAGCAGCAGCAGGAGAAGGCACTATGAAATATTCAGAGACCTCTGCTGGGATTTTTTATCTCCTGGTGTGTAGATAAATCTCCATGTTACATCAGCCTTGAGAAAGACACAGGCATCTCATCAGACTTCAAGCTGGGTCGCTTATCTTCCAACAGGTCTTGCAAAACCCTGCAAACAAGGCAGCGAGCAAGCTCTAATCTCAAAGGCAATGTTACTAGCCTTCCCCGAGAAGGAAACTGTGATCCAACAGCACATTTCAGAAATACACAAAGCCAAGAAAACGCGGGGAACCAGCAGCTTCTTTTGGCTGTTTCAAAAATATCACAGTCCATCAGGCAGGAGAGTGCCCTGCCTGAATAATCTGCAATTTTTTGGTTTGTAACTGCAAATATTCTGCACAGAGAATTCCCAGGGGAAAGGCTGCCTCTTCCACAGCACAGACAAAACCTCTGTGAGCCACCTAAGGTCTGCAATTCTTCGTAGATACACAGCACAGTGAAACTGCAGAGCACTCCTGAAATTTAATACTGAACATGAAAGATAAATAACTGACCTTAGCCTACAATGTTGTGAAATGGTTGACAGACTAGGCAATTACTGATCAAGCCTAGTTAGAAGATTGATCGATGAACCAGAAGAACTGTTGACTCAAACCAGTTCATCACAATGTCCTGATTTATAAATCTGTCTCTTGACTGAGAAATGCTATTTGTCCACATTTACTTGAACTCCGAAAGATACAAGACCTGAAGTTTTATTTTCGAAGTCCATTTCTAAAAGATAACAAACAGATCTTCCAAAGCCAAGGGAGCAACAAATCAGGCATTTCTATATCAACTGTTGGACCCAACAGCTAAGATAAAACACCTTGGAAGGTTCCTTTGCTTACTGAGTCATGTCTCCCTGCTGGTGAACAGAAACCTGGGGGTTCTGTCCAGGGCATATGGTGAAGGGCTACAGGGGAAAACTTGTGCCAAAGGAAGAGAATGTAAGAATGGCTGTGCTAGATCAGCTTAGCCCCATATCCCATCTCTGAAGGTGGATACTCACAGAAAAGCCTAAATGCAGGACAAACACACATTGGATACTCCCCTGCTTCACTCGCCTGTCTGTAGCAATTTACTGTTGATCAGAGCTCACAGCTTTCCTCTTTAGCATGCTTCAATACATATTTTTGTCTCAGCAACTGCCAACTTTTTGTTTATGCCACAGGGAGGAAGAGACGGAATTTCTTGTTAATTATTTCTATTATCGTGACTGCTGAAAGGCCACCTGAGATGACACACTCCTGTGAGAAATGCTCTACAAACATGTAAAGAGTGACAGCATCTAACTTGAAATAACCTAAATGAATAAACCACCACAGAAGCATTGATATCATCCTGCCTATGAACACCAGCACTCAGGCACAGGATCTGTAAGTGATTTGCTCAAGGACACATTAAAAAAAATAAAAGCAGCACTGCCAGTAATTAAACAGATGAGGAGACCGGGCTCTGCTTACAGCAGGTCTAGGTCAGAGCAAAGGTCTGGCTGGCTTAGTAAAGCTGAGAGTGGCTGACATTTGTCTAGGAAAGGCTTATGAACAGGACGATCACAGAGCGATGTTCCCCTTACACACCCTCCTGGCACTCGGGGTTTCGTGGCTCAGAGACCCGCCGAGCCAGATGCAGGGCTTTGCTGTCTGAAAGATCCGGGCGGATTTTTTCCTCTGCAAAATTGCCTACCCAAATGGAAAAAGCAAACACACATACCGTGAGCATCCTCAGCAATCTGTGGATGGGTGTTCTCTCTCAGTGCGTTGCGGTTAGCAACGGTTAGCTCTGAACCTGCCTCCTCCCGCCCGATTCACGTGATGCTCCCCAGGTTGGGTATCAGGGGACAGGCACTCGCTGCTTCCCTGCTCGACACCCCCTGGGACTTTACCCACCTCAGTCAAGGTCTGCGCATTCATTCCTTGCAAAGAATCCCATTTATACTCTGGTTACTCTTGTTTCTTTATCCTTCTGGTTATTCTTTGGTTATCCTTCTTCTGCATACCTTTTCCAGCTCTGCTGTATCCTTCTCCAGATGGGCACTGAGTATTTAGGGTCAAAATGACGGTTATTTTCCTCTCCATCACTTTGTTCCCACACATCCCACCAGGCCAGTGTTCCTAGTGCATCACCCTTGCTTTAAGTTCTACTCGTTGCCAGGAGTCCCCCAGTCCCCATCCAAACTCATACTCTTGTGGTGATAGGACTAAAAATAAAAATAACTCTTAGCCTAAATTTCTGCCTGGAACTTGACTGTCCCTAGGATTTCCTCCAGGATCTCTTTCAGAAACATTATCTATGCTTTCATACTCATCCAGCCGTAAATAAGTCCTATTTCCTTCCATGACTCAGCGGGGATATTTATTCTGAGCATTAACACCCACCCATTCTGAGCTTAGAGCAACTGTGGAAAAAACTTCTGCATCATTACCCAGGGCCTGGAAGAAGGCAGGATGGGTGCAGTACTCATCACCTGGGAACCCTGTTAGTAAAGCCCGAGTTTAAGCAGTGCAGAGCAGAGGAGGGAAGCAACCAAGCCGGCAGGCCATGAAGAGTACAAGAAAGATCTGGACTTGCTGGAACGTGTCCAGAGAAGGGCCACAAGGATGCTCAGAGGGCTGGAGCACCTCTCCCATGGAGACAGACTGAGAGAGTTGGGGTTGTTCAGTCTGGAAAAAAGAAGGCTCTGAGGAGACCTTATTGTGGCCTCCCAGTATCTCAAGGGGGCTACAAGAAAGCTGGGGAGGGGCTTCTTAGGATGTTGGGTAGTGACAGGACTAGAGGGAATGGATTGAAGCTAGAGATGGATCGGTTCAGACTGGACTTTAAGAAGCTCTTCCCCATGAGGATGGTGAGACCCTGGCACAGGTTGCCCAGAGAGGGGGTGGAAGCCCCATCCCTGGAAGTGTTTAAGGCCAGGTTGGATGGGGCTCTGGGCAGCCTGATCTAGTGGGGGATGTTCCTCCTCCAGGGAGCTGCAGACCTCTCCTGGCTCACCCCAGGGAGATGAGGACAAGGGGATTCTCTTGCCCACACACACTGCATTACACATCCGTGTAACTGTTGGCAGGAACATGAAGCAGATTCAGAATATATTGAGTCCTGCTGTTTTTTAAGCCCTCATATTCTTCTTCAGAGCCCACAGAGTAGTGACTAATCGAACCTTAATAACTAATCACTGCTGCTGTCAATTAGCACATTTTCCCTACAGAGATGACTCTGACTGGTGATGCCAGCTCTGGTCCACAGGGATGGTGTCGCGGCGCCTGTGCCGGTCCATGCTCATGCACCATCCCAGGAGCTCCCACCAGCTGCAGTGAGAGCTCCAGGAGACATCCCTCAGAACAGGATCCCCTGCAGCTGCTCCCCAAGCCTTGTGCTGCCCCTGAAGGCACTTCTGTCTGATTGATCCTGTCAGAGCCCACCTGCAGCCTGGCCAGTACCTCCTCTTGGAGAGAGGTGATCTCTCATGGTTTGAGATGTTAAACCTAGGCCAAACCTAACCACTGTGGCTTGTTCTCTAGGCTGGTCAGGAGGCAAAGTCTGAAGTCAAACACGAGGGGCCAGTGATGCAGCCCTGCTAAGCATGAAGCAAAACAAGGCAAGGTCTTGGAGAAGGGTCTTCACAGGCCTCATAGCAGCTGCAAGGCTGTGGGACCACAGCCTCCACCAGCGCAGTCACCAGAAAGATGCTTGGTTTTGCTAGCTGGGATTCTGACTTTGTCAGCTCCATTAAGATATGCACCTTAGCAAAAAATGCTCCTGGCTTGCCTCTGTCTAGTAGACAGAGTAGCTAATTTAACAGGCAGTTATTTAGTTAATTTAACTAGTAAAATTTAACTCTGCCTCTCCAGCCACATGTCTGTAATTGCCCTGGAGCAGGCAAAGCATGGCTGAACAGAGTTGACTCACCACGGAGTCAAACTGTGGCTTAAGAGGTCATCACAAAATACCTGAGCCACGGAAACCAGCCACAGGAATGCATTTACTGGCTACAGTAATGACAGTGAAGGGTACAGAAGTATGCAGCTGCATTTTGTCTGGCAAAGAAGCCCACATCCAGCCTGGCTACTGCACAGCTGCATACCTAAAGACAGTAGATGTCTATTGGAGGACTATATCCTTGCCTGCTAAACCCCAAAACATCTTCTAAATCAATGGTATATCATTTATACTTGATAAAATCTAGCCTTCATAAACAGTACTCACAGGAACATGTGCTGGCTACAGGAGAGAACATGTAACTAGAAAGGATTGTTGCATTGAGGTTGTCCAATTCGTCTAATACTCAACTCAACCCTCTACCCAACATTTCCTACAACCAAAATACAAAAAGAGACTGTACTTAACCAGTTCTTACAGATACAGAGAATAACAAAACCGAAGAGGAAGACACTTTCCTGACAGGATATTTATACTGGATGCTACCTTATAGTTATTCCAAAAGTTGCTTATGGACAGTTGCAAGGAAAGCCAGAACTAGGCAGGGAAAAGCAACTCCTCCGACCCACAGCAAGAAACAGCTTTTCTCTGGACTGGAAGGGCAGACACCAAGTCTCTCCTCAAACCTAAAGCAAAGCACGTGCTCAAGCCTGGGTTTTGGGACAGCTGTGTTGAAAGGGAACAAAATCAGGGCAACTTGAGGAGAGGGACAGTCCCATGCCGGTCAATGGGGTGGTATGGAGAAGCCATCAAGGGGCTTTTGAAATTTTCCATTGGGGTTAGATGCGCCCTGAAGCGTGCAAAGAGAAATGCCAGCAAAACCTGCAAACACAACAGAAGTGCAGAGGGGCCATCAGGATGCCACATGTGCCAGGGTTGGGTTCTTGATGGGGACCTTGGAGCAGCATCTGGATCACCTCAGCACAGGCATCCATAAGCTGGTATGATGGATGCAATAGCTTCCAGCTTACAGGGACAGTGGCAGGAGCACAGTACGTGACACCACAAAACAAAATGGGGGGTGTCCTGTGGGCATATGTTGTGACTGCAGAAGGGGTGGCCAGGAGGACAGAGCTCAGTCCCAGTGATTGCATCGAGCGGAAGGCTGAGCATCCACTCCTGCAAAACCAAACCATGCGAGGAAGAGAAGATTGAGCAAGGAAGTCATCCTGAGAGGTCAGAAGGGAACAGGGGGGATGTGGGAAGAGGAAGCGGGAAAAGAAATAAAACTGGAGAATCTCTTGACCTCGCTTCGCATTAATAAAGCATCAAGCACAGATGGTGTTTCTGGTATATTAAAATAAAAGGGAACAGCCTTGCTGAAACCCGTTATTACATCCCAAGGCTTGGGTGAGGCTGCGATTAGAGGTAGTCAAAAAACAAGGCAAAGGAAAAAAAAAAAGCCTCTAGCAATTCTCACTGTATCAACCCCTCTCTGTGATTAATGTTAATACGCAGCATTTCTGCAAAACGATTGCTGAAGGTTTGAGGTAATTATTTTATTGCGAGTCAAAATTTGAGCAATTTCCAATATATGTTCCTACCTCTCTCCCAGGCAGAGCAGGACTTGTACATATATCAAGAGAGCATCCTTCCAGGAAGGAACTTGGATCTCCTTTGATCCTCGAGTGGTCTTAATTTGAGCAAACACCAGAGGGGAGGTAGGTTTAGCATCCGTCACTTGCGGTTTGCACTGCCCGAGAAGAGAGAAAGCCTGTCTGCATTCTCATTAGAAAGGAACATTTTAAAACTGTCATCTCCATAAATTACCCTCTCTCTCCCTGCCACTCGCTGCAATGATCTCTTTCCCTCTGTTTTTCTCTTACCGGCTCTGCAATGGAGGCAGCATTCTAACCCAAAAGATCAGCCTCTGACGCAAATCTCCAGAAGGACAGAGGCAATTCAAGGCCAACAAACCTTTACGTTCCCTCTCTTCAATATTTTTTGGGGGGAGGGCTGAGATGCCATGAAAACAAAGAGATCTTGTGCACTGTAGTAGAGATCACTACTGGAAAATAAATGTGATTTCACCAGCATAAGGACAAGACTCTTTTTACAAGGTAAAGGCCACCCAGACTAGCACATAAAGGAAAAATAAGTACCTCTCACCCAGGAAAAGCTACTGGCCCTGCCTGTGTGCTTCAATCAGGCTGTTTACTAAAATCCAAAGGGAGAGAGGACTGAAAACCATCTCCTCTGTCGAAACGGAATCAAGTTTTCTCACACGTATGAGCTGAGGGATAGAACATAACACAAAGTGCACAGAGATGTGATACATGTATGCACCGTGACTGCATATATGAGGAAAAAAAGGATTACTGCAGATCAAAAAGAGAGCAAAGACACTGGGATATTACAGTAGGGCTGACAGACAAGGGGGCAGACAGACTGTGCCAAAGCAGCTGACAGTCTAGAAGGATGCCCGCCTCGCCGCGCCGTGCAGGAACCCAGATGGTGCTTGGTGAGCAGATGCAGTCCAGCCTCCGCAGCATGGAGCTCTGCGCAGGCTAATGGACCCTATCCTTCTATCTAAGTGAAAAAAAAAAAAGATAAATTACCTGGAGCAGCAAATGCCAAGCCGTTCACTAAGGTAGGCACATCCTACCTCTAAAGGCTGTAGCAAATGGATGTATAGATGCCAGACAGCTGGAGAAGGTCAAAAATGCTCAGCTACGTGCATGAGTTTTCCAGGTTTGCTTTCCCAGGACAACAAGACCAATTGGAGGTGCAGGCAGAAAGCCTCTTAACAGGACCTCAGGAAGTCTTCCTGTGCTGGGAAAGCCCAAGAGCTTGGTGCTGCTGCAGGCTGCCTTTCCGTGCTCCCCAGCAAACCAAGATGGGTGAAGTTGCTCAACTACGGTCTGCCAGGAAAACTGTAGGTGACCAGACTTCAGTTCCCTTCAGCAAAGCTTCCCCAACGCTCTCCGCACGGAAACGACACCCAAGGCTCCTCCGCCCCAAGCTGGGAGACAGCCATCTCCACCACAGAAGCCAGTGTTCTTGCACGTGCTTCAGGAGATTCTTGCATGGCAAAAGGACTGGGGCATGCTGGAGTGACAGCAGCCCTCAGGCTTGGGTTCACCCATGCCTCCCACCATCCTACGGTCAGTCAGACCTCAGCTGGGATCTCTCATACTGACAAGACCAGTTGTAGTGGCCAATGTCCCCTCTTTCCTCCCATGAACCAACAGACTTCACCTCCATGGCTTCACACCGTCTCGCTCCAAACTGAAGAATAAAAGAGGCAGAAATGTTATGGATGGAGAGGACCTCTTCATTCCCACCAGCAACAGCCAGTAACTCCAGTTTAACATCTTCTCTGATGGGATCCCATCTCCTTTGCAGACAGGGAGAGGGAAGGCAGAGCTACTCATCTCTATTCCCTTCTCCTGGTCTTGACTTCTGCTTCGAGGACATGAGTTGAGGTGTTCTCAAGAGGAAAGACGTGGTTCCAAGCCACTAGTGGTCCATGCTCTGTGGCTGGAAACTCCTCATCTCAGTTCACAGCAGAATGTCAACTTCTCCTGCTGAAAACCCATAGGCCTTGTTTGCAAGGACACAGCTATTCTGTGGTGGATGGAAAAAGGGAAGAGCAGGTAGGTCAGGGCCACGGGGCTCAGACTTGGACAAGTTTTGCATCTCCTGGAAGGTCCCATCTTCCAAGGTCTCACCGTGAGGCATAGGGCTGCTTCTTGCCAAGCCACCGAGCACCACACCACAGAGGCTGTGCAAGGCTCATTATCTCTGCTGGCTTCAGAGAGAAAGTAGGAGCAAGTCAGGTCAAAGAAAGAAGCAATATTAAAGAGGGGAATGAGACAGTCCCCAGAACACCTCCGGATAAAATCTGATGAAAAGAAAAAGCTGTCTTTGATGTGAGTTGTTCCCTCCTGAGAGCTGCTCTGTCGCTACAATAGCGCGTGTCACGCCGAGCTGGCAGAGAGCATCGTTATTGTTTACAGGTATCTGGACACAAAATTTCCTTTGACAAGGCAAGCCTGATTAAATAGGAGCCTGCTCCAGGATTAAGATGCAACCATGAACAATCTCCTAAAACAGTTAAAAGAAGAAATCATTCCAAACAGAGTACACATCCCCCACAAGGAGCAGAAAATTGATTAAAGCACAGATTGATGATGGGAGCTTTTTACTGCTTGGGAGAGGGAAGGGGGGCAAGCAAGGAGTGTGTGGAACTGTATATATTCTTCAGAGCACCCAGGAAGACAGGAAAAACAACGATCTACATTTCTGAGACTGCTCACTTCAGTCGGCAGCCATCTGGAGCACAGACTTCACGCGGCCAACGCTCCCTCCGTGCAACAGAACTCCCATAAAGACGTACGGGGCAAAGACACAGAAGGCAGGACCGCTGCAGGCAGCTGCACTTCGAACACATCAGGAAGGAAAATTTGCTGGCTCTGCTCCTGATCCTGGCTCCTGTCAGCTTCTCTCACCTGGGATTTCTACGGACTCAGTCCCTCTGCTGGGATGGTGATTTCTTGTGCGATCCTTTGCCCCCTTTCCAGGGAGAACTCCTGGCGCAATATGTCCTTCCTCCAGCAAGAGAAAGAAAATGCCCAAGCTCTAATTTAATTCTGCTCGTTCAAATCCCTACTCTGCTAAAGGCTCCCTCATGAAACCAGCGGGGTCACTTGGACTCTCCGTGTCTTTTTCTTACCACCTGTAAAACATGGATACTCTTTCTGAGGTAATTAAGAAGATAAATACATTAAAGATTAAAAGGCACTCTGAAGTTCCAGTAATGCGAGCCATAAGAGAACTTAAAATAGATCCATTTTGGGCAGCAATTAAAGAACACGCTACTAACTTCTGAGCCTCAGTTTCTGCCTTCCTAATGCTGGTTGTTTTTTCCCATAAAAGCATTAATCTTATCTTCCTGCAAAAATGACATTTCAAATATTCATCATCTTCCACTACTCTGCTTTACCGTCATTAACCAGTGGCATCCATTATATGGTTTGTGCAGTATAATTTGCAACCTCAGATCTGCAAGACAGCCAGAGCTATTTTCTCTGTAACTGATTTTTTTATCCATAAAAAAAAAAAAAAATCACATTCCAAAAATGCATTTATTATGCAAGTGCTTGTCATTACCTGAGTGAAAGAGTTATATGACCTTCCATTATTGTAAGAACTAAGATCCTACACAGAAAAATAGATGAAATGCAGACAAGGTACATATCTTGGAAACTGTGTGTTGAGCATTACGTTCTCATACTTCATAACTTCTTTCTCAACTGCCATTTTATTTTGTTTAATCTTTAATTCCCATCTACAGGGGTGGTCCAACCTCCACTGTGTACAATGCCTCCACGGGTAGATGGAAACCTGTAAGATATGTGGTGGAACCAGGCAATTCAGGTGACTTCTTACAAGCTACAGCATGAACCCATAACCCTGTAATACGGTTTTGCCATTGCCATAAACAGGTGGATATAAACAACAAACCAACGGTCAGTTAAAGAAATGTAGACCTGGACAGAAATGGGTTCAGGGTAAACAAGAGAAGAAAAGGTAGTATCTAACATACATGAAAGCCACCATCTACAGTAAACTCAGATGTAATACAGAACTGCAGGTCAATGAGGAAGGAGCAAGGTGCGAAAGCATGCTAGCAAAAGTACAAAAACGACTTCAAATGGAACCTGAAGTGAGAAAGAAGTAACCATCAACACAAACATAATACTCCTCCCGGCAAAAGACTTCAGTTGTTGATGATCCACACCCCATGACTCCTGAGCATGGGGACATTTTCATGCCCTGCCAGAGTTCCCACACCAGTTCAAGCTAAGTTGCTGTCTCTTGGCGCATGGTTCGTAAAATAAGGATTCTCACAGACACTGGGAGAATAAACACTCTTAGGAAGTGGGAGAGGACCACAGTCACAGCAGCCACCACCACCAGAGAAGCAGAGGGCCTTGATCTCTATCAAAGTACAACAAAGACCATCTACTTCAACATTCATGAGGAATAACTAAAGGACCCAGAACCTGTTCAATAGGTTTGAGCTCTAGGAGACCAACTGCAGCTTTCCTTGTAATGCAGAAACAATCACAAAAGAGGGTGCAGGGAAAAAAAATTACGTATTTTTATTCGTTTCCAGAAAGTCCAAGTTTCCTGCCCCTCTGATGCTCTCCACACACCAACTACAGACAAATGAAGAAACAAGTAGAGAAAAGCCAAAGTCATCTCACACACAGTGCAGAGAGGTCCCGAAGTACTGTCGTATCCTTCACTGGAAGTCTCTGAAGACAAAGCATTTGAATAGACACCAACAGAGATCCCAAAGCATATTCAGACCTTCCATCTCCAGAGCTGCAGGCCATCAGAACAGGCTTTGAAAGATCAAATTCTATTTCAAAAAGGCACAGATGACATCATCTTCTGCTTTACTTTTTATCTAAATATTGCTGGCTGGAGAGTCAGCTGATGGACTGTAAAACTGACAGCCTCGTTACTGGTGCTTATAAATTGCTTTTGCTCAGCTGGAGTTAATGCAGGACCATCTGACTTCCCCGAATTGACATTTTTTAATGATTCTGTTTCTCCAGCACTTTCTCATTGACCACTACAAAAATCCAAACCGTCTCTTGCTCTGCCAAGCTGCTTGTGGCTCAAGTTACTTGTTCTCTAGGGAGCTGCAGTGTGTCAGCCATCAGACCAAGCAAACTCAATAATAACTGACCTGAGAATAGCTACTCCAATACTTCTGGGCTCTTCTATCCTATAGATTTTAGTATTAAATGTCAAAATTCTGAAGGCTGGAGGACAGATGTGTCCCCAGGCAAAGGACGTACGTGCCAAGTATTTTAAAAATGAAAAATGCCAACTGTAAAAGTTTGGTGCTTAGTGGTGTGCCCTCTTCTTGTACTCTGTTGGGTACCATTATCTTTCTCTGGGTCTTCCTCTCCTGTTCTGTTCCCCAGGTTAAGCAAAGTAACTTCTCCTTCCAAACCATAATTTGCTTGCCCAAGATGGGAGATTCTTCACATCTCAACTCTATTTGGCGAAGGAAGGGAAGGGCAGAGCTCTTCCCTGAGGTGCACAAAGACGCACGTCGTGGGCTGAGGCAGGCAGGAGCACAGTGCCCCTGGCCCAGCTGCATCCAGAAGTGCAGATCCCCCCTCCACGGGCTGTGTCTGGGGACATCCAGCCACTACAAAGGCCTCTTAAAATTGAAGTCAAGTTAATTTTAGCTTTAGAAGAAAAGCACTTAAAGGAAATGGACTTCAAAGAGGTAACTTTAGATAAAAAGCACTTGTTAAAAAAAAAAAAAAAAGGGAGGGGAGTTTTAAAGAGAAATGGTTTATGCACACGATCAGCAGATCTAAAGCTTTACAAGCCCTTCTCAATGAGTCTGGGCAGCTCTCTGAGTGGGCAGCTCTGGTAGCCTCCTGCCAGGTTTGAGGGATTTCTTCAACTCTTAACAATCCACTTCCTACTGACACAAGCTGTACGATTTTTCTACCCTTCCTGTTCTCCCCAAAACACCCTACAGAAAAACACATAACCAGGACCAGGTATGGACACAGCAGCAGCCCAGTGTGTGCCCACACACCCAGAGCTGGGGAACCAGGGCAGAAACTCCCACCTGGCCCAAACTGGGCAGAAGGGAAGGGCTACACTACTGCAGCAGCACCCCAGGGAAAAGTTTCCCAGCACCAACACGGAGCTGTGAGAGCATCTTCCACTCCCTGTGTGCTGCCAGCACATGAGCCCTTTGATCACCTGGGTTCCAGCTCCTTGCTCGGCTCCAGGTTTTCAGTGTGAGCACACGCAAATCCTTGGTTTCCTTTGTGCCTCTAAAATATAATTTGCCTTCCTCTTAGGAGCACTGTGGGCACCAGAGCATTGTAGATGGGAAGGGAGTAATATCAAAGAGCCATTAAGGTCATCTACAGAGGAAAAATAATAAATGGTTCTTTACCAAAGGGTATCCCTGGGGGAACAAGAGGGGCGAGTCACAAGCACAGAGACTGATCCCACCACGTCCCTCTTTTCTCGCCTACAACATCGCTGCACAGAAGTCCTGTCTAACTCCTAAAGAAGAACGCAGGTCAGCCAAAGCCTCATCCTCTTTCTCACAGTTGCTTGCACACAATGCAACAGCTTAAAAAAAAAAAAAAAAGGCAATCCAAACCATGCCAATCTGTTGACACATAACCCAGACAGGCACTTCCAGAGAACACAGAAGTTCACATTTACCCTGTCCTTCAGGTGCCTGGACTCAGCTCTCTGACGCTGACCCAATCTGACAGACTTCATAGGGGGTTTGTAAAGAGGACAATAAAACAGAACTTAAGGAGAAAAACCCTGTCTTTTGCCACACAGTCAATTTATTCTGCATCTGAGTTTTTTGGAAAGACAGCCTTTCCAAGGTCTAAGAAAGACAGGAGGTGGTGATGCAATATTAAACATCAGAAACTGAACCGCACCGTTCAGAAGCAAATCTCCAGAAGAGACACTGCAAAGCACATCCCGCAGCATGAGAGCGGCTGCGTGAGAGCAAGGACCCCTCATAACAGATGCTATTGCACAAGGAATGTTAAAGCTACATACTGTTTCATGGTCCAGACCTACTTAATTTTTGTGCATGATGATTAAGCCTCTCCAGCCAGAGAGGTTTACCACACACCAGGGATAGCTTCAGCCTCTGGTCTCTGCTACCTTCTCACCATTGCGAGCAGTTGTAGGGAGCTCACCAAGCAAGCCCATTGCATTCCTGAATGCAGAAAATATGCTGCTCCTCTTGCATTTTCTCTCAAGACACCGCAAAGATCCTGCACCAAGGAAATCAGTAAGATAAGGACGCAAAGCTGCTGATGTGACTTCTGGCATAACCCTGTGTTTCTTAAATGCTTCTCCTCTCAGCACTGTCATATACATCTTTAATCCAGCTTGCCAAAGCCAACTAGAAAGCCTTAAAGAACCAGAATTACTCCTCTCACATAGCTCCTGTCCAGTCTGATGGGATAACAGGACATGTAAAGCAGATCTGACATGTCAACCATCCAATATTATCTTTTTCAAGCAGGAGTTAGTGGGAGAGGGAGATACCAGGCCTGATGCAGTCTGACCTCAAAGAGCAACCCTCCCACAGAGTTCCTGAAATGCACTCTTTGATTCAGTTCAAAGGAAGCTAACAACGCTAAAGCAAGCTAGAAGCAATATCACAGGGGAAGAATTGCCAGGTTAAATCAGAATCAAACACCCAGGGGAAATGATAGCTCTTGTAATGCAACACATGGAACAGTTCTGGGGTTTCTTTATTTGATGAGCTTCTCAAAACAGCTAGTTCTCTAATAGTCAGACACAGAGACCTTCTCTTAGAGATGTGGTTCAGCTCCCACCAATTCACCTGAAAGGTTCCCACTCCTTTTGATGGAGCTTTGCTTGGAAATGGAAAATGCTGGGAAATGATCCCAGTACCCTTAGCCAAGCTGGGCAAGTTCCCTTCTAAACTGTAACTTGTCCCATATCAGCTTTCACTTGCATCAGATGGACATCACAAATATAAACACTGATAAACTATTTGCAGGTGGAATAAATTAGTCCAGTCATTAAACATGGCGCTTATACGTACAGTGGGAATACACTCTATGAAGCTTTACAGAGACTTTGCAGGTTTATCTTGCTTAAAACTGCCAGTATGGGGTCCCATGGCTGGATCATACACCTCTTAAAAATGCCAGAGAAGGGGCACTTCCAAAAATGCTGCTGAAGCAGCAAATGGGCTGGTGAGCAACTACCCTTCTCGTTTTGTCCTCACAGGATGCATATCCCTTCATGAACTCATCTTAGGCAAATGGAACTGAAATTCCCCAGGAATATCACCTGAGAAGTTATTTGTCCACCCTTGGAGTAAGACAACACTAAGCTCTGCGAATGAAGGAACAAGTCTGGAGTATTCAAAGAGGCTCCCCCCAAAATGAAAACTCAGGTTATGCTGCCTGGGACCCATTGCACTTCAACCAGTTGTCACTGCTGGATGGAGTCTCCTCAGAAATAAACTTGCTCTGTGTTTAGCTTGAGAGCCAACTTGCGAGACTTGCTGACACAAGGGACTGTCCCATGCAAAGTGAAGAGCAGGAGACACGTCCGATGTCAGGGTAAAGGAAGAAGGGGCTTTTTCTCTTACCCAGACCCTGGTTCTGCTGCTCCCACTCGATGGTGTCAGGAACCTGGTAGGACACTCCGGCCAGCTGGGCCACAGGGTTTTCCAGGCCAGCTATGGGCTCCTGGGAGGTCTCGCCTGGAAGCGTGAAACCTGGCAGCTCCGTGTCACCTTCCATGCTTTCATCCATCAAATCTATGTCTTTGTCCTCCTCATCTTCCTCTTCCTCCTCTTCTTCTTCCTCCTCCTCTTCATCCTCTTCCTCTTCCTCAACCTCTGGCCAGAGAGACACAAAAGCAACATCAGGAAAGATCCCACAAGTCAGAAGGTTCATACATTTCTATAGGTGAGCACCAAGACAGCCAGCTGATACCACTTCCCCAGAGTCAGACCAGCTGAACAAAGTTCTGCCTAACAAGAAAGGCATCCAAAGGGGTTAATTTGGAAGAGCTCACCACCATCTGAAATCATTAAGTAACAATGAGATGTTGTCAGAGACTGTCAAATGCTAGGGGGAAAAAAAACCACATTATTTTGCTCCCTAATAGTGGAGTACAAACAAGCACATGCATGTGTACAAATACCTGAGTACATATAACTACAGAGCTCTTTGCTCAACTATTTTCAGCTCAGGTGAGAATTATTTCCCTGATTTCCGACCTTGGAGGCAGCAATAAGTTGGTTCTATTTTTAACTTTCACAGTGTTGGAAAGGCTGCTGATTTCCAGCCCTATTAGGCTGATATGGCCCCTCCTCCGGAAAAAAAAGCATCTCTGGCAGATCAGCTCTTGGGTGCGGGAGAAGAGCAGTGGTGGAGGTGATCCTCAGCAGGTTTATGCCAGCACTCTTGTCACAAGAGATTCACACCAAAGTTATGACCAAGGAAGACTTAACTCAGTATGGGAAAGAAGTCAGCACAGCCAACACTTCACTTGAGAGCAGATAAATGTGATACTGGGGAAATCCCCGTGGATTCTCCACTAGAGCACGTCTTATTCCAAAGTTGATTGTACTCTTAACATATGGAAAGATAAATATTTAAGCCATATTTCATTGCTAGAATCTAAAATAGCAACACAAGAATGAGGCCACATCCTATTTCTGACCACAACCAGCCCCAGACGCTGAAGAAAGACTAGAACAGGGCACACACACAGAGCCAGTCCTCCCACAGTCCCTCTTCCCATCTTTTAGTTATCAAAGACTCCAGGGCTTTCAGAGCCAGACTTTGTATCCAAGCTATTTAATAGCTGTTAATGGAGCTACCCACCACGGAAAGATAGTATCTTGGAATAATGACACGTTTTGAATTTCTGATGGCTCATTTTACACAGCTGAAAATTAAAACGTAAGATTTACGCACTTTATCTAATTTACACGAGGCTCTGCTCAGCCCTGTAGAAAAACTCCCTCCTGATGTACTCAGACTGGGAAAGCCCAACTCTGTTTCTGAGCAGCTGGTTTAGCCAGGGCACTATGACCATGTTACAAACTAAGGATCCAGCCAAGGATCCCTTTATTTCTGTTGCACCTTATCTAAGTTACAGACACTGCAATCAGACAGAGCAGCTGAGGTGGAACATCTGAGGGGCTGCCCACAACGTACCTACTGTAAGTAAAGCAGGTGATGCTCCACTCATCCCCTTTCTCCTGTGGGATGCTATAGCACTCCAGCACAGCTCTTCCACAAAACACCCAGGAAACAACCTGGGGACCTCCGGGGAAGCTTATTTAGTTGGTGGCTATCCGACTTGAATTAATTGTGGGAAGCTGGCCTCCTTCCTTTGGCCTCTGCTTCAGATTATCTAGAGAAGTCAGCGTATGTAACAAACCCACGGCATCCACTGTGCCGTTACATGGCATCTCTTTCCCTTCTAATTCAAGGATTTGCTCTGAAATCCTGCACGTTGGGTTTTTTCCTAGCTCACCAGACAAAACAATCCCACTTGTCCCCTCTTTCAGTTCCAGCCCTGCGTTTCATACAAATGAGCTGCTGTTTGAATTCAGCTGCATCATCCTGCTATAGCACAGCTTTCAGTACCTGCAAAGGAACGATCACTCCTGCGAACACTTATGCCACACAGAGCATCTAATGGAGCTTACAGGGATGTAGTTAGCCCCTTAAATTCCCATTATGTTCCGTAGGCAGTTTCCGTCTTATAATGTGCCCGTCATATCAAATCAACATAAAATTTTTCTCTTTCAAACAGCATGTTTTCATACAAAATACACAGCTTCTATAAAGCTTAGAGTGGCACCTGGAGAGTGCTTGCAGAAAACCTGCAAAGATAAGTTAATGCAGGTCTTTTGCCTCAGCTGAAAGCAGCACAGTTATAAAAATTTCCGAATTTTAATAGCAAAGACATTAAACAGCTAGCACACCAGAGAAAGGGAACACGAACAGAGGTTTTCCCTTGAAGGACTGAGTGAAAAAGCAGCCAAGAGAAAACAGCGATTGGATTTTTATCTCTGAAAAACTAGTCTGGGACAAAGTTTTTAGAAGCTTCTTGTGATTTTAGCAAGCCAAAGCAAAGACACCTGCCAGGATCTAGTTTTGAAGCAGTAGATAGCCATCTCTGTACCTCCAAAGTCTAGCAGGCAGCCAAGCTGAACACCCAAATTGAAAGTGCCAAGGCTACTTATCACATCTGATCATCACCAAACTACATCAATCATCATGCAGCCACAGCAGAAATATGTGAATAATGCAGTCCTTGTAGCACAGCTGCTACGAGGGGAAAAGAAAAGGCTCTTAACTTGTTACCTCTTGCTTCCAAAACCAGCTTTTTCACCCCCATCCCAAAATGCCAAAAGCCTGCCTTGCTGCAGGGTGCAGTGCAGAGCACCACTTGGTGGTCACAAGGTGGAAGGTACACCTCCCACAAAAAAAAAAAAAATCACAAACTTCACAAATGTTGGATTTCAGGAGCAGAGGTGCAACAGGAGCCTGGCTGTGCGTAGCCCTTGGTAGTCTCACGAGATGGAAACCAGAAGCAAGGATCACACAGCTGAACCTCAAGCTGGAGGTCTATGCTTCACAGAAGAGCCTTTTAACAAAAATCACGTTTTTCCTCCTAAATTGGCACTTTTGGGCCTTGAAGGGGCCTCTCCAGCAGCTTGAAAGAAAAGAAGTAGAAGAGGCTGAAAGCAGCAAGGACTAGAAGTGCAGAGCCCAGCAGATTCAGAAGGCATTCAGATTTTCATGTGCATTTGCAGCCCGTTGTGAACTATTTTGAGTGTCACAGACTCTCAGAATCAGAGAATCATTTAGGTTGGAAGAGACCTTTAAGATCGAGTCCAACCATTAACCTCACACTGCCAAGTCCACCTCTAAACCGTGTCCCTAAGCACCACATCTACACGTCTTAAATCCCTCCAGGGGTAGTAACTCCACCACTTCCCTAAGCAGCCTGTTTCTATGCTTGACAACACTTTTGGTGAAGAAATTTTTAATATCCAATCTAAACCTCTCCTGGCGTAACTTGAGGCCATTTCCTCTTGTCCTATCATTTGTTTCTTGGGAGAAGAGACCAACCTCCACCTCACTACAACCTCCTTTCAGGTAGTTGTATCATAGAGTCTCCCCTCAGCCTCCTTTTCTCCAGGCTGAACAACCCCAGTTCCCTCAAACTGTATATACTCTTCAGTTTGGCTAAGGTTCATCCTAAAAAAAAAAAATCAGAAAAGCATGATGAAATGCTAATGCCTTACGGTCAAGCCACTAGCCTCCAACAAAGCAAAAAACAAACGCAAGTCTAAGGTTTTCTTGGCCACAGACATGAATCTAACCAAATTGGGCGTTCAGCTAGCGCCCAGCTGTAGGAACACTTCTGAATGTCTCACAGTGGTCAAAAGTGCCCCTTGCTCACTGAAGCAGACAGGTACACTGCACCTATAGCTGCTTCTGCTGTGACCCACCCTTGCTCTGCAGATCTTCCTATGTTACGTATAAGCTGATCCTGTTGCTCTGCATGCACCAAACCCTAGCTCCTGCTGGGGACGTGCCGCATGGACCTATCAAGGACGGATGGTCACTTGTCTCCCCTCCCCCATGGCACCAGGAGACATCAGTGCTGAAACATTTCTAGTCCAAACAGACGCTCAGATTTTCTCCTGCAGTTAGGGTAACGCAAGAGTAGTCTAGGGCAGTTGAAGCCTCATCTCCAAGAGTGAAGAAATCCAAAATTTGTCACTACTTGACAGACTAAATAAGCACCGTGTTCTGTACAGTAGGCTCTGTTTCGCATTCATTAAAACAGGAAAGCAAAAATACCCGAGAAACTTAATACCTCCCTGCTGTGATGGTACAACCTAAGAAAGATGGAAGCAGCAGGAATCCCCAGGAAAATCAGATTCCCAGTTCACATGTCAAAGATTTTAGTTTTGAAGGACTTGACAACCTTGTAACAGGCACTCAAATTTTCAGGGCTGGAGAAGCTATAGGAGAGCACCAAGAAAATAAGCCTGAGACAAAATAACGAATTTTTATAGCAGTTTTTCAGGGTTGCCAGCTTTATTAATAGTCACCAGAAATGGTAACATTTGGGCTTTATCGTGGGACTCCGTACTGATCCATTAGCACATTGGTGATATCCATAGGATGGGATTTGTTGTTTCATAGTGGCAAAAGCTCCCTATGCTTGCTTCAGAAGGTTTTTCACTACAAAACTACATATCTATGACGATTTTTGTGGCTCAGCAGAGTGAAATGAGATCACCTCACACCCTTCTTTGCGAGGTATTTCCCCAACCCAGCAGGAACCCACAACCAGCAGGGTCTGAAGCAGCTGGACAACAGCCAGCACCCTGCAAGTAAAAGCCTTGGTCCACGAGGGCAGCAGGGCCCTTCCAAATCAATTGCAGAGCGATCTTGACCCCTCCAGACCATCCCATACTGCCAAGAAGAGGACCACAGGACCAGCTCTTCCTTCTGGCAACACCAAGTACCAACAACCCACTCCTCATGGAGGGCTTCATGCTTCTCTACAGGCTACGCACACCTGCACAAAACCACACTCCTCGCTAGAAATGGGCTGTGACAGCAGCAAAGAAAGAGGTTTTGGTATAAAAGCATGTAATGAACTGGAGCTACTGAAGACAACGGAGTTAGATCAGAGCCTCTGTTTTCTGTTGAAGAAACCTTCACCGAAACAAGATGTTTCTATCTTTAGATATTTTCCATTAACATTTGAAAATGCTTTTACTCCTCAGAAGATTCAGGAAGCCATCATTTGTGAAGCTTAGTGCACAAGAGAAAGATCTTACTATACCCTGAGCAGCAAGTCTCTCATTAGAAGGTGAAAGATTCACTCAGTCACAAACTGAATTCAAACTGAGAAAGACAAACAAACGAACAAACAAACTAAAAAAGGAGGTTGCAGGACAAAAGGTGAAGCTCTCATTTTCTCTGCCCTTTCCCGTTCCAGGCTCCCTCGCACAAAACTCGGAGGACAATGATGTCTAGACAGTAGCGCAGAGCATTGTCATGCTTCGTAACAGTCTCAGCTGTGGTTTTATACAGCACTCGGCGCCGCAGGGTCGGAGTGCCCACGCGCACCTGATCAGTGCCAAGTAAGTCGTGGTTAACCAGCAGCTGGCACTACTTGGTTTCCAGCAGTGAGCCCACGCTTTGCGTGACTTCAGGGAGACGCAGGACGCCAAGACCTCCCTGGCACAAGCACTGAGCAAAGGCTCCTGCGAGGTGAGCGACGGTCGCCAAGAACACAGACCTAGCACCTACCTGCACAACGTGCCCATGAAGGAAAGAAGAGTTAAGGAGCACGAGGACTCCCACCTGCGATGTGATGGGGGAAGCTTGGGTTCACAGAATCATAGAATGTTCGGGGTTGGAAGGGACCTCTAGAGATCATCTAGTCCAACCCCCTGCCAGAGCAGGGTCACCCAGGGCAGCCACACAGGAACGCGTCCAGGCAGGGTTTGAAAGTCTCCAGAGCAAGAGACTCCACACCCTCTCTGGGCAGCCTGTGCCAGGGCTCTGGCAGCTGCACAGGAAAGAAGTTTCTTCTCATGTTGAGGTGGAACTTCCTATGTTCCAACTTAAACCCATTCTTTCTTGTTCTATTGCTGGGCACCACTGCGAAGAGATTGTCTCCTTCCTCTTGACACGCACTATTCACACTATTGAGCAAAATCCTACTTTTTGAGAAGTTTCAGCTGGCCAAAACATGGCAGAGGACTCAGGGTCTGCTTTGATCCCTGCAGCAGCCCCACAGACACCAAACTAGCCACCTAAGAGGTATCATGACACTGCAATGCTTTGGTCAAAGCTATTCCTCTCCCCTCCATCTACAGGTCTGGTCAGGCAACACAGCAAGGGGACTGGCAAGTGTTAAGTTAGAGCCTTCAAAAAGCCAGATAGAGCAAGCTACAGGACCAATCACATATCAATTTGTGCACCCACCAAAACTCTTCTGTGCAATCAAGAATGGTGCGAAATCAGTCCCACGCCCTCCCAGGGATGCTGCACCAGCGTGAGACTAACAGTCGTTTCACAAATTGGCCATGCATCTCATCAAGGAGGTGATTTCTTTTCCTCCCATGGAGACTGGAGCCACTCACAGGGGAACAGGTGTCTCGTCCACCACGCACCTCATAGCTTATCTTCTTCCACTTCCCACCCACACAGCAGCATTGGGCCCTGGTCACCCACACATGCATGCAGTACAGGAAGCCGAGCATAAATAACAACAGAGATTAGAGATGGGGTCTATGACTACTTTTTCTGGCCAGAACAGGAGAAAGAGTCATTAAGAAGTCACTGTCCAGTGCTTTCTTCCACTGAGGTTCATCTTCTGCATTGCTGTTGCGATCACTGATGATTGTCAAGGCAGGAATGTCTTTCTAGGACAACTCTCTTTTATTATTAATCTGCTGCTTTCACGTGATCAGTAATAATGTCACCATCAGACATCTCCAAAATGCTGCCAAGAACAATCGCTCGTGACAGCTTGGAAGGAGACAGCTGGTAGGAACGTAGATGGGCTCTCATCACATGCAGACACCCAAGCAAGCTACAAATCCTCACTACGTCTAGGAGAGGGAACACAACCCTGGAAACAGAGCTGAGCTGATGTTTGAGCTGCAGAAAGTCTTCAGCCTCGGCTTGTCAAAGCCCAAGCACTGCAGAAGCCGTGTCCCAGCAGTGGGCTCTTCAACATTGCAAAGACAGTACAAGGAGAGATTTGGATTCTGGTCCTAACCTACTTCCCCCCCTAAATCTTAGGGGATTCACACTTGCTTTTTCAGTCCTGGCTCGTCCCCCGTCACAAGGGATCCGAGGCACTGAAGAGCTTTTGAGAAAAAAAAAAAAGGAAAAAAAAAAAGCACAAAAGATACCCCAGCAGGGATCGTGAGTTTGCTTCTGTATTAAAATCAGAAGCAACCATTCCTAAGAGCTGTTTTTCCAGCAGCAATCACCACAAAATTGCTTTCACATTGAGCCAGGTTAGAGAGTTGGTTTAGCAACACAAGGCTATTTTAAGGGCAAAAAAAATATCACAGAATCACAGAGTGTTCGAGGTTGGAAGGGACCTCAAAGATCATCTAGTCCAGTCCCCCTGCCAGAGCAGGACCAAAAATAATGCTGCAGAACATACAGTAAGGACTATAACAGGTTTGCTCCCTAGTTTGCTGCAGAGGTATGCAATTGTTGAACTAACCAGCTTAAAAGTCAAGGCAAGAAAGAGGTGATTTATCAAGCGAGGGCATCCAAATCAGTCCAGATTTAACAACCATGACCTGTAAGAGGACAGGGCAGAACAAGACAGATGAAGGAGGATACACAGTTTACTTCTCTCAACAAAATGCTTTCACATGAAAAGGGCTGTGGGTATGCTACTTTTTTCAAATCACAAAATTGAAAATAGACCCAGGCAAAGACATTAGTTCCATTTTCTTTTGCAAAAAACTGTTTGATGGTCTCCCTTCAGAAGCACTCAATTCAACCAATGTGCCTGGCAAAGGAACGACCAACAGCCCAAGAGTTAAAAAGCCATTCGATTTAAGCTGCATTTTCTAGACAAACCCAGCATGGATCCATCAGAGATGATGTAGATTAGGAAGTGGATCTGTTATTATGGGCCACAGTCTCCAGGGTACCCACATTTTGGCTCGAGTCCTATCTGGTGTCAGAAGGGAAGACAACTGCAAGCCCACGCAGCTCACTCCTAGTCAGTCCTTGATCATCCTCCTGCAGCCTCCACAGTCCTTCATCAAGGGTAGTGCTTGTCCCCAGGGTATTTTCACAAAGAGCTTCAAAATGACACTACTGGCCTGTCCTTGCACCCACCTGGCCTAAAGTATTGATGTCATCCAGGAGGAAACAGACTATAAGATCCCCTACCCATTTAAAGACAGCTTGTCATTAAAAAAAGGGGGGGGGTGGGGCAGAAAGCTTGCCTCCTCCCAGAAGATGACTTAAGAAACTAGTGCTCTAGCCATCACAGCCTGATTCAGATCAGCAAGAGGGACAGCATCGCACCTGCACAGGGCAGGAGGCAGAAATGAGGGCACTAAACCAGTTGGCAGGGTGCTTTACCCTGGTCCCCATGCCCAAAGCTCCCCAGAGAAGCCCCAAGACCAAAACTCTCCCCATCCCGCTGAGGGATCTCAACCATCAGCAGCTCTGGAGGACAACACTTCTCAAAGGCCCTTCAGAAGACACAGCCGCACACCCGCTGGTCTGAATCCATCTCACTAGAGCTTCAAGGGTGAACTGCTTAATCCTCAGATTAAAACAAACAAAACCTCATTAAACACTTCCACCCACACAGTCTAATTACCTTTCAATAGCAACCGGGGCGGTGGGGTGTTCTGTTAATTTTGTTTAAACTTGAACACAAGCACAGGAAAGTTACAACATTTAAGTGATATTTAGGTGAACTCTAATTTGGGGGATAAATGAGGAGTTGGATCCAGTTAAAAATTCAAGCACAGTCTGGTCACAACAGCAGTCAGGGTGGGTGACTACAAAATACCACCTACCCTGTCAGAGGCAGAACAGTGCCACAATATCACAAAAAACAAAGTCACTTAGAGAAGTTTCCTTCCCCTGTCTAAAAACCAAGAGTAAGAGAGCTGTGCAAGCACTGGCCACTTCCCAGCCGTCTGGGAAACACGATGCAATGATGCTTTAACCCATTCCTAGAGATTCCTGACCTTATCAGTGTTTATAAATATATAAAGGGGGAGTGTCACAAGGATGGAGCCAGGCTCTTCTCGGTGGCAAACAATGACAGGACAAGGGGTAATGGAATCAAGCTGGAACACAAGAGGTTAAATTTGAGAAGAAACTGCTTTTCAGTGAGGGTGAGAGAGCACTGGCACAGGCTGCCCAGAGAGGTTGTGGAGTCTCCTTCTCTGGAGACTTTCAAAACCCGCCTGGACACTTTCCTGTGTAACATCATCTACGTGTTCCTGCTCTGGCAGAGGGATTGGACTTGATCTTTTGAGGTCCCTTCCAATCCCTAACATTCTGTGATACTATGAGTTGCTGTTGGCAACCCTAAAGCTCAGCAGATACAGTACTTGATAGACAAAGCCCTTGAGCACATCATTTGGCACAGTCAGCTCCCTGAGAGATGGAGCAGCCTGAGCTTTGTTAGAGCTGCCAGCACGTCCACAGCAGAACAGGGTGGCCAGGCCACGTTCTGCCTCCCTTCAGAGAGTTGGAGCACCTCTCCTATGAGGAAAGGCTACAAGACTTGGGCTTCTTCAGCCTGGAGAAGAGAAGGCTCTGGGGAGGCTTTAGTGTAGCCTTTCAGTACTTTAAGGGGGCTACAGGAAAGATGAGGATAATCTTTTTAGCAGGGCCTGTTACAGTGGGACAAGGGGTAATGGTTTTAAACTAAGACTGTAGATTTAGTCTGGATATAAGGAAGAAATTTTTCATGATGACGGTGGTAAAACGTCAGCACAGGTTGCCCAGGGAGGTGGTAGATGCCCCATCCCTGGAAACATTCAACATCAAGTTGGATGGGGCTTTGAGCAACCTGACTGAGTTGAAGATGTCCATGCACCCTGCAGGATACTGGACTAGATGACCTTTAAAGGTCCCTTCCAACCCTCATTCTATGATTTTATTTGCAGGGAAGCATGGACAAGACTGAGTTTGCACACTGGCTGCCCACAGCTGGAGCTTCCTCACTCCTAGTGAGCATTTAACTAGCCTAGCACCATTCTAGCTAGCTGTTCACCCAGAAGCTCCCACCTGATTAAGGGCTTGAACATCTTCCACCTCCCTCCTTCCTCAATTCTCAGATGGAGTTCATGAAACAAAACAAGTCATCCCCAGCTTTAGCAGCAGAAACGTTGTCTTTGGGGTCAAGTACTTTCAGGAAGGAAAAAAACCAACCCACCAACAACTTCATTTTGGTGCAAAATTGTCAGAGAATCAGGGATGAACTGTGAAGAACAGTGGGGTCAGCCTGCACCAGAAGGGCAGCAGTTCCCTGTTCAATGGTAGCAATAAACCAGAAGCAACACGAGTGTGTACCAAGAACATTTAATAATTGATTCATTTTGCATGTGCTTTGCTTTAAATCTTCCATTTCTTGCCAATTTAGCTGATATCCAAAGAGCTGGTGAGGAATTATAGTATCAGGCTAGTTAAGCATGCTGGGCTAAATGCCTGTCTTATTTACACCCCTGCAACCTCATTTAAATTTTTAATGGGGTTGCAGAGATTTAATGAGGCAGGTCTTAATCCATACAGTCAGGGTCCAAATAACAATCCCAGTCAGAGATTTGATTTCCAGCAAAAATACCCTTTGCATCCAAAATAAGAAGGGGAGGGAAGGTGCCCCATGACTGCATGACACTGGATTTGCTCATCCCAAGGACAGTCCCAGCTGTGATTCAGCACCGTGGGAGGGGCTCCTCCACAGCCAAACACTGCATTTGCTGGGGACACAGCAGCTAACCAGGCAAGGTATTGGAACCAACCCTGCTGTCCTAAGCAGCAGACAGCTGACACTGCCTTCCCAACCCCTGGACTCCTCCACCCTAATGACCAGGATTCTGCCAGCTGCATGTTGAGAGCCAGCCTGATTAATCGGGAACACTTCACACTCAAAAGCTGCATAGTTAAGATCTCCCTCGCGAGCAGCTTATTTTAAGTTGCTCATTTTCATCAAGCTACTGACCGTTCCCAACACTGTACAACAGGTAGAGCATCTCCTGCTTTTATAAAAGCTCTGAGCACCTTTCACATCCAGCAGCCTACGTGAGCTGAACCATGCAAGCAGCTCTGCACGGTTCTCCTGATGAGTCTGGATGCAACAAGGGCAGTACATGGGGGGCTAGGAGGTGAAGGGCTTCTATGGAACAGGTACATCAAGAAGCAGCTGTTACTGCTGCATCTGGGTAACCTTGGAAGGTATTACAGTGACATCTGCTTTGCATGTCAGAAAAAGATTAATCTTAACCTGGTTTGATGGATACTGACACATCTTCCCATTCTCTACCCCATGTGCCTTGCTCCAAAATTGCCACCTCCAACCATTTCAGCCGAGTTTTTGCTGCTCAGGCAGGGTAGTAGCACACAAGAAAATCCAGCCCCAAGTCCACATTGACAGATACACACCGACCCACATGTGATGGTGCTGTAAACCACTCACATCAAACCAGCTTGTGACCCAGGCTGTGGTGGGTGAGGCATCACTCTTGGCAGCAGGCAAGTTCTGTACTAACTGCTGGTTTAGGATCAGTATGTAAGGATAACACAGCTTTCAAGGTCCTCATAGAAACTGTGAGTCTCTGCAGTACGTAGAAACTCAGCAAGAACTCATACAGTTGCCATGCTTAAAGAGTGTGGTCATCGCTGCCCATACCTACCATGGCAGATGTTACAGCAAAGGAATCTAGTCCAAAAGGGACATGGTTTCTTTTCAAAATGTGTCAAGAGGCTGACACAGTGGTCCCCAGCAGGCAAGCTGAACTGGATTGTATCTCTTTGGACCTCAGGAATCCTACAGAGAAAGCTGCGGTGCTCAGAGAGACACCCAAACTCTGGACACGGGAACAAAATATATAATCAAGTCTCCCAGACAAGTAAGCCTGATCCTCTGCTGTGTCCTCTCCCCATATCCTATAATCCCTTTATAGGATTTCTCTGGCTAGGAAGGGCAAATATCATCAGAGTCAAGGCAGGAGGATATCTGCTACCCAGCTAATCTCTCCAGAGTCCACTACAGAGGAGGACAAGCTCATCCACAGACTTATTCAAAGCACCTCATGTTTGTCTATGCAATTTGATTTTTAAAACGGTTTTGCATCCAAGCCAGGTAGGTGAATATACTTATGCAATTAACTGCAGGCAATTTGGCACAGATGGTCCCCAAGAAACAGAGCTAGCTGAACAGCAGGGGTTTACATTTAATGATGAGCCAGGCCCTCAGTGAGGCAAGTCAGCGAGACCCCACAGAAGGTGGTGGAGATCAGACAAGTTCACTCAGCTCCCTGCACTTCTTGCACTGGTGAAGAAGGCACAGCCTCTCCGCCAGAGGCCAGGGCCCCTCAACAGGGACTCCAGCTTATGTCTGCAGCAGCAGCAATGTCTGACCCACATCCCCCAAGAGCTTGAGCACCCTGGGCTGGAGCTCAGTGTGGCTTTATAGAAAAGCACTCCCAAACATCTTGTGTGGCACCATCTGGATGTTCCAAGAGCAAGCACTAAGCATTGTAGTTTTGGGCAAAGCAGGAACCAAGCTCCCAAATGCCACTCCACTGTGAGGATGTGGTACCCCCTAATTGCCATTACACAGAGAAAGAGAGATTAGAAAGCAGAGTCACAGCTCAAAAAGCTTCCTTTGTGCTTAATTAGAGCAGTAGCATCACCAGGCAGAAAGCCTATCCCCAAGTGGTATTTGTCCCATTTTACAATATTTCTCTTGCTCACCCCCAACACCAGTGAAAAGTCACCTCATTGCACTAAGGTCTAGGTTGATCAGAAGAGCTTTAGACCACAAAAGCTGTGCCAGTTGTCAAAGCCACACAGCACACCAGAGAGCACCATGTCCCTTGGATGACAGGCAGCCACAGATCAACACCTCAGAGCCAAGAAACCCACAGCCTTCTAGTGGAGTCATCATTTAGGAAAGCTGGTTCTAGCTACAGCCCACATTTGCCCTTAGAGGTGCTCAGAGCATATTCAAGATCAGAGAACAGGTCTGTGGTTGCATAAGAGAGTTCACTAGGAATGCAAGAAAGTTGCAGCAGTTCTATGTCAGAGCAGAGAGGCTTTAAATGCCTATCCAGAAAGCCTCATTAAATAGGGAGATAGAAATACTTAGCTGAAACAGAAATCCCTCTTATCTTCCTGTGCAGAAAACCAGGCTTCTAAAGGAGATCCCAAGGGCTCAGAAACAATTTAGCCTCCTGAATCATACTGCTCTTGCTAAACAGAAACCTTACTTCTCAGCCTGAGGTCAGGTTTTCCCCCACCACACATGCCCTTCTTCTCCTGCTGCCACTCTCCCATCATAGGTGCCACATCCTTACGTGGCCAGATACATGCAAGATCCATCCCAGAAAGGGGCAAGTGCTGAAGCTGGAGGCCCAGAGAGCTCATGGCAGGCATCAAAGCAAGCAGTAAGCCTTACAGTGGGCAGGAGCTGCAGCACCCCACACATGCAGTAGGGAGGGCTCCTAGCTTCTGCTGCCCTCTAAACTTAACAGGAGTGCAAGTTATTGCTTCACGCAGAGAAAAGATGCTGATTAGCTGTTGTCTGTGGCACCCCACCTCTAATCAGAGGAAAAATACCATCTGGCATGCCACCCCTGGAGGGCTGCCAACCTTTGCAGTAAAATACGAAGGCAAGAGAAGGTCAAGATAAAGGAAGGGGAGTAAAACAGGCAGAAAGATTAATCCCTGCCAGGTGGTGTCAGTCCAGACACTGGAGTACAAAGCTAGATAGATGAGCAAGCAGAGAAGAGTTAAAAGCAGAAAAAAACACCAAGAAGCAGAAGTGAAACAGTTCTCTGCAGGAAAGTAATGGAAGAGCTGAAGAGGTAACACACCTGAGCTGAAGACTAACTCCACAGTAGGACCTACTTAACCCAACTCTTCCCTCTTGATCAGTGTTTGCCCAGATGGAATTCCCATCACTGGGTTTCAACTGTCTGAAAAATAGTCAGGGAGCCGAGATTCCAAGAATGGCAGTGGGCAAAAGCAGTTTAAGAGAAGGGAGCCCAGAGGGTGAGACAAAGCTGGAGGAGCCGGTGATGGGACAGCAGCATTAGCAGGTAGTTTGGAGATGGTCTTCCAACTCAAAGACCTCCTTTGTCTCTCTCAGCAGTGTCACACAGGGAACATAAATAGGACATCACTTGTTTTGGCAAGGTTTCAGCCACCTGGACACTGAGGTAGCCATCTCTCACTGAACATGCTCCTGCATCACAAGTGGTGAGGATTTCAGCAGTAGGGTGGCAAGGGCTCTCTAGCTGCCTGAACGTGTTCCCATGGGTGTTACTTGGCACAGAGGCTCTGCAATGGATGTACACAGCAGCAGCTACAGGCACCCAAAGCCAGATTTCACTGCAACAGCAATAGCACTGCTGCTCCCTCTCCAAGGGAAAACCCCATCCCTTTCACCATAGCCACTTAAATTTCAGGCATCCTCCACAACTCTGTTCATTGTTTGCTGCCTGTACCTCCTGGAAGGGGACAGGTCATTCAACAACTTTATTTGCAACAGTAACATATGCACATAGCAAACAGACAAAGCAGGGACTCGGTGTCAAGGCAAGTGCAGCACTCCACACGAAGCTGCCTGCCTCTTAGCCTTGAGATCAGTGGTACCTTCTGACTCAAGGCGGTCCAGCCCATAGGTCACAGCTGTACTGATCCTCCTCACAGATGGAAGAGCTGTCCTCCTCACAGAAGATGCCACTGATGCTGGAGTCACCAGGACCGCAGTTCTGCTGGATGGCTCCTCTGTCTGTCCAGACTGGGTAGCAGACAACTCACCAGGAGCTGGAACAGCCTTCTCACTGGTGACCAGGTCCACATCCGAGAGATCTACAGAAGACAGAAGCAGTAGCAGTTTGGCAGCACAATATTAAACCCCCCACTACTTAGCAACAAACTCCTTAAAACTTCTTCCACTTCAAGTTAAACTTTTGCCTCTTCCAAGATGTGTGACTCTGCTGTCATGAAAGCTGCTCCTCCAGGATTCCCCTTAATGAGGACTCAGCTAGGTTTTACTTCCAGTGCTTGGAGGACTTCTAGTCACCACCCCACAGCACAATCAGAGCACCGAGCCACTGGTTGAGATCTGAGCCAAATGAGAGACCTAATTGTATATTGCAAAGATAAAAATTAGTTGAATTTGTAATTAAATCCCAGAAGCAAATTAACTTGTGGAAACTGCCAGAAGAGCCTTCTCCCCCCTACAAATGGGCCTTAATTTTAAAGGAATACAACACTTTTGATGTTGCAATATAAGAATTACCAGAAAAGCTATCCAGCAGCAGTTTCATTACAGTGGTACCTACAACTACACTCAAGCTCAAAGTAAACTTTGTGCTAAAAGAACCCTTGCTACACTCCTGTCAAGAAGTGAGGTTTCTACATGTACCTGCCAAGCTGACAAGAAGCCAGTAGGCAGCAGCTAGATGAACACAACTGCTTAAAGCATTTCTGTATAAGCTACATCAACCTGATAAGAATTTGCCACTCCTCAACATGAGTATCTATGCAGGCTTCCACACCCAAGGGCTCACCAGACTCTTGCAAGAAGGTGTCCTCCTTGCTGCCACTGCTCCCATGTTACCCTGATGAAACATTTTCATCCTTCGGCCCCAGAAGTAAGAGTTCTCCCTCCCCAAGTAAAAACTGGCTTATACATCTAAGGGTAAAGGTCAGCTTGCACACAAGGATATAGGGGTTTTTGTTTGCTTTGGACTGATTTTAACCAGATCTGTACTGCACTGTTATTTTGGGGGGGGCGGGGGGGACCAAAACAAAACACCACGTTGGCATATTTCAGCATGGCAGATCTAGTAGCATGGGCAGAAAGCAGTGTTAGTCCAGCACTAGAGGCAGCCTGCTAGGAGGAAAGGCAACTTAAAAAATAAATTCTGCATGTTGAGACTTCGGTGTCCAAGCATTGATCTTTGTTTCAGATGTTCCATCCCATCTTGTGTGGAAATGAACCCACAGTCCTTGGAGCACAACCCTACCTTCTACATCTGGAGTGTTCGCCACAGAGGAAGTACCAGTTGCCACCAGCACCTGGGTGGCACTAGGAGCAGTCAGCATCTGGGTGTCCTCCCCACTGTTTTCCTGCAGCAGGCTTGCAGCTCCTGTTCCCTGGGTAGCACCAGGTGCCAGTGTCACAAGTGACAGATCAGCATCAGCCTCCTGGGCAACTGTTGTCACCTCCTGAGTAACACCTACAGCAAGAACACATGTCAGTACCAGCTTACAGGACAGATGATGGCAACAGAGCTGACATTTGAAGGAATATCTCTCCAGGTATTAGCATTTCCAGGGCCACAGCACATGCAGCAGGTCCAGCCAAGTATCATCAGGACAGTGCAGCACCAAGATAGATGCAAGAACGTGCATAACAGGAATGAGAGCCAAAAAAAATTTTAATTGCCCCTTTAAGGACACATGCAGCCACGGGGGAGCAATACCACAGGAACCCAGCCCTGCAGGTTCATTGTGTGAAATATTATTTGAAGGAAGCAAGGCTGCCAGAGCAGTGCTTTCAGTGACCGGCTCGCAGGGCTGTGAGACCTCAGCTTTGCAGAAGGGTTTGTTTTGGTTGCACAAGCCTTATTGATAGTGTTGCTTCCCCAACATCTGGGAAACAGCAGAGAGGGAACCTGCTGACAAGTCAAGTGCTTATAAATTAATCTAGAAATTAATCAGTCAGGTTTCAGCACCAGCATGCAATTAGCTTTCCTTCTTTTACAGGCTAGATCTTTTGAATGCAGCGATGGAAAGCTGTCCTTTTACCTCTGTAGCCTAAGAGGGAAGATTAATGATGCCCAGCAATTAAAACAAAATCCTAAACCCCAGCTCTCGCTCCTCATCAGCCTAGGACTTGTTTTTATAGCATTCTCCCTATATTTGAAATACAGGGTAGAAACATTGTTACTGAGCTGAAGATGCCATCCCTGCCATTAAGTACAGCACAAGGTGACACCATCAGCCTGTGGCACAGGTTGTCTAGGAGGACAGGTCTTTTCATCCGAGCATCTTTGTGAAGTCAGGGAAGACTTCAGTTGCTCACAGGCTACTAGTACAGCTCACCTGTTCCTGGGTTTAGGAAGCATTTAGAGCCGTCCATTGTCTCTGCACCTTCTGCACTGACTGCAAGCATCCATAGCTAACAGCTGAGAGCCAAGTGATCCCAGATGCTAACTAAACCTCCCAAAGAATTATTCCCAGCTCCATTTTACAGGACTTCAGGGTGAGCTAGTGCAAGGGACCACCTCTGGGCCTTGCACTTACTATATCAAAGGGATGCTTGCAGGGGTGTTATCCTTGAAATTGTGTTTAACCAGTAGGTCAGAGGCTGGGGTCCCTCTTTAATCACAGAAGAGGCATACCAGAGGGTTACTCAAAGCACATACATACATCTCTGGTCAAGTCAAGACACCTACAAACAAAGTACAGCTGTCTCCCTCAACCACTATGTGAACACCAAAACTGAAGCCCCTGCTTTGGTTACACCACACATGCAGAAAAGAAGTATTTTTTTTTAACAGCACCAAGTCTCTGCTGCTGAGAATCCAACCCTCTACACAGACCTCCATACTCAACCCCAGGCTCAGCTGCCACATGTTCAGTCTCAGCTTTTCTGCTTGCTACTACAGGCACCCTCTCCCAGCCTGAGGAGCAGAAGAGGCAGCTCAATACAGTTGCCTCCCACAAGTCAGGACAGGGTACTACCCAACAGACTGTGCCTGTCTGTACACAGGGACATCATGGCTAGAAACAGCCAAAGCCAGGCAGTACTTTGCAGATGTATTACCCATTTAAGATGTTACCCCTCCACAAAGGGCCATAACCTCTCCTGGGGGGGGAAAAGGTGTCCTATCTCTACTGCAGGCATCAAGATTACACCTTTCTCCACTTAATCTTTCTGAAAGGAAGCACAGATTACCAATAGCACCCCTCCCCTAAACCTACACTTAGAAGCAAGCATCTGCAAGAGGCAAGTTTTACCTTTCCATGAGCTTTGCAGCGTAGGAGAGAGATCAGACTGTGTATCTGTCACCACAGCCACCTCCTGCTGTGACGGTGGGATGCTCTTCCCCTCCTCTGCTGTGACCGCGCTTATGTTTTCCAGAGAGTTGAGATCAGCAGCTTCTACACCCGTCAGGTTTGCAGTGTGAGGAGCACCACCGCTGTCTGTGGAAGCCGCTGGCGACTCCTCCCCTTGCACTGGCACTGTGCAGTTGGTCTCCTTGACAAGCTCAGGAGTTGATGGAGGGGACACTGGGGATGGTAACACTGTTGTTCCTTCTTCCTCCCCTACACCTCCCTGCAGGGTCTGGGATGGTTCTGTCGCTCCCAGATCCTCTGTCACCTCCTCATGAGAGGTGCTCCTCCCTTGACTTACATCCCCCAGTTTTGTGTCATCCCAGTCAGGTGGCACAGTGTCTACAGGGTGGATGGTGACAGCGCCAGCCGTGGCAGCCAGCTCTCCTTGCCCGACGCTCATCCCTGCTTCCAAGTGGAGGGAGGCTTCAGTCACCAGGAGGGGACGTCGTGCAGCCACAGATGCTTGCACAGCCAAGGACTTCAGGGGGCTCCCTGTGTGGGCCCTTGGTGTTCCCACCTCAGAGGTGATGCCAGGAGCCTGGGGAGTTGGGATGACAGGGCGGTCACTTGCTGCTTCCCAGCCGGGATTGCTGGGGTACAGCACAGGCTGGGGTACAGCTGAGGGGTTCAAGTTGCTCTCTGCCTCCTCCTCCTCAGCTGTCCCAGAAAGAGGGGTTGCTGAGAGGCTGGCAGAGCTGTGCTCTACTTCAACACCACCCTCCGGGGTGGTTTCACTGAGGGGGCCACCAACAGATTCCTCCTGGACAGTAGGGTTCAGTGTGGTCACAGCTGTGGTCAGCATAGCCTTCAATGCATCATCCTCATCCAGCTCTGACTTTGTGGGACCAAGTTCCTCCTCATCTACAGCAGCCACTGTCACAGCAGAGGTGGGAGCCTCCAGGCCCTGGCTGCCTGGGATGACATTGCTTGGGCTCACAGGCAGCATTTCTCCTTCCACAGTGAAAGTTTCACTTAAAGGCAACCCAGATGGCTTTGCTGACACTTCACATGGTTCTTCAGAGACAGTCTGCTCAGAAGGGCTCAGGTTATTTTTCAAGTTCAGCATACTTGTCCTTTCATCTTCTACCCCATTACCTGCCCAGGGGCCATTCTGGACCTTGGTCATGTCGCTCTCCTCCAGCGGCTGAGATGCAAGGCATGGCCAACTGGAGGACAAGATCAGGATGCTGCAGGTGATCATGCAGATGTTGAATCCTATTGATCTACCCATAGCTGAGATGTGCCCAGAATCCCGAAAGGCTGACAAGTCCAGAGTGCAAGATCTACAAAGGGAAAAAGGAACAAAGATTACACATACCCATAACCACCTACTGATCCAGGGCCTTAAATAACAAGGTGACAAGTTCCCAGCTTGCTAGTCTGTGGCCAGCTTTGAGCAGACCCCTCCTACACATCCTGAGTAATGAACCCCTCCATCTATTTCACTGTTCCTAGCCTACCCAATGTGAACTCTTATGTCAAAGAAAACTAAATCTTGATCTGAAGCCCAAGACAGACTTTGCCAAGCTCTTGCCCCAGTGGTAGAGCGCTACGCTCTACCCAGCAGCTATCAGACCTTTGAGCACATTACAAGAACTGTTGATCCTTTACAAAGTCCAGGGCCAGAATGAAGCCTCAAGCCTGTTATGTGCCTTGACACAGAAGAAAACCAAGGAACTTGCACAGAGAACAAGGTGAGGCTATAGAACACAACACAGGACCAGAGCCAAAACCAGAGGCTTTAGGGCTGCATTAGTGTCATGTCCCGTATGAGGTCCTTGGCCCCATGGAGCAAAGCCACAGCTCAGAGAGCAGCTCTGCTGCATTAGCACAGAGTTTGTGCTGCACTGCACCAGGAAGGCACTTCCAGAAAGTTTCCTGCATGCTTCGAGAGTTTCCAATAGAGCACTGAACCAGTAGCCCAGTAGAGATCCAGCCAGCTGACAGCTGCCTCTTGGCAGGCTCTGTTGCCTCCAGTAACACAGCTCAGGCTGCTGGACAGATGAAGGACTTCACAGCAGCACCCTGCTTCAGGTACTTCCCTCCACTCAGTCCTGGGCTTGCTGCATCAGCACCCAACAGCAGGAGAGCAGCCCATCCAAGGCTCTGCTCATCACATCGAGGTCAGGTGGTCACACAAATCTCACGGGCACAACAAACAGCTCCTCCATCCCACAGCAGGTCTGTTAAGGTCCTGCTCCCCATTCCAGGAGGCAGCTTGTCAGTGGCACAGTCAAGTTCTACTGCAAGAAGCCTCCAGCCATCAACAGCTTCACTTGCTTTGACTGGTGTGTTCAGTTTCACAAGTGAAGTGCCCTTACCTCCAAGCCACAGGACTAACAAGTATTAGTCTTTCAAAAACAAGGATCTCCCTCTGCAGTCTTGTTCACTGGCACCCAGCTTGCTGGACTCTTTATTTCCCCAATCCAACAGCACGCAGATAAATATTATTTGCATTTGTACACAGTACAACACAGACTGCCTAATGCTGCTTTGTTACACAAGGGAGTATCACTCTATGTCATAGAATCAAATGGCCTAGGCTGAAAGGGACCTCAGAGATCATTTAATCCAAACATCCTGTCATTGATGTTCCATGATCCAAACATCCCTGTCAGGGACGCCTCTCAACTAGATCAGGCAACACATGTGGACCCAACGGGGATCGAACCCGCGACCTTAGTGTTACCAGCACCACGCTCTAACCGAGTGAGCTAACCAGCCCCCTAAGTCTTCTACACCCAGGTGATGCTGTGCAAGAAGCAACCACTGCTGTAGCAAGAGGAATCTCAGTATAACCACATCTGTGTTAGTCTACCTTCAATGTGTCCTGTGTGTCCTGCTGCTCATGTACATTTGTCTCCTCTTGGAAAGGATTATTGTATGCATCCAGCCAGCTAAACACAGCCAAGACATCAGAAAGCTTCTATCACATCTGGTCACACAGCTATGTGTATTTCCATTGCAAAACAAACCTCTTATATCACACAGGAGAGGAAGACTTCTCTAGCCAAAGACCCTCATGATCTGCAGGGCTGCCCATAGCACAGAAAACAACCTCAACATAACCAGCTTAGAGACATCGGTCAGAGCCAACTGCTGCAGGCTCCAATATCTGGGTGAGCCTTCAGGGCACAGCGAGTCACTTTTTCCACTCTCCCTGGCCCTCAGCAGCTTGAGCTGCTGGAATAATTTCCCATCACAGGCCACACACACACACCAGGTGCTCAGAGACAAATAGAAGCCACCAAGAAGCTGTTCACCAGCAACAGTAGAGATACCTTCCACTTGATTTTTTTAGCATCTCCTTTCTCTGGAGGATGGGTGGCCACCCGTCTCTCCTTTACACGCCCTGCCAAAAGATATAGATAAAAACTGACAGTATTCAGCTATTCCTCCAGGCTAAACCTTTATGTATTTTTGTAATTAAAAAGCACTAAGAGTATATTACAGAAGTTAAATTGGTAGTGCCCAAGGACACAGATCTGCCTTGCCACACTGATGAATATAGGTTCCATCCACCTGACACCCCTTTAGCAAGTGCCAGTTAAGACAGGACGTTCTTTATTAAAAAAGACCCCTAAAAAAAACCACCCATAAAAAAAACCTAAAACCTAAAAAAAAAAGTTGGACCTAAATAGAGTTTCCCTAAAAATCAGGAGTTTTTTTAGGCTACACAAGTAGTTTTAGCAGTGATTAAACCTAAACAGAACTCTAGCTGCACTTGAAAGACAGCCATAGCTTGCAATCGTATATACACATATTTGTAGCCTTCTAGCTTTAGCTTTTCAAATAGCCCAAGACATTCAGAAGGTGGTTAGCAGAAGGACTGAAAAGTTAATCTCTCTCTTCCCAACAAGCCCAATCTTTACTAGGATCAGGAATGTCAGTGACTAAGAGGGAAATCTGCTTTTAGAGATCCATTAATTAAAACAACAGAAAAAAAGTATTAAAGAGTCTTTCCTCCTCCTGGCTACTAGATAACATGGGCAGCCAGTTCAAGCCTGATATGAGTCCCAGGGTACCCCCATACTGGTTCCCCAGGTCCAAGAAGCACAGTTGGCCATAGTCGTACATTTGTAAAGGGTAAAAATAACATTGCAGTTATTTGCTTGGGAAATCCACAACAACTGGAACAAAGCTAACCTAGACCTCTACATTCAATGAAAGCTAGAGATAGCGGCGTGGAGCTTGCTGAAGGATAATGGCACGAGTTCACACTTCAAAGAAGATTAGTCAGAGCTTAAGATCTACTCAGCTTCAGGAAGAGGCTGGATTAGACAGTGTATGAACAGCAGTGACCTGGGTATCTTCTTAAGCAGAGCTTGACACCTTGCTGTAGCACTTCCACTTAATGCAAAAGCAATACAGGTTTTAGCATGTAGCTGGCTGCAGAGCAGTTTGTTACTCAAGCTGCATCGGGCTATACATTTTTCCTCCCATCTGGCTATTTTTACAGTCAGTCTGCTCTACAGCTCTAGCCAAGCAATAAAAACAAGCTGGAGCACACTGCTCTGACCAAGCACCTCCTCTGTAGTGAGCTTAAGTGCTTTCATTACTACATTGAAGCTGCAAAATAACTCAGTCTTTCATGCCACAGGTATTCCTTGTCCCCAGATTTCACCTGGCATTCTCTGAGCCAAAGCCCTGGAGGGCAGCCGACAAGCTCCGGTCAGGCTCTTGGTGGAAAACAAATCCTTGCTTCAAGTAGGAAGAACACACAGAGGGCGAGAGACAACACCAGCTACTTCCCCTGCACTTAATAACAACAAACCCCAGGAGATGCAATTCCCCTCGCCGCAATGGTAGCAGAACTGCAGACAACCAAGGAGCTTTATCTTTATCATGGGGAAAAAAAGTAAGTTTACTTTTAACACCTGGTATGCTGGAAAGAAACACAAAGGACTGCTAGGCTGAAAACAGGTGCCAAAATCATCTTCCATAAGCTAACCACCACGATAAGAACCATCTATTACCATGGACAAGTCACTAAATTGAGGAACAATAAATACAAACTGGTCACCAGCTGAAGGAGTCCTGCAGGCTCAGTTGGATCTTTCTGAACCACGCTGCTTCCTTGCTCCAAACAATTAGCCCCAGCAATAGCTATTGAACTACCAACTCCCTCCATCAGTTTGAGACCCATTTGAAGAGTCAGCTCTTGAGAACTCTGACAAAAGCCAGCTCAGACAGAACTCCAACCTGTTATGGTCATTTAAACAGGGCAGGCTTGAAGGCAACAAACACAAAACAGACTAGATTTCTCATTCAGTAGCTGCCTTTTTTTTTTTTTTACACAGACCAGCAGTCCATGGACATGTGCCACGAAGGACAAAACTCTGCTCCACACCCCAGCTGTACACAGCTACCCCCTAGGGCGGCTTTTTAGAGTTTCACAGTCAGTTTACTTAACATTCCCAAGAAAACCCTTTGCTGTTATTTTCTGCCTTTGGCAACTCTGGCTGCGTTTTTCCCAAATTGCTGGAACAGAGAAAAGCATCAAGCTTAACTTACTTGAATTAATAACTCTATTCCAACAATTCCTCTCCCACACAGAGAGGACACTTACACTCTGAAGCTGAAGTGGCTGCATGCATCATATAGCAGAGAGCACAGGAGATTAACAGGTCAGCTTCAGAAAAATCACTGTCTAGCCTTTGCAGAACCCAGTTTTTTCCACCTCAAAGTACAAGGTTGGTTATGACAGCTTTGACCAGCTCAAGAGTTCTGAATGTGCAGTTCTCTGCAGTTCATCCACTGATTGATAAGGGAAACAAGACAAAAACACTGCAAATCTTTTAATGCAAAAGTTTAGCCAAAACACACAAGTCAAGAGACTGCCAGCAATCAAATGCTATGTTACTGGAGTGCTAATGTACGCTATCCAAGCCTCATTACTCGTCCTGAATACAAAAGCCAGCAGATAATACACTGCAGAGCTCCAGCTCCTACTTCTGCCCACAATTCAAGAACAAATGTCTTCGTTTCATCTTGCATTGTCCTTGTCCAATTCAAGTCAAGTGAATTCTAGAGCTGATGCTCTTACACAGCATACACTTCAGATAAACAGACCTCAACCAGTTAAGCCATCTCTAACAGCTCTCAGGAAAATCCCAGCAGTGACACGACTCTATACCAGCCACCAGTACAGCCCAAGTATGACAAGCAAAACTATGAAGACAACTGCACATCCTCTCCTCCACCTTTGAGGACAGATCCTTGCAAACAAACAAAAAACATTCTATAAAGCCACCTTCCTAAGAGTCCCAGTGAGGCACCTTAATACATCACCTCCACTTCCAGCAAGAGTTTTTTGAGAAGCAAGGGACATGACATGTTTTTAGGCATCACTCCCCCCCAACCACCAAGCGATCCCTTGCTTTGTTCAGAACAGTACAGGCCACCTACGCAAACTCCTACCTGGATTTGCAAGTCAAAGCTGCAGAGCTCTTTGTGGCTTCTGACTCGTGCCAGGTCCCTGACACCACAGAAGTCAGAGGTCTACCAAATTCCAGAGGGATTAAAAAAAAAAAAAAAGAAATTGGGAGGTGGAAGCGGGTTGAAGAATGAGGCCAAAGGGTGCAGCAGTTCTCAGACACCAACAGGATGGAAATGCCGCTCCCAGAGAGCGGAGAGGTGGCGTTCAGATTCCAATCAGTGAGAAACATTCAGAAATTTCAGCGCCTCACCTAACAGCGACCGCAACACCGCACAGCGCATCTCCTGGAGGATCAGGAGTCTCTTGCAGGTGAAGGTTTCAGATCAGATTTAACACACTTCACCAGGTCCTTTTAGCTTGGGTAGAACCTCCTCATTAACCAGAGAATGGAATTAAGAGATGGGTCAAACCTCGCCTAAACCAAGCACACCTGCCTGTGGGGTACATCTGCTGGTGGCACCTGCCCCCCTCAGTCATATTTAAGGGGGAGCTTAAAGCCCCAGAAGTGTCTCCTTCCCCTGCCCCCCCTCCCCACCACGCCAAGGCATCAAGTGCAACCAACCACCCGGGGATTCCTCCAGCCCAGGCCTGCGGCAGGACACTGGTGGTCACCTCCCCGCCTCGTTCCGTGAGGAAAAAAAACAACAGGACACACGCACACACAGAGGAATTTCTCCATCCCCTCGGGACGGCATCCCCGACCTCCCTTCCCGAGAGGATGCAGGGACCGGCCCGCTCGGCGCGAACAAAGAACCGCGCCGAGGATGCGCTGCCCCGCGGGCAGCCCAGCATCGCTACCCAAACAATCAAACAAAAAAATAAAGAAAGAATAATGAAAAAAAGAATTAAAATTCGGCCCGGCGGTGGGGTGCCGGTCCTGTGCGTGTGCCCTCCAGGAGGAAGAAAGGAAAGAGCCCATCCCCGGCCTCACCTGCCTCCCGCCGCCTCCGCCCGGTACCTCGGCGCCGCGCTCCCCCCGCGCCCCCGCGGCCGCTCGGGCCCGCCCCGCTCGGGGCGGTGTCGGGGGCCGGCCCGCTCCGCCCGTGCGGACGGTTCCCGCCTTCCCAGGGTGGGTTTTGCAGTCGTCCCCCCGCTAGAGACCCCAGCATCGCTTGGGGGAGGTCGCCCAGCAGCGCGATTCTCTCTTTTTATTCCTCCCGGAGGAAGTTGGAGGCAGCGAGCGCCGAGCCCAGCCCTGCCTCACGCAAGGATCTCGGTCAACTCTGAGGCTCCTTCTGTTCGCTTTACAAGAGAATGCGAGAGCAAAGGCCTCCAGCAGCGTTAGGAGTTTTCCACCTATTATAGATTCTCCTCCAGCGTTTTCGGCTGTAGAGGTCACCTTCCCCTAAAACCCTCTCTACAAAGGAGAGCTTCTTAAGGAGAGCCCCACATGTGTTAGAACAGCCTATTTCAGACTCTTTTTTTTTGTTGCTTTAAGCATCTATTTGGCCAGAAAGAAAGGTAAAACAAAAACAAACCACATCTACTCTTGTTTTCCTCCTCCCACCTATTTTTTTTTCCCCCACCAGCTAGTCTAACAGAAATACAAAAGCTTTACACCACCAGATCCTGGAGTACACCTCAAATCCTTGGCCAGCACCTCATAAGCCCACCCTTCCCCTCCAAACCCCAAAGAAAGGAGCCCCTCACCTTCCTCTCGTCTCCCCCTCTAGCTTGGTGTCAGGAGCACCACAAGTTCCCAGCTGAGCACACGGGTTTTTATACACCCTCCCGGGTGCTGCAGCAGGTGCAAAGCGTTTGTGGGGAGCAGGGACAGGTGAGAAGAAAGCAAAACTGGTGCTCTTTCAAAGGTGGAGATGGCTGGGGGGAGAGATTTTGGGGAGGGAAGAGAGGAATGATGCAGGAGAGGGAGAGGAGAGTCAAAATCTGGGCTTTGCTACGGGTGCACGTTACTACCTAAAGCAAATCGGTGAATCCCTTTGTACTTCTAGTTATAATAATCTATAAAAGCAGGGGGGTTTTGTTTTTTCATGTAAGAGAGTAAGCTTTAACCTGCTCATACCTGTCAAACACTGGGCTCTCTAAATATCTGTTTGACAGGACAACAGTTTTAAACTAAAAGATGGTAGATTCAGACTAGATATAAGGAAGACTTTTTTTACAATGAGGGTGGTGAAACCCTGGCACAGGTTGCCCAGAGACATGGTAGATGCCCCATCCCTGGAAACATTCAAAATCAGGTTGGACGGGGCTCTGAGCAACCCGACTGAGTTGAAGCTGTCCCTGTTCATTGCAGGGGGGTTGGACTAGATGACCTGTAAAGTTTCCTTCCACCCCAAACCATTCTATGGTTCTATGAACGTAAACAAATTGGTTGAGGAAAATTGAGATATTCCTCATCAAGAAATTCTTCCTTTTTCTTTCTTTTCCCCCTGTTTATTGTGCTACTGGAAATAACATTTACATTAGTTGTTTGTTCTCTTTGCCAGACTCACCCCAATGTTTTACCTGTCTAGTTTTAGAGAAATAGAGTGTTTTCTGCTGGATTTCAACCAAACTGGAATCAACCCAATTCATTTTGGTGGCACTCTGCATCCTATATTAAAACTTTCGAAAGATAGATTTATTTTTTTTTCTAGGTCAGGGCAACTTCTTTCCGGGTAATATTGCTAACCTCTGCATAAGTTGAAAATAAAGTATAAAAATGCCTGTATCAGCAATAAAGACAGTCATTGGCAAATGACATCAGAAAGAAATTCAGAGACAGGCTGGGCAGAGCAGACAGTCAGACAAATCGGTGAGAATAGTCCCTTCTGGCTTTGCATCTATGAACTGTAAAATCTGGGAAATTATTCATGAATCAGTATTTCTAGCTTTGCATGTTTCTAAAAAAATTTACAAATACATGAAAAGAAAGGATGTTTACTCTCCTCTAAGGGACACAGAAAGGAAGAGATAAGAGATGCATTTTTGTGGCCTTTTTAAACACCATTAAGTCCCAGATTAGAGACCCAAAACTCTCCACAGGTTCATCTTTTGTTCAGCCCATTTTATTCCGGCCAAGAGGTCTGACTGGGAAGAGGGGATGGCTCGGGCGGATGGAGGATAGAGGAGGTGCCGACTCTGAAGTTAATGGTGTAGCTGGATTTTACAGCAAACAGAAATCGATGAGAGCTTGTTTTCCAGTGCAGCACTGGTGGGTCAGGGATTGATTCCCAAGCTGTTCAGTCATCCGTGTGCAGGGAGGGGGGCAGGACAAGGGAGGACCCCCCCACCAGATATCAGCCATCGGCGATGAGTCTGCCAGGCTCGAGCCAGAGGCTTGGCTTTAGTAGCCTCAAAATTCACCCCTAACATTTGACGTGGGATTCAGACTGAAGGGTATTGTCTTCAACCCCTTTCCTACCTAACTTTAAAATGATCAGGAAAATCATTTCAAATGGAAAGCATGTAAAACTGATGCTCTGCTGTTCTCTAAGGCATGCAGAGCACTTCATAGATTGGAGAGATTTTCACTTCCCCCCTTGTCTTTAATTCTAGACCCAGATTGGTGCCATATACTCTCAAGGTTAAATATTTCACTGATAATCACTGTAACCAAAATAGCCGGTTATCTGTGTTTTTTCCCTGCCTGAAATTGCAAATTCCCCATACACTGCAAGTTTCTCTACCCTGCATAACCTGCCAAAATCACAGGCTTCTGCGTTATCAACAAAAAAAATCTGCAGACTGAAAAGAGGAGGCATGATGAAAGAGGCAGAAATCAGAAATCACCAGAGAGCACTGTTTTGTTACTCATTTCTATGGTTTATTAATTGGAAGTACTAATTTTTAACTCGGCTCAGTATTCTGCAGAGCATATAAGTAACCAACCAAAACCGGTCCCATTTCCACAGCAAGCTAAGAACCATTTGTTCCCTTCCCTTCTTACCAACACTCTGGTTTGAGACATTTCAGTGCAATACTCTATTGGTCTCGTCCTTCAAAGACTTCCCAGCCCTCAGGTGAAATTCAGAGATTCAATTCAGATGTAAGCTGGTTTATTCTTCCATGTGGGTAGCGTAGCTGGTAAAGATGATGGGACTCATGTCTCCTTCCTGGCTCTGACTTGTTAGATGACTTTCAAAACAAAACTTTAACACTCTTTGCCTTCATTCCCCTTCTATAAAATGGAAATAACGATATATATTTTTTAAGAGTCCCTTATAAGATCTGTGTATTATTATACCAAACTCCATTGTATAAAGTAATAATATAATACAGTGGATTTCTTTAAAAGGTGATATTTCTGTTGCAGCCCGATTGCACAAATCAAAAAGTACAAATACAATGTTCTAATTAAGAGACCGGGACACTTAAAAATTTACATGAAGGCACATTTTATATGTGTAAAATGAACTAAAAAAAATCATTGTCCTGACATCAGAATGCTGCATCTTATGATGCTACTCCTGGCATGAGTGAAGAGATGTTACGAGCTATCCTAAGTATGTCAGGACATGCCACAGAAGGTAAAGGCAATTTTAAAATAGTTAACATTAATTTCTCTGCTGAATCACTTTCCCAAATTGAATATTGGGGACATCCAGCACATAAATCAGTGCATGTCTCCATCACACAATTCACCTTTACATCAGCTGGTAGCATCTGTTTTAAGGCACCTGCTCTTTACATTAAACAGCAGTCACTGGAATAAGATAGCAATGAGTCTAAATCAGGGAAAGTGAGAACAACATCCTCATTACAGAGAGGGAAGTCCATTTAAAATGGATCCACTCTGAAAAAGGGTATCAGGAAGTTTATGGCCAACCGATTATTTCAAATGTAATCATCTTACAGATGAACAGATTTCTTTTCCCTCCAGCTGCAAACCAAATAAACGCCATCCGCAATTAAAACTTCGTCAAGAGAATCAACTTGGATTCCTTTCTTCCGTGTTCCTCACTGCTGGCACTAACAGAAAAGCTGTGCAAGGCCAAGTGATGTCAGTGCAGCCCCACTGCTGGCTGTGATTTATAGTAATTAGTCCGACAAGGAGGCACAGGATGCAGCTTCTGCTTTCACAGCTCTCGTGATTCTGCAGCGCTCGCAGAGCAGGAAAGCCGTAAAAAACTTATTTTTGTCACTGAAGTCAGCAGATGTGACTTGGAGAGCACACAGTGACCAGATCTGCTGAGTAGGAGAGTGCCATTTTTACACAGTCACTTTTTGGAGTAGAACCAGGCTTTTGCTGACTGGTCCAAGGTCGCGGGAAACAGTTGCGGTTACTCTGGGAATACAGCCCAGGAGGACCAATGCTCACCTGCATAACTGAATCACGATACAGCCCTCACTCTTCTTCATATCCTGTAACAAAATCAATGCAATTAATATCAGAGTACAGTGCATATTACAATTTTCCCAGAAATAAAGTGCTGAGGAAGCCATCCCCGTGTGTAGTGGAGTCTCAGCTAAAACGTGAACCATCTGTCAATTCCTTGCAGGGCTTGGATATTTTCCCCCTTCCCCTCGCCCCCGTCCTACATGCTCCGCTACAAAATTAGGCTGACAACAAAAAAAGCACTTGACACACCACCCCAAAGCAAGCTAACTCTAAGCACTGTTCTGACATTAAACCCTCAGCTTTTTTAATACAGTTGTTCAGATAATACCCAGGGGGACTTTGAAAACTTAATGTTTCTTTTGCTTCTCAAAACCTGGGGTTAAACCTGAATCCAAAGGTTTCAGAGAAGTGTGGTTGCAGTGCTGCCACTCCAGCACACACATGTTAAAGCCTTTTACTAAATCAGCGTGGAGGGGATGAGAGCCCCCACCACAGGGACAAACGGGGAGTTTGCCGTGGGTACCACACTGTTTCAGGACACTTGGGTGGGAGGTGGGCTGTGTTTTAGTGTGAAACAGAGATGCTCTCCATCCACGCACACCAATAATGTTTTCAATTTTCCCCTTCGGGGTGATTTTTAGGGTAGTACAGACCACCTTTTGGATAGCTGTGAGCAAAGAAACACACGTTTTTGTGTTGGAAATACTCAAATCAATTAAGCTGAAATCCTACAGCAGGAACCAGGTCCAGCTGTTAACAGAGCCCCAAGTAGTAAAAAGACTATGAGCTTTCCCCCTCTTTCTCCTTTTGGAGAGCGGATGAGTGGATCCCCTTAAATCCATGTGCTGGAAAAAGGTGAGGAGACACTCTGTGAGCTCCAGAAGCTACAACAGATCTCTGAGCAACTGCTCTTTTATTCTGTCTAAAGTTGGCCCTAAGTATGCAACTATCTGATTTTGTGAGAAAAAAATGGGTACGTGCCTCAGTTAACCTGTATATAGGGATTAAGGAGGCTTAAAAGCAAGTACACAGACAAAGCCATCCAAGTAGGGGCACAAAAGACTGCCTGTTTATTTTATGAGCGAGAAAAAATAATAATGCCTTGCTGTTGAAATATGCATAGGGTTCAGCCGAAATCCGAGTCTCTGCAGGGGTCCAGATAGGCATTTGGGCCTTAAAGGGAACAGAATATTGGCTGGGCACGGTGCCTCCGTGCCGTACCCATGCGGGCCTGCAGTGTTTATGCTGCAGGACACATTCTTTTATGTTTTCAATGTTTGCAAGTGCACGGCGGGGATTAATTCAACCCAGAGCTGCTGTATTTCAGGACTCATACAGAAAAGTCATTTTCTTTATGAAAAACGTTTCCTTTTAACCCTCCGGCGTAGTTCTGTAGCTGCCACCTCGAGGCAGCAGCGTCGCTTTCACCACCGCTCCGTGCAGAAGAGCGCGCGGTGCTGCTCTGTGACAGTAATGTGTCGGCGTGAGATTAGAAAAGATTTCTTTGCTGCCAGTGGCTTGAATACCAACAGGGTCGTGGGAGAAAAAAAAAAAAAAAAAACAAGAAAAAAAAAGGAAGAGGCCTGCATTAGCCAAAAGGAACCGTCCTACAAATTTGACATAAATCAGAGAGTTTTCACTGATCTCAGTGGGCTGCTGTTAATTTCTTGTACTTTCATGCACTTATGTGACCTCTGCCTTGCTTGTCGGAGGTTACCACCGCTCCCAAGAGCTGCAGGAACTGGCTGCATTCAGGGAATAATTTTTTATTGTCTCAAGGAGATCCTGCTTTCTTCTCCCCTCGACCTTCTGCTTACTAGCTGGCTTAATTGTCCTGCAATCTCCTTACACTGTGAATAATTACCTTCATTTATATTGTTATCTTGAAGGTATTTATAGCGTGATTCTTACGGGTTAGCATCACCATCTGTTTCTTCCACAGTTACATTTTTGGGAGAGCGCGAGCGCTTTTCACATTATGCAAGCAGCTTCCTTGATTAAACCAGCACGGCGTGGATGGATTTCGTTATGAAACCCTGGCACATTTCTAAGTCTGTCTTCTATTATCAATAACTGCTAAGCTCTGGAAAGACCATCCATTAAATTAAGCCACTCTTAAGCTGCAGCTTGCATTTCAGAACTCATGTTAACTGTGATTGATTAATGTAATTTAAGAAAAGATTTCCAATGGACTATGAAGACAGTGATGTGATTAGCGGTAAACTCTGATTCTTCCTAACCCAGCAACAATACATTTCGGAGGAAGTGATGGGCTGTGTATTTCAAGTAGGGCCTGTGACTTTTGTAAAACATATCTAAGTCATTATATTTACATAAAACATCAAATTTAAAGCATAAGCGTAGTATTGTGATCATGTAATAATGGCAGGGTAAGATATCATAAACAGGTGAGACTTGGGGATGAAACAGGTGATGAAAACATTGTGCTTAGACTTCAGACTAATCATATATTATCTAAACCTTTACTCCACTTTTTAGACTTTCAAGTATTTCAAGAGCAACAACACTAAGTATATTACATCTTTATAATATCCCTATCAGAGGGATATTCAGGAGGATTTTACGGAACTTAAAAGAATGAGAATTCATATGTTGGGGAGAGCATATTCTAATCGGGCACAGTAACCACATGGCTTTCCCCCTGCTGACTTTGAAAGAACCAGTGATGGCAGACAGTAGTACTACTCCAGGAAGTAATTTGAGGAATTGCAGCATTGTTTCACTGATAGAAAGCCCAAACAGAGAAAAGCTTCTTGAATGTAATTCCCAGCTCAGTCAGGTATAATTCCAGCTGAGCACGTGTTCTTGGTACGCTGGGATATTGCTCAAACAGAGCAAAGACTCTGTTTTGAGAATGACATTTAAACATATTTTCAGGCGTCGCGGTTTCCAGATGCTTTAAAGTACGGCTGTATTTCCATATTCTGGAAGGGCATAAACTACTAACCATAAAAAAATAATTAAAAAAAAAATAAAACATGAAACCACACAGAATCATAAGGTAATTTGAACTCTGTGTCAGAATGTTTAATGCTACAGGGTTTTGTTTGTTTATTTTTTCATGTGTCGGCATCCTTACCTTGGCAACGATTCCTCCTCCTCCGGAACCCGCTTGTTGCGTCCTGGTCCCATCACTGTCTCTGCATCTCACATCACCACTACAGCCTTGTTCTTGCTCCTCGGTTTTCCTCTCCAAGAAGGGGTAAATGACAGGATGGGAAGCAGGCGATGGGTTGTACGAAGAGCCCATGGGCTCTTATGGAGTTGTGGGTTGATACCTGAAGGAGAGATATAAGGGCTTTATGAGGGATACAAGGGCTTTGCAAGGAGTCTCCCCTGAGTTTGCCACTGCAGAGTTCCCTGTCTTCGGACCTTTCTTGCATTCCCTCTGCACTGCCTGGATTCCTCACGTGCCCTCCAGATATACAGAGCCCTTCCCGAATGCCTTATCTGCTTCAGCTCCTCCAGTCTGCATTTCTGCCCCCCACACCCATGGATCTTCTCAGCTCCACACTCTTGACACCACTTGGTGACCTAGGTGACTTTAGGGAGACCAGAATGGCAGAAGGTGAGACAGCTGTGACAGGAGCCGAAGAGAAAGGGGTTATGTGGAGCCGCTAGTCCCAACGATGGGCTAGTGCAGAGGTTTGCTCAGGGGACCCAGCAGATGGTGGCAGCTACAGCTTCTGGTGTCTCACATCACTCCCACTCATCTTCTGACTCTCCCACATACCTCCACCTTCATGGATCTGAAATAGTGTGGATGTGGGACAAACGGCACTGGTGTAGAGTCCGTGAAAAGCACAGCGCCTGCAAACCGCCGCAGCGGCTCACAGCTCAGGGAGCTTGGGTTCCATGGCAAAAAAGCACATCAGTGTCACGACAGCTGACCTTGAACTCTTTTGGCTTCATCAGAGCTCTAGGCCCCTGCACATAGGTGCTCAGGCTCTTTGGCTTGTCTGTCTGGCAATGAGCACAGGTCTAGACCCAGCTCACCAGTTAATAGCTTTTTCAATATTTATTTTGCTTCCCTGAAGAAGAAATGGGCTGATATAAACACCCTGTGATGGATTTTTTGGGGACATGATAAGGGCCACAGCTACACTCCTGTGCCTGAAGAGCAGCTGATGGCACAGGTGAAGTTTTAGTGGGGAAAGAAGAAAGGGAAGATTGATTAAGCTCTTATTAATAGAGTCCAGCTGTTATTATTAATAGGAGATAACTGATTACACAATTTCACTCACACACACACACCCTCCCTCAGTTTTCCAGCCAGAGCAACACTGGAAAGGCCAACCCCAGCTATTTACCCAGAAGCAGAGGCTCGTACTGATGTGCCAACAGCTTCTAGGTGGGTGTTTGCCAAGTCCCTCAAAGGGTGCCTTGTTTCTTCGTGTGAATCCTGTTGTGTCTCTCAGCACACAACAGCCACCGCCTTTGTGGATGCAGCCAGTTGGACAACCCGTTATTGATGCTGGGAACCTTGCACAGGTGCAGCAAGTTCTTGGTGTCCTGCGTTTATTACTGGCAGATTCAGCAGGACTCCTAGCCTGTGGGGCTTGCTAATTCTTGGGAGACTTCCATGTGCTGCCTTTTGACATGTATTTTTCCTCTCTTCGGTCTGTTTTCTGGTAACTTTCTCTCCATCCACATCCTGAGGTGCTCAGAGAATCCATTCTCACAAACTTACACTATGGTGCTTTCATGACACAGCTATAGCACACCAGAAATGTCAATACCATACGAGCAAGGCTGTGTATTTCAGACACTTTGAATTACTTGTAAACAAGTGGTGACTGACCTCACCAGAGCTGGCATTTACCTATAATGCAGAGACAAAGACAATTTAGAAAAACTTAACATTTCTCAAACTTGATGGGGTTAAAACTTCACCACTGGGTCAAAATATTTTATTGTAATATGCAGGCACATTGCACGCTTGCAAACACAGCTTTTTCTTTGCTCCAAAACTGAGTAAGGTCTCGTTTTTGACAGCTTGGTTTTTTTGTAAGGATTTGAGAAAATGCTTCATTCTCACAAACTTTGCAAAATGTGCCTTGTGGTGTGGCTCTGTGATTACGGAAGTCCTAACAGCAATAAATTCTCCACTTCAAAAACCAGACAGATGAAGGCAAAACCCAGCTGTACTGGCACAACGATACTCTTTCATGAAAATGGCTAGAATTGAACTCAAATCAGATTTTTAGCACTTGTGTCCTACCAGCTGACTCCCACCACAGCTGATCTTCGACTTCTCTATCATCAGACACTGGTGACCCAGTCTTGAAAGCAAAGGTTATCGTGGCGGCGTTTATTTATTATTCCTGTCCTTGCTGTATTTCCCAGCTCTCACCTTCACTCCTAATCACTGATCTTTTGGAGCCATGAGGAGGCAGGGTTTTTTTTTTCTCTCTGAGATATTTTATTTCAGTTTGGAGGAAGGATACAGTACCCTAAGGGTACCTACAAGTTCAGCTTCATATTAAATGACTCTTGTGTTAATTGTGGTGTCAGCCAGAGCACGCACCGCAGGGTCTGTGGTGGGTTTAAGCTTCTCTAAGGGCTCTGGGAGGACACAAAGGACGATGCACGGCTGGATGGTGCTGGCAGGCGAAGCCTGGGCCCTCAGAAATTGTTCAGCTCTGTGAAAATTAGTTCAGTTTTGGGCCCCTCACTACAAGAAAGACACTGAGGTACTGGAGTGGGTCCAGAGAAGGGCAACAAAGCTGGGGAAGGGCCTGGAGAACAAGTCTGATAAGGAGCAGCTGAGGGAATTGGGGGTTGTTCAGCCTGGAGGAGGCTGAGGGGAGACCTTCTCGCTCTCTACAACTACTTGAAAAGAGGTTTTAGCAAGGTGGGGATCGATCTCTTCTCCCAAGGACAAGAGGAAAGGGCCTCAAGTTGTGCCAGGGGAGGTTTCGACTGGATATCAAGAAAAACTTCTTCACAGGAAGACTTACTAAGCATTGGAACAGACTGCCCAGGGAAGCGATGAAGTTGCTAACTTTGGAGGTATTTAAAAGACATTTAGATGAGGTGCTTAGGGATACGGTTTTGTGGTGGGCTTGGCAGTGTTAGGTTAACAGTTGAACTCGATGATCTTATAGGTCTTTTCCAACCAAAACAATCAACAATCCTACTATTCTATGAAATGAGCTGTGTGGTATAAATAAACGCATCCTTACAGCATGGCTGCTTCAGCACTGCTTCACGCTTTACCACTCACTGCCATTTTGTTGTACCAACACCTGTCCCATATGAGGACCTGTATCAGGTCCCAATACCTGTCCCATAACCACACCAGAACCTATACCAGGTCCCAGTACGCATCCTAGGACCATCCCAGGTCTTATAACAACACCAGAACCTACATCCCAGGTCCCAACAGCCATCCCATAACTGCCCTAGAACCTATACCAGGTTCCAGCACCCATCCCAGGTCCCAACATCCATTCCAGAACCTACAACAGATCCCAACACCCATCCCAAAACCACACCAGAACCCGTATCAGGTCCCAACGCTCATTCCATAACTACTCCAGAACCTATACCAGGTCTTGCACCCATCCCACGACCATCCCAGCTCCCATCCCAGGTGCCATAACCACACCAGAACTCACTCCAGGTCCCAACACCCATCCCATAACTACTCCAGAACCTATACCAGATCTTGCATCCATCCCAGGACCATCCCAGGTACCAATACCCATCCCAAAACCACATCAGAACCTGTATCGGATCTCAGCACCCATCCTATAACTACTCCAGAACTTATACCAGGTCTTGTATCCATGCCAGGACCACCCCATGTCCCAGTAGCCATCTCATAACTACTCCAGAACCTATACCAGGTCTTGTACCCATCCCATGACCATCCCAGCTCCCACCCCAGGTCCCATAACCACACCAGAACTCACCCCACGTCCCAACACCCATCCCATAACTGCTCCAGAACCTACCACGGGTCCCAACACCCACCCTGTAACTACACTAGAACCTACATCAGGTCTCAACACCCATCCCATAACTACTCCAGAACCTATACCAGGTCTTGCATCCATCCCAGGACCATCCCAGGTCCCAACACCCATCCCAAACCCACACCAGAACCTGTATCGGGTCTCAGCACCCATCCCATAACTACTCCAGAACCTATACCAGGTCTTGCACCTATTCCAGGGCCATCCCAGCTCCCACCCCAGGTCCCATAACCACACCAGAACTCACCCCACGTCCCAACACCCATCCAGTAACTGTCTCAGACCCTACAACAGCTTCCAACATCCATCCCATAACTGCTCCAGAACCGATACCAGGTCTCGTACCGATCCCAGCTCCCACCCCAAGGTCCCACGACCACATCAAAACCCACCCCAGCTCCCAACCACCTCCCCGGGCAGCCCTGCCCGCCACCGGGGCGGGGCTGTGGGAAAGCCGCGCCGCGGCCAGGGCGGCGACTGCGGGGACAGGCGCTGCGGGCAGCTCGCCGCGCCGGGGAGGAGGAGGAGGAGGCGGAGGAAGGCCTCATCACAACGCGCCGGTAGCGAGCAAGGCCCCGGCGGCAGCAAGGAAGGCCCCGGCGGCCGCTGGAGGGGGACGAGAGGCCGCGATGCCGCTCTACGAGGGCCTGGGCAGCGGCGGCGAGAAGACCGCCGTGGTGATCGACCTGGGCGAGGCCTTCACCAAGTGAGTGCCGCCCCCCCTGCCCGCCGCCTTCTGTCGCGACAGTGTCGCGGCCGCGGGGCGGGCCCGCTGTCGGGAGGGATAATTGCAGGGGGTGTGTGTGTTTTTTGTGTTTTTCTTTTTTTTTTTTTGCGCCTCACCGCCTTTCTGGAGGGGTGTGCCGGGAGTAACAGCGTCGTGTTTTCCATTAAAATGAGGGCGTAGCTCGCGGTGGCAGGAGAAACGCTCGGATTTAGTGATTTATGTCGTGGGCCAGAAACACCCCGTTGTGGTAGAAACCCCCCCAAAGTGTCCCCGGTGCTCGGGGAAAAGGAGTTCTTCAACCCGTGCGAGTTAAAATACATTGGAAACGCTCCCTGGGATCCAGCGGCCTGTTTGGAGAGACGGCTTGTGCACAGAAAAATAAATAGTGTATTGCAGGCAAAGCAGCTCTGAAAGCGTGTGCTGATCTTTTGAGGCTGTGTTCACCTGCCTGAAGCCCTGAGGACGTCTCTGCTTCTCCAAAGAGGCTGGAGTTGTTCATTTTTGTGTTTGTAGTTCTGTGAAACTCGGTTTTCTATTGTTTTGTGGGTTTTTTTTGACAATCAACATGTACTTCATGACCTGGAAATCAGTGCAGTGTGATTACAGAGAGGATTGAACAAAGCTTTCGTGGATGGGAACGAGAGCTTCCACAAGTGGCTTTTTGTGGATTCATGGTGTGTTGCTAGTCGCAGGCTTTTCCCAACTTTGGGGGCTCATGAGAATTTGTGCCTTGTGTCTTATTTATGTAATAAAATGCTCCCGTGGAAAAGCATTTCCCTTGAATAGTGTGGGTTTAGGGTCTGTTTCCAGCCTTCATTCTTATAGAAGAGACAGCAAGTTAATTACACGAGAAGCATCCGTCCTTTCCCAGATCAGGCTGAAGTTAAACAGAATTTCAAAAGATTGTCGGGATGGCAGGCCAGGACAGCTGCGTGTATGCACGGGGACCTCACAGGTCATTGGGAGACAAAAGAAACAAATTCTGAATTATGTGTGGTTTAAGTTGTAATTTTTTTTTGCTCTGAAGTGATCTGAAGAAACACCTTGATAGTTGCTAAACCCCAAAGTAAGGTATTAGTTGACCTTTTTCATTAAAAGCACTCAAAGTCCAGCAGCTTTGTAGTTTTCTACTAGTGTTTTCCACCATAGTTTTCTTCTGAGGTTTGTACTTAATGGGAAGGGCAGTGGTGAAACAGATGTCAAGAACTGATTTTCTTAGAATCAAATCTTGAATTTGTTTTTAATTCTCCTGCTTCGGTCCATGGTTCTTGTGTCTTTTAAGGTGCAATCGCTATATGAAACCCAGATGGGTTTCCAAAAAGTTTGGGTTTGGGTTGCTACTAATTCTATTACGTTGCATCTAAGTCGGATGCAGAGCCCTAGGGTTCTCAGGAAGGCCTGGAGTAGTAACCAGTCGTCTGGAGGCAGTAATACCTGAAATCACCCACTATGCTTGTGAAGGAAAAACACTTCAGAGCTGGAAATACAAAAAAAGAGCCAATGGAATGGTGCTGGTCAGCTGTGAAATAGGCCACAAGACCTGAATGATTATGATCACGTCTCTGTCTTTTTTTTTTTTCCCCCCTAAATAAACAGTACAGAAAATTAAGATTTTAAGAGGAAACAATCTTGCCTGTGTTTACCGAGCGCTTCAGTGGAAAACGTGGGCCTGTATGGAGGACACAGAAAGGTGTTACTTTAGAAATTTAATAAGCAACAGGGAAGATTGCAGATAGATGATTATAAACAGAAAACCGTGCTCAGTGGAAGGTAGGAGGCACGTCACAGTTGAGTGTTACAATCCTTACAGAAGTGAAGAAAACTTTTTTGTTTAATACAGCCGAGTGGGATTCAGTAAGGAGATACAGATTTTATTTTTTTTTTCCTCATCGGAATGGCCAGATGGAAGGGCTATATGCAGAACACCTCTTTGCAGTCACAGAAATATCCCTAATTAATTACTCAGTAGTGATTCCTAGGCCTGATGTTTTCAATAGTGATCTCAAATGCTAAGTTTTTCCACGTTTTCTTTTAGGTGTGGTTTTGCAGGAGAAACAGGACCAAGATGCATTATTCCTAGTGAAATAAAGAAACCTGATGTCGCAAAGGTAAATTATTGTACCGTCAGTGCTTTACCTTTACAGTGTTTGGTATGTTGTGGTATAGAAGGAGTTTGCAGATATGTTTTCTATCCAGCATAAGCTGTATTTCGTTGTCTTATAACTGCTGCTTTTAAAAGACAGTAACTAGATATGAGTAAGTGTGATACCAGTGCTGATGTTCATTGGTACTCATCACTCCTGCAGCTGAGGTTTGGGGCATTTATCGAGAAGCTCTTTGCTTAGCTGTGCTGGTTTTTTCATTTAGTAGAGGATGGCAGCTTTGGAAAACTAATGTTGAGATAAGTTACCAGTACGACAAACTAGCATGAATAAACTCTGAAGTTTAGTTATGGGGTGAGTTTATGATGCATTGTTAAGGACATAGAGCAAATCAGAGTATTTCTTTGTATGTATCAGATTATATATGTTCAGGTATATCATCGTATTTTTTAATGTCTGTGTCATGTATATATTTATTTACATATAGCCACTGCCTAGTATTTAAGCTGACTGTGGATATTTTTACTTTACAGCCTGTCAAAGTTGTTCAGTATAATATTAATACAGAAGAGCTATACTCATATCTGAAGGAATTTATTCATATGCTGTATTTCAGGTAAGAGATGCTTGGATATTAGTTATTCAGGCCTTCTGCAGCTCTTTTCTGAGCACATTGAGAAGTGTTAGAAGTGTGACTGAAGGCTGCTCTCTAGCTGAATAAGAAAAGAGAAATAAGATTTTGTAGGCAGCTGTGTTCTTGCAGGAGAAATGCAGTAGTGCTGAGTTTCAGGCTGTATTACAGAGAGTTGGTGTCCTGCAGGATCCGTTGCTCTCTGGGAATAAAAAGTATTTGATGAGTTGCCTTTTAACCATGGCACTTAAAAAGGGCTCAGTAGGGGACAGTCATTACTGAAGAAGTTACCCTGACTTTTATAGGGCTGAAGCTCATCTTACATTGGTGCAGAGCCCTCTCCATGTGACGGTGGACTAAGTTGGACTTAGTCTCTTCTCTTTACTTCCAATCTTTATTTTTACACAGTAAAAATCCTCACTTGTGGATTAGTTGTTTTTTCTTGTCCTTGATCGTTGCTTTGTAATTGAAACGAGGACCGTTCCATCCTCCTCCACTGAAATCAGTGGAGGATCACCAGGACATCTGTGTTGTCATTCTTCCTCTTTTCTGGATGCACCGTGTGGCAGTGGACAACAACTTAGTGGCTACTATGCATGCTTGGTTTTGCATTTCTTTATATTGATTTAGAAATACGTAATGGATATTCAGAAGGACAGCCTGCGGGCAGATAGCTCTACAGCTTGTTTTCTGTAACTCAGTAACTGTCTTTTCTAGGAAATTATTGGTTTGGTTGATTGTGTTTTTTTAAAAAAGTTGGGAAAAAGACTTTGAGATCTGCCATGGAAAATGCTATCTAAATGCAAATATTTAGGATTTTTGAGGAGAGTGGAATATGAAAATAAGGTAGATCTCATAACATGTGCTTGAACTTACCAGTTTTGTGTTACACATCTTACCCTTTTTAGACATCTGCTGGTGAATCCCAGAGACCGTCGTGTTGTGATCATAGAATCTGTCTTGTGTCCTTCACACTTCAGAGACACGCTCACAAGAGTCCTTTTCAAGCATTTTGAGGTACATGTTTTACATAACTACTCTGTTTGCTCAGCGTAGCACTTGCTGGTAGAAATTTTACTTACAATTCGTACCAGATAGGGACAAAGGAATGAAAATAATGCTGAAAGAATGAGAGAGGCATAAAGAAGATGGGGGATAAAAAAAAAGGCTGATGGTCATCTGGGGAAGCAGGGCTTGGAAATTGAACTAAAAGCTGATTTTGTTCCGTTCTGACTCTACCTGAGGCCACAAAACAGGAGCTATTGGCAAGAACCTGAAAGGTTTCTCCAGCTTATACAGAAATACAGCTCACATTGCACTGTTCCAGACGGATCCAATAATTTCCATTGAGCTCTGCCTGAAGCCGGAATTTATATTTCAGCACCTGTTAGTGCTCTGTCAGCAAATCTCACGACTTCTACCAGAGTCAATATCTTGGCTGTACTCATTTAGATAAGAGCTTACCTGAAATTTACTACCTTCTCTGCTTAATCAGTCTTTTTGAAGAAAAGTCAGAACCTGGTTCTTGCTTAGTTCTAACAGAAAAATGTTTTGGAAGGTGAATCCATACTTTTGCAATTCAGGTGGAGCGAAGGTTAAGGCTCTAATATGAAAAAGTGGTGAAACTAACTTGTCTGCAGTACTTCTTCACTGGGATTCCACAATGCAGATTACTAGGTCGTCTTCAGCTTCTGCGTAATTCTTTCCTACTATTGATGAAATTTTTGGATGACTCGAAATTGCTGAAAGATTTGAGTGATTGGAATATTTTTTTCGTTAATCACCTTACAGGAGGAGAAAAAAAAGTCTCTATAGATAAAGTACTCCTGTGCAGAATTGGTTGCTGAAAATGACTTGTCACTTGGAAAGTTGTATTTTGGTGAAGAGACTTTGCAACTTGTTAAGCCAGTTAATACTGATGTGAGGTTAATTTTCTCTGACTAGTATATTTCCACTTGGTACAGAGAATAAGAGTGGCATATTAATACGGGGTCAGTATTATAACTTGTGCTTCTGGGCTAAATATCAGTAATGTTACCCTTAAATGCAGGATATACTGAGATTGCTCATTTAATTCCCACTTCAAGGTATTCCATTAAAGGAACTGTCACTATCTGGGAAATGTGATTTATGGAATTCTGAGGGAAGTAATTCTGCATAATTTTGACTTGAACTTCCACGTTGCCTTAGGGAGAGTATTTTAAACAGCCTCTTCTGTGAGTTTGTGTGCAACACTGGGTTGTCACAAGGCACATTTTTATGGGTTTTCCTGCACCTTTGTTCTCATCTTCAAGTTTTTATACAACATATCAAGTAGCTGTGGTTTAGTTTGTTCAGTTTCTTCTCTATGACAATAAGAAACATGATCTATAGCTTAAGATGAGTTCTATAGTTACAACTTGCTTTTCTTATAAACCCATTCCAAGATTCATTATTATTGAATTAAGTAGTATGTGCCACAAATAAGACGAACACAGAATTTATAATCCTGTTGTGGTGGGTTTTTTTTTTGTTATGACACTACCTTAAAAACGAAATTAAAAATGCATACCTCAAGATGAGAGTTGTTTGGATTTTGCCGTTAGTATGATTTTTGGGGGAGGCATCAGTGCTTCGGGTGGTTTGTTTCTTTTTCCCTCCCTTCTGTCAATTGTCGTTTTGGTTTCCATGTAGGTACCTTCTGTTCTGTTTGCTCCAAGTCATCTAATGTCTCTCCTGACACTTGGGATCAATTCTGCCATGGTGCTGGACTGCGGATACGCGGAGAGCTTGGTGCTGCCTGTATCCTTTGCTGATACACAAAGAAAACTTTCCACGATAAGGCTGTCACAACAAGATGGTATTTTTATAGATTTCAGGCGTGCTGAAAAGTAATGGGAACAGATCAGCCAGTCTGGCTTTTGACTGGAAGATACCATGACTTGGGGAATCCCTGCACAGCCGAAGTGCTAAATCTGTGTTCCCTCCCAACTTGGGATGGGTGGGTCATGACTTCAGTCTTTATATACTAGAAATTAGTTTTGGAGAAAAGTGGTTACGAAGCGTTTCCAGTAGCTAATGCGAGAGATTGTCGAGGGAGAAAAGCATTTAGTTCCAGCAGGCTGAAAGCTCATAACAAAAAAGGAGAATTTCCTGATCTTCACGTAGATATATGAGGGAATTCCGATTCTGAGCTGCTGGGGTGCTCTTCCTCTGGGAGGAAAGGCTATCCACAAGTAAGTTCACAGTTACGCGTTCCAGGTTATTCACGATTTATTTGTGAAAGTTGATCTTTGACTAACATGAAGAGATTCTGTCGAATATGACTCAGATCAAAACTGTTGCTGTGACAACGTCTGATTTTTAAGGTTACCACTGGCTTTTGTTGATGTAGTAAAAGCTGTGGAAATCAGATCTACTTTAGTTTAGAAAAATCTAACTGAAGGGCGTTAATACTGTCCCTTAAGCATAATATAGAGAATCAGTTTGAGTTAATAGCTCTCTTTAACTAACTGCGTGTGCAATGTTTTAGGGAACTGGAGTATCAGTTGTTGGAGCAGTGCACAGTTGATACAGGACTGGCCAAAGGACAGAGCCTTCCGTCCGTGATGGGTAAGGTCTGGTTGCTGTAGCTTTATGTGCTGGGAGCTTGCACTGGGGAAAGTGGATTGGTACTAACAGTGAGTAAAAGGAGTTTAGGATTCACCACATCTTATGTGATCTACCTCCATGATAACTTTCTCTGTATTTACCAAATATACATTATTTTTATGATAAGGTGTTTAACAAGTATATTATTTCTATGATAAGCCCCTCCTAACAGCAGGTTTGACTGAAGGCTGACGTAAAAGTTCTGTAGGAGTTTTTCTGTCTGTTTTGAGTGAAGACAACCTTTTTATTTCTACGCTTAATATTCTTCCTTTCTTAGAAATCTTTAACAGCTGGTGTCAAAGTGAGACTAAATGTAATTCAAATTTAGTTTCATTGTTACATTTTCTTTCTACTTAAAAAGCTTTTGTGCTAAGTTGTTTGTTTTTTTTATTTCAGGCTCGGTTCCAGAAGACATAGTAGAGGATATAAAAGGTAAAATGTTCTGTGTCATAAAACTCTAAATTTGTTAAATCGTGCAGTAGAGTATGATAATAACAAGTGCACAGTACTTTACATGTAGGAATTTATTGTAATTTGTCTGTTTATGGTATTTCTTACTTACTGGAAGAACTTAGAGTGTTCTTTCTCTTTGAAAGCAAAACTGAAAACCATGTTAAATTCCTCTTTAAGGTGTAGCCTGTGTTTTTAAGACACAACCCCTAGATATATGTAGTAGGCTAGTGCAGAAAGGGTGTTACAGGTGTGATCGGTCAGCTTAACCTTGTGTTGGCTTTTTTTTAACTACAGATATTTTGTTTGCACTGCAAGAATGTGTTTGGTGTAGACTTTACATGGGACTTAGAGCTGGCAGATCTAATGTTGAAAACCTGTTATCATAGATGGGTTTTGATTGCAAATACGGCATTTGAGCAATCTTAACATCACGACGTGAGAATATTTTAAGTTAATTTAGTTTATAAATTAACTAGGAAGGCTCAGTTTGCCTTAAAGTCAATTAAAAAAAAAAGTATGAAAGACATTTTGATGTGTTAATCAGGTAGGCAAGATGAGTCAAGGACATTTATATCAGAAAAAAAAGAGGCAGAACTTGGATGAATTCCTATGCAATGTTTCATGTGCAACAGAACTAAATGCTTATATAATTGTAGAAAATAGCAACTAGTATATATTGATTGGGTTGGCCCAATTAGGAAGAAATCCACCGGCCAAATGCAAAATAGCTTAAATGCAGCTGGTGCTTTATTGAATGGCAGTTTCTTTTCTAATTCCTGGACTTGAACACAATTTTTTGATCAGTTCTAGCTTTTATGCGGTCTTTTGGAACATGATATAACATGATAGTGCTGAAATTATGATTGCCAGCGTATTGAAGGATTGATTCTTTGTGACAGAAATTTATGATGACGATACTAATTGTGCCAAATACGAATAAATAAGTACATAATAACACTAACAGCTGGGATACAAGTGAAATTGTCCTCTGTCAGTATTGCCTGAAGTAAAAAAAATAAATGGCATTATTAGAGTGCTGAAAAATTGCACTAGGAAGAACATTGCATGATTACAGCTTGTTTAAAAAATGAGCAGTGTCTCATTTAAAGCTGTGATGCAAGATCCTCAGTGGAGTGTTTGGCAGCAGAATAGAACCCCTGGCACCTTGTGGTAACCGAAGGTGCCATTAGGAACGTCCCTTGGTCTTTAAATCTTATGTTGTTTGTTTCAGGAAGAAATCTTGCCTGTCCCAGCTTAGCTTTGGTGTCACCTTCATTTAACTCGTGTTCTAGATCATATCTGAGCTCTGCTGAAGTGTAGAGACTGGTTTTCTTTACATTTATTTGATAATGTGTGGGACCAGCAAGGGCTTAAAGTGTATGTGCTCCTCGAAATGAAACAAAATGACTGTTTTTATTGGTGATGAAAGGATCCAACAAACTCTTTCCTCTGCCCCTTTCTTTTATGAAGTCCGCACTTGTTTTGTGAGTGATCTCCAGCGCGGTCTGAAAATCCAAGCAGCCAAGTTCAACATTGATGGCAGTGCTGAGGTGGGTGGAAAATGAAGCTTATCCTAGTCTTCTGAAGTGGCTGTAGCCTTTTTTCCCCGCTAAAATAATGTGTGTATATTTTTATTTGAAGCGTCCTTCACCACCTCCAGACGTGGACTATCCTTTAGACGGAGAAAAGATTCTCCACGTCGTTGGCCCCATCAGGTGAGAAATACCATAGCAGAGTGTTTATCTCCAGGGGGATATATTTGCAATTCTAAAAGCACATGAATTTTTGTAAAATGGAATTTCAATGCAACACTTGCATGTGCTTTTGATGTCTCTCAAAGGAAGGCTTTGTGCTGGGCACAGTGCAAGCCCGTGGTGTCAGCTTCCCCAGAGAGCTCACAGCTGAGGATGAGAGCAGAGAGATGAGAGAGATGGAGAGGTCGGAAATGGAGTATTGAGACAGGTTTAGTGAAGTGATTGATTGTCTCCTCCCCGTTGGAGTGACAGAAGAAGTAGAGATGATGACATTTTGCCAGCAGGAAGGCCGTAGTTGTTTCCAGCTCTGCTCTTCCTGCTAGCTCACGGTATAGCCTTGCATCTCATTAACACTCATTCATTGTCTTTTCAACAGAGACTCTGTTGTCGAAATACTGTTTGAACAGGATAATGAAGAGACATCTGTTGCCACTTTGATCTTAGATTCACTCATTCAGGTATCTTTATATTAGAAACCATTTGTTGAATGCCTCCAGCCTTACAGAACCTGCTGTTGGAAATGACTCTTGTCTAGCAACGCCCTTCTCATTGCAGTTGGCTGAAAAAGTTGAGCACCCCGTGACTCCTGGGGTTCTGCCACATGATGAATTCCTGTGGGGTGACAAGTCGCTGTGTGTCACCCACTCTGTGATTGTTTTCTTGCTCTTTGGTGTATACTGCAGTGTGTCTAGGAGAGCTTTCAAAAAAACCACAGTGCTGACCCCTCAGCAGGAGTAATAACCCAGCTTGTGTTTACTTGGAGGTGAGGGTCTACGTGCGTAACGACAAAGGAGTAGCTAATACTTTGTCTTAAAGAAATTGCACCGCTTAAACTGAAATAACACAGGTATTCTGTTTTTGCAGGAGTTTTGCTCAGAGTTAGACTGTGTCCTGCAAGCTGCTGGTTTACCTAAGTTAGAATAGAATTAGTTTGGATGTCTCTATTACGGGCAGCGTGTTAGATTTATTGCGGAAAAATTTCTTGGCATATACAAACACTTCATTTCTCATTGCGTTTAGGAGATTAAAAATGCATGAGAAAACCACTATAAATGGAAATTTTCATTATGTGGTGGTGCATGTATGTTAATTAAAGCTGACTTCCTGTAGTTACCAGTGCCATTTAAATTAGTTGGCTGAGACTTAATTTATTGGAGGGCCATAGGCTTGGATGACACGACGAACATTTCAATTAGAATTTCTTATGAAAACAAATGATTTAACAAGATCTGTACTTGAACCACTCGCTTCTGCACCTCTGGGCATTTACCTTGTGTTGCTCTTTGGCCAGAGGAAAGACAAGAGTTAAGTTTACAAGTGTTAAATAGCATCCAGTGAATGCCTCTGGACGAGAGGACCGCAGCAGCCTGAAGTTTTTTCCATAAAAGAATTTGTGTTCTTGTGATTGTAGGGAAGGGACGAGGGGTGGATTATGTGAATAAATTGCCCGCTTTCATTCGGTGTTGTGATGGTACTTTTTTTTATTTTGGTGTTAGGAATTTTTTTTTGTTATGATGTGAGTGAAGTTTGTGAACGTTGTGTGATAAATGTAGATTCTAATGATAATTCTGTTTCCAAAGGGATAGCACAGATCTGTTTGCGAGGGGCAGAACTGACAAAGCTTGGCCTTTTTGTGCCTTTGTGCCTTCTGGCTGGTTTATCTGATGTCTAAGGCAAGCTCCAGGAGAAACGTTTTCTGCCACTGAGACTTCTGTAGCACCTTTCTCCCAAGTGGAGTTAGAGAGTCAGTCTCCTCTGTAAATAGTGCTCACGGAGGGGGGAAACTGTTGAGGCTTTGCACCTTTCTGGTGCTGGAACTCACGGGAATTATTGGCACTGGTAACTCTCTCCTCTCTTGTCTTGGCCTGTCTCAGCTGAAGGACTTTGCAGGGGCTCACAGGGTGCCCATAAAAGCCTCAACTGGGCAGTTCCTTAAGCTTGGTTTTCTTGGGAAACCTGGGGAAAAAGGTTACATTTCATCTAAATATGAGAAAACAACAATTAAGTGCATAGAAAGACTGACTAAACTTCTAAAAGACCTTCAAATGCTTGTCGATGCAACTGTTTTGCTTTCTTTTTTTATTCCTGTTTGCATTAGTGTCCCATCGACACCAGGAAGCAGCTGGCGGAGAACTTGGTGGTGATCGGTGGCACCGCGATGTTGCCGGGATTCCTTCACAGGCTCATGGCTGAGATCAGATACCTGGTAGAGAAACCGAAATACAAAGAAGTACTTGCCACTAAAACCTTCAGAATTCACACCCCACCTGCCAAACCCAACTGTGTGGCCTGGCTGGGAGGTAAGAATGAGAACAAGTGTTAAGCAAAGGTGCAAAACAAACCTTGCAAGTGGGCTTTGTGAGGAATCAGTAGCAGTAAAAATCGGGTAAACTACTGAAATTAAGCTGCACTGGAGCTCTTCTTCCTGGAAGAAGTTGTGTGGAGTAAAGCTCCCTCGGGGACATTTGAAGGGCAGAAGGGCACTGCAGGTCATGGGACCTTTAAAAAGGTGGCCTTTAAACGAATTGCTCGAAAGCAGCTTGAAGCAGAGGGGTGGAAGATTTGAGGGGCTGACTCAAGTGCAGTGTGCGGCTACCGCCGTGTGGTGGCACCAGTAAAGTGACCAGGCAGGGCAGAGACGTGCTGCGCATAGGAGGATCGGCTTAGTTAAAAATAAAACAAAAAAAACCAAACCCGAATTTAATTACTGCCCGAGGAGCTGTGAGCTACGGAGAGAGAGGTGAGAGGCGGCGCACTCCCTGTGCTGTGTGCAAGTGCCAGTGACAAGTACAGCAGCTCAGCTACGGGCTTTGGGTGCTGGCAGGAGAAAAGGGCGACTCTTCTAAGGTTCTGAAGTTGATAAGAACTGAGCTTTTCTAAGCTATCAGTTAATAAGCTGAGCCCATCTGGTATGTATGAGGAACTAACTTTGAAGATAGATCTTATTTCCATATTCTTTGACATGCAAATGTTTATAAAACTTTAGTTTTAAAATCTTCCGAGTCTACTTTTAGGATTAGCAAACAAGAGCGATTCGTATGCTTCCGAGTTCTCTGGTACTTTTCCTCACCGGCAGTGCTAGTCAGCTGCTGCAGCCCGAGTCTTCTCACAGCCGGTGTCAGCTTCTTACAGGTGTTGTGTGACACCCTCTTTGCGGAAGGGAAACACAAGGTAGTTTGCTCAAAGTGCTTAAAATTCAAAATTTCGAGTCAGTTTTGTTGTAAGAAGCAGGTGAGCCAGGCCGGGATGGAGCTGAAAAAGAAGAATTGAGATTCTTCATGGGAAGAAGTAGAAAAATAAATTCAAATTAATGGAACTTTTTTTTCCCCAAATTAATTTTTTCCCATCAAATTAATGAAACTTTTTTTTTTTTTTTCCCCAATAACATAGGAGCTATTTTTGGAGCACTTCAGGACATACTTGGAAGCCGGTCTGTGTCCAAAGAATATTACAGCCAGACAGGTCGCATACCTGACTGGTGCTGTCTGAATAATCCCCCGCTGGAAATGATGTTTGATGTTGGGAAAGCGCCCCCACCCTTGATGAAGAGAGCTTTTTCTACTGAGAAATAAGCACCTAAATGCTACACAAGGATGCTGTTCATCTGTTTCAAGTAGATATACATGCATTGGCTTTTTTTTTTTTAATAATTTGTGTGTAACACTATTAAATATGGACAATGTGGATGTTTTGGGGGAGTGTAGTGGTAGGTTCTAACACTATTTAAAACCATGTCCGCTTATAAAAACTTAATTCTGGCAACTACTAATGCTGTTTTGTCCACTTTCGTACCGGCCTGCATTGCAGCCCACCGAGTCATTTATTGTTTATCTGTACAGTAAATTACATTGTTGAGAGAATTTGTTTTAAGATACTTTGATTTTTAAATGTGCTTGGAAGAATGAGGGACAGGCTGCTGTGGCAAACATCTATGGAAGCTTTTCTGCCAAATCCTGTATTAAAATATTCCACCCTCAAATCACACGTGATGAAACGATTTGGGGCTGTTGAGCAGAGGTGCTGGAGCAGTATTTCCCCTGGACACAGAGTTTTAGCAGAGAACTCTTGTGCCTGTTAATTCTCAAATAGCGCTGAGCTAATAACTCTCCCAGTATCTCTCCTCCAGGAAAGAATTCAACTGTGTGAGGAAATCTCGAATCTCTTACTTCTGGGTCTCTTTAGCTTGGAGAAGAGGAGGCTGAGGGGTGACCTCATTAATGTTTATTAATATGTCAAGGGGGAGTGTCAGGAGGACGGAGCCAGCCTCTTCTCAGCGGCATCCATTGACAGGACAAGGGGCAATGGGTGGAAGCTGGAACATAGGAGGTTCCATAAAACTATGAGAAAAAACTTCTCAGTGAGGATGACAGAGCCCTGGCACAGGCTGCCCAGGGAGGTTGTGGAATCTCCTTCTCTGGAGACATTCAAAACCCGCCTGGACGCCTTCCTGTGCTCTCTGCTGTAGGTGATCCTGCTCTGGCAGGGGGCTGGACTAGATGATCTTTGAGGTCCCTTCCAACCTCTAACATTCTGTGATTCTGTGAAATGTCAAATTCAGAAGTCACTTCTCAACCTGCCTTCTCTCCATCAGAAATACTCAAATTAATTGTCCTGCAATGATATGTAGTCAAAGAAAATGTAATACAAAGTTCATTGCTTAAGGGGGGATTAAAAAAAGTACATTTGGATATTAACGTTCTATTTAGGAATTGTTGGCCAGCTAATAGGTTTTTAGTGATGCTGAAACTTTACGTATTGAAGGGGAAGGAGCTCTCCTGTGGGAAAACAGACGGATGCACTTAGTGGAAGCAGCTGCTAGTGCTGCTGGTTTTGGTTTGTCTGATTCGCTCTATCCTTCCGTAAACCTGGTGCGAGTTAATATTGCGCGTGGAGCTGTGGCGCCTGTTGGTAAGTGAGCTTTAAATCCTACTCTGAGGAGTAATTGTTTATCTCAAATTTGAGGAGACATATATAAAATTAGTGGGAGTGGTGGAGTCTTGTTGCCACAGACATGCTTTTTTTGTGGCCAATTTCCCCGTGCTTTTTGTGAACTACCTGCTGTGGTTCCTGAAGCACGTTTCTTGAAGTTAAGTGTATATTCAAAGGAACGTTCTAGTGGTAAAACTTAACACAAGGCGATGTCCCACAGCATTTAAGTAAACTTCTGCACGATTTTGTCATTCTGTTCAATATATACTTAACCTTAATGTATGGTGTTAACTGACACATGGTAGGAGATACTCCCTTTTTATCTTGGTGGCTTTCAAATTAAAAAAAAAAAGACAAACCACAAAAAAAACAGGAGTTGCTGCTTGAAGTGTTAGAGCCTGACATAGGTGAGAGTTGCTGGTTGGTAGCAGTGATCTGACAGTATTGACATGGATGGTTTCACTCTAGAGATGCTGGCAGGTGGATTTTTAAATTGCCTGCTTCCTAGGCAGGTGAGCTGTGTGGCTGTTACGCAGAAAGTAGAGGAAAAAGAAAGACAGGCATAGCTGTGAGTAGTTGTTAATGGTTGTTTCAAAGTCCTGGGATGAGGTTGGTGTTTTAGAGATAATTTCTTAAGTCTTCAGAGCATGATGGGGTGTGGGCAGTGCCTCTTTGCACTGATGTGAGAGTCTCCAATCCAAGCACTTTCTGGGTTTCCAGGTCAAACAAGTCAGTTGCCACAAAAAAGCTTTTCTGCAGCAGCCTGAGGATGCGAGTGGTGTGCTATGACACAGAAACAGGTTCTTCAGAACCTACTGTGGTGTGTTTTTAACTGTCAGGTCTGGGCTTGGAAAAACGGATTAAATGCTCTAGCCAGGTACCTCTATTCCCATTGTGTCTGGTATTTCACATTCTACGTCTTAGGGTTCTCTTCTTTTATTGCTTCTGTAAGCCCACGATTAATGGCTTCATTTCCTTTGGGATGTTTGTTCCCGGGCAGATTCCTGAAATACCGGCATTCCTCTTGATTTCTTGAGTGTTCAGGACCTTCAGTCTAATTTATTCCTCCATACCAAGCCCTTTTTACATCACCTGCAGCGAGCCTGAGGTCTACGGGGCGGCGTGTGAGTTGAGAGCGTCAGCTGCTGGGCTGTGCTGTGCTGCCCGCCAGAGCCCTTCTCCCCAGGGATAAGGCCTGTGGGGCCAAACAGGAGACTGGAGGATCCAACCCCTTCTGGGAAGAAAACCTGGGTGAGGTCTGGTTCTCCTGGCAGGGCTCAACAGGGGAGGAGCAATGGAGCCTAGTACTTAGGGATTTCAGCCCATCTGGAGCAGCCTTTGGTAAGGATTGGCGATTCTGGTAGTTTTCTGAGTGACTTCAGAAAGTGTGGGAGTTACGCTTAATAGAGCAAAATGGATAAAACCGGAGTTTTTGGCGACCAGCCTGCTACATCCCTTTTCTTAACTTGTTCCCAGTCTGTGACACCGTTGTGGGCTTGCTCAGTAGATGCTGCCGCATTGCAAAGTGCAGAGAGCTGTCCTTAGGGCTGGGTAAGGAACACTTAGGCTCTGCCACTCATTTTCATTTATCGTGGGAATAATTGGGCTGCGGCTCCATGACCCAGATCATGTCTTGCCTTGGTAAGACCTGAGCCAGAGCCTACCCACGGCTTGTTCCTGAAAGAGGAGTTTACCATCGTCGCGATGGCTCCCCTGGAGCTGGGAGGGATTGCTCATGTCTGTAAGTAGTTCTTGGTGGGAAGGATGTGCAGGGGAGTTTAAGCTCCTACGGCGCCTGTGTTCGTGGTGGTGCAATGATGTCATTTTCCTGAACTGCAGCAGACTGCAGCGGAGGAAATTAAGAATATTCTTAGCCCTTCCCTTTTCAGGGGTATTTCTGTACTGCTGTGCACATGTACTCCGGGACCTTTAACAAGCCTGGCATGTTTTGCCAACTCGTCTTCGTTCTGCCCACTCTCCTCCTGTGGGGTTTCTGCATCACTGAACAGCTTCATCAGCTGCTGCTTCACACTGCACAACCAGAAATGCTAGCTCCTGTGTTACTGGGTCCCATGACCCATTAAGGACAGAAATAGGATTCTTACTTCATCAGAGGCGTGAGGAAAGACTATTATGTGCTTTTCAGAGCGACTAGCCCTGAAAAGCCCTTAGAGATCACACCTTAAAAGTATTACCGTGTAGAAAGGGATTTAGCTTATTTTTTTTTCCCAGCCTAAATGTAGTTCTTCCCTCCCCAACATGGCAGGGACCTGTGGATCCTCAGCGCAGACGAGCTCACAGCGAGCTCAGATGTTTTATCAGGAACAATGGTGAGGGACAGAAACTGCTGCTGTAACTGGAGGTTTTTCCTTGGAAATTACCGATTCTGGACTGGATGCTGTTCTTGAAGGTTGGTGTTAGCCAAGTGCAAACAGCTCCAGCTGAGACAAGTCCTGCTGACAGCATTGTTTTGGAATATTCGTGAGCGGGGCCCGTTGCAGTCTCACTGGTGTCCGTGCTGCGTCTGTGAGAGCTGGTCTCTGGGAGAAAGGGCTTTGTCTTATTTCCCTCATCTTCTCTTTCATAGAATCATAGAATATCTTGAGATGGAAAAGGACCCACAAGGATCATTGAGTCCAGCTCCCTGCTCATCGCAGGGTTACTTAAAACTAGACCATAGGACTATGAGTGTCATCCAGATGCTCATTGAACAAGTTTAGTGCCATGACCACTTCTTGAGGAGTCCACTCTAGGGACCAACCATCCTCTCGGTGAAGAAGCTTTTCCTGCTGGTCACCAGAGGAAGGAGATCAGCACCTTCCCCTCTGCTGCCTCTCTCGCAGAAGTTGTAGGCTGTGGTGAGGTCACCTCTCCATGATGAGGTCACCCTTAGCCTTCTCCAAGCTGAACAAGCTGAGTGACCTCAGCTACTCCTTTTAAGTCTTGCCCTCGAGGCCTTTCACTGTCTTGGTCACCCTCCTCTGGACACACTCTAATTGTCTGATGTCCTGATATTGAGGAGTCCAAAGCTGCACCCAGAATTTGAGATGGGGCCATGCCAGTGCAGCGCAAGGTGGGACAACCACCTCCGTGGGCCATCTCACTGTGCCACACTTGATGCAGCCCGGGCAGGGTTGGTCCCCTGGTCTGCCAGGACACACAGTTTTCTCAACTCACTCTCTACCCTCACCCCCAGATCTCTGTCCGTGGGGGTGCTTTCCAGCCTCTCCTCCCCCAGGTTGTCTGTATGAGGATTACCCTGTCCCAGGTGATGAATCCTGTGCTCGTTCATGTTAAATATACAACTGGTGACTGCCCAGCTCTCCAGCTCTCTAGGTAAGGTCACTCTACTCTCAAGGAACTCCACAGCTCCTCCTCCTTTATTAACGTACATTCCATTCCTTCATCTGGATCATTTAAAAACACTGAATAGTTTTTGTTTTCAGCAATGCAGTGTTTTGGAGTCACTGCTAAAATAGTTGTGGCTACAGCTGCCCCGTGGACACTTGCTTCTGGAGACCCCCTAGACTTTCCGGAGCTAGGGAATGAATTTCCTCTGGCTGCCCGAGGTGGATGGCGCCGAGGCAGCGTTTTTCCGTCCGCAGCGAAATTGGCAAAAATTTCACCCGCCCAACGTGGGGCTCGAACCCACGACCCTGGGATTAAGAGTCCCATGCTCTACCGACTGAGCTAGCCGGGCGCTGACAGTGGCTTCCCACCACGTGCTCTTCACCATGGGACGTGCTGACGTCGGCGGCCGCACGCGCGGCCGTGGCCCCGCCCCGAGAAGCGCGAGAGGATTGCTCCCCTCTCTTGGTTGGCCGATGCGCGAACCAATGGGAGCGCGTGTTGTTGGGCGGTCGGGAGCGAGAGTGAGGCCGGGCGGGAGGGAGGGGGGCTCCGTCCGGCTGTGCCTGCGCGCGCCGCCGCCATGAGCTCCATCGGCACCGGGGTGAGTCCGGCCCGGCCCGGCCCGGCCCTGGCGCAGTGCGGCCGCCCGGCCCCGCGCCGGCGGGAGGGTCCCGTCTGTGCCGACGGCGAAGGCGGGGGAGCGGGAGGGGGGCGGCCCGGGGCCGGCAGCTGCCACCCGCCAGCGCTCGCCCCCGCCAGGGAGCGCGGCCGCCGCGGGGGTGTCGGGGCGCGGGCGGGCTGTCGGCTCGGCCGCCTCGCCTCGGCGGGGCCCGGGGCCGGAGCCACTGCTGAGTCACTGCGGCCCGTTAGGCCGAGGGAACTCAAGGCGGGGGGGGCGGGGCCGCCGCCAGGGGCCCGGGGGGCGGTGGGGAGCGGCGCTGCGCGGGAGGCCCGGGGCCGGGTTGGGGGCGGTCTGTGCCGCCGCGCCCCGCCGGGGACCGGGCCTCCCCTGGCTCGGGCGAGGGCGGAGGCGGCGGCCCCGGGGCGAGCCTGCGCCGGGCGGGGCGGGGGGGAGGCCGCGGAAGGGCCTCTTTGTCCTGTGCCGGGGGCTACGGCTCGGGGCTCCCCGGGCTGGCGGAGCCGCCTTGGCGGCCCTCGGGCCGGCTGCCGGCTGAGCCGCGGCCTCCTGCCACCCTCCGCCGCGGGCGGCCCCAGCGGAGGTGAAGCGGGCCCGGGAGTCCTTCAGCGGGAGTTGCCGGAGCTCCCGCGCTCTCTCGCCGTGGGTCCCGACGCAGAGCTCTGCGCCCGTGGGATGCTCGGCCCCTGGGAGGCGGGCCTGCCTTTGTCCCCGAGGTGCTTTTAAGCGTTGCAAACATGTGCCTGTTAATAAAGGCCTATGACTCCAGAAAATTTTAAAATACGTTTTGAAGGCCTGCAGAAATTTCCCATCGGTTTTAGGTATTGTGTAATGCGCGGTGGTTTCAGAACTGTGCAATGCCTGGATGGACGGGATTTGAAGGGCGGGTGTGTGCAGCAGGGATGCCGTGGCTTCTTGCTTGGGTTGTCTGGGCGTCTTATGCGAGGGGACAGCCTGCCTCTGGTACTTCATAGCTCCCGATGTCATGCAGGTGACAGCCCTGCATTTTTAAATAAACAGACTTCTTTTGAAAATACTGGGATATAACTTTTTTTTTTTCCCTGAGTAGTGCTTTTGTTTTTTTTCTTCAGTACGACCTGTCAGCTTCTACGTTTTCTCCAGATGGCAGAGTATTTCAAGTTGAATATGCTATGAAAGCTGTGGAGAATAGCAGGTAAGATACAAAGATCCGGGTTTTGTCTGGTTTTTGGCCTCTTTTAAAGCAGTGTAATCAGACTAGGCAAGCATGGTGGTGTTGCACATAAAATTATGTTGTTAAAATCAGTTCTGAGCAACGCTGTCCTTGTGTTCATTTTAGGAGGCTTCAGATTGGGTGCAGAAGTAGTATAATCACTTTGCGTGCTAGAAATCACTTTGCATGTGTGCTAGAAATCACTTTGCACGCTTGCTAGGAATTACTTTTGCTTGCTAAAAAGAGGTGTATTGCAGAGAATGCGCAGGAAGGCAGTAAACTTACACGTGTCAAGGGCAATAAAAATTTATGCTTTGGGGCAAAACCTGGTCACAGGTCTCATCACAGTGTGTAACGTGCTCAGCTGTTGTGGCAGTAGAGCTCTTATGGCTGTGTCTAAAAGTCCATTTAATGGATGTGAATTGGGCTGCTCAAAGACTGATGTGCTCAGGGCCTCATAAACTTGTAACAACAAGTATTCCTCAAGAAACCGAAGGTGTCCTGCTAAAGCTACGTCACCTTCTCTGCAAGCATCTGCCTTTCCTCAAGCGTATGCAAAGGAACGCTGTAAAAATCTCAACTGTGCTCTGGCAGCAGCGAGAAGATTGATCAGCAGGGCATGGACTGGATCACCCAAGTGTCTGATCGTAGCCACAGGCTGCCAAATAAGGGTCAGCCAAAGTATGTTGTGTAGCAGTTCATGCCATGGTTGGTAATTTATGCCTGGTGCTGCCCTTCTTTGAGGGTTAGAGAAAGAGTTGTCACATCTCTTAGAATAACAGTGGATTTACCAATGGGAGAGGTTAAACGTTGTGTAGTTTTCATACTGGTATCGTTCAGCCCAGTGACGGGGTGGTGGTAGTGCCATCGCTCCAAACGATGCCTCTACTGCATATGAGAGCCCCCTCCTTCTCTATTTAAGGAGATGTATATAGGTTTAATGAGCTTTTGCTTTTTTTTTCCTTCCCCTTGTCTTCAATGCTGAAGTGGAGCTGTAACAAATCTACTTCTAGGGAAATGTGTGTCATTGTTTCTCATATTTTGTTCATTCTCAGTTACATATTTTACCCTGCAGTTCTGTTTCTGTGTGAGAAACTTACATTTTTTTTCTTGTCTTTCAGTACAGCAATTGGGATAAGATGCAAAGATGGTGTTGTCTTTGGAGTAGAAAAACTAGTTCTGTCCAAGCTTTATGAAGAGGGTTCCAATAAACGTCTTTTCAATGTCGATCGCCACGTTGGAATGGTAAGATGTCATCTAATTTATTTTTTCATTGATTGAAAGGGTCCCCCCATAAAAGTAGAAATCTTTGAATTGGAAAATGAGTAATAAGTAGATAAAGAAAGTGACGTTAATGTTTCTGTGCACAGAGTCGGAAATGCCAGTGGGGTTTGGGACTGCTTTCTGTAATTCGTTCTTGATTGCACACACATGTATAAATAAAACCCAGATTTAAAATAAAACATAGACACATCTTTTGAGGCTGCTTTGAATTGTTTTAAATGCTCTTCAACATTTTAGTTGTTCAAACTTAAATGTAAATATAAGCATGTTTGGTACTTTTTTATGCGGTTAACAAATCTGGTGTGTTAAGGGGAAAAGATGCTGTACACAAGATTCTCTTTTCAGCAGTGTGGGAGTCAGCTGAGCTCTGTAGAGACTGGCTTATAGGTTACTGGCTAATTTGTAAGAGTGGTGCCAGGATGATACCAGGTAGTTATTAACTGTGACAGAAATGCCTGAAACTACCTGCAGGTGACATCGTCAGTAGCGGGCAGAGACTTGGAAGTCACACAAACCAGAAAAATAAATAGTATATTGCTATAATTGCCTTCTTAAAAGTATTATAATAAACAATATTTCATATATTAATATTTATAATATGAAGTATTGTTTAGGTTAGTGTAGTGGTGGCAAATCATAAGACTATTTAATATAATTTTGGTTATTGACCTTCTCTAGAGAAAATTTCTATTTTGTATTAATATATTGACATGTTTTGAGTTTGCTAGCAGATGAGTAACTCGATTGAATTCACTTGTACATAGAATTCAGTAAAGATCATAGTTAAGTCACAGAATTAAAACTTCTGTATGTTGATTTTATGGATAAGTTATTACAAAGTCTGTTTGGCCTAGCTGACGACAATTTTCATTTCAGGCAGTAGCGGGACTTCTGGCAGATGCCCGTTCTTTGGCAGACATAGCTAGAGAAGAGGCTTCTAACTTTAGATCTAACTATGGCTACGATATTCCACTGAAGGTGAGAAATCGATGCAGTTCACTCAGGTTTTCTGGCTTTCTTAGACTTGACACAGAATTACATTTTATTATTTGAGGTTTACTTATTTCTATAAACAAGGATTTCCAAACGACATTGTTTTTATTTTTCTGCCTAGCATCTTGCGGACAGGGTGGCGATGTATGTGCACGCGTACACGCTGTACAGCGCTGTCAGGCCTTTCGGTTGCAGGTGAGTCTTTCAAACGTGTGTAAAATCTGCGGTGAAGATTTCACATTTGTGTATCGGTACGGCGAGCTTCTCTGTAGACTGCAGTTTGCCCGTGAATTTTAAAGTTGAAGAATTGATGCTGCTAGGTCTGTGACAGTGACGAAAGCAGAACTTTTCTCTGCAATCACCCTGCTTGTTCTGGTACTTTCAGAGCAGTTTACAACTACTACGCAGTTCCAGTACGAAGGGATTAATAAACTGAGATCTGCTGTCTAGTTATAGGGAAGTAAAAGGTTTCTGGCAACGTGCAGGAGTGGGGCTGTCATGGTAACTAAACTGTTTAGACAAGTTGCTTAATAGAAGGTAGCAGGATAGTGGGAGTTTTGCCCCAAGAGGAATGTAGGAAACTGGAGATGGAGTGGTTTCTGTAATTCTGTGCATCTTGGTGAAAGACACGTTTTTAATTTTGTATTTCCCCTCCAGTTTCATGTTGGGGTCCTACGATGATGACGATGGTGCACAACTATACATGATTGATCCATCAGGAGTTTCATACGTGAGTGTGTCAAAAATATTTCTGTCTTGGTGCAAGTTCCACTTTTGAAAGGTCCTAATTGGGGAAAATAGTGTCATTCCAAAAGAGCTGTTAGTTTTTTCTCTTTTTTTTGTCTGGGAAGATCTCTGGTGAATCGGTGCTTAAAACGAGCAGAGCTGGGTTTTGCTCAGGCACATCCTTGCGAAACACACTTCGTGTATTCCTTAGAAATACAGTCTCTGAGAAACTGGTTTTAAAGCTTGTCTCTCGGACACGTGGGAGCTCCTTCCACCTGGCTGTGCGCAACGTAAAGTCCCACCCAGTGCCCCATGAGGGCACGTTTTGTGGTGATACCCCCATCCACAAAATACTTGAGGTAAGAAGGTCAGATAAGAGAGCTGCCAAGGGCAAGTCAAATCAAAGTAGATTTGTTAATTGTTGTTAGTGCTGCCTTTTCTGTCACACATGGGATGGGGTTGATCCTGCAGAACTTCTCCAATTCTAGTTTGCTCTTCCATTTACTCTAACACCAATAAAAAATTTACCTGTTGCAACAAACTGAGCAGCTCTGTTTCTGCCTGGGAACTATGGAGCACTTCTACTGTCACGAGTGGCAGTGCTTAATCTAGTAATTGGGTTCTATACAACAATTTGGGAATGTGCCCCAAGAGAGAACAACGTCAAGGTTTACTGTGATTTAGCCTCCTGCTATTTGAATAGGGTGAGGGCTGTCATATGCTAAGTGACTATAAGAAGCGTAGAGGGATTAGTATTTAATAAAATTTGCATAATTTTCTCTTGTGCTTTTTTTTAGGGTTACTGGGGGTGTGCCATTGGCAAAGCCAGGCAGGCTGCGAAAACTGAGATAGAAAAACTTCAGGTATGATGTTAGTTTCGTTGTGCTGCTTCAAGACAAACATTCCAACCTGATTATGTTCTGGATGTCTAAATTATATAAAATACAGGAGAAGCAGATGGAATATCCCCTTGTATGTTCTAGGATAATTACTGCTTCTATAATAGTAGTATTTCTCAAGTCTTGCCCCTGGGCAATGGTTTAAAACAAGAAGCATGAACATATACTCCATTTATGCTGGCAAATAAAGGAACTGAATATAAAACCATAACGAAGTTTATAGTTGTGAATGAAAGCCTTAGGGCTGGCTTGTACAGGGTGGTATATCCATTTTTTTTTCCTAAAGGTTTTAGGTGAACCTTTTGTTTAAAAAGTTGAAAAAAAGCTGGTCTTGTTAAGGACAATGAGTGGAACTGCAGAATACTGAAGCACTGGAATATTATGGCTCTGAAAATATAATGGACAAAAATAAAATCTTTGCCAGGTAAGACAGTGTTTCCCAGCTGGCTAGTGTAGAGGTACTGCCTATTTTTCGAAACATCTGTCATCTTGTTGCTGACCGAAATGTGCCTTTCAAAACATCTTTACGTGTCTGATGAAAAGGACTTTAGTGCTGTGAACGCCACGAAGCGTACAGCTATATGGCACGCCGTCACCGATACCAAAAAGAGCTGTTTCTGGTCAGCATTTCCTACTTGCAGAACGTTGTAACTTGCCAAGCGTTAGCAGAAAGTTCTGTGAGTGCACACTGATGAGTTCTTTTGTAGCCTCCTGAAGAGCAGCACACCAGCAGCCGGCTGTGTAAAACTAGTCTGTGGAGAGAAGGCTACTGAGAGGTACTGAAATGTGCCTTAAGCTGATTTAGAATGATACTAGAATCCTAAAAGATTTTTGTCTTCCTCTTGTGTTTTAATATCTGACACCCTTGGAATTGGAGCCAATTAATGTGGGAGAGAGTCCTGGTCTGTCTCGTACAATTCTTACCTGATACCGGGCTGGCACCTTACTTGTGGTTTTGGCGTGCAGAAGTACATCACAGCTGCTCAGGGAAAGGTGTAGAGTTCATGTGGTTGTTATACGTCTGAAAATCGCCTGTTCGTGGTGCTGTAGCACCATAACTGAAAAATTACAGGAAAAATTACAGTGTTCCTACACTTACTGGAATTTGGTCAGATCCTTGAATGCCTACAAGATCATCTGACCTTGATGGTGGAATTGCGGCATCTGGGAAATCATAATCTCAATTTCCATGTGTATGAATTAGCAGAAAGATAATGATATATTGGATAACACATAATTACTCCAAAAAATTCATTTTCTGTGCAGTGCTGGGATTTTAAAAAACCTTTTTGTTGACTGATTTTTGTACAGCTATGAAGTATGTGCACTGCTTGAACTTTCCAGTGGAGTACTCCGGAGCGGTGCTGTGGCATATGACCTAGCTGCATTTATTTATTTAATGGCTTGTTTGTAGAATGTCTCCAGTAACACGTGTGATCTTGTCACAGCAGTGTGACAATGCAAGTCCAGTCTTGCATGCCGATGCTTTTTTGTTAACTGTAGGCTGGGCAGGTTTCCAGGCCACGGTTAATTTTGATGAGCTGAATTTGTCAAAACTGAAATGGGAGTAAGACAGAAGTGCAAAAGCTTTTGTGGTAATAGTCTGTCAACTAAGATTTGTTCCCGTGGAAAAGATGACTACGGGTGGCAAGTGAGAGGCAAGCAGGTAGTGAAAACTTTAAACCTGCCTTACAGGTAGTGCAGAGCAGATTCTGTATCTGGGAGGGGACAGCGTATGTGAAACCCTCCTCTGGCTGAGGGTGCAACCCGAAAACACTGCACTGGTCGGTGTCTGGTATCTTCCACTGTGGGAAAATGTAGCTGTGTTGGAGAGCACTTTTCTCTCTGGATTACTTCTGCAGTGCTTCTCATGCAGACCTGACGCTACCTACAACTTTTTGATATGGACATAATTGTAATTAACTCCCGTGATAAACATTTACAGTGTTTACTTCTGTTGTCTGCAGAATTCACATACCTGGCATGGGAAAAGGAAAATGGCGAAAAAGTTCAGTTTTTCCTCTCGTAAATATGTGTGACAGTAGCAGACCTTTGGGTTTTCCTATTCGACCACCAACTTTATATGCACACAGTAATTTAAATGTTTGTGTGACACCAGTTACATTTGTACACAGCAGCCAGCACCGTGTGTGTTACGGATTGAGAGTCACAAATGCAAGGGCTGGGGCAGCAGCTCTCTGTCTTTTTAGGAAGCTTCTTGGGGTGGGACTGTGATAGCACGTCTGTCACCAGTGTCCCAAAACTAGCTTCCGTACTGTAGGTTTGAAAACATTCTGAGAACTGGACAGAGCATCAATGAAATGCAGTAGGATATATTACTATTTTGTAGTTCAGAAGAGCTGACTGGCAAAGAGATGTGACCTACAAAACACAAATTTATTATGTAATGGAAATTGGCATGAGACTTTATTTTGATTAACTGCGAAACTGTCTGAAGGCTGTGATGTAACAGTGAGAAAATATGAAATGCGATGCCGATACCTTGCTCGGGCAGGCATTTGGTTGTTAACACTGGAACAATATTTAGTTAAACAATATTAGTTAAAAGTAAAAATTGCTTGCATAAAATGCTGGCAAGACGAAAAGCATTACTTGTACTACCTAGAAAGAATGTGAATATTGTACATTAGATTACGATGCCTCCCCCATATTGAACATGTGGTTATTTCATGTCAATGGATCATAAAACATCTAAGAACAAGTCAAGTTTCTTCTGTTCAGCTTCTAAGCTTCCAGCTGACAAATGCTTTAAACTGGGGAAGTTTCCATGTAACAGTTCTTTCACAGAATCTTTCAGTTGTAAAATTCTTGGCTGGAAGGATGACTTGCATGTAGCCGGCTGAAAGAATCATCATAGAGAATAAATCTGGGTCTAGTCTTAGCTTTTCTGTTACTTTTATTATTACTGAACAGTAAGCTCATTAGGCATGTGTGCAGCCACTCAAGTTCTGGCCCTGTGGAAATGGAAAACAGTATCTTCTCTTAAGCTGTGTATTTTGATATTTTTTTGTCTGTAGATGAAGGAAATGACCTGCCGTGATGTTGTTAAAGAGGTTGCGAAAATGTAAGTCTCCAACCCATTTTTCCAACTCAACAGAAAGGTGTATGGGTGAGCTTGCTGTCATTTCAAACAGAAGCTATTTCTTTTCAGTTGGGTACCTGATTTTGTTTCTGCTAGACGAGTGCTCATGCTGACTCCAGCATCTTCTACTGTTAATACTTCTCTCTTCTTGTGAGATGGGATGTGCTACTTGGTACTGGACAATGCTGAAGGATGTGAAGAATAGGCCTTTTGATACCATCTACTGCTTTTTATAGGTGCAGTTTGTAGCAGCAGCGGATTAAAGGTTAAACTGTCTGGATATAGTCACTGGTTTTAAAATATATAAACCAGGTGACAGATGGGAGCAAGTCCTTGGTGTTCCGATTCTGAAGAAAGCTGTACGCTGTGTTACGCAGACTGAACAATGAACTTCAGACAATAAGTAGCAGTCCGCAAATGGAGCTGAGGTCTTTGACCCAGCTTTCATGTTTGCCTAAAAAAAGACTCAAGCGCTTGGGACAGAAGCTCAACTCCTTGTTTAAAAGATATATATAGCCGGTAGCTGGTCTCATGTAAATGATAGAGCTTGACGCCACTCGGAAAGACTGGAAATACTTAATTTGCTATTTACTGATACAGATGAGGACAACACATATCAGGGACAGAATCGCCTGTAGTCACCAATACTATCCCACAAACTCTCTGTAAGGGTAGTGTAGTTAATAGAAAGTCTACTCTCCTCTAAGTAGAGCCAGTAGTAAACTATCTTGAAATTACTTTGTGAATTAGTAACTCTTCCAAAAATACGAGCATCTACAACACTTAATGCTTTAGGGACGTGTTCTGTGCTTGTGACAAATTTAATAATCTCCAGCATTTTATGGCTATTGCTTAGAAGGTTATAAAGTGGTAATTAATATGCTGCTGTCATGGGTGTTCCAGCACAGGAGCTTATTTCAAAGTTTGTGTCTGAGGCTGTCATGGCAGCAGGTACAAGAAAGAAATTCATGGGATCTCTCTTATTGAAACCTAGCAAGGACCTCAAAGCAATTCTAAACCAGCAAATAAGACACAGATTCTCAAGTAATGAAGACTCCTGTTGTTTAATTCTGCCTTAGCTCAAAACTTAACAGCAGCTCTAGATATAGTTCTGGTTTTCAGCTCAAATTCAGCTCCTTAGTAGCATTTAACAAGACAAGAAATATTTTAATCATTTTTTAGCCCTAAAATATGAGACAGACTTCAGAGTAATAATTTCTTCAAGACATTATAAAGGTACAGTTTGCAAAAGGCTTGTAACCAGCTGAAGGCATAAGAAAGACCTGGAGATTGTCTTACGCAATGATCAGCAAGTCCAGCCTAACAGCGACAGAAAGGCGTGAGAAGAACATAAACTTGCAGTGGTATTTCCTGGGACACCGGCTTTAACTTTGTACTTGTTTCACGATACTTTGTTTCAGGATACTGTACTGGGAAGTACTTTGTGTGATGCTGAAGGTATCCTTCCTTCCACCACTATCTCCAAGCTTTCTACCTTGGCTAGAAAGAGCTGGCATGTTCCAGCTTTTGCCTTATTAATGTTTTCTGAAAGAAACTAGGCAATACTTTGTCAGCAAGCAAAGCCACGGGTGGTTGTAAGTTCTCCTGTTATTTTATGTCTGAATTCAGAGGTGTTACAGTTGGTTTACATGTCCTGCCACTGAGGACTGAATACTAGGGTGCAGTCAGATCAGTATGGGCATTAGGCTGTAATGTTTTTATCCCCCAGACTGCAGAGTGAATTTACTGGTCTGGACAGTACTGTGTGTGCTGGCGTGCCACTTGTGGTTTAAATTCTCATTACCAGTACGTTTGCCATAAGCATGTTGGTCTACCTGGAGGCCTATGTACAGGTTTGTAATTAGACACAAGATACTACTGGAATTAAGTCCTAAGTGTAAACTGAAATAAGACTTAGAAGAGAAATACAGTACACTTCGAGCTGCGTTATAACTAATCTAGCAGAAGCAGGCAAAGATGGCACAGCCTTGGTTCCGCATTATTTGAGTCTTGATGTTTGTTCCAATTAGGATAACTTGAGCAAGGATACGTGAAAGTGTATTTAGCCTCGTGATCAGTTTGTTCTAATCTGCATTTTCTCTGTCCCTTCCAGAATCTACATAGTTCACGATGAAGTAAAGGATAAAGCTTTTGAGCTGGAACTCAGCTGGGTTGGAGAAAGTAATGCATTTCTATAATTTTTATAAACACTATAAAAAATGTATAACTTCACATGAATGAAGTAAAACATTGCTTCTTAATTTCACGCTGTATGTTAAGGTCTTTGTGTGAATTCTAATTGAGATGCACTCTTTTTATTGACAGTAACCAATGGAAAACATGAAATTGTTCCCAAAGACATCAGGGAAGAAGCAGAAAAATATGCCAAGGTAAGGTCTGACTTTGGTGTCATCTTGGTGCTTAACGTGACAAACAAATTGAAAGTAGAAGAAACTAACTGAAGTTTAGACTTCTACTGTTGTGATGGCCAGAAAATTTATAGTTACGTATCACTTCAGTGTCAGCTGATGTTACTCTGAAAGAACTGTAAAGTTTATGGTGCAGTCCAGGGTTAGTTCTTACTTTCCAAACCCGTGGAAGGTGGCAGGCTCACAGAGGTGGTGTGTTTCTCCTTCCAGAGTAAATATATTAACTCTTCAACAATGGTATGAGTGAGCAGGAGAGGTTTTATGTCACCTTGCCCAGAACAGTTCTTAAAGATAACCAGTTGGAGAGACTTCCAGCATTTAATAAGTTTCCAATTGCTCTAAAATTAACAATAGTACTCAGTATTTCCTCCTAATGATATGAATGAGCCTGCTGAATACAAGGCTTTAGACAGCGATAGGATGGTGAAGCTACAGCAAAACTCATTTTGCTTATTGTAGGCTGAATTGCAAAACAAGTGTTAAAATGAATTTTTTTTTTAAATAGGAATCTTTGAAAGAGGAAGATGAATCAGATGATGACAATATGTAACACATTGTTACTTCAAGACAAATTCAACTTTTGTTAATTTACAGCAGGTTTGTTTATAATGTAATAAGCATGGGACGCTATTATGTACTTGTTGGAAGAAACTGAGTGACCAACTTGCACTAATAAATTTTCCATTTTACTGTCCGTTAGCTTTCCTTTCAAAAGAGTACATGCCAGCATCATCAGGAAGCAGCTGTATTCTGTATCAAAACAGACATTAAGAAAGAAAGATATTTTCAGGCTAGGGTTGCTGCTTCTTACTACAGCCCTCTTATTTGAGCCAGGCTAGGTACAGAAAAACAGTCTGCTGAGAAATTGGATGAATCTCTTGTTTACACTGCAGAGTTTATTATTAAAAACCACTACTTGGTTATTCCTTGATTAACTAGTATCACAATTTGCAGGTTGTTCCTAGCCACAGTCTGTGATTGCTCTTGGCAGACGAGATGAGAACATACCTAAGTGTACAGCTGGTTACAGGTTAAGGGGCTCTGCACAACTCCAAACTGCCTGTAGAACAAGCAAGAGTTCAGGAAAAGGAATTTTAGTCTGAAGTGTTAAGGCTAGGCTTATCTGAAGAGTAGGAGAAATGAAAAACTAAGTCAGTTTAAAACAGTGCTTGTTTAAGTTCTAAAGCTGTGAGATCTGTTAATGGAATTAATGACTGCAGAGCTAGACTATTTTTAAACAGCTTCATTCAGGTTTAGTTTCTTGTATCACTTCTGAATCAGCTTGTATTAATTGTTGGCCTTCCCAGGAGTTGAAAACAGACTTTCCTGCCTTCTTTCACTTCAAAGTCTTGAAAGACGAGGTAACAAACCGTTCTATTCAATGCCTTAAAACGGTTAAATTGAAATCTTATTTGCACTTGCCCTTATAATTCTAATAGTCATCTTAATCTAAAATGCCTATTTGTCTCATGAATCAAACTCCTCAGCTTTAGCACTACACACTAATGATCACCAGCCCTTAAAACAAAAGCTTTTCCCTTACAGGGCAGGGTGTTTAATATACACTGCGTTTCCTTTTTAAAAACACACCTGGCCTTCTACAGTCCTTTTTAGAAGGGGATTACAACGACCAGGTTCTACTTCCTTTTTGTGACACATCACTAGAGATAGGTGGGTCTGTCTGGGTCCTTGGTGCCTGTCTCGGGCCTAAGCCTCAGCTGGAGCCCAGCTGCCTGAACTCTTTGCTCTCCAGCGGGGCGTAGCTCTCAAGAGCTGCTGAACTCTTGCTCAGGCCTGCCTGAGCAAACAAGCCAACGCTAATCGTGACCGTGACAGCCAGTCTCCTTCGGTGCCTCCTCCTGAGGCACCGGGATAGCAGTCGGACCAGGTCAGCCTTTTGCTCTGTGTTGCATTTCTCCAAACTGAATTTACTCCTGAAGTTTAGTGCTGATTCAGCCGTTTGATTCATTAGCGAGTGCAGTCAGGAAACGCTCATCAGCACTATAAGGCATTAGCTGAGGGCTGATCTTTCACTCACTGTATATGACAGCAGAGAGTCTAATTTTTAATCTCTTTGTCTTTATTCTGTACCTAAAATTTAGCTGACAAACTGCTAAATTGAAATAAAAAGCTGTCCTGGTGTGGTTACACACATCCATCCAACCCTTTCAGTGACAACCATTCGGAATTCGGGACAGGATGTATCACATCAATCATACGAGTCACGTTTCAGGGTTAAGTGAGAAGAACAAGATCAGTCATGTACAAGGAAGATGTTTCACAATGTGTGAAGAGATACAGGTAGGAACAGACCCACCCACTCACGTATTCAAAATTTCCAAATAGCTACTTGGAGAACATGGCAATCTAACAGCTCCTTTCAGGAACTAGGCTCTGTTTTTTTTTCTTGTTGGATAGGAAAGGTATAAAGTCCAATGAGAAGCAATTCAAGAGTGTGGACAGTAGTGCAGACAGAGCGCTGCACAGCAGTCTTGGCTGTCGTAGCAACACTTAGTGAAAAAACACAAAAGTGACTTACTGTCTGGTTCTTCTCCAGATTATGAAGTTATCAAAATAAGAGAATTGATCTTTATGTTAAGGAAAATTATCTATTGCTTCCATTTCCATCTTCTATTGCTTCCAGAGAGTAGGGAAAAAAATATTTGCATTTATTCAGGAGAGGGTGCTGAAGGAAGAAAATACTGAATAAGCTATTTTAGTATTGAAATTTCCCTTAACTTTAAAAACAGAAACCTAGCAGACTTCTCTTTGATCTGAAACTAAGCACTGCTACCTTTTTAAGGCCCAGGGAACATTAGAATAGATTTCTAGTCCAGAAGGACTCTCATTTCAGCAGGAAAAGCTACCATAAACTCCTCATTATGTCAGTTTTTGTAGCCTGAGCCTAGTTGCAGTTTCAACTGGGATAGCCAGAGAGATGACCACATTGCATTTCACATGTCTCTTACTAATTTGAAGCTAGTTACTGAAGAATGCTTAATTATACATTTGTGTAGTAGCCATCACAATGTTTCACTAATTTAGTCCACACCTGATAGGCTAAATGCCATCTTTAATGAATTTTACTACTGGGTATTAGTATTTACTTGTTGCTGTGTCAGTGGAAGTTGAGCAAGGGAAGAAATTTTCCAAGAAGGAAGTGGCTTACACAGCTGCTTGTGGCAACACTGACCACATAAAGACTTAAAAATGCAGTGGGACAGCACAGCGTCATTAAACTGTGATTAAATGTTGAAGACCGTGGGGTTTTTTTACCTAAATATATAGAGCTGTCTGAGGCAAATCATTCGGTGAAAGCTAAGCTCCAGAAGTACTCAAACTGGATATCAAGATTATTTCAGGACTAGATCTGTTAAAGAGCAAGAGAAAAAATTATTAAATCTCAAAAAAAAATTTAGAACAGGCTCTGTTTTAAGTACAGGACTAGAAAAAAATAAATCTAGCTGTATTGTAGATACTACCTTATCCTCCTGGCTTAAACAGTATCTAGGGGAAGAGTTTGATTTAAGCCCAGAGAACAAAAACTGATCAGGCAGCTAAACCAAAGATTTGACAGCTTCCACCAGTCCATCTCCTTTAACTTCAGCTGTGGGGCATGTCTGGAGAATTATGTACGCTCTGACTCTGCAGGGCTGAAGCTCCAGAAGAGCTGTTCCTTGAGGCAAAGGTTAGCTAGCACGTGCGCCTACTTAAATCTTACTACTTTGGAATAAGCTCCCTCTGAGAGCAGTGAGTCTCATAACGTGCCACGGGAGGAGGGCAGCCCAGCTGCTGACTCGGTTCAGAGTGTCTCACAAGCCACGCAGGCGCAGGATGACAGCCATGACAGCCCTGGGCTCCGACAGTGACCTCTGAAGGCTCTCAGAACCAGCCTTCAGCAGAGGCAGCATGCTTTCCTACACAAGCAGGAAAAGTAAGGAAAATTAAATTCCCTAAAATTAAAATTAGCTTTTATAATTGGTTTGAAAACGGTCGATGACAACTTCAGTGAAATGTGACAGTGCATTACAGGGCTTACAAATGGGCAGTGTAAAGTTTTCTGAATTGGAAATTTGAGCAACAGGTGATTCTTGACGGTCTTGTTTGGATTTTTTTTTTGCTCAAAACACTGGCAAGTTTCAGTCCTAAAGATCTCGGAAAAGCACAGTTAGGCCATACCAAGCAGCACTTCTTGCTTCAGGCTCCACAAGTGGCTTACTTAGTTCAGACTCCAGCCATTTATGGTAACAGATAATAGAGCAAAAAGTCAAATACCCACTTGGAATGCATAACTGTAGTTCTTGCCATATTGAAACAGTTTAAGCTCAGAGTTCTAGTGGCGTATTCTGTTGCTGAAGACTCAAAGCACAGGCTTTAAGAGAACACCAGAAAGTAAGACTGTATAAAGCAACTCATCTTTTAGCTTAAAGTCATCTCTCCACCAAGGAGTATTTTGGAAATACACAGATCTAACAATGACACCAGAATAAGCTGTACAGTAACATGCTTCCTCTCCCTTTAAGTCTCATACATCCACTGACTGTTACTCAGCACCTGATGAATCACTGCTCTGATATTTAATAAGACTGGAAATGTCACATTCCCTGTTGTAATTATCTAGTCAGCAAGCTTACATACAGAAACCTTGTTCAAGAGAATTAAGAAGGGGATTATGGTGAACTGCAGGTGACAAAAAAAAAAAAAAGACCTGGGCTCTGGTGTCTAGTTTACTTACAAGTATCTTCATGACTGCACCAGGACAGATTTTAGAACATGCAACTGGACTTGCAGAGTTCAAAAATCAGGTTTAGGTTACTGTGGCAGGATAATCCGTTTTCATTGTACTACCTTTACACGGTCATAAAAATTGCTGGTTTGGAAAGTATCTTCATTACAACTGACCAGTGCTGCTGGTGAAATTACAGTAAGATTGAGCAGTTAGAAGCTCACAGACGAACAGCTCATAGAAGTAACCTATACATAAAGCTTCCTGTGTGGCAGATATCCATAAGGATATCTCCAAAAGAAATCGTACTCATCTGAGTCTCAGAAAGGAAACATTTGGAACGGAATTTATTTCTTGCAGATCTGGAGTATGCCAAGCATCAGGTAATTTGTCACTCCCTTCTTAGGTAGCTTGGTGGCCTGAGGTTAAAAGCCCCACGTGCTGTAAGTGTGACTGTCTATAGGGATGCAATTCTCGTCGAGATGCTATCTGGCTATATAGTCCAAGTCACCCTTAAGGAAGGAGATTTGGAGTAATTAGTTTTGCTGTTTTGCAAGTCCCTTCCTTAAGATAAAACTGTAATCATAGGAAGGAAACATAAAATAGTGATTTCAACAACACGCTGTAAGCATTTACCAGCTGGGAGATAATCATGACCTTAAAATGAAGTGCACAGTTTCAAGATTCTCAAGAGATAAATAGTATTAGTTGTCATGGCAATTTTGAGACTGTAATAGCACCAAAAACACAGCACAGAGACTGCTCTCTCCCCCTCGCTGCACACACCCGTAAGACAAGGACTAGCATCTCCTCCACCCACCAATTTTTCAAGTTACATGCGGCAAAGAAAGTTACTTTTACTTAAGAATAGAGATCTACTTTGAGATGCCACCTGCTTGTAACTTTGAATCATAGAAGACCTTGCTAGCTATTAGGTCTAATTTCACAGAGTTGCAGAAAACAGATGGCAGAAGAGCTAAGAGCAGCCTTACTGTTTCTCCAGTATATGCATTGTGGCATTTGAAAACACGGCATCTACAACCAAGCTCAGAGGAAGTCTCCTCTATTTCCAGATGGACTAGGCAACCGCTGCGCAGCGCTCTTTCATCTTCAGTACATTGCTATTAAAGGACTCTGAAACAGTTGTTTAAAAATGGTTCTTACAAGTTGCTGTGCCAACCAAAAATGGACAACTAGAATAAAGCAGGCAGCAGCATCGCATAGTTTCTAGTCCAAGCACGCGCATATCATCAGATATAGGAAAAAGTGAAATCCCCTGAAGTTTCCCCTAAAGACAGCGTAGTGACTGCGCACTGAAAATAACCATTTTAGGTGACATGGTACGAAAAGCCAAGTAAGTTTAGAAAGAACGTGGGGTGCTTTATTGGTGCATGAAGTTATGCATATCCAAAATACATTCATTAACATTCCAATTTAAGCAGATCAATAGTAGGTTCAATTACAGTAAATTCACGGAGAAGCCAATACATTCCAAACGCACACATGACACCCAAAAACCCACCCAAGTGATGACTAAGTTCTTGAAACTGAAATTTATCTTATTTGCAAGGCTTTCAGAAAAGCAGGAAATCTGCTAATTTCATTATTTTGCGTAAGGACGGAGACTACATTAACAGGTCTCAAGAGCGGCAGAGGGAAGTGCTAGATGACTTTAACAGAATGCTTACGTAAAGCTCAATTTCAGCTCTAATTCTAGGCGCATCCACAGTCTAAAAAGCACACCACTTGCAAGACTGTTTTTCCCAAATAGTATTCTATGTACGTCAGGAGTAGAAACAAATCTGAAATGCTGTTTTAGGAAACAGAAATGTAGCTTAGTGTGTTTCCTAGAAGTCATTTTAACAAGTAACTACTTCCCTCAGCCAAATGCTTGTATCTGGAATTAGCTACCTGTAATAATATCCTCCAAACAATACACACAAATAAAAAGTATCTTTTGAAATAAGTGACTAAGTACGAGAAAATTCAGAATTTAATCACTGGCTCAACTGTAGATTCTCACTAACAGCAGCTACTTACAGCTAAAACCACTGAATTCTAAAGATTGAGGGCATTAATACTTTTAAAAAAGAATCAAAACCAACCAACTGCAGTCTTGTTAGTTGAGGCTGAAAAGCAAGTGATTAAAGTAATCTGCACAAGCAGAAGAAAGGCCACATAACCACCACGGTCACCAGCTTTCTCCTGCTGAGCAGCCACGCTTTGCAGAAGTGGTGCTCGTTTCTTTGGGCGAGGCCACGTGCTCTCGGTGGCATTCATGGTGGTTTCTGGAGACGAGTTACAGGGAAAGGCCACACACCAACAGTCTCGATTCTGTGGGATCATGTTGCTCTACAATCTGCTTCTAAACCAACCCAACAGAACCAAAACCAGAACAATTTAAGCAACGGCTTAGTGCTGACAAGCTTGAGTGACACCTATGCTGGCAGGTGGACGCACCGTCAGTCTTAGAACCTCCTATTTTTATCTCTACAAGCACAGAAAGATGTTTTGCTAAAAATCCAAACTGAGCAAGCCACTTACCAGTGTCTGAAAAAGCTTGTGCATATGAGAACATAAGCTCATAACAGCTCTATTTCCTTCTTGTGCTTTTTAACGTGGCTCCTTTTGCAGCAAGATGTCTTATCAGGAGGGGGAGGGAAAAAAAAACCAAACACGTAGCATAAGCGAGGAGGATTCTTATTTCAGATTGGCTACGACCAATCACTCAAAACTACTTTTGAAAAACAAGAAACCCCCTGGATCTACTAACATAGGTATTGAAAAAAAGCATTAGACACACGCTCAGTACACATTTACTTCCATTCTGGTATCACAAAAGACTGAAAAAGTGACCATACAGTTGCTCCAAAGCAGATACCAGAAGTTAAATATTTAAGGAGGAATACCTTCTATTTCAGAAGTTTAACTTATTCAGAAGATTGCAGTAAATTTCTTCAGGTACATGTGACCTCAGATAGATCTTATAAAAGACTTTTTCGCCTGTTAGTTTTCATTGCAATGGCAGTATGGAATTGCCACTCCCCAAAACATGGGGCTTGCATTCAATTTTTACCCCATTTGTTTTATTTAGATAGGAGGTTACTAAAACATTAGTATTTATAAATAAGATTTGACTCTGCTGGGAAGAATACAGACTATTTAGAGATTCAGATACAAGTTTAAAGGTTTTCAACTTAAGCTTATTTCAGGAACACTAAAACCATATTTGCTCTGTAGACTGGTGACTGACTATATTTACCCAGAAAACCACACCCCCCAATCCTAAAGAAAAAACACCTCTTCTCACCTTGAAAGATAAAACTTCTACAGATAAAATGTTTACGTCAGTAATAACATCTACAGCTTGGAAGCCAGGAAAAGCAAAAGCTGCACGCTGTAGAGATAATTTGGTAGCCAGTTAAAAAGTACAGAGAGTTTTAAAAATTAGAAGTTTACAATACTGGAGTAGCTGATGAACCAACACAGCCCACACACGTACACGCACAGGGTAGGTTTCTAGTACTAACTAGGGTCTGGTGCCTCTCACAAAAACACATTATTCACAAGGCCTGAAACAGAAGGTTTGATTACTCACTAACAACAGGTACGTCTAATCCTTCGCCTTTCCTGCTGGCATTCAGAGACGAACCATCATTCTGAAAAACACGTACGGATGCTTGCCGTCAGCAGTCACGTGCAGTAACGTTACCAGCCAGAACAGTAACTTAAATTCTCATTTGGCTTCGAGCGTGTGCTTCACGCTTTGACAGACGGATTGAGCACTGGATTGCAGATGACAACCGAAGTAATCTGCCACATTAAAGCCGCCGTACAAATCTTCAGCTTCTCTGTAGCACTGTGCACTACTGCTCTGCAACACTGCGGGACTTCCCCAGAGTAGCTGTAAGAGCCTCACTGCTGTCACCAACTCGTTAACCTGGACTCCTTAGAAACAATACAAGAAATCAAGTGGAATTGTAATCAGATTCTCTATCTTACGTCCCTTTGCTAAGCAACAGAAATTACACGTCCATACTCAAAAGAGTTTAACTGCGCGTGATAAAATATGCAAAAACTGGCTTTGGAATCTGATCTAAAGTACACCCTGGCCATGGGCATCCTTCACTGGTAGTTGCTAAATTAGCCAACATTAACATTTGATGCAAATATGTTAGCTGAAATAACAGAAAATGACATACCAGAAAGAATAAAAATAGTCTCTTACAACACAATAGTCTCTTATTCTGTCCAAACACAAGAGTACCCAATCAATCTTACCAGCCAAAAAAAAATTAAAAAAGGAACATTTTACCTTTGGAATTAAAAGATTGCACGATACATGCCAGAACACCCGCCAGAGCTAACAGCCTGGGACGAAAGCAGCAGTTACATTGGTCGAGAACTAAAACCTCTTAGTGCCAGGCTGCTCAGAACCCGCATCAGTTAACGCATCACTGATGGCCGCACACATTTTGTAACACGTGGGATTGTAGTTAAGGTTCTCAGCCACAAAGCACAACAAAGTCTGGACATAGTTTATTCAGCAAAAATGGGACTGCTGCTCCCCAGAGATCTCTGAAGCCATGAACAAGAGCTACTCTGACAAGCTGAGCACATACAGCATTTGAGTACTACTACTGGAAGAAACAACTACAAAGTGCATATTATTGTCAGCTGCAGAGCTCACAGAAAACCCAATTCTGACATTTTTCGCACACAAGTACTTACTGCAGAGTACCCTATGTCGTAAATATTTTTGTGATTACTCACACCCAAAGGAGATACTGTGCTGCTGTAAAATACACCCACATCAGACTCAAGAAACCATGACTAAACTTTACTGGATACAATACACTGCTTCAGGCTTCCTAAGGGCTGTGGCTACACTTTGTGTCTTCTCCAGCAGCAACACTGACAAGGAAATTATGACAAAGAGCAGGCACGTTTGAATAATTAAGTATCCATTCTTCTGAACAGGGGAACAGAAATGTGCCAGAGCTGGGGAAACCACAGGGGAGCATTTAACATTACCACGTGTTTTCATGGTTTGGTTTTGTTTGTTGTTTCCCTCCTGCCCACCCCGCACACACGCAATAGTAAATATGAAGGAACTTATTGCTGATCGTTAACAGTAAAGCACAATTTTCCCCATGATGAGGAAAGAAGCTTTAACCTTTTTTTTTTTTAGAATCCAGCTATTACTGATTGAACTTTCCTGTTGCCAGCTGCATATCCGTTGGGATTTTTTTTTCCTTGTACCTGCACACTAAGTACTTGACAACTTCCTTCCGCTCTTGTCTGATCAGTTTGTAATAAAGCTTTGTGGGAAGAATACATCTGACCTTCTCAGGTACAGAAATACAGCAGTTCCACGCAGACAGAAGGTCTGAACCCCAAGACAGATGCTTGCTCAACCACCACTGGAAAAAATGTTGCCTATTTACTTACAGAATAGAAACACCAAAAAGAAGAACATTTAAAAAGAGAACTAAACATTTGAGACAAAAATAAAACCAGCTAAAGGTCTCTTGAACGTTTGCAAAGTCTGACATGGAGTAGCGCAGTATTTCATTACATACAAAGAAGCTCAGTGTTAGAACAAGAGTCAGTATTTCAGGTATTCCTAGAGTATTTTGGCTGTGATTGATTGTGTATTCCAAGTTCTTTCATCTACCTGTAACTGCATTACAGCAAGAGCAATATGCAACTACTGAACAGAATTAAAGAATCTTACTTATTCCAGAGACGTCTCTTCTCATTATTTTGTCTCTTTTCTCAAGGAAGCCACATTATACATTCAACAGTTTTATTTGGCTGTCACTTACTCTGCTGTTCTTATAAAGAACACTCTAATATACAGACACTCCTGCCTTTTCCTATTGAGTGTCACACATATAGAAGGCTTTGAGCAGTATTTCTTTATATTCTGCAAGTAATATACCAAAGACATTCTAAAGTACACTATTTTTCCAGTTTACTCACAGATACCCCTTACGCTCTAAAACTACATATGACCAAGGAGCAGTGCCCTGCTTAGACTGCCTCGATGCTTTTGTCTTAACTGTTTTTAAATTAAGCCTTGTGCAAATTTGCACAAGCCAAGTTCAAAATGAGTTATGTCCCCTGGTGAATTTCCTGCACCTCTTCCACGAGACCTCTGGTACTCCCAAAGCACACGGAACACGAGCATTGCTGCTTTGAGCAATGTTGTTAAAAAATTTCTACCTTACAACATGTCTATTTACAGAGAGATTAGATACCAAAAGGACTTACTATGTAAAGTTAATGGAGTGGCTCACAACAGAAAAGTTCACTGCTCATTTCTTTCCACTCATTTCAACTGCTTCCCTATAAGGGATCGCACAAGGGGATGAGGCACAGCTGCAAGGACCCAGTACAGCCGAGCTGCCACGAACCCTCGGAATTAACACTGACATACACTTAGGACATGAAATTTCAGTATCGTGGTGTAACTCCTGAAGTTCATATTCCAGTGAAAAGGTTTTCTTAAACCGAAATTAGACCTTCCTCTGGCTCGCCAAAAGCACAGCTTTTTCATTCCATTCCACTCGACATCATCCCTAAGTTGTGTGAGGATGTTTACACTCTTTGCTGAGCTGCCTAGCGAGGCGTTCTTAGGTGCTTTAAATACCATAAAAGAACAAGTCACCTCTCCTGCTGACTGGCTATACAGAAAGAGACTCCTTTTGCTCACAACAGTCAGATGAGTGATGTGCCACAAACTTCCTAAGCGTGCCAGCTGTAACAGATACATCCAGGTGGACAAGATTTTTCTACTAGAAATCAAAACCAAGACTGATTAGTTTTTTTCACAAGCTGTTATTTATTGAACGGTACTATACTTAGTACAGAGATACAAATCCTGTCTCGAAAAACTCACAATCTAAGTCATGATTTGGCCAATACATTCCACAGAGAGATCAGAAGTTCACATTCAAAGTAAATTCTTCACGTTTTGTTAACATTGGGCTTGGATTTAATATATTCTGAACAAGAATTTGCTCTTCAGCACGTCCGCCACATAAAGTGGAACTACAACACAGAACCTAAGTTCCCTCAGCACTAAATGCTTCAAACCTTTATACATTTTTGCATACGTCTTTCTATCTACAACCCAGATCTTAACACCAGGACTCTAGAGCCACCCTTCCCTCACCTCAGACATCTGCAGTCGACTCTAAACACGCTTCATCATGTGCATTATGCCTTACTAAACCTTCAGAGTGTATCTAGGCTAAAATCACTGATCATTAAACTCCACATGGAAACCGTCCCTTTGCTTGGCACTTTCCAAAGCATCAGGTTTATTAGGAACCTAAATACAAAACCCACCTTCAAACCAGAACCTACATGGAAACTATACGTAACCTAACAACCCACTGCTGTCGAATTAGCACAGTGGATCTCTGAGAGTATTTCCCTCCACCGTTACTTTAGATAAACCTAAAGTAGGTCTTGTAGCTGAGTGCTGTCAAACCGATGCTTGTTATTTTTTGGAAAAACTATGGATCTGCATTACAGTCAGCCACGGAGAAAATGTTATAGAAGTCAAAAGTTGAAGTTAATGTTAAGAGTGTGACTTTATTACAGGTTTCAGTCCTTAACTCCTATTTAGCAGCGTCAAAACCAGACAAAATGCACTTAGAGGACCCGTGACAGGTGCAGGTATCGTGCCCCGTGAGCCCGCACCTTCAGAGGGCATCGCCCCAGGGCCGGACAACGCTGCACCCTCCCCCCCACCCCCCACACAAACACCCCGAGAAGCGGAGCCCCCTCCGCTCGTCTCTCCCCGCGTCCTCCCGCGAGGAGCGGCCTCAGCCGCCGGGCAGGGGCGGGGCCGCCGGCACCACGTGCGGAACCCGCCGGGCGGCGAGAGCCGGTCACGTCCCCCTCCCCGGGCTTCACCCAAGCGCGTCACGGGCACCAGGGGATGATTAACGGCGCCGGAGCAAGGCCCTCCGCCCAGGGAAGCGCGGCCACCCGCGTCCCGCCCGCACCGGCTGAGGGGAAAGCGGCGCGGCCGGCGCCGGCAGCCCCTACCTGCGGCCCCGGCGGCGTCTCTGCTGGGGGCGCTCGGCAGCGGCGGGCGGTGCGGCCGCCTCAGCACCGCCTCTCGGCTCCGCGGGCTCCGGGAGGTGGGGTGGGCGAGCAGCGGTGAGCGCCGGGGGCGGCCGAGGGCCTGAGGCGGGGCCGGGCCGCTCCGCCGGCTCCTCCGCGCGCTCCCGAGGGGCGGTCCCGCCGCGCGCAGCCAGAGGCGCCGCCGCCCTTCCATGGCCGCCGCTTCACTTCCGGGTCCGGCCGGGCCCGCTCCTGCGCCATCGCCGCCGACGGGGAAGCGACGCGGCGGGAAGCGCCGTCACCGCCGTCCGCCACGGAGGAAGAAACGAGGCGCGGCCTACTTCGGAGCGCGGAAGAGAGGCTTCTCGCCGAGCACCGCAGCTTCCCCCGCCTTCCCCCCCCCCCCCGCCCCCGGCGGGAGAGGCGCCGACCACTCCCGCTCCCTTCCTCCCGCGGCCTAAAATGGGAAAGACCCTCGCACAAAATGGCGCCGGGAGGCTGCCCGCCGCGCATGCGCGCTGCCCGCCCCGGGCCGCCGCCGCCGCAGGATGCCGCCCCCCTCCCTCCCTCTCGCCCCCGCCCAAGCGCGTCTCCAAGAGACGGCCCGCACCAATCGCATCGCGCCGTTCCTCTTCCTGTCTCGCGGTCGTGGCCAATCACCGCGCCCAGATCTACATCCGGATCCGGCTCCCACCAATCAAACGCGGGGAAACTCTGACTTCACTTCAAGCTCCACCAATCGGCAGGCTCTCCGGAGGGACGCCAATCAAAAGTCTCCGTGGCGCTACCTGCGTCGACGGCCGGCCAATGCCCGCCGCCGGCCTCCCCGTAACCAATGGGGGTGCTGTCCGCGGCGCCCAATCCGGGCGGGGCAGAGCCCCCGGGGCGTCACGAGGGGGCCAATGGGAGTTCAGGCAGGACAGATTCTGCTCAACAGCTTGTTATTGGGCTCGGCGCTGGTGATTCGGTGCGAGTCCGGGCTGGAGGGGGTGGAGCGGGGCCGCGCTCAGCCGCCGCCGCTGCTCGCGGGGCTGCCGTCGTCTCGGAGTGGGGCCGCGGCGCTGGGAGCGCGGCGGGGCCGGGCCGGGCAGCGCGGGGCTGTCCACTTCGCTCTGAGTTTCCAGGTAGGAGGCAGCGATGGGCGGCGGGAGCCTCGGCAGCCGCAACTCGGACGTCGTCCCGGGGGAGGGAGGCGCGGAGCGGCGCCGGGAGCTCCCCTTTCACCTCCGCCTCACGCCCCCCCCCCCCCCCCCCCCCCCCCCCGCCGCCAACGCACCCTTCCCCTCCGTGTGGCAGCGGGGACTCCCGCCGCTCCCCTCGCGACGAGGACTCCGTTCCCCGCCGAACTCCGCCCCGTGCCCCTCTCCGAGCGCCCCGGTCGCCTCACCCCCCCCCCGCCCCCCCTTCGACTTCGCCGTCCCCGGCCCTTGGCCGCAGGGACCGCCCGCGCAGCCCCCCATCGCTCAGCCCCCCCACCCGCGCGGCGCCCCCCCCCCCCACACCCCCCCCACACCCCGGCTGCACCCCCCCCACACACACACCCCGGGCTGGGGTCTGCCCGGGCGGCCCGGCCGTGCCGGGTGTCCGGGGAAGGTGGGGCGGGCGGCAGCGAGAAGTCCGCCCGCCCGGCCGGCGGGTGAGGGGGGCGGGGAGGAGGGGCTCGGCGGCGCGTCCCTCGGCGGGCCGCAGAAAGTTGCGAGGGCCGGGGAAGGCGGCGGCGGGCCCCGCCGCTCCTCTCCACCCCACCCCACCCCCCTCCCGCCCGGGAGCTCCCGGTGTGGGACGGAAGGGTCGGGTTTTTTTTTTTTTCTCTCCCGGGAGGGGGTGAACGCGCTTCCCCGGCTCCCTCCGCCCCTGAGGCGGGCAGCGGGAGCAATGGCGACGTGACACACCGAGGGGCCCGGCGGGCGGGAAGCGGCCGCGGCCCCGCTCCCTCCGCGGCCCGACGGGGCCGGGACGGGCGGCGGCTCCCGCCCGCCAGCGCTGGGCTCCCCCCTCGGAGGGAGAGACCCGCGATCGCCCGGGGGAGCCTTCAGCCTCGTCTCACACCCGCCGCCCCGCTCTTGTTTTGCAGCGCTTTCCCGTGTGAGGAGAAGTCTTTGAGCTGGAATCCCTCAGATAACCTTTAAAGATGAAGGTAGGCGAACTCCGCAGCGAGGAACGGCTCCTTCTCCCCCCCTCCCGCCTCTGTAGCTGCTCCGGCGATTTCATTGTATTTTTTTAATTATTTTTTTGTTTTTAATCGCCCGTCTCGGCTGAGCAACAGTAGGATCGCGCCCGGCCGGGGTTTCGGTGCGTGCTGTAAATCCAGTTTCTGCTCTCTCGGGCTGAGGTGTGGGTGAGCTTATAAAAGCTCTTACCGTGTTGCAGTAATGCTCTGAAAATTCACGGCAGCGTCTTTGAGTTGTTATCCTCTGGGCTCCTGTCTTTAAACGCTTCCTGTATCAGCAGCTGCTATTGCAAGTTTGCAAAACCGCAGCTTTTGTCCCGCCTTAGCTGTTGCCGGGTTTTTTTGCAGTACGAAGGCTTAACAACTGCAGTTTAATGTACAAAAGAGAGAATAACTTTTTTATTTTATTATTTTTTTACGTTCGGAGTTAAATAAAAGATAAAAAAGTCAATCAGAAGCGCACTTGTTTTGTATTCCGCGTTGGTTTCCTGTCTTGATAGATGTTTTCAACACCCTAACCCTTCTTTATCAGTTGCTACAGGCACAATAAAGTGCAATGTTGAGTAATAAAGGAAAACGTGATGAGAAATATTTCTCTCTCTTAAAATACATAAGCAGTTAAGCTTTGATAAAGGCATTTCAGGAAAGGAAAATACTAGTTAACAGCTGTTTGAAGATTGCAACAAATTTCTCTAGAGGTCTCCTTTAGTTAGCAGGAGAAAAAAAATCCTTTATATAGCATGTTATAGACATAATTGTGAGTACTGAGATGATGACTGGCTGAAATGTTTTAAGCAATCTGTGCCATTGAATTGCTTATAGCTGGGAAAAAAAAGGATAACTGTATTTTATGCTGCCTTTTTGCAGTTAAAATATTGTCTGTCTGTGTGCTGTATAGGAATGACTTGAATTAATAGTCACTTCCGTTATCCTTTTTATAAGGAGGTGTTCCAAATACCAGTTCAGTACCCGTAAAGATATTTCTGGCAGAGTTATTAGGCTGACAATATTGGGAAGGGGAGGTCAGCATCGCTGGCAAAACAAAACTTCCTGTAACTTGTTTGTGGGTTTCGTTTTTAAAGAGCAGTCTGATGGCAATTCAGAGTACAGAAGGTTTGAAAATTTAGATGTAAATTTCAATATATCGTGAGGTAGCTGTAAAAATAAATAAGAAGGAACTAAACTTTGTTCTTATTTTTTTGTTTCTTAATAGGCAGCGGATGAGCCTGCCTACCTGACAGTGGGAACTGATGTCAGTGCCAAGTACCGTGGTGCCTTCTGTGAGGCAAAGATTAAGACGGTGAAAAGGCTTGTGAAAGTCAAGGTACTGACCTGTGGTTGTTGCTGATTCTGTGAAAGCATTGTGTTGAAAGGACTGTCAGAGAAGATCCTAGTCCTGAAGATTAGGGAATGTTCATCACCTCACTGTGGATTTTGAAGAACAATTTAATGTTGTTTTTCATATTGCGGTGTGGAGTTTGGGGTCTGTTATGTTTGGGGTTTGTTCTTTTTGGAGGTGGTGGCTTTTTATTTTTTTTTAGGATGATGCTGGAACAAGAACGAGCTTTTAAATTACCTATTCTTGCTACTTCTTTCCTCATCACAGTTGTCTTCTTTTTTTCTGAATTCATCAGTGTTACAGCAATCAGTTTTGATGTCACAAGTAGAAGATTATGGCTTTGCATGAGTAATAAGGAATAAGAGCAACTTCTTCGGAAGCAAAAGTTCCGTTTCCTTCCAGTTGACATCCCCAGTTTTTTGTAGCATGAAATTTAAGAGGCAGTGCCAAAATAAATGAACAACAAAGATGGCAATAATTAGTTTCTTAGACCAGGTTTTAGAAATGTCCAGGATCACACTTGTTAAGTTTTCAGCATCTTGCCGCTGCTTTTAAAACAGCGCATTCTGGCTGTAGCTGAATTTCTACACCCGTACATCATGTTCATTCATATTTAAGCAACTGAAAGAGAAAGTAATAATTTTGCTCATGCAATGCCGATGTAAGTGTTACTATGGGAGAACAAGAATAAGACGTAGTTAAATAAAAGTTAAGAATTCAAAGTAGATATAGAAGTAGTTCTGGTTTGTTTTGTCAAAATCTTCCTACTTTCTTGTCTACTGTCCAGGATATGTAAATAAGTCGTTAGTGACCCAAAACGCCAGAACAAATAGAGATGAAAGCTGCTTTTTATAACTACATGTCCAAGTTCGTGTGCTTTAATGCTTAGATCAAGTAGAAGGAGCTGTCAGCCTCTTCAGTTACATATATAGATCATATCGCTTTATCAGAGTGTTTTTCATGAATAGGAAAACAAATAATAATCAGATAGTGGAGTCTTCTCCCCTGTTCTTAATGAGTACTTACAGAAATTTGTGACCTTCTTTGAAATCTGTTAATGAGAAGCTCCATAGGAAGCAACGTGCTGCCCTTCCTGATCTGACATCCGTGATTTTTTTTTATTTTTTTTTGTCTGTCTCTTTGGTCTGACAGAGTATTTAGACCGTTAATAGGTCTGAGTTTCTATTTTCTCATTAGACTCATAGGCTTTATTACTCTGTGAGGCTGCTGTGACTTGGTGGAAATTCCTGTCACCATATCTCAATTACAACAAGTGACGTTTTAACACGCTAAGCCTGATATTGTCATCAAGAGCGTGCAGGCACACCACGGCGTGCTTGCCAGGAGCGTGAAGAGTCCAGAAAGCTCTGTAGTCTTTTCCTGAGTAGTAGGACAATCTGTATTCATCTCAATGCTGATAGAAAATTTTAAATAAAAATTGGATACAGTGCGCTGTTAACCTGGACGTGTGTTAATGCCAGCTTCGTTTAATGCCATTCGTGTTGTATTTATAAATACAGCTACGGTGTAGGCTATAGCTGAGCGATAATTGGGGAGACAGAAAACTGGACTTCTTTCTAGGTGAAAAGGAAGCTCTTGGAACTTTTGATTGCTGGAAAAAAGTAGGAATTTTGTGGGGTTTTTTTTTATTTTTTTTTAATTAAACCTCTGTAGGTGCTATCACAAAGGGCAGCGAAACAGCAGCGTTCACATTGAAATATTCGTCTTTTATGTTTCTAAACTGAGTCTCTGCAAACTCAGGGATTCAAATTGTATAGGCTTACGTTTACTCTGTCTCATCAGTGTTACCGTCTCAAGCGTAGGATTTTGAGGGGAGAAGTACAGTTTACTTAAGCTGTGACTGATCCTTATTTTCATTACACTCGTAGTGATTCACATCTTTACCATAAAAAACTTTGTCTTGCTCTGGTAGCAGAAACAGTGATATTGTGGTCAATTCGTTGATTTTTTGGGTACATATTTAGTAAAGACAGCTTTTTATTTTGGTTGTAGCTTAGTACTCGCTGTGTTGTCAATAAGGTGCTACAGTTGAAGTAGACAGAGAGAAAAAATCTGATTAATCTTCTGACCTGGAAGCCCAGTTCCAGGTATGCCCTGGATTGCATCAATATCCGAACTCACATCAAAACTTAAGTTTCTTTACCTTGGAGTTGGCTGATGTTTGATTTGCCCGGTTCTTAAATTATGATGTTTCAGATTTAATATGAAGTGTGATGCTTGGGGCTTCCTGTCAGTAAAACCATCTGTGCCAAGTGTTTTGTGTTCAGTAATGTCTGAGTACGTTTGATTGGTAAAGATCTTCGTTTCCAAATTTGAATGATTATTATTACTACAAATGGAATTTCTTATGTTTTTTGTATGCTGTTAAAAATAAGGTACATATAAAAAAAATTTACGAATATCTTCCAGGTGGTCCTGAAGGGGGATAACTCAACTCAGTTAGTGCAAGATGACCAAGTGAAAGGACCTCTAAGAGTATGTATATCGCATGCTTTTTCTGTTTAGTCGCATACTTGATTTGTAAAATTCTGCATTTTGATTCTCTTCAGGTGGTGCCTGTTCTATAGAGTTGAAAACAACAGGAGGCTCATTGCTTTAGATCAGATTTGTTCTGAGTAATTAGTCTTAACTCTTGTAGCTTTTAGGTTGTTTATGTTTCTCCATGTAGTACGCTTTATACACAAACCGTTCTGCATGCACGGTGGTTTTTGTATCTTATAAGATACAAAACTACTTATAAGTAGTTAAACTTTGAAACTCTTTGTTTAGTTGAGGACTTGATTTTGAAGCTATGAAGTTGGACGATTGCTCTAACTGCATTTGAAAATAGGTATTGTGGTTTATATAAAAACGTGGTGATTTGTATTTATATGGTCTGTAAGTTGGCTGCGTTGTAAGACAGTGGATGTAAGTAAAGCTCTTCAGAGGAGCCAGTCTTTTTTGTATTTGTATTTTCTCTGTAGCTACTGCAAGAACATCAATGGCTGTTGTAGGCTGGTAATGAAATTCTAATCTAGCTAACAGTGTAACAATGTTTAAAGTAGAGGAAATAGTAGTAATGGCATGCATATCAGTAATAAAGTAATAATTACTTTGAGTATTTTAATATTTATCTCCAATTAGCCTTCTGTTATTTCTTGTGATGGTGTAAGTCAGGCTGAAATTAGATGACCTGAGTTTCTTACTGCCTTACTGTCTACTTGCGGTTCAGCCTTCGCGCTTACAGACCTTTGTTCTCACCAGCTAAGCAAGTAAATTTTGCAAACTAACGTTCAGCTAAAACGAGCCTTTAAAAGCACGTAAACCTGGCGTGCTGGAAGAATTAATGCCTACCTGTGTTTTTTCCATAATACGGGTTTGTGATTACGCATGACCTTGAGCTGCTCCTTTTTGCAGGTTGGTGCAATGGTTGAAACCAAAATGCCGGATGGATCCTTCCAAGAAGCCGTTATCAGCAAGTTGACAGATGCTAGTTGGTACACTGTAGGTGAGTAGCCACACGCTTTCGTTTATGGTCTGTAATCCTTGAACAATAGATTTCTAATTATAGGTAATAGTGTAAGTAATGATATCCTGTGTTGTCAGACCCAAGGTAGATTTTGGAAGGGACTTATTTTAAGTCTTCCAGGCCTTGTCCCCTTTTCCATTTAAAATAGGATAAATAATTATTTGATGTTCAGGGAGGCAGTTGCACAGGTAATTGCAGGGCTGAGCAGTCAGGTTTCGTTTGGCACAATGTATGTATTTCGCTTGTCGTGTTGGAGGCTCGCGTGCTTTTCAGTTATTGGAATAGAAACCTCAGAATGCGTGGTCAGTGAAATTTCAACGTTGAACAAGAATTCATTGCAAGATAAATTTCTTTATTTTGGATAATCAGAATTGCGTGTTCAGGTCTCTAGGTTTTTCTGACACAGCTTTAGCAGTAGAATGACAAAACCCAGCAACATTCCAGTAATACTAGATAAGCAAGTAAAAAACCGCGCTATTTAAATCAGACCTTTGGAAGCACCCAGTGTTTTTTGCACAACTTAACAGCAGTGGAGTGTTACAGTAGCATGGAGGGCACATGCTCCTCTTATTTGTCCTGTACGTGGTACTCTTTGGCCTTGCTTTTGAGATCAGTACTCGTAGTTTTAAACTGTTTCTGATGAGCTGCCTCGCATACTGAATCAATTCAGCTTTACTTCATGTTCTTCCATACTCTCTTAAGGAGTCCATTATCATTGGAACTGTCGATTATTTTGATCCATTCTTCTTAAGATATAAAGAAGAAATTTTCAGTAATCCAACATTTCCATTGCTGTAGGTGAGGTTGTCGTCTTTGGTGGGATGAGGATAAAGATCTTTCTGCAGATAATTGGGAAGGATTTATCACTTTATGATATTATCACGTACTTTTAAGTATAAGCCAGTTGACGAACCAGTTGACAAAACTCACTGCTTTTTGTGCTTTTTTTTTTGAGGCTGTAACATAGCTGTAAAATGGTAGCGTGTGTCAGGCCAGAGAGGAAAAGGCAGGATTATTTTGGAGTGCAAAAGATTTAAGATTTGCTTGGTTTAGTACCGTGATGGGACATACTTGGTGAAGAACACTGAACCTTCAGCTTTGCTTGATACTGACTTAGACGTTCACCATTCTGATAGAGATAAACAACACAGTCTGGCACTAACAATTTCATGGTTTATGAATTAGCATTTCCATTTCGAAAGGCTTACCTGTTTTAGTTTTGAAATAGCATTTTTTTAGCTAATTCTGTTTGAATTTGCACCAGGAGTTATACATCAGTACACCAACCCCATGTATTAAAAATTCCATGATTAAAAAAGGCTTTAAACTATCAAGTGATAAAACAAACATACTTGTTTTCTTACATTTGACAAGTGAACTCTTAAGTTCCCTCTTTAGGGAATGAGTTTTGTCTGGTTTTACTTTTTTTTTTCTTCCCCCTCTTTGGAGCAGCAAAAATCTTTTCTTGATGGGCAGGTAATGTGAGTGGTGAATACATGATCTGCCCTGTATTAGTGGATTGTTGTTTAGATTTAACAAGTTGTTGAACTCTCCCTAATAACGTAAGAAATAAATCATGCGTACCATGTTTTTTACTTTCTTCATTTATTAAAATGCAGTTTCTCAGAAACTTGAACAGATGCATACATGATTATTGTAATTTTCTTTCCCCAAAAAATATTTTTTGACAGAATAGGGAAACTAAACTCATATGTTTTCCATATGCAAATGTATTAAGACTGCCAGGATTTTGTAAAAATTTGGAGCTGGGTTTTAAGTAATCTTATGGTAAATTAACATGCCAGTACTATAATATGACACGTAGAGGATATATATCTGACTACGAAAATACAATTGTAACACACTGGAATTGTGTTTAGATCTCAGGAACATGTCTGTGAGTTGTGTGTGGTGGTTTGCTTTTTAGTGTGGACAGCACAGGTAACATTGACCCAAGCAAGCAAATTATGAACTTTGCGCCGTTAAAAAAACCAGTCATTTGACTTTTAAAATGGGGTGAGTGTTCTAGGGTGAGTAGGGAAACGCTGAGGTGTGAAAAATAAGCGTTATCTTTCGCCTAAGGCTTCCATTGTGTCTTTGTAGAAAGTTTTGGATGGATACCGGGTGTGTGTTTATGTTGCTGTGAAGCAGAGCTGAATTGGTTCCTTTTTACTGGCTCCTGGGCTGTCCTGCCTGGCAGCCTGGGTGACAGTTTCAGTCAAAGCTGAAGAGTTGAGAGGGAAGTGGATTAAAGAGCCTTCGGGTTTCTAGAATATCTTCCTGGATGTGGTCAGGCTTGAGATGGAAAGCACAAGGGAAGGCTTATGTTTCGGTAGTATTTGCTTTTCCCGTCCTGTTTGTTTTCTGTGTTACGTATCGTCTTGTTCTCAGTGATCTAAAAGCAGGCTGATACAGATAGGGCGACCAGTAATATGTTCAGACAAACATTTTCACAGTATTAAGTACAAATGTCTAAAAAATTCACCAAAACAAACTGCGTGCACGTCTAGTGAGAAGTGAGAACGTTCAGTTTTGCATATCAGGGCCTTTATTTCAGCTAACTTTTCTTCCTCTTTAGATACCTCTCTGAAATAACTTTAATTCAGTGTGGTGAACCAACAGAAATGCCATGTTGAGTTTGCTGTAGTAAGCTACGTTGCCACCAACGTAATGAAAAGACCCACAATGGTGATCAGTCGGTCTGTTTTAACAGTATCTCGTCTCTTGGCGTTCATGTACCCAAAATAAATAAGGATTTGTTTTTCTTGTAGCCGCCGTGGAATCACTTTTCCACCTCTTTTTACATAATAATGATGTTACTGTAGCCATTCAGTCGTACTGAAATTTTCAGCTGTGGTTTGGAAATACTTTTGAAATCACCTTTGAAATTCAGCTTTGCAGTTTGAGTAGGTGAAGTGCTGTTGGGAGTGAAAGTTCTGCACAGTGGCGTTTTGCAGACGTCGTTAAGTCAGCCCTCTCATCTGCTCAGCTGAAACTAAGTGGGATGGCAGTAATAGCAGTTTAAGTTCTTTGGGTAACAAATGGCTCGGCTGGATGTTTTAATCTTTTAAAATACCGTTATTTAAAATGAACTTACTGCTTTACAAATTGTTCAAGTGCTGCACTGATGCTTTTGAAGTTTGGAATTTACTGCCAGGTGATAATTGCGTCGCATCAGGATGGTCTAGGGGCTCTACTTTCAGCTGAGCCAGGTTTGAATTACAGCTTGCTTAGTGTGCTGACCATCTGATTCTCTGTTAAACTTGTGAAACGCTTCAGGAAAATACAGAAATGATACCAGAAATGATCTAAAAAGGAAAAAAAAAGAGAAACCAAAACCCAGACCACACTTTACAAAGTTCATAGTTGTATTTTCCTTCTTTCACGTTCTCTCTGGAATCTTACAAGCGTGACCAGAATTGGAGAACACCGAAATCCTTATGCTTATGTTCTTTAAGGAAATACTTTTGTATCACTTCTTTGTAGAACTAGAAGCGATGTAATGTCTATATAAAAGTGAGGAACAGTACTTCAATTGAGCAAGCATCTGAAAATTTGCTGTTAGAACAGCTTTTTTTTATTGCCCCATCAAGACAAAAGTGTCATCCATCTTTTGACAAAACTCAGGTCAATAATCTGTGTATGCTTAGAATTCACTAAGTGTATGTAATTTACCCCATCTACAAATTTAAACAAAAGAAAAAAGCAGATCGGTTGCATTGAGCACTGTGCTTTGTGTTTGGCTCAATAAAATAATTTAAAAGTTTTTCTAAAGAGAAGAAGTTTTATTAACTTTCAGTAATTTTAACTCTGAAATGAGTAGGAAATGGAAAAAAAGCAAAGCAGTGAAAGGCATTTGCAGTTTCCAGCAGACCTTGCTGTCACCAGTAGGGCTTTGTATAGTGTTTAGAGTGAAGGTGAGAGTGAATCCTTATTTTCTGAGAGTTAGGGCTTTCAGGTTTCTTCTAGTACTTCTTTTTTTTCGTGTAAGACCTGTCTTTTCTGCTTTGAAAAAGTTGAAACAGCAGAATATTTAAACGTAAACGGTAAAGGGTTTATTTTTCTCATTCTTCTCAACACTTCACAAGTCTGCAAAGCCAACAGAGTTTTTCCTTTTTTGGCTCTAGTATGAGGATTGTACATCAACCTGGCCCAGCCTTGGCCGTGCTGTGAGCCAGGCGCCACTTCCCAGACACCTCTGTGAACCCCCAAACTTCTGCTTGTGTTGCTCCCCAACCTCAGGTGGTGATGGTGACTTCCTCCTCTAGCTGCCGTGGCAGTTTACAGGGAATGCTGAGTGAGTGTCTGCTGAGAGGAGTTAGATCCCTGAGCACTCATCCTCACCCAAGTGAGGTTTCGGGTCGTCCGCTCGAGCTGTTCTGGGGATCAAGCGTAGTCTCGGCCACCAGTTGCGTCACTCTGGGCTGCTGCGTTTAGGAGGGCAGGTGACAGGAATGAATGACATTTAAGTATTTGGTTCTAGTCTGCTCTCACATTGCATGGATTTTGGAAACTTCCAGGTGATCATTCTGAGAATATTTATCAGAAAATGAACCAACAGTGATGTCCTAGGACTTTGAGGGCCAGGGTTGCCAACAGGAGCTATTTATAGTCACATTTTCGTATGTTTAAAACAAGTTGTCGTCTTCTCAGGCTTTCTGGAGCTTTTTCATACAGAAAAAGTGACTTGGTTCTGGTTCCAGCACAACTTTAAGCTCCTAACCTGTCTTATTCCTGCATGAGGGGTGATAAAAAACCATCAGTGCCACCAGAGTCAGTTGATTTCCTCTGTGACAGAGGCCTCTTGGTTTGTCATCTTGTAACTGGACGAGCGTGTGCAAGGCACTCGTCACGTTTGTGTGACTGGTTTGACCAGTTCTTCCCAGCATCCTGTTGGGTTCTACATCCCAGAAGCATCACTTCATCTTGAGGTTGTGCGTGTGTCATCCAGGAACCCAAAACCAAAAGTGTGACAAGGGAACTGTCCGGTTGCCCTCACTTCACTGATGGCGGGTCAGGGTGGCAGAGAGCATCAATCTGTTCCTTTTCATCTACAAAATGTTTTTTTGGGTGGATTTTGAGCAGGTTTTTATTTGTAAGGTGGTAGTTTTCTATGAGTAGACTCAAAGGTTGTACATACATGTTCTCGGTGATGATTTCCTATGGGTTTCTGTAGAGGAACTGAAGCTCATTTAAAATGATTATTTCTTTTGAATTGACTTCTCTGGTCTCTCCAGCAGCACAATACGCTGCTCTTAAGCCCTCTTACAGTGATGAATCAGTAGTTAGTACAGTCCTTGTCTGCAAGGTCATTCAACAAGTATTGAGTGACGTTGGTACTTCCTGTATTGTTTCCACAGCTGAAAAAAAAAATGCGCAAAACTGACACAGATTCATCTAGACCTTCATGGATAGCATCTCTGATAGTTCACAAATGATGCTTTGTCAAGGAGCTAGTGAAGATAACTGTGTGCACAGTCGCAGTGGAGCAGTTTTTACTTCTTGATAGTCTTGGTAGCTATAAAAGTTCCTGAATGGGATAGGGAATGAGGAAAAAAAACCCATCTACTTGCTGTGCAGTGTAGAATGTCTCCTTTGGGCAGCAACAGTAACGCAACTTGAGTTTGAAGTTAGGAAGCAGATGCAGCCTTCAGGGTTGTTTTCCCTGTTTGCGTGTCTGTTACAGACCTGCTTTGTTCTGATAACACCAATTGCTCTGTGTGTAAGTAATATCGTACCTATTCTGCAGATGTTATCGCTTGTGTCTTGCTATGTTCTCCTTTTCTTTCCTTTCTTTCTTTCTTTTTTTTTTTTTTTTACATCATAGGGATATTTATAAACAAGAAATAGTTAAACTGACCTGCGGTCTTTTGTGACAAGTTGCTTCACAGTTCCTAAAAATTATTTTGATTAGTCAGCTTGTTAATATTTCTTTTATAAATACGTAAGAACCGATGTTGAGACAGCATTTTTGTGAGGACAGGGTTAGTATTATTTTTGCTGATGTCCTGCTACAGACAGAGAACGGAAGATACCTGCTCATCAGTAGTCAGTTGAAAGTTGCACTCTTTAATGCAGTTTTGAATTGAGAGAGTATTTTCTAACTTTTGGGAAGTGTTGCATTGATTCCCTCTGGGAAGCTTTATTTTTCAGTTGTAGCTTTGGCTTGCCTAGGCTTCTAGAAAAAAACAGAAAGAAATCAGTTCTGTTTCTTCCCTGTTATTATCGACAGGATTGGGAGGCAGTGAAATTCTGAAAATTTCCATTTGATTTCACTGCTTAAATATTCTCGGTACAGAGCATATTGAACTCCATTCTCGGGACTAGAACAAGCATTATACCAGAGACTGTTCCTCCAGGTTGTGCTGCTTAGTCATCTTTTTTTCCCCTTCTGTCAGTGTTCGTCATTAAGAGGCACGTTTGGAAGAAAAGCCTCTGGCCAGCAGAAACGTTACTTTTCTCTCTGTCATTCCTACTTTGCTGTATTGACTCTTAAATAGGAGCGTATAGGTTTGTGGCTGGTGGGTGTCATTCTCTTTCCAGAAGTGTTCACTGGAACAGTCAGCTGGGATGTGGGGTTTCCCCAACAAGTAAATGCCCACTACGAGATTAGGCAATGGTAGTACTTGCAGGGCTTCTGCTTTCTTGTATTTGTTCCTTTGGTAAGATAGGATTGTAAGTCCCTCTTCTAGGATAAACTCTGTGGCACCGTAAACACATCTTTTAATGCCTCTGTTAGATGTGTGTGGGGAGATATCTCCCCATCTTCCACGCCTGTTTCCTTCCTTCTTTAACACAACACCATTCAGTAAATTCTTTCTTGTGGAGTACAGCCTCTAGAATTCCTGCTGTTGGAGAATTTGGAGTTGTAACAATAACCTATTGAAGGAACGATTTGGTAATTAATCCAAGCTATTCAACATTAATTTAACAGTTTTTAGTTTGTCTGTTTGTTAGCACTAGGCTATTTAGCTAAATATCCTTCCAGATGAAGTTAAAAAGAGGAATGAATTTGCAGCTTAGAGCGTAATGAGTTCTTTTGACGTGACCACTGTCATAGTACCAAAGTATCCATAGCCAAAAAACGTGCTCTCTTCCCTACTGCTTGTATTTATGAAATCCGTGATATATGGCACTGTACACTGAAAAAAGAGTCTATTAAAGCCTCTAGGACTAACCTCAAAAGGTCATGAATAGGGTGACGATAATATATATGATACTTCGGTGATGTAGATTTTCCTTAAAAGCTCTGTTCTTTCAGTTAGAGAAAACAGAGAGAAATGTCAGGAAAAGGCTTGTAGGAAGACGGCTGCTTTTGAGGCACGGGGTAAAACTTGTCCTGATTCAGGTATGAAACTGGGAGTAGGACTGAAAGCGTGACTGCCGAGCTCTGAAAGCACACTCACGATTTCACTGGCTCTGGCTCTAAGGGGTGATTAGGGAAACTTAATTATTCAGCATTAATTATTTTTTCTTTTTTTTTTTTCTTTTTCACCCCACAGTGTTTTATCCGTGGAAGTGAAATATAAGTTTACAAAGTTGATAATTCTGCAATTGCAGTTACATTTTGCCATCTAGAATTGCCTCTTGTTGGATGGGAGCATCTAATGAGTGGCTTTCCAAATTCCAAGTTAACTTGCATGGTTGTTGTAGATGAGGAAAGCAGAATATCTCGCACAGTTCTTCATTGTCATAATTTGCTTAGTTGTCCAAATTTAAATAGCTTAGCGTGTTTTACTAGTGTATTTTACTTAAAATCTTATAAATACTGAGAGTTATCTTTTGGGGGTGGAAAAAAATGTGTACGTCATCTGGTTTATGAAAGTTTTGCTTGATTTCTTTCTCTACTGTACTAGTTCTTAATTAAATAGATAGAGCTTCCAAAATTGAAGATAAACTACACTGATCTTATTTATTTACTTGTGTATTGCCAGGTACCAGGTTCTGTTCACTTTTTTCAATAAAGTCACCTCTTGCCAGTTGTTCTCTAAAACGACTATTTATGAGAAATGAGTACTTTGACTCTTCTGAAGGCTAATGGTAGTGATTTGCTTTTAAGTCTATTCAGAACAATGAGGAATGGCACACACTCTAGGGTGCAGAGAACATTTAAAAAGCAAAGGAAAGTACCTCAAACCAGCCAAACCATCCTAAAATCTAAAAATATGCCAAAGAAATATTGTTATTTGTCAGACTGGTCAGAGGAGCTGACGCGTGATGCGTTTGGAGTAAATAATGGACCTCAAACTTCAAATGGGCCTTGTGAATTTATTTTATTTTTGTTAATGTAAACTTGTGATAAGATTGGACTTCAGAAAGTTTTGAAAATATTATTAACTTCTATAATTAATTAGGCATATAAGTATCTGCTATTCTTAAAACCCCACGGTTTTGGAGTGGGAGAAGTGAGTTGTTTCGTGTATCCAAGAATTATAATGTAACTCACTGAGATAATTCAGTAGTGGAGCATACCACAGCGGTGTCTCTGCTCTGAAGACGGAGGAAGCTTAAAGCTTATCGTAAGCTTGCTTAATTAAATTGGTATTCATACCCTTTTTATATAGTTATTATTGATTTTCGTATAAGATTATGAGAATGTGGCTGTTCTTTTTAGCTATTTGACCAGTAAGTGCTTTTCTTGCTGCAGCCAATCTATGTTTTTGCTAACAATACACATATATTTGATAGTCACGCTAGCTCAAGAGATTATTTTTTTTTTTTAGTATGCCAAAATTACTATACTGATATGCACAACACTTGAAACTTTTTTAAATTCACTACTGGACAAAGCATGTTTCAAGTAGTTTGAGTACAGAGTGGTATTTTGCACTTTGACCCCATACAAATAAACTTTTACCTTACTGGAATGCCAGACTGCAGCCACCTGGTCTCTGCTCTTTGAAAAGGGCTTGTTCACGCGGCTCGGACAGCGGGATTGGAACGCGTTCGCTTTCCTTCTCTGCAAGGAAATTTTCATGAGAAGGTTTTATTTAAACTGAAGAGTAGATCTTTCTCGGGCAGAGCTTGCAGTAGCCTCATAGCATTCTAGTTTTTTTTCTGCTCTGTATTAATGGGAATTGGTGGAACTTCCCTTTCACTTACATGGGGTTTTAAGAGAACAGGGTTGTCTACTAAGTATTCTTTATAAATTGGTCAGACTTACAGTTGCAAGTCTCCAGTACTCCCAGTCTGTTGGTAGCACACTTTTGATAGTGTAGCAAAAACTATCACACGTTTGTTTTTCTTTCCATTCATTTGTCTTGTCCTGGGGTTGTGCGTAGCAGGAGGGAGGATTAAAAGGTAGCATAAGTAAAGAATAAATGGATAGAGTGGAAAAAACCCAGAATGCTAAGATTGGTAGATAATAGTAACTGGTGTGCAGCCAGTAGCTATGGTTTGAAACGTGCCGTGTGTTGATAAGAAGGATGTCTGAATTTGACCGAGACTTGCATCCAAAAGCCTTACTTGAATCTCTGTGCGAAAATGTGATCAGTCCTTAGGCTGAATCTGAATATCACCCTGCATTGTCCTTGTGAACTAAAGAAGTACTTAAGTGGAGGTCCTGAAATCATCTTTTAGAGAATATTCTAGGGTTTGAGATAAGGGGTAAATTTATTTTGTCAGCTTGGGAAAGATCCGATCATTTTGTGCCCATGTGTTTTCTTGGCTTTGCACTAGTTTTTGATGATGGTGACGAAAGGACCTTGAGACGAACTTCGTTATGCTTGAAGGGAGAAAGGCACTTCGCAGAAAGTGAGGTAGGAAAATGATGGACATACAATAAAAATGAAGTACTTAAATTATTATTATTATTTTCATAAGAAGAAGAAATTGCAAACTAACTTTATTTCTTCTTTTTCCGTGTAGACACTTGATCAACTGCCACTAACCAATCCAGAGCACTTTGGAACTCCAGTTATTGGGAAGAAATCTAATAGAGGAAGAAGATCGTCTCTTCCTGTGTGAGTTTTGATAGTGCCCTGTTGCTTTCCTTTCTTTTTGTGTCCTTTGCTAAAACTGCAGTAGTACCACGGAAGCTGTAGTGGTCTGAATGCTCTGTCTTGTGAGTCTGTGCACGGTCTCACGTAATTCAGTTCATGCAGACATGTTCACATGTTGGCAGTGTTCTGATACTGATATTTTTTTTTTTTTGCTTGTAGTAGCTTTAAGAATGTTTATGCTTCTTTCATATAATAGGAGCTTATGTGTTAGGAAATTAGAATTTTTAACCTTCTTTATACTGCACAAAGTAGGGAAAAAAAGGTGCTTTTGAATTTCTGGGGTAGAGATCGTTTGTCTTTGTTTCTTGTCTGTGCACAATCAAAGCCTAATTGATGCCTCCAGTTCCAGCATGACGCCGTTGTAAAATACTACTACTTGGAAAGAATTTTCACAAATTCCCTCTTACTAAGTAAGTGCACTTAATATTTAAGTGTATTGCAAGCAATTTCAGCTTGTAGAATTCTAATTTTGGTTTTGAAGCTTTGCAGAACAGAGAGAAAGATCTGGTTGTGAGCTGTGTTTGCTTTCAAATATTAACTTCAGACAAGAACTTTAAGAGACTGTATGTTCTGATAATTTAGTACTGAAGACGAAAAGGAGGAAGAAAGTAGTGAAGAAGAGGACGAAGACAAAAGGCGTCTCAATGATGAACTGCTTGGCAAAGTTGTGAGTGTGACTTGTAATTCTGAGAAGGCAGACTGGTATCCAGCTTTGGTAAGTTGCTTAAGACATCGACATCTCTAGGGTCGTACTGCTCTTATCTTCTTAGGCAAAGGTGTCATCTGATCTATTATGTTGTTTGGACAGAGGTTTTTCTGGATATGATGGTTTGCAAACTTCACCGCTTCCTGGCAAAGTGGCGAATGTAGTGAGGCAAAGCTCTGCTAAAAATACTTGTTCAAAATACAAATTTTCTACACTACCTATGAAGAGTAGGAGAGCAGAGATTAGTGTTTCTGTATAAGTTACAGTTTTATGACTCTTAAGTATTTCAGAACTACACATAAAACAGTAGGTATGTACCAGTATTTTTCTTCTAAAAATAAGACACCTTAGGACTTGCACTCCTAGGCAATTTGAGCAACTAGATTTATGAATTTTAATTGCAGTGGAATTTTTATCTTTTTTTATTTAATGATTACCTTTTTCCTTAGACTTCCAATTTTATGAAATACTAGTTCCTTTCATGCTTGTGTTTGCATAAATGGCCAGTTACTCTAGCAGAAGGTGTTGGTTATTGTTTTTATTTGGCTGTCAGTATAGGATACAGCTGTTCAGTGCTGTTGCTGATAATAAATATATATTAAAGTCAAGTACAGGTAGACTTGTACTGTAAAGGTAGACACTTTGGAGATTCTTCATATTCACAGAAAAGTTTATGAATGCATATTAAAAGTTGCTTTCTTTGGTAAGCTTTTTTGGTATTGTTAGACAAGCTCAAAACACATCTTTTGTCATCCGTCAGAAATATGTTTGCTTTAGAAAAATAGTCATTTGGAACATTTAGCAGGCAGGTTTGATTCACTGTTTTTTGTAGATCTCGTTTACTTAGCTCAATATTCTGTCGTCCTTTGAGTCTTAGGGTTGGCTGGAATGATAGCTGTTACAATCTTGGAAGAGAGTTTAAGATTTTATTTCCCTGCGTGAATCCAGGATCAAAAGATAACTAAGTGCCCAGGCCAGCCGCCTTCTCTTTCTTGAAAGGGCATTATGGTGTGACGTAGGGTGAATAGTTGACACAGACTTCTCCAGCTTTATGTATCTCAGTTTAAAATGTGAAATGTGGTATTGCTGTACATGTTCTGATTGCTCATTTACTAGTAACAGATTTTGATTTCACGCAGTTCTAACCAGGGGATTAAGTTTCTGGATGCCATGTACCTGTTCTGTTCTCTGCTGCCTGAGAAGCAGCCTTATCTTGATTTTGGGGGTAAAACTTCTGGCTCGTGTAAATGGGGTGGCAGAGCTTCCACAGAGTCCTTACATATCCAGAAGTTCATCTGCATTTAACATTTTCTGCAATGTAAAATGGAACCTTGGTCTCTTTGTGGGAGTGCAAATACTGCAGCTGCATTTTTATCAACTTTTTAGACTTAGAGATGATACTGCTGTGGAAGGATGCCCTGGATTCCGCGCTGGCTTGTATTACCTGCACCTCAAAAAGAAACACAAACCTAAACAATCTACTTACCTCTGGCTTTGAATGCCAAAGATCAGATGCTGGCATAAAATAAGTAGATCTGTGACTTTAAACGGGTGTTGTGTGAACTAGAGAAAAAAGGCAGAGTGAATAAACAGTGACCCTGGTGTCACCTGGGTAGAGTAGTTTTGAGTTTACAAATGAAACTGCAAACTTTTCTGGCTTGTTCATAAGTTAATAACTTGAGATAAACTGCTTCTTGAAATTTGTCCTTGTTGGCCTCAGTAATATAAATGGGAGTAGGTTTCTTTTCTCCGAACTGGAAATTATGATAGAAGAAACAGGAAGAGAGCAGTTTTCCTGCTGTCATCTTTCTTTCCTTTCAAGAACAGCTTTGCTTTTTTTTTTTTTTTTTCCCCCCGTATAAAGAGTGTTTTATTTGAAACTTCAGGTTGTGTCTCCCAGCTGTAACGATGATGTCACAGTGAAAAAGGACCAGTGTTTAGTTCGATCCTTTGCAGATTCCAAATTGTAAGTATTAGCTTACTCTCATTGGATGTATGTGGGAGATAAATGCAAAACTGATTACGTCTTGCTTCTGAAGACATTATTTCTGGCAATAGGAAAGGGTACAGTGCTGGGTGTTGTTGGTTCCACACGTTTGTTGATCATAGTCCATTTCCAGCTAACTACTACTGTGCTTACTCACCCGCCTTTACTTTGCGTGTTCCGATTGAGTTCATTGGATTCTGGTGTTTCTTCATTTAAAAAAAAAGAAATCATCAGTTTTGAAAAAAAAAAAAAACCCAAAACAACCCAACAGGTGTGAACACTTGATTCCTCCTGTTCTTTGAAGTATGACTTTTGGTTCTCATTATTTCCCTTAATGTCACGATTATTAGGTCTTTATGGGTTGTACTGGTTTGGATATCTGATTGACTCCTTACCTCCTGTGCCCAGATGTCCGTTGCTGTTTAAATAGCAAAGTTTACAAGTGTTTCATCTACTCAATAAAAATGTGAATGTAAAGTGACTGGTTTTAATTAAAGTTTTCACTGAGTCTGAACCAAGATTCCTGCAAAATGAAAGAAAGGTCCTTTTAGTCCACCCACCCAAAAGGGGGAGAGGGGGTGGAGAGAGAGAGGGATGTGTTTCTTACTTCAGGAATGATATGTTCAAAAGAGTACAAAGGCTGTTTTTTAAAGCTGTTTCTTTTTATTCCTCTTCACCCTTACTTCTCATGCATCTGTCTCAACATATTGTAACTAAAAACTTCCTTGCCGAGGGCTGGCTGTCACCCCTCTTTCTCTCTTTCTTTCGATGTGAACAATTTGAGACTTTTATTTTTTTTTTAATAGCTGTGATTTTGAGGAGGGTGCAAGTACTTGATTACTGAAACATATTTCAAGTAACCGAAGACTTAATTTGTTTTGCCCTCTTGATGTAGACATGTATCCTCAGCTTTCTTAGATGAGTCTGGTTCTGTATGTACTGAAGGAAGAATGTTACTGGAAAAGCATGCAGACTTGCTCTGTTTTACTTTCTTTTCCCCCGTAGTCTTATGGCTTTAACTTCAGAAAATGGCGGCCTCCAATTCCTGAGGTTTTACTCCAGTTTTTCTGAAATAATGAAGGAAGAAAAAAAAAAAATCTTAGAATAATAACTCACTTGTAAGGCTTTCCTTGCAGGTTGGTTAGCATTTCTATTGTAGTAATTTCATAACTGACTATTCGGTATCATTTTAGAACAGAGCAGCTTCCATATAATGTGCTATGAGGACACTTTTGTAATTTAAAAATCAACTATTTATCAATGCAAATATGTGAATTTGGCGTCACTGTTCTTCTGTGCTAGCAGAAATGTGTTTTGAAAATAGAGGGCTTGTTTCTTTCATCATAGCTGGATTGCCATTTTGGGCAGCAACTGTTGATCGATGCGAACGTTTTCAATTTAAAAATGTTTTTTTGCATACCTATGGTATTTTACCTGTGCAAACCTGTGCAGGTTAAGCATTTAAGATAAAGAAGCGTTACAAACTTTTGTTAATTACTTAATTACAAGGGATCTTTTAGTGTCTGAATCGGAAAGAAAGACTAGAAACATACTCTGGTTTTGAATCTTGTATTAGGACCTACTATAACAAGTGCCTTATGCATTTAGTTGTTAGAAAGCACCTTGCAAGTGAATCATAAATTTTGAAAATTTTAACATAGTAGTTTTTCTAAGATGAGTGCTTGCTTTCCTGTGATATAAAAATAACAATGGAACCTTATTCTTTTTCAGTTACTCAGTAGCAAGAAAAGACATTAAAGAACTAGATGTTCAAAACTTACCAAAACCCGAGTCTTCTCCTAAAAAAGGTAAATAAGAATAAAATCTGGGTGTTTTTTAAAAAAAATTGATCTCGGGCAGTAATACCTATAGCTTTTGCAGAGAAATGATGGTCTGTTGATTTCTGATAATTGCTCTTAAATATTTGCAAACAAGTTAAAAAGTGATAAATTAGGCAACCTTTGGGTATAACTTACTAAACTTATTAAAATAGCACCTACCAGAAGTCGTGTTTATTTGATTTTTAGTTCCTTCTTTTGATCCACTCCAAATTTGTGAAAAGTGAATAGAATATTTTCAAGGTAGTATTTGAAATGGACAATGGAATATATAGTTACCTCTCTTAACACCAAAATTTTGTGCTGTTGCTCAAAACACTTTGTCTTTGCATTAAAAATACCAAAACAGCAAGATGTGAACTTTATTAGAACAGCCTGCTTGTGATTAATGCTTGATTTAAAAGTATAATTGCAGAGGGATGGATGATGTGACTACAATAATCCATGTTTTTAGTGAGCTTGTAAAAGGCCAGATTCTCCCTTCAATGTAAATAATTCTTGTAAATTCAATGTAAAAACTTCTAGTGTTATTTTTCCCAATCGATCAGGCCTCAAATCACAAAATGTAAGGAGAAATAATTAAAATTCATAATAAAAACTAACAACAAAAATCTCCCACTCAGCAACTCAGTAACATTATGGAACAGCTCCTTAACAAATATTCGATATGATACTCACAAATGAGAGCTTGAGGGGGTTTTGATTGATTCATCTAATGGTTCATAATTTCTCATATACTTTCCTCTTAACTTTCATAGTACAAAAACTTCAAAACAGCTGAAAAGTGTTAAGATGTCAGGTTTAAGATAAATTAAGAAAGGGGTGTTTCTTCACGCAGAACGTAATTGGTTTGTGACATTCATTGCTGTGAAGGAGTGTCGTGGAACCAAAGGTACTCATGCTTTCGAAGAGTTCAGACAGATTTCTGGAGGTTACGCTATCAGCAGCTTTTAAAAAGTCCGTTTTCTTCCCCGGCAACACTGTTCATGGTTTATTGCAACATGTCTTTTGGGTCTTTTTCTGGTTCAACTATATTAAAGTTTTTTATTGTGTCTGGGGGGCAGATTTTGGGGTTATCTGGGTTTGGTTTGCTTTGTCGTTTTCATCCTTGGAACACATCTTCGAGGAAAAGAATTTAAGGTATTCCCATTGTATGAGGGCAACTTCTCCTTGCCCTGTCACTCCCTTACTCACTAGTGTATCTTTCCTCTGTTCCAAACATTAATGTAACTCTCTCTAGGGCAGTGCTCTTCACAAAACTTTTGATTTTTTTTTAAATTTAAACTTTTAAGACATGAAGATATTTTGAGAAGAACCTAGCTGATGGGTTTCCTTTTTTAAAATAGCTTTAGTACAGTTTTGCGTTTCGTACAGAAACGGAACAGGTCATAGTTGCACAGAATGTGTGTGCGTAAGCGTAGGTGCTGATCTTCGTACTGCTTGCACACATGGGTGTAAATCTGAGTAGTGTTCATGGGGACCTAGAAAACAACTGGGTGTGTTCTCAACTCTAAACTCCTGGAGTTGCTGATACTCGTTTTTTTTTTTAAATTTGCGAGTCTCAAAATGTACAGTGTGAAAGCTGAGTGCTTAAGCTGAAGTATGTATTTTGTTACGTAATTCCATTTTTGCTTTCAACCAAGATTGTGATTTACGACTGTGAGAAAGAAATTAAAAATGCTTTGTGGCTTTGAATTCTATGGATGAGGTAAAACTTTTCTTCTGTAGGGCTACAGGAGGCAAGTGCATTTCTCAACACAAAGTGTGTTCCTCGGAACTGGAAAATGGACATAAGTGAAATTCTGGAGTCCTCCAGCAGCGATGAGGAAGAGGGAGCTGCTGCAGAAACTGATGAAGAGGAGGAAAAGAGAGAAGAGAAAACCGAAGAAGTAGTGGTAAGTGTGGGAAATTTCAGTCGTTCTTCAAAGATAATAAGTTGCGTGCCTGAAGATCCTGCACTTGCCAACATTTTACTCTGAGGCGTAGCTTATTCACTTCAACATCTTTTGAAATGTGTTCATCCTCCCTTTGCCACAACCGTCTATACCGGGATTTGCAAGCAGTGGCAGATTACTTCTTATTATCCAGTGCAGAAATTGGAGATAAATCTCAGAAATTAAGAATTCAAGGCAGGGAACAGTGATAGAAGGAATCTGGGTCAAAAGGAGAGACATGAAAAATTGATGCTGAGCCTAACAGTAGTAATCCGACCTTAAGTAAAGGCAACTTTGTATTTTTTTTTTTTTACTTGATATGTAGCTTATTTAAAAAGTAACTTGGTTTCACCGTAGTTTGATTTTTCTGAAAAAGTATTGAAGTAGTAAATTGAATAGAAGTATGAGCTAATGCAAGGTGCCTGTTAAAGCTGTTTAGTACCTAAAACACTATTTAAGAGCCATAGAGGAGTTGTCTTTGTGTCAGGGTTTTTTTTGTGGGATTTTATGAACACTGATATCACAGGTTGGGAAGGCTACAATGCGGATGGTCTTTCTGCTATTTACAGCAGAATATTTTTCCTCACTGGAATAGTTTGAGTGACTCCTTTTCCGCAAAGTTACCAAAACCTCATTTACAGAATTTCCTTTTTTCATTTGTGACAGCTGCTTTTAACCTCGATATTTTATTTAGAAGAGGGGCGGGGGTGTGGAGGGTGAGGGAGGCGTGTTTGGTCGTGTGGACCGGTTGAATTTGTTCCTTTGCCATTCTCGGGAGGAAAACCCCGGGTGAAATTGTGTTCTCTGAGGAACACCGTTTCACCGTCTTACTCCCCTTTCCAAAAAAATAAAAAAATAAAAAGCAAAAACCGCCAACCCTCCGGGCGGTTTGCGTGAGGCCCGGCGCGGAATGGCCGTTCCCGCTCTGAGGCGGCCTGTAGCGTTGCCGCGGCAACGGGCGGTTGGGCGCCATGGCGCAGGCGCGGGGCGGGCTGAGGTGAGGCGAGGCGGGGGGGGGGGCGCGGCGGGCGTTGGAGCCGAGGCTTGGCCGCCGGCCAGGGGGGAGGTTTGCCAGAGGCTTTGAAATGGGCTGTCTCTTTTCTTTGCCTTTCATGTAATGCCCGATCTGTTCTCTAGCGTTATTATTAACCATATCGTTTAATTTTTTCAATATCTATCTGTGTATGTGCGGGGGAGAATGTAAGTAATGCCGTGTAACTGCGGACGCCGCGCAGGGAGAAGGGGGAGCGAGGAGATATTTGGAAGCCGGGCTGAAATATGTGCGGGCAGCGGGCAGATTTAGATAGAAAGGAAGTAAAACCCATCTTACGTTTGAAAGAATGCAGCTCCTAGGTAAGGATTCCGCGTCTCTAAAGCTTGCCGTGGTAGCGCGGTCGCGAAGAACTGCGGGTTTGGACTTGGGTTGCTGAGCTGGGAGCTGTCTGGTGGAGCGTGCGGCCAGGGTACATCTTTCCAGGTAAAAAACAAATGAAATAATAATAAAAAAAAGACAATAAGGATCTATTTTTAGGTGCTGATTTTACGCCTTGATACCAGCGTTCTGGAAAATGGAGTGGATGTCTGTGTGAGAAGAATGATACAATTAGATAACTCTAAGGGTAAATGTGTGCAGCGTATAAAATCCTCTGGGTTTTTTCCTCTTTGCAGTGGAAAGGACTGAATAGGCCACATTTTGCAGGGTGTGAACTGTTGCAGTCTGTGTTGGTCTGTTCGTATTAACGTTGGTTAAAATTGCAGAGTATCAGTCGCTAAAAATCAAGGATTGCTATGCTGATTTTCTAATATCCATTTTTAATATGATTTCTCATCGCTATTTCATAAAAGTGCGGTGTGATTCAAACAAAGAAGGGGGAGGGGGGAGCTTGGTAGTTTAAAAAAACAAAAAAAAAGGCGTTCCTGTGAAAAAATAAATACAGGTTATTTTTAAAGAATAATCTAATGTAGAGCAATGAAGCAAAGGATACCAGACACATAGATGTGCTTACAGGAGAAGCTGTAGAATCCATTATTTCCAGGTGACAAGTAGGCATGTAAAACAAGGTGAGCATCTTCATGTTGAAGCTATGTAGCAGAGGATAGATATTAATATTTTTAGATTATGTCACAGCAGAATTGTCATGCCGACCCATTAAACCAATTCCTAATTCAACTGTTACAGTACATATTCTTATTTTAATTGTGGGCCATTCTAGAAATTGCAATTAGAAAGCATTTAGGGAATTTATCATAATTTCTTTTTTCTTTTCCCTTAGAAAAGCAGTAATACTGGTTGCAGAGAGAACCGACAAGTGAATGATTTTTTTTTTTTCTTTTATTTGACTACAGATGTGGAATTAGTCAAATTTTGCATTTACATTTTGCAGACTTTCTCCTTTCTTAAGCTCAATAATAGCTTCTGCTCATCCTCTCCTGGAATTTTCTTAGTGGCCTTCTTGTTTTAGAGCTGCAAATTGTTACATTACTAGAGATGGGAGGAAGAATTTTGAAATTATCTTCTTCCCTCCCCCCCATCTTCTGAAATGCACAGCAGCTTTGCTGTCAAGGCCTGACCAGCTGCTGGCCAGCCGTGATAGACCTTCATTAAATCAATCAGGTGGACACAGACCTGCTTAATATATAATAAAAGGATAAAGTCAGTAGGAAGAGTCAATTCTGGGAATGGAAAGGATCTTCTTTTTCAGAAGTTGGATCATTTATAGTGATAATGGAACAGGAAGATCTACTGCAGCTGGTGATAAAAGATCCTACCATTTTTCTAGTAACTAGGTTAAAATCTGTAATTTTGTTTTGACAGAGACTGTCTTTCTACTTGTGCTGCCTTTCGTGACTTCTTAAAGAGCGTGGTAGGGTTGGTCCGATAAGTTTTCCAGGCTTTACCTGGTTGTTCTTTGATGGCTTTTGCAAGCTAAGGCGTGGGAAGCAATATGGTGGTGGGAGATGCTGGTCCTCCTCCTTGCTGCCAACTCACTTGTGTGGCCCAGAGTTAATTACAAAGCAGGACCGTGTGGAAATTGCTTGTTATTGACTTTACCAGGGACTGTTACAGTGAGTTGCTCGGCACGTTCAAATGGTTGGATTTTTGGCAGTAAGTGCAATTTATGGTGCAACTGAGGATTGCTTGTCATTCACAGCGTGAGATTTGAATAACAGAACAGGTATTGCTTGTGTCCTAAAAAGTGAAAAAAGCTGCAGGTAATATAGAAAAAAAATCTTTATCAGATGAGAATACGGGCTGCCCAGGGAGGTTGTGGAGTCTCTTTCTCTGGAGACATTCAAAACCCACCTGGACACGTTCCTGTATGACCTACTGTAAGTGATCCTGCTCTGGCAGGAGGTTGGACTAGATGATCTTTTGAGGTCCCTTCCAACTCCTGACATTCTGTGATTCTGTGAGAATTTAAAGAATCACTCAATTGGTTTGAATCTAGATTAAAATTTAGATATTGCTTATGGTTCTTACCCAGTTTTCAACATGTCAAAATAAGAGATTTAACTGGGTTTTGAGGGTACATTTGGCAGTTAAAGAATGCATTGCAGCTAAAAGGAGAGAGAAAATCTGAACTACGGTATCCACATAGAAACAGAAGCCTTTGGAACGTTACCTGTTTTTTATTACAAATCAGATTATATACACTACTGTATTTGCTTGTATTTATTTTTTTCTGTTAGGGAGGAAATCATCCCTATCCATTTCTCAAGATTAAATAGCCATATGTTCCCCATTTTACAAGGGAATGTGTAGGAAGCGTTTGGTTTTGCTTCTCAGTCTTCCTGTAGGCCATTCTGGTGCCAAAAGAATCAAGATTTTTAACATGCAGTTACTTGAAATGTATTTTCAGTTTGTATTCTTAATAGATACATTGAATGAGATCAGAGTAGTAGTAAGGAATTTGTCCTTTAGGATCTGAAATTTGAAAGTTTCAAAATTGTATCTTTTTGTAATATCAAGAGCTGGAAAAAGGGATTTCTGTCTTACCTGTAGAATTGGTAACCGCCATCTTGGAGAGACTTTTCCAGCTTATCTGTGTCACTTGAATAGTTCTTTAACTTGTTTCTCCCTCCCAATGAAACATGCAAAAAATATTCAGAAAAAATAGTTTTCGCTAGTTGATCTCCGTGCCTCTCATTGACGAAAGAGTTGTAACACCTCCAGGTTTATGCGCAGAAGAATTTTTATTTGGTTTTCGTTTTGACAGCCGTGGGATGGTTGTATGTGTGGCATGTTTACTTATGCATTGAATTTTTTAGGGTTCTTGCATTACAGCAGCGTCAAGAAACCTTGGTCACAATCGCTTTACATTTTTGAGCAGGGAAAATGCCAGAAGCGTTTGCTGAGGGACCTATTCTGCAAATAAGCAAGGATTTCCGTTCTCATGATAAGTCATTGCCATCTATTTTATTAGTACTGAGTTCATAAAGGAAGGATGAGTATGTGAAATCCGTGATATGTTTTATGATCAGTAGGTACATATTTAAATATTTACATTTTGGTTCAAAGTAGTTCTTGCTTCCCGTGTAGTCTTTAAGGGATGGTGGGAGACTGCCTAAAATGATACCCGAAACGTCCATTTCTTTTGCAGCCTATCTATATTTTAAGATAACATCGGAAGAGGTGACTCCAAAAAGTTAAATACAGGAATACAGTAATGTCAAAAATAATGAAGCATAGAATCCAGAAGCAAATCGTTTAGTTACATATATTAAAAAACCCTCAGCAGCTGTGATACGGAATACACAGAATATCATTTAAAACAATTGCTAAGCATTGATTAGCTAATCATTCTTCTCATGCAGACATTTGTAGAAGTTTTGGCTGTTCTAAAGCATGGCCTGCATCATACCGTGCACAAATGTTCTTTACAGAGGTTTTCTTGCTCACAATTTTGCGCTAGCAGCATTCTCAGGATATTCCTCAAAGAATACTGCAAGTTGTAAACTGAGGCGCAGCTCTCGCCCGGATCGTTGTTGAACGTGGTTGAATTTCTGGTTCCTGTTGGTAGGAATGAATGCCTTAAGACCGCTCTCATCTCCGCATGGTGTAAAGCTGTTAACTTGTTGCAATCAGTTTAATTCTTTTCATTTCCTTAATTAGTGTTCAAACTTGGCGTCAGAAATTGAATACGTAAGTGGTAAAAATGCATTTGAGTACTCTGAAGCAACAAAATTACGTTCCCGCTAATTCTGGCAGCTTGTCTCGATCATACGCTTTTCTAAAGTCCAAATCCTGTACGCTTTGTTCTTCCCCTTAGCTTTCATTTATTTCACAGAACAGTTTATGGCATTGTTGGTCTATTAATAACATAAAGGAAAGATCTGTCCCTGGTATCTTAGCACCGTACTGATTGAGTATGTGGTGTACGTGCTTGTAAGTAGAGCTTTTTTTTCCTGTTGTTTTCTTTTTTTTTGGCAAGAGAAACTATTTCATCCCTTGTGCTCCCACTCAGCTCTAATCCACAGAATCTTGAATATCTTTCTGTAGGATAAACGACGAGTTGGGATAAGAAAGCTGTATTTTTGTTTAAAATTACGCGGAAGATCAAGGCAAAACTCACGGTGAACGAAGTGGCTTGAAACCCAAGGAAGCAAAGCCAGTGACAAGTTTTCTGCAAGATTCTGTGTATTGCACGTTGTGCTTATTTGCTGACTGTTATTCTCAAAATAATTTTACAAAACACTTGAACGCTGTTAGTATTACTTGGAAGGCAATAAGAAATTGAATTGAGAAAAGAGTGTGTCCCATATACAGAGATCCTGTGTTCATTGTTGATTTCATTGTTTTCCCGTTTACCGTGTTCTCTAACTGATGTGTCCTGCCAGTCAGAAAGAAGGAAAAAAATCTCAAGCCCCTAAAATGTTGACTTTTTAATTACAGATCTCTAAGATGCCTCCCTGCCTTTTTTTTTTTTTTTTTTTAAAGAAATCCAGCCTCTCACACTGAGATGGGAAAGACTTTTCTCATTTAGTTATGGGCATTGTCTGAACAACGGAAAGGTCTCACGTTAGAACTCCTGCCACTTAAAAATTTCATCTTGTTTCGCCTCTCACTTGGATAATCTTTGGATACAGTCTCCGTTTTTTGCAACATCTGCATAAGAAAAAAGTGAAATGAAGAGACAGAACTCTGTTAAGAAAATTGGGTTTGAGCAATTGTCACAACAAACTTGCTTTTACAGCCAGTCTAAAATGAGCATAAACTTCTGGTCAGGAGGAGTGAGTTTTGGAGGGCAGCACTGTTGCCCCAGTGCTTGGTGGAGAGAAGTGCTGGGAATTTTAGCTCTCCCGGTCACTCCCTGATGGTGATCACGGGTTGTGGCATCAATATTTTTCGGGTGTTTTCTTGAATTTGGGTGCAGGTTTAAGTTTGCTGGTAGAGCAGCTTAGGTGGTGGTTGGTTGATTTAAAATAGAACTCAACTGTAACGCAAAGCAGTAGACGCTCCTGGGAAGTCAGCGTGTGGAGTTACAAATAGATAACTGTGATGAAAATTGACCTCTCATAAAAACCTGTGTATCCTAATGTTGCAATAAGCATCTCTATGAAGGGTTAGTCTTTCTCATTTCGACCAGTAGCAAAAAAAACAACAACTTTGAAATAGCCAATACATGATTTCTTCCTTGGTGACAGTTCTTCAGGACTCGTTGCAGTCACCTTTTGGAAGGATTTGGTGTCTGCTCTGGCATCGGTACCAGGCACGGCTCAGTCTCTCTCTGTCAAGGGGTGCCAGCCTGGCTCATGCACCATCATCAGAGCAGGTACAGGATTTGGGATGTCTCACACAGGTGGATGAATTTTGCAGTGTGGTTTTATGACTCCATTCTATAAGTACGTAGAAGCTTTTAATCTTTGATTTTTTTGCTTTTCTTCAATGGAACATACTTGATGTCAGTGAAATGGTTAACGTTCTGTCTACAGGAGGGCTATTTCTAACCTACATTTCTGCTGTTCTGACCTACAGTTCTGGTTTGGCCTTATGCCCACATAAAAGAAATGGCTTGAATTTAACTATTCAGAAGTATTTCTGAATGTTTACTCGTATTTAGATATATTTAGTTTGCATAGTTTGAGTCGTCTTGCATTTAATCAGTGAACACTACAGTAGAAGGTAGAAATTTCTAGATCTTGAAGTTGGTTCTCAGTCGAGAGAAGGAGAAAAAAACCCTGTGGTTTCTATAGCAATAATTCACTTGCTAACCTGGAAGAACATACTAATTCTGTAGATAACTGTTTCTCTTTATATAATTCTTATACCATGCAACGTGAGCAAATGGCAACTGGTACTATACAATGTTGTGTTTATTCATTTAATTTCCTCCAATTATTTCCCAAGAAAAAATAGGAAAATAAGAAACATACTGCTTCTGCCTGATTGTAGGTGAGCCCTGTTGGGCTTTGAAGCTTGGAATTCACTGTGGCAGGCAGGGCTCAAATTCATTCTCATGCTGAGCAGCTCGCTTTCTGGTTAACAAGCGGTAGCTTGTCACTGCCTGTCTTCCTACCTCGAAGCTTAAAGTTTACAGAATGCAGAGATGAGTGAAATTGAAATTACTGTTCTGGTTTCCTTCTGGAACTGGTTGTGACTTTTCTGTTACTTTTAATAATGTAATTTTTTGACACGTACTGTACATCTTTCCTTCAAGACAGCTGCAGTCTTCCTTGTGCAAACTGCCTCACCAGCAATCCCTATGATTGCCAGGCTGGCAGGAAGAAAGTGGCACGCGTAAAGCGTTGCAGGGAAAATAAAAAATCATTTATTTATTTTTTCCACTACTCCCCTGCCCACTCTCTGCTAGCATCTCAGAATTCCATTAAGTCTATGTAGAAATTATTTACCTACCCCTAATAAATGTATTTTATTTTCATTATTTCCACCTGAATAAAGTACAGTATTTCACACTGTGGACTGCTTACCATGAAGCCTGTATGTGCTTATCTCTTTGAGGATTTAAGTGGCAAAGAGAAAACTGAAAAATTTATAATAATAAATCATGGAAATATGTGTTCAGGGAATTACGGAAGTGATTGTGAAAGCGTTTCCAAATATGAGCTGAAATTGAGTACTGGGGCTTAGTCACAAACCAAATACCGTCTGGAGCATCAAAACCAGGAACAGTTGGAGAAAGACTTATTCTGCAACCTCAGCTAGAGTTGGGGTAAGGAAGGTGAATTAAACCCCAAACAAAGGAACCAAACAACAAAAAAATGGGGTTCCCATGAACTGCTTCAGTCTTGTAAATAGCAGACCTTTTCTGTATTAGAGCAGTGTGTTAAGTACATTAGTGATTTCATTTTGAGGGTCAGACATTCTTTCTGTCATGGACTGAGGCTGTCCCTGACCTGCATTTTCTGTTTCTTCTCCTGAGGTACGTACTTCAGCCTCCTCAGTAAATTTTGGTTTCTGGGTGTTTCACCATGATGCGGGTGCAGGGCCAAATGGGAAGTGGTTTGGACTTAGTTTTTGCTGTTAGGCTTTTTTTATAAATAAATAGTGACTTTGCATATTTTATGTTTTCATTATGACAACATTTGTTTTCACATTTCACAGCCTGAGGAAGAGCTTGATCCTGAAGAGAGGGACAACTTCCTCCAACAGCTTTACAAGTTTATGGAAGACAGAGGTAACGCTGAATTTGATTTATCTGTTTGTTTGTTTTAATTTATCTCCAGTCCACTTTTTAAATGACTTTTAAAAGTTACTGTTAAATGTAATGGATGTTAGTGTGAGCATATTTTCATGTCAGTGAAAAAAGGTAACAACTAGTTGGGTGCAAAGAAAAAAACTTTTACCCACTTCCACATGTGGCAGGTCTGCTTCCAGTACTTAAGCACAGCACACAAAGGAAACTCGAATCCTCCCCGAGGTGTTTTCGTTTTGTTTTGCTTCACAAAACCTTTTTTATGTTAACAGTGCCTGTTAAAGAAGCTCTTGATTGATTTCTTGTTGTGACAGCCATGGCGGGGAACTCTGCTGCTGTAACTCTCAGGCTGGAACCTGAGGAGGCCATTCATGGAGGGTGAAATGCAACCAGCAGAGCGTGGGAGATGTGCCATCTTCAAGTCTCCTTGCAGAGCTGTCTTAATCATGCGCAGATGTAGCAGTGATACTCACCTGAAGAGGCAACTTAAAAGACTCTGCGTTGTCCTGTAGCTAGAACAAGAAAATAGTATATTGTAAATGTCTGTCTTTACAGAATTAGGTGAGACTGTAATAAATTGGAATAGTTGAAGTCGTGGCATAAGACATGTATTTAGAAGTGCGTGTGCTATGTATACGTGGAGAGCAGGATATACCTGCTGCCTTGGGAGAAAGAGTTTTAGGCTGTATTTGTTTTGCTCATTTTACTCATGAACCCACTATTTAAATTGGAATACCGTGTTAATTCTGCAGTAACACTGGTGGAGATAGCTGACAACTGCAGCTACTACCATGTTTGGTTTATTTTTTCTTTCTTGCGAATTTGCTTGAGTTTATCCGTAACAGTGTATAGTACAGCAAATGTCAGTGTCCTTGACTTGGGAATAACGAGAGCTAAGAAGAGAATGTAAAGTGGGTGTAGTGTCCGAATATTTCCCTCTTCCTTTTTTCCTTGGATTTTCGAATTGGGGGAGGGAATATATGAAGCTACCCCCTGTAAAAAAGGCTCTGCATCCTTACTAACAAGACGTGTGTCTACAGAGTTGTAAAAGAGCAGTTCCAAATCTGTTTAATATTGCCAGTTCTTAGCACAGGTTTACAAATTGATCATGTGTTGTAGCAAAATATATTGGAGTTCGTCCTGTATATATACACATATATAAATAAAACCAGTGTTTCTGGAAAATAACCTGCCTTGGGGGAATAAGAGACTGTATCAGGAGAAAAAAATCCCTATGCTGCTGGACTACTTTGTAGATTTTCTTTCTAGTAGCCTGATTTTTCCCCTCTTCTGTTTTCCTCCTTCCTCACCTCCCTCTCCTAAGCACTCTTAGACTAGAAACCAATCAGGGATCACGACAAGGACTAGCAGAGGCAAAAGAAAGAAGCATTTGTGCGCTGGATTTGAAGACTCAGTCGAGAAACTGTTCTTCAAGTTACTGTGTCAGTTGAGCAACCTAAAGGACTTTTTCAGGACTGGGTCTTTCCCTCTGCCTGTCTGCTTTTTTTACTCTGTCCTTACAGCAAGATTTCTGTTCCCACCAGATTTCTCCCTGCCCACGACAGGGAGGTTGGATTAAAATGATCTCTAAGGTCCCTTCCAGCCCAGGCCATTCTATGATTCTATGATTCTATTTCTTCGTATGAATGTTTTGATTCGTGTAATCAGTACAGTATTCCCAAAGTCCTATAAAATTATTTTAATGATTCCAAATATAATTGCGGGAAGATGAAGGAAGATGAGAAGCAGCAGGGAAGAGGTTTGATACCCTTCCTTGCTGGGAGGAATGCTGTCAATGTACACAACCACTCACACCAAGTCACTTCACAATTAATGAATGTTCTTTGTGTCATTGCCACTCATCCAGTTTGAGTTTTCTTTTTCCAAAATACTCATGCCTGCTAGGGTTTTGTGCTCTTTTCACTTTTTGACTATTTGCCTGCATATCGTTTTCTAATCCAACGTTCCAGCTTCTTCCCTGCTCCTTTCAAACCTCAGTGGTTTGACTTAAATCTCTTTGCACGTTGCTCTCTTCCTGCTTTCATCAGGCTGCAATTCTGGTTGTGCCTCCCGTACTCCAGAGAGGAGCAGTGGGGTGCAGCCAGTTGGATGGGAGTTATTTTACAAATCTGAAAAGGAGGTTGAGAAATCCTAGTTATCCAGCAGCTGTGCAACTAAAGCCCCAGAGATAGGTGATGCGTTCAGAAGAGGGTGAAGTCTTAGTTGGTGGTTGGAAACTATTGACTTGTATTTTAAAACTATTTACATACAGATTTTTAAAACGTAGAAGGGTATTAGTAGTCAAATGTGTGCTAAAGGGATGGAAGAAGCAGTTTGCTGTTCTTTGAGAGAATCTCATATTTCTGGCTTTGTTTCATGTAGGTACTCCTATCAATAAACCACCTGTTCTGGGCTACAAGGACCTTAATCTCTTTAAACTTTTTCGACTGGTGTATCAGCAGGGTGGATGTGACAATGTAAGTGTTGAATGTTGCCTGAACAAAATCTGTGTCTTCACTCTTAAAGGCTGTGGCTTGTTGGCTGTGTTTGAGATCTTTCCTTAATGTTCTTGGGTAAGAAGGCCTGAAAATTTCCTTTTTTTTCTTTCCTGAAGATTGAGAGTGGTGCTGTATGGAAGCAAATTTATATGGACCTTGGCATTCCTATTTTGAACTCGGCTGCTTCCTACAATGTAAAAACAGCTTATAGAAAGTAAGTTCTCATATTGTATAATGGTGAAAATGGTTTTCACTTTCTTTTTAGTAGCATGTACAATGTTTGAGCAATTTTTGATCATTTAGTGAAACAGTAGTTGACATTCTTCAATCAGTGAACGGTTCTGAACATTTTCCGGTGCCGAGGATTGAAACGGTGGAGGAAAGGAAAGAGTGCTCAGAGCTGCATAAGTTCCTATTGCTCTAATACGTTAGAATTCTGCTCATTTTCTTATTAAAGAAGCACTCGCTTTCAGCATGTGTTGATCCCATTTCAGAGTACGCCAATGAAATTTATAAAAAAAAGCTTTGGCAAATTCAGGTTTGCAACCTATGGTGATAAACAAAAATGGACTCTGTCTTCAGTCTGTAGGCGCTGCACGCAGTGAGGAGATTTTTATACCAGTTTCTTCAACTTCCTGAAAAATATTTATGGAGATAGACACGTTTCAGATTGCATATGTAAATATCATCTTTGTAGAATCTGTAGAATAGTGGCTTTAGAGCACAACTATGTGCATTGCTGTGGTGGATGTGATAGTATTAAGTACTAAAATCACTGCTGGTAGTGAAAAAATGCATAAATCGTTTTATTCTGACCCCTGGTTTTCAGTTGTGCTTTAACTTTTGAAATGGAAACCTTTTAAGAATTACATTCTTCAGGCTTATTTTCTGAATAAAAGTTATTTTTATTATTTGTCCTCCTGGAAGTTTGACAAGAAACAATGGGGCTTTTTTGGGTAAAAAGGAAGAGTGAGGTTCTCTTGATTCAAACTTAAGGAAATTTGACTGGTTGCGTAGAGATGACTAATGATTCATGTTAATGTTGATGAGGAAAATACTCAGACTGTCTTCAGTGGGATTTGAGCCGAGCACATATTTAAGGTCTGTATTTTACAGAGAAGAGTATTTATCTTAAAAACAGCGATGGTGAATATGTTCTAGGTTGGTAAATATGTTCTAGTGGAAATAATTATATTGTATAGACATGTGATAGTATGTTGAAACTTGCATATTTAGTCTTTGAGGATTAAGCTAGTTTGTATTTCTCTCACCTGTACCAGAATTAGAGTGTGCACTCAGCTGCCAACTTGTTGCCATGTGGTCACTTGTTTGTATGCCCACGTTCTAACACTGGGCTGATTTTAGCTGTCATGGTGCATTTGCAAAAAACTGCACGTGTTCTTAGCTGTACGGTCGTGAATTTTTATTTGGACGGGGATGAAGTTGAATTTGTGGGAAGCACCTGTGTGTATTCTCTCTCACTATTGGACTCGAGCACATCATAATTTCAGAATCTTCTCTGGCGTTTTACTTTTGTTTCTGTTGAGTTTGGTTTGTGGTGTGTTTTCCCTGAAGTTACTGCTCCTCTTGGGTTTTTGTGAGCAGGAAAATAGGTTTTATGCACTTCAATAAATAGAATATAAACCGTGAAATATAAATAAAACTTAATTTGTATCTATAGGTATCTTTATGGTTTTGAAGAGTACTGCCGTTCTGCAAACATTCAGTTTAGGACCATCCATCACAATGAACCAAAAGTGATAGAAGACGTCAAGAAACACGTGGAACCAATGGAGGAGACTGTAAACGAGGAACAAAAAATGCCCCCAACGGAAGTTAAAAAAGAAGCAGAAGAAAATTATTCCAGCAGTGAAAGTGAAAAAGAAGAAATAGAACTGAGATCCCCAAGGGTAAGTGGTTTGAACTGATTTCTGCTTAGCACTTAACAAAACCCCTTTGTATAACGAACAGTTTACATAATGGGTTTTCTCTTGTGGAGCGATTGTACGTTTGAATCGGTGCTTGTACCGAGCGTAGGACAGGGCTCTGCGAACGCAGAGGTTGTGGGAACTGTTAATTATGTTCTACCTGTGAACAGAATCAGTTCTGATTATTTCTTCATGTTCTAAACCATCCATGGGATTTGCTCGGGCCGTGTCACGTGTCAGATACGTTTCGATTCAGGGATGGCTCGAGAGCTGCTGAGAGCTGTGTATCATCGGTGAAACTCAGCAGGACGGTCGTGGCTGTGGGTGAGAATTTCCACAGGGACACTGAGTCTGGAGCTTTCTGTCGAGAAGCAGGGATATCAAGGGACTGCTACACCTTTAAGAGTCTAAGGAAGACCTATTTCTCCGAGTTTAATAAAAGAAGCACTGCGGTTTTACAATTTGTAGACAAAAGTAGAGGGAGGAGCGCTTAAATTCTTTCTTTGCCCTTAAATTCTGTGGAGGTGAGGGTTCTGTTAGTAGGTACAGAGGTGAGACCAGTGACTCGTCAGCTACTGGGTGCTGAACCCGATGGAGAATACCAGAATATCTCTAAGGTTTTTGAATATGACGCTGTAGCACTCCTGTTAATTCTGCTAAAAGGACATCTTGTGTTCTGTGGTAGAGCACAACAACTGAGGGACAAGGAATTGCTGCTTTTTAAATTGTTCGAGTTGTAAGGATTCTGTTCAGCTAAAATGTAATTCTATTAAAGTACTTCTTGCAAACCGGCTTTTCAGGCAAGTAAATGGCCTTATAAATTATGGCCTCGTAAATCAATAGATGAAAAGACATAGTGTCAACACAAGTTTAGATTTGTATTGCATGTAATACGTTGTATTTCTGTCTAACTGCAAGTGATTTTTCCAAGCTGTATCAGCCTTAATGGGCTTCCTGGCATGCTGTTAGCTTTGTTCTTGGTTTGTTCATTTCTGTTTTGGGTTTGGAGGAAACTGGTGAGAGGGTAAAGAAAGGCAAGATTTATTTTTTTTTGTCATTGGCTGTCTATGTTAATTTGTTAATAATGAAATGTTACTTGGTTGTGTATTTTATTACTTTATTAATCCAGTCAACATTTGTCACTATTGATGATCACTATTTATTTATAATCACTATTTATGAATAATTGTTTTTCCAAAGTACTTACAGTTATACTACTGTGAATTTTAATTATTAAAGTGCCTTCATTGCTGTTGCCTTTGGCGTCCACATAATTAATCTTTCTTTCATAATGTGTTTTAGATGTTCTGATTACAAAGCGATGACCCTATCAAGAGACTTTGAATGGCAAAATGATAAACCTGCGCTAGGTTCCCAGGAAATAGTTGCAGATTGTCCCAGGCAGCAATTCTCCGGCTATTAAAGGACCTTTTAAAAATGCGATACTTAAGAGTTTTTCCAAAGCTGACAAATTTCTGTTCTGCGAAATCAACAGGTGGCTTTGAGGATTGAAAATGCTATAGTATAGCTAATGTATAGGAGTCCTGTACATAAAATCTCAGTAGTCCTGTACATAACGAATGCTCTTGCTGTAGCTGAGCAAGGCATTTCGACCGTTTCTGTCAGGGCAACAGACCTTACAGGTCCAGACAAATATCCTGAAATCTGCCAGCAGTTAAATCAGAACCTCGTCCTCTTTATTCCAAACTAAGCAGAATGGCTTTATTTTGCTTTTTTTTTTGTCTGTGGTAACAAGACTTTGAGCTATTCTGTGCAGGAATATTGTGCGTAATTTTTCGGTTAGATTTGGAGAGGCCGTACAACAGGATGTTGACAGGAGTTATGAAGCTGATCTGATTTCTGTTCCAGGGACGAAGAAGACTTGCCCGTGATGCACCCCCTGCGAAAAAAGACGGCGAAGAGGATAAAACACAAGACAAGTTAAAAGACAGTAACAAAGAAAACAAAGATCTAGAGGAAACACCTGAGAATGCGGAAAAGAAAGAAAACGAAACTCTACTAGGGAGGAAAAGTACACCAAAGCAAAGGGAGAAAAAAATTAAAAAACAGGAGGATTCTGATAAAGAGTCTGATGAAGAGGAAGAGAGGCAGAGAGAGAGGTAAACATTAACTTGTATTCTGGTCTGTCTGTGTTGTGACTGAGCGTACTCTTAAGCGGGTGTATACAGAGTTGGAAATCTATCAGCTAAAATGTTGAAATCGGGGACCTAATTCACTCAGCCGGACAGGAAAGGGGGGAAATCATTTCCAGCTTGTGGAGTCTACTGTACTTTATGAAAGCATCTTTTTCTGGTAGCTGCCAGACAATATTTTTCACTTTGATTTTCTTGAAGGTCCCACCAAGGTTGTGTTGATGTTCTATGACACAGTGTGTACAGACACCAGTTAGACCAGGCGGGTCTGTATGGATGGTGAGCAACTGGTTGGGCAGATTGGTCTGGGCAGTTGAAATATAAATGGAAAAGAGAGTCTCTGTTGTGCCATGCTTTTGTGTGAGTGTGTAGTGATGACTAGTGGAGCTACAGCTTGCTGGGGTTTGTTGTTATTTGATGTAGGCAGGTGAAAGAGAAGGAAAGAGGGAGTTTGAGTGAAACCTGGAGGTAGGCTGAAGAGGAGGCCGTGGAGAGATGTGAAAGGCCAAAGGGAAAATAGCGTGCAGACATTATGCTTGACAAGTTGAATTGGCTTTGTAGTCCTGGTTACAAAAGAGTTGTGACCAGGTGACAAATTTATTCCCAGAGTAGATCTCTTCTTAGCTGACTTTGGCTGTGGTCAAGGGCAGTGCCCTACCTGGTGAAGCTGCCTTTCCTGCCTTGTTTTTCTTGGTCGTGTGGCTGTGTGGAGTCAACACAAGTTGATACCGAATAAAGCCTGACAGGGGTATTGGATATTTTCTTCTAAGGAGCTTTGAGGAGTGAGAAAGACGCATACTTATTGTCAAGAAAGTGGCATTGTGCAACAAAATAAAAATAATCTTGCAGCACACCAGAGCATGCAGAAGTGCCTCAAATGAAGGCAGGGTGTGGGTGTGCAGCAGGTCACAGGTACAGCAGGTGACTGAAGCATCAAAGAGTTTTCTTTTAATTGTTGTGATGATAATTGTAACCTTTCTTTTTAATTGCTTGCCACAATAAGGAAGTTCATTTTCCACTGAAGGCTAGCAAATATATTTCATTAAAAGGAAACCCGTAGTCTTTTTCAACATTTTCTTTCTCTGTGGGTTTTTTTTTTTTTTGGTCCGACTTTGACTTTTAGATTATCTTAACCCTAAAATAGGGCGAGAAGTATATGTAAAAATAGTAATTCTTGGAAATGTGTTTCAGTAGAATGTTTAAATATTAGATATAGCTATTAGAATAGAGCTAGTAAGAACCAAGTAGACACTTGAAATCTTGGTTAAACACTGTTTTAATCAACTTTTTTTCAGTGGAATGGTGTTTGTATCCTTGAGAGGATCACTGTGATGGCGATTCAAGCTTATGTGCACTATTAGTAAACTGTAACCTAGTAAGCAAACTGTAGAAGAAAGATATTTTAGTATTCTGGTTTTTTTTTCTTTCTAATAGTGAGTAAAAATCCAGTCTACTTTAAAAACTGAAGTTGGTTCTTCGAGTCTTATTCAGGAGCCAAACACTGAGTTAACTTACTCCTCTTTTTGTGTTATCAAAATAGTCATTTAAGAAAACAGTCTTTAAGCTTTGAGGTAGTTGTATACCCAAGAAATTGCATTTAAATTATTTTTCTGGGGTTTTTTTGGCACTTACCCCTATTCTCTCTAAGTCCTGTTCTTGATTTTAAAAAGCCATGTCTCTGGCTTCAGAGGCAGCGCAGGATGCGAAAAATGAAAAATATTTTTTCTAGTAGCCTTTTTCTTTTGTAGTAACTTGGCTATGCTAGTTAAATGTTAAAACATTGATTGTCACTAATTAGTGAGCATTTTAAATACATTTTACTGCAGGGAGGAAATTGAGAACAAAGGAGAATCAGAGGGTGAAGAGGATGAGGAGGACGCAGAACCCTGCCTGACTGGAACCAAAGTGAAAGTAAAATATGGACGTGGAAAGACTCAAAAAATCTATGAAGCCAGTATTAAAAGCACAGAAATTGATGACGGAGAAGTTTTATATTTAGTTCATTACTACGGCTGGAATGTAAGGTGAGCATAACAAATTGCCTTTCATTTCTTTGTTTGTTAAAAGGATTATTTGCAAAATAAGCTTTGTTTCTAAGTGAAAAAAAAATATATATCATCAGTGATTTGGCTCCAGATTTAATTATCAACATGGTAACAGGATCTGACTCCATTGCACTTTCTGATATTAGTAATTTTATTCATGATATGACACTATTGCATTGAAAGCCTAGAATATATTTACTTGTGTGTTTCCATCCAGCTTAAAGTGCGTAACCCTCGCTCCTCCCAGGAGTGTCCCTGTCATTTATTGTGTCAGCTCATGTCACGCTTCTTTATTTAAGGGAGTCATTGATAATGGTGAGGACATCTACAATTAAGTAATCAAGCACTAAAATTTTGGCAACAAGACTTATTCTTGTGTTCAATGTTAACTGTGGTTATAGAGAATGGTTGTTGCAAGTGGAGAGGGTAGGAGAGAGCCAGGCAACAAAGATTACAGAAAGAGAATGCATCAAATACTTCTCTTGGCAGCCTTGTTTATATCCAGTACTGATGCAGGAACGGCGTGTTTTGTTGCTGTTCTTAACAGCATCGTGATTACGTAGGCAAAAATATCATAAACCGGCTAATTTTTAAAAATGGAACGCTTGTGGTGTGTAACTTGAGATATTCCACGTCCGGACTTTTCAGAACAAATTAGGCAAATTTCTGTATGTGGCAATGTCAAGTTTATGGGGGGGGTATCCCCCAAATACTTACGTGTGCCCCTTTGTTAGTAACTCAGGAGCTTTTGAGGAGCAGTAGGAGTGTATCTCTGCTTTCCAGAATCTCATCCTGTGTGTTGCTATAATTTCAAAACTTTACCTTTAGAGAAAGAGTGTATTTTACACGGTGTGGTGAGAACCACCTTTTGTGTATGATGTGAAATAGTCGACAAAGTTTGTGGCTGATTCAGTCTCTGGAGTCCCAGTGCTTTGCTACCAAGAGACAGAGAAGTTTGCGCTTCCATTCCCCCATCCCATCAGGTTTTTTTTTTATGGGCTAGATGTGTAATTCACCTTTCTAGTGCCAGATATTGCATATGTTTGTGCATATATGCTCTGTGTTTCCACCTGTCCTTAATAAGTATTTTCTGTAACTCATTCTTTTAGTCCTCATATTGCAAACAGTGTTTATATAGGTAGTGATAACAGTGTATTGTTACTCGCTTTTAGATATGATGAATGGGTGAAAGCTGATCGGATTATCTGGCCTGTGGACAAAGGAGGACCAAAGAGAAAACAGAAGAAAAAAACAAAAGTAATGGTTATTTCAATAAGTTTCTTGTAGTACAATACTTACTATCACTGTTCCTTATTTAAAAAAAAAAAAGTTATTCAGTCCACAGTCCAGTTTTTTAATGAAGTGTAGAGCAAAAGGAGAGAAGGTTTGATGATCAGCAGAGAAAACATATTAATGAAAACTCATGGTTTTCCCCTCAGAATAAAGAAGATGGTGAAAAGGATGAGAAGAAGGATGAGGAGAAACAAAAGTCGAAGCGTGGGCGACCCCCTCTGAAATCTACTCTGCCATCAAACACATCGTGCAGTTTACCCAAAGCGCCCAATAGCGAAGGTAAATCGGGAGCCAGAAGTGCACGGAACAACTTGTCAGATTCCTCACCATTACCAAACGGAACCGAAGGTACATCGGGTGCACTCGTGTTCTGGCACGGAAGCGCATGCAAGCGGTGACATAACGCGGTGCATTATTGTGACAGCTTCAGCGAACGCAGCGCTGGCGGCGGCTTGAAAGCCTTCCTTAGCCAGTCAACGGACGAGCAATAGAGCGACACGGTTTTGACGCAGGTTTTTAGTCGATAAAAACAAATACTTGTGATTTTGATTTTAGCGACACCTCGCAGGCAGGCGAGATGTAGCTCAGGGACGTTTGATCCTGATAGAGGATCAAACGGGGAGTGATCTCAGTCCTGTGGATGCTTTTGAGGTTTCTTCGATACCCTTTTGAAGGAGAGGTTAGATTTTTATTTTTTCCCCTTTTTTCCCCTCCCTGTGAATTCCTTTGAGGGAGTAGCTGAGCTAACACTGCCGAGAGCACGGTTTGCTCACAGAAGAGCTGTGGCATCCAAATAACCGTACAAGCCTTTCCATATTCTTTAGCCAAAGGCTTTTGGTCCAGATCTTGCACAGACCAAATCTAGTGGTCTAGTGATTGTCTTCATTGTGGTAATTAAGGCCTCAACCTCAGTACTACATCCTCCAGCAGAGTTGTCAATTATATACAAATGACAGCAATATTTTTGGTATTTCAAAACCTTTGCTAATGAGAACTGAAGTGAAACTGTTCAACCAAGTAAGAAGAGATAGGACAAGAGGAAATGGCCTCAAAGTGCACCAAGGGAAGTTTAGATTGGACATTAGGAAGAATTTCTTTACCAAAAGGGTTATTGGGTATTGGAGCAGGGTGCCCAGGGCAGTGGTGGAGTCCCTGTCCCTTGAGGTATTTAGGAGCTGGGTAGACATAGAGCTTAGGGATAGGGTTTAGGCAAAGACTTGTCGGTGTCAGGTTAATGATTGGACTCAGTGATCTTAAAGGTGTTTTCCAATTTAGGCAATTCTGTGAAATCGTCTCCTTTTTAGTGCAGGTCCCTGAATAATCTTCTGGTACCCTGTATATGATGTATGAGTTGTACAATAGTTTGGCAGTGAGGTGCCCGTATTGTGGGGGCGTGGAAGGGTTTGGGGTTAGATTTGGCTTGGGTTTTTTTCTGCTTGGGGATGCGTGGAGAGGGAGAAGTCTTGTTCTTTGTTTTTGCAGTGTCAGGTGGGGGAGGCAATATCCGTAGGTAGATACCAGATCATGGGAATATATAAAAGTGTATTTGCTACTATAAACTGTAATATGTTTATATTAGCTTATTTGGGAAGGTAGTAGTAGCATCTCAGAGTATCCCAAGTTGGAAGAGACTCATAAGGATCATCAAGTCCAACTCCCTGCTCCTCGCAAGGTTACCTAAAACTCAACTGTATGACCAAGAGCATCATCTAAATGCTCCTTGAACGCTGATAGTACTATTACTGTTGTAGTTTCTTAGAAATCTTGAGTAAAATAAGAACTGTAATAAGCGTGTTGCATAATGCAAGATTTCCAAAGTTTGAAATCATTTCAGTCGTAAATTGAAGTTAATACCATGGATCACGGGGAGAAGAAAAGTTTTTGTGTGGTTGAAAAAAGAAATTGTGTTGGAACTGATGATTTAGGGTGCTGTTTCCTTCTTTCTAAAATTTTTTTTTAGACTCTGGCTCATCTGACAGTGAGGCAGATGAATTGTCTGAAAAGAATTTGAATGAAGAATTTTCTCCAGAGACTTCAGAACTGGAAAAAAGTGAGAAACTGCATGATGAGAAGCTAGAGGAAGAGAACCCAAAGATTCTTCATGCACTGAAAGAAAATGACAGGACTCAAGTGCAGCCGCTAGAAACACTGAAACTGGAAGTTGAAGAAAGCGAACAAATTGTTCAGATATTTGGAAATAAAACGGAACATTCAGAAGAATTCAAAAGAGAGGCTGAAAAATCACCTAAAGGGAAAGGAAGAAGGAGCAAGACAAAAGATCCTTCTTTAGAGAATGCTAAGATTTCACCGGGAAGCCAAGAAGAGGTGGCAAATGAATCTTTCACAGAACCTGAAAGATTAGATGTGTCTTCCTTGGACTGTAAAGAAATTTGCAGCACTACTGAAAGTGAAATGGAGCCTTCTGCAAAAGACAAGAAGCTTTTGAAAAGGAAAACCTTGGAACAGGCGTCTCCTGAGAAAAGAAATCGACGGGAGAGTGAAATGGAAGTGCCAAACATTGTATCTGACGAGAGGACCAATGAATGTACTGGAGCAGAGGAATGTAGAGGCCTGAAAGCCGAAGAGTCCCTCCGAACGGAAAATGAGGAAATGCCATCCCTGGTGGCAGAATCGGTTCAGCGCAGTCAAGAGCTGAGGAACGAGGACTTTGAACGTCCGTCTGAAGAAAATGAGAATGTTCCCTTAAAAGACGAGGATGATGCAATGCCTCAGATTGGACCTGAAACTTTGCTGTGCCATGAGGTAGACTTGGATGACTTGGACGAAAAGGAGAAGAGCAGCAACGAAGACGGAATACCGGAAAAGCCAGACCCTAATGCTTCAAACTCCAATCCGTCTGCCTTACCCGCTGCCGTCCAGTCGAGTTTTTCCGTGGCCTCCCCTCTTACGCTTAGTCAGGACGAATCGCGCAGTGTCAAGAGCGAAAGCGACATGACCATCGAAGTCGACAGCGTGGCAGAGGAGTCCCAAGAAGGTCTCTGTGAGAGCGAGTCTGCCAACGGATTTGAAGCCAGTACTACGTCGAGCAATTGTAGCATAGCTACGCAAGAGAGGGAGATTGGAGAGAAAGGTGAGCGTGTCCCGGGAAAAGTCGTCCTGAGGTCGCGGGTTCGATTCCCGTTCGGTTCTCATGTGTTGCCTGACCTAGTCAAGAGGTGGCGTCCCTGCCCACAACAGGGAGGTTGGATTAAAATGATCTCTAAGGTCCCTTCCAGGCCAGGCCATTCTATGATTCTATGATTCTATGATTCTATGCTGTAAAGATTTGTGAACTCATGAGCCAGGTGTCGCTTTGTTAAAAATTGCCCGTTTGTTTTCTCTTCTGATTTGCGGTTCCTTTGTTGCTTATTAAAAAAAAAAAAAAGCTTGTTAGTAGCAGAAATATTTGAGGCATCTTCTTTTTTTTTTTTTTTTCCCCCTTTTTTTTTTTAATTCTCATTTAGGTCAAAAAAGACCCAGCGATAGCAATAGTGGGACACTGGCAAAAAAACAAAAGCGTACTCCAAAGCGAACAAGTGCTGCAGCCAAAAATGAGAAGAATGGAACAGGTACGTCCCTGGAGCGGGGCAGAGGGGGCAGGTTGTGATGTCCTCCAAACGTGCATCAGGGCTCACTGTTCACTGTTATTTCTGTTGGGTAGAATTTCTTTATCAGGGTTTTTTCATTATTATTCAACATTGTTACTGGCTGTTAACTGGAGAGAATTTACAAACTCTGTGACAGAGTGAGAAATCTCCTGGCTATTTAATTGCTTCATTAGGAAAAACTGAATAACTGTGTATTAGCAGTTACACCATTAGGCTGTTTTTGCTGTATGGAATCGGTTGTGAATTTGGGAGAGGAAGGCTTGCTCTGAATAGAAATATCTCCTTTAAAGTTGTACAACAGGTGTTTCTCATGGGAAGAAGTGCGTTTATGAAGCCAGGAAAAAAATGTTTGAAGCTAACGAGTAACTTTTTGGCAAAAGGAGTGTTGTGTGTTTATCTCGAGCATGTGACTCTTTAAACTTGCTACAGAAATCTAGATTTTTTTGTGTTTCTGTAGCTCAGTTTTAGTGATCACTGCACAGATTGAGTCAATACGTTTAGACTCTGTGGCAGCACTGTCATGATTTTTAAATGTCAGGCTAAAATAATGATCTGGTGTAGAATATTCAAACATATCCAACGTGTGTGTATGGAAAACTTTGCAATTATTGTGAGAATCCTGTAATACCTGCATATATAAACTACAAAATTTTCTGTTACGTGTTAAAGCTTTTATGCTTGCTTTTAGTTATGTTCCAGAATTGTTCTTTAGATGTGTAAAGCAATTTGATAAATGTACATACAATGATGTGCTGCCTACCTATATTAATACAGTTTTAATCTTTAAATAAGGGATTCTTGTGTCTGCTTTATATATTGGAATGCCAAAATACGTGACTTAAGATAGTTCATCAGTGCTCTAGTATTCTTGGTTTGATAAGCTGCGTTATTACTTCCAGAAAAAAAAAGTTGACTATGGCTTTTGAACTGAAGGCCTAGTCAGCTCTTGACTTCCCCTGCAAGGTTGTACTCGGTACCTGCTATGGTATCATTTTTTGGATATGATTATTTTTGACTGTAGCTACAATTATAAAAACGTCAAGGTTGGGTTTAAGTCCAGATACATTTCTTTTTCTGCAGGACAAAGTAGCGACAGTGAAGACCTTCCTGTCCTGGACAGTTCAAGTAAATGTACTCCCGTGAAACACATAAATGCATCCAAACCACAGAAGATTTCTCGATCGCCCGCAAGAGTGATGTCACCTCACATCAAAGACGGAGAGAAGGATAAACACAGAGAAAAACACCACCACCAGAATGCTTCGCCTAGAGTATACAAGTGGAGTTTTCAGCTCAGTAAGAAGTCTTTATGTAACGTGATTAGAGGGAAATTTATAAGACAATTTGTTTTGAAAGAAAAATGTGCAAATTCGGGGATTCTGCTCTATAGGTCTTTTATGGTGGTGGTTATGGAATTGTGTTATCTTGCATGCTTTGTCTTGTGTACCCTAAAGAATTGCATTCAGTTGTTTGAAATCACCTTGAAGAAGCTGTTTTTTTCCTTCCCTCTTTTCAGATGAACTAGACAATATGAGCAGCACTGAAAGGATCTCCTTCTTACAAGAAAAACTACAGGAGATACGGAAATACTACATGTCCTTGAAGTCAGAAGTAGCAACCATAGACAGGAGAAGAAAACGATTAAAAAAGAAAGACAGAGAAGGTAACTTTCAGATTTGTTTTATGCTTCCCTTGAGAATTTAATTTTCTTGAAAATACATAACTCGGAGCAAGTTGAGTTTAATCGACAGTATTTTTGAATAAAGAATTATCATTTCTTTATCCGTATGGATGCATATTTAGAAAGAATATTTGTGGCTTTTTAGAACTTGAACTTGTTAAAACATTCGTTGAGTATTTTATAGTTGTGTATCAGAAACTTGGACTTCCTAGTGCAAGCTCGGTCTGAGTTTTATGTCAGCGTAACGACTCATCTGATTTATCTTTTCAGTTGGTCTGTGACGCAGGAAGGGTGAATTTGCTCATCCAGCTCATGTGAATGTAGCAGAGAAAGCAATTGACAAAAAAATTCGTTGCAGTTTTCTGTGACCGTGCCGCTTCCTTGGGGCTTTTTAAACCACCTGGTAACCAAGGAAAGCTTCCCTCTGACGCGTCCTTCGATAATCTGATGCATCGTGTGGTGTTGTGTGTTTTCAGTGTCGCACACGGGAGCATCCATGTCCTCTGCTTCGTCAGACACCGGGATGAGCCCGTCGTCGTCGTCTCCTCCACAAAACGTGCTCGCTGTCGAATGCAGGTGATACACGTTTCTCTGCCTTGCCAGCAACTTGGCTGCCAGGGACACAAATCCTGAAACTCAACCACAGAAAGCACTCAACTGGTTTGACATTGCCAAGCATATTCTGTACACACTTCCACTGCAGGACTCTACCTGTTCTCCCCTCCCACCCTCTTTTGTTCAATTTACTGTTCAGAGAATCTAAGCTCATTGGTAACTGAAGGTTTTGTAGGCACAATGTGACATGCCTGTCGTCGTGTTTTGGTTTTGTTTTCTTTTCTTTTCTTTTTTTTTTTTTTTTTAATTAATGCATAGAAAGGGCACTTATCAAATTGGAAAAAGCTATGTCCAATGAAGCATTCAGGTGTTCTCGGGAGATCTTAGACAAGCAAGTGCGCCGAGCAGATATCGGAGTATTATCCAAAAAAAGATTTGAGTAACTGCTGCACTTTCACCGAGCTGTACGTTAGCTCTCGGTGAGTAGTTCCTCCTCGTGGAAGCACTTGCTCTACAGAACTGCCAAAGTACGTGTTCAGCAATGTGCCCAGTTTTAAAGGTGTAAATGGGACAAAATAAATTGTGAAAGGAAGTGTAGTTGACTGAAAACTACAGTTGTAATAAGTCTTCCACTTTTTATAGGATTTTTGAGCACACAATTATGCAAATATTTTAATGTTTATTAATGTTTACAGTGGAATTGTGAATAGGTTTTCAGTGGACTATCTTATCCCTTGACAAAAATATTTTGTCTTTTTTCTATGTAATTTCAGAGTTTTTATTTTGTTACAAAAAGACGAAAAATGAAATATATAACAACAGTGAAGTTATTTAACAAGATTTCTAAAGCTGAAATTTTTGTGTAAAATAAGGTATCTTGCAACTTGTTAAATATATTTATTCAGACATTGGATGTTGTATTTTTATGTATTTTTTAAAATATTAATAAAATTGGAAAAAAAAAAATAAAGAAATTCTAGGTTAGTTCACTCTTTCGATAAAACATACTTCTCAGTTGTGGCTCTTAAGGAGGTTTTAGCCAGTAGCCGTGCCTGTATTTCACATGGGTCTGTCTACGTATCCTCCGCAACCTAGATCTGTAAGCGGGCATCTGGATCCAACTCTGACTTTATTTGGAAACTTTGGCAGTCCTAGTACTTTACATTGTTTTGAGGAACAAAAAAAATTTCTCGGGTTGCCCTTAAGATACTTTGTCACGAGTTCTTACGTTTGCTGTACTGCCGAATGAATTTATATCTCCCAAAGTTGAGATGCAACAATAAAGTAAAGCAACTGTGTATGCTTCGCCTGTGGATTGTCCCACAGACAGATACAGTTTGTAAATAACTCTCCCAAAACCATGTATTTAAAGCAGTTTGCATATACATTATGTATAAAAGTGATTTTTTTATCAATTTTTTTATTCATGTTTGTACATTGAAAGGGGTTCTTAACCCCTTTTTCTGTGTTTAATATGCTGTAGAGTAATAACATAGATGCTCTAGACTGTATATCGGGATATTCTGGTTCACACGGCAGAAAGTCAGAACGGAACACTAGTGATGGCGTAGCATTACTAAAATTGATGTTTCTTGAGATTTCATTTTACAACATTGTCAACTTGTGATTCCGATTCCTTCCATTTTCGCAGAAAATTAAAGAAAAAGTACTCTTGTAAATGCACTTTTTCTGTCTTTTCTTAAGCAAAGCAGAACTATTTCAATGTAAGATAAATATGGAGCTCACTAGACAGCATTAATAAAGGCCATGTTTTAAACATAGGCTTTATATTCTATTTTTATTTAAGTGATTGTTCTTGTAAATGTCTGGACTTACCTAAATAGGAAAATTAATCTCCATAAGTTGCTGTAAAGACTTTTTTTCAGAGCTAACTTTTCCTGTTAATCTTACGATAGCTACGAATAAAAAGCAATAAGGAAATAACACGGGTCACATTTTCTCAGATTATCTTCCACGTTTAATATCTGCAGAAGCCAGTTTTAAACTCAGCACAACGGCAGCGTTACCCGCGTCGCATGCGGGCGCCTGACCTCCGCCTGCGAACCGTGCGAGATCTGAAACGGGCAGATGCCCCGGCGCGGGCTGCGCACGTGACGGATACGCCCTGACCCGCCTGCGCTTCGGTGTCGATGCTCGGGGTGCGGACGCTGACGGCTTCTCCTCCCCTCTTGGAGATACTCAGAATGCCGCAGGAAGACCGAAGGTGTGGTTCCATGGAATGTGGAAACGCGTTCTTACAGGGGCTTTGCTCCTTGGCGTGGAGAAGTCACTCCCTTTTCCCACCCGCATGCCCTGCACCGGCACTCGCCAGACAGACAGACAGTCAGACGCCCCCTGCAGTAACACGGAACCTTACTCGTCTGGCAGAATGTTAAACCTGCAAGAAAAGGTGGATTTTCTGCCAAGCCACTGGCAAAGCCTCTAGCGTGTTACTCGTTTCCTAGTTTTATCTTTAAGGCAAGAAGCGTTATCAGCTAAATTATTCAGTAGATGTTTAAGTAGTTTCTTAAGACATTTAAATATACTACAGGGGAAAGAAGATTGACTGTATAATGCAGGGCTGCTCTGTACTAAAGGTGGAATCAACAAGAAAACCTAATAGGTCTTTTATTTCTAATTTTAATCTCCTCGTTTCTGCTTTGTTGACATAAATTCTGAAGTGTCTTCCAATGCCTTACGTGAAAGTTTATGCTGTTGAGGATGCGCTAATTATAATTATACTGAATTGGGAATTATTTGGGGGGGGGGGATTTTAATAAAAGATTTAGTATCACGTTTGCGAGAGCAATCAAAAATAAAGCACCCTCTTGGCAGGCTACCCGCTGTTCTCCTGCCTTCTAATCTTTCGCAGTTTTTCTCAAAATGGTATACGTTATTTCAAGCTTATTTAGGAGGAATAAAAAAATGTAATTAAGATTATGGGATCACTGGGATTACGAGAATGTTTTTAACAGTTCTAACAGCAATGAGGCTGTGAGAGAATTCAGCCTCTCCCTCCACTTCCTGCAAGGGATAGAAAACCCTGTCAGAATTCTCTTTAGCCATATATCTGAAAGTTGGAAAAAAATTTGAAACGTTTGCACGTGAGGACATAAGGTAAGAAAAGGTGAATTTCCGTATTTGTTTTAATTTTTACTTTATTTCCATAAAGTATACCAGCTACACATATACTAAGGAGCTCTTATTTTCTCTCTAATGTGTAAGTTTAGCAACACGCAGTTAAATCATTTGTTTATGGCTTCTCCGTCGCATTGCTTGTGTTTGAGAAATCTTCTCTTGCTTCATCAGTCTGAACAGATCAGGCAGGAGAAGCAGAGATGTCGAACAATAATAACACGCCATTATTTCAACAGCCATTAAACAGATTTACTATAGTAATTAGTACTGAAAGGGAAGCATAACGAGGGCAAATAAAAGTGTGTATCTTCATGGCATCTGACCCTCATGGGGAGCAGTGAAGAGCTTTAATTTGAAAGGCAGCAGTAGAAGATTAAATTACTCGTTTGCTGTTTGTGGTGCGTTGCACAAGATCCACTTGAATGTGGTTTTTAAAAGATGCAGTATTTGAATACTAGGCAGAAATTCTTAAAATGGATACGTATTTTGTATGTAAGGCGTCGCACAGTAATGGCTACCAAAATTACTCAGGATGGCTCTGGTGGGGAGCTGGAAAGAATCTGAATTTTAGGATTGTCAGCTGCTGGGTCTCGGTCAGAATACCCACTCTGGAGAGAGCCTTCTTTCTCCAGATAGGTTTTTCAACCAGATGGAATTTCACATTATAAAGAATATTCTTTAGAACAGTCTTATTTTCCCTGTGAAAAAAAATATTCTTGGATAGCTGAGGCAACCAAGTGGATATTCTGGGCAGCATTTACTGGGATTTTTTTTTCACAGCAGTAAGTTGTAAGAAATGCTGCTGTTTTAGGGAAAGAGCACATTTTGTTTGATTGCTTGAAACAAATCTGGTGGATGAGCCACAGCGCAGATTTACAAGCTGAAACAAAAGATGAATGTGTTACCAAAAGTATCTGGAGCTGTTTACTTCACTGTGCCCTTGCGGTTTTTTGCAGATACTGTGCACTAAAATCTTTGTTATTTTTAATTCTCTGTACTTGGGATTTCATTATTTGCTACAACGTGCAGGATAAAGACTACCTCTGGAGATGTAAGGAACATCATAAAGCAATGGAACCAACGGGCATGTTGCCAGCGACTGACTCACTGTAATTCCAGGGCTTAGGGAAAAGATGTTTTAAATTCGTTCACGCTATTTACCAAGCCATTGCCCTCAAATTTTGAGAAAATCTGTCATTCTACCATATTATCTTTCACCAAATAGGATGATTTTTTTAAGGGGTCTCTGGAAGAGTTTATATTTATTGACCTTTATTAGCTACAACTAAGTAACTGGTACTCATTGAGGCTGGTTTGTTTCGGAAATCTGTGAGTTCCCCAAATTCCACAAGCATTTATTAGTCTCATCCTTTGCTTTGGAGGAATATGTAAATTTAGTTTTTCATGTTACACCATCACTGGTCTGAATATGTGCTTGTTTTAAAGCAGTCAAGTTGGATTCTGTGATTAGTCACAGCCCAATGACAAATACTTACTGCATTCTCAATTAAAACTGAAAGGGTAAGGCGATGTTCATTGTGAAAGCAGACGATTGCTCACCCTTTCTAAGAATAGGACATTCCTGGCTTCCTCTTTGTTTTGAATTATCTCAGTGCTATTCATGTTGCTATTCCTGCTGCTTCCCATTGTCAGAGGAAACCCTGCTTTCTGTTTCCGAGCAGGGCTGTGCCAGTTGGTTCTGCTTCAGGTCTGCAGCTACCTGCTGTTTGTCTTAGTATGATATGCTGCTGCTTATCCTGCACCAGGAGTTTCCAAAAGTGAAGAAGCGTCTCTTGTTTTGTGACACTTGGCTTTAACTCACCAGCACGGCTCACTCGTTACGAAAAAAAACATGGAAGCATTGCGACACCTGTATTTACTTGCCAGCAGAGAAAACCAGCACTAGAGCTCCGTCACAGCTGTGAGAACCTGCAGGTTATAGAGTCATGGAACGGTCTGGGTTAGAAGGGACTTTAGAGATCACCCAGTTCCAACCTCCCTGCCATGGGCAGTTGTTTACCAGCAGCGTTGTTGGCTTAACCCTCACTGCAAGCCCTCCTGGTGAGGGACAGGTGGGTGTCACTGCCCATGGGCAATTTCCCTGCTGGTGAGGGACAGGTGGGTGTCACTGCCCATGGGCTCTTCCCCTGCTGGTGAGGGACAGGTGGGTGTCACTGCCCATGGGCTCTTTCCCTCCTGGTGAGGGACGGGTGGGTGTCACTGCCCATGGGCTCTTTTCCTGCTGGTGAGGGACAGGTGGGTGTCACTGCCCATGGGCTCTTCCCCTGCTCTTCAGAGTAACCCACCGTTTCCATTCCAGCCCTGCCAGTGTCTTCAGCTCTTTCTAAACTACTCCTCCTCTAATCCCTCATCTGGGTACAGCTTGACCTAATTTGCCATGATCCTACCAGCTATGCAGTTACATAAGGAGCGGTAAGATGTGGAATTTGTATGAAATACTTCGTGATATTGCACAAGAGTGTTTTGGTGTTGGGTTTTGGTTGTTTTTTTTTTTTACAAACCACTTGTTTACGTGCATGTGCAGCTTAAAACGCTATCTTTCGATACTCATTCATTCCCTGAAGATGAATTCCTTTAGGAATGGGAAAGGTTTAGAGCTATCGAAAAAGAAGAAAGGGGGGAAGAAATAAACCTTTGATTACCCCTTGGCTTTCCCCACTGTGAGCGAGCACCCTGCATCACCCTCACAGAGCACTGCTTTTTGTAGTCAGCTCCCCGATTGCTACAGTCGGTTCCCTGCGCTAGGTCGGGTCTTTTACAACTGTTTTTATGCGCTTTCGTTCTCATGTCAGTTCACGGCCCTGTGGCGCCGCGGGCTCCAGCCCGGCTGCCTTCCCGCCATGGCCTTTGCCACCTGCCGCAGCACTTCGCTTCCCTCTTGGAAGGCAGCAAGAACCTGTGAGAACCCCGCGGGTTTATCTCTTCCCTCCACACACGCACCGACCGCAGGACCCTCCTCCCTCTCCCCGGCCGGACACGGGGAGCTCAGGTTGGCGCCGCGGCTGCCCAAGCCTGAGGGGCGGGTTACCGGGCCGGCCTCAGCCCCACCGCGGCGCCGGCACCGGTTCGAGGGCCAATCCCAAAGGGAGAGGTGGGAGCTCCCAGGGGGCGGCTGAGGACCGGCGGCCGCCCGGGGTGAGCTGTGGTGAGGCGGACGGGAGAGGCCGCCGCTCCCGCCGCCATGGCGCTGGGCCCCGCCGCCTCTGCGGGGAAGGGTGGGCGGGCTGCGCCCCTCTCTGAGGGGCGGGCGATGGGCGGGAGCCCCGGCGAGCGCCCGCGGAGCCGGTAAATCCTCGGGGAGGAGGTGTCGGGAGTGAAACCCCGCAGGTCTTCACCTCGCTGCCATCCCCTGGGGGTGTCCTTCGTCGGGCGCAGAGGGAGGCACTTTCCTAAGCAGGGCCCGCAGCAGAAACGCGTCGAGAGGCGGCCGACAGCCCTTTCCTACCCATGTTGTGGTTAGAGCGTGCCTGGCGGCGAAGGAGGCTTGAAATTCTCTTCGCTCAGCCATGACTCAAAAGAGGAGTCCCTGGTTGTTCCCCGGGGCAACAGCTCACACAGAGATCCAGGATGTGCTTGGGCGGGAAGAGGATCCCAAATTCCATATCTTGGTAAGGACAGGATCTGTGAAATACAGGAATAGCCACCAACTGCGTTTCTACTTTGATTGTTAGAAATCTAGGTAAGCTCCCCTTCACGTTACATAAACAAATGGTGATATGTCAAGTGTGGTACCTTAAATGCTTACACAGCTCCCTCAGCAGCCTTCCCGCTTTCCCTCAGGTTGAAGTGGGCTACAGAACAAAAAAATTCAACCAGCCTTAGGCTTTTCAAGCATTGTATAAGTTTGTAGGCTTTCTTTTTGTTTGTTTAAGAGTGATTTAGAGTCTTTGTCTTTCAGTTACATCTGTTTCTGTGAGAAATTCTGGGAAAAGGACCGTCATTTTACAATCCTGAACTACCAAAGTTTGAACGTTGAGTTCTCCCTCTTGTGTTTATAGAAAGAACCTAACACCAAATTGCTAAGGAGCATGAAGTAAAGCATAGTTCTAAAAAAATTGTGGTTCTTACACTTTAAAAGTTTTTTAACTTTACTTAAGAGTTTTTTCAGTGCTGTCTTCTTGAAACTTGAGGTGCAAGCATAATGCAAGTTTAGGTGTCACCAACTTTAATTGCCTTTACAGGTTCTAGAGTATGGGCCAGACTAATTTAGAAAATTTTGGAGCCGAGCTTAATGGACTAACCAAGATTTGAACTGGATTCCTCAAATGGTGCGTGCTGACTTCCTAACCTAGAAAATGCTGGGAAAAGAAAGAGCTGTTGCTTAAACTCCAATTCTTAGAGGTAGGTATTTAAGAGTACAGAAGAATGCTTCCTTGCACTGAAGTCACAGCCACAGTCCATCTCTGGACATGAAGTATTTAACCCAGACTTTCCTTACAGAAGGTTGCATCCTTTCCCTGCTTTCCAACAGAGAGCTTAGTAGTTGAAGCTCTCAGCAGGGGGTTTACAGAAATTAGGACTTTGCTCTTATCCTCAAGAGAATTAAAGGAACCTCTATTATAATCTTCCAGATGATTGATCACTCTGCCAGTACCACTGACATACAGGGCATTCTGGAGCAAGGCGCTCATTTGACCCTTCCTGTTGAAATTCCGCTTTCTGTGGGCTGACAAGTAATTGCACGCTTTTGGTTCAGACACTCTGTGTTCCTGTCTCTGCTGCAATGAATATCACCTCCAAATGAGCGTCTGTTCACTAGCCCAGTCTCATCAAGCCGGTTTTTGGCAGGCGGTACTGCTGTTGCCTTATCTCCCCTCTGGCTCACTTTTTTTCACAGCTTTCTCAGTACTCCTCCCTCAGCAGCGCTCCCTTTTCCACCCTTTGCTCCTCCTTCCATCAGAATTGGTTCCATTTCTGCACCGAGCCTCATAGGCCTCATCAACAAGACTCACTCTCCACACACCTTATTTTAGAATACGGTTACCTTAAATGTTGTTGCCTTTCAATTAAGATCCAGAGACTAAGCTGTATTCTCATTTTTATTCTGATTTTGGCTGTGCATTTCATCATATGGTGCAAACTTGAAGCTATTCAAGAGGTGGGATGGAGAACACTCCAAATTAAGCAAGGTCATGGAGGTAGAATACTCCACCAGGAGAGAACACACGTGGCCTGGCCTGCCTTTGCAGACATTCCCAGCCGTCACAGCAGACAGCCACCCAGGCACTATAGAAATACCTATTCTTGCATTAGCAGTTAAGTATTTTTAAGAATTGAGTGCTGGGAGATTGTGCTCCAAGGAGGAAAGGCCAGCTGCCACATTTTGACAATATACACTGATAAAACATCTGAGGGGGCACTGCAACACTTTGTGGTGTCGATCATTCTCAACCCACAAGTCCTGTTAAAACCTTACAGGGTGCTATTCTCTAAATAACGCAATCTGAGGCAATCATCAGGACGTGCTAACTCATCAAAGGAAGTTAACCTTTCAGTTGCTTTCTGCGGCACCTGGATGCTTTAGTTGCATGGGTGCACTTTATTTCCAGGGTAAAGTATATTTGTATCGTCTTTCTTCAGTCAGTCACCTGGATTGAAAGATCACAACATTTTTTGAATGACATAGAGCTAGGACAGAACTGGTTATCCAAAAAAGCAAGCCAGGGACTCCATCCTTACCTGCATCTTTGTACAGCAGTTTGTTTTCCACTCAGTTATTATTATTTCAAAGCTAACTAAACACGCACATCTATCAAGAAACTGCAGTCGCTGTAAGCACATCACTGCCATGGGAGTCAAGAGCTTTTGTCCAGCCAGCTTCATTTCAGGGTAGCAGCAATCAACCCAAGGCTCATACTTCCAGTGACACTTTTCATTCCATTTATTTGCTCAGTGAGTATGGGGAGAGGCAGGGGATGCGATATCTGATCTGATTTTAAGAACACACACTCTCCCTGAGTAACTATTAAGGCAGCTTTAAAACTGGAATAAAAGGGAACTGGGGAACCTTGCAAGTAATTTATTAACTCAGTCCCTCTTAACCTTTTGTACAGTCCCTTGCTTAACCTTTTGTACAGTAAATCTGCCTTAAAAAATATTTAAAGATCTTCCTACCCCCAAATCCCCAAACACTGAAACAAGAGGGAAAACCGTGATTTTATTTTTTAACCCCCCTTCACTTCAGCCCCAAGGAGCTTTGTCAAGAAGACAGGATTCATCCCTCCACTCAACTCTTCAGTCACTTCTGTGAGCAACTCTTCTCTTTGTACACTAAGATAGAATGGAAAATGGGATCATTTCAATCATGCATGACTTTCAAATGTTTAACAAAAAGACTGTTTTGAAGACAGCCTTAAATCTTTACCATGGATGTATTGTTTTTAATTGGCCATAACATCTGTGGCCTAATGGTAACAACCAACCTGGATGTAACTGGCCTGGTTTTCCTTTGAAAAAACAGGGAATTGGAGACTTGCTGCCTTATTTGGGCTCATATTTAGCTTTTTACTATTTTAGAGTTAGCTCTTGGCCATCTCCAAGGTAACAAGGCACAGGCTATGCAGGAAACTGCGATACAGCTAGTACAGAACACATGTAAATGAGACTGCAGGAACATATTTGTTTCTTCCACCTTTGAAAGGTTTATGAACAGGTTTCTGGGGAGAGCTGGGGCAGCTTTAAACAGCAGCAAGCAGAGCAGTGCCCAGCACACATGGCAGGTGCTCTGTGCTGCAGTCAGGGCCTAGTAATCCACAGCCTAGATAGCTAAGAGTTTGAGAAGAAAAAAAACAACAACAGGCAGGAAATTACTCTTTCAAACTGCTGCTGGAAATAAAAAGCATCAGAGAAGGTAACAACAAAGCAGCATGTGGGCAGGCTTCCTGCTATTTCTGTTCCTTATTGTTGCCTTTCTACTCGACAACAGAACTTGGCAGCTGACACGAAATAGCTTTGTTTCAGTCTTCATCGCTTGAAATCTCAAAATCCATATGGTAATCCTAATGTTCAGTTCCTTTTGTTACTGTATTTGATTAGTTAGAACGAAAGTAAAATGTGCCTGTTAGCCATCATTCTACTGTACTGACAATCTGACTGCAGGATTTCAGCTGTCGAGATCCTTTCAGAGGATTGCTGTCTTCTCTAAACCAAACCCACAACACCAGAACATACAGTTTCCACAAACTTCTCTCTGTACTCATCCAGCAGCAAAAAAAAAAGTTTCATGCATACCTTATACTTTCTGTTGGCATTTACACCATTAAAGGAGAAAGCCACCAGCAAGCTCAAGTGCATGGAGTGCATCAGGCAAGGAGGCTGGGTTTGGAGGAGCCCTGGGGTTCCCCGAGGCAAACAAGGGGTTGCCTAGAAGTTGCCTTGGGCACAGGCTCTGCTGATGACAAACTCGTGTCCCTTGTAAATGCCCTGGTGAAGCACCAGGCAAACCTAACCTCGGGCTAAGCTGGCAGAGCCTCCCTGCCTACCTGAGCTTGTTCGTCACAGCAGCCGTCGGCCATTTATAACCTCCCTTTGATTGATGCTCTAATCATCACCGTCCAGCACTCCCGGAGAGTCAGAATGATCCCGAGGCTCTGGGAGGATGGCTCAGCAGAAGTTCCCTTTGCACGTTCACAGATCCCCAGCTGCCAAAACAAAGTCACTAATTCTGTCACCTGTCAGCAACTTCACACAGCAATGAATGAACAGGACTCAGTAGTAGCTGAGGAGGAATGAGAAGAGAGCAAAGAAAACCCACTCTTGGGCAGTGTCCTAAAAATATACCTTTGGAAAGAACATACATACAAGTGTAGAGTTCCCATTTATTTTACTTCAATTAAATACAAAAGCGTATTGCCCATATTACACTTTTTTTCCCATGTGAACCAGTCCTTGCAGAAAGGAAGTACAACCCTCCCACCTCCCTCGAAATTTAAACATATCAGTTTGTGGGCCCTGGAAAAGTTTGTATCAATATCACTCCACTGTAGAGTGAAAAGGACCTCAGAAATGGACTCCGTTGCCAGTCCACCATGATTAACTTCTTGTTTAACCCTTCATGGTTCCCACTGTCTGAACAGCATCTAGAACTCTCTTCCGAGTTGCCAGACATACATCCCGACAGTAGAAAATCCAAAATATGTTCCTGCCCCGGTGAACACTGGCACTGCTAGTAAAGTCTGGACAGAGAGCTCTTGTCTAATGAGGTTGCCCAAGCAGTCCTGCTTTAGCTGCCAAGGCTTCGTTCTGCTGAATGTGGTACTCCTGAAACCTCATGGAGATCCTTTGTGTCATTTTTAAATACTTCTGTAGGCAGTGGTCTGAGCAGGTCATCTAGAGGAAGAGGAAAACGGAAGGCTTCAAACAGTAAATTAAAATAATTTCCCCAAAGAGGACCCAAAACACAATCATATACAGGGATAAGATTAAGTGTCTACATCTCATTCTGTATTAAGCATCAAGATGAGGGCCTAACTGTGCACAGCCTCTCTGTGCAGTAGAAAACATGAAGTTGAGTTTTTGAAACGTCTTTTAATATTCATTCTCAGATGGAAGACTTCAAGAAAAAGAACTCAGATCAAGGAGATATTGCCATTTCACCCTTGGTCTCTTGTGAAACTAAAGTATATAGAGCATTTTATTGTGCAACAAACACTACATCTATTAAATTAGTGTATTATTTTAAATTCTGTTTACAAACACATACCACTTTTGACAGTAAATCATGGTCTCCTGTGTGCTCAGTTTAACCTTTTTTTGACCTGGTTCCTACTAGCTCTGTCGGTCTTCCTGTACTTGCTTGGTTAACTTTCACAAAAGCAACCAGAGTACCCACTGAAGTTTTACCAGTCAGCTGGAGAGGGAACTAAGTAACCAGGGCCTGTTCCACACATGGTATTATTTTTTTAAATTTAAAGGGTTTCTTTTTTTTTTTTCTTTTAAGTGTGGAGAAAGTTAAATCTATTTCTGAGCAACAGCTCTACCAACTGGATATTCTGTATCACAGTTCTAAACCTTGTTATCACTGCAAATGTTGACAAATTTAGATAGAACGGAAATATAACTAATTTGCATGACTACCAGAAAACCAGAAATTGCTTTGATTCTGCTCGGTATAAAGGGATGTGAAAAGCAGAGGGGCTGAAAATGAACAAGACCAAAAAGAAACAAAATCACAACCCATGGAGCTTTGCACACCACCCACCCTTCTCTCTCCTTGACCTGGCACCAGCTACAGCAAAACCTGTTAATCAGGAGTTGAGTTGGACTAGGAAACAAATTCTGGAACTACCCCAAGCCCCTGCTCCCAGGTGTGGTATTTGTAATAGGGCACCCAGGGAAGACTAGACTTGCAGCACAGGAAAGAGAAGCTGTTTTTTCAAATGTGGAATCTCCAAGGATATTCATGGAGGTATTCATCCTAAGTATTTAATGAAAAACTACAACTTTAAACAGGAACATAAGAGTTTCCATACCAGATCAGACCAGTGGTCCATCTAAGACCAGTGTCGTTTCCAGCAGGGGGGGAAGAGCCAGATGCTCTGCAACAAAACCCGTAATGGATAATTATGGACAAAACTTCCCATAAGAAAGTTTCTTCCTAAACTACATGGTTTACAGGTGGCTCCTGTACTGCATGATATGGCCTCCTTGCAGATCACAGAAGCAAAGGAAAAAAAAAAAAAAAGAAAAAGCAGATCAGAATCTAATAATATTTTTTGCATCTAAATCTTTATAAATTCCCATCCAATGGGCATCCTTTGGTTTTGGATCCCAGGTCTTCAATGAAAGCCTATACAAACAATTATTTTTAAAGACACTCTGGTAACACATTGGGTAGCAGAAAAAGGAAGTATAATCCTCTGCTTGAAATCAAATACCGTCCCAGAAAGGTAAAGAGGTTGTACTGCTAACATTCTGTCAGCTCTATCAACTGACACTCCTTGTATTGTCCAAGAAACTCAAATTGAGCTCATAAAAGACAAAACCAAGACCTAACCAAGAAAAATTCTGACCTCCCACAGTAAAAATTGCACCAAAGCAGATGCAGAGATGATCAGGGAAATAAGGAATCTGTCTTGGGAAGTTAAGCGAGCTTTGTTTAGCACAGCAAAATAAAAGCTGAAAGGGGACAAGATTTTTGCCTGCATTGACGAGTTGAAACTCAAGAGGCAGAAAATGGTTAGTTTAAAACTTCAGGGTTGTTTTTTTTTCCCCTGCCAGCAGAGTCAAGCAAAGGTTATTAGACTTTTAAGCAACAAAATTATGAGATTCTGAAACAGCTTCTCAACAGGAGAGGAAAGGCAAAAACCATGCAACTAATCTTATCGAGAGCTTAATCTTTTTTTGCAGATGACTACACGATGGAGCTCCCTGCAGTGCAGAGAAGGGGATTTAACAGCCAGGGCTTTGGAGGCCTATGTTTCTATGACTCGCGACAACGCAGGGAACGTGGGCAGGTAAACAAGTATTTCCGTAAGACTCTACCTTCAAAGAATGAGGTGCAGGCTCTAGGTGGGCAACGTGCATGTCCATAAGACACCACCCATCAGAAGCTGAGGCACAAGAACCTCCACTGAGAGCTCACAGAAAGAAATACACAGAATTGCAATAAGCAGCCAATACTCAAGCAAGATGGGAAGATTCCCTCTGTGTGTGCCTACTGAAAGGAAGGCAATGACAAAACCTCGAGAGGTCCTAACACATAGTTTGTCTGCAGCTGACAATCTTACACATCAAAACCACTTGGCTTTATTTGGTTTCTTTTTGTAAACAGACTCTTAGGGTGCAAAGAAGTCTTTGTCATCACCTTTGGACATACCTGGAGAAGCAGAACTACAGACAAGCTATTTCTTCCACCAACTCACTCGCTTGTTCATTTGGAAGCTACGTGCCAGACACTTAGTACTCCACTCAAGACTGCTACCTAGCTTTTTTTGAAAGACTAAAGCTTTCTAGGTTGTTTCTGAAATTTAAATGCCACACAGCAATTCTACCAAAGGGTCATTAAAAGCATTTACCCACCTCTTCTGGTTTAACCTCCCTGCTAGTGAAATCCTTTATGCAATCCAGGAAGCAGTTTTCTGTAATTTTGTTGTATGTTCCAAGAAACTCCTTGAACTATCAATAAAAATAGAACCCAGAGAGAAAAGATGAGCGTTAAAAAATAAGTCTACATTATTTTTTTCTTAACACACAGCTGCATGGGTCATCTTGGTACACTAACATTTGAAGAACAAGTTACTAGAAAAATTTACTAAGAGCCAGAAGATTTCAGCAGGAAACTCTGATAGTACTCAAACTGGATACTATATTGTGTCTGTCGATGGCCAAAACCTACAATTTTGGTTGCTGCAGAACTAGTCTTAACACAGATGAACTTTTTGTCCCTCTCCATGCTCTACAGTTTTACTCTACATGACAAAGTAATACAAGATCTCCAAAGCCAGCACTCACGAATACAGCGTCTTACCTGCTTGATCTGATCCGCTTCCGATATTTGCGCAGCCATATTCTACCACCTGCGGTTCACTCACCTGTTCTTAAGACAGAAGGCAAGTTTCACACAAAAAGCATATATATCAGCTGCAACATTCTACAACAGAATGGAATTCTGTATGTTCTCGAAATGTGTTTAAAATGAAGCTTTGCTAGCAAGCTTTCAAGCCAGTCATTTGAAGGAAAGTTACCTATTTGAAATGTATTTGGTTAAAAGAACACCCAAGATAACTCCAGGTTTGAAACCTTCCCAGATCCACCTGTTGACAGCTGTCCTTTAAACAACTTTTAAGCATTTGAAACAGTTAAAGTGACTTTAAAAAATATTTTATAAATGTTTTCAAACTTAAAAAGTAAAACTCTGGCAGGAGTTGGGGGGAGCAAGGAATAACATTTTATAGCCTTAAAATTTCAGTGACTTTAGATGTCGTCTATAACACCAGCATGGAAAAAAATGCAAGCACAAAGTGGTGCCCACTCTGAATAGATGCAGCATAAGCCAGCTTTCATCCAAGAAGATGATGTCTGGTTTCTATCTAGCTGCGTTCTCACCAAACACTTAAACTAGAGCAAATGTTGTGGTCATTGAATATAGTGAATTAAATGCAAGAAAACATAAAAGAATGAGAACGGCCTTAAAGGAAGTGAAGCAGACAAAGAAAAAGGGAAGAATGAACAGCCATGGATCCAAGAACTTAACCAAGCATACTCGAGGAGGACTCACACTCCTAATCCAACACGGTAAACAAGTTAAAGTTTGAAAGCATCCCTGCAGGTTTCCTAGAAGAATACTGACAGCTAGTCTTCCTTTTCCCTTAATTATGTAACACCTATCACAGATAGGTGATGCAAGCTTATATTGCACATTGATGGGAACAACATACTTCAGTTTAATTGACATCAACTTGTGGAAGAAAAATTTGCCAAATTTTGAGCAAGCCATTCAGGTTTTACAAAGCTTAAGCTATTCCAGCCTCTCAGCAGAGGAGAGAGGGTGAGCAAGCCTTCTGAACAAGAAAAAAAGTACCTTAGTAATTATTTCTACAACAGAAATAGAACTAAGCAACTAAAATTAGCACTGTGGAGCTCTCACAAGCAGGCACTCTCCCTACATCCCCTCCCAGTAGCAGAGTGATTATAACATCTGCCTCTTAACCTTACACTTTATCACTGCGCAGGAAGCCAATTCAGGGGCTGGAGGTGAAGAGCATGTATGATTCTTGGATTTAAGACACCTTCTCCCATGACCAAGAATTCCTCGTGAGCAGACAGGTCACACGGACTACTCCTATGGAAAACCTAAAGGACATGGCTGCTTAGAAGAAACAAGGCATTACTCAGGTTTTAGAAGTGAGCGTCACCTGGGAAAATGACTAGGGAAAATGGGTGGTGACTCCACTCTCTCAGTTCTCAGCCTGTTAGAATTAAAATCAGTGACAATTCTCTCAAGTCAGTTTAAGGAAGTTATTAAACAGAGAGTTGGAAACCATGGAGAACAGAAAATTTTTGTCCTCTCTCAAGCACAGAAAGCTAAAATCCTTAACTGTCAGTGCCGTTTTCTCACACTGAGTATTGCTTCATTATGCTGCTTTAGAACAAATCTGATGTTTTGTTCTTCTCCAACTAGTCTGGCAAGTTTAAAATTATGGATTTACTGAGCTGCAGTTCCACAAAGCTTTTACACTTGCACCTGGGAAACAGCTCTGATTTAAAACAGCACACCAGCACTATCTGATTTTAAGTGCCTGAAGCACTTGTCCCTCTACAGGTATTTTACACTTTCCACGCAGCAGGCAGTGAAATTATATGGCTCTACAGCACCCCCTCAGTTGCTACAAATGTTGGGTGGTTGCCTTAACAGCTAAAAATGTGCTACCTGAACGTTCCCAGAAACGTGCATATCAAGTTTATTCTTAAACTCTGTTAAATGTATCAAGTTTTCCTGCTGTTTGTCCCCTTTCCCTCCAGCCTGTAAAACAAGGAGGAAAAAAAAGCGATGACAGAGCCCATTACAGGGCTTGGCACCTTGACTGCAGCACCACAGAGCTTCTTACACAGCTGCTCAAACAATGCCACGATGTTCCAGGTTTAAGCCTACGCAGCCTGGATTACTTTCCTCTGGGCTAACTGTGACTGGAAAGTTTGGCATCGTGCTCTTAAACACTTCACACTGAAGGAAGCAGGTATCTCTGCAAAAAGGGCCACACGGTCAGGATGTACTGGTTCACCAGGAAAGCAGCAACAGCCGGGAAGTCTCCCTTCCTGAAGGGCCCAAGAGCTCTTCCAAATAGGTTCTGATGTTCTAAAGAAATATTCTTTTACGATAAGCATCTCAGAGAAAATTAACATTTAAGGATAACGTGAAGGTTTGATTTCTCACCGTTAGGCATAATGGGTTTCCCCCTTGTCTTTCCAAAGATAACAAAGGCTTTTGCCTAGTCAGACCTACTCGCTATGCAAGATCCATCCCGGCTCCCAGCCCTGTTTTAGCATCTGGAAAGTGCCTCTAGTATTTCCTTCTGCTGTGGCTGCCACTCCCACTGCCGTGGAAACATGAAATCACTATGGAGTGACAGTTTCTCTAAAAAGATAAAGCTTGTTCGTTAAATGAAAATAGTGGTTAGGTTTCCTAGCGAACCTGGGTCATCCTTCTGCCTTCCTTCAAGGCAGAAGGAACAGGAGCTAGAACTACGGAGACCAGAACTCTTCTAGAACTTCTCATCTGTGGGAATACAGCTTCCCCAGCTGCATCTACAGACCTTCGGAAGCAGAGGGGTCACAAACATAACTCTTAAGCGCTAATAACCGGAACAGAGCTTTTGATTATTACTACTGTACTGCTGGGTGGCTCAGAAGCCTGCCTCCACTGAACAGCCCCGAGTTCAGACAGGTGAAGCACACACTGTAAGCTACGGAAGCATTTTTTCCACTGATGTAATCACCGTCAGCATCTAGTAGTTAATCATGGGTCAACAGTATCATCTCCCCTAGAAACTAAACAAGCCCTGTGTTCCAGGGTTTCTTCGACCTTTCTGCAAGGAGCTACATTTTATTTGGGGAGGGGTCTGTGGAGAGACACCATAAATGCATCGCACTTGTTACCCTGATTAACAACTGTATTGGGTGTAGGTATGACCTACTCTATGCATACACGGCTGTCTTTTTTTTAAACCTTTGCTTGCAATTGTACACACAGAACCACCACGTTAAGTGTTTCTGCATGTCCATAAAAGGAAAAAAAAAGAGTAACGATATCAAGTCAAAGAGATGTGTCAAGAAAAGACACCCACAGTTTGTAGAGATTTTTTTTTCTTTTTAGGTGGGAATTATTGGGCCAGAACTTGATTGACATCAGATTAAAAAAACCTCATGATTTAAAGAGTTCTTTTACTGAATCAAATCAAACTACGCAAACCTACGAAACCAAGAGGCTGCCAAACCAAGCATGTAAAAATCAGGGCAAGCAGCAGTTTAACACTGAATCCCAGTGCCGCGTGCCTGAGCAACCAACCCTCAGAGGGTGGCTGGGTAATAAACTGTACTTGTTATAATTCACAATGTGAGATATAATAGCATTCATGATCATCGTATAACATAATTCATGATTTAGTGGAAGGTGTCCCTGCCCACAGCAGGGGGGTTGGAACTAGATGATCTTTAAGGTCTCTCCCAGCCCAAACCACTCTACGATATGAATCTGTCTCATGGCTGTGGGCTAGACTCTGCTCTGAAGAAACAAAATTCAGCAGCAGAAGCCTCCCAACACCAGAGGCAAGTTAACATAGTTAAGGCTGAAATCAGACACCCCGTGAGCCCCTCTGACCAGACTGAGCACAGGCAAGGGGGTCTGTCCTGGGAGAAAAATCTGTATTTTCCCTTACGTGTTCTCCTATTTAATTAGGCCTGGATGACAGCTGTGACCCAGTAAGCCCGAAACCTGAGTCGGAGATAAAACAATTTCATCCCGATTTCAGTTTTTTGATATTTTTTTTAAATTTTTTTTTTTTTATTACATCCTTCCGTTCTCGCCTTCAAGGTCACCTTGATCTCCTTCACCTGAGGAGACACTCGCTAAGCCAAGCCCCAGCCCCAGCCCCAGCCCGCCGGGCCCGGCACACGGGCGCGACCTTTCCCCCGGCCCAGCGCAGGCACAGACACCCCCGGCACCGGCAAAACGCTCGAAAACGCACCGGGGCTTTCTCCACCCGCGGCCTCTTTTTTACTCCCTCCCGCCCCACTTTCCCCGCCGAGCAAGGCGGGAACCACGGCGCCTCTCCCGGTTACGGCCCCACCGTGACGGCCAACCGCGGCCCGCCGCTGCCATGAGGAGGAGGCGGCGGCTCCCCGCCAGGCTGCCCGGCACAGCTTCTCCCTCCCTCCCTCCCTCCCTCTTTCCTTCCCTCCCGGAGCGACCCCCTCAGCGCCGCCCGCTCTCACCGGCACGGCCGCCAGCCCGCACGGCGCGGCAGGGGGAGGCCCGGCCGCCGATTCGCCACGACACGAATCTGCCGGCGCGGCCCCACCGGCAGCTTTATTCTCCTCCCCGCAGCGCTGCGCTCTTCTCCCTCCCCCACCGCCGGCGCGGCCCGACGGGGCGCGGGTTTCCATCCGGACGCTATTAAGGAGAGGACCGCGCGGTTGTCATGGCCACGGGCGATTCCGGTGCGGGAGGCCGCAGCCGGGCTGTCTGGCCGTGAGGCCGCCGGGGAGGGTCCGTGTGCCCGGGACGAGGGGGAGGAACCGTTCCCCGGAGCCTTGAGGCCGCTCTCCCTGCGCGGGGGAGGGGGACAGGCGGCTGTGGGGGGCTGCGACCGTAAGGCCCGTCCCGCGGGGCTCTTGGTGAGGGGTTGGCTTTTGGAGCTCCGCGATGAGATCCTTATGGAGGCGGGAAGCAGCTCCAGCCTCAGCCAGGACTCCCTGGCCAGTCTCACGGCGGGCGATGTGCTCATCCGCTCCACGGGCGCCCACAAGGAGAAGCCCCCTGACTCCGTGAGGGGAGCTGGCGGCCGCACGAAGAAGGTGACGATCGCTGTGCGGAAGCTTCGTGACGTGGTTTCTCCCCGCCGGGCACCTGGTGCGGGGCGGGCTGGCGAGGGGACACCCCGCGCCCCCCCCAGCCCTGGTGGCCAAGAGGGCTCTGGAGGCGGCAGGAGCCCAGGGGACACCCCGCGGTGTGGCTCCAGGTGCGTGCTTTACCCTGAGGTTTGAGCTAAAATCGCTGTGTGGTGTTTTCAGTCACGCAGTAGTTTCACAATGAAGGAATTTTTGTATTCCGGCGCCACAAAGAGCAACGCTCTTTCAAAAGTTGTGTTTGTTTGCTTGTTTGTTTCCCCAAATTGTGTTTTGCACATGGAAAGGGAGTTGTAACAGAGCTGCAGCGTGGGCCCCAGCCGGGTTCCTAGTCTTTAATTATTAGGCACCTGTATCAGAAAAGTTATGTCTCTCCTGCCATTCCACGAATATCCCAGGCAGGAAGGTTTGAGGCAGTGTCAGAGGATGAAGCAGGATGTGGACAGGGACCTAAATAAGAAAGGTAAGAAGGCTGATGTCTTTCCAGCCTGCCATGGTTTTTTAATGCGGTTCGTAGCTCATCTTTTTAGGCAGCATGCGTATCTCTCTGATTTTATGCCCAAAGTGTAGTGAGCAAGCAAATCTGTGCCTCACAGAATATTGCTCGTGACAACAGATAGCTCTCAGTAGTGCCAATATTTGGTTATTCTTTTTGTTTTCATAGAATTTTGTGAATTATTTTGTCATTTTGTACTGGAAGAGAGATCAAAAGTCTTTCAAATGCTTTTCTTACTCTGCTTCTTTAAAGTGGAGAGCTTGAGCTAGTAGATGTTTGAGCTATAGCTGTACAAGCTTGCTTTTTAAAGAAGAGTTTATTGGACACTTGAAAGGTAATAAATATTAAATGTTGGAAATAAGCATTTTGAGAAAGTCATTCAGCTTTAGTCTTTTTTTTTTTTAAATTGCAGAGTTTTTGCAGGTGTTCTGGAACAGCGAGCTTCAGAATTGGTCGATTAACAGCTATTCAAAACACTTAGGAAAAAAAACCATCCCTGTTAACTACCAAGACTTTAGTTTTTACTTGTTAAAGTTAGTTTTCTTCCCTTGTAGTCTTGGAAGACAAACAAACAAGTCAACCCTACCCCTCATAAACCCCATGTGCTTGACACAAACAGCATACACTGGCCAACTGGCTGTACCCATGGAGCATGCGTATACAAGTAAACAAAATTAATAAAATTAATTACATCCTTTCCTGTAACTTTAGGAAAACCCTACTTGTAATAGTATTAAGTAAATAAGTTTTTTTTTAGCAGAATCAGGCTGTAGTGCTGTACTGTGTACTCTTCAAACTCAGAACTGACACCATCTATGCTACTTATCTAGTCATGTAGAAATCATTCTATGATTATGTTTAGAGATACAAAAGCAGAGGAAGGGTTGGCATTTCGGTTAGTCACGGTATACTGAAAATATGTAAAAAGTCATAATGACCACAGTAAAACTGCTTTTGTTTTAGGAGTCCTGAATGCTAAAGGACAACCAGAACATCGGATTTCAGTAGAAAATTCAACAGAGCCTGTGTTTTTATCACAAATGGTAAGAAGAGTTCTTGTTGCTTCCTGAAGTTCCAGAGTAAGAGAACGACATTTTTCTCTAAAAGTTGTGGGTTCTGTAAAAGCATCATAAATCTTTGGCTCAGCTTCCACACAAGTGTGCCGCTGCTTTCCTCTTTGAGTTGCTGCTAATGTGATATTAATGCTGAAGTGTTTGTTGGGGCTTTTTTTAAGGTAGTACCACCTGTTGTGTAATTAATACCAAGGCTTGTTTGTAAACTTTGGTGTAACTTTTCCTTTGAAAAGTGGTTATATGGTTTTTAAAGTATGCTTTTCTTGTTCTGAAGGATTATCCTAGAGAAGCTGCAGTCCAAGAAGATCCTTCACTGCAACTGGGAGATAGCAGAAGACCTAAAGGTAAGATACATCGTTGTGCTGCTACAGTCCCTTTTTTTTGTGAAAAAAAAATTGAGGAAAAAGGAGCTTTACTCTTAGCTTATGTGTTTTTCTTCAATATGGAATTTTTTGAGTGAAAATATCCAAAGATTTGTTTGATAAAAAGATGATAATTGTAATTTACGTTCTTAAATTTTGCAAATTTTACTTTAGCCTTGCTGGCATTACACCAGCTTATGTAGCTTTTCTGATTAACTGAGAGGGACAGTGTGCCAGAATGTTGAGATTCCTTTTGCTAATTGAACTCTTACCATCTTGGAATAGAGAATTTGGGGGAGACACCTTGTCTGGATGCATTTTCCTGTTGTAATTGTACCATAAATACATATATTTCTGCAAGCAACCTACACTGTAGAAAGATATTTTTAATCCTTAAGAATCTAAGAAGTCACATTGTCGATGCCTTTAACTTCTGAATCTGCCAGTCAGTTTCAGTTAGATTTGGAGAAGAGAAGACTTTTTAAAGAAAAGACACTTTTGTGGGTTTCTTGGATATCTGTGGCTGCACAGAAAAAAAGAAACTCAAATCAACACTCCAATTTAAGCCCAAACATTGATACTTCACTTTTCTCTTCTACACCCAGCATGTGTGAACTACGTGTGTGTAATCAGCAGCAGAGAAACACCAAACCTGCCACACCTTGGGTTGTTACCTCTGCCTTGCTAATAGTGGGCAAGGGAGAGCCTGCAATCCTTTTAGCATCATTTAAAGGTGTTAAGAAAATTTGTTGTAATTTGTGATGACTGTGGGGAAATATGTATCACATTTCTATTTTTTTAAATTGATTTTTTTCAAGTTAGGATTTGCAAGCGTTTATTAATTGGATTGTCTGAGCTCCAGTTACAATTTATGTGGCATTTCCCTCCAAATTTTATGAAGGTAAGGTATGGTAGTTTTCACAGCATGCCAGAATAGGTTTTATTGATACCAACATTCAGCACCCTATAAAATTGTGTTAAATTAAACCTAGTCTTACTCTCATCGTGATTTAAGGCTGCTACTTAGTGAAGGGAAACGGCTTGTTGTTGCAGCAATGTGGTTTGTACAGGCATCAGATTCTTTGCAGCAAAATTGTACCTGTTGAAACAGCAGTTTGTGTCCAAGCCTAAAATAGATGTTTTGTGTCATTCCCCACAGGTGATGTTTTCATTTCTCAATATGCTACTGGCCAGAAAGAGGCTTTAAGAGCAGTATTAAAGCAAAAGTAAGTAGCTGTTGTTAGTGTCTCAGCTGTTCTATTTCTGTACAGATATCCTGCTATACTACTACTGCAGCTTCTGCCAAAATGAGCAGCTGGTCAGGCAAAAGTATTCTTGATGGTTCTCTCTTAGTATTCTTTTTTTTTGTCTATGAAGGTGTTTTCAGTTTATTTTATCATTCGGAGCTCACTGGAAGTATCCTGTGTGTTTTACATTAGACTGTTTGAATTCATGATTTCATGATACAAGAGTTGGGCATGGTCTGCTCTAATAGATAATTTCATTTCATGCCAAAGCCATGTAATATTTTTAAGGACAGGTGCTGTTTAGCCAGAGGCTGGAAATCTTGAAGAACAGAAGTGTAGTTGGACTTTGCTACTAGAATGTTGAATTTTGCAAAATACAACCCGTAAACATATTTGTCGCTGCGGTTGCAGTCATCACAGAGAAATGCCTTTTATATTGGAATCTAACATGATCCTGAGAAGTGTTTCATGTTGTGCCACAAGATGAGAATGGAATTTTCTTAGGTGTCGAAAGTTTCAAGGAGAAATGCTTATGTAAGCGGCAATGTAATGGTGCATGTGGGAAATTGTGTGCTTGGAAGGAATATAGAGAAAACAATACTATTTACAGGCACTTGTTTATTTATATAGAGCTCAAAATGCTCCTGTGTTGAAGGAGGTGAAGGTACAGCTCTTAGGAAATGCCTCCACAGAAAAAAAGGAAAAAGTCGATCGTGACACCAGGTCGGCACACAGGGAAGTTGATTCTGCAACAACAGTCGCTGCAGCAACTGCTGCCGCAATTGCTACTACGGCTCCGCTTCTTAAAGTGAGTACCTTGTGGTAATATTAGTTCTTTGTCCACTTAAATAGTAGATGTTCTAAACAACCTGGAATTGTTGGTGTTAGAGCCGAGAGACTGAGTCTGTCTGTTTACTGTTTTTTTGTGTTAGTAATCTCAGACTTACTGACCTAATATACCAAAGAGAACTAATTTGGATTTGGCAAAATAGACAAGTGCGGAGAGGGCATTGGATATATCTTTTAGAAGAATTTCGTACAATTGCTAAACCAACCGTAGAGCTAGCTAGGATTTTACGTGTGTCTTTTGGTAAGCAAATCATTCCATGGTGATGGGAAAGAAGTTTTGTTCTCTCTGTGTTTGCATCTCTTTCAGAGTGAGGGTGTTAATTTTTGGTATCGTTTTTCTCTCTTGTAGGTTCAAAATGATTTGGAAGAAAAAGTTAGCTCAGTTTCAGCGTTACTTCATAAACTACAGGAGACAGACAGACAACTGCAGCGCGTTGCTGAGCAGCAAGCAAATACGAAGATTCACCGTGACGAGCCCCGCTGTCATGAGAGAGTCAGTGAGCTTGAGAGACAAATGAACGCTTTCATGGTGCAACGGATTCAGCATTTGGAAAAGTTACAGGAGCAACAAATGAGTATTCAGGTATCGAAATAACAATGCAGAAGCTTTAGCTAAATCATTTCTTCTGTATATCAGTGTTAACATTACAATACTTTGGATTGTGTCTCAGTATTAGAAAGAAAGAGAGATCTAGTGGCCACCACATGAGCTTAGAGCATTTGGGGAAAAGCTTTATACCTGGTTCTTTCCCAGATATCTTCTCCCCTCCCCTAATTTTTGTATCTGTGGAAGGGAAATGCAAAAATTATGAAATGTTCTCATTCCCACTAAGATACTGTTTTAGACCTTTGTTAATTGAGGAAACTTTAATTTAATACGTAGCCAGTCACATTAAAAATCTAAGAGTGGTTCTAAATTGTTTCTTTGGGCAGTCCTTGCTTTTTGAAGAGCAGAATAATGCTCAAGCATGCCTGTGTTCCGAGGTGGTTGTAAATGACTTTGCTCTCAAATAACGTGTTGAACTCTTTAAAATGATTACAGGGCAAGCATTTATGCACAGAGTTTTACTGGCAGGAGCCAATGCATATATCAGAAATACTTTGTAATTTTGTCTCTTAGTCTCATCTCATCAGCTCTGCAGTTACCATGGGGGCTTTACGGCAAATTCACGTCCCTTCCTCCGGTCTTGTGACAAACCAATCCGCGAAGGCAGAGCAGCGATTGCTGACTGATGGAGCACCTTCCTGTCAGATGGGTTTATTTCCTGCTGGTGGTGCACCTGCCCAAGGTGAAGACGAGGTCTTAATATCTTACTTCCAATGTTAGTTTTCATTAATTGTGCTCCCATTAATATTGGATTGTACATTACATCAGTAATGAGCAGTAAACATTGTATCTGTATAACTAGATGACTAACATACTGTATGACATATACCACTTGTTCTGAAAATATTCCAGTTTAATTTAAAGTGAGAATTTAGTACCTGCTAAGTGCTTAGTCTGCACCAAGAGAAGCATGTAAAATAATCTTTCTGAGAAATAATCTATGTAGAAGCTTGTAATGAACTACCTCGTACTATGCTTGGGGTTGCGGGATTTTTTTGATCCCTTTACAATAACACTTGTAATCTGAAACTTTATTCCTGTTTTCTTTTTAACTAATCCTGTAATGTGTTACATCTTTGTGAAAAATTCATGTTGGCATCTTCCTTTTTTTCTGGATTTGTTTTCCTATGAAAACAAATGTGTTAACCTTTGAGTAACGTTAACTGTTCTTTCCCTGAAGCATACTCAAGCCAATTGCAAAGCTGGGGCATTCATACGCAAAAATCTCCCCTAAACACGCCAGTTCCTCGGAGGTGTGCTCCAGAACCTGTATCAAAAAATATGAAAATCTCAAAGAAAGAAAACCCTGTAACAGAAAAGGAAAATACTCCCAAATCCACAAATGAAGGTACTGTAAGGCACTCCTGTCCTCCACTGGCAGGAGTAGTATTGCCTGAGGTTGGGTTACTGGTGCTTAAATACATATATTCAGAATATTTGAAAGTACGCTCGGGAAGGGTTAATTTTGTGGATGAGTATCTTAATGCCAGTACTAGTGTAACCTATAGCATCTTGACGTAATTTCTCACTGAAATGTTTTCTTAGATGAAAAATTGAATGACAGTTGTCAGGTTTAAGGAAGATTACAGAGAATAATGAGAAAATTGTGATCTGCTCCATAACTTAGTCATCATTGACTGAATTATTTTTTTTCATAAGAACTGTATTCGTAGGGTGTCTAGCCATCATAACAAAAATAGCATCTTTTACTGCTTTTGATCAGTTTAGTGGCATGAAACTCAGTTTTGAAGATACCTTAAAAAAATGCTTTTTTAATGAGAATTGTGTTTAGAATTGCTTGAGGATCATCAAAGATTGAGGAAGAATGTTTGAAAGAAGAAGCCATTGTGCTCTGTCACAGACAAAATGCCTGTTGTCTTCATCACATCCTTCTCAGGCTGTTACTTCTCTCTCCTTGTTACAAATCTGTCACATATTCCTATTGTTTTGTGGGTCTGGGAATAGATGAAGCAAGACAAAGGAAGAGGAAAATCAGTGACATGATTTAGAGAATGTTTCTCTCTGACTCAGTTAATTGTCATCACAGTTTCATTCACCTGTATTCTGACTTTGCTAATGTAAAGCAATCATAGTGAGATAGAACAGAGTGAGTGGTCTTGTGTGACTTGTCTTATCTGAAGTAAATCTGTATTTGAAAATCTAAAAAAAATATTTTTACTATGCTTGGCGATTGTTATTTAGTGGTGAAGTATCTGGAAAGGAAAATATTAAATATACTGAACAAATTAACAATAAATGTAATTTTTTTTTTTCTTAGGTGAAGGGAAACCTCTTGACCATATTCTAAATTTTCAAGAAATGCCCCTGAGGCAAATTGAGCCTTCTGAGAAGGCAACGTTAAGCAGTAAGAAAATGAGCTGGCATTCTGAGAAAGACAGGTAAATAAACATAACCACCCAAAACTGAGGAGGAATTTTTCTGTGTTTTAATGAAATCGAGGAAGGTGTATTAGATACGAATGGTGTGATAGTTGCTGGCATGGTCCCCGAGCCTGATGAAGCTGCGCGTGAAGGGAAGCCCAGGAGCGCTGCTGTTTCTGTGACACTTCTGCATTTCTGTTGCACTGAAGGTAGATGAAGGCTTGTCGCTGCGGGTAGTTCGTAACGCCTTTCTGAGGGGTCAGCGGGCATCCCTTGGTGTGCTTTTCTGTCTTCTGGATAGATATCTGCTATTTTAGCAACTTGGAGAGCAGTGCCAGGAAGCCAGCTAGACAGGAATTGTGTTACGGTGGAATTACTGATGCCTGTGAGACTGCGAGCTGCCTGCTTACGGGAGCTGTACGAGAACACTTGGCTGGGGAGGAGCAGTGTTCTCCTAATTTCACTAACGTAATGAGAATCAGCTAAATATATACTGTCTTATTTATGATAGTATGGACAATGTTTTTTTTAAATGTAAAGATATCCAAAGCTTAAATGTTGCTTTAGATGTAGTTTCGCTGTTGAAAATACAAGAGTACAGCTTAAGGTGTTAAGTGGCTAACCGAGAAAACCCAGTAACCTGTCCGTAACCTCAGGTGAAAAAGCAAATTTCACTTTTATATAAAGGTTTGGGATTCTTGCAATTGAAATTCATGCTTGGTTCCACAGTTGGCTACTTTCTTGAGCCACGTGAGGAGCCGTGAGACTTCTAACAAAGAATGTTTCTCCCACCAGCCCTACTGCTTTACGTACAGACTCGTTCCCCACTTTTGAAAGCTCCTTCCAAAATGGCAACTCGATTCAGAAAACGGTGAAAAAAGCAGATGATTTACTTCAAGATCTTGGCCAGCTGAGAAGAGAAATGCACGACATGCTGCAGGTAAAGTCTGTGTTACCAGAATGCCAAAGAGGTGAATAAGGGCAATTAAAAAAATGTGGAGGAAAAAGTTACAGGTCTGGTGTCAGTAAAAGTGTTGCCCTTGCTTCTGCATCTGTAAAAAGACTGGTGTTTGTTTACAGCTCAAATAGGTGGAAGCACTTTGAGCCTGAGTAGTGTCTGAATGAAGACGTGATGGACTAGACTGTAGAGGCTCTTACTGCCATTCTACCAAACACAAAACAGATTAATAAAAAAAGAAGAGAAAAGAAAGAGGCTTGTTTCTTTGTTTGAAGGTTTGGGGTATTTGCAGTGCCTATTTTCTGGTGGCTCTCTTCTGTGATACCGGAGCTACAGAGCTGATGTAATGTTCCAAATTTCTCATTTTGCCATTTCTTTTTGTAAAGAGTGCCGTGTCCAAAGAACTGCCTGGCACACATGGTTGTATTGTTTCTTATGCTAATAATTTTGTCCCTCTGGTGCCAGAATGGTTCTGTGCTGGCAAGACATGTAGCTTGTCTCTGGCTTTTGGCAATTGAGGCTTTTATCTGTTCATTAACGTGGTTCCATGTAGAAGCAAGGTGCACCTGATCAATTAGCCCATGTGCTGTGGTCCTCTCTCTTCGTGTAAATATACGTGGTGGGAAGGAAGGAAGGCTTGAAATTTCACAGGTTTGTGAATTGGCTTGGAATGTGATCGCTTTGATCCTAGTGGTTCGCTTCTGTCATTGAAGGTTTCAGCTTGCATATTTACCTTTGTTTTTTATTAGGTGCCAGTTATTTGTTGCTGTAATTTTAGAAAACACAACTTCATCTGTCATAGTAGAGCTGATGCACTGTTTCATAGATTTTGTAACATACGAGTAGATCACGTATTTAACTGCTCTTACTAGTACAGGTGCTACATGCTCCATTTATGTAGCAAATACCTGCTTACTCTTATTACTAAAAACTTCAGTAGCATAACTCAGTAGAGGCGACAGAACCAGACAATATGGGAGAAAGACACGGCTGCCATAAATGGTTTCAAATTTTGTTTTTCTTATGAAAAAGATCGATAGGAAGACAGAGCTGACTTCAGCAAGTGTGGAGTCGGGTCAGATACTTTTGACTTCTCGTAATTGAAAGATTTGTAGAGTGGGAAAATAAGTGTTTGGGATAAATGACCACAAGCTTTGTCATACAAGCAAATGAAAGGCCTGACTTAACTGGGATAAGTCACGGTAGAACAGAAGGTGGTGCTCTAATGCAAAAGAGGTGTGCCGTGAGATTTAGAAGCTTGCAAGGAATTCATTGTGCCCATTTAAATTGATCAAATACCTACTGTAGATCTTACCTTGACAGGTCTGTCTTCAGATAAGTTTCAACAGCTCTTCTTTTGTCTTTCTAGGAAGCAAAGTCATGGAAATCAGACGTGAATGATCTTACTAAGGTATATGTTGAATTTTTTACTTTTTTTTTTTTAAATGCTGTCATACTGAAACAGTTTTGAAAATGCTTGCAAGGAGATAACACTACAGTAACTGTTACATACTTTTTTAAAGTTACTATTATGTACAGATCACATTACTCAAGATTTAACTTTTTCTTTTACTTGTCTTGTTGAACCATAGTGAACTGCCTTGAGGGAGTAATGCAAATGTGAAAGCTGCCATCTCAAATGGACTTAGTGTGGGTTGCTAATATAATTACCGGTTTGTGATCTGTGTCTAACTGGCAAGTCTGCATAGTTTTAAAGCCGAATACGTATCTGTATTTCTTATATTTGCTCACAAATTTCACCTCTTTTATTGAGCTAGTTTTGTCAAAAAGTTCAATTTTTAAATGAAAACTCTATAGACCTGGTAAATGCTTTGGCGTATTGTTCTTTTCTCACTGGGCAAAAGCGAGATCATGGAATCGGTGTGATTTCTGTTTTATGCCCATCCTACTTTGGCAGTACACCTGTTAGAACGTAAACCTTTTGTTTAATTCTGATTTGATAAAATAATTTGGGTGTTTTGGATTAGATGTTACTTTTTCTTTATGTACATTTTTTTTGATTTATTTTTTTTCCTGTTCTGGAAAACGAAGCACTCAGCTTGGAGACCTCTGGGTTTCATCAGGAGTGTGAGAATGAATGAGAGCTACAGCTGTATGGCTCCTTGTTTTCTCTGTACTTGTGTCCCTTCCTTTTGTATTTGCCAGCTAATATATGCTCGATTTTTATCTCTGTAAAAGGGTTCTGCAGAGTAAAAAGCTAATAGTTGCTTCATTGTTTCTTAGGAAAAGTGCAAATGGGCAAAAGGGGGAAAGGATCATGGTGCTGTTGAATTTAGTTGTTAACTTTTCGGTATACTGCATGGTGTTTTGTGGTAGATTGATGCCAAATGAGTGCATATATTTAGAGGGCTGTTTTTTACTAGGCTTTTAATTACACTTAAATACTGTTACATGAAGAGATTTACGTGGGATACTTACTTTATGTAATAAGCATGTGAAAAGATGGCAATTAGCTTCATTAGCACTTCTACATTGTATTACTTCACATTTGAAAGCTTTCGGATGCCTTTCCATTTGCTTGACTTGTAAATGTATTTACCACATACTGAATATTCTTGAGTAATTGGAGTTGATGACAGTGCACTTGGATGGTGTTTCATGTGGTGGGCATTGATGTGAGAGTAGATTAATAGGAATTCTGATCAGTGTGTAGAAAATTGGAATTACGGTTTCCGATTAAAAGCTCTAGGGGTTCTGTTTCCATTCTAGTCAAAACAGCCGACTGTTGCCTCTGATCTCCCTGAACATCATCTGCGCAATGAACCGTCCATCCTCCAAAATGTTACGGTGCCAAAATCTATACTGACTGATGCTGAAAGGATTTTGAGAGGAATTCAAAACAATAAAAAAGTCCTTGAAGAAAATTTGGAAGCTGTTATTCGCGCAAAAGATGGAGATGCCATGTACACTTTTATTAACGCTTTGACTGCAAACAGGTCAGACCCTGTAAATCAGGGCTTTGTGTGACTCCTCGTTGTATGTGCTCACCTCGTATCACCTCTCTCTCAGTTTGGGTTTTTTTTTTTTTTTGCTTCTGCATATTGAAGAACTAGTGCACTTCCCTGCAAAAAGTATTTATTGACTCTTCTTGTCAATCATTGGATGATTCTCTTGAACTTCAAATGTTTAACAACGTTTAACAAGGATTAACAGGTACCTGTTAATCCTTGGTAAATCTGAATTTTCAGACTGTGTCATCTGCACAAACTGCTCTGTCGTGACAAGAAGGCATTTAGCTTTTTGTGGACAAACTTGCATTAATAGGAATATGAAAGAGTAATTTCATCATTCAGAACAGAAGAGGCTTCATAAGCCTGTAAATGTTGCAGAATTAGTCATCCTACAGCAGATTTTGCCTTTTGAGCTTCTGCTTCATTCGTTACATTAAATACTCCTGCTTGAATCATAATAAAGATTTTCCTTTTAAAATACAACCTAATCTTGCGTTTTCCTGAGGAGAGTAACCACTGTCTTCGTGTAAATGCTTTTTTTCAGGCATGGTATCTGTTGTCTTTATCTCTTAGAGGAGGCAGTAGTTTCTGTGATCTTCTTTTTGTCTTCTGAGTTGGAGTATTTTTGTTGCCTTAGGGTGGGTTTTTTTTTCAGTTTTTGATCAAAATAGGAATTGACACATGACTGTCACTTCTTTGTAGAAGTGTGTAGTAATGTTAATCCATATGAGCAATAACTGAGGTTTGCAGGTGTCATTGTGTAAGAACAAATTTAGGTTTGGGAAATTCAGATAGAGTATGCTTCGTGCCCTTTGGAGACTGCAGGGGTACATGATCTTACTGCCTGGGTTTCTCTTTTTATAGTGTTTGTAGGTCACTACTTTCCCAGGAACAAATCGGTGCAATTTAAGAAGCACTGACTTAAAATAGTTCTTTCTTCTGTTTCAGAGATGTCTGGGAAGAGATTCGGATCAGGAAGACTGTGGATGAGTGGATTAGGGCAATCAGCGTAGAAATCCAGGTATGGCTGGAAGAAATGAGTTCAGGTTTTTGGATTATGTGTTTCCACCTTACATTGTTCTTTCATGTCCATAGTTAAACGTGATTCAGTCACAACTTGAAAATGTGAAAAAACGCCTATTATTAGTAGTGTGCAGTATGCTCTGATGAAATATGCACCTATATCCTAAAACTTCAATTCCTTAATGAAAATCACTGGTCGCAGTTACTGGCTAATGTGAAAAACAGGCCATTTCTCAGAACTTCAAAGTTGTTCATAGACTCTTCCGATAGCCTTGAAGATAAAACTCTCCTTTTATTACGTCTATGTTTTATCTTTAGGCTGAAATGGCAAGAAGTGATTTGGAACAAGTTAAATATGATCAAGAAGTCCCATGGATCAAGAGAGCCCAAAACCTCAAGGCTACGAAGACCAATAAAGAAATTAAAGCAAAAACTCAAAAAATCCAAGGGTGCTCAACAGAGAAACCTTTATCTGTGGCTAAGCCGTTGCAGAAGCAAGCGGAAGATAACACAAGCAAGCAAAGGTTTAAAACTTACTTTTCCTCTCAAAGCTTGCAGAGAAAAGAAAAAAGGGCAGATGTGAGTTCCCAAGTAGTTGCTTTTTTTTTTTGATAATGGTTGCTTTGCTTTTGATCACCGAATTCATGTGAAATATTGTATGTGTAACTGTAATAGTAGTAGTCCTCTCCTGCAGATTTCTGCTGTCAGAGTTGTCCTTGTTTTCGTGTGCTGTACAAGCCAAAGCCAAGCATGTGTAAGAATGCTGCATCCATTGTCATGTTGTGAGCTTGTCTTACTCAGTGCCTGCTGCTCGGTTCAGCTCTGAGTAAGCTTCTTGTATGTATTCTCTATGCGTAAATTTTGGTGTGTGCTTGCAATTTGTTTGTTGCAGAGCTTTTTACTTTCTTTTTTTTCTCTCTCTAGACTTCTGTAATGCTACTTATGTGTTCAAACTTTCATACGTGAAGAACTGTAAACCTTTTTTTTTTTTTTTGTGTTGTGTGTTAGGGACCAAGGAATGGAAGTGCAGTGATACAAAACGAAGACTACCTGTGTCAAGTTTACGGGAAGCCAATTTACCAGGGCCATCGCAGCACACTTAAAAAACCACCGTATCTGAGATTCAACTCTCCCTCTCCCAAGTCTAAACTTCAAAGACCCAAGGTGATAGAATGCGTTAGAGGTGAGCAATTCTTTGGTGTGAATAAGGTGTTCCTTCTCAGTTTTTCTATTAGAAATTCCTTGTATTAAATTAAACTATTTAATGTAGATCACCTGCTTTTCCACTTTAAGGCTTAAAAAACTGCAGTAGGCTTCCCAGGGAGGTGGTCAGTGCCCCACACTTGCCGGTGGTCAGCCTTGAATTGGTCAGACACTTACACTTAAATGTTCATTGTAGGTCCCTTCCCACTGAAATTATTCTAATTCTGTTCTATTCAATGCTCTTATCAAAACTAAAAAAATGCCAGTAGGTTTTCAGACTAGTTTAGGTTGCATCTCATTTTTTTAAAATGTCAAATTAATACTTGTTTCTAAATTCAGTAAACGTATTAATGCGTTTTTATGATTCCCCAAGTCTTTTTTAAGAGCTGAATTCCTAGAAGTAATGACATAAGCACCTGAAAGCTGAGTGTGTTGGAAAAATTAACCCATCTTTTGGCAAAGGTTACTGGGAGATGTATTCTTTGTGTTGGGTTTATCCAGTCATGTCATTTAGATGATTGATTCATTCAGAGTTAAGAAATCTAGTGAGATTTGAAAAATTGAGGAAGCCTGATACTTCATTTCCCACTTTCAATACATCAATCGAAATATGATGAATTTATGGGTGTTAGAATGACATCTGTTAACTGGAAAATATTGAAAGACGTGTTAATTGGAAGCATTGGGTGAATTCACTAAATGTTCTGTTAGTCAAGTCAATGCTAAAAGCAGAGTATAACTCTCTTTTGGACTAGTTTGTTGAGGTTATTTAATCGATTGATAAAGGTTATTAGTAATAAGGAATTCCATTCCTTAGTTTTGCAGGCAAAGTGTTAGAAGATTCTAATTTTCAAACCTGTTAAAATGTGTAAAAATAAAAGAGCGAAATGATGTGTCTGACATAAGTATAGATAAAATTGATCTTGAGTTAACAGAAAGTAATATTTTTACTTGGATCTGTTGTATATCCTAGTTATTTCTTCAAAACTTATTTTCTTGATGTGGAAACTAAGACTGATCTTTAACTGGTAGGTCAGAAAAACTGATGCGTATCATCACACTGCAGAAGGGAGTGAGCAAATGACGTGATAAAAAACAATGATGGAGGGAAAAAAAGTGTGTTAAGTGTAGAGTCACAGCGACAGTGGGCACAGCCGAGTTAACAGGATCAGCGGCAAGGGAGAAATGTTAGTCAGCTGCCCTCGACGCTTCTTGTGCTCACGCTGTTGTTACCCGTGCAGGGAAAATATGCTTGATACTGTCTTAACTGTCATCTTTTAGAAAGAGTGTCCAAGTTTTTGTTAAAACTGTCGAAATTTTATGTTCTCTATGAAATACGAGATTAACATGAGAAGGCAGTCACTTGATGAAACCATGTTTTTAGGCCGTTAAAATGCATGGTATAAAACATGTATCTTTGAAGACAAGCACTGCTAGAGTTTTGAGGTTTGGTGGTTTTTTGCTTGGTTTTGTTGGTGGTTTGTGGGGTTTTTTTGACATTATGGGTGTACGTCCACAGTGCCAAATCCTCAAAAGTAGTACAAGAGTCCGTTGTTAAGCTCATCGTAGTCTTTATGCCATTTACTGGCACTTTTCTTACCTGGGCTCTAGAGCCCAGTCATGATCCATGAAGAGAAAGTGTTATTGTTAGAAAGTATTTGCAATTCTCACAACCCTCCTGGAAAATCTGAGTTATGGTCCTGGCAAAAACTAGGTGACTTTTCAAAACTTAGTTTACTTTTTAAAAGCTGAGAGCTTGGTGTATGAAAACTGGTAGTCTTGTTGCTTATATATTTTATTTGACCTCTCTTGAAACACTTTTTTTAGTGAAAAATGCTGATAGATTTGTTTGAAGGACCAGCAGGATATCTCACTCTTTTTGATTACTGAAATATAATTTATTCTGTACAGATTTTTTTTTTGAATAAAATGTGTGTGAGTAAGCACTTAGTGTAGCAATAAGAATGACACAGTGACCACTAAGATTTGAATTGAGAACAAACACTTCTATAAAAGTATTTAATCAGCAGTTCTGCTTTTGCTGAGTCCTAAATGACGTTTTTATTTTGTATTTATTGGGCTCTTGTCCTTTATAGAAGGTCACAACCTTACCAGGGAGGCCAGTTTCATCGTTCCAGAAACAATACCTTGCAAAGAGACAGAGAAAGTACCCCCCGTCCTCCCAATCTAATGATACTAAGTAGGTCATCTGATCATTTGATGCTACCAGTTTTCTGCTGGTGAGGGGTTTGATTCAGTAGTGTCGGTGAAATGTAGAGGTACAGGTTGCGTGCAGTTGTGATAAGCTCCTCCTGTGCTTTAGCTTGTCCTCTCTTGGAAGTGAGTAGAAATGGATCTGTGTGCTGGATCCGTGCAGGATTCAATCTTCCAGAACTCCTGCATGCGACAAATACAGGTTAAAAGCCGTTTGCTTGAAAATAGAGTGAACTCTGGATAGCCTTTACCCAGCATGATTCTCTTCCAAGCCATTAAGTCATACTACAGCAGCACAGCAACATGTGTGTCTGCAATAATAAAACCACCGTAAAATGTTTCTCTCTTTCACAGAAAGTTATGCCTTTGTCTCTCCTGACAGAGACAAGATACCCCCTTGTATTCTTCTTTAAGGGAGGAATTTAAGAATATGGAGTTTTTTGCATGTCACTAACAAGAAGACCACTCCTATGTGTCTTATTTCCAAGTTTTTTGGATTTTAATGGCTTTAGGCTGAGGTCAGCCTTTGTTTGATACTGGCATTAATTGTCTTTGACTCTTCTTAGAAGACAGTTGGTCAAGCTGCTTAATTTTTGTGCTTTCCAACATCTTGCAAATAAAATGGAAAAGTTATACTTTTGTGTTTCACATGGGCCTCGTGACGACAAAATAGTTAAATGCTTTTGTGGGCTGCTGTTCTGAAAGATGCTGTTATGGCCATAGGAAAGCAGAAAGAATAAAATTAGAAACAGATCTGTACTCCTCTGTAGTAGGAGTGTGAGTAAAATGGAACAAAGTTGAATGAGAGCTTTAAAGCACCAGGTTCTTAAAAAAAATGAAAAGAAAAAGTCTTGCTTGCATTAGGCATGGTTAGTTCTTTCCTTCACGGATCTGCACCCACAGATTCCCTTCCTGGCCTTGATGTACTGGGTGATAAAGGCTTAAAAATCTTTGGAAGTGGTTGGCCCTGGGTTTGATTGGCTGGAAAATCCAGACTTATTAAATGACTCTTATTTTGTCAGAGCAGTCCACCGAGCTTGTTTTAAATTAGTGTTAGAATAAGGATGTTTATTTAAGACTGAAATGGCCATCTGGAGAGTCTCTTTTCAGTCGTTTTATAACTCTCTCAACCATTTTCTTTGCAAATAAACTGTAGTGAGTAATGCTTGGTTTCTTATGGGAAGTTATGAAAAAAAATCCAACTAATACTTTTATGAGTAAGAGGGCATTTCTAAAAAAAAAGTTGGAGTTGTTTTCTTGCATAATTTGAACTGATAAATACATGTAAAACACTAGATTTTTGAAGCTAAGTTTAATTAAATGTCTAGTTTCTGTCTAGAGCAAATAAACTTTTCAAGGGGAAATGAAAAGTTGAAAGCAATTAAAATGAGGTGCTGTGTGTATACAGTACTTAATCATTCTTACTGTGAGAACCTTGTTTTTACAAGTCGGCGGTATTACAGATATGTTGCCAATTCCTGCTTTTACTCAAAAGTTCAAGGCCAGGGGGGACTGTTAGATCATGTGGTATGACCTCTTCTAAATCACAAGCCACTGAACTGTATCTATTTATGTTACCAAGTCCAATAATTTGTCTTTGACTGAAGAACAATTTTTCAGGCTAGCCTGTGCTTTGGAGAAAAGCACACACTCATCATTTTAAAGACATCAGAAATTTGGCCCTTAATTGCTTCTTCCCATGGTGAGATACCTTGTGCTTCAAAAGGAGATGGGACACTTCAAATTTAGTGTCTTGTTGAGTGAGGTTTTGGCTTCAGTTTCTGGCTACTTCAGTTTCCGTGTGATGTTCCTTAAAAAACGAACAAGGCCTTTTAATCTTCTATCTGTTTTAATAGTTAGAGAGAGACAGAATTAGCACTGGATGCAGCATTATCATATATGGAAGTCTTCTCCTGCACTGACACCCTGTCGAGACATCTGAGGATTGCGTTCATCCCTTTGACCGCAGCATTGTATTGCAATTTCTCATCGCACTGCTTATCCAGCGTGACCTTAAAGCCTTTTCCAGAAACACTTCTTTCTGACCTGTATTTTCTCACTGAAGAGTTACGACTCATTGCTCTTGTTTGTAGGCTTAGAACCCATCATTTGTGTGTAGAAAAATGCCACTTCTGGAGTGAATTGCCTTACTTGCGTGTCTGCATTTGTTGAAAGTCAGATTATCAATCCTTATTATCCCTAGATTTTGTAATACTTTTACTCTTTAATTAGGAAATTAAATGGGAACAGAGCTAAAAAGTGCTTGTTGCCATGCGTTAAGTAGCCATTGATACAGGAAGGGTGATGACTGAAAACAACAGAGGAGTCAAATGACTTTTTTCAACTGTAGGGAAGTTAACGGAGTTGATTATCGGTGTGATTCTTTCCAGGTTCATTTTCCTCATGCCTACAAAACAGCAGTAGAAGCAGTTCTGTTTGATTCACAATTGTTGACTCCTTTTCTGGCCGTATTTCAGGCAGTTTTTATCCATTTAGATTAAAGTTGATAATATCCATTGCTCTCAAAGAGTACAGGTAGAATAAGATCTTGAATGAATATAGTGAGAAATGCAACATTGCAATAAATGTTCTCAGCTGTCTGTTTTGACATGGTTACATTCAAATTACTTCTGGGTGGCTGCTTAACAATATGGTTTCGTAATTGCACCGAAAAATCAGTGCAAGTCAGGATGTATAGGTATGGGTTACGGCTTGATTCCCCAGTAGCACCGAGTTGTTAAACCAGGAGTTTGTAGATTATTCCTATTCCTTTGAGTACCTGTCAGTCTTGTGGCTGGAGACAAACTGCATGTTTATAAAATTGAGGCAGGTAATCAGATGAACAGCAGATGAAAGTTGGGCTGTATTCTATGCCCTGTCTATTGGGTTTTTTTTGTGCCAAGCCTGCATGCTCTTTTAATCCTCTGTTTTGAACCTAAACCACAGGTTTTTTCTTAACTGTTAAATCACGCGTTTCATTCCCACCTACTGCAATGCTTCTGTCCTTTTCACATTTCTTTGCCTTTATTTGCCAGAGTTCAGATGCTCAAAAATTGTGCTTTTAACTACTTCCTTGTTGTCAATATTGAAACATCCAACCTAGCACTTTTAGATTCTGCCCTTCCTATCTCCCTCCCTTTTCCCCCTCCATCCCACAGCAAAAAATACATAACTGTTTCAGTAGAAGGGCTTGAATTAGTGGAGCGTGTGATGTTACTAGGATTGTACGTGTGTTGACAACAAACAGTTTGTTTGTTCTTGTTTAAGGTACAAAGGTGAAGTCGGCCAGAACACAGACCAGTTCTCGCCCACAGAAGGTGGTCACTAGCCCTGGGAAGCACCGTCCCTTGAGTGCACTTGCCCCAGACAATCGGTATCTTTTCAGTCCGAGTCAAGAGGTGCCTGCTGCTGTCTGTGGTCCGCTTGAAGGTCACCTAATTCCTATGGCTATTCCACTAGGTAGGAGCAAATAACCTGCAGAAGGATGTGTGCAGGTTAATTACTGCAACTTCATGGAAATACAATTTGCGTCTTCAGTGATTTGCTGTGGCCTGTGAGATTTGCTGCTTCCCTTCTTGGGGAAAATGTACCTGGGGAAGCAGTTTAAAATGTTCTGGTTCTCATTCTTCATGCTGGATGTCTGGCAATAGTGACAGAGCAATTACTTGCTTAGCTTACCTTCTTTGATGCACTTTGCATTCCTAGGGTTCCTGCTTTAATTTTGGTATCCATGTAAGCAGGAACTGAATCAGTGGCCCTTGGATTCCACGTTTATGATGACTTCAGCCCAACGATTTCAGTAGGATTGTGCCAAAGACCCTAAATTCGTTGTTGTAGCGTCTGTTTTTGGACCTTCAGTAAAACCTTTATATATAGGCCTTGTTTCAGGAAGGGTTAGTATTCTGTTGGCATTTAAAGACGATTATTGAAAATAAAGGGGGTGTCAAACAAAATTTTGTGGGAAACTGTACTAAGTGTAATAGTATTTTGAATATGGTTGAGAAATTGTGAGGTGAGGGAAGCATCAGATGTTATTGACCTTTAAATGTCCTTTCCAACCAAACATACTCTTTGTGGGTTGGTTTTTTGTGTTTTAACGGCAAACACAATGTAGTTATCGTTTTCAGCAGTAGGTGTCACTGTAGTCAAGAAAAGGCAATAATTTAAAAAACCGGCAATGGTGAGTTTACAGTTTCTGATGGAAAAGCCTTAAAATTACCTGGTGAAGCACCGTACCTTAGCTCGTGTTAACAGGGGACTTCTTAATTGCTCTGTAATTGCACATGAGATCTCAGTCTGTCTCATGTGAAACACAGACACCCAGAATTTAATTCTAATTACCTTATTAATTTACTGACTTCAGAGATTTCTAGATAAATTTGTAATTATTTTTAAACCGTCCTTAGGTCAAACCCAAATTAGTGACGTCTCCCCGCAGCCTGCTGGAGTGGTTATAGGCAAACCTCACCCTGTTACAATTACAACCTCTCTTCCTCAAGCGCCACCAAAACCACCGGTTGAGATAAAAAAACCAAACATAGCTGTAATAGAGATGAGATCAGAGAGAAAGGATCCACCTCAACTGACTGTGCAGGTACGTGTCAGGATTGATGGTTATTTCTTTGTTTATTTTAATATAGACAGTCTCATCCACCAGTAACTTACTTTACCCTCAGTAGCTGGTAACCTTTGGAAACCGTTAAGTAGTGCTTCAGCAAGCGTTAGAAACGTATAGAATGGAGGCACCTGTCATGCTATGCTAATATTTATATTCATATTTTTAAGAGTTATCTTTCTTATATGACCAAAATAGAAAACTATTTCTTCCTTAAATCACCTATGCAGGGTGTTTGTAAAATAGTTCTATGTCACGTTTTCTTCCCTGCCCCTCCCCAATGAGATTTTTGAGCCAGAACAAACTTGGAATAAAAGAGGTATTAATATAAATGTCAACTTTCTTGGATGACTGCTTTGGCCTTTAAGGTTTCTGTTCCAAACACGTTAGTCAATCCAATGATTTCACTCCTGATTAATCACCCATTGCAGTCCTTACCTAGTGGGTTGGGTTGTTTTTTCATTTTTTTTATTTTTACATGAGTCTGTTGTCAAGAAAGTTAATGGTTCTTACATGTTTGTTATTTTGGATTAAAACCGTTGCGAATATACACACTCCTACACGCACCTTTCAGATACAAATGAGACATGGAACTGAAAGTTAAATGCAGGTGGAGTTGTATGTGGTTTGTTCCCTTGCTGTATCACTGTATATCCACCCACATGCACTTTGTTATTTCACCCAGTTCTTAACTGTTTTAAGTGTTTTGTTGGGGTTTTTTGGTTTGGTTTTTTTTTCCCCAGAAAATAATTAAGTAAACATTAAAGTCTTTGATCTTAAAAAAACCAACAACAAAACCCCCCCACATTTTGATGCTGTAACGGACACACCTTTGTTACAAACTATATTGTAATACAATTATGCCTTTATTTTATTATATCAGATAGGTGATATTATATCAGATAGGTGACAATGTGAAGGCAGTAACCAGCCGACACAATGGCTTGCAGGCCAACATAGTGTAAATGAGTTGCAAGTCAAACACATACCTGCTATATAAATAGTTACGGGCAAGCTCACCTTCTGTCACATACCAGACAAAGTATCGGGGAATTAGAGGATGGAAGAGATCAGATATTGCAAGAAATTACATGAATGTTTCTGAGGTTCGTTCTTGTATGTTACGGTATTTTGGTTTCCAGACCCAAGATACTGTCAAATAAAGGTATGAGAAAAGGAGCTCACTGAACTTCAGTGACTTGGTAGCAAGGGAGAGAATCTAAAAAGCTCAACGATAGTAGCTGAGCTAATACACAGGTTTTCAGATTGATGTTTTTTTCTGTCCTAGGTGTTACCAAATGTGGATATTGACAGTATTTCCAGTGACAGTGTGAGCGTAAACCACGTTCTTCCAGGCTCTGAACCTGCACTTCCTCCTGTTGATACTGTAATACAGGTATTGATTAATCTAAATGTCTGTGAACTGTAATTTGTTTAAAAAGAAAATGTGTTACATTACTATGAAGTTATCTCTTTATCTTGTTTTAGTTAGAGAAATTAGACAATTCCAGGAAAAATAGAGTAATTATTCTGAAAAATGTATAATATGAGATATTTGTTTAAAAAAATGAAAAATTGCAGCAAGAAGCTGTTCTTCCAGGATTAAATAATCACCATAGCAAAACTGTAAGACAAACAGCATTTCTCTGTCCTGTGACGAGTTGGAATCTCGTATTGGCCCCTGCTTGTCTTATTTATACTGGCTTCAGTGTTCTGGCCTGAAGAATGAGGACGTTCTTCATTCCTTTGACTGTTCCTTGGCTGTCCTGGTGGTCAGTGGCATTATGTGTGGCCTGGAGAGCTTGGGAGCCTTGTTGTGTGTGGAGCTGACCAGTCTACTCTAGTCTCATTCCATGTAACTCATATACTCAGGGTATTCACTGATTAAGACAGAGTCTGGGGACTAAAACAGTGGTTATGCCTTAAAAATTGTATTAATAAATAACACGAGAAATCACATGTAAGTAAATTGCGTAAGACACTTCCAGATGCTTGTGTGCTATGTTTTACAATATTTTGTCTTACTGTTTCTTTAAGTAAGAGTTACAGATATTGCCCTAAAACTTTTGATGTTCAGATATTTATTAGGTTTAGTAACAACAGGTTTTAGTTGTCAGCATGCAAGAAAAAGTTCTAATGATCTCTTGTGATGTTATGAAGAGAAGTTCCTCCTCCCTTGTAGGGTGGGTAAAGCATTTTTTTCCTGGATTCAGGCTACTGACAGTGCATGGTAATTTAACTGTGTTCTTGTAATAAAGGTTTTTCTGCTAATGCCTTTTTCCCGAAATATAAAATAGTTAACAGTTTCAATCTGTCTTTGTAAGACTCCAGAAGATATACCTAGTGAGGACGAAGATGCAAAGTTTCCGGGAACTAATTTCATTGATGTTACTGATGTCATGCAGGTAATTACATTTTGAAGGTGTCCTTTTCCTTTGAAATGTTTTTATTTTTGTTTTATATTGTTCTGTCATAACTGAGAAAATAATGCTGCCTTACTAGCAGCTTTGTGAGCAGTACTGGGTTGTTTACAGTGCTCTAAACAATATTCTGAATTATTGTTCTACTTGAGTGTCATCCCTGCCCATGGCGGGGAGGTTGGATTAGATGATCTCCAAAGTCCCTGCCAACCCAAGACATTCTAGGATTCTGTGATTGTGCTTTAGTAAGTAAAAGACATATGAAGAACTATAATAAAAAAATCTAAAATCCACTTTTATTTTGATGTGTAAGAATTCACTAGAAATAAAAGTAGACCTCTAAAATGAGCGATGATTATAACACTTAGATTTCACAATTTCAGACTCTAATGCATATAGAAGATGCTCTTACAGATTTTAAGTATGGTAACCTGTATTTTTAAAATATGGAAGTGTGCCTTGAGGATTCCCTTTTAGAAAATTTTAGTATAGAGCAATTGACACATACCTTTGAGGCCCTAAAATGCTTTAACACAATATCTCATTTCAGTCAAACATGTCACTTCAGTCAAAAAAGACAAGTAATGTGTGAGTATATGCGCACAACAGGTACTGCTCAGGGTCGTAGATGAAGAGCTTACATAGTTAAGAGTTTAAAAAACTTCTGTTTAGTTGGATGCCCTGTTAGTGTGTCTGTGCACGCTTACAAACATTGTTTCTGGATTCCGATAACATGGGTTTATTTGAAATCCTTTCACAGTTCAATTTTTTTAGGTAGCAAGTGCACTTTTCAGTTAGCTGATCTCTTATCAGCCAGAGGTGGGGGCTGGTAAATGTTCGGGGTTGGTGAACCAGATAGAGCTTTACTTCTCCAGATCCAGAGCAGAGGCAGGAGCTGAGTGGTAGCTGGAAAAGCTGCCTCTGAAGGAAGCAGGAGGCTGCCACTCGACCGTTGCGGAGTGTCTTGCCTCTGAGGAATAGGGCAGCTTCTGCCTCTGGCTGCGTTTGGGACTCAGTAAATACCGGAAGCTTGAAATTGCTGTTACTGGCTGGTATTTCTCTCGAAGGGCTTTCTCCTCAAGCTTCTTTCCAGTGAGCTAGACTTCCTGTGTGCGTATCTAAATCTACCCAAAAATATATTCTTTTTGCCTCTTCTGTGCGGTCTTGATCCCAGGATGAGAGTGTACATCAAATATTAACTCTATAGCTTACAGTCACTATGGTAGATTTATTTTAAAAATTAATTAGTTATTTAACGTTGTCAGTTAGTTAAAACAGTCCTAAAGGGATGCTTTACTTACCAAACGTGGGGAAATTATTTATTCATTTTTAGTTTCAAAATTCCCATATGTTATTGGAGGAGAGAAGTGAAATCTGTTTGGACAGCTTTCTTCTGTTTGCACAAAAAAAGCTTTATGTTATAAAAAGAAGTAGGAAAACTATTTAAGAAATCAGTTTATGAACTAACAAAAAAAAATGCTGCAATGCTAAATTTTTTATATGTGAATAATAGTTATTCATCTTTCTCTTTTCATTTTTCTCCTGGATTGCTTTTATCTTTTATTTTTGGCAGCGGGATGTATTTTAACCACAATACCAAAAAATGTTCCAAGTGAAACATATGTTTGGCCTATGACCACACAGACAATGTTCTAAAAAATGTGCAAGGCAAACACAATGTGAAAGCATAAAATCAACCTCTGGAGTGGCAGGGGTATTTAAGACATCAAAAGAAAGCAAAGTTATTGTTATAAAAGGGGCTTCAGACTCATGGAGAAATGTGCATAAAATGCTATACAGGAAAACAGCTTATTGATGTCTTCCCCCTCACACCCCTTCCATTATGAGAACTTAATGCTGTTAGAACTGAAGAGGGTAGGTATTTATGTAAGAGATTTTCTTCCCCTCCACCTTTTTTTCTTCTTTTTTTTTTTTTTTTTCTTCCTTGGATATTGCCAGAAGGCCTCAGGACTCTGTCCCAGGCATTTCCTTTTCCTAGGTTTTGGTTGTTGATTTTTACTATTTTTTTTTTCTCTGAGAAAAATCCTTTTCTCCTAGAAGATGCTTATTGAAGAGTTACTTTGGAGTTGAAATACTGGTTGATAGCATTGGTAGCCCAGCAGAGGCAAGGCTGCCGCAGCTGCCTCCCGCTCCCAGGTCCAGGGAAATCCCCAGCCAGCCTCTTGCTCAGGAAAAAATCACAGAATCACAGAATGTCAGGGATTGGAAGGGACCTCGAAAGATCATCAAGTCCAATCCCCCTGCCAGAGCAGGAATGCCTCGATAATGCTACATATGAACGTGTCCAGGCAGGTCTTGAATGTCTCCAGAGAAGGAGACTCCACAACCTCTCTGGGCAGCCTGTTCCAGGGCTCCGTCATCCTCACTGAGAAGAAGTTTCTTCTCGAGTTTAAGCGGAACCTCTTATGTTCCAGTTTCAGCCCATTACCCTTGTCCTATCAGTGGCTGTCACCGAGAAGAGCCTGGCTCCATCCTCGTGACACTCACCCTTGATATATTTGTAAACATGAATGAGGTCACCCCTCAGTCTCCTCTTCTCCAAACTAAAGAGCCCCAGCTCCCTCAGCCTTTCCTCATAAGGGAGATGCTCCACTCCCTTAATCATCCTAGTTGCCCTGTGCTGGACTCTCTCCAGCAGTTCCCTGTCTTTCTTGAACTGAGGGGCCCAGAACTGGACACAATATTCCAGATGGGGTCTCACCAGGATAGTTGGAAATGGCATCTAGTGAGGAGTCTGGACAGACCCTTCTTTTAACAAGGCCGATTGTAAGGTCCTGCCCCTGGGTCGGGGCAATCCCAAGCACAGATACAGGCCAGGCAGAGAGCAGAGTGGGAGCAGCCGTGAGGAGAAGGGCTTGGGCGTGTTAGTTGACGAGAGGCTCAACATGAACCGGCAGCGTGCACTTGCAGCCCAAAAAGCGACCGTGTCCTGGGCTCCATGCAAATCGGCGGTGTGACCAGCAGGTCCAGCGAGGTGATTCTGCCCCTCTGCTCTGCTCTGGTGAGGCCCCACCTCTAGTACTGCGGCCAGGTCTGGAGCCCTCAGTACAAAAAAGGACATGGATCTGCTGGAGCTGGTCCAGAGGAGGCCACAAAGATGGTTAGATGGCTGGAGAACCTCTGCAGTGACGTCAGCCTGAGGGAGCTGGGGTTATTCAGCTTGGAGAAGAGAAGGCTCCTTGGTGACCTAATAGTGACCTTCCAGTACATGAAAGGGGCTACAGGAAAGCTGGAGAAGGGCTTTTTGCAAGGGCCTGTAGTGATGGGACAAGGGGCAATGGCCTGAAACTGCAAGAGGGTAGAGTTAGATTAGAAATAAGGGAAAAATTCTTCACCGTGAGAGTGGTGAAGCACTGGCACAGGTTGCCCAAGGAGGCTGTGGATGCCCCATCCCTGGAGGTGTTCAAGATCAGGTTGGACAGAGCTTTGAGCAGTCTGGTCTAGTGGGAGAGAGGTGTCCCTGCCCACAGCAGGGGGGTTGGAACGAGATGATCTTCAAGGTCCCTTCCAGCCTTAACCATTCTATGATTGTTCTCCCATCACAACCTTAATGTCTGGTGTTTGAAGACGCAGAGCTCCATCTTCTAAAATAGTTGAATGAAGTGCTCGTATTTCGCAGTAAGAAAATTGACATGTGGAACAAAGCAGAAAAAGCTGTTACAGCTCTGATTTACACACTTCATTTTTGATCAAGGGTTGCACCTACAACAAAGTAGGTTCAGGCTTTCTAGACAGGAAAGTTTTCATAAGGGCAGCCCTTGCATGGGCCCTGCCTTATTCTGGAGTGAGAAACTTGCTTGGCCAGCGTGAGCCCAGACCAGACCTTCAGATTTACTGAATTTGCTCTCCAACTCCTATGACCAGCTGTATCCTTCAGAACCTTTAGCAACCTCACTAAGATTTAAGACACTTTTTACTCTCTCTGAACATGCCCAAATTGCAAGGTGAGGAATTGTTTCTCAGAATTTTTGCTAAAAAAAAACCCCAACCAACTGGGGGCAGTGATTTGTGTTTTATTTTGTATTTTAATTTTTAACACATTTAACTCTTCAGATGAAAGATCAGAGGTGACACCTGCAATGCAGCCTGACCTTGCTTTAGAAATAGGTTAAGACAAAATCCATGACTAACTTTGGGATGACTTTAGTAAAGATTATACATATACATGTTTCGTAATGGAAGAAAATTATCTATACCACCTAATAATTTCAGACTTTTTTTTTTTTAATTATTTGAATGTAATTTGGGAAATAGAATTTTGGCTTGATACTTTATAATAAAGCACTGTGATTAATATTACAATAATATCTGAAAGACTTTCTAATTTGTGCCATATTTTGATTGGGAATCATCATAGATACTTGTCACCAGTCTCCAGGGAGGTAAGATACAGAATTGAGTGCAGAGCATTTGGAATTGGTCTACAGGGTGATGATATATGTGCAAGTTCAATCCGTATAATTAAATACTGACTATTGTGTAGGACTTTTATTTCAGCAGAGATAATCTATCACCCTCAAATGAATATAATTTTCTTTTGGATTTGTGCATTACTAAATACAAAACGTTTCCGCACGTAGTTTAGAAGTGCAGAAGAACTGCAAAAGTTGGTCAGAAATTACTAAATATATGTAAGACTTACTGTATGTACTGGGTTTATTTAATCCAGATGTTTGTGTTTTGCAATACTTTCAGAAAAGATTATATTAAATAGGCAACATCAAAGAAAATTTACGGCGTAATGCAGTCGGAAGAAAATGCACAATGAAACACTGGACAAAGACATCTTTACATTTGGTGTCAGGATGAATTATAGTTATGGATCCATGATCCTAACAGAATGAACTGCTTATCAGCTCGCCAGGCAGCCAGTGCCCTTCCCAGTTTAACTTTACTGTCTCATTTCTATACCTAGAATGGTTTGGAAGTCTTTGTCACCAAATATACGTACTCTCTTTTTGCCTTCTTTGGAAGTTACAGCTTTTCTTTGAAGAATTATTACTGTTTAAAGATCTAGAAAGATCCTGTTCTCCAATAGCTATTTGTTGTAATACCCATCATGGACCTATTTAACTCTTCAGTTTTAAAGTATATTAAGGAGATTAAGTAGGAGAGTATTAATGTTGGGCTGGGGAAGGAGACAGGAAAATGTTACCTTTTCTTTGGTGTCCCTTCTCTGTTCTTTCCATGTTTTAGTGATTTGTTCTTCTATTCACGGAAGATATGTAGTGGTTTTCTTTTTGTTTTATGGGCTAAAAGTAAATTTAATTTATGTAAGGGAAAAGACTTTTTTTTTTTTCTGCCTTCACTGTGCCAGAGATTAATCTTAGTAAGTATAGATTTACAGTGAGCTCTTCTGTGCAACATCACATACTTCTCCCTGGTAATTTAGGGCTGGGCTCTTCATCCCTTTCTGACATGCCAAATTTTCTTCTTAGAGAATCATGTTACTGTCAGAGACATTTGTTTTTAGTGTTATGAGGGAAGGATGCAGGTTCTTATCCATCGTGAGACGTTTCTGAAGCGTTACGTTACGATGCAATGGGTGGGTGACTGCTTTGGGGGACTTAATGCTGGTCACGTGCTCGGGGGGACAAGGAGGGTGGCATCTGTCAAACGTTCCAGCGCACGCCGAATAACTTTATGACTTTTTAGAAATAGTGCGTTAAGGTTAAACTCAAAGAGTCTTTGAGGATCCTGTGAATTGATTACCTTTTAACTTTCAGCAGCAGAAGTTGAAGAAAGTGTGAACACACCTGTAACATGTTAACTATTAATATCTAATCTTCAGTGCTGGGAACTTTATTAGAGTTTTGACTGACTACATCGCTCCTTAACTTTTGGGAATGTATCATTCGGACAGGAGACTTTAAAGTAGAAGTATGGTTTCCAAAAAAAACCCCCAAAAAACAGACACCCCAAAACCAAACTAGAAAGCTTACCCAACAAGTAACAGTAGAAAGTTTCTTAAATTTTTTTTTTATTTAAAGGAGGGATATTTCTGGAGTATGTACTAAAGAAACCTAACTTATGTCACAAGTAAATTTCTCAAGTATTAGCATTGCTATTGGCTTTCTGCCCTGTGCAGGACAGGCAGGAAATATGAGCCAAATCGTGTTTTACTTAGGAGTTCCTATAGCTTTATACCTCTACAGATTTATGATTTGCTAAGTTTAGAACTGTATCAATTAACTACAGCATACTGAGGAGGGAGAATGTGGTTTGTGTGCTGTGACACAAATGTTTTGTTAAAGAACAAAAAATAAATCTTGGTGGTTACCTTAATGTTGCCTTCCAGAAACACACCATAACTTAATTTACTACTTATTTATTAGGATCAGGAAGAAGAGAGGGATGAAATTCCAGAATTCTGTGAGCCTCTTCTGGAGCTTAATGGACAATTTAGAGTTGCCTCTCCAAAATACAACGGACCTTTGTTTCCTCCAGTAGCTTCTGCTCCTCAGCAGTGTTCCGATGTTTTGGATGAACTGATTCAAAGGAGAGAAACTATAGAAAACAGGTTGATAAAGTGGTGAGTTGCAAAGTAGTGAGAGAATGTATGTGGAAGAAGGAATGACTCCATAAAAATACCTTCCCTTTGTTCCTCCCACCCACCCTTTTTCCTTTGAGCTGCCTTACATTTTATATCAAGAATGCTCTTTTGATACTTTTAAGTGCCTTGGTGTTTGCTGATATTTGAATGGGTTTTATTCTGCTAGGGTGGAACAAGAAATAATGGCAAAAATTATCAGTGGGATGTACCCAGTTCAGAAAGAAACAGTGCCCAGTGTTAGCACCTCGGAGAGTGAAGACAGTGAGACTGTAACCTCTGACATTGGTAAGTAGGGGTTATTGTTCGCAGCTGATGGATTATCTCAATTTTTGGCTAATTTTAACAAGCTGGGAGCTGCATGGGTAGTTGTTGCCTGAGCCTAAGAGTGGATAATGGTGAACCAGTGAAACTATAAAATGCAAAAGTGCGTGCTTTGATTTATGTTGAGACAGAGCAAGCGCCACAAGACCATTCAAGCAAATTATCTAAAAAAGAGAAAAAAAACATATAAAATGTACTACTATGCAAATCAACTTCTGCTACTGGCCGTTTAAATCAGATTTGGCGTTTTGCTAAGCCTATAATGTTTGTTTGCCTTTCTTTTGTTAAGTCAAAAATTACCTCCCTTATATAAATGTGTGAAAATGGGAGAGAAATGCATTTCTCCTGTGATGTCACTGCCCTTTGCTGCTGCCTTCTTTTGTGATCTTGAATTGCTCTTCTACTGTTGTTTCTTTACATGTAAAGAAGCAACTTATGAATGTTTGAAAGTTCGTGGAGATTGAGTGCAGTACATGCATTTTTAAGAAGTGAGACCTGGATGTGTGCTTTATTCTCCATTTTCAGTTGAAGTTGTAGGTGGTGGAGGATTTCAACTCTTTATCGATGCTGGTGTGCCTGTGGACTCAGAAATGATCAGTCATTTTGTAAATGAAGCTCTCAGTGAAACCGTTGCGACCATGCTGGGTAACAAGGAGGCTCAGAAAGCAGTTCCCGATACAAACATTCTTCCAAGTACGATGGTCGAGATGGTAAGAGTCCATTTTATTTAAGCTTTGCCACTGAAGTTCTAAGGGATAATTTCTCCATGGTGTGATGGTTCAACTGTACGAGACAAAGACGATGGAAAAAGGCTGATGAACTGAATGTGCACGATTTGCATTTTTTGATTATTCTTTATTATACCCCAGCAAACAACAAGATTTAAACCTGTTTCACTTGGAAAAAAAAATGACAATAAAAGAAAAAATTAATTCCTTTGCACTGCATGCAACATGCTATATATATTTAAAGAGTGGGTATAAAACTGATTTCTAAGGGAAAGACTTGATAATTTCTCGTTGTCAAAAGATAGCTCCTGATTTTTTCAACAAAAATAGCTATGCTACTTTCTTGTGAAACTGAAAAAGAAATTAAATAGGAAAAAAGTGATTTCTTTATATAAGAAGAAATAGAAGCTGAGCGTGATGTTATTTTTGATCCTGCGGTCTTGCAGCCATTGTTTAATGTCTGTAAAAAATGAATATTAATTTTTTTTTCAGTTCCGAGTACAGTAGTTTTCAGTAAATGCTTAAATCATTAGTAGAGCTTCATTAGTAGAGTAGAGTAATAAAGGATCATTTTTTTTTCTGTTCCCCTGATAATCAGATGACCACCAGCTCTTTAATTTGATAACAACATGGCTGTGCTACAATCTGCTGTTGTATAATGTCTTTGGGATGAATGTGAAAACTGGTGCTCTTAGAAAGCTGAACTATTTAAAGGTTTGCTGCAAGTGAGATCAATTATTCCCTTCTACAGTGCCTATAGACTGAAATGCCATATAGTGCCTGCTGTGAGTCATGAACCAACAGATTATTCCGTGGTCAAACGTAATCATTTCGCTGCTGTAGACCTAAATACAGCCGTGCTGCATCCAAAGAGCTTCCCCACCCCATGACGGGTTAAGGAGGGTACGGTGTTAAAGAGGACTGTTCTTTGGAGCTTGTTCTGATGCTTAGAAGCCTCTTCTGATAACCATTCTGCATTTACTAGTGCCCCTCTTAAGCCTGCGTGTTACGAGCTTAAACTGAGCTGTCCTTAGGCTGAAGCAGTTGTTTTCTGCTTATTTGTGCACTTCAAGAGATTAGTTTTGTCCTTTTTGGCCTTTGTTTGATGAGGCTAAACAAAGCAATTGTTGGTATGCGTGCCATCACTGCTCTTGGTGATGGGCAGCACTTCTGTGTTTTCCAATTTAGAGCAGTCTTGACTGTGAGTAACACAGTAACATCTGTTAACAGACTTTTTTAATAAGACTATAGTGTGCAGGCTGGGGTTTTCTGAGTGCCTTGTGCTGTAGCAACGATACTCTCCAGCCTTTATTGTAATCTCAGGGGTTTTTTAAGTCTTTCTGCATTTGTGGCTAATAGCTATCCTTTGGGTAACTTGTACATTTGTAAGTTTTTTTTGTTGTGGGTTTTTTTAATCTCCTTTTTCCATTTCTGCCCTATCCCTTCTTACTGTTTCTTGTCTAGAACTTCAGCTGCCCAGTTATCGAGTTCTTTGGTGCTCATGATGTCACACAGTTGTGTGCAAATTGCCAGATGTGTTCTCGTGTTCCTCGTGTTCCTCTTCCCATAAGTTTTTAATAAAAATCATCAATCTGAGGATTTATTCTTCAATAACTAGCTTGGAAGCCTCCCATTAGCGCCATTATCTTGTTTTCTTTATGAAATGTCAGAGACCAGATCTGGAAAAAAACTAGAGCAGTCCATCATGTTCCTCCATAGCAGGCTAAACAACAGGCATCATACTTGCTTGTCAAATTTATCTCCATGGCTGTCACTTTTATCTCCATGGCTGTCTTTTTTGTAAGGAACATAACAACTGTGTTTGTGCTTATTTTAATGTTTTACTGTCTTGGCTGTTGCTTTGTTTGTAATCTGCTCTTTAGCTGATCATCTTAATAATGAATAAAATCATCATGCTGACTCAATTTTATCCATGTAATGAAATATTTTCATGCCTAACATTGTATTAAGTGCTTTATAAAGATTCTTATAATTATATAATTCATATTTAGACTGGACATTAGGAAGCATTTTTGTAATGAGAGTGTGGTCAAACACTGGAACAGGCTTTTTAGAGAGGTGGACAACATCCCAAACCTGTCAGTGTTTAAGATGCTTCCGTTTAGATGAAGGAGTCAGAACCATGAGAGATGTATCTAAGCAACAAGTGTTTCTGTTCTGTGATAACCTGCCTTTCTCTCTCTTCCTCAACTATTTCTGAGGATAGTTAGAAGATAAGAGTTTTGCACGGAGATAATAACTGTGGTTACTACTTTTTTTTACCCCTCAGGAGTCTCTTGTGCCTACTCCATTGCCAACACCCCAGGCCACACCACCACAAACACCACCTTCAGCAAAAGAATTGCCTGCGGTCAAAACTCCAGAGTCGTCTCTGTCTCTTACAGAAATGAGCGGGGATGTTCGTGAACATGAAAAAATTAAAGAAACAGGTAGTGAAAATAATAATTGAAGTTTAGAGGTAGCAAATATGCTTTAATCTACTGCCTTTAATTTTCTTCTTCAAAGACACGTTATCTCTCAGGATAAATATTCTTGAGGCTATAATTCAAGTGGGAACTCATGTAGTACAAAAGCTATGGGCTAATTCATGTGAAAGGCAAGCATCTTTTATTTGGTAGCAGTTCTATTTTCAAACTTAATGCACATTTCTATGGTCTGTGTGATTTCCACCCCTCCCAGCCCCTCCACACTTTTTCACATCAGAGAAATAGCTGTCTTTTGCTCCTTCCTGTGTTTCTGATGTTAATTAAGCTGATTTTACACTCTCCAAGTAAAACAGCTTAGTTTTTCAAATGCAGAGCAGTCTGCCTTATTAGAGGAAGTGAGCAACTGAGGTTTTATTCTAGCTCCTTTAGATGCCACCACTGTATTTAAGAGACTAGTCTTGTCTCTGTAACTATCAAAAGATATCACAAAAGCTACAAGTGCTTGGTAGAACTGACTAGCTCTCTGTCTGACATTTATGTCCTGCTTTCCCTTCTGATCTGAAATTTGATGTCACACGTGCAGGTGTCGAGATTGCGGCTGCCGTGGGTCGTGTTGGCACGCCTGTGGTTACCCCTGTCAATACGCCACCTAGGACAATCACACCAAGCCCTCCTGCCCCAGAGTGGGTCTCTGAAGCTGCAAAAATGGAAAATCTGAAGCCTTCAAACCCCTGGGATGATGCAGAACTTCCTCTGGAAGAAGAGAAACCCAGTCCTTCAACTGAAGAACTATTCCCTCCCAGGGCTGTGTGAGTTGGACAGGCTGCATGGTTTTCTCATTTCTTAAAATAAACAAACATGTATTCCTTCTACGTATATCCTCAAAACGTCAGGAGAAAGAAATATGTAATATATATGTCAGGAGGTATTGAGATAACCCAGGATTCTTTTTTTTTTTGAATTGCTTATATTTTGGCAAAAAATGTGAAATCAGAACCTTTCTCACGACTTACAAGTTATTGTTCATCATCCTGTTAACGTTGGGCTTAGTAAACTCCTATTCTTACATCTGCCTGTAATAAATGTAGTGACAATGAAATATTGTATCGTTAGCATTTTATTTTGTCTGTTACCTTAGTAGGAACACATTTGGTAATTTTTAGTTCTAACCAGAAATTCATTAATAATGTTATTTAACCGTGCTGATTCTCAACCTATTCTGTAAAATGCTGTGCTCTTTCATTTGAAAAAATATGTGCAAATTATTTCTTTTCAGTATCGATTCAAGACTTCAGTCTATGTTGTTCAATGCATTTTGATATATTCTTAATGCATATTCTTACGTTACAGCGAGATGTCGGTGGCTAATGATGAAGAACCAGAGGCCTTGATTTTACCACCTCAGCAGTCATCAGAAAGGCCCTTTGAGTCGCTTCCTTGCGATCCACGGGTCCCATCGCCCATCCCTACAACAGTTAGTTCTGGGCAGTCCTCACAGGAAAGCAGCCTCACCCTCACAGAAACAGAAACTACAGACAGACCCATCTCGGAGGGGGAGGTACTCTTCAGCTACGGACAGATGCTGGCTGCAAGAGGTAAGTGACTAGAGAAATTTGTGGAAATTAGAACTTGGACTTTTTTTTTTTTCTGTATAAGCTTGTCTTCCAGTCTACTGAAGTTACACTTCATACATTTTCTGATAAAACTACAGGTGTTATCTTGGTCCTTACCTTTCAGTCCATGATTTTGGATTTAAGAGTACTCGTTGCTCTTTTTCTTGTCTGTGAGCAACATGGTTCTGCTTACTAAGGAAAAAAGATTGGATTTGCTCTTCTGTCACAGGATCAACTTGGAAAATAATTGGGACTGTCTTGCACAAGTACCGTGTGATATTAAGTACTACATTTTTATTGAAAGCAAAGTATAAGAGCGATTTTCTTGGAAGCTGAAAGTATGTCTTTATAATACACATCCGGCAGCAGGAATTTGCAACTTTACTAAAGGGCTGTGTTGCAATTATTAAAGAATGTGGCTTTGGCTTTCTTTCATATAACTTGCATGAGGTTTAGTATTTGGAAGTTAAAATATTTTTCTGCCTTAGCAGGAGGAGGACTGTCTCTTCTAAACGTCACTGAGAGCTTAACCAGTACTTTACAAGATGCCAATGAAATGGTAAGGAAATGTTTCACAGGGCAGCCGACTGATAAAGTGGGTGTGCTTTAAGTATTCTCACTTAAAAGTCACGCTTTTAAACTGTACACTTGCAAAGAATATTAGAATCTCAGAGCTCCAAATGAAGGAAACAGATTATACAAACTAATTTATATCTTGAAAGTTGAATGATTTGCCTACTTCTGTAGGTGAGAGATACTTAATATGCATTTTAATGTCTTTATTGTTTTTGGTTTTAAGACATCTTACACAAAACATTGTGCTGCAAGCTCTTTCAGCTTTGAGACGTCTTTTAATTGCCTATGTGCTTAAATTATTAATGTGGGTTAGCTGAGGCTGGAGTTAGTTAAAGCTGTTTAAAGCTTCAGTATAGCTTATTATCTGATGTCTGCTTTAGTCCATTGTCTTGGCAACCTCCAAAGTCAAGGTATTCTACATTCCCTTTCTCTCAGTACCTTTTTTTCTCCTCAAATGCCTGGACTTCTCCTCTCTGCCTTTGTAATGCCTTGTGGTAGGACATAGCTGTCATTTAAATGATGGTATCAAAGGAGTACTATGCTTAAACCAAACAGTTTTCTTTATGAAAGAACAGTAAATTGATAGTGAAAGTGTAATAATATTGGTTGGAAGGGAACTCTGGAGGAATGTCTAACAACTTCCTGAGCTGCCTCTATGGCTCTTCTAGAAGATGTCCAGATAGTTGAAATCTGCCACGAGGATGAAGACCTGCAATCGTCAGATTCTGTTGGCCAGGTGCTCTGAAGCAAACCCTGCCCACAACACCCTACTTCTTTTCCCCTCTGATGCTGCTTTGAGCTATCAGTAGGCACATGGAGGTCTGTGAGTTCAAGAAATGATTTGAGCTGGGATGGCAAATTGCCCGAGCTACTGGGCTGAAAGGGTTGTGGTCCATGGCACAAAGTCCAGCTGGAGGCCAGTCGCTGGTGGCGTATGCCAGGGGTCAGTACTAGTGCCAGGGCTGTTTTTCATAGAGTCCTTCACGTTGGAAAAGAACCTTGGGATCATCAAGTCCAACCACTAACCCTCTTCTACAAAGCTCACCCCTAGACCATATCCCCCAACACCACATCCAAACAACTTTTAAACACACCCAGGGATGGAGACTCAACCACCTCCCTGGGCAGCCTCTTCCAATGTCTGACTACTCTTGCTGTGAAAAACTTTTTCCTAATGTGCAGTCTAAACCTACCCTGTTGGAGTTTAAAGCCATTCCCTCTTATTCTATTGCTAATTACCTGTGAGAAGAGACCAGCACCAACCTCTCTACAATGTCCTGTCAGGTAGTTGTAGAGTGGTGAGGTCTCCCCTCAGCCTCCTCTTCTTCAAACGAAACATGCCCAGATCAGTAGTGACTTAGATGATGGGCCAGACTGCATCATCGAGTTTGCAGATGACACAAAACTGTTTCACACACCAGAGGGTTGGCACCTCACTGGATCCTTAAAACTGTTTATCAGGTGAACCTAAATTAAAGTTTTTTTCATCAGGTTAGAAAGCTCAAAGAACTTGGAAACCTAAAAGGCCTTGTTTTTCTTTAAGTATTGCAGTCTTATGTATCAACAAAAAGACTGCGCATGGTTGATGCGTAAAAGGAGAAATCAATGTGTTGTCAAATTGCTTATTTTTAAATGCCTAGATTTTCACGACACAAGTTCGAAGTATGGAAACTGGAACAACTTATTGTAAAAGAATAAAAACTTAACTGTGATCTAAATTAAGCATGATTCATGTTGCTACAAAAAACGGTTTTGGATGATGTATTTTGTGGATTTTCTTTCTTTCTTTTAGGATTATGATCCTCCCAGTGAAGGGCAAGTGGTGAGAAGACCAGATAAAGGCTATCACAGGGATCCTGTCTTGACTCTTTTAGCCAAATTAAATCAAGCACCTGTTGCTGCACAAGGAGGAATGTACCATTTGGAGGTAACTTTGTCCTTTTCCTTCCAATACCGTAGTGCTTTTTAAGTTAAGTGCTTTCTTACTCAAAAGTTAAATAAAATATTTCAAGCTTATCTTTCCTGTTGGTGACAGGACAGACTCAGAAACTTCATTCCCCGCTTCTGTTGGCTGTATTCTTGGTTAAAACTTTTTAAAAATGCTGAAGATTAAGTGTTGTTATAAATGAATTAACTCTACGTAGTGTCATGTGTACCTCGTTTTAAAGGTGTCTGTGTGACTGTGCCAGTGTACTGGATTTGTCCTGTCTTTTTGAATACCAAGGAAGTTTTCTGTCACTTCAGCAATAGAGGTGTTATAATTAACAGTACAAGTTTAGTGCACCTAACAGCTGTATGAGTGTTTTAGGTGGGTATGGAGAATAACCCAGCAAATGTTTATATGCACTTTTGCACAAGCTGTTGATACTGATCTTGGAACAAAACCTCAAAATATTCGTATTCAGCTCACAGGAAAAACAAGCTAACAGAAAAATAGAGCTCTCTGCATCACAAAGGACAAGAGTTGGGTTTTTTTGTCACACATCTAAGTATTTTATTGGTTTGGACTGGGCATCCATTCTAGCTGTAGCAATGTTTAAAGGAAGCGAGCTTTGAATACTGTAGTATGGTTCATGAACATCCTTATTTACGACACATCTTTCTTTTTGTGGTTTTATTGAGGCATATGCAGTTTCTTCCTTCTGTCTTGGTCAGTTTAGTCTAAATAATTACTAACTTCACTCACCTCCTTAACTGTTCCTTTGTCTGTCTTCATTTTGCTTAATGAGCTCTGGTGGATGGACTTAGTGAAAAGCTTTCTACAGTGTCAGCTCCGAGTCTGGCTGTAATTGCAGTGACATTTTCTCATCAGCACTGCCAATTACAAATGCATCTCTTAATTTGTTTTTTCCCCTTTCCCATAGTCACAGACCATTCAGTCTGTCCATACAAGACACTAATAAACTTCCCCCCCCAGATTCTGGCAAGGTGTGTACAATCCTACCTTCTCATGAGAGAAAGGACATTCTCCTAGATGTAACTAGAATTGCAGCTGAATGATCCTGTGCATGTGTGTAACCTGTTCTCCTGCATAGAAGCAAGCGGGTGTTTTTTCTGCAGCTTTAAATGTCAGAATCCAGAGAACCTTCCCTATTTTAAGGGCCATCCAAACCCTATTGAAAAAAGAACTTTTTATCTGACGCGCTGCACAACAGAGAGTCAATAGCTTTTAGATGCTTCCAATATTACAAGGTCAGGCAGTCAACAACAGCCATATATGTAATAGTAAAGAATTCTTGTGCTAAAAATCTAACTTGGGTTCTGATCGTGTTGGGATACCACTAACAAAGTTAGTGATGTTGTTTTGTTTTGATTCTTCTCTGCCCAGTACTGATACTTTCAAACTTAGTTAGGTGGTATCTCCTCAATTTCATTGCTGATAGTATAGACGTAACTTTATATATGTTTTAGTGTAATTAGATACCAATGCCTGGTTTAGGAGGAAAGACATTGGGTTTTGGTTGGTTGGTTGTTTCATACCTGCTGTTCTGACGTTGCTGTTCTGTGTAGGATTCTGACGATAGTGTTGGGGAGCTCAGTGAAGGTCAAAGACCAAGACTGCCCAGAGCAGCAGAGAGAATCCTGATGGGCTGTTCGGTTTCTGTGGCCCACCCGACTGCTCGGACTTCTGAGAACAGACCAGACTGGCCTCTCCATTCTTTATCGCCAGAGCAGCTCATCCAAACTGGAGGTACAATTAGGCTTATTTCTTCTCTGTGGTATTTATGTGGATTTTGAGGATTTTCTGTAACAGTATCTGAAATAATTTCAGAGAATGTTTAAAATTCAAACTTAAAAATGTGCAGGCACTTGCTACAATTGAATTATTGACGTTCCTATTCTGAGAACTGGACTTAATTCAAGCTTTGTCTTCACTCTTTGTTTGTAAATTTGAACAAAAATCATGGCCAGTACCCACCTGCCTATACAAAAGTTGACTTGTAAAGTAGATATTTTATTCTTTTAAGTTAAATTCAGTTCTCAAAACCACTTTGATTTTGTCTGTTCTTAAGTTGGTTTCCATAAGACAGGTATTACACTCATGATTACGATTACTTCTGCCTGTCCCCTTACATAGCACTCTTCCCCATTGTTTTTATCACTCCTTCAAGGTGATACTGCACTGTTTCATGATAGGTAATATATTTTATTTTTATGTTTCTATAATGATATGGAAACTTTTTTTTTCCCCAGATGGGTAGCTGAGGCACACACATAATATAATGGCTTGTACAAAATAGTGCAGGGCTAAGTTGCTGTGGTAAAGCACAAAAATTGATTTATTTCTTTTCAGTTGAAACTAATGCTGTAACCGATGACCTGTCCTTCCTTTCCTCTATTCTGTCCAGTTTCTCTATTATCTGAAGATGTGCTTCTATACCTGCTTAATTAAACTGCTGCAAGCACCTAGAAAATCTTCATTTTGTTGGCTGTGGATTTAAATATGACTAAACTGAACTTAAATAATTATCCAGCTGTTTCAACACAAACGTGCTTGCACTGTTTCATCAAAAAGTTGCGCAGTGATCAAACAGCTCGTTTTCTGTCCTTTTGATTTTTGCATTTATGAATTTGACAAGAGAAGCCTGTCTCGCATTATCAGCCCTCAACCAGTAGGAAGTGGATTGAAATTGAATGTGTTCAACACGTGACAAAAATTTGCATTAGGTTTGAATTGATTGACGTTTGAATTGGTTGTGCAGTGAGCAAGCTTTTTCAGCTAGCTGTTAGTTAACATTTTGGACTAGTTTACACCACTGTCAGCCTTGAATAAAGTGCTTGGGTACATTGTATATTATTAAACTTGGACTTGAAAGTAGTTGGCTGAATGTAGTTTGGAGGTGGGTTACGTTAGGCTCCCTGGCATACGCCGTTTCTCCAAGTGACTTGTTGAGCACTGTGTGGTTAGAGAACAGTCAGCGTTAAGAACACGGTGATGGAAGAATAAATTAGTGATCTACATGAATCTGCAGTAAGTCCCTAATGGGGCCCTATAGAGAGTTAGATGATGTGAATTAATGGCAGACCCTGTCTGCTAGGGATATTTCCTTCTTACCCAGACTGTCCATAGCTCTATAACATATTTGTATCTCCTCTACACCCATCTTTAAAATTTATTTAATTTAGGATCCCCTTTGCCTGTCCTGTAAGTGTCTTAACACTTTGCAAAACCAGCTCCTGCATGTGAACATAGTCTAGTAGTGTGTTTCTCTAGTAATTTTTCCATGTTTGTCTCTCTAAATCTTGTAGTGTTATTTCTATTGTAGTGGGGTTTTTTTGAGAGGAGGCAAATGTTGTGGACTATCTACCCATAGAGGAATGCCCTGTGCTTTTACATAATCTGTAATAATCCCGTACTGAGTTCTGTTGCATTCTAATGAATTTCAGTTCGCCTTCCCTCCCTCCCCACCTCTAAACACACAGCAGAGTGTTCATTGACATTGCTAAGGAAACAACACTGTAGAAAAACTAGGATCTGCTTTCAAGACAAGACTATTTTCATGTCAGAGTAGAAGAGAAAATCTTGTTTCCAAGTCTGTTTGAGAGTGAAGTCAATGCTGAATAGGAAACAATCTGCTCTTGGTTTGGAGTGGGGAGGGAGAAGGAATGATCTGTGATTGTTTCTGCTTTTCTTCCAAATCTTTTTTTTTTTTTTTTTTCCAAATCTGTCCACTGGCGTGTGAGATTGCATGTCCTTCAGTGTAGTGCAAGTCAAGGACAAAGAGTTATTTCCTGATAGTTACAATGCAGGTCCATCGTTTTATTTGATAATTATTTTTAGGGATAAAATTCAATAACTTGTTACACCAAAGGGTGTAAATGCTCACGTATTTCAGGGTGTATATCTTCATACCTGTAACCCTGCAGTGGATACTCAGCTTCTGTCAGAACGGGTCACTCACAGATTTGTCTGCAAGATTCTGGGGACTGTGTGTCTGTGGGTATCTTCAGTGTTATAATGAGTTTTTATTCCTGTTACGGGAGCAGGATGTCTGTTTGTAGGATGGAGCAGGTGGTGCTTGTGTAGGTAGGTAGCAGCATCCTGCAGATCAGTGTTTCATTTATAAGTCCTTGTTTTCAGTGCTTAAAGTCATAAAAACCAACATGCAAATGAAATGTGGCACATGCAGTCTTGAAGTGAACAATAATTACACTTAATTAAGCAATGATCATAGTTAATTAGGCTTAAAATTCATTCTTTGGCTCTGTATGATAGCAGAAGGCTAAAGTTAGTTCATGAGCTGTCAGTACGTTTTTCATAAAGATGCTTTTGACACTCGCAGGCTGCAAAAGCATGAGAAATGCTGGATTGTGTGGCAAATTATCACTTTAAAAAAAGACTATGTACAGGTTTCTTTTCATTCTCACAACAGTGAAGCATTTTCATGAAGAAACCTTTCCAATCTCTTTCCTTCATGTGTGATAAAGCTCATTAAGCCCATAATGCTATGATGAACTGTACAGCTTTGAAGCCATCATAAATGCTTGCCGTGTTAGAAATCTACAGATGATAAAACTGATTTATTTTTTCAATTTCCACAGATACGCAGTTCTTATTTCTTTTTCCCCCCACAAGAACAATTTAAGGGATAGATAATGAGCCATGTAAGGAGGAGATAATTCTTTTTAATGTTGCATGTCCTGTTGTTGAATCTTGAAAGACTCCACATCCTGCCACTTGACTTGACCAGGAGATTATTGCTCCAGCTCATCAAGGAATTTTGTTTTCTATCTGTCTTTCTCAGAAGAAATTCTTGAAGATGCAGGTACAAGTTGTGGTCCAATGCTTATGGTCGAACTGGAATCGCAGCCACTTTCAAATCCTGTTCTGCAAGCAGCCCGTCCAGGCTGCAGAGCGACATCTCCCTCAGAGGATCTGTCCCAGGTAAACTTCAAAGATTTTTTTCTGTGCCTAGTTGGAAAGTACAGAGTGAAGCTTAGGAAAGTAAATTTTCCTGTTTGTGCTGTGGTGACTGACATCACAGAACTGGTGCATTTAAAGTGACACATTGAGCTGAGAAACTGAAGTCAAAAATACCCGTGTGTAACATTTTAGGGGCACAGTGCTTCAGATACAGGAGAGCATCATCATGGGTAAAGAGGAGCAACAATAGAGATTTGACCTCACAAATTGTAACCCACTGATTCAGCGTCTCAAGAACTTCATTTGCAGGGGCAGGGTTGGAAAGGTGATACCTCAGAATGCTTGAAAGTAGAGGAAGATCTTACTGATCTCTGCCTAAAACCTGTGATCTGTTGTTGCTACTTATTAATATGTGCTGTTACCTAGAGGTGATGATTTACTTGCTAACTAAAAATAAATTCAAATAGCGACTGGCAAAAGGTAAAAAGGAGGTGGCAGAATGCTCATTCATATGTTAAGTTGCACAGCGTGTTTGGAAGTAATACACCTGCTGTGGTTGCTGTGTTCATGGATGCATTCTGTCCTTTCCTCATGTTCTGTGTTAAAAATAACCTAAAGTATCTTTTATATTACCTTGTCTTTGGTTTTATGTGTCTGAGCCTTGATGTGTATCATGCCATTGCTATCTGAGCAGGTCTTAAATACGTCATCTGAAGTGATGTGTTGCATCTTCAGAGAGGATTTTAAAAGTTGTACCTCTTTCATTTTGAGATCACCAGAACATATTTCTTGGAATGATTGCTGACAGGCAAGACTGGATTCTGTTAAACTACCGTGTCTGTTGGGGGAAAGCTTCTGTCCTTGTTACCATTTCACCAACCAAAATAAAAGGGACAGAGAGGGCAAAGCATGTTTCCTTCTTTTAGCACCATAAGCTGTGATAAAGAACAGTGATAGCTGCATCTTGTGCTCTGGAGGATTAATTGATGGGGTTGGGGACAGTTTTTTGTGTGCCTTAATACAGGTGAATGATAATGTAGCACGTGTAAGATTAACCTTGCAAGAAATGCAAGGTAATCTGATATAGTATCTTTCACAGGAAATAGACAGTTACATACTATCTTTAATATATGGATAGTTCTATATTATCTTTAAAAACTTCTTGCATCTCAACCCCTGGTGTGGGTGGTTTTGCCTGCTGGCATGTAAAACTCACCCTCCCTCCAAATCAAACAAACCAACCTCTGAACTTTGTATGTGTGGTTTTGTTTGTTTTTGTTTTTTTTCCTCCCAAACAAATGAATCTCTTCCTGTACATGGGTGTTCCTGATGGAAGACTCTAAATCACTCTTTCTCCTGGGCAAACTTCCTAAGTTTTCTGTGGTGTGACCATGCCTATAAGCGATAACCGCAGTAAACGTCTATCCTGGGTGGGGAAAAGCCATACTCCTTAGGATCCTCTACTTCATCTGTACATCCTTCTCTGAAAAGAAAAAAAAAAAAAAGTAAAAACCCCTGTACCAGATGATTTGAAGGCTTGTTTTGACAGTGTCTGTCTACCGTGATGAACCTTTCCGCTAGTTTCAATTAGGGATGGCATCTGTATTCAGATCTACGGCTGGATCTGCTTTTCACCCGCCTGTAGGAATCAGATTTTCAGGTAAGGTAATATCAGCTAGGAGAGCAAGAGATACTCAAGCTTCCAAAATGATTCATTCTATGCGAAGTTTAAGGCGATAAGCACTTTAAACTTCCTAAAAGATTTCCTTCCAAGTTAGTCACAGACTTTCACATCGGTTGTTTTCACATCTTGTTTTTCATCTCTATGCAGTTTGCCTTCATTGAAATGAAGCGGCATCAGCTATGTACAAAACAAGAAGATGAATCTATTTAGGAGCAAAACTAGGCTTTTCATGATGTTTGTGGAGGGACTTGAGAAAAATATACTGTATTTCAGCTGAGCCTTGGCTGTTTGTAGAGCATTTTTTGCAGAGCTTTGTTCTGATTCAACTGGGAATGATCCTCCTGGATGTCAGGGTTTGGTTGCGGCAAAGCTTGGGTGGTTTCTGTAATCTGGCTGAACACGATCCTCATTTCGGGGAGGTTGTGGGCAGTGATGTGGAGCTACCACATATGCACCAGTTGTTTGCTACCCGGCACCGATGTGTAGATCAGATTTTGACCAACAGAAAGAACATTGTCTTCTCGTATAGGGCAGGAGCAAATGCCTTTTAGTCATGAAGAGTGAAGTTTGTGTGGTCACTCATTCTGAAACAAATGGCTTAAGTCATGCAAGAATTTTCTTATCTACCCAAATTTCTTGGCTGCTCCTCTGTTTATGGCATTTTTGCATTATTTTGAGATTTATATATGCTTTTAGTCACCATTAGAATGCCAGACTAAAAGCATCTTCAGTTTGACCCCTTCTGTCCATTCTTGTGCAACAGTACAGGAATTGACTGTTATTTGTGGCCACTTTGCCCCTGTGCTCTTAGCTCTCAGAAGCAAGAGAACAACTAGGAGGAAGATGAGTTCCTCCTATTTTAGATAAATCATTTTAATCATGGGAGGGACATGAAAGTCATATTTGTGTGGCTAAGCATTTTGAAGATGGTAAATTTAATCATCTGAAATCCCGAATGCATTGTTGAAGTCTAAGAAAATCAGTTAGTTGCAAAATATTTTCATAATGTTGTTCTATAAATATGAATGTTTTTATACAATCAACATTTTTTAAGTGGGATTGTCAGTTTGGTATTCTCGTTAGCTCTCATTTTAGTATTTCAAAAGACATGGGTTTTTTATCTTCAGGAATGCAGAATTGTAGGTTATGAATCTGTGTTATCTCTCAACTTCTGTTTGCACCTCAGTTCAGTTCAGTTGAAACTGGTTTTTGGTTCACCTTACTAAAAATCCAAACTGAAAAAAGGCACTTCAGACAGACTCCCAAGTACCCTCTTATGCTGCTTACATTTAATATGCTCTATCATTGGTGCCATTTGGTCACATTTCCATGAGACCTTCCTGCTTCCAGAAAACCATCTCAACTCTTTCTTATCTTGTTAGCTTTAAGCGATGAATGGACTTGGTCAACATCGTGGTGTGTGATGGTGCCCAGTTTAGTGCCAATCTGGTGTCTGTCCGTGCATATGAGTGCCTTGTGGAGATGCCAGCGTGAGCTCGGGTGCGTGTACATTGGCTTTTCTCCGCTTACGCTCATCACTGTGCTGGTGGGGGAGGTTGTGGTGGTGCTTGTTAGAGGTGCCACATCATCTCCTAGTGTAGCCATCTCTGCGCGGGGTTTTCTGGGGAGTGAACACGTCTGTGCCGCCTTTGAGGAAAAGGCAGTGACTGGACAGGTTATCTTTGTGTTCCTCCTGATTTTTTGGAGCACTGGCTTAAATGGTTGTTAAGTACATGAGAAGCAATGTCATTCCTGCTGAGATTGCTGTTATTGTAAGAGATGGTTGAAAGAATTTGAAAGCCCCAGTTTCATAGTTGGCACCATGCTTACTGTTTGCCAGATGTAGCTGGTTTTTTTTTCTTTATATTTTTGTGGCTGTTTCTTTCACTTTTGGCCTCCACAGTAGTGGAGGGTTTCTCTTGCAGAACTGAAGCACAGAATCACAGAATGGTTTAGGTTGGAAAGGACCTTAGAGATCATCTAATCCAACCGCCCTGCCACGGGCGGGGATACCTCTCCACTAGACCAGGTTGCTCGAGGCCTCATCTGACCTGGCCCTGAACATCTCCAGGGAGAGGGGGCATCCACAACTTCTCTGGGCAATTTATTTCAGAGTCTTGCCACCACTGTACTGAAAAATTTCTTCCTAAGATCCAGTCTAAACCTTTTGTCCTTCAGTTTAAATCCATTTCCCCTTGTCCTATCACTGGACATGCTTTTCTCTTCTTCCTTTATAGCTTTTGGGGAGCGAAATACCGCTGGTACCTTGTCTTCAAGAGAATACCAGTGCCACTGCTTCTCATGGCATATAATTTTCTGGAGATATCATGCATCCGTGGACTCCAAATGCTGTGTGATAGGCAAACATTTATTGTCTTTCTCATGTTCCTCCTTCTTTAAGAAACTTCATGATAAAACTGACATTCACCTATGGAATCAGCAGAATAACTGATGAAATCAAATTTGTGTGTCTCAGAGTCTTCTAGGACTCCATGTTTTCATTTTGCACTTCTCGTGTTTGTTGTCCACCTGTAGTGTGATGTCCTTGGGCCACAATTCCTGTTTGGTTAATGTATAAGATAGTAACAAGTGTACTTGACAAATACATTATTTCCCTTTCTAAAACTCAGAACATTTGTTGCTTCCAAGAAACTGTTTTCTCATAGACATTGTTGCAGACCTCGGTCCTGAAGAGCATATCAGGAAGAGTGAGAGATGATTTTACAGGGTCAAGGAAATAGATTTTATATTTGGTGTGGGTTTTCTGACCTGCATACCGAATTTTTTATTTTTCTTTTCCCTTTAAACTTTCCCTTTTCACTCGGGAGGATAATACCTAGGGAGATGTCCCGGGTGTTGAAGAAAGCCAGAAGAGTCTTACGTTCTTTCTGCCACGTGCTCTGAGTGGAAATGGAGGGTCTCCTGTGTCTTCAGGTCTAAATGGCACTTTGCCATATCTCCTGCTCCCAGGATGATCATTTAGAGGAAATAGCATTGCAGTAGGCTAATTCAGATCTGAATCCTTTTGAAGTCAAAAGGAAGGAGAGCGAGTGCATATCCTTTAATGAATCTTTAAAGACCTCTTTGGTTGTTTCTTCAAGCTCCACATAATTTTGCTCAGCTTTTACATCAAAAGTCAGATCTGTAATATGGTTTTAATGTCTGCTGTATAGGAGGAAAGCCAAGGAGCTGCACAAGTTGAGACTGTGAGACCCCGTGTTATTCATGTGAGAAGGAAGTCTGAAGAGATGCAACAAGAAGGTAAATAAGTGTCAATAAGCAACCGTAGTTCTTTCAGCTAAACACATCACTTAAGTATTGTTGTGTACCGATGTATAATAAAGCTCTGATTTTTATTTTTTTTTAATTTGGTTTTCATTACTACCAAATTCCCCAAACTTATCAACATTTCTGCATAGTTTGTATAAATCTGTGTACTTCGTTCTGATGTTGTTGGGGTGCACTGAAAGAATTGGAGATGTCTGTATGTGAGTCATCAGAATACTTGCAATTAAGTACTTATTTAATTTTTTTTGTTTGCTAAGAGCATTACAATGTGCATATTATGTCGTCAACTGAATCTTAATTGCTTTATAGAATGCTGTTCAGCAAACAAAATACTCACAATATTTTGATAGATGGCAGTGGTTCATATGTATGAGAAAGTGCAGGGGTACTAGAGGAGACCTGAAGGAGAAATGAAAGATAATAGGAAGCTCATGCAAATACAAGGAGAAAAAAACCAACAAGATTTCAGTGTTAAAATGGCCTGGTTTGAGATGAGCTTCGAGCTAGCGTGTAACAGCAATTTTCTGTTGTGAAGTCACTGTGTGTATTTATACGTAGCCATACTGTTTTTGGAGATTGCTCAACAGTGTTTGTTAAAAGCATTGAGGATGTTGCATGAGAGGGAGAGAATGTTTTGTTTATTGTAGTTCAAGTCAGTGTTAGAATAACATAAACTGTGTATATTACTGCCATATTTAATTGTTTTAGCAGATAAGTTTATGGAAGAGGTAGACTGAGATATGTAGCAGTTTTCTGTGCTACGAACAGGAATCTAAAAACTTGCATGTCTCCAATATATGCATTTATAATTGCTCCACCCTAGTACAGACAAATTCTTCCTTCAAGCCCTTTTTAAAGTAGTTCTTTGAACTTCTTCCGTTTATTTTTTTTTTTTTTAAAACATCTAATTGAATTATAATTCTGATGGAATTATTTTGCTTCAAATAACTTACGAGTGGTAAGAAAAGCCCTAGGCCAATGGTATTGGCTGTGGGACTTGGAACCTAATTTCAAAACCATGGTTTGCGTATGAAGAAAGTTATGAATAATGTAAAACTTCGCCTCTCTGGACAATTGGTGGAAAAGCATACAGGAATGAAGTGGCACACTGTCGTGTGGGTGTGTGTTTTGTTGTAGGAATGTTTATCAACATATCTTTTTTAAGTGGGTAAATACAGATTGAATTTATTTAAAAAAATGGGAGTTAGCTCTTAATATTAGTCGAAAATATTGCAGTGACTTCTAATAGGAAGAACTGTGTTTTTCCTCTGGTGTTCAGAAACTCCACATTCCCTAAGGAAAGTAAATTTCCAGTAAGCTAAGTATGACCTCTAAATCATCAAAAAGGAAATCATGTGGCAGGTCTGCCTTGCAGGATCAACCTCTTCCCAGCTCTAAAAGCAGTTTTCCTTAACAGCATTTATAGGAATCTTCTTTTTTTTTTTTTTCCTTCTTACCAACACTTGCTGTTAAACATTGGAAAGAGGGGAATAGTCTTCGTAACTCAATGTACTTCATGCTTTTACACCTCAACTTTGTCTCAAAATGTTGGCAAGACAGCTCTTCCAACCTGATTCATTGAGTGGGCTGTTAGTGAGGGGTGGAAATGGAGTAAAATAGTTTTTATCGTATCTATTGTTTTCTAGAATACCAATCTTTTAAAAAAAAAATTTACTTAACACTGTTAATACAAGGTATTTGGGCACAGTCCAACTATGTCTGTGTGTCAGATGAAAATGTTTGACCAGGAGATGGCAGTAGTCAATTTTCTTGGAGAGGAACAACAAGAAAAAGATGATTTATGTACGAGGATGATTTAAATCTCATTCAAAGCATACATATTTAATGAGCCAATAAAAATCTAGAGGATTTGCGAATGGAAACGACTGTCTGTCAGTTTTAACCAGAAGGCCTTGTCTCTATAAGCTTCACCACAGCGAACTTAATCAGGCGAAAAGTTGAGGGGAAAAATTAATAAGAATCGTTTGAAAGAAAAAGGAGAAGCTGCAGCAGAAGTCTGTGTGGGTTTAAGTAAATACTACATTTTTAAAATTAAGTGCATCTGTTACTGTAAGTTCAAAGCAGCCTGTTTCTAAAAACTTCATGTCAAATGGTTGCCTTTACTGATAGAGCAAGGGGCAGTGAGTGCTTGCCTGAAAACTGGGAAGCATTTTGGAGGCAGGGCCCTGTTGGTGATTTTTCAGAGTAATTTTTCAGGTAAGTGGTTCTACTGCCATTGGAGCTTAGAAAATCTAGAGCCCTCAAACAAAGTGTGACTTCAGCGTGTTGGGAGAAAAGGGATTTACACTTAGAGCTGAATGTAGAAAACCCCTTTTTTTTTATTTAATTCATAAACACATGATAGGATTTGATTCATCTCATGTCTACGGTCATAAATATACACACATGACAGAACTTTCTTTTGTTGTTGGAAGAATTTTTGCGGTCTACAGTGAACATGTGTTTTCACTGAACGTAAGTTGATTGATGTGTTCTAATGAAAGCTGAAGTTCAGTAGGACTGTTACAATATCATGCCTGAAAGGGTAATGTCTCCTGAAAGTTACAACTGAAAATAAAGCCTGAATGTATTATTAATTGAAATGTGTGCCTTCTCCTAGACATAGTGGAGACAGTGGTTTGAAAACATATATTTGTAGTATATAATATACATGCATATATTTTTGGCTTTATAATACCCTTTAATCTTTGTACTATTCTTTCATATATCTTCATAAATTTAATCTGATAATAATTGTTGTGGTCAGCAAATGCACATATTTCCAGAATACGAGCGTTTTCAGACCTACGCTACCATGGTTCAAAATTTTTAAATTAAAACGAAAGAGCAGGTGGCAAAGCTTGGCTGCAGAGCACTTTTAAACTTTAATATGAGCAGCTCAGAACCAAGAGGTAGATGTATCTTCACGTAATTATTTTTTTGCAGCATAGACTCTCAGAACGTGACCTAGAGAGTGCGGCTTCATGATAATAATTCCTTTTTTATCTCCAGCTAGTGAATTATATCCAGGCAGCCGTAAGTACATGGGAAAGTAATACTGGGACACTAAGCAATTGGCTTTATTGCCACAGAGAGATTGCACAATTGCTTGTGGGAGGAGATGATCTCTGCAATAAATGAATAAGAGGGCAAGAAGCCTTTAAAACAATCTGTATATAAAAAAATAAAGCTTCCAGAATCCCTGTTCAATATTGAAAATGGGCTACTTCTGTGCTAGCATTGACATTATGCTGTATTGAAACCTGTAATACTGAAAATATGGTTATAACTAAATACTTCTTTGCCTCTCTTCTTTGGCCAGGAATTGCTCAGAGTTAGGTTTCGGGTTATTTTTTCTTAAAACTGTTGTGGCATGAGGCAAATCTCTAACAGATGCTTTGAGGAAGGAAGAAGATTAGGATAAGGCTAAAGGTCTTTTTTTTTTTGTTTTTTTTTTTTTTTTCCTTGGAACTGGAACTGTTTTGGTCAAACTCTTAACAACTATTCTACTGAAAGTTTACTTTCTCCTTAATATCCTGCTGTTCCTTTTTTTGGACTGAATTTCATGGAAGGCTTTTGCTGAAGACTGTCCATACCACCCTGAAAATAGCAGCTAGCGAAGCAAAACAGAGCTATTCTTTCACACTGGAGAGAGTAGCACCACAACCTGAGAGGTGGAAATAGTTTGCGTAGCTTACATTGTTCCTTGAATTTGACTCATTTCTGAGAGAAGATCTTGGAAACTGAAGTAATGAAAGCACTTAGCTGTAATTATGACATTTTTCAGGCAAGTGCCCTGTTAAAGTTTGATGTAAGATTTTCAGTGCTTCTTCAGAACTCTTATTTCTGGTCTATTTTGACTGTTTTTTCTCTACAGTTACTTCCCTGTGCTAGCGGGTGGCTCACTGGCACGATTCAGTTAATATATTTTACGTTTGGGCAAGTCAGGGAATGCAAAGCTGTGTTTCCCACAGAAACTCCGTCTTTTCTGTACGTAGTCATGAGTTTTTAGGAGATCCAAGTGGTTTAGAACACTAGTTCTCTAAAGAGCTTTCGATTGCTTTTTCTGCAGAGGTGTCTGTAGCAGTTACGTGATAGCCCGTGCCTTAGAAAACATGCATCGGAGTAAAAAGTGTGCATTTTGCATAATATCCCCACACAAAATCCTCAGCAGCTTGGAAGTTTCTAGTCTGAATTACTGTAAGTCAGCGTTCAGCTGTGTTACAGTACATCTGCAGCATGAGTTTTGAATTTCTTGGCCTTTGAAAATATTATTTAGCTGTCAAGAAATGCCATTTATATCTACGGTTGCTCCTTTTCCCACTGAGTTTCTTCAGTTACTTTTCAGACAAAATGTTAAACCAGAAGTTTGATTTTTTTTTTTTTTTTTTTTTAGATTTCTTTTGTAATAGCTTAAAGGAAGGTCTTGTGTAGAATTGTTACTGTAGACAGTGATGTCCTTTTGCTCTGGGTGTGTTCTGCTGTTTTGAGTTAGGGTCCTGGAAAACTAAGCGCCAGGAACTGCTGTGGGTTTCATGGGACTGTGGACATCCTTGCACCCATTCCCAGAAGATCTCTTTCTGGGAAATGACTCTCTGGTCTCCCAGACCTGTCATTTCTTCCCCTCACTTATCTGTGCAAAAAGTGCAAACAGCAGGAGCTACTATCAGGTGAAGCACAAAGCTCCCTGGTGTGTTTTCTAGACTCCTACAATGTCATTTGTAAAAATATTTGTTTTAAGGCATCTAAAGTAATTGAAATCCAGGTAGTCAGGTGGAGAAATGAAAAACCAGAAAAACACAGTTTATGCTTAAAACTGTACCAGGCAGGCTCATATTGCCTCAGAGTCTGAGGATTTGCTCCCGACTGGCACGCTCAGGTAGGAATCGTTCTCCTCTGGAGTCCAGTTCCACACCACGCGTCACCTCGCCCTTTTCTTACGCACCTACGTGCATCCAGTGTTTGTTCACTTGGCAAGTTTATTCAGCTCCTAAGAGGCTGAGAGTTAGTTCTCTTACTGCATGCCCTGCGTAAATGACACAGAGGGACACAGCACTCAACACTCAGTGCTGCAGAGTTAAGACTTTTCCCTAACTTTGTGCTGAGGCTTTTGCTTTGGGAGGTGTGTGCGAAGGCAGAAAACTTCCCCTTCTAGCCTTCCCTCGATGCCTGGACCGACGATGCTTTACACCCACTGTGAAATCTGCACAGCTTTGTCCGACTTCAAGCCTCTCTTGTACAATCTGCATGAAAACCAACCTCTGCGCCCTGCTGGCCGTGCACATGGTCCCTCTTTGGAGGGAAGGTGTTTTGTACTTTTCATACAGTCAAAAGAAGAAAGGAGAAATCTTCCGTGTGGGCTTAAGGAATGTTCCTGGTCTGACGTTCTAACTTCAGGAGGTGAGGCTGGGTTCTGTAGCCCCATTGCTTGAGCAGGTGAATGTAGTTCCTAGTTGCTTCTTTCTCCCTTTTGATTGCATCTTTGTGTTTAAACTTACTTTGCTGACGTTCAAGGTGTATTCAGGTACTGAGTTCCTCCTCTGGTCTGGACACAGCAGCAGGGATTTTCATAGAAATTCCGGCACCAGTTGGGATTTTTCTGCAGAAAGGAAAAGAAAAAGTTACTCAAACTGACATGATCGCTACTTAAATGATTATTTCCTATGGAGGCGTCAAATACTTGGATTTTTACTTGGATTTTTTCAGATTTACTAGGGCTCAAGGTAAATATCCAGAAACCTCATCTGATTCCCTCTTCAAGCCTAGATTTTACAGGATAGCAGGTGATCTTGGACTTGATGATCTTTCGAGGTCCCTTCCAATCCCTAACATTCTATGATTCTATGATCTAATCCAGTGACCTGTGGCATCCCTCAAAGTGCAATTTATACATCATAAACTAAAGTTCAGGGCAATGACAAAACTAAGCCTGTTATTTCACTTACATGTGGGGCTTGTAATGTGCAAATAGTGAAGGACCAGTCCCTTTTTCATACTGGTAAGCTGAAAACCTATGGAACTGTTGCGTAAAGCATCTAATGTATATTCTGGAATTTGTGTGCCCTTTTTACCTCAAAATACCACATGGTACCCAGGTATGGGAGCTGCCTGTATCACATCACACAGGCACCAGAGAGTTCTGAGCATCTTAAGTGTATCTTAATAGTGTAAAGGACTTTACTCCCAAATTTACCAGAATTTCTTGAAAAAATTTGGTTCATAGTTGCATTTACTTTGCAACTGCCTGCTGGAACCATCCCCCGCAATGCGGATTTCTCCATATTTTCCCCTTTTTTTTCCCCCCTTTTTCTACCAGTTTGGTTTTTGGGTTTGTTTTTTTTTTTGAGGGTTGGTTGATTTGGAGGGGTTTTTTGGGGGTTGTTTTTGGGGGGGATTGCAGGGAGAGTGGAGGATTGTACCTTGTCTCTAGTGGCCAAACGTATTCATGGCAGAATTCTCATTTAGAAGAGAGCACCTCTTGCTGCTGAATATCCGCTCTTAAGAGTCGGAATGTGCTAGCTGAGAGCCCTAAATTGCTATTTCCACCTTGGCAGTCTACCTTTGATCTTTTACTGGTTCCAGTTTCCAGTTGTACAAATCCACCTATTGTCAGCCTCTCTGGGGGCCAAGCTCAAATGTGATGCTTTTTCTTTTGTGCGAGGTTCTTGTGGGGCGGTGAATCCGCCGGAGTCGCGAGCGAGTATTAAATGCAGTCTCAGATCTCCTGGACACGAACACGCTCCTTGCCTGTCTATCCAAATTGTTGTGCCAAAGCAGTCTTTCTCACAGCCTGTGTAGGATTCGTAAACATGCTAGGATCTGACTGAAGCAGCTTTGTATTGTGATTTGTATGCACTTTTACAAACTTACAGTAATTGCTGTTGCCTTCATTGTAAAGAGCAAAAAATAAACACACACAATAAACCCCTTTAATGGGCACTGATCCCACTGGCACTGATCTTGAGTAACTCTGAATAAAAGCAGATGGTAGCAAGCTGACTAGGCTGACCTGCTTTCCCCTTTCATGCAAACATTGCTTATATAAATGGGGGGACGCACACAAAAAATTAATGGGCTTGGGCAAGCCACCTAAGGACAGAGACTCCCCATGTACTTAATGCTTACATCAGCCCGAGGGCTGTTTCCAGTTAGCTCTTCTCTGGAGGGAGAAGTTTCTCACAAATTAGTGGTTCCACAGCTCTGAGCCCATGGTTTAATAAGAAAGAACTGATGTACATCTCGAAAGTAAGCGTGCGTAGCTGTTCTGTGGCCTGTGTGTTGTGGTAGGTCGTGGAAAATGATCGGAACAGTCTCTCCTGAACCTGCTACTCATTCCTGCACATACAGTTGAGTCCGAAATCCCTTTGCACATCGTTTTCTGTCGTAATGTTGTGAAGAGGCATTTGATTTTTGTGGGCTTGTACTACTTTAATTCATACGTCTATTTGTTAGCAGTCATGGAAAATGAATTTAAATTGAGGTTCTTGGTTGTTGTAAACGATGTGCCTCAGTATGGCACGATCACCAGATGTGTTGTAAGAACTAGCATTGTCTTCTTACTCAGCAGAGCATTCGGTTGGAGTTACTCTCTCCAGGAGTATGCTGCGGCCTCTGCCAGAGACTGTAGCCCGCAATTCCTTGCTTAAGGTGTATTTCCACTTCTCACTCACTATCGTTGTAGCTGGCGTTGGTGTGCCTGGCTAAAGCTGGAGTCAGGAACTGTCCCAGCTGTCTCAGAGAGACCTGCTGCCGATTCTGCGTTAGTCCCCTTGGCAGAAGCGCTGTACAGTCTTCTAGGATGACTGTCCTTACTTGAATTAACAGTCTTTTAAATAGATCTCTTATCTCACATTTCTTTTTTTAGCATGAAAGTTGCATTTCTTTTACAAAAGGCATCAGTATTAGAGATGGAGGTCTTGATGCCTTTGGGTGCTGGCAACACATTGCAGGGACGCTGTATGGTGACAGGTAAAGACAAGAAGTATTACAAATCATAGAATCGTAGAATACCAAGTTGGAAGGGACCTCAAAGATCATCTAGTCCAACATTTAAGGTAACGAAATACAGTTTAAATGAGGTGGCCCAGCACTCAATGCATATTTCAGCTTGGAGAAACATATATAGCAGTGTGATAGGAGAAATGTCAGCTTTCTGTCTTCAGTATGTGCTGAGTTTGGTTTGTTTTGCTGCTTGGCAGAGACGGCAGATGTTGCCCTTTCTAATTCAGTGCCTTGTGTGTGTCTGAGAGCGATGCAAGAGAAGGAACAGCTTCTGCTTTCCCCGCTCTGTTGGTTTTGGGGATCCTTGGGCAGAGGCAGCTGGCCTCCCTTCAGCTCTACCTGTTCTTAAAGAGCTCTCAGTTCAGCTTTTTAAAGCACCATGTGAAACTGGAAGGAGCCAGCTGTTGGTGTGAGGAGTGGCTGGGTAGAAGAGAAGTTACTAGGATGAGGTGTATATGCCAAGTGGAGGTGGCTTAATGTGAATAACCCCCAGGTTCTGACTGTCTGCCCCCAAACTTCTCTTCTAAAGGAGATGGGGGATTTAGAAAAGCTCTCATTCTCAGCCATTAAACTTTTTTTACTTTTTTTAATGCTTTGTAAATTTTTGTACTGCTAGCAGGGGCAAGGCATAACTGTGAAGTTGTTCATAAAACTGAACTGGCCATATTTAGGTGACTGGTGTCCACAGTCAAACTGTAATGCTATTTTTTAAATTTTACTGCTTATTATATTGGGAAAGGGCTTCACTTAGAGGCAGTTTTCATGCTTGTGAACAGTGTCGTTACTAGGTATTTTATTTGCTTATTTTTCTAGATACTTTAGGAGTAAACAGACCTTCTACTTCATGCACTGCAGAGAGGCCAGGCTTTTCCTGCACCACCTTGTCAATACAGTGATACAAAGACTGCCTATAATTAAATATAAATACATGTTTCTGGTGCTCATGTGATTAATTTCTTAAGACTGGAAGCCCAGGAAACTTTCAAAAAAGGCAACAGCATGGAGTAAATGTTATCTAGAATGTCTTCTAAATGAAGAATCCTGGATAAATAAATGGCAATGCTACTCTTTGATAACATGCTGATTGTGAGAAATGCAGTCTGCCAAAGTAGTTTGCTTCTTAAAAATGGAGTGAGGACTGGTGGTGAGTGAAGATTAAAGTTGTCGTGCATGACCTGTCGCTCACTGCGGAGGTTGCACATGGGTCTGCGTTTTGTAATAGCATTGAGTAACACGTGCAAATGTAAAACTTAGTTAAAACACTTTTCAGTTTCCGTAAAACTGATTTTGAAAGTAAAATACAACAAATCCTTGCTGCTGAAGTACCAGTTGCAAATGTGCTTTTGGGGACTGCATTTGTAAGGAGCAGTAGTAGATGATGGAGATGGGTTTAAATTTTGTCTTTGGACTACTGTGTTCTGGTTTTCATCAGGAGTGCTGTCATTCAGGAAAAAAAACACCACCACCTCCCTACACCTACAAAAACTTAATTTAGATTTAGAACCTCTGAATCTGCGTTGTCATTCTTCTCTAATCTAAAACTTATGTTTTGCTTTTAGGGAAGGAAGAACTGCTTCTAAGCACAGTTCTAAACAACCTGAGTGAAAGTTGTTGAGTGTGACACAAAATATGTAGCAGTTCTGTAAAATGCACTTTCTTTTTCACAGATGCTTTGGCCACAGAGAGGTGTAACTGCTTCTCTTTGTGTATGGCACGACCTTGACTTTCTGTTGACTCCTTCTTTTATAATGTCAGGTAGGCATGTAGTTTTAATGCAAAATAATAAATCATCGACCATATGCGAACAGTGAAAATGCGTATCTCACGTTTTCTGAGTCTGGTAGAACTACGTTTACATTTTGGCTCAAAACTATGCAATCAAAGCAGGTTAGACTTAATATAGATCGACCTGCAGACCTCCATCCTAAGTGAGGTTGTTACAGTAAAATAATTATCTCGGAGTTGCATATTGTGGCCTTGTTTTATGCCCTTGTACATATTGCAAGTCTTGGACAGAGCTATGTTTGTTAAGGACAGTGTAACAGCTGCAGTTTCTGTCCTGGTCAGGCCATTGTATCTTCAGTAGAAGTAAAAAAACATGGAATTTGCTGGCAGTTGCTTTATTTCTGTGGGTTTTATTTTATTTTTTTGTTTGTTTTTATAATCCTAAAAACATAATTACAGATCTTGAGAATATTGTTTTATTTACTTAACAGCTGCCATTGTGCCCAATCAGAATTATAAATGGGAAATATTTACTAGTTTGAGTTACAGTGTAAATTAACTTCTTAAAAGTGCGTGTAGCTTATTTCAGTAATTGGACACGCTCCTACAGAGAGGCAGGCAGGGAGATTACACAGGGAATGCTTGTTTCTGAAGAGGAAGCTTCCTTCCTGATTTAAAAAAAAAAGAGAGTGAGAGAAAAGAAAAGGGGGAGCAGTTTCCTGTTGGAGACCTCCTTTTAACGGAGCCTGAGCAGTCCTGCCTCCCCCTGTTCTAGCTGGCCTTTACGTGCCATCCTTTGTGGAGGCATTTTTCTGATGAATGATGTCCAAAAAACCATTTTTACAAGAGCAATCGGGGCTGGCTTGTACAGGCAGACCTGGGATTTAAAGAGGTCTTTGCGCCTCTCTCGTCTAAATGCAAAGCTACGATAGCCAGTATCTCGGAGGTTAAAGCTTGATAAAGGCTGACTGTTCCTAAGATTCATAATCTAGAAATGGCCTAGCGAAGACACTCGACCCAAAGCTGGGTTGTAAAAAAAAAAAATGCATTCTGGCCTCGGTATATATGATGTGAAAAACAAATAATAGCGGCACTGCAGGCAAAAATCTTCTCTGCCACGACGTGACAACCCACCCTTTCATCAGAGGTTTCAAGGATTTGGCTGCGCTTTTGGAAATAAGCCTCAGGATCCTGCTGGAGAGATGTTTTAGCTCGGAGAGGGCGCAGCATACAACGGCTTTGTTGGACTGTTGGCTCTGTGCTTACGGCAGGAAACTGAAGTAAAACCTTACTTTTCAACCTACGGTACCTCGCAGTTGTTTTGCACGCGGCCAAGGCTGCGTTTCAGTCTTTCTTTTGAAGTAAAAACCGTGCTCACAGGCTTGAGAACCACGGCAGTTAAAACCTAGAACCACGTAATATGACAATTAGGGCCTGTACTGTACTTCAGTAATTCTGTAGGAGTTTTTAGCCTTTTTTTTAAGGATGAACTCCCCTGCTCTGTCTGTCCAGCGTGGGCTGTTAAATGAGAACCATGCATTCAGTTCTTTAACCCAGCTGCTTTTTGCAAGTTTGCGTGGACAGACTTCGTGTGTATCCGTCATAGAGCCGAGTGATGGTTTTCACGACGTAAACGTCTCCTAAACACATCCAACACGAAAATCTGTGAACCAGCCACCAAGCCATGCCCTGAAGCAGTGAAGCTCAGGGGATGTGTGGGAGCTGATGGGTCCCAGGATGACGTGATTTGATAAGGTGTCCAGGACATCTGCGCGTCGCTGCATTTTTCTAGACATACTTGCCCGGGTATCCGAATCTGTGACCGTCTTGCAAGTGTGCCATCCCACTGCTCCCATTCGTGTGGAGCGCTGCAGCGCAGAGCCTGCCGGAGGGGATATTTTGAAGTATATGAAAAGAAAGTTCAGATGTTTTTAGTCTGAGAGTGAAACTGCAGAAGGCCCTTAGAGGTCTGACTTATTGTGCAATCTCTGTAAGTAATTTGTAATCAAAATACCTTTGCACATGTCACTTCCATATTTCCTGTAATAAAACAGCAAGAGCAATTAAGATTTTTGGACCATAATCTTCCACAAGCTTCTCAAAGTGAACGGGTAGGGGATTTTTTGAGTTATGGTTGAAATAGCCGATTCTAATTTTTTTTTTTGATTGCTTCAAAAAACATTTGCTAATAGCTATTTAATAGATACTTAACTGCAGCCTGACAAACAAAACTGCTGTGTAGTAACGTATTTGATCTGAAGTTTACTTCTGAAAAAAAAAATTAAGTAAGAAACCAGAAGAACTCTTCGGAAAACTGGAAGGCATCTGTACTCTGCTAACCCGGCGTGTGACCTAGTGGGCTTTATGCATTTCAGATCAAAAAGAATCAGTAAATATGCTGCCATATGCATGCAAATGTGACTAATAACACACTATGTGCTGTGTATCTGTAATGTTGTTCTGACACGGTTCAGAAAGTTGTCTGTGGTCTTGACATTCTTCAGGAAACAGATTAATATTGCTGCCTTTGTCATGTAATTTTTTTTTTTTGTTTAAGTAGGTGTGTGAAAGCTGGTGCTACATAAATGAATTATACAGAAGACTTGGGAGGAAGGAGGGGGCTTGTAAACGAGCCTGAAATTAATGAATGTAAGAATTAGAAATCAAAACTTTATGTTTAGTCTGAGGAGAAACAATTCCTTAAACCGTAACCACATGGCTGTTTCTTGTTTGCATCAACTCTGGTTGACTGTTATTGTCTTCTGTTAATTCTCTGGGGCAGTGGCCTGACTTTGTTGAATGAGCCAATTGTTTTCCTTTGTGTTGCCCATCAAGTAAGTCCCCATCTGGTTTGTATCAGACTGTTTTCACAGCCAACAACTGCTGCCTTTTCTATATCCTGACACTTAAGGGCCCCATGCTATCAAAGCATTGCTGCGATAGCCTGTCTGGCTGGGCCCATACAGCTGTGCCTTGCAGCTTGAAACTATTACCCAAGTAATGGTAACTTAGAACTTGAACTGGCTCTTATTCCCATTGGTGTCGTGTGTACAGTGAACAGAATACATTTTTGTTGAACTCGGCGTTCAACAAAAAAAAAATTTCCTTTAAAGCTCTCGGTTTATGTGATTGGTTAGTTTTTATTTTCCAGCAGCTTCCTGTTTCCAGAGGCGGTTTTGTGTTCTTCTAAAACGTTAATGAGAACAAGGCAGGCAATATTTATTTAAGGTACTGTTGTTATTACTTACTTTTATGGCACATTAAAGCTCAATAAGTGAAAATTAAACAAGCAAATGATTCTTAATGAGAATTTTTTTTATCAGATTTAGAATACAGTTGCAGGAAGCTTTCTGTGCACGATAAACGTAAGTTGTATGAATAATGCTACACCGTGGCTATTCTGGCACTCGCCAAGTAGCTGTGAAAAAATACAGGGCAACAGACAATGAGTCTGCATTAACCTGTTTATTTCTCCTCTGAAGGAGTAGGAAAGGATTGGATAACTTGCTCAGTAACCTGGGCAGTAAAACTTTGCAAACCATATCTTTTTTTGTTGTTGTCTTTGCAGAATTACTGAGAGGCCCAGGCACGATCCTGGTCCCTCTCTGCTGGGCTTCCCAGTAGACAGTCCTGTTCAGGAGCTTTTGCAACGTGTGCCTTCTCTCCCTCCAAGATTTAAAAAAACTTCCAGTGTTGCATCAAATAACTGACATTCAAATGTTGTCTCATATAAAGGATGATAACCTTTAAGCATTTCTTCCTACTTCTGCTCTTGTGTAGGCTGTGTAATGCTCAGTGACACAGTAATGATGGAGGGAGAGGTTCCCCAGCTTGTACATGTATTGAATTTTAAGTATATTCTGAACTCAGTTCTTTCATGATTTTTTTTCCTCCTTTAAGAGAGAGAGAGACAAAGAAAATAATGAATAACATTTTTAAAATTCCTGGTCTTAGTGTGAGCATGTGCAAGAAACTGCTAGAAAGCAGATTAATTTATCTAATACTTGCAGAGTAAGTGTTCCTGAACTTGGGAGTGCATGCGCGTGTATGTAATATGAATGAATTTGCTTCAAGTAATATACTGGGGAGCCATTAAATTCCATGAGCCACACAAGATAAGACTTTCTTCTTGCCTTTGTGCTTTTTCCTACTGGTGCACACTGGGTGTCATTGTGGCAGATTAGGATTGTGCTAAATAATTGGGTTTATGTCATTGTCAGATATATGGAGGGTCTGCAAAAGCTTGCTTTCTTAAGGAGCTTTTCATAATTGCTCTTCCTATGAATCCTATATAAATTCAGGAGTTGCAGCGTGCTCTAAAGTGGTGAACAGACACAAGCATTCGTGCTATTCATCCACACAAGTCCTGGCCCATCAGCACCCAGTAGCCCACACTGCTGCGAGGGAGCTGCTCCCACGCGTGCCGACTGGATTTCCGTACGTCCTCCTTTGCAGCACTGATCCCCCTGTATTTTGGCCAGGAATATTTAAACCCAGACACCTTACAAAAGAATGATCTCTAAGGTCCCTTCCAGCCTAGGCCATTCCATGATTCTGTGATTTTTGTTCAGGCTGCTTACAAGCTATATTAACCGTGCTTGTGGTCCAAATCAATGAAGAAAGCTATTGATAACCGAGCACAAACCAGGTTTGGCACCCAAAAGTTGAACTGGGAAGAGTGAGTGTCAAAGAGCCGCAATGCTTTCTGAAATGAGTTGGCAGCAGGTACTGGAAGGAGTTGTCACTGTCAGTGGACGCAGCCAGTGTTCAATATTTCAGCTTGTGTGTGTGCGTGCAGCGTCAGAGGTAAAGAACATCTGCCTAAATGAGACTCTAATGTACACGAGGACGTTCAGTGTCCTGGAAGGCTCTGCGTGACTGCTGTGCACGGCAGCCCCTGGGTTACCAACAGCAGTTGTTGGTTTCCCTGTTGCTGCTGGAGAACCCTTGGTCAGCGGTGAAACCTTGAAGAAGCACAGAGCTGCAGGGAGCAGCCTGCAGTGGTTAGCAGAGATGGAGGAGTATGTCATTAAAATTGGTAGCGATGTGCCTAAGGGAGAGTTAAGAAGGTGGTGTCGTCTGCTGGATACGTAGCATAGATGTAGAGCAATATGTTTCCACAGTGCATTTATTCTACTGATGCAGAGCTCAAATTCACCCAAGTAGTGCAAAGGAATTTTGTTTTCACTCTTTCCCATGTAACAGGCCAAGGTTCTTGGATTGTTGTTTTGGTTTTTGTTGCTGTTGTTTTGGATTGTTTTTTTTTTTTTACAAGAAGGAATGTGTATCTCTATTGTACAAAGTTAAAACACTTTAGATTTTAACAAGCTTTGTGTATTTTTATCCTGTGCTATTTTATTTACTTTCAGACCTTTCCAAAGTCTCTGGTCCCGGGCATTAAATTGTAGAAGCAGTGTTACTTGTCATCACACTGGGTACTCATTTTAAGAGAAGGTTTAGATGGTTTTTGGCAGAATAAGGTCTGGACACTTAGGTAATGGCTGTCTTTCAGCAGGTATTCCAGTAGAGATATTTAATGTTTTCCTTATTTAAACATGTGCTTACCTATGTAGACTACAACGGTATTTTTTCTGAGCTAATAGAAAAATTGCTTGCCTCTCTAAACCTCCTAGAATTGCTTATTGCTAATACACTTATTCAAAGTTAATTGATATGGGCAAATGACAGGACATGTAGTGGCCATGTTCTGCAGTTTCACAAATGGCTTGAAAAGAAGTTGACATATGTGCTAGAAATGTGCACCGAGACATCCTGGTGTCTATTAGAACGCATCACTGGAAAACGCTAACTGTCTAGGGCTGGTTTTGTTCTGTCTTGTTTGGGTTTTTTTCCTAGGGAAAACATTCATAAACTTTTTTTTTTAAAAGATGTAATTACAAAATTTGAGTAATTACACTGTAGGTATAAGCATTTTAGCGTGCCAGATCTTTGTAATGGTAGTACAGTAATAGGAGTCTTGGCAAGCTGTTTCCATATGGGGAATCCCATGACTCTGTAAGGGAAAATCATCAAAACAAATTAATAGGGTCATGTGAGTATTTAGATTTAGCAGTATTCAGAATAAAGGAATATAGCTGTTTTGTTTGTGGTCACAGAATCGTAGAACGGTTTGGGTTGAAAGGCACCTTAAAGATCATCCAATTCCAACCCCCTGCCGCAAGCAGGGACACCTCCCAGCAGACCAGATTGCTCAAAGCCCTGTCCAGCCTGGTCTTGAACACTGCCAGGGAGAGGGCTGCCACAGCTTTTCTGGGCAACCTGTGCCAGGGTCTCCCCACCCACACAGAAAGGAACTTCTTCCAGATATCCAGCCTTAAGTGTACTCTCTTTCAGTTTGAAACTGTTACCCTTTGTCCTATCACTACACTCCCTGAGCTGAGTCCCTCCCCATCTTTCCTGTAGAAAAAATCATCATTTTTAGTGTATCTTATATAATTCTTTTATTATAAAAATGCATTAAGTGACATCATTATGTGTGCAGAGTGACTTGCAGTGAGAAAGTTCTGCCCTGACACACTGCTCGGAGAGCTGTACAGTCCAGAAAGGTTCCTGTTTTCTTCTTGATGATGTCCATTCCCTACCCTTCATCCAAATCTGGTTACACATTTGCTGCCGTGGCTGGAGGGCATGTAACCTCCTTGCTGGGAAATCCTCTTGACTTCTAAGTGATAGAAAGTAGCTTGTGTCTTTTTACAAAAGCTTATTGTCTTATTGTAAGTCGTGTGAAGAGAGGCTTAAGGAGCTGGGGCTGTTCAACCTGGAGAAGAGGAGGCTGAGGGGAGACCTTATCACTCTCTACAACTCCCTGAAAGGCAGCTGTAGTGAGACGGGTGTTGGCCTCTTCTCCCTAGTGAATAGCGACAGGACGAGAGGGAACGGGTTCAGGTTGCACCAGGGGAAGTTTAGATTGGATGTTAGGAAAAACTTCTTCACCAAAAGGGCGGTGAAGCATTGGAATGGGTTACCGAGGGAGGTGGTGGAGTCCCCATCCCTGGACGTGTTTGAAAACCAGCTGGATGTGGCACTTCAGGAGGTGGTTTAGTGTTAGGGTGGTGTAGGGCTGTAGGTTGGACTTGATGACCTTAAGGTCCTTTCCAGCCTTGATGTTTCTATGATTCTACACTGATTCACTGAACGTCGTCCTCTTACATTCCTGGCGATTTTTTTTTTTTTTTTAATAGCCACCTAGCTGAGGAGTTAATAGGGCTGGATAATGTGGGATGCTTAGGAAGCATACGTGGTGCAAGCGGCGCTGCAGGTGACGTGCTCAGTCTTGACGTGGAGCGTTCTGAACCTGCCGGAGAAGCAGAGATTGTCCTACGTGCGTCCCGAGCGGTACGGGCAACCGCGCACCAAAGGCTGCAGAGGAGCTGAAGTTGGAGGAACTGCTGGCAACGAACCGCCTGGGCCGAGCTGATCTAAAGGCAGGAGGGCACTCCGGAGTAACCCGGTGTGTATCCAGGCCGGTACGCCAACGTGAAAAAGAGCGTCCTTTGCTTAGGGAATCTCCTCACTGGGGATTCATTTTAAGCGTCGACTGGAAAGATGTTCATTTTCAAACCCGCTGCAACCCTAATTTATGATGAAGCATCGTCGAATTTGTTAGTTCAACCTTAATCACTTGTGTAAATAATTTTTTTAAATTATTTTTAAATAAAAACAGGCCATGTAACTTTTAAAAATTAAAAAGGTGCTTTGATTTTTTTTTTTTTTATTTTACTTGCCACTCCCCTTGTAGGCTATGAATGCTTTTATGCATAGCACTGTGGTACGGTGGAGCTGGAGGCAATATTGCTGCAATTAATATTGTTAAGATACAAGATCTCAGTGGAGCTTGTCTACTGCTAGGATTGCAGTGAATGATTCTGCATCCTGAGGAAAGTCTGCATAACTTTATCTTAGAATTTAGTGTGAATTACCACATTAAAGTTTTTTTGAGCTTCTTTATTTTGCTGCAGATACTGACATTAAAATGTCTTTTAAATCCCCCAAAATGAAGGTGTGAATAACAGAACTGAATACATTATACAAGCATACTTGAAAAATTACCTTCCTGGCCACTTGCCTGTTAGATTTTGTGGAAAATGAGGAAAAGATTGTTATGTAGGTGATACTTAGTTTTACCAAATAAATAGAATTTTAATTACACAGATAGATATGCAGTTTTTTAATTATCACCTGTCAGACTCTCCTGATTCCACCAGCTGTTTACCCAGGTTGTCTCCTGTGGATTTAGAGATTCTTCCTCCCCGCAGCCCTTGCACAAGATACGCATTTTCTTGGTGTTTGAATTTCAAAGACTCTGGACCAGTAATGAACGAACTCCTTCCCCTTTTTTACTCTGAAACAAAAGCTGCTGCTTCAAGGTTTACTGCAGACCCCTCATCTCAGTTCTCCTTAAGAAAATGGTTGCAGTCAAGAAACAGCAATGCTCGGAAGTTAAAAGAGTGTTTCTAGCCAACTGCACATCCCAAAATCACAGGTATCTGTACAGAAAAATCAAACTGACTTTTAAAGTCTTCTTAGTATTAATAATTCTTGCCGCTATTTGGAAAGATCACATCTTTTCGAAGTGCTTTGCTGGGAAACAACAGCAAGAGTTGTGGCCAGGGAACAAACTTGTTAGGCAGTAAGATATTCTACAGAGCAAAATATGCCAGATCTAAAGGCACCAAAAGGAAATATTTATTTAGTAAACTCTGCAATCTCATTCTTAGATGTTTGTGGAGCTGCCTGCTGTCTGCACTTCCCTACTGGTCTCTGTATTAGGATTTTGAAAAATCTGGTTCTAGTTTATTTTATGTATTTCTAGTTTTTGTTCTGTTTAGTGTTGCTATTGGTGAGGAATATAGCATGTTTTGGAAAACCACTGAACCTTGAACTCAGACTTCGGAGAGGGAAAAATCATTTTCAAATACTCTGCTTTGAAAAATTTGTTAGCTGCTTAGCCTGTGTCCCACCCTCCTTTGCTGATTCCGGATCTGAATTTATTTTCTTTTCAGAAATATTTATAGCTAGGGTATACATTAGGGTTTAAACAAACAAACAAAAAAGAAAAGCGCGTGTGTTTATTTTCCGTGTGCTCGTGTGCAGAGTTTCTGTAAGTACATTGCACCAGGGGAAGGTGGAATTTGCCAAGTTTAGGTCAGAACTTGAACTGAACCCGTACTATATAGTTTTCTGTCTCCGCTGGTGTCTGTGGCCCACTTATGGAGGTTTATGAGTTGGCTGAAGCCTTTGAGAATGAAACTATGTTTTTGCAGCTCAGGCAGTAGACTCATGCTTTTAAATCCAGACATTTTTTGGCTCAAGTCCTACAGAAGTCAGCCCCTTTCTGTAAAACAACTGAAGTGTTTTAATTGTAAATCTATCCCTTTCATGTAAGTCAGCCCTAGAAATTTGGCCCGAGTTTGCCTAGAGTCTTGTCTGTTTGGCGTGGAACGGGCTAAGGTAGGGGCAGTCTGGTTTGGGGTTACAAAACCAGCACCGGGTGCATTTGCAGAGCTTTGTTCCTGCTCTCTGTGTTCATGTCCCAGTGGAAGGCAGCAGGCTGGCCTCAGTCAGGGGCCCCGTGCTTAGCCAAGTGTTTGCGTGCTGAGAAGAGAGCCCCTGCCCTAAAAAGCCCACGTGCTTGTGCATTTTTGCTTCATTTCTGAGACACTTTCTCAGCTCTGTGGAGTCTCCTTCTCTGGAGGTTTTCGAAACCCTCCTGGACATGTTCCTGTGTGACCTACTCTGGGTGATCCTGCTCTGGCAGAGGCGTTGGACTAGATGATCTTTCAAGGTCCCTTCCAACCCCAGACATTCTGTGATCCACAGTAGCATGAGTATGGATTCAAGGTGGCCAGGGCTAGAGAAGTGGAGAAGATACTGTTTCTAAGGAGTGGACAAGAGTTTTGTTCAAATGAGTGGATTGTGTGAGAAGCTGTTGATGGCCCTGCACATTCCAGAGAAAGTTGTGTTCTTTGGCATCTTGAGGCCGTGTGACTAGTTCCTGACTGTACCCACTTCCAACTGCGTAAGCCGTTAAATTCCAGAAGCGTTGGATTATGTAGCTGATATGTTGGGTAGAGTAGACGTGAGTCTGAACTAGAAATACCGGATATGATTATTATTAGTAACATGACTGACGTTCCAGTATATTTTCTCCTCTCAACGTAGCGTTCAGAATTGCTTATATCAAAATATGGATGTTGCTTATCAGTATACGGCAGCCCAGAAAGCCTGGAATAATTCTGATTTTTCCAAAAATGCTGTTTGTTGGGTTGCTCTACTTGGTAGCTCGCCTGTACAATCTCGTGTGAAAGCAAATCAGTTTTCCTTTGGTAGCCTATAGATATCCATAGAGACATGGATCAGTCACACGTTGGCGCAGATATGTATCTCACATCTTTACTTACAGGTAAGAAGAGCAGGTAAAGTGTTTCTACTGATGGTGGTTCTGTTACCTTTGGGCTTGTAGGTATTCTACTTTACACTCATTATTGTAAAGAATTTCTGACAACTCTCTGGCCCTACTGTCAGTCTTTGTAATTATATCCCAGATGTCAATGATTTTCTTTTCTTTTGGTAGAGGAAAAAGCAAAATGAGAGGATGACACAGGAAAAAAAAAAAAAAAGGCACTTTCATTGAAGATTTTTAAGATGCTCAGTTGTAGATCTGCAGGTGCTGTACTATCCCCAGCGCTCTGAACACTCAAGATAATGCCATCTGGAGGAAGTTATTTGTTGGGACAGGACAGTGTTTTAAACTTTGAAGTCGATAATAAACAAAGTGAAGCAGCTGGAATCTGGCAGAAGAAGAAACAAACCGTTCATATCAGCCCATGCTATTAAAGGAATGAGAGCACTGCACTGGAGTTATTTTCACATATGCTTGGAAGTTAATTCTTGCTCTGGAAGTTAATTCTTGCTCTAGACGTTAGCTGCTCCAGTTGTTACGTTGAGTAGAGGGAAGGATGCTGGGCGGTGGTGGTTGTTTTTTACTTCTAGGAAGTAATATGTAGGTAATTACAGTAATTATGGTTCTGGTTTTATACTGAAACAGTAACACGGGTCCTAATCCTTCAGACCCCTCCCTGTTCATTATCTTGAAGATAGCTCTTTGCTGACAGGATATGGGACTGGATAGATTAAAAATAGAAGTTTTAACGTATGGACACTGACCTGAAGGAGTTAAAGCACGTGGGTTTTATTTGGCTTAAAAGTCAGACTTGTTTAGTCTTTTTATTTTGCCAAATATAAAAATTTTCAAAGAAAGATTTAAACGTTTTTCTTTGTTCTTATCGTTGCCATATGGTATTAGTAACCAAAGCTCCCTTCGGTGTGTTTAATTCCTTTTCCATTTGGCACACAATCGTGATACACTTGCCTGTAGCGTACTCTCCGTGTGACAGTACCTCTTAGAGCAAAACTCCCTTCACAGGTCACCGGATGGTTGACACACCATTAATTTTTATGTTTCTGTTAAAGATCTGGAAATTTAGTACTGTACACGAATTCGGTATAGATTGCCAAGAACGGGAAAATTCTCTAATTTGAAATCTGATCCTTTCCGTCAGTGGGTCACCAAGATGTTTTCAGTCACTGTTGGATTTCTACCGGTCGAGGACCCCTTACACACTTACTAAGTGTCAGATTTCACAGTTTATATGAATGTATTCTATTAGATGGTGATAATGAATTTGCAGAACTGCAGGGCACTTCAGGTCACACGTCCCGTTTATTGGATTTTAACAAGGAGAATTTTTATAAATACGTCTAAGTACATGATTACAAAATTGTTCTGAGTACTTCCAGAGCCTCTAAAGAGGGGAGAAAAGCTGTGAAGGTTTACCTGCCTTCCTGCCCTGCACTGCTTTGTAAATGGAAGGATTTTCCATTCCATTTTTATGGCATATGGGAAGATTATAAGCACCACTGCAATTTGCATATTTGCGGCGGTGAAGAGCTCAATGTTCAAGAGGAAACCGTCTTAGGATTGGTTATGAGCTGTTCTGTGATGGAGGGGGGAGAAGAAATAAAACAGAATATCACGTTGTTAAAGAAGGAGCTGGCCAGGCACTAGGCAGACGTCGGTAAATACGTACGCCAAAACCCATTTCTGTGAGCAAGGAATATAAGCATTTAAACCCGTGTGCTTGTATTTGTGTGTTTCTTCACATGCCCATCCCTGTGCGTGTGTGTGAATGTGCTTTATCCGCTGTGCGTGCACGAGGTTGGGTTAAGCACGAGGTGATAATGGTAAAGCGCATGTGAGAGAGTAACTTAGTAGTTGTGTCTTTGGGCCTGCGTAGAGTTTCAGGACTAGCAGGTTTATGTCTTGGAAAGTTGCAGTCATGGAGCAGAATCTCCCATGTAGCTGAAGTAGGATATCCGTAGTTTTTTTTTTTACAGTTAAAATCCTGAAATAAACAGATTCTGTCTTTTCTGCCTGCTCTAACAAAGTCAAATGCTTCAGATTCCTGTCCTTAAAAAAAAAAGGAAGTGTTTAAGCTTATCTAAGGATATTTAGATAACTCAGGACGTGGTAACTTTTTTGTTGAGCAAGTAAATGGAGTTATTCTTTTAATTTTGCTGTCCTTTTAGCAATTTATATCGATCATAAAACTGAATTATAGTACATCTTTAAATTATATTAGAGTATGTGTTAGGAAAAATGTAGGCTAATATGATACTTTCTTTCAGCACCCCAGAATCGAATACTTAGGAAGTTACTACAGAGCCTTCGGGTAGGGGAATATTCTTTTTCTTTTTTTTTTTCCATTCCATTATTATTATTTTTTTAACAATCTTGAAAACAGCTGTTGAAACAATGACATCATGGAATGTGACAGGATTGTGGAAATTACTAACAAAGTCAAGCTTTGAAAGCATCGAACTACATATAATTTTGGAGAGCTGCTCAAGTGTCTAGGTTGATTTACAAAGTTTCCTTGGGCATTACACATTCGTGTCTTTAGTGTGTGTCAGCTTCACATCTAACCAAATAAATGCTTTCCTTTCCTTTGGATCCCCTTCTGAATAACCTATTTTTATCACGCAAACAGGGCTGCAGACTGAGCTCGTGAAAGTACTCCTGGAAAAACAAAACACACGTTGCTTGCACATCTCCATGGTGTTACCATAAATGTGCTTTGGAGTAATGTTCAGGAGATGGAGGATTTCTCGTGCGCTCACGTGTTAGGTTTGCTCAGGTCCGTGCCAACCCAAACTTTGGCAACTGTGCTTCCTAGAGGGCTTTGGGCTGGGAGTGCCAAAAGCTGTCCAGCTAGCCAGGACAATCTAGTGCAACTATGAACGTTGCTTCCTCCGTAGCGCGGAAGCAGCGAGCAGGTGACATGTTGATTCCCTGGGGACACGACAAAAACCTGCTCTTGTGCTCTTGCTGCCTCCCTGAGGGGCAGGAGGCTCGTTTGGCGCAGGTCACTCCATGGGCTGCCTTCACCATCTTTGGCCTCGTCTGTGTTTGACTTCCTCGGCTGTTGGCTGCTCTTCCAGCATGAAAAACACCAGATGAATTTTTATTTTAGCGGCGGGGTTTTGTTGTTTTAATTAGGCATTCGAAGCGTGCTTTGCTACAAGTCAGATGAAAGCAGATTGCTACTACAGTGACATAGTAGATAATTAACTGGGGTGAAAAAAGCCTAACTTCTTGGTTTTATTGGGAAAATAGTGTTTTAATTACCTAGTCTATCACAAGGAAGGGAGAGTTGTTACAGCTTATTGGAATGAGAACAAGCTCCAAGAGAGCCTTTGCTGTTGTACACAGACTCAGAGGTTTGTTTTGCTTGTAGCCGCTGCACTGAAGATAAATGTCCCAAGGACAACTGAAATCTCAAAGTGCTCTTTTTGTAGCTTTGTGAATGTCGTACCATTCATCTCATGCCGCTTGTCCTGTCTTCCTCCGTTCTATGTCTGTGACCTGATTCATGCCTTGTACCCCTCACTCCATGAATTGATTCAGAACTTGCGGGTGTTGATAGGTGAGAAGCTCAACATGAGCCGAAAGGGCGCTCTTGCAGCCCCGAAGGCCAACCCTGTCCTGGGGTGCATCCAGAGGAGAGTGGCCAGCAGATCGAGAGAGGGGGTTCTCCCCCTTTACTCTGCTCTTGTGAGACCCCACCTCGAATACTGTGTCCAGTTCTGGTGTCCCCACCGTAAGAGAGACATAGCTCTGTTGGAACGAGTTCAGAAGAGGCCACAAAGATGATCCAGGGGCTGGAGCAGCTCTGCTACAAGGACAGGCTAAGGGAGCTGGGATTGTTCGGTCTTGAAAAGAGAAGACTTCGGGGGGACCTAATAGCTGCCTTCCAATACCTGAAGGGAACCTACAGGAAGGCTGGGGAGGGACTTTTTACAAGAGCGTCCCCTGATAAGACAAGGGGAAATGGGTTTAAGTTGAAGGAGAACAGATTTAGATTAGATCTTAGGAAGAAATTCTTCAGTACAAGGGGACAAGACTTTGGAATAAATTGTCCAGAGAAGTTGTGGCTGCCCCCTCCCTGGAGGTGTTCAAGGCCAGGTTGGACAAAGCCTTGAGTGGCCTGATCTAGCTGAGAGGCGTCCCTGCCCGTGACAGGGAGGTTGGATTAGATGATCTCTAAGGTCCCTTCCAGCCCAGGCCATTCTATGATTCTGTGAAGACAAGATGAATTGATTCATCTTGTCTCCTTCCCTTGGCTGAATGCACTAACTCTTACCCATGAGCCTTCTCCCTTCCCCTCTCTAGTATCTGGCTGCAGGTTTTTCAACCCCTCCAGTGGTTCCCAGACAGGGGGAGACTTCTCAGCAATCTTTCAGAGCTGCTCAGCAGCCAGTGCTGCTGGAAGCTCTGTGGGATGTGTTCTCCTCCCTTGCAGGGGCTGCTGGCGTGGTGGTGGCCGTGCTTTGCAGGGGCTTGTCCCTCTCCCAGGACATGCCCCATGTTTGGCAGGGCCGGCTTGCAAGAACGAGAAGTGGCAAGTTGCCATCTCGGGCTTGCAGGAAGATGAATGTGGCTTGTGAAGTCCTGCAAACTACACCTCCAGCGGTGAGGCTGTGCGCGTTTTCCCTGGAGTCTGTCAGAGGATGAAAGAAAGGAGATGAACCACATAGGAATAGCAAGAAGGACCCTTAAAGAGTCAGGGAAATGGGTTGGAGAAAGAAAAGAGTTAAACCAACTTCTCGCTTGTGTTTTGGACAGATATTTATAGGGTGTTTTTCCATAAGACTTGTAAGATTTGTAAGTTCCGTAAGACTTTTTCTGCAAGACTTGTAGCCGATGGCTTCAACTTTTATTACTTTGCTTTTATGATTGTATATAGATGTGTGATCTTGAACAACCTGAATGTTTTCGAAGGGTTTGATGCAACCAGAGGTACACATATAGATGGAGCTTAGAAATACTGTTAGTCTGCAGATCTCATTTCATTTCTATGGAAAACACCAGTATACACACTAGAAATTATTCTGGGCTTACTGAAGATTATATATGTACACGTGTGTGCGTGTGGTGTATCTGTATGTAAATACAGCCCAGTCACTGTATGCGCAGAAATTCACCCCTTTGTTACCTGATAAAGAGAATTCTTATGACTAAACCGGCACACTTTGAAATGCCTCAAAACTGTGCACGCTCAGGGTGTCTGTGTCTTTGTATTTCCATGGGGTGGTGCACTATGGAGAGGACTTCAATACAATTTAGTTATTTGTCATAGACAACAAGTGATGCATTTTGTTTCTTTCTTTTTTATTTTATTAGGAGAGGATGCTGCCCCACATTCACGTGTTTCTGCGACAAAGGTGCCAGTGAAGCTGCCTTCCGTGAACACAGATAACCAGACACAGAGTGCAAGCAGTGTATGTGGCGATTCGGATTCTTCAGGGACAGACACGTTTTAAAGCTTCTGGCTTTTTATGACAGTCGCTGACTAAAGGTTTTGTCACTGGTACATTTGTCTGCCTGGTGTGATAGCGTGGGTGTTTCATCAAAACACCAGTCCTTCAGTACTGTTTATTTTCTACTAGTTTTCTTTGTAATTCTGTTACGAATATGAATTTAGGCAGCGATTCTGTTTGTGAGAATAGCAAATATTTTTAAGCAAAATAAAATGCAATTCTTTCAGAATTGGTCTGTGTTTAAGTTCATAAGGGCCATTTAAATATTTAATGTATCTACAGATGAACATGGAGGTGATTGGTATTAAAATCCACTGCAAAAGCCTGTCTCAGTGATGGTAAAAAAATGCTTGGCTCAACATAATGTCAGTACTGTCAAAATGTTAAGTCAAAGGGAAATATATTTGAAACCAAAGTTAGTAAGGAAATTGTGTTTCCAGGTGTCTTCAGAGCTTGTTCATCCTTAGAAGACTGCTATCGTGAGACAGTAATTCAAAAATGCATGTACAAGAGACCATTAGAGTTTATGGTGGTATCATAAGGAATTTATTTTTTCAGAATTACAAGAATTTTTCAGCATTTCGATGTTTATTTCCCTAAGGATTTTTTTCCCATCTTGAAACATATCCGAGTGAGAGATTGTGTGGGTAGAGTTATTTGTTTATATTTTTTTAATGTAAATTTCTCCTCCTTGTGAGACAGAGCTGGTTGCTGGAGCCTCAGCCTTTCAGAAGCTCAATAATCTCGGGTCACCCTTGCAGGAACTGCTCAATTTTTTATTGCCTCAATCAGGACAACATGGAGGAGGAAGGTAGAGTTGTTTGCTCCAAGCACTATCCAAGTGAAATAAAAAAAAAGGAATTCAGATGTGTTCCAGTAGGAAAACTAGGAAAGGAGCTCTTCTCCAAGCAGGGCAAACATAGCTTTCGCTCTGTTCCTCATCCAGTCTGAGGTTTTCATGGGATGTCTGTGGAAAAGCAGGGAACACTGTGGCACTTCCCAAGTTATGGGGTATGAAGACGTCTTTCAAAAGCTAGGAAAAAAATACTTCTTTTTGGTTGACTTGTATGTTGCTGTGACACTGGGGCATCTGCACAGCTCCACTGCATCCCTAATGAGAGGCATTTTGTTGTTGCAGATACTCATGACCATGAACAGTTCCCATGACTCTTGTTCAATGGAGCCTGCACTGATTTCATCTCTCCGTAACAGAGAAAGATTAGAAGTTCCTCTTGGTTTTGTTTTGATTCCATTGACCACAAGATTCAGGTGATTTGCTGCAGAAACTGTAAGGGTAGATGGAAAAAAAAAAAAGAGCTTCAACTGTTCGAGGTCGGTAATACCCAGAGGATTGAACTTTAAAAGGGTGTCTTTTTACCACATTATAGAGTTGAATTCTTGTCTGTCTTGACAGACATGTAGAAAGCAGATTTGGGCACGGGGTAAAAGTGTGGCAGGCTTCATGCAAAATGCAACATCTCTTTAAAGAGAGAAAAGGTACAAATGAGACAGCTTTACTGGGAGCTGGTTTTCACCATATGATGCCGCGAGCGTTGTCTCCAGCAGTGAAGCTGCTTCTGGATGTTCTGACGCTGTGAAAAGCCGCCAGGAGCAGAGGTTGGGCAAGGTTGTGCTGCTGCTGTCTGTGGAACTGTGTTACAGATCAGACTAGCGACAGGGTCAGTGCTTTAAAAAACATCAGACTTCTCTGGGAGGGTGGAAATATTCTTTTACCCTGCAGCAGATTGCTGCAGGTGGGCATTGAGTTCTTGCACCAGAACAACCAAGAGGTTAGTGAAATGCAGTGGGGAGGGCAAGAGCTTCTTAAACCAGCTCTCATGCTAGAGAAAACCTTCGTGAAGCTGTCTTCCAAGTGCTCTGTCAATCTGCTAGGTTTTTTTAGGATGGTAATACATAATTTAGGCCCCCTTTGTTGCAGTGTAAATAGCAAATGAGCTGTACTGTTCTCGCACCCAGGGCTCTAGGCCTAGATCAGGACTGTGCTTTGCTAAACAAAGTTGAGTAATCGAATCGTGAAGAACAAGCAGGCAGCTGACAAGCTAAGAGAGAGGCAGGAGACAGCAGATGGGCACAGAGGTAAGGAGGGTGCCCAGGAAAGGATGAGACAGCCCTGGCTGGTGGGAAAGGCAGTTGTCTCATCATACCAGGAAAATAACTTTATCAGGGTTTACTGTCTGCGGTGCTGAGCATCTCACATTTTTCTTTAATTCTCTTCTTCTTTTCTTCTTGGGAACAAATGTATTTAAGTCAAAGATATTGTCATTCACTGCATCCTGAAAAAATTAGTTGTGGTTTTAGGCAAATGCCTCAGAAAAGCTCAGTGAAGACCATAGAGTTACATTCTCTCCCAACTCGATGTGACTGATTGATCTTCTTGGAAGCTTCTGGGTTCCTGGCACTGTGCTTCAAAGATCTGCTCCTGGTGGGGATTAAACTGCGGCAGGAGAAGCAACTCTTCATCCCTACTGCAACCTCTGCTGTTCCCATTCAAAGAGAATTCTGGAGAGGTGAAGAAAGTGCAAACTTTGCTTTTCCTTTCTCAAAGCTTCCCCAAAACAAAGTATTCTGCCACATAAGCATAAAGGGACCTCTGTAAATCAAGCATCCTGTGCCCAGATTGTATTACAAGTATTTCTATTCCTAGGAAAAGCTAAAGGCTGTGGGGGTGGGGAGGGGATGCTTTAGTTTTAATCAGAGTCCCCATTTTTCCTTTGAAATGGAAAAAAAAAAAAAAAAGATCTTCCGAAATTTATCTATTTCTTACTTTTGGATTCAGTCTTGTATTTCAGATCCCTGTAAATAGTTTTCCGGAGTTTGAAATGGTAAGCACATGTTCTGTGAACACAGCCAAGCCGTGATAAGGAATTTGTCTGTCTGTGTCTCCAAGTTCCATTTTGTTTCTACAGCTTTTATGATTGAAAATGCACATTTCTCATGGGCACTCACAGAACTGAAACAGCGTGATTTGCAAGCTTGCTAAATGGATTTCTTCCAAGCAAGTCATTGGGGTATGTCATCAAGGCTTAACAGCATCAAATAGAATTCCATCCTGGAAAAGTATTAAAAAAACCACCTCTATACAGCTATATTTTTCAGTTAATTCCCAGCAGCAGAGAGGCGGGGGGGTGGCTATGAGGGTGTTATTGGATTTCAGGATTGTAGTGTGGAAACCAAAACCCTGGCTTTATTCCTGGTGAAGCTTGCTCATGTCTTACATTAGAAAAGCACTAGGACTAGAGTATTTGCTCATGGATTTGCAGCGTAGGGAAGTGCAAAGCTGAAATGTCAGAAGTGTTCATATTTGCCGAGCATCTTTTCCTGACTTTGGTGAGGAAAACCTGGCAGTTTGGAAGTGGGCTGCTCAAAATCAAGGGGTGTATTTTCCCCTCCTCTTCCTCCTACCTGAAGAAAAAAGAGGGATGCCGTATAGTGAGGGTGACAGCAGGAGAGAGAATGGGTGCACCTACAAGGACAAAGATCTCCTGGCACAGGTGGAGATCCCTGCTCCTGGGCCAGCCCAGGCTCTTGGGACAGGACAGTTTGTCTGATGCCAGTGTCACCCTTGCCCTGCTCAGCTGAGTTTATCTTGGGTTTCAGTACAGGAAGTGGAAAATTTCGTGTGCGCGCTTAATCTTGTGGGAAACGGGATAAAGTGAGTTTTCTGTTATTCCTCTTCACCTTCATAATTCGGAGGTGGAAGCTGGGAAAACTAGCTGCTAAAAAACACGTGCTAAACTTCCAAGGTGTTTTACAAATCGCTACAGGATAATGTTTCTGTCCTGACTGGGTAAAGAGGTATGTGCCAGCCTCCTCCCTGTGAATGAAGGACTCAGATGTTTAAAATTACCCATGTGCAAAAATGTGCTGGATCCCAGTCTGAAATGTAGCTGTTTAAGAGCTGGAACCCTGCAGCTGTTTAACAACTCGCTGTTAACACTCGACACAAGAGTTTAAGACAGAAGGGCAAGAGGATTGCTTCTTCAGCCAGACAAGTTTCTTCTCTGCCTCTCCAGGGTTGTGCTTTTGACATCTCATTACAGAAACAGGTGAGGGAACTGCAGCAGAAGCTTTTGTCAGAAATCTCAAAAAAACAGAAGTGGAAACCTCGCCGTGGTGACCTGGCTGTACTAACGCCCTGGGCCTGGCTGCTGTGATGGCAACAATACAAACCCACAACCCTGCACCCACCTCTAGAGCTTTTGTTGTATTTTGGGTAGAAGGTGAAACCCCCTTTTGCTTTCATCCTCTGCCTTCAGAGGCGAGTGCAGGAAGTGCACTCATAGTTTAGGGGTTATTTTTCTTCCTTTATATTTAAGTTAGAAATCAGAAGTTAGGAGAAAAGTCAAATCAGAAGTGATACTGGAAGCCCGTGAGGTGACTTGTTCATGGAGGAGGTTGTTCCCCAATATATCCAGTCCAAGAAAGGGCTGCTTTGGAACGAAGTGCTTTTTTCACCCCCCTGTAGAGCTTCCTTGGGGCAGAGAAGCATCATTGTTCTGATCAGACTTCACCCCAAAGGCCTGTAGGTCTTCCAGGCTGATGGGTCTCGAATTGATGCTGTTGAGTACCTTGAAGTATTATGTGAAGACCCTGAAATTGCTTAGACTAAAGGCCGGTAGGGTTCTTGCCCGTGTAGTTGCCATTACAGGTCTAGGGCAGTTCTCAGAAAAACAGTTGGGAAAAGAGAGAGACGCAAAAATCAGTCATCTGAAGAGTTGAGCACGTGCTGAGCAATAAACTTCACTAAAACTCAAAAAAATAAAAGCAACCCAAAAATTGCAATCCTGCTACTGCTGCTGCCTGCTTTGCTGATGAGCTGGCAGCCTGGGCGGCTGTCCAGAAGAATCAGGAGGACGACAGAGCCCCCTGTGCAGGGACTTGGTGAGGTCATTCCCTGCTTTACCGTCTCAGCACCTGTCAGCTGAAAAGATTTTCCCCTGGTTGGTGCCTGTTGCTTAATGTATGTACAGTGGTACTTACCCTGCAGCCTGTTATCACCCGGATAGTGACTGTGTGATCACCATGTAAAAATTTTGCCGCTGAAATGGTGACTTAGAGCTTATTTTTAATAGGTTCTGGGAGATTTTTCTTGCAGTGACTGGAGATTTTGCTGGGTGAGTGGCATCTTGTCATTTCTCCCCCCCTCCTTTTTTTTTTTTTATTCTGACAGCCTTGGAAATTGCGCTCTTCCTGCGTGATGTACCCTTGGAGAAGGGCATTCGTCATCCTGCATCTGTCACATAAATACCATCTTCCCTGCTGCAGTCACGGCTCCTTCCCTGCTGCGTTTCCTTAATCAGCACCTATGGCAAAGCAGCGGGCACCGAGCCATGGCTTGAACGTAGTTCTTGCTGTGAAACTCAGCATCTGCTTAAATAGCACTTACGTCTGTTAACGCCAGTTGTTTAATGCAGCTTTCAAGGCAGTGCAGTGCCAGGTGCTGTAGAGTAAGGGATTCCTCTGGCCCACAAGCTTCACAGCTCAGGACCGAGGAAGATTTCCCATTCTGTGCTTAGGCTGCTGTGCCGTTGCCTCTTCTGAAGCCAAACTTCAAACAGCTGATTTTGTTCTACTTTTTTTTGCCCCCCCCCCCCCCCCAAGATTGAATAACTCAAGCCATCTGTGCAGCAAGTAATTTCTTTTTAAAAGCAGTCGTACTCTTGCCTGTAATTTTGATAAGGATGTTGTTCAGGGCAGGGGACGCCGGTGATTTTGTTGAGGATCTTGGAGACCTCTACAACGACAACAGTGGCTGGTTTCTACAAGTCCTGCTAAAACCAGGAGGGTCCAGGGGGATGAGATGGGAACCACGGCATAAAGAAGCATCCTTACAGAAAACAAAGAGCGGGAGTGTGGATTGGAGAATGACAGATCCCTTTTTTGTGCTTGTAGCAACAGTTTTGCGTCTTTTTGTTGTACCATTTGACAGCTAAAGAGCCTCTAGGGAGAAACACTGTACTCTCTGCACTGGGCCAATAAATAACAGCAAAGAACTGCTCATCCCTGCCTATCCAGACTACTTTTTTTCTTATCTTAATTGCTTCATTCTCACAATCCACTCCAAATCTTTTCAGAAAATAGGAGCCTTGAACTTCATTCCAGGATCTTGAGGAAATCTCCTGCCTCCCTAACCGTTTCCCAGCTATGAGAATGAATCCTTTCTCTCCCTGCCTGATGTAGTCTGAATTTCCTCAGGGATTATCTAAACAGAGCCCATGTGATCCATTTCTCTCAACCCCTCTACAAATGGGAAAGCATAAATCACGGGTCCCTACAAATAAACACAACTGGCAAGATGTTATTCTTCTCTGTCTGAAGTAACACCAGTTCTTTAATCTTCCGCCTCCTGGAAGCATGTCTGTTCAGAGAAAGTACAACCATCACAATGTATACACAGTGTTCTTCTGCCACTTCTCTTTTCAAGCTAAAATGGGAAAGCTACACCAGAAACATTGGAAGAAATGCAGCCAAGTGAATGCCTCTTACTGTTTTCACTTCTCCTCTTCAACTTGGCTTTGAAAACAGAAAGCATTCCTGCTTGTAAGGAAAGGAATGGACTGCTAAGAAAGGGAAAATCCTGACTATGAAATCCTGCTGCAGCTTAATTTTCTTGTGACTTACGTTCAAGCGTCGTGTTATAGTTTGAGGGAGTGCTGGGGCATCGTTAGTTCTGGAAATATTCTTTGTAAACTGAAGAAAGGGTAAGTTCTTACCGTAATGAAAAAACTCTTGAGCTGAACACTTAAAAATGCTAGAAAACTGGAGATGTTTTTACAGTTAAACCTCATCTGGAGTTCATTTAAAATAATCATGTTTACATGGAGGTGAATTAGTGCGCTGAGCTCTGCCAATGCTTCACTGTAGTTACAAGTACACAGCCAAGAATTATAACCCTGGTAACTCAGTCCCCAAGTGCTGCGCTCCCAGGTATGCGCAAGAACCCAGAAGCAGCAAGGCCAGCCTGGCCAGGGGTGAGGGGCCCAAGTCACTTTAATCAGTGATGAACCTTGTAGGAATATTCCAGGAGGAGTAAGTGCTGGGTGTGTGCTTTGCCTTTCATTGCAAAACAACTGTTCCTGTGTATGCAAAGGTAAGCCTATGCAAAGGTCCTCTTGCTGGGTCTCTGCTGAGGCTGGGATTTGGTGTACTCAGCAATGAAGTGCACATCTCCGCTAGCCCTCTGCGCCTCCTTGGTTTTTGGAGCAGGCTCTCAAAGCTATGTCTGTCCTCAGAGACACCTCTATTGTGCTGAGGTGGGTCTTTCACTTCAGTGTCCCTGGGATGGCAGTGACCGAGGGGTGGTAGAGATAAACCCACCCCAAGGGTCATTTTCCAATAGCACTGGGGGCCTAAGAGCCTCCAAGGGAGCAGACTTCATCTTCTAACCTTTCTTTGGTGAGTGCTGTCTGCTGAATGTGTGTTTGGAGTTAGCAGTGACCTTGATGGGTCCCCACAAATATTTCGGTGATGCACTCCTGCCCTAAAGTTCAGCCACTCCTATTTTAAGGGCTGTTTGCTTGAGAGTAACATGTACTTATGAAAAGGTTTGCATGTGACATGTGTGTATAATACCTGGGAATGTCTCTGGCCCATCAGTGCTGTGTGGTCTTTCCAGGAGCCTCAGAAAGCATTTCTCCCACTGAAATTTTTTGTGGCAGGATTACTTCCCAGCCGAGGTCTGTGAGCAATTGCAGTGAGCAAAGCTCTTTGGTTTTGCTTTGATGGTCAAAAATGCAGTTGCCTTGAGTGTCAGCTGATATGAGAAGGAGCTTTATTTCAGGCAGCCTCTGCTGGTTTCAGTTAATTGAAGCTCATGGTTGTTGCAAGCCCTCTCCTGACCCTCAGCTCGTCTCCTATCTCCATCTGCCGCTATTGAGCTGTTGCCGGAGATGCTGTTTCTGCCTGGCCAGGCTCTCAGCCTGCTCCTAGAGATGCTGTTCTTGCTCAGCCCGCTCCTGGCAGCCTGGACCTGTCCTTGCCAGGCTGCGTGTCAGCGGGGACGTGTGGCCTGGCAGCTGCTCCATGCTGGAAGCTCAGTTGTTGCCATCTTCCTTGTTACTGCACCCAGTGCTGGCTCGGCGTTTGCTCAGCCGCCCACGTTGCTGCATGCCTGCACCCCGAGGAGAAAGGGAGATACAGGGGAAAAGGGAGGTGCTAAGAAGGAGGGTTCCTCGTACCAAGGAAAGGTGTGAAGCAGACAGGGACAAGTGAGGGACATGTGCTGGCAGCAGATGGGCTGTGTCCTGGGAGCTCACTCGTTCTGTGGGACCATGAAATCGGTTTCTCCGAGTGGAATGAGGCTGGAGGGATCTCGATGAGATCAAAGGGAGATCATTTCATTACAGCAGTCTGCGAGTCTCTTTTTTGTGGGTATCGTTGCAGCCCAACGTAGGGGATCAAATTTTTAACTGATATAAATCTGTGCGTAGCTCCACTGACTTCTATGGCTCTACAGCCATTTACCTCATCTTGTGATTTATCGGGTCTGTGTTCGCACCCTGCACGGACAGTTCCCAAGCTGTCGTCTGCAGGCAACCAGAGTCACAACCACGGGTACACAGCCCTCAGTTGGGTGTTTGCAACCTTCTCCAGAGCATCTTCTCTTAAAGACTTAGTAATTACACTGGCTCGTATGCCACAATAAATTTTGTGTGTTGACAGCAGCCTGTGGTTGAGGAGCTACAGATGCCACTGCTCTAAAAACTCCTCGCTAATTCATTAGCTTTTAGTTTGTATAAATAAAGATTCTCATTATTTTTCTTTTTGCCACTTGCCGGGCTGGGGAAGCTGTTTGCCAGCAGCTTTGCTCAGAGGTTTGTTTCTCCAGAAAACAAACCTTGGGACCAGCAGTTGAACCAGGACACGCTGCCATTTTAATGAACTGCAAATTTAGAGCATCTTAGCACACTTGGAAAAAGTATAAATCAGAGGTTACTTCTGATTTCCTTTTGTCTGTTTCAAAAGAGAAAAAGTAGCCAACCATTAGGTTTCTTTCAAGGAAGAAGGCCAATGGCATCCTGGGGTGTATTAGAAGGGGAGTAGCAAGTAGGTCAAGAGAGGTCCTCCTGCCCCTCTACTCTGCCCTGGTGAGGCCACATCTGGAATATTGTGTCCAGTTCTGGGCCCCTCAGCTCAAGAAGGACAGGGAGCTGCTTGAGAGAGTCCAGCGCAGAGCCACAAAGATGGTGAAGGGAGTGGAGCATCTCCCTTATGAGGAAAGGCTGAAGGAGCTGGATCTCTTCAGCTTGGAGAAGAGGAGGCTGAGGGGTGACCTCATTAATGTTTATAAATATGTCAAGGGGGAATGTCAGGAAGATGGAGCCAGGCTCTTTTCAGCGGCGTCCACTGACAAGACAAGGGGCAATGGGTGGAAGCTGGAACACAGGAGGTTCCAGAAAAATATGAGGAAAAACTTTTTTACTGTGAGGGTGACCGAGCACTGGCACAGGCTGCCCAGGGAGGTTGTGGAGTCTCCTTCTCTTGAGACATTCAAAACCCGCCTGGACACGTTCCTGTGCGCTCTACTGTAGGTGATCCTGCTCTGGCAGGGAGGTTGGACTAGATGATCTTTAAGGTCCCTTCCAACCTTTAACATTCTGTGATTCTGTGATTCTGTAATTGTTTCAAAATGGGGCTGTATAATACATTGAGCGCTGCGATGCTGGATCAGCCGGAACATCTGTTGCTGAAGAACGCCGTGCAGGAACGTCCCTTCTAAACAGAGATAAGCTGGTTCGGGCAGGATATGAGGGAACCTCGCAAAGCTGAGAAAATTGCTGTCGTGACAGCTGTAAAACCAAAAACCTCTTGGAAATGCAGCCTGGTAACGTTGCTCTTAAACAGAAGCAGAGGAAAACTGACCCGAGTTTTGAGGTAGGGCGCTGCATCAGTCTTCTTGCAAAGCCTTTACTGGCATTAAAATGTTCCTGTCTGCAAGAGCATTTTCATAGGCTGCAAAGTGACTTAGGTGGCCAGTTCTCACAAGAGGTAATTAGCCGGAAATTTAGATCTTTTGCAGCAAAATGTGAGACAGTTGTCACAGGTTTATTATTCCTGCGCTGTGGGCATCTGCTGGTGGCCACCACCATGAGCATGATGCAAAATTAGATGGGTGCAGGACAGCTATTAAATTTCGCCTGTTATTTTTCAAGCTATTTCTGTGCCTTGCTAGGTATCTTTGTTAGGGAAAAGACTGGTTTGGTTTGCTTGGTTTTGTTGGTTATTTTTTTTAAAGGTGTCTGGTGTAATGGGAATTTTTAGCCATGGGAGTATTTGAATTGTTTGGGCTGTTGCTGCTTCTCCTAGTAACACTGACACTGTATCCAGACAAAATGGAAAATTTTAATGTGCAAAGGTTTTAAGCAACTTGAAAGAAGCTCTGAAAGGAGGAGGGCCAGGGACAAGCTTATAAACGTGAAAGTATTTTGGATTGCTGCACCCAAGCCTCAATTTCACAAGATATTTAAAACACATGCTTACATTTAAGCGTATGAATACTTGTCCCGGCTTCAATGAGACCCTTCTCTTGGGTAAATTTAGGCACAGACTCAGATGTCTCACTGAACGAGAAACGTAGAAGGACTCTGTGTACTTCCTCCTCAGAGCCCAAACAGTGACAACTCCGAGTAAATCCCAGTTGAATACGTAAAGCAGATGAGTGCAAAACCCGCTGTGATAAATCCTCTACCAGTTCTTAAATCTTGCTGATCCTTAATCTGATAAATCTTCCTCCCTCTGACAAACGGATGGGTATAGTATTTCAGCCCTCAGCCTGCATGCCAGCATGCGTAGATGTATTACGTGCTGTGTCTCGGGGTAGCGAGCGTATGCAGAAATTAGGGATTTGGGTTGTTCAATTAGAAAGAGACAGTTTTTAAGCTGTCTTTCATTAAGTCTATTATTTAACAGAGAGCTTCATCGCTCAGCCAGGAAATGCTTCTTTAGGGGTGCTGTGGCTGCAAAGCCAGTTTACACATGAATTCCTGATACTTGCAGCCAAGATGAAATAAAATCACTTCTCCTGCTGCTCCCTGTGCTCTGCTGCCCTCCCAACCAAGGGATTTGCTCCAGATGGCAGTGGGGGGTGGGAGCACTCTGTGCTGGGGGACCAGAAGGGAGGTGTGCTCTGTTCCTGGGGCATCCCTCGCGGGTGATGTCAGGAGGATGAATGTGCCAAAACCCCGCCACTGCTCGCTTCCACCGAGCAGAGAAATGGAATCTTGCTTTTGTCTCCCTGCCAGCATCATCTGGTCCTTCACTGCATCCTTCAGGCATCACCAGAGGTAATGGGGAATGACTGGAAATCCCTGGGTTTGAGCTTCGTCAGAGGATGGAGCAAAATGTCCTATTTCCTGCCCAAGGCACCCACAGCTCCCCCGTTGCTCCTCGGGCTGTGCAGATCCTGCATGGCAGGGCTGTCAGCCATCCTGGCTCTGAGTCCTGGTGGGACTATGCTTCTCCATTTGAAAACAACTTTTTAAAATGGTATTTTAAATTTCAGGGCTCCTGGTGAAGATGGAAGCGCAGTGGATTGGAGATGTGATGGATCAGGTCGGTGGAACAGCTCCCGGTTGAGCTGCCGGCATCCCATCGAGAGGTACGGTGGCTCCGGGAGCTGATGGCTGTCTGGGGATGACACCGGCTCTCAGCTGGAGTGTGACCCAGGGTTTCCCAAAGTAAGAGGGGAGGTTGAAAAGCAAAGCCGCTCTGTTGATTTCAGATGGGAGGGAAGAAGGACATTCGGGCAGCTGTCGGTGCTCACAGCTTGGCAGAGCCAGCACGGGAAAGGTGAGGCAGCCCCGCTCCTTTGCCTGCTGCGGCAGAGGGGAGACCTTTAAAGAGAGCAGGTCCCCAGATGTGAAAACTTCTTCGCTGACAGGAGGATTAGGGATCTCCTGCAGACTGTGCTTTACTGAGAGCTGAAGCCAGCTCTGTCACCATTACCTACTGGCCCCGGGTACCTGTGGAGTAATAAATACTGGTTCCTGCCAGGCTGTGGTTAGGTGACCAGCCCAGCCCGTTTTACAGTCTCTCACCATTACCTCTGCCCTCCCATGTTGATGTTCCCCAGGTCTTTTGCCTAGCATTGGAGTGCTCAGACTGGCCTGAGTTTTTCTGTGTGCTGGCTCAGGGTTTTGTGCTCCTGCATCCCTTCAGGTCGGGTTGGGCTGCTCTCTCCTCCGCAGACTGGGGCTGCAGTTACCTGGTGCAGCACAGCTGCCTTTAAATCTCAAATATCTCCCTTTTCAAGGGTGATGGGTGCACAGAGAGCAGCACCAGGAGGAGTTTTGAAGCCTGTTCTTTGGCAAGGTGTGTTGAAGTCACCATTATTATGTTTGCTTTTACTGATGAAGACTGCCTGCAATGCCAAAATGTCTATATGAATTAAAATAATGATTTTTTTGCAAGCTGGGCTTGATGCTGCCACTGAGTGGAGAGGTTTCTCATGAACTTCATGCAGCAGCAGAGCCTGTTCCTGGTGCCTTCTTTTTGCAAAGAGGATTTCAAAAGAGCCATGGTCTAGTTAAAGATATCCCTGGTCACTGCAGGGGGGTTGGACTAAATGACTTTTTAAGGTCCCTTCCAGCCCAACACATTCTATGATTCTATGGCTTCTGCAGCCAAAACACAGTGATGCAGGAGCTTCGTGTAAAACCTTTTATTTGATTACAGGTTAATAAAGGCAAAACAGAGCAGCTGCTTGGATGTTGACTTCATTATATAGAAGCTCAGGAATTGAACTAGAATTCCAAGTTGGAAGACATCACTCTATGAGGGGTGAGAGCTACTGACACAAAATCCTCGTTTGTGCCTTTGTGTATGTCTTTTGTAGGATATTGCTGTGCTCTCTCTGCCATGCAAGTGCCCTCCAAGTACCGCAGTGATTTGGCTGCCCTGATTTTTGTGTTGGGTTCTTCCTCACACAGTGAGGAGACAAGATCAGCCTTGATTCCGACCTCTTTTTCTGGCCATGTTTTCTAAGTGTTGCTTGTGGTCTGTCATTTCCAAAGCTCTCGGCTACTGACTGGACTGGAGGCTGCTCACGTCTCCCTATCGACCCGCTCACATTGTTCATTTTGGCTGCTCTGGCTATTTCATCGATCCCCACGTTAATCTGCCTGCAGACTCCTCTTTCAGCAACTTTGCAGTTTCTCGGCAGCTTTGCCTGAAGCAGGAACATATTTTTCATCTGTCTGCTGAGCTTACACGAGGTGAACTTAGAGAGCAGCCAATGCCTGCGAACTTCCCAGGCTGCAGCAGAGGCATTGCTACCTTTCAGTGAAAACCCAAGGCTGAATTCATTTTCCTCTTATTTCGCTAATTGGCTCAGCGCTGTGGTTGGTATTTATTGCTTTTGTGCTGGTCCTTGATTTCTAGGTCTCTCTGTTATATTATGCTGCTCCCATGAAACACGGGAATATCACGCTCTCCTTGGGATATGCCAACAACTCGGGAAGGGGGCGAGTGTAACCAAACAGATTTCCCACTGTCAGGAGCAGGGAAACTGCTGAACTGTTGCCTGCCTTTTGTTAAGCATGTGAGCTGCTGTGGAAATCATATTTATTGTGTTCGTTTCTCCAAAGAGAGACAGCAAAGAAAGACTCCTGCCTCCCATCGTGCCGTAGATCCAGGTGCTTTGCTTGGTTCATGGGGAGTCATTTGAAAGGGATTGTCCTCGCCAATCCACTCCTCGTTTCTGGACAAAAAAAAAAAAAAAAAGAGCACTACTCCCCCAAAATAAGTAGTTTTATGTGGTTGTGAAGCTATACAAATTAAAAGAAAAATGTGGGGAGAAATTTTGCAGAACCTCTGATGTGTCATATGTGACCAGCAATGGAAAAGTGCACTTGCACTGCTTGTCTGAAGCTTTCACCAGTGGTTAACTCTGGCAAAGTCTGACTTCAGGCTGGTACTAACGGCAGTACAGCCATACCTGCACAGAGGTGTCCATGAACCCTCCCAGATCTTTTGCAAAACAGAAACAAATAATTTCCCTTATTTTTCTTTGTAACTCTTCAATTTTCTTTGTGCAAACGCAGGATGGCAAGAGAGAAGGATACTGTTGGGTGCCCGACCAGAGGTGATGGCGCAGTTGATCGTATCCCTGCATCTGCTGCCAAATCGAGCCTTTTGAAGCCAACCTTGAGTGGAAATCACCGTGCAGCAGATCCTTTGCAAGAGGGAAGGTGGGGGCTACATGGCCATGGCAGGGGCACGGTGGTGTTTTGGAGTTGATTGAAGGCAAAAGCAATGGAGCTGAGCTGCCTGTTTTTGGCATTTCCCCCAGGCTCAGCTGCTCTGGGTTTATCAGAAGAGTGATGGGGAAGCTGTTGCCTTTCTTACACGCTTGATTCCTCCTCAAGCTTTAAAGCAAGAGCTTTTCCCCCAGGGCACAACTGTAAAATGTGTAGTTCTACAACAGGCTCTTTATGACTTTTTATCAGAAATGGCTTTCCGAGGAACCTCTCCGAAGTGGGGATTGAGGGCCTTTGCCGTACAGCAGCCAAAACTTTTAAAAATGTTTAGTTTAGAACGCAGCACATGGGAATGGGCTATTCCAGCTCATGGGAAATGGGTTTTCCCTGTTGGGGAGCCCTGAATGGTGCTTTGCTTGGGATAAAAAATATTATGCAACTATAAAAACCTCATTTAGCTCAAGGACTCAGTGGATGTGGTTCTGAACAACCTGATCTGGTTAAAGCTGTCCCTGTTACTTCAGGGGGGTTGGACTAGATGACCTTTAAAGGTCCCTTCCAGCCCAACCATGATTCTGTGGTCATGCTGGGAACGTGAAGCATCAGTGAGGAAAGTTGCTCCTGGTCCTGTTAGATGCTGGCATTTTGGAGACCCAGCAATCCCGTGGGATTTGTCCCCTGTGCTCAATCCCCATCCTGGCAGATCCTAAAGAAATTGCAACACTTGCTCCTTGGTGACATTCCAGGTCACATACATTGTAAACCAAGCAAGAAATAGGATATCACATCAAAAATGACAACTGAAAAAACAGTGTAAGGCAGGGATAAGAAAAATCCCCGTGTAAGGACAGGATTTATTTCTGGCATTGCAGGTAGAGAGCCCAATGTGCTTCCAGTGTTTTTTACCTCACAATCACGAGAGCCAAAGACTTGTTCTGTTTTGTTAACGGAAGCTGGTGTGATGTGACCCGAGACTGACAGGCAATCCTTTAGAGCGGTGCTAAATACAGTGACTAAGTACCGTGACATTTTTGATGGCACCAAATGGCTCAGGATGTTCTTTGTGGGCAGCAGCTGGTGGGATGTGGTGGCAGTACAGTCCTGGGTCAGGGCAGTTTGTTAAGGGCATGGTGGTACCTAAGCCACTTAGTTTTGAAGTGTTTTGTGAATGTTCTGAAACCTCTACTCCAACGCTATCCCAGCTTTTAAGCTTCTAAAATACCAGTTTTTAGCATGGCGCAGTGTCTCTCAAAGGGTTTTTTTAGTTTAATTCACCCATCCACATCCACGACAGAACTTCCTCATTCCCAGGACAAAGATGCTGGGCTCCACTTTTGCTACTGTTCTTAAAGTAATGCCAAAACCCCAGTGCTCCAGGTTGGGCCTCTTCCCAAACTTTTCCCATTCATAGAGTCATGGAATGATTTGGGCTCAAAGGGACCTTAAAGATTATTCAGTTCCAACCCTCCTCCCATGGGCAGGGGTTGCCACATCGTAAGCGGGTTGCCACGTTGTTTGCTCCCAGCAAGCAGGGAAGTCTTCCAAATCAATGGAGAAATTTAAGACCTTAAACCTGACTTTGAAACCCCTTCCAGTTTGGGGCAAGGGAGGGAAAAGTTTGAGGCAGAGGCTGGTGTGGGACTGTCTATACCTTAAGGAGTTTCAGGGCACCACCTACATATAGATCATAGAATCGTTCAGGTTGGAAAAGACCTTTAAGACCATCAAGTCTAACTGTTAACCTAGCAACACCGGGTCCGTTGCTAAACCACGAACCCCCCAAATGGAAATTGTGTCATGTGCGCATATATATATATATATATATAAAATATATATAAATGCGTATATATATATGTGTGTGTGTCATATACTGCAAACAATGTGCCTGCGGGCAGCTGCTGACATGGGCATCTCTCCCCTGGGAAAGAAGAAGGAGCCAGACCCTGCCCAGAAAGGTGAGAAAGATACGGAAGTCAAGTAGGAAAATTAAAGAGAAAAATAAAGGGGGGTTGATTGGCAGCTGGAGATCTTGGGGCACAAATTGTTTTCCTCATCATTTTTTCTCCTGTTTCCCCACCTGCCTGTCAGCCTGGCTGAGCTCTTACCCATTTCTTGCTGCCAACTTGCTTTCTTGCAGCCTGTTGCACTTCTCCGGTGCCCGGGAACCTCCTGCGTGACCGCAACAGGAGAGCGATGGTTAAATTTGAGGGTGCTGCTGGCAGCTGGCTCCCTTTGAAACAGCACCATCGCTATTGAGGGAGCTGGCTGTGGGGAAAAAACAGTTGCAGGTTTTTCTTGAGTCCCAAAGCCCTCCCTCCCACAACGGTTCACATAAATCTCACCTCCTGCTCACAGAGATCTCCTGTCTCCTCTCGCTGCTCGCTCCAGAAAGGGTGATGGCGATCAGCCGAGCTGCAGCTCTCGCTCTTTGGGGATGCGATATCAGACAGTAACTTGATGCACTTGGCTGAAAAAAGCCTGGAGAGCTGCAGAACCAGGCTGCGATGACAATAATAAAGCTGTGAGCATCTGCAGCCCCCTGCCCTGTCCCTGGTGGGGATTGCCTTTGGCAAAGGGCCCCAGCAGAGATGCTGGGTGCTGCGGAACGTCACCTGGGCAGGCCTGGGGCCACGGAGAAATGCTCTGAAGCTCTTTAAAAGCGGATAATAGCTGTAAACTGCCTTTTATTTTCTGCTCCTCCACCCAGGAAAAGTTAAGAGGAATCTCATTTTGAAAGTGAAATTGCGGGGAAATGATGTGTCTAAGCGATATGCACTAATGCTGAGGGTTCATCCCAACAAGGACCTTATGTATCCCCATCTATTTATAAGAAGTCCTGTCCATGTTGTACGTGGCTGCCTTGAGATTGCCCCAGCAATTAAGGCCAGAGCCTGGGGAAACAATCTTTTTAATCTCATTCATACTTTGAAGAAGGCAGCATTTATCCTGCTGAATTTGTTTTCAAATCAGGACCAAGCATGGGCACAGCCCAGTTACTGGGAATCTCATCCTACCATAGAATTATTAATTTTCTTCCATAGCTATTCATTATCTTCCCTTTATTTTTTTCTTGTGTGTGTATGGGGGGGTGCTTTCTCCCTTGTGCTATTGGCTCAGCACCAGCAGCCCTGTCCGTAAGACCGATGCCACATTTTTCTTCTGGCCACTGAAATTTAATCTTGGGCTCAGACAGAGCATTAGCAACCACCTGTGTGCGAACATGCCGTTCGTTTTATTGCGGTGCGGAGGCAGATGCCTCATGCGCTGCTGGGTTACATAGTTCCCCCATCAGATCTATTATTAAAGATACTCCCGCCACCGAATTCATTAAGAAGTGTGTTCCTCGGCTCCTTCCCACTTGGCCCTGCCTCTTTTAAAACGGAACCTTTTAATTTGAGTGAATCTTTAATTCGATTCTGTCTCCTTTCATGCTCTCCCTACAAAGCGCTATTCCCCAGGTTCCTTAGGATGAGGAGTTATTTGATCAGGTTGAAATGCGGATGTGTAGTCGTGGAACTGATCTAATTTGGTTGATGCGGCTGCAGGATTTTATTGCCTGCTTGTAGCACGGATGTGGAGTCATAAAAGAGTAAGAGAGTGAGAAGTTCAGGGGTTTTCTCGGTCTGTACTGCTCCTCTCCAATGGATTTGGCACCCAGGGCAGTACTGGGTTGGTTTTCTTCTTTTCTGAGGGTGATGCTTCATTTTCAGCTGTGCATTTTTTTAGTGCTAGAGCTCTCCATGCAACAGGATACTGGGAGGAAGGGGGAGTCAGAGGAGAGTGTTTAGCAGCAAAAGTTAATCCGTGGGGCTTTTTGGAGAGGGGGTTTAATGGCTACTTTTAGGTCCTGATCCTATTTCGGTGAAACAAACGCCCACAAGGGTTGAGCTTTTTTTGTCTGGAGGAATGAACCAAGTTGGGGAGCCGAGATGAGCCGGAGTGTGGCGAGACGCTCCGTATTTGTGGGTTTTTGGGTTTGATTTCCAGCTGGGTGATCTGCAGGGCTGTGATGCCACTGCAATTAAAAACACCTGGCTGCCAGCCTGATCCAGGCAAAGCATGGCTGATCCGGGCAAACCATCAGATGTGCCACAGTGTGCCGTGACAGGGACGAAATCCCTTTCCTGCCCAGACCACAGCGCCTTCCTGTAAACTCTTTCTTGTCTGACAGCGGAGATGGAGGAGGTGTCTACAGCTGATAAACGGGAAATCCTGCCTGTTCTCTTACTTCCCCTCGCACGGCTCTCCTAGACATCTCCTAACCGCAACACCGTGTTCATCAAACCGCTGTACAGAGAAGCATCTTCCCTGCTTCTCATCACCTCTGGCTTTGCTCTGCTCCCACATCACTGCAGACAGCAGTGTGGGCACTCCTGATTTACACTGATGGAGGTGAGATCCGGGCCCCAACCACGCTTTACCTTAAGCGCTTCCATACCAAAATGACAAAAGTTGTCTCAGCTCCTGGCTCCCACCCTGGAACAAGCTGGTGTCTCTGCAGCATCCCCAGCCGGCTCCCATTCCCGAAACGCTGAAGACTTTCCTCAAAATCTCCTCCATGGGGTGTTTATCCCCAAGGAGCCCTGCCCCGGGTGTGTGACCTTGGGGAACAGGGTAGTGAGATGCCTGTTTACAGCCCCCGGGCCAACGGGCGCTGCCTTTAATGCTCTGCCACAATTTCTCCATCCTTCACAGTTGCCGCCTTCTCCCCGCTCTCTCCCTACCGGGTGGTGCAACAGGATTTGCGGGAGCAATCCCTTTTGGGGGAGCAACACAGCTCAGTTGCATCAGGTCTCTCCCCTCCGGGACACCGAGCCTGGGATAAACCACCATAACCAGCCTCAGCCTAGTGGAGCTGTGCAAGGGGATGGACTTCCCAGTCAGTAGGTGGCCGTGACCCCACTCAAAACCAGCCCCCTGGGCTCCAGAAAAGCTCCTGTGTGCTCTCTCTATCCTCTCACTCCTTCAGGAGAGCCGTGACCAAAGATGCAGGGCTTTGCCTTCAATTGCCCCAGCTCCCCAGGAGCAATGTCGGGGCACAGACAAGTTCCCTCTACTTGCCAGGACTAGCAGCGTTTGACCCCCATTTGGGAGGAGACGGCGGGATCGCTCCCATGGGACACGGGCCGTGGGAGACTTAAAATAGCCCTAAAGCCCAGGCCTGGCTCCGTGCATGAATCTTGTGAAAGCTCTCATCTGCCGAAGAGCTTATCTAGGGTAGGTGGACAGCACAGTGGAAAAAAATGCAGCTTTCGTGCTGCTGGATCCAAATTACCATCTGTGTTTAAGAGCTCGGCTACTATCGACATGGGTGGTGAAACCTGGTTAACCCATACTTTTGGTGTCTCCGGGAGTGCTGGCAGCTGAAATGTGCACCTGGTTGTGCTGGTCCTGGCTCTGGGGGTGGGAAGACAGAGGTGCTCCAGGCTCCTTTACTTTTAGGTGCCATCAATACAGATAAAACAAGACTTTGCGGCTGATTTAGATGAAATTTGACCAGCAACACTATTCCCAGCCTGATGTTATACCTCCTTTCCTCTCCCCCTGTATTCCCACCTTCAAATGTTTTATGGATTATGCAGCTCTTGCCAAAGGATTTGAGTTTGAAACCATACTATATTTTGGCCCGCAAAGATGTCGAATGAACATTTTAAAACTCTGAGTCATTAAAACTGGCCAGGAGAACCTAATGAATGTTATTTACTGTGCTTCCCAGCTCAGCTAAAATCCAGCTTTTTCTTCTCCTGCTTTCCATACTTTTCTTTTAAAAAAACAGCAGCCAAAATTGTCTGGAAAGCATTCCTTGCTAGAGACAAACTGGATCGGTAAGTGGAAATGTCATTTTCTGTGAATCTCCACCACTGCTTTGAGGTAACTTCATTTTTTTTGTTTGATTGCTCCGATTCAAAAGCTTTATCTTCTAGGCCATCTCTTAGAAAAAGGAAATGTAGTGGCTGCAGCTAGCATTTAAAAGAAGACCAAAGAAAAAAAGCTTCCAAATCCTGATCTTTTGATGACAGTCTCTTCAGAAGGCTGCCTAGGTGGGCTGGCTCCTGGGCTCTTGCTCTGGCTGGGCAGCGCTGCTGAGCTGAAAGCAGTTACTCCTCATTCTTATAATGCCAGAAAAGTCAGAATAGGACCCCCCTACCTTTAATTTCTGTTTGTGTTGCCGAGCTTAGCCTTGGAAATGGAAATCTGACTTGAAAGGAAACTACTTGCGATTAGAGGCTGTGGAAAAAAAAAATAATCTAATGAGTTGCTGCTTTTAATTCCACATCTGAAAGGCAATCTATTACTGTCTTTTATCACTTCTGTCTCCTATTAGAGAAGCAATCACATGCTGAGACTCTTTCAACACCCAGGCGGTTAATATACATTATAATTATTGCCTAATGTATGAATAGCCTGGTGTACCCGAGTTCTCTGTTAATTTTTACTTGGCTCCTGGAAAATCTGTGCAGTACGTAAGCAGGGCTGGAGTAAGTATCTCATGAGGTTGATGAAGGTTTTATTTTAAATGTTTTTTTTTTTTGCATTGCACTGTTGCCTCTGAGGCTCTGTTTGAGACCAAATGCAGAATATTTATGTAGGACAAGATGATTCCTGCCCCGGAGGTTACAGAGAGACAGATAGAGGAGGGAAAGGAAGGGCAGAAGTCCCAAGAGATCAGCAGGGGATGGTAGTGAGGACATCCTCTGGCTGTGAGCTTGGGAGGTCTGGGTTTGTGGTGGACTTCCCAGTGCTGTTTAAAAGCAAAAAGGAAAAAAAAAAAAAAAGATGAAATTTTAAAAAGGAAAACATTCCTGAAATTTCATTTCAGCCCAAGTAAAAATGTTTTTTTTGCCCTTGACTTATAAATCTATGCTCATCTTCAGGTTATTTAGCCAGTTTTAAAGCAGAATGTAGAAGCGAAAAGGCTGGTATTTTCAAAGCAGCATTCTCTGCATGCAGACTGTCAAAGCAAAACCTTCCTCCTCACACTCGCGGAGAGGGGGGTTGATTTTGCCCTGGGCCCCCCAGCTGTGGTCTTGCTGCCGAAAGGCGCTCGGGACCGGCTCGGGGCAGCCGCTCGGTGCCCTGACCGACGAGCGACACAGCCATTAAACCCCAACCCCTCTGTGACCCGGCACGTGGGTTTTCAGACAAGCCAGAAGCTCACAGCGGGTTGTGAAAATCCTTTATTCCTCACCACATGTTGGGGGCAGCTTGATGCAATGATGTATTTTTGGTGTAGCAATGAGCACCGGGCAGCGTGACACAGCTTTATCCCTTGAGCTTTCATTGAACCTTCTCTCCAGGCTATTTGCAAGCTCTTGCTTCTCTCTTTTCCCCATGGCAGCTTCCCTCAGGACCATCCACACCCAAGGATGATGTGGACCCTAGACTTGGTCAATAAACCACCCTGTGAACCACCATCGCTGGGGCACCAAGGTCTGGCTTGTTCCTTCCACCCCATGGAGAGCTCAGATCACCTCTGCCAGGAGCCTGCTTTGGTCACAACACCAGGACCAACTGGAGCAGCCCAAACCCACAGGGTAACTTATTTGCCCCTTCCTAAAACTCTTAGAGTGCTGTTAATTATTTACAAGCCTTAACACTTAGGGCCATGCAGACCCAAGGGTAGAAGGGCATTAAAATTCCACTTGATGCTCACCAGGCCTGACTAATAAAATAATGTCCAACAAGGACATCAATTAGCCGCCGATTCGCTAACGCTTTGCGAGGCTAATGACAGCTGGAGCGAGGAATTTGAAACCCGAGTCATTTCTCCAGCCTGCACCGGGGTGCCAGGGATAAAAGGTTAGTCATGTGTACCAAATGCAGCGTGAGCTCCTCCATTATTTATGTGTGTCAAACAGACAAGGAGCGTTTCAATGCCTGCAGTCGCTCTATGGTAATTTGTATTATATAAACAGATATAATCTGGTCATTAATACACATAATTCTGAGTGAGCTGACAGTAATGAATCTGGAGTATTTTATTCCGTTGACTTGTTTCCTTGCTAAATAACTGTCCATATTAATAAGAATTGATATACTGTCGCAAGCAGCATCCAGAAGCGTGGTGGGGTTCATGGTGGACTCAAGGTAAGTAATTTTGTTCTTTGCTTTTTGTCCTGAAGTGTTCAGCCAGGGTTTAGCTACACATGGATGGGAATTGGACTCCTCTTTCACCAGGCCAAGGTCTCTTCTGTTTACTGGCTCAAGACTGCTCACGTTGCAGCAATCGTTGCTTGACACTGCACGTCCCACATCTCTGGCTCTGGTAAGCTGGGTTGGGCTCATTGGCTTTCCTGTTCCTTTCCACCTCTCGGGAGAATGCTTTCATTAATAGTTAATAACCAAGGTTGTTCCGTCGGGTTATTTTTTTTGTAGTGGTGTAAGAGGCGTTTTCTGGGAATCCAGAGGTGGGTGTGCATGGACATTGCTTAGAGACTTGTCTCACCACCGCTGCACAAATACATCAGATCTGTGCCGCTTTCCATAGATTTGCTTCTTTCGCAAGATGCTGGAAGTTGAAGACACCAACTGGCAGGCTCCTCTGTACAGGCACCGTGAGTGGAGCAGCTCAGCTATTGACTGTTGAGCCCACAGGATGTGCTTACATGGGCTGGTGTCCATGCAGCTGCCGTGGAAATGGGGACAGATTTGTGGGTCAACGACAGGATGGCTGCAATCACACAGAAGTGCGATGAAGCATCAGTCCTTCTCACCTTCAAAAGGGGATCTGCATGGGGAAGTGGCTCAGTCACAGAGGTGGAAAGCAGAGTGGTGTCTTGTCCTGGAAGCCAGCCCGGCCACGTCCTCATCGAGCTGTCTTGGTCTCACCCTTCCTCTGGACCTGTCTCCATCAGTAAAAGGTTTTGGTGACTAACTCTGCCTTCCTGGCAACTCTGACCATCCCCGGAAGACTGAAGCTCTGCTAAATAGCAGGGAAGAGGCTGAGGATAATTTATGAGAAGTTTCTAAACTGGCTTTGCAATAAAGAATCCCTGCTAACAAACTCAGATGAAGTGGGTTTGGGAGTGTCCAGCTGGAAAGGCAAATGCTTGATCCCGCAGCGAGTCTCAGGCCCAGGAGCTGTAGGGGAGTGTCAGCAAGATCCTGTCCCACCCAATGCCCTGGTCCTTCTTGCTGCTCCAAGGGCAGTGTCCAGTAACAACAGCACGGGCCCCTTGTAAGATTTAATCTCCAGGATCCAGGAAGCAAACCCCACTGCTCTTTATGAGGACAGGAAAGATCTGTTTGCCAGTGGTACGACTGGCTCCTATCTACTAGTGGAGATACAGGAGAGATTTACCGTAAGGCTGCACCCAGCGTTTTAGGTGTTGCGTTACCTGTTCTTACCTAACATACTTCTTGACCATGCTGCTGCGTGGAAACTACCAGCATAGCTCGTGTCAACAAAGCAGCAACAGGAAATTTCAAGGTGAAAGCCCAGCATTGACAGTTCTGCTTAGCTGCAGCTTGTACAAACCCACTTATTTAACAATATCTAGCCTCTGTCTAATGATCACCCTGGTTACCACTGGAGTGAAAAGTATGTCGTCAGCCCCATATGATATAACCTTACCATCTGGCTGTTTTCAAAGGACACACACCAAAAATGTTGCTTTTACATTGCTGCCTTTTCTACAGGGTTATTGCTCCCCACATATAAAACAAGAATTTTCCCTGTACTATAAAAGGAAAAAAAAAAAGCTGCAATTGCCCCAATTCTCTTGGCTGTTTCCTGCTTTTTGTGCCCTTTTGCTTCCCATATGGATGATCTATAGATCCTACCTTCTGATTTATCTTCACTGCCTTCAGCTTTCCTGTTCACCATTTGTTTCATAAAGGATATTTGTGTTATCCTCCTGGTGAAGAAGGGGTTATTGTTTTAATCACTGCAGTAGTCTCTCAGTTGTCGGGTTGTGGCTTTTGGTCAATATGGAGAAATGTTCTTCAGTATTCCCCAGTTGTCATTCTGGGGGTTGGTATTTATTTCCTGTTCAAATTCATAACTGATTTGGGTCATGATTGTTTTCGGGTTTGTAACAGCAGCCTGGGAGAACAGCAAGGCAACATCTTACTGGGTTTGATTTTATTCCGTCTGCACATAACAAATGTTCTCAAGTGGCAATCACTTCCTACCTAAGCTACTGTGCGTTTTTACTCCTGTGATCAAATTCTCTGCATCTGCCAAGAAAGAAGGTCTAATATACAATTCTCCTCTGTTGGATGTATGAGTTCTTTTGAGATAGGAAATAATCACCATCATCTTTACAAATACGGAGGCTGTTTCGGCACTGGAGGCAGTTTTCCTGCAGAATTCGCTCCGTTTGAAGCTTTCCTGTGACAATCTGGCCCTTTCCTCTCCTTGCCTTTGGCATCTGCTCAGGGAGATGTTCAGATGGTTCACAGGTTTGATTTTGTGCTCCACTGCAGATACTGCTTGGTCTATTTTGTGCTTTCTATTTCAGATGATTGAGCCATCACTTTTCGGATTAATTTACTACTAAGTCCAATGACCTGGTTGCTCATAATCCTAACAGTTCTCCATCTTGTCCCCACTTCAGCCTCCCTAAAAGCTGTGATTTTAACACTCCAATCAGTTTCCCACCAGGTTTCCATCTTTCCAGCTAGGCCAAATTTTTGCCTGTACAACAGTGATTCCTTGTTTATTTGCCGGCACCTACCTTTCATGGATTGGTGATGAAAGAACTTCTCTCTGCTTCTTGCTTTGCTTTGATTAATTTTGTTCTCAGCATCTTCATTATGTGCTAAATGAGTTTCCGTTTGTCCCCTCTTTGCACCTTTCCCTTTTGTTGTTAGTCTAACACCTCCCTGCCTAAGGCAGCCTGTCTTTGCCTCAGAAAATTGGTTTCTAATTTGGGAAGGAAGCTACCAAAATCCTCCAAACCCTCTCAAGGAGAGGCGAGATAAGTGCTTTGCAAACAACACCCATCTTGCCACTTCCATGGTCAGTTTTGCCATCAAACACCTTCTGTTTTTCTTTGAGGGATCTCTGAAAGCTCCTTTGAGCACCTTTTCAGCGTATTTTCAAGTGATGTGGCCTAGGAAACATGAGAAAGGCTGTGATTTAGCGACATTGGTGCTGGTGTTGAACTGCAGCTGGGCTCCTGGCTCCCTGGCTCAGTGGCGTGCCTGCTGGAGCCACCATCACAAGGTAGCTATGGCTTTTTTTGGAATGGATGTGACCCCTTGGAAAGCAGGTTTGGCTTGTTAAAATAGCAGAAAAGGTACATGGTGGGGAAGAGGGAAAAAAAGCACGAGCAAACAGAAAAAGATTGCGCTCTGCTGGGCTAAGGATAGGGTGAGACACTGCAGTCAGGAGAGGGAGACAGGGAAAAAAAGGAATGATGTTCCTTCTGCAGCTCGGTCACTGCAGAATGCCCAGCCCCAGTCCTCCCAGTGACCAGCCTTTCTGCAGGACCGGCCATCTTCCTGGCACAGCCAAAAACCCTTTTGTGGGTGGGCTTTCGTTTGGATTTATAATTGAAATGCATTTAATTTCATGGTGTTTGTGCCCTCACCTCTGTCCCAGGTGCGCCCCGTGCACAGGGTGTGAGTCCTGCCAGCCCCTCCATCACACTTCACCACCTGCAAGTGCAGGGAGAGATGTTGTTTTTTTCACACTAAGAACTTAAAGGCAGAGGTGAACTCCTTATGACATAGAATTTCGTGTTGTCATAGTGGGTTTTTTGTTGTTGTGTTTTTTTCCTACTCTGAAAAGTCATTTCCTCTCTTCTGGACAGAAATGATAATGTAGGATGATCCTAACTGACCATCCCATTGATTCTGACTGCCATTCAGAAAAATGTTTCCTCTCCCTCCCTGACCATAAGCATCTGTAAGCATCGTACTCATCAACAAACACTCCAGCAGATGCAAAGCATCCTTCGGAAAACACGGTGAGATCTGCACACATGCTTAGGTGCTCCACTGAACCGGGGCCTCTCTAAACAAGAAGAGACCATTAGTTTTGGCTCATTACCTTAACCCTGATGACTGTTAAACCCCACTCCTCCCGCCACTTTCCGTAAAATAAACTTAGAAATGAGCCATCTTTGCAGCTGTGACTAGTAATAAATCCAATTAATTTCCATGTCTTTAGTGATAATATATGCATTAGACTTGTCAGTGCTGCCTTTTTGTTTCCTTCGTGGAAAATCCTGCCTCAGAGATTCCCTTCTAATTAGAATGGGAATTTGCTCCTTTGTGGATATATTCTTCCAGGAAGCTACTTAGTGAGATGCAGCATTTTCACTCCCAGGGAGTGTTGTTACTGATTTTTTTACTTCTTTTAAAATGCATATGACAGTTAGTATCACAACAAATTCATACTTCCCCTGCTAATGTAAGGGTTAAGGAAAAAAACCTCCACTTTGTCCTGCGAAGATGTCACCAAACAAAGCAGAAACCAAAGGCACAGATGCACTTCTCTTTGAAATCTGCATAGTAATTACTGTTTACCCTCCTTCCTCCTTCGCGGGTGACACCAGTACAAAGGGTACAGTAAACAGCTGTGTGGGATTCATGGTCAGATCCATTAGCAGAATTAAGTATTTTGGCTGCGTGGAAGTCTCGTTTAAGACTGGGTAACAAGCTGAGAGGAAAACCAAGCAGGTCACATCTGTGTAGCAAAGTTTTTTAGAAGTATTGTGTGCTCTTCGTGATTACAGGGAGATCAGAGCCCCAGCACAGATGGAAGGGCAAAGTGCACAGGCTCCAGCAAAGCCTTTGAAAGTTTATCAGCCCTTTTACTCCAAAAACTGCCCATAGGTGCCCCATATCTGTCCATCAAAGAGCATAGCCCGCTCAAAACAGGAGTCCAAGAATACTTGTGCAGACCTCAAGGCACTGTGTGCTCTGTAGATAGAAGAAGAAGCTGGAACTTGAGTCCTGTGCAGAGGCAGCTTTTAGTAGTGTCTTGTCCACGAGAAAAATCATCCCAGAAGCCAAATTTACATGAACAAACTGCTACCAACCTCCTTTCTCCCACCAGCTGCCCCACGACTAACCTTTCTTCTCCACCCTTACAAATAACGCAAACTCCCAGCTCCATTTTCTGAGATTTCCCAGAGCACCGTGGATGCTTTTCTTTCTGCCTATCTCTCGTGTTACATCCAGGAATGGCTATTTCTCCTTGCAAAGGTTATCTGTGTTTGAAGCCTCCTCCCCACAGACAGAATCATAAGGTCTCTGACGAGGAACAGCAGGTCTTTGTTCATTCTCAATGCATGGGGCTGTAAATCCTCTGAGGGTGACCAGGGAAACCAAGAGCTTGCTGCCCTCATAAATCTCTCGGGGCGGCTGCTGCAGCCATCACGTGCTCTCCAAGGGCTGCAGGTTTCCGATGGTCTCTGCAATTGTAGGGTAAGAAAATAAGCCAGTGTATGTACTAGGGGACAAGAACGAAAGATGGTTTTGGGTCACTTTAGTTAAAAGGTCACCTGGATAAGTTGCTGGGGGTGGTTGGGGAAGACAAGAGGGTGTAACAGCCTTTGGAGCTTTTCCCCTGCTTCTTGGCTAAGCCAGTGTTGATGTTTACATGCAGATGTGGTGCTCAGGGACATGGTGGACTTGGCATTGCTACGTTAATGGTTGGACTCTGTGATCTTAAAGGTCTTTCCCAACCTAAACGATTCTGTGATTCTGTGATCATCGGGGCTTTGTGCATTAAGCTGGAAGTGCTGGCAAAACCCCCTGCTGTGGTAAACCCAGGGCTGCACCCACATTTAGGGTTGGTGCACTCACTTGGGAATGACCTGTGATCTGGGAATGGTGGGAAAGGTCTGAGCAGACCAGCACAACCCAGCCAGCACCCTTCGGTCTAGATGTGGCTCTTGGGCTGGGTCCATCCTCTCCCCACTTTTTATCTTGCTCTGGTTTCAGAGCAGGATGGGAGAGTACATAAAACAGCCTCTGGGCAGTGAGTGACACCCAGGAACCAAACCCTTGTTGTTGTACCAACACTTACCATCCGGTCCTTCTCAGCACTGTGACCCTCTCAAATATGCTGTGGTTAATACGTGCCCGTGAAAGATAAAGCTCTTGCCTCATCCCAGCGGTGCAAGAGTGCTGTGTTTGTCTCTTGCAATGCAGTGGGGTAATTCTGAGAGCTCGTTGCACCAGGATATCATGCATTTGCAAAAGCTGGGAAATCATCTGCCGAACCAGCGCACCTCGGCATCACAACCACAGATGCAGGCGGCTGTCGGTGACAGGGCTAAGCCCAGCTGAGCATGACAGGCTCCTAAAGTGCTGCAAGGAGCTGTTGATTTATTTAACTTTTTTCCTTCAAGTTTTCCAGGTCTGATCTTTCCCAGGAGGGATCCATGTTTAACTGTGCCATGCCATGGTGTGAAGAAGCCTGATCTTGGGGCAGTAGCGCCAGATGGTGACTAGTGAGATTTGTGTGCACCTGCCAGCTCTGTTCCCATCTCTGTGTCTTAACTTGGGCAGGTGTCCCCATCTCTGCTTTCCACTCAGTAAGACAGGGCACTTAACACAGCCTCTTTATCTGCCACTTACATGAAGGATGCTTAGTACCTCCAGCCCACGTGCTTTTGTTCAGGGCAGGTAGAGTGGAAAGCCAATTAACAGAGCAGGTTTAAGGCACCTATTGCCTACAAGGCAGTTGTCATGCCTGCCTCTCCTCGTTACCAGTGCCATGTTTGGTCTTAGGGCCAGACTCCCCTTGAGTCCAGCTGCCCAGGAAGGACAAGAGCTGTTTCTCTGGATGTCTAGCAGTCCCCAGCAGCGGTGGAGAGAAGCCTGAGTGAACTGGTCCCTCCAGCTGCTCTGAATTCCCTGGTGTTCTCACTGCCAAGACCAGCAAGGAAGGTCCCACTGGTTCCCTGTGCCTTTTGTTGCTCAAATGACAGCTTCCTTATGGGTCCTATAGCCCTTGGCTGCATATTCCTCCTTTCTCTTGTCCTTCTGGCAACCATTTAATAAGCAAACTCGCCAAAGATGAACTCTTCCCAGCTGGCCCACAATGCAGCTAGTTGAATTCTGCCTTTTCTTTTTAAGCAGGTTCATTTTCTTCCTCCTCCTGGCAATTGATAATGCCTGTGAGAGGGTTCTTACCTCCTTCTGCTGCCTTAGATGTCTGAGTACCACTTCCCCTGCTTGCCCAGGCAACTGGTAAGTCTATTTGTTTTCAGTCTCCCTGGAACAAGCCTGGCCTTTTATTTCATAGCTTTATTCTGCTCTGCCAGCAGCACTGGAGCTCCCCTGTCAAAGCAAAAGAGGAGAAGAGTTGAGCTCCACGTGCTGAGATGCGACTGGCACTGGTACGAAACAGAAAATGGGCTCAGATTTGGCCACACATGACCCAGATGTTTTTGTTTTGATTTCTTTGTTTGCTACTTTTCCCAATGCCTGCTGCTTTGCTCTGGAAGGATCTCAGCTTCTGTTATAAACAAATCAATTTTTTTTTATTTTTTTTTTTTGAAAAAAAGGTGTCGGAGGAAGCAGTGACATTTGGGAATGTCAGTCCCCTACCTGGGCTGTATCAAGTCCTCTGGCCTCACTCCCATTGCACTTTCCTTTTGCAACTACTGAGTGAATGCTATACAGCATTTTAATAATAACCAAAGGCTGAGGATTTCACATGATTCTGGGCGTTGGGCTACAGGGCTGGGCTTTGGTGGATTTAAATTTTTGGAGGAGCTCTGAGACTCCTGCACAGTCCCCAGCTGAGCATCTGCACACTGTATACTGAGGTGGTGCCTCAGTTTTGCATCTCAATTAGGTGGAGTTTGAGAAAGTATCATCAATTTAAACCTTGCACAGCAACATGGTTTAATAGGTCCCTACCTCCAGTTCAGTCTCTTTAATGAACATCAGCACCAATCAGAGTGAGGTGCAAGCTGAAAAATTCAGATCCCGATCCAGAATATGAATGTGCCAGTATTTGGGTGTGTGAGTCTGGAGCTGGAGTCTGACTCACTTGCAAATAGGGACCCTGTGCAAAACGTGGATCAAGGTTCAAATTCTTGTCCCTCCTGCAAAATTAAATAAAGGTTGAAGAAATTCGGAGAGAACTCAGTGTTTTGGTCCTGGGCCATCTAAAAGGGGTGAAGTATGTGCTTAAGTGCTTTGTTGAATAGGAAGAGACTTAAGCATGTGCTTAATGTTATTAAGTGCTTAGCTGTTTTTGTTGAATCAGAGCCCCATCTTTTAAGGTCAATACTAACCCCTTAGGCTGCATCAAAAAGGATTTGGAAAAGAAGTGGCATCCAGCTCCTGCCGATGTTTGACTGCTGAGCTCTGCATTCCTGCTTTGAAGGCTCCTTCTTCTAAATCTACTCTCATTGCTGTTCCAAATCATCTAAAAGACTTGTCCCTGACTACCAGGTGATTATGCAAGCGAGCATGGGGAGTTACGGGCATTTAACGCACACCCTGACACAACTCCTGGAGAAGTTCAGCCATCCTGTGGTTTCCACTGGTGGTGTCAGGGTGGCAGGATAATAGCAGGATGTCAAAGCGTGATGCTGTTCTGCTGGTCCAACCTAAGAGGCACACTGCACGCTTTCTGATGTCCTCCTCCCTTGGTGGCTGCTGTGCTGCTCCTTGGAACCAGGTTCTTCTTGTTGTGAGAACCCCTGAAATCAGTTTGGTTAAAAGGAGCAGGTGAGCATGAGCTAAGCTGTCTCCCTGGGGTGATGCAAGTTAGGGGGTGAGCACAGGGGCACAGCAGGCTCACCCATCACCAAGAGCAGGGAAAAAGGGGTAGCCACAGGCAGTGAACTTTTCAGCCAATGTAGATGCTGCTGGGAAGGAGGTATCCTCAAAAGTCTGCAACAAGAGGATGGGTATGAACCTCATCCTCTGAAACAGTGTTTTGGTGGCACAAGAGCTGGAACTGGCATGCAGTGTTTTGGGAGAAATGAGGGTCCAGAAAGAAACAGGGAAAAAAATAGCAACTTTTTCCTGCTTTACAGGTGAAGGAGTGTCTGAGACCAGGATGGAAATAGATGGAAAACTTATGCACAGATGAAAGGCTTGAAATGGAATACATTATGCATGAGACTAACAGTTGGAATCTGAGAGCCACTTGGAGGTAATCATCTGAAAAGTGGGAGCGATTCTGGGCAACAATTTCAGCCTACTGTGGGGCATCAGAAATGGTTACCAGAAACCAGTGTTTCATTTAAAGGAAAGACAAAGTTAAAATCACAGGTCTGGAGTGGCTTTCTCCAGACAAACCAAATGCAGCCCTCCCTCCTCTGTGTCCTCTCCCAAGTCTGGAGGGACAGGCAGACTGGTGCTGTCCCAGGACAGGGCTGACAGTGCTATCCCATGACTACCAGTGCCACAGGAGGGAGAGGCTTTGATTTGCAATGCCAATATCTTTTGAATTGAAATAACTTCCCCAGTGCTGCCTTGCCATTGCAGGCTTTTTTTTTTTTTTTTTTTTTTAAAATGTTCCTGCCTGTGCATCTCATGCTAATACAGCAAATGGTAACGCAAAGATGCAGCGTGCCCTGAATCAACAGCTCAGCTGTGAGATTCAGATTGAAGTTTTGGACGAATAATTTCTGGAGATTGAAGTGCCATTCTTTTCTCTTCAGGCTTTGCAGATGCCTGAGTTGATAGAAAGTGTGTTCTTCCAGGACAAAGCCTACATCGAGGAAGATTAAAAAGTGATATTCCCTCTTAAGCCAAAATTGATAAGAGGCTCAATATTCAAAAAAATGATGGAACAATGAGAACAACAGCAATTCAGGTAGCATTGCAGGTCAGTTTGCACATGAATCCAAAGCCAGCCTTTGGTGCACGGCAGCTCCTCAGATCAGGTTTTAAGTTAAAGCTCAGGGACTGACAACAAGTCCCTCCGGAGCCCTATCTGTTCCGACTCACATCCTGTTGTTTACGTGTCGCGGGCTCCATGACTGCACACCTGACCTTCCAAGTTTTATGGGGCTCAGTGATGCAAAGCCTGGAGCCAGTGCCACCCCCCCTTTTAGCAGGCACGTGCCTTAAACAACAGCAAGAGGTCTGTGTTTGTTCTCGCTAGCGCAGTGGAAAGGGAATTATTTCAACCAGAGATTTATGTGGGTTGGGTTTTTTCTTTAGTGGTTCTTTGACCTGTTGTTGTTACACACTAAAGAAGACTCTATTCTGTTAACCCTCTGAGGATGGAAAACCAGCAGGGAGACAATGTGTGGAGAGAAAACTGAAAATTTTAGGTGAAGTTCTTAAATGCAAAATTAAATGCAAAGAATGGGAGGGTGAGATAGTGGGAGGAAAGGGATGCACTGAGGACCATCTAGCAGACCAGTACTACCACAAGGCCATTTCAGCCTTTTTCCTTTACATGTGACATCTCCTGTTTTAAAGGGAGAGCTCAAATGACAGGGGATAGTACACCTAATCTCTTCTGCCTCTGCCACTAAGTCTCATGATCTTGGTTGAGTTATTTAGCCCATCCCTATATCCAAAACGTTAAAAGCCACTTCATAAAATGTGCTGTCTGGTATAAACAAGATACATGCAGGTTGCCTCTGATTCATATTCAAGGGCCATTTTTCACTGGCAGCAGAGCTGATGTAAAGGGGCCTTTGTCCAAGTGAGCATCGGCTGAGACTGAATGAACTCCTTTAAAGGCTGTAGGGTTAGAATTTGCTGAGGAGGTGGGGGGGAAAGCCAAAGTCCTTGCTGTTGCTGTCAGGTTTGTATGAACTAAAACATGTTGTGGGCACAGTTTGATCTTGCTCCACTTCCCACGGCGTGCAGGCAGGCTGGAATTGGAAAGCCTTCCTGTGAGCATTTCTGCCCAGCGCCAGGCTCCCATCACGTGTCCCACTTCAGCTGAGGGGTCCCAAGGCCATCCAAAGAGCGGAACTGCAGCCAGCTCTGCCTTCATCACTGGCAGTTTGAATGCAAATCCGTACTGCAAATTATGTCCTTTCTTCAGGGAAGGGCTTACTACTTTGAGCACGAACCTCTCCAGTTCTGGGCTGGCTGTTGAGCTGTGGCTGTTATGGATGTGTGGTGGAGTAGGTACAATGATTCAGCGAGTAAGGAGAGCATGGAATGTATGAGCCTGTTTGGGACAAAACATTTTGGCCACACAGCTGTCACTGTTGCTGTACCTTCACTACCGACCATACATTAGCAGGTCAGGTTAGCCCTGTACGGCGTAAGCACTCACACAAGCTGAAGTGAGGCTACACTACTCTAGTAACGAGAGAGCTGCTGCTGCACTTAATTATAGTAGCAATGTTACCATGGTTTTGCAGCGTCCCCAAAGCAGAGCTGGCCCCAGCATTGCCTCTCTTGCCCTGCTGCACTTTGCCTCCCTCCTCCCTAAGCTGACGTGGATCCAGCACAAGGAAAAAGGAGGGCTGGAGGCAAGACCCATTCTGCTGGCCCTTCTTCTTCTTGGCAGGGAGCTGGAGCAGAGCAGAGCTCAGAGGGGAACACAGATGGATTTGCTGGGGGAGCAGGGGGTCTTAGCAATGTGAAGAAGCAAGGGAAGGCTCAGTGGCATGAGTGGTCCTCTGTGCCATGGGTAGGTCTCTGAAGGTTAGATCAGGGGGTACTGGGGATGGCAGGAGGAAGGGATTTCTGTGTAGCCGAGCACAGGTATGGTGGGACTCACTTTCCTGGATGTGCGTTTCTCCAGGGCAGATCGAGAACCGAGGGCAGAGGGAGAGGAGAAAGGAAGGCAGCTGGTGGTAGGGCTGGGTCTGGCCTTTGCATGGACTTGCTTTACTGGAGTGGCTGCCATTGGACCCTATGTCAGTGTGGGGCCTGAAGAACACGAGCTCGTGCTCAGCGCATTGTTGTCCCTTGAGGAGTCTTTATTGATCCTGACATATCCATGTTTAACCTTTTGTCAAAAACCTTATGATGGAAAAGCTTTTTCTTCCTCTGGCTGTTCTAGTTCCTTCTGCTGGGATTTTTTCCCAGGCTGTCTAAAACTTAATTTAAGCCCATTATTTCTATTCTACTCCCGGTGGCTGATTCTTTACAGCTTCATAGATATTCTTCTGCAAAGGCCATGCTGGTGAGGGCTATTGCCAGTCTGATGTGCAGAGATGAACACTGGCAGCATGGGTGAGAGAAGGCACTAAACTAAGCAGAAGTCCATGTCACCAAGGGTTAGGCAATTTCAAGTCTAAATATGAAACCCAGCCCAAGAGAAGGAAAAGAGTCAAAAGTACAAGAATATCAGACATGATATTGTAAGGATGAATCAAAAGTAATTGCAGCAGAACTCTTCTGACAGGATTTGCTTTGTGAAGAGGGAGGAAGAAAAAAAAAAGTGAGAAAGTGTCACTTGGAATAGTCCAGCCCTGACTTTATTTGAACACTGTCCATGAGCCATCAGTTGGCATTAGGAACATGATGTATTAGGTGATTTTCTAAAATGCTGGTAAAGTTTCTTTATAGTGAACAATGACGGAGGTTAGCTTCAAGCTCTGCTTCTTGTCAGCTGTGAACATTATATGTGACAGTGGTTTGTTTAACGCCATGTTCCCCCTCCCCACATTGCCCTTATCAGACTCTCTCTTATCCTTAAAAGAGAGGCAGAAATAAGGCTGATCTTGCCTGGCTTTCCACCCTTTCCATCCAATTCTCTCACACATCTTCTCTAATTTAGGGACTAGAAGCAAATTTTGCTACTCCTTTGCCAGTTCGACACCTGACAGAGGCAGCAGGCATTGCTGGAGCAGCTTTGTAGTACCTCGCTGGGCTCGGGGCTCACCAGCTCTCCGGAGGTTCCTCATTGCTCTGGTTCCTTCACGAAGCAGAAGTGGGTCTTCCATGGCCTTGGGGAGCACCACACCGTTTGAGGCAGCAACGGGTGATTCAAAATCAGTCCTCTTCCTGACTCGGCAGATGGACTGCTGCCTGCAAAAAGGAAATGAATGTCTTTGCATAGCTTGTAGTCTGACAGGAATGTCTGGAGAAGCTCTAATGTCGCTTCCCCAGAAGCAGCTGTCGTCTGCATCCTCCTGCGTGGCCTCCTGGGTGACTTCTTGTTTTGCAAACAGTTCATCCTTCCTTCCACACTCCCTCTGGATGGAGGTTTTTGCTGGAGGGTTTCCTGCTCTTGTCTCTTCATCTGCTGAAATATCTGGGTTAACAAAAAGTGAATTGCTGAAATATCTGGGTTAACAAAAAGCAAAGAAGAAGTTACTTCATTTTCAACTCGGATCAGGGTAGTGATCTGTTTTCCACCCATGGTCCCTGCACAGCTGGTGGGACCATGATCTGCAGCAGATGAACAGCCAAACGTAGGAAATGCCCAAAGTAACAGAGAGAAGCAGGGGAAAGGAGAGCATCGCTCACTGTCCTCTGTTTCCAGCATGTGTTCCCTTCTCATACGTGAGATCAGGGGAGTCAGATCATTGCAGTGACCCCATGGGAAATGCTTCTCCCTTCACCCGGCACATAGGCAGTGGCACTGGAGGCGAGGGAAAGCGGGATTGTGTCTTTTGAGGGGAGACCACAGTCAGATCAGTTTAGAGCAAGGGGAAACTGGACCCTTGAGGGACCTAATCAAGTTGTCAGTGGTTCCTAATGCTGCAGTCACTAGCAGTTTTTGCTGTAACGATACTAACGTGGTAATGTTTTGACAGGCTGGGGTAGTGCTTGTCATATGAGTACCTTGAGTTCGTGCTAAAGGTCCTATTCCACGTTTAAGGAATTTGGCTTCTGCATCTTGTTGACAGCACGGAAATGTTTCAACGCTGTACAAACGCAAGGAAATAAAGGTAGGCTGCAGAGGTCTGAGTAAAATGCATCATAGGTATGCTGCAGTTACCTATCCCCCAGAGAAATTGGTTTTTAGTTTGCCAAAAAAAAATGGAAATGCTGCAAGGATGTTTTGCTTCAGTTTAGGCTATTTGCTAGAATTGTTTGTGGTTAGTAACGAGTGCAAGGTTCTCTTGTAGTAATAAGGTAACCATGGTAATATGATAACACAAACTGATGTCAGTCTGGTTTGCCGATAAGATTTATACCCTATTATGTTCTCCAATGCAATTAAGAAATGCTTAGAAAATTAACATTAGAATAGATTAAAATAAAGTATCAGAGGCGCAGTAACAGCTGTAAGTCTTAAGCATAGTCCCTAAGCACATGTTTCTGGATAACCTACCACCACCCTGCCTCCGATGGGCTGTGTTATAATAAACGAGGAAAGCAATTGCTTTCATTTTACAAACGGGAAACTGCAACGTTCCTCTTAATGTCTGCAATTTCCTACACTCATTTTAGTGTAACTGGTCAGAAATGAACCTAGGAAAAGTAACAAGTGTTAATTGGCTTCATTTAATCTAAACCGAATTTAATCTCCAGCAGGAGTGGAAGAGGGAAAGACAAATGCATGCCTTGGGATGTAGGGGTTTGCTCCTAGTAGGGAGGAAATTGATGGTGAAATGTGAGTCGGAAACTCTTGCCCCTCACCTGTGTGTTTTGGATTCATTGCTCATCATGCTAAACACTACTTCCTTAGGGCTCCTTTTGTATTAGCAGTGGCAGCCCTCTGCTGTAAGCTCTGTGGGGCAGAGACCACCTCTTTATTCCCCATACATGAAATGCGAAGGGAACACAGCATTCCTAGCACCGAATAATAAAATCGAAAGAGGTGAACGGGGATAATGATAAAAGATGAGCCATTTCATAACCGCCTCTGTACCAGACAGAATTACACCTCTCTTAACTTCCTAGCAACAGGAGCTTCTCGATCACTGTCTCTTCTCCTTCCCCACAGATAACTCACTGCCTCCCACCGTGCGGTTTCTATGTTCAAGTTTAGGACTGGGAATCTGGAATTATTTAGTTTTGGAGAATTTCAGCTGATAACCCCAGTGAAGGAATAGAAACTTTACAAAGGCATGTAAGAGCAAGTCCTTCAGCTGTTGCCTCAAGCCAGGAGAGGAATGGAAGACAGCTTTGGACTCAGAGATGGGTGGGGATTTTTTTTGTGTGAGAGTCCTATTACTTAGCCCTTGCTAAGTGTTTTGAGATGTTTGGTTTACTGAGATAGAGGCCTCCAAACGTCGTCCAGTCAGAGCTAATCTGGGGCTTGGGGCCTCCCTCTTATCTCAGACTTGTTTTTCACTGGGATGATCAACTGCCGTGTAACCGAGAGGAGAGAAACCAGTCTTAGTCTCTTGTTCCTTCTGTGCTTAAAATAGCTGTTTTACTTGACAATGATACCTAGCAAAGGCATCATTTTCTTCATCCTCTCACCTTATTGTCCTTTTCTGGTTCCATCTTTCATCTATATTCCACAACCCGTGGACAGACTTTTTCTCTTGCTGCTTATGGACTCTTTTATTGTTTTATGAACAGTCTCTTCCTGAGACAATTGAAGGGACTGTATTTTATACTTATTCTCTTCGGTCTTTCTGCTGCCCTCAAACCCTGCCTTTCTGAGCTCTCCCTTGTCTCCATGACCTCCACTCTGTTGAGCTGCATCCTAGCTCTTGAAGAGTCTTCTCTGGCTCTCCCCTCACTTGTGTCTTTGGTCACATCTTGTTTTCCTTCTATTACTCACATAATTTGACGTTTCTTGCTGGCTGCTCACTTGTGCATCTCCTTCTTCCATGCTGTCCAGCCTCCTAATTCCCACTGCTTCTCTGGCACCTTATTATTCCTTCATCTATGGGGCTGAAACCCAAGCTCCTCTTCTTCAGATTCCCCTGCCCTTCCTCTTTGCTGATCTTTGCTGGACAGTGAGTCTGGTTCACAGAATTACAGAATCACAGAATCATAGAATGTCAGAGGTTGGAAGGGACCTCAAAAGATCATCCAGTCCAACCTCCTGCCAGAGCAGGATCACCTACAGTAGGTCACACAGGAACGCGTCCAGGCAGGTTTTGAATGTCTCTAAAGAAGAAGACTCCCCAACCTCCCTGGGCAGCCTGTGCCAGTGCTCTGTCACCCTCACTGTGAAGAAGTTTTTTCTAATATTCTTGTGGAACCTCCTATGTTCCAGCTTGTATCCATTGCCCCTTGTCCTGGCATTGGACGTCACTGAAAAGAGCCTGGCTCCGTCCTCCTGACACTCCCCATTCACATATTTGTAAACATGAATGAGGTCACCCCTCAGCCTCCTCTTCTCCAAGCTAAAGAGACCCAGCTCCCTCAGCCTTTCCTCATCAGGGAGATGTTCCACTCCCTTAATCATCTTTGTGGCTCTGCACTGGTTCAGTCAAAGATGTATTCTCCTCTCCACGTGATGTAGGCAGTTGACTGTTTTGGCAGTTCTTGTATTTCTTTTCCTTCCTGGAACAGATGCTCTGCGAAGGGTGAACACAGAAATGTCAGCAGGGAGTACAGGAGATGAGCAGCATCTTACACCTTTCAGAGCAGAAGAGGTGACTTGGGAGGAAGGAACTGGATCGAAGTCCACCAAATGATAAGTGGAAAAATAAATAAATAAAGCTGAACATTAAGACAGATTTTATTTAGCGTTATAATTTATTTTTGGAGCAGCATCTACATTATACAGTGCATAACAGCACAGAAATAGCTGAAATAGCTTTGCATAAATATTACATGAAGCTTTGTGTGCAAACGCATGCAAGGCACAGAGCTACATGCAAAATCTGGCTGAAAAGGGTGAAGGAAAGCGTGGGAGCTCTCTGCTTCCGTATCTGGAGAGCTTCTGGTACCTGCTTGGGAAAGTAACTCTGCATTGCAACACAGCTTTCAGTATAAACACGCTCAGAGGGTGCTGCGTGCCAAGCTTCATGTGGGAGAGGAAGCCATGGACCAGGTTTTTAGGTCAGCAGTGGTGGCCTTGAGGTTGTGGAGCCAGGTTTGAACCTACTTCTGGACCTTTTATGGGCCCAGATACATCAAATAAGTAGAGAGACAGTCCCACAGTATGAGACTTAGATTTTATTTCCAGTTTTTGCTTAGCAACCTCAATCCTTTGCCCTCAGAGTATGCCTTGTCCATTCAGTGTTTGTCAGTTCTCTCTGTGGCTGCAATTTCATGGTCTCTTGAACCTGGCAGGAGCTACATTGCTTTGCAAATAAGTGGCCCTTCCTCCTCCGGCTGCTTATTCCTATGCTGCCTGGCCTTCCCCCTTTTGCTGGCCCAGAGACCGACGTCTCCATCAGCAGCTAGGACAGCACAGCAGGCATGGATTTACCTGAGGACCTGCCAACCACCCTGTATGTATTTTAAGGGTGTTACTTTGGGCTGGTTACGTTCTCGTTCCGCAGACTGAGAGTCCATGAATGAACATCCATTAGTGCTTGGAGTGCTTTAAGTGTGCTTCCTTCTTTTGCTCTGGTTTTACTCAAAATCAGCTCAGGTCATTTTGTTCTCGATACCCCCATGATGCAAATCGAAGCACGGTAAGATGGGACAACCCAGAGAGTTGGTTTAAAGAGGCACTCCTAATCCAAACTAAAATATGAACATCGATGCACGCTGCTGACATAGCCGTGTGGTGAACCAGCTCCAGGAAAAAATTAATAACAAAAAGAAATGCAGCTAGTTTTAGCTTTGACCATCCTCTGAGCTGATGTGTGTCACCTTACATTTAGGCCAGTGTTTGGGGGGGACCAAGGGCTGATTCTAAATGCCAGGAGGAAAATGGCTCTACCTTGTAGAAAACACTTTACATTGGATTAAGAAGACTGTGAAATAACAATCTGTGTGAGCTGCAGGCTCCCAGAACAAGGACCAACGCCTGCAACGGGTAACGTGGGTGCACAGCATGCCACAGCATATTGTCCACTGCAGAATGCTTGGGAAGGGGCAGACAAATTTCATCCGAGACCTTTCAGTACCATAAACACCTGTGAACTTCTGAGGGACACAAGGAGAGCGGAAAAGAGCATTTCATTATGCTCGTAATGTCCATGAGAGCCACTGTGTGGTGGGCTCCCATCTTTCCAGACAAACCCCATATTTTGAAGGTCTCCTTCAATGTTTTCCTCTTCCTTTGCCATTCTTCTCCCTCCTCAGAACATGTCTGGAACTCAGTTTTTGCTCTATTTTGATACTGACATTTTTTCTCTTTTCCTTCAGCATTTGCATTTCCCTCGTTTCCTTCTTTATACCGCGCGTTCATTGAGAACCTCATCTCAGCTCCCTTGCCACAATTAGTCTACATCCTGTTACAGAGTTCACTTCGTTACGGCTTTTTTGGCTCCTCCACTCAAACAGGCTTTGAAGCAACACCACGCTGGTGCTTTGATCCTCGCCGAGACGCCACTGCCAGCACCCTGGTGCCAGGACTTCCATGTTCTCTTCCGCTTCCCACCTTTCCTTACCCCCTCACGCCTTCATGCCTGGATCGATCTATCTATCTGTCTGTCTGTCTGTCTATCTATCTATCTATCTATCTATCTATCTATCTACCTACCTACCTACCTACCTACCTACCTACCTACCTATCTATCATCTACCTACCTACCTACCTACCTACCTACTTATCGATCTATCGATCTAATCTTTATCCCCAGATACACCAATTCATGCTCCCGATTTCGAGCTGTGTAAAAACACCACCACGTCCTCCCGGTGGCCCCCGACGGCGCCGTGCGGGGCTGTGGAGGTCACCGCTGGAGACTTTCGGGGAGGTCAGCGGATAGCAACGCCCGCACCCCTCACCTTCCCGCACCCTGCGGGGCGGGAGGAGGAGGAGGAGGAGGAAGGCGACCGCGGGCGTGGACGGAGGGAGGGAGGGAAGGAGGGAGGGAGGGAGGGAAGGAGGGAAGGGAGGCGGGCGGGGGGCGGCGGTGGGCGGGCGCGGGGCGGCGGCAGCCGGGGAGGGAGCCGGCAGCCCCGCGGCCCATTCGCGACCGGCTGCGGCGGCGGCGGCAGCGCTCGGCGGCGCTTGGCCCCCCGCGGGCAGGGCCTGTCAGCGGCAGCCGCCCCCCCGCCCTGCCCCATCCCCGGCGATGAAGGCGAACCCCGGTGCAGCCGCTGCCGCCGCGGCGGCGGGTCCGGGGCAGGCGGGGGGGTCGCGGGAGCCCGATGCTCGCTGGCGGGAGAAGGGCGAAGCGGAGGCAGAACGGCAGCGGACGCGGGAGCGGTTGGAGGCCACGCTAGCCGGGCTGGGCGAGCTGGAATACCTGCGGCAGCGGCAGGAGCTGCTGGTGAAGAGCCTGCTGCTGAGGCGCCCGGCGGGAGCGGTGCCGGGGGCTCAGGGTGGCCGAGGGGAGCCGCCGGGCGAGGGGCCGTCGCCGCGCAGCCTGGAGGAGAAGTTCCTGGAGGAGAACATCCTCCTCCTGCGGAGGCAGCTGGTGAGCGGGGGCGGCGGGTGGGATGCGGCCGGTGGGATGCTCGCCCGCTCCCCGCGGGTGGTTCCCCCGTGGAGGGGCCACGAAAGGGGCCGGGGGGCGACCGCGGTTCCCCCCCGAGGGCTGCCCGCCCGCCCCCCCGCCCCGCTGTCACAGCGTCCCGACCGGGCGTGCGGGGCGAGGCTCGGTGGGTTTGGCCGAAGCGTTTGACAACCCGGGGGGCGGCCGGGTTTTTCCCGGCTTTTTTAACTCGTAGCCGCAACCGGTTCCCAACCGGAGCCCGGCCGGCGGTCCAACTTTCCATTCAAGGCAAGAGAGGCGCTGCCGTTGCCATGAATGGAAGTTGGGAGCGAGCTCCCGGGTCGCAACCCCGAGAGGAGGTGACGAGCGCTCCGGCACGGGCAGGATCGGGCCCCTTCAAACCGGGGATGCTTTTGTCGAAGGGACGCGCTTTGTGGCTGGTGTGGGAAGAGATGGAGGGCGGCGTAAAGCGGCAGATCATTTTTCAATGAAAACAGCGTACAGCTGTGCCTGGCGGTCTTTGTGCAATGCTCAGCGTTTGCTTTCACCCAGGGAGAAGTTGGATTGCGGGATTTATTCGCCTGATGTCTTCTTCTCCCCCTCTGCCCCTTGCCCTCAGCCCCCTTTCTTTCTTTCTTTCTTGTTAGCCTTTTGGTTTACTTAATGTAGGGTTATTTGCTTTTTTAAAAAGATAAAAATAAATGATTTCGGTGCTGAGAAGGAGCTGGATGCCAAAGAGCCGTAGTGAAGGAACAGAGAATCCTTACTCCAAAAAAAAATAAAAAAAATCAACCCCAAATCAGCAAAAAAAACCCCGAGGATTTGTGGTAGCACTTTAATTTGTGCACTTGACATTGCAGATTGGAACCAGATGCGGTGCTCGCTGGGGGAGGGGGGACGCTGGTGGCAGTAGGTGGCGCAGGGAGTCACCGCTTGAACCCATCACCTCTGCCAGCCTGGCCTCCAGCCAGCTCCAGATATGAGGGAGAAGATCTGGGATCGTTCCTTCGGTTCTCCAAGGACAGTGTGACGTGCCAGCGCATCTTCAGACAGCCTCGCTAATGCTCTTAGCTTTTGCTTTCCCTTTGCCCGAGGACTGGCCCACCCCAGGGGAAAGGTTGTCCTGGATTTAATGGGTTTCGAACTAGCCTAGTTATGAGCATCAAAACTTTGCAACAGATGTATCAGAGCACGGCTGAGCACCGATCAAATGATGCACTTAAAAAAAAAAAAAAAGAGATAAACCTTCCTCCTGCTTCCCCCCCTTTCCCCAAAGCCAGAACAATTAAAGGGTATGAAGCTGAACAGATGATGGATAAGCAACATTATAATACACAGAGGGAAACTGATTGCATTGACCGTGGGTTAATGAGTGCCTTACGAAATCATTTCTTATTGCTTATTTTATGCCATCAAATTACCTTCATAAATGGCCTTAAAATTCATCTCACAGCAATTTTATACAATTATAATGGGAGAAGAGGAGGAATTGCTTTTCCTTCCTGCTGCACTGCAAAACTAATAAAAGGGCTGTGATCCCAGCCCTGGGAATCTTGCTGCCGGTGTGGTGGACTAGAAGCTCGCGATGCGCAGCAGAACGAGGCGGTTCCCACACTACAAGCACTTGTTGGCCGAGCCGTTTCGTCCCATTGTGTGAACAGATGTGATCTTTGACTACTATCACGGTGGTGGTGAATGTCCCCTATGACACCAGCAAAGCTGTCCTTTCACTGAAGTAACCTATTTCTTGTGCCTGGTGTGGTTTTGTGGTATGGTCTGGTGTGACCATATCATACGATACAGCTGTGGTCCTGCAAAGGAAAAGCTTTGCGTGTTGGTCTTCCTAAACTGTGGAGTGTGCTCTTTATGTAGAACTGGCTGGAAGAGGCTGGAATGAAGTGCCTGTGTAATTCTTCAGTTAAGTACTTATCCAGAGCATATATCTAGTATTTCAGGGCTTTGTTCTGTTTTGTTGTTTTTTTTTAATGAAAGAATATTGACAAGCTATTTCTATGATGCTCAAGTGGAGATGCCTGACTGTCTTTGGAGCCCCTTTGTGTCTGCCTCACTGAGGAGGCTGATGTTTCTCCTCTTGTTTTCCAGAACTGCTTGAGGAGGAGAGACGCTGGCCTACTAAATCAGTTACAAGAACTAGATAAGCAAATAAGTGATCTCCGCCTGGACGTGGAAAAAACGACAGATGAACACCTGGAGACAGACAGTCGTCCAAGTTCAGGTAAGGCAAATAACTGGCAAAATGAAGCCTCCCTTGGTACCCTGAATTAAACTGGCTGTAGTTCTCAGTACTACAACAGCAAATGTCTATAGCGTGTTCACACTCTTGATAATTAATGCCTTCTGGCAAAGTTCACCTGCCACTGGAAGGGTTGGTGTTTGTAGGCAACATATTCAGCGGCACATTTCAAGCTTAATGAGATTTTTAGTGTTTGGGGCATATTTTTCTTTTTTCAAGGCCACCCATAAATTAGTTCAAAAAGTTCTCATTCTCCTGCATGTTAGGAAGGAGGCTGCAGGAAAAATGGTGAAAGGAAGCACCACCAGCAGGGGAAAGATGTCAAAATTGATCTTGCAGCCAGAAGGGAACATTGAATCAAACAATTTGATCCCACATACATTGAATTTCATCCTGTTGTAACTGAGTTGAGGCCACTAAGTGGTATTTAACAATAGGGAACCTTCCCTAGAGGCATCTGGACTTATTCTGAAGACACTAAAAAGTGGAGAATCCACCAACTTGCAATTGTTAAAACCATTCTAATCTAATTTCACCTGTTCCATTGCCGATTTTTTTTATATGTTTTTCTCCTGTAGACTAAGGTCTTTTCTAGTACCCAGCTTTTTCCTCCTCTTGGAGGTGCTATACAGTATAATTCCTGATTCTTCTTGATGAGCTAAACAAGTCAAGTTCATCAAGTCATTTGTTTTCAGGCATTCTTCCAAGCTCTTAAATAGCTGTATGGCCCCTTTCCAATTTTTTAGCTTTGTTTTAAGCATGCTGGTGTCGAGGACTAGGCATACAGTTCCAAGGTCTTTCTTACCAGTGCTGTATAAACTGCTGAAGTCATTTCCCTACTGCTATTCATTAGTCTCTTTGTACATCCAACAATCTCATTAGCTTTTTTTGCCATATCATTAAGCTTGATTGAGCTCCTTTTCCACGCTGACTAAGTCCTTTTCAGGATTATTGTTTTCCAAGATGCATCCCTATTCTGTAGGCATGCCCTGCATTCCTTTTTCCTAAATTTAAATCTTGATTATGGTACGTCATGTTTTTTCCCGAGTAGACCCAGTTTACCAAGAAATAAAATTTTCTGTGTCGTGATTTACCATTTTCATTCTTTTGTGTCATCCACTGTTTATTTTCAGAACTTGGATGAAAATAATGGATAGCATTGGGTCCAGCACTTGGTAAAAAATTGGTAGTCCAGCAATAGCTGGATAGTTTGTCTTGGAAGTGTGATAGACTATTAAATGAATGGGGTGTCAAACACAGACTGGATCCTTCTTACTAGAATCTGAAAAGGCCTCTAAAGCTTAAAACTCCAACTCCTGTAAATGTTTTAAAAAAGTACAAAATTTTATGTGCTAAGTAGAGTTCTGCTTTTTTACTTTTAAGTGCTTTGCTTTTAAACAGAATCCTTCATAGCAATAAGGATATCACTAAATTAAGCACTGTTTTTTGGGTGACTGAATGAAAACCCCTAACTAATTGCAATAGAGTAAGCCAACATAAACACGAGCTTGACTGCCTTTCTAGGGACACAAGAGGTAACCTTGTGTAGACATAACTAATATAAATCCAAACTCTTATTTTTATAGGGTTTTATGAGCTGAGTGATGGAGCTTCTGGATCGCTCTCCAATTCATCTAACTCTGTCTTCAGTGAGTGTTTATCCAGTTGCCATTCTAGCACTTGCTTTTGCAGCCCTTTGGAGGCAACACTGAATATCTCAGATGGACGCCCTAAATCTGCAGGTATAGTAAAAGCAGGTCGAATACATCATACTCCAGGAGGTGGCTTTGGCTTTGGAAATACTGCCTCAGGAGTACCTGGGTTGGATTAACCCTTCTTCCTTTCATTTGATGTATTGTGCTCTGAAAAGATTCCAGTGCCTATCATGTACATGGGTCATGAGGCAAGACCCTTTGCCCTCCACTGCTCCAGCCTTACATGCGAATATGTCACTCTAACCACACGAGAATAGCATTTGAAAATATGACAGCGGCTGTACCCAGTAGAGGGCACTGGTACCTATACGCATAAACACATTAGTCGGCTAATTTCTCATGGTTTCCTTTAGAAAAGCATTTTTACTAAATAGTGATAATGAAAGATATCTCAACAGCCATGTCCTCGCTGAAGTGACAGACCAAGGAGCTAGTTACGGGTTTTAGGAGATCAGGGTGCACATCAGTCTGTTTGTAGCAGTCATTTTGTCAGTTCCGATGGTTGTCAATCCCCAGGTGACCGTGCTGGGGTGTGTCCTGCGTTTATACAGACAAACAGACATCACAAACGGGCAGAAAGTATTTTATCTCTTTGCCAGAGACCTGTTGAATGTCTTTGACACTAGGCTGAAGATGCAAGCCTCAAGGTGTGAGATGGTTAAATACGAAGACCTCCTCCGTCTGTTGTCCAGAAAGGACACTTCTTACAGTAGGACTTTTGTGATCAAGCATTATTGGTTCGAGACATACTTATTCAAAAGCCTTAGTGCATCCTGGATTGTGGAGGAGGCTTCTCACTGTAGTATTTCTGATTTTCTTTCTGCTCTTTGAGGTTATTTTATAGTGATTTCTTTTGTGAGTCGAGAACAAAATAATTCAAGTTCTCCTAACTCTAAAGTGGGAAGATACAGCTGGGGGTACATTCGTTCTGAGATGCTGAGAAGTCCTAAGTGTCCTTTGAGCAACTTCAGGTAATTTAATGTTCCCTGATGTAAGGTATATGTAATCTTTGTCAGCCATACATAAACAGAAAAACACACACAAGAATTTCTAGCACATTGCATTGCTGTTCTTTTGCCATACACAACACGAAAACCTAAAACTCATTGATCATACTGTCATACCTTTAGAGATGAAATGTCACAAATCGTCATGTATCTTTTTGGCAACATTTCCTGACTCTGCCGTAGAATTTAGGAAATGTGGGGAAACTGTGAGGTGATCTGGAGGAAGTTTCAGACCCTAACTTCCCTATTCTTCCTGCCCTGCCCACACAGGAACATCATCTCTATCAGCGAATTTCATCAAAGTCTGTGAGAACTCTTTCGAAATAAGCCTTAGATAAGTGATGAGCACTGAGCATTCAAACTTGAGTACCCTGGCTGAAGTTTCTAGCCCAAGGGTAGAAAACAGGACGGACAGTGATTTGGAAGGACCATTTAGATTGTACCCCTACCCAAGAAAACAAGGGCAACATAAGCTTAAGAAAATAATAATCTTAGGTGCTTGGACCTGCTCCTAAGGATGCTTACCTCCTAAATAAGTGCCTTAGCCATTAAGTCTGACTCATGCATCTTGAAATGCACTGGATTTCTCTTATGGACCTCTCTTTGCAGAGGCAAGGCTAGGATGTCAGCTGGATTGACCTGCACTCCTTCTACCTGTGTAGAAAAATGAGCCTGTTTCTCCATTCTTTAACCTTTATTGCCCCAAAGCAGCATCTGTTGTTATTATTAGCATTACAATTATAAATTAATTATGGTGGCAATAATAGTAGTAATGATAGTAATACCAACAGTAAAATTAAGTCTGTCTTTTTTTCTTCTGACCCAAGATATGCTTGAAAAAACCTGAAAGTGAAATTCATCAATAGGCTGAAAGAACTCATTGGTCTCCTGTGTATATTTTTTATGTTTCTCTTTCAGTTTAGCAAAGTGAAATGTAAAATTCATACATGCTGAGGCCTGCAGTGAGTTTTCCAGGTGACTGTGTAATATATAAACGTAAAAGACCCTTAGAGCGTTCTGCGTGGCTTGGATGTAAAATAGGAAGCTCTAAGCAACCTAGGCACAGGTTTGAAACAAATGTCAATGTTCTCATTAGGACTGTGATTTCTGTTTTTCTAACCATGTAGTCATATTGGGGCAAATCCTACATAAGTGCAAAGAGACCCACAGAAGAATAGTGCTGCTTTTATATCGCTTGAATGGCATTCCTAGTTGCAAAGTTTCTCCTGTTTGAACACTGCTGCTGTGGTATAAACGTGGCGTTGTGTGTGCAGACGGGACCCGAGTCCTTGATGGCACGTGAAAAACGTAGCAGAACTGTCCCTGACAGGCTCTCTAAACTCTTCTAAAATGCTTTTCAGATCTCATAGGCTGGATGGACTATAATAAGGAAGGCCAGCATGAGGAGCAGACCGCAGGCTCTGTCTGTCGCTCTTTGTCCACACCGCACTCAAATTCCCTCGATGTCGTTGCAGATGTACACCCAAAGTACCAGTGCGATCTGGTGTCTAAAAATGGGAACGACGTCTACCGGTACCCCAGCCCGCTCCACGCCGTAGCTGTGCAGAGTCCCATGTTTCTTCTCCCCGTGAGTGAAAACCCCCAGCGAGAAGAGGAGAGGCTTGGTTGCGATATTAGCGACGTTTGTGCCGGATCTGAAACGGACTCGGGAAAATCCGCCAACGCCTTCCTCCCGCAAAGCTCCTGGCCGGCACCGTGCCCTTCCACCAGCAAGAGGATAGATGGTTACATCTTAAGCCTGGTTCAGAAAAAGACTCACGCAGTAAGGACTAACAAACCCAGGACGAGCCTCAACGCTGATCCCACCAAAGGGATCTTGAGGCATGGAAGCATGTGCGTCAGGCAGCCTGCGGGAGTGGTGGCTCACGGTAACGTCGTGAACCTGAAGAGCTCCAAGCAAGCGTCCTTGCCTTCTGGTGGGACCACCGCTCCGGACCACGCAGCGCCCTCCCCGTTAAAGCAGAGGCCGCGGGAGCTGGGTGGCGAGCAGCCGGAGAGTAGGAAGGCTCCTTTGCCAGCGGCTTTCCCGTCCAGTGCGACAAGTGAACTTCAGAGCAAGCATCTGCCCCGGGGTGTCAAACCGGCACCTCCGGAGCTCAACCGCAATGCAGCGGCCACGGCAGGGGATGTCCCCAAGGAGAACGGCCAGCTCTTTGCTGCGTCTCCCAAGGAGAGCCCAGGGAAGCCCGTGGTGCTGCAGCCGGAGAACAGGGTCAGCCAGCCTTCCAAAAAAATCCTGCTGAAGAGCAGCTTGCAGGCGGCTCGCTCCTCGTCACCTGCTGTCGAGGAGAGGCCCGCGCTGGATTTCAAAAGTGAGGGTTCTTCCTCCCAGAGCCTGGATGATGGGTTGTTGGTGAATGCCCAGTACATACCGGCCCAGCAGCAAAGCGTGAAGCTCCACAAAGGCACCCGCAACGTCAAGATTTTGAAAAGCTCCGCACTGAAACACAGGCCCCACCTCACCAATGGGCTGGAAAACGGTTCTCAGACCTTGCGGGAGAAAACCAAGCCAGTTGGCAAGAAGTGCCGCTTTCCTGAGGAGTTGGATACAAATAAGAAACTGAAAAAACCCTCGTCACGGGGGAAGAGAGCCAGTGGCTTGCAGCCAGAGTCGGGTGTCGCGAGTCGGCAAGCTGGCCTGCACAAATCCGCCCTCCGATCCCACGGGCACGGCCGAGAGGTTGTGGTGGCCAAGCCTAAACACAAGCGGGCTGACTACCGCCGGTGGAAGTCGTCGGCAGAGATTTCCTACGAGGAGGCCCTGCGGAGGGCGAGGAGAAACCGGCGGGAAGGTGTGGGGGGAGTCTACTCACAAGTCCCCCTGCCCTACGTCAGCCCGTACGCCTACGTGGCCAGCGACTCGGAGTACTCGGCGGAGTGCGAGTCCTTGTTCCACTCCACCGTGGTGGACACGAGCGAGGATGAGCAGAGCAACTACACGACGAACTGCTTTGGAGACAGCGAGTCGAGCCTGAGCGAAGTGGAGTTTGTAGGGGAGAGCACGACCACTAGCGACTCTGATGAGAGCGGGGGACTTATTTGGTCTCAGTTTGTCCAGACGCTCCCCATCCAAACGGTCACGGCGCCAGAGCTGCATGAAAATGCGGCGAAGGCTTTTGTTAAAATCAAAGCCTCCCATAATCTCAAGAAGAAAATCCTCCGCTTTCGGTCGGGCTCCCTGAAGCTCATGACAACGGTCTAGTGAGGTGACTTGGTGGAATGTATCTGCTTTCGGAAGCAAGGTGCTTTTGTGTACATATTTCCACAGATTTTTTTTTTTTTATACAAATATTTAAAACTTAAGGTAAATTATGTCACTTGTCTTCAGAACTTGGGTGGATACTAGTGCCTTTTACGTGGAAATAAAAGACCATTATATTCATTTAAAAAAACCACAACACATAACACTGCCATTTCAGTGGTGAACAGCCTCCAGTGCAGGGTGTCACAAGGCTTTGAAAAAAGGCTAATGTTTCTGGGAATGGATCTTCCTTGCCCAGTTTTTCCAGTTCTGGGCCTTATACAGGATATTGACAGCTTAAGGTCATAAGTTTTTGGGGGAGAAGGGGGAGGGAGTGTGGGTGGTCTTCATGTTTTCGCTTGTCCCTTCCTGCTGCTCCTGTTGCTACATCTTGAACTTCCTTCTGGTAGTCTGTCCTATTTATTTTATTGCTTTCTTTTCTTGTTGATTCTTTTCTTGAAACTCACCCCTGTCCTCCCCCAGCCTTCCCCCACCAGGAAAGGGCTCCTGTTCAATCTGTCTCAGAGGTTAGGTCGCCTTCTCTGGAGTGCTCTCTGCTCCGATCTCCTGGGAGTCCCGCTGCGGCCAGCGGTGATGTTCAGAGTAAACTGTTGGAGCAGCTCACCAAGGCTTAGTAACTTCAGTATATTGTGTAAAACTGCTTTTGAAAAAGAAAAAAAAAACCCATATGCATGTCACGTGCATGAGTATCAGTAGTTTTAATATTCCTGTTGATGTCCAATTTACTGTACATCATCAATGGCTGTTTTTATATATATCATTGTGTAAATTAATATAACACATCATATGCTGTAATAAACAGTCTGTTTTAATACTTATTTAAAGTTTGTTACGTTGATGCAGACCCAGTCAATGGTTTTATCTTGGTGTTGTCACCATAGGTGTCTCTGATGTGGCCTGTCAATGTTCCCTGCATTTAAAAAAGTTTAGGACATTGCTGTGGATGTGACTTGTGCTTTGAGGGAACTGGATTATCACAGCTCCTCTTGTTCTTGCGTAACTTGCATTTTATAAGGGCAGGGTGGGGTTTAGGAGCTCAGAGGCATCTTCAGGTTGTTGCTTATGGGCAGCTCACATTGCGGAGCAGATGGAAATGTAACATTAATCCTCCTTGCTCTCAGGGTTCTTGCAGACTTTGGTTGGTACAACACAGGGCAGATGGTAGGTTTCTGACCCGTGTAACACAACAGGTGTCCCTCTGAAATGCCCAGTAAATGAATCCCCAAAGAGCTTTGTGCTCTGGGAGCTGGTCTGCATGGAGGAGAGCATAGACTTACTGTCCCTGGTGCCCTTTTTTAAGCGTGGTAGCTGGCTGTATCACAACCCTGACATGGTTATGGAAAGAAGTGACCGTTGTGTCACCCCCAGGTCTCCGTCTCGGTTTCTTTCTTCGCATAGGACTGGAGGTGAGTCTGCCAGCAAAGGAGAAAGGAGGTATCTGTAGACAGCACTGCTTCCCTTTGCAGCAACACCTCTGAAGCTACCTGGTGGGAAGGCTGGAGGTTTATTGCAGGCATGTCTGATGGAGCAGGCCCAGAGGTTGGGCTGGTTTCTGCAGGTTCATCTTCTGCTCTGGCCTCAGTGAAGTGCTGGACATAAAACTGGTGTGGATGCTGTGACTGGTATGAATTTCAGAGATGTGTGTGCAGCCTGTCTCATCCTGTAGCAAGATCTGCTGAGCAGACACCTTCCTTCGTGGTTCCTCTGTGTCCCTCCTGCTGTCACCCACCTGAAAGGCAGCACAGGTTTTTTTTTCTTAGGTTTCCTTGCATTGCAAATGTAGGAAGGAGAAATCCACCCAGAATTAAATGTCTCTGGGAGTGGCTTCTGAGGCAGTGTTAACACTTTTTCTAAGTGATAGATTTTATTTTTTAATCTGCAGTGTAGGAAATCCCTACCGATGAAATGCCGCTCTTGTGGTATTTTTTTTTCCTTTTTTTTTAATAGAGGACTGTCATTTTCTTTAAGGAGTCTTGCATTATGGTCACAAGGTTCTGGATTCAGTGACCCAGAAAATCCTTGCCCTTCCATTTCCCACGATATAGGAAAAGCTGTGTTTTGGTTTGGCCTGGCCAGATTTTGGCGGCGGGGGGGGAGCTGCAGGGTGGCTTCTACAAGAAGCTGCTAGAAGCTCCCCAAGATTGATAGAGCCAATGCCAGCCGGCTACAAAGAGGGCCCCGCCGCTGGCCAAGGCTGAGCCTATCAGTAAGGTGATAGCAGAGGAACGCCTCTGTGAAAAACATATTTAAGAACGGGAAAAAGAACTGCGCCATAACAGCTGGCACAGAGATGGAGGAGTGAGAGTCTGTGCAGACACCAAGGTCAGTGAAGAAGGAGGAGGGGGGAGGATGAGCTCCAGGCGCCGGAGCAGAAGGAGTCCCCCGGGTCCGTGGTGAAGACCATGGTGAAGCGGGTTGTCCCCCTGCAGCCCATGGGCGAGGTGCAGAAGTCCACCGTGAGGATCACCGCATAGATGTCCACCGAGGACTCCACGCCGTGTGGGTGGATGCCTGAAAGGGGACTGTAGCCCGTGGGGAGCCCACGTCAGAGCAAGTTGCTGCCAGAACCTGTAGCCCGTGGAAGAGGGAATGCCCACGCTGGAGCAGGTTGGCTGGTGGGACTTTTGGGACGTTGTGGGTGGCTCACGCTGGAGCAGTTTCCCCCGAAGGACTGCGCCTCAGACTCACGAGGGGTGGGCTGCCCCTCGTGAGGTGTCTCGCGTTGGGCAGTTTGTAATGAATTGCCCTTCGTGGGACGACTCACGCGGAGAAGAGAGCGTGAAGCTTGTCTCCCGTGAGAGGGACCCCACAGTGGCCCTGGGGAAGAGTGAAGAGTCCTCCCCCGGAATGAAGAAGCGGTGGAACCAACGTCGGATGAACTGACCGCAGCCCCCATTCCCTGTCCCTCTGTGCCGCTCAGGGGGAGGAGGTGGAGAAACCGGGATTGATGCTAAGCCCGGGAAGAAGGGAGGGATGGGGGGAAGGTGTTCTGTTTAAGATTTGTTTGCTCTTTTCTTACTTCTCACTACTCCTCTCTGATTAGTTCTTTTAATAAATGTACCTAATTTCCCCAAAACTGAGTCTGTTTTGCCCGGGACGGTAAATGAGGGTGATCTCCCTGTCCTTATCTCAAACCCTGAGCCCTTGGAGATATCTTCTCCCCCTGTTCAGTAGTGAAGGGGGGAGTGAGTGAGCGGCTGTGTGGGTACCTGGCGGCCGGCCAGGGTCAACCCACGACAAGCTGTAACTCACCTTATCTGGTCAGAAATCTCCCATTGCTTTACACATGGAAGGGCAGCTTGTGTGTATATAGTTATGTATATATATATATATATATATATATATATATATATGTATATGTCTAACAATTTATATATTGACATAGAATAATTTGTCCAGAAACTACTGGACAATGTCTGCCACTGCAGAGAGGGGAGAGAAGTAATGTTTGTTATTAAACACGGCATTACTAAGGCTAAGCAGCAGCTTAATGCATTCCCATTATAACTGATGGGTGTTGTATCAAACAAAGGGAATGTCAAGAAGCTTGTCAAAGCTAGTAGTTTCCTAGAATATCACTTAATCGTGCCTCATAATCTCTCTTTGAGCGAGAAAAACACTTGCAAATCCCTGTAAATCTCCTCAGAGGTGTGGCAGAGAGGATCTTCAGACGTGCACCCTGTCTCTCTGGCTGTAAAGGAGCCGCTGGTGAGAAGACAAACTGACCAGTGGCTTTGGGATGATGAGTTTTTGATTGAAGTGGCCATAGCAGATTGTCTTGTACCTGGTGAGGGAGGCTGGTTTTCCAAACTGAGCTGCTGAATGGTTTCTTCTCAGATAATTGAGTAAAAAAAAAAAAGAAAAAAGAAAATAACCACCTCAATATCACTAAGACTGTATCAGCTGTAACCAAGGTATTCTGCAGTGCTCTTGCTGAATAGCTTAATGCCAGACGGGTAAATGGGCTGATGCTATCTCCATCTTAATTGCATCCAAGTCTTTTCAGTTTGGGGAAGGAATTTTCTTTTTTTTTTAACATGATTCAGGTAGGCATCCAGAATCCTTTAAAGAGGCCTGTTTTTTTTCTCTCTACATCCCCACCCTCCCTTTTTATTTTTTTAAAAAATAAGGTCTTACAGTGCTGGAAAAGTACTTGATATGGTCCCAATACACAACACGCATTCTCTTCTCTGGTTCTGATTTAGGAATCACATCTAAGTTAGTAAGTTTTTGCAACGTTAGGTAAAAAAACATCTGCTGATCTTGGAGACCAGTTAAATATCTGGCACTTCTTTAAGCTACCTGGCTTTCCAGCTCCACAGCCTTGAGTCCTTGCCAATGTATTTTTCATAATGTTCGCATTTTAATTGTCCCCAGTATTTTATGGTAGTCTTTGGAAGCTGCAAGTGGGACCATTTCTCTTCGTTGCACTGGGGCCTGTTTTAAGGTGGAGGAAGGTTGTGGTGGAGAGGTTTGGGATTATCAGCCCTCTGCTCCATCTATCACTGAGCACAGGGAAGTACAGAAGCATGTGCTTAACAAGAAGAACAAGAGCAGACCCCTTCAGCTGAGTTCCTTGTGATTCAGGCTATATAATGTTGCTGCACATCTCTAAAGTACCCATGTCACTCATCTGTCTGCCTTCCAGCAAGCTTTTGGGGTCTGTTTTCTGCTCCCTAACCCCAGCCACCAGCTGTGGGTCGGTGGATCATGAAGTAAGCTGTGTCTGGTGTGTGCGGGGTCAGAGAGACCCTGGTGTGGTGCGTAGATGTCCCAACCACGTGAGGCCCCTGTTGTGGACCTCACAGTTGTGGTGAGAAGTCTGATGTGCCTGTGGCGCGACGGTTTGGACAGCTGGGTCTGAAGAAAGGTGGGAATGGAGAGTCCCATAAGTGGAGTGGTCTGATTCTGATTGATCTGTATTTCCAGGAGAGGCTGAAAGAGAAGTTGTTTCAGTCTAATGCTTAGGTCAGTAAGTTGGGCCGGGCTAAATGGAGTCCTCTGAGGGACTCTGTCTCATTTCTTCTAGTACTCTTTAAATGATCAAGGCTGCTATCAGCACTGCCAGTTGCTGAGGTGCATTAACATCTGGCCAAGTCCTGGAAGACATTTACTGGGAGAAGTGATAAGCTTTACTTGCCCAAGTCTTCCATAGCATGACCTCTGCTTGCAGACAGCCTGTAGGTTCCAGACCTTTGTAGCCTTCCCTGGGGCTTTAGAGCGATTCCCTCCATCCCTTATAAGTTTACTAGTTTACTTCTGGCTTGGGGTTCATCTTGGATAAGGACTGACAACAGATTCACCTGTGCCTTCACTAATCCCAAATCTGCCTGTTGGCTCAGAGAAAGGTCAGGTGCTCCTCAGGTGGCAGCCAGCAAAGTCATCCCTGAGGGACCACCATCCCTTTCTGCCACAAAGTGCTGCAGCAAAGGCTTTTATTAGCTGTGATCACCACTCAGCAGGCATGGCCCTCCCTCACCATGTGATTTTTCTCACAGGAGGGGACAAGGACATGAACATTTTGAGGAAGCAGAAACAGCTAAAGATATTTCTAATACCTAACTTCAGAATCTAGTGTGTGCTTTTGGAGGAGCCAACAATAATACATTCAAGGGAGCTGACAGTACAAAAAAAGGGAACCATTCTCAACTCTTTGCAATGTCCAGTGTGTGGTGCAGAAAGCATACAGAGACTGCAAACCAATGGAGACGATTCATTAACCCCACGTCTGTCCTTCAAACTTGCTTTTCTCTTCAATTTCTCTCAACCCCCAGGAATTGTCTTGAGTCTTCTTGCATGGCACGACGTTTCTTTCTCTCACTATACATTATAGATGGAGCACTGTGGTGAGAAACAATTGCGCTGGGGTTTAAAAAGCCCCATCATGCTGGAATGAAGGGACACATATGGAAACAAGTGGGAGATCTATTTAAAAGGGATAATAGAAAGTGCTTTTTTTACACAGCAGGGAATTTGCTACCACAGGAAATAGTGAGGCAGATGTAGTATCAGCAAGTTCAAAGGGGTTAGAGAAGGTAGAAAAGGATGTGTGCTCTACCATCCCCAGTCAATAACTGTGGATGCTAGGATGAGTGTGAGGTGAATGGACTGCAAATAGTGGCCAAGCTTGCGTCCCCCTCCTCAAGAGTGTCGCTTCTTACAGCTGCTGAAGCACCATTAGTTGGAGGAGATGCACCATCCTGCTGATCCAGCAGACCATCAGCTGTATTCCTATGATCTTGGTGTAGCTGATGGGAGTTGTCTATGCAATTGAATTTCCTTTTTAGTAGTCTTTTGCCCTCCCAGCTGCTGCTGAAGATAAGTTTTGTATTGCTTTTCAAAGAAGTTCACTTTGCACGCTTGGCTGATGGTGACATCCATTTATTCAAACTATGGACACGTGTTTCTGGTCGCTCTTGTCCTATGACAGAATAATTTCATACACCCTTTCACACAGGCACTCTGTGCTGAAGTCCTCTGCTATGGTGAACTATGTCCCCCTGTAATGCAAACACTGTTATGGACATAGTCCATGTACTAGTCTACTGTGGGAGTCACTGCTGGGCAGCAATTTTGCATCCTACAGTTGCTTCTGAACTGTTGAAAAAGCTGATGATCTCCAAATCAAACAAACCATCCTAGTGACAGAGTGCATCTACTGCACTCTGCCTGGGAACTTGGCTCTCCTTGGAGAGTTTTTCTCTCCCTCTGACTGTGTTTGCATTTGTGCTTTTGTTTGGAGCAACGGAGCAGCCTGGAAGTGAATCCTGTGGTTGTCTCCACTTGCTGCGTGTTGCTTTGGACAGCAGAGCAGTTTTGGTGCACGTTAACTAGATGTCTTTGGAATGCTCATCTGGACCATCTGCTCCAGGGACACAGCAAATGTGCTTCTACCTGGACAGGGACAGGTGAGTCCAAAGCAATGATGGCTCCATAGGGTAGCTTCCAGTCAAAAAATGTGGGCAAGTTTGGTCCAAATAACACTGGTTACCTGACTTTAACTGTAGGCTGAAGCAAACATTGGAACTGTGTATATTGTGCTTGTGGGGACCTCAGTTTGGATCTGTTCCTTTTGTGCTGAATGACTTGTTAATGTAAACAGAACCTCTCTCTCAATTAATGGCCTTTGTTTCCATGCTGTATTCCTTTAAGATCAATAAAGTATATTAACATTAATAATTTGATTTCACTGAGCCAAGCTCTGAAAAATCTGGCTTTTGTTCTTTTTAAAGGAGATGGGAGTTGGAAGTCCGTGGGACTAAGATTTTCATGACAATACTGAAGGAAAAACTGTATGATTTGGACTCTGACCTCATGATGTAATGGTTTTGTAAGCGAATTAAGTGTTTTCTCTCCCCAAAAGGTTCAAGTATTTTGCGGTGGAAGGGCAGGAAGCTGGAAAACTTGCAACCTGTTGAAAAAATATGTTCCCTGTATCTCCTTGCACTTTGTGAGTCTCATGTCTTCAGAAAAGAGATTTTCATGAGGAGGAGGGGAAACATGAGGTATGGGGAGGAGAAGGAACTAATCAATCTTGATCTCTGAAGTACTCGTGCAGTAAGTGTTTAAGCATGTGATTAAACCCATTCTTACTCAGTGAAGCATTTCGGCGCACGCGTCGGGTACGTCTCGGTTGGGGTGAATTAAGCACATGCTCGGGAATGCCGGTGGATCAAGGTCTCCAAGCTTGCCTTTGCAAGCGCCCTGTGCCTGTTTGTACAAGCTGTCCAGGTGACTTTTCTTGGGTAATGTTGGAAGGACTCCCTGCTTTCTCTTAATAGCCAGACCCTGTGTGGTGGAACTTGATTCAAACTGTGAATCTGAACTTGGAAGAAGCGATATCTTGAGCCCATGATATAAGCAGTAATAGAAAGAAGTGCTTTTAAAGAAAGAAATACACTTGCTATTTGTTGTATTTGAGGACACTGAGAGAGACATAAGAGTGAATGTGCTTGTACTCTGTATCAACATCAGGACTTTGTGTAAGCCCTGGGAATGGCATCAGGGAAGAAAGAGAATTACCCTTTCCACATTCGGTCCCTTCCCTTCGATGTCCAGGTGGAGCTGGGAGAGGACCAGGCACAGATACCAAACCTGCAGGGCAGTGAGCACCACCCATTCATGTCCCTGCCTAATCTTGCTTGAATCCCAGTTTCAGCCACTGGGATTAGCAAAGTGGTGGGATCTCTGGGCTACCTGGAGCTGGAGAACAGCTAGGAAATGTAGAGGGGGTTGACTGCCTGGCTTCAAGGAAAGCTGCAGTTTGAATGAGCAATCAAGAGAAGTAAGGGAAGGGTTAAAAGTTTGTCTTCTCTTCCCAGACACATTATTTACAGTGGGTTGGAAGGGCCCGCTGTAAAAGGAGACGTTCCCAGCGTTTCTGTGGGTTAGACCTATATCACATTACAGGTTTCTTTCCTGGACTCTTGACTGACACAATTTCCTGAAGTTGCTCTTCTCTCGGGAAGGTGAATTCAGGAAAGAGTAGGAGTTTGCTAAAAATCCAGAGCCTTGGAAGGCAAACTCATGGCGATGGCCTTTTCTTTCTAGGCATGAGATCAGTCCTCAGTGCTGCATCATCCTCTGTATCTCCCAGTGCAGGGCAAGGGCTGGGAAAAGAGTGGGAGAGGAAATCCAGCAGATTTGATAAGAGAGCACTCTGTAATTCCTGTTGGAGCAGCTTGCAAAGGCCATAGCTCCAACCAGGAGCAGCATCTGACTGTGTCATGCGAGCGACCATCTCACCAATGGCCAGGGATGTCAAGGGCAGTGGCAGATATTGACCTGGATATCCCAATCTCTACTACTGCTTGAGCAACCTTCAGGCCTCCAGGCCACAGCAGACAGCATGTTCATCCTGGTGTTTCCTTTACTGCTTTTTTTTTCCTCTTCTTAATGAAATAAATTGTGGCTTGGCATTAAAGCACAAGCGCTGGATGAAACTGAAGTTCTGGCTTGTTTCTCCTGTCAAACATCTCACGATAGCGTTTTCCTTGATGTTCGGTTGCTTGAAAGGAAGAGAAACTATCCCTTTCTCATCTGCAACACATCCGTTTTTTACAGGTGTCTCTCGAATGGCTTGTATGGAACAACACTTGGAGGCAACACACTGATCTCTTCAACACTGTGCAGGACAACTTGAAGCAACTCTCTATCTGCACAATCCACAGTTACTCCAAGATATTTTTCTGACAGGGATATTGGGACTGGGAGGTTTGGGTCTGACTCATCCCACCTGGAGCCCATCAGTTCTTTGGGTGAGGCTGCTCCTGCAGCGAGAGGAGGAAGCATGCTCACAAATGTTTATTATTAGTCTTAAGTGACAAGCTCCTTTTCTTTCCTCTTCCCTCCTCCGAAGATAGTGATCTCTGCTGTGGTCCCTGCTGATTTCTTTTTCCTCTATTGATCTATGGTAAGACTTGCTGCCCTCATAGGATGGTCTTAGACTTGAGAGAGGCTTTTACTGTTGAGCCATTGACTTTTGATTCAGAGCATATGTCTTCTTCCCCTGGGCCTGTTGCAGATGCCCACCATCACCCTGAGTAGGTTGCTTGGGCTCATGTACACAGTAATGTGGGTGCTCTGAGCCTTCCTCCCTTCCCTCTTCTTTGCTACTGAAGCAGGATAGTTTAACTCTTGTCCTCTGTCCTGTTGACTCTCATCTGTAGTCATCCAGCTGTGGGGGTGATCCTCACGACTTCAGAGCACAGGCCTTATGTCTTTGGTCTAAGTTTACCTTCTGAATCCCCTACAAAAATATGAAATGCCATGAATTTCACATTAAAAAAAAAACCCTACCAAACAACCTAAGTGGAGAGCCGAGTTTTATTTCTGTCTTTCCCTCCTTTCTTCAGTTCTCATCACAAACATCATGGTACGGACAGGCAACACAGCAAAAGAAAATAATAAATTGCCATCCTCACTGTATAGCAGAGTCAATGCTTTTGCTTGGGGAAAGGAAGCCACAGGCCCTTTGTCCTGCCAAAGGATCCTCATTGATATTAATCTAAAAACCCAAATAATTTATTGATCTGCAGTTGGAAGGTGTAGCAAAATGAACAAATGAAAGCTGTGAAGCTGGGAAAAATATAGCTGGTCCTTGTGCTAGAAACTGATTCTCCTGGCTGCTGGATCCACTCTTGTTCCTGTTGATTGATTCCGAGATCATTTTCTTGGTGGTCAGGGCTGCTTTCAGAAACCACTTATGGTGCGCTGATGAAAAGGCCAACTTTGTGAGTAAACATCCTAATAAGTAGGTCTTGACAGATGGTTTGTTACTGAAGCCCCACGTAACCCTACAGCTGGTGTCGGTGTCTCCCGCAGATGTTTCCCAGGAGAACTTGCCCACAGCATGCTCGGGAGCTCTCAGCTTTCACAGCAAGCCCGGCTGCATCCCAAGGAGGAGCCTCAGCACTCGCTGGACACATTGCAGGTACATCTTTGGGAACAACAAAGACTTCTGGAAACACATTTCTCATAGGACAGATAAAATCAGGCTCCCAGTGGAACCTGATGGTGGCTGAACAGGGTAAGCAAAGTGTCTGTGCGCAGCAGCTGCTGCTGCTCTCTCTCGTCCCATGAGCAGTGGGAAATGCCCAGTGTTACGTGAAGCAGCACAAGAAACCTCTTGTATATTTTAAGTATCCTTCAGTCCTTTTTGTTTTGGTACTGCCTTACCTCAATCTTTCCAAAATCTGGCCCCCATAGTTTCTAGCAAACGATAGAAAACATGTCATTTAGGCAGTGATTTTTCCAAGTGAATCTTTTCCTTTTCCCTCAGTTTTTTTTTGTGTGTTTCTGAGTCTGATGAACAGATCTGAGCACTGGGGTCAGCCCATGATGCTATAGTCACTCACAATATCAGGTGTATAGTCCTCATGCAGATCGAGTATTTCCATCAGAAAGCTGATGGATAAATTATAGAGATTTTACCTCATTCTCCTCCCTTGGGGAGCTCATGGGACTGTAAGATAGTTGGTATCATCTGCCCTCCAGACCAGGCAGTTTAGATTTGACTTATCTGCACATCCACACCGTGTTTCTGGTGGGCTGTGCAGGATGTACATCCCTCTGCCTCCCACCTGAGAGCAGCTGAAACAGGACTGAAGTGCAGAGGCTGCTGTCGAGAGGCAAATGGCTATGGCTGTCCTGTGAAGGTACCTGCTAAGAACAGGTTTAAAAAGATGGTTTTGTTTTTTGGGAAGAAACTTAGTTTTGATGGAATTAGGCTGAATTCCCTCTAAAGTGGAGCAAAGCACAAGCAGGCAGAAATTCTGCAAAAGGGAATAATGTAGCAGCATGCACTGAGCGTTGTCTCAAGAGCCAATCTCAAGAGTAATCTCTGCTGGTTTTCACAGGGTCTCCATCTCTGCATGTTCTTCTGTTTCCTCCCTGAGATGATCTAACATCTGGAATACCCCAAACTGAGAAGTGTGGGAGCATTGAAATCCCCTCTCGCGAAGCAGCCTATTTGGCAGCAGGCTGCCTCAGGGCCCTGGAAACCTGAACAGTGGAGGAACCAGATGGGTGACCAGGCAGGAAACTCAGCAGGTTTCTGATGTTTGGAGCTCTGTGCAAGTTTCATGGGAACCTGGGCAAAATTGACTCACCTTGTTGAGATTTTGCTGAATTGGTGAATTCCTCTGAAATGCTGTTTTGCCTGAAACCTTCTGAGCAGGTGCAGTATCTTCAGCTATCTTCTGAAGATAGAGGCAACGCGTTCCCCTGCGCTTTGCAATGTGGGTCTTCTGGGAGTCAAAGAAGCACCTATCTTTGCTTCTGCGCCTTCTGCTGGCATTCAAACTCTTGAAGTGGTGTCAGGGAGAGAGGATACAGGAACTTGGCAGTGACTGATGAAGGATGCTGGCAGGTTATTCTGATCCTTAGAAAATCATTGTGTTTTCCTTATTAGACTACACCTCATCCACCTACTCTGTCTTGTCCTATGGACCATAAATTCTCTGTATTAAATTAATTCCCCAAGTTCTCTGTTTGTTTTCACAGCCTCTAGCTGAGTTTCCTAGGTGCTACCCTAATATAAACAGTAATAAAGACGGCTCTGTCCTGCTGCAAACCACTTCTGAGGATGTTCCCTCTAATTCTCTTCCTTGTTTAGCGTTGTATCATTAAAAGGCATGAGGTGGTTAATTGGAGGCTTACAGCTTTTGTGACTGATGCAAACCAGTTCGTGTGTAATTGCTTGCTGCAAACGCTCAGGTGAACGCTTTAAAAGAAGAGGGGGAGGACAACGACGCAGATGGCCACGAGCAGAAGGTTCCCTGCAAAAGGTCACAGGAAAAGGTTAGTGATAGGGTTGCCCTGAAGCTGGGAAAAAGAACTTAATACCTGGGCAACTGGTGAAGAGCCTGGCTAGACCCCGGCTTTGTTCCCCAAAGGGGGCTGGGGCTGCAGCAGAGACTTGTACATCAAAGCTCTCATAACAAAACACAGCAGAGATCCGTATCGCCCAGCCTGTGGCACTGGCGGGAAATGGATTGGTTGACAAGTCGGAGGCCCTTTCTGGGCAGATGGCTGGGTAGGAGTTACTGGCTGCTTGCAAAATCTCGGAAGGAGCCTTTAATCTACGCGTGATACTGTATGTTTTAGCGAGCATCTAGATGTTTATCTCGGCTGCATTAGTCACCAGGAGAGTCTGCTCAAACTTTTCTCTTCCGTACCTTAGCTGCAGGCTTCTCCCATCAGTTTTTTGGAAAGGATGTGAGCTGAACGCCATAGGATTCATCAGACTTTTTGTAATTTTGACAAGGAAACAGAACAGGGACAGATTTTCTTGGTAACAGTCTGCAGAGGACATTTAGTGCTGTGACCGTGTGTGTGCTGCGACAGGCTTTCAGAGCCTTGCCCGAGAAGCCAGTGGTCTGAATGGTCTTATCACGCTTCTAAACAAATAGCTCTGTCTTGAAGGCCATTAGAATAACAACTACAAAGCCCTGCTTCTCCCAACCTGATGTTAAATGCCTTGCAGTGCCAAAGGTAAACAGGCTCAATCAATCATCCTCCTAGGGACCTTCTAATGGGGGTCCATGAATCAAGCCTGGCTTTTGAGGTCATTTTTATCTGCCTTGGGGACTACAAGCCAACCAAATTGGGGTCTTGCTCCGCATGTGCAGACTGAAGAGTGCAAGGCTGGGTCTGACAGCGTGTGTTAATTAGGTGGAGCCGGTGTAAATATAGCTCTTATGATGAGGTCTGCAATGTGATCAGCTCTGAGGACACAGACTCTGGCCATCTCTGCTCTCTTACAAAGCCGATATTGCCACAGTTCATCTGCTGGCTTGGTCAAACAGCACCTTGACGCTGCTTTTACTTTTGTGCCTTTGTACCTATGGTGTATTGTTTGTCTTTTGACTATGCCAAAAAAGAGCTTGGCTCAGTGGAGAAACCAAACTCCCAGCAATGCCTGGAGAATACAGACGATTTAATAGTCTGAAGTTTTGCTAATCCAGACAGTAACATGAGCTCAGGGTGTTCAGCTGACGTCCCACTATAACTTTGCACATCGACCAGTGAGATTTAGAACCCAACAGGTCATGGGCTGTGTATGCAATTAAAAAGCTCCTTTCCCCAAGGAGTTCACAATGCAGAGACAAAATATTATTCCCCCCAATTAGTTTATTGCAGGAGACTGGGGCACAGAAGTCAGATTATCGGGGGCATGCTAAGACCATTCATGTGCCATTGAACTTGGAAAAGGCATTTTCCACGACATCTGGTTTCAATCAATTTGTCGTCAATTCAGAGTGCCAGACCCATTTTCTGGGACCATTAAAGTACACAGCACTGACATGGGGTTGCAGCTGCAATCCAAACACGGATATCCAAAGTAAAAGTCCTGCTACCTCTCGCCCGTGACTGTGTAGAGAATGAGAATCTGGCAGCCATGCTCTTCCGAATACAGCTACTTTTCCCATTTCAGAAAGCCTCAAGCTGGACCATCACTTTCAGTCGTGACATACGCAGTTCGGTCGTAGATGTGGTGCCTGGACAGACTTTGGCAGGGACCCAGTCTCCGTGTGTCAGGGAGGAGTTTTGTGCATGGCAACAGAGCTCTTTGCAAAGCCTCTGTCCTACGTGAAGCAGGCTCCTTCCCCAGCCTACCTCTGCATTTTAGTGCCCTAACCACCTTCTTGTGCAAGCAGCCCGTTGTAGCTGTGATTCTGCCAATATGGGAATGCACTGAGAGAAGCTTGGTTCATTTAAATGTGTGCAACCACAGCTCATGCTTTTGCAGCATATATTCAGTGAAGCAATGCCTTTATCTGCAATATTTAGCCTTTATCTAATATCTTTTCAGTCTAAAGCTTTTTTTGAAACGCAGATTAAGTAATAACAACGTAGGATAATTGAGTGCATTTTTTCACAGTGACATAATGATACTTATCTATGGCTACTGAAAAGCAAGGATAATATACTATGGCAGTGCTGTATTATCTTGCTTCTGAAAGAGACCAAGTTTGGCATTAGGGCTTAAGTAATTGGAATACAGCTCCTTGTACCAAAGCCTGTTTGTTTATAATAAAGCCTCGTACGTCTTTCTAATGAACATTGCTGTGTCAGAAGCCCTGACATGGCTGCTGACTTCTTGCAACCTGTGAAGGTGGTAGCGTGCTGAGTGTGGAGATCATTTCATGTAAGAACTACACCTTGGTGAGTCTCCTGTTACGTGAGGGCAAACCCCATCTTGTCATGAGAGGAGTTGATTTTGGGGATCAGCGTTTGTAAGGTGTGTTCATTTTTTTGGATATCAGGTGAGATGCAGTTCTGCACGTTCTCTGCTTAGTATCATCCTGGCTTTTGTGAGTTATTATTTATAACTGTTGTGAGCAGACCTGACAAACCCACTGGGTGATTTTATTTGCACAGAAGTCCCAGTGGAGTAAAACGACAAGCTGGCATGGCAAAACAAGCTGGACTCCCTTTGAATCCTACCGAGTGAGGAGGAAAATATAAATTAACACCCCCCTCCAAACCCTCAGACACACTAATCTCTTCCATAACAAAACAATCTGTGCATCTTGCAGAAAAACTGGAGGATCGATAGGAAAACCCTTAGATTTAAATTGACTGACTATCCAAAGCAGTGTTTTAGTCTCTCTTGCATTTGTTCAGGCGGAACATGATGGTGTGTCTCTGGATAATTTTCCACCTGCCTGTTTTGAATATCAGATGGAAGCATTTAGCTGGTGAACTGGAGTGGTGCCAAATTTCACAGGAGCCTTTTCTCCTGAGTTCTGCTGTTTTTGTAACTACTTAGAATTATCCAAGCATGGTACCGGCTGGCACAGGGTAAATGCTGAGCAACACAACATGAGTCGACTCTTCATGTCAACATAATTCCATAGTTAATGTCAAGCACTAAACTACTAAGGCTTATTTAACTAATTCCCAGGTTCTCAAAGGGTGAGAAGGGTATTTGATGTTACATGAACCTGCAGAATGACATTCACCCATCAGCAAAGTCATTTCAGAAAATGAAAAAAATCTTTCACTTCCTTTTTTTGCTGGATTTCTGTGCAGTGTACCTGGTGTGCATGACAATCATATTGCTGAACATGACTGAAAGCTTCTTATTCTCTTAAGCATCCTCTAACAGGGTGGAAGCGAAGGTTAATTCAGCCAGGTAATGTGGTGCTTTGAAGTTCCTGAATCTGTTTAGTGTTTAGCTGTATATATATATACATATATATGCACATCGGATAACTGGAATGCTGGTGTTAGGACTGTTGCTTGGCTCACCTATTTGTTCCTTATGCTATTTGATTGGTGTTAATCCTGAAGAAGGAGGTAGTAGTGCTGGCAACTGCTTTCCCCAGTGGAAAAAAAGTGCGATCAGCCCCATTCTCACATGTGGTTGGTAGCTCCGTAGTGCAGGAATTTGTTACCTTAAAGCTTCTCTCTGAATGGGTGACAACTCTTCTCTGATAAGCTGTGGCTGCCCTGCATGTGAGACCTCAGACACCAAATAAACAGTGCTGGCATCAGATAATTCTGTTTAGAATGCCGTGGCCTTAGAAGTACCCTATCTTTTGAAATGCAATGTTTTTTTCATGGTTTGTTTACATCTTCCTGCAGTGACTTCATGTCATCTCGTACTTCTTCAGTGCCTACGAAAGCTTAAACCACTGATCCTGGAAAGTATTTGCAGGATTCAGTTTCTTTTTCTGGGGCTTTTGGGGAATGATTTATCTGTAATTCGTCCTCCTGTTCCTAAAAACTGTTGATGAGCACAACAGAGCTTACCATCGTTAATGATGTAGCGTTTCTAGAAAAGGCTTCACTTGGTGGTGTCCTCCAAGGGTGAGTTAAGTGCTCGATGAGATAGCACTGGGAAATGCCTCAGATGTTCTCGTGCTCAGAGTTTAAAACCTTAGGTCTGCTGGAGACTTCTGCTTACTCCCTTTAAAATGTAGGATGCAAACTACCATTGTAAAGATCACAACATCCCACAATTTGAGGAAAGACCTGTTATTTGGGCTGGAAACCTGTAATGTTTAGGAAGCTGTGAGCAAACAAGACTGAGGCTGGTTGTGTGAAATCACAGTGTACATCAAGTATGGAAGAGAAAGCACCAAAAAGCTGAGAGTTTTGAAACTGTTTATCTAAGTTTCTTGCTTGGTCCCTCTTATCACAACATCGCAGCACCTCCCGGATGGTAATACGGTTTTATCTTCTTGCCAACACCCTCACTAGGTTCCTATCCCTGTTTTACAGTTAGGAGACCCAAGTACAGGCGCTGAGTGATATGCCCAGTGGCATTTGGGGTTTCTGTGGCAGATCAAGGAATGAAGCTCAACTTTCCCATGCCCTAGGCTAATTCCTTAACCCTGTGGGATCCTCCTGGAAATGAGCAGAATGGTTTAGCAAAACACAGCAGCATGTGGAAATGCTCAATTGCAGTATGGGGGAGACCATCCTGGACTCTAAAAATGTAGGTATTGGCATTTAAGTCTTGGTCTTTTGGAGCAAATTGATGCTGCGCAGTGGAGAGCCGAAGGCGGCTCTGGGATGAGCAGGATATAGCTGCATCGAGCAAAATTTGTTGAGTATAACACCATGCTGGTCAGGCTGTGCCATTCTGGGGGCTGGAATGAGCTGCTCTGCATAAAGCTGGGTGTGTGGCTCTTGCTGCCCATGCAGAGCAATTGGGATTTCAGGCTTTCTCACCACCTTGGGCCAGAATGGATCTGGCAGTTTCAGCCTTCGAGCTGCCAGTTGCCCGTGAGTTACTCTGAGCTTCTGCTCCTCCCTTACTATTCCCCTTCCATCCCTTGATCCCTGCTTTCCCCATTCTTGCAGCTACAGACTATATCCATCCTAACAAAATGTTGTAGAATCAAATGTTGGTGTAGAATGAATAATACAGGGAAAGTGAATATTTAGTGAGTCCAGGTTATTACCTAATAACTGCCTGCTTCATTCATTGATAATAATTAAACTATAAGAAATTGTAGCACCTAATAAATGCTACTAAATAGTGCCATGCCTCTAACTTGATTACAATAATCCATCAGGAAACGTGTTTCAAAATGTCAACGTTTCTCAGCAGTTAGCTGGAAAACTACTTCTTAGCAAAAGGGTTGGGATAATCGGTGTTTCAGGTACCACTGGGTGTGTTAGGTGCTGATTGTGAAATGATGACCGCACTTTCTCTCTTAGTCTGCACTACAATAGTGTCCAAAGACCCCTTTAGGAGACCAGAGTAGTAACATATAAGCAAACAGTCAGCCTCAGCCTGAAGCCTACAGCTTTGGTTAGAAGGGTAAGTGAGGTTGCAGGATGAAAGGAGGGTGAAGAAGAGCACAGGAGGCAGCAATCTCCATTGGCTGCCTGCCTACTCCTCACCACCGTTCACGGTGGTTTCGCTGAACAGGAGAACTGGTGTGCTGTCAGTGGGGAAAGCTGTCGGCAGCTCAAAACCTTGGTTTCTGAGAGCTTGCTCTCCTGTGCATGCTCAGCAAGTCTCCTGTATGAGCAAAAAGTCTTTCATTGTCACCGTAAGGCAGGCAGTGCATCACGAAGTCCTCATCTAAGGAGATCCTAGGTGAGTGTCTCATTTGCATGTCTAACAAAGCCTTGGGTAATCACCAAGAGGACGCTGGACTCAGTTAAAAGACTTGGACGATAGCACTAGGTATTTGGAAAGAGCCATCTGTGTAGGGTGATTCCTTGATCTGCCTCAGATTTGAGTTTGTGTGCTCATCTCACAAAAGGATGTTGCAGCAGCTTCACAACGTATCTGGTAATTCCAGATTTTTGTGGAAGGCATGGGATCGGGAGCTGGGAGGTCTGGGACACCCTACAGCTGTTTTCTAAAGCGCTCTTCTGTAGCAAAAACAGTATTGAGAGGATAAGGTCTTCCCCGGGCAGCAGCAGCAAGAGGAATAACCAGGGGCTGCTCGTGCAGCAGAGCTCAGCAAGGGAGATCCCAAGTCCAGATCTGGCTGGTTCCTGCAGCTTCGTTATGACATTATGCAAAGTCCTTTGAAGACTTCCTCTTGGCAGAGCCTGCCACGTCGTCACAGAGGTAAAGCAGGGACCGGTCTAAATTTTGTTAGAGATTGTAAAGCAGTCAGAATGCTAGCTCCAAAATTATCCTGTTGGCTCTACGGTGAGTGGTGCAGCAGAGGACTTGAACAGACTGGCTCTGGTCTTGAGATGCAAATGAAAATACGCAGAGAAGATGGGTTAAGGGGTCTGGAGAATGGGGAGAGGAGCAGAGTGCAGTCATACAGCAATACCTCTTTTTCTGCAGTTCCACAAAGCATGTTTCCACCTGAAGCACAATAATCTCTATTTCGTCTCTGCCCTTTTTGGTTTAATCTAACGAGTCACAGGTATGGCTTTGCTTTTACCTGCCATTGTATATCACTCCTAACTCATGTCATTATCCCAAAGTGACTGGCCCCATCTGGTTCTGGTCATGCTCTGACTGTGGAGGTGATGGTGGTGTGGCCAGGAAACAATCTGGGCTAAATTTCCTGCCATTCCCCCTCGCTTGGGAGTGTCACATCCCCCATGTTGATCAGTGGCCCTCGGCACAAAGGTCCTTAGCTCCATAGAGACATCTTTCACACCTCAGACCATCTAATTTCCTACCATGTGTTTCTCATGCTTAGCTTTCCTCATAAAATATGCCCCAAATTTCTCTGACTGTGTTTGTTTCCTCTCTGACTATTGAGGTCTGAGGAAAGTGGCTGAAAATATTGCATCACTCTCCTTTTTAATTTTGATCTGCATCACTACAGAATGGATAACATTCCTTAGAAACAGCAACACGCCTTCTTCAGCCTCCCAGCCGCTTTCAAATAAAATTGAAGGACTGAAAAGTTTTGAAAAACTCTTCATTTGTAGATACTATGGCTCGTGTTGTCTTTCTGCCATCCACTAAAAATATTAACATTTTCTGTAACAGGACCTCCCTCTGCAAGTTTTCCTTACAATGCCATGTTGTGCTGGCAGTGACAACCTCCATGTCTTGCTGGTTGTGCTGAGCTATTCCTTTCCTTACAGACTAAAGAGCCTTCCACAGAACAGAGAGATGATGACCGTGCTGGGAATCCCCCTTTTTCTCAGAAAAACTCCTGTTCTTTCATCACCTCTCAAAGAGATTTCAGAGGGATTGCTCTGACTCAAGCCATGCCCTCCCAGCACTGGGAATTTCTCTATTTTCATTACGGGTAAAAATGACCATTTCTAGGGGGAATGATTTGAAGCAGGCATTGAATCCTCCTCTTTCCTGAACTGGCTGTAATAAATAGCAGGGTACAAACACAAATTGCTCATGGCTTGTTGAAAGACAGCCGAATAAATGCTCTTAAAAAGCCAAGCCTCGGCTACGGGTTTCGGTTGTGCTGTAGCTCCTGGTGGTCCCATTGTGCAGGATTGTGAGTTTAGCCGAGAGCGAGCGTTGTTTCATTACGAGGTAGTTTGCCTGGGAGACACTTCAAAATCATTAAGGCTGACAATTTACCCTGCTGATTGCGCTCGCCGAGCTGCCGGCGCGTGTGTGCTTGGTGTCGCTGGACCCAGTGAAAGGCGGCTGTACCGCATAGCACACGCACCTCTCCCTCTCCCCCACTCTCCAGGCAGGAGAGGATTTGAGTTTCTCGGCTATAAACCATGTTTTCCCTCTTCCTAAAGCACGTAGCTAAGAGGGAAGTTGCCATAGCCCTGGCAGTTCAGGACCATTATAGTTATTGTCATGCAATTGTATAACATTATGTTCTTTCAGTAATCAAACCTTAGGCTGCTTTTTGCTGCTGTTGCCTGAGAATAATGATAGGTCGGTATTTCAATGGCACGGATTTGGTTCTGGGTTGGCGCCTCATCCTGAGCTATTGCTGATTCTGTGGATTCGCTGCATTCGCACCGCAGGGGTGTAATAGGAGGCTCTTTGAGGCAGGCTGGCAGCGCTGCGTTGTGCCAGGTGCTCTGCTTTTACACGAGAGAGGTTTTTTTTTATTATTCTTTTCAGAGGAACAACTAAATTAGCTCATAACCTGTAATCGGTATTAATTCCTTTGAATGCTCTTGGGTGAGTTATAGCTGATTACTTTTGTCTGACCCTAGCTAAGTCCATTTCTAGAAAACGCTTTGTGTGACTTTGTGTGTACAGCTGAAAGGAATGCAGCTTTCCCCTAATTACATACTGGTAATGCAAGAGGAGACATTTCTAGTTCTGCTTCTGAAAGTATTTCCTTTGAGCACTGATGAGCCAGTGATAGCAGTAACCTCTGAAACCGTTTTGAAAAGAGAGACAAGGCAGGAACTAAAGCAGTTTCATCACTCGAAGCCTTGCATAGATTGTAGCAGCAATTGAGCCATCAGTAAGTCACTGGGGATAATATCATTAAACTGCTCTGTATTTTAATAAGATTAAATTGATTCAGGTCCTAGCCAACCATTGCAAAGCCAGCGCCGTATGGTGGTCAGTAGCTCAGACCTCTCTGTTGGGAAGCAAGGAACTGAATTTTTACGTGTTTAAACTGAAGAATTAGCCCAACATTTTTGTGTGTGGTATAGTGCTTTAGATGTACACAAAAATTAGCCCAGGATAAGCAAGTCACATTTCCTAACCAGCTATGACTACCTGATTTTTCTACAGCCTTTGTTCTCTGCTCTTTAATTTTATTTAGATTTCCTGTCAGGAGCGTGAAGGCATTTCTTACTGTAGGTGCTTCAAATACAATGAATTTCTTACAGAAGTGAGTTCAATTGTCAATACCATTTATTACAGTATTAGTTAAGGAGCTGTGAATAAATCAAAAGGATTAACATTATCTCTCGGGTAGAATAGAGGAACAGAACATTATATTGCTCATGTATCATTGATGAACAATATTTTTCCAGCCTTTCATTTGCAGAAATTAAAATGGGTTTCCCTAAAGTGGGTTCTTTTCTGTGAATTTGACCTGGTAACACAGTTTTTACTATTCAATCTTTAAAAACCATGTTTAAATCACCATTATATTTCTTTATTGGTAAATATTGCTTCATTTAAATGTGTTTGGGAAGCTGTGTCAATGCATTTAACACTTCTCGAGTTGAGCGTTTCATTCATGAATTATTCTATCCAAAGTACTCAGAAAAAAGGAAAAGAATGTATATGAGGTTATGGCTGCTCTTGAGCTGTGTTATAGATGAAAAGATAATCGTGTGTTAGTGAAGGGCATTTGTGTGGACATTTACTGAACCTCATCTGACCTGTGGCAACTGCTACTCATTAGAGAGCAGCAACATCCCTGCATGTACAGACCTACAATGCAGCCAGTGGTGAATGTATTATTATGCAGTAACCCCCCTGGTTTGGCCTATCAAAGAGGTTAGGAGATGGCTTGATTGTGGTTTTGGAATACCTGTGTATGGAATAAATTTCTAATAGGAGGTGATGCTTCATTCTAGCAGAAAAGGTTACACTGGAGATGAGAGTCAGCTTAATTAGAGCTGGAGGTCTCGGAGCAAGCAAGGCAGCTAACCTTGGAGCAGCGATTCAAGGACAAGTTGGATTTTCCATCTTCTCAGTCTTTATGTCGAGTCTGCATATTTCCCTGAGGATGGGTCGTAGCTCAGTCAGGAGTTACGGGCTTGAGGCAGAAACTGTGTTATATGTTGTGCAGAAGGTCAGTTGAGACAGTTGTTAAGGCCTCCCTGGGCCCGTAAAATGGATGGATTCCAGTGAGAATTATTGCAGATTTACCATAGCTGGGCTTGAACTTGGTGCAAACATTAATTGCCAAATATTACATCTCTAACATACCGTGAATAAAAAAGTGAGATAGCAGTGTTGCCCAACAGATCATTTATAACATGGCAAATGATGCTGAAGTTTTATTCTTTAGTCTATATAAGGTTATAGCACAGCTTTGGAGTTAAGCCATGGTGGGACTCACAAGGTCATGCTTCTGTCATAGACTTTCTGTTTGATCTGGGCTGAGCTTTCCATCTTTGCTTCACTTGGGTATTTATTTTCTGAGTATCCAACATGAAGCACTCATGCATCTTGCAACAGATAACTAACCTGGGTATAGACCACAGCTCAAACCATTTCCAGCTTCTACATCTCCAGAGCTTGTACAAGGCAGCAAAAGGTCCCAGAAATGTATTTTCAGTCCTTCTGATTTTGAGCAACATGGAAGCTGGGCAGTTTTTATTGAATCTGGCTTTAATTTCCATAATCCCTACAGCACAATTCAGTGATATTTCAGTCCCTAAAAGAGTGACATGAACGACACACAAAATGTGCTTATTTCTTTAAACCGCCATTTAAAAATAGCTAGTTGTTAGGACCGTGTCCAAAAACCACAGGATTTAAAAATAACTCTCCGTTAATGAGAGCGGATTGGTAGCAACAGTGCTATAGGTTAGATTTTGTGCGTGCGTGTCTTTGTGTGCGTGCCCTCTCCAGTAATCAGCCTTGGCTTTCTGCAGCGGCAGCAGAGACCTGGTGACCTCGGTCCTGCGTTGTGTATCCTCTATATCTTGGAAACTCAAAGGTCTCCAGAGACATCTTCGAAAGCTGCCTCAATAATGGCCCAGAAAACCTGCACCCCAGCAAAATCCTCCAAGCAGGGGCTCTCCTGCTCAAAGCACGTCGCGTCCATGGAGAAGGTTCTTCTCTGGCTGAATGGGTCCTGCTGTGCGTGAAAATATGAGAGACGCCCTCAAAAATCAACCTTTCAGGTTACGGTACAGATGGAGCGAGGCTGAAAATGAATTTCAGCTTTCAAGTGACTTTATGCTGTCTCCTTGATTGACTCGCCGGTTGTAAGACTGTAAATTGGGGGGTTGCGTGTAGTGCATTCATGCCGTCGTTGTCTGGAATGAAGCAGGAACGTAATTTATGGGGATATTCTCATTTCAGCCTTTGAGGAATTAGCTTCAATTAACTCTGTTGGGAATTGCATGTGTCGGGTGTCAGAAAGCCATCAAGTTTTCTTTAGAAATGCCGGCTGCTGAACGCGCTTCATTCTTTGGCTGTCTGAGGGGCTTTAGCAATGGATAAGGATTCAAAGCTTGGGAAATGCAGATCTGAGTGACCAAGTTTCACAGGGTTAATGCCAGGCACAGATGATGGACAGGACTGCAGCTGAATGCATTGCAGGTTGTTATAATTTATAGCCCTCCAGCAAGAGGCAGAGAGGGTTTGAGGAGAGTGCAGTAGCTTGTGAGCAATGAAAGAGCAAATACGCAAGAAGACACAGGCTGTAAAATAAGATTTCTCCAGATAAATCTTTCTGACACCCGTGAGAATTAGAAAGAAGACCGATTTCAGGCAGAGTGTGGCCAGTGCTTCTGGGTCTGAGATCCTTAGGCTGTGATCTCTGTGTCTGCGCTGCTGCCCAATTTGAGGCCAGTCCTAGGGAAAGCGGGGTGATAAGCATGTGGGAACAGCACACAGCACTGGGTCCATCGTGGTGTTGAATCATTCCTGGGTCCTGCTCAGCTTCGGGAGGCTTTGCCATCACGTTGTGGGCAACCGAAGGAAGAGGTAGCTCAGTCATACTGTTTTAGGACTGGGAAAAAAGAGCAGTTTTGGAGAGAGAAGCCTTCTGGGAGAAGCACAGCCAACTGGGGTGCACAGTGGGGAGCATTTCCCCTTTTCAGGTGCTACAGACTCAGATGAGAGAAGATCACAGTCGGGTTAAACCTGAGAGCCGGTGACTCTCGCCTGCGAGATGTTGCTTGTCACCCTCACTGAGATGGAAAGGACGCACGGCCTGCCACATTTCATTAGGCAGCTGTACCAAAATACAACACGGTGGAGCTGTGAGGTTCAAGGAGTCTGAGCAATGCTCTCTGTGCCTTGGTTTGCCAGTGATGGCTCCATAATTCCCCTATGAAGCATCATTTTAAGTTTGAGAAGAGTGAAGGGCACTTATTTTCACTCTTAGCGTACGTTCTGCAGCGCTCTTCTGGTTTCAGTGCTAGTGGAGACAAAATCAGACCAAGATGTCTGGTGCTTCTTGAAAGCCAAAAATCCCTCCTCTGTCCCCAACACCCCTGATTATCACTTCATTAGCTAGCAGCCGCTCGCCGGATCAGACACTGAAGTCTTTTTGCGGCGGGTGCTGACAAACTGTTTCCCAGAGATGCATTTCTATTTAAATGGCTAATTCCCTATCCACAGCTTATCCCAAAGATTAAAAAACCAACCGAGCTAGATCCAAGCAAATCCAAAGCAGGAATCCTAATCGGTTCTGTCACTAAAAGTGCATTAGTATGGCACAAGAGAGAGCATGGCTTTCTTCCAGCAGATACAACAATCACAGCTCATTTGGGCGGGGAATTTTTCTACTGCTGTGTATTGACACAAAGGAGCACTTAGCTTGATAATGCCTCCTGGCTGCTGCCACAATCCGAATGTTAAGAACAAATTAAGGTGTAAGATTAAACTCTGGAAGTTGTTACCTGTTCACAGTGAGGTAGCAGTTGCTTCTTTAGCTTTTCCACACCAAAATATTGGCTGTCAGCACTTGGGAGTTTAAAAATAAAATTAAGCTCCTACCTTACGCGGGAAACAATTAGGATCTCAAGTCTCCTGTAATATTTCTGCTATGGAATTTCTAATCTGCAATTAAATCTGTCATGGGCTGTAACATGACTGACTGCAATCTCAGTGAACTCCAGCTTGTCAGGGTGGTTTAGTCATGCAGGCAGTTCAAAGTGGCACGGGTATGGCAGCTCGAGTAAGTTGAAAGCCAGCTCAAAGTTTGTCACAGCCACAAAAATCCCGAGACTGGAGAGGTTGACACTGCTGTCATTCGTGGGTATTGCTGTGAACTGGGTTTCTGTTGCCCAGGCTGGGCAGTCTCTGGGGTGGATGGCTTTGCAACTGGCGTGGCCGGTGTGATGCATTGGGACCGCGGTCGGAGCACCGGTGAAACATAAAAGTCCATGCTGTGGTGGAGAATGGGAAAGGAGGCAGCAATTACCCGAGTTCCCCAAATGGTGAGCTGTATCGAGACCGAGCTAGAACTGAGCTAGCTCTGTTTGCCTACACGTGCCTTTGAAATGAGTATTGACATCCATAATTGCAGCGGGATGTGCAGCTGGGATGAAGGAGGTGTCTCTTGGGTTACACATGGGGCTGGTGGTCTTCATAAATGATCTTAGTGCTAAATGCAGTGTAGTCAAACTTGGAATCACCGTCGAATTGGGAGGCATCAAGAGAAATGAGAACCGAAGACATCAAGGCTTGCTTTGGCAATACTTATGCTAAATAACATGGCTAAAAATTACCTTCTCTTCACTGAGATGGAGAAGTTGGAAAAAGCACACAGGAATTTTGGTGGAAGATCGTACAAGGGATGAATTCTAGGAGAGAGCAGCAAAACTGCTGGGTGATGGACTAGGTTGCACTTGCAGATGCCTCGTGCTGGGGAGAACATGACCTGCAAGTCCTTCTCTGCTGAGCTTGTCTGATCCCACCCAGTGGGTCCATGTCCCTTTCCTGGCACCCATCCGTGGAGACATGGTGACGAGTGGCAGGAATTCAGAGAATAGCCCCGGCAATGTGCTGGAACTGGAGAGACTGATTTATTTGGGGATGCTGACAGCGAGCTATGTGCATAGCTTAGCTAAGCACCAGTCTCGACATCAGATGAGGAGTAGGAGAGAGATTAGGCAAGAGCCTACGGTCATTTGAAAGCCTGAAGTGCTGGTGAGGAACAAGGGATCTTTTAGGAGGTGAGAGATATAATGAAAAAAAACAATGGTGTGGTAAAAACCCCCACACTTGCTGAGGACATCTATTAAGGCATTAAATAGCTTTTTAAAGGGAGTAAGTGAGGTCCCACAGTGTGAAATCTGGATATTACAATACAGTCCCATGCTGAGGATGGAAAAAATGAAGTTTCCTTCCCTCTACTTTGAAGGAGTGCCTTGCACTGTCCTGTTCTACCTGGTGGTACCAGAGGCTTGCTTGTTTTTAGCAGCTCTCTCATAATGCTGAGTGAAAAATTTTCCTTCCAAAACCACTGACGTGACTTGGGAAGAGATTCCCTGTAGGTGGGTGAAACATCCGTAATACTGCAGTTACGTGTTTCCAGGCTGAGCTGGAGCACTTGTGACTTTAACCTCCCCCAAGGACAGCGTATCTAGACGAAACTCATTTTCTTCCCAAATTCCTTTTGGAAACTTGACCATTTTGCTTAATAATGGGCAAGAGTGTCTACCAATGCTACCAGCCACACAGTAGTTCAGTGTTTCTCCCAGCGATACGGATTTGCTGAGGCTACTGGAAACGAGCAGCTCGATTGGGAAATGCAGGAAATGTATTAGTGTGTGGCCAGGCAGCAGCTTAGCAAATCTTGCCAAAATCTCTCTGGCTGCCTGAGCTTTTCCTCTGCATTTTCTGTCCTTTCATCTCCATTAGCCTTTTATAACTCTGTCTGATTACTGCAGCTTTCCCACCATTTCCTACCAAAATGTCACTCTAATAGCTTTGTTATGGGCAGCCAATATCCACGTTGGCCATTGCAGGGTTGTTAACATCTAAGAGAGTGATTGAGATGGGATGGAGCTGTCTGCCAGCCATGCTGACCCACCGAGGTTGTGGGGAATGCCTGTTAGAGGAGAGAGGGGAGCAGGTTAACAGCAATCACCATATGAAATGCAGCTCCGTGGGTCTCCCAGATCACTGATAGCGTCGTGAGAAAGTCAACAGCTTCTGGAACTCATCAAACCACTGCGTAAGTTGCCAGCTTTGCTCTTTTGCAACTGTTTTTTTGGGCCAAGTTTAAAACAAAAATAACAACAGCACAAAAAAACCCCCAACCAACGACAAAATTGCTCTTGTTTAAATAGATCCTTGTCAGCTGCTGCAGTCTTTGTGAGCCTGGGCGTGGCTTTTTTTGGGTATAACCCAGAAATCTCCCTTGCCTAGCAGCTAGCTAGGGCATTAAATTGTCACAGATCACATCTTTTTCATCACACGTGCACAAACCTGGAAGATTAATTATACTCCCTTTTGTAAAATGCAGTATCCCAAGTGATTGGGGAAGAAATGAATCAAGAATATGAATTTAAGTACCTAAAAGCAACACAGCCATAGCTTGACTTGAAAGAAAACAGCTGCCAAGAAAAATAGTAAGGCAAGAATTTGGAGCAGCATCTCTGAGGCTGGGGGAGGGAAGAGGACTCAGGATGCTCCCAGAAAAGTGTTTAGACTGACCCGAGGCACTGACACCTTCGGATGGGATTTCGTCAGCTCTGAGCTGGGTGAAACTCATGTGGAGTTTCTCTAAGTGACAGGCAGGCTAAACTGTAGGGTTTGCAGTGGATGGTATTTCCCCTTAAAGTCAGGACTCAAGAAATTCTCGCATGCTGGTGATTGCAGCTTTACAATGAAGGTTCAATGAATCTTTGCTGGTGTTAAATGGAAAAGAGGTTGTCAAGTGGGCTACGTCCAGGAATTTATGCAGTGCATTTTGTTTTCTGCTATGTGGCTTCTCATACGTTTTTGTTGTCCCCATGCGTTTTAAGGGCTCTGCTAGAGGAGACGCGGTGGGGATGGGAGCACAAGCCCTCCCGTCAGGCTCTCCCATGCAAGGTGTTGGTGCGTTGGTGCGAAACTGCTGTTGGGGCACGTTTACACAGCGGGCACAGAAGCAGGAGCGGGGTGGACGTGCGTTCCCGTCCGCAGCCACGGTGATCACCTCCGGCAGAGGAGCCGCAGCTACGTGGGTGGAAAACGGGCTTTGCTTGGTGGAGGTGAGTCACGTCACCAGGTGCTGTCGCATTCACAGGCCAAGCTCCACTTTGGAGGGGGAGCACTGGGTGAGGAGAACAACTAATGCAGGTGCAAGGCCACATTCAGACTGCTCATATCTGCAGGCTGATGCTGGAGCATGAGATTTTGGTCCCGTATGTGTCTCTTTTTAAAGCTATGTCTCTCTTTCTGACATCCTGGAAGGAAAATTTTTCGAAAGAGCATTAAAAATGGAGAAGTGCTGCAAAACACAGGCTTGCAAACATGTTCCAGCCGGGAGGTAGGAGTGGGATGCTGGGGCTGTTAGCAGCAGACAAGTCATGCTGCAAAACATTGCTGAGGTCTCATAGCGCCTGGTCCTGGTGCTGCTGGTGAGATGTGCCCAATTCTCTCTCTACCACCAGTTCACCAGCAAATGAGCCATATCCTCTGCTTCTTCCAGCTCCATCACCAGCTCTGTGTTGTGCATTATGGCCAACCACCGATTCTTTGTTTTTTTTTCCCAAAGAAACCGCCACTGTTTGTCTAGAAAAGAGACGCAAGCGTAGTAGGGCCAGAGTGGGAGGCGTAACTCTCTCCAGATGTGCAGTGTGAACGAGATGGCAATGAACTGTTCCCTGCATCTGCCAGGGACGGGAAGGTGTCTGGGCTTAAACCGCAGTGAGGGACATCTAAGTGCAGGAAAAGCTTTGAAGGGTGAGCAGGACAGAGTCACGGGACGCAGTTGCCCAGGAAGACTGGAATTTTGGCTGGTGGATATTTTTAGCACCGGGCTGGGCAATAAAATGTAATTTGACCCTGCCTTGGGGGATGAACTAGGAGACTGCTCAAGGTCCCTTATGGCCCTGTTTGCTGTATTGTGTCTATCTGCATGTGTCTGTGTAGCATTTCAAGGCTCTTTTTGAGGGCTTGTGGGTATCTGTTTCTGTGCGCACACGTGTGAGCAAGCGACAGGGACTTCAGGATGTGACCGGACATATATCAGAGTGCTTATCAGTAACCATATGCAGATAAGAGAGTTATAAAGCTCTCATTTCAGAGAAGAGAAAGGTTTCAAATGTGTTTCCACAAAAAGCAGAAGGACTGGCGGAAGTCCCACATTCCCATCCTCATTTTCCCAGGGTTTATCTCAGCTCCAGGACTGGTGGGACCCTGTCGAGAGCTGGTAGAACTCATGAGGGTGGGAGAACACCAAACCAAAAAGGGCCCAGGCACTCGTCCCACGTTGATGAGCTGAGGTGTCTTGGGGATGAGACTGTTCAGCGTCAAACCCTGGGGAGGGAGAAGCGGAGTGGCTGGCTGGAAACTGTGGGAGATGCGGGAGGCTCCCTAAGGCTTTCCTTGCAAAACTCAGCAGCAAAAATGTCTTGCCCTAGACCACAGAAACTTGTGACGTGACACAGCTTTTACCTACACATTTTTCAATCTGAGCTGCATTTTAGGAGCAAGTAATGTCAGAAAACAGCATTACCTCTTGTCTTCGGCTATTACTACAGCAGAGAATCTATTTCAGTTATCCTGTGCGGATATTTGGACAGTGTGTGTGAGCTCTGCTCCTCTGTGAGGCCGTACAGCTCGTCTCTGCTGCCAGCTCTGTGCAGAGGTGCTGGCGGAGCTGTTACAAAGCACTTTGGGATGGAAATCACAATCTATAATTGTAACATATCAGCCGCCTTAAACACAGAGAACACAAGAAGAAAAGAAAGAAATCTTTTTCTTCCTCCTGGGAGGAGCTCTTATCTGATTCCTGAAGATCATTTTAGTGCCTGTGCTATTTTTGTAGCTGGAAGTGCAGTCTGCAAAAGAGCAAGCAATGCTGAGAACCTACGAGAAATTCATTACGAAAGTAGGAGGCCAAAAGTTGAGCAGGGACGTGGAAAGCAAACAACTGCATGCTTTGCAGCCTCTAAATTTGATCTCCCTCTCTGAAGTCCTACCAGCCGTATGGCTCTTGAGCTCAGAGACAGCTGGGCTGGAGGAAATAGCCTTGACACAGAGGTCTGCTAGGCAAGATAAAGTTACTTGAGCATCTTTGCCCCATCGCTGTCTAACGTGTCACATTTGGAGTTCGCTATCGATTTCTAGGGCTTAGGATCCTTATGGCCACCAACCCGTAGTTCAGAATTAACTCCTGGCCTTTTGGGAAGTGATGGTGCTGAGCTGCAGAGTTCAACTTTCCTTCACGTTGCTGCTCCTGCTCTCCAGGTTGGCCATCTGTATATGCAGCTTCCCACCACTCCTGAAATGTCCGAGAGGCAGAACTCAGATAAATGGGCTGCTTTTTGCCGATTTTCCAAAACGGTGAGGGGTGCTACGATAAATGTGGGATACCAGGCTGTTTCATTCCTGTTCACTGAGAAGAAAAGGGGGTGAGCTGCCAATTTGGTTTTTTTTTTTCACACAGCATCTGAGAATCATGTGTTTGAAAATCTTGCAGAAGGTGGGATTTTTTTCCTTTTTTTTTTTTTTTCTTTTCCTTTTTGCAAGGCACAATCCAAAGCACCGATCTCTTGATGTATGGCTGCTGACAGGTGCCCATCTGGTCCCCTGGAAGCCCGTCTTTCATGTCTCTTCTCCTCGAGCGTGTGAGATGGGGTGAAGCAGCGTCAGGCTGGCGCGCATGCTCATGGCACGGCAGAGCATCTCTGCCAGGTGACTGCAGCCGAACAGGACGCGGGATGCAAGATTGCATCTCTCTCCAGACGGTTGTCATGCAACCGAGCCTGCTCATCCTTGCCGGTGTTGGAAACGTTGCTGTTTGCATTGCAGGGAAGGGCGAGACGAAAAATGCTGCTGATACAAAGGCAAGCATGTGTTCATCGTGCACGTGAATGCTGTGGCCTTGTCTCTGTTAGGAATGGGAGATCCGTGTGCCGTCAGCAGGGAAGAGGTTAAATTTTGATAGTGTTTCTATTAAGCCAGGAAATGTTTGACCTCTGTCTGTTCTTCCGACTGAATTCGGGAGATTATGACAAAGACTGTGTAGGCGTGTTCCCAGTATTTAGTTTCCAAAAGATGGAAATGTCATCTTTCTCGACCTTCAGCGGTTTTAGCAGCGGGAGCTGGAGTGCTGTGTTCTTGGCACCGGGGCCACAGTGAAGCTGGAGACCCCCGTTTCCTGCACCCCGCTTTCCTCCCGCTGGCTCTGCAGCCTCCTCGCTGCCCACGGCAGGGCAGGGGTTGCTGTAATTATGGCAGCGTGGAAGCCAGGACAGGAGGCAAGCCTTGCTGCATCTTGCTCCCCTGCTGAAAGGGATTTATGACATTTTGGGGGTCATGGAGAAGCCAAAGAGTGCGCATGCAATTTCCCTCCCTCTTTCTCTCTGTGTATATATAAATACATACGGATGCTGCTACTGCAGGCTTCTGAATGTATTAATATTTGTTTAGCCCTGGATTCATCCCACCCTAAATTCTCCTGAGGTGACTGGCTCCAGAGCACAGACATCCTCGGGCTCCCTCTGTTGTTGATGGAGCGAAGCACCTGCAGAAGGTGACCCAGCCCTCAGTTGAGCAGTTTGGTTAATTTGGTTCTCTCTTGTTCTATGCCAGCAAAGCATATGGAGGCAGCTGGAAAGGATCTGGACGTATGTGTCCTGTGTAGTGGGGAGCCTTGGCCAGACCCCACTACTCCAGGTGGTGCACAGAGACAGGGCAGGAAAGTGTCCGTGCTCAAGGGACCTTGTGACCTGGTGGTGCATCTACCCAAACAGGTGCAAAACCAAGAGCATCAGGTCAAGTTAGGATAGAAGCAGAGGGTTTCATGCTTGTCTGGGTCAGCTGGAGAAGACTGAGGCCCTGAAAGCACCTGTCCCATACTCCCAAGACCTTTGACAACCCCCCCACAGTAAACAAGAGTTGGAAGAAGGGGAGTGAGATGCCTTTGCAGAACGTTCTGGGGTAGCACCTCTGCAATGAGAAGCTGTCAGCCCAAGTCCAACAAGCCTGTGGTGGGCCCATCTTGCAGCCACTCAGGGAGGGGAGCTGGCATCTTGAGAGTGAGGAGAAATGAAACAGTGAGAAGAGATGAGAGATAGGGCAGGGCACACCTTGAGATGAAAGACGTGTGGTTTGTGTTTGAGGAGTTGTGACGTTCTGTAGAGAGGAGGATTTGTTTCTTCATTAACCTGGTGCCTGAACAAGTTTATCTTGAAGCACTGAACAAGTGTCATTAATGTTTCCTTTGAGCAAACAAGGCTCTTTGATAATGCCTACCCTCTTTTGACCCTTATTTTAATTTTGAATGCTACTAATTAACACAGATCATTCATTCAAACACTAAACTTGTTGTTCCTGCTAAATGCAAAGCAAATGCTTTGTGCTTAGGAGCAAAATGGGGGCAGGTTTCTGTAGGCAACTCCAAGGTTGCAGGACACCCTACGGAAACCAGGGACTGTTCTGTTCAAACAGGAGAATTTCCTCTCTGATCCTTGGGGAGTAGCTGGGAATAACATGTCTCATAGGAAAGTAAAGGGAGCTTTCAGCAGAGGACGTGTGGACAGCAATGCTAGGACTCAAGACCATCTAAACTCTTTCATTTTAAGTTTTCTTCTGAAATGTCTGGTTTTCAGCTCCCTTGGCAAGTGGTTTTGGTTGGTGCTGAAGGGCACAGTTTTGTTCAGATACCAACCCTCTCCTCGTCATTGCTTGCAGTGCTGACCAAGGATGGGCTGCCTCTTGTCAAAGGGAGTAACCCTCCACACTCAGAGGAAGGTAGGAAGGTTCACCTGCCCTGTCCACTCAGCCTGCTCTCTGGAGCAAACCTGCCCATCAACACCACCAAAAATCCTAGGACCTGTTGCTTTGACTCAATTTGTCTGAAATATGGGCAGAGAAGGGAGGGCTCCATTGGTGCCAGAAGGTCTCTGTGGCTGGGCTTTGGGGTGGAGGAAGGAGTTTTACTTATGTGAGACCAGAGGCCACGGTTTGCTCAAGTTTGTGGTGTTTTATCACTTGGAGAACTAATGGAGAGTGAGATCTCTTGATGTGAGAAGACCTCCCTGGTGCACCTGTAATGAGGCTGCTGGTGATGTAAAGCAGAATCTGGGCATTTACCCACACGTCCTACACAAGCTTAGAGGACAAAACAGGCTTCTGGGCACCAGCTTGGGACTCTTCCTGTACCATATGAGTAACTGCTGTGGCTAGGCAGACTGTGGCAAGGAGATAGAGGCTGGGGATTTGAAGGTAAAATTCTTCTTTTGGATATAGCGGCACAGCCCTTAGCACCTCCCAGCCATTGGGGTTAGTCAGGTGGTATCTGCAGACAGGGCTGAAGCCATGCTGTCAGCCTCTTATGGGACTGGAAGAAACTCTGCCAGGGCTTTAGTTTCCGCTTTGATGAATGGGGCTACCAGTCTCCCCTGCAGAGAGTCCTGGATCTCCACCACCAAAGTGCTTTTTATCTCAGGTCTCAGAGAGGCGTGTGGGCTCGCTCCAGCCCCTCATGAAGCACCTGTGCCCACTGCTCTCTCCCAAAATGCTTAGCAATTTCACCAGCTTTGGCCCATTTCCTGGAAAGAAGAAGCAAATGCAGCTTAGGAACATTGGCAGCACTATTGAATGACAGGATCCATCTATTTTGGTCGAATAATGACTGTACTATCTAACAGCCTGCCATCGCTGTGGTCTCGCAATATTTCTAGCACGAGCAAGGAGAGATAAAGCATCCACAGGGAGTGAATGTCGAGCCTGTAACAGCTTCCAGAGTAGGCCAGCAGATATAAATACGTCTTCCTAATTTCCACACACCAATGGCTTGGCGCAGCTAAACAAAACCTCATTTCTAGCTCCCATGAGAGTTTTTAGCACCCACGGAGCAATCCATTTCACACAGCTCCACGTCTGCTAGAAACTCAGCCTGGCTTTTGCCACGCCACCTCAGCCTGTAAGTCCTATGAGTCTGATTGTAAAGCAGCATAGTAAAGCAAGATAGTTTAAATGTTTCATTCAAGAGCTCCACCACATCAGAGGGCAGCAAATGAATCATGTACATTCCTTTATCTGATGGTGTGTTTGTGTAAAAGGAGCAACATGCAGTGAGGAGCTTGCTGTTGCAGGGAATTTGTGTTTACGTTAATCTCCAGCCCCCAGATTTTTTAAAAATGTTTTTTCCTCTGCCATTCCCTGTATGTAAAATCCTCATTGAGAGCTATTTAAAAACCATCGACATTTAAATAGTTTACAAACTGAAGCTGGGAGGCAGGAGGAAATGCATGATGGCAAAGGGATGCAGTGTTTAGGGAGCTGGTCTTACGGCTCTGCAAGAGAGCTTCCAAAGGTCTTTTGCGTTTGTTTTGTTTTAATGCAGAAACAAGGGTGCATATTAAATGTCCATGAGGGTACTCATACCTAAGGGCATCAGTGCCATATTACTGCTCCTGGTGGGAATTAATCAATTTATTATGCAGCAAGAAAATGCTTCTGGCCTTGAACTGTGCAAAGGTTTTGATGCAGAGAGGGTCCCAAATCTGCAACAACACTTCAGTATCCACTAAAGCCTTGAGACCAGGCTCTGAAATCCCATTAATTTACATGACTTGGCCAACTCCCGATCCCCACCCTGGTGTCTTCTTCCAAACATGTCCCGTCAAGAGCCTCCCATTATGGAGGCTCTTGTGCGTGAGATAACACATTTGGCCAAACCAAGCATTGCAAAGTTGGGGAATACCAGGAGTGACTTTGCTCAGGCAGCCCTAGTGTCCTTGCTGTGATCATGCTTTTCCCTAGGTCAGCCTGGGGTGACCTGTCTCCTATTCATAGCTTCCTTCTTTGGTCCTCCCACTGCACCCTACCCAAATCCAGGTTTTCCTTTCCTCCGTATACTTATGCTTTCCTGAGCAGAGTTAAAAAGGTAAAAAACCTCTCATCAAATTTGGGCAGAAGGATCATTCCTGCTAAAAAGACTCACTCATTTCTTACTGCTTGTCTCCTGCAGCAGGAAAGCCAAAGAGAAGACCATCAGAGTCCTTTAGGCTGGGCTAAAACAGGCAGTTTTCATAATCTTGTGTATGAAGCAGGTAAATCATTGTCTGCTGTGGCCAATAGTTTTCATCCCCACCTCAAGGACCTGCCATGTGCAGCTCCACCCAGGACAGGACACCCAGGACACAGGAAAACAGGGTCTGTGACTTGGAGGTGCAGCCTTATGGACCGAAAGCCTGATGGCACATCTCTGCGAGTTGCATAGATGGATGCCCATCTGTGCCCTGGCACGCACAGGCACCCTGGTTCTGCTGCAGCACCGATGCAATGGGCACAACAATGGACTCCTCTCCCTGATTGCCCTTGTCTCCCTCACAGATCCTTTGTATCTCATTCCCGTTAAATGTATGTGTAGCAGAGCATGTGCTCTGTTGGCAGCAGAAGACCAGAGATAGCTTCCAGCATGGGCATGGGGGTCTCACCTTCCTCTGTTGCCCCTTAATAACTGCAAATTTCTCCCAGGGTTATTCTCTTCCTCACCCATGCTGCAGCCAGGGGCAGAAGCCATGTGTAAATGTTGTGGTTATAAATGCTGTGGTTATAAATGCTGCTGCTGAGCACCGTGCTCTGGTATTCGACCACAAAGTGACTTGTGCAAAGTGGCAAGGGCAGGAATCCCCCAATGTGATCACAGCCCTGTGTCGGAGGAGAGCCTTTCTCCAGGCAACCCCTTGCCTCCCGGCTGATCACTAACCACCACTTAACAACATTTTTCTTCCTAACAAACACAACAGCAGCAGGAAGCTTCCAGTCCTGGAGGCTGCCTCCTTTTTGAGTGAGCCTGACACTGTGGCTACAACAGATGGTCTGGAATATCCCCTTTGATGGAGCAACCTCTCCTCCCCACAACTTACTTGGATGTTTTTGCAGCAGGGAGCCTCTGCTCCTGCATGACTGATGGAGGACAATCCTAGTCCTGTGCCCCTTTTCTGGAGGCGTCCCATGCACTCGCTTGGAGGGTAGTCCTACCACAATGAGCAATTCCCTTCCCAAGCCTTATGCCAGGCTCAACCTAGTTCTGGGAAAACCCTGTGGCTCGCACGTCACTAAGTGTTGGCCTGGAGCCTTTATTTGCAGGATGCTGAATACATCTGGCACTGTGTGCGTGGGTTTCGATTATGGTGGTGATAGTTTATCATCAGCTACTTAACCCTACCTTAGACTAGCACGTTCTGCTGCCCCAGGTTACTCTGTTCACTGGGGTTGCTGCAGGGAATAACAGCTTGTGCACGCAGACATCATTAAAGGCAACTCGTGTGTGTGGCAATATGCAATACCTGGGTTGCACTAATAGGTTGTGCCTATTATTAGCATTATTACAGTGATGCTCGAGGCTCCGGCTGGGATCAGCATGCTTGGTGCTGTGCAGGTACTCAGGAAAGAAATTTAGACACAACGTAAGCAGTAGACAGTTTGCAATGGGGTTTTCTGAGGGATTTGTGGCACAGGTGTCTGTGAGCTGTTCACTGCCCTACAGAGGTTTGGCTTGAGGTTCTTCTGTGCCAGGAAGGAGGTTATTCAAATGCCAATGCTGGAGTTGGCAGCAGGACAGAGTCTCTGTCTGCAGCTGTCGCAGGGGTCCTCACTCTCCTCTCTGGGCTGGGAAGGAGGGAGAAAGCAGAGATGCAGAGGAGACTCTCTCTGCTGGGAAGAGATCTTTTTGGTGGTGGGGCAGTATGGTGACTTGTTGGGCAGAACGGCTCAGTCAGAGCCCCTCAGGCTTCAGCCCTTTGAGGCCAGGCTGCAGGTTTGAAAGGAAATCAGGTAGAAAAAGGCATCGTGGAGCTCTTCCAGCGGTGGTGAAAAGGAGGTAGGGACAAGAGCAGCAGCAGTGAGGAGAAAAGAAGGAAGCAGTGAAAATGGAAAAAAAAAAAAAAAAAAAGCTAGGTTATTCTTGTGGACAGCTTTGGGGCGCTTGATTGTGTGAGGATCCAGCCAGAGACACGCCTCGGCAGATGCTCTGCACTGTGCTCTCCGGCCTCTGCTGGCTACAGCCATCTCAGCAATACCTCCTGCAAGAGGAGAATCTATTTCATCCCAGGCAACAGGTGATTCATCTCTCAGCCAGGCTCCTTGCGTGTCTCCCAGACACCTCACCGGGAGTGCGGATTCAGCAAGCCCTTTGATTCAGGTCAGCCCTGGCTCCTCCAAAGCCAAGTCAACTCTCAGGTCCTCACATCCAGCCGGCGACTCAAGAAATGTTGCAACAGCATGAGAGCAATGAGGGGTGAGGACACCAAGGAATGTGCTCAACACTGGATTGCTCTCTGCTGGGCTGGGGGAGGTGTTTATAAAAAAAGAGAACCAGCTTGGGCGAGAGCCCTTTGCTTGAAACAGGAGGGGAAGGAAACTTTGGAATATTGAAGAATATCATAGACTTTCTATTTGCCTCATAAACCAAAAAACAACCCTCTCCCACAGTGTTTCCACAGCCACGAGGATATAAACATACAAATTCCAAGGTTACTTCTGATGGATTTCTTCAGTGCTCAGAACAGGCTCTTTCCTTCCGGAGTCGAAGCTTTGCTAGGAAGGCTTGTTCCAGGAGGAGTGCCCTTAGCAGTGCTATTTATTGAGGCAAAGCCTTTTTTTTGCGATGAGCTATACTGAGCTGGAAAACACGGAGGCTTGTGATTTCAGGGACTAATCCACTTGTTCAGACTGTGGTGGGGAAAAGTAGATATTCAGGATGATTTCAACGGCTGGAGCAGCTGGGTTGCAAATAACCCATGTAGAACTGAGTCTAATTTTTCCCTGAACAGGATGCTCCTGCAGATGTGACAATTAATCACAGTGATCAGCATTTCTGTACAAACATTTCCAGATAAATTGAAATGATGAGTTCTTGCTCTTTCAAAAGCTTGAGTCAAAAATTCAATCTGGAGGCTTAACACTTAGTCAGTACTTCCCCAGAAACAGAGGATACTAAAAGACAGAAATTACGACATGGGAAATGTCTCCTGGACTTGCAGTCCGAAGGCTACAGCTGGGATTTCTTGGAAATATCTTTGCAGTTACCATGGCATTTATTGTGCCTATAAAAGGTCTTCCAGGTGATGCTTTTTGGCTTTAGAAGTACTAAGTACAGAGGGAAGTGAGTTAATTGGTTTTCTTTGAAAGGCGAAACGCAAGACGACCCAGGCTGATAAGGAATTGTAATGTTTCCACAAAGAGGTTGCCAGCTGAGCATCTCAAAACTCACTTATACCATGGGTGCCCTTGTGCAGTGCCTAAGCACTGAGTTCCAAATCTGCTGTTGGCAGATAGACAGAGAAAAAAAAAATGCTGCGGAAGTGGCTGTTTTTCTCTGCTTATCTCCATGAAATCTATCTCAGAAGGGGCTGGTGGACCTTCCCAAGGGCTATGGCTGCATAATGGGCCTGAGGCAGAGCATGAGCAGGCAGGGATGGGTGTAAGGAGTTGGCCATAGGGACAGATTCATACCTTTATGTGTTTACTGTTGTAATGAGCTGGTCAGTGCTGCTGGACTGTGTGCTCCTTGGCAGACTCCAGGTCGATGGCACCTGGATTAATACTGTCTACTTAGAGCAGACCTAGTCCTGGATCACCAGACCTGACTGCTCAAGCTGTGCTCCTCCGGTTCTCAGTCTTACACAGACACATATCCTGGGCTCTGCACTGAGCTCTTGACTTTCTGAGCCACCTCCAGTATGGGGTTTACCTGGGTCTGTTGGGATCCAGGGTGACTTGGAGTGCAACCAGCTTTGGGGGTTTTTGTTCTACTGTCTAATTTTGGGATGCTCCTTCTCCTGAGTGCCTTGAGGCTGTGTGGCTTTCAGGTGTGAGCTGTCTTGGCACAGTGGTCTTGCTATCAGCAGAGATTGATGATGTGGGGGAGAAAAGTAATGCAGAAATATCATTCCTGCAAGAGCTATCCTGGGATGTGGGAAAAAAAGTTAGTACTTTTATCTCTGTTTCTCTTATCTGAACCATCCCGGGCGGTCATGGAGTGTTTCCTGGAGTTCAGATTTTGCTGATCTTGGAGTGCTGCAGGTCCAGGCTATGAGGCAGCAAAGATACCGCCTTTGGTCTTGGGATCAATCCTCAATTCTGCTCCTGGATGGAGAAGAGACTGTTTTGCTTTGGGTTAGTTGGTTGCAGTCTTTGCCGCAGCCTCCTCCTCTGTCAGACACTGACCTGCCTGGGGAACACCACTGAGCGTGAAGGGGACAGAGAAAGACTTGGACCACTGCTGAGGAGTTTGCTCATCCAGACCACCCACTGCAGTCCATCAGTTTAATTTTGGAGGGATTGCCTCCCTCCAGGACTGATGATATCATGCAGCGATGTGTCACTCAGGCAGGTTAGGATTTATTACCATGCTGATCTCTCCAAGAGGCCGTGTTTTACGAGCCTGAGTCAGGGGAAGGGAGGAGTAAGGGAAGAAAAATTTCTCGTCTCCCTAGCCCATCCACAGGAACAAACAGCAAGGCAGGGGTAGGGGATCTGGATGTCGTGCTGAAGATGCCTCCTCAGCTGGGTCCCCACCTCCATAGCTGACATGGGAATCTGAGAAAAGGAAATTTGTGCCCAAAGTGCCTGCACTGTCCTGAACCTCTGGGCCACATCTGCAGCCTCACCTGCCATCAAGCCCTGCTCCTGAAGGGAAAAGGCATGCAGTCCTTGGGAGCACCTGTCGGTGTTGCAGATGTGGGATTTTATCCTGACTCTCAGCTTCTGAGAAGTGGAAGAGCTGTGGCTAATGGCACAAGAAACAGGCACCTTCTATTAACATTTTCCCTGTGCTATGTCCCTCTTGTGCTTTGGGATGCAGCAGATGAAGTGACATTTGCCTGGATAACCCTGGGTATAAAACAGACCAATGTGGGTGACTTCACATAGAGTGAAGAGAGCAGTAAATAATCCCTATACAAAAATGTGTTTAGTTTTTATGTTTTGTTTTTATTTTTCTTTACATGCCAATGTTTTTCTTTAGAAGCCAAATAATCACATCCATGCTTGGGATTTTCCATCCTGCTGAGAGCTATCAATTTTGATTAGCACATTAAGTGCATGCTGAAGTTAAAATTATCAGCAGTTAAAAGATGACCTGAATGATAAGATAAGATACAAAGCTTCCAAGCAAAAGCATCTTTCTGAATGAAATGAGATGGAGAAAAGTCTTGTTTTTCTCCCAGGGGCACGTGCAGGACTCTGCTCATATTTCTTGCTTCTTCCTTCTGCTGTCGCTTGTCTTCTTGTGGTGACCCTCACATCGTTTGGCTGCCACTGGACTCTCAATGGACCTTTTCACAGCCATTAATTGAATATTGACATGTGACAAATGCTTCATAGTGAAGCGATCCTGTCTTGACCCTCCACTGACTTAAAGGAGAGAATCTCAAGACATGAAATATCTCATTCCCAGAGCAAAGGTAATCCTTCTCGCTGGCAGAAAGGACTCTCGTGAGTAGTCTGCCAGGCTCCTGCATGAGGGCCAGGTCTTTCACTGCTGCCAGAGACATGGGAGGCCCTTTTGTGGCTTCTCTGGAGGTGAGAATGTGAAGAAGGGGCAATTACATCAAATTGCCTCAGCCCGTGTTAGCTGGGTTGGGCCCGTGGGCGATGTTGCTGAGCTGGCAGTGAGCAGCAGGTCACGCCACCACTTGCTCTTTGCTGGCCTCAGTTTTAACTTGTTCAATGCCCGTGGCTGGAAGCAAGAGGAGAGGGTTTTGCGGGCATGGCGCACGCCAGAGCTGCATCGCCTTTGTCTAGCCCCAGCGAGGCCATCCCTCTTCTTTGTGATTGCCACTGCTCAATTTCTGTAGCTCCAGATTTCCACTCTGAATGTCTTCAGCCCAAATCTCCAGCTGTGTGACGTCATTCTGCCTCTGCCAGTTAGGAGAGGCTCCAGTACTGGAAAATGTCTCTTCTTACAATACTTATGAGCTTCAACATCGGCACCTTTGTACTTTCTGTTGCATTAGCCGAGCAGATTGACTTTCTAACCTCTCACTCAAGACCAGATTTTCCCCTTTATTAGAGCTCTCCCCTGAAGCATTTGCAGCTTTTCATCTTTCTTTTTGAAGTGAGAACGCCAGGCATGGATATGTTTTTCCAACAGCAAATGGTAAATGGGCTGTTCTCCCTCTTGGCACCCCACACATATCCAGGACTTGTTTGCTCTCTAGATTTCAGCAAAAGGAGCTCAGGGGACACCACCAGTCACCAGCCAGGCCTATGTCTAGTGGTTTAGTGAAAATTAAACATTACTGCATTGGGTCTGGCTGGAATGAATTTAAGTCAACCCACCACAACTATTTAATTTTGGTGGGTCTGAGGCTGTGCTGTTTTCTGGTGATGATGATCAAAGAAACAGTTCTCCGATCTGTAGATACGACCTCTATTCCTCAACTGTTGATACTCAGAGTTGAACCACATTCCAATAAAAACCTTGTACTGACTTCAGTGGGAGAAGAGCCCAGCTGACAAGTTTGCGTCTGACAATGCCGTGGTAGGTTCGGCAATTACTGACCCCAAAGCGTCTCTCTTGGCTTATGGGCAATGATATAGATGGAGTCATGTCTGAAACTTGATTAATGAGAACATACACTACAGGAAAATGGTTTCAGCATTTGCAAGAAGACAGACAGCCTCAGGCATTTTGTGGCTTTTGACAGCTGCGAGCTATGAATGTCTGTTGTCTTTTTTTTTAAAAAAAAAACCCACTCTGCAGAATGAATACATTCAGCAAATGGAAAAAAAAAAGAAAGAAAAGAAAACATTACTCCCGGCTGGGGTGAGAAAAATCAAGTCTATCAGCGAGATTGTCTCGGTGACTAAAAGGCAGCTTCCTGGGTTTTGATGTTGGTGGGTTCATTCTCTGCATTCCTCCTTCCTTTCTTTAGATAGCTAGTCAAATTGGTTAAATTCTTCCCTTTAGGGGAGGATCTTCATTCAGGAAAGGCTTTTGGGCCATGCTGCAGAGGGAGAAATTGCAGCCAAATTCCCTTGTGAGCACAGTGCATGGACTGTGAGTAGGACAGTGAGTAGGCCACTTGCTGGTGAGCCCAGAGAGGTTGGTAGGAGTGAGATGCCCCTTTGATATCCAGAGGAAACATGAGGGAACAAAGTAGGAATATGAGAATACTGACCCAGATACACTGTGTGGAATGGGAAGGATGACTTCTGACTTTCCTCTGAAAGGAGGGGGTCCATGGTGTCTGCCCCTCAGCATCGTTGCTACTGGTTGACCACATAGCCAGATGTTGCTGCCCTGGTTGCACCAGGTTGCTGGTCTTCGCAGTCAGGAATTCAAGAAACATAATCCATGGGATGAAAATAGAGCTCTGGAGAACACAACACGTAGCGCATGGTGAATGTATTGTGCAGGTTGGAGCTGGCCAACAGATCGTGTATTTGGCATGTCTGCTTCAGAATTAATCATGTGTTTGAGTGATATCCTGATTGGGGATACTTTCCTGAGTTTGGGATATAAAATGCAACTCTAAGGAAGATTTCCTTAATCCAACAAATAAATCTGCTGCAGACGTATGAGTGTTTGCTGTTGTTTTTTGTGGAGCTCTTTATAGCTTTCAGATGGGACACTCCCAGCTTCCTCCAGAAATTTCACTTGCCGCGAGTTCAACTTTTGGTCAGCACTTAAAATCCACGAAGAATATCAAGATATTCAGGGCCCCAGATATAAAAGCCAAGAAGGACTAGCGATACTTACTAGTGATTACATTTGTTTCCTTTCCATAGGAAAGGATTGATTTCTGTGTTAAAAGGGGTGCATTTCTTACAGAGCAGGCAGTATGACGGATGACCGTACTAATAATATAGGATTTCTTCTCTAAGATGTGGGAATCGGCTAGAGACTCTCCTCCTCCTCCTCTTCCCTTAGAAAGGGGGAAATAAAGGCTAATTTATAAAGATAGACTGCAGTGCATGATGGCTAGCAGAACACATGACTGATCACTCTGTGCGTGGATATTATATTATATTAGGTCTCAATAATGGGTCCCTGAGGTCCCTTATGTCCCAGCCTGGGGACAGGTCCCTCCTCTGCAGTGATTTGCAGTGCCTCCTGCAGCCTCTGTATTTTTTTGTCAGCCGGACACTCCTCCTGAAAGTCTTTTTAGTTACTTGCCATTGACTTGCAAGACCAGATGCCTGCTTTCTCCAAGGTCTGTGGGACGTGCCTGTGGGTTCGAGAGGAGCGATCCCTTGACCCAGACAACACTTGTGGCAGCAAAACCTTTGCTGACTGCTCAGGTGCAGTGCAAGAAGAGAGGGGCCAGAAGCTCTGCACAGTAAGCAGGAGGCAGAGGAAAGCTGACAGGGCTAGGAGTGGGAGGCTGAGACCATAATTTTCTTCCTCTGATCTGCCTTGCTTGTAAATAGATATTTCCAGCACGTGAGACTGCTCTGCACACATGATGCATCAACTGTATGGCAGTTCCCCCAGGAGTGGGTTCAAAGTAAAGGCAATGCTTCATCAGAAAGCTAATTGAGGAACTGAGTCTGAAGTCTGATTGCGGAACAACCTGCTTTCTCCATCCTATTTGATTTCAATTTGGCTTGCCCGGAAAACTCAGATCTGTGCATCCACGTGCCAGCTATGTTCGTTTCCCTGTGGCACCACACAGCTTGTCGCAAACTATTGAGATGATGCTCACGGCTGCACTTTCTTGTTATCGTTTGGTTGCTCGTATTTAATATTTGTAATAACCTGTGTCGTGTTTCCTGCAGTTGCAGCCATGCATTTCACTGGCAAAAGCCAAAGTTGTTTAAAAGCAATTTTTTTTTTCCATTCTGGGACGGAGATTTTGCTGCTTATAAATCAATATGATGGCTTGCAGTGTTCTGGCAAGCTGGAGAAAGGAGATAAGAATGAAAGAAATGCTACATTTCTTGACCCAGTGGCTTATGCTCTGTGTGCTTCACTGTGGACATTTAACAATCACGATAGAAGGTCTTCTATGCCCCTTAAAATATCCACATCTTTAATGTAAATGAATCAGAACCATTTTTTCATGGTTGGGTCATGCGACTCCGGAGTCAGAGGGGATAACAGTGGGTATATTGTATGGATGGATGAAAAGAGAGAGCCCTGGTGCTGGAGCAGACACTTGGTACACAGAAAGATAATAAGGAGACAGCTAACTAGCCCCATGTGGTTTATTTCTGTGTTGCTTTTGGTTTCTTTTCTGAATGCCCCTGAAATGAGAGATGACATGTGCAGGTCAGTGGGGCGCTTAGCCCAGGGTTGCAAGCTGGCTCCGTTCTCAGTCCTGCTGCTACCTTGCTGGGTGATTTTAAGTACCTCTTCTCCCTCTTTGTTTCCCTCCTAGCTTTTCTCTCTCACCCAGCCATACCCTAAGTGCTTTGGGGCAGGGATCATCCATCTTTCTGTGGTTACTCGGTGTCTGGGATCATGGGCTTTTGCTCTCCGTTATTTTTGTAATATAATTGTTATGAGAGCCCTGAGTCATACAAGCACATGAATCGGGGAGGTGGATGGGGTTAAGACTGGTGCCTCTGCCTAAGGAGAAATGGGACAGGACTCACAGGCATCCTTCCTTACAGACCCGAAGCTACTTCGCCACCTCAAGATGGATTCACTGCTTACTGGTTAAGAATGGGCAGCCTGGGTTAGCTTTTGAGAGCTTCTCCATGGGGCCAGGATCTGCCCCTCTGACAGGATCTGGCAGTCACCACGTCACCACTTGCATCAGGGACACTGGGTCAGTACTTGGAGCTGTGGCCCAAACTCAGAAATGCAGTGGAGGGAAGGAACCCACCAGCATCTGGGTGGAGGTGACACTTGCAGGGCTTCTACTCCAAAGACAGCACGACCCTTTTGCCATGAGGAATGAAAATACATTAAAAAAAATATGAAATTCAGAAAAATGCCATTCTTGGAGGTGCAAGTGGTGAACCCCAGTGGTTCAGACAAAGTGGTTTCTGCTGTGCTCCCATCCCACATCCTAAGGGGTTGCTGACCTTCTGCTGTTCCCTGCGTGGCTTTCTATGCTTTCAGGAACTTTTTAGGACCCTTAAGAACAGCATAGCATTTTTTGCTCAAGGTCATGCTTTCAGTGCAACAGCAGGAGAAGCTGTGTAAATGAAAGGTTTACATAAACATGGGAAAGGTAGAGCCAGCCTGGAAAGGACTTTTTAAAAAATTTTCTCCTGGGCAGTTCACTTGCATTTCACAAAGCAGACTTGTCTGTGTCTGTGGTGATGAGTGTGGCAGGGCCAAATGCCTGGGACATCTGGGACCAACTCTTTATGCCAGGGATGGGTAAGAGGCTCTGAAGTACCCTGGTGGTATTACGGAGCTGCGTGTGAATTTTTACTCTGCCCTCCATGGATTTTGTGCTATCTCTGTGTGGTTGAGATGCACATGCAGCCCTCCAGCATACTGATGAGCCCGTGACATTAGTATTCAGTGCCAAAAACCGGAGCTGTTAGACGAGAAATAATGGTGTGAAGGGGAGAACTGATAAATGGTTAGGCTGTATTATAACACTGGCAGTGCTGACCCAGTTCCCTCGCAAAGCAGATTTACCAAGTACCAATTTAGAGCCTTAGCACCATAAATAAGTGACTGTAGAGGACACATGTGTTTTGGGTGCTGGGTTTGTCACTGAGGGATTTGCAGAGGGGGAAACATGATTGACAAGGGGCTAGAAAAATCATCAGGTCACAGGCTCCTCTGTGTGTCACGCACGTGGTGTCACGCACATGTGTGTCACCAACATGGTTTCTGTTAGAAGGGCACACAAGCACCCACCCCAGCTTGGCACAATACTTGGCACACAGGTAACTTAAAACTAGGCTCAGGTTTAGGTGCTTTAGTTGAAATGGGCCCTAACTACATGATCACATGTAGCACTTTGGGCTAAGAGTGCAAGGGGAGTCCTGGCAGCTTGATGCATTCCAGATGTTTCAGCTGAAGGTGGAATTGTCCTTCTGCCCTCTGGATTTGGGTTAAATCGCTGGGGCCGGGCTTGCCCAAGGTGTTGGGCAGAGGGGCAGGTGCAATGGACAGACCAAAGGTTTCTGTGCAGGAATGTCCTGCAGCTGTGGGAGCCACAAATAGAATTCATGGTAAATTAATGTAAACAAGTGAACAACTTTGCTCCGGTTTTGCTGTGTTTAACCTTTGCTGCAGTTGATGGTTTATCTAGACCTGTGGATAAACAAAAGAAAAGCCCAGAGGCTAAACCAATGTGGTGGTTTTTTGCCTCATTTTCAAACAGAGCTGATTTATGGCTGGCACAAAAATATGAGTGAGCGGTTATGCTTTTTAAAAATAAATTAAATACAACATTTGCAAGGAATGAAGCAAATGACCTAGCCAACTTTTTCTGAGCACTTTTTTTTCTGGGAACAATAGTGAGGAACAGACTCCGTTTTTATGATTAGCTGAAAATGGTTGCAAACATTGCCTTGACACGAGAGGCAAACGTGAAGTGTCATGAATTAGTATTTGCAAGACGGCATTTTGAGGTCTCTGAGCTCAGCAGACCCGTAATAAAATGAGGAGCAGTGATCATTACTTTTGTTTGCAAAGCTCTGGGTAGGTAGTGACTGGGGAGCAATCTAGTTGCTGTAGATGTAATTGGGGAGCAGGTGGGGTTTTTTTTTTCAATAGAGTGGATTCAATCCCTGTTGGTGAAGCAGGAGATGAAGAGAGGCGCACTGGTGATATCTATCACAGGCAGCAGACATCTTTGACAGTGATCTGCACTGCGGCAATTTTCTCTTGGCTGGGCGATTATTACTTGTCAGCGCCAACTGTTACCTGGAGGACCCCGGTTATCAATTACTTGAGGCTGCTCTCCCCAGCATCGATTATTTCACTAGCTCCCTGGAGAATCACTTGTGTCAACCATATGAGCCTTGGAGACCAACCTCTGGTGGGTGTTCATTGAGCCCTGGCCGGCATCAAGTCATCTACTGTGGCTTCCCAAGAGGTAGGAGGTTCCCACAGGTCACATTCAACCTTGTGATGTTTCTGGAAAGAGCCCTCACCCCTCCTGCCCACCAAAAGATGCTCGTGGCCGCCTCTTCTGGCTCTGTTTTCGAAACCAGGCGGGAGGAGGAGAGAACGACCATCCCACTGAACAGATGGCATGGAAGAGCTACGCCCTGGCCTTTGACAGCAAATACCAGACCCCATTGTTTTCCAGGGCCCTGAGAAAATAGATGGGTGACACAGGCAGCTGCAGAAAATGTTCTACAGACTGTGTTTGCACAATGGATTAAAAAAGAAAAAAAAGAAATAATAATAATAAAAAAAAGACTAGTTACTCATTTCCATTTAATGATGAGCAGTTCTTGCAGGGAGCAATGAGCCAGCAGAGAAGATGGTCTGGAAGCAGTAGATGCACATTGCAGCAAGATCTCTCGCTTCACTTTATTTTTAACCCAGGTTTTGCAGGAGCTCAGCACCTCCCTGTTGAGTGCTGCCTGCTCCTAATCAGTGTCCTCAGGCATAAAGGCAGAAGAAACGACCAATGCCACCAGGTGAAGTCATTCCCACTTCATTTTTGCAGAGGAGCTGAAAGCAAGGGGCTTGTTGATCTGCAAGCATGAAACATGATGGCTTTTGAGCATCCACAGCTCTTGTGCAGCTTCAGTTGAAGCAGTCAGAGTAGACATTTGGCTCTCGTTGTGCACAACTGCATGGTACCCATCTCCTTCTAGGTTGTCGGGGTGGCAAACACCAGATCTTCCAACTATTTAAACCACTCTGCCTTGTTGTGGCTGCAGTGGGTTTGGGGATGATGGTATAAACTGCTCTATCCACATGACGGATGCAGAATAAGCCAATGCCTGGGACCAGGTCCAAGGAGCAGACACCTGAAGGCAGCAAGTCTAGATAGGACGATTTCCAGTTTGCTTCAGACACCACAGTCAGCTTGTGTGTGTTTGGTTCCTTCTCAGTATAATGCAGCTCTTCAGAGCACAGAGAAAAATCTAACAACAGAGAGAAAACTTATGAAAAAGGGAAAAAAAGAGCAAAAAAGCAAAGCCTAGGGACCCTGTCTAACGAAAGAACAACAAACAAAAGCCAGAGAGGAAATGGGAGGCAGTGGATGGTATGTTACACAGTGTACAAGCCAACAAACAGTATTTGCAGGTCGTCCCTTCCTCTGAGCCTTGGGGAGGACATAGGTCCTTGGGTTCAATTACAGCAGTCCCTCTCACCCCAGCCTCTGTTATTTTGTCTCCAAATGCCCCGCAACAACACTGACCAAAATAGTTTGCTAAGTCTGACAAAAATCTTGATTTCCCAAGGTTTTGCCAAGCCTTGTTTCAAGTATAAAGTGCTCTGGTTGTTACTCCTCGACTCAGCGCTGACCTTCTGGATGCTCCGTCCCTCCCTGCTCCGATGGAGAGGTAGAAACATTCAGCATTAACAAGCTCACCACCAGCCCTTCAAAGCCATCTTCCTAGCTTATTATTTTTATTCCTTTTCCTGAATGCGCTGCCTTTAAGGCGACATTTTCTTGCGGTTCATAGTATTTCACACTTAATATTTCCTCGGGGGCTGGAGGGCTGTGGGAAGGGAGCAGCGGGGGAGTGCTGAAAGCAGCTTCTGAAGGGACGTCGTCAGCCTTTTTGGGCAGCCCCGCGGCAGGGAGGGCATGTTCTTGGCACACAGTGAGCGCGCTGGATTCCCACCCCGGTGCCAGGGATGTGGCACAGAGCAGATTCAGCTCCTTTGGACATTCTTCATTGTGGAGACGACAGCCTGAATTGTCTACAGTGAGGCAATGATCTCAATAAAGATAATTTCAGCTTTGCTGGGGTGGTTGAAAAGAGCTCACAGAGAACAAGAATGCTTATCGGTGAATAATTTTTTTGCAGTTCATTTCTGGGATCATTTATTTACTCGCTGAGCGTCAAGATTGGAGTTGCAAAGCGGAAGGCTCTGAGATGCGGTGGGTAAATCAGGGGAATAAACAGATATCCTCCCAGCTTTGAATTGCAGCTGATTATCCAGCTTGTTGCTATGCTTGCTCTCCCTGCAGTTTTCTTCTTATTTTCTTTTTCTCTTTTTTTTTTCTTCCATGGGATTTTGCTGATGGAGGAAACTACTGTCAGGCCATCTTGGATTTCGTACAGCCGTGCTGGCTCACACAGCAGTAACACAGATGGAGAGGACACTTTTGCTGCTGCACCGAGCGGGCCAGCCAGGTTTGTCTGGCAGTGCTGGAGATCTAATGAGACACTCTCAGCATAATCCCAGACCTAATGAAAGGCAGATGATCTGCTTCGGAGCGTGTGGTCTTTGATGCTAATGAGGCCAGGTATTAGGAGCTGTTGCACAGCGAGAGGCACCACTGCGGCGGTTGCCTGGTTTGCTGCTTTCACTGCTTTTTCAGCTTATTTCTGCCAAGGACACCGCTGCTTGTCCTGCGGTGGGTGAGGAGCTTCATGAAAGCTTCTTGTCAGCTTTCCGCATGACTTTCTTGGGTTTAGCCCAATTCCTTCTTCCTAGAAGGACATGAGGTGGAGAGAGAAGTATCTCCCGCACTCTGGCTGGAGCAGACATGAAGAATAGGGTACAGGTCCTGCCTGCTCCCAACCAAGCCTGATGCATACAAAGAAGTGAAGATATGACTTAAAAGGGAGTGACAAATACACAGCACTGAGGTCCTCATTGGCATCTGCCAGGCTTGTTCTTTCTTTTCTGTTCTTGGTATCACGGTAGTGTTCAAAGTCCAGACCTGGGAAATGGTGTGTCTTGTGTTGCTCAGACAAATTAGACCAACAGCTCTGCCCCAAAGAGCCAGCATCTTGGCTCAGATAGGGGAGCTGCGTGCAAGGCTTTGTGGATGTGGGACACCAAAGGGGGTAGAAAATTCTTCAGAAGTATGCAGGTAACTATGTGACTAACGAGCCTGAAGTCTGCTGAACAGCCTGGCACCCCTTATTGTAACAGTCTGTAAATCATTATCGGTATTTTTAGGTCCCTGATGAACCTAACAACCTGGCTAGGGGTGCCCAAGTCACTACTGAAAGTAGGAATTGCTGAAGCAACTTCTCAGAGCTGACTGTGTGGCTGGTGGAGAGGGACACATGACCAGAAGGTGATTTTTCTCTTCCCACAGTGGGTGTCCAGGTTAGGACAGACACATTACCTGCTAGAAAGGCTTGTCTCTGCCCTTAGATTGTGAAGGAACCTCAAAGACTTCAGTCATCTCTAAGTTGTGTGTCTAGTGTAAGCTTGTAAGTGGATAAAATTAGAGAGAATGAATCTTCCACATAGACACTGCTACAAGTTTTACCCTGTGTTTTTAAATAGTTTTGTAAGAATAACACTGGGGAATGACACAACCTAGGTCTGCAAGGCATTAGCACTCTCTGCATGCTGTACATTTCACGCTGAATGCTGTTAGCAGCAGAGAAAAGGCCAAGGCAGACCTTCAGATCTATGCTCAGTTTTGGGAAAAAATCTGGATCTGGAGGAGGATCTGAAGTTTCCTTCTGGCCTCTATCTTTACAAGCAACCAAACCACCCTGTCCAGAATTGCTGAGTCTTTCAATAGTTTCCTAACGATTTCAATCCAGCTGCTGCAGCCTTGGGTCCATCTCAACTCTGGAGAAGCTCCAGACAAGTCATTCTGCTCTCTTGCTGCTCCATGAATATTCAACACACAGCAGCTGTGCAGGGCTCTCCTAGACCTGAGCTTCTGTAGGCTCTGCAGAGCCACCTTGGATTAACTAGAAAACCATGTATCCTCAGGTATAGCCCTGGATTGTGCCTGCAAAATGGACATGGTACCCAATGCCCATGCAAAGATAGAAGGCAGAATGGCTCCAGCAATGTTAGCATCTGCTGTGGGAGATGCTGCATGTAGGGAATGGCCACCTGATCAGATGCCTTCCCTGGTCACCACCCTTCACCTGAGCGATGGTAACTGCATGTTTCACTCGTCCTATGCCCAAGTAAAACACTTATATTTAAGCTGCTGGCATGAATTAATTTCACTTTGCAGGCAGAACTCACCTTAACTATGCCCTTGGAGGATCCAAGTGCTGCCCATCTTATTCCCAAGTGTTTATATGTACCATGAACCCTGGGGACAGTGCATGGAAGTTTTGACCTGGAAGCCCACACACCAGTCCTGGTAAGCAGTATCTTTCAGGCAGGTTTTTTCTCTGGTGTCTCCGCTCTTTTCATGGGCGCAGTTTTGCATCATCTTGAAAATGTTTCTCTCCCTGTTTTTGCCGGTGCTACATACAGCTTTTTGGTTTTCTTTGCTGCTGCAAGGGATCTTGCCCTCCACACCAGGAGAGGTTGCACAAGTCCTGAGTGTTGCTTGTAGCTGAGCCATCCCATGTGGCGAGAGAGTGACGCAGAAGTGCAGGTGTTTTGGTGTTTTCTATTGGTATTAGTAAATCCTGGCTGGGGAATCTCATATTTTTTCCAAGTGCTACAGGCTGACAGGAGGTGGGAAAAGCCTGGAGGGAAGGAAAAGATGTGTGAGTGTCCTTGTGAAAGGCCAGCAAGGATTGGAGGGGGAATAGCTGGGGAAGGTGAGTGGCTGTGCTGCAGCTGGAGTGTGTCCAGGTGAGGAGACAGGACAGGTTTGCTGATTTATTGGGCTCTGAGAGGAAGGTCTGCAACACTGGTGCTTTGCCTTAGGCAAGAAACCTCACAGCCCTGGGCTGCTGCGCCGGCAGATGTGTTGGGTAACACCTATACACACAAATGCGTGCTCGCACACACACAAATTCTTCTTTAGCTTTTGAGCTCTAGTGTAGGATCACAAAAGTTCTCTGTTCTTACAGTCATGGGGTAAAGGACTTAATGGCATAAGACGGCTGTCCTGAGAAGCAAAGGAGATAACATAAGAGTGAATTTGCTGTCTGTCCCTGGAGTTATGAAGCACAACCATAACTGTGCCTGTAACTTTAGACCAAGGAAATTACAGTGTGCTTCCACATGCTTTAAATCTAGGTCTGGTCCTCTGTGTATAACCAGGGTTGAATCCTTCTCCTTGCTGTTTTCCTTTAATTTAATATTCCTTGCAATAGACTGTTCCTCTTAATGTGCCTAATGTAAAACACGCTCGTTTGCTGACTGTGGCAGGAGTCTCTGGCTCAGGCTACCCTGCACGTCGCCGTGGAGTCTAATGCTGGGGAGTGTAATGACTCAAAGAAGTTTGACACTGAAATGACATGTTGGGAGTATTTACTGGGCAGAGTAAGGGAGATGCATTATTTTGTTGTAAATGATTATATCTGGGCTGGCTCAAAATGTAGAATAATGCTTGCTATTAGACTAGATGCTGGAGTATGCTAATTTTTAGGACACAAAAGTGGATCCTTTCCTAGATGGCTGCATTTGCAGACTATATTTGAATAAAGTTAAAGCAAGTCTGCCCTGTGCTGAAAGCCCTGGCCAATGACTCTTCCAAACATAGGCTTGCGACCCCAAGCAGCCTCTGTACGACCTACAAGGGAGCACAACAGGATTCTGCTGGCAGAAGCTGGGGTTCCTCCTGGAAATGGGTTGCAAGCTGGGTCCCCAGGGCAGAGGATGGCCTTGGGAAGGGGTGGAACGAATTCATCTGTCATTGTCACTTTTTAATTGTTTTCTGTGTTGTACTGCTGATTTTTTAATAGGACATGATCCAAAACATGTCTCTTTGCTGTGGGTGGCATGTGTCCCTGGTCCCCAACTGTCTCTGCGCAGACTGATGGGGAGGTGACTGCCTGGGGACAGGCTGCCTTGTAGGGACATGTCAGAAATCTCCACCCTTGACTTGTGCTGAGCAGGAAAAACGTCCCCTGATTCTGACTGGCAATGAGGGACACAGCCCCTTAGACTGTGATTTCACAACTACATTAACACTCTCTTAAAGACCTTCTTTCCAGCCACTCACTTCTGCCTTTTTTTGTTCTAGTTGATTATGGAGATCTTCCAGGTGACAAAACCTCTTTTTTCTTCTTCTTTTTGTTTTTCTTTTTTCCTTCTAAATGAGGCTTTCTCCCCAAACCATATCCTTTCCCTGAGCAGACCTGCATGACCAGATGCCCTGCAGTGAGCAGAGCTGGTGGGCAGGGGTGGGGGACTCAGCTGAAAGCATCCCTGCCACTGCACGCGAGACCTCAGCTTCAACACCCTCCTTTCCTTCCTATCCATGGCAGAGCCGAGTGATTCTCAGCCATCCCTGCAAGGAGCTCGTCAGTCTCCAGAGCTCGAGTTTGTGATCAATGCAGCTGGATGAAGCCACAGTCTGAATGAGGAGAGGCTGTACAGCCACATGCACGCTGGCAGTGCCAGTCATGAGGGTGGCACTGCAGACCTGTAGCATCCCACAGAAAGAAAGGTGAGCTTAAGAGTCTCATGAGACTTTCAATTAACACAGGACCTTTTTACTCCCCTTTGTTTTTCAACCTCCGAGGTAGATTTAGTTCAAGTTTTCCAATTTTCTTTCCGACAATGTGCTTCTCCTAACAATTCATGTAACTCCAGGATTAAGAGATTTAAGATATGCACTGAATCCCTCTCCTCGCCAAAACCTGGTTTGATGAAGCAAGACAGGGACTGGCAAGGACACAAGCACAAATTCCCAGCCTCAGAGATGCTGCTGCTGAGGCTGATTCACTTTTCAGCCAGGGCAGGAGATGGTAAGACAGCGTTTGCCCAGCGGGTCCCCTTCTTTCCAGTTTATCAGGGTGGCTCCCTTCAGCCAAAACACACGTAGGGATTTCCAGGGACTGATGGTAATGCTTCCTAATCCCCTCAGCTCTGCACCCAGCACGGTGTGTGCCACGCAGGGATGTGTTTGTGAGTGTCCCAGCCCCGGCAGGCAGCTGACTTCAAAGAGCACATGAAGCTTATTCAGGTCAGCAAGGAACCAACGTGCTGCTACCCCAGCACGCTCTTATTAGGGAAACTGATACCCTGTTAATTATATCCTCATCTTGTCAGCCTGTCTCTGCTCCAGCACCCTTCCCCTCCTGCCTGCCAGGCATTTCCAATTGGCAAGGAGACTGGGTCGTTTGCTGCTCGCTCATCAAGTATTCACCTCCTTGTTAACTGCCTGACAGCTCGTCTCTTTGCTCCCTGGCTCCTTGTCCCTTTCCTGTCTGTCTGTCTGTCTCTGATGGAGGTCTCCTCTCCCTCCGGGAGGCACCCAACGGGTGTCTCCCAGCACCCAGCAATCCTGCCCTGCGCATAGACTGGCTGTGCAGTGTGTGGCCGCTCTCTCCTGCTTTCATTCTCATTTTTCTCCTACTCCTGAAGGTTGTGATAGAAGAAATATTTGCCTTTATTTTGCTCAGATTGTATAACTGCATGTAGTGGTGATGGGGCGGGAGAGGAGTTTTTTAGAAGGTCAGCCTTTCCTTAAGTCTGAAACAGAAACTCTAATTTGTGTAGCAGGTTGGGGAGACTGCTGGATTTCACCTCATTTTATGGGAAAAGACTGGGGCTGTGAGCTACAAGGGGAGCAGCTACTGGAGCAATCACACACCAACACAGTCTTCCACCCACACAGCTGGGAGTGGCAGAGCAGGGGTGTCCCTGTGTCCCTTTTCTCCAGTGGTATGTGCAAGCCTGAGATCACCCAACACTCTCTGAGCAATCAGAAGAAATACCAGCACAGATACACAGGGACCAATGTGCTCCCATGGGAAGATCCTCCTGATCTGAGATGTTTAAGGCTTGTCAGCAGAGCCCTGGAAGCTGTGCTGCTAGCTTTGGTGGGTTGACGGGCAGTTCTCCAGCCCTGGGGGGTTTAAAAGTCCCCCAAATGTGCCCTTATCTGGTGCAGCAGGAGTAAGGGGAAAGCAAGCCACTATCTCACTGATCCCTGCTGGGATGACTCCCATCATTTTTTGCTTTGATATTCTCATGCTGGAACAGTCCTGGCTTCTCCGGTCTCGCTTTTCGCACAGCCCGACTGGGACTTAAGCCACATGTTTTCCAGAAAGGGTTGGAGAACCTTATCAATCTGCTATTATTATTTTCTTTCTCCTTCCCCTTTGAATTCCAGTCAGCTGCTGACTGTGAAAACACAACAAGAGGCTCAAATCAGTCAGCCCTCAGCACACTCGAATTGGCACCAGTTTGTTTGGTTTGGGGCTAAAGCCGGAGAAAAGCTGGGGCTTTGAGATGCTATTGGTATCACCTGGGAAAATACACATGCCTTTCATCTCGCCTCGTCCCCCGTGGTCAGGAGGGCTCTCTGCCCCCAGCTGTGCTCCCAGCCCCCTTCTCCTCTTTATCGGCAGCGGGATCCTCGCTGTGCCCGGGGACAGGCACTTAGCGGTGGCCATATGACATGGAGTGAAAGTCTCAAGGGAACAGATGTTTCTCTTTCAAGGAGTGTGGGGGCTGGGAGGAGATGGGAGTGTTGGACAAGGCATCAAGTACCTTTCAGGCTTTCAAAAATCAATGCTGGAAGCTGTTTCTCTTGGTCATGGCGCTGAGATGCTGGTCACACGTAACTCCTGGCAATGCTTCAAAAGAGGAACATAAGAACGGTAACGCAGCATCTCTTTTATTTATTTATTTATTTATTTATTTTCCCTGCAGAAATAATGTGTCCACAGACACAGAGGTACTAGGCAGAGCTCCTTGGGTAAATATCTTTTAAGGTCGTGAAAATTTTCATGCAGCTTTCTAAGCCCGTAAAAATGGTGGTACTCTCCGACTTTTAAGAACTGAGAGCCAAACTCCTCATGCTGGAATTGGGTCCGCTATCCCCACACACCAGCCCCAGTGACACAACTGATTTTCTTCTGCACCCTCAGATCCCTTGCTGGAAGATGATGGGAACAAGTATTTGCATGAAGCTTAGGGGATCACATCAGATATTCCTCTGCTCAGTGCTGCCTTTTCTGCATACAGTGACAAACATTTCTCTCCTGCTCCCTCAAGCCCTCAACTTTTTCAGGTTCCTTCATCTTCTTTCACTGAACCTTTTCGTGCTTTTTCCTTTGTTTCATCCAGGATAGCATCAGTTTTCAGGGGACAGATATGCTGCAGATCAGAGATTTGCCTTTACTGGTTCCTTGCATCCTGCACACACCACTGCTACACAGTGATATGAGTTCAGCCCAGCAACCTTGGATTTGAAAAAGGAGATTTCAGCTACAGAGCAACATCCCACGTTCTCCATCTGAATTTATCAAACTGAGGGATGCAATGGCCCCTCCAAAGAGGGCACTAAATGTTTATACAAACCTTGTTGCCCAGCTGCAAGCTCAGATCTTTCACCCACAGCTCTGGCATTGCAGCCTTGAAGGTGTGACCCCACGGGACACCGGGCACCTCCCAACGACGATGCTCCGGCAGTGCTGTCAACTGTGTGTGGCTCCTCACCTTCAAACACACCCTCAGCTGAGCTGTGGAATGGGGAGCTGGATCTGACCCTGGGGTTTGAACATTGCAGAAATGAAGGAGTTTGTCAATAGGTTCTGGTCTGCTTTTCGAGTTAAGGATATTGGTCCTCAGGTTCTGTTTCTCCCATTTAGCCAAAACCCAGTTACACGCAATTTGTTCTCTTGTCACTTTTTTTCATCATTCCTGATACTGTTCCCTACAGGCCTTAAATAAGAATTCTACCTTCTTTACTATCAGGGTGGTGAGACACTGCACCAGGTTTCTCAGAGAATTCGTGGGTGTCCCTTCCCTGGGAGTGTTCAAGGCCAGGTTGGATGGGGCTTTGAGCAATCTGGTCTGGTGGGAGGTGTCCTTGTCCGTGACAGCAAGGTTGGAACTAGATGTTGCTTTCCAACCCAAACCATTCTATGATTCTATGACATTACAGTCAAAATGCCTGGCACAAGTGTCTCCTAAGTTTCACATATGACTGAGACCAAAATGTGTTTAATATATGCTTGCCAGCAAATGAATTTGGGATTTCTTTGCTTTGCTTATTATCTCTCTTTTATGTTAGATTCAGTGGAAGTGCTTGCAAAAGGCATTGCTTAGACAGTCAGATTGTGCTGTGTGAGTCACAGTTTAAGGACCACTATTTATCTCACAGCAGACAGCAGGATTGTCAGCGCTTCCCACCTGGCCATGGAGCATGCTGATGGGTGCCGGTGGTCTGGGTTGGCTTTAGAAACGCAGAGCTTTGGGTCAACCCACCAGGTCTGGATGGCAAGGTGCAGGATTTGGCCACGGTGTTTAGCAGGTGCCTGTAGAGCAGGACAGCTTTTGACTGGAGACCTGTTTGGTTTCAAACCACTTGTCTGAGGAAGAAGGCTAAGAGGACAGATGTACTGAAAGAATCAACCTCAGAGGTGTATTTTGGGGTCATCTTCATCTGGTTGAAAACTGTGTTTTACAGTAATTTATCCCACATGGTTCGATACTTTGAGTTCAGACCTCTTGTAGGAACATGAGAGCCCAGGTGGAAGTGGAAGGAGTTCCTTGTGCCGTGATGTAGGATAGGGCCTGACCCAGGTGCTACAACACTGCAGGGCTGCAGACAGAAGCCAAACTTCATTCACTAGAAAATTAAGGAGCAGCAAAGTTCTTTTCTGGACCCAGGTGAATGTGAGAGCAGTAGCCTCCCCCAGAGAGTGGCGGGGGTGCCCTTGAGCTTCCTCTCCCAGCAGCTCTTTCCCTTTCCCACCGTGACACTGCATCTCCCATCCAGCTGCTCTGGTTGGGAGCGTTGGATGGGCTCCTGCTCAGGTCATGCTGCCTTTTTATTTAGCTTGCTTCCCCCCTTCCAGGCTTTCTGCAAAGCTCTCTGAGGAGGCTACAAAGATGTGAAAGTGAAAGTGTGTTACGTGAACACCACAGCTCAAAAGCAAGGCTGGCTCTTGCTGGTGGAGCAGGTTTGGGAAGCAGCAGCCATATCATGTATTTCTGCAGGACTGGATGAGTGGGGCTGAGGTCAGCTGGCAGGAGCAGGATGTTTGCTTGGACATGGGGCTCTGTGGAGCATCTCAGAGTTTTGATCTGATGGTGCTCTGGGTCTAAAAGATCATGAATGGAGCAACATTTAGCTTGTGCAACTGATACAAAACCCGAGCATTTTAAAATTATTGAGCTATCTGTTTTACGTTCCCTTTATTTTGTCTTCTTTAGGTTTTCAGGATTTGGTTCCCAAATTTATAGGTACAGAAGAAGCTGAGGTGCAAAGCAGAATGATTTCAAGGTAAAAGGCAAAGCAAGTGGATTAAATTTTGGCCCTGCTTCATTGGTCTGTGATGCAACAAACACTCTTTTAAGCAACATTTGCTTTCAATTATCACCACAAAAACCTAGCTCAGGAAGTGAAGATTAATATGGAGATGATCTGACATCTCTCCTTATGTGGTCTATCATCATAGACCATGTGGCAGAGGTGAAATGCCTCCCAAGGACTCCCAGGGCATGGCAAGGCTGCTGTCCCCAGGAAAGGGTGAGGAACCGGGCACTGACAGGGGGACTTGCTTCAGACCACCATATAAATTCATGAAGAAATCTAAAAGGGACCTTGACTTGAGGAGCAGAAACTCCGCATTTGCAGCATAACCCAGTACTGCCCAGCTGGGGAAATTGTAAGGTCAGTCAGGAGAAAATGGCCCAGAGTTTCTGCTCACCTCCAGCCTTTGGTGGTGGATTATTTTTCTGTGCAAGAGAGATGATTGGTTGTGACCTATGTGAGAGAAAGGGAGGGCTTTGCAGAGAGTGTGTCCCAGCCACTCTGCCTGGTGTGCAATTGAACCTGCTAATGCAGGCCGAACTTAAGGGTTTCAAAGCCTGCCTCAAGACCTTGAAGAACTCTTTCAATTCCCATTCTGTCCACAGGGCATTGCTGACTTCCCGCACAGTGCCTAGTCCCATGCAGCCTTTTTACTGTCCCCAAGCCTCACTAACAACATGGTAACAGCAAGTGAGTTTGCTGGTGGTAGGCTTACTTGGAGGGAAAAAGCCCCTCGGGAGAAGACTTTTGCTTCCCACCACCCTCTTCCGGAAATCAGTACGAAGAAAAGAGAGAGCGAGATGATCCAGTTGGTCTTTCATCCCTAACGAGAGTCTCCTAATGAGAGTCTTCTCCTTCTGCAATGGAGTTGTGCCATTGTTCCTCTCTATATTGTTGTAGTAGAGCAAAGGAGGAGGGGGGAAAGGATCATTTAGCAAGTGAAAGGCACCTCTTGTATGGGGCTACATGCATGACACAGTTCAGCTGGGGTGAGCAACCAGCTCCTGCCAAGCCGTAATGTATGAGGCAGAAAGGTCAAAAGTTCTCCTTTACAACTGGCAAGAAAGAAGAAGGCAGGCAGTGGTCACTTAATTTGTGGGTTTTTCCCTCTACTCGTCAAGAGGAGTTTGGGCTGTGGTGATGGATGAGTCGTCAATTAAAGTCGGACTCCTGGTCTTTTGTTTTGGTTCCTAAGGGGCCCAATTCAAGCCCCGGACAAGTCGATGGGAGTCCATCCACTGATGCCAGCAGGTCTTGGATTGGGACTGTGAAGGCAATAGAGCAACTGGTTAAACAGCCTGCCTTTCGCCATGCTCGATGTTGTGCTTCTTGGCTCCCCAGTTGCTGCTGTTGTCAGGCAGGGTAATTCCAGAGCTGGGTCTTGCTAACATTTGCCACCAATTGCTTTCCCTGGTCCCTCTCCATGCAGCTGTTTTGATGTGCAGCGAGAGCAAGCAGCAAGCTGTGTAGTGCAGCAGCTCCTCGCTCGTGCCTTCATGCTTATCTGACCACATATACTGTTAATATTTCCTCTAAGGCACTCAGTTCCCATGATAACACGGCTTTATCAGCAAAAAGCCTTTAAACATTTTGCTGGGGGAAGGAACATTTCTATGGTTTTATTGCAATAGATATGACCCCTAATGGTTTGATCCTGTGGGGCCTGCTCTCCAAAATCAGCTCATATGGTCCTAGCCAAGCACAGGTTGTTTGGTACCCCCATTCTTTGGGATGCATTGTCCCATGTTCCTCATTGCAGACACTGGCCTAGGAAAACGATGTCAGATCTGCAGACATGAAGACTCAGTTTGAATGTGAAGTGAGTACTGACTTCAGCAAAGCCTTCCTGCTCTTGCCTGACAGGGTGTCCTTGCTCTTAGATGGTTATAACAGTTTTTTTCCATGTGGGAGTGAGACCTCGGTGTGTGCACCAGACACTTCCGCCTCCTGGGTCCTGGTGCCCAGGTAGGCAAGCTGGAGGGATGCTCAAGTGTGCTCTGCCCTCGACCAGATCTGGATCCTCTGGATCCTCTGGGATCTGGAACCCCGAACATGTGAAAGTCACCACCTCTAAAGCCTGGAGTTATTGTCTCTTGAGGTCTGGGTTTAGTTTAGAGGAAAGTAAAGATAACATGAACTTTCTCCTTTGTTCCTGTGTGACAGCCCCAGCTGGGGTGAACGTGCTTCTAGACACATGAGCATGGCCAAGTGGTTCCCTCCATGAAAGCGTATAATTAGGACACTGAACACATTTTCCACTGTCACTGGCCTTGGCTGGCCTGAGTAAGAACATTTCACTCTAAAAGAGATGCACAGGCTGTTTTCTTTATGTCACACAGGCTGTGTGAAGATTGCTGCTCCCCAGTCTGGATGGAGAGGTTGGAGACTATGGGATTTTCTTGGAGCACTGGCTGGAAAGCCTTCATTGTCTGGTTGGAGCATGCAGACACTGTCACATGCCTGAAGACTCGCAGACTGGATGGTATGTATTGGCCTGGGATGAACAGACGCTAATCTTGACTCCTGCATGTCTCCTTGGAGAGTTTCTCCACTCTCTGCTCTTTGCTGGCCCTCATCGGGACCCTCTTTCTTATGGGAGTGGAACAGAAGCTGATTTTGTGTTTTTGAATCAGTGACACTTATGGGGAGGACACAGTTGTGACTTCCATTGAATGGGTAGTTTGGCATTTTGGTTTGGAATGAACAAAAGCGTTCTGGAGCTCAGCAGTCTAAAATGCTTTAGATAATAAATAAATACATAGAATAAATATTAAAAAGAACTGGAAATTCCATGTTGCTCCTATGGCCAAGCTGGCATTTGTAGTTCTCATGTCTATGACATGGTTCTTTCTGGAATACTGCAGTTCCATGAGAATATTCTAATAGCAGTAAATGCATGTGCATATGTTTTTTATGTAAAGGACTGGATGGAGTCCCAGAAATGTATTTTCCAGGGTCCTGCTTCTTAATGCCTGGGACCATGTTCAAGAGGTCAGAGGAGCCCAGATCTTCTGATCAGACCATGGCCAGAAGAGTCCTGGAAGACTCTTTAGCCTTGAGGACTGTTCAAGTTATGAGTGTTGTTTTTGGATGATGGCAAAGGTTTAATAAATGCTGCAGCTGTAGAAAGCTCCCTCACCGGAGAGTATAACTCTCCATGTCAATATATGATTTACATTTCCAGCCTGCATGTATCCAGCCTGTATGACTCAGTCAATGGGGTGGGCAGATCCAGCGCTTACTTTGGCAGAATAGTTCCTCAAGTCTTGTTTAATTAGAACTCAGACCAGCTTCCTGGAGATTGTGGGAACCTCATTAGCAGCACAAATAGAAACTTGAAGAGGCCAACTCAGTGGGAAAAGATTGCTTGCTAAGAACTTTACTTACCAAGAACTTAACCTCTTCAAGTGTCGTGTCTCTTAGGTACAGCAGAAGGAATGGCTGGAATACAAGGTTTCTTACAATCTTCCAAGTGTTGGAGTTTTGGCATTTTTTTTTCAACATGAATTACAACCTCTCAAAATAGTAGACAAAATCTTTTCAGTGCAACAGTCTCCAGTTATTCTTAGGTGTCCTCTCTTGAATTAGTTTTAATTCTTAGTGTCTATCTTGATGCTCTTCTACTATTTGGGGACACTGATTGCTGATTTGCTATTTTCATCTCACTTGGCAATGTTACCTTATATTTTAATATATGTTGATCTGCAACAAATACAGTTTTTTAATATTTATAATGTAATAACAGTATTTTAGACACTTCACTTTCATATAGAAGTCACCTAGTGATTCATATAGAAGTTCACCTGGTATCAGGTGATAACCCACCTATTCTGTCTTGAGAAGGATTTAAAGATCTCTTCCTAAGAAGGCTAAGGTGACAAGTGCTGTCTGCCTGTCTGCTTCAGGACTGGTATTTAAGGGAGCTACAAAATACAATTAGAGTGCTTGAATCATTGCTCAGTAAATACATGTGCTTCTGTGTGTTTTCGAGAACTGGATGGAGTCTCAGGGCTATGTTTTGCAGTTGTTCTCTCGAATTTTGGAGCTATGCCAAAGAGGCTAAAGGGATCCGGAGCTGTTGATCAGAACAAACCCAGAAGAGTCCTGGAAAAGCTGCTGATTGTTCATTTCCTATCCCCATCCTAGACTTATGCTGGCAACGTTGCCATTTACTTCAGAGGAGAAATATGTGTTGGTCTATAAAAAAAAGAAATCCATGTTTTTTTCTCCCCTAAAGATATGATTATCCTTCCGCTTCTTTGGCCTCATTAGACACAGAGAGAGAAAAACAGGATGCCGATACCTACCTACGACTACGGCATTATTTACAAAGCCATGAGGATGAATGAGGTTGGTGGTTTTTATTTTTTTTTTGTTGTTAATTAAATGCATCCCACCCAATCAGGAAAGAAATCAAATCTCCAGTTAAAAGAAAGGAAGATCAAATAAACATACTATATGTTTTGAAAGACAATATTGTCAGTGGGAGGGCGATGGATCTAGGGAAGAGAGACCAAGCAGTCTTTCTAGAGGAAAATACTTTTCGCAGGCAATTCTTGCAAGACATGAAAAAGGCTTTCTACTGCAATTTTCTCTTCTGGAATTATCTCAAGCTGAAAGACCTTTGGTTTCATATTGATGAAAGACAAAGCACAGAGGCAAATATCTCAAATCCCTGCCATTACTGTGCTGTGGAAATAATCCTGGTTTGCTGAATTGTTTTGAATCTTTCCTACTGCTGCCAATAAATGCAACTTCTTGCAATGATTACAAAAAGAAAAGTTCCCCCAGACCAAATATCCTCTACAAAGAAAGTGGTTTGCAAAAATGAAAGAGAGAGAAATGTGCTGCCTTGATTACAGCAAACCACTAAATGCTTAGTGGAAAGATGGAGCACAGTGTACTTCTTGGTGCTTCCCACAGCTTCTGCTGCCTTCAGGTAGGGACATATCCTGCCTTCTCCACAAAAAGATCAAAAACCCCACCTGTGTTTCCCCATGTTTATACTACTAGATTTTTCCCTCCAAATCTACAGGACCCTTTTGGCTCTGCTCTGATGGCATTGGATCAATGCATGACCCAGTCCGCCCTTCCAGCTGGTGTCACTGGACGACGTTTGCTGCTTTGGAACTGCTGTGGTCTTGCTTGTGCTCCTGCTGGCTGGATTTTGCTTAAGCTGGATGTGCAAATTGAAATTGGTGGTGTAGCTGGGCCAGTTCCTACTTCTCAGTGGTGTCAAGGCCATGCCAGGGATGTGGTCATAAATGTCCCTTATCCTTGGTGCTTCTGCATGAGGTCTCATTCCTGTAAGGCTGCATTTGCAGGTGCGACACGCTTGTTTTCTACTCAGCCTTTCTCTTCATGGTAAGAGGGCATTCCCTCCTGCCAGCTCCTCCAGGTCCCTCCTTTGGTGTCTTCTATGGACCCAAACTAGCCCAGGGTTTCAGCACTCTACCTTGAAGGCAGTTTTCAGGAATGCTGCCCAAAAATGGAACCTTTAGCCACCCCTCCTGGAGAAAAGCCTGTGCCTGTGGGACAAAACAGAAGAGAAAAACCGGAAGGATTTGAGAGAAGTAGATCTGATGCTGTGCAGGGGGAGTGACGTGCAGACGTGAGCTGTGCGAGGTCACAGGTTAACAGAGAGAAATGCTGCCTGTGGAGATGTCAGACTGTCTGAAAACTCAGCTTGGGAGCCTGATTTTGGAAAGGTGAGGAGGAGCCAGGGGGCTGTAGCTGGCTTTTCTAATGTTTTGAGTGGGAACCCTGATGCTTGCTAGATAAGACTAGGACCTATATTTATATTAATAAGCATTAATAAACATTCAGCATGGACTTGTGTGTTTATGTATACACATCTCTATATTTAACTAGCCAGGCATGTGCTCCAAAGCTGAGTTTTCACGCTTCTTTTGTTTGATTTTTATCACTATCTTGAGCAAAGATATTTTTGCGCAATTAAATTGAAGTGACATATGCTTGCCAGCAGCCAAGTCTTAATCCCATCCTTCCCTTTCACCATGTTTCTGATTATGCTGATGGCAAATCCTCCTCATTTGACTCAGCTTTGCACTCACAGGGGATGCAACAGGAGCCAGATCTTTGCTTAGAAGCACGGAGAAATTTGCTGAATGTCCCGCGGGGTCTCAAGTTTTTGCAGTAATAAACAAGTGCTCCATTGGCTCCTGAGACTGATGCAAGCAGTTTTCAGAAAGTGCAAGCAGTAACCAGCTCCTAAATCACACGTCTAGTAATCCACTATTAGTGGATAGAATCATCATTAGTGATAAGCATATTTCAGTAGCGTTCAGTATTCTTGAATGTAGCCCTCATTTTGCTACATGCTTCAGACATTTGACAGAACACTGTCCTGCCTGACATAACTGGTGGGGGCATACGGCCAGTGTCAATCCCACCCCAGCACTTACACCTACTCTGAGCTACAAGTTGTGCAGAACAACCAAATCCCAAGCAATGACACAATTAGTAGAGGAAATCCAAATCCAGAACCTGCCCTACATTGCTGCAGGCAGCACGGAAATGTGAATTTCAAGTCCCTGGAATGGGACTGAATGCAAATGCTGTCAATGCCCGTGTGTCAGGATGTACAGACAGGTGCAGCACGGTGTGAGCATCCTCTGCGAGTGATGGCAGAGAGTGATTTATGCTAAGCACAGAACACTTTGTTGATCTTCCCAACCAAAGTCCCCAGAGCTCTAATCATTGCACTGATGGTGGAGGTGAAAAGACAGCAATTTTTACTGTGTGAGAAGCTTTGATTTCCTGTGAATCACTTCCTACTATAGATCAACTATAGGCAGCTGCATCCACTTGCTCCTCGGGATAGAAAAATATACCCTGCTGCTAGACAGCAACACAGGCGCCAAAAACATCACGGGATCAAAGGGCACTGCGATTTATCCCATGCAGAATCTAAACAAGCCTGTCAGCTTGCCTGGACCATTTGTTTGTTTTAGCTGTGGACATTCATGTCTGTCCAGCGTCAGGGAATGGATTTATCATTAGCATCATTTGTCCCATGTCTGATCTCGCTCTAAATGTCCCTTTCATTCAGCATCCTGATGGCTCGTATCAAATCTGCATAGGGAGCATTTTCCAAGCATTTTCTATTTCCACTGCAAGAGGAAACACATCTCTCATCTGTGCTGGGGACTGTCTGATTGGCTTCTTAGAGAGGGAAGTGTTAATGTTTCAGCTGGTGTTCCTTCTTTTCCTGACAAAGTCCAATCGGGAGTGTTGCCCCAGAAAGTAATTGTCTTGAAATACCAATAGCTGGGCTTAGTCTCAGTGTGGGAAAAATATTTTGTTTCTTTTCTCCCCATCCAGGCTTCTCTGGAGAGAACTGTTTTGTATCTGTCCTCCTCTTTCCCAGTTGAGAGAGCTCGGTGCCTTCTCTGAATCTCTCCCTGAACTTCCCAGAACTGTGGAGGTCTTCTCTGGAAGTGCAGGGTGATGGCCATGCTTGTCTGGAGAAGGTCAAACATCCTTCTGTGTTCCCAGGAGCTGACCTGCCAAGTCAAGTGATGTTTTGGGTTTCTCCCCCTCCTCTGTGTAAACTCTACAGAGACAATGGGAGGTTTGGCCTTTTTCTCCAAGAGATTCAAGTGACAGTTGTTTTTTCTGATGCTATCTCTTTGGCACTCAGAGCAAGGATGTTTCAAAGGACAGAGGAATGGGGTTGGGCTGTGAGAAAAAAATAGGTTTAACATCACAGAGTCTCCTTGTCTCTTGCAGCCACCACTGCTCTCTTGCACAGTGTTGCTCTTTCATCACCATGACTGTGAGAAGAAAACAGCCTGGAGCTTCTGGGCATGGATAATACAGCAACCAGCAAATTAGGTGACCCTAATTACATCAATCCTTCTTTCTTGCAGGGTGGTGGTATGTGAATAGTAGAGCAAATGAGTGCATGGGTCCAGGTACTCACAGAGCCCAGCTCTGTGATTGCAGGCAGCGTTTCAAAGCCTTGTGGTATCTGGGGACTTCTGAAAATACCACCAAAGGTGCCTACGTTAATTGACCTCTGAATGAATGGGAAGCCTGTTTAAAAATCCCTGTGGCAGTCTTGCAGAAAAACATCCCTCCACTTTGAAGCAGAGAGGCTGAAAGGACACTCTCTTGCCATCTCCAACAGAGCCGTGCCTGTGCGCACGGAGGAGTGTGGGCGCAGGCGGATGCTTGGCTGTGGTTGCACTGGTCCACCAGCTCCTAGAGCCTGATCTGAGTGTGACTACATGGTGTCCAAGGTCTTTCTGTGCTACTGTATGTACATGTCATCTGCATCCAACATGGACATGTCTTGCGGATGGCTGGATGGAGGAACAGACATCCATCATGGACGGATGAAGAGGAGGAGATCCATCATACACGGAGGGGTAGATGGTCATCCGTTGTGGAGGGGTGAATACCCACAGGAGCTGATTCCAAAGACTCCACTGATCACTTAGCTAGATGCACAGGCCTAACTTCTGTTGGAGTTAGGGGCTGTGAGACAGCTATTGCCTTTAAAATTTTAGATCCTGTAGCTAGCATCAGGGACATACTTGGATCTCAGGACATCTATCACACAGGTGAATTATGTGTAACCCAGGAATTTTTCATCCAGCCTTCCTTCAATTCTTCCTTATTCTTTTCTTAGAGAAAAGATCTGAGGATGTGAGAGAAAAAGAGCTGGTGAATGGCAGCAGCAAGGGGAGATAGGCAGAAGAAATTAATGGTATGGGGATGTCTTCTGAATATGTTTTCAAAGCTGTAAACCCGATGCCTTTTAATCCATCTTCTCCATGACATCCAAAGCATCTTTTTTTTTAGTTTGAGAAAGGAATGTGGGACTAGACAAGAGGTAGTTAAGATAATAACAATGACCTAGGTTCCTTGGCAAACCAGGCCTCTTCGCACAGTGATCATTTGAACACCTCATTCCAGATCCAGAGAGAAGCAGAGGTCACTTGCGCTAAAGGGGTCAACACCTCCTGGAGACGCTGTGGTCATGCTCTGGGATGTGGGGGTGGTGACTGTGGTCATGCTCTGGGATGTGGAGATTGCTCTCCAGCACAGAAGGGCTGGACCAGGCTGTGGAGTAGAAACCACATCTTTTTCACTGCCCTGAAGAGCCAGCTTGGGCCATTGGTCCCTGAAGAAAGGAGGCACAGAAGTGACTTGAGGACTGGAGGAGATACTTTGCACCTTGAGGCTTAGAGAGCTCTGTTTTCTTTACAGAAAGCAGATGGAGAGGTGACCTTATTATCCTTGTAGCATCTTCCTGAGGAGAAATTTGTGGGTACCTCACAGGAAGGGCAGAACAAGGACCTGTGACCGATGGCAGACAGACACAAGCCAGAATTAAGCTGCACATTTATCATGGTTCAGTGATTAGCCACTGGAACAACCAGTGAAGGAAATGATCGATTATTTTTCTCTCAGACCTTGTTTTCCTGGCAAACACAAGGGATTGGGCTCACAGTGAGAACAGGAGGAAATGTAAGAGTCAAACGCTGCTAGGTGATCTGATGGTATCCTGGTCTTCAACTCCTGGAATGAGTAAATAGGATCTGATCACTTTCATATGCTTGGATGAACAGTGTCTATGCTTTCAACCTGATGTGCTCAAAATCTTAAATAACTGTGCAGTAATGGTGTCACGTTGGCATCGCTCCATGTAATACTCACATTGTAAAGCCAGCTCTTTGAAAATTCAGCAAATGCATCCATTTCTAATAGGCATGCAATGTATAACATTTGCAAATGTTCTTACAGCTGGACCATCAAAGAAAGCTCTCTGTAGTGCTAACAGAATATTTTATCAATAGCTTCTATCTGAGCTTCTGGTGTTGGTGTGAAATAGCCATTATGGCCAATGGTAAACAATTCCCAATTCCTAAAGCACAGACTTGGCAAAAAGGGGCTGGGCTTGCATTTAACCTGCTCCGATTGCCCCCACTGCAGCTGCAAGGCTGCATAGTGCACAAGGGAAAAGGCCTCTCTGTGGCTGAGCACAGGCAACATTTAAAGAAAAAACAGGGTAGAAATACAGTCTCACTGTTGAGGCAGAACAATAACATTAAAAATTTGTACTGTGCAGTGGGCTCAGAGTCACTCATCTCATACAAATAAAACCCTGCGTGCTGATGCAGTGTTTTTCAGGGAGATGGTATTGAAGATCCCCACCTGAAATCCCAAGATCTTTGCACAGAGCACAACAAAGAAGAAAACAGGATACAAAGAAAAAACAATGCTGGGGTCTCACTGGGAGGTAGAATCATTTGTTCCTGCTCTCCATGAGATGTGGATGCACACTAGGGCTCAGAAGAGATCCCCTCTCCTGTTAAGAACTCCTTCTGCTCTGCAGGTGGCATGGTGAGCTCTTTGGTGATGGTAACGAGGCAGTGACTCTGTTGGATGCACTGGTCTGCAGAAGTGCTATGGCCACTCTCTGGAGCCACCACCTCGCCTAGGGCTGGTCCCAGTGGGAAGAACAATGGTCTCTGATTGCCATCCACAAATGGTATCTAGGAAGGAGAGCAGAGCCCTTGGCTTGTTCTCAGGGAGGACAGTTCTTAATTTTTGACTGAGGCTGTATTTTGCCTGCAATCCCCATTGCTGTCTCTGCCTCTGCTTGCCCTTCAGGTTACTAGGATCTGTCCTGTTTGACAGTCAAACCCCTTGCGCTGAGGCACAGGGATCAGTCAGTGAGCCGTACCACAGGAATTAGGGCACTTGCACATCTGGACACCGCATTTTCTCTCATCTGCAATGCTGATACATGCAGTTCCCTGCACACTGTAACCTGCTGTTGAGGTGTTTGTATAGCAGAGCGGTGGAAACTTTGCAGTGGAGAGTGTGTGAACCGGGATGTGTGTGCTTCTAACGTGGCATAATGCCAGGAGGCATCATTTGAGGGGCCCCTGAGAGGCTGTCGGGCTAAAAAAAGGACAGCAATTATCATTCTGTAGAAACCTGCCACATTTTTGTCAAGGTGAAGACCTCTGAAGGAACCCTATCCCCACCACTTACTGGTTTATGAAGTTGCCTGTTTCAGATTCCTCAGAAGGGGTTCACAGACTTCCCTCTAAATCTCGAAAATTTTGTCTCCAGAATCTTCTTCTGCCCCTTGCCTGTGTCGCCAGCACCTGATAAGTAATGTGCTCCTGAGGCATCACTTAAACCTGTGTAACTGGGGTTCCCCTCTCCTTAACTTTGTCCTAGAAAATACGATTTTAAAATAGGAGAAAATCCATTAAAAACAAAACCGGAAAGAGGCAGAATAAACTTTTACTGAAATTTTAGTGGAGTTTATGCACACTGACTATTTCCAATTTTTCTTTTTTTTTTTCAGATGGACTCCCAGGTCTTAGCTGTCTGTTTGTGTATATGTAGAACATAAAAACAAACCAAGCCCAATTTCTACATGGGGAGACTGGTATGAGGAGGGACCTCTCCCCCATTTCTGGGAAGAGGAATGAGGTCCCGTGGGGTAGGCGTGGGGCTGTAATTATCTCTCCAGCTGCTGGCAAGATGTACTTGATGGTTCATCAAGCAATGGGAGGCTGGCCCCTCTCCCTACAATAAAATGTTAAATATTTTTCAATGTGCAATAATTTGGACTTGCTCTGATCCTGTCTCTGATAAGTCTTGTGCATGGTGGTTCAGTTGTTTTAGGCAAAAGCATCTATTCTGTCTCTTCTGTAGGTGGCCACAGGGCAGAGAAAACAAATGCCAAATATTCTATCATTGAGGAGAAGAACAGCTGATGCACCTCAATCTTTTTTTTTTCCTCTATCTGATTCTTTTAATCAATTTTCATTGCTCCACATCCATAAAAATTACTGCTGAACCCAAATTTTCTTTACCAAGAGCTTCATAACAGGTGGTTGGGAGGGCCATGGACAGTGTTGCTGGAAAAAAAACTGAGAAAGAAAATCCCACCAGTCATGTTTATGGTGCTAAGATAACACAGATCATTTCTTGAAATGCTTGTCTTATTCACAATCTGAATGTACCTTTATGTACCATGGGCTTGTTCATTAATCGTGTCCCTGTGGTGATCACAAGGGTGAGGTGTATTGTGAGCTATTTATATACAACTTTTCTCATGCTGAAGAGGCCCCGTCACGGGCTGCTCCAAATGAAAGGATATTTGTGTGCCAGAAAGCAGCTCCATCACAGCTCAAGACAAGAGCCCTCAGATGACGACAGACAGAGTGAGGAGTGCAATGAAATAATGAGAAAGTATTGAGCGGCCAGAGGCCTTAGCACATGACTGGCCTTATTCATGCCTTTTGTAGACATCTTGGTAAGGGACAGTCACAGAAGGGAGCTGACACTGCTCTGGGGAGCACAAGGAGTGGCCAAGAAGTTAGGGGGAAAAAAGGACAGATCCGAAGCATGAGGCCAAAGGAGGAAATACTTGAAAATGAAGAGTACATCTGGCTGTTGCAAGGTGAATGGGAGGACACAGCTGGAAAACCGGCCCTGAGAAATGGCATGGCAGGGAGTCAGCCCTGGAGACGGACACTGCAGGGTGGGAGCTGGACTGGAGCGAATCTGGAGTGGAAACTGGAGGACAGGAACTCTGGCAGTGGTTGTGGCTGAAGATCAGGGAAAATGAAAGAGAGATGTCAACTGAACAAGCAAGAAGAGATACGGGATGGAGCACAGAGGGAAGGAGATAAAGAGCCTGGCACCCACAGCTCAGTGAGGTCTGATACAGAAGAAATGGGGACAGAGGCAGTGTCAGAGCTCTAGGATTGAGAACTGGGAGACAGTGAGTTAAGAAAAAAATCTTAACCAGCTGTGCAGGGTTTGATGCACCTGACCTTCTCTGATCTTGAAGCCACTCAGTCCCTAGCAGTTAAACAGAAGGATACCTGGAAAACTGGGTGCCACGGGTGTGTGTTGAGGCTCCCACAGGTTGTCACTAGCCCATAGAAACATGCTGATGTGGAAGGTCCCTTCTGGTCCTTTTGCTGCCGATAGAGTGAGTGGGAAAAAGGATGACACCTTTTCAGGTGCCAGGAGAGAAGTTGTGACTGGCTCTGCTCTTCCCATAAATTTGCCAAACAGTAACCAGCCAAAGCTCTTCTCCAGTTTTTACAGGTGCTACCTGTAACAACAGGAGAGGTGACAGAAAAGCATCCCACCATGTCTCTCCCCTGCACAAGGGACTTCAGAGTGGCAAGTGCTTGGCATTGTCAGCAGGAACTACCACGGGGAGTCCCCTGGCCAAAAATGCTCAGGCATCTGCACGTCTGTGTGTGTCCCTGTGTCAGCGTGCAAACCTTTTTGGTGTGATCCATCCTTTCCTTCCCCTCTGTCCTCTCCCCTGTGTGCTCCAGTCTCCCAGCCAGTGCAGAAGTGAGGAAGAGGAGGTGACACTGAGTCAGAGGTGGGGAGGGAAGAGGAAACCTGGGAGTCGAGTGGTTAGCCACAGAGCCGTGGGGAGAACTCAAATAGCTCAGTCGATCCGTGCATACATCCTCCCCCTTCCCTTCTCCTAGCCCTGAATGCTGCAGCTGGCAGGGGCTGGCATGCAGACCCAGAGCCACGTGTGTCATCCCTGTCCCCTCCGGGCCATCTGTGGTCCGTGTCTTGTGCCAGCAGCTTGAGCACGCTATAGAGAGGATGGAACGAGGGATGCAGAGGGCACGAGCAAAGGCAGAGCTGTGCTCTCTCTTCTCCCTCCATCCCCCACGTGCTGCGGTGATGCTGCTGAATGCTGATGAGGCAACGACTGGCATCTCACCAATCCATCACATTTGGAGGGAGGGTTTGCTGAGGAGGGATGCGGGAGCAGAGGGAGGTGGATTGTCTCTATGTGGTGTAGAGGACTGATGGGTATTTTTGTTCTTCTGAGAAGTCCAGGTCTGACCTGCCCCTGTTTCTCTTGTCACAAGATGAGTTCCTTCTCCTCTGTGTATGTTGTCCTTTGCTCCCACTCTGCCTGTCTGGGGGTGAGGACGAGGGGGAATTAATCTCACCAAAATCAAAGGAAAATAAATTGCAGGGGGAAAAATAACCCTAAGAAAACAAAACCACAAAACTTCCTTTCTCTTTCTGGATTCTCCACAAATTCTTCTTCTTCCCAGCCAATACAAAGAAAACACCCTCTATGCTTTCTCTTGGCGAGCAGAGCAATTAAATAAACAAGCACTCAACGGCTGTGCAGCTCAGTGTGTCCATGGCTTTATTTCTCCGAGCTCAGCTTCTGAGATGCTCAGATAGTCTCACCACAGCCCCTGCTCTCAGCATTATCTGTCACGCACATAAACTCGGCTGCAGTCGATCCTACTGGCTCCCTCCCTCCCTCATGCCAAGGTTTGTGCTGATACGACGATGGGCCAATACCAGAAATGCACCCTCCTTCCTCTTTCCATTGCTTGCAGGAGTCCCTTCAGCATTGCCCTGCCCTTTTTTCCTATTCTCATATCGCCCTGGAGTCAGGCTTCCAATGTAGAAATGCATCCAGGCTTTTGTCTGTTATCTTAACGTCTGATCCAGCTGGCAATGAGATTTATTGAACAAATAGTGATTTGGAAACCGTGAAAGATGAGCTCCCCTCAAAAATCTTTCTCAGCCCAACCAGAAAACCCAGTTCTTGAATCCCTTCCGACTTCTAGAAACCCCTTTGTAGCAGGAGGGGCAACAGCTCTTGCCCTCCTCAGTTATCCAGAGAATACAGCAAAATGTTACTCCTAAAAATCTAGGTTCAGGGACCTTGCAGGTGGGTCTGCCTGAGTGGCTGTCACCTTGTTCTGTCCCCTGGGGAGTATACAAATCCAAGACTTCCAGCTGCCACCCAGACTGGAGTTTGGTGCCTGGGTACCGCCTTCTCGAGGTCGATCCAGCTTTCTCCTCCCATTCCAATTGTGTGTCTGTCTAATCCACGCTCTCATGTTTCCAAAGGTCTGATGCAAACAATAGCAGTACACAGGTAGACTAGACATAAGGAAAAAACTTTTTACAATGAGGGTGGTGAAGCACTGGAATAGGTTTCCAAGAGAGGTGGTAGATGCCCCATCCCTAGAAACATTCAAGGTTATGTTGGACAGGGCTCTGAGAAACCTGGTCTAGTTGAAGATGTCCCTGCTCATTGCAGGGAGATTGGAGTAAATGACCTTTAAAAGTCCCTTCCATCCCAAACCATTCTATAATTCTATGATTCCCTGGCATCTCTTCAAGCGACAGGAGTAACTTCTTCTTTCCCCCTCCTTTTATTTTACTTTTTTTTCTTTTTACCCCAGGACATCAAGTGTAACTCTCCTGCTGCAAATTTCATTCCTGCTTAATCAGCTAAAGGAGTGACATTGTGCAAGAGCCCCTGGACAGGTTGCTCTGCAACAGGAATGAGTCAGGTCCCATCTCTCAAGCCACGTAGCCTGGTAACACTCTGCCTCTTGTGACCAGCCGTCCTTGCTCAGCAGTGATGGGAACTTCCTTGAGTCTTTTATGGGCGTGTTCCTGCAACGCAGCTCTTCAACTGGCGAGGAGATCTTGTAGTGATGCACTGAGCAGAGGAGGGGGTCAGGCAGTTCCATCACTTTTTCCATTATAAAATACCTTTCCTTCTTCCTCCTGCCCTTCCCTTCTCCCCCAAGGATCACCAAAATTTGCATGGAGTCGCAATGGGCTATTCAGAGGCTTGATCTCATCCCTGTTTGAAGAGAAACCCGGCAGGTTATTTTTAACATTTATACACATCTGAAAAATGTGAATGTGGTCTGTTGTGCTGTGAGCCATGAGCACTCCAGAGACCCAGGGCTGAAAAGAGAAACAGCTTTTAAATATTAAGTGGGAAGCACTTGACTGACCTCTTCTAGATAGATATGTGCTTGCTACATCATATCTTCAGTTAGGACCAGGGCCAAGATGGGGCCTCTGCTTCCTCCAGCATTGCTGGCTTTGATCCTTGCTGATCCCTGAGGAAGGAGAGATGAGGACATGCTTTTTCTCCAGGACACCCTCACCACCTTCCCTGTTGTGGCCAGGTCCCAGCCCAAAATGCCAGTGGTGATGCAGGAGGGGCTGCACACCCTGGGAGCTGGTGGGCTGAGGGCTGGGACACGGGCCCTGTGTGAAGGGGTGCTGATGTCTATGGGAGCTTTACAACTTTGCGGGGGCATCAGTGGCTAGAGCAGAAGATGTTGGCAACTACTTATATGCTTGTTTCCAGAGGGGGCCATAGGATTTGCAGAAGCAAATGAGTAATTTTTTGTTTGCTTTTTGTGATTAGACTTGTTCGTGATTGCAAGTCAAAATTAATAACTTGGTGGAGACAAACAGAAGCACTTTGGACCTAGTGGAGCTGCGTGGATTAACCTATTCCTGCCTTCCTCTTCACCCCTTGATATAAATCCTAATCTGGGGCTTTGGGACAGTGTCTGGTCCAACCCCACGATTTTGTAGTAGTGCTGCCCCATTCACAGTGGTGGGAGCTCCTTTCTCCTCCTGCAAGTAGCACAAGAAGAGGACACGGGAGCAGTCAGGGTCTGCTGTTGTGGGTGTGCAAAGCTCTTTGCTTTCTCCACTACTGCTTGCACAGTGCCAGCAGACTGGTGTCAAAAGTGCAGGTGACCTGAAGCCACAATGGCAGCTCGAGCACTGCACTGAGATGTGTGCCACAGCTGAAATCTCTCAGCAAGCTGGAGGGCTGATAATCACTTACACAAATTATCTAGGCTCTTCTGGTATTTAGTTATGTGGAAGAGAAAAGTACTCTTAAAAAATAAGATTCTGCTCTTATCTCTTGAGAGTCCTTTGCATGAGTTTTTGGTATCTGAGGTAGTGGTTTATATAGCCAAAAGGTGACTGACTAATCCAACACAGCTTCTATGATCTTGTATGACATCCAATCTGGGTTTAAATAATGCCACTGATCGAAAATCCCCTGCAGCCCTGGGGATGCAGTCCCACCATTTAAAACAAAACTGTGCTTGCTTCATTTCATCATTGTCAGCTGAACACGGCCTTGGCTGAAATCCAGCCCCGATTGCATTTGCAGCTATTCAATAGGAAGAGAGTGACATGAATTTACCTTATCTCACTGGAGGATACTCATTACAGCCTGGCTCCCTCATTGCCATGGTTGCAAGCAGTGTAGCTGTGTGTGCTGGGCAGGACTCCTGCACGCTTACACCTGTCTCCTGTCACCGGAGAAAAACACTTCACCTTTTCCCAGTCCTGTGTGCCACCTCCGATTTGGTGAGAGTGACCCTTCTGGGGGAAGGCACAACACCCTCGGATGAGGAGAAGATTTTCTTCTCCCAGGATGATGGTTGCTGTTCCCATAACAGGCAGATGGTTTGGGGGGTTTCAGGTCTTGCGTGGTGCAATTTGAATGCGCTCAGCAGGCTTTGTGCTGGTCCTGGTCCTCCGCAGTGCATTGGGCTGCCTGCAGGGGACTGCAGTTGAAGGCTACAATCTGTAGGGAAGACCCAATGAGTGCCTCTTGCACTTGGAAAGAGGCATTTGTTACTGGAAGTGTTACAGATCTGGGACTGTGTGTGGCCAGAAATGCCGCCGGAGAGAGTCACGTTTGGTAATGTCAGGAAAATGGATGTTCCAGAGTGCCTGGCCAGTGACTGAGGTTGTCTTGCTGCTAGAAGTTGGGCGAGTTATGGTGGGGTTAGGAGAATGGTGAGAAAGAGGAACTGATGGGGGAGGAACGTAGGTTGCCAGGGTCATGTGTATCTGCTGCATAGTGTGCACCTCTGCTGGCCTCAGACAGTCTTTCCATCCTTACCTCAGAGAGCTTCCCATCACTGCAGAGTATTTGTCCGTCGTGCCAGGTGCTATCAGGGAGGCCAGTGCTAAGAGGGGTTAAAATTGAAACAGTAAAATGCAAGAGAAAGGACTTATTTGATTTGGTGATGCAGAGTCACGAAACTCTTTGGAGGTGTCGCTATTAACTGAGGATGGATCTTATTTATTAGATGAAATATTGTTTCATGTATTTATTATCCAGCTAAACTTAAATTTGTAAGCTTTTCTCTGCAGTAGCTGTTTGAGACGGAGGCAGAACACCAGTGACAGCTTCTGATGCATCAAGACTGCTTCCTCTGGCTTTGCACAGCTCTTCTGAACTGTGACTGCCTTTGAAAACTGCGTGTCGGTCAAGAAAAAATGTGGTTTGCCAAGCCCTAGCTGAGCCGTGGCAGCTGCCCACGCATATTCCCTCGGTGTGTAGCGAGCACGAGTTGTGATGATCTGAGATTTATGTTAATATAAAGGGATGCATGTTTCCCAGTATTGCTGCCAGCTATAGGGATGTTTCTGGGCTCTGCTCCACTGCTGTGCAGAGATTTGTGAAGCTGAAGCTTAAGGCTGAGGCTGGATGGGTCTGAGAAATGAAAGAGTCCATCGTTCACTTGTTGTCTGCCTGGAGGAAGTCCTCTGCACATAAAATGGGTCTGCTGCTATTGATTTCAGATGCCTGTGTTTCTGGGGACTTCACCTTTCCTTGATGTGAGTGTCACCGTTTCATTTTCCAGCTAGGTCGCTTTGCAGCTCAGAGAGAGTTGTAAGCTGCAGGTACAAGGGAAGAGCTGGCTTTTGAAGGGCTGGGATGCCCCAATGTGCTTTCTGATATGAAAGCAATTTTCTGCAGAGGTCAGGTCTCCTGTGTGGATAAATTAGGGGGAACTGAAATGAAAAAAAAAACACCTCTAAAACCTTCAAACTAGAGAAATGTCACTGTGGCTGGACAGGGCCAATAGAACATTTTGGTGGGATATTTTTCTCTGGAAAACAACACTCGGTTCTCCAGAACTATAATAATACAATAAAAGTAGGGTAATAATACAATACTAATACATGTGTGATGTGAGGGGCATGCAAACAGTGCAACAGAAGCTGTAGCCTGCTCTCAGGACAAAATACCACCTTCTGTATTGCAGGTTGCAACTGCTCTTTCCCGGAGCTTCCCCCTCTTTGGAAACCCTGTGGGAATTCTCAGCGGTTGGACCTTTAAACGGCAAATACTCCAGTTCCAAGAAGAGGTTGCATTAAGGTGTGGACACTTGCAGATGTTTTCTCACTGTCATTCCCACAATTGTGTCAAGTTCTGAGCGAGGTGCTCTGTGCATATGACAGCTCCCTTAAGTGGTGAGATGAAAGGGGGTTGACTGACAGTCTTAAAATATTTATAATGAATGCCTGTGCCACCATATCTCTTTTTTCTTTTTCTTTCCTTTACTGCAGGATGCTACACACCAAAATAGAACATATGGTAAATAAACTGGAAGAATTAAATTCTGCCTTCTGATTCCTAGAGATCAGTGCTATTTTAGGGCTTGACTTGAACTCAACCTGCCACAGACATGGGGGACATCTGTTACGGTCTGGAAAAAGCCAGTGGAGTTATGTTAATGTAAACCCCAAACTTCTGCATGTGTGGCCCGATTTGGCTGAAGCTCTGCAAGCAAAGCAAATTACTTCTTGTGCAGTAATGAAAAGCCCTTGTTCCCATCACAGGAAGCCCATATGATGGAGCTCTGCTTGGCACATCTGGATATGTCTGGGCTGGGGGTATCTGTAGGAAAGAGGAGCTGTTTCAGGTCGGAGGGATGTCTCTGCCTTCAGGCTGCTCCTGGGGAAGGAGCCTGGGCTCCAGCAGATTGATTTCAGCAAACTGAGCCCACCAGTGGCCTGGCCCGTTGGCAGGAGTGGAGTTAGCAGAGCTGAGGTGTGAACTTGGCCCGGTTAGGATGGGATCAGTCTTGTGGAAGCTGTTAGTGCTGTTATCTTCATTTATTTCTTGATTGTATTCAAACTGGCTTGTCTTCAGCATTCAACAGCAGCTCTCAGAAAATCTGCTTTTTGTGAAGGTTGGTATCGAGCTATTGGAGCAGCTGTATGCACATCTGGCTAGTTTGGGGAGGGAATGCAGAAAGGACTCCCCTGGCACCCATTTGGAGAAAATATTTACTCACTTCTGGAAATAGCATCCTTTAGTTAATCCAGCTTTGGGATACAACAGACAGAGCTTCAGAATAAAGATCCTTTGTATAGAAGCTAATTTTCAAAGAAATTCAGGAGCGGGGCTGTTATGGTTCGTTGGGAGCTTGTGCGGAACCACATTCTGTTAAGAATAAATAAAATATTTTTAATCTCACTTTAAGAAAGAGTATCCCAACGGGATTGAACCCAGCTTGCATGCCCTTACAGCAAATGCAAAAGCACAAAGGCAGATGAAATGCAAAATAGTTTCCCCTTCCCTCCCACTCCTCCACACATCTGTCAGTGGTTTCTGATGTGCTCTGGTGCGAGGACAGACTTTGGAAAAACCGGGCCAGCTCCCCAAAGGACAGGGTGTTAGCACATGCCTGTATATGTTAGTGATGAAAATGGAAAGTACGAGTGGGGAGGGCAAGAAATGCCAGGATGATGCCTTAACTCCTTGCTTCAGAGTGGAGGGGTTGGGTTGGTGACGGCTCCCTGGGGAGGGGGGAGCGGTTCGTGGATAAAGTGTTGAGTCCTGAAAAGCACCATCTGAAACAAGTCTGCCGGGGGTGCCCTTCCCCTGCCTGTCCCTGCAGCTTGCACAGTGCTTTGGGCACCCTTTCGTTGCCACGGTCACCTTATTAGCGCCCACAGCTTCTGCAGCTGACGGCAGCACATGCCTGATGTCTGCCAGCAGCCCCACAGCTTTGACACGTCTCAGCGTAATTCCATGAAATGTTCTTTTTAGGCATTTTTCTTTTTTTCCTCTGAGGTTGAATCTGGGAGTCATACCAAGGAAAAAAGAAACAGCAAATGTTCTCCAGGAGGTCTGGCCACAGCACAACGCTCGGCATGTTGCAGTGGCTCCATGCAGCCCTCTGGCACAGGGAATATTTTAAACGCATGTCGGAGCTCAAGTTCCTTTCCACACTGGCTAGGTAATTTGAAATTTGGTATATACTTGGGTTAATGCTTAACTTTTTGGTTTTTGACCCTGGCTGAACAGTTCACAGCATCAGAGCTGTATGGCTCCTTATAAAAGGAGCGAGGTGATGCCCATGATAGCTCGTGTTGTGTGCACGAATGCATCTCCAGAGGACGGACCATCTCAGCTGCAGGAAAATGTTGGGATGAGCAGGACTTGTGAGTGCATTTACCTTTTTGATAGTGGCCAGATTATTGGCTTGGCACACAAGTAGACAGCTGAGATAAATCCACATCTCAGAAGGCTCATTCTCTGCCCTGTGTCTTCATTCACACCAAATGGTTTGGCTAAGATCTCGTGAGCAATTTTGCATGCTCAGCAGGAAAAGTGAGGGGGCGAACAAGGAGAATTTAAACTCAAGCGGGGGTTTGTTGCTGCTTCTTGGCTTGTGTTGACTTCAGCTGCCACCATTTCCCTGTCTCCTCCTGAATTATAACTTGTCACGGCGTTGTGTGGAACTAACCCAATTACTCATGATGATTTTTCCATGATGTTAAAGCCTGGATCATAGTCACAGAGTCCCACTTTTTCTGTAGAAGCCACGACCTGACAGGTAATTAAATGAAATAAAGAATTCATACACGTGGAACAGGTGTAGTGTGTCTCCTGGAAGAGCCAGTCAACTCCGGCACACCTTGCATTAAATTCTGCTCCCAGGCAGCACAATGGGAAGAGTAACTTGTGGAACTCGGTGCAGATCTTGCTGCTTACGCATGATGCTTACCAGACATTTGCAATCAATGTTTTTCCAAGACTTGCTGGTCTCTATACTTTAATTTCAAAGATCAAGAGGTGCTCCTCAGACTTTCCCATATCTGTAATGATGTATGTCAATATTGAGCCTACAGAGGACATAGGTTTGTGTGTGTGTGTGTGTAAAAAATACTCCTTTAACAGTGAACATTGTCTTTCAGAACACCAGTTCAAACTGCCTAAGAATGGTGTCCCAATTTAGAGACAATTCTGTGTCTCCAAAGCCTTCTGGGATGATGTTGCTGGAAAAATATTCCTGTGGCCACTGTTGTGCCAATGTTTTAATCCATCTTTTAATAAACTGTAACTGAAGAACGGAGTGTGGAATTCATGAAATGGTGTGTTGTACCTCACTGGGGAGCAGGGTGTTAGAGCCAAAACTGAAGGCAGCTGTTGCAACTGCTGCCTGTAATTCAACCTCACCAAAATATTGACTGTAGTTGCTTGTGCCCCAACATGGAAAGCATTTAGTTTAGTATTGGTATTGCCAATACTGTCGCTGTTGAAGTTAGGACTCTAGAGTTAGCTGAGCGAGATCAGCCCCTGCGGATCTGGGGGAAGGTGGGGGAAGGTGGCTGGAAAGTGCTCCCCTGATGTACACAGCAGCTTTCGATATGCCGTGCAATCCGTGTTGATCATCTGTTCTTCATAGAAAAAGGGGAAGAGTTATTATGAGAGAATAATTAAACCAGCTGAAAAGTGTTGGCAGACTGCAACCTCCCTGCACAGACCACACAACAGCTTGCTATGATCAGCAGAAAGGGCCGAGAAGCCCTGGGGAAGAAGCGGGAGGGATGTTGGCACGGTCCTGCAAGACCCTTCTTTCACCCCACGCTGGAGCACAAACCCAACTGAGGCTGTGCTGACAGTCCTCACAGCTGAGGTGATCTCCAGCAGTAGCAATGCTCAACTCAGGTTTCCACGTTGCTTCTTTTGGACACTAGTTTCAAAAAGGAAAATTCTGATTTGTTATTAGGGAACTTTTTTTCACCATAGGTGTGATCAAACATTCTGTAGTCTTGTTGGTGAAGGAAATATTCATCCCAGCATTCATGGTACTGATGTAACTGGGAGGAGGATCAGGCTGCAGCAGCTGACCCCAGCGCTGCCTTTCCTTGCCCTCTGTGAAACCCTCAGACTGATGCAGCAGAGCTCAAAAACCAAATTCTTCTCCCATCACAGGTGGGAATATTGGAGATTAGGACACTGTCAGGCTCTTTAAGAAGATTATTCAGCTATTGAACTATTTGCATCTACTAGAAGAGCTGTCTTCCATCCTCCTCATTCCTCAAAATATTTTGATAATAGTGTAAGAACCTCTTATCTTCATTATACAGTGAGCTGTATGCTGACCACAGCTTGAGCTTGAAACTGTGAAATCAGAAGTAAATGTAATGCAGAAAGCTTGTAAAAAAAAAGACGGATGCTAGGGTTTAGTTTCTCCTGGTTTCCAGGTATGTTTCCAGGTTTGGACAGCCAATATGAGACAAAAATTCCAACATACTGTGGTCAAGTCCTAAATATTTGAACAGGAGTCTTGTGTCTACATTGGCCTGAGCTTTAGCTTTCGGATTCCTCTTTTCAAATTCAGGCTGCTTGGGAGCGACAGTGATAATCTGCTTTGGTGAGCTTGCTCCACGCATGGTGGCTGATAATTTCTTTTCACTCTTCTCTCTCTCCTGAGTGTTTTATACTTTCAAATGCCACACTATTGCCAACCAACAAAAGCTGTCTATCAAGAGAAGGACCAGAGCAGTCTCTGCAAGTCCTGCAGAAATACAAGTAACGTATCACTTCATCTTGATCATCTCACACTTAGCTATTTCCAGCTGTTAGTTTAAGGATTCTGTTTAAATTATTCATGAAACTTCCAACAAGTAGTAAATAACCTGTTTCAGATTCTTAAACCTGCTGTGCCCCTCCATGAAGCTGTGAGCTTTGGAAGAAAATAACTTCAGCATTTACAGTCCACACTGAAGAGATGGGCGAAGGGAAGGTAGCCAAGAGCATCTGTCTTGGGATCTTGGGATCTGCAGTCAAAGAGAGAGTTGAGGGAGCTGCCCGCAAAGCAGAAGGGAGGACTAACATGTTAGAGATTTTATTTCAGGACCGACTCTCAAGCAAATATGCATGACAAGGATACTTGAGTCCTTGCTACTTCTTCTGCCCATGGACCATGATGGGGAGTATTAGGACACTGCTCTTAAGCACATGGACAGCAGCTCCGGATGAGAGCATGGGACTGATATTTGTAGAGACTGTAACTTGCAGAAAGGCTGTCAGCAGTAATGGAAAGAGGGCTGAGCACTACTTGATATTAGAAAGTAAACACAGTATTAGATACTGAGTTTGAAGACCAGTGGCAGACCTCTGCAGTGGGAGAAGCTTTTGTGTGCTCAGAAAGTGTATAAAATAAAGAGAAGAGCTCTTTATTATATCTTTACTATACACATCTAGACGAGTGCCCTTTGCATCCCTCAGATTTCCTAGTTTTATAAAAATTCAGTCTTAAATGTCTTCTGACTATCAAACAAGAGAGAAAATATTTAAGCCAACTAGTATTTCAAAAGTCCCCAAATCTCCTGGACTGGGTCTTCTCCTGTGTGCTGTACAACATTGGTCCCAAGCATTTTTCAGTCTTCTAGGAAATGTCATTGTCTCACCTGCTGACTATATGCTTGAACTGGCACACGTTACAAAACAACTTAAATCATCTTGATTTTTCTCATTGGAATGAGCCTCCAGTAAATATATCTTGCTCTCCTGCTCATAAACGTCTCTTCCAAATCCTCTCTGCTGTCAGAGTTAAGCAGCTTGTTGGTAATTTCATGACTTCCTGCAGAGAAAGAGAAGGGTCTCTGAATGCTGTGCAACAAAAGCTCTAATTTTATCTGGCAGGTACAGAGCACGCTGTGGTTTTCGTTTAACCTTGCAAGAGAATGACCTGTATGAATAATGGATTCAAGGGCAAGTTTTGAAAATGGAAAGACCAGAGCTTGTCATGCTCTGGCTTCATGTTGGGGCCATCTGGTTTCTGGGACTAATATGTTATGCCATTGCTGGTAACGAAAGCACAGAACGGGGAGGTGGGGGGAGGACTAAAAAAGCTCACGAGCATCCACCTTGTGTCGACAAGTTTGTTTGAAATCCAATGTTGGGGAGGTAGCAAAACCAAGAACGGTGTCTAACATATGCAGGTGACCCAAACAAACTCCTTTCACCCTGTGTTTAGCATCAGCCCGCCCAGCTGGAGAAGATCCAGTCATACACCCACCTCTTTTTGTCAGTCCAGCAGTTTGAGAGGGCCATAAAACTCGTGGATGTGACCACAAGATGTGTTGTGAGCTGATTTTCGTCTGTGTTGTGGAGCTCATGCAGAGCAAACACCAGAAATAGTCTCCCTTTTGAGGCTAGAACAGAAGTGCTGGGCTATCAGAGCCGACACTGCAGACTTTGTAGAGATCAGCAAACTTTGCTGGTTCTCAAGCCATGGCTGAGCTCAGTTGCCTGCACTTGTGCCATGGCATTCCTGTGCTGGCATCTCCTTCCCTCTGGCTGTTTAACGCAGTGCTGGTTGGCTGCTTGCTGCTCCTTGGATCAAGCCCAGCAATGCCCAATGTTGTCTCCTTTCCTCCCTTTGGAGCAAGAAGAGAAAACCCTGGTTTGCGGATGCCCATTCTCCATTGCAGACTTTGCACGATGTGGAATTGAGAGGAAGAATTTAGTCTCTTATTGCTGCCTAGAGAAAACTCAACATAAAAAAAAGAAGGAAAAAAGAGAGAGAGGAAAAATATCGCAGCACTCTTGTGATTGCCTCATTTCTTCTTTTATTTATTTTTTATTTTGAAGATTCAGTTGGAAACAGGAGGTTCTTTTAATACACTTAGTGCTTAACTGGTGCCTGCCAGCTACATCTCTCCAAAGCCAGCAGTCATTTTCCAAAACAAAAGCTTTTACCTTTTCCCTTATGGCTCTTCCGTGTTATGGTCAATAAAAAATGTAATTGTAGAAAACCTTTCTCATTTTCCACACTGTGTTTATTTTACATTCATATATAAGCTTATACAAACACACACACTCAGAAATCCCCTAACGAAGCTATTACCTGCATCTCTGGACTTTTAATCTTACAGCTACTGTGTAATTTTTTAGCTGAGTATTATTTTATCAGCCCAAAATCCCAGTGTATTGATTTTAATGTCATAAACATACCTATATTTTAGGTCACTGAGTGAAAAGCTACCAGCTTGTTACCCAGTGACAACATTTTTTTTCTGCACTGCTTCCCATCTGTTAATATCTGTTGCAAACTGACTGCTGTAATAAACAAACTGTGCATTTTCTTGGGCCTGGCTTTTTCTGCACCTCCCGGGGGATTTGAAGGAAGGTTCTTGTGCTGTAGGTACTCATGGGCCATGGAGAGAAGAGCTGATCCCTAGGCTGGGATCCCCGAGGTGGACAGCAACTGGAAAACTCCTAAAGTCTCCAGTAATTTCCAAAGGGGTGCCTGTTGCCCAGAGCTGATGTACCGCAGCTAAAAAAACATTGCTCCAAGAAGTCTTGCCAGTATCCGCTTAATTTGGTGGCACTGATGGATGTAAGCATATCTCTAATCCACACCTGGTGAAAAATAACTGACTTCCAGTGGGGTGAGAGGAGATGAGCCATGTGTGACCCCATTCCTCATGGGACGTGGGCACCCATCACCCAGCCCAGCCCTGGGTTTGAGGCATAGCACTCACCCAGAGCAATTCTTCTTTCATACAGGATACTCACTGCATGCGGTCAGGCAGACAGCATGGCTCCAGACTGCAAATCTCTTCCAGGAGTCAAGCTCCCAGTCTCGTAAACACAGAATCCGTCAAGCCGGAGGACGTAAGACCTCCAGGCCATTATTAGCCAATATGAAACTTATAAAAGACTCTATAAACCAACTCATGATAAATAATTTCACAAGTAAGGCTGTGGTGGTGTAGAGCTTGTTTGGAGTTTGAAAGCTGCTGTAATGTGCTGCCAGGAGGATTAAATGCTGTCACTGTGTTTCAGGCATTTTACAGTGTGCTGGATTACAGTGTGTACATGTGGTTTTTGTTTGTTTGTTTGGTGAGAAGTTAGTGTAAGAAGTTGAGAGCGCAGAGGAGGACCCGCACATGCAGAGCATAAGGGAGAGTGGGTTCTGCGAACAAGGGGCTGCCCCATACTGCAGAAAGTGAACTGGGTGTGCTGCAATATCTATTTTGTATACTATGTTTCAGCCAGGAGATTTCAGGATGGGGATCTTCGACGTGTGAGCTGAAGGGTTATCTGTGGGACAAGCCAGAATGGTGAGCTGGGGAAACTTGCAGAGGAGACCCGGAGAGGTGCTGGCTGGTGCGTGGCTCCACCGTCCTCCTTCTTCCCCAGCACACGGAGAATGACACAGACCTTCACGCTGGCTTTTAACTCACAGCCTGAGGTTTCTAGTGATCAGGAGAGGCTGAATGCAGCTTTACGGGAAGGAGCCTAGCTCCACTGTTGGCAGCTCACAGGTTAGCTGCAAAGATGACAACGGCTTCAGGAGTGTGGCCTGAGATTTCACTACCACAGGCTCCTGGCAGCTGGAGTCTTGAGTTGAGCCCTAGGAAGAATAAGGGCAAGTTGTACTCCTTCTGTGACCCATCTTTCCTAGCTTTCTGGTTGCAGTGTTTTGCTGTGCTGCCTCCAAGGCAGTAAGTTATTGCCTTCCAGAACAGTCCTTAAAACAGTGTGAATCATTTTTCGTTTTGTTTCCATGGTTATTAGAGCCAGGTTCACGTACATCCATCCTTCCTTGGCACAAAATGTTTCTGTTGTCTTTTCAACTTGTGTATTTGTCTGGGCTCCTGTTACTGCTCCAAGATAAGAAATGTTTTTAAAGGAAAATGTAACCAAGAGGTATGAAGCTCCCAGTTTAGAAACTAAGAGGGGTATAAAATCAACATGGCATTCTTCAGAAAATGAATGGGTATTTGAGTTAGGCATAGTCCAGTTCATCATCTGAAGCTGTTTCCCTTGGCAATCGGATAAATCTCTTTTCCCATTGAAAATGCTGCTTTGGTTGATGATTTTTTTCAAACACCCAACTCCTCAGAAGAAGACTCAGCTTGAAGGGTAGGAGTGGCAGATTCTGACCGACAGCTGGTGTGAAGGATTAGAAGGGAATCGGGGAGAAGGCTATTTCTCCTGTTGAATAAAACCATTGCTCATTATACAGCTCTGCTTGGGTCTGTTCCACATCCATTAAAGTAAATGGAAAATCTTCACTTGACACAAATGGGAGCTGGCCCCAGCTCCAGGGATTAAATAGCATAGAGGATCTCAGGTGGATCTTCATACAGGAACAAACCATCCTCCTGTTGAGTCAGTCCCTGCTGAGTTTACTTTACATTCTTCTCATTTGTCAACCTTGTGGGGTTTATGTGCTGCCTTGTGCTGTGTTGCTTGTGATCAGCTCTGGTGATCACAGTGGACCTCATCCAGATGTTAGCACCTGAGCTGTGGCTGCACCCCCAGGTTGTTGCTGAGTTCTCAGGGCACCAGCTGCAAAATCCACGGGGACGTGTGTGAGCCCTGCTCCAGAAATGGGGAAAGTAGCCTCATAGTTAAGACTAGTGTAAGATGCCAACCTCTGGAGGAGGTGATGGCTTTCTGTGTAGTTGCAGAAGATCCTGGCTGGTAACAACTGCTTCTCTGCGAGTAGCTTGCTGTGAACTGCTGAGAGCTGGCACCAGGGAGGGATTGAGATTTTTGCTTTTGCTTTTCTACCTTTTCTGGGCTTGGCAGCTCTCCTGGTGTAACACCTGGGAGGCTCTATGTAAACAGTAAGTATCAAAGAGAGACGTCACAGAAATAGGAAAATAAAGCTGGGAAATGGCTTCTGTCAAATGGAGCTGTAAAAGCAGCAGCTCAGATTAGACAAAATATGTTTAAGTGCTGCTTGCTTTTCCTGAGGGAAGTCCTTTCTTCTGCTGCTTCTTCTTTCCTGCTTCCCCTTGATTTCTTGCCCTTTAGAGCCTTTTCCTTTTTTTTTCCCCTTCAGTTGGGAAGGGTTTCTTTCCCTTGACCCGTTACACAAGCAGAGCCAAGATGAATTTTTAGTTGTTCATCTTTCTCTACTTCAGGGCTGAGGCTGGGGATCAAACATGCTCCTGAGACCAGGGTTGCCTTCCTGAAGGCTCTGCCTCAAAGCACATGGTGACTTCAGCACCACAGAAGGCATTTTCCCTTAGTCCCAAATATCTCTAGCTTCCAGCTTCTTGGGAAGAGTCTAGAAGAGCCCTGGGTCATCTATCTGGCTGTGGGAGTCTTCACAACCTGCTGTGCCAAACACTGAGCAATCAATGACATGGTTTAGTGGTGGACCTGGCATTGTTAGGTTAATGGATGGACTTGATGATCATAAAGGTCTTTTCCAAACTAAACAATTCTATGATTCTACGATCAACAGTTCTGCATACATGGCTGGTGCAGAGGAGGAAGGTCCTTGAAGAGATAGTAATACTGATGACATCGGTTAGGAAACAGCCATGTGGTGTTTAAGGAGGTTCCCTGTAAAGCAAACCTCACAGCATCCATGGAAGAGCATCAGCAGAAGACACAAAGGAGCTGCTTCAAGTCAGGGTAATCTCTGTTGGTTGGTGCTCCAGGGAGAATTCCTGAAGCGTCTGATGGCACAAGAAAGGGTGAGCGCACTTGCCTGGACAGCAAAGGGTCATGAGAAGAGAAGAAAAACACCAGGATGTTATATTAAAAGCACATCTGTGCACAGTCTGGAATGGTAAATACATTTTCAGACTCCCCTCATAAAGCTGCAGTGTTTAAAAGTGCTGATAAAGTGCATTCCAATGTCCTTGAAGTATTGCAGCGCGCCACACACACGACGCAGTGTTTATACGAGAGACGGCCAGCACTGCGAAGAACGGTGGGATGAATGGGCTTAAATGTGTGAAGGGGAAGGATTTCTGGATTGTCACCAGAAAACGGGGTCCAGCTGGCTTGTGCTGTCCTGGCCCTCAAAACCCTGGGGCTCTTGATCCTGCTGTGCCCGTGAAGATCCTGCCATGGCTGAGAGGGACCGAGCAGAGCTCAGCATCCTTCATGGCTGCCTCATTTTCAATGGGACACTGCAGCCCATAACAGTGAGATGTTTATAGATTTTTGGGGCTGGTGTTGCTCTCCCTCCTGTGCCAGGTTTTCCCTGTAGGTTTATAGGGTTCTCGTTGGGCCCCTGAATTTCTGTCAGACTCCCCTTCCCCTTCTTCTTCCTCCGGGCTCCCTCTCCTTGTGCAGTCATGAGCCTTGGACGGGGCGTTGCTGTTCTCAGAGATCCTCTTTTCTCTCCCCTGGCCCACAGAGGACCATCTATTCTTCCCACCATATAAGAAAAGACTGTTCCTCAGAATAAGAGAGTCCTTTTAGAACAGTTTGAAAGAGAGGTTTGAAAGCCCTGTTTGCAGCACAAAGTGAGAGGTGAAGATGGATGCTTTGGAAAGCAGCTGTGGAGTTGGTCCAACACCTTTCTGAGGCCAGGCCATGCTCTGGCTTTAGTGGAAGCTGTGATTTATTACAAACCTCAACAATTTGCAATACAAGAGTTGGACAAGGGCTGCTGAGGAGTTTATCACTTAGGAAAGTATTTCAGATTTGAAATGCCTTGGACCACGCAGCATTGCAAAGCATTTCTTGCTGCTGTTGTGCTGTGACTGGAGTTGGAGAGAGAGGAAGCAATAGAGCTGGGTGAGGGCTTAAATTCGAGAAGGTGATCATGTTGGCAAGGGGGAGAGGAGAAAGTGCCAGGTGTGAGGGGCAGCATGAGGCATGGCCAAGGCTGGAGAGAGGGAAGGCTGTGCGGGAAATGGTGTAATGTCTTGGTCCTGCCTAGGAGGTGGTGTGCAAAGGAGTGAGAGAGGTGGTGAAGGCAGAGTGGAGAAGCTAACAGGAGCTGAGGAGGGAGAAGTTTCAGACACAGAAGACGATGGGCACACAGTGGTTTCTTGTGACATAAGCTGTGAAAATGGCAGGCAAAACATTAAACGTCAGCCTGCTTATGATGCCCAGTTTCCCAGATCTGATGTAAGTGGATATAACTCCCTTGGGGCTTGTAACTCTTCGTGTCTTGCACCTCTGGAGCGTACTTTCCTGGCTGCTGACATCTGTCATGCCACCTCACGCTCATGGTGCCACCCTGCCACCTGCCCAAATTCACTAACACTTCTGCTCCTATGAAATGTATGAATCATAACTTCCATGCCACGGCTTTCTGCAAGATGGTGTTTCCAGAAATAGCATCCTGCAAGCCAAGAGCCGTGATATTGCCCTTATGGTGGTGGAGGCCCAAAGAGGGAGCACAGAGGGAGTGTAAAGAAAACAATCCACCCAACAGCGCAGCGGGAGGAGGGAAAGCACTGTGCAGGATCCAGCCTTTCATTTGGATTTTTCTGAGTTCATAAGGTGTAAATTGTCAGAATTTTGGTGCGTAATGAGATCTGGAGATGGATCCTCTATTGGTGAAATAATTATTGCACTACAAAAACTTACACACTGACACTTTAACCTAGGCTAATACAGAAGTGCTATATTTGAAATGCTGTTTGGTATTTAAAGTAACTTGCGGTGTTTCCTAGCACAGTACTTTACTACTGGTGTAGATTTCACCTTAGACTTTCCAGTAAGGGCAGTATTCTTTTAACCAACTCTAACTCAATCTGATGTTTTATGGATGTGTTTGTTATTTGAAATTATGCCAAAGAGCAGCTTCCAAGGTGTGGAAGAGCCACCATGACTGTGTAGCTAGTGGTGTATTTGTAATTTATTCTCAGTGCTTTGACCTCTTCCTCATCTACATGGTGCTGTTCATACTCCCTGGCCAGGTCCTCTAATGCTTTGCAAGCTATTTCCATATGAAATTAACTTAGTTGAGTCCTAGTGCACACTCTTATTTTTGGTTAATCAGTCTCACAGGTACCCATTAGGAGCAGAGTTATGTTGATATGAATATTGTCACGTATTAAAAAGGTCAGGGCCTTAGAGTAAAATTCGAGCTGAGGTGAAATCAAAATAGTTTACCGATCTAATCAGCTGCAATGGGTGTTTTGCAGAAAATTCATTCCAAAGATACTCTTTTGATGTTGCTTTATGATGAAGACAAAAGATGCTTTTTCGCCGCATGCAAGAAGTGTTAGGGAAGTCATTCTAATTTCCATAGGCTAAATACTGATTTAGGCTCTCTCATTTCACTGACTATATCCACATTTCTAAGCACTTTTCTTCCCCTGATATGTTGCATCAACACAGATAAATAGGTAATGCCATTGTGACCTGCAACTAGGATTTTACTGTTGAAACTTGCTCTTCTCTTGACATATAACTGCTGGTTTGGTACAATACTACCGGGGATAGATTTGGCACATCAAATTCACCTGCCAAAACAAGGTGAGGGGGAAGAAAAAAGAGGTAGGAAAAAATGGAAAAGAGGTATGAAAGGCAAGGTTATTTTTGTACTAATAGCTGTTATTTAACTCTCCTCACTCCCATCTACATTTTTGTTCTTCTAGCTTAAAAGCTGTATTATGTGAAATTAGCCAGTAAAAGTTCCACATTTGCCAGATGTTCAGCTGAGTAAAACTTGCAGTAAAGATTTTCGAAAGGTCACTCATTTACACTCTCATTGTCTCTTTCCTGGAGAAGCTGCCTTTCCCCTGTCATCCAAATCGAGGTCTCAGCTTGATGCATCTTTCGACTAAGTACTCACCACCATTTCCATAACTCGGTTTTGACTGATGCGTAGAGGAAAATAAGAACTGACCAGGCAGGGGAGGCAGCAGCGCTAGGAGTTGCTCTCATTTAATTCTTGCCAGATATTAATTAGTAGATTGCCATCACATTCATTTTATAAAATGGAATCATAATAAACTGTGAGAGAGTCTCTTCAGTGAAGGCTTGTGGTCAGATTGAAATGCTGGGAATTTCTGCAGCATTTGCAAGTCTTTAGGAATGATGAGGAAACAAGGAAAGATGTTGATAAAATCTCTTCTGGCTATCGCCATCAGGGGTGTTTTGGCTCGCAGGGAAGCAGGGTCGTCTGAAGAAGCTGGGTAGGAGGCTCTTCTTGGAGTTTCTTGCCTGCATGAAGCATGGAGGCTTGGCTTTTGTGGTTTCAGTGTGAAATTAATCCACTTTTTCACAGCACAGAGGTGATTTCAGAAGTCAGAGATGTAGCTTGGCCTTTTCCTCTGATGCCTTTAGTGCTGTGCCATGTCCTTCCCAATGAGGCTGACCAAAGTTAGGATTATTGCTCCCCACTTAAGTGCTTCCTGTATGGTTTCACAAGTGCTGCTGCCTTGATTTTGACTTTTGCAAGAGTAATTTCCCATGTGCAGGAAAGGGCTCGGATGCACAAGGCAGGGGGAATCGGCCCACATGAAGGGGAGAGGGTGGACTAAGCACAGAGTCACTTGAGAACCCGAGTCTCCTGTGAACACCCAAATAATTGCACTGCTCTGATCCTTATGCGTCCAGCCCCCTATCTCCCATTGAGTTCAGCAAGGCAGAAATTTAGGTGACTGCTGGGTGCAGGCAGTGCAAGTAAGTACCTTTGCACTGGTATTTTGTAATGAGATCTCAAACGACAATCAAAGTCACTGCAGGTCTCCCCTGATGCCATTGGAACTCCAGCTATCTCATACTGGTGCTCCTGGGGATTAGGTCTGGGCTGCTTTGTTTGGAGCAGCCTTGCTTGTTTTCTTATTTAAGCCTAATGATTTTGTGTGAGAGGGAGTGTTAGCTCTGTCTGAAGCTCCACCCCAGTGTGCTGTCAGACACAGCTTTGACCATCTGAGTTAAAAGGACCCAGAAGACAGACTGAGAATGCCCAGGAGGAAAGAACTGCTCTCCAGCATTACAAAGCAAAGTTTTAGCTCTACAAGTGATAAATACCACTGCTGCTGTGCCATAATCTGCTGCTAATGGGAGTGGGGAAAATAGGCAAATTGTGTCCTCGTCAAACATTTAGAAATAAAAATATAACAAGTCTGAAACTGGAGGAAACTTTCCAGATCATTCATCCTGTAGAGTTTGGTTCCTAAAAATTGTGAATGCCCGTGCTTTCTTGAGTACTAGGCAGTGGGCCATATTCCTAACTGGTATCAATCAGTAACAGATCCATTCATTTGGATGGGCCAGATTTAGCCCATCTGGACATTAATTTGTCTTTCTGACAAGATCTGAATGCTCATTTTGACATGTTCAGGAGTCAAGGCTGCCAGCAGTTGTTTCTTTCCTTGGCAAACCTCTCCAGTGCTAGCAGAAGCACTTTTTTTCCCCTTTACGGCATGCGCAGACGTCGCAGAAGGGCTTAGCTGCTGGTTGCAATGATATCATTTATTTTTGGAGCTCAGTCTTTTACGAGGGAGGTGCCTGGGGTGCAGACAGATGGGCTCTGCCCACCTCTCCTTTGGATGCTTGAGGGATCTCCCAGGTCTTTCCCTGCAGTGTCATTTTAAGCCATGTCTCTTTTATTTGTCTTTTTCATTCCTTCTCATTACCTGCTGTTCAACCTGGGGCTCCTCAGGGCTTTCTTGTTATAAATTTGATTTGGAAGTAGAAATTGGAAGTAGAAGTCAGTAGTTCTGCGATTATAAGAAGGAGGGAATGTGTCCCAAAGGCCAGGTGGTTGTGGTTTGACTCAAGCCCTTGATACAGAGTTGGAAATTAAAACCATTCTCCATTGACGTCTCTTTGCAGTTGTCTACAAGGAACGGACTATCTGGCCTCCTTCCTGGACGTAAGGCTCATCAGCAAAGCAGCACATGTGCTCACGGTCTGGAAAACACAAATAGGCATGGCTAGCCTGGTGATAGTTTATTTTAATTGAGAAAAGGTAAACATATAGTTCTGTTCAACAGCCATAATTTAAATGGAAGAGAGCAAAGTTTTCTGTGTAGTGAGATTGAGGCTGATATTGAAGAGAACCTTAAATGTAGTCTGAAAGCAAATCAGATCACTTGCCCCAGTTGTAAGGCAGCGAAGCGAACGTTAAGGCAAAACCTGGTGGGAGAGTGATAATGAGGTTGCGGGTGCAGAAATCACAACATTCATGCGAGGAGCCAATTTCAGACTTGAGTGCACTCAGGCTGGTGGTGAGGGGATAGAAACAAGGTAGAAAATCTCCAGATCAGAGCACAGAAAAGGCTGCATTGCACGTACAGTAGCAACAGTGACTCTTGAGTGTATCAAACCGGGAGAAGTGGGTGGATGACTGAAGGTTATAGAAAAGACTGGTCTGTAGGTAAGAAGGAGAGAGAGAAAGCTTGGAGCCCATCAGTCTGACCCCAATTATACAGATATAAATGAACGTTCAGGGAGAAAAATAAAGCATGGAAGTAAATAGAAAAATTGGAGAGAATGCAGCCTGAGTCTAGCAAAGGCAGATTGTGTTATACAAATCTGATATCTTTGATAAAATAGTGGATTTTTCTAGACATAGATTAGATCTATGGCATTTCCTAGCTGGATTCAGTGAAGTAATTGATATAGTGCCTTGCAAAAAATGAGTAGGTGAGCTGACACGAAGAGGATAATACAAGAACTGGAGGTAAGGGGTATAAATGTCTAAAAGAGAGAACTAATGGATTTTGCTAAAAGGCAAAATTTTTGGAATATGAAGAAATTGCTGGGAAAGCCACTGAAGAATTGGCTTTGGAACAAGCTCTGCTTAGTTGTCAGTGAACCTGTGACACTTCGGACAGTATGAACCAGGGAAATGTTCCTGACATGAAGTCCTGGAGTGTCATCTGGGAAGAAGTGGGTGTCTTTGGAGGTGGAAGGGAGAGTGCTGGAATGGACAGTCATGGGACGTCCCACTATAAGGGACCAGCTCGCTCTTTGGGATGGACAAGGAGAAAAGAGATGCCAGTGGGTACTGGTAGTTAATATAGTCCTGAAATAGTAGGAAGTTTAGTGTGAAAAACAGGTGGCTGGATCTCTAGGAATCACAAGGGCAGAGAACAATGAGAAGAGCAGGATTTGCTTGGCTTGGAGGAGATTTCAAGAAGAAAGGAAACAAACTAAGCCTAACCTGCAGCAATGGAGATCTAGGCTAAATGTTGTTTGATGTAAGGTTTGCAAAATGGTGTGGTAGAACAGCAAGGAGGCTGTGAGATGTGACTTGTGGTTCTTGGAATGTGTTTATACCACATCAGAGAATGCCTTAAGGTGGTTTGGTGTTGCCAAAAAGGGCCTGGGGAGACACCTGCTCACTCCACAAGTGCATCTAAACTTGAACAGCAGCATGAGGTGAAGAATATTAAAACAGACATAAGGAAAAGTCAAACACAAATGGACCACACGTAATTTAGGGTTACTATTAGGAGATGATTTGTAATCTTTGTCCTGGTTTGAGAGCACCAGGACACAAGTTCTCCAAAGCCACCTGGTACTGATAGTAATCCCAATGGAGGAGTAGGGATAGCTGTGCATATGGGGAGGAGGGGATGGGTCAGGTGACCCAAATGGACCAATAACGGCACTCCTTCCTGTGATGCTCAGTATATAAGGACCCCTAAGAAGAGGCTTTTGGTGCCCATTGGTTTGGGAGGATTTGCATCAGCTCTTTGTTATGTCCTACTGTGCTGCTGGTGTTCTAGTTATCCTTCTTCTACGCTGCAGAGGAGCACTGTTTGACAGAGCAGGCTACCTACCCTGCCCTCTACCCTGGTGGTAGTGGCACAACTCCTTCTTCATTTCTTTCACATGGTTATTGGGACTCTGCTTGAGCTCAAGCAATCTGCTACTGAGTCCACTCTGGGATTTTTTTTCCTTCTTGGGATCTTTTTGTCTTCTGGAAGGTGTAGGTCTGGTATGAACATAGTATCCTGTATCTTTGAGTGTATTTGCATTGTTGTATGTGTGTAGTTTGGTATTCTCACTGTTACTGCTAGTATTTTTTTTTTTTCATTGAACTGTTGGCTGACCCAGCCTTAAATTTTGATGCCTTTGGAGGATTGAAACTGTTGTCTGACAGAACAGAACACCTGGGCTGGTTTTAGGTGGGCTTTTTCCATGAGGTTGTATTGTGTGACTTTCTACAACACTGAACGCAGTGGCTTGGCAGGAGCTTGTGCACCCTGCTTGAGCCATCGCCTTCAGCAGCTCTATTGTCAGGGCTAGATGAAGATACTGATAAGGTTATCTGAATAGTCTTGATTTTTGTGCCACCTCTTGGAAGGTTTGGGCAGTAAAAAATCATCCCTGTCCTTTGGCAGCATGAGCTTTCCCCATGTTCCAAACAGGGAAGGTGATGAATTCAGTTGCCAGACCCAGTTCAGTTGTAGAGACTTCTTTATACCAAAAGTGTTTCTTGAGTAACCCTGCCTTTCCCGAGACAGACAGAATAAACTAAAAGCAATTCTTTTTAAAGAGCCTTTAACAAAAAAACACTTTGTTTTTTTGTTTTGCTGGGTTTTGTTTGTATTTTTTTTAATTTCTTTTAATTTTTATTAAGATCCTTGACATAGCAGAAGAGTAATGTATGATCTTGGGCATGTCGGGAAAAACTACTCTTGTGATTCTCATTGCCTCTCAGGAATCCTGGGTTGATGGTTCCTGTCATTGTGGAGAATGCTTCCAGGCTATGAGTGCATATTTTCCTCTCAGTATTATTTTACACTTACAGGATACTTGTCATCATGAAGGATGCTGGGGCAATTCACTAGCTACATGCAGCACTACTGCAAAGGCAGAAAATAGTAGGCACTCTTGAGATCTCTTGTTTGTGGGCTGGTCCTGTGCTTCCTGAATGAGATCCCTCCTGTGCAGTATGCTCTCTGGATGGAGTGTTGTCCTCTGAGGACTGAACCCTGATGCAGCAATGAAAGGCAAGCTTTAAAACATTGCAGGTGATTGTTATTGGTCATTATCATGATCACATAGGTTTTTTGAAATTATGAAGATCATTGTAATCAAAGAAGATTTCTGGTGATGATGTCGCCTCTAGCTTGTGAAAGCTGAGTGTCTCAGCTTGAGGCTTGTGGGCTTTAAGCTCCTTGAAGTATCCTTCCTTCTTAATGGTCATAGTTAAATCCACACCTCAGCGTGTTGTGTAATTTACTGCAGTAGCCTCTCTTCCCCCTTGGGTATTCCCATGCTCAGTTATCCTTTTGCCACAAAAGCCAGACCTTCCTTAATCTTTCTTCCTTCTTCATTAAGTTCACAGCTTTGCTAATTTGCAGATATTGTGGAAGCTGGCCCTGCTTTCCACTCCGCAGACTTGCAAGGCAGAAACATCATTTAAGCACCATATGGTTCTTGACAAAGTCAGGTTTCACATCCAACCTAAACAGTTTAATAATATCAAAAGCCCAAGCTCACTGCAGCAATAACAACCTCTGCTTCCTCTCCCTGCATTGTAACAAGAGGAAGAAAGCTCTCAAACTGAGCAAGCTGCTGTGATCTTGAACAGGGGCTGCAGGGCTGAGGAAAAGCCTTTGTAGCAACCTTGTTATGCTCATGGGACAACGAGCGTCCACCTGGGCCACAAAGGAAGTGCAAACCCATGTCTGGTTTCAATTAGGATGCCTTAAAAACACAGACCACATTTAGTTCCTATTGTTGCAATATACAATTAATTTGGTTTAAGTTTTAATGAGGGAATGCTACATGCCTTCAAGCTGCAGAACGCTTGGTTGTCTCTATTGTTTAATGTATATTTGGGGTTTTTTTCTCTTTTATGGGCTTGGATTCCAGTCCCCACCAAATTTGACGCATGCAAATATTTTCTGGCAGAGTTAATGTGCTCAGCCCGAGGAGCGGAGGACAGGCTGGGTGGGGACAGGGGACCTGGGATGAATATTTACTCCCCAAGCTGTACTGGTGGTACAGTGATTAGAAAAGACTAAATCTTCAACTTCCTCACTGAATAGACTCAGAGGTCTCTGTAGATGATGAGTAATGGTGCATGGAACAGATGCCAAAATAGAACAGGAGCCCCGAGACAGCTTTTGTTGCAGTACCTCGTAGCAGTCACAAATGATTATCCTACTTTTGCTATGATGATATCAGTTGGCTGAGGACCTTGCACTGAGTCACAGCAATCAGCATCCCAAATGGTTCCAGACATCTGCACTGCATCAGAATAGCAGCAATTACATTGCTATTCTTGCATCCTGAGGGATCTCCGTTGAAATTGGTACCATGAGGGCTCTTGCTGTCCCCTGAGCATTCAGTGCAGGCAGTGAAGGGGCTTGCTGAGCCATGGGGCTGCTCCAGACCCAGGAGCTGAGTGTATGAGTTATGTGCCAGCATCTTGGTACAAAATAGAGCCTAGAGAAGGAACGGGAGAGAGACATGTAGGTCTGTCAGATGCCATGCATGGGAAGTCTTTTCCATTTACCTGTTGGGAGCATACCTTTATCTTACTTCTAGCAGAAAAAGAAGAAAGAATAAATGGTGGTTTGATGTTTAAAAAAAAAGCCACTTACAGATTAATTAGCATTTTAAAGAGCTGCAGGGGCTTTTTAGGAAATAGATTGATGGAACTACCAAATGAGTAGATTTAGACAGAAGTGATGATCTACAAGTGTTCTCTTGGCAACTTACTGAAGGGTGAACATGTTGTTGGAGATGTTAGCAATGGAGCGTCTGTTTGTCACCTGGGACTGAATAAATCACCTCTGCAAGCTGATGCTTCTTGTGAAGTGACAGATTCACTCAGATGTAGCATTTCATACCAATGTAGGATTTGCTGGAGAGAGGCTGTATGTGGGTGAGGTACAGCTCCCCAGAAAGAAAAGGATTATCCCTGCAGATTACAAACAGTCCAATTAATAAAATAGTTCTTTTCTACAAGGGGCTAACCCTAATGAAGCAGGACAAGTAATGAGAAGTAGGATGCAGGGGATGCTTTTCTCTTGTCTTCTCTTTGTTGGAGTACGTGGATCGAATAAGGGATTTGCCATCTCGGCATTTGTGCGTGATACTGGAGAGAGCTCCCCGAGGAAATTGTGGAGAACTTCTGCATGGAGAGCTTTCGGGGAAGATGTGAAGTCAAAAAGGATTGGTACAGCCTGCAAAAAGTCAACTCATTCATAATGAAAGGCAAAACTCAGCCTCTGGGATGCAGAAGGCAATCAAGGAAAAAATTCTCAATTCTGCTTGCTCAGCTTGCACGTTTGTTTAGTTTCTGCCGTGGAAAAAAGACTAATGAATGTTACTTTAAATGCGGCTAATTAGGTGTGGTCTTCTGAGAAAAATCATATTGTGCCTTGCCGCAATCTTCATACTGGCAACTGTAAATCTGATTGGACTATATTAGGAGTATGTTGCTAACACATGGTTTAGCAGCAATGTTTTTGTTAGTTGTTGCTATTTGGCTGGGAAGTAGAAGGGCCCTTGTACCCTAAACACAGCCACCTTCCTGTAACCCCAGCCGAACACATCTGCTACTGATGTGTAACAGCACCTCTGAAACCTTAGGAAACGCAGTGTTGGATGATTAAAAGATGCTGCTTGCCATTCTGGATCTTGCCTTCCCCTCTGACTTGGCAGCTAGAAAGAGGCAGGTATGAGGAAAGATGTTTTTGTTCTTGGGTGTGTTTGTGTTTGTGGTGAAAATGGAAACCTGTGAAGTCTGGTTGAGCTGGAGGGTAGTCCTGCTAAATGCTTTGAATCAAAATCAGCAGGGGTTAGTATGTGGCCAAATAAAATCTCTTCTCAACTGGACAAGAAACTCCATTAATATGAATGGGAGCAGGGACCATAATGGGGAGCTGAAAGTGGGATGAGGTGCTCTACCCAATGTGCTTCATGACCATGGGAGCAACTGCCAGAGGGGATGATGTTTGTCACTACATGCCCTGTGTGTGGCCCCAGTGGAAGAGGAATGAGCATTTTGTGTTTCCCAGATATTGCTGGAAGACCCATGGTCATGCAGGTGATTGTGTGCAGAAGTGCATTTAGAAACAGCTGAGAAAGTCTCACTGTTATGTGTCCATGGGACCACGATGCTCTTCCCATGTTCCTGCTAGTTTCAATAATGTTTGCACTTTTAACATTGCTAATAGGTCTTCGTGGGTTCATCTTCCTGTAAAACAAAGGGAATCTTTGGAATTTTTAAGGATTTTTTTTGTCTTTTTCAGCAGATATGAGCTATCTGGTTGGGAATTTGAGCTCCAGATAAACAACTATCAATAAAAGCTGTTGCTATTCTATGAATTGTCTGGGATCATTTGCCTTTGGAGGATCTGATTATTTCTTCTTGGGGGCGATAGAGCTCGTTGGTTATTAGATGTCTGAGCTGCTCTTGAAGTCATACCTTATCCATCCAAGTCCTGTACTCGTTGTATTAGTAATGTTGAGCAAGACAGATGTTGCAGTTTCTCTAGATGCTTTGGAGTTAGGAAATGACAGATGAGGTTGCCATTTTAACCTCCCCACTTCTGTGTGGAGCTGTACAATTTTCCTAATTTCTGTCAGGGGCTAAATAAGGTGTTTTGGCCCCCAGCCCATTCACAGAATTGACTAAACTGGTTTTATTCAGATTTGCTTCCTAAAAACACCGTTGCCAAAAGCCAATTCACTGTGAATAGCCATTCCAAAAGTTAAAGAAAATTAGCATGTCTGGAAAGACTTATTTATGGGCAACTGCAGCTGTCCCACCCCAATAAAACTCTTTCAACCGCCTGGCACAACCATAACGAGATTAGAGCTCATGAACACCATGTTGTCTTGTGAACCCTCCTGACGTATTGCTGGCTCTAGCAGCGTTTGCAGCATGGTGCGTGTTTTCTCTGTGCTCTGGTCTGACGTTGGCGGTGGCAGATGGCTATTTGTTTAGTTCTGCTTGTTCCCAGCATGTGCGTGGGCAGCTTTTCATTGCCCAGGTGGAGCGAGGGGCAGTGGGAGCTGGGACACCCTGCAAGGCTGTGACCTTTGGGCATGGTGGGGAGGGAGGTCTGCAGACCCCCATGTTTTAATCTGTCTTCTGCTTAGGCTTCTCTGCTTCAAAATTGTAGTTCAGGCTTTGCTTTGAGAAAGCAATTAGGTTTAGAAATAGAAAGCTTTTGCAGAGAGGTTGTTTGGAAGACTGGTCCAACAGAGGAACTGGGAGAAAGGGGTTCAAAAGGATCTCGCAGAGGGTAGTGGGGATGCTCAGGTAAGACACTATGTTGCAGAAGTGGTCACCAATGTGAAGGGCCTGTCCTCACCTGGATTTTAACCGTGAAACCTGTAACAAGATGCTCAGCCCTGGATTATTTTTAGAAGATCCAGCAATCCCAAGCTAGCTGCACCCTTTTGTTTCACTGGCCCTTGCACTGCTGTGTCGCAGTGTGTCACCACTCAGGGAGCACGTCCCACCTATAAGTGCACAGGGAGGGGGACATGCCAGGAAAAGAGAGATTGTGTGTTTGTGTGTGTGTGGTGCATGAGGGTGGGTGTGAGAGAGAGGGGCGATGCCAGAGGGGGGAAATGTGACCCTGTGTTTTTCATCCTTCCTGATTGCCTCTATGATTTCCGTTAATAGGAACGTAATACACTTCATTACATGGTTTGTTTAATCTAAACATCACATTTAGCCCCCCTGGAGACAGGGTGAGTGAGTAGTTTGTTTTCCCTGTTTCATCCCACCGTGATGCCGGAGCCTCTCTCGGAGATAACGAGGAGCTGCTCGCCTGCCAGAGCGGCTTCCCGGCTCTTCTCAGCGGAGGGGAACTAGGAGACGTGGCTGGGGACAGCAGTCCTCTTCCATCCTAACATCCCATAGCACATGCTTCACCTCCTGCATCAGCCCTCAGCCACGATGAGCGATGCCACATGTGCCCAGCTCAGCCTGTCCCTTCCCTGGATGCAGGGGAAAGCCAGGAGGGCAGGGGGACCAGCTTCCTAAATGATAAATAAGAAGGTGAAGAAATGATATGGGAGCGTATAAAATCCAGCCTAAGCACACCAAAATGCGTCCTATGGGAGACAAAGCTGAACTGAGACTGGTCCTCCTCTGTGCTGGTGACAGAAAACCCAGAGGGGCTGTGGCTTTCCGTGTTGCTCAAAAACTATGCAGAGAGTGACTCTGTAGCCGCAGAAAATCTTCTGTGGCTTGTAAAATGAAGAAAACTCCTTTGGGTAAGCAGAGTTCAACCTAAATTTCTGCTTCAGACGTGCCAGCTGCTTTCTAAACATGGAGGAAAATGGCTTTTGTGCTTTTAGATTTCTGTTCCCCAGTTTGGCTTGGGATCACATGTTGTAGTACCCAAAATTAGAGCTGGTATAGGGACCCCTGCATATTCATTTCTTGCTGAAATCAGGCCCCACTGAGGGTCTTTAGCATTTTACTGATAATACTCCTTTGCCAGAGAACTAGGCACAGGGCCTAAACATGCCCTTATTAAACTCACTGGAAGTTTTGATGTGGATTTCAATGGCACCAGTGTTTTGGCCCAAAGGGAGACAGATTTTCTTTTCTCTTTTTTTTTATATACATCTTAACGTTACAACTGGTTGCTGCTTGCTTTTGCTGACTTCCTTCACAGAATCAGTAGCCCTAGCAATGGGAAAATAAACAGAAATGATTCCCAAATCTTGCTGCCAACAGGGACAGTTAAAGAGTCAGTTTGGTGCCTGCATCTGGAACTTTTTTACAGTAAATTGACTGGGATCAGGAAGTGTTAGATACCAGCAAATTCCAGTTTGATTGCTAGCAGGTGCAAATGCAAAAGAGGAGAGCCTTATACCTGGACTTTGGCTCTAGATTTTGCCTTCCCAAATCTTCCAACAAATTTTTCTAATTAGAGTTTTTGTCCTATAGAAGAAAATTAGAAAACCACTGACTTGCAAGTTGGTTTTCTTGCTTGCTTTCAAAATGAAAGCATCAGTTGGGAACATGTGTGCATGTAAGTTTGCTTAAAAGCAAAACTGCCCCCCCACTAACCCAGTACTTTTTTTTTAAAAATTCCCTGAAGGTGCCGAAAGACCCCCCCAAGAGCTTTTGATCTCTGGAACTGTTTTATTACAATACAAAAATTGTAAGCACAAGAAAAAAATATTTATCTAAAGAAGGGAAAACACTGAACTCCTGAGTGAGACGGATAAATTAAAAGCTGGAAAATTAATCTCCAACCTGCCCTTTGAGTTCTGGCAAGCTGAATGTCCTCGTGCTGCTGTGTACATCCAGACAAACTCACCCTTGCCCGACATGTCTTTTTTACCCACCCTTCTCTGGGTTTGGACCTGGGTATGCAAAGTATCTCTCGATGGTTTTGGTGGATTCAGTCTTGCTGATTAAAAGTGTAAGGTCTATTACAAATTGGTGCACGGCAAGAGCTTGGGAAAGGAGTGTGAAGCCTTGCAGGGTGCAGAGTCAGCTCTCAACTATGCACATCCCTTCTAGAGAATAATCCAGTGGCTGTCCAGGAGGGTGTCAGGGAGATACAAAACCACAAGGAAGTATTTCTTAACAAGGTGTATCAGGAAGGGCTGCATCCTAAAACTGTAGAGGCCAAAGATTATAAATGGGTTTAAAGTGGATAGGCACATTTATGGGAGAAAACCAGCTGTGGCCATCGTAGAGTGCAGGCAAAAATGAGTTTGGGAGATGGTCACTTGCTCAAATGCAGGCAGGTCAATGAGACACGTTGAGTTACCCTGGGAAAGGACCCTTTTTCCATCCCTCATTTCTTATATGCTTCCCCATCACGTCCTTGTTTCCCCTGAGATCACTTATTCTCCCTCCACAGGGACAAATAAGCATCTCTATGAGTTCGTCCTCCTTCCCTAATTTGATGACACTCTTTGAAGTATCGCCAATGACAGAACTGGCTCCTCCTGAATCCTCTCTATGTCACTGCACACACAAAAAAAAATCCCTCTTTGCCAAGTCCAGCCCATGGCATTTCATCTTGTTCAGGGCAACAGATGAGAGAGTTTCCTCTTTCATGGGTTAGCTCAGATGCAGAGCCCACAGTGTTCTCTGGCAGATTATTAAAGCATTAACCATGCTCATTTAATGGCATTGAGATGCAGATAAGATGCAATGTGTTATGTATTGTATTCTCCTCTCAGTGTGGCTGAGCATGTTTTTTAATGTCAAGGGCAGGTGTTTTTGTGTGATACCTGCTTAGTGGTATTTATGGTGATATTTATTCTAAGGCTGCAGTTAATGTCGTTGTCCTCTGTTTCATTACACTCTGAGATTAAACAGTGTGTCTGGCACATCATTTATTCAATTATTAAAACGTCTTAATGAAGGGTAACAGTGCAGTGCAACACGGTTGTGCAGAACCAACACACATAAATCTGTCAGGCGTTATGTTGGGAAAGGCAGCTGAACTACATCTCCCAAAGTGCAGATGGGGCAGATTGAAAGTGTGTGTGAAACGGTGCCAGAAACGCAACTCTGAACACAATCCTTCTGGGCACCAGAGCTGGAGAAATGGTAAAAGGTCTGTATCACTGGTTTCAGCTGCTAGGAAGTGCTGAGCAGTAATGTTGTGGTTTGGGTTTCTCTCTTGTTCATCCTGGGTGAATCCTTCTGTGCTCTGAAACACCAGCTCCAGAGCAGGTATTTCTTTGAACATGGCTGGTTAGGCTCTACGGTGTCCCTTTATGGGGACACTGGGGCTCTAATTAGCCATGGACATACCTTCTCATGGCCATGCAAGCAGATGAGGAGTTCCTGCCTCTGTGGGGTCTCAGAGATGGAGATGGTGTGGGCTGATCCCAGCACAAACTATGTGATGGCACTGGGGCTATTGCTAATCATCAACAGAGATATCCTGCAGCATCTGTGGAGGAGCTCAGGGCTACAGAAATGGTGTCCAAACCACTTAGTCACCTCAGGAGAAGGCTCCCAGCACCTCAGGAAAGCCCTGGGCAGCAGCCCTGCCACAGAAGTTGCTGGGATGGCATTCATTTTTTTTGTTGTTGCCTTGATAAATGAGTTGAAGACTGGCAAAATGTTAGAGGACTTCATTGTCATTTTACATAATTTAAAGAGTGAGTTAATTTTCCAACTGAGTGTGGAGTCAGGGAAATCCTTTAGCTGTCCCCGAGTTATCTACAGCTGACCTGCCACCTAACGTCTTCATCACAGGCTAAAGGGCTTGCTGGTTCAGTTCTACTTCATCAAGACATGTTTGCGTTTCACAGCAAATATCCACGGCCATAAAAAAATGCTTCAAAGACATTCTTTCCCCTCAGCCTTGGGTGAGAGCCATTGGATTCACAGGTTGTGCAGGAAGTGAGCAGAAGTGCTTCTCAGTCAGCAGCTTGTTGATGTGCTTGCCAATCGCGGCTACACTTACTGCCCAATGGTACAATACTCAATGGAGTTGTTACTCTGTTAATTTTTTAATCAACTCATTATGGTCTATTAATGACTTTGGCTCAGTGAAGGTTTTCCAGCCCAGGATACTCCAATATCCTGGGGAATTACTGCTGTATGAGCCAGTCTGAATGATCCTTAGTAAATCAACTAATGCTACTGTACACTGTAGTTTGCACAGAGAGGGTTATTTAAGATTACATGGATGCCTTAGACGTGGAAGTAAAAGTTATCAGCAAAGGTATTTCCTGTCTTCTTCCAGAGGTGTTCCTGTGCTCTTTGCTCATTCCATTGGATTTAGTTTTTTCATTCATTTCTCTTGAGATGAAACTATTTGTCACAAAGCTCAAGGGCTCATGATGTGGTCGTGCAGGTCGGTAACCGTTCATTGATTCACTTCCTAGTCCTGCAAGCATTACCACTACCTGCTAGTTCAGTGGTGGCCCTGCTGCCATCACAGCTCCTCTCCCCAGAGGTAATTAATCACTCACTGCCTCATTCTCTCCAGTTCGTTTACACACTGCAGTGACAGAGCCAAAAAAAAGGTCATGCAAAGAGAAAACGTTCCCGAGGACAGCATTGTTGTGGCTGTGAGGACACTGTTGCAGTTATTTCTTCACTGTGTATCTGCACATCATTGGCTCTCCAATGATGCTGCCTTGGCTCAGACTGATGGAGAGGAAGGCAGAGCTCTTCACCAGGAACTCACTCATCTTTCACTGTGTTCAGTCAGGTTTGGGAAACCATAAAATAGACCTTTTAAGCATATAAAGGTTACCAGGGTAGAACATTTACCTAGATTTAATGGGGAACTAACACGAGTGTCATTGATGCAAAGGAAAGCTCTCCATCACCCCAGTTTAAGTCCCAAAGGCAATGCTCCGTGACACTTCAAAAATATAAACAGTGTAGCGAGAATAAATATAATATATGGGCTTTGCCAATGCAAATGAAAAGCAATTATCCCAAATCGCAGTCTTAATTTGTAAGCAGTCAGTATAATTTGAGAAACTGAAATCTGATGTTGCTAAATCAAATTCCTGTAATTCCACTGGGCATTAAGCACATAATAAGATTACACTGTGCACTGAGCATGTCCTTGTTAAATCTGCTGGCTACTGCATTTTTATTGCTCTCCTGGGGGTTTATTGAGTTTACACTTCCAGTAAAAGGTAGTGTTTTCACAGTGTCTTTGGTACGTTGGCCACACAAGTCTGTCTGCAGCAGGCAGAATTGTTAAGCCATATAATTTGCTTACATCCCTTGGTGGCTCAATTGTAAGAAAAACGCAATTAAAAGACACCATGCAGTTGTATTTAACTAAATTAAAAATAATAAAAATGAATCTACTGTAATCAGGAAGAAAGAGAAGCCATGCATAATGGTGAGGTTTAGCCACAAGACAGCTAAACTGATGAGCTCTCCTGTTCAGATTTATTTTTGAATGCCTGAATAGTGGTGCTAATATGATGATATCTGCGATTTATATACAAAAGTGACCTTGAGGCTAGCTGCTTTCCAAACAATCAAGAAGAATCCTTGCAACAGGCTGTCTGTAGTCTTGGAAAATGAATGAGAAGGCAGGGGATGAAGGGAGAACAGGTAACTTGGATATTGGCCAGCAAAAGTACCTGGGAGCAGCACAGTATTTCCTAAGACAGATCCAGAGATGAAATGTGCCATTTCAGAAGGAGTCAGGAAGCTAAGAAGAGAAAAATTCCCTCCCAATGCACGATAAAATGAGGGCAGAAGAGACACTGAAGAGCTGCTGCTCGTGCATGCCTATGAGCATGGGCATCCTTGCAGGACCACCTCAGTGTTCATCTACAGGTGTGCTCTCTTGGTGTTTGACTCCCTCCTGCTCTCATACAGGGAACAGTTTAAAATTTTAGGATGTAAAAGTCTCCTTGAAAATGCTCATCACTAATCAGGATAATGCTGGATAAGCTTGATAGACACATTAATTTACATTTTTAATCTTTGCCATTGTGGCTGAGACAATTTCTGTGGCTGTGAATAGGGAGTATAAAACTCTGGGCTTGGATCAGTCCTAAGAGGTAACATCGCTTAATTCACTGGGAGCTTATTGCGTTGTATAATGATCCTCTAATATTTAAATCTCGGTGATTTTGTGGGGTCATCCTTTTTTCCCCTAGTAAGTCACTTTCCAGAACAGCCAATGTTTCAATAACATCTCAAAGTCTCCATCTGGACACTTTGCTGTTATAGCTGAATTTTGTCAGAGAACAGGCTAAATGTGAATTCAGCTCTGGGACCCAAAATACTTCTGCAAAGCAGGACAGTGAACCCTGTGGCCACCTAGAGAGTCCAAAGTTTTTGCTTAAGACTAGGTTTGAATTAGAAAGAGAGTATTCCTCTGGCATTCTCTTGCAGTTTCCAGCATCTGACTCTTGGAAGGTTGCTTGCTTTACTGGGAAAAAAAAACCCAACCCTATATATTTCTGGTGCACGTAGAAAGATTTCTGGACTGACTTTTTCCTGCATCACTTTTTGTTTTCTACACCCACAAATACAGTGTTACTGAGCGAAGCACATGTGAGGTCTGAGTCTCACTTGTGAGGTGTCCTGCAACTCACACCAACTTGTGTGGAAGAAGTGACGGAGGATCACTTATCATGCACTGAACGCTGCAAATGTCTGTGGGGAATCACTTTGCTCTGAATTCACTGGTTTGTAACATGGAGGGGTTTTACATGTCTAAATCCAGGGGTCCTGTAGATACTCACCAGCTGTTCCTGATGTTTGAGTGTCAAGGCCAAGGCTTGCTTCAAAACTGCCCGAGCAATTCTGGAGGTCTCTGTTTGAAATGATTGCAAACAGCCCCTTTTCTCAGGGATAGATGTTCCATTATTTGAGATTTATTGCTGGCAATGGAGAATTTTCATTGTGAAGGCCTTAACATGAGCTGACAGTAATTCACCGGCAGTTTGGCATGGTTTTACCTGAGGGAACTCTAAACCAGCAAGGCTTCCCATGACAAAATATCACAGAGGTCACGGAGCAATTAGGATTAGGGTTACAAATCTGTTTATCAGTGTCAGGACAATTATGTCTTCTAGCTCTGTTACACGGGCATCTTAAGACATCTACTTTGGATGACTTACTGGGAGAAGGAAAACCTTGAGCCATAAATCTCATGAGTGCTGTGTGTGTGCTGCAGGCTGGTCCTTAAGCATTGATAACATACTGGCATTACCAGGACAAACTGGAATTGGGTTTGGTACAAACTGGAACTGGATTTTCACTCCCTTTTTCACTACAAAGACTAGAAGGCATCTGAGGAAGCTAAGGGAAACTCAGAGCAAATAAAGGAGGTGCATCTTCCCATGACAGGCTGTTGCCTGTGGAAAAACCACAGCCCCTTGGCCAAGTGTGGATGCAGATGCTAAAAAATTGATGGGGACTCCAAAGAAAGCTAAACAAGTTCATGCAAGACAGATTTGCTCAGGGTTGCTAACTGCACAGGAACCACATCTGGTTTGGGAAGCCCTTTGCTGAAAATGGCTGGAAGCTGAAGAAGTATCACGGATGGATTCCCTAAGCTTAGTCTCTTTCTGAAATGTCCTCCCTTGGCCGTTTTTGGAGACATGATGCAGGTTAGACTGATCTGTGTTGTGATGGCTGTGGTCTCTGACGGTTTGTTGTGCCACATCTGAGCTTTGGGGGCAGAAAATGGCCCTTGTTGAGCCTCCCACCCCCTGGTCCCGTCATGCTGCATCTGATGTGTGGGATCAGAAGCATGCAACATGACTTTGTGCATGACACATCTCTGATCGGGAAAGAAAGCGCAAAGTGCGTGCTCAGATAACACTGGCAAAAATTATCTCAGAGGGAAGGTAGTGTTTATTGATGAACCAGTTTATCACATTAGCCATAATTCAGTTCATTCCTGCTCAGGGACAATGCTTTTCCTTTGAAAGAAAGAGACGCAGCCTTTCATGAGGACAACACTTGTGTCTCTGTTGCGTCGAAGAAAGATGAGGATCTTGCATGTCTTTCTGTGCTGTGATTTATTGCTTTATGGGATCCAGAGCTCCCCGGGAAAGTGTCATGGGTTGTGTCATGGTGCACACTACTTGCACAGAGACCTTTGATTCAGCTGGCAGACATGAAAAGAAGACAAAATGTGTTTAGCCAAAATACTCTGTAATGACTGCATGTGCGCAGCTGCAAGAAAGAGCAATAGTAATTGAGCCAAGAGTGGAAATTATTGGCAGCAGGATCTACATTCATGTGTGCTTCATATTTTACTCCTGATTTACAATTTCTTTACCAGCTGTGCAATGTAAGTTGCTATATCACTGCTATGTTCCCACCTAACTGTGGCCCACCCTGCTGCCTTCCCAGGGCTCTCCTGACTCTATGACTGATGACCTGCTCTTGACATTGGCCTCCACTGCCCAAAGAGGCAGGGAGGTGCTCTTGAGTATGCTCCAGGGGTAAACATATGGGGTGATGTAGTGGAATAAGAACTTCCCTTGTATACCTTACCCCAGGTCTGGAGAAGCTGGAGACAGACTGGGAGCTCAGGAACAGCAGCTAAAGCCAGAAAACCAAAGACATCAAGGGAAATCTGTTTCAAGTTGCAGTCCAACTTACACAACCCAGCCAGTAAATCCCCACCTCAAGGCTTGACAAAGTTGTCCTGACAAGATAGATGTTCTCCTCTCATCATCAGGGGAGTTGAGATCTTACTGACAGGGCTAATGTCCATCATGTGCTGAATGCAGGGTTTAGGGTTTGGGTTTCAAACTGCTTGCCATGCGCTGTTGGGGCAGGACAGGAGGTTCAGTTTGTGCTCAGGGCAATGGGTGTGGAAATGGTTAAAGCTGCTGAGGACACAGACACCTCTTTGCAGCCTAAGTCATTTTTTACAGAAACCGCAAGGGCTGAGTGGCCATCAGAGGGATGAGGAAACACTCATATAAATATCTCCTTAGATTAAGTGGTCCTGCAGTCTGCTCTCCACTCGCTGTGGATGGCTTGCCATTACTCCAGAAGCAGAGAGCTGAAGAAGCAGATCCTTGCTGCTTCCTAGGCTTCAAGTGTGTTTTTCCTTTATTTATATAAGCAACTGAGCTAATGTTCAGATCCTGCCAGGCCGGATGGGCCATGTTTGGTCCCATATTTAGGGCCTTCAGTGAGTATACTGGTCAGACACACAGGCACAAGACAAAAGCAGACCAAGAGTCCCAGCAGTGCTTGTAGCTGGCAGCTGTTGGCTTGCAGAGTCTCAGTTTGTAGAATAAAAGTGGGAAAGAAGGATATGTGGCTTGTTAAATCACAGGGTTTCTGCTGGGCAGAGGAGATGTAAAAACCTCAAGCCTTAGAGCAGTGAGGAGGCCAATAGATCTCAACAAACTGGAAGTTTGAGACCAAGCGTCCTGTAACAAACCCTTTTTCCAGAAAGTTGCTCTGCAGACTGACTGGAGTCTGCACGCGAACCTCCCCTCTGCCCAGCACAGGCTACAAATCTATGTCTCGGCTGCTTAACTTGGAGTTCAGACGTTAAACAGAATCGTGTCCTTGGCGGGATGAAATCCTTGTCCTGCTCACCCTGAAGCCAAAGCTCCTTTTATTGCTACCAGAGAACCTCTGCTGGAGTTCTGCAAATTCACGGGGGCATTTAGCAGCATCTCTCTCACCCCTGGTCATGCTGTGCGCCATCCTCCCAGGGATGGGGATGAGAGCTGGTCCCCAGGACCTGCAGATCTCCCCTGTATATAAATGAAGCCCTGTGGGGTGATTTGTGAGCCTTGCACCCAGATGAGCGGGCGCTGCTGACCCAAGAGCTATGAGCGCAGTCACGGCTGGAGCAGGAGGGACACTGTGCTTCCTGCTTCTGTCTCTGCTCCTGCAAACTGTGGAGTTGCTGCCTCTCACACTGAGCTCTAGTGTTTAGGGAGGTGTGACTTCTGTGGAAGATGTGAGTTTTTAATTGCAAGCCTGTCCCTCCCTCCCTCATGATGGCAGAAGGATCCTTGTGAGTATAGTACGGGTTTATTTTAAATGTTGGAATAGCAAAGTGCAGGGGTACGTTGTACAAAGAATGAGAAACAGATCCCAACTGTACTATTCATTTGCCTTACAAGATGTGAGGCTTTTAACATTATTTTTAAAAATTCTTGGGGGGATGATTATGAATTAAAATCCTGAGCCTACTGTTGCTAGATTAGTGCTCTGAGATAGGGCAGGATGCTGCTTTTACAGGCGTCCCAGGAGTCTTATGCATCCACCATCAGCACCAGGAGTATGTGGAAAGGAGACACCCCTCCCCGCTCCAAATGAATGTGTCTACTGAAAACTTCTGTGGCTGTCTTGCATTTCATGGGTGGCTCTTTCTGGATACTTTCCTTGCCCTTTTCAGAGGTGTTGGTTGGATTTCCTCCCACAGAGGAATTCCTACACACATCCCCCCTCCCCATCAATACAACCTGTCAGGGCATTGCCTTTAAACCCTGGTGGAAGGTTTTCAGGCCAATATATCCTGCTTGAAGTTGAGGCTTTGTCCAGGTTTTCCATGTTTTACTGCTAGGAAGTGTGAGGAGGAAAAGGAGGATAATGTCTGGTATAGCAATTACTAGTGCTCTAAATAACTGCGAGGGGAATGATGTGCCTTGAGCATCAGGTGTCTGTGGGCCACATCCCTCCTGCCTGAGCCCAGCTGTATACCAGTGCCTCTCTTTGGTAACAAGGGAAGGTTTTCCCTTTGGCTGTTTAAAGAGCTCTTAAATTTGCACATATGAACCCTCCTAAGCCTAACGCTTGCAGCTTTGGTTCCTGCCCTGAGGATAGGACGTGGCAGAGAGTCCTGGAGCTGCCCAGTTTCCTTCCAGCCCTGTAATTCAGAGTGGGACACTGAAAGATTTCCATATGCAGGAGGCAGAGGCCACATATAACCTCCTTCAGAAGGAAGGATGCATCTTAGGACCCATGAGGAGCACGTACCCATGTGCTTCTCTGTGCACTGGAGACATCTCAAAGCTGCCGTGCAGAGGCGTGCATAACCCCATGCAAATACCTTACAGTTAACTGCCCTGCAGACCAGCTGATCTGCACTCAAATTTCTCTATAAATACACTACCAAGGGAGAAGAGATGAAGTTGGTGGGGAACAGATTGACCTAAAATTTAAATGCACAGAGAGCCTCAAACCTTGCCTTTTTCCTGAAAACAATGAGTTAGATACTGCATCGGAGGCACCAGAGGTGACTAATACCTTCTCCAGGTGTCTCTGTTAGGAATAAGATTCAAATCTATCTTCTTCTCTTTCTCACTCTTTACAAGACATGCAGCCCCAATTACCATTTCTTTTAAAGACTTAAGATTGCTCTCTCCAGGTGGTATATAATTTTTTTCTAAGCAAGTGACAGCATAAATACTTCTGCAAAGTTTAACTGGAATTTCATGCAGGCTTAGGCATGTACCTCGAGATCCAGCCTCCCTATGCTATAGGGGACCTATCCATAGGATGCAACATTGGCTCACTCTAAACCCTGGAGCTGAGGAAGAACTTGTAAAGGTGGCAGTGAAACACCTGTATTTTGATTGTAGAAATCTCTGTTGCTGGCAGTTTGGAAGAATGAATCTCTGCTGGGAAGGGATGAACCAGAGGTGCATTGGGGTGAAGGGACAGCGAGGACCAGGCGGCTAGGATGCTCCTTGCAACCTCCCAGGTACGTGACCAGCACCCCATGTCCCTAAACATCAGTTGCTCCCCATACATCCAGCCCTAAAAACCTCCTGGTCTGCAGAAGAGTGAGCTGGATTTAACCACCAAGCATGCACAGAACAGTCCTGGTTTTCAGCAGGATCCTCCAGGGGTTCTTGGCTGGGATCTAGCACCAGAGCTGCTGCCTTGCCATTCGACCTGCAGGACAGCTGTTACTGATTTTTATTTCAGGCCTATTGATAGAAATGGTGCAGGTGGGAAACCCTGAAAGGAGGCATAAATAATAAACTAAGAAAAGCTGTAGTGGTGGAGTGAACGAAAAGCAGTCTGGCATTTACTGGAAAGCAGAGTTTAGTGGGTAATTTTTCAATGCAAAGACAGTTTTGCTACAGAAAACGTCGGGCCTGCTTTTGCTGTTAGTTGTGTGAGTGGAATCTGGAGGCAATGGAGAATGTGGGGTCAGAGTGAGCCCCACTGCTTTTCTTGTGCCTTTTCTCATGCCGCAGCGACAGTGCATGTCAGGCAGGAAGGGTCTGTTGTCACTCCTGAGTACCTGGTTTAATGATGCCTCTGCTGATCAATTAGCAACTCCAATCAACTGCTTGGCAATTTATTTTTTTTTTTAACCAATATTTTTTTCCTTTGGGAAATGAACCAAATTCTCTTTCTTGCTCACTATTCAGGTAGATTTACTGAGTGCAGGATGGTTTGAAGGAGAGGGAGGCCCAAATGAGGGTTCACTTAACGTAATACGAGTTCATAATATAAGGTGAAAGGTTTGCCAGCTGTCCTGGACCAAAATTATATGCTCCCTTTCTCCTGTCCAGCACCTTTTATTTCAGAGACACTGTACAATGCTCTGTAAGAACAAGGTCATATGCCAGGGGATGGCCAGGAAAAAGGGACATATTTCTGAGAAGGATGAATCCAGCATGTCCCTCTGTTCATTGTCTGGGTCTTGTTGCTGGTGTTTACCAGAGCTGCAGGTCCTGTCCTGGGTCCCATCACAAGAGTCACAAGCTGTAGGTGACACCTTTGGTTTTTTCAGGAGGATCCACTTGGGATCAACACAGAGTTCCCCACATGTGCTGACAGCTCCACCATACTGGGAACAATTCACCTGGAGTTTCAACAATTATCCATTGAAAACCTTAACTCTGATGGAAAACAAAAGAGGAAGAAAGGAAGAGTTATGTCTAGAGCTAAGCAGGACACAGGGAGGAAAGGACCTGGGAACTTTTTGGGAAAGAGCAGTAGAAAACCAGGAGTGAACAGGGAGGAGAACTGGAAACAGAAATCCAGAGCCTGCTGTGGTGGACTTTGGACCAGGCTATGTTTGCACATCAGAGAGAAGTTCAGTGTCACCCAGTGCCCGGTGCAGGTCCAATGGCCTCACCCCACCTGCACAGATGATGTGGCTCCAGGAGAGGCTCCTGTCCTCACAAAGCCGCCTGCAGCCTCAGGAATCTCTTGTCCCTCCTAATTCGCTTTCCCGGCAAAGAGCATTCATCACTCAATTTGCCCGTGGTGCAGATGTCTGTCTGGAACCGTAATGACATTTACTGAAGGGGACTAGAAATTGTCACTGGGGGACTGCAGATAATGAAGCCAATGCCTTTTATTGACACACGTGGAAGCTGTTTAATTTGGGATGTTGGCTGTCAGAAAATAGAGCCCTTTTGTGGCAGTTTTTCTCACTGAAGCAATATTGTGCTTAATTTCAAGGTTCGTGCTCGTGTTTAAAAGTGAGCTATTTTCAGCTTTTAGGTTTGGTGTTTCTTCAGAGCAATAACCTACCAATTCAACACACATCTGAGGGTCTGATCTGTCTGTGCTTGCAAACTACGATGATTTTGGCCAAGCATTGCTAAGAGAGAACATGAGCATTTTCATTTTTTCTCCTTCCAAATCCAGCTGTAAGCCAAACACTTGAGCCTGGACCCTTGGGTCCCTTTCGGTCTCCAACTTCTCATTTAGGTGTTCATTTAGGTGTACCTATTTAGGGTACGAAACTTGGTCTTCTTGGGATTTCCTACATGCTTAAAAGGAGGCATGCCCTTTGTCACCTTGTTGTGCAGTCAGCCAAGAAGACTGAGATCCATCGGAGCGGGTGATCCTTAAAGCTGAGCATCGCAGGCTTAAAGACAGGGAAAACAGCTCCTGTTAGGAAAGGTTGCAGGTGCAGATCTCCTTGTGCTGCTAAGGTATCCTGGCTGTGTTTAACTCACGTAAGAGCCTAAGGAGTACTCAGCACCCCCAAAACCGGGTGATGAAAGTGGGTGATGCAGCAGGACAGATTGCACAGGTCAGCTTTGCTCCCGGGTCCCACCACGGTTAAGAGGTGCTAATTAGCATCCACGCTTTCCCATTGGGAACAGAAAAAAAACACGGTTATTTTTGCATGTGTGATGTGGATGAGGAAGGGAGAACATGGAGATGCTAATATTTTTTGAAGGGGGATCTTGCCAAAATATCTCTGCTGCCTGGCAAAGCAGCCTGCTCACAGCTCCGGCAGAGCCACCGCTGGGACTAAAAGCCCTCGCAAGAGGCTTTACCAGCAATCTCCACTCCCAGAGCTGTGTGTGCAGTAGGGCTTATCTCACTGCTTCATTAAGGAACAGGGCCAGGAGGAACCTTGGGGGTCACCAAATCCCGTCTCCCGCCACTGCAGGTGGATGTGCCATCTAATCCCTTTATTATTGTATAAGGGCAGAGGCAAACATCAGCAGGGGCCTGAGCTCGTGCAGCCTGTTAGCCCTGGAAATGTCACTGGGAAAAGCCCAGGGTCCTCTTACTTGACATCTGCTGGGGTTACATCCATCTCAGGGCACGTCTGCCAGGGTGGTGCAGCCCGGGAAGAGGCAGTCTGGCTTATTAATTTTAAGTGTGCTTGAGATGCTGGAGTATGAAAAGCTATCATCACGAAAGCGCTCAGTAGCGTGTAATCAGTGCTCGGCCTTACAAAGAGACCTCTGTTGTGCTCAAACTTCTCCAAAGGCCAGTTACAATCTACATTATTTATGTGGAAAAGTGTTATTAGCTGAGTTTCCTTTATTTTCTTTTTCTTTCATGAAAGGATTTTAAGGGAGTTCTTTGTAAGGACTGCTCAAAGGCTCTGGGACTTTCTCTCTCTGTGTTTCCTGGTGGGACCAGATTTTTTATTTATTTACATTCTTTTTTACTGAATATTTCAAATACCAGGAAGCAGTATAATGTTTAGAGCCAAGCCAGTCAATGCGTAATTGTGGCACCAGTCTAGCCAGTGTGAAGAACTATATTTTCTGTGTTATTACGAGAGCCTGGGAACTTTAAGAGTTTACCTTTTAACAGTCTCCATAAGAACATGAGCACACATTATTGCTCAGAATAGGCAATTAAAAGCAAAAATGGCTGACACCTTCGATGGCACAGGACAGGGTTTGTAATGAATTAGACCTAGAAATAGATATTGGCAAAAAGGAACTCAGTAATTATTAAAAAAAAAAAAAAAGGAAGAAAGAGCTTGCAGCTAGATTGTGCATTGCAGAAATCAGCCTGGGTTTTCTCAGCTGCTGCAGTAGCTGTGCCTGTGCCTCAGGTTTATGGAGCAGAGAGGTTTCACTGGGTTTTCCCTGCTCGTGCAAGGCTGGGCATGAGCCCTCCTGCCCAGTGGCCGATTGTCCTGGCAGCAAGTTATTGCAGACAAAAGAAAGAGAATAGATCAACCCACCAGTTTTGGAGTAACCTGGAACAAGTCCAGGGCTGATCCGCTCTGGCTCAGCACCCCCTTAAAGTGTGGGTTTGCAATGACACTCAATTAACTGCAAATGGTGTTTTATGGAAGTGAGACCTCGAGGAACCACAAGTGCTCTCACAGAAGCCATGACAGAAAGAGAGCACTTGCTTAGGATCTGCTCCAGACAGCGCTGGACATAACGCATAACTGCATTAACTCATTAGTGCCTTGATTCATCAGGTATTTGGAGCAAACTGTGGTAAAAACTGGGCATTGGATTTAACAGGAGACTAATGCAACCCTGTCACAGAAGGACAATGGTGCTGTGCACCTCAAGGTGCAGCCCAGTGTCACAGAATCATTGACTTGAATGAGGAAGGACCTTAAAGATCATCTAGTTCCAACCCCCCCACCATGAACAGGGACACCTCCCACTTGACCATGTCCTCCTGAATCAGACCCAGCCCCAGGTCCAGGCTGGCTCTGGTCCGATATGTCTCTCCAGCCCTGGCTTACAGCAGGATTTTTTTTCTGCTGTGATTTTTACCCTTCATTTTCTGCAAATATTTACAGTATTAATTCCAAATTAGCCTTTCTGCCTTTTGTAATGCATAGAACGAGCCGCTCATTGAATATTCAGAATTTTAAGCAAAAAGCTGTGTCCGGTATTTGATGTAAATATGTATAAATGCCTATTGGATCTTTCCCAGTAGCACCTGTTTCTTCTGATGAGGCCTCTGATATGGAAGAAAAATGCAAACAGGAGCCTTCTAAATGAAATGGCAAATTTAGCCTGTGTAACGTACAGAATACTAATGAGCAATCTGACGGAGCCGCTGCGCGTTCGTGCATTACCGGCACCCAACAATGACCTTGCTCAAACGTGCGAGAGAAGAAAGTCCTTGCACTTGAGAACAAACAGATGAGTCTGATTAAACTACAGCCACCTCACCTCTCCGGGGACCTTCATAGGCGAGATTAAAGAGCTTGTGCTTCCAGCAGGCGCCTAAATTCAGCTCACGCTCTGCAGTAATTTTGCACCGAGCCCTCCCTCGCCCTGCAACTTGCTTCGAACCCCACCGTTGCCTCACAGTACGCTGGGTGAGCTCTCGTATTAATAAAAATACCAGATTGGCACGCTGCTCCCTCCCGCAGCCTCAAGCTGGTCAATTATTCTGCTTTAATTACCCCCTTAAACGTGCTTTTTAAAGGCGTGGGCCTTTGCTGTGTTTACAGCTAATAAAGTAATGAAGTGATGCAGTGATAAATGACTCCTCTGTTGAAAGTGAGGATGGGACATGACAAGTGCAGGGGAAGTTTAGTGCATTGCTGTGCTTCAGAAAAACATTTTTTCCACCCCCTCCCCCTGGAATGTCTGTCTCTCCTTTGATTTTGCAGCAATTTTGATGTTTTAGCATAAGTTTGTCTTTTATTATGCGACTGAATATGAAAATGCTGAAAGTACCTTTGTTCAGCAGGTTAATTTTCTCACTGATTATTAAAAGGAGACAATCATTTAAGACAGCAGAATAAAAATCGCACTTGGGGATTTCACTAGACCAAGAAATAGAGTGGAGGGTTTTTAATAAGGGGCTGTCTAATTTGGATTTCTTTCCTTTTAACTAGAATATGGAAACTGCTTTCCATTATGTAAGATCAATAATAGCGTTTTTAAAATCTCATTTTCATATTTAGTAGTTTGCTTAGTATTGGTGCTAGATCTTTCTGCAATTCTAGCATGACCCCAAAATCCAATGCAGGGATATTTTCTGCACTGTCTTCCTATATAAAAAAAAAAAATAGTGATTTTGTCTTGCTCTGCACTGGGGTGAACAAAAAGATGAAGAGTAGAGGAGATGCCGGTGTGACAGAGGGTGGGGTATGCAATGAGGTCTGAGTTGTATGTGGACTTTGAGCACCTGCCAAATGACTGGTACCTCTGGGACAGGGAGGGGGATTTCTCCTCATGTGACATCAACAAATGCCTCCATGCAATGTCTGCAGCCTGGGGATCACTGCTGGAGTGGGCACAGCTCAAGGGACTCCTGCTCTCACCCTGAGGTCTCTCCACCTTGATTCTGGTCACCTTTATCAAGTCAATATTCAGGCTGGTAATCTCACTGCGTATGAAAAACAACTCCCAAAACTCTTTGCTGGGGCCAAATGGACAGAATTTAGTGTAATATATTAGAGAAGTGTTTTTCCTAGTTTCTCTACACTCTTGGGTGCAGACCCTGTTCCTACAGGTTTACTTTTTAGTGTGTTTGTGTTTTTTCTCTCCAGAGTGCAGAAGGCCAGAAAAATTTCTTCCCTAGAAAAACCAATATTCTCCATGTGTACTCCATGCTTGCAGACATCCATAAGACCTGAGATAAAACAGATAGGAAGCCCCTTGAACAGTCTTATAGAAATTCATGGGCAAGACTCTGCAGAGGCTTTTCCCCTCCCGGTCTCCAGATGTTGTCATGGTTCCACAGCCCGTAATTTACTGGGTCATGTCCTCATTTCCTCACTGCAGCCTGGAGTCCTCCAGCCCTGATTAGTCCCCAGACTCCTGTGGCTGCATCTTGTCGTTCTTTACTGGGTTTGCTGATGGACAGATGGGTGGATGGATGGATGGATGGATGGATGGATGGATGGATGGATGGACGGACAGACGGACGGACGGACAGACGGATAGATGTCTTCAGTATTGATAGTGTGTGCCAGCCATCAGGGACATTACCCCCTGCAGTCAGGCTCTGCAGCTCCCTCCATGTGCAGCTGGAAACCCACTTAGAAAATTTGTTAAAAGTGAAAGCCAGGCTACCCTGGAGCAAAGAGAGCTCCCTCAGAAACAACATTTGATTTGCAACCCCTCCCACCCCCGAGCGCTGCTCAAAGCAGCCCTGTGTTACAGGTAAGGATGTGGCTGAGCAGCTATCGAAAATATGCAAAGCTGTAGAAAATAAATGGGTTAGACCTGCAATAACTCTCAGTGCTGCTGCTGGCCTCTTGAAACAGCCATTTCATCACCGCACACCGCCGTGTGGCTCCTTACATTTACGTACGCATTGCGCTGCTTTTCATGGTGCGTGGGGAGCGGTTGGGGTGATAAAGAAGCCCTGGGCAGCCAGGATGTGAAGCGCAGACAGCTTGCAGCGAAGGGGAAATACATAGCACGGGTGGAAAATGCTTTTCTCAAACAAACAAGTGTGGGCAGGGCATTTGAGCAGGTTAGGCCAGCAGGGAGAGCGAGTGCCGTGACCACTGTGGCCATGTTCACTTGCACGTGACGCTCTGTGGTACCCCCTTGCTCACGGCTGTGTGCGATGCATAGGTGCATCCCTGTGCTCGTATGATGCATATATGCATTTCTATACCTCGATGAGTTTTTGCTCACTCAGTTTGCTGGTCTTGCCAGACAGATGGGCAAAGAACTAAGCAGCAAGAAGGAAAGGAGGAAGATGCATCTCCATCACGCTTGGACCAATACCTGTGAAGAGCTCTGTGCCACGGCTCTGCAGTCCTACCCGAACCGGCTGAAATGAATCTCTCTCAGCACTATCACCCTAGTGCTGTCAACTACTGCTCGAGGAGAGCAGCTTTGAGGTTAACCAGCCTCTGTGTGTGCCAAGTTGCTCCCAGATGCCTCTTCATGAGAGGGCCATTAGAAAGAGCCTTCCAGAAAGGGAAAATGTCTTTATTTAACACTTTTGCTTCCTCTTTTCAAAGCTTTTCCTACTGTGTGGTAGATATGAGGTGGGATTTTTCTCCTTTTGTTGGTAACCCACTTCACAGAATCATAAAATATCTCAAGTTGGAAGGGACCCATAAGGATCATCAAGTCCAGCTCCCTGCTTCTCACAGGATTACCTAAAAGTGAACCATATGACTAAGACCATCATCCAAATGCTCCTTGAATTCTGACAGGCTTGGTGCCATGATCACTTCCTTCGGAAGCCTGTTCCAGTGATTAACCACCCTTTCAGTAAAGAACTTTTTCCTAATATCCAGTCTGCCCAGTTGTTCCCTTCTCTTTGCACTGACTTTGGAAGGTGGTGTTTTCTCACCTTCCAGCTCTACGCAGTTGGAGCCCTGGCAAGTTTTCTCTACCTGACCCCTCAAATAGCACCTCAGACCTCTTGCTTTCCCCATTAGGAGTTAGAAAATTCAGTATTTTTCCTGCCTGCTTCCCTCCTCACCTCCCTTTTGCACTCTGCAGGATGCATATATTCCATATATTCACCTCTAGGCTCTCAGCTTAGCTTGGCCCATAGGTGCAAGATCTTCCCATCACATGAGCTGCAGATATGCATGATGACCTTCAAACAAAGATGTGATAAATCCTCCAGCCGGTGTCGTTCCTGCTTGGGAGGCTTTGAACGGCGCAGACGCTGACCAGGCACTGGGCTGCTCGCCAGCCTACACTTGACCATACCAAGCATTGCAGGGCAAACATCGTGATGGAACATGATTCTGGCTGTGGGGAGGCACCACTGTTCCCAGAATAATGATGTCTCCTGCTGGAGAGTGAAAAATAATCTTGTCTGAGAGTATGTGTTGTCCTGGGTCCATCCCATGAGATTGATTTGTGGTGGTTATTGATCCTACAGAGCAAGAGCAACCAGGAGGGAGGCAACAGAACTGGAGAGTCATTTCCTGGAAAACTGGAGAAGGCCATGTGGTGGACAGTGAGTAGCCATTTGCTTCATTCTTTCCCAGATTCCCAAGCAATGTCCTCAACTTTTGGAGGATGGGCAAGGGCAGGAGTATGAGGTGGGCAGATTGGCCTTTCTGGCCCTGTCTGGTTTAGGTCAAAAGGTCCAGGGTTGGAGGTACCTGGATGCCCTTTCCCTGGTGAGGAACCCTCTTACCCAAGGCCACACATAACTCCTCATCACTTCATAAGGATTTTTGGCATCTTCTGAAATGGTAATACAATGCCTGTTGCCTGTCCCTGCTGCTGTGCCTTGTCACACACATCACTGTCTCTGTTTAGGCCTCCAGCACGCCCCAGGAGTCTCTCTCCACTCAGTGACACACCACCAGCCTTGTCTGCACGTGTCTGCATCAGTTCAACACTCATGCCCTGTCAGTCACACCTAAATCCTCTGAGATCTCTCCCTGCACAGAGTTGTGAAAAAGTACACCTTGATTTACCTCCAACGATAGCGAGCAGCAGATGCCTGGGGAAAAGTAGCAGGACAAAACTTGCATGTAGCAATAACTCCCCAACAGACTCTTCAACTGGGTTCACAGGTCAAAGTTGGTATCTTTGTCTTTAACAGACCTTAAGGGGATTTTCCTCTACAAATATGGCCCAGACATTGTTTAAGCAAAGGAAAATTCCATCCATCACTGTGCCCCAGTGTGAGGAATACCATAGTTAAACTCATGTGATGAAATAACTCCTCTTTTTGTGGCTATTTGTTGCTGGTTTTATTTGTCACTGATCACTTCAGGTGCTAACCCCCAGCTTTAGCAGTATGTGGGGTCAAGAGTAAAACCTACCCATTCACTTCCCTTGGGTCATTCATGAGCTTCACCTTCTCTCTTTCCTCATTTTCTGGGGCCGTGTCTTTGTCTCCCAGTTCTGAGCAGCTTCTCTATCCTCAAACCTGTTAGTGACTCTCCTCTTTGCCAGATCCGGTTCACCATCATCTTGCTGAGATGGTGAAAGGTAACAAATACAATATTCAAAGTGGACACCTGTCATAGCCTCATGTAGCTTTCTAGTGAGGATTTCTGAGTTATTCTCTATTTCTGATCAAACATTTCTCAGTTCTCCTTGCCAGGTGTTTTCTGACAGCTGCCAACCTCGACACTGATGTTTCCATCGCACTGTCCACTGTAGATGCCTATTTCCCTTTGTGGTGTCTCCTACACTTTAATTTAATGCTTTATCTTTGCAGCAGAGCTTTCTCCCACAGTCAGTTCCCTGAAATCAGCTGCTGAGTGGTAGCTCTTAGCTGAAGTTGGCAACTAGGTCACTTTAGATGATGTGCACATCTCCAAGCATCGTTGGCAAAGAGTCTAGGGATGCGTGGCCAAAGTGTCTACGAGATGCATGGCCAAAGGTTCAGTAGTGTCAATGTGGAGTCCTTAGAGCACTGAGTTAACTGCCTGGAAGGTCAACGGCATGCATTGTCCAAAGGCTTTGCAGAAAATTGGTGGAAGATGTAGACAAATGGACAACACCGTAACTAATAGGAGGTTATGTTGGCTCCTGTAGAACTAACTGAAAATGTTGCCAGCTGGATACAGGAAAGGAAAAGTAATACTGAATAATTTATTTTTAAATAAAACACACATATGTTGCAAAGTGACTGGATTAAAGCTTTTGGGACTTGGGGAATTTCGTGGAATGCGTGTGAAATTCAAAATGTGTAGTGTGCTGAGTTGAAGATTAGGCTGTTTCCAACTTTGATATTTCCTAGCTTTCCCTCACCTGCCTTCTAATGGCCCTGGGCAGTTTAAGCTGTGTTATCAGATGTGCACTGGACATGTCTGATGAATGCCAAGATCTCACAGTTTGAGTAGACAGCTACTTCTCTGATCTGAATTGCTGCAGACTTTGAAAAGACTGTGTTTAAGCTGAAAGTGGGTGGTCTGAGTTGTCTGCAGACAGTCTAACTTGAGAGGGATCTTATTCCTGGAGCATATCTAGCGCCATATATCAAAAGTTACTTTGATTCTTATCAATATTCTGGAGGCAAAACTTCAAAATATGCCATTAAAACAAAGAGGCATGACTGATCTTTGTAAGAGCTCTTGGGAATTTATTGTTCTCCTGAAGTCAAACAACCTAGGAACAGAAAATATATTTTCTGAGCAGATATCTAGGTTAAAGCAACTTCCTCTGTTTTGGTTTTTTTTTTTTAAAAAAAAAGCCTTTGGAAAGTCTATTTCTTCAGACCTTCCTGACGTTGCTGTGGTTGCAGTAAGCAGCCTCCTTAAAGCAGATCTCATGGTGCAGCTGAAAATGACCTCCAGCAAGAGACAATCTCTTCAGTAAACAGGGAGTAAACTCCCTATTAAAGAAAGTATCCTCATTCCTTAAATGACATGCAAGCTAAAATAATGGGCTTGTGCTGTCTTTGTTTCTTCATGATGTACATTCTGAGCCCAAGGGGATTTTCCAGAAAGAGAGGAGGGCACGAATGGTCAGGGGGTAGATATGCAGCGACGGAAATCCACAGAGACTGCTGTTATTTTATCCTCATTTATATTAGTTGAAGATAACATAACTTTCTTCCCCACCTACACCAGAGATTCATGTTGTGTTTCGTAGCTTGAAAATCTCTATGATAATGGATAGTTTTATTACACAAGAAAGGGCAAGGAAAAGGAAAACTTCTGGGAGTTCTGTGGCCGTCTTAACTCTTACTTCTTTACTGGGGTCAAATTAATACATTATTTAAAGTTGGAAATCTCTTGATGAAAATTCAAGAGCCAGTAGGTTAAAGACACTATTATCTGAACTTTTCATTTGTTTCTTTCGTTGGAAGGAGAAATATAACTGATGGCAGTAGAGAAAATCTCTACAGCCTCTTCCAGAACTCACTGCTTGTATTTCAAAAAACCTGGGGCACAGGCTGGACATCCCTTTCTGGGTCAGTCTTACCACATCGGTGGACCAAAATCTCCACAACCACTTTGGAAAGCAACCAACAACCCCCTGACTTCAGCTGCAGCATTTGGTATTTACACATGCATGGCGGAGGGCAAAATGGGATTTAGTTCACTTTTCTGCTCTGTGTATGCTTTTAAGATATAACGCTTAAATGATTTTAAGCAGTCTTGTGTTGGAGACAGACTTCTTGAGAAAAATGGCTGTCTTTGTGTAATTACTCATAACAAAGCACAATGTAATTTTTCAAACAACAAGCACTTCTCCCCGTCCCCCCCCCCCCCCCCCCTCCAAATTTCACATTAATTTTATTGCTCTTATATTTGGGTTTTTACCAGGAGGGGAACATCTCCTGTAAGGATGTTGTTAACTTGCTGATATTATAAGCATTTTCACCTCCACTGTGAAAGAGCTGGTAGATTTATATGAGCCAAACACACTTTCTTAGTAATGCAGTTTTTCTGGTGATAGTATTTCCTAGAGGGTGCAGGCTTGTCTCTTCGGTTTACACTGTTTCCTGCCAGTGGGGAAAAGCATATACATATGTGTCAGTTGACTTATACAAGGAACAGCTGTTTTAGCCCCTGTAGAGATATTTTTCCCCTTGAAGAGAATTGTTTGGTCTTGCCTTTACTGCTAAATTTTTTAAACCTCTTTTTTTTTCCTAACCCCAAGGGAACCAGCGCTCATCCAATATCCTGAGGTAAAAACACAAACGAGACAGTAAAACTAAAGCACCCCGTGAGATAAATTTGCAGAGGTCAACTTCAAGCGGGAACACAGGATTGACCTTGGTGAGTTTACCCATAGTAAAACTCAAATCCTCTGTCTTGGCTGTGTTGTTTACCTCAAGAGAACTTCTGGCCATTAGTTACCTTCCAGTAAAAAGAAATATAAGTGTTTTTCAGTAGTGAAGACAAGTCTTTGGAGATCTGACAAAACCTCAGTGTTTGGGTGTATTGTCAGAATTTAAAATAAAGTGGAAACTCTGCTGCCTTTAACTCCTGACAGCAGCTTCAGCAGAAATGTGTTTGGGAGAGCATGTGCTGACTGAGCAAGCCCTCCCTGGCCAAACCTACTGCTTCCCTGCACCGCTTCACCACGTTGAGTTGGGCAAGTTCACAGGTGGACCTGAACCTCTTGAAGTCCACTGCCAAGCTACTGAATCTTCACACATCCAGAAAGACGTGTCTGGTAATCATACTGAAATGTTATTTTGGTGTTATTTTGCTAGTAATAGATGAGCTAGATATGGCATTTGCAGACCCAAAGGTCTGATTGGGTGCTTTGAGCTTGGGAAAAGGGCTGCAAGACTAAGCCAGGCTTCACTTAGGTCAAACTTAGACTGGTTCTTCTGCAAAGTGGAGAAGAGCCACATTCACTTTTTTTGTCCTGGTCTTGGAGTCTGTAAATGCAGCACTGCCAATGGTTTTGTGTTATTTTGAGCAGCTTAATTTTAAAGCACATGTGCATGGTGTCTTGCTACTTTCCTTTGAATTCAGCAGGACAGGATGGGGTGTGTGGGACTAGCACTGAGTCGCAGATGGGGCCGTTAGTGCCGGCTGCGGTGCTCGGAGAGAGGATGGAGAGCAAGTGCCCATGGAGATTACTTTAAACAAAAAAGCAGAGTGGAGACAGGCCAGAAACCACACTGCAAAGGCCCTTGGGGAGCATTAACAGTTCCTCTTACTGGCCAAAGGCTACTTTCTTGCTGATCTGTGCAAACAAACAGGGTCCTCAGGTATCCGAGGAGAAGTGGGGTTTGGCACCGGTCATGCTGCACTCGTGAGCGGGTCTAGAAAAGAGACCTGTCCTCGGCAAACGGGGCTTTACACAAGCCATGGCTGCTCTTTTGGCAAATCCCCAGTGGGGCTGTAGCCCTCTGCACCACATCCAAGAATTAGAAACTGGGCCGAACCCCAAGATATTTGTCTCTGACATTAAACATGGTAGGAAGATATGCTCTTAGCCACGGAAGAGCACTCTCCTTACCGGCCAGTCACCCTGCCTATGTAAAAATCAAGTGCTCAGCTGTTGTGGTTTGCAGTGCTAATATTTCAAGCCTGAGTAAAGTTTTGTTCCTCAGAAACACGAACTTCTCAAAAGTGAACTTTTGAAAGAATGAGCTTTTCCAAATTACATCAGTTGCTTCCTATAAACCTGGCCCGGAAAGAGTAACTTTTTCCCAAGGGAGCTGAGTATTTGAGATGGTCCTGACCTCTCCCCATATGTAATGTGCATATAGAAGGGCTTCCACCAGGTGTTGTTTGCTTAAATAGATTTCTAATGATGGCACGGTTACGTATGACCTTTGGGAATGGGGTTGATAAGGAAGGAACAATTAAAACAAAGCCCTGAAAGCAAATATGGAGACTCATCAGGAAGCCAAGAATGCAGATGAAAGAGCACTGGCCCCACAGCTCTGGAAAAAAACAGGGGAGAGAGTCCTGTGAGCTACAAGATGGATGGAGCAGGCTAGTACTTCTGGGCAAAGAGATGTGCGAGTCAGTCCTGGGATTACAACTGCATGATTTTGATAAAAGTACGGTTGTATAAGTACACCTACCTGCATTGCCAGTTTTGTCGTCTTAACAGAAACAACCCAAAGACCTCAGATATGATCAGAACAGAAAGGGATGTGGTGCTTTATTGATGATTTTTGAGGTGGGGAGGTTCAACATATGGCAAGTTGGCAGAGGGCAGGCAACATGCACAAGGCCACTTAGGAAATCTGTGGCAGAGAGGCTGCTCATGAATGTCTTAAACTCCAAGTGAACGTCCTAATTGCTACAATATCCTTTTCCTCTGAAAAAGATTTTGGGTCCCTGTTCCTTCTATGCTAGGGCTGCTGCAGGAGCCAAACTGTTCAGCTTCATCCACTCCTTATTACATTTCATGTATTAATTTTACATGGTTTGCTACTTCATTATGGGATAAGCCATCTCTGAGGTTTCTCTAAGTGCTGTCCCCCAGGATTTCTACTCAGGCCTTTCCCCACCAAGGCACCATTCCTTACCTAGTCACAAGCCCTGGGTACTAACTCTCTTGTATTACGCCTACTGTGAATTTTATGGGGTTTGAGCTTATGAAAAGGTTTTGCACTGAAGCCTAAGGCATCAACTGATGAAAAGTGACTCAGAAACTGCTAGGGCTCCTAATTCTTCTATCCTCCACGTCCTGGCTCTGTGGGAGATAAGGGCAAGCTGATCTGCCAGCCAACCAGGGACTAATGGGAACAGGTAGAGACATTCCTCTTCTCTTTCCCTCTTTAGAAGTTCTTGGTTGGGTTTCCCTCCTTTTTGTGCAGATGATGAATTTTTCTTTGTCTGTTCAGTGAGAAACAAATCAGTAAGAGTGTTATCTTGGAGGCATCTACCCCTCTTTTGAATGTGGTTAAAACTGGCAAGCTGGTTCAAAAGTTTGAGGGTGGCGAGAAACCGACAGGCTGTATCCTCATATAAACCTTGTTTCCTGAGATAAAAAATGGGCCCTACACCTTCTGCACAAACTTAACCTTCTCTTGCTGTGTATCAGGCAGCTGATTGCTCACAGCAAGTAACGAACTCATTTTTTCATGGCCTGCGCTGACTATGTTGAAGAGAATCCTCCTTCGTTTCCCATCTCGTTTTGCCACCACCCACCGCCCTCACCACCACCCATCCAAACCCGCGTTGCCTTCCAGGGTCTTGGAGGTTTGAGGTCTTCTTTGATCCAAGGCTTAGCTCTTGAAGAGAATAACTCACTCTACCCGGGATGTGCCCAGCCATTGTTATCTTCATGCCTTTGAAGCTGCCTACCTGCGGCGCACTTCTCCCTACCATCGCTTTTACAGCTGTTGAGTACTTTCAACAGACCGTTCGCAGCTGCCTTTGCCTCCACCCCAGGCATTTGGCAGCGTGAAAACCAAACAGGGAAGCGCAGTCACCCATCATGTTAATAAGATATTCCCTCTCCATCCCATGGGCTGGAGATGCTGGCTCTGGGAGGAGGACTTGCTGGCTCTGGTGAAGGCTGCTTTCGTTTGCTCCACCGGCTCCTTCCCAAGAAGGTGAATTGCAGCAGTCTGCCACGAGCCCAGGGCTGAGAGCAGCATGGTGGTACAAAACCAGTATAGTTATCTTGCTGGTTGGAAATGAGCCCAGGTGAATATCCTTGCTCCAAATAGCTCTGAGCTTTGGAAAGAAGTTTTAACTCTGGACCGAGAACTGATCAGTAAGAGTTTTGTTTATTTTAATTTTTTTTTTTCCTGAATGCATTTATCTTCTTCTCATCACCAAGGTATCTGGGCCTCTAGCGCTGATTAAAAAAAAAAAAAAAAAGCAATACTGCCAAATGCTGAGATATTCAAAAGCCGATCAGGATGATGTGACTGTTGAACCTGAGTATTTCATTATCCACCCAACAACAGTGCTGGGAAGGTCTTTGCAGAGGACAATCATTATAGAGGATTACAGTTCATTTCGAGGGCTAGGTGAAATCTCAAAGTGCATGGTGTGTAGCTGGGAATAAGTAAATGAATTCTTCATTCAATTTGGCCTTTGCTCAGGACAAGTGGTTGCATCTCCCCTCCCTGACCTCACTTATTGAAAACGTATCTTTGTTTAAAAGCCATGGGGAGTTCATTAGAGTTGTCTGTCTCTGGGCGACTGAAGATTAAGGTGTGCATACATTAGCCAAAGCAAAATACATCAGGCCACGGAGAGAAAATAAAGCAGGGTGTATGCACTGCAGCTGAAGTACAATTGTGTGGTGCCACACACCAGTGAATATGGCCCTGAATCCCTCACATCTGATTCTGTACAGAAATAATTCAGGAATGAATATGGGATCTATTTGTACGTCAGCCTGTAGGACTTTAAGCATGACTCCCGGCGGAGGTTACTTGGAACGGAGCCCACGAAGCCCCACTGAGATTCCCATTGAGATACATATAGACCATTGTGTATTGCACATTAATGCAGAGTAATTATGTCGTACTGGAAAGCTTTCAAGTCAGCATTCATCATTCAGAAATCGTCTTAAACCAGTTTGTGCTGCTCTTGTGCTTGAAAGTGAATTGTGCAAAATTGGCAGCCATAACCACCACTGCAACAGAGCGTATAAAAGCCCTTTCATTGTGGAGTTAGTGGTTTTACTGTAACTTCCCTGTCCCGTCAATGAGCACCATAATTCACTGCAAAAAATCTATAAATCCTGGAACATCCTGAGCCTTTGGCTTGCTGAGCATGAGTGACTCCAGCCTGAGCTGTGGTGGGATCATCGCCCCACGTCCCAAGCGTGCCATCAGCAGGCAGACAGCAAGCCTGGACGGAGAGTCCCTCGAAAGCTGGTCCAGATTGCACTTCCCAGGTGGTGTGTCTGTGCTTGCTGGATGGCAGTAAGGTGGTGGGAGGAACATCATCCTCAGCAGCAATTCTCTAGTTGAGCTAATATAGGGGCGAGCAGGCATTTGCAAATATCATGCTGGGCAAACTCTCCAGGGCCTCCGCCACAGCTGCAACAAGAGAGAGATGATAATGAATATCTCGTCTGTTCTGTGGCCTTTCAGGCTGTTCGTGAGTTTGCGGCAGGATTACGGTATGCGAAGAGCAAGCCTCCAGCCTCGTGCACCAAATTAGGTGGTAAAAATAATTGTGAAGCAATTTGTGGCTCGGTTTCATTATGCGGTTTGTTTTTTTTTCTTTCTTTAGGAGCTGCAGTGTGCTGCAGACACAGGAGAGTAGCCCCAAGACTCCTCTGGAAAGAAGGCATAGATAAAGAACTTTGAAGATTTTTGTTGGTGAAGATCTTCCAGCTCAATCAGGTTTGAAATCCAGTTCTGTATCATTTCAACACCTGGCATGCCAATGAAGAAATACCCATCCAGGCTGCTAGTGGTGGAAAGGAATGAAAGGACAGTAAAACCCTTTGAGACTTACAGGTAAAACACTGTCCCCCCCTAAATTCAATGTTATAGCCTTCACAGTCACATTTTTGCCAGACTACGATTTTAGTGGAGCTGCTCATATGCTTACAGCAAGCATCTTAATAAGCTTTTGCAAAGTTGGAGCCTTAACTCCTGGTCCCAGCTGCTGGAGGTGGGAAAGATATATTAGTCCAGCTTTTTGCCATGTGGAAGACTGCTCTCTACACGACATTAATTTCTCTCTGCCTAGCTTAATAAGAGTGTGTTTTCAGCAGCCGAATATAACCATGTAATTGGAAGAATTTCTGTTTATTGTTAAAACATTTTCAAGCCTAGAAAATGAGGACTTCTGGCATGTGTCTGATGGCAACACGACACGGGCGTTAGGAGCGAGCGCAAACGTCTGGAGCGCTGAGCTGCGATTTGCTGCGCAGCCACCCCGTGCCCCGCTCTGCGATCAGCTGCAGCTGATGTAGAATTTAATTTCAGATTAAGGAGCCTAAGGCAGCAATGGCTTTTCATCAGAAGCGGGGAAATAGCGTGCCAGTTATGCTGCCTGCTTGCACGTGCTTCGTGTGTGTGAGCACACAGGAGTGACTGGCGATCCACCACGGTCAGCAATGATGAGCAGCTGGGACGTGTCCCGAGCACATGCACGACTCCTGGAATGAGGGTAAGCTGTCAGATATGTTACTGCTTTCCCACAGCAGGACTGGCATGGAACCAGCATCAGCAACACCCTTCTTCCCAGGATAATCCCATGCCAGCTGTCCACCCCCCGCCCCAAATCACCTACTGCCACGGCATGCCAAGCAGCGAAGGAGAGGACAGTCCAACCTTAGGGGTGCCAGCTTGCACTTTAGGATGCTGTCACCTTTGGCCATGTCTCTTGCAATCAGTGTCCTCTCTGGTCCTCTCCACCCTGTGAGGTTGTCCCATGTGTTTTGCACAGGGAGCGAGGTCCAACACGGGAATGTCCAGAAGGACAGAGAGGGGCTTTTCTCCAGGAACCATCTGCCAGGTGCCCTCACCTCTCGCAGGAGCTGTGCTGGAGAAAGATGGTCTCAACAAAAGGTACCCTCCCTCAGAAAAAAAAAAGTTAATCTGAGACTACTGCTGATGTTTTTTAATTGGGCAGCACCTTCTCAGTAAATTACCTGGTGCTCAGCTGGTTCATCCTGTCTGAACAAACCCTAGACTAGGGGCCACTGGGTCTCACCTGGACCTAATTAGCACTGGCAGAAAATCGAGAAAATACATTTGAGAAGCTGTGTCAGAAACAGGCATTTTTCTAAAGGCCCTTTTTGCCTGCGGGTGTTCCATGAGGAAAGCCACACGCTGGAAGAACAGGCTGCGTGCCACAGGGGACACTTAGGCAGCGTGTCCACGCTCTGAGCATCACAGCGAGTGGTTCCTCCTGCACTCTGTGGTTGAGCTGTGGCAGCAGCAAGGACACGTGTCCCTCAGGCATCCCGTGCGCCGACCGGCTTTACCTATTTATTTTTCAGTAAGTGCATCTGAGCCAGGAAAGTTACTGTTTTGGCTGCTTCTCCCTTCACTCTTGAGTGGGTTTTTTTTTTTAATGTCCAGGCAGCCACCTGTGTGTGGGGCACAAGGGACTCAGTAAGGAGCGAAAAGCACTTTTAAAAAAATTTTTTTCTTCTTTTTCCATTGCATCCTGTGTGTTTCCAAGGGCAGGCCTCTCCCTTCTGCCAACGTTCAATGCAGCTCTTATGCACTAGATCGAAAAAAAAGAAAAAAAAAGGCAAAAAAGGCGCAGTAAATACAGCACAGAAGCACGCTTTGTGTGCTCTCCTGCCCGAGAAGAGTGTTGTAGAGCAACTAGAGTTTCAAAAGCTTCCTCTGATAGGACGTTTCATTCCCCGTGGGATTTTGGGCACCGTGAAGCCGAGCTAACTCAGCAAATGTGTTTACTTTTGTGAACCGGAGTGCCACAAGGCAGGAATTCACAGCAACCCCAACTTCTTAGCACAGAACCAATAACATTATGAGCACCTCAGGGCAGCTGTGAACAAGGGCTTCTTTTATAGGCGGGAAAGTGTAACACAAAGTGATTCTCGGCCACAGGAAAAAGGGAAAATTGCCCAGGTAAATGTGCAGTGGGAGCTGCAAACTGGATTCCTTCTGAGAAGTTTAATAATTCTGTGTTGTTTCGTGAAAGCTTTCCACTATTATGAGTAAAAAGCCCCACCCCCGTCCCTACATGTTAAAGTAATTAGATTTCAAAATGCGATGGCTGTAGAGTTTATCTTGGCTTTTTTTTATTTAGTGAGAGTGTTTTTTTGGTTTGTTTCTCTATTCCCACAAAGAATCTAATTGCAATCCAAATGAAAGCAGAAGATAAAATAAAGGGTGACAAGCTGAGTGCTCCCTCTGCGGCCCCACCGACACATACATTTTGTTCAAAAACTTCTAGGAAATGTAAAGCCAAATTAGAAAAGTCTTAATATGCCAAGATGCTGTAGTAGATGTTTAGTTTTTCCTGAGGAGCTGATTCTCCAGATCAGTTCTTTAAGTGTGAGGATTTTCCCTTCCAGCTGGCCTGGCACAGTGGCGTTGCTAAATGAAATTACACAGGGATCACCAGCGCAAGGAAAAGAAAAAGAAGATTTACCATTTCCCAAATAAAGGGCTGCAGTGTATTGCCTTGTCGAGCTGGAAGGAAAATCCAGGTTTTGAATGAAACAGCAGCGTTAGGCTATTTTCTGAAGATTAAGCAACACCAGTTCTACTTCGAATTTAATTAGATACATGTTAAGTAAGTTGTTTATGTTTTTTTCTAGTTGTTTGACCAGAGACAAGTTCAGATATAAAGTCAAGTGCTTCCCAGGGAGCTGAGAGAGACGGGCAAAAGTCTTTGTGCTGCTTCCATCCCTGCAGAGAGGGCAAAAGCCGAGGTCACATCTCGAAGGGCCGGTGCTGAGTTATCAGGAGGGGGAGCTCTGACCACGCAACCCAGCTCCAAGCGTTATCCACTCGCTCCCAGATTTCTGCCCACATCTTCAGCTCCCCGTGGTCTGCATCAGCTTGTGCATTAGCATCCATCCCCAGCTCACTCTGCTCTGTACACCTGCAGCGAAGGTCTCTGCATCGCTACCGTCTGGGCAATGAGATCCGCTGCCCCACGGCACTTTCGAGAGGAGACAGGGCAGAGGGTGGGTTTGGTGCCTGGTAGAGGGTTCTCTTTCCCTGTCGCAGCACAAACCATCAATCTCCGTGGCTCTCTGTGTGTTCCCTGTGTACTGGGGAAGCTTTTCATAAGCAGTCCTTCTTGATGGAAGTTTTCAACACCAGCACTTGTAACACTGAGCAAGATGTGTCTTGCAGAATGGTTTTCAAGAAATAAATGAAACCCACTTATTTAAATTAATGTCAAATGCGTGTAGGAGTATTTTTAAAATGCGTGTCATAAAGCAATACTGCAGAAAAAGCAGATATTGAGGACTAGCTGTCAGCTGCTGGGATCCAGCTGATCAATAGATATCAAACCACATGATAGATCAGAACAGGGCATAAAATGATGAATAGGGTTTTTCACCTTCATACTAATTCCTGTAGTACCTGACAGCTTCCCAGTCTCCTAATTAATTTAGCCTCATGACCTCCTGAGCTGCCAGATTCCCTGAAGGGGACTAAAGGCAGAGCCCAACTTGCCACTTTGGTTTTAAGCTGGTAGCTTCTTGCTTGGCTTAGATCCCTTTAGATCTGACCCACAATGTTTGAGAGGGACACTCTAACTCCAAAACATTGTTTGTCTCTGTTTGCATCAGTGTTAAAGGAAAAAAGGTTTTACTGACATTCATTTGCAGCAGGAGATTTGAGAAAACTCAACAGCCCAAGATGTGTAGGTTACTGTGCTTCATTTCTTCTGCCAGCACTTCTTGTGTTCAGGATCACACTGGTTTGGTGCTTTTATTGATTGAAAAACACATTCAAAAATTTGCGCCAGCTTGAATCAGCGACACTTTCCCAAAGCAGGACCTGTCTGTGAGGCTGCACAAATACCAGCCTGGAAAAAGGGAACTGTTCCAGAATTAGTTTAAGCCCATCCTCCTTCAGAGTATATGGATATGTATGTCAGAGTGTATGTTGTAAAGAGAAAATGTCACAAGGTTTGAACCTTCAGGGCTGAGTTGCAGGGAGGCTGCCAAGGAAGGATGGATCCAGCCCTGTCCCAAATCATCCGGGTCCTACCCAAGACCACGGTGCCCAGTTGTGCTTCATTCCTTCTGCAAGCTGGCATGTGAATTAAATGGAGAGCGATGAGGTGAATCCATCTCATAAAATTATTGTTCTCTGACGTGAAGCCCAGCAGGTGAGTTGATTGCAAATAAGAGTTTAAAATATGGTGCCTCTCCCCGTTCTAAAATATACTTTCAGTTGAAAAGCATTTAGTTTCCTCAACTCCTTTCTAGGCCACAACCTGGCTCATGTTTCCCTGCACTGAGTTTTTTCTTTCCAAGTGATCCAGCCATTGTTTCCACTCCAGAAGTTTCTCTGATGGGGAGAACTTTCCCTCTTTCTTCTCTCTGAGGATTAGGCACAGTCCCAGCTCCTTGTAAACCAGAGGTCTACACGCTGAGCAACGAGCACTCCTCACCAAGATTTAATGAAGGCTAACACAGTGGAAGCAAAAGCAGCTGGAACCAGAAGGCTTCCTTGCATCTCTCAATGCTCTCTTAACGCTGAGGAGTGTTGCAAAAGATGGGACTATTTTGTGGGAATCAAATCAACATTACTGTGCTTCTGGTTGTCAAGAATAGCCCTGTTAAGCACAGGCGTGAGGTCCAGTCCCAGCCCTCGGCTGCCGCTGGAAGTTCTGGGCTCGGTGTAAGAGCCTGTGACCAGTGCTGGGCTGACCTGTCCGTCCAGACCATCCTAAAACCAATGGTTGCTCATGGGGTTGCAACTTCTCCTTGGAAACTTCCAAAAATCCAGTGTAAAATAATGTCAAAATATAATGCAAAGAGGCTCCTCTGGCACGGAGCATCGATTTCTCTTCCCAGAGCTGGCTTCGTGTGGTGGTCTGAAATATTGCTTGTAACATTGTATGATTCAAAGTGGTCTTCAAATTGATTATGTCCCTTTTAAAATGACTTTCAAAAATCCTTTTAAAGTAGATGGTAGAATTTTAATACTGCCTGCAGAGTTCAGCATGTATCAGTGTCACTGTTGTCGTACAGCTGTAAAAAATCCTCTCCATCTGGACTTTGAAAGATCTGACTTTAAAAAGGCAAACCAGCAACACCCCGATCATTAACCAGGAATGGTTTGCAATAGAGATCTGTGAAATTAAAGAGTGCTCATGTTAAATTACTTCCACCCAGAACGTACGACACATTAGATTTGTTACGCTTTGGGAAATCGTGATATTACTTCTGCTATTACTATGTACAAAGATTCCTAATAAAAGAACACACACACATGAAAAATCAGCTTCTTGTGGCATTTCTCTTTGAAGCTGCTCTGGCCCCATGCCAGCGAGCAGTCACAGACCAATCTGCAGCCGCCGTACATGCTCGCCGCCTTGCTGGACCCCGTCGGCTAACAGAAAAGGCTGGACTTGATGCCAAAATTTAAGTGAGTGTCCTCTGCCTTGCTATTGTGATCGGTATGGCATTTTGCAGGCCCAAAAGGATTATTTTATTTTATTTTATTTTATTTTACTTTATTTTATTTTATTTTATTTTATTTTATTTTATTTTATTTTATTTTATTTTATTTTAAAATCCTATTTCTTACTTCTCAGAAGATGCAAATTGTTGCTGTCTTAAGCGCAACAGGTGACTGTACTGAGAGAGCTCCAGTGTGTCTGTGAGGGGAAAGTCACCTAGCATCTCCTCCAGCAGCAGCCCCACTTCTTGTACTCAGAGCCTCAGGCTGATGGTTTGTCCTGGTTTTGATAGCCATCTGCCTCTTGTTTTGTGCAGGTTATCCAAGGATACAAAGCAAGAGGACTTACCATAAGTGCTGGTAGCACCAACGGCGCGTGGGTTATCTGAGGCGTGAGTTGTGAGCACGAGAAACAGTCGATTTAAATCAGACGTGCAGAACTGTTGAGAAATGTGATAAGCCCCTGTGAAACTTTGCCTCCTCCTCCTCCTACATCCCAGTGCGTGCAGGTCTTGCTTCCGTTGGAAAATTGTACAAATAGCCAAGAACCCAGCCGGTGTGAGGGAGCGGAGAGGGTGAGCCTGCAAGAACACGAAGAAAGTGAGGAGCTGATTTTTCTTGAGGTCTTACACAGGCTGGCCTTTGTCTTCATCTTCTGCAGAGAAATTGTTTATCAGCTCCTTGCAAATTCCTTGTAAGATGTGCACAGAGAGGATGCCCAAGACCCCAATGGATGGATGGATGGACACAAGCAGTCACACAACGTATCCCCTCCTCTCCACTCTCCCACTTCTCCAATTTTTCTGTACAAATATGCATGCCCCATCATTTATCACTTCCTTCAATCCTGACAGCTGATGAGAAAGTGTTGTTTAGGACTCAAGATCTTTATTTAGTTTTCTAATCAAATAATTTAAATGTATGAGTTGACACAATAGACGAGGAGCCATAAGTCCCACTGCTCTCTATTGTGTGTGATTCTCCTTTGAGCAAATACATAATCACAGCCCTAAGTTATAATAATTATGTAATATTTCTTGATAGGAGCAATTGGAATCTATTGTGTAGGGAAGTAATTACAGCCTACTTTAGTTCTTTTGTTTCTGAGTGGGTGGCATTTATGGGCAAAAAAATTATGCATGCTCCAAAATCTTTGTAAAATGTTGGGTTCTCAGAAAATCTTGGACCTCCTGAGATGCATGGGATTTTTAAGGGATAATAACTTCCCTTTATTTTCTGCCGTGCAGAAGTGTTTAATCAATTAACCAAGAAACATTTAGTTCTAAGGGAGATAGAACATCAAGGCAAATGTTTTCCTTACTGAAAACAAGAGCGTTTGTAAATTTACACATTCAAATAGGCTTGATGGGTGTGTGCACGTTCTCCCTCACACACACAGAAGATATGAGCTGCTTTAAAGCTGACACGTTAAGTACTGATTTTTATCCTGTAGCAATTTCATGTTGGAGGGTTTTTTTTTGTAATTAAATTGCTGAGAAAACCTTCACTGTAGTGACAGTGCAAAAACTGGCTTACAGGAATAAATTAACAGTAATAGCACAAAAGAAGGAGTGTTAAGCAGACTGCTACAATACTGTCTGATTTGCTTTTCTGATCACATCAGTGAAGCTCTGGAAATAACCAGACACATTAACATTTATCCACAAGTGATAAAAGTTACCATCCTGTCAGATACGCAGTTGGTTTATTAATTACCAGCCGAAACTTGAGATGGGATGTGTGTTGGTTCAACTACTCAACTGCTCACCCGAGAATGTTTTCAAAGGGATTTCCTGTAGAGGAATAAGAGATGTTCGGGAAATATTTTTGAAGCTTGAAAACAAAAATGTGAAGTTTCAGTTCCTGCTATGAGCTTTCTAAGTCTTTCATCAAGTGTTTGGGGGACTGGTAAAGGATGCAGGAAGTGGGCTGGAGAGGAGAAAAGATCATAAAAACACAAATATTTATCCTGGAGGCATGGGGTGGCTTCTTGTATGTAACAAGTTAAGGGGCTCATCTTCTAGCACAGTGCGCTCGATCAACCCTGCACTCGTCACGCTTGGTGCCAAAATCGGTGTTGAGGAAGCTGGAATTGGTGTTTTCCATGACAGAGCCGGTACTTGTGTCATCTTCATCTCTGGCAGTGTCTTTTCTCGCTAAAACTTGGTGTTGACTCTGGAGATTACATGACACGTCTCCCAGCCCAGGTCACATCTGGTGACATGAGATTTCTTTGGGTCTGTGCTTTCTGCTTGGATTTCATTTGCTCATATCAAACAGCCCATCTCTGGTGTTCTTCTAAATGTTGCTTCTTTTTCCATGATACTGCCCTTCTAAAGGATTTTTTTCCCCAGATCTGTGCCATTATAACTTCCCGAAGCAAATTCCATTTCTTGGGGTACAGGGCATGCAAGATGCATTTGGGTTACCACCACGACAGGTCCTCCATCTCTGTGCCTGTTGTCGGGGTAAGAGTGAGAAGGGGCTGGTAGGACACCAGTGACCAGTGTCTCGTCCCTCTCTCTGCCATCCTGTGGTGTGAAACAGGGAGAGTCTTGCCAAAAATGTTTTCCAGGGGTTTAGGAGAGGCATCACTTCAGAAAAGGGATTATTTAGTGCTAATCTCCAATTCCTACTGCCAATTTCAGTGTCAGTAAAGTGAAAGAACTCAGCTGAGAGCCTCTGTTATCACTAAGATTTAGTCACCAGCACTAGCTAAGAAGTTGGTCCATGACTTCATTCTGCTTAGATCTGCATGTTTCATCTATCTTGTTCCCATGGAAAGCTTTGCAAGTGTCTTCTTAAGGCGAAAAAAAAGGTGTTATTTTCCTCCCATTGCACATAGATCCAGATACATTTGTTCCTTTTGGCTTGATTCTATGCCTCCTGATCAATAGGCTGACATTTTAGCTAGTGACACTTTCCAACCACTAGAAATTCTCTAATTTACTTAAACTATTGACCTGATAAGAACAGAAATAGGCAGCGTGGTCCCAGCCGTGTGCAGTGCAGATGAATGCATGGGCTGTAACTCTGTAAACATCTGGGTAAAGCTTCACTGGGTATAAACCTACGTGCAGGTTCCCAAAGTGGAAGCTTTTTCTCTGCAGATGAGTTCCACTTAATACTTTTTCACATGTAAATTTTATCCTGGATGTCTGCTGCTTAAAAAAGCAATGGCAGGATAGCAAAGCCCACCCTCTTCCACCTATTTTGACTAATTGCCTCAAAACATCCTGTGTTAGATTCAGGCTGTGTTTTACACCCACATCATCACTGTTTTCTTGTACATTTTATTCTACTCTCTTTTTGAAGAAGGCAGTGAGCTGCCATACTCCTCAGAGAAAAATTAGAGGCCAGAGTCTTCATTGCTGCTCCTCAGTGGAAAAGGAGAAAGCCCCAACTTTTTCTGCTCCCGTGGGACATCTCCTGTATAGCTGTGAAAAACTTCATTTGCCAAGAGGATAAAGCAACTTCACACTGAATATGAAACATAATTGTTTGGTGTGGGAGGTGGTTGAAAATCCCCCCTAAAGCTCTGGTTTTGCTCCAGACCTGAGTCTCACCTGAAAGGAGAGTTCCAGGAACAGACACTTCAGGGATGTGCCAGCGCGACACGGTTGCTGCTTACCTTATTGACACTTCGTATTGAGATTCAAATTCTTTTTGAAAGATTGCAATTTAAGCATCAGTTTTATTGTAGCTGCGGAGATTTCTTAATAACTTCCTGTCAAGTACAAAATGCAAGTTAATTTCTGATCCTAAAGAAGTGCTGTGACAAAGGCAGTTTTAATGACAATGTTTGGTAGAGCCAAGTCCCAAACCAGTCTGCTCCTGCAGGCCAATATGTAGAGCTCATGCTCCCATAACTGCTGCCCTAATGTCCTTCACCCCCTAAAAGTAACACTGCCATTCCCACTGGACTGGAAAAAGACAAGCTAAGTTAAGAAAAAATTTGTTTTCATCCAAATCTTAGAGTGATAGATTTGGTCCATTGGTTTCAGAAAGCAAAAATGTGATCCTGCCCCAGGGTGACAACTTCTAGGAATATACCTGATAGCTCCATAGTGTGACTTGCTTCAAGTAAGTTTTTGACGTGGTGTAGAGCTGTATGTTGGACTTGATGATCTTAAAGGTCCTTTTCAACCTTTCTGATTCTTTGATTCTATGACTCTATGTTTCTCCACAAGCACATTTGTGTCTGCCTGCTGCGGTATTAATTAATGACACCTTCATTTTCACAACACGTACACCAAGACGTTGTCCCAGAAGCCAAACATCTCTTATGATTCATAAAACAGTTAACAGGCAATCCTGCACCTCGCAGGGCAGACCTTTGCTACACATTTTTAATGGTCGGGGCTCTTGGTAGGTGAAAGGAAAAGTTCTAAGCAATAATTCACGTTTAAAATACTGTCTCAGTGCCAAGTAATCAAACCAGTTTTAAGTGAAGCAATTAGCAAGCATTAGAAAGACAGCTATTTCCTGCTTGAAGGTGGTAAACTCTGTGTCTCTTACTCTGATTTCTCTGGGGATGTGAGTAATGGGCTGTGGGGTTTTTTTTTTTTGGTGGGGGTGGGATTTTTCTTTCTTTGCATGTGTGGAAATACTGGCAATGTCCTAACTCTTTGCCAATTTACTAGATACGAATGACGATGAGGGCGGAACAAAGTCTTCACTCTTTTCTAGTAGCTTGAGCAATGTGTGTGCCAAAGTCAAAGAGCTGTTTTTCTCATTAGTTTGCTCAAGTGCAGGTTTTTCCTTGTCGGTTCAGGCTCTCTGCCGCAGCAGATCACCATCTTTGGGACCAGTCTACTGCCTGTGGCTGGAATAAGCAGACAGGGCAAACCCTGGTCATTCTGCTGCGCTTGCTAGATTTTGTGGCGGAGTTGACAAAACACAAGCAGGCGTCCCATCTCCCTGAAGGAGAGGCTTCTCTTTGAAAGCAGCTTGATCTTCTGCCCAGGGGAGCTCTCAGAGCCTGCATTTCCACGATCAGCAGCAATGTGGTGGCTTCTGGTGGGTGCAGCTGCGTCAGCAGTTCATTTTAACCTTCATTTTAACCTTCATTTTAAATTGCTTTTGAAGCCAGTTTGCCACTTGTCTTATTTTCCTGCACTTTGCCAGAGAGCTGCCCTGGAGACCTGAACATGGTCTCTCCTCCATCTCCCTTTGTGCCTCTCTCCTCCACCACGGATTTATAAACTGACTTCCACATCTAAGGCTCCTCAGATTAATTAGAAATTCTCCTGTCGGCTCTGCTGGGCTTTGAAAAAGGCCCCGAGGGCTCCAACCGAATGGACGTAGAGCGAAATAAAGGTGAGAAGTGAGGTTGACACCTTGCAGAAATGCCTGAGGTGCAGGAATGTGTCCCTGAAAGCTCAGCATCTCAGGGGATGCCCCAAAGGGAAATCTCCAAGGAAATATGAGGTCCAGAAACAGGTACTTTGCGACTGCTTCACTGCGATTGATTCTTCTTGTTTTGACTTTGGAGGGAAAAACCAAACACTTTTTCTAAGTGGAAAGCATGACTCTTGGGAAATATTAAAACTACTTTACTTTCTATGGTATATGTTCCTCACCCACCAAATTCATCAGGCTGGAAAACTTGAGATCCAAATTCCTCAACAGCGTTTCAGATTTGCAAAAGCACGTGCCCTTATCTAGTACTAAGCCTGATGAGACCAGTTTTATTTTAACAAATCTGGATCAGATGGCGGTTTCTGCTAGCACCAGCTGAAACCTGTATGGGTAGCATTATTGCTGTGCTTAAATGAAAAAATGGAAACACACAAAAGACGCTGAAGTCTCACCTCAGCTTAAAGAAGCAAGGGGAAATTTGGCAGAAAGTGAGGAATTATATCCTTTTTTAAAAGTTTTCTATTTTTGAGACTGCAGGTAGCAGAGGGGGAAGGTGTTCCTCCCATCCTCTGGATTTTCAATCAATTTGTTCTTAGTTCTTTCTCTGAACGAATAGGACAACTCAGGCTTTTCTGACAGGGTGTCTAGATACTGAAGATAACCAGGACTGTGCTTAAATTAATGGATTTTCTGTCTGAGTGCTGGGATAAGGAGCAGAGAAGAAGAGTGTCCCCAACATGTAGGATCTCAGCCCAAATAAGTATTGGCAAAAGAAACTCCTGTTTCAGAAAAGAAGGAAGATAATGATGTCCTTTCCAGCTGACATTTCAGCTGATGAGTCCAGCAGCTCATCGAAAAGCCTCTTGCCTGCTCTTTATTTATTACTATTATCACAGCATCTGTGCAAAATTCGGTGTTTTTCACAGCTTTGATTTTCACACTCAAGTTGTTCTGGTGGAGCACAAATCCATTTACAGTGACCCAAGCACCCTCCTAGTAGGCCTGAATTCATAAACAAGCCACCGGATGAAAACTATTAGACCGCAGCTGATAGCTAGACATGCTATTTTCCATTAGAAGACCCAGCATTCTTTTTTTTTTTTAGAGCTTTTCCTGCCCCGTCTGCTTCAGATGGGAATTTTGTTGTTTGTCTCTGGTCAGGTCAGACTCCTCAGAGATGGGCACTAATGATGTGCTGCTGGTTGCTTCAGTCCCCAGCTTGTGACCCCCCTTCTGCCAGACATCAGGATGAAACTCTCATGATCGCAGATGCAGTCAAAGGGGATCTGTACCTTGACCAAGCAAAACGCTACGGAAATAAGTACTCTGAAAAATCAAGCCTTATGTGTTCTCAAATTAGCAGATGCTTTTACACAGCGATGACCTCCCTGTCTCCGCAATTCAGTTCCCTGTCTCCGAAAATGGGTCTAATAGTATCATTTTATGGCAAAGGGCTCTGCTGAAGACACAACCATTAGTGCTGGTGAGGTTTTCAGTCTCAAAGAGAGAGCACTTCATAAGAAAGCTCAGCCCGGTACTTGAGAGAGGTGCCAGTGAATGAGGACGAGAGGCTGAGTGATGAACAGGGAGATAAATATGCAACAACCTCCTCGTTGGAGGATGTGGGTCATTACACAGGGAGCAAAACAGGGTCTGATGGAGGGCAGAGGAACAGGTCTATGAATATGTGTTTCCAGACCACATTACGACATACACGGAGGAGACTAAATCAAAGTGGATGGCACTGTGTGTGTGTGCACATGCATATACATGTACAGGATCTAATCTTAAATTAACAGGGTGAGGCAATCATTTTTACTGGTGAGATTCACAGGAATGAGTGTGAAGTTGAGTGTGACTGTGAGATGTATATTTGTCAATAAATAAAGGAATTTTCTAATCCTGCTATGGAAAGACCCTCTGCTGCCATGAAAGCCATCAGATCAGCATAAAAATAAACCCATGGCAGCAATGAAATCTCAGGGCGTCACGTCCTGGCACAGGCCAGAATCCCAGGTGTGTCAGGATGGCAACAGCCAGGGGTGCTAAGGCAGACCACAAAGGCTCAGGACTTTACCAGGCACCAAAATCCTTCCAGGGCATCCTCACTCCCCGCGCCACCCTCCCAAATACAAATGTTTCTTTACAAGTGTTTTGTTTCCAATCTGAAACAGCCTTCTCAAGTTGCCTTGTGTGAAGATTGAATCCTGTATATACTCTGTTTCCTCCAGTTTCTTTCAGGCAGGCTTGATCGCTGCATGAAATATTCCCATTACATCCAACTGATCAAGATTTTTCACAGCAGAGCACAGCGCGTTTGCCTGGCGTGTATCCACCTGACTTCAGCAGTGCTGTGTTATTAGCTTGGGAAGCCATGACCTTGAAGGCTTTATATTTAATTTATTTCAACATTCCAGCCATAGAGATGTTTGCTCTGATTAGACCCAGTAAATTACCTTCCACAGATGAATTATCAGGAGATTTTCTTCTATTTTTTTTCCTCCCCGTTCTCAAACTGCTCAGAACAGGTACGTAGCTGTGTATGTCTGGATAGCTTGAACGACTCTTTTCCCATAGCACGGGTCTCTAAATGGTTTAAACTGAGCTTTCCTGACTGGCTGCTCATCATGTATATGTCATTTATGGCATCACCCAGTGGCTAATGCAATTATAAAAAAAATGTCAGTAATTAAACAAATCACAAATCATTTGTAAATTTGGCCAGTGATTAGCAAATAGGCAGCAGATCCATGAGGATATCCACATCCAAAGCAAGACATAAGCAGCCACTCTGCTAGTGAAGAAGATCTTTCTTATTGATTTAGGAAAGGAAACATAGAAATAATGAACGAACAAGAGAAAGTCTGAATGAAAGTCCAAAAATTATGGCTTTCAAGGTTTAAACATCTTGATGTATACAGTCTACTTCCGCAGTGACTGTGGCTTCTCTAAATACACTTGCAGAAATAGTATTTTCATAATAGAAAAATGATAATTTGGTCTTGGTGTGTGAACTCCAGACACATGGAGCAACCGGGAGAAGAGCTGCACCAAATTTTTAACATTTTTTCGTTCTGTATGAGCAAGAGGTGTACTTTTTCTGCAACAATTTCCCACCAGAGATAGAGCAAGTGCTTGCAAGCGATTGAGTTACAGGAGCTTAATTCTTTATCACTTTTGCCCCAGCAAGAAGCCTTGTGCAAGTCTGAGCCAAATGCAAATGCAAAGTAAAGCGTATTAGCTCCAGCCACCCTGCAGGGACATTTTGGTTTGCATTTGCAGGAGGCTCAAAGTCTGCACATAGGTAGTCACCACAGCTTACTTTGTTAGCAGAAACTTTTGCTGAGCTTCCCTAATTTGGTCACCTGCAGCTACATGAATACATCCTCAGGGAAGAGTTGGTTATATCAGCACTTAGAAAAGGTCTTTTTCCAGAATGACTCATCTCAAAGACTGAAAACAAGAATTGATGCACGCTTCTGAAGGTGTTTTTTACTCCTTGGGGGACATCTTCTCTTTGAGCAAGAGGTGCAAGCATGTGCAGAGGCCGGGTTTATGCCAGTGTGTTCATGATTCTCAAGGGAGCCATCAAAAAGCCTGTCGGGACAAGCGATTACCCTTCAAGATTCAGGCCTGCGTTACCTTACTTGTCCCCTCTGAGAGCTTTCTGCAGGCTTCTCAGCCTGACCTCACATCTGGAATGGTGATGCTGCTGCCCTGCACCTCTGTCCTGGCTGCTTCCAGCACTGGGCTTGGGGATTCCATCCGGAGCTCAGTGCATTTCCAGAACAAGCTGTCATTACAAAAAAGCATTATTACAAAAAAGCTGCTAATATCCTGGCAGCTCCATGGAAAGGTTTTTCCCCACGGACTCATCGCCTAGTTTGGAAATGATGGGAGCTGGTGGCTCTGGGTACCCTGACATTTGTTTCCTTGCAGTGATCTCAGATAATGCTTACCAGCTCCGGGGGAAGGAGGGCTGGATTTTATTTTTGTTGTTGTTGTTTTTATACTGAGGACTGGAAATTGTGATTTAATCCTTGAACTGTGTAAATAAAAACCTAAATGCAGAATTACTGGAAAAGGCACAGGGGCTACTTCAGTCAGGAAATAGCTTCATCAAATGTTTTTTGGATGAAAACTGCTCCAAGTGTGTTTTACACTTTTCATATCCCAAAAAAGTGCTGCAATAAATGAGGATACAAGGTTATTTGAACTCTAGCATAAAATGCTAACATAACATTCTCTTGGACCATTAGCTCTATTTCTTTGGGGTATGTATAGCTACAGGCAATTCAGAGCTTTGGCAGGTCAGGGTAACATTTGCTTAAAACATGTTTAAGCCTGGGCTCCAGTGACCTCACTAACCAAATAGATGAAGCTAAAAATAAATGTGAGATGTTGTAGACACACAGGAGCCCCTGTTCCCCCAACTGTTTGCAAAAGGAAGAGACTGATTCTCCTGGTTTCAGTTTGTCATTGGAGATAAGAGCTCACATCAGACGGTTTGGGTGGGGGGTCTTTTGGTCTCATTTTCTCAGACAGCAAACACTGTGTAGAGATACTCCAGAAATCCCTACTGCTCTCTGCATTCCCATTCCCCGAATACTTCAGGCCCTTACATTTTTATGGCTAGATAATGAGGCCAGACCAAATCTGTCATCTGATCTCTCCGCTAATGTAGCAGACACAGTTTTCCAATCCGGGTTTAAGCTGATTTTACTTAACTGTGACCTCTACAGCTGAACAAAAACTTCTTCAGTTCACATCCTAGGTTTTGGACAATATGCGACTGCTACTTTCTACAAGTCTGTTTGAAAATCTAGATAACTAGTGAGTCAAGATGCGGAGCTCAGAATAGCAATAAATTACTAGTAGTGAATAATTAGCCTCAATCACAGAAGTGGATTTTCACGTTCACAAACAATTTGAGAATCAAATGAAGCTGGCACAGAAAGATTACAACAGTTTTGTAGCAAAAGACTTTTACAAATTTTTTAAATGAAATCTGTTTTTAGTATACAATCCATCTTTACAATAGATTACAAAGTTTTCCCATGTAACATGGACACAGAATGGTTTCAACAACAGTTTGGATGTGCTATGCTATGTGACTTGAAGATGGTCCTCCACAGGTCCAGATGAATACGATTCTTCTGAAGCTACAGGAAGCAGAAGCAGGTGTTAGTAGCTAGTCATGAAGGTGAGAAACCTTCATGTTGGCGTGGATCTGACTGTCAGAGTTGACCGCTTTTGTCTATACCACATGATAAGACTGTGAGGCACGTTTCTGGGAGGCTACTGGACCTCTTAGTGCCATGGTTTAGCGGTGGACCTGGCATTGCTAGGTTAACGGTTGGACTTGATGATCTCAAAGGTTTTTTCCAACCTGAAAGATTCTATGATTCTGGGAGACTTTACACTGGCTGGTACAGGCAGACTCAGGCCATCCACTGCACCAGATGTATAACTGGGACACCAAAACAGACTGAATTTCCTCAAAGAAAGTTTAATTTGAAACCAACCACATCATGAGAGTTAACGCTGGTGTGGGTCACCACAGACGTGGCGATCTCTGCAATGTTGCTGGAATAGGATGTACCCGTTGTTTCTTCTCCTCTTAATTAGTCGTGGCCTTTTAATAATGAGGCTGTCAGACGCAAAAGGATCTGTGTCCCATGGACAGGGCTGGGACACTGTCCATCCCTACCGCAGCACCGTTCCCCAGATTGAGGCATTTTCCTCCTTTTCATATTTGGAAGGGAGTCATGTTGGGGGGGGCGCATGGCAGGATTCTTTTGGGGATATTTTAAATGATTTTTCCTCCTGGCAGAAAAGGAGGAAAGGCTTCCAGAATGAGACCTGACCTTTTGCATGCCGTGGCACTGTCTCCCAGAGAGGCCCGTCAAATTCCTCCCTAATGAGGAAGAACTTTGTTTTTGCTCCGTGGCTGAGTTCACTGAGAATAGCCTCGTTTTCCTGCCGATCAGCTGGAAAACTTCCTCTCACGGGGCTTACATGGGCTTCTCTATCTGACTGCTCATCCCGTCCCCCCATGCGTGGGGACCCCACCACACATCAGCCCATGGGACTTTCTGACTAGAAATGGCTTGGTCTTTTCAGCACTTCTTCCCCGAGTGACCACAAGGTCCTCCTCAGCTGGCAGTCAATTCAGGGAGGTCCAGGAACTTTGACTAAACCGTAAAGCCCCTGGGTAATTTTGATCTGCCCATAATACTTCTTAAAACGGTCTCACAGCTCCAGCAAGTCGCAGTGGAGGGAGAGTTTGGGATGTGCAGTCAGATCTTTTCCTCCAGGAAAGGCAGAGATGTCTCCTCCACTGCTTGTTCCCTGCCCTGTGCTCCTTTATACACTCAGTTCCCTTTGTTCTCCGCTGTACCCAACTTCCCCTCATCCCTCTTTCCTTGCCCTGGAGCTGGTAGCTGTTGAGGAAGATGAAGGAAAACCGCATGTCGCAGCGGAAGGGATAAGCACTGTTTTCCTTCCTTGCTCTGCACTGAAATACAACTTTGCTCATTTTCACTCTCTGCTCTCCTGTGATCACCTCTGATAAACTTTAAAGGCAAACCCCAAGGTCAGCTCAGCTCTGTGCAAATTTGTAATACAGGTTTGTAAAGAACATCTCCAAACGTGTCCCTTCTCATTTGAAAAAAAAATAAAAGACTAGTAGAATGTTGCCTGCAACAAGGGGAAAGGGAAGCAGTTGGAGCTGGAGTGTGAAGGATGAAAGGAGGTTCCACGAGGGATACCCCGGGATGCAGGGAAGGGGAAAAGGAAGAGGACACTTGACAAAAGGGAGATGAGAAAGGGGGTTCAGTCTCTCATTTGCTCCTTGCTGGTGGGGCTCAGCAAGGACGGGCCAGAGTTGGAAATTTGCACTTAAAACTTTGCTTCCTTAAGTCCCATCTCTGCTTTTGGACAAACACTGAGCCTGGCTGCAAATGAGCATTCCCTGCATGGATTGTACACAAAATAATGGCATTCACAGCCCTGAAGGGCTCCAGCACAGCAGTTCCAGGGGCTGCATGCACCACACACCCTTTTCTTTGCCCTGTTTGCAAATAACAAGAGTCAACCATGTTTGCTGTAGCGCAGGACACGTTTCGCCAAGCAGGTACAAATAATTGCTTTACGCTGCACAAAGGCAGCCGAGGGCCAGAGACTGGCTGTTAAAATGTTTGCGGTGACACTGTGCCAGGCTCTGTGACGGGAATTCACCTTCATGTAATTAATTCTGAGGCTCTGTCACTGAATCTAGTTCTCCTCAGATAAAGCCAGTGTTAAATAGGCTCAAAAACTTGCCATGTCAGTCCACTTTGTACTTGAGAGGAGACATGTACCTCAGGGTAGGGGGAAGGGAGAGAAGGCAAATACGCTGATGACTGAGAGACACTAAGATATGCTGGTAATGGGGCCAGCCAAGAGCCAGAGAGAGAATAAATAAACATAATTCGGTAGTGACAGTCTGTCTGGCATTGCACTGCGGTCTGCTAAGATTTCTTTTTTAAAAAGATGCAGTAATTTAGCGAAAGCAATATGGTGAAAGGGCTCTGGTATTATCGATCAGCTTTGATCCATAAATTGCTGCTGAGCTCCTTGAAAATGCATGAGACAAGGACATCTGTGGCCAGATCCAGACTGATGCAGAGGTCTTGATGGTGCTAGCACCACAAAGTGTGACCTTAAGGCCAAATTGAGTGGGAGTGAAGGGGCTTTTACTAGGTTGTGATGGGTCTTCACTGGGTATAAAGCTAATAAAACTGGCCTTGCTCAGGGCCTTCAGGTCTTCCTACAGCTTATGGAGACTGTATGGGGCCTCAGTGACTGGGAAGCCTGTTTGAAGGTGCCTCAGGACATGAGCGAATTAAGTCCTGTGGAGATGTCCTTGGCTTGCCAAGCTGGGAGATGGAGGGGAAGCAGAGACAGCCCAGATCAGTGGCTAGCAGAACGGGATGCAACATGTCCCATCATGAACCATCATGATTGCTGGATGTCCTGGTTTGAGAGTATCAGAATAAAAGTTTTCTAGAGCTGCCTGGACCACGTGGCAATCACAATTGGGGAGGGGAGGCAGCTCCTAGAGGAGCACCGTTCATCAGGACAGATTGTCTTGCTCTGCCTCTCTGGGTGGGAATGGCACAGCTCCTTTTCTGTTTTTTGTGGACTGACTGTTGGGGCTCTGGGATTGGTCAGTCCCATCTGCTGCTGAGTCCAGTCTGTGACTTTTCTGCTTGGGACCCAGTTGTCATCTGTAAGGTGTGGGTTCTGTATTAATATATTCTTTTTTATCTTTGAGTATATTTGTATAATTGCATAATATCTGTATATAGTTTAACATCTTCATTGTTATTGTTAGTATTATTTTTCTTTTCCATTTAACTGGTTCAAGTTTATTTCCAACCTCAACCTCTCTCTACCTGGTTCTCCTGTTATCCTCCCCTGGGAAGGTGGTGGAGGGACCACAGAGAGCATTTGTTAAAGGTTAGGGACTGGCCCAGCCTTAACTTCAACAGATTTATCCAATCCTGAGTCAACCTGATGTGCCCTGGCTTAAGTTGGGCAGTGTTATTAGAAATGCTTATTCTCACAGACAGATTTGAGCATCTAAGCCCTGCTTGGAAAATATTGTCCAGATTTTCTGAAGAGTGAGACTGCTACATTTCATAGGGCCCTGTCCTCTAAGTAATGTAAAATACTCATCTTTTCTGTGCCATGCTTGCTGGCCTGACTTCCCAAAACATTGTTATGCCTCAGCATTACAGAGATCATTGTATATCTCTGAATGCACGGCTTAGATCCTCAGGCACAGATTTCTTACAGCTGTTATATCACTGGCACCATGAGCAGGGCTGGTAGCAAAGAGTGGACTCACGCAAGGATCTTTCTGTGTAGGGTCAGGTTTCCACAGAGCCTGGAACTGGCAAATGTGTTGCAAGTTGCCAGCAAGTCTTTACTGCTTTTGCCTGATGATCCTCCAAGCAAGCAAATTCCCAGCCTCTGGTGATTCATGGTCGACATTTTATTGCATCAGGGATCAGCAAAGCCAATGACACCTTGCCAGCTGTCAGATGTGTGCTCCAAGGCTGGAGCTTCTTCAAAGAAGCTGTGTACGGAACAGAGTATCCTCTTCTGATGGTTTGACTGTAGAAGGAAAGCAGATTATTTTAAGCATCTTGTCTTGCAATGATCTCCAGAGTGTTCCAAGGCTGACCAGGGAAGTCATAGGCTTTTGTTTGAATCACCCCTTCTTCCTCATGTGTCTTTATGGGCAGCGCACTTGCTAAGATCTTTCCCACAGTGCCAGGTCCTTTTGCAGACAGTGCTGGAGCTCTCTTGACTCATCCTCCCATTTAAGTCTGTACCCACCTGGCTCCAAGTCAGTGACATTTTGCCCTTCCAACCTGCCACTGTTTCTTCAGGATTAGGCCATGTGTGCTGGTCTTCAAGGGCTTGGATCGAAACCCTAGAAGGGTCCATGGGGAGATTCCTGTTTGTTTCAGCTTTGGACCCAGTGCCAAATTCTCAGCACTGTGCTGAGCATGAGCCAGGATCCTGCTGGAGGCAATATCTGATGCAGCACTATGTCACCACTTTGGATTCCCTGTTTTCAGCTTTTAAAACCCAGAATAAGTATTTTGCTCATATCCCTATGGTTATTCAAGAACACAAGATGGGAAGGCGCTTCCTTGAATCATCAAGGCTAATCCCCTTCTCCCTCTGGCAGCCATGCCACTCAAATCCTTGCGTAAATCTCAGTTTTGGCGGTAATTAAACTGTTTGGCCCTTTAAACCATGGCCAGTCTCTCGTGTATGTTGCATCCTTTTTCTGCCCAGTATGCAAGTGTGTTGTAGAGCCTTTTCTAGCAGAGCTTGGCTGCTGTCATTATCAGCTCACACCTTCTACTCCCACCCCATCTGTGCCTAGCACTATTTTCATGCATAATACATCGATCATCTGCAGCCTGGTGGGGGGGGGAAATCATCACTTGAAGTCACTTGTCTGAATTCAAGCCACATCTGAGCTATATCCTATGCTGAATCTCATGTCTATAGTCTGATATGGGGGAGCGGGGGGAGGGAAACCAGACAGAAAGTCTCAGGCTCCTCCTGTCTTCAAGGACCCCAAAGCAAATATTGCTTGCATTTATAAGCCTTTGGGAGCATTATGGATCACAGTCAAAGCTGGTGGAAATCCGTGTAAGCCTGATGCCCCCTCGCAGCAATGCCTGCTGACACTGGGCAAAGGTTAAGGGCTGGGTATGTTGGCATGTGTTGGCTTTCTGCAACACAAAGGATCAGGCCGTCCTCTTTTGCAGATTGTCTGCAACCCCATTTAAGTTTACTGGTTTTCAAGCATGCTACTCTTGATTTACACCAGCATTGCTGGGTAGAGCACTGGTGTTGCATTCTGGAAGACAGATCTTCAAAGAGTAACATACACTTAAAAATCTTGAAGTCTCTCAGGAAGGCTTTGAAAACAAAGGCTCAAATTCCAGAGTAAGTAGAAAGTCCTTGGTTCCTAGTGGTGAAAGCTTCCTACCAGAATTATTCCCAGAGGCAGTATAGTCTTTGCATTTTGCTTCATCTAAATGCATTAGGAGAAGTATTAAATTTCACATGTGCTGCATGTTGATGTAATTCTCCTGACATGTCTGTTTGCACCATTATGAAATAAGGGATTTCCTTTCTCTTTCTTTCCACATTTGCCCTGCTCTCTAGGGACCTCAAGGATATGATCCATTGGCATACAAGGATTATGCCTTCTACACAGAGGACTTAAAAAAAGCTTCGTCATTGTGCTAACAGAGGTCTCGGAACAACATCCCGCATTAGCAGTGCTTGACTTAACTGACAACCTATGGCTGGAAGAGACCCATTAATCTTCTGTGTCATGATCCCTCCAGGCCCCCCTGGCCCCACTCAAACCTTGCTATGTGCAGCTCTGCTCTTAGGATGAACGCTGCTCTTAGGATGAACACTTTGGTGCAGGAGAACCTTGAGGGTAAACGCAAAAAAACACCACCTCCGTGTCCTCCAAGAGTTGAAGAATCTGGTGTCTCCTTCATGGGATATTTTTTTTTTTAATCTGGTGTCAAAGTGGAGTATGTGTTTAAATAATCAGATCCTGAACCTCCCTCCCAGTTATCTGCAGGTGAAAAGTTAGGCTGGAGGACGCTCTCTGCCATCCTGTGTACCCCACCACTGCCTCTGGAAGGGCAGTCAGCGCTCTCCGTTGGGTCTCACACCTGTGCTGCCTCCATGCTCAGCATCAGGGGCTGTGCTGCTGCACGTGTGACTTTATTCGGTGCCACAGCTCCACACTCTAAATAAGCAGGATTTGGGGCCTTTTCCTTCGCAATAAATTTTGAATCTTGTGGGTTGTAAGGAGAAGGCAGAGTTAAGGGGAAGAAAAAGCGGAGATTTATTTTTTAATTCTCCTAAAAGGCAAACTTACATTGCTAAAAGGATGGCATAAAATGAACCTAACAAGCTGAGAGGAATAAAGGAGACAACCAATTTCCTGATGAGTTCTTAAGACCAAAAAGGAATATATATGTGTGTATATATATAATATGTGTAATGATATATATATATATATGCATAGGTGATGAGCCACCTATATGCGTGGAAGCACACGTGGTCTACATCATCTAATGTGCATGTAAAACACTTGTGTGCATGGCTGCAAGATACACCCCTTGGTTTCGTCTGTGAACAGACCTTTCCCAGAGGAATTGGAAAACCTCCTGTCTATCTGTCTGTCTGTCTCAGGCGGGAAAACAGGGGCTGTAGGAGAGTTTCTGGAAGTCAGGGCTTGCAAGTGGGGTTTTTGTGCACCTTTTGCCGTTGTCCCTCTCTCTTGCTCGGGTGGATGCTGACATCTTGAGGCTGTGCTGTGGCAGCGTGTGTGTGTGCACAGTTATTTCTACGTGGCTTACTGCTCATCTTCGTGCTTGCAATTTCTAAGAAGCACCTTTTGGCTACCCTGCTATGCCAGGGTGATTTGACCCTGCGGCATGCCTAATTGTCTGGATACATTTGCTAATTTGGGTAGCATTTATCCTGTTTGCTCTGGTTCCCTCTGTTAGTGACACCTGCTCGTGACTGGTCAGTAGACATGAGCCCAGACTTGAACAAGACAAGTCCAGATACAAGACAAGCCATGATCTGACCAAGTTTAAAAGTTAGGGGAAACTGCATTAGGCTTTCAGATGATGGAAAATGGATTTATATTCTCAGCTGATGGACATTTGGAGCATTGCTGATCTTCATAAGGGGGCTTCACATACAATGCTGGCTGTCTTACCCTGCTGGCCCCTAAAATAAGCTGCTGTCCATAATCCCGTATGGAAGAGCGCTCCGCCTGTCCTTCTCGTGACACCTCTTCTTGCCATGCTGTCACCACATGTGATGACTGGCCCTGGTGATGGAGTGACGAAGCTTCTGTAACTTGCTTCTCTCTTTTTTGGCGTCTCTGAGGAAAGTAAGGGTTTGGGGCTTTTTGTCATGAGGTTTCCATGCTCTTCTTTTGCCCGTGAACCATATGAACTGAGAAAACTGTGTGCCAAAGCAAGGCTCTTTACATGGAAATTTCCAGTCATGCTTTTAACTTCCCAGAAATGTAGCTGAAAGGCACCCTGGCTGCTACACCAAAGCTCTACCCACTTTGGTATGGCTTATTACTGTTTATGACTACAAATACCAGTATGCAAATTGTCATGAACCAGAAACCATGCTTCTCAACATTTGCATCCTAAGAGAATGTTTTCCACCTTTGCTGGAAGGTTTGCCAAGGCAGGTTGAGCCCCCACAGAGCTCTCACATTGGCAATGATGGGGAAGTGTCTTTACCAAATCCCAGCCCTACACATGAGCCGTGTTTGAGTAAAGGTCCTGGGCAGCTTATATTCAAGCTTTTGCTCAGAGATCTACTGCAAAGATCACACTTTTACAACCAGTGCTGGGAATTCCTCTTTTTTGGTTTCCTCCTGGCAATTTTTGATTACCTGGCATCACCAAATCATGCTACCACTGCTGCTATTACAGTCAATTTTTAAGCACTTTGTAGACCTTGCTGCTGGCTCATATTTTTCTAGGAGCTGCCCAAGTATTTTTGGGACAGTAGTGAGCAATGCTGCATCCATTCTTCATCCCATCACCAACTTGAGGGCTGTAAGGTAGAAAGGAATAAGGAAGGAAAGGAAGAAAGGGGGCAAAATTCTGTTACAAACATTTAGTACTGTATTTTCATATGGGCCAAAGATCTGCAGAGATGGGCATTTAATCTACTATTGGGCAAAGTACATGCCCTGACCCCAGCGTTTCTGTTGCAACAGACTTGTACAGTAGAGATGCTGAATAGCTCCTGTGCGGTCTGTGAAGAGGAAAGCTGCTTCAGTAGGGAAAACTGGTGTCAAGCAATTGCAAGGAGCCTATACTGGGCACCTTCTTGTGTCTTTTTTGTTCTTAGCCTGAGTGCATTGTATTTTGAGGTGAATGCCTGGACTTCTGAAGTTGAGAATGAACAGATCTCTGCTTGGGTTTCATCCTTGGTTTCTAGTAAATGTCTAAAGCCATTTTAAATTTAAGACCTTAACCTTGTTTTTAAAGCACTCAGTGAGTCATTTAAATGAACAGAACTGGGAGTTCTGGGGGATTTTCAGCAAAAATTCTGACTTATATGCTTTTCTGGTCTTGATGCATGATTTTCTCCATGCCTTGCTGTGATAAACAACTGTCTTTTACTTTAAGAAGCTGGATTCACCCCAAACCACATTTGTTCTCTGAGAATATCAGCATCTTTCTGGCTAATGCCTCTCAAGGAAGCCATTGACTTAAATTGTATGTTGTACCTCCCTTCATTTTTCAATGACTCATGCTTGTTATTATTATTGTTCTGCTTATCGGTTTATCTCTCTTTCTGGGGATGCATTATTTCACGCTTCGGCAACTTACCACAAGAAGTACAAAAGTACAGCTATGGTTTCTAACCGCATATGTGAATATAATTGGAAGAGAAATTTGGTAAGTCTTTATTCAGGGGACATGTCTCCTAAATCATGTTGAACTGGTAATTAAATGGATTCAAAAATTGCCCTAACTTTAGCTCAGCAAAATAAGCCTTTCCAAACCTCTCATAGAGAATTACCCTAATCAAGTCCAGAACGTGTCATAAGAGAAAATGCTGATTTTTTTAAGCAAATATAAAGCAGTTTGAGTTCATGCCCTGGGGTGGAGGTGAATCCAGCTGTGGAGGTGTGAGAGCATGGATGAGGTTCTCTGGATGGCAACATTTTTGTTTCCCCTCAATTTTTCAGCCCCCGAATAGATAAATATTGACTTTGTTAGCATGGAACCAGCAGTGTTTCCCCAGGCCAGTACACAGCTGCATGTGCCAGTGATCCCAGAGATCCCCTTTCCTTACAGTGCAAGAGCTGGTATAAAACCTTGCAGAAAATCTTCAAGACTACTTTGAATCCTGCTGGAATGGTACAAGCGGACTTAGCTGACACCGATACCTGATTTTTTGGGGGTTTTTTTGGGTGTTGTTGTGAGGGATGGAAAAAAAGCCTTCAGAGGGTGATTAGTTATGTTTGTTAAACCAGTTCTGAGCTGAATCCAGTGCCTTTTGGTCGCAAGTCAGGCAAGAAAGCACATGTCCAAGTGTGACAGAGTGGAAAATAGCATGTGTGTGGCCCACGTTTGGTAATTTCTGTAAAAAAATTATCCCACTGGCTGTATGGTGTTGCATTAGCCAGACTGTTCCACTACTTTGAGTAGTCTTTCTGCTTCCAGAAAAAAAAACAAAACCCTGATCTCTCAAAATGAACTGGTTATTAATTGAAGGAGACCTCAAAAGATCCCTAAAAAATCCCATGTAATAATTAAAGACAGATCAAAGTGCAGTTACTGCTACTCTCTCTGGAGGCAACTGAATTTCTGAGGGGTTTCTTTCTGAGGGAGAAATAATTCCTCATGGCATTTCCTTGGTTTCAAGTGCAGAAATGCACACTGTTTGCTAGCTGGCAGCAAAGACGTGGGTGATGTATGAGGAGCAGCCCAGACTGAATGCAGGAACATGCCGCTGCCGTTTAATCCAAGATAATGTTTTTCGTGATTGTGCTTCTGGAGTTTTTCAGCAACTGGTTTAATGTATGAGAAAGTATTTGGCCTGCCTTGGAAATGTTTCCTATTTGAAAACAAGCTGCGGTGGGAGAGCTGGCAGTTGCACAGGAGACTGTTCCATAAAAATTGGATTTCCCTGAGTGGCACAGGGAGGCTGGGTCACAGCAGGGGCTTTCGAACAGCTCCCGGGAAAGGCTCCAGGCTGTGCAGATCTGCCGATGGAGAACCCCTCTGCCTGGTCCCTGGAGGATTGCCGCCGCCTTGCCGCTTGGCAGAACAGGGATTTCGGAATGGATGTCATTCCTGTTTTCTGTCCCTTGGGCAAGGGGAACGTGCAGAAGAGCCGGAGCCTGATTTACATTCATAACTTAAGAGTCTTGGGACCACTTTAAATTTCCAGCTGTGGAGGAGAAGCTCTATTCTAACATTGCTCTCAACTGAAGCTTATTTTTCTTAGCATCGGCAACTACAGAACCACTAAGATTGGTCTAACTTATTAGTAAGCAATACCAGGACACCTGGTCCTGGTTGAGAGAGCACCAAACCAGGTGTTTGCCAAAGGTCTCATGCATGAGCTCAGGTGATAAACTTAACTTTCCTTGAGGCCCTTATGATCTGCACAGAAAGCAACAGCACCCCGCTTTCAGGGGTGATGCAAGGACAAGATCTGCTGCAGTTGTGCGGTGTTCACAGGATGATAATGCTGGAAGAGGCTGCTTGCTTTGGCCCTGGAGTGATTTGTTGCTGTGCCTAAGCCCTTCTGGAATCAGCTTTATTGTTCAGCATAGGCATGAGGAACAATATCGCATCCAAAAACGTTCCTTTCCCACCCTGGCTTGCAGCTTTCCTGGGCTTTTCCCTTGCCTTTCCCAGCAGAGCAGACCACACACCCTTTGGTACTGATTCCTTCTTCCACATATCTACAGCTTCTATCTCTACCCCTTCCACCGCATGAGGCACCGCCTGCCCTCCAGGCTGCCGCCGAGCGGGCCAGCTCAGCCTGGCCCCAAAGCCTGAACGCAAACCTGCTATTTTGCAGATTTTTCTTCTGGACCAGTCTTTTTCCCTGTGGGACAGAGGGTGTGAATGTGCTCACTCCTGTGGCAAACATTACGCAGGGGAGGCTGGGGTACATGCTGGGGGAGCATACCCCAGCATCAGCACCGTGTGTGCCGCCAGCGAGGGTCCTTCACGTGACGGTTTGCTGACAGAAAGCTGTCTCATCCCCAGCTGACCTCCACAAAGCTGTTTCCGTGTGGGTACAAGGCAGGATCCCCGGCTGGACCACTTCTGTGTGTCCATTCTCAGATCTTTCTTGAGGCTGAGGCGTATTTGAGCCCTTTAGCGAGCTCATACAAACTGCATAAAACCACAGAATGGCTTCCCCTAGTTCACACTGACAAAGCTGCTGCCCCGGGACTTGCACTGGCCAGGGCTGAACCGGCTACATCAGCTGAACTGCACGGTAGGAGATGGAGTAGAACTGCCCAGACTTGGCAGAAATGCAAAGGGGGGGGGGGGGTGTCTGCTACACGCTGCCACGAGAGGGCAGGAGAAGCTAAGCTGAGACCCTTCAGAAGGGGAAGGAGGATTTATGAATGGCTAACTTCCTTTCTCAGGGCAGTTAGCCTGCGAGCTGTTATCTTTTTTTATGCTTGTGCATGTGTTTGTTCCTAAGGTGGCACCTGCAGCTGAAGGGACACCGTGATTCTGTGTCCTGAAGGAGGACAGCCCCGTGACGGCCATTCTGACTCACATTTCCTGCGTCCCCCAGCCCTGGGCGAGTTGTTCAGTCCCTCTGTGCCCTGTCTGGGGGATCACAGCCTTACCTGTGGAGTATGGCAAGAGAGGATGAGTTAAAAGTTGAATTGCCTGCAATCCATGGCAGCAACTACATGGAGCAGACTGGCTTTTGGAAATGGTGTGTGTTTGGTTTTCATGCCTCGTTAAACACACAACGGTGTGAGGGACAGAGAATTTGTCCTATTCTGCTCAAAGAGCCACTGCCTGCCTCTGTGCTTGCTGTTTATGGTCAGAGTCCATGGGCCAGCTCTCTAGCCCTTCCTGAATCGTCTAAACAAGCATTCTCGATTGCTCTGTGTTGCAATGGGACATTACCAGCTTGTTTCAGGGCCTGGTTGTGTTATTTGTCATAACAGGGAGCAAGTGGGACAGTGGGAACAAGTTAAAGAAAACCCTTCAGAGGTGTATTGACTTCAAGGGAATCCTTGGAGGCTCCTCTTTCTCCCCAGCAATAGAGACATCAAATAGATGTGCTGGCCCAGAGGTCCTGCTGCCACCTTCGGGCTGGGGGACCCTCGAACACCAGGAGCTAACCTGGAAGGAACGATGAGAGGCTGTACAAAATGTCCCTGGCATCCCAAGGCAGGAACACCTCTCACTAAAACAGCCCTGACAGTGTCTCTGTTAGGTTTGGGATGGGGTTAATGGTCCTTGTAAGAAGGGCTGGGAAAAGACAGCAGAGAAAAAACGATGCCTGGAAAATAACCTTGTGAGTCAATGTTTGGTGAGAGGTGATGAGATCCCTGCCCAAAAGCATCCAGCTGCTTTCTTTGTCTGGCTGTTGTGTCTCCTTGTGATAGCAACAGGGTCATGGCTCAGACAAGGACCACTGTGTCCTATGATACCTCTGCCACCTTGCCTCGATTTTGGTGAGTTCTTGTTCCTGGTGCCTCAGAAAGGTTTACTGAGAGTGAGACGTATTAGGCGAGAAGTCACCCTGGAGGGCAACACTGGAAATCAGTTTGGGGAGGGAAAGAAAATACATATTTGGTCAGGTCTGCATGCCATATCTTGAACCAGAAGAGCTGTTTTGGCAAGAAGTGTGGTTTTGTTTGACTGAAATAGTTATGAATTCAACTTCAAGGTTGATTGCATCTTTATGGCCTAAAATTGCTTTATAGCTGTTATTTTTTCTCCCTTTCATACAGGAATAGCTCTGGCAAGGGCTAGTCTTGCTGTAACAAAGACCTGGAAGGTGAGCTGAGAAGAATTATTCACTGTCTGACGAAACAGGAGCTCGAGGATATCATGAAAATCTGTCAAGCGACACTGAAGGGAGGTGCTGAACCTATGGGCTGTCTTGGGTGGCTGCTGATGTGAGTTCAATATTTGGTCAAGTTCATGGACATTGAAGTACAGAGACCCCCACTTCTTGTTTGGGTAGCCTTTGAGCCACCGACTAGTGGAAGAGGGATTGCAGCTTGGGCTGGGAGCATGGCAGAGCTGCCTCATTCTTACACTATGTGGAGGCATATGCTGGTAGGCATGGTCAGAGACCAGATGTTGGACTGGAATGACTTGTACTGTAACCATACACACCCATGGGACTTTTCTCCTCTATGACCATGTCTACCACAGCGTCTTTGCCAGCACTCCGAGGTAGGGTTTTTGTGCACTCTTGACACACCCAAGGCACCTGTCGCATAGATCGAGCTGTTAAAGGCCAGGGTCTTCACCTAGGGATGGCCTGCGTGCTAGGTGGTGCAGCTGAATAGCCACATCCAGATTTGACGTCCTCTTTTACCTGGTCAAACGTAAGGCTGCACTGTTTAGACACTACTCACACTTGGAAACCCACCTTAGGACAGCACAATAGAATTGTTTTTCAAATTGCTTTATAGTTCCTGGGGAATACAAACATAGCGACAAGGGTCTGGTGCAGTGAGGACTCCTCTATTCAAACCAGTTATAAAATGCTTATGGAATAAAATTATGACATTTGAATTAAAGACATGGGTTTACATATTGTTTACAAATTACACCATTAGGAAGGTTTTTCAAAGCCACAGAAATAAAAGCTGAAATAGCCTTTATTCATGTCAGTATGAAACAGGAAGAGGCAGAATTAATAATTCCTAACCATCTAACCCTGTCTATTATATGCTTTTAGTGTCTCTGAATTGAGCCCAGGTCTTGTCGTTGAAACACGTCTTTCAGATCATAATAGCTTATCCAATATGATGGCTCAAATTAGGCATCTTTTAAGTTATATGCCCTTATTTATTCTTCCATTAGTGCTATGCAGTGCCTCGGAAAAGCTTGTGCATGTCAGTTCCTAGAAGAGACCTGATTTCTTGCAAGCAACAAAATCCAAACAGAACCAGCAAGATCCTTAAAAAGGCCTTGCAAAAACAGGGGCACTTCTCAGGTTGTTAGCATGACGTAGCTTGCAAACTGAACGCTAAATTTCTTACCATTAGTACCTGGCTTCGTGTAACTGTAAGTCCAGAGTTCTGAAAGACTGTATCTCAGCAACAGGTAAGAGAAATTTAATTTCCATGGGAATTTCTTTAGAGTAATTCACTAGCAACTCTCCAATGAAGAATTCAATTCTCATAGATCATCATAATAGTTTTGCTATAAGAAAAAAACATTTTTTTCAGTTTTTTGTGTGTTCAGAATCTGCTGCTAATGACTCCGTTCTCTGTGCATTCCCTCCAGCACCTGATGCTAATAGTTCTTCTTCTGGAATAAACTGAACAGGCCAGCATCTTCTTTGTTGGCTTGCTTCATTGTCCTTACTCACCTTTCCAATTTGATGAAGATCCTTAACGATTATTTTTTCAGTATCTTCTAGTACTGTTGTTAATAAATTAAACAGGAGAGCAATCCAGGCGAGGCCAAAAAGAATCCAAATGGCCACCAGTGTTCGGTAGTAGGAGAAGTAATTCCTGTCAGGCTGTTTACCTGCAGATAAGGGGAGAGAAAAAAGAAAGTGAATAAGTTAAAATGTCTTTGCCTGTCTAAAGTGGGCCAGCCTAATGGATTCATCAATGTATTTTACACTGAGTGCTTTAAGTTGACTTTTTCATTGTAGTGGGGTCTTTCACCTCCCCAGAATTAGGTTAAAGCTGGGCAAATTTCTTGTTGTTGAAACAAACTGATATAGCCTAACACAAACATGCTGACATGTCAAAAATATATACTGGGATTGAAGTGAATTAGCAGCAGAGCTGGATATTTTTTTTCTCCTTATACCATACCAATCCCAATTCAACCTCTGCACCTACAGGTAAATGCAATGATGTGGAAAGTAGTGTACAATTGTATTGTATTATCTTGAAAATATTCCAGACTCCCAAATCACAGAAAGCAGAGCACAGTGGGCCACTATAACCACTATAACATGGCTATTACTACCTAGATTATTGTAATTCTCGGTATTTTTATGAAGTGTGATTATAACCTAATTTGCTTTAAATTATAGGTACCCTTGGTCATGCAAAGAGAGTAGTTGCAATTCCTACTTTTACTTTTGAACAGCTTCAGGGGCTTCCTCCATTAAAATGAGGTGACTGATGAGAACTCACTGACACATGCCAAGCACACAGCTTTCAGTGTTGGAAACCAGTGAACCAAAGCTTATTTCATGCAGTCCAAACCTCTTAGCATCAGCCAGTATCACATACCCGCTTTTCTGCATGGGTTATTTAATTTGCTTCTTCAGACACCAGCAATCCACCACTGACATAGAGAGAGCATTTGCTCCTACTGCACTTGGTCCTACACAATGTTATCATCGTGGTAGCGCTGATATGGCCCTGGCATCTGCAGGAAAACTTGATGGTATTGCTTATTGACTGCTACAAGTCACTGTCAAGGGTGACTGCACATAGTAGATAGCACCACAAAGTGCATGGACCCAGAGATCACTGCAAACCTGGTGGATTATTTCCCCTTGTGAAGCTGCCTAGAAGGAGCCAGGAGGCTGGCCATTCTGCTCAAGTCCTGCAGGGTTCTGTACTGCGTAGGTCAATGTGTGAGATTTTTGGACTCCATCATGCAAGAGCTCTGAAAATGGGGCAGGAGCGGCCTAGTTTGTTCTTATGGACAGGTACCCAACGGTTGCTTCTTTTTCTTCCGCTGGGGTTGAGTTGACAGAGGAGATGCCAACTTTGATACAAAGCATATCCTTTTGCACTCTTAAGCTCATGATGTGGGGTCAGCAAAGCAACTAGTAACATCTTTGTGATGCTAACTCAAAATTGGACTTCAGCGAGCGTAACTTTGGTTTATAGCCCAAGGGGAGTTTCACCCTAGAAGTATCACCGATGTGTACATGTATTACAAACAGTTAAATCCAACTTCCTAGGATGTCTCCCTACTCGGAATAGGCTTTATCTCATGCTTCAGGTACAACAGCTACAAACCGGTTTTGAATTACCAAAATGCAAATAAACTCCAGATAGTTCTGTTCCACTTGGGCAGTTCAAATCCATTTGTCATCTGTAATCAATTCAAAACACATAATACTCAGAGCAGTCATTGATTCTGCTTATTTCATTGTGAAGGTGTGAGGCATTAAACTCACTATCATTTTATCATCCTTGTTTAAGGCTAATTGAGATAAATACTGCAGGAGAAAATATTTCAGCTCTGGTTAAGTCATACTAATGAAGATGAAATCACAAAGCCAGAAGGACTACCTGATTGTTCTTTTCTAACCCTATTTGTAAAACGCCAGGGCTGCAGAGGACCAAAGTGCTGTGGAGGTAGTGGTCTTCAGGCTGTGACTTGCTATCGTTATTGTAAAACTCACTTGTAATTTGGACAAGGGAAAAGAAGGCACCTGTCTGACATTCACTTTTTCTCCTGCTAGCCAGTCTCCACAGTCCTGTATTCCACGTTACTGAAGTTAGAGGTGCCAGGGTTGTCAGTCCTGTAGATGGTCAGGAAAGAAATGCCTGTGCCCTGCTGTTCTCCACTGCAGCGACAAAGATTGGCCCTGGCTGGACAAAACAGTGAGCAAAGAGGCCCTTGTTGTGTGATACAGATTCCCTGCTGAGACCCAAGTTCTGTGTTGTGTTCATGGCTATACAGCTTAACCGCTGTGGGAGACAAACAATCTTTCTCTGAATTATGTGAAAAGGGCAATTTCAGGGGACATTGGTTTCATGTGTTTTGCAGCAAGATGAAGAAGTTAGCTGGCCAGGATTGCTTGGGGAAATGTGTCCTAATCGGCTCATTGCCATGGCATGAATTGACCATCGGCTAGGATACAAGATTATTACGATCACTACATTCATGCAATCAAGTTACATGTCAAGTGGATCGTCAAAGCACTACCCAATGTCTTTACCGGATTCAGAGAAATTAGGGTCAGCAGGGAACATCGAACAGCATCTGGAAAAGCTTGTGGGCTCTCTCTGCCAAAGTCCCCAGCTTGATGTAGGAAGCCTTTCAAACACATAGCAAGGCTGCCAGCCAGGCTCCAAGGCCCCTCTTGCATGTCTGCAAGGCTTGAGAGCCTAGGGTTTGTTGTGTGGTGGCTGTCTGTCCATCGGAAAGGGACGTGAGGCTTCCCCATTCTCTGTAGGGCCAGCACTGGTGCTCAAGTATTAGCTTCAGAACTTCCTTCTCATATCCCTGCTAAAGAGAAGTCCAGGCTGGCAAGATGGTGTCAGGACAGGTTGTTATGGAGAATTCTTTGATCCTGCATGGAGTCCCACTGTTTGATTGCTTCTTCTGTGGACACTGATTTGGCTTCTGGTGACCATGTTGGTGTTCCTCTGGAAGTTGTTTCCACAGAGACTGCATTTTGGTTAGCAGATCCACAGAAGTGTTTCTAGAAGCAGGGTGGAGTGTATCTTAAACAATTTGTCTTCAGGGGAAATCCTAAGCTCTGGCTTGTGGAAACAGAGTTTCCAGTGATCCACAGGAGACTAAAGAATGCCACTTTAGCAGCAATAAGCCCCACTTCTTACAGAGTGAGTACATTTCCTCACTTTCCCGTGACTGGGATTTCTAACTCTCAGACTACTGTATAAAACCATGTCTTCTGAAACATGACCACATATTTCTTTATTCTCCACTTTGAAATACAAGTCTTAAATGGCAAAACAGGGATACATGCCTTATTTTGTGACTGGTGCAAACTGATCCTTTTCGGTATATGCAAATTTCTAGGCTCCTTGAATTCCCCCCTTTACACTTCCCCTTCCCTCCCCAAAATACTTGTCTTCTTTGCACCCCAAAGCACCATGCTTCATTATATTTAGACTGTTTTGTGCTCTTGTCACCATAAGCAATCCTAAAGAAACGAATATTTCTCTCAGAACTGTACAAGGCAAAGACTAATCACAGAATCACAGAATGTCAGGGGTTGGAAGGGACCTCAAAAGATCATCTAGTCCAGCCCCCCTGCCAGAGCAGGATCACCTACAGTAGGTCACAAAGGAATGTGTCCAGGAGGATTTTGAATGTCTCCAGAGACGGAGACTCCACAACCTCCCTGGGCAGCCTGTGCCAGGGCTCTGTCACCCTCACAGTGAAAAAGTATTTTCTAATATTTTTGTGGAACCTCCTGTGTTCCAGCTTGTATCCATTGCCCCTTGTTCTGTCTTCGGACTCAGACAGAAGATTTCTTCTGTAGAGACAGAAGATTGTCTCTACAGTACATTGGTGGCCTGTGCAGTCAACCCATGGTAATTACAGTCATAACCCTGGAGTTTTTCCGTGTTTCTTCCCTGAAAACAACCTTACCTACTACATAATCTCCAAAGCCAATGGTGCTGAGGGTGATGAATGCAAAGTAAATTCCTTCACTGTAGGACCAGCCCTCTGTTATCTGGAAGAAGACTGATGGCAAGCACAGAAAAACTAGGATCCCCGTTGCCAGGAAGAACAAAAGGGTCAGAAATTTGATCTTCTTCTGAAAAAGAAAGAAAGCAATTCAATAATAATTATGATTTGACACACTAGCAGGCCAAACATAATGGTGGCTATTCAAAATGAGTGGCTATGTAGGAATACCTACTAAGATCACAGTAACCAAAGAATTGGTATTGAATGCTTTTCCTCTAAAAGTACCCTAGTCTTGCTTGGAAGCAGAGGGAAGCCATGTCCACAGTGGCCCTGGGACATTAGTCTTTTATTTGATTGTTTCAACTTCCAATGACCATAAGTATAGGAGGAATTCCTATCCAATTACTTTTATTGGAGTCAGACTATCTCCAACTTTTTACCGGAGAACTGTGTTTTTAGCTGTTCAGGTGTGGCACCTAAAGAACATGCGAGTTTGCCTGGGAAAATAGACTTGAAAAATTTATTTCACAGAATCACACAGAATGGTTGAGGCTGGAAAAGACCTCTGAGATCATCAAGTCCTGTCTATGACCCAACACCATCACATCGGCCAGATCATGGCACTAAGTGCCACATCCAGCCTTTCTCACAGTACTATCTCCAAGACTACTGATCGTTAACTTTATTTCTCATTGCATCAGTTCAACAACTTGGCTTTTAACCAGTGGATACCTTACTACAAGAAGACCTTTAACAAATGACCTCCTGAAGAAGAATTGCCTGGACAGTGACTTTTGAACCATCCTGTTTCCCAGCAGTCATCAAGAAGCTTTGACTGGAGAAAAAGGATTGATATATATATAGAGATTTACCAGTCACAAATATAGTTTATGTATAGAAGTTATATATTAAGGCTTATCAGCCAGACACAAATATAGTTTATATAGAGATGATTTTACAAGTCCAGATTGGAAATTGGTGCAATTGCTGAATAATAACATTCTGTGATTCTGTGATTTTTTTCTTGCCTTTGTGCATTGTGCATGTGCTTGAGTCTATATCAGATCAAGCCTTGTGTTCAGTTTAAGTTTGCCAGACATGGAAAGAAATTTAGCAATCTGAACAGGTTTGTCTATAGCATTCATACCTTGTCCTTAGAAGAGAACTGCAGTAGGAGACACAGAAAAACTATTCTTACTTCCTCAGTAGTGGTGAGAGAATGATTGCATAATTAATGAGGGGTGACACATTAGGCAATGAGTCAGTATCCAGTGAATTCTCTACAGCTCACCTACTTTTTACAGCTTTTTACAGCTCACCTGCGTTTTACAGCTTTTTACAGCTCACCTGCTTTTTGCTGCTTCAAGATGAGGTACTTAATCTTTACTGGTTATACAGGGAGACAGGGACTTCCCTAGTGTTAGCTCCTGAGATAAGTGTCTAGAGAAGGGGGTGCCCACTCTCTCTGTTGATGGCTGAAGGGGGCTGGGTGTTTGCCATTTTGATGGGTAGACAAAAAGCATCCCTTTCTCGGAATATCTCCTCTATGGTTTCCTTGTGTGTTTAGCTCTGCAAGTGAAAGACGTCTCTTTCCCTCTCCCAGCACAACATCTAACACAGTATGAAAACAAATATAAAAGAGGGCAATTCTAGCATACATCCTGAGGAAAAAAAAAAAAAAAAAAAGAACATATAGCTGTGCCTGAGTAAGTAAAACCAATTACCTCTCTCATTCCTTTCTCGTGCAGGAACTTCCCCAGCTTTTTACACAGAAGTGAGAGCATTTTACCAACACGGTGCAGAAGAACAATATTCAGGGGAATTCCAAACAGAGCAAAAAAGACACAGAAGATCTGGCCCCCAGCAGTTTTAGGACGTAGCGTGCCATAGCCTATGAAAAAAGATGGGTCAGAGGAAATACTCTGGAGAACTGGAGCAGTTCACATTCACATCTACCCCAACCTGGCCTGCCTTTGACCCCAAAAGACTTGCCTAGCACTTCTCAGCCCACATGCACCCTGTTTTTTCTCTGAAAAAGGCACTAAGCAGATGAAGTGATTCACCCTGCATGCTTTGGGGCATGCAGAGAGCACTGTGCCCTCCCAATCCAGCCTTAGTGGGAATGAAAGCACAATCTAAAAGCAGTTATGGAAAACATGCTCTGCCCTGTGACAAATACATGGAAAGAGAAAAACCAGAAGTCTAGGGACCTGGAAGACATCAAGGCTGGAGTCCCAGGCTGTTTGTCACATCAGAGTCACGTACAGCCATCTCTAGCTACTTGTCGATCTGCCTGTGTGTCAGTGACCTCCCTGGCTAAATGCCACTAAGCTGGTATGTCCAGATGCACTGGCCCCAGTCCTGGAGGAAGTGCAACGTGCATTAGAATAGATGTGCTAATTAGTCCAGACCTTACTGGTGGCTGATTTATTCATGCCAGAGAGATATTTGTCTTAAAGTGCCTACTAAAAGAGGATTTATCTAGGGAGTGGAATAATAGCTGCAGAACTCCAAACATGTCCTTTAATGGACTGGAGACTTTGTTCCTCTTAGACCCCTTGAGGTACATCCCTGAGTGCAAGAGCCCTGTACTTTGTGTATGTCCTTACGCTATCAGCAACCCCGAGAAAAGGAACTTTGCTGAGCACAGTTCATCTCAAGGCATCCATTACTTGGAAAATGCAAGGTTTTCTTTGGGGGAAAAGACAAATAAAACAAGTGAATGATTTATTGGCTACTAGACCCCCAAATGCTTGAGCTATTTTGTGCTCCCTTTGGCAGAAATATTCCATTTTCATTGCAAAGCTTGGTGAAGATGAGTGGAAGTACTTGATTTACCTCCACAACAGATCTTTGTGGCTAATTTGTACTTTTCCTGGAACAGCCTGTCTGTCTGCCCTGGCTTTGGCTGGGGTGGAGTTAATTTTCTTTGTTGTAGCTAGTATGGTGCTAGGCTTTGGATTTGTGCTGGAAACAGTGTTGATTATCCAAGGATGTTTTAGCCATTGCTGAACAGCACTTAAACAGAGTGAAATCCTTTTCTGCTTCTTACACCACCCCACCAGCGAGTGGGCTGGGGGTGCACAAGAAGTTGGGAAGGGGACACAGCCAGGACAGGTGACCCCAACTGACCAAAGAGATATTTCAGAACATATAAGTCGTGCTCAGCATATAAAGTGGGGGGGGGAGAAGGAAGAGGGGGATGGTCAGAGCTACAGTGTTCTGCCTTTCCAAGTCACCATTATGCGTGATGGAGCCCGGCTTTCCTGGGGATGGCTAAATAGCTGCTGATGGGAAGTGCTGAATTAATTCCTTGTTTTGCTTTGCTTGCGTGCAAGGCTTTTGCTTATTAAACTGTCTTTATCTTGACTCACAAGTTTTCTTACTTCTGATTCTCTCCCCTGTCCCACCAGGGGGAGGTAATGAGGGAGCAGCTAGGTGGGGCTTAATTTCCAGCTGGCGTACGGCCTCGTTAGAGAAAAAAACATGATAGGAAGAAGCAGATAGGCTTGGCAGAGAAATGCTGTACTGAAAAAAATACAATACTACAGGTGATGGCAAGGAATGGATTGGGTAGTAGCAGAGTGTTGGCAAACTAGGGAAGCTTTATGGATATGTGAATGTTGTAATCGTGGAACATGGTCATTGATGTGGTAAGTCAGAAGCCTTTCTGTCTTCTGCAGCAGGCACTCTCCTCATGGGTTCATGCAATGCCTACACACCTGCCATGATGCTGGGGCACTACTGGGGCCCTTGTGACACGTCAGGCTCACAGATCAGAGGAGCAGCTATGCCTAGAGGGTAGTGGGAGTAAGGCCTCAGCCCAAAAATACTACTTTCACTGTGTGAGAGTGTGAAGCAGGAGCCAGCAGTGTGAATTTTGTGCTTAAATTTGGCAAACCTGCACGTTTTGGGATGCATACTTGAGAGAAAGGGAGAGGTAGGCAGGGGAAAGCAGCCCCTGAAAAATTCAGAACAGCTTGAAGCAGCAGTGTAAAAGTCTCAGCATTTGCAGTGCCCCCTTCCCATTTTTTTCCCCCTGGCATATTACTAATTCAGTATGTGCACTAACAGCTCAGCACAGGTTATTGAGATAGTGTCCATGCTCCAGCAGAGTTCACCGTTTTGCTACCATTCTTTTACACTTGACAGCACACTTGGATTTAAAGCGTATTTGACCCTGGAATAAAGAGGAGGAAAGCGAAGTTTATCTCCCACCCAAAACTGGCATCAGAGAGAGCATTTTAATAGATGGCTCGAAAAGAAGAAATAGATGAAAAATAATATGAAAGGCAGCTGATTTCACAAGTTAAGAACAGCTGTGCAGCAGTGAGGTCTCAGGACCAAGTCCATTGCTGCTTATCATTCATGGCTATGAAGGGCTGGAGTTTTGATCCTTGCAAGTATTATCCATTCAGATCCTACTAACCAGACATAATATGCATCACACACACACAAACACACAAACATGGAAAGCGTTACACCTACCTATAGTGGAAACAACTGTTCCTGCAAAGAAGAAGGAATTACTGAAGTCCCAGTTGCTGTCTTCAATCTGTGATTCGTTTCCAATGGGATATACTCCATTCTGAATAGCTTCAGTCAGGTTCTGGGAAGAAAGCAAAGTTTGGTATCAACATGGCTGTTTTTCTCAAGTGCTTGCTGCAAGAATACTACAGATTCTGCTCCTTTCCTGTGAATTCCACTCACCCGGCCTCGGCAATACTCTGACACTATTCACACTTTTACCTCCAAGGTTGGGTAAAGCTGCCAGGCAATGTTTTTCTATATTAATCTTTTGCCCTGTTTATGCTGACTGCTTTCATGGATGTTAGGAGAACTCGCTTCTTTTAGCATGATAAAGGACCTTGATTCTTTTAGGCTAAGTACTTTGGAAAAAATGATCCTATAGATGACTAGGACATGGCAGAGCAGGACAGCCCACTCATTTAAGTGACGAGCGGCTGGTTGCTGGTTTGGAATTTGCTCTTGGTGGACAGTGATGGATTTGAGATCTAATCATCCACCTGTATGCAGACACACCGAGCAGTGATTCCAATCTCTCCCAGGTGGGCATCAGTAAGTTGTAGCACGGTACCTGTGGCATACACAGAGAATTGCATTTTAAGGCTGTATTATGATTTGTGTCACAGATTTAAATTCAGGAAAAGTCCATTGGTTTGCAAAGCATTACTCTTGGTGCGACCACAAGCGCATATGTGACATACACACTCTTCTCCAAACTGTATGCATGAACACACATGCACATAATTACAATGTGGTTGCTGAGATGAGGTTAGATGAACATCTGTCAGAGATGGTCTGGGTTGAGCTGAGACTGCCCTGCCACAGAGAGCTTGTCTAGATGTTTCACCTCAGCCCTTCCAGCCCATGCCATCTATCATGATATGCATTTTCAGACTCTTCCCTTCTTCCTTGGTTTTAATTCTAAGTGCTGTTAATTTTTTTTTTAAGTTGAAAGTGATAATATTAATAATTTGAAAAGGCAAAGGGTATACAGCTGCTCCTGCCTTTAGCAAACAGTGAACATTGGACCAGACATCTGGAAAGCAGGCTGGTTTGTACAGAAACAGCCTAGATAAAATCCAGGGCTGAGCCCTGCCAGAGGCAAGACAGAAGCTGGAATAAAATGCACCAGAAAAGTCTTCCCCTCACCTTCCTCCCTCAGTATCTTTTTTTCTGGTGTCCCAGAAAAATTAGGGCTAACAGAAAGCCCTTGCACAAAGATTTCATTGTCTCAAAAAGCTTTTTTTTTCCCCTCCTCCCCTACTCGCAAAACAAAATCCAAGGTGAAGAGGGTGCATGCAATGTGAACTGTGGGCTGGATCACTGTGTTATTAAAAGTACCAGTTCTTTCCCTCCTTTCCTTATCCTGTGAACTGGCCCATTATGAGTTCCATTAGTTTCCCATGCAAAAATGCTTACAGCAAGGCTGTTGGCAGTCCCAGTTTTCTTCTGCATTGTAGCAGATACAGCTAAGAAATACTGAAAATTAAGAGACAACTGCACTCATTTACAGCTTCCTGTGACATGGGCAGAAACACCTTTCTCTTGGCCAGACTACCTGTTTTACTTCTGCAGCATCTTCAAAAAGTAAACCTTGTCTATGCCACATTGCTGGTAGTGATTTGGGCTTCTTTCTTTTCACCCAGTGGATTATTTCAGACTTTGCTGTATTGTTCCTATCTGTGACACTGTTGTAAGTGGCAACTGTGCACATTCATTTCAGACAGACCCATTTTTGCTGCTGTAGTTGAGTACAGCCCCACCAAAAGCCAAATCAACAGAAGGCAAGACCCCAGAGAATCAGCATACCATGGGATGAGGACTGGTAATAGCTAACAAGCTCGAGTGACCTGCCCGCTCAGACCAGAGAGTGGGCTTAGGGTTTGCTAAAATCATCCAAATGACCGCATCAGTAGGAACGCAGTGAAAGTTATCTGCGTAATGAGGCTGCGTGGGAAACAGCATCTGATGGGGAAACAGGAGGGAGAAGAGTCATCTGCAGGGCTGACACTTACCTTCATAAACTGTTCCATCTCCGCCACCGTGAGGTGGGTGAAGTTCTGCAGAAAAGCTTCCTTCATCTGAGCGGCTGCTATTTTCTCCTGCTTCTCAGCAGTCCTCTCCAGTGCCTGGAACACAGCTGCACCCACCAGCAGGTAGGCGAAGTAGCCGACCGCCAGCAAACCCGTCTGCAGCTTGTCACTGCACATGGCCCGTGGTGGGACACGGCAGGGGACTGGGAGTGAAAGGTGGCGATTGGTAAATCCCTCGTGCTTCTGGGAAGCCTCGCCCAGGCAGGAAGAGCCCTCCCAGCTCTGGTTTCTGCTGGGATCCTGAGCTGACAGGGACAGCTCGATGCCAAATACATTCATGGGGAAGATGGGAAAAAAACCCCAAACATAAACAAACCCAACCCCCGCAAAAGAACTTTCCACTCTCTGGGCTCCACGCTGTTTAGGGATTTCCTCTCGTCTGTGAAACTCTGCCTTGCTGAGTTCTCAGGAAATGTGGGTCAGGATGTGAGGATCTGGCTGGTGGCCATCTGCTCAAGAGGCTCTGGGGACAGGTGAGGATAGCCTGCAAAGGGCCCACAAAGGAACTTGCTTGGAAGAACATTATTTTTCCCCTTCTGCCTCCTGCTATCTCCAAGAACTGGACTTCAGGGCAACTGCTGGTGACCCCAAAAGCCCCTTCTTGCCCTGTGTTCAGGGGCAGCTTCAGGAAAATGAAGCTGGGCTGCTTTTCCTGGCTTCACTTGTCCACTTGCAGCATAAGACAGGGTCATGCAGCACTGCATGGCCACAGCAGGTTGCAACAAAACCTTGGACGTAGAGGAAAATTGCTTCAGATTGCATATGTACCAGGCCTGGAGAAGTTCTGCCAAAATTTCCTATGCAAGTATATATATGACAGTTTTGCTGGGTGCACGACTAGGTGGATAAAAAACTGGTTATGCCATCAGACAAATAGAATTGTAGAATCATTTAGGTTAATGGCTGGACTCGATGATCTTAAGGGTCTTTTCCAACCTAATGATTCTATGATTCTATGTTACCTACTTAGTAATGTAGTCTTTATTGATTCCATAAGGACTGTTTCCATGCACTGGGAGCTCAGGTAAGTATCAGAGCTTATTCCTATCAGCTTCAATGAGAGTTTGGTTGCCATTGAGAAGAACTTGTAGGGTGGGAGAGCAAAGTCTTTGAATGAAGGTATTGACTTCGGAACACATACCAGAGAGGTCTGAGTTTGGCTGTACCATGGGCATTTTAACACTCAGATTAACTTGCGTCATTGACCTTAGATTTTCCAGTGTTTTCATTTGCTTTGTGCAATATTTCTGTTATTTCAGCAGATATCCTCCTTTAATCATAAGAAAACACTGAAGCAAATCAGCCTTTGAAGAAGATTTAAAATGTGCCACTTACTCTGCTCATCAAGCCTTTGTGTTTTTACTGAGTTTGGAAATGCAAAGAAAGACACAGACTCTGTGATTAGCTTTGCAGAACTGGTGTAAACAAGAAGTGGCAGATGGCTTCACTCTATCAAGTGCAGGTTGTCCTTTCACACATAAACCTGTTTGACCTCAGAGGAAAACAGGAAAACTATGAATGAAGATAAGTAGCTTTGCAAACCCTTAAATGTTTAAGGATTTTCCTCAGAGTTACTGGAATAGGGCTTGTAGAAACAGGATGTGCCATGTTTCCTTTTGCTTCTTTTGAAGCTACAGGTTTTTTTTCTTCAGATTTAAGCTATTCCTATCCACCTAATTGTGCACCTATGGCTATGGTTTCACCCTTTTGTATCCCTCAGACTCCCAGCCCAGTGAAACAAGAGAGATCCCTTTACATGTACAAACACAGCATTTCCTCATCTGCACAGAAGACATGAAGATAAGACAGGTGGACTCTTTCTTCAGTATATCCAAGGGTAAAATGGATAGAAGAACCCATGAAACTCATGGAAAATGGTGAGAACTTGAGTATCAATTTCAGTTGCAGTGGTTTAATTAGAGTGGGTAAGATTTTCCTCCAACGCAGGAACAGGGAATGTACATATTTTCTCAATCTGTTTCTTCATACCTGCTTGTGAATCTTTAATAGCCACTACAGATTGTTTTGACATGAAAGGAGTGTTCTGTCACACAGCACCTTATTCATATTTGCAGAAAGAAAGAGGGAGAGGAAGCACAGTACTCGTTCACTACTGGGATCTTCACAAATAAGTTTATCTGGGGAAGAAAGGAAGGGGGAACCCATATTCAGTCAGTGTAGTGCTCCACTTTAAGCCATTCCTCATAAAGGTAAGAATAATTTCAATTAACTATGACTGTGCTCCTCTGCTTATTTTGCCTAGACTAAAAACTACAGAACATGCTTTTGGTAGAGGCTGCTGGAGCTGTGCCACTTGTAGCCGCTGAGTGAGAGTCACTGAGAGAAGGAGGATCTGGGCTAAGCCAAAGCACCATCACTGAATCCTTCCCAGCCCAAGGGTCTGGACACTGCTTTAGCCTGACACCGCTCATCCTAGTTGTGAAAACTGAGAAATTCCTAAGTGCTGGGAGGTGCTGAGCCCACTGCTAAGTGCAAGGGCTGATGCAGGCACGTCGCACCTGCTTCATAACCAGAGTGACTACCTGTCTACATAGCTAGGGAGGTAAATGGGGACAGTCTGTCTGATGAACCAGCCTCCATTATCCCAGTGCACTGGAAGACCACGAATATATCGTGCCTAGATGCAACTTAATACAACATTCCTAGATACTAGCTAATAAAAACAAATTGTTGATGAAGGCAGCTCTTCTCTCACATTTCCCAAGACCTTGGGCCAGCTGGACTGACAGACCAAATCCACTTATTCCTCAAGAAGGAGCTGAAGTAGCAGACATAAGGCCTCGTCGCCGTAGCTTTCAACTGTGGGATACCAACAGATCCAGCTATCAAACAGTAACATGTCTCCACAACTCATAAAGTGACAGGAGGACTTCTGCTGGCCCAGTTCATCCTTCCCTTGGGACTGTCCCACTGCCACCTCATCTATAGCTTACAGTTACAGCAACAACAAGATCTGTTAGGGTACAACAGGCTGCAGGTATGTTCGGATGTAGTCTCCTGGCAAGGGCTCGCAGCAACACCTGGCTATTATGGCACTGCAGACGCTTGTGCCACAGTGCAGCTCGCAGCTCCCTCAGGGCCCAGGATTCATGAGCTGGGTGGGATAACACCAAGGTGTGCCCCACTGCCGCCATTCAGGGAGCAGAGCAGGCCTGGTGACCCCAGTCGCACCTACAGATCATCAGGCAGGTTCGCAGTGATGAGAGCTTAAGTCAAGAAATCAGCCTGCAGCTCAGAGTCATGTGCAGGGTTGGCCAGGCGGGGCTGTGGGGACAGGGACAGACTGAGGGTGGGCAGGAATGTTGGGGCTTGTTGGGGCCAGGCAGGGCTGGGGGAAGCTGCGAACTGCTGTGTTGCTGGGACAGGGACTGACAGCCCTGGTTTGGGCTGGAGGGGTATCCTGGTCTATGGACAGGGTGACCCTGAGGGGCTGGTCAGGGCCCTGGCAGTCATGGAGGCAGCATGTCCGGTAAGGCAGTTAGGTAATACTTCTTGTTCCTAAGCTAGGAGAGACCTATGACACAGTTATGGGACCAGGGAAAGAGAAGTGGTGCAGGATTCTCCCACCTGCATTATTTACCCAGTCCATTGCAAGGAAACCCACGTAGTGAGATCCGGTGGTAACCGAGAGCAGGGAACATTTCCTGCCCATGACACGATGTGCTGGGACAGTGGTTTCTGACGTCAAGTCCTGCTCTTACTCCTTCCCACTCCCATCATACCACAGTTCAGCCATTTCCTTTTCCTACATATGGCGTCACCTATCTTGCTGCACCCTTATGTGTTTTGTGTCCTTAGGCAGATTATAGTCTGAAATTAATTCCAGCTTAATGGAAAATGTTATCAGTTGCCATGGAAATGCCTTACCATGTGATTGTGGTTGTACTTCCTGTTGTGCTTAGGGCTAAAACCATTAGATGACCCTCATTTTTACACTTTCTTACAGTTCTCTTACAAATACCTGTTGCTAATAACTGTGGTCAGAACATTCAGTCTTCTAACATGGTTCATTTTGAGTTTCACGCTGTGATCTTATGCCAGGCTATTAAACAATTATGCAGAAGCTTGCTTCAGACTTCCTGATTTGTTATTTAAGGTCTGAAAAGCCAAATTCCTGCAGACAACTACCAACTGTCAAGGGAACGGGCTGATTTACAGGAGTGAAGAAAATGGTGAAGCTGGTCACTTGCCTTTGCTAACTGGCTGATCCTGAGACAAGAGCTCTAGTATGAAGGAGGTAAGGGCTGCTGTGCCAGGCAGCCCAGCATGGAAAACTGCCCAAGTGCTGGGTGTCTTCTGGCCACAATGGTGGCAACTGTAAACAGCACCTCCTTTTGCTCAGTGATATATCTGCCATCACTAACGGCTCATTTGGGGATGTGTGCTGGCTCTTTCTTTGTTCATCACACATATTAGGGATTCAAGGAATGCAGTTTTGTACAAGCTCATCTATGCTGTTGTCATCAAAGAAAAGACTCCCCCTACCATCAGCAGTGCCCCCTACAACAGTCTTTGGACAATGCTTATGCACAAAGACAGGGACAGAGTAACCTAATTGATCCTCTCTAGACATCATGCTGTCTTTAACCACCCCTGTGCCTAGGCAGACCTCTTGAAATGCTTACTCAGGGCCACTAGCATGGCCTGCAGGCTCACATGCATCTGTGACCTGGCTATTACTCAGTGAATGGTGCCAAGCATGGATAACTCCACATACTGTCTGAAGCACTTCTTTCATCGTGAGCTTTTCTTGCAATTGTAAGCCTGCAACATGAGCATCCCTCATGCCTACAGCCTCTTGGCATTTAAAGGTCCTCAAAGTTGCATGGAAAACCAGACAGCAACCTTCCTTCTTATGCAGCCAGCTCCTGACAACCTTCCTTCCTTGGTACCTTTGGACTCCTGGGAACTAGCCCCAGACTGTACTAATTCCATTCTTGAGAGGAATCATGCCTCTGTAGCATGATGGCCAAGGGACTCAGAGAAGGTGACAATTGTCGGAAAGATGCCAGTGCTGCCAGGGAGGTCCCTCAGGATGCTCCTGGGCACGAGACAGCTGCTGACTGGGGCACTGCTGGGACCCAGGGGCTGTACGGTGGGTGTTTAGTTGTCCCCGAGCAAAACTGGGACAGATATGCTGCAGGATCTGGCTATCTGTGCCATTTATCCTCTGGGAGTTAGAAAACAAACTGGTCAAAAAATTATTAATAATGCTGCTGCAACCAGAGTTGTCAGTGGTTAAGGATTTTTACAGAATCCGATAGAGAGAAAATTCAATCCAGGATATCCTTCAAGAAGAGACTGTAGAAGGGTAAGCAGCTCTGAGAAAGTGATAAGAAATTGCCAAAAAGCCTCAGAAACATGGACTTCCCATTAAAAGATGGGAAAACGCTTTGGTTGCTGGTTGCTGATAAGCCTGACTTTGTGGTAACAACCTGTTGGGATGCAAAGGGCTAAGCAGATTGCGTTGTCTTCATGGTCTCAATCTGCTTGTCATTCTTCTTTGACTCTAGATTATCAGCCTTGCCCTTGATCAAAAAAAGAACATGGTGACGTGAACCTGCTAGGTCAGCATTTTCATTGGTTCAAAAGATCAAAAGTAAAAAAGAAACAAATCCCCAAGAAAAAAACAACAGGTTCAAGAGGAGAGATCAGAAAACTGTAACTGTCTGTAGCTCAGAGCTTCCTCTTTGAAGCAGGAGGGATGCAAAACGCTAAACAAGAGTATCGTGGATCTATTCAAATGAAAAAAATTGATGTGGGAGATCTTACTCAAATAACATGTTTCTCTTCTTGCCTTCATTTACCAAAAACATAATGTGCTTTACTTTATTGACCCAGCAAAGATGCAAAGTAACCACAGCATTATTATGGCCATTTTGGAAGCAAATTTTTTTTTTGAAAATTTCAGGCCAAAGACAGAAAAACACTGATGTGAAAGATGCAGAGACAGCATGTCATTTTAATTTTAACTTCATTTTCCAGAGGTCCATCATAAAGCAAGGAAAGTTCTGGTAGCTTTGAGCATCATGGATGAACTGGCCATATTACTCACAGCGTAACTAGAAATAGGGAGAAAGCTGGTTTTCTCTGGCACTTGGACGTAGGCAGTTAGACAGTTCTTTTGGTGGGACAATTAAGGAAGACCCTGCAGATATCCCCGCATCTATCATCCCTGGATTTCCACCAGGGGTGTCCCAAACCCGGGTAGGTGTGCACCCAATGGCCCAAATGTGAGTCTGAGTGCACCTCCTGTGGTGCAGAGCTGCTGTTAGACAACTGCTTCTCATAAACGTGGCATGGACTGGCACAAGTACATGCCTCGAACGGGAGACATATAAAAGGCTTTCCTGACCCTTGCTGTGCCTGTTCAGTCTCTCTTGCTAAGGTGGTGGGAAGCTGATTTTGCAGGCGATGGGAGGGTGCGGTGAATGAGTCTCATGCTCGTTCAGGAGCCAGAGCAGCCAGTCCCATTCTGCTGTCGTAGCACTTGCGCCCTGTGCTAAGGGCTCTTCACTTAGAAAGGGTGATAGCCACCTCACTAGGGTGTCCCAAGGGCAATGCTATCAGTCCTCAAGAGATTAGTTTGCCTTTGGCTCCCAAGGAAGCCACTTCAGAATCCCTGCGACACACAGGCCACGAGCACAGTGCTGTGAAGGCTAACAAACTATTATGAGTGCCCCAACGCAGGAGCTCGGACAGGTCGGGGAGCCTTAGTGCAGGATCAGTGAACCACATGATATCATCCAACTGCAGCCTCTTCCTCTTGCTCCCTGCCCAGCTGGAGCTGTCAGCAAGAACATCTGGGCCCATGAGAAGTGCCGTCATGGCTGCAGCCAGCGTGAGGGGACAAGCAGGACCAAAGTGGTTTTTTGTCGCCACTGAAGTCCTCACTGGGGGCTATGCCAGGGTTGCAATTGAGGGCAGGATGCTGCTGCTCTTGGCAGAGGGCTGCCAGCAGCTCAGGGTCTTGCCTTTCCTTTTGGTGTCTCCCATTCTCCCTTCTTTTCCCTCCTGAAGGAGGCAGTTGTCTGCCGTCAGCTGTGAGCTCTGCAAACGCAGCTCCGGGCTTGAAGACCTCTTCTAGATGCCACAGAAGAGCAGAGTTCTGAGCCAACCTTGCAGTTCCTTGAACTGACGCAGCACCTCGTTGTGGTCGGCCGGATCCTGTGCCAGGTGCTGGAAGAGGTTGACAGGCTTGGCCGTTTGGACAGCTGGGGGTAAGATGATCTCCTCGGACATGTTCTCATTGCCAAAGAAGAAGTGATTGAGGCATTTAGTCTCCAGGCAGCAACACAGGAACCGCATGATATCGTCCAACCGCAGCAGGAAATCTCTCCTGCCCCAGCCTGACAGGGGTGTGGTGGTCAGCAGGTGCATCACAGTTGTCTTCAAAGCATAGGTGGGAACATCCATGTCCAGCAGGATGCGAGTGCAGAGCTGCAGGCAGCTGAGGGGGAAGCTGCCATGTGGGGTCTGCCTGGTCATGAGCCTGAAGGACTTTGCCTCTGCAACAGAGTAGCTCTCAGGCTACATGGCACTTGAGGTGAAGATGGCCTCTGGAGCCCAGCTGCTCAGGAAGATGTCCGAGTCACCTTGCTTTACCTCAAATATCAACCAATGATGAAGCTTTTCTTGTTTTCTTTTATCACCTGGAATTTGCAGGAGTGGCTCGAGGGCAGAAGCCTTAGATGGCAACTGGCAGACTCAGGGAAAACCACCCAGGCTGATCTCACCAACACATGGAACCAGCTGACAGTTTTCTCCACATCTAGGTAGGAGCCGGTGCAGAGGGTACGCTGGAGGCTGAGGTCCTGATTCCTCCTCAGCTCCTCCTCAGGGTGGTGGAGGAAGCACACCTTCTCTCTTGCCGGATGAAGGCTGCTTCATCGTGCAGACGCACTGTTGCTCCACATGGATGTGAAAGTTCCTCACCATCATCATGCGCCCAGCGTACAACTCCAGGTGGAAGATGTGCCCACGGTGGGGTTTCATGGGCATGAACAAGTGGTAGACAACATCATTCTCACGAGTAGAAATGCTCTCCTGCCCAAAGAAGAGCTCCATCCATTGGGCAGGACTGAGATGCTGTCGCGCCTGGGCCCAGCCCAGGCATGTGGCCATGCTTTGGACAGGGCTTCAAGGGCCAGGCAGCCTGGCCTCCAGAAATGACAACCAGAACAAACTGCCAACTTTGTAAGAGCATTATGCATAGAGACAGTATGGAAAAATGCCAAAGGGGTTTGACATGACTATATACGCTGTGAAAAAAAGCTATCATCCATCCGTTTGTTCATAATACAGCAATTATTATTATTATCCCCCACAACAAAGCTTCAGCTGTTTACTCTTCAATGGGCCTGATCTATTACCCCATCATAAGGAAAAAGAAGTCATCATGGATGAAAAGACCTACGCGTTTTCCACACCTGAGGATAACCACTTATTTTGGGGGCTTCTCCAGACATTGCTGCTAAGAAATTTGATTTTGTGGTGGACATCACAGGAATGATTAACTCTCTGTACCTCTACGTGGACCTTGAAGAGCATCAGCTTCTTGGAGATGTATTATTGCATTGCATTCTGACCCTTGGGAAAAAAAAGGAGACTGTTATGCAAAGCCTCATTCTCACTGCATGCGGGCAACCCATCAACACACTGAAACGATCAGCAATGAAATAAACACTGAACAGAGCAGCATGTCTTGTTTTGCTGCAAGCAGGGAAAGCGATTTGCTGCAGTGACTGTAAAGCTCATCTTTGTCTCCCAGAAGCTTCTGCCAGCCTCTGCTCTACCTCAAAATGGTAGTGGTAAAACACTGCAGTGACCCACTGTTATACATGAGCTTACAAGGGCCAAAGCTGGCAATGTTCTTCCTGGTTTTCAAGGCTTTTTTGCCATATAAGACAGCGTGAGGAGAGCTCCCAGTCTCAGGGAATCCAACTAAAATGAATTTATTAATAAATGAGGCTTTCCAGCCACTCACCCCCCAGCCTGTATCATTGCGTGGAGTTGTTGTGAGCCAAGTGCAGGACCCAGTACTTGGCCCTGTCGTACGTCAGTCAACTGGCCCTGGACCATCAATCCAGCCTGAGCAGATCCCTCTGTACACCCATCGCACCTCCAAGCAGATCAACGCTCCTGCTCAACTTGCTGTCTTCTGCAAACTCACTGAGGGTGCACTCGACCTCCTCATCGAGGTCATCGGTAAAGACAGTGAACAGAGTGGGATGTCGTATGGCTATGGGGATGGCGGTTGACCGCCAGATGATAGTAAATCAGCAAAAAACCGCCAGCACAGTGCCCGCTCCTGTGAGGAGAAATCAGTGTAGCTCAGCCTTAAGCAGTGCAGCACGGCAGCCACATGTGGCTGAGCCGCGGTGGCGCCCAAGGCCTGTGATGCGCCATGGCGCGTGTGATGTCACAATGGGGGTGGGTGGCTGCATCACAATGGGGACGGGTATACAAGGGCACCAGCAGGCAACGCTGCCCCAGTACGGCCTGGGACCGAGGTGAGTGCGAAGGCGGTGGGAGGCTGGGCTGGGCGAGGGCCGGTGGGACTGCCCAGGGCCGGGGCTGGGCGCAGGCCTCGCTGCCCCAGCTCCCTGCGGCTCCCACGCCACTCACCTCAGTGCCACCTCCCTCCCTCCCTCCCTCCCTCCCTTCCAGCCTCACTGAACCCTTCTCTCCCTCCTCCTGCAGGCCATGGCTTTCCCGCCGTTCTTCACTCTCGTGGGAAAAATCCTCACGTGGCTGCCGATGGTCGGCGATAAGCTGGATGAGGCCACGAGCAAGCGCACGCAGCAGAGTGCGGAGTACCTGAGGCAGGAGATGGCTCGGCTTCTCCAGGAGGTGGAGCAGAGCAGCCAGGAGCAGGGTGGCTTTGACTGGGGAGCCCTGCTCTCTGCTGCCTTGCAGCGGTGGCACTGCTGGGCCATTGCTGGAGTCCTCGTCCTGCTCTTCGGGCTCTGCTGGTGGCTCCGGAGAAGGTGCCGGGAGCCAGACAGAAGCTGCCACACAGGTGGAGGAGCGGAGGAAAGACAAAGAAAACAAAGATGCAAAAAACCTGGAAGGGTTTTTAAGGAGAACATATCACGGCCAGTTCAAAACCTGGACAGAGAGTGCCTGGTGGTGACGGAGCTGATGGAAAAATTATCCTTGACTTCAGAGATCCCTTACTAGATTCTTTCTTCCCATTGCTGCAGCCAGCCATTGGGGTGGGCAGCGTCTTTGAAGGTTGGAGTCCTCGGGAGAATGATGTTGTCTACCACTTGTTCATGCCCCTGAAACCCTGCCATGGGCACATCTTCCACCTGGAGATGGACCTGTACACCAGATCTGGGACAGGATCTGGCCGCCCATGATGAGGTGCTGCGTCAGTTCGACGAGCTGCAAGATCGGCTCAGAAGTCTGCTCTTCTGTGGCATCTAGAAGAGGTCTTCAAGCCCAGAGCTGCATTTGCAGAGCTCACAGCTGACAGTAGGCAACTGCCTCCTTCAGGAAGGAAAAGGAGGGAGAATGGGAGGCACCAAAAGGAAAGGCAAGACCCTGAGCTGCTGGCAGCCCTCTGCCAAGAGCAGCAGCATCCTGCCCCCGATGGCGATCCCAGCATAGCCCCCAGTGAGGACTTCAGTGGCGACAAAAATGACTTTGGCCCTGCTTGTCCCCTCACGCTGGCTGCAGCCATGACGGCACTTCTCGTGGGCCCAGATGTTCTTGCTGACAGCTCCAGCTGGGCAGGGAGCAAGAGGAAGAGGCACCGCAGATGTGCCTCTGCGTGTTCACTGGGGTCCGGGCGGAGAATCTGCTCATCCTAGATGCTGCCTGGGGAGCTGGTGCCGCAGCTGTAACACACTGAGAAGATGCCAGTGTCCTGGCAGTGGGAATTGCTGTCCTACCCTTCCTCCACAGCAAAAATACCCTCTGGGGTATCTGAGCCGATGCAGCTGAAGAGGCCCTTGCAAGGAGGCTGGCGTCAGAGACTCCCGTGACCACCTGGACAGTGAGTGCCCTCGCCTCTTGGAGAGACACCATTCCTTCTGGGAGCTTGACTCTGCACATAGCTGCCAATAAATCATGCATCTGAACAAATGTGTGCCTGTAAGTGTCTGCGCATCACTTTCATAGAATCATAGAATCATAGAATGTTAGGGATTGGAAGGGACCTCGAAAGATCATCAAGTCCAATCCCCCTGCCAGAGCAGGAATGCCTAGACTATGCCACACAGGAACGTGTCCAGGCAGGTCTTGAATGTCTCCAGAGAAGGAGACTCCACAACCTCTCTGGGCAGCCTGTTCCAGGGCTCCGTCACCCTCACTGAGAAGAAGTTTCTTCTCGAGTTTAAGCGGAACCTCTTATGTTCCAGTTTCAGCCCATTACCCCTTGTCCTATCAGTGGTTGTCACCGAGAAGAGCCTGGCTCCATCCTCGTGACACTCACCCTTGATATATTTGTAAACATTAATGAGGTCACCCCTCAGCCTCCTCTTCTCCAAACTAAAGAGCCCCAGCTCCTTCAGTCTTTTCTCATAAGGGAGATGCTCCACTCCCTTAATCATCCTAGTTGTCTCGGGGAAGGCGGGCGCAGGGTGCTGACCGCTCAGCTGCAACAGATTTGGGAAGCATTTTGCAGAAGGGCTGATGTGATGGGCTCTGGCTTCACTGATTCTGTCACTAAGGCTCCCTGACCTGTCTGTTCTCCTGCACAAGGCCACACACAGTAGATTGCCAGTCACCACAGCCTTGCATGACAGAAGGTGACTTATCCAGTGCAGGAGCTGGAGCAGAGGATCCAGGACCAGAACTGTGTTGCCTCGGGACCCCTGCTCTTCGATGCGTTGCATCAAATGTGGCAGGCTTGGGACTTTCCTCTAATCCTTGTTCTGCTCCTCTAATACTGGTTCTGATGGTGGCTCAAGAACAGGAGCTGTGTGGGTGGTAGCAGAAGTGAGGAACAGAGCTCCAGCAGTGACATGGAGTAGGAAGAGGAAGAGAAGGAGGAAGAGGAGGTGGTGACGGGCAAGAGGAAGAAATTGAAGATCCCTATGATGTCAGGAATTGTTGGCATGAGTTTTGAAATGTGCGTTCAGTGGCCAGTGCAGAACCTGGCTAACAAACATAAGGTGCTGGAGGAGCTGGTGGCAACTTTCTTGATGTTTTCAGATATCTCTTTTTGAATATTTTCTTCCTGGGCACTGTGAAGGAGATGCTGACAAGAGACTTCTCCGTCTGCATGGAGCTGGAATGCACCTGCACTATTGAGCAGCTGGTGAAGAACATGCTGTGCTTTTTCCGCTACCCTGAGGATACACTGAGTAAATTACATATTACAGAATCACAGAATCACAGAATGTTAGAGGTTGGAAGGGACCTTAAAGATCATCCAGTCCAACCCCCCTGCCAGAGCAGGACCATCTACACTAGAGCGCACAGGAACGCGTCCAGGCAGGTTGTGAATGTCTCCAGAGAAGGAGATTCCACAACCTCCCTGGGCAGCCTGTGCCAGTGCTCAGTCACCCTCACAGTAAAAAAGTTTTTCCTCATATTTTTATGGAACCTCCTGTGTTCCAGCTTCCACCCATTGCCCCTTGTCTTGTCAGTGGACGCCGCTGAAAAGAGCCTGGCTCCATCTTCCTGACATTCCCCCTTGACATATTTATAAACATTAATGAGGTCACCCCTCAGCCTCCTCTTCTCCAAGCTAAAGAGATCCAGCTCCTTCAGACTTTCCTCATAAGGGAGATGCTCCACTCCCTTCACCATCTTTGTGGCTCTACGCTGGACTCTCTCCAGCAGCTCCCTGTCCTTCTTGAACTGAGGGGCCCAGAACTGGACACAATATTCCAGATGTGGCCTCACCAGGGCAGAGTAGAGGGGCAGGAGGACCTCTCTTGACCTACTTGCTACTCCCCTTCTAATACACCCCAGGATGCCATTGGCCTTCTTGGCCACGAGGGCACATTGCTGGCTCATGGTCATCCTGCTGTCCACTAGAACCCCCAGGTCCCTTTCCCCTGCGCTGCTCTCCAGCAGGGCAGTCCCCAACCTATATTGGCACATGGGGTTATTTTTTCCCAAGTGCAAAACTCTACACTTGCCCTTATTAAACTTCATAAGATTTCTCCCCGCCCAGCCCTCCAGCCTGTCCAGGTCTCTCTGAATGGCTGCACAGCCTTCTGGTGTGTCAACCACTCCTCCCAATTTCGTATCATCAGCAAACTTGCTGACAACATTCTCTAATCCCTCGTCCAGGTCATTGATGAATATATTAAACAGCACCGGCCCAAGCACTGACCCCTGAGGGACCCCACTAGACACAGGCATCCAGCCAGACTCAGCCCCATTGACCACAACCCTCTGGCTTCTTCCCTTCAACCAGTTCTCGACCCACCTCACTACTTGGTCATCCAGACCACACTTCCTCAGTTTACCTCTGAGGATGCTGTGGGAGACGGTGTCAAAGGCCTTGCTGATGTCCAGGTAGACCACGTCCACTGCATGGCCACCATCCATCCACCTGGTTATGTCTTCATAAAAGGCTATCAGGTTGGTCAAACATGACTTCCCCTTGGCAAAGCCATGCTGACTGCTCCTAATAACCTTCTTATCCTTGATATGCGTAGAGACAGTGTCAAGGATAAGATGTTCCATCACCTTTCCAGGGATGGAGGTGAGGCTGACCGGTCTGTAGTTACTCGGGTCATCCTTCCTGCCCTTCTTATAGACTGGAGTGACATTTGCTTTCCTCCAGTCTTCAGGCACCTCACCTGTTACCCATGACTTACCAAGGATGATGGAGAGTGGCCTAGCAATGACTCCCGCCAGCTCCCTCAGCACCCGTGGGTGCATCCCATCAGGGCCCATGGATTTATGAATGTTCAAGTGTTCAAACTGATCCTTAACCCGCTCCTCATCAATCAGGGCAGACTCCTCCTTTGTCATGACTTCCTCTGGGGCCTCAGGGGACTGAGGCTCCTGAGGACGGTCTCCAACAGTGTAGACAGAGGCAAAGAAGGCATTCAGCAACTCTGCTTTCTTTCTGTCCTCTGTCTCCAGGGCACCCATCTCATTCAACAGAGGGCCTACATTGCCTCTAGTATTAGTTTTGTCAGCAATGTATTTGAAGAAGCCCCTTCTGTTGTCTTTGACCTCCCTTGCAAGTTTTAACTCCAAGGAGGCCTTAGCTTTTCTGATTGCCTCCCTGCACTCCCTGACAGCTGCCCTGTACTCCACCCAAGTGGCCAGCCCTTCCTTCCACAATTTATACACCCTCCCTTTCCACCTGAGTCTGCCCAGCAGATCCCTGGTTAACCAAGCAGGTCTCCTGGATCTCTTTCTTGATTTCATACCTGATGGGATGCACTGATCCTGAGCCTCAAAGAAGTGGTCTTTGAATGCCAACCAACTCTCTTGGGCCCCTTTACCTTTCAGCTCCCTGTCCCAAGGGGTATCCCCCAGCAATTGCTTGAAGAGGCCAAAGTCGGCCCTTCTGAAGTCCAGAGTTGCGATCCTGCTTGGTATTCTGTTTTTACCGCACAGGATCCTGAACTCCACTATCTCATGGTCGCTGCAGCCAAGATTGCCCTCAACCTTCACTGCTTCAACCAGACCTTCCTTGTTGGTGAACACAAGGTCCAGCAGCGCTCCTCTCCTGGTTGGCTCATCCACCATTTGCATCAAAAAGTTATCATCGATGCACTGGAGGAACCTCCTGGACTGAGGATGGCTGGCTGTGTGGGACTTCCAGCAAACAAAAAAAATAAAAAAATCGAGTTTCCCGCATTTGGGGAAATCGCAGGGGTCAGCACACCCGGAGTGCAAGGGATGAGCCTCGCCCTGGGAAAACCACCTGCTTGATCATGGTGTCTCCCCTGCCAGGTAAGTATCTGTATCGCCCTTCCACTAGGTAATGGTGTTGCCCTCCTCCCACTACTGAAAACTCTGGCTAGCTGTCTGCCTCCTTCTGTCTAGATATTTATCACACACAGAGTTTGGCAATACCTAAGGGCATTGTATTTATATGGTGTTTCATAACCCGCTCTTTATGGCCGAGGCCAGTAAACATCACAGCCTTTGGCATCCCTTCTGCTCAAGGCATATACTAAAGCATCTTTGAATATTCTCTCTATTTTAACTTTGAAATTATTTCCTCTGCCCAAAAAGATGTAAACTGCACTGGCTGGTAACTATGTTTGGTAGGAGACTTTTTTTGAAAAGAAGGGCTTAAAAGTACACTCCAGATGGGAGGAAGGCACGACTCCACTGCCAAGTGCCTGTATATATTACCAATAGAGAGTGTCTCTGGAAAAGCTGAATACTCTCAGTGGCAGCTCCCACAAACTCTGCTCTGGAACATGGTGATTAGGTCTCCCCTAAGCCTTCTTTTCTCAAGAACAAACCAATTCTCTCAGCCTTTCCTCATATGGCACCTTCCCAGTCCTTTGATCACCTCTGTGACTCTTCTCAGGACCCTCTCCAGCCTGTCTCCACCTTTTTGTACAGCAGGGATGAAAACTGAAAACAGTATTCCAGGTGTAGCCTGACTAGTGCTGAGTGGGGTGGGATAACGACTTCCTTATCTATGCTGGTGATGCCCTTTTTGATGCAACCCAGCATTGTGTCGGCTTTCTTTGCAGTTGCAGCACAATGCTCACTCATACTGAGCTTGCTTTCCGCTGGGACCACCAGGTCCCTTTCCACATTGCTGCTCTTCAGCGAAGTAGATCCAATCCTGTGCTGCACTCCTGCATTATATTTTCCCAGGTGCAAGACCTTACAGTTTTGCTTGTTGAACTTTATAAGGTTCATCATTTGCTGATGATATCAAACTGAGTAGGGAAGTGGACACTTTAGGAGGAAGAGCCACCCTGGAAGAAGACCTGGATAGGCTGGAAGAGTGGGCAACCAAGAAACATAGAATCATAGAACAGTTTGGGTTCAAAGGGACCTTAAAAAGATCATCTAGTTCCAATGACCCTGCCATGGGCAGGAACACCTTCCACTAGATCAAGTTGCTCAAAGCTCCATCCAACCAGGCCTTGAACACTTCCAGGGAGAGGGCATCCACAACTTCTCTGGGAAACCTCTGCCAGTGTCTCATCACCCTCACAGAAAATAATTCATTCCTAATACCTAATCTAAATCTACCCTTTTACAGTTTGAAACCATTACCTCTCGTCTTATCACTACACTCACTAATAAAGAGTGCCTCCTCATCTTTCCTGTAGGTCCCCTATAAGTAGTGGAAGGCTGCTATAAGATCTTCCCAGTCTTCTCTTTTCCAGGCTGAACAACCCCAACTCTCTCACCCTGTCTTCACAGGGCAGGTGCTACAACTCTCGATCATCTGAGACGAGAGCCCACCATTATGGCAGAGACCTCCTGAGGTCTTACACCAAGATGCGCTGCTCTGCTGAAGGCGAAGGCTGAAGGCTGGGCCACAGCAGCTCACCTCAGCAACTGACACAGGTTAATACATTACAAGGCTCATTGGCTTGATACTATACACGGAGGAAACAATATTCCATCTTGTTGTTTGATAGACAAGGAGGAAAGTCCTGCTGTCTGGGATGGACAGCATGTGGAAGTCTCCATGGTCTCTGCTCTTCTCATTTTCACAAGTATATTTGGTATAATGCACCAGGCACCTTAAACCAGCATAGCAATCCTTTATAATGAGAGTTCTTTTCAGGATAGAAACCTAGCCATGAATGGCCTCTAGCTGGAGCCAGAGATTTATATATTCAACTACGGTCTTGAAGAAGCATAACAAGTGAACCACTAATGACATTCTTGCCCTCTCTAAAACGTCAATCTTCCATTGTCAATAGTTGGTTTCTAGTCTTGTTAAAGCAACATGAGCTGGAGGAGAGAGAGACACAGCTATTTCCAAATGTCTAGCTACCCCGAATCACACTTACTCTGGGACAAAGGATGGGAATTACCAACAAAATAACTTGCTGAGTTTCTTTCCTCCTTTCTAGCAGCTATTTCTTTTATATGGAGATGCTTTCTCTTGTGTGGGTGATGTAAAATTAAAAAAAATAAAACAAGTACAGTCATCAATCAGACTACAAGTTAGGTCACTGCAAAGATCAGGGGTTAGTCCATTAATCCATTGCAAAGGAACAGGGCAGAATGAAACATGGCTGTGCGCCGAGTGTGGAGCTCTGCAACAGGCCACAGCAACAGTGGCATGAAAGACGTGACCACCCCAGCACAAGGGAGCAGTAAAGCATGCACATGCCCTGCCAGGGGCTTTTGGTCACCACTGAGCCAGTCCCACTGGAGGTGTGGCTGGCAGTTCCCCAAGGATGAATCTGAACCTGACTAAGGTCTCCAGACTTGTGGCAGGGTGACAAAGATGAATCCTGGCCTGAGTGCAACCGCTGTAGCCCAAACTCATCTCTGTGCAAGCGTGATACAGCAATACCCCTCACGGTGCCACACTTAGTTGTCTACAGCTCCTGCTGCCTCTGGGCACTGACATCTCCTCAAGGTTAAATTCTGGCCAAAGCATCACATCAGAGGAGAATATGTCTCTGTATTTCTGCAGCAGACTATTGAAAGCGTGGCTGGTGACACTGCTGAAGTTTTCCCACTGATTTTGGCAAGCTTTGGGTGAGAGCTAGAGGCATGATGGGGAGTAGGTTTTGACCAAAATAGTGTTTTGTAGAGTCATTTCATGAAGGCATTAGTAGCAACTTCACTCTGATGCTAGGGCTTATGCAGCTCTTTTTCCATGCACTGTCCTCATCTTGATTTCTACCCTTACCCTTGGGACAGGACAACAGGCTTTGGTGGGGTCAGAGATAGCGGGAAAGTCTCATGCCAGAGGATGTGGGGTTGGTTTATTTCTGCCAGGGCTACCTTCCTCCAGAAGAGGCTGTTATCCCTGTAGTCCCTGTGCATATGCTTTTACTGCTCCGAGGTAAGTTACAAGCTGCAAGAGATGTTTGGCAAGCTGAGGGCAGATCACAGAAAGCCCAGATCTAAAAACAGGGTGAGCGATTAAATGGATAAAGTCTCTTAGCCACATCAGTCACAGCTTGTGCTTGCCAAGCGGATTAAAATGACATGTACACCAAACACTGGTTAGGAATGGTGGAAAAGTTGCTATTTCTGAACAACATGCTTCCTGGAATCATGCATGTTTCATGTAACAATTAATGGAAACTGCTGTGCAAGTTTTATGGCCCTGTATTGTTTCAGTATTGTTTATCATACAATAGACTTATTACAATATTATTATTGTGTATTATACATTATTTAAATTATTACAATAATATTTCAGTATTTCTTACATAGAGTAAGGCTTTGACAAGCTGGAAGCAGAGGAAAATAGGAGACAGCCCAGGGTGAAAGGAGACTTGATTTCCTGAAGTCCCTTTTGATTTCCACCCTGCCATCCTGCTGCAGCGCTCCAAATTCTTGTCAGGATAAATGTGGGGTGGGGTAGAGCCCAGATGCTGGCAGCTGTGAGTTGACTCAAGCCATACAGATGAGTCTCCTAGATAGGCTACAACATGATTTTGAGAACAGTGCTGGCAGCTAACCCTCTGGCAATAAGCCACAGCTCAGTTACCCTATTGTACAACACGGCCTGCTTTCAAGTTAAAACTGGGGCGAGGGGGGTGTCAGCTGCTCTCCCAGCTCCTGAGCACAAGCTGGAGAGAGAGGATAGATATCCATTTAAAAACCCTTAAAATCACACATGATGACAAAGGAAAGAGAGGAGTGGAGGCACCTTTTTGAGACTGATCAAGGCAGGACTGATGGGGAAAATCCAGGTCTTCAACACTGAAAATGCCACAGATCTTATTGTCAAAAAAAAACAAACCCCAAAGGACATGCAGCAGCACAGGTAATGCTCATTCTGGCCTCCCTCCATAACAGAGCAGTCGGATTTCTCTGTAATGAGGACCTTTGGCTCCATAGTATATATTTTGTTGAGTTGCTCATCCTGTCATTAGCAGCGGCTTCTCTTTAGCAGTAGCACAAATTAAACACTTGGGCCCGGAGGACGTTTTTTTTTTTTAGCTCAGTCCCTAATAAATAATGTCCCTATCATTTTTCCTGCCTCCCCAGCTATAGCTCTGAGCTGGTCCTGCAGCACACAGTCCACTTTGCTATTGCTCTGATGTGTCTAAATACTCACATCTGCTAATATTGAGGGGTGTTTGCTGCTGAGTTATTTCAGAGCTATTCACCGGTGCCTGAGTGTAAGATTTGGGTGAGGGTCTCTTGTTAGCTCAGCCATGGGGTTTCTTGGATCACCCCAGGTCAGCACCTATCCCCCAGGTAACCCTCATCTGGAGAAATGGGCATGCTGAGAGCAGAGGACACAGGGGGAACATTTACACTGGAGGGTGGGTGGGACAAATGTCATTTATTGCAAGTGCTTTGGTCAATTTTAGCACCAGTGCTCTGCATTGACTGCGGTTCATGGCTGCTGCTGCTGGCATTGCTCTGGTTCATGCTCTTACTGCTGCAAATGGGAAAGGTCCTGTGGGTTTGTTTAGATTCTTGTCTGTGCTGAGACACCAGGTGAGACAAAACACTCTTAGGGTGCTCTGTGCTGTTAGCAGGAAAGCTGGTGAAAGTCAGGCTACCTCATCTATCAGCCAATCTTCTCCTCTAAGGCTCCAGAGGTACAAAGGCAGAAAGCCATAGCCTAAGCTGTATTGCGCTAGCAGCTTGCTGAGCTTGCCTGCCCTCATCATTGTCCTTCATGCCAGTGTAAATCTGGTGTGCTTTTATAGGGAATCCAGGGTTTGCCCAGACTGGGGCCTTGCAGAACACAAAGACAAAGGAAGGGCTCTCACTTGTGCTGGCAGCTGGCACGCCCACGGAAAGTGACAGAGCAAGTGGAGATTTCTTGAGTTCAGGGGCCTCGTCTGCAAAGTCTGGCCTTGCAGTTTAGCAAAATTCATACTGACATCCTGGGGCATTCCAGCAATTACTTTCACTTCAAAAACTGACATTTTGTACAAGGAAAATAAAGATTTTTTCCTACTGCTTTTATTCTGATGGATTCCCTTGTTTTATGCATTTAGTAGAATGGTTCTCCTCACATGCAAACACTTCTTGGCAGCCTGAATCTCTTCCCACACCCCATTTTGCACTGGCTCATGGGAACTGTAGTGTGGTCCCCTTCTCTGTGATGAGCTGGCTTCACCAAGCCTCCCCTCCCACCATACTCCAAAAGTCAGGCCATTGTCATGCAGCATCACACAATTTTAGCAGTGGCATATTTTTGGGGACATGTAGCCTCCCAAAGTGTCCTGCCCATATCAGTGGGCTTGAACTCTGGAAGGTGGCTCCTGTAGGTCAGATGCATCATGAGGAATGATGAATCTGACCTACAGACGATCTTAAGTGCTTTTAAAACTGAAACATGTTGTGTTCAGTGGCACATTACATTTTCACAGAATCACACACAGAATCACAGAATTGTTGAGGCTGGAAGTGACCCTCCGAGATCATCAAGTGGCTGAAATGAAATAGCTAAATGTGGCCTTCCTTAATGCAAACGAGAAATATTGTAGCAAAAGGAAGATTTTTTTTCTTTTGAGAATTACATATTCCACAGAGAACCATTTTTATGGGATATCCCTGACTTAGTTCCAGCTTGCTTTAATTTTTTTCTCTCTTTCTTCCCCCTTCTGTGTCATGCCAACAGTGCTGACCTGGGAAGGAGGCTGTTGTGCACCTCCTGCTTTTGCTGAGGATGAGGGCACCTTTGCACAACTGCCATGGCCCAACACATCAGTGCCTGAGTTCAGCATTTTTACTCCGTCTTTTGTAAAAAAACTAACCCTCGAGTGCCTGAAGCTCATTCCCAGCCAGCCTGAGCCAGTGGCCCTCAGAGCGTGGCTGCCCTGCTAGGCCAACCAAGAATTTGCTCCTCTGATTACGGCATATTTCTCCATGTCTCAGAGGCAGAAGTCTCTCTAGACACATCATTAAACCAAGTGTGAGCTGGACACAGAAAGTACAGTATATTCCACTAAGCACACACTAAGCGCAGGATTCTAAAGTATTTAACTTTCAGTCAGACATAAATTAGCTTTATTAAATCTGTGCTGTAAAAACACTAGTGTTTTTCTAACAAAATCTAATGTTCGCTCCCCCAGACTCCACCCTCTAAATCAGGAGCTCTGGAGACCCAGTCCCAACTTCCCCATTGCCTCCTCACGCAGCGGTTTTGGCCAAACAAACGCAGCACTGTTCCCCAGGGGGGTGAGATAGGAGCCCCTCTCCTCATTTCAGCTAAATTCTCACTAGCAGACAGATTTTCAGCTCCCTCCTTTGGCCCAAAGCATGTGTGTGTCTTCCCGTTTTGCGACTTTGAAGACAATGTAAAAGGGCTTATCTTATTAAGAGCCAATAGACACTTCAAAGCAAAAATGTGGTTGAGAAATTAATCATTCTGCACCTCCAAAGTGAGATTTATCATGGCTCTGAAACTAAGACAGAAATGAACCAAAAGCTAAATGCATGAATCATTCTTCTAAAATTACTTCAATGACTACGGTATGTGTACTGGTAAAATTAAAGGCAGGGCCATATAATTTTCTTCATTTAAAGATAATGCTAATGTAATGTATTGGTCCTTAGTTTCTCAATGGCCTGGGGAAAGGGTTTCCCCTTAGCAGAAAAGGTCTTGTCTGCTAACACTTTCCCAGATTACCGAAGAGATTCTGTTTCCCACTCTTCCTACTTTTTTGTCTAAAAATCCATATTAACTTCCTCTGAGGAAATACCTACTTTTCATGTTTACCAGGGCAAAGAAGGCCATTGTCTGGGAAAAATGGCTCTGATGGGAATGTGACTGCAGGGACGAGGCATTACCACTTGCTGAGTTGGTTTACATGTGGGATGGAGCTTCACCTAGGGGATTACATTCATAGATCATTGGTAGTTATTGTTCCCACAGTTCCTCCTAACACACAAATTGCCATCAGGAAAATGTGCCCAGCTCCAGCTGCAGCATCACGGGTGCATTTTTAAATTACCATCACTGCCACTTGCTGCTCTGGGAGCTGGTTCCCAGCTGCTCCTGGGAAGAGGACTAGATGCTCTCTGCCTGCTCCCATGGCCGTAGCCTCCACGATCACAAGCCACCGGCAAATGGAGTCCATTTCACAGGTGTGACTGTCACCACAGGAGACCCCACAGTAACCCAGACGTGCTCTCTCAGCCTGTCTGCTTGTTTCTGGGCCTAGTTGAGCAAGGATGCTGCTTTCCCAGCTGCATGGCTACACAGTCTGCCTTGTCCTTTGCCTTGTCCCCTTCAGCTCGTTCTACATTACTGCCACTGTGTTATAACTCTGTTTCTACTGATGAGTATGTTCTGGTTTTTCCTCAAACTTCATAGCACCAAAAATTTCACCAGGCAGAACAGCTTTGTCTTTTTGATGAATTAATTGTACACAAGATACACTTTTCCCCAAGGGTTGGGAAGGCTCAGCTTCCCATAATAAACACTTGTCTAATGGACTAAAGTGTCTCGGAATACTTTTATTTTCTGTCCTCCTTGGCTTTATTTTCAAAAGCACAAAACCTCTGACTAGAAATAAATGACAGCTTCGCAGTGCAGGGATAAAGCCCCTGGACAAAATTGTTGCTGTGATATGAAAGGGAAATTCAGACGTCAACATCAAATCCTTAGACACCTTTGAAAGAGTTTCCTGTTTTTCCAATCCTTTAAGGCTAGGCGGTGAGTTCACACAGAGCTTGATCAGAGCTTACTCACACGAGTAGTCCAGCTCGCGGCGGCGATGGCACGTCTGCTAGCAGTGCCTCACTGCTGTGGACAACCAGCAGAATTTACAGCAGAAACCCACCCGAAAGCAGACTTCGTGCTTCAAATCACTTACTGAAAACAGGCAAGAGCTTCAAGCACATCAGCTTCCAGAAGATGGAAATGCCCTTCCTCTCAGCATCATTCTGCCTGTTTGAGGGGGCATTTGCAGTGCACAGAGCTGCTCGTTCAGCAAAAGACTTTGGTATGAAGTTTGTTTCCACGTGATGGCCCTTCCCTAGTCCACAAAGTACTGTGGTGTGTTTGCATGTGTTGCTGTTTTGTAGCTGGACTAAGCAAAGATGGTGGTGTCAGCCCAAAGGGAGATTAAGTGATTGTTGAGGAATTTCTTTATCACCATCCTGTGTAAATAGAGATTAGAGACCAAATGCTTTTCTTACAGCCACTTCTGCAAACAGGAGGGAACACAGCACTGGTCGGTATTATATAGCCAGCTTCAAGAGTGTTTGTAAAACAGGAGGATGTGGACTCATCACAGCTCGATCCAGGTAAAGCGAGAACGATTGGTGCTGCTCTGCCTACAGTTCACCCCTCGATTGGCACTGTCTTGTTGACCAGCAAGGCACCAAGCCCATGCAGCTGGTTTTAAGCCCAGTAATGACGTGCTTCTTGCAGGGCTGGGTTTGTCACCAAGGCAAAGGTCTCTGTACGCAGTGTGGAGTTGCAGGAGCCCTGAGGAGGTCCCTAATATACAGATGAGATCAAGCAGGAGCTCAATTTGTGCTGAAAGTTTAGTATATCTGAAAAGCCAGTTCTGATTACTTTCTGAGATAAATTGTTTTTATTTGAGTCGATGGCTAATTCTGTGCACCAAGTCTTGAATTCTGATTAGAAAAGGTGATTTGTGCACAGTACAGGGGAGGATATAGTGTAGCTTCCTATCTTTCAGAGGCTGCCTCCTTCCTCGCAAGCAGGCCTTGAAAAGCACACAGAGTAGAGTAAAAATAAAGTAGTATTCATCACCAGTAATGAAAACTCCTCCTAGACCAAGACAGTGAAGAGTAACATTTTCCAGTTTGAGGTGTGGGCATTCGACAGAGCAGGTCCTGCTACGTGCTTGGATGGCACCCAGCCCGCGTCTCATCGCTGTTTACTCTGTAAATATTGATCTCCCAACAGGAACAACTGTTATACAGTACCGCCAGAGTTAAAAAACTGCTCAAAAAAAAAAAAAAAAAAAAGCAAACCACACACGCGCCTCACTTCTGCAGCATTCCTGAGACAAGGCTGTATTTTTATCATCTGCAAAACCAGCTACATCTGCTGTGCTGAGCTATAACTGGAATCCCAACTCCTTCATTATGACCTCTGTCAGAGAAGCAAGCCAACTGCTCTGGGGTATAATTTAAATCCTACCCAGTTCCATGGCTTTCCTGAGAAAAAGATAACACCCTGGTGCATGAAGTTGGATAAGAGACTAGCCCGGCTCGGCTGCTGCAAAACGACCCACTGTGCACATAACTTAATCTTTCCTAAAAGTCACTCTGGGCCACAGGCATCCATTGCTTCTGTGGATAAACCCTGTTTAAAAACATCTCCCGTATTTTAGCGTCTTCCTGCACACAGCAGCTTTGAAGTAATGAGCTTTCTTCCTCCACCTGCCTCCATTAGCCTTGGATTTGTCACTCCCTTCGGGTGCTGAGCAAAAGCTGCCTTCCTGCAGCCACCCAAAGGGAGTGGGATCTCCTGCACAGCTCCCAGCCGCCTGCAAGTCTGCCAGAAGTGCCTGGCGTCCTCCACCCATCCAACAGAGATCTTCAGCTGCGGAGCTGCGCCCAAAACACCTCACAGGCCAGGGCTGGATGCCCTTGCTGTCACAGTGATCTGGGTTTTTGCTCAACCGGTCCAAAGAGCTTCAAAATCCCCAAGAGCAGGGCAAGGCTCTGAGTTGGGCTCAAGCCCAAGTCCTCTCCGTGCTGAATAAGGGAAACATCAATCTATGGTCCAAACCTGCTCCAACCCTACGAGGGTCCCTTCTTACTATTCATGTCGGGAGGTTGCTCTCCTGCCAAGGTCCTGACATCAAATATGTGAATCACATGCTTCTTTTGTAGCATATTTCTTTTCTGCACTCTCTGACTTCAAAGGAAAACACCTGAAATCAGAGAAATAAGGCCAGTGTCAGGCTTTGCTGGTCCAGCGAGGACTGCCAGCAGGAGAAATGTTTCTCCATTTCATTGCATCTGTTAACGGGATTCAATTAAGCTACCAGAAATGATAAGCATTTAAAGGGACATCAGCCATCACTCCTCACTACCAGACAAAATCTTTGTCATGTCAGCGGTCATAAATCACAGCTATTGTATTTGAGAAGTGTTACATACTGTAAGTCATCAACAGGGCTTAATTCAGCTTCCCTTGGGGCACCATTGCACCTGGTACACCAAAGTAAATGTCTCGTGTTGTTGGTACACAGGAAACTAGTATTTGGAGGGTATATCAATTATGTCTGTTTTCCCTGAATTAAAAAAATAATAATAATCTTTCTAAACCAGACTGAATGTTGTAAGTGGGAGGGTGGTCAAAAAACCCAAATTCTCCATTCTGAAGGAAAAGTCAAGTTCTTTAAAAACTTGTTTTGATACCAAATCAGGGCCAGAAAAGGGAAAATATTCCTAATTTTCACAGAACAGTATTTGTCACAAAGTGCTGCGCATGTTTAAGTCTTTCAGCCGTGCTCAGTTTGGAGCACACAGGCTGTTCATTGCAATGCTCATCCCAAAGGACTTTTGCCCGTTTTTGCCCAAGCTAAGGCAATATCTGTCACAACGTACCCAAGTGAAAAGCAACTCAGATGGACACAGAGTAACATCAAACTCACAGCAGCTAAAAGCAACTGGCCAAACTGGAACAGTGAAGCCCGGAATGACCAGATGGGGAAAAAAAAAAAAATGTTCTATTTTCACGTTAAGATAAGGAATGGGAAAATGCCAGCAAAACTGGCACCATCTCATAGGATATATCTGTTTATAACAGCAGGCATTTCTCCCAGAGATGTCTTTCAGCAGGAAGTCCTTGACCAGCTCTAGGAGAGAGCGAGCTCCAGCTAACGTCCAGCACAAATGTGCAAGCCTGAGACTTCACTGTTTCAGGTTATCCTTGAGGTCAACATTGCACAGAGCCCAACCGGCTCCACTTGGGACCCAGAACAGCACCATAAATGGTGATGGATCCATACAGACTAAAGCATCTCCTTCTACCCTGGGTGCCCAGGACTTTAAGAGCAAAGACGAATGGTATGGATAGAGATGGACAGACAGAAAAGCACAAGGACACAAAAAGAGTCTATTCTCCACGAGGGTGCATCCTCAAAGCCTTGGGTGCTGCTACCAGTCGTGATCTCTGCAGCCATCACTGCAGGAAGATTTCAGAGAGCGTGGTGAGATGTTAAGGGCAAGGATAAAGGGCAGCACAAGAAAAAATGTGAAGGTGGTGGGATTAAAGCAGAGCAAGATTCTTATCGTCACCAGGATCCATGCTTGGCCAGGAGAGCATCTACTGGGCTGTGAAGATGAAGCAAGAAGTTACAATGTGCTGGAGAGACATAAGCCAGCACACAACTGCAGTTGTGGGTCAAGTGGTGGGGTGGGAAACATCATCTCTTCATGCAGCATTTGAGAAGATGCGCTGGAGCTGAGGGTGACATGGGCCCAGGTGGAGGCTTTGGTGCATGGATGGATTGGCAAACAAACGCTGCGGGGAGGGAAGCAGGTGCCTTGGGCCAAGCTGGGGAAATCACAGACTCATAGAATCTCACCAAGGGCTCTCTGGTGTGGCGAGCTTCAGATTTCCTCAACATCCTCCTGGCGGGGATTGTCCACCACCTCTTGAATTTCCCAAACTGCCAGACACTTTTCAAACCTCTCTCTGGGGAGGCCAAGCTATGAGCCACTCACAGGTGCCTTTTTATCCCCCTAGCTTCCCAAGGGCCTGGTTGCAAATTGCTTCCTGAAATCAGGCTCTTTCCTTGCACACTGGCAAGCCAAAGCAGTCACCCCAAGCTGATACAGGCTCTGGAAAATGTTGGTTCACGCTTGGCTCTTTCAGCACCCCGCACCAGGCACAGGAGGCGTTTCGGTCCTTGTGCTTCATTTCAACACTGTTAATATTGACTTTTTCTTTCGTTAATGAGAAGGGGTTTGGGGAGGTAGGAGGGACAGGAAAGGAGGTTTGGTTTTTGCTCTTGCTTTGTTAGCTGAGCAGACGAAAGAGACACTTGGGGCTTGGTGGGTGGGTGGATTTTTGCTTCTTCATCCCTCTGCTGAGGTGTTCTGCTCACCTCGGTGCTCCTATTCCAGCAACCAGTTTGGGGAATGCAGCACCAGCTCTTCTTTTCCAGCAGACAAACGGGTGGAAAACTGGGTGGCCTATGTGTAAACCACTTTACATTGGGGGACAGGTGACCTTGATATTGCTTGAAAATAGAACTGCCAGGTTTTGCCGCTTTTCTGCACTGTGGCAAGGGGCTTTGCCACGAAGCAAAGGAGAGGCCATGTTGAAAATCAGATTGTTTCTTCCTCCTCAGGCTGTGGATCAAATAATGGGTACCCAGCAATGGCAGTCTCAAAGAGTCCTCTGCTAAGAACAAGGAGATAGGTCAGAAGGCGCTTGGCACCTGGGCACCAAAATGACTGCTCCTACCTATCCTGCCACATCCAAAGTTTTGATTTGTGTCTTTACGAAGTGAGTATTTTTCTAAATTCCTGTTTCTGGAGTCAGGCAATTGTGTTACAGGTTTTAACTTCTGCAGAAGGAGTTGTTTCTGCTGTATGTGCAGGGAAAAAAAAGCCAAAACGTGCCCTGAAAGCACAAAACTCCAATGAAGAGAGTCAACTTCTGTTATTTAAAAAAAGAAAACAAACAACCAACCAAACTCATGATTTGGGAAAGCTTAATTTACAATTTGTGATGATGATATTAACAGCACTGCATATCCATGAGCCTTGAACAGCAGTAAGTAATTTCCTCTGCTTAATTCACTACAAAAAAAGTAACAAGACCTATTAAAAAATTTTTAAAAAGCAACAAAAACCTTCAACCTCCAGCCCACACAGGCTGAGTCGAAAGCAATTCCCAACAAGGCAGGCATCCAGCCTTGAGCCCCAACCAGTCCCACCAGTTGTGCGTGCCACAGCCGGTGCTGGATCAGGGCTTTCGACGGCAGCAAGCGGCTCTGCTGCCTGCACAGCCCTTTCCCTCAATCCTGCTCCAAATGGAAGTGATGACTCAGGCTTAATGAAGGAGAACACCTTCATCTGTGTGTGAGCAAGCTCCACGTCATCTTTGTTTTACCACTGCTGGTGACGCATCGCGCCTCAAGGTTTAACCAATAATCTCGTTCCCTTATTTTGTAAACAGAAAATAAAAATAATTTGCTTGGAAGGCACCAACAGATGAACAACCTCCAGCTGTAACTTTGATGACTGCTTCAGCCTACTCTAACCCAGCTGTGCCAAAGTTCTCATTTGTATAATTTGACATCTTCCTACAGGTTCTCTGTGAGGAGGATTAAGGGAAGATGGGTTTGCAGAGGGAGTTGAGGTTTGTTTGAGGTTTGTTTTGAAACTGTGTGCTCAACAAGGTGTAAAGATTGGGCAGATTTAGGATAAACTGCTGCACACCTGCCCCAAACAAAAAGTGGAAAGGGCTGATCTAAGAAATCTGAGAGAGTTGTTTTTTTTTTTTGCAAAGCTGGAGGACTGGTTTCAAAAAGCACTAAATTCAGCTCACAAAAACAATCCTTAAATTGAATACTCTTAAAATCTAAGCTGATTCCAGCTTGTTTTCAGGATGAAGGCATGTAAAAGCCTTTGTATCAGAAAAAAAAACGGGGAAAAATGAAATGTGGAGCTGTATTTTTCTTGTCCCTCAGATTCTTTGTTTCTCTTCCAAGCTGATATGCTGTGTTATTGTGGATTTGTTGAAACAAAAAGGGTCTGTACTTCAGGAAGAACAGACAGATCAGTCAAAATGCCCAATCTAATGCTGTCTGTTTTCAGCATTAGTTCGGAGCAGCTTGCAGTGGGTATGTATGAGTAGATAGTGGTTGGAAGTTAAATGCAGCTAATCCAGCAGGTGAGCTCAGGGTACCTTTCACCATGCTCCCCTAGAAAGCTGTGATATTCAGGAAAATAGGCCCTCTGCCTTCTCCATGGCTGAGCTCATATTTAAGATCAAGCTGTAAAGATACTTTTTGACCATGTAGATTTTGTCTCTTCGCAGGAAAAGAGAGAGGAGGCTGAGAAATAGCCCAGACACATGAACAAAGGGAACAATAGGAGCCATTCTACAGGCAGAGGCTGCCATGTTCTTGGAAACGTTCACACGGATAAAGAAGATCAAATAAGAGCCTCCAAAGCTGCATGATGATAAGAGAAAAATATTACAATGCTGTTCTTCAGGCTGGATTGTGCAGTGATTATGCAGCAGTTTGTCCAACACAGCTCCCCAGGGCCCAAACGCAATCAGTAACCCTTCCCTCAGACTCCTGACTTCTCTGCAGAGCTACAAGAGCATCTGATAATTCCCTGGCAGCCCCAGCCACGGACGGCCTTGTGCAAAGACCCGGTAAGTTGAATGTCCGGTTTGTGCGCTTTTCACATAGAATGAGGCCAGGTTGGAGGCACAGTGCGGGGAGGGATGTCCAGGTCCCTGCTCTGACACTGACCACTCTTTGGTCTTGGGCAAGTCATCTAGTTGCAGTCTGAGTCCCAGGGGCTGGGGCTGCAGGAGGCATAAGGGGGATCAGGGCTCTCTCCGTGCTGCTGTGCAGCCTCCCCGGCCATCTGTGCCCAGGGAAGGTATGTCCTGGTGGCAAAGAGGTGGGTACAGGAGAGAGGAGCAGATGGAGCTGGGCTGAGTGGTGGCAGCTGTTGGTCAGCATGGTCCAAGGTGGGATAGAGGTGGGTGGATCACAGGTGGGGAGAGAGATGGAGACTCCCCTCCTGCAGTTCAAAAGAGGTACCATGCGACTCATCCCTTCTTGGCTGACTACAGCTTCGGTTACAGGCGTGCTAGGGCAGTATATTGCTGGTAGCTCCAGAAAGCCGCAGCTGGGCTTTTGAAGAAGAACAGTTCAGGAAATATTATCCAGAGCATGCTTCCAGACAGCTCTGGTTGATATGGAGTACAAGACAGCAAGCAAAGACAAATGAGCACGGTGTTTATAGTAGCTCTGTTAGGGCTTTGCTCCTGTGCTCCCAGAGCAGCGGGCAGCGCTGCTGCACCAGCTCTGCGACTGGCAGGTTGCCTCAGGGCTGGGCTGGGAACGGAGAGGTGCATCTCCCAGATCCCCTGTTTCTTTGCTGGGGCGTTTCCACACAGCTACGAACTGCACCGCTTCTGACGCAGGACGTCTCGCAACCGCGCTGCCTGCCCTGCTCTCTCTCACTGCCTCTGAAGGCGACTGTTTATCCTGCCTAGAGACGTGGCAGTGCTTTGAGAGGCTTGAAAGATGAATGATGTCAAATGTCTCTGAAAGGAGTCCTGAGTGCAGAGACGATTCCTGAGCACTTCCAAAGGAGCCTCTTCACCTGTGCTTCCCACCAGCAGAATCGCTCAGAGCATCCGTGTTTTAAACAGATGGATGGCAGCCCACTAAAAACAACGGCACTTTTTATATATATATATACAACCTCCAGTCCAAGCTCTTCCAGGAGAGACTGTTTCGGATAGCAAAGAAATGCACATCAAAGCTAGCCCACAGCATCTTCCAGGTTTGCTGGGGGAGTCACAGCGCCTGTGTAGTGGGTACGTCGCAAACATTCATTCCCCAAGTGGAAATCCAGGAGTGGAACAAGAGAGAATAGAGCCATTTTGAGCTACCAAGAACATGCAAGAAGCACCTATCCCTAGCTCTGCTTTTCCAGTTACTGATCTCAGGTGGGTGGTAGGATGTTCCTGGAGCATCCTCTCCAGGCAATGTGTCAGGTGCCATGCAGGGCAGTGCTCAGCACCGGAAGAGATGGGTACCAAGAGCCAATAGGAAGAGTATGAGCCAAAAAAATCCAGCCAGCTTCGTGTTGGCCTCTTTAATCCAGGCTTAGAGGTGTGTTAATAGCATGGTTGGCACCCCTGATTGCAAAGAGAGTCACTTAGAAAAGAGTGGAGGGAATCAAGTACCCTGTGCAAGAAAAAAAAAACAACTGCATCCCAGGGAGAAGCTGGCTGATGAGAAGGTCAGGTTGTCAGCTCCTGGTTTTCATGCTAAGGTTATCAAAGAAAGGGCAAAGGTGAATGGAGACTTATCTGCTGTCATCACCTGCAGTCGTCCTCTGCAGTGATGCCAAGCCAGAGGAAAATCTGGACTGGATAATTTGGCCAGTGCATACAGCAGGACCTCCTGAGCAGCCCTTTCTAAGGCCAAACCAAACCAGCCCTTGTACCCAGAACTGGTACACGGGGCTGACATGGGTTTGCACTGGCCCCTGAGCCATCTGCTGTTGAGCAAGGCCAAAGCCAGAATTATCATTAAATCAGCAATTAGCAGAGTCTGATTTCTTTTCCAGGCCTTGCTTCAGGAGAGGTGGGGGAGACTGCAAGCTTGTCTCTGGCAAAAGAGGCTTGGTGCCAGCCTGTGCCAGAGCAGGATGGTTGGTGGGAGGCAGGCAGGTCATGGGAACCTGAGAAAGAGCCCCTAGTGAGCTGTGTCGTGGGTGTTGGTTGTCCTTTGGCCAGGACCAGCCCTGGCAGAGCCATCCACCCAGCGCAGCAGGTAAGGGGATGTAGCAGCCCATTGCCTGTGCTGAAGCCCTAGAAATCACCTCCCCTCACTGTCAGCATCTCGTGGGGTGTCTGTAACATGTACAGCTTCCTTCAGCCAAAGAGACCTTGTGGGTAGCAGCATGTTTAGCCTGGGATAGCTCCTTCCACACAGGATCTTCGCTAGAGTAAAAAACACAGCGTAAAACGTTGTCTGCTGAACTCATCTTATGTCCCAGTGAAAGCTTTGAGTGTTCTAGACTTAGTGTAAATAAATAATGTAGAAAGAATAATACAGAGCTAATAAAGCAATTATCTGGAAAGATTGCAGCCTAATCTCCAGCACAATGAAGATAATGAGTGTTTAATCATGCCCGGAGCATCCTAAACAAGGAGCAGTGGTTTTGATAAAGGATAGGAGTGGATCTTTGGTTTCAGCCTGTTGCTTGCCGATAGATTTCTGGGATGAGCTGCGTTGGTCCCTGAGCTGTGGCTCCGCATTCCTCCTGGTGGCAGAGCTGGCTCAGCCCTCCTATGCTCACATCGCCTTCATCTTGGGCTGGCCTGGTGAACTGGCTGGCTTGGCCACACCAGCGTGACCAAGCGAGTGGCACGTGGCCGGAGTGAGCACACGGAGACAGGACAGGGTTGGGGAGGAAAAGGGGACGCTGTGTCATTTCAGACCCCTTTCCAGCCTTTGCTGGACCTGCATGGCCAATAGCTGCGTGTTACCAAAGGGAATCAGCCTTCCCCATATAATTAATTCTGATGAGAAAGAAATTTCATCTGTGTTCCAGAGCTACGAGGGCTGCAACTGCCAGGACACTGGCCTTGGCTGCTTAGCTGGAGCAAGGCACACCGTTCCCTGGGGCTCCTGCGACGGCAAAGGGAGGGTGATGCCGCGGCCAGAGCAAATTCCTGCTTGCAAAATCCTTTGCTCTTGCAGAAAGGCAGGCGCAGTGCAAGGGAATTGCAGGGGCGGGATTCAGCAGCGCTGCAAGGTTAAGCCGTCACTGGCAAAGCAGGAGAACGTGGCAGGAGAGGGCTGCTAAATGCACAGCTTTGCAGCAAACCCCAGACGCAAGCAGCCATCCCAAAATAAAACAAAACACCCCCAGACAAGTTGAGGATACACAAAGGAACTGACAGCCTCTGAATCTGGCCTCACATCAGTGAGTCGTAACTTGAAAGCTTCAGACCACTAAGAAGAACAGCTGCAGAAAAATACTGGTGACCTGCTTTAAAGGGGGATTTCAACAAGGAGAGAAGTGCTGGGCTCCTGCTGGAAGCAGAGCACCTAACTCCCCCAAATCCCCTTCAAAAATTCCAGCCTTAGACTGGAAAGCACTGGAGAAGGGCAGGATTTGTATAATCTGAAGAAAATAAAAGTATTTTTGAAAAGGAAAAAAAAATCAGCAATTTAAATTAATAAAAACCTACTCTGAGAAGATGGGGAGAGCTTAAGGGAGTTGTGAGCAAGGGACAGGAGTCAGGAAGTGGGTGCTGTGCTTGGCAAGCTTTTAGTTTTGGGCTCCCGCAGGCCAAGCCGAGTTTCGAGGTGCTGGGTAGTGGCAACGCTGGTGAGAGCAGCCTGTGCGCACGGACCTGCGCAATGTTGGAGAAAAATATTTGCAATTGTCAAACAGACCTAGCTTGCTACGGTACCCAAAAGAGCTCTATCGCTGAATCCCTATCTGCACAGCGATAAAAAGTGGGGACGGGGAGATAACTCCACGGTGAGATTCTTGCAAGCTCATAAATCACTGCAAGCCCTGGTCTCGGGACTGATGAAATCACCGGGAACTCCGGAGGCCTGGTTTCCGCAGCACTGCCTGCCCTGCCTCCACTAGCGACCGTATCATTGGAAGAAAAATGGAGCCAAGCTGTTGGGAGAGGGGTGGCTTTTTCCGAGCAACAGGGAAGCTGTTAAAGCCCAAGGCTTTCTTAGGATGAAATGATTTAAGCACCTCTCTGGCATCCTGCTGATCTTTCGGAGGCAGAGAGCCCGATAGCTGAGACTCCTCAGGATGATAATTGTGGTGTATTTGCAGAATCAAAGGTTTCCCCTTGGAATGGAGCCAGCAAGCTTTGGGAAGAAGAATGGATCCAATACAAAGGGTTTTTTTAGAAGCCCATTAAGTCGCCTAGGGGCTGAGCTCGCGTTCCCACCGCCTCAGCAGCCGGTGCCGGGGGAGCGAGGTTTCATTCCCATCGTCTCAGCCCAAGTGGGAAAGTTCTTCTTCCTCTTTCCTCCTCTTCCCAGGTCTTCACAGGGAGGGGAATTGCCCCAGAGGGAGCTGGGGGGCTGCCGTCTCTCATCTCCTGCACTGCAAGCACCTGGACAGCTGAGGGGAGGCTGGAGCCAGGAGCGCGGGCTGCTGCGATACCCACAGGTGGGAGCTACGGGAGACTCAGCGTGTGTTTGAGCCCTGAAACCTGTAGCCCATGCTCATCCTTTGTGTTTTCCCTTATACATAAGCCAGGAACCTGGGAGGTGTCAAAATGCTCCTCAGACTTGATCTCACTCCCAGCTCACCATGGGTCAAAACGGGGAGAGCCATGAACAGACCAGACTTGCCGCAGGAGCTGGGGGCTCTTCTCCAAGACAAGTCCATGTCTCAAATATAATCTCTGGAGGGACTGAGGTGTGTCAAAGATGGTGGAAAAGGCTGAGCTATGCATGCCCATCCCCTCCTAGCGACACTGCCTTGGAGGATGCTTGGGGCAGCCCTCTCAACCCCAGCTCCCCTGGGCTGGCTCTGTCCTGTGCCTGAGTCAGCATCCCACTCCCAGTACAACTGCTCAGCTCCCCCGGTTTGGCCCGAAACCTAAATAGTCTGATAGTCCTGTCAGCATTTCTCTCCTTAAGGGTTTCTGGAGGCAACAACCAACCCAAGGACTCGGCTCTTACTCATGCCACCCCCGAGGAAAATATAAGAATGGGGTTAGTAATCCAGCTGTGACTAAGGAGGTTGCAACTGGGGAGGTCTCCCTTGCTGCTGGTGTGACCGTGACTTTCCTCTCTGCCAGCTTGGCAACGCCCTAGTGTCACCAGCAATTCAGGGCAGGGATGGTATGGCCAGGGTCCATGCCTGCTGGGGCAGGTCATGCAGGGAGGCTGCTGTCACCCCCACACCTCCTATCACCTCCAGCCCTCCACCACACAGCAAAGCCGCTCACCCCTGCTCTCTCAGGGGCTCCTTCTGTGCCAAGAAGGTTGTGCTCTCCCAAGGCTGCAATCTGAGTTTGTGACTTCCAAGCAGCACCAGCCATGGACAGATTTTAGATACTGAGGTCACCAGTCCTGCCAGGATATTGGCCAGAGCCTTGTGCATGGACCTACAATTACTGCAAGGCAGACCGAGGAGGAAGAGAGGTTTGTGTGCTTGAGTAATCAGGGAAAAGGCGGAACAGAAGAAAAAGAAAAGCTTTCCTGTGGCGTCCAACTCCATGCCCCGCCAGGAAAACTTTCCAGTAGGGCTATTCCTGCAGGCGCAGCCTGGGGCAGCCACAGACGGCTGCAACATCTCTCCTTCCCCATCACCAGCACCTCTCAGCACAGTGGCTCCGACAAGCTGATGAAGCTGCAGCAGCGCAAAGACTCTGGAGCAGGGTCTGGGTACCATGGAAAAGGGCACACAACCCTGAGAAGTCCTCGCAGCAGAGAAACTGCAACTGGAGAGCGACCAGAAGCCCTCCAGGGAAAACTCATAAGCAAATATACCCAGCCAAGAGAGATGATCTCAGAGCACTGATGTCACCCCAGGAGTGCCCAGCGGTGGAGCAGGGAGGCCGGAGCAGTCCTGTGCTTGCTCCATCCACGCAGGACGCCTGCCCTGTGATCTCGCAGCAGAACCCACTGCTCTGCTGACTGCAACATCATTGTTCAAGTCTTGTCTGTCTTGATCTGTGCCGAATTCTGATTATTAGAAAGAAATGCAGTACCAGGACCTGTGAATGCCACACTGATGCTTTGAAAGATATTGGGAGCATGTACATCCAGTTACAGAGCCCTCAGGGATGGGAGAAATTTTCCTGCCTGTGCTGGTCGCTGAGTCTTCACATTCCAGCCCTTGTGCTGGGAGGAACAAAACCCCTTAGCTCTGCACTTACTGGAGACAGGAGGCACGAACTTGAAATCATCTGGAGTCAGGCACTGTAAAAATTTAATGATGCAGGACAAATCAGAGTGATCAAAACAGTGAGCAAGACGGTCTTGTGATTTAATGCACTCGGCCCAGACTCAGGGTATCTAGGAGCAGTTCCCAGGTAGACCACAGGCTCCATGTGTGGCCTTGGCTGAGTCACTAGGGACAAGCGCTGCCACAAATTGGCTTAGGCATCTCACAAAAGTAAGGTAGGTGCTGAATTGTATCAAAAATCAGGAGGATGGAAGATATTTCAAATGCCACTAGGCCCTTGATGAGGGCTCCGAATTCCCGTCGGATAAGCTCCTCTCCCTAACGGATAGTGGAGCCGGGCTGAGACCCACCTGGTGACCTGGGAGTTAACTGTTTTATGCTCCATTAAGAGGATGGAGGCTCAGCATGAACCTAAGGCAACTTGACACTTCCTCAGCCTGTCTCTGCTACAGCTCTGGAGCAAAGGACACTCTACTGATAAGTCAAGAGCCTCACTTGACTCCTTTGCTGTCACGGCAAGGTGGGTTTTGTAGCCCACTCCCCCAAGCAATGGAGCCAGCATCTGGCCACGCCACTTCCACCTCCCCATTTGTACTTCCTGCAAACTCTTAATCTGAGGTTTTAAATGGGATTTAAGTGACGCCCTGGCTTCTTGCTGGCCCCTCTACAAAGGCAATAAATTCAGCCCCTGCTAGATGTGAACAAATAAAAGCAGCTCTCCCTGTAGGCTGTGTATGCATACATCCCTGTTAAACCCTTCTCTGACAGGCCAAGCAACAGCTGGTGTAAATCTGCAGCAGTCTCTGGGCTTGAGAGAGAGGCACTGATTTACACCCTTCTCCCACCCATTCTCTCCTCTGCCTCCTGTTTTGCCTCCTCCCTGGATGCTACCCCTTACCCTACCCCTGTCACTGCTCAAATGATAAATAACCCTGGATGTGAGGAAGATAACGAAGCACTAAACCTCCATCCATTGAGAATTTGCTCCATCTACCTTGAAATATGGTGAGGGGTTTTTATGCTTGGCACCTTTGATAGCAATTCAGTGCAAGAAAAGTCATCTCCAGGAACAGGGGGGAAGAAAAAAAGACATGGGCAAAGTTACAGATGCCTAATTAGGAATGGCTTGTTTTCTAGCAGGGTTGCGGAGTCTAGAGGGGAAGAGAGAGTGCCCTTAACACACTCTGAGTAGCACAATCAAGGCTTTGAGCAACATGGTCTACTGGGAGATGTCCTTGCCAATGCAGGGAAGTTAGAACTGGATGATCTTTAGGGTCCCTTCCAACTCAAACCCTTCTATGGCTCTATGATTTCCCCCCAGACCCAGCATCTGATTCTGGCAGAAGGCTGCGGGTGAAGCCTGGCACTGTCAGGAGAATCGAAGGAGGAGGATTCACCCTTGGTTTCATGAGCAGCCAGGAGCTGTGTGGCAGGAGCCTGCAGAAGACAGGCCAGGCACAAGCAAGATGATCCAAACCAGGGCACGGCCACACGCGTAGCATCTCGCGGTGGAGAGCTGGGAGGATGGATGTGGAGGGAAGCAGGAGGTGCTTATGGCAGCTGCAGAAAGCAGACGAGAGGGGGTGAAGGCAACCACAGGAGCTACAGAGAGGTTAGAGGTGACCCTGGCTGAGGCACTGAGATTATTAATGGCTTCCTACACCCCCAGCATACCTGCAAGTGCTTTATATCTTGCTGCCACTCATCCAAGTCATCCATTCCCCACAGAGCATGGTGGTTTGTGCAGGGGAAGTGGCTGTTGGAGGCTGTGCTCTCCCAGCATCTCCTAGCAGAGCGTGGGCTTGGAACAGGGTAGGTCTGGAGGAAGACATCAACTAGAGGCAGTAGCTGTTTGCAAGGAGCCTCACAATCTGCTCTATAATTACTTCTTGCATTTTACCCTTTTCTGAACATGTTGGAAAAGAAGTCGCTTGCTTGGGGTAAATATCCGTACTTCTACCAAGGTACAACTCCCTCGTGCTCCTTAAACATTTATGTGAATGTGATTAAATGCCACTGAAGCAAACGGGAATTTGCTTACAAGCAAATTACAAATTCCTTACAAGCTTAAGGACTTTGCAGAATCAGGGCCTAAATCCACTAAGTCTCTGCTGACGCTCCCAGCCAACACAGGCACGGCTGAGTCCTGCCTTGGGAATGCATTTATTCTCCCTTTTGAGGCTATGACGCATTACGCCGAAGCTTCGCCTCCCCCTGCCAGCTGCCAGGAGTTGATGCGAATCCTGGGGTGAGATTGGGCTCGGTGCTGTTAGAGATAATGCTGGCTTAGGGTGCGGTTTGTTTTCAAGCAGAACCTCTCAGCTCAGATACAGAGCCGCAAAAGGTCCTCTACGTACTCTAAAAGCCTCATATCAAAGAGAAAAAAAGCCTAATACTGTCTCCTATCTTGGAACTAAAACCAGCCCTGACTGCAGCTGATGGAAATCTTCCCGTAAGCTCCAGCGGAACGGGATGGCGGTAGCAGCTCAGAATGTGGTTTAGTTCATTTGGCGCAAGTCTTCATCTTAGACCAAAACAACAGTAAAAGCTACAGCCCATTTTTGATGCTGGGCAGATCATCTGTGCACCATGAAAGACTATAGCCTCATGAAGAGAGGGCTTTTTTCTTCCATAATCAATTTTATTCAATTTTTGTAAGAGGATGGGTTCCATATTCCATTACTCTCAGCTGAATCAAGAGTGTCCTTTTAAGTTTCACTGGAGCAGACACATAAAAACTCTCCCCCAGGGATAAGACAATATTGATCTCACAAGATTGAGCTCAGAGAACATTTATAGGGTCTAGTGAGCAGCTAACGATGGACAATACCAAATATATTCTTACAGATTTAGAACAAGAAACCCACTCTCTTTCCCTCAGCTCAGAAAAAGTCCTGGTTTAGTTTTGCATCCAATGAACAAACCGTATCAAAACCCTACAAGGCATTACAGGGATTATTCTCCAGGCAGGCTTGGTACCCACATTCTCCCCTTCTCAGGGCTGGATGCTCATCTGTCTTAAGGGATGATTATTGCGTGTGTCCTACTTAGAGAGAGAGGCTCTGGGCAGCTGGTTATTGGGCTTCCCTGCCTGAATATAGGAGTTTAATTTAATAGATGGCTGTTGGAAAAACAAGCAGGAAAACAACACAATGGCACTTGATAAGCAGCCTCCAAACAAGCTCCGAGGAGGCAATTAAAAGAAAACGGCTGAGCCGTTTCGATGAGAAAGATGCACTTCCAGGTGCCAACTGTTAACGCAGCTGCTTGCCCAGGATGGGAGCTTCCAGATCAAACCACCACTACGTGGTTAAGGAATGTCCTTGAAGAGGGGAGTGGGAAGGGGAATCCTGGGAAGACATTTTGTGGAGGAAAAAAGATGAATGCAAGAACGTATGGAAAACTGTGCTGGGTCAGGCACGGGGACGATCCCACCCGGCATCCCGTCTCTCTCATAGCCAATGGTGCCTGATAAGCCAAGGGTATGAGAAGTGTACAGGGATATTTTCCCATAAACTCTGCAAGCCTGCAGCAGTCTGCAGCTCCGGGACTTCCTGAGGCCAAGGCTTGTATAGAAATACTGTGTTGAATAGCCCTAGCCAAGCCAGTTACCTAGGTGAAACATGCTCCGTATCTTTCATCATTTCGTTCTTCGGTGAGAACAGGGACCAGAACTGCTCACAATATTCAAGAGGAGAGCAAACCAGGAATTCGTACAGTAGTTTTTCCTCTTTCCTCATTAACTCCCACACGTCTATTTGCTTTCCTGACTGCTGCTCAGCAATGAGTTGACACTTTAATCAAATTACTTGTTATAGCCCAGGATACTTTTCCTGTGGGGTGACAGTCAGTTCAGAGCCCATCACTGCGTGCATGAGGTTAGGAATGCTTCCTCTGGGGCTCATCACATACGTTTATCTCCACTGAATTTCATCTGTTATTTTATCACTGAGTGTCCAGAGGTCCTTCTGCGGTTTGCTGCTGTTGGCCTTTCCAAGCAGTTTAGTGTCAGTAGCACCCATCACCACCTCCCCACCTACCCCCACTTCTACATCACTGATGAAGATGCTGAGCAGCACAGAACCCTGCACAGATCTCCACCAAACTCCCCTGGGCACCCCTCCACTGAGGAGACTGACCATCCCCCTCTGGCCTTTGTGGTTTCTGTCTTTAAACCACTTAATTTTTCATGACTCCTTACTCTCCTCAGGAGCCTTTGATGAAGGATTTTGTCAGAGCCTTTAGGAAATCTGTATCTGTTATATTCATTATATCTCTGTTGTCCACCAAATCTTTGGCTCCATCCAAGCACTGCGGTAGATTTTGTGAGTTATAATTTCTCTCACCAAAAGCAGTGCTGGCTCTTCCCCAGTACAGATATGTTTATTCTCGTGTTCCACCAGTTTCACTGCACCATCACTGGGCGTACTGCTCCAGATAACCTGCCCTTGACACCTTTTTAGCCCAAAACTGCCTCTGTGATTGCCACCTCCCATTGCTCCAACAACAAGGTAACATTACGAGAGCACATGCACACTACGTTGAGTATGTTGCCATTTGAATCTACTACTCCCTGTAGTACTCCTGTGCAAAAAACCAGCTGGTTATGGCAATTTGTAATTTTTCCTTTTGCTAGTATGATCTGTGAGCCCTCTTTCTGGTACTTCAGCTCAAGATAAAGCCTCAGATGTGTTCCTCTGTAAAGAAGGATCCTAGCACTGGGAATCTTCCAAGCTCCACCATGACCCAGATGGGACACCTCACGCATCACATTGCATTAGAACAGGAATTACAGTAACACATGCCTTGCTCTGGGCTGGAAAGGACACAGAGATGGGTTCTGGGGAACCTCCATCGGTTTGCATCTTCTCGTGCATTCTGGGGAATGGGTAAGTCCTTGGCAAAACAAGCACGTCTATAAAAAGGTGTTGATGGTTTCAGAAGGGGTTATTTCATTTTTCAGAGTATTGGCTTCCAGGAAGGTGCAGGATGGATTCCCTGCTGAAAGTTTCATTCAGGATGGCAGCTTGAGGGCTGGTGCTCGTTTACCAAAGGCTGAGCTGTGAAGAGTCACTTAGAAAAGCTTAGAGGGGAAGTCTGCCCAGTAACAGGGAATGACTTTGGGATGACTTTGAAATTCACAACCAACTAAGAGAAATAGTTTTTTCCTTGGCAAGTTACACTTATCCTGCGGAGCTCATTGATAGAGGAGACCAGAGGAGGTTAGGAAAAGGACTGAGTATGGTAAGAAGGAGAAATTCATTTTATGAAAGCCTGGCTTTGTTGAGATGAATATACCTCCTTGCTTTAAAAACAACAAAAAAATTCCAGCTGATGTCCTAACAAATTTATCTTAATAGGCATAACTGTTCCTGAGACTCTACTGCATTTTCCTCCAGGAATGGTATAGACCACTTGTTTGGAACATGGATTTCGGTACGAAGTGTGGGAGTTTGGGACTGAAACCATACAGGATGGGTTGAAACACTGTTGGTCCGACCCTTGTTTTAACTTGCAGATCAAGCCCTGTGACAGAGCTTAGAAGGGCAGAGGGAGGCAGCGTCAGGCCTGTAGGTACTTAACTGGTGTGCCACTTGCATGGTCTCTATCCATCCACACATACATTTGTCTCCCCCTTGTACAGAAAGCCATCTAGGAGTGCGGATGGCTGTGTACAACCTAACCCGGTTCTCACTCTACACTTTGTTCCGTGCTTTGGTATCGGTTATTAGGAAGAATTTCTTTCTTAAAAGAGTGGCAAAGCATTGGAACAAGCTGCCCAGGAAAGTGGTGGAATCACCATCCCTGGAGGTGTTCAAAAACATGTAGACGTGGCACCCTGGGACTTGGTTTTGTGGTCATGGTGGTGTTGGGTTGATGGTCGGACTTGATCCCAGAGGTCTGTTCCAACCTTAATGATCCTGATTCTATGACCAGCTCCCCTAAGGATGCTCTTTCCTTACTTTCCCACCCTTGGCCCTTCCTCCGTATCAATTTGCGGGGGCTCTGTATGAAAAACAATCCCCGTTAATCCCTTCCTGCCTTTCAGACCTTCCCATGGAGCTGATGATGAGAAAGAAAAAAAAAAAACAAAACCAAGATGGAAATAGCTTGACCTCTTATCCAGAAAACAAACAAAAAACCAAACAAAAATCCCAACAGAAACCCCCCCAAACCCCCACTTTCCTAACCTAAAAATGCTGTCAACGTGACCTGGAGTTTGATTTTGATTTGCAACAAAGGCATGAAGCCCTCAGCTTTATCTCGGGCAAGGCGCTTATCCCGCCACTCCCACTTACGTGAAACCCCTCGGAAAATTCTGGGTTTCTTCAACCCGAGCTGGCGAGCGAGCGGGGCACCCGCACCCGGGCAGAGCCCGCCGGGCAGCGCCGCCTGCCCCATCGCCCCCCTGGGCTGACACCCGGTCCCGCGTGGGGAGCGCGGCCCTCGCCGCCACGACGCGCTTCCCCGCACGGCGGGCAGAGGAGGGAGACCCCGATCCACCCCATCCCCGGGCCGGGCCGGGCCGGGCACAGGGCGCAGCTCCCGGTGCCGCCCGGCCCCTCCTTCGACTACAACTCCCGGCGGCGGCGGCGGCGTGACGTCAGCGCGCGGCGGGGCGGGGCCCGGGGCGGGGGCGGAGCCTGTGGGCGGGGCGGGGCCGCGCGCCCATTGTGGGCAGGGGCCGGGCGGGCTCCGCGCCGCGCAGCGCCGGCAGGTACGGCCGCTCCGCGCCTCGGTGAGTCCTCCGCCGCCGGGACTGAGCGGCTCCGCCGCCGCTCGCCTCGCCTTCTCCTTGCGGGTGGGTGTTTTTTTCGCCCAGAAAGGGAGGGGTTTGCTTTTTTTTTTTTTTTTCTCCTCCCCGTGCCCCCGGGGGTGCTGGCCGTGGCGGGGAGGGGGGTGGGGGTCGGGTCGGGCGCGCCGGCAGCGGGGCGGCGGAGCCGGGTTTCTCGTCGCTCGGCGGCTGCCTTACCCCGCCGGGAAGGAGGTGGGGAGGGCGGGAGCGGAGCTCACGCCCCACCCCGGGGCTCTGCGTGGGGTTGTCTCCTCGGGTGGGGAACGGCGCCCACCCCCCAACCCACCTCCTGCGCCGGCATCCCGGGTCTGCCGGCGCCGGTGTGGCCTTGGCGGGGCGGAGAGGTGGGGAGGGGGCGGTGGGGGGGGGAGTGAGTAAAGGGGAGCGGGGCCCCGCCGCCGTGCCCGGGCGGTGCCCGCCCCTGTGGACGCCGGGCGGGGGGGCGCCCACCCGCGGGCGTGGGATGTGGGATGCTGCCGCGCTGCCTTCTCCATGGCAACGCCTCCTCCGAAGGGCTGCTCCGGCCCCGGCTCCTGCTGGCACGGCGGCTCCCACCCCTGCGGCAGCTCCCAAACCGGGCTTGGGCCCCGCAGTGGCTGGGGGTGACCCCCTGCTTACCCGCAGAGCCCCAGCGGTGGGGTTACCCACCGGGTGAGCGAAGCAGCCTTTGGGGTGGGGGGTGTGTGCCCACGCCCACCCTGCCAGGCACCGCAGTTTGGGGCTGCCTTGTCTGTGTGTGCTGAGCCACCAGCACTGGTATAAAACACCTTGCTGCAGGCGCGCTCTGGTCCAGCCCAGTGCTCTGATGTGGGAACCGGGGTGGGAGTAAGATTTCGGTGTGTCTTGGTGTTGGTCTATTCCTGCGTCAGTGGTGGAGGACGAGTGTGTTTGTGGCAGCCGAAGAGCTGCCAGGCAGGGAGATTGGGTCTTTCACTGGCTGTACCGGGCTGGAAATTTGGGGAGATTCAGGTCTGGGGGCCTGTTTGGAGGAAGGACGGTGCCCTTGGTGCATGGGAGCCTCGTGGGTTGGCACCCGCTGCTGTCCGTGTGCTACGGCTGCGGTTGGATCGTGCCTGATCTCGACTCACTTGGCACAGAGTCATCTCTTTTAACAGTGGGGGTTTTGTCCTTGGGGTCCGCATCGCTTGCGAGCAGCCGTGCTGCCTCATGCGTTGGCACCCGTGTGAAAGAGGCTTCCTGCAGCTTTAAGTGATCAAGGTTAATTTAAGGCAAAAACGGATGATAATTCTGCTTCCGACAAAAGCCACTTGAGCTGACTGAGCTGCACGCTGCCAAACCAGGGGCGAGGAGTTCCCTGTGGAAATTGGAGGTGGGTGGGAGAGTACAGGACATGGTCCAGCCCTTTTAGCCAGGTGCTGGGGTGAGAGGAGCCCACGGCCATGGGCTGCCCTGGTGATTTTGGCCAGGCCTGAGCACTGCAGGCACTCAGCATTGTACAGCCAGCCAGCTTCTCCCAGCTGCACCCAGAGGGACGGCAGAACAAGGCTTTTTTTTTTTTTGTTATTTTTTTTTTCCCCCTCTTTAGAAGTCGATTCTGATATTGCATACAAAATTGAGTGGTGGTATGTATTAAGGCCACCGTGGTGAACCACAACACAAGCTCGTTATCCTCCCTTGCTGAAAACAGTGTATGTCAGAGCCATTGGCATTCCCTGCCTGCCCCTGTTTTGGTCTCACCAGGAGTAAATGCACCCTGTGGCATCTGGACCTTTTTCTGTGGGTGCTGGGGTTCGTTTTGGTGTGTGTTGCCCCCTGAGCCTGGTGTGTCAGGCATCCACCTTGCTGTTGCTCAACTAATGAGTGACTCGCCTTGCTGTCCCTGTGGCCATACGCCGGGACCTTCCCCAGCTCTGTCAGGAGCAGGAAGCAAAAGCCGAAGTCCACGATCTCTGACCGCCCAACGACGTGTGACACCGGGACAGCAGGAAACACTGAAGCTTCCTGGCTCCAGCCAGGTCTCTCTTGGCCATGGATCTGCCTGTGGTGCCCCTGCTACGTCCCCGGGGTTTTTGGGTCCAGACAGGTTCGGCGTCCTGGCCTCCACCCCCGGGAGGCAAACAGGATGGGTGAGGTGTAAAATCAGCGCCGAATCCGCTCCCCGGGGCTGGAAACAGAGTCAAACCGGTCTTGGCCTGAGCCGACTCCTTATCTGACCCTTTGTTTGCAGCAGGGACGCGGGAGGGAGCAGGAAAGGGACAGCCACGGCAGGCCGGCTCCTCCGGGTCCAGATGAACCCTCCCGCTGAGGATGGGCAGGAGCTGGGGACAGCCGGTCTAACTGGGTCGTGTTTATCTCCCTCTGCTTCTGTGCTTTGTTTTGGTTTCTTCCCTCTCTTCTCCCATGCTGTCATTGCCACAGCTGAGGAACTCAGCACTGAGGAGGCACGGGGCTGTTGGGCAGCCAGGCTCCTTGCAAATATTACGTACCCGCCAGCCCGGAGCATGGTTCCCCTCGCTCCATCCTCCTGCTTTGCCGTCTGTGTGTGTTGACTGTCAATGCTGGGTCATTGCCTGAAGGTCTTCAGCTGATGTGTTCACGGCAGCACAGGTGGCAAATGTACCTGCTGCATTTATAACCTCAGCTAGTTAAAAAATGGCCGGGGATGCTGACAGATGCACCGGCCAGAACGGGTGGTTGTCTTCTGCCCATCCTCCTGCTGCCCAGATATGCGCTGAGCCGCTCCTACATGGCCACTTTTATCTCTGAGGTATTAATAAGTGAAGCTTGCCTATTTATGTGAGCCTTTTTAAGAGGCTGGCGGGGCTGCCTTGAAGGCTTGCTTGGCACTGCAAGTATTCAGAGCTTTTTTTTGTGTGTGTGTGTGTGTGTGCTCTAGCAGTCGATAAGCCAGGGCATCCAGCTGTCAGCTTTGGAGATTGCCAAAGCCTGCTCAACGACATTTCTGCAAGCTTCGCTCACAAATGAGGATTTTGTTGGACGCTTTGGTTTCTGACTTGATGCTGGTAATTAAATATCTTAACTTGGCTTCAGAAAGCTGCCACTGCTGTGGAGTGACTGGTGAGGCCGTGTGAAGCAGGATGCGCTTGTTCTGCTGGAATTGAGTGTGACCTAACTATGGTTCTTCAGCCTGTGATTTTATTTATTTATTTTTTAAATACACTTTCTTGTATAAGTAAAACACTTTTAAAAGAGGAAGAAAAATCTTGTATTTTAGTGCTGTGCTTTTAAGCTTGCATGGACCTGCTGGGACAACTGTTTATTTGCAAGTTGTGGCAGACGAATGCTGTAAAATTCAAATCATGTCCATGTTGATTCTTTTTCCCCCAACTTGTAAGAAAATTGTGTATTTTTCACTCCTGCACCACAACAGATGTCAGCGCTCTGTTGAAAAAGAGGTGGTCTGGACAGAGGGCTGTAAATTGGGGAAGAAATACTAATCCTGACTTCTGTCTTGGTTAATCTAGATGGTAAGCCATATCGATTTACTTATGCTGTGTGCTTACCATACTAGCAGATAAGAGGAACAACTAGTAAAACGTTGGAAAGTAGTTAAATATGCCACCAGAAGCTTTTCTGCATGTTGTATTAGCTAACTCACCCTTAATGACATGTTTCCAACTTTATATTTAATGCAGAAAATAGAGCCCCTTGCAAGGTGCTTGTTATAATTTGCTGTTTGCCTTTGATTTTTCTTCCCTGCGCCTCCTCAGCCTGAGCTGGGTTGGGACGAGAGCTGTGATGATGCCTTCTTACCCTCCTGCCCTCCCAAGAGATAATTTGCACTTGGTATCTCCTGTCTTCGTGGCCGGTTGTAATGTTTTGGAATACATTGAAGAACCAGGAGTTCTGGTGTAGCGTAGAAAATCTCAGCTCAGTGAGTCACAAAGCTTTCAAATCTTTGTGGCCGCTGAGAAGAAAACCAAAGGAGGTGGAGATAGGAGAAGCAGCCTGGCACACCATGAAGATGTGGTTAGTTGACTGAAGAGTTTCATGATCTGAGCTGACAGTGCTTTGTTTCATGATTGGTGTGGCCTGAGCGCCAGCCACCTGAATTACAGCAAATTAACCAAATTAGCGCGTGAGGTTGTCTGAACATCTGGCTCATGTTTTCTTGGTGGTGAAGTTGGGTGGGGTCATTCCCAAGGGCGTCCCGTCCCACGCTGTGCTCAGGTCTGGAGCAACCTCTGGGTGCTCCACATGAACCTCCCACCAGCCCGTCCTGTTCATGCTCCCTCCTGTGTTCGCCTCCAGCCCTTTGGGGGAGTTTGTTGTGAGTTTGTGACATGGAAGAGGTTTGTGCTGCTTGGAACACCTGGGTGAGGAGGTCGTGCCTGGCCCCTTCCTAAATCACTAGGATTTAGGGTGGCCCAACCTAGTGACACTCATTGATGAGTCAGGGTTACCGTGACTCAGTAAGTTACTCAATATATTACTTTTCATGGACTGAGTTGCCTTGAGAGTCTTCGTGCTCAAAACATTACCTTGACCCACTGGAGGGCCAGTGTTGGCAGACAGCCACGTTTTCACCCACCACGGCCGTGTTCTCACCCACCGCAGCACGTGCCAACCCTGTCATCACGGCAATGCTGACCGGTGCTAACGTGTGAAACCACCGGAGCAGGGTTGCTCTTCACGCCTTGTCTCTTCCCAGAGGAGATGCCTCCTTCGCTGCTGTTTGGATTTTTCTTTTATTTCATTTTGGAGTTCTCTCGCTGAATCTTCTGGACCTGGCACTGAGGAAATCCAGCAGCATGTCCACAGTGCGGTCAGTGAGAGGTGGTACGTTGCTGTTGGAGGCATCTTCATCTTTCTGAACCCAGAGCACTGAGCTCTGCAGGGCCTGGCGGGTGATTGAAGGGTTATTCGCTTTGCCAGACAAGTGGCTTCATGTTTTGCCTTCTGCATTCCTCTGGGTGAACGTTGCTTCAGCTACGTGCTGCTTACCTGAATCATGTCTTCCCTGTGCATGCAGCTTCACTGCCTGGAAGTCAGGGCCGTCCCTCTCCAGGCTGCTCTGTCAACGAGTGTTTTCACAAGGGGGTAAATGAAATAACGTGTGGAGGGTGTGGTGGAGGAACAGCAGAAGTGTCCGGCTCTGGCTTCAGTGGTGAAGGCAACTGTTGCTGCTTTTGCCACTCCTCCGAAAGGGATGTTTTTCAGAAGCTGAACACAGCGAACCAATTCCCAACCTCTGGATTTGGACTGCTGCCAGGAGTTTTTCTACTGAGGCTCCTCAACCCTTCTTGCACAGGCCCTGGGGTGGAAAGCAGCCACACCAAAACTCAGAGAAACCCAGCAGCAACCAGATGCTGGCAAGATAAAGAAAGGGGAAGGATCTGACCCGTGCCCATCCTCAGGAGAACAGAAAACCCAGTGTGATCTCCAGGTGTTCATTGCTCCCTGCTGCTTGCCCTTCAAGTGGGGCTTTCCTGGTGGCCGTCTCCCCGTGGTGATGGGCTGGGCTGCAGGCAGATAGATCCTGCCCTGGGGCACTATGAGTAAACCAATTCAGAATTGTGCCATTCAGAGGCTTTTTTTTTTTTTTTTTTTTTGTGTAACACCAGCAGCTGGGTGCTGTACCAATATGCAAAACTTACCTACGGAGCTCGGCAGCTTTTGGGGAAGGCTCTGTGGGGCATTGGTTCCTTCGATAGTTTCAGGAGTGAGGATCAGCTTGTCTTGCCGATGGAGGCCCTTCTAGCACGTGGGGTGTCCTCAGGGATTTTAGGTAGACCATCAACAAGCAGGAAAGTGCACACAGGATTTTTGGACGGGAACAAAACAGCCTGTAACCTGAGGCTGCAGGGAAGCTGGGGTTGCGCTCTGTGACTGGGAACCAGCTTTGCTCTGCTTGGGCTGGGAGGAGATGGTGGTACCTATCCTAAAGCTCAAAGAAAACTGGAGCATGAGAACGGGGGATGCAGAGGGACGTCATTCTGGGGCGAGACCTGCAGTTTCTCAGGTCTGGGGTGTATGAGGGAATGGAGCGGGTCAATGTGGTGGAAAGATCCATGGTGTTTTATGCTGCTTGGGTGATGTCCCAGCAGCTCAGTGCTTGTTACAGACAACTCCTCTTGGCAGGAGAGGAGAAGGATGGAGGAACAGTCCCAGGACCACATTGCCCACTCCGAACAAGGAAGATGAATTGCTTGCTATGGTACAGCCGTGGAGGCAGCACAGCTGGGATGTTTTTTGGCTCAGATATATTGCATGACATCTAGCTCAGGCTGTGGTGGGTCAGCCCTGCTGCCCCTCCTGGGTGTTTCTTTTGTGCAGACCTTTCTGAGGTGGCTCTCTGGAGGTGAATCACCTAGTCAGGAGATTATTTAATTTTTTTTCTGAATGCCTGTTCCTTGCTTGTCCTCTGCATCTTGTAAACAAACAGTGCTTAGAGGAGCTGTGAACTTGTGTGCTGTCCTGGAGAGTCTGTGGCAGCTGAAGTCCAGTGCAGCTGTTTCCTCCAAGGATGCTTGTGTGGATGTAAGCGATGGTAAATCTGTTTGTGTAAAGCTTTCTCTCCCGTGGCTGCCAGGCACCCGTTGCGCTCACATTCCTTCGTGCTGCCACTTCTGGAAACCGCAGCACCTTCTCGCCTGAGCCAGAGGCTGAGGATTGGGGAGATGTAGCCAGGAAGGTTGATACTCTTGCCATGCCCAGCTTTCATAGAAATCACGTGCAAAGAGTGCTTCAGTTACTGGGGTTTCCTTCCCTCTGCCCCCAAGGCAGTAGGAGTGTCTTGGCTGCACTTGTGTGCCCAGTGCAGGGAAGAGCGGCTGCTCTCTGCCTTAATATCAGGTTAAGCCTTTTGGCTTCGTGGTGGTTTTCAGCTGCCCTATTTTGCTTGGCACCGTTCCCCTTGCGTGTCCCATGTGTAACTTCCAGCTGCCATGCCTCTGCCGGGGGACACTCGCCCAGCTTGCTTGCGGGCAGCGTGGTGTTGGGCTTCCTCCAGCCGCAAGGGAGAAGAGCAGCCCCACGGTGATGCCACCATGGATTTTCTTCTTCTATCAGACCTGTGGTCAAGCAAGGGGGCTTCTCCCATCCCCATCGCTGTTTCTCAGCCTCCGTGTGCAGGAGTCGGCAGGGTTAAGGTTGTTGGGAGCCTGGGTGTTGCTCAGTGGTGCTGGGCGAGCGTCAGGCAGGAGAAAAGCTGAATTTGCAAATCTGTTCCTGGGCGCTCTTGTAAGTCATGCCAAGGACTGTTTGAACTGCGTTAATCCCCAGTGCCTCCGGAGCAACCTTGTTTACAAGAGCCGGTGCTTCAAATGGGTATCCTGACAGATTTTTTTACGTAAGCCATTTGCTTACTGAAGCTCCCTGGGTACGAGAGGTTGCTTTTGAGACCTCAGCCCACATGCTGCCTCCTGGCCCCAGTATTTGGGAGGCATTCTGCAAAGAGTCTGGAGGCTTTTGGGCGACAACTCGGATTCGTTTGTAAACTCCAGCTCCCTTTTTCTTCTGTGGAGAGTGCTGTCTGGCAAATTACATGTGAAATAGCTGGTGGCTCTGGAGCCACAAGAAATCTCTACCCATCACAGGGAGCAAAAAAAATGTCGAGGAAAATTTTTGGAGCGTGCTAAATATTGTAATCCCTGCAGTCAGTTTGCTTTTGGGTATGGAGCTGGAAATGAGTCTTTATGCTCATAGTTTTCTCACATTTACTTACTATTAAATACTGCTCTTCCACTCGCGAAATTCAACAGCATTTACCATTTCTGAAGCGATGCAGTAGTGGTTGTAGTTGTGTTTAAACTGCAGTGATGCACGATGGGCTGTGATTTGGGTTACGTGGACATGAAATTGTGCCATCCCTTAGCTGGCACACCAGGACTTTCCTTATATCCATAAAATACAGTACTTCCCTTGCGTTTCAAGCCATCCTATAGTGTGACAGCTTTCAGCCTGAGAGGATGAGAATAAAGAGGGACTTTAAGCTCAAGATACTCAGCAGATGAATTTCCAAAGGATTACTTGTAGTTGCATCAGAGGAAACTGTCAAGGATGAGGTTGGACTAGGTGAGAGACGTGCAAGACAGGGGTGATAACGTGTCTCACAGCTGTAGCTCTGTTGTCGCACGTCCTGATTTTCTTCACTTTGCCTTGTGTTTTGGACTACATCTTTCTTTTTTGGTGCGAGTCAGGGCAAGACTGTATCTTTGTGGTCTGGTGTCCCCAGTACGCCGTGGGGTGTTAGAACAATTAAGGAAGGACCCATCCCTGGGGACATCAGGGGCTGAGCTCCAGCTCCAGCAATGGACTGTTACAGCGTCTCCTGAGATGCGTGTTCTTGCTCTGGAAAATCGACTCTTTGGGCAACACGGGGAGGGGGGAGACAAAAACATGAAAAATGGGTGCTCATTTTTCCAGGGGGGTGAAAAAAGCCAAGCAAAACACGTCCAACAGTCGCCTTGTCAGCAAATGTCACGAGGATGTCGGTACCCAGCCTCTGGGCTGTACTCGCTGCTGCTAATTACAGCTTCTCCTGCTGTTGAAAGTAAAAGTTTGAATGCGTTCACTCTGGGGTTCCCACGGCAGCTTTTTGGGACACCACCAGACCTGTATCTCTTGTGCCTGACAGCCTGACAGTCCAAGGCTGGGAACCAGGCTGCTTGCAGCAAACCTTGGACTTGCCAACACCCTTCGTGTATGAGGAAGGTCTTTTGGCTCTCTGCCCTAAAGCAAACCCACCTCCTGCAAAAGGTTCTTACAGAGATGCTCTGGAGCTTCAAGGATGTTGCTGTAAAGGTCCAAAACACACGACCACCGTCCTTTCTGATGCTGGTCTTGCTTTTGGCAGTGTCCTACCAGAGGATCCGAAGCTCCTCTCTCCTCTGGGTGCAGTACTTCCCACCAAGTGGAATTCAATCCAATGGCTTGAATGGCTTGAATTTGGAACAATAAACAGATCTCCTATACCAGAGCTGGGAGTCCCAGGCTGTTGCACAAGGGGACCAGGTTGTAACCAAATGACCCTTCCATCACTTTTCTACCTGTGCCGCTGCTGCAGCCGGCTCTGCAGTGCTGTAATTGCGTTGCCATTCGATTTATAATACGCTGCATTTGGAGGGCAGCTTTATATTCGTTTCTAAATTCTTGCATAGCTCTGAGAAGGGGGAATCGTCACTAACCTTTCCCTTTTGCACATAGTTTTGTTTCTGTCCAGAGTCCTGCATTATGGGACGCTGGTGTGGGATGCTGGTGCTGAGGATGTGGCAGCAGTGAGCCTGTGCCGCACTTCTGGGCAGAGGAGCAGGGTGGGCTCTTACCTGAGCTAATGGGATGCTCGATGCTTTCCCAACACCAGCTCCAGATCACGTAACACCCAATGCAGAGGGATGTTAACAGCTTGGCACTGCTCATCTAACCCCAAGCCTATTAAAATCCCACAGGACTGAGTCTTCCCTGTCCTCCTCTGGCTTCCTCCCCCTCCCTCCCTTTTCCACACCGGGTGTCTGAATAAATCACCTAGGATGTGATCACACAGGAAACTCGCGATTTTTAATTACTTTTTTTTTTTTTAAGTTAGGAAGTGAATTTAGCTCTCCAGGGTTTCAGTCCTGCGCGTTTTAATCACGAGGTTCTCCATCCTTTCTACTCCGTCACTTGTGACATGACGTCTCCTCAGCTGCATAAGCTTTTCCTGTGCTTCTGCCTGCCTGCAGAAACAATAGCTGCTGGAAATGCTCTTCAGGAACCCGGAATGGATGGATATTGCCTGTGGAAAATGCAGATTTGATCTACGTCAGGTCTTTTTGTTGTTATTTTGTTTACCACTTGGTTATCCATTTCCTGGAAAGAAAAGCAACGCCCTTGTTCTTGCAGAATTCGTCACTTCTGATGTGTTACTCGGTGGAAGTAACATGCGCAAAATACTGCATTCCTTTGTACATCTTTTCTTTATTTTCTTTTTCTTTGTCGGTGGGAGCTTAGGGAGTATAATGGGCAGATTAGCAACTGTATTTGTGGAGTAACCCATCTTTGTGCAGGTCTGGCTAGAAACCAATTAAGCTTGTCTTGATCTCTAAATGAGATTTTTGTCGAACGCCTTTACCCCAACCGCCTTTTGCATCCATTAATAGCAGGGTGGGATGAAAATAGCTGAACGTGTAGAGATCGCGTGTTGGATAAATAGAGAGGCGTTGGTTGCGGGGAGGTTCCCCGGGATGCGTGCGAAATGCTGCCTCTTTGTGCGGTTGTTTTGTAGTGCTGGTTCTTGAAATCTGGGATTAGGTGTATTTGGCTGCTGCTGTGCAAAACCTCCGCGGCAGCATGCCCGGCGTGGGGCTGCAGGCAGAGCTGCTGGATAAATAGGGAACGGGACGTGGACTTCATTAATGTGCTGCTCCCCGTCCCTGGGGCAAGACCAGGGTGAGTTGGGGAGCTCCTCCTGACTCTCAGCTGTGGGTCCCCCAAAGTGCCTTGGCCTGAGTATATCCCCCGATATCACTTTGCCTTTTTTAGCCTGGGAAAACTGCAGTGTTCCAGGAGAGCACGTTGTATTGCCAGGCTGGGGGACCCTGCCTGGGTGGTGTTTGCTGCCGCTGAGATGGAAACCGGTCTGGGAACGGTGCTTCAGTGCGGCGTTTTTGAAGAGAACTGACTAAATAAAGATGCCTTTAATAAACCGTGCCTTCGGGGAACCCTTATATCTCTGTCCCAGACCGTTTCTGCGTCAAGATAAGATTGCAGAGCAGCTGGGTTTGTGCTCTGTTTTGGGAGGTGTAGGTGGGGGAAGGGCACTGGGATTTCTTTTAGGGTGCAAACATTCTTTACAATCACCTTTATTGGTAAAGTAACTACAGACAAGCAGTGTGCAGCCTAATATCTTCTTCCTTGGCTTCTCTGTCATGGCCAAACGGTGGGGAGAGTGATCTGAAGGGAAACAGGAAAAGAAAACACCAGGCAAACTGTTCTCCCTTTGTTGGAAAGGATCCTGTTTTCCTCATCCCAGCTATCCTGGCTGCTGCCCACCTCTGCCGCCTCGGCTCTGAGCTGGGAGTGTGGGCTCTGCCAGGGGTGGGTTACAGGGTGTTGGTAGTGAAATTGTGATGTTGTGCTCGTACAAGGATGTAGCTGCTACAGATATGCCATAGGCACACAGGAGACCATCTGCTTGGTCCTCTTCCATAGGTTTATGAATCAGTTTCTCCCTGTGTGCCCCATGCTTTGCTCTCCATCGCCCTGCTGCAATCACAGAATGGTCTGGGTTGGAAGGAAGCTAAAGGGATATGCCGTGGGCAGGGACACCTTCTGCTAGATCAGGTTGCTCAAAGCCCCATCCAGCCTGGCCTTAACAGGGAGGGGGCATCCACACCCACTCCATGCCAGGGTCTCACCATCCTCACCATGAAGGATTTCTCCCTAATACCTACTGTGAAGTTCAAGAGCTCTTAAGTTACTTGTGGAAGTGCTGCTTTTTTTTTTTTTTTATTCCCTTGGTGTAAAACAGTATCATAGAATCGCCTAGGCTGGAAGGGACCTTAGAGATCATTTTAATCCAGCCTCCCTGTTGTGGGCAGGGACACCACCTCGGGACTATGTCAGGCAACACGTGAGAACCGAACGGGAGTCGAACTCGTGACCTTTGGTGTTTCAAGCACCACGCTCAACCCAGTGTACCCAGTAAGAGACGCAGGTCTAAAGAAATCCCATGTTGTGCTGAAGCCACATTGAGGAGGATGATCATCTTGTAGACCTCGACATCTTGTCATGGCCAAACCCAGGCCCTCTCTGTGGGGGGGGGGGGGGCAAATTTGGGTCAACTTGGAAGTCGTGGATCTATAAAGACCTGGATCCAGGTGAGATAAGTGCCTCTAAGGGTTCCATGACAAATGCAAAAGCCTCAGAAAAGTCCAAAACTGGGATGACTGGAAGATGGTTTTGGCGCTTGGGTAGTGGGCTATGGAAAGAGGGGATGGGACGGCACCTCGCTATCTTTAGGGCTGGGCCTGTTTTGCTTTTTGGGATGCCCTTGACTGAAAAGCTGTGTTTTATGAGTTTTATGCTGTGGAGACAGCAAAAGACCCGTTGACAGGGTCTCCTCAGACTTCATCCTGCTGTCATGGGGCTGAGCCAGCGCGGTGCAGTGATCTGATGTGGCGTGGCAGCCGTGCCCTGTGGAGATACCATCTCCTGGGAGGAAAATGTAAAAATAACCACGTCTTTGGCTGCGTCTTTGAGTTGTGCGAGGGTGCAATGAAGGAGATGGGGGATTAAATGTTATTGGTGGAAATTAGGCAGGAAAAGTGAACCTTTTCCTGGGAGGCAGATATAAAGCAAAGGTCCCGAAGGCTGTAAGGGAAACATCCTTGCCTGCCTCCCCTGCTGTTCTGGGGTGCAGGGGACATGCTGGAGCTGGGCTCTGGGGTGATTTGAGGGGATCCCCCTGTTGTCCCCCATCTTCCTCTTCCTCCCTTTGGGCTGATGGAGGTGCAGCACCAGGCAGGTTACAGCACCTCATCCCACGCTGTGGATTTGGGGTCTAGACGGGTGATAGAAACCCTTGACAGACTCTGTCCTGCCCAAGGCTTTGGAAACCTGTTGGACCAACTCTGCCACCTCTTTGCTGTGTATTTTCCTTTTCAGAGCTTTGATGGGGCAGGTCCATTCCTCCTTGGGGGACCACGAAATCACGGAGCTAGGAGGAATAAATCCATGGGAGGCATGGTCGATGGCAGACGGGAGATCCTGGCGTGAGCAGGCTCAGCTAATTTAATCTGCGGTGGACCCGATCTCCTTTGTCTTCCAGTTGAGTTAAATATACCCTTCACGTTGTGGTCATGGAGGCTAACTCCCATTTTGATTATGCAAAGCACGCTAACACAGGATGCAGCTGGCTGCCTCCAAACGGAGCCAGGAGGAGAACGGGATGGGGCATCCCATGACCGAGACCCACGTTGTTCTCTGCTTCTAACCCGTGTCTGGACCACAACCGAGGTGCAGGATGCTCGACATGCAGCTGCTTGGAAATCTCTAGCTCTGGGTTTTCGGCTGATACAGATTTTGGAAGAACAAGATCTTGCAGAATAGCCGCAAGCTTTACATTGTCTGACAGGTTTTAAAGCTTAGTGGCTGTGCTGAGGCTACCTGGGCACGGCTGCTGGCTTCAGGACAGAGAAAAGGGCCTTCTGCATCTTTGCAGAATTCCCAGAGGCAACAGCTCAGGATTTCTGGATGCAAAGGAAGAAAAGCTGCTGATCAGCTCTAGCAGCAATTGGAAGAAGGTTGTAGCCTTGGAAGGCAAAAATTAAATGCTAGTGGGGAATTCTAATGTATTAGTCTAAATACCTGGTAATTTATGTGCCTGGAATTAAGATCAACAGGTTGTGGTTGTGTGTGTGTGTCGGGGGCTGCCTGTTTGCACCCTGGTCTGTCTGTGTCAGAGCTCTGCTGGAGCTGCTGGGTGGGTCTCCACCTGCTTTATCTCACAAGGTTTGTCTTGTGTGACAGCATTTCAGATTCTTTTGCGTTTGACCCCGCGAGAGAAGACCAAAAAGTCACAACAACAGGTTAAAAAGTGCTGCTGCATCTTCTGCAGGGCACCAGCTTCAAAGCTGAGAGTCGCTTTATCTTTTCAGCCTTCTCTATTGCAGGCTTCAAAGTAGCCAAGAAAGCAGTTCATCAGGAGAGCTTTAACAAAATGCAGCTTCAGGGTCTCCAGTATCGGCAACTTCTGAGTTAAATACCCGGTGACAGCCACGCAAGTGGCTTGTGCCAGTATTTGCTGTAGGCTGGCAAACCGCTATTCCACGTTTGCTTATCTACAGTATGTGACCAAGCTTATCCTTGAGGAGCGTGGCTTAACCCCCTTGTCCTCCCGTGTGCTGGCAGTGTGCTGTTCTGTGCCGTTCCGTGCGGTGCCGGGAGGAGCCCGGATGGCCGCAGCCAGGGCTGGAGATGGGGGCTTCCGGGGGAAATGGGTGTTTGCCCTCCCTGGGATGATTGATTGCTTCTGCTATTTAAAACAACAACAAAAAAAAAACCTAAACAAAAACCAACATCACTGCTGGAGAGGGATAATTAAGCTGATTGAAGTGTTTAAGTGAAAGCGTTTCCCTTTAATTTAAAAAAAATACAGTATGTATATATTGTCGTGGTACCTAAAAGAATGAGCCACTGACCTACTTTCTCGTTGATTTGGCTTACGGATGGAGAGAGGAGGCAAATTTTAGATAAAAAATGGGAGGAAACATCTTTATTCTTGGAAGATCAACTCCTTGGCTTCTGTGGCAATGCCTGAGTTTGGTTAGTTTAGAAAAAAATCTTTCCAGGGACAGGGCGGTTTGTGCTTTCCTAGTGTCTCAGGAGTAGAGCGGTGCTCCACCGCGATGCCAGATTTCAGTCCTGAAAGGTGTGAGGTGGGGTGAGAACTAATCTCCCTGCAGCATGGGCTGCTCTGAGCTGCTCTGAAAGCAGAGGTGCTTCCACGAGTACAGCTGGAAGAAGGTTCCCTGGCAGGGATGAAAGCCACGGGGGAGGGTGAAAGCCACAGTGGGTGGTGGCACGTTCTCTGCTTCTTCATCTCCACAGTGTTTGCTGGGCTTGCCTCCAGCCCTGCTGCCTTTCCCCTTTGCCATTTTAAATGCTTTCGAGTGAGTGAAGAGGTGTGTATTTGCTGGCTGTGTATTCCTGTGTGACATCTTCGTGGTTCACTCTTTCATGACGCTGACTTTAAGGGTATATATCTGTGCCTGTTCTGTGTTGCTTTGGCTGCGCACGAGCAGCAGCTGGAGGGAAGCGCGTGGTGCTCAGGGATGCTCACGGGCTCACCCGCCTCATCTGGGAACCTGCTGTGCCACACTGAGAGCACAGAGCTTGTTTAGGACTGCTGAGCAGTAGTACCCAAAGGCTGCTGTGCCTGGCTTCAAAGATACTCGCCATCAGGGTGATTTCTGAGACGGCACAACCAGAAACCGCTTGGACGCGGTAACCAGAGGGATAAGGACCTGAACAGAACAAAGCACCTGTGCCAGCTCACTCTCCCTCTCACCTGCACTGGGAAGGGCTAACAGGGCTTGCAGCCTTCCCAGCTCTGACCTCTGGGCTCCACAGTGTTATTTATTGTGTCCCCAAGAGCTGTGAGCAGTGGTCAGCATCCTCCCTTTCAACCACCTGTGCCCACTGGTGCTGTGCATACCTCGTCTGCTGTGTTGGGGCATTTGCAAACTCTGCAGTGATACAAGTCACCTTTTTTTTTTTTTTTTTTTTTTTTTTTTTTAATTCTCCCTGTGTAAAGGAGCTATTTTCTCCTTACCACCCCCAAATAGCAGAGTGGAGGGAAATGGTCCATCCATGGCAGCGGTTCCTGGTCCAGGAGCGGGAGAGATGCTGCAGAGCCAGGAGCTGTGCCCTGGGACTGGGAGGAGGTGAGGGATGGGGATGCAAAACCCAGTAGTGTTTTATTCTTCAAAGCCAGCCCATGTGGGAATGGTAACCCCTCAATGGCGAGTTAAGTGAATAGATGTGATGAGACATGTTTGTTTATCGAAATACTAATCGGTGCTAGGGGCGACAGGGTGTGTTTTGGGGAATGGGTGAGGCAGCGTGGTGGGAAGTGGGTGACTGCGAGTGATGGGGACCACAAGCACAGTGCACCCCAATAACTTAAGCTCCTCACTACTGCGAGTCCCTGCCTCGGATAGCTACCAGCGATGCGGTACCCTTTGTTAATGTGCAGAGATAATTGTGGTTTTAATATTACTAGTGGGAGAGTTCATGCAAGGCAGGGGCACTCCTAGAAGACCTCCACATGTCCCGTCCTGGAGGCATCCAGGAACATGACTCAGCGTCTTTGCTCGTGGTTTTTTAAAGTAGGTCTCAAATTGGCGCCGCTTCTAAAAACGAGGAGATGGTCTGAAATTGAGGATGCTGGGAAGTGATCCCAGGAGGTGATTTAGAGCTATGGAAAGCTGTGATCAGCTGCGGGGTGGCTGCCGAGCCCACAGTGGAAGGGCAGCATGTGGCCCTGCACTCTTATGTTGCTGAGGCTGCTTTGGCTGATGAGGGTGCGGGAAAGTGCCTCACATGCATAAGTGCTGGGGAAATGCTTCCTGATGGGAAGTATGAGCATTCCTCTCACCTTCTCATCACAAACATACAAAATGCAGGTGTATATTGCTTTGGGTATCCAATGGCTCTTGAGTCCAGCAAAGAGCCCATGTCTAGAAGCCAAAGCTGGATGAATGCTGTTCAGAACAAGGCACAGGTACATATGCTTATTTATTTCTGAGCTGCATTTGACCACTGGAACAAACACTTGCAGAAAATAGCCTTAGCCGTGTCTTAGTATCCTAGGTCCAGACCGCAGGTGACCCTAGGAGGGAGTCTGAAGTTGATGAAAGCATGTTAAGCCATCAGTGTCAAGAGAAGCGGGATAAGATTAATGAGCTGCAACACGTGGGAGTCCCAAATTCCAGGAGAAGTCACTCTTTTGTAGCAGACACTTCTAATGTGGCTTCATGGGGCTGGAGGAGGCCAGTGCAGAAGGGGTCAGCATGGATCTGTGCCACATCTGACCAGACAGACAGTCCCTGTTGGCTTTGCCTGCTGGGGGGCAGAGGTGGGGACTGGATGAGATGAGGCACAGATCTGTGCTCACCTCTTATTGTCCTCCACCAGCCCCACAAAGCCCTCTTAGAACTATCTGCTCTGTAAGAGCAGTTTCTTCTGCGCTGTGGAACTGAAATGATAGTGCTGCAGCATCTCGCTGCCGAGGACAGCCCTCATTTTGTCTTTTTCTGTTGATCTGAATGAAGTAATTTATAAGGACATTTTCCATGAATCAATAAATCCATGCTCGCTGCTGTGCCTGGGAGGTTTAATTTGCTCTAGATACTGCACTGAATATCTGTCCTGAATCGCACCACGAAGTTCTGCTCTTTGGGAGAGGATGAGGATATGGCTGGACCCTCTGGGAACATGCTGCAGGCAGGTCATGGTGCCTGGTCCCTCTTAATTGTGCGCCTCCCAACATGAGCTGGAGAGATCAGAGAGCGTGTAAGCGCACTTAGTTTCTCTAGATGTGTGTGTGGAGCTTGAGGACTTCATCCGTTGTGCCGAGCAATTCTTGATGTTATGGGTCTTGGGGGAGCTGAAGCCAAAAATGAAGGAGCAGAGGGAGTGTTGGCCTTTGGAAGGAGGCCACGGTGCAGCAATCTTGGCTATAGGTAGGTTTCCCCTACTTGTGCGATGTCTTCTGTTGAGAGGAATTGAAAAATTCCTGTTGCACCATGCCACCTCCCCTTCCAAAAGCTGCTTTTGTGAGCAGTTAGAAAGCAATGAGTGTGTGTTTACAAAGCCTGCCGTGGGATCCAGCTGAAAATAAAAGGGCTCAGAAACGCAGCTCTGCTATGCATAAAGTCAAAGGTAATCCCAAGGTCCCCAGTCCTGAGCTTGTTTCGCTTGCTTCATCTGAGCACCGTGGTCTGGCGAGGCTGGAGCTGCCATGGTGGATAGATTCATCTTATTGCCAAAACCTGGGAGGGGACCTTGCTTTCTGCTGTGCACCCTGAGTTTGGGGTACTTCCTGACTTGTTCTTGTGGTAGTTCCTGGCTTGTTCTTGTGGCACAATGGGTGTTTTGGGGACCTCTGAGGTGACGGAGCATGGACTGAGGTCGGCTGTGAGCACCCAGAGCCCAGCACTCCATCCCACTCCAGCTGCCCAGCTGAGCCTCTGGGGACCCCTCCTCTTCTCCTCTAGAGTGACTCTGAGACCATTTTGCATCTCTTGGAGGTCAGAGCTCACACTGAAGAAACCAAAAACGTTCCCAGAGCCAAACCACGCCACGGCGAGCGAGTGTGCGCCTGGTCTCTGCTTCTCATTTCCTTCGTCTCTGCAGAAAGCAGTTGAGCTGCACATGGGATTTCGGTGGGGTGTCCTCTCTTTTGTTCCAATATATTAGAAAAGTCTGTGCATGTATTTATATTTTTTTAAAAAAGTATATATTTTAACATAGCTGTTTGTGAGCTATGCCACTCGAGACTGGTGTAGTTGGGCAAAGGAGGGAGGTTGCTCACAGCAGCCTACCTGTTGTATTGGCAGCTGTGCCATGGTCCTGCTGGTCCAGCACTGCTGGCGCTTGGAAATAACCAGTATTGACAGGGAACAATTCCAAACCTTCTCAAACCTAGCTTAGAAAGGCTCCTTCTGGTGTGAACAGCCTTTGGAGTAAATCTCCTCACACCAATGGAGAGGCCCCATTGGTGTTCTTTGTATCACAGCCTGGCCCAAGCCTTTCCATGTGTGCCTGTCTTGCTTTTTCTGTCCCCATTTTCCTGCACGCTTGCTGCATGTTGGGATAAGAATGATGCAGCTACTGGTGACAGGGCTGGAAGTGGACTTGCTGCTTGCCACGCTGCTGCCCATCCTCTGGACTGGCAAACACAAGGTCAAAGCATCATCGTGCCAACAGCAAACTGGAGCAACCGTATAAAGTTGTCATTTTAAATAATTGCGAGAATGGTTTCTCCTTCCTTTCCTCCCCAGCGCTGTCCCTGTGTTCTTCCCTGGCACCGTGTCCTTCCCCACCCACAACCCCAGGGCTGCCTGGATCTGTTCAGGATTTATGTTAAAAGGGAAACGTTACGTACGTAATTAAAACGTCCTATTGCTGGGTAGAAATGGGATTTGGTGCTTACTGCTGTGACTCTTTCTCATGCGTGAGGGTGAACTGATTGATTACTGAGGTTTTGAGATTAAATATTCCCCTGAGCTCTGCTGGCATTTAATGGGGTGGGGGAGGGCAGAGAGAAGGGGAGGAGGAAAACGATGATTTTCCTCCAAGGCAGGGAGAGTAGGGGAATGTCTGCTGAGCCCATCCCCTTGCCTTGCTCTGCGCGCCGTCTCCTGTAACAGAGGCACCCAACACTGGTGTCAGGGACCACAATAAAGCTGTTGCCTTACTCTGTGTCTGTGGGTGAGCTGCTGGTGGGCTTTGCAGGTTCCTCTCGCCACTAGACAAGCATCCCATCCTGTCCCCGGGGCTCAGCTGCATCCTCACCCCATCACATCCCAGTCTCAACTCCGATCCGTCCAAGGCTGGCAGTGGGGTAGACCTGCTGTCCTCTCCTTTTTCCTTGGGAACACACCTTATTTATTTATTTTCCTTAATTTCCTTTAATCCAGAGAAACCCTCTCTTTTGGGTTTCGATGGGAGGGGAGGAAAAAACCCCAGTGTGCCGCTCCTCCAGCGCGTGGTGGGAGCCTCGCCGTGCCGGCGCAGGTCGGAGACACCCGCCTTCACCTGCTTTTCTTGAAGTCTAATTTTAGCTGAAGGCGACGGGATCCCTCCTGGCTACAGCAGAGGTTTCCTGACAGCCTAAACCTTAAGATACGCTCACGCAAACAAAAACAGCACAGAAGCACTTAGGTTTATTTGGGTGAATTCTTTTTAAAAAGGGTGTGACTCATTTTTGTGAGCAGTCCCTGCACACACTAGCTTTGTTCTGCTGCAGTCGGGTATTTCAGGTCTTCCAAGATTTAATCGGAATAATTGGTTACTGTCTGTTTATACCTTCTGTTTTTGTTGCAGGGTTTCCAAAGGGCGTATTTATCTTCCAGAGTGCTGCCTAAGTGTCGCTTAATCATTAAGCATCTGATTTCCTCCAAGTTATCTGTCATGCTGCTTATGTAAGTAAATAAAAAAAAAAAAAAGGAGGGCGGGAATGGTGGATTCTGCTTGGGGGGGTTTGTAAGGATTTTTCCTGATTATCACGGGTTTAATTGCGAGTTGCCTTTGGTTCCCAGCCCGTCATGCGGTGATCAGAGGACTGCGTGTTTGTATTGGCGCTTAATGACCCAGCCAGTTTAATGAGCTTGCTTTCAGCCAAGCCATCATGTATACCCCACTAAACTGGCAAGAGCTGTGTTACTCCCTGTCATTTCAGGAGGCTGGGAAAAAAAAAAAAGGCTTTACAGAAATAAAGGGCTTTTGCTTTTGCCTATACAGTTACGCCTTTGACTCCTTAACCCAGTGGTATCCCTTATAAAAGTCACAGCTCTGCCTGGAAATAAGTTGCCACTATAAGTTTGCTAGGATTGGAATTTGGGCGTTTTTCAGCCTGTACTTGAGCATTTAGTTTGGGAAGGGGGTCCGGTGATGCACACAATTCCCATCTCTTTAACATGAGAGATGAGAAAGACACAGAAAAACACAGCAGAAGAGGATGAGATGGCTTGAAAGCGCTGCAGTGAGACAGAGGTGGTGCTGAACCCACTCCTGGTTTGTACTCGGTGCCTACATGAATCGTTTGGTGTTATCCCTTCAATACTTGTCACTGAGAGGGCAACTGCTGTGATGGTGGCAGTGTGGGGCTGCATGATTTGCTTTTTTTCCCTTTGGTTTCCCTTTCTTCTCGAGCTGGGATGGTAGAGTTGGGTGCCAGGATTCCAGTTTGTCAGCTACCCTCACTGGCTAATTTATTGTGTCCAGCATGCAAACGCTGGGCGTGAGGGTTTGTAGTGTCTGGTGCATGCTACTTCTGTGGTGGGTTTCGATCCTTTCAAATCCAGAAGCAGCCGTTGCCATCAGCTCCTCTGCTCTCGCCTGTGGTGGAGACCAGAAGTTTTTGAGGTCAGTAACTTTGTGTTAGCCCTTCTCAAGGATTATGGATGTGCAGCAGGGCTTTGTTCTTGTTCCCCAGGAGAAGCTCTTTAGAGGGAAGGGGCCAGGGCAAGGGCAGGGTGGCACCATTGGAATCTGTGGAGCTTTGGTGGCTTTGGTAGACCCAGCAAGATGCGCTTGCGTGGAGGCTAAGGTTGGAGTCTATTTTCTTTCTGCATTTGTTGAGGAGAGTAAAGATGGATGTGGTTGTGGATGTGGTCTGTCTGGACATCAGCAAGGCATTTGACACCGTCTCCCACAGCATCCTCATAGGTAAACTGAGGAAGTGTGGTCTGGATGACCAAGTAGTGAGGTGGGTTGCTAATTGGTTGAAAGGAAGAAGTCAGAGAGTTGTGGTCAATGGGGCAGAGTCCAGTTGGAGGCCTGTGTCTAGTGGGGTCCCTCAGGGGTCGGTGCTGGGGCCAGCACTGTTCAATATATTCATCAATGACCTGGACGAGGGATTAGAGAATGTTGTCAGCAAGTTTGCTGATGATACAAAACTGGGGGGGAGTGGTTGACACACCAGCAGGCTGTGCTGCCATTCAGAGAGACCTGGACAGGCTGGAGGGCTGGGCGGGGAGAAATCTGATGAAATTCAACCAGGGCAAGGGTAGAGTTTTGCACCTGGGAGAGAACAACCCCATGTGCCAGTATAGGCTGGGGACTGCCCTACTGGAGAGAAGTGTAGGAGAAAGGGACCTGGAGGTTCTAGTGGACAGCAGGATGCCCATGAGCCAGCAATGTGCCCTCGTGGCCAAGAAGGCCAATGGCATCCTGGGGTGTATTAGAAGGGGAGTAGCAAGTAGGTCAAGAGAGGTCCTCCTGCCCCTCTACTCTGCCCTGGTGAGGCCACATCTGGAATATTGTGTCCAGTTCTGGGCCCCTCGGTTCAAGAAGGACAGGGAGCTGCTGGAGAGAGTCCAGCGCAGAGCCACAGAGATGGTGAAGGGAGTGGAACATCTCCCTTGTGAGGAAAGTCTGAAGGAGCTGGATCTCTTTAGCTTGGAGAAGAGGAGGCTGAGGGGTGACCTCATTCATGTTTATAAATATGTCAAGGGGGAGTGTCAGGAGGACGGAGCCAAACTCTTCTCAGGGATGTCCACTGACAGGATAAGGGGCGGTGGGTACAAGCTGGAACATAGGAGGTTCCACAAAAACATTAAGAAAAACTTTTTCACTGTGAGGGTGACCGAGCCCTGGCACAGGCTGCCCAGAGAGGTTGTGGAGTCTCCTTCTCTGGAGACATTCAAAACCCGCCTGGACATGTTGCTGTGTGACCTACTGTAGGTGATCCTGCTCTGGCAGGGGGGCTGGACTAGATGATCTTTTGAGGCCCCTTCCAACTCCTGACATTCTGTGAACCACTGCGTTGGTGCATGTGTTGGACTCTTTGCCACAGCAGAGCTGAAGCTGTGCAGGTTTTCCACGTCCTGTCCACCTTACCCAGCTTCTGAGCAACATTTTGGGGAGATGCTGTCAAATCCTCTGTCCGCTCTGGGACTGATGTGGCTGACACAGCCAACAATCGGTTGCTGGTGGCCCTTGCTTTCTTCTCTGGTGTGCATGGCGGTGGGAAAAGTCTGATTTAATGGAAATATTCTTAAGGAAGGCTGTCAACCTGATTTTTTTTCCTTGACATTTACCTAGCTGGAAAGCTGGTGGGTGTTCAGACAAACCTCTCAAAGCACTGGGGATGTGTGATGTGCTGCGTGGTTTTTGCTCCTGCCCAGCATTGCCCGTCTAGCTGCAGCGAGGGATGTCGAAGAGGGTGGCAAATCTCAAATCCCTGTCCTGCTGGGGTGTGCCTGCCCGCATCACTCAGCCTTTCACAGATCTGCTCGGTTTGGGCAGAGGGAGAGGTGGGGAGGAGAGGCAGAGCTGCTGGGAGTTGAAGAGGGTGAAAGCATGGAGGGAGGTGGGCCATGTCATGGAGATGGATGCTGGAAGAAAAAGGAGATGGCATGACTTGTTTGACCAGTGCTTTAGAAGCACTCACTGTGGAGCTACAGTGGGCTTTTAAATAGGTTTGGAGCATGTGAATGCTCCATATTGCTCTTTTCTTCTTTCTGTGACAGGAATTACTAATGTCTCCATGTCTCTGAAGAGTGTAGCCCTATTAGAAGCCCACCTTGGGATGTGGGAGGTGCAGCTTGGAGGCCACATGTTTTCAAAACGCCGTATGCTCCAGACAACTCGTCTGCTGACTTCGCCCCATCTGGCTGCTGTGGACCTCAGCAATCAGGACTGGCCATGGGTCCTGTCTCCCATGGGGGCCACTGCATGCCAGCAGGTTTGGTGCTCACCACATGGCACTGGCTGGTCTGACATGAGCTGACTGGTCTTCACCTCTCTTTGAGCATCCCACTGAGGGCAGAGCTGATACCTCTTTGGCTTTCCTATGTTATTTCAGGGCTGTGTCTTTCTTCTTGCAGCCACCTAAAATACTCCTCCAAGAGCCTGAACAATAATTTTTATTTTATTTTTTTTCCTTTGACTACCTTATTTCCCCAGTTGTCCCTCGGTGCAAGGTCTTTGTGCACTTAGGCATTCTGCTACCTGGGAAAGTGCTTAGTTTTATTTAATTCCTGTGGAAAATGCAGGTGTTTCAAGCTGCTTCGAATTCTTCTTGGGCCCCAGTATAATAGACCCCAGTGACGGAGGATGCCAAAGGCAGACACAAATCCTAAGGATGGGGAAGCAAAGGATGTTTGCGCTCCAGAAAAACTTAATCTCGGTCAAGGATAGAGAATATTCCCCCACAGGAAAGCCGTCCCAGGGGTGTGGGCTGTGTCCCTCCCCACAATCAGACCATGGCCACCGGTTGTCACTGAGGTACCCCAAGGCATGGGGCTGCTTCCCTGCTCTTGCCCTCCACCATGTGCCCACCAGCCACTTCCAGACATGGCGGGGGAAGGTTTGGAAGAAGCACACCCCGTTTTCCTCATAAAACTCCAAACAAGAGGCTTGGCCTGGTTTAGATTTTGAAAATAACTTGCACATTTGGAAGCTAAAGTTTCAGAAGGGCTCCAAATGGGATAATGGCTTTGATCGTGGCAGTCTGAGATCAAGGAAGGACTTTTTAGGTTTGCTGGATCAGCTGGAAAATATATTGTAGTGTCTAGACTTTATCATCCTTGAGCAAGACTTTTTTTTTTTCAACTCTACAAAAGGTCTAATCAAAAGCCCACGTACAGTTGATAGGAGGGCTCCCTCAGAAGGGAGCCTGCTCTGGAGTTTGATTGTGTCCAGAAGCCAGTTGAAAGAGGTGGAGATCAGCTTTGGACTTTGAAGGACCTCTGAGACTCCGCTTTACAGGCGCTGCTGTTTCTGATGAGGTCGTTGGCGTGGGTGAAAGCTGTTGTGTCAGCAAAGGAATGAGGAGGCTGGGAATGGGGACCTGCTGTTTGCCAGACCCCTGGTCCCCAGAGCCATTGGCTCTTGCAGCTGGGACGTCAGTGGTCACGCTTTGGCTGCTCTGGTTGGGCTCAGTAGCTCAGACCACCATCTCCCACAACCGGCTCAGTTTTGGCCGTGTAGTAACTGTAATGTCAGTGTTTGGACAGAACTTCAGCATTTCTTTCTTACTTGTAGAAAATGCATGTTCTTCTCTTTTTGCTTTCTGTAAGGGTTTTTTTTTAAATATTTTTTAATTATTACATGATTTTATTTTATATTTTATTATTTTTCATAATTCCAAAGGGTTAGAGGCAGAGGAGTGATTTCCTAAGGTTCTTGGAGTAAACTCAAAAGCTTGCCTTGAAGGTAAGGACATCTGGCCATGTGCGTTCACTGACTCCCGCTTCCTGAAAGTCAGTGTAGCAGTCGAGCTCCATCACATTAGAAGATGCTCCACTGAGAAAGCAGAGGCAGCTTTCCTTTGAAACACTGTGTTTTCTGCATTTCTTGGGTGTGTTTTGGCAGGTGTATTGTTGGAAAAGTCATTGTCAGCCGCCTCCTCGGCACACTCTGCAATGCACTTGGTGCCACACTCGAATAGCAGCACGGGCTGCAACCATAGCCCGAGGCTTTGCTGGAGTCAGAGCCTAGCTGTGAAAGCTTCAGCTGGAAACTTTGGAAAACATTTGGAAATGTTTTGGAAAACATTTGGATCGAGGATGTCGTAACTTGACGTCAGGTTGTTTTTCTTTGCCTTGTCCTTGAGAGAGGGAATTGCTGTTGGGTTTCTGTTCTTTGTTTCCATCCGTTACTCTTTTAGACATCCTTATTGCCAGGGATGAATCGGAGCAAATGCCAGTGTGTAAACAGTTTGTGGTGTAAAATGGCATTAAAATTGGGCTGGAAGGGATATTGAGAAGTTACGTTGTCCCCAAGGCAGGGTCAGTTGAATCCATGCATTGGGCTGGAAGGTAGTCATGTTTGCTGAAAGTTTTTTTCTCGTAAATTGTCTAAGAAGCAAAGGCAAAAATCTACCAAATAATGCTGTCAGTATGTGTGCGCAAGCCTCCCTCAGTTTATTCAAATCGTTTGCTGAATAAGTGTTGAAAATGAAAGCTGGGTTTGTTCCCAGAACTATTCAAAGTAATATCGCAGAGCAATATTTTCCATCTTGGCATTTGCCAAAATACTGCAACTTTCATGGATGAGATGCATTTACCCATAGTCTGTATTTGACATGGAACCATCCTTGTTTTGCCCCATTTCTGAGTCACCTGCACCCCAGAAACCTCACTAAGATGAAGAGCAGTGTTTTCTTTGTTTCTTGTGAATTAGACCTGACTCTTCAGTTCTCCAGGTGGTCCCTGCTTGACCTGGAGGGGCAGTGACAAAAATCCCCCAGGCACACCCCAACAGGACAGGGTGGTTTGGGATGCTGCAACACCAGCAGGACTTTCAATTAATTTCTCCTGCGTCTTCCTTTGTCCAAGCTTTGTGCGTTGAGCGATGGATTGAAAACACTGTGCACGCAAGAGTCTTAGCTTAATCCTTCCGTCTTTTAAAGGTGCTCCAGTGGGTCTTTTTTCCTTGCTTATAACTTCCCATTTCAGCGATGAAAGGTTCCAGAAGAGGTTCACCTGTAGCTGGCGGGATGCTGATTTGCTCTCCAGCCACCATTGCGTTGGTGTTATCATCCACATAGCCCAGGCAGTGACTGGTTTTCCTTCATCTGGTCCTTTCCCCAGTCAGTTTGTGGAAGGTGATAGCAAAATTCATGAATCTTTGGCCATGTGGCAGGCCGGGCGAGCCCCCCCCCAGCCCATCTGTACATTTAAAGTCAAGATGGCTGGCATTAGCGTTATTGTTTGGCCAAATGTATGCGGAGATATCGCGGCTTAGATTTGTTACAGATGGGTTTCTGAATATAGTCTAAGGCATTCTGCCAGCCAATTTTATATCTGTGTAAAAGTGATTGGCATCCCTATAAATAAGGCTGCTGTGGGGTTATAAATCTAAATATACTTAAATTATTTTTACATCTCAAGCGGGTTGCCATCCCGCGTTATCATAAGCGAACCATGCTCTTCGCATGTGTGTTATCCACAGCTCCAGAAATGCAGCTTCTGAGACTTTGAGATACTTTTTTCCCCTTGGAAATATGTGTGTACCTGTGCCACGATGGGATGAAGGACCTCTTCACTGGGACCTCTTCACAGTCATCATTACCAGTTGCCCTGTCCCAGGGACTGGTGTAGACAGAGCTCCAGAAGTGGTAGTGGCTGCAAATAATGGGAATGCGAACTCTTTCTGTTTTGGCTCACAAATGAATACGACTTTGCTGGGGCATTTAGTACCTGTGGCCAGGTAAACACTATCTGTGTGGCTCCTTCAGTGCTGGGAAGGTCTCCCCCACTAGCATCACCGTTCATATCGTCGAGCCAGGAGTCTTGCAAAGTGGAGACTCGCAAAGTGGGCTGAACTGCCTGAGAAAAAGGGGTCTTTCCACCTTGTTTAACCATCCTTCTTGTTGCTTCGGCTACCGAAGTGAGGAAGGAAGTCCCTCAGATAAGCTTCAGGTACCGCTGGGGGCTGGGGAGGTACGGAGCTGGAGGGAGAGCCCGGCCAGGCACCCACAGAGCCAGGCAGTGACGCCAGTGCTGGTAAATCTGGCTTGGTCTTTGAACAGGCTTATGAAAACACTGTGAGCTGCAATCTCCGGTTTCTTTGGGTTTGTTTTCCTTCTCCTTTCAAAGCATTTGAATATTCATTCAGTAAATGATGAAGCATAGAGCACATGTGCCTGAGAGGCAGAATATCAACCACCCCACTTTCTAAAGTAATACTGTGCATCGTTGAAAGTTAACCTATGATTTTAGCTTAGTTTCCTAATGAAAGGAAGCTTTAAAGTTGGTTTGTCCACGTCTTCCTCTTCCCCTGTCGCTGACGATTCATCAAGTCCATTGGCTGGTTTTGTCCTCTCATCCAAGTTGATTTTCATTTCAAATACGGGAAGCTGATGCAAGTTTTGTCAGAACAGGCATCAGGTTAGGAGGGTGTTGTGGAGGTTTTTTTATTAAGGAAAGGGATACAATGAAAACTCAGCCTGTACTACACACCCGGGAATACACATAAATGTTATGAACATCCAAGCCATAAAGAGTGCTTTAGCTGGATTTGCCACGTTACAAGACACCAGAAAGCCCACACCGCAGGACTCTGCACAGACACGTAGGTGTTGCAGGGGGGAATGTTCACCTGCGTGAATTCTCTGATGTCTAATAAATGTAAGTTCATCCTACAACCTTAGTATAAATGTAGCTTATATTGCTTGGGTTCACAGAGGGAAATCTCTTTGTTAATGTTGGATTTCTGGTGCTGCTTACTCGACCAAGTGTAGTTTCTGTAGCATAGTAGAGTCAGCACAGTCTTGTAGGGTCTTGAGAGGCTGGTAGCAACATTTGCGCGTCTTGACTCTTTGCTGGAGCTGGTTGCAGGTGTGCGTGCCGTTTGCCATTGTGGAGGCAGGGGAGAATGAGCTGTTGGGATTCAGCATCTTGAAGGTGGGAGCTGGGTGATAGTGTTGAAAACCTCACTGTCTTCCATCGCAAGAAAGCTTGGCTTGGAAGACAGAGAGGAGAACCTGTGAAGCCTGAGTGGTGGTTCCCATGTCCATACCTACTTCTGGTGTGCAGTGGCTGAGTTGTAGCTGTACGGTGGAACTAAGAGGTTAGCATTTGGGTTGTGTCCTGGAGGTCCCAGAGTGATGTACGGCTTGAACAAACCTAGAAGTGCAATGAATCACCTGGTTTGGTGCAGGTGAGAGCAGAGATAACCTTGGCCGTGGCATGCGCTGTGCTGTGTGGCTGGTGCCAGCAAGCAGGGAGGTGGTGGCCTCCAGGGATGACATTCCCATGGTCCCTGTGCCCTACTGCAAACCCTGATGCAGTAAGGGATCCCCTTCCTCCCCAAACCAGCAAACAGCTGGTTGGCACATGTTGCCCAGGCTCTGGAGGTCCTGATGTGGGTGCCCAGAGCATCTGTGAGGTAGTCTGGAGGTTATGGTGTGACCACCCGTGCTTGGTGCTGCTGAGAGCTAGCTGCTGGTAGATGGGTCCTCCAAGGGTGTGTGATCCTTGCATCACTTTGTGTCTCATGGAGGTAGGGGGAAGGGGGAGACCCTGACAGACCAGCCACCTACTTCCCTGCAGGCACACGGTGGGGTGGGAACAGGACTCAGCATTCATTGTGTTCTTGATGAGGTGCCAAATGTTTGCATATCTGCCTGACTTTTACTGGTAGATGTCAATTCCACGCCTGGTTTTTGTTCTCTGCTTTCCACCAGAGCTTGAATTCTTTGCAGTGTTGGATTTTTCTTCTCTTTGTCTCTTTCCGCCCCCCCTCCCCACCATTTGATGCCTTAGTGAGAACATAGCTGAAGCACTGGGAACTCAAACTAAACCTGTCTATTACGTGTTACCTGATTAGACGCCACGGTAATAAGCATTTGTATCTAAAGCTAGATTAGGCAGGGAGCAGTCTGGGGCTGGATTTGCATAGCACGCATTCCTTTTCCATATGACGTGTTGGTAAATCTACTGAAAGTGAGCTTATAAAGCGCTGGCGTGCTTCAAGTGCTCCTGTTGATGCATGGGTTGCTCTCCCCACGAGGCACTCAGCTGAGCAAAAAATGCCAGTGATTACCTGGAAGATGCTTTTTCTCCCCTCCTCCTGCTCTCATAGCTCGTGTTGCAGTCAGTGGGGATGGGTAGCTCTTGCCAGCTCTGAAAACCTGCATTAATGAGGTTTTGAAAGTTTTTGTCTGTAGAGGCAGTTGTTTCAGTTATATTCAGTTATCTGTGGCAGTAGCAGAATGAATCTGGAATTTTCAGGTACCTAAATTCAATTTGCAGCTTCTTCAAGCTTTCACTGCAGTGTTGCAGGTCTTCTGCTGGAAAATGCTGCGAAGATTATTATCTAAAAGCCATTTAATTTCCTTCTCTTGTGGGCACTCATGAGATGGTGGATGATCTCAGGGTCGCTCTGTCTCTATTTCATTAGCGTGTGTTTAGGGCACCCAAACTGCAGTGTTAATTTGGAGCAATGGGCTACTGAGGTTAAACACAGAGGAAAATGTTTTTTTTCAAGGTTTAGGGCAGTGGCTAGGCAGCAAACCTGCAGGCACTCCATTATGGGAAGGGGTTTGAGGTGGAGGATTTTGTATGTTGGAGATTCTGGATGTTCTTGTTTGGTTGTAGGGAGGGTTTGAGATGGATGTGCTTGTGCTAAGAGCTAAGCAGAAACCAGCCTTATCCAGCCTGTTCTCGTGGCAACCTCTGTCTGGTGACAAAGCAGTGGTACCTTTGGGTATCTCAGCAGAGATGCTCTGATGTTGTTGCAGCCCCTGAGCCAGTAACTTGGCTTTTTTGATGTCAGGGCTCTGCTTAGCCACTTCAGGAACCCAATGGATGTGGCTTGCTCAGCTTGAAGCCTTTGCTTGGCTGGCTTGTGACCCTGGTAGCATGGGCATGAGGAAGCGCCAGCTGAGGAACAGGGCTCAGCTCACTGGGTTTCAAGCTCGATTAGGCCTGGTGGGCGCCACTTCGTCATCAGTGGTGTTGTCCAGGCCGTGCTGAAAGATCTGATGAGCTGGTTAATGGGGAGCTGGAGCCCTGAGAGGCTCCTATCGACAACCTCAGTCGCCACCTCTGCTGCTAGAAGTGTTACAACTTCAAAGCTGCGGAGGGAATGGGGTTGTGTTCTAGGGTGCTGGGGCACACTTTCTCACTGGAGAGCTGGGCAGACCTGATGTCAGTCAAGTACGTCGCCTGGAAGCCAGGAAAGGAGGTCGTCTATAAAGGAAGTTCACAAAGGTGCTGATCACCAGCAGTACCATGAAACCTTGCTGAGGTGACAGGTGTGAAGACCTCTGCAAGACCCTGCCACCACCAGGACTCAGGAACCCTCAAAGACGTGAAGTTCTCCGTTGCTTTGGATTCTGAGTAAACTGGACTGGTGTCAATGGGGAGAAGTACTTTCACTTTGCTTGTCAGAGCAACCCCAAGCAAGAAGTCATCTGCAAGGAGTTGTGAGCTTCGAAAGGGCCAAAAGCCTTGAAGACTGGTTTTCGAAGACTCAGGAAAGTGAGCAAAGTGGTGGAGTTGAACCATGGAGCATCCCTGCAGAGAGAGCAGTGGGCGTGCAGGAGGGAGCTGGAGGATGGAAGAGGCCAGAGCATGGTGCTGCACCCCAACAGAAATGAGTGGCGTTGAGGCTTTCTGAGCCCGTGTTGTGCCTGTGGTGGCTGCTGGGGAGGTACATCTGTGCTTGTGAGTGTGTCTGGAGTGTGGCTAGTCCCAGATGTATGAACACCCAGATCGCCTTTCTGCAGCAGATGAGATTAAATTAAAAAATTTCAAACACATTTATCTTCTCTAAGGGTGTCTGAGCTTCTCGGATCCCCGTGGGTCACTTTTTCAAGCAGTTCTTAGCAACTGTGAAGCTGTTGTGTTTTTTTTTCTTCTTTAATGAAAAGGAAGATCATTGTATAAATATCTACAGGGATGGGAAGCTTGTATTGCAATTTGTGGTGGGTGCAGTGTGAAAACTTGAAAAGAAGAGAAAACCACTTCTGTATCTAGCCCTGGCAGGAGGGTGGCTGCTGTCACTGTGATATTGCACCTTTGAGGGGAGTTTCCTCATTTGAAATATTTGCTCCGGTGCAGTGGAGAGGCTCATTTTTTAAGCAGCATATAGAGAAGGAGGCAGGCAGGATGCCTGAAGGATTAGAGATGCTCCAGATGCCCTGTTTGGACTTCAAAGTGCCTGGGGAAAACCAGATCTGGTTAAATCAATGCACGAAAGAAAAAAAAAAAAAACCCTGTGCGTGTAGTCACTGTGTTTATATTTGGTTTGTATTGATGCTGCTGGTGCTGATACTTTCCTGGATTAAGCATTAAAATAGCCTCTATTGATTTTTAAATGCATCCCCTTGGGATCTCCACCGGATGGGTATTCACTTCTGGATGCTCCTGCTGGGAAGGAGGGACCTTCCTTCGGTCCATCCCTGGCAGTGATGGGTCAGCCGACTTTGGAGTGAGCCCTTCCTTGCTGCCTGCCATTGGTGAGAGCCAGGGTAGTTAGGCAATTAAAATACTGTTTTTCCATTGAGACGGGTCCTCTGAATTGGAAGTGGTGGGTTTGAGCTGCTCTTCTGGAAAACCCAAGTCCCTCTGTATTGTGGCATGAGGTGCTGCGCCTCCGTCCTGGTCAAAGCAGGGCTTTTATCGTAGGCTACGTCATGTTGCATCCACATAAAAAAATAAATACAATCAAGCCTTCCAATTAGTCTTGTTTGCTGCTCCCGTCTGCTTTTCTTTATTGTGTTTAAATGCAAACAGTCTTTTAGTGCGCTGGGATAAAAATCATGGCTTTTTCGCAGGCTGGTTGGGAGCAGGCGTTGGAGCTGTTGGCATCGCGTTGTGCCTGATGCGAGCTCACATATATTGTTTTTCAGCATTCGTCTGCTGAAGCACAGGAAGGGATTAGTGTTGTACTGGAAGGAAAGTGGCCGATGGGCCAATTCTGCCTTCAGACATATTTGTCAAGGAATTCTCAGCCCCAGATTCGCACTTTAGGGAGAAAAATCACTCTGGATTAACATCAGGATTTAAAGATCTTTAAAGGGAAATCAGCATTGCAGATGGGTAGGCTAGCTGAGAGATCTGACAGTTGTGTTTTGTTTGCTTTGGGCACTGTCTGGACTACACGTTTAATGATATCTTGAAGTTTAATGATATCTACCCATCAGGGTCCCTGTTAGGAAGGACTCCTATTTATAGCAGCCTCCACCCAGTTTCCATTTTGAAAGAGGAAAAAAAGCAGCTTGATACACACCAGTAGGTTCACCTTCAGCATGGATAATCCTAAAAATCTCCAAACACAACCCAAAACTAGCCAGTCAGGACTTATCCAGTAGCTCCCTGTTGCCTTACTGAGCTGCTGGCCCCACGGCAGACGTTGCTGTGCTGCTGGACTGGAAGCATCTGCTGCTGAGCAACTTGGAAACTCCAGTTTACGAAGCCAAATTAATTAAGAGACTTTAAGAGAGGAAAAACCTGCCTTCCCCCCCACCAGTTTTACACTTGGAGAACCTACCTCACCCCGGGGATTACTGGTGAAATGGGGAGCAGTGAATTGGAAAGCTCAGCAGTGAGGCTTTGCATATGATAAAGCAAAGTCACAGCCCAAATATTCATTGAAGGAGCAGGGCTTGAGGCTGGGGAGGGGGAAGAAAAAAAAGGGGAATTAAAATAAAGGAAGGTTTTTATTGAACTATTGTTCTCCAGGAAAAGGCTAATTGGCAAACAAATATCCTCCTCCAGTGGGAAATGCAGCTCCTCTCTCCCTGCTTGCCAGGCTGTTTTATTGACAAAAGCTTTGCACGGTCAAAGGCAGTAGTCAGAGCGAGGAGCGGCTTTGGAAATGAAGCGACTTAAATCCACGTCCTTCCTGATGGAGAGGGAAGTACTGAGAGGGGAGGTCTCCTTCCAGTGGCCGGGCTGGGAGGTGGTCCTGGCATCTGACATCTGGGGAGGTTTCTGATCACCGAAGCTGTTCTTCCTGGCTAATTATATGTGACTTGTGATGTGCTGAGGTCAGATTCACAGCTCAGTGTTACCAGCTTCCTGGAGGTGCTTTGTGAGTGTTTTCCCCCAGCTGAGGCCAAAACCAGTGAGGGAGATGGAGTGGGGCTGAATATGAGTTTGTGCTTGTGCCAGGATGGAGGAGAATGCTTGCCCTGGGATGCTCGACAGGGCTGTAGCAGCCCCCAGAGCTGCCCAGGGGGGTTTTGCATCCTCCTCTTGGCTGTTTTGGCCTTGAGGGTTTCTTCTCGGTGAGGGTGACGGAACACTGGCACAGGCTGCCCAGAGAGGTTGTGGAGTCTCCTTCTCTGGAGACATTCAAGACCTGCCTGGACACGTTCCTATGTAGCATAATCTAGGCTTTCCTGCTCTGGCAGGGGGATTGGACTTGATGACCTTTCGAGGTCCCTTCCAATCCCTAACATTCTGTGATTCTGTGGTGGCTAAGTCTTGGCAACACCCAGCCGGGCACCCGCAAAGACTCTCTGTGAGACCAGGTTCAAATGGCGAAGGAGAGCTTTTGTGAGGGTCTTCTCTGCAAGGCTGCAGGCTTTCAGGAGAGCCCTGGGCCGGGGCTAATCCCTCCCTGCGCCTGACCTCGGCTCTGAAAGGGCTGTCTCTGCCCCTTTGAGCCCCACCACAATGCAGGACTGGCAGCTGCTGCCCCGAAACAAGAGCGGGGTGAGGCGAGCACTGGGAGGGATGGCCCCTTGTGTCGCCTTTCCTTTCTGTTGAGGTTTTCTGTGCTGCCTTTTGAAGCCAAGCCGGGGCACGAGGAGAGCAGGGGGATGCTCTAGCATCCTTCTTGGAGAGCCCCTCCTGCCCCCACCTCTGCCTTCCTGGGATGTCTCTTGGGTTTAACCCACCTTTGACGAGTGTTGTGCCTGGGTTTCAGGATGCAAATCATTTGAGGGAGGAATATGTGACTTGAGAACTATTCCTCTCACCACCAACCCACTCTGCTTTTAGGTTTCATTCTGCAAAAGAAAGCCTGCAAATCCAACCGGCTGCTGGAAAAAAGGCACATGTGCGTTGCTAGAATTGGGTCGTTTAACACCCTAGCGAGTATTAAATATATATATATTTATACAGGTTCCCAAACTGGGTCTTGTCTCTGCTTCCACTCTTGTTGTCCTTGTTCCTGAAATAAATGGCATTTGCCCGAGCTGGTCTGCTGGAGCTCCTGTAAGAAGTGGTCTGTGGTGGTTTAGAGGATCTGGTGCCAGCACTCAGCTCATCACCAATTAACTTTGCCCTTTTAGTGGAGAACTCGTGACCACCTTTGGTGTCACTGTGCTGCTCCCCATCCAGCTGACTGGGAAACTTCCAGCAGTGTTCATTTTTTAAACCCCAAAAACTAAACAAAGTTTTGCTCAGGAAGCATCTTCCCTGGGTGAATTCATCTGTGCGCTGAGCTCTGCTGGTCTCTGCAGCTGCAGTGGGGTAATTGGCTGTTTGGGGACCCCGAAGGCAGCTCCTGATGCAGAGAGTAGATGCTGCCGGCCCTCAGCATCTTGACCCCAAGCACATGTCCGTGCCCTGGGACAGATGTGATCCTGTCACACACCAACAATCACCTCCTCTGGATTTTTGCTGGCTTGCCAAACCGAACGGTGCTGTTCCGAGGATTGATTTTAGTTGGAGGGCACTGAGACAGATCTCCTCTCACCCTGCTGTGCACCACGCTCTTCCCCCCGAAAACTGGATTGCAGAGTCAACAGCGCGTGTGCTTCCCTTGGCAGGGAGCGAGCTCGCGCGCTGGAGAGGCGACTCCCAAGCTGAGCTGTGATATTCTTGCAATGCGATGGAGGTGCTTGCTCTTTCTCCTAGGTAGCAGCATCAGCACCTTCAGGTAGGAGAGCCCCATGCAGATACATGCAAAAAAAAAGACAAAAACCCTATCCCAGCACTTTTTATTGCTTGTGGTAGGCGTAAATTTTGTTTAGGTGCCTTTCTCTTGTGTGTTACAGATTTGCGAAACTGGGTTTTCCCCCCAGCAATGAATGTATAAGTGTTTACTGGCTCTGTGAATAAACTGGTTTGATTTTTCTTACTGAATTTCACCACTGAGCCCCTGAAACACATCTGCCCTCGAGCATCGTCACATGCCTTCTTATGAGACAGGAGGCCCAGATGTACTCTTCAGGTTGTGACAAATGCCACAGTAAAAGGAAAGAATACAAAGAGGAGGTGACACATTTTAGGCGAGTGCTGAGTTTTTCACAGTGTTGGCAGACGGGGCTTTCCAGGAACGAGCTGAGAGCCTGCGACTGCAGCCAGCTCCTGCCAGAACCCTTTGGGTACCGGGCAGCCTGAGCAAGATTTGGAGGTGCAAAACCCTCTTTGTTGGGTTTGCGGAGCATAACACAATTTCTGGGAAGGGGGAGGAGGATCTAGGGGAATTCAGGATTTGGCAGATGTATTTATAAATCCATGAAACCCAAGTCTTTGAGATTTGCTTACGCTGAGAATTACGGCTCTTGTGATTTAGTGATGAGTCAGGCTCCTCCTGGCAGCTGATTGTCCTGCGGCATCGCAGGAAGGGTCCTGTCCCCATCCCCTTTCACAGCTGCTGTTCCACTAAACACAAACATCCCCTGCCTGTGCCTGAAAACAGCTTTAGGCCGGACAAAGGGGGTTTTGGAAGTTGGGGGAGCCTTTGGCCAAAAAGTCATCCTAGTGCTGGTGATGGGCTCAGGTCATCCAGGTTTCTGCGTTGGAGAGAAAATAGCTCCTGCTTACGGGAAGGCAATCCTGTCTCTGAGCTTGTTGTCTGCACAAGGGCTCAATTTCAAAACTTTTATTTTAAAAATTAAATAATACTTGGATCCCCCTCATTGAAAAGTGTTTCTTTGTACTGGCTTTGGCACAAACATGAAACAGAGCAGCACTTCTTGCTCTTGAGGGATGAGCCCAAATGCTGCTGCCTGATCAGATGGGCAGAGTAACTGAACCCAAGAAGAAGTCAACTTAGTGAGCAGAGCCAAGGAGGGTGCCGGCTGTCCGGGGTCCCTAAGGTGAAAAATCAGAATATGTCTGGTGAAGGCTTTGCTGCTTCTCAGGGGACACCTCAATCACACAGCTGGTCTGAAAAATGCTGTGGGAGCAGCCAGGTTTTATTGCTGTGGAGGTCTGGATGTGTCTTACAGCAGGAGGAAAATCATCTAAAATTGTTTAAAAAAAAATGATGCAGTGGGTTTGACGTGGACCCTGGCCCTGTGCTGGGTGTTAGATGCTTTGGGAGAAGCACGGAGGGAGGGTGCACCATTGCACAACAGTGAGATGGGACAGGCACAGGGTGCAATGTGTAGGATGCCGAATTTCTGCCTTCTACACACAAATGTGGTCCGGGACACCTGGCTCTAGCACTCGCTGAGCACGATAGCGTCTTCCAAAACTGCCCGCTGAGGCCCAGCACCTCCTTGCCACCACTAATCAAGTTGGTCACTTTACAGCGATGGAAAAGATTAAGAAAATTTCCATCAGTCGGGAGCATCCCAGGTTCACCGAAACTCTGCAGGGTGAGGGAAGGCGAAGCCTGGCGTGGCCCAAGATGCCGAAATCGATCGGGACCCGGCGAAGACAGTCAGTGAACATTCCTGCACTTGCACAAAAAGAGTCTCCCCTTGTGCAATGCACTGAAATAAGGCTCTCCGTTGTGAAAGAGCTCGCTCAGAATCTTACATCCTTGTTTTGGGAGGGGATGGGAGAGGAGCCAGAAAAACAACACGCTAATATTCATATTTGAGGATTTAGCTCCTAGCTTCTGAGCGGGTTTGGAGGCGGGTGTGAAGGGGAGCGTGCACACTCCTTTGCATGTGTTTGTACCCTTGCTGGGTATTTTTAGGCTGCAGACCGCAAGGCTGCAATACGGGTGCTGGCTTTAAACCAGCTTGTCGGGGCATCGGTCACAGACAGGCTTTGGCAGCGTGTTGCTAATTTAGTTTGCCGAGGAGGCTGTTGAATATGCAAGCGGTAATTGCTGCTCTCCTTTCCTTAAAGCAAAGGCGGAAGAGACACCGGGGTCCAATTTTCTCCTAATGACTGATTTCATTTAAGCACTGCTCAGGGCGATGTAGGCTTGGTGCTTTTTTTTATTTTTAGGACTGGTGAAAACAACAAAACTGGTCTCTCTGTGCATCGCTGAGCTACAGCCCTTGGCCTCTGTCCTGCGTGGGGACCCTGGTTGATTCTGGTGACACACGTGGGCTAAGCTCCTTCTCTTCCTTCTCTCCCTGACCGTTCAGTCTGAGCTCATCACAAACACATTTCCACCCTTGTTTCTGTGAAAGCAAAGTTGTTTGGGAATGATTCAGCCCCATCAGCCTTTCCTTGGGATTTGGGGTTTGGCTAGAAGTTCCCTCAATGACCCTTCCCATCCTATCTTCCCTGGCTCTGTATATACAGGGGCAATTAAACTTAATTTATTCTGGCCTGCTCAATAGTGAAGGCCAGAAGGCACTGTTAGATCACAATCTGACTTAAATTTATTGATCTAATTAGTGCTCAAAGGTATAAATGGGAGGTGGGAGCACAGCACTCGACACGTCATACTGCATGGAACAGGTCCCTTCTGCTCTCCTTAACACAAGCCTCCAGGTTGCCAGGGGCTGTCAGTTTTTCTCCATGAGTAACCAATTTCTGTAGGATTTGCAGGGAAGGAGAAGGCTGCGTAGCTGGACTTTGTTCTGACAGTGCAGGCTGTGCTGTCTGGAGCTCCCGAGGACCTGCCAGGGAGCCGTGTTTTGATTTTCATCTATCATGTCAATGAATATTCCATCAGCCTTCTGAAGGTTTTTGCCTGGTAGCTAACATATTCTCTCTCTAACCTTTTTTAGCCTTGGTTGCTAATAACCTACACTGCACTCAGCCTACACTGTAGGATAGTTTGGTTTTTTCTAATTGTTTATAGATGAAAACGAGGAACCTCAATAGCTCCAGAGCTAGAATCAGCTCAAAAATACTTTGTCTTGGTTGCTACATGACTGTCTACTTTAAAACTCAAAATAAAATCTTGCTTTTTTATCTGTCATTCAAACTCCTCGTAAAACATCGGCAGGAGTGTGCATCTTTGAAGAGCAGGTGTTGTTCTGATGAAAGCTTTCTGTACGTTTTTGCAAGCCCAAGCCAGAGCTTGTAGATGTAGCAGCAGACTTCAAGGACGAGGTTGACGTGGTGTTGAAAAGGGAATGGAAAATGTGCCGTGGAAAAGAATGGGTCCATTTGCTCTGGACCAGCTGCTGGAGCAGGATCAGGCCCTGCTGTGGGCATGGCGTGGCCATACCTATGGGCTGGGAATGACCAAGTAGCCAAATTTTGCACAGCTGAGGACATGCAGGTTCGGACCAAGCTCCCGTGCCAGGCACGAAGCGCTGGGCAGCCACCAGCATCTCCCTCTGCACCCTGCTCCTTGTGAGTCTTTAAAACCCAAACCTGCAATGTTTTCCTGCATTGGAGGAGACAGAGGTTTGTGTGCCTTTGGGTTTTCGTTTCCCTCCCTCCTTGAGGAAAAAACTCCCCAGCAGGTCCCAGAGCCCTCCTAACACTGAAGGGATGCCAGCAGGCTGCTAATGGATTTGCTGCGGCGCTGGCTGCCGAGGAGCGGCGATGAGAGAAATTTCATGGCAGCTGAAATTCCTCCAGTGGCTGCATTTTTTTACATGCGAGATGCTAAATGTGAAATGAGATTTAGGGCTCTTTGGGAAGAGGGCCCCTCCGGACTGGGCACAGAGCAGTTGCACAGCCTGGGATTATTCCCCGTGAAGACCCAGTAACCGTTTCCCATCGTTCATGGTTCAGCAGATAATTGCACCGTGTGCTAAAAATACACGATCGAAGACAATTTCAGGGGTCAGATCTTCCATTAAAGTAACGTGGGTAGAGCATGAATTTTCTGCAAGGTCCCTATTTTGGGAGGGCGGTGTTTGCCGTGCAAGGGAGTTGCACGCTCTGACTCAAGGTCTGTCCCCAACCTGCCTCCAACACTGTCTCTCCCTGGGGCACGGCAGCTGTTTATTTGGGCAAATAAATCCGTAACTGGTGGGGAATGGCTGGCTCCATGGAGATCAGACACTCCTCTCCAACTGCTGACCTTTTTTTCTCAAATCTCTTCATAGCTTTCTTAATAAGTCTGAGTCATCCATATTTCAACCTTCTGCATTAACCTTGGCTGTTTGTCCTGTCTCTTAACATCTCGGCGCCTTATTTTGCAGAGATGAAATGTGTGGGTGTGTGGCTTTGGAAGACAAATGTTTAGGCCTTTTAAAAATTCTCTAGCTTGCTGGTTGATTTTTTCTCAAAAGGGTGTTCCTCTGCCGTTCTCCTCCCTCATAGGTGGCTCTCCTTTTGTATCATTGACTTGACGGTCCTAATTTTGGGGTAATATTTGCTTGGTTCTTGCTGTTATCAGTTGGGCAATGCACGTGTCTCTTGCTCTGAGCTTTGCTCCCAACTTGAGAAATCAGCAAAACCCAAGTGGCCAGCGTGAGCGATGCCCTACGTAAGCACTGTGTAGGAAAGTCTGAGCTACCGGCACCGTGTGATTTTTATCAGCTGAAATCGCGTCTTGTAAATATTTACTGGAATTTCAAGTGGGGTTTATCTAATTAAAGCCAAGTAAAACTTTCCGTGAAAAAAAGCTGCCCAACCGGTGGTTGCCAGTAGATGTTTAGGGACACATTTAAGAGCTGAGGGGAGAATATAGGATATTTTCTCAGCTCTGCTGCTCTCTGGGGCTCAGGACATCCTGAGCCACATGAGGTTTTCAAGCACTAAGTCACCCGTGTTGGGGACCTGGGGACCCTGAGCACATCCAGCTGTTCTTGGTAGCAGCCTCCCAAATTTACCGTACCTCTTGCCAGCCTGAGATGAGGGCTGGCCAGGCTGCCACGGCACAGGGAGGTTGGTGGGGATTTGCTGATATTTGCAGCAGTGGTGGGGGTCCAGGACCCCTCTCCCCGCGGGGCCAGTGGCGTGTCCTCCCGCTGCTGCCAGCTGCAGCACAAGGCAAAGCAAACGCATCTTTTTAATTCACGTGGTCGTCAAGGTTGCCAGGGCCGTAAACGTCAAATCTGAGCAGAAATATTTGGCACGTAAACCGTCTCCGCTCTTCCCCTCCGCACCGAGCGTGTGGGTGGCTTTGATTCCTCCTCCACTCGGCGGGACGGGACGGCTGCTCGAGCCTCCTCTCTTCTCTTCCCCTCAGGATCTAGTGCACAGGAGGGAGGGACGCAGAGGATTTTGGCCATGGCCCCAAGGAAGAGGAGCAGTCGGGGGATCTCCTTCATCTTCTGCTGCTTTCGCAGCAGCGACCACCCTGAGATCACGTACCGGCTGCGCAATGACAGCAGCTTCGCCCTGCAGACCATGGAGCCCGCGCTGCCCATGCCACCAGTGGAGGAGCTGGACGTCATGTTCACCGAGCTGGTGGTAAGTAGGATGCTTTTTATTTTTCTTTTTTTTTGTTTCCCTCTTTCTAGTCATCCTCAGGCTTGGTTTTGAGTTTTCAGGCAAGCTCTGATGTGAAAGCAGCATGAGGGGCTGCTGTTGGGAGCAGTTCTGCACTGAACCTTGAGCTCTGCTCCTCTCTGAATTCTTGCCAGTTTGGATGGTTTCTCTTTCTCATTATGAAGCCTTGATTTCTTAGACCAGGGCTTGGGGGGATAGTTTGACTTCATGCACCTCAGGGGTGATGCAGGAGTGTCTAAGCCAGTCAAGCAGGTTGTCCCCTGTAGGAACAAAGTGACTTTACTTGCTGGACACTCTGCTTCACAAAAATGCTTGATTTTGGGCTAAACTGAGATTTGAAGAGTCAGGGTGTTGTTTCTCTGTTCCTCAGTATCAAAAATCTGAAAGGCACAGAACAAAAAAGTCAGCCAAAACCCAGGTTTCATTTCTTCTAAGCAAAAACATTCTAGTGTGGCTTGTCAGAGGGACCCAAAATGCTCTATTTGGAGTTGATTCAGCAATAAAATGGGATTTCTCCACCGTGCTTTGACACTTAGAAGGATCTGGGAGTCGTGACGCCAGTCAGTCACACCTCATGGTACAGTGCCTCCCGTTAGGCAGCATGGTTTGTGATTCTGTGAGGCAGGCCGCTTGGTAGAGGAGAGCTCCAGGCTGCATTACAAGAACTGGTTTTTCCCCAGACATCCTTCTTCATGGGTGGGATGAGAAGGCAGAATGGGATACCCAACACAGCATGGTAGGGATAAGACACCCCTGCAGTAAGTCCTCTTCTTGCAAAGAATTGAAACGCTGCCAGTCAGATTCAGTTTGTTCAGATGGAGTGACTGCCTCTGTTCCACTGTTTTCTCCACTGATAACTTGGCCAAATCAGACTTTCGTGGGGAAATTCTTTCCCATGGAAAGCTCTCCCCGTGTCCTAGCTGCTAGATGGTGTAAGGGCTTGTTGTGCTGCAGCTCAGCGTTGCTGACCAGGCTGACGGTGGGCTTCTATGGAACCTCACACCTCGACTCAGCCTGGGATTTTCAAAGTATCTCCCCCAAATTCAGCCAGATGCTTCGTGCAGGATTTGCTGCAGGGATCCTGCCTTGGGAATCCGGTGTGCATGCAGTGAGGCAGAAGCCCAGCAGTGCTCGCAGGGACCAGTCAAACCTGGAGCATGCCCTGGTGTGGTCCTACTGCTCTCCATCCCTTGCTCCGTGCTGCCTAGATTTTGGGTTTTTTCCCCCAGCCAAGGGTGTGAATAAGGCTCAGAGGCAGCTGCTGCTCCACGGCATGCCAGCAGCAGGAGCCATGCTGGCTCCCCAGGGATTGAAGTAATTCTGGGAGAGGGGGAAGCGAGTGCCCACTACGCTCCCGTGCAAGCAGCTACAATCCCCTGGCTCCCCCAAAAAACCATCAGGCGGATCTCAAGCCAAGCCAGCACCGTGCGGGAGGGAGGGGGAAGCCAAGCTCTGCCCCGTGGGTGCAAGAGGGCAGATTTGCGTTTGGGGGGCAGCAAAGATGCAGTTCCCCCCCCCCCCCGCCTCCTCCATTACAGCAGCTCATTCTTGCACTCAGTAACCTGTTGGTGTTGGGTTTTAAATTTCAGCATTAGTTAAATGGTTTGGAAAGTGTCCCACTGTTTCTGTATAAACCCACTGTGTAACATTTGGAAGAGAGACAGAGAAAGCACTTGGAGGCTCAGGGCTGATTTTTATGCCTGCGGGAGCCTGATGCCACCTGGCCTGACACGCTTGACCATCCAGGGTGGGATGGCTTGTGCTCTCTCTGTGGGACCAGGGCTTCCTCCAAAGTCCTCGGTTGCCTCGGTCGATTGAGTTGAGGGAAGTCACAGGGCTCGGAGGGGATCTGGAGGCTTTGCCAGCTCGGTCTGGTCCTTGGCCAACTGTTCTCTTGCAGCTTAATAGTGACTTTTCTGCCCCATTGGTTCCCATTAGGGACTTGGGAGTGGCAGGGATGGAAGATTTCAGGCCTGAAATGGATGATATCTTTGGGGACATTGCAACAGGGGGTTTAGTCGCCAGGGTCCACAATCCTCCCACAGAAACCAATAATCAGGCAGTGTCCCTGCGCTGCAGATCCCAACCTGCTGCTTACATCAAGGGGTGAAACCTCTTTGTTTCTGGAGCCATTCCACAAAATATTCTTTGGGCTTCGGGTATTTATAAGCGTGCCTGTTCATCTGAGTCAGGAAACATCCACAGCGTGAGAAATCAGTGACTGTCCCACGCCAGCAGCAAAGGACCAGGGCCTGAGGTGCAGAGGGACTTGGAGCAGCTGACTCCAAGTTCGGCTAAAGGCTCGACCTGCATTCCCAGTGTCTGTTGTATGGCCTGCTATGTGTTAGATGGACAGTTTGGATTTTGACTAGAATGGTTCAGTAGAGTACTTAAATAGTTAGGGTTTTCTTCTGTGACTGTGCAAGTGTTTCTAAGGAAAAATAACAGGAAACAGGGTGTTGGGTTTGTTTGTTTTTTGTTGTTTTTTTTTTCCTGGGCACAAACAGGAGCAGTTAGCTGTGAGAAATGCATGATTTCCAATGCAGGGACGATGTGCCCTGTCCCAGCCTGTGGTACGCGGCAGGCAATGGCTTTTCCCTGGTGCAGGGCAGATGCAGATGTTGTTGCTGTGATCGGTGACTGATCACTGCTTCCTCTCAGAGGAACCTTTTCCCTTTCCCTTCCTTTCCCCCTGCCTGGACTGAATGGGTTTTCATCGTGGTATTGTTGGGATGTCGCTCAAGCAGGCACCGGCCCCGTCTGAAAGGCTTTTCTTTGTCCGCTGTCCTGCCGGGGCTCTGGCCAGGCTCAACCACCCAGGGAGGAGCAGGTGCTGGCAGGGAGGTGCAGACAAAAGCAGGGTATTTCAGGAAGATGTACTAATTTGCAGCTCCCTTGACTGGGACAAGGCTTCAAAATTTCCTTCTCTTTGCGTTGACTTCGATGCGTCCCACCCTCTCAGGTCAGTGGTGTTTGCTTCCTGGGACTTGAGCAGCAGTGTGGTACCCGCCAGACATCTATCAGATTTAAGGAGTTTCAGGAGCCATCAATTCCCCCATATGACACATCAGGAGAATCGCTGTGTCGTCGTGCTGCTCAGCCCCGGCAAGGGGGAATATCTGGGGCTGCGCGAGCTGCCTGCGAACCAAGAGAACAAAGCTGTGCCATCTGCCACAGCTTCTTTCAAGAGGCTCCTGCGTATCCAGGCTAACAATACAGCATTTCTTCAAAGGCTGAAATCTCGCTTGCACGCTCGGAGAAAGCACTTGCAAAGCTCCACATAATGGTGCCATATGGTGGATCTTGCCATAACAATCCTCTCTATTTTCTGCCAGCAACTAGACTTTCCACCAGATGGGTAAATGACTGATGTCCTTTATATCTGCTTAACACTCCTTGTCACTCCAAGGTTTGTAATGAAACGCTCTGTGTGTGGTGCTGTGCATCGGCCCTGCGGGACATGCACCGAGTGGGGGCGGTTGGAGCCACAGGGGGGTTGAATAGCTTGGTCCAGAGAGGGCAATGGGAGCACCGGTACGACTCAAGACCCCTCACAGGCTTTCTTCCCACTGGGGCAGGTCACATCGGTGTCCCCATCCCAGCAGTACGACAGCGATGCTTCGGCAACTCCTCACATCGCCTGGAAGCTCAGAGCCGCTGCCGGGTCCGGCGTGGCTTTGCTTGTCCCTGGAGCATGAGGTGCTGCCCCTGGTCTTGCATCTCACTCCCGTCCTGCATCCCTGCTGATGGAGGGGAAGGCTCAGAGGAGATGCTGTCCCGGCCGCCCTTTGAGGCTTTTTTTCCACATACATGAGCTCTGAGGAAATTCCAGTTAATGGTACCAATTGGGCTTCTCAGACTTTTCACCTCTGACTTGTTAGCGATGCAGAAGAGGTTAGAGCAGCCGCCATGTAGCCCTGCATCCCACCCATGATGTGCAGCAGCACATTTTTAGCCTAGGAAACCAGAGCAGGTAACCCTCCCTGAGTCCTTTGACCCAGAAGCTGGCAGCCAGCAAAGATTTTTGGGGGCCTGGGGAGGTGACACCAGGAGGTGAGTGGCTGCGCAGTGTTCCCAGCCTCCTGGGCTCAGGACGGGTGCAGACCCTTGCTCGCTGATGTTGCACGGTGTTAGTGACTGCCTTCGCTGGATCTGCTGGAGGGGAGATACTCACACACACTCCAAAGCGCCGGGCTTTGTGCCTTCCCTCCCGCCATGTGGAAGGCTGCTCCATCCCTCCCTGCTGCTTTATTGAAGTGGTGGAAACTTGGGAGTCTGAGGAACAAAAAAAAAAACTAATGCATTTCATCAGAGCCGCTCTTTGGATGCTCTCTGTTAGGAGATAGCATCCCCCCTCACAGAGAGCAGTTTTGTGTTGCCTTTGGAGTGCTTCATGGTGGGTAATCAGATTGTAGCTCACAATGTGGGGTTCTTGGGTAAGATGCTCCATGTGTAACTGTCCCGCAGAGCCTTCCTGCCCTCTCATCGTACCAGGATGATTGCTGGTTTATGTGCTGCTCGAATGGCGAGCAGAGGACAAGCCCAATGCGAGGGGAAGGCGGTGGTGCGCTCGGTGTGAGCGCCGTTATGTGTTAATAGCAGTGCCAGGTTGGGAACTCTTTGCTAACCATACCCAGTTTTACTTAGGAACTTAAGTAATGTGCTTTTCTCCCGGTTTCTAATCCAATAAGCAGGAAGTATGAGGTTTGGGGCCTTGCAAAACAACACGGCTTTTAAGTAACAGCTGAAGGATCAGCTGCAAAGCCAAGCTTTGCATTTCATGCTTGCAGGTCAGCTGTCGGTTTTTGCTGCCTGGTCTTTGCAGCATTAAAAACTTCGGGATTTTGAGAACCACTGAAAGGTGGCTGAAGCCATTTTCCCTTATATCTGCAAAGAAAAGCGTGCAGTTGGTACCCAGAAAAAATACAGTTGGAATAGCCCTTGTGCCCTGGGTGAAACACCCCTTTCTGCAGAGTCTATCCAGGGCCAGACTTGCAGCAAATAGCTCCTGAGACCATCCCACCATCATCTCTCAAGAGCTCAAGGCTCCCTTGAGCTTATGAATTGCTTTTACGGAGGAAACCCAAGTGATTTGGTAATGTTTGCTTTTGAATTCACTCTGCAGGGAATTGCATGGACACTTTTACCGGGCTTCTGTCAGGTTCTGCCCGTTAGATGCAAGCAGCCTGGACTTGCCACGCTCTCAGCCCAGCGCGCGGCTCACGGTGCTTGTTTTCGTCACCCCGTGGTGCTACACCCTCACAGAAAATTTCTTAAATGTATATTTTGATAAGTAAGCATCTAATAGAGAAATCGCACACCTACTCAGCGAGAAAGTAAGAATTTTCTGCCTACACGCATTCCATGGACCTGAATGAAGTAATCCTTGGAGGAACGCTGTATTTCAGTTGAAGCCTTCGTGTAATTGCGATATCTGTTACAGTTACAAACTAGCGTGGGGACTTACTCAAAAAACATGCAGTTCCTGACCCATAATTTTACAAAGAAGCCATGTTATAGCACAATGTGAACCCCAGCTGAAGGCAGAGAGCTCATAAGAAACCTCTTTGTTTCCCAGAGAAGTGCAGCTCAAGTGGAAAAATTACATGGTCTACCTGCTAAATGCTTTCCACTTTGCACTTCATAAAAGAGGAGGCCACATCCCTGGGAGATGCCTGGGCAGCTCATTCGGTAACGCATCGGTGATCTTAATTTGGGCATTTAGGTTTTTTGGCTTGCATTGGCTCCAACTCTTTCTGGCAGTGGTCACCACAGAGGGTATCAGCCTCTTTGGATGGGGCATCTGCGCCAGCAGTGGTCTTCTTCCTAATTGCTGGGTGGCTGGGTGGTGTTGGTGGAGTTATGGGCAGGATTGAACAGCCCATGGGTTGTGCTTCATCACCAGGAGGTACTCCTGCTGGGAATCCATTGTCGGGTGCAAACAAAAGCCGTTTGGAAATTGCCTCATCGCAGAGTGACTCTGCTTTGCACCTGATTAAGTTGTTGAAAAGTACTTTAGGATGCCAGGTGTGACTAAAGCCAGGGTTGCAGGGGAAATGAGGACCACTTGTCCCACCCAAGCCACGGGTATGCAAGGAGTCCTTTTCCATCTTATGTTGCCCGTCAGCATCAGGCTGTAGCTGCTCCTGCTTCCCTCAGCTGCATCCTTCGGGTCCCACACACAGAGTGGGAAATCTTGGGAAGCTTTCAGGATCAAGTTGATGTGGGACTTTGCAGCAGCTAATTCCCATCCCGCTCCCTTTTGAAGCCTTTCCCAGGTCATTGTCCGGGGAAACCTTGGAGCAATTTTAACCCCAGACCAACCATGCACAGCTTTCCTGCATGAGCATCCCTTGTCAGGCAGGGGACGTCTGAAGCCACACTTGACCTGGTGGCTTGACTTCCAACTTGTTGCTCTCAGGGCTGCCAGCAGCAGAGGTGGTATCTAAAAACTGAAAAGGGAGCTGCTTCTTTGAGTCTGCAAACAGGAGGGAAATCCACATCCGAAACCTTATTATTTATTTGCCAGTTCTGTGTTTTATCATGGTAGGAGGTGCACCCACCAAAGGACAGTCATGCCCAGCTGTGATTGTTTGGATTTAGTACATTTTAACTATCACAGTAGTCTTACTTTTTTTTTTGTTTGTTTTCAGGGTTTATGTACAATTGTGTGGAAAAAGCACACTCATGATCTACATGCAGGGCTTCTAGATCAGAGAGTGCTCTTTGGGATAACATTGTGTAGATCAATAACTCAGGCTGGCAAAGTACCCTGTGTTAATTAAAATGGGAGAACGGTTTTCCAGATGATGTCGGTGAAAAGGTCACGGAAGGCTGAGCTGAACAGATTAAAAAAAAAAAAGTATATATGTGGTTGTAGATACATATTACAGCAAAAAAAAAGATTGAGAAATCCAAGTGAATACTTCTCTTTTAAAATAGACTGGTATCAGAATATGAACACCTAGAACTTTAACCCTATTAAAACAATGGATTAAATTAGAAAATATTAAAGCATTACGTGCTGTCTGCCTTAGTTAGGTATTTGAACTGATAGGAACATGAACCAGCTGCAGCTGGAGTTTATTGAAAAGCTAAATCAGCTACTGATGGCCATAATCTTTCCTGAAGCAGAAGAAAGGAGTACATATTTTATTTACGTCTGTCCAATGCGTTCAGGTCAATAACTGAAAGCTGCAGAGCAGGATGGGTTGGGGGCTTTTCTCTTACAATCTGGGACTAAAAATTCAATGTGGGAAGAGGTTGGCTAGGCATAAGCACTCTGAAGTGCTTACGTGTTATTCCTTGTTGCTGCTACTCACTCCTTGCTGTAAGCAATTTCCTTTATTAAAAAAATTCATTACATAGTAAAGACAAAATTAATAAAAATCTATCTGTTATGCATAATCATTGAGAAATATGAATAGATGATTTTTGTTCATTTGCTGTAATTCCAGCTGCGGGTTGTCATGGGTAAACTAAAAATACCCAGTGATAGTATTGGTGGGGGTTGGTTTGTCTGAGGGGCTGTTTTTAAGTCCTCAGGGTCCTGTGGCTGAAGAGATGTGTGCTAGGGAGGAGGTAATTTTATTGCTAATGTTAAAAATAAAAGACTTCATTCACAACCTTCCTGTTTAAAAAAAGAAAATAAACAAAAAGCAAACCCTGAGATAGATCTGCAGGCACTGAGAATCGTAGTCGCCTAAATAAATGCTGCAGACAGAGGAGCTCCTGGATGCGTGTGAAGGCGGTTGTTGTTTGCCCTACCGGAGCGACTGATTAATAAATCTGTTTGTGTAACAAAACAGCTTGAAAAGAAACGAAGGAGCCAAGTAAGAGGGATTCTGGGGGGGGAGGTTTATCGCGGTCGGGGCTGGCAGCGGCAGGCGGGCAGCTGGCCGGGCAGGCAGTGCCTTCGCGCTGCGGAGGAAGAGTGGATGAGGTACGGGGGGCGAAAAATGCTGATTGCCATTTCCCTTGACACTGCAGCATTCTGGGATAAATCAAATTGATGAACTTGAAGAAGAATGCCTGGAAGAGAGTGAAAAAAACGATGTGACCCCTAAGAGAGGAAGCTGGTGCAGGCTTTAGCGGGCTGTTATTTATTATTTATTTACCATGCTGTACCAGTTAATACCAAAAGTTGCCCAAAAAGTTCCCACTTGTTTATTTCTTTTTTTTTTTTCCTTTTTTTTTGAGCAATCTGGGATCTCTCATGCTCCATTTGAGGATGCAGGCAATCTTGCCTTTACATGCTGTAGTCTCACAGAAGTTTCTAAATTCTCTGTATTCATCCATCAGGAGTAAATTCACTTGCAAGTTTTTGGTCATTTATTGATCTGGTGATGTCTTTCTGTACCTTTCTATGCGTGTGTGTATACACACACATAGGTATGTATATATAAACCCAGAACAAGCCAGAAAATTGTAATTAATTTTTATTTCAATTATGGAAGTGGGTAGCCTCCTTATTTTCCCATCTTCTGTTACACAATTTATCAGCCAGAAAGATGTATAAGACTTAAAAGTTTTTCGTCTTTTTTCCTACAACCTCTGAAGTTATTTTGGGAGGTGCAGACCCCTGTATAGGGAATTGCCCCTTACTTAATATCTGCTCCCCAGCTACTTCTTGCACAATGTTTGGTGTCCCATGAGACCTGTGGGCCCTGTGGGATGTGGGAGAGGAGTCCATGATGGCTGCTGTGGGTGGGCAACACTCCGAGAACCCATCCTGGGGGTCATTTCTGAAGTTAAGAGATCTTGAAGCATCTGCTGGCAGCATCCTGCTGGCTTCCTGCTGTTGCCCCCATTAAGACCCGTGGCTCTCAGCCGGCAGAAGATGCTCATTAAAACATCCATCGTGGCATGGGTGAAGTGGCAGGGACAGGAGCTTGTGCTGAGGACTGCGCTGTGAGTCTGGGACTGGACTTACTGCCCTTTTTACTGTGAGGGTGAAACATTTCTTCCAGCAGCAGTGCCTCGCTTTTCTTCTTGATCTGCCTTCAGGAGGTGGTTGGAGACTATGGTGGCTGCAAAACAGAGAGGTGGTGGAGTCTCCCTCCTTGGAGATATTCAGAAGCCATCTGGACATGGTCCTGGTTTTTAGGTATCCCTGCCTGACCAGGAAGTTGGACCAGAGGACCTCCAGTAGCTTGGGCTCCTCATACCACCTACCTGCCAGCCTAGGAAGGTATGGACCATGGGAACATCTCCCCTTGAGCATCTCTGTCTTCCAAGAGAAAGGTATAAATCACTTGATAAAAACTTGTTTGACCCATAGAATTGTGCTCACAGCGTGCTGAGCTGAGCCACATGTTTCTAGGGTGACTTTGGGAGAACAGAGCGGGGTTGCCTTCACTGAAGCTCGTGCTCAGCGAGAGGAGGAGGTTTGCTTGGCTCGAGCAGAGAGCCGTCGGCAAAGCAAGCCGCACGGAAGCGTTTTACGTCCTAGAAATAACAAATACATGCTGAGAATCTAATCTTCCCTATGAGTTTTTTAAAAAATTCATACTCAAATGAAGATTTAATGTGGAAACATGTTTCCTAATCTAAAGGTGAATAGTTTAACTGTACGGGATAAATATTTAAGAGTAGCGTATCTCTTTCCAGTAAAAACACTCTGGGCAGAGACTTCCTTTTGGTAGCAAAACGAGGCTGTTACTTTGCATGCCTTTGACCCGATTCCAAAGAAATATTTAAAATAGCCAAGTTGGCAAATCCTGCCATGGGAGGCAGCCAGGTGAAAGGGGCAGAGCTATGAAAGGTGAGGGTGAAGTGAGTGGTGAGGGCTGCGGGAGGGGATGGACACCGACCCACCGGTTATCTGCTCACTCTTCAACAGCCGCCAGCCTCACACGCTGTAGTGGGAGTGCCTGGCTTGCAAACGGCCTATAAAATTAATTGCCGGTTAGAATCACCTAATTATCGAGCTCATGATTATTAATTAAGGCGCGTATGTGTTTGAGGTTGGGCACAGCTTCTCTGCTGCGCTACGACTCCGCTGTGCAGTTGCGAAAGGCTGCGTCAGAGCTGCGTTTGCACGGTGGTCTGTCAGCCCCCAGAGGATGGCTGATGTTCCTGGCGTCCCTTGATCTTCTGGAGGTTGAAGGGAAGTTTCTGAGCAGCCTGCTTGGGTCCAAGGAGTACTGAGATAGCCATCAGTGAGCGTAAGCGAGGGGCTGGAGATGGGTGCAGGAATCCCCACACACATAAAACCAGCAAAGACGTGACTCTTCGCGGTTAAGTTGCTGTTACAACTCAAATTAACAGTCATTAGTCACTGTTTGATTATGAGGATTTTCATATTCACTGAGTGCCACATAGTATTTATTTAAACACTTCTCCCAAGCATCCTGCAAGATATCATTAGGTAGGTGTTGCTGAGTGATGCAGGGCTGCGATGGCTCAACGTGATACAGCACAATGAAGTGTGCTGTGCAGGGCTCAGAAGCATTTCTGCACCTTTTTTGGATGTGTTTGCATGCTGTCACATACCAGCACCTAGTATGTTCCTTTGCTTTATCCCTTCTTGCTCCCACATAGGTTTCACTTGGTTAGACTTTTTTTTTTCCTTGGTTAATAAATCTTCACATTTGCACAAGTTGTATTTTTAGGGTATGGGTATTTTGAAAGCTTCAGTAAATATTTTTCTAAGAACCTTAGTACAGATGTGCGTGGCTGGTGCGTTCATGCTGATTCACATGGCAGGCAAGTGAGGTCACAGTGGAAGCACTTTACTCCTTTCACTCAAACCCTCACTCACTGCCGACGTAAATAGGACATAATTTGCTGGATATGAATCCCTGACCTCTCAAATTGTAAGGACGTGGGGAGGTTTGATAGCAGTGCTCATTGGAGGAGTCCCTAGGCCAGGTTCTCCTCCCTGGGTGCAGGGGGAGAAGTGTCTCAAACTGGGCTCCGACTTTCTCAGTCCTCATTTTTTTCCAAGTCTCTGTCACAGCAGCATGTTTATTTCTGTTGTAAGGGTGTCTTGAAAGTCTGCTTTCAGTGCTCCACCAGCATCAGCTCTGTGCGGGGTGGGGGTTTGAAGCATCAGTGGATACAGTGCAAAAAGTCAAGGAAGAGGCAAGGGCATACGTAGTGGAAAAAGCTTCATGACACCTTTCCTTTTGAGGACTAATTTCATTGAGAAGTAAAGTCAATACCTGAAGCAGATGTATAAGCCTTTCTGAGATGTTCAGGATCACCGGCACCCCTCCATCGCTGCGTGTTGTGCTTGGGTTTGGGTTACAAGATAGCTGAAGCCTTCCTTCCTCAGCTGCTGGGTGCAATATGAGCTCTAATTAGATCAGCTAATTTCTTCATGGCCTGCTGGCTTGCTGATGCAGGGACCCGTCATTCCCCAAAGGCATCTTGCTCAGTCTTCACCAAATGGGGCTTTTACCTTTGATTGGGATTCCAGGGGCTGTCGGCTTTGGTTGATAAGCAGGGAGACTTTAACAGGTCTCTATGTGGTATCTTGGCAGTTTGGGTTTTTTTTTCTTCTTTTTTTAGTTGCTGGACTTAAGTGTGTAGTTTTTAATGGGGATCCTCTTACTTAAATCCACTGTCTGTGTGGGATGAATTGGCTGGAGGACATGGCAGGGCCCTCCTGTGACCTTCTGCAGCATCTCCATCACTCCCACTGCTGCACCAACACCCCTCCAGCATGAGGTTTGTCATCAGTGGTGGTGATTTTAAGAGACATCCATGGTTGTAAGATCAATGTTGGATTTAGCAACAAGCCTCCCAGCCCTGCCTGAATGTTTTATTTAGTTCTCTGATAAAAGCTTTGACCTACATCTAGCACCAGGAAGCGATGAGGCTTTGATAATACTCGGTCATCCTGGCGGAGGGATGCATGCTAGCCAATCCTCCGAGTCGAAAATGGATGAGTCCTTTAAAATAACATCAGATAAACCAATAAAGATTTCAGTCAGTAAACAGCTTTATCTCTGCCAGGCAATACACAGTCCACTTTTGTTGGAGAGGGTGTACCTCTTTATGAACTGTAGATATTAGGGAAAGAGCTTTCTATTTTTGGTTATAGGAAAACAAATTAAAAGCCAAAAAACCCACCCAATTTTTGATGCAGTGTTGGTGTCAGTGATGGAAGTGGGCTGGACCTCTCAGGATGCTCAGTGAAGCAGTTGTCTGTCGTAGTGAGGAAGAAAGGTCCTATTTGAATTGTTCTTCACTATATGTGTCATAGATGCAATCTGTCGTCTGTAGTTCTGAATCCTCCGTGTGACATTATCTTGTGGGCAGCTGTAACGGCTACATGGATGTCCTTACTGAAACACTTTCGGCCTTCAAAAGCAATGAAGGCGATGTCTGGGAGGAATGAAGCAGAGAGGTTTGTGGCCCTGTCCTCCCGGCAGCCGTCTGTAGCTGTGGAGTCAGGGGAAGTGAGAAACAGCAGGATGAGAATTAGCATCGTCGCCCTGACAAATCGATAGTCACGGGGAGATGCTGCAGGACCACCAACGTTGAGGTGGCCCCACAATGATCTGTGCTGCTTATCTGGGGTGTTGTGTCTGTGCCATCACCCATTCCTGTACTCATATTGCATATTTTGTGGGTTTTTTCCCCCCTTTTCAGGATGAACTTGACCTCACGGACAAGCACAGAGAGGCCATGTTTGCGCTGCCGGCGGAGAAGAAGTGGCAGATCTACTGCAGCAAGAAGAAAGTAAGAGACTTGTCTGTGTTGTGGTTTGGGGCTGAACCCCTTCCCTCTCTTGGAGGGTGGGGAGGAGATGTGGGGAGGGACACAGCTCTCTTGGGATCTGGGATGTTGCAGAAATGCATCTGTTCCTTGGGATGGCCCTGGGGAAGCAAGGTCTTTGGTCTCCAAAATGCAGAACCCTTCCTTCCTAGACCTCATGCTGGAGGAGGTGTCCCCACAACTTGCATGGGTGTCCCTACACCCCATGCTCATCTCTGCCAGCACAAGCAGGGCCACGTGGAACCCTGTGGCCACTGAGGTTGACATTGCAGTGGTGGGGGACTGCTCCAGTCACCATGTCTTCTCTGTTGGCCCTGCTCTTCTCTGATGATCGTTGAATCATAGAATCGTTTAAGTTTTAAAATACCTTTAAGGTCATGGAGTCCAACTGTTAACTCAGCAATGCTGTGTCCTTAAGCACCACATCTACACGTCTTCGAAACATCTCCAGTGATGGTGACTCAACCACTTCCCAGGACAGCCTGTCCCAATGCTTGACAACCCTTTCAGGGAAGAACCTTTTCCTGGTATCCAATCTATGTCTGGGTATCTGATTGCAGGCTGCCCAAAAGCCTCCCTCTTCCCTGGCTTTCCGGTTTGTTGCCATGAAACAGAGTCAGACATCATTTTGTCCTCCCCCTGGCTCTTCCTGGAGGACAGCACGAATGGAAAGCGTGTCCTCACAGCACAGCCTGGGAGAGCTTTGACCCGGTGTTGCGGAGGTTGTTTTTAGGGTGAAGCTGTGTCACCCCTGGGGCGATGAAGGGCTCTAGGTTCATGGATGTAACTGAGATACTGCTGATAAGAGACAAGGGTTGATGTGAGTCTCTGGGTGACACGTCCTGTCTGCAATGCTGACCTTGCAGCTGCATTTCTCAACCTGAAAGCATGCACGGACATCTTCCCAATGCTGAGATGTGCTGACATGTGGGTTTGCTTCTGGGGCAATGCAGCCCAAGTGGCGCAGGGTACCATGGGCTAGCAGCCTGCAGAGTGCCCAAAATCACTCTTTTTCCCCCAGTAAACTGAAAAATTTCCCCCCCATATGTTGGCATAGGAGTTAGTCCCAGCTGTCTGTTCTGGGAATCATTTTCTCTCCCAGCCCTGGTCAAAGCAGAGATCCTGCAGGATGTGCTGCCATGGAGTGAAACGGGGAAAAAAATCTTGCAAGCAGATGGAAGGACACTGGGGCCTGCAAGGGAAATGCCCCCCGTTGAGGACATGGACCTGTTGGGCCAGGTCCAGAGGAGGCCACAAAAATGATCAAAGGGCTGGAACACTCTTCCTATGAGAGCAGGCTGAGAGATTTGGGGTTGTTCAGCCTGGAGAAGAGAAGTCTTTTCCAGTACTTACAGGGAGCTAAGAAAGATGGGGACAGTCTTTTTAGCGGGGTCTGTTGTGGTAGCACTAAGGGGTAACGGTTTTAAACTAAAAGAGGGTAGATTTAGACTAGGAATAAGTAAGACATTTTTGCCAACGAGGGTAGTGAAACCCTGGCATAGGTTACCCAGAGATGTGATAGATGCCCCATCCATGGAAACATTCGAGAACACATTGGATGAGGCTCTGAACAACCTGATCTGGTCAAAGATGTCCCTGCTCACTGTGAGTGAGTTGGACTAGATGACCTTCCAACCCCAAAACCATTCTATGATTCTGTGATTCATTTCCCCAAATGCATCACCATGTCCCCTAACTTGGCAGCTGGAGTAGTTTGGCCGTGCTCGAAGGGCACTCACTGCCGTTAATGCCTCTTTTCTCCTGCTGTAGCAATGGCACCAGATTTTCCAGCTGCGTTTTAGGCCAAGAGCAGGCTTACCTTGCTCATGTAGGATTAAGTTTTAAGCCTCTCATAAATACCCCTGAAATCCCTGTATTATTGTTGAACAGAGGCCTGCCATGCCCGAGATTTAAATTGGAGGGGAGAAGAGATGTTAACAAATTACAGGCACTGGTCAGAATCAACAAGAAAAGGGCAGAGGATGCCCACTCGTCGCTCCTTTTTGGATAAGCAGCTCCATGCTCCGGTGTGTCTGGATAACAGGAGACAACAGAGACTTAAATCAACCAAAGCCATGTAATTATTACTGCAAGCGGAGATTACATGCTATCTAATCTCCTGAGGAAGGGTTTAGATGGGGCTGATGGTGCCTCTTTTCCTGTTCCAGAATCTCCTTGCACTCACGTGTTTTTAAAAACCACACTGAGAGACTCCCTGCTGCTGGGAGGATGTGGAAGAAGGAGACACGGAAGTGTCCTGTGGCATCCTCAGAGGTCGTTGGAGCAGGCACCCATCTGAGGCTGGATCCTGGCTGCTGTTCTGCTCTGGTCCTCCTTCCTCTGGCTCCTCTCAGACACTCTTTCCCTACTCATGGTACTCACCGTATCAATGGAGGCTGCAGCAGTGGAGGAAACCAGGAGTCGTGTGGGCTGGAAAACAGGTCTATGTATGGCAGGCTCTGGGCAATTCTTCTATGAGACGAGGACTGCTAGGCAGCAGAAACATCAGTGGCTATCCCAGTGACTTGTGGTAAATCTTACTCCTCTACCTATGTTTTTTTGAGGACAAATCACTTAAATGGTAGCCTGGCATTAAGGAGAGGGGCTGGATTTCTCCAGCTGAGAGCAATGACTGGGTTTTGGCCAGAAAATTGAAGATAGAGACAGGGCAGGGGTCCTACCTCCCTGCCTCGGCTGCAGTGTGAGTGGCAGTGATTTGCGGAGGTTCAGGATGCACTCAAAGCCTTTGATCTGCCTGTGTTTAATAGCAAGTTATTGCTTGAGATACTGGTAACACCCAGGTTACTGAGATACTGGTAACACCTGGTGGATTCTAGGGGGCTGGCAAAGGTGGACACCAGTCACAGGCAGCAGCCTGAATGACCAAGGATCCAAAAATTGTCCCCTCAGCAGCTTTGCTCTTTCCTCTGCTGCAAATTTTGGCTTCTGGTGGAAAAAGACTGTTAAGAGTCAGAAGACTTCAGTTAGACTTTGAGTGTGAAAGCCCTAGTTTGGGACATTCCTAATTTTTAGAATTCCCCCTTTTCCTACTGGTTGCAGTGCTCCCCTCCACAATCACACAGACCAGTTGCAACAAGCTCTGCCTCAAAAGAGCAGCACAAGGCAGAAATGCTTCCCAGCCTTTTCCCACGGTTTTTCCTCAGAAATCAGCTTTGCTGGGCTCCAAAATACCCCGTGTTGTGGCTGTAGCCTGCACAGGTAGGGCAATTCCCCACCTCCACTAATGGCAAAGGTGTGTGCAGCACAGGAAGCATCTGAATATCTGTTCTTCCAGCGTATTCCCTGCTGCCATGTGCAGTATCTGGCACTTCTGCTTTGCCATCGGTGCAGTCCGCCAAACACAGCTCTCCAGAGTGCATCCCAGTTGTTGGGCGTTTTATATATTCTCGTGATGGACAAGATTTGGTAAAAAGTAACCAGAACAAGACATTTTGGTATGCTGGGTTGTCCTTGAAAGGGACCTGGCAGCACCTGGCCTTGGCAGTGCTCGTCAGGAGGAAATAAGGGAAAACCATCATATTTCCTTCCTTGGAATATTTCCCTCTGCCCTGCAGCTCCGTATCCTGGTTTCACTGCCCTGCAAGCAACTGCTTTTATCCCCGCCCACAGTACCAGCTTGGCAGGGTTTTTGTCCTCCTCCATCCGTGGAGATGCTGGGTCTGATCCAAGCCCTGACCCTGCTCAGAGCAGGAGGATGCGCTGGATGAACTCCTCATGGTCCCATTCCCTCCTGCATCACCCCATGATGCTCAGAGGCGGGGGCAGAGAGCAACTTTGTCGGCAAAAACCCAAGCAGGAACTAAGTGTGCATTAAATCCAGCAGCCGTGCAGTGCTCGGGTCAAGAGAGACGTTTAAAGATTATTGGAGAGACCTTCTTTGAAGCCATCATCCCCCTCTACGGCTGTAATAAAGCAGGGAAATGCGCAGGTGGAGATGCATTAACAGTGGGATGAAGTCTGCTTTTAGAAGAGGTATTTTGGGACGATGACTCGTTTCATACCTCATCCTGAAATACTCCACTCCCTGCTGGCCCTGCTCTCCAGGAGAGGATATTGCTCGGAAGCACGGGGAGGAAGCAGGAGTGTTTCCAGCTTTACCCTTTCTTTGGCTGCGGGTTTGCTTTGATGGAAGAGAGCGACTCAGGATGGCCTTTCTCAGGAGGCCACCCTCCAACGGGAGTTAATAATTAACACTTGGCGCTTAGTTTGCAGCACCTCTTAATTGCAGGAGGTTTGGCTCCTGCCAGCCCATGTGCGTAATGTCAGGCTGTTAAAGCAGCTTGCGGGGAAGTTTTATGAGCCTCAAAATCTGGGTGGGTAAGGGGTGTTCAGGCAGAAGGTCAGGTTAAATAACCAGGTGGTAGTGAAAACCAGCTCAGGTTTGACGCTGCCCCCCTCCCTTTCGATTCAGGTGAGCTCTCGGAGCATCTATAAAGCTGGGATAGGGGAAAAATGACCTGCAGGGATGCGAAGTGATGCTGCTCATGTTGAAAACCCGTTGGCGTTGCTAACGCTGGGTGCAGAGTTCTCAGCAGTGTTAAACTGTTCCCAGCAAGCAAAGCTTACATCTAAAATTTCCTCAGGCAGCAGATATAAAACCACGTTCCCTTTGCATGAGGAGAAGGCAGTGATGGGAGAATGGGGGAAAATGTGATAAAAAGGGAATGAGTGATGGCTCTCCAGTAATGCTATTTTTCCCAGCCAGACAGCCTCTTTCCTCTCTAACTGCGCCTTTCACCCTCTCCCTCCAGAGAGCTTTGCTTTCCAGCCTACTCTTCCACTTGTAGCTCAGTCCTGCAGCTCTTTCATGGGGCTTTTGTTTCCATCTATTCCCTCCATTGAAAAAGCATCACTTACTTTTTAAAAAAACATCAAACAAAAGCCTGAGGTAGCAGTATCAAGAGCAAAAGCTGATGAAGGGAAGGAGCAAAAAATACTTTGATATTTTGCCGTGCTCCTGGGTCACCTGGGATGGACGGGAAATGTTTCATGGCCCTGAGCATCCAGATATACCTGTGGTTATCGCAGCAGCAGGTTGAAATATCATCTCAGGTGTCATTTTCACAGAATCACAGAATGTTAGGGATTGGAAGGGACATTTCTCGGGCTGACCTAGAGAAAGTGGCTGTTTGCATGGCTGGGGGTATTTTTCAATAGGAAATGTTTATAGTTTTTATCTTTAAAGGTAATTCCCTCTTTAGTTCCAATCACAACACAGTTTTGTTTAAGTGAGGTTTTTCTCCCTCTTCAGCCAAAAAATGCATCTGTTAGCAATCTTTTTGGATTTTAAAGCAAAGCTTTTCAAACAATGAACCAGCTGACTACGAAAAGCATCTGGTCATGCTATAGTTGCTTATGGGGAGCATAATTTTCAAACCCTGGGTAAAGCGTACCAGGGCATCTGTGTATTTGTAAAGGAGAGGGTATAGGGAGTGTTAGCATATGGAAAACCAGAATAATCTGGGATGGGACAGTTCAGACCCCAAGATTTCAAATCAGGGAAAATCTGATGAAATTACAGCCCTTCATAGCATCTCTGCATGGGAAATGGTTTTAGTTGCATCAGTTAGGTGCAGACTGCAGACCTGTCCGGTTTAAAATCCATCTGCACCATTGTCTGCTTCTTTTTTGACCTTGCAAACAGCATCCATGTGGATCATCCGTGACAGGAGGGAAGTGGGGGTGTCCGAAACGTGGTGGGCTGCCAGCTGCCGTCAGCTTTCCCTTTCTTGGCCGTTATGGAGCAACAAGGAGGGGTGGGGAACACTGTGCAAAATAAAAATGCAGGCAGGAGGATGTGTGAATACAAAGGGGGTTGCTCCTGGTTTTGCAGCAAGTGTGGACTGAAGAGGGTGGTTATTTTAACCCTTTGTGTTGACTTTGCTGGTGTGAAGTTCTCCTGGGGCAGACCAGCCAAGAGAGAGGTGAACCATCGAAGTCACGAGCATTGTCGTTAAAGGGCTGTCTGGGATTTACAAGCCAGCCCTTTCCTTTGACTTGGTTTCATCTGGAAGAATCTAATCTGGTACATTGGACATCAGGCCACCCACCCTATTGGGATCAGTTACTGCAGAGCCTGTCCAGATCCGTCACCGTCACCACAGGCTGCAGGTGCGGGAAGGAGGCTGCTGGATCAGCCAGAGACATCACCCACAGGCTTGGTGCCTGAAAACCATTGCCAGAAGCTTGATTTCAAAGCAAAGCAGCTGTAACAAAGCACAGAGGAGCTTCACGAGCATCCTTCTCTCCACTGCCCCAGCAACATGCTGCAAGCAGGAGGGTACATTGCTCCTGTCAGCTCAATTCCTGGAGGTCAGAGGAGCAGGAGCTCGTGGAGCTTATTGACACCTTCCAGGTGCCAATAATGGTGCCCAAACATGGCCGAGAGCAGCCTGCCAACCGCTTTCATGCCACTGCTGGCAGCGTCACCGCCTCCTGTGTGCTATGGCCTGATGTCCCAAGGAGGGTCACTGGGAGGAGCAAGGGCACTTCTGGCTGTGGGAGCTGCTGAAACCCTGAGGAGGAGGCACATGGGCTGTGGAGGTGTCAGGCTTGTCACCAAGACGTGTCAGAGCTGGGGAGTGTGAAATTTCCCTGGAAAGTGCAAAGGGATGGCTGGAGCTGGCGGATCGGTGACCTTCGCTTGGAAAAGCTCCCGCTAATGAGGCATCTTGACTGGGCACTGCTTGCCCTGCAGCGCCCAGCACCGACGGAGGAGATGGAGCTTGTTGATCGGATTCATGCTGCAACATCCCCTCCCCGACACTGCTGTCCTGGTGCAAAACAGCAAAGCAGCAGCATCCATCAGCCCCGTGCGTTGAACCCAAAGGGGCGGTGGAGGTGAGGGGGGAGTGCAGCGGTGCTGGGGCTACAACTGGTGTGATTTGTATATTTGCCAGGTCTCTGGAAGGAAGAAGGAGGTGTCAGGGGGAACGGATGGAAAACAAAGGAAGGGACAGGGCAGAGATTGCCCTTGTCTGCATGGCTTTGGCCTTTTCTAATTTTTGCAGCAGAGCACGTGTGTCTGACAAGGCCGTATCTTGGAGGACAGCGAGGGATGTTGATGCAGATGTTACAGATGAGAAGGGATACCTGTCCCTGCACTGTGCAATTACAGCCGTCAGCCTGCCTCTAAAAGCAGCTCGTAGTAAGCCGCAGCGTGGCACCGGCTTGTCAGCAGGGTTCGGATCAGCCCTCACTTCTGTGCTTCTTGAGAAGAGAGCAAACACAGCAAAGACCTAAAGACATCTCAGAGAAGAAAAAATTACGGGATGTTCGTGTACCTGGTGCCAGCTGGGCGAGATGCAGTGGAGCATCCTGGAGAGCTGATGTTGGCGATACTCAGCCCCACATCTGGGTATCCCTCCTCGAAGGCAGGCTGCAAAACTCACATCCCCCAAACCCACCCTGCATGCTGGGAAACCATCAACCCGTGGTGCCCAGAGAGATTCCTCCCTCCTCCTGCCTCTCAGCAAAGCCTTGTGAGTCACTTCCCTCCAGGCTGGTCGCTTTGTCAGATTTCTTTACCACCACTGAACGCACTGAAGGACACTTATCAGTGTGCTGTAGACCATTAGCCGCAGTAATTACCACTGAGCAATGTCCTGCAGTGAGCTGAGGGAAGCCCGTGCCCTGATCTTTGCCTGCTTTATTGTGCGGTTCCCCTTTGCCTGGGAAGTTGCTTTCTGACAAGCCTGCCTGGCTGCTCATCTGGATTAATGAAGTTCTGCTGCACTTAATTGAGAGTGCTCTCTAAATTGGGGGTTTCAGGGAGGAAATGCAAGAGCCCGAGGGAGCCAAGCAAAGGGAAACATTTATAATGCAGCACGTTAATTATAAATGAGCAGTTTAGCCAGTTTTGTTGTTCAGCCTCCCCTCCGCCCCCCAGAGACCTTTATTTTTTTTGCTCCACTGCTTCTTTTTAGCCCTAAATGAGCAGCAGGTCCGGATCCCTACCCGCCTCACAGGTGTTCACACCACGCAGGAAGGTCTTTGGAGATGGGATGAGCCTGCCCACCCCATTCCTCAGCATGGATCTCACTCCATGCCCAAATCTTTTGTCTGGGTGCATCTGGACACCTCTTAGTGCTGTGCCACGGTGGGGACTTTGCTGTTCTTCCCAGTTGATGTCACTTCTGGGAGCACTTGGTGGGAGAGGGATCCTCCTTGTAAGAGATGCTGATGGTACCCTGGCATGATGAGGAGAACCTCCAGTGACATCTCCAGGAGATAATTTGTGCCTTTCCATTCTACTCATAAATATAATTGATGCCTCTGTTTCTCAAGCCCCCTGACACTTTCTCCCCACTCCTGAGCATCTTTCTGACAACCTGGATGTCTTTCAGCAGGCTACGTGTGAGCAGACACACCAGCTGCCAGGATTCCTGCGGGCACATCAGGTGTTTCTCTGCACAATCTAGTGGTGGGAAGCTCTGACTGGTCAAACAGCTGCAAATGGGCATTCTCTTCTGAGCCCCTTGGGAGAGTGTTGGGTTTTCCCATGCAGATGAGTGTTTCTCCTTGTTTAAGCGCTGTTTGAACAGGATGGGGACAGTTTTGCTTGTTGCTGGTAAAAGCTATTTGTCAGAGCCTGGCTACAAATGATCTTCCACCCATGCAGAGGCAGGCAGTGAGACCTCCTTCAGGGTTATTAGGTTTGGCATTAGCATGGATAGGAGAGATTTTTTTTGTTGTTTTCTAACATCTCAGAAGAATTCTTCCTCTGTGCTGATTCCTGCTTGGGTAAAATAAAAAGTAAATAAAAATGTGGAGGACAGGTGAATCAAGTGTTACATTCAAAACCTCGGTTCTTGGAAGGAGGGGAAAATAAACCAAAGTATTAAAGCAGAGGGCAGGGAGGGCTGAATGCAATCTTCTTGCTTGGCAAAGTTACTTTATTTACTTCAAACTTGATGGGAGGTGTGGATGAGCAACTTCCCTTGGCACTTAGGATGTCGCAGGACACACCGGAGGCTTTGCAGGTCCCTTGTTGCTCTCAAACTTCTTTTGTCGTCAGGCAGAGAGAACAGTCAGGGCTGCAGGGACAGGCTGTGCTGCCCGTGGGGGAACTGGGTCCCATCCAAATTACCTATCCTTGTTTTCTCATCTTGGCAAGCTGCAGCTTGGAAAGTTTGGATGCACAAATGTTTTCCACGTATGCCTCTTGAACCGCGGTAAATATTTGGGCTCCTTGCGCTTGCTGAATTCAGCCAAAGGATCTGTACTTGTCTGCATGCACGGATGTGGGAGCAGAGAAGTAGGTTGTCCAGCTCCCTCTGTCGCAGGCGATTGCGGTGTGGGATGACCTTTGCAAACATCTCATAAGGTTAGGGAAGGAGAAGAGCTGTTCAGTGAGTCAGGCTGTGAGCCGAAGGTGGTTAGCGAGGGATGATGCCCAAAGTTTGTCTAGTATTGGTTGACTCTACGGCTTAGACCTGTGTGACATTTCTGCTGTGAATTCTTTTTGTTCTTTTGGCATACGTTTTTAGGAAAATACTGCAGAGGAAGAAGGTTGGTCTTGAAGTCTTCCCTCAAAATCTGCCTGCTTGCTCCAAGCAGTTCCTGAGCACATGCAGCATAATTATCTGAGCTGGGCTCGTAGGTTCTTTCAGTCATGCCCTACAAGAACATGGTAGAACCTGAAAACCTCTTGTGAATACCACCAGATGCAGAGTATTGTAGACTGGGATGATGAAATGGGGCTGTATATCACTCAGTGTCATAGATTGTGGGCCCAGAGGTGACATCCTTTAACGGGGGACATTGCTGAGTGCATGTTCCTTTCCTAACAACTAATGAAACCCCCAGAGGAGTTGTCTGTTGTGCCTGGAATCTCTCTTACAATATTGGTAAGTCATGGTCCTACTCCGAGACTAGTTTGTGTTGCATTTATTCACTCTTCATTGCTTGTAAGAGACACTTTTTTTTTCCTGCAAAGCACATTCATCAAGGCTGTGCAGTCAAAACTTCCAGGGCGCTGTAGAGTTAATACAAAAGAAATCTGCATGTAAAATGTCAGTATGGTTTCTCTGAAGCTGATAACTACAAGACTGATGCAGTATCACCGGGGCAGAGTTTGGTCACAGGCAAGTGATGTAACGTAGATCATACATAAAATATGCTACTTCAATAAATCAGGTAATGTTCCCATAGCTGGAGCTGTCAGCTGTGAGTTTAGGATGTAGAAAATCACACTTATATTGATGTAAAGTAATGCAAGAGCTCAAGGGCACTTCAGAGGTGTTTGATCATGAAGAGCAGGGGATGCTACCATTAATTTTATTCATCTTCTGTCTTTGTTTTATGTTTTTCTCCCACTCCAGGACCAGGAAGAAAATAAAGGAGCCACTAGCTGGCCGGAGTTTTATATAGATCAGCTGAATTCCATGGCTGCTGTAAGTATTTCCCCAACACTTTGGTGCTTGCAAACCCCAAACAGGGCAGCAGCACAGCGGTGACAGCAGGGCCAACCTTGTGCCCAAGAGTGTGACGAGTGCTGTTTACAGAGGCAATGTCTTCTGCTAGACCAACAGATACAGCTGCAAAACAGAGGTGTTCTCTACAGCACACAGGGCATTTCATCTCACCCCGGGCTGGGAGGCAGATGGCAAACAGCAGCTTTCAGTATAAAGCCTCTAGGCTCTAAAGAGCCTGAGAGCAGCATGGAAAATAACAAAGAAAAAAATGATTTTTCTTCTTTTTTTCCCCTATGTTTGCCCTACTGTCATGGGGCGAGGGTGACAGGGAGAGTGGGGCTGGGTGGGGGACTGGGAATGGAGGCAGGGAGCAGTGGGCTGTGGTCCAGGAGGGAACATGCTGCTCCCCTCCAGGAATGTAGGGATGCCCAGGGCTGGCCACGGGCTGCTGTCTGGTCGAAGCCCTGAGCCTGAGCAGAACTTGTCATCAAAGTCTGCCAGATGCCTGGAGGGTGGCTTTGATCTCCCTGACACACTGCCGAAGAGGAGCTGGGTTAAATGCAGGGGTCAGGAAGGGACCCTTTTCCTCTTCTTTGCTTTAGCCTCTGGTGCTGGCAGGGCTCACCCTGGCACCTCCGAGGGCCCAGCGCTGTTGGATGGTGCAGGAGGCACCTGGTGTGTTGCTTTAGCTTGTGGCCTTCATTGCATGAGTTGGGTTGAGCAAGCCGTACCTCGTGCACACTCAGAGCTGCAGGCAGCCATGCTACCTGGGTAGAGCCGTGGGGGACAGTGTCCCGGTCCCCAGCACCAGCTGGATAGCGACATCCAGTGAGGGAGGTGCCAGAGGCATCCCATGGACACAGCCACTATCCTCAGCTGAGATGCACGCCAGTGGGTTGCACTGGGAGACCTAGGAGCCGCAAAGTTGGTGGGACCCACCTGGGTGGCCCCAGCAGGGCTGCAGCATCCCATCCCCTGCCCTGGCAGCGAGGTGTCCCCTGAGCCCTCTGCAGGGACATGTGAGTACCTGTTGGGATGCATGAGTACCAGGGGAGGCTAAAGGACCCCTCCTTCTTCCCTGCCCCCATTTAGCACCTTCCCTTTGTGGATCCCTGGTTAGCGTTAGCTTATCCCTCTGCATCCTCACAGCCCGCTCCAGCCTTGGGATCATCCTTAGGAAAGGCATCAAGATTCACGTCACCCCAGTGTCACCTGCAGCATCTCTGAGCAGGGTTCAGCTGGACACTTTCTGATGGGATACTGTGATGCACGTCTTTCTTTTACAAAGTGTTTTCTGGAGGGTTGTAGGCATGTGCCAGGATCGACATCCAGAGACCATGGGATGCTCCTGAATTGCAGCCTTTCCTTCTCTCTGCTCTGAGTCTGAGGGGTTGCAGGGGGACAGTCATGAGCATCCTCCAACATGGGCTTGTCTGGATGAGTCGCAGATCAGCAATTTGGAGTGACACTCTCCTGCCTATAAGGCATTAACTCTTGAACTTAGTGATCACTCAGGACAAAGCTAAGTGTGTCCTCGGTGTGATGATCCAACTGTCCAGTTTGTCTCTGCCTGAAGCATCATGCTCACCCTGCTGTCCCTAGTCCAGGCTGTCTCCTTGCGGACCACAGAGGGATTTTCCTCACTGCTCCTTGTCCCAAGTGCTGCGATTGCCGTCAGGATCTGGACATTTAGACTTCCAGAGTTGGTTTAAGGTCCCAGCTCCATCCCCGTAGCTTGGCACAGTGGGCAGTGGGTGCTCCAACACCTCTGGCATGAGGTTTTCAGGGAACCGCCCCCCCTCACATCTGCCTTTTTGGCTTCGCAGAGAAAATCGCTGATTGCCTTGGAAAAAGAAGACGAGGAGGAGAGAAATAAAACAATTGAAAGTTTGAAGACTGCACTGCGGACGAAACCAATGAGGTAATTCCCTTCTGTTTCCTGGCTTTATCACTGCGGTCATGGTTCTTGATTCACGTCCTGTGGCGAATGGGGGGTTAAATAGAAACATAAATGAGGCAAGGACATAAATCAGGACAAGGGAGAGGCAAGGACCCTGAAATGCCACTTGGTTTTTTTGGTTCACCTCTTGTCTTTTAGACTCTTTTCCTTGGTCCTTTTAGTAGCTGAGAGCCACCAGGACCTTCACATCTGTTCGGCAAATCAGGCAACTTCTGATGGGTTTTTTTTTTTTTTCAAATTTGCTTTTGTTCTCATTGGAACAGAATATAAAAATTCCTTCCAGATTGAATTTGTTAAAAAAATAATATCCAATTTTTGTTGGTCAACAAGGCCTTTTGTTTCAACATTTCTTGCACTTTTTAAAGGAATAAAATCACATGAATCTTCAGGCTTTTATGAAATAGAAGAAAAAAAAAGTTGTTAGGAGGTTTTGATGGGGAAGATAAAGAAAGGGTGGGACGCTTTCTGAATGTCTGCAGTTTTTCCTAAATTTGGTTTCTCTGGAGTCTTTGTGCACACATCTGCAAAACCTTTAAGATGCCTTAGGTCGACATTTTCTGATGGGAAAATGTTTCATGACCCAGTCTGGTTATGGAAGAAACAGCTATTGCTTATAATTACATTCCCCGCTTCTGTTTCTGTTTTGCAATGCTTCTGATGATGGTACTTGCTAAGAAATTCTCCAGGTTGAGGGTGAGCACCCAATTTCTGTGGAATCTGGGCATCTTGGGTGCTGGCTCCCTGCAGTCCCCTGGGAGCAGGGCTGGTACCCAGCCATGAAACTCTCCAGAGTCCTTCAAAGTGATTTGCGAGTCTGTCTCCCTGGAATTTAGAAGGATCCAGCAGTCTTTATAGACAATTTTACCTGTTGGACCTGCTTTTGCTTGCAGGGAAGTGAACACTGAGTTTCCTGTTGACTTTGGCTGAAAGAAGAGCAGGCTTTGAAGCAGAGAAATCAGTTTTCCCCGAGCCTGCAATTACCCCTTTTGTTGCTGCGCATAGGCATGGCTCGTTTCGAATTAAAAGCATCCCAGTGCTGGGATGTTCTTGGCTCATTTGCTTTCAGAGCCTGTGCCTTTTGCCAAACGAGAATACACCCAGCCTGGATGGCATCGGGTGGGGAGATCCTAAAATGCCTGAGCAGCGTGCAGCATTCTGCCTACCTGCTCTAGTGGATCTGTCTGGGGCACTGCCGTGTGTTTGCTGTCTGCTTTCTATTTATCAGCATTAAAGTCATCATAAAAAAATCAGAAATCCCTTAAAATTGGTGAGATGTGCCTAATGATGGAGGAGGATGTGGAGTCAGGTTTTGAAAGTCTCCAGAGAAGGAAACTCCACAACCTCTCTGGGCAACCTGTACCAGGGCTCTGTCACCCTCACAGTGAAGAAGTTTCTCCTCATGTTTAGGTGGAACTTCCTATGTCCTAACTTAAACCCATTATTCCTTGTTCTATTACTGGGCACCACTGAGAAGAGATTGTCCACTTCCTCCTAACACCCACCCCTCAGATATTTCTGTACGTTAATAAGGTCCCCTCTCAGCCGTCTCCTTTCAAGGATGAACAGCCCCAGTTCTCTCAGTCTCTCTCCATAGGAGAGATGTTCAAATCCCTTAATCATAGCCTGGACGTGTTCCTGTGTGGCTGCCCTGGGGGATCCTGCTCTGGCAGGGGGTTGGACTAGACGATCTCTAGAGGTCCCTTCCAACCCCGAACATTCTATGATTCTATGATTCTATGATTCTATGGTGAGGCAAGAGAGGTCTGACAGGCATCATAAACTTTGGGGTGTCTGCAGATGATGAAGAGACAACTCCAGAGCTTGGGAGCTTCTTCCAGTCCAGTGCAAAACTGGTCACAAGCAAGTGGGTTTTAAGACTCAGGTTGGGACTGGAAAGGTTTTGCAGCAGCGTGGCTGCACACTCTTAACTGCCACCGTGGGGCTACTGCTGATGGCTGGGTTAGCTGGTCCTCTTCCAAATATCCTAGCTCTGGACAACCGTCTGCAGATGATGCCTGGTTGCCTACACTACCAGGCACTGATTAAGTTGATTTTTGCAACCTCATTCCTGTCTCTGGGCCACAGGAGTCCTGCAGCCTTTCTGCTATCCTAAGTCCAGGGAAAAAAATACAGAAAGTCCTGGGTTTACAATAGCAGACAATTCGGCCTTGTTTGAGGGTTAAAGGACCCTTTACCTTTTGGTTTTAAAGTTAAAAACCTTCTTTCTGACAGGTTTGTAACCCGGTTCATCGACCTGGATGGCTTGTCGTGTATCCTGAACTTCCTCAAAAGCATGGACTATGAGACAGCAGAGTCTCGAATACATACCTCGCTCATTGGATGTATAAAAGCACTAATGAACAACTCCCTGGGCCGGGCTCACGTCCTGGCCCATTCGGAGAGTATTAACGTAATCGCTCAGAGTCTGAGCACGGAGAATATTAAGACGAAGGTGGCAGTGCTGGAAATCATGGGCGCTGTGTGCCTGGTTCCCGGGGGCCACAAAAAGGTACTGGAGGCGATGCTGCACTACCAGAAATACGCCAGCGAACGGACTCGTTTTCAGGTAGGTGGGTCTCGACTCACCCCTCTGCTCCCAAAATTTGGCATTCTTGCCCTTTCTTCCTCCTGGATATCTAAATTCCGCTTGCAAATCATTTATTGTGGCTGCTTACAACTTAGATACTGGGGGAGTTACCCTAGAACCATGTCTGGTGAGATCTGCAGCTGAGCAAAGAGTAAGGAACAAATCACTTAAGGCAGCACTCCCCCTCCCCAAAAAAATACTTGTGGAGGGTCACTGGGATCACAGCTCTGCCAGACTGCAGCGTGTCTGGATTGGCTGATGTAAGCCCAAACGGGTGCTGGGGTGGGCTGTGTTACAGCAGACAGCACCTGATGGTCCATCACCAGTGGATTGCTACAGGAGCTGTAGAAGCATCACGAGGAGTTGTTCCTGCAGGTGTCCCTGGGCTGTTTGTGCAGCACTGGGGCTCTCACTGGGCATTTAACTGGTGGTGTGTGTTTGGCAGACGCTGATCAATGACTTGGACAAGAGCACAGGGCGGTATCGAGATGAAGTGAGCCTCAAGACAGCCATCATGTCCTTCATCAATGCGGTCCTGAGCCAGGGGGCAGGCGTGGTGAGCACCGGGGCTCTTTGGAGAGGGAGGTGTTGTGGTGGGTTTGGGGCAGTTTTATTTCAGTAAGCTCTCTGAGCGTGTGCACCTTGCTGTGTTGACCCCGCAACTGTCCCTTTCAGGAAAGCCTGGATTTCAGACTTCATCTGAGATACGAATTTCTCATGCTCGGGATCCAGCCAGTCATTGATAAACTAAGAGAGCATGAAAATTCAACCCTCGACCGGTGAGTAGCAACCCTCAGCCCACTGGTTGTTTTTGCCTGTGAATTGTCCCCTTGTTTCGTGGTTTCTGGACTTGTCCTTTGAGGAAAGCATGTGGGTCTAGCCTCACTCCTCTTGAGGAAGTTCTTTGCTGTCGCCAGAGAGGGAGGAGAAAAACCCGGTGTGGTTTTGCTGTACTCTGACAAAAGGTTGAGTTGGGAAGGATGTGCCGTGAGAGGCCTTGGGGATGCTGCCAACCCTCTTCCTCCTCTTCTCATCCCAGAAGGCTCCATGGACAGGCTGTAATGACTGGGAGCTCGAGACTGAATATCCAGTTGATGTTTCAAGTCCTGCTTGCCTCTGGGCAGCTGCCAGACTGGCTTCTTGCAATTTATTAATTGTCACATTTGTATCTGCTTTTAACAGTCTTGTTTTCTACCCCTTTCTTTTCTCAGGCACTTAGATTTTTTCGAAATGCTTAGAAATGAAGATGAACTGGAATTCGCCAAAAGATTTGAGCTGGTGAGTACAAACGTTGCACGTGCAGACACCGGCACTCAATGTCGTGGTTCCTTTTAAAAGGACCTCCATGGCTTGGGACAAAGTACAGTCACCTGCATAAAATTTGGAGATTGGTAATCTGTATCCCCTTGCCTTGCTCTTTTGCAGCCTCCATCTTACAGCCTGCTTCACCCTGCTGTCAACCAGCACCGTTTGCCCCTTGCAGGGCAATGGGCCTTGTCTGTTCTTCAGGCATGGGGTGGGGATGGCTTGTCAGGTTTGGGAGTGAGACTTGGGAAACAGGCAGTGCCGTCACTGGTCTTATGGGCTGACCTTTCTTTGTTCCTGTCCACAGGTCCACATTGACACCAAAAGTGCGACTCAGATGTTCGAGCTGACGAGGAAGAGGCTGACACACACCGAGGCGTACCCGCACTTTATGTCTATCCTACACCACTGTCTCCAAATGCCTTGTGAGTCCTGGGGGCAGGCGAGGAAATCCACGTCTGCCAGGGGCTTGGCAGCCTACATCTCCTTCCCGGAGGTGGCAGCGACCTCCCTGCTGCTCCCCACACTCATTCCCCATTTTCTCCTTCCAGATAAAAGAAGCGGCAACACTGTCCAGTACTGGCTGCTGCTCGACAGGATCGTGCAGCAGATTGTCATCCAGAGTGACAAAGGGCAGGACCCTGATGCCACTCCCCTGGAAAACTTCAATATTAAAAACGTCGTCCGAATGTAAGTACTCTCCCACCTTTCCTGGGGCTGGCTGCTGAGCAGCTCCAACATGGGCTGCCTTCTGCTCCAGCGGGTGAGAGGGCCCAGACTCGGGGTTATCCCTGCCAGATTGGCATCACTTTGACCTTTTAAGCACGATGTGCAGGTGAATTAAACCCAGCCTCTCTGTCTTCAGTTAACTTCTTCTCCCAACTGCTGCTTTCACTGTTGCTCATTCATCATTTACTGACACCCAGGGATGTTTCTGCTCCTTGGATGGACAAGCCAGCATCCTTGGAGCTGTTGAGACAGCACTGCATCCCAAATCGCAAAGCCATGCCAGGAGAGGCAGAGCAGAGGAATTGGAAATACTAGTTTGAGAGCCTTAAATCTTGCGGGTAGTTGTCGCTTGTTTACTGCAGTAGGGTTTTCACACATGCTACATTTCTGTTCCTTTTAGGTTAGTCAACGAAAATGAAGTGAAACAGTGGAAAGAACAAGCAGAAAAAATGCGGAAAGGTGAGTGATGAAGAGATAAATGGCATTAACTTTAACATTAGCTAATTGGACAATGTATACATGTATTTATCTGGATGCACTCAGCAGGCTTTATGGAGTAGCTGAGATAACATCACGTTATGGGCCTTACAAGGGAAATGGGCAAAGCAGATACTAATTTTTTCATAGGGAGGCCCTGGCTGGGGTATTAAGGCACAGCACACGCTTCCTTTTCTTAACTGTGCAGCTTCTCTGCGAGGCAGCGTGGGGGTCAGTCCCTCGCACGCTGCCGTTTGCCCAAAGGGAGTGTTTGTCACCCAAAAGTGGACTCATGGGGCTGTTTCAGAGCACACCGAGCTTCAGCAGAAGCTGGAGAAGAAGGAGCGGGAGTGTGATGCCAAGGCCCAGGAGAAGGAAGAAATGATGCAGACACTGAACAAGATGAAGGAGAAGCTGGAGAAGGAGTCCAGTGAGCACAAGCAAGTCAAGCAACAGGTTGCAGATCTCACGGCGCAGCTCCACGAGATGAGCAGGGTGAGGCCCTCAACCTTCTCCTCATTGTGACCCAGTCCCAAACCCTCTGCAAACACCATGGGGGGATTTATGGAGGCTGAGCTGCATGAGGGACTCAGAAAGGTGCTTTTTGGGAGGGCCACCAAGATGTCCCTCCGTGGTGACAGGGTGATTTTGCCTCTCCAGCTGCAATCAGTCAGGATTTCTGAACCCTTTGAGTGCTTCCTATGTTGGTTAAATTTTGGAAAAAAAAAAAAGATTTTGGTATGGTGATGTTTCTTGGGTGGTGTCTCCTGGCTCTGTGTGACTGGTTCACTCTCCTTTTTCTCCCCCAGAGGGCAATCTGTGCTGCTGGCCCTGGAGGACCTCCCTTGCCACCAGGAGCTCCTGGTGGCCCTTTACCTTCGCCGGCTCCTGGATCCCTTCTTCCCCCTCCACCACCACCGCCACCCCCAGGAGGATGTCCCCCACCGCCTCCCCCCCCACCACCCCCTCCAGGTGGTCCCCCACCGCCTCCTGGACCCCCACCCCTGGATGGGGTGATGCCTCCCCCTGGAGCACCTCTGGGCTTCGCTCTCAAGAAGAAGAGCATCCCACAGCCAACAAATGCCCTCAAGTCCTTCAACTGGTCCAAGCTGCCAGAGGTAAGCCCAGCAGTAACTCAGGCAATGAAACCAGAGGTGCCACCCAGTGATTTAAGGGCTGGTGGACAGGGGACCCCCAACCTGCAATGCTCCTGCTGTCTTGCAGAACAAGCTGGCAGGCACCGTGTGGACTGACATAGATGACGCAAAAGTGTTCAAAATCCTGGACCTTGAAGACTTGGAGAGGACGTTCTCCGCCTACCAAAGACAGCAGGTAACGGGCTGGCCCGGGGTGCACGCGGAGGTCTGGGCAAGGTGCTGCCATTGCGAGATCGCGCGGTTTCACTTCTTGTCTCCCGACACATCTCGCGTCATTATTTCATGCCAACATCGTGTTAGCTAGATCGACTCGGTCAGCTTTATCCTCTCATCCGCATGCCGGTGCCTTTGCGTTGAAGTGGCCGTTCACGGCTTAGTGTGCCTGATCTCACCCCTGCCCACGCACCTGCCCACGTGTGTCATGAAGATGGATCACCAAAAAAACAAACAATGAAAAAGAGACAGGGAATGTATGAAAATAGCCCCCAGATGTGGCCACAGTTGGGTAATATTTTTGGATTGCACATAACAGCAACTGCTTCATGTCTCCGTATTGGGTGGAAAATTTCTGTCCCTCTCTGGCCAAGAAGGACTAAATTCTGCCCACATCTACCATGGGTGGATCTCTCCTTTTATTTTTGTAGTGAGCCCGGAGCAAAATGTGAGCTTTGAACAAAAAAGCAAATCCCAAACCAAAATAATGACACTGCAGGCAGAAGTCTCTGTTGTTTAATCTCCTGCTCAAGCAATATGGCCCCACTTTGGAAAGCTTCAAAGCTCATGACAAAAATTAGACACTTATTTTACCCCAGGCAGGACCACAATGGGCAAAAGCAATGAGTTTTTCAAGAAGGCAGGAGAAAAAGCAAGGAGAGAGGCTGAAAAAGTCATGTTCACCTGCTGAACATCTGGCTGTATTGCTGGGAGGAGAGGACAGGTTGTCCCGCTCTTGCCAGGCTCAGGCAGAGAAGTGCCAGGAAGGAGCGGACCCGACACATAAGCTCCTTATGCAACGTGAGAGTTTAATCTCTTGCAGAGGCTAATTAAAGGAAAGATCAGGGTGAATTAGAGCAAATATCAGGAGTAACCCATCAGAAGTATGTACTGCCCCAGTGTGTTTCGGGAATAGGTGACCACGGTGCCAGCTCCTTCCCCCGGCGTTTTTGGAGCTTGACTCATGACTACTGAAGGGCATGTCTGCGGACGAGGTGGAAATGGAAGAGAAGCAAGAATAGAAACCTGGTGTATCAGCAGGAGAGTTTGCCCTCTGGCTTGCCTGCCAGAGTCCGTGAATCACCTGGTGTGCAGTGGATTATCGCCAGGCAGGAATTTAAAAATAATTTGGCTTGGCTGACGTCCTGCTGGGTGAATCATTAAGGTTGGAAAAGACCTCTAAGATCATCAAGCCCAACCATCAACCCAAGACTACCATGACCACTAAACCATGTCCCCAAGTGCCACGTCTACTTTCTTTTGAATACCTTCACCACTTCCCTGGGCAGCATGTTCCAGTGCTTCACCACTCTTTGAGTAAAGAAATTTTTCCTAAAATCCATAAACCTCTGCTGGCCAACAGGGTGAAATGACTGGTTAGGTTCAGGGCTGGCAAGAGGAGGAAGATGCTGCAGGGAGAGCTGTGACACAGGCTTTTGCCCCAGATGGGATGAGGACCAGAAGGGAGCTGACCATGGGAGCCAGGGACTGGGGTGGGATTGGCAGAAGATGCTGCAAGAGCATCTGGAAGGGAGATTGGGAAAGGCGGCGTGAAAGCTTGCCTGTAAGATACTGCTGGGGCTGGAGCCGCCCTTGGGAGCATGGCATGAATTCCTTGTGGCTAATCCAGGCTTCATGGTAGCACTGGTTTGTGTGAATTAGGTGCTGGGATACATCCTCCTCGAGCACAATTGCTCACCTGCGAGTCTGCAGAGTGTCCCCAGTTGCAGTCCTGGTGTGGGGAGGAGGTACCAGGCTGTGTGCCCTGGCGTTGCCAGCAGCACAGCTCTGCAGGCAGCTGCCTTGCATGCACCAGCACACGGGGTTAGAGACACTCCTTGGGACGGCACAAACACTGTGGGGCTCTTCCCATCCAGTGTAGGGCTGGGGGAAATGGTCTGTCCCTGCAGGGAAGGAGGATGAACTAATGCTGTAATAATTGGCAGCGTTTCTGAGCTCTAGCAAAAGTTGGCTTCTGTTCTGAGCAAGCAGGAGAGGAGCAGGGAGGAGAAATGTGCTCCCTGCCTTGAGCTCCTGGCTGAAACCCCCTTCCTTGGTGATGGCACCTCTCATTTGTCCTCAGACGGAATGTGGGACGTGGGGGACTACCTGCCTGCCCGTGGCCCAAGCAAACTGGAGCTCCAAAATCACATGGCTGGGTGGTACATCACTGTGGCCAACGTCCCAGCAAGGTTTGGGAACAGTGTTTGTGATATAGAGAGCTCTCAGACCCCACTCCGAAGCTGCTGTTGATGACGCTTGGTTATTTTTAGTGCCACAGTGCCTGGAATTCCCTAAGTAGTGCACAGACCCAAGACTTAATGGCATACTTAATTTTAAGCATCTCTTTAAATGCTTTTCCCTCGTCACAGCCTGGGATATAAATGCAGGCTATAAAACGAGCTCTGCGGCTCTCAGGAAAGGCCTTTTCCACACAGAGAGGACAGGAGCCCTCTGGGCTCCTGGGGCTCAGCCTGCAAGCATCCCTGCCCCATGCTCTGAGGACAGCCCAGATCCTCCCTGTCCTCCTTGCCAAAGCTCTGCAGACATCCCCATCCCCAGCGGTGGGCTCAGCCCCCCAGCTTTGTGTGATACCAGCGTTTACTAATCGTGCTAGATATTACAGAAAAACCTGCAGGAGCTTTGCGTTTCAGGCTGTGGCGTGAAGACCCAGCAGGACTGGGAGTAGCTGCTTAAGGACATGTGTGCAGCAATAGAGAGAGGCAAGTCTAGGGCCACCAGGGCTCAGGCCTCTGTGTTCCCGTCAGAGACGTTTTGAGAGCCTGCAAGGGGAAGAGGCTGGGAGCGATGCTGATAAGTGGCAATGACATGGCCGGGACAGTCCTGGCGGGTCCTGCAGCGGTGAGTGATGTAAAAAAAACAGAGCCAAGCGGAAAAAAATACGTGTTGTTGAACCAGGGGCTTAGCAGTGAGCTGGGAAAGAATTCATCTCCCAAAAAGGGATGAAAAAGGAAAAGCCTTCAGCTCCTCCGTGCAAGCGAGAGTGACCTGCGCAGAGGCCAGAGGCAACAGGGCTGCGGAATGTTTGTGGGGATGGTGACAGCAGATTTAGAGCTACTCCTTCCTACACTGCTATCCTGCAGCAGAGACTGGTTCAGCGTTCATGCAAGGGAAGGGGACAGGGATGAGGCTGGTTTGAGGTGGAGAAGGAGGGGTTTTGTAACAAGCCTTTTCTGTACCTTAATGCATGGGGAACCCTCCTTCCTCTGGAGCAAGAGACTGCAGGAGGGCCACCACATCCTTCTCCTCTGCATCAGCGTCCTTCTCCTCTACAACCTTGACTGCTCCGCAGAGTTAGTTCTGCCTTTGCAGCAGCCTCACATCCACCTAAATTGCACAGTTTCAGTTTTTTGTCTAACCTCTCTGAAGTACAGCAGTGCTGGCTTGGGTGTCCTTACTCAGTGTCTGCAGATCCCCCTTGCCTTGCAAAGCGCCTGGTACGGTGGCGTTGCTGGAGTGCCACCAGCCCCAGGTGTTCGGTGGCATCTAACAGAGCCCTTTTGCATCCTCCCACATGTGGGTCCTGGACTGATCGAGCCTCAGCAGCCAGTCAGGGGAAAATCTGCATAAAGGGTTTCCTTTAAAAAGGTTGCAGTGATGGGACTATTCAGAGATGACCAACTTGAACCAGAAACGTGGGTCATCGGTCACCTCTGTGCAGAGGGGCTGGAGGGACCCACTCTTGTAAATCAACTGTGTTGGGACCCATCTACCTCCTCCATTCACTGGTTACCTTCTCTTTTTTTTTTTTTTTTAAAAAAAAAGAAAAGAACAACCATTTATGCACCTTTGAAACCTCCCTTTCCATCACAGAGTTGCCTTTTGGTCTCTTGAGCCAAGCACTAAAAAAAATATAAGATGCAGCCCAGGGAATGAGGAAGACCTTCGTGTGTGTGTGTGTGCACACGTACGGTGCCGGCTTTGTCGTATGGGCTTCCAGTGTGGTGGGGGGAGCCCGTCAGGACAGCCAGATCTCTGGAGGAACATGGTGCTAGTGGGACATTGGGGTGGCATTTGGCCAGGCTGATGAGCCCTGGAGAGGGCGGGTTGTCACTGTCAGAGGAGAATTCAAGGGGAAACGTGTTGCCATGGCAAATGGTAAAGTTTTGCTTCGGCTAGCTTTACTCCGTGATGAGCCTCTCATTATTTCCACTTGAAAGCCCTGTTTTTTCCTGGCAGTCGGTTGGCATTTCAGTCCCTCAGATCTGAAAAAAAACTAGCAATTTTCTTCCCTGGCAGGGCAGAGCAGTGCCATGCCTTTGGGCCAGCACTCGCCAGCTCCCGCGCAGAGCAGTGGCGGGGCTCAGCCAGCATCCTCCCACCTCGTCCTGCATCCCCTCCTCACCTCCTCGCACACCAGCACCTTGGCCTGATGCATTTGTGGAGCCGCCTCTCCCATCAGCCCTCCCCTCCTGCACATCCTTTAATCCTCACCACATCTGCATGTGCATCCCCCCTGTTTCAGCCCTGACAGACCCCGAGTGCCTCCCCGTCTTGCACCCTCCCCTCGTCTGTGCTTCGATTCCTTTTGGTTTTGCCAAGATCACTGAACTGCATGTGTTTTTACTGCCTTTTTCCATGCTTCTGCTATTGGCCGTAGGACTTCTTTGTGAACGGTAACTCCAGGCAGGTAAGCGAAGCATCCGCAGGAGCCCAGCGCCTGCGAGCGCGGGGTTGGGGACACAGGGGACACAAGTGGTACTGCGGTGCAGAGAAATGGGGGAGTAAATCAGAGAGGTACCAAGATCAGTTCAGAAGTTGAGCCAGGGAGGCCGTTAAGTAAGAAAATGTCCTCTCTGCTATCTGGTCAGACATGGAAAGCAACATTTGAGTCCAGGGATTGAATTTTCAGGTGTGGCTTAGTACAGAGAAGCTCCTACCAGCGGACATTTTTGCTTGTCAAAACATGGAAATAAATAAACTCAGACCTACGGGTTGATGCTCTCTCTTTCATCGCAGTCAGAGCAGACAAGGCACACAAGAGGGGCAGCTGGTGATATGTGGTTTGAGGCTTACCTTCCTTCACCTGCCTTCACTCTACACCACCTATCCCAGCAGCTCTTATATCTGGGTTTGTTGAGTATTTTTCATTCAAACAAGAAAAAGAGTTAAAAATGGGAACTCGTGTACTCGCTCTCAACCCATGCTGTGGCTCTGTGCCAGCTCTCCTACGCTCGTAGACGATCAGTGCGGATCTGTAACGCGTGGGACCTTGCTGCTTCAGGTTGTGTTCCTTGCAGAAGGATTGAATAGCCAGCTTTTAATTGATTAACCTTACTAAAACATGCGATATGGTAAATTAAAACTGGGGGCAACTTGAACCGCTTCAGCAACCCTGCAAAACTGCTGCTATGTAGATTTGCCCGTTCGCCCGCAACGGCAATTTGATATATTGTTAGTCATTTGAAGGTAATGTGTTTAAGCTGCTTAGGAGATGTAGGTGCTTATGCCACACGGATTCGTGCTTTCAAATCCCTTATTTTGGAGGAATTTCACTGAAAGAGCAGCAAATGCTGCAGGTTGCATTTGCAAGTCTGGTAGCTTGTGTTGGTTCGCTTGCTCGGGAGGACTGATGCGTGAAGGGCGACTGCAGATGTTTGGAGCGGGGGTGAAGAACAAGAGTGATGCTGAGTGTGTGCAGCAGCCCGTAATGAAATATTTCATGTGAGGATTTAATGAAGTATCACAAATATGTATGCTAAGAAAGCCCGGCTTTATTTACTCAGCAGCGCCTGTGTGTTTGCAGATTTTTAAATCTTCCCTGTCTGAGAAAATACTTACATTTCTAACCAGTGGCTTCAAAGCCAGCGCTGGTTTCTGAAATGACTTACTGTGTTTCAGTTACAGGCGATGGGTTTTATTCGTAACCCGTGGTGACACTGCTGATTAATGGGGGCCCGCTGTGTATCACGCTGCTATGTGCTGAGAGTACTAAATGTCTTTGCTTCTCCATGGCTTTTCTCCAGGCTTTTTGGTTTTTTTTCCTCCCTGTTTTGTTGTAGAAGGAAGATGCTATCGATGACACCTTGAGTTCCCGGCATAAAGTCAAGGAGCTTTCAGTCATCGATGGCCGGAGAGCTCAGAATTGCAATATCCTCCTCTCCAGGTACGGTTAACGCCTTCTCGCCCTCCGGGGAGTGGGAGGATGCTTGATACCCTGCCCTGGGCTGAGGGGTGCTCCCAGGGGGGCTTTAATGACAGGAGCCAGAGTGGGAGGACAGCCAGCGACACCTGAACCCAGCTATAGCCTTACACTGTTTGCAGTGGGGTGAGGTGGTGGGGAGGATGGGCTTAACGGAGTACATGGCAATTAGTTGTCCCTGCGAAGCCCCAGTGGGGCTGGGGTACCCAGTGAGCCTTTACAGAGGATGGGAGAGGGGTTGATTTCACCTCTTACCTTCCTCAGCCTGGGTTTTGTTTGCTCTTTGGTGGTGGTTGAAGAGGGTCTCTCAGGCTTGGGGAACCGCTGGGTATCGGCGAGGTGCAGGAAGCAGCAGGATCATTCTGTCAGGGCCTGACTGTCTGTACAGGTGTCCTGTGCCACATCTGGGTTTGGGGATGGGGACATTCCCCTCTTGCAGCTGCCCAGCCCGGCTGGGATGACAGCCTCCCGCGCGCCCCTCACCAGGCGGGCTCAGCAGTGCTACCAGCAATTTAATCCCATCCTCGGCTTGCTGCCAAAAGGATAAAAAGGGCCTTTTTTGGCAAGATAAACTACTCCAGTAAGACTGACTCCTGAGAAAGCAGAAGCCAGGCTGCGGTGGTCTGAAAGGATCAACCATCAGCGTAGCTACTTAAAAAAAAAGAAAAAGAACAAAACCTGAACAGCAGCAAAAAATGCCACTTGTTTCTGACTCACATAGAAAAAAAAGAAAGTCCCAACAGCAGTAAAATATAGCTCCGTTCAGGAATGTTCACTTTGCTGCCTGGAAGTGCAGAAGCTTTTCTGCCACCCAGGACGAACTGGGGTGGAGCAGCATTGCTGGTAAGTTGGGCCTCCAGCTGCAGCACCCAAATTCTCTTCTCCTGGACTGTGGGTCGGCAATGCCAGTGCCTGACCTAGGCTGCCTGGCTAGTTTACTTCCCTGGAAAGCATGCAGAGGGTGATGCCTGCAAAAAAAACCCCGTCTGAGTGGGTAACTCATGGTCCCTGGTGCTTCTTCAAGCTCTCCCAGAGGCAGTCTGCAGCCCCGCAGGCGGTGAGAGCGATGAGCGCAGCGAGCCATGAGTCGCAGTGCTCAGTGCTAAAATTGCTGTGTTTATGACCGTTTTTGCTCTGGGTTGCTTCTGGGGATTTTTGTATTTCCTAGCAGTCCAAATAAAAAGGACGATGATGAAAGCAGAGTTTAAAGCAGCAGGCAAATGAGTACGTCTGTGGCAGCCAGCTATTAGCAAGTAAAGTGACGGTATTCAGGGCACTGGCTTGGGCTGCTCCGTGGTGTACTTAGGCTGAGCATAGTCAGACTGGGTTTAGGTGTAATTCAGCCAGAGGTTTAAGTGTATAATTGGAAGTTAAGCACACAAATAGCCCCTTCGGTGGGAAGGGGAGCTACCCAAGCACTTGGCTTCAAAGGCATCCTGCATGTCTTACTGAGTAAAGGTCTTAATTTCATCTCACCAGCCAACCTTTCACTTCCAAGAAGGCGATGGCTGGAAACGAGTCACCAGTAATTAATCCCGCAAAAAGGGCAACACAGAGGCTGCTCCCTGACTGCCCTCGCTTTTGGGTCATTTCCATGGGGAGACGCAGGATCAGACCTGCCCTGCAAGAGTGGTCCCCAGGCCTCTCATGCAGCTTTTCCCAGGCGCATCCCATGGCATTGGGCTCCTGCAGGGACAAGTGGCTCTGGCGGAGCAGCGGCTTGTGCCAGACGCTGTTCTGGAGGTGTTTTGGAGTTCATCCCGTGGCGCTCCTGGTGCTTCGCAGGCAGAGGGGCCAGCTGGGCAGGATATTTCTCTCTCACTGCAGCAGCAGCCAAATCTTCCCTTTCCCCCATTTCTGCAAGGGACGACAATCGATTTTTTTCTCCCCAAAATGCCTTTGGGTGATTTACTTTTCATGTAAAATGAAGGGCAGTGTCAGGATGAAGCCCAAGCAATTGTGCTGGTGGGCTCAGGTCCAGCCCCTGCATCTCCAGCAGACTCTGTGTGACCTTGGGCAAATCCTTTCATCTCTGCCCGTCCCTAAGATGGGCAGAGCAGTAGGGCCCTGCTCCCAGGGTTGCAGAGGGACTGGTCTCGCAGGGTGGCTCACCACCGCGGGGCTGCTACTCTCCTGCCTCGCTCACACGGCCACCACAGACTTTCACATGCAAAAGGACCTGCAAGCTTGGCCCCTCATTTAGCCCAGACATTTGTAAGCTCACCAGGCATTGTCTGGCTTGCAGTGTGGAAAGATTACGGCCAGCAAGATACTTTATCTCTCTCTGTAGATTTATTTTTTTGCCTGTTTCCCTTGCTTTGGGAGAAATTACTGCGCAGTGAGATCACTGGATTTTCCTCCGGCTTGTAATACAGCACAAGAATATTTTTAACACTTGCTTTCTTGCCCTTTTTTTTTTATTATTTTGGACATTGCTTTGCCGATGTCAGTGCATTATCGGGTCTTCCTCCGTGAACCCATTGTGTCCTTGCCTTTGCTCCCTGTGTACGTGTGTATTTTTAGCGCTGCGCTCTGCAAGATGCAAATCAAGCCCTTGCTCCGTCGCTTGCTGCTTGCGCTGGTGGTGAATGGCTCGTTTGATTCCTCTCTTGCGGCGTGGAGCATTTTTTCTCAAATGAATGTGGCTTTTCAGAAGGGCGCGTCTCTTTCCCCGCGGAATTCTGTTTTCCCCCTTCACACTTATTACGTCCTCGGCGGGACTCTACAAAAGCCGCGCAAAAGAGCCCCGCGCTTGTCAGGCTGGCGAGCTGTCACTTCGCATCGGCGGGCTGCTGGCTTTAAATCCCTGTGACAGCAAGTCCTATGACCCCGTTCCTCTCAGACGGCTCGCGTTCGACAGCTGCTGCCAACAATGATAATTATTGTGGTTATAGATAAGCTTCTAGCTTTCACTGGCCCCTTTCCCATCAAATTGTCTGAGAAGCTGTTTTCTTCTGGCGCCCCGCGCTTGCTCTGTGCCGATGCCGGGGCAGGCTCTTGTTCTTGGCACTGGGTTTTGATGATTCCTGGGAAAAGTTTTTTCAGTCTCTTTTTTTTTTTTTTTTAAATATATTCTATTATTGACTTTGCTTTTAATGAGCAGGGCTTACAAATGTCACCCTCATCCTTCACCACCCTCCTGGAGACAATCATGGTGCATTTGAGGTGTTCACTTTGGCTTTGGATAAGGCATAGCCTCCTACCCACTCCCTTCTCCCAGGAGCATTTTTGCCTCTCGGGGATGCCCCAAATTTCCAAACTCAGCTAGTGGCTGCTTTTCAACAAGGTGGGGACCGTTGTGACATTTGTTGGTGGCCTGAGGGTTACATACCCTTGAGTGTAAAAAGGGTCTTGCAGCTTCATATCCCATCTTGGGTTGTGTCCATCCCAGCCACTGCCCTCATACAGGACAGGTACGATGTCCCCAAGACATGGCTGCATGAGAGGTGACATTTTCCATGGATCCTGGGTTTGCTTCTTGTAGGGTCACCCTAGCAATTCTCCTGGCCACTGCTCAGTGCAACTTTTGTGCCTCCTCCTCTGGCTGAGGTCAGGTTTTAACTTGCTTCTCATTTAACAAACCCTCTCTTTGGAAGCTCCCTCAAGCAGGAGGTGAGAGAGGACTGGGTACAGGATGAGGAACATGAGCTTATAAGGAACAGATATTTACTGCCTAGATCTGTAAGATCCACCAGCTTCGATAAAGCTGATTCTTCACATCTTGAGCAAAAGATTTCAAACGAAACCAAGCTCTTGCTGCCCTGGGCTTAGCTTCATCTTGCAAAAGCCAGGTCTGTGGTCTCTGCTCCCCGAAGAGATGCCGGGATGATAAATACCCTCTTCATTTAATTACTTGGAGTGATCAAGTCAGCTCCCTATCTTCTTTGTGATCTGGTGCTCAGGTTGACACGAGGTCTCGCATCCTGCCACACGATGTGTTTCTGGTTATAGCTCACTCCTTTGAGCCACATCCAGGGTTTCAGCATCCGTTGGCAGCGCTGATCACCGAGACAGCAGTGATGGGTTTCCTTAAAGCCCACAAATTGGTCTTCTCAGCTGTGCAACTTTCCCCTACATGCAAGAACAGGGGATATTTCTTTTTTTAAAACTCTATCTGTTGCAATGGCTTTAATCATCACTGCAGTCTAGGCAAGGGATAAGGAATTGGCAGACAGAGTTGCAGGAGTTTCTGGGTTTTCCCTCCTTTGTATATAGATTATTTTCTCAACTGCAGTGCAAAAATGCGAAGAACAATGTGTGGGGTTTTCACAATCAAAGTCATTGCAGGGAGTGGTCACAGGGAGTGCTGCAGACATATTAAACTGTAATTAATATCTGTTTTAGCTCAGGAGTTGCTGAGGGTGTCTTTCTATCTATCTATTGCCTCAGCTCGGTGCAGGCTGCTGGGGAAAGGAGCAGCCCGTTGTTGCTTGCTGTGGTATAACGGTCTGTGTTTTTTGAGGCTACATCTCCAATTCCTGTTACACGAAGTGGAGGCAGAAAAAGGTGGAGGGAGGGCTGGTTCCCAATCTGCTACACTTCAGTGCACATTGAATCTGCATCCCTCAAAAAACCTGATGGGTTTCCTGGGATGCTAAGCATCCATTTCCCCAAATTTTGAATTTTTTTCTTCCTAGCGGGATACTCCAACCAAAAGCAGCTGGGAGAGTTGAGGGAGGCAACATTAAAATCCAAGAAAAGCGACAGAAATTGGCCAGATTTTTTCTTAGGGGTTGTGGCAACACTGCTGAGCTGCTCTTTTAAGCCTGGGCTGGGGACAAGAACAATGACCCCCACTGGACCCATGGCTCTGGGGAATGCTGATACTGCAGGAGTAGCATTGCTCCGGGCAAGAGTTACATATAAAAGTTATATATTTGAAATATATGTATGATTTTCTACTTATAATACTTCTATAAAATACCATAAAATAAAGGGCGGCAGCTGCGGTGCGGGGTGAGGGAATTGGCCGCTGGGGTTTGCCCCACTGTTCAGAGCAGGGCCAGGGCTGCTCTGTGCTGTGTCCTGGCAGAACATGGTCCTACCACATTTCTGACACGTCCTTCTTCATAACATGCTGTATAGTGTTATTTGTGACGCTGCTGCTGGCCAGGAGTGAAGCTGTTCATGTTGCATGGGTGTGTGAAGGAAATGCTCCTGAACCTTGTCTGGTTGCTGGACTGGGAATAACTCTCCTTCACCTTCACCTCCCAGGCTGAAACTCTCGAATGAGGAGATCAAACGAGCGATTTTGACGATGGACGAGCAGGAGGACCTCCCAAAAGACATGCTGGAGCAGGTAGGCAGCGTGTCTCATGCTCCTCCATGGTTGCCTCATGTTGAGGCCACGCTGTGCAAGGTGCTCGGGACCAAACTGCAGCTTTGAGAAGTGCGTCGAGGCCCCAGATTATTTACCAACCACATGTTGAAAAGCCACCCAAGTGGGCTGGAGTGGTAGGAAAGCAGCTCAGTCACAGCATAGGCACTGGGAGCAGCATGGCCTCCACAAGCCATGCCTGTACCCAGGGATCCCGAGGCTGAGCTAGTTGCCCATTTTGTGGCTTGAAGTTTGTGCTCGGTGGAGGGTTATTTTTAAAAGTTTATTCAGCATTTGTGCAGTCCTCCAAAAAGGGAATCCCATCTTTCACCCTCTCTGAATCTCTTTGGAAGCCTGCCCTAGGAGATCCTGCTGTGGCAGGGGGTTGGACTAGATGATCTTTCAAGGTCCCTTCCAACCCCAAACATTCTATGATTCTGTGATTCTATATTATTCACCTGTCTTTAAAGCCGAGCTAGTAATTGCACTTTCAGCAGAGGCATGGGAGGATTGATTGCGCAAAAATTCCATCTGCAAAAAGGTAGAACTGCAGCAAATGAGAGTCCCTGACACCTCCTCTGGCAGAACTGAAGTTGAAACCTCCTCAGAGCAGATGTAGTACATCTGTTGTAAAACCAGCGTGATGGCAGGGCAGAAGCAAGGACACTAATGTGATGGGGTAATGGGAGGAAGGTCACAGGGAGAGCGACAACACTTACTTCACAGGTGCCTCAGGGTCACTGCCTGTACATGCTGAAAAGGTAGTGGATTCACACAAATAAATCACCGTTTTGCTCCTGAAAAACTGTGCAGGGACCTCACATTCACCAGTGTGCTTTTCCTTGTTTAGCTCCTGAAGTTTGTTCCTGAAAAGGGTGACATTGACCTCCTGGAAGAGCATAAGCACGAGCTGGACCGCATGGCCAAGGCTGACCGGTTCCTCTTCGAAATGAGCAGGTTGGTGGCCCAGGGGACACATGTATTCATCAGTGGCTGCATGCATTGGTCGTGTAGTGGCTGTTTTCGTAGAGCCCAGTTGGGAAATAAACCCTGCTTCCTGTTCTTCACATCAAGAAATGAGCGGGATAAACAGACAGAGGGGCAGGCACTCATAAGGATCGCTCATGATGCTGTGCTCCTAAAATCAGGGTTGTGTGTCCCAGACAAGCAGCAGCTGGATGGAGCCGGGGGTAGGGATGGGGAGATGGATCCTTTGGAGAAAGGTGGTGGCTTTCCAGGTTGTGTTGCAACATATTTCCCCTCTCATTCAGAGGAGAAAAGCTCAGTCTGGCACAACTCCGTGGAAGACTGCATCATCTGCATGTGGGAAGTACTCTTTGAATGATAACATGATGCTCCTTTCCTCTTCACACGAACATGTACTAATGAATACTGAGGACTGCTGTATGTGAAGTTTGCCCTGCTGTGTAGATGAGTCCCACTCCTCACCTTAGGAATGATTCATCCCTTGGGGCTCCTGAGAATATGAGACTGAAAGGAAATGTCATTTCTTCCTGCTCCTGGTAGCAATCATTTAAGGCTTAGAAGTCTTCAGGGATGAAGAATCTTATCTTTTGCATGCATAACCTCTAGAGGTGCTGGTTTAAAATCTTGAAGCTCCGTACTGAAATCCAACTGGGTACTGAGCTCTTTGAATTTCTTAGCTGAACTTCAAGCAAGTCACTTGTTTGCAAAGTCAGTGAGTTCTACAATCTGAGATTGTACTGGGAGATCAAAAATAGAAACACTCCTGTCCCTGAGAAGTGCACCAGTGAGCGCTGGGGCGATGCACCGTGTAGCTGCTGAGTGTCGAAGACAGGCAGGACAGAGCTGTGGAGTTCAGACCTGAGCCCTCAGGGCTGGAAGAGGCTCAGAATTAGCTTTTCTGTCACAGGTCACCTTTCTTCTTCACAGTCTCTTACCCAAGTGTTGCTCCTCTGCCTCCATCGTTTGGAAGGCACAACGTGCTGATGCAAATATTTTCCTTGATTTCTAGTGCAGCTTTTTAATTTGCCCCGTGGTCTGTAACCGAGTGTGATGTCTTTGTCACCTCTGATTAGTACAATGACAGTGTAGCCCATGGCTTCGTCTGTGAGCACGTCTCCCATGGGTCCTTGGTCCAAATGACTCAAATCAGACTGCCATTTGTGTACAAGTGAGATCTTGTTTAGCCTAAATACAACTGACATGAGCAGCCCCATCCCTAACTTGCCCAGGAAAGGGCTGGACTGAGCTGTGCTGGTGGCATTCCAGCCCAGGCCATGATTTTGAGGATTTGAAGGTCCAGTTTCCTTAGTGTTGATAGTTGGTGTGCCTGTGTCCAAGCCGCAGCTGGACAAAGCATTGGGAACCCAGAACTCATCAGACTCTTTGCTAAGGAGTGGTTGTAAAAGAACCATTTGTTCACAGCAATAGGGTGTAAAAATGCACTTGTTGAACCTGTTGAGTTAAGGATAGGCTTAAGCATGTGCTCAAGAGCCCATCTGGATCCACCCCAGGACAGCTGGAGCTTCAATTGTCATTTTTTCCCATCCCAGCTTAGTTTCAGGGAGAAATGCAAACATTATTTTTTAATCACTGTGGCTCAAGCGTGCTTTGTAAGCACAGCTGTGAGCAGCAGAGTAGCTGAGATCTGCCCAAAGTGAGCAAAGCTCAACCTGCACCTCTTTGTGTTCCAGGATAAACCATTATCAGCAAAGGCTGCAATCCCTCTACTTCAAGAAGAAGTTTGCAGAAAGAGTTGCAGAAGTCAAACCTAAGGTGGAAGGCAAGTGTCTGGACGTGCTAAGGGCCTCTCCTGGCACAGGGAATGGTTGGAGGAGGAGCATTCCTCCACTGGTGGAGTTGGGGACCACTCTTTGGCCATGGGGCCGCTGAAGGAGTTGCTGCAAGACAAGGGGACGGGTGTGCTGTCGTGGCAGGGGGTAATGTCCCACACCTCTCTGCTTTCAGCCATCCGCGCCGGCTCCAAGGCAGTGCTGCAGAGCAGCAGCCTCCGGCAGCTGCTGGAAGTGGTCCTGGCCTTCGGGAACTACATGAACAAGGGCCAGAGGGGCAACGCCTTCGGGTTTAAGATCTCCAGCCTCAATAAGATCGCGGACACCAAGTCCAGCATCGACAAGTGAGCAGCCCCTGCCCTCGTCCTCGGTAGCATCCGCGGGCCCCAGGAATGCTGGGGGGAACAGAGGGGCCATTGGTATTGCCTCTGGGGCATGGGTAGGCGAGAGGGGGGTCTCCACCCTTCTGCTGTCCCATCTGGGCATCTGATGATGCAAGAGTTCATTTTTCAAGCAGGGCAGATTTCGAGAGAAGCTGAGCTGCAGATCAGCACAGGGATTGATGGAGGCTTTCCTTCCTGGGCTGGCTAAACGGTAGCCAAGGCTGATTAGGAGGATCATCCTCCAAATACTTTTTTCTCCCTTTGAGAAGCCAAGAGCCATCATGCTGTGGCACAGTGGCCAGAGAAGGGGACCTAGAGACTCCTCTCCATGAGAGCCCCCAAGCCCCAAGCTGCTGCTCGTCTGCTCTCCCCTGCTGAGCTCCATGCACAGAGGGAGAGGAGCTGAGTCAGAGCTTAAACCTCTCTGGTGTCATCCATCAGTAATGACAGCGAAGGACGGGAGCGGTGATGCTCAGGTCACCTCCCCTGGGTCCCTCCTGTGGATCGCCCTTGCTTGCAGGCACCAGGCTGCTCTGCACTGTGGCTGTGCGTGGGACAGACCCATCCCATGTCCCCACTCAGGCAGTGAGCAGCATCCTTGCAGAAATCCCCAAACAGTCCATTACCAGGGTTGGGATTTAACCAGGGATTTTCGATGGAGCTCTCGGCTTCCCATGGTGCTGCCACACTGACCTTGCTGCTCCTCTCTCCTAGGAACATCACCCTTCTGCACTATCTCATCACTATCGTTGAAAAGAAATATCCCAAAGTTCTGCACTTGCACGAGGAGCTGAGAGACATCCCACAGGCAGCCAAAGTCAAGTAAGTAGGGCTTTAGGTGGTGCTTCGGGAGTGCCAGGAGCGCCTTTTCCCTCGCTCCAGCCTACCTTTCCACATCACCCTCCCCTGGTCACACTCCCAGACAGATCCTGGCCACCGAGCTGGCTTTGTGCTGTGGCCCCAGAGCAGCCCCAGAGAAGGGAGCGAACATCACCTGGTGGCTTTAAATCTCAGCCCTTGCAGCAAAGGGCTGCGAGCCTCCGACCCGAGGGAGGAGGGCTGCTTGGAGCAGCCGTTTCCTGTCGTTATCTCACCGCAGAAGCATTTAATTAATTTCTAATGGTACGTTAAGTAATCCGGGAGGAAGCGGTTGCGGTGTGGCTGCAGATAAAGGGCAGCTGTTTTATCTACTGTGACGGGGAGGCTTTGCTTGCAGCACGGGTAGGACCAGGCAGCGGTGCAAGGGGCTCACCTGCCTCCCAGTCCTGCCTGACCCTTGTTTCGCCACTAATGTGGAGCTTCTGATGTTTGGAACAAGCTTTTAAACCCTGCCCACCTCCCGGTGACCTGTTCAGAGCAGGCTGCCGCCGTCTTTTTGCCGGCAGAGGCCCCAGTTCAGCAAAGCCCTTGAACAGACGCTGAACTTTTAAGCACAGGAGGAATCTGCTGCTGTGCTGCAAAGCCCTCAAGTATGTGCCAAAGTCCCTCTGAAATCAATGAGGCTCTGTTTCGGTTTTAAAGTTCAGCAGGAGCTTACGGGCTTTGCTGCTTCGGGGACCTGAGCAGCAAAGATCACGCGTTCCCGCAGTCAGCTCGCGTTTGTGTTATTCGTGGACCTGCAAAGAGACTGAAACTGCACCTTTTTAGAGAGGGGATGGCAAATGTACACGGAGTTTACAGCAGCCCGAGGTCAGGTTTCAAAGTGCTGTTGTAGCAACAGTGGCTTTGCTGTGGAAGGTTGGTATTCTGCAAAGCAAGCAGCGTCACCGTTTAAAATGTAAAATAATCGTCAACCGTAAGGATTAAAAAGAGTGATGGGACAAATCTTGGCTTGCGGGGAGGAGTGTGTGGCGGCTGTGCTCATAGGCATCAGCTGAGAACGTGGTGGAGCAGGGCACGCTCCTCACTGGTGGAGACTCTGGCTTTCTCATGCTCATCTATCTGCAGCTGTTGTACAGATACACATATGGGAAAGAAAACATCTGCACAGAGGAGGGTTTTTCCCCCCTAAACTTTTATCATTTTGTTCTAAAGTGGACACTATATGTAATATTTGGGTTTGGTCCAATCTAGAGTGAAAAAAGTTTCTAAAGCTCTGGAAAACCCTAAATTCCCCCCAGCCCTGCAGCTGTGAAGTGAAATTGCCGCCTCTGTCAATCCCACCGCTAGTAATGAACTGCTGGAGCACAGGGCTCCCAAAACTGCATTTTCCCAGACTAAACCTGCCAGGAATGCTTGCCCCATGACCTGACATCAGCATTTCCAGGGACCTCAGCCCTAGGACAGACACCCCTGGAAAAACGTCAAGCCTGTGGTCATCAAGTCTTTGTGAGAAAGTTTCCCCTCAGATGTAGTGGTAGAAACCCGTAAACACTTGAACTCGAAGCTCATCGGGGGCTTGAGCCTTGTGTAAACATAGTCAGCGCCAGAAATGATGATTTATTTTTATTTCTCTGCATTTGGGTTGTCTCCCTTAATGAAGGCTTCACTGCTAGGAAGGATGCTTTGCATGGCATTAACCTAACCGTGGTACCCTGAAAAACTGTCTGCTGTGCACTGGGATGACAAGCCTATCTTCTGCTGGCCCTCAGGAGGGGGACGAGAAATCTGTGCCCAGCAAAGTTCTCTCCTGAGCTCTCCTTTTGCTTGGAGAGGTCTGGAGGCTGCTGAGCTTGCTAAGCCTGCACAGTCCCCTTGATGAAAAATACAGAGAAGTGCTTCATTTTAAAGCAAGCAACTGCAGCCACTTTGAGATAGGCAGCTGTCCCAGCTTAGAGGCTGTCAGCCCAATTTGCTGCTCAAGACAGGAGACAATGTGTGCAGCGCCGGGGTCTTTTCAGTGGAAAAAAGCAGTTGAGTTGGCCAGAGAGCTGTAGAATTTGCTGGGGAAGGCTGAAAATTAACAACCTGCCATTTCCAACAGCATGACTGAGCTGGAGAAAGAAATAAACACTCTGAGGAGCGGCCTGAGAGCAGTGGAGACTGTAAGTACTATTTAAATCAAATATAGTCCAGCCTGGCTCTGAGCACCACGGCATCACTCCCTAGGGAGGCAGGCGAGGGAGCTCCCAGCGAAGCTGCTTTTATCTCACTTCCTGGAGATGTGTTTGCCTTTCCTTCCTGCCCCGCACGTGCGCCTGTCCTCCTAGGGCTGTTTTGGCACGGAAGTTACCCTGTGTGGTTAAGCACGTGCATGGTTTATGTCTAATACGCCGAGGGAGGCTGAGTAAGTCTAGTGATGATGCCCATGGAGGACCTGTGATGTGCCGAGGGGTCTCCCTTTGGCTGTAAAACTGCAGAGAGCTGGGGCTCGGGCTGGGGAGCATTTCTGCAATCTGGCTGATGTGGTGATGAAATGGTGGAGGTATCCTAAAGGACTCACTGTCTTGCTAAATTACGCAGCTTCCACAATCTCTCCATTGGGATTTGGCCTTAAAAGCGTCCTGCAGTCGTGATACTGTAAAACAGGGTGATCCACGGTTTCACACTTGGCAGGAGGGAGCAGCGGTGATGGTGCACCCGGTGCCCCTGGCATTGATGTAGGCACACACCCAGCAGCACTACCGGAGGTATTAGTGTCCCTTCATCAGCCAGGACCTGACCAGATTTACTTTTTTTTTTTTTCTCCCAAAGGAGCTGGACTTCCAGAAGTCTCAGGTTCAGCAAACAGGTGACAAGTTTGTGTCTGTCGTCAGCCAGTTCATCACGTTAGCCAGCTTCAGCTTCTCAGATGTCGAAGATCTTCTGATGGAAGCAAAAGAGCTGGTAAGGTCACCAATGTCCTTGAGATCAGCCTTTCCACCAGCCAACAGAGGAGGGATGGTCCTGGACTTCCCAGAGCACATGCTGTGTGTTTAACATCTCAGATACCTCCCCCATGAGATCATGCAAGTGTCCTGCTGAGACTCTGACGTTAGAAAGGTGCTGGGCTGCTCTTCATGGTTTGTTTGGAGTGGCTGGGTACATCCCTCTCTGTCTCCAGACCCTTTTTTCTACTCCACAACGCCAAGGGATCACAAGTCAGGCCAACAGACTGCTGCTGGGACACGAGGTGTGCTGTAGAAAGCCATGAGATGCCTGTCTCTTTTGGAAGGGCAAGGCAGGGGCTAGCCATGGGAGACTTGTGTCTGTCTGGGGAGAAGATAATAGGTCACTTGTGAGGATCTGAGTTCTGTTAAAGAGCTTTCACTCAACCCTAGAGCACTTGCTTTGCCAGTTTTGTTGGCTTTAGAGTTAGAAGTGTGGCAGCTGGGTTGTCTTGGGCACTGAAGGTGGTAAGAAAGCAGGCTGTTCTGTCTGGTGTTGATCGAAAAGGAGGAAAAAATGCAATCAGGTCTTCAGGCTGGACATGAGGAGACCCAGAGGTTGATATCAGAGACAAGCCAGGCTGCCTGAGTGACCCCACTTCTACAGATGGTAGAAAAAGTTTTACACTGTTAAGAAGAGCCTTTCCCCAACCACCAGAATCTTCTGCAGCATGGCAGAGAATTTAATATCTTGATGAAAATCAACAAGAATAGCCTCAATTATTTTGACTTATATGGTGGCACCTCTCAGATACCTCCCTGCATCCTGAAGTGCTGAGTCTCTTAAGTAAACAGAGAAATAAAAATACCCTAAACGTCTTTTGAAGAGCCTGGGGTACCCCTGCAAATAAAGCTAAATCATACAGGCAGGCTTTAAAAATGTTCCTCTTGGTCAGCCAAATCAAAGCAACTAATAAATCTGTTTGTGCTTTGATTTTGTTTTTCTTTTCTTTTGAGCACGCTTATCTCCAGAACACCCCATCACAATTTTAACAAACTTTCTGTGCACAAAGAGTCTCCTTCAAGCTGAAAGTGAGAACAAAGGATATCAATCCCAAAGTACGACTCACCGGCTCCTTGGGGACCGGGATGTATCAGCAGATCGTGGATGTCCTGTCCTGACCTTTGCTACAGCCTCATTCAACTCCCTTACATTAATGGTGTGCAAACAGCACACAACGCTGGAAAACTCCCTATTTCCCTACCCAGGGCTGTGCCTGAGCCCGGGCAGAAATGTCTTTTAGAAGTTTCACCAACACATTTGGTTTCAATAGCAGAGCATGTGGCAATGATAAATAATACCCCAAAAATACTTCAAAGAAAAACTTAAAAGTGCGAGTTTCCCTTCCCCTGCCGTGTTTACTATTAGTTTTATGTCTTCAGTCTTCGGTCCCACAATATTTTGCTTCCTTGTTTTTACTGCTGCTTAGTTAATAAAGTCGAGCTGGGGCGGGGAGAGGCTCAGCAGAGCCAGAGGCAAGAAGGGGAGAGGGGACCCGAGAGCCATCCAGGTCGGCTCTTAAAGGGCAGCAGGTAAAACATCAGATTATTTATTTCATGTTCAAGTTGAGGCTTGATGAAGCAAAGCCCTGCTCTCCACCGTGGCCCCTGGAAGTGTTTCTCTTTGCTCTGTCAGGTCAAAGGCTTCCCATGGCGGGGGGTTGCCAGTACAGTGGGTATCTCCGAGACTGACAGACCCCTCTCTCCCCCAGTTTTCCAAGGCTGTGAAGCACTTTGGAGAAGACACAGACAAAATGCAGCCTGATGAGTTCTTCGGCATCTTCGACCAGTTCCTTCAAGCCGTGACTGAGGCCAAGCAGGAGAACGAGAACATGAGGAGGAGGAAGGAGGAGGAGGAGCGCCGGGTGCGCATGGAGGCACAGGTGAGCGAGCACCGGGAGTCCGGCAGCACCCCTGGGGCACCTGGGGATGGCAACCGTGCTGTGCTGTCCCCACGGTGGCACAGGGAGCGCTGAAGACTGGGCAAGGAGCTTCTGTGCTCTTAGACCCAGTGGCTTTTCACTGTTGCTTGTTTAATTAACCAATGACTTTGGGTTGTCGAGATCGTGGAGCAGATCTGGTGCTGTCTGTGGGCTGCTGTGACCCACTGGCAGCAGCCATGGTGCCATAGACCTCAGCCTGTGGGTTAATAACCTTGAGAAGTTCTGGGGTTGAAAACTGTGCTTGTTTCTTGAGTTTGGGGGTCACCTCGCATGTTGAGCACCCCTACAACCACCTGCGTGAGATTGAGATGTCTCCTTTCCCCCCCATGCCATGGTACATAGCTGAAGGAGCAACGGGAGCGGGAGCGCAAGGCGAGGAAGGCGAAGGAGAGTGGGGAGGAAGGCGGCGAGTTCGACGACCTCGTCTCAGCCCTGCGCTCGGGTGAAGTCTTCGACAAGGACCTCTCCAAACTGAAGCGCAACCGCAAGCGCATCGCCAACCAGCTGGCCGACAGTGGCCGCGAGAGGCCCATCACCAAGCTCAACTTCTGAAAAGCAAACGACAGCAACAACGACAAAAAAAAAACAAACAGAAGGCGGGTTAGTCTCTTTGAAGTGGCTAAAGGGGTTTTTTTAATTCCCATTATACTGCCTTGCAATTCAAAGCGAAACAGTGGCACGCTCTTTCTCCCCGCGGGCGAGTGTGTGTGTGTGTATATACTGTGTATATAGTCGGGTCGGGGGGGGTGCGGATGGAGGCGCGTGGGCAGCCCACCTTGATGGGTGCCAGCCCCACCTCCTCACCTCCCACCCACTCTGAAAAGTAGTTCTCCCCATGCACAAGCACAATGCCGCGTCCGCGGAGCAGGAGAGGACCCAACCCAGAGACGCCGGCGGTCCCCGGGGTCCCAAAGGCAACGGGAAGCCGCTCCCGCCGCTCTCCTGCCGGGACCCCCCCCGCGCCCCAGGCCCGTTTGCAGGGAACGCCTTGCACACAAGCCGAGCGATTTAAAGAAGAAAAGAAAAGAAAAAAAAAAGAAACACGAGTTGACTGAATTTTAATCGGTTGGTTGGTTGGTTGGTTGTTCTCCTCGTTGTTGTGATTGTTCCAAACAGCTCGCAGATCCGTGCTTCCGCGCTGCTTCCCGAGCTCAGCACCGCGGGCGCTCCCGGCGATGCTCTTCCCGTCATCCTTGGGAAACGCTCTTTTTCCTCTTAGGTCGCTAAAGGAAAAAGCCTACCCCAAAGTGCTTACCGCTCCAACGCCGCACAGCTTTATTTATACTTTTATAACGTTCTCTGGCCCAAGACGGTGGGAAAGGTCGGTTCTCGGAGGAGACGAAGAGCATAAACTTTTGCATTGTAATTTTTATTCTTACTTTCTGTTCAATGGGACAAACTGTATCCTCTGTAAAGGTGGGTCAGGACCGAAGGTCTCTGATACACAAAGGGGCTGGTGCGAAACCCACTGGCTTTCACCCACCTTCTTTTCTCTTTTCTTTGTCGAACACACAGAAGCAGCGATGCCAAGAAACGCTCGTCTCTTAGCCAGGTCTTTTTTCAACTGGTTTGCTGTTCATTGTCATTTGCAAATTTGTAAGCAGAACTACCTGTCAAATGTCAGTCCAAAAAAAAAGACAAAAAAAAACTTAATAAAAATAATTCAAAGCTCTCAGGGAGTAATAATTTAAAGGTTTAGAAAATTAAGAATTGGACAATAAAAAATAACCACCATTAACATATTAACATTTCTATTCTTAAATTATGCTGAGTATATAGAGGACTGTTACTTTTTACTTTTATTTATTTGTGGTGTGTTTTTTAAGGAAACAAAACAAAACCTTTTTATACCACCAATACTTTTGTGATCTTTTTTTTTGTTTGTTTGTTTGTTCTTTTTCCTGTGGAGAGATGAGTTTGTCCCTGTTGCACTAGATATTAACACTATTTGAAATAAGGTTGGTTGTTGTTTGGGGTTTTTTTTTTTTGTCAGATAATCGGTATTACTGGTGGGGTATGGGATGTCAGTTAACTATATGTACTGTATAGCAAAAGTGCTGTTTAAACTAATTTGTATAAAAAAAAAAATATGGTTCTAAGCACCTGAAGGCCACGGGGTCTGTGTGCTGAGTGAAAGCTGTGAAATCTCTCTCTAACCAGAGTTGTCAAGAGCTGTGGTTTTACCGTTTTGTTCTTTTCTTCATTGCAACTTTTGACGCACTGTAGATTAAAAAAAAAAAAAAAAAGGAAAAGAAAAAAAAAAAAAGACTTTCTGAGTAGCATTTAAAGCAGTAATAATTAAAGCAGGTAAGCATTAAAAACAGTCCAGCACCTCGTATCCAAGCAGCTGCAAAACCTGCAGATTATGTTCAAAGGTGGAGTTAAGCACTTTGCTTTAAGAAGGAGGGGGAAATAAAGACAAAAGGTAATGATAATACTATTCCTTAACTAAAGTGCCTCTATTTATATTTTTTATTTATGGCTGAAAAAAAATGGGGCTGATACAATTGAGGGAATGGACTTTGGGGGGAATTAAAAATATTTTAAAAAGAAGGAAAAAAAAAAAAAGGTTAAAAAAAAAAGAAGCTGGGCCTCTGATGGTTTAAGGAATGGTTGGTCACATGTGTTTAATTCAAAAGGTGGTGGGAGTCAGAAAGGGCGATCGCCTCCCGGGGTCCCAGGGTGCAGGGCTTGGCCACCAGCACCCACCCCTGGCTCCTGCCTCCACGACCCCAGTGCCACATCAGGACCTTTCCTGACAGATTTCCTCTTGCCCTTCCAAACCTGTTTGGGTTTTTGTTTTGTTTTATGTTTTTTTTTTTAAAAATTGTTTTACAACAGCCTTGTTACCAGGCTGAGTTTGCCATTTCTTTGTTTTCTTTCCAAAAAAAAAAAAAAAGAAAGAAAAAAGAAAAAAAAATATTATATCTCTATAAATAAATACAAAGGCTGTGTGCAGGTAATTCCATGTGCCATTGTTGAAAACTACTTTTAGACTGGTGCTGGTGTAAGTAGCCACTCTTTTCTCTTGGGTGTGTATTTTAAAGATGATTTTTTTTTTTTTTAATAATGCCAAAAAGGAAAAAAAAAAAGTGATTCCATAATAATTTGTAAACTGAAGTATATGTCTTGGACCTTATTAGCTTCGTAGTGACCAAGGTAGTCTGTTAGGTGCAAGGATGTTCGTAGTCTTAGCTAGCGGGAAATGCTGTGTAATGTTATGAGACTGTACATTTTCTAAGACGGCAATATGCAATAAAGAAAAACGATTTCGGTGAGTGTACGTGGCAGAGCCGCGAGTTATTTTTTGGGGGGAAAAAAAAATGGGATATTGGATTGAGACAGATATTAATAGAAAGACCCTCGACGTGTTGCTTTTTTGGGGGTATATTTGCACTCATGGCCGGGGGTGGCTGGTACCTCCACTTTACCCCTTTCCTGCATGCTGGGTTTTAGGCAGTCAGGGGGGTTTTCCACCCTCCTGGCTCGCAGCCGCCTCATTGTCACCCATCTGCTGGCTATGAAACACCCCCCAGTCAGCGACCCCGTTTGGTTCTCCCCACTGTGTTGTTGCTAATGCCTGTTCCCACCTCGGTGACTGGCTTTTCTAGGATGGCGGCAGCCACCGGTTTTGTATCACGGATCATCTCCCTTTCTCCAAGCTGATGCTGGCTGAGCTGGCCAGCGTGTCTCTATCAAGCCTATCTAGACACACCAGAGATGTTTCCTTGCCAGGAGTCCAAACCCCTCTCGGTCTGTTCGTGATCACCATTGCCTTTCTCCCACACCTTTCTACCTGGCCTCTGTATTACTTTTCTTCTTTTTCCAATGTTCTTTGCATTTAGTGACCCTTGCAGCAATCGGCGTCCCCAGACCCCACTATCTGTAGTGATGGGAGCACCTGCATCATGCTCAGACCCATACGCTTCCCCCTTCAATCAGGGCTTTCTCCAGTATAACCAGTGAGCCAGCACCAAACTAATAGAGATGGGGTGTCTAACACACATATGGGCTTGCTGGGGCTTCCTTTGGTGTGATCCCACTCAGTGTGGGGGCTGGCAGACACGGCAGCTTTCTCCTATTTTATATCCCATGGCTGGTGTTTCCTACCATGGAGCATATTTATGACCCAGTGTTGGTCAGATTTGGGCTGGCAGGGAAGGTGGGGTGGTGCTGAAGAGCACGTCCACCAACATTCTTTGGAGTGGTGATACCATGCAAAAGTAGCTGGACATAAGGAAGGCTGTGGAGTGAAAGGACCCAAGCAAGAGGGGAATGGCTTCAGCTGGTCTTCCTGTCATAAATCCCCGTGTCCCCAGCACAAGGGTGCTCTGGGGTGCATCCATAAATAGATGTGAACAAGCAGACCCAACCCTGCAACCTGATGAGGACCTGAAATTCTGGTTAATGGCAGATTGCAGGTTTCCTGGGCCACATCAGGATGGTCCCTGGAATGGGGATGAGGTGGCTGTGGGAGGTGTGAGCAAGGACTAGGTATAGTTTTTTATTCAACTCTGCTGTAGGTGATCCTGCTCTGGCAGGGGGGTTGGACTAGATGATCTTTGAGGTCCGTTCCAACCTCTAACATTCTGTGATTCTGTGATTCTGTGATTTGATAGGAAAAAAAAGTTTAGTAACATGGAAGCTTCCTCAGGGCTGAAATAGCAGCATCTATGGCTTGAAAACGTATTGAGATACAATGTTTGTCATCTCAGAGGAAAGGGCGGGGTGGATGCTATGCTGGACTAGCAGAGCTGTGCTATATGACCCCATGTCACCGGGACCTCATGTCCACCAATGGCCTGGCTGTCTGGGCTTTCACCTGAAAAAGGGCTTCTGTGCCCCAAACCATGGCTGTTCCCTCTGGTTAAAGCCATGAGGAGGGTGTGCTGGATGGGCCAAACCTGCCCAGACCCGCCGGTGCCAGGAGGGCTGTGAGGCATGGCACTCCTGGAACAATTGCCCCATGGGGCCACCTGGGTTGATGGGACCAAACCTGCTGAGCCAGCCTTGGCTCTGCTCCGCACCAGCCTGGCAGCTTTCCCCATTGCTGAAGGCTGGGGAGACTGGGAGTCCCGACGAAGCAAGAAGTGTCAGGTGTCATCTCCTGCACTCCACCTGTTACTCTTGGCATCATGGCCCAGCTTGGAAAAGATGAGTCAAGAGGCTGGGGCAATGACCTGACGCAGACAGCGCTGTATGCATCAGCTCAGCCAGTACGGTGAGACATGGGGCTCCCAGCCCCGCTGGCAGCACCGCTGCTTTTGTGCCACTGGCAAGGCGACACAGGGTGCCCAGTCAGCAGAAGTTTGCTGGACTTCAGGTCCAGAATTAGTCATTTACTCCTAAGAGAAGGTACAATGAGACTGATGGATCTGTCAGGCTTTGACATCTCTCCTCAGGAAAGGGTAAGCATAGCAGGAACATTGGCAGTCCTCCTCCCACCTGTGCTGCAGCTGGACCTGGCTCTGTCTCTGATGCCAGTGCCTATGTGACAGCTCAAGCAGATGTTCTGGGGTGAAACTGCACTTTGCCATCATCATGATCTTGCACAGCCCACTCACCAGCTCTGCAGCCCTCGTGCAGGGCTGGCACTGCTGGAGTGCCCCAGGAACAGGCTCATCCCTCAATACAGGGACCAGCATAGCAACAAAACTGCATAAAAGCACCTGAGTATTTCTGTACCAGCCTGTGCTGTGGTAATTTTTTGTTCAGGGTGCTGCAACACATGCATGTGAAAAGGAGCGTTCTCTGTTTTAATCAAAGGTGCTCAGACCTGAAACATATAAAGATTTTACATTCTTTTTAGCCTTAAACTAGACTTGATGAATGTGTGCAGGTGAGCCAGGGAGGAAGCCAGGAGGCTGAGCAGAGCCTTGGGAAAGGCAGCACCACCATCTGCTGGTACTGTCCAGGCTTAGAGAGACATAGAATGGCCTGGTTTGGAAAGGACCTTAAAGATCACCTAGTTCCAACTCCCCCGCCATGGGCAGGGACACGTTCCACTAGAACAGGTTGCTCAAAATTCCATCCAACCTGGCCTTGAACACTTCCAGCTGCTCATGTGTCCATGCTCTCAGTTCAGCTGTGGCTCCGCAGGAGCGGTAGGACACGCATCCTGTATATTTGGGCAACAGCAAGCAGAGCTGCCCTAAACAAGGATTATTCTGGGCGCCACGACAGCGAGTCTGGAGGATGTGGGGCAGCCAAACATGGCTATGGTTCTGCTGCCTAACCCATCCCTTTGGCTTTCCAGGTTGCTGCCCTAAGCAAAGCTGAGCTGGGATGGTGCCTGTGGCTTTACCTGTGAGCTGCAGAGTACTGGGAGCTTTTTCATGTGGTCAAATTTGTGTTTTTGTTTGCACAGGTTTTCTTTGCCAAGTTCTGTGCAGAGCATCTCCTGGGCTCAAGGAAAAGTGAGGAGGCCCCAAGCCTTGTGCTTTGCCCAGCTCCCTATATCCCTTTTTTTTACTGCGAAATCAGCATGAAGCACTCGTGCAAGACCTAGTTTCTACAGAAAATATTTCCAAATTGATAGCAGGAGGTGATCATTGTTTGAGTTACGTTTTCTGGAAAGAGTCCACAATTCAGATGTATTCCAAACTTGACGTGACCTCAGGGACAGTATATTACCAAATGTTCTGTAAAATGCACCAGACTGAGCACAGAAGCCACAGGCGCAGGTCAGGCAGGAGCACAAGTGCCACAGCATATTAGATTTCAGTAGAAAAATAAGTGACCTGGATACTCAAAAGCATTTTTTTCCCCCGATCCTGAGCAGAGTATGTTGCTAGGTCGGGTAAGCAAACCACATTTACGTGGTTGTGAGGGAATTGCTGGGTGAGCGATTTAAGAGAAATTGGTCTTGCTGCTTTCGCCCACATCTAGGATCCTGAGGGTTTAAAATTTGTAGGACTCATCCAAGGGGTTTAGTTTCTCACCAGGAGCAGCAGCATCTCCCCAGCTGCCCTCTGTCGGGGTGGGGAAGCCCAGTGCTAGCTCTTAGCCTCACCTAGGAGCCAGCTTAGCCCCAACCTGGGGGACAATTTCCACCTGCTCTGAGCGTGCACACTTCAGTGAAGCCCTCTGGTCAAGCCTCTGAACATAAATCTAAGTGTTTAAGCCTGCACATCAGTACTGTGGGCAGAAGCAGGTGGAGAGATTCCTACTGCCTTCAGCCAGACATGCTCTGGCTCCCAGGAGAAGCAGATATTTCCCTCCAGATGCAGAAGGGCAGTGCTGAATATTTTCACTCCTGATCTCCACGCTGGGAGCTGAGGAGTGTTGTCTTCCTAAGTGATGTCCCCAAAGTCACCTCTGCTGCACCTTCCTGCTTCTTCTTGTGGTGGCAAGGAGGAGTGGGTGTCCTCGTGCCTGAGGGGAAAGCACAAACAACGTGAAGCACTGAGGTTTACAAAAGCCCTCAGTGCACACAATAATAAAAACCTCTCTGAGAAAAGGTGAAACCCTCTTATCAGAGCAAAGCTTTTAAAAAACCCTTTTTTCAGTTTACGAATCTCTTTCAATGTTCCTCCGTTTATTAGTTTCTGAGCTGACTATTTATAGAAGAGCTAAGATTGAAAATAGTTTATAAAAGCAAGGATAATGGATGCATAAAATTAAGGAGCTCGAGTATCTGGAAATTGCTCTCCAATCAGTTTTGTGGGCTTCTGCCAGTGCTTGCCTTTTTGAAACCAGCTGTACCTGGAGGAGAAATGCCAGCGAGACAAGCAATAGCACAAATAACAAATGGCTCCTCTCAGCATGAATTTACTTCCTTTGCTGAATCATAGCTGGAGCCAGCAGTGTGTCCAGGTGGCCAAGAAGGACAACAGCGCCCTGGTCTGTATCAAAAATATTGTGGCCAGCAGGAACAGGGAAGTGATCATGCTCCTGTACTCGGCACTGCTGAGGCCACAGCCCAAGTTCTGTGTTCAGTTTTGGACACCACAGCGTAAGAAAGACATTGAGGTGCTGGAGCAGGTCCAGAGAGGGCAACAAAGCTGGTGAAATGGGCTTAAGTTGTGCTAGGGGAAGTTTAGATTGGATATTAGGAAAAATTTCTTTACTGAAAGAGTGGTGAAGCACTGGAACAGGCTGCCCAGGGCAGTGGTGGAGTCACCATCCTTGGAGGTGTTCAAAAAACATGTAGATGTGGCACTTCGGGACATGGTTTAGTGGTCATGGCAGTGCTGAATTGACAGTTGGTCTTGATGATTTTAGGTTTTTTTCCCAACCTTAATGATTCTATGATTCTACGATCTTTCGCAATCACACCAGAAGCCTGTGGGCATGTTGGTGTGCTGCTCCACTCAGGACATACAGCCCAGGCCAGACTTCAGGGCTTGATTTCTGCCTGAGCAGTAAGTATCAGCACGAGTCCTCCAGTTCGGGTGGCAAGATGAGCGGAACAATCCCTGCAGAAAACACATGGATTGCTCTTCAGTCGTGGCTATTACAGATTGCACTAGAAGAGTCTGAGCTGTGGTGAAGCTGAGCTGCCACTCCCCTAGAACGGAGATGCTAGAGAGTGTCACCACCTGCCTTCCTTCTGGCACAGCTCTCCCACAGACAAGGAGAGGGTCTTTGCGAGTGAATTCAGCGCAGGATCTGACCCCAGCACACATCACGCTGCTCCCTTCGCCTTTGAGTCCTCCTTGCTAAATTTCCTCTGACTTCAGTCACAGCCTCCTGGGGTCTTCTTGGCCGAGCAGCTCGTCAATCATTCCCCAGCCAGACTAATGCAAGCCCTGGGGTTTGTGCTACCTTCACTTTGATTTCCCCAGTGACCCATCCATTGTATGCCCTCGAGAGAGATTTACAACATGTCTCTCCGTGACACTTTTCCTCCTGCTTCTCACAATGGTGACTTCCTATGAAAAAAAAAACCAAACAAACAACTAGAAAAGCAGAGCTGTTCTCTGAGCACTTCGGCTGGCGTGAAGGTAAATGCTTCAAGACTTGGGGGGGGGGCGTGCTGCCAGCGGCACGGCACTAGCAACCAACTGCTCCTTTGCAAATTGGAACACCCAGAAGGCTGGCCATGGTATGGGGAGCACCTTGTCCTCCCACATCCAGCCTCAGTGAAACCACTGGGACTCATCCCACTGGTGCCGGCAGGCTCACAGCTTGCAGCCGCGGAGCAGCGCAGTGCAGTCTGGCATAGGGTCACCTGAGCCTGGATCCCATTGCGGGACACTCCTCCTGCAGGATTTGGGACCATTGTATTTTCCTGAAGCTTAGTACCCTGTGCCTGTGTAATGCTTTGCAAGCAGATCTAGTGGCTCGTCCATTTATTATTAATAATCAGAGTCACCATACAAAAATATAAATGCAGCTAGAGTGAAGAGGCAGTAGTTCTGCCACTAAATTAGGTGCTAGCATCGGGATTGATCTTACCAGAGATTCAATCTGCAGCTTTTGCAGCTCTGGAGTTCGTGCAGCACAGACATTAGCCAGTGTTGTAAAAAAATGCCACTCTTCTGATGTGCTCTCCAAATTACTCATTTCAGTCTCTAAGACAAATCCATCTTTAAAACTAGGTTTCAGAGAGGTACACCTAGGGCTTGCATTGCATTGATCACAACCCTTACTCTGAATGCTTTTATTTGGGATACAGCAGTCCTGAAGCAGAGTGGTTGATCTTATTAAGAGAAGGAGGCTTTTCTTAAGATCACTAGTGGAAAAGCCATGCTGGCTGCTTAGATCTCTGCTGGCATCTACTGGATACACAAGCCAACAGCAGTGCGGAAAGACAAGCGGGAATGGGGGATTTCATTCACTTGAGCTATTCCAGTTCTGACGATTATTGTCAGCTGCTATAGACCATCAGGCTGCCACGCCTATAAACTGCTAATTGCTTGCAGTTCATAGGTTATGCCCAAAGCATTTGCTTTAAACTTCATCCAGAGATTAGGAAGGGAGAGGAAAATAATGACTTGAATGAATCCGATTATTAAATCAACAGCAAAACTACCACTGACCCCAGCTGGAACCTAAAATACTTGTCATTCATCAAAACTTAATGCTTCCCTTCTAAGATGTAATGCATTAGTTATATCAGTGGCATGCCTATCATTGCCAGATAGTGTGGCACTCTTAAACTGAGCGCAAGCATGCTGGAACGTCCATGAGGAACTAAAGAGCCCAAGGATTATTTTTTAATTTGGCTTTGACTAACGCTGTCATTGGTACCCAGGGTTGAACTGGTCTTTGAATCATGTGAGCTGCTATGTCTCTTACGCTGAATATCCTGCACTGAATAACCCACATGATGCTTGAATTGGGGTGCTAAAAAGTGTCTCAACATCCTTTGCTGAGCCCCTGTGCAAACGAGATTGGGTTCGGCTTGCATCTAGGCTCACCTCAATGGATGAAGACGGAAAGACCAAGCTATTGCAGAGCCATGGCTGAAGGCTTGGAGGCTCAAAGGTGGTTTTGCAGTGTCTAAAACCTCAGGGTCCTGCTGCCAAGTTCTCCTTCAGCCCAAAGAAAGGCGATCACTAAGTGGGGTGACACTAGCACAGGCATGTAGTAGATGTGGAGATGATGTCCCCATGGTGGCTTGGCCAGGAGCCACCTCCGATGATGTTTTCTTACCTGGGGACAAGCAGCTGTGACCACCATGAGCTAGTTTGAGAGCACCAGGACAAAAGTTCTCTGGGGCCACCCAGACCACATGGCAACCATGGTGGGGTAGGAGGGGCAGTTGTGCCTATGGGGAGGTGAGGATGGGTCAGGTGACCCAAATGGACCAATCACAGTGTTCCTTCCCATGGTGCTCAGTATATAAGGGCCCCTAAGAAGAGCTCCAGGGCTGTTAGTGTCTGTTTGCTGTTATTTGGTGTTGTGTACCTGTCTGCACCCTTTTTCTACTAAGTATCTGGTTGTCATCTGGAAGATGCACGATACATATTAACATATTATCTTGTATCTTTGAATATATTTGCATGCTTGTCTAATATATGGCTCAACATTTTCATTGTTATTCAAAGTGTTGTTCTCTTTTTCATTATACTGGTTCAAGTTGTTTCCAACCTCACGGTCTCTTTCTGGTTCCTGTTATCCTCCCCTGGGACGGGGGGATCACGGAGAGCATCTGTGGTCGGCCCAGCCTTAAATTTTGACACCATGGGCAGAATTTTGAGAGCTAACAGTGAGGTAAGCCTCAGGTCTCCTTCTCCTGGCTGAATGCATGAAGCTATTGTCGGGAACGAGGACAGGCTGACATGTTGACTTGTGTGCCAGCATAGCCAAGATCTTCTCACCCACTACTGATGAGAGGCAGCAACCTTCAGCACAGCTGGGATGCAGTAGCATTTTGAGGATTGTTTTTGCAGGCAGCCTACAGCCTTTGGCATGTTTTGTGTGCATGTTTGTGTGCGTCTCTCTCTGTGCTGTTTATAGTTTAAGACACTTCACTCTTTATAACTCACTTTTTAAAATGTGGCTGTAGAGACCCATGCACCTGATTTACTCAACAGGGTTGTGATATGAGGAGCAGCTGAGGAAACTGGGGTTGTTTAGCCTGGAGAAAAGGAGGCTGTGGGGAGACCTTACGGCTCTCTGCAAATACCTGAAAGTTTATAGTGAGGTGGGGGTTGGTGTCTTTGCGCCTAGCACAGCATGAGGTCATTCCCTCTTGTCCTTGAGAGGTTTAGGCTGGATACTAGGAAAAATTTCTTCACCAAAAGGGTTGTCAAGCACTGGAACAGGCTGCCCAGGGAAGTGAAGGAGTTGCCATCCCTGGAGGTATTTAAAAGACATGTACATGAGGTGCTTAGGGACATGGTTTAGTGGTGGACCTGGCAGCATTAGGTTTACATTTGGACTCTTAAGACTCTTAAAGGTCTTTTCCAACCTTAATGATTCTATGAGTATGATTATGAGGAGCATAGGACAGACACAGCTTTGGAACACAGGCTGGCTCTCTGCTGGAGCTGCAGCAGGTCCACGTCAGAAGGGATCTGGTCAAGAATCTCCCCTTGCTACAGCCCAAGTTAGCATTTAACAGAAATGTGCTAATTTATGATGGCTCAAAGACCACAGCCAACTGCCCTCATTCAGCTCTTCACACGCAAGACTAGCGTATGGACACCGGCTGGTGCTTGTTTAAAAATATGTTGAAATCTGTGTTGTTCCGGCTTCACTAGCACATTCCTAGAAAGCTGTGTTAATTCACTCCTGGTGAAGATCCCGTGGTGTTTCGTGGTGAACCTCAGTCCTGGCATCCCCAGTCTTGCTCCTGCCAGAAGCAACTGCCACAAAGATGCTTACCTGGCCTGTGGTACGCTGGTCAGAACATGAAATAAGTAGAAAACTCAATCACGTGAAAGAGGGAATCAGTGATTTTCTGTGGTTTAGTACCTGAGCTGATTAGCGAGTGTCAGCAGGGGAAGGGAGGGACGAACAAAAGGGATTGGGAAGGAGCCCAGAGCTGAGCAGTGAGGGAAGCAGGACCACCCTCTCCAAGGGGCTTTCTGCCATACGATCAATGCAGCCACAGTCAGCATTGAACAACATGCCCCAAGTCAGGCACAGAGGTGCTGGACCTTCATCTTCCTTGTTTTCTTAACCCAGGAACCCTTAGTTCATCTACTCTGACCAATTTCATTCCAATTGGCAGAGAAAGCTCTTCTTCCGTGCAAGAAGTGCAAAAAACAGCCCAACCCACCTGTAAATCTGTGCGGTGCTAAAGACAGGAGGGCTCTAAATGATCACTTCTGGTCAAAGGACAGGCTCTGCTTCAGAGCTGCAGAAGCATCAGGCTAGAAACAGACATTCCCTCTTCTACAACCTGGACTTTCAAATTGCAGTCAGGATACATGCCAAACATGAAAACTGTGCCATGGCCAGAGGATCGGATTTAGGGTGCTGCTCTGCAAGAGATACACAAACTACAATGGTCTGCCTTTGCCTGCTGTCTATAGTACACCAGGCTGTGGAGTACTGAGCTCGGACATTTTTCCTTCCTTCTGACCTCCCGATGTTACAGAGCACTGGAACTTACTCTAAGGACTGCTGCTACAACTGGTGGGGAAACATTCCTTCCGGCAAGGCAGAACCCTGTGGGTTTTTGTTGCCATCTCCTGGATCATAGTTAAAGTTTTCTATAAATAATACAAGAGTCTACTGGAACTCAGGCAAAAACTCTTGAAGCTGTTCAAACACCAGAGTGCTCTATACAGCAAATTAGCCTGCACTGATCTCCTTCTTACGGCCTGCCAGCTAAGGTAAGAGTTAAATCTATCCTCCTCATTCACAACCACCTCTTTCGTCTCACAGTAGCCATACCTCACTAGCGTAAAGCCATCCCTTGCTGCGGAAGGGCAAGCATGCAAGAAATTCCTGTCCTACCCTTCTAACAAGTCACTAGTGTTCGCTTGCTGCCAAACACCTTCTGTGAAAACCTGTGGGGTTTCCGTACAGCTTCTCTCTGAAACAGAACAAATATGCAGCTCAACTTGCAAAATGCAGAATCTGCTGGGCAAAACATCCATGCTGAGAAGTAGTCAGGGGTCAAATCTTTTTCTCGGGGACTTCAGGAGGATCACAGGGGAAAATTACAGTAATGCTCACAGCATGAAAAACAGCTGCATTGGAATATCATGAAGAATTAGGTCTCTCTTTGCTATCATTCATTTGGCAATCTTTTACAGAAGTTCCCTTCTCAAGGCTGGGTTGAGAAAAATACCAGGCTGAGCCACTTTATCTCCTGCATAAAAGATAATTTATTTCTTGTCTCACTTACAAAATGATAGTATGTTCACTTGAGTCACAAACAGTTGAAAAAGCAGCTAAAACATTAACATTGTATTTTTAAAGCCTGTACAAGCAAAAACACTGCCTGTCTTTCACATTTAACTCTGGCAAAATAAACGAAGGCCCAATCTTAGTTTCTGATTTAAGGCTTTAGGCCTTTGGACAAAAAAAAATAATACTGATAAATTCATATGAATTTATGCTGTGCAATGGCACTTCCATTGTGTTATTTTCCTTCTTTTTCAATGGCAGAGTTGGTTTTGAAATATTATACTCAGATTGCTGCCATCAATACAGTAACACCTGTTCTCTGCATATACATATTTTCACATGCATAAGAGCGCACGAAGAGCGAATGGTATTGCTTTACCTCTCCTTAAGAGACATGAGACCCTTTGAATGAGCTCAAAAAGAAAACACACACCTTTTGCACAAACTCAGTGATAGCATAGTCTACACCCACACCCTCTTCCTCAATCTGTCTGAAGAACTCTAATTTCTTGTATTCATAGTATTTTAAGCTGACTGTACCTGCAAAAAAAAAAAAAAAAAAGGCTGCTGAAATTCTGACAACTGAGGTCTCATCTTCCTTCCCTCCCCTCCTGGTATCATACATCTTCCTTTTCACAATAATTGCTCGTTTGTTATGCTTGGGAGCTTGGGGGGAAAAAAATCACCTTAATAGATTGCTTTTTTAGCCTCTCCTAGTCTATGACTTTCTGACTATCAGCACTTCCACATACAGCGGGTTAAAGCAACAAAACCGTCATGATGCATTTTTCAGCGTGGTGTTTTTCAAAGTGTCTTCCAGCTGCCAGTGCTCAGCTTTCAACTGGATTTTGGCACTTAACAAAGAGCTCACACAGTCAGTCAGGTTGGGCTGTACTTGTGTCTGTCTCTTTAGCATCGCTGTGGTACTTTCTGCGGGACTGGAGCAAATACTGTTTTGTTCTTGCAATCAATGTCTTGCGCTGGCCAGGCTTGGTTGCTATCACCAATGCTGCTGAAAGGGAAGGGGCGCTTCCTTTTCCTGTGAAGCTCTCACTGCTCGCAGACTGGCTCACCAGACCAGAGCTCACAATGGAGAGGAAAACAGTCTGTGGCTCACTCTGTCCCATCTCTCCAATTACCTGGTAGTCTGGCTGCAAAGGGCTCCGAGTGCCAGGGCTCCCCATGTTTCCTCAGGGAGATGGCCCTGGAGCCAACACCTCCATCCCGGACCTCCATCCCTTCAGAGGCTGGTGTCAACAGTGTCCGCTTTGGCCTGCAAGGCGGCCTCCGAGACGGCATCTGGTTGCCCATCCCGACAGAAGAGTACAGCGGGGTTCTTGCAGGCCCACGTGGCTGCCTCTACCCTGCTCGCCGGGCTGGAGGAGGACAGGGCGCTGCCCTGGGGGACACTCTGCTGATTGACGTAACGCTCCCGGACGCGATCGGCCCGGCTCCTGGGCTCCGGCTGGCGACTCGGGACTGAGAGGTAAGCCGCCACGTTGTTCCTAGTCCGGTAGCCGCCCTCACGGCTGCGTCGCAGCAGCACAGAGATGTTGGGGTTGCGTGCGGCGTAGATGAGGGGGTTGATGGCGCCGTTGGCCCAGGCCATCCCGTTGGCTACGGCGTCCATGGTGGGCGAGAAGGGCAGGCGGCCGATGGCGGCGGCCAGCCCCAGGATGCAGTAAGGGCCCCAGCAGCAGATGATGGAGACGATCATGATGAGGACGGTGGTGGCCGTGCGCATCTCCCCGTAGGCCCGCAGCAGGTGCCCGTAGGTGGTGAGGGGCCGCACGCGGCTCTCGGCCAGCCGCACCGCCCGGCAGATGTTGTAGTGGCAGAAGCACATGAGGGCGAAGGGCAGGAGGTAGCAGAGCACGATGAGGGCCGCTCCGTAGGGCGGCCCCAACCGGGAGGAGCCCCAGGGCAGCACGTAGACGCAGCGATAAGCCCCCGGCCGGGCCTCCCGCTGCCCCTCGCCCGCCAGCCCGTACCAGGGTCCGGCGAGGGCCAGGGCGGCCAGCCAGACGGCAGCCAGGAGCTGGGCGGCGCGGCGGCGGCCCATCTTGTGCCGGGGCTGGCGGACGATGGCGCAGTAGCGGTCGAAGGAGAGCAGGGCCATGGTGAGGGTGGCGGCGATGCCCAGCCCGGCGTGGAGGGCAGCGCTGGCCAGGCAGAGCCGCTGCCCGAAGAGCCAAGTGCCCGGCGGGCGGCTGAGCAGGCTGAGGAAGGCCAGGGGCAGGCAGAGCAGGGCGCCCAGCAGCTCCGACAGCGACAGCGACAGCACGAAGGCGTTGGTGACCGTGCGGAGCTGCCGGTGCCGGGCGATCACCAGCACCACCGCCCCGTTGCCCAGCGCCGAGAGGGCGAAGATGAGCAGCAGCGCCAGAGCCTGCGAGCCCAGCGCCGCCGCCGACCACCCCGCCGCCGCTCCCGCCGCCGCCCCGGCGCTCTCATTGCCGCCGCGGGAGAGGTTGCCCGGCCCGGCCGCCGCCGGCTCCATGCGCAGCCTCATGCCCCGGCACCGCGCCGCGGCCGCACAGGCGCTGCCCGCCCGCCCCGCTCCCCGCTGCCGCCCGCGCCGGGCCGCCGGCCCCGCCAGCCGCTGACGTCGCCCCGCCGCCCGTTGCCCGGGGAACCGGCCCGGCCCGCGGCCCCGGCGGGGAGGGGGAGTGGCGGCCCCGCGGCCGGACGGGGCGAGGGCAGGGATTCCCCCGCCACAACCCTCCCCCCCACCCGCCAAAGCGCCATCTCTGAGTCGGGGAAGGGTCCCCACGGCCGCTTTCCCCTCATAGGCCTCTCGCCGCCCTCTCCCCTCACGGTCCCTCGTTGCTCAAAGCCCGTTTCCCCCACAGCCCCCCTCCCATCACGAAGGGCAGGGCCCAGCTCCTCCCGGACACTTGGTGGTGGGAAGCCACGACCCCGTCCCGTGTCCCCCCCGCCACTCTCCGGGCTAAGGGGGTCTCACAAGCTGAGGAGGGTGGAGGGATCAGGCTGGGGACCCACGTGGGCAGCAGGACCCTGTTCCCCCCCTGGAGCTGCTTGCCCCCAGGTGAAAAATTTCATAGGGGTGGGGATAGCGAATAGAATGAAGCTGCAACCCCATGAATGGCTGAGGAGCTTCCAGCCGTTCTGCGCTGGGCTTCCTAACTTGCTGTTCCAGCTCTCCCCCGGGAGCCAGGCTGCGGGGCTGCGACAAGGGAGATGCCCAGAAGCTGGAAACCCGGAGAGGAGTTTGCGCATGAGGGATGTACCTTCTCGCTCCCTCAGACCAGAGGCTGTGCAGGGAGTTTACAGGAGCGAGAGCCCCGGACACCAGCCTAAAAAACTTGTTGGCAGCGCAGCCATTCTCTGAACAAAGGTATTTTTGTTTCTTCCTATTCCAAAGTCAGAATTTTCATGTTGACAGAAGAAATTCTTCTCAGGCTTTTCTATGCCAACTTTTTCCAAGGTCTTCAGTATGTCTTGCTCCCTTCTGCCGCACGACCTACCGAGACATGATCATTCTCATTTTCATGTCTCATTTTGACAAGACACACTCCCATGAGTGTCTTCAATAAAGAAACACCATTTTATCCAGAGACACAGTGGAAATTGCAGGCCACAAGTGGTCCAGAGCCCTGCTTCAGCCACTCCAAACACTTGCCTACAGCCCAGGGCTTGGTTTGGTTTTTCCACCTGCAGTCCTCCCTCAAGGTGCTCTGGCAAAGCAAGCATTGACTGCATTTTGCTCTGCAAGCTGCCCCCTGGGCTGAGCCAAAATCTTCAGTAAATCATTAATAATCAAAGGTCATAATGGCTCAGACCTTTGAATGCAGCTGCTCCTGTTGAAAGTTAACCACAGGGTGTTTGTAGACAAGGGTCCACGATAAGCAAGAGAGGAAGGTTTAGGGAAGCAGCGTGGACCGTACAGTAGTGGACACACAAAAAAAGGGCTGTATGGTAGCAAATTCTGAGCAAATACCTGCATCCTGCGCAGTGCAGGAGGTGCCTGGACAGGTCTGAGCAGGACAAACTGAAAAAAGCTGGGGCATGAGACAGAGCAGGACGTCCAGCTGAGCGGGATGCATTGAGGAAGAGCAAGCAATTCAAACCAACGGTTGCAACACACTCAGCAGAGTCCTGAAAATGAGCTCCAGGAGTGAAAACGAGAGCAGAAAGGCAGTGTTTTCAGTTGCTGTTTAATAGGAATCTGGGTTTGAAATTAGTCATTTGCAGAAGGCACATAAATTTGAAGACAGCTCTCCAAAATCAGTTCTGTTTTCTGTGATTAATTATTAAGAAAAAGAAGAAAAAGATTATGGCTTCTCAGAGCAGCCCATACATGCTAATCACATTGTACCCAATATGCTTATCACAACAGGGGAACACAGCCTGTTATCCTGAAACACAGCAGATGCTGTCACACCACCAAAGGCTCTTCCTGTTGCTCTGGCATATTGCAACGAGCCGTGTGGAGAAGCAGAACAGAAATGTGTGGGCAGGAGAAGCGCAGCACCATCAGCGAGACTGCCACTGCCCAGTGGCTCAGATCACTTGAAGAAGAAGCCGTATTTCAGCGGGTCCTCCTCTTCGACAGTGAAGGTGGCTGTACCGGTGTAAAAGGCTTCTCCTGATACTTCCACAACGACAGCATTGTAGTCCCCAAACTTGGCTTCCTGCAGAGGGATTAGGATCAGGACAGAGGTGACAGGAGGTTCTCTGCTCTCCTACCCCGACACAATGCCAGTGCTGCCTGGCACTTACGCAGACACCCCTCACCAAGCGCTCTGTTCTGCCCAGGTACATCCCAAAGTGTGCAGTCACCCTTTCACTGCCTCACTCAGCTTCCACATCTCTGCTCAATGCACTTAATCTCTGAGAACAGAAGAGGGAACTAAACCAGGAATCCACCCTTAGCTGCCACTGAGAATGGGCCAGACTGGTCTATCTACATCAGCACAGGAGATATGTCTCATCCCAGTCCTCTCCCGATGGCTGACTGAGGATTTGCAGGGAAGCCATGCAACAGAAAAAGATAGTATTGCTACTTACTTCTTTAAGGAAAAAATTTTGAAGCATGAGGCCTGTGGGAAGGCAAGACTCTTAAGCACCTCCCTCCTTCCATACTCCCTTTCCCAGGCACAGAAATGCTTTTCTACTTCTCCACCGAGCCAAGGCAACAGCACTTTTCTAGCAGTGCTCAAGACATAGGGAATGTCCAGCACAAGCCACTTGCCTTCACTGCCTTCCCGGTAAACAAGGACCCCGTGGTGCTGCTCCGAAAGGTTCTAGTCTGGTTCAGCTGGATGAGTCCCTTATGGTACTGCAAGGCGATGCGAGCTGTCACACCTGAACCTGTTGGACTTCGGTCAACCTACATTCAGAAGAGAAGGTGAACAAGCTCTAGTATTTTGAGTTTTAAGAGAAAACAATATTGCTCCCCTCAGTTCTCCTTGCCACCTTTATACTGCACTTGGAGGAAAAAGCCTCTAGCCCAGGGTTTTGTACAGAATCAGGATACATCACAAATGAGAAGACAAAATAAGCAGGTTTGCAGTACTTTTGGATTGTGCTTAGCTCTGGCAAACTTGTAGGAATGAATGATCTAATAGACACTGAGGCTATTCAGAGAGCATCTGAAAGCTTCCCAGAATCATAGCAAAAAGATGAAGAGGGGCAGAGGCCACCTTCCCCATTCTCACACGTCAGGGCAGGATCCATTCTCCTTACGCTCAGAGTGCTGCTGGACAGCCTGGTTTTTAAAACCTCCCAAATCACAGCATCGGCCAGTTTCAGGGGTGATCTGTCCCAGTGCTCCACACTCTTAACTGCTGGTAAGTCCAACCAAAAGTCCCCCTGCTATTTATGCGATACCTTATCCATGCAGACAAAGACAGAAGTTTACACCTCCTATTTTCTCTTTTCCTCTGTTCATCCCCAGCAACTGTTTCCTAGATTAGGACTTTGAGGACATGCACTATTTTGGGTTCCCTCAGCCCTTGAACTCCTGGGAAATTCCTACCAACAGGATATGGGTATAAACCTTTTTAAAACTGCCACCATCTAAGATGTGCAGAAGTATTTCTGTCATTAGGAACTAAACCAGCACAAACACTCAGTGCTTCAGAGATATCACTCTAGCAAAGCCATCATCACTGACCCAAAGGAGAAGCAGCAGAACAGACCCTTGCCTCTGCAGTCAATGTAAGAAGAGGAAAAGGTGGTACCTCATGTGCCTGAGAAGAGCCTGTTTCTGTACCTGTTCATCTGCAAACACACAGATGTTGGTGGTGGGCTCCTCACTAAACACATCTTTCCCATCTGTCAATATGGTGCCGTAGAGGAAAGCCAGGTCTTCACTTTCAGGGTGATGAAGCTTGAACTGGGAAAAGCACAAACAGGTTCATCAACATGTGCTGGACGGTCAGCAGGTCGTGCATATAGCTCCCTCGAGAGACCAGAGAAAGGGGACGAAGCCACACTGCTGCATTTCCACCTCTGCTTCTCCATTAACAGAGACAGGTGCAGCAGCAGGCAGGAGAGCTCATTCTTACGTCCTTGTGAGGCTGAAGGAAGACTCTGAAATTCAACATGCGACTGAAAGGATGGGACTCTTGGGGGAATACAGGGTCTGCTACAGTCCTTCCCAAAGGGAACACGCCAGGGTACCGCAGTGCTGTGCCATACCTGTTTCTTCACCGCTTCTGTCACCGCACTTGCCGCACTGACAAGGTCTCTAGTTTTTGAAGAGCACACATCAAGGCCCAGCTGCTCTGCGCTGAGGAAGGCGTAGAAAGCGCCGCCATAGCCAATGTCAACCACCACCTTCCCGTGACCAGGGACGTCGATGGCCAAGTCTGGGCAGAGAAAGGGAGGGGAAACTGTGCTGAGCCATGAGGTCGCAGGAAGAGTGAAAGAACCCGGTCACGTGCAAAGAGGGGGACGGGGATGATGACTTGAGTGATCCGATGCCACAGAGCAGCACGTCACTCCTTGCACCATTCCTGATGTCCTCTGAAGATCATCAGAACTGGGGAGGGATTTGCCAGACACCCTTCAGCCAGGCCGCCAGCCCCCAATCCCAGCATGGCCACCACCAACACCCACCGCCCTTGAAACCCAGCGCGGCAGGCCCGGTTCCCACCGGTGGCAGCAGCAAAGGCAGGCACGCTGTGGAAGCGGACAGGGTTGCCGCTGCGGCGGCCGTCCCAGGGGACAAAGGCAGTGACGGGCCCACAGGGGCAGCGCAAGTGGACGGCGGTCTCGGGGCTGCTGGGCGTCGGCACCAGCCCGTAGTCGAGGGCGAAGCGGCCGAGGGCCAGGACGGCATGGCCGCACATGGTGCTGTAGCCGGCGCCGTGCAGGAAGAGGACTGCCAGGTGGGCGCCGGCGGCGGCGGCCGTCCCACCGCCCACCACCACCGCCCCGTACATGCCGGCGTGGCCCCGCGGTTCGTGCATCAGCGCCCGCCGCACGTGGTCCTGCGCGGCCGACACCTCCCGCCGCAGCGACAGCAGCGACAGCCCCCCCCGCCGCCGCCGCCGCTTCCGCCGCCTCCAGCCGCGGGATAATGCGCAGCGGCTCGCCGCCCGTGTGCATCTCCACAGTTCGCAGCACCGGCCCCGAGGCCGAGCGCGGAGGCAGCCGCCACCCCCCGCCTCCTCCGCCGCCCGCCGCCGCCATCCTCCCAGCGAGGCGCGCACCGACCACGCTGGCCACGCCCCCGACCCGCGGCCACGCGCCCAAAGGGGCGGAGCCATCCCCGCCCCGCGCTTGGCCCCACCCGTGGGAGGAGAAGCCCCGCCCCCTGCGCGTGGCCGCGCGTGGCCGCGCGTGGCCGCGCCCGCGCCCCAGCGGGTCGGGTGGAGTTCGTCCCCTCGCCGGAAGCGGAAGGGGCGTGTGCGGAAGTCGTTGAGCAGAGGGGGTGTTGCTGGGATACTGGGATGTTTCGCTCCGGTAGGACGGACCGGGCCGGGCCGGGGACACCGGGCCCGGTGGTACCGGGGTGGAGATGGCGGGGGTTGGCCAGGGGTTGGAGCGGGCCTGGGGTGGCGTTCGGTGCCTGTCGGCTGCGGGGGAGCCGCGGTGTGCGGGCTGGGCCGGGCCGGATCGGAGCGCTGCGGTAACGCGGGCTGCGCTCTCCCCGCAGCAGTGGACGTCCAGCCCGCCTGCCTCGGGCTGTACTGCGGCAGGACCGTCCTGTCGGTCAACGGCTCCGTAGAGACCTACGGGGACTGCGGGGTAAGTGAGGCGGGGGCGAGGCTCGACCTCATGGAGGGGGGATGGCCTCGCTCCCTCCCGGGCGGGGCTCGGGGAGGGCTGCAGAGGGCGGGCAGAGCTCCCTTAGGGAAGGCAGGAGCTGCTCAGTGAAACGCTCCCCGAAGGAGGTGCTGAAGTTGCGATGGTAAACCAGAGCTGAGCGGAGGGGCCGTGAAAGCTGGAACAGAAAGGGGTGGTATGGAGAGCTGTGCTGAAATCACTTTATTGGAGTACTAAGGGAAAGTGAGATGCAGGGAGGGTGGAATGAAGAGAGAACAAGTGGTTGTGGGTAGTCTGGTGAGTGAGCTTAGTGGTGAAAGGGGGTTGGTGTGACAGCGAGGGAGAAAAACAGAGTCATAGATGAAGTCTTTCAAACGTGTTTCTTATTTATTTGTCTTAAGAAGCAAGAGCCCAAGAGAGCAAAGCCAATGTAAGATGAGAAATTACTGAGGTTAATGTTTTACCTCTTTAAAAATCTGATACATTTCTTGTTGCAGTACTACTTCTAATTGTTTGTTGAGGACCTGCAATGATTCATTATTGGTACCCAGATGCTTTGTAAATACAGTCTCTGCTTTTTGTAGGTATGCCCTAGAGGTCAAAGAACCGATGACCACAAAATCTGCCGGGAATGTGTGGGATCTCCGGACCTCTATGACTGGCTGTACCTTGGCTTCATGGCCATGCTTCCCCTGGTTTTACACTGGTTCTTTATTGAATGGTATTCCGGAAAAAAGAGGTTTGTTGGAGGGGTAGTTTTACTTACAAACGTGAGTCCTGTAGGTCTGTTTTGACAGTTACTGCACTCCAGGCATGGTCTGTATCTCTTAAGTTGCTGTTGGCTAGTCCTTGAGGTGATTTGGGCTGGGTCGGTTTCCCAGCAGTGGGCAAGGGCAGCGCATTGTGTTGGCATCCCCTTTCTCCTGGGCCAGACCTACCCCCTGCAGAGGCCCCGATCAGCGGTGCTGCACACGTGCAATTAGAGAACGGGCTCGAGTCTTCTCTTTGGGAATGCATATGCTGGGTTTTGGTTCTGATAGCATAGCTGATGTTACCCATGCATTAGCATGGTGTGTCAAGGAAGTTGAGTAAAAAAAGGGTTTTAAAACCTCAGCTGCATGTAGCCATTAGGTGCTAGACTGGAACTTTTAAGAAGTAATGATTCTGGAATGTATTAGATGTTGAAAACATAGGAGACTGAGAGAGTTCAGTGTGTGAATACATGTCGTCTTTAACAAGGACTTGCAGTTTTGAAAATGTTGCTTATATCTTACGTAAGTAAGAGTGTTATCCCTTCTGAGATGTGTGGTGTTTTATCCTCACTGCTGCTTTCTTTGGATCTGCAACAGTGTGAGTGTTGTCCCTCACCTGATGCTTATGCTACAGCAGGCTCTCATATAAGAGGCTTGAATGTTGTTCAGTCACATTTTACATGCTAAAGGATCTGAGTTTTCACATTCAGCTTAAAATACTTGACGTTTTATTCAAGCAGAGTTGTCCTGTTCTTGGTCATGGTGAATATTAACTCTGTAAAAGGTTCTACACTGCATGGGCCTCCACTTTTCAGTTCATGTTTAGATCTCCTGTAGCATTAGCAAAATAATAGTAAATCCCTCTCTCTTCTTCCACAGTTCCAGCGCGTTGTTGCAGCATGTCACCGCCTTGTTCGAATGCAGCATCGCTGCAGTTGTCACAGTGCTCATCAGCGACCCCGTCGGCTCTCTGCAGATCCGCTCCTGCAGAGTGAAGAAGCTTTCGGACTGGTACACGATGCTTTACAACCCAAGCCCTGACTACATCACCACGGTGCACTGCACTCATGAAGCAGTCTATCCCCTGTGAGTGTAAAGACTTTTGTTCTGTCTCTTCCTTTTACACGAGCGTGTTTCTGTCTGTGCCTCTTCTCAGGGTTAACTCAGACCAATGACTTATCAATCCCCTGGAGTCTTTCACGCATTGGGCTGTTTTATGCGTGAAACACTTAGCAACACCGAGTGATTTTCTGCATCACCAAAGAAGGTGACATAGTCCAGGATATCTAGCTATGAAGCGTAATACTTTTTTTTCCCCTTTGTTGCAGCTTGATTGTTTGCCCTAGGAAAAGTGAGCCCATCATTCTGTGTTTATATACTTTGATTGTAAATTCTTTAGACTTGACTGACTCTGTCCCCAAATTCCCTCATTCTGAGTCGATTCAGTGGGAGAAAACTGCACATTTTTAGGAATTTCTCTTTTCTTTTTCAGGTACACCATTGTGTTTATATATTATGCCTTCTGTCTTGTGTTAATGATGCTACTTCGGCCTCTTCTGGTTAAGAAAATTGCCTGTGGCTTAGGAAAGTCTGACCGATTTAAAAGCATTTATGCAGCCCTGTACTTCTTCCCTATCCTCACCGTCCTTCAGGCTGTCGGAGGAGGCCTGCTCTGTGAGTTCTCTCCTGGTAACACTGAGAAACACACCAAAACCACACACTGACAAATGGCTTAAGGGAGGGAAGGGACAGGACACTCTTCTTGCTTTGCAAATAAAGACATTGTTTAAGGTTACTGTGAGGAGTGTTACCTGAAAGGGTTGCTCATTAGCAGCCCTGTCCTAACCAGGCTCCTGACCAACACTGCTTTGCAGCTGCCGTGCTGCTAGAGGCTGTCCCGAAAAGGGAATAGAGGGGTATGAGAGGAAATTACTGTGGAGGGAGTTAATTCCACTCTCTGCTGAGGTAGAGTTTGTCTGATTTTGGAGATGGATTAAGGTGTTAAGTTTGAGGAGATCAGCTATATTTGGTTTGATTTCTAGCATTCTCATCACATGAAGGAGACAGGTGCCACAAAATCCTCACTCAGTCTGATGACCTTTGTCATTTTGTGTCTTTCGCCATTAATGATTTAAGTGTACAGTAACTCCACCTAGAAATACTAGAAAAAAATTTGAAAGCCCGAGACCAAAGCTTTAAATAGTTGTGCTTGGCTGATCCTTTCTGCTGTGCATGTTTGATGTGGTAAGAGGGGGGCTGGAGTAGCTTAACTTGTTTCACACCTATGGTTTTATGTGGAAAAACTCTCTGCTGAAATGTGTATCATGCGTTCTTTTTCCTGTGTTCAATGTTTGGCTTTAGATTACGCCTTCCCGTATATCCTGGTGGTGGTGTCTCTGTTTACACTGTCTGTGTACATGTCTGCTTCTGACGTGGAGGTAGGTAACCGTGTTTCCTGTTTTAAAATTCATAATATAAAATGCTTGAATGAGCAGAGGCCACTTTGTCTCTTCCCTTTTCTCAGCAGTGTGTTCTGCATTTAAGCCTCTTCCTTTATGACTTCTCCTCTTGGCTGGAGGAAGCTCCTGCCGGGCTTCCCTCTTGTGCTGCAGGGAGAAGCTGTTCTGGAAGGGCTCAAACCCGGGAGGCTTCGTACAGCCCCTGTGCACTACTTGTCACATCTCTTAAACATCAGGTACGAGGTAACAGGCTGAATGCAAACAAAACACTGTGTTTATTTTTCAAGTCTTTCAAAGATCTTCTCGTCAGGAAGAAAAGGCTTGTTGTCCTCTTCAGCCACTGGTTACTTCATGCCTATGGAATCATTTCCATTTCGAAGCTGGATAAGCTCGAGCAGGACCTGCCATTGCTTGCCTTGGTACCTGCACCTGCCCTCTTCTACTTACTGACGGCGAAGTACACCGAGCCCTCCCGCATACTCTCCGAAGGTGGAAATGGACATTAAAAGGAGCCTGTGCCAACAACGCTGTCCTAATGACCTGAATTAAGCAATTTTAGTGCTTGTTACGCTTTGGAACCTTCTGTTTTAAAAGAGGTTATTTATGTACAAGACTTACAGGTGAAACACCTTGAAGTGAGACTGTATGATATTAAAAAGCTGCACTTTGTATTGTTCATAAGTATCCGGTATAGATCGAAGGGAATGTCTTTGTATCTATTTATCACTGTGAATCTGTATAAAAAGCGTGTGCCACATTCTAGTATGGTGGTTGGTTTGTATATATTTATTTCCTAATAGAGTATTTTGTTTGAATAAAACAGTAGAGCCTGGCTTTGAACAGACTTTCAATAGAACAAATAGAACTTGAATAGACCACAGAGCTTGGTTTCCTCATCACAGACTCTAGCTTCTATCCCCTGCCAGTGGAAATAGACTTCCATCTTCCTTCCAACAAAAAATAAAACGTGTTGAGCATAATTCCTCACGGTACTTTAGTCTGACTGCTAGATAGGAGAGGAAGTGCCCTGTGAAATTCTCTATGGAGTGTAGTTTATACGCTGTGTTCTTCATGCATGGAGACCTCCTCTTGGAGATGATTGAACAACGGTATCCTTCCCACTAAACCCATTTTCTTATACCCTGACTGTAAGTATCCATCTGAGACCAGCTTGAAGATTTTCTTTTCATGGTAGTTGTCAGTGACCTGCTTGCTGCAGGTAAGCCTGTGAAGCATCTGCTAACTAGGGGTGGGCAAAGGCTTTTCTGCACCTTTTGGCACAGTCACCTCCCATCAGGAGGCTTCACATCTGCTCCATCCTCTCACCTGCGGTGCCAGCAGCCCACAGCCCTACCAGACAGCTGCAGCGGCAGGGGTGGAGCTTAGCAGCCAGAGAAGGAGCAGTTCTTTGTGCAGTACCAGCACTGGGCTGACAGAAACTTGTAATCATGTAACATACAAAAAACCAGCACAGATTGAATAAAGAGAATTGGATATTCCTTATCTCCTTAATCGAGATATGATCATTTCTGCTCTACACTCATCAAAATCTATATGATAAGAATTCTAAAAGTTTTGAGGTGCTTCAGAAGTGAGATTTTGGCCTTGCTGAAGCCAGATGCCCACTGGCTTCTCCCTGTATTGTAAAGGAAGATACCCAAAGTGTGTATCCTGTGTATTAGTCACCAATAACATCCTGCTATAGAGGGTCTAGCAGAAGATGCAGAGCAGTGCTGAAGATCAGAGAAGCAAGAGTAATAGGAAGACTCTCAAACTCTTCCTGCTGTATGCAACGTCGGCTGTAGCAATGCATATAGCAGTATATATTTCTATAGTTACGTGTGACAATAATCCCTTTTTTTCTTTTTTTTTCTATTACCTGTCAGCCAGCATTGCTGAGGTTAGAGCTTGCCAGCAGCTCAGAGGCTTTGCACGGTGTCACCTCAGCCAAGCTGCCTCGAGATGTCGCTCTCCCCTTACACCATGGAAGGTTTGTTTTCCTTAGCTCTGAAAGAACAGTTTTAAACCTCACGTTACAATACCGTTGCCATAACTGACAGAGCCATAGGCATATTTTTCCTTTAAAATGTCCTAACCACAGTTTTGTGTCTACGTTTGCAGAGCTGTCAGGCCAGTACAGGCACAGTAGGCGTGAGCAGCCAGCGCAGCACCGTGCAGGAAAAGCTCTTTGCAGAGGTGCGGTACTAAGGAACCTTTCATGTGCATTTCTGCATATGGACAATACATACTGATTTTAAATGTTGGGCTACAGCTTGTTTTCAAAAAGAAAAATAACAATAACTCCCAGGTAACATCAGTTATAGAAAGAAGTACGTCTTTTGTAAGGTCTAGAGAATGGTGTGTTGATTTTGATGGCAGCAGAACGAGGGATTCTATTAAAAGCAGAGCTTACAGGAAGGTGGTGCACCCCGTGGAGCTTGCATACCCAAAGACTGACCTTCCTGCTGGGCTCCAGTGCTTTGGCTTTCAGCAAAACCTGGGATACAAAACACAAATGAATAAGGTCCTTTTATCACTTTCTCTCACTAGCATAAAAATAAAACGTAACGGCAGCCAAGGAGTTCTGTAGACGCAGAGGAATTAATACATACAGTATGGAATGACTAAGCAATGTTATTGTGCAGGCTCCATGTGAAAAAAACCTGCCTTGCACAACTGACACAGAAAATAATAACAGCGCTGGCCTTCAGATGAAGCAGGATTCTCTTCTATTTCTCTTCACCATCTTTTCCCCCAGCTGCCTGACTTCCTTCCAGGGACATCCTCTTCCTCTGAAAATTCATGATTCGTCTCCCCAAATTCCTGTCACATTACCCAGACCTAATGATTTCTAAGCAGCCTGGATGCCTTCAGCTTTAATGCGTGTAAAACCCACCCCCTGTAAAATGGCCATATAAGGACCAAACCCCTTACTCCTTACAAATGACACCTCTGTGAATCAAGGAGTAAAGCAGGTATCTACAGATTTGAGTTCAAAGGAGGCCCTGAAACAAGTGATTGGAAGGTGTAATAATCACCCCTCTCCAAGAAAAGAATATAGAATATTGTTCATTTAAATTGAAACAGCATTACAAATCACCCGTGTGTAAAATCATAGAGAGCAGAAGCATTAATTAACCGTATAGTCCTACAGGGATAACCATACAACCCCATGCTGTGGGAGTTGGAGTCTGTTTTATTTATCCTTTGTGAAAAAGCAAACACACAGTTCTGAAAAGATCAGTGATGCTCAGACTACTTTACAGCCCCCTCACTGTTATTATCACAAACCTTTAAAAAGTGGAAATGAACAATAATAATATCCAGGCTGTGTAATAAAGCATGCCTAGTTCTTCCTACGAAAGTACCACTAGGTCTCAGTTTGCAGCAGAGTGATCAGATAGAACATGGGTGTACTACTTGTGTTTTAGCACAGACTGTTAAGAATTAAAACATTCAGGGATTTGGGGGAAAAAAAAAAAAAAAAGGTGTAAAAGTTTGGTATATCTTACAGTAATCGTCCATTGTAGATTTTTTGTCAGTCCTTCCAGCTCATTTTGTAGCCTGCTATTAGTATTGAAGAGTTGGTATCAGTATTTTTGTTAATTTGATAATAATTGATATTTTCCTCTTGTTGAATTTTTGTTAGTAGAGCTGTCACTGCATTCAGTATTTTCTGCTCATTCTTCAGAAATTCCTGTCATAACACAGAGTAGAATATTTATTTTTTTAAAGAAAAAACCAAACAACTCACAAAATGTTAAGAAACTTGGTTTTTTGATTTTGTTTTCCCACAACTCGAGTGATCACCAGACCTGCATGTGCTGAAAGTTTTCATTAAATACCCAATCCTTGCATAAAAACATGCTGGAACATGTAGGTTTAATATTTTCCCCCTGTATGACTTCAAAGATTCTAGTGCCTTATTTGCAAAATGCAATTTTATTTTTCACAAGGTAAGTGAAATATATTTATGCAAACCAGTACAACAGAAAAATTGAAATTCACCTTTTGAATAAAGCTCTCCTCTGACCTTCCTTTCAGAAGATCTACACCAGATTCAACAGTTAAAATATGGTAGATTGCTGTGCCAAAAAAAGACATAAGGACTAAGAGATATTCTTAAATAATGTCACTTTTTTTACTTTGAAATCATTATTAATGTATTACCATGAAGCACTGCTAGGTCAGTCAGGATTTTGACTGTTGCTGACTTACTGTTTTCTGCTTCAGAATTTATTGCAAAAAAATCTTCTTTTATCTGCTCATCACACTGTGAAAAAAATAGTTACAAATGAGTACTTGCCACAGTTTCACTGTTTCCAGAGAGATCAGGAAGAATAAGCTCAGTTTTAGCTTGTGGAAATACAAATGTTAACGCATTCCTCCGGACACACTTTCTTTCAATGGCAGCCTCCATTTCCTGCTGTTGAACAAATTTTAACGTTTTCCAAAATCAACAGAAACCAGCTTATGAGTCGCCATCCCTGGGGGTGTTTAAGAGACGGGTAGATGTTTGCTGAGGGACATGGCTTAGTGGTGTCGGTAGGGCTGGGACAAAGGTTGGACTCAATGATCTTGAAGGGCTCTTCCAGCTGAAACTGTTCTATGATTCTATGTATGTGCTACCAAATAAAATGGCTGAGGACACTGAAAACAGCCAAAGCAAGACAGAGCAAACACAGAAACTCTTCCTCGCTTGCTCCCCCAAAAAATCAGGTGAACTTGTTCTCGTTGGACCAGCTCTACCAGTACCCATCCCAGGTTTGGCTGAAGTGTGTTAGGTGGCCTGAGTCAGGCACAACAAACAGCATTGCCTGGTGAGATCAATCGGAAAAATCAGAGCTTCCCAGCTTCTGTTACTAAGGAAGGATATTTGTGGTGTAACTAAGAGCTTTCTTCCCAAGGGAAGCCTTTGTTTCCATAAGGATACAATCAGAGCTGCAGAGTAGCTGGTACCTGGGGCGTGCAGTGCCAGCGTGCAGAGGTTCAGGCAGCTGCCCTTGCAGAGCTCTGTGTTCGCAGGCAGCAAACAGTGTTCACAGGGCTCAGGTCACCTTAGAAATGTCCCCATTTGGCTGCACAAATGTGGGCTCAGGTCTGGATGGCAGCCCGGTAACAGCTGGCAGTAAGACCACTTCTGCTTCACGTGGTTTATGGGGAAAGAGATTCTGCTGCTCTGATAGCCTAGGGCCTGAAAGCTGGACGGAATATTTTCAAAAGCATGTACTGCAAATTGCACAGGCCTGCCTTATATCTCACGTTCATCTCAGCTCCTTCCACGTGGCGGGAAGGCCTTTTCCTGCAATCCCTGACTCAACGCAGTAGGTATAAAGATAGTGGTTATGCCTCAGGAAGACACCTTGCCCTTGGGTATTCTCCTCTCTGTTACCTTTCAAATTAAACAAGGCCCCACACAAGGCCGAGTTTGCCCTGTGCTGTTTCTGTTATATCATCTTCAGTGTCTAATTTTCCGTGCAATGAAAAATGAACGGAGAACATACTGGGAAGGAACACTGTCAAGCTTCAATATACTCACTAATCTGAACCTGCAGTTCTCAGTTTCACCATGTCCATGTCAAGTGTCCACCATCTTATAGATACGTCCTTCCAGCAGCTTCATACTCTCTGTAGGATTTTCTCACCTGGCTGGTTGCAGCATCATGCCTGATCTGCAAGTTGTTCCTTAGCTCCAGCTGTTAACAGAATCACAAATCACAGAATTGTTGAGGGTGGAAAAGACCTCTGAGATCATCAAGTCTAGCCTATAATTTTTTGCAAAGAGAACAATAAACTCTTCACTGCTAACTGATCTTTACATCGTATTTTTATAATTAAATAGAATGTAAAGAGCTTTTGTTATGCAGCAGGTTTCATTTCAAAATTTCAGTGCGCCACCTATGCCCTCTTACCAATGAGGAGGAGGTGATACAGAGTGGGGAAGCACTCGCATATGGTCCAGAAGAAAGAAACCAGCTCTGGCATGAAGTGACCTTACTGCTGCAGGGTCACACACTCTTCTGCCACTGGAGCCTCAGGTGTATACAACTGTTTTGTTGTGCTATTCCTATTCTAATATGTCTCCCTTTTTGGAACAAAGACAATTTCTGTGTTGATGGGGCTTCTGTGGAGCTCATCAGAGAGATTTGCCCATTATCTGACTCCTGGGGCACGAAACTTGCAATCTGACCAGCCTCATAGAATCGTAGAATGGTCTGGTTTGGAAGGGACTTTAAAGATCATCTAGTTCCAACTCCCTGCGATGGGCAAGGACACCTTCTGCTGGACAAGGCTGCTCAAAACCCCATCCAAGAATGGAATAATTAGAGTAAATTATAAGAGCCCTTATATAGTTTATTGAGTTTGTCTTACACTCCTTTGGCTGGACGCTCTGGGACACTGTGGCTGGGAACAGTAGCTGTCCCGTTCCTCAAACTTTTTGAGTCCCTGAAACTACCTGCACAGTTTCTTTCTCCTCATACTGGTGCTGACCAAATGCCTGAAGTCAGAAATGAGAAATACAGGTAAAGAGGCAAGGATACAGAAACACTTTTCAAATACAGGTTACCAAAGTGGCTGAAATTCCTGCCCTGGCAGTAGCAAGCATCTGAACAGAAGCGGATTCACAAATGCCCTTGGTTCACCGGCTTCTTTTTGTCTTGCTCATGTGCCTAAGGAATGCAAAATCAAGCTCAAGGGCAGTTTGATACAAATGCTGGATTATGAGCTGAGCTGAGGTCTGAGGCACAGAGAAAGGCACAGCCCCAGCCTGTCTCCTTCAGTCCCAGTCTCCAAGAGCCTGGTCTTTACTGTGAGGAAATAAAGCTGGTGGTAGAAACTTTGCAGAAGTAGTACAGCTGAGTTTTAAGTTATTACCGTGTCCTCCTTGAGCTTCCCAGCAGTTATGATTGACTGCTGAATGGCTCTTTCGACTCCTACCTCTTGATCTTTATTTCTACAAAGCAAGGAAAGGGTTTTTAGACAGCATAATGATTGAATAGTAAAGTTATGCTGTTATAAATAAAACTAAGTTATATCAGTAAGAGATCTATTTAACTACTCTGGCACTTAAAACACCTTCACATTAATGTTACGGCTATGTCTACACATTGCAGTTCTTGCAAAGAACTCACCTTATACTTGTTTCATAGATCACCCAAGTCACAGGCAGACAAAGGGTTGTGGCACACTGGTTCTGGAAACAGCAGGAGAAAGCCCCACTATGTAGAGGAGCTACTTAATACTTATTCAAAAATTATTTCATCACTTCCTTATATTTTATATACTTCTGTTTCTCTGTGGATTTCTTCCAATGTTAGCCTGTTTGTGTTTAATTCTTGGGGGGGTTTTAAGCAGATTTTCAGTTGCAGTTTTGATGCTATTCTTTAACAAAACTAATTATTAATCAATTATCTATCTAAGCACCATTTAATGCATAAATAATTCAGCATATCCAGACAAAAGAGGAAAAAAAACCCAACACCAAAAAAACAGATAAAAGAATACTGTAAGTGATCCCCAAAGGTCATCTTAGTCCATCTTTCTGCTGTACAGCAGAATCAATTAGATGTAAGTACCCATGACAGATGTTTGATCTGTCCTTAAAAACCCTAGTGCTAGAGATACCATGTCTCAGACAACCGATTCCAGGGGTTTACTGTTTGTCCTGTGTAGCAGTTTAACCCCAGCCAGCAAGTAAACGCCACGCAGCCACTCCTCCTGCCTCCCAGTGAGATGAGGAGAACTGGAAGCAAGTAACACTTGGGTTATTTTAGTTTAATAACTAAAATGAAATAATTTAGTAACTAAAATAAAATGCCATACAATTATAAAAACGCAACTGTAACAATAATTGCAATGAAAGGGAATATAACAGAATGAGAGAGAAAGAAAACCCAAGAAAAGACAAGTGAAGTACAAAGTAGTTGCTCACCACTCGCTGACCGGTGGCCCTCCAGCCAACACACACTGGCCATGACGTTCTGTGCTGTGGACTATCCCTTTGGCTAGTTCAGCTCCTGCCTACGCTCCCAGCTTCTCGTGCACCTGCTCACTGGCAGAGCATGGCAAACTGAAAAATCCTTAACTTAGGGTAAGCACTACGTAACAGCCACTAAAACACTGTGTTACCAACATCGTTCTCATCCTAAATCCAACACACAGCACTGCAAGAGCTACGAGGAAGCAAATTAACTTAATCCCAGCTGGAATCAGGACTTGTTGCCAATGCTTTCTTAATGCTTTTTTTTTTTTACCCCGATCATCTTTACTTAGCTCCTCTCAGACCTCAAAATAATCTACATTCTCATTAGATGAAGTGATCAGTACCAGACATTGTACTCCAGCTGGGTCCTACCAAAACCGGGTAGAGTAGAAAACTTACATCACAAGCCTTGCCAGGCTACCTGCCTCTTTATACAGACTGGTTTTACAGTTCTTTTGTTCATTACTGTAAATCTTTGTTGACTTATGTCCATCTTGTCAGCTTTAGTCCTATTTATCCCTGCCTAAATACTTCCCTCATGATGGATTTGTACAGGCAACTGTTTCTAACTGAAAACAAAAACACGGATTTTTCTTTTATCATGATCCCTTTTCCACCAAAATTACTTCTCCAACTTGCTAAAATAATTCTGAATTCTAGTTCTGCCCTGCAGAGCATGTTCCCACTCCTACTGTGTTTGTCGTCTTCAGGTACAATAAGCATTCACTCTATCCTGTCACTTGAGTCATGAAGGAAATTACAGATTAATTCCAGTCTGAGAGCAGACCTCCCCCAAACTAACAGGAGCCATTATTCTGTTTTATCAGTAAAGCATGGGTTACTATTATCTAGGATGATTTTCCAACTGTTTTTGTACCTGGGATTCTTCAGCCTGGAAAAAAGACAAGTGAAGAGACACATAATAAAGGTGTGTATATTCACACACTTTTGCTGGAGGAGATGAGAAGACAACAGTTATTCACTGTTTCTTCTAACGCAAGAACTGCCAGATGACAACACAATTTTAAGACAGCAGGTTTAAAACAGAAGAAAATTCTTGTCCTTGTTAAATAAATTATAGGGGATAGGTTGTTATGGAGGATAAATGTGTATGTGAGCTAAGAGAATCAATCAATGTTGCACTAAAGATCCAGCATAGTATAAAATCCCATCAAAAGCTGTTAAATGCAGATACCATCTCTATCCAAAGAAGTTCCTGACACCTCATTTGTCATGGAAATTACACAGAAGAAGGGTCATTCTCTACTTGACTGTTCTCACATTACTTCTCCAAGCAGGACTATTGATCGTTGCGGAAGACAGGATCCCGGTAGGACCCACATTATGTCTTACCCAGTATGGCTATTTTGGGTTCTGAAGTTGATGTGTCATTCACCTATTCTTGATGTGCATTTAAATATAATAATGAATAGTTCTGAAGTGGCTTCAGCCATGTAACTCCTGAAGTTGGATTTCCTTAGGTGGTCTGAAGGCATCTGAGATCTCTAGGTGTGCTTGCTAACTGGTTCCTACCGTGTCCTTAACTTAGATATTCCTTCTCTGTTGCTGGCACTATTCTACTAGGTATTCGGATCTGCTGACCTGTCAGTTAAGTAAAACAAATATTTCTTCGTCTTACAAAAAATATGGAGTGTTTTCACATTATCACACAAATCCTTTCCTATCAGCGTATTGTTCTGTGGCTTGACCTGTCTCATGTCACTGCTCTATGTCCAGCCATAGAATCACAGAATGTCAGGGGTTGGAAAAGACCTCTAGAGATCATCTAGTCCAACCCACCCAGAGTAGGTCACACAGGAATGTGTCCAGGTGGGTTTTGAAAATCTGCAGAGAAGAAGACTCCACAACCTCCCTGGGCAGCCTCTGCCAGGGCTCTGTCAACCTCACAGCGAAAAAGTTTTTTCTACTGTTTTTGTGGAACCTCCTATGTTTCAGCTTGTACCCATTGCTCTTTGTCCTGTCATTGGACATCACTGAAAAGAGCCTGGCTCCGTCCTCCTGACACTCACCCTTGATATATTTGTAAACATTAATGAGGTCACTCCTCAGCCTCCTCTTCTCCAAACTAAAGAGACCCAGCTCCTTCAGTCTTTCCTCATAAGGGAGATGTTCCACTCCCTTCATCATCTCTGTGGCTCTGCACTGGACTCTCTCCAGCAGTTCCCTGTCTCTCTTGAGCTGAGGGGCCATCTGAGGGGTGTATTTGTTCAATCATACTGATATTTGTTTAATACAAACGTAACTACAATGCTCCTGGAACTGACCTGCACATCTCTGTATTACAGGGTTGCACAGATTTACCAGCCTGAGAATCTTTGTATTCTGTTACATCAACATGGGGAAGAAAAGCTATTAGCTCTTAAACGCCAGGCAGATCATGACCCAAATAGCATTACAAATCAGTACATTTTAATCTTTCTCCATCTCATTCCTTAGCTTTAAAAAAGGCTGACCTTTGGTTTTGAAACAAAACAAAGTCTGATTCGATGTGTGCACATCTCTCAGCATAGTGGAATCTCAAAGGAACGCAAGTCACAAGTTAAATTACTTTTCAGTGGAAAAATACCTCTCCCTTGCTTGCAGTAGGTAAAAACACAGAAAGGGAGAACAGGAACAGCCTATATTGACTGGGAGACTTGAAGAACAGTATTAAGAAAGAGAGACAAGATGATACCCAGGAAGTAAAGCCACACAAAGAAATGAAGCTGGGCCCAGGATGTGAAGTAACAGCAGGACTCTGAACTCACCTCTTTATGGGACATGAACATCAGAAGCCTCACTACATGGTTTTGTTCTCTCTGAGACTCTGGATTCAGGTAAGTCATATCCACTTTGCTGATCAAAGAATAGAAATATCAGAAAACTGCAAAGTATAGGTGTTGGGATATGCTCATGAGATGTACTTTTTGAAGAGCTGTAACAGAAACTCAGGTACAAAAAATGAAAAAAAAAAAAGTGAAAATATGCAGGAGAACAGATTAAATAGCTCCCTTATCAGATACATGTGTGTGAAGAAGGCAGAGAAAGCTGATCTGAGTCTCATTTCTATGGACTACTTTGATGTCATACAAATGATATCCATGATGCGCCAGACAGAGCAGAATGAACCTGATCTGACATGACTCGTAAAAGGATTTTATTCTCCTTACACAGAGCATCTCCATGAGATGCCATTCAGACAGAATCACTTTGCAGATGAAAATAGCGGAGAGCAAGAGCAAGAAAACTTTGAAAGCTCCCAAAGCAAAATGGAGAATTAAAAAAAGCAACTTCAGTTGTTTCATCAGAATGGTAGGAAATGAAAACAAAGCAGGAAAATGGTTAAAAAGGAGAAAATGTTAGAGTGTGTCAGTGAATGAAAATAAACAGTTACAATCACGTTTTTAGTCTGGCTCTCTCCAGGCCACAAAGGAAAGTGAAACCTTCCGATAACAGTTTTATCAGGACTATATTATGAGGGATAAACTCTTTTAGAACCGATCGTACTAAAGAAAAGACTGAGAAAGTGTTAAAGTATATTTAGCATCTCTGTTGTACATTCTGCATGGCTCAACTGCCAGATAGAGCAAGAGAATGAATCCAGCACAACTCTTTACTTAGCAGTGACAGTCTCGTCCCTGAGTTTTAGGGAAGCTTGAGCTGTTACACGACTGTAACTCTTGTGCGAACTGGGAGCACAACCTCTCCACCAGGAAAATGAGAAAGATCCTCAAGGCCAATCTACCTTTCTAAGGTCAGACATAAAAAGAGGGTATTTCCTGCTTTCCTGGCATTTGATTTATTCTATCTCAAATCAGACTGTTGACCAAGAGTCAGACAGTTTCCCTGGGTACAGAGCATGTGCTGTACACCAATGAGTGGAGTAACACTTGAAATCTTTGAGAGCTCTGCATAGTTTGTATTCAGCATTTCAGTGTCCTATTTTCATCATCATAGAATGGCCTGGGCTGGAAGGGACCTCAGAGATCATTTTAATCCAACCTCCCTGTTGTGGGCAGGGATGCCACCTCTCGACTAGGTCAGGCAACACGTGAGAACCAAACGGGAATCGAACCCGCGACCTTCGGTGTTTCAAGCACCACGTTCAACACACTGAGCTAAACCGGCCCTCATTTTGTTCTGGCAAGAGAGCTCATCAGTGTTTTAAAGGACACTGGCACCGACTAGCCTTGAATTATGCCTTATACACCATCAGTCACTCCAATAGATTTACAACAACAATAATTCGGAGGGGAATTTGACAAGTGTCTAAAATCAAGCTGTCATGCTTCCACGAATGTTGGCCTGTTTACACAGAAACGATGAAACAAATTTTACATTAACAGGTTATGCGCTGGTGGGCTCGCTACAAAGCTAAATGGGACACATCTCAGGACTGAACCTGAAGCTTGGTATATTTTTATTTTAAAATGGGAGGCATCCCTTCTGAGAAGCACCTTCACCACTGCATTCTTCTGACATAGGTGCCCATAGGTGCAGGAATATGTACACAATACCGTGCTCGCTTAGCTTGATTTGCATAAAAGCAGATTTTCTCAGATGCCACCATGAATAGGTAGTGGCTTGGTCCAAGACCCAGTACTACGGGACGGAGCTCACAGCCACAACTGTCTGTGAGGTTTTACGTTCTGCACTGCTTCAATAGCTTCATTATTTGTATGCTCATTGCTCGGCAATAGGAAGCTGCAAATTAAATTATGGTAAGTGGCAGCTAACCTCTTTGCTGTAGGAAGCTTCATATCCGCCTACTAGTACAGTTTATAAACCCATTTAAATTCCCTATTGACTGTTACTTTTCAGAATCTCTTAAACCAGCTGAACTGCTGAATAAACAGTACCAAGACCATTTACTGGTGCCACTATTGAAAGATTACACACAGTAGCCTGTCTTCAAGATTTTCAATTTTGTTATCTAGGTTTTTCTTTTCCATTATATGATTTGCCAGGGATTCAAGCTTTTCAAAACAGATTATTTCCCCAGTCTACCAGAACAACAAAGAAATAAGGTAGATACTTTGACAGAAACATGATTTCACCACATAGCAAGAAAACACTTAGTTGTAAGATCACCAAAAAAAGCTGTGTTCCAAACACTTAAAAACAAATAAAGGCATACACAACAGTAAGCAACTGTAAAAATGGGGCACAAAAAGAACAGAAAGACAATGCTTCTGTTACACAGGCTATGAAATTCACCATAGCCCACTGCTCTGTGGTCACCACCAGCTCGTAACTGTTTGGACCCTCAAAACATGAGTACAGTCAACTTCCCTGGCATAAATATTTCTGCTGAAGTTAATACTCAGAAGAGAAAAGTTAAGAAATTTATAACCACCCACAGGATCAAGGGCCACAGCCGGATGCTTGCTGCAGCTCATTTTTTACAGTAATTACATTGTTAATTAATGGCAACATTCATTTCATGAAGACATTAATGAATTAGTTCTGCCATCGAGAAAAATTGTAGAGTTGAGAGCGATAATTTCACCCAGGTTTCCCAGAACTCAGATTCTCTTTGTAGGGATTCTTAGCTCAGCTTGTACAGGACCAGAAAGAGTCTCAATATTTTTTCCTGTCACTTTGGTCATATAACCCCTTAGAGGGCCTATGGTGGAGTCAGAAAAGAAGCAGCTGGATAATGCTAAATTGAGGATCTCCACATTGAGCTCCATAGAATGATATTTGGATTATTTTGCTCATTAATTCCTCATTAAATATCGTCTCTAAAGAAAATATAACAGACTATGTCAAAACACGAAATTTCCCAAACAGCAGATTATTAATTTTACTAATTCCTTTACTTCCGCTGGTCTTTTTTTTTTTTTTTAAGTTTTCATAACATCAGCATGAGACTACTCTTTTCTAGCCACTCTGAGATTTCACAGTCAAAATGTTAAGGCAGTATTTATTGCATTTAATCACTGAAGGAGTTAAAAAAATAAACAATGTAGGTTGGTGGTGAAAAGAAACTTTAAAAAAAAATCAACCTGTGAAATCTGTCATTTAAGGAAACATCACTGCAGAAGTAACTCAGGTACAATCCTGCAATTTTTACTAACATCTCCTGCAGACATAAAGGACTTTTACTGGGAAGACAGCAGTGCTTCTAACTGGCAAGACCAGCTTGTTAGAAAGGAAATGATGTTTTACATCTCAGTTTGGCTCCACCCATTACACAAATACTAGTTTTACGTGAGAATCATAGAATCATAGAATGTGGGTTGCTTTCAGTAGCGCTGAGGTAGCTCAGCAGATGATAAACTGAGTGCACATAACTCGAGTTAACTCTGCAAAAAATCAAAAAGGGAAAGATGAACACATTGGTCTTTCCTTACTTTCCTCTGGTAAGTTATCATAGAATGGTTTTGGCTGGAAGAGACCTTCAAGATTATCGAGTCCAACCTTTTCCTAGCCCTACCAACACCACTAAACCTTCAGCACAACATCTACCCGTCTCTTAAACACCTCCAGGGATGGCAACTCAACCCCCTCCCTGGGCAGCCTGTTCCAATGCCTGGCAACCCCCTCAGTAAAGAAATTCTTCCTGATATTCAACCTGAACCTCCCCTGGTGCAACTTAAGGCCATTTCTCCTTCCTTGTCCTATCACCTACCACTTGGCAGAACAGATCAACCCTCGTCTCGCTACAACCTCCTTTCAAGTAGTTGCAGAGAGCTGTAAGGTCTCCCCTCAACCTCCTCTTCTCCATGGCCGCAAATCTCCTCTTCTCTATCCCTGCAAAAAGGGAGAAGTAGTTCTGAAGCAGCCAGGCTGAACTGGAAGGCCTTATTAAAATAGGTGGCAGACAGAGAAAGCTTGATTGCCTCTTAGCCCTATTAGCTTTCACTTTTCAGACCCTCAGTCTCCTTAAAGCCATCATGTCCACCCGTGTGGAGTGAGTTACGCTGCTGAGCGCATTCCCAGGCAGTTGAGCATAATACAGTCTCCTTCCTTATTTTAGTTTCTACAACACTTTTCCAGTACAAACTTTTTACGGTATCTGACCAAAGTCTTGTTTTCTAAATTTCTTCCCTATATATAACAGTTTTCATCTGTTGATTATCACTTCTCTTTTTCAGCAAGCCCTCTGACTAGCTCCACCAGAGGCAAGTGCAGGGCTGGAGTCCAAGTCATCCTCTCACTGACTTTTTTAATATTCCCTAGAACAGTGTCCTGATAAATAGATCGACCAGCACAGAGCAATCAACTTGTTCATTAAGCTGGTAAAAAACAATCAATATGGACCTTCTCATTGTGAAAGTGACTTTATAGCCAAGTAACTGTTAATAACACCATGCAAGCCTGGTTTTCTTCTTAAAACATAGGGTCTGCATTTCTCTATAAATTCCACTCACTTTGACCAATTACAAGATTGAATTTTGATCTTTAAACTAATGAACCAGAACAATTTTTATGTAATATCATGGAATTCAGATTTATCAAATACCATGTCTAAAAAGTTCATATGCAAACTTTCAAATTCATGGTTTTTTTTGGAAGTCTTTGCCTCTTGAGGATTTTTTTTTCATTTTTCTCTTCTACATTAAAAATAATACAATTAATTGAGCAATGTCCTGTGCATTGTCAAAAAACGTATATTATAACATCTGAAGCCTTCCAAAATTAAATCAGTACAAAATTTACAGTGGAAGGAAATAATTTCATGCAAAAGCCATAGCTGTATACCAAAGGACAAAATTCCATAAGAAAAAGAAACAATAATTAATTCATGTAAAATGCAGATTACGACCTGATCTGTCAAAATTTCACGTGATTTTATTTCAATGTAGGAACCCGACTATACCATATTTTCTGCTTGAAAGTTTTCTTTAAATCTCATCGTTTGTGTTTATGTTATGGCTCAGAAAGGATATCGAACATACACAACTGAAAGTAGGGCAGAATATAAAAAGCAGTAAAACTTATCCCAGAGCTTGCTGGAAAATATACGTACCTTTATTTCAAGAAGTTTGCCTGCAGGGGTTGAATTCCCAATATATGATTAGCAGTCCCACGGTCAGTAAGAAGTACCAATGCAGACAAGATATTCTGAGATGTGCTGCCAGAAAACAAATTTCACATAACATGCAATTTTTATGTGTCCGTGTCTGTGTGTGGGTATATATATATATATGTGTACACACACGTGTAAGCATGTATATACAGAATTCAAACCAGCATATGTGCACCCAATGTCAAGAAAGTCACTTTTCTGTTTGTGCTGCTGTGGAGACAGATGTTAGCTCCACATGAGAAAGTAAAATGTAACATCTGGAATAATTTCTAAGGTCATTTTGAGTTTGGTTCTATATAACTATCTGTAAAACCATGACGTGCATTTAAAAACCTTTACCTTTTTTATCACATTCTTCTTTCTTGTTTATTCATTTTTTCAGCTATTTTTTTCTTTCAGTTCTGCTAACGCTCTCTTTGCCCTAATCATTTCTATTTCTGTATCTCTTGTTTTATAGAAAATTTCAAATTCTTGCCATCCTTTCGTTCAGCACTCTTTCTTTATACTGTGTCTGCAGGTATTCTTGTTCCTCGCTGAAAACAAACAAAAATATAGATGAAAATGGTATTTGCTATATTTATTTAGATCAAAGGTTTTGTTCAGGTGTACAGTGTAATGAATACTGGCATATCCATATGTTAGCAACTGCCTACCATAGCACTACACACACTGTAAATAAAGCGTGACCTGCCGTGCTACCTGTGACGATGACCATCTAAGACCTTGCATTTCAATGAAACAGCTTTCGGTTATTTTTTTATGATAGCCTTGCCAAAGCTTTACTGACACTGTGGGATTATTTTCTAATCGTTTCATTAAAAATGGAAGGGCCGCTTGCAAGCACTGAAAGCATAAAGAAAGTGGGCTTCCCATAAGAAAATGCATTGTGATTTATTTGTGAACAGCTCTAGCAGCAGTGGAAGGCAGAAGGTGACAGGAACATGAAATCTGGCAGGGAGAAAACAATTCTCTCTCAAGCTCTATATCCTCTTAGAGTAACTCTTGAAGAGGAAAATGGATCTCTATCACAGCTGCTGATTCAGAGTTCCTTCCATTGATTTTTTTTTTTAACTGGAAATAGGGGTTTTTTTGACTGTGGCTGTTCCCTAAAATTAATTGTTGAAAGAGAAAACCCTCCCTGTCAGTGTGAGAAGCAAAGCTGCAGACAGTCTTCCCTAAGCAAGCTTATCAGAGGGCAGGTTCTGCTGCTCAAGAAACAAAATCTGAAAACCCAGGCTTGCTGCTGCAGCGAGGAGTTGCCTAGGAACGTTTGTGGCTAGCTGCAGGGGTGAGGGCCAAGCACCGCTCACCACGCTTTGCTAACATTTCAGTCCTTAATCATCTCGCCAGTATGGTTTTGCCTTGTTCAAATGAATTCTTGCCACAGTGCAGCGTTATGTCTTTCACAAAGGGTTTGCTCCTCACCCAGGAACTCAATTTCATCAGTGTAAGAGACTGTTTTAAGAACTTTTGCCTCAACCTTGCTGGTGTTAAAACTTGCTAAAATGCCCCATGAAGAAATATTTTTTTCATCCTTGCTAAAAGACTCTGTGAAGAAGAGACTGTGTTAAAACCTAAACGACAAGGCTGCCGTTACAAACTGGGACCGCTGATAAGTTCTAAAACAACAACTTCAGAGCTCAGCCCTGATAAGCCCCACGACTTGACTTGACTATTGATAAAGATGACTTCAGGGCCCAGTCCTGATAAGCCAGGGGGCTCGAAGTCCTGAACAACAACTTCTGGGCCCGGCTCAACCGCCGATACAGCTGTTGTCTTGCAAGCCCACCAGTGTGTGAGCTCACCGATGTAACTGCAGATAAGGCAGCTGCCCTGCAAGCGGGAAAGCTCAACGGTGTGCAAGCGCGAAGGTACACAAACCGTCAAGTCATCCTACGTCTGCAAAAAATGGGCCCTCCGGACACCTATGCATGCCCCGCTGACAGAGGCGACGCTGGGGGGGGTGAAGACGACCCTCACGCGCATGCGCTGAACAGGCGGAGGATAAGCAAAGCGGTTCTTGGAACACTATAAAATGCCACCGTGAACAGCTATTTTTTGGAGATCTTCCCCACCGAATCGAAACAGGCGGACCTGCGAGACGTCGCTGGATCTGTGGTGGTAGCTATACTTCTTGCTATTCTAAACATTCTACTGCTTCGCTTTTCCTTTTCCTTATCTTTCTTTCCTATTGCTCTCCAGTGGTTGTTAGTCAATAAAGGGTTTTACTTTTGTGACATCTGACACCGTTTGTGTCTTAATTTCACCTTTGCGATCGAAACGAATCACCTTGACCCTAACCTCTACCAGGTATAAGCGGCTCAAGACATTTAATTGGCGTCACGGACAGGATCACACTGGTGAAAGTGTCACAAGTAACTTTTTTTTTGACTTATTTATTTATTTTTTCCTTGGGACTGGAACGCAAGTTGTTGTACCTCTCAGGGGTGTTTTTTGGGGCGATTATTGAAACTAAGTTCATTTCCTCCCTGAGATGCCGTGCCTCGTCTCTGCAGCAAAATGACTGCAGTGGTTGCCAGAAGTGAGGAGTTTCCTCATCTGGATAGTCCCGAAGTATTGCTTCAGTTTTTAGAAACCCTTGATGCTCGTCCGTCAGTGCCAGGACAGGACATGGCTAAAAATAACTGGTACGTTTTGCAGAGTGTGACAGACCGTTTGTGTGCATTGCTAAAAGATGTCAGAATTAAGGCTGGTAAAGGAAAATCTATTGTTTGTGCGGTATTGGAAGCTAGTTTGGTAGCGGCGGTGCGGAGTCAAACTGACTGTCAGACTCAGGAATGTGAACTGATCACGTTGTTGCAAACTTTGGTTGATTTGTTGCTAGATCAGGTTGTTCGTCTTAAAAATGAGAATGATGATCTTAAAGCAAAGTTGGAGGAGGAGGAAGATCAAAATGTGCAGTTAAAACATGCTTTGTGGGGGGAATTGTCTGCACGGTGTGACTCTTTAGCGGAAGCTGAAGTTCAGATGAGAGAAAAGGGGAGTCAGCACGTAACCCCTATTTACCCCCAACAGGAACTTGAAGAGGCTGAGGCTAGGATAGGAGGAGTTCCTTGCTTGCGTCCGGTTGTTAAAACAGAATATAGGTACAACGATAACAAAAATTTTCGACCTTCTGTTGGGACTAAGGAAATTCCTTATTCAGTTACTGAGTTAGCTAAACTGAAAAGGGAATTTGGGAGGAGTCCCAAAGAATCTGGGACTGAGTATGTTTGGCGAGTCTCATTGATAGGGGAGGATTGTCCCTGGAAATTAAGGATAAAAAGAAATTTGTTGTGGACTGAAGGGATGGAAAAGGGAATTCCACAACATGTGATGCATGGCCTACCTGCTGTAGCTTTGGAAAAACTTACCCGAATGTGGAAAAACCGAAAAAGATGCCCTAAAGAGATCCACCCTTGCAGGGGAAGGATGAGAGAGAATTAAAATTCATTAATTCGGAGATAACTACTGCTCAAACACCTATTGTCCCTGGAAAGCGTTTGATTGATCTTGGTCTGGAAAACCAGAGCCTTAAAACTGAAAATAAAAAAACTTAAGAACTTAGAAATTGAAAACAGTGAACTTAAAATGCAATTGATCTCTGCTAAGAAGTGAGAAAAATGTTTACCCCCCAAAAATAGATCTTTTGCTAAACCAAATACCATCCTTGGTCTTGGCTGAAGCAATTTGCAAATTAATACACAGTAAAGATTCTGTAGCATATGATGAAGATATCTGGTATAATGACACCAATGAACTGGTGGAAAATTCTGACAATGATCTTACCCCAGAACCTGTATCTATATGATCACTGATCAAAGCCAAAACTGCCGAGTTGGCAAAGCTGCAGGAAAAGTATTTCATGCATCCAGTGGAACACTCATGGCGAGTTTCTCTTATGGTGGGAGACCTTTTCCTATTATGTGACGAGGAAGCTGGAAGGTATTTGGGTTCTAGTGTGTTTTTAACCACTATGCTGAGTGATCATAATCACTTATTAAATATACGAGCTGCCTATTGTGTGGGCAACATAGATGCCCAAGAAAGAGGTAACACCTTTGCTATTAAAATCTCAGAATTCTTGGATTTGACTGTATCTGTGCAAGAGGCAGCCTGTATCTAAGTTATGGATGAGAAGGGACGGTACTGGGTATGGACTCACAGACCAAACCCTGACCATCTCCCTTCCTGGGAGTTTGGGCCCTCTCGAGGGTGACCTTTAGGGATTTGTTATCTGGGAGGTAACGACCTATGGCAAAAAGCAGTGGTATTGGGGACACTCTGGGCAATGCTGCACAGATTGCCCACCATCTTTGCTCAGAAACTGGTAGAATTGTTAAAGGGGAAGGTTAAGGGTCTAGGAAGAATGCAGCCTACCTGTCTCTGCAGGAAAGCGCAGTTAACTTCTTTGCGCCTTGTCGCGAGTAATTGAAGAAGTTTTGGTATTTGGCTCAGTGGCACTTCAGTAGCCGCGGGGTGGAAAGTGCATGCACTAGGACCCTGCAGCTTGCTCCTGCACTATCGAGATCTGCAGTGACCGGCTTTTGACACCCCTTTGTCAGCCCAGATGAACCTGGCATTACTGAAGTGATTGATGATCTGACAACGGGGAGATAGCAAGCTGCACCCTTTTTTCCCCTATAATTCTCCAGTCTGTCCTCCTTGGTAAACCTGATGATTAGTAGAATTCGGTAATTGATTATAGAAAATTACGTAGCAATACCTTGTTACTGACAACTATTGCTATTTCAGGTAAAGCAACAAAGCAACAGCGATACAGGCAGCTGCTGCTTGCAAATGGCCACTTTAGACCAAGGGTGGTACCCCTCTTTTTACACTTTGCTTTTGTTCCCAAGTTGCTGATATCGCAGATGTCAGGAAACTGCACCTGGAGACAAAGACTACCCTATTTTAGTCCAGAACATACACAGGAGGGATTAATTTTCGTATACGCTATGATTTTTGTTTTGATTTGTGTGTCTGTTAGTAAGCCAGATATTTTGGAGAGGGTAACTAGTATCTCACAATTCTCTATGGGAATTCCACACTTAGAAGTTTACTCAGTATCAAACCTCTTGGAGTTGTAGTTTTGTTAAAAATTGTATTAAATTGTACTAACAAAAATTATACTAAATTGTACTAGTTGGGACAAACATGATTGCATTGAATACTATTGGCTAGTTTACATCACACTAAAAATGAGTTGTCTGTGCTGAAATCACAGTATAGCATATAAAATTTTAGGCACAAAGTTTGTACCTTATAGTGATTGCCATGTCGCTTTTAGTGATGCTCCAACTGGTTTGATATAGATGTTCTGATGGGTTAATATATTCTCACCTTTTTGTTTGTAGTATGCCTTGAGTTAGTATGTTCTCACATTGAAGACAAAGAGAACTCACTGTCTCTTCTGATGTCAGAATACGGGGGACAGTGGATGCTTTTTGGCTTCAAAGATGTCTTCTCGTTCCTGGCAATGTACTCATACAGCATAAAATAGTTTTGTGAAAAAAAAACCAAAAAAACAAACAACCCAAACAAAAACAACCCTAAACAAACCAAAACAAAACAAAAAAACAATAACCACAAATTTGACTTGGCAAGTATATGTATTAAGAAATTGGGCAAGTTGTGTTTTTGAGAATTAAACTTACAAGTTCAACAGGTGACCAAGACAACACTACTGAATTAGCTACTATTGGACATATTGCTGAAGGAATGTGAGGTGTGCGACATGTTGAATTAACTGAGAGTGCTGCACTACCATTCCAAATGCAACTACTCTCATAGAAGATGTGCAAAGGAAAAAAAAAAAAAAAAAAAGATACACGCATGCGTGCTGGGCGGGGGCGTGGGGCTCTCATTTGGCACTGCGTACGGAGACCCCAACCCCGACAGCAGAGTAGCATTGCCAAGCTCGCAGAAGGCAAGATGGACGCAGAGGTAGTAGCCAGCCACGTTATGGTTGTCTTGGCCTTGGCAGCTTCGTTTGCTCTTGTTTTTTTCGTATGTGTGCTTTGGCGATGTGGTGATGAGTTTTATGAATTTTGTGATAGATGTTGTTTTTGTTGCAATTGTTCTGATAGACAAGAACCCCCTTCTCTTCCCCCAATACCAGAAACACAGTTGTAACCTCGATCGGGAACAGGTTTTAGTTCTGTTGTATTCATTTAGACCAAAAATAGTATGGTTAATTGTTGATATGGTTAATGTTAAAATAATTAATATGGTTCTAGTTAAGTATGTTCATCGTTTAAATCATGAAACTCGGGCGGGAAGAACGAAAGTGTGGCCCTGGAACTGAGAGTTGTAATGGACATTTGCAAGAGCGCCACGTGGTGTTACGAACAAAGGACTGTTCGATTTGAAGAAAATGGACGACATCAATGGACTGTGTTACAGAAGATGGAGGACAGCGTTATCGGAGTCCAGGACCAGAGGAGTGCAAAAACGAAAAGACTGTTACTATCGTAGTCCAGGACCAGAGGAGTGCAAAAACGAAAAGACTGTTACTTTTCATATTCTTCAATTTGATACAGGAAATGTTGCTAAAAATATGATTTAGTAGTACAATTACTAGTTACTATTATGATGTTAGAGTTAAGAATTTTATTATAAATAAATTGTTTGTTTGTTTGCATAGATATTTTTCTCTCCTGCTCTTCTCTCTCTCTCTCTCTCTCTTTCTCTCTCTCTCTTTCTCTCTCTCTCTCTCCCCCCCCTTTCCTTTCCTTTCCTGCCACCACGGAACACCAGCCCTAAAACCAGCAAAGTTGAGCCACGGGGTGGATGTAAGAGACTGTTTTAAGAACTTTTGCCTCAACCTTGCTGGTGTTAAAACTTGCTAAAATGCCCCATGAAGAAATATTTTTTTCATCCTTGCTAAAAGACTCTGTGAAGAAGAGACTGTGTTAAAACCTAAACGACAAGGCTGCCGTTACAAACTGGGACCGCTGATAAGTTCTAAAACAACTTCAGAGCTCAGCCCTGATAAGCCCCACGACTTGACTTGACTATTGATAAAGATGACTTCAGGGCCCAGTCCTGATAAGCCAGGGGGCTCGAAGTCCTGAACAACAACTTCTGGGCCCGGCTCAACCGCCGATACAGCTGTTGTCTTGCAAGCCCACCAGTGTGTGAGCTCACCGATGTAACTGCAGATAAGGCAGCTGCCCTGCAAGCGGGAAAGCTCAACGGTGTGCAAGCGCGAAGGTACACAAACCGTCAAGTCATCCTACGTCTGCAAAAAATGGGCCCTCCGGACACCTATGCATGCCCCGCTGACAGAGGCGACGCTGGGGGGGGGTGAAGACGACCCTCACGCGCATGCGCTGAACAGGCGGAGGATAAGCAAAGCGGTTCTTGGAACACTATAAAATGCCACCGTGAACAGCTATTTTTTGGAGATCTTCCCCACCGAATCGAAACAGGCGGACCTGCGAGACGTCGCTGGATCTGTGGTGGTAGCTATACTTCTTGCTATTCTAAACATTCTACTGCTTCGCTTTTCCTTTTCCTTATCTTTCTTTCCTATTGCTCTCCAGTGGTTGTTAGTCAATAAAGGGTTTTACTTTTGTGACATCTGACACCGTTTGTGTCTTAATTTCACCTTTGCGATCGAAACGAATCACCTTGACCCTAACCTCTACCAGGTATAAGCGGCTCAAGACATTTAATTGGCGTCACGGACAGGATCACACTGGTGAAAGTGTCACAAGTAACTTTTTTTTTGACTTATTTATTTATTTTTTCCTTGGGACTGGAACGCAAGTTGTTGTACCTCTCAGGGGTGTTTTTTGGGGCGATTATTGAAACTAAGTTCATTTCCTCCCTGAGATGCCGTGCCTCGTCTCTGCAGCAAAATGACTGCAGTGGTTGCCAGAAGTGAGGAGTTTCCTCATCTGGATAGTCCCGAAGTATTGCTTCAGTTTTTAGAAACCCTTGATGCTCGTCCGTCAGTGCCAGGACAGGACATGGCTAAAAATAACTGGTACGTTTTGCAGAGTGTGACAGACCGTTTGTGTGCATTGCTAAAAGATGTCAGAATTAAGGCTGGTAAAGGAAAATCTATTGTTTGTGCGGTATTGGAAGCTAGTTTGGTAGCGGCGGTGCGGAGTCAAACTGACTGTCAGACTCAGGAATGTGAACTGATCACGTTGTTGCAAACTTTGGTTGATTTGTTGCTAGATCAGGTTGTTCGTCTTAAAAATGAGAATGATGATCTTAAAGCAAAGTTGGAGGAGGAGGAAGATCAAAATGTGCAGTTAAAACATGCTTTGTGGGGGGAATTGTCTGCACGGTGTGACTCTTTAGCGGAAGCTGAAGTTCAGATGAGAGAAAAGGGGAGTCAGCACGTAACCCCTATTTACCCCCAACAGGAACTTGAAGAGGCTGAGGCTAGGATAGGAGGAGTTCCTTGCTTGCGTCCGGTTGTTAAAACAGAATATAGGTACAACGATAACAAAAATTTTCGACCTTCTGTTGGGACTAAGGAAATTCCTTATTCAGTTACTGAGTTAGCTAAACTGAAAAGGGAATTTGGGAGGAGTCCCAAAGAATCTGGGACTGAGTATGTTTGGCGAGTCTCATTGATAGGGGAGGATTGTCCCTGGAAATTAAGGATAAAAAGAAATTTGTTGTGGACTGAAGGGATGGAAAAGGGAATTCCACAACATGTGATGCATGGCCTACCTGCTGTAGCTTTGGAAAAACTTACCCGAATGTGGAAAAACCGAAAAAGATGCCCTAAAGAGATCCACCCTTGCAGGGGAAGGATGAGAGAGAATTAAAATTCATTAATTCGGAGATAACTACTGCTCAAACACCTATTGTCCCTGGAAAGCGTTTGATTGATCTTGGTCTGGAAAACCAGAGCCTTAAAACTGAAAATAAAAAAACTTAAGAACTTAGAAATTGAAAACAGTGAACTTAAAATGCAATTGATCTCTGCTAAGAAGTGAGAAAAATGTTTACCCCCCAAAAATAGATCTTTTGCTAAACCAAATACCATCCTTGGTCTTGGCTGAAGCAATTTGCAAATTAATACACAGTAAAGATTCTGTAGCATATGATGAAGATATCTGGTATAATGACACCAATGAACTGGTGGAAAATTCTGACAATGATCTTACCCCAGAACCTGTATCTATATGATCACTGATCAAAGCCAAAACTGCCGAGTTGGCAAAGCTGCAGGAAAAGTATTTCATGCATCCAGTGGAACACTCATGGCGAGTTTCTCTTATGGTGGGAGACCTTTTCCTATTATGTGACGAGGAAGCTGGAAGGTATTTGGGTTCTAGTGTGTTTTTAACCACTATGCTGAGTGATCATAATCACTTATTAAATATACGAGCTGCCTATTGTGTGGGCAACATAGATGCCCAAGAAAGAGGTAACACCTTTGCTATTAAAATCTCAGAATTCTTGGATTTGACTGTATCTGTGCAAGAGGCAGCCTGTATCTAAGTTATGGATGAGAAGGGACGGTACTGGGTATGGACTCACAGACCAAACCCTGACCATCTCCCTTCCTGGGAGTTTGGGCCCTCTCGAGGGTGACCTTTAGGGATTTGTTATCTGGGAGGTAACGACCTATGGCAAAAAGCAGTGGTATTGGGGACACTCTGGGCAATGCTGCACAGATTGCCCACCATCTTTGCTCAGAAACTGGTAGAATTGTTAAAGGGGAAGGTTAAGGGTCTAGGAAGAATGCAGCCTACCTGTCTCTGCAGGAAAGCGCAGTTAACTTCTTTGCGCCTTGTCGCGAGTAATTGAAGAAGTTTTGGTATTTGGCTCAGTGGCACTTCAGTAGCCGCGGGGTGGAAAGTGCATGCACTAGGACCCTGCAGCTTGCTCCTGCACTATCGAGATCTGCAGTGACCGGCTTTTGACACCCCTTTGTCAGCCCAGATGAACCTGGCATTACTGAAGTGATTGATGATCTGACAACGGGGAGATAGCAAGCTGCACCCTTTTTTCCCCTATAATTCTCCAGTCTGTCCTCCTTGGTAAACCTGATGATTAGTAGAATTCGGTAATTGATTATAGAAAATTACGTAGCAATACCTTGTTACTGACAACTATTGCTATTTCAGGTAAAGCAACAAAGCAACAGCGATACAGGCAGCTGCTGCTTGCAAATGGCCACTTTAGACCAAGGGTGGTACCCCTCTTTTTACACTTTGCTTTTGTTCCCAAGTTGCTGATATCGCAGATGTCAGGAAACTGCACCTGGAGACAAAGACTACCCTATTTTAGTCCAGAACATACACAGGAGGGATTAATTTTCGTATACGCTATGATTTTTGTTTTGATTTGTGTGTCTGTTAGTAAGCCAGATATTTTGGAGAGGGTAACTAGTATCTCACAATTCTCTATGGGAATTCCACACTTAGAAGTTTACTCAGTATCAAACCTCTTGGAGTTGTAGTTTTGTTAAAAATTGTATTAAATTGTACTAACAAAAATTATACTAAATTGTACTAGTTGGGACAAACATGATTGCATTGAATACTATTGGCTAGTTTACATCACACTAAAAATGAGTTGTCTGTGCTGAAATCACAGTATAGCATATAAAATTTTAGGCACAAAGTTTGTACCTTATAGTGATTGCCATGTCGCTTTTAGTGATGCTCCAACTGGTTTGATATAGATGTTCTGATGGGTTAATATATTCTCACCTTTTTGTTTGTAGTATGCCTTGAGTTAGTATGTTCTCACATTGAAGACAAAGAGAACTCACTGTCTCTTCTGATGTCAGAATACGGGGGACAGTGGATGCTTTTTGGCTTCAAAGATGTCTTCTCGTTCCTGGCAATGTACTCATACAGCATAAAATAGTTTTGTGAAAAAAAAACCAAAAAAACAAACAACCCAAACAAAAACAACCCTAAACAAACCAAAACAAAACAAAAAAACAATAACCACAAATTTGACTTGGCAAGTATATGTATTAAGAAATTGGGCAAGTTGTGTTTTTGAGAATTAAACTTACAAGTTCAACAGGTGACCAAGACAACACTACTGAATTAGCTACTATTGGACATATTGCTGAAGGAATGTGAGGTGTGCGACATGTTGAATTAACTGAGAGTGCTGCACTACCATTCCAAATGCAACTACTCTCATAGAAGATGTGCAAAGGAAAAAAAAAAAAAAAAAAAGATACACGCATGCGTGCTGGGCGGGGGCGTGGGGCTCTCATTTGGCACTGCGTACGGAGACCCCAACCCCGACAGCAGAGTAGCATTGCCAAGCTCGCAGAAGGCAAGATGGACGCAGAGGTAGTAGCCAGCCACGTTATGGTTGTCTTGGCCTTGGCAGCTTCGTTTGCTCTTGTTTTTTTCGTATGTGTGCTTTGGCGATGTGGTGATGAGTTTTATGAATTTTGTGATAGATGTTGTTTTTGTTGCAATTGTTCTGATAGACAAGAACCCCCTTCTCTTCCCCCAATGCCAGAAACACAGTTGTAACCTCGATCGGGAACAGGTTTTAGTTCTGTTGTATTCATTTAGACCAAAAATAGTATGGTTAATTGTTGATATGGTTAATGTTAAAATAATTAATATGGTTCTAGTTAAGTATGTTCATCGTTTAAATCATGAAACTCGGGCGGGAAGAACGAAAGTGTGGCCCTGGAACTGAGAGTTGTAATGGACATTTGCAAGAGCGCCACGTGGTGTTACGAACAAAGGACTGTTCGATTTGAAGAAAATGGACGACATCAATGGACTGTGTTACAGAAGATGGAGGACAGCGTTATCGGAGTCCAGGACCAGAGGAGTGCAAAAACGAAAAGACTGTTACTATCGTAGTCCAGGACCAGAGGAGTGCAAAAACGAAAAGACTGTTACTTTTCATATTCTTCAATTTGATACAGGAAATGTTGCTAAAAATATGATTTAGTAGTACAATTACTAGTTACTATTATGATGTTAGAGTTAAGAATTTTATTATAAATAAATTGTTTGTTTGTTTGCATAGATATTTTTCTCTCCTGCTCTTCTCTCTCTCTCTCTCTCTCTTTCTCTCTCTCTCTTTCTCTCTCTCTCTCTCCCCCCCCTTTCCTTTCCTTTCCTGCCACCACGGAACACCAGCCCTAAAACCAGCAAAGTTGAGCCACGGGGTGGATGTAAGAGACTGTTTTAAGAACTTTTGCCTCAACCTTGCTGGTGTTAAAACTTGCTAAAATGCCCCATGAAGAAATATTTTTTTCATCCTTGCTAAAAGACTCTGTGAAGAAGAGACTGTGTTAAAACCTAAACGACAAGGCTGCCGTTACAAACTGGGACCGCTGATAAGTTCTAAAACAACAACTTCAGAGCTCAGCCCTGATAAGCCCCACGACTTGACTTGACTATTGATAAAGATGACTTCAGGGCCCAGTCCTGATAAGCCAGGGGGCTCGAAGTCCTGAACAACAACTTCTGGGCCCGGCTCAACCGCCGATACAGCTGTTGTCTTGCAAGCCCACCAGTGTGTGAGCTCACCGATGTAACTGCAGATAAGGCAGCTGCCCTGCAAGCGGGAAAGCTCAACGGTGTGCAAGCGCGAAGGTACACAAACCGTCAAGTCATCCTACGTCTGCAAAAAATGGGCCCTCCGGACACCTATGCATGCCCCGCTGACAGAGGCGACGCTGGGGGGGGTGAAGACGACCCTCACGCGCATGCGCTGAACAGGCGGAGGATAAGCAAAGCGGTTCTTGGAACACTATAAAATGCCACCGTGAACAGCTATTTTTTGGAGATCTTCCCCACCGAATCGAAACAGGCGGACCTGCGAGACGTCGCTGGATCTGTGGTGGTAGCTATACTTCTTGCTATTCTAAACATTCTACTGCTTCGCTTTTCCTTTTCCTTATCTTTCTTTCCTATTGCTCTCCAGTGGTTGTTAGTCAATAAAGGGTTTTACTTTTGTGACATCTGACACCGTTTGTGTCTTAATTTCACCTTTGCGATCGAAACGAATCACCTTGACCCTAACCTCTACCAGGTATAAGCGGCTCAAGACAATCAGCAACGTTTTTCAATGCAGACTGGAGCTGATGTATTCATGTCACGATTCACGCGCAGCAGTAACAAGTGCTAAAAAAATAAATACAAAATATGCAGAAGCCTCTTAGCTATTAAAAGGTATATATGAGATAATGCATTAAGGGATTGATCCATATTCTTTAATCCACTATTGTTGGTGCTGTCACCTCGTTAGGTATAGCAGCAATTCTAAGACACCGACAACCCTGGAGTCACCTAATTTATTCCAGTAGTTTAGTCTTACCACATTTTCCCCTGAGTCATCTGCATTTATCAACGAGAAGAAGCCTGCTGTGCTCTCACAGAACAATCGCTCTTTTTCATCATATACGTCTAAGAAATTCCCTAGACATACAGTGAGCTGATGAAAGTGACTCCTTTCCCCCCCAAAAAAATCTTCCACACAGCCAGCTCTGGACAAGGAGTGGGATCACCTCACTTGAAATGCCATAACATTTCTCCCAAAAGAGAAATACCTGTGAAACTGAGGAGCCTGCACGGAGAGGCACTGTGGATAAAGCTCCTCTGTGCAGGGGCGTTGTACTACGGCATCTTTTCAGCTTCTGAGATAACAGAGTCACGTCGGCGCACGTGCACCCGCGCAAAAAAACATTTGGGCGGTGCAGGCAGGGAGCAGCCGGTACAAACAACTGACCGACTGCATAGCAACCACCTGCTGCAGGCAGAGAGAAGGTGAGGGAGGAAAATGGCTGTGAGAAAGTGATTGACAGACACAGAATGCAGCTGTGTGAAATGAGGAAGGGAAAGGGAAAGGGAAAGGGAAAGGGAAAGGGAAAGGGAAAGGGAAAGGGAAAGGGAAAGGGAAAGGGAAAGGGAAAGGGAAAGGGAAAGGGAAAGGGAAAGGGAAAGGGAAAGGGCTCTGCCTGCTGTTTCATGATGAACTTAAAGCTGATCTAACTGTAATACTCCAAAAGGAGCCATCCTGCTCTCCCTGGCCACCCTACCAGGTGTTTTCATCCCTCCATCTGTGCCACCACTAATAATCATGCAGGTTCACAGCCAGATACAGAACTCCGACTCCCTGGCTTGCCCCCGAAGGCAGAAATCCTAACGTTCATCTAGATCAACTCCCTGACAACTCTGCTTTGGGACTACAGTGCAAATAGAAGTGTGGCAGTATGATATGCTTTGGTCATCTTAAAAGTCAAGCCATGCTGGAGAAAAAAAAAAAAGAGAAATAGAGCTCAAGCTTTATTTTCATCTAGATACCCACATTTGAGCTAAGGCTTCAGCTTCTATTCACAGCCAGTGAAGAGAAAGAGGCAAATCCACCTCATGATTCTTCCGACTTGCTTTAAACATCTGTGCCAGAGCGAGATGAATCACAGATAGAAGTGCCTCTTCCTCTTCACTGTCTAAAAGAGACAGTTGAGAAGCATTTGGTGAACCCCACCCAAAAGTAATGTCACATCAGAAAAGCATGATTATCCCTACTTCACAAAGAGGGAACTTGCAGCACAGAGCACTCAAGCGTCCACCTCAGGTACCAGAGAAAGGCTGTGGCACAGCTGGGAGCAGAACCAAACGCTGCAGTTCTGCATCCAGACCTCTGGTGCTTGCCTGGCCTTCAGTGAAGGTATCTCTCATCTACACTCTTACATGACAGAATAATCTCTCACAGTATCATGTATCAGCAAGCACCTATTTTCTTTCATTAATAAGTTGTTATTGAAAGTGATATTTCTTTAGCAGTAAGGTGTGTTTATCAAAAACTTCAATTTGCCTAAATGCATAGAAAATTCAATTCTCTCAGGTTTTTTTCAGAGCTGGTTAAGTCAGTACTACCTGTCATCTCTGCAATAATCTCTCCTGGAAAATTATGCATTCTGAAGTGAAGACTGCTGTTTTTTATAGTCTCTTCTTGTAGGCATTCAAGAGTGTGCCTTCGAATTTTCTTCCTGACAATTCAAAACTCTACAAGTGAGAACCAAGCAATACAACAGATGAAAAAGCACTTCTTCCTTACAAAACCATTTTTTTTCCCCTCCAGTTAGTTGATACTGGATGTATTATTCCCTTTGCTCATATTTGCTCTCTTTCCTCCTTTCTATCACTCTTCAAAAAAACACCAACAAACAAACAAACACCAAAACTGAACAAACCTGTGCATCTCCAGGAACTCTTGGCTTCTGACTATTAACTATCTTCAGGAAGCTGTTGCCTGCATCTCTGTTACAAGAGAAAGTCTTAGCTGCCAGCTTCTGCCACTGTGCATGAAAGATGTTATTTAAGCAACAGCGAAGCCTTGTTCCCCTGTGGCCTGAAGCTATAGTGAAGAAGGACTGGCCTTGAGACACTCTAGAAAGTCCTCTTCTGGCTCATGGTGAGTAGCACGACAAGGGACACTCTCAGCATGATGGTGCAGCAAGACAAAACAGGCTGAAATGATGGTGGGAGAAGCCCTCAAACAACTGAATCCCCAAAGTTGTATGGCTGAGAATTGTGGGTGGGTTGATGAAGCCGTGAATATCTGGGAAAAGAAGTCAGTTCTTAAATGGGTGTTGAGTTTGGCACCACAACTTAAGCATAAAACCAATCCTGTCTTTCTCCTTCAGTCTTGCTAGCAGCTGAGATGCTGGGAAGAAGAGATACTGTTGAATTTTACTGTTTACAGAGCACGTTCTATACGCACACATATAAATTACTCTAATTTCCCATGGAAGATGAAATATTTAGAGGTGTAAAATAAATGTGTAAAAGGTTTTAATTTCATATGAGTTACATCCTCAATTAGCTGAAGCAGTGAGAGAGAAAACAGCTTTATGATTTCAGCACATTACATAAAAGGCTCATCTGATAGACTAATGCAGAGCTGGTCTGAAGTAGATGATTTAGAGGTTTACGGAAGGAGAAGGGAAAGGTTTTACAAGATTTACATCTGCTTTGGCAAACACATTCTGGAGATGCTTTTAAAATACCTTTTGCTGGAAGCCATTCTGGCTTTAATGGCTTCAGAGGTCTTACAGCAAAAGTTAGCTACCCACGGAACAGCCATCCACAGCTCATGATTGCTGTAAGGTGTCTTTTTATCACACACAATGCAATTCCTTCATGGAAAAACAAACTGTTAAGAAAAAACCCAACCCCTTTGCACCTAGTCTTAGGGCAAAGCCCCTACCTGCTGAGCTCAGCACCACCTGTAAAATGAATTAACGCTAGCGGGCGTATCTTCACAGCAGCTCTGAGAGGGGAGCATCATTCTTCTCCCTAGCACTGATGGCGTTAAGGCCCTTATGATATAAAAAGCTCTATGGAAGTAGACCTTTAGCTTCAGGTGATTTTTGTGAGGCTCTTACTAAGGCACTGTAGGTTCAGAGCTTACACTTCTTGCACAAAAGCAAATTATGACAACGCAACAGAGCTGGGAACAGAACTTTAACCCTGAGTCCCAGTTCACTCTGCTGAGTATAAGACCCTTCCTCTTTTTAGTTAGGCAGAAGTCTGGGCACGCCTCACATTTCACCCACCCCTAGTGTAAACGGCACCTGCTGTTCTCACATTAAAAATCAGCAGGTGAGGTAAGGCTTGGATCAGCTGTGAGATCTACACTAGTGAGGTGGGCTTGTTTTGTCAGAGCCAAACTTCTGCAGGCAACAAAGTGCACGCACCAGCTTTGCTCCAAGCTGCCTCTCTCTCTTAAGGTTGAATATAAGTCACGCAAGAAAAACAATTCTACTGTACAACCATAAAAGATTAATTTCATGGTTACCAACTAACTCTTTCCCATATATTTGAAACCAAATATTAGATTTTTTTTTCTCACCAATTTCTTACCAGCAGCAAGAGTATCTTCAGGATGCTGCGCAATTTCCCCACTGAGCACAATCTCCATTATTCAAGTGTTTTTCTAAATGAAAAATACAGTGAAATTAGAATATAGAGTTTTTAAGCTTCATATATTGATCTGTTGTTCTGCAAGAACTGTTGTGAAAGAGAGGGATTTATTTTTTAATTATTTGCTAAATCTGTTTTCTCTTGTTCTAAAGTAGGTCAGCATCTTTCACACTCCTCCTCCTCCTCCTGGTGCACAGAAAAGGCAGATGCACAAGTGCCATATGAAGCCCACAGGACCCGTTAAAATTTTCAGCCTCAAAATGCTTCCAACTTGAATTCTGCAGAATTAATCTTTTAAAAGAGTAATTCAGAGAAGTTTACAGAGGTTGTTACACTGAAGTAAAAGCTGTGGATCAAAATAATTTCCCTTCAAGCAGGGTGTAGCTAATCTTTAGAATTTTTCCAAGCAGTCATGGCTCCATTATGTCTCTTTCCAACTAAAAATACTAATCCGGATTCATCAAAGTCTGAAGTGAGATTTACGTTACTCCAGAAGCTACTCTCGTATTGTTAAATTTAATTTAGCTTGAGCAGGAATAATAATTGGAAGGATTTGAATTCATCCAAAAGATAATCATACCTGTTACAGTGGCATGAAATTTTTTATACCCCGATTTTGTAACAGAAACTAAATCCTCATAGGAGGGGAAAAAAGAAAATTCGTAATCCAAACGTAAATGAATTTGTAGTGAAGATGAGGTGTTCAGCCAGCTGAGAGCTCAGTTTTCAATTTGACCTACTAACTTGCCCCACAGTTGCCTCAGCTTCACCAACTAGTAATAATTTCAGACAATTCTTTCTAATGATAGTAGCCTGAAATCACACTGGTTTTACCATCTTAAAGTCAACAGAACTATGAGTTATTTTCCTGAGAAACATAACAAAATTCAAGGCATATTGTGCGTGAATGAAAATGTGTTGAAATCTAATTTAAGCTCGTGAAGACTTTTTTTCCCAGTCTTTTAGGCCTGCTATCTTCCAGACCCTCTCTTCATTTGTATCTATTTTCTCTTCTCTTCTCTTCTCTTCTCTTCTCTTCTCTTCTCTTCTCTTCTCTTCTCTTCTCTTCTCTTCTCTTCTCTTCTCTTCTCTTCTCTTCTCTTCTCTTCTCTTCTCTTCTCTTCTCTTCTCTTCTCTTCTCTTCTCTTCTCTTCTCTTCTCTTCTCTTCTCTTCTCTTCTCTTCTCTTCTCTTCTCTTCTCTTCTCCTCTCCTCTCCTCTCCTCTCCTCTCCTCTCCTCTCCTCTCCTCTCCTCTCCTCTCCTCTCCTCTCCTCTCCTCTCCTCTCCTCTCCTCTCCTCTCCTCTCCTCTCCTCTCCTCTCCTCTCCTCTCCTCTCCTCTCCTCTCCTCTCCTCTCCTCTCCTCTCCTCTCCTCTCCTCTCCTCTCCTCTCCTCTCCTCTCCTCTCCTCTCCTCTCCTCTCCTCTCCTCTCCTCTCCTCTCCTCTCCTCTCCTCTCCTCTCCTCTCCTCTCCTCTCCTCTCTTCTCTCTTCTCACACTTGTTTTCTATAATTCTATATAATTACAACAGCTATATTTTCTATATATAAATATTAATATAAAATACAAATATAAAAATATATAGTGCATATATAAATATATAATTCCTATATCTATATATACATATATGAAATCTAGATTTCCTACATGAAACATCCCCTTCAGAAAAACATGGAGATAAAAAACATTATTTGCAATTTCATTCTATGCCTATTATTAAACCAAAACTAACTGCTGGATGTAAACTATCACTAGTGAATTATAGGTTTCACAAATGTAGAGTTTCTATTTTTAAAAAAATAATCCCTCTGAAAAGCCTTGCCCTTTTTTCCTCCGTGCTGCTCCAAAATTCAGCCAGCCTTTTATGCCACCCTCTTTAGTTTAACAGGTACAGTAATGGATACAACTGCTTCATCCTCGCTGCACAGCAGAGCACTACTTGCACACCATGTTCTCAGAAACCACAGCCCTGGCTTTGTCCCACCTGAAATTCCTCCTCAACTCCCCTCTGGCTCCTCTGGGATCACCTACAGCCTGACAGTGGCCGGGAGGGCAAAGAGCCAAGACCGCAGACATTTACTGGTGAAGGGTTTCCACATCATCTTAGATCTCACCCTACAGCTTTTGTCACCCCGAGCCACTTGTCACATCTGTGGTTGCCTTTTTCCTGACCTCTAGACTATAAACTGTTTGAGGGACGTTATAATCGTACGGCCTTGGAAACCAAGCTGTTGAGATAATGCCCTGCAACCAATCTCAAAGGTGACAGGGAAGCTCAGGCCCTGTTTCCATACAGTCCTTACTCTGACAGCCGAGGCCTCCAGAAGCGAATATTTTGTGATGCGCATCCACGACGATGAGCGGTGTCCAACCCTGCCTATTCATAAAAAACCAGTTTTGTTAGACAGGACTAACTTTCCATTACAGTTAAATAGATTTGACAGTGATGCAAAGTTTAGAATGTTCTGAAATCGGAAAATTTGAAATGATAACCAGAGGCAGCGTGCCCCAGCGTGGAATCCATCCCTCGGGACTGCTCAGCCGTAATACACGTCTGCCCCTACCTCTCAGTGAGGAATATTTGAGAGCCAGATAAAACTTGTTTGAAACGTATCTGCTGGTACTTAGTTTATTTGGTGCTTTTTGTCTGGCTGCCTTTATTACTCACACCACAATTTCTGTGCTTACACTTGAAGCAATCCTTCTCTTGCATGATGATTAATCTTTCCCTCTGAAGCAAATTTATTCTGGTTTTAGTGATTGCTTCATCTCCTTCATGAAGGCCTTTGCACCAAGTTACTGATTGCTGAATCGTTCCATTTTTGCACCTCTGTTATCCATCCAGCTACCCTGAAAGCAGGTTGTATTTCTTTCAAGAGACACCGTGATAAATGAGATTCTGTAGGTCACATTTATCTTCCAAGAACACCCTGCAGCTCCGTAAGCAGGTCCTTGTCTGATGTGGCACAGGAAAAAAAATAATTAACATTCAAGACAACTCCGGAGCTTCTAACCTCTCAAGACCTGAAAGGAATGAATTTGTGCTTTGAGCATATTTAAAATTTCCTTCTGCCTTCAGCTATCGCGCCACATGCTCACTTCAAAGGCCAAGGGGACCACAAGCATCTGTGTTGCACCACCTGCCACAGCGTCTGAGCCACCGTGCAAAGGGCATTTGCTTCTTTAATGTGCCACCAGACTTGTAGCTGAGGGGGGATTTTTCCCAATGCTGCCCTACCATGTCAGCAGTGGTGACAGCGAGGAGGTTTGTGTTACGGGTAGAGACTGAGACTGTCCATGAAAATGGGGTTGACCAAAAATAAGATGTGGCAGAAAAGTCTGAAGAGGAAAAACCCTAGACATGCTTGCCAAAAGTCTTGGGAGTCCCACAGAGGAACCAGATGGCCCCATATGTGATAGTAAAACCAGAAAGGCGAGGAGGAAATGCATTAATAACCATGGCAGCCCTCTCCCTCTAGAAACACATGGTCTACACATGGCCCTTCTGCACCAAACACTTGCAGTGGCTCTTCCCTTTGGATTTTATGTCTCCTACATTATTCCCAGTAAACCAGGCTGCAGGAAACAGGAAAAGACAGTCCACAGCCACTGCAGCCATAGGCGTAACATTAGCCATATTTTCTTAGGCAGATATTTAAAATGGTAAAAAACCTGATACGGCAAAATAATATCCATCTTCCATATTAAGCCCTGGCTCAACACATCCCCACAGTAGAAAAAATATGTACAGTACAAGGGGGAGCAGGTGATTGATCAGGAATTTTCTTCGATGTTGCAACTTTGGTGAGTCTGGTTTGAGGCTTTCCTCTGTCACAAACAATAAATCACATCAAGATTAGACCAAAATATTACAACAAACTTAGAAGACTCTTGGCCAAATGGTCTCACAAAACATGGTGCATACAGTGCTTCTATGTCCTGGTAGCTGAATTTGGTAATTTCTGGTCTTGGAGACTATGCTGGCATCCCAACCTTTCAGAACAAGCAAGATTTAAAAATATGAGTAACAAAGCTTAGATTCTTTATTTGCTTTTCCAAGCCTGTGAGCTGCAGTTGAGTTACATTTTGAAGCTTTCCCATGGATCTTTCTAAATGCAGTCACCTGTGGTTTGCAGTTATCACCGTAAAACCAAGGGCTCTAAGAACAAATATCCTCTATTTAAAATTGAAGATGAAGTAGTGATTGTATGAGGGAATACCAGGTGGCACTGATGAAAAATTCTGTGTGAACTAAGCTCATAGAGACAAATAATCGGCAGGATGACTTTTTAGCTATCTAAAAACGTCTAATAAAATTTCTTCTGGAGATTACCAGCTTGTTAGGAGACGGTCCCTTTCTTTCCTATATATTTATGGCTGCTGCCACCTTGCCCAGCTATTACTGGAGACCTTCTTCGTTCGCCATCACTATCAATTTACGGCTCAGCAAGGGACAATCAGCAAAGGTGATGCCATCCTTCACCTCCAGCACTCCGAGAAATTGCTTTGGAAATTGAACTGTACCAAGAACAGCCACGTGTTAAATGATCTGCTCTTAATCCCATGCGCTGGGTGCACGCACAGGACCAGCTCCCAGGCGAGATGAACCTCCTCCCCTTCTCCTGATGTCTGCAGGAGATGGGGACAATCAGTGTCCATTGCCTTGTAGACTGTGGTAACGCTCTTCTGCACTTTGAATATGTAAAGTACCTCCAGTTAACCCCAAAACCAAATGGATTCATGTCTTCATTTCACTGCAGAATAACATTATGTGGGTGAAGATCGTAATCCCCGGACTAGAGAAGACCTGCTCATAGACCTGGACTAGTAAAAGACTTATCTTATCTGGCTTAAAAAAAAAAAAAGTCACGTCTTCATTGCACAACAGCCTATTTGGTAACTACTATAAAGCTTTGCTAGGAAGAAGGAAAATCTTTTTAAGTCTTGAATCAGGAGCCAGGCCTCAATGAACTCAGTGGTTGCAGAGCGCAGGCAATTTTGTATCTGACAAATTCATGTACGTCTGGGCCAAGTAAATAAATTGATTTCTAGAATACCAAAGTACTGGGGACAAGTTCTCAATTTTCCTGATGCATTTAGCCCATCAACTGGAAAATATACTTGAAGAAAAACTATTGGTTGTTTTCTTTTCAAGCAATTAGGCATTTCTAGGTAGAAAATTTCCGATTTTTTCCTGTTTTTTTTTTTTTTTTTAAATATTATAGTCCTGCTGTTGTTGTGGTACAGATAGCTTTGTAAAAATGCATCACTCGAATCACAGATTTTAGTGGAAAAATAATAGTAATTTTAAGAAATACAGTCATTTTTTCTTCTGCAAAGCCAGCCTCAGTATCAGGAATTCTGATGTGAAATAGTAACTTTGTTTTTTTTTTTCCCAGCAGATGGTTCAAGACAGGACTTCACTAGAACCTGAAACATTTCTGCAGAGCTGTGAAAGGTCTTAAGCTCTTTAACGTTTAACAGAAAATTTCTAGTGGCTCTTACACAAAAGGTCTTCTGCAGGGCTATCTCCTCTCCTAGAGACACACTTTTTCAAATGCCATCGTGCTCCCTGCGCAAATCCAATAAGACCTTGTCTGCAGATATTGCTTTCAAACTCCTGCCAAAGAGGAGGGCAGTAAATATGACACAGAAATACTAAGTGCACACATGAGCAAATAGTAAGTCATAAACTGGGAAGATTTTACAACTGCTGCAGGACATTTAAGCTAAGAAATACTTTATTTCTAGCACTAGACTTCTAGGAATTGTATGTGAAATAAATTCTTGGTATGTGAAATAAATGTAACTACTGCAATGATCACCAAAAGGGGAAACTCAAATCCCTGACCAGACTTACGGTGAGAGGAGCTGGGCGACGCAGCACCAGCTTACCAGGTGTGGGTAAGCAGGGGTGACTTTTTCTAGGAGGATCTTCTCTCCTTCATTTTATTACAGCTCACTGTGCATATGGATAAAGCAAATGCATGTTCAACGCGAATGAAAATTTACATCTCTCATAAATCACCTACTTCCTGACAGGTTTATTAGAGTAAAGGCTAAAAAGGGAATTCCAGTAGAATTTTTTTGATCCCTTCTCTATTTAATTATGCCAGAAGAAAATACAGAACTTTTGATTTCTTTGCATTCATATCTATTAACCTATCCATCACAACCTGAATCTAATTTGGTTACCCTTCTCCCTGCGCGCAAAATTATGTCACAGCAAACAGGATTCATAGAGGCAGACATGGACCAGTGTTTCTTTATATCATCTTCCTAACACCCAGGAAACAAGAGGAGGCATGAAGCCCATCTGCATTGGCAAGAACTGACAAGGTTTTAAAATTTTTTCACAAGTCTGATGATGGCCTCACTGGTGTTTGGATGGCTCTGCTGAAGCCTGGAATCCCTTCCTTGGGATCACAAAGATCACTAATTTATGATAAATGGCAAGGGAAATATTCTCTTCCCAAAGAGATAAGGCTGAATTTTGAGTTCATATGATCTGGAGAGAGCTGCTCTGACTTCAGTAGATTTACTTGTCTAGATATCTGTAATATTCTCTTCCTGATAAATAAATACAGATATTCTCTAATGGTTAATGCACTAGTCCAATAATTGCTGGGGGTGGGGGTGGGAGGGGGAAATGTGCATGATTCCCTTCAACCATCGTTTATAAACTCACTTTCAGCACAAAAAAAAAAAAGCCACATGAGGAATTGCTCTCTGCTTATTTTATTAACAAGGCAATCAGAATTGTATGTAACCTATTTCCTACCTTGAATGACTTTGAGATTCACAGTGCTTTTCTAACTCCTAGTTGGGAGCAAGTGTTGATTTCCCTGGTCAATAATAAATTTTTGTTTCCAAACCAAAACCATGGAATGTAATTTTATTTCCTGTATCATCATTAAGCAGTTTAATTAAGCACCAGCTTCAACAGCTTCTAGCCTTCCTGGTGTTTACCCCCAGTGTATGTGTGAAGAGCAACTACATCCCCCTTCCCAGCCTCCCTTTTGCTAGTGTAATAAAACCAAAATCTTCTGGACTCCATTCCCATAACGGGCCCTACATTCCCTTGGATATCCCTAATAACACTTTTCTGCCCCACTGACCACTTTCATACGGTGTTCCGCCAGGGTTTTCTCATCAACATTTGTTTCTAATTGGCAACACTCTGCCCGACAAGAGAATTTTATCAATCCAGGACATAACTTTGCATTCGTGATGCAAAATATCATCTGATTTTTATCGCTCATGGGTTTCAAGATTATCCAGTTCCTTCCATATGGCATCCCAATAGTCTCCTCCCAATACTTTACAACTTTATATCTTTAGCAAAGCTCATTAGCACCATCTGCATCTGGGGTATTTTTTTTGTTTTCATTTTATGTAAGAAAAGTTGAAAAACGGCTGGTATTTGGGAAAGTTCACTACTGACCTCTCATTTTAACTCAACCAATTGCCATCTGCTCCTGAAGATGATCTTGAAAACCTACTAATCTCTGTTTTATCTGGTTCACTCATCATTTCCCTCATATCATCATATCACAGGCTGCAGGTACGTGGCCGTGTAGCAGCTTTGCTGCCTGATTTCTTTTACAAAACTGACATTACGATACTGTAGTTCAACCCGCACAACCGAGTCCACAGTATTTCCCTCTAGAAGGAAGATTTACTCAGGTCTCTTGTGACTGGGGAGCTGTAGGAGTACCTTTGGCTAAACGGCAGTAGCAAAAAAATGTTTTCTTTTAATTTGCAGCATTGGCACAGTGTGTGAGTCATAGACTTGTGACTGCTGTTGGGAAAGTGGGCGAAAAAAAACATTCGAGACTAAGAGAGGTTCTTGGTTATATCCTGATGTCAGAATTAAAATTTCAGCTTATTTCTGAGAGTCTGGTGTTCAAAAGTAGCACTAGTAGTATCAGGATTTTATACTCCTTAAGGTTTCTTTAAGCTGAGGCGAAAAGTTGGAGCACACTTTTTGATAGTTTTGCTTTCCGTAGCTCCGTATTTCAGCTGAAAAATTCTAAATGGGTTAGTTTTTAGGTGAGGAGAGAGGTGAAGAACTTCAGAACTTCTGACTAGAAGGAATACAAGAGGTTCTTCCTTAAATGAGCTCTAAGAAGGTCACAGCCCCACCTTTTCCTCATTAAGTGCTGCAAATCTGCTGATAACTGACAAGTTAAGCTGCTGTTCAGTAATTATGTTTAGCCTGTGCAGAAGGTGATAGTTTCTCACTCGGTGTAATAATTGTGTGGATGGTGCTTTCTCCAAGCAAGCATCTGTGGAACTAGGAGGAATCAAACTAGGCCTCATGTCTAACTTGGCAAAAGAAGAATGTTTTGTGTAAAGACATCTGCTGTTCAAGTCACTCCACTGCCTGGTTTTTACAGATCTTTTTGTTTGTTTGTTTTTATTTGAAGTCACATCTATAAAACATTATAGACATTTTTGGATTGCTCTGGGCTACTTTACATCACTTTAGCTTAATTAAAGGGCTATACAAAAGAAGCAAAAAGGTAACTAATAGTCTCTTCATAGCTCCCTCATAAAGGGAAATGCAGCGGGGCCTTACTGTGAATGGAGATTAGCTTCACTGGACCGAATTATTTTCCCAACTTACACAAAAAGAGCCATGAGGAGGCATAAATTGCAGCCTTGAGCCTGAATCACTCTGATATTCAGTGAACATGAGAAATGAGTGTGATGTGCTAGTTAAGGGGCAGACAGGAGGGAAAAACAATGAAATCATGGCAGCACGGGGTTACTTTGTCTTTTGGCTTTCCTAAACAGATTCCTTCCGCAGCTTAATTTGATCCTGGTCCCTTCCAGCATTTTGGCTGAGGCAGAGCAGGAGTAAAAGAGAAGAGAAGAACATGGACAATGCACAGATGAACATGTCCCAGTCAACGAGGTCTTGCCAGAGTGCTAGGCAGAACCATCTTCCTGCGTATCTGCCTGCCCATGTAACTTTACCTTGACTTACACAGTGATGTCCCGCAGATTATGAATCTGGCATACTTGTAGATTTAGCACTTTCTAGCAGAGCTACAGAGGTGAAGGGAGCTGGGCTTGCAGAGGTTTGGGGGGCTCCGGTGCCCTTTCTGGTTCTACAGAGCTCATCCTCCCCCAATAGCAGCTACCCTCACAAAGAAGAAAGCGGGATTGCAAAAGCTGTGATTTGCTAGCCTGCGGTTACTTGGATTAGATGCTGACCAGAGAGCGCTAACAGATGGTGAGCTGAGTGTTCACTTACAGGCAAACACCAAAGACAAGGAAACGAACAGCTCAGGTAAGAGAGAAGCAGGTCAAGCTCACGTACGTACTTACAGTCAATTTCCATTTCCACGTGCACATCTGGAGAGGGATCATCCACACTCAGTATCTCTCCCCTACTATGGCAGAGAGCAGGGTTTTGCCACTCTCTCCTGTAAAGGTGCTGAGAAGCAAGAAAGCTTGGCAGCAATGAATAGAGATCATTCCACCTTCTGTTTTCAGGCAGTGCAGCTACTGACCCTTCTCTCAGTGAACATGTCTCACCCTTACCCAAATACCATATGTGCTGCAGTGGCTGCATGTGCCAGCCACTCTTACCAGGCTCCTTCATGCCAGCAGCCTTGTTCCGATGACTCTGGGCATCCCAGGAAGCTCACACACAACTTCACTCAGGGAGCATCTTTTAATTCTGTGCTTGAGAAAAGAATATATTAAGAAGAGCTGGGAAGAAATACATCACGCTTGCTGTTTTCAAAGCTGCACTGGGCAAACACATGGGTTTGCCACATATTTCCCTGGGCCCATATGGAGAAGGAAAGGCTGATAAGCTTACAGGTGACTGATTTGTAACCCACCAGGACAGGGATGGGAGCCAAGTGCCATCTGAAATGGTGAGAGAAGATAGCAAAAGCTACAGGGAGGAAGACAGACTCTTTGGATTAGCTGCACACAGAATATTTTATCATTCTTATCTCCTCCCAGTTCCAGGGCTTTCCTGACACTGATGTATTTTATGATCCTACTGTCACTAGATTAATAGTAAAGAGCAGACAAAGCATAAAAGAGATCAGTAACAACTCAGAGGCAAATACCGAGGCTAGAAGAAGAGTGGAATATTGCTGAGACACCAAGAATCAGGGAATCAAACCCAGCGATGTTAGAGAGTATTCACATTTCACATCAAACAACCAATGCAGCATTCATTTCAGGGTACACAGGCAGACATTCAAGTCAAAGCTCCTCAATAACTATTGAACATCATTTAACAGGCAGCAGTTTGGGGTCATTAGGCCTGGCTTTCAAAGGTAAGCTCAGCAGGTAGATCTGTTACCTTCCTTGAAAGGCAGCACTATTTCGAACAGATCAAAACACAGCTGCTTTCCTAATATCAGCCAGCCGTGGAAAGGTCTGGTCCAGACCTGTCTTTGCATCTAAACAAGGCTCCCAGCTGAGATATCCACCTTAGAATCCTCTCAGTTTCCTCTCCAGAAAGGGAACATCTGCATCTCAGACTATGCAGAGAGACAATGAGAGACACTGCTTAGCCAAGGTATTTAGCACATACCTAACTCCCACCACCTGAACAACCTCATTTGGTTAGCTGGGTCTTCAAAACATCCACACACCTGCATATCTTGTTAAAGCAGTCTTTGAACCAGGAGGACAAGCTGACTCCTGAAGCACTAGTGATGTGATGTGATGTGATGTCACGTCATGTGATGTGGTGTGATGTTCCTCTGGCAAGGAACGTTTTGAAGAGAAAAGAATGGGTTTGTGCCCTCCTCTCCATTTTACCCAGCCAATGTCAGCTGCTTCCCAGGTTTTATCTGCCTAGAAAACCTCACAAGTTTGCTGCTTTTACTCATCTATGGCTGCTCTTCACTTTGAATGCAAAGATCAAAACCAAAAGCACCTTACAGCCCGTGTACCTCAGACAACAGCTCAGCCCTGCATGTGTGTTACTGTGGTAAGGATCTTCAGCCATCTACCATAAGCACACTAAAATACTTTTAAAAATAAGAGCTCAGTGTTGGTTTTTTTTCCCTCTCTTGTTTGAAAACAAAAAAATGATGGAGGTATAGCCTCCCTCCCCCAGCATTGGTTTATGAATGAAACTTATCAGGGACCACTAAAGGTATCACCATCCTCTATGTGCAGGAGCTCTGCCATTGCAAGCTGCAGAGCAGGGCCACAAATTAGTAGAGGCTTGCAAACAAGACTTATGGGAGCTTTCTGCAAACTTCCATGGTCAAAGGTATCACAGAAGGTGTTGCTGTGATCCCAGTAAGGCGATAGTGACCGCGGGCAGCACAAGCAATCCAAGCCCTGGCTGAAGTCCTCCACTTCTGGTACATCCCAGTGTGGCCTTCCCAATTGGTTCCACCAGCCAGATTAACCCACTCCAGGTGCTCAGCACCACTTATGGGCTGTTACTCCTTAAATATATGGAAAGTCAGGGTGGCTGCAAGGAAGTTTGGGAGCTGGGTTGGAAAGGTGTGATGTGAGAAAAGGTGGAAGGGTATGGGTTGGAGAGGTGCATGTGCAGGGACACAGTAAGGGAGATGAGGGCCTGAAGTAGAGGGCTGTGGGTTTTGAGAAAGGGTGATGCTGGAGAAGATGGGAATGGGGTTCTTGGTCTCTATTGATTTAAGCTTTTCAGAATACTTGGACTCTGCTAGAAGGTTTTATTTTGTTGGATTTCCAAATATACAGGAGATACAGCCTTTAAATAGTGCATAGGGTTTGTCATTCGAAAGGCTAATTTTCAATATAACTGCATTGGTGGTGCTAGGGAAGAACACATTTACGGGACCAGTGAGATGGGACACTGAATGTGCTCATTTTCAAAATTAACATGTAGGACCCAGATATCTTGTAAGTAGTAAGAACTCTGAAGGTCAGTGTTTATCCTCAAGGACACTCGTGCAGGCTGTACTGTCTTCCTCAGAGATTCAAGGTATGTACTGGCCATTTGAATGTGCTGGTAGGAAAGTCTGAGAGGCAATTAAAGCTGGGGGTAGATGTTGAATTTTAAGTCCTGGCTGCAAACTAAATCAAACAGATCCCATGTGATCAAAAGCAACATATTTCACTTTGAGGCATTCAGTTTTTCATCGAGAAAAAATCTTGATATCTAGCTGCAGGTGATATTTAAAAGACAGTCTAATATTTTTAAATAAGGGCAAAGAATAATATATAAATATAAATCTTAAATTAAATTAAGAGTATTGCATTCATCACAAGAATTAACTAACCCAGTGCCCTACCAATGTTTCTACCAACTCCTCATGTGCATTTGAGTTGTATGTTTACACACAAACAGAACGGCAGCCTGACCTAGGACAGATGTCACACGTCCATGCGGAACTGAGATGAAGGTGAATTAAATAAACGAATCCAAGGAAAGATTTCAATTCAAGAAGTTGCAACAGGTGTTTAAGGATCTAGTTCTTTGTAGAAAAAAACATCTGCCCAGAAACTTCTGTGATAGAAAACGTGAAGAACTGCAGTTTGTCTGAAAATGTTTTGATGTTCACTTTTTAGAGGTATGTTTCACAAATGGGTAAATCAGTCAGCACTTAACCAACTGCTTGTTTTGAAGCACTTTAGATAATATTCAGTGGCTACTTCTCTCGTCTGATGGTTCTCAAGACGCCAAATGCCAGTTTTCAAAAACCTTCACCTTTGAACACAAGCAAATGTTTATTTCAGTTCCAGATTAAAGCAGATTTCAAAGAACAGCTTTGGGTAAGAGAGAAACGTGACAATAAGGAAATCGAAAAGTCCTTTGTGTTGCGCTGACCCTTCCCACAGAGTGTTGCTTATGACCTGCCCAATGTGCAAATGGAGGAAGAGACAATTATTCATGTTCCTATTATTTGCAAACACCACCACCAAAAACTCCCAAACTACGTGCTGAGATCCTTCTTTTACTGGTGCACTCATCAAGATGTGAAATCGAAAGCTGAGCTACGTACCACGGATGATCTTGTTGGACTGCAACATTTTGTGAGGGCAAAGTGTGCGTGGATCTCAAGGAGAGAGACAATTCTTCTTTTTGCATGGTATGTGTCCACTTTGCAAATGTCAAGATAATCCCAGCGGCACCAGGAGGGAGAACTTTTTACATTTAGTAACATTTATTTCTGCATTCGGTATCAAGTACATAAGTGCAAATATTCAGAGTCCATAATTAAGTCCATTAGGAACTACAGAGAATGTAATACAAATTGTAATAAATTTAACATGCTGGAACTTTCCAGTTACCATACATGTAAATCAGCCTGTCAATCCCTTACGACAAAAGTACTGGGTTTTGTTTTCATTTTTTTTTGAGTTATACAAAACTGATTACCATAAGTACCGATTACTGTTTATTTTATTTGTGCTGGAAAACACTAAAACATCAGTCTACAATTCTATATAGTTAATAAAGATGAATCCAACCAGCAACCCAGTGACGTAGAAGCAATTTTAACTATTGCATCAGTGCGCTAAGCAGGAAAGCCCCTAGCCACATGTAACATTAAAAGTTATAGAAGCAATGCCAATAGAAGAAGGAAAAACACTAAAAAAAATAAAATAAAAAGGTCAATATTATTTAGGCTCTCACCATCATGCACTTTATAAGCAACACAAAAAACCACATCTAGTACACTTTTCTCTTTACTATACTTTAGTGCTTGACACAAGTGATTGCAAATATTCTAAGTGCAGAAGCAGCAGGGGAAAAGCACTGCTTCCGAGTTTTATGTTTCTAAGATTATGGTGTTGAGAAAAAAAAGAATGATAAATTTGCAGTAAAGTGTAAGAACAGAGCTGTTTCACTCCAGAGTCTCCCCATCATTCGCTACTGTAGTCGATGAATTCTTGATGTCTGATTTACTCTGCCTTTCTCTTAGCACCTGGAATTTTAGCTTGAATCCTACAAATAAAGAGGGGAAAAAAAAGAGGATTATATGGTTAGGCAGCTCTTCCATTCCAGCAGATCCCACTTGGAGCCTTATTCAGGGGTAATCTCTAGCTTGTGTTCACTGTGTTGTTGCAACAGATGGGCGAGAGTCTAATAAGAAAAAAGAGGTGATGCCCATCTATGTGTTCTTACAGTCCCCCGGTTGCAAATGGCCTGGCGTTTTGTGGTTCAGGTAACCATGGGACACACTTAGTGATATTCTACCCTCCTTCAGTATTCTGCCATGGTCTGTTGTCTATTGGAAGCCAGGAACAAAGTTTAAATGAAGAATTTTCAGTACAAACTTTTAGTCCTGCCCAAGGCGAAGAGGTCTGCCAAATCACAGAAGTATTAGCTGGAAAGCACCCCTGAAGTCTTTGAATCAACCTTTCACGTGAGGCAGGACTATCACCAATGCTTAATCAGGTTGGCCATGGCTTTGTCTTGCTGCATCTTGAAAACCTCCAAGGAAGGAAGTTCAGGCACCTCCCTATACAGCCTGCTCCAGGGCAGTCCTAATCTCCCAGTGAAAAAGTTTCTCCTAATGTCCAACATCAACCTCCTAATCTGGGTTTATGCTGTCACTCCCTGTTGTAAAACCTGCCACTGCTGAGGTGAGTTTGGCTCTATCATCCTGTAACGCTCCATAAAGTACTTACAGGCTTCTATGAAATCACTCCTTAGCTCCTTCCTTGCCAGGCTTAACAAACCCAGTTTCCTCAGCATCTCCTCGGCGTCACTTGCTCTCTGTACCTCACCATTTGGCAACCTTCCACGGGACACTTGTCATTCAGCCAACTTTTACAAAGCCACGGATACAAACTGCTGAGATGTACGGATCTACCTTCCAGACCAGCCATCATGCTTCAGTAATTCTCAAGTTTTGAGAACTATGCTTAGACCCTCACTGTGCCCTTAGGGATCCCACAAAAGGTTTTGATACAGGCAGCGCATTAGGAACTAAAGCAGACTGCATCAAAAATTTCATCCAGGTCTTCTCTCCATTTTATGGTGGTTTGAAACACTCAAGATCATGGTGCTTCCAGGTATTTTCTTCCTGTAACACGGTGGTATTCTAATTCCCACTTTGTTCATTAATGATATTACTAACTCTAAAAGACAGAGTGCAAAAACCCAGGCTTGGAGGGAACGTGGGGAAGGGAGTCAACATGTTCCTTCCTGTTTGTCTTGGCCAGGTGAAAGCACAGACACTAGTTCCTGGCTGGGCTGTCCTGTCCACAGCTTCCCCAAATGGCAGGAGAGGGGAAAGAAGCATGTACAGTGACAGCTCTGCCTTAGTCTGCACTCAGATGAGAAGGACTGTGTTTCTCCAGAGATTTGCCCTCCTGCAGCTTCTCACAAACCAGGAGCTGGGGAGGACTTCATTCGCAGGGCACACTGTCCCCAGGACTACCCAGCTCGTAGCCACCCCCAGTGCCTCCCACCTCACAGCAAGACTTCTGGCCAAGCCCACTGATGAACTCACTTTGCCACAACAGTGTTTATGTGGGTCCGCACAAGTCCCAAGTATTGATCAATCTGTGCCTGCAGAGAGCAAAGAGAGACCAAATCAATCGGGTATCAACAAGGCAGAACCACCCAGACAGACTTGAACCACGTCGTGCGGACAGACTTACCTGGTACTTGTCATATACAACGGGGAGAGTAAACATAGACACCACAGCTGAGGAGAAAAAGAGCACACTGTTACATTCCTGCAGGTCGGATTCCTCCAGAGAAGAGACCTACTTCAGCTACAAACACGTATCATGCCACTTGGTCAGCTGATCCACCAAGGATCTATGTATTAAAAATGAACTTTACTCAAACCTCCCAAATATGGAATTTCCCGTTGCCCTGGGACTAGTAGCTGCAAACCCATAAAACACAAATTAGCCCTAGCAGGGGGGACAGTGTAATAGGAATCATGAATATTTACTGCAAAGGGAAATAAAAGCCGATGGTTTAACCGTGGGGAAAGCACAATGAGGATAGGCTGTTTTGTCTAAGTAGAAATCACAAGGATGTTAAAGTTAAAAATAGATTTTAAAGGAAATGTTGATTTTTACCCATTATCAGAAGAGTCAGGCCATTGAAGAGGGCTCCCACGTAAGTCAACAGCCACATTAGTACTGCAAACTGAATTAAAGACAAATCATCACCTCACCTCGAGTGTCAGCATAAGAAGAAATTAGTTCTCTTAACTAGCTAACATAACAGCACATTAGCCTTTTTTAATGCGTACAGGGGTTTGTTAAGCACATTAGGAACTATGTACTTTTTCTGGATATATAAACTCTATTACCCATTCTATTGTGCACTGCCCTCACCCTCTCAGCTTAACTTTCAAGCATATTCAGGGCTTAACTGCATATATTTAGGACCCTGCACTGAGCATGGCATAGGCAGATTTCTGCATCCAATTCTGATGATGGTAGGGGTCACCCCACAGGGGTTACTCACAGCCCCATAGTGATGATAGTGACCAGTACGAGGGTGGCAAGACTTTGGAATAAATTGCCCAGAGACGTTGTGGCTGCCCCCTCCCTGGAGGTGTTCAAGGCCAGGTTGGACAGAGCCTTGAGTAGCCTGATCTAGCTGAGAGGCGTCCCTGCCCATGACAGGGAGGTTCATAGAATCACAGAATGGCCTAGGTTGGAAGGGACCTTAGAGATCATCTAATCCAACCTCCCTGCCATGGGCAGGGACGCTTCTCAACTAGATCAGGTTGGATTAGATGATCTCTAAGGTCCCTTCCAGCCTAAGCCATTCTATGATTCTATGACTCTATGATAATCCCAGTGACTGAAAACTCTTGAGGCTGGGAGATGGGTATATTTGCCTAAAAATCTTTAGTAATTTAGGAGCCTAACCCAGGTCTGGTCTCTTAATGATCTTCCCCTTGCTCTGAAGAACACCTACATGGGTGTAAGAATAAAAATAATTAATTATCTCTGCAGCGAGGGAAAGACGACCTTCCTCCAGGAAATGACACCGTTAGAGGAAATCCAGATTAAAAGAGGTACTGGAGGGCAACACACTGTTTTGTTACAAAGTCATAGAAAGCTCAACGCAGAGATGCTGCTAGGATTGCAGTGGAGCTAAGCTGGTCCTGCAACTTTTATAACTCTTGTATTACATATCAGTAAATTGAAATGCAGATTGCCAAACCTCTGCACTGCTGGAAGCAAGCAGTTTGGAAATCAAAAAGGAGAGCAACTTTTATATTTGGAGTTACACAAAACTAGGTTTTATGACAACACTGTCAACATGGGAAGCGGCACTTAGAAATTATGATCGATCCTCTACAGAGGGGTTAAAAATATTTAAAGCGATCCTACTTTTAAAGAATCCACGAGGTCCTGAACGAGAAAGAGTCTCCTCAGCTCTTTGACTGTGCTGTTGACGTATAGCTGGAGACAGTCTGTGTATTTCTGAATCTGGTCCTGTGAAAGATTCATTTCCATCTCCAGGTAGGCTCTGTCAGAAACACAGGTCCAGTTACAAACCCAGGAAGGTTCAGCTGCCATTCACGCTCGTGCCCATCTACCCTGTCACTCCCTCCTCCCCAGGCCTCATTTCTCTGTGCTGGGGCAGCATGTCCCCCTTGCTGCAGGCACAGAGGCACCAGCACACACAGTCTTCACCTTGTACGACCCATCTCCCCGCGCAATTGTGGGCTGCACCAGGGCTGATTGCCTTCAGCCTTGCCCTCTCCCCGCGCAGAGCCTGGTCTTGATGGGGTCTCTCTCTTTCCTCCATTCAAAGGAGGATGTAAAGCCTAGCTCAGGGGGATTACTTCTGCATAACGCTGCTGCTGCAGAAGGGGACATCTCCTCCCACTGACAGCCTCCAGAGGAACAAAAGTTGATATTTGGCCGCACGTCACCTTTGGCAGCGATGCCCCCTTCTCTCTCCTCTGTCCCTTCGCCTGCCCTGCACCTCCCGCAGAGCTATGCCCATGTCATGAGTTGCATCTCAGAACCCATCCAAGTGAAACAGAAGGCGCAGCACCCCAATAAGATGTTTATTTCAGTGTGTGTGTGTGTTTGCAAACCAGACTCATTCCATGACCTGGTTTACCAGCCTGTTGGCACAGCAGAGGAGAAAGGATCACTGCTGTCCTCGAGCAAACCACACAGACCCAGCAGACGGTGGGAAGGGCCCTGGCATTGGCACCGGCACCATCACCCAGGGTAATGGATTGCCAAGTAGTGCTGGAGAAAAGGTACAAACAGTTTCCCTCTATGCCCAAAAAGATGTGCCCAGAAACAGTACTCTTCCTGCACGGAGAGATACTGTATTATCATCAGTTCTCGTGAAACTCTTTTTCTCTGTTTGATTAAAGTTTACTGGATCTTTTGAATTTCAGGGGGAAAAAAACCCAAAATCCCATGTCTCAGAGGACAGTTGCTTTTGTGTTGTTTTGTTACCCCCAAGATCTGAGCCAATACAGCCTTACAGCTCTCAAGACACTGGACAACAGAAAAAAATGTTCCCCTGTTATAGGGGAAAAGAAAACAATTTTATGCAGTATGAAAGCAGCAGCTGAAGAACTGTGAATTGCTACTGGGAATGGATCCCTTGCAAGACAAATGGCCCCTGGCCATGGCTGCAAAGCACTCACTTGAAGGGGTGGCCCTCGTCCGTCTTCTGCACAGCCTGTAGGACCGATTTGTAGATTCTGAAGCTAATGGTGGCCGAGAGGCCGGCGAGGGCCAGGTAGGCCACGACGCTGACGACGCTGAACTGGGTCAGGGAGAAGAGCAGCAACAGCATGCTGCCGAACACGATCCCTGTCTGCTTGATGTCACGCCAGTACAACAGGTCGATAGCTGGGGAGAGAAGACCAACATGTTAAAGGGAGGTGCTGGAAGGGCATCGAGGATGACCAGCACAGCCACCATGACGCTCAGAGTCCTTGCAGGAGGGCACAGGGAGGAGTGATGCTCCTGCTCACACCAGCATCAACGGGAACTCCTCAAAAGAAGCAGTGATGGGACTTCAGAGAAGCACTGGGGAAATTACAACTGATGATCTACTTGAAATCCTTGTATTTCATGTGTCCGTGTCTGTGTTAGGTAAGATGGATGAATATTTCCAGCTGCAGCGTGGTGGGTCTCTTGCAGCAGCACGGCAAACGCAAGCTGGGGTTTGTGTTGTTGCTAGGGCTGCCTGGAAGGTTTTACCCAAAATTCCACTTAGCTGCTCTGGAAACTGGATCTTTTTTTTTTTTCTTTTTTTTTTTTTTTTTTGGTTACAAGTCCAAATGCCAAATGCTTGATCAAAGCATTTTCAAGTTTTGGTTATTCATAAATGAATAACAATGTCTGGGGTTGGTCACAATAAACCACTTTCCTATTCAATGTTTTGACAATATGATGTTATTTTCTAATTTTTGAGAAAGGAAGAGTCCTGCTTTAACCACTGCTTAATAGTTATCTGGATAGGAAACCATTTTTCAGATGGGACCTTAAAACACAGAATAAATTCCTTTTGCTACTGCAAATCCATCCATCTCAGATATATTTTAAAAAACCCAAACCCAACACCTTTCTGCTTGTTTGATAACATTCCTTGTTATCTATCTATCTAACTAACTAACATCATGGAATGAGTTAGAACAAAGCAAGTATAGGAAATCATTTTCAACCATTATATTTTTACATTTGTAAAGCAGTTAATTTTGACTGGGTGTTTTTTACCCAGTCTATATAGTTTATTCCAACTCCTCCAGCAAACAACCTTACCATCAGGAAGAGCTGCTATAAAAAATAAATAAAAAATAAATTAAATGATTGGTGAATAACCAGCCCACAAAAATGAATTTAATTTCTTTATGCCAACAACCTGTCTCTAAGAGGACTCTTCATGCAGCCAAAGAACATGCTCATGACAATCTAAACAAAACAGCTTTAATTTCACACACTGCACAAATCCTCATGAACAGCTTGAACATAACCACCAGCCAAACAGATTTCATAGATGCCACTTGTCAAATCATTCTGAACAAAGAGTAAATTCAGGAAAACTGCAATCTGTCAAAAAAAAAATAAATCACAAATACAAAAAGAAACAAAATTAATCCAGCCTAGTAGTTCTTATCATCTAATCTCCAAAAATCGTGAGTCACCGCAGCATGTTTGCCTTGAGTCAATGAGCTGTATTACTCATTACTATCACACATATTAGCACTGCTTTTCAGAGAGATGGGCTTGAACGCAAAAACTGCTGTTGCATTATTGAGCTCTTTTCTCTTCATGCAACATTCACATCCTACTGTATTCTCCATCAATACACACAATATAATAACTCCTCCATATTTTGAAGTGCCGGTGCTCAGCACTGGACCTGTGACCACGAGCACACAGGAATAGATCTATGGGCTGCACAGAAGCCAAGGGATGGGGGACCTTGGTGGTACGTGCTGGGGTCCTGGGTGCTGACCTTACAAACCACGGACCATGCCAGAGTCTTTCCAGATATACAGCCACGCCTCCTTTCTGCAGAAGCCCAGGGGCGTGGACTAGGGAATGTTCCAAAACACAGTAATGGCACAGTCAGAGCATGCACCTATATTGAGGGGTATAGCAGCAGACCCAGCTGTATTAACGCAGAGCTCCACAAATTGCTTCCAGGGTTGAGATGTTGGACTCGCAAGCCACCCTTACAAAATGGCACCCAGAACACAAGGGCGCAGCTTCTTCCCGTTTTTCATACACTATTTCAGTCAAGATGCTGCAAAATTCTGCAGTACAGCACAGCGACTCTGTGCTTTCATCAGCAAGCATTTGGACGGGAGGTATTATTCACAGCCTGATCATTTTTGTGCTTAAAAATACCTCTGTCAGAGGACAGAGCTGAAAATTTATGCAAATCTCATGTCCTGAGATACTTGACTTTTATAGCACACAATGACTTCACATTAAATGAAATGAGCACAGGTGAGCAAGCTATGGATGCTATACGTGGAACATCATCTACTGATGAAAGGAAAAGGTCACATGCCAGGGGAAAGCTCTACCTGGGACGCAGGCAAACAAATGAGAGCTGAGACAAAAAATACAAAATTTCACTTTGGTAGAGTTCCTTGAGTCAATCCCAATTGATGATAAGACCCAAAATGAGAGCACCTAAGCCCTCTCTCTCTAGGATCTTCTGCCTCCTATCCCTGAAAACTGGAAGGAGGCTGGATTCTCACACAGAAAGATCACAGAATCACAAAATCACAGAATCTCAGAATGTCAGGGGTTGGATGGGACCTCGAAAAATAATCTAGTCCAAACCCCCACCAAAGCAGGATGCCACGCTGCATTTTCTCATTCCCCTCAGCAAGGAAGATGCTAAATGACTCAAGAAAGACTTGACCAGGTTTTTGTATATCCTGAAACTTGCCCCTTTCTGCCACAAAATGACTGGGCTATTTACTAAGCTCTGTCAGGTAAGGAAAGGCTTGCCACAACTCAGAGCAAGATGGACAGAGGCCAAATGACACAGTTCTGGTAATAGGTGCCTGCACGAGAGAGGAGATGAAAAGGCAGCTGGCCTCTTACGCCAGCCAAATGAGACCTGAGAGAGAGGGATCCTGTGTCTTTTAGACCTGAGGCAAATATTCCCATGTGCACAGAAAAAACACATGCCAACAGCTAAGTGGACAATCTCAGCACAGAGGAAGGAGATGTGAGTTGAATGATTTTTCACGTGGCTGTCCCAGTGCCCAGGTCAAGCCTGGGAGCACAACCCCCTCACTCGCAGCCTGCAGTAGGTCACTGAGGATTTTCAAGGGCAGGAATCAAATTTGCTTTCTCACCTCCCTCGCAGGGACGGGGAGCTGTGGCACTGCTGCCATGTCCAGCTGTTCGGGTGGGATTTGCTGCTCCCGCAGCCATTCCTACTCCTCTCCCTGAGCGAGGAGGCGATCCAAACTGCCTTGTGAAAGGCAGTGAAGGAGGCAGGTGAAACCTGTGGCTCCTGGGCCAAGGAAGGAGGAGAAGTAGAGTTAAATAGAGTGGAGTTCAGCCACAGTCCCATGGAAGAAAGCAGTGTTTTTGCTGACAGGCCCAAGGGATTTGAGCTGTATCAGTTCCCCCAGAATTTAAAATCTGCTGAAAACACCCAAGCTTCGTGTCAGAGCCATGTTTGCTCCTTCAGTTGCAGCTTCAGTCACTTTAAAGGTTTTTACATTAATGGAATGGAAATAGAAAATAGGATAGGATAGGATAGGATAGGATAGGATAGAATAGAATAGAATAGAATAGAATAGAATAGAATAGATTTCAAGTGGAAGGGACCTACAATGATCATCCAGTCCAACTTCCTGACCAATTCAGGGCTGACCAAAAGTTAAAGCATGTTGTTAAGAGTATGGTTCAAATGTCTCTTAAACACTGACAGGTTTAGGACATTAACCAGCTCTCCAGGAAGCCTGTTCCACGGTTTGACCGTTCTCTTGCTAAAGAAATGTTTCTCTTACCAACAGGGTGGTCGAACATATTTTTGTCCTACATTTCCTTACATAAACAAGTCTCCCTTAAAACGAAGCAGAGGTGCACTGGGTGCAGAATGCCCTGGCTGGGATCCTTTGCCTGGCTTCTTTGGAGTGCTATTTTCCCCTGTAATCATTTACACCGGAGCAGAAGCACCTGTCACATCACTGTTTGATGTTGTGAACAGATACCAAGGGGCAAAAGAACAAGAAATTTGTTCCTTTGCCATCAGGTGAACCCAGAATGGGGTGCATCAGTCCCCTCCATGTCTTTTTTTTAATCCTGAACAAGAAGGAAAATGAAAGATGAGGCTGTCCACCACACCGATATGCCTGCTTTGAGTTTCCTCTCATCCTGTATTCATACAAAACTAAGACAGCAAACAACTTCCTCAGACACACACTGACCCCATGGGTTTACTGCCCTTCAACAGGTCACAAAATACAAATGGTGGCCTGAGTCTTTGACGAAGCATTGCTGCCTGTGCCCCTTCTTTTCCACACTCCCCAGGCTCAGACCAGCCTCCCCAGCACATGGGGACACGGTGAGCATGAGGGGCCAGGAGCTGAGTTGGAGCTGCACACCTTCACACACTCACATCTCCACAGAGTACCAGCCCTGTGCTCAGCCAGGCTGAGACAGGCTTTTGTGCGGGTACAGCACTCTCCAGACCAGTTAAAGGAGAGGGGATCCCCCTCAGCATGAGTTAATGACATAATAATTAAGTGCTTCGGTCAACCCACAGGGAAAGAATAAAAGGTCCTAGTGTGGTGATGGGTGCTGCAAGCACTGGGTGTGTTGCACACAGCGTGCGCATGTGTTTGGGGTGTGCCCGGCGCTGCCCAGACCCGACCACAAAGGCAGGATTCTGAGCAACACACACTGAATATGCATGAAGCAAGAGGCTGGGGCCACGTGAGCCTGTCGATATGTGATGTGCATGCAACTGGAGGGAGGGTCAATCTGCCTGGCTTCTGAGAGCCAAACCACCAACTCCAAACCACCTCAGGTTTGCAGCTAGGATTTGCAAGTGGGGCTTTGGAAAACAGGCACTGAAATCAGCCTCTGCTTCACTGAGGTTTGGGTTCTTTCTGTTTTGAAAACTCCCACTCTAAACCCCTGACCATGCCCATTAACATGCAGAACCTGCCCAGCTCTAGCTTTCCATGATTTCCCTTTAGCCTCCTGGAAGGAGGGAAGCAGCGTCGGTTACTTTGCACTCATTCCAGTACAACATACCAGAGCTCTGGCTCATTTGTGGAGGTATTAAAGCACCCTGGGTTTTGCCAGAACTGCCTCAGACTCAAAAGTATTTGTATTTATTAAGGAGCACTTGCCAGCCATCCCTAAGACAGCAATGCCGCAGGTCCCTGCAACTGCCTTTGAAGAATTTTTCTTGCGAAGCACGTCTGATGAGCTATTAATCTGAAAGGATCACCTGCCTGTCTCTATTAACTGACAACAGAATTTGTATAACGTTACTCAAGTAGCCTTCTACTTGAAAGAAAAAGTGTTCAAGGGTGCCCTATCAGTGTCTCAGCTCTAACTTATGGTATAACTTCATCTCATTAAACTAATGCAAGTCCTCCATTTGGGGCCAGCCTCCAGACTAACGATGCACAAACGTAAAGTCCATGGTGCAAGCAACCACTTGCTAATAGGAGTTGCTGGTAAACACCCGTGTTTGCGACGCAGGCTGGAAGCAACCTCAGAAATACAAGTGACAGCAGCAGCGTGCAGTGCTTGTGTCAGGAAGGAACCGCTCCTGAATACAGTGCCTGAAAGCTCTCCCAGTTGCCATCACGGCTTTCAGCAGAAAATTTTTCTGCTGCTCAGTACTGGGCATCAAAAAAGCCAGAAGACAGACCTGAGTGTTGGAAAGGGCAGTGCTGGAGGCAAGGAGTGAATGACTTGAGACCGCCAAGGTGGACTAAGTAGTGATGTTCCTGGATCTGTTCTCCTCAGGACCTGTTTGAAACTTGAGGACTGGGTTCTGGTGGTTTACATGGTCCTCAGAAGCCTGGTAGTGTGGGGCAGGTGCAGCCCAAAGCTTCTGGGGTGAAATCCCAGAGGGAGAACAGAGGATCCAAACCAACTTGTAGCTAAAATGTCCTCACACCTTCAGATTCCTATGTGGTTATGACTTTAAAAAATACTTTTGGAAGAGAAACAGGGATCTTTCCGTTTCACGTCTCAAAGTAAACATTTTAAAATGAAAATTAGCGAAGATCAGCTGAGCACAGACAGGACAATTCACATCTTCCACAGCTTCTCCTTCCCATCCTCTGAAAACCTCTGTTGTCTCCCGACTGCCAGTTTTTCCTCTACTGCAAAAACTCTCTGAAAAATGAACATGTATCAAGCAGCATTTACATGGAAGTTAATACAAAAAGCATGTGCAAAACCCTTGTATCCAGCCTTCAAACGAGGCCCATGGGCCTTGATGATTGAATAAAAGGTTATATGCTCTTCGGCATACTAATAACACCCTTGGATGTAATCGAGCTGCCCTCCCACCCCCCACGGAGGTCCCACTGGGCCTCCTTAGAGGTAAAATCAATGGGTTGTACAGCTTCATTCCCTGAGTAATATTAGTATTCATGAGAAGTGAGAAAAACCTGTCTACACACAGCCTTTAATTCTATGTAGTGTAGCACTATGACTATATAAATATAAATTAATTCACAAGGCATTTCTCAGACCTATTGGAAGTGAGAAGATCAGGAGATGTAACGTCAGAGGGGCAATCTTGTTCATAGAACTATTGCAACGCAATTTGACAACAAATGCCACAAAGCTGTAAGTCTTTGAACAGACGTAAATATGGTTCACACTCAAAAAAAAATCCAGTTTGCAGCTCTAACCACAGGCTGCAGAATCAGGCCTTCCCTCTTCTCTCCAGTGAAGGATCTGATGTGGTCATTGCTCCTCGCCCCACAACAGATCTAATTCAAATGCAATACAGATGGATACACCATTTAATGAGCAGTCTGGTGCCTTCAGCAGACTGCCGTGATTAACAGCAGAGCCAACACAGAGTATCTGTGCTCTTTCACGTGGCATCTCTCCTTATCCCTTATCTCCAGCCTTGTGGGATCTCTCCATAATACTTCCATGTCTTGTACACACTTTGTCTGTTAGCTTCCTGTCCTCAGTTCAGCTTTATATTTTTATCATCCACCTGCCTCAAGACTCAATCTGAAAGTTCAGACCTTCTTGGTGCCTAAACTCTGATGAGAGGAGACTTAGAGAAGGAATAGGACCAGGGAAAGGGAAGTCGACACAGAACATCCCCCATGTTATATCCTACTCCATCTGCAAGATCAAGATGAGAGCAAAAAAATACTGACTGTCTTATGTGAGGCATCAGACTGGGCCCAGGTAGATTGAAGAGATTGGCAATAAAAAAATCAGCCCTACAACCATGTCGCACATAAGTCTTCTGTTATTATTATTAGTTGTTGTTGTTATCATTTTCACATGAAAGATGCTCTAAGACCAGGATTTAACATAGCAGCAGGGGAAAGCCTCCTCCACACACCTCCTGCTCATCAAACCATATCACTACCTGCCTCGACCAGTTTCTGTGGAGGATGTCGTTGTTCTCACCCTAGGTGACTGGAAACCAAGGAGACAAAGCAGAGTCTCTGGGTGTACACAATGCTATGGAAATGGGAAGATTTTCCCTAGATACTTCTGGACCAAAATAATAGAACTGGATCTTCCCTAACTCTATACAAACACTTCAAAATCTGCAGATTTTCAAAATCAGTGGTTCAGACCTATCTTATTTGCGAGAATTAAATGCAATGTGGAGAGAAGATCTCTTATGATATCAAAAAAAGCCTCATCAAAACTCACTTCCCAGAGACTTAATGAAAGTAAAATCAGCCTTCCGGTGTTGCCTTCAGCTGTTGCTCCACCATCATTCTCTTGCTAGTTCTCCTTGTTCAGGCAATGAAAGAATATTGTCCATCTATTCTTAAAAGAAAAGGAAAAAAAAACTACCTCTCAGACATGGCACAGCAGAGCTATTGAAATCTCACTGATTTTTTTATACCACCTAGGTCACGGTGTTTGTTGTGATAGTTGGCAGTCAAAGAGTGTGAAGCTTGTCTAAGAGTTCGTCCTCTATCTTTAAGCTCTTGATCTTGCAGTCGTATTGCCATCTACAGGAATTTACCTGAGGAAGGACTGATAGAATTTCTGCAGCAGCGACAAAAAAAATGAAAGCAAATCTGAAAGCAGAAACAAAATCTTGATGAATTTCATTGAAATTTCACAGAAAATTAACTGTGAAATTAGGACTAAGTCAGTGTAGTTTTGTGAAACTATTAGCTAAACTGGTTACATCAGACGATGACTTGGTTCCAAGATTTTAGTTCTACCAAAGTCCAACGTAAGAACAAACTACTGGGACAGCTCTTTAGCTGCTGAAAAGAGGGAGAGTTCTTTTGGATCCCAGCAGAGAGTTCAGCCCACAATATTTTTAGGAAAGCACTGGAGGTACCAACTGGCTGAAGCTACATTCTCATGATAATAGCTATAATCAGACAGATTTCAACTATCAGTAATATTACAGATTAATAGTATGCATCCGCATTATTGCCATTGAACGTCTTCATCAGTCTTAAAATAGGGAACATTGCCATGAATAGTTGATGCAGCTTCTCAGCACCCTTTGGAAACCAATTGATAAATCAATCAAGCAAGGAAGCTGGTTCTCTGGAAATAGCCGCCAAGAAAATGCTACTCAGTAACTCCAGTCCCAGGGGAGTTACGTCAGCTAGATGGATTTGATGAAGTCTGCAGTCCTTTTCCACATTAAGTCACAATGTGGGTAATATCTAGGATCACTTCTATAAACGGTTCATAGGCCTTTTTCTCTGGATCTTCCAGATTTTCTTTGTTTAATAGATCTTGAAGGAGGCTGAAGCTGCAGGAACACGCATGTCACTTACAACCACCCAAGAGCTGGCATGTAGTGGGACAGGGGATACTCATGGGGGCCAGTGTACTGATGTCAAACAGCTCCACCAAACTGGGGTGCAAAGACCTTCCTATTCCAGAGAAACCTCTCCAGCAAAGCGTGGGGATGAGTCTGGGCCGAGCTGGGCCGAATCCCTGGGGAAGGCACAGAGACGTGCTCCACCACCTGAGCCCGGACGCACACCTCACCCAGCCGCTCCCCTCCGGAGGCTGCGCACTGCGATGCGTCACGCGGCTGGCACCGGCCATAGGTGGGCACACGAAGGCCCAGATCAGCCGGCGTGCCCAGTCGGAGGCGTTTCTCCGCACGCTGATGCATTATGCACGGCTCCATCCCGGCCGACTTCAAACGCGTCACCTCCCAGTGCGGAAGATGAGTTGGGTGTGGAAGCCAGCCGCAATTCCCCAAAGCCACCCACAATAAAATTCTGAATGAAGCATATACCAAATAGGGGTGAATTGCTGTGTGGCTGCCCTAGGGGATCCTGCTCTGGCAGAGGGGTCAGACTAGATGATCTCTAGAGGTCCCTTCCAACCCCGAACATTCTATGAGTCTGTGATGATTCTATGATTATTCTCCTGCTCCTCCAAGGGGCCGTATCATCATCTGCCATTGACATCATCATGCTGTACCTGCAGGATGGACAGGTAAAACACACCACAACATTTCTAAACGCAGCAGCAGCATTTGCTTCGTTGCAAGGAAAATATCAGTACGTTGATTTAGTGGGACAAAGCCAAAGCTTCACCAAGCGTGCCTGCAGCTTGTTAAGATCCCCACCCAATTTTACACCAATTACAAGTACTATAACGGCAAAACAACAATACACTTGACTGCGTATTAATTAAAACTTAGTTAACCTCAACATTTTTCCACAATTCAGTAAAAATATGCTCTGTATTTACCAAGGTTTGTGTCTGCATCTCTTATGTCCACAGACGCATTCCAGAGTTTTCAGAGAGGAACCATAATTTCATTGAAGTTGGCAAAATTATACAACTCTAGGTTTGCACAAAACTGATATTCTGGGTTGAGACGGAGACTATATGAATAATTGATATTAAGAGAGTCAATGAATCAAGTCTTTAGTCTTCCTCCTTCTGAATTTTAAATTCCTTCTATTTTATCTGTGACTGATCAAAGAATTTTGCCGACAGAAATAATATTCTATGACTATTTCATGTTTTCTGCAGGATGATTTTTGAATTATAAAGCACCACCCAAGCAAAAAAAAATGCAAATGATGTGGAAGTGAGGCAAGTGATTTATTTTAGCTGCATTGCTTTTTTCAGATATGATTTTTTTTTTTTTTTCAAATCAGCATGGGATCCATTGTGTCATTTAATTTTCAGTATATCTACCTCTTGGTTTCAAAAAGGACAGCACAGAAGGAGAGAAAGCCTACTGCTATTACAAATCTTTAATTTAACAATAGCAGCATGCCCTTTGTTATCTCCCTCTTTTTTAATTAAAAATACTATTTTTCTTGATAAGAGAAAAAATACTTAGCTTGTCTCTAAACACAGGTGGTTCAGCAATCTGACTCAGCAAATTAATGTTTTTATAAGCAGCAGCAAAATATCATGGAATCATAGAATCACAGAATCATTAATGTGTTTGAGCTTTTTTTTGGGAACAAACCAAACAAAAACCCCAAACCTCATGTAACAGGGAAGTTTATCTGCAAAGCTCAGACGAAAAACCCCTGAAGTTTGGTTGTGGCTCTGCCATATAAGCTTAATGAATCACGCAATCCTACAGAAAACCCTCGCCCTTGATGAAGGTATGAGAAGCCGGAGCTGCTGGAGGCTGGCATTTAACAGGTGCATCTGTTTACTTTCCAGCTACTCATCTTCCTTGAAGAAACTCTCAGATCCTAAATACAATTAAGTGCTGAATTAAGACTGCAGAAATATCAAGCTCCCCAGAGTGTCTGTCTAAAATATCTTCCCCTGCCCCCCACTTCCCTCCCCAAAAAACACTTTAGGGACGTTTTCTGGCTTCTGCCACACCGAGCTGCATTTACGAAACTACGTCTGCAAGCATCCTGGACCCTTTAATGAGATGATGCCGTAGCATAATTTCTCTCCCAGGGACCCCGTTGTGAGCATCAACACCATGTACTGTCTCTTCAGCGTAAACACGCACCTTAAATTTAAAAAATACATTTAAACAAAGCCTGCCCGAAAACAGACAGCAGCCTGCCCGGCAGGATCAGCCGCTAGCTTTTCTCCCTCTAATCTGCCCACCGAGCAGCGTCACAGAGGCTGTCTTTTATCAAAACAAAGGCTGGATGCTGGCTGGGAAGTGTGAAGCTGACTAAAAATGGCTGAAAAGCTGTCCGAGGCGCCCGGGAAGGTAGCCAGCCCCACCCAGCGCAGACACCGACCCGCTCAAAATAAGCTGAAAATAAGCCCAAAAGGGAGATGCTATTGTTTCCGTCACCTACTAGGCAGCAAGACAACATCATCACAATATTCTGCCCCCGAACAGCTCAGCAGAGTGCTCAAAAGCACAACGAAGGGATTAATTTTTTTTTTTTTTTAATGCAATCTAAAGCAAAGTACGAAGTGGGTGGCAATGCCACAGCCACCTCGGTGTTATCGTACTTCTTGCCCAAGCTGCGTTTTCTTTGTGTCGACGCTAGGCTAAGCCCTTGCTATGGGTGTGTCCATGGGCAGGATGCACCGAGGCACCCAACGCAACCGCCTCGAACCCTCACGAGCCCGAGCAGGCATGAATTCACCGTCACCCGGCTTTCCTAAAGCCCCAAAGGTAGGAAATCATGCCAGCAGCAGCCCAACGGAGAGAGTCAGGGATGAGAAACGACAGCGTTCACGGCAAGGGCGGGTGCTTTGGGAATGAGCTGTAAGGTGGGAAGGAAGCTCCTGTATCCTCGATGCTTCCAGGGTGAGACAGCTGGATACAGGAGAAATACATTCAAAGAACAGCATTAAGGGCTTCTCATCTTTCTGTCTGAAATCAACCCCAAAGAAAAGCTTCACGGGGAGGGAGAGAAAACAGCATGCAAAGGCCCACAGGTGAACAATGCAAAAATGGATGGATCCTGCCTTTGCCTCCTCTGACATGCAGTCCTTCTAGCATGCAACACCAGAATAGATATAATACCCTGACATTTCCAGTTGCTCCAAAGACAGTCCATCTTGGTGGAGTCGGCACTGGCTTGCATCTCGGCGAGCGGAGGAATTGCCGGTCCTTTGGTGTCGGAGGCAGCGCGTTACCAGTCAGGCATTCCCGAGCATGGGTGGGTTAGCGGGTATCGCTCCCGTCTCCCCGCTCGGCTCCGGACTGATGCTGTAAGCAGCACAGGCGGAGGGGGGAGGGCATATTGTACGCGCTGCGGTCTCCACTGCAGCAAATCAGCAGTGCGATGTGGTTGCCCTAGGGAGCAGGCTCCTTTGAAAAGGGGATGCGGTCCCCTTTCAAATCAAAAGCTTTGCGCTCGGCGGCTTAGCCTCCTAAGCCATCGAAATGGTTAAGGCAACCTGACGGCAAAGAAATAAAAACAAATTGGGTGTGGGTGGAGGGGGGGGGGGGCGAGGAGGGGTGAGCGGTGTTTCCTATGTGGCTCTATGGTTGTGACTATTCGTGTTCCAGAAAATTCTTGAGAGTGATGAAATCTGGTGTTTTCTTCTTCTTCTTTTTTTTTTTTTTTTTTTTTTTTTTTTTTTGGTGAGGGCTAAATTTTAGTCAAACTCACCCCGTTTTGATGCCCCCCTCTCCTCTGCCCAGCTGTGTGAGATGGAGGAGCAGGCAGGAGAAAACCGAGGTCAGGATCCGACCCCAAGAGAGCAACCCCTGTTTTGCTATTTCTTTTTAAACTACTGCAGAACAGAAGAAAACAGCACAGTACCCACACTGGCAGGGATCACCCTTCTCCTCCTGCAGACATGAGCATCCCCAGGCACGGGGTGACCCACTTGGCCCCCAAGCCCTGGTGCCAAGCCCTGTCGCACCGGGACGAGAGCACCCTGAGCTGCACCCAGGTTAGGGGGGTGGGGAATGAGCGCTGCCTCCTCTCACTGCTCAAAATGCTGCATAAACCAGGATTCAAGGTGTAAGGGGAGCAGGCACACCAGAAAATTTTTGAAAAATCATGTGCTCTCTCTACTAGCTGTGAGCCCACTAATAGATGAATTTTAACACCAACCTGGACACTCCTCCCCACTGCCCCTGCCTCAGTTTCCCCATCAATAAACTAAGTAGCCTCACAGAGACATCACAACTACGCAATGGCTGTACTCGGCAAAGAATGGGAAAGAAAATGCTTTACAACCACCCAATGTGTTTGCCTTTCAGATTTTGGGGGTGGGGGGGTGAGGTTGGGTATTAATCACAAAGAAATTTCCCCAAAAGTCACTCCATTTCACTGAGGAGTGACCAGACTTGGTACAGTCATCACTTGCAGACGGATCACAACCGGGGACCCTCAGGTCTGAGGGTGTATTTAATCTTTTAGATCATGTTAGTTTAAGAAATAATTTTACTTTATTCATCTTATACTGAGTTTAGCTTTTTTGTATGGAAATAGACACCAGCACAGACACAGTGGGTCACTCACCCATCAGCATGGGGAACAGAGTTTGAACCTCTCTGCTCTTCGGGCTCCAAAACCAAATGCTTTTTAATGCCTGAGTTAACAGAGATTTCCCTCCAACTGGCAGTAGTAGGTCACTTACCCTTCCCTCAGGTAACTCACCTCACAGGAGAAAGCCAAAATTTAAGGAGAGATTCTGCCTTTACCAGAGAAACTCAGCTAGGATTACAGAGGCCAGCAGCTATTGTTCATGTTTCAAACCCATCTTTGAAATCCCTCAAAAGACTCGCTTAGGCTTGAATCCAGCATCTTCAGTCCCCTAACAAGGAAATAATTAACTAATTGGTGCAGAACTGGCTTCAACTGTCATTGCATATAGTAAGATTAAATCATCTACAAACAACATTACAACCCTAAATTTTGTGTTCTCCCTGCTTTGTTAAAAAGAGGAAGAAACAGGTTGGCAAGGGATGATTTCCCAGCATGAACTGATTGGTTTAGACCCTTTGCAAGAGCAGAAAATACCCCTGTTGATACATTTTGCCCTGTACACTGTTTGCAGTTCTGCGATGGGGTTCCAAGCACCATAACACGAAGTATTTACAAGCCATGTACATAAAACAGAGCCATCATTCATATGAAATTCTTAAATCCTGCAGTCCCCGAACAAAAGTCACATAGTGCCTCAGTGAAACTCATGGCTATTGAGCACACGCCACCACCAACGCAGCAGTGCAAAGATACAAAATCTCTGCTTAGTCTCACTGCAGCCCACACTTCTCAGTCAGGTATAAAAGATAAACTCTCTCTGGACAGAAGAGTGGTCCATGTGCATTTAACATCCCAGTGTTGTATGAATCAGTGATGACTGCTTCTTTTGTTCAATGTTGCAGGGATTTTTCCTGCTCCAGACTCCAGGTCTCCATGTCCTTCCTCAGGCTACCAGAAGGAACCACATCACCAGTTTTCCTGCTTAAATTCTTACTTCCCTTTGGAAAAGTGTCTCTTCAGACACACCCCATGTGACTGGACTGCCCCACGCCAGAGCTATTTTAATTCACAGGCACCAAAACCCATCACTTTACCACAACAATAAATTTGTGTCAGAACCAAACTGGAACTGAGATGAACATATTTAGAAAATACGAATGGGCTAAGAAGGTCTTCCAGTGTGCACCCACTTATCCCAGGAGCCGAGAAAGGTGAGGGACAGAGGAGTGACCTGGCATTAATGCTGTATGTGTGTCTACATAGACATGAACAAAAAATTTAACAAAATGTCATTTGGCACTGGGTGGATTGAGGACTAAAATGGCAATTGATAAAAAATGTGCTTCTGCAGTGAGAATTTAAATTATGCATTCAGTAAGCAGTGAGCCAGAATTAGGACCAAGCATTTGGCCATCAATAGACTAAGGGTGAGAACTCCTTTTCAACAGAACTAAACCACGACCACCAACTAAACATTTACCAAGCAGACTAAAAGGCACGCATAAGCATGGCACTACCTGGATTTTAAAAGGGTGAGACATGCACAGGTCAGAGATTTCGGCATCAACTGCAGGATATTGCAGCATTGGAGGAGAATTTCCCTGTGATTAGAAGCAGGATTAAAAGCAGTATGTGGAATTTGCTTCCCATCCCTTCAGAGCACTGTCCATGGGAAGCCTCCTTCTGCTGCAGGATATTACTGGATTACAGATGCTACTGATTTACTGATGTTACTGATTACAGATCTTAAGGTGTTTTAGCATGGTCACATAAAGCTCACTGTTGATGGCACAGCCCCAAGCCAAGTGGGCTCATCAGTATTTGCCTGTTAAGTAGCTTTGCTGCAGATAATGACCCATGCACACAGAATGTGTGGGGTGAGGACTCAGTAAAGTCATGTGGTTGCTTTCAGCCCATCCTAACCTCCCCTTGAGGGAAAGCTCTGGCCAAGTTAATACACAAGTAGGGTATTGCTGTCTGCCTCATTTCACCTCATTTGGGTGACAAAGCACTGGCACAGGCTGCCCAGGGAGGTTGTGGAGTCTCCTTCTTTGGAGACATTCAAAACCCACCTGGACGCGTTCCTGTGTGCTCTACTGTAGGTGGTCCTGCTCTGGCAGGGGGGTTGGACTAGATGATCTTTGAGGTCCCTTCCAACCTCTAACATTCTGTGATTCTGTGATTCTGTGATTTCGTTCCATCCCTCCAATCCCAGCAGGGATTGCTGGATGAAGCACAGACTGCAGCTCACCAGAGGACACGGACACGCTGCCACGCTGTGTGGGCCACCAGGGTTGTGGTGCTTACCGCGACACAACAAGCCTCATGTCAGGACTGGCTCTCCAGCCCCACCTTACTTCTCTTCAAGGGTCCTTCCACTTCCACAGCGACCCAGCCCGCCTGTGCACTGCTCCTGAGCTCTCATGAGGTCAGAGTTAGCAACGTTTAAGGTTTTCTAGGCAAATATACTTGAATCGATGTAAGTCTGTAAGATCCCAGAAGTACCACTGTTCTACCATGGGAAGGATCACACACAGCCCTAAACTTCAGGGTTGTCCCTCAACAGTCCTGTTGGAGCGCAGGGTGGAAATCAGCATTGGTTTCAAAGGGTATTTAATGATAACAAATTAAAAGAGATGAAACTACCACCAGTTCTGCTTTAAGTGCAGTGACTTTGAAGACACTTTGGACTGATTTTGTTTTTCAGAGCAGCTCTCTGCATCACTCCGCATCAACGCATCGTGGGACACATTGAGGGCAGCACCAGATCTGCAACATGGTGCTGTAAGATCCTGACATTTAGCACTTTAGGAGAACAATAACATTAAGGGAGATCATTGTTTTTTTCTTCTAAGCTAATTTGTTCTTAGCATTAGCAACAAAAATAGAGGTGATGCTATTTTAGAAGTTGCATTAATATATCTCGAAGCTCTAAAGAGCAACAGGGAATCTTTGCCTGAGTACTCCAAGGGCAGCCAGCAATTACATTTTCGTGAGGCTGTCAAGAGCAGACGGATGGGCCAGATCCTGGCTCTGCTCTCATCCCTCTCTCTGTCTTGCGCTCATTCTTGTACAACACATTTTTTGAGCTGCAGAATCACTTGGAGGCAGCTCAGGTGAAAAGACCATGAGCTGGGAGATGCTGACAGCTATTTCAGGTCCATCACTGTTCACAGCATAGGTGATACGTAGACAGCTCTGCCCTTGCTGTCTTTTGCCCCAGGTCTTTGGTATTTTCTCAGAGGAGATGTAACGCAGTGATGAATTACTTTTTTTCTCAGGCCTTTAGACCACAAAAGGAATCAATAAGTTGGTAAAAAAGACAACATGGTCTTAAACTGGTGCGATTTAAGTCTGCAGCTGAATCCTCGTAACTGAATACTCGGCATATCACAAAATGTTCGGGCTTCCCCGCAATTTCTTTTAGAAATCTTGAAATGCCTGGGTTTATGAGGGTTTCTTTAAATCATCAGTCAAAATACTTGGGTTGTTCACAAGGACAAGAAATGTGGTTTGTGTTGCTAAGCTTCTGCCTCTGTTTCACTTTCTGCTCAAAGTCTGAGATTATCATAAGGTCTCTGGTAACAACCATGTGACGTGAGTCAAATGAGCGGGTGAAAGAATCAGGTGAAACATACTTTGCACTTGTTTCCCTCCCTGGGAATGAGGCAGCCTTTCCTTGACTCCTAGTAAACAAGCCATTTGAGAGAAAGTCCTTAGATTAGGCTCTATTGTTAAGAAACAATTTTCCTTTTTGTTTTTTTTTTTGACCTGCTGGTATGCAGTCCCTCAGCAAACCTAGCTGAGACCCTTTTCAGTGGCCACCCCAGAGGTGGCTGGCACTTCTGCAGTGCTATCGGGGCTCACTGACTACTGCAGGCAACAGCACACCCAACATCTAAGAATCCACTTTGATTTACTCCTGGCTCTTCAGCAGTGGCTAATTTGTTTTGGTTCTTTAATGTAATTCTTGAACTGTGGAGATCATAGAAATGAAGGCTCTGTTCCTGCCATTGACCTAGAAAAGTCTTTTGATTCTTCCCAGTGGGACTATTTTTTTTCAGTTTCTGGGAACCTTAACACTGGGCGTTTCTCTCCTTTGGGGGAGGTAGTACATCTTCATTCCTTCTTTAAGATTTGCTCACTGTAGCTGATGAGACCCTAAAACTCTGACTGTCCTAAGGAATTCCCCTATTAGAGCAGGCTCTTACGGTGCTTGCAGCCTACCCCCATTTTCAAGCCTGATGCTTTCGAGCCCGTGCTGCTAAATTTGTCTTCCTTGCAGCATTGCTGGTGCTGCAGCTGGCATTATTAATTCCATTTCATTAACTGATCTTCCTAATGGACTGGAAGACAAAAGAGAAGACAGTCCTGAGACCACAGTGTGGCTGGGCCTCAGGAGATCTATGTTCAGTCTTCGCGTCTGCCACAGGCTTCCTCTGTGACCTTGGGAATAATCTCTCTTAGGTCTCTGGGTCTGCTTGGTCTATTTAAATTTGGGGCATCATCTGCTTTTTAAGCTTTATTTTTGCAGCACCCAGCACAACATCTGCTGCTCTAGCAAAGGAGCCCCACGCATTTTCGTAGTACAGCTTGCAGGCTGGTGTTACTGGTTGTCACCCTTGGACCGGTGGAGATCAAGCAAGATCATAAAGGCGAGTTGGGATTGCATTGTTCTTGGAAATAATGAAATCCTGCCTGGTTCTGCGCAAGGATGCCGGGGGCAGAGAAGCCTCCTCTTTGCCCAAGCATGCCCAGAAGAGATGAAGACATGCTTTTAGCAAATTCTCATACCAAGGTCTGGTGGCCAGTGCCTGAGCTGGGGAAACTAGGCTGGGACTTTGCCACTTGGGTGTGCCACAAGGCACCAGGGACCCTGTCCCTGCCTGGGCAGGGTCCTGTGCTGGAGGCAGAGGAGGTGGCCCCAGAGCAGCTCAACTCAGTCTTTCCCCCTGCACTGCTGGCACCCTGCAGGGCAGGCACAGCCCCTCTGAGCCGCTTTGCTGGGAGGAGGAGGAGGAGGCAGCAAGAGGAAGGAATAAGAGCATGAGCACTTATTTCAGCAAAGGTGAGCAGGCACAAGGCACGGTGGTGCACAGAGAGGGCTGTGCCCCAGGCAGGCAGACCTGCTGCAAGCCCAGGCAAAGTGCCACGCCAGCACACCTCTGCCGCACAGCAGCACTGGCCAGGTCCTGCCCGGCCAAATCCTGCCCTTTGCTCCTCCGCACATCCAGGTCTTGGGCTGAGGCAGCTCTGGTGCTGCCCCCAGGAAATATGTGCCCACAGAAACACCCAAAGCCTTGCTTCCAGCTGCCGATTGCTCCCACCCTACTGGGATCAGGTCCAAGTTTTGAAGCTCCAGGTGTCAATGCAGGGGCTGGGATGCTCCGGCCAAGTGCAAAATGCAACTACAAATTGTTCAAACGCGACTGCACATTAAACCGATAGCCTGCAGGCAGAGGCTCAGGAGACTGACGTTTTATTTGCAGCAGCGCCACAAGCTCTTAATTCAGGCTGGGATTCTCATAGGCAGTCAAGGGTGCTTGCAAATGGACTCTGGTTTCACCACATTCCTGATGGCACCTCTGCTCCTGCATCCGGCCCACCTGTCCTCCTGACAGCCCAAACCACGCACGTGGGTGAAGGTGCAGAATGACTTACCATAAACCAGGCCCTTTCCTCAGCCCCTGTTTCCAAAATAAAAAATAATAAAAAGTTTTCTTTGAGTAATCGAGTCACTCAGCAGGCCCTGAGCCGATCAGCTCCCTGCATCGCACCGGAGAGCTGCTTCGAGCATCTCAGCATGGACATCTTTGTGTCCCCTGCCACTGCCCCTGTGCCCTTGCATGAGGGGGCTGGGAGAATAAATGCATTAACGATGGAGGTGTGCAGATGCTGTGGCCTGGCCATTCATGCACCAACTCTCGAAGGACACACAATTGTCATGGCAACCCCAGCTTTCCCTGGGAAACAGCACCAGATCACTAAAACACCACTGGATGCAACAGCCACAACTGCTGCTCCATGGACGAGAGACACCTGGGTACCAAAATGCTCTCTGCAAAGGGAGGGATAGCACTCACCAATCATTCTAGCATTAGATCATTCTCGGGCTGGGAAGCCAACTGCTGATATGGAAAAAAATCTTGTCTGAGATTGCTGAGGAAGGGAGAGGAGGTTAGAAAGCAGCCCCTCCTGTCCTGAGCAAATGCAGCTCTACAGCATCTGCAAAGGCGATGGAGGAGGCAGAAGAGTGTGGCTGCTTGTTGCAGCGACACTGACAGTGCTGCGTGGTGCGAAGGGCTGATGAATGAGAAGCGTGTTAGTACAGACCAAGGGGAAAAAAAAAAACAAACGCAGAAATGAAGGACATAAAATACTGTTAAGACAGGAATGTCAGTGTAAGGCTGTGGGAGGAAAAAAAAAAAAAAAAGAGAGAGAATATGAGCAGGGCGCTGGTGAGAGCCAGTATAAGCCCTGGTTAGAGAAACACTTTGGACAGTGAAGCAGCACTCTGATTTTTAAATGTTATTATGGGCCTCTAGGGTAATTAGAAGAATTAGATCAGGAAATGATGTGCCAGAAATGTTGCCTGGAAAGTGGTCAGAGTTGTGTTTACTGGGGGAATGAGCAGGGAAAATAGTTTTGTGGGGCATTTTAGGACATTGGGTGGAAGAAGAGTTACACAGAAAAGCAGTGATGGTTTGAGTACTGGTGGGGCTGGCCCTGCCCTGCCACATCCCCTCACGTGGGGCAGAGGCAACAGGAAAGGATGGATCATATGTATACATCTTAGAGAAGATATCATAAGCAAGGTCAAGTAAGCTTCCAGCATCGAATTAGCAAAGTATGCAATGAAAATCCACACCCTGGAGCCAGCTCATTAGGGACTGAACATCAGTCATCCCTAATATCTTATGCATATAGATGCAAAATGAGGAAAAAGAGAAGACAAAAAAATGCAGAACACAGATAAGCCCGCTGAATTTGTGGAAATGAGTTTCTCTCTGAAAAAAACAGATTCTATCTCTGAGTACTTGAATAACATGTATCCTTGCTCCCCCTCTCTGCACACAATGAGAAAGTCCTGATTTGGGTGCTGACGTCGAGTATCTGAGAAAAGACAATTTCATTTCCCATTCTTAAGGCCAAAAGATTAAAGATAGGTCAACACAACTATTTCACATTTAGAAAACCAAACTAAAAGGCCTAAGGAATTCAGATTTCCCTGATGATACTGTTAAACATCATCAGCCACAATTTCTGGATTGCTTCTGCAACGAGATGATAGCCCTCTATTCTGGGATGAGCGTGAATATATAATAGATGATACAGAGTGAATTGGAATGTATATATGTAAAATGGAATTATTTTGCCATTTTTATCAATTAATAAGCAGCATGAAAGTTCACTGGACAAGACTAAACAAGGGAAAATGTTTTCCTTGTATTACTGAACCATTCTGCTTCAGTAATGAATAATACATGGATATGGTAGAAGTAGCAGTAATTTCAGAATAACAGTGTTGATTTGGAAAGATACAGAAATGGCTGTTATCCCAGAGCACTGCACATGAAGAATGCGAAGCGGAAGGAGAGCATACTACATTTTCTGCATGAACAGTGAATTCCCTTGCAACAGGTTTGGCTTTTGCAGAAACTGGGGAATTCCAAAGAGAATAGTGAAATAGGTCTGGGCAAGCATTGCAAAATGTCTGATGGGATTTCTGAACTGCTTTCCCGCAGTATTTCACTCCTTGCAAACATTTAAACACATGGGGCTTTGCTGAAATTCCCTGAGACAGGTACCACCAAATACCCCTTTGAATTATATCAGATACCCCATTCTTAATAAAAACACAATACAAAGGCTCTTGAATTTCATACGCTAGATATTTAAAATTAATCCCCTGCAAATAAATCAGAGATGATGAATTCAAGAAACCCACTATCTTTCTATATACAAAGAAAACAAACCCAAACCCCAAACCCAAATGTCGTATTTTGTTTTGGAGTACTCCCAGCTCTAAGCTGGGAGACATCATAGAATCATAGAATGTTAGGGATTGGAAGGGACCTCGAAAGATCATCAAGTCCAATCCCTCTGCCAGAGCAGGAATGCCTAGACTATGCCACACAGGAACGTGTCCAGGCAGGTCTTGAATGTCTCCAGAGAAGGAGACTCCACAACCTCTCTGGGCAGCCTGTTCCAGGGCTCCGTCACCCTCACTGAGAAAAAGTTTCTTCTCAAGTTTAAGCGGAACCTCTTATGTTCCAGTTTCAGCTCATTACCCCTTGTCCTATCAGTGGTTGTCACCGAGAAGAGCCTGGCTCCATCCTCGTGACACTCACCCTTGATATATTTGTAAACATTAATGAGGTCACCCCTCAGCCTCCTCTTCTCCAAACTAAAGAGCCCCAGCTCCTTCAGTCTTTCCTCATAAGGGAGATGCTCCACTCCCTTAATCATCCTAGTTGCCCTGTGCTGGACTCTCTCCAGCAGTTCCCTGTCTTTCTTGAACTGAGGGGCCCAGAACTGGACACAGTATTCCAGATGGGGTCTCACCAGGGCAGAGTAGAGGGGAAGGAGAACCTCTCTCGACCTACTAACCACCCCCCTTCTAATACACCCCAGGATGCCATTGGCCTTCCTGGCCACAAGGGCACAGTGCTGGCTCATGGTCATCCTGCTGTCCACCAAGACTCCCAGGTCCCTTTCCCCTACACTACTCTCTAATAAGTCATTCCCCAACTTATACTGGAACCTGGGGTTGTTCCTACCCAGATGCAAGACCCTACATTTACCCTTGTTTTATTTCATTAAATTTTTCCCCGCTCAACCCTCCAGCCTGTTCAGGTCTCGCTGGATGGCAGCACAGCCTTCTGGTGTGTCAGCCACTCCTCCCAGCTTGGTGTCATCAGCAAATTTGCTGATAGTACTCTCTAGTCCCTCATCCAAGTCATCGATGAATATATTGAATAATACTGGTCCCAGTACCGACCCTTGAGGCACTCCACTGGATACAGGTCTCCAACCAGACTCTGCCCCATTGACCAAAACTCTTTGGCTTCTTCCCCTCAGCCAGTTCACAGTCCACCTCACTACCCGAGAGTCTAGACCACACTTCTGCAGTTTAGCAGCAAGGATGCTGTGGGAGACTGTGTCAAATGCTTTACTGAAGTCAAGGTAGACCACATCCACCGCTCTGCCATCATCTATCCACCTTGTTATATCCTCATAAAAGGCTATGAGGTTAGTCAAGCACGACTTCCCTTTGGTGAAGCCATGTTGACTGTCTCTAATGACCCTCTTATCCCTGATATGCCTTGAGATGGCACCAAGGATAAGTCGTTCCATCACTTTCCCAGGGATGGAGGTGAGGCTGACCGGTCTATAGTTACCCGGGTCCTCCTTCTTGCCCTTTTTGAAGACTGGAGTGACATTTGCTTCCCTCCAGTCCTCAGGCACCTCTCCCGTCTCCCAAGACTTGGCAAAGATGATGGAGAGTGGTCTAGCAATGACATCAGCCAGCTCCCTCAGCACCCGTGGATGCATCCCGTCTGGACCCATGGATTTATGGATGTCCAGATTGCTTAATTGGTCCCTAATCCAGTCCTCATTGACTAAAGCATACTCCTCCACTGCCCTGACTTCCTCTGGGGCCTCAGGGGAACGGGGCTCCTCAGGACAGCCTCCGGCAGAGTAGACAGAGGCAAAGAAGGCATTCAGTAACTCTGCCTTCTCTGTATCATGTGTCACCAAGGCACCCACTTCATTCATCAGTGGGCCTACATTGCCTCTGGTGTTAGTTTTATCTGCCACGTATTTGAAAAAGCTCTTCCTGTTGTCCTTGACCCCTCTCGCCAGGTTCAATTCTAGGGAGGCCTTTGCTTTCCTAGTTGCCTCCCTACACCCTCAGACAACAGCCTTATATTCTTCCCAAGTGGCCAGCCCTGCCTTCCAAGATCTGTAAATTCTCCTCTTGCCCTTGAGCTTACCCAGCAGATCCCTGTTTAGCCACGCAGGTCTCCTGGCTCCCTTCCTTGACTTCCTACGTGTCGGGATGCTCTGATCTTGAGCACGGTAGAAGCAGTCCCTGAACGCTAACCAACTGTCTTGGGCCCCTTTACCTTCAAACAGCCTTGCCCATGGGATTTTCTCTAGTAATTGCTTGAAAAATCCAAAGTTTGCCTTGGCAAAGTCCAGGGTTGCAATTCTGCTTGCTATTTTGTTTCTGCTACATGAGATCCTGAACTCCACCATTTCATGGTCACTGCAGCCAAGGCAGCCCTCAACCTTTACTGCTTCAACCAGATCCTCCTTGTTAGCGAGGATGAGGTCCAGCAGTGCTCCTCTCCTAGTCGGCTCCTCCACCATTTGCATCAGAAAATTATCATCGATGCACTGGAGGAACCTCCTGGACTGTGGCTGGCTGGCTGAGTTGTCCTTCCAGCAAATATCAGGGAAGTTAAAATCCCCCACGACAACCAGGGCCTGTGATTGTGAGACCGCTCTCAGCTGCCTGTAGAAGGCCTCATCAACTTCCTCACCCTGATCTGGTGGCCTGTAATAGACACCCACAACAGTATCTCTCCTGCCAGCCTGCCCCTTAATTCTAACCCATACACTCTCAACTTGCTCCTCATCCATGCCTGGATGGTATTCAAGACATTGTAGTTGCTCTTTCACGTAAAGAGCGACTCCACCACCTCGCCTGGCTGGCCTGTCTTTCCTGAAAAGGACATCAGCCCTCTAGATTAGGATGTCTAGCATTGGGGGACAGAAGAGAAGGGATTGTGCTTTAGTTTGGAAACAGCAGCTCTTACCTTTTCCAAACCACTTGCCTTTTAACTGTGCTTTTTTTCCTGCTTTTTTTTTTTTTTACATTTATTTTTGTTCCCAGGTTGCCTGACATTTAAAGTGATCAAAGTTTCCTGTGAACCACAGCTTCTAAATTTCAGATAAATATAGCCACGCTGCTCTGCGTTTGTTTGTTTTCCTCAGATTGCAAACCTGCAGTCGAGACCTACTTATTTTGGGAGCTGGTGCATGTCACCACGCGCTTCCGCAACCAGGGAGGAGCACAGCCCTGGGCACAGGGCGCAGCACCGCACCGCTCGCAACATGGGGCCCAATTCTGCTCTGGCAACTGGGAGCAAACGGAACAGCAGCCCCCGTGCTGGCTCGAGGAGCCAGAGCAACCCTGGAGCAGCCAGAAAGCGAAGGGAGACGTGATGCACGGAGACAGGCTCCTTAGAGCAGTGCACGGAGGGGATGATGGAGGTGGCCGTGGCTGAGCCTTGTGACATGCCCAGCCCACGCTGACACACAGAGGGACAACCCTGAGCTCTTTAAGAGCCGGTGAAGATCTGCGGGCGTCGGGGTATGGACGAAACCACATGCAAGGGCAGGAAGGTCCTGAGTCCCCCTCCCTGTGCCCCCACCCACACATACCCACTCAAACCAGTGCAATTTATTTTGGCCTCCCCATTAGCTGGGAAGTAAACGTGGCAATTACTTCGCATACCTGAAGTGTCAGAAAACCCTTTGGCATATTTCCCTGAAGCTAAATAATTAATGAAAGGCTCTGATTAGTGTGAATCTTGTGGAATCATCAGATGGCATGGGGTGACATTTATTTTCACCTCTCAACATCTGAGACAGGGCTTTGTTAAGAGGCCAGGGATGGCTTCTTAGCCACCAAAATGAGAGGCTGTCCAGCAGCCAGAAGGGCTTGGCTTGGGGTTTATTTTGGACAAGAGGGTTTCTGCCCTGCTTTGTGCTTAGGCTGCCACAAACAGAAGCAGCCTTCAAAATGTGAATGCTTTGAAAGTGATGGAGAATAAAATACGCTTCTGTTCCACGCAGGAAAGCCGCGTAAGTAGCACTCAGCAACTTGTTTACCTCAGTGCCTCATTAGAGGCACCCCGTCTAAGAGGCTTCCTTCCCTCTCACCAACAAACAGGGGTCAAGTAGAAGATACTGGGTGTGCAGCTGCCAGAAGTGAGGCTCAGATCCTGCAAACCAGATGGCCACAGCAGGACCTGGCTCCCACAGCAGGATGAAGCCCTGTGGAGTCACGCCTGCGGCTGTGGGTTTCCAGCCTGGCCTCTGGCAGCAGAGCGAGCTGGTGTCCCTGCAGGCTCAGAGCCCTTCTAGCAAGAGACTGCTGCACAGGAGATGCAGGAAGAACTCGTGGCTATTGCTTAAGGTCCATTTTCTCCTACAGATTCTTTCTTTCTGAATCAATTCCTCGTGCCAGCCACTCAGAAAGCTGTACTGAGCTCTGCCTATGCCATGCAGGTCTGTGTGAGCTCACGTCCTTTCCTGAGCCCTCCCTCGTTTTGCCCTCAAACTGTAAATAATCTGTTTTTCACCACGACCCAGGGAGGAGAGAGGCTGCCTAGCAGACACATGGAGCATATATTACATGAGCAAATTTGGTATCTTTGGGGTCCTGAAATGCTGAGGAGGGTACGATCTTCAGCTCTCCAGGGAAGAGATGAAGGTAAAGCAAATGGATTACATTAAAGCTGAACACAAACGCCACAACCACAGTGACACCAGCCCCAAAACTCACTGTCCCTGGCCTGCCTCATGAATTTCACCTCTGAGCAGTAAAGGGGCATGTTCACATGCTCAGGGAGGATGTTTTCAATTCCTGCAACAACACTAGTCAGGCACCTCGAAAAGTTGTCTCTCCCTAAAGAGATTTCCTCCTCTCCCAGAGTTTTGTACAAACTGGAGGTAAAGGACTTCTTGCAAGGAAAAGCAAATATTTTGGAAATCACGTACTTTAAGTCTGTGCCTGGTTTCGCCTCATCCAACATGTGTTTCCATGGAAGCAGAGGAGGGAGCGGGCAGCTTGCGGCTGCAAATCACAGCTATCTCACTGCCTGCTCCCAAGTCTGAAGAGACAAACGGATCATTAAAAATAAAACAAAACTGAAATTAAAAAAAAAAATAAATTCCTTCTGATAGTAGATAACTGGTATTTAGTGCTGCAATGCTGTTTTCACAGACCATGGTCCAAGCACATCACAGCTAAATGAAAACAAACTTAGGCTCATTCTCAGAAGAAACAGAGTATACGCTGGATAGAATGATTTTTGTTCTTTTGTTGATCACATTGGTGTAGTGATTGTGTGAACACAGAGAATGGCAGTGCAGCACACAAAGGGAGTTACATAAATGGATTAAAAAGATGTTTTCAACATGGTTTGGAGGAGTGTATTGCAGAGAGACACCAAAACAAGGATGGTTTAGGAAATACGGATTGTTTAGGAAACTGGAAGGTTTATCTGCTGATCCAAAGCCCATTCTGATCTCAACAGTGAGTCTCCTGAAGTCAGTCTGTCTGTCAGTCAGTTGCTCTTACCATCACATCCTTTGAGCAGAAACTCATTTTTCACTATAACCACGAAGTTTTCCTGGCCCTAAGGTAGCATCTTGAGGCACCACCGCATTCAAGCAAAACATGCATTTCCTAACAGCTTGCAAGCATGTTGCAAATACATCTTCTTGCTGCTGAGCCAGGCACCTTTCACTGGGAGTAATTACAATATATCCTCAGGTAAGAGCTGCCTCTTACCCCAAATGTTGCACTCAGAGACTCGAAGGCAGCCGCTCCACAAAGCTGCTCTCAAGCAACTGAGCTGGATCTACCCGGTCGCCTTGTGCTGGCTCTCGGCAAGGTAGCAGGGCTGATACACGTGCAGCCATTACGTGAGCAAATGCAAAATGTCCTTCCTCCATTTACCCCCTCAGAAAAAAAAAAAAATATCCGTTTTACAGCAGCCTGCCTTCTCCCAAAAGGTAGCAGAATTTCTCACCAGTGGATTGATTTTTTTTTTCTTTCTTGACTACCGGGCAAGAAAAATTAGGCACAATTACAAAAACTGCCAATTAGAAAATACGGCTGCAGACTCTAGTGAGTTAAAAATCCTGAGGTTTTAGTGCTTGCGAGATTTCCTTCATGCAGCTCTGTGTAATGGATTTGGAGCTGTTTTCTACAGCTGCCTAAATGCTGAATTTCTGAATCCTGTGATCAATATTGTATTGAATACTGATACCTATGATCTAATGACAGCTCTGTGTGCATCTATTACTTAAGTTTAGTAAATAGCTTTCAGGGGGAGAACAGTAAAAATTGAAAGAATGGGTCAAATCAACTTGAGTTTGTTAGATACTATATCAAAACAGGAAAACATGCGAGATAAAAATAAATCTGTTGGTGAAAATTAAGGGATTTAGCCTGGACCAAGACTGACTCTACTTTCAGAGCTTGCAAAGATCCCAGACATCTCTATCCCAGCACACCCCAATAAGCAAATGGCAGTATCACCATTCTTGCCTTTTCAAGCCTGTGAAATTCATTGCTAAAAGCTGGGGTTCAAGCCAGCAGCCCCAGACAGGGCAGGGCTGTACAAATACCTTCATGCACAGGCTGGAGGCAAAATCTGCAGTGATGCCGAGTACCAGCATCCCGGCAGGACCTGCAGGAAACAGGGAAGCGCTGGTTTGGTTTTCACTTCTGGTTTCAGCCTCACCTCTGTGCCAGGTAAAATCATGGAACAGGTCCTCCTGGTACCTGTACTAAGGCACATGAAAAATAACAAGGTAGTTGGCGACAGCCAACATGGCTTCACTAAGGGCAAATCGTACCTGACTGAGCTCGTGGCCTTCTATGACAAAGCTACAGCGCTGGTTGACACGGGAAAAGTGACTGATGTCATTTACTTGGACTTGTGCAAGGCATTTGACACTGTCCCACAAGACATCCTTGTCTCTAAGATGGAGAGACATGAACTTGATGGATGGACCACTCAGTGGATAAAGAACTGCCTAGAAAGTCACACTCAGAGAGTTGTGGTCAACAGCTCAATGTCCACGTGGAGACCAGTGACAAGTGGAGTTCCTCAGGGGTCTGTTCTGGGTCCAGTGCTGTTCAAAACCTTTGTCAGTGACATGGACAATGGCATCGAGTGCACTCTAAGCCAAGTTTGCCAACGACACCAACCGGTGTGGTGCAGTGGACCTGCTTGAGGGCAGGGATGCCATCCACAGGGACCTTGACAGGCTTCAGAAATGGGCCAGTGCAAACTGCAGGACGTTTAACAAGTCAAAGTGCAAGGTCCTGCACCTGGGTTGGGCCCATCCCAGGCACAGATATGAACTGGGCACAGAGCGGGTTGAGAGTAGCCCTGAAGAGAAGGATTTGGGCGTGTTGATAGGTTAGAAGCTCAACGTGAGCTGGCAGCGCACTCGTGAAGTCCAGAAGGCCAAGAGCATCCTGAGATGCATCAAGAGGAGTGTGGCCAGCAGATCGAGAGAGGGGATTCTCCCTCTTTACTCTGCTCTTATGAGACTCCATCTCAAATACTGCATCCAGTTCTGGTGTCCCCACTGTAAGACTGACATAGATCTGTTGGAGCGTGTTCAGAGGAGGCCACAAAGATGATCCAGGGGCTGGAGCAGCTCTGCTACGAGGACAGGCTGCGGGAGCTGGGATTGTTCAGTCTTGAAAAGAGAAGACTTCGGGGGGACCTCATAGCTGCCTTCCAATACCTGAAGGGAACCTACAGGAAGGCTGGAGAGGGACTTTTTACAAGAGTGTCCATCAATAGGACAAGGGGAAATGGATTTAAGTTAAAGGAAAATAGCTTTAGACTGGATCTTGGGAAAAAAATTCTTCAGTACGAGGGTGGCAAGACTCTGGAATAAATTGTCCAGAGAACTTATGGATGTCCCCTCACTTGAGGTATTCAAGGCCAGGTTGGATGAGGCCTTGAGCAACCTGGTCTAGTTAAGTGCACCCCTGCCCATGGCAGGGAGGTTGGATTAGATGATCTCTAAGGTCCCTTCCAAACTAAGCCATTCTATGATTCTTTCTTCATCCCACCAAAAGGAATTGCCTGGAGGTACTGGTTTCTTACCATGACCTACAATAATTCAGGACTTCTTCCTTTTTAAGAAATAGGGACACCAAATCATAATAGTGATTTGTGGCTTGTTTCTTCCTATGCCGTTGAGTGTCCACTGGGCCCAATGGCCTGAAGGTGAAAGGATCCTGTATCCTGTTCTCAATGCTGAGCCCATGAGGACAAGGATATGCAAGTCTTTACAAACACCTAACTCAGCAAAGGAAGAACAGTGCACCTAAATTCTCGGACCAAATAGGAATGAGCTGGAAGGCGAGCACAAAACTAGTGCGGATGAGTCTGGAGGCTATCAGAAAAGCATTTGCCTCTAGACAGTGCGAGACATTGATCCGCAGAGTCACAGAGCAGCACACACTGGGCATGAAGCATCTGAAACGCATCAGAAATTGGCTGAGGGAAAGGGAGAAAGTTGTCAATAAAATCAAGCAGAGTGGCAAAGACAGGAGGAAGGAGAAGGCTAGCTGGGCAGCCAGTGCTGAAGCCATGGGTGTTTACCTCGTGGTATGTATCATTGACCTTGAGAGTGAAGCCATTATCTAATGATGCCAAATTGTAGGAGGCACAGAACAAATTAATTACAAATGGGAGATTAGGCTTACGGTCTGATAAGCAGCTCACAGAGTTCAATGAAGAGAAGTTTTAATGAGATTAAGTGACAAAGCCATCACTTGGAAGCATTAAACAGACTACAGACAAGGAGAAAGAACTGGGGGTGAAGGCAGAGAACTATTAAAACCATCTGTGTTATTAAAAGAAGAGTAAACAAGGCCTGTGCCTCTCAGGGAGAAATGAAGATGACAGTAAGGCGTGCTGGCACTGCTGGTGGGAATCCTTCCCTTGAACGTATCGTACGTAGCATCTGAGTCAGACTCACAGGGATATGGATGGAGCACAGCAAGGGAAACCCAGTACACATTTGGGACCAACATGAAACGCAAAGCCTTGGCTGGCTTGGTATGAATTACTGCAAGCAGGAGCCCTGAGAGGAGGTCCACGAGGCCTGGGCTACTGGGAAATGGTAATGGGTTGGAGATGGCTTGATGGAGAAGACCTTTGCTGTGGCCTACTTCAAAAGCAAATACAGCAGGGCACTGGATAGTAGCAATCAAGGAAAGAAACAAGCTAGCAGTCCAGGCTCAGAAGGGCAGCTCTTATATAATAATAGCTACTGCTAATGATAAATAATTAAAGAAGACCATTTAGTTCCCCAGCCCTTACGTAGTTTGATTCCTCTAATGTACAGCAGAAGCATCATTTCTACTGCGTGGCAGGAGGCATCACACACTCACACAGACTGGCTGTGCTTCATCCTACCGAACCCACTGCATCCTTCTCCACAAGCTATATTTAAAGCTGAATCCAAATATACTGGGAACAGAAGCAGCTTTGAATAAAACCAATGAGAGACCTGGGGTGTAAAGGCAGCCCCATCTTCTCATGCAGCAAGTGTACAAGTGTAGGGGTTGGAGATAACATCCCCTGTTAACGTCACCTACAAGGAACGGGTCAAAACAGTTCCTGGAGAGAGGGGAAGAATCATCTCATCTTTCAGCAGTGGTGGGCAGTTTTCTGTATGCTTTATAAAGCAAATATTAGACACGTTTCTTCGTCTTTCCTCTTCTTGATGGGACAGGTGCAGTTGGGGTACATGGGACCGGCTGATATTGCCAGGCATGTAGTGACTCGCCAGCACGAGTTTACCAATTCTCACGTCTCAAGTGGATCTCTAATTAGGTAAAAGGGTTGGGAACAAAGCAGAGCAAACCCCAGACACTTTGTCTTCCCTCTCCCTCACCTTTCCAGCTACCCCTCCACCTGAAGGGTAACACCATGGTGAGAGGATTGAGGGGCTGAAAAAAGGAGTGGGCACCAGGCAAAGCAGAGGTGACCCTCAGCCAACTCGAAATGGTGGTATTTCCTGGTTTCACGCGTTAGTCAATCCTTGTTAGACTGAATTTCATCCTGCAGACTCTCCAAGGAAAGGACCTTAGTGCACGCTCTTATCTTGGCTAACAAAAGATCCTGATCTTGATGGGGTCTCCAGGCACTACAACTAAAATAAGATCTAAAATGAATAATCAGCATAGAGCTTTCTTTTTCGTTATGAAATCAGGGAGCAATTTGTGCACGTTAAGAAACACATCTAGCACTACAGCTTTTCAAAGTCATCTGCTATTCCCCTGACTTCTGTTGCAATGCAGATTATCCAAATGTGGATCCCTGGGTGCTCTCTGATACACAATTCCAGTACATATGTACATCCCTTCCCTTCCTATTTTGGTTTGAAATATGCTAAAAGGATACACAGGGGGTACCTCACCATTTTACAGCCTCTTCATTTTGGTCAGCAAAAATGAAATCCTGCAGCACTGGCAGGTGAAAGCGAGTTGCATTCTCGCCTTTCTGGAAAGAGTCTAACCCCTACAGTTAAATCTTGCTTTAAAAAACTGTGCAAAATGAAAGTGTGTGGCAGAACCCTCTTCAGTGATTTTATTTTTCAAATCTCTTTTCCCTTTGGTGGAGATCACCCAAAACAAGCCAACAGAGACGGACTCTTCCCACTTCTTAGGGTCCGTTGCTGAGGAAGGGAGAACCGATCCTGCAAAAACATAAACTCTGGTGGTTTAGGATGCACACATCTCGCGCACCTCCTGTGTACCTCATTTTCCCGAGCCAATGCTGATAGGGATGAGATGATATCTTGGTCCCCATGCCTGGTCACACCTGGCTTGACCTGGATTTGAGATGTCAAAGAAATCTGAGCACAGGTTGGGTGGGGGCTGTGGGTCCTTCCAATGAGTCCCTGTCCTGAGCAATGGGGACCTCAGGGCTCACTGCAGAATGCCCTAGCAGGGACATCTTTAGAGATGGGTCAGCTATGAACCTCAAATGTCACAACTTCGGTTTTGGCTCTGAAAATAGGATTCTGCAGGAGCCTGGAGAGACCAAGGACATGGTATGTGAATGCAGCTGAGCACAGCTGGACCTGCAGATGTTGGTTTTGCAAAGGCCCAGAACAGTTCCTGCTCTACGTGTTTCTGCTGCATGATTGCCCCCTCGCTTTCTCTGCAAAATCTCCATTTAGCAGCACCGGGGACTCTCTCTACTGAGCAAGCACAGAACAGACAGGAGGAGATAGGGAGGCTTAGGTATAGAATTATACATAAAGGTATGATACATACTTATGCCTGACTCAAATCCATGAATAGAAACAGCAGATCTGAACCCCACTCTTGCCCACAGGGCAAAATCAAAGCTTACAGCTGAGTAAATCCTGAAAATCTCAGCTGCCGGCATCTCCAAACCAGAGCAACAACAACAGGAGCTGAAGCCAAGTGCTCTGAATATTTTCTTCCAGAATACCCAGGAGAGCTTGGATATACGTAGCAGAGCCCTTTACATGGTGTTTGAGGAAGCATTTCCAGTCTTAGCAGACAGAGAGGTGCCAGGAACTGATTCTGCTCCCCAGGCAGGACTCAAACCACGGCACAGCCACGCCTGCGAACCCATAATTATCACATTGATCTTTTCAGTCCCGCCCTACATAGCATCAAGCATGTGTTACACGGCTACTGCTCATCCCAGATACTCCTCTTAGCTACTGCTGTGAGTTGTAGCGCAGCAAATACTGCAAAGACAATGCCTCTGCTCAATCCGACCTTGAGAAGAGGGTTGGATCCCCATCATGCTAAAGATGAGGCTTCAGTTCCCTCCCTTCCCTCAAAACACAGCATTGTAATGCAGAACAGTTTGACGAGGCTTTGCTCCTCTGTTTCTATGGCATCTGAAGTGCAGGGAATAGCTGCAGACTGCTGCCAACCTTGGTTAGGGAAAGGTGCTCTCAGCTGGAGAAGGAGCACTGGGGAAAGATACCACAAAACTTGTGACGGAGTTTTAACCAGGGGTGCAGGAACAGAAGCAAGCAAGGCACTTTTAGAAAGGATACGAGGAGATGGCATGTTCTCCAGACAAATGGGAATGACAAAGGTTAATCTTTCAGACTTCATGGCTCTACCTGCTATACCCTTGTTGCCACATCAAGGCTTCTGGCAGTAGGCAGTTGCCCTTTGGCCACTGCCTGCTCTTTGCAATATCTCCCCCCAAAGGGAAGGTCTGCTATCACAAACTGGGCTAATCTGGGCCCACCGGCATCAACCAGTCACACCTGTGTGCATGGCCAAAACATTCACTCTCTCCTTTACAAAAACCTTCTACACAACAGCAACTGGCACTTAAGGGGTGGGATCTCAGGCCAGATCCTTTTTGAAACCTGTGTCAGTGGGACATTTGGCTGACACTTCATTTTGCATTTTCTCTCCAGCACCCTCATTTATTTCCCTTTGCAATGTCAGTTTGCTCGGCCAGCTCAATGAATAATTCAACATCATTAAGCACGTGCCAAAGCTGCTTCGGCATTTAGTAGGATTGGTTCTTTGGCCCTCTTCTCCATGTAAACTTCATTCTGACATAATCTCCCCTTCACTGGTGCTGGAGGAGCAAGATCTACGAGTAGAAAGCACATTGCCATAGCTATATGGAAATATAGCTATATATATGGAAATCACCCCTTCGATAGAAATTGTGTGCTGCTAACAACTCTGCTCGATGCACGGTGCCTTTGCTGCTCCTTCTCATTGCCACTTTGAATGATGGAGAAACCTGCTGAGTTTTTTACAGACATCTATTGTATGTAAGGGTCAATAACCAGGCAATAAGGATGATCTTTCAAACCAGGATTCAGAAAAACCTGAAGTCATTTCGCAGTTCTGTGTGTATTCCTGGTGTTATTGCAGTGAAATTACTCCATCACACCCAACAAATAAATTAATCATATAACAAATTAATAAATCTTAGTCCCTTTTACACCAGTTTTGCTAGACAGGGGCTTTAAGATGGGTGTGCACATGTTTCAGCAATATCATCTTCTTTTTTGCTTGCCTGGAGATTTGGACTGTTGCACCTTTCTGCCAGCCTGCAGTGCTGAGAAAACTGGGGCTCTCAGCATGGACAAAACTTGCAGGTTCACTGCTTCTAGTAGTTCTGTCACTGTGACTGAACCATCTTTACCTCAGTCCCACCAAACAGCAGAACTCAGATCCTTTCCCTGCAAGGACCGAGGGCTGTTTCTCTGGAACATCAGATACAACTGCACGTGCAATTTCTGACTCAATTTGCATGTTCAATTACAATGTCTGAGAGCACAAGGCAGCAGAATCAGCACATAATACCCAGCTGCAATAACTGTTCAAATAAAGTGTATAAGTGAATGCTCATTTCAGAAGTCACAATTGCTGCTATAGCTTTTATTAAATCCCACTCATTTTATGACTCTCTGGTTGGAGCAATAAACCTTTCGCTTTCAGCTGAAAGTTGCTTCAGCAGCAGCAAAGCTCCAGCAGCTCCAGTGCAGGTGTCCAGGACAAGCAGTGAAGGCAGCCTCTTGCTTTGGGAAGTAGTTTCCATTCCTTGGAAATGCACTTAACCTAAGCAAGTAAGCGTAACTGCTCATGTTTCAGTGGTACATTAGCTGACAAAGTAACCTTCAGAAAGCCTGACTATTAATCTCTGCTGGGTTCTCTGTAAGCTCTCCTTCCTTCTCCCTTTTTCCTTGCTCATTGCCCAGATACAGACCTTGTTTTGGGGATGCTATCAGCATTTCATTAGGATGTATGTGGTAACTTCCCCCACCTCTCTATAAACCCTGTCTGTACAATGTCTACCTCTGCCAATACCACTCACCGAGGGAGCATAGATCCTGGGTTGCTTTTAAACGAATCATTGTGAAAACTGTCCCCAGGATTGTCAGAGGCTGAATTTTGATCTTACACCACCATGGATCTCAAGTAACACGAAGCAAGGCAGAGGGTTTATAGCAGCCAAGCTGTGGGTGGTATCAGACCTTGGAAATTTGCATTTGTTTTTTTCCCTTGAATTTTGCAATCTCATTGCACCTTCTACTCAAAAGATACAAAGCAATTTAAAAAAATTACATTTTGCTCATTTGTATGAAATGTGCCATTCCAACAGTGTTTACATCTAGCAAGATGATGTAGCAACACCAAGGGCTATTTCCCTGGCAAATTACTTTTTAGGATCCAGTTTGAAAGGGGACAGTCTCAACTGAGATCCTACTTTACCTGGTAATCTGGATAGTGTAATGCCAAGTCCTCAATGCAAGCTGAATTTGCTATCTTGGGAGCCTTCTCGCTCTCTAAGACACGGCTTTTTGCAAAGGTAATACTGATTATCTGTGTCCTTTTTCTGGCTCTCAAGTTACCCCATCTCTAGAGGACTCCTGAGGTCATCTCTCACAGTAGTTTGCCCTCTGTGAACTGGGTTGTGGATTGTTTTCATATGAACTGTGAGAAAGCTTGTTTATCTTTTTCAGTGAGTGATGTTAGAGAATTGCAGGGAAGTAGTGGCAGCACCCAGGTGGACCTAATCACTGCCCATGTCACAGAATTTTCCTCCAGGGAGCTGTGGTGTGAAGCAAATGCCACACCAGCTGAAACCTTTGGAAGAGATGACCAATTCCACACAAAATCACATGGCACTGGTTGGGAAAGAGTTTCTCTGAGCAAGTGATACCAAAGGGCTTTGAGTGCACAGACCTGTGAGCTACGGTGAAGCTGCAAGACATGTAAACCCTAAAATGAGGTTTCTGGTAAAGCAAAGAGCCTTTCACCTAAACCCCACCCAACCAGCAGGGGTTTTCCACACAAAATGTTCACTGCTGCATAATACAGGTTGCAAATCAGTCACGCTTTCAGCCTTCCAAACCCCGAATGTGTTCTGAACCCCGAATGAATTGAACACTCAGTCCTCTTGATTAGAGAAACACCTATTTCAGAAGCACAAGGATCTTTGTATGCCAAACCTTCCTAAACGACGCTCAGCTGGAGCCTCCCAGACCAGAGCACTTGTGAATTTGAGGGTGACAAAGCACTGGCACAGGCTGCCCAGGGAGGTTGTGGAATCTCCTTCTTTGGAGACATTCAAAACCCACCTGGATGCGTTCCTGTGTGCTCTACTGTAGGTGGTCCTGCTCTGGCAGGGGGGTTGGACTAGATGATCTTTGAGGCCCCTTCCAACCTCTAACATTCTGTGATTCTGTGATTCAATCACTGCTACCAAAATCACAAAACTTCACTTTCATCGCTAGAGTTGATTTAAGCAACTTTGACATCACCAAATGTCCCCACCACAGGCAGGCTAGTGCCTGGCAGACCTGTGCTGAAGGTAGATTATTGCCGTCCAAACCAACCTGCCTTCTTGTAGCGTTGGTTTTTTCCACACTTGTTTGTATTCCTCACGCACAAATGAAATGCTGCGAAAGCAAAACAACAGAATGACCTCTCGCTGCTACAGCTCCCATGGAACCACTGAGCGGCTGTCAGAGCCAGAGAGGGAAGAAAGGATATCTGTGATATCTCTCTGGAAAAGAGCAGTGGTTGAAATTGTCCAAGCTAGGTAAAGGTCAAGAGAGTTAGGGAAAAAAATACTGCAGAGGAATAAAACAAAAGGAAGTAGTAATCAAGGTAAGATGAAGAGTTGAAGTGACAAAATCACCACTCTTTCCTCAGGGGTGAAATCAAGCCCTTTGAATTGTTGGATCATTGCATGTGCCTTATTTTCTATATTATTCTGAACTGACATGAACACAGCAGCCTCCCAAGGAAAAGGAAAAAAAAATTAAATGCTCTTTTCAGTCAATATTGCTATTATGTTCTCATCAGCAGAGCACTCTCAGAAGCTAAGGAAAAACATCAGTAAAATCAATATCCCACCTCCAGGTTTTATTCCCAATGGAGATCTATCACATGCCCACCCTACACTACAGTCAAATACATTAATTTTAACCTCATGCTGTCTACCAGACACAGATAGCAATATTCAGGAAAGTCTTTATTCTGCTTATATCTAAAGAATTAGAGCCACCCTGAAATGGGCAGATGTGTTCAAAAGATTTGATTTAATTTTATTTTACCTCTCCTTGAGTGCTAGAGATGTATTTTATATCACCAGACCCTAATCAGAAATTTAAATCTGACCTGAAATGAGTCCAAAATCTTCATTTAAATTAATCAATAAAACTGGTAAAAACCCAAGGTTCCCAGCTCACAGAGCACTGCAGAGGTTCAGAAGTAGCATTTCTAGCAGATCACAAAACAAAATATTCCAGAAATTCCCTACAAAACACTATATTTATGAGAAAAAAAAGCATCAATAGGGAAAATATTTTGTTAACAAAACCAATATGATTATTTTTATTTTTCCTTTGCCTAATTCGTTTTATAGTATATAAATTTCCCTAAGAACCTTCTAAGCCAAAACCATGAATTGCTATGGAAAAAAGCTCTTTAACATCACTTACAGAAAAGCCTTGCAACTGGTATAACTTTTCCCCTTCATCAAATAGTGCATTTTTCTCTTGTTTCTGTATGTCCAGAATAAGTATCTATCCTTCCTGCATATTGTCAGCCACAGGAAAGTTATCAATAGCTGTTGCATTTCTCTGTCAATAACAAATCTCTGAGATCTGCTGGGAGTATCCAGGCAAAGCATCACTATATCCAGGCATCTGGGAAAAACTGGCTGCCATCAGATTTGCCAGTGTCACAGCCTTGCCTGAAAGCTGAGTCACTGGTCGCTAACATCAAGAGACACCGAAAGGGATCACCATACCAAGGTTTTGGCTTCCAAACAGCGCTTCAGCTGTGAGTGATTCCGCAACCCAGTTTTGTCACTTTGAGCTGAGCAGTTGTCCCCTTGCAGCCTCCCCCAGGAGCAGGACTGAGCTGATCTTGAATGCTCAGCTTGACAGCACATCAACATGGTCATGGACAGGGACACAGACATGGACAGAGGCACGGACATGGGCAGAGCAAGCAGTGGGCTCGTGCAGCCCAGCTCGCAGGGACAGGTCTTCGTGCACTGCCCATCTTTCGTCCTTGTCCCTCTTCTCAGCAGCTTCCTGCCTGTGTACAGATACCCACCAACTCACTGTGCTTGGTCCAGACTTTGCCATTTGTGGCTTTCGTATTTAAACATTTGACATAACCATCAGGCACCCACATACAGTCAAACAAATTGCTCTTTTTGTTTGCTTCGTTGGTTGGTTTCGGTTTACTGGTCATGATGTAATCTTGAGGGGGCAGAAACCTTTCATAAACACCACCTTGTGTCATATTTATCAAAGCTCTGTGTACTTCTGTTTGACTGCTCTGACTCATGACATCTCTTCAGAGGCAGTCGTTTACTCTTAAAGGTAGGTTATATGAAAACGAGATGATAAAGCCTATGTATTTTTATAGCTCTGTACTTAACTCACACGTAGGCAGTGAAGTGGATAGCAGTCCCAAGAGAAGATGCATGATCCTCCTATATTAAGCTATGTCCAATTTTAAAAGCATCCAGCTACTACGTTTAAGGTGCTTTGACACTTAATGCCTTAAAAGTTTGACCTAATCCAACGAGTGGGAAGTAGTTTTCATGAGCCCAGCCAAAAATCAGGGGAGCAAAGAGATGCCAGAGGTGAAATGGGTCAAATGCCCAGGCTATGGACAGCACAGGTTGGGACCTGAAGGGCATGAGCTATATTGAGATGGTTCTGAAGGTCATATCAAGGTCATGCTCTGGTATATGTACATGGTGCTAATCACAAAAGGGCATCATTACAATTGGTGGTCAGTGATCCTAGCCCCTGCCCAAGCAAACCATCATTTGTTCTTTGCTTTGCTCTGACTCTTTCCAGGGCTCAGGCATCTCCCCCAAGTGACTGCTCCTCACTTCAGAGACCCTGCTATGCTCCCACCAGACCAGGACTCCAGGGAGAATCCCAGAGCCAACATCTGACCATCTATCAGCTCTCCTTGTCCCCTCTGCAGAGAGGACAGGTGACTCTGCAATTGCTCCTGAGGCCAGAAAGTGACAAACTCACTCATCCCTCCCTGAAAAGAAGCGTCTGGGAGGAGTGGAAAAGAAATCATGTGCAGCACAAACCTGCCAGTGTCTGCGCTGCTTACTTTCACCACCACGACCTGCACGTCTCTGGGTTTCTCCAGCTCAGCTCTGGTTGAGTTATCACAGCTTGACAGTTATAATAAGCTGTCATGTGGCAGCTGAATTGCATTAACTGGCCAGAAATGGGGAGGCAGGACACAATCTGCTGCAAAGGCAGAAACATTTCCAACTGCTTTGACCACAGGGAAAAGTGTAGCTGTGAAGTTCCCTCTTCTCCTCCATGGGCAGAGGAACATGCCCATGAGTTAGTTGCTGTTGGGGCAGCTCAGTTGGGATGGGGAAACTCCTCCAGTCACAGTGGCTGGAGATGGTGTCTGGGGCCCCACTGCCTCAAAACGAGGCCATCAATGTGTCTGCAGAGCCATCACAGCTCACGGTTTATGTCCTATCACCTGTTCAGAGTAATTTTTAGATTTCTTGAATGGAGTGAAAGCAGAATTGCAATGCAGTTGGAAGTCAAGACCTCTTGATCTACCAAGCTATTGCTAAACCTCCCAAAATATCAAGAATGTACTATGGAAAAGTGAATCCTTCATATGAAACTACTCTCAGTAAGCAAATCACCCCTCACTCCTTGCTGCAGCTTTGCATGCCTCAGACACTTTCATTTTGGATCAATCTAGCCAATAAACAGCTAATAGTCCATTTTTGCCGTAACTTTGGGTTGCTAGGTCACAAAGCCAAGGAAGGACATGCATCAGAGCAGAGAGACAAGGGCAGGCTGAAGTATGCCTTAGTTGCATTTTCCCCTGCCCACCGCCTTAGCCTTAAATTCATCCCTGACCCTACATCAGGGCAGTCAAGCAGAGGTATAGAAGGTGAAGGCTGGCCTGGACAACAGGCTGATTGCCAGTGCTCCAGGTGTGCATGGGATTTAGCAATGCAGGTGTCATTTCTTCCTCTAAGACCCTCTATAGTTCACCTATTTCACTGGTTTGCAACTAAGAGTGCACGTTATCAGTTCCTAAACAGGGAAGACCGGGGAAGGGCGATGCATACGGCAGAATAATCAGAAATTTGTGATCAAAAGTGGGCTGTGGGATCAGACAGTCCATGAGAAAAAGAAAACACTTGTTCAGGAGAAGAGTCTGGAAGATTTGTGGCAAAGTTGTACGTCATGCTTGTAGGACCTCTTCCACTCAGTATCTGCTCATGGTTCTTGGAAAACACTCGCCCCACTAGATTCGTCTGTTCCACATTAACTGAGCAAGCCCACTTCAGCGGGCATTCAACGACCTGAGCAGTAGATCATTAAAGTTCTCCATTTCTCACAAATTGGCAAGTGTATAATGGTTAACTTCATTTTTTTTCCAGTGGGCTTCCCCCACCCTTCAAAAACTCCTCCATTCCTGTTATCAAGCAGAAAATTAACAGAGTCAAATGAGCCGACGTAGAGAAAGACGGGTCAGCACAGCCTGCTACAGAAGTCTGAACAGATATTTCCAAGCAATATGGAAGAGATCCCTCTTGCAGCAATGGAACTCAATGACGTGGTGCTGCAGTGGGCTCTGCAAGCCCACTCCTAGCCTCTAGGGCAGGCAAGCAACCCAACATCAACATGAGGATGGCCTTCATGTGAGCACCTGCTCCAGTTCAAGAAGGATCCAACCAATGGTAGGGAAGAACAAAGGGAACAACAAGACAGTTCAGAAAGCTTGAAAATGTGACCAGAGAGGAAAAACCGAAGAAGCTATAATTGCTTAGCCTGGAGTAAAGGATGGAAGAACGGCAACTGTTTTCGATAGGTGCCTGGAAGCTGGTAGAAGCTCTGCCAACAGAGGCCTTTCCAAATGAGTCACAAGCATCCGTCAAGAGTGCTCCACCAGGAATCCTGGCTGCAGGCCAGGAGATGGGCTCTCTGGACCTTGTGAAGTTCCTGCCAGCCCACTCTGTGTGAAGCTACATTGAGTGGTATCTCTCTACCCTCCTCTGCAGTGTGCCTGCAGCTAATGGCTCTGAGTCAACATGATGGGACTGACCCAGATATGCAGGCTCCAACTCTAGCTACCCCCAAACTTCCGCCTTTGTTAAGACAATGGACAGGTAGACAAGGCCCAGAGCAACTAGACCAAACTGCTCTGTGCAAGGGATTGGACCAAAGACCTTCACAGGTCCCTTCCCACCTAAATTATTCCACGTGGGAGGCGCAAGCACAGAGGTTCACCAACTTGCTCCAAGATTTTGTGGCAAGACTAGGCCTAGATTCACACATTTACTTCTCCAGACAGGTTTTACCCCACTCCTCCTACAGCAGCGCAAGGTGAAGATGCTTCAGCCCCAGGCAGGACATCCCTCTCCCCTACAACTTTTCCAAGCAGGGACTTTACAAAGGTTATAAAGCCATCAGAGCCCTATAAAAACCAAACTGAAGCACACAAAACAGATGGGCTGGAGTGTGGAGGCACTTACAGCAGATGGCACTAAAATATTAAACTAACATTACCGTATGCTTAAGCCACAGCCTGCCTTGCTGCTGAATGCAGAGCCAGGCTGATGAAAGCACGCAGATGAGGTATGAGCCTCAGATTGCTAAACCATCCTACCAAACATCCCCTTCCCACGGAAAAATTCCTCACTAGCAACTCCTCCAAGAGCAGGGATGTGCTAACGTGATGCACACGTTTCACTGAACAAAAAGGTCTCTCCCAGCATTCTGCACGAAAACCATCTCCTTGAGAAACTGCGTAGAACCAGTTTGTCTGCGGCATCAAACGGGGTGGATGCAGTGAGAGATTTAAGGGGAAAAGCCCACGGTGCTTTGTCATTGCGTGACAGTCCTAGACTCCATGGTTCAGCACGGGAGGCATCAGGGAGGAGACAAAGCATGTTCTACAACCCAGGGCATTTGTGGTGTCACCCTAAAACCAGAAGTGATCCCAACTGCAGCTTATGACACCACCTGAGAGACACCAGGCCATCACACAGAGATGGGTGGCCCTGAACCCTGGTGTCACTCATGGGTGTTTAGAACCACAGGAGTCATAAAGGGTGTGTGGTAAGGGCATGCTCTTGTGGGGAACTTCCAGATGAACGTCTTTCATAAGGCAAAAGAAAAAGGATATCTCATAGCAGGATGGAATAGGACTGTGCTAGAGAGTAAAGCATTTAAAATGATTAATTATATTTGACTGTTTCCAGCAGAACCATGCCTGGAGCCTGGGTTGTGCCAGTTGTTCCATCTAGTGAGTGTGAGTGACAGCACAACATCACAGCTCCAGGTCTCAGTTTTCCTTTTCCTGTGCTAAATTTTGCCATAAAATATAAAGAAAAATAAAGTAAACATTGCTATGAATGCCCACTTTTTTTTTTCTTTTTTTAACCTTTCTTCGGACATCTAATCTGAAGGGTAACAAGCTGCTGCATGTTTCATTAAATGGATCAAGCAGAAAGAATCTCCTAACATTGTCATTGAGGGAGAGGCCTGGAGAGAGAGACAAGATGCTCCCACATAAGGGAAATCTCAGCCCAGGACCAGGTCCCAGGCTGTGGGACACCAGCACACAGTGAGCCAGGCCACCAGGCACAGCAAAAGATGGAAAAGGACTCAGCCAAAATGCTCCTTCCCAGCCTGCCTTGGTCCAGGCTTCTTGCAAATTGCCCCAGGCCAAAAGATGCATATTTTCAGGACAGCGAGTCTCTTCTGAAATTTCCTGCATGTGCAAGCCCAGCTTAGATGTCACCTGGGCTATACAGTGTCACAGCGCTGTGCAGGCCACACTGATCTGTTGTATTATTTTCCAAAGTTTGTGAAATTTTGTTGCAAGACAGGGTTTTCTTAGAATAAACTTAAAACTCTGCATTCCTTGCTTTGGTTACTGAGAAACACAAATGCATTTGACCTTTCTCCTCTGGGCCTGAATATTAAAAAAACAAGAAAAAAAAAAAAAGAGAGACAGAAACAGAGCTGGCAACCTCCATTCCTGCAGAGCCACAGCCAGATGTGCCCTAAGCACTGTTGCATAAGGGCTTCGTCCACCTCTGGGAGGAGATGCCAAGAGTGACACAGGGGCAGTGACAACCGAACAGCAAACGTCTTGCTATCGCTCTGCCTTCCTCTCCTTGTTCCTCAGGAGGCAAAGGAGGTGGTAACTCCAATACTGGTAGGAACTGCACAACCCCAGCCAAAACAGAGGCTGCGTTGCAGCAAGCTGTGCAATCATTCTGGCCGTGCAGAAAAGCAAGCGAGGCTGCTTAGCAGCTAACAGCACAGGAATAGCTTCACTCTCAAATCGTGATTTCAGCTCCAGTAAAATGGAGGTAGGAAGTCACTGCCCATTTTTGTTATTGCCACTGGATGGCAACAGACGTTAAGCAGAGACACTGAGTTATCGCTGCGCAAACCACACATGGCACTTGCCATGCTCCACCTTCCTGTGTAAGGGAACGGCCGTGATTTCAGCATGCCTAGCAGACACACCAGAAAGGTCTCGGAGGGAATAAGCCATGGGCTGGCAGCAACAATATCAGCAAGACTGTTCGTGAGGTTGGGTTGATCGCTGGGCTTTTACTTTGCACAGCTTCTCCATGTATTTCCTGAAGCCTGCACTTAAAATCAATTTTTGTGTTACCTGACCAAGGCAAACCCTTCCAACGAGCCATGTGAAGTATATTTAATGCCATGGATAGGAGTAAAAAACTCCTTAGTGGTATTACAGTGAAAAGTTAACGCTTATGTGCGAAATCAACGGCTATTTTTAAATTACATATACTTGGCTATGGGCCGGCCAAGAGCCACAGAAAGATCTAGAGCTGGGTGTCAAAACCACAGCCAGGCATGGCATGTCAAACAGCTTCATTTGATCCATCAGTTTCCCAGGAATCTCCAGAAACACTGGGTTAGAATTGACCTGAACTCAGGAACGACTTGCTATGGCTACAGAGGGAAATCGGTTCCCACCTGGACTCTGTGAACATCACTAAAACCATTCTGGTTTACATAAGGGTGTGCAGTGGCAGCAAAAAACTTCTGAGGTGATGTGTAACGAGGAGGTAACAGGAAAAAAATTGAAAGTTTGTCCGTGGCGCTGCCACATCTCCCTCTATTCTCACCACTTTGGCTGAGTGTGGCCCAAGCCAAATGCCTGCTGGGTGCATCTGAGTTGGCGTATGACACATATGATGCAATGTTGAAATGCTCTGCCAAGACCTCAAGCTGATGCTACAAAGGCAGCCCCCTTGGATGTGCATCATCTCCCTGCCGCATCATTTCCCTGAGAGCCAACACAGATTTGGCCTGGGCCAGTCCTAAAAAAAAAAAAAAAGGAATTTGGGAAGGGGAAGGGTAGCTCATCCTACTCATGAGAGAGCTAAGAGATGCACAGCATGATGTTGTGAGCTCTGAGAATCTGTTAGGAAAACATACTTACAAGCAATAATGATATGTTTCTTATTCAGCCTATTAATGTCATTAGTTCATTACTGCTAAGAATATCCGTATTAACATATTTTATTCCTCTGCAGATCTTGCAGTCCTCAGCACATCATGCAAATTCTGGCTGTTTCCTTATTAGACTTGCATGCTTGAGTTCACAGGGCTATAGAAATGAGTTGTAAAAGTGTGTCCCTTAAACACGTCTGCCACATCTCCAGGCCATCATGTGGGCAAACGTCTGCGGACGGAGGAAAAAGATGTTCTTTAAGCAGCAGGAATGGGGTTTGTTTCCCCTTCATCTCTATCCAGCTACTTGCAAGGAAGCAGCAGCTCTCTGAATTGCAAAACAATATCTGACAGGAGAGCAGAGGACAGTCACTGCCCCCCCAGCCAAGTGCGAGGCAGCCCCAGTGTCCCTCCCTCCCACGCCAGCCTACAAAACCAGAGGCACACAGAGATCCTGGCTATTTAGAACTGGCATCCTGCAAAGAATAAAATGCCTTTTTCTCTTCTGTGCCTTGTAAGCTCAGCCAGTTACAGGCTTCAGGGAGCCCTGGCAGTGTCTGTGTGCAGTGATCATGTGCTGCCCCTTGGTCCTCAGGGTTTAGCTCAGACCAAAAGCTTGTGGTGGCTCTAGAGGTTTGGTGGATCCAGTCAGACCTCAGCGTCTAGCACAGCAAGCCCAGACCTGGCTGGTTCTGCACTGGTTTTTAAGTGATCCTGTGGGTAGACAAGTGTCCTTGAGCTTACTCGAGTACTACGGAACCGTAGTATCCCCCTGGAAGAGGGATTCCTTCCTCTGGAGAGATCCTCGAGGTGGATTAGGGAAGGGGCCCTCGGAGGGGCTGCCCAAGGCACTCAGAGCTGGGATAAGCATCCTCAAGCTGACCGCTGACCTGCACTATCCTGGAAGCATACGCAAACCCCTCGTTAATCAGGATGGAGGGTGTCAGCCACTGTGAGAAAGATTTGTGTAAGCTGCATCAGCTTCAGACCTACGAAACCCAATCCCTCTCCTTCTCTGAATCTTTCTTTTTTTTCCTAAATGTATCCTCAAAAACATTATCCTCACATTCCTGGGAGGTGCAGGACCATTTCTCTGATTCTCCCTGTCCTTGGCCCAAGGCAGGTAGTATTTCAAAGGAAAAATGATAATTTCTGTGATCTTTGTCCTCCAGATGCCTTCTGTACAAATCAGCCTTATATTACTGGGGTTCCTGCTTGATCCAGTATCTATATGCTTAAGCCTAAAAATAATTATTGCTGGTATTTATATTTTTTTCCTAAGGGAAAAGAAAAGATGAAACATAAGAACATAATATGTGTATTGTCATAGGCATGCCCAGCTTCAAGCTGAGGATATTCAGTGCCAGCAGCTCCCCCTGCTTGGCCCTACTAACATCTCCCCTGCAAGGAACAGGCACTTCCCCCTCCTCCTCCCTCTCAAGAGCATTTGAAAAAAACAACATAAATATCTGCATTTACCTTTCTGCCTATTTAAAAATGGCAGTAGGGACAAAGCCAAGGGACTTCTCTTGCCAGAGTCCTTGGAAGACAGTTTACTTTGGTTAACAACAGTTTCTTCGATGGGTTTCTTCAAGATTATTCTTTCCTTCAGCTCCTCGGTGCTGACGGCGGAGGTTGGGGGCTCAGCACCTACTTTTGGTGCAACAAAGGAGCATTTCAGGTAGGACGTGGACTCTGCCAAGTTCTCCCTGTTCATCCTGCTCTCGGCCGCTTTACTTGCTTCGTAGTCTGAGGCATCAGTGCGCGAACCATTCTCTTCCTTGATAATGTCCATGACCATGGGCTTCATCAGAGGGGAGTCCTGCTCCCGCTTTGGGCTCTCTTCAGAGGCCGACGAGGCATCGCAGGACTCGATGATGAGCTCACTATCGAGCTCAGCCTCGCGCTCCTCCCGCAGGATGCTGTACTGGATGGAGGGGGAGGCAGGCGACGGAGGGGGCCCTCCAACGTGGCTGAAGGTCATGTAGTTGGAGTGCAGCACCTCCTCGGCAGCCAGCGGGTCCTCAGAAACCAGTTCAATCTCTGAATCCCCTGACTCGGCACTGCTGGCCTCATTATCCAAGGGTGAGGAGACAGCAGGGCGCCCAGGTTTGACACGCTGGTCTCTTTTCTCAGTGGAAAGGGCTGGTGACCGCTGCACCTCTGGGGTCTCGAAGGAAAAGCTTTTTGCTTCCTTGATGGCACTGATAAGTTCATCCTCTGACAGACTGCCTTTGCCCTGTGACTCTGAGCCAGACGGTTCTGCCACCCGGAAAGAAAGGAGGAAAAAAAGCAGGAAAAAAAAAAAAAACCAAACACGTTAAAAATGAGATTTTTCTGGCTGCTTAGGCAACAAACACAATAGATTTCATGCCAACATGGATCCCTCCAGCAGGGCTAGTAACACAGACAGAAAGTCTCTCTGTCTGGGATGACTAACAGTAACAACAGCTTGTCCTTACAGAGCTTTTTGCATGCACATGCTCATTAATAAAAGAAGCACCATTAACATCATTTACTGAAGAAAAAGCTGAAACACAAGGCAATGGTGGTCAGTGCTTGACCAGTGGCTCAGCAATATGGCTTTCACCAGGAAAATCACCAGTCATCAGGAACGTGTGCTCAGGCCACATGTGACACTGTCTGGCTGCTGCTGACAGATACAAGTCTGTTTTGGGGACAAACATACACACAGGGTTTGTGTGTTCCTGACAGTGCTGTTCATAAAAAAAAAAACCATGTGTAGTTACTAGTAGTTTTATCAAACTTTAACTTTCAGGTATGGAAGGATTCAGGTCAGAAACTTTTGTCAGACAGTGAATTCTCTGCTTTTATCTCCGTTGAGTCCAAGAATGAAATGCATTTTTTAACTTGATTCTTAATATCACTAAGAGCTACATTAACTAAAATTATTACTGACCAACTTGTCACCCAAATTTTGAAATGAAAAGAATTCCCTGCATTTTCTGGCTCACACTGGAAGAAGATGTACTCAGAGAGTGAAAATGAGCAAAAGCAAGGGCTGGCTGGTCACCCAGGATTAGCAAGGAGCCCACATCTCATACTAGAAGGGAACTCAGCATCAGATTTTGCACCTGTTCTGTCCCCCTGTACATCACTTTACCACATAGGATTTTGTAAAGAAATAAGAAAGTAAAATTGCACATAAAGTGATCACAATAAGAGGCAAGAGAGGCAGCATAGGGAATAGATTTCACTTAAGTATTCACAGAGCATGAGCCAGCCTCAAGCCCAGACTGCACCTGGTGCATCGGCAGCAAGGCCAGCCAGGCCACTGGAGACAGTCTGTGCCAAGGGGGACCACAGTGGCACTTTGCACTTGATCCCCTGGCCACCACCACCTCCTGATCCTTGGGCTCACTTTCCACTGACCCAGAGATTGCTGCCACCCATATGCAAGGCCCCCCCTTTTGTGGGGAAAAGGCTCGATTTCCCTGTCACATTGAATCAGCCACCAAGGACACGCAGAAATTGGTCCTCTGGATTCTCAAGTGCTCATTCACTGAATTTATATCCTTATTAACATGACAGCGGTCACCAAGTGCCATCGCAGGTGGTGAAGGTTCAAGAAAGTCATCAGGAAAAGAGACCCCCAAGTTTCTTCCTGCTGATGCTGGTAAAGAGGCAGGACACCACCTGCATCTACACATCCAGGGATCACAGCAGAGTGGGAGAAGATTTCCAGTGCCAGGGTTGGAGGTGTGGGGAGCCTCAAGCTGACCTGCACCCACTCCTAGGGGGTATTTGCCTCCAGCTCAGCTTTGCGTGCAGCTGCTGGCATCGACTCCCTGAGCCCACCCAGCTGTATTGGCCACCTTTGGAAGCCCCTTTACAACGGAGGGTGTGAAAGAGACTGTATCAGACATGACCTGGGACAAAACCCTGGCTATTTCCAAGCTTAATTTCTCACAGCGTAGCTGATTTCCTCCTGATCATGCGCCTTCCCCAAGACGAAGGGGGAGTTTTAATGACAGGACCTGAGCCAGGATGTCCTGCCGGGGAATGGGCAAAGAAAAACAACCTCCCCACATCCATCCAAGCAGTTTCGCTTTATGCATCTGCCAATACACATCACAGGCAGTTTTGAGCATATATTGTTGGCATGTCTGCAGCATTTCTGACCAAACAGCTCTCTCTAGAGCAGCCCTCTAGCATGAGAAAGTCCTTTTGCAACCCAGAGTACTGCTGCAGACAGGATTACGGTGTTTGGGACTGTTATGATACACTCCCATCCAGATGCCGGGAGGTTTCTGTTGCATCGGCCACGCTGAGCAGGAGTTTGTGCATCTTTGTCCTCCGGGTGCAGGAAGCCCACATGAGCTGCGCCACTCTCCAGCGTTACCATATGCGAGCATTTTCTCCCTAAGCGATGACTTAATCCGGCACGCATCCAAACAGGCATGTGACCACCAGTCCTCGTAGCACAGCAACGCCCCATCCCTCGGCTTCACTTCACGCTGGCAGTCTGTAACTCTCAGCCGTGGCATTTACCTTGCAAATAAAAAAGTCCTTTGTGGCCAGCAGCAGGGTGTCACATTTACCGCTGGCATGAGGAAGCGTATAAATACCCATCGCCTTTCAGCGCTAGTGCAGCGTATGAACAGACCACATCTTCTTTCCCAGAAAGATGACGGCCAGTAATTAAAAGAAAACCATTTTCCAAAGTCCTCATCTAAGCAGGGGGAAAAACTGGGGGCTTCACCAGAATGCTTGAGGGGTATCTAGGAGCGACGACTTTGCTGGGTCACTGGATAGAAATAGCAAGGGCAGGTTTTATATTTCTTCCTTGCTTATGAACGTGGAGTCTGGGCACAGTGTGTGCCTGGCTGCAAGAAAGGCAGCTGCAATAAAGGGGGGAAATCCAGAGAAAACACCCTGCAGGAGCCAGCCCTGCAAAGAAGATGCCTGCTTCTTTCCTTAATACAATAGATAACAGTGCTTCTGACTTTCTAGAACCCCAATGCCAGACAGTGGGAACTCCCAGTGCTGTTGGGGCGGTGCTGAGGATCAGCTTTTGCTGTGAAGAGGAACATTTCTAGGCCAGCAATCACACCAGCCACACCAGTGTCTCCCAGTAAGGCAGTAGCCGTGAGGCTCAGCCACACACTATTCAGCTGTTTCACTGGGATACAGTTATCAGGTGTCAAGTACCAAGGCAGCCTTGAACAGTCGCCAAAGACTGCATAAATAACAATTAGTGCCTGAAGTTCTTAATTACCTTGTAGTGCAAAAAGTGTAAATCGATAAACAGCAGCATGTCTCAGAAGTAGCGTGTGGTGTCACCCAGCCAAATAAAAGAAGAAAAATGGGACTTGAAAGTCTATTTATTATCTAAAGTTTCCAGCTGATGCAGGCAAAGTAAACTCACAGCTGCAGTGGTCTCTACCTCTCCTTTTTCATGTGAAAGTGTACAAATGTGCATTCAGTTTTGGATGGGAACTAGGTATTTCTCTAAGGGTAGGTATTAGTGTGGGTGGAAATCCCAGACTGTCATTTTAAGGAAATTCCAGTTGTTTGTCAAATGCTTCTAGATGCCATTAAAGCAATGGAAGTTTCAGCCTGGGGATGTTCATTGTCAAATGTTCACTGTCAAAGGGTTTTGATTCAGGATGCTGAAATTTAATTTCAAGTCTGAAATTTGTTTCCTGTCACAGAACTTTATTCCTTTTTAAAACACTGTACTACTCTCATATTTTAGAGACGTGTAATAGGGAAAACAGGGAATAGATATTTTGTACTATTACAATAATCAGATAATAAGAAAATGTATAAATGTGAGGCTTTGGTGCCACCCCCAATAGAAACCAGGAGCCTTTAAAAGAGACTGGCCCTTTGTCCCTCCAGTCCCCTTTGTAAATGAGGTGACAGCATTTCCCTTCTCAGCACTTTCTAAAAGCAGCACTTGTACTTGAAAACAGCACTTATTTTTAACAATTTAACCTTATTCTCTGCTAGAGCAAAGAGGTGTTAAAACCACCATTAAAATTTTAGAACCCAGCCATTTGCAGCACCCCGGTTCACACACCTCATTTCTTCTGGGGAGCGTGGCCAGCCTGGCTACCCAATGGACCCCAAAATCACCAAGATCCAGCCCAAACCATCACCTGGCTGAGAATACCCTCACTGACACCCGGCCACTCACAACTTCCCCTCAGAGAGATCCTCATGGGGACCAGACTCGGCAATCCCGGATCTGATCCCAGCTGAGCTCCTGAGAGTCTCTCAGCAACTTCTGTGGATCCGCAGCTCTGTCTTCCCCTCGTTTCACAGAGAAAGGGCAGCCCTTCCTGAGCAGCACAGTTCACATCCCCCTTCCACTTGGCAGTGCAAAGTGGTGCCCGAGAAGAGCAGAAACAACTTCAGCCATGGAGACCCGCTAATGACTGCTCTCACCCCCTTAGACCCACCCCACAATCGCACAGTAATTCTCCAACGTGCAGGGCTACAATTGCAGTCACTCTCTGAATACCAAAAAAAATGGTGCCATGGACCAGCAGCATTACCTGTGCCAGAGGACGGGGGTGTGACAGATCCCGGGCTGTCATCTTCTGGTTCCGACACCGTCACTGTCGGTACCACCTCATGGCTTGGCTTCAGGTTGGTCTCTGGCTGAGTTGGGCTCGACTCTTTACTGGAAGCTTCCCCAGCGCTTTCTATCTCAGTGAGTGTGATCTTGACAGGGGATGTAACCACAGAGGCACTGCGCTGATCTCCAGACCTTGTGTCTTCAAGTGAGTTTTGCTCTTTAGCTGCCTTCATGCTCTCCGCAGCCAGCTGCTGAGGTTCAGCAGGGTGGCTGGACCCAGTCGGTATTTCCCGATACTTACTGATAAGGCCTGGGCTCTCATCTTCTGAGTCAGGGTCACTTTTTTCTTCGTATTTTATTTCTTCTGATCTACTTATGTCCATGTATTTATAAGCTTCTACTTTCATGGGATCTGCTAAGGTTTTATCAACTTCAGTAGATTCTGCAGGAGTCATCTCTATTCCTGAATCGGAGCTAAACAAGCCACGGGACTCAAACCCAGTCACATCTTGAACAGGATGCCCCAGCGTGTTAAATCCCTCTGTGCTGCCCGAACAGGGAATGGGGCTGTTCTCCTGCTGATAAATGCCCGTCAAATAGGTGGAGTCCCGTGGGGTGGTGTAGTGGACGTCTGAGATGAGAGAGGTGTAGAAGGAGCTGTCGCCTCCATTGGCAGTGGAGCCATAGTCAAAGAGGTGCGAGGAGGCTGTGACACCTAAAGCAAAGACACAGAAACAATGTGCAGTGAAGAGGTTAAGTGTCTGCATGCATCAATCTTTCTGAAAAGCCATACACACTCCCCACTGATTTTAGATTGGGTTTATGTACCAGGCTTGGTTTTGCTTTGCAAGCTCTTTGGGACTGTCTCCTACTATACCTTTGGGCGACATAGTGGCACATCTGTCAGACAAGGCTTCCAGCTGCTGTTGTATCTTAAAATAGCTGTAACGATCCTGATAGCTGCTAAGAGTTCCTGGCCAATATTTGCCCAGTCTGCGCACAAAAAATCTCTAGTGATGGCAATCCCATAACCTCCCTCACAATATTACTCACCGGCCCACTATCCAATATCCCATAAAATATAAAACTAAATATCTAAGGTTCAATACAAAAACAATCCTGAGCAAAACCTTTTTTTTTAATTTTTTTACCTTTTTTTTTATACAAATAAATGGAGAAGTTTTAACCTAAGGAAACTTTTCACTAAGAAAAAAATTCTGCTGGAAAGAAATTGCAAAGGAAAGTTGGTAGGGAGCTTCAGGTTTCATATTCTCTATTTTAAGAGTAGCCACCCTAAATTTGTGAAGCACCAGGGCAGAAACTAAACACCCTCATTTAGTGATTTCCACATGCCCAGAAAGTCATACCCTGTGTGCATCATCTGCAAAGCACGCTGGCATGAAAGAGGTTAAATCTCTGCCCACGCCCATGCATCACTTTCATCCACTGCCTCTAATTCTCTCTGTCATGCTTTAAGTTCCTGGGGATGACGCTAATTAAATTACAAACAATGGCCACTCTCTATTTGCAGCATTAATATAAAGCACAGCTCAACTGACGGGAACAGAGAGAGGGAGGCGGGAGGTGGGGAGACACAATTTCATAGGGGCTGAGGGAACTGGGATGTGGAGGCACAAAGGGAACATCTGTAGGAGCTGGTGCCTACGGGAGGGCGGGAGCCTGTTAACCATTGTGCGCTGCTGCACGCTGCATCGCAGAGGCCGGCCGGCTTTCTCCAACTCCTCATCACCTTGCAAGGTCTGCAGGGCTTCTGACCTCCTCCACACGTGCCCTGTTCTGGGCTACCACGCACAATGCGAACTTGCCAGGAATATTAAAGGGATGTTGCTGCAGCAACAGCATCCTCGCTTTCTATGTAACTTTACCTTTACCTACTCTAAATTTCACCTTCTGTTTTCCTGCCAGTTCATTCAGGGCTGCAAGATCCTTTCGTAACTCGCTGCAGGCAGCTCTCATCCTCGCTGCTCCAAATGACTCAGTCTCATCAGCAAAAGTACACAAGAACCTAAGCGGAAAACCACAGCGAAACCAAAGCAGAGTAAGGGCTAAGCCGGGCTCATCAGAACCCACATCAGGTCCTACGTGAGGTCATCCAGTGCCTCACAAGGACACCTTCTACCCAAAAAACACTCCAAAATTATCGGTAAGCAAAAAAGAGATAGGCTCTTTTCCTTGCAAATATTTTTCTTGCTGAGCTTACATTTTTGAAAATTATCCATAAACAGGCTTGGATTTTCACAAATGTGTCGGTTAGCTGGAATTATCTGATGCATTGTTTATGCCAACACATCTCAGGTTTGAATTGCTGACTATAGACTATTCATGCCTGTTGCTGCCAGTATCTGCTGTTTGTAATTTACTATTTGTGCTGGCTGAGTGGCTGTCGAAATCGTGGGGTTGCAGGGCTGCTCTTTCATTAGACGACTTCCCAGTGCCTATTAGGCCTGAACCAAAGCTGATCAAACACACTAAAAAAGTCCCATTAACTCCGAGTGGCTTTGGACAAGCTCAAGACGGCTGTGCAAAACCCTCTGCTCTGGGTGCTCGTTAAAAACAGACCATCAGCGAGCAAAAATCTGTTTCTACAAACATCTCACTACCGCTACTAAAGAGGAAGCCAAAACATAGTCAGAAGAGGTTGAAGTCACCGTCAAACCAATATTCATGGATGCTATTTGCAGTTTTCATTTCTGCTTTGTCCACAGCATACGTAAGCCAGATGAACATGCATTTCCAGCACTTAGTGATGCGGATCAATAGAGCAGTGAAAGGGTTTCTAATGCAATTGTGTCAGGTGCTTCACAGCAGGAGTTATAGCAAGCCAGGAGAGCTCACAGGAAAGCCACAGCGATAGAGAGCCTGGGAAAATATCATCCTACTCTTTATGTTATTCATTAGCAAAAAGAAAAAAAAACAACACTGAAATAGTCATCAGCAGAAACATCACATTTGCAAATAGTACAAAACCACCATTGCAGCAGATGTTAATATAAGAGCTGACTTAAAATGGACTCGCTGTCAACTACAAACCTTTTTTTTTTTTCCCTGCAGTGGTTTTGCAAATAAAGAAGAAACCAGAAAATGCATTTCTTGCTGGGTTCAGGAAAAATACGACGAGTTAAAGGGTGTGTGAGCATGTCCATACGCATGTGTGAGTAGAGAGAAGGTTCACATGAGCAGGACAGAGGTATCCCAACTCAAGGCAACCACAGAGACAAAAGCACTGAAGAGAGCTGAAATTGCCTAATTACTAGGATTTAATGCAACGTTCCATTTCAACAAGGAGTGATTTAAAGCCATTGGTAAAACTGCCTCCTATCTGGGAAGTGTGAATCCATCAGCTATTACACTGGCTACTAAAGACATGGAAACCTATAATAGCTGAGCAGATTTTTTCTGAAGAACAGTGTATTCAGAGCCTGGTGATTGACCAGTGCCCTCTCTGACTTTACGGTTTTTTAGTTCAATATCCGTGGGAAGGAGAAGCTTTGAATAGCACTGGTAGCGGATGGCAGTATCAGATCTGAATTTCCCCTTGTTACAAAGGGTTGGGTTTTTTTTTTTTAATCTGGATTTCCCCCAAATGGGCCCAAAAACTTGCCTGCCAATTCAGGTAAAGCAAAGCTATTCAGCGCCTGAGAGCAGTGGTCACGTTTTCTGGTAATATGAGCCCTCGGGAAATAATTTTGCTTCCTGCGACCAGCTAAGAAGTAATGGGTCCGATTCAATCATTTCAGCACAGCTGAGAAGCTCAGCAAGTTACATGAGTTTTCATCAACTGTAAAGAAAAAAAAAATACTGAAAATGACTGTTTTGTTTCCTCAGAATAAGTAAGTGAATGCTGCAGAAATCCTCTCCTGCAGCACTGGATTTAGAGCTATTTAGCAACTGACACAGGAAATAATCTAGAAATCATTGGTTCCATGCAGAGTAACTCTTAAATTAAGAAAGGCAGCTGAAGCCCAATTTGGATCAATGCAAGATGAACTGCTGCAGCATACTGGAAGAGGAAACAAAAAGTTAGCTGAGGATAATAGACAAGAAAAAGAGTTAATTTAAAATAAAACTGGTTGTTGGTTTTTGGTTTGTTTTTTTTTCCCAACTAGAGTATGCTCAGTTTTCTTAAAACTGATCACTTCAGAATATTGTGTTCAATTTTCAGTAAAATAACCAGTTTCCACATTAACCTGCCTTTCTTAATCTTCACGCACAAGTCTGGTGACCTTCAATAGCACAGACAGACTGACACAGAAGGACGTGAAATTTCAGTTCTGCAGAACAGCTGGTAACCCTGCAATGTGAGGTTCAGTATTTACTGTGTGTCAGTGATTCGGTCAAAATTATTAATTTTTCAGAAGAGGAGAGGAGGAACTAATCTTTAATTAGATTATGCTATTTTTACAGCCCGGAGCTGCACTAAGAAGAGGAAGGATCTTTGCTTGCAACTAGAAGAATCAAGGTTTCAGTGACTTTTTCAGACAAAAGCAGAACAGTGCAAGCAAGCCTCTTCCAGCAAATTCCTGTAAGTCTTTTAAACAGTTGGTTCTGACTTTTGCTTTGGATATTGAGCCTCAGGAGTTATTACCCACTACCCCAGTGGTGCAGGGCTGCTAGCTCCCAGGAGCAGGGTCTCCCCAGCTCTCTCCCGTCTCCACGGAGATCACAGCCAAGGCCCACCTTGTCTTGTTTGGGCAGTCCCTGACTTGGGGTAATTTATGGACTAGAGATAACAACAAGCAAAGTCTCATAAATAGGGGAGTTTCTTGTTTGACAGGCCCCCAATTATTCTAGAGGATCTCTCAGGCCACATGTCACTCCCAGTACCTCAGCCATTTAGGTGTCATTCAGAGATCTTTAGGTAAGAGCCCAAAACTGAACACCAAGGGTTTTCCAGCACAGCAACTTTATTCTGATAGGAGACTCCCAAAGGCACTGCAGAGCTCAGAGATACGCAGTGACTCTCTTTCAGAACTCAGACGAAAGCCTGGCTTTTAAAAAGATATCCTACATTATCTTAAAGGCTCAAGGAGGTGGTTGAGTGCTTTGCTAAGTTTTTTATTTTAGCACTACCCTCTCACCTAGAAAGGGTAATTTCATAGCAAGACAGACTATCTAAATCCAAGGAGCCATCATGGCATCCCATCACACCTGACAGTGATACAGGAAAGTCCCAGTGCCCAGACCTTGCTACCACCTAAACATCTGTATCTTGAGATCAGACCACAGCTTGGGGTCCTCTCTGACGATCTGCACAAACCATGTTTCCCCAGCACCACAGCAGCAGCTTATCTTGCAGCCTCTCCTTCATTTTTATCATTCGTCCGTGACCACCAGATGGATGCATCTTCCTGCTTTCTTCCAAATACACAACAAGATTAGCTATTAAATAGTCCTTGTTTTTCCTGTATCAAATTTACAACTTCGTCACAGCCAAAAGCCTGTGCTTAACCTTGGGATATTTTTATTCTTAACGGATGCTTAAAAAGAGGGAAAGAATTTTTGCTATTCTTTTAACTCTGATACATGATATCTCATTGTTTCTTTTTAGTCTCCCGACTCCGTCACTTTCCTTTTTAAAACTCATATTAACATAGTATATGCTCCCATCTGTAGCCATATACATCTTTATACAGATGCTCAGTGTTTTACCACTTTTCTACATCATTTTACAGTACCCAGACAGACCAGCAGTTCCGATTCTATCTCCACATTCAAAGCACACCCTGCCTTCTTAGATCCAGACCAAGCTGTTTCTTACTTTCTGCTTGATTTCAAGTCCAGCTCAAACCTCAGGAAAGCTCCGCAGATTTCTAAACCTCCTTTGCTTCTAACTCCCAGCAGTAGCAAAGGCAATTTACACAGGCGGCAAAGGCATCACTCAGCCCCATGCCAAACCACACAATGCTTCCAAGGAGGTTGGTTAGTCCCAGGGATATTTGAATGTACCACTTGGGAGCTATTCTTTCCACTTTGTGAGACCTTTGTCCGTGAATTTTCTAACCCAAGGCACTTCAATATCAGTGCAAGCCTCAAAAGCGTTTGTGTGTTTGTGCATCGATTCAAGCACAGCTTGAAACCCAAACGGCTGAGATCCCTCTTGCCAGGGGCAAGCATCACCGTGCTGTGGGTAACACCACTTCAATCAGCTCTCAGTCTTCCCTGCATTAGGCTTTCTCGATAGCCACAGCCAGTTGTGAACCCCGAGATGTTCCACCTCCAGATGCTGGGGGCCAGATGCAGAGAGCTGCGAGCTGCTTGCAAGAGAACGGCACCCGGCGTGCAGCCCCGGCAGCCGTGCCGGCTATTCCCAGCTGCCAGGAGATGGTGCTCTTTGTTCTAGCTCAGGATTTACAAACCCATTTCGCAGGTTAGCGACTTCTCTTGCTCCAGAACTTTCATGATCGTGACTGCGGGAAAGATGTAACTCCGCGAGTCACAGCACTGGCAAACACGGATGGCCACGCTCTGAAGGTCGTGTTGGGATTCTTTTGCACAACCGATGCTGTAAGAAAACTGGATGTATGGGAAGAATACACACTCCTCTTATTATTTCCCTCTGGTCCTCTGCACGGGTCCTGAGCAGGTTGGGGAAACTCAGAACACGGCGAAGCCTGTTTCCTGCCGTCTCAGAGCAGCTGACAGCTCTGCGCCTCAGCTCCTGGGGACAGGAGTGAGTCAGTGCCTCAGCTGTGCAAGTTACTCATCCTTCCCTCCCAGATCCCACAGCAGCCAGAGGAAACGCTGCCACACAGAGAGGCAGGTGCCGTCTCCTGCACAGGTAGGAGGGCAAAAGGACAGGGTGGAAAAAAAAACAGATTTAATTCTATTTACCCTCTGCTTACTCCATTTACTTCATTGCAGTGACTTCTGATTCATCCTGCCCATGACAGAAACCAAGTCCCAAATGCAAACAAATTAATGATTTGCTTTGGTGCAGGTAAAACCCCTCTTTCAGGTCAATTTGCAGAGAATGAGAGTTACTACAGCTTCTGGCCCCAGCACCTCAGCTGTCTGTTGTAAGCAGGTTCCAAGGTTCCCCTATTTCAGTTTTCCATGTGCTAAATATATGTGGGGGTCTACTGGGATCCCAGCACCCAAAAAACCTTGGCTGTCATCTCCTGGTGAGCACAGAGTCTTGAGGGGGCACAAAGTGCATTCAGGATCCATCCCCTAGAGGCCCTAGCACTTTTGGAAGCTTCAGTTTGGGGACTGCCTGGCTGAGACATTTGTCCCAGCACCTGGTGTCAGGTCACCACCATGTTACACCAAAGCATGGTTCTTCCATGTGGCTTCCCAAGACCCTGCCTGGGGCTTTCTCCTGTTGCCCCAGCCAGTTTCTAGTTTCTTCCAAAAGCTGGGCAGGCACAGATCACGTCCTGGCTCAGCTGCTGAGTGCTACAGCCCCGTCTGCGAGAGGGATGTGTAGGAAACACTGATGAGCTTTTAATAAGATTAAGATAGATCTACTCTGGGGAACGCAGGATGCACTGCACTGCTGGCACCATCATCCCTGCAGGCTATTAGCAGCAGGTTTTTTTTTTTCTTGTCACAGACTCCACACCACAAGAGCTATTGTCTCCCTACCAGCACGACTCCAAAAAGGTACCAGGCTCCCCCTCTTTACTGCTGCTAAGCAGGCACTGTGGGTGTCGTGGTGCACCCTAGACCAAGCCAAGCATCCCCAGCTCCCGCGGATATCCACAAAGCTCACGGCATCTGCCAGGGGATGCTCAGCAGGTTCCCTAAAGCCAACCAGCCAGTGTGCAAAGTGAACCCATGCTAAATGATTCAGCAGTTCTCACCCCCACAGGCCCTCCAGGCTTTCTGCTTCAATAAATGGTCTCAGAGAGTTCCAATTTGACCTGGCAGTAAAACCCTGTTATAGGGTCTGTGAGAGCCCTTGCCAGTACTCTAGGGCAGCATGAAAAATCATGAACACTGAAAAAGTACAGCAGCAGCAGATGTTCGTAATTGTCAGAAAGGGATACAAATATCACTGAATAAGTTTTAACAAAAATCAGGTTCAGAAAACAAGCACATTTTTGTTCCTGTGATATTATCATTAGGAGTAATATGGCTGATTGGTACAGATCAGCAACAATAAGGTAGTGCCTAAAATGCTATTAAATGCACTTTGCTAAGGATAATTAAATTCTGGTTGTGAGAATAATTCATTCATATTTCACTGCAGTCACATTTCCCCTGGAATAATCAAACGCCATCAAGTCACACAACAAAAACACTCCAAGCACTAAGTGCATTAGCACCTAAATCGTGCTTTCCAACAACTTTAAATGGGGCCCAACTCCCTTTAGAGCATTAGACACCAAAGTATCTCACAAAATCTGGATGTGTTTGGCTAAGTCTCATTTGTCTTAAGTTCTAAAATATCTAAATTCAATTTCAAACATTACATAGGAACTTCAGCTATTCATTGTTTTTATCCCCAGACTGCTACAAAGCAGTCGGTCACTCCGAACTCAGACCACGTTGTCATTCAATAACCCCCGAAGAAACACCCTCTTCCTCTGCTCAGCCCCCATCCCAGGGCCCTGCCACAGCCACCTTCTGCCCATCCTGCCCCACCTTTGCAGGGCCCCAGTTACTTATAAATTCAGCTTCTCACAACTGCTGTAAGGCAATCCACAGCCGTGCAGCTGCAGATTCAGACTCAGCCTGGAAAAGAGAGAAATGCCAACGCCAGCCGCTTTTGATGCTGCAATAAACCCAGGACAGAAATCGTTGCCCTACAGCTTCAGGCTCTTCCACAGAGAGGTAAAAGCCAGCACTGGAGAAAAGCTTTTGCTGAAATAGGAGTCTTTCAGCGAGAATTTAGAAGGACTGCTGTTTTTTCTCTATATCACCTGACTGCAACATCTCATGGAAATCCAGCTATTAAAAAGAAAAAAAAACAAACAAATGAAAAAAAGGAGGGAAGGGTGGCCTTGCATTGGGCCTGGCTCCCCATCCCCCTAAGGCTGAAGCCACTCCAGCAGCATGAATCTACCAGGGAGACAGAGCGACAATTGCAGCGACGTTCAGCTGAAATCACTGAGGGCTCTCGAGAGGAAAATTAATTTTGTGACAATGCCTAACACCTACAGCGATGTGTCAGCCATGGTAATTCATGGAGAAAGCCAGCTGTCAGGCACTGAGGGCTGGGGTAAATCAGGAGTGACTCCAAAGGCACTAGAGTTACACCTGCATAAAACTGTCACCAGGGGAGGAAGTATGAGGCCCTGGGAGGCAACAAATAGAGTCTGAAGACAAGGCATTACTGGCCACAAATCATGATCATATCTAATTCCCAAGGGGTAGCAGGGAAATCTAGGTCAGAGAGGACATGGTGGTGTGAGGCTGATGCAGGAAATGAGATGGAGCTCAGAAATCACCATCAAACTCTCTTTTCACCCAAGGTCTTCCCATCACAAAATGACCTGCATCAGATCAGAGGACCAGCATATGCTGGCTCCTGGTGACTACCTTTACTGACAGCAGTAGAAACTTTAGGAGAAAAGACCCTGTAGAGCATCAAGGAGGAGTGAGGAAAAACGAACAGCACCAGAAAAGAGGTTTTTTTAAAAAAAAGGGAAATTCTGCTTGGGCAGGTGAGGCAGCAGGCTCTGATCCAAGTGCTAATATGGTTTCACAGAATCACAGCATTGTTTCCTTGCATGTTAAATGACTCCTCTCTATTTCTAGAAGGTCGGGTCACCAAGGGTGCATCTGAAAGTCAATCAAAGATTTTGAAAAGTATATTAAAAGTTAAACCTCTCAAAGTAGCACAGAATGTGGGGCAGAGCCACTGCAGTCATAAATCAGCATCAATTTGCTGGCTCCGGCTTCTGCTTAAGGAGGATCGGGCCATATGTGCTATAACTAATGCTATAAATGTCCTTTCTCTCAAGGTCTCTCCTTTATTTATCTGCCACTACATCTCTTCCCTTGTAAAAAACGAGTTTACTCCAAGCAGAGACAAGAAAAATCCTCCCCAGACATCTCACTTCCCTGAAGGACATTTTTAGAGACCTATCTCACCCTTCACTCTACCTGAGTGACGAATCAATAAATGCCACTCCATCTCCTTACTCTGAATACGTGACACCAGAAGTATTTGCCCACCCAGGAGACCAGCGAGCAAGGTCTGTCTTTGAGCAGAGGCATAATTAAAATTTCATGGTACACAGGTTAGTTGAACTGTCCTCTTCCCCACAAGCCCAGGAGAAACTTCTGCTCCTTCCTCACTCGGCAGCTGTCCACCTCTTTTCATTGACAAAGCCTGAAGGCTCATAAGAGTGATGTGGGACCCCCGTGGTGAGCTGGGACCTGGTCAGCTGGTCTTTGGGCACCTCTCACAGACACCTTGGATGTCATCCACAAGCTCCTCACTCCTGGCTACCTCCAAGCTGGGGGGAAAGGAGCAGATCCTCTCGCCTGTATATGTGCACACCATGCAGGCAGCCCCATGGGCAGGACTGCAGACTCACCCACTATTTCTCACAATAAGAAAACCTAGAACATGGGTATCTTTGCCTCTGGCTCTTTTCAGTCCTGCTGCAGCCATCAGGGCTCTGCTTTGGGCAGGCAACTGCTGATCCCCCTTCTCTGGAAGAGAGGAGGAAAGCCAAGGCAGAGGTATGACTTTGCCAGCTCCCCACAGTCAAGAGTTGAGGGCTAAATCAGTCTTCTGCACGTTTAAAGGCAGACACTGCACTACAGAAAGCTTTTGAGGTTGTGGCAGAGCAATGTCAATTCAAACCAACCATTTACTAGAATTATTGAGTGTTATTAAAGCAGGAGGGAGGGAGCAGCTTGACAGCAGCACCAGGACCAACCTCTCTGATGAGTGCTTCTCTCTGCATTCAGCAGCACAGCCTGGCATTTGGCTTCTCAAGTGGGGATAATTACCCAGATCATGATGCCTCATGCAGCTTTCCCAGAGTCTCTGCTGCACAGGAAGGGTCAGCTGCCAGGTAAGTGTGGGAGCAGAGAGCTCTCCCCTCGCTCTCCGCGTCTGCCCTCACATCCATGTGCAGACAGTGCTGCTGGAGCAGTCCTTGTGGAGTGGTTACTGCACATCACTGGCTCACCCGCATCTGCTGGAATATTCCTCTTAAAAACTGCAATGAAAACTTAGCTCTTCCATCACAGGGAGATCTGTTTTCCTCCAAAGAATTTCCCTTCCCTCAGTAAGACATCCAAGACTCCAAACCTGAACATCTCTGACTTGGCTGCCATCTTCGAAGAGGCAGAAAGCATTGAAATAGTTTCCTATTTAGCTCAGGGAGGTTTCAGATCCTAAATACTCAAGGTTTCTAAGAGTAGTTACACAAGTAACACTTGAATGCTATCAGAAGAGGTGCTCCTGCTTGGGGAGGCAGGATAAATACATGATCTCCACAGAAGCTCTCCTGCTTTAAGCTCTAGCATGAGCTGCTTTTGGAGGACAGCTACACAACAGTCAGACTTGTAGCTATGATTGCAAACAAGGACCTTTCCATCCCAGTAGATATACCAGGTAGAGTGATCTATCTCAGAAGAAAGCAGTTTTTAGATCAAGTTCTGGACAGGCCATCTCTGCAGATATTGATGATTCACCTACAGGTTTGCACCAAAATGATGAACATTTCTAAAGAGAAAAAGCAAATACGGCAAGCAGCTTTTCTACTGTGTTTTCAAAGAGATAGAAGGGAACATCCAGAAAACTTCAGAGTAAGTGAAGCAATATGTCCTCTGGGAAAAGCTCACTTTGAGTCTGCTGCAGTGAGTGAGCCAGAGGGCATTTGGAAGAGCAGGACTACCAGGCTAAGACTAAGCATTAGGTTGTGCTTAAAAAATAAATAAAAGTCTAATAGTCTCTTTGGCTGTAAGTTTTGCGTTAAGAAGCAAAGGAAAAATAGCGACTGTAGGAAACTTAACTTTTTCTTTTATTTTTGGCATTCAGTCCTCTCTGGTAATCAACTCATAATGTATGTACAGGAAATCAGCTAAATGGACAAAGTGTTAACAAGGGAATTAAGACACCAAGACATGCTGGAGTGAGTTCTTCACATGCAGTATCAGACACTGGCTAACCATTTGTGGCACTAAAAACCTCAGACAGGGTAGTCTAAAAGCATTGGCGGATGACACTATGCTCAGGGATGTAGCATATTGCCCTTGGGCAGAATCCCAGAGCGCAAGGGGGTATGGAGTGCTACAGAGATTGTGATGAAATACGCAGACAGGACACAAAAAAGGGCAAGAGGCAGCCCAGGGAAAGCCAGCAAAAGCAGAGCTCATGGATTAACCCTGCAATGTAAAACAAAGTTCCCATAGAGGGATGGACAGAACAAGGAGAAGAGACTCCCACTATTTATCTGTAGCTTGTCCTCTGGCACAGAAAAATCGAGTTCCAGGTATTTCCGTGGTTTGTTTTCTTCATTCAGGAGAAGCATGGTAATATGTGCAGAAGCTGCAAAAGACGCTGGTGGAATAAATACTGGAGGGCAGGACAGCTTGAACCAGTCTGGAGGTGGGAATAACAGAGATACATTCATATTATGCAGAAAGGGAAAGGCAGGATCACAGTCTATAAATGTTGTCAAGGTACCAGTATAAGAGAAGGGAGGGAGTTAGTCACAACCTTAGTGGATGGGAGGAAAAAAAGCAATAGCTTGAAGTTAAGATACAAAATCCGGTTACATGTCAACATGTATTTCTTGATGGAGAAGGGCAGAAGAGTGGAAGAGGAAGCACAGGGTCTGTCCATATACCATGTCCCCAACACAGCGCATCTGGATGGGCTTTAGCAGGGAATGAACTCCAGCTCCATTCTAAAAGGAGGCTCCAGACGTCTTCTTCTGGCACCACTGTCAATAGCACAATTTTGCCTCTTGTACATTAGCACTTCATTTGAAGTTTGGCAAGAGAGAAAATTAAAGGGAAGTAATTCTACTTGGGACTGAGCTCTAACAGATTTAATTAATTATTTTTTTTCCCCAGTGAGACACAAAAACAAACCAATAAAAATCATTCTAGGTCAAATCAATTTAATTTGACCTGAAGCTAAATGTCAGATCTGGTTTACAGCAAACTTTGAATATCAAAGGGAAACGCTGTGCGTCAGGGTCCCTCACGGACGCACGCGCAACACGGTGTGTGCAGGGGGACTCTGCGGGTGCCCTTCGTGCTCCCTACCTACCCCAGCCCAGCTGCACCCAACAGGCCGCAGGTCCCTTCAGAGTCAGAGAAGCATCTTTTATCTTCTTCCCTAACTTCTTCCTAAGTCCAACCACTTCAGCATAGCACCCACATGACCGAAGTTCACAGGCAGTTCTAAAGCATGCTCAGACCCATCTTTGCTCCCAGCGTTTTGGACCTGAGCCCATGAAATTCAGTGCATCACAGAGTTGCTATAGTAACACCCTATTGAGTATTATTAGAAATCACTGTCCCAAAATCTAATATTCTGGAAGGAGATGTGCAGCCAGGGTAAGAGCCATCGTTGCACAGCTTTCTGTTCCCCACAGCTCCCAAGAGCAGATGATCCACGCAGTGGATTAACCACGACCTACCTTTCCCCAGCACTATTGGCTGCAGCACCGTGCTATGGAGTCCACAAACAACGTGCGTCCCACTTGCAGCCGGCCCAGCTTGTTCAAAGCAGCTGCCATTTAAAGCCGCTCCTTCACAGCAACTTGCGTACACATTTTCCAGAAGTGAATGAACAAAATATGTTCTAATTCAAATGCAAGCAATGGGTGTTTTTGTTAGCCCAGGCAAACAAGGAAAACCTGAGCCCCTTCCCCCTCCATTGTTCACAAGAATTTAGAATATGACCCTGCAGAGATTAAATGTTGTAGTAAACCTTCCTGAACATTTCCCTTTTACTAAACAGAACCATAATTTTTCCTTCTGATGTTAAATGTTAAAACAATGACCATTTCTTAGGAAACTTAAAATTAAGCTAGCACAGGGCTGAAGATGGACACAGGCAACGAGACAGAAGAAGAACCAGGCTACATCTTGGTCTAAAACAGAAGTCACTACATGCTTCCACTAAACTCTTCCGAGAGGAAAATTAGATTTCAGCAGTTAAATACAATTAATTTGTCAGACAATGGCTTTCCACAATAAATTAGAAATTCAGGGAAGTTTGAAATAGCATTTTACGTCTTCTTACCCAAATGCTACATGGCTTGATTTCTGCCCATGAGGCCAGCAGATGTCCACATTAGCTGTGAGGCTATAACACAGAAAGGGCTTCTCAAGCCCATGCAACTCAAGCCTGATCTGAAATAGCCCAAAGACACTAACCAGTGCTCTTCTACTTTAAAAACTGGAATCAGGGGAGAGAAGGGAAGGTGGACATGAGAGACTGCACCGAGCATTTCAAACGTACTATTTATACCCTCACTGTCTCGACTTCCATTTACCCTGAAGCCATTTAATGCTGTTTCGCAGTGTGAAAGGGCCTTCATGTGGATAAACATTCAGGTCTGTCACTGTAAGGCACTCACAGCATACGGGCAGACTCTTCATTTTTAGTGTTTGCATCCACTTAAATACATCAGATAAAGGCTTAAGGATTTTATGCCAGCTTTTGACCAAGATGACAAGTGTAAACAGTCATTCCAGTGAGATATTTCTGCCTGCACACCCAGGATGCAATGAAACACGCCTCTAGGCTGCCACTCCCTTTCCTAAGCCAAAGGCTGTACTGGCAACCCAGGTTAGGCTCCTGCCTTTGGGGATCGAGAGCCCCCATCTCTTGTCTAGACACATCTCAGGTTATCTCCAGGTGGGACTCACCCGAACTGCAGACTAAGGTGAGACTGGTCTTTGAGGGAGAGAGAAGAAATGGCTTTTCCATCCCAATCACAGGTGGTCACCTTCATCCACACTTCATTCCCCAGACCAGTTTACCCAGCTTCTGCATCCTACAGCTCTCTCTCAAGTCAGCTTTTAAGCCGACACATCAGTTTTGGCCATCTCTGTACCAGGTGGCTAAACTGCACCAGAGATTTTTGACACCTACCTGACCCAGCAGCTACATGGACAGAGCATTCCCAACAGATTTTGGGTTGTGATGATGAGAAAGAAACAGCTGAAGAACAAAAGAAAAAAGATGCAGAGACAAGAGGGAGGGGTATTGGGAGAAAGGAAAAAAAAAAATGGAGTGTGTGGGAGTGGCGTGGAAAGCAGAGGGGGAAAGGGACACTGATGCAGAGAGAGAAATATGCAGAGCACAGTGAGAATTAAATGAGTGATGCAGAAGAATTAAAGTCATGGGAACAAAGGGCAAGAGAAGTAGAGAAGAAAGCAGAAGCTGAAGTACAAAATCAGTGAGAAGAGACAGACGAAATTTTAGAGTGGTAGAACAGACACGCATACCTGTCTGTATGTACAGTCTGAAGGTTACTACATTTGATCTACACTCCTCTCATTCATGTTTATCCATTATACATTTCTGGGATACTATTTTTAACCACGTACAAAAACACACTAGGAGGTTTTCTCGCTTCCATTTTGGAGGAAGGGCCAGGCACTTCCCAGGCACAAGGCAAGTCTCTTTTTAGAATAAATTCAGAAAGACTATCAGAGCAAACCCAACGCCTATGAATAAATAACTGTTCCTGCTGAGGAGGCTGTGGCAAGGAGCTATTTTCAGACACACACTCAGCCCTGAAAACGAGGATGCTTGGGAGCGAACAAGGAGGTGGTGGCCACAAACCCTGCATGGCTTGGGCATTTTACCTGCCTTCCTGTAGGGAAGGAGCTTTTCCAGCCTGAAGCAGCAAAGGGCATGAGGAGCAAGATGTACACAAAGGCAAAGGAACATGCTCAACACGTGAGCTGTTGTGCAGGTCCTGCTGCCTGGACCAAGCAGCAACTTCTTCCTCCACAGCCACCCTGTGCCCTCTGCACCAGCGTGCAGGCCGACAGCCTGCAACAGGTTCAGCAGCACCAGTCTGATGCTATTCTTGTTCCGTGTCAGGTGTGAGGACCTTGGGTGGAGCAGACCCGGTACTGGAGGGAGCAGGGAGGCAGGAGGCTTTGCTCTGCGCCGCTGTGCTGCCATCCTCATCAGCAGGGCTGGGATATTGCTGGCTCCCGTGGATGCAGTGTGAAACACGGGGCAGGGAGGGGATTAGCTTGAGACAGAAATGTGCTGATTTAAGGCTAAGCCTTCCCTCCAGTGTCATCTCTGTGCCTGAATCAGTGAAATAAGCTGTTGTGTCCTGTTCCCTGCACATTACAGCTTCTCTGCCTCTCATGATAAGTATCAGCTGAGGTCGATTTATCCAGCTATAGGAGGAAGAACCCAGAAGTTTGTATAAGCCACTTTGGGTAGGACAACAAGGAAGGCAGGGATTGAGTCTGACCAAAGATTAACTCCAGTTTCTGCCCTTCAGGGCTCCTTGAGGTTGACATAACTTAGCCCTGCCTCAAGGCTGCTCTAACTCCATGTGGTGAAGTAGTTCTGCGTGGAGCAGTAGTACATGGAGATCCCCAAAGCCATTTCCATCTCCCAGCCCAGCACATCCCCTGGGCCACACACAATTTGACCATACTATACTGTACATCCAGCCTGCTTTGAAAGGCATCCGTCCCACTCCCTGGGAGGTGGCTGGGGACAGCCACGAGCTGAGACAGGAACTAAAACAAGGTCTTTCAGAACTCTCTCAATTATCTATTCACCCATCAGTTCCTTTCCTTTGACTGCTTTTACCAATTACCTATAACATGCAACCTTATTCACTTAGAAGTGTATGAATTAGGACATTGATATGTTTTGTAAGTTGGCACTGAAGGCTTCACTTTCCTGAGAGGTAAAAACAAAACACAACTTTCGTCCATCTGCAATCTGATTCTACTTCACTGCCTCTTACAGCAGTTGGGACTAGAGATACATCCTCCCGAGTCCAGACACTAAAAATATCTGTAATGTGCCTCAGACTCTGAGTGCCTGCGCAGTTTATAATCATTAAATTGATGTGAGGCTCCAAAGTCCTTTCACTGCTCTTTGAGAAGATATTCTTGCTTAAAAATTGGTAGGTTCCCCAATTCCGGTCCATTCCCAAATTCTCTGGGATCGGAGACGCAGAGGTTCTGACTGCAGCAGAGATGGCTTTAATGAACTTAGTGGATTGGGCTGTGTCCTGTGGCCAGAGCAGAGTGCCAGAGACGCAGGGAGATATCAGAAGGGCAAGGCTGGGTGGAAATGCAGCAGCCGTGCTGAACTCCAGGGCCGTGTCTCAGCCGCAGAGGCTGTGAAGCTGCAAAAGTGCTGCTTGAGGGTTGGAGGAGCACATTCTCAGTGAATTCAATGGATCGTGTCGATGCAGAAAGTGGAGAATACGCAAGTGTCCAGATGGGATTCAGTCTCTCTTGTGGTATTCCTCTGTCACCCATCCCATGCAAATCCATGCAGAGCATGGGCAACACAGAGACAAAACCCTCATGGGTTTCAGATGTGGGAGAAGTCTCTGCTGCTGGTTTTCAAACATAACCTGCATTCATATCACAGCTAAAGAAGGAGCCTGGATCTCTCAGATCTGAGGCTTGCTGCCAGTGTTGGAAATGGCTGAAGGTCCCTTCTGCTCACCAGCACTTCAGGCCTCACAAAGAAACCTATTTCTTACCTCTGCTTGGCAGGAGCCCAGAGTTACCCATGCTGCTGGAAGGGAATGGCAGCCCGTTCAAAGGGGATAATGGAAGCAGGGTAAATGTCTCCCAGACGTGGAAGGAGGTGGTGCTTGCACACCACAAGGTGATATACTGTAAGCTCCTCCCCTCTCTGGCCCTACAAGAACTTGTATCTCCACAATCTTGCACTTTTTGGGGTCAAGTGACACAAGGCCATCCTATTCGCCCCCAGCTACAGCATCTTTAAACCAAGAACTCAGAATTTTGGAGCCAATCTGTTCAGTCACATGGCAGCCTGCTGCTTTCCAACAGGTTCTGAGGATGCTTCATGGGAATGGGAGCCAGTTTTCAACAAAATGTAAAGCTCCAAGTGGGGACCTTTTGGATCACTAAGTAGAGCCATCCCCTTCCCCAATAGTGAACACTACCACAGGGCCTCTTTCAGGACATTAATCTGTCTTAAAAAGCAATTTGACTCTTTGCACCCATTAGAAAACTGGTCCATGACATGACAGCTCTGGTGTTTAGCAGCCTCTCAAATTTCCAGCCTAAATTTATTTATCACCAACCTAGACCCATTAGTAGTTCTGTCAGCATTAGCTTTTGCCCCTTGAAAATATTTACAGGAAGCAATCATTCCCTTGGAGCTTTCATTTTGCTAGACTGAACAAATAACGGTCTCTAGCCTCCTAGGAAAAGGTCTCCTACATCTCATGGAGAGTCTAGGATGCTCTGGGAAGGAAACAAAGCTGGTGAAGGGTCTAGAGCACATCTTATGAGGAGCAGCGGAGAGAACCGGGGTTGTTTAGCCTGGAGAAAAGAAGGCTGAGTGGAAACCCTGTTGCTCCCTAAAAATACCTCATGGAAGGTTGTAGAGAGGTGGAGATCAGGCTGTTCAACCAAGTAACAAGTGACAGGACAAGAGGAAATGGGCTCACGTTTCACCAAGGGAAGTTTAGATTAGGTATTAGGAATATTTTCTTTACTGAAAGGGTTATTGGGCATTGGAGCTGGTTGCCCAGGTGGTGGATTCCCCACCCCATGAGGTATTTCAGAGTGCAGACATAGTGCTTAGGGATATGGTTTAGTCGAGGACTTGTCAGTGTTAAGTAAATGACTGGACTCTGTGATCTTAAAGATCTTTTCCTACATGGACAATTCTGTGATTCTATTTCTTTTATTTTATATGTTAAAATGTTCATTACTGCCATGTACTCTTTAATGATGTTTCTACGTGCATAAATGCATTTTAACACAGTGCAGACATCTCACACCATTATTTTGTTTGTCTCGAATAACATGAAAATGCACTGATAGCAATACGTTAGTTTCTGAAGCATATAATTTCTTACAGCGTAAGAAGAAAAAAATTATAAAGATCAGAAATTATGTAGAAATTGGAAGCATACAACACTGTCAGGGCCCAGCAAAGTTATCACCTGGCAAGCATGGTCACACAGTAAATACCATACAAAGAATCAAAACCTCCAAAGGACATCCTCATGTACGCACACATATGTGCACACACACCTACATGCACGTCTCAGCCTCTAAAATTTCTGGAATCATAATTCTAGATGACCATCACACTCAGTGCCCCGGCCCAGTCCGTGCATCGTTACACTTGGAGAGCTCTGTGCAAGTCAGCATGTTCAACTGAATTTTAGTCAGAGCATCCTGGTCCATCTGTTCGAGATTAAGACCACAATGGGACAGAGCATTAATAAATGATCTGCAGTTCCTACCCTCCTCCACTTTGCAACAATTGAGGGGGGGGGAAATATTCCCAACACCCAAATGCACTTTTCAGCAACACATAATGATTTGGTTCAGCATTAAGCACACAAGGAAAAAAGTTTAGTGCAGTATCTGAGCACCATACTATCTCATGGGGCTATTGTTCCAGCATGAAGAATTATATATAGCTGAGTCTTTTTATTAGATTAATTCAATTCTTCAGCTGCTCAGACTGCTCCTGTATATCCTCTCTAAATTAAATTTGGTTTTCTATACCTGCAGCTATGGTTATCCTGGGTATTTTCCTGTGTACTCCACTGTGAAAATCCTGACTAAGTTCATTTGTCATAAAACAAACATGATGCCATGAATGATAAATAAGCAAAGCGTACTGCAGAGACTGGCAAGGCAGCTCAGCTTTCTCAGTGCTTGGGGGGGAGGGTTTCTGTTGCTCATGTCTGAGATTAGAAAGTTTCCTAATGAAGAAATCAGCCTAACAAATGATGTCATTTCTGGCAAAGCCACAAGCCTAATTTGCTGGGAAGAGCCCAGCGACCCCAGCCTCACCTCCCCAGGCATGTGGACGAGAAGCCGCCTTTCCTAGCTCACGAGCAAGAAGGACGCAGCGTGGAGGCTGCAGTGGGGGCTGCCTGCCCGGCCCCTGCCCCTCACACCGGGCTGCACACACCCACCCCCTGCAGTGTTTAGAGAGCAACGGTCACCCCAAGGGGACATCACCTGCTGCCACCTGCACGGCATGTCTGGAGATCCAGGGAGCCCATCCACTGCTGCACTAGGGCTGTGGACACTCCCCCACCCCAGCTCCCTTCCATCCCATTTGCACCAGAGGGCAAAGGGGCTCAGTGTAACACTCACAGCCAAACTGTTTTAAATACATCTCAGGATAAACTATTGGACAGTGTTTCACCAGCACCCATAACAAAATCCCCAGCCCATCTCCAGCTCCAAGCCAACAGCAGCTGACTGAGGTCTCCCACCACACCACACGGTACCACAGCCAACAAGCTGTGGGCTGTGTTTCTTGCCAGCTTTCATGTCCCAGACTTGAGGAGGTGCTAAAGCAGCCTGGCCCACCTCCAGGAGAGTCACTTCAGCACCCTGATGAGATCCTGGGTGTGAGCAATTGGAAATCAGCCCCTCAGCTCTGCAGGGCACCTAAGCTGTGGGCTTACTTGCAAGCTCCTTGTCCCACTACCCTCATCTTCTGCATGCTGCTTATTTTATCACCATCCCTAGATTTCAGCTCTTCAAACCATGGAATTGAAGCCCATTTTCCCCATCAAGGTTAACTCAGGACAGATCAAATGTTAAGTTTAAACCCCAAGAATCCTTTGGTGTTTTGTGGCACCCCTGCCTGGAAGATGAGGTGGACATGAACTGCAGTCCTCAGCCTGTGTTGCCCTGTTTTTGCCGGAGTTTGCCCTTTGTGCTGGAATTTCCACCTCTGTAGACTTGATCTACATCAGCTTACTTCTGCAGAGCCCACAAGTTCTTACTCAGGCACATTTAACATAAAATTGCCTGTTTAACAAAATACAGAAGTAGCCAGAATACAAATTCATGTTTTTCTAAGCCACAGCAAATACAAAGAGCTGTGACTCGTGAGCTAAACAGAGGTCTTTACTATCTATAAATAACTCCTACTCAGGCTTTTTCTTCTCCAGTTCCCAGCCTGCTCAAAGAACTTTCATGCTTTCAGGTTCTCAGCCCTCTGGCTATTTCTTCATCCAGCAGGCCTCAAAAAACCATATTTTTTTTTTTTCCATTTTCACTGTCCTCTTGCTCCAGAAATCACCAGGCCCATTGACATAATGTTTTCCACTAACCTCATACTTCAAGGCATCCATGGGTCGTTCTGCTCATCACCACCTCTGGTGCTGAGACATCCTAAAGAAAAAGCTGCATAAGCAGCCAGCTAAATACAGACCTACTAAATGTAGTAGCTGCAAACTGGCCAAGCACAGTAACACAGCCATCACGACATGAGCCCACAAGAACTGCCTCCAGACCAAAGGCAGCTGCTCTCTCCACAGGATTAAGGACAAGACTTAGAAAAGGATTGCCTGCAAAAATTCAGAACAAGTTTGTGACCTCCCCATGGGTTGCCAGAGCACGCCCTCCATTCAACTGTATGCTAATCTTGCTTCATTTACCTTATTTAAAAGAATCACCACCATGTTTGCTTTATTCTTCAGTCCTTTCTGTTTTCATGTTCCAGAGTGTGTTCAAATTCAACATTCCCTGTTCCTAAAAAAATCTCTTTGACCAATTCTCTTCCTAAGCCTTTCAGCTTAAAAAGTTTCAGTCAGTAGTTTTTCAATATCTTCCCATTAATGAACTATTTTCTCATCCATCCATAATGAAAGCTAGATGCAAATACATCCTGCTTCCCTGTCCAAAAGCATCATTTCTAGGGCCCATCAGACATGCTCTTTCTTGCCTTTAAAATACACTGATAGACAAGGTTGTCCTCTCTTTCTCTGAGCTCAGAGCCAACTGCTCTACCTACATGTTGTCTGCTGTGCTCTGAAAAGTTTTAAATAAAGAACCAGTCACAGTATCGTCTCATCTGTACTGTCCTCCATAGCAGCTGCCTCCATGGTCTCTGCTTGCAGTGCGGACAGGCTGAGGATGTATTTTGGGCAGAGCTACCTAAGCAGTGGGTCTCTACCCTAAGAAGGGAGATCCTGTAGGCTTGAGACCATTCCCCTGCCCCAGATACCTGAACTGCTCGTCACACCCAGCTGCATGGTTGCAGCAAACCAAGAGCCAAGGTCTGCTGTGAACTGTATTTTTACCTATAGTGAGTTTTAGGAAGGAGAACCCAGTTTTGCAGGTATTTGCATATTTGAGACCTAACTGAAAATTCATTGAAGCCAATCTGAACTGCTCTCACTCTAGCTAAAGTTTACAGTCAGGTCACCTCCCTTCCCTGTAGGAACAAAACATGGCAGGACTTAATAAGTTTCTATAGGAGTTATCCCAGAAATTGTACAATGACACATTCTAGCTACAAGACCCTTTGGGATGATCCAGCCAGCACGCAGACAGGAAGCCTGTACTCAGCACTGGGAATTTTCAATAGACATTATTAATCAAGGAGAGGAATTGCTGCTTGCAAGCACAGACATACTGCTCTTAATTCAGTCGCACGAAGACTCACACTGAATCGATACCGTGTTTCTAAGTGCAAGATGGGAGCTCCCCAACCAGCCAGTAATGGAGTTTGTCAGAACAATTAAAGTAGAAAATGCAATTCTACGTGTCGCCAAGTCACTGGCAACACTAGCAAGAAAGTCAGTTAAAAAAAAAAAAAAGACCAAAAAAACCCACTAATAGCCTGCTGTTCAGTGAAAGAAACACAAACAATGCACTCTACTAGACTGCGCACAAACTGCTCAAGTGCTACACAGTAAAGAACTGCCAACACATTTGTGGGAAGTAGCAGCTCTCTGAGGCAGTGCTGCAGGTTTGTATCCCCTTTTTCTAAGTTATGGAGCACTCCAGGAGTGGCAGAGCAGGGACAGTCTCCAACTTGTTTCCTCACCAGCCATCTGGGCAGAGGATCCTTGCTGGAGAGTGTGACGCTGTGCAGGGACACTCTGTTACTCTTCCCACTCTACAGGTGGAGAGGCATGAGACTGAAAATTTAAATGACACACCCAAAGCCACACAGGGACATCAAGGAAGTGAATGGCCATCTCAAGTCACTGCCCACCCCACAGAATGAGTGCCTTCCACGGGTCCCTTCTCTCGTGTGCAAAAGTCGTTGCCCTCAGCAGGATGAATCCTGCCACCCACAGAGCAAACATTGTCGGGGATTTGCATTTACCTGTTGCAGCACCACGCCCAGAACACATCCAAAACCTTCATAAAGGCATGTTTTAAAATCTAAAAATCTCTTTTAGGGCATTGCTCTCGCATTTAGACAAAGAGGCGGCATTGGGGAAGGGTTTATTGAGCTTGGGCAAAGAGTACTTATAATAAATTTTTACCTCAAAAAAGGAAAGCTCCATATCATAGCTTAAAAGTGGAGATGAATGGGTTCATGCAGACATCCAAGGCAGCAAGCTCCTCACTGTAGCATAGACTCTGTAACTCAGTAACCTGACTTATGATGGCGAATAATAATATCTAGCTCTTACACAGTCCTTTTCATCAGTAGATCTAAGAAAACTTTCTAAATGTTGGTTGTGTCAGTGTTTGTAACTGCCAGGAGAATAGCAAGAGAGCAGTGAGAGAGATTTCTGAAGATAGCTTTGGAGCACCAGGTTTTGATCAGTATCGTCCTACAATGGGAAACCTGATTCAAAGGCTCCTAAAATTCAGTAGAGCCATTATGCAAACTTCAAGGGGCTTCAGCGCAGAACACCGGGGATTACTGTAACTTTTGCTACAACTGCTTTTACAACAATAAAACCACGTGATGGTAGTGGGCTTTATTTGCCTCATGTACCCTCACATATCTAAGCTTAAAATGATCTTTTGTTGGCTGTTCCCAATGGCACATCTGCAGCACTGCTCTAGATGTCGTATGTCCAGCTGTAAGTGATACCAAGGATCCTGCATCAGACTAAAGAGACTTTCAAAGACCAACTTAGAAAATGCCTTCCCTAAGGTTCAGAGTTTCTCAGTATTTTGTGCAGTGCATTCTTCAAGCCTTTAAAATAATGCCACCTGATGTGAGGTTACATTTCCTGAACTAACACCAAGAAGGACAGGATCACTGAAAGCACCATCAGTCCAACTCAGATGTGACACCTCAATATCCATGCACCAACAGACCTCAACAAATAATTCAGATGAATCATGATGCCATTAAGTGGTTCATTTGGAGGTTTTGCTGTGTTTTTTTTTTTATATAAAGGCAGCCTTGCTACAATATCACGCATTTGTGTAAAATACATTCCTGCCAGAGAAGAACAAGTACACTCTTCAGATGCAGCAGGTCACCTGTTTACATTTTCCTTTAAATTGCATTTGCAGACCAAGGAAAAGAAGGTAATTTTCAGGATGTCATAAGCAAGCAGGCTGTGAGCAGCACAATAATTTTAGAATGGAGGAATATGCATCTACTGCTAAAATTGCTTCTCTTTTGCAAGGAAAAATTGAACCAAAAGTGCCCTTAAATTACTGAGTGGTACTTGCCCACAAAACTGGCAGAGGAGACTGAGCCATCTCCAGTCAGCACAAACACAACTACCAGCAATTCTTGTCAAAAAGTGTCACACGAAATGCCCTGATGCCCTGCAAAGAAGGGGTGATGATTTACCAGGATGCACATCCTTACAGATGAAAAAAGCTCCAAACTATACATTGCACTGCTCATTGCTTTTGCTAAACCATACCCTACAAAGGTTCAATTTTCATGTCAATGGAACAACTACAGTGTTCAGCATAAGATCAGACACACACCAGGAAAAAAAAAAAAAGCAAGCAGGACTCTGTAACCAGCCAGCCAGACCATGCAACTGGAAGTAGAGAGACACAGGCTCCACTGTCTGCTCCAAAAATCACTTTATACATCTTTAATAGCTTATAAATAAACCAGCATATGAACAGGGACTGAAATTGAGGTCCTTTGCCTTGGAGGTCTGCCTGAAGCACTTTTCATCTCTGATTGGCTGCACACAGGCTCAGGCACTTAACCCACCACCGTGCGGGCTGTACCCAGCTCCCCTGAACTCAAGGGTAAGGGGCTGATCTCCTGGGCAAAGGGAGATTCCCAGTCCATCCCTTTTCCTGCTTTAGCAACTATTGCAGTTTCCCACCCTCTGTGCAGATGGCCTGAGTGCCAAAATCTGACGTGAATCTTCTAGCCAGCAAGTTCAGCACCTCCAGACAAACTGTTGTTGTGCTGACCCAGTTAGAGATGCCAGTGAGCCCCAAAGGAAGAAGTGGCTGAGAAGCACAAGGGTGGGACCACATCTCTGGTCCAAAACGGCTTTGCTCCCCATCACGATTTTATTAAGATCTTACTCGTCCAACTTTAAAGACAGGGCAATGAATTAAGTGCTTTTACTAGCCCAATGCCAAGGATAAATTAATGATGTATATTAAGAATATACAGCTTTATTACTGAAGTCAAGGCCATTTTCTGATGCATAAAACGGCAAGCTAATTTCTAAATCAATATAAAATTCACTCCCCAGTACTACCACATTTAGTGAAACTTTTATGCTTAGTCTTAAATATTACATGAAAGCGGATGGAAAACTGTCCTCCTCCTTCTTGGACCTCTCCAGAGAAGAAAAACATAAGAATCACTGAGCACAGTAAAAAACCATTCTGAGCAGCGAGTGTTACCTGGTAACACATAAAAAGCACCCCGTGGACAGACATAGGGTTACCTTCTTTAACTCGCCACCACCTCCACGCAGCACGGGACAATGCCAATGCCAATATCAGCTGCCCAACCTTCAAATCCTCTCTAGCCTCCACCCTCCTTATTCACCAGGACAAGCTCACTAAAAACAGTACGATTCTTCCCCACTATTTTGAGTACATTGGCTTAAACCCAGGAAGACTGCTTTGTCCATCAGTGCAGGCAGAGGAAGAGTCCAGATATTCAGATGAACTAGGAGAAAAGGGGACATTTTTGACCTCTGAACCTGGTGCTGGAGCAGCATTCTCATGCTACAGTTTCTCGCAATCAGGACTGGCCCATTGACTATCCAGCTCTTGTTAGGCAAAGAGTCATTTAACCAAATGAGAAGCACTTCAGAGAAAACCCACCCTAAACCATGGAACGCCTTATACTTGACTCATCTCTGGTTAAAAAGTTTCTGTTGGGTTTTTTGTTGTTGTTTTGGTTTTCTTAACTGGTTGTATCCATGAACACAAGCACCATGCCACGCAGCAGAGTAGCACATGTGAAGCTAAGACCCTGAAGCCAGAGCAGGGGCAGGAAAGCACCCAGGGATGTCTGAGGCTAGAAAACCTTCTGGGATATGGCAAATGCACATGTAAGGTGCAGCCAGACCCCTGGATTCCCATCTGGAACAAGTTCTGACCCACATTCCTTCTTACACTGGGATTTAGCTAAACCTGTACTCATCAACCCACCAAAAAAACAACACGTGGAAAGATAACAAAACAGTCAGGATGATAATGATTCAATGTTTGAGCTGGACAGCTGTGGGCAAAGAGACCCTCACAGGTATGAACACAAGATCCGTAATGTTAAGAGAAGTGTCTCTACGTGCTCCTGTTCCCACATCTCTGCTTCCACCCAGCTGAAATTCATCCTACTGGGTCCCACAAGCACTTGATAAGAGCAGTGCTGATTTGCTCAGCACAAGTTTTCACTCACAGCAACCTTTACTGAGCACATGCCTGAACATGGCTGTGCAACACCACCATTAAACAACTGCTTATAGTTACACCAATCAGGAGGACTTGAGCAGTTCCAGCTTTAAGTATGAACTGCACACCGACCCTTGTAACGTGATAAAGGGTAATGTGACTGGACTGCAGGTATTCGTCACCTCCTGCAATGAACTGGGAGCTCACTTCAGTCTCCTCTTCGCACAACATTGTGGAAAAGGAAATCGCACACATGCAGTTTGGCTTGAAACAATATTTACTACCCACAAACATAGGCATCTGGTGATGTACAGACATCACTGCTCTGTTGGGCTCTGCCAGCTTCAACAGAGAGGCAGAGTCACAAAGAGCACTTAAACCATCTAAAGGTTTAAACCATTCTTTTTTACTGCTCTGCACTAAGCAAATGGAATTTTTCTTGTAATTAAGACAAAATAATCTCTAACACCTGCTCCCCCCCCCAAACTTAAGTAAGTCTGAGAAGAACATAAAGGGAAAAGAATATTTTCTTTACTTAATACAAATACAATAATTTGCTTTTTCACTCTCCATTGTATGCAAATAGATCTTATTCATTAACTTAAACCAGAATGCCAACTTTTAAAATACTAAAGTCAGGTGAGAGAAGCGCTATCCCTAAGAGTGCAATATTCTGAGTTATAAGCATATGTAGAACTTGCAGTTACAGGCTGCCTAGAAACATCCAGTGTTTCCTCTTATAACATGAAACCATTGCTCCTAGCCATATCCCCAGCTGGTAGCAGGCAACAGAGCAGAGTCTTAAAATAGATATGGATGTAGGACACACTCTATTTCCCAAGGCAAACTGTGGGCAAAATACCATGACCGGTTTAAAAAAAAAATAATAAAAAAAAAGCATACACAGTAAACTCACAGGAAAGAACAGGTTAGATGCAACAGTGATAACGCAGTGCAAGCACTGTTCAAGTTCTGTATTAAGTAAGAGAGCAACACCAGTACAAGGGCACACTCACACATCTACCCAGTGCACAGAGGTGAGGCCACACCAGGCAACTCGTAAGAAAAACTTCCTTACTGCTCCTCCACATAAAACCTCAGCTCTGGGCTCTTTGCAAGCTCAGAAGCAGCTGAGGAAGGCACTCCCATTTGGGTGCTAATTAGATAAAGTTGAGCTAATTAGCAAAAGCTGGTGTTCAAGTTAAAGGGGAGCCCAGAGGGTTGTAGAGGAGGAAACTGGCATATGTGTGGGTAGATGAGCCTTGTTGTCCGCTGAACAGTTACACCCTTTCTGTGTATGTTTATATCACTTGCATTAGCCCACTGGAGCAGCTATTTCCAGTGAAAGCACAGAAGTGGAAGTGGGTAGGAAACAGGATTGAGGAATTCCCTTGGCTATGGCTTCTGCAGCGGCAGCTCATGTGGCTGCGCAGACACAGGTACCAGCCTGGGCACCCAAAGGAGCCACTGGCTCTGCCCACACAGCTCTGCAGAGGTGGGCAGCCCTGCAAAGCCAAGCAGGGAGCTGGGCTGGAGGTGTCCCAGCTGCTGTAGAAGGAGGACCAGAGAGCCCTGTCCAAGCAAAGGTCCCTCTGCTCACAGCACTGTGAACCCAAACCACAGCTTCTGTGGTTGGTGAGTACAAAACTGCACGGGAAAACCTTGGTGCTAAAGTCTTCTGCAGGCTCAGCCCCTCTGCATTGAGACAGGGCACCTAAAGCTTCCAGAGTGCATTTGAGTTCAAACAAGAGCTTTTGTTGAGTTTCCTTTACCATGGTTTTCTGTGCAACAGGTACAAACAATGCATTTTCCAGGATGGCTTCAACACCACACACACACCTCACCGTGCACAGAAAGCCATCAAGCAGATAGCTATGCCACCTGCATCCCGGACACAGCGCAGTCACATCAAATAACATGGGGAAAAGTTGGATATCTGGGAAAATAATGAAGCACAATATGTTTCATTCCAGTGAAATAAATCATACATGTATGATGCACCATGCCTTGTGAGGTACATCTTATTAAAAACAAACAAACAAAGAAAAAGCCCCCAAAAAACCCACAAAATAATTGTATATATGTTACTGAAAATCAAGGATGGGGCTTTTTGCAGAAGCATCATGTGGGAGGCCCCAGCAGAAATGTCTAGCAAGCCCTGCAGGTTGGCCAATAATTGTACAAGTCCTCTGTACATTATCTTGATTCATTTTATTCAAATATTACACTGCCAGTCTGCAGTAACGCCAGAATGGTAATATCTAGGGAAGCCAATCTGACTAAATAGCATGCTGCTCTAATGAGCAATTTTTCTGTATTCACCAGCAGTAAGGCTCTGTTGTTGAAATGTATTCTCCGTAATTAGCACCCACTCATCATGCTGCTGTGAAGCTGGTGTCTGAAGGCAAAAATAAGGGAAGCCCTTAAAGTTGGAAGTGTTCCTTCAGTGGTATCTGTATTAGGGATAGAGATGCTCTAGAGTCCTTTTTAGCGCAGAGAAAAGAGAGGGACAGAGAAAGAAGTGACGATACCTTCCAAAGAATAAGGAACATCTCAATGAAGTATATACTGGGCTGAAAAAAATGCAGGTATGTTTTGGAAGATGTATCTGGAGATCCCTATAACATCAGGGCACATCCTCAGTTTCCAGCTGACATCTAGGTTTCCCCTCAGAGCCACGGAGGAGTGATTTTCCCTCTCTTTGTGATAAGGGTTTTGGTGGAAGACACTAGTAAATAAACAAGACCCTGTACTGCACAGTTCACCTGCAGATCTCAAAGCAGTCAAAGGTTTTACAAACTTGTTAGGCAACAGCAGCTTTAAAAGGCTCTGGCTGACCCAGCTGGAGCATGTTGTTATATGGCTCATAAGCTGGTGTTAACAACCTGGATGGCTTGATCTGAGGCGCTGAATGAAGCAGATCTCACACTCCTCAGCTGTGAGCAACTTTGAAACCACGCTGGGGGTTACAGAAGTGCTTTGTCTGAGACACGCAGTGAGCGAAAAGCAGTTTGAGAAAGTACCTGAATTGCTTTGGTTGGGTGGGAGAGGCTCTGCATAACCTGCTGGCACTAGCACCAGTGTTTTCCTTGCTAACCCCATGTTAGCTTCTCTCATCGTCCCTACCTGTGGTCACTGAATAAAGATACAGAAAATGAAAACTAAAAATGATGTCACAGATGTTTCTGATTTTTGAAAAAAAAAGTTTTTGAGGCTTTTAGAACGGCAGCGACAACAAAATAGAGCGTATTTGTGGATGAAATATTCAACAGTTTAGCCATCCTTTCCCTCAAATCAATCCCTGACTAATCAACTGCTAAAAAACTTAGGCTGAGGGAAATTATTACACAATCAAATGTGGTAAGCCTCAATACCACTTTAAAAAGGTGAGAAAAAAGGGATCTGAAATGCTTTTTTAGTTTGCAAATTTTAGCTGTGAAACTTCCATGCTCTGTAACTGTTAGGTGGAAATAGTAAGTTTTGCAGTCATTTCAGGCATCGAAGAAGCTGCTCCTCCTGGTAAGTGCAGAAGGCAGCACAGGTTTGTGTAGCTTGTACCGGCCTAGAGCCCTGTCCTTGCTACTTGTCATCCCCAGATTATAGAATCATAGAATCATTTAGGCTAGAAAAGATCTTGAAGTTCATCAAGTCCAACCATTAACCTAGCAATGCCAAGGTCACACTCCTTCCTGTGGGGCCTGGAATGCTACATGAGTGGGAGTGCTGATGCTCTAGCCCAGGGAAACAGAGCCAATTTCTGCTGTGTGGGCCAGTTCAAAGAAAACTTAGGGGGGTAGATGGAGCCCTGACTCTGGCATTTCATACGCACTGGCAAAAGCTTTCATACTTTAAGGCATGAATACATTAGTCTGTACTAAGAATGAGTGTGTCGCTAAGGTGCAGCACGCATCAGGGAGGGTCTGCAGGAGAGGGCCGTTCACAGCAGGTTAACTCGCTCTGCTTTGGCTCAGCATGTGATGACAGGATTTAGTGAAGGAGATCACTACACCTGCTGAAGTATTTGGCTGTCAGCAACTCCATCCACAAGTGATGCATTGAAAACATCCGGTCCCCATTTTCAGTAGTTTTGGAACTTCTGCTGTTATAAACATTCACCCAAAGCCATGCTACTTCCAACAGCATTCCCGTCCGAAAACTAGCAATCCAGTGACAGATCAGACGTGAATTCTCTGCCCAGCTCCAGGGGCACATTTTGGTTAGTTGTGAGCTTATGGAAACCATGTGTACCAGCTGACAGCTGATACAGCAGGACACGCTAAATCCAACCGCTATTTAGTCCTTGATCTTCAACATGCATGAGAGCAGCTGAGTCACTGCCTGTGCAGGATGGAAAACAGCAGCCTTTGGTAGTGACAATAAATGTTTTCCAAATAAAAATTCACTGCATTACAGGTCAATCTAACTCGCCTTAATAAAGATCCTTACTTAATAAAGTACTGGACATTGTAATCCTCCTGGTGTCCTCCTAAAAGAACTCCTCTCCTGCAGGTCAAGGTTGTAAAGTAACCAAAAGGGTGAAAGATCATCAAAAATCACATCACCTTCTTGTGTCCCCTTCCTGCTCATCTCTAAAAAAAAAAGACAGAAAAAATACTAAGCTCCAACAGATGATTTCCATCTTGTAAGGAGAGAGAGAGCAGATGGAGGGTGCAGGTCAGGCAGGAGACAAGCTAGCGGCATGACAAACCCTGTGGCCAGTGCTGAGACGTGTGGGGCCCAGGGCCAGAGAAGCAATGCAGGAGGGGTGAGACATGCCCCTCCGACACTGCTGTGATAGGTTGTTAAAAAGCCTTTTCCCATGCAATGACTGGATCATATACAACCCTAACAGCTTCACAGAGCTTTCACTGCTGGCTCTATGTGGTTGTACGTAGCAAACAATGTAGTAATAGGACGATATTTTTCCCTCTCTCTCCCTTTCTGCATTTGTCTCACGTGATCTGATGTGGCCTGATCTTCTCCTTCCTCGTGTCTCTCATTTAGCAGACATTATGCTGGTACATTCATAAACATGTATTTATAACTCTATTCAAATATAAATCAGACTATGCATAGCCTGTTGGGTTTTTTTTTTCATAACGCTGATGCTTTTACTATTTTGCTAGATCTTCCACTGTTTTGTGATAACTCCAGACCTCCATGAAGACACACACCAGTGAGGCTAAGGAAGATACCATTCACAGAATCACAGAATGCCAGGGGTTGAAAGGGACCTACACATTTCTCCCAGAGGATTAGGAAAAGCCTACTGATTGCTAAAAGCCCCTCTCTTGTTGCTATATCAAAGCAGGGGAAAGAGAGGCCACTATTGAGTGTGCTTCCAATAACCATCTGGACCAGGTTAGGGTCCTGATTTGAGAAACCATGGAGGAAAAAAAAAAGGGTTCTCCTCAGGAATGTAACAAAACTGCTCACTCTCTGCCTTAGCTGAACTTGAGGACCTGGTCCTTTCTCCTGGTCAGCAGGAACTTTGTGCCCTGAAGGTGTAAATCCTCATTGTGAATTCTCAAGATGCTGGAGACCAGCTCGTAGCAAACAGAAGGAGACAGGAGGAAGCACTTATGCCTGAGAGTATGTCTGTTTTCCCTACCAACATTAGCTGGTCCATTAGAAGTTGGTATCTCTCCATATCAGCTCTGCCTCATGTATCCTCAGGCTGTAACGGCTGCAATACTGTTAGGACTCTGACAAACAGCTCTGACGGCCAAGTTTGAGGTGCTAATCATGGCATTAAGATTGGGCTGAAGGGAAGAATAAACACATTAGCTAATCCATGCACCCTTCTCCAGATCTCAGTGAACTTGTGGTAAAACTTCACAGGGTGACATTCTGATCATTGCAGTCACTAGGAACTCCACCAGTCTGCAGTGGGATTGGTATTCACTCATCACTTCTTTCCCAACAAGAGGAGTTTGACCCCTTTCTTCCTTCAGATTCTTCCTTACTTTGCTAAAAAAAAATAAAAATCTGAACGTCTTCTATTATTTTTGTTTTCACTTCAGCTACTGAACAAATAGAATCCTGCTCTTATACGTCTCTCAAAGGCTAGCAAATATGTGCACCCATCATGAACAATCACAGAGCAAAGGCAGAGGTAGATGTATGGGAAAAGTGCTGACAACATCGATCTGTCTGTGAGGACCTAAGGGAATCAGGAGAATGAAAATAAAACTTGCATTTTGGAAGACACCTATCTTTCACTTCTCATCACTGTCCCTACCCCAAAACGCAATGTTTATAATGAGCATAAAGGATTATACACAAAAGCAAAGAACATCCAATGTATGCAGCAATGGGCAGAAAAACATAAAAACAAATGCACCATCCTTGGGGAAAGACATCTGGATCCTCTTAGGAGAGAGGCATGAACAATGTTTACTGCAAAGCAATAGTGGCGCTTGCAAATGCAAATGTGTGTGTGAATCTGAAAAAGCAACAGACTGCAGGAGCAACACGAGTGCGTGGGATGAGACAGAGCATTAGCTATATCTGCTTGGGTGGTTTTTTCTCTGAGGAGAGGGAAAGAAAAAGCACGTTAGCAATGCCAAGGAATTTAGAACACTAAACCTTGTCACTATAAGGATTGATTCTAGCTTGGAGTTTAAAAGAAAGAAAGAAACCAATAACCCAACTAATTAATTTATCCTTCTACTTGAAGTCAATGGCTGTCATTCCCATCAAGTGTGGCGAATGTCCTTTGATCACTGTGTGGAGGAGTCGTTGAAACTCACACCTAATAATCTAGATTTAACAGACAATTACAATGAGATACCCTTTTAAAAAGTCAGCCTGGAAAGTCTTGCCCATCTCCTAAAAAGCAACATGGGAATTTCAAGAGCTCTTCAAAGGCTCTGCTGTGCTCACTAAAGGAAGCAGTGGAGCAGTAGCAACTGTTGCTGATCCAGGTGAGGAGATACAACCGCTCCCCACTTGTGCTTGGCCACCGTGGTTGCAGGTGGGTTTATTGTCTCACACAGTGCCAACAGGACCTAAGAGCTTCCTGTCTCCACATAACACTGTTCTGGGGATAGCTAAGCGTAGGGTGCTCAAAATAGGTTCAAAATAGTTTTTGCCAAATGGACAAGCCTGACTTTGAAGCCATACCTTCCAAAGAGAAACGCTCTTAAAAATGCAATCTGCTGCTCTGGTGTACATCTGGTACAACGGCACCTTAAATCTATAAAATACAGACCTTTGCACAAAACCACAAAATCCATTAACTGTAGTACATGTAATATACTGATTAGTTAAATTTCAGTAAACCCTAGGAGTTCCAGTAATGACTTATACTCTTATATGCTGAAAGCTGAGCAAAGAAGTTAGCCTTGCCCCAAACGGCTACAATCTGAAAAGACGGAGGCAGAAAGTGAAGGAGAAATGGGGAACACAAAGAAGCCATGGGACCATTTACCATTTCGGTTCTGTGCTCCTCAGAGAATGGATCTCTCTCACTACACATCGGTAGAGTACCAATCTCAGTAGTGCCTTGACCTTGATTGATGTTATAAACTAGATAGGATAATAATGACAGACATTTTCTAAGGATGCTCACCTGAGATCCACAGTTTTCTCAGGGCTGGATGTAAGAATCAAGCACCGCCTTGCCGAAAACACGTTGGCAAGAATTTTGCTTAGGAGGGAACTGTATCACCAGTGCCAGACAAAAAGGCTGGATCACTTCTAACCAGACACTGAGCAGCCACATCTTTCACAGATGTCCTCCCACTGTTTTCAGTGGGACTGCAAAAGGCTTGAACTTTTGAAAAGCTGGGAATTTCATGTGAGTTCCCAAATGCCACATACACATTTTTAATCTGGATCCCTTTTACTATCATATTATTAGTTCTGAATAAATTATCCAGAAATCTGAGCCTTTTTATTATCCCTCAGTTCTGCTTTCTATAAATACATTCATTATTTGCATGTTGTCACTGAACACTTAATACTCTCCTGTGGAGCTAGGGCAAATTGTTACTTTAGAATATCTACACTACTCATTAGCTGTTGAGGAATTGAAAAATTAACTCACATGATGTCGTCTCCTTCAGCTGCTGATGAAAATAACCAGCCGCAGCTTATGAATAACAAATACTATCAAGGAATACAAATGAAAAGAAGCATCACTTTCATATTGATGCACTGGGGGCTGGATGATCCGCTCAGCACTTGATCAGAACTCAGATACACACTTGCGTGTGCTGCTTTATCCCACGGTCCTAACCGCTTTATTTTTAAACAAAGAAGTTGTCAAAGAAGATTAAAAGAACCACTGTGAAATCATTTCCAGCTTTGAGCCATGGAGGAGAAAAGGACTTCATATAGAAAAGTCTCCATGTGTTTTCACTCTTGTGCACGGTTCAGAAAAGAGGGATGGGGTGAGGCAGCCTGCACACGACTCAGGGCTGCAAACTTTCATGCTGCGTCCGGTTTTGGGAGAGGTGTGTGGCATTGGGCACCCTACTTGATTTCTCCTTCTGCTTGTTCAGTTGGCCCTAATACTTCCACACTCGCTATGGGAAGAGGCATCTTCTGTGTACTATGATTCATATGAAAACGCTGAAGAATCATACAAAATAGGGGGAGTTGCTTATTTCAAATATACCAAACACTAGGGAAAAATGAAACAGCTGCTTCTCTTTCCCAGCCCTCTCAAACATGGACATGCACAGAAACACTCACTTACTTCCAAGGTAATTGCTTGTAGAGTGAGTTTGACCTTGCTGTAGCACCATAAGATGAAATCTTTAAGCATAAGTTCTGCAGAATGTCAAATTACATGACGTAATGTTTTCTTCTGATTTAAGTCTGTGGAGGACCATTTCCTTCAACCAGTAATCCTCCATCCATAAAACGCAACTGATCTTCAGCTTTGCCTTCTTGTTTTTTTCATCTGTTCACATTAAGCTGCTGCGGCGAATGGCGAAGGCCACATCCTCATCTACTTGCACCTCCATTTCAGCTCTGCTATATCTCAGGTGCCCATGGTCACGCACAGCAACTCCCAGTGTATTTTCAGCCATTCTGGATACCTAAACTCACCAGGAAGGTAACTCTGAATTTGAATTGTGTAACTCTCCAGCCAAGGAGCAATGCACCAACGCATTACAATATCTCTGTAGGAGACCTGCCACAGCATATTGCTTATGGCCTTTTCAGCGGATGGATTCAAATCTATTCACTTGGGTCATAAGAAGGAACATTTCTTCTCATTGATATTTTACTTTATCGTAATGTCAGCAGTCATTAAGACTACAGACTTCAGCACATCATTGCCCATCTGTAACACAGCACAAAGCATTTGATTTTCAGCAAATCACTCTCACGGTGTCAGTCCCCACCCAAGAGCACCAGGTCAACTGTGTCCCTGTGGACATCACCTTTGCATCTTGCTGTTCTGTGGCGCCTGCCTCAATCCCTACCTTGCAGCAGATGAGGCAGTGAAAGGGCAGTGAAAGGAGGTGCCCCAGGAAGGACCCCTAAAAGTGCACTGGGAACCTGCCAAGTGCTGATGTCGTGTGTGACTCACACAGCTCATGCCAGCAGAACCCCATGCTAAAGAAGCATCAAAAGTGTCAGGCATCAAATGGCTATTTTTAATTTTCACCTTGAGCTTCAGGAGAAGATACAGATATTTATGTCTTACAGGATTTGCCTGTGTTCCTTTGACCTCGTAGGAGGGACAGGACACTACTGCATTTCATGCCAAGGGCAGAATTTGAATTCCACATTGCAGGAAGATGGACTGAAGACACAGTACTAATTCCAACACATTTATGCCCAATGCACAGGAGACAGCTGCTCTGGGCAGGGCAGTCAGGCATGTTTTGATGACAAAAGAAAGGAAAATTCCACCCAGGTATCCTGTTAAAATTTCCTTCACAGGTTTAATCTGGTCACATATCTCACCTCAGATTCACATACAATCTCAGAGCCACTTCCCCCTGCAAAAAAAAGAAGGATGTTGTTTTGAAGTAAAATCCTGAAGTAAATCCTCACCCACTCCTTGAAAACTGTGCTGGGGTATACGCATACAAAATACTACCATACTAAACTGCCCTTAACTACCGATGTATGAGCAGCATAGTGGCCTTTTGCACAAGGGAAGAAGTGTCTTGGGTGGTTTCTATAGCAGGTCACTATATTTTGGTCTGTTTAAGAAGTCTCCTACTGCTTAAATGAATTTACCCATCAGCACCATAGCCAGACTGTACAGCTCCTCGGGCAATTAACACTGCACTCCATGGGTAGTGGTGCTAGAGAAATAATCTGGTTTTGATTGTTCTACTTGCCTCAGTTTTTAAGCCTCTGTCAACAGAAGCTTTGGATACCCAGTGCACAGACAGTGGGTGTTTATCTGAATACGCACTGTAGACACATCTGATATTTCTAGACATCCAGGGGCAATGACGGAGCTGTCGCTGTAACCTGCTGGGATGCCAGGCCCGTACAAGCATATCAAATCCCCTAATTCTCTTTGGACAACATTTCCAGGTGGGAAAGGAGGCTCAGTTCAATATATAGATGAGCTCTGCCCTCTGTGCAAGCCCTGCTTCAGCAGCGTCAGTCCCCAGGGATCTTGCCCTAATTCTGCCCTAATTACTGAAAGATGAATGGTGTCTGGGGTCAGGCAGAAGGGATGGCCGGAGGGATCCAGCTGGATTGCTCTGCCCTACATGGCAAAGGGCTTCTGGGAATACGGAACGCTGGTTTCTATTCCTGGCTCTAGAAAGCAGTATAGCCTCTTGGTGATGAACAGCACAGCCCGCAGCAGGGATGGGCAGATAAAGAAACCATTACTCTACTCTACTCAGCACTTGTCAGGCCACACCTGGAATTCTGTGTTTAGTTTTGGTTCCTGCTATATGAAAAATATGTGGACAAAGTGGAGAGGGTCCAGAGAAGAGCCACAGAGATGATCAAAGGACTGGGAAGCCACCACATGAGGAAAAGCTGAGAGAATTGGGCTTGTTCAGCCTTAAGAAGGCTTAGGGGAGACCTAATTACCATGTCCCAAGATTTAAAGGGTGGCTGCAAAGAAGGTGTCACATGGAAAGTCACATGGAAAGAAGGTGTCACAAGGAGTCACATGGAAAAGATGAGGGGAAACGGGTGCAATTTACTCCTGAAGAGATTGTGATTGGACACAAAGAAAATTTTTCACAATGAGAACAATCAGCCACTGAAATAATCTCCCTAGAGAAGTGGTGGATTACCCAACCTTGGACACTTTTAAGATTCAGCTGGACAGGGTGCTGGGTACATCTTGTCTAGACTGTGCCTTTGCTAAGAAAGGTTGGATCAGATGATCCTTGAGGTCCCTTCCAACATGGTATTCTATGATGGAGATGTTGCCTGCTCACTTCACTGGGCAGCTCATATTTGACTTTATTCTTGTTTTTAAACAAGATACTTTGTTTGAAGGACAACTTAAGCCAGGATTTTCTCATTCTTTCTTAGGCATGAATCTTAAAATAATAAGTTCATCTTTAAAAGAGCTACAGTAGGAGGCTTTAAAATGACTCAATACTGTATTCTGAAAAGAACTCGTGGATCGCTTGTGCCTCAGAACTATTTATAAGCTACCTGACAGGGAAATTCACAGACAAACGAACTAGCAAGAAACGTACTATTCAAGAGATAGTTTCTTCGCATGTGGAGTCAGAAAAGCCCACAGAATTACATAAGGGTTCTGGTTCGGAGCACTCTGTTCGCTGGAGAGAAACTCTCCAACATCACTTGTTCATGTGCTGCTGATGAGGGGCTCTTCCTTCTGCCAGAGAAAAGTCACTACCAGGTAGGTTTGGAATAGCAAATTGTTATTGCAGCAATATTACCTGCACTATAGCTGTCATGTGAAACCAGGTTGCAAACAATGTGAAAGTGCGTATGCACACAACTGGTTCATGGCCTGTAATTTTTCTTCTCCACGGGTGAATAGTAATAAACATAAGTGAAAAACCCAGTGCTTCCTTGCACTCCCATCAGGAGTGTACCATTAAAGGCATCGCTGGGAGGGGCATGGTCTCTGTGTGTCACCTGACTTGCCACCACATAACCTCAAAAGTTCCTTCATGGGTGAAAGCTGACTTTAAACACGCTTGGTGCAGCCTTAAGATGCTAGAGCAGCACAGAGGGAAATTTCAAAAGAGGTGGAGAAGCAACAGCGAGACACCCAGCTCCAAGATTAAGATGCAGACAGGTGCCTTGTGTTAGGCTCAGGTACTTACTTCCATTGGTTTTAACAGCACCAGTATTAATGCAAAGCCTGCCTTCAAATCCCCCTTCAGGGTGGTCCTGACAGCCTCAGCCTGGGCTCCTCATCAGCAGTTCAGTCCCTGCCCAGGGAGTGAAGGCAGGGGCTCTCCCACACACCCACATTTGGCACGGGGCAGAGATTAACTTCCTGCCACCGCAGAAAGCAGCCTGGGATTAAGCATTAGCATGTAACTGGAGGTTTCAGTGCGGCAGCCTAAAGGGGAAGAGTAAGAGGCACGTTGCATTGGTGGAAAGAAACCTTTTGGGGACATCTCCTGCGAGAAGGGCCTTCCCACACCTCCCACTTCCTTGCAGGGAAGTGAATGGAGATTTCTTCCTCCTCCTTCTTCTACTTTTCTTCCTCCTCCCTGCAGGGCAGACAGCAGGGCAGGTGCTCTAGTGGCTTTGGCTCCCAGGGGACAGCTCGCCCTAGGCTGCTGCAGATCATGGCCTGGAGGCAAAGGCCTCATGTTTTGTTCTCATTTTCATACTTCCCTCTTTTCTCAGGTATTTCCTCTGCTTTAGGGAAGAGCTGTCGCTCTCCACCATGGATCCCTCCTTCCTTGGTGGTTAAACAGGCTCACTGCACAGTTTCAGCTAACACTTAGACGTCTTTGCCCCCACAGGTTTTATCAAGTTGCAACATTTCTAGCCTGGGTGTTCCCAAACCTGCGCTTGTTTGTGTGTGAGCTATCTGCAACCTCCTTAATATGCACAAGGCTGTGGAAACGACGCTTCATAATCTCTCTTTAGACAGCCACAGAACTCTCTGGAGGGACCAGGCTGGTACAGCAGAGGGATTGAGGGACATCTAACAAAAAGTAAAAACCATGTCTTTTACCAGATGAGCTGCATAAATATTGCACGAGCTGTAGAGGCAGAGGTCATCCCTGCATCTTGCTGAAGCAGACAAGCCTGCTGGGCTGATCTCTCCTGACGGGTATAGGGAGGCTTCACTTCCCCACACCATTGCCCCTGGAGGATGCTCTCTTGACAGCAGAAAGTGCCCTATGTGGCACAGACAGCCAAAACCCCTTTGTGTTCATGCCTTCCTGAACAGTTCAGGAAATTTTCTGTCCTCTCAGACCTGGGCAAGGGTGTGGGGGGGATCAGATTTGATGCACTGAGCCTTCCCTTCCTGTCCCCCAGGAGAGCAACTGAGGGCGTTCCCTACTAGGGAGGTGAACAAAGGGCCTGGCATGCTCAGCTGTCTAGAAGAGCTGCTAGTTAAACATCTCCAGCATCTCTGGAAACCCCCAGTCCCCCTAAAGCCAGCAGCTGGGGTCTGCGACCTGCAAATAGGCAGCATGCAATAAAGGCAGCAGAGGAGGAAAGCAGCGCTGCACCGATATAGTCTGGCCTTGCCGCATAGTCCCCTGTGCTGCAATGGAACTCCCATGACAACAGGAATGGTGGCCAAAAGGGACAATGAGGGCAAAACCACAACAAAAGTATAAGATTTATTTCCACCATTCTCTTTTTCATTACAGCTGTTCATCTCCTTGCAAGCTGCATAGGATCTAGCAGAACTGCTGCTGGAAAATATACTTTTTCAGCTGAAAAGAGTGGGAAAAATACTCCTTCTGTTTCAACCATTCCTGTTTTGTGTTTGATGGAGTCCTTGTCTCATATAACTTCCCTCTCCCTGCCCTGGCAAACTCTACAGTGTGTGTGTTTTAAAATCAGCAGGATTATAACCCCATAAAGACAAGCCCCTTCCTATCTACACCCCTTAACACTGAATGGCAGGAAACCAGCTCAAAAGACAATAAAACCCAGTTGATCTAGAACTGCCTCCCTTTAAAAAAGTATTTTTAAAATTTCCTTAAGAGTAGCTTCCCACTAACCTTAACAGAAGCAGTGCACAGGGATTAGATGTTAGTGGCCAACACTGCAGACTCATCTATGCAGGCAGGCACCTCTGCCCTTGTCTGGGCTCTATGAGGGGCCTGGATCCATTTGCACAGAGAGCAGCAGCTCTGGGCCACATTAGTCCTTCTTGCTCCACTTTCATCATCAACGCTAGACAAGGCTCCTGAGGATGGCCAAAGGCCAGTCTTATCTCGGGCTCATCAGCATTTTTGTCCTCTAAAAGGTGAACTACAAAGCAAACACTTCAAATCCAAAATACCAGCATCCCAGCGGGGTTTCCCCATCTGCCTTAAGATGCTTGGCTATTTATAGAGACACAAACCAGAAAGCTGAGGGCTTTCTCTTCGCTGCTACAACCCTTTGGCTCCAGAGCAGGTCAGGGTAGTAAGGGCTGAACCCCAGCAGACCTCTGAGGTGTGCTTGTTGCAGTATCCTGCTTGTGCATCGCAGCAACGCAGAGGCAGTCAGACATGTAACAGGCACCACACTCATCATGGTTGTTACCAGGCACTCACAGTCTAAGAGGGATGGAGATAAGCACCCAGTAACAGGGAAAATGGAAGAAGCCATTCCAATCTGGACTTCAAGGTTTTATTGGGTCAAAGCCTTTTGTTTTCCCTTCCAAACATGAAAAATTGTTCTGGGAAGACTGTCCCCCTTCATGACAGGAGTTTCTAACTTCCCTTCTACTGCCTGCACTGTATCTCTGTGTGATTTCAACAGACCTAGATCAAAAAAAATCCACTTTCCGAGCAACAAACACCTGGAGATCTGGGCTTCTGGGAGCAAACAACTTGAAAAATGTTGTAGAAAATGTTAACACAAAGTTATGGCAAATGTGTGTTTTTTGAACACCTGCAGGAGCTTTCCCCACTATGGACAGGGAAAAAAATCCCTTGCTAAATTTACAGGAATGTTTTAGATGCCCACAGAGATTGCCAGGGTAGTGACCCTGTGCATGCTACAAGGCATTGCCATGTGCCAACCTGGGTTGCTCCCTGGCTTCACATAAGAGCAGGGTCAGAAGAGAGGGTCAGAAAAATCACCTTTCCTCAGAGTGCAGCTCTGCCTGCTGGAGGTGGGGTTTGCCCTCATTTCAGCATCCCAACACGAGCCTCCTCCCTCCCTTGCACAGTTCAGTATTTTCTGAAGGAGGCACCTTTCCACAGTCTATTTCCAAAAACAGAAGCAGCATTTAATTCCTCTTTTGAACAGATCAAAGAAAGCAGTAGAAATATTTCTGAAACTTGCTTGTAGGCCTCAAGGGCCATTTACCTCCTCTAGTTTATCTCACAGATCCATTTAACTATTTCTTGAACCTCAGCTGCCTGCCCAGATGGGCAAGAGAGAGGCCACACAAACCGTGTTCACAGCTGCAGAGGAAATCCTGACACCCTACTCAACAACACATGCATTCAGCTGAAGCCACTGCCATGAGGGAAACAGCATTGTAGAGGACGATCTGGGGAGTGTTTTATCGCTCAGTAGAGAGAGCAGTAAATATGAAGAATACAACATTCCAAGTTTCCAGATCTTCTGCCCAGGAGCTCTACCAGTTTATTACAGACAAAAGTCAGGCCTGTGGATGGTGGTTACCTTTCCATTCCTGGCACACATGTCCTCCCTGACACCTGCTCGATGCACTGGCTGGTCCAAATTTGTTTAGCACATCTTTCTGTCCACTCTCAATTCGTCCCATCTGCTTTCCAGGAGGAGCTCTCCGCTGCATAACCCTGCCTGTCAGAGCAGATAACGATGCTCTTTGTGCATTTCCCCACGAGACAGATGGAAAAGAGAGAAGAGGGAGGCATCTCAGACACGCTGTCGCGGTGTCAGAAGGGGCTGGCTCTGACGGGCTGGTGGAGAAGAGGGCTGTCTGACACTGGGGCTTTGCCAGCCTGCAGGAAGGCACCAAGAGAGATCCTACAACTTGTTTCTTACGTGGGGAGTTACAGGGGGACAGGGATCTCTGGCTGACGCTCAGGAGAGAAAGGCAAGAAAAAGAGAGCCTGATGAAGTGACAGTCCCCATAAGAAGCAGAATTGCAAGGTTGCTTGCAAGTAGGACAAGCTCAGATGCTAGGGATGTCCTGCAAACATCACATCTCCTTGGAAATGGCCTGGATATAAAACCACACATTAACTCCTACCATAACAAAGCATGGTGCCAGGGCCTTTATTTTCCTACTCAGAACACAAACAAAAAACATCCTGACTTTAAGCATAGCATTTAAAAGAGATGAGGAACATTCTCCCACAATGCACCCAACTAATCTTACAGTACAGGGAAATGTATTGCTGCTCCCCACTGGTGAGGAGCTCAGCCAGCGCAGTTGATGGCCTTCGGATTTTATCTTTGCTGGAATAATCCCAGTTTCATAACTAAGGGATATAGCCGACAAATTCCTCAATTTCCAGCTTAGAGAAAGGTCAACCCCAGCTTAATCAACTGCTGTCCAGGTCAGGACACAGAGTAACTCATAAACAGTGTGAAATTAATAAAAGCATTTAGCATATTGTATATGCAGTTTTCCATGTCTGCAATCCAAATAAAAGAGAAAGGAGAGACCAAGAGCCTTGCAAGCAAATGTCAGATATCTTCCTGGAAAAATCAAGACAGGAAGGTAATAGGGAAAAGTCAACATTGTGCAAACTGCAAGGCATCACATCAACCCTTCCCAAGGATAGGCTAGGGGCAGGAATGATTTTGGAACCGGCCTTCTCAAATCCATGACCTGCCTGAACTCAAAGAACCGGAAAAGAGACCTCAGTGGAGCTCTGATGGTTTGCAGTGACGGAGCGTCTGGGTCTATCACCCCACATGTCACCCTTGGTACTTAGAGCAAGGCATGGCTCATGCGGGTGTAACACCAGAGGTGTTAATGGATGTCATTGCTCTTATTGGAGGAACTGCAGCAGAGATTTTTAAAGGAATCAACAGAGATGCTGTCTTGTGCAAAAAATGGGTGGTAAAATATCTGTGGTAAATATTTCTGCTTTCAAAACACATTTAGGGCTTAACAATAGGGTTCATATTTTGTTCAGGATTCAAATACATGTTTTCTTCCACTCCACTCAATTAACGGTTGCTGGAGTTCCTGCCATTAGAAAATACTGTATTTTGTGCAGATAAGTGGCACAGCAGATTATGTTTGGGGCAGACTGTATTAGGTTACTTAGGAAATTTAGGCTCAGGAGCACGGCTTGACTTCTGGAAAACTGCACTCAAGAATGAAACGTTATACAGTAGGGCTCCACACCTCACGACTTCAATAAACCAACAGCAAAGCACAGTAAAGGTTTCTGGCATACCTTGATCCCTCTGTCCTACAAACCTCTGTGTGCCATTCCCATCTTCCATGTGACCTACAATCTCTATGCAGTCCCCCATACCTGGACCTCCTGATGAGCGTCCTCTTATTTCTCAAACCTTCTGTAGACCTGTTACCATGACAAGCTCAAGGCTGACCCATTCACCTTTTGCAAACAGGATGGCGGAAAATCTCCAGCTTCCCTTGGGCATGCCTGCATTGCCCCAAAACACATTACACCCCCACAGCAATGCAGCATGAAACCTCGGCTAAGAAGTCCTGCCGAGAGACTGATTTTGGCCGGACAGGCAGAACATTGCAGAAGCTCAACTGACAATACCAAGATGGCACCTCCACAGAACGTAGCACTGCCCAGAATGGATGGACAGATGGCTCATCCATAGTGCACTGCTTCCTACTGCCTGGTCTCAACTGTCCCTACACAGAATCATAGAATCATAGAATGAGGGCTGGTTTAGCTCAGTGGGTTGAGTGTGGTGCTTGAAACACCAAAGGTCGCATGTTCGATTCCCGTTCGGTTCTCATGTGTTGCCTGACCTAGTCGAGAGGTGGCGTCCCTGCCCATGACAGGGAGGTTGGATTAAATGATCTCTAAGGTCCCTTCCAGCCCAGGCCATTCTATGATTCTATGAATCGTACCAGCTGGAAGAGACCAGCCTTTGTCCCAGCCCTACCAACCTACTAAATAATTCCCCCCCAATGCAATATCCACCTGTCTCTTAAACACCTCCAGGGATGGTGACTCAACCACCTCCCTGGGCAGCCTGTTCCAGTGGCTGACAACCCTTTCAGTAAAAGCCAGTTTGACCTCTCAACATCTCATCTCAGCAACATCTCTCTTACCACTTTCCCATTCTCTCTCTATCTGGATGGAGGTCTTGTGTCTCCACAACATCTGCAGCACTCGCATCCTCATCGCGGCATTTCTGCTGGGGCCAGGGTCCCTGGGGAACACCTACCCCACATCACACTCCCCTCATGCAAGCAGCTACTAGTTGAGATTGATAATGGTGCTTCTTTTTAATTTCCTGCCTTGCTAAAACAGTGTAACGACCCCATAGTGAGCAGAACAGCAGGAGAATTGCACATTGCTCATGGAAATTAAACCAGAAAATAAACAAGCTAACCCACAGCAGGAGAGATGTGGCAACCCCAAAGACTTGCTCTCCTCCCTTTGCCTTGGTCCAAACATGAGCTGGGTCACACCCCTGTGCAACTGTATTAACACTCAGAAAGGGCAGATTTGTGGCCAAACACCTTTTCCTCTGGAGAAATCAAGATTTCTCAAGTGTTAATCGAGTTTTCCACCCATGAACAAACATCAGCACTTTTGTCACTACCTTGCCCTTATTCTGTTATCACCACCTATCCGCACAAAACGCTGCCGGCAAAGAGTGCCAGCTCTGAGAGGCAACCGTTACTCATCTCTGAGGATGGCAAAAAGGGGGACAAAGACAGGAAAAAAGACATGCGCACAAGTCATGAATACGTTCGGTCCTCATGTGTTGCCTGATCTAGTTGAGAGGTGTCCCTGCCCATGACAGGGAGGTTGGATTAAAATGATCTCTAAGGTCCCTTCCAGCCTAGGCCATTCTATGGTGCCCCCATTTAAGCTGCCCGGTCAAATTGCCTCGCAGAAAACTCATCACTGCACCTGCACTTTTCTCCTTAGCTTCACTCAAGCTTACTTACTTACTTACTACTCCTATAAAACAAGAATAAACAGTCCATGCCAGCCTAATCTGCCTTGAAACCAGCAGCAGCTTCACCCTGCTGAGAAACAAGAGCTTGTAGCACAACTACTGGATACAGGATCTCCCTGCTGCACTGCCAAAATTGAAGATGGGTGAGATTTGGGGGATCAATAGCTCATTTGGTGACAAGCTCAGACTTGATCGATGCCAATGTTTGGAAGTTTCTGCCAAATTCAGCCAATAATTTTAGCTAAGCGAAAAGATTTTTTTGAAAATGCTTGCATTTACTCCACAGTGGTTGTGAAAAACTGCATTGCAATTTGTTTATGTTCAAACGGCATCTTTTGCCAAAGCTGACTTTTCATAAAAATAGGAAATAGTTTCTGACGTGAAGTGAAAGGAATTGGCAGCAAGTGTTGAACACCTGGGATTTAAAAAAAACAACTTTCTGTTTGTTTTCCTGAGGAAACTGAAAATTTCTTGTCTCGGACTGACTTGCAGAAATGCATATATTTTTAATTCATTAATTCAGTCTGTGAAGCAGAAGGAGAAAAGGGACTTACTCAGCAGAGCAACAGGACACCCAGCTGGGCTTGAGAAGCAACTCAAGCCCTTTGTTGGTGCAGAAGTGCTTCAAGGGCCAGCAGCCAACTTTTAAAATAGCCCTAAGTACCTTTATATTTATAATTGTAAAACAGGTGAAAGTGGTCAGGAATAGTAGGTAGAAGCACAGCAGAGAAAACAGTGATATAGCTGAGTCTTAATAGTCATTGAATCACAGAAATAATCAGCCTGGATGGGATCTTGGGAGGTCTCCATTCCAACTTCTGCTCCAAGTGGGTGTATTTCAAAGCCAGCTCAGGTTGCTCCAACTTTTCCTTCTACCCAACACTGGCTGAACAGAGGGAATAAAGTCTTCTCTCAACTCACTGGCTTTGCTTTTGCTAATACTCCAGCTCAATTTACTGACCACCAGAACACCAGAACATCGTTCTGACAAAACAATCGCGCACATGTACACATGTATGTTTGCGTGAATAAATGCATTATTCAGATTATGCTAGCAAAATTCTAATGAATTTTCAATGAGTAAAGCCCAATAAAATCCTAATAAAGACCCTAATAAATTCTAACACTACTCACTCCCTGTATAGGAAGTGATTTACTTTCACTGTCCCATCATATAGATTTCTGGCTTTCTTTCAGTGGTCCACATGGCACCAGCGACAGGCCACAGCGCAGGCCCAGGCGTGTGACAGGGAGCATGACTCAAGAGGACAGCAGAGCCTGCAGCCCTCCTGGGTGTCACACACCCATGTTGATGTCACATCCTCTCCCCACCTCCCTGAAATATGAGGCTCTCAGTGGGTGGCCTTACACCTCAGAGTCCCTGAAATGTTTTACCACCTTGTGTTGCAAAGGTGATGTCCATCAGGATGTCCACCTGGTGATGATGAACTGGGGCATCTTCACAACATCCCCCAGAGATCCCCCGGGCAAGGCACCAGGTAGAAAATGGCAAAACTTCTCCAGATTCCTCAGAAACTGTGGGTTTGCCCCGTGACATAATGATGTTAACTATTAGTCCCACTCAAACCCCAGCATTTGAACTTCAAACTGGGTGGAAGTTCTTCTCGATCCTGCATATAATGAAATGAAAAAATACCCACAGTTCAACACCACTTCAATGGCATGTCCTATAAATTTAAGACCATCGATTTGTGAAAGAAACCCCAAACATTTGGCAGAAAACATATTAACTACTACTTTTAGCTATTCAAGGTAATATAAAATGGGTATGTTCCCTTGTAAGTGTGGAAAACAATGTTACCCCAAAGCCATATAACAAAAATCTAGGGAGCTATTTAAAAAGCGATTTTGTCCTCAGCTTATGATACCGATTGATGGGGGAAAGTGTATGTTCGGTGTTGAAAACATTTAATAGTGAAATATTCAGTGCAGGCCAATTTTCATATACTCTTTTTCTTCTTTGCCCATTTTTGATTTCTTTGAGCTTCTCCCTGCTCTGCAGTATTAAACAAGGTCCCAAATTTCTCAAGCAGCAACTGCACCACCAGCAACAAACAGAAACTAAGAAAGCTAATTCCAGTCAATGCCACCCAGCCACCAGCTCAGCAAGATTTTGCTGTGGTGGGAACATAAGCTAAAATTTTCTAATCATGGGTGCCTGGAGTCTGCTCCTCTAAATAAAATCCTTTCCGTAATAGGGGTGTAGCATTCCCAGATGCCAGCAACTGGAAAAGGCGTTCCCAGCACTTCAAAATCTCAGGCCATTTAGGTTGAGTCAGCAAAGCACAGAATATCAAGCTTATTTTAAGCATGCACAGAGTTCTATTCGCGACCTTATTTTCCTCCTTACATACAGACTGAGATTTGTAAATATTGACAAATATGAAAATTGGGTCTTCACATTTTATGAGAAAAATACTAGTCCGATCAAAAAGGAAACAGCCATCTGGCCCCTCTCCTTCCAGCTGTTTTCCTAAACGTTCTCCATTTTTATTTCCCAAATGTGTGTTTTCTGCTTACTCAAAGGACTGCTACAATCCCCTCTTGTTTATCCGTGCCCAGCTTCAGATTTCCAAGCCTGTTATTTCTTACTTAATCTGTCATTCCTTTGGTCAGTGAGTGGAATCTATTCAACAAACAGCATTGTGTTTTTGGAAAGAATTTGCCTTTTATTATGTTTGTGGCTCAAGGGGTTATGGCTGGCTTGGCAGCGGTGTTTGAAAGGACAGCTTGCTAATAATTTAAACCAATACATAGAGCAAGGAATTTTTGAAATATCCATGCCACTGAGATGAATTTACCACATTCACTTGAACTAGGAAATAACTGTCAATGTTTGGTGGACTCTCTGCTGGGACAGAAAATGAGTGTGTTGTACCTCTGGAGTCACTTCCCAGACAGATAAACTCTTGCCTTTCTACCATATAAAAAAAATCTGTAACCTCAGGGATCAAGTAGGTCAGGTATCCTGATTTTTTGCGGCTGTACTGACCTTTACAGTGTGAAAAGTTGAGATTATTTTTCAATCCAGGCAGCTCACTGACTCTGTCCCACATCAGCTGCAGCCTTTGCTGCTGAGCAGAAGGAAGATCATGTATGTCATGGTTTATATTCATGAAACAGAGCTTTCAGTCCAAGGCAAAGGTACTGAAGATAAGGCTCTTTGGAACTCTGGCATAGCTGAATGCTTTAATGAGATCATCAGGAAAGATAAAGTCTTTTTTTCCCAAACTTAATAAACAAGCTTTTATGAAAAATTGTTGCAACAAGCAGTGTTCCACAAATGGTAACACTACCAGGCTCCCTGCATGGCATCTTTTGTGGACATTGTGCAGGATGAGACCCAGAGACAGGCAGAAGATGTGGCATTGGAGCAGCTTTATTGGAGCTGTAACACCTGCTCTTGTTCTGATGTGAGAATCACAGCCACTGTAATGCCTAGGAGAAACCTAAGGATATAAGAAATGCAAAAAGACCCCAAGCCTCCAATTTACAGCAGAGCTAAGAAAGTAACAGAATCGGCGTTTCCTGAAGCTGGTTCTGACTTCGCTAGTAACAGCTCCACAGCTGGACATATACAACGCTGCCACCCAAATGTATCTCACAAGTGAATCTTAGCGTTATATTCTTAATTTTAGTACAGAGGGAATGACTGTTGGAGAATAAAATAGCTTACTTGTTAGAATTAATTGTGGGATTGCTTAAAATTACGATGAATTGCAATTTGCTTTATCTTATGAGTGACACTGTTAGCATGAGTAGCCAGATTTACTGAAGGCTCAGACTGTGGACTTTTACCTAAGTACTGATTAACTTAGGCTGAAGAAAGGCCCTGAAACCAATGCTAATTGAGAAAGATCAGATCAACAGAAACTGCATCCTCAAGACAAAGAAATGAATGCCCACCTGGAGAGAGAGAAAGGATCCAATGAGGAACAAGAAGACCCCAGACCCAAATATTACCATTGGACTGAACCATCATGTGATGGGAGGTGAACTTGTATTGTAAGGGTATGATTGTCCAGGGATTTCTTTGTTTAGGGTCCCTCTCGGAAGGTGCCAGCTCGAGCTGAAATAAACCAACTCTGTGGCAGAATCTAGGGTCTGAACTCTTCACAGTCAGGGGCTAAGACCAGATCCAGCCGCATCCAGACTCCTCTCCATGAGGAAGTTTAGAAAGCGAGGGGGTCCAGTCTGAACTGCATGACTTGGCAGGAGGGTCTTTGCGGACTCTATAACGACGACACAAACATTTTTCAGTGGCTGCTACACATTTAAATGATTTTATATTAGCTAAATCCATATAGAATTTTTTGTCAATGCTTGAGAAATGGGATTTTTTTGACAAAGAAATGTTTGCCAAGGCCAATGACAAATGTGTATGTATCAGCATCACGACAAAATAAGCACCAAAACTGGCACAATCAAGTGTGTATAAAAGATGTGTTAGCTTGTTCCTCCAGTCAAGGATCCTCATTAAATAATCACGTGACTCATACAAGAGGCTACAATTAAGCAGTACAGCTCACATTTCAGATATTCATGATCAGTCTATAGAGCCCAGATATAAAGGGAATCATTTCCAAATTTGGCTCATGAGTTGGTCTGAGGATTCGCTGTTTGCTTACTGGTAATAGCACAGCTGGGGAGAGGTGCTACATTTTGTAAAACTACTTTCATTGATTATTTCATTATCCTTCAAGGAGGACCAAAAATGTTAGTTAAAAGAAGTGACTGGGAAAAGACATTTCAGTAAAATTGGATTTCTTTCTCCTTTTTTCCCTTTTTTTTCTTTTCCCCCCAAATTAAAAATGTTTCCAAGCAAATGTATTTTTGTTTTGGAAAATGTCAAAACCAAGTGTCAAGTATTTAACATTATTTCATTTTTTTTCCCCTCTGATGCCATTCTTATTGCTTTCACCATTCTGTCAGAGGGCAACAGCGACTCTGCACATAAGCAGTGCAGTTACCCATGGCACTGCACGATGGCTGTGATCCCAAGGTCAAAGCAGGAGCTGAACAAGCACTTGTACGAAGGCATTGCAACCTCTTTCCAGAGAGGATACACCTCAACAAACACAGTTCTTTCACCCTTGCAGGATGTTGGGGTGTGTTTCTACAGCTCACAACCGCCGGGCTCATCCAGCTGCCCCTGTAAGACGTTGCCACCGCCTCTCACCCAGGCTCCCAGTACACTCCTGTAGTTCGGCTCTGGTTTTTGCTACCAAACCTTTTACAAAGGTATTTAACAAGACAGACTCCAAGGAGGAGGAGGAGCCCCACCAGCACTTGCCTGAGGGTTTTCCTCTCAGCATAAGCTCTCTGCTCTTTAGGTAGTATGCAACACACCACGGCTGTATTGCCCTCCACCTTCTGCAGCTCAGCCACCAATTTTCCACGTAGTACTAGATTTTACACTTCACTGAAACCCAGTGAGAAAAAAATCAGTATCTTTGTAAACAAATAATCACATTTGTCTTCACAATCCACACTTATAAATCAATGATGCATTTTTCCCATTTTGCCTTAATGATCTTCACAATATTAATTAGAGCAAATTAATAAGCCTGTACTTGCTGTAGCTTTCTCCCTTTCCTACTTGCTTGGACGCAAGCACTATGCTGTTAATCTCCAACTGTCACTGCACACTTCATCTTCCGTAATTTCTTCCTGCCAACTCTGCATTTATTAAAATCCCTTGTTATTACTCTTTTATGTGGAAGATCGCTCTGTTTGTCCAACTTAAGCCATTGAATGCTATGCTTAAGTTTGTCTGCAGGAGTCAATTCACCCCCCCCCCCCAAACAAAGCAGGGCTTTTCCTGCAAAACAAACAAAAAGCTCTTCTTCTTAAAAAAAATAAATAATTACCATCAAAAGACACCAAAACAAAAATACCGCCATTCCCACTTTTCTGTGAGTAACAGCTGGCATGCACTGTCAAAGGGTAACAGAAGAAGCTGCTGGTTTGAAAAGGACAGGGCCCAAATTAAGACAGGAAAAGAAGAAATTAGTTTATTTCCTGCTGCCATCCCTCAGCCCAGCTTACAGATTCACAGAAATAGGGACAGGAAGGCCAGAAAGACATCATCCAGTTCCTTCATTGGCCCCAGGCAGCAGTGCCACTTCTTACGTCATACGGGCGCTGTCCCTCTGCGCTGCCAGTACACGCCTCCAGCAATGGAGCTGAAGCCACCCCCACCCCAGCAGCCTGTTCTTCTCCTTCCTACATACCTATGCTCTCCAAAACTTTTTTTCCAAACAACTAATCTGAATCTGCTTTGTTGCAACTGAAGCCACATCCATTCCTGCCCACCACGGACCTGGAGATCAGGTTAACTCGGGCTCTTTGTTTGGGCTTTCATGTACTTAAAGACTGCTCTTGTTCTGTCCCCCAGCGACTCCCTTCTTAGCTTAAACAAACCTGGTTCTCTCAATCTTCCCTCCTAGATCATGTTTCCCAGATATCTGCTCACCCTAGTTGCTCTTCTCCAGATTTTCTGTGTTGCTTCTAAGACTATGTGCTGCAGACTGAACACCACGTTCCAACCCAGGCCATTCACTGCATCATGCACACAAAACCCACATTGCCGTAACTCACCGTGGCATCCACTGTTTGACAACGGAAAAACCTCACAAGCTTGGCAGTCTATGGAGAATTGCATTTGGCTTGTGACCCTCAACACTCCAATACTTCTCTGATGGACTCATCTGTGTTTTTTCATCCTGTGTTTAGGAAGTTGGCTCTTCCTGCCGAGATGCCCTGTCCCAGCTGAACCCCTTTCTATTTATTCAGACCACTTATATGGATGGCCAAGATCAGTCTTAGTTGTCCTGGTCTTCCATGTAGTTTCCCAGTGCAAGATGTAGGAGCTGAGAGAGGCTGGCAAGTCTCCAAGGGTCTGGAGATCAAAGCCAGCACACCGGGTCCAGCTGGGGCACAGCACACCTCCAGGTAGCACTTGCATGGTGAAAGGATGAACAAATCTGTCTCTGCCTTGAAGAATGTGGATTTTATGCCCTTCCAGTTGAGTTAAAGAAATAAGTGAGAAAGTAAAATGCATTCAAAACTTTTGCTAGAAAAGTCTGCCAGCAGACCTCATGAATGCAGAAGTGGACCAGATGGCACATGCTGGGTTTCTAAGCTTAACCCCCTTCCAGTACAAGCATCAGGTTACCCAATTCTCTCCATAAACTGATGAGAAATCTATCACTTCAGAAGTACAGACTCTCAAGAGTAATCTGGATTTCTTGTTATTCACTTTTCTCTCCATCCCAACTTCCCCTTCTCCCCAGCCTGAATGCTCCTGTCTGATTTATACAATATTATCCTTGTGCCCACACTGACTTTTTAGTGTAGCTCATTTCTCCTGGTTGTGTGCCCCAACCACCAGGAGCAAACACCTGTTTCCCTCTCAACTTTCTGTCCAACAAGGTGAGAAACCAACTCGTCTAACCCATCTTCTCAGAAACTGGCTTGTACCTGGCACAGCAGAGAAGTTGTGACCAGAAACCTAAGTGAGCACTATTGCGGGCAACGTGGTGCTTTGCTCACATCTAGATTTTTCATTTCCAAAGGCTACCAAAGCCTGAGCCACCTGGTGCTGCATGCAGGCAGGAGCAAAGGACTCCTGGGGAAGCCTTGGATCCTACCTGCTCTTACCTGATCTTACCATCATCCAGCCAAGTGCATCTGAAGTTGGTTGAAAACTTCTGAACAGCCCTTTCTTTTCTCTAAAATGCTGGTTAAAACACAGCCCAGCAAGGCTGAGGAAGCAGTTGTCACTGCAGCTCCCAGCGCAGGGTCAGGAAAGGGAACCTGACGGCTTCTAAAGACCTCACTTCCCACTCGTGCAGGAGCCTGCATTGCTTTCCTGCTCACACGAAGGGAGAAGGGGAGGGCTTTTAAAAAAACAAGTTGTCTTGTATGGAGCCTAAGAAAGATTCGCTGTCTTCACCGTTTTTTTTTTCCCTTGCTCGGCACCCGTAGGCAAGTCACATATTTAAGTAAGGGAGGAAGCACTGTAAAATTTGAATTGAAGTATGGTGGGCAGCTGGTAGGTTGGGGGATGCTGTTGGCTTCATGCCTTTTTCACCACAATGGTGACAAAGTCATCTGTCATGAAGAGAAAAGAACCTGCTTGGTATTATAGTTCAGCAGCAATTAGATGGGCTGGATCAGGAGGCAACTTCAGTTTCACCAGTGACAGAGAACCGAGGTCACACTTCTGTTGAGTGCATTGAATAGGTGCTAACAAACCCTACTTGCTAGCACACTAGCTCTTAATGCATATTTTCAAGCTGAGAGTAAAGTGTGTTGATGTCATTGCTCTTCAGACAGCAATGGCAAAGAGTAAGTCGGAAATGCAGGGTTGAAATTAAGCACAGTGACTGCAGTTGTTTGTGTTTTTCCTGACATTAGCTGGAAGCGGAGCTATTGCAAAAGCAATTCTGTCCTGTGGGAAAATTTTGTATTATTTTCAATTTTCTTTTCATCTCAAATCAAGGGGAAACAGAAAACCTTTCTACGGAAGAGAAAGCTCCACAGGAAAATTGTTTGGAAATGTTTAAACACATTGCTTCAGTAAATTTAGAAATGTCAGGAGAGATGGCAAATACATGGTATCCTCTCTATGTTGTTCAGCTGGAAGGGTGAATGTCTCTGTGAAACGTAACTAAGGATCCTTAATATGAAGTTAAAAATTAAAAACAGACAGAAAAAAAACAAAAACAAACAAACAAACGAAAGTATCTTCATGCACCTAAGTAAAAATAGCTGCCCTACATTTTTCAGCAGAGAGGAATGACTTTTTGGAGTCTTGGCCTGGGAGGCCCCAAAATCGAGTCTCCAATGACAAAGCCGAGACCCTTTAGGAGCAGCCTGGCAGTACCTGGGCCTCAGCAGACCCAGACCTCAATCAAATGCAGCTGCTGAGGACTATTTGTAAGACCCTTCACCCCACTGTGGATCAGTTGTCCAATCACCAAAATAGTAATAAAGGTATCCACTTCCTTACACTGCCCCAAAATGCAAGCTGACACCAGCCTAGTCTTGCGTTCTGGGCTTTTTCAAGGTCTCTTAGAAAGCAAAGGATGATGTTGGCAGAGAGCTAGCCAAGAGAAAGCAAAACCAAACAGAGATTTTATAAAGCAAGGCTCCAACTACTATAGTCTTGCTAACTTGTTCCAGTAAATATCAAAGACCCAAGAAAGGGAAGTGGAAAATGGACTCCTAAGAAAGTGCTGGAGGATGTGGCATTTCCATTTCCAAGATGTTGCTGATATCCTGAAAAATCCCTTTTCTGCTCATTTAGCACAGCTGGAACATAGCTAAAATCAAATCCTCCCTGGGAAACATTTCTTTGCAGATCAGCACATTCTGCAGCACTATTTTTCTTCCCTTGACGGGGAGGGAGGCGTCAGGAGTTACCACCCGACTGTGATGACACCTTGCAGGAACATAAGAAATTCCTGAAATCCTCATTGGTGAAGCTCAAGCTTTGTCTGATGCAGTAGAGGGGTGGTGTCCACTTGCTGCAAACAGCTGCCGCCAGTTATCTGCAGGCTGAGATGGAAAAACGCGTAACGTATTTTACGCAGATGTCAGACTAAGAGAACAAGTAGTAGAACAGGGAGCAACTGAAGCTGCACTTCTGGGACCAGTTCACAGAACTGTGTAGAAACAGTTCGAGATTCATCCTGTGTAGATCATATTAGGAAATTATCTTGATGACAAAGGGAAAGGAAACGAAGCTATTCTGTGCATCTTCCTACTCTTTAGGGTGCAATCAGAGCACATCTTCAGCATTGCTATTAGCATTCCTCCACCAAAGAAACCTCAGCAAAATGTTGAGCTCACATTTTCAAAGATGATGCTGGAAAGCTTCCCAGATTACGTATTTTCCTCTTTAATTTATACCTCTGAGGATAATGCTAATCAAGGCAGCAGCGAAAGTGGTGAAACATCCTCAGACCCAGGTTGATTTATTAACAGCGGTTGCATTATTCTCACTCAGAGAACGATGCTCGTATCCCAAGCTTCCAGCAAAAGAATCTTGTTTGCTGGTAGGTTATCAAATACAAGCTGACAATGTACTTGCACAGCAGATATGCATAAGTGCAGTGCACAGTGTGATTCATCTGCAAAACATCTAGCATGCTAGATGCTCAGTGTAAAGTAGGTTAGAAAAATGATTCATTAAAAAGCAACAGCAGTGAGAGAGGGGGAAAAACTGAAGCCCAAACTCTGAAATCTGCTACTGGAAATGATGTATTTGCTTCTCACTCTTTGTTCATCCCTCTCTCCTCAGGCTGCTTGTGAATAGAATTTGGATGGCATAAGGATGGACAATCACGAAAAAATACATGTAGCTAGATGAATATTACCAATGCCATCTTCGTAGCCTGGCAGATCTACCAAACATTCCAGGGATTATACATGGTCTGTTTACCACGTTCAAAGTGAGAGGAGATTGCATATATTTCACACAGCATAAACCCCCAAGCCTGTCCCTGTAGCTCTGACCTGGACTTCCACTACACTGCAACCGACTTATAAAGGCTAATGTCAGACAGACTTGGGGAAAAAAAAAAAAAATCCCCAAATGGCAACTGGCTTTTATAATGGTTGCTGCTCCGATGATCCACTGTAATCTTCAGTGGTATTTTCTAGGGTAAGGAAAAAACCCAAACCATCAAACAGAAAAAAATGTGTGTGGCATGGCAATTCTAAAATAGAATAGAGAACTTTGCAGGCCAGAATTAGTGCTTTTGAAATTTAATTTATGTGTATTTTGAATAAATAACCTACTACAAAACCCAGTGTAGACAAGATATATTTCTAAACAGCTAAGGTACATTTCTGCCAGCTAAATCCAGTGAAACACATGAACTGACTTGTAATTTGAAAATACACAGACTGGTTTCTAAGATTCCACTATTTTTAAAAAATATTCTTTTAATCTATGTTTCTCTTATGGGAAGATTTTTGTATCTGATAGCAAGTTTCTCAAAAACTTTAAATTTCAGGAAATTCGGTCTTTTTTTCCTGGCATCAGCAGAGATAGTATGCAAAGGCAGAGATCCTATTTCATCCATGTAAAATGGTTTACTCAGCAACTCCACATCTGTGCGTGTGACCCGCTATTATTTACTTGCTTGATTTTTCAATCCTGTATGCAACGTACCCACGACAAACACACCTGAAGCTTTTTAAGTAGAGAATTAGTTACCACCTACTGAAGATCTACTCCAAGTTGTTCAGCAATGGAAAAAATCCTTATCTTGCCCGTAACCAGGATGCTACTTACCAGCCATTTTGATAAAAGGATTTCTGCTTAATGAGTGATAAACAGAGCTGCTGCACAGAGGATCTCAAACCCTATTTTCTTTCATGAACAGGAGGCTGACTCCTCTGGGATTTCTCCTGACTCTCACACATGATCTTGAATCTTTGCCTTTGGGCCCAACAGCTTTTCCACAAACTAATTACAGCCCAAGAATCACAGATTATACACGCAGACTTTCAGGATAACCAGGAGGTTCTGAGAAATCAATTCTATATTCAACCTCAGTGATACTTTTGCTAGAGCAGTAGAGAAAACAGCAACAACACAAATGCTGCATTATGCCTTTTTTAAAGAACTGCAAAAGCTGCAAAAGAGAGGAATCAGCCTCAGCTTTAGGTCAGCCCCACATCAAAGGCAACAGTCTCAATTAAAGTTTAGTGCACAGCAATATTACAGTTTAGAGCATCTATTTGGCCAGTGATGTTTTCTGAGGATATAAACCTTTGCAATAAAAAGAAAGGAAAACAAAAACCCAGCAAACTAGCAAACATGGTACATCCTAAAACAGAAATGACCGCGAACCAGAAGACGAAAAAATGGTGAGCGAAGCTGGGATACACATTTTTATAACTTTTATAAAGGATGAGAGAAGTAATTTCCTTTTTTACTAGAATCAGTCTGCAAATAATAGATGATTACTGTTCATATCATACAGCTACACCTGCACACAGAGCAGTTATCCAGTTCAGCTGAAGTGCACATTTAATTTCCGACGTGTTGCACTGCACTTCTTTGCTGAAGTCAACAGGAACAAAAACATTCTGAAATGCAAAACATTTCCTACGCACATGAGCAGCAAGTGCATCTCTTTTGCCTCTAAATTAAGGACATCAAGGCAGAGACCTAATTAAGACTTATTGGAATTCAGGCCCCCTCGTACATCAGTAGTGAGTGGAGAGATGGTACCTGTGAAACCCCACTGCACCCTCCCACAAAGCTCATGGGGATGCTGCTCGGCAGAGCAGAGCAGAGGAGAGACGCTGTGCTCCCCGGGGCTGCCTGCTGTGGGTCTTCACTGCCCGCTCCAGCCGTGGCCTCGGTGCACGTTCCTTGTGCAGGGAGGAGGACGCCACTGACCCAAACAGAGGTGAAGACCGGTGCAGTGGTGGCAGACTGATGCAATACTTAGGCTTCACTCACAATCTAGCCCTTCAGCCTGCCAAAGAGCTCAGGATTAAGGGTATTTCCAAGCAGAGCTGCTCTGCTGACTATGTGTGTGTCAGGACCTATCAGGGATGAGAGACTCCCGACCTCCCCAGCATGCAAAATGCTCTCTTAGTTGGGTGTAGGCATCATCTTTGCATCAGCCTTGCTACCTCCAAGTTGAGGGGCAGGATTAAGCCTGTAAATGGCAAAACTCCCTTGCTGACTGCAAGCCTGTCTCTCCAGCAGCTCCTTTCCAGGGGCTCCCAAGTGCTTTTGGGAGCACTGTGCGAGAGGCCAGGCTCAGCAGAAGAAAATCAGTATGAAGTCTTGGGCTGCCTGCAGCCTCTCTCTGCACAGCCGTGCTGCAGAGGCTGCCCGGGGTGAGGATTTTTAGGCTGTTGAGTCGTGCAGCCAGCGACTAACACAGTGCAGGCAGGGAGAGGTTGGGGATGTCACTCAGATCTCTACCTTTTGCATTTGCCACTTCGCAAAGTGCGTATGAAGGGTGCTTCGGTGGGGTGAGCAATGGCCACCCCAGGCTGTGTTTGGGATACAAGGCACTGGCAGCGAGGGGCTCCTACCCAGCCCCACGGCCAGGGGCTGTGCCCTGGTGCCTCCTCCTCTGTCACGGGGCTCACCGAGGGACACCCACACGTGCACCTACGATATGGACTGATATTTTAATGGAAAAAATGTCTCAGAGACAAGAAAAGTGCAAGGTGCCCAGGAGCTGGGGGCAGGAAGGTTTCCAGCCTGATAAGGCTGCCCCATACATCGGCTTTTTACTGGCCATAGTTAACCAGCCCTTCAATGTCTTTAAATCTACCAACAATAAATCAGCTGGACTTAATAAATTCAGCACTGCTGAAAAGTAAGATGTAATTCATGTCCTGAACGGCACAGTAAAGCCTCGAGCTGACATAACTCTGCAGGTCTGGGGAGTCACCCCAGCACAAGAAAGCATCCTTCAGCAAGCACCCTCCCATGCTCCGTCTTTGCCTGTACCTGAGCAAACACCCCGCTGCAGCTCTGTGCCCGGGATGGGAGTCACTGCTGCGCGAAAGAGATGCTGGGAATGCTGCTGCTGCTAACGGCAGCTATGTCAGAATAATCTCAAGAACTGGCTACCTTTTCTGATATGAGATCTCATGATAATTGGAGGCTGTATCAAGCACAGGCATCTCATTACAGCGGTGAAAGAAATATTCAAAGAACTCTTTTAGCAGCTGTTATTTAAATAAAGATGGAAAAGCCCACTTTTAAGGAATGTTAAAGTATAAAGCCAATGCTTATGAGATAACACTTTCATATCTGAAAGAGACAGGCATATGAAAACTGTAGTCATTTCCAGCAATTTTGATTCTCACCTGGACATGATGGGTCAAAATAAACAACAACTTTATAATGATTTTCATTGTAAGTTATCAGTGTCTTTTAATTGTTAATTTTCACAGTGCTGTAATGAGATAAGTAAGTGCTGATGCCCCCATTTTACACACAAATGACCTGAAGCACTCTGGTCTAATGGGTAATAAAGCAAATTTATCCATGATATATCTTCTACTTCATTTATCCCTAAATTCAGCAAAACACATGGTCACCTTTATGCATATGCTTAAGACTGTCCCAATTTTTAAAAGCAGTTAAGAATGTGCTTATGTTCCACATAATTAGCATCTTAAACACTTGACTGAAATAAGGAGGACAGAAATAGGTGATTAAGGTCCCCTCTATTTCAAGTCTTGTCTCGCAGGTGAGTGCCAAGAATTTATTCTCACTGTTGAAGGTTTCTCAGAGGAACAGGCTGACCATAAATCACAATTGTCTTAAAAACCAAGAATACTAAATGTGGGGTGTGTAACTGAGTGCTGAATCATGCCAAGTCTACAGCAGCACATATATTTACTTTCTCTAAATTAGAAAACTAATTACAATTAATGCTTCATTACTTCTAATATGGTTTGCTATGCGATGGCCTTTTTTCTTTTGAAAAGAAAGCAACAAACAATCCAAGAAAAAACAAGAAGTCCCAAAATTTTTTAAACAGTCTTGATCTGGCAATAAGAGGATGCAATATGAAAAACAGACACAAAGTCATAAGTGCTACATTAAAAATGAAAAAGGCTTAGTGCATACTTAGCCCATTTTAGAGGTACTGACTACTTAGGAGGGAAAGTAAGACAAAAAAACCTTCATTCCCTGTTGATGACGTGGACCTGCAGCACAACTTCTTGGGTATTTCAGGAACTTTGAGCTAAAACACACGTGCACAAAATAATTAGGTCTTGGGGCCAAATCAGGTCTCAGGGCCTAAAGCAGAGCCAAACGCTAGTCCTGAGCATCGTGGGTCAACCCAGGCCATGCAGTTGGGCTGCCATCCTTTTGTGGGACAGTCTGTGAAGACATGATAAACAGGCCTGTGGGATCTGCCCAAACTTTTCCAGGAGAACTGAGCCAGAGCAGCACCCAGGCATTTGCTGGGGTCACCATCCCCAGGTAGACTGAGAGCACACGCTGAGTACGCGTGTACTGCACACTACAGTTTTTTGTGGAAAAAAACAATGTAAGCCATGCCATTGAATGGTATTTCCAGAGCTGCAGAAAAAAAAAGGAGGCAAATGTGCCTCCCAGGGCCCTTACACCAGAGAAATATCATGAACCACTCAGCTCAGGGGAGCAGCCCAAGAAATACTGCGACACGCAAAACCCAATGTCTGCTGCAACTGGGACATCCAAAGCCTCTCCCCTCCGTGCCATCCTCCTCCTCCCCAACCTCTCCTCCTCAGTTCCTTGCCTATAAATAAAAATTTCATTACCGAGTGATGAAGACTAAAATAAGGCAGGTGAGTCACCCTTGCTGGTACTACTCCGCTCTTTCATCTGCCTCATCACACAGAATCACAGAACGTTAGGGGCTGGAAGGGATCTCAAAAGATCACCTAGTCCAGCCCCCCTGCCAGAGCAGGATCACCTACAGCAGATTGCACAGGAAGGGGTCCAGGCAGGTTTTGAATATCTCCAAGGAAGGAGACTCCCCAACCTCCCTGGGCAGCCTGTTCCAGGGCTCTGTCACCCTCACAGTGAAAAAGTTTTTTCTAATATATTTTGTGGAACCTCCTATGTTCCAGCTTGAACCCACTGCCCCCTGTCCTGTCACTGGACATTGCTGAAAAAAGCCTGGCACCCTCTTCCTCAACCCATATGCAGCCCTGAAGGCTGAAGAAACTTCATCAGCATGGAAATCAAAGCAAGGATGGAGCTACCTGCATCTCTGTGGTGAACAGGGCAAACTCGGTAGCATTTTGGTCTGTATACAGTTGAGAACTACACTGCTGCACAGATTTTAAACCAAGAGATTTTATGCACCTCTGATAGCACTTTTCACCCCCAGATGCAAAGCACTTGCTGGAGGAGCCCAGCAGGAGCCATTACTCCTATATTACCCAAGAGCGAATGAAGGATGGTATTTCAATGAAAAATTTTTAGATGATTAATGGTGGGCTGTGATGAAATGGCCACTTTGCCAAATTTCATGAGAATTACAGGAACAAAAGGATCCAAGAAGAAATCCACTGTGTGTCTGTCCTTCTCTGCAAAATCTGCTTGCATTCACAAAACCCAAGGCGAGAGCCTACATCACTCAAACCAGTATGTCAGAGGTTTTGAGGGACTAATCCAGGGAGTAGAGGAAAAATAAATTCAATTCTCTAAATCAGAAAGGACTAAAATGTCAACAATGGAACTGGCATGAATATGTACTCTTGCAAAGTGAGACTAAATCTGGCCTCAGTTGGCTAAATCTGTGCAAGACTGCCTGGCAGTTGGGGCTGTGTTTCCAAACGGCTGCTTAGGCTCCCCTGTGGCGTATGCTTAGATCAGTGAATCCATCCTATCAAGACTCTTTCTAGAGCAACTTGAAAAATCAAATCAAGTTTTGTATCTTAGCTTTTACAGTGCCTTGAGCAGTACATTGCCATGGATGCTTAGGGAGGGGTAGATCCTGCTAAAGCAATCTTTGGCAAGGGGTGGGAAGACCCCAAAGGGCAGCTGAGCCAGATGCCTTGGGGAACCTGCTGTGCTTGGTTGTGCTCTGACATCCTCAAAAAGCGTCAGTGCCAAACCCAGGCAGTGCAGATGTTCACATTCATACCCACTTCTCTCTACATAGGTGAACCACGGGGCTCTCAAGTTGCCTGAAAATCATCAAGAAGCTCTTCCACGTTGAGGAGTATAGCTGCCAGTAACTCACTCTCCCCAGTAACTGGAAACAATAAACTGAGATTTACAGGTGAAGCATTATCTGTACAAACGCAGGCTTATGCTAAGAGCACCTCGCTGCAGTCCCTTGCTGGCAGGGTATTCACAGAACATTTTGGGATGGAAGAGATCTTTAAAGGTCATCTAGTCCATACTGGTGGGTTAGTTTGTGGGTACACAGCACACGTTTTCCAACTTGACCTCTACAAATCATGTGAGCTAAAAAGTTTTTTAAAAAACACCTTTACTAAAAACACTGAGCCTACAGAGTCTGTCCTCGTCACAGAGCAGCAGGGGCCAAGACCACTCACAGTCTTGTGTGCTACATCTACACCCTCTGGCAGGTCTCTCAGCTACATGGGCACACACTGCTGCCTGTAAATCACCCTACAGATACCCACCAATGCACAAGGCTGCATACAACTTTCCAGATCCTGACACAGGAATCACCATTTGTATGAGTTCCTGCCCTTTCTCCCCACTTTTTCCCCCTAAACACACCTGCACCGTGGAGCTACAGTCCTTTCGTACATTTTGCCATTGCTCTAAAGGAAAGCATATGTATTTATCCCAGGGAATGCCTGGTAGCCTGTGTAGTATTTTTGGAAACAATTCTTTTCAAGGAATTTTACTGTTGATGTATAAAAATAAATAACAGAATCTGTGACCAGATGGTGTGTTGGGTGACATGGGGCTCTCTTCACCAACATGCAACTGCTCAGCAGCCTTTCAGGACTGCTTCAGTCTCCAGTCCTTGCAAGAGCTTCCTGTGAGATACTCTCACCCTGAACTAAACTCATCTTTGGGAAGGAGAGAAACTCTCCATTTGAGGGAAACATTTTCTGCAAAATCCAAGGGCCAAGTATAAAACCAAGAGAAACTGTTTTATCCCTGCCCAGAAGCTAATGAAGTCAATCTTCATTGTAGCTCTGCAGGAGGAGAAGTAGATGTGAGATCTGCAGCTCCTTTTTGCCCTGACTTTGCTTGAGAAATCTCTCAGCTTTCTACTCCTCGTGGGAATTTTTCTCTGCAGTCCCAATCACTGCTGATTTTGGTTGATCTGAAGAGCAGGGAGTGAAATCCATTGCTTTTCATCATTCAGAAACCACTCAAAAGGTTTTGACACAAAGCCAGTTTGGCTCAAAGCCAGGCCCACAGCCAGCTTGAAAATATTGCTGAACCTTTCAACAATCCCTGGCTGGTTTTCAGACTTAAAAGTCAAGATCAGGGTAAGTTTGCAAATGTTCAGGTTGTGTAAAAAAACTTCTCTACACCTGTGATAAAATTCCCACCATCTCTCTTCAGTTATTTTCATTCTAGGAGAACCTCTCAGCCTCCAAACCCTACTCTTGCCTCAAAGAGCATAACCATGTTTGTCATAAAAAAGACTGGTCTGAGAGGTGTGGAGGAAGATACAGGATGTGTTGGGAAGCTACCTGGAAAACATACCATCCAGTTCACTCTTACTTGGATGCACTGTTCCTTGTCTAAAGTGTCCACAGCCACCCTATTGTACAGGGAGTGTTTATAGCAGTTTATGGCAGTGTTGTAAGTTGCTGGAGCTAGGTGTCTCCTGCTGGGTCCACTCCTGCATCTTAGGAACACACAGGAATGCCCCTCCGAGCAGGAGAATAAAAGAGTTTTCTGAAATACTTGACAGTTTTAGATATTCAGCCACATGACAGACCTCTTATTCGGCAACTTAAGAATATTTAGTCACACAGAAAGAACAGTGAAATTATTTACTTCTTCCGGTGAAGGGAGTGGGAGCTACAGCGGAAGCTGTAGCTGTCTAGGTAATGTTGAACAGAAATACGGGTGCTGCAGCCACAAACTAAAAAGGAGACTACGTGTACAAGACTGAACTGGTTGGGATGCTGCTCTGTCTGCCATGGTTGGCTTTGTCAATCCTCAGCTAGGAAACACCAGAAAAAGTCTGTATTGCTCACTTCATCTGCACCTTGTCAGTTTGACACATGCAAATATGTCTAAAGCCCCTTTGCAGAGGATTCCAAAAGCAGAAAATTACTTCCTTTGCTTTTCTTTTCTTTTTCCTAGTCTTTCCTCTTTCTTTTTCTTTCTCTGTTCTTTCTTTTGTTCTTTCATTCTTACGTTCTTTCGTTCTGTCTGTTCTGCTTTCTATAAGCCTGAATCTACAGATCAGGTTAAGCCTGAAGAAGCCTTCATTAAATGTAAGCAGTATCACAGTCATTCAACTTAGTGGGGATTTACACAATTTAAGAGACCACCCCTCTTTGTTCTGTTCGCTAAGATTCAGCATGCCCATATTTTTATCCACCAGTGAATAACAAAAGCTCACAAGATCCTTTCCCCCTTTTTCATGTCATTATACTGTTGAGGCAACTGGACCCGGAGACCCCAATCTTGCCCCTCTTCACACACACCCACCCCACACCTAGAACAAACGGCCTTACATTACAAGCCATCTGCCTCTCTCCAGTAACAAGTCACATTTCACAACCTACCACTCGGATCAGCGAATGAGCAGCACAGCAGCAGATTAGCTGCCTGCCCAAAGCTACAAAACAGCAAAACATTTCCCACATCAGCCGATGGGCGTTAGATCCCATTTTACTACTGAACTCAGTAGCATCAAGCAGACAGAAAAGCACCAGGGAAACATCCATGTTGAGAGCACACACGTGCACAGATGCACACTCAGACACTGAAAAAGCCACACAGACGGGTATCGGTGGAATAGCACACGTCACGCAGACTCTGTTGTTTCTGGCCAGCTACTCTTTGTGCTGATTGACTAGAGGGGATTAGAGAGGACTCAGCCCAAAACGCAGTTCCTAATGCTCCTGCAGCTATTGCATAATGGAGACCGATTCCTGTCCCAAGCTCTGACCCTCAACTTACTCAAGACAAGTTTAATGCTGTCAGGCTGTGTAATGGAAACATCTCCTTCCCAGTGAAGAGGAATCTAGATGGAATCCGCTAGCTTCCTCAGGGCTGGGCTATTTGGATTCTCTAATGGGCAGAGATGGGAAAGAAAGTAGGGAAGTGTCACCACAAAGGAAATAGAGGCATTTTTCCAAAAACATTTCAAGTAGGAGCTACTGAAAGCTGAAGCCTTCTGGGGTTCATTAATAGATATACACCTGATATTAATGCAGTCAATAAAGAAAGGCACCTTAAACTAAGGGAAATCAAATACATCCCAAAAGTAAACTGAAAACCACTGAACCTGCAGACCCCAGTTAGACTAAATGCACCTTACGTCAAATATGCCTAAAAACATGAGAGGAAAACAGGACCCAAAAAGTCCATGATTAAATGGACATGTCTCAAAACGATGCAGAAAACACACAAACACTTTAGAATAGGCACTTAATTAAAAACTACATTTTGAAATAACATAAAGGGCCATGCAGGAATTCCAGATGCATGGGGAATAGCCGAAGGAACTCCTCTGAGCTCTGTTTACTCCAGATGTGTACAGGTGTACAACAAACGAGGACAGAGCCCCATCAAGTCAGGTGAAATCAAATGCCTTGCAATATTTGACTGAAATCTGGATGTCCTGCGCCTAGCAAACTGCAAAGAGCTTTAGGGAACTTGGCTGGGTCCTGCGTCCCCCCTCCCCCACATCAGCAAAAATTATTTGCAAAGGCCGCTATTGCTTTTTATTTTCTGTTCTCCGACATGCGCTCACTAACTCGTTAGCAATGTTTCCAAGCAGCCAGGCTGGGACAAGAACCGAGGTAGGGACGGGAACAAGACAATCAGGACATGCTGCTGCCAGGGCCCCTTTGTTGAGCATCCCTGGGTACCCCTCGCCTTTTACCTGGGGATGCAGTCGCCATGGCAACGGGCGGGTGTTCCCTGGTGGAGCCGAAAACCAGCTGTTCCCGCTGCTGAGCCCCATCTCCATCCCGCAGCGGAGCCCCCGCTGCATACTGGTCCGCCCCGTCCGCAGCCCAGTGCACCCCAGTGCCCGCCAGCAGCAGGTCCTGGGGGTCCGGCGGGGCTGACATGCTGCCTGCAAGGCGGCCGCTGGTTCCCGGCTCTCAGGCTGCAGCGGGAGCCACCGAAAAAGCTGCGGTGGCCGCCGAGGGCTGGATGGTGCTGCGGCCGCGCTGGAGTCTGGCCGGCTGCGGGGACTCGGAGCCGCTGCTGCCGCCGCTGCTGCTGTTGCTGTATCTCCACTAGCGCTTATTACGCAGGTGAAAATGGCTTGTTAGTTGGAGCCTTCCAGCCCTTGCGTCACCCTGTGGCTGGCATATCACAGGGCAGGAATCTGCCAGCCTGGCTGCTGCTCTCCGCCGTTTAACTGCTTCGGCAGGGTAGGCATCGGCTTGTGCGTCTGAGGGAAGAAATGCCCCTTTCCAGGCAGGCACACGCCTCCCTCTCTTCTCCTGCGGTCCCCGGCGCAAGGCGCATCCCCCTCCCCTGCATCCCCCCCCCTCTCTCGAGCATCCCACGGAGCGCTGCGGCCGGGCACAGCAACGCGCCCGCCGGCGGAACGCCGCTGCCTCCTCCCGCACCTCCAGGCTCGGCGGAGCGGGGAAAGGCAGCCCACGGCTAAGCCCGTCCTAAAAGCTCCCCGTTCCCCCTCTCTCTCCGCCAGCCCCCCGACCCGGCGGAAAGAAGGCGCACTCGGCTCCCCAACACCTGGGTTTGTTTACCCGCTTGGCTCCCTTCTGTTTGCAGCCACGCCGGAGACATGATCACAGCTTATTGCTTCTGAATGACACTTGTCAAAATAAACACACAGCAGGTGTCTGTGCGCCGCTTTTTTTTTTTCTGTGCTTTTTTTTTGTTTGGTGTGCCATTGTATTTGCTTGCTTACTGTCTCACAGAAGCAATGTGTGCTTACAGAGGTGGTGTGAACCATCAAGAATCCTTGCTGTTAGTGAGAGCAGCAGGGGCATGAGATACAGCGAAGGTGAAAGTACAGGGCAGGATCTGGGACACTTCTCAGGCGCACTGGGAACCAGTATCCTTGCCATCATTTAACAAATGCATCCTATTTCAACATCATTTTTATATCGGTCATTTTACTTTCAGGGCAACATATACTTTAACATAGCATGCAAGACCATCTGAGCTAGAACAAAAAAACTACTCCAAATCCCTTGGCTGTAATAGGGCTGTTTAGCGGGTGAGGACTACCAGGGATTCTTCTGTTTAGCCACTGCTTTGTTAAAACAATTGCAGATCTAAGTGTCTCACAACATAGTCTATCAAATTCAGCTTTACTTGTGAGTTACTTCCAGGTAGTCCATACTCCAGAGACACCTGCAAGAGATAGAAAATGTATCTTTGATACCAGCTTCAAGTTTTTTGATTGAGGACACCACAGTGGGAAAAGCTGCCTGCATCATGCAGCTCCACTGAACCCACTGTCATGAATTCTAACTCTCCTGTAACTCACATGTAAAGCTTTTCTTAATTAAGCATTACTTAAATGTCTTCATGGAAGAACGGTGAGAATATGCCCTCCAGTGTGCTGAACCTGCCTTATATGCACAGGCTGATTGGATTTTCACTATTTGTTTATGTCAAGACAAGGCAATGTTTGCTGTGGTTCAGAAGCAGGTGATTTTAGTCAACATATCTGTGTTGCCAAATCCCACACCTAAAGCTCACCTCATGAGCAAAGGAGACGAATTTACCCAATTCGTGGTTCCCTCTTTGACATACACCATATCATGTACCATATATTACCTGATTATGGTTCCAGCAAGATTCTGATGACTTCGAAGTTACTATTAATGTTGTTAATGATATACAACATGTTTTCAAAAATTTGTCTTCCTGTAGATCTTAATACACATCCTTGTTCCAGACTCCCCAGTTTTCTGTGTCCATCACTCTCTGGGGCAGCCCTGTGATACTGTTTAGGTGAGTTGGTAATGGACAGGAGGGCTCAGGAGAAGGCTTGGAAGAGCACTGAGCCCCTGACAGCCTTGCTGTGTGAGCAAGACAAAGGTCTCCCGATAACACAGCAGCATCAGAATGTGTGCACACATGCTGGGAATGATTCATTTCTACAGACCAAAAAGGTTATCACGATCTGAGGGCTGCTGGAGTTAACACGGAGAGTGTTACAGTAAAAACTTAGTGTGGACTGTGTGCTCTGCTTATTGAAGAGAAATGGGGACAAACAGGGAGAAATACATAAATAGACCCCAAAAAAAAGTGTTTTTTTTGCTTCAGGGATCCCAACTGTAGTGCAATCCAGGGCTTTATTTCACCAGTTCCTGTACAGTCCCCAGGTGACCTGGAACAGTCTCATGCAATACAATCAGCCGTGCTCATCACCACGTAACATCAGGTGGGAAACTAGAGGTCCGATTTCAAACCTTGGATACAAATCCTGGGCTCCTACTGACCCTTATAGGTGTGGTACATACATTTCTGATAGCAAAGCTTTGATTTGCCAGGATTAAAAAGAAATAAAAAAAAAATCAACAGGAACAACAGGACAAATACTTGGAAAGCTTGATTGATCTATTTTGTGTGCTTGTACAGAAAACTTTGAACTTGGCACAACCTGTGCTGTCATACATAAGGTTAAGTCACTAGAGATTTTATAGGCTTTTTAAAGATCCCTGCAGGAAGATAAGGCTGGATGAGGAGTTAATCAAATGTGTGCTTAAGAAAGGTGTGAGTTTAAGTAATACTTGTCACAAAGGAACAAAGATGATTTCTTTCTGTTTTCAATGAATTTACAAAAGCTCCTGGTAGTTTGCATTGTAACATGTTGAAAGCTGACTTGTGCAGGGTTCATCTACCTCTGCTCATTGTTATTGAATTCTCTTGCTCTTCCCTTTGGACATTATAAGTCTCTAAATCTATGAAGTCTGAAAACATATACACTCAAATTGCTTCTCTTTGCATTATAGCCCTTTGTGTTCTGGGGCTGATGTACGCTGCTGGGCCAAAGTGACTTTGAACCTCGGGGGGATTTTTGGTCTCAGATGCAACATTACCAGCAAAGAACATAGGACCTGGCAGGGGTATATCAACTGACTTAGAAAAAGTCATCTCCTCTTCCTTGAGGATTTATTCTTGAGGTTTTAAAATAAATGAATTGCAATAGGAAAAAGCAAAGCAAAAAAAGAAAAGAGATTTCTGACATAAATAGAAAAATGAAGAGAAGTAAAATAACTTCCCCCTACCTCATAGAAAAGACTCCAGCACTGTAGCAGCTACAGTCTGGTTTTCAATTCACCACATCTGCACTACAGATCACAGGGTTTCAACGTGTGTTTCCTATCCTCTCCCCAAAACAGGGAAATCTCCAGGAGTGTGTGACAGCACTGGCCTGGCCAGCGTGCACGAATTTCTTTCCACAGCGTGCAGTCAGATCTCATTCGGCCACAGACAGGTAGAAACCCCAGGAGCCATGCTGTGGGATAAACTGGGCAAGCTCCTGCCCCACAAGGCACAGAGACTCCCTACATGCCTACAAGGCATTGAGACTCCCAAAGCAAGGGTGGAAACCTGGTGAGAATAATAACTCCTCCTGGACAAGTCAGACTACTCAAAACTGTCACTACAGAGAGGCAAATGGCCTGAGAGAGAAGCTGACCCATGGTGGTGGCTCTCCTCACAGCAGAGGCCATCCATCGTCTTTCAGCCCACCCAGCAGCTCTTGTACTGCAGTCCTTCCAAGAGAGCCCCCTGGACCTTTAGCCTTCACACCTTCTCGCCCTCCATCTCCACAAGCTCTGGCAGTGAAACAAGGCCAGGCAGGCTCTCCAAGATGCTTTTCATCTGCTCCTCCCACTGCTACAATTGCCAAGGCCAATGCTTCAAGCCTGTCTGGAAATAGGTATCCCAATCTCCTACAGAGTTTCAAGGCATCCTATCCCATCACCCAGTACGTTTTAGACCCAGTTTTGCTCCTGAAGGCACAAGCATCCCAGTGCTCAGAAAGCAACACAAAACTGGTTAAGCCCAGGAAAGACAGAAGTTTGAGTATGGGTATAGTAACAGCCTTCCCAGACAAACAGCATGTAGGGTGTGCTCTCTTTTGTAGTGAAGGGCTGCAGAGATGAGACATGTACTCACTCCAAAATTGCAGCTCTGAACATGATCTTCTGGAGAGGACCATCCCTTATCACATGCTGTAAAATGAGGAGATTGGTTCAACTGGGGCCTCCAGTAAGCACAATTTCAAAAATATCAGAGTCTAAATAGTAGCATTTTTACTGCATATTGTGTAATTTAACCTTCCTTCACTTTAAAAGTTCATAGCCACAGTCTTATCAGACAGTTTATTGCTCTGAGTTCTGCCTGACTATGGCTGTGCCACAGCAGCATATGAGGTCCCTGCCTGGCCCTTTAATTCCCACATCATGCAAAAGCTTTCAGCATCTCTAGCCCTCCAGTTGTAATGAAATGTGATTAAAGGTGGTGCCTTCCCCGGGTAAGCCTGACTGACTGCTCTGTCCTTCATCCCCTCCACATCAACAGCCACTCTAGAAGCAGTGAGGATTACCTCTCTTTCTCTGAAAAAGGAGTTTTATAAAGAAATACAGTGATGGGAGTTTAAACAGCAAAACTGTTGACCACGTGGGCAGGCACAGCCATGAGATGGGCATCGGATGTCAGAGAGTAGAAACCCCACTGGGCCTCTGATGAACACAGCCTGTTTCCCCCTTCCTCCCAGCTTTAACCTCTTTGCAGAGAAGGAGAGCTGAGCAGAGTAGACAGGTGAGTAGGTGGGAGCTCTGTATATGCAAGATACATTCACTAGTGGCCTAGTTTCAGCAGGGCTTGGTAGCTGAATTGCCATCTGAGTGCTGTGTCAGAACGGCTCTGTGCTACTCACCTCCAGACTATGTATCTCTTGAAATGACTCGCTGTCCTGGAGGTCACTGGACCAGACCAGAGGTCTCAATTTGAACCCATCATCTTAGCTGGTGATACTATTTGCAAGTACATCCTCCATGTGGCAGCAGGATTTCTGCATGCTATTGCAAGTAGTGTTCACGAGCATCTTCAGAACAGTAATCTTTTTCTTTTTTTACAGTGCTCAGCCTGGGAGCCCAGGCCAGGATTATTAAAAGAAGAAGCATTAGAATTTGTCCTGTCAAGAGATTCCCAGCTGCATGGAACAGGACTTCCTTCTTTAAGCCCTGGCAGAGCAGTTTCCTAGGCCAGTCATCACTGAGAAAAACGCTCAGACTGACACCAATGGGTCTGGTTCTATTCAATTTCACTGTTGACGATCCAGCTGCAAAGAAAGTATCAGACAAGATAGTCTATGCAAGCTCTGAACTGATCATACAGTGGCCAGAAGTTTATATGGGCAATGGTATTGATACTGATAAAATGGTGGAAGTAAATAAAAAATAACTACAATAAAAATATTCACAAATTTACTTCTGGGAGAAGCTGAAGCTGAGAAAGCTGAAACTCAATTTTTTTCCGTCATAGGATAGTTAGGCTGGTACCCAAAAGGTACAGAGAGCTGCCAGAAAAGCACAAAGAGGATTTTTTATTATTATTATTTCTTGTTCTCTTGCATTACATCAGAAAGTATTTGTGTGGAGTGCTCTGTGCACTTATACAGCTCTGCAGCAAGTCCATTAGAGGTTAGCAGTTGAGACCTGATTTATGCTGATACAGTACATGCATTTCAGACTCCGAGTGTTGATTATGTACCACTTGCACATTTCCAGAAACTCATCGACGCACAAGATTACAGCTTGCATGCTGGAGGAAAGAGAAATGGCCTGATACACTTTCATTTAGGATTTATCATGGCACAGAAAGCATCAGAGAATCAGCCTATGGAGACAAGACCTGCAATCGCTTCTAAAACACACAAGAGATTACACCTTTTAGTGCAACAGAGGCACATCCACCATTGCTAAGACCCGGAACTGCTGTAATATGCAAATATTGACAAAACTGCAGTGAAAGGGAACACATTCTTGATAGACACAACGCTTTGTGCCCAGAGATACCTCTAAGCAATTGTCACCTGGAGGTAATCAGCAATGCTGATTAAAATAGTTGCTATGAGAATAACTGTGTGCCTGCCATTGGTTCATCTGGAGATAGAGTGCTAACAGGTAACCTGAGAGATCAACGTTAATGTAAGAGGTCTCAGGACAGTTAAGTCTGCATATGATAAAACTGAACATTGCAATAGCTGCCTCAACATAACCTTGATAGCTGGGGCTTATATTCCCCTAATGAGCAACATACTTGCCTTTTCTCGCACTTTTTTATAGCACAGATCTAATTTTCTTGCTTTGTAAACAAATGAGAACCAAGAACATCTTTACAGCAGCCACCGGGGCCAATCCCTAAATCAAAATTAGTATCAGAACTCCCCATTTCTAATTATTCATTTAAATATTTCTTAGGAGAAGAAGTTACCTGAGTAAGAGGTCACTGCTTGTTGCTCAGTTACGTGAGCAAGAGGTCACTGCTTGTTGTACAGCTACTCTATCCTAAACCAGAAGAAAATAATGGCACCTGCCTAAAGGTTGGGTGGGTGGGTGGGTGAGTAGATAAACAGATAGACAGATATTGAATAGATAGGCCAGTCGGTGCCCATATCCATCATCTACAATATGAGAACTCTGCAGTGCAAATTTATAAACGCAGTTCTGAGCTGTTTGGGTGCCAGAGACCCACAGATGGCTGACTCAGGCAGGAATTGCATTTTGCCAATGTGAAGCCAAGCTAGAGTTGTTCTGAGACCTTTAATCTACTTTTTATTAAATTCATGAAATTAAACTCCAGTTAACAGAAGAGCTGTCGTGCCAGGCTCTATTTTATATTTGTAATTAGTCCCATTGACTTCAAAGAAGCTGGTTTTGTATAATACTTGCAGGGTTGCGATTTGACTTTGCATTTAATTGATATATCATTTAGCACTTGATATCAGCTCTTCAAAGGAACTACTTTGTAGTGCATTCTGTGTATCACATTATTCAAATTGGAGACAACAACCTGCAAATTCTTACCAGCTCTATGCATCTGTGGCTTTATTCTGTGAATTAAATGTCTGCAATGAACACGAGCCTACATTGCCCAAACTCTAGCTGATGTCAGTGCTGAAAAAGCAAACCAGGCAGGATCAATCCCTGATATAAATAACCCCTAAAATCATCATTTTTATTCTCTCCTTTTTGCAATGGAGTGGGTAGATAGGTAAAGAAGTCTGTTTACCTGCTTTTATAACTTGTGGCTTATTCTTTTCTTAATGTAACTTAACTTTTGCAAAAATCAAAACGTGGAACTGAAAATAGGGCTCTGCCAGTTTCCCGTGAAGAGCTCCACTGTATAACTAATCTTCCGCCAAAAAAAAAAAAAAAAAAAAAAAAAAAAAAAAAAAAGTGAAATCAGACCCAGAGGCCCTCTGCTGGATTGTGAAGAAAATGTTACCTTCCTCAAAACGCTGAGATGAATCACTGCCTTGGAAAGTTCATAATATGCATCAACATACAGCTTTTGGCCATCAACATTAAGTTTATCAAAAGAGAACTACAGGTTACCACTTACGTCTGTGGCAACGAAGTGGGTTTTGCCACTCATAAGCAACATTGCAGGGAAAGTTTCTCAGAGTAAGGCATAAAGCATCTGTCCTTATTGTTCCTGAGAAGAAAGAAAAAAAGGCACATTCACTGTAATTTTCTTCTCTGAATTCTTATCAACTCATTAGAGCCGAACACAGCAAAGAAATAGACAGAAAAAAATCAAAACCAGATAAGAGGCAGTGAAAGAGGAAATGAGCTTTTCACACAGCTTGGGGAGTTAAGGAGAAAACTTGAAGCAAGCAAATATTTTCTGTACTTTACACTTGGAAGTCTTATCAACCCTTCCTAAGGATTGCCCTGCCTTCAAGAGGTGGAAAGACATCATACTGGCATTGAGTGCATCCTCAGCAAGTGGGTTGACAGTAGCCCTGAAGAGAAGAACTTGGGGATGTTGATAGACGAGGCGCTCAACATGAGTCAGCAGGACGCTCACGGAGCCCAGACGACCAACCCTGTCCCACGGTGCATCCAGAGGAAAGTGGCCAGCAGATCAAGAGAGGGGATTTTCCCCCTTTACTCTGCTCTTGTGAGACCCCACCTCGAATACTGCATCCCGTTCTGGTGTCCCCACTGTAAGAGAGACATGGATCTGTTGGAACGAGTCCAGAGGAGGCCACAAAGATGATCCCGGGGCTGGAGCAGCTCTGCTACAAGGACAGGCTGAGGGAACTGGGATTGTTCAGCTTGAAGAAGGGAAGACTCCAGGGGGACCTTATAACTGCCTTCACTGCCTGAAAGGAACCTACAGGAAGGCTGGAGAGGGCCTTTTTACAAGAGTGCCCAGTGATAGGACAAGGGGCAATGGATTTAAATGGAAGGAGAACAGGTTTAGATTGGATCTCAGGAAGAAATTCTTCAGTACGAGGGTGGCAAGACTCTGGAATAGATTGCCCAGAGAGGCTGTGGATACCCTCCTCCCTGGAGATGTTCAAGGCCAGGTTGGATGAGGCCTTGAGCAACCTGGTCTAGTTAAGGGCATCCCTTCCCATGGCAGGGGGTTGGATTAGATGATCTCTAAGGTCCCTTCCAACCTAAGACATTCCATGATCCTGTGATTTTTGCATAATCTTGTCATCTTTCCTGGGCAGAAGGAGTTTTGTGAGCTTTAGGACATCAACCAACAATGCAAACTGGAGATATGCCGTAGGAAAAAAAAAAAGAAAAAGAAAAAAAAGAAGATAACTGGGCTCCCAGGACACTATGAGAAAGACTAACTCCAAATGCAAGGTGGATTTCAGGTCAGATGTTAGTAGAACACGTTTCACAAGACCATTCTGGACAAAATTAACCTGTAAGACATGGTTGATGCCTTCCTCCCTGTCATGTACACAATTCTTGTGACATTCCTAAAGAGGCTTCTGAAAAATGGGGGAATCTTGGCAACTCTGACTCTCCAGCCAGGGGTGAGAAATCAAAATGAAATGAACACATAATAAGTGACCGCATGACTGAATACAGAGTTGAAAACTTAATAGATGTGAAAAGGCTGATTAAGGTTTGCCTTGTGGAATCAGGAAAGAATAATTTGTGATTGTTTTTTTCTGGCTTCTCAGAACTTTCTTACCATCTCTTACTTGCAGCTGTATTAAGCTATTAACTTAATTGCCTTTGTGCTCATTAATGGTGCCTACATTTTTTTTTTCCTGCATCTTTCAATGTTCACTGTCTTATATAAAATTAGTTCTGAAATAGTTTTGGTTAATATGGTAATTTCTGTGAAAGTTAAATGTTTTAAATGACACTATCTTAAAATGCTGGTTTGGATTCTAGATTTGCATTTCCATCTCCCAGCTGAAAGCAGTTCAGCAGAATCAGTAGGAGATAATTAATGATTCTGAGCCTGTATTTTTAGTTGTGAAAGTATTGCCAGCAGGGTTTTGTCCAGCTCTGATATTCTCAGTATTGAAAGTTACATCAAGTGAGTTCATGAAAAAGAAATGTGAGAACTTGAAGTCTTTTCTACTTTAATTATTCATCCGTTGGTCTTGGACAGAGCCCAGAATTTCAATGCTTTTAGCACTTTGATTGTATATTAAGAGTAAAGAGTAACTGCTTGACATCTGTTGTGTAAGTGGGCATGGTAAGATAATAAATGCTCCCAGTGCATATTTATTTAATCAAGGGATGCAAATGTCAAGGGGATAGATTAAAGGATCTCTCTAAGGACAGTGAAATAACCTTCTACTGATATGCATGGAACAACTCTCAAAATGTAAAGAATCAAAACTTTAATTTGAATTCAAATCAGAAAACTCATTCAGAGAGCTTAATTTCCCAAATACATCTGCTTTCCCTATGGCTTATTTTCCATTAAAACATGTAATCAATGAAGTTAGAGTTTGTATCTTCATCTTCCGTTAAAGATCTGTCCCAGTTCACTAAAAACACCACATGTGAACATGAAGCCATTATCTGTTGGTGTAATAATAACACGCTCTAAACCACGCCTTGTGCCTAGTGCCACAGTGATATTCTACAACGGATCCAGTCTGTCATTTCCAAGTCGCACTGAAGCTAAGCACCAGGGAGTTCTTGTAAGAGAAAAACATTCTGATCCCTTCTTTCATCCTGCTGTGTCTACCGCATGTTCCAGCCTCCGTACTATCGCTTCCACAATTGATCTAGAAAACAATGTTCCAGCAGCTTTGAACAGAAAACCTACTGCTGTGTTTGTCACTTGGATGACAGAAGACCCTTCTACGTGCCTGAGAAAGAGGAGGGGGAATAGTTGAGCATTTCCAACATAATTTTTTCCCAAAGTGAAACAAAAGATTAGATGGCAGCTTAATATTCAAAAGAAGACATCTTCAGGAGTAGTAAGCTGTTTAAAGATAAAACTAAAATTAGAGGCCAATTTTGTCCTCTGCACTGGGCAATCCTTATGCCTGACTTCTGATCTTTTACACACTGACTTCCATGGTTAGTGCTTTAGTTATGTGAACATTCCTGAAGCCACCCGGTCTCAGAATCTGAGGTTCTCTCGTGGCATTTTGAACCACTTAGCTGGAAATGTTGGCACTGAAGTGCCTCTTGAAATGTGTGCCTCCCTACAGGTACCGGCAAGGTGGAAACCTGACAGCACTTGCCTGCAAGCTGAGGTGGAGCATGTAGGGGTCCCCACCCCAACAGCCATTACTTTTGGTCTCTATTTCCTCCTTTCCAGCAACTTTCAAAGAATTCATCTGCCTGTGTATCATATCCTTGTCGGTGGGCTCCAGGGTTTAAACTTTAAAGGTCCTGTAACACAACTCGTGATGAAGATGGACCAGTTAAGATTGCCTCGTTCGTTACATTGGCCACTGCTGGGCACATCTTGAAAGTACGTGGGTTACTGCTTTATTCAATCTTATTTTAGGCAACCCAAATGATGAGTCATCCATGAGTTCCTTTGAGTAAATATTGCATAAGCACTTCTCTCTCAGGAAGTTTCTCAAGAAATTACTTCTTCTCCCTCTGCCCTTCAAATGTTTATGTTGTCAAATCTACCTTCATCTTATAATATAGAATTGCTTAAAATACAAAAATCTAAGAGTCTTCCTGGCTTGCCAGGCACAGTCCTTTTCTATTTCAGGCAAAAATTCATATAAACTGTTCACCATCATTTTAAAACAAGGTACTGTGTTCTGTCTCTCATTTCAACTGGAAAGCTCTTCCAAAAATTCACTCCTCTTAGGGCTAGACAAATTCTTCTAATTTCCAGCCTAAATTTATCCATGGCTAGTTTACAGCCATTTGTTCTTGTGCCAGGAGTGTACTTTAGCTTAAACAACTTTTCCCCCTCCCTGGTGTTTTCTTTGCTGATGTATTCATGGCTTCCCAAAAGTCACTCTCTATTTTCATTTTACTGCAGGTTTTAAACTTCGTGCAATTTGTTCTGTTTTCATTATTAACAATCTTCTGAAACTAGCTGCAGTGTCATACACATGCTTTCACTGCAGTTAAATCAAAAGAGACTTCATGACATAATGCCTCTGCATATGCAGATCAAATGGACCATCCCCATTTCCATTTCAGTATAACACTGTCATTTCATTTTCTGTTGCTGTTCATTTAACCTCTGCCTTTCTGGGTACCCACTAACATGTCTACCTCCCACCAAGAATAGGAATCTGGGGAGGAGGAAGCGCAGAGCATTTCCAGATATATCAGTTTACAAGAGAGAGGCAATTTTTGAAAACTAATTTCCAGATTCCATTTCCTAGTTGCTCATTTTACCTCCAATTGGTGTTTACATCCTGTTCCAGAGCTGGATCATTTCCAGATTTTTTAATTGTGCCTTTAAGTGCTCTTTCAGGTAACGGAAATTCGTTCATGAAGAGTAGCTCTAATACAGATCTTTTCAACCTAGCTCAAATCCCTAACTATTGTCACTGTGCCCTTTCGCAGTCATTCGAGCAGCACATTGCCAGTAATTAGAACTGTAACGTGTTTGTTGTGTGCTTCAGACAACTGCCCACACAGGCCTCTGGACGTGTGTCCCAAGACATGTCTGGACACTCGAGACACATTGAGTGTCTTCAAAAACTTTTCCATCAGGCAAAAGAAACAGTTCACATACCCAGGAGCTAATTAAAAATCTTCCTCATTTTGCCAGGTGCTGAGCATTAAGACAAGACACGGATAAACTGTCCAACACTTCCAGGAATTGAAAAGGGTAGTTAAGTCTGTTCAGCCAGGAACTATGCTATGGAGAGTCTTAGCAAATCCAATGGTTTGGTTATAAAAAATTAAGGCAGAGAAAGGCAATTAAGAATTATAAAGAGCCATAACGAGCCAAGCCAAAGGATGGCTCAGGATCCTGTCTCTGAGAGGGTCCAGTTGCAGCTGATTAGGGAAAGCATACACAGAAAGTGAAAACAGGAGCACAAATTACTCTTTCACAGGGAATAAAAATCCTTTGCTCTCCTTCCTCAACATATCCTTGCAGATTTCCCGCAATCTTTGCTGGACGATTTCCTGAGTCAGATATTGAAATCGCATCCTTCTGTTTAACAACATTTGATAGAGGTATATCCATAAATTTCTCTAATCACATTTTTAATTCCTTTATGCTTTTAGCTTCTGTGACATCCTGTACCAACAGGTTCCATAATTTAATTAGAGGCTGTTTGAAGAAATACTTCCTTTTGTTTGTCCTGAACCTGCCTGACCATTTCATGATGCATAGTAGAAAATAATGGCTATTGTTCCCTATTTACATCTTCACGCCACTTGCGTGGCATATTTTATATGTTGTTATATATATTTTATATAACTCAGTGATTTAGTCATCTGCTTTCCAAAGGGAGCACTTCTGTTTAGGCTCGCTTTGTATGGAAATTATTCCATATTGCCGGTCATGTTTAGTACTCTTCCCTGAGCATTTTCTAACATTTTTCAAAAAAATGTGAAGGAGAAATTGTGAAGAGGCTGAACTGCTTGTATGATGTAAGCTGTGGGTACACTGGGGATTTGCTGCTGCATTGTGATATTTTGTTGTCGCCCCCTTCAGTGATTTCTAACTTTTTGTCTCCTTTTTTTCTTTGTTTGCAAATATGGAACTGATATTTTCATTGAGTTATCCACAATGACACTGAGATCTTTCTTTTCCTGAGATGTGATAGCTAATTTAGAGTTCGTCAGTGCACATTGTAGTCATGGTTGTTTCTTCTTATGTGCAGTAGTTTACAGTTATTGCCATGGAGTTTCATCTACTGTTTTACCAGTTGCTCAAATTTTATGAGGCCTCTTTTGCAACTCTTTGCATGCAGCTTTTGTTTTTACTAACTTTACTAATTCCACATAATTTGTAATTCTTGTCACATTGCTGTTTTCCATTTGCCACATCATTTATGAGTATGACGAGCAGCACATATCCAGCACGTGTGCTCTCTGAACATTACCGGGGGGGAGGATCCATCCATTGAATGCTATTCCCCCCGTGCCTCCTCTTTCCAGCCATTTTTCCCCACTCTCCTGCCCCTCAGCTCACTAAGCTGTGCCACATCTCCCTCCCTCATGCCCAGCTTGCTAATTCTTCTCACGCTAAAGGCGTGCTCCAGCACTTTGCTGTGACAGAGGATAATTCTAGCCATTTGTGTCCTGAAGACTGAGTCCTGAAGACTGGAGACTGAACTCTTCAGGGAGCATAGTGCCATCAGCCTGCTTCAGATTCTGATTTTCTAGCAAGGCGACCATCCCTCTGGATATACCGCAGCCACTGCTCCTGCACAGTAAGGAATGGCGTGGCATGGCTGGACTGTGCACTGTGTAGCGAGGCGACATCGCACACATACAGTAAACGAGGATGCACGTCACAGCAGCCCTAAACCTCGGCAGGGATGAAGCAGCTCCGTGCCTGCTAAGTTGACCCTCGCTACATCCATCTCTCTGTGGTGGCATGGTGAGTGACAGGACTCCTTTTGCACAGAAGGGTGAAGATCACCTCTCACTGGTTCTGTCTAGTGATACTTTGTTCCAGGAGGAGAGGCTAGAGAATAGGGTTTGCAGCTTTGCAGGCAGGTCCCAAGAGCTAGAAAGGCTGCCTGGATTTGTTACAACTGCCTTAACAGAAGGTGGAGGTCCATCTCTTCTTCTGGTGCAACAGTGGGCTAAAGGGCAGTGGTATCTAACCCACACAGCCATCTTTTGAATCCAGCTGCAACCATAGAAGACTAGAGACTAAAACAGGGCAGAAACTAATGCTAGAAGAAGCTGTTGCTTCCTGCCTGGCTTCCACCCAACTTGGACCTCCCGTATCTCTTTGGTGACTGAAAGTCTAGAGGCATTAGAAGGGGACAGAAAGAAGAAATTTGTTTTGCCAAGAGTACTGTCAGTGCCAAACTTCACAGTCAGTGAGCAGTAAACGTTTTACTCTTAAATTCTGGTTCAGTGGTTATGTTGCACACTGTTTGCTGCTTCCCCATCCACACATCACCAATTTCTGATTTGTCTCTCACATCATAATCTCCTAACTAATCTTCAGGGACACATGTCATGCAGGCAGATTAATTTTGCCATAACTTTAAGCGGAACAGATCAAGACAGCGTGGACTGTTTGATGTTTCCTCTCACACGATGTATCTGGGTAGGAAAATCATCATGGCCGTTCCTTCCCCTGCAGCAGAAGCAGCATTTGTCTGCGTAGCCCTGTGCTTTCTGTAACTGATTTGATTGAGGCAGCACTATGTTATACTTTCAGTAATATCTGTTACAACAATAAGCTCAGATTTCTTTGTTTGATTGGAAAGCTAAAGAATTCATTTCATCAATGGCCATTTTCATTGTGAGAGATCTTGTGCAGGTGTTGTCACCCTGCCAGTGACAGTCCCCCCACGTAAATCTCCTTGAATAAAGTTTTGAGAGCTATCTGTTTTAAACACACATTCTGTCAAATACAAGGCAGATTTTTGGATTCCCTCTTTCTGCTACATTTTATAATTCTATTAAAAAAGCAATTAAATCTGCCTGGCAAGAGAGGATCAGTCTAATCTGATGCTAGTTCAATATGAAGAGTTTCATTATCATCGCCAAATTTAACATCTTTCTCATTCTCCCCTTCTATTTTGTTCAGTATTTCCCTAGAAATGTGAGCTAGTTTTGGAAGAGAAAAGCTGCTGCCTGAGCCTGTCTTTATTACCTCTGTGTCAGCGCAGTCCTAGATCTGTCACACTGCAAGAAGCTGCCAGGGTGTTGGGTGGCCTTTCTAATGCATTCTTTGTGGTTGACCAGTACCAAAGCCAAGTAACAGCAACAAATTAATCGACCTCTGCCCTCTACTTCTGTGGTCTTGAGACGTAGAGCGTGGCTTCCAAACATGCTAAAACATTCCTTAATGCTTTATTCACTACATGATACCACCATTATAGTACAGTACCACACACTTCCTCATTGATATCATGAGTCAGTGAACATTTTAGCAATCCATTATCTTTAAATATCTGAGTATTTCTGAAGTCAGTCTTGATGCAAAATATAGTGCACATTTGGCCCTGAAATAACACTTCAGCCTCCTCATGGTTTTGCTAAGTGTTTTCAAACATCTTAATTGATCACAAATCGCAGCATAAAATTGGGAAGAAATTACTTGCCAGTTTGGCTTTGATTTTTTAAAAGTACATGTGTCATGGTAGTAAATTCAGTACACTGCGCTGTGAACAGCAGTGTTAGGTCTCTCTTTCAGCACAATTATTTATCAGAGGTTTCTTTTCTCCCAAAATTTAGAGAGACATGATACAAACAACTACTTGAATATATTTCCCAGCAAATTATGCCCATAGCCAATTTAATCTAACTAGCTAAGTTCTTTTTTATATTTTTATATAGATTTTTCTTTCCTTCCATCCTTGTGTTTTATTAAATGTTTTCTTCCTTCAACGTATAAACTGTAGGCAAAGCAATTAGATCTTGGCTATTTCTCCTGGCTTTTCTCATCCTACTTCCCCCCAGACTCCTCCTGTTCTGTTTTCCTTCTGTTTATTGCCTCACAACCATGACTTCACCACTCTGGTATAATGGTCTTGCCCACGACTTTCAACCCTTGGTGCTTCCTTTGCCTTCCCTGACTTTGCAGAATCTATTGTTCTGTGTAATTTTCCAGAGTTGTAATGAAAAAGAATTATCATCATTTAGAGGGTATATGTAGACTGTATAAGTAAATATTCATCAGGCTGAAGCAGTTCTCTTCAAGCAGTGGAAATACATGAGCATAGCCCAGGTACTGGAGGGACAGAAGCCTGTCCACCTTTTTCTGAAAGCACAACAATATAAGCCTTATCTAGAAAGCTAATTAGATCCTGAAATACAGAACTTGTTCATAAAAAAGAAAAAGCTGATAATTAGCATGTCTTTCTATCTTTTACTCATCTGTTGGAGTTAATTTGGTCTGTGCAAAGCACAACCAAGAAACGAGTCTAATCAGCTGCCTTCATTATGTCTGCTCTCCCTCGTAATCCAGAAAGTACTTTTGCTGCTCACATGTGTCTGTTGCTGTGAAAAGCAAACCTGGCTCTGCTGCTGTTGCTCTAGTGGGCTTCTTGTAAGGAGCTTAGTTCAGTGAAATAATTTGAATCACAACTGGCCCAAGATGCCAAGATGTGGTCAAGAAAGTGACACAGTACCACAATCAACATTCTGGGGAGCCACATTTTCCCTTTTCTGCAAGAAACGAAGCAGAAGAAACGATGCTGTCTGTGTCTCTTCCAAGTCAGAAGTTCTCTTCTTGGTTCTTATCAATGCCTATAAATATCTAACGGGTGGGTGCAAGGAGGACGGAGCCAAACTTTTTTCAGTTGTGCCCAATGACAGGACAAGCAGTGATGGGCACAAACTGGAACACAGGAAGTTTCATCCAAATTGAGGGAAAACTTCTTTGCTGTTAGTGTGGCGGAGCACAGAAACAGGCTTCCTGGGGAGGTTGTGGAGTCTCCTTCTCTGGAGACCTTCTAAACCCACCTGGATGTGTTCCTGTGTGACCTGCCTAGGTGATCCTGCTTCAGCAGGGGGCTTGGACTAGATGATCTCTAAAGGTCCCGTGCAACTCCGGTGATTCTGTGATTCTGTGTTTTACTGGCTGGAAATTCTCTACTTAGACACATATCCATGATTTACCCCAGTTCTGGGAATGAACATCAACAGGCACTAGGCCATGTGTCCCTGATGTGTGGTTTTGCTTTTTTTCTGTGGGGTTTTTTGCTTTGTTTCACCTTTTTTTTTTTTTTTTGGCAGGGGAATGAGGTGGTGGTTTTAACTTCCTGTTCTTTTTTCCAGTCGCATTTATAAGAGCAAGGAGATCCAGGTGCAATTCTTAAAAATTATTACAGAGGTGGTAAGATGAGGGTCTGGAAATGGCGTGTACATGAAATTTTCAACATCAGATATCATAGAAGCATCAGAGAAAGACAAAGACACATTCTTCACTCAGAAAATTAAATGATAGACTGTCCTGAGTCCTAGTATCTAGTTTCTGTACTACGCTCAGAAAGACTCGTGTATTATATTGCTAAAATAATTTCGCAGAACGGTGAGTACAGCCTTTCAGCTGCACTTTTGAAACCATAATCCCTCTCCCAGAGCAACTGAAGGCAGCTGTCAGAACTCTTGATACTTGGGGACTCCACAGGCCTGGCACGTCTATTGACAGAGTCATTCTACATTTCAGATGGACTGTCATTTGGTCTTCCCAAAATTCTCCTTTGCTTTGGTAATATCAGAATCTCAACCTGTAAGAGCAGAGTCACATTCATAACAAAAACTCATACATAATCTTTTTGCCCTAGAACATTTTTACCTATGGCAATAAAAGAAGAATTAAACATACATTTTTGCTGCATCTTTTCAAAAGAAATACATCAACTGTGGTTCTCAGAACCAAGTAGAAACTCTTAATTCTTTTTTTTTTTAATAAACTATAACACAAACAAAGAGCCTCAAGTCCTTCTTGGAAAAACAGAACTGCTTTCTGCACTGTTTTAGTCTCTAGTCTTCTATGGTTGCAGCTGGATTCAAAAGATGGCTGTGTGGGTTAGATACCACTGCCCTTTAGCCCACTGTTGCACCAGAAGAAGAGATGGACCTCCACCTTCTGTTAAGGCAGTTGTAACAAATCCAGGCAGCCTTTCTAGCTCTTGGGACCTGCCTGCAAAGCTGCAAACCCTATTCTCTAGCCTCTCCTCCTGGAACAAAGTATCACTAGACAGAACCAGTGAGAGGTGATCTTCACCCTTCTGTGCAAAAGGAGTCCTGTCACTCACCATGCCACCACAGAGAGATGGATGCAGAACTGCTTTATAGTAATACAAGCTCGTAATTTCTCAGTTTTTCTTTGCCCAAAGTATAACAATGTTTAACAGCCTTTAGGATGTTTCGTTAACTTATACATTCAGAATATTAACACAGAATATTAGTTTTATATTTTTAGTAATTTAGAATCCTTCAGACTATGTTATAGCTCTTATGACAGTGAGAACCTAGTGACAGCACTAAGATGATCATGTTTTGGAATGTTTTGATACTTTAACCTGTTCAATCTATAAATTGGGGTTTTCTGCTCTATCAAAATAAGTTAAAAGCATACTCATTCTGTTTTCTGTTATCAATCTTCATTTCAGGAATTTGAACACGAAATGCGTTCAACACAAAGGGATATAAACCTGTACAAATAGTTCAAAGCCATGATGGAAGCTCCAGACATAGTCAACTGTCCCTCTGAAACTTCCAGTTTCTTGCTCTCCTCCTCAAAATCTAAAAGGTAATGTAATGTCAAAGTGCCATTAAGCATACCACTATTTTATCTTACTAACTTTCTCTGCTCATTGGGATTTACATTTGCCATTAGTCTTTGGGTTTGGAGTTTCCATTACCAGAGGCTTTTAAAAACAAGTTACAGAAACAGCACATAGGGAAGGTTTGGAAAAATCCATTCTGCCTTGGAGCAAAGGGGTTAATTAGGTGACTATTCAAGGTGCTTCCTAGTCTTGTTTCTGTGGTTCAGGGGAAAAAAATAAAAAAAAAGTTTGATGAAAAAATAAATACAAGATAGGGAATAATATTTAAGCTGGTTATGTAGGAAGCCCATTACATGCTCAAAATAATGTTTTGATATATGCTAAAGTATCCTTCTTCTGTGAATTATGTTACCAGGACTCTATATCAAAAGATACAAATAGCTCAAGGAAGATTTGCTGATATCAGATCTAGGATGCTTTTTTCATCATCTCTCTCAGACTGGGATGATAGGGCTTGGCCCCTTTTCACCCATGCAGACAGACCAATTAAGGTATTATTTCATCCTGGAAAGCTGACTGCACTTGTTCCAGTCTGGCACTGAGCCTCAGAGACAAAAAGATGTGCTAGTCATCATGGAAAAATGCAAGGATAGAAAAGCAGGTAAAAATTCCTCACTGTATTTCATTGTTGCTTTCAGGTGCAATTCTTTTGCCCCAGTTATTAGACAAAATGTTCCAGTTCGCCTTCTGTGGTGCTTTTTCAGGTTCACATTTCCTGGAAGCCTCTGGTAAATGACGTTAGGGTGTGACTGCAGCATGTGCTCTAGAACTCTCTTGAATACTTTTGTTTGCTTCTCCCTATCACTTTGGAACTAGTCATCTTGGTCTCTGAGTAACCAGGCTCTGAGAAAAGATGATTCATAAGGATGCTTCATAAGACTTCAAGGATTCTTCCACTCCAGCTCTAGTGGTTGGGTTTAATGACCTGTGTGCAGAATAAAGCCAATAGCAGGCAAGAATATAACCATAAAATAGTTTTGGCCTTCAGCAGGCACAAAACTAGCATCATTCCATGGCATTCAGTGGAGCTGAACACAGACTGCAGATTAGAGCCAAAATTACTTCCCTTGTGACCTCATGAGCCTGTAATGACACCATGTCCCACAGATGATTTACTTTCATTGCAATGGAGCTTGTTCAGGCCCTTGATGCATACAGAAAAAAGAAAGAAAAAAAGGATAGAGGCAGAAAAATGTAATATTCTTCCAAATATTGTTGCAGAGTTTGCTCTCTTATGAAAATTGGAAATTTTCACCACTAAGACAAGAAGCACACTCCCTTTCCTATATCTGCAGATCCTCTTCAGAAAGCATGAAGAATTTGATCCCCCTCTTGGAGAAATTATTCACTTTACCATTTGTAAGCATTGAAAAAATACAGATTCTAACTTTAAAGAGGTTAACAAGTTGGATATTATTGACAGATTACAAGGAGGGATAAATTTGACATTAATAAAACCAAAACCTTGTGACTTCTTTTGTCCATGAAAATATCAGAATGAAGTTTCACAGGTGCTGATTTCTAACCTAACTCAGATCTCACAGAGATTTATGTACAGAAGAATTCGGCATTGACACAACGCTGTCCCCACTAATGGTAGCAATGCATTACGTGGATGTTACAATACATTGTTCAATGCAAAATTTCAGTGGCTGGATATTGTTGCGCCTTTCCCTGACAGACTCAAAAGCCCTCTGCTACCAGCTGTAATTTTCCACTATTCAGTTCAGTCCCAACCTTCTTTTCAGCAGTGAGGGCCTGTTGGCAGTTTATCATCAGGTTTGGTTTCCAGGCCATGGCGAAGTTTGTGGCTGCCTTCTCTGCAGTGAAGGCCCATTACATGAACACATCATTACAGGAGCTGTTTTATCAGTGCTGCATACAAAACAAAAATCCCTGCTCTGTCCTATTCTCTGTGTTCTCCTACTTGATAAACCCATAGATTTAACTAGAGCACTGCAGTAGGAGCACAGACTGAAGCATGGGTGATCCTGTGTCCCTTTCCTGAGTCAAAACATTTCAAGACGGGGTTCCTCATCATGTAGCAGTAGCCCATATAGCCCCAGGGTATAAGCTTGCATTTAGCTGTATTGAAGTCCATCCTGCTGGACTGTCACCATTTAATTAGGTGATTCAAATAATTTTGTAGGTGTAACTTCATTACTTGCTACTCAACAAGCCTGTGCCATCTGCAGATTTAACTGGCAGAGACTTATGTTACCATTTGGATGGCCAGTAAAAGGATTTGGTAGCTTAATTAAATTGATTAATAATCATTAAAATTATTCTTTTCCCATTTTGAGATCTGCTTATAAGCCACTATCTAATCCATTTAATACGTGCCCTGAAAATTCTATTTTATATTGCATTGCTTATTTTCATATATTTCAGTCCGTATTTTGTGTGCGTGTGGTTTTGTTCCCCCTGCGGTATGTTTATATCATTATCATTCTTTTGTAGGAACCTAGATGATAGTTTGAATAATTGCCGGCTTTCATTGATATTTTCTATTTTTAAATTACCTCTCAAAATTTACATCAAAACTTGCTGTAAGCCCTGGGACAGTGACCCTAACAAAAAAAATTGGCAGATATCCATTACTGCATAGTGCTATTTTTTGTTTGCATAAAGCAAGTGTGCCAAGATCATGAGTCACTAGGCAACTGCTAATTTATAGATCAATGCTGAGCTCATTTCTGTCTGTTAGCATGACATCCGGTCCAGAGTTGGCTGAAGAAGTTACTGCAATAATAAAACATTCCATAAGTAATGTCTTGCCTACTGTTTTCAGAAGCACTAATGAAGTTTTACTAGTTTGATTTGGGGGTTTTTATCTCCTTATAGGAGACTTCCAACAGCTATCCCCAAGACAAAGTCATTTGAGATAACTCAGCCTTCCTTCCTGCACGTTATTAACAGATATGTAAGAAGCAGCGTGTCCTGTTCCACTTGAATTTCATCTAGATGCCCAGTGCCCACCCAGGTTAACTCCTCAGTTTTTATGGCCTGTCATCCAAAGCAATGAGAATATACAGCAACTCAGATGATCTAAAAGCATGCAAAATACAAAGCACTGACAAACATATTCATCTCTATGCTCCTGCTTAGTTAATTTACTTTAGAAAAATGGTGAACACTTGTCTGTAAAATCAGGTGAGCTCCACAGAGAGCAGAGCCCCACAGCACTGACATTCATTGTGTATCATATGCTCTACAGCACGAGGATGCAGACAGAGCTGCTGAGAAATAGTTTTTCCCACCTAGAGCTCAGTCAGTCAGGAGTTATTTTAGATAAAACACTAAAGCACGTGCGTTTAAAGTCACAACTCTGGACTGTTTGAGACAACTGTCTGTCACTAGTGACATACTTGAGACAACACACTTTTATCTGATTCGATCCCGCAAGTCAAGCTGTAACTAGCTTGGGATACATGCCAGAATGCCTCCTGAAGAACATCTATTTTTGCCAGTGCCAGAAGCAAGCACGTATTCATTCCCCCACATTTGTGCTCATGGCTTATGGGACTCTTGTGAACACAACTCATCACCACTGCTGGGCCAAACCCTAGAAGCCTTTCTTAGTCTGGTCTCAGCAATATTTTTCGTGACCTCAGTGGAAGTAAGGGCTCTGCGTTATTAAGTGGAGGCATCAGCATAACTAGATCATGTTTCCAGCTATGTTCCATGCTTATGCTGCTAACCTAACTGCTTCCAGTCACAGCTGAAGGGGTGACATTTCCCAGGTGTTCAATGGGACATCTTTTATTTTAAATACTTCAAAAGACATAGCCATGTTTCAATATGACAAGTTTGTCTCTGGATGCATTTCTGATACCAGAGTGGGGGGGGTTGTGGGTGTGACTTTTCCAGAGAAACTTCCAGAGCCTTCCCCAGCCATGGCAACCGGCCAGACCTGCCCCTGACTAAGTCCAGGTCAATCAGCACCTCTGTGAATCAGAGGAGTTCGCCCTTCTCCTGTCTTTTGTGCTGAGGATTCTGTTGTTAGTTTGGAGAGGAAGGGTAGGAGAGAGAAGAGCAAACATGAGGTTGGAAGTGGTGGGAGATGGGGATCAGAGAAGAGCATTCCCTGGTGGCCCGTGGTGGCTGAGTCCCCGTTATCTAGGCAGCAGCGAAGGTGTCCAGGATGCGGCCCATGGAAGACCCCAGGATAGAACAGAGAGAAACCATGGGAGCAGAGGTCCACGACTCGGAGGAGGACCCACGCTGGAATAGGTCAGCTGCAGCCCATAGGTGGGTCCCACACTGGTGGGCGAGCAGCTGAGTAGCTCTCATTCCTGGTGGGGCAAAACTATCACACTCACATAAAAATATTTATGCCATTAAAACTATTCAAAAAAACAATCCAAAAACTACTTCATTTATCTTACCTGATACTAAAAACTAGCTAAGGTGCTTACAATTTTATTAACGCTAAGGCATAGAGAGCCTAGTTTCTACAACATTCTATCTCTTGGACATTTATGTAAGTCTATCACAACTGCTTCTTACCACTTCATCTGACATTTCATCTAAATATGCACTGGTTTGCAGAGATGATACCAAAAGCACTTGGATTAATAAATGACACAGCTGAAGTCAGAAATATGTCAGTGATACAAGCAGAAACAGACAAAAACCTGCACATAGATTATAATCAGTATTTTTTTAATAATGGACACTTCTACAAACAATGATGACTGTTTAGCAATGCCAGTGGAACCAAAGTGTCTACTAGCCTATAAAAATCAACATCAGTAGAAGGCAGGGGCAGAAACACATGCCTCTGAGGTACAGTGATCCATGAGAATCTGATGAACATCAGTTTCAAAAGTTTCTATGGCAGTCAGCAAGACTACAAGGGCAATTCCAAAAGTAAATATACAGCAGCAAAGTGCCATCAGCACTTAACAGTTGCTCTGTGCTATGAAAAGATTTCAAATTATACTAAAAGGCTTTAGCAGAATTAGACCAGAATATGCCACAGCAGAAGGTGAAAGATAAAACACTTGAAATGATTAATTCAGTCTGAGATAGGTTTGAAAATCCTTTACATTAAGAGAAACCTAGCAACTGCTGCCAGACATGTTTAAAATACTGTACATGCAAATATACATTTTAGCAGCTTTATAAACCAACACAAGATTATCTAGCAATAACATTAGCTAGCTCTTAATGAGCTCATGATTAATGTTGTAATGCTGCCCTGCATGTTTGCTGCACTTGAAGAGATTAGGAATATTACGTGCACAGATCTAAGGCTGCCATTACAGGTCACTCTGAGATGATTCAGTCACCTGAAAATTATCAAGTGTTGCACAATAATGTTGATTTTTACAATAATTCCCTTCTGGTAAGAGAGAAGTACTCTCCAGTCAAACCGAAATCCCTATACTCAAATCAGATCATTTGGCTTTCCTCACTGCCAATAATGAGTCACTCCGTTACACGCTCAGAAACAAAAGCTGTTGCATTTTGCTACTGATAATACCAATGCATATCTGAATTTGGATGCAATGTCCAGTTTTAATGCTTATTCATTCTATTGCTGCTTAAAAAATATTATATCACAAAATTATATCGGTTGGCATAGCTGCCTAAACTAATTTACTGAGAAGGTTGTCCCTAAGATTCTTTGTCAATGAGAAAGGAAAGAAAAGGAGTAATTTGCTAAACAAGACCCTCTTTCTTGCAGGATCTGATGTGAAGGGAACAGAACACACTCTCCTTAAAAATATATAATAATTTCTCTGGGGAAGGCTCAGAACAGATAATTGGTTTGGGTTTTTTCCCTTGAATTAGAAAGTGTGCACATTTTTCAGAGTATTAACGTCCCCTTTTCAATTTCAACTTGTTCCATTATGTACTTGTTATGATAATTCAGAAAAGCCTACCTGGACTCATAGACTTACCTTGTTACAGACTTCTGCTAGAAGCACCAGTATATATATTTGTCTTCACGTAAGCAAAATCTAACACCTATGTATAGGAAGGTCTAAAGACCAAGCCAGAACATCTTTTACAATGAAGAAATAAACGGGAGCTGTCCGCCTTACGTGGACTTGGAGTGACATCTGGTGACACGAAGAAGCAGTGCAAGTAACGAGCCACAGACACCTTGAGCTGCATTAATAGAACTGCACAAGCTCTTGAGCAGTTTTCTCCCTCTCCATTAAATATGTTAAGAAATATTAATACAAAGACTTTAACAGCAACCCTGGCAATCTGCAACAAACTTAACCTCCTTACTCACAAATCAGACATCTTTGATGAAATTTGGTTCAGTGAGGATCCACCTTTCCGCTGGGCCATCCCACTACCGGGAAACATTCAAACATTCAGTTACTCCCACTGTGTGCAACAAAAAAAAAAAAAAAAAGAAGTCGTGACTTAATTGTAATTATTGTTACATTGATAAAATTAATCCAGCACAAATGGCTCTGTGAACATTGTTCTTTTGGTTTAGGAAAGGCCTACTTTACCTCAGGCTGACGTTTCTGACCGATTCCAGCTGAGCCGCTGCAACGCTCCTGGGCCGCGGTTTGGCACAAGCGGTTTCCATCGCCCCACCTACATAAACTGCTCCACAGACACGACACCCTCCCTGACCAAGGGAGATAATACACAAACCAAACCAAAACTCTCTAACCCTTTTTTTTTTTTTGCCTTTCCACAAACCAGCTCATCAGCTACACTCCACCACCTCACAACACACTGAGTGAGCAAGAGGGAAAAGTCGTGGCAGCTTCAATGAGCCACCAGCACCAGGCCAGGTGCCCGGGAAAGGGATGGGGAAGTTCTCCAGCGTGTTGCTGTGACACCACTGGCCTAACACGGCTGAGACGCACCATTCCCCAGTCTCCCGGGGCCATTCCACTGGGCTTATTGGTGCTGAGCCCTCCGGGACGCTCCCAGCCCGCGCCGCAGGGTCCCCTCACTGAGGTAACAGACATGGCGACCCTCCTGCGGCACGAGATGTATCCCGCCTCACACACGCGCCCCTGATTGGCTGCCACTCCTCTCCAGCCGTACGCTCTCTCCTCCGGTTGGCTCTGAGCCCGCCGGTGGGCGGGGCGAGGCGGTCTCCCTCAGAGCCGGCGGCAGTCCGCGCCCGGGCCGCTGAAGCGTCCTGGCTTGGGTTCTGCCGCGGGCTGAGGCCTCGGTTAGGTAGCAGCGGGCAAATCTGTGGCGTTATTCTGTGGGAATGTGTTATGTGGAAGGTGTCTGTGGAGAGCAGCGATCCAGAAATGATGTTGGCAAGGCCATGCCTTTCTAGGCGGTGCAGAACCGTTCCCTGAGCTCCCCGATGGAGCCCAGAGGAGGAGGCATCTGCCCCAGTCTCATTCGGGTCTAATGTAATTTCCTCAGCTGTTGTAAATGGGAGAATCTATTCTTCGTTTCCTGTCCTAAATTACTCGCTAGAGGGGCTGTGTGTCGTTGAGTACCGTCACAGAAATTCAAAAGCAGCGGGGATGTGGTATTTGAAGGGTGTAGTTTGTGCATCCCGCGGTTAATACAGCATGTCACTGTTTTCAAGAAGGAAAAAGAAAGCTGCTGGAACAATCTTACTACTAATAAGTGATAATTCTAAAGAATAATTGTAGCGGTTGTGTGATTACTTCAAAAAAAAAAATGTAGCAGAGGTTTTATAGTCGCAGGTCTGGTAACTTTTTATGTACGTGGGGAGGGGCGTTTAGTGAGTTTTCCAGGGAATGATGAGCTCCGACCTGTTTCTTTTTACTGGATCTTTGTGCAAATGCAATTTACTGGGTCTAATACAAGAATAAGTGGGCACAATTCCTCATCCTTCCTTATCACAGAATGTTAGAGTTTGGAAGGGACCTCAAAGATCACCTAGTCCAACCCCCCTGCCAGAGCAGGATCACCTACACTAGAGCGCACAGGAACGCGTCCAGGCGGGTTTTGAATGTCTCCAAAGGAGATTCCACAACTTCCCTGGGCAGCCTGTTCCAGGGCTCGGTCACCCTCACAGTAAAAAAGTTTTTCCTCATATTTTTATGGAACCTCCTGTGTTCCAGCTTCCACCCATTGCCCTTTGTCCTGTCAGTGGACGCCACTGAAAAGAGCCTGGCTCAGTCCTCCTGACATTCCCCCTTGACATATTTATAAGCATTAATGAGGTCACCCCTCAGCCTCCTCCAAGCTAAAGAGACCCAGCTCCTTCAGCCTTTCCTCATAAGGGAGATGCTCCACTCCCTTCACCATCTTTGTGGCTCTGCGCTGGACTCTCTCAAGCAGCTCCCTGTCCTTCTTGAGCTGAGGGGCCCAGAACTGGACACAATATTCCAGATGCGGCCTCACCAGGGCAGAGTAGAGGGGCAGGAGGACCTCTCTTGACTTACTTGCTACTCCCCTTCTAACACACCCCAGGATGCCATTGGCCTTCTTGGCCACGAGGGCACATTGCTGGCTCATGGCCATCCTGCAGTCCACTAGAACCCCCAGGTCCCTCTCCCCTATGCTGCTCTCCAGCAGGGCAGTCCCCAACCTATATTGGCACATGGGGTTATTTTTTCCCAAGTGCAAAACTCTACACTTGCCCTTGTTGAACTTCATAAGATTTCTCCCCGTCCAGCCCTCCGGCCTGTCCAGGTCTCTCTGAATGGCTGCACAGCCTTCTGATGTGTCAACCACTCCTCCCAATTTTGTATCATCAGCAAACTTGCTGACAGTGCTCTCTAATCCCTCGTCCAGGTCATTGATGAATATATTAAACAGCACCGGCCTGAGCACTGACCCCTGAGGGACCCCACTAGACACAGGCCTCCAGCCAGACTCAGCCCCATTGACCACAACCCTCTGGCTTCTTCCCTTCAACCAGTTCTCGACCCACCTCACTACTTGGTCATCCAGACCACACTTCCTCAGTTTACCTATGAGGATGCTGTGGGAGACGGTGTCAAAGGTCTTGCTGTATGGAGGTGGTCAGTATAGCTTATACTGTACTACTTTCTGGTCCTTTAGAAACTAAAAACATTAATTAAAAAATAATAAATTGCACCTTTCTTATGTTGTAATCTCCATTGGGATTCCATTAGAAATACAGATTCTGGAACTCAATCTGTCCGGAGTTCAGATTTATTTTTTTTTCTGAACTTCTTGGAAATCTTGCAACTTATAATTTATGTGAGTGGCTACATTACTGTACTTTTTTTAAGAACATACTAAGAAATAATAATTTCTCCAGGGAATTTGAGATGATGCAAGTGATAAACAAACCCTTGTGGAAATGATTATGGAGCTGGCAAATTGGTTTGAACTATTTATTTATTTATTTATTTTCTTCCTCTCGCTGCTTCTGTAACTATGAATGTCCTTGCTAGAAGAAGATCTCATTTTAAATACAGCAATTGGTATTCAATTCATCTGTTCAAGGAAGAAGGCACTGTTCTAAGGAATCAGGATCTGGCACTTAAGTATCGAAAAAATCTCATTTTAGGTGTGGATCAAATTGCATCTGGTAGATATTGCAATGTTCTGTAATTTAGAATCTATTGTTGATTTTTTTTGTCATTAGAAACAACGGATTTTTAAACTAGAATGATTACATTGAAACTTTTTCTAGGAAAAAGGTTACAGTGAAGACATTTTAATGAAAATAATCTGTATTTAAAAACATATTTGTTATGAACTATAGTAACTGCTACTATTTTTTCTTTCTTGACTTAATTGTAAAGCTCTCTAAATCAGCAGAATTCTTCACAGAGGGCGTAGTCTCAAATTATTTGAAACTACCTAATAATTTTCTGTGCAAGTTAATGGCATTTTGACAAAAAAGTGACATTTTGTTCTTCAATGTTGCAACATAATACCTCTTCTTCTATTGCAGAAAATAGGTGGTCTATAAAAATGTGTAAACTTGCAAAAGCTTGATCTTTATTGCAATGAAATTTCCATAATTGAAAATGGAGAAGCCCAAACAAAGTTGAATGTATTTCGATTGAATAAAAACCTGATCAAGAACAGAGAGGTGGATCTGGTGTCCTTGGTATGACTTCTTTTCTTCTAATTAGTCTAGTATATGGTATTTTAGTAGTTTGGTATATAAATGTGTCTAATAAGTAGGGCTACCCTTTAGAATTGTTGAACAACAGAAAGGACAATTTTAAACTTTGACTTATAAAAAGGCTGAAACATTATTTGAAACTGAGTAGCTGTCAAGGTTTTCTTTATATGCAGAGTTAAAATCACTAATTTTCAAAGATCTCTGAAATTCTTGTTGAGGAAAAGTTTTTTTAGTTCTCATACCACTGCAGATTTTTGTCTGCTCTTCAGTATTATGTAAAAGGCTAGCCACTTCTTATTTTAGTTTGGATTTTTAAATTTTAGTGAATTAACTCCTGTTCAGCAGAAGTTTTATCCTGCCTATTTCTCATGCTGTCATATATCAAATTAGCTCCTATGAAAAGCTGGTTTATCCCCTTCCCCCCAAAATTAGTATTTTTCATGCTAATCTTTGAGTTAGAGACTAGTCCAGAACTGGCAAGAGTTCTGTGATTAAAGTTTGACATATAAAGGGGGAAGAAATGTGTGTAAATGTCCATTTCTAGGAAAAGATTATGTAGCTCTCTGAATTACCTGAGTCATCGTGTCCCAACAGGAAGATAGAAGTGCTGCAGCTCAGTCCGTTTTCCCTTGGGGGAGTACATGGGGAAAAAAAAGCAGAGAGAGATGATGATAGCAAGATCAAAGTAGTTAGAGCAGAAGGAGATGCTGGTAGGGATGAACGAGACCAGATGGCTGTGAACCTTCGAAGCCACAAAAGAGAGGAGACAGAAATCAAAGCTGGACAAGGTGATAGAGAGCGAAAAGGAAGATTGAGAGATTGCAGCTGACAAAGTACGAGTTTAAGGGCAGTAGAGTGTTAAGTGAAGTTGTTATTTATTAGCAAGAGCACTACAGACACTAATGGCATCTCACTGCAAAGAACTGCCGTGTCATTGCAGAGAGGAATGATTGACATCAGTGATTTAGTTCTCGTGATATCCCCAGGCCAAGACATGGGCTGCCGCCAAAAGCTAATGAGTACTTATGACATGGGGCATGATCTGTTAGGTTTCTCATGCACAGCTGTGAAACTAAGGCTGGGGGACTAAGTTTATTTTCATTGCAGTATCATTTACAATGGCTTTCCAAGCTAATTCCCTTTCGGCAAAACGCATTTTCTCTTTCCATGTCAAAAGAAAGCTGTAGTTTACCACAGAGGCTAACATTATTTAGACTCCAGTCAAATTTGTTTTTACATTTGAATGATCTGCCTCTTAGCCTACAGGCTCTTCAGCATTTGCAGTGCTATATTAGATTAAAACTGTATTGTTTAAAACATTCACAGGGCTTACATACTCTACAGAATTTGCAAGAGGTCAACCTTGCTGGAAACTTAACAGAAAAAATAGGAAGGTGGTATCAGTCTGACATTTCCAGCATGAGCATTCTTATTACTATCAAGGATTTATGTACATGGTTTAATCTTTCATTCTAATAAAAAATGTCCTACCAAGTTGCATGGTTCAGGGTCATATCCAATATACACAGCCCTGATCATCCCAAAGTTTGTGTCAAAACTCCCTAGGGCTCCTCTTTGTTTACTACAAACTCCTTTCCATTCCTGTAGCCATGTCAAAGATGGCAGAAAATAGGTATCGGTGGGTTCTGTGCATATATTTATTTTTATTTTTCACTGCCTTGAGTATAAAGGGCTTTTAGTTTAGACCTAAATCCAGCCTTTTTTTGGTTATAAATGGAAATGTAAATTATACCTGCATTTCTGAACAGATACTAGAGAATTTATTAAGTTTTTATGGTTTATCTTCATCTATAAGAACAAGATCTTCTACATACTATCCCTGCACTTGGGTGGAAACAACAAATAATATATTTATGATGTAAATGTCATTGTTTGTGTTAATTATCCTTCAGAATAATCAACAGCCAAGTTTCTAGGACACTTAATGTTTTGCAGTTTCAGTTCTGCCAAGTTCATAATTATTTGAATCTGTTTTCTAAAGTCTTGGTAAGTGCTTTGACGAATGGGCTCTTAAATGGATCCTCACCAAGAACAAAGCCTTAGAGATCCAGTCCAGAATAATGGACTAGATAAGATAATGTGGTAAACTGAGTTTCAGGTTGCTTCTTTTATTCATTCAGTACAGATGTTTGCAGAGAATCTTCCTGCTGAGTTCCCAATTATGGTTATTAGCTATTGTAGCTGGTACTTTAAATATTTCTGAAAGCTCTGTGTTTGTCAGGTTAGGAAGCTCTTTCTCACACAGCTCTCAGGTTACTCATTCTGAGTTTTTTTTCTGATTTCCAACTGATTAGTCTGTTCCCTTTCTTTTAAGAGCAGTGTAAACAACATAATGAGTTAGAGCCAAGCTGTTGTTGCATCACTGTAACTGCAGTTACTCTAAAATGTAATGATCCGTGTCACAGATTTTCTGTACAGCAGTTTGTAAACACTCCTCGTAGGCCTTTAATGTGCTTTGAGTGAGGTCTTTGCACGTATGTCTGTAGGAATATAACTGAAAAAATGTTGCTCATTGCATAAATAGGACCCTTTAAAAGTACTTTGATCAAGGGTCAACAGATTCTTTTGATCAAGGGTGCGGTGTCCAAGGAGTCTGCCATTGCAGGCTCATGCCTTTATGGTCCTATCGTCCTTTTTTACTTGCCATGTGTGGGTCACGTCGTATCTAGGAAGCAGATGTGTGCTTCAGTCACCTCATTTCTTTGTCAGTAGTGCCTATAGTTAGTGCATATATGAATATTGTAAATAACATTCACTTTGGGGTGTGTAGGTGGAGTGAGCTAAGTTGTTTTCTTCAAGAAGAGCTTTATGGAAGTTTTATACTTGGGAGCCAAATCCTTGCTTGTTACTCAGAAGGAATGACTGGTTTATGCTCTTGCTCAACCTCGTCTCAGCTGTGTACTGGCTTGATTGGTCCTAAAGATTTACCTCGTCAAAAAGAATGCAAGAAGCATTTTGCTTCCACAAAGCAGACAGTGATTACTATGCCACACAGCGATCACACATAGGCAGAGAAATGATCCTTGCCCTTAGGTGTCTAAAGAAAAGCTGCACTTCCATTTTGGTTGTACCCTCTAACTCTCTTTTCATTGCTGGGATCGGTCCTGCCTGGGGGAAACAATGGCCTAATTGATATGAATAGGACTGGGATAGGAGCCAGTATACAACAGAAGAGTATGTGCAATTTCTCAGAGCAGAGCTGTCTCTTCGGCCAAGTAATTCAGCTTCTTCTATTGACAATCAGGAGTTTGAATATATTAAAATAATTTTCTGGTTTGATATTTTCAGGATGCTTTTTAGTACACATCTAGAGGGCTTACCTTCTGAGCAAACATTACCAGCCATACTTCAGCATAACCTCTTGCTTCTGAATCCCAATGAGGGTCTTTTTATCAGCTAAATTTAGAATTAGCCAAGCTGCAAATCTTGGGTGAAACATCAAGTACTGAATCTTGAAGGAGTAAGAATCTGGAAACTGAAAATTCAATTCCTGATGATAAAGATACAGAAAAGGTACGTCTTGAAGAGGCATTCTTACAAAAAGTAAGTGCACCAGAAGAATGAACAAGATTCCAGAACAGAAAACTGAATGAGTATGTTTAGTGAATTGCACAAGAACAGTATCCTGATATTTTCAGACATTGATAATTGGGTATGAAGGTGGCTGGTGGTTAGAAGATTTAATGACCGGACTTGGAGTCTGTCTCGCATTTGTTTTTTATAAGGACCAAACTCCTACACACTGTACCCAAATCCAGCAGTTTCATTAGTGCTGCTATTTGGGCAGGCATCATCATGAATCCTAAATAGCAGACTAAGACCTTCCCTTACTTGAGGAGGTGATTCCCTGAAGTTGAAGATTACTCAGCAATGCTGAGGGTGAAGTGGATGAAGCTTAGTATTATGGTCCAGTACAGGAACAGTTTATCCACAGTCATAGCCTTTCATTTAAAAAAAAAAAAATCTGTAATAATTAATTTGTCTAAATTTGTTGTTTTAAAAAATAACAATTTTGTTAATTTGTGCTGTTAATGTTCTTTCAGGCAGAATTTTAAAAGATTTTCAAGTGGAAATAACAGTTTTAATTTAGTAGTACAATTCTTGTTGATGAAATTGGAAACGGTGGGAAATACTCACTTCGAAGAATATTTATCAAATAATCCATGGTAAACTTCTAGAGATACTTCAAACTTGAACTTGTTTCTTATGATTCCAGGTTAATATTTTTGAACAAAAGAAATTTATTCAAGGATCTGGGGTATTTTGAAGCATCTCTGTTCCAAGACACCATTTGCAGATAGATGACAAGAAAGGTAACACTCTTTCCCCTCGCCTTCTCTTGGTGATGTCCTAGGCTGAAGCTCTGAGCCCACAAAGACTGATTCTTTTTGTTATCATTAATTTTTTTTTTTACCCATTTATGAAGTCCTTGATTTTAAAAAAGGAAAATAAAAGAATAAGTAAGCTATCCAAATGCTTTTTAGGAGCAGTGATAATGATTATTCTAAGTTCTACACATCTTTACTTTCAAGGAAGCATTAGAAATTGCTTACATAATTTTGTGTGGATGACCTTGATGCTCAGTTGAGGGGAGATTCAAATTTAGACTGGCAGTATTTCAAGGACTGTTTTCTGCTTGAATACTCAAGCTTGTTCACCTCAGGTATGCCTTGTTTTTGTGTTCAGGGATGTTTGTTAGAGCTGCAGGTAGTTCTGTATTTACAGGTTCTATTTGAGGTTGTTTATAAATAGCCTTTTGCTAATATTTAATGTCACTTTCTCAAGCCAAGGATCTCTGTGTTTTGTCAAAACAAAATTAATAAATGACCAAAGATTTTTGGATGAGTAATCTTAGCACAGAATTTTTTGAGAAAGAACAATATTTTTTATTAGTTGCAGTAAGGATTTTGACTGTTATGTCTTCTTTTTTAAGAAAACTTTCCATTGATTGAGAAAAAAGATAACCTTCTGCATCCCTAGGTTGAGTCTCTTTCTAAGGTGTCTGATTACCCCATAATCTTTAAGGAATCTTGCAGTACCAGATGGAAGTATGAGAATTTAATCATCTTCCTAGTCAGACACAGAGAAAATGGCCATATATATTTAAAGTGATTTGACTTTCCTTAGAAACTATTCAGTGTAGCCTTGGTCTATGGAAAAAAATGTGATTATAAGAAGAAAAAAAAGTCATGTAGATAGCACTGAAAAATTCAGTGCAAAACAAGATGAAAATATTATTAACATAGTGCTCTCCTCTGTGCGTTTCTGCACACAGGTTTAGTTCTTGTGATATAATTCGGTCATGATTCTGTATCGGGGACTTTGGAGCATACGGTATCATGGAAATGAAAATAAAACGCATCTTTAGAGTGTATAATGGAATTCTGAGGCTGAAATTTAAGGAGATGTTTCAAATATTTCTGTAAGAAGTTTTCAGTGTAGCAAAGAGCTGTAAGAGCTATTTAATGTAACATTGGCCTGTGGGGGAAAAAAAAAAAATAGCTTTGTGATTATAAGAACAGAAACATTTTGCAAAGCATCAGATAATTTAGGAGGTTTTTCACAGATAAAGTTGGCTTGAAGTTCCCTGAAGTCCCTACACTTGGTGCTTCTGTGACTGGCTCTAGGACTTCAGAGGTCTTGGGAGAAATTACCAGGCATGAGAATTGATTCAGATTTTTGCTGTTAGAATCTGGATCTTATCTCATCTGTTCCCAATATGAATGTGAAAACGGAGTAAACATTGTTAGGAGTGGCCGTATTTCTGAAAGTGGAAAGCAGCAGTAGATTAACAATGCAGAAACAAAAGAAATCCCACCCGGCTGTATATGCATCTGGTTTTCATCTGTATTGCAGGAGAGCGTGTGTGTGTAGACAGTCAGCAAGTGGATTTGTATCTGTGCAGATAAATCCCAATTTTTTAAATTTTTGTGATTGTACTTACTTATTTCACTGCCTTCCAAGAATCAGGTTGAGACTTGTGATGCAGCCATGCTCTTTGTCGTAAGCATTGGGAAACATCTGCCCAAAGCAGCTTATACAGCTGTGTCACCGGTGTAGCAGTGGCCTTAGGACACCCAGTTGCCCACTTTTAGTGACAAGACAGAACTCCTGTTAAATCCATTTCTTTCTTTGCTTACTGAGCACTTAGCTGACTTGATATCTGTGGCTATATTGTTATGATTTTAGTACAGTTAATATAGTGCTTTTCATATTTTTAAGTGTGTGTACAATGTTTATATGTATATGAAAGTTTCTTTTCCATGCATAAATGTGTGTGTGATTTCTGTGTGTAAAAATCAAAGCTGAGAGCTTGAAGGGAGCTGGAAGACCTTTTGGATCTTACAAGCAAAGTCGAATCTCCCTGAGGGACAGCGGGTGCCCTCTGAGCTCAGGACATTCTAGCTGCTAAGATCCAAACAAATTCCCTGGAATTCAGAGGATGCCCATTCTGAGATGCAGTGTTTCAGTTAATGGCATTACATGGCTCAGCATGGTTTTGGAGGGTATTTTTAGGGGGATTTTTTGTTTGTTTGTGGGGATGGAATATTGTTTGACTCAGAAACAGCATAGCCACATGAAACATACAGAGAGGGGTAGAGATGATCTTGAGGATTGTATTGCTTTAAAAATAAGCCTTTAGCTAGAAGTTATTTTCTGCTATAGCTGAAACAGCACTATTGAGCTTCTAGTCCCTCCTTTCATCATTTTCCTATTCGTATTTCTTCAGGGTTTTTTTCCCTATCTTCATTATATTTCTTCATGTTACCTCTGCTCCATTCTTCATATCTTTATGCTGTCCGTGGCAAAGACATGATTAGTGCTTTCCGGTGTTTTTCATCATCTTCTTGTCCTTTACTTGTCCGTTCTCTTTGTGTTGGAAACTGTCTCTTCTCCCTCACCACTTCTCAGTGCCCCCCATTAGAGTTTGTGGGGACCGATGCAGGACGAGTTTGGAAGTCTTCACAGTAACAGCCGCAGCACCTCTATTTACTGTCTGTGGAACAGATCGGGTTAGTGTTTTTTTCAGCCATTTATTTTATAGCATTCATATGTGTTTGTTTGAACACAATATTATTTTGCTATTATTTTGTTCTTCCTAGTAGTGCTAACACAAAGCATAGCATGGGTTTTCAGTTCTTTCAGTCTTAGTTCTAGTAATATAGCATCCCATGTCGTGGCTTGCAAGTCTTGTCCTAACTCTAAATCACTGCCTCCTTTGTACTTAATCCTACATTTAATCATAGTCCATTTATCTTCGATATCTCTAGGTACATAGCTCTAAACATAGGGTCTCTCTGGCGTGGATCCTAGTTGTCAGACCAGTCATAACCCTGGAAACTGTCAATCCTGTCCCTGTGACCCCTTCCATCTTCAGACTGGATCTCTCATTCTGCTGGAACGGTGACACCATAAACTATTTTCTTACTCATTATTCTTTACTTGCCCTGCCCTTTTCTTCTCTGTAACAGTCTAGGCACGCGTGAATGTCCCAGAATAGAGTTTCTGAAACAATAAGCTAGAACAGAAGGCAAAACCAGCAGTGATCCAGAGAAGTCATTCAAGCATGATAATTCAAAGTTTGGACAGGTGTTATAAAATATTTTTTGGGTGGCTTCTTTAATTGCTGTTACAGAAGGGACATTTTGTAAGTACTGTAGACGGCCATGAGGTGGCATATGCAACCTTGAAAGGAGATCTGAAACTTTGCTGAAATCTGTCCCAGTGGCCTTTCCGAGTATTAGAAATTTCTGCGTATTAGGAAGCTGCACAAAGGGCTTGGGCTACTGGGAGTAATTCCCAGAGAGGAGTTTGAAGCGTCTATGAGAGATGTCCTTATGTGAGAAGAAATTTGATATGTCTGATCTTTTCTGGGTGAGCAAAGTAAGGCACAAGTAAATTGGGTCAATCTATGTCCAGGACAGGGCACGGAAAGGAAAAAAACCAGTCATGCTCTGTGACTCTGTCATTGCAGTGACTTAGGAATGATCAAACTTCAATCAAATTTGAAAAAGACACAGAAGTCTTAGAGACAATTATTTCTGATTTTTGTTGAAATCTGGCTTAACCTAAATTAGGACACCTCTCCTCCCCGCAGAGAAAAGAGACATTTCTCAGCTTTTCTAGGATTCATTTGGCACCAGCCAACAGGGCAGTCAGCATGGACTGCTGGCAAGTTTGTCAGCATGTATATAATTTGAGACTAGGCATGGCCTGTACTGCCTTCTGCTTGGCTTTGATGTCATAAGGAGCTTGGGGAAGCTGGGGTCACTGCAATATGGAAAAAACAGCTGGAAGACACAAATCCAAAGGATTTACAGGTTCCAGTGTTTATGAAATTGATTGTATTTCTGATTTTACTGGCCTTAAATATTACAAATGTTAGATTTCACAGTGTAATCATTTTTGCCAAAGTATATTTGTTTCATTACAACCGTAAAAACAAAATCATAATATGTAAAATACATATTTTATTAATTATTAAGCATCAATGTTGTATTATCCTGCCTGCAACCCCAAGCTAGAAGTAAAAGCCTTAATTGTCATTACTTAGGGAAAGCAATAATTGCAGAAGTTTTTCTTGGCTTCAGTGCTCCAGCTTGTGCAATAAATCCCATCTATCAAGTCAACTATTCAAAAGCTAATTCAGTATTCAGGCCATGGAAGTGCCTAGAAAGCGATGCATCTGATTTTGGCAGAATGTAGGCACTTGTTAGCATAAAGTTAAGGTTAAATTAACATTTATATTCTAAACTCATCTTTGACTTTGGACTTGTGTCAAGAGGTTTCATTCCGCAGAACAGTCTCTGCTCAACTGAAGTGCATTTTTTCAAAAACAATAACAAGCAAGAAGATTCCTCTTCGAATAAATATCTGTGCTTTAGTTCAGAGAGTGAAAGTGAGCTGTGCCACGCTGCTATTTAGCCCTTCATATCTGCACGAAAAGTACCTTCATTCAATTTCATAGCTCTTTTTACTGCAGGATTGAGTGAGTGTTGCAAAGGGCAATATGCATATACCACCCTTAAAATCCACAACCTTTAAACAAAATAAAAATGAGTATTGCTGAGAAATGCGGTGTTGTAAGTAATCAGATTAAATGTCTGTCTCACATGTATCCTCTGAGTGATAGATTCAACTTTAGTCTGGTTTTTGCGAGAGAACGGACTTGGAATTGAATAATAATTTTACCTGTTCACTCTGATATACCCTCTAAACTTTCAGAAGCTAACAGGGAGCAACATCTGTCTCTTCATAATGGGGATTATTTCTGGTTTCTTAGAAGGGAGGAAATGAAAGCTAATTTGGAAGGAAGCCTTCAAGCTGGAATCTGGCAGTTGCTTATTCTTCCATAGGATATTAGAGCACCAAGTCTTTATTAGTCTGTGTCTATGGATGGCAAAGAATGTCTGGTGGTAGAAAGGAATAGAAGTGATGCATCTTCATGGAAGGAGATACTTTTGACTTGGTAACATGCTGAAATTAACACCAAACTTAGCTAAAACCTAATTATATATTTACCCCATTTCGTCAACTTTAGAAATGCAGGCTTCCTGGGAACAGAGAACTTGTGACTGCAGCCATTGGTATAGCGAGTGGTTTGTGTTTCACCATGAACTGGTCCTTCCAGAATACATTGCTGAGTTTGAGTATGTTACACTGGTATGAACTTTGTTTTTTCCTACTGTTTTGGATTTCACAGATCAAGAGAAAAACACCCAAGTAGGTAAAATTAAATTCTCATCTACTAAGACCACCTGACAAGCCCAGGTTTAAGGTTGATTCTTTTCTGTCTGTTCTGTCAGAGCCAGATAAAACTTCTGTGGAAGTCCATGCAGAACTTCCCATTCCCTTTAGTGAGATTTGAGTGATGCTTTTACTTTGTACTTGCGAAAAGCATGGCAAAGAAAACAAAAGATCCTCTGACTTCCAACAGATTAAATGACATGCAGCTGAAACTAAGTCCTCTCACTAGGAACTACTTTCTCTGAGGTGCCATGTGAAGTGAAACTTAGAGTGTTAACTGCTCAGAGCTTTTTTCATGTGATCTTGCAGGAGTAAATTATCTTTAGTTGTTCGATTTAAATTGTGATGTGCAGTTTTGAAAAAAAAAAATTATTCTCAGCTGATATTCTGAACGAGTTTTTTCCCTGATTCCTTCTAGTTATTTTTACAAGCCCATAATGCTGCTGTTTCACTCCTCTAACTTCATAGCCTGCTGCCAAGGTAGAAGGGCTCATTTCAGACTCTGAGTTACTCTGTTAGAAGCAAGAGTGTATGGGAAGTGGAATGTTCAGCTCTCAGGAAAGGAAGGAGGGAATTCACTGATGGGTCTGGTCTGCCTGGTCCTATTGGTCCAGTGTTAGGCTGGTCTACTGTGATTCTTGGACTTTGGGAATTCCAGTGCATTGCTGTACTTCTTTTGACTCTAGTCAGAGTTCTGTATGGTACAGAACAGCTCATATAGGCAAAAACATACTGCAGTGCTTTGATTATGAGGTGATTAAACCCAGTTTCGAGCAGAACTGTGTTAAAAAAGGATGATTTTCTGGCTTGACTGCTGTTAACTTCCTAATCAAACTTCTCTCATTTTATGTCTAGGATTAAATTTATTATTTAAGTAAAAATTAGAAAGTTTACAAATTTCAAATGCCTTTTATTTTACTTAGCTCAAAGACCGCTGTTTCTTTTCTAAAGCTTATTTAAAGGCAATGTTAAGAAAGAGGACAATAACATTTCTCTTCCTACTTTACCAAAGTGCCATCTTTCCAGTGATCTGTGTTTGTAGTGAGACACTAGCAATTCTCCTCTCACTTTGCCTTTTCCTAAGGATCTGTTCCTAGGCTCCACTCTTCCCATACTGCCCTTTCATAATGAAAGAGTTGCCAGTCCTAAGGTGTTGGCCTGTGAACTGATTGACTGACTCTCCATCTAACCTCGGTCATTTTTATTTCAGGAAGTAGTTAGGAATAGATAGTTTTCAAATAAACGAAAAAGTGTTGTTGTAGCCTTTATTGTCTTTTCACTATTTCATGTTAGCTTGGATTCATATTTTATAGACTTTTTATGGTTAAATAGTAGGATATTTGCACGCCCTCAGCTGAAGCTTTTTCAGTTTAAAGGCAGCCACGAAGAATTAGAGAATTTGGCTGCGTGTCTGGTAAAATTGTCATTTCTGATGTACTTTTGGCTTAGTTTCTGAATTTGAATGATAACAGCCTGGGCACACTGCAGAATGTTTCTGGACTTAAGAACACTGCAAAAGCTTATCATCAACTTCAATGAATTTCTTTCCTTTTATAATATTTATGACCAGTCCAGCAGGTCTAGGGAAGTTCTCCTCCCCCTCTACTCTGCCCTGGTGAGACCACACCTGGAATACTGTGTCCAGTTTTGGGCTCCCCAGTTCAAGAGAGACAGGGACCTACTGGAGAGAGTCCAAGGGAGAGCTACAAGGATGATCAAGGGACTTGAACATCTCTCCTGTGAAGAGAGACTGAGAGAACTGGGGCTGTTTAGCCTTGAAAGGAGATGGCTGAGAGGGGACCTTATTAATGTATAGAAATATCTGAAGGGTGAGGTCCAAGAGGAAGGGAACAATCTCTTTTCAGTGGTGCCCAGCAATAGAACAAGAAATAATGGGTGTAAGTTAGAACATAGGAAATTCCACCTCAACATGAGGAGAAACTTCTTTACTGTGAGGGTGACAGAGCCCTGGCACAGGCTGTCCAGAGAGGGTGTGGAGTCTCCTTCTCTGGAGACTTTCAAAACCCGCCTGGACACATTCCTGTCCAGGATCCTGCTCTGGCAGGGGGGTTGGACTAGATGATCTCTAGAGGTCCCTTCCAAACCTGAACATTCTATGATTCTATGATTTTCTAGCATGAATATTCTTACATTGTAGGGTGTGCTAATAAAACAGGATTGGGCCAGGATGCACGCAGGGGAACAGAATGGGGAGCTAAACTAGGATCATGAATACTGTGATATTATTAGCAGCCCACACTTCTGGTGTCTGTTGATGGGACAACATGCAACCCGTGGCATAAGGTATATATCAACACTTGAAATTCCTGGGAAAGCATTCTAACCATGACCACAGTTACGAAGGCTTCAAGTCTCATCCTGCACCTTATTAATTCTAAGGCCCTTGCAATGTAAAAAGCTTTGTGATCATGTTATGACATCTTAGTTCTCACGGGGCCTTCCCTTCTTTTTGTAGTCACAGCCTGACCATGTGAATAAGCTCTGTGGCATTTTTGCTCAGAGACATCTCTGAGGCATAATTCCTTTCTTTATTGATTCTCTTAAGAACTCAATTTATTGGTGGCCTGTGCCAGATATCAAAACTCAAGCCCTGGCTTTAATTTTGCTTTCTCAGCTGCATTGAACAAGGGGTGGGAGCAGAGACAGTTCCTAGCCGTGGGGATGTGCATATACACTGTTTGTCTCACTGCATGTTTCTGTCTGCAGCAGCACAGCTGTGTTGGCTGGAGCTTTGGTGAGAAAGCCAATGCTCAGCCCTTTCACTGACTCTCACTCATTCCTATTGTCCAACCAGCTTCTGGAATAAATGTTTCTCTCTGTTCTCTATTCCCTTTGAAACAGCACATTTTAACATTATTTAAAGGGCTCAGTCAGAGTCAGCAGAGTTAAACCTTACAAATTCGAGGCATTGAAAGATTCTTTAAAAAGCTTTTTTAATGGTCATTTAACACTAATATTTTGTACAAGTGAAAGTCAGGGAAACAGAGTGCCTCTCTTAAATAATTAGAACAACAAACCAACACAGGACACAGAACCCCCATTGGGGCACCCAGGAAGCATCCAGAAAGATGGTGCCTTGTCTTTTTGGCCTGTCAGTTAAGCTTCAGTGAATCTTCTCAAGAAGTGCTAAGGTACAAAAGTGAATAATAAGAGCTACCAGTTCCGGTCTCCGGTTCTTTTTTGTTATTACTTAGGTTTTTATCAGATTAAATATTTAACTTTGCTGTGTTTTTTGCCATCAGCTTTATGTGTCAATATGGTTAACTTGAGTATTACACATCACTAAACCTGCACCTCTCCAGAGTCTCTCGGGCATCCAACCACAATGTCTGGTTAGTTCTGTTCAGAGCGGAGCAGAAAGTCCTCACTCGCTCTCAGAGGATATTATACAAGGACCATCATAAGTGATTGCTTTTGGCTTATTTGGCTGTCAAAATACATCTATAGTCTATTCACAAAGATGTTACTATTCATTATGTGAGAAGTGTGGATTTCATGTATTATATTTTAAACTAGTGGGTAGTCTAACATCCTGTGTGTGGAGGATAGGTTTGTTGTGATGACCTTTTGGTGACATCTCTAAATCCTTTAAAAATTTGTCATATGAAGCTTTTGTTTTGGTGTTTGTTTTCTTTTTGTTTGTGATATTTCTAGGTCATAAATGAAACTACGAGATTATAAAAACGAATACTAATACATTTCATCTATTAGTGATCTTAGTAAGATTAGGAAACTCCTGAGTTAGTCCATGTGTCTCCAGAGCATCATGGATGTCACATAAAATCAGCACAGTCACAACCACCATGAAGGTACCTTGTCTCCTGTGTTTCCAGCAAGCTGTGTAATGAGCGAGGACACAGTAGCTCTGTCAAAGATCACAGCAAAGCTCTAGCTCTTAACACCCACGAGGTGACAGGACGCTGACCAGAAAGGAAATGCGAGACTCCTAGGTAAAGTATACTGATAATTTTTAAAACTTCTCTTCAAGCCAGCTTTATTGCAGCTGGGTGTCACAGGCCAGTTAAAGGCTCTCACTGACCCAGATGGAGTTCTCATTTCTCATGAAGAAGCTGCAGAAGCATTACAGGAAAGGTGACCCAGGTTTGATGATCTGTTTCATGGTAAGTTACAGTGAGTGCTATTGTAAAGGAAAGCTTTAGGAATAGTTTTGTACTCTTCTTTTTTTTTTTTCCCTAAACACACAATTTTCTGGGTTTTTGTGAAGATAGAAGTTTTGTCCTTGAATCTGGAAGTAGATCAGAAATTATTTAATAAACAATATTACAAAGATCTTTGCTGGTACTAAAGATTTTGTTCTAGCATGGTCTTGGAAATAGTCAAGTTCAAATTCTGGTGAATTCAGAATGCAAGAAAGTAACTATGTTTGCCAAGTAGAAACAATGGAGAGGAAAAAAAGTCTCTAAACCGCATAATTTTACTTTTTTTAAATCTTTCCAACGCCTTGCTGACTGCAAGGAGCGAATCTTACCAGATTACACGGCGAGGGGCTTCCAAACTACGCGATTTTACATGTGTATTTAAGTATCTAATGTCAAATCCATTGTCTTAAGCTCTTCTCAGTAGGTTATTTCTTGGAGTACTTTATATGCAGATATGAAGCAACTCTTTCCAACCCCTGAGCACAAATTTCTTCTACTTAAGTTCTGTGCTGTATCCCAAAGCACTCCTGAATCTCAGGCTGATTCTAAGCTAACGTGCTCTGTAGGCTGTAAAGGTTGGAACTCAGTAGGAGACTGATCACAGCACAGTCACAGTGAAACTACATCTGCTCACATGATGAGTAGGATCTGAAAAAAAAATAAAATGGATAAATATCTTCACAGAAAACAGACTTTAGTTAATGCAGAGTATTTTATTAAGGTCTACCTTCGCTATGTACTAAGAAATCTAAAAATGTGATATGTTCAAGACCTATAGGAGTCTTGCAACACTATTAAACTTATTAGAGCTATTAATTACTATGTCTACTAATATGTCACCTTCTCCTTCCAAAAATAGTAGGATTTTTATCCTATTTACGATATACTTAGTTGTGAAGTATGTATAGGGTATCTGGTTATGTTATATATTTAATACAGTGTTTTGTGTGTTTTTTCCTCAGGTGTCTCTGTTACAATATTCTAGGACTGATGAAGAAAAAACTCCCATTCTTGGTGTATTTCCTTGCAGTAAAATTTTGTCTCAAATTTGCAAGAACAAGATGGATTCACAGATGCATTCATGAAACTGGTATTCAGTGGTAGGGCTGATGCTCTTTAGTGTGTTTAGGTTAACATTTTAGATTAATCACTGTAAAGGTTTTCTTTTGTTGTCTTAAAGATTTGGGGGTTTGATTTGGGGTTTTTTTTTGGTATTTCTGAATACATTCAAGTCTAACCAGTAGCTACCTTGTCTCTGAGCTCTGATATCAGCTGTTTCCAGATGCCTCACAGGAGTCTAGAATACCCTGAAGAGGGCATTTAAATTACTTGTTTTGCAGTGCAACTATCTTTCTAGCATTAATACATTTTTAAGACCAAGGGGTACTAACAAGATTCTCTAGACTGACTTTATGCATAAAGCAGGCAAGAAAGCATTACATGATATTTTCTACATCAACTTCATACCATCTCTTTGAGCTACAGCAGATTTTACAGTAAATCGTCCAGATTAGGATTGATTTCACCTAACCTTGCTTATCTACAGCGTAGACGATAATCATATTTGAACTAGTCACCCCGCATTCCTGTTGTAGGCAGTACAGAAACAAAAATAGTTTGAGGACATGAGTCATCTAATAGTTCAGAGGGTTACTGCAGGTTGAAGTGAATTACATCCTACCAGAGATCCCAACCAGCCACCACAGATGGAGATAGCTCTCTTGCCGATAATGTTTTGCTGCTACGAAACCCACTCTTAATGTTTGTTTAAAGATTTCAAGTAACAGTGAATCTACCAGGTCTCTCTTATCCATGTTGTTCTAAAAGAACGAGTCTTTTCCTTATGTAGCCAAAATCATCCCGCTTTATTTTATATAAAAGAAATTGTTAGGTGTGGTTGTGTTTGTTGGGCTTTTTTCCTCATTATTCTAATTCCTTTCTGAATATGTTTCATTACATCCCCATATATTTTATATATGGCCTCCTAGAAAACTATACACAAACTTCCAGCACTGGACTGATAATGACCTACCCAGAGGTAATTCTGCCTGCCTAATCCTACTCACTAATCCAGGGATTAAATGTTAACTGATATGCAGGTCCTTGCGACAGCAGTGCAAACTCATATTCTTCTGGTTTTCTGTTATTGGTTCTAGTCTTTTCCAGTGTTCCTGAGATACTGTGTTGCACTGTGTGAGTGTGAATTTTTCTGTTCCTAGCTACATCATTTACAATTTGTTCTAGGCAGAAATGTGCTTTTTTAAACAGGGCCACCATGTTAGTCATTACAAAACTGCTGTTTATAGTTGACCTTGCTAACATCTTTATGTCATCTCTTAATTACTAGGAAGGAACTCCTGCCCCTTTTTGCTAGGTCACTGAGAAAAAAAAAATTGAGCGGAACATCAATAAAAATACTCTATAACGTGATGATTTTTTCTATAGTTAGAATTTGATACCCATCCTCTAACCAGTTTTTGTCTAAATTTAACAAGACTTACCTTCATTTTTGTATATCAATTTTTTATTACATTCTCAGAGCTGTTGGTCTTATCAATACATGTAAATGTTCATCAAAGGCAATTTAATATTAATTTTTGTTTCCTATGCTCCATACTGGCTTCTCTTAGTAAGGCCGTTAACTTGTAATTATTTATTGTGCTGTGCCTTTCTGTGATACCTAAGGATGATATGAAGCTAACTGACATATTCTGGTCATCCTATTTATCCTCAATACTGCTATAACTTCAGCTTGTTCATAACCTTCTAGAATCTCCCAAGCATACTATCATTTGTATGAAATGAATTGCTGAGTGGGTCAGAAAGTTCTTCAGCTGGTTCATAAATAGCCTTCATTGAAAAATGCCTGGTTTAAAGACATTAATATGAGTAGTTTCAGGTTTAGATTCTTTTTAGTTATTAAGGAAATACAAAGTATTTTTTTGTCTGTCTAAATTATGAGCATCTCATCGTGGTTCTTCCCAAAGATAGAGAAAAGCACTCACTGAAACGATCTTTCTCTTTCGTGTTGTGATTGACTATTTTTAAGTCCTTAGATAGGATAGCATTGCTTGATTGCATTAGGTCCTGATTAAGATCTCTGGTTTTCATTGACCTTTTTAGCTTTCATTTTCAGTAATCTGTGTTTCTGACAACTGTTTTATTCCCACTGCTGTAATTTTTCCTGTTTTTCATTCACTTCTGCTGTAGTGGAATAAAAGGGCCACGGCCTGATCCAGTAGGGCTCATGAATATCTGCTTTAGTCTGTAAACTTAAAAGGGTGAAGATTTTTTGAACTATAAATGAAAAAGTGTGTAAAGATGAAGTGTTTAGTGATTAACCTTCTGCATCTTTAAACCTCTCCTAACTAGCCTGCACATTTTTTAGCCTAAATTTTTGTGACTGCTATCAGCATATGAAAATTGCTCTTTTTAAAACATCAAGGCTATGTAAAGGATGTGCTCATGAGATACATTTGCTTGGTTTTTTAAAGAATCACCTCCTAAGGCAAGACAAAGTCCCTAATATACTCACTTCACTTATGGATTCCAGGAATTCCAAATGCACTGAAATTATTTCAAAGGAGAGTGTCAGTGAAGCTTCAAAAGTATTGAGCAAATTTTTAAAGAAAAGGCCGCTGATGGAAAGGATAATGAGAGAACCAGACTGATTCAGGAAATTGCAGCCAGCTTTTTTACAGTGTCTCTCTGGTCAGTAGACATTGGCCCTGAGAATTTTTCATTAGAAAATTCAGTAGCTATGTTTATCTTGTATATTCTGCCAATTTCGAACCAAATTTTTTTCTGATGTCATAAAAATACAACTCCTGAAATGTGTTGAAACATTAGTTCTGGGAAATTCTTTAAACATAAATTCTCTAATGGATATATAGCAATACAGTTTTCTATTACTGACCCTTCAAACATACCCTGCCAAAAAATTTAGAGGCTTAGGCATATTTCTTATCTAAAGCCAAACGAGCTTTGCCATGCATGTATTGAACTCTCTGTTTTAATCCATTTCTTGTGATCAAGCAGGATTAAAATTTCAGAGAGTTCTACTAAATACAGATATGAAAAACAGATTGCAAGAAGAGAGCTAGTAGGTCTAATTTCAAGCCAGCAAACATTGAGAATAAATAACCCTTTGAATGTTACCTCGCACCTTGACAGACTATCTAAAAATATGAACTAATTAAGCAGTCGCTTGATGAGCACCGGGACTGAAGGAAATTGGTTCGCCTGTCTTTGGGATACCCAGTATCTAATCAGGTGTGAGCTCTCAGAGTTTCTCAGATCATTCAGGGCAGGTCTCCTGGATCGCCCAGTGTCTGGCATCATAGCTCAGACAATACTGCAGTCTCTCCTTTACTGAGATGATCAGTTAATTCAGCTGCTGATTTTCATGGAATTTGCAGGAAGTTGAGTAGTGCTTGACTGACAGATAGGCCCGAAACTCACCAGTAGGTTTAAAACTGAGCGGTAAGGCTAGCAGGTGGATATACAGAGAGCATACTCACAGTAGCCTTGTTTCCTTAAGAAATGAGCTAACAAAAAGCCATAAGAGTGGGTGCAGGAAGATCCAAGGTCATCCTAACCTGTTCTGACCCATCAGTTGAAATCATGTTTGTCTACCCGATATGAAAGGTTAAAAGCTCCTCTGTCAGTTTAATTTCTTATTAGAATATAGAATAGCTAGAGGAAAACACATTTCTGCTGATAAGCGTAGCGTTTCGTTCTGTGGGCATTACAGAATTCATGTTTAGAAAAATTGCCAGGAAAATTAATGCTTTAGCGTATGTCATATAAATTTTGTGACACCAGAGAGAAGGGATTTGTAAAGGGTACGATAAATACTTTGGAAAATAAAATAATATAGCCAAAACCATGTTCTTTAGTTATCACCAAAGCCAGTCAAACAGCACTGAATATTTAAGTGATTAGATCTTAGTACAATTAGATCTCAGTACAATTGTGGATATGTTGAGCCCCTACAATAAAATTTGAGTTTTTTGCATTGGGCCAACATACTGTAGGATTTTCAGGAAGCGAGAGTCGTAGTCGTACAAGCAGGTTGTCGGTTGGATCGCTGACAGCTCATCTTTACCAGGAGGCTTGCTGCCAGGTGTCTCCAGTTAGATCCTGTGCAAAATGTCATTTCACACCCTGGCCAGCAAAATATGTTTGGTCTTGACATTTATTTGGCTTTGTTCAAGAATTTTCAAACAAGAAAATTACTAGATTTGTTAATCTGTGATATAGAGAAAATAGTACTTAGTTCACATATACAAAAAGCACAAAGAACTGTGAAGTTAGGATAAATTCTGCTCTGACTTTGCGCTCTTCTAGACTAAATATTCAGCCTTGGTGTTAGGCTGAAATCCTGTTTGCGTGGAAGTTCTGTTGCAGAATGAGGATGTGTAAAGCAGACTAGCCAATAAAATAATCATGTATTGCAGAAGGACTTAAATTGAATAAAACTATCTAAGATCTAACACAGACAGGAAAAATGTCTATGTTCAGGTAGCTTCAGCTGCAAAGGTGTGTTTGGGAGCTGGCAGCTGGCATATGTATGTTATAGAGTTCTTGGTTTTGGAGAAGAAGTTGAACTTTCTTGCAATGTATTAAAGATGAGTAGCTCTGTGGCATAACAGGGAAATATCGCATCCTGCATCCAAGAAGTTGCTATTGAGGTTAGTAGGAAATGTACACATAAAAACCGAGCATAGAATAAAGAGATGGAAATAATTTACAGATTAGCTGACTAGTTGGTTTCTTTCAGTTCCGAGTTTTATTACAGATCGCTGGCTTAAACGCAAATGACCAACACTCTTCAAAATTTCCAACGTGGAAAAATTGGATCATGGACATCATATAGCAACAACAGTGTGGCACAGATAGAAGGAATAGAGTCTTGTCTTGACCTCAAAGAACTCACTTTAGATGAAAACTATGTTTCAACACTAGATGGTACTGTACTGTGGTAGTGGTAATGTAGGCTGTTAAGCTGGGACACAGTACAAATGTTTCTTCATAGTGAAATATTATAGATTGTGAGTTTACTCGCTGCTGATGGAGTGATTTTTTCTAATATTAAGAAAAATTAGTGTATTTTTTTAGCAGAACTGAAGAAAAGGAGTGAGGTGGAACAGTTATGTTCAAGCAAAATGAGTATTATTAAAATGTGCCTATTTATCTATGTTTAATGATCTAACTGATCAAATGTTTTAGTTAAAGTTGCACCCTGAAACACAAACTGTGTCACTTTTAACTTGGTTTAGCTTCTGTACCAGCTGCCTTTTTCTGCTACAATTCACTTTATTTTATAAACTCATCTTGTTTATTTTTCAAGGAATTTCAAAGCTGGTCAAACTTACAAGACATAGTGTAAATAATAAGCACCTTATCAGCCTCAAAAGGCATATTTAAAAACTGTCTTATTGTCATTACATTTCCATTGAGAGCAACAGAATCACATCTTTAGTGGGTTAAAAGAAAACTTACTCCCTGATAGAGCTGTACATAATAACTGCTTATACCAACAAAGAGATCCATCATTTAAAGGTAAATATTTACTATTTTGAAATTGATTTGGTTTTTATTACATTAGAAATACTGTGTATAGAGGAAGCTATACATAAACATAATTGGTCTGGATTCAGACACTGATTGGAGACTGAGGACCTGATTCTTGTTTATATTAAAGCTGTAAATCTGTGTGAGAGCACAAAGGATTTTAAGGCAATGTCAGTAGAGCTTTCACTTGCTTTAAGGGATTTCTTTGTGGCTGGAGTGTTGAAAAGTGCTATTAATCGAAATGAAGATACCTGGATTTTTTTAAGCAATTTCTGAGTTTTGAGTCACGTGGGTGACAGCTGAAGAAGCTGAAAACAAAGTGGTTTGAATGCACCTGTGTATGGATGTTTCTAAGTTATATTAATCCATCCTTTGTTCTATTTAGGATTGAACTAATCTAATAATTTTGGACATGAGTAGGAATTGAATAGTCTGGAAATAACATCACAACTGACTACCTGCATTATTCCCTCTTCCCTCTCTCAAAGCCTTAAATGGCATCACAGTAGTAAGTTATTCTGTTTGCAGATTATTACTATAACTTTTCTTAAAATTCTTTAACAAATCAAGACCCAGCTGATCAGACTTGTTAATATGTGTGTAATATTTTTAAATACTCTGTAATGCTCCATTGTCTGTCTCTCTTCAGTTATTTTGAGATAGAAATTGCGTTTTTTGGTAATAATACCTAGCACAATAGTGTACTGGCACATTGCTATGGTTCCCAAGGCTTTATCTATAATTTTTGGGGCTTAATAATTTCTTAAACCTATAAAATTAGTGTACATTATTTATAAATCTATATTGTAAACTGAGGGAACACAGACTACTTCTGTTAATCTGTTCCATAAGAAAAAAGTCATCCAGGTCTGCTCATCTAAAGATAAAATAACACTTTTTAAGTTACTTTAATTTTAAACATTTTTAATTTGTTGAATTGTAAAATGTTACTGTGATAGTTCTAGATCTGTATTAGTATAGCAGACAGGTAATTATATTTAACAGGAACCAACAGAAGGAGAAAGTGCAAAAGATTTGTTTGGAGGCAAACTCACCTCTGACGTGATTGCCGGCAGATTAGGACATTCAAGTATAAATGCAAGAATTGAATTGGATGGTCTCTAATATCAGGTGCAGTGATTTTCAGAATTGCATTATCTATTAAAAGTAGCACATAATATTGTGGCCAGGACATGAAAATCTAAAGCTACAATCTGTATCTAGCAAATATGCCTGATAATTCCCTAGCATCTGTAGGCCAAATTCCCTTGACTGATCCATAAAATATGTTTCATTTTTCATCACAAAGGGTTATCTTCTGCAGGTCCGTTGAAGAAATGTTCTTTTTCTAGATGCTTTCATTTTTCATTTAGGGAATGGTGTTTCTTGCACACAGTTTGACAGAAAACATCTCAGATAGGGTCCTGGCTCCAGACCAAATATATCTAAAAAAGAGATTGTATTTAATAAAAAATTTGATCTGACTCCTTTCAGAACAAATTCAGCCAAAGTGAGAGCAGACGTGCACGTATGTGCATTACTGCTTCTGCAACTGTCCATCTGATTTCTGGAAAAGCTTCCTTGTCCATTGTAGATCTACAGGAATTTAGAGCAAGATTCACCTGTGATTGGTTACATTAAATGCAGCGTTAACTGAATGCTAGTATGTCATCCCCCTGGGACACTCACTGTTCTGCAACAAAAGTATTTTACACAGCACTAATCACACTTGTTTGCAGACGTCATCCCTGATATTAACATTTAGGAAAGTATTTTTGTGATTTTCTGTATGTATTTGTCTTCTTAGAGACATATTTTATTCTTTCCTAGTATCCTGCATCTGTCAGTGACAGTCTCTACCCGATATAACATGTAAAGACAATTTTCATGGCACATTCCACCATCATCATCCTTTGATCTTTTAAGCAGCCTCAAAGGCCTTCAGCAACAGTTTGGCCATGCCAAGAATATCGGTGTCAATACTCTGGTGGAGTTGAGTAGGCGTTGCTCATAAAGAAACTGTAACTCCTTTTAGTTTGACGCTTGGTTTCAAGAGAGTGTTTTAAGATGCGAGGGCAGATACAAGTATTTAAACATTCTTGTCAGGATTATTTTCTGCAAGGACATTCGTTCCCTGGAGGCTTTATTGTGAAAAGGCTGTGGAGCAATACTGTAACACTGACTGTGTGCCTTTCAAGGTATTACAGTTGCAAACCTTGAAGCACAGTTACAAATTCCTAAAAATTACTTGAGGAATGTCTCTCTAAGCAATAGAGTATCTTGCTGATATAGAAGAAAACAGAGCAGACTGTTGAAAGCTCTTGCCTTTGGTGATGGAATTAAATCGATTACTACTGGAAAAAGAACAGTGAATTTGTTATAGGATTTTCATTAGGGTGCTACTTTCACAGGAGCATGTTGCACTTCTTACCTCAAAGCTAGCACGTTATGGGTCTGCTTATGCTATGTATCTCATTTCTATTTTATTTTTCTATGTTGCTATTATTCTAAATTCATATTTGTCTTTTTTTAATTAATTCAGACCTGTAGAGCTGCTGCTAGCAGATCAATTTAGAAATGTCTGTGGCGTGAATTTACAGAACAATAATCTCTTGGGTTTCAGTCATTTAATCATCCTTCCAAGTGCCAAGGTGGGTTCTTGGCACAGTCTTTTCTATTTTTTGTAATAATATTAATGATAAACTAATTTCCTTCGATTGAAAATAAAGCTTTTAATCTCCTTCAATACCCTGTTGTTCGTGGAGTTTTGTAACAATAGCAATCTATCAGCATAAAGCTGATTGCAACCAGTGTTTCAATTTTACAATATTGTTGCAGTAATCTGATCCAAAATCAATGAATTCCACCAAACATTTTTGAGCGCTTTGACCAATCATCTTTATAAAGATCAAATTTCTGAATCAGAAAAGTGTAATTGGCAGTTTGCTAATGTGTTAGCAGAGATGTTCTGTTTGATTAATTATGTTTCCTTTTACAAATGTTGTGTCTGAACTACAGTCAACCTGAATCAACACTGCCTGGAGAAAAGCTCCCAAATCAAATAGGCAGCAGCTGTACTGAAAGGTGGTGTCTTGTGACCGGAAAGACTTCCCAAAGAGAGCAAGTACCATCAGCTTTTAAAATATACTTTTATCTTCTTTATTGCACTGAAGAGGAGGGAGGTGTCTTCTGTGTCCATATAGCTTTGGATTTTCCTTTTTCTTTACCCCCTCCTAGCTTGAAGAAACGCAGTACGTACATTTGTTTATTTGGCACATGTGGTAAGTTTGTCATCATGTAGGTGGCTTTTATTTCTTCACTTCTTGGTGAACAACTTGTTAGGCCACTTCTTCATCAAACTAACTGTACTAGGGTGCTGTCACCTGTTCTGTGGATCCTGTCGCACTGGTGGTTAGGCATACATTCAAGTTTTTTTTTCACCTTCCTAGACAGGGTCTAATTTTGAGTAAGGGAACCACCTACTTCTCTCTTACTGCTGTTTTGATCTGGGAGAGTGTGGGCGTACATGTGTGATCAGCTTGATCACTGATATTCTGTTTTCAGTCTCTACTTAAATTTGTACACTACACTAGAAAATTTTAGGAATATATTCAGATAGTGAGGACTCTATTGAGATAGTATTTCAGTGCTTGGAGTCTGACCTTTGAAAATTCAGCTACCTTACGCTGTGTAGTATCTGATGGCAGTCACAACCCCTTGTTAGAATCAATGAGTTCAGCCAGTGCAGACTACAGTACCTTTTATGAGCATAAAGGCTTTTGTATATTCATCCAAAGTTCTTCTGCAGTGTTGTGTGCAGTGTGAAAAGTCATTCACCCTGCCATTAAACCTCCTTCCCTTTGCTCATTTCCTAAGTGATACTCTTTTCGTCATGCTCTGAAGCAGATGGTCATACTTCTTTCTTCTTCCTTTTGCCATCAACGTTAGATCAGCCTGTGTCTTAAAGAGCATTTTCAAATTACCTTTCAGTTTGCATTTCTCATCTGTGCACTCTTTCAGGACTGAAACTTCCGGGACCTGTCAGGATTCATTTGCTTTTTTCTGCATGGGTGAGGCAACATCCGTAGTCAAATTCAGTCTTATCATATCAGACTAGTCTCGCAAAGTCACCAGGCAGAGTTCCCTCTATATTGGTCAAGTTTTATAAAAGTAACAGTGACAGAGCATCAGAGATTCCTGCAAAACCTCATTGTTGTGTGCAGCCTTCTCAAGACTTCACCCAGCTCTTCTTATTTTCATTCTTTGCATGTGCTCAGCATGTGAAGCATGGGAAGAATATGAATTTGTTTTCAGATTTTCTGGGGAAAAGGGATATTGGCAGAAGCACACATGGATACGAGCTGTTTGAGCTTCCATCAGTGTGACAAATTTCAGTCCTTATTTTGCTTCTCTGCTTCCTCATGAGAGGTGAACATTCTTTACACAGACTGGGAGCTCACAAAGAACTTGAAATAATTGTGCAGTAACTGTAGGAATGTCCCTCATGGGTGGAAGGGATTTTTTTACACTAATGCCTTCTAGTTCTCTCCCCTTTCCCTTTTTAAATATTGACAAATTTTGGCTTTCTTGCAGACCACTAAAGCCTGGTTGACGTTCTCAAACTTAGTGCAAGTCAATATAAATATTCCATGATGTTTCTCAGCCAGCTTTTTCACCTGTGACTTGCTCAGCATCGCTGGTTTAAACATGTGAGATTCCGGCTCAGGAGCTGCTACTTAACCTCTAAGTCAATACTGAAATAGAAATTATTTCATTATTAGTGTGTGATATGAATAACATTGCCCTTTTTTTTTTTTTTTTCCCCTACAAGTGCAGGACAGAAGGATTTAGTGAACAACTACGCTTCACTTAGGTTTATTGCTACTTCTACCATCTTCAGCTAGGAATGATCCAATTCCATTGTCAGGATTACTTTTACTATTGATACACTTTCAAACTCTTTCTTGCTGTTCTTAATGCTACGAGCCACTGATGTCCCTTTATGTGCATTTGCTCTCCTCAACAGTTTTTTGCATGTTTTCACTTCTGCTGTCAATATATTTTTCTATTTATTATAGCTGGTTTTAATTTCCCACTAAGTGGATGTTGTCTTTTTAATGGCTATTGCATTCTTTCTCGGTTGTGAGTTATTCTAGAAACAAAAATGTTCTTAAACCTTCCCTAGATCCTCTTGACACTGGAAGTTGTATTTGTCAGCTCATGGTCAGCAGCAAGTTTCACTGTAAGCAATACTGATAATAAGGACTGATTTCAGTCTTTTCCCTCAAAATGCCCAAATTTTGTTTAGGAAGGTATTTTGATTCAAAGAGAAACAGCAGATAAATAGATCAAAACAAACACACTGTTGTCCAGTGTCACTGAAGTGGTACAAAACAATGTACAAGTAATTCAGAAAGTTCAATAGCTGCTTTTGCATTTTTTTTCTGTAAAGAAACCCAAATCCATTAAAGGTGATTCCATGCATTTAATCTGGCTATCTTAGGAAGCTGCATCAGCCAAAGTGAAGGATGTGAAGATCTCCAGTTTCTGGAGGAGTTGGTATTAGACCATAACCACACTAAAATGATTTCATTTTGCCTCTTTGTCTGGAGCAAAGCCAAATACAAGAAATGATCAGCCAACAACCTTTGGTAAAATGACAGAAACTGTTTTTGGGAGTTAACAGAATTCAAGTACGGTATATTTTTGTTAATGCTATGGAGTCGGTAAGCTAAATGCGGTGGACTTTTCAGGCAAAATTACCATTTTCTTCTCTGGATTTGCCCAAGGAAAGTATTTTCCCAAAAATATACATAGCAGTTGCAGGATTTTTGAGAACTCCTGCCATATGTTGTATTTTTTAACTTTTAGACAGGAATCATCTGAACTAGAAAAACTTCAAGTTATTCCCAGTCTTAAAGTGCTCGCAAAACACAGAAATCCAGTGAGTATATTTGTTTGCGTTGCTAAATAAACTAGATGTGTATTTTACTTTATACACTGCATATTAACTCTTCATAAAACTCTTAAGAATTTCTCCATAGCCAAGTCATTTCTAAGTAGCTGCTAGGATTGTTTTAAGATTGAAAGCTTCATACTACGTGTGACGATTACATTCCCTCACTGTGCCTGTCTCAGTGCCATGCTATGGTCAGAAGGCTCTCTTCCTCAGCATACTGTTCTTCATAGTGCTGCAAGATGAATTTCAAATGTGTTTGCATGAATATCTTGTGGTGATGGGCTGTCCTTTCAATATTCCAAAGCAGGTCAGATCTGTGAAGAAAGGTCAAAGAACATTAAAGGATTTCTGAAATAGTTGATTTTATTTTTAAAATGGCTTGGCAACAATCTTTGTTGTTGTTTTGCACATCATTCCTTGGAAATGTCCCAAACGGAGATTTCGGGTTCTTTTTTTTTCCCAGACATGCTTCTGTTTTTCAGCATAGTACTGGTTTTTTAATCACTGGGAACAAACTATTAGAACACAGTAAAGAAGACTATAGTCTTTCTGATTTCGTGAATACATAGCTGTGGGAGACAGAAGACAGCTAACACTTTCACACAGCAGAAAAGGCTTTTCCATTAACCATGAAAGGACAAGTGGAACCCAGTGGGGCCAAGTGCTTGAATAAAGTTTGTAGGATCTCAGTATCTTAGCACTGCTGAACTTTAAAGTAGCATCGAACATAAATGGAAACAAAAATAGATCTTTAATTGTTAGTCTTGAGAAAAAATGTGGCTTTCTAAATTTCAGTTGAAAATATAGTTCATACAGCATGTTTTTATAAGTAGATCCTCGAAGATTAGGTGGCAAGTCCAGGACCTAAGCACCCCTTAAGTTCCTTTTACCATAAACCTGCAGCATCTGTCTAAAGCAACAGTTAGAAACACAGGGCAGAGAGAAGGCAGGGGGACACTGGAGCAGTAATACATGCTGTGCAGTCGTGCACTCTGTTTTCAGTGGTTGACTCAAAAGAATGTTTTTGCTCTTACAACATTTTTTAAACCAACTTGCAAATGGTTATACAGATTTGGAAATGAACTGGCTTCTGAAGTGGATGATGAAATGACAGGAGAATGTCAAGCAAACTGAATGTTAGTAGTGGCAAGAATAGTCATATTCTTCACAAGGAGGAAAGCTAAACAGATTCCTCTTGGGAAATTGCTGTTCCAGGGTTTCCTTCTTTAGAATTGCAGGCCCGGACGTTTTCCTGAAGGGAATCAAGGTGGCTGGTTCAGCTGCCTCTTATACAATGTGGCATCAAGAAGTATATCTCAGTGTATTAGTAAACATCAGGGTCATGAGAAGCTGCTGGGGTCCAGGCTAACTTGATGGGGAAGGTATAAATTTGCCTTGGCATGCCACATTGTCAATACACAGTGTCAGTTATTCATGGGCACTTAAAAGTTGAAAACCAGTGCTCAAAGATATATAGTCATTTATGCACAGTTTGGATTCTGTTTCTAGGACAGTAACATTGGTGTAAGGTTTGTTTCAGGCATTTATTGGTGTAGCTGAGATACTATCACATTGACTTCTTGGACAAGAACCCAATTTCTGAGTTAATTTTTATTTTCTTTGTACTGTGCTCTCACAAGACCTGTTGTTTGTTGCTTGTGTTTTGACTGCCAGTAAATGCAGAAGAGAGGATGAGAGCTGACTGCCACCCCATGGAACAGGTCAAACCAATGTTATTCACATTCCAAGGACAATATTCAAGTCACATACAGTGGGTGCCTAACGTGGTTATCAAATCATTAAAATAGATATTTTTTTTTCCTTCTAGATAGACCCTCTGAGGTATTTTCAGGTTTTGTAAAGTCCAGAAAAATAAAAGACATACTATCTGCTTCCTTTCTTCACCACAAAATTTAATGAGCCTGAGAATCTATAACAGGTTCTTTCTATCATCCTGCCAAGAAGATGCCTTCTGTTTGGCTGTTGTGATATTGAGGTGCCTGTGATACAAACCAAACATTTAAAAACTATAAAATGCTTATTAGAGTCTCAAGCTCATCCATCTATTAATATAGATGACACCATAGATTTTATTGTTAGAAGTATGAAATTTACCCCCTATAGTAACTTATACTTACCCTGAAGGCTCCAGGGAGACCTTATAGCAGCCTTCCAGTACCTGAAGGGGGCCTACAGGAAGCCTGGGAAGGACTTTTTACAAGGGCCTGTAGTGATAGGACAAGGGGCAATGGCTGGAAGCTGGAAGAGCGTAGGTTTAGACTAGGTATAAGGAAGAAGTTCTTTACCTTGGGGGTGGTGAGGCACTGGAACAGGTTGCGCAGGGAGGGTGTGGATGCTCCATCCCTGGAAGTGTTCAGGGCCAGGCTGAATGGAGCCTTGAGCAACCTGGTCTAGTGGAGATGTCCCTGCCCATGGCAGGGGGATTGGAACAAGATGATCTTTAAGGTCCTTTCCAACCGGAATCATTCTATGATTCTTTGAAGTTCAATGCTGCAGCAAATCCACTTATTTTTTCCACTGAGGGTTCACCCTCAGTTCATACTCCTGTGCGCTTACATAGCTTTTGGATGGTCTAGACTACAGGTAGAATTGAGATCACGGGGAGAAATTAAATTTGCAGGTGCACATTTGATGAACCAAATCCTCGTACGCAGGTTAAGCAGATGAACCACCAGTGTCATGTGTGTATGTCCATGTGGAACAAGAACAGAAGCACCCATACTTTCATAGGGTGTGTCTTTCAAAGGACCCTAATTCTCTTACCTCATAATGTTACTAAGCAGTGCAGTACCACTGGAATGCTGCGCCAATGTTTTAAACTCTAATTTCGAAGTGCAGTATTCACCGTTACAACCTCTTTTCCATCTTTGCGCAGTAAATGGGGTTCTTGACACACCGGACTCCACTTTCTCTTCTCGCTGATAAGTTACCTTCCGAACTGTTTTCAACCATAAGTTGATAATGCAGCATCACATTGTCTTGTCTTGAAAGACACTATCTTGTCCCATCTGTATCCACGGGAAATTAACACGGGCAATATTCTCAATTTATTGCTTTGCCCGTAAGCTTGTTGCTTTGTGTTAGCTCTCACTGTCCCTCCTCATTGAAGTACTTGTCTCTATCACTGTGGTTCAGTCTTGCCTGTCCCCGTGCTTCTTGTTGAGAGCGAGGTCATGTCCTCATGCCTTGAGGTGCAAATCGCATACCATGAGCTGATGTGTGAGCTGAAAGAGGCAGGACGCAGGAACAACCACAGACCATGGCTGAAATGCGGAGAGTAGATTTATTCTCGCTACCTGGGAATCTGGAGAATCCTCGCAGCAGCACCCGGACAGAGGCACGCGATCACACGAGCAGCTCGACAAGCAGCAGCGCAAGCAGAAGGAGATCTCCCCTTGCTAGAAAGCCTGTGGTATTTATCCCACTGCTTTGTTAGGTTTTACTTACCTGAGTTCCCAGCTTTGCAGGGCAGGAATGTGAGAGATGCCCCCGCATCTGTCCCAGGCCTCTGGTACCGAAGCGCAGGTCTGCTGCTTGTCGAGCACACTAGGCCAAGCAATAATCTAGTGGGATGTGTGTATTTTCCAACACCGCATGTGGAAGTCGCTTGAGCGTACCTACAGTCCTCCTCACCAATCTTCCACTATATCCCTACAGCTGGCCACTGTTCCTGGTCATCAACACCCCTTTTTCACTATCATATTTCTACCTTTGCTACTTCTTTTGTTGAGAAGGGGCTCCCTGCACAAGCTACCTTTTTGTTTTCCTCCAGACCTTGCCCAAAAATTCTCACTGACTCTGAAACCAAAAGAAAGCTTCACAACAGTTGGGCATCTGCTGTGACCATTGTCTGTCACGCTGACCAATTTTATTGCTCATTATTTTCTTGTGCTCACCCATCTGTCAGTCTGTCTGCATTCATTGGGTGTGCTTCATCTCATTTTACAGTATAAATTCACTGGAACAGAGATTTTTAGTAGTATTCACTGTTAAGTTTCCTACAGACAAGAATAACAATAAGAACAGCAAGGAGTCAGAGAGGAGGCTAGCCCAGCACGTGTCTCCTACGAACAGAAGGTTCATTGTCTCTGTGGTTCTGTTTATCTCTAAGACCCCACTCACTGAAAGACTTTGTTGTCCCACAGCAGACCTGTGTTTTCTGTATCACAGCATGAAACTTCTGTGGAGATCTGTTTGATGAACAGAATTCTTTCCTCCCAGCTCAAAAGACTGCAGTATGCGTTTTAGCCATCGGTTTCCCCAGGAGGATCAGTAGAGTAATGAGGAGATCTAGAGTCTGTTCCCACTCTATGCTGTGCAAGCCAGTTCTCATCATGTCTTGGTTTCGTGTCTGTGGAGCACACAAACAGTTCTTTAACACATCTGAAACATAAGTACTGAAGATGATGAGAAGGATCAGTATGATCAGTTTTATTCTCCTGTCCTCATTAACTTGTCCAGCTTTTCCTCAAAGATCTTTGCTTTATGCATAAGAAATGCCACCAGAAGACACCTACACCACAAGGTTATTCTGCTCCTTAAATGTTTTACTGCCACGATGCTGCCAGCGTGCCCAACCACATCTAAGTTGTTGCTGAGCTGCAAATGCTACTTGATGCACTGAGTCTGGCCCCTTTGCTCTTCTCTTACGCTTCCCACACCTACGGGTTATGTCCTCATTTGTATCCTTGTTTAAATTCCTTGGCATAAATATTTTATTTTATAAATGAAGACCTTTGGCAAAATATTAGCTTCTAGGTACTACCAGAATAAATGCTATTATTTGATACTGATACTAGGGGTATCTCAGTCTTCTCGTTGATAGTAGGTCACTGCTGAAACCAGATAGGTTAAAATCCGTGTACACTTGTGTTCTGTCTCAGAACTTCACCTGTCAAAAATGTGTTACCACAGATCTCCGTCTGGCTACATTGCTATCTCTGTTTGCAGACTCGGGACCTTAGTAAGTTAGTGAAACACATTTTCCCACTTGAAGCCACAATGCTTGTATACAGAGTTCAAAGCACTTCTGGATTGAATAATTTCATGTGTAAATGTTTTATTTCCAAACTGACCTGTGCTTTTATTCATTGGACATCACTTAAAATAAAAACATGGCAGAATGAGTAAAGCAACAGAAGCATGTTAAAGCTATATCTTTAGAGAAATCTCTGTTTTATATTCGGCTTCAGTGAAGATGTTATACCTCATTAGCTACAACAGAACTGAGCCATTTTCTCATTAGATCATTGAAGTGGAACAACACAAAAGATTTTTCAAGTTTGTCAGTTGCATTTTAGTTGTGCTTTTTAAAGTGCTTGTTAGAAAGCAAGAATTGAAACCGTATGGTAGTGTTTAAGCCTAAAAAGTGCTTTTGATCTTAAGCTTCAAAAGAGATTTTCCCAGCACAAAGTAGGCTAGCACTTTATTTAGGACTGGTGTAGGTAGACACCAGAACACTCTGTGCCTAATAATATTTTCTTTTTCCATGCTATTGACTAAAACTCTTTTAACGTCACTGCTGAATTGGAAATGACTTACAGGAGGCATTCACTTGCTGTTGTCATCGTGCTGTCCCCATTTTTAACAAAATTAACAAAACAGCACAGACTGGCACACAGCCTTAAATCAGCTAATACACGAAGTGGTGGTCGCAAAGTGAGACTTATGAACCACTAGATATTTTAAAATATTACAAAGATCCTTTCAAAACTGAAGTTTTGATCAGGCCCCTGCCAGACATCCCCTGTAATGGGTTTACATTTGAAAATGTGTTGTTTTCCATCTTTCTCAGTAAAAATAGCTTTGTTTTTGAAGTGGTTACAATTTTGTTTCAAGCATTTCAGTTTGGTAGCTACTAGTGCTTTATAATGTACACAACTTGCATAGCTTCTGTGTTTGACAGCTAATCTAAAAAGTGCAATAGTCAAATCTTAAGCTTAATTTAAAGAACTGATCCTACAGTTCCTTACTCACAAAAAGTTGATCATTACTGTTTATATTACCGCAAAACCAAAAGGACATTTCTATCATGAAGACCAAAATATATAATTTTTATTTCTATTTTTATTTTTATTATGAAGTGTTTTCCCAGAGGACTCTGGATTTCCTACACTGCCAGTAAACTTTACAAGCCATAATCCTCTCAGAACAACAAATGAGAATCTGAATGAAAACATTAACCATTTATTTGGCTCTGATCTTATATTTGGTCATGAACTTGAAGTGTTTCCACTGAATAAGTCGAATGAAAGTCAGCATAAACAAACAGGATTACATATTCCTGAATATTTAACTTAGTTTATACTCCCTCATGCTACACCTTATATGGTCATATAAAGCATTTTTAACAGGGACATTTTTATCTTTCCTGGATTTCTTGCAAGTCTGCAAGTTTCTCACCACCTTCCTAGAGTTCGGAAATGTGTTTTCTGGAGGAAAGCGCATCTTTGTCAGTTCTTCACCCTACGATGGATCTTCAGATTCAGTCTAAATCAGTGATAGAAGCCTTTCAGTGCTTTCAAAAGCTTTGGTTGTTTTTTGGTGTGGTTTGTGATTTTTTTAAATTTATTATCCAATTTGAGTCTCTAAATTAAAGTTTTAACTATGATGGGTACTGAAAGCAAATGACATGACATGACATTGTTCTGGTGAGGAAAATTAAGACGAAAAGCCAAATGAGTACAGAACTTGATGACTGGCAGCTGGGATGGGGCTGTGCAGAGAGAATCCATGTGCATTTTGTGCTACAGATAAGTCTAAGAAGCCAGGAATTACAACAAATAATCTTTGAAGCATCCATGCAGGAAGAGCTCTTAGGAAAGCCAAAGGAGCAACAACTAATCTTCTAAACCATTTGGTGTGTCACAGTGCTACTCCTTGAACCACCAGCCAACTGCATCAGGGCAAGACAGAAAAAGTGGGCAAGTGAGGCTTTGATCAGCCCTAAACACTGCTCTTGTTTCTTGCATTTTTATTTTTTTTTTGGGGGGGGGAGTGCGTGCAACTTCTCCTCAGACATTACTTTTCTTTCTGTAAATGCTGCCATATGTTCTTTACTTCAGTTTCCAGATCCACCAGAAATGGGTTTACTCTCTTTTTCTCACAGAACTTACCCCCGTCCCTGGAAGTGTTCAAGGCCAGGTTGGTCGGGGCTTTGAGCAGCCTGGTCAAGTGGGAGGGTGTCCCTGCCCATGGCAAGGAGGTTGGAACTAGATAATCTTTAAGGTCCCTTCCAACCCAAACTGGTCTGTGATTCTATGATGTTTCTGTGAACTTGCAGTTCATCCAAGAAAACACCTAGACAAAAATTTAAAATTCTGCAAGTAGAACAGTGACTACACTGTAAACTGGAGCCAGCTGTTTAACAGAGATAAGATGGTATTTCCCAAATCCCTGCTTAATCCTGTTCTATTACTAACTCAAGACTTTGTGGTTTGGGATTGTTTGTTTTCTGTTGCCTGAAGTCTAGTTTTCTTTAGGAATTAAAAATATTAAGGATGGAAGCAGAAATGCAAGGGTAAAACTGTAGTTACATGTGTTTAATAATTGTGACAGAAACAGCAGTATCTTGTTACTACTGCCAGCAGCTGGAATGAGTCAGTGTGTGATTGAATGTGACATCAACATTTCTTATTGTATCAAACATTTCGCCGCAATAGGGAAGTGAGCAGACACGTCTGGCACTAGGACTTTTACATTTCCATCTTGATTACTAATATTTACTACCTCAAGAGATTCCCCCCAAATCAGTTCTGTAAGTCCGTGAGGTAATTCTTTTGGGAATCAGTGTGCATAGCTGCTTTGTGTGTAATATTAGTCCTAAGCAAGGATTTTTCTTAAGCATACTTTATAAATTATTATACCTATACACCATGGTAAAACAAAAACAAAAACAAAAGACCTAATTAAGGGCTTGTTCCCAAAGATGTTGCTCCACAAACATCTTCAGCTGGTATTTACATATGCATGGAGACAACAGGAGTAGTTTCCAAAGGAACATGTATTTCTGGTGAATAGTATCACCAAACCTCTAGAGAGGAAACCCTTTAAACAAACCTTATTTAAACAAAATATTCCCATGCTGGCTCAGAATGAGAAAGCAGTGGTCAGAGGAAGGGACATTACTCAGCACAACTGATTTATACAGAACTAAATTCCCCACAGTCTGAGATCTAGATCTAGACCACAGATCTAAGCTGGCCTCTGCACAGGACTGGATTCTACCTTAACTGCAGACTGTTCAAGATACTTTTACCAGCACTTCTCTTTTACCTAAAAAGTGTGGGTTTGTCTGGCTTAAAGCAGCATGTATGACTCCTTCCCCATCTCATAGATCGATCCTCACACATTAAAAATAACCCGGCAAATGGAGACCACGTATTTTTAAATAATGCAGAAGAGATGCTGTAGCAGGCACCCTCTATCAGGAGCTATGTTTGCAATTCCTCACGTGCCACACACACTTTGATGTTTTCGCAATTCTCTCAGCTTGCTGTAACATTATAAAACTATGCATAGATTATGGGTGTTTCTGATTTAATGTTCCTTTTCATTAAATCTGACATGCAAAAATTAGGAGAACACCGCAAAGGCACCCAGATAGTAAAAAAAAAAAAAAAAAAAAAAAAAGTTTGCCTCTGTTTTAAATATTATAGTTATAAATTATATTTCAATAGAAGGCAAATTCTACCAAAAAAAAAAAGAGAGATTATTAAAAAAAAAATAATTTGAACTCAAATGTAAACAACTGTGTTTTAAGAGTGTTGTTTTTATCCTTTCATGGCACAAAGCAGGAGGTGGTAACTCCATCCATCAGCTGCTTGTAGAGTGATAGTAAGATAATACGTTATTATCTTACGGGTTCTTTCAGGTCACATTGTGGGACACACGCTCCCGGTACTCTTCTCATGTTATCCCAACTAGAACAGGGCTACAAGCTCTTTCCTTATACAGAGAAATCAGGAAGTTGGGAGTTAAAAGATGCAACAGGATGTTCATGACCCACTACTGACACACCTCTCTGCTCCTCACTTGCGAATCACCCATTGATATGGAAATATGACAGCTGATTTTCAGAAGGATTAAGGCTAGTAAGGCATTTAGGCCTCGAAGGGCTGACAGAGCAATGCCTAGGTATATTTCCAACTCTGATCCTAAGGAAATTCCGCATTCCATCTTCTTTGTAAATAATCTCTTCTTCATAAACCAAAAAAAGTTCTAAAAATGCTTGCAGAGGGATGTACTGAAGCACATAGTGAAATCTTGGCTCGCCTGTATTAGCAGGAGATCTCGGAGTTACTTAAGCAAAGTTCTCATTTCATCCGTGAAGGGTACATAACAGTTATTGTCCCGAGAGTGCATGATAGGCCTGAATATCATATTTTTAACATACTGCATATGTATCATTATGATTATTACTGCTCTAATGGGTATTTTTTAAAACAAAGCCTTTGTGGTTTCACATGGAATGTTTCTAGCCTCCTCACACTAAATCAACTGTAAATGTCAAAAGAACTGTGAAAATGAGAGAAACTCTGGGAAAAAAAAATCTTCCTGAGACTTGCTTCACAGGCTTAAATGGTGGTACCAAAGGGAGACTTTGGCCCTTTGTACTTTCATTTTAATATGGTGATTGTAAATGTGTAATAAATATGAAATACCAATTATGTACTGCAATTATTTAATTCAATGAAGCAATTATTTCATGCACACGCCGAATATCTGGATCCTGTGGGACTCAAAGAGACCCCTTTGGCTTGCTCTGTTCTCACTCACACTGGTATAAATCAGCAGTCTGAATTCTGTATGATTTTTTCAGAGTCTGATCTCTCCACCTTTACTACATAGTGGGCTGGCCTTGTTTCCAAGCGTTTCCTGATCTCACTTAATTACTCTTCATGTTTACTAAACTGGGAAAATATAATGGATTATAGTATAACGAATTATCATGCAAATGTAAGGAAGGAAGAAAAACATCAGTACCTAGCAAATCAAGGTTTTATGCTGGTAAATTTACTAAGCAAGATTTTATTTTTCTATTCAGAAATACAGTTTAGATATTCACAAAAACTTCGACTTGACTGTAATAGATGTGCTTACTGTATCTATCGAGCCTTTCTCGTGTGTGTGTGTGTGTGTGTGAACTCATCCAAGGAACAGCAATGAAGCTACATCTGAATGTAATTATGGACTTTATTATTCCATCTATTTTTCTAAACAAATACATTTCACTTTTTATATCCTATTGTAAAATACAAGGCTTGGGGTATAGTGTATAGGATTACATAGGGGTTTAAAACTATACTAGTATACAAAACTATAAACATGTTATATAACTGCTGATTTCTGATAAAATTGTAAGTATTTTAAAAGTAAATGTTGATAACTTACCATGTTACTATGAAATTAAAATTCTTGGAAGACTTTAAAGTACTGTCTCTCTAATATAAGAGCTTACTTCCAGACTTGATAAATTTTTAATAGCATTCATTTCATGTATCAGGTCAAATTAAATTACTACAAGAGTTACTGAGGTTTTTTCGTGTAATAACCTGAGTTTCTACACTTGATTTGAAAGCCATCATCAAATTTCTGTGGATGATACGATTTAATTTTTACAATTAAGAGACTATTACACTCATACATATATTTATTTGCTTCTCCTAGGTGATTTGAAAGAAGGGTTAATATTAATTATACTTACAAGCAGATGGCAGGCAGCGAGTGCGAAGGTTGTGACCAGGGCACAGCCGCTAACGGGGCGCTGCGATCCCCTCTCGGCCCGGTAAGTTCTTTGTCTTGCGTGCGGTTTGCAGGACAGCCACGAGGTGTCTTTGTTGCACTGCTGATTTCCTACACGAGGGCTACCGAGACATGCCAGGAGTACGTGGGGTGACAGAGCCCGTCCCCTCCCTTCAGCCGAGTTACGGCAGATTTGCACCGGCATAAATGAAAGATTTAGATCCCAGTCTTGAAATTTCCAAGCAATGGAAGACCGCTTGCAGAGCTGAATGGGAGCAGCACAGCCTTTGGGGCAGATTCGTTTTGTGTTCTGATTAATTTGGAGCCCTGACTTCTTGGGAAATGGGTCTGAGTGTGATCAGTTTGGTTTTCACACAGAGAACTTGAATCACATTGCATGTAAAGGTCACTGCCTGGCTGTCATCTCAGAGCAGTCAGGTTGTTTCGCTGCAAGACAGACACAAGGGTCTGACCAAGGACCTGGTAGTGTCAGGGAGAAGAGTCTGTACCTCTTAAGGTGAGCCTTAAGGAGAGAGAAGCATGTGTGTAGCTGATGGAGACAGAGGTATAACACACAACAGAAAACGTCCCCTTATGAGTGAACTCGTGAAAATATTATGTGGAAGAAGAAGAAGAGCAGGACTGCTCAGGCAGCATGTGGTACTCATAGCTTTGTATTGCTGATCTGCGTATGAGGCCCATCCGAGCTCCCCACAGGTAACAACTGCATTTTAAGGGAAGAGGAGTTAACTAGGGATAAGGGGAGAGAAAAAGGGTAAGAGTGAGCTCAGATCATCTCCGCAGAGACTGCTCAGTACAGAGTTTCGCTCTTGTGCTCTCTGTGTAATTTCCAACCCTACAGAAAGCCCCTTGTGTAATCCTGAGTAGAAATATCCTATCTTAAAGCACCCAGAGTTTCCTAAAGGACTTGGAGATAGCATGCCACAGAAGCTCCATCTGAGACGGGGAACTGCCAGCCTGTTCCAGGTGAATAGCTTTCATTTCTGCAGGCTGTGAAAGCACAGTGTGGTGAACACGAAGTTAGAAATATATCTGTATCTCCTATAGCTTTGCTTCTTTTTAATTCTTTGAACTTATCTATGCTTGTGCATAATATTCTTGCAAATTTCCATCTCTTTCAGGGATTTTAAATTCCACCTTTGCCTATTGCCAGGGCTTTTTTAAATGGAAAGTTTTATAATGGAAGCATATGGTAGTTTGGGAGCCTACTGCACTTCCATTTACACACACTTTTGGTCTCTCCTGGTTTAGCAAAAAAATTCCTTTGCAAATAACAGTATGATTAAAGATCGTTAAATGCAGAAGGACCATAAGCGTCCAGGGCACTTGCATTACAAAAGCTTTTAGAAGAGATGTCTTTGTGTTTGGAAGACGCAGTTACTACACTGGAGCATGTATGTGAATTCCAGGATTCAAGCCGTGAGAAGTTTCTTAGCATTTAGGTGCTGCCTCCCAAAATTAAGCTGAAATATTTAATCACATTTTGCCCGATTCACACTCCTTGCACCCAAAGAGTAGAACTAGCAAAATGTGGCAAAGGAGCTGCAGCAGGACAGAGAGAGAAACCTTGAGGCTGCGGTCCTGTTTCTGTGCTTCTGCCTTATTAAACACTAGTTTTCCGGTATAAAATTCAAGGTTATTATGAGATTCAGTAGTTGATGTTGCAGCGTACAGGATGATTGAGGTTTTCTCACCCCCACTGACCAGTTTATGTTTGTGGGAAGCAGCCCCATCACAGCCTTTGCCGTGGAGAGGCACTAGTGGGGTATCACCACTCCCAAACTTGCCAGCGCAGACCCAGATATATGTGGTCAAACAGCCCACAGACAGTTCAGCAGGAAGACTATAATTAGTTTACTGACAAGAAAAGAGATAAACCTTCAAGTAAAATCCCAGACAAGGATTTAAAGGCTCGCAATAGAGACATGATCAGTTCTTTGGCTGGATGCACCCAGGATTGTCTGCATTTACTTAGCAATCCCTTCTGTGGGAAGAATCTCAGAAGGCGGCGAGCCTTCTGGGAGTATCTTTGTTGCATCTCACTCAGCAGGTTTACTTCCACTGATGAGAGTGGGATTGCCTCTGCACACACCGTTTCTGAATTTGGCCCACTGAGCGGTAGTGGTGTTACAGCGAAGCTGCAATGCCGTAAGTGCGCTGAAATCACCGGGATGTTTTGCCAGATGACAGGATGCAGGAGTGGCCCTTAGCTTTTTTCTGGCTCCTGGCTCTAAAGAACCGTGAAGCCTCTCTTTAGTCCAAACACCCTTCGCATCCACGTAACACAAAATGAAAGCTTGGAGCCTGAAGAACGAGACAGATCTGCTACAGAGGCCTCGCTTCTGCGACTGTCCCCTGGGCAGAGCTGTGAACGCAGGAGTCTTTGTCTATTGCCTTCTTGTTTAATTTTGTATAAAGTTGATTGTCAAAAAAAGCAAACAAAATTTTCAATCTCCCCATCTGTGCCTGCACGCAGACATTTAAAAGGTACTGGTACTGCACCATTCCGAGAGCTTTTGCCTGCAAAGTGTCACACTTTTCCTCCACCATTTAATTCTTCTAAATGGATGTTGCTCTTCTTCCCATTATGGATCTCCATTGCTTCTATGAAACATTATTTGCATAAAAGGACCTGAATAATTGATAGAGGATGTGAGCAAGAGCTCGCACACAGCTTGGTAGGGGTTTGCTGGTAATCCCAGCGAGTCCAACACATAGCTCATAGCTCGTTTAATGGGATGGAAACTGACAGGGTTTCCTTGTACCTCTGCTACAGAACTCATCGCTGCTGCATGACCTCCTCGTACTTAGCTACTTTTCTTGTTGATCTTGCTGCTCTTTTCCTCCATTAACGGGAGAATTCTTCAAGGAAGTGATACAGTACGCTACAATTTGTGTTCACATACGCCATCAGATGCTACCGCGTGTGACGTCTGGTGCGTTCATTCTATTGCTTTTATAAAATGAAGAGGAACGAAAATCTTAAACGGATCGTAATGTTAAAGGCAAAGTCTAGGCGCAGCTTTCATTTACAGGTTTGTGTGATCATGAATTCAAACCTGAGTTTGATCTTGTGGCTAAGGGGGTGGATTTTTCCCACATTACAATTTGTTGTTGTTGTTGGAAAAAGTCTATTAAAACTGTAAAACTCACAGGGTTTTTTGCACTGTTCTGTAACAGAAGTCTCATACTGACAGTCTTCTGCATTTTAGATGTCTCCACTTAGTGAGATGACTGTCAGAATGAATATCTGTGTTTCTGAAAAGAGAAAAGGCCACAGAAGTAATATATCTTGTAAATAAAATATGCTTGGCAGTTGTCTGAAAAATTATCTAAAAATAAACTACATTCAAATAATTCTTCTTTTAGAGCTCTCCACATTTCTATAGTATAGATTTTTTAATGATAAGCAGCAGTATTAGGAGAGCCTGGAAACAGCTGGAACGATTAGTATTTTGTTTGGTGAGGAGCCGTCTCAGCTGCTCTGACAAGCAAGCTGCCATTTTCAATGTAATCACTTTTGATTCTAAAGCACTTGCTTTGCTTTTAACTTTGTGCAAATCCCTCTTGATATTTCTCTTTTTAAAGCAGATGCAATTCCATATGTCCATAAAAGTTTCCCTGACAATTGGGCACGCCGTTTAGAATCACTTCCCTTATTCCTGTCGGGTAATTTGTGAAACGAGGCTGCTTTGTTTATTAAGTGTGCGTGTACATAATGTAAAACAGACTTTATATCCTCAACCCCTGCACAGATGTTTTTGTGCTGAAAAGACACTCAAAGTTTTGCTGATTTAATTAACCTTTAATTTTCTCCCATTTGTGAAGCAATTTATTAAGAACTCCTCCTATGACTGATAAATATGCTATCCCACAGTTCAAATGTTACTTTTAAAAAGAAATAGTTGTCGGTATTCTCTGAATATAGATATTGAGAATAAAAGATATTTTTATAAGCCAGAAAAACATGAAAATAACTGATCCAGATCAGTTCATTTTGCCGTTTTCTTTCTTCCTGATGTTTTTTGGGGCAAAAAGCTTTCTGCAGCAAAAAGTGACCGCGTGGCCTATTTTGTTGACATCTCAATATTTTATTCCTCAAAATGTTTTACACAGGCATTTTCTATTCTTATAAAAATAAGTAGCAAACAAATATATATCGGTAGCATTTTTAAATTTCAGTTCTTATTCCTTCCCATCAATTTAGCTGAAAACAGGTATTTGCAAACACTGGTAGCCTAATTTCTTATGCCCTTTCATTTTTTATGAAGTGTTTTCAAAAGACTTCAATCAACCTTAATGGTGCGGTTTTAGTTAAGGAAACAGAATGGAGAGAAGTCAATTTAAGCTCCCCAATGAACAAGTGTGTACAGAAAAAAAGCCATAAATGGGTTTAGAAAACAGAGCCAGTACAAGCAAAATGCAGTGAGCAGAGCGCTCAGGGAAGCCAAGATATAATGGAAAGAGTAAAATACTGCAGAGCTTTTTAAACTATATACAATTGGAACAATGGACTGGACCCAGACATCTATGTTAAACTGTTAGAAGATAGGTGAAAAGCGAGCTGCAATTCTCTAACCGGGGCTAGAGAATACGAGAATGGACGGGCTTAAAGCTGAAGCAAATGAATGTGGGGTAGTTTAGCAGCATAGAAATCGAGTCAAAATTGGCATATTTCACTGTTTAATGTACCATGTGAAGAACCATCTCCTGGCTTTCTGTATTAAAGGACCATGAGTACCAGCATCCTTAATGAAGCTGCTTTTATGCCACCTGTGAAATAATAATACCTTTTTTTTGCACACCTATTTTTACCAAAAATACTTTAAAAGCATTGGGTAATTAAGCAATGTAGCCTCGGTGAGAATACATTATGTATCTACAAAATGCATAAAATAGAAATACACCTGGGATACTATTACCCAGTGATTGTTTAATTGTCTCCCATTATTTAAACATGCCTTTAATAATACATATAGCATATTTTTATGTGTATACATATCTACATATTGAAATATTAAAAATCCAAAGACTGGAATCATTCTGTCTTGCTAAACCAGACTGATGCATGCTCTCAGTTGTCTGGGCTCCACCACCTCTTTGAAACAAACTACTGTACAGGGCACCGGCGATTATTATTTCTTGTACCGTAGCGTATCAGTTTATACTTCGCTTTTATGCATGCTTACAGCTGAGTGCAATTGTTTTTTAATGTCTGCCGTGCAATCTGATTCAATCCATTTGGGTAGCTTAATGCAAAGATTTCGTAATGTACACAGGGATGAGTAGCACTAAGGCAACGAACATAGTCCTCATTATTCTTTTAACGGGAATGTCAACAAGAAGAGGAATTAGAGAGGAAATCGTTGTAACTCCAAAAGAACATCTGACTAACCACTACAGATGACATGTTTTTTTCCCTTTTTATCCTCTTCGTGATCCATAAAGCAGGATTTTTCCAAAACAATTAATTTGGTTGCCAAACCCTTCTTAATTCTAAGGAGATTTAAAACTCATCTCCTTGGAGTCTGTCTCATGGAGCTAGACCCACAACCGGATTACAAACTATTCCATCATATGGCTGTTGTTAGCCCAGTTGCTGCTCTGTGGTACATAATTGGACTGTTTAAGAGAAAAAAAAAAAAAAAGGAAGACACATAAACCTCCAAGCCTTCTTTACACTAAGCCCACTGGCACCTCTGCATTTTATTATTTGTGTTACTTTCTCCTCAAAATTAAAGCTCAGCAGCCCGAGAGAGTTTCCAAAAATTTCTTTCCAAGTAACCTTGATATACAGTCCCCCAAATAAACATTAATGCTCTGAACTAAACTGCCCATCGACAGCAATGGGTGTTCCAGTCCTACAGCGAAACTGAGGTTTAAGTTGGTAAAATGGCTCTTCTTTGTGTCTGGTGTTGGAGAGCATATGGCAAATTTCCACTTAACAAGAATCTTGATTCTCAACACAAACTAAGTCCCGTGTTAATTCTTTTAATTATTGTGTTTGCGCGCAGACAAGAATGTGTTGTTTTGTTTCTTTAGAGAGAATCAGTGACCTTAAAAAAGCTGAGGCAGACTTAAAGCCAGATTCACCTCCTTGTAGCATCACTGACTTAGAGCTGGGGCTGTGGTGATGTTTTCTTTCACACAACGTTCTGCACTTGATCTTTGCAAACCAAGGTAGGGCCAACAGGGAGATGATGCCTGCACTGAGACCTGTGGTCTTGGGCCTCTGATAACCCAAATCAGAGCCCTCCTGAATACAACGCAACCACCGTCTCGCCTCTGTGCATGTTACCTTTCTGTGGGAAATAGAGAGGCCACGGAAGATGGAGCTGTGTCCCAAAGTCTTGTCCTGAGGTGGCGCTAGAAGAGTTTGTGGGTCAGCTGGTTTAGAGATACTGCTGAAATCCTCAGATTAGGCATTTCACCCTAAACAACTCGACTGTTTTGCTGGCATTCTCATACCCTTTATGTTTGTTCACTGTATTTCTTTTATTTAATGTACTGCAGACATATAATTATTAAACCCATATGCATAATCTGTAGGAGCCCACAAAGTGTAGCTGCATGCTCATCTCACTGCAAAATTAACAGGAACTGGTTGTCTCTGATAGAAGAACAAAGGTCTTAGGCAAGTGCATTAATGGAAGGGTGTTTCTTCTGCCATGATCTTAAAAAAGTTATATAATATGCTACTGTCCATTAAAGGTGGTGCTTTAAATTTTTTATTCGCCATCAAAATACACTCCTGCTGTGTTACTTTGTAATTGCCACATGCATGGCCCCACTCACAGCCCACAGCATTCATCTGACCATATGTATGTGTGAGAACAAAAGTTTCAGAAAAAGTAAATATACCTCTTTCTTCTGCAAGGGCCAACAACAGGGGTGTCAGCTGGGGTAATTTCTTCTGCTAACCCTGTACTGCACCCAAAGACATGAACCCAGCAATAAATCAGTGCTCCAGGTTGGTAACAGTTTTCTGATTTAGTAAATGTAAACCAGTTTCAAAAACTAGAAATATGTGCCCTTTATCAGTCCCTTCACTCATCCTGTCTCTTTCTAACCCAGTTTGTGACAGAGCATGATATTGACTGCACCGAATGCAGTCTTTTTTTGTTTGTTTGTTTTCTCTGTTGGCCTTCTACAGTGTTGTTCCCAGGTTAAGTATAAGCAGAGTTCACAACAAGAGCAACACAAACAAGAACCTGGAATGACTCTAGACCTGACCACCTCAACATCTGCATCAGCGTGCATCAACACTGGCAAAATACACAGGGCAGCCCAGGAATTTGAAGGAAATAATGAATGAAATACAGAAAACAGAGTACAAGTGGTGTTATAAATGCCACTTGGACTAAATATTAGAAGAAAGAATATAGTACCGTCTGGATAAAGTATCTGCCTGGGAAAACTGTATCCATTTTGCAAACAAAAGGGATAAAATACTGGAAGTCAAAGGGATGCTGATGCATTTGAGGACCAATCGTTCATATTCTTATATAGCAGCCCCGTGTTTAGTTAGGGTTGAATCATTTAATTTAACCTTCTAAAGGTTGGTGTGCCAGGAAATATTAAAGCAAAATATTCAAATTCAGATAAACTCTTTTAAACTGTTTTCTTCAAAACAAAAATGCACTGGCACCAGATTTTCGCCTTTGAATTTCAGTTTTCCAGCTTGTAATAAGAATCCAAGTTTATCCGATCTAGTAAATGCTACCTTTGTTCCAGGAAAGGAGCTATCCCACAGTGCTCCCACCCTGATGCTGATCCTCGTTGGAGAGGAAGGCTAAAATGTGAGTTTATGATGGATTCCAGGTGAGATTTCTCCTCCTCATCTCTAAAAAGCAGCTTGGGCGCTCCCTCTGCTGCTCTGCTCAGCTGTGCATGGGATCTGTTTTGCCCTGCCTCAGAAAAGCACGGGAAAATTCTATGACCATTTCTTATCCTCACTCTCTTTGGGGCTCAAAGGGAATGTGTGTTCTTCCTTTTTGTGCAGCTCAAGCCAACTTTACCAACATTAAACAGCAATACACCTTCCTATCCGTGGTTCGGTATGTGCAATACGTTCCGTCATCTAGAACCAAACACAGTGTGGCATTGCCTAAACCAGAAATTGGTTTTAAAACACTCAGGCTGGCCAGCTGTTTGGAGTCTCCCAGCTGGGAATGCTGCCTTCAGAATCCACACTTGATGCTCCCGCGCGGTCTCTCTGTTGCTCACCGATGCGTCTGTCTGCCTGCGTGGCGTGTCGCCGGCTCGTAAGTTGGCCTGATCTTTATCCGGGGTTCCAGAGCAACGTGGAGCTGGACTGACAGTCTCGGTAACGGCAGGCGTCACTTCTTCTGCTAAGAGGCCCTCTGCAGTGACAGCGTTGCTTTTCTTGCTAGACTGCTACCTCTGGTTGGTATTTCCCTCCCGTTGGCCTTTCGGCTCCGTTTCAGAAAACAAAAGAGATAATAATGCAGAGCTGTAGAGTTACTAGCAAATATAAAATAATAAACATTGCATTTTTAGATACATCATTTTTATGTACATAAATGTGTTCCCTTCAATTAAGAGTTATGTATTTGAGGTACATGAAAACGTAAGAAAAGTTAATTGTATAATATACTAAATCACAAAACTCGCATTGGTCTTAGAGTGACAAGAATTTGCACCTAAATGTAATTTTGCTAAAGCTGCTTTAAAACAAGCAAGTTAGGACCCAACTTTGCAATTATTACACAAGTAGTACCATGCTCCAAGGAAGCTCCACTAAAATGAGTGACATTTCTGCTAGAGACATTATCCATCGCAGTTCAGGATGAGGTTCTGAGAGCAGTGAATACAGTTTTTCTTTCTTTTGTGTAGTCCCATGTGTGAGTGATCTAGCTGGACTTGCTTTCTGACACCACACTGGAAAAGGTTCCTTTTCAGGGTCATCGCAATTTGTAAATGATTTCTACAATCCCTGGCTCAGAAGCAGCCTGTTTCCTTTACAAATTCCTCTTAATTTCAGTGGGTGTATTTGCTCTGTAGCCCGCACAAATCAACAAGGCATGGGGTTTTTTTTCAGAGATCCACATAGCTTATGTACCAGATGAGCAGGTGCCATGTTGTCACTTGAACCATAATTTATCTTTTGGTCACTTGTTACATAGTAGAAGTTTAAATTTTAATCTGGAAATAATTGATTTAGGTTCTTGTTTACTAAAATAACCTGGTTAATGTAGATTAATGTAGGTCAATGTTGATTGTATCTGAGTGGAGAGATCTTATACTAACTTTCTATTAATTAGCATTTTAATTGAACACTTTGATTTAGAGCGCTTTTTTTCTGGAAAAAAACCCATACTTTAAAAAGTGCCTTATGCAAAGAAAACAGGAAGATGAGATTGACATTGATACTTTCTTTGAGAAAATTGCTGTAAGGCAAAACTTTCATCACTTCTGTGTATATGACAGGGTCCCTCTATCTTACGGTTTTCACAGAATCACAGAATCACAGAATGTCAGGGGTTGGAAGGGACCTGGAAAGATCATCCAGTCCAACCCCCTGCCAGAGCAGGAGCACCTACAGTAGGTCACACAGGAATGTGTCCAGGCGGGTTTTGAAAGTCTCCAAAGAAGGAGACTCCACAACCTCCCTGGGCAGCCTGTGCCAGGGCTCCGTCACCCTCACAGTGAAAAAGCTTTTTCATGGCAGTGAGCAGAGAAGTCAGGGCTGGTGAAGGGAAGGTTTACTGGGCACCACACCAGCAGTCAGCTGACACGCAAGGTCCCCCCACATTGCTTATTTAAGTGACTTAGTGCCTTAAATCATTATTTAAGCACATGTAAAATCTAAGGTTCTCGTTTCTAGGCACCACAGGGTATTATGACAAACCACAACAGCTACAAGAGCTCTCAAAGCATTTTTTGAAGAAAGCTACAGAAGTGAGATCCCTTCAGCAGGAAACTTCTGAACCACGTACTGAAACCTCTCCATACTTAGCAGAAAGTTCTCAGAAAATTATCAGTCAGGGACTGTGCATTCTGCATCAGGGCAGGGTTATAATTAGACATGGATAATTATTTCCAAGTTTCCCTACTTTCTTTCCATTTTTATGGTTTCTTTCTTTTTAGCTTGCTTGTCTGCTCTGCTCTTTTGTTACTATACTGTCGTGCTGAGATTCCTCATCAGATTAAGCTTTAAAGCAAAACACATGCACGGCGTAGCACAGTTTCTCTCCTGTGCAGAGAAACAACACGAAATCTGCGGCGGCAGAGCCACCCTAAGCCAGCCCCACACTTACGCTGGCAGTCAGGCTCTGTCAGCCTCCTTCAGCGGCAGTAATAACATTATAATGGGACTGGGAGACAAAACTGTCAAATTCTTTCCAAGACAATCTTCCAGGCTCATCAGCATAGACAATCATTCCTTTCACTTTGGGAGTAATAGGAAGATTTTAAACGATATCTTTTGATTTGAGTTGGACTTGAAAAATGACATAGCTGGGGGCCTTATTTGAAATGCAACAAGGCTGAAATGTAAAGTGCAATTTCCCATGCAGTCTGCAGAGAGAATGAGGCACTTGTCCCAGTTCTCTTAATTGTCTCTGATTGCTGTTTGTGTAGCACAGTCACTTCCTCGTCTTCGAAATCACCTTCAAGGGCTCCAACATTTTTCACTTCACTGTTTTAAATCAAGAAGGGCTAAACACCCACCCATTCAACCATTATGGCTCTTTTATGTTATTTATGTGGTTTATGCTGTTAGGCCTTAAAATTTTGTTTATGTAATTGGCCTTAACAAGTATTTAAGTAACAGGTTCGAGGACACATCAGTGGGTCTCGGCATATGTTTATTAAGGTGTGCTTAACCTGACAGTTAATATTTTGTACCATTTTCCCAGCAGCCGTTACTGTTATGGAAGAAGTGTTAATTTTCCAAAAATGGTTAGAGCTTGATTATTATGTTGGCTCTTTATTCACACGGCTTCATTATTTTGTTGGCACTGCTCTGTGAGAGATGAAGTAGTGCTATTATTTCTACTCCCAACTCCTTTCAGTCTCTCGCAATCATTAAGGCACATGTGTAACATTACTCAGATAAGCAATTCTTTTTGCCTTCAGTGAGACTGGGCAGATGAATACACCCTGTAAAGTAAGGTGCTCACCTTCAGGAGTGACCACAGCATTTTCTGGCATACACCTGGGGAGGTGAACAAGAAAGAATAAAAATCACAGTCCTATGTCGCACCAAATCATCTTTGTTTAAGTAAATAACTTTCATTCACAAGAGAAATTCTCTTGTGAATGAATTTCTGAAACAGCAAAGTAGTTAAAGAAGGGAAAAGGTATCGGAAATTTCCGAGAAAGGTTGCGCGTGAGTGGAAGCCAGAGAGGGCACTTTGGCCTCTAAAACTAGAAAGTCTGTTTTGATCTGTGGCTGGAATATTAGAAGCTGGTACTCACCAAGTTATCCAACACAGCAGAAGTCCAACTTAGCTTTTTACATCAAATTATTCATGAAAGTCAGCAGGAGCTGGAGATAAACTATTCATTCTGTGCATATCTACGTGAAAGGAACTCTCGGGAGAGATCCTCAAGGTCCTGCCAAGAAAACAAGTGGAAACATTTTAAGAATGGGAGGAAACATTTATAATTGAAATCACCAACAGCGTATTTTGATTAGTTAATTCTACCAGAACAAAGATGCCACTTTCCCTTAGATGAGTGGGTGGCACAGAGAAACGCAGCGAGGGCATGAGGGCTGGAAGAAATGCGTCTGTCACCCCAGCACGTTCTGCCAGCCCGCTTTTATACATGACACCACTGGATCTCTGCGGCCCTGATGCTCAAGACATCCTGACCTGACAAGAGAGTACCCAGGTACAGCTGCCACCTCTGTCCTTCGTTTCTTCATTCTTGAATGCTGTCTTTTTTTGATATGGCTTTTTGTTATTATTCACATTATCATAGTAGTTCTGTCCAGTCATGGATCTGAACGTGCTGCGCCTGGTTCCTGCCCCAAGGAGCTGACAACAACAGGGTGAGATGGGCAGTGCCCACGGATGGACGGTGCTCAACAGGCCACGGGGAAGGAAACAAATAAGCCAGGTTAGCCTGTGTTTGGGGGGACTCAGAACACCTGCACTTTCATCGTAGAGAAAATAAGGCTCCAGAATAAAGACAGTGCCCGTTTCAGACCGTTCAAGCTAACTTTGTTTTTTCCCCACAAAAAAATGTCACAGAAAATGTCAATTTTTCTTTAAAGCTCCTAGTCTAACAACAGGGAAAGGTGATAAAGAATGTTTTTTTAAATTAAAGCTTTTGCTTTAAATACAGCATTCTAAGTTTAAAGTATTAACTGTTTTTTGTTCTTTATCTTTAATAACATGTCAAGGAGTTTCTTAGCAGTACTTGTGACAATGGGAATAAGCCAGGGTTAACTTGGCAGAAACCCCAAACCACACTTAGCTGTTCCCTATTGTAACAGGGAACAAAGGTTTTATTAACATCTTACCCCTGGTCAGGCCCAAGAGTCCCTCTTTTCAAGAGAACAGGAGCTTTGTGCCTTCAATTTGCAGCTCTGTGGAGGGGATTTATGCCTTCAGATTCGTTACATTGTTCAGCATTCATTTAAATTTATTTCTAAATGTCCCCATCAAAAGTTATCAATGAGAAGCAGAGACATTTAAAAATGAAGTATTTTTATAATGTATCCAATCCTGGCACAAAACCAACATATGAAAAACCTTCTAAACTCCAAAACCGAGCTGCACATAAAAGACAGGATGGAGGAGGGGCTGTAGTTCATGAAGTCCGCAGTCTATAATAGCAGCAGAGGAAAATCAGAGGAAAAAACCTTCATTGAGAAAATCTTGCTCCTCAGGTGCCTATCTGGTTCAGGTGCCTCAGAAAATCACAGCTGTCATGCTATCAGGAGAAAACGTGTCACAACACTTGCTAAGACAACCAAGCAGAGTCGCATTCCTCGCCCCACCACGCTGGTGGCTCATGGGCGCACAGGCGCTGGGTGCGATGACCTCCACGGCGTGCCACAGCCTCCGCTGCTCCCAGGGCTGATCCTACGTCTGTACCCAGAACTTCGTGCTCAGCTAATCCAAAAGAAAACAAAGAAATGAGGTTTTGGTGAAATGGAGATAGCTAGATTCGTAGTGACTGCTGCTGTTTGGGTACCTACATGGGGCAGGAGGTGTGAAAGGATTTGGCCTTTAACAAAACACACCCAGCAGTTGGCAACCGTGCCTGCCCTCCCACTGAATGGGATCAACCAGAAACAACATGGTGTGTCAGACCAGGTGCTTGGATACTCATGGGAATGGGTGTGGTGAATAAAATTTATGGTTTATGGTAACGGGAACTTCACAACAGCACTCTGAATATCTGGAGTTAGGTGAGTGCAAACACTGCGAGAACTCACAGGACCAGGCAAGAATGTATGAAGGAGTAAAAGTAGGCAGATATATTTGTATTTCCAAACAAGCCATCCTCTCTTTGAGTCTGACCCCCTGCAGTCCTTCCTCTGGTGCATGGCAGCACCAAACAGCAGAGGTGCACATTGGCTTGCAGAGGAATGAAGAAAGCTCTTCCTTCTGCCTGGACATGTTCGTGTGTAGCATTATCTAGGCGTTCCTGGCTCTGGCAGGGGGATTGGACTTGATGATCTTTCGAGGTCCCTTCCAATCCCTGACATTCTGTGATTCTGTGACTCTGTAGGATCCTGTGAAAAGGTGATGGCAGAGGCTGCACAGTGAGGTTAAACACATCCTGCTCAGCTGTAAGGGGCACTACTAATATACCAGCGTGCACCCATCACATGCTCGTCTCTCAGAGAGGTTGTCCTTGCCCCAAACGCTCAGCATCAGCACTATCCCAGTCCAAACCAAAACTGATTAATTCACTGACCCTTGAGGACCCAACCTACTGCCTTATCCTTGCTCCCTGTGGGATTTAAGATGAGGCATTTTTGGAAGGACAATCTGCTGTCACCTGGAAAGAGATATTTCAAGACCAAGCATCTAATAGTCATTTTTAAAGAAAACCCTACAGCTTGTGGTCCTTCACACTAAAGAGCTGATCATATCCAAGGCATTTGGCTTCCCCCCAACCCGGAGGGCCAGGCACCTCATGCACACACCTTCCCCACACGCACAAGACCCTCTATTTGACTTCAGCCCAAAGGCGGCCCTTCCTAATATGTCACGGTTTCCTAATCCACTTCAGTATCCAAACACGTCAGCATTTCCTGGTGCATTTTGTGCTCAGCTTCAAGGGCACAAGAGCATGTTGTGGGAAATGCGTTCCCTTCCTATGTGGAAACAGCCAGCCTTTAACCTGGCAATGATCAGCAGGTTCCCGCTCCGGGGAAATGCACTTTTGTGGCCTCAGAGCACTGCCAAGAAGTCCCCAAGTGTGGGTTTTTTGTGTCTTTTCTAACGGAAAAGCTGGATGCAAAGCGATCGGCATGCTTTTTCAAATGGCAATCCAAAAAACATTGACTTGGCATCAAGTTATAGCAAATTTAAGCTGTTTTTTAAAGCAAACAGCAATTTCTCAGCTTCTTCACAAGGGTCTGCGCCTCCAGTTTGTGTTCCAGGAGCCGTGAAACAGTGAATAAACTGGGCTGCGCTCCTACCTCGAGAGGGCACCACAAGACAGTTGAAAAAAAGGAGTGGAAGCAAACAAGCTTTACCTCAGGCACCAAATATTCCTGTCATGAGGATGTTCAATTACAGTAATTAGCAATAATCACATAAGCAACAGGAACTTGCCTTACCTCCCTTCACCCCTCCGAAGAATGGAGCCTGCTTCATTAAAACCTCCGCTTCCTCCTTAGTCCCAGGGACCCGTTCGTGGGTGCTTCCTTCAGAGACCCGAGGACCTGGATTCACCACCACGGCTTCCCAGTGCTGCTGCCAAGATGCTGGGTCAAAGGGAAAAATGTATTATCATGAATCACCTGACTTCAAAATGGAAATTTGAAAAGAAGGGAGAAAAAAATGTTAACAGGACCTATTAAACAAACCGGAGCCTATCGTTAGTATAACTACTGCGACGTTTTCTGTAACAACTCTGACCTACTTGCAAGAGATGAGCTCTGTCTATGAAGCAGGATTTGTTTTGGTCAGCCTGACGGTACCTAATCTGCAGGGGACAAGCTGAAGTTAGCAGATTTACTGAAGGTCCCCATTTGTTTGAAGGAAATAATTTTTCACTTTTTTAGCCTGGAAGCATCTCAGTCAGATAACTTAAACACAAGGGCATTCATTCTTTCCCCCTCCAGATCGAAGTGTCCCAGCAGGAAGGCTCAGGGCACTGCACTGGCAGGGCATGCAGGCAGCAAGGCAGCCCCAGGCAAGGCAGTGGACTGTGTCCAGCCGTGCAAGGAACAGAGCTGAGGGATTAATACCTGCAGCCCAGTTCTCCGTAAACCCAAAGAGATTCATGCTACCAAGCCATGAAGACCCCATGCCCTGACCTGCTCCAACAGTGAAGTAAGGAGTGAGCAGATTAATGGTGAACATCCTAAACGAACTTTAGCAACATTTCTACTTCCTTTCTTTGCTGCATCCACTTTATAATGTTGTTATTCTGGTTGCACACCTTGACAAATTGTATTTTTGGTGCTATTGATAACTTTGCAGCATAAAACCTGAAGGAAACAAAAGAAGTAAATTAAAAAAATGAGTAAACTATGCTTATCTGCTAAAAATTGCTCATTGTGTTTGGGTAAAGAACGGTAGCTAGAGGGTTTTGAGTGTGCTTAAATTTCTCAGTGTGGATGAAAGAATAGGCCTGAGTACTCCTGACCTCCAAATGGGCTGAAAATAGAGACTGCCTCCAACATAAAGGTGTATTTGTTATTGACTCCCCAGAAACCAAGATTATGTTCCTGATATCCTTAATGCACTGTCTGAGCCATTCATATAGTCTGGAAAGTCTGGATTAAAGATAGGGCCCAAAGTAACAAATCTTCAGAGTTGGATGTAAATCCACATTGTGACTGTCCAATGCAAATGGCAAAAGCAAAGAAAGAAACCAGGAGCTCTATCAGACCGCTCCATGAGGCCCTAGGTCCCTTCCACTCCCAAAATAAAGGGCAACACGATAAACACAAAGGAAAAAATGGACATATTCAGAACATTTGGCAAGTGGATGGCAATTCCAGTCAGTGACACTTCACAGCCAGAATTTCGCTGTATTTTGTATACTCAGGAAATGATATGGACACTCTTGTTTCCTCACCAGAGCTGAGCTGAGGGCTGAGGCGGTGAGGCCTTGTTGCTGTGGAGAACAGCCTTGCAGAAAAAAACCCCATAGTATACAGAGGAAACTGTGAAATTAAGCTATACAAATATACAGAAGATAAGTGGTTCATTCATAATCAAGAGGATTCCATTTACACATGTTTAGTTTTGGTCAGAATTACTGTCATTAAACCAGAAATACTACAAATACAAACTTGTAGGACTCAGACTACAACATGGAGAATTAAATACCTGCAGTTCCTCTTTTCTGTATAGATTTACAAAGCTTATCATCATATGGATTGCTTTTGTCTTCGTTTCAGATATCTGACAGCCTCTGGAGCTCAGGATGATGACATCGTCTTACAGATGTGAGAGTAGTGGGTTAAAACATTAAGACAACTAACAGTGTGTGGATTTTGTGAGAACCTCAGATACTTAAATGTGCATCCTTCCAGCTCCAGCCCAATGGTTCTTTATAAAGGCGTACAACAGGCAAACCGCAAGCTCATCAAGTTCAACCTAGATAACTGCAAAGTCCTGCACCCAGAATTAAATGCTGGTACCAGTACAGGCTGAGGCCAACTGGTTGGAAAGCACCTTTGCAAGAAAGGTCCTGGGGGTCCTGGGAGACAAGAAGCTGACCATGAGGCAGCAAGGTGACCGTGCAGCAAAGAAGGCCAAAAGCAAGTCAAGGGAGGTGACCCTTCTCTCTTCAGCACTGGTGAGGTCACATCTGCGGTGCCAGGTCCAGTCTTGGGCTCTCCAGTACAAAAGAGACTGGAATGAGTCCAGCAAAGGGCCATGATACTGGTTAAGGGACTGGAGAATCTCACATAGGAGGAGAGACTGAAGGAGGTGGGACTGTTTAGTCTGAGAAGCTCAGGAGAACCTTATCAATGTATATAAACACCTGATGTGAAGGAGTAAGAAGACAGAGCCAGACCCTTCTTGGTGGTGCCCAGTGAGAGGACAAAAGACAATGGACGTGCATTGAGAAACAGGAAACTCCATTTAAATATAAAAAACTTTTATCATGGAGGGAGATGAAACACTAGAATAGGTTGCCCAGGAAGGTTGTGGAGTCTCCATCCTTGGAGATATTCAGAATCTGACAGCACACAGCCCTGAGCAACCTGCTGTAGTTGACCCTTCTCTGAGCAGGGCTTGGACTAGATATCCTCCAAAGGCCCTTTCCAGCCTCAGCAGTTCTGTGGTTCTGTGACTGCCTAGGCCAGTTTTCTTCCAAGTTATTGATGTGTTTTGCAACAGGAAGAGCAACAAGCTGTATCAACAAACTCTTGCCACTGGAAAAGCTGAATTAATTGCTAGAATCACACCAGCCAGCTGGAGAGAATGTGAGTTTCTGTTCGAAGGCCTGCCAACGCAAACATTATTGTTGCAGAATCTGAGCTCTAGCCGTGGGCTATACACCAGATTTCTTAATATGCCTCAAGAACACAGACACCCTTAGCCACAGCATTAGCACCCTGATAGGAGCTGCATGTGACAGCAATGGGAGGGGCTGCCTGAAATGGTGATTGACCCTGTGCCGCAGGCTCAGCTGCACCAGAAGGGTTACGGATGCCTTCGCCCGGCCAGAAAAATCATCCTGTGACAAACATGTGCCAGGTACGGGAAAGAACTATGAAGATGGTTACAGAGCACCCAGCAGAGAGGCCTGGGAGAGGTGACCTGCCTGTACTCTGGGGAAAACCATCAGCAACCCCTCCAGATCCTCCTGGTCACTTCTAGTCTTCCACCCAGCCCCTGGACGAGAAGCCTTTCAAGAACATTCATTTAAACAGAAATACTGCTCTGCTCCCTGGCTGCAGGTGGAGTGGCGGCACCGGCCAGTGCTAGGGCAGAAAGAGGTAAGGGCTGGGCAAGACTGGGAGTGGTGGGCCGGCAGCCCTGCCTGTGCTCACTGCGGCAGGAGGGGGAGGACGAAAGGGACACAGAGGACTGAGGCACGGCGGGCAGCCACGCTGCTGTCCGGCCATTCCCCACCATGGTTCAACCTCCCGTGTCCCAGCTTGACACCATCCCAGCCTGAACGCTCCATTCAGCTGAGCCTCAGGGTGGAACTATCCCAATCTCTTCCCATGTGGAAGAGAGGAATGGAGAGAGAATGGTCCTTCCCTCCCATTTCCTGGTTAAACAATGAGCTGCTTGGTCAAAATAAGGGAGATTTCATTGCAAACCTGGCCTGTCTGTTTTCTTTTAAGCTCCGGTTTCTGGCATATATTTAATCTTTCATTTTTCAGGCCCAACGATTTCAGAAAAAAAGCAATGTGACTATAATTCCTACAGACACAAAGCTGAGAAGCAATACTCCTGTCTCAAAACGGTCAGCCTAGTTTTTAAGTCCATCACATAAGTTAGGGAAGGAGGTCTGCCCTAATTATTTACTGAGCATTTGTAGCTGAAAATAAAATTCTAGTATTCCAAAGCCCAATTTTAGGCCTAATGGTGTGGTCTGTTATATCAATCACAGGCAATTATTTTAATGTGGTTGTATTTACACATTTATTTGCAATACCTGCCTGCCCCCTTCTAGAGAGATGACATGAAATGAAGCAAACTGGAGCTGGATACTAAGGAATGATTTATACTGAAAAAAAAAAATTGCAGATTTTTGATAAAGTTTGACATAGTTATTTAAATAGACCTGTTCAGGGAAAAAAATAATCTTTAGGCTGGCTTTATTTTTCATTTTGTAATATATCTCTAAATGTTAAACTATAATTTATTTCTAACCATACTGGTATTTTCTTGTACGCTCGATAAATTAACATCTGAGAAAGGACATCCTCTGCATTTTGTTACTACTCAAGCAATTTTCACTTCAGACCATGCTATTCTTTACTCTTTGCTCTCCTGTCTGCTTCTGCACATCAGATGTCTGTAATTGCCATCCTTCCAATTGCAAAGACAGTTTATGTCTCACATCTGAAACAGGAGCACAAGAATAAGAATAAAGCTTGACTAAGACAAGTGTAGTTGTTGTTTGCTAGAACAATCCCCTGAGATCCAACTGAGCAAAGTTCTGAAGTATTTAATTTAAAACATGTTAGTATTTCCATTGTCTTTGAAAGAATACATTTTATATTAAGGCTCCTATAGAAGTTCTCATACTTCAGTTATGCACAGGCCACAGAACTTCACCAGACAGAGGTCTGAGCCCCTTGCAAGCTGAGCAGACCTGCTACATTAAACGCCACCTTCTTTGTCTTTCAGAAACTAAATTCCTTTATTGTCTTTACAGTGCAATAAACTCAAACTTCAGTTTAACATTTAAAATGGATAATAGAAGCCTGACATACATATTAAGTGAAATTTCAGATATAAAGTTTTCTAAAATGCAAAACCAGCTTTGCTGGAAGTGGTTTGTTCTTAGCAAATTACCTGTGACAAATCAGAATTTCACTGATAAGCCTCTCAAGTCCTCCAGCTTCTGTTAAGAGGAGCATCTAAAAACTCGTCATGCTCAGTCCTTGACGAAGAACAAGAATTCAATTCAAACTGAAAAGAGACAGTGCTGGGAGAGGTTCTGACATTCAGAAAGGGTAGGAGGATGAGAGAGAGAGAGAGAAATGACAGACTCAGTCTGCACCATTACTAAAATTAGATCATTTCTTTTGTTCTCCTGAACCTTCTGCTCTATTTGCCAGGAATCATATTAGCAACAGAAACTGTGAGAATCTGTCCAACCTTATTAGAGAAGCTGGATGCAAAGAAATTATGAAAATCTTTTTTAAATGTACTTGCACGTAATAAAGAAAAAAGGCAGAGGTTCAGAATTCTGCAAGATTAGATCAAAACCCATGTCAGAAAAAAAATGGACATCAAACTAACAAAGCTTAATTAACAGTCCTGCAGTGTGCTGAGCACCAGCACAGAACAGTACTTTACCAATTGTGTTTATATACATATTGTTTTACTAACTTAGGGCAGATCTTAAACAGAGACATGCTCACAAGCTCTTCTGAACAGCAACCAGTTCACCCAAAGTGCTCCTCTTCTAAGCATACTACTCAATTCCACCACCCAAAATTGCTCCAAAGGGCCAGCTCTGCTCCTGGGAAACATTTTGATGGCTGGCAGAGAATCTCTGCATCTCTTCTCCGTGTGGGAGACTCAGCAGCAGCAGACCCAGTGGCCTGGAATGCTGTAGGAGCAAGTGATGATCCAGGTGTACACCCATACGCTATAGTTGAACTCCTCAATGTTGCAGGAATTGAGAATCTTCACACTGACATCTTCCCTTGCTGGTCTCCTTTTTTGAAGACTTCATTAAAAGCAACAGGTATGGGCTAATTAATACTTAAATTCGGGTACACAAGGGAAATGCTCATCCTTAGGTGATGGGATCGGACTCCCTCCCTAGTGTGATTTTACTAGAAGAGCAGATAATGGCTGTTCTTGTAGCATTGTCCACAACCTCATGGTCAGGACATCTTTTATGGAGTGGCACAGCGATTTGGACTCTTTCAGGCTAAGAAGGAAGGTCCTTGGCCTTCTTCCTCCTGCCTATTTCACAAAAGGCAGCTCCAGGCACCACACCACTGCCTTTCAGCCCATCTTTAGCAGGTATCAGCCCTGCTGGGAGGCATTGCTGCTCTGGGTGAATCGAGGCACTTCATGCACAACAACAAACCAGATCCACGAATGCAGCAAGTCAGAACCTGCGCCTGGAGTGATGTTTCCTAATGGTGAACATGGGCAGCTCTCCACTCAGTGAGCATCAAACTATCCTCCAGAGATACCTGCTTCGCTCCGTCCCCAATCTTGCACAAAGCCCAAATGTCTTGCTTAGATCTCTGAATTAATTTTTTGGATCAAGACTATTTCTTTTTTAAGTCGTTGCTTTTTAAGATTGGCGCTGGACGGCAGCAACCTGAACCTAGCCTTTAACAACTAGTGCGTGTGAGCGTGACCCTTCTTAATTGTGTGAAGCGCTCAAGGACATAGGATACGCTGCCTTGCGTGTAGATGATACAAACTTTAATACTCCTATGGCAGCTACAAATTGTCCTTAAGCTCTGGCAGCAAAAGGTTGTGTGTCACTGGAGCGGAGCGTCTTGCACACGATCTGTCTCCGTTTATAATCACGACATCTGTGTGGCGACGGACTGTGGTATAAATGACAACTGTGAAGTCTGCACGGCCACAGGACTGTTGCACCCTGTCAGACAGGAGATGCAGAATATCCCGTAGTCAATCCTGGGTTGTCACTTATGATTCCAGTAGTACGCAAATTTGCAATTTGTAATTCTTTCTCTGTCCCTTTCTCCTCAGATCAGTGATATATTCTCGAAACGCAGCAATTGAAAGAGACTTCAAAGGCAAGTGAGTCTTTCCCAAAACATAAAATATTTAAACTAGATTGCTTCCATAATCAGGATGTTTTCAGCATTAGATGCGGGGGGGGGGGGGGGGGAAAGGAAAACTTTGCTTTGTTAAACAACAAAAAGAATTCTGCTTATAGCTCCTGATTTTAAGAATATCCCACACAACCTAAAAGGGAATCTGCAAACTCAGACTGTTTTATCCTTCACTGGCACCAATACTGGAAGAATACGGGTCTCATAAAATCCAACCCATATCACACACATAATTGAACTGATAAGAAATACTTTGATATTGCTCTAATGTCATAATAAATAGCCAGGTATCAACTCTGAAATCGTTTGAAGTATATGCTTAGCTGCCATACAGGAAGGGCAGCTGAATGGGAGTTGATACTTTTACCCTCAAACTCTTCATGGTAGCTCAGAATTGTCATCAGAAGCATTTGCCTTCAGGAAAACATAGGTGTCTTGCACAGGTAGGAACGGGGTACTTTTTGTAAAGTTTATTTTAAAGGGATAAAGTCATCCAGAAAGAAGCAAGCTCCCCAGTGTGTCATGTTTTGATGCCAGCCTAAGGACATATTGTCGAAAGGTATTACTTCCACGGGAGCCGCAGAGTCGCAGTCGTGGGTAGCACACATCCAGTACGCGCCGCTCTCCCGAAGGCCACCCAGATGGAGGCGAGACGGGTCAGCTCTGGGATGCAGAAGAAAAAGACTGAGCGAAACGAGGAGTCAGATTTCACGCTGATATCTTCAGTTTGGGAATGCCAGCCTACAGGTCTTGATATACCAATAATTAACCATGGGCACCAGGAAAAAGAGAAAAAGATAACTTCCATGATGATCTGAAAGTCACATTTTTTTTACCTAGCACTAGTCCTCTTTAAAAGAATAATTTCCTACAAGGTCTATTTTATTTAATAATCAGTAAATGCAATAAAACATGTTTCTCCTACTCTTATCGCTATATATAAAGATGCATTCCAAAACAAAAGTCACTTTTTTGGTTTAGCATTAAAGAGGAGAAAGAAAAATATTTGCTACTGTGTGCATCATTCTAAACAAAGTAAACATTAAAAATATGGAAATATGCAAAATGGTTGCTTGAGGAGTCTGGACTAAGAGCCCTTTCACAAACTAAAAAGCAGCAAGCCAAAGACTAAGTCCCAAGTCTGCAAACAGTTTATGTGTATCTTAATTTTAGGCAGATGAAGAGTCCTATTAATTTCAGTGGGATGGTTCACAAACTCGCAGTCACACATTGTGTGATAATCTGCAAAAGACAGCTGGAGGTTGGCAGAATTTACCTAGAACAGTTTCCTCTGTTAGTGGGTTTTATCTGACCAACAATTTCTTAGAACTCTTAAAAAAAATAAATCAGTAAGCTCTCTTCTGCAGTAAATAGCTTGAACTGACTGAAATTCCAATTCATACTCTTGAGAATAAACACCAGCTATAGACCTTTAGTGAATTGTACAGAGATGCTATTGACCTTAGGGTATCTATAACACATATGAATACTTCATTTTAATCGAATTGCAACAGACACATTTGAAGCATAGGGTGAATAGATCTTAAGTCAAAAATCCTGAAAAATAAAAAAGTTTATCTGAGACATCTGTATTTGTCTTCCAGCAGGCTGGACTCTTGCACTGAACTACATTTAAAAAGATTCAGCAAAGGTAAATGAGCATTTTTCTTCGGTAGCTTTTCCAAGGTTTTACATTGGATACCCCAATCTAACAGCTTTTTTATTCTATCAGAAGAACAAAAGATTAACCGACCTACAAAAAGGTTCTCATAAGATTTAAACTGATTGCAGTAATTCTTTTAGTCTTATTTAAAGTTCTAAGCAAATGCTTGTGTGTTGAATTTTATTAGGGATTCAGATCAAAATAGATAAACGTTTCTAAAAATTTATATGGTGATTGTTATAACACAAATATTAAGGTAAGCACATGCATGCCCTGGTACTCTAATGAATACACCAAGTTGTACATTTTAGTATTATTAGATATAAATTATATTAACCAGGCTCATTCTGTTAAATGCTGTCAATGTTTAATGGCTGTAATGTGAAGTGGTAAACGGTACTGCAGTATTTGGATTTACAATTCATTTTGCCAGTGAATGCTCAAAGTTTATTTAACCTGTAGGAAATCTGAGAATGCATTTTCCTCTACCTGAAGCTAGAACCGGTGTTCTCACCTTGAATTAGCTACACATAATCAGAGAAAGACCACTACGGAAACTTTTAGTAATATTTCAGTGTCACGTCAGAATGCTGTGGGTTGAGTACTTGTGCTAAACTTTCTAATGTTATACTAGAACATTGTGTATTGACTGTTAAACGTTGTAATCATTAAAGAAACTAATTCATTTGGGTTTGTGCTTTTGTTAAGGTAGGAAGATGATGGATAAACAACTAAAAAAGTGATGAAAGAACAGCATCTGCCATTTCCACGCCGGCCCTTAGAGGGACAGGAAGAAACCTGAGGAAACCAAAGCCGCCCAGGTGACAAATTCACCTCCCGAGGAGGGAGCCGAGTCTGAGGGCGGTGCCACCAGAGCGGGGCAGGCCCGGTGGCCGGAGGAGCCCCGGGAGGCCCAACGCCCGGCTCAGGGCTGGCAGCCCCTGTCTGTCTTGACCCGGCTCCTTCAACAGACCGAGGGCTTTTCTTCACCCCTTTCTCCCCTTCGCAAGGCTGCTGTGGGGACACAGCTAGAGAGGCACCCCGCACCTCCTTCTGCACCAGGAGGGCGGCGGTTCCGTGTGGGAAGCTGAGCTGTGAAACCCCCGGCTGCTGAGGGAGGCGGGGGAGCCGCCGGGCTGCTCTGAGGGCAAGCCCCGCCACAGGGGAGTTGGAAAGCGATCGGCTCCCTCGCCATCGCCGCCGCTCGCAGCTCTTGTGCCGACCCCCGCCGCCGCCACCATTTCCCGCAGACAGCTCCGACCCCCGCGGCGCCTCCCCGCCGCCGGCTGCCTCCGGCGGGCAAAATGGCGGCTGCAGCAGCGGGGTGGGAAGAGGGGCGGGGAGGGAAGAGGGAGCCGCCGCCGCTGCCGCGAGGTGGGTCTCACCGCCGCCCTTCCCCTTCCCCGCCACCCTTCCCCTTCCCCGCCACCCTCAGCTGCAGCGCCGGGCGCAGGGGCACCGCCGGCGGGGAGGGGCGCCCGGGCCGCGGCCTGCGCCGCTCACGCTCCCTGAGGACAGCCTTGGGGCGGGGAGGGGGGAAGTGCTCCGCTGTCCTCCCTCCTCCTCCAGCCGCAGGCTCAGCCCCGTTCCCCTTCTGCCCCCGCCCCGCAAAGCCCCTGACCTGCTCCAAGCCCGGGCCGGAGGTAGGTGCCCGCCTTGCCGAGGCTCGTTACCGCCGCTGCCTGCTCGCCGTTCGCCGCGGGGCTGCAGGCGCCCACCTGCCCGCTTTCCCCGGGTTCGGCAGCAGCCGGGACGCCGCGGGGCCCCTCGCTGGAGCAGGCGGAGGCGCCAGGGTCCCCCTGAAGCGGCGGGGCGGGGGTCGGGCGGGGGAGGCCGCCCGGCTCTGCCTCGCCGGCGTTGCCCCACCCCGGGTTTGCCCACCGGGCCGTGCCTCGGTGGCTGCCTGGCTTCCCTTCCCCTCCGGAGTTGAAATTCGGCGGCTTGGTTGATCACTTGAATTTCCGTGCCCTTAGAGGGAGGTGGCCGGGTGGGCAGCGTGGTGGCTCTGGCGGGAGCCCGTCTGGTGAGGCCCAGAGCGGCCTCGGCAAGGAGGGGTCCGCAGCCCGTCCTTGGTGAGCATCCCCAAGGTGATGCTCCTCCCGTAACGGGATGGAGCACGGTGGCCTAAAAAGCCGTGTCCTGGTCCCTCTGGGGGATGGTGTTGAGGCTGTTGAGGAGAGGCCCGGGCCTGGGCCTTCTGGCCCCTGGGCTGGCTCCAGCCTGCGGCCCAGCCGGCTCCCAAACCAGGGGCCCGGGGCGCACCTGTCTGCGGGCACCCGGTGCCTCTGGGTTTGCCTGGGCGGGGGCTGCCCGCCGCTCCCCCTGCGCCTCCCGCGCCGGCCTTCCTCCTGTGCGAGCAGGTGGTTTGTCACTGTTTGTCACTGTTACTCCAAAAAGACCTGGAAGACCACCGAGGTGAGTATTTTTAAGCCTTATGTGCTTGAGCAGCTTAGATGACTGAGAGCCGTACACATGTTCTCCCGTAATCAGCTTGTGAGAAAACCGATCCACCATGGGTGGACACAAAGGATAACGTTCGTTTAACCAAAAATTCATGCCCTCCTGTGAATTGCTGCCTGAACTTGAGCAAGGTTTGCTTTGTTTCCTTTTGTAGTAAGGCTGTAGAGAGGGTGTCGCAGGGGGGAACTCGTTAAATGACTTCATGGTGTTAAAGTTCTTTTACGGTCCTTGTTGTGATAGTATCTTAAGACGCACGGATCCCCGCTGGCGATGACAAGACTGTTGTGGTGCGGATTGTTTGGGTAACCAGGCAAGTTGTCCGAGTCAGGCCAGGCCTGTATGTTAGGAATGTGTATATTGAAGCCAGGTCCTGTAAACACTCACCAATGTGTGGAGTGTTGTTGCTAGGGCTTTGCACAGAAGTAACGAGACACGCATGAGTGCCTCTTTGAAGCCCTGATGTGCTACCTGGGTATTTGGAAGCCAGGGAGATTGTCATGGGTAGTTTCCGTAGTTCATGAACTTCACTCTTGGGATATGTACATAAATTCACCTCTTTTTATGGCTCTTTTTGGAGTATAGCCAAGTAGAACTGTATTGTTTACGTGCATAGATTTTTGTGTTGCATACAAAGATGTCTATTGTTTATACAGAAACTGGAGGAGGAATGTTTTGTTAACGTTTTGTTAGCAATATAAACTGACAAACACAAACGCAGACTAGGACTTGCAACAAAAATAGCACTTCTTAGAGCTGAAAACCACAGCTGTCTGAAAACTGTTTTCCAAGGAAAAGTATGCACCTTTTGGTTCTGCATTTCTTTTAAAACTCAACTTCTGTCATTTATGTCCATATAAATACAGTGCGTGTAACTTTCACAGCAACTTAGTTTCATGCCTATGTAGCCCTCTAAGCAGTGTTTCTTTTTCTAAACAGGGTTGGCTGAATTGGGATTATTTTTTAATTACACTTGAAATTTGGTTTTAGTTGGGTGTGTCCCCGCTACATTTCAAAATTCCTGAGCTGACTGCGATGAATTTGCCTCTCCATGGTCAACATGTGTCTTTTCCATTAAGGCTGAGTGCTGCCTTCTCCTGCCCTTAAACTTTCAATGGCTTTAAATAGTATGACCAAAAAACGTACGTGTTTTCAGTATTCCACGGTTGATTTTGTGAAGAAAAAAACAATACAATTTTTAAATTAAAAAATAATAAATCAACAGGAGGAGTAAGTGAAAAGCCTTAAATCTCTCTCATTTGCACTGTTTCTAACAGTTCTGCGCTGACCATTACCAGTCAGGTGACTGATACCTGTTTAAACGTGAGGAGTAAGTTGTTCTCAGAAGTGCATAAAAACAGTTGGTGGTGTAGAAGGAGGGCTTCACAATAGTTTAGAAACCCCATGGCAGCCGAGTGTTTCATTTTTAACATATCAGCAGTGATAGCTGAATAGGTATTCATCAGGTCGTAGGGGTCCACTAGAAGAAAGTCAGAATTTCAGGACTTGGAAATCTCTTAATGCACACCAACATCTCTTTTGGTTTTTTAGAGTTATTATTAATGAAGTGCTGTCGTCCTGCCTTTTTGTGCTGTTTTTTTCACCCGGCTTCTTAGCTTGAGTATCTCTACCTGTCATTCATGGATTCTTGCTTTTGTGGCAAGTAGCATAAAATTATATTTAAGTATCATAATTACCCTCTTACATCCGTTATTTCTACATTGCCTGCTCCTCTCCAAATGAGTATTCGTATCTGGTTTCTGTTTGATGATTCATAGCAAATGTTTACAGGTATATTTTTCCTTTTTTTCAGCTTTCTCCACTGACATGCAGAAGAATATCTCCTGATTCTGCTACAACTCACAAGTACTGTGTTTGTTTTTTATTTTATGTGTTTCAGGATGCAGAAGGTGAACTGTTTGTGTCTTGTGTAGTGCTTGGTAGAGTGAGATTCTCCTCTGCGGCTGGGCTGTGTAGGGAGGACAGTAAAAATACTGATGTGGAAAATGATTTCTAATGCTTCTAGTAATTTTTTTAATTTTACAGTTAATTTCGTAAGGCTTTGATTTTTATAGGGACCATGGTGTGACTGTATCCTTGCACTTACGTAGCATTCACTGAAATGACTGATTCTTGTCGTTATATGTGGAGAGCCTTAACAGGATTGCTTGGAATTAGAAGTCTGTGGCAAGATTTGATTGGAATCAGACCAGATGGAAACGAATTTCAGTTTGAGTTGGTTTTATCGTCTCCCAAGAACAGATTATATGGTTTATTTGTTGCCCACAGCTTCAGACAGTCGACATATTCTTTATTTTTAAAAAGGCAGTATTTTCCATTTTAGGTGTTTGCTTAGTAGTTGTATTCCAGCAGATTCTGTCGGTGCTTTAGCATGATGACTGCTCACACAAACATGTCAGAAGTCTGGTATAACTTGGTAAATTAAAATACGAGAAAAGAATTCCCTGGTTAAGTTCCGAGTTCCAGATTCGGTAATGTTTTCATCTTTCTTTTTTCTGTTCTCTTACAGGAAAAATGATATTCATCCAGCATTCCTGAGTAACAAGAATGGGTCCAGATGTACCTCTGCTGAATGATTACAAACAGGAGTTCTTCTTGAAGCGCTTTCCACAGACTGTGCTGGGAGGTCCCCGGTTTAAATTAGGCTATTGTGCCCCTCCTTACGTATATGTGAATCAGATTATTCTTTTCTTAACGCCATGGGTTTGGGGAGGAGTAGGAACACTTTTGTACCAGTTAGGTGTCATGAAAGACTACTGTACTGCAGCACTTTCAGGAGGACTGATGTTTGTTACTGCAGTTGTTCTTCAGATGACGAATCGATATGCAAAACAGAAGACAGTGACAGTAGAAAGAATGCAAATTCAGAATACCCTGACAGATGAAGATGAGTTTGAATTTTCCAGCTGTGTGGGTTCAGAGACAGTCAAATTTATTATTCCTGGCAAGAAGTATATAATCAACACTGTATTTCACTCCCTTCTGGCAGGGGTGCTGTGTGGGTTGGGAACTTGGTATTTGCTGCCAAACAGAATAACCTTGCTGTACAGCAACATCGGGGGCACTGTTGTGATCTTTGTCTTTGGATGGGTGACCATATGCATAGGAGAGTATTCATTAATCATAAACACAGCCACCGAAACAGCTACTTTCCAGGCACTGGATACTTACGAAATCACTGCTCTGATGAGGCCTTTCTATATTTTTGTCTTTATTGCAGTGGATCTTGCTCACAGGTAAACATAATACAGTATTTAGCTAATTAAAGTCATGGTTATTCTATGTATTTTCAGTGAGAAAAATGAAATAAGGAAAATTTGAGATTTTAATCAACTGTAGGAACTCCAGAGAAAGAAGCTAGAAGAGTATATGGTAGAAACTGAGGCTCTACACTGTGCATAAAAGGTTGTTCTTGAATTTTTATAGTGTTCCACATAAATTAGAAAAAAATGTTTTCCAAGTATGGGACAGCCAAATTTATCTACCATATCAATTTCAATATTTTTATAGGAGAGCATTAGCATCAACATCCTTTAAAAGGATGTGATTTCAAAAAACATGTTCCTGACTGAAACTGTAGATCTAAACACTGTAAAACTCAAGAGTGCTGGATTTATGTCCCTGGAATATTTTCGGATTAAATCTCTGCAAAGTGATTGCAGAGGGTTTTAAATTACAGGCAGGAGAGCACCATGAATTTGGTTTTACTGAATGGATAAACAAAAGCGAATGTTGCTGTATTTTTGTTATATGGATTTTGAACTTGGATTTTGAAATGCTTTTGCAGTGCAAAAGAACTGTGTCAGTCTGCAAATAGGAGACTTTTATATTTACACTTGTCAGATGAGTGTCTTAGCTAAAGTATTTGTAGAATCTCTTAAAGCAAGATACTTTTAGATTTACTTTAAGCATCCTTTCTCTGTGTCGGGTGATATTTATATCACTTTGCCACACGTACATATTTTATGGTTAGGGTACTTCAAATGCATTAAAAACCAAGCCTGTTTGATTCTACTAGTTTTGCACTTGGAGATGGCTTTGTTAGTGATTTACTCGAGTTGCCTCTTCAATTATGATTTGAGAATTATACGTGTGGTCTTGGACCCCAAATTCTTCTGTCTGATTTCCTGAGGAGAAAATTCAGACATTCTTTAAATTCTTGACAAAATTTCTTTTGAGATTTGCTTACTTGTGTAGTAAGAAATAGAGGGAAGCCAAATATTTTAGTAGTCCCTCTTTAACTTAATCATATTCTATGTATGACTTAGAATTTATGCAGATTTCTAACAATGATATTTGCATTTTTACAGTAAGATTTTAATACATATGTGTAGAAAATAACATTTTTGCTCCTTAAGAGAGTTTATTTCTTGGTGTGCAGGCAACACGACAGTTCTTTCAGTGTTAAGGCTTACGTCTTCTTGGGCTTGCATGAGGTTTCACATCTGTAATTCTGAAAAAAACACTTAGCATTGTTTTGCTAAATGGTTGAGGTCTTAGAGCTTGTGGGCTTTTCATTTTGCACAAGTATTCCTGGAGTGTATTATCACAGCAGTATTGAACCAATTAGGATACGTGCAGCACTTGACTCACCTGCGTAGTCTCGAGGTTTCAGATCTTTTGAATGAAAAATTAGCCTGTGCTCTGATGTTCTGATTAGTGTATCACTGGCCCAAACATGAATGTGTACTTATTTTTCCTTTTAAAAGGTACTAGCTGAAGTTTTGTAGGTTGAATATGTAATGTTTGTGCTTCTGAATTTGCTGTGGTAGTTAAACAGCCTTCAAACACATCGGTTACCTTTTTCCTTCACAGAAGTCAAATCCATTTCTTCTTTTACCCAGGTTTGCTGTGAACACACCCATTCTAGAACAGACAAACCAGATTTTGCACATCGCATTTATTTTTCTGCCATTCTTATGGGCAATGGGAATTCTGCCCCCGCTTGACGCGCTTTTTCTGTGGGGAATGGAACAACTGTTGGAGTTTGGACTGGGAGGTTCACCAATGTCAAGTAACACAAAGTAAATGTTGTTTAAGTAATTGTGATATATATCAATGTTGTTCATAACCTTTTTCTTTTCAAGCAAATCTTTTTTATTTTCTCCTTCACAGGTTATTAGTAATGTTTCTCATTTCTGCTGGAACAGCAATAGCGTCGTATTTCATTCCCAGCACTCTCGGTGTGATCCTCTTCATGACTGGATTTGGGTTCATACTGAGTCTTAACCTAAGCGAGATTGGGTTTGCCTTCAAACGCGCCATGATCAGCCATTTAGCCTCCAGCAAATCTAAAAATGTGCAGAGAGGTCCTAGAATGCAGTTTGGGTGGAGGGAAGTTATTTTTTACGGCACCGTGTTGGCGTTTGCTCTCATAGAAGCTAGCCTGCTGCACCAATTCGCAGGCTTCTCATCCTTTTCCAGAGCCAGTCCTCAGGCTGTAGCGAGTTACGTTCTGATCGTGTTACTTACAATTATGTGGATTCTTAGAGAGATTCAGAGAGTGTACTTGTTTGGAGTCTTCCGAAACCCCTTTTATCCAAAGGATGTCAGGACTGTGACTGTGTTCATGGAGAAGCAAAGAAGGCTAATGAAAGTTGGTGTTGTCAGGAGGATTTTACTAACACTAGGTAGGAACACGCGCTGTCTCTTCTTTGTTAGATGATGCTTGTAGGAAGATTGAAACAACACTAGAATTACTGTATGTGCGAGATTCTGTGAATGGGCTAAGGAAAAGCAAGTAGCTGGAAATACTTGTGTTTTGTTAAATTGTGCATCGAGGACAAAATGACTGATTTAGAGTATTTGAAAGTGATTAGTGGTTCTACTTATGTATTTTTTTAAGGGTAAAACTCTAAAAAGTTGAACTTTTTAAAAGTCCAGCTCAGAAAACAAAGCCTTTTAAAGGGCTTCAGTTATAACAGCAGTATTCACTTTTGATAAAAATGACCTTTGTAGATTTTTTTTTTTTTTTTAAAAGGTACTTGGAAATAAAAGTGAGTTGAGAGTCTTCAAGCTGACTAAATATTTGGTTCTTACAACTTAATAGTAAAGGGAGCAGTCTCCTTTCTGGTAGGTTAGAGACAAATGTATCTGCTTTGGGGGAACCAAAATTTGATCTAAATTACTTGATTTTATAAAGATGCATCAGCTTGGGAAGTGGATTGAGGAGTGTTGTCCCCATATTTATTTATTTGAGTATTCTCTTTCACTTGGGGAAGCAAACAAACAAAAAAATAATCAGAAGTAACAACTAAGCATTGACATAAATGTTTGCCATCTTGGGTCACAAGTGCAAATATGCTGTTTGATATCCTGGAAGCCTGAGTTTGGAATAAGGAAGGGAGGAGTTCTCTTTTAACACCGAGATTTCTGTTCTGCAATAAGACTGCTCACCTCTGTAGACTTTTTAATTATGTTTTTGAAAGAAAATCAATGATTCTCTTATTTCAATTACAGTGTCTCCGTTCGCTATGATAGCATTCCTGTCACTAGACCGCTCGCTACAAAATCTTCATTCGGTGTCTGTTTGCATTGGATTCACGAGAATATTTAGGATGGTAATTTGAATTTTAAATACGTTAGCCTAAGAAATTCTTTTTACATGTTGTAAGTATTAAGGTGACTGGGAAGAAATATTCCAGGTCATCAAAGCAGAGATAGACATAAATTTAAAAATTTATTTCTTTAACATATCTCTGTTTTAGGTTTGGCAGAATACAGAGAATGCCCTACTGGACATAGTGGTTGTGTCAGTAGCACAAATGTTGGTGTTTAATCCAGACCTCTGGTGGAACAGGAGCCTCGATACGGGAGTCAGACTCTTGCTGGTAATCGTCATAATGTAAATTTAAGCAGATAGTTGTCAAAGCCTTTGATTCCTTGCCCTCCCCCATTACAGAATTAGGAAGTCCAGGACCCAGCAAATGAAAGCTAAAAAAAAATGTACTAAGATACACGCTCTAGTACCAGTCTGGTAATTGTGCTTAGTTTTTGTAAAATTATTGTAGATAAGGCGGCTTCGGCAGTGCTGAATACGATACGGGATACAAATAAATGTGCTCGTCGTATGTGTCGTGCAGGTTGGTATCGTACGGGATCGACTGCTTCAGTTTGTCTCAAAGATGCAGTTTGCCATCGCTGTTCTTTTTACATCGTGGACAGAGAAAAAACAACGTCGAAAATCTACCGCCACCTTGATCACGCTCAATGTTGTTTTCTTCCCGATCCTGCTGACCTTCGTCGCCGTTTCTGCGCTCCTTTCTTCTCCCTTGCTGCCGCTCTTCACGCTGCCCGTGTTTTTGATCGGGTTCCCAAGACCTATCCGAAGCTGGCCAGGACCTGTGGGCGCTGCCGCTTGCGTTTGCCCCGATACGGTGTACTACCAGCAGATGGTCCCCAGCCTGGCTGGTGCTCTGCAGTCTGCGCTCGCGGCCGGTAGCCTAGGTGGGTACGCTAGTGACGCCGGGAAGGAACAGAGCTAAATATTTTAGGAAACGTGAGTTTGTTGGAGAACAGGAGACTCATAGCATCTGATTTAAACCACGTTTCACAGCGCAAGTTAAAACTTGTATTCAGAGGGAAAAGCAAATACCTTTATCCTTTTTGTACATCTCTGCTTTTTGCATTCTTGTAAGAAAATAGTTCTGGTTTGTTATCTTTAAAATAAGGAGAAGCTAAATGGTGATGGAACAGTATCAATCCTCATCTCCTTACCCTGAGCAAAAAAGGATGGTGTGTGTTCGTCCCACCTAATTGGAGGCAGCAAACTGAGTTCTCTTGGCAGTCGTTTGGGAGAAGGAGGTGTGTCAGCCTGCTCTTTGAGCTTGCTGATGTACGTGTCTTTCTCTGCGTCAGTCCCATCGCTCAGGATCCAGAAGGTGACTTGGCTGATTTGGCTTTGTTAATTAGGTATGGGGAATGCAGACTGGGCGCTTGTAAAATACGTGATGTAGCACAACGAGCAGTAAACGGGTGAGAACAGAACCTGCTGGTAAGGCTTAAGGTTCCGTCTCGTGCGGGCACGAGGTGGCTTTGTAATGGTGCTTGTGGTCTTACAACTTGTGAAAGACAGCGTGGTGGGTTTTGCGCAGAATTATATCAACAGCGGTGAAAGAGTCTTTTTTTTTTTCCCAGCTGGAGACAGAATAACTGTTAAACTTGCGAGTTTGTTTTCTTGAGAAACAGTCTTTGTGTAACCCAAATAATCAAAAGATCATTGCCCTTAGACAAGAGGCAAATATTTAGATAAGCCTCTTAGAAAATAGCTTTGGACTAGAAAAAAATGGGCTAATGTTTAAAGACAGTGGAAGTTAACTTTAATCGTGCTTTTTTGAAGGCTATATGCAAGTGCTTTACTAGGAAACATTTGCTGCATTTTTAGTAATAAAACTAGGAAACTTTTGCTCTAAAGACACACTTCAGGTCGTCTTCTGCATCAGCATATATGTTTTATACATACATAATACACATTTATGTATATTTTTATATATTTGTGATATCTATTTCGTATCTATATCTTTTTTTAATATCTATTTCCCCATTGCCATCATGGCTGTGGTGGCATGTATGCCTCAGATTAAATAATTTAAAACACTAGTCTGGAGGGGGGGGGGGAAATCTCCTCTTTAATGGGAAAATCTGTGAATTAATGTCTTCAAGCAAGAAACAATGTGGTGTTCTCTGATGAGATCAAAATGAAGAGGTACCACTTTGCGTGTCTCTTTTAATTTAAAACCGTACTTTTTTCTCTGTAAAGAAGTTTTAGTAGCTTTAACAGCTAGCAAGAAACGAATTAAAATCTTGGCAAAATGTTAGCAAGAAAATGCACTTCATTAGCTCAGTGGGATAGAAAAGGTTACTTAAATTTTAACTACAGCTTAATGGTTGGTTTCACTGATTTAATTTTACAGTGCTCTAAAACTGAAATTCTCTGTGCAAGTGAGTGGTCACTTGGACATGAATGACAGCAGAAGCAAGTCAGAAACTGGCAGTGAATGTGGTGCTTAAGAACAGCACCTTTGTGCTGAAGAAGTTGCCAGCAGGCTGTAACTTAAAAGAAATACAATCACCAGTTGCCAGGAAGTTTGGCATTTTTCTGTGTTTACACAGATAGAAGAGAGAAAAAAGTACTTTTTTTTTTTTTTTTTTAGGACATAAGTGTGATCTGTTTTTTACGGGAGAGCCAGGCTGTGGGATTTTTGAGTACTGATTGCTTTGACGTGTGATCTGAAGTTTTTCAAGCCTTGATTTTTCAAATTCCAGTTTATTTTGGGTGACTATTTTTGGTGATCTCAGACAGTGTGGTCAGGTTTATTACACAGACAGACAGACAGAGATGTTTCAGAAAGACCACATATTATTTCCACTGTATCTGCTGCAGGTGTTAGAGGTGTACGATACTGATGCACAAATCTTTAGAGACAAGCAAGTGCTCTTGCTCTGCTTCTACTTACGTGTCTGTAAAATGGGTGTGATGTCATTGGCAAACTGACACTTCAGCAGAATCATTTACCCCCTGGATTTTCCATCCTAAGGGATATTTTCTAATCATTCTAGAATACAGACAAGTCAGTTTAGAAATCGGTGGCATAGGTGACAAATGCTGTTGAGTTGTATTTTTTATTTCTCCCATGACAAGCTTTGTACTCCACAGCAGAAAGGGTCATTAAGATACTCGTGTGCTAGATGATGATTCTTTAATGTATTCGGCAGTCATAAGACTTTTAGACCTCTGGGTGATGTCAGTGGGAACCGTGCAGTTGGAAATGCAGTTAAAGATGATCTTTAATCGCGAAAGTTGTCTCTGCAAAGGGAACTGAGGGTGGGGCTGCTTAACCCTGGTCCAGCATGGACACTGCAGTCCTGCAGTTGTGTGAGGGTTCCCCAGTTTGGGCAGCTTTTTCAAAGATAGCACTGCAATTCCACGATTTAGCTTTGCAGCTGGTTTCTTTAAGATTCTGGGGTACTACTTAGCCAGTTCTGGCTGGTTTTGATGTTGATGGCAGAAACAGTTTCTGTTTGCAGTTGAATTCTTCAGTTTGCACATAGAAAGGTTTTCATTGACAGAATACCACAGTAACACCAGTAATAGTTTTTTTTGGTTTGTTTTTTTTCTTGGTCTAGGACTGTCCCTACCTGGATCCCATTACTTGTGCCGATTTCAGGATAGACTGATGTGGATATTGGTGTTAGAAAAAGGCTTCACTTACTGTGGTGTTAACATTAAGGTAACTGCATGCTGAGGACTGACATATTAATGTTTTGAAATCATGCAAGCATTTTGCTGTATAACATCGCCGCAGTGTAGCTAATTTACCTCATGTTACAGTTAATTTCTTCAGATGAGCGTTATTACTATATTAACTGGTCTAGCAACCGACAGGCTTAGCAAACGTGACATTTTTAATCATCTAGCTTGTGACACATCTTCTTTAATAAATAAGCTGCCTAATAAGATCTGTATGAGACAAAGAGTTGTTTTTTTTAAGGCATTGATCTGTGCTGATATTGTAGTGAGTGCTTTGCTATTACTGTTCTCTCTACTTAAATTTGTAGGTTCAGTTTTGGATATATTGACAATGGAACGTGTATTTGTTCAGGAAAAAAAAATGATTGCAAGAAAACAACTTGCTAGAATTTAAGGATATGTACAAAGAAGAGTAAACCCAAATTGTTTTCATTTATGCTTTAGGGACTAGAATTGCAGGAAACCTCCTGTCATGCTGCTGAAGCTCACAGAGTTGATGAGATTTTTGAAATGGCCTTTGAACATCAGGAGCACACAAAGATTCTCTCTCCTAATCGCCATTTTGGACACATTTTGACTCCTTGTACTGTTCTACCTGTGCGACTGTATTCCGATGCCAGAAATGTCTTATCTGGAATAATTGACTCTCATGAGAATTTAAAACATCTGAAAGATGATTTCGTTAAAGTGCTTGTATGGATGCTTGTCCGGTATTGTTATAAGAAATCAAAAACATGGGAAAGCCCAGGCAATGCCAACAAGAACAAAAAAGGATGGTTTCCAGGAAATGAGCACAGTGGTGCAATGGAAAGAGCCAAGCCTCCAAGGGAAGAAGATAGCTTTAGTGTTGATACAATTGAGGACTGGACTGATGATAGTGACGTTTTTGACCTTGAACCCATCGGCAGAATGAAACACAGAAAAGAACCAGGGCAGTTGGGAACTGCACCAAAAGTGCATCTGTCTATTCCAGGATCTGTAGAAACACCGAGCCAAGACGTCCCACAAGATATGTCACCAGAAGATAAATTATACAGGGCTGTTGTGCTTGGGCTTCCCGCTGTAGACAGAGGGAAACAGCGAGAATTTTCATCTCAAGTTGAATTTAGCTGCTCTTACTCAGAGCTATTGAGCATCCCTGAAGAATGGAGAACAGCCCCGGTGCCTTCTTCCAAAGTCAATGAAATGAAGCAGAGGTTTCCAGAAGAATGGTACCACTTCATTTTGAGTCAGCTGGACTTTCTTCATCTGAAAGAAAAGCCTTCCAGTTTACTGGAAGACCTTATGAAAGATAAAGCTTTGAAAGACTTGTACATCCATGGGGTATTGTCATGTTGTTTCGGTCTGTTTGGGCTGGATAACACCGTGCTTGCCCCAAGCCACGTGTTCAGAGCGTACACTGGTGGTATTCCCTGGTCTGTTGGTCTGGACTGGCTAACTGGCAAACCGGAGCTGTTCCAGCTGGCATTAAAAGCATTCAGGTAATAGAAAAACATTCCCTCAGACAGTACAAACAATATAAAGAGTCCTGTGCTTTGAAAGTACCAGGTCACTAAGAGTGAAAAATGGTATGTGAAAACTATGTCGTTTAAATGTATTTGTAGCTTTGTCCTACATAAATGTTGCTTGTGACCCCAGGCAGTGGAGATCCATCCTTCTTCCCTGCCCCACAGCAGCTGGAAGCCCGCAGTGTTAAGTGGGGAAAAAATCAGCCCATTTTCACTGTCCCCTTAATCTAAGAGAACCGCGATGGAGTTAGATGCTTGGCACTTCCCATTACCTGGCAGTGGGAGCAGTGTTTGGGGTGAATGGAAGATGCTGAAGCTAATGTGTTTTACATCTGGCTCAGCTAAAAGCCTGACCCTTCCAGCCTTCCAGTGACTCAGCTGATGAGCAGTAACTCACAAAGTTGCTGGTGCTTGATCACATTTGATGGTGCCTCTCTGCCTTCTGTAGCCCGAAAAGGCTTTCTTCTTCCTGTCTTTTGCTGCACTACTTACTGTGTGCTTTTCTGTGCCTTTCAGATACACTTTCAAACTTATGGTTGACAAAGCGAGCCTGGGTCCAGTTGAGACCTTCAAAGAGCTGGTTAACTATCTGGAAGAGTATGAAAACGATTGGTACATTGGGCTGGTATCGGATCTCGAGTGGCAACAAGCAGTTCTTCAGGAGAAGCCATACCTTTTTTCACTGGGGCATGACCCAAACATGGTAAGAAGAAAAATTACTCTTAAGCAATGTCAAAGTTTGCTTTTCCCCTGCTTTTTTTTTTTTTTTTTAAATTTTTAATTGAGTTCCAAAACATGAAGGCTGTGCAAACAAAGTTTGTGTTTGTACTAGAGAGGAGCTGGCATCACTGTTGTTGAAAACCACGTTTGGTCTTTGAATGCAGCAATATTTCCTAATGGTCTTCCTAGATGGAAGAATTGAACCCGGGAGTCTGGTTTGTAGACTTTGACATTTTTTAAGGGTTGCTATTCATAATATGTAGCCCCAGAGTTTTATTTAGTGTTTTGAAACCAAAATGCTTGTGTGTCTTTTTGGAGAATGTACTGAACATCTTGACCTGTTTGTTCTTGAAGGGAATTTACACTGGGCGAGTCCTTACTCTTCAGGAATTGTTAGTACAAGTGGGAAAACTTAACGATGAAGCTGTCCGAGGTCAGTGGGCGAATCTGTCCTGGGAGTTGCTCTATGCTACGAACGACGATGAAGAGCGCTACAGCATCCAGGCACACCCGGTTCTTCTGCGAAACCTCACGGTGCAAGCTGCGGACCCACCTCTTGGCTACCCCGTTTATTCGTCTGAACTTCTGCATCTACCTTTGCTCTAGAATGTCAGTAGCACCCTTTTTTTTTAATTATTGTTTTGTATTTCCCATCTGCACGTTGGGAATCAAACGTCCATGCTCCATTTATACCCTATAAGTAAGATGTTCCTCTTGGAATGACGTTGGCTGGCAGTGCCAAGCCAGCGTACAGAATTTGCACAGATATGGTGCTGGCTGGAGCCTTCAGCAGGAAGGAACTTTTGAACTGTTTTCTTGCTGCTGGAACATCTGAGACACCATTGCCTGTGTGCCTGACGAGCCGAAAGATGCTGAATTCTCTTCTCAATTTAGAGAAGAGCAGCATAATTCTGATCATGAACTAATTTTGGTACATTCTGATTATTTTTATTTTTTTCTTGGACAGGTGACTTGCACTGACAGGTTACAGCTCACTGTAGTACCCTCAACCACAGAGCTGGTAAACAAAGTGTACATATGACTATTTATATGATTTATTTTTTTTTATTCTGGACATTTTATATTGGACTGAGTTCAGTTTTAGCGTTTGTTATATGACTTCCACTTGATCTTCTGTAGCTGTATGAAGTTTTCAGCTGTGCTCTAATGAAGCAAGTTGTAAGGGACAATTTTTACCCAAGTACTTGTTGTGAGGGCAAAGAGAATTTATACAAAACTGTGTTGTGACACATTAACAACCTGTGTGATCTACTGATGGAAGAAGTAAATGTCTAATTAGGGAAGAGATTAATCTATTTGGACTTCAATTAATTTTATCTCCTCCTTCCAATATCCATATTTTTATATATATATATATATATATATGTATGTAAGTTGTTTGCAACCTATGTTTGCATCACTAACCAGTCTTCCACAAATACAGTGAGAGCTTGATGATGTGGGGGGAGGGCAGAAATTCATCTGTCTGTGCCAGAAGTAGTTTTGGGTTTTTTTTTTTAACCTTACTACAGGTTAGACCAGAATTTGGCAATTGGTTTGTCATTTTACAGGTCCTGGAAAACAGGTCTTGGGTCATCTCTCCAGTGGCTCGTTTATCCTGTTTGTTACGAGTCATGAGCACATAAATGGGTTTATCTGCAGATCAGCAGTTACAGTGTGGTTACTGCTGGCATGTGCCAAGGAGGGTGTAGGGAATTGTCTTCTTTAACCTGTAGAATCTATTTAAATCAGATCTACTTCGTAACTGAATTAATACTGGTTTACAGCACCCAGTGTTGCATAATTTGGAGCATGTTTGTTACTTCTCACCTTTTAGACCTTTTTTGTATCAGATAAAATTTGTCACGGGACTGCGTACTGTGTACTTTGCTATTCACTGTTTCTTTCAGTGACCATAAATTATTTTAAAATAATATGCAAATTTTGTAGTGGAATTCAGAAGTGGTAAGCAAACACCTGTCGAACTCCACGGGGTGACACTCAAAGGTACAAGATGACATTTACACAGAACATTAAATGGAAGCAGCTTTTAGAAGGTGGTTGTTGGTGTAGAGGAGCATAAATGACAAAGTGCTGATAACGTAAACTCACCTTGTTTGGCCATGAACTGCACCTGGAAGTACAGAATCACAGGAACAGATCTGGAAGGGCTTTTAGAGAGCACCTATTTCAAGTCCCTCTCAAGAGGAACTCCTGGCAAATGTTTAATCTGTTTTAAAACTTTCAATTCCAGGAGTATCAAGAATTCATCAAGTAGTTTGCTCCAGTTCTTTGCTCTTCTTGTAGTAGTTGAAAAGTTGTTTTTGCTAAATCTAATTACACCTTACTGTAAGCTTCTTGCTTGTCTTCTGTACAGTCACAGAAATTTTAATTACTTTTTTTTTCAGCAGCAGTCTTTTATTTGAAGATGGCTGTGATTTCTGCCTTCGTTCTTAGTTTGCTGTAAACTGAATAAACTAGTTGAGAAAAAGCTGAAGCAAGCTGCAATCCTTCTCTCTTGCTGGTTCTCTCCATGTGGTGCCCACCCTTCTTGAGGAGTGTCGCTGTAACTGGCCCTGGCCTTCCAGCACTGATCCCGATCGGTACCAGATGGGGGAACGGAACGAGTGAGGTGCAGAATTCCTGCTTGCGCACAGGAACGTGGAGTTGGGCTTTGGCGTGCTGTGACGTGCTGTCCCCTGCTGTAGTTAGTGGGCAGCGTGTCCTACAGCCCCGCGTCTGTTAATGTACTGAGCCAGCTCGTACATTCCAGTGTGTTTTGCAACAGCGTGACCCCGATTCACATTACGATTTTCTCTAACCCTCTTTAGATTCTTTTTTTGGCAGAAACGTGAGTTACAGCCTCTTGTTATACAAGTCTCACAAATTTGTGCAGCTGAGTGCCCCTGTTAAGCGTGGTGTTTTATTTGCATGTTCTTGAACTGTGTCCTGGTTGGTTTAGAGCATTTCTCTGATTTATTATGAATTTAAAGCACTTTCAAGCCCGGTCTTGTCTGCAGATCTCAAGGCTGAGGGCAGACCTCATCACTCTCTACAACTACCTGAAAGGAGGTTGTAGAGAGGTGGGTGCTGGTCTCTTCTCACAAGTTACAATCCATAGGACAAGTGGAAATGGCCTCAAGTTAAGCCAGGGGAGGCTTAGGTTAGACATTAGGAAAAACTTGCACACTGAAAGGGTTATCAAAGACTGGAACAGGCTGCCTACGGAAGCGGTTGAGTCACCATCCCTGGAGGTGTTTAAAAGCCATCTAGCTGAGGTGCTCATGAACATGGTTTAGAAGTGGGCTTGGTAGGGTTAGATAATGGTTGGACTTTATCTTAAAGGCCTTCTCCAACCAAAATGATTCAATTCCATGATTCTCTAGGCAAATATATGCTGCTGTTTGGATTACTGATGGAATGCCAGTACTGGACTGAGTATCTAGGACTGCTCTGTTTTCCAACAGGATGTGTGCATCAGCTTTACTTAATTTTTATCAACACCTACTTGCTTTACAGATGGCCATGTTCATTGCGTAGAGGTAAGCAGTAAGATACCATCATGGCTTAGGAGTACCTTTATTTAATGAGATCAATGTTAAATCCTTACTAGATTTTCACCCCCTTTTTTGAGTCTTTACCAAAAACAGTCCTGGAGACTGCCTCTGCCTTGTTCACCTACCATAAAGTAACAGGAATCAGTTTAATGGACCAAAGCATTAGGGAGGTGAAGTTTTCAAAAGGCAAATGCTTTGCCCTTTTTGGAAATTCTAGTTTCAGCATTTTCCTTGAACATCAAGCTTCCTCCCCAAAAGAGGTAATTCTGTCACCACCCAGTCCCTGCCATCTCTGCTACTGCACCTTCCACACAGTTCTTTCTCCTGCTGGTGGTGGCGGCCACAGCACAGGCCATGAGGTGGGTCTGTGTTGACAGGCCTAGCAGCAGCTGCCCTCAGCTCAAGCAAGAGAAGTGATCCTCTTTGAGCACAAGGGCTGCTTTTGTGGTAGAAATAAGCAGAGAAACCTGTATGTAAATTGTGTGAGCCTTCTGCTGTGAACAACAGTGGCAGCTCTTTTGTGGATTAGAGGATGGAAGCTAAAGCATCCCATGAACATCAGCCACACGCATGTTGTATTAGGAGTTGCTACATTTTGTCACGCAGACTTACTGTTGCCTCTTTAGCACATTCCACAAACCACAGTTTGGGAACTGGGGCCACAGCAAGTGCAATGAACTCTCCCTTCTTCCACAGCAGTGTGAGACAAGACACTTGACATTTGTGTCTTTTAAAAAAACCCCACAAAACAACTTTGTTAAATGTCATGTTAAAAACATCACTCTTGGCTCATTCTTTGCTATGGCTGGAAAGTTTCAATAATTTGTAAATAGGTTGTTTGTCTTTTATTGTCACTCAATGATATATGCAAGAATTTTTTCTTACCTGGACAGTGGTGGGGCCTGAGGTACGCCCAAATGCTTCTGAAGCCTCTGGCAGCAGCAGGAAAGTCACCAATTTTGTAAGTACAGACGAGTTCCTACTATGGGGGGGTACTTTTAGGTAATGGTTGAATTGAGTGTCAGGGAGCGGTAAATGTCTTAAAACGTACAGTCCTCTGTTCCTCCTGTCTGTCGCTGTCCTGTACACCACCAGTGACTGCTGCAGTTCGCCTCTGCTCTGTGGAAGCACCTGCTTCTGCCTGAGCTAGGAACTCAGCTTTTATTTTATGCTCAAGTTGCCAATGATGATGTTGGCCCTAGTTCGTCCTCTGACACCAGCAGTGGTGTCTCAGCTGTAAGCAACCTGCTCTGAGATGGGGTTCTCATTACTACTGTGCCCCCTCGTGTAGCTGGAGGCTGTTCTGCTCCAGGAACTCTTCCCTGCTCCTCTGCCCGTGGTGCTCCATGCATTTAACCTGTGCCACACTCAGAGTGAGGTGAGCACTACCTGCAATGGGGGCTATGATTATTCCATCACTCTGCCTTCCCCACAGCTTCCACACCACAGCACAACCAGAAAACTCAACTCTGCAGCAGCACTGACACCTAAAGCTTAAGTACTAAACATATTGCCAGAAGGTCAAGGATTTAGCCCTAAATGGACAGTTTGCTCTCAGGCCACCTGTACGGCAAAGAAACATAATCTCCTTTTCCCAAAGGAGCACTTCACAGACACGGACTATGTATCCTTACTCTTTGTAACACAAGCTTCTGGTTTTTTTGTTCCAAGTCCGTTAGGAATGAAAGTGAGGGAAACAAGATCCTGCAGGTGTATAATTTTCAGCCTGCTCACCACAGCTTTGCCAATGTCAGAGCAGCAAAAAACCAAAAGAATGGCAGGTGGCCTCCTCTGTCTCAATTCTAAGTGTAAAAATGCAGCCTCTGGGAGGCTGACATGAAATAGGTATGTTTAGAAAGCAATTTTTATTTAGTCAAGTGTGTATACAGCTTGATAGATTTGTCAAGTTACATGATGACAAAGGCACAACAGATCAAAAAAAAAAAAAGCAGCTTTAGTTTGCAGTCACACAATATGAAAAATGTTTCTCAGCCTTAGCACAAGCACAGCAGGATTTTGTACACGCTTGTCCTTACTTCTTCTTTCTTGAGTAAGAGGCATCTGCATCCTGGAGCGAGAGTACACTAAATCAGTATTTCACCCCCTTATTTACAAGCCCTTCACCCACAGTGTTATTTCCATTGAAACAGCTTGTGACAGGCAGCTTCAGTGTGCAAGTAGCAAGTTTGAAGCTGCACATGCCACCCTTAATTTTTTCATTTCCTGCTTTTGGAGTGCTTGGACACAGTGTTTTGTACCAAGTTCAACAAAAACACAGTAAGAATAAATATCACCTACCCCGGGGCAGTGCAGGGACAGAACACTGCACGTCTGCCTTCACTCACATTTACGTCCCCGAAGAGCCCTGACACACGGGGGTGCTGCTTGTCCTATCTCGCGGAGGGGTGCCCAAATAAAAAAGAGACCCAACCAAAGGAAGGATTTTCAACAGTCAATTCCAAGTTGCATTAAATAATTTGTACTAGTGACTTCTAGCTCAGCATTAATGGTGAGTTCTGAACTTGCAGCTTATGTGATGGAGAGCAAGATCTTTGGTGCTACACAAGGTAGTGACTGCCCTGTGCTGTGACCGCGCCGCAGTAACTCTAGATGGCTGGGCACGCAGCGACGGGAGCCTGGCCTGGCATCGGCTGCTGGCAAGGCCAGCAGGGGAAAAAAGAAACAGATCCAACGTGCAATCCCAACGTTCCTGTGGCTAAAGAGTCTGTCAACAGAGTCAAAAATAAACTCACCAGTCCACTCTTAAAGTTCTGTATCCTCCTCCTGCCCATTCTGTTCGTCAGCCACCAAGCCCAAGTGGGTGCGTATTGCCAGAGGTAGCACACGGCCAGGTAGGGGTTGTCGCTGACCCAAGCCTCCTTCAGGTCGTTGGCCACGCTCACCAGGGTGAGCCGCGCGCAGCGGTCGGTGGGCATCTTGTGGGACTGGTCGCCACTGTTCTCCAAGGACTGGAGGGGAGAGCGAGCGAGGAGGGATTAGAGGGGCTCTGTCTGTGAGCCACGGAGGGAGAGAAAAGGCCAGGCTCTGTGTGACAGGCAGACTCCTCCCGGTTTCCCCACGGTGCACAAGCAGAATAACGCAGCCGGTGCAGCAGGGACGACGGCTGGAGAACCCATCCCTCGCTCTCCTCCAGCTTTCAGTGAGGTAACACCATCTCCCTTTGGCACACATGCTTAAATAAAGCACCTTTTTAATTAATGTCCTGCCTGATGAGTCAAAAGTTTAAAAAACAAACAAACAGAAAACCCTCCCAAACTCTGTCCTGCTTCAGCATGGCTTCTACTTTATCGTGCCACAGATGGATCAGAAGAGGTTACCCATCCTGCAGCTGAGGGAATTCTCCTGTTCCCAGCTGCCCCCCTCAGTACATGCTACAAGTTACTCATTAACCAAGTCAGTTGATGAGGCCACCTTCCCCATTAAGGTAAAGATTTCTGCCCTGTGGGCAGCCAGCTCCAACAAGAGAAACGCGAGAGGCCTCTCCAGTGGCTGGGGTGTCCACCTTGAAATCACGTCCTCACATATCGCTCAGTGACCGTAAGCCACGGCCCTGTGAATTCACACACATTTCACTCCAGCAGTAACAGACCGCTCTATCAATCTGTTCTTCTGTTTCCCAGGGTATAAAAACAATTCTGGTCTTCTTCCTGGGTCTTCTGCCATGCTGAAATCTGAGGCATTTGTTTTGCAAGCTTTCCAGATTGCTCAAAACAGTACGGCTTTTCTTTCACGGGTGTGCGAACTTTTGCAAGCAAAAAATTCTTTCAGAACTCGATTCAACAACGGGACATTTCCCCATCCCCCTCGCACCCCTCCCAGTGGTGGGCTGGCCTGAGCTTTAAATTGATTGAATTTAGGACGGATTACATTTTGATGTATCATAGTAGCAATTTTTGCCAGCTCTTTTGTTAGCCAGCCTTTATGAAATGCCATTGTGCAGTTGGAAGGTTTTGCTTTTTCTCCTTCAACAATCACTAACAGGAAAAGAATGTGGCCTGGCCTCAGCTGACTCTAGTGGCTTTGCCAACAACACCGTCAGCCGAACAGGGGACATCGTGACTACGACAAACAAAGCGCTACCTGTGCAGAAAGGAGAGTGTTCTGCATGCAGAGTTGTGTCCAGAAAATCCTGGCCTTTCCCTCAAAACTGCAGCATTGTAGCTGTACAGTAAGTTTTACTAGGCTCGGGCTTGCATGTGCTGGAAGAGGGAAGGCATAACAGTTCTCAAACTCTGTTTTCATTTCGTATGGGCTTGATACCACAGAGAATTACAAGACTAGACATCGTTCTGCACCAATCAAAGCATTTCTTGCTAAGAAGATGAGGTCAGTGTTTGCTAGGAGGAGAAAAAGAAAAGCCAACCACAGAAGGATCCCTGGCCCTGCAGCAAAAGTTGGATTTATCACAACAGAACTGAGTCCTCACCTTTCCAAGATTCTCCGTGAAGACGTTTTGTATGATCTTAGACTGTACCGGTCCTGGGCAGATGTTGATAATGCTTATCTCAGGGTAGTCGGTCAGCTCCGGCCGAAGAGAATTAAAAAACCCCTAGAAGAAAAGACTATAATGTAATCTCCATTTGCCATGTTTCTGCACGTAGCAAGGTTTAACTGGCTATTTTCATGCTAATTCCATGCTGTAAAGGTAATGGTATTCGACTAAAAGCAATTCCTACTACTTTCTTTGACTTTTCACATTCAATGGCTAATTAAAACATTTATCTGCAATTGTGGACACTGGTATATACATCACTGAGGAATCTAGCCCTGACTTCTCAAATACACAGTAATTTCTCTAAACTACAGCCAGATTCTGCTGTCCCAGGACTGCAGACGTAAGAACGGCAATACTCTGAAAATTATCTTTTTGCAGCTGAATTGCTCTTCGTGGTGAGACTCAAGATTTTAAATTGTTTCTATTGAGTAAGTGGCACTGGTTTTATATACAAGAAGGAGAAAAGCTTCTCAGCATATTAAGTCAAAAGTGCGCCCCAGTATTTTAGGGGATTATTCTGCACTACTGAATTCACTGCAGAGTTTGAAATTTGCATCTACACAAAAACCTTACTTCAGCTCAGGAGTATGCTACCAGTGTACCTAAGTTAAACTACATTAGAAAAGCTGCAAGTATTTCCCTTCTTCAGGCTAACAGGATGCAAGTTTTCTTAATCTCTGTAGCAATTCACATTTAGACAACAACTATTACGAGCAACGTGACCAGTTCAGGAAGGTGCTTCCTACCAAAGTTGCTGGTCAAGCGCTGTAGAGCTATGACAGCAAACACCACATCGTGTCTTACCTTCGACCTGGCTAATAACAGCTCCCTGTATTTACTCTGACACATAATTTTGTGTCACAGCATGAGCACAGGCTGACAAACTTGTCCCACTGTAGTAAAAATTGATAATTTGCGCTCCCACGCAGCTGGGGAAAAGGGCTGGCTGAGCCAGAGCTCTTCACTGAATTGCAACGCGGGGCTCACATTGGTCAGACACGCTCCTGTGATGACAGAGAAGTCACTCAGCTGGGGCAAACCACTGCAGCTGGCAGCTGTGATGGAGAACATGGGCCTTAACTACCCAAATGCTGGTGACTAGTTCCAGTTTATAGATTGCACACGGGCTTTGCAGTGAGGCTCTGTAGAAGTGCTGACCATGTATTTAAAGCCCCTTGTATCAGATCTTCACAGCATGTTATTAAAGCCTGGAGATGTGCATACATTCATATGCTCAGATGTCTGCTTCTGGGTGCATCAAAAGTATCTCAGAGCTACCAACCACCCAGTTGTCCTGGATTAAGAACCTGGGCCCTCCCTTAGATTACCTCCTGCCCCAAGAGGAGCCTCCCCCACCCCTGATGCACGCCTCCAGATGTGACACCAATACAGCTGTGCTTTGCCCACCTCTCTAGGGTAACACTACAGCCCTGACCTGCACTTCCCTCCCTTCCCAGAGGTGTCCTGAGCCCGTTTATCCTCAGAAAAGCCCCTTAAACCCCAATCTGCACAGTCCTGTCACAGAAGCTGTGCCATCAGTCCAGCTGAGGAAAAAGGAGCAAGTAAAAAGACACCAGGCCCCAAAAGGGAGAAGGAAGCAATTTGTCAGGAGCACGGCCACTCGGGTGAGGGGAGACCTTACCAATGTCTGCAAGTATCTAAAGGGTGGGTGCAGGGAGGATGGAGCTGGACTCTTCTCATTTGTGCCCCATGACATGACAAGAGGTAAAGGCACAGACTAAAGCACAGAAGTTTCATCTAAATACAAGGAGGAACTTCTTTACTGTGAGGGTGACAGAGCCCTGGCACAGGCTGTGCAGGGAGGTTGTGGAGTCTCCTTCTCTGGAGACTTCCAAAACCCGCCTGGACACGTTCCTGTGTGACCTGCTCTAGGTGATCCTGCTCTGGCAGGGGGGTTGGACTGGATGATCTTTGAGGTCCCTTCCAACTCTGAGGACTGTGTGAGGGGAAGACGTGGTACTGCTCCCCGTGTGCATGAGCGCTTTGTATCCTATTCACCGCAGCAACATCAGGAAGCCCAGGCTCTCCTAGAAACACATGCAGCCGACTCACTCCCTTTGGGCAACCGCAAGTTCTTCCATCAACACTGAATAGCATGAGCTGGGCTAAGTGAGAGCTCTCCCAGCCCACGCCCCCTCAGCACTCCTTGTTGATTTGGGCTGGTGAGGAACAGAACGGACTCTCATTTTGCCTGAAGGAGGCAAACTCAAGGTGCACTTCATAGAATCATAGAATGGCCCAGGCTGGAAGAGACCTTCGAGATCATTTAATCCAACCTCCCTGTCACGGGCAGGGACACCTCTCAACTAGATCAGGCAACACATGAGGACCGAATGGGAATCAAACCTCTGACCTTTGGTGTTTCAGCACCATGCTCAACCGAGTGAGCTAAACTGGCCCTCAAGTTGAGGAGGTGGAAGGGTGTGTGTCTGGAAACTCTGTGATAGAAAGGGAGCCAGAAACTCAGTCTCTTGTAACAAAGCAGCTACACCTGCTCAAATCCTGAGAGGTTCCTGGGATCCAAGTTCTACCTAAAAATGGGCACCTGCGTGCAGTCCTGAGTAGCCAGCTCTGCAGGCAACTTCAGTGACCTCCCTGGAGAGGGCCCCAGCTCTGGCACACTCCAAGGATTACAGAGGGAGCCTTGCTGACCTGAGCAGGTTGCAAGACATCAAAACCTGAGCATTGGTCCAGAGAGCTTACAGGATCTCTGGAGATCCTGTCTGCACAGCAATCAAGCACAGGGCTGCTGAGGCTCGCTCCAGAGCTGTTGGAGCAGCTCCCTCAAAGCCGCTATTTCATTAACAGGTTGCACGGGTCATAAAGATGAAATGCACGTAGCCAGAGATCACAGTAAGCTCCCATTTCTACTCCGTGGCAATTCTGCTGACCCCTTCCACTTCCAGGGGTTTGTGAGGCCCCTCCTTCCCCTGTGCTGCAGCTCCAAGTTTTTACCATGGAACAAGTCTAATCTTCACTGGGAACACAGGATGGCCAGGACAGTTTCTCAGCTGAAATCCTGGCTGATACGCACTCAACTGAGCCTCCTGAAGACCAGATTCTCACACACTCTCGGTCCCCCCAGTGGCTCTATGTACAGGATGTACAGGTTCTCTAATTACAGCATTTTTCTTAGATATCCAAAGGTAGGTGGTACAAAATGCCTCCACTTCCTCCCAGAAGAGAAATTTAAAATTCCGAAGAAAAAGCAAGTGTTCTCTTTTCTTTAAATTCAGGCCAAGAGCAGACCCAGAGTGGGGAGCAGTAAAGGAACTGCCAAGGGAAGAATCTGAGTGTTTCCACCCAGCCCCGACTGAAGCCAGCTCGAACATACACACCCAGAACACATGGAACAGGAATAGCTTTAAGCCATCTGTGGGCCTTTCCAGCTTAGTGACCAAATCCTAGAAGATGCTGAAGACAGCAAGGCTGAACTGACTTCTACTATGGCAGGAACATTCAGAAATTCCCCTAACGACCAGGGGACTGAACAAAGAGAGTAGCACTTACTGCTCAGGGCGGTCCATGCGCTTATCAGACAAGTTCCCCATTAAGGAACACTTTGAAGGCTACCGAGTACATCAACTACATCCAGATGAATGGCACATGATCTCCGTGAGCATCATCACACTAGGAGAGAAACTGCATCAGTCAGATGCAGATTCCCGTGGACCTGACTCATTCTCTTACAGCACTCCCAGAACTGAAATAAAGGGTAATTTCATCAGCAGAACATTGTTATGAAGAATTCCAGTTGGCATGAAGTAAAGTGTGATTGTTCCAAGAACAAATTTTAATCCTTAGCACAATTTCTTCCTTCCTTCTCCAACTGCCACTTAAAAGAAATTAAAAAAAAATAAAGAAGAAAAAAAAGAAAGCCAGAACAAAAGGAGGGACTTTTTAAAAATGCATAATTAAGATTGCAGCATTAACCGTGTCAGCTGTGGCAGACCAAGTGACATGAATTTAAAAAACCAAACCCCATAACAGCTGAATTCGTGTCAGATACGCTCGTATATTCAGTAACTGATGGCCACATTGCAATCATTTCAAGATGTTAGAGTACAGGTTGATACATGCTGGGGAAACACAACAGGAAAAGTGTCACTTTATGCTTCATTTTACTCTTCCCCGAGCCTCTCTCAAGCCATTTCTCCCTGGTCGTGGTCAGAGACGGGCTACTGGGCTATCTGAAGAGGACTGACATTCCTACAGACTTCCTTTTTACCTGTTCCATGCTGGCAAAGTTTGAAATTTCCAAAAAGGTTTTCTATTTTTGGGGGGTTTCATGCTTATATCTATTCATAACTCTAGACTGACAAGAGAATCCCAGACAGAGTCTTTTCAAAATCTCTACTGCAAATCACACAGTCTAACACCTGCAACTAGTATTTGATGAATTACTGTGAAAGAAAGAAGAAAGGAGGTTTGGAGGCTGGCCAGGTTATTGAGCACAGGTAGAAGTTCAGTTCATTTAATTAATCCAGAAATTTTAGTATACTATCTCTTGAAAGCATCATCCATGTTCTCAATGTTAACATGAGGTTCTGTTTTGAGAATCTTTAAAGTAACACGTGAATTCCTTGTGCTCTGCAACTAATTAGCCACGCTTAGACCAACTATGCCGCACCCAAAAAGATAATTCAACCGAAAGAACGCTTAAGAAAGGAGCATCAAGGGAATTCATGCTTCTGCTCATTGCATTCTTCTCCTTTAAATCTGCTAGGCTTAAATCAAAATCTGGCCTCTAATGGGCAATTTCATTGCTGCCACTTGTAAAGGGCAGCAGATCCCTGCCTGTCACAAACTGAAAAAATGTTTATTAGCAGAGGCCTGACACTGTCTCCTACATCTTCATTTTTTCAAGCATCTTGTGGCCTTGCAGCCCCAAGTTACAGTTTTGTTAGTCAAATTGTCAAAAATATATCGGTCCCATGGCTTAAGCAAAGTTACGTACTGTCTTTATGTGCTTAAATCCAGCAGGGAGTAAGGAGGTGCCAAATTTCTGACATCATCACTGAGCACAGCAGAAGTTTATTTTACCGAGATCAAAACGTTCCCTAGCAGGGAGTCAAACAGTGGTGAAAGACAAATATGTCTAAATAAATTTACTAATTAAACAAACGACTCTTCAATGATACCGGCTTTCCACTTGCCTCGGATACTTTCCCGAGCTTTTGTTTTGTGTTTTTCCACACAAGCGAGACTACTTTCAAGCACTCTTTCCAAGCAATACTAAAAATTTAGTGTTACACAAAGATAACCTCCTGAGACACGATGAGCGACCAGTTCTTGACCCCACAGCAAGCTTCAGAAGATTCGTTCAGATGTTCTCAGCTAGATCAGGAACTCTCATTCTCTGAGCAGTCTGCTTTACCACTCACTGCTCCCCCTTTACTGTCCTGAAGATTTCCTGTAGTCTTAAAACTCTCTCACCAGTAACTTTCCTCCCTCACTGAAGTCAAGATGAGAACAATAGGGCTCTACATGCAGTAGAATAATCCTCTGATTTTGGTTTTCCTTCATCTGAAGGCCAGAGGCCAAAACCTTGGGTTTCACACTGGAATTTTACTACGTAGGGGTTAGGACCAACTAAGATGGCATTTGAATTTTAACCGCGAAAATAAATCTACACTGGAAGCTGGAATATTTCACATTTCAGAGCCAATTAATTTTAAAGGACTTTCAAAACATAAGAAAGCCACCTCTAGGCTGTGTGCAATTTCAGGTGAGACTTGTTTTGCGCACAGAATGAAGTCTTCTGCTACGGTACTAACTGATGCTGGTCTGTTACACAACAAGAGTCAGTTAATCTCAGAAATCAAACTCACCTGCAAAGCGTGCTTGCTGGCACAGTACCCGGTGGCAAGAGGAGCTCCCATGATACCCATCACGCTGCTCACAGTGACAATCTTCCCTTTTCTCCTTTGGATCATGTGATTCAGGACGTACTTTGTTAACGAGATGGTACCGAGGTAGTTGAGCTCCATTATGGCACTGTAGACATCCAGGTTTGTATCCACGAAGAGAGAGCGTTGGGAACGTCCACCATTGTTGATCAAAACATCAATCTCGGGACAGACGCAACGATATATTCATATAACACACATCGGCGCTTCCTCAGGCAACAGTTAAGCAACTGTTCCTCTCTCTCTCTAGTGTCATCTCTGCCAGGCACAGGTAAGATGCCTCAGCTGCTGAAGAAATTCCAGCAGTCGCTCTGCCCCACTGGCCTTCCCCTTTGAATGGAGGCCTGGCTGATTCTGAGCTGAGCTGACAAAACAGGAACACAGCGCTTGGTGCCAGACAAGGTTAACTCCAGTACAGGAACGCTGGCAGCTGAAAAGCTGTTTTCCACACAACATTTTTTTAACCCTACTGCACTGTAGCGAACAACACTTGCAGTGTAACCTCTGAAAATACACTTTGTGCAAAGCCAGGAACCAATGAAAGTGAAGCACAGAAGAAACAAACCTGTTAGCAATAATTTCACTGTGAAACCAAAAATATCAGTGGACTAAAGGCCTAGCTCAAAGCTTTGAATGTTGTACTTAACATCTGCTACACTTGACCACTATTTCCTTAACTCCATACTCTGGACTAGCAACCCAGAAAACCGCACAAAACAAGGAAAACAACTGTGCCTGGTGTCCAGTTGTGTCCCATATGGCTCTGAACCAAAATTACATGCATTACTGGAACTACAGGATAAAGGTTCTGACTTTCATATCCAATTTTAAGCCCTATAAACACAGCTGAGGATTGTTGCGACTGGTCCAGAAATTCAGCGACATCAATCAAGTGAACTCTTACTCCTTGGCAATGACCAGCAGTTATTTTTTCGTCGCTGCATCTCTGTTAAGCCTGCTGAAACCCAGATGAGAGCAACAGACGGGATGAAAAATCAGGTACCTTTTGGTAAGTTTAATACTGAAATTTAAGAAAGGTTAGACACGGATGAATTTAGCATAGGATAGAATAAAAGTGAAATACCAATGTAAATGCAGGGACAGGAGACAGACAAAACAAGTTTAAGCCCAGGAGCACACCTTACCTTGCCAAAATGCTTAAGAACACTGTTGGTCGCAGCTTCATGAGAGCTTCTATCAGTCAAGTCCAGACGCAGAACCAGGATATCTTTTTCACCCAAGTTGCTAATCTCTAAAAACAACCATAAAGTGAACGGGAAGCAGTAAGATTGCTGACAACAATCATAGGAAACGTAACCTCTTTTAAACACCACGTGTTTACTAAAAAGACACCAAGAAACCGTTAACGTGAGGTTGGAAATAAAACGCTTGCTTTGCTTTCATTCTGATTTCCACGTAGAATCCCTTTTCAGCCTGTGCATACCAAGTCCTCCTTTTCTCATCATCATGCTTTCACTTGTGAAAAGCTTGACTCGGAGGCTTGTGTAGCACAATATGGACAACTCAATTCTCCGAATTAATTGCAGGAGTTGCAAGTAACAGGCACCAGGTTTATTTGATGCTGGAATTTTTCAGAGCCCATCAGAAGCACAGCGTGCTGGCAGCCTTCACACCACACTTGTATGTTACCTGGTCAGGCATCTTTATTCCTGACAACAGGACTAGTAAAATTTAGACCCAAAACACAACATACATGCACGAGTAGCTATGAGGCAAAGTCTAGAGAAGCTAGATTACTGGAGGATTACTGGGGAAGGTTTTTGTTTAACTGACAGCTTTTAATACATTCGTCTCTTGAAACACAAGTCAGTTGTCATCAAGTTCAAGCCTTCATGCTGAGTGCTTCTACCACTGCCTCTTCAGAGCAACGGACCTTTTCCACACAAAGTATCTCTTGATCAGTGCAAATCACTACTCTGGGATTTCGGGGAAGATGACTCACAAAAGTAAAATCTTCAATGCTAATCTTTTCAGTTTTGTTGGTTTTTTTTAACTACATAACGACTGGGTTTTTAAAATGTATTTGTATTAGTTCAATAGTGCTCCCTTTGTTTCTAAATTGATTCCTAGCCACAACTAAGTGTGCCCACTCCCCTTTAATCAGCTGCCCTCTTCAGGGGAAGCGAAGGCTCCGATTTTTTAATTACTGCTTCTTGCATATACCACTAAGGTTGAACTTTGTCTTTGCAGTGCCGTACAAATAAGGAGGTTACTCAAGTTCCTAAATTGCCTTTGTTCAAAAGTCACAGTACTATTCAGGCTACTGGTTAAAATAAACCCATTTCAAGCTACCAGTATTTCCATTTATTGCTCCCCTCAACCCCTCCATGTGCACTTTTCCCTCCATTTCTTCCAGAAAGACAGCAGTAAAATCTGTGTAGTTTAAACCGCCCTCTCAGAGACACACTCTACCTCATGCTCCCTCAGGCAGATTTGCACAGTTGAAGCTTACTGGGATGTGGAGTGGTTCTGCCACGGATTAACAAGACCACATGGTCAACCCAGCCAAGAAAGCTACAGGGAAGGAAAGAAAAAAAGCAGCAGAAGAGACACAAACTGCTGACAAGGAGGGAATTGGTTATTTTTTATGACATAACAAACTTTTGCCTCCAGGAAGTACCAAACCAGAGGTCTAGTTCTTGTTTTGGAGACCTGTATGAATTCCACCCTCCAAAGCACTAACACCATACATCCCTCCTAGCCTCCTCACTTATTTTCTAGGGTGAGGAATCCTTGCCTAGAGACTCCTCAGACAGCCTTTTTCCAAAATTTCAAACATTCTTGTCACCCTTTTCTATCCTCCCACTGTCCACCTATCCCCTAATTTTCCAACAGATGACCAGAACCGTGCACAGCGCTGAAGACACGTACACATCCCAATTTATACACTGTCAGAACGACGCTCTCCTTCTCTTTTATTAACAACCCCTGATATTCCACTTCTTTTTTTGCCTGCCACCAAACTGATGTCTTTTAAGGGAACAATTACGACAACCTAGAAGAACACAAGCTCCCAAGTGGGAGACCTTAGGGTTCATCATTTTACACAACTGCTAACACGCGTTAGTTCACATCCTTTACGGAAGTGTCTCCAAAGTGAACTGTACTTGGCCACCAGCATTGAGACGCAACATAATTTGCTCTATGATTCTCATTCTATGATTCTATATCTGAAACCAAGTGCTCAAAGCTCAGCCTACCCAGAGCAAAGGCTGCTTTCACAGAGCTGCCTGTGTTTTCCAGAGGTCCTTTAAAGTGTCCTTACATATGCAGCTTTTCGCTACGTGGCTTCTTGTTGGGATCAAACTGCTCAACCACCAAGCAGCAGGTCTTCTGACTGAAATTCTCCTATGAAGCAATCATGGGCTGCCTCTTCCTTGTTGATTGTTCATTAAGTTCTAGCTACTTTTTAACTAAAATGTGATTACAAGCACCCAAGGCCAACTTGGTTTTTGCAAGACAGCTGCACAGGTAATAGAGATTTAAAATAATGTTTTGTTACAACATCAAGTGTACACCTGTTCCCCAAGAGTCCCCCTGGGGCATTTCAGATCAACGACTCCTTTCAATACATGTTAATCCAAAACAGCATTTTCTCCAAACACAACAAATGTTGTCACTCGGCACAGACCCTCTATTTCCCAGCTCTCTGGCACTACCTCTCCTATGTTTTACTTCTATCATGTACAATGCCCTTTAACAGAACAGGTGCTTTCAGCAGAGGCTGAACAACATGACCTCCAGAGGTCCACTCCAACCTCAATTACAGTATAATTCTCTAATTTTTAGATTGTCATTCATTTGGCCTATCTAAATTTAAGCCATATTTGAGCACTGTCAAACCAAGAAGCACAGCCTCCATCCACTGTTCTTCTTTGGGCTTCTGAGAGAAAAGAGTCTCCAACACTACTGGTGAAGTCCAACTTGTGTTGCACAGAGTAGCTGGGGGAAATACAGAAGCCACTTGCAGGAACCAGTTAAGTTATACAAGCTGTTTTCCCTCCCTCCTGCTGAGAAGTGTTGAGCTGGCACATGCATGACTCAACAGGTATTACCCACAGCTTTTATGCTACTTCTCTCTGTCTCTCTCCTTCAGCTTTTAAGCCACGTAGAATGCATGAACGTGTATCACAGGGTGGTGTCTCTGAATTTTGAACACGATAAATGTGTTTGCTTCTGACATTAATACGAAAATTATCTAGTTGAGTTGCTGCTGCGTATAGCATCGGCAGCTGGCACGTTAAAGCTTATTAGCTCCAATTACACCACATAATTCAGCCAAATTGAAGTTGATCTTCCATGTTACAGCTCAATCCTAACCCATGCGATGCTACTCAAACCTTACAGAACACTCTTGAACTCAACTGCAGAAAGAAAACATGCAGGTGGCAGCAGGGAGAAGCCGCCCAGGAAGCACGTGCACCCCCTGCCCAAGCATGCAGGGATGGGATCAGGAAGATGAACGTTCAGACAGAGCTAGAACTGGTCAGAAATGTGAAAGGCAACAAGGGCTTCACAGGCAGAGCACCAATGAAAGGAAAAGCAAAGACAGGATGAGCTCACTGCTGAACAGGGATGGCGATGAAGTGACAAAGGGCACAGAAAAACATGAGGTACCATTGCCTTCTTTGCCTTAGTCTTCACTGGCTAGATCTCCTCCCAGGTGTCCCACACTCCTGAGGCTAGACTCTGGGGGAAAGAAACACTACTGATGTCAGAGGAAGATCAAGTTAGGGATAAGCTGCACATATAAGCAGGGCAGTATAGACATCTGAGATTTACAAGAGCTGACTGATGCCACCCATCTTCAGAAGGTACTTGGTAAGTGGAGTAGCTCCTCTGCGAATGGAGAAAACCAAATGTCACACAACTCAACCTCAGTCTGGGGGAAAATCATGTGGTGGCTCCTCCTGAAAGCAATTTCCAAGTACATGAAGGTGACTGCAAAAGGCCAGCATAGATTTAGTGTGGACTACCTGACCAGTTTAATTGCTTTTTGTGATGAGATGACTGGCTCTGTGGACCACGTGAGAGCAGCGGACATTGTTTACCTTGACTATGTAGCTTTCTATGTTACCTATCACAGCATCCTTGAAGCTACAAAAGGGAAATATGACGTGTCTGGATGAACGAATTACAATGCCAGTGAAAAACGGGATGGATCACTGGGCCCAAAGAACGGCAACCAACTATTCAGAGTCTAACTGGTAGCCAGTTGTAAGTGGTATCCCTCCATGACCAAGTATGTTTTAACATCTTCATTAGTGACAAAACAGGTTTTCAGCAAATTTTCAGTCAATATCAAGTTCAGAGGAACAGTTGCTATGCTGAAGGGGAGGACTGACATTCAGAGGCATCTTAACAAGCTGCGAGAACAATCTGATAAACTTCATGAAGTTCAAAGTCAAACGCAAAATTTCACATCTGGGACAGAGTAAGGCCATGCAGTAACTGCCATCCAACATCCACAAGGCTACGTGCCAGCTCTCCAAACAAGACCCAAGGTCCTGGTGGAAGGACAACAGCAAATGGAACGTTAAGTCACCAGCAATTACGAATGCTGGTGGGCTGCGCTAGCAAGAGCTGAGTGAAGTGACTTGGGTGAAGCACATCGCACTTTCGTACAAGTGCTGCCTGAAAACAGATACACAAGATTGCAGCTCCTACCAGCCCGGCTGGCGTTATCAGTTTTGCAATGATCACCAATGGCCACAGACGCAAATGCAGTTGCATACTTTTACTGACCCCTAAACATTGCGCCACATAGCATTGGAATTTTGCCACGATTACCACTTAACCAGGCTGTCACCTTATAGCCCTTGCTTCCTTTGAAGATACCTATTGAAGTGACTGCTTTTTTAAAGCATCAGAAAATAAGTTGTGTGTTTCTGAGGCCCCTTGACAGATTTTCATAGTAGCCCACTGCAACTTTTAGATTTCTAGCAACATTTAGAGGCTCATCCAAGACAAACATTTCATTATTCACCAGCATTCATTCCAAGGCAACTCTGCACATTCTGTCAATATTACTAGGAATGAACTGTCAGTGTCATAATACACTCAGTATAAAGTATTACATGCTCAGCTACAGGATATAGATAGTCTGGAAAAGACAATTTTAATCATGTTTTTATCAACATGAATTAACTGTCTATCCCACTCTGTGTGAAGACAGAAAACAGGAGAGAAAAAGGAAAACAGGAGGAATGAGGCCAGACTACTGACTCAGCAGGCATATGAAAGGTAAATGGAATAAACACTCCTCTTCGCATTTGTTCCCCCTGATCTAGAGGAGATCCTCATTCTTGCATTTGCTCAGGACAACTCTTTCTGAACATTTCTATTCATTCCCAAAGAGGAAAGTCAGTTGTCAGTCTGTCTGTAACATGCACAAACCTGAAGGAAGAAGACTTCTTGACAGCATGTGGTTACATGGTTTGCTTCCCAACAGGATGACACCTTTCAGTCTGTTTGCTCCACTCCCTACGGTATTAATTCCTTTTCTTAATCTAGCACCTTACAAGACCACTTGCAACTGATAATGATTTTTAGGTAACACTGGCTTATGAAGAAACTCACAATGTGAATCTATACAAATGTGTCTCACTCAAAAAGAAAAAGAAAATGCCAGCTTCAAACATACAGTGAGGCTATGTATAAAGTTTACTTTCATGACAAAATTTATTCCTGAGATACGTGGGTTAGGGGAACTACTTGCATGAAATAGTAAGTTGTACTTACGAAGGCATTTCTTTTTCACTCTTTCCAGCTCATCTTCTCTTCTTGCCGAGATGGCGAGCAGGGCTCCTATCTTTGAGAGCTGGTAAGTCAATTCTTCTCCAATTCCACTTGAGGCTCCTGTCACCCAGACAACCTTGCCACGCAGTTCATCTTCTACGAAAAGAATCAAGACAGTCGTTCACACATTGCTGATGCTAGGATAAGCATTTAAGTTGATGCTAGGATAAGCATTTAAGTCGCTGCTTGGGTATAGCCTGATACTGAAATATGCTCACATTTTTTGGCTATTACAAAAACCTGACTTCTTCATTTTTTTTGGTCACGTGCAGTTGTGAAATCGCTCATAGCTGTTCTGTTGCCATTTGAACTTTGCTCCAAGGCTAATCTGAGTAAACACTGATTATCTACCTGATGGAAGAAGTCTGATTGCATTTCTGCCAGCCATACACACATAGTGTTTCCACTAACCTCATCAAAAAGAGCTTCCGAGGAAAAAGGAGAAGCAAATTCTTGGAAACTACAGGAAACAGTTACTATATTACAGATCAAAATGCAAGCCTAAGCAAACCCTGACCAATAATGTTCTACCTCAAAATTGTTACTAATCATTTCAGCCAGCAGTGTGCCCAGGTGGCCAAGAAGGCCAACGGCATCCTGGCCTGGATCAGGAATGGTATCATCAGCAGGAACAGGGAGGAGATTGTGCCCCTGTACTTGGCTTTGGTGAGGCCTCACCTCGAGTATTGCATTGAGTTTTGGGCCCCTCACTACAAGAGGGACACTGAGGTTCTGGGGAGGGTACAGAGGCAGCTGCCAAGCTGGTAAAGGATTTGGAGCATGTGTTGTACAAGGAACGGTTGAGGGATCTGGGGCTGTTTAGCCTGGAGAGGAGGAGACTGAGGGGAGACCTCACCGGTCTCTACAACTACTCAAAAGGAGGTTGTAGCGACGTGGGGGTTGGTCTGTTCTCCCCAGTGGCAAGTGATGGGACAAGGGGAAATGGCCTTATGTTGCGCCAGGGGAGGTTCAGGTTGGATATTAGGAAGAATTTCTTTACTGAGAGGGTTGCCAGGCATTGGAACAGGCTGCCCAGGGAGGTGGCTGAGTCACCATCCCTGGGGGTGTTTAAGAGAAGGGTCGATGTTGTTGCGTTGAAGGACATGGTTTAGTGGTGTCGGTAGGGCTCGGAAAAGGTTGTACTCCATGATCTTGAAGGTCTCTTCTGGGAAGAACTGTTCTGTGATTCTATGACAGATGGAAATTCTCTAAACAAAGACAGCTAATCATAACACACCAAACAGGTGTTTGCCCAATCTGATTTGTATCTGATGCAGGTTAATTCTTGCACTGGCAGGACTACAGCACACAGAGTTCCCAAGGTGTCAGTTCACGTGTGAATTTCCTGTGCACTCACAGCTCCCGCCCAGGCACACTTTTTTAACCTGCTGTAAAAACAACAGCATCTTACTCCTTTTCCTCCTCTGCTTACATGCCTGTTTCCCCCTTGTTTGCAAACTCTCCCTTTCCATGGTGCACCTGGGTACTGCAAAAAGGCTCACCTTCCAAAAAACCTTATAATACATATTCAAAATCATCAAATACAACCGATGAATGAAAATCGCCCATTTCATTCTAGAATATGATTTAGGGATGAGTGATCACTAAGATCAGAGCAATTTCCAGAACGTGTCACTGCCTGACACTTGCACATGTTCTTCAAGATTAGTCTTAGTGAATATCAGTCTTAATGAAAGTCTGATTCAATATGCCAGAGCGCTGCCGACAGGAGTCCCTCCTTCTGCTTCTCGAGTTTGTACAGAAGAGTGTTCCAAAAATATGTAGCCACCAAGAGAGATTTCACAGTATAATTCAAATAGCAGAAACAAATGACTTAAGGCCAGTTCCATTCCAAAAAAAGGCCAGAATAGCATTTTTCAACTCAATGAAAATTACCCACTCATTTGATTTAGTGAAAGTACTTTGTTTTCACTGCAGCCAGGAGCTGGGCCTGCTTTTACTTCCTGCTTACTTCATTAATCAGTTCCTGGTTGTCTCTCCACCACACTGCGTTTCAAATTCCTGCTTTCAGAGTCTTAAAGACACAAATCCCGTGAGGAGATCAACAACAAAACCTTCTACCCTTCTGACAAGAGCAGGGAGCACTCAAGACTGACTGTCAGAGCTCGGCTTGAGTTTGTGTGACTGGCAGTGAATATTATTATTCTTTTTCTGAGCTGACTGTATTTTAGCCAAAAATTCCCTGCTAAGACCAGTGTCTGGTGGCTTTAGGTGGTTTGGTTGTTTTTTTTTTTAATAAATAGTATCGATAGCAACAATGTTCACTTTCCAAACCAGAGAGGTATTCTAAGGGAATGAACTTGAGAGGTGGAAAGTTGCAGGAATAACCACTGTATTAATAATTATAACAAATGGCTGCTGTCTGTAAAGCTTATTCACACTCTTTGCCTATAGTTTTATTCCAATGTTGCCAATTCATTGAATTAACCACAAGCCACATGGGGTTCATCTCTCCTATTGATTTTTTTTTTTGGCAGAAAACCCGTGTAGACAAACACTACATGAACAAAACCACACATGGACGTACTTTCAACCCTGCTTACCACACTCGTCTTCTCTTGCTACTGAAAACAAATCCGCTTCCTCCTACCACCCAGTTTCCCTGTTCCCAACCTGTCTTGTGCCGCTTCACTGCAGTTATTCAGGATCTTGTTCTGTGGACAGAATAATTAACTGAGATAAGGAAACTTTTGCACTGATTCCCCAGTGCTGACAGCTACCAAGCACTGAGCTACTGGGAGTTAACATAATGGAAAACCTAGCTCAAATGCCATTGTAGAATATGTATGAAACCACCGGCTTGTTCTAGAGTAAATGTCCTGTTGTTACCGGAAATAAATTTAAAAATTAAGAATGAGAAATTAAAACTATAAAAGCAGATTGTGCTATGACAAACCACTAACTACTGTGTTACAAGGCATAACAAAAGAGATGCTGAACAGAGTAGTACTGCAAATATTCCAAGAAGAGCTTTTGTAGCTCTATTTAGGTGTTTTCTCCAACATTCTGTAGCTCCTAGGTGCCATGTCGTTTCATTAATAGAAAAAAAATTGAGGTGGGGAGGTTTAAAACAGAACATCCTCCCCACAGCCCTAAAGAATCATAGCATTATGGCCAGCCTTAAGAGCAGGCTTTCAGATACGTAGGGTTTTCTATGTAAAGGGATCTTCTTCAGCTCGATAATATCACACTGCCCGCGAAGAGCACACAGTTTACAGTGACTGCTGCTCAGCTCATGAAACACAACACATAAGGGAAGTCATCCAGCATCCAGTAACCTTTGTCTCCAGACCACACAAATAGTTAGAAGATGGGAAGCGATCCAGCACCTGCCAGTCACAAAATCCAGAAGTGAATTCTCCCTGCAGATTTGAATCATTGAAATGGAACCACTCCTACCTATATTAAGGCCTTTCTTCATAATTATAGTTTACAGCATAAGAGAAAGAAAGTTATGAGATCAGTCTGCTTTCTCGTATTTTTATCTCCAAAAACTTGAGCATCCATAATAATGTTGCAGAAGTGATAACACAATATAATAAATGCAAGAGTGACAGCTCTAATAACAGTTTTAAATAAAAATTGAAGGGTTTTCCATGAGATGCACACGTTACTTATGTGCAATATGGGGAAGAGGAAAAGGGAGAACATATTTGAAGAAACATCTTTTCTAGTGTTTGTCCCTGTTGCTTTCCCACCTGAACAGCCAGGATCAGCACTGTGGCAGCACCATCCCACACGTATGGGGCTGAACTATCAGCAAAATGCCACTTACATGCTATTGTTTCAGCTACCTATTTTAGTTAATTACAAGCACTGGTGCTGGGAGGGGAGTAAAACACAGCTCATCTCTTTGCAGAGCAAAGGAGTTTAAGTTGATAAAATTCTGCTTGGTTCTTCCTACATTACATACTGAAACAATTACGTCTGAAAATGACTATATCCCTCTTTATATGGGAACTCTTAGAGACTAGTTAAAAAGGTTTCCAGGCTTCCAATAAGTCTGCAGGCTACATTCAAATTACACTATGTCTACCCGAGCGCTCCTACACCTTGATGTGTATCGCACAGAGATCCCTCAGCACTTCAGTTCTGTTTGTACTAGTCAAGATTCACCTTGTCTCTGTCCAGAGTCCTTTCGTGATCTTTGCAAAGTCCACACACAAAGCCTTTTTGTACTCTTCCTGTAGTAAGAGAACTACCTGATGGAGTTCCTACAAAACTTTGGGCTGCGTATCCAAAGAGTTACAGAAGATTGCTCACACGTATCTGAATTCAGTATTTCTAAGATTTTTATTACTTGTGCGTGCTTTTCCATCCTCTTCTCCATTATATGGACTAGCACTTCTGCAGTAAGCTTCTAATGAAAGCAGAAGACACAGATGTCTCAGCAAGGTTTGTCCTACTCTTCTCTCCAGCCCTTGCTAAGGTCAATCTTCACCCGTGCCACTACCGCCTACCAAATCATGGTCTCAAGCCCTTACACCATCATTCCCCAGTGCGACACATTCCCAATCCACCTTCATTCGAGACAGTCCCATCTCCCTACCTCAACGCAACACCCATTTTCATTTCCCACACGGAACAGGTTTATGGTGTCCTTTGTCCCACCTTCATTCAGATCAGCTTCCTTCCCAAACTGGTCAGATGCAAGCAGAGCTCCCCGCTTCCACCTCAACCACCCAGCGCAGCTCACAGCAGCCCCAAAATCCGCCCAGATCGCCACTGCTGGCTAAGCCAGGGGGGATAATCAGAAATGTGTGGATTTTCTGGTCAGAAGTCTCTATTAAGCCAATAAAACCTATGATTTTAAAGATCTTTGTCCCGAAGTAGGCAGAATTACAGTCAGATTAGAATGATAAACATCAGTAAGAACTGAAAAATCCTGCATTTTACTGAACTTTTGTAGCCACAGCTGCCAAAAGCAGCACCTCACAGTGCGGCTCCTTCGTGCCTTTCAGGGCACAAGTCTCACAAGAGGAAACCTGTTTGACTCCCATATTAACACTCGAGCTCACTTCATCGCCAACTCTCGCCGCACTCCTGCAGAACCAGGGCCCACTGGAAGATGTCCCAACGAGCTCAAACAGAAGCTGAACAGGCTACGGGACAGCCCGGCCGGGCCGCAAGCCTCAAACTCACCCTTTTCTCTCCCGCTTTTCCACTGACCCCGGCCCGAGCCCTTGCACTCCCCAGGCAGCCCTGGCTACACCACAACCGACGCCAGAACCAGGCGCCTGCCCACAAAAACACCATTTTTGGGGCAGAACAAGCCAGGGGATCCGCTCGGTGGCTTTCGGGGAGGTGGTCTGGCAACACGCCACACCTCGCTGGGTAAGGGCAGGGGGGTATTTTTATGGCCGAGGGTTGGTTCTACCGAGCTGAGGTGACCCTCGACCCCCTTGAGGTGACCCCGGGGGACCCCTTTTCCCCTCACGGAGCGCCCCGAACCGCACCCCCGGCGACGCCGCTCGGCTCCCCGCCACCCCTCCCCGCTCCCGGCGGCTGGGCGGCTGCTGGCGGGCGGCTTTACCTGGCTTCTTCCCCCGCCACTCAGCCCACAGCAGCGAGAGATCGCCGTCGGCCCGCAGCCAGCGCAGCAGCTGCGACAGCAGGACCAGGAGCCCGCCGGCCGCCAGCGCCAGGCACAGCGCGCAGCCCCACGCCATGGCTGACGGAGCAGCCGCCGCCGCCCACCGCTCCGCTTTATCAGGGCCGCGACGCGGCGGGAGCCGCCCCCGCTCGCCTGAAGCCAGCGCCTGCCCCACGGCAGCGCAGCGCCGGCCTCCTCCCCGCCTCCCCTTCCACCGCCCTCCCACGGCGGGCACCTCCGCTCCCCGCCTCTGCCGGCCGCGGCCGGTGCCGGGGTCCCCGGCCGGTGTGTAACGCGGCCCCGGGGCAGGCAGAGTCAAGGCCGCGGCGATAAGCGCCGGGTTTGTAGGGGAGAGGCCACGCATGTGACAGGGGGTGAAGGTCGGTTTCTGGGAGCCTCTTCTTTTTTTATTTCACCTCCTCGGCGGGGCCCCGAGGGGAGAGAAGGGCTGCGCGTCCTTTATCCCGCTCGTAAACAGCGGCTGCCCGCTGTACATGGCGGAGTGCAGGGAAAGCGGCCAGGGCTGTTTGGTCTTCGGTGTTTAGAGATCAAAAACCGGTGTTGAGAGATGAAAAAACAGTGCCTGTCGCCTCACAGCTGTCCCGTGGGGAGGGCAGCGATCCCTTTCCCTCCCTGGCCCCCCGGCACTGCTGCCCTTGTGCAGGGGGCAGCAGCAGCTTCGAGGCCTTCCCACCCCGGTGTGTGCAGTGATGCCACCCCGGCCGCGCGTCCCGCTGCGCCGCCTGCCAAGGCGAACACAGTTCTTGCATACGACTGCTCCGGTCAACGTTTCAGGTCTTGGGTTTAAACCCCAGTCTTCAAAATCAGTGGTGCTGGATACCCGCAAGTATCAAAAACCCAGGGACTGCGGCATTTCTGGACATTACCTCACTCTCGTCCACAGCTCCTCACCACAGGTTTGCGAGTGCTTATGTGCAGTGGTGAAAAACTTTCTTACTACCTTAACATTTCGAAGTGTTTCACAGCAGCAGGTACAGATACAGAATGGGAACCTGTAACAATTCCCACCCCCTTGCCAGACAAGAAGTGCATGGAGAACTGTTCCCAAAACCTTGCAGGCTAAGCCCCATGATCTGTCAGAAGACTTAGCGCAGGATGGATGTGTGTGCCACACACAGCTGCCTGGTCTGTCTCAGCTCCACTGATGAGCGAAGGATTCATGAATCAACTCCTAAAATGCCACAAAATTGTTACAGCTTCCTGAAGCAAAACACGGCCATGGTCTATCCTTAAACCTTTAGGTTCTGAATGATTTTTCAGCAAATCGGTCAGGACCTAATTCATACGACAAGGGAAAAGTGACAGAAAAATAAGAATACTCCGCCAAAATATTTTGTTTCTCCAAATAGCACCAATCCTCAACTGCACCTAATCCAATTGTTTATTAAATGGTTGTTGTGTTTCAGAACAGGAACAGGCCTTTGGAGGTTGTGAAGGAAGGCTATCGCAGGAACTATGAGTATTCACAGTTAGATGTCATCGTTACAGATATTCTTGGTATCTCCCAATTTTCTCCTGCTTTACTGAGTTGAGACCTATTTTGTGTTAGTGCAATGTGTACCACATGAAAAATAAATAAATAGCACGTAATTTAAAGTATTTTCTTTACTTTTCAGTGGAAAATTAGGACATGACGAACAGATTTTCATGTTGCAAAATTCAGTTGTCCATCCCTGATGGGTCCTTTACAAGCCCTGTTAAAAAAATTCTCTGGGTCTTATTTCCTCCTTTGTGTTAAGCACACATGGTATACACACACGATGGTGGAGCTTTGCACCACAGCACACCAGAACAGGCAGCATGAAGTTGGAAGAGGATACAGGGATTTCCCCAGCTGCTCCCAGAGAGACACGTATTCAGCTCGGGCTGAGCCCAGAACTGACGCGTATGAGAAGCTCATGAGGTTCCAGCATCCTGTAAGTGGTGAGAATTCACCCTACGACTCTGTGCTTCAACCCTTCTTTTACAACAAAACTGAATACAACATTTCTCCTGTTAAAAAGGAAGGTCAGTTCCAGAGTACTTGTGCCTTTGCACACCTGCACCGTCGCCATCAGTGGGGATTTTGCGGCCCATCCCCAAGATTGCAAAGACAGGCATGAAGCGCCCACTCAGTGCACGAGGGCATGCTCAGTGTCACACCGAGCGTGGGAAGGACGTCACTGGAAAGAGGTACGAAGTCTGTTACGAGACAATGTCCATTCTCGCTGTTTTCCAACTTGTCAACATGCTCATCTCATTAGTATTACCTTAATGATAATATACTTATGGAATGATCTGAATTATACACACCCGAGGCTATTAAAAAGATTTATTTTCAGACCCTCAACAGCTAAAAGGCAGTAAAGCTACCTCGGGCTGCAGCTTTTACATATGGCTGCTGTAAACCACCTGAATCGTGCCAGACTGTGAGACTTCTTTTTGACCCCAAAGTAGCTGGCAAAAAGGTTGACAGGAGTCCAGGGCTGTCACTTTCTTGATGGCCAGGAGCGCCCTGATTTTCCTTGCTGGAAGTACAACTTGGAGTGTTGACAGTAACATACACTGTTTCTTCAGAGCCAGCAACTCCTTAAAGAAGAGCTGTTTGACAAAGCAAAATGAAAAGCCTCTTAAAAAATCCTAATAATATTTCTCATTCTAATGCCCGAAGTTAGTTTCCACACAAGGAGCTACTTTTCCCTTTCTGGAGAGGCCATCACTGCTACCATTTTTTTAAAAGCCAACCAAATCCAAGCTGAACATCAACAGGAGGAGTAACCGTTCCATTGCACTTTGTCCTGCGATTGATGCAGGCAGTGCTTTGGAGTTCAGTAAACACATTCTGCTATCTATACAAAGTACTTAACTACGGTTGTGAAGTGCGAGAGCCACTGTAAAGCTGAAGTACAAGGCTCTGAAAAAAACAACATGAGACAGTTACCAATGTGGGAGGGCACCGTGTTGCTCCACATGCTGATGTGAACCTCCCTGAGGTTTCCTGCGTTGACTCTGTGGCAGCAGGTAACAGGTCAATTAAACTCGGCACATAACACGATAATGTGCCTTATTCTTACGAGTTACACAAATTATATTGACACACTTCATGTAAATAAAAGCAAGATAAGCTGCCTTCTGTCTCCAAAGCAATAAGGCAGAAACAAATGTTGATTAGATTATTGTTTCCAGATATTTAAATTTTTTCTCCAGTAGTGCAGTATTGAGAAAACCGTGTGCAAAAGCACAATGGCACTGGGGGAGGAACAGAGTGAGAGTTTTCCTGCGAAGAAAGACTTGGGGATACCGGTAGATGAAAAGCTGCACGTGAGCCGGCAATGTGTGCTTGCAGCCCGCATTCTCCCCCTCTGCTCTGGTGAGACCCCACCTGAAGTACCACATCCAGCACAAAAAAGACATGGACCTCTTGGAGCAGTTCAGAGGAGGGCCATGAAAATAGTCACAGGGCTGGAGCACCTCTCCCATGGGGACAGGCTGAGAGAGTTCAGGTTGTTCAGCCTGGAGAAGAGGAGGCTTCATGGAGACCTTACAGTGGCCTTCCAGTACTTAAACGGAGGCTTACAACAAACACAGACAGGCTTTTTACCAGGGCCTGTAGTGAGAGGACAAGAGGCAATGGTTTTACATTGAAAGAGGATAAATTTAAATTGGATAAAAGGAAGAAACTTTTTACAATGAGGGCAGTGAGGCACTGGAACAGGTTGCCCAAAGCAGTCGTGGATGCCGCCTCCCTGGAAGTGGTCAAGGCCAGGTGGAACAGGGCTTTGAGCCCCATGGTCTAGTGGGAGGTGTCCTTGCTCATGGCAGGGGGTTGGAGCAAGATGATCTTTAAGGTCACTTCCAACCCAAACCATTCTGTGATTCTATGATACTACAGAATGAGTGCATTTTCACAGATTTATGGGTGAAGTGGTTCATCTTTGGGTGTTCACAAGGGGGCCTTGGATGACTTGATGGCAGCCCTGGTAATAACTGTGACAGCGTGGGTGTGAGTATTTTCCACAGTACTATCATGCAATTTCTTTGAGCCATTTTAAACAAAGCTCCAGTGCAATTATCTGAGATTACTTCAGTGTCCGTGTAAAACATAGATTTGAAAAATGCTTTTACTTCGTTAAATTATTTATGCATGTACAATAACATTAAAATGAATAGCAATTAGAGCAGCACTCTATTCCCTTTTCCTGCATTTCCTCTTCCACTGTGAGCAAAACAGAACGGCTTCTGAGGAGAAAAGCTCTTTGCTTTGTTTAGGAAAACAACATTTTTAGGAGAATTCGTCATAAAAAATGTGCAAGTTAAGTAAGGCCAGTTCTGACTCCATGCTACCTGCTTCAGAATGTTACCTACGTTATATGGTTTAGTGTTAGAAAAGCTGTAAGAGAAGAAACAAATACACATTCTGGCAAAGACAGTCCCACATAAATGTCATGAGGTGCCAAAAATAATTCTTACAAAAATCTGTTTGATCAGACAGTGATTAGAGAGTTATTTATTTGCAGTTGCTGCTTTCGGCAACAGATACATAAATTCTTTCTATAGTTCTTATTTTATATCTGATTTAACCACAAATTATTATTTAAGAAAACGTTGTCTCTTCTGTAATAACATTTACTGAAAACTTAAAAATTTATCCTAGGTAAAACACATCCATTCAAGCCTTTTAAATCATTTTGATGCAACACTGATTTGAGGTACAATTCTGCTGTCACTGTGACTGAAATTTTTCCTATTGCTAACGAAGAGCACAAGCTGTTTCCTTTCTGCATCAGAATTATCTTTCTGAGTTAGAGTGTCTGAGTTTTTGTGCACTTAAGCCTCTGCATTCCTAGCTACCCCAATCTCCTCTCATTTCAGCTTTTAGCATGTTGTTCCATCTTCATGCTTCTTCACATATAGCTCTTCCTGCCTGCCTCCTTACTCAGGCCACTTAAAGAGACTTGAAGGAAATAACTTCCATTTTTATTTCCTTCAGATCTCTTCTTAATTTTACTTCTGCCTTGCATCCATTTCATTTCACTCTGTTAAGGCTTTGTGTGTGAGCTCCCATCCATTTAAAACTTGGGAGTCTAGTTCTAACTGGGGCAAGCTGAACTACTGTGTCTTCTACCCAGTTTTAAAACAGTGAATTATATTTCTGGTGCTACCTTCCTGGCCCCTGCATTAGTTGAGTGCAACCTGTTTCCACGCAACAGAAGGTAAACCAGAGAAATTGCTGTTTTGCTGAGTAAGCATCTAAACATCTATGCCAATAAGTCAAACAAGGCCAAGGCATGGAGTTGTACACCGGCACCGGATCATCCACGCTTTTAAACTGTTATCATGGTTCATGGTATGGTTTTAACACACACTCTCTGAAGGAACATGGGATGTATCTGAAGGGCATCAGCTACAGACACAAGCCAAGTGAGGCCAGTTGATCTCAGAACTAGGAAGTCCACAGATTGTTTTACTTATTAGCAAAGACATGGCAAAGATGGTTACTCAAGTCTTTGCAACTGTTCAGTTAGGCAAACCCTAAGTTAAAGTGGTGTAACTGTGACTAAATAATTTTTTCCTCTTCTCCCCTCCCTACATCTCACAGTTTCCTCCCTCCAAAAAAAAAAAAATTCATAGAAAAACATTTGATAACAACAGAGCATCACAGAAAAATAAAAAAATTAGCAACATAAAAATATACAATGGCAAGACAATACTTATTCAGACAGCTAGGAGAAATTTAGGAAGCATTCTTCAGACACAGACGGAGATGACTCCCGGTTGTTGGTCAGCGACTTTTTGTAGCATTCCCCGGGAAGGATTTCCTCACTGTAAGAAGCGAGAGCCGTTTTCTACCCTCTACCCACTTGTGTTCAAAGCTGTGAAACTCTGCAATGATCTCAGTTGCCTGCAGCTATGCTTGGCCCTGCCCTTCTTCCAAATTTCAGATCCATGACTTTTCAATTAGATTATGAACTACTTAGCTTCTCTTTTTGTTTGCAAAGTGCTCACCATTTTACTGACACCTGCATTAATTGCATCTGTTTAAAAGGAGGAGGTTACTTTCTGAAGGACAACAGTTGTCTCCAGACAAAGAGCTCCTGCACATCAAGTCTCCTCCACTGACCTAACTGGATATTTGAATGTGACATAAGTGTTCCAGATGTGTCCTTCACATAATGCTGATTTTTATTCAGTGCTGCCTGCCTGACCTCTGCTCATTCCTCTAGACCACACTACTTTAACTTCTCTTCCTGCTTATTGAAATTAAAAACGCTTTTACTCAGAGAAATAATTAAAAGAGAAATCCAGAAAACCTCCAACTTCTTCTGCAGGAGATAGGCCATTTATATGAAGATAAGATTTGTTTAGTATGATGGCACAGTGATGGAACTCAGGCTCCCTGAGTCATATTATCCATTTCCTTTTCATAACATACTTTCTTTAGTTTACACTAAGGAGTGTGACTAAATCACCTGCGTTTATATAAATAACAGAAATACAGAACACATTCAGGTGAATTGAATGAAACTCCACGTGATGATAATGCCATTGTTTGTGTGACATTACTTCTATGTAATTCTTCAGGACTATTCAAATTAAATATTAGAAGTCAAAATACAAATGCGTGAAGGACTTCTCCTCAGAGGAATACATATGAACAGATCTGAACCATGTCACATGAATATATCACATCTGGATAAGTGAAGGGAAGCAAGTATTTCATGTTTTTCTTTGGGAAAAAAAAAAAAGCTTTATTGATATAGAACAAACCTCTTTAGATGCTGAACAAGAGGTGGGCATTATCATATGATATTAACATTCTGATTCATAGATCCCTGTTCTGCATCTGTCATCCTGAGCTGGGTTTTAGGGTCACCAAAGTCAATGGAAAGATTTGCACCCCCTTCCATATCTGGAATTTTTCAAAAACACCTATAGATACCTAAAACAGTATTTATTCAATTTAAATCTGTTGTGATGAATCTAGAAAGGTTTCTTTCTGCGTAGGCCCTCTCACTGCACTCATCTGGAATGACTACTCATACAGGGAACTAAAGAAGACTTTCTCTCTTGCAACATTTAACATTAAGTGAGGGGCAGGAGGAGTTAAAGGTGGTGGTGTTCAGAAGGCTGATTCTGCAGAACTTTGTTTCCCCGAGCACCTGCTACAGTCAGCAGAAACAAACTCCATGATGAGGGTGGCCAGGGAACGTAAATTAGGAACCTGCTCTGAAAGATTTTCTCTTCCTCCATCTCCTTCCGCAGAGGTAGCTTACGGAGTAGCTCGTGGAGGGAATGTCTCTCAAAACCCATATAAAGATACTTCAGGGAACTAGCAGCTGTTACCCAACAACAGAATCAGATAACCAAAATTCCTTTCCTAATCACCAAAAGATTTTTTTTCCTTTATTAGTACTGCTTTTTTGACAGCTTCTGAATAGTTCAGTTTTCCTAAGTTAGTCTCCCTTTATTTTCATTAATATAATCCTCTTTGGTTTTAACAGAAAACTAAATTAAAGTTTATTTCTTTTTTTACACTCACGTTGTTAACAATTTCAGCACAAATCTGGGACAGGGTTTGCTCTCTAGCTCAGGCACCCTCTGCTGGTCTTGCCAAAGCAGAACACAAATAACACCGAATTTTCATTACCAACCAACATTTTTAAGAGAAAAATCCAGGTTTCTATTTCTAAACCTTTTACTACCAGAATATAAATTATGAGGAAGGACAGCTTTTGGGCTGTAAACTGAGCATGGGGGGAGTTTTCTAATGAATTCGAGAAAATAATTCCATAATCAAGCATGTGAACCTGTGGAATTTCTCAGGCAAAAAGTCCAGAAGTGAACACAGCCTAAAAAGCTGATCACAGCCTGACCTGGCTCTTAGCAGAACCCTGTGACTGGCATTTTAATGAAGATATTATGTAAGGAGCTCTAGAAGCATACGCTGCTGGGGATGGATTTTTTTCTGCATATCTCAATTAACAGAAGTCAGAGGCAGCAGCCCTCCTTAGACAGCACATATCTGAAGGAGGTAGAGAGGTAAGGGGATACCGTGGCTAAATACTAGCTTCCATTCCAGCAACACAATCAAACAGAAAGCTTATCTAATTATTCATCTGGGAAAATCCCTGGGTGTCAGAGAAGTAAATTAGGGCACACTGCTTTCTTAATCAGCTGATGGATAGGTCATGCTGGTGTTGGGAAGAGGGTAAGTTCAGTGCACCTGGTACTCCAACAGCCCCTCTCTGCTAACCAAGACCAAGAAAAGGGAGCTCTAAGACTGCTCTAACTTCTACCGATACCTAAACCAGTCTCCTGCACTGCCCAGGATCAGACAGATGTGGGTCTGTCAGCAAGGTGGCCCTGCCCCTCTTCCAAAGTGTACCGGGTGGCACGCTGCACAAAGTTTTGATTAAAATCTACATGAACACAAATCCAAGATGTTTATGTGATTTGATGAACATTTCACCTATTCCACCATCTGAAGCTAACTTTTGCTTGACATTACGCTTCAGTGCAAGCAGCTGGGTGCTCTGTTGAGGATCCGACAGCTTTCTGTGTATGGTAACACAGGTGTCAACCCAGAGAGGTTCAGGAGAACGGCAAAAGACAGTAACATTTTATTTTGTACAGCTGAGTTTTTTAATGATCATTAATTTTTAATTTACATGTCACAGCAGGCGGCAAGATACTAGCCACAAGTATTTAAATCAAAGATATGTAAGAAGCCTCCTGTTACCTTTCCCAGGGTAAATACACTTTTCAACATACTGGAGAAAGTGCAGTGGAGGGCCACCAAGATGAAGAAAGAGTTAGAGAACTGTCCTTTTTCAGCTGTAAGAAAAGGATAAGGAGAGATGTTACCGGTGCCTTCAACTGCAGACTCTTTTCAGAGTAGCAATAAGAGACAAGGGATACAAATTGCAACACACCAAATTCTGCCCTGGTGAGACCCCTCTGGAATATTGTGTCCAGTTCTGGGCCCCTCAGTTCAAGAAAGACAGGGAACTGCTGGAGAGAGTCCAGCACAGAGCAACTAGGATGATTAAGGGAGTGGAGCATCTCCCTTATGAGAAAAGGCTGAAGGAGCTGGGGCTCTTTAGTTTGGAGAAGAGGAGGCTGAGGGGTGACCTCATTAATGTTTACAAATATATCAAGGGTGAGTGTCAGGAGGATGGAGCCAGGCTCTTCTCGGTGACAACCAATGATAGGACAAGGGGTAATGGGCTGAAACTGGAACATAAGAGGTTCCGCTTAAACTCGAGAAGAAACTTCTTCTCAGTGAGGGTGACGGAGCCCTGGAACGGGCTGCCCAGAGAGGCTGTGGAGTCTCCTTCTCTGGAGACATTCAAGACCTACCTGGACACGTTCCTGTGTGGCATAGTCTAGGCATTCCTGCTCTGGCAGGGGGATTGGACTTGATGATCTTGCGAGGTCCCTTCCAATCCCTATCATTCTATGATTCTATGATTCTATGACAGGAAACACAAAAACAGGTGCCCTGAGAGGTGGAATTTCCATTCTGAAAGATATTCAAAATTCAGCTGGACAACAAGTTAAGGAATTCCATCTCACTGGGCCTGCTTTGAGCCAGGCACTGAACTAGATGACATCCAGAAGTCCCTTCCAACCAAAATTATTCTATGATTTTATGATAAATGACTGCTGTATCATTAATCCATCTTAAGCTGATGAAAGTAATTTTGACAGTACTAATGCTTCCCCAAGCAAATAAGAAATTTAAACCCAATCCAGACTCACTGAAGTCAGTGGGAATCTTGAGTTTAACTTGAAAGGCACTGGATCAACTTCAACACTTTTAGGATTCATGTTCAGAAAAGATCCTTCACCTTTGCAGACAGCACCAAAAATTGTATCAGGATGGTGGTTTTCACTGTGAGTTTCTCAGTAGGTTGTGCGATGAGAACGAAGCATTCCACAACCACTCTGAGTATTCACAAATCCTACCTAGAGAGTTAACAGCAGAATGAAGTGTTTTCTCAGTGCTCTGAGAAGAAGTCTATCACTTTGCTTCTCAGTTTGCACATGCAGGAAAATTCCTATTTGCTAACTGCTATTGGTAATGAACCTCTCATCTAACTGGAGTTCAGCTCAGGTCAACTGCTACTTTCATGTTGAGACACTGTCTATATTAATTGAAATTTATGTCATACAATGGCAATCTTGTGACCTCTGTAGAGTGAGCTAATGATTCCAGTCCCGTTCTTCAGCAGGCTGCTCTGAATTAACATCACCAGGGCTTTCCCTTTTCATCTCACTGTTTTTTTCATCTTTGTAAAACAAACTTTTTCCCTCATACCTATCTTGTCTCTTACGAGATATATATAATAAATTATATTATTTATTTTGAAGACAAAACAGAGTTAAACAACACAAAGGAGTAATTGCTATATGACACAATAAATGTCAAGTACTACCCAATTATTCTGATTATTCCCATAAAGGTTAAAAATGAAAAAAAGAAGTTTATAAAAATATAATGTATGCCTGTATACACACAAATACAATGGAAACATAGATTTATCTTTATAAAGAGTGATATACTACAATGAATGAAAACATACTTCAAATCCTTAAAAGAAGCACATTCCCAAACCTCTCAAGAAATAGTTGGACTCCTAATCCTTTTAACTGAAATTTCCTGAGCAGGAAGGATACCTTTTTGTTTAGGGTGGAGGCCTGGATTATCTCCAAGTAGCATCCATGTTTTGAGTAATACTCTGACATGAAGCTGCCCCACATTACTTGCCCTTAAATGTTCTACTAAAGTTCTTTCGCTAACGTGACCTGCAATATGAGATTTTCCTTCCCCGATAGGTTCCTCCTCCTGAAACTCTGAGCTTGAACTGCACAACAAGCAATTTCTTTTCACAATGGCCTTTATTGCTTTGCTAAAATTTCGTTATGCACCATCCCCAAAGAAACAGACGGCCATTATGGGAGAATGAGGGTTGTCATAAAAATGCTAAAACTCCAAATTTTTACTTGGTTTGCTTTCCTAACAAAGCCATCACATATAGCTTGTGATCTCATACAGTTTTTTTATTCCAGCAAACATGAAACAATGTCTTTACTTCTTACAGTCCTACTACATCAGCACCTGTGTAATGAAACTGAATTTAAACTTCAGTTATGTTATCAACTGAAAAGGCGAAGTGGCAAAATTCAGCACCAGAACAGGATTATCCTTTAAATGCTGGACTCTCCAGAATCCTTGGTACTGTGTAAAATCTATTTTGCAAAACACCAAGCAATGTTCAGATTCAAATATTTCCACACCTCGACTACTCCATTCTGACATGTTGCTCTAGCTTAATTTAACTCTTTAATCAACACAAAAAAAATTGATCTCCTCAGCTGTGTCTCAGCTAACCAGCTTGTTAAAAGAGGCAACTGATTCAAGAGATTTATATGAATGAATGTAGCAAAAAGTAAGTTGTGTTTGGTGACTAGATCTGGTCTAGTAACACAAAAACAGAGTTTACAGAATATAAGTCTTATCCTCTCATCAGAACTAGTGTCTTTCACATCTGGAAATCCCAGTCCTTATTGAATTTCAGAATCTCTCGTTTGAATGTTAATAATTATAAAACTCTAAGAGCATCATAAGACTCCTGATGACTCAGTATGAAGTATTGCTATGCATCAACAGTCTGACGTGTAATTTTAGCTGTGATTGCTAAGCTAATTTTTAGGTTAAACAACCGACAATTGTAGGCAGGCCCATTAAGATGGGCTGGGAGAAGAGCCGTTTTTACAACACGCTAATGACTAAGGGTTTGATCCTGCAACGCTCTGAGGTCAATGGAAGCTTTGTCACCGACTTCAGTGAGGATACAGGCCTTCATGCATGGACTACTAATGGCAAATGGAAAAGGCAACTTACATATACCCTTGCATTTTCAGAACAGAACACCCAAGTGAAGGGAATCGGCTGATAAAAAAATCTGGTTGTTCTCTACTTCACAGCTCGTCCTATAGCCAAAGAAGGTCTTGTCAAGAAAATTATAAACGTTCAGCAACTGAACACAAAATACATCGTAAGCATTCACCACTGATGGATGAAGATTCAATGAAGTGTGTCCCGCTGAGGTTGGAAGAACCGTGGAAAATTATCAGTGCTGGAGCCCTGTCACGAGTGAATTCGACCCAGCCTTTAGAATACTTTAATGTATGTTTTCTACTGATGTTGCTTATAGCTGTTTCATGGTTTCTGTGCTGAAGAGTACTGCAGATGGTGCTAGCAAGACCATTTACATTGTACTGTCACGAACCTGGTAGACAGCACAGGGGCCAAAACGAACTGGCGTACCCTGGCACGCCATGCCAGCACTTCTTCAGGCATCAGGCATGGCTGTTTTGTCCATTTTTATATACCAGGTTCAGGACACATACGCTTTTTAGCAAACATTTTCCATTCCAACTGCTGAGGCAACTGAGATTCTAAAAGCAGGGAGAAAAAAAATCTGTATTTAAATGTTTCTCTTTTCCCTTCATTTTTCATTTTAAAATGCGTGTAGCCTATATCGACGTTCTCTTTTCATTTTCCCATTTCACATGAAAAGCAAATTTTCCTGGCCACCAGGTCTTCAGTGACATTTTGCTACAGATAGAAGGAACCATGCGAAGTGCAGCTGATTTGCAAATGAGCCCTGAAAACCTTAACAAACTGCATTTATCTTCCTGAGCTGCCTGAATTTTTGTCATCTTACTCTCGACTTCTGAAGAAATTGGAAGGTGTCATGCTTCTCCCATATCTGACATATAAAGAAGTAGGAGGAAAATGGAGGGAGAAAAATAATAATATTCTTCAATTAAGCTTTATATTAATTTTCCATCTATTAATATTTTGGTCTTTACTGTACTTTGTTTTTTGCTGATTTTCCTGAATTGCAGGTTACTTCCATCAGCAAAATCTCAGTGGAAAAATAAAACTCATGACAGAGCACTGCCTTCCTTCTCTTACAGCTAGAATAAGAAAATCACATTGTCATGCTCTAACTGTTTGGTGCCTAATTTTGTAGATAGAAAATTACTAGCATTTGATTTTAACAAATGTCCTAACTGCCTGGATGCTGTTTTAAAAACCTGTCAGAAGAGCATAAATCCCGTCTCAGAGGGGCCAAGCTGTGCCAGTTTGTGTAGCACTTCTCGAGACTCTAGCAGAAAGTGAATTATATGAGAACTGCTGCCTTTCAAGAAGGCAGGACGTTTGCATATGATGTTCTTCAAAAGACCAAAGTCTTTGTGACATCTTTCACATAAATTCAGTTTGGATACAGGATACACCCTAGGTGTGCGCGCTTGATGATTTAAACATCATATGATTATTAATCATAGCTACAGCACTGGCATTTTATGGAGTTCCCAATGGCACAGCTGCCTTAGCAGATACCTACAGATGTCATCACACCAGGGTGTTGCAGGAATAGTACCAAGAAGACATAAAGCCTGCAGCATAGTCATCCAGCTGGCTTTTAGATTCCAAAAATAGGTTCAGCCCACTGGAGGAGATCGGGCAGGGCATCAGTACTTCATAAGCCAAGTATAAAGTTCCGGCATGTCCCCGATCACACTGCTACAAGCCACACGTATCATTAGTATGAATATTTCTATTAGAAAACCTCTAAGCACCACAGGTAATTAATTCATTTTAGCCATCTAAAAATTAAGGGTCTTAAGTCTAGGGGGTCACCTCAGCTTCTGCAGTCACAGACACTACAGGAGAGAAAAAGCCACCTTTGGCAGGCAACTCACCCAATCTGCTTTAGACACCAGCATGAGCACGGGAGTAACGATCACCCGAGGGTGCCTGTCTCCTTCCACTGAACCAAGACTGCCTGGACAACAGCTTGTTTATACGTCTAATATTTAGATGAGTATTATGAGGTGGTACAAATCCTACTCCAAATGAAACAAAACCCCACAGTCCACCAGTTTTTCAGGCTGCAGAACAACTTCAGACGCACTATTTCCCACCTACAATGGATACTCACGGCAAACAATATAAGGGAGGAGAAACAGGGACGGTAAGTAAGGGCAGTTGAAACCAAGAGGTTCTGCATTTTCTGACCTTTCAAATAAACTACACGTGAGACACTAGAAGAAGTAGCTTTTCACTTGGAGACCAAGAAATCTAAATCATGCAATGCAATAGTTCGTATTTTTACTGAATGTCCCCTGTTTGAGGAACATACAGATAAAATTCCGATACTTCATGATACACCTTATAATAAAAGTTTAACCAACGGTATTAAAACTGTACGAGTTAAAAGGAGCATTGGGCAATAGCAACACGCAGAGATTACAGGCAACTCGCTCAAAACATGGCCATTACAATGGAAAACGATTCCAAAATGCAATTAATTTGCCATGTGATCCCTGTAGCAACTGCACTCCTATATTCTCTTTTTATGGGAAATGATGTCATTGGGAACAGCTTTCTCAGGCAAACTGTGGAATTTTCTGAGTCGACAGTTTTAATGAACACATTGGACAAAATCATCCTCCCTATCTGCAATAACCAAGTGTGCATAGGTGTTAAATGTCTATTTATTTAGCTATATAGATTTATTTTTTTTAGAAATACTCTTGGCAAACACCATCCATCTAAAGACTTTTTAAAAGATGCAACAGGAAGCAGAAAGAATTCTCAAAAAATAATATTCTCGAAAAATTTACTGTGGAACAGCACACCATTTTAAATACACCTTTTTATGCTAATAGACATTTCTTGTTTCAAACAGTGCAATATGACTCTTCTCAATAATTCAGTTATGGTTTACGACGCAGTGTTGAATGAGTTTCGCAGTGATTCGTGTTAGTGCCTCCCTGACTGCAGTGCTAATCACTTTAGTGCCTACGGGTCCCAGTCAGCTGTATCCCGTCTTGATCTACAGCTAAAGAGAAAATAAAGAATTGTATGCTGGGAGATGTAGTCTCATCAGCTGCAAATATGCATAGTGGAGGCACACACTAGATGCAGCAGTTTCATCCTAATTAAATGTGATGTTTGAGTCACTCATAAATATTAATTACCATTGTCAATACAACAAGCCAGGTGAAACTAGCAAACTAAACAGAAGTTACACTTTAACAAAAATACTGTGGTAATTTGACTCCATCCAATTTCCTAAGAAAAACATAAATAGAAAATGACAGCATCAAACTCTGCTGTCATTACATTCTTGCAGCTTAAAACTAGGGCATCACACACACACACAAAAAAAAGCTGGGCCATGTTTTCATTCACTTTTATTAACAAAAAAGCGTACACACAAAAATCACAGCTGTAGGTAAAATAGGATCTAAGTGAAATCCACAACTATATATAATTCAAAGTGTTAGGAGATATTTACTGAAGTGGAAAAGGAGGGTGAAAAATCAAATTTATGTTTAAGTGCAAAGGTTAAAGAAGCATAGCACATGCCTGCAGAAACAATTCTGCATAACCTCTACCTCGTCTGTACACTGTAGAAGTAGGTGGGGGGGGGAGAAAGAAATGCAGTTTTAAAAATCTTAACTTCATTAAAATTGTAAGCAGTTGTCTTTGGATACCGAGAGGAAATCCAGAACTGCATTGATGCAGATTATGGAAATTACCACCTTCCAAAATCTCCCTTTCGTGGAACAGGCTTGCATCTATTCTACTTCTGCACAACATATTTTCATAATGTTTTGCATTCAGATCTCCCCAAAGGTTTGCTTCCCCTAAAAAAAAAAAAGAACAAAAACAACTTTGCTGCATTTAACTACAATCCAAAGGCCTGAAACAGTTAACACAACACTGAGCGCTACTGAGTGGTGTTCAGTATCAAGCTAACAAACGCGATTAGGATGAATGCAGTGCTGCTAACAAAATCACGCTAACAAACGCGATTAGGATGAATAGGCTGGACTTGACGATCTCGGACGTCTTTTCCAGCCTCAACAATTCTGTGATTGGGTCCTCACATACCATTCGGTCACAATCAGCAATGGAAACTGGAGGTTTTGTAATCACTCCGAAACACAGCTTATCTGTTACAAGAAAGCCCTACAACGACGAGGTTTTTTTACGCTCGTTAGAGCTGTTTTAGCTATCTCTGGGCAGGGCTTTGCTGGTTTTGTAGCTCTTATCTGTGCAAGAGCCCTCAATTAACTGCCTTCAGTCGTCGGAACGCTCGGGATGAAGCTGCACCGACTGTCACCCGCAATGGCCAGGGGAACATACCCCGCGGCTGGAGGGCTTCCCAGACATGCAGTTTAGGGAAACCTTAACACGTGGCTGTTCGTTCCCATCGCCGATAAAGACGCAAACTATCGAAAGCAGGTAACCCTCCCGGCTCTCGAGCCAAGCATCCACTTCTTTCCCCATCCCTCTTCAGTAACTCTGCAGTGAATTCCTATTTTCACAGCCTCAAAACTACTACGCAGCCCCAACCCTCCCCTTAACTTCTGCTCGCCACCTCAAACCCCCCCCCCCCCAGGCCCCGTGGTTTAACCCTGGCTCGCTGGAACCAGCCGCAGGGATCCCCTCTCCCAGCCAGGCCCTGCTCGCACCGCGGCCGCCCCGAGCCCTCCCCGGACAAAACAAGAAGTTTCTCCAACAGCTCGTCCTCCTGAATTCGCTCCCGGCACACCGGCAGGGGCAGTCGCTCCCCGAACACTCCCCCCTCCCTTTTGTCACCAGGCCAGCCCTCATCACAGGGCAGCTGAAAATCATGGGATTATTAAACCCATTAGGCGTTCATTACTGGTAATCCGCTGCTGGTTTCGCTAGCAGTCGTGCTTTCTGCGGGGGGAACCTGCAGGGCTCCGGTTTAGGCGGGTAACAGGATACCCCAGCCAGTCCTTGCGGCCGCGGGCCGCCCGGGGACGGCACAGGAGTGGGCTGGGCCGGCTTCTCCTCACCCCGTCCCGCCGCCTGCTCAAGGAGACGAAGGCACAGCGCTGCGGCCGCTCCCGCCAGGGCCCGGACCCCGCTGCCCGCTCCTTCGGCCCCAGGCGAGCGGCACCGGCCGCCGCAGCCGCCAGCACCGGGCCCGGCCCCTCCCCTCAGGGGAAGGGGCGGTGCCGATGACGTCTTCGTCGTCGTCCCCCCCTCCCGCCGGAGCGCGTGCCGCTCCCACGCGCTCCGCGCATGCTCGGTGCGACCCGGGGCAATAGGGTAGGGGGGGCGGGACACGGGCCGGAGGGTGATGTAATAGCTCTAACGGCCTCGCGCCGTTGCCGCCGTCGTTTCACCGCAACCACCCCCCCGCCCCGCTGCAGCTGTTCCAGCCCCAACATCCGGGTATCCCGCCCGCTACGCCAGAGGCGGGATTTTGCCCTGAAAAGCGGCGTTGTTGGCGGATTTTCGTGTTTTAGGGTTTTTTAGTTTGGTTTTGTTGGTTGTTTTTTTTTCACGAGGTGTCAGGGGAGGAGAAGGGCGGCCGCCTCCTGACGCGCGCGCCCCCCTCGCCCCTTCCTCGCCGGGGGCGCGCAGGCGCGCGCTCCCTGCCTCCCCCCGCGGCGCGCGCGCGCGCGGCGGGGGAAGGGAAGCGGCGGCAGGCGGGCGCGCGCGGTGGCGCCTGCGCAGAGGGGAGGAGGCGGCGGCGGCGGCGCAGTGCCTCTGTGTGTGTGTGTGTCTGCGCGAGAGAGGCGGGAGGGAGGGGGGGGGGCAGACGGACGGACCGACGCTCCGCGGCGCTGCGCGAGTGGGCGCGGAGCTCGGCCAGGCGGGAGGGGGCCGGGAGGGGGGGGGGGGGGGCGGCGAGCGGGGACGGAGGGAGGGGTGGGGGGGGGGGGGGGGGGGAGAAGAGAAGAGAAGCGGAGGGGAGATGAGCGCTGGGCTCCCCCTGGGCAGAGAGCCGCCCTCCGCAGCCACCGCTTGTGAATGAACTGAGGCGAGGCCGCCAGCCGGTGCCCCCCTCCTCCTTCTCCCCCCCTCCTTCCCCCTCTCCCCCCCGCCCGCCGGCCCCACCGCGGACGTCCCCGCCTGCCCCCGGCTTCCCTGCCCCCACGCACCTTCGGGAGCGCGGCCCTGCCCGCTACAGCCGGCGCCGTCCGCCGCGGACCAGGGAGGGTAAGTGGAGCTGCGCAGTGCGGGGCCTCCGGCGGGCCGGCGAGAGGGGGTGGCGGCGGGGCCGGGCTATGCCGGAGCGGTGGAGGGCCGCGGCCGCCGCCTGGGCCGCGGGGCCTGTAAACAAGCGGGGGTGGCCTGCGCGGGGGCTGCTCTCCCTCTCGGCTCTGCGGGAGAGGGGAGGGCCCTGGGAGGGAAGCGGGGCGGGGGGGAGGGGTGTCATTCCTCCGGTAGCCCGGGCGAGGAGTGAGGCGCCATCCCCGGCGGCAGCAGCTGGTACCGGGTCGGGGCGGCGAGAGGGGTGGGAAATGGGAAGGGGGGCGGGGGGCGGTGCGGATGAAAGCTGGGTTGGGATGCTGCTGCTGCAGCTGCCGGGAGCTCCCCCCGCCCTGGTTCCCCGGGGCTGAAGGCGGCCTGGCCGCGGGGCTCCGCTGCGCAGCCCCTGCATTGCGGGCGCCTTCGCCAAAGGGTGGGGGGTGGTGGCACGGCGGACCCTTGGGTCTGAACACGGGGAAAGAAAGGTCAGGAGGAGGATGAGCTTAGGGTTTTGGGCCTGGCTTAGGTAGTAGCAGGTTTTCCCCCCTCCTTTTTCTTGGCCGATTCAGAGTTCATTTAGTAATGGCTATAAACAGCCTCCTCGCCCATCGCCACCCAAACGCTTGGGGCACGGCACTGGTGGGGGGGGGGGGGGGGCGGAGGGAAGGGAAAAAAACCAACAACACAGGCATCTATTTATAAAGCACCCCACCCTAGCGAGGATCGGAGCATCAAGAAGTCCCCAAATAGTGACATTATTATGCGGCGGGCGGTTTTCCCGTGCCAACGCCTTTTAGGCGTTTAAAGTTCGAGAGAGGTTTCGCTGCCTTTGAAAACAATGTCGTGAGCAAAGGTTACGCCGGTGATCTGTGATCTGTCATAGCGTGCATGTTAAAAGTAGGTAGAAGCAAACGCTCTTCTCCATTAGAAAGTTGTCCGGTGATGTTCTCGATAATTGGGATTGCACATTAAATGCCAGAGGTTCTAAGCATGTATCTAACCTTTTCGTTACATTAGTATGTATTATAGTAGATAGGATACAGCTTTAAGATTGGTTGCAGGTTACTAAGTTTTGGAAGAATTGATTTTGTAGACATCGATTCGATATGTATTTGTATTTATTTAGTACAATTGAAATATTTCAGTGTTTTCATGCGTATGGCAAAATTTTGTTGTTGCAAAACTAACGTTTAAGCTTACAGTCGTACTTGTGAGGAGCTATTCAGTAGTACTTGTAAGGAACTTTTTTTCAGTTATACCTTTTCTCAAATGAGAAAGTGCTGGTCGTTCAGATGTCCTGTGTGGAAAACTTAAGGTTTAAGGTCCTGTGTGTCATAGAACGGAATTTTTTTTTATTATTTATTTTAGCAGAAAGCAGTTTCAGATCCTGAGAGCAGTAGGTTCGAGGGTAGACAATATGTTTTCCTTAGATTGTGATGTTTAAGCATCATTTTATAAAGTGGAAGTTCCAACTTTTGTGGTTCTAGGAAATAGCTTTCCAGATAGGAGCCCCTGTAGCATTTTACTGAGCCTGTACATACATTGTTTAAATGATGAGGTGACTGAAGCAGGATTTGTGAGGCAGTAGTGAAATTAAAGCAAGATGACTGCTGTTACTCAGGACCCTGTGTGAATTGCCAAATGGCCAAGAATTGTGCAAGTTCTACCCATATTTCTTCTCTGATAGCTTCCCTTCTGTTACTATCCATAATTTATTCTATGAATAACATCAGAGACAGGGGATGGGGGTGAGGGGGAAACCCCATGAGTTAGGGAGGTTTTACATTTTACCTATCCAGTGAAAGGAAAGGTGTTGAAGGAAAGTGCTTTTGATAGGTGCACCAGTGTTTGCCCTGGGGTAGGGACAGCTGCTCCTGAAGTTTTCTCTTCCGGGCCTCTCTGGGTGTCCCTCTTGTATATGAGACAGGGCTAAGAGTAAAAGACTTGCTGAGGCATCATTCCAGTCATTAATGTTTTCCTTGCGTAGATATCTGCTAAAATCCTCTGATAAATGCAGCCTGTATCGGAGAGAGCTGATCTGTACTCGAATGCTCTTGGCCATAGCCATGTTTTTCTCATATGCAGACAAGGCCTAGCTCAAGTTTATGGGTTTAGTCCTTTGGTTGGTGGTTGTCTGGTAAGCCTCTCCCCTTGATGTATAGTAGAAAACTATACCTGTTCTCCAAGTATTTACTTAACTGTCTATGGGTGAGCTTGAGATACTTTTGTTGAAACCGAGGAGGAGAGATGGAAATTCCAAATGACTGGTGAAGCTTGCAGGTCTAAACAAGCAAGAACTCACTCGGTGCAATTTGAATTAAAGCAGAATACAAAAAAAGTTTTTTCTATAAAATTCAAGCTAGTTGCTTCTTATCTGGAGTGCTGCTTATGCACTGAAGTTGACTCATTCTTGCTGAGATAGCATTTTAAGAACTGCCGTTGAAATGCTTAGATATTTAACTCTGGCACAGTATAATTTGCAAACTTATGTAACTGGTATGTTTTTAAATGCAGCTGTCAATAAGAGATCTTATTGCACTTTTCATTTTTAGTGGAACTAGGGAGTTTAAAGCAGCTGCTTTCACGAGATGACCTAAATATAAGTCATTTTACAATAATGACTAAAATATTGACATTACTATTGACTTAATTTTTTACATATCCATGTCTATTCTGAGGGAAAAGTACTTTTTAATGTGATTGACTAAGCAGAACTTCATTGCAATTAAGTGATTGAATAATGCAGGTTGTGCTGTTGAATAAGGAAATTTTTGATTGGGTAGTACTGTAAAATAATTGTATTCATTTTGTCTCTGCAAACCTGCAGCTCATTTTAAAGATGTGAATAGTAACAATGTTTGAAGTCAAGGCAGTAGTGGCTTAGCATAGCTACACCTGAACCAAACATTTGCTCTTCCTCTTCCTTGTGACTCTTTGTAATTTTTGCTCCTCTTTTCTCATAAATCGTACCTCGCATTTGATTTTTTGAAACATTGGTGTACCACCTGCCACTGTTTTTATTTCATGCAACCTATACTCTCATTTGTTCTTTTGGAAATTAAGCTCCTTTTGGATACTACTTCATTACTGAATTCTTACCAGTCTCTGTAGTTTTAGTCACATGATCAAAATTTCAGTTAGGATAAGAGGTAACCTTCTGCAAAATTTTAAACGTGTGAACTACAGTGTTCTTCATCGAAAGAGTGGCAAATTGCGAAGTGTCAAGTCCATGTAAACAGTATGTAATCCCTGAGAAAAAATGCCAGTGTTCTTAGGATATTTGGAAGATCCAAGGATTATATATAAAATGTGATTTTTGTGGCTTTTTGTGCACATTCCATTAGCCAGTGCGTGAAGATCTTGTTTAAGAAGGATTCATGTATTTGAGCCACGTTGTGGTGCATATCCCAGTGGAGAGAGCATTATTTCCTTGTAGTTCCTTTGTGTTTCTCCTGTTGCTATCTATGAAGGAACAATTTAGGTTTTATTAAGATTTAATATTGCTAGAGTAAATCATTTAAATCTGAAGACTAGAAAGAATGTTTAGACCTATGAAATTGTAATGGGGGCAGAAGTGTGATACCATGGGAATGAGTAGACTCATTTTTATTCCTGGACAGAGTTAGTGTTGCTGGTGCTAACCCAATGCTATAAGGTTTGCTTTAGTGTATTTCTAGCTGCTCTAAGTTGTGCTTTTCTGTATTTCTACATGCTATAAGGTCTGCTTTTCTGTATCAGTATCTACTAAACCCTGTGTTAAACCACGTACTAAGTTACAGATGTCTGTCAAGTCGCTTTTGAGTGTGTTTAAACTGAACAAGCCTTTGTTTTACTGGGTGTTCATTTAATAATTTTTTTTTGTTTTCATGTACTGGTAAGATTAACTAATGGATATTTCAGCTTGCTGCTGAAGCCTACAAAACAGTGTGTTTATAAATATGTGAAACAGTTGCTCAGATTTTTTTAACAGCTCTTCTGAAAAGGTGTTTATATATGACTAAAACAACTGAATGAAAACTTACTTCATCTACAGATAGTTCCAAGGAGGTACACTTCTGCTGTTTAGAGTGTAAGCTATACAGCAGTATACTAGCCAAAAAACATCTAAGAGTAATACAAAGGAAAAAAAAACCAAAACTGGCTAATCAGGTTTCAGTATTGAAATGTAGAGAAATGCTAAGAGTTTACACATAGAGGAAAAAGTGCATTAGCCCCTATAGCTAACATCTTAGTTCTTGGTTTAGGCAAGAATGTTTTAGTAGGTAAACAAGTCTTGAGTCTTGAAAGATAGTAGTTTACAAACCCAAGAAACTTAAGTGCAACACGGCTTCTATTCTGATAGCTGCAGTTTAAATAAAGCAAAGCACTTAAATGCTGATATGCCACATGCAACTGAATTATGTGTGGCTACTTAGGTGTATGATGTTGCTCTCATGCTTAAATGCCTTGCTGGATTGTGACCTAGAGGATGAAATGTGCTTTCATGTTTGGGTCTCAGACGCACCTTAAAGAATTTTCTGTGTTTATGCCTACAATTCATTCTAACTGCCCACTGTACTTTTGGTCTGGAATTTGAATGGTGGTCTGTATTCTTCTTGACCATGTGTCATAGCCGTTTGTGCGTAAAATTGTTGTATTTTTTACTTATGAGATACCCTAAAATGCAGTAATTTGGATATGCTAGCATTAGACCTGGTTATACTTTGAAGAACAGGTGAATTCAGCAATGTACTCATTCGGTGACCCGAAGAACTGCAGTGAACTCGGGTTTGGACTCGGGAGAGCACCTTTACTGCCTTGCTCATCATAGGCAAATCTGTCATCCCTGCACTGCTAGTGGTAGGAGTGAATTTGGCAATCTGTGACCCTCAGAGGAAAGCCTTCTGTCATAAAAGTTATTGTCTGCATAAAAGGCTAAAACAATAGGGATTTTCCCTTGATTTTTTTTTTTTTTTGGTTAACATTTGTATGTAGTCTTGGGGGGAAAAAAATCTGCTTTACTGCCACAGCCATCCTCTATCCTTGTTCTTTTAATGAGATAGGAATGCTGGGGATGTGAGAGCAGACTAGGTTTGTAAATAAAAGCTCTGTGTGTGTACAAATGAACAAACTCCAGCTTTTCCTAAGCTTTGAGGATTTGACTTCCAGGTCTTAATGTGCTTCTGGCACAGTTTTGATGTCATTTCCTTGCAAGCAAAGCAAGGTTACAGCTGTACACTAGAACATTTCCTATTTCGTTCCCATTTTATTCCCTTGTGTAGTCATCAGGTTTTAAGTCTCCTGTATGCTGCTTTTTCTATATCCTCACCAGAATAATGGTAATGTTGGTGAGATTAGAACCCCACACATACTTTCTTATAGAATGAAGGGTCTGGGAAATTGTGTATTTATCTTACTTTGACTTAGAATTATTTTGTAATATTGAGTACTTGGCTAAACAGATATCATCTTTTAATCATTGGGCACATGCATACTGGTTGCATTTTCTCTAAATAGTTTATTTTAATCCAAAGTACTATCTGTATAAAGCTTATCTACACTTGGATTTTATTCTTCCATCTTGATAAATAAATTACTCGTAAGACAAATGAGAAATAGGTGGCTGATGGTTATTGTTGAAGTTAGGAAGACCTTCCTAACTTACTATGGGAACTATTATTTTTTTTAAAAGAGCAGTGACCTTGGTGAGCGACTGGAAACACAAAGACTAAAACTTAAAGAGGACATAGTGTGATGATTCTATGTGTTCAGTTTTCTTGAAGGTATATAGAACTGTATTATTTTAGATTTTAAGATGTTTGTGGTGAGCTTATCAGTGAAACAGTATGACAGAAGGTTGGTGGGATTCTATAAGAATTCGTACACATTACCACAGGCGATAATAACAAAATATGTTAACTGTAAAAAAGTGGCAGTTTCCTGAACTACTACACCACAGATGAGAGAGAATGTGTGTGAGTGTAATTTTTTTATCCGTATTTCAGGAATGGTTCAATTAATGGACTTGGTGTTCTGTTGTGCGTTGCTTTTTTTTTTTTTTTAATTACTGTTATTCAGACCTACCTTTGTTTTTGGAGTCTCAGCGACTAATCCCATTGGGACCTTTTTTCCATGTAGCATCTTTTCCCTGGTTTATTTTAACACTTCAGCTAAAATACTGGCGAAGACAAATTGGCAGTAGCTTGACTTCATTCCACTGGTTTTTGGACAACCTGAACAGTCCTGGTTGTTCTAGTAACTCCAGTCCACTCTGGTCCAGAGGCTTTTAACCCAGTAACTTCATTTTCCTCTTTTGAGTGGTGGCAGAATTGGCTGGGACTTCACTTCTGTCTTGATTTTTCTGCACAGGTTTAGCTGAACTTAATAAAAAAGCAAATGCTTTCTGTTTGGTTTTGTTTTTTCTCTCTCTGACACAAATAGAAGTGGGATAGTGTGGTTCTACTAAAGAAAAAAAGTTCTCTGATTTTTTTTTTATTGCAAGTATTGTTTGATTGATAATACTAGCAGTGAATGAAGATGCTGAGGCTTCAAGCTGCAGATGAGAGATCTTTTTTAAAAAAGAACTTTAAAGAACATGAGGTTTTAGCTATTGAAGCATTTAATATGTTCAGATTTGTTCAGTTCTTGGACTTTCAGTGGCTTGTACTGAAGTAAGAATTGTCAGTTAGGCCCGCGATGTGTAGGAGTGGGTTAACATTCCGGTATGATGGGAGATGATGACAGTGGCAGAGCACTCTTTGTATTGCAAATACTGGGGAAAATTGTAATTCAGCTTTTATAACTTACTATAACTCCATTCTTCTGTGTTGTCTTTCTGTTTCTTTTTTTGCCCATAGTTTCGTTCTGGTGAAACTGCATTGCTATGTGGGGTTCTGTTGGAATAGCTACACAGCACTGCATACTCTTTCTGACAGGAACTTGTTTGGAATTCTTACTTTTCACTTTTTTTGCCTTACTCTTTCAAAAAAAATTTGAATCTTACTGCATCTCATTTATACATAAAATGAAGCAAGGCTTTTCTTTCTATGTAGACTGCAGCTTCCTTGGATCTTCTAGTTCCTTTTTACAGTGCTTGCTTCAATGGGGCTTTGAATTTTGGCTGGAGTCTGCAGAAATTTGTGTGCTATTTACAAAGCAGTTGTCTAATCTTTGTGTCTAAAATGGGAGCCGTTTGTTTCTCGTCCAGCACTTTTAAGTAAGGAATCTTTGGAAAATGAAGCATAACCAGAAAGGTGCTGAACTAAACACCGGCATGGGCATGTTTTCCACTTATTAATGCTTTCAAGCAAGGACCTCGGCTTTTTCATTCTCATATTGTTCAGACAGCAGCATAGGAATTTATGCGGAGCTACCTCATTGATTTTCATAGTGCTTGTTAATGCCATTTTAGTTGTCTACGCAATTTTTCATAGTGATTGAGCTGCTTGTCTTCAATACTGCTGCCTTGTTGTTGTTGTTGTTGATTTTGTTTTTCTTAGGCTTTGCCATCTCTAATTTGCAGTACAAATATCTAGAAAAAATCAAGAATTCTGCCTGGGCCAAGAAGTATTACCCTAATTGCGTTCTGAGGGTGCCAGTCATGGTAATATCCTGATGAGTGAGTGGTACTTGTGGATGCAGGTTGTATCTCCTCTCAAAATCGATGCACTGATTTTTCTATTCACAGCAGTGGTCCTAGCTGTTCTGGAAAGAACTTTTCAATTGCTGACCACAGAGCAAAATGAGAACAACTACTCCGTAAAGAAATCTTGAAACTATATCACTCTCTTTCGAATTTCTGCAGGAACAATTTGTTAGAGAGGTGGATGATCTTTTTCAATGTCCAGGGCTTGTTTTTTCAAAAATCAGATTACAAACCTCTCGTTTAGAGAGAATTTGAACCTGTACATTCATATTGAAAATAGTAGCTCCTAGTTTAACCTTGAACAGGTTTGTCTGCAGGAAAGGTAGGCAGGAGCAGAAAAAGATGTTTTAAGTAAAAACTGCACTACGTTATTAGAGGGAGGGTGTTAATTTAGAAATGGTTACCTTTTGTGTACCAGAATAATTTTGGAGTCTTCTAGCTTCAGAAATCCTCCCCAAAATCCTATCTACCCTGCTATACACACACACACACATATAAAAAATAAATTGACGTAGTTAAACAAGTGGGATAGTGTATTTTGCTGCTTAGTATGGGGAGGCATTCAGAAAGGCTGTCAGCTCCTAGCAAAGAGAAAGGCTGTTTTTGCAAGTTGTTTTTTAAACATCTTTTCTGCTTAAAATCCTATCTCGGGGCAGTGGCAGTGCCTGCAGCCCAACTCTCAACAGGTCAGAGCTCATAGGTGTCTGTGTCAGAGGTGCAGTGATGTAGTGTTTTCTGCTGTGGCAGGAAGTTATAAGCGTAATCACTGTTGCATATTAAATACAGGGGGAGAGGGAGGGTAAGTGGGGAAAGATTGAAACAATTAATACTTTCACTTGTACACACAAGTTGCTAACTTGGGGTTTTGGGGGGGTTTTTTGTGTCCACGTACAGACATTCTTGCCTGTCTGAAGGCCTGTTTTAGAGAGCTTTGGTATTTCTCCTTATTTTCTTCAAACTAATGTTTCCAGCTGTCTGCTTTTTCCTGTTCCCTTTCTCTGCTGCATGCCATAGCGCCTACATGTCCTAAACACAAAAATTAGCGTTCTTACAAACTTTCTTACCACTATGGGTAGTTTCTTTTTATGCTCTATTTGCAGTTGTCTTACTGCAGATATAACGCAGACTACACTTGCATCTCCAGGAAGCATGTATTCTGATAGGGAAGTTTTTTGTGTTAGACCCTGTTTATTAAAATAGCCCCATTTTTGTGTTTTTCTTTTAATTCTTTTTCATAGACAGTTCACATCTACTCAGCCATCTATTCCTGTGCCTGAAAGTACACATTCAGAAACATCAGCTGTAATTTTCAGTACTTTATTGATGATGTTGAACCGTGAGTGCCAAAACGCAGTCATATAGCTTTCATTAGTTTTTAAATAGTTTCACTGGCAAGAAGCTTTTTCATGACTTCATTCAGCCCATGACTGTAGTGTAATTATGTCTCCTCATCTGCGTGTTCTGTTTTATTCTTCCGATCCCTGGGATGATCTCTGACATGTTGTTTGTTCACATTAATTGATTTGGGGCATCCAGTATGTAGTGTCAGTTTTTCAATCAGCGGGTGCTGACTTCTGAGAACGTTTCCATGTTAGCACAATTACGTGGTGAGGGGTTGCTGCATCCAGCCTGCTTAAGGCAGGGGGAAAATTATCGTGGATCAGATCAGAGTCGAAGTGATCAAGTGCCCTTTTTCTTTGCAGTAGCAGTGCTCTGTGTCCTGTAGTTCAAGTAAAGGTTGCAATCTTTCTTTATGGTGTTTATTACAACAGACAGGGCGTAGTGTCACTTGGAGAATTGTTCCAGGAAGCTGGAGTATGGGGACGTTTCTCAGCTTAGTTTGAACAAGTGCCTATGACTTCAGTGTGGTTCTTGTAAGCTGCTTATCCTAGTGAAAGGAATACAACTCAAACATTATTTAAAAAGGATTGTTAAATTACATATTATTATGAATTTCAGAGGGTGGTAGTTAGTTTTCTTGGAAAAAAAGGATCAAATGCTTTTCTGAATTCCTTTTCTTTTTACAGGGGCACATGAAGTTACACTAACTGTCCTTTGTGAACAATTTAAGACTTACCTTCATTTGAACCTTTAAGCAAATGAATAAGCTAATAGCAAAACACAAAAATCTAGTTTCATGTGCATCAGATGGCATTGTAGTTGTGCTGTCTGGGTAGCCCAATTTGAGGAACAAATGAAGGGACAAAGATATTTCATGCATTCCACTGATGTATCTGCAGTTGTCCGTGGTTGTCCATGGTCCAGTATACTAATTACCCTCCTTTTCTTTGCCACTCTGTTCTCCAGTTGGGTCTATTCTCAAGTAGTTTAGCTACTGACTCTTTGGCATGCTCCATTCATTATTTCAGTTTTGTTTCTATTGCTACAGCCCTTTGAATTTTGTCACTCTTGTGTTTTATCCAAGTTCTTGTTACTTGTGTTGATTTTTCTAGGCCCTGTATGGATAGTCTTGCTTTTCTGTCTGCAAACTGCAACTTGAATTTTTCATGCGTTTGCTATAGAGGCTGTCCTTTGGTTTGACCTCCACAAAATCAGCATTTCAAAAGTCATGGTTTAGATGTGCCAGTAAGTGCATAAATGCATCCCCTGCATATTTGTTCGTATGCATAGGGGTCTATTTTCAATTGGAGTTTTGTTCAGAAGCCTATCCGTTCTTCAGAACCAAAATCCAGGAACTTTAACTGCAAAAAGCTCTTCTCTTTTAGGAGAGTGTAATGGAAGTCACTGATACGGAGGTGGTGAACTAAGAATGATCTTAGGTTTAAAATAAAGTTTGCTTGACTAATCGTTGTCACAGTTGCAGTGCCAGGTGATATGTTAGAGTTAGAATTTCTGAAGAAAATGTTTTGTGCCTCTGATCTTTTTACAGGCCACTGCTGCTATAGTATTGTTCAGAATTGTCCTTCTCTGAGACAAGAGCAAAACAAAACGGTGATCGTGTATGTATGTCGCTGAACTTCTTGATCAAAGTGCACTGGTTCTTTAATAGGAGGAATGTCTGTCTCCTCTAGGCCGTAAGTGCATCTTCCAAACATCCCGAGAGTTGAGGCTTCCAGGGTAGAGGACTGGTTCTGTCTCCTGTTGTGAGACTGCAGCTTTCTAACGTGATTGCAGAAATGTGTGGCTGGGTTTAGAAGGGTGAGAGGAAGGGTAGTAAAATTATTTGGAGACTAAGAGCCGTAGGATGAGGACTCCGGTTTGAAAAGATGACTAAACAAATACAAGGGAGGGCTAAGTTAAACCGTGTTTGGAATCTGTTGCTTTATCGCACGTCATGCGTGCAGGCTGTTCTGGGTCTGACTTCTCTCTGTAGTGTTATTACATAACACAGTCGTGCTGTAACTTGGGTGCTTGCACTGCTGTAGGTTAATCTGATTTGCATGCAGAGTTACGTGCTTAACTTAAGGTGTCGTTCCAGCTTAATCGGCGGAGTGCACAAACCACCTCATGAAAGAATGAGCAATGTGCTAGTGATTGAGGTATACACTGATGTGTGAAAGGTGTTTCCGTAGATATGAACTCAAAAACAGGTCTAAAAGATATTTTTAGTAGGAGAGTCATAGCTTTCTTATGTCAGCCTTTTTGTGTGTCTGTGTGTCCCTTCTTTTAAAACTAAGATTATTGATTTATTTGTTTATTTGTTACGAATGAAGATTCTTAGAATTCTTCAGCTTTTAGCCACATTTGGGAAGAGAAGTAGTGAGTAGCCACTGATTCATAGGAATTCACGGGTTGGTCATATTAAACTCATTTTTTTTCCTGAACAATAATTGAAGTTCTGGAAAAAAAAAAGACTTGGCATGTTCATCCTATCCGCAAGTAAACTGTTTTCTCTTCAAATGCAGTGACTAGCTGTACTAGAAACTGCTGTTGTAACTGCGAGTCTTACGCTGGAGGCTGAGTTTTTATTACTGCATTTTTGTACCACTTTTTGAGACGTGTTGATAAAGAGCTTGCTTTTTTATATGTATAAAAACAGGATTTTGAAAACCTGGCCTACTCGCCTGCAGGTTTAGACTGGCCTTCTGGTGAGGGTATGATTAGCTGGAGCATTACAAGGAAGGCAACTGCAGTCTGGCAGTTTTCAGACGGTGACTACTTTATGCTATGGGCTGTGAATAATTTTGGACATAGAAGTTATGTGACCACATTGTGGTTTTCCTCCTTCTGTCTGGTTGTATTCGACTCTAGTGGGTAGCTTGCACCCTTGAAAGGATCATGTCAACGTTGCACCTACAAGGCTTAATTTAGAATAGCAACAGCTTTCCTTTTACCTTCTGGAGAGGGATAAGGCAACTTGGTTTTTACATGAACGGGGGATTTCTTAATTTTGGAAGCCTGCTAGCAGTTCTGCATGAGTTACTAGAACTGCATATGACCTGTCTGTATGTATTTTTAATTGTGGTTTGCATGTCAAACTACTGAGTGGGATAAACAACTTACAAAGCACTGAATATTGTCTACCTATTAATGTGAGATTAGAAGGAAACCTGCCGATTTTTAGTCTGAATTTGACAGTGCTTGTGGTCAGTTTAACTATATACTGTTCTTATGCTTTTCTGTTTTGTTTTAAGCACAGTAATAATGGAAAATACTTGACAAAAATATGGTATTTGCCAGGGCAGTTTCAGCTTTTTGAGCTCTAAATTAAGGTGAAACACAGTAGTAATGTAAAGTACTTAACAAAAAATTGGTATTTGCCAGGGCAGTTTCACTTTTTGAGCTCTAAATTAAGGTAAAATAATTGAATGTCTGCATTCTATATTATGATCTCATCAACAATAAGAAAGAGTTAGGTGTTACTTTAAACTCTACTGCTATCATGAAATGAATAAAAAAAGTCGGTTATTCTGCAAAATAGTTCCCCATTTGATTTATGGCAGCATTGGGTAAGTATTTTGATCACTGACTTCACCAGAGTTGCATGTGAAGATAAAAAAGTCTAAGTCATATTTTTTTCCTAGCAACTGCAGTAACGTGAACCTCATGCATGTGCTTAGGATACCAGACCTGTGTACACTGTATTTTGTTGGCTAGTTACGGTTTGCGTGGGCATCAGTATTTTGTGTTCGCTTGGGAAGAGACGGAACTTAAGAGCAGGGATTGGGGTGAGAGGAAGCAGAGGTGTGCTGCTGCTGACATCTCCCTCCGTACAGCTGAAGTAGATGCAGCTTTTGTTTTTACTAACAAAGTGTTTGAGCCAGAGAGTGTATATGCAATCCCCGTGTCTCACATTTGAATCACTGTTGTGGTGAGATCAAGTATAAATATTTCTTGACTGTTTATTCTAACACATACAGATATTTTAGAATGGTTGATAGTGGCTGGAAGAGAGAATGTGAAAAGCTTTGTTGGATAGACAGTGTCACTTACATCGGGAGCTGTGTTGCAATAAAAGCATATTTTCACTTAGAAAGCTGATCAAATGTGCTCCACATACAAGTTAAAACCTTCTAAAACCCCTAGTGTATACTAACTTTTCTGCTAGTACAGCTGCTTATCTCCCTCAGGTAAAATCTGTTTCAGAGACTCTTCTCACAGTTAATTTTTGTCTGCTGTCTTAAAAAAGGAAAGCTCATAGTTTTGTTCCATTACCTTGTATTGTATAACAGTGATTTGCACACTCTTTGATGCCTCCCAGGGCAGAATTTGCAAGTATGTAAAATGTGTGACCTATTTTGTATGGTTTTTTAATAATGAATGCATAAATAAACTGATGGGGATTAGAAGGGTGGGTTGGATGGTTAGGGCGTGAAAGCCACGAAGTTAAACCAGTCAGTTTAGACTGCCTGCAAATAAATTTTTTATTCTCTTCTGCATGAATATTTGCTGCATCACATCCCAATGATGGGAGGTGGAGGAGGAAGGGGTGTGCGGTATATTGGTCCGGCTTGAGTAAGGAAGCGTGAATTTACAACACGTGTGATTTTATTTCCAAACAGATTTCCTTAGACTTGTCAGGGGCAGTTGTCTTTCAGTGAAGCATGAATACATTAAGGTTTTAAGTAAATCTGCAGCACAGACATCTGAGAAGCTTGCTGCGTAATTTAACTGAAAATCTAAGGATGAGCTTTCACAAGATGGCTGAGCCAAACTAATGTCTTGCTGCTGCCTGAAGGGACAGCTGCTCTGTTCCTTCTGAGTCCTGCTCCAAGCTGCCCAGTGTTGCCGCTTCCTTTATGCAGACTCTGGCATCATTTTGATTATTCAGATCAATTTATCTGTTTTTTTTATTTTTTTTTTTAGTGGGGGGAGGTTAATAAAAAAATGCAAAAGCCCACAAACAAAACAAAACCACAAACCAACAACCAACCGAAAAACCCCAGGCCTCTTCCTCAAAAGAAAACCTAATCAGCTTGCCTTTGTTTCCTCACCACCATCAGAAAAGCATTGTGAGCAGGACTTTGTGGCCAGCAGGTAAGGATCTAGGGAATGCCACTGTCCTGGAAACATTGACCTCTTTCATTGGCTCGGTAATTGCAGGGAACATAGCTTTTCAGATGTGCCAGTTGATAAAGTCCTCTTTCAAACTAATTTCATATATTCTGATGCTAGAGGTTTTTGTCAGAACCATCGATGATAGTTGAATGTAAGTTCTTCGTATAAACAGCTGAAAATACTTTAAAACTATGAAACATGCAGGTCAGCTGCTAGCAGTGTCTTTGCTTCAGTTAGATGAAAGGAATGCAAATTTAACTTGAGGCACAGGAAAGTCAACTTTTTATCTGTATTTTTGTCATCTTAACATTACTTTGGATACTATTTAATCATAGAATCATAGAATCATAGAATGTTAGGGATTGGAAGGGACCTCGAAAGATCATCAAGTCCAATCCCCCTGCCAGAGCAGGAACGCCTCGATAATGCTACACAGGAACGTGTCCAGGCAGGTCTTGAATGTCTCCAGAGAAGGAGACTCCACAACTTCTCTGGGCAGCCTGTTCCAGTGTTCCGTCACCCTCACTGAGAAGAAGTTTCTTCTCGAGTTTAAGCGGAACCTCTTGTGTTCCAGTTTCAGCCCATTCCCCCTTGTTCTATCATTGGTTGTCACCGAGAAGAGCCTGGCTCCATCCTCGTGACACTCACCCTTGATATTAATAGTTCCCAACAGGCTGTTTCAACAAGAGATGTTTAAGAAATATCTTAATAATACTTTTTTTTTTTTCTTTTTAGAACTGAAGAAAAGTCATCATGGGAGCGTTTTTAGACAAGCCAAAGATGGAGAAGCATAATGCCCAGGGGCAAGGAAACGGGCTTCGTTATGGTCTGAGCAGTATGCAAGGCTGGCGAGTTGAGATGGAGGATGCACACACGGCTGTGATTGGTTTGCCAAATGGACTTGATGGATGGTCATTTTTTGCTGTATATGACGGGCATGCTGGATCACAGGTTGCCAAGTACTGCTGTGAGCATTTATTAGATCACATCACGAGCAACCAGGATTTTAAGGGGCCAGATGGGCCACCATCTGTGGAAAGTGTAAAGAGCGGCATCAGAACAGGTTTTCTGCAAATTGATGAACACATGAGAGTCATCTCCGAGAAGAAACACGGTGCAGACAGAAGTGGGTCAACAGCTGTGGGTGTCATGATTTCTCCCCAACATACATACTTCATCAACTGTGGAGACTCAAGAGGTTTACTTTGTAGAAACAGGAAGGTTCACTTCTTCACACAGGATCACAAACCAAGTAATCCGCTGGAGAAAGAGCGTATACAGAATGCAGGTGGCTCTGTAATGATTCAGCGTGTGAATGGCTCTCTTGCTGTTTCGAGGGCACTTGGGGACTTCGATTATAAATGTGTCCACGGGAAGGGTCCTACAGAACAGCTAGTTTCACCCGAACCTGAAGTGTATGAAATCGAGAGATCGGAAGAAGATGATCAGTTCATCATTCTGGCTTGTGATGGTATCTGGGATGTTATGGGAAATGAAGAGCTGTGTGACTTTGTAAGATCCAGACTTGAAGTCACTGATGACCTTGAGAAAGTTTGCAATGAGATAGTTGACACCTGCTTGTACAAGGTAGCCAGACCTGAGAGAAGGTTTACTGTGTTTTCACTATTAGAAGTTTTTGAACAAGTTAAGATTAAGTTTTGATTCCAGTCTATAAACGTTCAGTGGTTTGTGTTAACATGACTTTACTATGATTCCCACAGAAATGGTGATAGAGGGGGAATGAACACCCAGCAGAAACAGTATGACCTTCTGGGTGGTTTTGGTTAATGAAGAGTTTAAAATCGTGTACAGATACGTTGTGATCACTGGGAAACTAGAGGCTGGTGGGAATTTATGGGCAAGCCAAGGACAAAAACTGCCCTTTTCTCTTTCACCACATACTTTGCAAAACTTAAACTCTTAAGACTTAATCAGGCTAGAGCATATTCTTTCCCTTCCTAATCTTCCCATCCTTTCTTGGGCATACTTAGGAACATTACAGTCGTAATTACACCACGATAAATGCAGAATGAATGAACTTTGACTTCGTATTTAGCAGTTTAAAGATTTCTTTTTGACTATTATAAAGGTTTGACTTCCAAAGTTAGTTTTTATTCTGGTTTAATTACTGTATTTCTTATTCAGTGTTGTGTATTATGGCTCTGAAACTAGCTCAAGTAGAAGATGGGACTGTTTTGTTTAACAAAACTGCGTAATTCTAAGAATAACTTACACTTTGAGGTACTAAGTTGCAAGATGGTGCAGTTACAGAAGAGATTTGGAGTATTGAGTTTCGTAGTTTGACACTTAATTTTCCAAAGGCAAGCTGTAAGTCATAATGTAAAAAAGCCAACATCTTTGATACTAAAGAGACAAGACAGCATCTCTGCTCTTGCCACATGGCTAACAAGGGCATCGTTTCCCATTTGGAAGAATGTAAATGGTTTCCAACACACTGCCGGATTGATAATGCCTATATTTTTTTTTTTTACTATTTTTGTCTGGTAATCCTGAAAGCACACGAGGGAAGGGGCAGTGGCTTGTGGATACTGTGAACTTGCAGTGGCCAACTGTCAGCATGTCCTCGTTCACCCATATACTCTTGTTTTAAACACTGGCTTGTTCTTGATCAGGTCTTGCTGACTTGAGTGGATTTAATTGGTCTTAAAAGTTAAGCGTATGGATACATGTCTGTAGACCAGAGCACAGAGATGTTGGGAGTAAACCAAACAGCTACTTTTCTTAAGCAGAATGTGTTTGTATTTTAATATATTCAAGTATTAGGGTTCTGTTTAGTTGGAGTTTTAAATGTTTTTGTTTCAAAGAATGCTTTTGTAAAGGCCTGGACCAGTTCCTGCTGGTCTTTTAACAGCTTCTCTCACTTACAATTTTTCTTGATTTGAAAAAAAAAAAAAAAAAAGAGGGGGAAGAAAAAAACCCCAACAACTAATAGCTGTGATTTTAGGTGGAAGCACTGTCTGAATTCAGCACCTTCCTAGTGCTTTCAAGCATTGATGAATTTGTTTATCCATCTAATATTCAGCTGTTTTCCCAAAATGATTGCCTAGTACTTAGACCATGATTGAACACAACCTCATAATTGCACATCACTCATTAGAAATGTTAGTTTTTAGAAGACAATGGGCGGTCTGTAACTGGCTCCATGTCATGGTCAGACCATAAAAGAGAAAAGAACAAAGTGACTTAAAAGTGGTACTGAATGAATGGGCAGACTGGGCAGATTCTGGAATTCTGTGAGAGGGTGGGGGGGAAAGTAAGACTAACGATAATATTAATCCATAATAGTTAAAAGTTGTGTTTTAATACTATGTTTTGTGATTATTTTTGTGTGTGTAAAATGCTTTGATGTGTATTTAGGGTGATGTGTATACATTCTCAAATAATTTTTTCTTTTCCACCAGGGAAGTCGAGACAACATGAGTGTGATATTGATCTGTTTTCCGAATGCACCAAAGGTATCGCCAGAGGCAGTGAAAAGAGAGGCAGAGTTGGACAAGTACCTGGAAAGCAGAGTAGAAGGTGGATCATTTAAAAAAAAATAAGTAACTTTGTTTCTAAACAGACCCCTCTGGCCCCCTTCCCCTTCCAACAACTAAGCTCTTTAACACATACAGGCTTTTTAATAAACTTTCAAGTGCCATTGGCCATCTAGGGTACGTCTCTGAAAAAGGCACTCATACAGTCCTGCTGTATGTCCAGAAAAATTCTGCTATGAAAGTGCAGCAGCCTGGCAGAAAAATAATTCATTTCTGCCCAGCGTTCTTCATGAGCCCGTTGGCAATGTGAGCTTCCGACCAGTAGATCCTGGTTCCTGGTGTGTGGAGTTAAATAAAAGAATCAGAATGTCTTGCAAAGTCTCTGTGAAGATGGTAATTCGAGTGCCATTTTTTCCATGTAGTTATGTATAAATTAGTTAACCGTAATATTTTATTATCCAGTTATGGTAGGGTTACAGCTTGATTACTGTCATCTTTAAGGCACCTGCTAACATATTGACTTACTTGAAAGAACATCAGGAATTTGTCAAAGCTAGTGTTTAAGCATTCATGATGAACAAAAGCTGGGAGCTCGTCTTACTCAGATAGTAACTTCAAAATTTTGCTTTACGTTTGTATTTTGAGAATCCTTAAACTTTAAGCTGAAACTGCAAGTCTTTGGCATTTTGGGTCACCTCGCTAAAAGTTACGTTTGAAACCAATTTGATTTACGAGTTTTCTTGTGAAAACTGGATTTATAGTGCCTTTTGGTATTTAAAAACAACCACAGCTTGGAGTTTGTTTCTGAAACATAAGACACACTGTATGCATTATTTGCATAGGTTACGTCTATTTTTGAAGTGGACTCCTTTGGATCTATATGTTACAAGTCTAGTTACGTGTATGTACTCTCAAGAATCCTTAACAGCAGCCAGGGAGCTCTTTGCAGAGTTCTTTGTGACTATGGTATCAATGATTAGTAAGTTAGAGGAATATATTCTGCACTTTTTTTCCTCCTCCTTGACTTGGATTAAGATAACACTGTGCAGCTTCAGAAATTTCAGAGAACTTACCTACATGGGAGTTCTGGGTTCACACAAATGAATGTGCAATTTTAAAGCACTTACTACCTGTGTGTAGGTGCTCCTTCAGAAAGTATCACCTTTTTCCTAAGGCCTCATTCGCAAGGTCTTGGCAAACTACATCTGCTCTGCCCCTGAACAAACGTCCAGACAGACATTTCTGTGTTCGAATGTAACACTTGCCTGATAGGAGGAGTTGGTGCACAGTAAGCAATAGTGTGAATCTTTTTGACAGCGTAGCAGGAATATCCGAGCGCATGGTAACGGTGCGTGAGCCAAGTGTCAGGTGGCTTTCTCCACTTCAAAGCAGTGAGCAGTTTTGCACCAGGCATTTGAGGAGCTTACTGTGAATGCCTGCACACAGAATTGGTGAGGAACAAGTACGCTGTAAACTCACACGTTCATTTACAGCATGCTGACTCTCCTAATTTGGGCAAGTATTACCTTCGTATCTTCAATATTTTGTCTGAGTTCAGACAAACCTGTGAGCTAGAATACGAAAGTGTTCAAGTTAAGGCTGTGTCTTCAGCTGGCCTCGTTGTACCCCAGGAGTATTACAATGAGGAGAACTGGCAATTTGGTACAGAGACTTCATTTTGTAAATGAAGAACCTAAACACTGGAACTGCGTGTGGTTATGGTACGTACAGTGAATTTGGCTGCCAGTACTTTGTGTTTGCACAAATACAAAATTTCAGGAGTGAGCGAAGTGTGATACTTGCATAGAGGGGAAGGGATTCTGTATGTAGTTATCAAGCACTTTAATACTAATTTAATGGGATGATGTCTCAACAACTCAAGGAAGCGTGTTGTACTTCCCCTCAAAAGTCTTTGCTTCTTTTTTAGAGTTAAATTAATGAAGAGTTTAAATTTAGAGTTTAAATTAATGAAGATGTGGTAAACACTACTTAACCCAGCAGTGATATGTGTGCAGCATTTGGCCTTTTAGGCCTTACCCATGAAGGAATTTGAGAGGTGGAACTTCAAAAACAGGAATCGATTAACTTTGTTGCATTTAACTTAATTCTTGTGCAGTTAAATTATTTCCTAGTGTAAATGGATGGTGTAGGAGTATCTGCTAGTCAGGCAGAGCTGCTGCAGCATCTGATACTTTGAACACTACAGTGAATAATCCTGCTCTTATCATAGGATACTTTAAGAATGGCAGTGCTTAACTTTAAATACCTAATCATCAGCTAAAGGAACTAGAAAATGTAAAGAGTGCTTTTTAAATGGCCTTACTGATCTGTGATATCAATTTAAAGTTAAAACTCATTAAAATGAAGACTTGGTAAAAGTGCATATTATTTATTTTTACTCACTTCAGTACTCAGTGTAGTCCAGCGAGTAATGAGATGTGATGCTTACTAATGCACATTTTTTTTCTGGTTGTACTTTTATTCCCTCAGCCTAGAATATCTTTATACTGTTAAGAAGTAGTGCAAATTTAAAGACTGAGTAGGGCTTAGTGCTGATGGTCGTCTTGAATAAGGAGAGGCAATTCAGATTTTAAAAAAAACTTAGGTTTCTACTTCCATGCCAGCTAGGACTCTCCTTTTACTAATTTTGATGTGTTTGTCATCCAGATTCATACCTATAATAAATAATAATGTAAGAAGCAGCAAGTGTGGAGAAGCATCTTTGTGCCATTACTTGCAATAAATCAGTGTTAGTCCTAAAATGTCACGTGAACTTCATGGCAGAAGTAATCAGTCATTCCAAAATGTCTTGCTATTATTTGCACTAATATGTGTTACTGATGTGTTGACTCTAAAAAGAAACTTGTCTAAACTTTTTTTTCTGTTCTCAGTTTTTTTACGTAAAAACATTCCATAATAGATAATCCTTACAATATTTACACCTATACAGAGAAAATTACTTTAAGTCAGCTGTTGTATGTTCCTTCCCATATTTTCACAAAATTGAAGCTCTGGCTTTTTCTTAAACTTTGTGTGGAATTCCCATTCAGAATACGAAAAAGCAGATATGTTTTGAATCCTTTTACTTCAGGGTTGTAAGTACCTTTTTTCCAGTACGTGATGCCATGAAAATGTGTAGCAAGTTTAAAAGTAAATTAAAATTTGGGGGGAGGGTTGCAAGATGTATTGAAAGAAGATAATTCCAATAAATTAAACAGCTAGCAGACCGACTCCATTTGTTGTGTCTTCAGTGTTCATTCAGTCTGTATCTATAGTTTTATCAAAAATATAAATGTATTCATTTAGTGGAGACTGTATGTTAAATGTACTGCAGTTACAGGTTGTGAAACTGTGTAGTATAGGTAAACTATAAATTTCCTATTTTTGTACAGCAGAACTTTAGCACTAGCACAATGTAGAATATACTAGATGTTCAAAATTGCACAATAAAGGAACTTGGCAAACCAAATCCGAGATCTTGGCTTCTTATTCAGATTTAAGAGTGTTAGATTATTTATTTGCTAAATACTAGATGGTAAAATTAATTTTGGCTATAGATTTTGAGGAAAGGGGAACAGCTTACAGCTTTGTGTTGCAGAGTTTGACACTGGTTGAGGGCCAGAAAGTGTTTCCACTCTACCTCGCAAATAATTTACACAGCCTGACTGCAAAATAGAGCTGATGCTTTCTGTAAACACACACGGACCTGAAAAACTATTACATGCACAAAAAGTAATTCACGATTGTTTTCATTTTTTTAACTGGAAAGGACTAGATATGTTTTGGTTTTAATAGCTTTTAATGTGCCTTTTCTCACTAATTAAATTATAAAACGGATCCTTGGTGTGCTCTTCTGGAATGATCATTTAGGGCAAACCCAGAATGCTTCAAAAGTGGTACCGATGAATTCCAGCTACTCTTCAAGCTGTGTAAATGCTTTATTACATGGAGAACAGTGTGCGTGTGCATATGTGCATATCTGTGTGTATGTACATATGTACGTATCATTGTATGTGTGCTGCAGTATTCACTTGAAGATCAACAACATTGTGTCTTAATAACTCGCATGTAAGTTCTAACAGCTCATGTTTACAGAGAGACCAATGAGATGCATTTGAAAAACGTGCTTGTTCTTCAAGTTTCATAAAATCCATACTTAAAGAGTGGCTCTTCAAGGCTGGTATGGTCTGAAATCTCTTAAGTTCAAATAAAATTGTGTGCTTATCACTTGGGGGAAAAAAAAACAGACCTAAGAATAAAGAATTAATTTCTTAGCTGACGTGACTGTGGCTACAGTACAGATTCTCTTCACCCAGAAGTTGGAGTGGATCAGCTTTAAATCACTGCCCAATATTCACATATCCCTTAAGTGAGTTGAGAATGAAACTCTCTTAGATGTGATGTCCCTGGCTTTTAGTTTGTGTGTAAGAGTTCTTAAAATTTGCATGTTGCTGTAATACAGGGAGGTACCAGTATTAGGTAATACACATACAGCCATGGGATTTATTTTTCATATGTCTGACCTTTTGTTTCTTGAAAATATTATGCTTTCTGTGATAGCTATAATCTTTTATCTCGTATTGCAGTGATGTATTAAGCTGATGTTAATATTTGCCTTGTGCCCAGTGCATTTTGTTGGGAAGATGCTACATCTTCTGTTATATGCAGTGTATCTCAGGAAAGCCATTGAAGAATTTTTCCCCGCTTTTATTAGATAGCTGTGTATTTCTAAAACCAGTGTGCATGTTAAGTTAGCTGTATATCTGTGTCAAATCTGTTACAGGTTCTTTCTCTTACGGAACCAAAGTTAACAATTACCATGTTGAATATGGTCTGTCATCTTTTTTTTTTTTTTCATATATATTAACAGAAGTTAAGCTGCCTTTTTATAAAACTTGAGTGTTTCAATCTTTTTAAGTTAAATTTGGACTGCACTTACAAAAAAAGTACTTCTGATTCCCAGAGATCATAAAGAAGCAGGGTGAAGGAGTCCCAGACTTAGTCCACGTGATGCGTACGTTAGCAACTGAGAGCATCCCAAACCTCCCGCCGGGGGGTGAATTGGCAAGCAAGTGAGTTCACATCAGTGTAAATGTGGTTTTTGATTTAAGTCGAAACTTAACTTTAAGGCCACTCTTAAAAGTGGGGGGTGGGAAGAAGGGTACAGGACAAAAGGTGATGAGCCGTTCCGCAATTTTTATTACTCAGTTGTTTCTAAATGAAAAGACAAGAACAGAGTTAAACATGAATCACTGCTCAAATTAAATGTCAAACTGTAGTTTTGGGAAGGACTGTGGGTTTTTTAAGGGTGGCCTGAGTCTGTCTGTTTTTCGTAATTAACTGGGTTTTGTGGGTGGGAGAGGTTACATTTGAAGACGCAGAAATAATGCACTGACTGACTTGGGTAGGTACTTGAACGTGTAGCTTTGCCCTTTGACGAGAAGCGGTACGCGTTACGATGTTTTGCTTGGCAGCTTTCTTCTCTTGTCTGTAGCTAAGGCGATGTTGTAATTGCTTAAAAGTTTGCTTTTGCATCTCTCTGCTTGTGACAAATCTGAAAACTAGGTAGCAGTCCATCAAAAAAGAACAGTAGGTAGTTAAGCTTAAAGCCTTACGTAGGCTGGTTTTGTCCTTGAAGAGTTCAACGTCGATGCTCTGTGGCTTCTCAGTTTGATGTTCAGTCTTTTAAGGAAGCACCAAACCAAGTGGGTTTTGCTTCGGAAGTTTGTTCGTGAACCTGGGCTGTGTTAAAATAGATTGGGCACATATGGTACAGACTAGATTTTTAACCCTTCTGAGCATGATTTTTTTTATTGTTTCACCAAAACATGAAGACTAGGTGTGTAATTGAACGAAGAACTTTACTGTAAAGATGACTTCTACAAAACAAAATTGTTCCTTACATGAGCTGCTTGAGTAGGAAAAGAAGCGATGGCAATTTTATACATAGTAGCAACATCTGTGTAGGATGTGTTGCTCCAGTGTTGAAGTATTGATGAGTCATTTACTCATGAAATACGACATACAAATTGATTTTTCTCAGACTCCTTTGGCTAGCAATAGCGTCACGGTTGTTGAGGAAGTGAGTGACTTCTGTGGAATTTTGTGTCTTAGTATGAATTTAATTAGATGTTAGTGTAACTCAAAGCACTGCTGCCAGCTTGGAAGGAGAAAAATGCTTCTTGAGAAACCTGCCTTTATTTAGAATCAAAGATAACTATTTTTTGAAAGGTAAGGGAAACTTCCCAGTTCATCCAGTGCAGTGTACTTTGTGTGTAACTGCTGTTTTTATTGCTCTTCCGTGCCCTATAATAAATGACTAGATTCACTGCGATGTTTATACCGCTGCGTGGTAGTTCCTGACTTTTCAGTATTACGGGATGATTATAAAGCCTATCATCATCTTTTTTTTCTTCCAGTACACTCCTTTGTGATTGCTCTGCATGCGTTCATGAGCAGTTAGAAAGTTCTTTAAAGTTTTGTCTCGCAGTTGTAGTCTGCTACTTCATAATACTGGTTCTGCAGAAGGGGATCTGGAAGAAAGTTGCTTTTAAAGTCCGATCTATAATTCCTGTCTTTTACTCCCTGCTTTCCTTCCTGCTCCCCCTCCAAAGTTGTCTCCTTAAATGCTGGGTAAGGCAAAGACTTCCTCCTCTTCCTTCAGCCTCACAATGGGGTTTTTTTGAGTGTCAATTTTCAAGAAAAACTTTTCAGCCTGTGTGTTTTAAAAAAACCAAAACAAAACAACCCCAAACCAAACACCAAAACACCCAAGAAACCAAAAACCACCAAACAAAAAACCACAAACAACAAAACAAGCCATGTTGCTCGTTTACATGTGATTTGCGATTTTTCAATTAATATATTTTAGCAACATGTTTTCTATCAATATTAGAAGAACCGAGCTTCTCAAGAGATTAATCATAAGCTTTCAACTGTTGAGATGCTTCATTTAGTTTTTACTATATTTTACTGGACAAAATTCAGTCAAGATACGATACATATTGCTGCTATTCACAATTTTATTTTTTTTTTTGAGAAAAGTTGCAGGAGAACATTGGGCATATTATTGTAAAAGATTATTGCTTCAGAAATAATCTTTCCAGGTTTGCATATAGAAAGTACATTTCAGAATGCAATACAAACAAAAACGTACTTCAGAATGCCATTTCTGCACATCTGGACAACAAAAACCCAGTATTCCCCTGTGAAAGTGCTGCAATACGCGAGGTACTAGTGGAGTGTTCATCACATACACAACTGGCCAGGGCTTCCAACAGCCGCCAGGTTTTCTCACGCGCTTTCTCAGAGTCAAGAGACGTAGCACCAAGCAGCATCGCAGCCTCGTCTGAATGTTGGGTTGTTCTCTCTTCCTGCTGAGCTCCAAGTGATTTCAGCCTTGTTTTTCTTGAAGGTCTTAAGGATGCGTTAGCTGTATTCCGTGTTTAATGACACATAGTGATAACTTGCAGGAAACTTAGTTCTGTGAATTTAAAACCTTTTAAAGTGTGCGTTTTGAATTAGAATTGTGCTTAGGGGCTTTGACTTGAATAGAAAAAAAGACATGACCTTAAAATCTTGTGGGTTTTGTTTTTGCTCTAGACGGAGTGTGATTGAAGCCGTTTATAACAGACTGAACCCCTACAGGAATGATGATACTGTAAGTATCCTTTCTCTTACATTATCTTTCTCCCCCACTCCCATTATTTTACCTGTTTTGTAAAGAAATACATTGCTAGTTCTTCTTAAAAGACCTCTTCCCTCAAAGAAGCCGTAGCAATATGGTGCCCTTTGGGTTGTTTTTTGTAATTCTTTTCAGTTGCTTTCCACTGATCATAGTCTAGGTTTGTCCTCTGGAATTTCATTATTTGAATCCTGCCTGTTTTTCCAGATGCTTTCCTACCACATGGTGCAAAGAATCCTGTGTTTGTTTTTTTTTTTCCCCTCTTGGAAGAGACATTTTTCCCCAAATATCGGGAAGAAAAGGCTATACTTGTAGGTTAAACAGGTTTGTAACTAGCAGCTTTAAGGAGATAGATAGATATGTGGATGCTTAAGCACTTTTATTCTTAAGCATAGAGCATCTTACAGCAAGCATTCAGGTTCTTACATGTCCATGATGGGTGACATGAATCCACTGTCAGTAAGGAAAAAACAACCACCAAAACTCTTAAAATATAAAAAGTGATCCCAGTTGCAGTTGGATCACTGGAAACAACATTATGTCACCAAAAGTGCTGTCCTTCACCTGCTGGCAAAAAGGATTTGCATGCTTAGCTAGTGAAATGCATTGAGCCATAAAGAATTGTGCGTTGGCCGTACAACTGGGTGCTAGTTTATTTGGCGTTGTATCTTTAGTGTAAAAGTCCCTAAGTAGTGGCTGAAAAAGGGATGCTTTACCTTCAGAATACATTCCGTAGTGTGTTACTGTTCTACAAATGTACAGCACACCAACTTTTTTGTTTTCTGATGATGGCAGCTTGAATACAGAAACGTGCGTACCGAATAGTCGGCACGCAGCTCTTGCGTTTTTTTACTCACTACTGCTTTTATTCTTCATCCTTGCACTTGAAACAAACACAACCGTTTTGGTCTTTCATATAATTGCTCTCCTTTGCTGCTTCTGGTCTTGAAGAAAAACCTGGAGGCGGTACTTTTGCAAAGGGTAATTTTAGTGATTTGGTGGTTTTTGTGGGTTGGTGTGTCGGTTTGGTTTTTGTTGTTTTTTTTTGCTACACCTCCGTGCCAACTGTTCTTCTCTATGGTTTGTAATGAATTCTGTGTGCGAGTTTGAATGAAGGGTGCAGAACTTTAGTGCTGAGAAATTGTCATATGTGGCATTGCGAGAGACTTAATTAGCCTCTCCTCGCTTGAAGGAATCAGGCAGTGCTTTTAAAGTGGTATTTCTACCTCCTGCAGTAACGATGGGGAAGCGTAGCTGTGGAAGCACCGCTGTACTCTGTTGTGAAAGCCCATCAGGGCCCTTAATTACTGAGGGAAGGTAGCAGGTAATGCTGAAACAACCAACAATTGCTGCGCAGAAGCGGTTTGCTCTGATCCCTGTGCTGCTGACGTAACTCATGCTTCAGCTCCCAAGCTCTGCTCTCCCTTAGTTGTGGTGTTAACCTGTGCATCCAGCTGATGAGGCAGTTAGAGAAGGCTGAACTAGAATAATCAAGGCAAGGGGAGAAGAAACGGACATGACACGGCAGCAAATAGATTTAAAACCCCTGGAACTAAATATTTGATTTGTACTAGGATTTTTATTTTTTGGTCTTAACTCATAGCAGGGATTGGTTAAACATTTTACAGGTGTGTGGTGCTTACACAAAGCCCGCTGTTGCCAGTGGGCTTAAGTGGACCAAATTTTAGGGATACTTGGGTATGGGATGCATGGTTGAGATACCATGTAGTTGTAATACCATGTAGTGTGCCCGTACGGTTATGATTTAGAGCATGGTATGTCTCTGCTTCCAATTTTTTTTCTTACACGCATTTTTTTTCTTCTCCTTGTGGTTTTATTACCATCCAAAATTAGGGTTTCCTGCAGTTACCCAAACTACGCTTCTGTAACTTAAAAATGTAAGCGTTAAAATTGATCTGAGTTATAAGAGGGTGTTAGTTGATGACTGTACCTTCCTGTGCAGTGAGGGAGGGCTAAAAACACAAAGAGGGCAGCGATAATAAGGAATGGTACGAGACACTTTCCGCTCTTCTAAGGTGCCTGTGTAGAATGTGTATCCATTTTGTATTACTTGTAATTACTCTGGGAATGCTTTTGAATAATGTTCCTCTGATATTTTGTGGATTGATAAAAACTAGTATAAAACACTCGATCGGATTCTGAAACACCTTGGTGTTAATACTTCGTTAATTAAGAATATGTGGTTTTTAGATACTTCTGAAATGCTATTTCTGAAAGGGGAGAGAGAAGAGACTCCTGAAATGATTTAAGTCTTCACCCTCTTCAGTCTGGATTATCCAGAAATTGCTGTAACTATGGGCACTCTAGACTTTAAAGGGTTCCTTCTTTTTTCTTTAAGGATTCTGCCTCAACTGATGATATGTGGTAAAACCGCTCGTCTAGCTGTGGAGTTCGCGTTTCATCCTTCAAATGGAAGTGCAGCCCAACCTCAGTGACCCTTCTTAACATCCATCCTCAACCTTAATTAAAGAAGGGAGTACGATGCGTTGGCGAGAGTGACTACAGCAGTACGACATCTAGCCCAGGAACTGATCTTTTTTTTTTGTAAAACAGACTTCTGTAAACGTGATTTCGAACCATAATTCATGTTGTAAATCAGACTCCAGCAATTTATGTTGTATGATTTTTTTTGTTTGTTTGTTTTTGTAAAGTGCAATTGTCTTTGTACAAAATGCTCATATTTAATTATGAACTGCTTTAAATCACGATGAAGGTTAGAAGAGATGTTTGGCTTGTGTGATGCAACAATATATATCCCTTTAAATTCATGTTGTGGTTTTGGATTGCAAGGAGCAGCAGCCTAGCCAGCTAGATGCTCAGGAGGTGCACAAAACTGTAAAGATAACTTCTTGGTTTATATGAAAGCTGAACTTGTGGGCAACTTACCGGAAATTACAGTGTGTGGATTTGCTTGGCAATGGAAAGGTAACGAGGAGTAGCTGCACATTCTTCAACAAACATAGAGAGTTTTCTTGGACACACTCCTGCTCTCACACTGAGTTCAAGGGAGTTTTGATTTTGACTTCGGTGGGAGTTAAATCATGCCCTGTTGATAGTATCATGTTCATATGCATACAAACCTCGAGATTAGAATACCTTGATTCTTTGCACCTCTTTTTTCCATTAACCCTTACCTGAAACTACTAATCACTGAGCACGAACAGGCAGCTTTCTACATACGGTAGGAGTCTGCGGCATTTTTACAATCCTGAGTGGCTGGGTCTGCTGCTGTTCCAAGTAAAATACCTTGAATTCCATTTTATCAATAAAGTTTGATTTAACAAACAAGAAATTTATCCATAAATGTGTAATTCCTTTTTTTTTTTCCCTGCCTTTTTAAAATGTCAGTGCCATTGTAAATGATATTTTACTTGTGGAAGAATATTTTTATTAATTGGTAGCTCATTTTTAAAATGGGAAGGATTTTGATTATTGCCCAAGACATAGCCATATGCTAGAGGATGATGTGGGATTAATCCGTTACCCTATTTTTTACAAGTGTGGGTTTTTTCAGGCTTTTTTGGTGTTGTGTTTGGGTTTTTTCCCTCCCCACTGAAGATGTGCATTGGTTTGAATTTGCCTACTGTTTGATAAAAATACATTTGTCGAAGCCTGACAATCTTTAACATTTTATGGTGTGTGTTTTTAATTGACCCACTTACTTAGACTGAGCGACTAGTGGTTAAACAGTACTTGTGATTCGAGATATAGCATGTTGACAATATTTAACTGTTCGTTGTTTAAAATTCTAATTTAAAATTTTATAAGATAATAAACTAATTTGATTTAAGCTTAGCTTTCTCCCATTGAGCATACAAAAATTAAGTTTTCAAGTCAGTCGTGTTTGCAAAACTGCTGTTTTATGCACCTTGTATTGTCTTTTTGGTTGAGAATATTGTATTTAATATGTAGTTTATTCATTTCGTAGGCAGATTCCCCAACAGGAAAATCAGTAAAACAAGTAGATTGTAACATTTACTGCAGTTAAACAGAATCAAAACTTGGTGTATAATTACTTTTTGATAGGAAAATGTAGTACAATGCATTTTGCTATATTTGTCTTTCCCTAACTTTGAAATATACATATTTGTATATATAGCCTTAAAACTAATGCAGAGTTAGGGAACACTGAACAGTGAAAAAGTAACTTATAGTGTCTTGGAACTAAGTATAGTATATACCAGCAAAATTTTCTTTTATCCCTCTTGTCTATGTGGGGTGCTTAAGCGTAATTTCATTGTATTCAGTTTGTAATCTGTTCAAGCATGAATGAAGAAAACATAAGCACTATTTGTATTTATAAATTTATAGCAATTTTTGCTTAAAGAACCAGTTCCTTACCTACCTATGAATAAATGCTTAAAATGTCTAATTTTGTTGTAGAGTGCAAAACTATAATAATGTTAAGTTATAGCTTCACAGCCACCTAATTAACAAGCATATATAATTATATACATGGCGTATTAGTGCAAAAAGCTCAACCTAATCTAGGACTGGGCAGATAAAGTTCTGTCCTTTTTCGTAGAGACTAAAGGTTTGGAAATGGCAAACCCTTGAACTGGACTGTGGAACCTTTGAGTTTTAAACTTTTAAAAATGGGAAGCAAAACTGTGGTGTGAAAAGCCATACTTCAAACCGTGATTGCATAAACCGTCTCAGTGACGGGTGATGTATTTCAGGCCTCTTCTGAGGAGGTCTCCTAAAGGTTAGAGAGAGGATAACCCCGCTGTTGCTGCACGCGGTGGAACTAGGTTTGGGGGTAGTGGAGGAAAGCCCGTTTCAGGTTTTTCTCTCTCCCACCAATGTTCAGCATTTTGGTGAGGTCAGAGCACTGAACCTATTCCGTATGCATAAACACTGCCATTTTAGATACAGATTTTGATTACAAAATATACAAATTAAGCATGTAAAACATCCTAGAGAAGAGGCAAGCTGTACTTTTCACTGCTCTGGAAAGAAAAAGGCACTTTTGCACCTTTGTGCATCTCCTTCTTGCACCGGAAACTTTTTTTGAAATGCTAAAAACATTAGCACCTCAGGGGCAAGGCAGCAATTTTTATTATTTTTTTTTTTTTAAGTATTATGTGCTATTTATTTCCCTCTTGCGAAAAGATTCCTGTGTGACAAAAATGAAAACTGTGTGATGTTAAAAGATGTATTTTTAAATACGTGTTCAAATAGGATGGTCCCAATTTGCTTGTTTTTAAAAGGAAATTACATTTGTAAAGCTACTTTGCTTCGTATGCCGTGCAACTTTGTTTTCCTTCTGCGTTTGACGGCTTCGCTGGCTTCGGTTTCTGTGAGTTTTGTCGTAGTCAGATTAAATGTTTCACTGATCGTTCTGGGAGAATACCTGTACTGCTTTATAGACAACCGTCGCAAATAATTCTCGCTAATTCAGCATTGAAATAAGTTCAAGACAGAGGCTTCTAAAATGTGTTGTAAGACCAATGTCGGATTAACTAAATGCAAGCGGTTGGATTAATTTGCACAGAGTAGGATCCCAGGTTTGGAAATCTTGGAAAACCTGTTGTATCAACAGATTCCCTGGTACCCACGGTGAGGCAGAACTCTGCCGGTCGGGGCGCAGGTTCCGAAGCCGGGGCCATTCCGCCAGCTTGCCCTTAGCTGGCCAGGGAGCAGCGCCACAAAGACCTCGATGCGCAGCCGTCGTTCTTTTTAATATTCCTGCAGAAGTCAGTTGGAGAGAGAATTCTCACCTGCTGGTCATGACGCTGAATTGCAGTGATCCGGGGTCGTGTCATCCTAGGAGAGGTGCCCGATGAATATTAAGCAGCAGATGAGCGGTGGCAGCGCTTGCCGTGATCGCTCGGGCAGGTGCCAGGGCTGATCGTTGCAACAAATACCTGCGATAAAGCGATTTCGTTAAATCGTTCGTTGCGAACCTGGTACTGTCTCAACCGTAGAGGTTAAAATCTTGAGCCATTTTGCTCAGATTAGGAAATGTAAAAAGGTGGTTTAACAAAAAACAGGGAACAGTTTTCAGCAGATTCCCTGATAAGAATCCTGTCTTAACGTGATACGGTGGGATAGGACAGACTTCTGATTGCAATTCGCTTTTTAGCAGTTTATGAACTAAGGGTATGGTTCCATAATCAACTTACATCAAGACTAAGCTGTTGCTGTAGGTTACCCCCTCCTGTCCTTTTTGTGCCAGCCCTTGTGCTTATGTGGCTGTGCAGTTAGGAGGAAGACAAAAAATATCTGTGCTCTTCAGCCGGGTAAATTGCTAATCCAGCTATGGGGCAGTCATACCAGGGCAAGCAACAGAGTGGGGAGAGAGCAAAGGACTGGTTGCATCACCCCTTCTGCTGCTCCTTGGGAAACCACACCCTAAACGCGGGTAAATGACCTGTGTAGGGAGTATCGAAGCCATTGCAGGTCTTCCTCCACATTTTACTCAAGACAAAACCTGCTGCTTTGGTAAATGTTCTTTTTCTTACAACTGGAATTGCAAGACTTTAGTTTTGATGTTGTCTTGTGTGTGAGTTCCATGCGGACAAACTAATTTTCTCTTCTCTCCAGACGTATGTAGCTCTGTCCTGTGGGACAGACAGCGTGGCTGCCCCAATTAGCTTAATGACATGGTTTTTACAGTTCACCTTACTTCAATGTACGTAGGGTTTCATCATGCTGAGATGGTCACCTTCATCTCTACCTGCACCTTCCTGAATTGCTTTTATGCGCAAATGACCCAGTGTATTTAAACTTCTTGATATTTAAACCTGACCGTGTCTGAAACTGGCTAACCTTTAGTAAAATGTTACCCTTTTCCTCATCGTTTGGCAAATACACTATTTTAATGCAAGCTTGACGTACCTCGCATAGGCTCAGAAACAGCAAAACTGTAGAGCTATAGAGCTGTACCTGACATTTTTCTGTAGAAAATGGAATTGTTGCTGTGTGCCAGGCTTCATGAGGTGTGAAAATAATGTCTCCTAGATAATAGTATAGCTCCTCGTTCCTTACGCTACGTGTGCCCGAGATGATCGTAACCTGAGCGTAAAGTCTCTGCTTGGCTGGTCAGCATTTTTAACTCTCTGAAGTGGTAAAAAGGGGCTCCATACGTGAATTTCTAGGGTGCTCTCATGCATGAAAGTAATGATTGTGGCTGCAGGCTGTAAAAATGGAGCAAAACTTAAAAGCGACAGTCTGGGGCTGAAGTACTTCTGACTGATCTGCCTGTGAAATGCCGATCAGAGAATCGGATCTTTGGGTGAGCTCTGTCCTGGTGATCTCTCTGGGGCGCTCGCAGCTCTCTGCTGGTCCCTGCAGACCCAGGCGTGCACCTTCTGAAACACCCTGTGGCCTTATTTTGCTTTGTAGCGTTGCTTTGAAAACGAAAAAATCACCAGGGCCGTGGCATGTGGTCACAGAAGTTCAGGAAGTATTCTTGTGGACCACTAAATGCTTTCAAGTAGGAAAAAAAAAGAATATACAACGTGCTGAAAGCTGAGTTTACGTTGCCTCCTACTGAAAACTTGTTCTCAGAAAAATTATAAATCTTTCTGCTATTTAGTTAGCTGTGGACATTTTTTTTCCCTATATTTTAATCTCCTGATTGTGCCAGAGTTGTTGACCTGTCATGACCTAGGCTCTGTGCGTATTCCTTGCTTTATCTATGTTTTTATTTGATGTTCTTTTTGAGTAGCAGTAAACCACTTCCTCCCTCCACCGTGTAGGCACTGTTGTAGCCTTGGCTTTGAAGCTGAGAGAACAGGACTGATAATGGCATCTTAGGAAAGGGGTTTGGGGGAAAACGTTTGCTTTAAATACAACAAACCCCCTAACCTTTGTGACTACGAAATTTGGGAAAATGGGCTTAACTTTAGAAATGCCTTTTACAGAAAGAATGAAATAGTTCTCTTCTGAAGATGGTAAAACCTCAGCAGAGGTGGGATACAGGTCAGGTTTTTAGATTGTATATTGATTTATGCCTAGCCAGATTTTTATGCTTAATTTGTCCTGGTTCCTGCCGAAATGCTTTTAAAAATATGACTAGGTGTCTACTTTTTTCCTTTTTTTTTTCTTTCCCCCCCCCCAAAAAAGAAAAATAAACCCAATGGCCCTTACCTCTGTGTAACCAGCCATTTATTTTCGAGGGTGAGTACTGTGTCAGATAGTGACATTTTCCTGTAAGAGCACTGCGTCTGCACTTCTCACTCAATAACGTTGAGCCAAAGCCCAAATCCATTTTTGCTTCCCCTGACTGTGGCTCTGAAGAACTGGTGAGAGCGTGGGATTTTTCACAGGCTGAAGTAGGCAGGACTCTCCATACACACTGTGAGTAAGCATCGAGAGTTTGAAGGAGGTGCCATTGTCATTTCTTTTGAGAAGTATCTTTGAGAAGAAAAATGAAAGCGTTGAGTCTGGCGGGCTGTAAAATGTTACATACTTTTAATTCTGTCAATGCCTGTAGACTGAGACCCAGAGTAACTTGTGTTACTGAATTCAACCCAGTCTGAGCAATAGAAATAGTGAGTAGCTGATTCCATTTTCGCTGTTGGGATTTCAGGCTGAAGCACAGTAATTTTGTCCAGACTACAGGGGAAAACTAAGACAGTCTTGGAAAAATAAGGCATGTACTTAACTTTATATTCTGCTGATGTTGGTGGACCTTCACTCACAATGTATGAAGTTTGCACATGGGCTTGGAGCCTTAACTGTCCCGCTTCTCTTGGAATGAAAATGTAATCTTGATTCAGTTTTGGTTTTGAAAAAGCTTTTCAAAGCCATGAAGGTGGTAACATTAAAGCAAAATGTTAGGTTAATTGGAGATAGCAATTTCGTAATTCTTTAAACAAGTCAGCCAGCGTTTTTTAACACATCAGAAGGGCTCGGTTCAAGAGGTTCAGTCTTTGATGTGATGCTTTTAGCTGTAAAGAATAAATAAAAGGATGAAACCCAAAATGAGTTACTTGGGATGGAAAAACAATGAGACCCTAAGAATCTAGGAATAAATGTGCTGAATTTACATAGCTTTATTTCCATGTCCAGTGATGGACCTGCTGAAAGGATCTTTGTCAGCGTTTTTAGGGGAACTTTTTACTCCTGCTGACTGTTTGATGCTAGACCGGCAAGTCTGCTGCAATTTCAAATTTCCAGACTCCTAAATTGGAAACTGGGCATTGCAGAGCAGAGCCCTCAGTACGTGAGGTGCGGCCGTCCCTGTTCCCACGCGTTCTGTGGGTCGGTGCCGGGCGACCGTTTGATGCTGGAAGTTGGGATTTCCCAGCATTCGTCTTACAGTGTGATTCACGATGACCTTGAGTACCAAGAGTTAAGTTGTATTTATTAACCAGATCTTGCTCTTTGGTGCCGGGAATCGAGTTTTTGGAGTAAGTGCTGAATGATGCAAATGTTCTTGACAAATCCTGCCGAGTAGCTCGCTACTGGGAAAACTAATTTAATAGCGACAAAGAGTTAATACGAGACAAAAGCCTCGATTCTCCTAACCAGGGAATACTGGAAGTTTGAAAACGGTGAGGTTTGATTTGTGGAACTGGCCACTTTATAAACCTGTCAGAGATTTGGGGTTTTAGCATCTGTCTTGTTACTAAGACGACATACAAACATGCTGAATTAGAGAGTGTTCACGTGTCTTCTCACAGAGTTGACTCCACGTCGTGTCATAAGAGTCTCGTTTGTAGTGAACATGCTGTGCCTGTCTTTTTAGAAAAGTCGTGACCTCTTTATATCTATTTTGTGGAAAGTGTTAAGTTTTTTCATTGATGATCTGTATAAATGTGTGTTAATAATGGAGAGATTTAAGCTTGAAAAGCATGTTTGCGGATTACACAGCTTCGTTACGGAATTTATAAATTTAACAGAGTAATATACAAGAGCATAACTATTTTCCTTAAGTAGAATGTATAACAATATATAATAAATTATTCTCCACGTAGTTCACCCACTATTTCCAGTTTTACACAATTCAAACTGTGTGTTTACAGAAAGTTCAATAAATGTATATTTTATACTATGTACAGATTCCTGGTCCCAAAGAAAATGTGTGAACTTAGTTTCTAGGCCTTAGTTTTTAGGCCTTTGACACCGTCTCCCACAGCATCCTCATAGGTAAACTGAGGAAGTGTGGTCTGGATGACCAAGTAGTGAGGTGGGTCGAGAACTGGTTGAAGGGAAGAAGCCAGAGGGTTGTGGTCAATGGGGCCGAGTCTGGCTGGATGCCTGTGTCTAGTGGGGTCCCTCAGGGGTCAGTGCTTGGGCCGGTGCTGTTTAATATATTCATCAATGATCTGGATGAGGGATTAGAGAATGTTGTCAGCAAGTTTGCTGATGATACGAAGTTGGGGGGAGTGGTTGACACACCAGAAGGCTGTGCAGCCATTCAGAGAGACCTGGACAGGCTGGAGGGCTGGGCGGGGAGAAATCTTATGAAGTTTAATAAGGGCAAGTGTAGAGTTTTGCACTTGGGAAAAAATAACCCCATGTGCCAATATAGGTTGGGGACTGCCCTGCTGGAGAGCAGTGCAGGGGAAAGGGACCTGGGGGTTCTAGTGGACAGCAGGATGACCATGAGCCAGCAGTGTGCCCTCGTGGCCAAGAAGGCCAATGGCATCCTGGGGTGTATTAGAAGGGGAGTAGCAAGTAGGTCAAGAGAGGTCCTCCTGCCCCTCTACTCTGCCCTGGTGAGGCCGCATCTGGAATATTGTGTCCAGTTCTGGGCCCCTCAGTTCAAGAAGGACAGGGAGCTGCTTGAGAGAGTCCAGCGTAGAGCCACAAAGATGGTGAAGGGAGTGGAGCATCTCCCTTATGAGGAAAGGCTGAAGGAGCTGGATCTCTTTAGCTTGGAGAAGAGGAGGCTGAGGGGTGACCTCATCAATGTTTATAAATATGTCAAGGGGGAATGTCAGGAGGATGGAGCCAGGCTCTTTTCAGCGGCATCCACTGACAGGACAAGGGGCAATGGGTGGAAGCTGGAACACAGGAGGTTCCAGAAAAATATGAGGAAAAACTTTTTCACTGTGAGGGTGACTGAGCACTGGAACAGGCTGCCTAGGGAGGTTGTGGAATCTCCATCTCTTGAGACATTCAAAACCCGCCTGGACGCGTTCCTGTGCGCTCTAGTGTAGGTGATCCTGCTCTGGCAGGGGGGTTGGACTAGATGATCTTTGAGGTCCCTTCCAACCTTTAACATTCTGTGATTCTGTGATTCTGTGATTCTAACTTAACTTTTGAGATTGTACTTTTTTTTTCCTTTTTGTTTTGGTTTATTTTGGAATCAGTTGAAGAAACTGCATTATGCCTGTCAATGGTGGAGGCTTGCATTGGACTAAATAGGAATTCGAAATATTTCTGATCTGCAAAAGTGATTCCACTAAATAAAACAGGCAATTACATCGTGTATGTGTACTTGAGTGATATGCTGTAAACTGTTTTCACAGCTGGTTTATTGTCACTAATTTACAAATTTACCAGGCCTCCTTCAGCTTTCTGGTTCGAGCTAGTTATATTAAAATGGACTATTGAGTACTTGCTTTGACCTTTTTAGTTACAGTAATAAAACTCCCCCTTTTCTCTGTTTTTACCCTTACCAAGATACAGCAGCATTTGCTTGGCTCCAGCCACAGTGTTCCCCAGAGGCCTCCCTGCCTGGAGTTTTCAGGAGAACTGGGAGCAAAATATATTTGTATCTTCTGCCCTGATTTGATAAAGTACTGGATAGACTTTTGGACTGCATTTTCTAAGAATTTAAGGGTGCTAAAGGCTAAAATAAATCTTTACCCTGTTTTCTTTTAGCCTGTATGATATGGAGGGAAGACGAGCCTATGTGTTACGGGGTTATATTTATCTTCCCTGGAAATCTTTATAGACAGAGAGCTGGTAGGATTCTGACATGGACTGTACAAATCAAACCAGGATTGGGCACAGGAGGGTATTCTGCTGTCACCTGGAGCAAACTTGTCTTTTCAAAAGGGTCAGCCCCATCAAGGATTAAAAACTAGAACGACGGAGTTGTCCAGCAAAATGAGGGAATATTGTCTCTGGATTAAAAAAAAAATGAAATTACTGTGATATAATTGACTGTTAGCATTAGTTCACATTAACAGAGCAATTCTATTCCTTTGTTTTTAAAAATAATGTTTTATCCCATCTAACTGAAAACTTACATTTGAGCGTATTTTTTTTCTCAAAGCTAAAGAACTATATACTTCCAAGTAGCTTTGCTGGTTAATTTAAATGTTGGGGGTTTTTTAGTCTTGACATGTAATAATAAGTTTGAATGTCATCGGAGCTGTTCAGACAGAAATGTTCAGCTGACTTAAGGCGTTCGTTGCGACTGAATTTAATCAGACTATATTTACATAGGCAAATTTTAAAAAGCTAGAACCCTGAAGCCTCGTTAAATCATTTGGCTGATTGCAATTTTAGCTTCCAGCAATTTTTAAGAGTGTAAGTGTTTGTTCTCATCTGATGTTGTGAAGGAATGAAGGTGAGTTTGGCAGAGTAGCAAGAAGAATTGTTTACAGTCACAGATAGAATAATAAGACAATTACCCCTGCAAATACAGAGGAGTTGATGTGCGGCTCTCACTTGTGAAGCTTGCAGGGCTGGATGTTCATCAATACAACAAGAATTCATATATTGATTAAGTTAATTTGTACTTACCAATTTTAGTGCAAACTTTCCACTGTGTTTGCTAAAGGTCAGAAAGCTTGAAATTTCCTGCAAGCTTTCGAAGATCCAACTTAGGGGCCACAGCAGTGAGAGAGATGTATTTTCCTTGTCCAGTTAGTAGGTTTCTTCTGGTGCTCATCATCTACTTTAGGAAAATACTTGGTAGCCTGTTTTTTAATCCTGAAAACTTTACTGTGACCTACCACTTAGGTCTTTGAATTAAAAGTTTGCTGGATAGACGTTCAAACCAGTGAGTTTATTTGGACAGTAGAGCAGATACAAAGCATATGCCATTAGCTCTATGTGTTTTCTTGTCTTTACCTCTGCTCCCTGGCAGTAGAAGTGTCTGTGACACTGTCTGGTGTCCTGCTGATTCTCTTCAGGAAGCATCATCTTCCCGAAGCTGCGTCACGGCTCTTGCCCTTTACTCTGACCTTGCCCGTCACAGTTTGCTGCTGACTCGTCAATACCGACTATAACTTGGTGAGAACAGTCACCATCATCTGAAACTTGAATCCTGTCCCATAAACTGTAAGAAGGTACAGGATAAAACAGCCATGTGTCATTTACTTCGGCAAAATAATTCAAGGTATGTTACAAACTTTTTTTTTTTCTTTTTTTTTTAAAAAAAGCATTTAAGGAAAATAAATAGATTTTCTATTCTGTTTATGATATAACCTGTGCCTAAGATCTCGGCAGTAGGAATAGGATGGCTGTCCTCCAGGTCTTTTGTAACTCTACTTTTTTTTCCCTACATTTCCTACTTTTCCAAATTATTCTTTCCAAAAGGCTAGAAGCCTTTCAAAGTATTCTTTTAGAAGAGTAATTTATTGATTTTGTAGTCCTCCCCCCTATGATGGATGTAGTGGGAGTCTGTTAGCTGAAGAATATGAGGTGACACAATCAACTTAGATCAGTCTTAATCCTAATGTTTTCCTTAATATTACAAGTATCCCGAAGTGTACGCTTCAGAATTTTTTTTTTTCTGTTGTTGAGATGTTTTGTTTATTTGAGGGATTTTAATGGTCATCTTCAGCTGTCTTAGAAGACTGTATACAACTGCAATAGGAAATAAGTGAGGTCTCCCTCCAGTTGGTGGGTGTTGGCTCGCAGTTATGAACTGGAGACTGGCACGAGATCAGGAATCAGTTTCAGGGCGGGGAGAAAAAAACCAAAACAACAGAAGGCTGATTTCAGAAGACATTTACTGAAAATAATAGCAATTAAATGTAGAGAATGGATTTAAGTACTGTATTTAATTACAGAAATGTATTAGCTTAATGCTTTTACACTCCTAAAACTTAGGGGACTTTCAATATCAAAACTTTATTGTTCTATTAGGAATCATTAATAAGTGGCCAGTCTAATAGGGCTGATTCTTGCCCCAGTTTCAGACATTAAGCTGAGGGCGAGGGTCTCACTTTACCTGCGTCTGAAAACCAAGGTGTGAACATAAGTTCAGTGCTAGAAGAAAGCTGCTCGGGGCCCCAGCCCAGCTTTTGTTATCTAATAGGTAGTACAAAGCCGTCATGTTAAGTTTTGATAAGGGGCCTGCACTCGCCTTATCACCTGGTTTCTGGGTAGGCTGTAACCTTTAGTCTAATTTTTATATTCCCTACGTACACAAATCAGTTGGGTCCTGTTCTGCGGTTGGTCCTTGCTTTGCATACGGTAAAGAAAATTCCTTCTGCCACCTCTCACATACACCAGATCCCTTTGATTTTTCCTCTTTAACCGTCTCTTCTTGGCCTGAAGCCGCCCGACAATTCTGTAAAATGTCTTCAAACCCTCTAGATATTGTTGGGGTCCCTCTTGCACCTTCTGTGCGCGTTTTGTGCATTGTCTGCATTTTCTCATATTAGGAGTAGCTCATGCTTGCTTTGTACACCACCAGGTCTAACGGGGTTTGAAGCTCTTGACTGTGCTGCTAAAAAGCTGAACTTTTTCTGCCATCTCTACACGCAGCTAATTCTCGCTGTATCCATTTCCACGGGGAAGGCCCCACGTTGGCAGTGCCCTGCAGCACATGCCGAACGTTCAGTCCCCGCCGAAGCCAGTGAGCTTCTCGCATGCTTAAAAGTAAGCCCGTTCATATGGTTTTGTGGTGCTGAACCTGCAGTTCATTTCCTCTGCCGTTGCTATGGGTTTTTCTGAAAGAAAAAAGAGAAACAAAGGAAGATACAGCAGTACAGTCTGCATTAACTTCGGCAAAGAATTTTATTTTTTTCACTTCAGTATTGCTTGATTTCAAAAGGTTTTCGCACCATTGCCTGGAAAATATGGTTAGTGAACAGGAGCTGGTGTATCATGAAAGAAGTTTTTCCTAATAGCCAGGCTAAACCTCCCCTGGCACAACTTGAGGCCATTTTCTTTTGTCCTACCACTTGTTACTTGGGAGAAGAGACTGACCTCCACCCCGCTACAACCTCCTTTCAGGTAGTTGTAGAGCATGAAGGTTTCCCCTCAGCCTCCTTTTCTGAGGCTGAACAACCCCAATTCCCTCAGCTGCTCCTCACAAGAGTTGTTCTCCAGGCCCTTCCACAGCTTCATTGCCCTTCTTTGGACATGTTCCAGCACCTCAGTGTCTTTCTTGTAATGAGGGGCCCAAAGCTAAACAGAGGATTTGAGGTGAGAGTCTCTGTCTCTGGAGACATTCAAAATCTGCCTGAACGTGTTCCCGTGTGATCTGCTTTAGGTGATCCTGCTCTGGCAGGGGAGATGGACTATATAACCTTCAGAGGTCTCTTTCAACCACGACCATTCTGTGATTCTGTGTGGCCTCACCAGTGCCAAGTACGGGGGGACAGTCACCTCCCTACTCCTGCTGGCCATGCTATTTCTGATACAGTTCCGTTATCTTTGTCAGTTTGAAAATGTTTTTATATAAGTATCTTTTTTATATAAGTATCTTCTGTGCTTTAAGCACTGGTGAGGAGAGAGAATTCAATGTATGTCCCTGAACCATGAACATTACTGGTTCTGTTCCTGTGAGAATGATGGAAACAGCTATCAGAAGCAGAATCTCTCCTGAGTAGTAACATAGTAAGAGTCCTTCTGTATCTGCCACTTCTTTGTTACCCAAATCACACTCAATGGTTCTCTCTTGTGTTTGAATGCTCGGCTCACCAGGAGAAAACCCCTTGGTTCTCATGGGTTGGTTATAGCTTCCTCTGTCTAAGCAGAACAGCTTTAACTGGATGGTAGTTACAAATTCTGAAGGGTGCAAGCTTAAGTGCAAAAAGGGTGACACTGGCAATTGGGTATACCACATAAAACTCACCCCGTTTCACCAGTCCTAATTCTCCAGTACTTCGAGCTAGAGAAAACCTAAGACAAAGACACTGGGCAGCCCAAGCCTTCAGGCCAGCTGTCTCTTTTGACATATATTTCATTAGGCAGTTGTAGTTCCTGAATTACGCACGTTCTTTGTCTATTACATCGTGACCCCTAGCACAGCTGGTGATGTTTTTTCGAAGGGGAGGAGGAAAACTGGGGTTTGTCTATTTTGATCTCACGGAAATCAGATCTTTATGAAAAGAAAGCCAATATTTTCCCCTCCTGGACTGAAGAAGAATAGCTGGGACAGCCCATTTCCATAGGTCACCTTCTGCTTGCCACGGTGAGGATCTTGGGCCAGGAACCCTCGTACGTATTAGCTCAGAGAAGATGTGGCTGTTTTCCTTTTGCCGTGCACAGATAGGGTCATTGACTCCATTCAGCTGAAGGCCTTCTGTAATCGATTTTCAAAACAGTCTGAGGTCGTTGCATACTGTGCCCTACGGCGTCCGAAGGATTTGTATATTGTGTGCTTTGACCTGATTCTTTCCCCCCCCCTCTCCCAGCATCCTGAGGTAGATCTGCCAAGCTTTGTTGTCCCTCGCAAATGTCTGCGGTGGTGGGGGTGGGGTGGTAGAGAGTTGATGTGATTTTTTAATTAATGCCTACGAATCTACATGTAGCATCAGCTTTTGGCTTTCTACCACCCAACCTCTGGTGTCATTGCCCTGAATTACAGCCCTGATGGGGCCTTTGCGTGATGTGTTCAAACTGTTTGGACCTGTTTTGGCAGCCCAATCATAAAAATATTTATGAAGCCACAAGACCAGACCGTGGGTCTCTTAAGGTGTAGAGAAAATACACTTTTTGAGTTGTGCTCTTTGCTTCATCTCAAGATACAGAGATAAAGGCATCTTTGCGTAGATCCTTGGTCTAAGCCAATTAACTGAACGTTTGAGAGAGCTTTCTTATTTGTTAAACTCAGCATAGAATATTTTGGTTTAATATGATACCTGCGTGAGTTAAAATGTTTATACAGATCTGCCCATGCATGTGGCTGGTGCTTTACAGTCAAACATAAACAGAAGATCCTAATGGAGTAGTTCTCACAGCAGAACTTTAGAAATGAAAGAAATTCACACAAATTAAGTGTAGGAACAGGAGGAGGTAGCGTTTTTCTAAATTAAATGTTAATTAGATTATTAATACTTGTATATATTGCATACTTAAGGTTATTGCTTGATAGATGTATCAAACTGATGTAGCTACGTTTTTAAATAGTTTGGCAAACCAGCTTATTCCTGTATAAATGTCAGATATGGTCGGTGTTTAAATGGAGTCACCCTGCTGTCAAAAACAGACATAAAAACTCTCAAGACATTACCCAAGCAAATACACGGCATGTTCCAGTCTCATTTAGGAGCACAATCTCTAATTGCAAAAGTGCTTTGGAAAACTGTATTAGGAATTTTCTCCATTGGCAAATCAGCTGTTTTCTTTGCAGAAGCGAACAATGGAGAACTGACCTAAATACACACAATTATGCAGGAAATTTTGCTTTGGGGCACAAAATGGAATTGTAGGCTGGGTCTGAAAGTTAATTTGAATTTCAGACCGAGTCCCAACTGTTGCAGAAAGGAGAGTCAAAGGAAACTATATTTGAGGGATTTTTTTCAGACAGTTGTGAATACTGGATTTTCCTGCAGTAATCTCTTTTTTATAAATGAGACTTGTAAACTCTTGTGCAATAGGCTGTCACCAAAGAAGTTTTCTCACCCTCTTTCCTCCTGTGCTTCAAATAATTGTCTGCCTGTTCTCAGGGAGATGTCCTAGAATAGGATGGCCTCCTTCTCCTGGTTAGTGGTGAATGCTGGATCTGGGCTGTTGCCACTCAGTCTGGCTGCTGCAGAACTAACTGAGCAGTAGAAAATGTGACGGGTATGAAGACAAGGTCCAGACATTCTCAGCAATAAAAGTCTGGACAAAAATTTGAGGGTCAAAATGCCGCACTTACCTTCTTGTTCTCTTTGCAGACAGGGTATGCTTTCCAGAACAAAAAGCAGCAAAGAGGGAAACAAGTTAATGAAAAGCCCAACAGTCCCATGTAATGAATGGGAAGAGGCCAGAACCGTCTGTTCATCTTAGCTGATTATAATGCGGAATGATGAAAAAATAGCAGGGGAAACAGAATAGAAAATCAAAATATAAAAATTAATAGGAAATTTATAGAAAATCAAGTAGAATTAATAGAAAATCAAAGCTGGTGGTCTCCTGCTTATCTACAGGCTAAATCTGTATTCTCTAAGAAGAAACTTGAATTTGCACTGTGCTCCAAGTATCAGGGTGTTGCAATACAGTAAACAACACCTGTGGTTTGCAGTGATTCTTACTGAGCCTAAGCCTTCACCTGGGGATGCCAAAGCCTTTCCAAGGGGAGGATGTGTCTGGTTCTGCTCTTCGGCTGGAAGACAGTGCTGCTACCTCTGGGCAAGGCAGGCAGTGAGACGTGGTGGGGTGGGATTGACAGACATGCTGCTGTCATGTCTGGGACCCAAGTGAACCCCAAACCACAGAGAATGCTGCAGTGCAGCCTCTTCCCTGTTTCTGTACTTTTCAGCAGCTGAGGAAAAACTCTAAAGGTAGTTGTGAGGTGACCTGGGGAAAACACAGAGGAACCAGCGAGCAAAAACCTGGTGATGGCTTATATATCAAAGAGTCCTCATCCTGCTGGTGTGCCTGGTTCCTGTGGTGCTTGGGATCAAGTCCAGTTTGGAGATAGGCAGGTTTTATTGCTTTTTTTATAGTGTTCCTCTACAGTTTAAAATAACTTGTCCATGGGAGAAATGTCTACTACATCCAACAGCAAGGCTGAGATTGTTATTTCAAATGCCCTAGAAAAGAAGTGTCCCTCAAGAAAATTATTTTCTAGTGCTCCTGGTTTTAGTGCACTAACACCAGTCTCAGTGAGGGCCTGGATGGTCCTGGGCATGGCCAGGTGTCCTGGGAGCTCTACAGGCAACTGCAGGTTTCTAGGGAGAAGGTGGAGGTGTTAGGGAGGAGGGACAGATCTTCGTTAGCCCCAGAGGGAAGCCAGATTTCTCCCATATTGCAAGCTGCACCTTGGGGCTGTGCACATGCCTTGCTCATGCCTTAATTTCTTTAAGAGTAATTATACTTGGCTCCAGTTGTGTCTTACAGTTAATACAGATGGAGGATATAAAAATCCAGTGATGTAATGTCTCCATTTGAAACATCTGCCCACTCCCTCCTCCAGCCTGCGGGTCAGAGGAAGCCACGAAAAGAAAAGGCTCAAGGACATTCCTCCTGCCTCTGTCTGATTTCTGCCTTGATAGGGCTCAGACCAATGTTGCTTCAATTAATTTATTTTCTTTTAAAGCGCTTGTTTCAGAACACTTCAAAAGCTGGATTCCCTAATCTTTGGTAGATCAGCATGAGTCAGAAGCATCTGCGGGAAGAGCAGAAAGGTGCCTCGGCAGTGTATTTCAGAGCAAGCAGCGGGCTGGCTCGTGTCGGAAGGAGCAGGGCTCCACCAGGGGTTGGCAGAAGGGGCTTTAGCAGAAGGTTTTGCTGAGTTCAGCAAAGCTGCCTGCCAACGCAGCCAGCAGCACACTGGTTCTCTGAGTCTGTAGTAAGCTGCTGCTTTAGGGACATTCAGAGGAAGTGACTTCTATGCGCTGCCCTCTCCTGAATGTTCCTTGTGTGCTTAGCAACAGATCAGAAAGTGAAAGAAATTTTAAAATTATAAAAATTCATTTTTATTATGTGCAGGAGCACACTCAACCCTCACTTTCCCTGCTGGAGATCACTCCTGCAGCGCTGCCTGGAACCTCTGGCAGAATGGCTGTACAGCAGGGAGTTCCTGTGGCAGATGCGAGCGGGGATGAGGTTTTGTGGTGGGACTGGGAATCTTCAAGCATCTGTGCAGTGTGTATGGCAGCAGAGCCAAGAAATCTCTGCTGAGGTAGTGTTACCACTGCTGCAAAACTCCCAGCAAGCCTACCTGTCCGAGGCAGATTTCCCCATACTGTAACAGGCTTCCATAGGTGGCACCTCCATTGACCTGCTGGCAATGCTCTGCTTAAGGCAGCCCAGGAGGCTGTTGGCTTTCTGTGCCGTGAGGGCAACTTGGTGTACAACGGGACTGACAGGTACTTCTGTGCAAGGCTGCTTTCCAGCCAGTCTGTCCCCAGCCTGTGCTGGTGCGTGGGGTTCTTCCTCGCCCGTGCAGGACTTCGCATTTCCCTTTGCTGAACTTCATCAGACTGCTGTAGTCCTGCTTCTCCATCCTGTCGAGATTCCCTCTGAACAGCATCACAACCCTCTGGCGTGGCAACAACTCTTCCAAATTTTATACCACTTGCAAACTTGCTGAGGGCGCACTCTTTCCCATCACCCAGGTCAGTAACGAAGAGATTAAACAGTACTGACCCCTGTAGTGACTCCTGGCACACACCACTTTTCCAGGTGTGACGTGTAAGTCATGGTGTGGTGACCCTTCCCTGGTCCACCTTGCTCTGCCCTCCTGGCTGGAGGCCACACTAGAAGCAGTTGGACTGTCATATTTTAAAGGGCAAATTTGGAGCAGGATCACAAGAAAGCACGGCCAGAGTATACCATATATTCCTTGGGAACTAGATTTGCTTCTGAAAAGAAGCGACCGGGCCTCCCACTGCCTCCTCTCTAGGTCTAGATGAGATGACAGAAGCTGGGGGACGTAGGCTGAAGTTGAACAAGCAGGAATTTCTCCCCTCCAGCATCCAGGGCTCGTTTAGCTTATTGCACCCGCTTTTCAGGGAAGAGAAGCAAGGAGAAGTGATGGGAGAGACAGTGTTTATCTAGCATCATTGTCTCAATAGTTTTATTTGCATCTCTGTGTAGTCCATGACCTTGGGATTTTTCTGGGAGGGAAACACAGGAGAGACCTTTGATTTAGGTGGGTCGAAGGGGTTTATGCTTACAAGCAGCGTGTGTGCTCCACAGCCAGGGTTAATGAGGGAGCACTCAAACTCCCTTTGCGTCCCCCCTCCCCATTCATCCAGGCCTGGACTTGCTACATCAAACCAAATCAAAGGACATGAGCTGAAAACCCAAGTAATTTTACTCCTTGCTTTCCCCTTATTATCGTTGTCACTGTTTATTTGTTTTACAGCAGAGCCCAGGGGCATCTGTCATGGATCAGCCCTGGCCACAGACAAAGGGACAGGTCCTGCCCTGTGTGGGTGCACCAGGCAAATTCCAGGAGCTTCAGTGGAACACAAAGGCAGTGTCATGGGTGCCAGGAGACCTGAATTTTCACAGCTTTTCTGTTAACCGCACCTGATCCTGAGAGCAGCCATCAGCAAAGTCTGGGGCTACTCCATGCATGAAAGGCCAGTCTGGGTCCAGCAGCGACAGGGCAATCTTCTGGTAGCAGCTGGGAATGGAGGAGGGGGTGGATGCTGCTGGAGTTGAATACCCTTAACCAGCCCCAAGGATCCTGCCAGCTAAAAATCTTGCATTAATTTAAACTTCAAACGGGACCAGCAGTGTTTACCTGAACTAAGGGCACAAAGTGGTGTGGTTGCACGCAGCCATGGGCTGCTGCAGGTGTAGCTGTCGGCACTGCTGCCACGATCGGGGTCTTTTATATGACCCAAACCTTCTGTCACCAGAGACTGTCTCTACAGTCACTTGGGGTTAGAGACAGGGAGCACTAATACCCTTTGTTCACCGAGTAAATTCTATTTCCCTCTCCATTGTCTCCTGCCACTTGTCAACATAATGTTACACCCAGAGTAGAAGACTTGCCCAAAGAAACTTCGGTGGAGGCTGGCGAATTACGATCTTGTACTTGCGAATGGGGATGTCCAAAGGGATGGGTTAAAGCAATGCACCTGGTGTAAATAATCACCTGCTTGAAATGGGGGAGGAAGGGGGGAAGGCAAACCAAGTGCCAGGTGGTTGTTTTGGATGGCAAAGGAAGGACTTTTCATGGAGGAAGAACAAATGCCCTGCTCAGGACTCTGCTCGTGATGGAATGATTAATCTTTCTTCTTTTCCTTCTCATTCTTTCCTTGGTTTTGGGGGGTTTTGTTCATTCTCTGCTGCTTCCACCTTTTGTTCTCATTCCCAGAGCAACACCTGGAGGTAGGGGCTTATTCCAACCAGGATTGTATTTCAGATAACCTGGGTCTTCATTTCTTCCAAGACCCCTTTGATCTGCAGACTGCCTTTTAGGTGACTGAAGCAGGAATCTGAATGCTGGTGACTTTACCAGCCATCTGAGCTGGATTTCTTAGCCCCTCAGTATCTATGCCACACTCAGATTGCGTTATAAACCATAGTGGTTGTTCCTTAACATGCAGAGCGATGTGTAATGCAGCTCATCTTATCATGATCAAAGCTATTTTTTGGCGATTCTCTGTGCCTTCTGTCACTGCAGGAGCCAAACAAGCTCACATGGGTGAAATACAAACTACGTAAGTGTCCTTTCTTGGGAGAATAGCACTGTATTTCTTTTGAGAAGGAAAGGATTATGAGTTTTTTAGGGGTCTCTGCATAAACCCTGTTTCTCAGCAATGTCTGTACACATGCAGACATTCATATCCCAGTTCCATGGCTTGTTCCCATAGAGGTGGGGAGAATGGTGTGCCTGTGCTGTGATTTTCCAGTCCTGGGTGTTGTGCTGCAGTGAGCTACACCTTTTCTCTCCAAATGTTGTTTTCGATTATACCATTTGCCTTTGGACTGATACAGAAGTTGTTGATTCTTGGACAACAATCCTGCATTGTCCATTCCAGCCTAGGCCATTCTATGATTCTGTGATCTCCAGAAGAGATCGTGAAGAGCTGTTATGATGCTTCCACGCCACTTCTAGACATGGTAATAAAGGAGGGGACACCCTGAGGCCAAATACACCAAAGTGTTGGTTGACTTCCCAGTGGTGGAGCAGTGAAAGGGCTGGTTAACACATCTCCCTGCTTGGGTTCAAAGAAATCTATGTGTTGCTGCTTTTCCAGGTGAATTTTTTGACCTTCAAATGAACATGATAGAACAGGCATTGTGGAGATAAGACTAACGACGGGAGGTAACTCAGCCCATTAGGAAAGATTATTTATAACCCCTTAAACCAGGGAAATGTAAATTCTGAAACAGAGCTCTTTGTTTCCATCTTTTCTTCTTTTCACGTGCCTTGTTTTTCAAATTTTAATATAAAACACCAGAATAACAATAGTCATTGTATGCTTTCCCACTGTGTGATTTCTTTTATTCATCCATTTATCTGTTGTAGTTCCTCCCTTCCTGCTTCCCCTCTCCCCCAGTAATCACCATAACTCAAGGGGAAAGAGTCAGGATTCTGGCAAAACCTGTTTCTAACTAAACAAGTGAAATCCTGCCCCCACTGCCCCCACTGGCACGTTTGCATTGCCTTCATTTGGGCCAGAGTTTCACCAAATGCGGAGTTTAAACTGTATTTCTGCTGATTATTTGGGAGCAAGCATGAGCGAAGAGAAGAATTCAGAGAAGAATAATTCCATTAAGAAGGACCTATTGCCTCAGAGCAGATGTAAGAGCACGCACAGGCTGAGGACTGGCCCCTTTGAAACTGGAGTTGGCAACAGGAGAGCTGTTCAGCGTTAGCAGATCGGCTGCTTTACCTCCCCAAATCCAAAGCCACTTGAAGGAGTCGATGTAGAGTCCTTGTCTGATCCTCAACAGCACCCGTGGCTGCCTTATTCATCGTGCAAGATCTACCTTTACAAAGCGTGCTTCAAAAAAATAGTGGTTTCAAAAGAAATAATAAGCCCCCTTTAAAAGCACTTTATTGCTTTTCCTGTTCAAAAAGTCTGCGAAAGCGAAGAGGCTGGGGAAACCTGGATGTCTCCCCACTCACAACGTTATTTAGCTCTTGTCATGCTCTGTTTCTTCGTGTAGCCATTCCAAGTGATTAATGCAGAAACACAGCACCGAACGCGGCTCTCCCCGGGGCTGGGGATCTCGTGTCAGGAGGGTACGATCCAATTCATGTCAAGATGGAGACATTAAATCTTTTTACTCGATGCCTTATCAAGAAAAGCCGATCTGCCGGCTATCAACCGCACGGAGAGGCCCCCAGCCCATAAAAGCGGTTTTATGTGTTCATTGATACAGAATAGATCGTCACCAAACCTTTTGGGCATTGTTGTCAAGGTCAATAATACTGAGCTATTTTAGCACAACAAGGGAGTAGAAAGGAATTGTCAGGAAACGACCTTTAAAAACTCTTATTTCTGGAGAATTCAAATTTTTTTAAAAAGCTGGAAAGGACGCTATTAAGTTACCTTTGGGCTTATCTGAGCTGGGAGTAACTATACACATTAGCAAGAAAGTAGCTCAAGAAATGATCTGGCAAGAAGCGAGATGTCCCAACCAATGAGGCAACCAGTGCACTGACTCGGTTAGTTCATGTAAAGATATTTAAAGTCCACTTTTCCAGCTGTGATTTTTAGCAATATTCAACTGTCTTTCCCTTGGCAGGGCACAAGAGATTGCACATCCAACTGCACTCGCCTTCCCCTCCCGCTCCCGTTACCCTGTGCTTCTTTTCTGCAGGTTTCAAAGCAATCACCAGTTGGTTTTCAGAGCGAGGACTGCACCTGCCTCTGCACAGCCCTTGGGTCTCAAGTGGGGTCTTTGCGCCCCATGAAGCATTTGGTGAGGGTCACACACACGTCTGCATGTTGGACAAAGTCTTCAGCCACAGAAAGTGAAGCAGAGGTGGTGGCAGGGGTGCTGGCAGTTCAGCTGTTTTAATCTCAATCTCAACTCACTGCTGGGCCAGCTCCTGCTCTTGGTACAGACACACAAACCAAGTTCTTCATTCTCTTTTATATAACCCTCCTCAGGTCTCTGAGGTTGGACATTAAGGCAAACACTTTTCTCCAGTTTTCCGCAAGCAGACTTCATCGTGCTATTTTGCAATTTATGAGAGTTGCATGAACATGACCTTACAATCTTTCTTTAGATACACAGTTATTTCATCACTGCTTTTCCTCCCTTTATCAGACTGAGGATAATCAGGGATGGAATTACAATTACGTGTCTTAGCCCATGATCCACTGCCAAGTGCTTTAACACACACGTGTTACATTAGCCAGCATCTGCAGCTATTATTGTGTCTAATAAAAGGTCTGATATGCAAAATCACTAGGCTAGTTAGATGTACTTGGGGAAGAGCTATAGGTAGGAGAAGAACAAGTGTATAGAACAAGCAGTTTTTCCAGCCAGCATAAATAAGTCGTTGCCTACTTTGCTTCAGGGAGCTAATTTTTCATGTGCCACCAACACTGGCTTTTTCGCTTGACTTGACCTGTATTGTGGCATATGCAGCAAGCCGTTCTCCCTTCCTCTATGTTACATTTATTTTAGGCCAGTATAAATACATCTCTGGAAATCTGGAGAGAAGGGAGTCTAAAGGTCCTTCATGCATTCCCTTGAAAAGCTGGTTTTACGCGGTGTGCTCAGAGCTGTCGTTCTGTAGCCTGCAAGCAAAATCCCACCTGTTTCTGAGGTCTAGTGTCTACCTCAGTAGCATTCTGTCCTGCTTGCCCTGGCCATTCTCTTGAAGGTCTCGTCCTCAGCAGTGGCAGTCACAGGTCTCATCTCTAGTGACCAGATGGGGGATTAAGGTGGCTGTTCCCATCTATTAAAATCTTCCCAAAGAGATAACACATGATACTTTTAAATCCCTTTAAATGCAAGTAGTGTTAGGGCTTCAGAAGTGCTGGCAGAATCCAATTACAAGGGACAGAAGTTCCTTTCATCATCCCAGCCAGGTGATAAAGAGTCACTGGGGGTATCTGTACCCACATAACATCTTCTGCACACAAACCAAGGCAGTTCTGTCCGAACTATTCCTCTCGTTCTGACTGTTCGAAGCCTCCATCAAATCTAATGTTGGACAGGGGATGATGGACCACAGGGCCCCTTTGGAGTGTGGAAGTTTTACTATGTCAAAAGGGAGCTTTAACAATTATTTCACCTGAAACCTATTGGTTTCCTAAAAGTTCTGGCAGCTATTTGATTCCTGCTTGGATGGGAGGACCTTTGGAAGACCAAGGACAGTGGGGATCTTGTACAAGGAGCAAAGTCGTATTTGGATAGAGTTGTCTGGAATGGAGAATTCTCTCCTGCTTTCAGTATAGATGTGAGGTACTGGATACCTAGGACTCTGTTGAAGGAATGCGTGTTGTGGCATTTGCCTTTTTGCACAGGGTTAGGCAGTATTGCGTGACTAGGAGCTTTCAGCAAGAAATCAGCTCAGAGATCGCTGTACCACCCCTGAATCTGAAATTGATTTCTATCCCAAGTCCTTTGCTCTTGGTCACTTCAACACCTCTGGGAGAAGCTGGGCCCAAACTATTTGCTACTGATGCTCTTCAGCTCTTCAACTTGGCCTTATCCCAGCAGCCAAGTCACTGACTCAGAATTGTCCCATGCTAGGTTCAGTTCCAGGCTGTATCATGAAATTCCTCTCTCTTACCTTTTGGAGCGGGGCAACGACAGCGTTCAATTGGAAAATATTTCTTGGGTCACTGAGCTAAACTTTCCACCACGGGGAACCAAGTCCTGTAATCCTGTTGATAGACAAAGGCATCCACAAGAAGTGAAATGGCTATTAGTCTTGTTGGATTATCTCCTAGCATATAAATGGACAGACATGTAAATGCATGACTAATTCAGAGTAGCAAGTAACCACGAGATAGCAATATTTCCATAGCTTGGGAAAGTCCAGATTGTGTGCTGTTTGGTGTCAGCTGAGATGAAAAATGGTGGGTTTAGTAGGTCAGCTAAGATACACCCACACAGAAACATGGCTTTTGATAAAGCGAGCAAGAACACGCAGTGGCTGCCTAGCGGAAATATCCCGTAAACCCCATACATTATACTTTCAAAAGAGAGACCATATGTACAATTACATGATAAAGTTTAACAGAATCTGTGAGCTCTGCCAGTGTCCTGAACCATGAAAGCTGCAGATATTTATAAATGTCAGCAACATCTCCAGTGAAACCGTAATGTTGGTATTTACTTTAGGACTTCATTACTATTTATTAATGTATAAGATCATAGATTTGAAAGTATAAATAGATGGAGGAAATTTCTGTGGACAGCAAAAGCATGATTTGGAATATACGCGTCTGGGAGGCAAGTGGAATATCTGATGCATAGGAAACATTAAACAAAGGCTTTTTTCTTGGAAATCTTTTTATACGCTCTAGTTCAGTTTATATTTCTGCCATCACAAGCAGGGCCCAAGCACAGGCAAGGAGGAATTACATAACTTTTGTTTATATTTCCATTATTTTAGTTGATGTATTTGGAACAGCTTGATAAATTAATCATGACTCATGGGCCAATTCACAAAAGTTTGCTGGCCAGTTGGCATTCCTGCATTTACAGAACTTAAAAGGGGATGCGCTTCAACTTGGGACACTCGGCAAATTGTCTTTCTGTTGAAAAAAACCTGTGCCGAGCCCTGCCTGCCCTCTAACACCCGCTCACGGAGTGCTGCGAACCAGGAATTCAGTGTCTGCAGCACAGTTCCTGTGGCAAAGAAGGGAATTACGTCAGGTTTATGCAAGATGAAAGATTTGCCTTGTCAGGAGAGCTACTGGCTGACTGCTGTCTCCCTCCTCCACCGTATACGCTAAAAAAAAAACCCAAGGGTGACCATCATGTCATTGAGAGAATTGCACTTTGGATGAAGTCATGCATGAATACATTTGGTTGTATTGTTGTGTTAGTTGGTGGGGATTTTTTTACCAATGAGTTATCTCCTGCATATTTCCTTCCACCAAATGAAAAATTACAGTAGAATTAATTCTAGATGCAAAATTATCCTTGCCTCTTTTCCCTCTGCTGCTTAATGAGTGTTTTTCTTAGTTTCCTGGAATTCATGACTTACCCACTAGTTTATATCAGTTCTTCGTGTCATCTGTCCCCAGAAGTAAATAAGGTTCAGCTTCAAAAAGTGCAAAAGAACTTGTCATTTTCTCTCCAGGTTTCCAGCCGCTTTAGCTCCTTCACATTATCTCCCTGACCTCACTGTCAGTTCTCATGTATTCTCCATGGCCCTACGAGCAGTAGCAGCTCATGACATTGCGGCGCGGTGTCACAGCTCTCCCCGACGTCAAGGCTGGCCCCCGCCCCCATGCCAGATGCTGCTGCCCATCCTGTCCCTTGATCCACGTGGTGGAGGCCTCCACGCACGGCAGAAAAGAGATGAGCAGCTGGGGGCTGCCATACCGTGTGGTCCTGATGGTCCTGCCTAACTCTTGGCTGCATGGCCTTCCTCTTCAGCTTCACATGACATGGCGTGGTGTGCCGTGGTGGATGGTGTCAGCTCATCGTTGTCTTCACCCCTTGAAAGAGGCAGCTAATTTGTAGGCAGAGCTCTTCTTAGTTTGCCGTGGTCAGTAGGTTTCTGCACCGTATTCTTCAGCACCACCTTCTTAAGCCAAGAATTCCCAGTTTACAGACACCAGAGACAACCCTCAGCCATCAAATTCTGGTGGACCAACCAAATCCACTCCCCCACTGGAGAATTTTAGGTAATCCCCGGACCTATAGGAAAGTTGTTAAATATATACGCAGAAACACTCCACCAGCAGCGGCACTCTTGAGCTCCTCATGTGTTAAATGGAGAGTACCAGGCAAAACAAAAAATTAAGGAGCAGATGCCACCTTCACAGGTGAACCAGTGCCTGAGGAGCCCAGAGACAACACAAGAGATGCTCTGAGAACACCACCACTCAGGACACACAGGTCTGAGCCCCAGAGCTCAACCGGCTCCCTAGGTAGAACAGGGAGAAAGACTTAGCTGCAGAATCTGTCAGCCAAGACAAATATCAACTAAACAAAAAAATAGTCACTGGTCCAGCTATTTCAGAAAGTTGTGAATTATATAGATTTAATTCCAATTTAATTCCAATTTCTATGAGAATTTTTCAGTTCAGGTTTCCTTAGTTTTAAGGAAAACTGTGTCAAGGAACTTTGAAGAAAACAGAGGTTTTACATTTCAAGTTAAATATGTGTAGCTTATCGAAACCATGACTCCTCTTATAAATGTGAGCTGTGATTTCAATGAGTGGACTGGATGGGAAGAGGATCAAGCTTGTAGGGGCCAAGACCAGTAGCTCAAGGGGCTCAGCAGGAGCAGCCACACCATCTTCTTGCATCCAGCCCACCCAGGTAGCCCCTCACCCACGAGTGACTCTGTAGGGATGATGAAGGCAACCAGTTTTGAGAAGGTGAAGTGGTGGAGGGAGATATTCTGGGACAGGGGGGTGTGCAGCAGCAGGAGGAACCGTGTACACTCTAGTCTGGATGTTAGAAGGAGAGGCTGGATTGTGAAAGACAACTGAGAAAGACAGTGCTGCAGAGGGTCAGGGGAGTAGCAGACTGTAATCATTTAATGGTAACACATTCTCATCGCATCCATCATCTGTTTTTATTACAGCGTGTGCTTGACTCAGCTGAGGTAAGTTTATTAATGTTCACTTGTTTTTCATTATGATTGGGTAATAAAGCATATTTATTGACTATAAAGACAAGTGTTAGCTATTTTCTGAGCCCAGTAGTGTTTCTACAAGTGACAGGTGACTTTGTGCTGACCTTGGGCTTGGGACAGACGTTTCATTTCAAAAGATGCATCCAAGTGGTAAAGGATGGGAATGCTGCTGCAAAGCTTGTTCATAGCTGTCAGGTTTCCACCAAGGGACGAAGTTTCTATGTATCCTTTATAAATTTTTAAAACCAAAATAAATGGAAAAATATTGTAATCTGGGCGTGCTGGCTTGTCTCAGATTGTATGGAGCGCAAATACCTTAAATATAGAGTTGTAAATAGGGCCATGGCATACAGCAGAGAGGCTGTGGAGTGTTTAACATACTACTTTATTCAAATCAGCAAGTCCCATTATAGTACATTACTGTAATGTCTTCTGTCAGAGCCTTCCCTCTTTGCTTCGTTAGATGTCGTGTCCCTCAGACACACAGCTGCTGTTTGCATGAGGTATGAGGAAGTCTCTCGCAGTAGAAGGTACTATTGGTGTCAATTATTTCCATTTCAGCTGTGCCACGGTGAAAATCAGCAACTGCACGCTGTTGTTCAACCTCTGATGTGCTCTGCAATCCAGACAGCCAAAGCTGAAATACCTGTAAGTTATCTCTTCCAGTTGTCGTTGCTGCAGTCCTGAACCATAAAATATCATTTTGTCTGTAGGTGTTGTGTTTAACCACAAGTGGAGGAACTGCATCGCTTGCTGAAGACACTTTTGTGTCAGGTTATAATCGTCATCTTTGACATATGGTGAGAACCAGGAAATAAAATGAAGACAGATCAGGCATGACCTTCACCTGTGTTGAATATGTCTATATTGCTAACCAAATGGAGCCAGATTTTTTTAAAGTGAAGAATAGTTTTGGTCCTTTTTATTAATACTTTTTTTTTTTTAATTAATTACTTTTTTTTCAAGAGAACAACTGGAAGCGTATTTAAAAGGCCTGAATTTTGAGACAATGTCTTGGCAGTTCATACAAAGCCATGTCCCTGTTATCATTTTGCAAGCTGGGAGGTTGGAAAGCTGTAGTGGCTGCAGAGAATCTTGGTCCACAGCTTAGGTTGTCTCACACAAGAACACCTGGTCCTAGATTGGAGTTAGAGATGAGGGAGATGGTAATGTGGAATGAAAGCAGTGAAAGGCACAACATTTGCATCTTCTTTAGTAGCGAGGACTTTGTCTTGGAAAGTCTCAGATCTCAGTCTTCCAGGTGTTGCACTGGTGGTAGAGGGGGCTCAACTCATGCTGAAAATGTGACTTCAGCCTGTTCCGGTGGCGAAACTCTGGCACAGGTTACCCAGAGGGGTGGTGGAGGCTCCATCCCTGGAGGCATTCAAAGTCAGGCTTGATGGGGCTCTGAGCAACCTGATCTAGTTGAAGATGTCCCTGCTCACTGCAGGGGGGTTGGACTAAATAACCTTAAAAATCCCTTCCAGCCCAACACATTCTATGATTCTATGATGATTCTCTTCCCTCCACTTCAAATCCCTCTTTAGAAACTGCTTCCTTCAGGGGACCTCTTAAGGCTGACTTTCATGGGACATGTGTCTCTACAAGGCCATGTACTATGTGATGTTATTCCATAGACCACATCTCTGAGCTAGAGAGTTACAGGGCAAGGACATTGTCATCTCATAAGTCTGTAAAATACCATTGGATTTTGCAGCAAATAGCAACAATAATAATAGTACTAATACTAATAAAATAGTCCCTGTCTAGAGACTGTTGGAAGCCTTTATGTTAAACTTTACAGCATGGGTAACAAAATTTTTTAGGATGTATTAAATGAGTCTGCAACAGAACCAATTTTCAATGTCTTTGAACAGGTTGTTTCATAGAAACTTTTATCAGAAGGATATTACAACAAATGAAAATATCTCCTTGCATACAAGCCTAAGGCAAATATAATCCTAGGTTTTCCCCAACTTTGAAAAAGTGATGGGATTGTGGCTGCGTATATGAGAGATTTTCAAAATAAAATACCAATACTTGTGTTTAAAGCTGTTTCAACATCAGCTTTCACTGGAAAGCTGGTATCACTAAAAGAGGCAGAAAAGCATAGTTTATTAATAAAAATGAAAAATAACACCAAATTTACACCAGTTTCAAATAATCCCAGGAATTCTCAGCAGTTAAGATGCTGCCTCTTAGAAAATGCGTGTGCTGTTCTACCACAGCCACATACTGAAAGGTTTCAGGTTTAGGTTTCCCTTCAGTGGAAATCCTTCATTTTACACAGCTCGGTAGCAGGTGTGAACAGAGATATTCCACGCAGCTTTGGAATTCAAGTGAAATTGCAAATCCTGCAGTCTTCACTGCTCTTTTTAATATGTTTCCTGTATAGTTGACATATGTTGTACCGTATTAATTAAACTCCAGGGATTACAAAACCCATTTTTTTCAGTAGCTGAGATTAAAGTAGACTGGTTTTATACCATAAGATTGTTTTATTTATCTTTTTTTCTTATTAAGTCTGTGGCTTTTGAAGCTGAAATCTCTTTTGCAGCATCATTGTATGCAACATTGCCACTAAAACAGATTAATACCAACTCGTCCGCAGCATGCCGGTGAAACTCGGTTTGCCTTAATCTGAAGGGATTTCTGAAGGGACTGTTGCAGACTCCAAAACTCAACACAAGAGGGCTCCAGTTCCTTTTGTCAGGAGGAAAAAAAAATATTTTAAAAAAAAAAATCAGAACTGATGAAAAGAGCACAGGGAGGCTGAGAGGAGCAGTTCCCTCCTGGTGAAGCATCGGAGCACAGTGACAAAGAGCAGCACGTAACTACTGGCAGAAGATGTCTTGTCTGTGCCTGCCTCGCTCTTCCCCAGGGGGTGGAAGCAGAAGAACCTGGAATAATCGCAGCGTGAGTGTATCTGTAAAAATGAATGAAAAGATGCGGCGTCTGAAAGCCTGAGGTTTTGTGCTCAAACACCGACAGATTAGGGACAGGTCAAGAGAAGTTCACCCTGGCTGCTCCAGCTCTTGCAGTTCTGCAGCCTGACTCCGTCTTCACCTCCTTGTCAGACACCAGCTCTGAAGCAGGCAGGGCAATGGCAGTTAGCCCTCGTCCGTGGGCAGGAGGACGGGTGGCTTTGGGGCATCCTGGCACCAGCTCTGGAAGAGACAGCACCCGGTCTGATCGGAGGGAAGGTTGTCTCAACAGGTTGCGCTGCCACAGTGCCTAGGGCTTCAAGGCACGAGTTATTAACCTTTCCAGTTTAGTGGTTCTGTGCAACCCCAATCCCTTAAATATCACCTCTGTATGAGCTACATGCTTCGACCCTCCAAAAATGCAGATTCTGGATGAAATTCAGCTTTAGACAATGCAGGTGTTGCAACACCTGTTTTTATGTGGACAACACGTTAAAGTAATGAGCTTCCCCAAGTACTGTATGGGGAGAAAGGAGAGCTTGAGGTATCGCTGTAAGCAACAAGTATCTCCTTTCTGGTGTCAGAAGACAAAAAGTTTCATGGGTGGTCCACAGTGAAGAGGAAAACCTTTTCCTTTCCTTTTCTTTTCCTTCCTCCGCAAACAAGCTGTAAAGAATACGTTGCTTTCAGAGAGCAGAATGTCCCTATCACTTAGAATTGCATCTTTCAGTGAATTTACTAACTGCTCCTTTGCCATTTATTATCCAGGGGCTGGAGTGTGAAAGGTGATTGTCTGCTCTGGGAGGCTGAACTCACCATGAGGTTGGTGATATCCAAATCTGGGACTTGTTTGGTTTCGTTCATGCCCAGCCTAAGAGGTATATTTTTATCCTGCAATAAAAATAAAGGCAGGAAGCTGTATGAGATTTTGTTCTCTTGGTTCTTGGAGAAAGCAGCTGCCCAGATTTGGTCAGATTTAAAGTGAATTACATGGTTTGTATTGCCTGTGTTTCACGGTCTTCACAGGTTTCAGATGTCTTCTTTATGTTTAATTAACGCCTTCCCATCCGCATGCCATATCTCCAGGCAGGTATCAGTGATGTTATCCAGATCACACCAGATTAATTTCTAGTGCATCTCCTTCAGCCTCTTTAGCTGTTCCCTAGAGGTGGCTCCCCATTTAAGCACAGTGCTTTATAACCTGGTGGCCGTGGGAAAAGCCTTTTTTGCGCTTGGGTCTTTGAGAGAATTCCCATGAACAGTGAACGTCTGTGTCCAAGCCCAGGCAGATTTTCGCTCTACGTGAGGAGAGGAGCAGCTGGCCCTGTGGTCAACCAGTGATGCTGTATGGTTGGCACAGATGTGGTTTGTGAACAGAAATGGAGTTTCAGGAAGCTGGCTCACTCCTTGGCTTTGCTAAAGGCTCCTTTTGGGGTTTTGCCCATGGCACACAGATAATTCCCCTGTCTCTGAGCACCAGGTACCCTGGCCTTTCTCTGGGACATTTTGTCCAGTCACTGCTTCTGGTAGAATTAGATGTGGGCAGATGGGAGACATTCCTGCTTCCCCTCCTTGACCTATTTCGATGTTCTTCCAGTGACAGCAGCCACAGAGAGGAATCGGCTTCATCTCATAGTTCAGTAGCAGAAGCAGATCCAGTGCCCCATGGCTTCTGTCAGGTTGGGGACAGTATGACACCCTGGATAGCCACCGCGCTTACTTTGCTCATAGCCTGGAGGTGGAAACCTTTGTTGTAATCAGAGCTGGCCCAGGTGTAATAGTTGACCCTGTAAATTCATAGAATCACAGAATGTTAGGGGTTGGACAGGACCTCTGAAGCTCATCTAGTCCAACCCCCCTGCTAGAACAGGGTCACCCACAGTAGATCACTCAGGAATGCATTCAGGTGGGTTTTGAAAGTCTCCAGAGAAGGAGACTCCACAACCTCTCTGGGCAGCCTGTGCCAGGGCTCTGTTACCCTCACAGGGAAGAAGTATTTCCTTGTGTTTAGGTTTTGGCCCCAAGGAAGTAGAACGTGCTCAGATGTGAAGTCTTTCTGTGCATGAAGCAAGTTGTCATTGTCTCTTTAACAATTTTGAAGGGGAATTTACTGTTTGCTGGAGTATCGGATTAGCAATATCCTCCAGATTTGCACTCCCAGTTTAAACATGACTTGACACCTAAAAAGCGTTTTTAAAGAAAGCAGAAGGTGGCTGACAGGTTAAACTGACTTCTTGTACTGCCGGATCAGAGGTTATTAGCATTGAAAATGTTTATGTATGTGAATTTCCTCGTGGTCAAGCGAAGCATGCCCGAGTGTGACTTTAGCATCAGAGATCTGAGACAGGTTCAGTGCTGAGGGGCTCTACAGCCACTACCAATACGACGGCACCAGGACCAAGTGTCTGTGTCTCCGAGTGCGCATCTCTGGTGGAGATCGGCCCGGGACACATGGCAGGCAAGGTCAAGGGCTGCTCTGGCAACCCACCCTCCTTTTGGAGCATCACTACCCTCGCCTGCGAGGGAGAATGGAGAGAGCTGCTTAAAAGCGCTTCCCCATCTCCTTTTCACATCACCCCAATGTTACAAAGCACAGCTTCCCCGGCCAGATTTTTGTATATGCTGCAATTCCATTTTAAAGAATGGTAATTTTTCAGTATTTATAAATATATGGTTCTATTTTATGTGTAGCTACTTTTTAGTATTTTGGTGCGATTTTTTTTTTTTTTTTCCCAATTTCGTCTGCCCTGGATGTGTGTTCAAACGTGTCATTTCCTCCTGAGGTTTGTAATTTTTGCACTGTGGGCAAGGAAGCCTCGAAAGAATAAGGTTTTTCAGGCAAAATATCCAGGACACAATATCCGCTTTCATAAAGCTCTGGACATGCCGTTTGCCATTTCCTAATCTTATTCCTGTTTTTTTTTTTTATACTGCTGGAGACCGACTTCTGGTGGCAAAGTCCTTGTACAGAAAAAAGTGAATATTTTGACCAATAGCCTGAAATCACACATTCTTTCATTGAAAACAGTTAATTAGGAATTGAGCTCTGAAGTTAATTTCACCAAGGTCATTCACTGTTCTATTGGGTCCAGTGACCCTGTCTTAAGTAATCACGGCATTAACATACAAGGTTATAGCTTCCTTTTCAGTTGATGACATAATCTCTTTAATTGGTGTCAGGAGGCCTGCTTATGAAAGAACCACGGAAAACACCTATAGACTATAATTTTACTTTCCCCATTCACAGAGCAAATGAAACAAGCCTTAAGAATGTACTAGAGGCTCATTACATCTCCTAGCCTGTCAACACAAAGCCCCTCCATTTCTGCCAAAGCATTAGGAATGATCAATTCTGTTTACTTCTAACTTCAGCCTGTGAACTATTAACCTTTCCAGCAAAACTGGTGAATAGTAAATGTCAGATAATCTGCTCTGAGAAAGTTAAGAGGGTAGATAATGCATTTTAATTGATTAAAACTTGAACGAACAAAAGTTTAAAATATCAACAGGAGAATCCCTCGCAATTCCTATTTTTGGTGGGATGCGATCCAACTATTCCGCGTTGACCCTGGCGTCCTCTTTAATTTTATCTTTGCCAAGATAAAACTTTTCTAAAAGCTATACCTGAAAATGAATATCCTGCTTTGCAGAAATTCTGCTTTTAGAAGCCAAGGTCCCTTCGCAGCGGGTGTGCACCAGCTCAGCAGGAGAGGAGCTGCACAGTTAAGCTTGGGCAGGATTTACACAGGTTGTTATTGTAGGTAGATTTAAAAAAAAATATCCTTGTTGACCATTTTTACAAAGCTCTAGAAATGGGTGTAAATACTGGGTGTAAAATGGATTCTTTTTATTCTGTACTACTAGGAGTTACTGCTTTTTTTTTACTTTTTTTTTTTGTCAGTAATTTGGACTCATGCATATTCAATTATTGATCCAGTTCCTTCACAGGGAATTTTCTCTGTAACTCTTATGAAATCTGTCAACACTTTCTGAATGACAGAGGGTGTTAAATTCTATAGTAAACAACACTACACTGTTTCTGGAGACAACAAAATGTATTTGACCAGCACCACAATTATTCACGTCTTCTGTTTGTTTGTTTTCCCCATTGCATTCCTCTAAACCTTCTGCTGTTTCAGATTTTTAGCATCAATTTGAGGGATTCACATAATCTACTTTTCTGCTGTTGCACATTATCTTCTGACCATTCACAGCCCAATCTCATATTTAACAGTTACAATTATCCTCATGATTTTTGTACCATTTTTTATATTCTGATTGAAAATAAATATTGGTTTGGTTTAAAAAAGGGAAGAAAAATTTTGAAAACTAATGATCCTGGTTAAGAGAGAAACCTTTAAAAATGAAAGTCTACATTTTTTTTTGGTTGTGGGTGTAGAACACATTCATGGCAGCCCTTCCCAAGCTTTTATTTTTTAACATGCTGTGTTATATTCACATCAGAGTGAATACTGCTTACATCAGCCCTTCTTATCTTCAGAGTCATGGCTGTTAAAATAAAGGAAACACAGAATCCAACTTGTTATTTGATAGGCAAAGCAATGCAAAGAAACTGGCAAAAGCAATCATATGGAAGAGAAATTGTTAAACGTTTCAGTAAACCAGAGAATAAACTCAGCGTTACCCATCTCTTATTAATGAAGCGTTGTTCTGCTATTACCCTTATTCTGTGAGATGATCCCAAACGAAAGCCCACACCAATTGCCATTGCAGGAACATGCAACTGAAAAAGGGTAGATTTAGATAAAATGTAAGGAAGAAATTCTTTTCTGTGAGGACCGTGAGGCACGGGAACAGGTTGCCCAGAGAAGTTGTAGATGCCCCCTCCCTGGAAGTGTTCAAGGTCAGGCTGGATGGGACTTTGAGTGACCTGGTTTGGTGGGAGGTGTCGCTGCCCATGGCAGGGGGTTGGAACTGAATGGTCTTTAAAACCTATTCCAACCCAAACCATTCTGTGATTCTGTGATCTGGGGGTTGTAGCTACAAGTGAGGAATGTGTTTTACCACCTCTGGAAATACTCACTGGGTAAGAAATGGCCTTTCGTCCCTTCCCTCTCTAGGAGAGCAGAGGGTGGAAACGGCTGAGTTTGAGTGAAATCCAAGTGGGTCTGTTTTGATGGGATGAAGTATTGTACCCATCAGCCTTATCATGGCCTGCTATAGCCTCCAACTGATGCTGTTGTATGAGCATTGGATTAAAAATTATGCTGCCACCCCTCCCATCTTCTCTCAGGCATGAAGAGGAGGTGGTTCTGCTGTCCAGAAAGGAAAGTACTGTTCTACCTGCACCATCAGTACTTTAGACAGTGAAGTGATGGGTCTTCTGCTAGTACAGCTGGGAGCCTGTTTTGTTATCCAGGAAAGCTATATTTCTGTGATGTCCCCTACCTGTGCTGTTCTCAGGGAATCATTGGGATCAGTCCCGTCTCCTCTGCAGTCTGTTTTGGTTGTACAGATGTACTCCGCAGTAATGTGCCTCACTAGTCTTATTCCACAAAGAACTCTAGATGATTTGGGGCTTTACCAATGGTTTATCTGGAGTTGCACAGTTGCAGAGTCAACTGGTTTATGTCAACGGAAAATATTGTCGTGTGTTATTGCCCTTATCTGCACTTGTGGCACTCCCGGGATGTTGATGCTCCATTGCGTTAGGTGTTCTTCCAATAGAAGAAAAATGCTTCCATCCCGAAGAGCTGAGTGTGCCAGCTTGGCTCAAACTGTTCTTCAGAGGACTTGTTTGAGTTTGCTGTTGGGCATGAATGTGAACTGGATGGGGCAGTAGTTTCTCTCCCATTACCTTCTTTTCTCCTTCTGCTAACTTTTGGACTCAAGACAGGACCTACTTAGGGAAACACCCAGCACTCCTGGTCCATCACCTTCAGCTACGCTGATGGTGACAGCAGTGACACTTCTCTGAGAGGAGCACCCATCCAACCTTCCGCCATGGACTACAGCAGAGTTCACTGTGACAAGACCCAGGTCTTTTAAACTCACCCCCCCCTTCTGTTTATTCTTCATATTTAGATAATCATTGTTTCAAAGTACCGCCCTGACTTCAATGCAGAGGCAGGGATGTGTGTGTCTGTGGGTGCAGAGGTCATACATGGCTTTGCTTATCTTGTTGCACAGATTCGGGAACAAAACGACTCTTCTTCTCAGACAGCGGTACTTCTTTGTTAGCCAAAACAACTCTAAAATACATTCTGCCCTCCGTGCCCCAGGCTCCCTTCAGAAGGAACGCAGCTTCCCTCCAACGCAGAAACACACCACCATTTTCCTATTTGTCTTCTCTTTTTTTTTCAAACTTGTTTAAGTCTTTAGGAGCCAGTCCCCATTTAGCCACAAAATGCATGTGCGTGCATGCGTGCGTGTGTGTGCTTCCAGTGAAAAGAAGGGAAAAAACCCACAGGTTTGAGTTTGTACAATGTTTGCCCCTTTTCCCAGCAGGGATGGGTTTTGAGAGCCAGGAGACAAAAAGCGTGGCCTCAACAAGCTGAATTTAAAAAAGAACATCATTTTCATTATGTAGTCAATCTCAATTACAAGCAAATGTTTTCTCTGTTGAGACTTTTCTCTTTTCAGAGCATTATGCAAGCCTCTTTTGTGGGTTGAGAGAAAGGATCAGTGGTCAATAGGGAGCAGAGTGTTGTGTACAGTGGATTTTTGTATCCTTTAGTCTACTACATAATGCGTTTTGTCAGGAGAACAGCCCAACATCCTGAGCAGATTTGCTGAATTAAAGAGCACAGCAGGGATAGGAAACTTGTTGCTAGGTGACTGACAACTGCTGCATGTCAGTATCTCTGCGCCGGAGGTTACTCTTCCCTTTTCTTCCACCACTCGGTTTTGCCTTTTAATCTGCATCTATAATTAACTCTCTTAATACCGTGCGGCCATTTCTTTCCCTTTTTGCTTCAGATGGCTTGTCTTGCTGTTCTTTAATTGCGGACGGAGAGGGGGGAAAAAAAACTATTTAATTTTTGTGCTTCGCATGGCAGGGAGAAGTTGGGAGGTTTACGCGGCGCAGTGCCTCATGTCTGCGCGGGGATGAGATGGCTCTTAAAAGGTGTTTCAGAAGATATATGCTCTTTGTTCATCTTAACGCTCAGTGAAACATTTCTGTGTTTACTGTTCTTTCTAAAGCCTGTTTGTTTCAGTTCAACTTAATTGAAACGCGATTGCTTTTAACTGTTTAGCTTTGGTGACCTTCCAAGCTCTTCCACTTGTGTATTTTGCAAAATAGATTTTCTTTGTATGAGGCTCTTTCTTCAATGACTGGAAATCCAGGGCTGCATCTGGCCTAGATTTGTAGTGGCAGAAGTCAATTAAACAACAGTGTTTACCCCGCTTATTTTTACTTTTATTTTTCCCACACAGATCAACCATTAGACACATTCGTGAAGCTCTGTGTTGTTCTGATGATGGAGCTGAGTTCGAGAACTACATCCCTGGTTTACACCCATCAGTCGCTCTGGATACGTGTTTATTTCAATCTTATTTTTTATTCCAACAGCTGATCCAAAATACATGGTATTTAGCAAACATCCTAATTGCAGGTATGTGATTATTTGCTTGATTTTTAATTGTAAAATGACAAGAAAATACGTCAACCTTTATTCCGGACGCTCTTTAGAATAGCGCACTTTTTTCTGCATTATATGTGCATGCGTTTCAGGGAAGCTGGATTCAGGAGTTCAGAGGAATTAAAACAAAAATGAAAGTTCTTATTTTTTTCTGGCATGTTCACAGTAAAGCTGCAATCATGGAAAGCATGTACATTAGCCACTATTTATACTGAATATTAGACAGCAGTTTAAGAGGAATAGCCAAGTAGTTGTGAGAAGTGCTGCCGGTGAAAATAAGTGGCAGTCATTGCTTCTAGAGGACTGTCCCCTGTCTGCTTAGTAGAGTGTTAAACTTCGATAATTTAGAGGAAAAAAACATCCCGAAGAACGTTAAGGAGCTGTTTCTAAGCAGGTACTCTTTCCCCACCAGTGCAAAAGGCTTTACTGGCACCAGGAGCTGTAAATGATGTCACTCTCTATCAGCTTCTGTGACACGGGTCCACTGAGGGCAGGTTCAGTCACCAGGAGCAGGGAGCAGAAGGAGCTCTCTCTTATTAATGTCCACGATCTCCAACATCAAGTTTTTAGCCCAGTAATGTGAATGTAGGGACTTTCATAACTATGGTGGTGTTTCTCCTTTCCTTCAGCCAAGGACAAACCTCTGACCTGGGGAAGCTCAGCTCCACGCTGGAGGAGGAGAAGAGAAATGTGCAGTTTGAAGGAGCAGCACAGGCAGTGATAGCGAGGGCTGGGAGAGAGCAAGCCTGGAGAAGACACCAGCATGGGGCTGGGTTGGCATCCTGGCCTTGAAATGTGGAGTATGAGAAAACCCACGGGGGCTGAGCAAGAAGCACTGAGCACCCGTAAATGATCCTCAGCCTGTCCAGCTGAGGTTTTCCATCCTAAACAAGGCACAAATCTAGTCGCACTCTTATTAGCTTCTTGGGTGTCAGAAAAAGGAGCTAAAGACCTCATCACATAAGGCAGAATTCTAGACTTGAACTGCAGCAATTTCACCCTTTTTTTTTGGTGCACAATGAAGCCAGCACCGGTGTCGACTAAAGCAGTTTTGCCTTACCCTCTTCTGACTGCTCTGAGACCAGCGCTTGCTCTTCAGCTTTTGTACAAGTATGCTGGGACAGGTGTACAAATATGGGACAGGTGTACAAATCTGGGGCAGACTGGGGTGGGATGCACGGTCTAAAAGGTAGGTTCTCGTGCAGAGTGTGTTGTGGCAAGATGGTTTTGTTAGAGTCATGTTCAGTGTGTCCTAATTTCTTCACCCACATTTGTGCTGACGTGTGTTGGCAATGAATTTTGGCCAAGCAGAGTAAACACCGGTGCTTTTGTGTGATGTTGTGGGTCAAGTTATGCTCCCTCCACTCAGGTAAAAAGCCTCTTTGATGCCACCTGGAGAAGGTGAGTTGGGTTCGTGCTACTACTTGGGAGACTGGCTATGAATTCAGGCAGTTGCATTAGTTCGTCTGAGTTCTGATTGGCATTGAAAACTTGATGATTAAATTATATGCTATTAGTGACAGGGTCAAGCTGATGGCAGACCCCCAGCCTTGGGCTTGTACTTGCAGCACAGCAGCAAGCTCTTGTCTTTCTCTCTCTGACTTGCAAGGGTGATGGACACACAAGTGTTAGGGCAAAGTAGATGAAAGTGGGATCTTCCTGCTAAGTAACTAAAAGGCTGTAATTTTCCTGAGTGCAAGATCTAACTCCAGAGGAAGCAAGTGCAGCATCACACAACCCATTCACATTTGCCTTCACCAGCTCCGGCAGAAGTACATTACTCCAGGAAAACAGGCTCTGCAGCAAGAAAATGTACTACAGACCACCCCCATTCTTGTTTGACACCTTTCCTCTCCCACATCCTTGGCTTCCAAGTTCTGTCTTAGCTTCTTCAGTTTTTAATAGACTCCTTGCTGCAGATCTGTCAGTTGCCAGAATCTGCCACTGCAAAGCTGAATGAACACTTTGCAGGCACTGATCTCCAGGCATGAATGGGAGAAGGGAAGATGAAAGGAGATGGTGGGAGAGAAGGACACGGAATGGACAGGAGAAGTTGACAACTTCTTGATCTCTCATCCAACTCGATCTCTCATCCAACACTTGACACAAGGTGTAGCCATGTGGGGCTGTTTTCTCAAGCATTGTACATGATAAAATCTATGACCCCACAGGCTGTACCTGTGTTGCCCTTGCAGGAGAAACCCACCATATGGGGCAGGAGGATCACGAGAGAAACAGGAGACATATCTCTCAAGGACAGGTCTAATGCCTAGTGCCTGGTGAAGCTTCCAGGCTTCTTCGGGAGAGAAGTTCTTGCCTGCCATGCCATGCCTGTGAGGTACAATGACATGAAGAAGGGCAGTAACATTATGCCATCAACTAGTCTGAGGTGACACCTACTTGCCTGTTCTCCTCCGCAAGAAACAGGAGATTCAGTCCATTCCTCCAGCAAAGGGGGAGAATTCCAGATCCATGTCCCACTCCTTTCTTTTCTTCCCTTGCCATACAACAGATCTTCTACCTGGCTGTATTCTCATTTGTGTAGCGCTGGAGGCAGATCACTTCTTTTCTTTTGCTATGGATTTGTTTTCTTGCTTGGAAAAATTCATGAAACACCCATCCACCAAGCATACAACTGAGCATCTGTCATCACACCTGCTTTGCAAAAAACATGCTTGTACCAGCTAAAGGCTTCAAACGGACTCCCAGGGGCTCCTTTGCTAGGTAAAACGCGGGAAATACGTCTTATAAAAGAGCATATTACCCACCCCCTGCTGAAAAAGTCAGGAATCCTAAGGGTAGAGGAAGAAGTGTGGAGTCACGGGATTGGAACAAGCAGCCCCTCAGCATGGGCAAGTCAAGTCTGGCTCAGGGCTCTCCACCCACTTGCTCAGTGCAGATTTCTTTCATAGTTAAGGGAATAAACCTAGAGTCAGACGTGTAAATTGGAGAACACAATATGTGTTTCATATCCCAAACTATCCTTGACCCACTAAAAGGAGAAGCAGCTCTGCATCTCAAGGATTCTTTCCTGACTCATCTTGATCGCCCTTATTAATAGATTTATGGACTCTGAGATGACTCAGCCAGACTGTATTCTTGTCTAAATTTAGCAGTCAATTTGGTTTATTGCTTCAGGGCTGCACTGAAGAAGAATCAACAAAAAGCATCCCTTTATTTTGTCACTGGAGTTGAAAGTGCATTTGTGTGAAAATGGATCTGAACTCCGAAATAACAGCAATTAATTATTTATTAAGCGCCCATTGGCCGTGGACTTTTTTTTTAAAAAAAATTTTAAAATCGCATCATGCATCTTTTTTCTCTGAGTCACACGTTCCTCTTTTGTCTTCTTGTTGCCTGTGTTTTGCACTGAGTCTGACAACACCGTTCCCGGCACCCAAACGCTGCAGCAGATTGTGGTGAGGAAACGTGTGTCTCTGAGCTACCACAAGGTAAGAGGTGCTCCCGGTGGCAGACTGATGCTGTACCTTCTTTGGGGCAGATTTCTGCCGTTTTAGAAGCCTATAAAGCATCTCCAGTGTTTTAATCTGCTCTGCTGAGAAATAAAATTAAATCCCTTCAGTGAAATCAATAGGACCAAGCAAAATCTTCTCTGGAGCCATCTGCTGCCTAGTTAGAGCACAAAGACAGCCTCCCAAATTACTCTTTGAATGGAAAACGAGTTGCAGGTTTTATAACAGGATTTCGTCTTGCAAGAAACCAATCGGAAATGCTTTTGTATCTGAACTTAGTCCCTGGCTGCATCTCTCATAGTGTCTCACTGAGGCTCCAGCTCTGGCAACTGTGAAAGATTCTGCTGTTTTATTTTTTGGAAGAAAAAATTAAAATACCCAGTGGGAATTAGATTAAGATCTCTACTCATTGCCCCCAGTGACCAGACATTTAAAGAGCTGTTGCTTCAGTGTCTCATTTTAACTCATTTTCAAGGCTTGGGTGTGTTGGAGCAATGAAAACCCTGCAGTTGCCAGTCCTTCTTGCTTCCCACCCACTTACAACCAGACTCACGGGCCAGGGACGGGGCAGAGCCCAGTTTTTATGGGCTCCTGCACCTTTCCTCCCGCCCTGCCCTGACAGTGGCACTTGGGTGCTGGGTCGCACCGAGCAGCAGCGATGAACTGAGGGCGAGCTGTGGAGTACCAGCTCCCCGCAGACAAGGATGTCCAGTGCTTAAATCAGAGCAGCATCCTCCGACTTCAACTTTGCACCCAAGCGACTGCCCCAAGACACAAGCACACACAGAAATAGCTTCACGAAGAGCAGCTTCAGGCTGCTTTGACCAGTTCTCCAGGGCTTTCTTCGTATTTCTTGTGGGAAAGGGGCAAAGATAATTAAATTCGTCTAAACGGTCCCCAAAGATCTGTGGTTTTGGCTGGTGAGATGTCAGTGAACATTCTGTCGAGCCCAGGTTATTCTTACTCTTTATTTCAAGACACTTCACAATGACAGAAATGTAGAAAATGATCAAACCTGGAATTTCCGTTCATCTTTTTTTCCTGTTTGAAAATTAAATTCTTAAAAACATAACCAAACTTGTGTTTGTTTATGGAGCAGGGAGCTCTGGTGCCATTAAATTAGTTGTGACATTTTAATGTAATTAGACAACATTAGTGTCAGATAGGATTCATTAATGGACCTTGATCTTTGGTGGTTGTTCAAAATTGATTTTTGCACTGGAAATCTATGTTGGATGGAGGAAGAAAAAAAAAATCATAATTTCACCTTTCTGCTAAAATGCTCAGCTAATTGACATAAGTACATTAATGAGAGCAATACACTAATAGGATTATATCAATATTCCCCCTGCATCATTTAGAGACCCAGCAGCAATGGTCATTAATTATTGCCTTACAGTAATCCTTGGCAGCTTTTGCAAGAGTTGGATTGTCCTTCTTTGAGAAGATCGTTCTGCTTCGTTGTTTCTCCCAGATTTGGGGATTTGCTGTTGTTTACACCAATGTAATCCCATTTGTCAAAACTTCAAGCCTGGGTGCCTGAAATTAGTCTCCTAAATCTGTATCTCTCCAACATATAGTTGGATTTTCTTCTCACAGAACAACTGTAATTCCAAGGCAGCAGGAGAAACATATTTAAGTCATAGGATGCTTTTGAAGTGAGAGCGTAAATTTGCATTTGAACAGGCTTTGCAAGAGCAGGGAAGATAATGGTTTGATTCTCACTAAAATCCACATTTTCTAAAAACCTACTTTCCTGTGTCCAGGCTGAAAATTTTGTCTAAAGATTTCAGCAGAATTACTTCTAATTTATACTAACACCTTTATATCCTTTTCTTTGACTGCACTACACCAAAAGAAAATGTTAACACTAATGAGTTTTACAGGCCAAAAGTGATAAAATAATTGCAGTGTTTTGGAACTGACTTGGTTTTGCAATGTTAAAAGCAACAGTGATATTTAACCATGAAACAACATGGGGTTAGTGTTCCTTGTTTATCTTTTACCCCAGTTTTTGTTTATCATCTCATTCTGTTTGATTTTTACCCAGCTCAATGACTCCTAGCCTACTGGCTCACAGGCAATTCAACATTTTAGCTACATGTCTTCCATCGTGTTTTTTTTGAACAGAGAATAAATTTATATCAAACAGCAGAGATACAAATAATCCCACTGCCATGTACAAGAAATGTATATTTAATATCAATAGCACTGATCTGCTCAGGGAAAGGCAATCTAAAAATAGAGAAATTTCCTCTGTTTATAAACTAGCTCATCACAGCTAGATTTATTCCACTATATTCCAGAAACTTAGGGAAAAAAAAAAATCCATTAATTCCAAGTAGCTTTGGACCAGACTCTGTTTGAAGGGAAACATTTCTATTCTCCAGTGCAGCTCCACCAGCAATTTTCCTTTTGGAGTCTGAATCTGATGCACGACAAAACCATTTACTGCTGAAGTCAAGGAGCACACACAGAAGTACGACTCTCGACACCAATCTGAGATGAGAGGGTTGTTTCTCAGCAAATATTTTGAAAGCAAATATTTCAAAATACCACCTTATTATGAGCTCAGGAGACTGATGTCAATGAAAGTAAATCTCTACAGTGGGTGCAAGACACCTTTGCACCAGCAAGCAGAAGCAAGCAGCTTTCCAAACAGAGGAATCGTTAAGCCTCTCTGACAACATCCAACCCTAAGCCCCTCCAAGGAGGCAGGACAAATAAGGGTCTTTGCCCCAACCAAATAAAAAAAAAGGCAGAAAATTAACCAGACACTGGGTAACAGCTAAACTCCGCCCGTTCTTCTTCAGCAGGAGACTAACCTGAACCTCTCTTATGTTCATTCTTGGCAAAACCATGAGGAGACCCACTGCTGAACCTGACTGAGAACGGCCAGTTGGGAGAAACACTGTGTGATTCCCTCAGAAACAAATCCAATGAAGAGGTGGGATGTTTTCTTTAACAAAATGATAGTGAGGGGTCGGACATGCCTCAGCACCAGCTCCACTGCTGAGTCTATCTAACCAGTACTTATTTTTACATGAACAACCCAAATTTTTATTGTGCCAAGCCTCGGACATGTGTTTTGACAAAAAATGCTGATAATGGTACAAATCCACACCAGTAGCATGCAAATCTGCTAAAAAGAAAACCAGATTGACAGAGAGGAGGAGTGAAAGTGGACTTTGTTACATTCCCAGTCTGCAAAAGACTCTGTACACAACAGAGTGCCTGGGAAGGTGGCTACACAGACAGGAAGACAAGGAAGCCTAAGGTCTTGGGGCCAGAAGGATGCACTGCTAAGAAGTCATTTCCCACGATTTTGGGTGATGATCCTGGTTAGAGCATCAGCTGCACAACATCGCCGGTGTGATATTTCATTGTCTTATAACTTACACAGTGTCTTGCATATGTGCAAGTGAGCAGAGGCAGCGCCTGTCTGGCTTTATAACCATCTTAAACTCCTCATGCAGAAGAGATCGCTGCTCTTCTCTACCTCCAGAGCACATCCTCGCCACTGAGAGAGGTCCTCAACCAGCACAAATACCCCTGCTCAGGTAGCTTTCACAATTTGTCTGATCAGAGGAAGCCAACGAGTGATTGGCCAACATTTTCCCATTGGTGGTCTGCAGATCCTCAGGGAGTTGTGCGTGATGCTTTAGAGACCCGTGAAAAGCAATTAAGAAAAGTCTTTAAAGGACATGATACATTTGTGCTTACTCCTGCCGGAAAAAGACATTTATCAGTCAAAACAAGAAAAAACTCGTTTTTCCTGAGACAACAAAGCTTCTGTCTATTTGTATGATCCACATCCCCAAATCCTCTTGCAGACAGGACTCACCAGATGCAAACCCTGTCCTGTGGAGGTCTGTGGGCAGATGGAGCTGATGAGATATCGAGGGCTTCCCACTGCAGGCAGGAGATCAGCAACTGTCCCAGGCTGACCTGAGACCTCCCTCCCTGTCCTATCCCCACCACCTCCCACAGCCCATACCCCCTGCTACAGGAGCCATGGGTAGAGTAGGATGGCACCCAAATCTCCATGTTGTTCCTCATGGTGCAGGTGGGACCCTGCAGCAACATTCCCATCCCATGGAGCTCACAAACCACTTCACAGAGGCCACCAAGATGGACAGGCTGGGCAAGAAAACACGCCAGCGCTGGAGCTACATATTTAGCGAGGCTAAAGCAGAGAAGGAGTGACAATTCCTGCTGTCGTGTGGTAAGAGGATGAAGCCACCAGGAGTTGTATTTACTTAAGGTCATGGAAGATAAGGTTCTTCAGAAAGTATTGAAAGTAGATGATGGGGATGACTTTGTGAAGCACCTCGGGAAGGCTGTGGATAGTGGCAGGAGGGGAAAATGCCAAGAGATTCGCAGAGAAGCAGATGCACAAGATGCTGAAGTTGGTACGTAGGGCATGGAGGATGTGCAGGGGGCAGCACAAGAAGTGGGGAAGAGCTGGAATTATGCAGGGCACAAAGGCAAGGACAAGGAGCTTGAACAAATGCAGTAGAAAAAGGGGGAGTTAGTGAGCGGTTGAAAAAGCCTGGGCTGATCTTGGCAAAGACAGAAAAGGATTTCAACAGCTGTGTTCTGCCTGGGTGGCAGGGAAGACGGAGAAAAGGAAGTTTTATTTAATAACTAGTAAGAAAATAATTAGCCTGGATTTTCAGCAGTGCAGTTTGAAATGCAGAATTTAGCCCTTTGCTTTCTCTCTGCACACAGACTTTGTCTGATTCCTGCCACTACTGGCAAGAGCTGTGGCATTTTATTCAGCTTTTGCTTTCATTTGTACTGAATTTTTCTTCCTCAGCCACACGTTTGGTAAATGTTTTCATTTCATCCTGGCTCAGAAATGCTCAGGACCCACTCTGATCTCTCTTACTCCAGTTCTTTGTTGCTGCAAACCCACTGGTGACATTGCAGTTGCCTCAAATTTTCTACAGATGTAAAGGCAAGAAGCATAAATCCTTATATTTGGATCAGGAGGGCTGACTGCCTCTTAATAGAAGCATAATGCAACCATCAAGAGTTTTCATTCAATTAGACTTTTTTTCCCTCTGGCAAATGATTATAACACATTTATAGTGTAATGGGCAATTACTTTATACTCCTTGTCTGTTGACATCTTATTAAGCCTACGTTTTCTGTCCCTAACAAAGAGATCAGATGTAATTGTTAGGAACTACAAGGAATACATAAGAACTACCAGAATACATTTAAGCAAAATGAATATGTATCTGTTAGTGAGATGCATGATATGCGGTGGCAGATTTCTCCACTCCTTTCTGCTCTGGGGAAATCTCAATTACATATTCTTTTATTTCTTCATACATTAACTTTTCCTCTGGTGTCAAGAATGATCTTTGTGCTGAGTGGGTGTGGAATATACAATGAATTCTGTGCTTGTGAATATGAGACTGAGAGACATGATGAAGCCTGCAGAGGGAAGTTTTGCCCCTGGAAGCTTTGAAGATACATCTATTCCTGGGGTTTTTATACCTGGGAGGCAGCAGAGGCAGGGCAGGAGAAAGAACTGATGGAGTCAGCTCTGTCATGAATCACAGCAGATAGTTCTAATGATGCTGATGGTTTCTTTAGCTCAATGATATTTCTTATTCAGCGTCTGAAGAACATGAACCTTCCTGCAGTGGTCTATCATCTTGGGACATCCTGGTGTCAGGCAACAGACAGATGTGTTCAGCATGAGTGGGTACTGATGGGAGCTGTGTGTACATATTCCTGAGAGCAGAGTACAGCCTTTGGATTGGGCTACTTAGCAAAACTCTTACACAAGGACTTTAGCAACAGGAATATAGTAGGTCACCATTTTTGAGCAATAATTCCCTTTTGAGTAACCTCTTTCATCCTGCCGCAGTGTTTAAAAGTCTGAGAGTAGCTTCAGATGGTGGCCAGGAAGCATCTCATAGCTACGCTATCCTCGGTTGCTGTCACCATTGCTGAATTATTCTGCTTGGAGGTAGAATTATAGAATCATTTAGGTAAGGAAAATACCTTTAAGATCATTGAGTCCAACTGTTAACCCAACAATGACAGATCCACCACTAAAACATGTCCCCGAGCACCACATCTACACATCTTTTAAATAACTCCAGAGATGGCGACTCCACCACTTCCCTGGGCAGCCTGTTTCAGTGCCTGGCAACCCTTTTGGTGAAGAAATTTTTCCTAATATCCAATCTAAACCTCTCAAGGCCATTTCCTCCTGTCCTATCGCTAATTACTTGGGAGAAGAGACCAACCCCTACCTCACTACAGCCTCCTGTCAGGTAGTTGTAAAGAGTAATAAGGTCCTTCCTGAGTCTCCTTTTCTCCAGGCTAAACGAGCCCGGTTCCCTCAGCTGCTTCCCGTAAGACTTGTGTTCCAGCTCATTGCTTTAGAGCTCCTAATAACTGCAACATGGATGTCACTTTACTGACAGATTAAAGGGTGACAAACATTACGTACACAGATTTTTTTCACCTGCCTGGTTCTATGCTCTTTCATTATCCGCTGTGGTGATGTGACTAACAGGGTAAGCAATGCCACGTCCTGACTCGGTTGCCTGGGAATCTTGAGCACACACCAGTAATTCCTACCTGGCCACTGCAGCAGGATCGGTTTGCAGCTCAGCAATGATCCTACAAAGAGCAGCTTTAAGTAACAGTGACAGAGAGGTTACACAGAAAGAGATATTACTCAGATGTCCTATCCACAGTGTTGGGGAGGTGGGAGAGAACTTGATCCACGACAATTTCCACGGCAGCAGAGCCCACACCAGGACTATGGGACTTTGGAAGGAGGCGATGGAATTCACAAAATCACTTCATCTGCAGGTCCAAAACCCACAAACAGAGACTTTTAACCTCAACACTCCAGTCCTCACTCATCTTGATCTTCCTGGCACACCTGCTTGGAGCTTGAGATAGGGAAGAGTTCGCCTGTGACGGGCAGGGGCACACTTCTGTGTAAAGTGTTCAACATTTTATCCTTAGTACCCACATCCAAATACCAAAGCACTTCCCTGTTTTGAATGTTCAAGGATAATTCTGAGAGGATATTTTTTTTTCACCCTTAATGCCAAATTTGGGGCTTGGGGTTGTGTTTCTCCAAACTACTTTTGAAACATCCACGCGTGGCTGGATTTTTCATGTGAGTTAAGTTGGTGCTTCTGCTGATCTTGAGAAACCCCCCCAGTAGCGGGTGATTTTTCACAAAGTCAGAGTTAAGCTGATGACAGGCTGGGGGTTCAAGAAGGAATTTGTGCCTCAAATCAGATGGACACATGCCATCGGTTTAGGCCTACAATTTTTGGCTATTACCCATAGCATGAGGTAAAACCTTCTCCCCAGTGTCACACAGGTTGTCAGTGACACATGGTGAAGGTGTTAAACACACCAAAGGTGTTAATTTAACAGACTGGAGGTGTTAAATTTGCTATTGACGTCAGAGCGCTGTGTGACACAGAACCCAGAAACGATGTCAAGAGGAGACTGGCACATGCTGTGAGTCTCTCTGAGATGATCTATCACCAAAGTGTTGGTGATGCCAGGGATGGACTTTGCTGAAAAGGGGGGGGGGGTCCCTTTCCAAGCCTTTGTCCACCTGTATCTATGCATTCCTCTGCAGAATAAGAATGCAAACATCTGTGTTTCTGCCTACCGTTGGCTCTTTGTCTTTTCCTCTTGTAGATTCGAGCATTTTCATGCTCTACCTAAATTACTCATTTTGCACCCATTTGGCGCAGATTTCTAAGGCAATTATCTGTGTTTTCTTAAATACCTGCATGCAATTTGTTTTCAGAGTAAATAGGAATTTCATTATAGTTCGACTATTGTTTAATAATACTGGGTACACGACATTTGGAGGCAGCCTGAATTTTGGTTCGAAATGTCAGGTCTTTTTCTGAATAGCTCCTTCAACTGGAGACCTTCCCCATCAGCTCTTTCATAAAAAGCAAGAAGGCAAATGGGAAGATAAGCTAACTAGGAAAGAAAGAGATATTCCTTCCCTTGACCTAGAAGCCTGGCAGTATTCTTTTTCAATGCAATGTATTATGTAGCGTTTTTCACTATTATGCATATATTTAGCAACTGTCGCTCATCGATCTGCAAAGGGAATAGGGTGATGAAAGACAGAATTCAAGGGAGGAAAGAAACACGGGAGATGTTTTGTCTCTTGCTTTTATATTGCAAAAATTACGCTAGAATACATTCAAGAACGTATCTCCATTGTAACATGGGACACTGTGGCTTTTAATACCTCTGGCATCTCTCCATTAATGTACTTCCTAGTGATATTTCTGAACAAAAAAAAACCTACTTCAAACTGCTGTCAAGACCAATCAAAAAGAACTTATAATTACAAGCAAAGGTAAAATGATGCACCACGGTGCAATGAGGAATTCAGAAAACATATTCCAAAACAATCCTCATCCTTCCAGATAAAGAATACATATTGGGAGAGACTTTGCCCAGAAGCTGGATTTTGAGCATCTTTTAGGCAGGTTATTTTTGCTGTGTTCTTATTTTGTGTGCGGTACCTACACTAACTTATAGACAACTTTCACCAATAAATTCTGGAATCTTGAGTGCTTGGTGCTTGCTAACATTTAAATTGTCTGTTTTGAGGGCCTGCTGGGGAAAAGTACCTATAAATGTCAGTGTGTTGTTATGCACTCTGAGTGTTATTTCCTTGCCATTATGCCCTGGCAGATTATCCAGCTCACAGATAAATCACTTCTGCATATGAGCACTATGCAAGCAATATAGACAGAGAGGGTCTAGAACAGGGTCACAAAAAAGCTGCTCTGCTCTTCCTGAGTCTGCTGGAGTATCTTCACCCCACCCAGTTCAGAGCTGACCCTGTGTTGTAGTGCAACTCACGTGAGGCAGGATAACAGTGAGCACACCTGGCCAAGCTCCTTAACGCAGCAACTGTGCTTGCACAGCTCCTACTTCATCCTGCTGGAGATTCCTAGATGTGTCCACAACCCACATTATAACAAGCAACGCTTCAAGCTGTGATTTGCACAACAGCAGAGAAGATCTGATTACTCACCTGCTAAAATATTAGAGGCAGACTATGAAGACAGAACTTGGTTGTCATAGAGGATACGAGTGTAAATGTCCTGCTTCAAGCATCGTGTCTCTGGGCCTTCATAAGGACAGGAGAAGAGGACAAGGGAGCTTTGATTCAGAAGGTGAAATAAAACCCTGAATCTCAGCACCGTGATAAGCAACAGGAGAAAATGCATGTCTGAAAGGCATGGTAAAGCCACGTTGGATACGAAGAAAAAATAAAAAGGTATGAATGTAATTGGAAATCTTAAGCTTATCGGGCATTGGAACAGGCTGCCCAGGGAGGGAGTTGAGTCACCATCCCTGGGGGTGTTTAAGAGATGGGTAGATGTTGTGCTGAGGGACATGGCTTAGTGGTGTCGGTAGGGCTGGGAAAAAGGTTGGGCTCAATGATCTTGAAGGGCTCTTCCGGTCAAAACTGTTTGATGATTCTGTGATGCAGGTTTATGGAAGAGGACAGTCCATCTGAGTAAAGATACCAGTCAAGAGGAAATAAACACAAGGGGAAAGATAATTTTCGGTATATAATGTATTTAGTTAACACATGGTAAGTGTGGCATCTCACAGCATGTTTTACTTGCTTTATGTATTTAGGTATTTGTTAATTTTTTAAGTTTATTGCAATGGTTTTTGTTTCAGCTCCCATCTGCTCAAAGACAGTTCATTGTGAATATTGAGTATCTGGTATTAGAGAATTATTCACTGTATTAAACTGAGCGTACAGTGAACTTGTAATCATCAGTCATCTTCCTTCACCATCAGTCCTGACCTGCCAGAGTTCCGCTAGGATTACAGCATGGATTTGTGTGCAAGAGAATTTGAAATAGAGTTCGTGGGCACAGAGGAACTGGTACAGGGCACATATGCACAGCCTGAGACCAAAGACAGGAGTCAGCTTTCAACCAAACAAAGTCAAATTGTGGCTGAAGTAGAGACACATGAAATATCAGCATTGATGATGTCTCCTCACTGTATTCAGCACTGCACTTCTCACAGCAAATGAATGTTTCTGTGAAAGCACACACAAAGAGAATAAACCAAGTGCTTACCAGGTGCCTACTATGGACTCACTCCCCATTCTTGTAATGTTCAACCACAGACAAGAATAAAAGCCTCCAGGTGACCCTTGTAATGTTCAACCACAGACAAGAATAAAAGCCTCCAGGTGACCCAACGTCACAAACCTCCGGCCTTCAATGGCTCGTACTGGCATCATTTCTTCAGGGACATTGTTTATATTACAATGAAAGCCCAACTCATTTACGAGGTGTTTAGTTTCTTTCAAAGGCTCTTACAAGCAACATGTTTGGCTCAAGTTAATTCTATCCTTGGCTCTGTAGTAATCCCAATAATGAGAACCATTTCCTTGGTTATCTACCAGCCAGTGCAAGCATTATTTTTGCATGGATGCTGAAGTGACCAAGATGTTTGAAAAACCTGGGTATCACTTGGCAGACGTAGCATTCAGAGCCCAAACGACTGATGATCAGGCTTTAAAAAAAATTTTTTTTAAATATCTAAATTTATTTTCCTTTGTCAAAGTGATTATTGATTGGCTTAAGGCAAAGCCGGTGACCAACCATATGGGGATGTCTGTTATACGATTGGATTAGTGTTTACATCTAACTGCACTCCATCTCTATCCTTAGGATCAATAGAAGATGATAAAGAATGATTAGCCTTGCAGCTTCATTGTATGTGGTAATTCTTCAGCCACACAGAAAAAAAAAAAAATAATAAAAAAGAGAAACTAATCTCCTGGTTTAGAAAAATAACCATTCTCTCTAAAAACACCATTCTATTGTTTCCTAAACTGGGAGATATTTTAGCAGTAATCAGCAACACAGAAATATCAAATGTAGATATTTAATTAGTTCAACTTACTGTTCTAGGACATGTCTCTACTGCATAGAGGATACAAAATTTTAAATGTTTTGGCTCTAACTTTGCCTGTAAATATTGTCAGAGAATCAGACCAAAGTAATTTCCTTCTGAGAGGACGGAGATGCATGGCTTTCACTCAAAAACACAAATTCATGAAGATACTATAAAGTTCTCTTTATTTTCTTTCAAAAATATACTACCTTCCTTTTATTCTGCTTTTAGAATATAACGCAGGGCTTTTCTTTTCTGCTTGGAGATGGACGTGGAAAAATAGGCTTGAGTACAAAAGAACTCCCTACCTTCTAATATTAGAGCCGGCTTGGGTTACTAATCCGTATTTATAGGAGCAGATGTTGATTGTCCTATTAATCAAAGCAAATCATTAGGCATTAATTACACTTAGTAACAGAATAATTGCTTGGTTTACCTAAACTGTGGTAGGAATGTTTTTTTTTTTCCTTTCTGAGTAGGATAAGCTTATTTGAATTATGTCATGCGCACGCTCCCGAAACGTAATGAAAGTAGATCAAAATCTGGATTGTTTTTCACATCTATGAGGTGAGCTGATCTTGGAAACAATGCCAGTGGGCTGCCCTACGCAGTCTAAGAAAAGATCAGTCTCAGAGACACTCCGGCAGAAAGGAAGATTGTTGTGATGTAAGAGAAAACAGACAGTTAATCTTGTATCTTAACGCGTCAAAGTGCTGGCAACCGGGTTGTTTTCCTGCTTCCCCAGTTAAGTTTTGAATGTTTGAGTGCTGGGTGATCAGCCCTTCCACCGCAGCACAAAAAGGTCAAACACACGCCTAGGTCAGTGGAACACCTTTTCTGATTAAATAAAACCAGAAATAAAGACACAGAGGTACAATGTAACAACACATTATCACCTCCAATGTATTCTATAGATGACTTTATTTAACTTTGTTAGGGAGAGAGGGGACACTTCCCATCAGTCTGGTGCTAGAAAGGCTGATGTGATCAGGATCATGCCTGCGGTACTCAGCAGCTCCAAAAGCATGGGAGAGATAGTTGCTCTGCTCAGGAAGGCCAGGGCTCCAGTATGGATGTACACCTTGCTTAAACATCCAGCTGAACAGTGTTGGCTTTTCCTGCCAACAGCTTTAGAAAGATTTCCTATTCCAAATAAATGTCACAGAATCACAGAATCACAGAATCACAGAATGTTAGAGGTTGGAAGGGACCTCAAAGATCATCTAGTCCTATGAATGTCTGTGATGTTTCAGGTATGGAAAAACGTATCTTTTCAGTGCTGCAACAAGACACACAGCCTAGGCATAGCAACTCAATACTGGCAAGAAGCATGTGTTGTCATTAATAAGGAATCAATTTTGCAAACTACACGTTCAGTGTTTACGAAGGAGTGGGAGAAGCTGCCAATGTACGAAAAGAGGGAAAAGCAACAGAAAGAGGCAAAGTCAATCAGACAAGCTGGATGCATCAGTGTAGAGACATATGGGTTTGTTTTCACTAAGAATTCTGGGATGAGTCATGCCTATGTAATACTAAGATCATAATTCAGCTTTCTCAGAATCATGACTGCATGTTCAGAGAACAAAACACTTGTGTAAGAGGCACTCAGCTCATTCCCAATAAGAGATTAATTATGCCCTAGTCAGTTTGCAGTCTAAACAACCAGGAGATGCACCAGCACAACTGAAGCTAAGTCAAATTAACTAACAGTTAGCTTTTTTCCCACTTGTTCAGTCTAATAAAAGATACTATCTCTTCTTACAGACCTTGTAGCACATAAAAATAATAACAATGATGACAAGACCATTATTAACATGTTCATTTTTCCCCATTGAGAACAGAGATACAGGAAGACTAGGGACTGGCCCAGTGACAGACCCAGCTCCTCAGAGGCTACATCAAACGAATGAAGTTGGAGCTTGGCCATCGACTTTAATAAAATAGGACTGGCCCCAGAAATGATGACACAGCATTTATAGTTGTTCTAATTAGAAATTTATTCAATGGCACTAATAGACAAGGATGTTAGTGGCTTTACATTCATTCAGCACTTTATTTAGACTCTGCACTAGTACCACAGCTTCCTACACCCGTGCATGTTTTGGGAAGTAAGAGGCTGGCAACTGAAGTGTGTGCATGGAGCAGGGCCCGTGCTGCTACTTGTTGGTGTGCTCACGCCTCTGCTTGCACATACTCAGTTTCCAGAGACAATGTTCTTGCTGATTATGAACGTGTGAACAGCCAGATCTGCCCACCATGGGTGTGTGTGAGTGGTACTTGTACCATGCTACAGGTGCTGACAAGAGGAACAAAGCTGAAAAGCAACATGGGCTTTGTCCTTGCTTTGCTTTCAAGGCTCAGCTAACACTTGTCTTCTTAAACAAACTCATCATACAAAATAAATCTATTATGTGATAATATTGCCACTTTGGGATAACTCCATCAACAAACTCATTAGTTGAAATCAGAAGAGGAAGTGAACTCCGAGTTTGGGGAATTGGTTCCATCCATCATAAAAATCCGACCCCAGTGACACACTCATCCTCCATCCGCGATGCTCCCAGTGTCCTTGCACTCCTGACAGCGTGTCCAAGAAGCTGGCCAGACATGAGTCCTGGTCTAGCAGCACGCAAGCAGCTCAGATGCCGAAATCAATTGTAGCGGAGCCTGCTGGGCTGGAGCCGTGCCTAGATTAAGTGCAGCCCACTTCACAAACGAAGAGCGACCGCATCGGCGCGTTCAGGTCAGCACTGTAGAACAACGAGGCACATTGTAAGCAAGCACCAAATGAAAAGATACTTTATGCCGTGGTCAAACCAGGCCGGTGTGGCAGCATCAAGCAGCAAGGCTGGCACTTTGAATGACGGGGGAGTTATGTAAGTGGAAGCACACATTAACTTTGGCATTTCTGCACCAAGATTTCCACACTTCTTTGCTACCGCCCATCTCAGCAATGGTTTTACTAGCTATGTCTTTACTTCAGCATCTCCTCAGATCACTGCCCCTCCAAGTCGATGTAATCGGCCATTGAGGTCCTAACAATAAGCTGTAAAAGCAGTAAGAAAGCAGAGGTCCCTGCCAAAAAGTAGTTTGCCACGTCCTCAGAGTAGTGCCCAGCGCTCGCTGGAGCCAGCGCACAGCAGGGAGGAGACACTGAGGAGATAAAGCATTTGGGTCAAAGAAAAGCAACTCAGCCGGAATTAACAGGACCCATTTTGGGATCTTCCCACCCAGTGTTTCTTCTTCATGCTTCGTGATCCTCTTCTTTTCTGATATCCTGCTTCTTGCTTATTTTCTGTTTTCCTACTTGTCCTCCCCTGCTTCAACTTCTGTTTAAATGCCCTCCCTTTTACTTCACTTGTGTCTGTTGTTCTGCTCCAGATTTTAGACTGGATATTAGAAAGAAATTCTTTACAGAGAGAGTGGTCAGGCATTGGAATAGCCTGCCCAGGGAGGTGGTGGATTCACCGTCCCTGGAGGTTTTTAAACTGAGATTGGACATGGCATCTAGTAAATGGACTGGAGTTGGACCAAGGGTTGGGCTTGATGATCTCTGAGGTCTTTTCCAACCCAATTGGTCTTTTCCAACCCAATTCTATGATTCTATGATTCTATGATCTTACACCACACGGAGCAACTAACGCTGCATCTCAGCATCTCGAGATTTCACTAGCAGTGAGACTGGAGGTCTTCCTCAAAAACTATTCTCTCTTACAGGGGATGGGAAAAAAATCAGTTGGTGGTCTGAAACAGTGGCCCAAGCCTGCCTGTCTGCAGGTCTGCTCTGGCTTCAGTCCCACGGCTGTGGGAGAGCAGGTGACAGCAGCAGACAACCCTTGGGTTTTTCACAGTGTGCTCTGCACATCTGTGACACTCTGTGGATAATGTTAAAACAAACAGAACTGCCAGGGATTAAGGTTTTGTTTCTGCTCCTACTAATAAACGCCAAAATCCCCACTGACTTTGCTGCAATAAAAGCAGGCCTTAAATGACCCGCCGTGGACATTTGTAAGAATCCCCCCAAACGCGAGACACCTTTGATATGACACGCAGCGCCATATGGATGCCCTCCTTTTCGCCTTCCGCAACAGCTGCCAGAAGCTGTAGTGCTGACAGTAGCGATGACAAAAAAAAATCACCCCAACAGAAGACGGTATTTATTACAGGAAAAAAACAAGGCCAGCTTCCCAGGCCGCTTACCCTGGCATATTTTGGTATCTTCACGTTGACCGACGCTGGCCTGCGCCCGGACTGCTGCGGCACCGCCGTGACACAACGGAACCCGCCAAGCGCCGGGCTGCGCACACCTGTGCTGCACATCTACCTTACTCTGCTCGAATCCAGCTCTGAAAGCACTGGAGCATGCACACATCAATTAATCTTACCTAAAGCCTTACTACAGTCTGGAGGTAAGAAGGAATAAATGTGTTATATCTCTGGCACCAACTCTCTGCCTGGCTTTTTTTCCTCCGTGACGTTTTCCTTCTTGCTGTTTGCCTCTCTTTCCCTCATCAGATTTGCTCTTTCATCATCTTTCCAGACTGACGTGCACTTGAAAGGACATTCAACACTTTGAAAGCTGCTGTTTTTCAGATTTTATAAATTTCTCCCAGCTTAAGTTCTTGATGACAACTCTGCTCAGAGCATGGCTTGTCAGTAACATTGATCTAGTGGGAATGGCCCGGGTTGAATTTGGTGCACGCCTTTCTGAGACACCCTAACAAAACCCAGCCAACGAGAGGAATTCTGTTTTATTTCCAACTACCACAGTTTCCAAATGTCGAGTATTATTTGAAGACTTTCCCCCCTCTGCAAATGCTATGAAACTAACAAGAATTGTTTATTCTTTATTATTTTCACTGGTATTTCCTTTTTAATGAGTCCTACATGCTTAACGTGGCAGACCAACTGGTATTGAGGGGTCCTACACAACCTTAACTCCCGTTGGCTTCACTGGAAACCAAACGCGCTCAGCACTTGTGGGAAGCACTCAGCATTTTATGAGCCAGTCCATCATTGTCTGCCCAGTCTTTTTAAATTGTAAAATGTTTAAGGTTTGGTTTTCTCTCATCGTGCATAACACAATGTGGCCCTAAATGAAGCTGTAGCCTGTGGCCACTCCTGTAATATAAATTATAATTCCTACGCAGGTCTCTCAGATACAACTAGAAAGTAATTCAGGCACGTGGTTCCTTTTACTGATGAAGGGAGAACAGGAAGAATTGCTTCCAAACCAATCACTCGAGTTGTAACAGCAGCGGTGTTTTCACAGCCAGGAATATTTACACAAAGTTTATCCAGTTCTCACACAAAGTGAGTGAGAAAGTCAATCTATTTATTTAGGGGTAGCTGGTTGCATAAAACTCAGCTTTATTTATTACACAGTTCCTGAAACCTCAGCCACATTTATCAAAATGGTTTAGCTGTGATTATTGTTTTCTTTCACCAATGCAACAGTCACCCTGGTTATGCTTTACAACTCCATGTACCTACACTGCAATTACAGCATAATGCAGCTATATGTCTTGATACTTAGTTATCATTTAGTCACACGTGTGAAGATTTTCTTTTAGTATCCTGGTACATTAATTAAATAATATTTATATTACAATCCTCAATGACAGAGCTTGGCAATTATTAGGACTAGTGATTCAGCCAGGGAAATTTAACATATAGTTAAATGCTACCTGTGTAGATCATTAGGTTATAAAATTACAATAGCATTAGAGTCACTGTATGGTAATACATGACAAAACCAGCTAATAGAAGCACACGTTTGCTCTAATAACTGCTTCCATTCAGGAACTTGCAGAGACATAAAAGTTTCCGAAACACTAGAAGTTTTCATGAGACATGCTCAACATAGTACTTTTATCTTCCCTGAAAAAATATATATTCTCTAAAGTTGTTCTGCACAACTAAACAAGTACGGAGGATTTTACCAAGTCATTTTATAAGTAAATGACAAATAATCCCATGGAATTAACTTTGTAAAAGAGGAGAGAGGCATTTGCTGCTCTTAACTTCATTTTATAATCTGCAAAGACAATATGTAACCACTGACCATCAACTGTCAGTCCTGATATGATGATAATAGCAGATAACTTAACTATTTCTGAAGCTCTGGAAGAAATCACTAACCCAGCAGCACTCCCTTGTCAAAAACATCACTGCAACTGACAACGTAAGCCACGAAAGACAGAAAACAGAAATTCAAATCATTATTTTACTTTGTGCCAATACTTGCAAATGATAAAAGCGCTCTGCCCAGCCTTTGACAATCTACTTTATTCCAGTGGTGTCAGCTCAGATAAAACTCAACAAAGGGAACTGAAATACATACAGTATCCACTGGAGCATCTTTCTTTTTTCCCCCCCTCCTTTTTGTTATGTAAAATGCTCTGTGTTAAAATATTGACACTGCAATATGTGAGCTGGCTGCAATAAGCACACAAAGCAGCGTATGCTGCTGCCAGCCTTATGCTGCTGCGAACAGAAAATTTACGCACCAAGAAGGACTCACACCTCAGCCCTTTGCTTTTGCTGTGTGTCACAGAGATAGAAGCCCAGGGTAATGCTAAAGCAATTTTGGCATTTTTTTTTGGTTTAGATCATCTGTGCCTTCCTTCTTCTCCAAAACCAGCACAGGGACATGAGCAGATGGTACATGTGGATCTTCTGTGCCCCAGCAAACCCTGGTTCTCATCATGAGACAAGCAGTGCAGGGGGTTCAGGCTAAACCCACAGGTGCTTTTTGTACAGAGGGAGCTGACCTGCACCTCATCATTCTGATGCAATATTTCAGAAAGGAATCTTTTACGGTCGCTTGATGCTAGCACAAAAATATCTTGCCCACCATTAATAATTTTGATTCTTTTACGTGAATGTGTAGCTGTTGAAAATATCACTATCGACAGCCAGAGACAGACGCCCTTTACACACCTATAGATGGCCCAACGGTTCAGCCAGCAGCAACAAAAATCTGAGCTAATATTCCTGCTTGTGGTCCTGCTTGTAGACCCATGGGAGGTCTGCAGCTATCCAATGTTCCTCAACAATCTGATCCCAAACTCAATTCTTCGTTGTGTTACTGGGGACTGTGAGATGCTCAATGACTGCGATAATGTGGCAATACAATCACCCAAGGCAGATCTAGAGCTTCGGTGCAACGTAAGATGAGTAATCCAAGAGTCCTGCAGAGAAGGAATGTTTTACAACTCTTTAAAAGCAATCTGGACAATTAATCTCTTCTGTCTATCAAATTATTGCATTTTTTAACAATTTTTCAAAAAGCTGACATGGTAATTGGCAATTTTGATACAACTCTGTCTACAAGTGATAATAGTACTATGTTCTTACTATAGGTGGCCTGTGTGCCTCCGTCCAGGTGCTGCTGCAAGGATTCTCCAGATTCTCAGGTAGCAAGAATAAATCTACTCTTTGCATTTCAGCCGTGGTCTGTGGTTGTTCCTGCGTCCTTCCTCTTCTGGCCCACACACTATATGATATTAATTCATAATTGGAGAAGGGGAATTACAAGCTTACGCAGCAACATCAAGCCCCCAAACCCCACAGCGTGGATCTCAGGTCTGTGAAGTTAGCCTATAGCAGAAAAATCTATCCAACAGCTCATAAATGGTTTGGGTTGGAAGTGACCTTAAAGACCATCTAGTTCCAACCCCCCTGCCATGGGCAGGGACACCTTCTGCTAGACCAAAAAGCCCCATCCAACCTGGTCTTGAACAGTTCCATGAGAGGGTGTCCACAACTTCTCTGGGCAGGTGGGGTCTCACAAGAGCAGAGTAGGGGTGGAGAATCACCTCCCTCAACCTGCTAGCCAGTTATCATGATGGTTTGCAATCAGAATGCTTCTCCTGTCTAGCGAAAAAAAGAAAAGTCTATTTTTTTGAAAACAGTAAAAGCACAATCCAAGGTAAAGTGGAAGTTTACCTGAAGTCAATACCTACTTCAAAGAACTACCTTGTTTTAAGTGCTCTGGATGGATGGCCAATGTGGGTTTAAAAGCACCTCTGAAGTTCAGTGATCGTTTCCACGTAATCTGTGATTTACATTTCTTTTACCAGAACTCCATTGCTCTTTGGCCTCCAATGATGAGTCACAAGTATTATTTCAAGACTGAAAAGAAAAAAAGACAAGCCCAAATCAAAGGAGCCATGTTCTGTATCACTGCCCTTACAACAGCAGTGACAAGCAGTGGGTCTGCAATGAACACAGGTGATCAGGGCCTTAGTTTAACACCTCACCTCTACGATTGCGTTGGTTACAACTGGCGTGTTTCTGAGAGCCTCTTCCATCTGTGAGGGAGAAAAAGAAAGAGGCAGCTGCCTACGATAACTTCTTCAGTATACATAGCAGTGAGAAACACAACTGGTCAAGTGGTTGGGGCAAGATTCCCAAGGCAAAATATCACCTTGAAGTATGTATTGTATCCAGTGACATTTGTCAACCCATGTGGCACGATTTCCCGCTTGGGTAACAGCTAGAATGCTACAAAGGCCTGGCACCTCCCTGAACTGTAACAGAAACATTGCTTACACCGGATTTTTGTGGATAATTGTTAGGAAAGATTTTTAAGCACTTCCGATACCCATACCTTCTGGACACAAGCCCTTGCAGCTGTGCCAGTGAGCAACAGCACTGATCGCAGCATCACTCATTTTGTGGAAATAGTACGACCAGCCAAACACGTGCCTCAAGAAAAAGAAAAAAAAACGCACGAGACTACGCTTAGCTCAAGGCAGTCCTGCTCCAGCAGAAGGGAGCGGATAAGAACTGCAAGCTCCAAACCGAGTTTCCGTATGGGCTGTCAACTACCAGCCTTCCCACCAGCCGTAACAGCTGGTTCCCCACTAGCGAGAACTTTTTTTTACTTAGCCATGTACTTCTTTCCCTGATTTCCCAACCTGAGTCTCAAACGATTACCCAGCAAGTCCTGTGCTGCATGAAATGCTTTTGTGGCTGCTTTATGGATTGCGGTACAATACAATACAGAAAATTAAGCTCCTGTTATTAAAGCATTTGACATTATTTCTCCTGGGGAATCATAACAGTCAAACATATGCCTTTTGCATATGTTTAAACATTCTACTAACATGGAAACATTCATCTTTTCATGTTTTCTTCTCTACCCTTTTTGGCAGGATCTTTTGATTCAAATGAAACCAAATACAACCTGCCTATTATTGCTGCAGTCAGGTGATTACTGAAAAGAAGAAAAATTGGGATGTAACAAGGTGGGGGAAAAAATTTACCTTTCCAAAGGTGACGTGTGCCAAGTGCTAAAAAAGAGCATCATCTTCACATCAAATCAAGCAAGGTACAGGATTCAAGAAACAACGTGCCAAGAGGCAATTTCTCAGCAAGATGTTAGCATCAGAACACAAAGTGATGTGTCTGGAAGCAGAACTGCTGAGCTGCAAACAACCTGGGTGTGAGTCAGAGAATATTAGGACAGTGCCTGTCCACCAGGAATATAGACTTGATTGCATGTGACTTGTGTCAACTCCGGAGACATCAAGAGCAGAACACAAAAGCAAGGCAACAGAGATATTTCTAAATGAGCCATTCAGCCTCTAAGGCAACGAATCTGGCAACAACTCAAGTTCCGAAAGAATAAGTCAACATTCCAGGTTTGCGTTCCGTGGTTATAGCCTTCATTCATTTTTTTTTCAGGGAAAAGGTCATGGAAACATCACGTTTTAAATCATTAAAAGACACAATCATCTCCTTTTAAACTAGCCCGTAACTTTGAAACCAGAATCCAATTGCCTGTTCAGGCTCATTAGTGTCTTTGGATCCTAATGACCCACTCAGTTGCGGTAAATGAAAAACTAATCCTTGTTTTATGCCATTGGCCGAAAAGGATTAGCCAACCCTTGCTACCCGTGCAATCAGCCTTGCACCAGGGAGATTACTGCCATCTAATACTGTAAGTCTACACATTCCAATCTGTTACAATAAGTAGCACTTAAAGCTTATTTCCTTGAAATGCTTAAGAGTATTAATGCTATAGTGTAAGATTGTTTTCTTACGATGCAATGACCCCTCTACCGCTGCCCCCAAAGCCTGCATTTACCCTCATGTCTGCAGTGATGCCGCTCTACTGCCAACAGTAAGTTTTAACGGCGTTCGTAGTCTTGAAATGAAAAATTAAGTAGAACTTTTTTATTTTGTATAGGACTAAAACCCAGCAGGCAACCACATACAGAGGTTCAACGGGGCTCGGTGCAGTAATTTTCTTGAGTTGTGTGGAAAGTGCAACTCAGACTGTAAACAGCTGCAACTGAAACCAGGGGTTTAATTAATTATTTAAAGATCTGGGTGATATTTTTGGCATCCTACTATTAATTTTAACAGGTAGGTAGAAGTAAAGCTACTACTTACATTTAATGTGCTCTGGCCAACACCATGGGTTGTAACTCAGTTTTGTACCACTTGTATCACTGCAACTTCTCCAACACAAAATTCTAGTTGCTCTTGCTACATTACACATAAAAGGAGTGATCAATTACATGAGGTGAGTCTACAGGAATGGTGCTATATTCCTTTTTTTTTTACCTCTCACAGCATTCACACACTGTTATCATTGAAAATTTAATACGGTAAAGAATCAATTTTAACACTATCACATGCCCCGTTCATATTTGAACACTGAACAGTTTTTCAGACCTAAAATTAAGGAACTCGCACGGTTTTGTCACCTTGAGCATTATATACAACCACACAAAGAAATCTGTCCTAAATAATGTTATGCTGTGCATATATGCTTTATACTGATAGACTTAGATTGGAGACACAGAAAGTTAATTAATTGCTCTTAACTGGAAATCTGACTTTTGAGTGGGAACAGTTCGTTTAATGACTAATTTTCTGTCTAAAGCTGGTAAATGAAGTTGTAAAACAGCATTACATGATAACAAATTATACGTCCCACAACTGCTGGAAGTCATTTCATTAGTCTTTACCTCCTAGTTTCTAAGATTTATTTTTTTTTTAGCATAAAATCTGTCCAGCTATTGCTTTTTTTGTTAGCCAAATAGCCTGGACTGTTTATAAGCAAGCTTTACATTTATGCATCAGTAAAATTAACAGTAAAACAGTATATGAGGCTCCAGTCAAAGTGTTATATCACCTTACAAATCATAATGATTTTTTTTTTTACTGGAAGACAACTTTGCACGACAAGGCAAATACAGAGAAATGGTCCTTCTATTATTTCTGACCAGAAAAATGACATCTCCCTACAGGCATTATCTCTCTGGGAGAAAGAAAACTGACATATCAGTGTCTTCTTCCAGGCAGCACCAAGAGTGTAAATTTTATTCTTCACTGTTCAAAAGCTTTACTCAACAAATTAAAAAACTGATTTATTCAAATGCCATAATATTTCCTACCATTTTGGTGGCATAATGTATTTAACCAGCACTAAACTAATGCTGGGCGATACGGTAGCTTTTACAAGGAATTTTCAAGTAAATAGTTTTCTGTCAAAAACGTCATTAAAAACTTAAATGGAACAGTAAAGACATCAGGGCCCTGATTAGGGTACTAATATGAGATTCAAAGTCAAATCCCCACTCTGCTTATTTAACAGAGGGTTGGGATTTTTTTATTTTTATTACCTTAGGGTTCAGCTGAGAACCTGAACTCTATTTTACCAGGTGCAGAGCAAGGCCAGAACAAAAGGCCAACCCCCAGCTCCACGGATTCGCGGCAGGCTCACACGGAATAACCATATCACCACCCCACAGACAGCTACGCTGCTTTTAGGAGATCACACCTCCCAGCTGCCCTGGCTACCCCACTGCTGGAGGTTAATGGTCTCCAGTTAAGGTTGTGGTCTCGTGTGTAATAAGTCGCATTTTGCTTCCAAGCAGCGCCTGCTACATGACAAGAGGATCTCTGTCCACAATTTCAGACCAGAGGTGGAGATGTAGCCAGGTGCGTGTGTCAAGAACAAAATGAAATTACTTTGATCAGTGAGGTACACGCTAGTCCCAGCAATCCAGCAACACGACTGCTATTGATTTCGTAGGAACAACAACAGGCAGAACTTGACAGGTACTAATGGAAAATGTCAGTGTACGTTTATAAGCAGATCATGCTCTTACATCTCAGGAACATATTCCAAATACTGAGTGGTTGCCTTCTGTGACGCAGCTTTCTCTTCCTTATGTTACGAATCAGCCTATTCAATTTGTCTAAGTAAAAATCCAGCAAGACCTAGAATTATGGTTTCTACCTCTTCACCCAGCAGCCTTGACTACCTGACTGTAATGTCAGAGACATGGATGACAGAATTCACGAAAGCTTCCTGAATCCTTCTCCAGTGAAAAAGATGCAATTTCACTGATCTTTGTGCACAATTACTTAAGAAGAAGCTGGGCCGCACAAAAATAGTTCAAAGGCATTTAGGAGTTTGGCAGAAAAGGAGTGTTAGAGGTAAGCAAGCCTTTGGTCATTTAGGGCTTGGCAAGTCAGCAGAGAGAAGGGAATTCTACTCCCGTTTGGACTCTGTTGACATTTTATTGGCAGATTGTGCAGACTATACTGGTAGGATGCTCTTTGTCAGCTTGTTCAACTCAGTTCACGTGGCCTTCTGAGCAGTTTGTGCATTTGCAATATCTTCTGTGACGTTTGCTGAATGATGTGGTCTCTCTTTTATTTGCTTTTCTTCCATTTTGGTATTCTGCTTGCCTGCTTTCAGGGAGGTTGTGTACTTCATAGTGACTGAGAAACTCAACTTCCCGTATAAATTCCTAAAGCATTTCAAAATTTAGTAACCTGCGTTTCACATGTGACAAAAACAAAAACCCAACTCAAAAGTGACCCGATACTTCCTTTGAAGACCATAAATGTGAAACTGCTGATTCTACAGAAAAATGGTTCTGAGGGATTCACAGGGCACAGTGCTGTGGTAGCTCACAAGAGTCAGCGTTCCTTGTCGAACAACTCTGATTTTGTCTTCCATTCCATGAGGAAAGCCATTCGTGGGAGAAGTGGTGGATATACCTGTACTGCCCACAGCTAGGCTTTGGGAACTGTCTGCTTTTCTATCTTTGTTTTGAAAGATACTAGGTAGAGAGAAAGGAACTTGATTTCCAGTTAGAAAGACAGGACAGAAGTTAAAATGTTAAATATCACTGCAACATTATGTCACTTCAGATATTAAGAAATACCAACAAAACTTTACATAAAATTAACAAAAATGTTTATTGAAAAAAATTTTACAAGTATTCTGTGAATAACAACTAATTTAAGAACATTGCCTGTAACTCAAATTTAGCTTTTACTGCTACAATAAACAGTTACTCTTACGAACACAAATTTACTTTATATCAGAGGCTTAGAGTACTCATCTAGAAGCTTAGACGCTCTCTCACAGCTATTTAACTAACACGCTACTGTAACATGATATTTCTGCTCCTTCCAAGTGCTAATTTAGCAATAATAAACATTTAGAAAATTAGTAAGAAAAATAAAAGCTGCATCTCAAAGCGTGTGTGCCTGATGAACATACACATGCTCTTGTAGCAACTGCAATAATGTATTCTTACAGCAAATGAAAGGAGAAGATGAAATGCTTTGTACTTAAGAAACTGAAAACATTTGTCAAGGCTAAGTAGGAAAAGAATTTAAAAGGAAGTCAAAGGTATTCAAAAGAATGTAAAAGGCTTTGTATTTTGTAAGGAAGAATGAAAATCTTTCACAGAAGGAGACTGTGATGATGATCTCTGATCCTGTCCAAACGCAAATGGAAAATTAAAGTCATCTTTGCCATCTCCAAACGCAGAAGTCGATTCCGAGGAGAAGGGAAAGGCAAATGCATCCTCACCTTCTGATTTCCCAAACAAGCTTCCTATATAAAATACATATTGTGTTAATTATTACATTATATCTGACTGAAAGGATACTGCATTGGGCACAATACGCTTCTATATTGATACTGCACTCCCAACACCCCGCTGAACGCCAGCCGACACTTGTGAGCCTACTTCTGCACTGGGAACGGTACTTCCAGGAGGGCATTACTGCAATCTACCCAGAAGAACTTGAGTGATTTAAACAATAAAATACTTTTGCTTGATGCACTGCACTAAGTGAAATATTTTGAGTACCAAGCAACAGAGATTTTCGTAAACTGACATACTTTTGCAGGCTTTTTCTTCTGTACACAACAATGCAACCAACCACTGAAATACTTGGAGAAACAAAGCTACAGACAGAAAAACACCCGAGTTCTATATTTAGTAACACAAAATTCACACACATTTCTCTACAACAGTTACATATGCATACAACCTTACATTCACCCACTTCAAAAATAGCTTTGCACTTGCAGAACCTCAAAAAAAAAAGATTACAGTTCCCTTCAGAAAAGTGTTTCATCAAGAGTAAGTTTTATTCAACTGATACCATGAAAAATTGGCCTTTCATTTCAGTAAAGCCAGGATTTCACACAGATAGTGTAAATGTGTGTGGCTCACTTAGTATGAGCAGAAGAAACTGTTCAAGTCTTTTTTTCTTTCTCTCACTTGTGCTATTTTTACACTGTGTATCTCCTACGGTTTAAACTGATGGAATTCAGTTTACAATTGAGATTTCTTTAACCAAATGGAGACTTTATTTTCATTTAGTCGAGGGAAGAAAAAACCCACTTGTAGTCCTCCTCCCAACACTAAGCTGGTAGTTTTAAATTGAAAGTAGTAATTACCAAGTACTAAAGCTTTTTACATTAAAAAAACCCCAAACTTTTCCTTTTATCAGTGCAAAATCTTTGACATTTAAATTCTTCTTCTTTGCAGCTCCTCTCAGTTTGCTTTGAACCCACATAACTCTGTCCCAGTTTCTTTCTCTCTCATATTTCATTTTTTTTTCCATGACATCTTATACGTTTGAAGCCAAACATAAAGGGCAAGATTTATGCTTAAACACAAATGAAAACAATAAACCACTGAACTACAATATCACAAGAGAACATCCTCTTAGACAACCAAAGGCACCTTGTTAAGCAGGATCACGAGCTTGTCAATCACATAGAACCACAGAACAGTTTCGGCTGGAAGAGACCTTCAAGATCATCGAGTCCAACCTTTTCCTAGCCCTACCAACACCACTAAACCTTCAGCACAACATCTACCTGTCTCTTAAACACCCCCAGGGATGGCAACTCAACCCCCTCCCTGGGCAGCCTGTTCCAATACCTGACAACCCTCTCAGTAAAGAGATTCTTTCTAATATCCAACCCGAACCTTCCCTGGCGCAACGTAAGGCCATTTCCCCTTGTCCTATCGCTTGCCACTAGGGAGAATAGACGAATCCCTCACCTATGAGCTGATAAACACAAGTACACCTGAGTTTCAGACTTACCAATATCTTTTTGCGGAGACAGAGGGTTCAAGTTTCCCACAGAATAGTTTTCCTCTGTCTGAAATGCAAGCAGCCATTTTATTTAACAAATGACAGAGACAAAAGATAAGCTCTAATGCTGATATGTCATAAGTTCATTCACTTTTTATGATAAAGACCCTGTGCCAGTGAATGTTACCAGCCTTGACAAAATCTGCATTTAAACTTATGTATCAGTCCCCAAAGCTGCAAGGTCAACTCTTTGATAAAGTAATTTTCATGCTGTTTACTAACATCTGTAAATACACTCCCTCCATTCTTTCAGAAAAAAAACATCAGACTAAGAACAGACTAAAATCTGATCAGGCTTACTGCTGGGCTTTTTAAGCTGAAAAGATTTAAAATTATTTAATTCTGTGATATTTTAGAAAACCTCTAAGCAACAACATAATTACTGGCTGCTGAGTAGGACCTGATCTTGCCAGAAAGAGTAGCAGAATAACCACACTACTCTTGAGAAGAGTTCCTAGGCTAGATTTATCATAGATAATTAAGTCCTTTGAAACTCCCATCTAACTTCAGAGAATCCCACATGACTGCTACAGGCTGGTAAATTCTTCTTTTGGCCACTGAGCAGGTACAAAACAATGTTGGTCCTGAAGCAGTAGGTGACTTAATCAGTCACAGAATGTCAGGGGCTGGAAGGGACCTCTAGAGACCATCTAGTCCAGCCCCCTGCCAGAGCAGGATCACCCAGAGTAGGTCACACAGGAACGTGTCCAGGTGGGCTTTGAATATCTCCACAGAAGGAGACAATTCACAAACTACTCACCAGTGTCTTCTCTCCTACACTCAGCTGATGCTAGGAGATAGCAACAACACGAACTTTAGCTTTCATCTAGCAAACTCAAGACTGAGCACACCCACTGAAACAGGAGACACCTGGGTTCAGATCCCTTATTTGCATAACGGGGTTTGAACCTTCACTGCCAGCAAGTGGCCCCTAACCACTGTGCTGTGCACAGTCCATCCTGAATACCCAATTATCTACTTAGTAGCCCAGGAGACTAAAAATTACTCTCTGAGCGCTGTAGTCAGCGATCCTGCAAAGGAAAAGAAAGACTTGGATTCCACTCCCAGTTATTTTCCTACCTACTGGCTCCATTTAAGGACAGCTAACTCATATTTGCTTGCCAATATTCCTAACAGATAGTGCTTTCCTTCCGTTCCTCAGCATTCTGCGTTGTGTGAAAAACGGAGGGGAAAAAATAAAATTTTAAGTACCTGATTCTTCACTTCAACCAGATGAAATCGCACAGGATAGGCATGTGATTTGTGAATTCTGCTAGGGTATCTACAGACGTCTTTTTGTGAATCTAGTCACCTCTGTATTTGTACAAGATTCAATCTTGCCCACATAGGAAAAATTCATACTTGATCCTAAGTCACCACAGAGGACTTGCCAGGAAAGAAGATAAGCACTTCCAAAGGATATCAAATGTAAAATTAAGCAAGCTATTAAAAAATATTGTTTGCTACTAAGACAACCAGTCTGGAAAACCTCATTCACTGTCAATGCTGTTTCCTTAATATGTTTTGTTTGGGGGAAAATTAATATTCTCAAGTACTTATTTTTACCTCATCAGATGAATTTTCTGCCCCAAACACAGAAGAATCAAATAAATTAAAGCCAGGTGACTTCTGGGAGAAGTTCATGAGAGAAAAGAAAGCAGGAGATTTTGATGTTCCTTCTTCACAACCTAAATTCTGAATGCTATAAAGATAGACAGGAAGAAATTACATTAATAGTTTTTAGAAGTAGCATAATTTTTTTTTTCTTTGTTGTCGCTTTTTTTTAGATTCCCCCAGCTTTGCAAATAATTGCTTCCTGAAACACAGAACACGTAATACAACTCTTTAAAGCAAAGTGAGGTGCCATTCTTACCAACTGCCTATGGTTTTACACAAAAAAATTTCCCTGTTTAAAGATAGAAATTGATGTAACAAATATTACCACAGGAAAATACAACAATTTTAACAAAGAAGCTACAAAGAACCTGAGTCTCATATATTCCTAAGCAGAGTCACATCTTTCCAGCCTCAAGTGGAAATGATACTCTCAGAAGAAAATCTAATAAATTACCTAGCATAACGCAGAAAAAAAATCCAATATTTTTCAAAGAGCTTCCTGGATAAGTCTTTCTACAGTATCTTTCAAAAACAACAGAAATGCTTATACAATAAACACCAATACAACTTTGCTCAAAATCAAAATAAAAGCTGAAAACTTACAAGTCAAAAGGAGGGGTTTTAGAGATCTGGGTTTTCTTCCCCTTTGAGTCCAGCGTTCCCACAAACTCAGGTGTTTCAGGTGCTCTTAAAAAATGTTCTGCACTTTCTTCTGCTGTGTCAGAATTATCTTCATTTGCCTTGAAACGTGTGTGTATGTCCTATCAAAAAGAAATACACAGTAATGTTTGTGTCATTTAAGATTTCCCAGAATATCGTTAGTCCATTCACCTATAAAGATATTCATTATATGTCTTAGGGTTAGTTAGTTTTATTCTCATGAAAAATAAAAGGATTTTAATAAAATGCTCAAAGTGACATATTCACCATACTTACAACTGTAACCTTAATTTATCTAATTTAGGATGGAGTTCTTGTGAATTATATATGAACTTTTCATCCAAAATAAACAAAGTTGTTAACTGACTGAAAACACTAGTTTTGAATAAAAGAATTATTTCACTCTAAAGTGTGTCTTACAGTCACACTGGAATCCTCGTGATACACCCTAGTGAAATGAAGGAACATCACCATCAGAATACACTTCAGTTGACTGAGATAGTCCCTTTCCTCACAAAATGTTAAATGAGAATATACACTTTGATTCTGTGGAGCAACTTCAGCGGGATTCACTGTTGTTTTAAAGACTTGCTTCCGTGCCAGCTGACTGACTGCAGGCATCAGCCTGTAGTGAGCCCACCAGAAAATGAGGAGGATCTCAAACTTGATCCTGTGTATCTGTTTTGGCTGAGAGTTCAGAGCTTGTATGGTGCTGTATCTTGGATTTCCAATGAGAACAATGTTGGTAACACAGGGGTGTTTTAGTTATCGCTGAACAGCGCTCACACAAGGTCAAGGCCTCTTCTGCTTCTCATGCTGCCCCACCAGTGAGTACATTGGGGGTGCGCAAGCAGCTGGGAGGGGACACAGCTGGGACAGGTGACCCCAACTCCCCAGAGGGGTACCCACACCATGGGACGTCGTGCTCAGCAACAGAAGCTGTGGGAAAGAATCAGGAAGGGGGGATGTTTGGAGCTATGTGTCTTTCCAAGTAACCTTTACATGTGGTGAAGCCCTACATTCCTGGAAGTGGCTAAATACCTGCCTGGAGATGGGGCCAACAAATGAATTCCTTTTGCAAGTGGGCCCAGGTTTTGCTATACCTGTTAAACTGTCTTCATCTCAACTCACAAGTTTTTTGCACTTTTACCCTTCTGACTCTCTCGCCCACCCCACTGTGGGGGCAGGGAGGGAGTGGTTGTGTGGTGCTCAGCTGCTGCCTGGTGTTAAACCACATCTTGGCATCACTTTTGTGTGCAAGCTGTACATACAACCGGTTTAAATATTACAGTACGGTGAGATTGATCTCATATTCTGGCAAAGGTAGTAAAAGCAGTGCCAGAGGAGCCATACAGACTCTGTAGCCAGCACAACATCTATTTATTATAGTTCTGTGGGAGAAATGAGTTTCAAATACAAACATTCTTTCAATTTTTTTTTAAATGTTTCATTAGCTCACACTGATGAAATTATATGTACCAATTTATACAGAAACTTCGATGTGTATAGGGCAGTCATCCTAAATTGCCTGTTGTTAAGGTAGCACAAAAACCAACAGAACACTGACATGATCAAGAGCAATGATCGCTGTATTATTAACCAGAAGGCACTAACTGGCTTCTCACCTCTTGGGTGCCTTATAGTGAATCACTTTGTCAGTTTCTGAGACTTAACTCTTGCCAACAGATTAAAATATGTTAAGATATTTTGACTATTGTAAATAAAATAACTACCTATGACACAAGAAATGCTTTGCTTACTTCAGATATATATGAAGAATCCTTTGGCTCATGTACTTCTTTATCACGGCACTTGGCCTCTTCGTTTGCTATGCAAAAAAAGAAAGAGCTGTTTGTATTATAACAGCATTTTAAATGGGTAAACAAAAAGTGCCTTGTGGGAAAGAATCCTTGAGAAAGGTTTACTAACTTGGCATTGTTATTGGTAAGGAAGTGTGCTGACTAGTTTTCACAATAACCCACTCTGTGGCAATGGCCCTAAGAGTTACCTCTCATTCTGCCACTTACTCACTATCGTTAAAGCAACGCTGAGGCTGCTTCAAGTGGTTTGGCACATTCTTCAAACCGATCCATTGTTCCTGAGAGTCCCACGTTTCACAGCATCGAATCATAGAAACATTCAGGTTGGAAAAGACCCTTGGGATCATCAAGTCCAACCTATAAACCTACTCTACAGAGTTCACATCTAAATCATATCCCCCAACACTACATCTAAACGACCTTTAAACACCTCCAGGGAAGGTGAATCAACCACCTTCCTGGGCAGCCTATTCCAGTGCCTAACTACTCCTGTGAAAAACTTTTCCTAATGTCCAGCCTAAATCTACCCTGTTGCAGCTTGTGGCCATTCTAGTTCTAGTACCAATTACCTGTGAGAAGAGACCAGCACCAACCTCTCCACAATGTCCTTTCAGGTAGCTGTAGAAAGTGATGAGGTCTCCCCTCAGCCTCCTCTTCTTCAAACTAAACAGTCCCAGCTCCTTCAGTCGCTCTTCATAAGATTTATTTTCTAGGCCCTTCACCAGCTTTGTTGCCCTTTGTTGCTCCAACACCTCAATATCCCTCTCGCATTGAGGTGCCCAAAACTGGACACAACACTCAAGGTGAGGCCTCACCAGTGCGAGTACAGGGGGACAATCCCCTCCCTACTCCTGCTGGTCTCACTGTTTCTAATAGAGGCCAGGATGCCATTGGCCTTCTTGGCCACCTGGGCACACGCTGGCTCATGTTCAGCCACTTGTCGATTAGAATCCTCAGGTCCTTTTCCGCCAGAAATCCACAATCTGACTGCTGCCCTCTGAGAGAGTCAATACCAGACGAGAGAAATCAGGTGGAAACAATATAAAAAAGCACATCTCTATGACATTGGTGAAGTGTATCCTCAAGAACTGGGCAAAAGCCAGGATGAGAAATTAGAAGAATGTTATCAGCCTTTCTGCTCTGAACTTCAGACCGTGTAATGTTTCAGGCACTGTGGGTTAAGATCCTTTGTTTCAGGACACATAATTAGGGTCTTATTTATTAAAAGAAAATACTATAATTTTTTACATGCTTCTAAATTGGCAGTATAATTAGAAAAAAAAATATTTAAACTAAAGCTCAGTGTCTTGTTCTCTCAAAAACTATAGGTGGATTTGTAACTACACTCTTTTGTTTCTATAAGCATTCTGTATGCCTTTCTCAAGTTAATTTTCATCTTTAATAATCTTAATCTGATGCTTCCAGATTCCTAAATTACTGAATTTATTACACACCTTTTCTGTGCATTTTTGCATACCTTTTGGACACGTTTTCAGACTGGATTTCATTTTACCCAAGTAACTTGAGACTAAACTGTGGATTTACAGGAAATGCTGGAAGGTTCACTAGCAACAGTCAATGCAGAATGAATCCCACATTACTGAGCAGTTAATCAATTAATTTAGAACACTACCTGCCTGCCATGCTCAAAGTTCGAATTAAATAACCAAGGTAGAAAAGGAGTACAAAAAGTAGCCCACCTAGTACCAGAATGAAAATTTAGCCCCTAGAATTTTTTCTTTTATAATTTTGTGTTCCAGTATACAGTTCCAGTATCAAAAAAAAAGACAGTGGTACTTTACCTGTTACTGTGTTTTCACTCTCAAACTGTTGATTGGAAGTCATCTGCTTTGGAGGAATTACCAATCTAAAAGACAGAAAATTACCATTTGTCTAAATATGGATTATTTCCATAAACCTCAGTCTCAGTAATGAAAACTCTATTAAAGAAAAGTTACCTGAATTGCATCTGGCTTTGTAAGCTTGCTATTGATGGAACTTGGGCAATTTGTGGTTTATTAGTCCCTGAAGTGTCAATATCCAACTAAAACATAACAGAAAATTCAAATAATTTAGGGGTCAGGCAACATTAAAACTTTTTTCCTGCCTTTGCTTTACCTACATTTTAACAGCATGATACCCAAACCCGCTTCTGTAATTTCATATAAAGTCATTCAAAGCACTGATAAATAGATGCGAATAATTAACTTTTCCATTGCACAGTGTTACAGAATAAACAAACTTTATCCAGGTTTTCCACTTCTGCAGCCAAGTTCCTCCTGCCTGACAAAACAGAAGGGGCTAGAGCCAGGCCTGTCACCACCTCTGAAGACCAAAGTTTGTATGCACATCACTGGGTATGTCTTCTGTGCGCAACTTTTATATGTAGCACGTATTCATGCCTTAAGGGAAGGGTGGCATTAGGAATCTATGCCTCAGCTTCGGATAACACATTATTTCACAGGGTAGTTCTGGTTTGGTTTTAATTTGCAAAATGTATCAAAATGAATTCAATTCGCAGTAGGGGACAAGAGGGCTGGTTAGGCAGAATCTGTCTGCCACTCAACTCCTGTCGTTTTCTGAAGCATAGCAACTTTCTTTCTTCCCGTCTTCCTATTTGTCTTCAGGCTCCATCTTCTTTTCCTCGTTGCAATCACCCTTTCTTCAAGTTCCCTTAGCCTTGACTTACTGCTTCCCGCTATTCTCTAAATGTAATTCTAAGTCCCAGATTCTCATCCTCATCTCTGGATCACCCTGGCAACGGCCCTTCCGTCATCCTCATCACGTCCAACTCCCTCAGCCAGTCACAAATCAGACTTGCTTGAAATTTCTTCTGGTCTTGTTCCACTGTCGCTCATAAAAATCTGGTTTCAAATAGTTCCAGCGAGACGTCCCTTACGAAGTAAAGTCTTGGTATAAAAACTTGCTCAAGCTTCTGCACAGTGAACACAGCTGCAAACTATTTATTTTATCTCTTAATCTCCTATGGCCTTACCATATCTGAGTATTGCTGTTAGACTTCAGCAATCTATTGGTCTTACAAATATTTTTGCGCTTACTGAAGTTTTATTAGTGGTTTTAGTGGTTTATTAGTGGTTTATTAGTGTCAGTTGATCTTTCCACTTGTTTCTTGACTGGTTGATTGTGTCTGTAGAAGAGACGAAGCTGCAACACACTTCACCTTTTCCCAAAAAGTGCCACAGGAACTATTTGTTTAAAGGTGAAAGATGGAAAATGTAGTTGTGAACTCAAGTGTACAAAGCAATGATACTATGGGTTTTACTCCTCTTCAGTCTAGATTTTTGTTTCTGGTTAAACCTCAAAACTGAGCTGTTGACTGCAGGCAGTCCTGCACAGCACGCTGAACATTTAGTCCTTTACGAAATCCTTCATCACGGAGCAAACGGCTGACAATTAATCAGTAAAAGGTCGTGTTCCTCCTTTAGAATTCCAGAAATCTCCTACATACAACCAAGTGAATCTACACAGGTTATTCTAAATTTTTAAAACTATTATACAAAATTAATTGGACAGATGCTTCCTCAAGGTTGGCATTAGAACGCTTTCTATGACTACCGGTTGCACTTTCTAAGAATATACATATTTTTGACTGAATTAAAAATGGCACCAAAGAAAGATTTTTGTTGTGATTACCAAGTAATGGCAGATTACCAAGATTATCATCCTGATTACAGCGTTAGTGAGTTTTATGTAAAATACAATAGCACTTGGTATATTTGAAGTGTTTTAAATTCAAACAAACACAAAAAACAGATTATATAATCTCGTGTTTTTACCACTGGGAGAGTTGCATACCTGTGACGAATTTTCTGCAAGGCTGGAGGAACTGCTAGTGGCCACTGAAAGCTCCATCGTTTTTTCTTTTTCTTCTCTCCCTAAATTAACAAATATTACTTAATATTGTCAAGAGGATTAAGTATCAAAAACACAGCATTGTTAAACCGAACTTGCGAACAAAGCTTATAAATTTTCCTGTTAATAGGGAGCTAAAAGTATCGAAAAATGTGAGAGCATCAATCAATTTACTGCAAATAATAGTTAATATTTACTGCATTTATGCAAACAGTGCTAAAGGTATGTTTCAGACTTTTCTGACATCATGCATCAGGTATACCTGTCATGTTACTTTACTTGTTGCACAGGCAAGAGAGAAATCAGACACAGCAGATTTTCAGAACATAAAGACAGGTAAGCACCCAACTTCCACTGAAAGCCTGGCTTCAGCTATCACAGCAGGAGCAGTTCACTAGATTTGTTATCATGGCTTCCATTCATTTACACAGAAATAATCCAAAAGCCTCACAGAAAGATCATTAACCACATTGCACCTGCTTCTCTTCGTTGCCTGGAAAATCTAATGCTCTGTACAGACTGGACTAATTTCCGAGGAATGCATGGGACATGTAATGGTTTATACAGTTGATGTTTCTCATTTAGCGAAGACGGATGTTCACTCTCTTCAAATATCCTACCAAAAAAAAAAAAAAGTTAACAATTGCAACAGAAAGGAAATCATAAAACGTAACTGCTTCAAATAAGTAGAGTGCTCAAGGGAGGTGCAAGCTGCCAGGGACGCTCTCTTTCAGCTCCAACAGCTGATAAAAATTGAAGTTTTCTTTAAATATCAGACAGAGAGTATCACTGAAAGAAAAAGACATAAAGTAGTAAAAGTAGTAAAGTAGTAAAAGGCCAATCGTAAGAACATTGCTGCCTGAAATTTTGTCAGTATCAAAGAAAAGTATTATGTGTGGGGTTTTACTCTTTAATCAAAGCACATCACTGTTGTAGCTCTGAAATCACGTTTTCACATTCAAGAACACTTTTCAGAGATTGTCTGGAATACTCACACTATACACACACAAAAGAGAAAACTGCAGCAAGTGTTTTCACTTGTGGGATAATTATCTGTGCAGGGTAAATAGCCTTTTACAGTGGAGAAAGACAAAGGTTAGCAGAACAATGAAGGGTAAAGTGGCTATTTGGCACAGGAACATTTACCATTTTTTTAAAATAATGAGTTCTATTTTATTTTCTCTTTGGCATTTCTGCTTAGGCTTCTGTGCTTCTCGCTACAACATGTTTTATGGCTGACTAAACAATGCTATTCAGAACAAATGAAGAACTGAGTCAGTCTTTTTCTTCTTGAAATTTTCCATAAATAAAAATATGATAAACTGTAGGATGCACTTTACAAGGCAGTTTGGAGTAAAAAAAAAAAATAAAAATATACCCAATTAGAAGCCTTGGTGAAGATGCATGGACCTAACAACACATTCAGCTAATACACATGCACAGCTGTGATCACATAAAACCACGAATGCACCTCAAGTCTAATAACGCTGATGAGAAGGACTATCTTCACCTGTGAAGCCACATACAAACCCAGTGCTCTGCTGGACTCAGACCCAACACACTATATAAATCATGTATCAACCTAAAAAAAAAAAAACAAAACACAAAAAAACCCACAAACCCCAAACAAGAATATTAGAAGATTTTTTTTAATCTGTATTTCTTTCAGTTACAGTAATTAGAGGTATTATCTGTGTCAAGAATGAGTAGTAGAGGAAGTAAGATGCGTATCTTTAAATTTAGATGCAGAGAGTGCAAAACCAAGGAGAAATAAAACCAGAGCAAAGCACAGAATCCAGGCTAAACCTGCTCCACTTTGTTCAAAATGGCTTATTTGGCCATTTCACCACAACTGTCATTCAAAAAGGAACTGAACAAGGCTGCTGCTGTTGAAGTTATGAGTTAGATTGCCATAAACCATTTTTTTTTACAGAATTTAGGATGCCAGATCCTGGAGTCTGTTTCCATGTGCTTCTGCAGAGCCTAGCAGATAACTCCGTATTTCTGAAAACTCACTGTTCCTGAAATAAAGTATTCTTTTAAAATGCATATCTACTCAGTGTATTGATGGCAAAGTTACAGGACTCAGAAGATCTTAAGACAGGTATTTGACTTTTACAGATCCCTTCCAATCCAAAGCATTCTATGATTCTATGATTTTTTTAAGTAAAGAAACCGTCCAAAAGAGCCTGCAGTTAAACTTCATGCGTATGCAATACACCTGCTCCTTTCTCTCCCCAAAAACACTACCCAAAAAAAAACCCTGCGTGCATTTTCTCTGACATAATTAATAACCATTGAAAGAAAAATCAAACAGCATACTAAAGCTCAAAATAGTCCAAATTGCAGTAACAACAGGGAAGATCATTCGTCTTCTTTCTCTACTTCATTGTTAGTAGACATCTGAGCAGATAAAAAATCTTTATCTGGATTCATACTGTGAGAGAGGCAACATTTTTTTTTACTAAAGTGCCAAGAAAGATACAGGCATTCTCAAGTTAAAATAAAATCCCATTTCCTTAGTGGCAGGTTTTTTTTCTTTGTAGCAGAATCAAACCCAAAGATTAATATGACTTTACCTTCACTACAGGAATCGAGTGTATTTGACTACACACATGAAGAATCACATTTGCTTCCTGGTATATACCAGGACTCTACTGAAGCCTTTGGAAGGAGGACTTTTAATAACTAGCTGTCGTAGCAATCAGTAACTAATAACTGCCTGTGACGTTGTGGTCAGCACAGGGTTAACTCCTCATATATGTTTACACTTAAAGGTCCAGAACCAGCTTTACAAGTATTCTTCCAAGAAATACATTACCAAGTTTTTTCTTTGATCAGTAAAATCTCACCACTTGTAATGCAAAGAGACTGAAAGAACTGCAATAATCCACCACCGAGTATCCTTTACAAGAAGTTTTAGCAAAAATCTCTCACTTGGAACATAAGATATTTCAGCTATTCAGAGGTGGAATTAATATGTAATCAAATTGGAAAAACAAAACAAAACCAAACCCCACAGAATTACAGAATAATGGAAATAAAGCTCCCTCAGACATTTGATAAAAGCAGAAAGGATGAACGTGGTATATGCCAAAGCACAGTTCAAGAGGTCAACCTTTTTATGTAATAAATATAACCTCTACCTGAGACATCAAGACCACGTCTTCAAAAGAGTTGAGTCCTATTTGGTGACTGATAAGAACTCTTGATTTGGAAATTTTAACTGTGATACTTGTCCGGATAACTGGTGAACTACAGAAGCCCACTGATCAGAGAAAACGGCTGGTGTGAGAAGAGGAATCTCTTTTGCAGTCAGCCTAATCAACGGCTCGCTGGCCAGCGGTAAGTGACCCAAACTGAAATGTTCCAGGCCTTTTAAAAGAAGTTACCATTGTCATCCTCCTGCCCAAAGGAGAACATACATATCAGCACCTATTAACTAACTCCCAAGTTGGTTTCTTGTCTTGCAGCCCTCTAAAGCATTTCACGGGTATTAATTTGTACATTGTTCTGCTCACTGCTTCCACTGCTCTGTTCAGTTCTTCCCCTCGGTGCTGCTGGTTTCTTTTCACGCCGCTTTGCATCAATTCACGGAGATCCACAATACAACTCTTCTTCCCCTCTTCCTCTTCTTTTGTGGCAGAAGATGAAGATATCTCCTTTTTCTTCACAAAGTTCTCTTTGCTTCATAGGAACCTTGTTGTGATTTCAGAAGAGCTCACTAGAGACTGCTGCCTTTGGCACCCATATGCTGCTGTGCTGTTTTTGTACATTTCCCTGAGTCTGCAAAGATTTTAATTCATGTGACTCATTGTCTTAGCACGTTATTTAAGGAGTGGATGCCCCCTCCCTGGAAGTGTTCAAGGCCAGGATGGATGGGGCTTTGAGGAATTTGGTCTTGTGGCAGGTGTCCCTGCCCATGGCAGGGTGGGTTGGAACCAGATGATCTTTAAGGTTCCTTCCAACTCAAACCATTCTATGATTCTATGATTCTCTGTTACTTTTTTTCAGAGAGTTTATAATTACAGATTTGTAATACATCTATTTTTAGCATCCATAGTTACTTAATCAGATGCTTCTATGCTTTCTGGTGAAGCCTTTTTTTTAATACACTACTACCAAATAGAGATTTTTAGAAACTATTTTCATGTCATTTCCTGCAAGGCTTCATATTATGAATATCTTTGACATTTAAAAGACATGTAGATGTGGTGCTAAGAGACGTAGTTTAGTGGTGGACCCGGCAGCGCTGGGTTAGCAGTTGGACTCGATGATCCTAAAGGTCTTTTCCAACCTAAACGATTCTGATTCTGTGACTTCACTATTTTAAATAAGTTTAAACTTTACCTCAGGAAAAACATATTAACTAATAATCAGTTTATGGTGTGATACGATACGCTACATTACGTAAATCCCTACATGGAGATGAAAAGGCGATGTGGATTTGGAGAGTGTAAAATATTTACAACATCTTGTAACCATGATGCAATCCACAACTTCCCACAACTCCAGGGGAAGGTAGAGGCACCTGAAGGCTCCACGGCAGGGAGGCAGGAGTACCAATGGCTGCTGTAGCAACGCACCCCACAAATTCCTCTCCACAAGGAGCCCTACTGAGTCCTTCTTACGCCTCCATGCGCAGAGCATAGGGCTCTGCCTTTTTATAATAGCCCGTTAATTGGCATTTTGCTTTCTGCAGACTGAACATACGTGGGTTTCTTTGAAAATTCAAAAGGGAGTGCTTCCCTCTTATTTTTACCTAGTATCAAAACTAAGTGGATTTCTTGCTTCCCTAAGTTTTTGAGGTTTTGCCAATTGCAAAAAGCTTACATAAGAAGGAAGAATGGGTGAAAAGGTTCAAACTACAAAAAAAAAATCATTTGATAGGACTGTAAGAAGGTATTAAAGTCCTAAAATGCCCTGATGGAAAGGATCTTAGGAATGACTAAAATTACACATTTCTATAGATATAGTCCACCAAATCCCTAACCAAAACCCTAAAAACCATATTTTTCAAGCACAGCACAATGTAAAATCACTTAGACAAACTGTTTTGGACATATGTTCAGTTTAAAATGGAGTTTGGTCTAAAAGCATCAGCTCTAAGGGTGATAGTTCAAAATTCACAAGGACTCCGGGTAACCCCAAGATAGTCCTGATGGTGATTTTCAATCATTGTAATCAAGCTCGAATTAAAGTGAGTCCCAGTTGTAAATGACCACAGACTAATTTACTAAGCCATTAATCCTGTCTATGTAACTTTCACTCATGCTTGTTTTTAAGAAATAAATTAAGAGTTAAATTTCTTAAGTAGTTCAGAGATAAAGACTCTTATTCCCCCGTATACGCATTTAGTAGAATAAATGCTTTTTATCTCTGACCGCACAGTCACTGCAGTTGTATTCAAAACTCATAATATTCACATAGCTCTATCAGCAGTAGCTGTGAGGAGTAAAGGTTTCTACAACTTTTGAATCATCTTGGTTCCAAATGCCTTTAGCTTCCACAAATCAAAATTTATCACCTTCTTAACCCCAAGACATAGAAAACTTTTAAAAATGCATAATTAAATCACATGACCAGGATTAGAGAAACTTGCCAGTCATTATTTAGCAACAATTTGTGTTTTGTGGCAGTCTTTGTGCAAATGCTGAGGTAGTACTCTAGGTGCAAGCAAGGCAAAGAAATAATTCTTAAGTGTACCTTTCTTTAAACTCCTTTGGCTTCTCTAGGCATTTCTGATTTTTTCCTTCAATCATTTCAGAATTATTCTGATCTTCTGTAGCCTCTTCAAATGTCTTAAATGATAAAGAGCAAATAAAAATAAAAAAACTTGCAACGTTATAGCTATGTGCTGCAGCTGATGAATCAGTGCACAGTAGACCAAGACGGTCTGAAGAAAGAAACAGAGCAAGGTTAAAGAGAGGCAATATTTTTTGTTGGGCCAACTGTAACAACTGAAATAAACACAGAAGCTTTTGAGCACAGACTCTACGTATCTATTCAGAACAAGGAGCCCCTCACATGGTCTTCTTCACAGTCAGAAATAAATCCATCATATCCCTTCTTACTGTGTGCGTAGGCAGCACACACCACATTAGGACCTTTAGCCTGTAACTATGAGCATCAAACAGCACCACAAAATATAAATAGAAAACAAAATCTGTGCACAGTACGGGTCTGTCAGCACAAGGCTGGCTGAAGCAGACATGGCTGACAGGGCAGTAAGTGGAGTCCTTGGTATCTGGTCCAGAGAGGTGGAAATGTGCGGATGCAATACTTTAAAAACCTCGGTGCAATACTTTAAAAACCTCGGTGACAACCACTGATAGGACAAGGGGTAATGGGCTGAAACTGGAACATAAGAGGTTCCGCTTAAACTCCAGAAGAAACTTCTTCTCAGTGAGGGTGACGGAACACTGGAACAGGCTGCCCAGAGAGGTTGTGGAGTCTCCTTCTCTGGAGACATTCAAGACCTGCCTGGACACGTTCCTGTGTAGCATTATCGAGGCGTTCCTGCTCTGGCAGGGGGATTGGACTTGATGATCTTTCGAGGTCCCTTCCAATCCCTAACATTCTGTGATTCTGTGAAAAACCTCCCAAATTCTTTACAGGATTCGTCTTCTGGACTACTCAGGCTTAGGACACATCTTTTACCTCCCAGCAGAGGACTGGGTCAAAAGACTGTTCTGACAAAATCCTTTTTTTAGAAGATCATCCCTTTGGAACCAGTGCTGCTTCTAGTCAGTGGTGCTGTGCTAATCTCCCAGTTAACATCAGCCACTTTTACCTCTGAGTATTATTTACCCACACTTAGCTGGGAGGGAAAATAAAAGAAGAAATCAATTTACATACTTCGTATTGTAAAGTATATTTAGTTAAACACATTAACAGAACATTAAAAACCAGCAGGACCTGAGAAAGCTGTATACTGGAGCCCTGGGGCTCACTGAAGAACGGCCCCACTCTATTTTGTATTCTCCAGCCCTCTTGAGCTAGCGTGAAAGTCACCACGACACTGTGCCGTGACGGAAATTACGGTGTAAACTGTGGTCAAAGGAAAGCAAGCTTTAACGGACTTTACAGTCATGGATCTCTCTTCTCTAAGAAAACTTATGTGATGTTATAGAAAAATATTTATTAATACTGGAATCTTCCCATTGGTCTGTGTGCTTGAAAACATGCTACTTTTTCACGTTTCAGGAAATGTAACGGTGGTATATATAACAACATTTATAAAATGTGTTTATATGGTTGGACTCACTGATCTTAAAGCTCTTTTCCAACCTGAACGATTCTACAATTCTATATAAAATAAAATTAAAATAGTTACCTTTCTGAAATAATTAATTTTCATTTCCAATTCCTCTGCTTCTTTTTGTAGTTCAACAGATTCTTGCCTGGCATCCGCCGCGAGCTTTAACATTTCCTGTGTTTTTTTCCTCGAAGAAGCACTTTCACGTTACGGAATACAGACTTCAACGTTACTTTTTTCAAGCAAGGGATACTGCCAGATCCCTGAGCCCTCTATGCCACAAGCACAAATGCCAGAGGTGCAGAAAACTCAAAGTTACATTTCCCAGACATATTTCAAATCTAACTTTAATTAGGCTTCTCCTCCTTAACGAGGCATTTTGACGGGTATGTCCTTAAGTTAGTTTTATTTTCTTTTGTCAAAATTCTCCCATAAATTTATACTGAAGGGCATTACTCAACCTTCAGCTTTCTCACAGAGAATGCTAATGCTGCCACTCTAAACATAAATATATAAATAACAGGTACACTTTCTAACAGAAAGTTGTGAAAGGTAAATATAAACTTTCTTCCCTGTCAACTGCATAAACACTACAAATCAAGGATACATATGTAAAGCCCAGTCATTCAGGGATTTAAAAGGAATAGGCTCTGCAGAAATGAAATTTAATTTCAGATCACTCATTCACAAATCAAATTTTCTTTACGAATACAAGATAAATTAATACATCAGGAGCACTTATCTTCACTTAGTGCACATAACAGAAACAGCAGTATAACAGACAGTAATATCATTAAAAATAGCACCAAAAATATATGAAAAGTAAATTTAAAATTTTGAGAGGCTAGTTCTAAAGTAGTTTTAGAACTTTACATCCCAAGAAACCCAAGGGTAAACCTCTCCCCATTACCTCCAATGGTTAGAGGAAGGAATATTAATATATATACTCTAAATTCTTGGTCAAAGTCTCAGTCTACTACAGATTTTTTCCTAAAAATGATGTAACACAAAGGAGACCTTTTTATTAGCTTACGAGAAGCTGTGAAAAATAAATTAGCTGATTTCTGCACAGCAATTTCAATGCGCCATGCACTACCAACAGGCTCTACCGTAAAAGCATTGGTAATAGTAGTACCCAGAATATCCACGCAAGCATCTTCTTTCAACTTATATTTTTCAGACAGTTTCAAAACTCTGCTTCGGATTTCTTCAAGTTCTTTCTTTTTTTTGTAATACTCCTGTGCAAGAGCAGTTTCTGCATATTTTTCACGGTGTTGCTTCAAAATCTCTTTATACTGGGTGATGTAATCCTGATACATTTTCCTATGAAAATACAGGTAATTTTTTTTTTCATACGAAATCACTGCTTAGAAAGGGGAAAAAAAAGGTATTAATTTATGGCATCAGCTCAATTTTATGCTGCAGTCCTGGAAAAAAAAAAAAAGTCAGATTATATTTAATACAATAATATTTGGCTCTGTCATTTATCTTCCAGCTACTTTCTTGGAAGTTTACGCTGTGTGTAACAAAGAACACACTCATGATGTGAAAAAAAAAGTCAAACCTCATTGTTCTGACAGGGACATAGATCACCCCATACTCAAAGGCAGCCTGGCAGATGACAACTGGGTTTTTTCCCCCATGTAATTATGAGGAAAGCCACTGCAGGCCAAATTCAGTGCTCATGTATCCTGGCACAACACCAGTTTCGGTGGATCTGTATCAAACTTAGAGTAAGAGAGAATTTAGCCTAACAGCCCACAGTTAGAGCTGCCTGACGCGTCACCGGACTAAGAGCTGCCTCCAAGGAGATGCTGAGGGAAGCCTTAAATACACACACATTAGTGACACTGAAAACAACAGGACTATTCACGTTTCACGTTAAGCAAACACTTAAAACGCTGAATTGGCAAAGAACCAGAATGTTCAGCTTCTCGTAGGACTGCCTTCTAAATTAATGTTACGCTAATATCATTGCGTTGACACTGTGTGAGTACGTAGCTACAAATTCTTAAAGCAGGTAGCACCAAGCCATGCTCATGACATTTAAAAAACTTTAAAAGGGCTTCTGAAAAAAAAAAAAAATCATACTATAAAACCAAACAAACACCATAGCAAGTAATAGGATGTAACTCATCACACAAAGCTGAAAATTGATCAATGCTATGTTTGGAAAGAAGAGGAAAAAAAAAGTGCTATTACAGCTACCCTCTTGTGTTAAATTAATGACAGCGACTCCATTGGAAATGAATTCTTTTTCAGGTTTTCTCAGGCAAGGAATTTACAGGATAGATGGCTAATGACTGATCAAATATTCAGCTGTCTCGTTGAGGGATGAGGCTTTTATCATACCAATAATGCTGCTAGGCACAACTTTTGTTACAGCTAATTGCCACTACAAAAGTAGTATCTTCTGGGAAAGCTGAATGCAATCAGGGAACTGGCTCTGGTTCTTGATGTCACACACAGGTAACATAAGTATAGACCTGCAGGAAGTCTCTATTTCCCACGCAGACAAGAGTTAACTATTAATAATTTTAAAAATTGTTAATAATAGCAACCAGTGCCCAGTAATTATATTTGTCTCTGCTTTTGAAAGCAAAAGCTTAATAACTGCTTAAAATAAAAGATCTCATTTTTTTTCAAATGTTGATATTCTAAGCCCTTTATTGCTGAAAGAAAGATAAATTTAGGCACATGCAAATTACACCGTAAGAGTTTGATGGCAAGCATTTATGCAAATGGAAAATGTTTATAAAGAGATAACACAGCTGCATACATCCAGCAGGTTCCATTAACACAGACTCATTTACCTGAGAAAGAAATACTACACAACGTTGTTTGCTACTAGAACATGCCAGTATAAAATCACAGAAGCTGAAGGAAATGTTGTTCCCCAGGAAATGATTGTGTGAACAATAGAGAGAAATTTCAAAATATTCAGTTATTAGTACACCTGTAGATTAAACAGAAATCCTTTTATGAAATTAATTATGGCACATAACAGCAACTAAAGCCGAGACCGACCTGTTTACCTGCCCCACGAGTAAAGCCTACTTTAAGGAACGGCTCTCACTGCTTGTGAAACATGGGGTATTCCTCTTTAAAGAATATGTTTTATCTCACACTGCTATTAATCACTTAAACACAGCATGACTGCAAGGCAGACACTTCTGGCTGGCTGCTGGCTAGCCCAGGCAACGGAAGAGACAAAAATTTGTGGCCAAATTCAATAGTAAAAGCTTCTGACCTTACCAAAAAAAAAAAAAAAAAATCTTAATTTTCAACTAAAACTACACTCCAGGCCTCCAGGCACTAGTTTCCCTTAAAATGACTGAAGTTTGAAATACCTCTTTAGGGGTAAGAAGTTGTAGATCAGCACTGTGAGTGAAACCAAGGAACTCACCCTTCCCAAACCTCATGCAGAAAATACATTAAACTATTTGGTTTTCTACATGGATGGTTTCAGGAGTCGAGGTATATACTGTACAAAATTTTCCAGGTTTGAAAGATGGAAAATTTTCAGTTCTATTTAATTTAATAGAAGCTACAAAGGATAACTGAGCAACAAAGAAATTTGCTGGTATACAATTAAGAACGCATTACAAATAAAATTTAAAAACATAAATAAGCAAAATAATCTGTCGTTGCAGGCACATTTCAAGCATCTGAAAATATTCTGCAAAGTTTATATTCTTTTCCCAGAATATATTTTCCACTGATTAATTTTTATGGCTATGTATAGTGTAGTAATAGTAATAGTAATAGTAATAGTAATAGTAATAGTAATAGTAATGGTAATAGTAGTACAGTAGGCCTGAGAAACTGCCACTATTTTAAATATTTTTCCTAAGTAATTCACATGCTCCAGTTCAGGCAGTTAAACACAGGCTATTTAGAATTCAGCACTGTTCACATTGAAGTCATTAGAAAAAGTTTTATTCTAATAATGGGAAAGGACAGGACCCAGCACGCACAAACCCCCAGATCATTACCTAGATAGCTATTTATTCCACTTTCCTTCTTCATATCACTTATTTTCAGGATGAACTTCCAGTTCATATAAGTGGTCTTATACGTTCTTGAAACCAATAACAACGAAAAAGCGTGGAACACTTTTAAAGCCTTCACAATAAGTAACTAAGTAAACGCAAACTGATCTGCCCATCTTTTTAAAAATATCTTCTCTTCTAAAGCAGTATGTCCTCAGTGCCTCCAAATGCTACGCTAAAAAGCACATTCAGTGCATGAAGTTCTAAATGCACTTATTTTTCTTCCTAATTTAAATATTTGGAATTTGTTGGATGCACATCTTGGTGATTTGAATAAATCATCAAATGCTTCGGTACAGAAGGACTCTATTTTAGAGACTACCTTTTTAAAAACATGAATTAAATTTGGTTTGGGATTTCTAGTCATAATGTCTTAATTAAGCTCAGTAAAACAGATCAAACACTTTCATGTTGGAATTGAAACTAGTTATCTAAAGAAGCAATTTAAAAGTAATGCTTCTTTGGCTTGTCAGCTCACATTAGTAAAAGCCAAAACGGCTTAATCATATACTCATAGAAAGCCAATTTAGCCTTATTTTTCACCAAATATAGAGCTCTGAACAGGAAGAAGACAGATAAGCTACTCACTGAGTTAATTAAAGGCTATCAGGCATGCTGTTGCTGTTGTCTTGGACAACTGGCAAAAAGAACACTTACAAAGAATCACAGAATCAGAGATTAGTCAGGGTTGGAAGGGACCTTAAAGATCATCTAGTTCCAACTCCCCTGCCATGGGCAGGGACATCCCCCACTAGATCAGGCTGCCCAGAGCCCCATCCAGCCTGGTCAAACCCAACATTTTAAATTACCTGAAGTTACACCTCTAAACTGGTCGTTAGATATCCAGATGGGTCTGCCGTGATTGTTTTCACTACAGGGCTAACCAACCTCTTGCCCTTCACAAACACATCAGTAAAGGTGAACAACCTTCACGAAAATTAAGATCAGTTTTACCCGAGTGTTAAAGAGAACTTCAGAGGGTTAACTTGGCACACTTCAGTTGGGGCATCTCAGTGAAAATCTTCAGGGACTGTTCTTCATTCCATCAGATGTAAGGCAGCTACACTGCACAACTAATAATTTCTTTAAAATGCAGAATCTAGTTAATGAAGATGAATCAACCGAAATGCCGCTTACTGAACAAAATTGAATGTGCAATTAATAATAACCAGATTCTGACCCTCAGGTAGTCTTAAAATGATATTAGATCAGGCTTTCCTGAGCTACTCACCCTGTTCTTCAGGATCTAATGCTCAACTTGCATGCTTTGTGGTCAGTTTGAAGAATATACAGTGGTATACAAAAACTCGACTTGTTTTGTCTAATAATCATATGCAATTCATATTCACAAATAAAAAGAAAAGGGTGAGATTATCTGAATGCTTCTAGTTGCTACTTTACTTAGTCCATATATGAATTTAAAGGCTTAGGGTCAATTAAGTGATGCTTCTGAAAAAAATATAAAACCTATGTGTTTACGTGTAAGCCTTCCCAAAGCTGAGTATCTGAAACTACATAGTATACATGAAGACATGTCATAATAATGGCAAGAAAATCATTCATAGATAGAACTTCTGTATGCTTTTGTAAGTATGATCTGGTATTCCATATTTCTGCAAAACCTGAAACATCCATGCCTTTATTCCTTGGGCTTTTCTTGAAATTGTAGGCAATTGAACAATGTTCAGAAAAAAACATAGTAGCATTTGAGAAGCAACTGAATTTGAAGAAGGCATATCCTTTCCTATCCCACTCGTAACTACAAAATAACTTATGACCTCATAATAATGGAAACAAAAAATTCTTTTAATTACTCAGTCATATTACCCTGAAAAGTATACAAAAAGTATAACTTTTTGACACAGACTGTATGATCTTTGATGATCAGTTTGGACAGGTTAGTAAGTACTATTGCCAGAAACCTCAGTTCACATAATCAGATACCTCTCTTTTTCTGTAGCTTCTTGTAAAGCTTCAAGTTCATTTTTCAAATATTCTTCATGCTTGCTAAGAACTACATAGGTGGGCTTCCAGCTGTGGAAAAAATAAAAAAAAAAAAAAGCAAGCATGTAAGTGGTCTTTCCTAATAAAAAGCCATTCAAGAATGAAGACATCAAGTTGCTTTAGCTACTTATTAGAACAAGTAATTCACCTAGTATTTTGAAAGTGAAACATAAATGGGTTTTGTACAGAAAGCTTTTACACGCAGACATTAATTTTCTTAAGATTTTAATGCTGCAAATTCAAGAATATATATATATACACTCAGATTAACAAATATTACAAAGCACATTTAAAGAAACAGAGAACTTCACAAATTTTTGGAGCCTAATACTAGGCATTTAAATCCACGTATTAGGTACTTGGCGCAACATCGTCAGTAAATCCCTTAGATACTTAGGAGCTTCTCATGGGAGACGTTCTCAGCAGTATCAGCAGTATCTATCTCATACCTAAATGCAAGTGGCAGTCACAAACTCAGATTTTCCTCCATTTGCTAAGCAAGTCCTGCTCATAAAACAGCCAGAAATAGAGGGTGTCTTTCAGTAGAATAGCCCAGACACTGGGAGCACTGACCCACCAGTTTTGACCCACAGGACCACAAACCACCTCTTACTGACGAGATGTTAACTTGGATTCTGCTCCTGACAGCTAATAGTTAATAATAAAGTAATGGCAGGTGAGATCTGAACTTCGCTTGCTGTCAGGTAACATTCTTTTCCACCTCCGAGTCACCATCCACATATATTTCTTTCTTCCACGCAGCTGGCATTTCACTACAGAGCACGTCTACGCTGTTAAACGCACCCGTTTCAGAAACCTGTCTCCAGACAAGAGGTGCCGAGTGGCTCTTAGTCTGGACCTCATCTCATGTGGCTCCCCTATTGACCCGAAACACAATCAATCCATTTTTGTTCTTCCCATTTCAGGAGCCTCCTGTAATGTAAGAGCTCTGGCAAAGCCCACCAGAGTGATTTTCTTACAGCAGGATGGGTAGATTGTACTGAAAGCCCAGCAATGTTACGGAATACATGAAGGACTTGGAATGAGTAAACTAAAACCACCTTCTCAGCATCCAAGTATTAGAGATGCGTCGTCCTTGAATGTGGGAATTCTAGAAAAACAGGCAGATAAACTTTCTGATTCAAGTGAAATTTAGATGTGATCTTTACGAGAGGCATGTAATGTGTCTTTAAATAAGAAAAAAACATCCTGCCTGAAAAAAAGATGGTGTAAGAAGTATTAGCCATCCAGGCCTGGATGTGTTCTGCTCTCCCAGATGAGGTAACAGCTCTCAGAAAAAAAACATCTTCACAGAACACTGTATCTGAACAAATGGCCAGGGTTTTGCTCAGTTAAAGACGGTAAGAAACAATTTCAGAAACCTCTGGTGCACAGAACCTCCAAACAGCAAGTAAGACTTCACAGATACCAAAGTGTTGTGAGGTGAGGGAAAGAATAGAAAAATTCATTAAGTTGACTGAGCTAAGTAGGTGTATGTGCCACTGACAAGCTCCGTTCATTCAGAGAGAGAAACCTCTGTGGTGACAAGTTGCCAACAGGCAACTTGTGAGATGCTGGGAGCTGGGATCCAGGTGGTGGCTGAATCAGCTGACCAGGCTGAGGTCTTATTTCTGATGAAAAAAAAAAGTTTCATGCTCCCTCCAAGGGAACTTTCCATATAAAAAAGTAGCACACCCTCTCTCTACTCAGGGCTTGAAGATTTCTGGAAATTCAGCTTGTGTGCAGAAAGCAAGCTACCCTGAGGCAACACGAACACCTACGCTGAAGTTTGTCTGAGCGGAATGAACTCTCAGTCCTAGGAGATATACACACAAACCCAAATTTTAGGAAAAGACAGACAGATACTATCAAAGCTAAACATTGAAGAAATAGAAAGGAAAATCCATTAGGAATGAAGCGGCTAAGTGAATCAGAGACACAGTTACATTTAAAGAGTTGCATCAACTAGAAGAGGAGCAATGGCAACACAGAACACGGCTGCAACTGAACAAAGCAAATAATTCATTACTGGACAGGTGAGAGCAAGGGGGATGTATGGTTAGAGCAGGATAAGTGAAGGGCATTTCTGCATGTGAGTTCAAAACTGGAGGGCTGGCAGTATGCAATCACACACAGAACGAATGTGCATTTCGACAATCCCTCCCAAGATGGTAAAAAACGGAGGCTTCAGTAACAGCTAACTTAATGCAATTTCCATCAAGGAAATAAATAAAAAGGCCCGATGCTGAATTTGCTGAACCAAAGCCTAATGACCTCGAACAAAAAATAATACACTCCAGGTGGTGAGACAACACAACATAGAATCACCATTTATAACAGCAGTAAAGTTTGTCAACAAAAGCACTGAATGAGAAACTGCAGCATCCATTCAGGAAATTTAGCACTATTGGCACAAATTATCTGACACCAACAGTGATTAAAAAAGTAAATACAAAACCCTACTTCACCATACCTACTGCAAATTCAGCAGAAAGCTGAATTTTTAAAGGGTCAGACTTCTAAAAATAGAAACCAACATACTTCTATATTTATATAAAAATACTGTACCAGTACACAAAGGCTGTGATCTACTCAGAAAGGTCCATGCTGTTCTTTGGAGGGAAGGAAAAAAGAAAAAAAAAAAAAAAAGGGCACTGAAAAAGTCACAGAGCTTTTATTAATTAAAGTACAACCCATGTTGGGTGTTAGATCTTCTGTTCACATCGTTTCTGCAGACATGCATTGTACAAGAATGCTTTTGTAAACACAACCAGGTATGCAGAATTCAAGTAGCTCAGCTACCAGTTTGCTGATTGCATCACTGCTTCACAGAGGTTCTCGGTAACTATCACATTTATCAGTCCTTCTTTTCACCAGCTACAACATAAAAAAATCTTTATTCACACTAATCTGAAAGCAATAAAAACATCCTATGGTTTAACTAGTGGGATAAGACAGTAATTTCTAAATTAGCAAGATCCTGAGTACATTTTTTTTTTCCAAGATATCCCACCATTCTTGAACCTGATTTCAAAAATAGAAGAGAAACAGTAAAATAGGAATAGTTTCCCTCAGCGGTATTTCATCACTTCTTATTGCTCAGGAATCAACATTTCCAGTTTGAATCATGCAAGAAACTAAATATTAGAAAAATGTCATCACTTGTCAAAAAAACGTAAACTTCATTTTGGTCACTTTGTGCCCTGTGTTCTTTGTCACATAGACCAGTATGGATTTCTTTAGAAAGCACAGTAGCATCCCAGTATACCTGTCTCGTGTATAATATTTTCTGTGGACTTGTTGAATGTAAGAGTCACCTATTTTGTTCAAAGTCTTCAAACATGCTTCCATATATTCACAATGGCTCGTAATCCGGACAGAAAGTTGTTTCTCTGAGAGCTCTGTTGAGCATTACTGGGGATTTGTCAGCTATGAAGGTGATTGCGACTTCAGAATAATATTTGAATCTCCAAAATCAGCATGAGAATCATGTCCAGTAAATATGGAGTATCAGCTACAATAAATTTTAGAAATTTAAGATGATTCTGCTTCATAAGTGCTCTAATTGTCTGATCTTACAGCTAAGGCTTGTTTATTCCAGTTTTCAGTATGTCGTTAAATGACATTTTCAATAATTTAAGACACAAAGTCTCTTCTCTTCTGCAAGCATTGTCCTTCTATGAATACATGTATTCATTAATGAGTCACTTCTCATTTTCAGTCCCTTTACACTAATGCCATTAATTATTCTTTGTAGGACCTGAGCCAAATCCCATTGCACTCAATGATTAAAATTTAGATCAGATCCTTAGTTCCACCCTTAACTTTTTTTTTTCTTCATTTTCATCACTTAAGAGTTTGTGATTTGTGAACAGATCTGCAACTTCAAAAGACATCTAAGGAAGTGCCATGAATGGTTTCAGAAACTTAGAAAAATGTTCATTTCGTACTGCATTGGAGGCAAGAATTTAATGTAATTGGAATTTTCTTGTCAAGGTCAAATTTTTTCCTCTTTTTAGAATAAAGCTACAAATCAGTATGGTATGGCAAATTATCCAAACAGCTATCCACTGTACTCAATTCATTCACTAGTGATGCTGTTCTTTTTTTCTGTTTTCAGATAGTTGAAAATAAATCTAGAATAAATAATCCTGATGCTATCTTTACTAGTTTTTTAGAGACACCCACAGTCTCCATTCACAGTCTTAAAAAAAAATCAAATATACATTACAGACATTTTTATTCAAGTACTTATCTTTAGGTATAGAATTGCAAGAAAACGAAACAGAAATTGCTAACAAATCACCACTTCGACTGCCAAGGAACTAGACAGGCTGTGGGGAGACGAATGCTGCAATGAAAAGATATGATTCTATCATCTGGGCCAAACTCTCTGTATTGTCAAATACAGATTTGCCTGTTCAGGTATCCTTGCAAACACCTGAGACTTTCAGTTTTAAAAATCAGGCATTCTATGTCAGGAAAAAATACTCCTTGTAGCCAAATTCTTGCTTGAGAAGCTTCTGATTAGTAAGATTCAACAGGGATCTGCATTTAAAACTTATACCGATAATCTGCCACAAAAACTTCTACAAAGAAAAGCAGCCCATTGCCCTCATCAAAACAATTTTGCTGCAGAAACAACTACACCAAAAATCTGCTTGCAGAAGTACACACATACGGGTACTGAGTCCTGATCTTGGCTTTTCACGGCATCAGTTTGTAGAGGCAGTTATGACACATCTTGGGAGAGAATATATATACAACAAAAAATAATGTGAAACATGTGAACAAAGAATAGAAAGATGCCTCAATTTCAGGAAGTCAAATTCAGAATTAAATAAAGAACACAATAAAGCCTCGTTGTCATGCATAATTGTTAATTTTTTTTTTTAGTTTTAAAAAATTTTGCTTTTTTAAATAGTATTCTTAAGGATGTTCAAAAATGACAGAACTGAGATGTAGCCAAATACAGAAAAATTTTATTACCTATTTGAGTACTTCAGCATTCTGCAAAGACAGCATGCGACTTCTCTGAAAATTGTTGATTCTAATAAAAAAAGTTAACCCAAACTTAATTGTAGCCTGTTTTTCTATCATTTCCTTATTCAAGGGATGGGTGATACTACAGTTTCGTACCTGATGATTTGCAGCTTGAAAAAAACCAGAATACTGAAGTTTTCTTTAACACCACTCCTGCCAGAACACACACATACGTATTTTTACATTGCTTCCTCACTGACTTTCTTAATGCCATGAATCAATAACAACTTAAATCCATAACTAAAAGTTCAGGCTCTATTATACTTACACATTACAGCTCTCCTTACTGCTCTCACTTTGTTTGTGCAAATCAGCTATTGCATCATTGCTATTATTTATATTTTCCTCCAACCTAGTGATTTCCTTCTTTACTTCCTTGATTTTTACAGTGTACACTGAAAGTAAAAAACATTTAAAAAGTGAGCATATGTATTTTCAACATATCCTTGAAATAAAAAGTCTAAATTCAAAACTGTTAGAAATTTATTCCTAAACACTTTCCCCCAATAGTGCCAGAGGAGTGGGCAGTCTGCAATTAAGCAACAACAAAGTGAGTCAAAACCCCAGTTTCACATGTGGGGCGAGTACCTTAATTATCATTTAATATTGTGAGGTTGCCTTTGGAGGAAAAAAACAAATAAATTGTGCTGTTTCACCATCCCAGTCCACATAAAACTAAAGTATTAGAGGTAGAAAGCAAAGCACTCTTAATAGCTAGAGGCAACTCTTCTTATTTTTTTGCAATCCGGTGTCTGCACATACTGGAAGTAGCATAGAGGGAAACCAGAGTGTGAACCACTTGACCCTCGGTAATGCCGGCAACTGGGGAGACTGAAGTACAAAAGTGGTTTGAGGTAAAGGGCTCCTTGAAAAATTTGATTTGTTTTAGAGAAGTCCAGAAACACAAATGTTTTGAATGGGAAAGTTGGCTACAAAAAAGGAAAAATAAAAACATTGCGAAAGGCATATAAGCAAATTATTACTAGAAACAGAGAAACTAAAAGGGAATTTACTCAAAGTGGGCACATGTAATGTACAATAAATTAGTACAGGAAACAGAGGTCAACCAATAAAAAAATGCATTATAACAACAAACCCCCAAGCACTATATTTGCAGTAATTCTTAAGGCAGATTCTTAATTTTGCCCTTTGTAACAGCAGACAGCCAATAACATTTTCTGAATGAGTGCTTAGATCCATACTGTTGAACCTGATCAGTGTTGTCTTTCACAAGGAAAAGCTGTGAGAGCTATTGTGCATGCTCACGTTGTAATGCAGAACTAAGTGAATTTTTTTTTTTTCTGTGCTGTTTATTTTTTCATACAAGGTGTATCAGTGTCATCCCCTGCCATCACTGCTGCCCTGATCACTTTTATGCCAATGCTGGTGGCCCTAAACAGAAGTCAGTCACAGACACTCTGCCCTTCTCATCTAGGGAATCAGGAAGGGCATCTTAGTTATGCAAAATGTCTCTTGAGTTTGAATTCCTGCTCTAGAACTTCAGGTCCTCCGGCAGTTTGGGTCTGGGTTTGCAGTGCTTTCTACACAGTCACTTTCAGTGCTGGCTGCATGTACGCCAGGAAAACAAAACAAACAAAGAAAAACCACTTCAGAGAGAATTATCAGTCAGTGAAATGCAAAAATACATTTTAATACCTTGAGTCATCCCGAATTAATAGTTTTAATATCACTATTTTCAGTATCTTAGGTCAGTAATTTGCCTTCACTTAGCATGAAGCATAACTACTGCACCTTGCTTCACTTCTGTAAAAAAAAACAGGGGTATTTGGAAATATCCTGCCGACGACATTTGGAGATTTACCAAGATATAGCGTAACTGTTTTAACAAAACAGCCACTGCATACGCAAAGCAATGCACTTCACATTTCGTTCAGTGTTTCTAGAGATGAGCACTTCTGTGACAAGCGTGAGACGTTCTGCTCAGCCCACGCTCTCGCGAGGACGTTGCAGATGAGATCCATCTCACCCAACTGCACAATGCAGGCACCTACTTCAGAACTAGACACCCCTGGCTACAGCTACACTCGGTGGAGACAAGCAGACATTTTTTTAAAGCTTACTTCTTCTAATCTACTTTCTTCAGGATAACACAAATCACACCCTGAAAGTGCTTATTTCCCTCCACTGGTTATAAAGGGACTCTAGCCAAAAAGCCTGATGAATCTCACACCAGAAGTGCGAGGCTGAATGCTACAGCTGTTCCTCTGCCAAGGAATACTCACACAGAGACGAAATTAAATCAGTGGAACTATTTCTGAGTAAGTTTTTGAAAGATTCTGAAAGACCCAAACTTTTTCAAGTCTGAGTGTTGGCTGTGAGTTCACATATTTAGATATTTTTGAAGTGAAGATGCAAATAGTGACGCCGTGTTACTGCACAGCCCTTGGATTTTCCCTGAAATTGTGCTTATTTATCGTAACCTTGCATAAATTTTAAGAAAAATCTCAACCTCAAGGTTCATTTATGTGGCTGAAGAGCTAGGCCAGAATTCTAGGTGTACCAGGTTTAGTGTTACAGATGTTTTAATGTTTAAGATGCTTCCGTTTAATATTGATAATCTTCTTGATGAGTAAGTATTTGCTTGGAGAGTACTTGCTTGAAAAATCAGTCAAGATTGTTAGAGATGTTGCCACCAAGACGAATAACAACTAGACCAGAATTCTCTCTTGTTTCTTTTTCCTGAATGTTATGAGCTTCAGTATCTACCTACAAAATTTCAGTGCTGGACACACATGTCCTCAGATTGTTAAAAGGACAGTTTCTCTACCAAAAACATTCTTGTGAGTAAGTGATTCCACATAGTATCACAGTAAAAAAATCAGTCCAGACCTGAGCGCACAGCATTATGCTGCCTGTAAGTCCTGGGAGAAAAGAATTTGATACGGAGCAAGACTTTCTGATCGGATTTACTGTTTTGAATTCCAAATAAAATTACCAGTTGTTTGACTGAAAAAAAAAAATTAACTAGGCTTGAGTAGTAGTAGCAACTGAGAGAACTTTCATTATTTTAAGGAAACAGCAAGAGAGTAGAAGGAGTAAGGCAGAGGTCCAAATCTGGAAAGAACAAAAAACATGAGGAAAGAAAGGGAGGCAAGTGGCAGATGTATTGAGCAAGCACAGCTGAATCAAAGAGCTGCCAGTGCCTGTGAGGAGCTACAGACCACGGGCAGGAAATGGCGCAGCGTGAAACTGGCTACCCATGAGACAGCTGAGCAGCATTAGCTAAAAGTCGCGAGCAAAAGCAAAGTCTGCTGGGGAGAATGAGCAAGTATTGATGGCAAACGATGAGGCAGGGTGAGAGCAGGACACGGGACAGCTTTTCATTAAGCCTGCTTCCGCCTCTGAAACACAGAACGTGGACCAGGACTAATGAAACAAAAGCAGTGTGTTCAGTGTCTAATAAAACGATAATTTAGCTCTACTCACCATTTATCTGTTGATTCGCATGTTCCTTAGCAGAAGATGTTTGTCCTAGCTGGAAAACTAAGAGGAGAAACAACATTTTTTCATATATACTTATATATACATGAGTTGAGCAGTAAAAGAAATATATGTTTTACATTAATTGCTCAAACACTGATTAACAAGTGTCAACAAAATATCTAAACGGTAATTTTATTATTAAATAGCTGTTAGAACCCCTCTCCAAAACCTCACAGATAGCAAAACATTGAAACCTTAATATTACACATTTATTTGAAGTTAATATGTTTAAAGCAGAAAACATCACTATAGGTACTGCATTAGTAATTAATAATTAAAAATATAGGATGTGGTGACCTACCAAACTCGAGCAAAAGCTTGTCTAAGTTGTTCAGAAGCCTGTCAGTCATTGTTGAAACTACAACAGAAAAATGCAATTCAAGGATTTACACAGTCAAGAGCTTTAACAACACAATAAACATGCGAAAATTGCAAGACAATACCATGTATTTTAAGGTAAGGAGGAGAAAGTTCTAACTGCATTTGAACTAGTATCTAAAACACTTTAGTGGAACCAAAATTCTCAGTGGTAATGGACTCATTGAAAGTTTAAACCACAGCTTGGAAAAAAGAAGGAGTATCATTTAGGTAAAGCTTTGTTCCTGGTGCATTTCTATCTTTGAGAGGCTTAAAGGTTCTTAGAGCGTATGAAGAATGCAAGAAAAGATGTGGGTGTACAAAATGCACAGCCTCTACTCCAGCTGGTTTACTAAGCCTATCGACTGCAACGCTGGTAATGGAAAAGCTGCTTATCCGTTCCCTACGCTCCTCCCGTCGTAATTGCGAAGTACGTTTAAATCAGAAAATGTATTTTACGGTCGGACTCCACGATTTTAAAGGTCTTTTCCAACCGGAACGGTTCTGTGATTGTATATGCGTAAGTGCAACCGAAGACAGAACTCACACACAGTGGAAAGCAGATTATTACAAATCCACTCCTCTGTTTGCCCAGCGCCGCCGTGTGCAGCAACTCGGTTACGAGGCTTCAAACAGTTTGGGAGTCACGCAGCCTTCTCAAAAAGGATGCAACCACTGTTTTGCCAGAATGCACTGGATCCAGGCAGTTCGTTCAAATATATCTGGCGTGGAGCAAAGTTATCTGGTACTTAAGTGTCCCACAACAGCTTCCCCAGACCCTTAGTACTGTGTGAAAAGTAAAGCCACAACAAATTGGGGATGAGGATGAGATCCTAATCCAGGATAAAGTGGAATCGAAAACAACTGCAGAATTTTACTTAAGTGGCATTAAGGCTCCACGCTGTATCACTGAGGCTGTGGAAACGGGAGGGGGTGGGGGAAGCATTTAAAATGCTGGATGTTTGACAGAAATGAATTTGCCTAACAGTTCTAAGTGAGGATCAGAACACCTAATCCAAGTGACTGGATTAGTATAGGCTGTGATAAAAACTCTGAGAAAGAGATAATAGTTTTACCAAATGTATTTAGAAGCTTGGAACCCGAGTTCCTAGTGGCTGGAAACACTGGTAGCAAACAAAACATTTTCTTAAAACACTAAGATAAATACTAGGAAACACCACCTCAAGCCACAGGTCAGTGCAGAGTATTTTTGCCTCTACACAATGTGAAAGAAGACCCTAAGTGATTCACTTGGATGAACAAATTAATCTGGAGCATATATTAAAAATCCGTTCTCTAGAAACAGTTTAACAATGTTTGTTAGTTCTTTCCCTGACAGGTCCCATAAAAACTGCAAGATATTGGGGCATAGCTGGAAGCTACATGGATGAATTCAAAATAAAAAGCACAATCATTACTTTAAACGGCAAGGAATTTCTATTTATTGGTTTATAAATCACAGCATGAAGTTCCCCGATAGAACAGACTGTACAGCTGTGTGTTATTAACATATATAGTATTCTATCTACTCACTAAGACAGTAATAATTAATTTTGTCTTTTGAATACTTCTGTAGAAGAGAGAAACAGAACTGAGGTGAGTCGGGGTTTTTTTCCTGTAATTTTACAATATGATTTATGTAGAGGGTAAAGCTGCAGAAGATGATAGTGCTTCTGAGAGCATGCATTTGTAAAATACCTGCTATCTTGCATACTCTTAAAATGAAGTAACATGACTGCAAACGACGACTGCTACTATGTGTTGTGAATTAAGAGGATACGTGTGTCACTAGTAGAAGGGACTGAGAGATTCAATTGCACTAGTAATCAATAGGATGTTTGTGGATTTTAAAACCAGTAGTTAACACCAGTCTGGAAGAAAAGACACCTGAATTTGGGACGACTGATGGCTTCCAGGATATGACTGCAGTAAATTATTCTGAGTCCTGTTGCAGAAAAGCAGCATCAAACCATCAGCCAACTCTGGATGACAAATTCAGAGGATGTTCTCATACGGGGCTGTCATTTTTTTGTTAAAAAATAAATATGTAATACACAACAATGGGTAAAACAGCTTCACAACACATATATTATTTCTAATGGTGCTACTCAGGACGCTGCCAGCAGAAAAATACTGTATTTTTGTACCGCATTAATAAAATTATATGCAATTCAACTGTGGCAATAAATTTTCATGTATTACAAGGTTGCACCGAGCACTGAAACCACAAACAAACTGCCTGATGGAGTCTCTTAAAACACCACGATTAATGCCACTTCTCCCAGCAGCAGCTTCATAGCCCGTCTGGCAACGGCCGTTTCCAAATTCTTCATTAAAAGGTGAAAAACACCCGTAATCTTTGAGGTCTATTTGTTGCTTACAATCAAACGCGCGGTTCCACCCATCCTCGGCCGTTAATTCTGTTGGGTTTAACAACAATTTTCATTCCAGCGGGGCTCTTTTGGGAGCAAGCTGTACTTCACCTGCGCTGTTCGCCACTGCTTAAGGCCCTCTTAATTAAGTGATTGGTTAATTGTTTCGTGATTGAGTTCCCATTTCTAGGCTAAATTTTCATCTCTGTTTTAAAAAAAAAAATAAAAATACGCTGTTTATGTTCCTCAGTTCCTCTTCAACGCGATCTCCCCCTGTGAGGAGAATGATGGAAGCCCGCCTCCAAGGTGAGGACGTGCCACCTTTTTTGAAACCCGCTTTTTTTCGCCGATTCTAAGCACCATCGAAGCGCTCTCCTCGCTGGTGACAATTCTAGTTATTACATCTGAGCTAACGTGATTGTAGGGCTCTTCATTTATGAAATACCTGTTTCTAACACTCATGTTTTTAAGGTGCATTTTGTGTCGCGCCCTCACGACCGGCTGCCGACCCGTCTGGTCAAGCCCTCAGAAAAGTCAAACATCCACTAGATTGCCACCTTTCACTTAGTCGAGCACGCACCAAACAAACGGATACTGCTGCAGAGCATAGCCTAAATTGCTGGAAATTAAAAAAAAAAAAAAAAAAAAAAAAAACCTATTTTGTCAAAACGGTAACAGGAAAAAACCCGTCCGGCGGGACACCACAGGGGCTGCGCCTCAAGATGGCGGCGCAAGGAAAGGGCGAGCCCCTGCCGGGAGAGAAGGGAGCCGGGGCTGCCAGGTGGCCCCTCTGCACTTTGGGGAGCCATCAGCACTGGGAAAGTGAGCAGGACGTGGTGGCCCTGCGCCGCCTGAGGCGCTGAAGGGCAACTGCGAGCAGAGCCATGACGGCCATTCAAGGCTTCACCCAAAGGCCGCCAAGTCGAGGGTGCCGGAGCATGGCCACCGCCCCGCTCCCTCAGCGTCCTCCCGGAGGGGCTGCCCAGACCCGCCACCAACCTACCCCGGGAGGGACCACCGCACCCCGGCGGAGGGCGAGCTCCAGCGCCCTCGGGGGCTGAGGGCCGCCCCGTCGCTTCTCCCTTCTCGCCGGCCGCCGCCCGCGCCCCTCAAGGCGCAGCAAGGCGGGAAAAGGGCCGGGCAGCCCCTGCGTACGGAGCCGGCCGGACCGCCGGCCTCAACCCTGCTAAGTGGTGCCGAGAGGCCGGCAAGTGCCACCTCCCCGCCGCCTGCCTCGCCAGGGGTGGCTGGGGGCGACTGTGGCAGCTTCACTTGCCAGGGAGAAAGGGGGTCGAGGCCATTTTGCGAGCTGCTCCCTAAGCAATTCCCTCGGGGGCGTATCAGGCGGGGTGCGCGCGTCTCCCCAAAACCCACCCGGTTTGCCTTAACGTGGGAGTTAACGAGGGGAATAGCGGCGTTTCCCAGGGCCGAGCCGTGGGTGAAACGCGAGGAGGATGCTCCATCTACCGGGGAGAGCGGGCAGGCGGGCCGGGGCCGGGCCGAGGCCGCGCCGGCGGGACCGGGCGCCTCCCGGGCGCGGCGGGGATGGCACGAAGCCGCTTTCCCTCCGTTACCTCACGCCGAAAGGAGCGGCCCGGCCCTGACACTTTAAAATCGCTTTAAAGTTGGGCTAACAAAACCCTCTCTGTGTTTTATTTACTGATGTGCAGCGTTACAAGGCAAAAATGCATAGCCCGGGCACGGGAGAAACCAGAACATAATTCTCCCTCATTAGCAACGAGTTTTGGTTTTGTTTTTTAATTTCTTCCCTGTTGAGATTACTGTGGCAGAGGATGGGTAGAAGGCTAACAATAAGCAAAGGAAAATAAATGAGATGCTGGGGCACTGGGTGCGGCGGAAAGGGGGGGGGGGGGTGGGGGAGACATCAGCATGGCTGATGGAAGAAGAGAGGAGGGGGAAAATAGAAATAAACAGGACAGAAGACACGAAAACTATTTCCCCCGCCCGCAAGCACGAGTGCGGGGCAGGTGCGGGGCTGCTTTCAGAAGAGTCAGTTCAGCCCACGAGAAATGCAGCTTCAAAGAGAAAAAACCTGACCTACCTGGCTTCAGGTCAGAGATGAAGGAGGGGGAAAGAAAAGAGACAAGTGGGAAATGTCATGTTCTTTTGGAAACCACATGTCCGCGGGCTCTGCTCTGTGCCCCCCGCCGGCAGCGAGGCTCCATCCTTTGCTTCTCCCCGCTGTTCCCACCACCCACTTCATCTCCTGCCCCTGCCCGGCTCCCCGGGGATGCTTTAATTCTGAGATGCCCCTGAGGCCTCTGCAATAGCTGCTTTGCAACCCCGCTTCCCAAATCATAAAAAAAATAATTTTAAAACCCGAAACAAACAAGGAGAAATCGCTTCAAAGCTTTGCCCTCCCTTAAGCAACTCTCTTAAAGACCCCACAAACTTGTAGAAATGGGGATTTAACAGGAGAGCAGCAGATAACTTTAATGATGCTCATTAACACCTCCCGGTGATTTAAGCGGCGGTGTCAAGGGAGGCTGAGGTTCCCACAGATCCAGGAACCCGAGCTCACCCGGAAGGTTGTCAGTCATTTCAGCAGGCTTTGGATAAAGCCAGCGGGGACTTCCCGGTTAATTCCCTCTCAGGACTGTGAAGAGCTGTCGCCACTGTGGCTTTTCAGGGCCCGGGAACTCCTTAACTCATCTATTTATTACAAGCACTGCCGACCCGAGGTTATCGCTGTGGCACCCACCAAATAAACGGTTTCTGAAGCTGCAAAAAGGAGGGCTTTGTGTCCCGCTGGTTCCACTTTGTTTTGGTTTTGCTTCCCAGTGTCATTCTTCTAATATAAAATAAATAATAGTAATTAAAATACCCAGACTCATAAGCAACTATTCTGAGCACCGGCCGACATGCAGGAAAGGCTCTTTCATCGCATCATCTGTAATCAATGGTGAATGGTTTGCTTTCCTCCGAAGAGAGAGATGGTCAATTCAGGGCTCAGAGAGTTTCTAAAACTCGCACAGGGATGTAACCGCCGGAGGGAAACGGGGTCCCTGCACTGTTTGGGAAACACGGAGCTGGGGGCGGAGGGGGGGGAGGGAGAATGATCACGGCTGGAGAGCGACAGAGACGGGGTAAACGTGTCCCAAACAAGTGCTTCTCTTCTCAGCCTGAATAACTAGCTCAGAAAGGCGATGAGCAGGTAACGCGGAGAGGCTGAGGTGCTGAAATTCGGCAAGATTCAAGGACCTCCTAGTGGTTGTTTTTCGAAAATTAAAATAAAGAAATAAATACATACATACATGCATACATACGTACTGAATAAATACATACATACGTAACTAACTAACTAACTAACTAAATTAAAGAGGCAAGACACTTTCCCAAGGTAAGGGCTGGACGATTCCCATCCTCATGCAGCTGCTGTGGATAAACCTGCTCCTCGAAGCAACACCGCGAATGCCGAAGCCCCCCAGGCAGATGCCCACCTTTAGCGGTGCCCCTAGACCTGTTTTGAAGCCCATGGTGGTGCCAGGAGCTGGACCACATACCAACTCCTGGACTCGGTCCCCTACATTCGGCCTCAGAAGCATTTAGCCACTACGCTATGTCAGGGTATCTAATCCTGGTTCTTCATCCTCCCCCTAAACACGCAAATTGTCTGCGTTCCCTCTTTCTTCTAAACAAGTGAGGTTTCTCCATTTCTATTCACAAGCAATAGTTTTCCACACAGTTCCTGTTCTCAATTCCCCACCTCCCGCGGGAAGGGAGCAGCAAGAACTCCTTTCCCCCAAATATTACTTCTCATGGGGAAAAAAAAAAAAAAAAAAAAAAGTTTGTTGTTTGTTGGGTTTTTTTTACAAAAGGTTAAAAAAAAAAAAGTTAAAAAGGACTCGAATGGCCAAAATTTCTAGATATATTTGAACACTTCGGTGTTTTGTTTGATTGTTTTTGCTGGAATTTTCAGTGATGGAAACCCGAGATTTTAAGCAAAGATTTTATGTGGACACATCTCAGTTTAAAAGAAGATTTGGTAGTGTGTGTAATTACCTGCAGGTAAAAGCAGCAGCCAGACAAATCCCTATGGATCGGGGACATTAAACCAGGCCTATACACCCTGAAGAAAATTGAGGATAAATCCTGGGCGGTAGATCCTTTCCGCCTGCAGCCCTGGCCTTTACCAAGGCCTTTCCTTACCAGGAAATATTTTGTGTCACAGGTAAACTAAATAATACGCCGAAGGACAAAGATTTAATGAATACATGGTCCGAAAGTGGGTGAACATTTCTTTCGGTCCAACTGCATTTTAGGGACTCTTTGGTGCTTTCAACAGTTATCAGTAATTTAAGTGAGCATCCAACCTACACACTCTCCATAATATTAAGCAGATTACATCTTCAAACATAGTTCTTTTCAGGAAGAAATGGAGCGATTGATAGCTGCTATTTCAACAATTATGGGACTCTTTTAAAAGGCAAGCAGGCGAAACACGTTGAAACACAGCTCTTCTCCGTATCAAGAATCCCTCAGCACATCGTCCTGAGCTTGAGGTCCTTCCTCCACCGAAGTTCCCGAGTGTCTCGGTGGGAGACGCTGCCGAAACCCCTGGACCCACTCCCCGGAGGGGCAGACATTGCCATTAATCTTTTCTACAAGCCATAGCGGGCACCTTCCCCCGCCTGAGCATCCCTGGGACGGGCTGGAGGAGCCGGGCTGAACGCAGGGAGCCGCTCCCGGGGCCCGCCCCAGCCCTGCCCGACCTGGAGCCCAACCTGGCACCAAGCCGGGTCCTGTCCGACACCGAGGCCAAAAAAATCCCGGCTCATTTTCCAGGTACCGGCCCGAGGGACTGTTTGCACTCCGGCTCTCTCAGCCAACGCTGCAGTCTCGGTTAGCATCACTTAATGAACTCCCACATCTCTGGTATCCTACAGAAACTTTTAAAAGTAGGGTTTCTCATTCCATGGGGTATTTTTTTTTATGCAATCCTTAACGCAAATAAAAGGTTCAAAAAATGTATTCGCACCTCTGCTGCTTTTGGAAACTCCGTCTAGATAAATAATCCCCAGGGACTGCGATTCTGGGACCCAGTACAGCTGATAACTGCTGATAGGAAGATGTATAGGCACGTTGCTCAGCATATTTTTGCTTTAGGTCTCGGGGGAAATGATACCCTGAGCACACCGTGTCGGTGCAAGCTGGTATGGACTGCTGGCAGTATTTCTTATTAGTTTTTTTTAACGTGCTGTTTTATTTCTCCTTCTCCAGTGGGTTGATGTCCCCAGGGATAACTCCTGGCTCTACCTGTGGCAAGGGTCAGAGACGTTACATAAATTAAGTTAGTTATCCTTGCCGGCTATTAATGTCACGAGTAGTGTCCCTATTATACACTAGATAAAAAGAAGAAAAAAGTAACAAAAGAAACAACAAAACCAGAAACGAAGCGGACATGCCCGAGTGCCCACCCGGGCTCGCAGGCAACTCTAATGAGACACGGAGGCTGAACCAGGAGCCCAAGCACCCCGGGACCCTGCTTTTTCCCGGGGAGCCCCTCCTGGGTGCGGCACCGGGTCCCACAGCGGTGGGGATCGATCCTGGGGGCCCCGGTCGCCCGAGGTGGGGAGGGCGGCAAAGCCCGCCCCGGTAAAGCTCCTCCGGAGTGAAGGAGCGGGGAGAACTTGACGGGGTCCGGGCCACGGATAAAAATCCCGAGGGGATAGGAAAGGGGCAGAGAGTGTCCCCACTGCTTGGAGCTGATCTGTCTTTCGGCCTTGGTGGTACAGGACAAGGAGCCCCCTCCCCCGGTTCTATCCCAGCCAGGAGCAAGCCTGTTCCCCCCGGACTGTGCCACTTCCGAAATACAGAGCCTAGCCTTCACAGCTGGAGGGGGCGCACAGCTGCTGGGGCTGGGCTGATTTCCCGCCTCGGGTCACCCTTGAAATCGTTAAAACGGGATTCCTGGCTCCATTTCGGTGTTGGCTTTTCTTTCTCTTCCTCTCAGCAGAGCTCCCTGCATCCCCGGCCGGGCCGGTTTCTGGGGAACAAAGGCTGGGGACCTGGGAGACAGCCCCTCACCCCTGCGAGCTGCTCTCCCTGCTCTTAATGAGGATTCATTTCTTTAGCCTACAGTCCTGGCTTTCATTATGGAGCTTGTTTCGCTCTGTTCATGGTCATTAGGCTGCAAGCCCAGTAACTCCCTCGCCAGATCATGTGCATGCTTTTTATTTAAAAAAAGATATTAAAAAATACAGACCTTCAGTAATACTAGTAATCATCATTACCATCATCATCATCATCTTGTCGTTCTAAATTAGCTACCCATTAACACAGGCTTTACACCTTTCCACCTCACTAAAAGCAGAGGGTTTTCCCCATCAGTCCCTGCCCCGGGATGCTTCCGGGGGCTCCTGGCCGCCCCCTGAGCGGGGCTCCGGTGGGACAGCAGCTTCCCGGCCCGCCGGGACGCGCCCGCAGCAGCGGGGATCGTCGCCTTCTCATCCGCTCCCTGGGGAAGCCCGATGTTCACATCGAGGTTTGGGTTTGGGTTGGGTTTTGTTTTTTTTTTTTAGACCCCTGTCCGAAATGGTTGCTTAGGATCTTTCACTGAGCTGCTTAAATTACTATTTTCCGTGCCGGAGAGAACAGGAGTAGGGCGGGAGGGGACTCTCCCCCAGCAATATTTATATTTTCCTCTTCTCTGATTTTTTCCTTCCCGTTTTTTCCTTTTTTTTTTCTCCTGAGTGGATCGACAAATCAAACCTGGGTCTGTAAAGTGAAGTCTAAGAGTTTCCCCTTCTATTTTTTAAGTTTCTGTGGAGTGTCTCTGAACTCGTGAGTTTTGTCTGTGCTTTTATGTCTCCTCAGCTCTGTCGGGTTTTATGAAAATGAGCAGTATTGAAAGCTTTTCCATCCCGCTAGCTGTGAGCCTCACATAAATGATGTAAATGGCTCGAAGGGTTTTTTTCAAGTGAACTGTGTAGATCTGTGAAAATAATATCAGGGTTTTCCGTCAGAATGAGCTTAGCACTGTACTGAGGCGTACCATAATCTGACCCGACACCTCCGACCATCTGCGCTATCTATCTGCCTTCTGATTTACCAAATCTTCACAAGCAAAAGACAAATTGTACTTGATACTAAAGAAAAGACGGCGAGCCCCAGTCCAGCTCCATTTCTGCGAAGAAATGATTGGAGAAAATGTAAATTTGTTTAATTTCATTCTACAGGCAACTAGCAGAGGAGCTTTCTTAAAGAAAGGAATAAAGGAAAACAAAAAATAAGAAGAAAAAAAACCAAAAAAACAAAGGAGAAAAGAGAAGGGGAAAGAGACAATAACAAGATATCAGATTAAGAAAGCATTTCTTTGACAAGCGTTCTAGGGAAAAAAAGAAAAAAAAAAAAAAAGGAAGAAAAAAGCATCTCAATGAGCAGAGGAGAGAACATATTGAGCTTAATTCAAAATATATGTTGCCTTTCCGAGCATGGTCCCTAATGTTCCCGGGAAGAAATTGCCACTGAGCAGCTATATGTAGAATGAAATGGGGCTTCTTGATTTTTTTTTTTTCCGCCCTTCTCTCCAGAAAACAAATTGTATCCTCACAACTCAGAAAGTGATTTCATCCCGAGACGGCTGGAGGTTCTCCTGTTCCTCCGAAGGGGCGGCCGTTTGCCTACCTTGCCCCTAGCCCCACCGTCGATCGCTCGGGGTGCAGGGAGGTGAAAAACCCGCAGGGAACGATTATTATTTGGTGATCAATATTTCAAAAGATTCCTGAAATCTGCTTTAAGTCGCTGTCCTGACCTATAAATGACTTCTCACTCCCCGCGACTATTCTCGGCGTCTATTCAGGGCCATTCAGCCGAAAACAATACGGTTTTAAATGTTAAAAAAAAAAAAAGTATAAATCGTTAGTTGAACGGAGAAAGGTGCTGGGCTCTTTGCAAAGAATTTCTAGTCCTAACAGAGACGAGAAGTGACCTACAGGGGGAGGGGGGAGAGTTGTTTCCCAAATCTCATCTCATCTTGCGGTCCTCCCGCTGCATCCATTGTCACTGACACTTCCAGCATCACTGTCACCGTTAGGCAGCCAGCTGGTTTTTGTTTTGGTTTGTTGGTTTGGGGATTTGTTTGTTTTTTTTCTTTTAATACGTGATTTCTCAGCTCTGTCTTACTCCCCTCTGCAGCCCCGGGTGCGCCGAGCTTTGTGCGTCCAGCACCGGACCGGACCCCACAGCTTTACCGGGAAGGGTGTAGGGGCGTTCCCGTCTCGGCGACCGTTCCCTCCAACTTTCCGGCCGCAAACCGCAGCGGTGGCTTTCCCCTTTCCCCGCTCCCGGGCAGGGTGGGCTGCGGAGGGGCAGGACGGGCTGCGGAGGGGCAGGGCGGCGGGACTGCGGCCCCCCGGGGAGCCGAGCGGGCCGGGCCGAGCCGGAGCGCCCCGGAGAGCTGGGCGGGGAGCCGGGGCGGGGAGGTGGATGTTCCGCCGACCGACGGCGCCGGGCCCTTCCTCTGTGATTGGCAGCGGCTGACAGTGAGTGGCAGCTCCGCCATGGAAACCCGGGAGCCAATCTGCCGAGCCCGGTAGCGAATCAGCCGCTCCCGCAGCAGCGCGGCGGCGGCGCGGAGCTGGGCTTGTGCCTTTTCATTTTTCCATTTTTTTTTACCCCCCTCTTTTTTTTTTTTTTTTTCACGCTTCCCTCCCTCCCCCCACACCCGCCCTCCCCCCTGCTCCATCCTCCTCCGCCTCGCCCCTGCCCACCGCCCCCAGTCTCCGGAGCCGCCGAGCACTCCCCATCGCCTCCTCTCCTCCTTCCACCGTCCTTCCCGCGGCGGCTCCGCCGGCACCGGAGGAGGCAGAAGCGGAGCGAGGGGCGGCCGCCGGGGCCGCTGCCCGCTTCCCCGCCGCGGGGGTGTGCGTGGCGGCGGCGGGCGTCGCCGGAGGTGCGCGGAGCGCGGAGCGGAGCCCGGCGCCGCCTCCATGTTCCAGCTGCCCATCCTCAATTTCAGCCCGCAGCAGGTGGCCGGGGTATGCGAGACCCTGGAGGAGAGCGGGGACATCGAGCGCCTGGGGCGCTTCCTCTGGTCCCTGCCCGTGGCCCCCGCGGCCTGCGAGGCCCTCAACAAGAACGAGTCGGTGCTGAGAGCCCGGGCCATCGTGGCCTTCCACACGGGGAACTACCGGGAACTCTACCACATCCTGGAGAACCACAAGTTCACCAAGGAGTCCCACGCCAAACTGCAAGCCCTCTGGCTGGAAGCGCATTACCAGGAGGCCGAGAAGCTGCGGGGCCGACCCCTGGGGCCGGTGGACAAGTACCGGGTGAGGAAGAAGTTCCCGTTGCCCCGCACCATCTGGGACGGCGAGCAGAAGACACATTGCTTCAAGGAGCGGACGAGGCATTTGCTGCGGGAGTGGTACCTGCAGGACCCTTACCCCAACCCCAGCAAAAAGCGGGAACTGGCTCAGGCCACGGGACTTACTCCCACGCAAGTGGGCAACTGGTTCAAAAACCGCAGGCAAAGGGACAGGGCGGCAGCCGCTAAGAACAGGTAAGGTACTGCCCGCCCCTTCGGGGCACGGGGCCTCCGGCCTCAGGGAGGCTTCTTCCCCGGGGACTGCGGGGGCCGGTGCGAGGATGCCGGCGGACGCAGCCCCTCGGGGGACGGGGAAGCGAGCCCGGGAATTTTCTCCCCGGGAAATGCAGCGAGAGAAAGTAGGAGCAGCGGGAAAACGCTACTGCTTTTTATTTAATTCATAATTTTTAGTGGGGGAGAGTCCCCGCCCGGGGAGGGTCCCCGCCCGGAGTCCCCCTTGACTTGTCTCGGGAGAGCGGGGCGGGGGCGAAGGAGTGAGAGCGCTCGGGCACCGCAGCTGGCGAAGCTGCCGTGACCCCGGCAGGACCTGGGGGCAGAAGGGCAGTACGCATCGGCTGAGTGGAGAAACACACCCACCCACCCCCCCCCCCGCCCAGTTCAAAGTTTTACCCGCACATATAGATACCACTTCAGATATGTCCGTCTGGAGCGGAGCCGGCAATGCCCCTCTGCGGGCCCTGCTCTTTTGCCTTGACCTAAACCTCCGCCGGAGCCAGCCGGGGACGTTTCTTGGGATAATGTTCTTATTTACATTCTTCCCTCCTCTTTATTTTATTTTTTTATTTTGCTCCCAAAGACCAAAATCCTGGCTGTAAACGCGCGGGGTTACCCTGACGCTAGCGGCACAAGCAGACGCCCCCGGAAGCGGGAAGGGAGCGGAGCCTCCCCCGTCTCCCGCTGTCTCCTCTCCAGGAGCCCGCGGGAGGGGAATCCACTTGTCGCCCCGCCGGTCACTGCTCGTGGGAATGGGTCCTATCACCCGCAACCTCTTTTCACCGGCCGAGAGGGAAGGTGCGAGGCCTGCTGGAGCGGAAGCGCCGCCCCGGGAGACGCTGCAAAGAATTAGCGACCCCTCGCACGCGTCCCGATTTGGGGACAGGCTGCGGAAGGGGGGACCACAGCCACCCCCGGGGCGTACCGGCCGAGGAGTGGGACTGACCCTGGGTTGCGCACCCTGTTTCCCGGGCAGACTGGGATAACTGGTGCTAGCTGGAGGTGGGGGGGTGCCGGTTGGGGGAATGCCTGAGGAGGGAAGCGGGGGATGCGGGGTTGGGTAGGGTGCTGTCGGCAGGTCCCCGGGGTCCGGAGGGCCAGGCGGTGATGCTGTGTGTGCCGGTTCCTTGCAGGCTACAGCAGCAAGTCCTAACGCAGGGCTCGGTGCGCTCGCTGCAAGCGGAGGAGGAAAGCGGCGGGGAGGCGGTGGGGGCCGCCTCCAGCCCCGCGGCCAGCCTCTCCAGCAAAGCAGCCACCTCCGCCATCTCCATCACATCCAGCGACAGTGAATGTGACATCTGACACCACCGCCATGACAAACCGGGGGGGAGAGAGAGGTCCAGCTAACCGGTGTCTGCCTGCCCGCCCGCCCACCCACACGGCCGGAGCAGCGGGGGCTTGCCGTCGTCCGGCCGTGGTCGCCAAACCCGGGGTACGGGGCCCTCCCCCAGCCACACGCCGCCCGCCCGCGCTTCCCTCCCAGCCCCGTAGCAGACTGCATTAAAAAAAACCCACAAGCAATGATAAAAATCGTTGTCGCCTTTGTTTTGAAGGATTTGCAGAATTGAACCTAAAAAAATTCTAAGAAAGCCTGCAAAATGTTGTGGGTTTTTTCTTTTTTAAAAAAAAAAACACACGAATGCCAAGTTGCAAAATATCTGAGCGCTTGCCCTTATCTCGCGGGGGTGTTTCATGTTGAAAAGATGCTGTTCTTTTGGTTGGGTTTTGCTTTACTTTAAAGGGTTTTTATATATATATATATATAATGTTTATTTACTTATTTAAGGGATTGCTATGGTAGATTTTTTCTATTATTATTATTATTAATTATTATTATTTTTGGCTTGTTCTCTATGTGCACAGGTGACTTGTAGAGCATGTGCAGGACGAAACTGTATGAAGCAGCCTAAAACCATAATAAAATATTTGGTGAACGACCCTCGCATCTGCTTTGAAATGACGGTGTCTGTCTCAAGCCCGCCAGTTTGCGCAGAGCAGATCTCCGAGGCCACGGGGATTTCAGCATCAGCTCGGCAAGAACCGGAATAGCCGGGTCCACGGGACCGGGGGTCATATACTTGCAAGGCAGGGAGACGGAGGGACCCGGGATGAGGAGAAGGGAGCGGGGCCGGGGCTTGCAAAGGATGCGGGTGTTCAGGGAAGGGAAGGAGAAAAAAGAAGAAGACATCCACCCCCAAAGGCTGAGGCTTTTGGGATTATCCCCGGCGAATTATCTGACAGGGATGATGAAAAAAAAGAAAGAAAAAAGAAAAGAAAAAAAGGAGGGGAAAATTTTTAGGGACAGTCCAGACAGGGAAGACAAGCTTCCTCCATCACTTGGCAAAATGTAAGGAGAAGATGGGAAATTAACAGCCCTACATGCCCGGGAAGGGCCGGATCAGGAGATAAATAACCCCAAACCGCAGCCCCAGTGGTGTGCCGGGGGCTGTCCCCACCATCCGCTTCCCTCGCTTTGTTTTGCGGCGGTTTTTCTGGAGGAAACCAAACGCCAGGTCTAAGGAGCGTGCTAAGCTTTTCCCCCAGCAGAAGGATTTTATATTATACAATTTGACATTGATCTTTAAATCGCCTGAGCTGTGCTTTTTTTGTCTGCTCGGTCTCATCGCGTTTACTTCCCTGTCCTCAGAGGGATGCCTCCCCGGTAAGCTGATTGCTCGGCTCGTTTTATTTAGCCGGCGAAGCCTTGCACGGGGGAAGCCGGGCAGAGCTAACTCTCAGCGGCTGCGAGAAATGCCCCGGCCGCTGCTCCAGCTCCCCTGCAAAGGCGCGGAGATGGCCGGGGACGAGATGGACGGACACAGGGGCCATTTCAGCTCTTTGATAGATTATTTCAGTCGTGCTGCCTTTTATCGGGAGGCACATCCCCGTCTCTATAGTGGCTTTCCCCCGACGCCCGCTTAAGTTTGCATTTAAAGCCTGAAAGGCGTTGGCACAACCGATGTCTAAATCTGGGTTTCACCCCCGGTGTCTGTGCCTTGGTTTTGCTTGCAGATCCCTATAGGGAAGGAGCAAGTAGCTGGTATTTATTAACTGTTTTTTAAAGTCCATTTACAAACCGCCATTTCCCCGGCGGCGTGTAGTTCAGGGTGTCGGGAAAGGCAAAAAAGCTGCGTTTTGCGAGTGCGGAAGCAGCGAGCGGGGAGCGAGGGCAGCGCCGGGGTTTCCAGCTCCCTTTGGGGGGTCCCCACCTACGGGAGGAGCCCGAGCGCACCTTACACCCCAACACTGCCACAGGTTTGTTGTCTCTTAAACCCCACCGGGTTCGTCCCCGACAGAACCGCGCAAGAGCAGTCCGGCTTTGTTGCTCAAACCTCAAACGAAGTGGGGTTTTCGATGTGGTTTTGGGGTTGGTGGGTTTGCTGGCGGGCAGCGCTTCCCATCTACGAGTTTTTTGAGGGGGGAGAGTAAATGCAGTTTTCGCCCGCAAAACGGAATCGGCTGAAACACACCGTGTTCTTTCCTTCCCTGGGAACCGGTGAAGCGGGTTGTAATTTCTCCATCGGCTTCTGCGGGCTGAGTAGCTAGCGCTTATTGTAGGGAATTAAAGCTTACGAAAAGACATATAGAGAAGTGGAGAATTATACGAACACATAAGCCCAGGCTCTGATAGAGTGGAATTTCTTTATAACTAAAAAAAAAAGCTGGGATTTGGACAATAGGCAGCGGGGTGAATATTCCGTATTTCCACCAAGGGTTTAAATGGTATAAAGTATGTTGGATCTTCCGAGAGGGCTACAGAAGGACCCTGCCGAGGATGCTCCATGCCCCCAGCCGTAGCGAGGGCACAATTCAATCCCTTCCGAACCAGGGGCCGGGAAGGGGAGAGGAGCAAGGAGCCCCCTTGAGAAAAGCAGCCCCGGTCTTGCTTGGTGCGGGAGAATCAGGAGAGCCGAGCATCTCCCAGCCCCGCTTATTCGCCGCCGGTGGCCGGGGCCGCGAGGCTCAGCTCTGCTGCCGATAAGACCCACGAAAGAAAAACGCTTCCCTTCTCACCTTTTGTTTTTTTTTTTTCTTTCCCCTCTTCTACCCTTTCCCTTCCCATATTGAAAGGAAATGCCCTTCTCTTGGTATTTTCACCAGGTTTGTGTGTGTGGGGTGGGTGTTGTTGTTGCTGGTTTTTTTCCTAAATAACAACCCAAGCCGTCGCCCTCCCGAGCCTTCGTCTGTTTTAAAAGTAATAATAGTCGAGGAAAAGGGAAGGGACGGGGGATATTTTGTATTTACATTAAATAAAACGCTCAGAAAAGGGTCGCTAAAAAGTCTGCCTTGACCCTTCTCTCTCCGGTTTAACAAAGAAGGAAAATATTGTATCAAAAGTGAAGTGAATGGGAAGGGCGGAGAGGAGAAACAGCTTTTCCTCTCTTCAGCTGGGGAGGGGAGGGGAGAGAGAAATGTTTGAATATTTCCGTTTCTTTTGAGAAGCGGGGCAGCCCCGGGCAGGGCTGAATGGGAAAGTCTTGTAAGCGGGCTGGGAGGCTGTCAAACTGCTCAGAGTAATCACTGCTAATGAAGGGGTCTCCAGCCCTCCCTGGGACAAAGGATGCTTACGAGTGCTCGGTGGGGCTGAATAGCTAATAAGTTTGCAAAGAGGAAAAATGAGTGAGCTGTCCGTAAATTGATTTTGCAAGAGAGAAAAAAAAAAAAAAAAGAAAAAAAGAAAATTAAAATAAAAAAAAAAAGGAAAGCAAACGGCTTGCAGGTTGGGGAGAGCCTGGCCCAGATGCAGCTGGGGACAGAAGGCCCACTTATCCGGGGTTCATTGTCCCAGCCCCGGAGCTGCGGAGGAGGGCTGCTGCTGTTTGCGGTGGAAACTGGCGTGGAGGAAGGGCTGGGGGATGCAGGAGCCTTGGAAAAGCCACACTGGCCTTTCCAGGCCGGGAGCGCTGCCCCAGCTGCTGCCTGGCACACGCAGGTGCTCCCCGCACGCCGATCTTCACGCTCCAGTTTGCATGAGCCTTGCGGAGAGCTCGTCCCGGCCCCGTCCCGCAGCCCAACCACACCGAAGGGAGAGGCTGTTGCCTAATTGTTCTGCCACCGCCTTTTGCCCCTCGTCTAACTGCGGCATTTTCTTTGCAGAACAGAAAAAGGGTGGGTGTCTGGAAAGCTTCTGGAATGTTTCGCCGGCCCAGCACCCTGCTTGGCTGGGAGGGCTCATTTACAAAGGGTCTGCTTTGGCTTGCTGGCCTGAGAGCTGGGTGGGATCAGAGGTAAGAGAAGACGCTGGGTTCATTGAGAAGTGCCCTTGTGTGACAAGAAGAGCGTGTATCTCCTAGCTGGGGGAAGTATGAGAGTGAACCGCATTTTGGACCTTTCACGCATCCAATTAAAGGCTTGGGAGGATCAGACTATCTCAGATCCAGTTACCCCTGGCCTCTGCGGGGGTAATACCGTGAGAGAGAGAGCGTAATACTCCCCAGAGATGCCTATACTTGCCTCTCAGCAACGCTGGCCACTGGCGTTATTTCATGTTATTTCTCTCTTTTTCAGGAGTAGATGCAAATGTATTTGCTGGAGGGGAGGACAGAGGTGTGGGAGGCCAAAGGGAAAGGGCGCCGTGGAGTGCAGAAGCTGCCGAACTTTACCTGTCCTCCCCCTTGTCCCCTCCGTAAGGCCACTGTGCAGACCTAGCACCCATAAAGGAGCCTGAAGCCTGGGCTGACCTTCGTGTGCCCCCTTCTCCCCCAGGGGAGGGCCCAGGGGGTGAGACTTAGCTGGGAATCAAGGGAAGGAACATGTCATCTTAGAACCCCTGAGGGATACAGCACTTTGCACTCTATAGGCATTTATTCCTGACACTGGGGAGACAGATAAAGCCCTTGGATTTCTGTTCCCTTGTGTTTCAGGACAGGCTGCAATACCCTCAGCAGAAGGCCAGGAAACAGCTCCCCTCCCTTCATCGCTTGCTACATGCTGTCTGAGCCCCGCAAAAATGCAGAAATTCCCTGGAGAGCCCTTTTTGATTCCGTTGCCTTCTGATTGGTGATACAGACCTCTCTGGTACACATCTTCCCCTGCAAGAAATACATTTTGGAGGGAAGTTTCCGGCTTTGAACTTTAGAAAAAGCAAAGTGGCTCACATATTTGTTCCGTACGCCATTTCCCAGTGGTGTGAGAGAGGCACCATGGCCCCACAACCCTACACACCTCATTAATTGTCTCCTTACAGGTAGCAGAGCTGGTGCCACTCCATCTTTGCTGGAGCCAGCCCCACAGCATCAGACCTCGACACCACTTACACCATTTCTGTCCCAGAAAGGCTAAAAACAGTGCCAGTCACCCAGTGCTCTCCCCTCGCAGACTCTTCTCCCACTGTATAAAGTAAAACCTAAGGGGCTTTTCTTGCATCTTGGAATTGCCCCGTGGTGCTGAGCTAAACTCACCCCTGTGGCCTTCCGTGTTGTGACCCACGCACATGAAGGGGGTGGGATGGGATCTGTGCTTTTCAGACCTCTCACCCTCCAAACAGGGTGGCTGTGTTCATACTGTTGATGGGAAAGGATCCACACAACATGCTAGCTACTAACCTGTTCCCCACGAATAATGCGGGACAGCTCTGCCTGGTCTGAAGAAACCCCGTGTCAGGGACTAGTCTAACGTTTTAATAGGATAAGTGATGAACCTCAGTGCCCTCATACGTTTTAATGTACAGATACAGCCAGACTAAATCACTTGAGACATCCCAAACAGCCTAAAGGATTTAGACACATCTCTTTATTTCCATTTAAAGCTATTCCTCTTGATACTTTTTTTTTTTTTTCGGTTAGCAGCCTGATGTAAAGCAAGGGTGTGAGAAGAGAGGTTATAATATCATAATGTAGTAGCAGGAGTGGAATGGAAGCACCCATTTGTCTCGAGCACCCACACTCTGTATGCATTTGTCTCAGAAGTTCAATCCCTTATAAAATTTCACAGGAGCTGAAAACAGGTTTTGGAGGGGAGCCTCCAGGAGGTACACAGCCACTGCTGAGATCCGCATCCACACACACAGGTATTGATCAGCAGAACAAGTTTCTCAGCCTTTATTCGATAACTCCATAGTAACCCACAACGACACCTTATTTGGGGCTTCACCAAGATGAGTGGGGAGTTTTATTCTAGCACCGGCTTCTCTTTTGCGAGACCAGTTGATTTCAACAGAGAGTTCTACCACAGAAGAGCAGGACATGATTTTTTTTTTTACAACTGGAAGACTTTTGCTGTGTTGAATCTTCTTTCAATGACCATTAGTGGCTCCATTCAGGACAAACACACCCCATTCCTCTGAAATTTCACCTACTGAAATACATGTGCTTCTTCAGAAGCAATTCTTGAAATGCCTGCGTACTACACAATTGTAATACCAAGGTAGCCGAGGACAAGATGACTCTTCTTCTGGAACATTGTATTGTAGGATAATTCCCAATTAAATATACAGTGAAGCCAGGCACACATAAGGACACACAGGTCCAGTGTTTTTCAGACACTTCAGAGAAACACAAGGACGTGCAGCCATTCCTCAGGGAGAAAATTGCTGTGTTTATAAGCTGGGAAAAAAAGCCTTCTCGTAAACACCTCTATCAGGATGCCTGCATTGGAAAACTTTCTTCAGTCCAGTCAATTTGAGAGCTTTGTGGGTTGTTCTTCCAAACGACCTTAGCTTGCAATCACTTTCTCATGTGCCTGCTCCTGTGCAGGTCAGCAGCCAGTCCCCAGAGCTGCTGTGGAGGTGACATGAAGGAGATTGATCTCTGCAGGTTGCCAGCATGGTCAGTGGGAGAGAGAAGTTCTCAGGGAGGTGACTCAGAGCACCTAATCCCACTCCAGTTACGCTAGCACAGTAATCCAGCACCATCAATCTGGCTGTGTTGCCCAGAGAGACGGTCCCACCCTCCTCCACTTCCCTCCTTAGCAGCAAGAAGATCTAGGCAGTTTTAACCAAGATCAGCTCTCTAATCGAGTTCACCACCTGCGAAGGCTTGTCTCTGCCTAGTGACCGCAGAGGTAGATGAGACTCCTGAGGCCAATGTTGAGTTCCTGTGAGTATTGTTCCCACTCAGCTGGTGATCCTTTTTATCTCTTGATATCTCCAAGTGTTGATGGAGTGATGCTAACCAACTCGGTTGTTAAGCTAAAACCGCTGGAGTATTTCCCAGCAGTTTGACGGGTGAGAAGTGATTCAGAAGTACTTCAGAGCTTCAGTAGTGGGATGTCACCTGCAGTGGATGGCTCTTGAAGAAGTACTAGAGTCACTCTGGTACTTACAAGCACAAAATTTATGGGCCCTTGGTGGATCTGCTCGTCCGTTTCCAACTTTTTTAAGCTGTTTTCCCCAGTAATACTTTATTTTATTATTATGCAGTGCTAATAAATATTCCTATTATAGTATTTTAGCTGGCCTCTGCTATTTTCTTTTGGCTTTGCTTCTGCTGGAAACTCACCGTCTCCGGGAGCTGTGAGGTCAACACTCATTTCTTTGTTCTGAACACTCTTCACTAAAGAGCTGAGCTGCAGGAACTCAACTAAAACTCTTCCTTACGATAGCATCCTTGGTGTGTATGGGACTTGACGGATATGGTTTTTCAACTCAGGCCCCTGCAGCGTTAGGTCTTGCCTTTCACCCATTCTTCATCATCTGATGACTTTCAAGTGTCTCATCTCAAAAGTAAGTGTTTGTAGGATTAGGGCTTTAAACAGATGAAATATAAAAAATTAAGGTTTGTAATGCAGCCTCAAAGTAAAGTGAACGAGCTGCTCTGTCTGTGACTTTTTTTTTCTAGAGACAAGTATTTGTTCTATTACTTATTGATGTTGCTAATTACCATCTGAGGGTTTGGACGGGAGGGGGAGCAGGCTGCTTTACTGGATGTGGAGCCCTTGTGAGATAAATCAAGTCTGAGAATTAAAGAATTTTCTGTAGCAGTCCTGGAATATGTGCTGCATTTTGCAGAGACACTCAGTGCTCTTCATCTCCTTGCAGAGAGAAAGCTGCCAGTGCCTAGCTCTTCTATTTAGAAAGCCACAAAATAGAGTTGCTTCTTTTTAAATTCCTGCATTTGAAAACGCTGACCGAAGAACTCAGGTTTGGGGCATACTTGAAGGGAGAAAGAAATCACTGTAAAATATTTTTTGAATGTATTTGAACTCAGAAAATCAAATTTAAATATTCTGTCTCAATGGGGAATATCAGAACAGCCAGTCAGGAAATGCTTGCTTTCCTGAATCAACGACAAAATTCTTCCTCTCTCCTGCCCACACACATCACACACACATGGAGGGAGGAGAGGGAGGAGGATACAAGGGAGGGAGCTCTCAGTGTTCTGTCTAACCTAAATCTCTCTTACTGGAATAAATGTGCTCAAAAGAAAAAAAAAACCCACAACATTGCATCCACATTAGGCATTTAATAGGTTATTGCTTTAGATGTACGGTATACATCTTTTTATATAGTTGATATTTCTTGTATTTGAGCTTGAACATTAACCTCCTACAATTCACCTTGGTTTGCAAACTGTAAGAATCAATTCACCCAAGATGGATGTTCACATCTAGTTAGCTTTCTGCATTATCTCAGCTGGAGAGGTCACTAAAAATAGTTGTATAGCACTTTAAATTTTCAACAGGGAGACTTTATTATCGTTTAGATCCATCGTTGTTACTTTACCTACCATGGTTCTTCTAGCTGAAATAATGCACAGAGCTGGTAGTGGCTAAGTGTTTTCAGAGTTCATGGGCTGATGAGCAGGACAGCTTGGACAATATCTGAATTGCTAGCAACAGCAAACTGAGCAAGCTGCATGGGCAGTGTAACACTAGTTCAGTAAATCCCCACTGCCTCAAATATTTCATCAAAAACGCGCTTTTTTTCCCCTGCTCTCCCTCGCTGCAGAAGCAGGACCAAGCTGTCACTGTGTGCTAACCCCACCGCTGCAGACCTTCCCCTTGCTGAGCAGCAGTCACCAGCCTCCCCCCCCACCCCGGTCCTGGTGCACTCAGTGGGGGGTATTTGTGCAAAGGAGCACCGAGGGGCTGCAGGGTCACGTCCACATTGTGCGAGACAGGGTGACAGAAGAAAGCGCCGCAGCGTGATTTTCATTTGTTATCTTTGTTACTTGCAACAATTTCCTGCGCTTTGTTAGGAATAAGTCACCTTGCTGAGACTCTCATGGCCTTCCAGGCATTAGAACTTGCTGTTCACATGTCACCTCTATATGTCACTGTACATACATATGGATGTAGGTACACGTTTTGGCTGTTCAGGTTTGTTTGTGTTACTAGACTGACTCAGCCATAACCAGGTTTCTAAGTTTCACCTTTCAAGTACACGCACGTGCCTTGGCCCAGCCACTCACGCTGGCATTGCTGGTCTTGTTTGCAGTTATTGCATATATTTATTTAAGTAAGGCTCAGAGAAGATGTGAAATGCCTGAGATCATCAGCGAAGTATCAGAAGACACAAAGAGCAATGGAGCACAGTGACTCCTTCATTACATTGCAGTAGATGCAATTAATGAAATGCTTCTTTCTTTGATAGAATGGCATTAATTTTTTGTTGTGTAGATAAACGGTCTTGCCTTCAGCGTCACTTGCTGATCTCTACATTGCTTCTCGCTGTCAATTCATGCCAGATACAAACACATCCTAAGATTAACAGACTGATTCCTGCTGATTTCAGTGACCATTGAATCCTGTCCTGCTACACCATGAAATTGTAAGCTTCAGGAATTTAATTAGCTGGACATTAAAAACTTTGTCACAAGCTGCGCAGCAGAGCCTAAGAGAAATCACTCTGCACCCTTGCAGTTCTGCGTCATAACTCCAGGCATTAAGAAAATCCAGAGAGTACCTCACTCTCTTGCAACTTGGTGAAATGGGCTATGGCTTTCCTAGCAGAGGTAGAGGGAAACTGTCTTGTGATGGGCATCAAAATAGATAGGACTTTAGCCATGTCAAAAAAAAAAGAAAAAGTTGACCCAGATTTCTCAATCTGAGTCAAACAAAAGCCATCAAGCAGAAGTTTGGGAACATTTTCAGCTGCCAGCATCTTCGTGAATGGTGGAAAAAGCACACACTTGCGGGTGTTGCTTGGTCATATTTCTGTCTCTTGTTTCTGCCTCAGAACAGTTTCAGGAACCAGCTGTAGAAAAATTACCTACCTGAATTTTTTATTGTGTACATGTTTTGTTCACAGGCAGAATCCTTCAATGGGTACTGTTCATGCAAGGCAGGACCAATCATCCAGCCGGCATCTCCTAATACTCCATGATGAAAGCTCCAGGTTCCAAGGAAGCTGATAGACCTTTAAGTCAGGGATACACCAGATTAACAAAGCTCTTAGTAAAAGTCAGCGAACGCAGAATCCTGTAACCTGGGATGAGTTTAACATGGCTTTTATGTCCAACAAGGATGGAGCACACAGGTGACCTAGCATTACTGACACTCACAGAATGGCTTTGTTCCTGCCCTGGTCACAGCTCAAACTGTGTCGCTCCCCGGGGCACTGGGATTCCTGTGGCACTGAAACATGAGAGATGTCAGACCCCAAAGCCAACAGGAATTGTGGCAAAACTGAGGCACTTCAGAGAAACGCTTGAGTGTTTTCATGGTAGATCTTCTGCCTGGCAGTGACTGCCCATTTGCTTGTGACAAATCCTCCCTTGTCCATGTGCTCTTTACTTTAAAATTGTTTCAGCCCCTGCGGTTCCTTCATTTCTTCCTTTTCCCCAGGCATCTCCCATCACCCACCGAAAGCCCCTCTCTCTGTATCTCTATGGAGCTTATCCAATCCCCAGCCAGGCTCACAGAAAGACCTGGCACCAACATGCTGCCGCCACACAGACCCCTCTGCTAACACCACACACCTTCCTCACACCCCCGTCTGCCCTCACCATACTAAGCCTAGAGGTCAACATAACCTGACAGCAGCAGCAGGAGATGCCAGAAAAGAGCGGAAGAACATCACAGTCCTGTGAGGCTCCCCCTCAGCCAGGGACTTGCTGAGCCAGAAAAGAATTTCTCTCCCACAAACCTCCTTTTGAATGATGAAAACTTTTATCAGCCACAGCACCTCCTGTGTACCTGAACGTGGCGCTCGTCACATTCAGCACAGTGAGCTCTTGTCTAGCTCGTAGACACTCTGATCACACAAATGATTATATCCTAACAGGTCAAACTGTGTTAATTGTTGCAGCATCATCTGTCTGGAATCTCTGCTGTGATCGGCTTTTTTTTTTGCATCATACGTAAGAAAAACAAACAAACAAACAAACAAAGCATTGCTTATCTCCTGATCACCCATCCTTTAGCATCATATAAACCCATGAATGCTTGAATATCAATTCAAGATTTCCCCTGCACAATTATTAACAGCAAAAGCATTGGTTATATTCAGTATGGATGTCTTCTTGATGTAAAATAGACCAGTAAATACAAACGCCACCACAAGTGTGAGGGATACAGTGTTAATTAAAATGCATTGTCCACAGAGTTTGTAACTCATACTGGCCACACTCCATGGATAATATTTTTTCATTTTATGGGATTTAGGGCTGCAGAGGAAAGATTGAGTGAGAAGAGCCTAACAGCACTGAAAGAAACAGGGGTGCAGCACAGAAAGAAGCAGGGGTGATTTCAACAGGAAGGAGACGTTCTCTCAGTGGCTTCTCAGTCTCTACCCTCACTTTAAAGAACTACTCTTGATTTCTGTGCTGTATCTGAAAGGAGCAGTTCCACGTCGAATTGCCAGCACAGCAGCGGGCAAGCGAGTGTGGGACTGCAGAAGCCCTGATCCATATTGGGTACAGAGCCTACCAAAACCCTTAAGGTGGTCTTGATGGGACAGAGGCCTAGATATGATGGCAAGGCACAAGTAGAGGAGCCCGTGCCTGGTGTACAGACTCTGATGGGTTCTACAGCACATTCACTATTTGCACTCCTGTTTGCACCTATACACCTCTGGGAGGCCCTAGGAGTGTGTATGGGGGCAGAGGTTGGCACTGACCCCCGTGTTTGTGCAACTGACTTCAGACCCCAAGGTCAAGCCTGCCACTTCTCCAGTAGCCTGGATGGGTCCTCTGACACTGCCTCTGGGGCAGAATTAGGTAAATCCAGACTGAGGAGAGGAGGTGGTGGTGGAGCATACAAAAATCAGCCGGTGGGGACTGTCCCTTTGCCTTTTGGGAAGGGGCAGCAGCCTGGATTAGGGTTAAACGGATTTGTGCTTGCAGGACCCTGGGCCTCTAATTGGGTTTTTTTTTAATTCCTGTAATCCTGGATGATTTGGAGCAGATGCTTCGAGATTACTGCCAGGGCCCAAAGGTGACTTCAGGAAGAAAACAGTCCATGCCTGGCTGGCAGCAGTGTAGCAGGCTGGGAGCGTCACTATGCGTGGGAGAGACTTCTCCCCTTCCTCGCTGCTCAGAGGGGCCACAGAATCAGTGGGCTTCAGCCTGAGCTGGGTTTGGCCTTGCACCAGGATTTGGGGGTGACTTAAGTCACCTTTGCCCTCCCGGCAGCCTGCAGGCACGGGGTGACGGAGCCCATTCCCCAGGAGGCGACTGATGCGAAAGACAAAAGCATATGGGGTTGCCAGAGTGGGTTTATTTTTCCTGCCTGCTCCCGAGCACGTGTGAAAATCCCTGGAGTGTTGGCAGAAACCCTTGCACCTGAAACCCCAATGCCGGGCTGCGAAATTGCTCCACCGGCGAGATCACTCTGTATAACCCATCAAAGGATGAAGCTTCAACTGCTGTCAACTATAACACATTGAATATTGATGGGGACAGACATTGTAATAACGCCTGTTGCTGTAGGGCAAAGGGTAACGGTTTTAAACTAAAAGAAGGTCAATTCAGACTAGATATAAGAAATAATTTTTTTACAGTGAGAGTGGTGAAACACAGGAACAGGTTGCCCAGAGAGGTGGTAGATGCCCCATCCTTGGAAACATTCAAGGTCAAGCTTGACGGGGCACTGAGCAACCTGATCTAGTTAAAGATGTCCCTACTCCTTGCATGGGGTTGGACTAGATGACCATTCAAAGTCTCTTCCAACACAAAATACTCTATGATTCTCTTATTCCATGATAACGTGTTATACATGGGCTCAGGCTTGGCTTATCACCATCTCGCAGATTTTCTCCAAGGCACTGCTGGAGTTGAGCAACTCCTGCTCCAAGTTCGATCCATGGGATAAGTGAAAATGAAGTTTCTTCTATACCAACTCAGGGAATTCTGAGGGTATCTCAAAAAAGAACCCAACAAACCAAACAGCCTATAACCACCTTCTGCACAATGTAAAAACTGATTTAAGATGATGCCCAGGCATACTTGGTGAAATCCTTTGGTTTTGACTCCTCTCTGTCCACTCCAGCGCTTCCTTCCTCTGTTTCTTTACATGTCCTTGTAGGATGAGCTGTAACCTGCATTTGATCTTTGGGAAATGGTTGCCTAACCTGATACAAAATATTAGGAGCCTGGATCTGAAAGCAAACCTGTGTTTGTCTGTGGATTCCAGCAATAATTTTGCAAGACTCTAATGCTGCAACTTAAAGCAGCCATTTACGCTAAAATCTTTTCTCTAATCTTAAATATTTAACAAATATCATACAAAGATATGTAATATCTGCAATATTCATAGCCTCAGTGGCAGGCTGAAAACACTTGGATTTGGCATGGGGTTATCTGAGGCTTTTCTTTGAAGACCGGTAGATTTCTGTTGCTCCTTTTTCGTTGAACATCACCATACAATATTAATAACATGTAACTGATAATTCGTAGGCCATTTGTGATAATATGATGGCCCAGAGAATGTTGCAGTAAACAAAAATGTAGCTTAAACAAGAGGTGGTGTACAGGCTGACTTGTATGAGGCAGAGATTAAGTACAATTATCAATAAATACAAGCCCCAAGCCAGGAAAGCACTTATGCATAATCTTATGTCCTGTTGGCTTCCCAGGGCAGCCTCTCCGTCAATGCCTGGGACACTTCAGTGTGTACCAATGTCCAGCACCAGCTCAGGGTGCACTGAATCCAGGACCGTGATGCCAGAGCTGCAATGACCCTCTCACTTGAAAGGTGCCGAGCAGGTGGACAGCAGGTGATTCCATTCCTCACGGAGTGGGTATTGCCTTCCTCCTTAGCTTGGAAAGGAAGAGAAGAGTTTATATGGCAATGTTAACATTAAAGATTTGGATAAAAAAGCTTACAGCCAGGCAGTTTTATTGCTGCTTGTCAAAGGCAGCTGCTTAGAGAGGCTTTGGGTTGGGTTATTTAAAGGCACTGTTGATCCTCAGTCTACGCTCCGCTCCTGCGAGTCTCCTCAGCAGAAAAGGAGTGAGACCTCAGACCTGCTGAGGGTGGCAAGGAGAAACAGGGTCTGAGCCACGCCAACTCCAGGAGAGCCAGAACGTGTGAGCAAGGACCAAAGATGTACGTGATGGAGTTGGAGACATGAAGGAGGCACAGATGAGCAGACCTGTGTCTGGCTGCCCCCCACATGCAGTGTCACGCTCTGAAACTGTCTCGGTGTGGAGGCAGGGCTCACCTAGCTGGCACCAAGCATCACCTCTTACGACACTGCTGTGACCACATGGATCAGACACAGAAATACCCTTCTTACTCATCCTGAGTCACTCCAGGGCTGGGCCAGAGGAGGTGGCAACAGGCACACAGCAGTAGCAGTGGGTCCCTGTGCTCAGGCAGGGGTGTCTGCAGGGGAGCCCACAGCCAGGGTTAAGGCAGAAGGAAGAGCTGGAACTGTCAGGTCTTTTCTAATTTTATTTTCTCCTAAAGCAAAGTTCTGGGTAAGGACCTGGACCCCAGTTCCCACTTCGACCTGCCTCTACCTGATTACAGCTGTTCCCCTTCCCCCAGCCCCTGAGCCCTGGCTCCAGGCAAGGGCAAAAAATCTTAACAGGCAGCGGGGACGAGGGGTGCGGGAGCATCTGCGCACAGCTGCCTGGACCGCTCCAGCCGCCGCTCTGCCCAAATCCAAACCTTTGAACGAAAAGCAGACTCCTGCCCGGCTCCGGTCCGGGGTCGGGGTCCGGGCGAGGCGGTGGGTGATGCCGGCGCCGCCGTCCCAGCCCCGGCCGCGGCGCGGAGCAACAGCTCCACCGTGTGCAGAGACGGGAGCGCACCGGCAGAGCCCCCGGGCACCGGCGGGGTTCAGCTCCCGTTAGTCACATTTTTTGCCTTTATTTACTATTTTTAAAAAAAAAAAAAAAAAAAGAGAGAGAGAGAGAAACCCCCACTGTTTCAAAGGGCATGTTCTTACCCGACTCCCTGCTAAAGCAGGATTGACTGGAGCACCTTACATCCAGGCACGTTTCTAATATCTCCGGAGAAGGAGACCCCACAACCTCCCCGGGCAGCCTGTTCCAGTGTCACCCTCGCAGTAAAGAAGTTTTTCCTCATATTTAGGTAAATCTTTTGTTCTTCAGTTTGTGCCCGTTGCTCCTTGTCCTGTCACTGGGCACTGCTGAAAAGAGTCTGGCTCCATCCTCCTTGCACCCAAGCTTTAGATATTTACAGATATTTATAAGGTCTACTCTCAGTCTTCTCCAGGATAAATGGTCCCAGCTCTCTCAACCTTTCTTCCTCTTGAGAGAGAGGCTACAGTCTTCCAGTCATCTTCGCTGCCCTCTGCTGGAGGCTCTCCAGTAGTTCCCTGTCTCTTTTGAAGTGGGGAGCCCAGAAGTGAACACATTGACTATGGCAGAGCTGGACAACTCAGTGCTTAATATTGCCAGAATTACAGCCTGCTGCATTTCATCATGTTAGAGCCTGCAGTAATTCTGCGTGGGCTTGGTTAGGTGCCTTTACCCCACGTTTGAACGCTTGCTGAGGAATACAGTCTCTCAGAGATTACCCTTTTCTGCTTCGTCCAAAGGGACAAGATCACAGATTTCTCATTTCTTTGGTTTGACTCACAATTTCTCCAAGGGTTGCAATCATTCAGCAGTCTCACTGAAGTTTGCCTCTTGCCAAAACAGTCCAAACACAACAAACCACAAAGCCATATTTTGTGCTTACTCAAATATGCTTACTCAGTGTCTGATACCATCCTTTTGACAGACTCCTCAGCTATGGCCAGATCAGTGCTCACCCAGGCCAGCCTCAGAGTGTTCTAATACTGGGTTTCACACCCATAAAGCTTAGCAGGAGCTCGGGTAAATTCTGCAGCCACAGAAAATGCAGCCATGACTGTGCAGTACCGAGGTATCGTTCCCACTGATGGCACTGATGAGGCGGCACTTGAGGCCACTGCTCCTGAAGGGTAGGACCAGCTCCAGAGACACCCCAAGAACAATGTTTGTGGGATAAGAGACAGCAAACCTCACCTGCCAGCCTGGTCAATAAAATCATCGGGCAGTGCTAAGGCTATCTAAGAAGAAGGACCTCTGGAACCAAACAGGTTGTGTTCGTTGCTCCCCGCTCCCTGGGGTTTCTCTCCGACTTTGCTGCCCTGTGAAAGGAAAACCTGCCTCACCTGGATACATCCGTCCTGCATCAAGCTACGAGGTTATTTCTTCATGGTATTTTTGATAACTGCTGCCATTCTCCCCCTCTCTTCCCTCACTCCCCCTCCACCCCTCCCCCCCCCCCCCCCAATCCCCTTGCTGCAGTTGTTTGTAGGGAGGGAAGCACTTTTATTTCCTTAGTGATCTCTGTGGGTGTTTTCTGTCCGTGGCTGCCCTTCGCCAAGAAGGTCTTGTGGTCAAACACCCCTGCAGCCCCTGGGAAGGCAGTCACGAGTGTCAAGGTTGCAGGCTGTCCCTTCCAGGACAAATCCCTGACAGAAATCACATCACACAGGCTCTACTCTTCCCTCTCCCCAGAGATGTCTCTGATTGCAGCTCAGGTTGAAACCATCTCAGGAAAACCTCAAATCCTGTGGAGTTTGATCTCTGGGAGAGGAAGCCCAGGTCTTTTGATGCCACCTTGTGGAAACCTCGCTAACCTGCCATCATAAGTGCCAGTATCACCTCGGGGACAGGGATATCAGCAACGGGTTGGAGTGCTAATGGCTGGGGAATAATTTTTTGAAAGGGATTGGGTGCAGCTGATCTCATTTAGACTCAGCCTAATACAGAAAAGCTGCTCTGGAGGGACGAGGATCATCCCAGATGGGCGAGGGGAGCGCAGGATGTTCCACTGGCAGTTGGCATTAGTTGTGTTGTCATCACAGCAGTGGCGAGAGGTGACATGAGGATTGTGAGCCTTATGTCAGGTCAAATGATACACTCAGGAAAAAGCAGATCAGCTGTTGGGCATGTAAGTGCTCCGGCTTGTGCTTCTTGTACTCGATTCTCTTGTGGCAAGTGGTGTGGCAAGTAGTGCAGCAAGAAAAGCAGCTGTTCTCAAAAGGGTGGAGAGATCTGGAACGAGCCTTCAACAAGCTTTAAATCCAAAACTGCGGTGCAAAGTCTGGTGAGTTCAGCAGCCAGCCAGCCAGAGAGGTCCAAATTCCTAGTCACACTCCTTGGAACAGAAACTCTCCACATTTGCACTGCTGTGCATGCCTGTGCTGGCCTGGGGCGAGCAGCAGCCCGCTGGCCAAGTCCCACAGAGAAGAGTAACCACGTAATTCACGGTGGGACCATGCCACCAGGAGTGTCCTCGGCTTTTTATTATCTAGACAAGATTGAGGTCCTCATGAAATGCAGTCACAGGCACTTTCTGTTCAGAAAAGCCAGCCCAAAGAAGAGGAGGGGCTGCACCTACCTCTACCCACTGCAGCCCTAAGAATTCAGATGCATTCCTCCCAAGAAAGTATCCTTGACAGCAGGCTACAAGCTGCAGGATACTTGATTTATTAGAGGATAGGAGGGGAACATATTTTGTCCCTTTGAACCTGGACAATAGCAAAGTAAAGAATTCTCCTTTACTGTTGGTTTTCCAGGCTCACGCTTTATTGTCTCCAGCATGCAAAGATTTCGGGTAACCTGCCAGATCAGTTAACACCTGAGTGGCACTTCTCTGAAAGTCTTCTCACAGCCGTCATATAGCATCAGACATCCCTCGGATTACAGAATTTGCACAATCTGTGCCTTAAATCTTTCTGCTTTAAGCCTATGTACCCCGTTGACATACAGCTCGGTATTTCAGCTCATATCAGTATCTTCTGCCACCCAGCACAAACATCTTTACGTCATTTTTCATTTGGAAAGTATGAGCAATGAACAGATATCTTTAAAATCCAAAAATAAATTGCAAAATGATGTATTTTTCTGTGTTTTCCTGTATGTAAATTTGCCTTCTGCTTATGCTGACATGGTTTGGCTTACAGTTTATAAACCACAGTAACTTCAAGAACAGCAAAAGCTGCAAATTAAATTACCATAAATCAGGTTCCCACATCAAATACAGCCAGTGGGACCTGGCTGATTTATATTCAAGTTATATTTCAGGATATTGGCTCTTTCAAGGTTCTCTTGTAAACTAATATTCCCACCTGGGGTACTTTGGAAGAGTACACATAGGAGGTCAGGAGCAAAATAACACTTGTTTTCCAGATGCAGAACTGTAAACCCAGCAGCACGATCAATGCTTTGGGAAGGAAGTCCCAGAGATGCTGCTCTGCCATTTGCGTGGTTGAGAAAGAAATTTATTGAGAGAATGAGGAAATGCCTGCTAAATTCTGTCTTGTATGATGAACCTGCAACATGCTGGACAGCAACAAGGGTAAAATCTCAAGGAAGAGAACATAACCAATGCCAAGCCAAAAGCTGTGAAAACGTGACCACCCCTGAAAAATCAGGCTAGGATTTCTTTTTTTTAGCAGCAGTCACTTCACAGCCTGATATAAATGTTATCTCTTGAACATCCCTTGTTTTGCACCATTGGGATCACATTGGAAAAGATGCAGCATGCGTTCATGTTTTCCTTTCCTTTAAAAATCTTTAGGATTGAATCACAAATGGTATTTTCACAGGAAATTCAGCTCCTCTACTTGAGAGAGCGCATAGACGGATGGTCATATAACGTTCCTTCCCAGATCTGACAGAAACGTGTCTGCATTCATAAATTTAAACATCTGGCTCCACTGCAAAGTAGGTCAGAGCTCATCTGTCAGAGAAGGATTTGTCAGAGATACAGGGAATTGTGTTTTCTTCTTCCTGTCTCATTTGCACAGTGGCAAAATAAGAGCAGCCATTCCCTCCATAGGTGCTGGGAGTTGGTATCTGTTCCCTGATGGTGTAAATATCTCCCTGAGGTGGAATTCAAGTGTGACCAGTCCTTCACCAATGTCCCCTGTACAGCTCCCTTTCAGGTAACACTTCTCAGGTTGGTCCATGATGCTGCACCAGTCTGACCCAGCGCACAGACCTGCTTCCTGAAGCCCTGGCAGGCCGATGGGAAGGAAAAAATATGGGGAAAAGTGCGTGTATCAGACTGTGCTGTGGCTGCTGCTGCAGGGTGTTTGCAAAAGTGCTGTGAGTAAAGTTATTGCTCCACAGCTTAGGTGCCATCAGACCATGGTCAACTCTGCATCGACTCTGGGACTCTTCTCTCTTTAACCTGAACATCATTCCAGCCTAGGAAAAAAAGGCTTTCCAAAAACGTATATAACTACAGAAAATGTCAAGAGAACAGTTTCTTGAAACAGCATCTCTGACAGTCTCTCTGGCAGCCTATTCTGGAGGGCAAAAGCCTTAGGTCTGAGTGCAACCCCCACAGCTCATCGGTGTGATCCCTGGCACCAGCCTGGCCACATCCAGCCCTGCCAGCATGTTCCCTTCCTCATGCTGCCAGCAGACCCTCCTAGACTAGAGGGAATGAACTAAAGCCAGAGATGGATCGGTTTAGATTGGACGTTAGGAAGAAGTTCTTCCCCATGAGGGTGGTGAGACACTGGAACAGGTTGCTCAGAGAGGGGGTGGAAGCCCCATCCCTGGAAGGTTTTAAAGCCAGGCTGGATGGGGCTCTGGGCAGCCTGATCTAGTGGGAGATGTCCCTGCCCATGGCAGGGGCGTTGGAACTAGATGATCTTTAAGGTCCCTTCCAACCTTGACAATTCTATGATTCTATGATTCTTTTTCTGAGCTACAGCCCTTGGCACCAACATGGGATGTACTGCCCAGAAAGCTGCAACTGGAGCATTTCAGACTGTGTCATGGGATGTCTCAGCGTAACTGTGTTGCCCACCCCAGGCAGCTTCCAGCCCCCGGTTCTGCCCTGCACAGTTGTCCCCATGCCCTGTGCTGGGAACAGGTCCCAGAAATCCTTCAGATACCTCCCAGCCTAAGGAAATAGACAAAGCACATGCTCCAGCCCGGCAGTAGCACAGCAGGGCCACTGTTCTCTCCCAAGTCTGCCAAACCCCCCAGTAATTAAAATAATTTCCCTGTAGTCAGCAAAGGACACTGCAGTTCCCAGCACCAGCGGCTGGGAGCTGACTCAGGGGTAGGTGAGTGCGTCTGGCTGAGTCCCCCGGGGCAGGGTGGGAGCTGCTTGTGAAACCCGGCAATGAAACAACCCGGACGCCTGCAGAGGAAGGGCTAGTCATAGAATCACAGAATGGCCTGGGCTGGAAGGGACCTTAGAGATCATTTTAATCCAACCTCCCTGTCACGGGCAGGGACGCCACCTCTCGACTAGGTCAGGCAACACGTGAGAACCGAACGGGAATCGAACCTGCGACCTTTGGTGTTTCAAGCACCATGTTCAACTAACTGAGCTAAACCGGCCCTCAATGTCCATCCACTTCTTGAGAAAGCTGGTGTCATCCCCGCAAAAGAACTCCCAACATAAGGGTGGTCCAGCTTTGCATCCCTGGGTTGGAGCCAGCACTGAAGGGGCAGACTGATGGTTGTCACCTGCATCAGGGTTACAATAATTCTCCTAAAACTCAGGTTAATTTGGACCCAGAGTAGAGCCTGAGCTGATGATTTGGCTCCAATTTACTGTGGAGCTGCAAAAAATCGGCAGCAAACAGTTCCAGTCCCAGCTTTCCAGGGTGGGTTATCTGGGTGAAAGAGGGGTGACAGGGTATGAACGAGTCCAGGATCTCAGCAAACAGCTACTGATGGAAAAAGAAGTGGGGGAATGTTGAAAGGCACAGAGAAAGCATCAGCCATGAGATAGAAGAGGCAAGTAAGGAGTAATAAATCCCCCACCTTTCTCTTTATGATTAAGAGGGGTCAAAAGGAAAGTATGGAGTTGAGCCTGGGTGTAATGCCATCCGTTGCACCTGTACCACAAATGGGATTCCAGTGCTATCACTGCTCTTAGAAACTTCATTTGCATTTTTCAGAGGAGCCTGGCTTTGCCTTGATGCTCCCCTTCAGAGCAGAGCCCCGCTTTGCCTGTGGAAAAGGACAGTCCCTGCTCTGTCACTTCCTCAGCCTTCACCAACACGGTTGGCATGGGGCTCTGGGGATTCCTGCCTTCAGTTTATCTCCATTTAGCAAAACAGCTTGGAAGGAGAATGGCTGCAGCCTTTCCCTGCCAGTGCCAGCCTGCCTCAGAATTTTTTCTTCAAAATAATTTAACATCAGCAGTAAAAAGCATCAGAGGGGGCCCGGCCAGGAACAGAGATGCTGCTGGGTCTGTGGATGCACAGAGGCAGCAGGGCACAGGTGGGCACCGTCTCCAGAAGGATAATCTCTCCTCAACTTCCTCATGGACCACTCAGGACATCATCAACTTTCTGCAGAAAAGCCAGTTTCATTTGAGCCTTGGAGAGGTTCTGTCCATTTGAAGCAGGGTGAGCTGCGTCCATGGAGCCGGCATGCAGGGATGCTCTTTTCGGCATCTGGTTTGGAAATCAGAGGAGGAAGAGGTTAGGCTCAAAACCATAAGAAGTTGCCCGAAAGACACCCCTGTGCACATATTGCCATATATTTGTAGCCCTCAACTGCTATGAACAACGGCAATCGATGCTCTCCTACCCAGGGATAAAGGCAAAGTCATCCTCTGCTATGTAAATGTGCACATACATGTGAACCCATATACAAGGGAGTCAAAAGGGACACAAAGAAACTGAGGAACCAGAGAAATGGGTCTTTTTTTTGCCATGGGGAAGCACAGAGAAGGATGCCTGTGAGCAGGAGGTGTCCTGCACTGTGTGGGATTTCTCGCAGGAGACTGAGATCTGAATGCAAATGATCCAAATTTCTCCTCATTAAAACATGAATGATTTTTTTCCCATGATTTTCCGACACTTGCTTTCATACCACGCAGTGAGCAAGCTACAAAATATCAGCTCTGCCTGCGGAATAAAAAAATCCGGGAAAAGCACGCATGCAGAAAACTCAGATTTGTTGCCAAGTTTTCAAGCAGGAGGGACGTGACTTTGTGCCTGTGAAGTGAAATGTTTGCGTTTCTCCTGCTAAGTAAAATTCAGACACTCAGGAGGACCAGCCCTTGGGGGACAGACCCACCGGGGGGCACCCTGCCCTCGCCAGCCCTCGGATGGGGCTCCCTGTCCCTGTGCATGGTCCAAGGGCAGCTGCTGTGTGCCTGGAGACGTGACCTGGTGTTGGGTCCAACTCACACAAGGAGTTGATGTCCACAACACCCAGACCCCAATTCTCACAAAGCCCTGCAGACAGTTGGACTTTGGCCTCAAACTGACCAAAAATTGCTATGTTTTGGTGCCCTTCAGCAAACTGAAGTGCTTTTCATTTTGCTTCCCCCCTCCCCGTCTAAACCTAAAGGATCCTGGCAGCTTGGGCTGCTGAGTCAGCTGACTTTTCTATCCGAAAATAATAGTATTTTTGATGTGAAATCCTCAGCCTGTTCTATTTTAACTCTTCCCCAGAGCCCCATTATTCTGTGTGTGTGTGGATTCTTTTGTGTCCTCTGGCACAATTTTGCACACAGAAAGAAGAAAGAGCTTTTCCCCACCTGAACACTCACTCCTGTTATTGAAACTCTTTTAAGTCAAGCCATAAAAAGCCCCTGCCTCTAGGTGCAGAGCTCCCCACCAGCACTTTAAAGTCTCATATGCAAACTCCACTGTAATGCTACCGAAAATGTGGAAGGCCACTCTGGATTATTGCATTGCTCTCACAAGTGAGCTGTTCTTCAGATAAATACCTATGGGTCCATCCCATCTGGGGTACGAGCATCTCCTTGCCAGGGGCTCCATCGTCCCTGGTGCTCTCATACGCTCATGGCCACGTGGTTGCAAGGCGTGAGAAGAGGAACATGTATGAACGCCAAAAGAATAAATTAAATAAAAATCTGTGCCCTTGCAATTGAATAACTAATTTAAAGAAGGGAAGCCGGGACAGTTCTTGCAGCAACTACAGGCATCTGCATGTGTTTATCTGAAATTCAGCGGCTGTGATGGGGGATGCAAGATGTGTATGGGTACAAAAAGTACCCAGAGCTACCATGGCTCTCTACCATGAGATATTCCAGTGCCTCCTTCATGTTGCCTCATTTTTCCTTCCAACTAGACAGAAAAAGGAGCAAAAGGCGGGTGAGGGAAGGAGAATTATTGTAAACCTGATGGAGGTGAGAACAAAGCTTCATTCCCATGAAGTTAGCGGCCACCACTCTGCCCAAATGCACCCTCCAATCCCTGCCTCCAAAACCAGGGTCAATGATAGACCTCAGTCACATATATGTTCTTAGCCTGTATGTCCATGAAGCAATGTATCAGCTCTTTCCTCCTGCTCCATGGGGATGTGTCTTAGCCGAAGCCCCAAAAAAACTTGAGAAGCATTTCTGGACAAGCAGGGAGAAGGTGCACAAAGACATCCAGGCACAACATGTGTCAGAAAGCGATGAACGTGGAAGGAACAAAGAGGGATTTGGGTGTATTTATCCTAAAATGAAGCAAAAAGAAAACTTTTAAAGTTTTAGTAGGTGGACGCACTGAATAGTCCTGCTTGACTTTCAAGATACCCCAAGGCACGACCATACTGGTTCATGTGGATACATGGGAAAAGCAGCTCCCAGGGCTGCTAGACATCCTCCATGTGACCTTGAGTACATCCCTGCGCTTGCCTCTTTGAATTCCTTAGAGCTAGGCTAACTCCTGTTCCCCCTGCTTCTTTCCCCTGCTGCTGGCCCTTCCGTTGAAGGAACTGCCACATTCATACACCAGCCACGCCCCAAAATGGGGTGAGCGCTCTGCTCATCCTTGACAAGCTGCTGAGATGCCCAGGTGAGAAAAAGAGCAGGCAGAAAAGCATGCTGCTGCCCCCAGGTTTTCTCCTCTCCTGGACGAGGCGATGGTCTGGCAGCTGATCCCAGCCCAGCTACGTGAGAGCGTCTGCCCGGTCCGAACACAAACCTCTGCCCAGCCACAACCGGGAGGTACCTTGGGAAAGTATAAAAACAACAGTGAGAATAAACATCCGGATGAAGGCTGAGGAGGGAAACCAAAACACTGGGAGAAGCCAGGAATAATAAGAACGAAAAACAAACAGAAAAGAGCTAACGGGAGCTGCAGATCTAAAAATAAAATGAAAGAACAACAGCAGGGTGGAGGGATTGAGATATTTTGGGGGACTGGTGAAGCATGTAGGGCTTTCAGGGCTGAGTTTTACAGTTGCTTGGGGCAGACCCAAACTCTCCCCTCACTGCCTTCTCTCCCAGAGTTTGGGGAGGATGGAAAGAGCAGGCTGGGACTCCCACGAGCTGTTTGGGTGGCAGCAATGATAGCAGCCTGCTGTCCATCCCTGCCACACTTCCCCTGGGGGCAAATATGTTTGCTACTGAGGGTCGGGGTGCAGATGCTGTCCCAGGAGCAGCTATCCCATCCAAATCCCTTCTCAGTTCTCCTTTTTTCCCCTCAATGAATTAACTAGTGCTTCAAATAACTCTGCTCCTGACAGGAGGGTGGTACAGGACAGACTCTACACCTGGCTGGCACAAACCCCCTGCGGGGAGGCCATTTCAGAGACAGGCATGGAGCTGTTTCAGAGACAGGTTTAAATATCTCCCCGGCAATCCACAGCAGGATGGGGACCTGGCTCCACTTTCTCCAAGCTGACCATGGGGCTCCATTGCACGAGGACCTTCTCTCCAGGGAGGGTCCAAATGCCTCCAGGAGAGAAGCCCTACAAGAAACATTTGGACATTTTCTTTGAGCTTTCACTCATTTTTAACCCAATACTCAGGGCTGAGAACCCCCAGGCAGGTCCCTCATCACCCCAACTCAGGCAGGTTCCCCCACCACCTTTCTCTGCCAGCAGTGCTCCCCTCACCCTGGCACCAATGCTGGCTCCTTGAGGTTTCTATGGTGGGACTCCAGGAGCTATAACATGTCCAGGAGCATGCTGGAATAAGAAAAAACTTCTTAACCACCTCTTGGCTGTTGACTCAGATCAGTTCTTCTCTCTTGAAAGCAAGATGAGCTGGGTCATCCTGAGCTGGGTGGTGGTGCTGCTGCCACCAGACTCATCACACCAGACCTCCCTTTTCCTGCTCTTGGAAACCATCCAGTCTCAACAGAGCTGCAAGTCTACGGCCACCTAATTAAAACCAATGGTGAATTTTAAAGACAGGGAAAAATAAAACAATAAAAATAAAAGAAATCAGTCTGGTCAGAGAGCCAAGGAGGCCACGTGCCAGGAAAGCCAGCCGCCTGCCAGTTTGGCATGGAGTGAATACTTGGCCTGTTGCGATGCGACGCTGGAGCAGGGTGTGCTGAAGAGGCACTTACCATCTTCAGGGGGAAAGGAGAGGTGGGGATGGGGCCAGGAATGAGGACCAGACAGAGCCCAAATGACGACCGAATCCCAAACACTCACTTGAGCATGAAGATGAGGGGGTGAGGATCAAGACACATCCCCACCAGGGACTTGGCTGGTGTTTGTCAGCACAGCCTCATAAATGACAATACTGCTGCTGCTGCAGACAGACTCTGACCAAAACCAGAGCTGGATATACACAGAGCAAGGGATAGCCCCCACCAAGTGTGTTGAAGATGCTGGGCTGCAGAGAGCAGCAGGAAAGGGCTCCCAGTAAGCTGAGAAGCACACAGCAATGGGGCAAGGAACAGAGGGATGCAGCCAAGAGCAGTGTGTGATGCACCAAGTCTCAGAGTCAGAGGTTCAAATGGTGGTGAAGGTCCCAAAGTGCTTAATCCCATGAGAGAACAAAACACCCAGATCAGCGTTGGGGGCTGAAATGGTGATGCAAAAACTCAGGGGCTCCCTGTGCATCTTGCACCCCAGCCAGGCAACAGCCTACAAGCTCCTTCTGGGCTGCCCCACGCCAGCGGTGGAGGAGATGGAGAAGTTGTGCATAACTTTCCCCGTGTCCCACCTCTGGCAGCGTGGCTGGCAGGCATCGTGGGCTGCTTTCCAGGATCCAGTCTCTCGTTGGCCCCTTTCCCCAGCTCCCCAGGACACGGCACAGAAGACAGTTACATGCCCGCCTCTCTGTGGGCTGGTTTCTTATGACCCAATGCAAGGAGCTTATGAAAGGGGCGGCTGCAGCCAAGTTTCCCCTTGTTTTTACTTTCCCCGTTTCATTTTGTCTGGGTCCAAGTTGTGGATTTTGAATCCAGCCTTTCCCTTTTGCGGTTCTCCCCTGCCGGTCCCAGCAGTGCTGTAAGAAAACGTTGAGTCAGAGGCAGCTGGCACCTCCCTGGCTCCGAAGCTGTACCGAGAAGGATCCCAGCCGGATCCTGGGATGGGTTGATTGAGGACTGATGGAAATGCACCCCTACTTTGCATCTTCATTAGGGAAAAAGGAAATTGGGTTGTTCAATGTATGAGTCTGAACTTTCAAAGACTTTTTGCCTATGCATTTCTGGACGTGTGGCCGCACCAAAGTTGGATCTGATGAGTTTTTCCAAGAGTTTTCACCTGAAAACCCCAGCCAACTCCTTCACCAGCCCCTGTGCACCCCAATCCTCCAGTCACATGCCGCTCCAGCTGCACCCTTCATCCTGCAACCTGTTCAGAATCAGGTCCTTTGCAGCCCTCCTTTCCAAATGAAGGTTACCCATCAGAAATTGATGCATTTCATACACTAACCTGCATGAGCAGAAGATCCAATCCCTAACATTCTATGATTCTATGATTCTATGATTCTATGATTAAAAGGCAAACCTGGGCTCACCACTCAATCCCAAGGCCTCCCGGTTGTGTCCAAATTTGCTGGGGATGCATCCCCTCCCCTCCTCTCCTCCAAGCATTGCCTGCCCAGCTGCACAGCATCCCAGTAAGCCGACAGGATGAGTGACGGGTAAACAGAGCTTTTCCATGGAAACATTTGTTCAACAAAGAATTGCAAATTTTCACGGCAAGTATCTGGTTTCCTCCAAACTTTTTTGTTGTTGTTTCTGAAAGCTGCCCGGCTGGTCTGGATCTGGCTTTCATGAGCATTTTTTCCCCCTAATGCTCAATTTTCAGCAGCCAGGATCTCCTTGCTCTTTTTATTTTTTTTTTTTTTCTTACTTGTACTTTAGGTTTCTATCCTTTTGTCAGTACTAATGGAGGTGATGGCATCTCCTCTGGGCTTTTCTGCAGTACACAAACTCTTTTCCTTGTCAAGAGGCTAATGATAAGTGACCCAGGAAAGGACACTTGACTTTCTAGCTGATAACTTGGATCAGAGAGGTGGGACTGGGCAACCTGCTCTGGGCTGCATCAGCACACAGACACGGGGAAAAACCCCTTTTTTTTTTCACGAAGCCTGCGAGAAACAGCAATAGTTTGGGCTAACACTGGCTAAAGCTCCTGAAGGACACACTTAAGCACAGAAGGAAGCAAGAGACCTCGCCTCACTGTCCAGGAGGAGATAAGAGATGATGCCTGCAGGGTGCTTGGCTCCATCTGAAGCGCTGTGACAGTGTGGGGACACCCCCGTACCCAAGGAGCCCAGCCCCGTGGACACACCTCACTTTATCCTTTTGCCCGAACTCTGCCTGTCTCCCGTCTGCTTTTTCGTGTTTAATTTGATTTTCTTCAAGCAATTCTGCGCCAATCCTTACTACCAGGGGGGCTGGGGAGAAGGGAGAGACAGGGCTTTCTTCCTGTGTGTCCCTCCCGGCATATGCCCAAGGAGGCAGCAGGGTCCCCGGCGCAAGGCGACGGTGACAGCAGGTGGCACTGCAGCCCCAGAAACGCGCCGGGAGCTGCTGAGCTGTACACACATTTCCATTCCCACTCCCATTCCAATTTCCAGTCCCATTCCCATTCCAACTCACAGATCAGGCAAAGCACTCCGGGGCGCATCCTCCTCATGGGACCCCACCGACTCTCACGACATCGTTGGGCCACGAAGCAGAAAAACCTGGGATGTTATTCCTAATCCTCCCCTGCCAGAGCAGAGCTTTCGATCTGAAATTAATGTGCTCGGTGAGGATTTGGTGCAGAGAAGCTCCCTCCTCCTTCGAGGAACAATGGGACATGTCACTCACTTTTTTGGGGTGCAAGAGGCTGACTTCACCTGTTGCTTGCAAACAGGGGATGCAGGAGGAAGCAAGCAGTCCAAGAAAACAAGGTAGCTCAGCCAAGACACAACAATGTGCCACTGCAAACCAGAGGGTATTAGGGAAGGAACACAAGTTGCTGCAAAACCATGAATATGAACACAGACTTTAAAAAAAAAATTTAAAAATCCTTGCATTAACTATACTGATTTATGTCAGTAATTTTACACCAATCTCTTCAGTTGCGCCTGCTAAGAATATAATCGGGGATGCACCGTAGCCTCTGTTCCCATCCTATAACGGCTCTCTGAGTTCAGGCTTTATTTTTAGCCCAACTTCCTCGGGGGCTCTGTCTGATCTGATTTTTCCGGAGAGAAGATTTTTTCTGCTAAATGCCACCCTCCTGCTAGAAACTCCCATTCTGTCTGGCACTGCTGAAGGGGTTGACCTTTTCAAGCAAAACTGAAAGATAACCAGGTCAAACTTGGAAAAAACTGGCAGCTGAATGGAGACCTAAGAGAGCATCCCAGAGTGAGACAGGCAAGCAGGACTCAGACAAGGGAGCAATGGCTCAGCAGCACAGCGGAAATGGGGATTGATGCAGGAGGAGGGAAAAAGAATATTTTCCTTCTTTCTGTCTTTTATTGGGATGGTGTTTTATTGCCAAGCTCTTTGTGATTTGCTTTCAAGCCATTTTCTGTAAGAGTTCGGTCAAAAATACGAGCGGTGTTGGTTAGTGGTGTTTGGTCCCGTGATGTTTCTTCTGGCCAGCAGTTGGCTGAGCTCATGTCTTGTAATTACTGGGTGGGCTCGAGGAGACCACTGCGGCTTCCGATCTCTCGGGGAAAGGGAGAAAATAAGCAGGATTAAGGAATTTTAGAAAATTACAGGCATTTTCATTTCACATAAGCTTGGCCAGGAAACACCAAGCCCTGGAGAAGGATAGCCACTGCAGGATGTGTTGCCCATGGGCAGGTCTGAAGGATTTTGGTTTTTGTTATAGTCACCCAAAGAGCTCCATGTGTCCCTGTGCATGTCTGCGTGTTCGTGTGTCTGTGCGCACGTGCACAGAGGGCTGCCTGCCCGGTGGTCCAAGGGCTGGTGGTGGCTGTGGAACCTCAGTACCTCTGCAAGCTTAAAGTGATATATTCCATTTGCAACCACAGATTGCAACGGATTTCTTTTTTAATAAATCATTATCACGTGGGATGGCAGGGTTGCTAGAACTGGAGGGACCTGAGGGATGGGGAGGGATATTAGAGCAGGGGAAGCAGCGAATTCTTGGTTTTCACAGAATCATAGCCAAGACGAGCTGTTTCGATGACACCAGCACATGTCCAGACCAGCCTGCCCAGGCCATTGGACCCCACTTGAGCTAATCCCCTTCTCACTCACATGTTTTCTCCTGCAGCAGAGAGAAACAGAAAACCAGGTACAAATTCTCCAGGAAAATGCTAATTGTGAACCCACAACAACTGATCAAGAGCTGTAGCAGTAGACGTAACACCTAAAACTGCTTTTCCCTGCAATCTCTGTTTGTCCCTCAGTGACGAACCTGGCAGGGACCCCAGCCCCCCAGCCTGTCTCATCTAAGACATCAGTGGACATTTCTGCTATACATATGCACTAAACAGCGTTTGAAACTCACAAACAGTCCATACTTGGCATTAAATGCACTAAATAAATACAAATGCTGTTCTGCATGAGCATTGATGCTCCTGCTTCTGCTGCAGGGCACAGGATCCATCTCAGTGGAAGGAGGTTCCACCGACAGCATCGCCAAACAGCAACTTGCTGCTATTTTTTCCCAGATAACAACTTTTTCTGACTAGGATTTGATATGTTTTGTCTTGAGAGAAGGACCAATTTGATATTCAGAGCAGAGAGGATCTGACCCGCCGGGTGCTGAGGCACATGCCTGAAAACATGGCTTTTTGAATTATGACAGTCACAAAAAAAACAATTTCTACTTTACAACTGCAAACACAGATCTAATGCTGCACATCTGACTCATGGGAATCGCTTATCAGGGAAGTTGTTCTACAGAATGCCTTTATCAAGTGTATTTATCTCTATATTTATATATGTATATGTTATATTTATGTATTCCATCTCACATTCAGTGCAGATATTAATCTCATGCTGTTCCACCCAAACAATGTTAAAAGTGGCCTATGTCTCGCTGGCAATGACTGTTTCCACTGTCACTCACCTGTCTCTTGTTTGCTAGCTTACTGCACCAGAGCTGCCAATTGCAAGTCCCCGGGCCCTAAAAGGAGGAGCTTCCCCTACAAAGCAGTCAGCTTTGGGCAAGAGCCCATTGTTTTTCTACGGCACATCTCGCCCATGGGATGTTGCCCTTTTGTGGCATCCCTGCCATGCTGCACGCATCCAGCGTTGGGGCAGTGCTCTCCTCTAAACCAGCCCAAACCCCCTCTCTCTTATTTCAGCAAAACAGCCATGCGATTATTTTTCCACATGAAAGTGCCCCGGTGTTCAGGTGGACAATCTGACTCCGGCTGAGCCGCCTGGAATCCCTGCGGTTTTGATTTTCAGCAGAGAACAATCTTATCAGCCCAGATTGTACACAGAGATAGGGAGCCTCGGGGTAGGGTTGCATAAGCACAGATTGCCTCAGCTGGGATGGGGAAGGCTCCGCTCCTGCTGTATTTATTTGTTTTCCCCACCGTGGGTTTCAGGTTCTCCTGGTGACCATCATTTCAGCTTTCTTTCCCCGCTCATTGTTTGAGCAGCCGAGCCTTCCTCATGGATCACTGGGCAGGAGGTTCAGTTTAAATCCAGCCTCTGCCTTCGGCTGCTTGCATGTTTCCTTGAGAGATTTCTTGCAAAGAGGGCGCTTTTTTTCCCCCTCATCCCACTAAGGTTGTTCTCAGGGTAAGGAATGGATGAGTCCCACTTTGGGATGGATGCGATTCCCCCCTCTTAGAACACCCTTTTTGGCCTCTTCCCCTCCTGCCAGCTCCTCTTTCAAATCTGGCAGCTGCGTGGGCACCTTGTCTCCAATTGCAAAGGCAGGATATACAGTTTCCGCAGAGGCCATCAGCAAATAGCTGTGGCTACGTAACCCTGGCAGAAGAGGGGGGGTGAGAACAGAGAGGCATCCTGAGCAAAACTAAGCCCCCAAAACATCACCCAAAGAAGCCCTGAGGGGTGTAGGTTCAAAGACTCCACACTTGAGGACAGCTCATTCTGCAGCTGTTGCTGACATGGGGTCTCCTCCCACGCCATGCTCCTCTCCCAGGAGCCCCCTCGTGTGTCCCCACCCAAGGGGATGGGTGGTCAGGGACTAAATGCACCCCTGCGACCTCCACACTAGGGCTCTGAGATGTCACTGGGACCTAGCATGAAAAATCACTGTGCAAATCAGTGTGTCTTTTGGAAGATGTTTTAGGCAAACCCTGCAGTGACATGGAAGCCATCGTGTGGACTTTGAACTTCCCTTTGCTGTGGGAAAGCCTTATGTCTCTATCCCATCCACAGCTTTTGCTCCTTTTGCCCGTTTTCCTCGTGATTTAGAGAACTTTAAGAACCTCGCACTGATGCTTTCAGATCGTGTGACATCACCCCTTCTTCTCAAAGATAGATTACCAAATCTGGCACATCCATAAACCAGAAGGCACCACTTTAATGAGCTGGTTGGGTCTGGTATGCCACGAGCCCAGATCAAGCCTGCTAAACATCTCTCAGAAAGTCATCACAGTGTAGGGGGTCGATTCTCCTCCATGCTAAAACATCCACCTCCCTTTTAAGCTTGAATGAAGCTCTGAGCGGGTGCAGGCCAGAGTGGGGTAGTGGGTGGTGACCAGCTGCTGACCATCCTCACCATGATAATCACATCTGCTGTCATGGGCTTTAGCCACACCACCGTCCCCCACCACTCCACTGTTGAGTTCTTACAGCCTGGTGACAGCTGAGCAGGCCACCAGCAGAGCCCCAAAGCCCCATTGCTGAATGTCTCCTCCAGCCCAGGCCCTGTCCATAGGTGGGAAGCTCAGAGGCAGAGCAGACATGGGGGTCTCCAAGCCAGCAGCCTGCAGCTCTCCCTCCTGCTGCCCTGCTTTGCCTGTGTCCCAATGCGTGTCTTTGAACCTCATCCAAGTTACCCTTCGGACCTATAGGCCTCAGAAGCAGATTCTGCACACAAAGGTAATAGATGGGGCTCGTACTGCCCAGGGTGGCATCAGTTTCTTGGCCAACATGTCTCATCTAAGTATGTCCATCCACTTCACCGGGCAACATGTGTCCTGGGGACAGCATGGCTCCACATCCTTTGCCTGCACTTTTTTCTACAAGAAATAATCCCACCTCCCTCTCAAGCACTCCCTGGGACTTGTGAAGCCCTTCTGTCCACAGAGACTCTTTCCGGCTCAAGCCCCAGCATCTCCCCCTCCCATGTAGGCAGCAGTGCTCGCAGCAGGATAAAGCCACCACGTGTTTTCCTGCCACTGTGCACCCAATGGCCACTGAACATGCTGGGGAGCATGGAGCAAACCAGGGCATCCCCACCTCAGCTCTACTGCAAAGGGCACGTGGCACAAACTGCTAGTGGTCCTGTGTGCTGACGGGGTTGGAAGCCACCACGCTGGGGGACGGAAGTGTCCCTTGCAGCCAAGCACTGCTGAGCCCACAGACCATTCCTGGCTCCTGCTCACTTCAGTTCTGCTCCTGCAGAGGAGTGAGGCAGGAGAAGCCCTGCCAAGGCAGGCAGAAGGCAGCTCTGGCCATGGGGAACCAAGCAGCCCGTGGACAAGCACTTGGGCAAGTTCTGTGGTTTCTTCGTGCCAGAAGCTCTGCCCAGCCCCAGGAGGCTCCCAGGAAAGGAAGAGCAGTTTTTAAGCTGGTGATCCCTCCTTCTTGCGCTCTTTCTCTCCCTGCTTCCCCACTAGCTCCAGAAAATTAGGCATATGAAGATCTTCATTCCATAAATACATCTCTAATTTGTTTTAGCACGATGTGGCTCTTCCGTTGAATGAAGCATGCGCCAACGAAAAATCCCTTCTGTGCTTGCACGGGCAGTGTTGTGGGTCCCCATGACACCCACCACCCTGTACCAGGCAGCGGGAGCAGCGGAGGGGGACAGGCATCCTTCAAGGCTCAGGACAAGCACCCTGATGGTTTGCAGATGTGATTTCATTTTTCAATTGTTTCTAATTTGCTTGGGGTTTGGATTTTTTTTTTCCACGATTCTAGAAAAGAAACAATTTCTTCAGGGAGTGTTAGCCACAAGCCTCATCTGGCATTGTTTTTTAGTCAATTGGTTTTGTCTTGTATTATTAGGAATATTGTATTACATAATGATAAGCCGTGGTGACTTATTATGGGGACTACTAAGGGAGGCAGCTTGGGCATGTGGAGCAGCAGCCGCCCTCCCTGCTTTGTCATCTGCCCTTGCTCTGACCTTCAGCAGGTCTTCCGTCTCCCTAGGTCTCAGTTTCCCCTCATGTAAAACAGGGCCAATACACACTCACACTATTAGCTTCAAAGCTTTTCCATCCTTATGTCAAAAAAAGGTGTGTTTCCCCCCTTTTCTTCCATTCTGAGAAGCAGGTGTGAGGATTTTCTATGTCTTTCCTGTCATGGCTGAATGCTGTTGAAGTCTGAGCAGATATGGCACCATACCTGAACAACTCTGATCCCTGCAGAACTAGGCTGTGAATGAGAAGCTGAAGCAGAGATGGGAAGGAGCTATTCTGCCCGTGGAGGCACTTTCCAAAAGCACTGGACAAGTGAAAACAGGAAATCGCAATTGAACTAAATCTGCCTCTTTAACCTCATTGTTAGGATTGGGATTATATGCTTGGGAGAAAGTTCAACCACTGTTTAAAATTAAGAAGGGTGGGAGCAAATGTTAGAAATCACAGGGAGAGAGGAAATGTTCCTGCACTCGATGACAAGACCAGCTGGAAGGAAAGACGAGGTGGCACAGGCATGGATGGCAGTTCAGCCTGTGGCCTCTTTCCAGATAGCTTCAGCCTGCTGTTGGGGTGAGAGCTGATATTCCTTGGGGAGCCTGATAACTTACTCTCTCTGCCTGAAGACTAAAGAAAATTTTCCTCTATTTCCATATTTAAAATTGTGTCCATGTCCAGTTGAGAAAGATTACAGCGTCTCAGGTTACTCGATACACTTGAGCTGAACCAAAGCTCCTATAGATCTAGCCTCTGCCATCTCTGCTCTCTCCACACAGCACCCAGTACCCTCAGAAAATCTGAAAGCTTCAGCTGCAAAACTTGTCCTTGAAGACAGAGTGCTACAGGCTGGCCAAGCACTGCATCGGCGGTACCTTTACTGCTTCTGCTGCTGTTAATGACATCTGTGTGCATCAGGCAGGTTAAAGCATCTGCCTCGGAAGGCAGCAGATACAGACCCTGCCCTCAGCAGCGCCATCCCATAGTGAGCTCTTCCTTGGAGGCAAAATTATCAACACCAAAGCATACCAGGCAGGCAGAGAGCAAGGTTTCTACCTGTGGCCGTACAGTGTCTTTGAGTTGCTCTCTGGAGAAAAGTAGGAGTAAGGCACAAGCTCAGGGGTGAAGAGTTATCTCGGGGCATGTGCTGTTTTCTTTACAGGTCTGCGGAGCCCGAAGTACTTCAATAAGAGTTAAACAATTGTTAAACAGTACTTTATCTTCAGGACGGATGACAGCACGAGCAGCCACTGGCTGCCTACTGACAGACAGCTCTACCGAGGAGGAAGGGAGGCCAGATGCCTTGGCCCAACCCTGCCTGTACCACACATCCCGTCTCGTTCCAGCTGCCGACATTTCCAAATCAGTGTGTTTGAAACAAAACTCTGAAGTCTGGCTGAACAGGCCTGGTTTGCAAAGACACAGAGCTCAAAGGTCACCTCACCACGTCGTGGCTCCTGGCATTGCAGATAGGGATGCATTGGCTTTAGGGAGCCAAGCCTGGAAAAATCGCATTTAAATCCACCAACTGAGAGAGCATCTGCTCCTCACCAGTGGCCTCTGAGAAGGATTTGCCAGCACGTGGCCCAGAGTTATGTGGGCCAAGAGTGGGGCCGTATGCACTCCTCCACAAGGCTGGGGGGCAGTGGGGAAGGGGAGCCAGGCAGGGGCTGGCAGCAAGGCAGGGGCAGAGCAGGCGTGTGGCTCAACACGACCCAGGAAATAAGATAAGGAGAGAGGAGGAAGGCTGGCTTTCTCCTTGGGCGTTTGTTTTTCTCCACTGAATTTCCTACTTTGGGAATCTAAGCATACCCCCAGCGCCAGGCTGGCCCCAGTGTGGAGGTGGGCTGGGGGGAAGGGGGCTGCCCTCCAACTCTGCTGGAGGAAGAGGTGCTTACGGTGGAGGTGACCTTTCTAAATCCCTGCTTTGGACAGACATTTCCAATAAGTGCTGAAGAAAAGCCTGCAAGTTCCAGCTTTCTCAGCCTGCTCTCCATTTTCCTTCCATCCTCTCCAGGCTGAATTTAATCCGAGAAGGTTCCTTTGAGCTTTTGTGTGTTGCTGGGGGAGATGTGGGCGCACAAGGGATCGCGTTACAACTTTCATTTCCTGAAATGTTTGAGGGAACATCCAGGGTTTTATCCACACATCAGGCAAAGTTGAGGGCTCGGATTTCAGGTCTTGTCACTCAGCTGTCACCAAACAAATGAGCCTCTCAGAGCTGGAGACGGAGAGAGCTACCTGCTATTCATGACCCTGAAAGCAGGTGATCACTCATGGGAAAAGCAGGTAGAATTAATCATTCCGCTGTTCTCTATTTCCTCCCCTTTTTTGGCTGACCTGGACACAGTGTGAAATCCGTCCTGGGGGGTGAGCGGGAGCAGGGGGGGGCGAATTAACTCCTTCCTGCCAGTAGAAATACAAAGCAGAGCGAGGTGAGAAACAGCCCCGGGCTGCCTCCCCGGGCTGACTTTGCTGTGAAAAGCTTGCTGCGAGGTCAAGCCTAATCGAGGAGAGCTCAGCAACCTGCGCCTGGCTCGCTTCCAGGGCCTTCCCAGTCCCGCCTGCCCGCTGGCCCCTTCCCCAGCCGGCGGGGGAAAGTATTTCCAGGGATGGGGAGATCCTCAGGATCCTCCATCCCTCCTGGCCGCCCTCCGCCTGTTGACAACGTCGTCCCTCTCTCCCTGTTAGGGAAATGGAGAGTCGGGGCTTGGGCACGGTTCTGCGGCGGTGGTGGTGGGGGGGTGGAGGCGAGGCGCAATGTGCGCGGCCCTGCGCGGTGCCGCTCCGCAGCCGTCGGGCCTGACAGCAGCCCCGGCCTTCAGGTCTGCGCTGGGCAAAGGCGGGGGTTGAGCGAGCGGGGGACCTCCTAGCAGGTCCCCGCTCCCCCCGAAACTCATCCCTGCCGCTGCCTGCGCGCAAGAAGAGACTCTGCGCTGTTTGCTTTGAAAATAACCCCTGGTTTGCGAGTCCCTGCTTGGCTTTCCCGCCACACGGGGCTGAAGCTTCGGGCAATATTCATCCTTCCTCTTCACCGTGCCCGTGGCTTGGAGAAAAAAAAAAACAAAACAACAAACCAGAGTTGGAGCTTACCCATCCTCGGGGTGTAGAGCCCGTGGCTTTTCTCCCTAACCCCTCCCTCATTTCCCAGGGGATACCTCCCCTTGTGCCCGAGGGGCTGCGCTACTTCGCGGTGGATCACGGCGGGGCTGGATGGGTCTGCGGCCGGCGTGATGAGGGTCCCCGGGCAGGGCAGAGGGCGAGGCTGGACCGGGGGACACGGACCGGACCGTTCCCCAAGGTCCCCGCGGGACGCACGGCAGGACTCGGCTCCAGCCCCCGCCCCACCCCGGGCGGGGCTGCCGGGGCTGGGGTGTCTGCCCACGAAGGGGAGCTCCGTGCTCCCCCCCAGGACATCGGGTTTCGCGCCGGTTCCACCCGCAGTCGTGGACGCGCGCAGACGCGCACATGTGCGCTCACTCGCCCGGTTTGCGCGCACAAGCGAGGGATTTGCGCCCTCTGCCCAGCTCCCACGGAGCCCCGCTGGGTCTTGCCCGAGGGACAGGGGTGCCCCACGGCCCCGGTCGTGCCCCCCCGGAGGGTCGGCACTCAGGAAGCACAGAGGGACCCGGGCTGGGCGCCCCGAGGCGGGGGGCCGGTGCCAGGCCGGAGGGAAATAGTCTCAGCATATCTGGCGCCAGCCCCCCAGCTCCCCGGCAGGCGGATCCGAGGAGTGCGAAGCGGGAAAAATGGATCCGCGGCCCCTTCTCGGTGCGGGTAGGGGGTCCGCGGGGGACTCTGAAGCGTGTCCGAGTGCAGGCGGCGACGGGCCCAGTTGAGGAGCGAGCGGAAGGGACACGGAGCGCTCCGGCCGGGCAAGACCCTCCTGCAGAGGGTGACATTTCTCCATGGCCCAAGACCCCGCGAACAAACACGGCGGCGACTTAAATAAACACGCGCTTAATGATGCAAAACGCTAACGGGGGGGGGACCGGTACCAGCGGCCCCGTCCGACGGGGCGGGCGGCAGGGATGAGCCGCTCCCTCCCGGACGGGAGAGCGGCTCCCACGGGGCGAGCCCACGAAAGGCGTTCCGGCTGCTCCCCTCTCCCTTTTCTTTCTTACTTCCTCAATCACGCAGGCTCCGGCTCCCTCCGCAGCCCCAAATCGCCTCCGAGGAAGCCTGTCGTGAGGAGGAGGAGGGACGTAAGGGTGGGCAGAGGGGTACGAGCTCGCCACTGCAAAGAAAAGCGCAGTCTCGGTGTTCTGCCATCAGCGCTGTTTAATTTAGACTGTTTAGGTACAATAGAAAATAAACCTGAAAGCACATGCGATTTTTGGTAACAGATACTCGAGACAGACAGCGTCGTCCGCAGGCTCTCTGCAAGCCGGAGGAGGAAGGCGGCGAGCGGGGACAGACGGGAGAAGGCAACGTGGAGCTGGTGGGGCAGCCTGAGGAATACTCGTTCTGAAGGAAACGGCCGTCGGCTTTTATTATTACTATTGTCATTACAATTATCCTAATTTTGAGCCACATCGATGCATATCACCACCGAGTAGAAGGAAGCCGAGGGGTGCGGGCCCACGGGAGCTCTCGCTAACTGCCTCGCACGGCCGCGTTAAGACATAGGCACTTGTTAAAACTCTAATACTGTAGCTTTTGCCTTTTTTTTTTTTTTAATTTAGACTACATCGAAATCTTCCTGTTAAGGCTAAATATGAAAAATGTAAACGTAACTTCCCCTCCCTCTTCCCGCTACAACACAGGGCTCGGTACAGCGGTTCTCTCCCTCTGCCTCCGTTACAGCTCCTCTCCGGCCCCGCAGGGACCCGGCCCGGCAGCAGCAGGGATGTGCCAGCTGCCCCTGTCCCACCGCGGCTGCGGGGCTGGGATTTATTTGGGTAGAATCGGATCCAGCTGGGGTTGGTTTGGATTTTTTTAAAATTTTTTTTTTTTTTTTGTAATTCCCTTTGGGACCAGCTCGTTTGAAGTCGGAGGGCTGAGGGTTTCTGCCGCTCTCTGCGTTTGGCTACGTGGGGAAAAAAATAATAAAAAAAAAATATGGTGACAGTGGGAGGCACTGGGGAGGGGGGAGAAACTGGACCAGGAGCCGATGTGGGGTTGTGTGAAAATAGCTGAGAGTCCCGTCAACAATCATTGGGTGAGCTGTAAAACCGGGTGCTGTCCTCTATGTACAACCCAAAGCCTCTGTCCCCAAGCAGAACCTCCTCTCCCGATTCTTCGGGCGCCTGCAGAGGGACTTTAGGATCCCAGATCCACCAGGCTGGATGTGAGGGGTCCCAGCAGCGAGTCCTGGAGCTGGTGGCCTTGGAGGCTGTGAGGGGTCTGGGACGTGGCTAAACCACTCAGGGGGTAGCCGGAGCTTCTGGCGTGGCTGAGGTTCCCCTGCAAGAGCAGGACCGAGTTCTGATCTGGGCTTTGAGGAGGAGAAAATTCTTCCTCGGAGCTGGACATGAGGGGTTTGCTCCCATCCAGAGGCGAGAGTTGGTTCGGTTTGTTGGTGGCCGCGTTGTTGTTTTCCGTGTTCTCCCTGAAGAAAAAAAAAAACAAAACAACAAAACAACCCACGACGGGGATGTTACGGCGAGCAGGAGGCGCCGGGGCTAATGCTCCCAGTAAATCCTTTGCGTTTTATTTCATCGTGGGAGAAGAAGCCTCTCCCCGGAAAAAAAAAAAAAAAAGTGTCTAATTTTTTCATAACAGATTGTCCCCATTTCTGTTTACCCTCCTATAAATAGGTATACACCGCACAGCCTGATATTTTAGATGAGGAGAAAAAGTCGGAGGAAGGGAGGAATATTGGGGGGGAGGGGGGGGGCGGGCGATTTTTTCTCTTTTTAATTAAAAATGAAAGCGCGGCCCGGGGACGAGGAGGGTGCAGGATTTTCTCTAGGAGGCTGGGTGGGGAAGTTGCTGGAGGAGACGGAAAGTAGGGCGATGCCCTTCGGGGATGGCTGCTTCGCCGGGCCGAGCCGCCGTCCCCGACCGAGGCCATCCCGGGCGGCGCCAGTAGCGCGGCCCGGGATGGCCTCGGTCGGGGACGGCGGCTCGGCCCGGCCAAGGCGTCCCCATCCCGGTTTCCCTCCGGTTCCTTCTCTGACTGCATCTCTCTCCTCCTCGGAGATACCCAGCCCGGTATCCGACCAGGCATCCCGACCGTTTTCCCGGACTCTCCGGGTACGCATTGCTCCCGGTTTAACTTGGGGAAGAGAAAAAGCAAAACAAAAGGCGGCGGAGAGGCCTGGAGGGGTCGGTGAGGGGCTCGATGTTTTCACATATTCCCTCCCGCCCCGGGCAGGTGGGGGGGCGGGTGGGCAAAATTCAACGCGGTTTGAAGGGAGAGAAAAAAAAAAAAAAAGGATTTAGAGTGAACGAGTTTTCGCCGCTCCCACTCCATCCGCCGCAGGGTTCTGGCCGCGTTCTCGGGGCTCTCGGTTGCCCCAGTCACGGAAGAGAATAAAAGAGGGGGGACAAACGGAGGGGCTGGGGCGGCAATTACCTTTCCTTTGCCTCCGCCGCTCGGTCCCGCTGCCTCCGGTTCTTGAACCAGTTGCTGACCTGGGTGGTGGTGAGCCCGGTGGCTTCCGCCAGCTCCCGCTTCTCCCGAGGGGAAGGGTAGGGGTTGTGGGCGTACCATTCCCGCAGCACGCCCCGGGATTTCTCCTTGAAGCAGTAACTGGTTTCCTCGCCGTCCCAGATGGTGCGGGGCAAAGGGAATTTTCGGCGGACGCGGTATTTGCCGACGGCGCCCAAGGGTCTGCCCCGCAGTTTCTCGGCTTCCACGTAGTGAGCCTTCAGCCAGAGCTGCTGCAGCTTGGGGTGGTTGTGAGGGGAGAACTGGTGGCTCTCCAGGATCTTGTACAGCTCGCGGAAGTTGCCGCGGTGGAAGGCCACCACCGCCTTGGCCTTCAGGACGCTCTCGTTCTTGTGCAGGTGGTCGCAGGCCGGCAGCGACCACAGGAACCGGCCCAGCCTCTCCAGGTTCCCCCCCTGCTGCAGCACCTCGCAGACGCAGGCGACCTGCTCCTGCGTGAAGCCAAACGACGGCAGCATCGACATGGCCGAGCGCAGCGGCGGCAGAAAGAGGAGGAGGAGGAGGAAGAGGAGGCGGCGGCGGGCACCCCGCGGGAGCGCGGCGGCGGAGGGGCGGGGGGTGGGAACCGCCCGCCGGTCCCGGTCCCTGTCCCGGTCCCGGTTCCAGCCCCAGAGCGGGGAATCGCGGCGGTGGAGCCGGGGGGGCGATCGGGCGGGGATGCTCGTCGCGGAGCCGGGGGGAAACTTTGTCCCCGCTCCGCCGCCGCCGCGCTTAAAGCGCCCGAGCCCCCGCGGCCGCGCTGATTGGGCGCCCGCGGCTCGGCCCCCGCCGCGGCGGGCCCGGCCCGGCCCGGCCCAGCCCAGCCCGGCCCAGCCCAGCCCAGCCCAGCCCGGCCCGGCGGGCAGAGCCTCGGCACGGGCGGGCGGGGCCTGGTGGCGGGGACCGGCCCCGGCCCCGGCCTCGGACGACGCCACCGCCACCGCTGCCGCGGCTGCGCTTTCCGCCGCCTCCTGTGCGCGGGTGCGGCTCCGACGGCCGCGGGGGGGATCAGTACCCCTCCCCAACCCACCCCCCCCTCGCACTCCCCTCCCGGGCGCATCCCTGGGGAAGCCGGTCCCTGTGGACTTTGTCTTTCCTTTTTTTTTTTTTTTTAATTTTTTAACGCCCAAACTTCAGCCTCACCGCCCGCCCCCCCCCCCCACCCCCGGCTAGCCCGCTCGCCGTCCCCTGCCAAACCAGCCTCTATTTAATTACCTTAATGCTGGGGATGAATAAATAATGCTTTTAGTGAATAGCTAAATAAGACGCGCGCCCCGTCTTTCCCTGTCTGCGACCCCCCTGCTCCCAGTTTTGGGGGGGGGGGGGGGGGGGCGGACGTGCCGGCAGGTCCGGGGGAGCTTTCCTCCCCTCCGAGGAAACCTTGCGGGCGGCGGGCAGCAAAACAGAGCTTTCATTACCCTAATCCTCATTTGCACACCTCGCTCTAAAGCGACTATTAAAAAAATTAGAACACAATTAGGCTCCCCGAGCAAAGATAATCTATTGTCAGTAGCGAGGACGGGCTGGGAGATGAGGACAATGCGGTGAGATAAGGGCAGGGGAGAGGTGGGAAGAGGGTGTCTTTATGACTGTATTTATCTTTGATTAGATAAGTCGAGACCAGTATTTTAAGCACGCTCCGGAACGCTTTTGACTGAAGAACGAGTTCGCTCCGCGGGTGCTAATAACCATTGCGGGGCTCTTTAAAACCTGTTTGTCTTCACTAAAGACATCGGATTTATTTGTCCTTAAATGTTCAAAGTGAAGAGCAGCCCCTTCGCGGCCGAGGTGGAGGAGGGATCCGAGCAGGGGCCGGCAGCGCTCCCGCCGCCCTCTCCGTCTGTCCGCGACACAACATGGGGAAAGGCCGGTCGCGATATTTTCTTAAATTCAAATTGTTGGGGTTTTTTTCCTCCCGTATACTTCGCGTCTCGAGGCTGTTTAAAATAAGCCCCTGCCACCCAGTCTGTACAGTGACTTTACTATGTACGCTGGAGTCAGGGCGCTTCTGTATCCCATGACCATGTGTCTGGTAATTTTCCCTTGCCATTTTATTTTAGTACTTATGATGTTGCAGATGAAGTCTTAAAGAGCTGCAATGTCCTCCCAGAAGGAATGTCTGCTTGGAACAGATCCTTATTGACAAGGCAGCTGTGTGGGGACCGGAACGGAGCCTTAAACCCGGCTCTAAAATCAACTAATACCCTAAAGTCTGGAGCAAGTGCGCAGAATTATAACGCATGGGCTCGCAGCCGCCAGCGGCCGCGTCCTGGAGGAGCCGTGCCCTGCCCAGCCTGGGAGATGGGTTTCCCCATCCCTTCTTTTCATTGTTATTTTTTTTTTCCTCTCTATTAAGGCGCTTAGTTCGGGAAAAGCACGGACCTAGGGTTTATACCTTCAAGATGAGGAGGAAAGAAATGCAAAGCCGGTCTGAGGAAGCTCCTTGCAATTTTAACGACAGCAATTCTCTCTGGCCCTCAAAATTCTCCCCCCCTCTTTCTCTCCTTTTTTTTTTCCCCCTCCTTTAAAAGGCCGACCAAAACAAACACCGCTCTTGCTGGGAATAAGCAAATTACCCCGGCGCGGCCGGCGGAGGAGCTGAGAGGGATGGGCGAGGACTGAGCCGAACCTACCCTGCGATTTCCGAGTGGGACTGTCCGTGTCACCAAAATTCACACAATTTTGGGAACAGACTCGCCAAGTTCTACGTGAGAGTTACACACTGCAGACGAGAATCGGTCAGCATCAATGTTAATTATCGCCGGGGCTTGGTTTTCCTAAAAATTTGAAACCTTTCACTTGAAACCACCGAAAGAGGTAAATGAATTCTCAGACCACCCCGTCCCATTTAGACCTTGAAAATCACCTAGAAGAAAAAATTATTTCGACCCTTAAAACCAAAATCAAACCAACAACAGCAACAAAACAAATGCCACAAAACAAACAAGGCAAATAACTAAATAACGACAGAACGGCGCGGAGCTGCCGCCGGCCGCTCCTCGGTCGTTTATTTTTCGGCAGAGGAGGAGCAGCCCGGAGGGTTCACTCCGCTTCCCACTCCGGGCAAAACCCCCGCAGGGTTCCCTCCTCCACCGGGGCCTGGCACCTCCGCCCCCGCGGAGAGGAGGTGACCGGTCGAGGGGACCGCTGAGCGTCCGTGGGGGCCTCTGAGCCTCGCCCCGCTTGCCGAGGCACCGGCCGATTCCGTTTTGTGAGGGAACTTCATTTATTCGCTTATTTATTCGATGCAGCGTTACACAGCGCAGAGCGGGGATGGTGAAGAAGAGGGATGCCACGCAACGCTCTGCGGGTTTTTCCTCGATTTCGCCAGAAAATCAAAACAAAGCAAAAAAAATTAAAAATAACCCGAACACGACTCCCATCTGTTTCCCAACCTTAGAAATAAAGCTCTTCCCCAACCGAAAATAAATTTAATGTTTTGTTTTGTGTTGTTTTCTTGAAGTGTGAGGGTCTGGAGGAGACAAATAGCGCGACAAAATAAAATCAGCAGCTTTTTTTTTTTTCCCGGAGCCCCGTCTCGCCGTGATGACAACCGGGGCTGGAGGCTGGGAGCCGGCGGGGCAGTAACACAACGCTGCCGCTTTTCCGAACCTTTCGAAGGCGAAATCCAAAACCGACCCATTAAGTCAATGAGGTTTGTGTTGTAGAGGGCTCCTTTCCCATCCACTTGCTGTTCTGAAAAATAGATCGCGTTTCGTTATCTCGAGTGAGGATCTGCAACGTGACACCGGATCCGCGCTGCCTTCCCCGCCGAATGCGAGGCGCAGGGAGACAGCCAGCTCCCCCGGCTTATTCCTAAACAATACAGGATTTGTATTTGCTTTCTCTCCCTCTCTTCTCCCTCCTTTATTATTCTATTTTTTAAACGAGGAAGGGCAAACCCCTCTCCGTACGCGTCGCTCCGAGGAGCCTTTGGCCCGACGCGCCTCGCAAACCGGTGCAAACCTTTAATTACTTGTTAGTAAATTGCCCTTCAGGCACCTGTAAAAACAAAACCGGTGTCCGCTGGGCGGGGGGGCCGTGTCCCTGCTCGCCCCCCTCGCAGGGTGCCTCAGCGGCGAGGGTCCACCCCTGCACCCGGCGGGGTCAGGCCGGGCCGGGGCTGCCGGGGGAGGGCCGGGCCGGGCCGGGCCGGGGGGGGGCGAGTGGCAGGGTAAGGCCTCCCCGGCGGGGGCCATCCCCAGGGCACAAAGGGCTCTTTCTTCGCGCACTTACCGGGACATTTTTCAAAGGATTAGAGGTGATCACGCGTTGGTTTTTCCTCTCCGAGGGCCGATACGTCTTTCTGTCCCTGTCCCCCCCACACCCTTATTTTCTCCTGCTTTTTCCGTGGGACTCCCCCACCCGCCCCCCTCTCCGTCCTCCCCCCTTTCCTGCTCGCTAATGTACCTCCTGGATGCTGATTCTTTTAAGCTACGAAGAATTTCCTTTTGGGAGGTGAAACCCACCAGCTCCTCCTGTTCCGAGGAAAGTGCTAGTGATGGTAATACGGGGTGACACTAAATAAACAGTTAAAGCAGGGCTGGAAAGATGGAGTTAATTATCCAGTGAGCTACATTTAAACCGAGACCAGGAGGGGCTGATTTGTTTTGGCGCAAGGAACTGAGAAGGAGACGAGCCATCGAGGTCTCCTTGCTCCTCCTTGGAGACTCCTTAACTTGTCCTTGCTGTCGCCGGCCTAGGGAACAGCTCCCTTTGGCCCTCGTGGGTGACTCCGGTAGCGGGTCCGGGCCCCCGGCTTCTCCCCCCACCCCCAACTCGGATCCGCCAGAGCCCCGGGGCCGCGGCGTTGGGAGGTTTCGCTGCGAGCAAATGGGCGATTTCAGGGGGTCCAGAGGTGCGCGGTTTTTTTCTTTCCTTTTTTTTTTTTTTTTCTTCACCGTGTTTGTTTGCTTTTCCTTCTCCAGAAGTTAGATATATTGTCGTCTGTGCGGCTCGTCGGTGCCTGTACTCCTCAGGTAAGTTTGCATACGAGCAGCAGCCCCGCGACGCGCTTTTATTTTTTAAATTCTCCCTCCTCCTTCCTTCTTTTTCCTCTCTCTCTCTCTTTTTTTTTTTTTTTTTTTTTTAAGAAGTCTGATATTAATAATCCCCGTATGCCCCTCTTTCCGGGTCATTACGGTACTGCTGGTCTCTAATCAATCCTAATGCGATGGCAATTGGAGTCTCTGATGAATGCATCTCAGGTTTCTTGTAATGGCTCTACCACATTTTCCTGGACCTCCTTCTTTAACCTGAGATGCCAGGGGGACGTCTCCGTTCTCAGCTGCTGATTACTTCAAGATGTTTGGGCTGGTGTGGGGAGAGAGGGAGCGAGCGAGGCAGTCTGCCCCTGAATAATCTGGAACTGAATTGGATGAGCCGTTTCCTAAATCAAAGGACAACGGCGGGGTTTAACTCCTTTTTTGCACGGAAGCCTGCGGGCTCGCCTTCCAACCGGCACCGGCTACGCTGCATCTCCCCTGCGTGTTCGTGTCCCTGACACGACCCTCGCGTACTCAACCCCCCCAGGAACGTGCGGCTCCCCCAATTGTTGCGGGCCCCCTACGCAAAGGAGGAACTCTCCCGCCCCAACATCTCACACCTCCCCAAACCCCCCCGGTGCTGCCGGGCTGGTCCGCTGCCCCCGTACCGCTGGCTCTGCCCCAGGCCGGGGAGTCGGAGCCCTCCGCGGATGCGCAGGGACCGAGCAGCAGCAGCAGCAGCGCATTATGAACAAGGCGATTCGCATTTTCGCGGCATTGTTGGCCTCCCATTTCTCAGCATAATAGCATTTGCCGTAAGCCGAGAGAATGATAATTACAATTTCTGGCCATTTTTTGAAAATAACAATAATTATAATAATAATAGATAATAGATAATGCAGCTCGAATTAGCCTGCGGATAAATCGGATTCTGGGCTGCCACGGGGTCGATCGATGCTTCCCCGCACCGCCCGGAGGTTCCCCCGAGGTGCGGCTCCTCCGTGGAGGAAAAACACACTGCAGCTGCCCCTCTGCAACTACTCGGAATCTGCGCCGGCGCAACCCAGCACGCGTGGGCAGCTTCGTCTGCGCTTCGGTGAAACGAGGGTGCGCTGGGGAGGGAGCGGAATAAATATTTGAATATTTTAATTTCTCCGCACCGGGGTGCGATATAAAAATTAACTCCCAGCAAGAAAGCAGCGAGGGTTAAAGACAACCCCTTCACCCGCGGGGTTTGGCCCTGCGTGGGCAGGCAGGACAGCACGGCCGCGGGTGGGATAGATGTGCTGCGTGGGTGGGTCCTGGCTTATACCTCAGCAGTCCCACATTTTGCCGTAAATGAGTCATTCCCCAAACCGAAAGAAACCAAGGACGTCTTCTCCCCGCAGTGCGCCCGGGCGGGGCCGGTCCGCGGTCCCTCCACGCCCGCCGTGGCGGCTCCAGCCCGGCGCTCCCCTGTGCCCCCCTCCCGTCTCGGCACAGCAGGAGCCGACCGCGGAGCCCCTCGCACCCCCACGCGGGAGGGGCCACCCGTGGAAATCTGCGCGGTGATGGGAGCTGGGGGGGGGGGGGGGCACGGCGGGGACCCCCGGGGAACCGGGAGTGCTGGGGCAGAACAGCCCCCGCCTGCATCCCCACAGCAACAGCCGCCGGGGGGCACTCAGCCGTCCCCTTGCACACCCGCTCGTGGGCACCCACCATCAGCCTGTGCACACACACCTGTGTGCCCCCCCGCGGGATGACGCTCCCCACATCCACCCATGGACAGCCCCACCCACGTGTGGGCATAGTCACCCAGGAACGGATGCTCCCGCTGCCGTGTGACAGCTGACACTCGTGTGCACAGTCGCTCCTGCGGGCATCCCTGTCTGCCCACTCATGCACATGCATCCCCTCGCGTGTGGACACGCACCCACCGAGCCACGTGAACCCTCCCACAGCCCTGTGTGCACATATCTACCCACCCACGCATATCAATGACATCCACCCGTTTGCTCACAAGGGCATCCCCCATGCATGTCCAGGGCGGGAGGCTGGATGCTCAGAAACAGTGTGTGAGTGGGTCTTCTTCATCCCTTCCTTAGGTGATGGCTGGGGTAGAGGGGCAGTGGACACTTGGAAACCTGCAAAAACCCCTCAAACCCTGTTTTGGGAAAGAAATAAATAAAAATGGCGAGTGTGGTGATTGATTTGGAGGGGTTGGTAGGGCAGCAGCAGAGTTTGGGGACAGGATTTACATATAGGGCTCTGTTTGCCTATGCGCTTTGCATTTGGGCACTGAACAAATATTTTCATTCCCAGGGAGCTGTGCCGGTTGTGGTTGGGCCAGGGAGAGAGGCACTGTCAATCCCTCAGACGGGAGAGCATGTGATTTTGGGAGGGCAGGCAGGCCCTGCGGCAGGGCAGTGGGTGCCCGCCTGCAGGACTAAGGGGTGGGGGGGCCCGTTCCGCCGCCTCGGTGGGTTTCTGAGGGAGCTGCGAGAAAGGGACCTTTCACCTCTCATTAGTGATGCCATCAGTGGCTTGGCAGAGCGGAGCTGAGGTCATGTTACATATGGCACACAGTCTGCTCAGTGCCGGCAACGCCAGCTTTGAAATTTTAGAGAGGGGAAAGGTCACCTTGCGTAAGCCGAGGTCTGGGGGTCCTCCTCTCTGTCTGCGCCTTGGGTGGGTCTCCATATGCCTCCGTCGTCGCCAGCCTCACTCTGTCTGGCCCTGAGAGATGCTCAGCCCTGTCTTCTCTTCTGGCTCCTGAATTTGCAGGGAATCACTTAAATGAAGGGAATACTTTCCTTTTCTCTCACAGAAAGTCTCTTCCAGAACTGTTTCTCTTTTCCCCTTTCTCTTCCCAGCATAAACCTATCTCTAATGACTGATTATTTTTTCAAACAACATATAATGCAGCTTTCCAGGAGAAAATGAGTTGTCTCTATCAGCAGTTCTGCTCAGACGGATAAGTTTACCCTTCCCAGACCTGGGTATATAATTTCAGAGACCTTCAAAAGTGTTGTGCTTCCATGGTGATTAAAACTTCTCGCTCCTGAATCTTGCTGTGCTATTTCAAGTTTCATGCCACTGGACCTTAGAAAAGCACATCTGTACAACTGTATTTCTTTCATCTGGAGAGCTGAAAAAAAAGAAAACCCAATCTATTTTGTGTTTGGAAACACGACACATGACATTAAATTAATTCCTGGTGTAATTCACCATGTTGAATTTCAGCAGGATCCCATTGGGGCTTCATCCAGAATGATTCTAGAGACGGTAGGGACGGGAAAGAAATTGCTGTTTTCCCACATACAAAGACTGATAAAGTAAGTTCATGTCCCTTCTCAGCCCCACTGCAGAGCCTTATTTTGCAAACTTTGTTTTTTAAATACATGGGGTGTGATTCTTAAACTCTTAAAGTAACTTGGATGTGAGTTTCTGGCACGCAGCTGTTGCAGAGAGATCTTCAAAAGGACATTTGCTTCTACGCAGGTCATCACTAAAAAGGCTCTAAAAGAAATAGATGCTTGTCTTGAGAATCTCCGAGAAGCTGGAGCTGAACCAACATGCGGCATGGATTTGGGATACACCTCTTTGCCTGTTCCAGCGAGGCATTCAAACAGCCACATTAAAGTGAGCTTGTTCTGATTTCCTACTAATAGGGCTACTTGCATAGATTTTAAATTTTAAATAGGAATAGTCTTACGTTGTCTGTCAAAGGGAGGGTTTGGAAGCAGAGTTATGAGAAAGCATATTTTCAGAAATGGAATTGCTGAGATCCATCTGTAGTTTTTGTCACAGACAGTGTTTTCCTAGCATGGAGATAAACTGCTCGAAGTTACTGAGTGCAAATCTGTCAATTTAAACGGAGTTATTGCAAGTGGGAATGGGTTATAGCCATAATTTTCCGCTGCTGTCTAATCACTGTAGTCTGAAGAAAGCAACATATGTATAATGGTAGCTGAGATGTAGGAGGGGTGGAAGCTTTCTACCAATGAGAACCACATTAAATAATTAATTCCCAATTGCCTTTCTACATTAGTGCTTTCAGCTAAAAAAAGCTGGTCGGCTTTGTAAGGCCTCAGGCAGTGAAACATTTGGTGCATTGTGAGTCCAAAAGTGGAGGTAATAGATATCCAGGATGGCTGGAAGAGTGCTGTTCTCCATCCTGCCATTTGCATATTCCAGCTGCGCAGCCTTGTTCCTCATCCCCTCCTTTGTCTTACTTAAGTTTGACAGGACAGCATCTCCTCTGAAGTGGCAGCCGAGGAAGCCGAAAGTGTATTTATTTTACCAAAACCAGAGGACCTTAAGGTTTGAGTCTAAAAATGGAGTATGCAGAAGTTGGTCTCTTTTTTAACAGCAGATCAAATCTGATGGGTTAATAAGGAAAGGAATGAATTTCCCTCTCCTTCCTCATTTTCCCCCCTTAACCCATCTGCAGGTCCCCAAAGCTCAGCCTGTCATCTCAGGTCAGGTTGGGATCTATCAGGCTCATACATCATTCTCAATGAAGATCTTGCCATGAGAAATGAGTTAACAAACCTTTTGATGTGCAAGTCATCAGAGACTGTTCCGCTCACTTTCTGAGATAAATATGTGTGTGCGTGTGTGTATAAAGCCGAAGAAGAGAAGGAAGTGTTGGAATAAATTGCCTGGAGAGGTGGGAGATTCTCTGTTAAAAACAGGTCTAGACAAACATCTGTCAGAAAATACCGACGTCTATTTGATCTTGGCTTGGAGCTGGGGAAAAGACTGAACGGTGTTGTCAAGTCCTTTCCAGCCCTGAGACACCATAGGTATACGCATACATACGCGTGTGTTTGTGCGAGTGTGTATATATATCTATAGATATGGGGGGGTATATGTATGTATTTCCGCACTTTCAGTGACAGACTCTTGGCCCCTGTGATGTTTTGTTGCAGTGAACCTTGTAGGCCAATTACATGTAGATTTGCTCTTTCCGCATTTCGTTCATTTTGGGTTTCAGTTCCGCTTAATGGTGTTTGTGCCTCGAGTGAATCGGATCACAGCGTCTAATCTACCAGTTGTGTTTTTCTTCCCTCTCCTTCAGGTCTTTTCACGCCAAGTGAAGGCCCTTCAATTCTGGGAGGTTTTCAGCGATTCCACGTACTCCCAAAGCACATCTGTGAGCCCACCTGGGGTTGCCCTTCTTGAGGTAAGGTCATGATAGAAGAAACTTTATTACTAGATTCAATAGATAGGTGCCTGGAGAAGCTGTTTGGCTGAACATGAGGATGGCATGAAAGATTTGGTGTTCTTTAAAATAATTATTTTGATACACAATCACTTTCCAAAGCATCCCTGTGCTTTAAACATAATATAGTCACAGCAGCCGCTGGCACCCCTATAATTTCTTTACAAGAGTGCAAACCTCAGCAGGACTTACCAAGGGCCACGACTTGTGGTCCTTTACACAAGACCCCATTTTAAATTCTTCAATTAAAATTAATTTGAAAGGCCTTAAAGACGGCATCCTGTGCAGCTCAGCACTGTAGATAGAGGAGAGGTTGTTCCATGCTAGAAAGCTTACGCTCCAGGTAGGTGAGAAAGGGATTTGCAGGGCTGATGTGGAGGAAACTGCATAGTAATTTCTTCATCACTAGCCCCTTAGCACACCTACACCAGGTGATGCCTGGTAATGGCCATGTCCCTGTGACACCTCCACCTCCCAGAAGCTGTGCCTCTGGACCGTGAAGCACCAGTGCACCTCCTTGGTGAGTGCCTGGTTGAAGCGGGAGATGCTGCCGATAGTTGCAGGAATCAACACCTGACTTTGTACTGGAAATTGAACCCTGAATTTCTGAAGCCAGATGCTGGGATGAGCCAGGCTGGGAAACTCTTTGTGATCTAGGCTTTTAACCTAGTGACTAGCCTTCATGAGGTTCAAGAGGTGACTTCTCTTGCCCATCCACCTTACCCTTCTAAAAGATCATTGTTCACTACAGCAAAGGAATGAGAATGAAGTCTAGTAACGGCATTCATAACCTGATGTATTAGCTGAAATCTCCAGAATACATTAGTACAGTAGGCTGTGCTCTGGGATAACCATGGAGGGGACACACCACTAACTCCTCCAAGACCCCAGCCGGGCAGCAGCCTCCAGCCCGGGGACAAGCAGGAGCAGTAAATCCTGACACTGCCCTGGTGTGAGCAGCTGGACCTTGTGAGTCTGTCCTCAGGCAGGATTCGGAGAGTAGCTGTGAGGTTAAGTTCACCTTTTGTCTGTACCCTTCTGGCAGACTGTGCCAGGACTGTGAGCAACAGGGAGGAGAAGGTGTCTTTTGAGATCCTTGGGTAGCAGAATGTACAAAACCAGTGGGTACGCTACACCTCAGCTCATGGTGGGATGTGGTAGAGGTTTTGGTATCAGGCCAAGGAATTCTTTGCAAGCCAACCTCTGACAGAGCTTAGTTAGGCAGCCCACTAAAGGTAGAGGGAGAGGGGAATGTGATCGTCCCCTACAAACATGTTTGAGAGGAAAGAGCTATTGAAGGGGAAGGGCAAAGCAGGTGCGGGACAGATGAGTGTGGGCTGGCTGTGAGCACGCACGAGCTGGACGTTGGAGCAAGGTCTCCAGCCATTGGTATGTGATGATCTGCAGCAGGGGTGGTAGAAATCACACTGATTTCACAAAGGAGCTCAGTGCACGTACAAAAGGGCTGAGGTGGGGTGTTCCACTGCTCTAACTCCTCGCATTGAAGCACCGCTTTTCACGAGGTCTGCTTGCACAGGATCAGGCAGGCACGACACCGAAGGCAGAGCTTCCCAGCCAGCGAGTCCTTGTTTGCCCTTCCAGAAGTGGCGCATCTGAACGCACAGGAGGCATCAGCCATGCCAGACAGTCTTTCGGGGGGAAGGCAGAGGAGGAAGAGGGGAGGTCTTGTCCCCATTTTGTTTTCTACATTCCTTTTGCTGGTGAACTGTTACCATTGTGGCTGAGGTGGTTTGTCTGATGCCTCTTGGGTTTGTACTGCAGCCAGTGCTTCTGATTCTGTCTGGCCACATATTGTATTTGGCTGGTTGGCTCTCTAAAAATTCCTCTTTTCTTTTCTTTTCTTTTTTTTTCTTTTTTTTTTTTCCCTCTGTGGCATTTTAATATTTCACAACAGGCTCCTTTACAAAGAGATTAAAGGTCTAAAACCAAACAGCTGGTTCATAGGCAGGCTTTAACGCAGGTAACAAGTAAGAACTCCTTGTAAAAGAAAGTTTGGGGAGAATTTCTTGAGTGTGGGTAACAATTACAAAACATTTCTTTCACAACATTGAGGAATTACAAACAATTCCTTAGCTAACGTTCATGCAAACCAGCAGGAATTATTGAGGTAATTAAAGACTTAAAACCATTTTAGGATAAATTAGGCTGCAGCTGCATTGACCTCAGAATGTTTCTACAGCGATGAGAGAAAACCCGTAAGCTTTTGGATCAGGAGTGGACGCAGTTCAGCTATGGGGAAGGAAAGAGAGAAGTCCCAAACCCTTTATGCTATTAATTCGTTTAACCCTCCAGTAGAAGAACCATTGGAAATGTAGTTGGGGCTGTGCTGGAACTGGCTCAGCAGTGAAGGCCTGGCCTTTTTATTGGGCTTAGTGAAAGCACTTCAGAGCCTTGCTTGGCCCTGGGAAGAGAGGAGAGCTGGGTGGTCGTCTTTGCGCAGCCAACAGACTCGTGAAAGGAGCAGGGATCCCTTGGCAGGGAGGTCAGAAGTGAGTTTTTCCTACTGTGAACTTTTGTAAGCAAAGTTTTAACTCAACCCCCTTCGTTTTAGTGATTTAGAGTAGATTTTTTCCCCTCTCTCACCTGGGGGGATTTTGGGAGTGGGGACAACTCTCATGTTCTCCCATTCTCCATTAAAGCTTTCCAGCTGGAAAGTCTGGGGAGCTGCAGGCCTGGTGGGGAGTCTTTTCCTCCTGCATCCATCCTCTCCCGCCTGGCACAGGGGGTGGGATGCGTTAGCAGGTGCTGGAAGTGGTCGGGAGGGAATATAGCTCAGAGCCCTTCCTGAGGGCTGTTTTTTCATAAATGCCAGCCTGGCCAAGGGCATGGAGGACTCCTCACCCCAAGGGAACTCTGTGTGGTCCTACCTGCATGAAGATGTCTTGGCTGGAGGGGCTGAGGCTGCACCATGGCTGCGTCAAAAAGTGCTCGATTACAAAGACTGATGCAGTGGTGAAATGAAGGGCAGGGGAACAGCAGCATGGAGGGGGGTTAGTTAATTAATGCACAGCTCGGTTAGGAAGTTGGAGGAAGAAGGCACGCGAGCTCCGCTCTCCTCCTCTCCTGTTCCTGGTGCTGACCCCTCTCACCATGACCGAGATGTAGGAAGCTGCTGGAGTCGACTATAGGAAAAGTAAATATTGTCATTTCAAGTAGAGAATGGTTTATTCTGTAGCAGAACAGAGGGTGCCTTCTCTTTGAGAGGCCACACTGAGCTCGAAGGAGGCCTGGAGCCCACACAGCTGCCAGCGAGGCTGCTCCTTCCGACAGCCACAAGCCCCAGTGCCAGTTGTGCCACCTTAAACCCGCAGGTGATGAGGGGTGTGTGTGTGGGGCTGGTGTGAACATGTCCAGTGGCTCCAGAGACTGTCCATCCCCTCCCTTCTGCAAGCAAGTCCTTTGCTAGTGTTGGGGTTCAGTTTTAAGCAAGGAGTCCCATCAGTGCGGTGCAATGGGAGCTGAGCTGGGCACCGTGCAGGCGCAGAAGCCAGCGATGCTGGGGGAGAGGAGCATGGGCTCTGCCCTTCCCCACCAAAGCTGCGTGACCCTTTGCATAATCCCTTTAGCTTCGATGGCACCGTGGTGATTTACAGCATTAATGCTTTGATCCAGAACATATTGGACCATGGGACATGAATCAAAAGATGAGAGATGACTGTAAAGCACAAGTTTCCATTCATGGCCAGCTATTCTGTGAAGACGTGACCACAACCAGGTGCGAAGATCTTGTAGGAGATGAGGGAAAACCAAGCCAGTCTAAACAGATTTGTTAGAACGTGAATGGGAGCGCAGCAGCGTAAGTGCTATTAATAGGATTTACACAGATTAGTAAACTAATCTGTGCATTTCAGATTGGATTTCATATTATGGAAAAGAAAATTAAGCCACATACCATGCAGACTTCCCAGGCAGTGATTTGTGAGTGTGATCTATTCACTGGTAGAAGTGGCTGCTCAGGAAAGTTGTGGCAGCTCCATCGGGTGGGTCAATGACAACTGCTGGGGACCCAGGAGGGGAGAGCATGTCATAGGGTGCAGAGCAGTGCTGGAGGATTTGGGAGGCGACAAAAGGAGCAGCACCGCAGTCTTTTTAAGCAATGGCTTTTAAAAGGCTCTACCAGGCAGTAAAGCAGCATCCAGGCTTGGCTCCATCACCACTGGTGCAAAGCGGTCCTCCTGACTCAGCTAAAATGAATAGGGCAGAGAGATGTGAAAAAGAAAGGCTCATAAATAACTTTCCCTTCTCTGTATGTGGCCTGGAGAAGAGAGGATTTGGGAAAATGTTATTCAAGTGGGAAGGAGAAGGCCTTTTCAAAGGGGAAGGGCAGAGTGCTGTTGGGGTGCCAGGGTGCAGGAGGTGGGCAGGAATCGGGAGGTGGGAGACGTTAGCACAGCTTATGGGGGGAACAAGCACCCAGCCCAATTTTGAGAATTTATCTGCGTAAGGGGTAAGTTTAACAGTGTCCTAACAACTTATTATCTGTGCTCTCTGTATATTTATATATAATATAAATGTATATTATCTGTTCCATCAGTAGGATCTAGCCTCATTATTTCCACTGTGCCATGCCAGCTGGGTGAATCTCGCCAGGCTGTGCCTCTCCCCAGGAAGGAGGGAAGTTCCATTACCGCCATTGTACAGATGGGGAGATAGAAATCCTGATGCTTAGGAGCTGGGCCTTTGGTTCCCAGTGGTTAACATCAGCTGATCTTAGAAGATAGTTACAGTTCAGGTTGCCTGAGTCAGGCTTAAAGAATAAAGGATAGCCCATCTTGCTCTTTGTGCTCCCTCTTATTTTGAAAAAATACAAGCATTTGGAACAATTTCAGCATTTCTAACCCAGGCCAGAAGAAAAACATCATTACCCTTTCAAATTACTGTTTTAGGCCAAAGCTTTAAAAATCAGAGTGAGATGAACCGCCCAGTGATATTTCTTTTTTGCAGCATCTTGTTATGCTGCAGCAAATAAAAATCCTGAAGTAGATCTGGTTTGCCTGGAAAAACAAATGCGTCAGAGTTTTCCTGGACCAGGGTTGAAGGTGGTAGCTAATACAAAACATGTGATGAATATTTCTCTCTCTGTCTGCCTCCTTCCCCGCAGCTCTCGAGGTTCAGGTTCATCTTGTCGTCACTGTCAGTGATAACTCGGCTGACAACCATTTGTTACAACTGGGAGCCATTTGCTCGTGATAATTACAGCTACACTGAAATGCAGGTTTGTTTGCAGGTGTGTATTTAGATGTGATGTTGCATCAGGGCCTTAAATAACCTGGCACGGGGCTGCTTGTGCTGTCAGTCTTGGTGGGAGCTGCCAGGTACAGAAGGCTCTGGAAACTCTGCTGCAGTTACACAGGCATGTAGGGTGAATGTGCTCAAATGCTTTAAAAACAAAAGTGGTCTTATAAGTACTGATTTTAAGAAATGCATTTGTGTGTTGTTTTGGAGAGGTTGTTTTAAGGTGAGAGAAATGTTTTCTTCACCTGAGTTATATAGAGACTTTTTTTTTCCAAAATTTACTATTGCCTTTACTAATTAGACTGCAGTAGTCTAGTAAATTAACCCAGAAGTCTAATTTTAAGTTTGTGGAAAATGGGAGCCAAAGTCAGCTTTGACAAACATTCTCCTGAATTTGTGGACTGTTTATTAATTTTATGTCTAAAATGTTATCTTTTTGACACCCAGGTTTATTCTCTTGAGGTGTCTTATTGCACGCAGTGTTATCAGACCTGAAGGTTTGGAGAGCATGAGGCAACACTAGCTTTGAGATAAAATGTTTATATACTGTTTGATAGATAAATGTGGTATACCCATATTTCTACGTATTCTGGTTTGGAGACATTCATCACCTCCAAATTTATTTATATTTTTTTTTAAAACTAGGAACTTAAGAATGAAGTCGAGCAGGAAGCTGTGGCCATACCCCACTGCCTCCTTACTCTCTCTAACCAAGCTACTAGATATTGCAAAGCTCATAAATCGTGAAAGTTGGCAAATCGGAACGTTGCCGAAGTTTAAGTCTGAGACCTGGGGCCAGGAGATTTCAGTCCTATATTACCTGGAATATATCATTGCTGACAGACTCCCTGGGATTCGGTTTCTATGAGCTATAAAGTGGGATTCTCAAATTATGTCATGCCAGCCTAGTTGCCTTTGATGACATGATACGCTGTTTGGAAAGGGAAGAGCCGTTAGATGTGACACAACTTGGCATTTGTCAGCCTTTTGATGCTGTTCCATGCCCTGATGAACTGAGGAAATGCGATCTGGGCAAAGCCCCTGTAGGATGGGTGGGAAATTGTTCTGAAACAGTGATTATCTTGCGGTTCCAAGTCAAAATACCATGATCTCTTGAGCAAGGGTTTGTATGCAGCACAGTGCTAATCAGTATTTTCAGGAACACCCTGGATGCGGGAGGAGGCTGTGCTTATTAAATACAGAAATTGCACCAATGTGAGAAAAACTGGAAGATGAGACGATGATTCTGTATGAGCTTCACAGGGTGAAGACCTGGGTCCTGACCCACGGGCTGTGATGCCTGTAGGGGAAGTAGAGCTTTCAAGGCAAGAGGTATTTCTTCCACCGGATTTAGCTCTGGTAAAACCTAAGCAGGAGTATTGTCTAGTTTTGGGCTTAGGTACGGCTTTTCTATTGCCTTCGTCTTGTGAGCCTATGTTAATAGCAGCTGTTTATTTCACAGGGATTTTTAATTTTAATGGCTCGTAAAAAGATCCTAAGAATCGAGAATAGTTAAAAAATGAACAGAAGTAGACTCTACACTGTACTTTAATCCAAGGGCTAGTCTTCCACTTCAGCGGCAAATGATCATTTCTTGTTCGTCGTGAACATTGTTCACCTGAGCGAGTCTTGCTTTTGTAACTCAAACTGTAAAGATTCAGATCTTTGCGAGGAAATCTGGACGGCACAGGAGCACTTCTGAGCCATATGTATGTTAGCAGTACTTGCTGCTCTTGCTGGGTACCAAACATAAACCAAGAGCAACTGGTCAAGTAGCCTCATTTGCTGGGACTGACATTTGCAGAGGAACAGGAAGAAGCTCTCCTGGCTTCATACCGAGGATAGCCCTGCCTTTGGCTTGCACAAAAATACACCACAGTAGCTGTAAGAAAATTCTTGCAGAAACTAAGGCCACAAGTGTGTTACTGAGCCTGCCAGCTGCGATGCTCTGTGTGGCAGGAGGTGCCAGATGTCTGCCTGGCACCCCTCTACTAGGCCAGCAGATTGTTGGCGTTGCTGTGGCCGAGCCCGGGGAGGGCTGGCTGGCATGGTCCGATCTCCACCCTGGAACTGGGCACCCTGGAGCGCTGCCGGAGAGTACAAGCCAACCGTGCTCGGTATGTGCAGCATGCTCTGCGCTCCCGGGAGTGCTTCCAGGCAGGCTGGGCTCTTCTAGATAAAGCAGTACCTGGAAATAGGCTGCTATCAGCGGTCTACTTCCAGGTACTGTTGTTTTTGGGGGTCCTGGGTCCTATCTCCCTCATATTGCAGATGTCTGCTGGGCTGAGGGTCTATAGGGAAGGTGACAAATGAGAACAGCCACTAAACATGCCCCCCCTGGAATTTATCTGGGCGGCCCTGAGGGGTCCCAAGCAAAAGGAGCCCTAGGGAAGATGCTGTGGGGGCTCAGCTGAAGCACCTCAGTTCTTGCTGACCTGGAGGCTGGACCTGTTCTGGTCCCTCACCCAGCCCTTGTCTTTGCATGCCTTATTTCTCTGGCCTGGTGTTGGGTGCCTTCTTGCCCAATCCATAGGAGACCAAGCCCTGAAGGCAACACGAGAAGCAGAACCACCACAAAAAAATTTTTGAAGCTCTACGAGAACTTTGCTACATTTATAGGCAGGAAGAGAAGGGCTACAGCGGCCTCTAGGAAGACAATGTCATTCCCTACCTAGGGCTATTACGTGTGTAAATCCCTCCGCATGCAGATGATATCACGCCCCTAGAGTTTGCAGCTCTCTTACTCATGTTGCTTGAGCAGCTTCTCCTCCAAGCACAGCACTATCAGGGCAGTTAACCCCTGCTGCTGTTCTGCCACAAGCTCTGGAGCAAAGAGAAAATATGCTCTTGCGCCTCTTTAGCAGCAGGTCAGGAATCTGCACCCACCTGAGGGCCTAGAGCCTCAGTCTGGTTCATTCAATGAGTTTTGGGACTGGGCTGTTATACATTGCTTACGAGAGGGGGCAGAGGCTCTCTCTTCTGCAACTTCACAGTGAACCTCAAAGAATTTTTTTTTTTTTAAGAGAGTCTTAATCTGGTCAGTGCTCACTTCCACCTGCGCACACACCACGCAACAGATACTGGTGTATAACACAGCCAGCCTATAGATGTGTATGTCTGACGCAAACGTGCTTGCCTTGGTATAGAAAGTGCTGCCTTCCTGAACTGTTTTCCGATCCCCCCCGGCTGCCGTTGCTTGCTTAGGGAGCAGTAAATACCAAAAACCCCAGCATCTTCTTAGGACATGGGTAGGCTTTTAGTTGCTATTTGTTTTTGATTTATTAAGAAACTACAGGCTTAGGACATGTAAGAGCATGCGCAGCTCAGGCTCTGGATTAACCCATCTTCACCTCTTGTGAACACTTCTCTCCCTCAGCCCCTTGGACTTAGTGGGAGAGGAGTCAAACCTTTCTCAAATTGCCTCGATCTGGAAGTGGGTGGCTTTGGAGTCCTTCAGAGCCCACGTGTGTGTAAGGCGCTCGGGGTGATTCATGCAGGAGTGGTTTTTCTGGAGCCTGAGCGTTTGCAGGCTCAGAGATCCTGTTCCAGGGGCAGGCTACTTATGGAGAGGGCTTTGCCTGGAGGCTATCGGTAGGCATCAGAAGGTGGCTGTAACCACAGCAAATAAACGAATGAAGCAGACTCACCTCTGGTGTAAGCAGCAAGTCCTGCTGCTGTCAGGGTGCACTGCATTTGAGCTGGATTGGGCTCCCGGGGAGGCGGGGTGAGCCGGTGGGCAAAGCAACAGGGGGAGTCAGAGACCTGGCTTTGCAACCTTCCTCTGCCACCCGCTGCCAGCATCGCCCTGGGCGCGTCACCTCCTCTGGCTGTCCACTGTGAGCTTCTCGGGGGAGGCGGCTGCATTTTACAGCACAAGAGGTACAAGGGATACTGCTAACACGAAAATAATTGGCTGTCAGTTTGCAGAGTAGAAAAGATAGTAGCATGGTGTAACGTCCTGGAGCCTTTTTGGGTAATTTGAGACCTATTGCAAAGCACTTTGGCTATGACAACAAATCCTATTGATTAGCCCAAAGTATTCCAGATTGGGTCATTCTGCCCAAGAAGTAGCAGGATCAAGAACTGAAGTACTCACACATGAGAGTATTGTACATGAGTTATTAAGTAACTATGAGCTCTACTCCAGCACTGCTCAGTTCCTCTGGACTACGTGCAACTTCTGAACACTCTATCTTCTTGCCTCAGCTTTCGCAGGCATGTGCCAGCTTCTGCAGCATATAAACTAGGTGCTATTTTTATTGAATCTGGCTTTAATGTAGTAGATTTTTTTCACACGTGTGTTAGGTTTTTATTGTTGGTCTCATTCCTGAACTTTCTGGCACATCTAAGTGTAAAGTCAGTTATGTGCACAGTGTTTGGCAGATGAATTCCTATTTCTGGGAATCATTTTCCTTCTAAAATGTATTTTTACATTAAAAATGTGATCTGTATCCATAACTGAGATATACTGTCCTAAGACTCCAACCCAAAGATTTCTGCAGCCAGAGATTACCGCAACAGGGGATGCAGCCCTGGAAGGAGACCTCCGCTTTCCAAGCTGTGAGCATTGTATTAAGATCTCGTTTTACTGACCCAACCTTTGCCTCTTGGAGCAGAGAAAATTCCCTTCTGACCTTGCACTGGAGAAAATCCATCCAGAAATAGAGGATAAAAAGTACTGTCTTCCAACGCTGCCTCCCTTCCCAGCTTGTCTCCCTGCTAGATACAGAGCAACCATCCGTCTCGGCGAGCCTCCCTACTATGAGCTTTATCCCAGCTACTGCCTTGGCAGCTCCAGGTCCTCCCTCCAGCATCCCCAGGCTCCTTGCAAAAGGTGGGTGCTTGGGGACCCAGTTGTCCACCCTTCTGAAGGTGGCTGTCCCCCTTTTCTCCATCTGTGCACAAGCTGCCAGGGAAGAAGTAACCGTGGCTGTGTGTGGTTTTCTCGCCCAGGGTGACCTGGAACACATCTGCAAAGCCCTCCAAAGTAGCAGGAATGCGCTCCGTTAGGACATGATTCATCCTGCATACCGCATGGGTGGCTGCTCGGGGAGAATTCTGACATTTGCATACGCCGAGACTTTCCGCTTCTCCGTTGCCCTCGAAGCCCTGAGCTTTTTTGGGCAGAGCATGTGGGGGCTGCGCAGCCAGAAACCCCCTCCTGGAGGGGATCTCCCGTGGCTGGAGCTGACCCAGCGGTGGTGGTTCTGCCCCCAGCTATATCCTGGGGCAGAAATGAGAGAAGATGCTCACGGCCAGGCTGAAGGATGGTTTTTAGCCTCTGCTCCAAGCAAAGCCGGGACGGAGATGCTGTTCAGGGATCAATTAAGAATTTGGTATCTGCAGGGCAGGAAAAATATGATCCCAGTCCTACTCCTCAGGCAAAACCAAAGCGAGGTAAAGGGAAGTGCTGCAAGCAGGAGGGCTGAGTCATGCGCGCCGCTTCTGGGAATAAAAAAGAGTTGGGCAACAAAGCAATTGTCTCTCTGTACCTTAGGGCTGCTCCCAGGTAACTGGATTTACCTCGGCAGCTGCAGAGAGATGCTCCCAGGGCTGGGAGGTGGCTCCCTGCGCTTTGCCACCTGGACCGCTTCAGCAGCGCTGCGTGGAGTGAGTGGGAGGCGGCTGCGATAGGTGGGACAGGTGGAGGGACGGTGAGTAACGGTAAGGACAGGTAACATCTTTGTGATTAAGAATATAATAGATCTCATCTTGCTTCCTATGGCCTAAATGCAATTTAAGGGGTGAAAGGGTGTTTTGCTGCTGGGACGTGCAGGCTGTTAAATCTCTCTAATGTATATGTAACACCAGTGAGGGAAACTATTGGCATCAAAACTATGACTAGGCAAACCTGGTACTTGGAGCACAGATCTAAAGGAATATGGTAAAGTGTTTAAATCCTTTAATATCAAGACAACATAAATTTCAGGCTGTTTCTCAAAAGGCTGCCAAAACCAGGTCTGTTACCAAGTGCAACGTTTTAAAGAAAAAATCCAGCAAACCTAAATTTAGCAAATAGGAATTTACCTACCCAAAAAGAAACGCCTGACAGAGAAAGCATCCCAATGCCATGGGAGCCGTGAGTAAATACTGACTAGTCCTAACTAGTAGGTGGAACTCTACTTCAGTAGTACCTATCTAATTACGGTATAAATTTGGTTTGAGACACAGATTTAGTAGCTAGGTTTGATATGAGATAGATTTATGGGTTTTAATTTTTTAGAAGCAAAATCCACTCAATTCAACAGAAAGTCTTATTCTAGCTTAAACAGGCTTTGGATCAAATCCCTGGGGAACACAGGCGTTCCCAGTTGCCATCACCTTCACAATGAGTCATTAACAGCCAAGTTTCTACTTCAGATTGCTTTCCTAACACAGAATTCAAAGCCCCTGCATTGCATCCAGATAGAAATATTTACACAAGATGTGTATAAATATAAAGTTTATTCAGTATAGTGTTTAGAAAAATAAGTTCACATCATCTCAGAATACAAATAAAACACTTAATTGTCCAGGCACAAACCCCTATTACAGTACAACAAACATACATACTTTAGATCTCTTTGGTTGGGTAATTAAGCACAGATATGTTTGATGATACCCTCTGGGGCGGCATCACCTAACAGTGCAGTAAAGTCTTCTGATTATTCCCTCCCCTAACGCGTACACATTCCGCTTAAGTTTCGTATTTGTTGTAAGGCACAATAAACCCATATCGCAGAAATAACTGGTTAGTTCTGGACAAACAGTACATGCAGCAACAGAACAAACATCCTCTGAATGTGAATCCCGAAAGCTAGAAGATTCACCCCCTCCTTGAGTTCAGAAATTTAAGAAGCTAGTTTTAAATTATATGAAACATACGAGTAAGGTATAAAACATCCTTCAAGATAATAGCTGCTAGGATATACAGGAAGACTTCAGGTCTCCTTGACTGTAAAATGTCATTTCTTTTGTTTCCAGAGTCATAAAATTAGTATTCTTTTTATGATTTGAGATGCTTCTCGACCACAAGCGCTAGGTGCTTCATGCCCCTGGGAGCCCTGCACATGTTATTTCATACAAAACCAGGAGGATGCATCCTCTTGGTTGCTCACCTGCTCTTGCTAAGACAAGTGCACAGGTACGGGAAATGTATTTATGGGAAAACCTCCTGTGCACACGGGGCCAAATTCTGCCCTGCTTCATTTAACTGGAAATAGTTACTGAGGTGATTTTGCAGGATTTGAAGTCAGAATCTGCCTGTTAGTGTAATTAATCTCAAGATTGATAGTAATAATAGTAATAAAGGTGGTTCCAGCCTTACTTCTGGGTAAAGCAGCTTTCTGGATGAGTCTTCCTGAATCCACAGGTAGGGTAAAGCAGTAAATGGGAAGAGGTATATGCTTCGATAGACTCGGTCGCAGCCGAGTGTCAGCCTCGCACACTGGTTCGTGCCACCACCACACACGGGGCCAAATCCGTCCCCGACCCAACTCCAGTGAAATGAAAGGACCACAGTCTCGGCTGGTGCGAAAGGATATTAAAGCCAACAGAACTGTGCGAGTTAGGTCCAGCCGAGGACCTGGCTGACAGATTATAGAACGCTTTGGGATGGAAGGAACCTTTAAAAGTCCAACCCCCCTGCAGTGAGCAGGGACAATGTCCCTGATTGATGTGGCTGAAATGTCCTTTTAGGTAAGACCACAGGAATAATGCTGCAAACAGCCCAGACAGAGCATTCAATATATTTCGGGTTCTCTGCAAAACTCTGGGTGAAACAGAGGCAGCTTTAACTAAAAGTAGTAAAGAACAAAGGGGTTTTTAACATCATGCTTTATGGGAATTTGCTTAAACTTTAAGCATATTTTCCAAAGCTGAGTATGGGACCAGAAAAGTAGTAGAATTTGGCAATGTTTCTTGTAAGATTTCCAGTGGACTTACGAACATACGTGAAGTTGAAATGATCCTTTGTTCTCATCCGTAACAGAGAGGGAGGGAGAAGGAACATGTACGCCAGAGAGACATACCTTCCGTTTAGATGGTAACAAGGACTGTCTTTGGGGCCTGGACACTCGCTGCCACTCACGTGTGTGGGACGAGCATCCGAACACCATGAAAAATCCTCAGTTTGGGAATCAGTGGAGCAATGCCTTATGTACAGCAGCCAAAGATCCGGCCCCAGACGCTTTTCCGGACTTTGTGTACTGTCTGTTTAGAGCAGTTAGCCTGCTTGCTTGAGGGCCACATAATAAAAACTGGCCCTTATTTTACAGTAGGAGTAAAACTACTATTTAAATATCTATTTAAAAAACATTGTACCGTGCAATGAGTCTTTATATTGTGCATATGTACCTGCAGAAAACATGAGGTTATAACTACGCTATCTGGAGGGAATGACACTTACTTTCAATGGGAGAAAGAAAGAGTAAAACATAATAATAAAATAAGTTACTTGATATCTGGAAGACTAGAATAGATTAATCTTACTTTGTCCCAAATCACTGCGTTTATGTACATCCTCTCCTCTCCCGAAGAGTGGGAAGTCTCCTATTAGAAGTACCAGACACTCCAAGATACGCGCCACTGTAACAACATACACAGTTTTCACATCAACTGTGCAGCAAAGCCATGGAATTCAGAGCCGCAGTAACACAACAAATGCAAAGGAGGAAAAATTAAAAAAAAAAAGTAACAGGTACTGGCATAACACCACAGTCTTTTCAGTTGTAAGACCTGATCGCATCAACAACCGAGAGAACGCTCGGAAAAACTCTCTAGCTTGCCTCCAAATTTAGTCTGAGCTTCACAGATGAAATGTTAAGCCTCAAACCTATTCCTTCAGAGCCACGCGCACGTTCTCCATTAACACAACAAAGATACAGGGTCCTTCTAACCTTCCAAACGGCTGAACAAATTCATGCAAAGCAGATACAGCTACCGTTATTGCCATCATCATCATTTTGCTCTTATGGGTGTAGGTGGGAAGCAGATGCTCATAGTGGAGCCCAGCAAGCAGATAAACAAGCGGAGCGGAGAGGAGAATGCTGGACTGATTCCCTGCTCATACCAAGATCTCCTGAATGTCAAGGGAAGCTGTGCCAGGGGAACATACAGCTCCGCGTTCTGCTTGTGATAATCTTCGCTTTGAAGCCCTTGCCTTCAACACCCTTTTTGCTCAGCAGTGTGTGGGGACAGCCAACTGCTTATGGGCTGCTTCTGTGTGCAGAGCATCAGTGACTCGGTGCAGCTGCAAAGCGCACACCTTGCAGGCTTGCTCTTCCCTTTCCCCTGCAGCCCATGGGACTCTGGTTCGCCGCGCGGACTCCAGTGCCTACCGACAGAGCTCAGCTTCGCGGTTCCGCAGAACGCCTTGCTAAACACGCTGTACTCAATATAGTGCAAAACAATAGCGAGGACGCCTATGCCATGCTCACGGCACACAGGAAAGAAAAATAAAAACCTTCATTCCTCAAAAGGCTTTCCACAGAACCAGTTAACAACAGAGAGAGAAACAGACCGGGATGTGCTACCTCTATTTTCTTTCCTTTCCGTTGTGTTTTTTGTCCTTTTAGAAGTGATCTTGTTTTGTCCTGAGCCTGACTCAAAGCCCACAGAAGCTTATGAAAACATTTCCCATTGCCTTCTGAAGGCTTCGGACCCGGCCCCTGATGAGGATGAATGCATGCTTTAGTTACTGTATGTATTCACATTAGAATAAAAAACAAAACCACGAAGATTAACAGCATGTCATTTTATACACCTGCATTCTTCTTATTTTAAAGCTTAAGGATGTGCTTTTCCATGCTACAAAAACCCCTCTGGAGGATAAGTAAGATCTGTTCCACCTGCCCAGAGCCCACCTGCTTCTGCTGTCCCCAGCGCAGTGCAAAGGGGTGAAGGGAGAGGAGATCCATCCCCAGCCAGGCAGAGAGCACCGCTGCTCCCACGAACCCTTTGGGGAGCTGCAGTTCCCTCCATCGCCCCTCACACTGCTTATTCTGGAAGGATATATATATATACACGCTTAAGTGCACTCCTGGATGAGGGCCTGCTTGCTCTGACAGCAGCTGAAGCCCTCCCACAAGGGCTATTTGGCCAACGGGTCCGTGTAAACATGGGGCTCCCTTCCCTGGGCTGCCCTTCCAACCTTTCCTGCTCATCTGCCTGAGGCTGGAGCCAAGACCTTTCCCTCAGCACAAGCTCTGCCCGTGGTCACTCTCCAGGCTCCTCCTGCCCTGCTGACGTGGTGCGGAAGGACCTATCTGTGGCTCTCTGCACTGCTAGTAAATGTCACCCACGACAACCAACCAACGGACTTAAAACTCTTCTTACTCCTGCAAGTAGGGGCACCGAAGTCAGTGGGTCTACTTGCAGAAGTAAGGCATCAGGATTTGGCCCTGAGGACGGATATTTGCGAATCAGTGTTTTTATTCCTCCTGCCACTGTGCTTTAGTAACAAAGATAAGGCCACTAGGAAGAAAGGCACGTGGAATTCTGTAAAAAATACACAAAAAGGTTCAACTAATTCTCAAATTACTAACAAAACAAACAAAAGAACCCCTGGAACACAAAGATGGAGGGGGTAGACACAGGGACCTCCTGGGTTTGTGAGACTGGGAATTAAATTTTCTAGTTTCAGTGTGATTAACATTTTACTTTTACAGTCTATTGCTTGAAAAACTACAAAAAAGTAAAACCTTGTCAGAAATAACTATGTTTACTTCCTGCTCAAACAATAAAAATAAATTAAACAGCCAGAAAACGTTTTCCTTTTCAATGCATTGTGTCTAAAGTGAAAGGGAACATAAACCATAAATAAAATCCATTGTACTAATTTAAAAAAAAGTCTCCTTTATAAGAACTGAAACAATATTTACATTCATACTGGAGAGAAAGCTTCTGAGTTGCATAATTAGAGCTTCAAATGATGCTTTTCCTGGTGCAGTGACAAAATGCTAGCCATAGCATTTAGAAACCTGTAAATGTTTGATTCGACATTTTTGGTTTGAACTCAAGCCTGCTGGGAAAAAGCAAACGCACCAGTAACGATATTATTTATGATTTTGTTTCACTTCTTAACCTCAAACAACATAAAAGTAGCCGGTGAGGTATCGTCTAGAGTTCCTTAAAAATTTCTCAATGCCCATGGACTAGAAGTAAACAGCAAAAATGACTGCATTGTTTCTACCTTTTCAGAGCGAGATTTTTGTCTTCTATCTAAGGTTAGGAGTGTATACTTACTGTTGAGAGTACGTCGTACTACGGAGAGTCTAGTTAAATTATCATGGTAGTATCTCTTAGCCAAACCTGTGCCCATTCGCTCAGTACTTGTCCCGGTGTTTCCTTTCTCCTTTTATCTGCTTAAAAGAGAATACTGCATGCAAACCAAGCATGGCAACCTAATTCCATTGCTGGAGATTCCTCTGTACACCGATTCAGACTATTTAAATGTTCTTCTGTTTTCTTTGAATGAAAAAAAAAAAAACACCAAAAAAACCCCCAAACTAACCCAAACCCCACTTGGTGCTTGTTAGGGCCTCAACAGGAGACTTATCTATTAAAACAGAAAGCAAGAAAAAAAAGAGTTACAAGTCTTGCATATCTTCATCCATCTGAACTGTCTGCAGTTTGGCAAGTTCTTTTTTGTCCGTTTCCAGTTCTTCACAAACCGTGTCAACCATGTTACTCATAACATACTTGGATTTGGAATCCAGCATCATTAAATTGCCAGTTGACTTGCTCTCAGAATTCGGTAAGAAATTCTCTTTGACGTCAGGCACGGCTTGCAGAACCAACCTGTGCTCTCTGACAAAATCTTCATGTACTTGTGCAGAGGGGTGGCTGACACGGTCTCCGCTCGTAGAAACTATTTCTCCAAGCGCGGGCTGTGCCGTAGAAATGGACAAAAGGTCTTGACTGGTAATGAGGGAGCAGTTCTGAAGGGTTGCATAGTTAGTGTTGCTGATGGATATCACGGTAGAGGTACTGGTCACGGGTGATGACATAGACTGGCTCTCCGAGATACCAGAGTTCAGTTCTGCAGCATTTAAAAGAGTTGGTGGTGTGAGGGAAAAACTATGTGAGGGCGTTACATTCACTAATGAGGAGGCCAGGGACTGGAGTCCTCCGCTGGATATATTTTCAGAAGACATGCTTACGTTTAGTTGCGCGTTCTGACTGACTGGCATCAACTGAGAAAACACAAGGCTTCTTTCCAGTCCTTCTTGCTTGACAGAGCCTACTGCCTGGCCTGAATTGGGAACCGTATAAACGACTGCACTTGGAGTGAGGGGGCTGAAGAAAACTTTTCCTTGCTGCACTGTTGAAGATTCAGTCGTAAAGGTTCCTCCATCAGATGTGCTGGGATTTACTGAAACATTACCTACAGGAAGGTAAACAAAAGAAAAGAAAACACGGATTACAGCCGGCAGAGAGTCGTGCAAGCAATTTGTTAAAGACGTCTTGGTCTCTTTTTATGTTTGCAGCACACACATGCAACACAACGATGTTGTCTGTAACAGCTGAGAGAAAATTTGTTATGAAGAAACAAAAGCCCTTAACAGAAACTGCTTCCAGAGAGAGAAGAAAAAAACAGAGGCTCTGGTATATTAGGTATCTTTCAGACTCTCATTAAGGGGCAAACAGTCCCCAGCCATGTGATTAAAATGAACATGCTTTGGCCTTCACTACTTGCCACCACTCAATTTCTGTCTAAGAATAGAAGCATGAAAAGCTATTAAAGATAGTTCAGTGACAGACTACAGCTTGTGTGTGGGAACCAGAGAGACGTCACATGAAATCCACGATTGCTGAGCAGAACCTGAGTCAACCTGTAGAGAAAACACCAAATCCCAGTAATTTCTATCATGTTAACTAGGAAGTCTGTCCATCGCTCGGATGTATCGCCTTTCACCTCGCTTTACCACCTATTTCTAAAAGCCTATCACATCCATCACACCATGTGAAGCCACTCAGTGACTGCCCACCCTCCCCGAAAGCCACAGCACTGCTCGAGTGGTGTTGTAACTAGCCAAAAAAAGAAGTGGCCAGAGATGACCTCAAGTTGGCTCTCAGGACTGCCTCGCACTTCAAACACCTCTTTTTCTCAAAGGCAGTTTACCATTTTAGAGGCCACACTGGGAGACACCTGTGTCTTTCAGCACAGCACTGAAGATGAATTTCTCACCTGGGGAGTATTTTAGCTTTCTGCTCATTTCTGTTAATCACTGATGATTTTTTGGAAGATGTTATACTCAGATGCGTGAACTAGAAGAATAAAGCAAGGCAATCTGAAGTTATCCAGCAATAAGGTATCATTTGCTGTGGCTTACTTAAAATAGCCTGCAGCACAACTGGAATAGGCAGCCAGCTATCCATCCGCCTCGTGTTAAGAAAAACAAAAAGACATCAAAGCAGCAAATACAGATCTCGAGTTTTCTCTGCACCAGGCTAGACATATGGTGGATCACTCTCTAGTGGGAATTTGTATTTTTAACAACGAGGGAAATGTTCAGAGAGGAGCTTGTCATGAACCTTAGGTCTTTCAAATACAGTAGCCCCACACTACCTAAGGGACGGAACTTTCTCACCTTTGCTGGCTGACAGTTTGTGCCTTGGAGCATGTGGATTAAACAGCTTTTGTAATTACAGGCGGTATTTAGACTAAATGTCTTCTTTTTCATCTTGGTTAAACTGTGTACCATTAACTTCCAATGACTGCAAGCACCACGTTTTAGGATCTTTTCAGATGTGTCTGTACACCTTCGGTGTTCCTTATGTTATTACAGCAAGAATAATTCACTCCCTACGCACATTTAATTCAAATAAGCCAACACGAGCACAGTTTGATTTTCAGTGTAGTATTTGCAGCTCCTGAAACTAGAGAGATTCACTCAAGTTTAATCATTTTCATAACCAAAGATACAGTGGCTAATGAGTAACAAAGCTTTCAGTTGTGCTTTATAACTGACCTGTTTCAAAACAAGGATCCAGAACCAGGCTTGTGCTCCCTGGGATTCTTCCTGGCAGGCTGCAAGTTTCAGTCTATGGTATGTTGAGACAAACTCTAAAGCGAACCTGGGGAGGAGCCTGCCTGCTTGGCAAGTGAACCTGTGATGACATATTTCCCTTGGACCGAGGGCAGTTTTATCCAAATACCCTTGCATTTTGTATCTACGAGCTATTGCATATTTCTATTGTTTCCCTGCAGTTTAATCTTTCTTAATTACAGGACAGAAAATGTATGAGCACAATTGCTTAGTCTTGTTGTGTCTATACTAATTCAAAAATTATTTTTATGAAATGCTTTGGTTAAAAAGCAAAAAAACCAAAACAACCACCACAAGAACAACAACGGTAACAGCTTCCAGCTGCCGCAATTTTCATTTTTATGAACCTTCTCATTAAAAGAATTCAATGGCAAATGGGGAATATTTTGAATTACTGAAACGTGTAAAATTTACAGATTTGTGAAGGCTGGAATCACAGACTTCTGAGAACAGCATGATATTAAAGGGGTGTAAAATACCAGACCTCCTTCTCTGCTCTTAGGAGAGCTGCTCAGCCTCCTCTAAGTCTGCCCACAAGCATAATCCAGTACAAAGAAAGGCAAAAGGTATTATCTGATGTAGTGTGTGCAGCCGTGGCTGAGATACAATCCCGGTACCTTGGAGGAAATCGACCACACTTTCTAAAATGCTAAGTGTGCCCGATCCTGACTTTTTCTCATACCTCTTACTGTAAGAGACAAAATTTTACCTTGTGAAGCTGCCACAGAAACAGGAGGCAGCTGCAGAGAAGAAAAACCGATGCTTCCGTTCAGCAGCTGGCCATTTGTTCCTGAGTTGGGGATCTGGACAATGCCATACTGGTTTATTTGGACAGGAGCAGTAAAAGTAACTACGGAGCCTCCATCTTGGGAAGCAGGAGTTTGTACGTCTTCCCTTTTCACCTCTGTGCTCGGTATCAATCCCGGGAACGAGACCGGGATGTTGCTGGGGCTGAAGGTGGCTGCCGCAGCGTTGGGGACCGAAGCCTGAAGGAGTTTGAAGTCTTTAACATCTTCTGACGAAGATGACAGTATGTCAGTAATGGACACCCCATTGCTCACAATGCTCGATGTGGTTTTGGGTGAATTTAAGGTAACTGTCTGCGAAGCCCCCACGCTGAGTCCGTTGAGAATGACACCATTGGGTCCCTGAAGAAAAGAGCTACCATTGAGAAAGACAGGAGAGGTACTGGCAGGCACAAGGTTTCCATTCAACAAGACACCAGATGAGCTCAAGGCTATTTTAGTGCTTCCGAGCTGCTGCATGTAGACTGGTTCCGTGTGGCCAGGAAGGCTGAGGCTGGTAACGCCGTCGGAAGAGCTGGAGAGCGGATGGGGAGATAAATCCTCTTGCCCCTTACTGGATTCATCTTCTGTGCTAGGGTTGCCATCTGACTCGCTACGGGAAAAGACAGAGAGATGACATTGCATTACCACGGCGTGCCAGCAAGATCTGCACCAAGGGGGGACTCCTTGCTTTGATACAGTTTGTGAGAGTTTTCCCGAATGTATTTTACTGCGATTTGCCTTTACAAGACACTTGAATTTCAAGTCAAGGGAGGAGTTTTCAGGGTTTTTTTTTTTTTTTTTTTTAAGAAAAGCGCACATCAAACCAAATGTTCGTCGAGGAGAGTAACTTTACAGACTGGGTTATGGACCTGTAAACACATCCCCCTCCCCACATCCGACTCCGGAGACCTTAGGGGGCTGCCCGCGGCCCCCCCGCCGGCCCAGGGTGCCCACACGTGTGAGAGCGGCCGCAGCCATTTGGTAACTCGCTGGGCGGCAGCTGCGGGAGGTGAGAGAAGGCCGGGAACCGCCGACCGACCCCCTCGGCTGCCCCCCCGGCCCGAGGGAAGGGCTGCGGGGAGGGGGAAGGCCCCAGCGGGGCCCGGCCCGGCGCTGCCCCAGGTGCCAGCGGAGACACCTCGGGCTCTCCCCGGCGGACGCGGCGTGGGGGGGGGGGAGGGCGGTCTTTGTGCCGCGCCCCGCGGGGCCGCCGAGCCCCTCCGGTTTTGGTCTGTATTTTTTTTTTCGACTGGTCCGCCCTCGACTGCATTTTTCGGTCGCTCCCTCCCTCCCCCTCCTCAGCCGCCCTTTGATGTGTCCCGCGGAGAGAGGGGCCGCGGCGGCACAATCGCGCCCTTGCTTGAGAAATGCCTTGGGGCCCTCCGCCGGCCGCCGCTTCTTTTCCCTCCTTTCCTCCCTTCTCCCTTCCTCTCCCCCCCACCTCCTTCTCCCCGCTCTTTCTTTCTACCCCCCCCGCCCTCGTCCCCGCCTTCGCCTCTCCCCTCCTTTCCCGTCCCTGCCCCGGGAGGAAGGAGGGGGGCGGGAGGTCACCTCCACCTGCCCGCCTCGCGGCGCCGAGCCCCCGCCGCGGCCCCTCCGCCCGCGGAGGAGGGGACGGGGAAAGGAGGGGGGGGGGGGCAGACCGAGGCAGAGCCCCGGGCCGGGCGCGGGCGGAGCGGGGGAGACTCTCCCGCCCCGCGGGGCTGGAGGCGAAGGCCTGCGGCGGGCCGAGCCCGGCGGTGCCGCCGCTCAGGCCCGCGGCCGGCCCCGCTCCCCCGCTGAAACCCGAGCCCGGCCCGCTCCCGAGTCAGGTTTCAAAACAGAGCGAGCGGCGGGACCCCACACCCCCGCGCGTCCTGCGGCCGCCGTCAATGATTAACTCTGTCAGGCGCGACAATTAAATAAAAACAAGGGGGGGGGCGAAACAAACAATCCCTCTGTCCCTTCCCCGGTGCCGGCCCGAGGGGAAGGGGTGGCGGCGAGGGCCGGGAGCGGGGAGGTGGGAGGGAGGGAGGGAGCGGCGGGGGCCGGGGCGGCGGAAAGTTTTGCCCGCGCCGCCTCGCATGCCTGCGCTCCCGGGCCGGGTGGGTGTGTTGGGAGCGGGGAGAGGGGAGGGGGGGGGGAAAGGAGGGGAGGACGAGGCGCAGCGAAGGTAAGCGCCATGTTTGCAAGGGAAGAAAGAGCCGGGAAGAGGGGAAGGCAGGCAGGCGGGAGAGGGGGCGGGGAGGAAAGTTTTCCCTCACCTTTTGGACTGGGTCTCGGAAGGGTTGCGGTCCCGCTGCCTGCGGTTCTTGAACCAGTTGCTGACCTGGGTGAGGGACAGCCCGGTGATCTTGGCCAGGTTGCGCTTGGCGGCCGGCGAGGGGTACCGGTTCAGCTTGTAGAACTCCTTCAGCGCGTTGCGGGACTTTTCCTTGAAACAGTAGACCGTCTCTTCGCCGTCCCAAATCGTCCTGGGCAGAGGGTATTTCCTCCGCAGCCTGTACTTGTCCACCGCCCCCAGGGGTCTGCCCCGGGCTCGCTCCGCCTCGGTGTAGCGAGCCTTGTACCAGAGCTCCTGCAGCAGCGGGTGGTTGGAGGAGTCGAAGTTGTGGCTCTCCAGGATGCTGTAGAGCTCGGCGTAGATGCCCTGGTGGAAAGCCACCAGCGCCCGGGCTTTCATCAGGCTCTCGTTGCCACGTAGCAGGTCGCTCGGGGGCAAAGACCATAAGAACCTGGCCAGGCGGTCCAGGTTCCCACCTTGCTGCAGCGCCTCGCAGACGCAGGCGACGTGGTCCGGGGAGAAAGCCAAGGGGGTCTGAGACGAGGAGGAAGAAGAAGAGGAGGAGGAGGGAGAGGAGGCAGCGTGGTGATTCCTAGCCAGGAGTTCCGTGTGGAGCAGTACCTGGTCTGCGGCTCCCTCGTCCCCGGCGGCGGCCGAGCCTGCGTGCTCCATGGGGAACGGGGCCGCGGCGGGAGGGGGCGGCGGCGCGGGGTTGAGGACTCCCGCCGCGGCCCCGTCGGGGGGCACCTTGCTGGCTTCGGAGAGGATTTCCATCACATTTTCCTGCTTGATCTCCACTGCGGCCGTGATCTCGTCCGTGGGGGAGGCAGAAGACATCTTTCGGTTTGTTTTCTTTTTCTTTTTTTTTTTTTTTCCTCCCCCCCACTCCTTCCCCCCGTCCCCTTCTCCTCCTCTCCCCCCTTCCTATCTCTCTGAAAAGTCCACTCCTCCTCCTCCTGCTCTCGGCCGGCTCTAGCCGATCAGGTTTCCTCCCGACCACGCAATAACCATTAAAGATAGCTGCTATAGCAAACTACTGTAAACGGGCTCCTCTCCGCCGCTCCCCCCAACGTGACTCCCAGCCCCGCTGCAATACTATATGGCACCGCAGCCTGCAGGCCCGGCCGCGCCCGCCCATTGGCTGCACCGCGCCGGGGGGGCGGGGACTCCATCGTCTCCAGGGCAACCGTCAATCAACCGGCCCCGCTCCTCTCCCTCTTCTCTCTTCCCCCCCCCCACGTCCACCTGGAGCGCGGCGGCCGCCGCAGGGACGCCCCCGCGGGCGGCAGTCCCCTCACCTGCGCGGCCGCAGTGGCACTTGGGCAGTAGAAGGAGCTGGGGTGGGAAGAATTAAAACTTTTAGGGTGTGTTACTCGCGGTGAGGTACGGCACCTCCGCCGGGGCGCCCTGGTTAGTCGGTAGGCGGGAGTGCTGCCCCCCCCTTTTTACAACTGGAGCTCTTGGGCCGGGGCAGTTTGCTCCCCCACCGCGACACCAGACGGGTGCTGCCCAGGGCGGCTCGTACCTGCTCGTCCCGGCTGCCCCGGCCCTCCCCGCCGCCGGTTGGTTCTGCTCGGCGGTGTTCGGGGCCGGGAGGGGTGCGGAGCCACGGCCGGGCCGGGCCCCAGAGCGGGCGGAACGCGCGGGGCGGCGGGCGGCGCTGGCCGGGCCCCTTTGGTGGCGGCACCGGGCGGCGGAAGGCGGAAGCCGGGGAGGGAGGGAGGAAGGAAGGAAGGAAGGAGCAGAGGGAGGGGGAGGCGGCGGCAGCAGCCATGGATGACCTGGGCTGCCCGCGGTGCAAGACCACCAAGTATCGCAACCCCTCCTTGAAGCTGATGGTCAACGTCTGCGGGCACACGCTGTGAGTGGGGCCGCCGAGCCGCTCTGAACGGCGGGGGCGGGCGGGAGCGAGCGCGCTGAGGGGAAAGGGTTCCCGGGCCCGGGGGACCGGGCGGCGGGGCCTGAGGGGAACCGGTCGCTCTCTCGGTCTGTCCGCGGGTGGGGGTGACCCCGGCCGGTCGGTTCGGCCTGGCGGGATCCGCCGGACCCGGGCGGGCGTTTGCGAGGCAGCCCCGGGCCCCTCGTGTCCCCGGTTGGCCTCTGCCGGCGGCAGCCACCGCGGGGTGGGCCTGAAGCGCTGCCTGCGGCTGCTGCTCGGTACGGAAAGGCTCGGGGCGGGAGCGGGAGCAGCGGGCGGGATTTGGTGTGTTCGGTACCGGCCTCTGTCCCTAAGGGGTGTGAGGCTTCGCGGTACGAAACGGAACGTAGAGGAAAATGCATTTCTCATCGACTTACAGCCCTTTGTATTAACTCCTGTGCTTGAATAATTAAGGGAAAAACAAACCAGAGGTGATATTTTTTTTTTTTTTTTGGCGTCTTGGCTCTCCTGAATGAGGAACGCTTTGTCTGAAGGTTTGATACTGGTTTAAATGTTGGAAAATTCTCTTGTGAACCTGTACTGATGGTGTTGTTTACTCATTTGGTGTGGGGTGATTTTTTTTTTTTTTTTCTTCCCCAAAGATGAGCATTTGGATAATTCCCACCACTGGCTCTGGCGGATTTAAGTTATGCCTGGTGTGCACTCCTTCACTTTCATATATGGAGATCTTCCTTAGTTACTGTGGAAGTTGTAAAAGTTCTAGTCTAATTTTTTTCTAGATATACACAGTAGAATTCTCGTGCAGCAGTAGCAGCCCTTTCTATTTGTTTGCTTTTTGTGTATCTTAATCTTTCTTGTAATGTGTATGTTGAGCTGTTTATATTTTTAAAGTACACGTAAATTACACACAGCCTGAAAGCTTTACTTAACTTGGTACAGTGTTGTAAGTGAACAGGATTGCAAGAAAGGATTAACGTGATTTTCTTAGGAAAAAAGCATTAGCTTTCATCCACTTCCCTGTTCCTGTTTTCTACAGCCACATAAGCACTTCTGCTGCCACGAGGGAAGATGTGCGGGAGAGCAGGAGATCATCTCCTGGTAGTGGTGGTGTAGGAGAGGGTGGCACCTGGAGTGCCCCTTTGGTGACAGTGGTGCTGGCTGTGCAGAAGTGCAGCATTAGCTGGAGTTCAAAAGGTAACAGCCACGCTTAGGCCAAACTGTGCGGCTTTTACGTGATGCATCAGTCTTCTGTTCTTGTGAAGATCAAGGTCTTGATGGTTTTCTGTTTTCAAGCTCCTCCAGAGCCATTCCAGCAGAGGACAGCATGCTTCAGTTTGCTCTCCTGCTTTGGTTCTCTGGTTTTTGTTGTCTTTTTTTTTTTTTTTTTTTGTAGCTGAGCTTTGCCTGAGAAAATTAGTCATGTTTTGTGCATTACTAGGTCCAGCTGCTGACACCGTATTTGGGATTGATGTCCTTGTCTTGCTTGCTGTGTTTCTGCCTAGCTGCACAAGGACTGCCTCTGCTTCTCCCAGCTCTTGTTGTTTGCAGTTCTGCATTTGGCGAGTGTTTTATCCAAGACCAGATCAGCAGCCTGGATCTGTGTGGCCCTGGGTTAAGCCAGCTGGGTATCTCTGCAGGGTGGTTGTCAGGAGAGGGTTCCTGGACTGACCTTACCTGGACCCAGCAAGGTCTGTTTGTCCCTGCTTTATCTTCCCAGCAAAGGGTATCTGTGCAGCTGGGCACTGCTGCTTTAAAGCAGAGGTATATGAGGGTAAAGCTGAAGTCACTGTGTAAGTAAAGATCTCTGAATTTGTTTGGTTTTGTTGTAATTAAGGACTCTTCATCTTGATGTGGTTCGAGTGGGTCCCTTTTCCTCTGTAATATCCTTCCAATAACTCCTTTATGTTTTTATTATTATTTCTGTGTGACATTACAAAGCCGTCATGCTGGAAGTTGTTTCTTAGTAATGGCTAGTAAATTCTCATAACAACTGTTCTGGAAGCTGGAAGCTCAGATGAGGCATCTGTGAATGAAGTATGAGGTTAAAAAGGGGAGGTAATTGACGTTTGTTCTTTAATAAATTCACCGTGTTTCAGGCACATGAAAGGAATCTTTAACTAGTTCTCAAAGCAAATGAGCTAACATAAGTTTCTGATGGAGATTTACTCTTTTTAGGCAATCTGTTCTGATAGTTTGCTGTTCTTATGTTTGAAACACTTCTCCTAATTTCTAATCTAAATTTGTATGCTATAATTTAAGCACCTAAGATTCTAACATGTGTTTTATATACCTTGTGAATTCTTTATTACACCTCTTTGTCACATGTTTTGAAGGTTTTCTCCTTGGTGTTTTCCACATTTAAGAAATCCAATTCTTTCAGTGTCCTCTCTCCAAAGATTTTTCATTTTTTTTTATATAAATCTGCAGGCTATTCTCACTGCTCTTCTTAAGGCTTTTCCTACTTGCTTTGCATTCTTCTGGAACACTGAAACTACATGTGGTGCTCCACCTGAGTCTTTAGTACAGCAGACAATCAAAATTATTTCATCTCAGTAGGACAATGAGTCTTTACATGTTTTTTATTTTTTTTAGTGATACGTGTGATTTATGTTCAGCATGAATCCCAAATTCTTCAGCAGTTTACCACTCAGCTGCCTGGCTCTGGGCAGAACAGCATTTAACCTCACCTTCCGTATTGTGTTATGCAGCTGATTATTCTTAATCCTTACCTTTTTGCCTGGTCGAACTACATGTTACTTCAAGTGACTTTCGCACTTGTTTCAAGCAACTTTGGATTCTGAGTCTGAGTGCTTATAACTGTTGCAGATCATCCTCTGTTAACTTAAGAAAGTGACCTTTCTGTCCTGATATTTTCCAGCGTGCAATTTGTGGATAAGATGTTGTCTGGGAGGTTTTTGAAGTTGTTGCTCGTGACCATAAGAAATCAAACTGAGGTAGAGCAAAATATGGGATTGCCTGCAGTTAAGTTCCTTGCTAAATAACGAGGAGAATCTTAGAATATTAGTGCGATGTGAACGGGCTTGCTGCCTATTTTCTCTTTGACAGAAACAGTGATAACTTATCTCTGGAGATATGGGTTTCTAATCACCTCTCAGTACTTCAGTGTGGGCTACATTTATCTAGATTATATGACCGTCAATTTAAGAGTGGCAAAAGTCCAGTTAAAGCAAAACTCTATTGCCTCTAGTAGCTATTTTGCTACCTACATTGTTACTGTATTGTTGGAGGAAATGATTTTTTTTTTTTTTGGTATATTTTGTTCTTAACAGATTGTGTGTTGGATCATTATCTGACATGAGCAAGAGATAGATCATTTGTGTGATGATTTATTTTAGCATCTTCCCGAGGGCTGACAGTAACCCTGGCTGGTCCATGTTTCCCTGTGTATTCAGCTTCCTGCGCTTTAGAGGCAGATTCTTTTGCCATTCTTCAGGCTGCTGGAACTCAGTGCAGAGAGCAGAGATGATGAAGGCCAGGTTGGATGAGGCCTTGAGTAACTTGGTCTAGTTGAGAGGCGTCCCTGCCCATGGCAGAGAGGTTGGATTAGATGATCTCTAAGATCCCTTCCAACCATTCTATGATTCTATGAAAGACCTTTGTCATAAAGTGCTCTTTTAATGCTGTAATCCATGAATATAGTCCATAGGTTTATGGAAGCTTATTCAGTTGTCTGCAGAAGTGTATTGCCTTTATCGTGCTTCCCGTTTGAAGTTTGCCAATAAATGTGCGTGGGAAGTTCCAAGTCTTGGCTTTGTTGGCTTGGGAGGTTTGGAGCAATTTCTTTAACGCGGTTCCTAGTTCTAGCTTGTGTTCTTGCTCCTTGGGCTACGCTGCGAGTTACATTAACCAGTCAATCCATCTTAGTGGATGAAGATCAATGCAGAAAAAGCTCCAAGTGCTTTGGCATCATCTATTAGAGATTTTCCTTTGCATTGAATAGTGGGTTAATGAGTTCCTACTTTGACTGCTCTTTCTTTCACAGCAGATGTTCTGAAGGAGTATTTTCATGTTATCTTCAGTATTGCTTCCCAGTAGTTTCTTTCCTAATGCTTTGACCTTTCCTATTTTAGCTGTGCTGTTCGCTAATAAAGTGACCTTCAGACATTTCAGTTACCCTTGTGCAGAATCTCTTGAATTTCAAGTCATTAAAGAGCCTAGACTTAGCTGAAATGAGTTGTCAGTAAGCTTCAGATCTTTCTCCTGGGTTTCGAATAGCTTGTGGTTTTACCGTTAGTTAATTTTCTTTGCTTTGTGGCTCTCTGTTTTGCGGCTCTCTGTTTTGCCCTTCTGAAGAATTGTGAGAGTTGCCTTCCTATACCTTCAGTCATTGAGCTGTTTCTAGTTTCATGTTCTTAATCAGTTCCTCCTCTTTGATTAGAATGAAACTAGAAGAGCTGTCCTTTTATTGTGTGACTTTTTGGTTGTTTTTCTTTAGTTTTTGTTTTTTTCTTTTCACCTCCTGTATAAAGAGTTAATCTCAAAATATTTGAGAACCTGTTGGGTAATGTGTATGCCATTTGTTCCTTCTTTTTTTGACAGAGTAACTTTCACTGGAGATATCTTTCTATGAAGTCCTCTTGTTTGGAGGCTAGGCTGTTCATTCTTCTCCTTCCCCATTTCATGAATTTAAATCTTTCTGATCTGGGGTAGGTGCTATGTGTTGGAGTACCTGTGTTTGCCTCCCACCTCTTTTGCTATGACCTTGATCCTGCAAACAAATTAATTCTGGACCTTAGCACCAACTTATGCAGATAGCATTTCTCCTCCCTTGTCCTTTGCGTATCTTCCTGTGTCAGTGTGCTTGACCCTATGTTATAAGAACTCGCGGTGGCTTTCTCCTAACACTGCACTTTTGCCATGTTCAGTTCCCCTGTGGCTGCAGAATGTGTTCCCATCTGCTTGTGGCAAAGCAGGGGTCAGCGTGCTGATCAGCACAGCAGTGCTGTGGTGAAGGTAAAGGTATAGCCAGGTGAGTGCGAGAGGATGAGATTGGACATTGGGTCTTGGCTGTAAACATCCTTCAAGTTGGGCTTCCATTGCAGTTTATTCTGATGGAATAATGCCAGGCCTTACAGATGTGGGAATGGTTTGGGGTGGAGAGGTTTTTTCTTAGTGTTTTGTTTTCCTTGGTTATTACTACTTGACCAGTATCACCAAAAGTGTAATACCATGTGTTTTTGACATTAGAGTAATGTTAAATAAGCCTTTTCCACTATAAATCTTCCTTGTCATTGAGAGGGAGGATGATAAATTAGCAGTTAAAAGTTGTTCTTGAATTGGATTTAGTATGGAAATGCTTGGTTCAAGAATAATGAATGTCTTTTAAAGTTTATTTTCTTAAGTATAACAGAGGTTCAAGGCATCAGATACTTGGCTTTAAAGATGTTTTTGTGCCGGGAAAATTGTGTCTAATTACGGAACAATTTGTGATTAAAGTTCTGCAATGTGTTAGTTTCAAGGGTGCACGATGGCTTTACCTTCTTTTGAAGAAGTTCACTCTTCAGAATTATATGTAAAAGCCTTTGTGCACGCATGACAATTTTTGATGATTCAGATGATTCCTAATGTCTTTTCTGAGTGTGCAGATCATGGGTGTGTGCTTGGCAATGGAATTGTAATCCACCTGGCTTTGTTTGAGACCGTGAATTATCTTTCACTTTGCCTGCTTGGATTTCATGGCCTGTGTTGAGTCTTAAGAAGCAAGTTAAGCATACCCCACTGATTTACTTACATAAAGAGGAAAGGAAATACATCCACTGAAAGCTGCATTGAAAGAGTGTTAAGGCTCTTACTGCAAACAGGTCTGGCTAAAGAAATTTACTGTTGGCTGTGAACTTGCACCATATGGTCTCCAACAGTCAGACACAAAAGTCTTAGGTAAAGAAGGTAGTTGACTGAGGTGGCTGGTTCAGCTTTGTTGTCCCACTTCCTGCTGTAGGGAGCAGGAGAGAAACTGCTGTGAGAAACTCCCTCTTAGGAGTCAGTCCTGTTGCTCCAGCTACCCGTGACCCATCCTGACTTGTAGAGAGAGGAAACGTGGATGTTTGCAGACAAATGGAAAGAAATTCCCTTTCCTTGCCAGTGTCGTGCCGGCTGTTGTGCTGTCTCTGCAAAGCCTCTTTCCTGTGCTTGACATCCCTGGGAGATGGGGGCACAGGTACCAGAGCAGCCTGCACAGAAAACTGACAGGTTTGATTTCAGCTACTGCCACTGTAGTGGTTTTGGGTTTCTTTTTTGTGTCCTGCTGCAATCATACATGGTAGTTAATGAACTTGCTCTAGTATAAGCTTTTCTGGTGTATTTCCTTGTGCACAAGAGACTTGCAGAAAGGTCTCTAGGCTCCGTATTAAAATATAATTTTTCCTCTCCTTTTCCCAGAGGGAGATATGTTTATTTCTCGTTTAATTTGTTAATAAGGCTTCAGACTGAAGGCAGCGTAAAAATGCTTACTGTCTTTGGGCCCAGCTTGGTGTTGCTCAGGGGAGACATCAGTTCAGTGAGTTGTGTCCTGGGGATTCTCTAATCTGCTCTGCACCCTGTTACGGCTGTTCCAGGGATTCATTAGGGGGTAAGTGCATTCTCCGAGAACTCTAATTGCAGTGCTAACGGCTGCTAAAATAAAGAATCAGAGGTTTCATTATTTGTGTATTTGTTTTAACGTTAGGAGCATTTGGAGTTTTGCAGCTGTCAGATTCTCCAGGAGTTGGAAGCAGGAACATCCCTCGTGAATTCGGGGGAGTGGGGGCTCGTGCCAGTGCGTGGGGCTGGAGTCGCTGGAAAAAAGTTGGAAATCTTCTTGTTTAAACTCCTTCCAAGTGAAAGGGGTCGCTTGGCTTCCTGCTGCATTCTTCTCTGCAAGTGTGGTTCAAGAAAATGCCTTTCTTCTAAGGTGGAGGGGGAAGCCCTGGAGATTGTGGAAAATAACTAAAACTGTATTTCTGTCAAGTGAGTTTGAGCGAAGAAGTCTAGTTAGAGGTAGGCAGTGAGGATCTGTCAGATCTGTAACTTTTAACTTGAGCATGTGGGAATTAGGTACTTAAAATACATGTTTGAATTTTATTTGGCAATTTTTTTTTCCTAAAGAAACTGTCTCAAATACAAGACATATAAAGATGGTGATAGTGCAGTTGGGGCTGTCCTTTTCACCTTAAGGATTGTCTGTGATGTCTGTGATTTTTAGGCCACCTGATTTCTGTTGATACAAAAGTGGTGCAGGACTTTGTGAACAGGCTGCAGGCATGAGGAAAAGAGCCACCAGACTTTGGTACTTATTTACTGGACACTCGCAGGAGCTGGCTTTAGGTTAGAACATAGGAGGTTCCACAAAAACATTAGGAAAAACTTCTTTACTGTGAGGGTGACAGAGCCCTGGCACAGGCTGCCCAGAGAGGTTGTGGAGTCTCCTTCTCTGGAGACTTTCAAAACCTGCCTGGATGTGTTCCTGTGTGGCTGCCCTGGGTGATCCTGCTCTGGCAGGGGGTTGGACTAGATGATCTCTAGAGGTCCCTTCCAACCCTGAACATTCTATGATCTAGTTTGCGAAACGCGGCAGGACTAGTGAGCTGATGAGGCTCCTTGAACGGTCTGACAGATGTCAGCGGTGGTGCAAGGTCGTCTGTAGGAATGTGCATCCACAAGGCAGGTCGGAACAGGGTTCAAGGAAGGATCTTCCCACGGCACAGAGCTAATTTAGCTTGCACTGTTCTGTGAAGCTGTGTGCCTCAAAAGTTGGCTTATCCGGGAGAGCAAGTGTTCAGTTTTGTCTCAGGCTTGCTTTCTTGCTGCTCTTGCCGTATCACATCTCTAATTAGATTCCTGGGTGATAGATCCTTACTTGCATGAAAAGCATTAAGTAATCTCGGTGGACTAAAGCACATTTGGCCTACATGTAGAGAAATATCTCAGAACAGGAGCTTTGTGTGGTCCTAAAAATGCCTATTTTGCTGTGGGAAGGTAAGTAGTGAAAACTATGTAACATGCTTAATTCCCAGCAATTTACATCTCCGAGAATTTTCTTCATTTCTTCTGGGTGAGTTGGGAGACACATCACGGAGATTTTTACTTGTGTTTGTCAGGTCTACCATGGGAAGTTAGGTTAACTGGTCCTTGTTTGCACAATCGTAGCCTGTCTACATCCTCAAAGGAAGAAATGAAGTTACATTTTTTTTTTTTTTCAGAACAATGTATTCCCTCAGAAAAAAAGCTTTTTCCTGACTTCTTGGGGAATAAAAATCTAGGTTGTCTGTCTTCTTTTTCTTCTCAGAGTTACTCCTGTTTTTATTATGTGGGATTAGATGCGTGTTGGACACTGTTCCATCCCATTACTCTTCCAAAGTCTCTTTGAGTTAGTCATGGGAGATGATTAAATCATTGCTGAAATACTCAAGAGGTTATTCGCTTCTGCCTTCCAGTTTTGACAATGAATTATTCGCTTTTAAATTTGGCTTAGAATTATGGTCTTAATACTTCTGATGAAGTGGTGTTAATGCTTCCATTTCTTTTGTTTGGAAACTGACATGTTTAGAAAATATTTTCTCTGTTGAGCTATCAATTGGCACGTCTGCTTAGTAATACTTCTTGTCTGCTTAGCAAAGCTTGCAGAACTCTGCTCTTCACTCCTCATATTTTCAGAAATTTAAGTTGTGGTTCTGCTCTGAGATGTAAACTTGGGGAAAGGAAAGCTATTGTTTATGTCCTGGACCTCCACAGTCAGTAGATTGGAAAGTAAATTGGCTTTTTTCTTGGATCTGAAAATTTAATCTGGCTAAAATCTGCAGCCTAGGCTCCTGAAAATGGCTGATGGGTTGGGTGCCCACCTTGGGGAGTCTTCAGACGTGCTTGACTCTCTCTGTTGGGTACATGCTGACCATGGTAAGGTTGAATATGGTAAATCATAGAATGACCTGGGCTGGAAGGGACCTCAGAGATCATTTTTAATCCAACGTCCCTGTTGTGAGCAGGGACGCCACCTCTTGACTAGGTCAGGCAACACACATGAGAGCCGAACGGGAATCGAACCCGCGACCTTGGTGTTTCAAGCACCACGCTCAACCCACTGAGCTAAACCGGCCCTCAAATGTCCAGTATGGTAATGATGCCACACACGTGTGGTAAATCTCGGTGGTTGAAACTGCTTCTCAAAAAGAAGACAAATGCAGTAACCTTTAAAGCAATTTGATATTAAGCAGGTTTTTCTTTTTTTTTCCTTTTATTGCATCTACTTCATTGTAATTCAAGATAATAATTCTGTGGAATTCTGAGGAAGAAGGACATTTGACTCGCTTCTCTGTGGTTGCATTAGCTGCCAAATGTTAATAAGCGATATGCATAGGTTTAATAGTTATGCAATTAAGCAAATATATTCCCGAGTAATTTTAAAAAGCATGTCTCACCAATTGTAGATTCACAGCAGAGCAGATACGGAAGTGCCCTGTTGGAGCATTCAGGAGTTGCACTCATGTGTATGCTCTTGCTTCAGGGGATTGTTTGATTTTTTTTTGTTTGTTTGTTTTGTTTTTCCCAGCACAACTGAAGGGGAAGTCTGAAGAAGAGCTAGATCAGTGTTTTGGAAATGGAATTGTGTTCAGAACTGGCTATGAAATTAAGAAATAAAAAAAAATCTTCCCTGATAGTAACACGATGTAGGAGAGGCAAGATGCTGAGCTTGCATTGTGGATGTCTGCAGTGTCCACACTCTTTGGTTTAGTGATATGCATGAAACTGGATGTTTCTTGATGGAAAGGCCACTCTGGTGTAATAAAAATCATAAGCAGTAGTCCTAAGAGTAAACTGAATTTTTTAATTACGTCTATTTCTTTTTCTTTTAAAAAAAAAAGTTTACAAGAACTATATTTGGTAAGACCAGATATGGGAAAAGAGCTTAGCAAGAACTGCTGCTACGTATGACCAAATTAGACTTCAGTTGTAGCTAAGAGCACGTTCTGATGCTCTGAAAATGATTTTCTAAGTTCTTCTTTCTTTGAACATAACACAAAAGTGGGGAGAGAATGTATAAGGAAATTCTTGCAGGTTTTTTCATGGGAAATGTAGGTAAGCTCAGAAGTGAGAACAAGATGCCTCTGCCACAAAGGAACAAGTCACCTGATCTGATAAATATTTTGACTCTGAATTGCGAAACATGCAAATAATGATTTCTGCTTCTCCCACAGTCCTGCCTCAATGACTGGCACTAAGGTTAAATTATATGTCTGAGTGTTTGCAGAATCCTGGGCTTAATGTGAGCATGACGACTTCTTTAACATTACACAGGAAGATAAGGGCTTTTGATGAGAGTTAGGAAATAGTGGGATGGGGCAGTGAGGAACAGTGTTTTGCTTGTTATTCTTTTTTAAGAAGCAGTGTTGAGGTGAAAGTTCCAAAGCCCAAAGAATGTTCCGCTCCCCAGTTTTTATTAATGCCAAGCAGTTTGGCCAAGCTGTCAGTCTCTCTGCCAGCGTGGCAAAGAAGGGCTGATGTTCCTAGACAGCAAAAGGCAAGGGAGTGGTTTGGGTAATGTTGACATCTTGAGGCTACCGAGCCAGAATGGGAAGCGTTGGGTCTAATCGGACAGGAAGGTTTGGCACTGGGATTAGAAGTATTGCAAGAACTGCTGGCAGAGCCAGGGTGAAGAGGGCAGACCTCTGGTCCCAGACAAGTACAGGCAGACAAACATTAATGTCTTTGTCATCCTTGCTTGCATTGTGTTGTGTGTTTTCTGTTAAAAAAAAAAAAGTTGATATATTTGTGGGGATTAGGAGCTGAACAATCTGTAGGTGTAACTAATGACTGGATAATCTTTAGTGTGAGTATAAGAATAGCCTTGTGTAAATAGAAGAGTTCAGATTCTTCTGGGAGTAGCTGTCTGCAGGCTTAAAAAGACTGAAAAAATAGTCCTTACACACCCTGGATGGCGTCAGGAAGGACTGTCGGTGGCAGTTGTGTAGTTTGATAAGCCTGTGACTGATGTGCTGTGAACTGCAAATGGGAGGCTGCTTTGAAATCCGCAAGATTGTTCCAGGAGGAAAAAAAAAAAAGAAAACTTAATCTTTAGTTTTGGGTTATGACTATATTCTGTAAAGGGAGAGAGGGAGGTTAACAGGACTGAGAGCAATGCCGAGGTGATGTGACGTGGCTTTTGAATGTCATCGGCTGAGCAGGCTTGGAGCAATTTAGGAGCTGGAGAGATTCTTGTCTGTTGAGCTTAGTCTAGAATTACTGTATTCGTTTTAACCTTTCTGTTTCTACTTTTGCGATAAAGCTCGGCCTAAAATTTTGCTAAACAAAACTTCAATTTCTATTCTGTCCGTCTGGTTTGGGGAAAAGATAACATAGGATGGGACAGCAGATGTGGCCAAAATTAGCTGCCTCCACGTGGGCAGTATCTCAATGTATGGATGGAACAACCCCTCAGAGATTTGTTCCTTGGGATGAGGTTAGGGAACTCAAATTGCATGGGGTCTGTGTGGGAACCTTTGCTGCCAGCTGACAGGTTTTGGAAAGGAACCTTCTCTTTTACAAGGAACGTGCCACTGGGAAACATCTTGTGGTTCTGAGGAAACTTAGTGGAGATAGAAGGGGAGGTTGACCCCCTATCTTATTGTGTGGCAGTAAATGAAGCAGCAAAGATTGTGAGGGGGACTCGATTGGAGAAGGGGGTATGGCTGTGGTGAGGACTTGAGAGGAAGAGTGATGACTCAGGAAGCATTTAGAACTGTCTGGGAAGATTAAGGAAAAACTGACTAAAGAGCCGTAGAGGAAGATGTGAGATTCTAGGAGGATGAATACGTAGGGAGCAGTGGCTATGGGAAGATAATGTAAGGACAGTGAGCAATTGTATGTGTGCTTGCACATCTGGTGAAGGAGTGTAGGTGTCGAAGTGGAAATAGCTGAGCAAGAAGTCTGTGCCTGGATCCAAACATCTTGGTCAGAGTAAGAAGGAAGGATGCAGACGGGGTTGACACTCCGATATCTTGCCTTTCCTCACGGGGAGGTAACAGCATTCAGGGTGTTTGAGTTACTGTACGGAGCCTTGGGGTGGAGTTGGCCAAGTTTCTGGAGGCCGGTGTTTGCCGGAACTCCGGCTGTGCCCATCGGACTTTCCCTCTGGAGTGCAGGCTGGACGCGACTGCTTCTGCGCTCCCCGGGAGCCGCGCTTTGAGCAGAGGAAATCCTGCGTGGTGCTAGTGCTAATCACTCTCCAGTCAAGAATGTGGAATTTGGGCATGTTTCAGGCATTAGTTATAGTGGCTTAATTTCCTTATCTGGTAACGTGGGGATAATACTACCTCATGGTGGTTTTGAGAAGGTCGCTTACTTAATGCTGACTGTGAGTGCCAAAAAAAAACTGGAGGGGCAAAAAGCCAGTAAAGGTATCAAAGCAGGATTTGAAGAAGGCAGAATAAACAAGGTCTGAAGATAAACCAGCGTTGTCTGCATGCCTGTTAACGGAGCATTGCCTGTCCAGGGAGCTGAAAGAGGTGGCAGTCCTAACAAACGGGAAAGAGCAACCCTGTGTCTCTGTTCCTGCCAGGCCACACGCGTTAACTGTAAGGAAAACATGTAATGCCCAGACCGTCGGTAGTGCCTGCGTGTTAGAGGAGTAACGTGACATTGAGGCCTCTCCCCCGCTGCCGAACTTTGTTGAAGTAAAGTAAAGGCTGTTGAGGGGAGTAGATGGGGAGGAGCTGAGTAACAGCCTGATTCCATAAGTCTTTTTTTCCAAAGGAAACTGGGCTAACGTCATGTGGAGATACGATAAATTTATGTCGTAGTGCATGACCACAAAGAGGGATCTGACCACTTGAATTTTCACTTTTGTATTTTTGATTCTACGTTCTTTGGTGAAGCCTGCTTATAGGTGTTTTACATATGTCTTTTTTTAAGTGAATATTTTCAAAAGATGACTGCCTTTAAGTGAGTTCAGAACCCACACAGGGTCTGTATTTTATATGAGCTTGATCATTCAAATCTGATTTCTGGCTTTCTACTGATTCCCTTCTTCTCGAGCATCAGTTGTGTAATTGGCAAATGTATATAAGACAAATGCTGAGCTGAAAGTAATCATTCATTGAATAAAATGGACCACAGTCAGTTTCTCTAAGACCTTGTTAATCCAACATTTTATTTTAAAATCTGTTTTTTAGGGATAGTAGAAAGATGTCAAGTTGCCTGAAGGAGAATTACCCCAACTTCTTTCTACTCTATGTCCTTCCTTCAGAAATATAGGAGCAGCTATGTCATTGAAAATTTAATGAAGCTTTCAGCAATATAATGCTGTGCCTCTACATTCTCTAAAACTTCTTCATATTTAATGAGCTTCTAATTCTAATTTCAGGTAACAGGAACAACTGAATATAACCATAAATCTGATTTGTTTGTGAACAGCGTGTCCAATGCCGTTTACAATTTATAAAGTAGTCATTGATGACCGGTGTGGTAGATCATGGAAAGAGTTGTACGTCTGCGCATCAAGCAGCTGCTGTTTAAGTCGATTTTTGACTGCATTTGGTAGTTTGTTAAAAATGTTTCATCTTGGACCTTTATTTTTAATTTTTATTTTTAATGAAAGTCAGCCTCAGGAAACAGAAGCAGTGACCTTAAAGCAATGAGACTGTTGTCCAAGTGTCATGTTTGAGTACTTCTGTTTTGTGGTTTGGTTCTTTATTTTATTTATTTATTTTAATTCTTAGCAAGCCTAAGGTTAATTTCTGAGTTAAAAAGTACAATAGTGGGAAAATGTTCTGAATGTGTGGGAGAGCTGGTAATGCTGAACAAAATGTAGAATTGTGTATAATTAATTACAGAAGATGGAAATAGTTCGGAATAACTGTGAAAATATCCTACTGCACTCTGGACAATCTCAAACTGAAGATTTTTGTGAAGCATCAGATAATGCTGCACTGCTAGGCTTGGCTGGAAGAAGCACAAGGGTTGTTTTGCTCTTTCTTTCTTACTGGGGGTGAATTGTAATGCTGAAAAGACAGTATTGTTTACCAAATTTTATGCAATAACACCGCCTATGAGGACGTAATTACATTTGAAATTAGCGTAAGAAAACACTAATGCTGAAACCTTGGTTTGGTCATGTGAAAATACTTTATTGCTCTATCTGCATTATTTAATTTATGGTCCTTTTATTGTTTCTCATAATCGCAATTGACATTTATCCATTAATATTTAATTTGTGTTTTGGAGGTTAATTGCCAAAAAAGGCCCTATATAATGTGATGCCATTGAATACAGAAACATAAAATTTAATAACCAGAAACATTCTCTACTATATATTGCCTTTGTAATAATACAAAAGGCAACGTAGAGAGGGGTATTCACTCCCTTTCTTGGCAGTATACAATCTTCTATGTCATCTGTTAAAAAATTCTTTAATAAGAAATCTTAATATAGTACCAAGAGAAGGCTACACTTGTGTTGGACATAATGATACCTTGATTGCTTTTGACCATCCTAATTTTCTTGCGTTTATTTACTTGGAGCATTTACCCTAGCAGTGCTAATCAGGATGTTTTCCCACACAGGGATGGGACTCGATGACCTTTAAAGGTCCCTTCCAACTCAATGCATTCTGTGGCTCTATATTTTTTAAATTCAACTTTTTATGCACATTTTAGCAGCCTCACAAGTGGAACGCTGTGTGCTGAGCATGTTATGTGGGTATTCTTACTGTTTCAAGTATGTGTAACCGCCTCGGAATTTTACTGAATCTTTTTGCGTGACTTCACGCTTGACCTTTATGATCTCGTCTTGGAGCAGACCAAGAGAAATTGTTGGACCAGCGTGTCTTGGGAGGTGCAGCCCTGGAGCTGGCGACCTCGGAGCTGCCGGCGTGCAGCCCCCCGCGTGCCACCGGCATGGGTGTGCGGAGAGTCCCCGTGAGCTGCGGTGGGTGGGCGGGCAGCCAGCTGGGACGAGGCAGAAGTGACCTGCCCTTGGTCTCTGGGTCGCCTCTCCCCTCACCTGCCCAGGGGAAGCTGTAGCCAATGTTGTAATTCTTGGTGCTGATGGTTGCCCAGACCCTAGCGCACGTCTCTGCAAGAACACTGCTGCTGAATTCTTTTCTGCGAGAGCACCGCTTCCGAATTCTTCCCTACTGGATTTTTAAAGCTCTCAGAGACTCTTTCCTTGCTTGCTTGCACCAGGTCTTTTTTAGTAAATCTGACATCTCCTGAAGTAGGAAAGTCGTTTGCCGTGCCAGTCTGTTCTTGACATGTCATACTGGGCAATGTCAGATATGTATTGGTGATTGGCACTTCCACTCTGTTCTGATTTCTATGTTTACTGAATTTATGATGGCTAATTAAAAAAATAATGCAGATTTCTAACTAAAGTTCTTGTTCCCTAGCCATTTGGGATGCAGAGCAGTACAATGGTGGAATGGATGAAAGAAGAGTGTTAATAAGACTTATTTCCAAAGACTAGCTCAGTTCATCAGGTGCTTGAATGCCAGAGTAGCTTCACTTGTGCAAGTGAGAAGCCCATAGAAACAGCGGGAGTCCTCGTGTGGCAATTATTTTTAGGATCAAATCCATACTATTTATTTTTGCTTCTAAAAAAATGTACATCTTTTCTCTGAAAGTCGTTTTTCTGTCGAATAGTTTACTTAGCACAGACGAACAGTTTATTTAAGATAAGTTGATAGCAGCAGATTTGGAGTTTGTCATAATGCGGACACTTTTCATATTTGACTTGGGCTATTTACAGTAGAAACTGAAGGTGGTTGAGATGAAGGTGTGTTTGGTGTGATTTAGTTTGTTTGGTTTTCTTTCTCTTTAAATATTACCAATTCAAAGGTGGTGTGATTTAGTTTGTTTGGTTTTCTTTCTCTTTAAATATTACCAATTCAAAGGTCTTAGCTGACTGTCTCTCATCTTCTCCTGATTGACATCAGATGTTTCACTTGCCAGTCCTAAGCATTGACCTCTTTGGAGTCGGCTGGCTTTTGACTAAGGGTTGTAATAAATACACCGTTCTAACTTGGTTTCTCAATGAGCAAACTTTTTTGTGCAAATTTGGGGGGACTACTTTAACAAAACAGTTTATTTTCCTTACCTCATTTCTGCAGGTTAGTTTTCAGATTCTTTGAAGATAATTAAAATATTTTTACCTGGAGTCTCTTGAGGCATGTATAAATTGCACTTAAAAGCTACATTCCAAGCTTTGTTTTGGAGTTGAGCACCCAGTAGTTAGAAAACGCCCCCAAAAAAACTTCCTTATTCAGTCATAGCTTGGTTCCTCTGTATATATAGTACCATACTATTATTGAAGTAGAGTTTTAATCAGTTGTTTTCTGAATGTTCCAAGCATATATATAATAAATAAGAGGATCATTGATTTCTTCCTTTCCTATAGTGCTTAGTGTCTCAGGATATAAAACCTTTTTATGCCTCTATATTTCTCCTGTGATGTAAAAACAGTGCTACCTCTATCTTACCGATGGGGAAAAATTTTCATGATTTTACAGGGATCTCTAAATTTTGCTATAAAGTGTGCTATAAAGAGAAGTGTTAAGAACTTCTTTCTCATCTACCTTCATCTTGACACAACCTGCTTCCACAGCAAAAATAGCCTTTTGAGAGCCTCAGAATGAAAAGTGTTAAAGCTTAAACTGTGCCAATCCTATAAATAGCCATCAGGCGTTCCAGAAAAGGGTATTTGTATTAGTTAGGGTAGTTATATTTTGGCTTTGCTCTGCAATGTAGTTTTGGAGGTTTATAGAGGTTTTATTTTGTGTTACAACATGGAGCTCAGATGCCTGGTGATTTGTGCAACCTAGTGTGTGGGCCGGTAATCCACTGGATCATCTCAGTGCTGCTGAGCAAGGTTGAAGCTGAAGTTTTGGCCCTGGGGGAAAGGAAACTGAGGATGAAAAAAGCCAGTAGAGTTTCAAAAGGGGTAGGGTTATTAGGGACATATATATTTTTTTTTATTTTCTCCTCCCCCTTGATTAATTTGTCTGTTATGCTTTGTTGTCCAGCGTCACACCTAGTTATATCGACACGGCGGAAGGGCAGCCAGCTGTGATGCCAGGTACAGGGAGGAGACGGGGATACGCAGCAGCAGGGCCTATTTTGCCACCAGAGAAATACTCTGCAACTGCCCCTCTATGTGTCCTGTCAGTGTTTTTCCTGACTCTTTGGCAGCCACTTGCTTTCATGTGCAGGTTTTGTCTATGCATCGTGACCAGATTTTGTCTGCGAACCGTGACCAGAAGGGTTGTGCTTTGCCAGGCATCTGTGATCGTGCCCTTTCAGTGGTTCTGTTACTGCCTGTGCTCAGAACGTTACGACTCTCCCGCTCTCTGCTTGTAGCACATACGAGCTTTGTGGCTGGCCTTGTTGGGGTAAAGTATTTTTATGCTTTGTACATGAAGACATCAGACATCACTGGTCATGCCTTTTGTGTATCAAGGTGACAGAAAGATGAGCAGTGGTGTGGTTAAAAAATAAACAAATAATAAATTCTGCCTACATGTGTGTTGACTTCCACTTTAGTCTCCGTGGTCACTCCAGCTAACTGCAGGTGTTCGCTGTGTCACGTGCCTGTCCCATCCTTGTGTTCCTATGCTTTTTTTTTTTTTTTGGCATGGAATGGTGAACCAGTTCAGGAACGTGATCCATTTTAAGGTTTTAGATTAGTTATCAGCTGGATTAGCTCCTTGTACTGTTCCTGGATACATGTGCTGTTGTACATGCGCTAGAGCTTGAATATGAGGTGGGAAGCTACGGCAGCCGAGATTTAAAGTGGGATAAGCTACCGTGGGACTAGATTTTACCTTGCACTTGTAGTAGCCAGTAAAAATAAATCTCTGTATTACTCGCATGTGTCTTTGTTGATAGCTTCAGTGCTGTGCCAGGAGAGCACTATCTTGGTAGCAATCCTGCAGGATACAGAGGCCACGTAGGTGTGTGGCAGCCATGCAGAAAAAAGCTTTGATCTCAGATGAGCCCCTATAATTTCCCCAATACGTACTGTGAGAGTTAAGATGTTTGTTTTAGTTGACAGCCTGAGCATGCAGAGACTCCGTTTTTCTTTTGCTCAAACACCGTATAACTTGGGTTTGGATTTAGCTTAAACAAATTGCAAGGAACGGTCTCTTCGTGTTATGTAACTTTTATGTTCCCAAGAATAAAAGGATCATTTGTGGATTACTGAAGTGTTGCAATCTGAAATGAGCTGTGCTGGGGAGGATACAACTTTCTCCCTGCAGCAGGGAGGGTTTTCAGATCTCTTCAGATCTTTTTCAAGGCCTTTCAAAGCTTGGGCAGGGGCCTTTGGTTTACAGTGGCCTTCTAGCATAGTCACCAGTGTGTGAATGAAAAGGTGGTACGAGGTAGTACTCAGGATGATCACTGCACGGTGTGGTACTTGGTCAGAGTGATGGCTTTTAGTTGGATTATTCTCTACGTAAATGAAAGTGAAGATAATATGAAGCAAAATCTGTTTGGATGGGAGTGGGAATGACAAGTGTCATATCTGTTATCAACAAGCTTCTCCTCTCTTCCCTTCTCCACCCTGCCCATTTTTATTTTTTTGAGCAGTGTTTACATTGGTAGTAGCCGGAAGACCTCTCATGAGCCCCAACTCATAGTTCTGTGCAGGGAAAGAAAAAAAATCCTTGAATTAACTGTGGTCTAAAAAGCAAACAAATTTGAGCAAGGGAGGTGAGGATATAGCAAGAACAAGAAAAACACAATTTCCTCCTCACTTAGTTGATACAGTGTGTCTCATGCTCAAGTGCTTAGTTTTATGCATTATTTTTGAACGGAGCTGCAGCATGGGATGGGGGGTAACACTGATGTTAGAAAGGGATGTTAGAGCTGATAACATTGATGATAGAGCTTCGTGGCGTGTTTGTGCAGCGTTAGACAGCGATTGCATGTATGTAAGTCATCTTTGCCCCCTGGCTTGGGAAGCCGTTCTGCAGTGTACGGTGTGTGCAGGTGGAGAGAAGGACGAGGAAAAGTCATGCTCCCCTTAGCCTTTTGAAAGTACGTTGTGTCCCCAGAGTGCTAAACTTGGGGTCTTTTCAAAGGATAATAGATGCTGTGCAGGTGAGTCAGCCTTTTGTGCTGAGGGCCAGGTGCTTGACTTATTTTTAAGCTGGCATGCTAGGGCACACTGGCATTCATCACATTTGTAAACACTCCTCAAAGATGAGGGAGGCTTTTGTCTTGTAACTGGTTTTCCTTAGTACTCGGGGAGTGACTGGCTTGACGCATTTTGCCCAGGTGGCATCAGCAGCTTGTGAAATACGGAGGAAGCGTTTCTGCTGCGCGACCTTTACAGCAGGGTGATCTTCAGGAAGGGCAACCAAGAGTGAACGTCGGTGTGTTTTTTTTGGTACTTTGCCCAAATATGTTTGCTTTTGACTCCAGAATGAGGAAGGAAAGGCTTCATGTCTCGGACCAGTCGTCTGATCAAAGCAGATCTTGTCCTTGTTTTTCTGCTCTATGTGAATCTGATGGCTGGCAAGTCAGAAACAGGAAAAAGATAATGTTTTTTTTCTTAGGGGTGGAAAGATCGTTGCTGGTATTGCTGAGTGGAACAGAGGAGGGTTATAGTGTGTTGTGCTGAGTTTTATGTCAAGTTTAGGCTCTTTTATGAAAGACCATTGAAGTTTCCCTTTAATAGTATATTGCTCCTTTGTAGCTTTTGTTTTTGAACAAAGACTCAGGAGTACTTTTCTCTGGCAAAGAACAAGTGAAAAGTAGTTCCTGATGAGTTTTCCATAATGTTTGGTGGAGGTATGGCCTTGCTGCTACGGCTGCTCACAGAGGGGAATGTTGGGCAGTTCTAGATCCACACTGGGTTGCTAGGGAAAACAAACCCTCCAGTAATATGGGAATTATCCAATGCATGTAACAAGCGTTTTCTCAAATGTCTGGATCTGTCTTTTGATTTTCTTTTCTCTTTTCTGGTGTAGTGTTTTCTTGTTTGCTTGCTTTCAATAGGCCATTGTCTTGAGGGGCCTGATCTTGCAAACAGTAATAAACAGAGTTTTTGTTTACTGGTGATACCTGTGGGACTGTTCAAATAAGTCTGTGGAGCTGAATTCAAGACCACCTTGAAGCTGACCAAATATTGAGGTTCTGTTTCCCCTCCTTCCTTGAGACTTTTATTCCCAGTGGGCCGGGAGACCAGCTTGCCTTTTTTTTTTTTTTTTTTTTGCTAGTAAAAAAGACCTGAACATATTCACATTTTGACATGTTATGTCTGAGAATGGCTAAGCAACAGTTTACAGCTTATACACACATTTTTAATTTACCTATGATGAAGTATTGAGTTTTCACATGCGTCTTAAATGGATATCTTGGGGATGGAAAAAGTGATTTAACTGTATACTGTCAAAACTAAAGGACTTCGTTTGTCCTGGCTTTTTAGTGGATCATTTAGCTTCACTTGGATCTGGTTTTGCTAAAAGCTGCTGAGCAGAAATCACATGGGTTTGTCTTTCACTGTCGACTGTTTGCTGTGTAGGTGGGGGTACGATGCAGGTGCTGGTGACAGTTTGGACTGCTTGATTTTGTGCCCAGAGTGACAATCTCTGCCTAGTTAGCAGAACCAAAACACGCTATTATCTTATTAGTGCATTCACATCTCTATGCAATTAAACAGCATTATATTTAAGCTGCCTCTACTATTAACGCTCCCATAGTTTTAACGCTTTATCATTTAACACCTGTGAGGATTTGACTGAGATTTAATTCCATGTATGCTGTCTGGGTAGCGGATGAATGGGATTCTATGTGTGTTGCTGAGGGGGTCTGCCCTGAGAAGTGAGAATGTGGGAATTGGTGTCGTCAAAGTCTTTGGTAACTGGCTAAGACGGAAGGACCAGCAGGAAATGCCCCTTTGTGGGAGGGAGAATCTTTCTTCCATGGGAGCACTTTCAGATGAAAGGTGAAAATTGATCATCCTGGTTGCATTACATTTACAGAAGGGCCCGTCAGCAAGGAAGTTCCCTTGGGGTGTTCAGTAATGCTGATTTCTGCAGTTCTTAAAGAAAACCCAGTATTTCACAGGTGCCGCAATTCCATCGCTTGAAAGTTTTGCAGCCAAGTACTTGGCAGTTCTCGAAACTATAATATAAATTGCTGTTAGAGGTGATATTTTGGGGTGGCATGTTTTTTTTTTGAGTAAGCAGATACATCTTTAAAGCATCTGAGTCATGTATTCTATTGTTTTAGTATAAAATAGTTTTGAAGACTCAGCATGTTGTGGTGGTGATGCGGCACAAAGCGTGAGGTGACATGTGAAGGCCTCCTAAAAGAAGGCAAAAGAAGGAAGAATCTTATGTACGTCCCTAGAATCACTGAATTAATTTACACATTTATTTTCTAATGACCCTGCCACCCCTTGTTGGCAGGTTAAGTAGGATAGGGAAGTGGTTCTGGTTTTGGGGCTGACATCCCCCTGCCCCAGTTAACTGGGCTGGTGGGAGAAGGTGATAACGGTGGGGCAGCAGGTAATCATTGTGCTTCACCAGTACGGACAGGTGTGTTTCTGTGTTGGATTCAGTCAGCTTGTATGTGACCTGAGCTTCCTGATTTTCACGACCAATTGTAGCGTGTTGGGTTTTTTTTTGTTGTTTTTTTACTGGGGAATTTTGTTAGACTGGTTAACTTTGTACATTAGATACAGGTCATGCTGCAGTGGGTGTCGCCAAACTTGTTTTACAGGGTTTTCCAAGGAAAACACCCAGTATGGTGTTTTCTGTCCGGGTAGGTTGATAGGCTGTAGTTGCTTTTCAAATACTTATGTTGCGCAATGGCACCAGCAGTCACAAACAGCAGCCTGTGCTGGTTACTGGATTCTTTTCAGTTTAATGGGTGAGTGCACGATAGCTGCAATAGCCAGCGTTCAGTCTTCAGTATCTACACACAACTCAAGTCTTCCTTATCTTTGAATCCCCCCCCGCCCCCTTTTTTTTAAAATTTATTTTTGACCGGTAAACTATGTCCTTTGTGACAGTAGGTGAGATGATCACTTTTCTGTAGCGCTGTAATGGTTCTTGGAAAAAATGGTGGTCAATGGTAGAGCACCTCCAGCCAAAATGTTGCATGTGGTTTTAGGGGGTGGAAGCAACTTGGATTGCCCTTTAGATAAAAGTTGCAAAGTTCAGGAAATGGCTTAAGGTCATAGGGATCTGAGAGTTTTAGAGAACGTAATAAATACATGTTAGGAATAGCACGAGTGTGGTTTTCAGTGAAGTAGATTTAATCATAGATATTGATCATGAGCTGAAGGGCTTTATCTTGAAGGGGTGAACTGTGGCAAAAGGTCGTTCTTGCACTCTTGAGTAACAGCAGTTAAACTGAAACAGAGAAGGACCTTCATTTTTTTTTGGATGCTATAAAGCAGGGAGTGAACTTCTGCATGGGAAGAGTTGTCTGTGTAAGCATGTTATAGAACATTTAAGGACCTCAGCACACAAGTAGCCACCTCCTCAAAAGTGCGCCACGGCACTGAGCTTGTCCTTCCCAATGTGAAAACTTCACATTTCACATAACTCTTCTTGAAACAGGTCCCTAAGCCCTGGTGGAAAGAGCCTTGCTTGCCCAGGGTATCCTTGTTGGACACCAAGGACAGTTTGTGCATTAAGCTTGTGGAATTGAGCAAGATAATTCATAGTAATACATAATTCCATAAAATGGTCAGAGTAGATAATTCACAGTCTGGGATCTCTGTTTCATTTTTGAGTAGAGAGAATTTTGGTTTTTGCAGATATGCTGTCTGCTTTGTTCAAGAAGTTTAAAGGTGGTCAGTGTTAAGTGGGCACCTCTAAAATACCAGCCATTGCAGGGGTCTCTGGTAGTTGAAAAACTGATCCTTTGCTTTTTTGGTTTTCTTTATGGTATCCTCCAATCTGTTGGTCATCTGGGAATTTGCTAGCGGCTATTGCTTTCTTGGAGGGTCTGCAGAATCAAAAATTTACTTGTAGAATAGATACCTTGATTTTTCGGGGTGATGTTGGAGAAGAAATCCTGCCATTATCGTGTATAAGCTTCTTGTTTGAACAAGGCTAAAAAGAATAATCTGTTCAGAGGCTTTCGGTCTTCCTATAGATATGTGCTCAAGTGTATACTTTCCTGATTTGTTTTAATTTGACTGCATTAGTGGCACTAGATCATATCAAGCATTTATTGTAAGTGATTTATATGAGTACGAAAAACTCTATTCACTGTTTCTCAGACCAGGAACAATGTTCTTTACATATGGCTTTAATATAGCTGTTGTGAGCCCAAATAAAGGCTGCTTTTGAATATGCACGCAGATCCCGTATAATTATGGAGCAGTGTGGTGTTTATGAGAGAACTTGCAGCATTGTTGAGCATTTGTCAGCTGATGTTTGGATAAAGCAGATAAGCTCCAATATTGTCTGGAACTGATCATCTGAATCTTTGGCCAGATTTCCATTTCCTTACTTGCTTTCAATGGCTCTTGGCTGAAATCAGTGCGACCAGTGGGCTGTGGTGCCACGCAGGGGAAGGCTGTAGCTGTCGATGGTGGTGGGTTTTGGTTGCCCGCGTGATATTTGCAGCTGGAGAAGCCAGTGGAAATGTTGAGAACTTTATTTCGCTTAACATTGTGCAGAGAAAAACTTTTCGGCAAAACCAAATAAACTGGAAGAGTTCTGCAGAGGGTGGCAGCTGTAGTTTATACTAAAACAGACATTCCAAAACACTTCTTCCAAGCTATTTCCACACACAAATAACGAGCCACACACAAATCTGTGCTCTGAGTTTGGTGTTTATGCATGGGAGGGACTCCACATAATGAAGAACAGATTTGTGGATGTTTATTTGCCTTGGAATTGTTTGACAACAATTCGATCGTGATCAGCGTACCAATGCGGGGCGGCAGCTCCGTGTCATTGTCCCCGTGGCCTCTGCACTCTCTTGTCCCAGTGTCTGCATCCACTACTGAGTAACCATGGTGGGATGTTCCCTTTTGTGCTGTTTGTGGCATAACAAGTACTGATATAAATGCGAACAAGAACCTAATTTATTTTGCCGAAATAGATATTTATTTTTTGTCTTTTTGATCCTCTGTTAATACACGTTGTCTTACTTCTTGCTCCCACATGATTGCAACTGATTCTCCTCATTGTCTCTTCTACAAACAAATATCACAAATTTTCCTAATGATAAAAGCATTCAAAATGTGCCGCAACTTTGAGAGAACAGTTTGTGTTACGTTTCTGGTACCAATGGCTAATATATTTGGTTCCTTAAAGTCCCATCTGATACCCTGCGCAGCTACCTCCATCTTCACTCAAATAGGTCTGGGTTTTTATTCCCTGTGCTGACACAGCTAACGAAGGTCTGACACATCCTCCTTAACTTTTATTTAATACCTTCCTCTAAAAGTAGTTGCATTGAATGTGACCTTACAGTTTAACCTCAAAAAGTTTGCGTGATGTTCACCAACTGGTTTAATGTACTAAAATAGCAATTGCTGTTTATTTTTAAACTTCAGGAAAAATCCTTTTTTTTTGTTTGTTTTTTGAATAATTAAATTTACAATGCAAAAAAACCTACCAGGCTTTAAGTAGGTCAGGCTCTTTGCCACCCTTAAGAAGGAAATTGTAGTCTGACTGGTTCAATGGCCACCGTGGGTTGGGAGGAGAAAGTTTTGGTGTGTTTTTTCCTTTCTTTTTTTAATAAGCCAAAACGTACTTGTTTTTGAGATTGTTTCGCTGGCCGCGTGTTCTAAATGGTAGGGTATTTCAAGACATCCCTGGAACATTTATCATGCTGTGTCCCACCAAGAATGTAATCTTAAGGTCTCCACTGTTTATGAAGCACAGTCTATATTTTATCTCATGCTGAGAAAAGATGTGATAATGGTTGTTTAGGGATTATGTGAAAATGGAGTGAGGAATGACCCTTAAAAATTGATAGGAAGTAGGAGATTCCCAAACGAGACTAGGGAGGTGGGGAAGCTGAATTGCTACTGTTGGGATTCTCCAACCAATATCTCCTTTGCACTGTTACTGGTGAAAACAAAAATGGGCGAGGTAAAGAAACTTCTCAAGAAGATGCAATAAAAATCTGTTGGGTTACAGAAACTAAATCAAAACTTATCGCTTTAGTAACTTGCCTTTATTACTGGCAGTTTCAGAGACCGCAGCCACAGAGCACGATAAGCTGCCTGTGACGCAGAAGATCAGCGGTGGATCAGAAGTGCTGGTGTTAGGACGCAGGTGAGCTTTAGGCACAAGGCTGGCGTGGACACTCCTAAAAAGCAATCCATTTCAACAGGACGTGCTTTACTTGGCTTTGGGTTCATTTTTTACACCTCCTTTAACTCTTTTAGGTTATAAAACAAGCAGATTGGTCAAAACCTTCGCGCTGGGTTGCAGAGTGGCCTCTGGCATTTTCAGGGACAAATGTTCTCCGAGCTTCTCTGGCCAGTTAACCTGTGGCTCTGTGGAAATGGAGAGGATGACCCTGGGAGTCCTTTGCATCCCTGTTCATGCACGTGATTACATTGAAGTGAACTTGTTCAGCAAGCCCTGAATGGCTTGTTACAATTCTTTTTTATTATGTGTATCTCGCATGTCAAGATATATCTATTTTTAATACGTTTTCAAAAATAGAAAAACCTTTCACTCTTTGTGAGTGGGTTCTTTTTATTTTTTTATAAAAAGGCAGTCTTTGTTTTGAAAAAGATACTTGCGCAGGCTTATTTCTTCAAGAATTAAGTCTGTATTTGGATGAAAGATGGCAATAAAATATTGAGTTGGGGTTTTTGGTTTTCTTTCTTCTGGTGAGATTTTCTGCAACTTACTGTTAAGAACAATTTAGACTCTGCTTTGTAAGGTGTTTAAGGACTGTGTAGCAATCATTCTTACTTATCTGACATCCAGCTATTCAAATTGTAATAGTAAAGGCAACAGAGATTTAGCTAGTCATTCTAAATGGTGCTTTAGGGAAGGAAATAAGTAATGCCTCAATCAGTTGAAATTCCAGTAGGGAATTGGGATAGGATGTAAAATTACCTACATTAGTCTGGGAAATGGACTTTCCTCTCAACAACAAAATTACGACTGAGTTCTTAGTGTTCAGAGGCTACTGTTGCTTTTGGTGTGTCTCACTGAACCAGGCAGCAGTTGTGGGAAGCGGTTTGTGCCCTAAGGCCGTCGCAGACTGGTGAAGAGGTGGCTGGGAGGGTTTGTTGAGTCATGGCCACCAGCTTCTGCTGCACAGACGTCATTCCTCTAAACTTGTTTTACTTGTGAGCTAGGGTACAGCATAGTATTGTGAGCTCTATGGAAGTACGTATCAGCTGATACGTACTTGCTTCCAGAATCACAGAATGTCAGGGGTTGAAAGGGACCTCAAAAGATCATCTAGTCCAGCCCCCCTGCCAGAGCAGGGTCACCTACAGCAGGTCACACAGGAACGCGTCCAGGTGGGTTTTGAATGTCTCCAGAGAAGGAGACTCCACAACCTCCCTGGGCAGCCTGTTCCAGTGCTCGGTCACCCTGAAAAAGTGTTTTCTAATATTTTTGTGGAACCTCCTATGTTCCAGCTTGTACCTGTTGCCCCTTGTCCTGTCATTGGACGTCACTGAAAAGAGCCTGGCTCCGTCCTCCTGACGTTTCCCCTTGACATATTTATAAACATTAATGAGGTCACCCCTCAGCCTCCTCTTCTCCAAGCTAAAGAGACCCAGCTCCTTCAGCCTTTCCTCATCAGGGAGATGTTCCACTCCCTTCACCATCTTTGTGGCTCTACGCTGGACTCTCTCCAGCAGTTCCCCGTCCTTCTTGAACTGAGGGGCCCAGAACTGGACACAATATTCCAGATGTGGCCTCACCAGGGCGGAGTAGAGAGGCAGGAAGACCTCTTTCGACCTACTTGCTTCTCTCCTTCTAACACACCCCAGGATGCCATTGGCCTTCTTGGCCACGAGGGCACATTGCTGGCTCATGGCCATCCTGCTGTCCACTAGAACCCCCAGGTCCCTTTCCCCTGCGCAGCTCTCCAGCAGTTCAGTCCCCAACCTGTACTGACACGTGGAGTTATTCTTTCCCAGGTGCAAAACTCTACACTTGCCCTTGTTAAACTTCGTAAGATTTCTCCCCACCCAGCCCTCCAGCCTGTCTAGGTCTCTCTCTGAATAGTAGCACAGCCTTCTGGTTTGTCAACCACTCCCCCCAGTTTCGTGTCATCAGCAAACTTGCTGACAACACTCTCTAATCCCTCATCCAGGTCATTGATGAATATATTGAACAGCACCGGCCCAAGCACTGACCCCTGAGGGACCCCACTAGACACAGGCCTCCAACTGGACTCTGCCCCATTGACCACAACTCTCTGGCTTCTTCCCTTCAACCAATTAGTGACCCACCTCACTACCTGATCATCCAGACCACAGTTCCTCAGTTTACCTATGAGGATGCTGTGGGAGACAGTGTCAAAGGCCTTGCTGATGTCCAGATAGACCACATCCACTGCACGGCCACCATCCATCCACCTGGTTATGCCTTCATAAAAGGCCATCAGCTTGGTCAAACGTGACTTCCTCTCGGCAAAGCCATGCTGGCTGCTCCTAATGACCCTCTTATCCTGGTAGCCTAGAGACAGCGCCAAGGATAAGTTGTTCCGTCAGCTTTCCAGGGATGGAGGTGAGGCTGACTGGTCTGTAGTTACCCAGACCTATCGTATCAATATCATTATCAATAAGCCAAAGCTAACTTTTCGCTGTCCTTTTTTATTTTTCTTCCTGAGTTGTTGATGTCTCAGGGTTTCAGAAATTAGCGCATGTAGTTAGGACTGTAGGTAGGACTGGAGGCACCTTCTTGTTTATCAAATCTAGTTACCTGTTGAAGACAGTCAAGTCATCAGATCCTCCTTAGGAGTTTATAAAACTTCAGTTTGAAACTAATTTTTACCCTTTTACTCATATGGGAGATGATTGCAGAGGCTTGCTGTTGTGACTAGTAAAAACTACAATTTCCAGTATAAATTTTTACACTAGTGGTTGGACTGGTAGCCTCATAGTTTTGGTAGCTTTTTCTTCAGCTTCTCCTCTGATAATTTAGTCTTCACATTCTTGTGATCATCCTCATTGTTCCGTTCTGCATTTATAGGGTGAGATGATCTGTTCTGAGTGTGAGTGATCAGAACTACACGTATCATTTCAGATGAAGTCTCCTTAAATCCTACTCGTGGCTCTTGTCTTTTTGACAGCAGCAGCAGCTCTTCTCGTACCTCCTGGGCTTACATGTGCTTTTTCATGATTACTTCACATCGCAGAGGGATCATGAGCTACTATTTCACTGGTGTAGGAGTGTCTCTTCCTCTCCTTGGTGCTCTTTAAAAGATGAGCACGCAGTGGCTTTGTGACTTGTTTCGAATGCATGAATTTGTTTTGTTGTCTTGCCTTATATTTCTTTTGTGGAAGGACTTACCGGTAAAGTAATCGTATGTGCTTTATTTAAAATATTCTGAATTTATGTGACATACTTCTGGACTCTTTTATTTTTAGCAATTCTGAAAAATAGTTACCCCTCTGTCTGCTACTCTGCCTGTTCTTGTATTGCTTGTGTTGTAACTATCCTTTGACTCACCTTTCTAGGGGTGTATTGATCCAGCAGCTTTTAGGGAACGCTGAAATCATGATGGAGATTTTTTGAGTCATGTTTTCTCGCCCTATACTTTTGGATCAAGCTGAAATAGCTGGCTATGCCATAGGAGCTTTGTAAGAGGGAAAGAAAGGACAAAATTTAATAAAAAGCATTGGGTGCTGTGGAATTTGGAGCTTGGGAAGAGAATAACAGCTTTTTTATGCTCTCCCCCCCCAGCAGCTATCCCTGGTAACTTAGTTTTGGGGTCTTGCCCAGACTGAAAGGACCTTTTGGGGGATCCCTGGCCATGCTGGGCGACTCCACAGATTGGATTTACTGTGATTACTTCCATTGACACCGAGGAGGAGCCCTCTTCCAGGGGAATTACTTCTCCTGCTGAGCTGTCTTTCCTCAGATGTTACAACACAGTTTGTAAAGAGTGTGCTGAATGTTTTTATTGCCAGTGTTTTTGGGGATGTGATGCTACATTGGCTCAAGCTGTCCAGAGTTTGCCTGCTGCGGTGCTGTCTTCTTCCCTGGCTTTGCAGCCCTGCTGTGCTGGTGCTCATCTCCTGGGCGTGTTGGCGTTTTGGGGTATCTCCCTGTGTCAGAGCCCTCTCAAGTCTCGGTACCCGGGTGGAAGCCGCCTGAATGGGAGCATTGTTTGTGGGGTGCCCTAACCTGTCTGAAGTCTGTAGGAAGTTTGGCTGCTCACCTTGTTGGAACCTGGAGTTCGCTCGAGGGTTCTACTAGTTCCGCTTGGAGAGCGGATCTGCCAGGCTGTGGAGGTATGTAGTGCTGTTTACAAAAGGGCCTACCCGTGCTGCCGGGCACCGAACTCAGCCTTTGTTCCCTGTTCTCTTTGTGCTTCAGCTTCTCTATTGAATGAGTCTTAAACGTGTCTGATTTTCTAGGCTTTCATGATAGTGGTAAGATATCCTTGCTTTGCCTGGGATTTTATATCTGGCAAACTTCAGCTTTCTCACCCTGGTTGCTCATTCCTACCTTCTCTCAGCCCTTTGCTCTGCGCTCACGCATTTGTGAATTAGGTGGTGAACCAAATGGGAGAGTTTGCCTGGCTGAAAAATAAGGTGGGAAATGACCATGTGGCTGCACAAATGTTTTTCTGGCCTGTGGGAGAGGACAGCAGAAAGGACAGAATATGATAATGTGAAGGCAGATCACAGCAGCTTCTATGGCATTGGTGCTGACTTAACATGTAGAAGTACAGTTTTGGTGTTCCTGGGCTGTGTATATAAGCTCAAGCTCGTTAGGACTTTTGCTACTCAGCAGAATGGTAGTTGGCATCTCAACCTTTGAGTTCGGTCACTCATTTCTGACAACTTACATAAAGAGAAACAGTTGATTTTATTGTATCATAAAATAAGGTTTATGCAGGAGCTCCCATGTAGCACTTTGTCATGACAGATTGTTCTTTCAGTCTTTTCAAACCAAGCAAGCGTAGTGGCAGAGAGGACACTTCTTCATTACCCAGTGCTTTTTGAGCACTGACCGTGTTCATAGACTGGACTTGATGATCTCGGAGGTCTTTTCCAGCCTCAATAATTCTGTGATTCTGTGAACACGGATGATGCAGCTATTGCTCCATCAGATGCTTTTTTTTTTCCAAGTGTTTTTAATTGTCTGTGCATACACCTACACTACCTCTCTGTATTTGAATAGCTGAAGGAAACTGGACTATGTACTTTTAATGCTTTGAGTGAAATACAAGCTTATGCTCTTGGCAGAAATTTGGCTTAGTTCCTCCCAAAGGCTGGGAGAGATGAGCCAAAATAGGCAAATCATTCAGCAGGTATGTTTGCAAGAGATCGCTGAAGGTTTTGATTTTTGAGAGAGTTTTAAACATTTATGTGTTTACCATTGAGACCCCGAAGCAATGCTGGTTTAATGGCAGACCTTGGTCATATGCCTGGCAGATACTGCCTTATGAACTTTATTTTCTTACTTTCTGAGATTAGACAGGAAATATGGGAGTGTCTTGTCCCAAGCCTTCAGTAATGTGGTTGGGATGTCCCATCATTGATGGGATCATTAGGAAAAACTTCACTGTGAGGGTGACAGAGCCCTGGCACAGGCTGCCCGGAGAGGTTGTGGAGTCTCCTTCTCTGGAGACTTTCAAAACCTGCCTGGACACGTTCCTGTGTGACCTACTCTAGGGGATCCTACCTCTGGCAGGGAGGTTGGACTAGATGATCTTTCGATGTCCCTTCCAACCCCTGACATTCTGTGATTCATGCTGCAAATACCTTTTTAGTCCTTTTTTTTCCCCTTTTACCATATAACTATGTTTCCTTGTCTTGCGTCCACATGCCATTGTTGCACTGTAAAATGTGTTGAAAGTACAGGGCAGAAGGTAGAAGCCTTGTTTTGGATCAAGTTAAATATTTGTTGTGACTATTTTGGGTCCCTGAAGCATTTATTTTCTGTTGTCTGTGGTTTATTTTTTTTGCCAGTGTGATTTCTACTGTATGCCGGTAGTTCCTAAGTGAGCAAGTGAATACTCCCAATACCCGAGTTAGTAAGACCCGTCTGCTCCGGGGAAATTCAAGCCAAACCTCGGTGTGGGACTTTCTCACGAAGTAGCAAATGGATACAAAAGGAGAAGGGAGCAACACGTTTTGTATGGAGTTTGGTGTAAGATGTTAAACTTGTTAAGGATAAGTATGTTTGTCTTGTGAGACAATGAACAATGCTGAGGTGAATTATGTCCAAAAAAAAGTGCGTGTCTGCATTTTAGACAGTCATGGAAAGTTTCGTAATTGTGTCGTAAGTTCAAGTGTGCTGTGGGCAGCTGTTCATCCCGATAGCTACCCAATTTGATGTTTGAGAACCCTGAAAACTTGCAAAGGTTCTTATTCAAGGAGGATGAAGTATAATAAAAGGATTATTGACATAGTTGAATTATTATTTTAGTGCATGTGTTTGCCCAGGAGACTGTAATGGATTTGAAGTAGTTGTTCTGGTACACTGGGTAAATTTTCGATTTTGGTATGCCTAGTCATTGTGAAAACACTTATTTCTCAATGCCACACAGCTGCTCTTGAAGTGGCAAGAATTGGCCTGTCAAGTATTGGCCTGTTGTTTGACCAAATTGACATAATTGTGCTGTAAGACTTTTTTTTTTTTTTTTTAAATGATCGTGTGCCTAATTGACTAAGCATCAGTATCTCCTAAAGAGCCACTTTAATTTAAATACCTGTAGAAATATTTTCTCTATACTATCTAGAGTTAATACTGTAAAAGATTCTTATCTATTTTTTCTTTTTTTTTCTGGGGAAAAAAAGAAAGGGCCTATCCATGCCGGATAAATGTGAGTTAAGTTTCAGTTTGCTGCAAACTTCTGTCAGGTCCAAGGCCCTTAAAATGGTTTTATAATGGAGATGTTGAAACACAATGGGTGGTGGAAATGTTTCTGTTTATTATTAATCAGCTCAGTATGCCTTTCTTTTTTTTTTTCCCCTTAAAATGCCAGTCATTCAAGGCTGTAGTTCATTCTCTACCTGCCTGCCTTCTGATGGGTGCAGTTGAGATGAACTGGTCTGTATATCAGGGTATGTACAGGAGTGTTTGGAAAATAGAGGTAAAAGTAGCTGAGCGTCTCCTAAATTTTTGAGATATCTGGGCTCATTTAACCTCCTCCTTTCCGTAATACAGAGCAGAAATCATCTGACAGAACAAAAATGAAACAAAAGTGTGTGTGTGTGCATCTTTTCCCAGAAGATAGAACTAGTCTCAAAGAATGATTGTATGCTCAGCATCTTGGCAGACGATGCTGAGAATTGACATAAAACAGATATAGGCAGAGTACCGGAGACTTTTGTAGTCTGGGTTTGTTGTTTAAAGGAAGAGTTAAGATAAGCTCTCTGCAGTCTCAATAGTTTAAAAAACAGTTTGGCAGCCTTACCTCGGTGCCAGGTAAAATCATGGAACAGATTCTCCTAGTAGCTGTACTAAGGCACATGAAAGATGATCAAGTGGTTGGTGACAGCCAACATGGCTTCATTAGGGGCAAGTCATGCCTGACTAATTTAGTGGCCTTCTACAATAAAGCTACAGCACTGATTGACACAGGAAAAGCAACGGATGTCATTTTCCTGGACCTGTGCAAGGTGTTTGACACTGTCCCACATGACATCCTTGTCTCTAAAATGGAGAGACACAGATTTGACAGAGGGGCCACTCAGTGGATAAAGAACTGGCTGGATGGTCGCACTCAGAGTTGTGGTCAACAGCTCCATGTCCACGTGGAGACCAGTGACAAGCGGAGTTCCTCAGGGGTCTGTGCTGGGTCCAGTGTTGTTCAAAACCTTTGTGAGTGACAGGGACGATGGCACTGAGTGCACCCTCAGCAAGTTTGCCAATGACACCAAGCTGTGTGGTGCCGTGGACTCACTTGAGGGAAGAGATGCCATCCAGAGGGACCTTGACAGGCTTGAGAAATGGGCCAGTGCAAACTGCATGGGCTTCAACAAGTCAAAATGGAAGGTCCTTCATCTGGGTCAGGCCAATCCCAGGCACAAATACAAACTGGGCACAGAGTGAGTTGAGAGTAGCCCTGAAGAGAAGGATTTGGGGTGTTGATAGACGAGAAGCTCAACATGAGTTGGCAGGGCGCTCATGCAGCCCAGAAGGCCAACAATATCCTGGGATGTATCAAGAGAAGCATAGCCAGCAGGTCAAGAGAGATGATTCTCCCCCTTTACTCTGCTCTTGTGAGACCTCACCTCAACTAGTGCGTCCAGTTCTGGTGTCCCCACCATCAGAGAGACATGGATCTATTGGAGCGTGTTCAGAGGAGGCCACAAAGATGATCCAGGGGCTGGAGTACCTCTGCTACGAGGACAGGCTGTGTGAGCTGGGATTGTTCAGTCTTGAAAAGAGTAGACTTTGGGGGGACCTAATAGCTGCCTTCCAATACCTGAAGGGATCCTACAGGAAGGCTGGGGAGGGACTTTTTACAAGAGTGTCCAGTGATAGGACAAGGGGAAATGGGTTTAAGTTGAAGGAGAATAGATTTAGATTAGATCTTAGGAAGAAATTCTTCAGTACGAGGGTGTCAAGACTTTGGAATAAATTGTCCAGAGAAGGTGTGGATGGCCCCTGCCTGGACGTCTTTAGGGCCAGGTTGGACAGAGCCTTGAGTAGCCTGATCTAGCTGAGAGGCGTCCCTGCCCGTGACGGGGAGGTTGGATTAGATGATCTCTAAGGTCCCTTCCAGCCTAGGCCATTCTATGAAATTAAATGCTAATAAGTAATGTCTCAGGTTTTGTCTTGCAGTGCATGTTACTGTGGGCTGCACAGAGGGGAGCTGCAGACAGCTGAAGAAAGCTTATCAACAGTGTTTAGGAACCAAAAATTCTTGACTGTTGATTGAGTTGTGATTTCTGCCTGAAACCCAGGACATGTTTTATTGCCATTAACAAGCCGTGATCTCTATGTGGTGTGTAGGTAGCTTGTGAGATCTGTTTATTTACTGGTTGGGTTCTTCAGCCAAAAAAGGTTTTGAGAGCATTCTGAAGTTGGCTCCTTACAAGGTGAGAACGGCAAAATCCCTGCTGGTAGGACTTCACAGAATCTGAACAGATGAAGAGGGAAAGAGTAAATTGGTATCTTCTTCTCCCAGCTCCCTCTTGTATTTGGTAGACAGGGAACAGATGACCCCAAACACACAGGCAGCTGCTTCTGCAGGTACTTGAATAAGGATTTCATGAAGCTAAGACGTGAAAAGGGAAAAAGACTTATTTTTGTCCCCAACTCATCTGGGAGCTACTGATCTTGGAAGCTGCTTTATTCTGAGGCTCTTGGCAGCCTTTGGTGTCGTTGCAGTCATGTTTCTTTCTGTTTCCTCAGGTTTTGATCCCTAACCTGTGACATGGAAAAAAAAAATTGCTTTTGCTCAGTTCCCTTAGTATTTTTTCTCCCAGAGATCATCATTGCTGCAGGCTCTAGGAAGAACCTGCCTTTTGGGCTGTGCCTGTTTATTAGTCCATCAGCCTGAAAAATAAACCTGCAATGGCCAACTGCAAATAGTAGATGAACTCTTGGCTGTGTAACAGAAACCACTCCGGGTTATGAGGACTTGCTAAATGTTCTGAAGGTTGTGAAATAAACAGGTTTGACAGCTGCTCGCTCCAAATTGAGCTGTTCTTGACTCAGTTTAAGAATCCGTGTATGAGAACATTCACTTGTCTAACCCAAGCTAGGCAAAAAGCCTGTGAATGTTTCTGGAAGCATCTTTAATTTAAAAATCTAGATGTCTTTTTGTAAGCTTTCTCACGTGTGTGGTTTTTCTGTTGTTTTTTAATGTTCCCTTGCCATAAATCAAGTGTCATTCCATTTCTGTAAGTAAATTTCCCTCTGACATCAAAATTGAGGAACAAGTGAAAACACATCTTTTTTGCTGATTCTTTCCATTCCATTTGTTTGCGGTTCAGGTCTTGGCTATACGTTGAAGGCTGTATTGTTATTTTTTAATCTAATCTGTTTTTTTCCTTAGTAGAGAGGATCATTTGTTGTGTATGTTCCTTTAAATAACGGACACATCTTGGTTATAAAAGCTGAAGAAGTGGAGCTTAGAGATTCTAAATATTTGATACTGTTTAATAAGTATGTCTACTAAAAATAATCTTTGTAAAAAAGGGTAGTAACTCATCTGCAATACTGCTAGTCAACAGCAAAAGCCATAAAGATGACTTTTTTTTTTTCTGAAATGATTAATGGCTGTGTATCTCAAGTCCAGCAAATTTTTGCTATGCTCTGCAGAATCTGAAAATTTAAAAAGGAAGAATATCTTGTACTCCTGCTTGTGAAAATAGCTCTTCCTTTATTCTGTTTTATTTGCTCTCTTGCCAGCCAAGCTAGAAAAGTACGCAGCACCACCAAGCTCTGCTCATGTCATGAGCCATTTTCATCTGCTCAGTGTCCAAGAGGCTCGATTCCTTATCGGCTGTCATCCCTCCGTGAAGTGGATGTGTGGGGAATGCAGGACCGGGCACAAATCTTGTGCCCTTTGTAGATACTTTGTCCTAAACAAACACTCAGTTCCAGTAAGTATAAAATTATACTTACTAAATAGTTGATAAGTATCTAACAGTTTTCTGGGGAGGAATGTCTTCTCGTTTTCTGCGATGTACCCAAAGCATTTTTAGTACAGCCCTGATCCTGAAGTCACAGAATCACAGAATGTTTGGGGTTGGAAGGGACCTCAAAAGATCGTCTAATCCAACCCCCTCCTGAACGCTGACACGAGGGTACGTGGTGCTATTTGTGCATTGATGGTGCCAAACCAGCCAAGATGCTTTATTGTTTGCTTTCCTCAAAAAATGTGGCGTCGTTCTGGACTGCTTAGAGACTGACCCATTTGTTTAATATTTCATGGGAGTGAAAGAGAAGAGCAAGGCAGAGCAAACTCATGCCCATAGAGATGAAAATAAACATACTGATGTTTATTATTCTGATGTGGAAGATGAGGAGACTTTGTTGTTCCTGGAGGTGGTGTGATTGCTTTTTCTGGTGACATTACCAATAGGCTTCCTCTGTCATCCACACGCGTGTGGCTCTCTGGACGTTTTCTATTGATACCTTCGTCCAGATTACTTCTCCTCCGGATACAAACTTAAATCCAAAAGGTGATGGAAGATTTTAGTGAGTGTGTGAAATAGAATACAGATCACAGAGGTTGTATAACCTCAGTGTGAATAGGAAAATCAGCAGTATCATACCCTGGGTGTTTGCGTAGACCTCCCGTGAAGCTGTTGTCCTCAGACATAGTCAGTTTTAGATAAATGCATAGACTTGATTTTTGAGCATTAATGTTTATTGTTAGTTTACGTATGTAGCATGTATGCATACATAGTAGATATATGCATATTAAAAATCACTGATTTAATGCTCCTAATTTGAGAAAACACATGGCCACCTGTTTTGGCCGTGTTTTGGAGTGGAGTTAAGCTGGTGCTTTGCTCATTTGGGGAAAGCCATGTATTATGTGTTGGCCAATGAAAGATGCACTGAATAATGTCCTGCTTCTGTAGTCAGACTGTCCTCATGCAAAGGCAAATGGAGAAGAGCTGAACTTGCAGGTAAAACACAAGGATCGCCTGAACTGGTGTGGTCTGTGCCAGGAGGGAGCTCTGCAATGCCAACCGTGGTGTTGAGGTGTCCTGTGCTGCCCGGGATGCTGGGCGGTTGTATCGGTAGGGTGCCATTGGTGAAGTCCCGTAAATTGCTGCATTTATTTAAAAAAAAAAAAAAAAGTCAGGCTGTATAAATACAAAATTTGTCAAGTCATGTTTTTCAAATCTTAATTTCAAGACATGAAATAATTTAAATCCGTCTTTATTAGAATCTCCCTGCCTGGTGTTGGTGTATGCTCTGACTTTAGTGATCTGCAGCAAGGAACGCAGTTGAGAGGGGTCCGGGGAATGGCTTTTCCTCAAGAATCAGATGGAAGTGTGTGACCAAACATGCTTGCCATTACTGGAAAGTGGCTGAGGTTTGTGGAGGCAAGAATGACAGATCTGCTAGGAAGGAAGCTTGGGATCTAACTGTATATATTAAATCTATCTGGAGATGGAGAGCAGGCAGGGTTTGGATGGAGTCCAGGTCTGCCCTTGACTTGTCCCATAGAACCCCTTTTGAATTCAGAAGGAATTATCTGTGAATAAATATAAGGGTGGATGTGCATGAGTGCGTGAGAATATGATCGCCTGATGTGGGATTCTCATAGTGCAGTGTTGACTTTTTTTTTTTTTGTTTTGTTTTGTATAGAAAGCTATTTTCCAGTCTTAGAAACCCTGGTTCCAGTTTGGGAAGGTGTTGAAGCACTCTACGATGTGCTTTTCCAAGAAGGGGATTTTTTTCTTCCCATGATCAGGTCCTTTGCAAACTTGAAATACCTTTGATTTAGGGACAAGAGAGGCTGGAAAAGTGGTTTCAGCTACTGTCTCTGTTTAGTACCTTGCACACAAAGACCCTGTTATGTTGGGCCTTAGGCAATACCATGGTTAAAAAACCCAACACAACACACCTGGATCCACCTGCCAAGTTCTGTAGCTTGAGACTCCCTTCTCTAGAACTTGAAAATAGGAAAGAGGAGGCAGGTTTTTTTTGTTGTGCTTCGGCTGCTGTGTTGAGAGAAACATATAAGCACCATGAGCTGCCAAAATGAAGGAGACACAGAAACTGTCCTTGTGCCCTGGGCTGCTGTGTACACACATAGGGAAGAGAAAACCCTTTTGCTGCCTCATCTCCCCTCGCTCACTTAGTGTTGCTTCTCCCATAGTGGCAAGCTAAATAGTTTTTGTAAAGAATCCTGCTTCTTGAGTTGATGGTCCACTAACTCCTGGATTTCAGGCCTAGTGTGCTGAAAGGTTTGATCTTTCACAAGATAAATTGCATTTAAATAGGCTTGATTTTCTACCTAAAGGAATTCTGGAGCAATAAAATGTCCAAGTAATTTCAAGGTTTGCTCTTTAATGTTGGCAGCTGCTGTGCAAGATGCGTTTTGAAACTGTAGCTCTACTTGTGTTAATAGAACAAAAAGCTTGATTTTTTTAATTTTTTTTTTTTTAAACTGTAAGATGGAATTGCGTTTGTTTTGCACTTTCTAATCTTGGAAGCAGGAGCTGGGTAAAACTGGCTGGTTTTAGCTGGCACTGCCTCTGTAAGTACTGGAACCAGTTTAGTTGGGGGCAGGTGAGCAGAGTGGAAGTTTTGTTTAAGATCCTTCGCAACCAAGCCAGTATTGTTTCTTTTAACTTGTTTAGCTTTTGTGCTGGGTTTGTGCAGGTACAATGCAGCTTAGCCCTTAAGGTAGGACTGTTTTGGCTTCAATATAGCAAAGCTATAAATAGACACCCCCTTGCCTCCCCAGCAGGAGGAAATGACCGCGGCAGGTGTTGTCCTCTGCTAGAAATTTGCACGTTATTAGTACCCGAGTGCTTTTCTTGTTGTGTGTTCTTCCTTTATTAAATGCCAGCTGACACTGGTCAGCGAGCATCTTGTTAAAATCTGAAGTCGTCATTAAGACAAAAGAAAGAAAACCAGGAAGGTATTTTTGGTTTATTTTTGTGAAGCCTCTGTGTCAAGTATGTGCAATTTAAAAAGTATTAACAGAAGGCACAGGATTGCAGCATAATGCTGGTTGCTCTTTAAGATGATATTTTAATTGTTTTAGCTGTGTTTAGCTGGAGCTTGGCAGAGTTTTATTATAGCAGTTGCTCCCTGGTAGTATTGGTAGATATTTTGAAGGCTGTGGGCAAGATTTGTATCCCTGCTTGTGCTGAAATAGTACCTTGCCCTGTGAGTGGCATCAAGAAAATAAACGGGGCTTTTTGTGCCGCAAGGTAGCGCTCAGAGTAAATAAGGATATTGCAGTGTGGCGATTGTGAAATGGGTTTGGTGGCATCGATAAACAACCTTCCCCTTGATGTGGAATTTATCATTGTGTTTGGATTAACTTTCAGCAAAGAGGCCGAGTTGTTTGGGCAGGGAGAATAAATGTATCCGTGCTGCTGAGATTGTTTCCTTTCAGCCCTGGTGGAGAGCTCTTGCCTCCTTGCCCCACCGTTGGGTGCTGAAGAAATGGTGAAATCAAGGGGAGCGTACTTAGGTGTGTGTGTAAACACAAAAAAGGGGGACAGCCCTGCATTTGAGTTACTGTTTAACATGTATCTGCCTCTTACCCCTTCCTCTCTCCTGGAGATGCGAGAGCTGTGTGGAACTGCTGTTTGTGCGAGGGGCTGGGAACTGCCACGAATGCGATACCCCGCTGCGGAAGAGTAACTTCAGGGTACAGCTCTTCGAGGATCCTGCTGTCGACAAGGAAGTGGAAATTCGGAAGAAAGTGCTGAAAATGTGAGTGTCACCCGTTAAAAGAACAGAAGGTGGATGTATTTCGTGGATCGGCATTAAAAAAGTTGCTTTACTCCTCCAGTGGTACAGAAGAGATATCTATTTTTATTGTCTTTGAAAGTGACAACCCATAAAACCAGACTCTATTGTGGAGGGATTTCAGAGAATGTGATTTTATGCAACAACTGAGGGTGGGATTTTCAATTTAGCCTCAAGGGATTCCTGCCTAGCATTATAAAATGTTGGGTGTTTCTATGTGGCCTGCTTTGGCAAACACTTGCCTCCTAAGTGGAGATGATTAGATATTGAAGACTACAGCTGCTTTCCCTTTGAGGGGGTGAACTTGAGAGTGGGGCAAGAAATAGGACCTCGATTGTTTTGTTCCTTGGGGACCGGTTCTGAGAGTTGAAGGCCAGTTCCCTTCAAAATGAGAATAGACAAAAAAAAAAGCTATATTCGTGTTGTTCTCTACTTCACACAGCAGTTGTTGGTGGAAATGCTTCCTTACAAGCCTTGTGTTATTAGTCTGTCATGCAGATTGGAGAGCTCTTGGGTTTGAGATAAATGAGATCTAAAATTGCATCTCGCTCCTCATGAGCAAGAAACATTTTATAATCAAAACAAAGCCAGTTGATGTTTTGGTAGAAGAGAGTCTGATGGAATGTAACGAACCTGGAGAGAGTTGTGTGTGCAAAAATGAATGTACAGGTAAATTGTAAGGTTGACAGCCTTTATCCAAGACTTAGCACAATACTAAATGAATTGTGTGATGTTGCTGAAATGTTGGGAAAATTGTGGTGTTGGATACCAAGTTGCTGATGTGGAGCGTAGTAACAATTTGGATGTTTGATTATGAAGTCTACTGAAGTTAACAAAAGTCAAACTTCAGTGAAGTCATCTTAGTTGACTAAGCACAAAATGAAATGTAGTTAGAACGGAAGATGTTGCACAACGCTCGGTCCACTTGGATTTGCCAGATTTAGTTTTTAGAAAAAAAATGTCCTCAAATTGGAATTTGGCCCGAGTTCTTGGGATTCAGTTTTTCTTCTCTTGGGTGTCATGTACCTTTGGTCCACAGAGCAGGCACAATCTTAATTTCTTATTTTCTTGGGAAGAAAGCCCGTGTCTTGGTTTTTCAGGGGCTGTCCACATTCTAGCCAGTTGCCCCTTCATCTTTTTACTTTTTTCAGTTCCTGAAATTTGGATGGGTGAGTTCTGGAATGGCTGATGGATATGAAATAAGATAATTGTGTAGCATTTTCAGTTTTCTGCTGACATACACTTTCTGTTGCTGGCACAAGGCCAAACTCCCTTTCCTGGTACTTCTAGAAAAAACTTTTCCGGAGAGTGTTACTGTGGTCTGTGCCTTTATTAACTGGTTTCTCACACTGAAGGGGCTGGCTTGGAATCGGTTACATCCTGACTTGTGTGCTCCTTTTTACCTGTAACCCTGGAAAAGGCATCGGCAAACGGTGGGCAAAGATAGCACTGATATGTGCCAGGCTGGCTCGTTTCCTTTGCAACAAGCCCTTCTGTCTCCTTTGAAAGATTTTGTGTGTTGGTCAGTTGTAGGAGTCACGAAGCACATAGTTGATAAAACTAGAGCAATATTTAGTACTCTTGCAGTTAAGAGCCTTGTTGAATTGAAGTTGCATCTTCGTGTGTTACATAAATACTTGTTTCTCTTCTCTCAAAGATACAATAAAAGAGAGGATGATTTTCCCAGTCTAAATGAATATAATGATTTCCTGGAAGAAATAGAAGAAATTGGTAAGTCTTAACACTTGGTTTTTTGATGTGCTGTGCTCATGAGACCACAGGCTTTTATCTTCTGATTCAGCTGCCTATAAGAATGTCTAAGTTGAGTTTCTGTAACAGGATTTATCATAGTATCAGATGTTTATCTGATTACTTTTTTTTTTCTGTAGGTTTTTAATGGTATTTGCTGAAGTGTAGGATATTGTGAAGTAAAACATTTATCTGCCAGAGGAAAAAAAAAACGTGATTCAAAGGGGAAGTAGTGCTTCGTAGCTGGAAAAGAAAGGCTTGCAGGGGACTGTTGGTGCTGCACTGGGAAAGATTAAACAAAGAGAGGAGAAATTGAAATTTTCAATATATGTCTCCATTAGCTTTATCTACCATGACAGAAGCCATATGGTGTCTTTCATTGTTTTTGCTTCTGCAAGTACAGTAGTTGAAGCTGCTTTGAAGCCGGTGACCTTACATACCACTGTGGTAGCATTTTTATGTTGCTGCGCAGAAGGAGAAGGTTTAGGAACAGACATTGATTTCTTTCTCTTTGGATTAGTTGAAGCAGAACTTTGCCCTTTGGGGAAGGGACTGTGTTATCAACAGAGTTTATTTTCTTCGTGGTTAGGGTGACTTGTGATTTATGGTGGAGTGATGGATTTTGCTTGGAAAAACAAGGATGTGTTCAAAGGAGTGACTCCTAAATGGTTTGTTTCTTGGGTTTTATGAGCTTCTGAAGCTTTTCTTTTTTTTGTCCTGGAGGAAGAAGAGGTGGCTTAGAACATACAGGAGAGGCAGTGAATGTGATTTGAAGGAAAACATGGAGATGCCACTCCCCTTTGGTTTCTCAAAGCAGCCTTTGCTTCTCTTTGTGCCGTGGTGTTTTGTAGAAATACATCCAATACACTTACTGCTGTGAGTAACGTTTGGTGTTTTTGTTGGCATCAGAAGGCTGAGGCTGAAGAGCTAAATCATGTGGCTGGGAAATACCAGGCACACTCACACTGGTCCAAATATCTGAAGGAGACGATGTGGGTGTAGTTCAGTTTGTATATTTTTTTGGGTAGTGCGGGGGAAGGAGGGAGTGAGTAGAAAGAATGATTGCATCTTAGCCAGAGGATCCTGGAAGAGTCTCAACGCTCATGGAAAGGAAAGTTGCTTTTTATTTACATAGCTTCAAATACAGGTTTCCCCTCTTACTGCTGTTGCTGGAATTTTTCAGCATCTGCAATGAGGGAATTGGAAGTTTTGCCTGAAATTGCCTTAACCTCATCAATTTTTGTAGAGAATGTTATGGTTTTTCAGCTCGTGGGATTAGGTTGTTAAATTTCAAATGGTTCCAGAGCCTGCGCTGGTAACTTGGTTTAGAAGCAGCAAAAATCACGTCTGGTCTTTGTAACCTTGTGAAGAGGAGTGAATTTGTCTGTAATTGTGCTGGCCCTTTAAACCTGTGATGAAGCAGCTCCACAGATCAGAGCTGTTAGGAACTGGAGTTACTTGCATGAAGGGGACACCTGAAATACTGAAAGGAGTAGGAAGTCCAGCTACCTCCTAGTTTCTTCATGCAGCAGCCAGGGTGATTAGAAGAAGAAAGATCAGAAGGCTTTTAGTTTTCACTGTCAATGGGGTCATTTATGATCTAACTTCAGGCAGATTAAGGAGGTGGAGAACAGATTCAAGAACACCACCGCGGGTAAGAATTCAAACTCTGTTCCCCTTTCGCTGGTGACGAAGCTCCTTGGCACATCTTGCTGTCCCTAAGCCCTTCCTGCCCGTGCTCCTGGGCAGAGTTCTCCACCTGACAGTTGTCTGGTACGGACCGAGAGCGTGACTTCTTTCAGTGGTTTTACCGTGTGGTGTGGCTGAACCAGCTGTTAAAGGTGTCTTTGATGCTGTGTGGTTACTTCACATTTTACTGCTGAGAGTATTTACTTAGTGTTTTTTTTTTTTTTGGTGTATGTGTGTGAATTCCCTGCTCATTTGTGCACGTGAAAAACTTGCTGCAAGACAAGAAAAGGATGTCACTGTGCAGGGTGAAGTTTTTTCTCCTGGAGCCGATGTACAGCAGGTTGACAGTAGCTGGTGGGGGTTGTTCAATCTGGCAGGTTAAGAAGCTAAAGAGCAGAGAACTAGATTTCCCCTTTCTTCGTGTGTGTGTCCCCCAATTTTCAGTTTTCCTGTGGGAGGGTTGAAGTGCAGCTTTTGTTTTCTTTTTGCTAGTAAGTTTTGGTTTCTAGATTCTTGTGGGTGGTTAAATGAAGTAGTTGCTTGACAGAGACAAAGTGTAAATGCCCTGTATACTTTGTCTGACCCTGGCCCAATTCTGGTAGTTTTTTCCAAATGTTTCAGGTAGATCAGCTCCCAACATTTGCACCAATTGCACTGTGGTGTTCCATTAATGCGATATATGACCTCGTCTGAAACACACTTTTCCCATTCGTATCAGGATTATTATACATACAGACTTTTACTATTTAAAGGGGAGAGTTGGGTGGTGTAGAAAAAGTGTGAGAGGAGAAGGTCAAACAAACATTAGGGTAAGTCACCTCTTAAGACTTCTGTTATAAAACCCACATTTTTGAAGTGGTTTAGAATGTAGCCACTAAAGAATGCTTTGGGCTAAAATGTGTTATACAAGGCAAGTTTTCCCCAGAAGAGAAATCAGTTGGTCAATTTGAGAACATTGTAAACAGAGTTTGTTGGCATTAACACTAGGAAGAAAAACAAAGTGAAAGGGTTAAAACCTGCCTTTGGGAAAGCTGTAGACAACATCTGTGAGAGCAAGTCAGGCCCATGCCCCTGCCATGAGAGGAGAGGTTAAACCTTAAGAGTGTTGCTACAAGTTAGAATCTCTGGACATCATGCAGAGTTTGCTCTCTCTTCCCCGCCAGGTTTTCCTCTTCCCCCCCCCAGGTTTTCCTCTTCCCCCCCAGGTTTTCCTCTTCCCCCCCCAGGTTTTCCTCTTCCCCCCCCAGGTTTTCCTCTTCCCCCCCCAGGTTTTCCTCTTCCCCCCGCCAGGTTTTCCTCTTCCCCCCGCCAGGTTTTCCTCTTCCCCCCGCCAGGTTTTCCTCTTCCCCCCGCCAGGTTTTCCTCTTCCCCCCCGCCAGGTTTTCCTCTTCCCCCCCGCCAGGTTTTCCTCTTCCCCCGCCAGGTTTTCCTCTTCCCCCGCCAGGTTTTCCTCTTCCCCCCCCAGGTTTTCCTCTTCCCCCGCCAGGTTTTCCTCTTCCCCCGCCAGGTTTTCCTCTTCCCCCGCCAGGTTTTCCTCTTCCCCCGCCAGGTTTTCCTCTTCCCCCCCCCAGGTTTTCCTCTTCCCCCCCCAGGTTTTCCTCTTCCCCCCCCAGGTTTTCCTCTTCCCCCCCCAGGTTTTCCTCTTCCCCCCCCAGGTTTTCCTCTTCCCCCCCAGGTTTTCCTCTTCCCCCCCAGGTTTTCCTCTTCCCCCCCAGGTTTTCCTCTTCCCCCCCAGGTTTTCCTCTTCCCCCCCAGGTTTTCCTCTTCCCCCAGGATCTCTTTAGCCAGTTTTTCAAAACCTGGTGTGTGAGCTCTCCAGAGCAGAGCCAGCCTCTGAGCTTGTGTGTATACACTGTCTGGCATCCTTCTCCTGACACCTGAGTGAGGCCTCCAGGCATTACCGCAGCACAATTGTTAATACTAATTATTGCTTTTTAAAAACATTCGGTGCATTCAACTTGGAAGGAGGCTGCTCTATTTGTGCCCTTTGGATTCCTGTCTCTCATTACTCCTCTAAGGCTTTGTGCAGTGCCAGCTGTCTAGTGACTTGTCTTGCTCAGAACATTTATCTTGCAAGCGATCCTTGGATAGAAAGGATTTTGGTATCTATGAACACTTTCTGGGTTGTGATGGTTGTTTTGTGTGTTTTTGGTTTTTTTTTTTTTCTTTTCCCCCTCTTTTTTCTCTCTCGGTGTGCACGAGGAGGATATTGCTGGTCCTGAAAATGGGAATAACCCAACTGGCAACTGGGCAGCTTTATCAAAGATCCACTTGGGTCATCTCATTTGAACAAAGATTATAGTACCACACTGTTCCAACCAAAATGATCTTTCCTAGACTGAAGGGACTGAGTGTTTTAAATAATTTATTGCTATGCTAAAGTATTTTTCTGGAACATACCTTACCTGTCAGTAAAAGACAAGTGAGGATAAACAGAAATAATTATTAATACCCAATTTGATTTTTCTGGCTTAGCTGTGGGTTTTATTTCTGATAGTTTTGTTAAAACCACAGAAACGTTGTTTGAAAGATACCTGTTAAAAACTGTCCCATCGTTTCTCCCTCTCAGCCCTCTCCTACCCCTGTTAAAAGTACAGGGCCCAGGCACTGAAAGCACCGACAGAAGGTGCTTTGGACTCCCTGGGCAGACTGAGGATGCAGTTGTGTCTCCCTTCCCAGTGCTCTGCTCAAAGCAAATCGCTCTGCTGCCATTCCCGTTCTCTAACGGGTGATTTATGGGATGGTAGTTAAGGAGTTGTTTCTAGTAGAGTGGGAGGAATATTATTTATAAGGAACTTATACTGATTTTTTAAATTTCAGCTGGCTCATACCAGCAATGCAGATCAAACACTGTCAGCAGAGTAATTGTCCGCTGTCGTGCCAGAGAGGAAATGTTCCTGCTATTTGAATAGCAAATATTTTTACGTGGTAACTTTACCGTCTCCTAAAGGATCTAGGAGGAAGAATCTCAGAACAAAACAGTCTCGGGCTAAACTGGGGTGGATTTTGATGGACTTAAAGTCCTGGGGTGGAGTGACATTTGTTCATACTGCTGTGTCTGTGGACAAATTATTGTGCCATGTAACTAATTTTTTTTCATCCTGATTTTCTTTATTCTTTTGTAACTAGGAAGGTATTTTTCCACTTGTTGTAGAATTGCGTAATGAATGTTTCGAAGAGCAGTGAGGGTCTCCCTGTAGAAACTGAATTTCAGAAGTAGGGAGTTTCACCTAAATAGATTGAAAAGTTTCAGAAAAACACAATAGTTTTCCTGTTATACTTCAACAGATGTCTCAAGGCAAGTCATTTTATAAACCAACCAATGTGAGATGGATAAGTAGATAAATAATCGTTGCATACAAAACAGCTTCTGTTTCTTTTCCCTGAAGGGTTTCAGGCCTCTTATATCGGCTTATGCTATATTTCAACATGGGCAAAAATAAGTCTGGCTTTTCTTTGAAACCTTTTCAAATTAGCCATCTGCTTTGCCAGTCATATTCAGATCTATACCAATATTTTTTCAGGGTAGGTGTAGCATATCAGTTAGTTGGGTTTTTTTAACTGTTTATGGTTCTTCTAGTTTTATAATTTGTTTTTTTTTTTAAGAGGGAACATTTGAAGGAATTGTATTTTAAATACATTTCTGGCAAAACTCAAGGAAGACAAAACTAAAAAATACCCAACAATTGTATAGTTCTAGCTAAGTAAAAGGTAATTTGTTGAGTATTAGTGACTTTGCTCTTTGATTTGGTACTTGTATTTTAAATGCCAAGTAACTTGTGGAGGGGACAAGGGGAAAGAGAAATAAATAATATATTTTTTTTTTTGTGGTTTAGTGCCCCTTACAAAAGGGACCTTTCAGCTGTAATTGTGAGGATATAATGGCAGGAATTTGTATTCTCTGAATATTGATGAAAAGATATTTGAAGATCATGAAAAATATATTAGGAAATATGCTAGAAGATGTTTTGGCAGGCTGGTTGGCCACTGATAAACTTGCAGTGTCAAAGAGCATGGTTTATTTTGCTGCTGAGGTGTTTATTGTAGGAGGAAAGATACTATTTTAATTTTGTAAAGGACAGCTGTTGACATTAATGTCAATATAGAGACATCAAGGTCTTAACACTGCTGCAATAAAATTCAGCTCTTCAGTATTTTAAGTCTTGAGATGTGAACAAATTTGTGCTGAGGAACGGATGCTTAGGACCAAGATAATGTTCCTCTTCAATGACAATGAATCGATATTCAGTGGGAAGAATCTGCTCTGGCCTTGGAGGCTGCTGGCAGTACGAATCTGATTACTGGCGTCCTACCTTATCATAAAATCACAGAATAATTTCCTCAAGTAACAGAGTAGGGGCAGGACTGACAGAGCAGAACCAGCACAGGATGAGCAGATGAGATCACTAAAAGGATTTTATCTGTGGGCGATTCCAGCCACCATCTTTCATCTTGTTGTGAGTCTGCCTGGGCAGAGGGCGTTGAAGGTGGCTGTGCAGGTCGCTGTTGAAGATTTCTTAAACATTGGTGCAGAAACATGGAAATTTTACTTTGTATCAAGTAGCAAAATAAACCCACTTTTGTAAGTGGTTCTAAGTAAAGGCAGTCATCTGCACGTGTCTCTAAGATTTGCCTCTTTTTCCCACTGAGTTTTAAATATTACGTTTTTTGTTTTTCAGACTTAGGTTGTGACTAGTTGAACATATTACATATAACTGAATAAGGAGGAAAAAAAACCCTGAATGTTTCAAGCAGCGATAGTTGCAAAACTCAGGTCGTCAGTTTATTACTGGATTATTTTTAGCCAAGAGGCTCAGGAGCCCAAAGGCATTTGGCATCTCATCGTGCTCCTCTTCTTGCACCTGAAGGTGGCATCTGGGCATCCTGCTAGCACAGCATGTCTCATATGCTATTTCTTTCTTGTGTCGTCATTGAAGAGTTTAGAGAGCTGGTGTGTGGATTTAAGTTGTAGGAAGTGCTGACATTCCCATGCAGCTGCTGTCATTGCAGAGCCCTGGTCTGACTGTGTGCCAGCATTTTCACATGATAATTCTTCTCTGCCATAATACTCAAATATTAAGCTGCTTGTCAGCGGGGAACTCTAGGCTGGGAAGCTGGAGGTCAAATCACCGTTGAAATGCTAAAAATATAAATAAAATAATGTGGTTTACGAAGGATGTGCCACTGCGACCAAAGGTGTATGTATGTTGCAATACAGAATTGGAAAATGTTGCTATGCCTGCTGGAGAGAAAAAAAGTTAAATACATTTAAAATGGGTAACTTGCTTCCAAAAATGAAGAAGTGAACTTTGAAGGTCTTGTTTAGGTGATGACAGTGCCGAGAAGTTCCACTTGGGGTGAGATCAAGACTACAGAGATAGATGGTGCATATAGTTACAGTAAGGAGATGTCCTGGTTTGAGCTAAACAGAACCAGTTCTGTTCAGTGATTCTTACTTTTCAGCTCAGTGTCTTTCAAGAGGTTGCACTTTCTGAAGTTGGCAGCATGTTTTTGCAGACAGTATCTGCTACAAGGAGCGATAACGCCTGATGTTTATAGTCACTGCCTGGGATTGGTATGCAGAAAGGCTCTGGCTGATACTTGCTCCTGTAGTAACCAAGGTCACTGCTGGCTCGTGTGTGCTGCGCCGGGAGTGCTGGGAATAAAATGGGTCACAAGGAAGTAAAAGGCTGCACCTCTGGTGAGTAACAGACAGGACAGGTGACCAACAAAACCATTCCATTCCATATGTGTCATGTTCAGTATGAAACTGTGAGTTCAGGGGGGTTAAGCTTTCCTGTTCTTCAGTGGCCGGCATCTGAGGAGGACTCCATCCATTCTTCTGCTTTTGATCCTGAGTTCCTGAATGCGGCTCCTGTGCCCGGTTCTCCTCTGTCGCTGAGCCTGGGGCTTCCCCAGCACCACCTGCTCTGCAGCACCAATGGGGATTGCTGTCAGGGTGGGGAGCTGGGTTTGGTATTGGTTTCATATATATTCCATTATTTTCATTATTTCCTTATTAGTACTATTTTTGTTTTATGAAAGCTGTTTTAGTTTTCCAATCCCTAAGTCTCTCTGCTTTATTCCCTTTCCCTTCCTGTTTTGGGGAGGGAGAGGGATGAGAAAACATCTGTCAGCCTTTAGTGGTCAGTCCAGCCCCAGACCTGGACAGGAGACATAGTCTACTATGTATAGGAGGCAGGAAGCTTTATTCCCCTGCTCCTGGTTCTTAAAAGTGGGAGACCTCCAGTATAGAGGCCCAGTGGTCTGCCCAGGAACAATAGCAAAGTTGGAAATTGGACCCAGGTTTCGATTCCGAATCAGTTGTTTAAACCACAAAACCGGTCTGCATCTCGGATCACTTCTGAAGTGGGTATGATGGACCCCTCATGATGATGGGGTGGAAGAGTTCAGCTGATTGCGGAGCCAGGCTGAATAAAAAAGTTCATCTTCTTGATGCTGATATTTATTTGGAAACAAGGATTAATGTTTACAAATATATCAAGGGTGAGTGTCACGAGGATGGAGCCAGGCTCTTCTCGGTGACAACCACTGATAGGACAAGGGGTAATGGGCTGAAACTGGAACATAAGAGGTTTGGCTTAAACTCGAGAAGAAACTTCTTCTCAGTGAGGGTGACGGAGCCCTGGAACAGGCTGCCCAGAGAGGCTGTGGAGTCTCCTTCTCTGGAGACATTCAAGACCTGCCTGGACATGTTCTTGTGTAGCATAGTCTAGGCATTCCTGCTCTGGCAGGGGGATTGGACTTGATGATCTTTCGAGGTCCCTTCCAATCCCTAACATTCTGTGATTCTGTGATAAGGAGAAAAAAATTAAATACAACATTTTGTTTCTTTGTTTAAGGTTGGAAATTTCTTCAGCTGTCTCCTGCCTAGCCCCTTCTGCTGCAGTTAAAGGAATACTGAATACTGAATACTTTTGATAAGAGTAAGATGATGTGGTGGTTCAATACTCCTGGAAAGAGAATACTCCTATTCCCTTCTGTACATTTCTGTTATCTCCCTTACACCGTCTCTGGTACATGCCTGACCTCTTTGGTGAGCCAGTTCAGGTTACTGGAGGTTTCTGCTGACACTGCAAAGCATCTGTGAGTCCTGGAGTCAGAACAGGGGAAAAGGCAGTCCCTGTGCCTGGGAAGAGGGATGTAAGAACAGGACTGCTCCTTTTTTTGGCAGTAATGACCTGGTAGATAGTTGGGTGTGTAGAATTGAGCCGTATCCCTTGGAACTTCTCAATTTTCTCCCCTCATCCCCATTCACTCCCTGCTTTGATTTCTTGCTGTTTCCTTTGCTCACAACTGGTTTGCCAGTCTAGGCTATTCATGGTTTGGTTTACCTAGAACCCTCCTAAAAGCTCATTTCTGCCACGTTACCTTTGGAAAAGATGAAAGAAGTCTTTACCAGACTGAGATGCCTGCTGTTGTGATGAGGAACACCACAGACTTCATGCTTCCTTCCATTTTTCTCTAGCAGCCTTCTACAAGTGACTTGGCAGTGGTGCACGTGTCTGGGGTTTATTTGGCCCAATCACTTGAGAACCTAGAAGAGAGAACTCAACCAGAGCCTTCTGAACTTTGTGGTGGCGTTTCCACTAGAACCTTCTTCCTTTCCTCAGGGTCGGATGTAGTGCTGTTGCTGCGCCGTTGTTTTCTGCTCTTGTAAATTTGCAGTAGCCGCATGACAGAGCTCTTGAGCGCTGGACATCGTCGGTCTTCAGTAACATTAAGGCCATGGGCATGAGACCCGCATCCACTGGGGATGGTGATCACCAAGCAACTTCCCAGTGATAATGGCTTTCAGCTGGAATTCACTTGACCCACAATTGAACTGGTGACCTAGAGGTGAAAGGCTCAGGCATTGTATCAGATTACTAATCATCCAAACCATCTGCATCTCTCAAGCTATTGATTATCGAACTGTTCAGTTTCTTGTGGTACCTTGTGTGCCATGTGGAGGTAATGGGAATGTTGTGCTGAACTTGCTGGCTGACCCTACTTGCCCATAATTACAGGAGATAGAGTCTGTCACTATGGAGAGACATCAGAATGTCATTTAAGCTATTAATCTGGATATATCTGCAGATGCCTTGTAATAAAGGTAATTGTATAGTAATGCATTTTAAGTTGTCCAGTAATGTGCATTTTTTTGTGTACTTGAGAATTCAAACAGTCTCTGTAGTCTTTGTGCACTTAATGATCTTATGAAACTGAATTGGCTTACGTTCTAACCTTGTCTTAATATGGCTATGTTTAGTCTAATTTACAGGAATCACTGTGTTCTTAGCTGTAACTGACACTTGAAAAGGTCAGTGTTTTATGAATAATATTGTGATTATTTATGTGTATCGTTATCAATATGACAAAATAGGATGCAAGACTCAAATTTTCGTCTCCTAGAAATGTATGAAGTTAAAGGAATGCTGCTGGCTTCTGTTGAAGTTTGCAGTGATTTAGCAGATTGTGTCTTGCTTTACAGGGCACATTTAAATAAATTTTGTTATTGTGATGTTTTTAACTGGTGCTGGAAGGAATAGAGAACATAAGAGTAATATTTCTTTGTCCTAGTCATGTATGCCGACCTAATTCTTATGCTTTTTGTCTTTCTAATATTCATGCAGTATTTAACTTGACCAACAATGTCGATTTGGAGAATACCAAAAGGAAAATGGAGCTGTACCAGAAGGATAACAAAGAAGTCATTCAGAAAAATAAGATAAAACTGGTTAGTTAACTTTTCCTCTCCCCTACAATTTTTATTCATTAGTTGAAGAATGAAAGGATTTCGAAGTGGAGTATTTTCTGTGGTGTCTTAAAAACAAGTCAAAACTGAAGGCGGTATGTATATTTCACTTTGTATTCAAAAGTGTTCATACACTCGTGTTCTGCAGTAGTGGCACTTAGTGCTGTGTAAAGAGATTAAATTGATAAGTGAAATACAGTTAAGCTTTATTTTGGGAAGGGCTTGAAAAGAGAGACAGGCAGTAAAGTCTACATCTAATACATCACCACCGCCTGCGTGCTGGCTGTGTCGTTGGACAATATCCAGGAGAGACCAAATTCATTCCTCTACCAGGACAATCATTCCTTTCTCATCCAAAGGAAAAAAGGAATCCAGACACAGACATTATGAAGCTCCCAGGAGAGAGTTGTTAAATTGAAGGAAAGCACGGGTCTGGTTTATGCAAAATTTAAAACGAAAGATGTAGAAACAAACATTAAAACTTTTGCTCAAGAGCTGATAACAATAACATCAAGAATATTGTATACATGATCTGTATGCAAAACACATGGTTCTTTGAAGATTCATTCATTAAAACACGGCTCAAATGTCATTTTGCTCTTTAAAAATAAACTTGCAAGCATTTTTTTGCTGTAAGAAAAGTTTAATCTGTTAAATATTTTTTCAGTGTAAAAATACACACTGTTATCGGTTCTTGAAGGAAGATGTCTGCCCAGAGGGTGATATAACAGGGTCTTGTGTTTATATTCCAGTTGCACTAAGGACTTGCTTTCAAATCAGTAGGGGTGAAATCCTCACTCCCCTGAAGTCCGTGGCAAAACTCCCAGTGATTTCTTTAGCTCTAGGATTTCACAGGAGGAGATTGGAATCTGAAAAATGTTTGTTTGAACCTCTTCCTTTTAAAGGCAGGGAAATTTCCCTAGGGGTCCATCTCTGATCTGTTATCCTGTCTCTGACACTGTGCAATATCCTATTCTTCAGAGCTTGAAGAGACCTGCCAAAGCTTCGGCTGCATGTCCTATTTTACAATGTAGGTGCAACCTCAAGGGTCGCCGTGAGGATAGTGTGCTTTGCCTGCAGCCCACCTCGTGTTGGATGCGTGAGGCGCAGGCTCACAGGCTGTGCACTCGCCAGCTGTGGGATCACATCGAGCAGCTCCGTAATACTTGGTACCCACGTGAGCCCCCTGGGCCTTCTGTGTTCTGTGCTGTATGGTCCTGCTCTGCTAGAGGCTCTCTGGTGGAAGCTGGGCAAGCCTACATGAATTCGGACTCACTGGAGATCTGGAGACTTGTTTTTAAATTTCTTTTTCAACAATTGGAGCGTAATAATAGACACCGTTGCTATTACAAAAACTGTGTGATCTTAGAACATAGGAAGTTCGACCTCAACCTGAGGAGAAACTTCTTTACTGTGAGGGTGACAGAGCCCTGGCACAGGCTGCCCAGAGAGGTTGTGGAGTCTCCTTCTCTGGAGACTTTCAAAACTTACCTGGATACATTCCTGTGTGGTTGCCCTGGGTGATCCTGCTCTGGCAGGGGGGCTGGACTAGATGATATTTCGAGGTCCCTTCCAACCCTGAACATTCTATGATTCTATGATCTTGCCCATAAATTCACCTCTCCCCCAAAAACTGAAAGAGTGCTTTCTATCTCTAGCTCTTTTTTAGCAGATTTTCAAACGTCTTTACTCCAAAAATGGTCAAAGGTGTCTTCATTTCTCATCTAAACTTCTTATGGCCAGTCATTGTCCTGATATAAATCTTTCTGTCCACTGTAATAGTTTGTTGCTGAGTAATATGGATATTTTCCTTCTCTCTTGATGTTTTTGTTACCCTTTGCATGTTCCAGTTTGAATGTGTTTGGCAAGCAGAAGGGACCAGAATTGAATGCAGTGCTGTAGCTGAGATCTCAACAGCCTCTTATAAAGGAACACTGCTTTCCCATCTCTACTGGAAAATGTTGATGTGGTCCTTGGACCGTTCTTCTCACTGTCGTATGGGAGGTTCAGAATCAGTGGTGGTCAAGTAGTGCGTCATGGCTCTTTGCTTTCTAACCTGGGAGTTAATGTCTTCAAATCTGTGGCCTTGTGAGCTATTTTGATCTCGCTTCTCCTAGTTCTGTCCTCATAAATATGTCGTTCTTTCTTAAGGATGAAAATACTGAGTTACTGAACCAGTCACATCAGGATTCGGATAATTGCTTGTTTTTCTGTCAGTACAAGCTGTATTTTTCATCTTTGTAGCCAGTTCCTAATGACCTTGCTTCTTGTGTATTAATCCATCTGTTAGATTTGTAGATTTCATGCAGGACCATGCAGAGAAAAAGTAGACAGGTTCAGATAAAAAGGTGAAGAACTCTTGGAGAAGAGGTTTCTGTAATTGTAAGTTGATTTAAAAATATATTTATTGTCCTGGTTTGAGGTAAAACAGAACTAATTCTGTTCAGTGATGTTACTTTTCAGCTCAGTCTCTTATAAGAGACTGCACTTTCTGAAGTTAACAGCGTGTTTTTGCAGACAGTGTCTGCTTCTAGAAGTGATAACGCTTGATGTTTATAGTTACTACTAAGGATTGGTATGCAGAAAGGCTCTTGCTCATACTTGCTCCTATAGAAACCAAGGTCATTGCTGGATCTTGTGCCCCACTGGGGGTGCTCTAAAGTAAAAGAGTGGCAAGTAAGTGAAAGGTTGCACCCCTGGGAAGGAGCGGACAGGACAGGTGATCCAAACCTGACCAGTAAATCGTTCTGTCCCATGTATGTTGTGTTCGGTGTGAGGTTGAGGGATCACAAGGGTTAAGCGTGTTTCTTCAATGGCCAGAATCTGAGGAGTTCTCAGAGAAGGACTCCGTCTGTTCTTCTGCCTTTGATCCCAGTCTGTGAGTTCCTAAATCCAGCTCCTAAATCCAGTTCCCTTCTGCCGCTGAGTCAGCCTGGGAATTGCCTGCCTGCTCTGCAGTGTCAGTGGTGCTTCCTCGGGGCAATTTCGATATTGGTTTTGTATACACTTCATTATTTTGATTATTTTTCCTGTTAGGATTGTTATTGTTTCAGTAAGACTGTTTTAATTTTCTTTTCCAATCCCTGAGTGTCTCTCCCTTATTCCCTTTCTCTTCCCCTTCCCCAGCCCTAACCCTTGACAATTTGGATGTACTTTTACATGCGTATATAAAGCCTTGCACTCTGAGTGGACTGCAGTTTTCCCAAATATCCCTTTTTCCCTAGATACTCACTGTTCTCCAGTCACAGGGTAACTTGTTCCGTCCGACTTTGTCCGTGGATGTTCTTTTTCACTTGCTGCTTTTTTCAGTCTTGAAATGGTTTTGTCTGAGCTCTGTGATGTGAATGGGTTTACACTTTACTTATTGTCCTTCTTTGAATGTGGTGAAACCTTGCTACGCTTTCCATTTTTCCACTTCTCAAGTTTGCTCCAGGCTTCGCCATGATCATCTTTATTTCTTTAGATTTTGGGACTGTGTCTAGATTAAGCTTGACACAACCCTCGCTGCCTGTTGAACTCGTTTCATTTCTGTTTCAGAAATAATTTTATCTGACTTGTGATAATTCTTCCTTTTTACTGTAGTCTGATCTGGTTTAGGTTTGTATACCAATTTACTTATAAATAACTGTAATTTTTCTGGCCCGGTTCTTTGGGCTAGGTCTGGCAGCACTTCCATACAAGTTCTCTTCTGCTTTAGTGCAAGTTCCAGGTAGTCTTTAGAAATACACGTGAAAGAGGCTTGGAATGTCTTAAAGATCTGAGTTCTTCAGTTCCGTTGACAGAACTAACTGGATCCTTTAGTTCTCACAAATAACCCCAGTTAGCAACTTGGGGATTTTCTTTTTTATTTCTTTTCACTAAATGTGAAGAGAATCCAGTTTCAAGTGGTCACTGGTTGGTGACCAGCTTTTTGCTGGTGTCACTGCTACTTAGAGAATGAAAGCAGCTTCTCTTGGCTCGGTGGCAGCTGATGACATTTGTTGACTCTTGCATCCAGGAGCAACTGGGACTCACTGGGACCCGTTGGCTTGATCTTCCCAGTAAAGGGTTGTTTTTCAGCATCTTCTGGCCTGTATCAGATACCTGTACTGCAAGATATAAACAATTTCTATTAAACTTTTGGCTGCAGTGATGTTTTGCTGAAACTGCATCCATTGATAGATCATCCATTTAAGTTTTATAAATTTTTAATTATCACTGAGTTTTTACTGAATCTCCCTTTGCTTTAGTATCTTATGGGGAAGATTTGGAAAATGTTTCCTGTATGTTTTGTTCTATACCTTCTTACAACCAAACTGATGTTCTTTTGATTCCCCCTTCTGTGTAAAATTGCTTAATCCTTTTCTTCTGTCTCTTAGTCCTCTCTGTTTTTCTTTCACTGTGATTTTTAAATACAGACTATTTAATAGTTTACAGGTTAAAAAGACTTCTCAGGAAATAAATGCTGAAACAAAGCCTAATCACTTCATACTAGTAACCTCTTTCTTTTAATCTTGTCACATGACTGCAATCCAGGTTATAGGAAAAACTACATTTTCTGGGAGTGTGACATTTTTACAGTTCATACTTAAAGATATTTTAACTTATAAGCTTCTCTACTAATATTCAAAGATTTGTAATTCCTTCTACACCCCTGGTAAGCACAGAGTGTACTTTACAGAGAAGATGTGGTCAGGAATAGCATTGTGGGATTATATTTTTGGTCACCCCACTTACATCATGTGAGAAGTAGGATGTGTAGGAGCAAAGAGGGGTGTGTTTTCGAGCAAAAGGGTAAGGAAAACCCATTGTCATCCTCTAACATTTAAAGAGCCAAGATCCAGATGATTGCTTTGTACTGCAGAGAGCAGCAAGGAAAAAGTTGAACTTTGCATTGGACAATAAGAGGAGGTAGAATCATCATCCATAATCACCTTAAAATTCTACTTAAAATTCTGCTTTAAAAGGTAGAATTTGACTGCTTTCCTTTTGCTTGGTCTCTCCTAGGTCCTTTGGTGGGAAGCAGAGCTGTGGGCCAGCTCTGTCCACCGAAGAAGGAAGGTTGCAGTGAGTTGATTTGTAATTTCCATTTCAGACGCGGGAGCAGGAAGAGTTGGAGGAAGCTTTAGAGGTAGAGCGACAGGAAAGTGAACAAAGGCGACTGTTCATACAGAAAGAAGAACTACAACAACAGATGCTAAAACGGAAGAATAAACAGGCGCTCTTGGATGATCTGGTGAGTAGCAAAAGCAAAATGCTCAGTAGCAGAGCAAACAGCAAGTACATTGGCATTCTTCTGTACCATGTGGAATTAACACATCTGCCCTTTTCTCTTTCCCCGTCTCGTGTGTTTTGTGTTCCTGTTCTCTCACCTATTACGTAATTGTTACAAGCAACTCTGCTTTTGGCAGGCTAATGACTGGAGGAAGAGTGCTTCAGGAATTCATAGACTTAATTGGACTAATTGTCCAGAATGTCCAGTGCTGGTTAGAAATTAATCCTAGGAAAATATTCTTGGCTGTTTCAACACGAAATTAATCCTGCATGAGATTCTAGTGAAGAAACATGCAGAAGCTTTTTTGAGTATTTGAGACTACTTTCCCAATTCTACCTGTTTGGTTTTGGTTCTGAGTTTTCTTTTCTTGGTGTTCTTTTCCTACTGAGCTTCCATTGAAAGCTCTTTTCCTGTTGCTGATTAACATGGGGAAGTATATTTCAGAAGCTGCTTTAGTGAGTCCAGCCACTCTACCAGTTTACTTATTAGTTGACATTTGACTGCCTGTGTGAAGAAGAGCTAATATGAAAGTCTAGATTGATGATATGGAAGTTATAGGCTTTGACTGTAATAAAGGATGGCATTAGCAAAGCTAAATGGTAATCAGGAGCTACTTCATTAGTTGAGCTACTTCTGCAAGGCATTGATGGTGGAGAACAGGGGACAGGAACCTCGTGAGTTATTCAGGCATTAGCCGACTCTTTGAAACAGAGCACCTAAATGGTAGCTGGTCCCGTTATATTCAAAAACTACTAAAAAAAGATTTCTTGCCTTGAGTGTGTCATGTTCTCTTACTGCAAACTTTTTGTGTATGTGTTGCTCCTTTTGAAAGGAGCAAAGCTCGGATTCATTTTAGGGGTGTAGACAACTGAAGAAAAACTTGGACTGCTTCTGAAAACTGTGTTACTCCGTGTCTGTGGCTGTATTTATTACTGATTCTGCATCTGACATTTAATGGTGATATGTTGGCCCAGAGAAGCTCAATAAATGTATTACTTAAAACGCTTCACATCTCATTTTTTTAATGCACGTGTGTACAGACGTGCATACATCCACATTCTCTCTTGAAATTTAGTCTGACTAGGAAAGTGAAAGAAAACAAGAAAAACTTCTTCAAGTACACCAATGAGAAAAGGAAGAGTAGGGAAAAACTGGGTCAGCTGCTAAACGAGGCGGGAGATACGTGTAAGCTTGAAAGAAATCAACAAAAATAAATGTGTGCAGCTATGTCAATGTGCTTGGCAGATTTAAATCAAAATCTCGTATTTCCGTTTATGCCATGTTAATATAGCATCAATCCCTGCTTTGTGTTCTCAGTCCTTACTCAAGATATGGATGCTTTTCTGCTTTTCCTGGAAAAGTAGAATTCCTCTTTGAACCAGTGCAGAAGTCACTGACTTGAAGAGAGGGCGTCCAATTTAGGAGTTTCAGAGCCTCCTGAAGAGCTGCCTTTCTCTAAGCCAGGAGTCCTGGCAACCTGTGTTTGGCCTTGCTGAGAGCAGCTGCTGTTTCATTTTTTTTTGTAGCCAAAAGCAGAGGTAAGCAGAAAGGTTCTTAGAAAATCTCTCAAGTCTGCAACTTTGCATCCAGCAGTCTCTTTTCACTTTAAAGGTAAAAGTGTTACAAACCACACAATTATTAACAGTTTGAGTAGTGGATCAATTAGTAAGAACTCCACTATGAACTTGAATTTAATGGCTCAGAATAGCGATTTTTTTGAACTGGCTTCCGACTTAGTTCAATCCTGTTCTAAAACATACTCTTAAGTGGTGTGGAGTTGTGGGGTTTTGTTTTGTTTTGTTTTTTTCTCTCCTTTTTTACACAGCAGTTGATTTTGCTGGAAAGCTCCTTCCCCAGATGGCTTGCAGAAAGAATGGTTATAAATAATCCTTAAAACATGACCAAAATAGGTAGTTTTAATGCTGGTTGTGTATGTATTGCTATTAAAACATATCTTAATATTCTAAAACTAACAGAAAGGTGATATTTAAAGGCTAAGGAAGGAAACTAGGAAATTTCAAGTTGTGTCTCTGTTTATGAAGGGGCACTGTCAGCTTAAATTTGAACCCAAACTTGTTTTGTAGTACTAAAAGTTTATAAAACCAGCACTGAAGTGTTTGTATAATGACTTTAAAAGTCTCTGGAAAACCAGCAGTTGTTAAACAAATAAACGTTTCTTATGGTCTCTGAAATCCCTCTAATGCTGTGCTGCAAATCTGAAAATGAAGCCGATCGTAAGTAAAACTTAACTGAGAAATGCAGCAAAAGCCAAGCATAAGCAGTAGCAGTGTAAAGAATTACTTAAAAAAGTAAAATTGTTTTATCTGTGGTTGCTGGTGCTGTGCTAAACCAACAGAGATTAAGTTCTGGCTGCAGTGATACAGTGGCCAAACTACTGACTCAGCGGGACTGTGAGTGTCGAGGAAGGTGGGAAGCCGACATTTCGCCCGTCGGGTTTTGAATTGTCTCGTTTGGAGGCTACGCTTGGTGTTGGGAACCTGCGCAGCCTGTGTGACCTCCGTCTTGGTCACTTTTTCAAATTTTTTTTTCCTCTTCCACCCCTGTACTGGATAGCAGGGGAAAATTTAAGACAAATTTTCCGTGTGTTGCAGGTAGAGGTGTTGGCTCATTCCTCTTCCAACAAGGGAATTTTGTCTTTGGCACTTAAATCCTCAAGACCGAGAAGATGCACAGTTTCTTATATCTATTGTTCATTGTATTCTTGTATCAAATAAAGGTCTCGGTTGCTTACAAAAGCATATGAGAATACTGTCCTGTGGTCAGAGAGCTTATAATTTAGGTAGTTCACAGGTAGGAAAAAAAGCATTCATGCAGAGAGGGCTGGACCTGGTGCCAAGGCTCACGAATCTGTCTGCAACTGGGAGCAGGGAGGGGGAGGCCAGTGTCCCTTACTGGGGAGGTGAGCAAGGCATCCCGGGCAGCTCAGGCTCTGCAGGCTACTGGAAAAGCAATCGCCTGCTTTGCCCAGGCTGTGACCTGTTTTGCCACCTAGTACTAAATTAGGCAGATTTTTTTATATTACCTTCGTATCACCTCTTTTACAATAAAACCTCTCACCTTAAAAGCACACCGCCTTGTCATTTAGACTTGCAGTCTCAAACGTGTTTTACATATTACTGGAAGAGTTGTGCTCGTGTTTTGTTTCAGGTTTTGTTTGTTTGTTTTTTTTTTAAACCTTCTAGACTTGGGCTGTATAAAAATATTAAAGCACTTCCTTTATTTACTGTATAAACTCTCTCACCTGTATACAGAGGATTGTAGATCCGCAATGGTGTGGGACTTGCGCTCTCCAAGAGCTCGTTACTCTGCAGGTATGAGCACATAGAAAGGAGGGAGGCTTTGCCTGGGCTGTGGCACAGCTTGGAGTCAAGCAACAGGCAAGGTGCCTTAAAGACATCAAGTTTTTAGCTCACTTTTACCAGAACCTCAGGGTTTTTGGGGACAAATAACCCAGAAATTTTGGCGTCCAACTAGCTCTGTTCCCACAATTAGACTGTTTGTTTTCCCATACAGAAAATTGCTAGTATGGCATAACTGCTCACAGGGTTGGACTTTTCGTGCGTGTTAATGGTTAACAGAAGGGCTGTGTGCGTGTTCAGAAGGACGAACAGCCACAGACAGGGTGGCTTGCTGGCAAGATCTGCGTTTCCCACAGTTGCGTAACCTGGGTACCGGTCATTGTGCGAACTCTTGAGAAGGTGGTGCAAAAATTGGCTTCTTTTATTGTGTTAAAAATGTGGGGAACATTTAAGGAATATGAGAGGACAAAAAGTGCCAGAGAACGCTTTCCACTCTTCTCTTCTCCCCCAGTGTGTTGAATCTCATGTTTAAAAGAATCCAATATCCTTAAACTCCGCTGAACAGCTGGCAGCACGTGCTGCTCCGTGGTGGTTAGGGACATGTATGACACTTGCAAGATGCAGGCTGTCAACTAATGCACTTCTGGTCCTGATTTTCTCCGGGCTGTACAAAAATTAGACAGATCTTACTATTACAATGCAGGTTTTTAATCTCTTCCCTCACCTCCTTCCTACTGTTCACAGAAATGTGAGTAGGATCCTGTGCCTTGGTTGGTACAATATTTGTAAAGTATTTGTGACTATAGACCAGATCTTGTCATGGGGGATTTTTCTCCTTTTAGTGCTTACAATCTAGTCATAAGACAGAGAGAGTGTAATAAAAAAGTAGGCAGGAAAAGAGGACTGGAGAGTGATGTGGAAAGTGGTCACTTCAGAAGATTTCCCTAGGATGCCGTGAACAGGAAGGCATCTCACAGCATTAAAAACTTCAAACTTGTTACACTGAACTAGATAAGTAAAATATCACAGTCCACTTAACTTGGTTTTGTGAGTTACAAATATGGTTTGTAGCTCAGGATTTGCTTGGTTCTGTGAAACAAAAATGTCTGTGACGTTTGAGGGCCTCAGGAATAAAATACTGTGCTAGAGCAGTCCAGAAAGAATCTGTCTGAACTTCTTCCCTGCTCTTAACTTTATGGTTCAAGGTAGGTAGTCTCAAGGATTTTGGTGTGCGTGTGGATAACCGTGATAGTTTATTAGAAAATTATTTGGCTGGTAATTTTCTGACTCTCAACAATGCTGCTACATATATGTATGTTAATAATCATTTTGTTTTGAGAGTTCAAGTAGTTCATTCGCTTAAGTATTCATTTTACTACCTTTTTATATAATTTTTTGAAAAAAAATTGGCTGGCTTCCCTAAAAATAAGTTAGTGAAGGAGAAAATAAATATGCTGTTGGTTGCACTTACAATAGTGCCATTGTGCAAAGCAGAGCAAGGATCGTTTCCAAACGGCCTCAGGTGAAATCTAATGGGAAACAATTTCAAACTGGTCTGAGTTCATTGGTAGAAAGAATGCGTCTTAGATAAACATCTGATCCAAGTTACACTACTTGGTATTATTCCTTCTCTGATTAAGTTCTAAATTTTTTATTTATTTTAATAAATATAGTTGCATTGGCCAGTTGGAATAAGGAGCCTGTTATAATGTCTTTAATGTGGATTCTATAAAAACGGTTGTTTGCAGGTTACTCTGATTTATGAGGTAGCTGCAGCTTTTTCTTATTACTGAAAATGATCGTTTTCTGTAAACTGTTTCTCATAGAGAGGATATTTAGCACTGCGCTGCTCTGCCAGTGATGGCCTTCTGGCCACAGCTCGCAGTTTTGAAGAATATGCAGCGTTAATTAATATTCGATTTATTTTAGCATTCAAATTTATCCCTCGTATGTTTACAGGAGAGCTCCAGTCTCCCCGCTTCACTGCTTTTAGCTCAGCACAAGGACAGATCTACTCAGCTAGAAATGCAACTGGAAAAACCCAAACCTGTCAAACCAGTCACGTTTTCTACTGGCATCAAAATGGTAAGACTTGCTTGTTTCTTTTTCTTTTTTTTTAAATGCCTTTCAAAAGACTGATGATTTCCTCATTCGAAATTTAGACGCTATGTAAACCTGAGTTGGGTGTTACATGAAACAGACCGTTCTATTCCAATTAAATAAGTAAAAAAGGAATTAATCTAAGAAGTTAATCATTTTGCTAGTTAGAATGTGTGAAATATTTTCGTTGCTTAGTTGTCAAAACACAAGCTATACCTCTTTCCTTGCAAAGTTGTGGTGTCTTTGAGTTATTCTCATCTCATTTGTGTACCAATTCTGAAAGTTGAAGTTTTGGAAATTTAGGAATAGATTGTGCTTTCTTCGGATTTACTTTAAGCACTGGAATAATCTGTCAGTATGAGACGGACAATTTAGAAAATGATGCCGAGTGGTTCAGGGTGCCGCTTTCGTTGTTATTGGACTCTAGGAAGGAACAAGTGTTTTTTGCCAATACGTTACTGCTACGGTGACAGCAAAAGGTCTGTCAGCATTCCTGTTCTTTATCAAGACGTGGTACAAGTACACGTCAGCCCATGTGTGGAAACACGAAGTTCTGGTGGGGGGATGTTCAGGAGTGGGAGCGTGAGTTACTGATCTTTTTTGCACCTTACTGGTTTCCCATTTTGTTTTAAACCCTCTGCACTTTTCTTAGACTTTGTTTTAGAATTGGTAATGGTAAATGACATATTGAAAAATAAAAAGTTTATTTTCTCAGGGGTATCTGTGCTGTGTTCATTATCCACCAGACAGTTCACAATGTATAAGGATTTGCAGTTTATTTTTCCAAAAAGTAGTGTCAGCTTTTGTGAAGATGTGCCAATTTGTTTTCTTATTTTCCTGTAGTATAAACTGTATCTTTTTCCTTTTTTTTTAAAATCTGAGAGTCTGGAGGAGGTTGATACGCTTCATGAGACTTTTTCTGTTTCTATAGAAAAGCTGATGTTCTGTTTAAAAGCTTTCAAACTGAATGCCTGTACTTCTTCTTCCTGCTAAAATATATTGTCAGAATTCTTAAAGCTGTTGGCCCTTTTTTCCTGGGAAGAGGAAGCTGATAAGCTTATGCTACCTGATGAGGACGATGAAATGCTTTCTAACACATTTATAAATGGGTGTTAAATAGAGTATGGGGTAGTGGGCGTTTCAGATCTGCAGCCCTGAGTAAACTTCATCCAGGTGAAGGACTTGGATGAGGAGATTTCTAGCATCATCACACCTAAATTTTAACGTTCAGAATAATAGGGGATACTCCACATAACTGATTGTGACTTTATCAGTGTTCAGAAAGTGCGAGTAGACGACTGATTTAATTTGTTCAGTCCCAAACAAACAAAAAACCTCACCCTGACTGACCTTTGTCGTAGGTTAAAAAACTTAAAAAAAAAAAAAGAAATAAGAACAGTTCAAATATTCCTGTCCTTAATTTTAAGTTGGTGACAACTGTTTCTGGAAAAAAAAGATTACATCAAGCAAAACATTTACACTGATAAATGTACAGGTTTTGTTGAGAAAAATCAGTGTTTCCATATTTTCTGTATAGCGTACTTGACTTGGTTATTACATGGCATTGATTTTTAGAGTTGTACAGAGATTAGATTACACAATAATAATAATAACAACAACGTTGAGAATCTGCACAATAAATTAACTAACTTGCAATTTCTAAAGTAGCTGTTGGTTACCACAGCATGGGAATATTTCTGTGGGTGTTCTGCATTTGGAAGCAGATGTTGAATTTCTGTGGACGACATGCAAGCTGGCGGTTCACAGGGGCGCTTTGACAAATGGCCTCATTTGAATGAAATGTGTTTTAATATGCCTACATGCAAAATTATAAATAGAAGAGTAAATAACAGGCTCTGTGAAGAGCGTTTGGAAGTCTGGCTAAGCAAGCAAACCGATTTGACCCTTCACCACAGCGTGTGTGTGTGTGTGCGCGAGGGGCTTGGGTATGCAAGTTGTGGGGCAATAAATAGGAAAGGACTTTTTCTTCTGAATGCAGTGCTGAGAGGACTCGTGGACTGAAGAGTTCTGCCAACTGCATTTTGAATGCAGAAATCGGAAAGAACGCAAAGAGGAGCCACAGAGGTCCACTGAGAAGCAGAAAGATAGGCTTTGTGCTGTGTCCTGCCTCCGATTTAAGAGAAGGTTAAGATACGACTCAGTTGTCGGTACTTACCTCCTTCGCACAGAACCTGCCAAATCTGAACGGCGCAACATGAATGTAGCAAGAACTGGGAACCTTAGTTAAACAAATAGGATCTAAACAGGAGCCAAAGGAACAAGTAAGACCTAAAGTTCGCTGTGTTCCACTGGTTAATTGGCCTTGCTGTTAAAATTGGCTCTGGAATGCGATGAAATCTCTAATTCTTGATGTTTTCAGATTAGGACTGTGATGCATCTTGGAAAGTTACTGTAGTCAGATAGTTCAGCTCAGAGCTGAGTTAGTTGTGCTCATTGTGAGCGATTTGGTGCGGTTGATGATCTGTGACCGTGTATTCTAGGGACAGTGTAAGGTGAGTTCTCAGCCGGGCACTCACCTTGTGACATGCTTATTTTCCAGGCTGAGTGTTTTCCGAGAACCTGAGATGCTCAGTCCATTTGTTTTGCATAGGTGTACACTGGAAATAGGTGGAGCTTTTGTTATGCTGCCCTTCAAGCTGCCTTCTTTGTAGTTGCTTTAGCTTTGCTCCTCTCTAAAGCCAGGCTTAAACTGGTGAGGGCAGCTTTAGGAGAGTACTGAGAATTTCTTTAAAAATACAGTTTAATTAATGCGCTGTTTGACTCAACAGTTCTGCAAATTAGGTGTCGTTTCTGTGAGAAGTCTGGTTCGTGCTCACTGTTAAAGTTTCAGCAGCGCACATTTAATAAATCACTATGTTCTTCCCCCATGCTTTTATTTTTTTGAATAATTTTGGCCACTGACCTTTTCTGGTGTTTTCCTTGATTTTGTTTCAAAAAAAGAAAGGGAATCCAGATAGAGCTAGCTGAGATGCTGGCTAATCCAGAGCTTGTTTTTACACAAAGGCTGTAGAAATAACAGCAGTTGTGACAATCCACACCTCTTTTTTTTTTTTCAGCTTGAACATAACATGAGTGTTTTTCCTGGGATGGTCTTGGTCAGAGATGTTCTTCAGCCTGACTGCTAATCGGACGTGTTTTGGTGTTTCTGAATTGTGGGGCATGCCCGTTCTAGTCTCCTGGGCAATGCTCAAGGAAGTTGGCTCATTTAAGGTGTCATATTAGTGCTGTGGAGTTCCTGTGCTTGCAGGAGGAGGGGGGAAGTGTCTTTCATTTCTAAGCTAAGCAAGAGCAACCCCTATAGCACAAGGCAGACAATTAGCTCATAGCGATAGAGTCTCCTTCACTTATCCTTTTGTTAAATTTTTGTGGGTTTTTTTTTTTCCTCCTTTCAAGTGCAGCCTGTTTTTTTTCTTTGCAATCTGCTGATTAACTTTTAGATTTTATTGCAGCGAGTTGTACCTTCTGTGCACGAAGCACACCTTCCTGATCAGTCAGTTTGATTTACCTCCCTAAGTGGGGGGAGAAAGTGCTTCAGTGTTCTGCTTATCATGCTCGTCATATGAAGAAATACGCTTTCCACATATCTGAATATTTAAAACAGTCTTATTAAATCTAACCTCAAATCAGTGTAAAGCTGCAAAAAAAACGAACCTGTAAAAATCTGAATTGTTGCAGTAGTGCTAAAAATACCGTTTTCTGTCAATGTTTGTAATTTAGGTTTTAGTAGCCATCAAAAAGAGCAGAGGTTGTCAGAAATGAATGACGTTTCTAGGGCTTATCAGGGTGTGCAAAACAGATTTGTCTGGCAACAGAACCGTTCTGCTGTTTCTTAGTGAATATAGTGGCCGTTTCTGGTTGAGGGGTGGCTTGAATTTGAAGCTAATTTTAATGTGTAAAAGAGGTGCTCATACGCATTGCACACAAAGAGCAGTTTGCAGATGCAGTGGGAATTAATTTCATTAGGGTAATCTAGTTTTCTTTTTATGTCTCTGGTGTTTTCAGGACTGTAGGAGCCTTTTGGTGATGTAGATCTGTGCATTACCAGTGCTGTTAAAAGTGCATAGAAGTGTGGATGTATTTAACTCCCCTTTAGTTCATTGAACTAGGAACATTGAGTTTGCAGCCCAGCTATTTACATGTTTTAAAAAAACGAGTGCCTTTGGCTCAGCTGCGAAGTCTCTTCAGTATGTTCCAAGCTGCAAGCCCTGTCCCTTTTCTGTCCCTTCCAGTTTTATAAGGATTCTTTACTCCCTTTCCCCCGGAGACTTAGCCTTTAGTGATGGTATTTTGGAAGTAATTTCTTGTAGTTAAAAACGCAGTTATCTGTAATTGAATTGCCCAAATACGCAGGAGAAGAATGTAGGTGTCCTCTGGCCTGCTACTGCTTGGGAGAGTTTGCCTTTTTACATTTTTTACCCAATACCTCAAAGCTAATATAATGCATCGTTGACCAATGTCTACCATGGATTTTATTACTTAATAGCAGTGGGAATATTTATTAATAGAAATACAAGTGTTGTACATGCTTTGTCATTACTGAGATGGTCGCTACCCCTCTGAATTTGCAGTTTAAATAGATGTGTCGGGGAGGGAGGGGAACCAGATGCCTGGAGGGGATGTACTTGCCCAGGATTAGACAGCAGAGCAACGGAAGGAGGAACAGGATTCCAGCCCTACTAAATTCCTAACCTTGTGTCTCTTCCGCTGAGCTGGGCTCCTTCTCCTGTCAACAGCACCCTGGAATGGCAGCGAATTAAGAGTGAAATAATCTGCTGCACCTTCTGCTTCCCTGTCCAAATCGTGGCAGGGATGTTACACTTCACTTTCCGAGTGTCTGAATATTACCAGGACTTTATTTCAGTTTGTGTAGTTTCAGGCTACTGGTAGTCAAATGCTGGGGAGAGCCATGTGCTGGCTGAAGCAGCTGGAGCTTGCAGGAGGCAGCAGTTGAGTCAATATTTCAGAGGAATGGATCTGTGTTGGACACAGCATGTCTAGGGCACCTCAGGAATGCACGTTAGCTGAGCATAACAAGTGTTAGGGAATAGATTTTGTGCAGTGTTACACTTGCAGAATCATTCTAACGGGAAATACCGTTCTTATTTTATGTTATGTGGAGTTATGTCTTTTAAAACATGGACCTCAGCAGCTCAGGTCAAATTAACTGTTCTTCATTATTGCCTTTTCCTACAATATTGCTTCCTGTGCAAACAACTGCTCAGCGACTGCTCCTGTTTTCCAGTCTGTTTCTTTTATAGCTTGTAGAGCAATTATCCAAAATCCTGTTCCAAACACAAAAAAAAGTCTGTCAAAATACCTTTTTAATCAGTTGTGCTCCTTCAAAGTTGCTTAGACATATGCCAGGTACTCTGAGGTAAGTGAACTTCATGTCGCACTGTCATTTAAACTACAGCTACTCTGCAGATCCTGGGAGAGCTTTGCCCACCCTGTCTGTGAGACCAGGAACCGTTTCAGCCTTCCAGCCTTGCTTTGCCAATTCGTATTGCTATGGTTTCATGGATTTGTTTGTTGGTTTTGGTGCGGTGTGTTTTGGTGTGCGTGTTTGGTGGTGGTGGGGTTTTGTTTGCTTGTTTTAAAGTGCTTTTTAGTATTTGCCTAGAGTTAAAAAATAAATTAAAAAGAATCAAGCCTGTTTCCTTCCTTCACTGTTAGCTCAGCTGCTTTATCTTCAGGCCGAGACACTTCGGATGGAATTGATTTCTTTGAGATCGGTGGTTTGGTTTTATTCTTCATTTGACTCATACTATGCGCATTTCTTTTGCAGCCAGGTAGAATATTTCCCTTTTCACAACCTTTTGTAGTTTAGAATCACCAAAGAATCACAGCACTGGCAAGAGGAAGCAGCGTGTTTAGGTGTATAGATCCTCTTGGAATAGATGTACTTGTTTGAGAGAGCAGACACATAAAGGTAAAATTTTCAGTGACACTGAGCGTTACCTAGATGTCCAGCAGGAGTCTGGCTGGATCTATATCAGGCTGGATCTTAGGAAGAAATTCTTCAGTATGAGGGTGGCAAGACTCTGGGATAAACTGCCCAGAGAGGTTGTGGATACCCCCTCCCTGGAGGTGTTCAAGGCCAGGTTGGATGGGACTTTGAGCAACCTGGTCTAGTGGGAGGTGCCTCTGCACATGGTAGGGGGATTGGAACTAGATGATCTTTAAGGTCCCTTACAATTCAAATCATTCTATGATTAATATATATTATGATTAATATATATTGCATGTTGCTTTAGCTTTGAATTTTTTCAGTCAATAACGTCATCTCATTTTGAACAATGAGCGGTGCATTAATGTGCTGAGAAAGATACCTATTTCTGAAGAGAAAAAAGGAGAAAGAAATCACAGCTACTGGATTTCCAGTATCTGTGACAATACATGGATACAGAATTCACATATATGAACATCAAAGACGCTGAATGGTAGAATTCAAGTTGGGGCTGACATGCTGAATCTAAACAGTGGTCTAGAGCCCTGTGATTCACAGACTGCTCACTTAAATCTTGTAGGATTACATATACAATATTCCTGCAACTTCCAAGTAGCATGATGGAGAATGATTAGCAGTAGTAAATATATTTGTCATACTAAATCTCTAGGCCTCTTATTTAAATAAAGATGTTTTGTTAGGAGTCAAGCACATACACGCAGAACTGTGCCTAAAGATTGTGAACTCTGGTTTTGAAGTGCATGCCAGATAAACTTTATTTAAGTGATCTATCGTTGGAATGTTTCCTGTGCACTCCAGCCCACAGACTGAAGTCTGAAACATTTAGTTGGGCTCTGGCCTTACTAAGTAATTACTGTTGTATCAGAGTGCATAAACATTAAGCGCATTATGTTGACTGAATGAATTTTTGTCTGAATGTAGGTAAGAATTTTTGGAGGGGGGGGAGGGAAAAAAAAAAAAGTGAAGTAAATGATAGTATTTGTTACTTCCTCTCCCCTCATTTACACAGTGCTGGCCCTGGAAAAGGAGACTGGATTTTGGAAATGCAGCTCTACATCTGTCTGTATCTCTTTGCAGGATATCTGTTTGGAATGCCTTAGGAGAGATCCCACCGTCAGAATTAAGCTGTTTGGTGGACAGTCATAATCAGAACTGCTTGATCTGATTCTCTTTTGTGGTTGGGTGCTCTTATACTGCTCTGTTATAATAAATATTTGTCCATTTGCTTTAAGGCTCCTCTACATGGCTAAAGCAGCACATGTTTATATACACATATTAATATAAATACAAATTAGACCCACAAGTTTGCACAGCTGTAATGACTGGAATTTAATAAATAAAGTAGTGCCAACACTGTTAATTGTACAGGAGTGAACAGCAAGACCAATGTACTTGTTACTAAAATGACTGTAGACAGTAGTGGAATAGATCTACTCTTCAGCTGTGATTTTTCAGAATGGAATGGTTCTCTTTGACTTACAGAGTTGCCCAAGAGCTTGCTTGCCTGACTTTCTACCATGAAATTTTGGCAATACCTCTGTGTGCCGTGCAGCGTGGTGTTTTGGTCCCGTGAAAAGATGCTGCACAGGACCAGGCTCGTAGGGAGGAGGCTGCTGGGAGGGTTCAGCCAGGCTGTTGTCTTTTCCCCTGCCTGTATGGGATCAGGCACTGGGAGAAAGCTGCAGGAACTAGGCTTTGGGTCCTAATGTAGGATGCCCAAACTCCATGCTAAGCGACAGCCAGACCTGCCACTAGCTACGATAGCACAAAGACACGTTGTAAAGTGATCTATGGAAAATGCCATTTAAATTAGCCTGAGATCTTCCTATTTCGGAGTCTTATAGCTCCGAATATGCTATTGCTTGAGTAGGTGTTACTGTGAGCAATAAGGAGAGATCTGACTGAAAGAAAGAAGGTGGCTGAGAGGAGAGTCCAAAAAAACAGCTGGCAGGGAAATAAAGAATAATAAAAAATTTCTCAATCATTGTTTGTTTTGGAAAGATCATGCTTTAAGCACATGGAAATACTTTACACATTTGAGAAGTGCTGACTTCCTACATGCCTTGTGAGGGAACAGCAAATCAGTCATATAATGTAAACACATTTATAGATTGTTCCAATATAACTTTTTTCAATGCTGCTGTTCTTTTTAACAAGATACAACTTAGTACATGCATGCTCTTTTGATGCTCTGCTTCAACCAGGAGTTGCAAACATCATAAATGTTACAGTTTGTGCTAAACGAGAAGCGCAAAGTTATGGAACCACATTTTAAATGCAAAAAGTTGTTAAATAGTGCTGCTTGATGCACTGTTCAAAAGTAAACATACCAGAAAGTAGTGCTGGGGTGAAACCGAAATAAATACCTTGTCTAAAAGTGTGAGTATAAGCAGTCTCATTATATCTTGATAGAGATATTAAAAAAAAAAATAAAATTGTGTGGACAAGGTCCCTCTGTAAGGGTGGAATTTTAAGTCAGGCAAAAAAATTTAATAAAATGAGCAGCTTTTTTTCCAAAATTGCAGTGGATGTTTGTGGAATTGTATAATTACAGTGCTGGGTAGCAACCTCGAGAGGTCATGGGGTCCTTTCCCCTGCTGTGAGGCAGAGTCGGGGCGTTTCATGACAGGTACCTGCCTAACCTGTTCTTCAAGACCTCTGGAGATGGAAACTCTGCAGTGTCCCAGGCAGCCTCAGTAGCACTTGCTGCCCTTGCTTTTACATTTTAGGAAAAAAAATTGGTGACTGCATGTTTCCTTGTCCAGATGCAAGTCTGTTTTCTGTCTAGGTAGGTGCCAAAAGGAGGTTGTTCTCTGCTTCTTTGTAGGAACGTTGTATGTTCTTGAAGATGACTGTGTGAAGAGGGCTTCGCACTAATTTTTAAAAAGAACTAATTTTTAGAGTTTAGATCTTAAAAAATAGTTCAGATGCCTTAATTGTTACTTAACCATAAAAACATTGATTTCTTCTGCAAATGGTTGATAGACTGTCTCCACTCTACAGACTCAATGTGAAATGATGTTCAGCAGCTGAGAGGACTCCTTAGAGAAGAAGATTCTTTTAAAGAAAGAAGTGAGAGCATTTAAAGAATTGTACTAAGAGCAATGAAGGATTTGAAGCCATTTAGGCAATCAAAAGTCGTAAATGTTACATGTGCGCAGAAGAATGTGATTTTTTTTTTTTTTCTGCTGTGATCTTTCTTTTCTTTGCATTTCTCTGCAATTGTGAGAGCACTACATGTTTTCTTTAATCCTTTCTTCTGTTGCTGCTGATCAAAGTAGTTTTGTGTCATTCCTTCATCTCCTCCATTGTGTTCTTGGAGGAGAACCGGTGACCTGGAATGGCAGAGCTGGGCTAATGGCTCCACAGATTCCTTGGAGTCAGTGGCCATTTGGGTTGTGTCTGTGTGTCTGGTTTTGAGAGACTCGCCTATTGGGTATGTGGTGCAGACTTATCTCGCAAACTAGTTTTATTCCTGGTTATTCAATTTTTCAGTGAACTGGAGTCGATTTGCTGATACTGTGGAATATATCAACCTTGCAGCACGGTTAAAAGATCTCCTTTATGTCTATGTTTTTTTCTTTGCCCATTCTCAGGGCCTTCCTCAGACAAATTTTGGGTAAGCCTATGCCTGACTCTTCGGAAATTCTTGCCAGACTTAACTTGTGCAAGGGGAGGACAAAAGGGATGGGCTGTAGTGGGAGGTGGTTGCTGGAAGAAACATGGCAGGGAGATCGGTATCATGTGATGGTGTCGTGGTGGAGCCACCAGGTCAGGGATGTTGGGGCTGGGGCAGTAGTGAGATGGATGAAGGAGGAGATGAAGGTTTGGATGTGAGGTGCTTTGGAGAGAACGTGGGGGCACATGGGACCATTGCTCTGAGGGGGAGATCTGGGGCAGAGTTTGGTGGAAGGGTGGGAGTGAGTGGAATAGAAGAGTTTCCAGGAAGAAGGGCTGAAGGTCTCCTACGTGGGACTGGGAATTCTAAGAGAGAATTCTGTGCTTTGGGACAGCAAGGTTCGGGGAGTTGGGGGTTCTGGTCCTCGTGTGTCTGGATCAATTCCTGTGTCAGAAGCCTGATCTCCGTGAACAGCAGAGGATGGTGTGTGCACACTTGGATGGCTTCAAGTGTGACCTTCCCTGCCCCCCTTCCCTGCTTGTTAACAAGGATTCTGTCTGTAGGCAGGGATGTACATGCGGGACTTGTGTTTTCCACAGCATCTTCTGGTTTGCGTTTGTGACAAGGTACACGAATCTTAAAAAAATACATTAATTCCCTACAAGGAAAAAACCTTCAGTATATTGATGGAGGCTGTGCTCTGTGTGTGCGCCTGTTCCACCTTTGCACCTTCACTTGTGCCTGAGTGAGCACAGCAGATAAACCCATTTACTTATTGGGTCTCAGAGGAGCCACCTTTTGAAGTTTAGAATAGCACATTTAAAAATTAAAAATACATTTAAAAATAAAGATGTATTTCAAAGGAGCTGTTGGGGGCCCTGGTTTTCGATTGTCAGTACTCGCCCAGGTACTCGTATTGTGCTGGGGTTCTTGCAGCAAAAGATATTTGGATCAAAGAGACAATGTTCTGTACCAAGGGGACTTCAAAAGTAATTTTCCTCAAGAATGTTTGTTCAGGTGCAGAGGGTGGGAGAAAGGAATATTGTTTTAGGCGATCAGCATTGGACATCAAAAGGTGAATTTCCCCATATATACCTAGTCTGGGCTCAGTGTGTCAGTCAAGTTGTCACTGGAATATTGACAGCATTGACTACTAATGAAAGAGAAATTATCCTCATGAAGAAGTGCCTTGGTCTGTGAAAGTTTGGCTGTTTGGCTTATCTTTATTCCTCTTAAATGCTGTTCTTTTTTTTTGGTTTGTTTTTTAGAGAAGAAAAAAACAGGATAATGAAGTATGTCAAAGTGGAGAATTGACGGTTTTATTGTTCTGCTTTGCCTGGACATAGTAGCTACACAGATAACTTGTATTTTGGGGAAGTGTGAGGCTCAGGTGTAGTTTATGACGTTTTACTATTCAGCAGAATGTGTGGCAGAGCAGTAAGATCTTCTGCCTCTTGCAGAGCGGATAATGGTGTGGTAATAGGTTGTGTTTTGTGCGGGCTCCTTTTCTGAAATACAAAACGCGTAAGAATATTGTGACTACAAAGAAACCTGCTTTGACTCACTTAGACAAATGTGTGTAGTGCTATAGGCAGGAAATGGAAGGACAGAGAGCACATGTGGAACCATCTATCCAAATTAGCTGGATGGGGGCCAGGAAACTGGAACTTGCAGCATTTGCAATGGTTAGTAGAAAATGGAATGATGGTTTTGTGTAAGAATAATGATTCTTGTGTTATTCTGTGATGCTCTGGTAAATCCTGCAGGAGACAGGCAGGACGTTTAAAGGTGGCGCGTGTGGAACTGGAGGACAGTGGAAAGGTAAGTAGGTTGGAGGGAGGAACAATTTAAAACTGAGGGAAAGCAGCATATATATATCTAGATCTGAGGTCCATTCTCCTGTTTCATCTCTTGAAAGAGAGGCATAAATAAATAGAGCGCCCCTCTCTTCTCCAAAGCATAGAAAGAGAACCACAGAAACGTGATCCGCTGCAAGACTGTCGGAGGCAGTGCTCAAGGAGAGAGCTGCCGGGCTCTGCTGTGTAGACGTGCTGACAGATCTAAAAGGCATCTGATCCTTGCCATCGTTAGTCAGGCTTTGGCATCGGGGCTTAGGGCTGCCTCTGGTTGGGTACCTGTGGGCATGTGTACGTGGCTAGCATAAAAACCAAAAAAACCACATAGAGCCACGACTGTATATATAAAGATGGCCAGCTTGTAGTTCTTCCCTGTGATAGGCCCTTTTTGCTCAGACGAGCAAAGTCTACGTAATCAATTAGTAAATATTTGAAGAATTTTCTGCCTTTCCCAAAAGGTGGCTGTTCCTGTAGGAGCGTGATGGGGGTTGCACCGGGAGTGGCGGCGTTTTCCCCACTTCCATTTGGAGCGGGATTTGAGCCAGATCATGACCACACAGTCGGAAAAGAGAGAACCTGGGAAGTTTTATTGTTGGGTTTTCCACCAGCCACGCACAAACTCTCAATATGGGTAGTGGTAAACGAGCTTCAGTGTTGTCTGCTTGACAGAGGAGATCTTGACAAAGGTCTTTGATCCTGGTCGCTTGAGCTTGAATTCCCATCTTAATTTATGTAGGATCTGAAGCCAGGATTAGGCCAAGAATTTATCTCAAATCAGGCCATTTTTGTATCTGTTTGTAATAAGGGATAAATAGAAGCAACCCTTAAGGTGCAGTTTATATTGAAGTTTAATGTTGTATCACTTTAGTTTCAATGGTAGTATAGCATCTGCTTTATGCTAATTTGTAACCTTGTTTGAGTCTGGTTAGTTAAATTAATTTGAAATACAAGACTGAACAGACTTGTCACTTTTAAAGTAACAGAAATAGTCTTGAAGAGTGCTGTACCCATGTAACTGTTGGTTGCTTGCACTGTGTTAGCTGGCTGTAGCTGAGGTGCCAGGTATAACTTTGGCATTAAGTCTGTTTGTGATGGAATCTTTGGATTTTTTTTTTTTTTTACATGACCCTAAATAAAATATTGGTGGTGTCTGGAAATTTTTTTTGTGTCTTGAAGAACAGAACATAAGTGCAGCTGCACTTTGAATTCATTTTTATTTAGTATGTTTTTATTTAAGAAGAGGCAAAGTACACAGCAACTGCAGCTTTGCAAAGTGTGAAATTTCTTCTGTAGAAATAAACTCCCCATAGAACACAGGATATTTCATCTTTGTTAAATACAGGGCTACCTGACCATGCTGGCTTACCCTGTCTTATCTTCAGCCCATCACTTCTCCATCTCACTGGTAGCTTACAAGTGGGGTGGGCTGTGCTGGAGATGACAGAATCACAGAATCACAGAATGTCAGGGATTGGAAGGGACCTCGAAAGATCATCAAGTCCAATCCCCCTGCCAGAGCAGGAACGCCTCGATAATGCTACACAGGAACGTGTCCAGGTGGGTCTTGAATGTCTCCAGAGAAGGAGACTCCACAACCTCCCTGGGCAGCCTGTGCCAGTGCTCCATCACCCTCACTGAGAAGAAGCTTCTTCTCGAGTTTAAGTGGAGATAGTGGAGTTGGACCTACAGGGGGCAAGTGAGTTTGGCCAGTAAAACCCACCGTTTGGGGAAACCCCTGTCTGCAGCTCTGAAGCTGTAAAAATGCAGTATGGACCCGAAAGAGGTGGCAGGAGAGTGTATTGTTTGACATTTTTTGCTCTGGAGGAGTTTGTGGTATTGCGCCTTCTGTTGTCTTCGATTTTGCTGGCAGAAAAGAAGGAGCAGGAGAGCTAAGGAAAGGTCAGCTGAGACTTTTGGGAAGGGGAGAGAGAATCCGTACCTGACACAGCCCGTGGGTGACGGGGAGACACACACACACACAGAGCGGTTCTTTATTTTTGCAGCAGGAGGTCTGTGTGTGTGCCTTGTCAATTGGCCGTGACAGCTGACAGTGGGGGGAGGGATCTTTTTTAGGGGAATTCAAGAGATTTAGATCAGGGAATATTTGCTTCAGTCAAAATGCGTAATTTCCGGTTAATACCAAGTGACGATCAGATAAAAGGTAGTTTCAACGTGATTTCTGGACTGGAATATCAATTCAACTTTGATTATTTTTTTTTGTTTCGGTTTCCCCACCTTCCCTAGCAGGGTACGTTTCGCTGAAGGATTAATTAGAAAACCTGAAGGAATGTGGATAATGTGAATGATAGGGTTACTACACTGATCACTTTGGCAGATTCATTTAATTTATAAGATCTACCCTTTTCACAATCCTTTTAGGCTTTTGTATTTTTTTTCGGTTCGATTGATCTTAATACTCTTTTCTTTATTTAAATTATTACTTACATACGGGCACGCAAAGTATTAAGCTAAGGCTGTGGAAAATAACTTTGTAAATACTTCCTTGCGGTTCCAAAATGTAATTAAAAACCTGCAAAGTCGATCGTTTATCATTTTACCATAGGAGTGTATTTCTTAGGGAGACAGTCTAATATCCTGCAGCAACTTCATGGCATTACAAAAATAATTAATGGACCCTTTTAGGGCAGTGTGTGTTGCTACAATGTGGAATAATACTTCAGTGTTGTAAGTGAATGGTGTGCTGGGAAACACTAATCCCTCGTGTATAGTAACAGGAAGTATGAATATTACTTATTAATAATAATATAAACCACCTTTGCACACATGCTTTTTTCTGGGCACGTCTACCTTTTGGTAAACAACGGTGAATTTTAATTACAGAAAATTGGTGAGAAGCAAGAAGGGTTTGTGTAATTAAGAACTGTTTATTTAAAAGCCTTCAGAAGTTGTAAGAGATGGAACTTAGCTGTATGCGAGGGATGAATGTTGTGCAATAATGCCCCTTCATTCCCCTTTCATAATAAATCTCCGCAGAGTATTCATCTAAAGGGCTGGATGCCAAAAAGAACAGGTTCGACTTGTCTGTGAGGATTTACACCACAGTAAAATGCACAACTGCTTTTGTAGAGGTCATTGTGAAGGTCAGGGAACCAGTATGTGCTGCTGAATGAGAGCAGCCTCTAACAATGGTGTGAGAGGTTGGAATGGGCGAAATCAACATTTAAAACCTCATATGAAATGTAGCAAGAAGCCGGAATTGTTAAAACACGTGACTTCAAAGCTTGGACGCTGTTTTGCAAGGAGTGAGTGGTCTCTTTTCCCGAAGTTTGCATCTCATACCCTCTGCTGAGTGTAGCTCCTAGGTCTGAATGCAGGAGTTTGCTCGATTCCTGGCAATTAACATTGAAACAACTTAATGCGTCTAATATAAGCACCCTCAAACTGTTAATGATTGCCTCTGTCCAGTTTAAAATAAAACACCTCTCCTTGATACTGAAGTAGATTTAATTACCTGCAGCTTGGCACACCCTTTCTTCTTCTTTTTTTACAAATAAGGCCTGAATTTGTCCATCAGGTCCCTATGTCTTTAAATAAAAGATGATGTTCATTTCAAATGGCAACGGGCCATCAGTGGGGTTTAGTGCAGAGATTAATTAGTAAACTTTGGAATGTGCTACAGCAAATGCAGCTGATTGGCAATAGCATGTGGGGCAGCAACTGGTGGAAAGCTAGTGCTGCGGAGCACCAGAGGCATTTCCAAAAAGACTTAGGAGTGCTGTGATGTGCTGTGCTTTAAATGGCACCGTGCTGGTTGCATCAAACCGCCCGTCTTCTATTTATGCAGTTTAATAAACGCACAGATTAAAAAAAAAATAATAAAAAAAATCTTACGTCCATTTGGAAAGGAAGCACATCTTGTTGTTTTGATGTGATCAGATTTGCCCCATGGATGGACGGTGGCACTGCTGAGCATCAGTTTCAGAGGATCGGGGTTTTTCTGCAGGGCGTTTTGCAATTTTTTGAATGAGGAAGACAAATGTCAAGTGTGTTGTTGAATGCTGAGATAGGAATTATTCAGAAAAGACACTGATGTAAATATGGTTAATTCCAAGGCTATTGCAGTAAGCCGTTTCTTAGAATTCTAGTCTACTTTTTCAGATTATTTGGATTACTGAGGTTGTGTTTTTGCATGATTTATAATTGCTTCTTCTCTTCCTTTTAAGGTTTTAAATGTATGATTAGAGAAATTTGGAGTTTTTCTCTGTAAATTACCTTTCTAAGGATGCTTGGCCTATTTGGAATGAGTAGTGGACCCATTACCCAAAGTCTCTAGTGGGAATACTTCCTCAATTTGTGTAGGCCGTAAAATTGAGGCCCGAATAATAAAATAAAGATGATGATTTATGTAATAAATAACTGCTTCCGAGACATTACTTGGAAGCCCTATATACTTCTTAAAATCTCTCTTAATATTATTCTATTAGTCTTTTGATGACCACCTTCAGTTAGAAAGACTGGATCAAGCATCCATTTCAATCGGTAAGAGAGCTCACACCAGCACCGGTGGGCCTTGGCTTCAAGAAAGCCCCACGCAACTTGACTGCCCTGGTAAAATTCATCTTGCTCTACGTATCCTGAGTATTGAGCAGAAGCCTGCCCTTGTGGACTAGTTAGTAACATCGCTGAAATAGTCATGTAAAATTTTTGATCTAAACGTGATGGAGGTGCTTGATCTCCTGAGATAGGGCTCATCCTGGCTTTGACCCAGAAAACCCTTAAGCGCGTGCTTTAAAATTAATCGAGCATGTACTTCTTTCGGCTGAGCTCTCGCTTCTGTTTCTTTGTCCTCGCTGCTTTTCAGTCCTTAGGGCCCACCGAGGTATCGTGGCTGATCTGTGGACCAGGCAATGGCAGATACGGGTGTCTAACACCCATTTGTGAGCTGTTGGGATGGCCCATGGAAGGACGGGGAGCGGAGACCGGAGCCGTCGGGGTGCTGGTTGTTTCTCTGGAAGCCTGTTTGTGCAAGCCTCTGCTTCCCAGACCGTTGTGTTTATTGCCATAGGTAATTGCAGCGGAGCGGATGGGCTCGGTTCACGCAATCAGGTTCAGGCTTGCTTGGCTTTGTCGAACCGGACTCGTAGGCGACAATTCAAAGGAATCGCTGTGCGACTGCCGCCGTGACTTTGTGAGGCTCTTTGTGTGCTTAAAGCTGAGTCATTTGTATTTTTCTAAGTGGGATCAGTGTTGCTGAACTGGACTCTGAGCCCCAAGTAAGTGTATAATTTCCTGATAGCAAATAGATTTGCTAGCTTGACGTGCCTTTAAATGAATCTTGTGAGTATATCTGCATAGGATTGGGGCATTACAGGGTCTCGCAAGATGTTCAAATACAGTATTTTTTAAAAACTGTTTAACTCATGCCCCTTGATTATTTTTGTGTGTGTATTTATCTGTGTGTATACATTATAACAGAAACACTCGTGTGCATAGAAAGCATCTGAGCACTGCGGTCAGCTCTAGAATTATGGAGACTTGGATGTTTTTTAAAAACTAAATGTACTGTGTGTAGATACAATATACACATCCAAGTGCATTATGAATGATTATGAATAATTCAAAACAAACTTACAGCCCCTGACAGAAACAAATGCAGGTACGTTCAGGGATGCTTTACCCTGCCTGGGCTGCTGGTTTGCTGTGATTCAGCCGCTTGTAGGAGTTACAGAGAGCTCTTGGTAGTGCTTCGAGGGTTGCCTTGTTCTAAGTCTAAGATAGGAAAAGCTGAAAAAAAGTCAGAATTTCCTTGACTTGATAGCAGCAAACAGTCACATATTAGGCTCTGGCAGGCTTTTTTCCCTGTAGGACTCTTGCACATGCCAACCATTGATGCTCAGTCCTGGAAATGAATGTTTCGCAGGCAACGCCTGCAAAAAGGAGACGGGAGAGAAAAGTTGATGCAGTGTCGTGTTTTAACTTTCACTTAATGTGGAACCAAAGGATAAAACATGGTTTTCTCAGTATATTACCTGTTGGTAAAGTTTATGTCCAGAGCTAGGGCAAATTTATTTAGCCTGCTGGTCATTTGAAGAGTTTGGTTTTTAAAGCTTTTTGGATATGGCTTTGCCATCTTTTGCTGAAAACAATTTTTTTCCTGAGAGTTACACATCTTGCGTTTGTTTTCTTTTTCTTGTCAAATCTTGGACAGTTCAAAACAAAACCCCAAAACCTCACCTTGGATTGTTAAGCCAAACATGCTGTGTGAAAGCTTCTTGAACAGCTTGCTTTGGCATGATTAAATTAATGTGGTCATAGTTCAAGTTCAGCAGTGGGGTGGGGAGGGGGGAGAAATACCCCTCCAAACTGTCAGCACTTGGGAAAGGAAGCACAAACCCCTATTATTATTCATACGTACTCTAGAGTTTCTGATTTGCTCCCATTGACTTGAGTGATACGGTATCGCTTACCCCGATGCCTGTAGCGACGGGTTTGTGTTTCATGTAATGAAGTGGAACGGCGATGCAGATGCACAGTAGCCCAGTGTTGCTGGATGGATGGCTTCCAGGTAGATGGGGGCTTGGGCTGACCGGCTGAGGAGGCAGTTCTCCGCGCTCAGCCAAAAAGCAGCTCTTGCTGGTGAGTCCAGAAGCGTGTGCGCGCGCGCTGAGTCAGACTCTTACGTACCCGGGCGATCGTACCGCTGATTAGGCTAAAAGGGCTTGGCAAATCGGATTTGTGTGGGAAGCTCGAGTGCACAAACTTGCCTCATTTACTTTATTTAAATCAATAGAATCCCGCTTAAGGCCTTTTTGGAAAGCACTTCTAAGTGAACGATGTTTTAGGTTAACACGGTGTCTTGCGTGCGCGCAATAAAAGCGAGTTTTCATTTGGGAAGGGTGTGCTTATGGTTACCTTCAACAAACTTTTGCCGCGTTAAATGTGGAAGGACTCAGTTCTCCCGCGTGCACACATCGTCTTTTGTGAAATTTGTACTTGGAGGGTTTAATATCTTCAGGTTTGCTTTATGATCAGCCACTCTTTGAACTCGCAACCAAGAAAGTGTGGATAACTTCAAATATCCATTTGAAGTCTAAGGAATGCTTATGTTGCTTTTGACCTTATAATGTGAAGTTTGATCTTCGTCTCAAAACTGCAGTGTTCTAGGGGAAATGTAAATACAGTCTGAACTTTTTTTGGATTATGCTCTGCCTCTTAAAGACAGGGACTTTAATCCAGAGGTCCTGGATACTCAAACCGTGGAAACTGATTTCTGTTCATAAGGGCCCAGATTCAGCAGCTGATTTCTAATCAACAAAGCTCCCTGCATGTGCTTTCACTCCAGAGGTGCCGATCTGTGGGGCTTTAAACTTAAATATAACATTTTTGGTAATTGTGAAGCTTCCCAGGGTAGAGAAGGGCTAAGGGTGGAGGCTGACTGAGATGATTTAGAGTTCTATATAAGCACATAAAGCTGCAAGTTGTCTTGTTGTGTTTGGTTTTGAAAAGTGCTTATTAACTACTTTGACATCTCGCTTTTATTCTCAAACATCTGCTTTAGATTGTTTGCCATAAAAGTGTAAGAATTAATCTTGCCCTCATTTTTGTTATTGCTACCAGAAACCAAACTATTTTTATTACTTCTCATATAGGGATTTGGACCCTAAACTGTTTTCAGAGTTGAGGAGAGAATGAGTTTGTATTTTGTTTTATTTTTTTTCTCCCTCACGCTCACCCCAAACTTACAGGTAAAGTTGATTAAATTACAGTTTTTAAGTGAACAAAGATGTTAGGCATGGCTTATTAAACAGTGTGGTAATCTCTGCTTTGCTTTATTTGGTCCAGTATCGTGAGTTTTCAGGGAATTCAAATGATCGGCTCATTTTGGTTTGTTTCTTAGAGCAGCAGCTGCCCTGAGAGGTTTGCATCATCTGTGGAGAGCTTAGCACGCATTTTACTGTATGGAAATAATATATGAAAGTCAAAGAAATGAAAACCTACCTATATGTTTAATCCTTTGATTAACAAATGTTCTTGATATTTGTTCTTGGGGCTTCCTTCTTCTTGGAATACAACTTTTTTGGGTTGTTCCCCAAGAAGCAGTAAGTAGCTGTGGCGTGCGATGCCAGTATAAGCTCTGACCTTCAGCACGGTGCATTTGAGTGATTTCTTTCCCTGTGTGGTATATGATTAAATTTCAGGGCATTCTGCTGGCCTGGGTTCATCCCGCGCTTCTGTCAGAGCGTACAATAATCTTCCCTTCCACAATGGGAGTGTTGTTTTTAAGGCAAAACCGCCGTGTTCCAAGCCTATAGCAGGAAATACTCAGGCAGCCTCTAACTTGCTCGAAATCTGATGTTTGTGCTGCAGTTGCTTTCACAGCAATCTCCCCTTTCAGAATCTGTGGTGGCACTTTTTTTTTTTTAAATTCAAATACAAGTGTTTTAGCAAAAGGGTTCACAAAGGAGCCAGTGAACAAGATAAAGCCAGATGAGGCACCTCTTTATTTTATGAATAGATAAATGGGATTTTTTTATGACTGTATTGCTGCCAGCTTCTATTTTTCTCTGAGTGAGATTGCAGATTTTGCATGGCAGGAACCATTCCTGTTTCTTTGTAGCAGGGATGCCCTAGATATTTCTGCTTATTGTGTTTCAAGGAGTTACAGAGCTCCTGAAACCAGAGTACTGCAGTACGTCCTGGTAGTTCTTGGTTAGGTGGAGAGACCTTCTGCAGTGCTCTTGAGGTCGACCAGGGCTTACACATAGACTTTCTGGTCCCGTGAAGTTCTGTGAATCCTGTCTGAAGCACTGCTAAAATTCAGGGGCCACTGGAATCCTACACAACTTTAAAAACTCTCAAGTGTCTGTGGTTCAGAGTTAAGCGTCACTTTTGATACAGCTGCTTAAAACACGGATGGGAGCTTGCATGGAAAAAACCCTAAACCTCTCTGGCAGGACAAAAGAGTCTGTTTTGTGCAGATTAAAAATGCAGTTGCTTCTGCCCCAGGGAGTTTTGTTCTGTTTAGCTTGACAAAATTAATGTGCCTTTTCAAAGCGGTGCCGTCAACGGTGTGTTTCGTTTGCAGCGCGTCTCTTCGTGTCCCCAGAACAAGTGGCCCATGTTGACTCGCATGCTTTGCATGCAAGTGAGGAAAAAAGGCTAGGAATAACCTACTTACCACTTAATGGTAAAGCATATCATCTACTTTATGTTAAAGTTCATGTAATTTATAAATATATTGCTACAGGTTTCAATTTTATTTTAAAATTTCTACTAAATGTGGTCCACAGGTATTTTGAAGACGTATCACATACTGCTAATATCTGATAACACTTTCTTGATTTTTCTACTTGATACTTCATTTTTTTCTCAATTCCTCCTTTCACCTTTTTGCCTGTTTCTAATAATTCACTTTGCTGTTCGTGTTTTTCCTTTCATCTGTCTTTATTGTCCTTTTCCTCATATTTGATTCCTTTTGCTGTCCTGTTGCTATAAAATACTCTGCTTTCTTTTGCAGACAGGAACCTTATGCAGTCCCTTCTTAAAATCCAGCTATTCTTGTTATCAGGCAGACAGAAGCCATGCTGAATGTGATGTTCTCCATCTCCATCAGTATTTATCTGGGTCTAGGCTGTGTGCTCAGTACTGACTTAAACGCACCGCGTTTCTCATGTTTTGCAGACTGAGGTCAGCTTTCTGTTCAGTTTTGTTACTTTAAGCAGTCCTTTTTAAATTATCCATCAGACTCTACATTCTTTTAAAATTATATTGTATAGTCGTGGCTATTTGAATGGGGGAAGAGCAGAGAGTGGCGTACAGTGATGTGTGGTTCTTTATGAGCTTCTGTTCTACTAATAAAGCAACTAATTTTTGCAAGTTCCACTGGTCTCTGGAAAATCCTAAATAATTTTCTTGCGTAACGGAGGGATCCCCAGTAGATTCAGCTGTACTAAGGCTTGAACAATTGTCTCTGGCCAGTGAGCGATGTGCAGCTATTGCTGTGCTCTGACCTCCGCTGCCCTGTCTGTCCCCCTCTTGATGTTGTGGGTCATGGTACACAAAGTGGCGTTTGTCAAATTGGTTTTTACTTCACATCCCCTGAAAAATTAGACCTTTAATGCGGGTATTTAAAACAATATTATATTAAAGCCTTTAATCCTGTTATTAGACTGGCTGTTGCAGAGCTTGTGCTTTGTTGATAGCCAAACCAAAATGATCAAGGCTCCAGAAGTCTAGTGGTGGAGATACGACAAAAGTTTGCTTAATTCTGCTTAATGCTGTGTTTCTAACATTGCATGTTGGGAACTGGCCTAACAAACTGTACAGAACGTCAGCTTTGAGTCACCTGCAGTGAAATGTCTCTGAAAAATGGGAAGAGCTTGTGGTTGTACCCTGAGAAGATCCGTGTTGAGCCCAGTGAAGGCCACAGTTGGAAAAATTTTGAACGTGTGAGCCGAGGGTGAGGTTTGCAGATACAGTTGGCACTCCCAGGGTGTCTGAATACCACACAGCAGCCACTTCATGGCTCTTCAGTCTAGCTGAAAGTGGCCCAACAGATACCGCATGCAGGGTAGAGATCCTGGGGAACCCGAGGAGAAGGTGCAGAAGCAGTTGAACTTGCGCGTGCAGCGCAGTGGATTGCACAGAAGTGCTTAGGAGCTGAGACCGAGTTTGGAGCACGATTGAGGAACGAGCGGTGAAAACCAGGAGGGTAAACTGTGGGCTTAGTCGTTGCATGAAAATGCTCTTGTGCTCTAATTCTTTGTTTCCAAAACAAACGATGCCGTCTCGTGTACCGGGCTGTTCTCTGAGCAGTGCCGGAGATTTTGAGGAAAGCCTGGCAGTTCCTGCCAGAACTCTGGAGACTCCGCCGAAAACACACGAGTGACTCGTTGCCGCAAACATCCCGAGTATCCCCTGAATCCCAGCTGGGCTCCAGCAGCCAGCGCGGGAGAGTCCGGCACCAAATGGGCGCTGCGATCCGCCGACGTGAAGAAAGGGCACCCGGCTTTTCTGCGAAGAGAGCAGTCGCTAAATCCTGGTGCTGGCGCTGACCCAGAAGAATTGTATTTCGGCGTCTTAGACGGACACGGGTTTTCTTCTGAGAGATTAGACAAACGGGGCTTTTTCTTGGCAGGAGCTTAAAGATAAGTCTGGTTGGGTAATTACTTCTGTCAGAAAGTTGTAAAGGAAAATTTTGGAGGAAAGTGGAAGTAATGGTATGATTTAGCCCATGTTGCTCCGTGGTTTATTTCCCCAGTACCTGCTTCTGTGTGACCATCTCTGTTAAGAGCTCCTTTGCTGCTCTCTTGCTTTATTTCTGCCATTCCTGAAGAAAACACATCTTTTAAATCTGTTTCGGCATTCAAAAAAACAAAGTAAATTACTGTGAAGGGCAAGAAAAAAGTCCAAATTTAGCCAGATTTCTACTAGGTATCTGAAATCATCTGCCTGGAGACAAGGCAGGGGGGCGACTGTCTTAACATCTCTCGTCCTGCCCAGTGTGGTCAGATTTGGGGTTTGAGATCAACGGGCAGATTTATGTTGATTTTGTTGATTTCTGTCAGATCATTTGTTCTCATTCTATTTTGCTGCAGAGATATCCCCATAACGCTTTCCATAATTGCGTAAAGAAATTAGATTTTTTTGTTGTTTTTCAAGAGCAGAGGAAAGAGCAGTTGGTTTCAGATGTTTAAGTCTCTGGAAAAGCCTCACTGGCATAGGAATTTTAGGCTAAGGAGTGGTATTATGCGTTTTAGTTTGACATTCTTTGTGTTTATTTTAAAAAGCTGTGGAAGTCAGGGAGGGTAAAGGTTAAAATAATATTAACTGAACCTTCCAAATCTATCAGTTTCATTCTTGTTTTTCTGAGTATTACTGTAGTCAAAGTAAGTAGTTAATGTGAAAGCCGTATTAGCATTGATGACATGGATTTGTCAATAGTAAATTGGGAGGGGGGAAACTGGAGGGGAAAAATAACCCCAAACAACACAACCTTTGGCTCAGACCACATTGCCTCAGATATTTGCATTAATAATGTTCTGTAAGACATTCTGTTAACATGAAATCTTTCCAAAATCTGAATTCTGTTGTGAGCTTAGTAGTGAAATAGTTTCCTAAGACTGCTTATACTGGAAAAATTCAAGGAATTTATAGTTTGGTTTTAACATTCACTTGAACGCATTTTGACAATTACCCACTCAAATGACAGTGTATCAAAAAAGGGCTTTGTTTCACCTTTCTATCATATTGCATACGGTTGAAGTGATGCTCACGATGTGTTTTAGCAGCTCATGCCCTGACATCCCACAGGGCTCGGTTTCTTTTCGACTGGCCGTGCGCTCCTTGTGCCAGGATGGGGAGGAAGCCCTCATGGTGAAAAGAGTTAAAAAAACCCCACGTTGCTGCAAATGGATTTCATGAAACTCGGCACGTAAATATTTCTACTTCTGTCACCCGATGTGTGCTGTGTTCTGATAGTGTGCTGGTGGCAGACCCCAGTAAGTTCCTAAGGCGAGAGAAGTTAAAAAAGCCAAAAGATTGGCTACCCTGTCTAGTCCAGCCGCTTCTAGTGCAGAAACATGCTTTGTCTGGACAAGTTTTACTGACCCCAATCTCTGGCTTCTGCCTCTTGCCTGGGGATGTTTTTGTGGCATAGCTGTTCCTCCTCTTTCCCCTACTAGCACATTTTTGGTGTCAGTCTCCTTTCTCCTCCTCCCTGGCACTTGAGAGATTTCTGAGAAGACTGTCAGTTGTTTTTTTCTGCTGCCGAGGGAAGGAGGTGAGGGAAGGCGATGTTGGTTTTGAGATGGGGAGAGGGAGACGACAGGATGTGCGAACGCTGCACCTTGAGCTGGTATTTCTGGACGCCGTGTGCTAAAATTTTCTGCTAGCAAGCAAATACTGATATACCTGGCATTTGCCAAGAGTCCCTCTCCAAGCCCCCCTGTGTGAAAGGTTCGCTGATACATTGAGTTTTGATGTTCTAATGGCTGTGACTTCTTCTAAAAGGACATTGTATTTTGTTTAAAATAAGTTCCTGGTCACTGTAAGGGCAACTCTTCTCTGTTTATAATCCATGGGTTTTTTTAATGCTGTGTTGTATGATGGTCTAAACCAAGCTGCTTTTGTTTCTTATTATATTTAAACTAAGAGATGTCTCAAAGAGTATAACGAGGATAGTGATAAGTAAATCAACCAGTCAGTTTTATTTGTAATGCAAATGTTATTAAACCCTCCTCCCAATTTAATCCTGTATTTCTCTCATCTAAAACCATGCAGTACATGAATGGCAAGTCAGTTGCTCACAAATCCGTTGCTGTGCAGTCTTTTACATAAACAAACACATAAGGATAAGCGAATGCCTTCCTTCTAATTAGCAGTGTGTTTTGTGGTTCCATACATTCCAAAATGTAATAGACAGCTACGGTGCCTAAAATAATCCCTGAGAAAAAAACACAAAACAAAACAAAAACCAAAACTCATGTGCCACAAAGATAGGGGTGGTGGGAGGGAGAGGAGGCAGGAAAATCTGTTGTCTGTGTTCTTGGAAGCCTTTTCTATCTCCATTTGGATACTGTCAGCTTCTTTTACACAAACATTACAGCATCCAAGGGGAATTAGAAGTACTTACCCATGACCACAATGTCAGATCTTAGGTTTGTCAGGAGAAAGCAATGCAGAAGCAGGATCTTGGACCTGCCGCTTTCATTCTGGTTTTAGCCTGCTGATAAATGCCTCCTAATGCTGGAAAGAGGTAAGGCTGGCTGTCTAGGTGGAATACAGGAAATTTAAAAATCTTACCTCATAGATGTGAAATGCTTTCTGGATCTGGAAAAGTGCTGTGTAAGTCCTAAGTAACAGTTGCTCTCCCTTGTGATGTCTCTGAAGTTACACAACAGCTTCCCTTTTATACCAGTCTTTTACAAAAAGGCTAGGGACGGCTCAGGACGGGGACACCGGACTAGGGACTGCTCAGGACAAAACTGAGATGCTACTGGTCAGATGGCATTTAACTGAGATAATATCCATCAAATTGAGCCTTTTAACTTCAGCAAGGCTTTTTTTTGTAAATGTACCTTACCACAGCATCAGTAAAAAGAAGAAAGACAAAACTTCTCACTAGGAAGTTTTCACAGGTTTCCATCCCAGCGTTTTTGTGCCATACGCAGTGTTGTGACTCTGGTGACCTGCCTGGGGCTGGGCAGGCTGGAACCCCGTGAGCTCAGGAGCCTGCGTGGCCACACGCCGCTGGGCTTGCCTTGTGAGGAGTCGGCAAGTGTAGGTATCACAGAATGCTAGGGATTGGAAGGAACCTCAAAAGATCATCAAGTCCAACCCCCCTGCCAGAGCAGGAGCACCTGGATGATGTTACACAGGAACGCGTCCAGTCTCCAGAGGAGACTCCACAACCTCCTTGGGCAGCCTGTGCCAGGGCTCTGTCACCCTCACTGAGAAGTTGTTTCTTCTCAAACTTAAATGGAACCTCTTGTGTTCCAGCTTGATTCCATTGCCCCTTGTCCTATTATTGGTTGTCACCGAGAAGAGCCTGGCTCCATCCTTGTGACGCTCCCCCGTTATATATTTATAAACACTAATAAGGTCACCCCTCAGTCTCCTCTTCTCCAAACTAAAGAGCCCCAGCTCCCTCAGCCTTTTCTCATAAGGGTGATGCTCCACTCCCTTAATCATCTTAGTTGCCCTGTGCTGGACTCTCTCCAGCAGTTCCCTGTCTTTCTTGAGCTGAGGGGCCCAGAACTGGACACAATATTCCAGATGTGGCCTCAGCAGGGCAGAGTAGAGAGGAAGGAGAACCTCTCTCGATCTACCAACCACCCCCCTTCTAATACACCCCAGGTACAACCTGTTGGTATGCAAAATATCAAAAGAGCTGATGTGGTTGCAGGTCTCAACCAGGCTTCATCTCCTTTCAGGAGGGAATGTTTATTTTAACTCTTAAGCTTCCATGTAACCTCTTCCCAAATCAAGGCAGACTGAAATCCAGTTTATAGGAAAAAGCCTTTACCCAAAGGCCAAACAGCCATAGGGCAGGAACAACGGCCAGTTGTGTTTCCCCACACCGCCCTGCTAAGTGGAATGTAAACTGTGTTGCCAAAGCCCATCCGCTGAAGTTGTGATTTTGGGAAATGAAAACAAATGAGCTGTCATGCAGCTGCACGGTCTCGTTAAGGTGCAGATCTGCTGGCTGGACACAAACCACTGCAGTTGTTTTACCATGCAAAAGTAGATACCGGTTCCTAACGCTTGCACCTTGCTCCACTGTATAGGTGGGAAACACAGGAGAGAGCCAGTGCTTTGAAACTGGTCTTGGTGAACCAGCAATCAGCTGCCAATATTTAATGGTGAAGATAATTAACTATTGGAACCACTTACCGAGAGGATGTGTCTAGACTTTTATGATCTGAAATCATTAAGTTTAGATTGGACACCTCTCAAAAGAAGGTGCGCTGGCTGAACTGTCAGTCCTTGGGCTTTGTACAGGAATACAAAATGGCCTGGCCTGTGCTGGGCGTGAGGTCAGACCAGCTCAAGGATGGACTGTTTCTGTGTGCTGCTCCTCTTAAGACATTCTGCTTCTACTCTCCGGGCCACACGTTGTGTTGTTCTTGCAGTATGGCACTTCACAGGAAGGTCCTGGCATGGCTTGGTGGCTTTCCATGACACGTACACCGTGTTCCTGTGTGACCTGTCCTGGGTGATCCTGTTCTGGCATGGAGGTTGGACTAGGTGATCTTTTGAGGTCCCTTCAAACCCCTAATGTTCCCTGAATCTGTGTGAGCTGGTGTGCTGACCAGTCAGCCTCCCCACCGTTGGGCATAGCTCCCTTGCGTTTACTGCTTGAGCATCTGAGAGTAAACGACCATCGTGATCCCTTCTGACCTTGGTAGCCCCACAAAGAGGGGAAGATAAATGAAACAGTTTCATCTTATCTTCTGAGGAGTCCCCAGACAGAGGTGGACATCTGTAGGACCGTAAATGATGGTGGGGAAAGCGGCTGATGATGAGCCTGGTAAGTTTTTGGGAGCCTTCTCCTGTCTCTTGGCCAACGTTGGCAGAAGTTGCTCTCATTAAAAAAGTGTCAGGAATGCACCAGTGGCAACTCCGCTAACAGTGAGCAGCTGTTCTGGTGATGCCCTCCAGAGACGTGGCTCCTGCAATCCGAGCTGCTCCCTTTTTCCACACACAAGTAATTTCCCAAAATATTTATCATGGTGTAGATCTTTGCCTGAAACTAAATTTTCTTTTCTGTGGCTGGAACAACGTTTTGGAAAGACTGAGACATCTCACTCACCAGATGAGGGTGTACACATGTAGAATGTTGGTTTGACTTTCCCTTAAGTTTGGTGAGAGATGCAAATATTGTTAAAACTTAAAATATAAAAGTCTCATTTAAACATTAATCTCTTACAGTGGTTCTCACACACCCACATAAATGTGGTTACAAAGTCTAATATTTTAATGAATTGGAATAGTTTCTAAATTGACAACTTCTAGCAATATGAAAACACCTTGCATTTGTATCTTGAAATATCATGAGATAGTATTACAGCTGAATTTTTAACTTTTCTTTTGCTACTGTTTTTAAAAAACATGTGGTTGCCTGCTTTTAATGTTGCAGCACTAGTTTGTGGCCCAGAAGTAGTAACGTGCCATGAACACTGGAGTGACTCAGGGCTGACTTGAGAACTTTCTTTGCCACGTTTCGCCTTCAGGAGACTGTCACCGTAACAGTGTCAACAGCAGCCCCCCCCCCAGGCTCCTGGGCAGTGCAGAAAAAGGCCAGAACTATTGTTCTCATCACACACAGAGAGCCATTTCAATGGAAAACTTGAGCTGCTGCTATTTCCATAGAGACCAGCCTCGATCCATGATAGTGCTTCTCAAGGACTTACGTCTTCAGTTTTCTTAGCTATTTTCTGCAACTCTCTAAACAAAATTATCCATGCTCCAAGTTGGGAAAGGTCACTGTCCTCAGCCACAAATTTAATTAACAGCTTTCCCCTTCTACTGACATTCGTTTTTCTCTTTAGTTAATTTTAACCCTGTGTCCCACCTTAGGAGCCTTTAGTTTCTACTAGAGGGAGTAGACGCTCACGTGAGTGGCCCCAGGGAGGTGAAGCTCTGTCAGCGATCCGCAGTGGGAGCCGGGGTTAAACGCGGCATTACCCCGTGGAAAGCTTCCGATCTCCTGTTGCAGACAAAATGTCTACAAAAACAATACTACTACTTTCCTAAATTCCTGCTTTTTGCACATGTGAATCTCAGTTTCTACAAGGGAAGCCTGTTTGGGGATTTGGGGGAGCTCAGAGTGCTGCTCTCCCTTTTTGCTGTGCTGCTAATTCTTGTGAGCACCGTAGAATACAGTAGAAAATTGAAACTGTGTGAAAGATCAACAAATCAGTGTAGAATGTCATGCAGCAACATCTGTTAACTTTGGCTCTATCTCATATCCTCCTGACCCCTCCTTTCCAGCCACAAGTCTCCCGTTTTGTGAGAGCTCGGAGTGATAGGGACTTGGAGGAGGGCGTGGAGATGTCTAGCTGTTGCTCCGTGGTCTGAAGGGCTTGCAAAAGTGCCATCTGGAGCGGGAGTTTTATGTTTGTGTGTTTCTATATTTTTAGTTATTAAACAAATGGGAATTTGCTGAATGAATTAATTGTATTGCGCTGTAAAAGTCTGCCTTGAGAGCCGTTATATTTGGGAGCTTACAAAGCCTGCTGAGAGGAATGAAAGTGGCTTCCCTTTCTAATTAGGGCTTTCAGGAAATCATTGATTACAGATTCACATAGGGTTGCTCAGAGACATTTGTTTGATATTACTTCTGATAAATGAAATTTTTACCTAATAATAATTTTACTAGTGACAGTGGAAGCAGCTGCACTCTCTAATGGTAAGCCTGCCTTCAATAAAACTTCCCCCTTTCCTCCTACCTTGTCCAAACAGTTATAGCTAATGAAAAATTACTTCCAAACTGTAGATCTCAGTAAAAAATTTAAATCATGAAGAAATGAGTGATATAGTAGACAGTATGTTCTTAGTGGGATGGCCTTTGTCTGGACCGGGTTACTGGTGTAAGCTTGTTCTTGCATTGCATTTAAAAAAGAAAATCAAACCAAAACCTTGAAGCAATATATAGATTTTGTTTTGTTTTGTTTAACAGGGTCAACATATTTCACTAGCTCCCGTTCAGATGGTAGAGGAAGCTTTGTACGAGTATCAGCCTCTGCAAGTGGAGACATATGGACCTCAAGTTCCAGAGCTTGAAATGCTGGGAAAGCTGGGGTAAGTAACACAGCAAGTTTTAATTCCCATTTCATGGCATTATAGCCGGGACTGTACCATCTTCACTTTGTCAGCATGTAGATTTTTTTTTTCCTTTCTTTCTTTTTTTTTTTTTAAGGATCTTAACGAAATGTTAGACTTCCTGCCCAACCAACATTTTGTCTGGGTGGGTTGCCTGAAATTTTTGGTTCTCGAGCCTTTATAGATCTATTGAGAGCTGGACTGGATTGCATTAGTGTTTTTTAAGGTTGTCCTTGGCAGTCGTAGTGAAGTAGCTGTTCATTTTCAGTTGCACGGTATTAAAAAATAAATAAATAAAAAAATCTGGGGCTTAATTCACCCAGCTGTAAGCCAGTAAAAATATTAAGGTTGGGCCGTTTGCCATGGAAAGGGGTAGATTTACTTGTCGACTGCTGTCTACAGTCAAACTGCGTCTGTGAGAAATGAAGCACAGAGCTTAACTTTGTCAAAAAGCAGAATGCGGGGCTGGTCCAGCAGCTCGGCGGCATTGTGGTGTGCAGCCATGTTTGGAAGGGAGTCTGGGAGCTTGCTGTGCCTGGGGGAGGGAGGCTGAGAAGTCCCAAAGTGAGGTGTCTGCTCTCTCAAGAAGGGTTTGTAGCTGGAACGCCCCCTGAAAACGTGTAGCTACTGGGATAGCGAGTGTCGCCCAACTCATCACGGCTGAACTTGCAAGGTCAACAGCACTTAACTGTGCCTTGGAAAGTGCGTGGCAGAATGAACTGGCAAGGCAAGAAAGAGATTAAAAAAAAAAAAGATAGTTTATGTTTGACTGTGCAGTATGGGAAAACATACTTTAGCGTGCAGTTTCAGAGACCACTGAAATCCAAACAAGAATCTAGTTCCCTGGCACAGGAGAAATTGTACCTCATGGTAGAGGTAGGTAGGTTTTTCAAAGTAGGTAAGCAACCTAATGGTGCTTCAGAAAAATTTAAGACTGTCTCTGGAATTGAGATTGTCTCAATTTTTATTCTTTCTGTGTCCTTCTGATGCCTGTAATTTTCGTTATTTGATTTCAAGCTTCTGAGACCAAATATTAATTAGCAGTTTGAACTTGGGCAGAGCCAGATTCAGCCTTTACCACCTGTTTGGATGGAGCACAGCTGTCGGGGACCTCCCGTGCGAGGGGAGCTTTGAGGCCCTCTCAGCCCTAAGCCTCATCATGAATGAAAATGCTTGGGGGGGGAGGGGGGAGGGCAAAACCTTGTGCAGGGAGGATTCCCAGTCCCTTTCCCTTTACCTGTGCCCCTGTGAGTGCTGGTGTCCAGATCTGACAGGAACCCTGTGCGATCCGTGTCCATCCAATCTAGTTGTCTGTGACACAGGCTCAAAGGCAGCTCAACACATTGCAAAACAAAATTTTTTGCATACTGCAGTTGCACCGTGTCGTCGACGTGCGAGCGTATTTGGAGCGGGGTTTGCAAACAACGCTCGGTCTTTTCTTGAAGATGCTTTGACACACGTCTCATTCCGCTCCTCCAGGCCTGAACAGCCGGGTTTTTTCAGCTTGGCTCTGGAGGTGCTGGAAGAGTTAAGAGGGGCAGGGGTGCTGGGTGGTGGTTTTGACAACAGGAGGTGGGTGCGTTGGTGGTGCCCACCAGAAGAGCTCTTGTGAGTCCTGAGGCTGTTGGCATTTCCAAAACAAATACGCCGGTGCTGTGAGATCCCAGCCCATACAACTCTAACCCTATTCCATGGGGTGTCTGAAATACCTTAAACCATACAAGGCTGTGCGTTCGTATAAACACAGAAACACAAATACATAAACTCGTGCGCATTTCCTCTTGGTGATGAATGCCTCACTCATGTGCCTCCGTCCCTGCTTTGGGGGTTTTCAGGCAGCTGCTTGCAGCTGCCTGGGTGACGCAGAAGAGCTGGGCACAATGTTGTCCAGCCCTGCTAAAGATTTTTGGTTTCCTCTTTGTTTTTTGCACTCATATAGGGACATAATCTGATTTTTATTCTCCCCCCCCCCCCCCCCCTTTATGTTCTTGTTAATAATTTTGCAGTCTGGCTATTTATTGCTACTAAATAGTTCCCTCAAACATGCAGGCTGTTATCATCTGAGTTTCTGGAGCCAGAATTATTGCAAACACACTGCCAGCCTGGAGGCTTTGAATTTACTTCTAGTAGCATAATTTATTGACCTTTTTATTAAACATACAGTTTATTATCTTCCAACCGTCCAGCAGAATAGGATTTTTGAATATTCACGTCTTAACCTCTTACCATCTGCAAGACTCATTTCAGGTTTCAGCATCAGTGTTGCTGTTTTTTACTTAGTAAACTGCTGTAGTACAGGAGGCAGCTGGCAAGAAGATTTCTAGCAAAGAGCAAGAAAAAGGGTGAATCCTTAAGGCATCGTTTAGAACGTTTGTTGGGGATCTTTTATAATTAAAAAAAATGCTTTTTAAGATTATTTGTATTATTGGCTCATGAGGCTTTTCAAAAAACTTTGCATTCAGTCCACTAAACTTGATTCTGCATTCTCCCACTGCTCCTCTTTTTGAATTCTGCATGCTTTGCAAAAAAAGGAAATTTATGTTCAAAGTGTTCTTAGAAATCTGTTTTCCTTTTCTTTTGGGCTGTAAATTTTCTTTTTTTTTCTGTGTACTGCAGAAAAGCGTTAACATCCCTAAGATGCAGGTTTTTTTGTTGTGTTGGAAGTCTGAGAATAGTAAAGAAATAACTCTTTTTTTTCCTTTACACCCATCATTTGTGCTGAGGAAATCTGTAGGGGTTTGTGCCCTTCAGGCTCCCTTAGACCCCTTCTCTCCCATTATTTTTTTTTTGCTGTTGCTTTAATAGAGGAAGATTTTCTGGAAGTAGTGAAACACAGGTAATAATCCTAAATTACGTGGCTTTCTGGGGACAACAACATGCATTACACTAACTTGCAGACTGTGTTGAACCTTATGGCGAGGAGAGTGGAGATTTCTCCAAGGTGGTTTCTGATAAGAGGTTCTCTTGCGTGCACATCTGGGAGGTTCCTGCGAGGAACTCTTCCGTGGCCCATTGCTCCTGTGAACACAAACCCAGCGGGCCAGGTTGCTGATGGCTTGAGCGGGGTGGTAAAGGTCACTTTGGGTGTTCAAGCTGTGAGGACCAGCTCCGGCCAGTCTCGGCTCTCAAACAGAAATGTGACTTGAAAACGGGGAGAAGATGCATGTGACGGCATCTCCCAAGGCTGTGGTGCTGTCCTTGGAGAAAAGCGGGATCTTGGATCGCTGTAACATACTGGTCCCAGAGACAGGCTCCACAGCTGCCTGTCCCTCCGTGACGACTAAGTCCCATATCTCTGTGACTTGGTCACAGTTTCGGAGTCGTGCATTGGGAAATTATTGGCATCTGGGTGGGGATGAAGGCAGCTGGTGGAAATGGGGTTTGGAGAGCCCTACCTTATCAAAGGCTCTACTGGCACTTCTGCCGTCACCAGAAATGGTTAGGGTGGTGACGTTGAGGTTGGTTGTAGTTTGTGTAAAGTGAGGAGTGTTGTCTTCTGGTTCAGATTGGTCCAAATCTATTGAATTGCCCAAAATCGTTGCAAGGGAGGAGGTGCATGGTGGAGAGAATGAGCATCAATACCTGGATGCACAGGCACTTGCTGCCGTTACTTTACTTCAAGGTTTTCCAAGAGGGGCAAAAAAGCCTGTCTTTTTTATTATTTTGTTTTTGGCTAGTGTTTTAGCTGAGCACACTGAATTTGTGTGGTTGGAGGTCTGGGTTTTTCTTACTGCAAAACAAAAGGAATGAAAAATATAACAAACTCTGACATGCCAAGTAGGGAAAGACCACCAAAACAGGATGGAGATGGAAATTACTTTGTTGTTTTAAAAATATGTGTTTGTTATGTAGTTTAGATTTTTAAAATGAAAACAAAAAGCCCTGTAGGATCAAAAATGATGTTTGTTTGAGATCCTGAAAAATGTAAAGACATTCTTGCCATTAGTTGTAAGTATGTATGGCTAGCAGGAGAGGCCACACAGTGTTTTTGCACCAAGTATTTACAGCTGTGGAAGAGCCATACACAAGCTACTTAACACTGACTGTAAACTGGAAATCTGTTCATGTGATTAACATTTTGGGTAAAGATGTGTGAACTTCTTGTCTCAACGTTTAGAAACAGTCTCTTGTAATCCAAAGTGGATCGTAGTCTTAACGCAGTGCCAGTCCTATTCTGGCCACTCTCGCAAAATAGAGGTGATCTATCGACTTGTTTTCGTGTATAACCGCATTGTTAGGACCATTCCAGTTAATTAGTGTGTTGTTTAAATATGATGCAAGAATAAAGTTCAGTGGTGAACACTGATCGAATGAGGATAGGTAATATACTTCAATTTAAAAGTTAGATCTAAGCAAAATGTCATTTTAAGAGTTGAGGGTAAGTACCAAAATAAAATGAGTGCTGTGGCAGTCTGTATATACGAGCGTGTTTTAGCCCAGTGTGCTTTTTATAATGAAAAACTGGATTGATTAATTCATTTTTTTTCCTAGTGTAGAACAGCTCAGTCATTTTAAATTTCAAATTAAGATGAGGAGATTGGATTTCATATTTTAGAACTTTGTTAACATTTAATTTTTAACCTTCAAGTGGAAAATTTCTGCATATTTCTTTGTTGTACAGTGTTGTAGTGTAATTTGAAACACATGTAGAGTTCTGGCACTTAATCTAGAAATGACTCGTGTAACTTCTTTGCTGTCAGTCATAGGGATTTTTCCTTATTTTTTTTTTTTTTTGTTTAAGTGAGGCAATAGTAAGGATGCTCTCCAAACTGTTCTTAAACTGTAGTTGATCTGGTCTTTGTCCAGACTGGTTTCCACTAAAACCCTGCCAGTGTCTGTGTTGGGTTCAAGACAGTGAAATAACTGAGAATTGATTTTGAATGGGTGATGGGACCACTGGGCTTTAAAAGTTGTAGCAGGTGATTTTTCACATCTGCTCTCTCTGTCGTTGGGGTATGCAGATATTTCTTGAATCTTGGAAAAGGAGAAAAGCCGCCAAGGGCTTATTTGATCTGCTTTGGCCCATTGATTGTGAACACTGAAATCATTCTGCTCCTTTCAATAGAATATAGTTCCTCAATAAGCTCAGCAGTCAGAGTCAAAAGATTGAGTAAGAGCAAGGGAAGCTTGTCTTGCTTTGGAGAGCGTACAGGGGCCTGCGCTCCTTCTTGCAGGAATTCTCTTGGCTACCAAGGCATACGGTCTGAATTTCCCAGTGTCTCCTGTTGCAGGGCCTGATCCTCAGCAGAAGGATTTCTGTCAGCTGCAGTGCGTTTTGAATCGGGCACCTAATGAATGAGAAAGAAGTGATTATTACTTTAAAGACGCGGCCGCATTTGCATACAGCCTTTTAAAGCGCAAAGTATTTTGTGTTCATTTTGCAATAAATAAGTGAATAAAACCCTCTGAATGACAATAGAATACGATGTGGGTGTGCTTTTTTGGAGTAGTCAGTATGGCCAAGCATACTGACTTTTTCAGGAGAGGATGGAAGAAGGAAACAAAACTGTGTGTAAACCATCTTAATTTGTTTTGGTGTAGAAACTGTCTCCTATTTACCACAGAAATCCTGTAGGTTTTATTGTAGGGTTTGGAAGAACACAGATTTAATATAGAGGAAGGAGATTAGCACCAGTTTTTCCAACTGAATGGAAGCAAGGAGAGGAGAACAACTTCTAGTAAGTCTGAAATCTTACTGTTTAAGAAATCAGCTTTCTGGAAAAAGTGTCTATGACCATTTCAAACAACACCCTGTAGTATATGGTGTTTTGCATGGAGCTCTTCTGTCAAGGTCATTAGCAACTGAATATATTAAAAGCGGACTGCTTATGAAACGGAGGGGTTTGCTTCCTGCCCGCCCACCTGTGGGTATAGTGTGGGTTCTGTAACTGTAAAAGGTCTCGGGAGGGTTATAAAAGCAGAGAATATGGAAAATATATAAAGAAACAAAGAAGGAAGCCTGCAATCACCGTGTAGTTTCTTATATGTAAAGTTGGCTGTAGTTGTATAAGTACCACTAAATTAACCTCAGAAGCTGGCCATGACAGCAGAATGTCCATAGTAATTGTTTTTGTTGGCGTTCGGCTTCAAAATTAACTCATCGATCTAACATGAGTCTCTCTACTCAGAATACTGGTCTGGTAAGGTTTTTTTACTTTTTCATGCAATCATGGAAAAAATATGTTTCTGCTCGAAGCAGTTGTCAAACAAGCTTCTTTCATCGACAATCAGACACAGGGCAGCTGAGTAAGGCTGTTTAGTCTAGAATAAATACTCGAGAGATTACAAGGTCGCTGTAGGAAATGTAATTATACCATTTATTCCAGAATAGTCTTTTTGTAGTGTGGGCTTGCAGAATACTAAATCATGCATATATTAAAATACATATAATATGAAGAAAAGAAGTTCAAAGTCTTAGCGTAGGGAATGGAGAGTTGTCTGGCAAACTATTGCAGGATTAACCAGTAAATATTTAAAATTGCTTTGGAAAAGCGGGGTGGTAATATTGGCTTTATTATTGAAAGATGGTAGGAGGCCAGCCCTGAACTGTCTCTGCAGGTGTAGAGGCAATGTGGCTAAGTGGGCAGCTGAAACATCTGCTGCTGGGTTATCATGTGGCAGGAGGCACCCAGCAATTGTGTGGGCCAAATGCCCTATTTTCTGCACTCTTTGTGTCTCTCCAAATCAAAGCTGCGTTACTATCAGCTACTTAAAAATATCTGATCTTCTGCGATAGCTCTGATCTGTTACTGAAAACCTTTCTTTGCTTTCATCCTTCCCTTCATCCCCTGCATTGACATCCCTATTGATGTGTGGTTCTCCTGTGACTTTACGCAGACTTTGCTCCTTAGTTGTACTCTGTCAGCTTAGAAAAATGTATTTCTGTAGAAGTTTAGTTTTAGATCTTCAGTTGCTTGTCGGAAATTATGTGGTAAGTTTGAGGTCAGTAGTTTTCGTGCTCAGTGTTTTCCTTTTTCTTTACTTTTCCTTCCTTGTTTCTCTTGCACTCCATCATCTTGCCCTTTTTGAGTCTTTCTCTGACCCCTCAACCAGATGCATAATTGCGTTGGGAATTGTGTAGTTGCCATAAAAAAACCTGTACATTTTGCACATGCAGGAGTGATTCTTCCTGCTTATCTCTCACTTCAGCAACTGAAGGACCTCAGTGTCCTCAGCTTTTGTAGGTCTTCCTGGGACAGAGCCTCAAAATGCTTTCTTGAAGCCCAGTGTTGGACTACCGAGGCAGGAACACCTTAGCGGTGAGGAGCAAAGTCTGGCCAGTGATGGTCACAGAGAATTTGGGAGCTCATTGGGGACTGCTGCTGAAAGGAAGAGCTCCTCCTCTTCATCAGCGTCTGAGCATCACTCATGCTTTGCATGTGACTGTAAGGAACAGCAGAGAGGTGTCATGTCAGGGAGTTGCTCTGGGGCAGTCTAGGCAAACACTGTCTTGATTCTCTGAAGGGTCTCTTTGGATGGACTAATCTTTTAAATTAATTTAGTCTCAGATGTAGTTGAAGTAGAAACGTGAGTGGCACCCTGTTTTGAACTTGCCATCTAAGGCATTTGTAATTCTCCATTGTAATAAAAATGCAAGAAGGAAGTCTGAAAATGAATCACAGAATAATGGTAGAGGTTCGAAGGAACCTCTGAAGATCATCTAGTCCAACTTCTCTCCTAGAACAGGATCACCTGGAGAGAGAGTCTTCCTAGACCCTTCAACGCTATTGTGTCAAGAAGGGGGAATTATGTTTCATGAAAATATTTAAACTGAGTGGGGCAGCCAGCAAAGTAGACCCCTAAAAAGGAAACTAAATCCAGAAACTATGTGTCTTCTTTACTGTGACACTGAAAAGCGTAGTTATAAAGCAGCCTTCTAAATGCAAATTGCTGGCTCGAATTTGCATCAAATGTCAGAAAATGTGAATAGTAAGCTTCCTGAAATGGCAGAGGGAAGCATGGGAGTATCTTCCTTGAAGCCTTATGCAGCTTTTCAAGCTGTTGCTGACGATTCTTTTAACCCCCTTCAGATAGCTTTGTTGCAGCTTTGTTCTTGATGAGTAGCGTTTCTCACAGTGATCAGGAATCAACCGTGTTTAAAGCTTCTCTGAAGAGTGCTAAGTGGTAGGAGTGAGAGATCTCTTCAGGGAGGACCATGCCATTTGCCAAAGCCAGTAATGCCATTCATAAATTTGATCTGATGTAACTGGTCTCACACCTGCTATGATGGATGGTAAGATTTTTAAGGGTTGGGCTGGTCGTTTTCTCAGTTGATAATGACCGTGATATCCCCCAGATCAGATCACACTGAAGGAACGTTTTGGAAGAGTGGAACTGGAGAACTTTCCTTACAGTTAATGATACCTGGTCACATGTGTTCAGAAGGAAACCAGGCTGCATTAGTTCTGCGGTCATGGTACTACTTTAAAAAAAAAATAGAAAAGGAGAGGAAAACTGAAGCTCTTGAGATCTTTCAAAGTGGAAAATCATAGAATCCTAGAATGTCTTAGGTTGGAAGGGACCTTAGAGATCATCTAATCCAACCTCCCTGCCATGGGCAGGAATGCCCTTAACTAGACCAGGTTGCTTAAAGTCTCCTCCAACCTGGATGTCCAAGGACAGGTAAAAGGTGCCTTTTGTAGTTAGAGACCCATGCATGTTGGATCAAGGGGGTAAAAGAGGAACCAAAGCCTTTTACAAACAAACAAAATTCAAAAACCACAGCTGGTTTTAGCTGTTCCCGTGTGTTCCGAACCCCTTTTATTCATCATGAACACTAACAACATGAGGTGCTTTTAATTTGGAGTCTCCTCCTAAATGGCAGTGTTTGCGGGGCAGGAGTACAATCAATGAATTCTCTAAATACTGATCATTTATAAGCATCCTCTGCTTTCATTTCCAAACTGTATCCAATGATTGGGATATCACCCAGCTGCCTGACACGGAAGGGTTGCTGGTGATGCTGAAGTTGGCCGGCAGCTCCGTCTGCGCAGTGCTTCGCCTCTGCAAGGCCAATAAACCCATCCCTTTGCACACCCTTTTTCTTCTAAATTTTTTTTTTGTTTGTTTAACGAGACTGCTTGCAGGAGGTTGAGGAAAATACCGTCAATTAAGTTGGTTGGCTGGAGATTATATACACACATTTAGCAACTGATTTTCAATGGCTTTGGTTTTAAAGTTAATATAACAATATGGTTTTAATAGTTAGTTGAAAACTGGTGTAGGTGACCAAGCCATGGAGTGCCAGACTTCCAGAAAGAATTGAGTTGTTCACTTCTCGCTCTTTCAGATTGAGGAATTTGAGTTAGGCCACATTTCTAATAACAGAACGGGGGTTTGAACACAATCGGACTTCACAGACTGAACTATTGCTCAGGCTTGAAGGTAACGCCACCATATTTTTGTTTCTTTACATAACTTAATATTAAATGTAGAAGCATAAATCCTTTCCAGTGGGAGAGGAGATGGTTTTCATTTGGCATAATTTCCTGTGAGACGTAGTTCTAAACAAGGCCCATATTTACACAGGACAATACAGTTTTACATGTACTGGTATATCCAGCACATTCTAAAATTGTTTAGCCAGCCCCGGGTATTAAATACCTTCACAATAAATGTGTTTAATAAAAGTAGATGAAGTTTGAAATAATTTCTGAATAATTTTACAGTAGAAACACCAGTTAAATCAACCCCATTGCAGTAATAAATGTCACAAAAACAATTAATTATATGTGCTTGCCACTGCAAAATCAATTGTGTAACTGTTCTTCTAAAACTGACTTTTACATTACTAAATCCTAAACACTACACTTCTGTAACTTGTCAGAATCAGGTTTTGGTTAATAGATATTTTCAGTGATGTAATGGGAACTTCTGGCATGGAGTCAGAATATAATGGACTGTGATTAATGTTTTAATAAGCGCTTTTCTTCTACTTATGATGCAGCAGTGAAATGGTTTCCTGCTTGGATTGATAGGACAGCAGGTGTGCATACGTACTTTTTTCTTTTGGTAAGAATAAGTTTTTCCGTTCTTCTGCTTGAAAATATTTAACGTTTTTCCTTGAGTCAAATGCGGCTGATTTGGGGTTTTCAGTTTGTTTGTTTTAAATCCAGCTATTGCCGATATTTGTCGTTTGGAAGTGGAGGGTGCCATGGAGATCTTTTCAGTACTTAAAATAATTGCTTTGCAAAAGAGGAAACTCATTAGTTTAAAAAATAGGTTTGATATATTGGTGTTGTCTTCAGTGAAAGTATTTGTTTAAAAATAGTGTTAGAGTAATTCGAAAGTGTGTGAGAACAAAGTGTAGTGTTGAAAATATTAGCAGGTTAGATTTATTATTTAAGTTGATGTAATACATGTGCTACATGCTTGGTTACTTTTGTACTGGAAGCGGTTGTGTTTTTCTGTGTTTAAAATATTTCTTAAGGGAAAAAAAAAGTTTATTTTAGTCACTGTTTTTAAGGTCCCGTCAATCGAGATTTGTTACAGGGATAGTTTTTTGCTTAAGGTCCAGTCACCTGCTGTTCTCATGTAGAGGCGGTGTTTCTTCAAAGATGCTGCTTAAGGTGAGCATCTTGTCTGTGCTCTTAATATCTTGATTATATCAGAGTGTGATTACACACTGAGTCTCCACTATTCTTCTGCAGAGGAATATATCTCTAAATGAAAATAAATAAATAAATCAGAGCGTGAGGACCACCCACTGTTGAAAACCAAGTTGTCTCTCTTTTATTTCCTTCTCCTCTGTCCTTGTAGACTGGGCAGTGGTAACGAATATGCCTGTGGTGAGGAGAGGGGAGAAGAGGATGACTCCTGTAGAAAGCGGAGCTCTCGTGTCTTGGCTATTGCTGGCATTGGTCCGCTGGACAAGAGTGCAGGTGCTCCTGCTCTCTCGTTTCAAAAAGTCGTATGAGCCTTTATGGACAGATCAAAAAAGATGCTGTAGTCCTAGCTCCAATGCAGGTGCTGCTCTTCTCTGGAACCTGCTGATACTGAGTTTCAGAAGACATGACTAGATGACCTTTAGGTCCTTTCCGTCCCAAAACATTCCATGACTCTATGATAACAGGTAGTTTCTCCATCTCTTTGTTCTTTCCCCTAAACCTGGGACTCTTACTGACTCCTTTGTTCTCAGGGGCATCAGCCTCTGCTTGGTTTTTTTCCATCAGCTTTAGAAAAAAATGCAAATAATCAGAATACTTGTGGTGTTAATATTTGTTGAGAATTTCCCAAACAGCTTCTATCCCTTGTAGTGGGGTAGTGCCTGCGTTGCATAGAGGTTACTTGTTCATTTCCTTCATTTGCTACTGCTGCATTTGTCTAGTTCTCCCTTAAAAGATGCAGAAGGTGAGTTCTGGCTGCTATCTTTATTTCCTGACTCTCTTCCAGAATTCATGAGGAAACGCTCATGAATAAAGCCAAAAAAAATCTACACCTCTTCTCCCCTTCCTGTCGTTAGAAGGTTCCCTCTTTCCTCCTCCTCTTTTCACATTTAGGCCCTGATGGATTGGGCAGACTTCTTGTTCTGTGGTCATTGATTCTGTTAATTGTCAAAAAGTATTCCAGAAATGAGAGAGGAGAGGAGATCTGCATTCTGAAGCAATCTCAAAACTTGGAATCATAAAGGCTCTGCTGTTCCAGACTCTCTTCAGCACACAGTTAATTTTGCAATGAAAGGTCCCACAGATACGGAGTCTGCAAACAGTCTGAAATAGGGAAAGAAAATTTGCCTTTTTTTTTTTTTTCTTCTTATTGCACGATGTAGGTGCATCCTGCCTTTTTTTCTCACCGAAGAGCAGTAAGTTTTGTTGGGAAGGTGTGATTACAACAAGGGAGCTTGCTGTTTGCTTTGTGGTGTTGGCTGTGACTGAGTAGCACTCTTGCCTTGAGCAACCCACACCATAGGATCCTTCTTCTTGATCTCGTGGCTTTTCTCTAAGAGCAGTCACTGAAGTTACTATTTTTATGAAACTTTTATCTCGTTCTTGCTCACCAGGAAATGATCTGTAGACTTTTTAGGTCTGCTAGATTTGCTCAGTTTATCCATTTATCAAATTATATTTACGGACTAGCAGAAGAACGTGTAAAACTGGTGTTGTCCAATTCTGCAACTGCCTTCCTCACCGTTTTCATGAGCTCTCACAGCTCAAGCTGCGAGACCTCCTTCCCTGCCTTCTCCTAAGAGCCTTAGGAGTTTCACGTGCTCCATCACTCGGTTTTGGCTCTAGTCAAAGTGCTTTTCTGCAAATTTCCTGTTGAACTTGCTTGGGTGCCGAGAGTGGTGAGTTTAAAAAAAATAAAAGCTCAACACAGATCCAGTTCTCCTGCCGGCCCTGGCAGAGGGGATTTGTCGTGGCTTTGGTGGGAAGGAGATTAGACCTGCAGACGTGCCCTTAAGGCTCCTGGCCTTGGGCAGTATGTGTGGATGCCGCTTGCTTTTCCGACGCAGTGGATGAACTGTGTGTGCTTGCCCTGGCTCAGGGATGTTTGCAAGTGGAGCAAAGGAGTGCAGCGGTAGCTGCAGGCTCTTCATCGAGGTGATAGCTTGGTAGAGTTAACAGGTTTTTGGCTTTACTGGGAGCTGTTGGCTGCTGGTTGTATTTTCCTGTATTTCGAAACAGAAATGCTGAAAAACTGTGGGGAGCTATCTGCTAAGATCAACCGCCCATATGTGCTACGGTAGCAGGTTTTGCAGGCTGTCTACCCTGGGAATTTGCGATCAGAAAAAGAAAATCAGTGTCTCTTCTTTTAATGCTGTTTTTGTTCCCTTAGAAAAATACGTCGTGAATGGGGCTAACGAATAGGTGAGATTTCAGTACTCGTGTACAGGTCCATTTCATGCCTTCCTCATGTGCGTGCGCACCTCTTGTTTCCGTGGGACGAGTAGAGCAGAAATGGAGTTTTATGTAAATGCCAGCATCTACCCAGCAGCCCTGCTGAGAGGTGAGTGCAGCACGGGCTCTGGTCTAGAGCTCCAGAGAGGGGCTGGTGTCACCACTGCATCGCTGTCTTTGGGTGAGCTTGGCTAACCTAGCAGGGTCGAGTTTCCAAAATCTGTGATAGTTGTACATCTAAGCTCCTTATGGGCCTGTCCTTTTTGTTTTTCTTTCTTTTTTTTTTTCTTTTTTTCCATTGGTGCTTTGGTTCATTATCAGTAAAATGGCAATATCTGTTTTGAAATACCAGCATGAGGCTCTGGAAAGTACTTGCTACTTCCTGTAAAGAGAACCACATAAGCTGGAATGTCTGAGTGGAGGTGATAGCACAGGCTACTGGTGTTTTCAAAGAATAGCGCATCCTCTATTTTGGGCTGCTTTGAAGGATGGTTATTTGCAAAAAATCCCGAAGTTTTTTTTGTTGACTCATGACTTAGGCTTTGGTTTTATTCAGCAATTTTTTGCCCTTTCTGAGGGCTCCAACAGCTGAAACAGCACCGTCTTGCCACACGGCAGTTTCAGCTGAGTCTGGTGTTTGAAATGGCAACACTGCTCAACGTTTGTGACTTGTTTTTAGAACAGCATTTCAGCTGCCAGTTTCCTTAAGAGAGCAAAAACAATATGAAAAGCAAGAAATACAAATAAAGGAGAGGCTTTAAAATACTTCTGATGTAAAATAAGCACAAAAGATTCAGAAGACATGCTAAATTTCATAAAGTTTCTTGAAGTAATAGGAAAGCGACATCTAAACAGGCACGTGTGCTTGATTCCCTTTATCTCCTTTCCTTCCCCCTTTTCTCCAGCTCACGCAAACTTATTGATTGCATTTTCTTTTAATGAACTGTTTCCAAACATTTTTTTGTTTCCTCTGGTAGAAGGTTTGGATGCTCCCATAGGAATAGTTGCCGCACAGTGGGGGTAAATATTGGGGGGAAGGAGAACTCTCAAAAACTCTCTACTTCTCTGCAAAGTGGTGAAGAAACTTCAGTTTCTTCCAAGAATTTCTTCCAAGAAAAGGGTAGGACTTGAAGCATCAAGAACAGCTTCCTTGAGGGCATACTCTCTGCACCCACAAAAGCGGTAATTTCTACTGGAACGTGGGTTTTTTTGATATATGTGTTTCGTGTGTGTGCGTACATATGTGTATATGCATATATCATTATATATCATTTTACACTTTTGGTGTAGCAACTCCTTGCTGTTATTGTGATTGTATTATTAGGTGTTTCTGTAGGCATGTCAATGCATTGATTGTTTTAGCAACTACAGCTGAAGATAGGTGTTTTGCCCCAGAAGAGAGAAGCTAATGCTCAGAGAACTTACTGCAGAAAAACATGCTGAGTACTGAATAGACAAAGGTAACATTTTCTGGAGCAACTAATTGAATGAAGAGTCTGTCTGGCTAGTTCCAATGAACTGTAGGCTCTGAAATGATTAAAAACACATACTAGCTTAGGATAATCAGAGGAGGAAAGGTGTTGGAAACACAGCGTGAGTGTAAAAGGACGTGTTGGTGTGTGGGGCAGCATGTGCTGTTTGGAAAAGGGGCTTGTGGAGCTGCAGGGGAAGAGACCAACCGTGCAGAGACGGATCAGATCTGATCCTGTCACGGAGTGCTCTGTAGCTGTTGGTAAATCAGGTAGGCTGAAATTCTCAAAGGCAGTCAAGCACCAAAATACCCTTGGAGTTTGGTTTCAGTCCATATGTAAATTCTCTCTTTTTTTTTTTTTTTCCCCTCCCAGTTCTACTGCTTGATATTACTTTGTGTGTGTATCCACCTCCTTAGCCGCGGAAGTAACCAGAGCTCATGGGTTTTAAGTTGGCCGCCATTGTCTCTATGCTGTTTCCAATAGTAATTATTTGGTATAATGCTGTGTCTTGTGTGACCTGTGTTCTTTGCTCCTAGCTGCAGCACAGAATCACAGAAGGTTAGAGGTTGGAAGGGACCTCAAAGATCATCTAGTCCAGCCCCCCTGCCAGAGGAGGACCACCTACACTAGAGTGCACAGGAACGCGTCCAGGCGGGTTTTGAACGTCTCCAGAGAAGGAGATTCCACAACCTCCCTGGGCAGCCTGTGCCAGGGCTCTGTCACCCTCACAGTGAAAAAGTTTTTTCTCATATTTTTATGGAACCTCCTGTGTTTCAGCTTCCACCCATTGCCCCTTGTCCTGTCAGTGGACGCCACTGAGAAGAGCCTGGCTCCATCCTCCTGACACTTCCCCTTGACATATTGATAAACATGAATGAGGTCACCCCTCAGCCTCCTCTTCTCCAAGCTAAAGAGACCCAGCTCCAACTAAAGAGACCCAGCACCTTTGCTATTAAACTCTCTCTAGTTGGAAGAAGTCTGTATTAGTAAATGCTACGGATTAGCTGAATAAGCCATCCTTTGTCTCAGCCCCCTCAGGTGTTTTTGTGCATTTTACAAGAGATGACTTATTTTTATTTTCTTTTAAATTGTAGATGAAAGTTGTTGAGTACCACTGGAATAAAATGAGATGCGCTCAGGGAAAATACCTCATTGGCTGATGAATCCCTATTTACACTTAGTTCTTACAATCTATCACTGTAAATTGTGCTTAAATTTTTTTTTTGTGTACCACCTATGAAATTAATTTGAATGTGGTACTTCAAAAAAAAAAACCCAGAAAACCTGCCTGTTTCTGTTATAAACTTAAAGGTGAGCATGATCTTTCCTTTTCATTGAGGTTAGCCACTGAGGAATATTTTAGTTCTTGGGGAAGAAATTTGAGACCAGTATTGGTTAAACAAATCCCTAGATTAGTATGGAATATGTTCAGCAGTGGTGCATTAAATGGACAGAGCATATAGTGGGAGCTCTTGCACTCAAGTGGGGTTAAAGGATAACTCCGATGCAAAGTGATAACTCAGGAAGAAGACCCATAACATGTGGAAATCTTCTCAATTTTTGTTTTCCTTGGGAAAAAAAAAAGTATTTGCTTTTTGCGTACAGAGTGAGGAATTTATATTGATAGAGCTTTAACCCTCGGAAAGAGTTACGGGGAAGTTACATAGAATCATAGAACAGTTCAGGTTGGAAAAGACCCTTGGGATCATCAAGTCCAACCATTAACCCTACACTACAACCATTAACCCTACACTACAATTCCGCCCCTAAACCGTATCACCCAACACCACATCTAAGCGACACTTAAACACACCCTGGGATGGCGACTCAACCACCTCCCTGGGCAGTCTGTTCCAGTGTCTGACCACTCTTCCTGTGAAGAATTTCTTCCTAATGTCCAGTCTAAACTTGCCCTGTTGCAACTTGAACCCATTCCCCCTGGTTCTGTCCCTAATGACCTGTGAGAAGAGACCAGCACCAACCTCTCTACAATGTACTTTCAAGTAATTGTAGAGCATGATGAGGTCCCCCCTCAGCCTCTTCTTCCTCAAACTGAACAGTCCCAGCTCCCTCAATCGCTCCTCGTAAGGTCTATTCTCCAGGCCCTTCACTGGTTTTGTTGCCCTCTTCTGCACATAAAGCTGCACTTGTGGCGAAGCGTGTGTGGGGGCTACATCTGAGATGGCTTCTAAGGCAGCTCGGGCTGGTGTGTGCGCTGGTGCGTTGGAGTAGCGTGGAGGTGCTCTGGGAAGAGCCAGCTCTGCTTCTCCTGAGGTATTTGCTCTTCTGTCGCTCCAGCTGATAGAACCTTTGTAGTACAAGAAGTTCTCAGTCACAAAGGACATCTTGTTAGAATCATAGAATGTTAGCCCGTATTAGCCCTGCGTGCCAAAATATTGTTTAAGTCCTTGAAAACCTCCGTAGCACTTGTGTGGCAGATGATGCAATGCTTCTGTGAGCCTACTTTAGAGTCAACTTCCTAGAGTGCCTGCCCTGCTGATGAGCGAGATCAATACTGTCCTTTGCTCTCTTCCCTTAAATCACATCAGCAGCCTGTCAGATATGATGCACTGTGCTTCACAGGCTCCCTAGAAATTAGTAGCAACTTGCTAGGAATTCAGCTTTATTTTGTTAATAATTTTATTTGACCAAACCCTCTTTTTCACCAGAACGTGATAATAATGCCTTTGGTGAGTAGGATATAGCTTTTTACTTCAGAGTAGGTCCATGCTCAAATAAAAGTGCCTGTTTTCCTTCCATGATGGGCTCTTCTGTGCTGCTCAGGGACTTAAAACCTGAGAGTAGGTCTGCAGAGACCCTGACGTCGTTTCCCAGTTATGCACCCAGTGAGCGCTCCCAGTTCTCGGCTGCCGTCTGGGAGAGCTGAAGTACTGGGCCCGTTGCTTTTAATGGTCAATTATGAGGAAACACATTTTGATGGAGAAGGTTTTTTTTTCAAATTACTCATGATGCTGCAATGTATTCATGCACATTTTAACTGAAGAACTGCATTAAGCACATTGTATGAGTTATCTTTCCTCTGCTGCCTCTAATTAGGAGGTTATACACAGCAATTAGGAGGTTATATACGACGAACACAAACATTAAATTGGGACTAATGTGAAATAAGTTTGGACTTGAGTTATAGTGACCATAAAACATGATGAGATCTGGCACTCGGTTTAATGATGCCAGAGAGTGGCATGACATCTAACCTAATGACATCACGTTGTACGGTGTTACATAAAGCACTAATATTTTATGTTGTCTTCAAAAAAAAAGAAAAAAGATTGCTTATAACATTCAGTGCATGATTATGCACAAATGTGCATAAACCTGTTTATGGCTCTATGTTAAAAGCAGTTGCCCACACCATTTCTTAAATTTCTTGTTATAGCAAGGAGTTTTTATGTCTTAATAATATGAGAAATTAAGCAGTTCAAGAGCACAAAGCTGGAAAACGACCTTCTTTAATTTTCTACAGATGTTTGTGATGACTGAAGACCAAAGGCGTTTCATAATGAAATAGCAAATTGCATGAAAGGAGTTAAACTTCAGTACCAAGATACACTGCATGTTAATATTCTAGGGGGCTGTATCGCATACTAATATAATAATCACTCACCTCTTGTCTTGCAGCTTTTTGACTTGATGTAGCCGTGGAACTTCCCTTTAAAGCACAGTAATTTCTTTAAAACTCGTTTGATCTGTCAAGTAGGTGTAGAAGCTTGTGTCAGACGTGAAGACGATACCAGATTCGGCTCTGACAGATGATACAAATACACTGAAGTTAATTGACTTCGCCAGGGGAGAAAATTCTTCCTCCCAGTTATATCAAATGCCAGACAACTTTTCAGAGGTGGGGAGGGAAACGTGCCTGAAGGATAATACTGCCACACTGCTTTTCTAGTAGGGGCTTTCTGTGCTTTATTTTTACTTTTTCATTATTTAAGCTTTCAGGGAATAAAATAATAAAATCAGCTAGCTCAATGGTTTGGGATTCTCAGACCTCATAAATCCATTGCCCTTCTGTGGTCTTCCAGGATTTTCTGCATGTTTTTGTGAGGATGCAAACTTTCAGGGGACTCTATGAAACTCTGAAGTCCCGGACTTTTTATTTTTCTACCAGTTTTAGCTGTTCTGCTTCTTTGACTTCATCTTGGTATAATGTAAACCTTGTCAAAGCCAACAGGTTTCTGTCGCATTCTAAGTTTTTGGTATTTGGAAGGCAAAGGAGAGCACTGGGCTTTGTGTTTTGTTAGTTAATCCCTGGTTGGGACTATAGCCTGTCTCATATATGAAGCTCTGCGGTTTTGTGTTCCAGCACCACATGATTCTTTTACAGAAATTTCCTGTCAGTGGAGAAAGAGCCAGTGGTGGGGATTATTGTTTTGAGGAATAAAACTCCCGTTTTCCCCACTCTGACACCTTTTCCTCCCTCAGCTCAGTTTTTGGGTTTAGTTCACGGGTTTTTCCACTGCAACTCATGACAGGATAGGATGCCAAGAAAGGATAAATAAAATAAATACTAAAAATGAGTTGATATAGGCAGTTTCTTATTTGCTCTCACCTTCTGAGGCTGCGGTACGTGACAGGGCGCAGCGGTGAGCACTTGCACACACGTGCCTTTTTGTGTGCGGACACTCGGCGTGCCCAGCGGGGTGTCTGTGCTGTGATTCAAAGGCTCTGTGTCTCTCTGAAATATTAAAGTTCATCTGTAGTGAGCCTGAGTAACCAGACCGCATTCCCTCTCTCCAGTGAGTACTACAAGGAGTCACGTGTTGAGGCAGAACAAAGATAAACCTGCTGTGGGAGTTCGTTTTTTTTCCAGCCTAAGGAAGACCTGCCTGGCTGGCAAATGTTTCTGTCCCCCGGCTGGGTTTTTTTCTCACTGAGTGAGCCCTTTAAGCCATCGCAGCTGAGGATAGTCGCTCTCAATAAAGGCTGCAAGGTGGATTTTTTTTTTTTTTAGAGTGGGAAGAAGAACAAAAGAAATCGCAGCTCTGTCTTCAGGGTTTTCTCACAGCGCAGGTAGAATGTGTTTCCAGCATCCTCTTTTGTAGCACAGCTCTTCTGTAGGTAACTGGGCTCTGTGCCTGACTGCTCAGTAACTCTTAGGGCTTTTTCAAGAGTATGTTGGTAAATCTGTTTATTTTTTTTTATGTGGTTGGGTTTTTGTTTTTATTTATTGCTGGTTTTTGCTTTACAAAAGTGCCCAGGAGCATATAATGGAAGTCTATTGTACTAGACACTGTACAGTGATTTAGACTTGTGTGGAGGAACAGTTGATGCCCCAAACTGCCTAAAAGTGGAGCTTTAAAAGGAAAAAACAACCACCAGCAAAACACACAGCAATAACTAACTAGCTCCAATTTATTTCTTCTGCACTTGACTCTCGCTAAATGTGGCAATACTATCAAAAGTTTTCATTCCTATGGCTTCCCTCTGTCAGTATAACTGTTCCAGACCTTTCAGTGGCAAAGAGCTCCATTCCGGTTGTGGAGTCCAACTTTTTACTCATCCTTGCATCTGGTTTTGTTGCCTTAAAACCCAGATATTTTCAGATTGACACAATATTGATCACAGTTGCGTTTGGTTAAATTTGAGGTTAGTTTACATGAGTCAACGATGAAATTTCATGTGACTCTCTTTTGGGCATCAGGCATTCATTATCTTTAAAATAATTTTTCGAGAAACTTTATTCAGCCACTAAATGCACTTTTATTAAAACAAGCCCTTAGTATGCATAATTTAGATTTGGAATCATGGTAAGTTTGTTTTTTCACATTTCTTGGAATGTGCTTTCAGTTTAGCTAAACAACATTCTATTTAGGGAATAATTTAAGAATAATTTTTGTAATTCTGGCAGCAAATGCTGTAACATTATAATTATGCCATAAGCATTGAATGTTTTTCCATCATAAACTGGCTATAATCCCAGTTCTGGAATACAGCTTTCTTGTTGCTCTCATTTCTTAAAATGATGGTGCAATTTTGTCCACAGAAACGATTTCTTAAGAAAGGCCATTTGAGTTAGACTTTTTTTCTTGAACTGCTGTAGTATTTAACCGTCTTTCCCTCTGAAGTTGCAAATTATTTTTGAATTTAGAGGAAATTCACCTTTAAGAATGGGTTAAGCCAGCCAATACTGTTCAGAAGCTTGATTCTTGTGTGTTATAAAATACTGCGCTCACATAACCATCTTAATTTAAAAATGGGAACTAGTTAAACCAATACAGTCCAGTGATGTCAGCATACCTGCTACTTGTTAGGGATTTCAGAGCAAAACGGATCCCAGTGGTACAGCCCAGGGGTCAGTACTGGGACCAGTGCTGCTTAGCCTCTCCCTCACTGCCTGGCCGATAGGAAAGAGCACACCCTCAGCACATTTGCAGACAGGTCTGAAGTTCAGAGGAGCAGCTCATCCACCAGACGGCTGCGCTGCCCTTCAAAGGGACCTCGACAGGCTGGAGAAGTGGTCTGACAGCAACCTCGTAAAGTTCAGCAAAGAGAAATGCAAAGTCCTGCGCCTGGGGAGGAGGAACACCATGCACCAGTACAGACGGGGGACCGACCAGCTGGAAATCAGCTTTGCACCGAGGAGGCCTTGGAGCATACCAAGCTGAGCGTGAGCCAGCGGTGTGTCCTTGTGGGAAAGGCCAAACATCCTCCCAGGCTGCAGCAGGTGAGGGGAGGTGATTCCTCTCTGCCCAGCGCTGGTGAGAGACACATCTGTAGGGCTGGGTCCTGTCCTGGGCTCCGTGGTGCGACACGCTGGAGCGGCTACTGGAGTGGAGCATCTCCCTTATGAGGAAAGGCTGAAGGAGCTGGGTCTCTTTAGCTTGGAGAAGAGGAGGCTGAGGGGTGACCTCATTCATATTTATAAATATGTCAAGGGGGAGTGTCAGGAGGACGGAGCCAGGCTCTTCTCAGGGATGTCCAATGACAGGACAAGGGGCAATGGGTACAAGCTGGAACATAGGAGGTTCCACAAAAATATTAGAAAAAAAGGCTGCCCAGGGAGGTTGTGGAGTCTGCTTCTCTGGAGTCATTCAAAGCCCACCTGGATGCATTCTTGTGTGACCTACTCTGGGTGATCCTGCTCTGGCAGGGGGCTGGGCTAGATGATCTCTAGAGGTCCCTTCCAGCCCCTGACATTCTTTGATTCTGTGAGTAAGGATTTGGGGTATCTGTCATGTGAAGTGAAACGGAGGGAGCTGGAACTGTTTGATCTGGAGAAGGGAAGGCTCAGAAGGGTCTTGTCAATGTGTGTAAACACCTGATGGAGGGCAGGGAGTAAAGGGAACCGAGCTAGGCTCTTCTCACTGGTGCCCAGTGAGATGACAAGAGCTGTGGGCACAAATTGGAATACAGGGAATTCCATTAAAACACATTTACTGTAAAGGAAATCCAACACTGAAACAGGTTGTCCAGAGAGTTTGTGAAGTTTTCCTCCCTGGTGATGCTGAAAACTTGACTGGACCCAGCCCTGAACAACCTGCTGTAGCCGACCCTGCTCTGAGCAGGGGGGCTGGACTGGGTGGTCTCCAGATGTGCCTTCCAGCCTCAGTGCTTCTCTGCCTTATGGCCTTTATGTCTGTCTGCTCTGGCTCTGCCGTACAAGAGGAGAAAATTACATCAAATAATCTCAGCATCAAGATATTTAAAATAGCTCTAGATAGGGAAAAACAGATTCTTTCAAATTGAGGATTCATAGCCAGAATAGACTAGAAAGTATCCATTTGTCAGCAGTCTTACCTTTATCAGTTACTTTTTGCAAGGTCTCAGGGGTTGTCCCTGGGGTTAGTCCACCAGTTCCTGAAGATGCTGAGGCTTGAGTCACGATCAGGCGTGGGCTTGATAGCGTGAAATCAGCGGAGCTGCATTGGTGTAAGGCGTGATGAGTGATAGAGGTGAGAGTCAACCTGAGCTTTCAAAGAGATGACCTAATTTCAGGTTGGCTTTAGGTTCATATATTGCCCTGTCAATTGCACGCTTTCATTACTGAGTGTAAACATTTCAGGAAGAAACAAGGACTGAAATGAAAAGCTACATCTGCTCCTAAAATAGGAGCAAATTGTGGTATCATCCTGTTGGTGTCAGGCTCCCATGCTCCTGGAGAGGGACGGCTGGACTGGAGGGGCTGGTGCTCTGCCCCAGTACAGCTCTGGGTGTTAAATGCTGCTCTCTGGTTGTTATTCAGGGTAGGGTACTGAACTTGGATAATGCCCACCAGATAATTAATCCCGTTGTCTGTAGCAAAGCGAATGGCATTTGCTTCTTTGTAGCAAGAAGCAATGGTGTTCGTTGTGCCTTTGATCTTTATAAAGTGCTGTGATGTGGTGAGATCATCTTGAGTAAGCGCTGACAGGTCTTTCCTTGAATTTTGTGTTCAGCTCAGGAAGAATGGAATTGGATGTGTACTTATCGTGATAATCCATTCCAGTAAACAGCTTGGTTTTCAAAGTTGTTGTGTGGGACTTGGTATTGGAATAGGATATTGGCAGATTTCTTTATTAGTTTCCGCTGAAAATTAATATGCCTGTCAGTTTTCTCACTGTGGGGCTAATTTTGCTCTCCAGATCAGTAAGACTGCTGGCTTCCCTTTCAAAACTAATTTTCTTTATCAGTGGATTTGCTTATGTGTCTTGATAATCCTTCCAGTTACTGCTTCAGAAGATGTGGGAAGGGGGAGAACACTTGTTCCCCGAAGGTCGCTGTAAACCAGTCATTGCTCGTTGATACTCGATGAATGAAATATTTCCATACACCAACAAACTTTATCTCGAAGTCCTGAGAAGTTAAAATAATGGTAAATATTCTGCAGGCTAACTCTTGCAGGGACTAAATAGCCTGGCCTTGGTCCAGGAAGGCACTTAACAATGTGCTTAACTTTAAGCGCATTGAATATTCTTACCGGCATGAGTGAAAAATCAATGAGACTGCTCACATGCTTAAAATAAGACATGTGCTTAAGTGTCTTTCTGGACCTCAGCCAGAGCGTTCAGCCCGTGAGATGGGCCGAGTTCTAATTGTGGGCAAAAGCCAGTAGTGTTTCATTTTGCTTGTCTTGTGCGTTTCTGAAGAATTCATTGATATTGTCTGTGTTTATTTTAATTGGCCTCCATTTCCCATCTAAGCCCTACCACTCCGAAGCGCTGGGAGTAAAATAGATGTGCAACTTAGGGCTGTCAAACAGCTTGTCAGGGGTAGTACTTAGGCTGTATATATTGCTACAGAGCAGGAACTGAACTTCAGAAAAACTGGGAAAAGATGAGGTGAGACGTGATTGTTTTCTTTGGTAGCCAAGGTTTTAATATAGAGAGAAAATGAAGAGGAGAGAGGAGAAGGGCTGGTGACACATCGCACCTTTTCAGTTAACATAGTTGCTTCTTAGGAAACATTAAAGAATGCAGACAGATGCATTAATAATCTGCTGGCAGTGGCTGTAGCCTTGGCAAGTAGGCTTTCCTACCTACTATTGATTTTCCTGACTCTCAGGCAGCAGTTTGCAGCGGGTGGCTTGATCCCTTACCCTCAGAATGGGCAGTGAGATGAGTTGCCACGGCCAAAATAATTTCTACTTTCTAACCGATCCCTCCCGTTTCTTCAACAGCGTCTTTTACTGCTTAGTTGACAATTTCCACTGCTGACAACTGTGAATGATAAAACGTACTATATTTAAACACAAAGAGCCTCCATGTCTAGAGGTGCAAAATAACCCACCACGATGCTACTGAGCTCTTCGCTGGCACCAGCTGCGCTTGTAGAGCCCAGCCCTCAAGCGCTGTAAATCCGGGACATTACTAGTTGGAAGAGGTAAAAGCAGTGGAACCACAGGGATCTAGAAGAAATCTTTGCTAACTCTTACTTGTCTAAGGAAATAGTGTGTCGTTCTCCTCCCATCTTTAGTTTCCCAACATCCAGACATCACTTGTCTTGTACTTTTCTTCTCGGTTTATGGCTCCTTCCTTACAAACAGCACATTCTTCTATGTATGCTGCTTTTGCGTTGTGGTTTCTTCACTTAACTGTTTTTTACTGGAAGTGAAAATTTTTGTTTCCTTATATCTATTTGATTTAGACTAGATGGGAGAGAAACTCAAGAGTGGTTCAAAAGAGAGTGGCCAGAAAAAAGGAATATCAAGCGTAACGAATTTTTAAACTTGTAAATATATACAACTAGAAGAAATCAGTTGACACCGTGGAATTTTATGTAATTACAAAAGCATCTCCTGAAAACGCATCTCCATGGAGGAGCAGCTGCCATTTTTGGGAAGCCTCTTCCACAAGGAGCCTTAAGCAATTTTGAATGAGTTTACTTGTAGGTTGTTGGTTTTCGTTGAGCTGCAGAAATGTGCTATAATACTGCAAGCTCAGTTTCAGATATCTTTCAAGATAATTAGCAGTGTATGTTTTTATTGTGTACTTGCCCTAATGGCCATTTATTTCTTTAAACTGTGAATTCCTCTTTTACTTAAGAGCTTAACAGAATCACCTGTCACATACAGAATTTCACCTGTGTTGATTAAGGGGGTGGTTTAAGGTTCAAGTTTAGACAATGTATTCAGATGCAGAGAGAGCCAGCGATCTTTTAAACAGTTAAATGATGTGCATTAAAGACATCAGAGCCAGAATTAGAACTGGAAGAGTGAATGGAAAAATAGTATTTTATAGCTATTTTGCTTTCAACTGTTTTGCTCTCAGCTTTTCTAAAATTGGCTGTCACTCGTAAGTCTAGGTCTGTGACTGTATCTGTTTGCAGGTGTCTTCAATGTGGCAGAGCCTTCTGCCACCTAGTGTTAATGCGAGTTCTCTCCTCAGCATGGTATTGCCAGATGATTTATTAAATGTCATTATTTATTAATAACTCCTCCCTCCAATCACTAGGACCTCTCTGTGAACATTTAAAAATGCAGTTTCTGCACGAGAGGACTTTGGAATCAATTCGTTCAGTGCATTGGATACGTTTATCAAGGATGCAGTTTGCAAGGTGGAGCAAGTTATTTTACAAATAATCCACGGAGAATTTTGGTAGTTGTGAATATCACTCCAATGTAACAGCTCTGTTAGCACTTCTCTCCCCCAGGTGACATTAAGGCATTCTGCCTAATTCGGCAAACTTCTGCTTGGATATCTGTGCTCCTGCTGGTTCAGGAAATTGTATTAGACTAAAAGCAGCAGAGAATAACAATTAATTCAACAGAAATTATATAAAATAAAGAGCGATTCTGTTTAGAGACTTAACTCATTGTCTTTTTAGAAGAGGAAGATTAAAATGTCCCATCATCACTGCCTTTTTCCCCTCTAGAAATTCCACCAGGGCACAATAGAGAAGGACAATAAAATCCAGAGAATTACACCCATATTTCACAATAGAAATGTCAAACTGTTAAAATAGAAAAATAGACTTAAAATGATACTTTATATTTAAGCCAAATAATAATAGCTCCTACCATATGTTGACAGATAGGAGAAACTTCTTAGGATTGAAGGAGTGGGGTGGTTTTTTTCCCTTTATTCCCCTATAAAAATGTGTTCAGGAGAACAGAGCAACTCTTCCCTTCTCCCCTCCACCTCTGTCTTTGACTGCTCTGTGATACCAAGTGGGACTACACGGTTCCTTTGCAGGTTGGAGTTTGAGAGCTCAGCCAAAATCCAACGCTGACCTTGGGCAGATGCTTCCAATTCTTAGCCCAGTGGTGATTTTGAGGAGAAAGCCCTCACTCCTAGCTCCTGCCCTCCTCTCTTTTCTCCCTCCCACCTCCAAGCCTTCCTGAGGAGCAAATGCCAGCATGGCTGAAAGCTGTAAACTTGATCCTTAACTCAGGCTGAAATGCTGACCTGACCAACAGCAGCCAGAACCTGGAGCGGCAGAGGGTCTGATGCATTAGAGCATTAGGCAGCTGCGGGACCAGGCGGGCTGTTTGTTTCACCTTCTTTTGACCTGAACAGTCTCATCTTCTTTAAATAGTGTCACTCAAACTGCAGTCTTTTTGCTTTCGATAATTATGCTTTAAAATACTGCCTAAAGAAAATAACTTTAGGGTCTTATTTTCTCAAATGAATAACTACGAGCACAGAGCAAGTTTTTGTTAGGTTTGGCAGCTTACGTTTTCTGATCAGTATCAGAGATTAAAAACCCTCTAGAAATTCTCGTGCATCTTGTGCCATTTTGTTTCTGAGTTGTATTAAGCTGGAATTACATGCAAAGTGAATTCAGAGCGGAGGGTGCCGTGTCACAGTGAAAATAGAATAGACTGACTGACCCGGGGGGGGACAGTATTTTCAAAGCCGGGGTTATAATATACAGCTTTTTCTTTGTTCAGATGATGTTTTTTCCATCAGAAGTGATTTGGGGGCAAAGCCTGTGGATGTAGTAAATGTGTTCATGATGGTGTTTTTCTGCTCTCAGTCCTTTATGCTGGCAGGGAGGAGAAGGTGATGTTTCTTTCCAGCCTCATCTTTCTCCCCAAGATTTGTGCCCTGCAGTGACATTTCTGAGCCGTGCAACAGAGCAGGTAGAGGGGGGAGGCAAACTGAGGGAGGCAAAGGAGGCTGTTGAGCTCTGTTCTGCAGCCCGGCTGTGATCATGCCTGACACAGGAGTCACCCAGGAGCTCTGTCCTCTCCTGCTGAGACTAAAACGTAGTGCAGAAAAAAACCTCCCGAAGTGTGCTGGCCAGTTCATTTTCCAGCCTGGAGCCCAAAGTCAAGGTGCTTACGAGAGCTCCTGGGGCAAAAATACCTCCTGTCTGCTTGCAGCAGGCTGTCCTGTGCTCTGCACTTGTGCCACAGCCATGATTGTCCTTGGGGTCTGTTGGCACAGAACTACTTGTTAAGCAAAATATGCTGAAAAAGGCGGGGGGTAAGTCTCTGTGCATCTCTATCCTCTTTCTGTAGGTGTTCCTGACTGAGTGCTCTGTTCAGAAAGGGCTCCATTTGCTTCGCAGCTGCATAATTTACATGGAAGCTGGTCCAGGAGGAATCTCTTTCATGTAGCTCGCTCAAAGCCCCAGTTCATCAATATGGATTGCTTGCCGTGCGCCGGGGGATTTATGGTGCGTGGTGGGGTGTGCGGAAGTCGGAGAAAAAGGCAGAGAGCGAGGAGCAGTAGGGAATTTTTATCCTGAAGGAAGAATTTGTGTGTCCAAAAGAACTGTCTTTCAGAGTAGAAGTTGTGTTCTCTCTTTTTTGCCTACAGAAGAGCTGCTGTTTTCCCAGTGTCGAACCCAGGGAAACATTCCCCTAGCAGTGGGGAGAGACAGTGATGACTTTAAGATTGCACTTGCCCTGTGCTTAAATAAAAAAATAAATAAACCTCCAAAACCAGTCGTGATGCAGGTAGCAAGTTGCACAACAATGCTTAACTTCCTCAGAGTAATACTAATTATTTAAACATACCCACATTATTCTGGTGACCTTTGTCCTAAACGTAGCGTGCAGGAGGAAGAGTGGAGTTGGAGAGCAGGGGAAAAGGTGAAGAATTTGAAGATCAAGCCATGCCCAAACTTTTCTGCAACGCATTAAAAAGCGAGCTGCTTCACAACTACAGAAATGATGGCTTAATGGTCTTTTTAGCCATCAAAAAGTAAAAATAGTACAAAATCAGAGCTGAGAGAAGACCCTTGTGTTCAATGACATTCTTCTCAGGGTCAAGTACGAGCGGAGCCTGATTTAGCTGTAGCCTAAATGTAGCTGCAGTTCTGCAGTCCTCCGAAATGTAAATCTATACCAGTCCCGCGGAGCGAGCGCTGTGCCGGATCCCAGCTAGGGCTGCAGTGTCCTTGTGACGCGGCGAGGCCGCTCAAGGGCGTTACGGCGCTTACTCGCAGTTGTCTTGAGCAGCTTCTGCGATGGCTGATTGATTTACTGTATCTGGAAGTTCAGACCTGGAAACCTGAGCGAGGGAGAATGCCTGCGCCGCGGTGGCGAGGCTGGGTGTTGAGAGGACAGACAGCTGGCGGGTGACCTCAGGAAGATGACAAATGGGGGACCAGGTGCCCCCGCTCATCCGAGCCCCCTCCCGAGCCCTCTGCTCGTGGAGGCGCGAGTTACGGAAGTCGCTGGCGCTGAGGGAAGGCTTCCTGTGAGCGAGGTTTCTAGAAATAAACATTAACCTTTTGTTACCAGCTCGGTACGCGGGGGTAATGAATTCAGGCAGCTGCTTGGGAAGGAGTTTAAAGCAGAAATTCTTCCAGTTTGAAGGAGAAAAAAAGACAAAACTCATCCAAATGGTATTTTGTGGACGGTGTCTGTAACTCCGAGAGGAGTGTGTGGTGCTGAATGTGCGATGTGCAGTGAGAAGCAAACTGTTCATACGACGTAATCGGTGATGGTTCTGGACTGGCACGTATGGAGCCATTAAAATGGCTAAATTTATTCCTGGCAGGAAAGTGGGACATGAGGAAGGCACCCCTCAACAACTGAAGAAGGAAAAGTCAGCACAGAACTTGTATAAAATATCCTTTATGGTGTTGAAACACATGAACAGAAAGAAATTGCATAGCCTTTAGTTTTCCTTTGCTTGCAGGGGATTAACATGTTTGCAGGTTCTGCTTTCCATTTCCCATTTTTATTTTAAAACAGGCAGTCACTTGCTAAAACGAGAACTTTCAGATAATCACTGTCTTGGATCTGCCCTGTAATAGCACAGGAATCTATAAACCGTGTTGACTTAGACCAGCTGGAGAATATATGTCTCCTTTCTCTGAAGTTTGACTGTTGGAAATCATGGAGTACTCCACCAGCTTCAGGGGTTTCTTGGGTTTTTTTCAACAAAAAACCCCCAACAAAACAGTGTAACCTCTGTTGTTGCTTTAACTTTTGAAAGTGCATTTAAGATCTCCCACGTTAGCTCAGATCACTGAATCTACTAGAAAGAAAGAACGGCTGCTCTCTTCCACTAGTATTTCCATTTTCTAAGGTTGAAACTCTTAGATCTCAGCTGAAGTGATGCTGCCTGGCCAGATGTTAAGGGAATCTGATTAAATGTAACATTTGATTATTATTAAATACATGGGCACCCCTTGTGAATTCTGGGCTCACATGAGCTGCAAAATGTGTTCGTCAAGCATGCACTGGATTTGCAAAGTTGAATTCTTGTTGAATGTAATTCTCTAGTTTTTGTAATTCCTCAGTGAAAAAAAGAGGTTTATTTAACTTGTTAACATTTGTAACATATTGGCTACAGGAGTGATTGAATTTGCAATTCCTTTGAAGATGGGTATAGGTCAGCTTGCTCCACTCAAGGGGTTTGCATCCCATTTCAGAGTGCTCTGTCTGTAGTCTTTACATCTATATTCTACAGTGATTTAAGTGAATAGTCTTTGAGTCTAGAGCTTTTCTCAACATGAAGTAATGGTACCAAGGCTGGTGCCTTCTTGGGTAGGACCCTGTGGTGGGACTGGGGTTGTCTAAAAATTGTTGTTACGTCAGTACCTGCAGAACCTGCATGTACAGCCTGCAAGTGGTGTCCCAGGACTGTCACTCAGCCTGTGACATAGAAAATGTATATCAGGTCAGGGTAATACAAAGCTTCCTTTATTCTGTAAAACCTTTTTCATCATTAGCTTCCTGTCTTTACACTTTGAAGACCTCCACTTCTTTTAAAATTGTATCAGACAGTTTGTGGAGCATAAGATATTTCTCCTTGTTCTTTGATCTTCATTTCTCTCTACTTTTTCATCTTACCTTTAGGCAATAGCGTTGGCTTCTCAGTTACTCCAAAGGCAAATGTTTATCTGTATTAAATAAACGTGGGTACCTGATTCTGATCTCACGTCTATTTAAAAACTGGAGCAGCAGTAGAATTGCGGTGCCAGAAAAATGCTGCTGAGCCAGGTGCTCTCTAAAACTTTTAGTGCTTTAAACTTCTGTTTACCGGTAGAAGAGTTGGGGATTTTTTATGACACATTCACTAAAGGGGTAGCTGTCACAAGAAAATTTCCCTCCCCCAGTAGTGTTTGATGTCTTCATCAATGACATAGGTGGTGGGATCGAGTGGTCCCTCGGCACGTTTGCAGGTGACACCAAGCTGAGTGGTGCGGTCGACGTGATGGAGGGACGGGATGTCCTCCTGAGGGTACCGGACAGGCTGGAGAGGTGGGCACGCGCCAGCCTCGTGGAGTTGAGCAAGGCCAAGTGCAAGGTCCTGCTCCTGGGTTGGGGCAACGCCCAGTATCAATATGGGCTGGGGGATGAAGGGATTGCGAGAAGCAGTGTGGAGAAGGTCCTGGGGATCCTGGATGGGGGTGGTGAAACCCTGGCACAGGTTGCCCGGAGAGGTGGTAGGTGCCTCATCCCTGGAGACGTTCAAGGCCAGGGTGGACAGGGCTGTGAGCTACCTGGCCTAGTTGAAGAGGTCCATGCTCACCACAGGAGAGTTTGAGCAGATGACCTTTCAAGGTCGCTTCAACCCAAACTCTTCTATGATTCTGTGACTCCATCCCCCAGTCCATTAGCTTTTCAGTGGAAGTGTTTGGTCTTTGGAGCCTGGATTTCATCACAAAAAGATATTTTCGGGGAAAGTAGGATGGGAAAAGTGATTCTGTTCTCTTTTTCCCACCAAGTTTGGCTTCTTTGCCTTTGTATCTTTGCATTTAAAGGTTTCCCTACTGCGAGGCTCACAACCGTGCTTGCCAATGTCATAGGTGATTTCTAATAAAATCTCTGGTATAGGTAATTAGATATATTTTACAGTTCATGCATGTGTTTCACCATTAAAAGAGGAAACAGTTTATGTGAATCATCAAATAAAAGTGTCTTAGTTTTTGTGTTAAACACTCCAGAGATTCTTTTATTGGTCACTACAGTAGCTGAAGGGCGAGGAGCAAAGTCGCTGCTCTCGGAGCGGGAGCCCCAAGCCCCGCAGAGCTGCCAGGCTGCTCTTGGAACAGGGCACGTGTGGCTTTGGGCTCCCAGGATCTGACATGTTTGCCCTCTGATATAAAGGAGAAGAGGAATGGGGGAAAAGAGGGAGGAATAACTCATCACTGATTTCTATCTTTAGAGTCTGAACTGGCTTTATCAGCAACAGCTGTTTCATGGCTAATATTAACTTTTCAAGGCTTTTTTTTTTTTTTTTTTCCTCTTTCAGTGTCCGGTAGCAGACCTCTGTGCTGTTCCATCTTAGCTGAGGAGTGTTGTGGCAGACCTGTTTTATTTTAAAGAACTTTGTTTCGCCACACGCGGCTGACGTGTACTCCTGTCCAGAGACACTCTGACAGCGTTTGAAACAAATTGCAATTTAGAAAAAGCAGATGGAAGGGGCTAAAAAGGATGAATAGAGGTCCTAGACTTCTTTTATTGATTTGGTGAGTTGCGATTATCTTGGCTTTTCTACTGGGAAAAGTTATTTCTCGTAGAACTTTTATTACTCAGTTTTAGGTCTTCTAGGAGCCAGAACTTGAACCTCCCAACTAAGAAGGTTTTTGTAACAGAGACCCATTAAAGTCAGTAGACATCTGATTTTGAAGAACTTATTGCAAGATGAAGATGGAAAGTTGGGTGAAGCTTCCCTCTGAAGTAGAGAAAAAAAAAACACCTCAAGACGTCATCTAAGTGTAGAAATGTTTATTTCCAAGCAATTCAGGCGAACTCCTGGAAATGTCATCAAGGTTAAAGTCAGCTGGAACCAGAGAGTTTGCTCGTTATCCCAACCATGCACTCAGCAGTCAGTTCTGGCAGCTTTGGCCCCTAAATAAGAGAATCACCACTGTGTCCTCTGCACTGGAGACATAGGTGATGGTTTTACAAGCGTGCTGTAAGCTTCCTACACCCCATCACGTGCTGGTTTGGAGGAGAGGAACTCTGGGCATAGCTCTGCGTGTCGTGACAAGTAAGTGACAGATCTGCAACACACTCTTGGAGGCACAGATACCTGAAATGTACCGAGCAAGTTTGTGGCAAAGAAAAGGCAATGTCTGTGGCACTCCTTCCTTTGTGCTGGGGTCTGGCATTCATCTGATACCTTGGTGAGCAATTTCTGCTCACTAAGCCCTCAGAGAACAAGCATGGCTAAACAGGGTTATTAATAATGAAACAGACTGGCTTCCTAAGCTGAATTGGAACGGGTGGCAACACTGTCTGTAAGCCGGATCACAGGGGGTTGTGATAAGCTCTGTTGTCATCTTTGGCAGGATCCTTCTGTAGCCAAAACTGTTTGTGGTATTTCGATTGACTTTTCCTTGTTCCCCTGCCCTTGGTCTTGTCCTGCTGCGAGACCAGCAGGTGACATAATCAGGTTAAAAAGATAATCTTTTTCTTCCTGCCTTGAGATATGTGGTATTGAGACCTCATCACGCTTAGCAGATTTTTGACATTCAGGCTGATTGCTGCCATTGTATACACAGAGGCTTTGAAAAAAGCAAACAAACCATGCCCACCAAAACAAGAATCACCCCCCCCCTCAGCTATTGCTGTGGGTACCTGCCTGCCTGTTTGCCGGTGCTTGCAGCGAACTTCACACCGTGATAATTTGTTGTCTGTTTTATTGACTTCCTGGTCACATTCAAATTAAAGTAATGGAAGCTGTTACGCTGTATTTATCAAGCAGATGACAGCTTGGTTTCTTGAGGCAGCCATGGACCTGCTCCTTTCCAGGGAACAATTGTCCCCATTCAGCTGTTAAATGGATTTCTGCCATTTTCTCCCTGTTGCCCTGGAGGGTGGAGGAGAAGAGCAGCTGATGGTTGGTGCCTCTCTGCCATTGGGGCTGGAGGTGTGACCTGGGGCATGGTGCAAAGCCTGCAGGAGCCTTTGAGCTGGGCTGGTGAGGAGCCTTTGCTGAGTTTGTGATTCTATGAAATGCATATTATACGTCAGAACAGGCTGTGCTGGCTGGTGTTCAGCAGGAATTTGTGACACCAGTAATAGCTGGTTTGTTTGTTAAGATCTTGGTATGATGGTAATGCCCAAAGAGTGCCTGTTAAAATAGATGAAAGACTGCTTTTTTGGATTTTGAGGGCCTGGGATCAGGCTTGTAGCTAGTCCGCAGAAGGATGAACTGCTGTTTTGGATTCCTTCGATTACCAGCTTTCTGTGTCTTGTGTCCTAACTTAGACCTTAGGGTCTCTGAGAAGGGGGAGGCACACTGTATCTGAACAACCCCTATCAAAGACCTGCTCCCAGTTGAATTTCCCAGGGCTATTTGGTGAAGAACAGCAGTGAACTCAGCTCATAAGCAAACTCTGCTTTGGCTGCGTGGACTGACTGTGTGGTAGAACTGGTTCAAACAAAACCACAGTTGCTTGGAGGAGCTCTTTTTACCTGCTCGGGGGCTGTAGAGTAATGCAGGCCACACATTCCTCAACGAAAAAAAAAGCCAGAGAAAATCCAGTGCCCCTCTCATCTGATAAGACCCAGTCTCTGCAAGGATACTCTGAATAATGCATCGATAGCTCATCCTGGAGGCTTAGTAAATCTAATGAAAATACTGTCTCCAGTGAGGTTCAGGAATGCCGTGTGTGCTACTGCATTGCTAATGCTTTAGACAATTTTCCAGACTGGAGTATTTTGCTTGCTTTCATGCAACCACTATTTATTATTTAAATGATGAATCTGGAAAATTTCCCAGATCTAATGTCTGCCCCATTACTTTCTGTCTTGGTTACTGCGGATAATCAGATGAGCAATAAATCTATTCTGTGGAATAGAATTACATTACCTTTTTTTTTTTCCCCTGTCAAACAACTTGTGAATGATTTTTCTTTTCTTCACCCTCATAAAATACCCAAATAGATCAAAAAAAGTAAAATCTGTGTGCCAAATATAGTGTTTGGCGTGTACCTCTGCAGAAATGCCAGTGGGAGTGTATTGATCACAGATAAACGGGGAGAAGATTGTGTGAAATAATCCCAAGCACTGATACTTGCAGTTGAGTGGGTGGAGGGAAGCACTGTGGGCTTTTCTTGGCTTAATGATTGGATGTTTTGGTTTGGGTTTTGTTTTTTTTTTGCGGGGAAGCTGTTTTTCTCACTCTACTTTGATAGCGCTGTTTCTCCATCCTCTCTTGATTATTTCTGAAGTATCATAGAATCATAGAATTGTCAGGGTTGGAAGGGACCTGCAAGATCATGTATTTCCAACCCCCACTAGATCAGGCTGCCCAGAGCCCCATCCAGCCTGGCCTTAAAAACTCCCAGGGATGGGGCTGCCACCCCCTCTCTGGGCAACCTGTGCCAGGGTCTCCCCACCCTCATGGGGAAGAACTTCTTCCTCACGTCCCACCTGCACTGATCCATCTCCAGCTTCAATCCATTCCCTCTAGTCCTGTCACTACCCAACATCCTAAAAAGCCCATCACCAGCTTTCTTGTAGCCCCCTTGAGATACTGGAAGGCCACAATCAGGTCTCTTTGGAGCCTTCTTTTCTCCAGACTGAACAACCTCAACTCTCTCAGTCTGTCAAGTATCTCATGGGTCTTTCCTTTCCTCTGAAATGAGGCCACCGTGTCCAGCAGCGAGGGGACATCTCCCAGCGGTTTCAGGTGTTACCATCTGACGAGGTGTGTTGGGTCCTCTGGCAATGCCGGGTGGTGCCGGGGCTGCCTGGGCAGCGGTTGGAAAGGCGCGGGGAATCGCGTCCGCCGCCGCACGTAGTTCTCCAGTGGTCCCCATCATAACTGATGAAGTGACGGTGACACGGCCTTCAGAAGAAAAAAGAAAACATGAAGGAAACCCACCTCCAGGAATGACTGGCTTGGTTCTGAACCTCTGCACCAAGTGTGAATTACACCTCTTCCCTTGAAAACAGGAGGCTTTTTTTTTTTTTCATCTTTTTTTCCCACATGGTGATGAGAAACTAAAGGTCAGGAATGAGTCCCCTGAAGGCTCATGAAGAACAAAATACGATGTGTTTTAACTGACGTGAAAGGTTAATGGGGAAGATCAACATCCAATGGCTGCAGCTGAGGGAAGGGGACTTGTTTGGGCAGAGCCTGAAGCAGAGCGTAGGCATTACCGTGAGTGGGAAGCGTGAAGCCGTGGGGCAGGGAACACGCAGCCCTTTAGCCCTGCTCAAAAATAATAGCGCAGGCTTTTTTTTCCTTTTAACTTCAGAGTTTAGTCTGCCCTCAGTAAAAACAAGTTACATTAAAAAACCGTGCACCAGAAAAAGCAAACCTCTTTTTCCTGGTTTCTGCTTATAAGATTTACAGGTACTTAAAATAAACCTATGAAAAACAGACCTGGTGTGCTGGAATTTGCTAACTAGTGAGAGCAATTACCTCCAGGTCCCAAGACCTAACGGAGCTTGACTTTTTGGAAATAAAACTTGGCAAGCGCTTCTTCCTGCTGCCGTTGTAAAGGTGTACATGAAAAGCCGTGCTGACCTCTGCCAGAAACCCCAGGAATCCAGTTCAGAGAGATTCTCCCGCGAAGGGCTCAGCCAGATTCAGGCGGCGCAGATGGGCATCAGCGTGGAAAAGCCGGCGAAACATTCGCTTCTCATTGTGTGGCTTCAGCGTGGCAGATTCTTTGCAATTGCCTGGTGTACCACAGTAATTAAATGGGTCAAGAGCAGTAAGTTTAGGTACTTAGCAAGAAAATAAAGACCTCACTTGACAGCCAGCAGCGCGTCGCGCTTGTTTCACAGGAGTAAGGAGAATTAGCGCAGGTTGCCATAGTAAAAGTTGATCCGAGCCCTTTTGGCAATGATTTTGTGTTGCTTCGGAGATCATATACCAATTAAGGATAAATGCTGTAATAGCTGTAAATCAGGCCCTCTTGTGAAACTGATGCCCCAATTTCAGATGACCTGAAAAAAGGGAAACAATAGACTCGGCCTCTTTCTTTTTAGTGATATATATAAGTAACAAAAGATAAGAAAAGTAATGAAAAACACGCAACTAACCTTTGTTAATAGAGAAATGTAAAGTAATCCCGTTTTCTCTGGACTGTGCCATGCGTGAGTGAAAAATGAAGTTTGTGCAACGAGATAAACATGGTAGAAGTGAAATCTGAGATGGGAATTGATTTTTATAAGACTCTCCAATTTGGAGGGTTGAGGTAGTTTCACACTCGCATTCTGAGGGAAATTATTGGTTGTTGTCAGTATCCCTTCATCATTCCTGGCTGAGGGAAGGAGCTCCTGTTTCCCACAGCAGTTATAAAAGGCCTTTGCGAAGGATGAGATTTTCCTCCCAAAATATTAAGGGACAAGTAGCAAGAATGTTAAAATGTTTTTTTAAAAAATAAATCTATTAAATGCATTCTCCCATAAAACAGCAGTTCTCTGCAGACCATCTTGCCTTGCAAATTAAGAGACCGGACCAGGAATAGACTCCCCTTGGACTAAACACTATTAAAAAGGGTTTTGCCCTGATGTGTGTGTCCGTGCTGATGGGAACCAGTGTCTTGCAGCGAGGACCGGACTCCATCACAAGCTGGTACAAAGCAGCAGAGCTTGGCCACAGGAGGCAAATTCAGCCTCTCGGCTTCGGCATCTCACCAGCAATCACTCAGAAATGTTGCTCATGTCTGTGCATTGTAGTTATTAGGTGCAAGAAATATAGTTTTAAAACTGTAATTAATCATTTCTAAGGAACCTCTTTTTCTACACATTTATGGCATCAATGGGTATGACTGTTTATTATGTCTTACCTATAAAATCTGACCTGTTTTATATACTCTTTATGGAAACAGCATACAGTCATAAATTAAAAGATGCAACTGTTTTGGATATTTTACTGGTGGTCCTGTATTTTCCTGCCAAAAGCGCAGCTGTTTTAGGTTTCTCGGGATAACATCATAAAAGGCTGTATGCGTTTTGCAAGTTTATGCTTGAATTGCTAAGCCAGAGGTGGAATGACTCAACCTTCCCAGGAGCAACATGTACCAAGTGATGAATCAAAACAGCCAGCCGAAGGTCGGAGGCTTACACGGCCGCTGTGAAAGGCACTTCGCATTTATGGCGGCGTATCTGTTGCTCAGAATTTGAGAAGGCCAGCGTGCTGATCGTGCTAGGCTACAGCCTGTGTCTGTCTTCGTGTGTGATGGGGTTTTGGTGCAAAATGAGCTGAGAGTCCAGTCTCGTATCTCTCTTGGGTGGGGTGCAAGAACTGTGGGGTTACAGCACTGAATGAAACCATCCAAGCCCCTCTGAGCAGACACCTTTAGCGGGAGCTCTTGGTGTGCACGGCTGGGCTGGGCCGGCAGAAGGAGCTCGGGGGGACAAGAGCTGGCAGCCATGGTGGTGTCGGTAGCGTGCGTCAGCGCGTCACTCTGCTGGTTTGGGTACAGCTGGGCGGTTCTGCAAACCGGTGGCGATGCTTAGTGAATGCTGAAGGTTAGAGGCTTCCTTAGCCAAAATGTTGTTGGCAGCCTCCTACAGGTCTAATTCCCCGGTGTCTGTGGACTCACTCCAGACAGACAGGCCCAGGAGTAGAAAGTTCAGCCTTGTCATCAGAGCATGAGTTGGACAGAGCTGGAACCCTCTGATTCCTGTGGGAGCGCAGGAAAGCTTGTGTTGTCCTGGTTGTCATCATCTTGGAAAATGCAACCGTCGCCCCAGAACGAGCACAGAAAATACAAACCAGTGAGCGTACTTAACTCTGTGCAACTTAATCGCAAAGCGCTCTGGCTGGGCAGCTTCCCTGAAGGTGCATCAGCATCGTTGTCGTTTTGACTAACGGGAGTTTTATACTGCACGTCCACAGGTGGCAAGCAGCTGGCAGCTTGTGTCTGTTTTTGCCCAAAAAGCAGCCTTGACCTCACCGTACTGTGAACGACACAGGTGTTTGATGTGTTTATTTCTGCTCTAAAATGCTTGTCTTTGTTTTAGGTATCTCAACCACGTACGAGCCGCCTCTCCGCAGGATCTTGCTGGCGGCTACACTTCTTCTCTTGCTTGTCACCGAGCCTTACAGGATGCTTTCAGTGGGCTTTTCTGGCACCCCAGTTAGCCAGCGGGCATCGGCCTGGCATCCAGCGACACCGACCGGAGCGAGAAGCCGATCGAGCCAGCAAAGGTTGGGTAAAATTGCTGCCATCTGCACAATGGCTAAGCTGCAGTCACTTTCCGGTGTAAAACCAGCTGTGTTTAAGTGTTAAAGGGGAAAAAAAAAATTACAAAAAAAAGTCTGCACGAGAGCTTTGTGAAATGGTAGATACATTTTTGTGGAGGGGGAAACTCGTTAGTCATGTGGCACTTTGCTGAGGCAGGCTGAAGCAATAAGCCACATCTAATGGAAGATGTGAATAACTCAGCTGTATATGTTTGAGGTTTAAAGAAATACACTTGTAAATTTTTTTTAAATAAAACCAGACTTTTTTATTAAAGTTTGTGGTTTTACTCTTATTGCAGGGTTTTATTTGCACAAGCATTTAAATGCCATTTTGATTATAACATTTAGTGTCAATATTCAAGCCTACGTTTTCTTCCCATAAAACTAGTTTCCCCAGTTCAGACAAGCGGGTTTCTCCTCCTGCCAGCTGGACAAGACAAGAAACCCTGGAACTGTGCTGACACAACTCTTATGCAGGATCCTTCCTGATGTCACTTGGTTCTCAGCTTTGTCTGGAAACTACAGCTTTAGCTGAAAGCCTTTCAACTGAGTTCCTCTAGAAGCAATCTAAGAAGCCTTGATACAAGGCTAAGTCATTAAAGTAGTCACAACTGGTTTCAGTTTTCTTCCTGTTTAGCTCCGTTTGAAACTTGTCTGTCATATGCAGGAGCTTCTTCTGGCAGGAACATTCCTTTGACTGGCTTTTGGGATGACCCTTGGCACTTGATCTGCTGCTTTTATGTATTCCTTCCCCTCTCCTCGTGGCAGGGTGCACACTAACTCCAGTCGGGATGAGCTTCCTCTGGTGGGGCTGGTGTTTGCCATGAGTGGGGATAAATTGCAGGAGACCAGGAACTGCTCAGGACAGCAGGTGCCCCTGGAGTAAAACCTCGACCACATTTTACTGGTCATCTGTTAATAGTTGTTGAATACTGCTCTGAGGAGTGTACTAAACGAATGTATTTTTACTACGTTGTAATAAAGAGAAGAATGAGCTCTATTCTAGACTTGGTGCTTCCTTTATTAAGGAAAGTGGAGGGAGACGCCAAAATTTCCACTGTCCCTTCTTTGAAATCCTGTTGTTTGCACCCAGACTAGTTGCCGACAGGTAATGTTACACACGAGGCAGAGGTGTAGAAAAGATGACTGCCTGCAGGGTACTGCTCTCCACCAGGGGCAAGGGCCTGGCCTCAGGCAGAAAATCCCGTGGCTGGGTGTTGTCGGGCTCGGCTGTGCAGCGCGTGTGAGAGACTGCTCGGACGCTTGCGCTTGTGTTGTAGACTAGCCCTGGGGTTCAGCTCGGAACCCTGGGAGGGAGGAGCAGCACCCAGGGGTGGTCTGTGCTGTGCCGGGCTCACCCTGTGACTGGTAGAGATACACCTCGCTGACCTCACTGCATCAGCGAGGTCTGTCTCTAGCTGCTTTATGTTCTGTTTGTAGAGCCTCACGTCATTGCCCCAATGAATGCTGAACTGCATATGCATATTAATACCTATCACTTAATTACACTCATGCAGCTTGTGTGTGCATTGGTTGTTGTTTGCTATTTCACATGGAAGGGGCCTATGCAAAATTGGCAATTGCACAGAAATACAGAAATGCCCCCCGGTTACACATAAATCCATTTACTTGCATCTAAAGCTATGCTGCTAAAATAACAATGGCATTTAACCCTGAAGCGAACAGAACTTCTAAGAACTAACGTTGTTCCCTGCCCTGGCATACTTTAGTCACAAGCTGAAAATCAGAGTTATGTAGCTGACTTGCTTAACACAAAAACGGTGATCAAAGCCAGGTTTCTGTGGGTGCAGGAGTGCCAAGAAGCCCTAAATTCAGACGGTGAGGCAATACGTGCAGTCGAAGGGCCCTGCAGTCTGTGGCAGTTCAGCAGGCACGCTAGCAGCGGTCACAGGGTGAACGTGTCATGTCACAACTTTCGAGGGCCTTGTCGCCCCAGCAGAGTTTACGGAGGGCTCTGAAGAACGGCTTTCAGATGTTTATGGGGGGCTCACAGGGCAGCAGTAGGCAAGCTCACAGTGGTGGTAGAAAACCTAACAGAGCCAATAGCATCACAGGCCGGAGGCGAGGTCAAGCGCTCGCTCTCAGAGGAGCAGTGCCAGGCAGGGCGAGGGTCCGACGTGTCTGTCACCAACAGCAAGGACAAATCGGTTAAAGCTGTCGTGACACCATTTTAAAGGCCAGTGGAGGAGCACTGGGGCTGGAGTGGCAGGCCAGGGAAGTAATCTGTACAGCAGCTTTCAAGATAGTACGAGTGAGTCACGATGATTTTCTCCCCCCTCCCCCCACCCAGGTTTGATAAATGCAATCCAGCAGTAAACCACGCTGCAACGGCTTGCTCAAGAGCGCTGGCTGTGTAGCCAAGCTGTAACAGAGCCACGAGCAAAACAAACCCATGGGCCTCTGCAGTTGTTTGGGGGAGAACCAAGACGTCGGGTTGCAGGCCTCGGTGATGGAGTGACAGCAGCGGAGCCAAGGAGGGTGATGGAGAGCTGGTAGCTGAGGTGCTAAGGCACGAGCACTGAGCTTGGCCCAAAGGAAAGTATCTGAAACCGAGAGGGTGATCCGAGTTCTCTGGCCAAATAAACTATTTGTGGTTGACGTTGCCCAACAATAGTTTGTATGGGTAAGCGAAGGAAATCAAAGGCAGAGGCTTTTCGAATCCCTGTGGAGTAGAGGCAGTCAGAGATCATCCAGGGAGTGCAGCAGAGCCGCAGTCAGGGGAGTGGGGGGACAGCTGGGAGACAGCAGAGGCACAAAAGCCCCAGGAGGACAGGGTTTCAAGACGAGAGGACAGTTCAGATGGGTCCTGGATTTCCATCCAGCCCTTCAACTTAATCTGCAAATGGCATTAGAGTCTTTCCTGCTTTAATGGTGGGCATACACTAAGTTAGGAGACAACAATCCCTTACTAAATCTCAATGTTAGAAAGCATTTATTACTCAAAAAGCCTAGGAACAAGTATGTACGGCTGTTGGGCCCTTTTGTATCTTGGGTTAAGTTTTGGAGAGGTTATTTTGCTTACACAAGAGCTGCCTCTGCGTGTGCCAGTCCAGTGTTCTGGAACACCACAACCATTTGTCAGAGAATCCAGTGCAAGGGTTGTACAAGTCATCTCACTAGACCTGACGAAATATAAAAAACTGTTTTCAGCACAAACGGCACATTATTAACAAGACACAGCAGAAAGCTATCCCAGTCTGTGTCACTGAATTATCACAGGGAGTGAAACAACAGAGAACAGAAAAGTACCAAACCACATTTATTACAAAAAAAAGCGCAAACTTTTCATACTAAAAACAATTTTGATCTGCTTATTGATCCCACAACTAAAAAACAGGTAAATGCAGGAAGCAAGGCTCACAAAGGAGAGCTGTAGCATGCATCATGCATCTCAGCACCCAAGATGGGTTACACAAGTTATATGCTGCAAATAATTCAAGGGGTAACCAGAGGTAGCTTAAGCATACCTTACCCAAACTACTACAGCAGTCACCGTAACTCTAGTCCTCAACTCAGTAACTTTTCTTCAGACAAATCTTTGCTGGTACACAGACGTTTAGAGGCTGGTTTTGCTGGAAGAAGGTTAGAAAAGGTAAGTTATTTCATGTTCAGTAAACAGACTTAACTAAAGCACAAGCCATGTAACACTTAAGGGATTTAACAGGAAGAGATGAGAGTTGAAATCGGGATTAACAGTCACAAGTGAAAACGGTTACAGCAATAACAGGGGGTCTTTACTAAATGACAAAAAGGACTTTCAAAAAATCTCTACTGAGCTACATCTTGACCTACATCTCAGTGCTACTCAACAAAATATGCTAAGGAAAAACTATAATAAAAATAAGATCCATGGCATTAAAGCTTTATCAAAACCTCTTTTCCCTCAGTTCACATAACTGCAGGCTGAAAGCCTCCCATCTCCTGCCTTGTCGTGTAGTGCAAAGCACAAGATCACTGAAACCAACCAGCTTCTGCGAGTCAAATTCAACTTTAAAGATCTCTAAGGATACCTATTTCTCAACTAAAAGGTGTAGTCTGAAACCCAAGTGCCACGTAGGAGGCTCGTTCCTTACCTTCAACAGGGCAGGGCCTCTTGTACAGCACCTCCGCTGGAATCTGGAAACTAATGCACAGCATCTCCTTGTTTGGTGCAACATTTCTAACCAGGTAAGTGGAACAGCGTCCATCCAAGGAGGTTCCCAGCGAGGCTTCAGCTCGTTTTTGAATATCTTTGGCAGGGTCATCGTGTTTGGAGAAACCGTAGCAGTGCACCGTGGGAAGGCTGTCAGTGCTGCATGGCTCTCCGGCCAAGAGGTGCCTGAAAACATCTAGAAATTCAATAGCCAAAGCTGGCAAATTCATGACTATATGAAAGGAGACTTTATGATCTTCTTTCAGAAGCTGGACCTCTTTGCTCAGCAATTCTCTTACTGGCCCCAGGAGGAAGTCCCTGCCATCCATGTTGAAAGCTTTTACTTTGTTGTCAACTTTGTTTAGCTTGCAGTTGTGCAGGAGCCAGTGGTAGGATTCAGGATTGAGATCGTTTGCAAACACATGGCACTTTTTTTTTGCTGCTGGAATAGCAAAAGGTCCAATCCCAGCAAAGACGTCGAAAAGGAAATCACCGGGCTTCAAAAGCTCAATGATACGGCCGTGTTCTGTGGAAAGACGGGGGTTCCAGTAGACTTTAGAAAAGTCCAATTCATATGCAATATTATTTTCTTTGACCTGAAAGTCCAAAACATTTGCTTAAGCCTGCGTGTTCAAATTCCAGGCATGTTTAAGCATTATCTGTAATTAAGACAGCTAAAAAACAAGGTGCTTTATCAAAACATAACATGCACATTGACATTTGTCCCATTAGTACACCCGAATCTTGTATAAACAGATATACTCATCAGAAATAGCCCTAAGGAATGTTCCAGCTGTCAATCCAGATGGCTCACTTATGCATGTCTCAATCACCAGGTAGAAATAAAGCAGCAACTTAAAATGACCATAAAAAAAAATAATCTGAGGCTTTCAAGCGCTTTGTGGCTGGCTGACAACCCCTTTATTGAAAGCAGACCTTGGGAAGGTGCCTCAAGCCCTCCTTGAGGTCCATATAGTAAATAAGTGTCTGAGAATGATACAGCACAAGAATGGCAACAGTCGGCCAAACTCAAAGCCACTGGGAGCCAATTCTGCAGTCTGAAAAAATACTGTATTTTATCTCTCAAAGTGACAGAGTCTGGAAACTCATCCAAACCCAATCTGTGGGATGACCACTATCTTAAGAACAGACCTAAAAAGAAACACTTTATTCAGATGAGAATGGGATGCAAGATAATGGTCACTTTGCACCACCATACCTGAACTGGGTCACTCTGAAGGAACTTCAGATCCAAATCACAGCATCGTGTGCTTTGCCAAGAAGCAGCACAGTGAAGTGCGTCTGCACTCCTCGGTGCGCAGCTCAGCGACAGGCTAGATGTGTACTTAATGAGCTAATACCGTCTGCGCAATAACTGATAATCACTTTCTGCTTTGATTCAAATGCCTTCTCTGTGCACGTTCTACCAAGCTATTCATTTTTTTTTTATTTGGTAATCTAATGTCTTCCCTTCTAGAAGTATAAAACTGCTAACAGTTAGGAAAAATATTTTTCTGGTTGAATCAGTGGCCAAGTTTCCAGCTAAAGACAAGAAACTCTACGTGAAGAATGCTTGGCAGTTACATAGCGCTTTACACCCGAAAAATGTCAAAACAGAGGAGAGATGAGGTTTGTCTCGCTGCTCGCAGAAAAGGGTAAAAAAAAAAAATAGGCAAATCTTGCTTAAGTTGCAAAGCCGGCGAGGTTTAGAAACAAAGTCTGATGTTCTATATCAGTCGCTGTACAAGGCTTGGTGAAATTAAGAAACAGCGTTTTTCTTTGATCAAATCCACTAAACATTTTGGCTTTAGAGTGAGAAACACTCCCCATTACAAGTCTGTAATTGATACCTCTGTAAGAAACCTTCACTTCAGCTGCTTTTACACATCGTTAAAATCTAGGCTGTGAACTTGAAAGAATACGTATCTTTCACGATCTCTATGGTCGTGAATTTGCTCTTGGCAGACCAGGACAAATGACTGTAGAAGTGACTCCCAAAACTTGGTCTCCAAAAGGAGTGTGTCAGGAAGGGCACTGTGCAATGGAATGGTCTTCACAGTATCCCATCATCACATCTTTCCAGTAGATGCATTGGGGTTTTTAGCATATTAAATTTAAAACAAAGGGAAAACCACCAGTACCTTGGTTACCAGGTTGCTCTCTCCAGCGAGCACTTCCATTTGAAAATTTCTGTACGTGCTGTCAATAATATTGGTTTTATTCACCACACAGGTGATTCCTGGATTCTTGTCCATTATAACCTGGCCTGAAAGAGAGGGCAAAAGATATTCCAGTTAAGGGGCTACAGCCTGTTAAATCTTCTACAAGAGATACTGCTGCTTACAGTTAAATTGACAAAAGTAAGCATGCATTATTACAATTAACTTCCTCTACTGGTTCAGAGTTGCCCTTGTGACATTTTTCTGAGGCAAATACTCCACCCTGATGCAGGGCTCAGTGAAGTGAAACCACAATTACAGTACGAGGGGAGAACAGTTCCTTTATGTGCACAGCGGCAGAACCAGCACCAGGCTACCTGCAGTCGAAACATAATGCTCAAAAGTTTTCTTTGTACAAGGAATAATTTATCAGTAGAACAAATGTTAAAGTATCTTTATAACTATATCCAAAATACACAAATTACTTTTTGGGGAAGAGTTGTTCAACCTACCGATCAAGTGTCTGTACGGTAGCTGATGATCTCTAAGATTCAAATGAGCTATGTGACCAACACGGCTAAATCCAGAGGTGACATCCTGGCCTTCCGGAAGGACTGCTCGTAGGATCTCCTCTGACTTGAAATTCTCATAAGTCAGCTCTAAGTTGTACTTGGACACCTCAGGATGAACATTAAGCTGTTTTAATACCTCTTGCTCTGGTTCTCCTAATGAGAATTCTGGTATTTTGTGAGGATCCAGAATAACAAGTCTATTGTCCTCATCCTCTGGATCCTCAACCACTCGCTTCAGACCAGGACGCTGTAGCACCGTATGTTTTAGGGACTTCAGCAAAGTATTTATAATTTCTTTCTTGACTTTAAGAACTGGAACAACAACTGTCCTTTTAAAAGCTTCTCTGTTGAGTAGTGTCATCCCACGCACATCAGGATGCGGCGAATACAGTTCTAGATGAGCTTTATCCTCTGCAGTTTCAGGCATTGTAAAAAAACTATTTTTTTTTACTACTACAAAGAGCCCAGGTATTCTGCCAGAATATTGCGCCAATAGGATCCAAACTGCTGGAAATGATGTATTTGAAGCAGCTGTCCTAAAATGATTAGTTTTCAGTAGTCTGGCAGCGTATCCAAATCTCCATAAAGTCCTAGAAGAGAAATTATTCATTTTATAGACATTATGTAATCATTCCGTTAAAAAGGCTGCAAATCACATGGATTTGCTGTTCTCTTAAACTAGAATTTCCATCTGTACCAAACAACCCACAATAGTTTAGTAAAGCTCTTTATTATGAATTATATACTACAAATTTCTGTCCTTTTGGAAACGTATTTTTAGGCTGAAACATTAACTAACTTTAAGCGGTGAGATAATCTCCTCCTGCCAAAACCCAATGACCTCTCTTTGTTCTAATAAATGCAATATTAATCCCAGTAAGCTGAATGGAAAAATTTCTACTGTCTTGATCCTGCTGTTGGATCCCTTCCGTCTGTGATAAAATTCATTACCAAGCAGCAGTTGCTACAAAACAGTTATTGGCAATAGTGGTCATAATTGCTCTTCAGTGATTTCTGCCTCCTATACCTCAGAGATAAGGGGTTACACACCCCATAGTGCCTTTGCTCCATGAGCTGCATGCCACTAAGAGGGTGAGTTAAATGCAGAATTCCCCTAAAGGTACAGGGAAGCATTAGTAATGTCTGTTCAAGTGACTGAACCCCTCTCCACAGTTCATTCATAGAACAGGGACTTGAAATGTAGCTTTACGCTTCACTAAATGGTTTCCTCCACTACAGCCAGTCCAAAGGGGCTCAGTTTTTTCTGATTCTGCATTGGCTGCTCCCTAGACAGGAACCAAGGATTTAGGTAGTGTGTGAGGCTGACATTCCTCCTGACTTCTTGGGAAGTCTGTTTTAAGATTGGGGGTTGACAGGAGAGATGCAAACTATCTCTGAAAGATACAAACTAGCTCTGAAAGGAAACCGGTTCTCTTGCCTGCCTCAGACATCTACACCCCGAAGTATGGGTCTGCTGCCCTTTTTCTGGGTAACAAGTCATGCAGTCTCTTCTTCAAAAACAGAGCCGCGCCCCACCCTTAGCAAAGCTGGCCTCGCTCCCATCCTCCCTCCCCCACAAATCCCAGCGAGGACTCCCTGCATCTCCAAGCCAGCTCATTTCCCTAAGCCAAGTTTTTGGCAAGGCGCACCTCCTTTCCCCGTTGACTCAAAAAATAAACACCGCATTCTTCACGTCTGCTAGAGAAGAGAAATCCTTCATCCAGAGGCTGGAGCATCCCAGTGTTTTTCTTAGGCATTCCCCTTCTTCCTAGCTGGAGACTGCCGGCCTGGTTCGCTCGGGCCCCTCAGTATGAGATAAGATAAAAGCGCTCACGCTGGGTCTGGCTGTGGCAAGAGGCCTAACACCGCCCCCGCCCCATCCCCCAGGCCCCCATTTGCCCTGTTTTTCCCTCAGAGTGAACCCAGGTAAATCACAGAATTGCTGAGAGGGGAAAATTGCTGAGACCATCAAGTCCAGCCTACGACCCAACACCACCACATGGGTCACAGGTTCGATTCCTGTTGGGTCCTCATGTGTTGCCTGATCTAGTTGAGAGGCATCCCTGCCCATGACAGGGAGGTTGGATTAAATGATCTCTGAAGTCACAGAATCACAGAATGTTAGGGATTGGAAGGGACCTCGAAAGATCATCAAGTCCAATCCCCCTGCCAGAGCAGGAATGCCTAGATTATGCTACATAGGAATGTGTCCAGGCAGGTCTTGAATGTCTCCAGAGAAGGAGACTCCACAACCTCTCTGGGCAGCCTGTTCCAGGGCTCCGTCACCCTCACTGAGAAGAAGTTTCTTCTCGAGTTTAAGCGGAACCTCTTATGTTCCAGTTTCAGCCCATTACCCCTTGTCCTATCAGTGGTTGTCACTGAGAAGAGCCTGGCTCCATCCTCGTGACACTCACCCTTGATATATTTGTAAACATTAATGAGGTCACCCCTCAGTCTCCTCTTCTCCAAACTAAAGAGCCCCAGCTCCCTCAGTCTTTTCTCATAAGGGAGACGCTCCACTCCCTTAATCATCCTAGTTGCCCTGTGCTGGACTCTCTCCAGCAGTTCCAGCGTAGGCCATTCTATGATTCTATGGGCCAGACCACGGCACTAAGTGCCACATCCAGCCTCTCCTTAAACCTCTCCAGGGACGGTGACTGCACCACTTCCCTGGGCAGTGCATTCCTGGGCAGAGCACCCTCACCGTGAGGAAGCGCTTCCTGAGATCCAACCTAAACCTCCCCTGACGCAGGCCGTGCCTGTCAAATCGATGGTGTAGATGGGTGTTGGGAGGACCCGGCCTCCACCACCAGCACCAGCCGGCGAGCGCAGACACCCCCGGACTGCCCACAGAGGCGCCACCAGGCCTCACCGGGAGAACGGAGGCGGGGAGAGGCCCTCCCTGAGTGGAACCCTCGCCGGCAGTGGCCGCCTCAAGCCCCACCGCGGCCTGGGAGTGCTGAGGTGAGCGGGGCCCGCCCGGGGAGCGGCGAGACCCCCGTCCCGCACACACACACAGGCCGCGGCCGCCCCGTTGCCATGGCTACCGCCCCCCCCGCCCCGCGGCTCTCCCGCCCTCACCTCATGCCGAGCCCCCGCCGCGCTCGTCGGCGCCCTCGCGCGTCATCGCCGCTGCGCCGGGCGGGGGGGGGGGAGGCGGGGGGAGGAGAGGGGAGGGCGGAGCCCTCCCCTCTCCTCCCCCCGCCTCCCCCCCCCCCCGCCCGGCGCTCCCCTCAGAGGCGAGGTGGTGGGGCGCTGGGTTGAGATGGCGCTGCCGCCGCTGCGGGGGGCCGGGCGGCTCCGAGCCGAGTGGGGCTGGTACCTGTCCGCCCGGGAGCACTCAGATGAGGAGGATGAGGATGAGGATGAGGAGGAGTCCGCCCCGCTGCTGCCGCCGCCGGGCAGCGTGAATGTGAGGGGGGCGGCCTGAGGGGGCTACGGAGCGAAGCGTGGCGGGGGGCGGGCGGTTTGTTTGTTCCTTTCCTTCGCTCTCACCCGCGGCTGTCAGGACGGTCCCAGTGCCCGCCGGCCGTGCTTGGCTCTGAGGGCAGGCGAGGAGCGGTAGCGCGGCCCCGGGCTCAAAGGTCGGCGGAGCGGAGGGGGCTCCGGGACCGGGGAAGCTCCGCGGCTGGTCCCGGCGCTTCTCCCTCGGTAGCGCCGGCTGTGCCCGTCGCTCCTGGGACGAGCCGGGAGTGGCGCGGCCGGATTTGAAGGATAAATCTCGTCGCCGGGCTCTTCCCGCGCTCCGGTGTGGCCGCGCTCAGGGGTTTGGGGCGTCCTCAGGCCCCTGACGGGGCGGTGCCGCGTTCCCGTGGGTGCCAGAGGGTTTGCGCCGTCTTGGAAAAGAGATTTTTTCCGATTTAGACGTGGGCAGAAGTTGCTCGCGTCTCCCCTTTACACCTATGAAAGACGCTGCTCGCACTAACTGCCCCCTCTTTCGCCCCTTTTCACAGAATCCTCCAAACGGTGGCTCTTCCTTCGGTTTCTCAGTGTTTAATTTAATGAATGCCATCATGGGGAGCGGGATACTTGGCTTATCCTATGCTATGGCCAACACGGGGATCATCGGGTTCAGGTACGTTTTCAGCTTTTGCTCATGCTTGTTTTTAATCTCAGCTTGGAGTTTTAAATGAAACAGAACTTGGTTGCTGAGGCCCCTGTGCAGAAAACTGAGAAAGAAAGAAATAGCTTGTGTTTTTTAGCATTGTTGAATAAGATCTTCCCTCTTTGGCTTAGCCATACAAATGTGGCCTAAATAAGACCTGCCCAGAAATTGCATTAAATTGCCACATGGAATTGCATGAAATTGCCACATGGTGGCAATTTCTTGGCCATTACTCCTAATAGATTGATATTTACGTTTCAAAAGCCACTGTCTCCTGTGGTTCCAGGAATGGGCCTTCTGCGTAGCTGAAAAATGTCAATCAGCTTGTGCTTTTGTTTGCACTTCTGCTTGTTGTACGAAACCTGTGGATAACGGGGCTGAAGCCCCCAGAATTGTGACTTTGACCATTTTCTTCTAAGTATTAGATTCACTTCATGTAGAAGATACATATTTGTCTGTGTATGTGTATACACACAAACTCCTGTTTATGTTCTCTTTGTAATTCATGTATCATCCTTTTACCCTGTGTAGTGTGTGATAAGTTTTGGTGAATAGTATAGGAAGCAGCAGAACTTAGCAAGTGTTGGGAAGGTCAGAGACTGTGTGAACCATGGTCAGCAGATACAAGCCATAAAATGAGGAAATCTGGACTTGTGGTAGCTCACTTCTTGCAAAAGTAGCATTTTTAAAGATACAGAGTGCATTGTGCTGTAACTGTGAATACGTTGTGTTTTTTAGTATCTTGCTGCTGATTGTTGCCAGCCTTGCTGCTTACTCTGTGTTTCTTCTGCTCAGGATGTGCACTCAGACTGGTAAGAGAAAATGATTTATCTAACTGTGATCTCTCAAGTATTTCCTCACCTATTTCACAAAGACATGGCCCAGTATAATGAGTGCAATTAACAGCTTGTTAACAGATAGCTGTGTCTCCTTTACTGATGTTGAAATATTTAACAATTTTAAAGATTACTATTTACTATTTGAAAGTACAATTTTGAAACTTTTGGGAAAGGTCAATGCCAAACTGACTGGTTTCTGGATTTTCAATTTTGATTTTTTTCAGAATGCCTCTCTCATCTTTGCAAAAAGATAGATCCCATATTTCTGTAGCAAAATTACTTTGGTAGTGGCATGTGCTGCGAAATAGCAGACTTTCATTCTTCACCTTGTTATATATATTTTGTTTATGCTTTGAAATGGAGATCTTTTAGGTGTCTGATCATACTGGGTTATCATCGTTCTCATGGCGCTTTCTAGATGCAGGTTTTTACAGCATTTTGGTTACTGAATGAGAAGTCACGTTGCAGTCCTTAGAAATGATGCTTTTGGAGAATGTTCGAAGAGTAGATTCTAATATCTGCAATCTAATCTGCTAACCTTTTAATTCTTGCTTCTTTTAATTGCTGCTGACTAGTAACTGAGTGGTTCCTTGAGTTTTCATAGGTAGAGATGACATTATATCAGAAGTCTCCCACCTCAGTCACCTAGTTACTGTTTCCCTCTCATCTCTTTTCCTCTCCTTTTAAAGGTAGTGGGAGAAAGCTTCCATTTCTTCCTTATTGGCTTTTCTATAGCTCGCTTTGGTCTCACGGATGATTGCTTCCTGATTCTTCTTAGATCTGCTGCTCCTGTCTTCACCTACATTCTATAAAAAAATTCTTCAGAGGTAGGGCTACTCTTATGGGTGACACTGTTGGCTGGTTGATGATTTGGGACTAAGACTTTGGTAATTTTTTTCTCCTTTTGGAGCTCTGCTTATTAGAAGGGGATGAGAAACTGAAATAAGAAGCTAAAGAACATAAATAAGCAGCTAAAGCACATAAGAAGCAAAAAAGGGGGGACTTGGGATAATTTTCTATGACCTTTGCTTACTTTTTATTTGAGCCCCAAAAGTTCTGTATTGTAGAGGCACTAAGTGGTATTGTGTTGTTGTCTGGTAAAATAATAATTGGAGATCCTTGCAAAAGAGCTACTGGCGAGCAGGGAAAACTAAGGAGCGAAGCTTTTTAAAGTAAGAAAATTTTCAGTGTTCGGAATTTAGAGACTTAATGTAGAAGGGTGGTTTAACTCCTCAGTTACTGTCTAAAGGCACCATTCTACCTCAAGAAAGCATTTTTTTTTGATACACACAACCAATATACCACTGAAATGACAGGATGAATTATTTCTCTTGCCTGAAACTAGTACTTCACAGCTCATGATTAGTTACCACACCTAGTGCTGCCAGGTAATACCAGCACCAAACCTATGTCTAGGTAAGTTTGCCAGATTTAAGGCCTTCTGTGTTTTGATTTATTTGTTTTTAAAAAATGAGATTTCAGATTATATTTACTAGGTTTTCTCCAAACTGATGAATAATTAAATATTAGAGAGCATTCAGAGTTTTTTCCTTGAATGTTGTCTTTAAAATGTGAGAGATAGGACATGTTGTGCTTTGTCAGAGTAAAATCTGTGTGTGTTTGCTTCCACAGCAGGTAATTGAACGTTTTTCTTTGCCAAACCTACATGCACTTGTGAAGAGCATTACAGTATTAACCTTAATCCATGGCAAGGAATTGCAAAGAGATTTCGGTAGTTCTATATTAAAAATGAGCTAGACAAATTTAAAGAGTGGAGAGGAAAAACCTTTAAATGTGTTTGTAAGCTTTACTTTCAGATATCCCAATCATACAAGTAATCCTAGGAAAGAGCTGACCTATAGAATACCTTCTGAAAAGCTCCAATATTAATTTCATTTTAAACAGAGACCAGGATTTATAAGCACAGGCATTTTAGTTGCAGTTTAAAAATGGAGAAAAGTTTCCTAATGTTGGTCTGAACTTTGACAAAATCTGATGTCTTTTGTAGAGAAAAAAAGCTTTGCAAAAGAAATATTCCCAAGTGTCAAGTATTGGATTTGGATTAGTTTAGGCAATATTTTGCTCCTGGTGTTAATTCAGAATGACCTGTGTTGTTTGGGAGTTTGGGCTGACAAAGGCTAAGCTTACTCTGTAAAGCAGTGGAATTGGGAATTTAAGTGGGGAATTTAAGTTTCATGGCTCTTTTATTCTTTTTTTTTTCTTTTCATTTTATGAATTGGTCATGAGTATTGCTCATACTATACTTGCCAATTTCACTTTGTGTTTTAAATGGATAGCGTCCATTTAGTGTTAATAGCATAACAGAATTTAAGGCAATCAGGCAGGACTTGTTTATATCAATTATGCTTAATGGTTTGTTCCATATATTCTTGAAATTACAAAAGTAATGTGATTTAGGTATTAAGGCTTCCCAGCGTTCACAGGACTGAATTGATTACAGAAACAGTTACTATAGAAAATACTCTGAGGTTTCGTATAACTCTTTTGGAATTATGTGGAAAATTTTGTTCTCTTTGTTGGTAACTCTTCATACATGTGGGCTGTGTATTTGTTCCCATGTGGTGAAAACAACTCTCTCCTAGATATGTTTACTGTTTTATTGATTTTTTTTTTTTTAAATGCCATTGGAGATGGCCTTCTAAAATGCTTTCCTTTTTTTTTTCCTTCCTCCTTGTGATCAACAGCTTTATAAACAGAAATCTAAGAAAAAATACGGGGTAAAATTTGGAAGACATGCTTCTTGTTTAATTATATCTGTATATAACTTATATTAGTATAACAGCATATATAAGAGATCAGTCCAAGTTTATACTGAGAGCTGACTGACTTATTTAATTTGATCATTGCAATTATATTGTCGTAGCGTATTGGCATCAGTAGCAGAGCGGAATGTGAAATACCACCCTTGAAAAAATTAATGAAGTTTTTTTGATGGGTTTTGTTTGGTTGCTTCATTTTGTTGTTTTTTGTTTTGGTTTTTTTTTTTGTCCCCCCCCCCCTCCGCCTCTGGAGCATCAATCTGACTGTGTGCAGAATTTGAGTGAAGTCCCGGTGCTGAAGCTCGAGCAGTTGGTGGTCCAGGGCTCCAGCCCCGTCACCTGATCCCTGGGTCTCCCACGTTCTTGTTTCATTTTACTTCAGTGGGATTTCACTCAGGTGTGAAGCTCTGCCCACCCTCCCACCCCGGCAGCTCAAACTGGGGGGCTGGGCTGGCAACAGCAGAACCAAGAAAAATAAAGCAAGTGTTGCGACAATAAAATTATGTGGGTTTGAGATTAATTTTGCCTTTAGAGACATTTACAGCTGTGGACCGTTTTATTGTAGACTGAGAAAGGGAGTGGTATTTCTCAGAAAACTTTCATCTTTTTGATAACGCTTGAGTTTCTAGTAACAAAATGCAGAGCAACAATGAAAGGCTTTAATAGGACTTTCTTCTTTCCGAGAAGGGGTTGGTTTGAGTTACCGGCAATATTAGAAGTGGGTTTCGGCTAAAACTCAACAAAAGCACGCAGGAAACCACAGGCTGCTTTAATGTGATTATGTCAGTCAGGTGCAGGTAAGGGCAGGATTTTGCTTTTGCTTTGGAGCGTTTTGGTTTGTTTGTGTTTTGTTTTTAATAATAGATTTCAACCAAGGAAGGTGTTTGCCTTTAGCTCTCTTGAAAATAAATAGTGCCGAGATCTTGATTTTAAAAGCTGGCAAGGTGGTGATTGATGTTTGTATTTGCAGAAAGGTGAAAATTGATATTCTGTTGTCTTGGTTATAAAAAGAAAAAAAAATCCTCTTTAACAAATAAAATGTGGGAGTATCTTATGTCTAATTATTGAGGCTAATGTCAGAATTCTTCACCTACAGTATCACTTGCAGAAATCTTGGGGACCAGGCAATTTTCCATTAATGTATTATTATTATGGTTTTTTTTTAAGTATTACTTTTTTTAATTGAGTTTCTGGGGAGTCTCTGAATGGTTGAGCATATAGTAGCTGTATTTTGCAGCAAGAGTACGGGTGTATACAAAAGCTATTTTTAAAATAAAAATTACTATAAATTACTCTTTTAATACTGTCCTCAATTATGTTCATTTAAAAAGGGGAGGAGGAAGCAAAACTAGAGCTTTCAAGTAATTTTGAAGCTAGAAATGTTTTAGCTCTTGTTTTTTCTTTACTAACAGCTGTCACTTCTTATGAAGACCTTGGCCTGTTTGCATTTGGATCAGCTGGAAAGGTATTTATTTTTACTTGTGTACTTTTCGTCTTGGCCTCGTGCTTCCAATGTACTTGTGCAACTGTTCTTTGCATAGTAAAGAGCTATAAATGTAGTATGTAGTACAATTATGCAAATCCTACTATAATGAAAGCTACTTCTCGCTATGTTTTTGTTAATGTGCTGCGTCTTCGAAAGACCGAGCTTTAGTGCGCGGTGAAATGGACATCCCTTACGCGTGAGATTTTGTGCCACTTTCCCGTCAGTGTGTTCCTTTTTCCGTTGTACGTACAAATACGTGCTCACTGGCCTTGTTGGCAAGTTGGCTCAGCAATCCGTTTCGGGTTCGCTGTAGTCTCATCATACCTCTGCTGGAAACTGTTCATAGACAAGGGATTTAGCGTTGGTTTTCTAGCACTTAGTACAGATCTAAGATAAGTGTTTGCCCTTCCTATGGTTTCCACAATAGGAACAAGTGAAAGTATGTTTAATGCATGCTAGGTTTTTTTTCTTTTCTTTAATAAGCTCTTCAGATAAATGTTTCTTGTTGGTTTAGCTCACATTTTAAAAAAAAAACTCAAACAAAAAACCAAAACCAAACAATGACCAACCAGAACAAAACCCACCAGCAAGCTAACGATTTTTGATGTAAGTGTAAGGATAATCAACATGTAAGCCATACCTTTTTAGTAGCTCCATCTATTTTTCCTAATAGACAATGTCGTCCAGTAGTACCGGGTGTGTAGAAAGCGACTACTTGTGAATACTGCACACTTATTATTAAGAATTCTCTGCTTTGTGTTTCAGTTACATGATGCTAAAAGCAGATTTTACCACACAGAAGTGCAGTTTTAATGGTTTACTGAATAGTGCATTATTATTTATTTTTTAAAAAAAAATTAGTTCTGCTTAACAGACTAGAGTCTAATTTCTTCTGGTTTAATGTAACTGAAAATTAAATCTGAGCTCTTAGGTGTTTGTAAGACTTCCATTAGCATTAATAAGGAGATGTGAGTTTAGCCTGGGAGGATCAATATTTATCGATCAAAGTTAAGATGTGTTCAGTCTCAAGAGAGAACAAACCTTGATATTAGCAAAGTATGAGATAAAGTTATTTTTTACTGGACCTGTCTTGTGCACATTAACCATAAGCCATTAGATGCAGAAGTCATAGAAATGTAGAATTTAAGGAGCTGTTAAACTGTGACTCAGTCTGCCTTTGCTCTGAAGCAGGGCTGGACATACAGAAACAGTTCTTGGCGGATGTTTGTCCAATCTGTTGTTTAAAAGCTTAAATGAAGGAAATGTCACAGGTTCACTGTGTAGTCAACATCAGTTTTTTTTTTTTTTAATTCTTCCTAATATACTTTTTCATAATTTTCAGTTTAATTTGTGCTAAAAGTCATCTGGTCTTTTATTTTCAGCGTGCACAAAGAGCATTGGAATATTTCTTAGTTAGGAAGCTGTTGCTCTGATAAAAGGATTAACCAAAGTTCATCAAGCTTTCCTGATGAACTGATGTTTTATGGAACACTTACCTTCCTCTCTTGAAATGTCTGATATTTGTACACCTTAAAACTTGCTGGCAAAATGGAACATAGTAAGCTGACTGAAAACTTGGCAGACAAGAAATGTAATTTTTGCCTCTGTCTTAGATAGAATATCTAAATAGATACCTAAAAGTATCTACATCCCCAAACAAGATTTGCTGTTTCTGTGGGTTTATGGGTATGTGTGTGTATATATATATATAGTGGTATGTATCATATATACATAATATCAGTAGCTGTTTCATGCTACTGATTGTGTTATTTTAAACTACTTTTGACTATTTTCAGTCTAGTAACTTGTAAGTCACATATTTGAGGTCTGCTTTTTGAGGAATGCATTTGCATTTTCAGGAATGCATTGCTTTTAACTGATCTTGTTGATTTTTTTTTTTTTTGACTTCTCTAGTTTATCACAAATATTCTGAATTTCTAACTCCGTATCAATCCAGCATGAATAATCACAAATCCTAAAGAGAAATCTATCTTAAACTAGATAGACTTCTTGTGTTTCAAGTTTAAAGGAATAATGGCATTCATGACAGTTAAAGACACTCGGGTTTTTGGAGTGGGGAAGTAGCTTGTACAAGTCTCTGCTGCCTGATTGTCTTTGCAGAGGTGAATGGTTGTTCTCATTTGCGCTCTCCTGATGTTAATTAGAACATACTTGCATGTTTCCAGTGATTTAAAAACCTCTTCCTTTGCAGAACAGGCTTTGCTTTATAACTTGCCTTGTTGTGTCATCTCGGAATGAAAAATGCAGTATTTTCAGGGACTTTTTTGCTTTTATATTCATTTGAGATTGCATTGCCATGCGTTAAACTCTTCAGCAAGGAGAAGGAAGATGTCCTTCCTTTCAGTACTAGTTATCGCTTCTACATCTGGTCTGGTTAAGATAATACATATGTGGTTTATGACTGCTGTAGGCATACGACTTCAGTTATCCGTGCGCTTTCTAAAGAAACCAATTTTTTTTATAGGTCCTTGTTGCAACTACAATAATTATCCAGAATATTGGAGGTAAGAAACTTCACGTGCTCAATATTAACTGCGTGCAGTATAACCTCTACAGTCTACAAAGCTCGGCAAGCACCAAAGATGAGAATTACATGAAAGTCTTCTTAGGAGAGGGATTAAAGGGACAGCAAACCTAAAGAAAAGGCTGATATGCCCATGCTCTAGTCGTGGGGTAGATGGGGTGCTTAGGGGGTTGGATTTTATGCCTGGTGCTGCACTGCGGGGTGTGGTGTCACTGCTGGTGTTGCTGCCGAGAAGGGGCTGAGGGGAGCGTCATCTCCTCTCTGCTGTTCTGTGCGTTTGCCTCTGGTACCTGCATTTTATCGTGTTGTGTGTTTTGGTTTCTGCTGTTGGAGCTTGCTCTTATGCATTTTAGTGATTTGTGTAACAACTGAATGTTTACTTAGCCATGAAGTTTCATGTGTTCTTTACTAATGGTAGCTTTTATTTTATTTTTTTTTGTACAGTACCTTGTTTTTTAGGGGGATAGCTTCAATCATGTGATCCCATAATCTATGTTGTCATGTGCTGGGCTGTCCAGTTACATTATTCTTATTTTGTCTTCCTTGGTGCATGACATAATAACGTAGCACTAGCTGTCTCTGTATTAAAAAAAAAAAGTCACCTAAGCATTTAAACTCTTACTCAAGTATGTTCACGTACTTGACAGTTATGAATTAGTAGTACCCTTAGCAATCAGTTGTATGTAAATAGACAGTGTTTAACAGGGAGAAAGGTTGCGGGCAGTAAACGTTTGGGGTACTTCCTTTCAGATGAGGGAATTATGTGAAAACTCCCTCCTCCATCCCCTACCCCCAAGAAGATCCATTCACGTACACTGGATTTTTGTCACTCTGTAGAGACCGAGAACTAGACCGTGTAGCTGTTTTTGTGACAAAATTGGATTATTTTCATACACGAAAGGGTCCAATAATAAAAACAGCCTAACTGAAACAGCTCTAAAAAATCAAGCATTATTTTCAGGCATGAGAAAACACATTAATTCCAAGATTAAAGATTATTCGTACAGGTTTTAGAGGATGTTCTGTAGCAAATTAACAAGTTTTTAAATTTCCTTTCCCGTTTGAGTGGACCTGGAAATAAATGGCATGAGGGAAGAAGGGATCACAGTACAGGTTCTGGAGACTCTGGGATCGGGCACAAGACTCTGGTCAAAGGAAAAAGGACTGTCATTTCTTCCTTGTAGCAGTTCATAACCTTCTCTGTGCCATTTCTAATAAAATTCAGTTCGCTAACTCTAGACCCCCAAACTGTTTCATGTGAGTTGTTATCAAACTGCTTACTGTGTCTTCTGCCAGCAAGCTGGGCCTGGTTTGCCAGCCAGTGGTTTTCCATTGAACTAGTTAAGAATTAGGGCTTTGCAAGCTGGAACTCTTCTTTCAAGTGTTTTTAGTGACCTCATTTTGATGGAAGCTTTCAAATGGTTCTTCTGGTTCCAAGGGCAATACCTTTCATGAATTATTTGTGCATCTGGTACATTCGCTTGCGAAGATCCCTTAGCTTCAATATTTAAAAAAAAATAAAAAAAGGAAAGCTCACTTTCCTTCTCTGAGTCGGTGGGTGTTGGTAGCGCCTGACTGTGCCCCAGTCTGTGAGGACGGGTGGTCTGTTGAAACACGGGTTACGGGTTGGACCTCCTTGGCACCTTCTCCCGTGCAAAGTATTTATTGGGCTGTTGTTGCAAGGAGCTATCCCAGCTTCAGGTGAGGACTTAGATTTCTGTTTGGGAACAGAACTCCTGGCTGTGTTACTTCTGTCCTTAACAACTGCCTTTGGGAGAGCCCTGTGGTGCTGTGCTCCCAGTCAGCACAGCAGCTCTCTGTCAGGAATCGACTCTGAAAATGTCTCTACTGCAGGCTGACAGGCTCCTAAAGAAAAAAAGGGATGGAGAGTTCACCCCTCTCGCTGAGCCTTGACTCTTGAAGAAATGCATAGAAAAAATGGAATTGTTCTTGTCTTTCTGGTCCTTCTGCAGATTTTAAATGGGAGTGGTGAAACTGTGGAGCAAAGTTTGTCCTGAATGGGAACCGTGCTGGAATGAAGTTTAAATCTTTAGGTTCTGCCGTTAGTGCAGTTTAGTTGGTTTCGCCCTCTTGTTTTTCTGTCTGTTCGAAGGAACCGGCAGCACCGTGCCCGTTGGGCAGACATCCAGGCTCCATCCACATCCTTTCATTTCGGACTAAGGCTAAAAATAAAATTGTTTTCTGTTACCTCCTCGATCATCAGACCTGGGCACATTGCATCATACAGTATCTTATTTCAAAAGTGATTGGAGAGCGTGAGATAATGAGCGATGGTTTGTGTTTAAAATAAGCAATGTTACTAGGGTTATTGTCACTGTCTGCATCTAGTCTGGGCTGTTTGGTCTGATGACTTATAAAAATAACTCTTAAGTGATTTACGTTCATTTGTTGTGGAGTGTTTTAGCAGTCATTTTAATATAGCTGTGCTTTCCAGTTTGTCATCCTTGCTTTTTTACAAAGGAAGATTAAAGTGCAAATTTGAATTTGACATCTTAATTGCATACACTTACAGATTTATGTAGGTAAGGGAGTTGATTTTTTTCTACTAGCAAGATACCGAAAGAAAATAAAACTGAAAAAAACCAGCCATAGGAAAGCACTGGTGGATCAAATTTGGAATCTGAACAGTTAAAAAAGTTATTTCAAGTACGTTGCTTGGAATTTTAACATACGTATCTCTAATATCAATATTCAACTCTCCTGCGGATTTTTTATCGCCTCTTGGAACACTTTGTGTTAATCCGAGTAACAAAAATCAAATATCAAAACCCATTTAAGTACCAAAGATTAACTAAGGACGCATCAGGATAATGCGTTAACTTTGCATTATCCAAATGTAAATTAGGGTCGTCTTAAATACTGTGACTTAAAGACTTTACATACACGGATTCTTAGCTTAGAGTGATTACGCTTTGAGAATATTTGCCTGGCTTTCCTTCTGTCAGTACCTCCTTGTTCTTGCAGTGTAGATACTTGTTAATAAAGTGAAACCAAAAGGTTGAATGAAGGCAGAGCTGCTCATTTTTATGTTGCTCTGCTTGCCGGTATTTTGGCCCAATCCAGCAGCCCTTCAATGCAAATAACTGGTGATCAGTTACGTGTAAACTTGTGCTTGAAAGAGCTCGTTGGTGTGCCTGTGGAGTTGCAAACTGGCCACTAGAAAAGAAACTAGGAATTGCATCCTACCAGGCTGTTACTTCGTTCATCTATCCCTCTGACCCTTTCCCTTCACCCCAGGTCTCTTAACTGGGGGGATCTTCCAAATGCCCGGTCCTCGCCTGCTATGCAGAGAGGAAGATCTTGAAGGATTTTGGGGTTGGTCACATGTCGTCTAAGCTGGGAGCGGGCCCTTGGTCAAATTGTACGCCCAGAGGTGTAAGAGAAGCGAGGGAGGCCGCTATCGAAAACGGCGATTTCTGTGGCTCTGCTGGTTCTTCTTGCAACCTCCCCAGGAGCGACTGGAGTTGGACGGGATCCCTGCTATTGTTTTAGTGGCGTTGGGCTTCTAGGAAGTGATGGCTGAGGCGCAGCGGGCCAAAGCCATGGTTCGGCGTCACGCAGCCCTTCCCCCTCTCCTGCCCGGAGCTTCCGAGCTGCTTTCCGAAGGGGGAAAAAGGAAGACGGGGATGTCTTCTCCTGGAATTGCCCTCTCTGCGGATGTGACCAAAGAGGGGGACAGTCCGCAGCCTTGCATGCGAGAGAAAAAATCAGCGGGAAGAAAAAAATTGGACGGAAAAAAATGAAGTTGGGGAAGGAATTATTTTAGCGAGGCTGCTGGAAAAATGGAGACAGACACAAAGGGTTGCGCAAGAGCAGCGCTCAGCCTGCTGCCAACACTAACAAATCTTCAGCACTGAGGTTTTGCAGGAAGTGTGCGGAGAGTGTTACGGAGTCCTCCTCCTCGGGGCTGCGGGCTGGTATTGGCTGAAGGTCACTGCTGCTGGCAGTTCCAGCAGGGCCCGGGGGCTCCGGCTGCTGTGGTGTAGGGAGATGTAAATTGAAACGGCTGAGAACATGAGTTTAATTATTTAAAATCTATTAGCAGTGGGATTAGGTGCAACAGTAGAACTTGCAGTACAGCCGTGTAGCATAGGTGGTCTGAGCAAGGATTTCTTTGCAACAGACTTTTATTTTATATTTTTCCAATTCTATTTCGACAGGCTGCGATACACATGGGGGGCTCTTGCGCTGTGGGTCTGTGTGAGGAACGAGCCCGCCCTGGCTTGTACCCAGGTGATTGCTGCAGCCCCTCTCCAGATCTGAGCTTTCCAGACAGCTCTCTTAATTTTACAAATAATCATTTGCTTTCTAGTATAAATACAGTTTAATTAAGTGTAATTTCTGTCACTGGTGCTTGTGGATTTCACTTCAGTATTCTGCAATTAACATGTCCTTAATGGTACGTGTTTTTCTTCTTTGCAAGAGTAAGTAATGAGGGGTAAAAAGATCATTTGGTTTCCCTGGAGCGCTGTTTTATCCTCGGGTCTGCTTCAATGCTGTAGGCAGTAAATAGAAGTTACAGGATTAGTTCTGATGGGAGACTCGGTTCTTTAGCCGAATTTTATGGCCTGTTAATACAGTCAACGTGACGGACGATACCCAGAAACCCAGCTATGGGTGTCGTACACGCTGACTATGGGTTTACGTCTGGATAAGTTATTTATTTATTTATTGAATCTCCCTGACTGCGGGTTCCAGAACTACCCGGAGGGGTGACCGCTGGACAAAGTCCCGGGGGCTGGGTCGGCGATCGGAGCCGCTCCCGCACCGCCCCCTGCCGGCCGCGCCCGGCCCCGCAACCCCCCGGCAGGGCTCCGGCCCCCACCCGCTTCTCCTGCTCGGCGTGGAGGGGTCCCTCCCTTTTCCCTTCCAAAAGGAGCCAGAGAGCCTTACAGCTTGGAAAAGAAAACTCAACCAGCCTTCATAAAACAATAATAATACAAAGAAGGGAATAAGGATAAATATATACAAACCCAATATCGAACCTGGCTCCTTCCCAGTGGCAAATCCCCACCGATGCTGCAGAGCAGGCGGCACCAGGGAAGCCCCAGGGACATCGGCAGAGGGGATCTGGACACACAGGCTGGATTTTTGGGAACCCAGGGTTGGGATCAAAGGCAAGAGATTGGATGCAGTCCTCCTTGGATACCAGCCGTTACAGAAGAGGACTCGACTCCCCTGATCCATCCGTCTTACACATATACGGAGTAGAGTAGCCTTGTTGGTCACCTGTCCTGTCTGTTACTGCCTGGAGGTACAACCTTTTACTTCCTTGTGACCCCTCTTACTACTCGGCACCCCCAGCGTGGCACACAGGAGCCAGCAGTGACCTTGGTAGGAGTAAGTATCAGCAAGAGCCTTTCTGCATCCCAGTCCCAGGCAGTAACTGTAAACTTCAGGCATTATTGCTTCTAGTAGCAGACACTGTCTGCAGAAAACATGCTACTAACTTCAGAAAGTGCAACCTCTAGAAGAGATGGAGGTGAAAAGTAAAATCACTGAACAGAATTGGTTTTGTTTAGCTCAAACCAGGACCGAGAGTGAAATACTTAACTTCCAAACCTGCTGGGGTGAGGGATGTGTGTGTGCTCCCTGTGAGTCGGGGCTTACCAGTACCCTGCATGGACCTTGTTTAATCAAGTTAATTGGGCACTTTTTTTCCCCCCCAGAATGCATTCATTCTGAAACTTAGCTTTTAAAAGTATTTACAAAATTTGTTTCAAATGGGTCTCTTTTGAGAATGGGCGTGTGTGTGGGCATAACCTGTTTGTAATCAGAGTACTCTACAAACTTTGAAAATAAATGAATGGTGCAGATCGTTGTACAATAAAATACAGCTTGTTACTTGCTGAGACCTGCATTGTTAATTCCTTGAGAACTTACTGAGCATCCTTTAAGTATGGGAAATCTCGTTCTGTTTTCAAACAAACTTGAATGTTTGTTTTCACAGCGATGCTTTGCTTTTGACCTGAAAGCCTAATTATCCTTGCTGATGCAAAGTGAGGATTTCCAGTTCGGAGCTGCCTTAATTAAACTCAGATTTATCAGCTCCTGTACTAATTTAACAGTTGATGACCCATGCTCATATGTTTTTGTACGGCAGTGAATGGTTGCTGGAAGGTTTCATACTGTAAAGAATAATTAAGCCTGCTTTAAATAAAAAACCCAACAAAAAATCCCAGCCTGCAGGTCTGCTTCAGAATGGATTGAGTATATGATGAGCTATGTAGAAAACATTGCAATTTTATTAATATTTAGCATAACTGTGCAGATACAATTAAAATAATGAAGGTTTACCAAAAATAAATCTGCTACCTATGTGTTCCCTGTGGAATAAGGAGGACTTTTTTTTTTAGTTATTATTATTTTAAGTTCCTGAGTAATTCAGGTAAAAGCTAAAGTTAGAGGGAAAGGGGAGCAGAAATTTACCCTGATTTGTGTCCATAATGTGAAAACTAGCAAAGATATTGATAACCTATTTCTGTTCTGAGAACTATGGTCTTCTGTCTGTATTTGAAAACAAATCATCCCAACATTTTTTTTTTTTTTTATTTAATCTTCTACTGAGAGGAAATACTAACAACAGTGCATCAAGTAATAGGGAAATTTCTTAAAATTGATATATGTGAGGGATTCATTGCAAAATGGAAACAAAAGAGCATGCTCTTAAGGCCATGTAATGTGAGGGCTAAAATAGTTGGTGATTTTCAGTGGCATCCGTGCATCGTTCCTGGTGTTTCCAGAATTTAAATTATGAGGAGCTCAGTGCAGCACTGAAGTACCTTCATCTTGCTGTTCCATTCTAATTCTTTGACAGGAAAAATGAGCACTTACCCAAAACCCTCTCTAGTTTTACTTTCTTTCTTGAAACCCTTCCCTGCTTTCTTTTCTAAACTTTGTCCCATTGTTTGGATTAGAACAGACTCAATTTTAAACAACCCCTGTACCAGCAAAGGGAGATGTGAGCCCAATGGGGTTTGTCACATGCAGCTGTTGTGAAAGATCCAGCTCGGTTGAGGTGGTGCGTGCAGCGACCGGTAGCGTTTATTCTGCTATTTATGTCTTTTAGCCTCTAATCTTTTCGGTATTTTAGGAAAAATGGGGATCTTGCTGACTGAACTCTTCAGAGGATGAGAGTTAAAAGTGTTTTTATTCACCTTCATTACCTGTAGGTGTTTCTGGACGATGTCTCTTACCTGGTGTTCCCCCAGATGAGAATCAAGATTGCTCTGTTGAGCTGTTCTGACGCCCAGGTCAGCCCCGTCCTTTAAGCAGAAGCTGAAGAACCAGCGTGGCCGGGTCAGCGCAGCCTGGTTTTCCTCGGCCCCCTGCCTTCTCCCCAGTGAAGTTCGGAGGGTAGCTTGGTTCCATTTTTGCACAGTGCTTGATAACGTGAGACATCTGTATTGTGCTCGGAAGTGGTCAGCTGCACTGGTAAATTAGGAAGAACAAACCAGAACCATTAGATTCAGTCTCTTCAGTTAAATAGTTTGAAGGGATTTATCACCACCCGTTTTCTAAGGAAGGAAGAAATTGTCCGTTTACGCAGGAGTTGAACGTACATATACTGTTGCATCATTGCTGTGGGCTTCAGCAATTGATCCTTTTTTTGGGTAACACAATAAGGCAAAGTTATACTTTCCCGATAACCAAAATGCCACGGATATATTTGATTTTAAAATTGGGCTACCTCGAAAGAGGTGCTTTGGGAAGTACTTTAAAAACATAACCTTTTCTCTGGCAACTTGTGTTTTTTCAAGTGGGGGGCACATATGCTTAGTGTTAAACATATTTGTAGCATGGTAAGGACATTCTGAATAATGTCTGCATGGTATTTGTACTTATAGAGAGTCATATCTCATAGTGGCGCTACAGGTTACAGTGATGAAAATGTAAAGCAATTTATATTTTAACAAACATCCTTTTTTCAGTCTAAGAGCTAATACCAAGTTTTCAGAACATGACAGAGTGATACTTCTTTTAAGAATATAATTTCTTGCTGCTTTCAAGGTGGTGGTAAGCCTGTTGAATAATAAAGGAGTAATGTAATTTTGATTTCTGCCGTTTCTGTTTTATAGCATTTCTGTCTCAGGATCTATTGAGAAGTTCAGACCTGCCTAGTTCTCCATCAAGGAGCTCTTGATACGTACCAAAAATTATTTTAAAATACCTTAATATGTGCAAATTCAGGTCCTGAAAATGAGGAAGCCCCTGTGGGAAGATTGCTCAGGTAATTGTCAATCAGCCCTTGTTGCATCTGCACGTGGCTAAAGCCTCAAAGGACTTCACTGCACACCGTTTGTTCTGCAGGAAACCTGTCTACAGTTGCAAAGAGAAGGTGACACAAAGAAAATACAACATCTTTTTTTTTTAATTTAGGGGATGAGACTGGCTTGCAAGAGCAGTAGGTTCTGCCCTCTCATGCGGCGTGCAGGCAAGGGGGATGAACTCCGAGGGGAGCGGCACTTCTGACATTTGTTAATTTTTTTTTGAACGCTTGACTTCTAAAGATGGACGTGTGTTTGTTGTAATTTCTGTGTGTGATAAAAGGTTCCTTAGAAGTTAGCCGTTAAAACATTGAAATCATTTTCAAAATGATTGAGGAAGTCACTATTTCAAAGGGGAGGGAATCAAAGCAAAAGGTGCACTTTTCGTTGCGTTCACTTGTGTCAGAGTTTAATCTCGCGACTGTGTAATCTCTTCCTTCCGTTACATGTCAAGACTGCCAAGGAGAGCTGACGTTTAATTTGTACAATATAGCTTGACGTGACTTCGGGTGGGGGGGGGCACATTAGAGAAATTAAATAAAATTCCTTATTTGGAGCAAAGGACATGTAATTTTTTTTTATCTGTCACACTGTCTTGCGTTTTATTCCTACTTGAGATGGTTTTGTTCAAGTTGCTAGGTCCCTTCTGAAGATTCTTCGCTTTAAAAATAAGAAAGCAGTGCTCTTTGCTCCCTTTGTAGTGTATTTCAGAGTTGTGCAGTGGTTAGTGTCTCTTGTTTCACACCGAGTAAAGCTACAAGGAGCTGTTGCTCGTGACAATTACGACTGTTTCCAAGGGAGGAAAAAGCAGGATTTGACTTTTTAAACTGCATTTAGCATGGGCGTCCTGCCCAGGTTTATGTATGAGATTTGTGTCTTACCTAAACATCAGGATAGAAATAAAATTAGTGTTTATTTTCTTCATCTTTTAGAACAAACAAGAGAATATAAACTGGGGGGGGGGAAAAAAGTCCTGCCATGGGAGATTGTTTCCCATATGCCCAGAGAAAGGAAGGAAAGATGCTTACAAATGTTTAGCATGTGCAAGTTTCTTGGTGCGCGATTGGTTTCCTACTTAGGAGTGGAATTCAGTGAAATCGGACTCCTCTTCTAAAAACAAAGAGTAAGTGCACAACAAAGGAGAAGTGATCAAATGATTAGCCAGAGGCTAACAGGAATGCGAGGGAAGAGTGACAGATTGCATATTAGGAGGAAATCTGATCTGGAAATTAATTCAAAGCTTTCTGCAGCTGAGGCTGCAAAAAAAAAAACCCCTAATTTTGAAATCTTTCTGAAGGATATAAATATATGAAAATTTGGCTTGCTCGTGTGTGAACCATAATACAAGAAAGAAGGCTAATGGGTAAATAAAGTTGAATTATAATTTAGAGGAATTTTTCTTCTTCCCCTCCCCCCCCGCTTAGTTTTTTTTTTTTAAAAAAAGGTTTGCATGAGGAATTGTGTTAATTTACTTACTAATTCTGATGATTTAGAAATATGCACACTGTACGGTTCTCTCTGCTTGAATCTGTGTTCTGCTGTGTGCAAATAGGAGAGTAAAATCCGGGCAGCAGATAAATACCAGGCACGGTCAACAGCTACAACAGGGAAATACACTTGAATGTTGGAAAAATCGGAGCTTTTAATTGCGAAGAAGTGAATATTTCCTTAGTTAGTGACCTAACAAATGGTTTTGATTTAACCTTGCGGTAGGTAGATGTCGCTTTTTATTAATAGAATTCGCTTTCTTTATAGAGGCCACGTTACCTTTCTTCAAAATTTAACGTTAACTGCTCTGGTACAGCAGTGTCTGAGACCAGACTTTTTATTAAGGCTCAAAACATTCCCTTAAAAAAAAGGCCAGAAGTTTACTTAAAAATTATTACAGAATTTTACCGGTTTACCTTCTTTAAATTTATGTTTTTATTTTAAAGCATTCATAAATAAACCATGGTAAAATTCTAAAGAATTACCAAGTACAGAACAGTGAAATTTGAATCCCGCAGATGAATTTTTGTCCGGCTTGAAATGTAACTAAACTTTTGTCAGCACATTGCTAAAATTACTTTCTGCTGAAAGATGGAAATTAGTTTCACGTAGGCTTTGGTATTTGTTGTAGCTCTGTGTAAAGCTTGTTTTTTTCGGAGTTATTCTCTGCTGATTTTTTTATTTATATAAATACTTGCTGCTTATGTAAAAGAAAAATGTGACATGAATAGTATGTGAAGGCATCAGGTTAGTGTAAGTTGTAATTTAAAAATCTTCTCATTTATGCCTTTGATCGTTTTCTATAGTGAAGGAGAAAAATGATACAGTGAAGTGGCTTTTGGATTTATGTATGTGCATCATGGCTTTCTTCTGAATAGAACCATAAACACTTGATTTCAAGTGGACTCTCCTGTAAGAGCAAGTGACAGTTTCTCTTCTGATACACAGTTCTTGTACGGTTTTGCACTTGATGTTGTTGGGAGCTTCTGGGTGGGGGCTTTGGCATGAGAAGCAGAGATCTGCTGCTGAAAACCCTCTAACCTACAAGAGCCAAACTGTGCAGTTTATGGGGAAAAAAAAGAAACTCTCAAGTCTTATTCTTGTCTTTAAATTTCTGTCATATGTGTATTTAGTACAACAGCAACTGAACGACAATAAAAAATGAGTTTTTAAAAAAGCATTGTCGTACTGATAGAAGCAAATCTTATTATTTACTCTTGTCATTATCAGTGTGTTAAGAGTAAAGAGACAGACTGCACGGCTGCAGCACTTCTGTCTCTCGCCTGTAGGTCCGTATTCCCAGGCCTGTATTTTATATTGTTTTGCCTTTTAGTCCTTTGGATTATGTTTTCCTTATTTCAGGACTCTCACATAATCACAGTCTCTTTGGAGGCATCAGCTAACATCAGTACAATACTGGGGGATTTGCGGCTGTTTTCAAGGGAGTGTATAAGAAAATCAGTTCTGATTCTGGTGCCGTGGTGTCTCATGTTGAGCTGAGATGTTCCGAGCGTAACCGCCGCGGTTAAGCCGTGCAAATTGTTACAACCAGAGATACTGGTATTCCTCTACTAAGTCTGTTCTGCCTCTGTTTGCAGCCATGTCATCTTATCTTTTAATTGTGAAGTCGGAACTTCCTGGTGCTGTTGCCGGCTTCTTAAGTGGAGACGAGAGCGGGTAAGGAAAAATACTTCGTATCTTCTGTTTTTGTCTTGAAGAAAGTGGTTCAGGATTGCTGAAGGAAACGGGTCCTGACACTGCCCTCTGATCTCACGTGCTAAAAAAAATAACTTATTTACAGCAGTTCTTGGAATATGAAATGCGTTTGGCACGTGTGAGCCTTCTGCAGCACACGTGCACAGAGCATGATTCTTTCCTCATCGCAATTTCCCATCAGACGACCTTCAAGTCAGTGGCAAAACTCCACCTACAGACATCTCCCTTCTGTAAAAATTTAAAAGAGGCAACAGGAGGGAGAGGAGGAGAAACATTTAAACTGCTGTCATATTATCGCTTCGCATATTTCAAAACCACAGTACAAAAACTGACAGACATTTAAATTTAAATATTCTGTTGTCTTACTCCAGCAATTGGACTTGTCGTGGGCAAAATGCCAGGTTTCCAGACTTGGTTTGTAATTCCTTAGCTGGGCTCCCAGTAAAGAAATTATTCTTCACAGTTGAGCTATAAAGCTGTATGTAAGGAGGATGTCCCTCAGATTTCTGTCAGAACTATCACAAGAAGCCTGTCCCACAGCAAACATCGGAGCTTCAGCACTGGAATACCTTATGTGAGTTGTTCCAGTGCTGCTGTCCTTCGGAGCAGTGGGTCTTAGATTGTGTTACAGCTGTTCTTCCAAACTGCTGTTATTGGATGTTTCGAGCTCAAAGCTTTCTCTGGATTGAAACATGGTGAAATTGTCACCAGGCTGTGTGATGCTTTCACTGTTCCTCAGTGTCAGGGGTGAATTTTTAGTTTGAAATTAGTTTTTTAAAAGCTACTTCCGTTCATTTTATATTTTGTCATTTATAACTTTCCCATTTTGTAACGATCGTTTTGAGGAATGAAGTGTGGTGGCAGCCTTGCCTTCTGTCTTTCTGCCCTCCTGGCTCTTGCAATAATATTATTTCAGTAGGAGTTCGGGTTTTTTAAACTGTAACATTTTGTGTATCTGTCATTTTTAGACTGCTGATGTATCTTTTCCAGCTGTGTGGTAGTCATCAGCTTTTCATTTGGGTGCTATCACCTCCTTCAAGACCGTACTTTTAACTCCACTCCTCACATGCAGCAGCATTGAGCCTGCTACTGTATCTGCTGCACACACAATCTGTTGGCCCCCAAATTTAGCATGTAACATAACTTACTACTGGGTTTTTTATGTCAGTTCTGTTTATGCAAAGTGACTTTTCGCATCAAGATATGCTTTTAAACAAATAGCTTATGAAAGCTCACAACAGGTAGAATCCAGAGGTGCTGCTTGCACCATACAGCTCGAAGGATGGTTGCGGCTAAAAAAAGGCAGCATATAAACAACTTCTCTATTAAGGTGCCTATTTGATAACGCTCCCACCAGCTTTATTTATCAGGGTTCTAGCACAGATCTTCCGGATGTGGACACCAGTGAGCACACAGGCACGTTACTACCCGTGCTTCTTCCTTCACTGAAATTACAGTTGAGGTGGGAATGAAAGTGAATTTCGCATTTAGAAAGAGCTGAAATTGTCCATAGGAATACTGAGCACAGCTCGAGTGGGAAGCTGATTGTCAGCCCGCGTCTCATCCCAATTCCACCTCTGTTACTGCGAGTTCTTCCATGGGTAAATGTTTATTTGACAGTTTGACTCCTTGGCCCAAGCAAGTGTTTCAGATGCGGCGGTCAGGCAGTATTCCAGGTGCACACGCACAGCCGACCTTCTCTGTATGCCCACAACTGGATTTCATTGATTTTGCTGTATTAGTTGCCGTGGTAGAGCATGATCTTTTGTTTCTGTGCATTTCTTTGAGTGTGTTAAGAGTAGATTTTTCACTAGTGAGAGTTTTCAAATTGTAGGAAATTATTCAACAAAACCAGGTAATCAAATGTCCAGCCTAAGTAGCAATTTATTTACGCAAAGGGCCTAAATACTGACTAGTTTGATTAAACTTTTTTAATTGGACCACTTGTATCCAGCAGTGATTGCACAACTGTTTTTGTTAAGTCATTATAGCACTTGATAATCTTCCATCTGGGGGGCAGAATTTATCTTTAACTGTAGTTAGAATGTATCAAAAGTGTCAGTTAAACTGTGAAAATACTTTATGTGCGTAAACTCTCCCAAGCCATACATTTGGGAAAGCCACGTAGAGAATGCTTTACACATCGGATTATTTTTATAAAGGCTAGCAGGTGTTGCGTGTGTTTGAAAGGCTCAGAGCCAGTGTGTAATACATCTTCATGTCTTAATTAAAAAAACAAAGCCATACAATATGAACACTTGTTAATTGCGAGTTGAGATGTTTTGGTCCATCTGCATAATGAGAATTCCACATAGTTTTGATGGCAGGAACACAGTTTCGGATGAGGATTGTGCTAAAAAGTTGTAATTTGTGAGCCCTCTGTTAACATTTAATGACCCTGTCAGGAGGATATGATTGATGCAATTAAGTTGTCTTGCTTGTGTGTCATATAATTGATATGGACTGAGAGGCAGATCCTAATTTAGAACATATGAATCTCTCGTCCTGTTGCATTCAGGAATGAAATTAAAGCAATTTATAAATGCCTGGTTTTGGTTAAAATATGGGGCAGGGAGGAGGAACATCTGCATGCCGAAGCATTTTCGGTAGAGTCAAGGATTTATAGTCTATATTTCATATTTGGGACACTTTTATCATACAGGATTAAATTTGCAGTTCTAACTGATTTTAAAGGCAATGTCAAAACATTTATTCTACATTTCTACAACAGTATTTTGAGGAAAAAAAACTGGACACCTTTTCTTGATAACCAGTAAATGGTCCGCTATTCAGTCTTTGGAGATCTTTCATTTAAAAAGAATTGGTATTCCAAAATTCAGCAGTTTACAAAATTATTTTTTCTCCTTCCCATTACCTCATGGCAATTTTCCATTCTCTCCCCCCCCACAACCCCCCAAATGTTGTCTCATGAACCACAAAGTAACCGAAATAATTTTTCTCTGTCCTGCTGAGCTTGTGAGCTACAACAGCAACAGTGGATTTGCTGCGTGCTTAGAATTGAGCGACTTAAAACAGAAGTCCCACGTGCACACGTAGGGCAGCACTCATTATACTTTTGCCTGCTGCTGCGAAACTATTCCCCCTAATCTGAACATCCACCGTAGTAGAAGGAAAGAAAAAGATGTGAATGCTAAATGAAAACAAGGTGAAGACTACCACAGCAGGGAGCTGATCTAGGCAAAGCTGCTTTTTCACTGTAGCAGTAGGAGACCTAGTGCTGGTAACACTTTTTTTTTTTTTTTTTAAGAACGGTGTATTTTGAGTAATTTTTAATGTAGACACTGTCACTTAAGGGCTTCTTTGATTTTGATATGGTGAAGATGCCCTCAACCTTGAAATTTTTCTGTTCCTTTATGTTACATGTTTTTTCAAAGGAGGGACACAAGTGGTTGTCCACGATACATGACAGCAGTCAATATATGGTATATGGTAATTTTTCTTTAAAATGGGTATTATGCTACTTTCCTTATGATAACTTGAGGTGCTGCCTGTTTATTAGGTGCTAACCATATCCTGGACTAAATAAACGTGAAGGTCAAAGGCCAAGGTGTTTATAGGTAGTAAAGTCGGAGGCTGATGTGCAAGATGTTTATCAGTACAGGATATGGCTATTGCCAAACCCTCAAGATGTTTCTGTGTCTTAACAACTTGGCCATGTGTACTTTCCTCCGTTTGGAGATAAGATTTTGATGCTTTGAATAGGTTTCAAATGCACGTGCCTCCACATTGCTTTGTTTATGTGTGTATTTTTATGTTTAAACATTATGGCAGATTTCTTTATCATAATTTCCATTCCTTCTCTCCTTTAATTCCTTTGTGGAGGTGTGCAAAGAATAAGTGGTCACTTTGTGAAAAGGTAAAACTAAGAAAGTCGTCTTTATTGTTGCTCTTATGCCACCTCTGAAAAGCAAACATAATTTCAAATTAACTGAGAGTTGATTACTTGTTCTTTTCTTGTATTATTTGAACACTGTGATGATAGGTGTAATGAAACTGGGGGCAGAAGAGAAAGTTGCAGTGTTTAGGAAATATCTGAATTTCCAGACAAATACGTCGGGTAGTTTAGCTTTCTACTTCACACCTCTTGGAAGAGGTAAAGAACTAAAGGTCATCATGTAGGAGTAATAAACTGGAAGTTCAGCAAAAAGTAGGAATTAATGTTGCTGTTTCTTCCAGTTGTGTAAATATGCAACTTGGAGTAACCCAATTTTAGATATTTGTAGTGTACAATGTAATTACTTCTATTGGGAATCTGTAGAGTATGAAATACCCTTGCTCTCTGATCGTTGCTTTGAGTAAAGGCAGGGATTTGCGTATTGTGCTGCTGAGAAATAGCTTTATATGCCTCAGCCCCCTGATCCATGCAGACACTGGCCTGTGGGACGCTGCCTGCGATGCTGGCTCGTTACGGGGTGGTGTTCTGCTTCCTCGTTATCTGGGAGCTCTGTTTTTATATCACAAAATAGAAACTAGGAATACAAAATCATGTAAATAGCACATGAGAGTGGAAATTCTTTATTTTTCTTGCCCTAGTGGTTCTTTTGTTGAAAATCGACCATATTTTGTCTAAAGCCAAGCACATTTTTTTCGGACTCGGCTTTGTATCAATCATAAATCGATTTTTCCAACAGGTCTTGGTACCTTGACGGGAGACTGCTGCTACTGATTACTTCAGTCTGCATTGTTTTTCCTCTTGCCCTTCTTCCTAAAATTGGTGAGTAATTAGAGGAGAGAAGCGAATATTATTCTACTTTAGTAGCAATTACAGTTGAAGACTTTAAAACCTTAATGGGTTATTTATTTATTTTAACTGGCAGGGGGCTGGTGATGGGGGGGGATTACTTCAGTTGTTGGAGTGTGTTCTGCCTTCCAGCCCTGCCTAGTTAACCTATTACTTGGGTTGCAGTAGTATTTTGTCTGCAATACTAAAATAAAATCTTTACAGCAGAACATTAAAGAGCTGCATTTACTTACAGCATGCCATTAGTGGTAAGCCAGTTCTAATTCTGCCCTACAAAACTGCATAAATGATCTGTGACAGGCAGTTGGAATGTTGTTTTTCTGAGTCCTAAGCCCCAGATACCAAGCACTGTAATAGAAAACATGCCTAAAATGTAAAGCTTTAGCTGTACATTAGGATCACTTTCCTTATAAATTCTCTTTTATTTTTACTGTTATTTTACAGGCTTTCTTGGCTACACAAGTAGTTTATCATTTTTCTTTATGGTCTACTTTGCTCTTGTGGTAAGTTAAAAATCTGTGCACAGCTTATCCTTTTTTTTTTTTTTTCTTCTTATTTTCTTTCTTGTTGTTTGAATGTTTTTGTAAGCCTGTTTTGAAATTGATCGTCTTCCCCTCCCCCTTAACTTTTTATGTGAAATTTAGAGTTTTCCTTAAGCTCAGCATGTGCCTGCTTGCCCAGATTACATTTGCTTTGCTGAGGCGTGGAAATATATGTGAATTTTCAAGCATGTGAAAAGATTTAAAATTAATTATATTTTGGCCTGGTAAATGTAACAATATTTTTGTTTTGCTGATGGTGCAGTGAAGGGAGCTGGCACGTATACTTTTGTTTCCCTACTGGTAGTGGAATGGAATTTTGTTTTCTTAGCTTCTAACTATTACTTACTGCAACTAGTGCAGAAGAAAATTTAATATACTCCAAATAAATTAAATTTACATGCATAATGGAGTGACAGAGTTCAAAAAAAAGGCAAAGAAAACTAGAACTTCATTAAGGCAGTTTACAAGATTCATTAATACGTCAATGACCTTATTCTTCTTTCTCGCTGAAAGGAAAAGTTCTTTTCTCTGAGCCTTATGGGGGCTTTTGACCCTGATGTTCACCCTCTCAAGGCCCCTGCGAGGTAGATGTTTTCAAATCTCAAAAGTGAGCCCTGCTAGGCAAGTCCAAGAGGGAAAATGTGCCTTTAAGTTGCCCTGTTTTTTCTTTTTACAAGCAAAAAGTATGTTAATGCACATGTGTAACATGTAGTAGAGCCGAGCAACTCCCACTCTGTCATCCAGGTATAGAAACAAGGATCTTAATTGGGAGCCTGGACAGAACGTTCCCCCTCTCCCCTGTCACCCTGGCTTGCGTTGACTTGCATTTAATACCTGTTTTACAAAGGGATAAACACAGTTGAAGGCAAGTTGAACAAACATGCCATCCAGGAGACCAAGGCAATCCATTAGGAACTAAACCATGTGACAAAACCAAACTTCAAAGCTGTCAAAACATCCCCCTGGGGCATCCCTGGAGAATCGCGGTGTTCGCAGGAGGTTGGGAAGCATTCTCCCGAAGCTGAACCTTGAGGAGTGGCTACGGCCTCTCCAGAGCTAATGGAAATTCATTTGTAATATTTATAAATTACCTTAACTTTTGACCCCTCTCCTAAAATTTATCTTTAGAAAAGAAGGAAAAAAAAAAAGAAGGGAAAGAAAAGCAGTAACTATAATGCTGAAATAGGCCTTTGCCTGAACATAGTTGCAGGAGTTTTAAAACAAGTCCAGCTCCTGATTTGTGTGGGAGCGTGTACAAGTCTCTGAAGGAAGCTGTGAAAGCTGTTGTTACGGGTGGATCGCAGAATCACAGAATGTTACGGATGGGAAGGAACCTCGAAAGATCAATGTATTGGAACGCGATTTTGGGCTCAGTAAAGGCAAGTGAATAAGCAGGACTTGTGTGCAAATGTGTCGAGCTCGGATGATTGTAGCTGGGGTTTGGTTTTAGTTCTCTGTCCCCAAAGGAGGTAGAAAGTACTAATGAAGGAGTGTGCAGGCCACTGGGTTTTTCACAAAGCGGTTCCATTTGTGTGCTCACTGTTTGTTGTTAGATGGCAAAGCAGCAGCCACGGTAAATCTAATTGGGAGCGAAATTTTTAAAAGCCGTTACAGATATTTGACGAAAAAAATGCTCTTCGCAATATTCTCTCTTGACTTCTTCAGGCACCGAAACTCAATGGCATGAACTGTGCTTTACTTTTCGTATCTAATTGCTCTGAAGTGAGCGATCTCTGCTGTTGAAATGGTGTTTCAGTTCGCACAACGTTGATTTCTGGATGGCAGATCGGTTTTAATTTGTTCCAGAAGAAAACCGTGTTAGTCATATGGAAGCAATGCAATTATATTTTGCATATACAATAAGTGTGCGTTTCCAAGTGTGTACCATCTGTTAAGCTTTTTGCCAGCAAGCCACAGTTTTGCCATAGCCTGCAGAAAAGATAGGTGCAATAGGCAGCATATGTTCGGGGCAGCGAGGTCTGGGGAGTGCATGGAGCAAAAGGTCTCAAGACTCTTCTTTTTTCCCTGTGCTCTGCTGCGGGGCTTTGGCAGGTCACATATTTCCTCTCTGTGCTTCACTATCTTTTCCTTTAAAGTTACATACTGGTATCCTTGGGGGGAAAAAAGGGTGAAAGCCCTGAGATGAGCTGATCTGAGAGAAATCCAAATATATGTAATTATTAGGGCAAAGCCAGATTCTGTGAGGTCCTGAGCACTTTTGTTTCAGATTGTTGAATACTTCCTTGACTTGAATCCTGGGTGAAAAGACATGAAATGTGATCTTAAAACTTGGGTTTTTTTGTCTTCACTCTTCCTATATTGAGTGTTGGTGAAGAGTAAAGACTGATTTTTTTTTTTTTGTGGAGACAGCCCTATTGGTAGCTTGTTCAACAAAGGTGTTGATGATGCCTGATGGTGTTTTTCTAATCTCTTGTTCGTGTTCCCAGAACAAAATGTGATGTGGATTGGGAATGTGCCACACATAGGGAATGCTGTTATGCATAGGAGGCCCCTCTTTGCAGAATGCTCTCAATACTACTGGAATAAAGGGATTTTTGTTTTCCCTCCACAGGATTCGAAAGAGCAGCATCACTGAGAATATCAGAACATTTTGAGCCCCTAACTTTAGTTTTTAGCAATGTTTTTTCGTGTGGGCTTAAAATACCCTATTTCCACTAGAATCTGTCTTTAGGTTTTAGTTTGGTTTTGTTGTTTGGTTTATTTTTCTTTTTTTCTTCACTTAAAGCCAAATGTTTCTTGTGCTCAAAAGACAATGTTATGAAACAGCCCTGAAGTTCCAGAGGAAGATTGTGCTGCCTGCATGGCTGCTCAGCTAACTGGGCTGTGTTGCCAACTTAAAAAAATCTGTTGGGGGGGACCTCGTTAAACTACAACTGGAAACCCAAACAGATTTGAATAATGAATCAGGTAGGCAAAGATAATTACAGATCTTAAATGCACCTAGTGCATTTTATTTTGCCTCCTTTTATTTCCAGTTCAGTCTGTTCTTAATCTGCATTAATTTTATTTTAGAAAAAATGTTCTTCAGCTTTTTAGGCTTGCCTTGCCATCCCTCTGCTATGTTTATGTATGTCTTTGCTCTTTAGCTTGCAGGAAGCCCCATTCCCGCCACACACTTTGCTTTCCCCTAAGCTTGCCCTTTAGCTTCACGCCCCTTTTCCTGGCTGAGGAAGCCGGTTTCAACCTTTGCTAGAGTTCCCACAAAGCCTCCTACTACTCGGGAGCCTTCAAAGCCTGCCTGGGTGCCTTTAAATACACAGAGATCTCTTAAAAAAAAAATATTTTGCCTTCTTGCTCAGCCTCACAGATGGCTTCAGCTAGCCAACATGCTTGGGCTTTCTGGGGAGGTGGCATGGCCGTGGGCCCACGGCTGTGGTGCTGCAGTGGCAGCAGCCTGCAGCTGTGTCTCGTCTCGGAGGTTCTCACTGCTTCTCGTGTGTGAGAAAGAGGTGAAGCGGGAGTGACTTGTGCGACAAAGTCGTCACAGAATCGGTCACAGGATGGAAGGGACCTCTGAAGACCATCTAGTCCAACCCCCCTGCCAGAGCAGGATCACCCCAAGTAGGTCACACACAAACACGTCCAGGCGGGTTTTGAAAGTCTCCAGAAATGGAGACTCCACAACCCCTCCGGTCAGCCTGTTCCAGTGCTCCGTTGCTCCGTTACCGCAGTCTCTTTCCCCATGTTTTGTCCGGAGGTGGCATTTGTTTGCTTCTCCTGGCACTGGTGACAATCCTTATCCTCTGGGAAGCACCACTTGGCTGCAAGCAAAAAGTAGTTCTCTAGGCCAGGAGAAGCACTCTCTTCCATCTTCTCATGAATCTGAGTCTTTAATTAAGGTTTTAATTATTTGCTCTAGGCTTCAAAAGAATTCTAACCTCTAAAGCCAGGCAACTACAATAGGAAATTAATTAGGATGAGGAGAGCAATGCAACTATCATTTTAAACTAGGCTCCTGAAAAAAGGAGGTAACATTTCTTCTTTTAATTTCCCTTTGATTTTCAGCCCTTTTACTTGGCAGTCCCTAAATCAGCAGGGTGTAGCCAAAGCCCCAATGACATTCTGGGACAATAATTGCATTTATTGTTTTTTCCTTTGCTTTCTAGTCCAAACCATATGTTTCTGCCTTTTAAGATTAGCCCTAGGCTCTGCTCTATCTCTGTTAAGGGCTTGTCTGCTTCGCCAGAGAGCCTGGGATCGCTAACACGGCAGCTCTGCTGTATGGGAGGCAGTTAGCGTGCAGCGCAGGGAGAGGGAACGCCGAGAGCTGGTTGTATTTCAGCTCATGTCAGAGCTCATTTCAGCGAGCCACCTCCAGATCGGCGCGCCATGAGGCTGCCAGCTGTGCAGAGTGAGCAGCTGGGTGGAATGGCACCGACAAGTTTCTTTTTCTGTGAAGTCACCTTCTTGTGGCCTAACTACCGATCGAGCCCGTTGATTTACTGCGGATGTAGTGTCCTGCTTTGTATATCAATACTCTGATATTTTAGCTGCGTGTATCTAAATTTAAACTGATTTTTAGGGTATCACTCATAAGATGAATATTCTATCTTTGCAGGTTATGATAAAAAAATGGTCAATCCCTTGTCCTCTACCTCTGAGCAGTGCCGTAGAAACTTTACAGGTAAAGTGCATGCTGGTTTGAAGTTCTAATTTTACTAGTATCTGTAATGCTTTTTTTACGTTGACACTTTCAGAATTACTTGTAATTTAAATTCCTTCTTTTTTAATCATTGCAGAAACAAAAAAGTTTCATGTCTGTGGTTTGGGCTTATTCTTTATTACACAGCTTTTTTGTCTTGTATGTCTTACAGGTTTCAAATTCAACTGACGATTGTAAAGCAAAGCTCTTTCATCTTTCAAGAGAGGTAATCTCTACGAAAAATACGCAAATTAAAGGGGAGTGGTGGTTTTTAAAGAATTGGGATTTAAACTTTATGCAGGGTAAGCTATTCTTCTGTAAAACTAGTTATATATAGGCTGCTGAAATACATCCTAGCCCTGCTGCCAAGTATTATCCAGTCTCACTCTTTTTTTATATATGAAGGCTGGCTGTCCAAGTTAGCATTTATGAAAACATTTTGCAAACATGGCCAAAGTATCAAGTGTAACAGATGCAGCAGTGGTCAGCTTCATGATGTAGTAGGATCATGCCAACTTAGTATTCCTTCAGCTGGAAGTCAGCGATACCTCATCGTAGAATCGCAGCATGATAGAACAGCTTGGGTTGGAAGGGACCTTTGAAGGTCACCTAGTCTGACGAGTGAGCAGGGACATTGTCAAGTAGATCAGGTTGCTCAGAGCCCCATCCAGCCTCACCTTGGATGTTTCCAGGGATGGGGCATCCACCACCTCTCTGGGCAGCAACCTGTGCCACAGTTTCAGCACCCTCAGCATAAAAAAATATTCTTCCTTATATCTAGTCTGAATCCTAGAATGGCCTAGGCTGGGAGGGACCTTAGAGATCATTTAATCCAACCTCCCTGTCGTGGGCAGGGACGCCTCTCAACTAGATCAGGCAACACATCTACCCTCTCTTAGTTTTAAACCATTACCCCTTGTCCTATTAAGTGTTGTGCAAACTTTTAATTCCTAGTGAGGTAGAACAGATTTCCTGAAACTGCCTGGACCTAATCTTAGGTTTTTCTTACCTAAAGCTAATTCTTCAGGCCTAATGCTGTCTTGTGCATTTCATTGGATGCCAACTCTGGTATTTGTTCATTAATGTGGCATTTAAATCATGTCGCCACCCATCGAGGCTTGCAGGAGAGGAAATATTGTGTAGAACTTCAGTCTTTGTGGCATGAAGAGGAAGGAAGAAAGGGATGAATAAATCTGGGATAGATCTGTAGTGTAGTGGAGTTTAAGAGGGGCACAGTTGGTTGTATTTGTCTGAAAAAAACAAAATCCACCCTCACCTTCTAAAGAAAAAGAAGGGGGAACGAAAAAAAAAAAGTTGGCCAATGCAAATATGAGACAAATGTTACCTGTAGATGAAAGAAGGATTTTTTGCCTTGACGTATAGCATGACATTCTGCCCTTCTGCGCTTTGAAATATCTTGGGGCTCTTTACTTCTTTTTTTTTTATTTCACCTTTATCAATAGAAAATGGTGTATTTTCACCAGTTTTGGTCCTGATTATGTCAGCACGAAAGCGTTTGTTGTAGTTCAGCTTACTTCACTTGGCAGCCGAAGTAAGCTGTACTAAGTGATTCATCTCTTCTGTTACAGGTTTTTTAATAATACACCACTAATTGTGCGGTTGCAACTTTAATTATATAACTACCTTAAAACTTCAGATGCCAAAGCATGCTATATTTTCTGGATGCTGTATCCAAATTTTTTGAAGGGGTATTAAGAAAACATTCAAGTCAGGAGGAAGGAATTGGTGATTTGACAGGTAGCTGTGGATGTTAGAGTTTAGAAAACTCAGAAAATTTCTTGAATGACACACTGACATGGGGCAAATCCTGTTCTTTTGACACAAGTACTTAGCCTTAAAAAAGCTTTTTTAGCTTTTTTTTTTTTTTAGCTAAAAAAGAATCAGTTGTCAGCTTGTAGACAGTGTGACCCCTTCTTGTCACGAAATAGTGAGCTGTGACCAGCGCTTGAAGAGATATGGCTTGAAAAAGTCCTCTCTGTGTGGAGTGATTCAGAGACGCCGTTCTTTGTTGCGGAGATTTATCTTGAAGCGTTGGTGTTGAAAAATTTCCACTGATTTCCAACGCTTGAACTGCGTTCGGAATTCATGCAAATGTTTTTCCAACTATCTGTAATAACAAACAACCTACAAGATGTTTTTCTTCTGTTTTAGAGTGCTTATGCAATACCAACCATGGCTTTCTCTTTTCTCTGCCATACCTCAGTCCTGCCCATCTACTGTGAACTCCGAAGGTAATGTCTGAAAACACGTGCAGTATTAAAATATAGTATTTCGGTAGTGTTTTCCCTAAATTAATCTTGAATGATTTTTATTTTTAAGTGCCATGAAACAATGCAGACTAAGTAGCTTTGATGTTTTGGGGAAATGTACAGTTTTAATCTGTACTGGCTTTTCCTCTCTTACAGGAGAGAAAAGTCGCAAATATGGTTCCATCATCAGTGTCAGTACATTGTCCTGGCCTGGCCAATCTGGAGAAAAAAAGTCATTTGCTAAGGTACTTACTAGTTAATTTTTGTTGCTGTAACTGAATCTGCGTTTGGCCACATCTGATTCAGTGGGGTTTTTTTGACCCAGATTCTGTTCTTGGCTCTGAATATCTATCATCCTGTATAAACCAAAATTTTGATTTAAAAGATACTCTGGTATGTCAAATCCCTACAAGACGGAGACAATGTTAGTTGTCTGCATGAAAAGTGCCCTTTAATTACCGGATTAGAAGTACTTTAAAACCCCCTAAATATTACTGACAGCGCAGACCTCAGCAAGTACTCTGTGGCCATAAATTAAGATGATACTTTCTTACAGGAGGCAAGCTGCTCTGTAGATTGCATTGTGTTTAATGGTCCACAATACAGATTATGCAACACTTTTATGTGCTGTTTTGTTTGTTTGTTTGTTTTTTGCATTTTAGTCCGTCCAAAAGTAGAATGCAGAATGTAACTGTCACAGCAATTGGTCTGAGTTTCCTGATTTACTTTACATCTGCTCTGTTTGGGTACCTGACATTTTATGGTGAGTATATTCTTCAAGTACTCTTTAGAACAAAGGCTAATAATAAATCATAAATGCATCCGGTCTGGAGTACTCAGGCTTGTTTGTGCATTGATATGCTTGAATGCTCAGAAATCTTGTTCCTGTGGAGACTTAAGAATATGCTTAATGCTGCAAAGCGTTACAGTCTCATTGGCTTCTTGGCATGTAATGCAGCTACGCTTTGCAGGGTTCATGCTCTGAAATGCTATCCAGGCAGGATACTGGTCCCTGGACTGTAGCTGCTGGTCTGCTGATGGTCTCTGATGCTGTGTAATTAGATGACTAATTGCTGCTGTATGTTGAACTGTGTAATGTTTTCACTTAAAAGCTGAGAATGGCTTTATCGTGGTCTGAGAGAAATTCTGAGATCTGGTAATAGCCTGCTTGCCCAGCAACTCTGAAAGGTCTGTTCTGAGGCTGTATCTTACAGAATCATAGAATGGTTAAGGTTGGAAGGGCTCTTGAACATCAATCTAGTTCCAATCCCACCAGACCAGGTTGCTCAAAGCCCCGTCCAACGTGCCCTCGAACACGTCCAGGGAGGAGGCATCTACGACCTCCTTAGGCAACCTGTTCCAGTGCTTCACCACGCTCATGGTGAAAAATGTCTTCCTTATAACTAATCTAAATCTACCCGCTTGCAGTTTCAGGCAGTCTCTAAGTAGCACTGAGGCTGTTGCCTTTTTTGAGGGGAAGCTGACCCAGAGCAAGTCAACCCTAATGCTGAGTGCCTGTGAAGGTTTGCGCTGTTGTTTTCCCTGCCCTGATACAACTAAGGTATAAAGCATGCAGGGCTTCTTTCTTTCTGTGTTTTTTACAGATTAATTGGAACTAAGAGTAACTTCACTAGAAATCTGCTGGAAGTGGGATTTTTTTTATTTTTTTTTCCCCATGAATCATCAGATTTAGGAAAGCTTTATTTTGAAGGATTGCACAGTGATACCATTGTTGATGTGTAATAGAAAGACAATCTAGATGTCTCCAGAAAAAAACGAACGAAACAGGGAACGAAAGAAAATTAGAAAGTCTGATTTGGAGAAAATGCACATCTAGTTTTGTGTCTTGACTTCAGGGGAGAGCAATAAAAGAGTAGGGAAGGATTAAAAAATCTAGAAGGAAAAACTTGGAATTTGGCTTCTGGTCTTTGATAATTTGTCTTGTATGCAGTTCCTGAGCCAGAGATGGGATCTGTTTGATACATGAACTGAGCCAAGAAAGGTACATTTCTTAGGCATTCTTGACAGCACAGTGTGCGATGAAATAATCAGACCTTTTTAGTTACCAAGTAGAAAAGTTGGTGGGCTACAACACTCGCCCCACCAAGTTCTGCTGACATCTTTCATTTTCATTTGCCATAGAGTTTACATGGCAATGTGCGTCACTGCCAGCTTAATAAGGCTGCATTTGGACTTTTGAATAATTCTGGGTACATTTTTTTTTTAGTTGAATTTAAAAATAAATTATTTTGTCTGATACTCTTGCGTTTCCCAAGTACACAGATTTCCAAACCCTTATCTGCATAGTAGCCTTTTCCTAAAGGTGCATCATGAGCTTGGCAGAAGTTGGTGAGCGTCTCTTTCATACGGCAATTTTAGGATCCCGTCTTAAAGATCACAGCGTGAGGCCTTTTCTAAGAAATGTCTTTTGGCTTTGTTTATCTGACTGTAAACCAGCGTGATGGTGTGTTTTGCTCATGCAGCACGTGTTCTCGAGTTGAATCGCCTCCGCTCGGTGATCTGTCTTCTCGAGTAGTTCCACGCACGTGGCATCACATAGATGTGTCACGGTCATCTCTGAGGGTTCTTCTAATGTCCTCAGAAAACTCACCGTTTTTCTGAGATGGTCACATGCTAACCTGCAGTGATCAGAATGGATAAAAATTCTTATAAATGACAGGCAGTGAGACAAAAGTGTTCAGATGAGGATTTCCTCTGTGTTTTATATTTCTTGATTGTGGGGTTGAAAACAGTTTCTGCTAAAGCACCAAGAGTAGTGGCTTTCAGCAGCTAATCATTCCAGATTTCTGAGGAATTTTGCACCTTTTTTTCCCCCAAAGTATAAGCATATGTCTGACCATAATTGCCTGAAAATGTTCTCTTGACACTCAGAATTCTTTGAAAAATTATATGGGGAGTCTTGAAACCTCTCATACCGTATAGGCCACTGTTACCGTTTCCTGACTGTCTCTGTGTGGTTTGTAGGAAAATACAATTTTGAGTGCTGCAGGCAGTGTGGGGTAACTATGTCTCCAGATGAGATCTCAACATGAAGTTTAAGAAAAACCGTTGTATTTCTATAAACCATCCCAATTCTTGTTAACGTCACTGTTGTGATTTCTTTGGGGCAAGACACTGTCTTGACCGTAGTCTTCTAGGCTGTTTCACTGGGAACATTTCTGATTTTCTGCAAGCCTGATTTCTTTTAGTAACTCTGAGACCCAAGAGCCTAAAATGCTGGAACCAACAGGGGATGTCTGTAAGAGATTTTTGCCTTTTTGCTTTTCCTCCTTGCAAGCTTCTTTTTCAGTTTTTGATTGTCTTGTTTAATTAACTTATTTCTTTAGAGAGAATCTGTTTCCTGTTCCTAAAACACCAGTCCAAGAAAATAAAAAACATTTTGTTTTAAGTTGAAAACAAGAAAAGAGTTCCCTCTTTGAAATGAGGCATGCTTCATCTTTCTGTGCTTCACATGGTTTATTCTGTTCCCTCTGAGTTTCAAACTTCGTACAGTGACTATGGTGGAAGTTTTGGTCCATTCTGAAGTCCGAAAAAGCGTAGAGTCAAGGTATACCAATAAAAAATAAATAAATCAGGGTACCAGACTACTTTCAGGGTTCTGACTTGCTGGGCCTGTTTAGTTTGAAGAAGAGGAGACTGAGGGAAGACCTCATCACTCTCTACAACTACCTGATGGGACATTGTAGAGAGGCTGGTGCTGGTCTCTTCTCACAGATAACCAGTGATAGAACAAGAGAGAATGGCTTCAAACTGCAACAGGGTAGGTTTAGACTGCACATTAGGAAAAAAATTTTCACAGCAAGAGTAGTCAGACATTGGAATAGGCTGCCCAGGGAGGTGGTTGAGTCACCTTCCCTGGAGGTGTTTAAAGACCATTTAGATGTGGTGCTGGGGGATATAGTTTGGGGGTGAGCTTTGCAGAGGAGGGTTAGTGCTTGGACTCGATGACCCCAAAGGTTTTTTCCAACCTGAATTGTTCTATGATTCTGTGGTCATTCCACAGTAAAGTGGGTTTTGGAAAGCTAAGTATGCCCATGGTGGAGAGCAAACGAGATTCTTAGTGCTGAAGGGAACAGAGCTGTCATTTTTAAGTGTTTGAGCTGTTTGGGTGGTTACCAGTGCTGTCCTTCTGTTGCTCTCTGGGTGCTGTAAGAATCCAAACTGATAGCATTCAGGTGTTCTTGGGAAAAATCTGTCTCAACTGCCATTAGTTGGGTTTTGTTGTTGTTTTTCAAAATAAGAAATATCTTTTAGAAGTATAACTGATGCTAATTATCCTTCTCCATGTCATCCAGCAATTTATTGTTAACCACAGCCAGTAAAAGCACACACACCAGCACAGTTTGGAACGTTTCTTTCTTCCTTTAAATTAGAATTTCAGCTTTTCTTTCAAATCATTAAATTGAACCTTGCATATCACTTAATGTTTCTAGGGGAAAAACAGGAAATGCAGTTCAGCCAATTGAGCAAAATTAATTTGTTTCTGGCTTCTCCTTCAAACCAAAAGAATTTAGTGATGACTTTTTCAGACGCATTGAACAACTTTAACTGTGCGCTTGGCTTTGCGTCACATCATCTTTCTTTTTTGACGCTTTCTCCTTCATAGTTGTATCTTCTCTGTAGGCAGCTTTGGCTTCAGGAGAGGATCTCCATAGACTTGCCTCCTGAAGTTTTTCAAGTTTTCTCGAGGTTATGTACCCTGGTGTATCAGTGACACCAAAGCGATGCTGCAGCCTGCCTCTCCTCTGCGTTAGTCACAAGCAAATCGATCGTTTGAATGTGACCTTGATGCGCACGGCTCGTTACCTTAGCTCTCAAGTGACTAACAAAGCAATTAATTTTTCCCGTTTTCAGACAAAGTGGACTCGGAATTGCTGCAAGGTTACAGCAGGTACCTGCCACGCGATACTGTCGTCATGAGTGTTCGACTCGCCATACTGTTTGCGGTGCTGTTGACAGTCCCTCTAATCCATTTCCCAGTGAGTACTCCTGAACGTTTTGAAGCTGGCACGAGGCACGGTAACGCTAATGCTTTGCAGGCTCCAATATTTGAGTCGCATCTAGCCTGGTGTATCTTACTCACTTGTCAAGTGATTGATCAAAGACCACATATTTGCATATGTTTCATGAGAGCTCCAAAACAACAACTAACCACTAAGCTAATTTGTGCTCTTGAGACAGATTTCAGATTAAAACTAGCCCACAGCTTTGTTTTTCATTTAGACAATTCAGAACTTCTAAAGTTTATTTAGTTAGATTTTTTTTTTTTCTTTTCCCCCTCTTAAATTGAGTTTTGCTGACTTGGTTTTTCCTTTCTACACGCACGCACTGACACACAAACACACTTAGACTTGAAAACCCAATTTAATTGTAAATTAAAAACACATATTGACCCATTTTGACAATACAAAAAAACCCCTTTAGTTTATCAATAGCATGGTAGAACTGAAAATTTGGTCAGTTAGGACCAAAAAAATTGTGCACACACAGCTATGGATATAGAAGTAGGGCAGAGATTATGTGTGAGTTGGCAACATGCTGACATTTGCCACCATGCTCAGAGGGACAAAGTGTTACCCCCAGACCTTCTTTCGTCCTTGCAAAAAGGGAGCAATCCCTTTAGACTGATAAACACTGCTTTAGTACTCAGGTAAACTCGGTGCTACGTGAAGACAAAACATTTAACTGTTCCTGAGGTTTTTTTCATTTTGATTTTTAAAATGTTCTTTCACATCTGGAATGATGTAATTCTTAAGAGTAGGGAATTGAGATAAGATTAATATATAAATGTGTGTGTGTATGTATTTACCCATGCAATGTTTCTCTTCACATTGTGTAGGCAAGGAAAGCCGTGTTGATGGTATTTTTCTCTCATCTTCCTGTGTCATGGATTTGCCACATCCTTGTCACTTTAACACTGAATGCAATTGTTGTTTTGTGTGCCATGTACGTGCCAGACATGAAAAATGTATTTGGAGTAGTTGGTAAGTCATGGTGGTGGTGGTTGGTTTTTGTTTGTGGTTAGTCTTGCTCGAAGTAAAATCTTACCTTCTGTTTTTTAAAGGTTCAACCACATCGACATGTTTGCTTTTTGTATATCCTGGACTATTTTATCTTAAACTTAGCAGAGAAGACTTTTTCTCACCACAGAAACTTGGGGTATGGTGTTTTGTTGTTTTTTTTTTTCATGTGTTTATTTCTAACAGGCTCATTTTAGATGCATCTTAAGGCACTGTAGAGCACGTAATCCAAGGGACAAAGTTCTTGTTTTCATTGCAGCTCACAAAATCTGTGAGCATTTGCTTTTATCCCTCATGATAGCTCTAGTCTTTCTGAAACTCCCTCCTTCACAGGAGATTTTTGATTAGCAATATGTCTATGTGCCTCACTGTTGATCTGAATACACGCTTTTCCCCTATAGTTTTCAGATGTTGACTTTTAATCCAATTTCTCCTCAGTTTTTATGCATTACTGTGATGTTGTCTGGGCAGCTGGGACGAAGCCAAGCTGCGTTTAAGTGAAACAGTGTTTGTGCTTGTTTTCTGTGTAAGCTTTCTCAAAACCAGGCTTTTTTCCCTTGTTGGTTTTTTTTTTCCTCTTTATGGTTTCTCTTTTGATGTAGTAGGTTGAGTTCTAGTTGGAATTTGTGCAGGAGCCTGCTTTTTGCTCTGTAACTGTTTGCCTTCATTTTAACCACAGTTCAGCAGAGCGACTTCATGTGGCTGAAACACCGACAAGCTGTTGATACGCAGACCTTCTGCCATTCTTGTGGTTCGTAGGGCTGCTCTTGTATTGGCAAAATAGGGAATCTGAAAGAAAATCTCTAATAATGATGTGCTCTGACCGTGTCAAGTCCTGACTAGTTCCAACAGATCTGGGGCCTTGTTATAACCTGGCAAGCTACTGTCTCTTGAACTCTGCTTTTATTACCATTTGACTGTTCAGAATGTAAAGAGTTGCATTGTAACTTTAATTATGTTTTGAGTAAAATACAAATTTGGTTTCTTGATTTGTTTAGAGTTGCAAAGGGCAAATTATTTTTATTCTTCTTAGCAGGCGGATAGAATGAGCAAGCAAACCAGACTGCCCTTAGAAGTCCCGGTGAAACTATCCTAGGGTTTAGCTTAGTTTCAGCCTAAGCAGATACCTTATGTTGAAGACTGAGTAATTCGAAACATTAAAGGTTATTTTAAAAGGCACTATTTAATCCTGTTCTTACAGGTTTTTTTCATAGTTAGTTATAAGCCTTAGAAATGTAAAATGCTTCCTTCGGTAAAACGTTGATTTTTGCTTTTCTTTCTTCACAGGCATGTGCACTGGTTATTTTTGGCATTTGTGTCGGCCTTCTCAGTTTAGTTCTGGTAATTTTCAATTGGGTTGATCAATAACAGCCTGTTGGCACTGTCTGAATTGAGCTTCAGAAGGGGACAGCAAGAGCCAGAGATGTGGTGGGACTACCGAGATGAATGCTGGACATCCTAAAGAAAACACTGACCAAAGCCATCTGTGGAAGAAATAATGTTCTTTTTCACTGCATTAGTGATGTTCCTCCTTGAATCTTGAGTCACTCTCTTCAGTTGTTGGACAATTCCTCTTTGCCATTCTAAAATACTAATTGTTAATGATGTAATCGAGACAGGGAAAAAGGTCTCTTGAGACCTCTGAACAAAAAGCAGGACCTTGAAAATCACTTCTCTTTTAAAGACAACGAGATGGACAGATATCACATCGGTCATGATGTGCGTATTGTAATGTGTGCATTTAGGGTGACACACTCGTTATCCTAAACCGTGAAAGACTTGGATTGCTTGCATGATTTCCAAAATTTCAGCCAGTTCATATTAAGAACTTCCTGATTCCAAATGTTTACCCTAATCTATCCTAAGATGGATCCAGAAACCAACTGCCTTAGCCCAGTTTAATGGGCACATTGTGATAACATTTGCTGATTGTTTTTTAAATACAGTTTTTATACCTCAGTGTACTTGAATCATGGTGAATTAATTTTTAAATCAGAAGGCTGTGCCCATCTAGTATGATAGACTTTAGTAGCATCAGGCAGTATTTCCGTTTTGCTCTTAACAATAGACATTTTTGAATTAATATCTACTTTTGCATATTATGCAATGTACCTCAATATTCCTCCCACTGAAAGACTTTTTTCCTTTTCTCTCTTAATCCCATTTTTACAGGTGTTTTATATTTGAAATAGAGTGTTTCTATATTTTATGTACTGTTGTGTGCCAGAGAAGATTTGGGCTTGAAAGGTGAATTCTGCCTCTCTTGAAGACAAAGGAAATTTTATATTTACAGAACGCTGATTTTACCTCAGATCTCTCTAGACTTCTATGCACCCTTTTATATTCCTTTTCTCTTGCCTAAATGGAACGTGGATGCAATTTTCAGCACCAACTGAGCTCTGTTAAATAAAGTATTGAGTGCCCACCACAAAAGTTCCTCATACTGGTAGAAGGAAGGTGGTGCCTGATATCGTGGTAAGGTTTTTAAAATTAGTTTCTATCAGATGGGTTCTAAGGTCTTTAAAATACCCTTATCTCTTCAGAGACTTTATGTCCTAAGGAAGCTAAACCTCCACAGAAACAGCTTGTGTAAGCCTCAAGTGGCAGGATTTAGAGAGTGGGAAAACTCTTTCCTATTTCTAGGTGCAGTATTTCTTTTAATTTAGCTTAGCACTTTTACATCTGAGAAGTGGAATAAGACACAAGTGATGCATAGTGAATGTATATGTAATATGAAAGCAGCTGGTAAGTGACGTATAAATAAATTTTTCTGTCCATAAGGTGCACCGTTAGCGAATTAGCTGGCTATTGCTAGAGAGTCCTGCTGAGACCATTCTGTTAATGTGTTGACTTATGTTTTATCAGTTGAGGTAGAGGAGATGCCTCAGAGCCGGGCATTTGTAACTTCTTAGCAGTGTGTCCGTGCTATTAACCATTTTAATTGTCACAGAATTGCCTAGTTTGGAAAAGGCCTTGAAGATCATGGAGTCCATTCACTAACCTAACACTGACCAGTCACGTTGCACTGGATTTGGAAAACCCCAATCGATTGCTCAACTTTGATGTAACCCTGACTGAACGTGCTTGATCTTCACCTGTCCGATAGGGAGGAGCAGCAAATAGCAGTGTTAGAATCACTTTCTCTGTTCCTGAGCTGACAAATTAGGATTTCTCATGCCAACAGATCACTGTACTCTCTCAGGATCTAAATCAGGAACTAAATCAGAAGCTTTGGTAGGATCTCAAAGAAAAGGATCCTTGGAAAAGACTGCAGTTATTTTTATTATAAAGTTTCTAGCAGAGGTTTCAGGACACAACGTGAGCCATCTAAGAGTTTGTCAGTACCAGAAGCAGCGTGTCTGCTCCTCACCAGAAGTTCACAGGTGCTTCTGTGGCAGTGGCTCCCGGTCAGCGTGTTTAATTGGCAGAAAAACTAACGTGACTGTGAGATGTGAAACGTTACCTGCCAAAAAAAAATGAACTGAGTGAGCTCACTCAGGGGAGAAGAAAAGTGAGGGGAAAGTAGTAGGAGTGAATGAACTGTAGGGTTTTTTCAGACACTAGAATTTAGGAGGAAGATTAATCAGGAGTTTATGGAAATTGTTTCTCATTTGTCATATGCTCTTTTAGCATCCTGTTGCGTAATACTCGTGATCACTGCAGTCACTTTAAATTCTAACCAGCAGGACTTTTAAAACTGGAGACAGATTATCCGTGAAGGTGCGGAAAGTTGGCAAAGTTTTGTTAAGCTTTTGCTCTTTCCTCCCACCCTGACAAAGCTGAGTCTTGCCCTGCACTGTAATGCTCTGTTTGTACACAGGTGCTTGGGTCTGTGTGTGCATCACCTTGAAAAATGTGAGAAAATACCTGAAATACGATGTTTTACAGTCGATGCCTGTAATGCTACGGAAATCACTGAGTATTATCCAAACTAGCCTGGCTGTTGGCTAACTATTCTAATAGGTAGACTTTGGAGTGATGAATGCCAGGGAGGGTAGTACTGGGTGAGGATGAAGGGAAGCAATTCACGCCTCTGCTGGAGCTCAGTTATTACATTTTGGCTGCAGCGCAGAAGGGATGGGAGCACCAGGGTTACAGAATGTGTGTTATCCTTCAACTGACAAAGTTACGAGATGCTACTTTTAAGTTTGTGTGATTCTGGAGCTTAAAATATGGAGAGAGGGGCAGAAAAAGAAAGAACTTCTGTTTCCAAACTTAGAAAAAGGCATTTCCACAATGAAAAAGCAGAGCAAGGGTGCTTTTCATCCATCTCCCTCTTCTATTAGTTGTGTCTGTGTAAAGGTTTCACTACAATTGTACACCAGCGTTCATATTTTTGAGCAAAGCAGGCCTCCAGTCTGGGACTCTGCTCACTCATACATCACTAAACATTTTTTTAAAATCTTGCCTACAGACTTCCTTCCCACTTAATTTCCAATTTTATAAATTTCAGTGGTTCTGCCTTACTGCCTGCAGTAAGTGTTTTCCAGCTTTCTTTTCCAAAGATTTGACAGGAATGGGTGAAGGGGCGCACAGCGTTTCTGGACTCACTGGGAAAAGTTGCCTTTCCCCAGCTGAACGAGAACAACAGTGTAAGAGATGAAAACTAATTGGTTGCCTTTGATTTGTTTTCTCTATTTCTCCTATTTCCATTCCTTGTCCGTTTGAAGGCTGCTCAAATTTCAGACGGACTGTGGTGAGCTGGGTGCGGGGAGCGTCTTTTGTAAACAGCGTTGTAGGAAGGAGTACCGCGAAACAAAAGCGTTCTAAAACTGCCTTTGTATTGTGGTTTGTGTCTTGTTCCTGAGTTTCTAAGCAGTTTATATCTTAATATTTTGATTTTCAGGGCAATAAGTTTGTTTAAAGTTCTCGTGTCCCTGTATAGTGAAAATTAAGATACTGTAAAACCATCCTGTGCTCACTCTGTCTCTCCTTTCCCCCTCCCTTCAGTTTTTGGATTGATACCAGTTCCGTGGCACGGGGCAAGAGCCTGCTGTTAGCTGAACACGGGCAGACCTCTTTGATGCTCCCGTCACGTCTGTTCTTGTAAGAATTTTGTCTTTTTGAAATGCAGAGACATCTTAATGTCGCAGTGTGGGAAGACTGTGTTTATTTGGAGTTCTTAAGTTATTTATGCCACATGTAATGTACACAAGGGGCTGCATTTCCTACCCTCACAATCTTCCTGATGAGGATGGAAACGCAATGGTACGACGGGATCCCTCTGACTGAGCCGCTGGGGCAAATGGTAAATCCAGCTCTCAAGAGAACGTGGGCTTGTACTTCATTGCTGTATTTCTTATGCTGGGCAAAGTCTCATTTGGGTGCGAACTGGAAGTCAGTGGTGTGACAACTGTAGTCCGTGGGGGCTGCGAGAATGCCAGAGAGCCATCACTGCATCCTTGCCTGTTTTGAGGGTCCGTAGGCATCTCCTTTAGACAGAAGTAGAACAGGGTTATGGACCTGTGTGCGTATTTTGCCTCATTCAGTATGGCCAGGCTCGTTTTGAGGATTATTTCTGAAGAATATGAAATGCTTTCACTAGCATCAGCTGAGGTACATGCGGTGTTACACGTGCTACGTGAGGACAGGAGCCTGTCTGTTCTGGATAGAAACGCCGGCAATGTCCCCAGCATGGCAGGGCTACTCTGGCAGGGCAGCTCCCGAGCCCTCGCTGAGCCGAAGGGACATTGGGAATTCAAAGTCCTGCCTATTGAGCAGCCTGGAGCCTTCATGTTGCTTACAGTGATATTTCTGTAGAAAACAGGCATGGGCGTATTTACCAATGCATCACTACAAATACTTGATGATTAATCAGTGTGTTTCTACATGTCCCTTCTTATTGAGATGACAATTAATATTATTTCTACAGCAGACATCAGAATGTGCTTTGTAATTAAAGATCGGAATTCAGATGAATCCAGGAGCTAAGGTAACATTAGTGTAGAACTCCTTTCCCAGTTAGATTTAATTTACCATTTTACCTGATATTGTTGGTTTACAGTTGATTTTCGTGTTGAAAGCGTTGCTCTGCATACTGAAAAAACCTTTGGACACGTTTGCTGCTGCTTCTTAATGACTGCTGGTGGGACAGAATTTTCAGTATTCCGAAAGTGCTGCCTCATTTCTACAGGTTGTGGTAGTGTTTTTAGTATCTTTGTTTCAGTAGTGATCAACCAGCCATGCTTCATGCGGAATTGGAATTCTTAGAAGAAATTAGTAATCATTTGTATGTAAAAATTGCCTAGCTCATGCCAAACCTGTATGTATAGGAACGTATTTCCTATTTTGAGTTCTCCCTCCTTTAAGATTCCACGTGGAACAGCCAGGGCACATTCCAAAAAAACCCAGAAAATAAAGAACAGTGTTTGCATGACTCTGGCGATTGTCATCTTTGCTTTGTGGATAACGTGTCTGCTCGGTGAGATAACCGAGCGTTGGCGTCTCTGCAGTTAGCAGACGTGCAGCCGTGTTGCTGCCAGCCCCAGCTGGGGCTGGGCTGTTGTTCTTTAAAATCATTCCTGTTTTGGTGGTGGTAGCACATTCGTGCGCTTCTTCGTGTTCTTCATCTGTGTCGTTCTGTGCGATGCCAGCTCTGTTCTGCAGGTGATGTCTTGCAGCACCCAGCTTGAGATCGGTGGATGTGAGACGTGGTCCAGGTGTTGTTGAGTTGGTAGTTGGATTTGATCATCTTAGAGGTCTTTTCCAACCTTAATGATCCTTGTGATTTCATTACGGAGTAGTAGCAAGAGAGATGAGGGCTGCCCTGGAAGGGCTGTGGAGCAGGGACGTGCTTTTGGGCCATAAATCATGGTGCTCTTTAATAGCTGTGGCTGACAACCTGTGAGTGCAGCTCCAGGCGCTTTGCAAGGTCTAAGGGAGTCCTGAATAAAAGCAAAAAAATGGAAAAAACCTCAAATTATTGCGGTGCTGGCTTGATTCCAGAGCTGTACAAATGCTCACATGCATGGAAATGAATATCAACAAAATCGTGTTAATACTTAATGGCGCTCGTGCCAACTAGAACTGGTACCAAACAGCAAAAAAACTCCAGCTTTTTCAAGTGCGATGCAGAATCTGGTCTTTGCGCTGCACCAGCTACTTGTACCCATTTTTGTTGCCGAGTGGGTCCTGTCCATGTCGTTTCTCCTGCCTCCAGCATCGCCGCTCACGTGTCAGTGGTTTGTACAGCAGCTGCGCGACGCCAGGCAGCTCTCCGCACCTGGTTTAAATTTAAAGCTCGTTTGCACATGATGTCACACTTTTATTGTCAGCCCGGCGAAGGTCAAGATAGTTCATTTTGGGAAGGTTTGCATTGTTGAGCCTTTACAGTGCTGTCATTGATGCATTCACCATCTGACTCACATTTCGGTTTTCTGACATGATGTAATCGAAGACACTGGATTTACAGGATGAACGGGGAGGCTGGTGAAGTGGCTGACCAGCCTGGGTTGCAGAACTACTTTTCTAGAGGCTGAGGGTGGAAATTGCTGCTCCACACGTCCTGTAGCAAATGACACATCTGGCCTGAGGAGAGTTAACGAACCCTGGAAGCTCAAGGTGGTTCTTACAGGCTGTTGCCTTTCACGAGTCAGGTCTCATAGCTCCATCAACCGGAGCGGGATGATGTTCTCAGATTCAGGGGACTGCAGAAGTGATATATCAAAGAGTGATTTTTGAGGGGTTTGAGGTTTTTGTGCACGTTTTAGCCCCAGTTTTGACTTGCAGTGTTTGCCTCTCCTGGCTTCAAGGAGTGTTGGATCCTTTGAGGGTGTTTGCTTTAGGGAGATTTCCTCTGAAAAGGTGGCAGAGCAGCCTTGACCATATAAATCAATTTAAAAGTGAGTCATAAAGCATTTAATTTGCCTTCTATTAAAATTCCTTGCTGTCCCTCCAGTCCCTGCACCTCGCTGTTAAGGGAGCTCTTGGGAAGCTGGGGCTTGAAGTCCCGTCCTACACAGCAGAGGGAACATGCTTGCCTGGGAAGACCAAAAAAGTGGAATCTGATGGGTGTTGCCTGTAAAAATGGGTGAGGTTTTGCTGGTAGTTTGGTGAATTTAAAAGCTCTTTGCTGCACTGTGCCAACCCAGCTTGAGAGCAGGATGTGGCTGAGCCTGCCTTCCTGTTCTGCATGGTGCCTGGCACTGCAACCTGTTTGCCCTGGAGCTTGCTCGCCTTGGGCAAATTGGTCCCAGTCCAGCACTGAGGGGCTTTGAGGGATGATAAAGGGTACTCAGGAGTATGTGAGTGCCTGAGGATCGGTTCCCTTTTCTGGTGGTGTTCTGCTGCCTGGAAAGTGTTCAGGAGCCTAAATGCCAGAGGCTTTCAAAGAAGCCTGAATCTTCGGGATCCAGCTCCTAAAGAAGGAGCTTCCAGTACCTGAAGAGAACCTACAGGAAGGCTGGAGAGGGACTTCTTACAAGTGTCCTGCAATAGAACAAGGGGAAATTGGATTTAAATTGAAGGAGAATAGGTTTAGATTAGATCTTAGGAAGAAATTCTTCAGTACAGAGGTGGCAAGACTCTGGAACAGGTTGCCCAGAGAGGTTGTGGATGCCCCCTCCCTGGAGATGTTCAAGGCCAGGTTGGATGAGGCCTTGAGGAACCTGGTCTAGTTAAGGTCATCCCTGCCCATGGCAGAGAAATTGGATTAGATGATCACAAAGGTCCCTTCCAACCTAAACCATTCTGTGAAGGGGTCCCTTTGCCCAGGGTGGGCTCTGGCACAGCCAGACTGGTCCTGGAGCAGCTGTGGGACTGCTGTAGGGTGCTGCAGCTGCAGAGAGGCCAAGGCAGAGGATCACCAAGGCACAGAGTTTCCCTGTCCCTGTTGTCACCCCAGGGCAGGAGGGAGATGGTTGAGATCAGAGGGGAGGAAGGAGCATGGAGACTAGAAGGATTTATTAGGTTGCCTCTGGAAAACGATGGTGTTTTGCCAACCCAGACCAGAGCGTACGTTCAAAAGCACATGGCACCATCCCTGCTGTGCAGGGGGTCATCAGCCCAGCTGCTCTGTCACCCTTCGGGTCTCAGCTGCCTGTGCCTCCCTGTGATGATTGCCTGGTTTGCTCCTACCCCCTGCCAGTGGTCCTATTGCAGTGACCCACCTTCAGGCCTCATCCGCCACCTTCAAGGAAACCAGAGAGCGTGAGGTCAAAGCCGGTCGCTCAGCCCCTTCTGAACTGGCCATAAACGCGCTCCCCTGTCCCTGAGGGTCTAAAAAAGCCACAGGAGACAGGTTGGAGAGTGGGAAAGGCTCACAGTGCTGGCCTGGCACCTCCCAGACTGCTTCACCAAAATGACTCTACTGGAGTTAACGCTTGGATTATTTAACCACTGCCACAGAGACCGGGCAAAGTTGGCCATCGCAGCCCTTTGTGACGGACACGTTGCATGGGCACAGCAGCCGTGGGGTTCGTTGCTGCATCCCAGCAGCTCCAGTTGATCTGGTCTCTGCTGAGAGCACCAGGGACTGGGACCAGTGCCCAGGATGGCTCTGCAGGCTGCTCACCCCCAGGCAAGAGATCTCAGAGCAAAGTAAACCTTATTTCTAGCTTTCTTCATCGTGTGGTTAACCCTAATCACTGCCAATAGTGATGAGCAGAACTTAGCTTCAGCTGGGGCCATTGCAGCAAATGTTTTGACACTTCCCACGCAGGCTGATCTGTTTAAAGACTCATCTTTTCTGGTTTAATTGGAACTGCAGAAATGGCCAGGAAGCTGGAAACATTTTTAAAAACGAACCCAGAAAGCAGCAGGTGATGTTATCAGGAGTTGCTGAGCAAACACAGCGTTTAATAGGGTAGTGCAAGACTTCTTGCTTCTGTTCTCTGGGAAATTGAAACACAAGGAGTGGAGAAAGCCATTTGCTGAACCTGCACATCTATTTTTACTCCCATGCTTCATAATGTTCCTAGAATAAATTTTTTAGTGCACAGCAGGGTAGGAAAGAAATACTGCTGATGGCATCTCTGCTATCCCCATTGTGCTGCGAGGAAAGAGGGGCAGCTGCTTTGCTGACCTGTCACTTGCAGAACCCCGCATTCCAGGTACAGAGGCCATTTGCTCATGGGGGTTTGTTTGACGAAATGGCCACCGGGCTTTATATATAGATCCTGCCTGTGCTGCCAAGTTGTCTGAAATTCTTGTAAGTTGAATGAAAGGTGGAGAGCAGGGGGAGGATCAGCTTGAAAAATAGAGCTGCTAATCTGCTGGTGTCTCTGGGAGAGCCTGCTGGGCTGTCCCGTCACCCCTGGGGCTTTGAGCATCTGCGGGCATCCCGCTGGGAGGGGGAAGCAGGTGGTGCCCCCGCGCTGGCCCTGGGTTGCTCCGCAAAGGCCGTGGCCACGACTGGGGTGCCAGGGGCTTGAGCAATTAGGGAAGGTTGAGAAGAATATTTATAGCTCCTCTCAGTGCCGGGCTGAGGGGTGATTGCCATCCTGGGGATGTGAAGGGCACAAGTGTTCAGGGCAGCTCCCCAAGGACAGTGGCAACACAAGTGTCCTGATGGTGAGGTCGGGGGGTCTGCAGCCCCTGCACCCCGCCAGGATGAGTCCCCAGCCCTTCCACCGATGCTGCACGCTGAAGAGCTGCCCTCTTGCTTGTCTAAGCTGGTTTTGAGGATTGCACTGTTCCCCTTGGATAGTGCTTCTTCGGTTATGCCAAAACATCTCAGCAAAACAAAGGGTGTTTGGAGGTGGGAGAACGTTGCACTGGACCCCAGCATCATCGTGGTGGGAAGAGCCCAAAAAAGCAGATCCAGCCCCCCAGCCAGGCCCATGTCTGCCCCTGGGCATCTGCTGTCTCGGGGCCCAGAGATTTTGGGAAGTGGCCAACAGAGACTGGATTCGATGTTAGTTCTTGTGTCTACCTCGTCTAAATAATTTTTCTTTCTGAAAATGCTGTGAACATTTAGGGTATTTTTCCCATTTCCGTGAACGGATTATCTTTACCCCCATCAGATTCAAGTAGCTGCTTGATACTTCCTTACTAGTACTGATGTGGATTTTTTTTAAGTGATCCCATGTCTGCACCAAAATCTGACTCTGGAGCCCCAGGGTAACCAGCAGAATTGTGCCATCTCACCAGTTTTCACTACTTTGGTATGAATTTGCAATATCTGATACTCGTACAGAGGGTTTAGGCTCTAAGGTCATGAAAAGAGCAGATCAGGAACACAGAGCACAGCAAAGACGCACTCAGTGCACGGTTGTGAAAAACCTCGTGGTGTTGTGCCAGCTCCTGAGCAGGGCATGGGGCTGACTCTGAGGCTTGAATGCTTGGATTTGGTGATGATGCCCTTGGTGGGTTTTTCAGCTGTGTTTACAGATGAGCTTTTGACGATGAGCCAGTGAGGACAAGAGAGGGGCATGGCCCAGCCCACCACACAGAGCAGGGAATTACAGCAGGTCTTAGAAGAAAGAAGAGGGTGAGCTCTTGGGCAGAATTAAGTGCAGCCATTCTGCTGCAGGGAGGTGCGTGTGTGTCTCCTCTGACAGGGAGGATGGTGAGGCTGCTTCTCCATGGTGATGCCAGGCATTTCAAATGGCTGGTTTTTGTGTTTAGGGAAGATGAATGCCAGATGACTTTCCAAAAACTGGTTTTAAAGCACACATACCCTGCGAGCAGCGAGGTCTCATTCCTCGAACTTCACTTCACTGCACCAGGATTACTTGACTCTCCAGTGATACGTGCCTTGTTTGCTTTGTTTTTTGGCTAGCTCGGCTGGCAGCTTTTCATTTCTCCCAAAGGTATTGGTCCTGGAGACATTTTGCTGACAAAATTCCCTGTCCGTCCTTGCGGGTGGACACAGTCCAGGCACCTGTCTGCCCCCAGATTCCCCCGGCGTGTCTGGGAGCCGTGCCTTTGTTCCTCAGGGAAGTCACACTTTGGGTTCAGCTCAGACAAATTCTTCCCTTCCTCCTCCTCGGGCTGCTAGGCCTAGTGCTGAGACCAGCCAGGTCTGGAAGCCCTGGGCAGATACATCTGAGCTGACAAAACCCACACTAGACTATGAGTCCTGCTCCCTTTGCAGCTTTCTGCAGTAAAATTCATTGGTATCTGTTTGCACCGAAGGGCCACCTCAGTGTTCCCCTGCAGAGGAGACTTGGTACCTGCTGAAGCGGACACACAGTTCCCTTGCGTTTGGCCATGGTTGATCTTCATCCCAGAAGAGGTAAGTTGCTGTACTATGGACATATCTTGCTTTTCTCCAACCTGCTGCTAGTCCAGCCTTTCAGTAAACACTGATATTGTTAGAGATGAGGCTAAAAATGTTATTTCTCTCCCCTCTTTTTTTTTCTTAAGGCCTCATAACTTGGTCAGCTTCCTGCAGTGTTTTCAGAGCTACCTGCCTGTGCATTTTTCATGTTGATCCAAGCCGATGAACAGACCTCTGTAAAATCTGCTCTTTGGTGGGGAGAATCCTCTGCCATTCTTTTTGCACCCCAGGATTCAAGGAAACATCACCCAGATCTTTCTGAAAGGTTTGGCTTAACTGTAAAGACTTCAAGAAATTTCAAAACCAGAAACAAAATTTCCCAAATGTCACGGGTAACTGAAATCCATGGGAGATGATGGAAATTCATCTTGAACCAGTACACTCTTGGTCAGATACTGCTGCTCCTGTAATACCAAGAGTAGCTGGAGCCATTGCTGGGACAGTAAAACCAGAGTGTCCTTGGTATGTCTGCTTTGCTCAGAATTCCTTAGATGCCTGCACTGGTATCTGTGTCGTAAATTATTTTGAGGGATTCCCAGTAAATTTTATCAAAGTTGTTATTTTGTTAGTTAAAATAGCTAAGTAATGAGCTCTCACAAGGTGGCCTCAGGTAAAAGCACAGTGAGTCTTGATGGGAAACAGGATTTCAAGGATGACTTTGAGGCACGTTCCAGCCTTTGGTGACTCTGACTGAAGTTGTTCTCTCAACCACTCCATCCTGACGTGGCTCATCCAGAGCACAGCACGGATCATCTCAGCTTTTCCAATTCTGCCCTTTTTTGTTCCTTAAGACCTCTGTATCTACTAAAATGTCTGTGTCCTTTCAAACATTACTTTCTGAATTGTCCCGCTAGGAAAAAAATAATCTATTTTTCTCTTTGCTGCTCTTGCTTTGTCCAGCCATGAGCAGCAGCACATCCCCTGTACGCTGCTGGGGCACGAATGTTGAGGTTTGCTTTTATTCCAGGTCAGGCACACTTACTGTCTAACCTTGATGGAGCATAGCTCCCCCAAAATCGCAGTTTGCTGGTAGATGAACATTTTGTACATAGATGCTGTGATGAAGTTGATGCCCTGCAACTGGCTTGTTTAGTGCAATAAAAATATATTGGGTTCCTAAGATGTTGACCAATGGGTTTGGGAAGCAGATGATTGATTCACACAGCTGAGAAACAGGGGTTGTAATGTGTTTTGCCAGAGGAGACCAGTTTGACGGATGAGTTCATTTAAGGATTATGCTATAGATAGAGCTGTTGACAGAATGAATTTGTTTTTATTTTTCATCAGCAGGTATAACACAAAGCAGAACTAATTGAAAGTAGTTTCCTTGTGGCATCTGGTTGTGTTTCTTGCTTTAAGTCTTTCACACGCTGTAAAATTACACCAAGGGCTTTTCTTCACTTCCATTTGCTTTCCAAGTTTTCCATCACTGCTTTTCAAGTTAGGTTCCCAGTGTGTGGGACACGTTAAGAAATCGCAGACTACACAAGGAATGGAGCTGGGCGGTCGTTTCTGCTCGTTCCATAAATGTTGTGGGGCACGTCACAAATCCATGCCTTGAGCAGACGTGCTGAGGTGTCCTCACCTTAGGGCTGATGGCAAAGCTGAAACACGAACGCCCTTCCAGATATTTTTGATGGCATTTTAAACTGTGACCTGTGCTAAATATCATTCCTACATCGACTAATGTTTTTCTGTGTAAGACCCAAACCTGGAAGGTGATTATGTTTACCCAAGGAGGTGTTCTGAGGTTGAAGGAAGGTGTTAAGTTCTGGAAATAGCTTTTCCAAGCAGCCAGAGAGAATAAATTGTGGCGTTTCTCGGGGCATTTGGCTCACTGCGTTCCTGGTTAAGCTCTGTCGCCCACCTGGCTCAGGCTGGGTGGTTGTCGCAGGGTCTCAGTTCCGCTTCCCTGGGCTGTTCGTGGCTGTTGCGGGGACGGCACTGGGATCTCTGAGCTGAGATGGTGCAGGCTGTTGGGGTAGAAACCTGGGCTCTGTGGTTCAAACCCTTCCTACAAACTTGATCGGTGGGTTTCGGCTAGGGTTTTTTTTTCTCTCTTTCTTTTCCCGTTGTGGTCAAGTAAGAGTTTTCCAGAAGTGACTCACAGGAATGCAGCAAGCACTGCCAGGCTGATGGACTTGCATTCGCAAGGGAGAAAATACCCCCAGGTTTCTGCCGTGGGGTCCGATACCTGGGGAGAAGGGTCCATGTGATTTCGGGATTACATTGTGGGCTAAACTCTAGCCTTTGCTTGGCCTCAGACCTGAACTTTAAGCACCAGCCAAAACATAATCCAAATCTAAGCACCACTTATTGGTCTGTCTTCTCTTCTGCTCATCATATGTGCAGTCATTCAACAGAAGCTGCAGAGTGTTCGCCCTGCCAAGAGCCGTTGGTTTCCAAACAACTACATCAGCCCGATGAGTGATGGAGTTTCCATCAACTGCTGTAGGCCAAATGCAGTCATCTGAATTCAGGTCTTGGCAGGTATAGAAGCTTAGAGTTGTCAATGATTTTTTTTACATGAAACTGCACTTAATTACCATTTTTCATTCTGTGCTTCAGTTCTGTTCAAGCTCTTGGAGCTGCTGATGAATGGGAGCTTTTTATCTCTTAGCTAGTGAGATTTTCTGTTCTTTAATTGACCTTTAAAATAATTTAGCCTGGGCTTGGATCTGAGTTAAATATAGCTGGTTATTTACACTCTGAGTACGTAATACATGAAAGAACCTAGGTATCCTTTGAATGTGTTTTGACAAGCACCCTGTCTGTGTGCAGGTATGTATTTATAAACATTACATGTATTAAAATGACACTTCCAAAATCAAGTATTTTCTCTCCTGTAGCAAAATGTTTGTACAAAATGTAGTATTAGATTTCCAAAAAAAGTGGGCAATTCAAAGAGAGTAAGACACTTGTTGGAGAGAAACTATCAAAGAGAGAGCGTAGTTTGAGCCCTCAGTAGTTTTGAAGTGAACATGGAACCATTATTCACTTTGTCCCATGAAACCAGGTCTAGATGGTGCCTACAGAAGTTCCCCGAGAGCAAGCTCAAAGCAAGCAGAAGGAATCACTTTTCTAACAGGCTTCATGGCACTGTAGAACACCTTGATAGCGATGTGGTGGCTAAAACTTTCAAAGAGTAGGATTAAACAAACTTGTGGAAAACCAGTGCCTGTTCACTGAAGAAACTGTATGGATATAACATCTATCTTCAGAAGACCCGAAGCTACTGTGGGATAGAAGCTGTCTGGGTGTGGGATGACTGTGCTCTTACCTCCCTGATACTTGTTTCCAAAGGATTTATTACTGACTACCATCAGAGATGAGATGATGATCCCCTGTCCTTGTTAAATATGATCATTCTTGTCTCCCTAATTTAGATGAAAAACCCATGAATTCAAAGGAACTACTGCTGGCAACACAGAAACAAGATCCCAAAAGCTTCTTGCCCCCAGTCCCTTGCCTAAGGCTGATTTTGGTTCAAAAAAGGAACAACAAAGAGGGAGAATAGATTCAAAGTATTTGGCAGAAGTTTACTCTGTTTTCCTGACACAAACTCTGTTGATGTGCTCTTCCCACTTCTTCCTAACAGCAGAAACAGCCCATCTGACCTGGGAACTCCCATCTTTCCGTATTATGTAGCTGATTTCTTTTTTCCCCATGTACCTGTTATTTCAGTTTCCAGTTTTAGAGACCAAACCTGTGTGTACTCATGAGTATCAGTCTCCAGCAATGCTAACCCTCTGTTTCGAATGTGTTGACTAAAGCAATGCCACGAGTTCTGGGGACCGGGCTTTGACAGGGATGAGGCCTTTGCTCCAGTGATACTCATTTTGCAGATGGCTCTTCTGGAAGGTAAAACCTGAGCTTAGCTAGTGACACTTTAGAGGTAGTCACACTTGTATAGTCTTGTAGGTTATAGGAATAGGGCCAGAGTCCTGTAAGTGGATGAATCCTCTGCTGGTGCTCACTGTTTCTGGCATTTTAGGAGCAGCCAGGAATGCACCTGGGCAGCAGCATGCCAATACTCAGCTGGCGAATATTTGCATATGGTGTGAAATGCAATTATTTGGAACCAATTCTTCCCTTGTGGGCCTTTGCTCCCTGGGGGAAAAAAAAAAAAAAAAAAAAGCACTGTTGAATCTTGAAAAACTGTCTGGGGGAACCAAATCCTACACAGTGAAGGAATCCTTTTGTTCTGAAAGTGCTCGAGTGGTGGCAGTGCTGGGACCAAGGACTTTCTCACTCCTCTAAAAGCCAGTACAAGAGTCAATCTGTCAACAGGAGGAGATGTCCACCCAGGGAGCTGGTCCTTGTGGGCTGGCTCACTATTTCCTTTAGTAGGAACAGCTTGGAAGGAACTTGAGACCGTGAGCAAGATCAGATTGAATGTAATTGCACACACCTACGTTCTTCCTACCTGCCTTTTATCTGCCAGCTGTCGCTTCTTGTCTCATTTTTGATGCTGGATCAATGTCCCATCCTTGCTCGTTCAAGAGGAATGCCTGAAGCTGCAGCCTCCCTGAGGAGATGGCTCTGGTTCATCATTACGCTGCTGTTTATGTAACCATTTACACCCAGATTCCTATTCAATTGCACCGTGCACATGTCTCAGATTGGTATAAATGAGTGTCTGGAGTAGACCAGCATCATGTCTGCTCTGCTTCCTATTGCCTGCTCTTCTCCAGAATGAAAGATTTGGTAGGCAGAGCTCCAGGGGCCTGCCTCTGCTCTTACCCTTTCCCTTGCCATCAGGGTGGGACAGAGCGAAAAGATCAACCCAAGTCCAGCTTGCAATCACAGCTGCAGAAGCGAGAGCAAAGATGGACGATGTATCGTGTGTTCTCTTGGAGGGGGGAAAGGGATACAGGGGAAAGGTACAAATGGTCCATTCTCAGATAGTAAAACATAACCTCTGGTCCTCTTGCCTGACAGCCTGTGATCAGAGTCATCACATTCCCTCCTATAACTGCTGCTGCCACCACTTTTCAGGGGGTGGAAAGCCCCATTAACTCAGACCTACCAGTGCCACTTGGCAGGCGTTGTGATTTACAGCAGAAAAGACTCAGCATCTGCAACTGTCAAGGCAGGGTCTCCAACTTCATTTGAAATACTTTTACTCCTCCAGATGATTTACTGCTCAAGCACAAGGTGGTCATTTTATCCCTTTTTTCTCCCCCCTTTGCCCACAACAGACTGGATCCCATGCACAATCCCCTTCCAGAGCTGTGGTGTCAAACGCGTGAGATGAAAGCTGCTCCATTTGTCAAGAGTCCTCCTGAGCGGTTTGCTGGAAGACGACTGCACAGCAAATCACCGTGTCCATTTTGCTGGCACCTCCAGCATTTTACGCGGTGTCTGGATCTCAGCAGGCACCTCACGCCTGCTAATGGCTTTGCGAGTCAGCCAATCGATTGGTTATTTATGGCAGGCATGTCTCAAAACTGTCGGGTCAAGTTTTCCTACCCTGACGTATTTCGTTCAGAGAAGCACATAAATCCTCTCCTGCCATTTGCAGTTTAAACCTTCTGAGTGTGAAGCCAGTGGGTTAAAGTTTCCAGTGATGGAGCGAACTGTATCTGCAAGGGTTATTCTCCTGACTCTTTGGGCGTTTGAGTGCTTCATCCAAGTCATGAATTAGTTCACGCTGCAAGATTTATAGGCATTAAGCTCTCTTTTTGGTGTCCTTTAGCTCCGGAGTTTGAAGTCATAACCAAGGAAATTGAAACCTCTCCCCTGTTCCAGTGTTTTTCTATTTAAGGTACTCTTCTGAAAAGTCATGATGACATCTTAATTAGGTGCTCTGAAGTGAGATACAAGAAGAGGCGCAGAACTCCTGCACTTGCAGAGTTTGATCCTGCAGCTCCAAAATTCATAAGCTTGTGAATGGGAGGATGAAACACTTGTGTAAAGTGAACTCTGGATTTCATTATCAAGCCTCTTAAAGACCATAATGCTCTGGTTAGTCGGAGTTGTGTATATCTAGGTGCTACAGCAATATGATTTAAAGTTAACCAGATGACTTCCCAATCTCGACGACTTAAACACTAAGCACCAAGAAACAGCCATTTATAGCAGCACCTATGATGCACAAAGGGCGTCTCAGTCAATCAGAACAAAAAGGGCTAGTTCCTGGGCACACTGTAAGCAGATGAGACAGGATCACAACTGTCTTTCTGTTCAGCCTATACTGGTATCTTTTCAACATATGTGCATGTTTAAAAGTGAAAGAATGTCTGTTGTGAGGGAAATTAAATTAAACCCAGTTTCTAAAGCCATGGACACTGTGCTCTATCGCATGCAGAAAAAAAACAGGGGTGCTTTTCTCCATCTGTGGCCAGGAACCTGTGCAGAACAGTGTGGGATTCGTTGTCTTCTTTTTCCCAGAGCTCTCTGAAGTGACTCAACCTGCTGAATGTTGATGAGCCAGTTGTAAAGGTAAGGACAAACATGACAACGTGAATCCATCCCTAGAATTCATATTTCTTCTTTCATTTTTTTTTTTTTTTACAGAAGCAAACTCAGTACCTGGAAGAGCACCTTGAACTTGTGAAGTGTTACAGCCAGTGCAAAGTGGCCTCTCTCGTTCTCAGACCTCACTGAAATTTCCAACACTTCCCGACCCTCCAAGGTAGTGATTTATGGACGTTGTCCCCTAAGGAATAAGTTCAAATCTTGACATTGAGTCCTTCAGCCCTCAGGGGACTATTTGGGTGACAACAGTAACAGGTCTAAGGCTCCCAGCCTTGCCCCAGCGAGGGCAAGCCCCACCTCCAGCATACAGCCTGCTCTGAAGGGACCATGAACTCTGGGTTTTCTCTGGAGGAGAGGAGGAGGACTGATTTTTCAGCTTAAAAAGTACTGAAATTGTGTGGACGTTCAGTTGCCACATAGGTGGAGTTAAGTGCATTGATTTAGGTTCATGCTCTGGGAATGATGAAGGCCCGTGTCCTCCATGGCACTGACAATGACTTCTGCTGGCAAGAGGAACAATTTCCACCTAAGATGTCTCAGTATTTGCAAGGTATTGTGGCATTTCTCTGTTTACAAAGGGAGACCACTTAAGCTCTGCAGATTTTTAAGGCTTGGGCATCAGAGAGGGCAAACAGAAACTAATGAGAAGATATAAACACTGAAGTGTTAACCCTTGAGGGACCTCTGAAACAGCTGCAAGGGGAATGCAGAGCTCAAAAAAATATTCCTTTTGTGGCACTTTTGTAGGTGATTTGATGAGTATTTTCAAAGACGAAGGGGTCCTTGTCAGAGGGTGGCAATGCACAAATGCACGTGCACGTTTAAAACCCGTTGATGATGCTCTGGAAAACGGAGGTTCCTTGGCTATGATGTGTTGTGTTATCAGCTCCACGGCTGCGCAGGGAACAGCACTGTGTGTGGTGGAATTTTTTAAAATTATTTTCATCAGCTTGATTAAATACTTATTACATGAGTCAACCATACGGGCTTCATTAAACCAGTGAACTTGGAGGAGCCTCCTCATCTGTTTATGCAAGCCATCTGGAATTACGGATGGCTCAGGAGAAGGAGGATGAATGCAGCTCAGTGTGACAGAAGCCCAATTCCCCGCTCAGGAGCCTGCCTGCACCAACCCCTGTTGCACTCCTCGCCCCGCGCTCAGGGAAAGGGGCTTTTATTTTTCTTTCTGCACATTTCTGGGCAAAGACCCAAGGCCTGACATGGCTTTGACAGCGAGACTTTAAATATACCCTGTCAGGATGTGACACAGGCACCTTTTTCTGGTGGCAGGATATAACAGAGCTTTAATAAAAAAATAAAAATAGATGCAAGCTTTCGCACTGGAGGGAAGTGTACCTTGAAAGGAAAGGCTTAATGAACTTTAACCAGCCTTCCAAGATCTTTATTAGTTGCGCCTTTATTAAATTAAATTCACACTGTGCTAGGCAGCTTAAGTACTGCAAGTCGATGTCATGTGCTAAGTGCCAAAGTAGGCTTTAATTGGCTGTTTAAATGAGAAAAGGGGTCCTGCTGTGCAGCACATGCACGTACACACACATGTAGCGAGGGGGCAGGAGGGAAGGAACCTGGCTCGTGCTCTCCCCTCTGCTGAAATAGCAAAACAAGGTACTGGGCTTTCCTTGCGCTAGCTGGAAAGGTTTTGCTCTGTGTTGGCTTGAGCCTCTTCTCTGCCAGGCCAGATAACTGAAGGAAAATGTGAAGGTCCCCAAACTCTGTCCCCAGGGTTAGAGATGAAGCAAGGTGGTTTGTCTATGACTGCGAGCTGATGTGCTTCAGGGTAAACCAGGATGAGATGCTCATTCCAGAAATGTCATCCCTCGGACTTACTCAGAGCTGGCTCTTGTTGACGAGCTCTTCTAAAAAACGCCCAATGGTCAACCTGGCAGGGTTTTAATCAAAATTTTTTGTATTGATCACAGCTCAGTTTCATAGATCACAAATTAGTCACAGATGTCAACAAGAATAGCCAGAGCAGTAAAGGGCAGACAAAGACAAACAGGTCACTTGTCCAGAAGAAGAATTTTGATCTTAAAATACATTACAGAGGCAGCAGCGGTGACTGTGAACTTAAGATTACAGGCAGCTCTGCCTGTAGGGAGTCCTTTGCCTTCCTGAGGCACAGCTCTGGCTTCCTCGGAGGAGAAGTTAGTCACACATGGAGAAATCGTTCTGGGATTGCTTGCGTGGGATCATCCAAGGCGCCCACTTGCATGACTAAACTGCTCTAACCCTTTGTGAGAGAAATGAAAAATTAAGTGGCAGTGGCGTTCCTTACTCCTGCGGCCCAGACGTAACAAGGGTGAAAGTGGTGCTGCAACTTGCTGAATTTAAACAGTTGTTTTGTGTTAACACACAGCCTTCAAAAAATGCGATTTGAGAAGCTTGTTAGGGAGCTAGTGTTAACGTCTAACCCCAGTGCAATTGGGCCCATCTAGGCAGCGAGCCTCCTGCACATCCTGCCTTCCTCATGCAGCTGCATCCTCCCGTCCCGCTCATCTTCCTCACTCCCAAGCGCTGATGCTCAGTCCTTGGCTTAAGCTGCCATGGTGGCAAGATCTGGTGCTGCCTGAAAATGCCCTTCCCGCTCATCCTGACCCATGGGGCTGAGCAACGGTGGCAGTGAGCCCTCAGGTGGCTTTCCACAGGACCTGGAGCTGGGGAGCAATGGCTTTTGAGCACCCTCAACTGCCGTCCTCCTGCTCTCCCAGGGAAGCTAGTGGCACTTGGGGGACTTCTCAGCAGGGAACAGCATCACAGCAGCATCATGGACCACAAGTCTCTTTCTTTTTGTCCTTTACTATGCACACAAAAAGCATTTCTCCACTGCCAAGAGGCCCTGAGGTAGATCTGTTGCGTCTCCTTCCTCTCCCTCTCTCTTCTCCTTCCGCTGCCTTCACTTCTAGCCTGTCTCTGGTTTCCTCCCAGCTCCATGTCCCCTTCCCTGAGTCTACCTTATTCTTCTCTGTTTCCTACAGGCGGGTGAGCCACCGGATTCCCCCATTAAGCCGGACACTTTGGGGAACTCCTGTCTCCTCTCTGCAACTTGCAGCTGATTTTATCTGCCCCGGGGGACGGATTTTGTGAGGCAGCAGCCAGCACGGAGGTGCGGAGGCTTCCGGCCCTCGCACTAACTTGCATTCCAGCATTAAAGATAATGGATACAATGGAAAATCAATGGAGAATATGTAACTTTATCCCATTCATAGCTTCATATTGCATTACACCGTGGCCTTCAGATTCATAAAAGTGATATATGGCTGAACTTGGCAGGCAAAAAGAACACAGGAAACAAATATCTTTGGTAAGAATCATAGTCTAGCTCTAACCTATATAGCAAGTAGATCCGAATATCTTCTGGTTTTTTACGAAATTTCACTGCATAATTGTTTTCCAGTAATTTGTGAGAGTGTAAAACATAAATCAAGGCTTTCTGCATGTTACGCATTTCCCTTGAGTGAGGTAAGAGAGAGAAGGAAAATGATTGCTTGAATTTCCAGCCTTAGCCAGATGCCAAATCTGTCAGAAATACTGCTTTTTTATATTATATCAGTGGAAGGAAATTATTGCTGCTATTATCTGCCCTTTGGTCAGAAGCATATTCCTCACCTTGGGTAATGTGCCTTTGTGGTGTAGCCACCTGCACTTTTTCGAGGAGTTCATCTAATCACAGACTAGATGAGTCAGGCTGCATTTCCTATGGGCTGTCTTCAGACATAGGAAGTTATTAATACCGATTAGCTGAAAAAGTCCAGGTCTTCACCATGACGTTTCCTGGCTAATATTAGACACACCTTCTGTACTTTAAGGTGTGATGGCTGATAAGAACCAGTGTTACAGCAGCCAAGGTTTTACGGCGGTGGGTGCACCGTGGGACGGACTGTCCCAAGAGGTTTTTTTTCTTACACCTTTGAATGAATTCAACCAGACAGGCTGGAATGAGAACAGGAAACTAAAGGTACAGGGGCACAGCCTGGGACATGCAAGTCCCTTAGAAAATGATGAGAGCAGCATGGTGCTGCCTCTGGTCTTGGTGCGTGGCAGCAGAAGAGAGCTATTGGGAGATTTTCCTTTTGATAGAAAGAAATATCTCTGCAAAGGAGAGCTGAAAGATCCTAGGAGGTGGTGTGGATCCTAAGATCCTTGTTTTGAAAGAAGATTAAAAGGAACTTGGCTATTTAGTGAGAATTAAGCAGCCATAGCTAAGATCTAACAACAGGCAGGGCAGGGACCTACTGGGGGCAGGACTCCCTACATGACACCTGGGATTGTTCATCATCGTTGGTTGGACTTGCTCATCCTGGGGAAGAGAAGGCTCTGAGCAGACCTAATTGCAGCCTTCCCGTACGTGAAAGGGGGCCTGTAAGAAAGATGGGGATTATCTTTTTAGCAGGGCCCATTGCGATAGGACAAGGCATAATGGTTTTAGACTAAAAGAGGGTATATTCGGACTAGATATATGGAAGAAATTTTTCACAATGAGGGTGGTGAAGCACTGACACGTGTTGCCCAAAGGTAGATGCCCCATCCCTGGAAACACTCAAGATCAGGCTTGATGAGGCTGTGAGCAACCTGATCTAGTTAAAGATGTCCCTGCTCACTGCCAGGAGGTTGGACTAGATGACCTTTAAAGGTCCCGTCCAACCCAAAACATTCTGTTATGCTGTGATAATTAGAATTTGGAGACAGACAGGAGTCCATGTAGGACTGAGCAAGGCAAGGCATCAGGGTCTATTTCCAGGTCTTCTATCAATTTGTAAATACACTCTGGGCTGTTTGCTGACCCCTCTTTCCCCCTTGGCTGGTCTCCTCTGTGCAGACCGCCAGGGACTGTTGGTAAAGTCTCAGCTTCGTGCTGGGGGTCGTGGTGGCTCTTCCAGTGTCCCATGCTGACCTACACTACACTACTTGTCATCAGGCCAGGTGAAGAGGTGGAAAAGGGGATGAACCACGGTACAGAAGATGGATGGACAGGACCATGATGGCAATGGTAAGCTCACATCATGCCTGTCCCTTGGATGGAGGGATATGGGGGTGCTCGTCTGCCTGAGCAGAGTGACTGTGGCTCAGATGGAGATACCTGGACTAGCTCTGATGAGGCAGCACAGGGGTGGAAATAACATAGTGGGATGGCTGGCCCCACTGGTCACAACGGGGACTTGACTGGTGGCATGTGGAAAATTCTCAGATGGTGAATCCGAAGGCAGAAAAGAGGGACAGAGGGACAGTGTTATGGAGATTGATCCAAGTGATCCAAAGAGGAATACGGAGATGTAAGTGATTATACCTTACAAATTAAGTAAAATAATAAAGTCCTAGCAACCAGAATTGGACACCAGAGGGAAAGAGATTAAATGCTTTAAACCCTCCCAAACCAAATTTTGTATTGTGGATGCCTTGCTGTTTTATCTCCTGATTTATTTCACTCTTGCAAGCCACAGAAAAATTGTACATGATGTTTTTTCCTTTTCGGTTCCCACTACTGAGTTTACAAAACTTGCCAAACATGGAGAACTTCAGAGAACTCAAGAAGAAAAAGCTTCCTGGCTGGCTGGATTTTCTATTGCTTTCTCAGCTGTACCATAGGTGTCTCCTCTAATTTATTCTGCAGCCAGAGGGGACAACTGTGCACAGCACAGGCATGTGAGCTAGGAGAGAGTCGCTGGCTCTTAGCACCGTAGCTGCTCTGAAATCTCAGGAAAATTGATTTTAGGCGAAAGGACTGGGTTCTCCTCACACACTGGGTAAATGAGGAGTGCCTCAATACCATGGCATTGCATGAGCACAACATGGTGAAAGGAGGGAAAAGAAGACTGAAAGAACCCTTTTCTCACAAGGTCCCTCAGTTTTACGTTCTTAGTCGCATTTGCAGAGTACATCATATCGACAGGAAATTATGATTCCTTTCTCCTGCACTTTCCTTAGATTTCAGCTTCTCCTGTGTAATACCAGCTAGTACAGACAAAGCTATTTTACCGTATGAAGTGCTTCTCCAAATAATTTAACTAATGTTTATAACACTATCCCCTATGAAAGGGATAAGCGTTATCCCCATTTTCACACGTGTGAAAATGAAGGCAATATGGTCATGCTGTTGAAAGGAAATAATGTTGGACTGGCAGCACTGAATTCATGTAACTTGTCCCACTTTTTGACTGTAGAGCAGAGTCCACATAGTCATGCTCTATAAATATCTGTGGGTGTATTCATATGAGAATATAAACCCCCTACCTCTCCCTCAAACTTTTGATGTAGTGTCTGTCTATCTCCTTGTACCTAATTCTACGCTATTTGGTTTAGAAGCCCATAAGTCACAGGCACAAACTTTGGAAAGAAGATTGCCAGAAATAGAGCTTCTGCTGTTGGAGGCTGTTGCCTGGTCCTAACCTGTGCTTTTGATGTCTCGGTTGCAGATGAGATGGAAAATCTGAGTTGCTTTGGCCAGAAGCCTATCCTGGATTCTGATTCTCCCTTTTTTTTTTTTTTTTTTTTTTTTTTTTTTGCCTGAAACAGTATGTGCAGTTAATGCCCTACTTTGCAATACAGAAAAGCAAGATATTCCCATTTCTGATTGCAGCAACTGGGACGCACCTGATTCGTAAAGTAGAATGGCATGTACAGAAGTAGGCAAGAAAGGGGGAAAAATAATCAGTGAGAAGCTACTAGGGAATCAGGAAAAAACTCAGAGGACAGGATTTCTTCCTAGTGAATTGCTTTCACCCAGGAACATTTCAGTCCTAAAGCAAATCCAGAAACTGTTGTGAGTTTATGACATAGGATTAGTATCTTGAAAGTTTACAGCAGATTGCAACAGACTGAGATGACATTTAGGCAGCTGAAGCCACATTCGCTAAGTTGTGTTTCGCAGGGAGAAAATATACTGCCTAGTGGAAATGTTATGCTGTTGTTGGGTGACAGCTTGCAGTATTATTAGAGATGGCAGGGATCTATGTGGCATTTGTACTTGAAATAAGAAATTTTAAGCAACTCAGAGCTCACAGGCCAGGCACTTCTTTGTTTGCTTGCTTTTATATCACTTGGGTTTCTGTGTGTGCATATTTTAGCTAATGCAAAAATAGAGCCTCTTTTATTGCAACATTTCACAGAATTTTCCAGCTTAAATGAGCCAGTTTCCAAATCAAAAGGATAAGCTCTGATGAAGAGTTGGCTTCTAAAGGCGAAATTTTTCATTGTCCACATTCCACAGGCTTTTAAAGTGGGGAAAAAAAAAGTATTTCTATAATGAAGGAAACGCATATTTTAATTGGGGGGAGGTGGGGTGGCCATCCTCTAGCAAATGGTAAAAAAACCGTGTCAAATTGAGGAGAGTGTTTTTTCCTCCTATTTTAACACACTTCTTGCCTTATTCTGCTTGCAGAGAACAATCAAAGACACCCAGTGGGTAGGATGGAAATGCTTGGGACTGAAAAATATCTTCAATTTCCAAACCTCCGCTCATCTTTGAGGATCTGCCAGGTGTTGTGTTACTGATGACTGTGTGAATGTAAGCGATACGCGGCCGAGCTGCTGGGTGCAGAACCCTTACGCACAACCCGGCAGCTCTTGGGAGCACAACCAGCTCCAGCCCCAGATGCTCACGGTGACTTTCCTGCTGGCACTGCACGATGCCACCGGCTCTGTTCTGCCTCACGAACCCGGCACCATAATCCTGCTGGCACCTCATGCTACCTGCAGGACCACCAGTGTTTTGGGGTTCCCAGCAAAGAGCGCAGTGGTGGCACTGTGCCCCTCTCAGGAGGATCTCACTTTTCCAACTAAGGCTGAAAGTTTTCCAAAGTATTTCAAAGGCAGATGATATCTCTGCAGGTTTCAACAGTGGTTTCTCTCAACCTGAGCCAGGGTGACTCAGATTTTGTAAAATGGAGCCAGAAAAACAATTTAGGGAGTCTTAATTATGAAGTGCTGGTCTCCCCTTGCAGTGATTTTTTTTGTTGATGGTGGGGTTTTTGGTGTTTGGTATGAAATAGGCTATCTGTGACAGGAACGAGGAGAGCCCCAACACTCCATGATGCTTTTACAGGGTCATATGTTCCCTGCCAGGTTCTCAGAAGAACGAAGTGGGCAAGTTCAGATAAGCAGTGTTTGGATTGTCCCAAAGGAATCAAAGACCCAAATGATTTTCAAGTAAGGTGCTCCACTGGAAAACTTTTCTCTAACCCAGAAAATCCTTGACTATACATGAACAGAGAGGCTAAAGTCCAGATGGATTTTAACATCTACTCTAATGTCTTGGATATTAAATTTAGTCCACTTTTACCTCCTTGCATTTGACCAAAGGTTATGTTGTCCTTGCCTAACACGTAACTGCCCCCTACCCCCACCCCAAGATCCATCCCTTCATGTGAAGAGATGACAAGCCACCAACAAGCCACCTCTGCCCTCCGGGGATTGCTCCAATGACTAAGGGCCCCCACTTAAAGGTGTGCAGAGCTGCTCATGTGGATTTGCCTGGCTTTCATGTCTAGTCCCTGCTTCTCACTATGGCTTTGTCTTTGTTAAAGTGCCTTTTAATATGCCATAACTTCATCTGCTCAGGCATTTTATACCATATGACAAAGCTGCATCACCGACTTCTTTATAGAGTGTGGTTTTTTTTTTTCCTTTCCAGAAAACAGGTTCAAACTGTGAACCAAAAGCCAGTCTCATCGCAGATCATCCTGCGTTACGAGAACTACCATTTTTCATGAAGCAATGTTGAATAGCAGCACACATTTAAACTCATCTAGCTGCTACATTTTGGTCTTTAATTTCTCATGAAAGGAAACATGGTGGTTGCTGGTCCTCTCCTCCCTTTGCTATGGCTAGATACACTTTTTCCATAATGCCCTTTTCCGAAGCACAGCTCCAGCACGAAGAGTTCTGGCAGCTGGAATGGAGGGTGAGAGGCTGCCCTGTACACTCACTTCTCAACACAGACTCTCTTTCAACAACCTTCCTGCTGTCAGGAATAATCACCAGAAGGTGAGTGAAGAGGTTAGTGATTAAAAATAGATTGATATAACCTGAAAAAGTCTAAAAATATAGTCTTAAAAAAAGACTGAAATATTTTTTTTATATATTTTTTCCATTTATATAGGGCTTGATGATGCAGAAGACGATGATGCAGCAAATTAATTCCCAATTCTGCAATTACTTCTTGGGAGCTGAAAAATTGCCTGACTAAGGTGACAGAAGGTTCAGGAAGGACAGTGAAAGTCACGCCTTCTTGACGTGGGAGCTGGGCCAGCTAGAGAATTTGGCAAAACCAAGACATTTGTAGCACTTTTCTGTACCCGCCGGTAACTCTGGGAAGCGTGAATAAGGGAGGTTTTATTTTCTCAAATAATGCAGAATTGCACCAGGAAGGGAAGACTCCTCAAAGGGTTTTTGGCTTAGCTCAACATCATGGTCAGAGAGGCTGACTAGGAAGGATGAACACGGATGGCCTTGTAAGCGTGAACCCAGGAAGCCCAGCTTTGATGCTGCTGCAAGATTTACTGCCAGACTAAAAAAAAAAATTAATAAAAATGCTGAATTATTTAGACTTTGTACAAGTCCTTGGCATATAGTTTGGCACTGGCCACTAACCTAAACTGGCCTGGGAAGAGTCAAAAGCCTGAAGTGGGGGGAAGGGAGATGCCCTGCTTGAAAGGGTAGAGAAGTAAAGGAAATGTTTCTGGCACAGTGAGGTCTTCCAGGATGAATTGGCAATGGATCTATTTATAAGTGGGCTTTGACGTTCAGTATCAGCAAAACAAAAAAATAAAGCTACTCCCAGAGGCTGTGGAAATGGTTTACAGAAAATGATTTGGTCTTTGTGTCTACTCGTTAGAAGAAGCAGCAGCTTTTAGAGAGGAAGATGCAGGCAGATCATTCTGAATGCGGTGTGGCTGAGAGGGGATACTTGGTGGCCTGTGACTTGAACCATTGTTCCATCCTCATAAAACAAGAAAAATTGCACTGGCATAAAAAGGAAGGAAAATAGTTCTGCAATAGTCTTTCACTTTGCAATTAAAGAAAAAAAAAATCCTAGCTGCAGAAAAAGCCTTTAACCACACAAAATAATCCAGAACAGAATTTCAGATGTGCCCAATACAAGCTTCTTCCTCAACACGGGCTAGAGAAGGAGGTGACACAAAGCTGGAGAGTCAGCTTGTGGAGGGGTTTAGGTCCTGATGGTCAAACAGCAGGAGGGGAGCAGGCACAGGCAGTGGATGCGTGTGAAAACAGGTAGAGAACAAGGGCCCCAAACACAAGTCTTTGATTGGTGTCAGTGATGGGGGAATCTGTCCAAAAAGGACTTAAACAGGGATTAAAAACTGAATCTCTGGGGTTTGAGCCCAAAGACTGATCAGCCAAGGTAGTAGAGGAATTACTGACCACTCCACATTTCATTAGGCTAGAGTGAGGAAAGGTGTTCCCAACAATTTGGTGGAAATTCCCGGTTTAACATGTGGTTCAGGGCTGGGAGGGCAGGTACGTGCACCTCATTTGCCGTGTATGACTCCTTTCGCCTCCAGGCACAGAAAGAATCGTAACAACTTCCTCCTCTGATAGGTTTCCAAGACAGGAATAATGCGGCATGGTTGAGACCTGCGTGGAGGTTCAGGGAATCTGTTTTTTTTTGTTTGGAGCAAGTATGGATTTCTGCTCACCTACTGAGCATTTCTGATAAACAGCAGGATCTTAGAAAATTAAGAATGGCTGCAAAACATGACACTTTGTGAAAAGGAATCAAGATTTATTTTCCAGATCTCACAGAGGTATAGGTGTTAAAACTGGTCTAAGTACTGGCAGAAATGGGCTCACTAAGCAATCACTCCACTACTTAATAGTAACAAACAGAGAAGGGACTTTATGCACTACTGAGAAAATGGATTAACTAAGAGTAACTAAACCTGCAGTCAAGCTCTGACCTTCATCCAGCTGTTACTTTGAAAGAAAATGACAGGACGAGTTTCTTGGTGAACACTGGAAATTTAAATTCAATTACTTTAAAAGATGGCTCTTGCTTGCACAAAGAGATGCCGTTCAGAACGCTGTGGTGGATTCAGCTGGGCTTTCCTTATTAGATCTGGAAAAATAGTGGTGGATACAAAAGACAGGAGGAGAAAAGCTCTGCCTTTAGTGCAACACAAGGCTTGTACTCATTTAAAGAGATGGCTTCCAGCTTGAAAATACACCATCCACTAATAAAGAGGTTGCTGTGTGGTACGTGTCTTTTGTCCAGTGTGTTGTATCTAGCTGATATCCTGACGCATGCTGAAGTCTTTGAAGGGGAGCTCATAAACTGTTTATAAGTGGCCTGTGATAAGCTCAAGGCAGCCCATCTGAAACAAAAAGAAATGTGAGGAGCCCTGAAAAGAAGTAATTCGCCTTTCACACATTGTGGGGGAGAACACCAGGGCTGGAAAAGAGCTACTCAAGTCAAGGCACAACCACAGCATGGAAACAACTGGGTATAAACTAACCAGGAATAAAATTAAATTGGAAACTGGAAGGAGTTCTGTCCTGGATAGGTTTTTATAAGAGAAATGAGAAGGAGTTTATGAAAGAGACAGCAGATTCCAAAGTAAGAATAAATATTCCTCAGGGACTCTCTGGTAAGACAGATGGAACAAAAACAAGCAGGAAGATTAAAAATCCCCCAGCAGGTTTGCACAGGAGAGAGCTCAAACTGGGCTCACGGTACAAAAACATCATGACAAAAATGAGTGTCTGCCTGATTATGCTTATGCCACTTGTAATCTGTCCACAGTCCTTTTCTCTGCTTGGTGTGGACCCAGCAAGAGGCAGAGCAGGCTGTCCCCCTGGAAAGCAGGCTCCCAAAGAACATGTTCGGTTTCAGGTTAGAGGTGGTGGCATAACTGCTGTCTCCTCCCGTGAACCAGCTCCTTTTTGTTTAGTGGCAGCCGAAAAAAACCTGAGCACAACATAGGGTAGATGCTTAAAAACCAAGTTGTAGTGCTGGGGGGATATCAAGACACTCCCTGGACATTTTTGTTTTCTATAATAAAGGGGCTGATGCTGTCTAATAGAGCAGAGTGGGCAAGAACAGCAAGGGATAAAGCAAACAGGAGGCACGTCCTGAAACAGAACAAAGAACAAAGGCTTTGGGGCAGCGAGCACAAGGGTGAGCAAAGAAACGACCTCCTGCTCTTTGATCCCACCGGGACCTGGCACATGGGGATCAGTAGTTTGCAATTCCTAAAAATAAAGAGAACGACAGTGAAGTGGCATCTGACTGCAGCTCAGCATATGTATTCTCCTCATGGAAACACTCTGAAACCATTCGGGTAGAGGTGGGGGGGGTGTGACAAGACACCCACATGAACACGCACGAGCAGTTACAGGTCTCCACATATTTATTGCTGAAAAAGTTAAATGCTACAGAATTATCCTGTAACTGCACCAAAAGCAAAATCCACATGCTTTCAGCTCTTCTCCAAAGAATTTAAAAATACCTCACCCCTTGGGTCTGATTTAGCCTGCTGTGTGCACAAGGTGCCCCTTTTATCACAAAGAGGGTGCTAAAATAATGGTTTCTTTCATGGTGAGGCACGTTTCCAGTTGTAAAGGAGGAACATGAATTTCAGATATGCTGAACAGCCTGGGATTCCTTTGGTTTAATATTCCTGCTCTCTTCTTTGAGCAGTCATTCCTTTTGATCCTTTTCTGTACCTCCTTGCCGCATTACAGTTTTTGATACCAGAGGACAACTTGTGTGGAAAAAAAAGTGAATTTTGAAGTGGACTTTGAATACGTTGAATTTTTTCATCCTAAAATTCATGGTGGGATATTCATGTCCTCAATGCGTGCTGCGTTTAGGGGAATCTTCTGCAATGTGAATGAGAACTCTCCAGGAAGTATTTTTCTACTCCCATCCAGGAGTTTGGCCCCGAACATGTGAGTGGAACATTCAGTTTCTTGGTAAATTTGGGATCAGCCTGTATCGAGTCTTGACCAATGTGATCCCTGGGTGTGGAAAGGATTATAATTGCTTCTTGGGATAAACCCTGAGCATTGCCCATACAACAGTGTGTGATAAAGCTCTAACTTGATTACGGGCTTGTATCTGATTTTAGAAACCAATAAAGCATGTAGTATAAGCTATTAACCTTATTTCATAACATATTCCTGTATGTAAATGAACAGAATATCAGGGTAACTTTTTTGTTTCCAGAAATCAGATTTTTCTGATAATCCAAGAGTGTAGCTGTCACTGGTATAAATTACTACTTCACCTTAGAAACCACTGTGACACTAATAGTTCATATATCTTGAGAATGTCACTTAAAAACAGCTGTAAACCTTAAGGCAGTCATGGTAGCCCTCAAGTCAGCGACCTGGAGAAGAAGAATTCTAGCACATTTCATGAGTGTTTGTCTCTAGCTAACTAAAACCCCAGAATATCTTAAAACATCAGAGGCCAGTTCTTCAAGACGATCTGATTCCCACTAGCTGCCTTGCCAGCCTCAGGAAAGAATGTGTGTTTTTGTTTGTTTTTTTAAATGCCTACTGGGTTTAGCTGCTGAGTGCTCTTCTAATCCGCAAGGAAGTTCTTCGCTTTGGGGTTATTTTACAGCTGATAGCAAGCTACTAAAGTGAACAGAGTTAAACTTTTCCCTGGAATCAAACTTGTTTTCTCCTCTTTCAAAACACTTAGGGAAACAACCCTAAACTGTTAACTGTGGATTAAAATGTGGAATCTGGATTTTTTCAGCACCCGCTGTTGCGGCAGCTCAGAGGGGCTGCAGGATTTCCATGGCTTTTCCTAGGTCAGCGCCTGAGGGCTCAGACCACCTGGGCAGCACCTGTGGGCAAATGATTCCGGGTAATTAGCCTGAAAGTCTCCACCTGCTGTCTGCTTCCCCCCTCATTCCTAGCAAACGCTGAGCCGTCACAGGGAGGCTGTGACAGGCATTCTCCTTGAGTGTGAGGGCCTCTTGTTTTCTCTGGAGACGGGCTGGAGGATTTGCTCACGCTTCAGCTGTTGCTGTTTGCAAGATGGACAGAAGGCTTAGAAACGCCACCAGCGACTACAAATGAAGTATCTCAGGTAACACCAAAGTACAGATATTCTGAATAGACCCTTGATTTTTACTAAGCTACCTTTGCTGTGTTCGGGACAACCCCTAATTTTGGTCTGTTCCCACCTGTGACACCATTCAGGACATGAATGCATTAAATAGGAAGCAGAGGGGGAGAAGTACTATGTTGTATGGGGGCAGCAAAAACTGGGCACTGCTGGCCCTGAGACCCCAGTGAGGTGTAGGAAAGTGTGGCAGAAACCTGTTGTAAGGGGCAGCCCCTGCCCTCCTATGTGTTTGTGATAAGAGCAAGCGAGGTTATGAGCCAGCTGAGGCTGCCTCTTGGAGACCCAGTGCTGTCTAGATTCCTGCTCTGTGATGTGTTGCCCCTGTTCCACAGGTTTATTTAGTATCTCTCGCTGCTGCTGGCATAACAAACTAGCTCAGAGGGTTGCATATAGCAAGCAATGCCTGACAGGGCTGCTGACATCCCAAAAAATACGAGCTTTCTCATATTGTAGGTTGAAATCCTGTGTCTTTCACTGTGGCATGTTTGCCTGCACTTGAACCCTCTCTCAAGCTTCTGCCTGGGGAGCTCTCACAGTCCCCTGGCTTCATTAGGGGACAAGTTTTAATCCCGACATGGGTGATAAGACCTGAAACAAGGGGCATCCCTGTGGCCACCTGATCCAACCAGGGGGATGTGGTGCTTTCATGAGACCTGGGCTGGCTCGGTGACACTTGTCCTGTGTCAGTCTATGTGATGGGGATTGCCCCTTGTCACGAGACCTGCTGTAGACTATGGCAAGGGTACTGGGCTTTGTGATTTCAGAGGTGGTGAGCACAATGGGCCAACAGCCCTCATGGTGCGGGTTGGGAGCTGCTGAGGAAGAACAACTTCCCTGAGCCGCAGGGGGACAGGCTGCACCCAAATGGCATCCGCTGCATGGAGATGCTGGCTCAGGATGTTGGGGGTCTTCACATAGAGGAGCTGGGAACTGCTCCAGCGTATCATTTAGAAGTGGATTGTACATGAACGTTTGGGAACATCGGATTTCCCAATTTTTTCTGGCTTTCAGCCTTGTATCTAGCAACCACGCCGCGCCTTTTGGGAGGGAAGGCATGCCAAGGTAGTTTCCTGTAAGGAAGCAGACCTCCAGTGTTTTTCTGCAGTGGCTTATCACATGATGTCTTTTCTTTTCTTTTTTTGTTTTGCAAGAAAAAGAAACGTTTAGAAGCAAGACCAAGCCACAGATTTCAGATCAGGATCCAGATTTTTTTAAAGTACCCTAAAGTGGGGAAGTGCTTGCCCTAGAACAACAGTTGGGCTGTGTTCAGCTTTCTAAAATAACCCTGCCGAAAATCCAGACCCCAGACTCCACCCTCCAGGCTCATGCCTCTTTCTTTAGTAAAAGAGGAAATAGAAGTCGAATCTCATTTTGTCTGAAATTTTCACTTCACAACACATTCCACTTCTCAGTTTTACTTTCTTAATAATTCCTGGCTGCTACGAAACTGGTCTTTTGACCTCTCTTGCCCTCTCAACCAGCAGTTTCCAAGCCTTGTCCTTCAGGGGTTAAGCAAAGAAGGCCTGAGAGTAACTGCCACTAATTAACTGTGACAGCTGAAATCCTTGAAATTGCTATTGAACTTGGAACCTTGTGTGCTATTGTTCTTCGCTCCTCTGCTGGAGTCTTGTGTGATGGTGGTTTGGATGGAAACATTTTTGGGTAAGTCCTTGGAACAACAATGGGGAAAAAGCCCTTTTAAAAAACCCTGTGAAAGCCAGCGATGGCAACACCAACCAGAACTTGCAGATTTGATTTTGTGCATCTGGAATCAAAGGGGAACTTCCCTCCAGGTTGATGGCAAAAGTCCACCTGTCCATCGTGGCTCAGGGAAGGAGGGACCAAACTCTTTTCAGGCATAAAGACTAACTGATGGTGCAGTGTATCTACCCACGTGGCAACTGCAAGTTAAAAATAGAGTTTGGGTAAAACAGGTTGTTGTTTTCAGCCTACCAGTCAACTGCTGCTCATAATCATGAAAGCATCACTTAGTACAAGTATCTTAAGATACTTTTCCACTATTCTTTCTGGTACCCACTGATGAGCACAACAGACCTGCAAAAAGGCTGCAGAACTCAGTCTGAGCATTGAAATCTTCTGCTGGATGGCTATCTGTAATTGCTCTGAAGATGGCACAGAGAAAGAAAAGAAAAAAAGAGTCAAAACTGTATCTTCTCTGGTTCTTTGCCACTGGGAAGAAATACTGGTTTTGGTTGTATACATTTATCCCCGAACTGTAAACAGTAGGACAGCCTATAAAACTACTTTGCCGTATTATTTCAGCTTTGCTACGGAATACAGCTTGTGATCCCTCGACAGACACTCTCTTTGTCTTAGTGGAACATTTTTGAGCAAAGAGGACTTTTGGATTTGGCCCAATATTTTTCTTCTGGGGAATTCCGGTTTTCCGGCCTTTCCAAATAAGAATACCATATCCATGTGTGTATTTGTGTCACCCAGTCCTTGGTTTTTTTTAATTAAGTTCATCACCAGATTCATATGAATCTGGGCAGAAATGTGGGACAATGTCCACACACTGTCTTCTTGCTTACATAGGGATTATTTTCAGTTACTGCAGAGTAGTATCTCAGGAAGCAAGCAAGATGTACCTAAGAGTGTTTTATGCTGCTGAAAACAGCTCTTTTGGGGCAACCTCAAAGCTCTCCTCTTGGGACCCACAAAGGTTACTACGCTCTAGGGAAGTTATCCCCAGATCTGCATGTCTGCAACACAGTGCTGCACCCTCTTCCCTACCAAGTAGCATCCCACTCCCCAGCACAAATGTATGCCCAGGTACAAGACAGAGAGAAATCACCTCAGTATTAGGTCTTGGATTTGCCACTGCAACAGGCACAGCTCAGGTTTGGAGAGCCTCAATTGACCCTGGGTGAACCATGTAATAAAATAATAATAAAAATAATACAGGAATATGAATCTGGTAAATCGCTGGCCATTTCTGGAAGTAGAATGGATCTCTTCTCAAGTTCTCAAGATTAACGTAATGCTGTCTTTATGGCCAGCTTGTATTCTATAACGGTTTGGCCCGGTCTTCAGCAGATATAAATCCCAGACGCTCCACTAAAGCTGTTGTTTCATTTTTGATTTACAGTCACTTGGGTAGACAGTCCCTGTAATGTGTCTGTTCAGACATCGAACTCGTGAAAATTGTTATCAGAGCATATTACACTCAGTTTTTTCTAACTTCGGAGACAGATAAGAAAGCAGATCTTTGGAAGCCTCTTGAATTAGACTGATGCACTTTGATTTTTAAAATGACTTCTTATTTGCAACTGTGATTGCTCTTGCAAATTTATCAGGCCCTTAAAGTTATTTCAGCATGTCTGAATAGCTGATTTTATTTGCTTGTTTTGTGATTAAAACTAATGGGAGCCGACCACAAATTCATGCTGTGTTTCCATATAGCAGAGTAATTACAGAACAGGCTTTAAAAATATATTTGCAATGCAGTTGCTCAGTTAGATTTTAACAAGGGATATGCCCACTTTTTTATGTGTATACTTACTTTCTGTGTGTTTAGAGCATTTATGGGGTTTGTTCATCCTTTACAGCCTGGCAAGAACACGTGTTAATCTATCTCTTAGAGACTAAGAAATAATTGATTGCCATGCCATTTCTTAACTTCTTTTTAGCTTGATATCTATTGTCATGTAAGTGGAAAATTAAAATTTCCATTAAAAACTTGACGAAAGCACTTCTGACAATACAAGCAGGTCAGTGTACAGCTCTGACTGTGATCGTGTGTTCTCACACACAAGAGGAAGAGCAGAATGGGCAGGGGAGAAAACAGAAAAGGTAGAAAGGGACCTGAGCTGTGGCTGGAGGTGTGCTGAGAGCTCAACCTTGAGAAAACAACACAGGATGGGAGGCAGAATGTGGGTGAGCAGTTGTTTGCAATAGGGCCAAGTGTTGCCTCACATGTTGTTTGATTCCTGCTCTGCTCAGAGAAACTAGATTTAGTTAATAAAGAGGATTTGACTTCATAAAGAAGTTTTGATGATGGAGTTAAAAATAAAATTGAAATTAATCTCTTAATGGAAACAACTAGTGAGATCCTAAATACTACTGAAGTGCTGGAAGATAACACTGCAAGGGCCAGCTAGGGAACCTCAGCAGCACAGAAAAATATTGTGATTTCTATAGCATGCGATGATTTCATCCCTGTTCTCTTGAACCTCTTTTGCAAGAGCAGAATGGCTGAGGAGAAAACAGCCACTTCCCTTGTGATATAGCTCCTCATTGGCACATCAGAAAGCACAACACTGAAGTGAGAGGCCAGCTGCCTGGAGCCACCACCGCTGCTGAGCCAGAGTGCTGCTGAGCCTGCTGAGGTCTTACACACTCGTCCTGTGTAGGAGGTGGCTGGCCAGGAGCACCCTGGGCACATGTCCTGTCCCCAAACTGGTCAGGTTATAAATCCTTGCACGAACTGGACAGCAAGCTGTCCAAACCCATGGAAAAGGAGCACCAGCCTTTGGTCCATGGATGTTGATAATGGCTAGAAATGTTCATTTTAGAAAATGAGGTAAGTGTAATGTTACTATAGGGTGGAAAGCTTCCAAGCCTGATCCTCCCTCATGGTCCCCGCTGCTCTTAGGCCTGAGACCAGACCACAGTGGCAAGCTTTACCCTGCAACAAGTATTTATGGTGACGTTGTCGTCCCTGAAGGGTAAAAAGGGTTTATGATGGAAATGATGATGGGGTATGAAGCGCGGTGGTGCTCGTGAGCTGCACAGCTATAACAGCAACCCCCAAAGCGGTAAATAGGAAAAAGGCCTTCTCTGTCCAGATGGTGAGGCAGGCGATATAGCCCCACTGTATGCAGCACCAGAGACTTTCCACATCCTACTCCAAATCTTTTAATCCCTTCAGTCCTTAACAGTTCAAAATTACATCATCATTTCCTACGTTTCAGACAGAGCTTTGCCCCTTCTGCTTCGTAGCTGCAACGCAGCCTAATAGGGCTCATACTTCTTAATCTTAAATGGAAAAATGTATGTCAAGTCAAAAGAAAGCACAGTTTCTAGATTTCCACAGGGGGCTTGGGGGGTGTCTCATAAATCTGTATATGATTAAAGGCAGCTGCAGATTGACATGGACATTTTGAGTCCGTCAGTCCTTTCTGTGATGTATAGCTATTGCAGCAAGCCAGCAGTGGCAAGCTGAGGACAATGAATTTCTTGCACTTCCTAATCTTATTGCTGAGAACCAGGAAATAGATTCCTAACCAGCCTTGAATTTGTAAAGGCCCTAACCCAAACCCCAGCAGAAGCACTGCTAGTTTTCAGCCTGGCCATTTCTTCTAAAATCTTTCAATCTCTTGTTTCACCAGCCGCAAATGTGGAGAAGTCCAATGAATTCCTTTCTGGTAACCTGAGAATATCAGCTAATGGAAAAAACAAAAAGTGCTCCGCAACTATATTAAATTTTCAGGGTTTTTTTCAGTCTTGCCCCCAACTGGCTGATGTTAACATTTTTCTAACATCCTTGAGATTACAGCAAACAGCTTGCAGGGCAAAAAACCCCAAACCCAAACTCCCCAAACAGCTTGAACCACATCCTCAGTTGGCATAAACTGATGCATCTCTCTTTTTCATACCAGCTGAGAAGCCAGGGTACCGCTGCTTTTATTTCCAGCTTCGCGACACAGTTACCCTAATAAAAGTAAGATATTGAGATGAGTTTTACTCCAAGTGACATCATAAGTTAGTGGGGAACAAGAAATATGTTGGCAGAGCTGAACGGGGTGCTGTGCACAGGGTCCATTTGGCACCAGCAGGCAGACTCCAGGATCCACGAAGATGCATCCAAGGACACAGTCTTGCATTTTGGCTCCTTTTTTATGAGTATCCAACTGATCTGTGTATTTAGAAATGGAGGAAGGAAAAATAATGATGAAAACATACATCTGTAGCATGATGGCATTTCTGATTATTTAGCATGTTTCACAATAAAAGTTTAATGATTTAAGAATTATCTCTGTCTGGAATTCCTACCCATGCTGGTATTTCTAGGCAAGCAATTCCCTACCAATGGTAGAGAAAAGTAACAGGTACATGAGGAAAGGAAAAAGATGTACCTGATGGCAATGATGATGGGAGACCTCCAGGGTCAGCCCCTGCTTTCAGATCTTGAAAGTTTTGGCTTAGACATGAGCAGTTCAGATGTTTTCGGTCCCCCATGTACATTTGAGCAGCTGAAAATTAGGATAAAACACAAGTTGTCCCTAATGAGCAGTGAATGTCATGGCTGAAAGCTGTTTCAGGACTTCATCTTTCTCTCCAATGGAGGAATCTTCCAGCTGGGCAGATTTCATAAAAAATGATTTGGGTTGGAAGGGAACCTTAGAGGTCATCTAGTCCAACCCCCATGCAAAAAGCAGGAACATTTTCAACTAGCCCCATGCAGCCTGACTTGAATGTTTCTTTGACCAGCTTTAGGCAACTTGGAGCCTTCACTGCAGCATAAAGAGGATACAACATCTGGCTTACACTTATCTTTAGTTTCCCATGCTCTTGGGAAAGTCACAGTACTATCTTACCTTTGTCTATAACTTTTCCAGGATAATTCTATATCAAAGATACCTAAGAGAGGAATTATTAGCTTTGGCCTTTGCCAGCATGGTATCAATATTTGAAACATGGATTAACATTTGCCGGATTTATTCCTCCATTTCAGGGAAGCAGTAAAGCTTAGGTTGACATTACAATACTTTAAAGACCATGGAAAAAGTCACACAGCAACATTACTTACTTTTTTTCCTTGAGTACTCATGGGGAAACATATGCACTCACAAATGGGATGTAGAAAGCAAGGAGTTTTTCAGGCTGGAAATTGCATAGACTGGTCAACAGGAGAACCTGAGATGAGGTTGCCGCAGTAATTTCTCCTCAGATTTGACAACTGGGCCCCTCAACCTGGTTTCAGAGAAGCACCTTCCTCTGCCTACGATTCCCAGTTCAGATTGTGTTCCTTTGGTGATACTGGTAACATCTAACACCATGTGGAAGGTGGAGGTGGTACCTAATCTGAAGCATGAATTTAGGTGTCCAGGGAGCTTTGCTGGTGGGCACTAGGGTTCCTGGACCCTTGGGTGTGAAGTTTATGAATAGGAGTTTGGGGATCCAAAGTTTAGATTTAGATGCAACTGCCAAATCTCCCACAGGTCTTGATAAGTATTCATATTTTATCTGGGAAAAGAGGTATTAGGAAAACTGCAAGAGTGTGTCTTAAAAGGTGAAGAGATCCCAAGTTTGCAGGAATCTACTGGTGTCAGTAAGGGCTAAACCAAAAGGTTCTATTAAATTCAGTAGGGCTCTAACGTTCTTCAGAACTTTTGCAAAAGCTAACTTCAGCTTTTGGTATCTGCTAACTAGATCTCACAACTTGCATTTGAGGGGCTGAAAATTACTGCATAGAATTCCCAACAATCTTTTCAGAGGTGAATTTTAAAGATAAAACAAAGGTAAAGAACATGAAGCCCACTGTCATCTTGTATAAACTGGGTATTAATTGCTTTTTGGGGAGTCTCCCTGTATTTTAACCAAGGTGCAGCACGTATTCCAAATGGCTGTAGTGTAAAAAACTTTGCCTCGTCCCAGATACCAGGCTCAGCAACAACTTGTGTCAGAACTTTGAGATTAACGAGGAAGAAAGTGTTGAAAAAGGGAGCCAGAGGAGATGGGACTGATGTTTTTGTAACATGGACATCCTTGTCAAATTTATCAGGGTTGTCTACTTTTAATTTATCCTTGCATTATTCACCTGGAAAGAAAAAGTCCTTAAGTTCGGGCACTTCATTAGAATATGCCAATCTCCAGGAGATATGCTAGCTAATTTCACATGGGAATGCTTACTTCTTGGCATCTATCCTAAATTCAAAGTGCATTGGGTCAAATTCATCTGTGTTGTAGCCTTCTCAAATCACAGGATTTCCAGTCCGGATAAATCTGGCCTGGTGTGCTCTGCCTGTTTTGGCTCCAATACGTCATGAGGTTGTTAGGTCCACATCCGCTGAAGGATAATATTCTTAGGCACAAAGCCCACTCAGGTCTCTGTGTACCACTAAACTAACTATAAAGAATAGGTGCAAACCCTGCACAGTAACTCCAGTCATGTCAATAACTTTTTGAGTTGCCTTTTAAAAGAATGTGTACACTGATGGGCTTCGTATCCCCTACCCAGTCATGAAAGCTCTGAGGGTTGAGTCTCTCTACACAGCTACCCTTGATTTTGGGAAAAGAATTTTTCAAAAACAATTAAATCCTGCCAACCCCTTCACCACATTGCCCACGATAAAAGCACCCATTCAGCCAGCATAGTTACACCACCTGCACTGCTCTGCTGTCTGGGAAATGTCCTGCATGTCTGCACCTCCAGCTTGCACGTTGGCTGATGTCACGTGGATTCCCAGTAGCGAATTCAAACCTGAGTGTGAACACCACCAGAGGTCTTGCTGTAGCACAACACTACAGATGCCTGAAATACAGTCCTTGCCCAGGAGGAAAATAAGAGCATGAGACAGGGCCAAGAGCACAAGACCTGACTGAGATGACTCTGTACGTTACAGAAATTGCCCTCAGCCCAGAAAGTCTGAAATGGTGCTCTACACTGAACTCCCTCTACCATAAGTGTCTGTGCGAAATGGCTCTGTGCATGGAGCAGGTGGGAATGGAGAAGTAACAGATGCAAGCTCTGCTGTCATGTTTCACTACTCTTCGATGAGAAGCCTTCACCAGGAACAGAAACTGAACCTGCTGTGATTGGGATGGGATCTAGGCTGGGATATAAGAAGCGTGTATGAAGTCTCCAAATATAGTTTTTCATCAGTCTTGAGAGTAAATCATTCATTTCTCCTTTGCAGAAAGGGATTGTAGGCTTTTCTTACCCTTGAAGATTTGAAGGTGCTTTGTAAAGGCCATGGTTTGCAACTGCTAAGCAAGTTTGGCCAAGGCCCATAGGTGTTCCTGTAATACAAGGAAGGGAAAGATGCAAATTAAAAAAATTAATGATTCAGCAGGGAGGGAGGGAGCTGAATACTTCAGCTTTCTAGAGCTGAATACTCCCGTAGTCTGTATTGCCTGCAAAGCTAGACTGAAGCTCAAGGTAAATACAGTTTCTTTCATTGTTGTCTTTATTAAAGCCCAAAATCTGATAACTTCTAATAAGTATAAAATGAAAATCCAAATGACTTAAGATTCATAAGAAAACTGGTCTCCCATCTGGGAGTAGCCTGTGCGGTTTTCAGTGTAGGAAACAGGCCAGAATCCCTCCATAGGTAATACAATTAATCAAACAATAAAATTATGCTAAGACAGTGCTGATGATCATTTCAAAGGATAAGTATAGTTATTCTGGCTTGCAAATAAAAAACAAAAGTAGTTGAAAGTTAGAACATGGAGCAAACGGGCGATTCTGAATCCTCCCTCTATTGTTAAACTGTACAAATCTATTGCTTTTCTAATAAATAATCCCGGCGCAGAGCATTTTCTTGCCAATATTTTCAACAGCGGAGGCCAAGCCAGAAGGTTCTGAAACGAACACATTGGCATGGGTGTTTTTTTTCTCCTTCTCCTAATATACCATGGAATCTAGTTAAATATTTTTCCACTCCTTACTTCTCCCTGCGTCTTCTGGAGAAAATGTGAGTCCTATTTCCTCATAAAAATATCTTAGCGTTTGACAGGTTGGGTGTCTTTGATCCTGAAATGTTTTTGGATGATTTTTCTCCCCCACTTTGACTTTGTAATATAACGCTCCATAAAAAGTATATGCATATATGCAACTTTAAAAGGGGATCCTTATTTGAAATTAAACTTTTACACCAATTAACCTCCTCCCAGTGCGCTATAAAGTGCAGTAAAAACAGTGCTCTTACAGAGACCCTTGCAATTCTCAGATTGATGCCTCCCTGGCTGTGGAACCCAGAACATCTGCTTTGAATTAGCTCTGATGGAAGGTCTACTTGTAAATGCATGACTTAATCAGCCTTACTAAAGTAAATGGCACATACTGTAGCAGAGGGTGCTTCAGAGTCAGACTCAAACCTGTCTTTCTTTTGAAGCAGAGAGGGGAAAAAAAAAGGGGGGCACAGAGGGGGCAAGCTTTAAACCAAAGGCGATTTCTTTTTTTTTTTTCTCTTTTTCTTTTTTTTTTCTTTTATGAGCTGACATTAGCAGACGTGTGGCTGTACCATAGCCAGCCTAACTCCCAAGCAACATGTGCAGCTGTACAGGGTGAGCCTGCCTTGCTCCTCCCCAAGCTCACACACCCCCAGTTTCAGGCCCAGTTTCAGGTGAAGACTGCAGAGTACTGGTGGAGGTGTGCTAGGCAGTCCTCTCGTTTGCCTGCAGGCTCTTGCCAGGCTTCCCTGAGAGTGCCCAGTTTGTCCTGAGAAAAATCTAAGAGCAGCTTATCCAGATGCCTTTGCACAAACACGTCTCTCTGCGTTGCTCAGGCCCTGCTAACCTTCCCTGAGAAAAAGGAGCCACAGGCTTCCTGTTGGGTTTTTAACAGTGGGGATTGTGAAGGGTGAAGAGTTGCAGAAGGTCCTTATGAGGCTGAGTGACTGGGCAATAAAATGACAGCTGAAATTCAGTGTAAATAAACGTAAAGCAATGCATGTGGGGAAGAACAATCCTAGATTCATTATTAAATGATGGGCTCTGAGCTGACTATTACCACTAAGAAGTGAGCCTTGAATGAAAACATCAGCTCAGGGCTCGGAAGCCACCAGAAAAAAAGCAAATTGAATGATTAGGAAAGCAACAGAGAGCAAACCACTTCATTACGCTTTACAGCCATGGTTCATTCACACCTCAAATAATGTGTGTTGTTCTGTCCCCTCATCTGAAAAAAAACAATGTAGCAAACCGGAAAAGGTTCAAAAAAGGGCAAAAAGGATGATCAAATATTTGGAATGATTTCCATGATAAATGATTGAATCTAGAAAAGAGACAGATTGGGGGTGGGGGTATGGCAGAGGTCTACAGCACCACAAATGGTAAGGAGAGGCTGAGCAGGAACCAGCCATTCACTGTCTTTTCCAATACAGGAACCAGTGGGCCTGACATGGCACCAGTAAAAGACAGGTTAAAACCAACAGGATCTGTCAGTTCACACGGTGGTAGCAGAGCTGTGGAAATCCCTACCAGAGGCTGTTAGGGACGCAAAATGTTTAGCGGCTTCAAGGGAAAAATGGGTGAGGACTTAGACTGGATTAATAGATTATGGAATCAGGAGATAGGAACTAGAGAAAATACTGCCAGAGAACAGAAAAAGAACTAGGGAAAAAATATCTAGAGAATAAGAGAATAGTAAAGGAGAAAGGCAAATGAGAGAAAATATTGGGGAGACAGAACTGATCTGTAAAGGGACTACTTATAAGCTATCTAAGAAGAGTTGTAAAATACACGTGGAAAGTACAGGGACACAGACCAAGGAAGAGGTGAAGGAAAAGTGGAGACAGCCACAAAGGTACATACAAGTGGGAATAAGGACTTTTGGGATTGGAAACTGCTGGAGAGGGGGGAAAAAAAAAAAAGTAAAGTAAAATGAGAAGGCATTGAGAAATACTCAAGGAAGTAGGGTCTGCTGTTGTCTGCCAAGGAGAGTGAGCTGTATGCTGGGGATAGCAGAACAATTCTGCTTCGGGACAAGTTTGTTACTGCACACTGGTTGTGCTGAGGCATTACACATGCCATATAAAAGTAAAGTGAAAGAACAACATCACAGATGTAAAATGGGGTCCACAAAAATCAGAAACTACCCAGACCAAGGCTTCCTGTGCAATCTTAATTCTGCCCTATTGCTCTTTACAGTCTAATTACTCAAGTATATCCTTTTCACAAAATTAACCCACACACCTTGTTTCCTCTGCCCTTTCCCTGAGCAGTTTTTCCCCTTCTGCATTTGAATAAGACTGCTCTCTACTTTGTGCTGGTTGAATACTAGGGGAGAAGCCACAGAAGAGACAAGGACCCATGTCCTCATACCCAAATTACAAAGCAATAATCAAAGCAATAATTACAGAGACAGTCCTTCTGAGTTCCCACAGACTTCCGTAAGTGCCCTGCGGGGAGGTCCCAGTCTGGTCTGAGCAGCTCTAGGAGTTGTAAGATAGCTGAACACACATGATAAAAGTGGGTTTTGCCCTTTTTTTTTTTTTTTTTTTTTAGATTTTTTTTTTAGACAGACATCTGAAAAGTGTAGCTTGAGCACATGGGAACTGTGAGTTTTTCAGCAGCTTCTTGTTTGTGCTGTATGGGGAGATTTTCACAGGCGCAGCAAAAGTCACCTTCCAGCAGCTTATCAGCTCTCAAGTTCTTCACTTAAAAGGCAAGAAGAACAACAGTTATTCATGGAATAGGCTCTAGAATTGTTTTAGCATAGATAAAACAGTATGTTTCTCCCAACCCTATTATCTGAGAGAGACCATAACTTCTTTGTTTTGAATAAAATTGCCTTTTAGAAAGTCCCAAACATTCAACTTGAGGCTTCTGGTACATATGAGAAATCTCAGTGCATGTAATTGCATTTTCATAAACTATAAGCAATCAAAATCAGGATGTTACAATGGCAAATGCTGAGCAATTATAATAAAAGGCAGTGCAATTTCTCCCATATGTACTGCAATTAATGTCAACATCATGATGCCATTTTTTTTTCTTATTTTGCAGCTACCTGAACTTGGAAAGAGAGAAGTTTTAAAGTAACAACCATATACACTAAGAACACTGGGAAAGTGGAAAACACGGATGCTGTGTTGCCAGGCATTATGTATTTCACTTTACATGGATATCTCTATTTTCTACAGTGTGCTTCAGGATTGCACATGAGGGCATGAGATTGGGTCCTGGTGGATTCAGTGGAATTTTACTATGTGCCCTCAAACCGGATTGAGGCTTTTCCAACCGACAAATCATACGCTAATAAAAATCTCAATCAGCATGTGAATTTAACATTACTGTTTGTATCCACACACATTGAAGTGGGTAGATAAAGACTTAAAGACTGAGATAATTTAGGGTCAGACCAGACCATTAGATTATCTAGTCTAGTTTAGCAAAGAGTAATCCACTCACTAAGGGTAACTGTCTTCTGAGACCAGTAATTTGAGTTTGCCACAAGACTGAACTGTGTTTGTCTGAAACCTCTTTTCCAAAAAAGGCATCGTGTCCTGATCTGAACATGTAAAGAGACAGAAAGCCTGCAACAGAGTTCCTGCAACCATCCATTCAATATTTCCTTCCATGAGTTAAAACTCTTTCTTCCACCTATGGATTTTTGTGTCACCATTCCTTTTCGGGTTAGAGAGCCTTCAGTACTTGGCATTTTGATTGAGAGACTTACATACTGTCATTAAGTCACTTTTACGTGTGTTCGTTTGGGTTTGATGAGCAAAACAGTCCGAGCTGTTTAGGTGTCTGTCCATTATTTTTCCAGCATTTTTGGTGCACAAAAACTCAACACCTGAAACACTGACTATTCCCATCCATATGTCTTACTGTATGACAGTCCACACCTCCCTCCCCACGTATGGATGCTTGCTGAGAAATCCTGATAAGCCATACTACCAAAAGGCTTAGATTTTATTTTTTTTTTTCTGAAAGGAAAGCTCTGCAAACAGAGCTAGTGCATGTTTGGCAAGCAGCTTTGTCTTCCATTTCCTCTTCTGAGATGCTTGGGACTCTTTGTCTGAACCGCTCTACACTTTATAATATAAAAATATGGTTTCTGGGAAAAGCCTCCTCTCCCTCTGCTGGTTCCACTCAAAACAGAATTAAACTGGAGTTAAATGGGAGCTTTCAAACCCCAGCACTTCCTGGGGGCCTGCTCCTTGCTATCAATCCATCATTTCTCTACAGCTCATTTTTAGGCGCATTTGTTAGGAGTTATTCTCTGGCTACACCCTTCTTTATGTCATAAATCAGTCACTTCTGGCCTGCCTGGATACTGCTCAGCACCATTGCTGCCAGCCCTCACAAAACGCAGCAGGCTGAGTCATACCTCAGCAAAAGGTAATTGCCCAATTTCATGTTATTTCTTTTCTTTTCGAGAGCCAAGCTAGGGGTGACCATTTACATTTTGGGGGTAACACATATTCTAAATAATGCCTTGTTGCTGTTTTTCTTCCCCTTCTTCTTTCTTTCTGTTTTATTCATTATATGTGACTCTGAAAAGCATTTATTTCACAGTGGTCTTCTCGTGTTAGAAAATGGGAGACATATTGATTGGTAGTTGCTCATGTGAAGTTGTTTAAATAGTACTTTAAAAGACATTAAGCAACATTTCACATCAAAAACCACTCAGACGTATTTGGAAAGATACTGACTAGACTCATATTTCCTGTATTAAACCACTTGTATAAAAATGTGTTCTTTTCTGATTTATCAAACAAGAAAATGACCCTCTGGAGACTTTCTGATTCAGACACGAATACCTAAACAAAATCTCAGTGAATCATTTGAACGCGCTAGAATTTTCCATATGAAGCTCATTATAACTGTATCAATATTATGGTGTGCACATATTCAATACGTGCCTGAAATCTATATCATTACAATGTTAGCTCTTGAGATGTACAAGTAAAAATGCATGCAAGAACACTGAGAAGATATACAGAGCGTATTAATTCCTTATTCACATTTGGTTTGCCACATGCTGACAAAATGTTTAGCTGAACTTATCTCCTCAGCTCAGCACCATAAATTTAAGCTTTAATTATAATTTAATTACAATTTAAGCTTTTTCCCTTTTCACATAATTGTTTCGCACATTTAGGGACAAGAAAACACTAGAGTGAGACCCACTGAGCAGATCTTAGCAGATAATTTGACCCATCTGTAGGATTTAGGAGTAGGTTGGAAGATGTAAAAATATTTTAAGCAATTTACAAGTCATGTGTCTAATTCAGCCCTCAGATATAGATGCATAAAGAACTCTACCAGATGTTGTAAGAAAGACAGGGAATTGTGTCAGACATGGGAAAATTGGAGGAAAAAGAGAAAGGACAACGTACAGATTTTGGCTAAGACCAAGAATTCAGGTCCTGGTCTGAAACTCAAGGGAGCTGACAGAAAGATTTCTATTGTTCTCAAAGGGTTTTGGCTAACATTTCCTAATACTAGCTAGAAAACATTAGAGGCATTCAGGCACTGAAATATCACAGGAGTGACAGCCACAATGTCTGATACAGATTATAGAAAGTCTTTTACTTAGGCCTGAAAAAAGCTGAGACAGACATATGGACGATAAATGTGCATGCATGTGTGTGCATATATATATATGTTTAGGTTTTATGGAATTAATCGCTTCCTCTGAGGCAGAGGAGGAGCTTGGGGTGATGGGCTAGGCACACTTCTGGTCCCTAGGCTGCTGAGGAGGAGCTAAGGCAGAGAGGAGGAAAGCTGCCTCAACTGCAGGTACTGGCGTAGGGATGTGCAGCTTGTTTGGCTCCTTAGATGGGGATCCTCCTGAACTGTAAAAAAAACAACCAACAAACATTCCTGTAACGGCTATAAAACCCTTTAAAAATGTTTCATAAGAAAGGAAAGGAGCTGCATTTTCCTTTCTACTACAGGAAAAGCCTGTTGCAAGCCATGGCCAAGGAAGGGAAGAAACGAAAGATTTGTTTGCTTGTATTGTCAAAGATCAGAAGCTGAAATTTAGTCATTAAGACTGTGAGATTTGAACAGTACGGAGAAGAAATATTAATTGGGCACTAATGAAGGAGAGAAAGCTATGGCTGACTGGCAGACTGAGGGCTCAGCTAATGTGTGTAGGAATCTGTCAGTGCTAGTCTTGCTAACAGAAAGCTCCTTTGAGTGAACTGAAATGCTTTTGGAGCAGGGGATGAGCCAGGAAAATGAATTCAGTTGGGTCTCTTCACCCTCCAGGTACACACCTCCCAGTCGTGCTGAGCTGTGATTGCCAGCGTAAGTGCCTGAGAAATCCTGGAGATTTCCAGGGTGAGAAATCCACCACAAGGTCCAACACCAACCTTACAATGAGACTGAGAGGGGGAGGAAAAAGCTCCTAGTATATGCTCCCTGTGGTTTAAATTTTCATACTGTTAATTTTTTTTCCATAATCCAAGTGTTTGAACACCAGTTGATTTTGGGTATTTTAATGAAATCTCTCTTTTAAAATAAGTGATTTGGTTTAGGGTGGGGAACCAGACAGTACAGGAAACAGCTAGAGGGAAGCTGAAGGAGAAAAATTAGAGACAGTTACAGTGCTACCTCCATGGTGGGACTCTGTGCAAAAGGATGCCCCTGTCATGGTGTGGACAGAAGTCCCCTTTTGTTTTCAGCCCTTCACAGGTCTCAGATGGAGCAAAGAGGATTAAATGCTGATTCCATGGTTAGTGGCACAGAGAGGTTAAGGGAGAAAAAGGGCTGTATGGTCTCCTATAGCTTGTCCAGACTGGGGTTTGAGAAAGAAAGTCCAAGAAGGCCAACGGCATCCTGGCCTGTATCAGGAATGGTGTCATCAGCAGGAGTAGGAAGGTGATCATGCCCCCATACTTGGCTTTGATGAGGCCTCACCTCAAGTACTGTGTCCAGTTTTGGGCCCCTCATTACAAGAGGGACGCTGAGGTGCTGGGGAGGGTACAGAGGTGGGCTGCCAAGCTGGTAGAGGGCTTAGAACATAAGTCTTATGAGGAAAGCCTGAGGGATCTGGGGCTGTTTATCCTGGAGGAGACTAAGAGGAGACCTTATGGCTCTTTACAACTACCTGAAAGGTGGTTGTAGCAAGGCGGGGGTTGGCCTGTTCTTCCTAGTGGCAAGTAATAGGACAAGGAGAAATAGCCTTAAGTTATTCAGGTTGGATGTTAGGAAGAATTTCTTCACTGAGAGGGTTTTCAGGCATTGGAACAGGCTGCCCAGGGAGGTGGCTGAGTCGCCGTCCCTGGAGGTGTTCAAGAGAAGGGTCGATGTTGCATGGAGGGACATGGTTTAGTGGTGTTTGTAGGGCTAGGAAAAGGTTGGACTCGATGATCTTGAAGGTCTCTTCCAGCCAAAATTGTTCTATGATTCTAAAACAGGCTTCAGGGGCAAAGAGGAGACTCTCCCCTGAGGGGAGTCCTGGAGATTTATTCCTTCTCCTCTATCATGTGACTCTCTCAGTTCTTCCAACAGCAGCTTTGTGGCCACTGCATGATTTAACGGGATGTGCAAAGTCCCAGACCCCACCACCATCTTACTGCCCCCAGTGCCCTGATCCCCCACCCAGCGACTCCTGCTGCCAGGAAAGCCCAGCTGTGCTGAGGCGGGAGGAAAAGCATGAAACAGCTCCCCTGACTGGCTGCTCAACCCACAAGCCTTCCTCCAGGGGGCTCATAACAGCCAATCCAAGCTGGCAAAAGGGAGAGCAGGGTTCCCAGATGCTTCTACTTAGCCTGAGGAGCCCATTGCCCTCCATGCTGCCCAGGTGGGCAAAGCTCAGAAGTGTGAGGTGAGGCTGCTGCTCTCCGAATAAAGGTAATCATGTTTCATTACTTTATGTTAAAACTCATTTTTAATAGACTTGGTTGAATTGAAGATAACCCGTACAACAGATGGAATTGTTGTTTCTCTTTCCAAAGGTTTATGGGGCAGGGAGGTCCTGCCTCATAGTGTCAGAGCTGCAATAAACTCAGGGCAATTTGTGGCAGTTAATAGCAATAGAACTCCCTTCCTCCCCCACCCAAATCAACACAGGTCTCTTATGATGGGATTCACATCTTAAGTTTGTTTCATAAGTGATTGTCCCATCGCAACAGGCCTAAATATACAGATTATACCAGGGTGGTTTCCTGGGTTTCGTAGAGACAGCGTTAACGCTTTTGCAGATCTCGGCTTTGTACGAGTGTCCACCTTGAGTTAGCTAGGAAAACAGTGCCAGGAATTACGTATATTTTTCTAGCCAGCAGTGAAAAATATTCCCTTACGGACCCTTGGATTTCTAGACCTCTGTGAAGGCAAGGCTGATTGGCCGCTTCTGGAATGGTTGCTAACAGCAGGATTTCGCCCAGACTATTTGTAAGGGAGAAGCGTTGTACGCCAAATGGCGTATTAAATGCCTCTGTGCAAAAGAGTGTCTTTAGCAACTGTTGGTGCTAGCATGTGAGAATGAAATATTCTGTGGTTCTGCATCAGATGTAGATACCCTCCATAAACTGAGACCTGGTTGTAGTAATCAGCACAGTGGTTTTCAGAGGGGCTGTTTTGCTCTGTTCGTGAAATATGAACACATCTAAGTTCACGTGGGTGTGTGTCTATCTATTATACTTCTGCAAGTGTGTGAATTAACTCCATTTCTGTATTTCATTTTGTAGGAAGGGCCAATTTCCTGCCTGTAATGCCCATCAAGACTTTGACTCTGCAGCATGAGACCTCTGGAATTATGCCTTGTAATTCAGGACCTTCAAGGTTTGTAAACCCTCAAATGTTTCATTGTTGCCTTTCTTGTTGGTATTTGCCTTCCTTTATATATCTCACTGCTTTCTTTTACTTAAAATGTGTGCTCTGGTGGCCTGGGATAAAGTATGCGAAGTGTATCTGTGCATGGGGTAAGCTAGAAGAAGCTACTCCAGAGTTTCCCTTTCTGTAAGAGGACTTTGTGACATGAACATAAATCTTTTGAAGTATGTGTTGAGCCAGCTGCTCCATCGTTTAAAAATAGTCAGGTTGGTGCCAACAAGACAGATCACTCAACTTGGGGGCCATAAACAGAAATCAAAGGCAAGCATTAGCAATGCCCCAGTGTTTGTATGGTTCTAAGACGAACCCTCTGCCCCTTCCAGCAGGTATGTGAAGGTGTTACAGAATAGTCTGCTGTCACTTCTATAATGTATCAATGTCACCCAGCCTGGGAAGATGCAGTATGTTGGAGGCTGTACGAAGGTGGAAGACATTTTCTAACCTTTTAGACTGCAGTCAGTTTTCCCAAATGTACAATAAAGCAGAAGTTTTAAGATTTTTGTTCTTATATCCCCAACAGCTTGGGTGACGTGCCTTTTGGATACTAAATACTTGAAAAGGGTCAAAGCCTATGAAGTGGTCAACAAGAAAAGAAACGAGGTCAAGAGTTTAAGCCATGATACATGGTAGGCAAAGAGAACTCATATTTTAACAAGTCTAGACAGCATATTAGCAGAGAAAGCTTACTGTGTTGTACTCTGTTTATGGGAGTTTTCCATGAACTGCAAAAAATATTAGGAATGCAGCATAACCAAAGCTTTGCCTTTTCCTGTTGAGAATAAACTCTTGTGCAGTTTATGTTCAAAGAGCGTGGCATCTATATACACTTAATTCAAGTAAAAATGGCCACAGGGCTTTAGGGGAAAAGATGCAAAAAAACCCCCCAACTTATTTAAGATGAAAAAATGATCCAAAAAATGAGTAATTTATGTATCTGTCTGGAGGCAGGTATAACGTAGCCATTGGTGCTTTATAGGAGATTTAGGAGGCGATTGCAGTATTCGGGCACCTGGGTTTTTTATGTTCGCATGTATGTATTTTCTTGTTTGCAGAATGAAAAATATGCAGCCTAGATTCATTTACTTTGCTCGGCTTGTTTCAAACTTTATTTTTTTTTTTTTCCCCTCGCTGAATAGAAAGCAAAGTATGTGGCATTTTCAGTCCGTAAATCTTGCTTGCTGTGGGCTAAGTTCTGCTTGTAGCTCTTACTTAGAAGACGTTAATGAGGCCAACATGTACCCCAGGGCAGAATTTGGACCTTTGGGCTACTTGGGTAAAGTCGCCTAAGTGGAAGGATGGTTAAAGTAGCAGCTTGGCTCACCTCAGCTCTGTGATGCGACCTGTGAGCTCTTGAGGGAAGTTGGTTACACTCTTTCAGGCTTCATGGCTGTGCTCCACCATGGTCCTGGATTGCAACACTTACACGCTTTCTCTCCTTGAGTTTTGTGCTAAAAAGTCACACCCTTATCTGTCCCTTTGCATCACTACAGAAATGGAAATGATCATTATTCCAGTCTGACATGAATGTCAGTTCTTTGGGGCAGGGACTTTTTCTTTTGATTCCTTTCAGTGGCAAAGCAAAGTTATCTGAAATGTTCTGTTAACAGCAGTGCCATCGATAAACCTGATTATTGATGTACTGTACAGTTAAGAGCTTTTAGAAGTCTAATCAAAGAATTCTTGCCAAAACTTACCTGAGAAATACTGCTCTTACCGTCCAAGGTTACCTACAGATACTTAACTAAAACAAAGGCACTGAAATAGCTGCCCACGTGGGTGCATATCTAAAATATGTCTGTCAACACAGTTTTATGCGAAACACCTCAGCTATTCCAGTTCTGTCTTTAACTTGGACAGACTAACCATCCAAACTGTGAGCATGTTTACAGTGAAGAATGCCCTGTTTGGACTCCAGCCTACAAACCACCACCATCAGTTACATTTTGCAGGAAATGCAGTGTTCTTTAGGAATCGTTCCTGAACTTTAGATCAGGAGTTTAAATATTGCAGTGAGATTTTCAAAAGCCCTCTTTGAAAGCTATGCTAGGCCAACACAAAAACATTTTTAAAAGCGTGCAGTAACTGCTTAGAGTCATGCTGCCCAGTTACCTGCAAATGTTGACATATACTGAGCATTTTGCTTTATCTTGTATGTATGCAAACACTGTAAGGTTACCTGGTTCAGTTTGATTGTGGCTGGACTTGTATTTTGTAAAGATGAGGCCGTGACAAGAAAGAACAGGGAAAAAAATTGAGTGGGATTTAAAATCACAGAACGGTCTAGGCTGGAAGGGACCTTAGAGATCATCTAATCCAACCTCCCTGTCATGGGCAGGGACGCCTCTCAACTAAATCAGGCTACTCAAGGCTCTGTCCAACTTGGCCTTGAACACCTCCAGGGAGGGGGCAGCCACAACGTCTCTGGGCAATTTATTCCAAAGTCTTGACACCCTCGTACTGAAGAATTTCTTCCTAAGATCTAATCTAAATCTATTCTCCTTCAGCTTAAACCCATTTCCCCTTGTCCTATCAGTGGACACTCTTGTAAAAAGTCCCTCCCCAACCTTCCTGTAGGATCCCTTCAGGTATTGGAAGGCAGCTACTAGGTCCCCCCGAAGTCTTCTCTTTTCAAGACTGAACAGTCTCAGCTCCCTCAGTCTGTCCTCGTAGCAGAGGTGCTCCAGCCCCTGGATCATCTTTGTGGCCTCCTCTGAACACGCTCCAACAGTTCCACTATAAGGGTGGAAAGAGGAAGACAGGAAGATGAGAAAAAAACACCATGTGAGAGCTGTGTGAAAGAGCAAAATGAGGATAGAGAAAAACTATGAATTAATATTCTCTATATGAAATGTGTAACAGTCCAGTCAGTTCCAGCCTTATGAGATACACCTGATCTTATGCAGATGTTAGGACACTACAAAAGACTTTAAAATTTGAATGATCTGTTCTTATTGCTTGTATGCATGTGTGATCTTAACTCACTGAGCAAGGACCGAGAGACAGTAGAGTGAGCAACTGTTCTCTGCCAGGAAGACGGCAGGGATTTCAATCTCAAATAGGGTTATAGGTTACACTGGCCCTTCCAACAAAGTCAAGGTGCCGCAAGGCTGTTCACTGGGATGGCAGGCTGAGCGCCTGCCGTCTCAGAAAGAAAAGTGAACTTTGCTTCCCAAGAGTGTAAGGATGTCTCAACTTCTAGCAAGGTAAGCCGAGGAAGTTCACGTGGAACAGAAATCTCACCATGGAGATGAGATGAAGGAGGATTTTTAGCAATGTGCAGTGATGACTCATTGCAACTTCTATTAATATAATTGGCACGTATGTAAATAAATTCACATGTGCTCCTCTAAAAAGTTAGCTCATGAGGTCAGTCAGCAATAATAAACCAAGAAGAAATGCCGTTTCATAAAACCGGCAAGCAATGGCGTTACTTTCCAGGTATTTTAGAAAGAAAAAGAACAACTTTGTCACTTGCGGCGGAACAAATGATGGTGTATCTCAGAAATTGTCTTTTAGCTCTGCACAGGTATGTCTTATGCACTTCAGAAACCACGCTCATTTGCATGTGGTTTCGTAGAGGAGTTTGCTGAAGAAATCTGTGCATTCTCTCATTGCTTAAGGACAACATATGGTGTGTAGATATATGGCCAGATCTGGGAATGTAAATCAACACAGCTCCCTGGAGATCAATGGAGCTTCATTATGCTGTACCCATTGAGGATCTGACTGTGTATAACAGGAGCTGGATGAAGCCCTTTCATGTTTCAGGTAGTGTTATACATTAGCACCATAATGCAGGGCTGCCTTTCTCCCCTTCTCGTAAAAGTCTGAAACCTGTTGCCTATTATGCCCTTAGCCACCCATTCATCGTTCAGACACCCCTGAGTCCAACATTGTACAAGAAGAAACTTGTGTTCTCTGAACAAAAGCTGCTGCTGCTCTTAGGGTGGGACTTTCCAGACTTATGGGTTATCCTAATAAAACCCAGGAATGTTTTAAAGGCAGTAGCATTAGAGACCACCAACTATTTTATTGTTGAAGCCTAAAAGAAAAATCTATTATACCTGAGATTGAGCCTGTAGCTGTTTCTTTTAGCAGGCTGCTTAGAAAAGTGGAAGGGTTGAATTTTTACAAGGGCATTAATGCATTATTGTAGATGCATGAGTCTGGATATTTACACACTATATATATATATATATATGTATATATAATAAGCCTGTGAGAAAATAAACTGGATTTGGACCCTTCACATCTCTTTTCTAACACAAAACATGAAGAAATGGTCTAAACAGAGAGGACCAAATCTTGTCTGTTCAGTATGTCTGTTGTTACTTTTCTAGATGTTTTTCTGTCCTGGCATCATCAGTGTAACATGAGCAAAACATATGTGCATAAAATATGTTAAAACATACATTCATCCCCACAATCTTCCCAAGAAAATAGATCACAGTTAATAAACAAACAGGACATTTTATAAGTTGAAAACTTCATCACTAAAACCTGAAAACTGAAAGACTGAATTGCCTCAAAATAGTTCAGGGCTCAATTTCCATTGACATTAATGGACTAACTAACTGTATCTGATAGATCTGGGATTCCTGTGCTCAAGGCTCTGTGAGAAGGTACCAGGTAATGAATCAAGTTCTCTTGAGAATCAAACCAATAACGTGCACACAAACCATCGTTTATTTTAACACTTGTCCAGCTGAAGGTAATAAAGCAGATGATGCGAAAGCAAGCCATGCACTGCAGTTAATGAAAGTGGGTAGTAGTGGCTGTTGTTCTGGGCACGTGGCTTTTAAATTTTGAAAAAAAAGTGATGAGAAGTTTGTCTATGGCACCTCAAATTAGATTCAGTGATCCAAAGGCTCCTTGGTGGTCGTACAGTTATTCAGAATCTCCTTCACTAGCCATACCTTTTGCCATTAATAGCTTTGTTGGTCACTGTGTTAATATTTCTATCATGAAGTACTCCCTTTGGAGGATGTGAATATGTAATGCAGATTTTTCGGAGATGAGGATTTGATTACACAACTGTTACTTGCCTTCTCAAAAAAGCAATGTCCAACTGTCTATCTCAATACAGGTTGATCTGTGTACTCAAGGAGATCTGAGCGCAGCCGTAAAACTTGCTGTAGACCTGACACTTGAGACATAAGGCTGGGTTGTCAAACTCTCGGACAAAGAGCAGTTGTTCAAAATACACGGAGGGAACTTGCATCCCCACATGTGAATGTCTGCCACGGTGTACGTGGTAGCCTAATTTACACCTACAAATCCCAGTAGGTCCTTGTACTGCCTAGTGATAGTGAGGATTACAGGAACTGATCTGAAGGAAGGTCTCTGGAGCTGGCTCCTTGCCTTACCAGTTCAGAGGCAAATTCCTGCCAGTTGGGCTGTTTTAAAGTCACACTTCAAATGACAGAAAAAAACAGAAAAGTGTTGGGTGTACTTTGGCCTTATTTTAACGTTGTCTGATTTAAATTAAAATGTGATACTCGACATGGGCTTACCTCTTAAAACGTCCTTGTTTGATTCCCCCTCTACAGAAGGGGGAAGGAAAAACAGACACAAAGAAACAATGATCCAAATCTAGAGATTTAAAAATCAGCTGGTGTGCTTAGTCCAACATATTCCCCGATCTACCCACACATTTATTCTCCTGTTCACACACACAGAGAATTAATTCATCCCAAGATGCAATTGTGCATCTGTTTTATATATTTGACTAGTCACTTCAGAAATATTTTTAACTTGTGGGGAGCATTTACAAGTGTAAGAGCAGGAAAGGTGACAAATAAAAGTGAGAGTATACACTTGCCAGACAAGAATAATGAGACGTAATAACTATGGACAAAAACCTACTTCTCTGTGATCTGCCCTGTATGTAATCCTCAGTAGGGATTCAGTGATTTGACCTGGAAAGTATTGAGAGGTTATGAGGAAATCCTGCCCGCTAACAGAAGGCATCGGTAGTAGTCAGGTCATCTGCATCCACATCTACAGTAGCACAAATTTCTCCTGCTTAGTTTGAAGGTAATGTCAAACAGTCGGTTAAATCAGGCCAGCTGCTATTAGCTGCTCATCCAAACCAGCACATGACAATATGAAGCAATAAATAGGAATGCACAAGCCAGAATAAAGTCTAAATAAAGGACCCTGTTGCATTCCAGACAAACCCCTTGTTTCCTCAGGTGAACTTTTGCCTTCATTCCTACTCGTGAATTCTTAATCTTTCTACTAAAAATCAAAGATGTTTTTCTATCTGACACCACTTGGATCTTAAGTTTCCTGACTTCATTTGCCCTCACAAATACAAGCTGAAGATCCGTCTCTGTTCTGAGCTCCTGCTTCTTTCTAGCTTATTTAAACTGACTGGCATTTCTCTTCTAATCTGAGGATCCCTACCGACAGGGCTGCAGATAAGCAAAGGAGGGTGACCACAAAATGCTGAAAAGTGAACTACCTCCGTATTCCTTCAAGTGCTTTTCCTAGTCTCAAAGGAATGCATTCAGGAGGCGAAATGTCCCAGGAAGCAGCTGCCACACTAAATACTGGAGATTGGACCCGAGATGGTGGGAAAGTTGAACTGGTTTGGAAAATGTTAGTGAAATCACCTCTGAAACCAGCTTAGCAGAGAGCTGCTCCTCAGCTCACATTTCAGTGGCACAGAGGAGCTGAGAACCCCCCCGCCCACAGCACAGAGACAAGGAGATTTTAGCACTTGACACCTCAACTCTTGTTTAGGGTAAATAAGCCAAATTGCAGCGCTTCATTTTTTTGGAACTGGGTTGACTGTTTTTTTTTTTTCTCCTCCTGAAGGATGACAGTCCATTTTGTGCAGCATATCCAAGGGGTGCAATGTCAGGAAAAGATGTCTACAGTCACACATTTGAGAATTGCAGAGTTGGAGCAGGATTTAAAGCACGCAGTAGTCTCTGAGATCGTGTTCTGGTGCTGCTTCAGAAGCAAGGCTGCAGCCCAGCACGGAGAACATGTGTATTTGTTACAAGGGAGGAAAAACTGATGCATTAGAAGCTTATTCTTCCTCATCTCTTATGCCTGAACACCTTGGTTAATATAAGTGTTGGGCTGTAAAAGACAAGAAGAAGCTGTGATTCAGCATATTTATATCAAAGCTCATCAACTGTAACTAGTTTATTCTCCACTTACCAGAGGTTTGGGGGAAATAAGATTTAGCCTTTGCTCTTTGTTTTTGTTGGGATAGATTAAATAATTTAGGAGGACCTCCATCACTTTTGTTTGTTTAAAAAAACCCACATAATTTCTTGTAGAAACAGTGCATCTCCATTACCAGGAGAAACTCCAACAAAGCTTTCTGGGGAGCTGAAACCTTCCCAAATTCTAATTCTCCTAATGCCTGAAGTGTTCTAGGAGAGTGGAATAGACCTGCTGTCTGCTACTTTGCAGTGTTGCAGGCAAGACCGACCTCTGCAGGACAAAGTGAAACAAGTCTAAGAACTAGAGGAAATGGAACTGTGGCCGGCAGTAGTAGCAATAAAAAGTAAGCATTCTCTCATTTTTTGGAGAAAGTCTTTCCTCTTTCCTCACTTTCTTGAGTCAAACTCACAGTGTTTACAGAAAGGGGCAGGTGGGATTTCTGTGTGAGCTCCTGCCCTCCTCAAAGAGGTGTCATTTGCTCCCACTGATGCAGAGAACGGCTGTGAAGGGTAATAAACTCTTGCCACAAGTTTTACTCCGGGTGAAGAGCTCCTTGCAAAGCGGTTGTTGGGGCCGAAGGACAGGCCACACTTTCCTACGAATCTGAAAGGTCACACGATGGTGAAACTCAGCCTATGAAAAGGGTGTTCACATTTTTGCAAGCCCCCTAGGACCAAACCTGAGATGGGGGACAGAGGGAGGTGTGTGTGTCAGGCTGGAAAGTGTTGCTCCTCCTCCCTGTGGAAACTTAGTTCAAGTCTTTTTTCTTCCTTTTTTTTAATTATTTTTAAGGGTCCTGGATCAAAAAGTTGCCTTTACTATTTTAATGGCTGTTCTGGTTCTTTTCCTTCTAATTACTTGCCAGTTCCACATTGAGTTGTTCTTGTACAGTCAGCACTGCAGATTCTTTGGAGACCCCAAAACAGTTGAATAAAAGCTAGTAAATCTAACAAGTTGCTCGTTGAGTAGTGGAACTTGTGAAGCCAGGCTTCCTGTGCCCCTCCAGTGTGAATGCTTTAGTGCCTAATAACATCAGTGTCTCTGAAGTGGGGGCACATGTGGATTCTCTGACAGCTGATAAGAGGTGAGCTGTGAGCACGGTTTTTCTCTTCCAAGGAACTTCTTTCTTCAATCTCTCCCCTTTTTCGATGTCTATAGAAGAAGCAAGAACTTGATGTATTTGAGTCCTCAGCCCTGCTGTAAGGTTTGGTTGAGATTGCCAGACAGATTTAGGAGCTACGCAGGGAGAAGGAACCCTGAATACATGTGCAGGCATTCATGGAGTGATTTGGTGACCCTTTAAGCTGGCGACTGGGAAGTCCAGCTCCCCTCTCCCTCTGCGCTCACTGCAGGCTGCCCATCACTCCTCTCTGAGGGCTCCTGGCAAAGGTGTTTACACAGCTGGGTGGTGAACTGATGACACTCTGAAATGTGTGAATTATTGGATTTGGGTATTAGATTTGGGATAATAAGACTGCATGGCTTATCTTTTTTTTCAGACAGCACCATTCCCTGCACAAATGCTTCCTGCAGAGGCAGAAGTGGGTGGCCAGGAGAAGTGACGTGAGGGGGTGCCAGAATTTTTTCTTTACGCTGGCAACACCTGCTTTAAATGCACACTGAACTAGAACCACAGACGCTGTGGGAGCACAACCCTTCTTTCTTAAGGAAATAAATCTAAAATGATCTATAAAAAAAAAGTAGTGGGTTTGATACCTAGCAAAAGACTGATAAATATAAAACCAAGGGTCAAAATGTGGAGACTTAAACAGAAAGATATTTCTATTTTGCAAGAATAACGAAGGGAGAAGACAGTGCAAAGAGATTTTGCAACTACATCAAGCTCTCAAATGTAGAGCCAGGCATGAGAATTTTAACAACAAAAAAATAAAATTACGGTTTAAAAAAATAGCAGTGGGGAAGTCTTGGCAAAGAGTACAACAGTCCTGAGGAGATAATCACAACAAAAGGGTGCTTAAACCTCCATCACTTGGACTCTTGAAGTTGTTGGTACTGGATACTGTTCCATGGAAAGATTGTCACAATGATTCCTTATGGCCTAGATATCTGTTAATGCATCACTGCCTGGACTTTGGCTACTGAAAAAAGCCATGTTATTATTGAAATGGAGCTTTTGAGACCTGGTTTTTAAGTGCCAGAAAGTTCATGGTTTTCAGATGTATTTTGTATGTGATTCTTTCTCTTTAGCATTGAGAAACACAGCTTTGTTTCCCGCTTCTCTTGCAGTGGACTGGTAATCTTCAATTCTGTTCCACTTGATGGTTTTTCTTAAATTAGATTCTCATTTGATGTCATGTTGCTGGAGCTCTGCAGAGTTTCAGGACTTGCATCTTGAAAAGCCAGGAAGATATTAAGTCCCTGCTATTATTTTGTGTTCACTATCCCTGTTACTGTCTGTTAGTCCATATTCCTACCGTTGCTGAAGTTGCACAGACCTAAAGAGGAAGATAATCTTTGTCCTACAAAGAACTGGTTGCTTCTACTTTACATTTACAGCCATTGGTATACTGCTTTCATTCCTCTAACACTGCACTATGCTGTGGGATGTTGCTAAAGAAGTTATGCTCAAAATACTGTTTTGGGAAGAAATGTTACTTCAGACAGAAAAAAAATTACAAACTAGGAGCTCACGGATTTTCCAATCCGTAGAAAATATAACTGGGGTTGCTGTTGGACAAGCTGTTCTGGAGTTAGAAGTCAGGAAACTCAACAATGTCATGGTGGGTAATCATGTGACAAGTGACCACTGCTCTGCTTAGTGCCAACTGGCACAGGCCTACCATAACCAATGCAAAGGAAAACCACAGCAGTGCAATGTCCACCAGTACCTACATTTTTCGTCCTATTTCCACTTTGGCCTTTTACTGAAGATTTAATTATGGTCTTAATTACTCTTCTGTAGTCTGTGTGCTGCAGAAATACACTGGGATTGATTAAAGTGCCTATATTTTTTGCCCAAGGCAAAAGACTAAAGTAATTGACTTGAAGCAGGATTTTGTTTCTATTATAACACAGTCACTGGAATCTTGAGCTGCTTCAGTTTCCTGCTTGCTTCCAGGAGACTTTCTTCTTGACGGAGCTCAACCTCTGCTCCTCAGCCACCTGGCTTCCAGCTCTTCTGCATTTTCATCCTAATACCCTTCATATTCAAGACCAGATTGCAGGAGTTTGTGCAACTCCAGATCAGTAGTAGCTGTTTTTTCTCTGCTGGTTGCCAAAACTGCCACAGCCCATCACAGGAAACGTCATCCAGCTGCGCATCGCAGCCTGCAGGGCCTGGAGGTCCTTGGCCTGCAGCCCCTGTGTTGGTGAGTCTTGTGTACAGAAATGAGTACTGACCAACGTTAAATATCCCAGGCTTCCAACAGGAAAACAAAAATATGTCTGCAAAGTTAATTACAGAAATGGATGTTTTCTTTGCTGAAGACATGGCATTTTTGCTATTCCACCGGGAAGTTTGAACCAGCTCAAGTTAAACATGATGGGTGGGTTTCATTTGTCCAACTGGAAGTGCCTACAGTGTGGTCCTCTGCCCCGTGCTAATATTCTGCGTTTCTTTATAGTCTGTGGAGAGAGAGGCACATGGAGTGTACAATTTATCTTATGAAGATGTCTGAAGCAATTCAGATGACCTAGATCTGGAAGTGTTCTAGTTCATCTTTGTTCTTTCTGGTGATTAAAGGAAGCACGAAGTGATCACAAAACTGACCTTTAAGTGCAAAATCCACTCTTAAGTCCTTAGAGAATCAAGATGTCAGAATGTCTGCAACTTTCTTGATTTCATTATTGCATCTTTTTCACCATGTTCAGGTTGAGCTCCTCCTCCTCATGAATATCTTAGGGTGATTCTAACAATCAGGTATTGCAGATGTGACGTTATTACCATAAACCATAGCTCAGAAATGCCTCTAGGTCAGCTGAAATGTGCTTTCCAGCAGCATCAGGTAGGGACATGTCTCTTGCCTTTCCGTTTTGTTTGCAAAGAGGGGGAAGGAGAGCAAACCATGTCTTTTGCAATTCAAAACTTAGCATTCTCCACTTGTGTCAGTGTTACCATATGGCTTTCTTACAGTGCAGTGGGATCTTATGGAATGGAGGATCTTGTTTCGCACACATCTGTCTTTTTCCAACCCACATCACCACAGCAGCAAACACTCAGTTTTAGTGACCGCCTGTGCCAATTCTTGTGTCTCATTGGGAAGGGATAGGATTTTCCTCACTAGGCAGGTGAACGTCTAGGTTATGTCTCGTATTCTGTCTTCTCAGAGCCAAGGTCTGCAGAACATGCATTGTGAGGCAGCGTTCTTAAGGCCTCAGGAGAATGAGGCAGTGTTATTAAATCTGTGCTTTTTTTCCTTTGTAGCAGTGTTTTTCAGTCTGTGGTCTGTGTGCCTCTGGGGATCTACAGAACACTTCAAGAGGTCCATGAAAACAAGCTAACAGAAGCAGGCCTATTGTCAGATAATTTAAGTTTTCTGGGGTACATACCTTTTTTTGAGGAAAAAAAAAATTAAGCGTCTTGTAAGTTGAAAACTGTGACTCCATAATGTTAGAAGTAATTTTTCCAAACACTTAGATGTGTGAAGGGTCAGAGGGTGAATTCTAGCTTGGTGGTTAGCACAGTCACTCAGGCAACAGCAGTTGCTTCAACAAGCATTTAATTATTTTATACAATCAGAAGAGACTGAAAAATTTCTACCTCTGAATATCCCATAGTGCAGAAATTAGGAAAATCTCTAGGAAGGTGAGAGGCTTGAATTGGGCAGGGAAAAAATGTGAAGCTTAGCAGATCTGTGGGTCAAGTTCCCACGTTCTCTCTACTGGGTATACAAAAGCAACACCTTTCCACACATCTCTCTTCCTGATGTTTTGTGCTGTGTGGGATCTGGTAAACATTTCCCTGTGGCTGAGGAGTTGGAGCTGCTGTACACATGCTCAGCGTTGGAGTGGTTGTACACATACATGCCCAGCAACAAGAGACCGTGAGGATGGTAATGGAGGTGTGTAGGCTCAAGTAGCGCTGCGTCCCGAGCGCTGAAGATCTGTGTTTGTGAGTTGGGCACCAAAAGAAATTTTATGGTTAAGCCTTTCATGATTCACTCAAGCCCACGCAAAAGGTCCTTGGTAGATAAATGGATGTGAGCCCGAGGTTGCCAAATATGAGGCCAGTCCCTTTACCACAGGGCTGTGATGCCTCTGTTAACTCAAGAGAAGCAGTGACTGTGTTAATGGTGAGCAAGTGAAGGTTTTTACCCCACAGAGAGTTTTAAAAGGGAACCAGTAATGTGGGAGTTACTGGGCAAGCTGGGCCTAGGGGGAAGCGGGGTGGGATAAACCCCTGCGTTGGATGTGCAAAGTACAGGGGTGGTGCAGAAAGAAACGTAAGGTTAGATTTACAAATCCGTGGAGGGTTTACAAACAAAGAGGCTTAGTGCTGCTCCATGATGTGCTTCCTGTTGCGCTTCCACATAGAGGTCGTAGCATCCTGATGAGAGGCAAAGATGGGCTCATGGCTCTTGCAGAAACGGTGTTTCATTTAAAAAAGTGGATCAGCTTCAAGGATGAGCAGCTTCTTGTTCCTCGAAAGAGCTGTAATTGAAAACAAGATAATCTGTTACTTCCCAAGGGCTTTGTTGAGCTCTTCAGATACCCTGAAGAACCACGATTGGATTTTTACCATAAATAAGAGTTGAGAAGCATGTTTCTTATTTAGGTTGGTTCATGTAGTCATGTCCTTTTTTTGCTTCCCTGTTAGTCAACAGAGTTTCTGTTGACACAAGTGGGAGCAGGAAGTAAATATTTCATGTGGGGAAAGGCAAAACTCCTGAAGGTCACAGAACTCAAAACTATTAACCTATTTTGGGGATTTAGAAAACAAAATGTTTACCTTCACAAACTTGTTTTGCCTGTAATTTAAACTCATTTTCTCTCCCATGCCATTTAAGGAGATTACATTTCAAACACAAACAGATTTTCTAGGGAGCCGATTTATGAAGGCTGACAAAAGCAAAGCAACTGCAGTCCCGTGTAAAGGATTTCTGTTTGTCCTGTCTTCCTCATATTTCCTCCGTTGGAAAGTATTTTAGATTTTATGTTGCATTAAATATTAAATGACGTGCTACATAAATGCAATAATAAATATTAAATAATTATAGATTTGTGTTTATTGTATTTATTGTTTGCATTTATTTGAAGGTTTTGTTTGTATCTGTTGTAACTATTGCAGCCTCTGTTTGTTTCTTTTCATTTGTTGTGTCTCTGCCAACTTCTGTCACTAGTGTGTGTGTGTGTTTTGCATTTTCTAGTGGGAGGTTATGCTCCGTTTAGAAAACATGAATCTAATAATGTGGAAAATAACTTCCAAACCTAATTTATTTGCACTGTCAAAGAATTTGGAAAATTCCAGATTTTAAAGTATGGGCAGCTGAGAAAGCAAATGTTTAAATATCATAGAATGTCAGGGGTTGGAAGGGACCTCTAGAGGTCATCCAGTCCAACCCCCCTGCCAGAGCAGGATCCCCCAGGGCAGCCACACGGCAACGCGTCCAGACGGGTTTTGAAAGTCTCCAGAGAAGGAAACTCCACAACCTCTCTGGGCAGCCTGTGCCAGGGCTCCGTCACCCTCACAGTAAAAAAGTTTCTCCTCACGTTGAGGTGGAACTTCCTATGTTCTAACTTAAACCCGTTATTTCTTGTTCTATTACTGGGCACCACTGAGAAGAGATTGCCCCCTTCCTCTTGACGCCCACCCCTCAGATATTCGTATACGTTAGTAAGATCCTCTCTCAGCTGCCTCCTTTCAAGGGTAAGCAACCCCAGGTCTCTCAGTCTCTCTTCACAGGAGAGATGTTCAAGTCCCTTGATCACCCTCGTAGCTCTCTGTTGGACTCTCTCCAGTAGGTCCCTGTCTCTCTTGAATTGGGGAGCCCAAAACTGGACACAGTATTCCAGGTGTGGTGTCACACTTGTTAAAACTCGGACGACTGTGAATTATTTTTCAGACTCGCCTTTCCTGTCAATCTCATTTTGATGCTTAAAACTGAGTCAGTTTTGCAGGCAGGGTACTGTGAATGTGAGATTCTTGTTTGTGTTGCAGTAACAACCAAAGAACTGGTAATGAAACGCAGGTTTTCTGTTTTGAGTCATGTGGTACCGAAGAGAAGAGCAGAAGTTAAGCTTTCAGTTCTAACTCCCCATGTTCTGACAGTTGTGTATTTGATTTCTCAACATCATGGTTATCTGTTAACCCAGAAAGACTACAGTGAGAGTTTAGAATCACAGTGAGGAGATTAGCTTGTACTGTGGTCTCTGAAAGTAAATAGTGTGAAAACAATTTGGCTGCAGTATTTTTAAAAAAGACTTGAATTGAAATACTTTTATTTGTTAAAGAACAGGAATATTTCTATTTTTTCTATTTTTTTTTATCTTACCTGCGGTATTTTTGTGTGTGCTGAGGAGATACATTTTATTCTTTTATCTATTCAGAAAGTTTTTGAACGTATCAGTAGCAAAAAAAAGGAGAGGTCATTTCTGAACGCAATGCTGAAGAGCCAGACCCGAGTGCTGTGGCAGCTATGGATATATTGTCATTCCATCTACATGAAAAGTAGGTCTGGAGTCACAGTGGGTCCGAGTCAAAACCTTGTGAAATCATTCTGAGCTTTCCCTTTGACTCCAGTTGTCTTTGGCTCACGTTCAGTGAATGGAGAGCCAGTTGACTTGTATTTCTGACCCCAACTTATTTTTATTTATTATGAGTGGACACCAGCTGCTTCTTTGTTGACTAGAATATACAGTCTGACCTTGAACTTTGACATTTTCCTTCCAAGAGGATGATTTAGACTTTTTCTGTGGTTTGCCAGACCAGCAGGCGACATCGTACTTTTGGACTTCCGACAGACCATGAGTGTCCAATCCCCCACTTACCTGTGGAGAGATACATAAAGTAAAACATGAAAAACATATACGCGGTCTTATCAGATGGAAGTATTGACCTATGGGGCCTCAGTTTGTGTGATCACCTTTGTTGATATGTTCAATGAACAATCTTGTCAGGGAGAACCCTGTTATGGTCACTCAACCTTACTTCACTGAAGTTGATAGTCCTCGGTACCCAACAGGGGGATAAACCAGATTCCTCAGCTTTGTTTGTTTTGGCCTACCGTGTCTCTTTATGAGGAAAATGGTCAAAGTAAAGTGCTTCCTCTGTGTATTTTGACAGGAAACAGTACTAATATGCTTTCCTTTTGTCGTATGCCTTGCTCTTTTCTCCCGGTGTTGTTTAAATATTTTCAGTCCAATGACATATTTATTAACCCACCACTCTCTGCATGGGGTAGGACTTTTGATTGGCCCATCTGTAAAGACTCTCGGTTAAGGTGGTTTTTTCAGCAAGAGTTAATAATATTACTACTATTCACGTAAAACTCTGAGACAATCTCTTTAAAAATGGAGCACATTTATCTAAAACAGCTGGTTAAGAGAGCATGAGGGCCCAGCTAGAGTCGGCAAGGTCGGGGGTCAGGGTTAACACCAATCTCTGTGGAACTTTGAAGCTGACATTTTACAGATTATATGTGTCTCAGTGCACAGTGGGCATGGCATATAAATTGGTCTTAGAGGCCCCTATTTGTTCTCTGCATTTTTATGAGCCCACAGAGTTGTTCTTTGAAGCAGCACACACAGAAAATAAAAACTCATTTTAATGTTGTGGAACTATTTGCAGTAAATCATGTTAACATCCTGGGTTTTCTTTAGAGAGACGCAGTGTGTTTTTCCATATTCTTGGGTGCTGTGATTGCCGCTGATTTAATCCTGTATTTTTCCTTTTTAACCTCGCTCCATACATCTTGTCTCTCTCCTCTTCCCCACTTTGGTATTTGCACAGTTATCCTGTAGGCTTGGCCGATTTTAAGCTCTCAAGGACACCTTCATTTTGCTCCATGCAGTGACTTAGCTGTTAGAAATGCTTACGCTCTCCTCTATCAAAAATCCCCTGGCACTATAAACCCCTTGCTATTGTATGGCACTATAGCCTTAGAAGAAAGCATCTGATTTCAAAGAGACTAAGTTCCATTCTGGAACTAATTATATCATTTACTTTATGGATTTTTTTTTTTTCTTTTTAAATTGCTAGGTGTTTTAACTGGAAAATGCTGAATTCTGGAGAGCCACAAGGAACAGACACTGTTAACAGAATCTGCTGGAGGTATTTTAGCCACCTAATTAATTTTCAATAAATGCTTCCAATAGGTAATTTGCTTCTGGCCAGATGTAAATCAACTGGAGACAAATAGGGTTAAAATTAGAAATGTGTGATGGGGACAATGTTTATGGACAAAATAACCTGGCGCTCCTAGAAATAACTTGCTGACAGTAATAGAAAATTAGACCACACAGGTGTTAACAAAAACTGTCACATGGCCCTGGCAGAGTTCCTCCAGCTGGACACACAAGTGGCTCCTGTATGTGGGTCTCACCACACAAAACCTGCTTGTGCTTCTTCCTTCGGTGTGGATCGGGCATAACACGACCTCGGTCCTCTACCTGGCATGCTTCCTGAGGTGCCTTTTCTCTGTTCTCTTCTGCAAAAATGGACCTTATTGTCCACTTGAAACCTCCACAAAGCCTCAAAGACACTCCAGCAAATATCCTCTGCAGAGCTTTTCTGTTCTGTAGTCTGAGAGGTCATATTTTCAAAGGCGCGTAATAGCTGAAACACAGATGAGTAAAGTTTATAATTTGGTCATAAATAATGTCACTAATCTACATCAGCTTCTGAGAGAAATATACAGATTATTTAAAAAAACCCAAAAGCCAACACTTGCATATTTGCTTTTTTAAGTTTTCTCACCACTCTTACATGCTCTTTGCTCAAAGCCTTCTAATTCTACTTGTCTTCTCCAGCAAATGAAATCAGTATCTGTCCCTCTGTAAAAGGGCTGGTAAGAGATTCTTTTTATAACCTCCAGTCTTCCATGCTGGGAAGCCCTTGGACACGTCTGTCAAATGGCCAAGGTCTCCTGTGAAGGAACATGCTGTGTAAGTCCCTTCCTGCCCTTAAATTCAAACTAGATAAAGTTAGTCTGACTTGGGCAGAAGCAATCTCATTATCCACAGAAACTCTCCTGTGAAAAGAGGATTTTTAAGGTTTGATACCTCTCTATCATGGGTCTTAAGTCACTTACTTCTATAATTTAGAATAAATTAGACAACTTCAGAGAAAATGACAGGACTGGTGCTACTTGCTATTGAGTGTGCCCATGAGCTGTGGATACCAGAAGAGCCTTCAGAACAGATACCAGCTGCTGTATAAATAGGGAAACCTCTCAAAGCTGGCATTCGTGGGTGGACCAGCAGCACTACTAACAAAACATGATGGAGTTGCAGTGACATCGCTGGCCTGAAAAGCAGGCCAGAGATACCGATGTGGTACAGGGCATGGTAAACATAGAAGACTATTAAATAAACATAAGGACAAGTGATCTTTGGGGGCATGTGATTACCTATCTAGAAGGAAGCTCGCTTAAATTTTTACCATCGTCTGACAGTCAATGACCCAGGCTTGCAACTTGTATAAGCTTCTCTAAACATATAGAAGACAAAGCAAACTATGACAATTCTGGCATTTTCCTAGTCTCTGTTACTGCAAAGATCCTCACATGGGCGCAACATTTCTATTAAGTTTTAGTGGATTTAGGTGTGGTCAAGCTCTATACATAGGATCTTTGTCAAGTTCATGGAAAGGGCTTTGGAGCAAATTTGCTGGTTGATCTAGCAATAGCTTTTAACACTGTAAAATCATGATGGGGAGGTGTGTCTGGAAAATTCTGTTCATCTTTTTGAAGTCTCGCGAAGTTTATTTCTGTCACTTTATTTTTCCGTGATGGCCAGTGCATGGAAAATGGCAACGTATCAGACTCCATTCCTGTCTGAAGCAGCCCCAAACAAGGTTGTGTGCTGGCTCCCACGCTGGTTTCCTTCTTTTTCTTGGCTGTACTGGCGGAGGCATTTTGCTGACATTGAGAGAGGAATATTTATTTAGTTCTATACCAATGGAAAGTTTCTCCATCTGCAGTGCTGCTCATCAGAGGTCTTCTTTTTTTTCGAATTACTTAATGCTGGTAACCTCTTCAGCTGAAGATATTTACTTCAGCAGCGACCATTTTGCTGAGCAGGCAGTTGAAGGGGTTCTGTGGCTGAACAAGAGGATGTGCACATCTGTTCTCTTCCTGCTTCTCTCCAGTGTGGGAGAGCTTTGCTGGTTCCTAAGAATGCTGCCACAGAAGTTGCTGATGAGACTAGCCACTGCAAGGCTTTGCATTTTGGCTGTGGTCGTAGAATCATAGAATTATAGAATGGTTAAGGTTGGAAGGGGCCTTGAAGGATCCTCTAGTTCCAACCAACCTGCTATGGGTGAGGACACCTCTCTCCTACCAGACCAGGTTGCTCAAAGCCCCATCCAACCTGCTATTGCACAATTCCAGGGAGGGGGCATCCACAACCTCCTTGGGCAACCTATTCTAGTGCTTCACCACCCTTATGGTGAAGAATTTCTTCCTTATATCTAATCTAAGGCTACCCTCTTGCAGTTTCAGGCCATTGCCCCTTGTCCCATCACTACAGGCCCTTGCAAAAAGCCCTTCTCCAGCTTTCCTGTAGGGCCCTTTCATGTACTGGAAGGTCACTATTAGGTAGACCTGGAGCCTTCTCTTCTCTAAGCTGAATAACCCCAGCTCCCTCAACATATCTGGCCAAGTGGTGTGTTCTCTGGATTCAAGTATGCTGAAACCAGTGTGAGATTTAATAAGTTTTGACGAGATAACATGAGATGCAGGTAAAAACTGAATTCAACAAGACTCTGCAGCTTGACACAGAATTGCATTATAAACAGGTATTTCAGGTGGATTTCCTAGAACGATGTTCTGAAGTTGTTTAAAACTGGATAAAGGAAATAATTGGCTATAAAAAATTTTCTAGAGATGAGGACAGATACTCAGCTGGCATAAATTTCTGTAGCTCTCCTAAAGACAATGGAGCTTGGCCTTTTTCTACTAGCTGGTGTTTCAGCCCATAAAGTTACACTTTTAATTTCATCGATTATGAGCTATATTTTTGAAATTTGTAGTCAGATGAGTAATTCCATATTTAACGTTGTGACTAATGCATTTAAGGTTTGTGGGAAGAGGGACAGGTAAATCTAAAGAACAACGTGAGAACAATACTTCTCAGGCAAGAGAACATGATTCCATATGGCGTTTTAAGCATATTTTTCATGAAGAGGATTGGTTAATTAGCCCTGAATCACGTTTAATAACCAAGACTCAAACAATCAACGAAGGGTTCCAAGAATTCTGATTTTATGACCCATCCACCTACAATAGCAAATTACATTCTCTAACCGTGTTTAAGATGAAGTTTTTCTGTGTTCTTTTCATTGCTAGAAGAACAGAGCATGGTAATATCGTAACATCATAACATCAGAGAGGTGGATCAGTTTTGGGTCATGCTCTTGACTTTTGTAGGACAGTTTTTCTGTTCCTAGAATTCTAATAAGATAGATGATAGCAAGTTTTCCTTAAGCTTGGTACTAGCCAATAGTACAAGCAGCTAATAAGGGACTTAGAAATTGCTGGAAATACTTTATTTTTGAGTTTATGGACATTTGATACAGTGCTGAATCCATGTATTGCCTTTAAATCTAAAAAGCATAACAAAACTCTCTACATTTTCTGTGTTAATCTAGGTGTATTTAATTAGCAGTAAAGCAGAAGGCTGGGAGCCAGGAGGTCTGGGTTGTAACTGCTGTGGGGATCCTTTGCAAGCCTTGCCTTGCCTGTCACCTGGGAATAAAAGTCTCTCCAGGGAAGGTTTGCTCAATGGAACATAATTTACTGATGTTTTTAAAGCACTTTAAAGGACTGAAACAGGAGGCACAGGAGAAATGAGAACTGTGTGGGACACAATACCTAGTACCCTGGTAAACCGTTAATGATGGGTGCATTTCAGAAAGTTTGCAGAATAGCTCAGATAGCCGTGTATGTGGGTACATATTAAACCGAAATCAGTAGAAGTCATATGTTGAACCCAATGAAAGTAAGACCAGTCCTTATTCTGGGTCTCTGTCAAAAAATGGTGCAATGACACATTCTCATAAGATTTTCTCACCAGGACTGCTTTTATCACACTGAGCTAGAAAGTGAAAAGGAAGCGGGAAACAACAAATGTGTTTTTTTAAATTAAATGGAATTTCATTTTTAATCTCAGGGCGGGCTTTTCTTGAGTGCTGTGCACAGATTTGTTTTACTTTGCTATTGCCAAATTTCTTGAGCTACTGCCAGTCACAACTCATCTGAGCTCTCATGTTGTGATTAAACACGTAGAGTGAATGAATGAAGATGGGAATGCCAGGGTATATAAATCACAGCAAGCTGCCAGCTGTTCTCCAATTGCTTCCTCCTCCTTGTCCCCCCACACCCATGATGAACGCTGTTTCCTGTTTGCATCACTCAAATGGAGACGTGGCCTGATCCTGCCTTTCTTAGCACTTAGTTTATAAAAGCCTCTCTCCTGTTCTTTCATGTAGCCCTTGTTTCTGGGGAAAACCTGAGGGAGGCTGACTGTAGCGCTCAAATGAGTGAAGTCCAATGGCATCCATTAAAATTGCAGGGGTATGTCCACATCAGTGTGAAAAAACACCCAAACACCCCCTCCAACTCAACATTTTAGCCTTTCAGTTACATGAGAAATGCCATCACTTTACATATATCTCTTCTCATGCTTCTACACCAGCAATGGTTCCTACCCCAGGCCAAAGAGCCTTTAACCTCGTAGCTGGTGGAGAAGAGTGGCTGGGAAGCTGCTGCTACATTTCAGCCCTGGTCGATGGAGATAAAGAAACGTGCTCTGGGCTACTGGCAGCTGTTTCTTGCTTTGGAAGAAGGTCACAAAAATGGAAAAAAATGTAAATCACTGCAGGAAAGCTAGATCTATTTTGTTTTGTTCCAAAGTGTTTCATTATAATCATAAACTATCAGGTGTTAAAGGGGTTAACAGGCTCTCAACTCATTGTCAACTAATTATCTTTAAGGTGTTGTCATCACATACTAATCGCTGGGTTAATGCCAGTTCCACCACTGGGAGGTGCCCAACCCCAGGGTGACCTTCTCTCACCTTACAGATGCTTACTTCATTAACTTCAACCATCACTTGCACAAAAAAAAAGCTTTTAAGAACTTTCATCTTTTTAAAAGGGCAGGGAAAAACCCTAATAAACTGGTAGCCTGGTTAGCAGTAGGGGATAGCTTTAGCTTAAGGCACCATGGGTGGCTAAGATATATGAGAAACAGATGTAAAGCCTTTGGTGATAGGTCTGCACTTTCTATTTATTGACAAATGAAATCGGCAATAGAAGGCAATTAAAAGCCAATGATTGCACACAAACAGTGCAAACCCTAACAGCAGAGAGGAAAGAAAAGCAGCAACACTGTGCAGCTCAGCTTGTTCAGGGCCAAGTGACACTGATTTGGGAAGCAAAAATGTGATCTCTTTGTAAAGAAAATGTTTTGAGTTTAAAGCTGAAGTGGCTTGATAGTTGTTCTTGCTTTTGTATTCTGTTTTTCCTCAAGTGCTGCGTTGTTCCAAGGGACTTACCATCTGTTTGACTCTGGTTTTCTTTCTGGGGTTCAAAGAGGAGGCTTAGTATGGGTTTTGATTGATGGAAGGAATAAGAAAGATAATGAAATGTGAATAGGCAGCAAAGGGACAGTCCTATCTTGCTGTGAGTGAGTGTGTCAGTGATTTGACATCAAACTGCAAGTTTGATAACCTCTTTCCATTTTAATGTTTTCTTAACAAGCAGTTGAGACCTGGACGTGAAAAGATAAATTTAAATGTCTCTCTAAATAGAGAGATTTATTCCTTTTTTTTGCTAATCTTCTGTCCTCAGGAAATAAACTTGGGGGATAATTTATCTCCTAAAGAACTTAGGGAGTGTGTGTTCTGCTTGTAGGCTGACCTTCCAATCCCAGAACACACAGATAGGTAATGTGGGGAAGAAGAGATCCTCTTTGTAGGCATTTTAACAACCATTTAATACTCAAAACTTGGGATAACACCTACTTTTCACTTAATATGATGAAGGTGCAAATCCATAGGCCTAATTTAAATGCGCCTTTATTCTGCAAACTTTAATTTTGCACCAGAGGCAGGGGGAAAACCAGCTCACCCTCCCAGGATGATGTTACGGCGAGCAGAATCTCATTAAAAATCAATTCCTCATGTCCATAAAACAAGTTTATTTTATCTTGTGGGAGCCTGCTGTTAGCACTCACACAGTCCCATTGTGTGGAATTCTTGTCTCTAGTTGTATGCCAAACTGCGCAGTGTACCATTAACGAGTTTCAATTTTATGCTAAGCTTTCCAATATTTTTGGTGTCATTTACTGCAGGTTATTTTGCCAGCATGTGGTGTCTTATAACATATGTTATTAATAGTGATGACATGTTTAGGTTCCGAAGGTTTAAACAAGCCCTCCAATATTTACATTTATAAAAGCGGGAAACGATGAGAGCGGGACTGTGATTGGCCACCGAAGGCTCCAGCTGTGCAGGTATTCGTCCTAACCCTTGCAGGTCAAGGCTCGCTAGCCAACTGTTACAAAAACATAACGCAAAACACATTTTATGAGTACCGCAAGACAAGTCAATACATGTTAATTATCAATTAATCTGCCCTTTTTGCGGAGGGTGGTAGGAAGCACATGTGTTGGGCCTTGTGCTTTGCAGCGCCCCACAGAGCCGGGGGCGCAGGGGCGATTGCACCCTTGCCTGGGGGTGCAGGGAGTCATGCCCCCACAGGTTACCCTGGCTTAACACCACAAGGAAGCTGCACTTCTTCACCGGGGCCATGCAACAAAGGCAAGGTAAAATACATTCACTTACATCTCAATAAGAGAGGTTTGAGTTAATGCGTTTTATGTCTTATCTGCAACGGATTGAGAACAGGCGCATGCTCGGTAACTACAGTTTTGTTGACCTGCAGTAATTTTAACTGCTGGGACTTGACTGTGTCTCTGGGCCTTTCATCTGCAGGGCTTTTTCATCCCTATCTGTGTTCTGTTTGAAAAATGGTATTTTGGATTTTTAGGCACTATTGTAATTAATAAATAATGATCTCAGAATTTAGAAATGTCACTTTTGAGAGCTGGGAAGAAAATATGGTATGTCAAAAGTATTGCTAACCTTGTGTGTTTGTGTGTGCTTGGGGGAAGGAGAGGTGATGCAATCCTAAGTACCAGACATAATTAGGATGATTAGCCAAGGTTGACTACACTGTAAATTATAGGGAGCAAAGAATGGAGCTTGAGCGTTCTTTTGTGGTGCTAGGAAATGATTCATGTCTATAAAGGACAAATACAGAGTCTTAAATGAACTGTCATCTATTGTATTTAGTAATAGCGGCAGAAAGAGTCTGATTTTTTATTTCTGGTGCACCCAAAATTCCAGGGCCAGGATTTTCAAAAGGACACTTCCAGTTTTCTTTAGGTAGCCAAGACCTATTGACCTTGCTTGCTTGACTAAGCTTCCCTTAGAAATTATAGTGACTCCAGTGTAGGTTTTTGATTCACCAAAAAGTGCAAGTGTGGAAATCTGCAGCTCAAGCTGATGTCTCCTGTGAACAACATAGAGTTTTTGTGTTTATAACAGGTAAGTGTAGGCAGCAGGGAAATAATGGTCACAAATATGCCTGAGAACCCAGATGCCAAACTTCCCTTATGTTTAACACAACTAGGCATGGGCATGAGACCTCTTGGGAGAGGAATGCCATTTTTCCTTCTTTACTTACGTGTTGCTTGGCACAACAGCATCCTCACGGGCATAATCTCTTTATTTAAAGCATTGAATAAATACAATGTGTTGAACGAGTAATAAGCTGATGTTTCCTTCTGATCAGACAAGTAGGTCAGGTTTTAAAACACCTTGCTTTGTAAACACCCTCTTTACCAGAATGAACCAAAATGTCTTGTACTCGGAAATGAAGCACAAGACCTTCATACATTTAAATCACTGTCTTATTTGCTGTATAAGCCCTAGCAATACAGAAATGTCACTACATATGTCTTCTCCAGTTGAGGGTAATGGCACGTATGTATAGAGTGGCCTTGAAAGCCAGTGATCTTTATACTACGTTGTTGCCCAAGGTTTCACTACCTAGGAAATATCTATGAACCTTTTTATGTCTTTCTGTTGTCTGGTGGCTGAGGGTGCCAACTAAAGGACTGAGCGATTATTATTCTTTGTATAACAGTGATGTTATGTGCTGTAATCTCAAATGCTTGAATTCAAATACAGATAATAAAGAGTACAACATGACCTCATGTTGGTATCTCTGAAATGGGTGGTCACAGAGTACAACCAGGAACTTTGTGCTACTCACTTGTTTGGATCACCAGGGAGCCCAAGGTCTGTGTTCCTTAAATGTTTCTGGGCATAGGAGATGTTATAGTCAGCCAATTTATTTTATTTTCCCCTTATTTTAATTGAAATTTCACAGTGAATAAACTTGGTGATAAAATACAGCTGAAGTTATCCTTATAGTTAGGGATAAGGAAAAAATCACCTAATGCATCACATTTTCCCACACCTGTATTTCTGGCTTCCATTCACCCAAGAATAGTTTTGAAACTTTTAGGGAATTTCAACCAAATCAGACCAACCGGAAGAAGATTCAGAGTAAGCATTCGCAGGGGATTCCTACAGGTTTTATGGAAACAGGTGTGTGTGTAAAAAGGAAAGTGCAAATGAATACTCCCCACTGAGAGAAAGGCAGCAGCACGGTGTGGCATTTACCGGTATGGGCAGAGCCACCAGATTTCCACCGGGTCCCTGTGTTATTCTGGGCACCAAACGGTTTCTCAGCAACACCGAGCTTTGTAATTCTTCACTGCTTTGTGCACCTAAGACTTAACCTCTGCTATGTTAACAGAAATGGGAAATAGGTGAGAAATGGTCCTGCTGAAGATCTCAAGAAGAGAAGGCTCTGCTGGAGTTCGTGGTCTGTCAGACACAAGGTGATCCAAGTATGAGACACAGTCACAGGAAACCAGGTTTCACAAGTTATGCTGTTGATGGAACCCTTTGGGTTTAGACCCCTCCACCCCCAGAAATTACAGTTCAATTTGAATTCAGTATCATAAGAAAGCATCTGTGAATTGGAATTCTTGCAGTAGAGTTAGGACATTTAAGAGTGAGATCGGTGTTGGTCTCTTCTCCCTAGTGAATAGCAATAGGACAAGAGGGAATGGGTTCAGGTTGCGCCAGGGGAAGTTTAGACTGGATGTTAGGAAAAACTTCTTCACCGAAAGAGTGGTGAAGCATTGGAATGGGTTGCCGAGGGAGGTGGTGGAGTCATCATCCCTGGACGTGTTTAAAAAATGGCTGGACGTGGCCCTTCAGGAGATGGTGTTTAGTGTTAGGGTGGTGTAGGGCTGTAGGTTGGACTTGATGACCTTAAGGTCCTTTCCAACCTTGATGATTCTATGATTCTATGTTTTTGTTTACAAGTCTTGTTTTGATGAGTTCTACAAAGCTCCCTCAAAGGTTACACACAGAAGAAATATTTTGTTCTTAAATTTCTCAAAGTGGAAGAAATCACCCAAATTTTATTTTCTTTTTAATAGTTAATGGATTTTAAAATAATCCTCATTGGAGTTTTTCAAGGCAAGTGAGCAAGTGAGGCATGCAACTCCTACTGGCTTTCAGTGGGAACTCAACAATTAACTGTCATATTTTTACTTTAAAAATCTCCCCCACCAGTACGCAAGTATTCATTTGGACAGGAATGATTTTGTGTAGGAAGAGGTGCCAGAACATTAACAAAATTTGCAAATATCAGAGGGCTCAGCTGGGTGGTGAACTAGGTCTCATCTCACCATGCCACAGCACTCTCATAACAGCTAGTCCTGGATCAAGGCATCCAACACTAGGAGTGCAAACTTGAGAAATGGAGCTGCTGGCTTTTCCCTTTATTTTTATTTATATCCTCTTCTTAAAAGTCTCCTGGCCAGCTAGAATTTCACAGCAAGGCCCCCTGCAGACAGTGGGAGCAAAGCGGTTGGAGTTGGAATAGTTTTAAGAACTGGAATGATCCAATCTTTGTTATTGATCTTTTTGGTTCATACTTTATTTCTGTTTTGGGAAGTCATCACCGCCTCAGTATGGCATCCCTTAAAGGTCACCCATGAAACTTTTCAGATTTTCAAGAGCCCTTGGCCTTGTCCAGTTAATCCGGCACCAAGAAGCTGGGGGCCTGTATGCAAAGAGCTGGCTCTCCCGCATCCTTTCGTCAGCTTTGCTGGCAGTGAGGACTCTGTGGCGAGTGTAACCCCTGTACAGAATCAGTTACCTCTTCCCTGAAATAGGATTTACTGATACGGCAGCTGAACAGCCTCAGGACCAGTGTTCTTCTTCCTCCTTGCCTAAAGCTGCCCATTCTTAGGACTCTAATCTCACACTTCCTTGCTTTGGGGACAATGGATAGTGGAAGCACATGGAAACTCAGGTTTTGCATCAGGTTCTAAATTCAATTATTGCTTTGAAGCCGTTACTATAATCAACACCAAAAAACTCAGACGCACTTCCCTGCTTTTCTCATTTCTGTGTCCTCTTTGGAATCAAGGCAAAGTTCTTGCAGCTTGGAATTTTTCTCACTTTTACTGCCTATGTCTTCTCTTCAGGCCTTGGGAGCCTTTTCTGCTCCTCTTTGGCTGGATTTCTTCATCTCAGCCAGTCTTGAAATCAACAGATACCCTTCTGTTACCTCATCTCCTGTTTCCTACCACCGCACCTTTCCCACAACATACAGTCCCTTTGGTCTCTTCATTTTCAATTCCCCATCACTTTCTGCTCTACCCTCCCTTGTCAGGTGACCCCAAGCAGCCTCCAAAGTGATCAAAGACCCTACTTGATGATCAGCAGTTTAGTTCTCTTTCTTCCTTGTCTCTTATGTGTTTGTCAGACTTAATAAATGAGGTAGTAGCCTTCTCTTCGTCCGAGGCTGGTGAAGTTGAGCATGCTATTGGCTATGTTTAATGAGCCCTTTTCTTACTAGCCCTATGCAAAGGCACAAAAGTTTCTCTCATCACCTCCTGTGGATTCGGAGACACTGTAAGTCAAAGGGAGCTAAGAAAGAAAAAGGTTGTAGCCTTGCAGACATGCAGAGAGAGTCCCCTGTAGCAAGCAGAATTCACAAGCTCTGTGTGGAGAGATTATCCAAATTGTCATTTAAGTTAACATGAATTTTTATAGTCTTTCCCTAGGAACATATATTACTTTAACAAAATAAAAAGACTTTCCCCTTATCAAGCATTATTCTTTTACTTTTACAGTTTGCCTGACATACAGGAGTAATATTCCATGGTTTGCTACAACTTGTAAGTTTATGACCCTTCTGTGGCAGATCAGACTAAACATAATTCATTCACAGCTACTTAGTGTTCTGGGAAATAAACCCCTGAACTTAAATAACTATAGTGTGACCTCTGTAAAATATTATTTATGGGTTAAGAACTATTATTATGCACATATCAAGATGTGCCAAAGGTTATAAAACAAACACTAGTCAGCAAACTGCACTGTTTACTGGGCTAGTCAGTCATGGCTTGCTCTCTGGTTATAGCCTTACAAATATCTGTAAATGAAGAAAACTCTTACTTGGCTGCCTTGATTGTTAGAATGAAGTTGATGCTATAGACCACTAAGGATTCAATAGCAATTCTCTGTCGTAAAGAGAATGCCTAAATTAAGCTGTGCAATCCAGTTGAAATACTTGGTGTTTTCCATTAAAAAGCATTGATTGCCAGAAGGGTGAAGCCACTGTCAAAATCAGCAGAGAAATGACAGTCATTCATCTGCTCCGTGTTTTGTAAATCAGTTGATCGAATGCCGGGAGAAAGTTCCGAGCATGTATGTAAGACTTCCAAAAGGGAATTTCAGGTTCTGGTTTTAATATCTACCAATCCACAAGGGTTTTGGGGAGTTGCACTGTTTGTTCATGTATAATCCACCTATGTCAGAACACGTCTTGTGCATGAGACTCCTAAAATGTTTTACAGGCAGAGCTGTATAGACACATACATCAGAAATACTCATATTTGTCAAAACCACATCATATAATTTTATGCGAGAAATCTGTCATGGTTTATTCCCCCTTCCCCCCCCCCAAAAAAAAAAAAGTTTGGAATTAAAAATAAGCCACCAACTCTATCTGGACAAGTTTTATAACAGTCACGTTTAATGTTGCAGGACAGATCTTTATACTCCTTTTTCAAACCGGAAAGTTCTTCAGCAATGTCAATGGGGCTTCAGTAATTTCTGCAGTAAGGACAGATGTAAGAACTTGGATACGGATTTTCCTGGCTCTCAAATCAAGTCCAGTAGTGCTTTGCTCACAAAAATCCCTTCTATCCAATTTGCTCTTTAGATACCAGGGATAATTTCAGACGTGAGGTAGATGCTAAGTAATTGGTATGGGAAAGAAAATAATTTTTCAGTCCTCAGAAGAAAAGGGGTTTTCCTGTTATTAACTTTTTTTTTAACTTTTCTCCTTTTACTACAAAAATGCTGCGTGAGTGAGAAAACTGGTACCAAAATAGCAACCAGCCCTGGGGTTAGGGCAATCCCTAGAGAGGTTGAAGACTCAAGTTCAAGTCGTTTTGCAAACCTAGGATTTACACCTTGGTGTGCCACATCCCACAAGAGTGCCTTGCCTGCTGAGCTGTCTTTAATCCTGACCAAAATCCCATCCTGGCCTGAGCCAATGTTCCATTTGGGAGCTTAGTAGAAACCAGCACCTTTCCCTTCAGACTGTGTTTGCTGTGAGGCACCTCAATCTGTTACACATCTTAACATTTCCCTCACAATTTGATCCCATTACATCAGTGACACCCCTGCAGCAACTCTAAATGTTCACGTAAACTGCCATTTTCATTGTTTTGGGGCTGTCAAAAGGTTTTTTTGACAAAAAAAAAGGAAAGCAAACCAGATCATGCATCAGTACAGAACAGAACGAGGGCAGGGAGCTTCCTCGCAGTAGACAAGAGTTGTCACTTCCTGTGAAAGGGAGACAGAGACATGAAAATAGGTGGCATTTCCAAATACTTGGTTCTTTTCACTAGGTCACCATTTAGTCAGATGTTTAGTCATGCTGGATCTTCCCTATGATCTGCTTTGGTTTATCTGAAACTGGACTGCAGGGGACCTGGCTTTCGGAAGAGCTGTGCATCCGTGTTTATAACCTACCTGGAAAACACAAACCACAGTGAAACCAGGACATGCTGTGAACATCCAGCGTTTGAGGTAGTGTGAGCCAAGGAGGAGGACCCTGGTAGGAGACCTGGGTGACCTTGGTCCTGCTCCTGGGTTGGTCCCATCTGCAGGACAGGCTCAGAACGCCACTTTTTTTCCCTCTTTGCTCTGTTTTCCTTTATGCTTTATCTGTTTTAATTGCAAGTTACATGGGACAAGCTGTGTGCTCCTTGCTAGATGTTCATCCAGTTCCTAGTACGAGGTGGTCCAGTGCTTATTTGACTCCACTCAGGCTCTGCTATAATGCAAAATTAGAGATCTGAACATTTTTGCTCTTACCCCTTTAATAAGTTTAAATATGTATTTCAAATGTGAGCTCGTGCGGGCCTCCTATTTTTTTTTTTTTTTTTTTAATTTACTCCCCAGAGTAATTTTCAGCTTTGATTGCACAGGAGCCTGTAACATTTACATCCTTGGAAGAGACTGGAGCTGTTAGTTGAAAGCACAGCCGTGCGCTGCGTGCCATGGTCCCAGCCTGCCCAGGGGGGCTCCTCTAACTAAGAAGAATCAAATTAAAGCGCATCATAAAATTACAGCATGCTTTTCTGTAAAGTTTGATTTTTACTTTCCTGGGCCTGGCCTTCATGTTTCATTAGGAGCAGCACTGGGCAGAGCTGCGTGGCGGCACCGCTGCAGGCTGAGAGTACCCTCTAGCGGAACAGGCGCCGGCAGCAGAGAACCGCAGTGGCTGCTGAGGGTGAGCAGGGATGCTTTGCCTTCCCAAAGGCTTTCTTTTTTAGGGCTGATGAGAACTTAGAGGAAATGAAATGCTGATTTTGGACCCTGCCCATCTGAGCTCTTCACCTTGTGCAGGGGTGACAGGGGTCATATTTAAAGGGCGATATGCGCTGCCTTCATCCTTCCAAAACCAGCGCTTTGCGGTTCTTAGTGCAAAGAGGGACACAACATCGTTAGTATTTTCCCCTGTGTGTGGTGCTGGCCGCTTCATCACTTGTTTTCCAGGCTCATGGGATCACGCAGGCTGAGTGTGACACTCAACAGTCACTTCTCTTCAGACTGCCTGGCCCTGCTGGGAAAATTGCTACCGCTGTCCAGGGAAGGGGTAAGGCCTTTCACAAACAAAGCCCCCCATCACGGGAAGCAAAGGAGTTCTTCGGTGTCCCAATTTTTTGCAGTCTTTCCCTCTTCACAGCTACCTAGTCCAGCACTGAGCTCATCTCCCCGGCTTGTGTAGACGGTGCCACACCACTGAGATACATTAGTCTGGCTGATCTGCCCAGCCCGGGATCTGACACATTGTTTACATTTGGATCTCGGCAATCTGCAGTCAAGTTTGATGCTCTTTTTATTCCCAGATGTTAATCTTCTGGAAGGGTCGACTTTTTTAAGCAATACAAGCGCACTGGCAACTCACCTCGTTTCTCAAGGGATTATGTGCAAAAGCTTGGCGTACCTAAGGACAGCACAACATGCACCCAGAAAGATGCTGCCATGTACGTTGTTGCGAATGTCAAAGCTTCCTTGCCTTACATAGCATTATGTTTCTCTTGCCTTATGGTTGGCAGAACTTCACTAGCACTTGCTTGGTTTGAAAACAAAAGAGGTAGCTCCATCTAGAGGTCTTGGATAAGAGAAGAAAACCTGGTTTTCATAACTCTGCACTGGAGTTTGTGTCCGATGCAGTGTTGTGTATATGGGGGTGCTGTCGCTTGTGTGGTGTGGCTATACATTCTGGTTTCAAAATGTTTTCTAAGCCCTGAGATTTTGGAGTTGGGCCTTGAAATTTTAGAGCAATCCTAAGATGCTTCTTTTTTCCCCTGCTTATTATTCAGAGTGAGATGCAGCGCTGCGAGAGCATCTGTATGGGTATGGGTTGCTGTCTGTCTGCAAAATTTGGGGCAGAAATGGGGTGGATGGGGAGGTCCTGACCACTGTTTGTCCCTGTTTCTTCACAGACATCTCAGAATTTCTCAGTATGATACGTGAGAGAGGACTGTGCTTGCACCTATGCTGGTAGTGGCTAAGCCTACACTCTGATTCAAAAGAAGGGGAGACTGTCACTGTGATAAGCACCATGGAGTGGGGATGGAGAGATGCAGGTAACTTTTACCTGTGTGCACGAACAGAGATGTTATTTTTAGTAATTAGGAATCTAACAGTTTGTCTCAATGAGTACTTGGGATGGCATCTTGGTATCACAGGGTTCTTGTGATTTACTGAGATGTTAAATAAAAGGCATACACAGCATGTATTTGGAAGCTGGAACATAGGAGGTTCCATAAAAATATGAGGAAAAACTTTTTTACTGTGAGGGTGACAGAGCACTGGAACAGGCTGCCCAGGGAGGTTGTGGAATCTCCTTCTTTGGAGACATTCAAAACCCGCCTGGACGTGTTCCTGTGTGCTCTGCTGTAGGTGATCCTGCTCTGGCGGGAGGTGTTGGACTAGGTGATCTTTGAGGTCCCTTCCAACCTCTAACATTCTGTGTGATCTGCGTGATCTGTGTGATGTTTCCTCCCTGCCAGTAATGATTAAAGCAGAAACATATACATCTGATGCACAGTGTGTACCAGAGGGCAGGCCTGTCACAGTGCTGTAATTATATGCTGGGGGATGTTTTGGGGTTTGGTTCTGAACCAAGAGAAATGTTCTTTGTAATGAACTGAATAATAAAAATTTATATTACTTATCTAGAGTTTAAAGGTTAATAATGCCCAATACCTCCTATGTGGTTTTTTTTTTTGCTCTAGTCACCTAGTCCAGGTAATTGTTCTCTTCTCTCTTTGACCACTCTTCATCACAATTATGGTCTCTAAAGTAGACTCAACTGGGTATACTTCTAACACTGTTCATTCTAACAATTTTCTCCTGGCTTTTCAGCTCCTGTCTTCTCTGTAGGTATTAATGATGATAGTTCTTGTGAGTACTGGAAAATGTACAGATAAATAAAAATTATTGGTGAGCTCCTGCATTTCAGTGGAACAGAGTTCAGCATTTGAGATGAAGAAACGAATGTGCAGTTTTTGGCAGACGGGACTTCTATTTTTTTCTGAGAAAAAGGAACTTAATGAGAGACATGGCAGAGAACTGAAAGATCAGCCTAAATCTTAGCCAAAAGAAGAACTTGGAGAGCTTGCTGATCTTCTGCCAGTGTTAAAGGAGTCAACTCAGTTACGTATTATTAGCTAATATAATGAGTCTGCAACACGTAGTCATAATAGTCCCATGATGTCAATACGTTTCTTTTTCTCTCCTCTTTAGCCTACTTACTGTCAAACAATATCTACTAATGTTTTAGCACAGGTCATAATTCAGTCTTTTGAGGACTTTAAAAAAATGCAAATTCAAACTACTCAGGAAAAGAAGAACATCCTACTTCTCAAGGAATAATATTCATATTTGATAACCATTTCTGGAGTACATTTGGAGTGGTAGTTCTTAAACAGGCAGTGCTTTTGTTTACCAAACTCTCCATCATTTGCTGTTTCACCTGTTCCAGTCTCAGGCTTGTCCACCAGGACCAGGCAGGTGGGCACAGTTCACACCAGTTTCTCACAGGGATTATTTCTCGCTCAATGCAAGTGGACAAGGATGTCACTTTGCCCTCTTAGGACCAGGGAGCATGGAAGCCCTTGGAGCTGCTTGCAGAACATCTCTGAATCTTCTCAGCAACACAGCCCCCAGCTCTCCACACTCAGCAGAGTTCCTCTCCTGGAGACATCGTGCTGATACCTGCATGAGGTCTAGTGCAACTGGCAGTCCGTCCTGTTGATCCAGAAGCATGGAAGTATTATTTGGCTGTGGCAAGTATCTGCTTCCAGAAACTATCTTTCCTCCGGTATATCTTAGCATCTTTTACCTCAGAGATGTGCATCTATGCCTGACTGGCTTAGTCTCCGTGCAGAGATAAAGGAATTGCAGGTTTGAAAGCTGAGTGCTTGTTCTCACTAAAATCTTGCTTCTCTGTTTGGCAACATTGGAGCTAAGTTTGCTTGATCTGAAATAAAGCTACACACTGCTGCAGTGACAGGCCCTGGCCTGACTCTCCTCTCCGAATCTTAACATAATTTCCTATTTAATTTTCTTTTAAAATGAGCTGAATGTGAAGCTCTTACCACACGCATCTAGGGCTCATCAACTTGGCTTAGGCAGCAGCTGCAGAACTGAGTAGTATGGAGAGTATAAACAAAGGTATCTCACAAATGGAAGGATCAGCCAGTGGGTGTGCTGTGGCTGGGTGCACTGGCAAATCATAGGCATCACAGAATCATAGAATAGTTTGGGTCAGAAAGGACCTTTAAAAGCCATCTAGTCCTACCCCTTGCCATGGGCAGGGCCATATTTAACCAGCTCAGGTTGCTCAGAGCCCTGTCCAACCTGATCTTGAATGTTTCCTCCCTGAGCAACCTCTGCCAGTGTTTCACCGCCCTCATTGTAAAAATATCTTCCTTGTATCTAGTCTAAATCTACCCTCTTTTTGTTCAAAACCATTACCCCTTGTCCTATCCCAACAGGCCCTGCTAAGAAGTCTGTCCATGTCTTGCTTATAATCCCCCTTCTAGTACTGAAAGGCTGCAATAAGGTCTTCCTGGAGACTTCAACATTCTGAGCAGCACCAGCTGTCTAAGGGTGTTCCATCTCTCTGATCATTTCTGTAGCCCTCCTCTGGACTTGCTCCAACAGATCCATGTCTTTCTTGTGCTGAAGACTCCAGAGCAGAATAAAATAGAATCACCACCCTTGACCTGCTGGCCATGCTGCTTTTGATGTAGCCCAGGATGAAATCGGCTTTCTGGACCACGAAAGCACGTTGTTGTCTCATGTTCAGTTTTTCATCCACCAGTACCCTCAAGTCCTTCTTTGCAGGTCTGCTCTCAATCCCTTCATCCCTCAGCCTGTATTGATGCCAGGGACTGTCCCAACCCAGGTGCAGGACTTTGCACTTGGCCTTGTTGAGGCTTATGGGCCTATTTGTCAAGCTTGTCTAGGTCCCTCTGGATGGCACCCTGTCCCTCAGGTGTGTCAACTGCACCACCATCATAAGGTGTTCTTCACTTGCTGTGGCAGGATCTCTTCCATTGCTATGCTGATGAAGTGCACAGTGACTTTGTTAGAAAGATCAATTTCTGCAAGAGGAGCTTGAGGGAGAAGGAGAGGAAAAAGGAGACAGAGGTTGATACAACAGCACAGTGTCTCATGCAAGAACGGAGAATGGGGTGCTCAGTCTTCTTGTAACAAGGGCTTAGATCAGAGCTCTGACACCTACTTTCCATATGTAAAGCAAGGACTGTGGGCTCTCCTCTGTGTTTGAACAGTCCTGCTCTTCATGGAAAATCCTGGGGTTGGTTATGTTCTGAGCTGTACCAGGAGCTAAAAGAGACAGAGATGTTCTTTTTTATTCTATCCTGTTACTACAAGGTAAGGAGAATGCACACACGCCCAACAATCTGTGGCCATTCCTAGCAAGGCTCTGGTTCTTAATGGCATAATGTGCACATCCTTGGGCTTCTTAAATACTTTTAAATCTCTCGTCCAACTGGTTTTGTTGTGCAATATTTTTAGCACGTGCTAGCTTGGGAAAGAGGGTAGGAAGGAAGTCATTATCAGAAGCTGATAGGAGGGAAGTTGTATCAGAAGTGCCTTGTTTATAGGCAGGAACAGATAAGCTGACTCATATCTCTGAGTCTGCAGCACCACAACATTACACATCCCCACGCACACACCACGTGAGACTCAGGCATGGGCATATGGAAGAGGCTCTAACTTCTGCCCCAGGGATAATAGAAGCACTCTCTAATCACCTGTGCTGGTCGTACGAACTAGCAGTGTCTTGAACCAAAATCTCTTGCCCTTTTCCTCTCCCTCCTGCATTGGATCCATTGGCTGCCATAGCATTCAAACAGGTTTGCAGATAGCACCGGATTGATGTAATTTGGCCAAGCTTGCATTCCAAGACCATTCTCAGACCACTTTTTGTGTAATCAAACCATGATAAGACCCTGTTTCACAAGCCAAATGCGAATCAGTGGGGCATCTCCAATGCAACATGCTCAGACACTGCATTGTGAATCACTTTACTTGGAGGAGCATGGGCTTTCTTCTTCAGGGAGTTAAGCACCACGTGCTGCTAATGCACTGGGACACTGTGTTGGTGGTGGCCCCACCTTTCTCACTGACCCAAGCCTTTAGTGAACAGGTAGGATCATTTATACCAGTTGTACCTTTGTGCCTTTGTAGGAGGAGAGAAGAACTTACAGCTCTAAGTACAATTAATTAAGTGCAGTGCAGTAGGAAAAGACCAGTAGTTCAGAAACTGAGTTACTTCAATCTCAGTAAATATTCCCATACCCACAGAGGATAAACCACAGTCACTTCACATATCTCTGGTGTTGTCTTGCAACACCAGTCAGGTCTAAGATTGATTGGTGGGAGTCTGGAAGATCCTGTTTCCAAAGAGCACTAACAACACGCTTCTGGGTGTCTCCTCCCTCACATGTGTATCATGGCACTGCAGGTTGAAGAAAACTGCTCAGACTGCTTCATGAAAGCCACTTTCATGACAAGCTCTTGCTGGTCCTTGATGACAATTTGACACTGATATTGTTTGTCCATTGCTTTGAACTGAATCAGGGTGAAGAAAGCAGAGCAAGTCAGGTGTGCATCAGGAGGCCTCAGCATTCAGAATGTGGAAAGTCTTTCAGATCTTCATGATACTGGGTAATATTCCTCATGTACAAGGGTTTGCAAGATTATCACTCTAAACTTATTTGTAAGCCACGAAGTCAGAAAGAGACCTCTGCAATTATCTGGACTAAACATCTACACACGGCAGAAAGAGATTACCCTTACATGATGCATCAGTCCCAATGAAGAGGAAGTAAAAGATATTTTTCAGCTTGATTGTCGGATTGCAGTGGATTAGACAGAGAGAACCATGAATGAGGCGGAAGGTTTTACAGCCTCCTAGATACACATTAATGTATCTTTTACTTAAATCCCATTATTACGTATGTGGACGGAAACTGCTGCCCAACAGAAGGATACAGAAAAGTCAGAAAAGCCGAGGCCACTCCAGATGCCTGGTGCCTCGAAACGCTCTAGTTTCTAGGAGAGGTTTGTTGGGCTGGCGGGGTTGGCAGGTGAACTGCCTGTCTCTGTCGATGGCTTGAACTAATTTCTGAGCTTGTCAGTTGTGTTTGGGAATAAGTGAGGAGCTAAATCATATAAAATAGGGCAGGACTGCTGGGAAAGAAATAAACCCCAGTAAACCAAAACAATCAGTTTGTTCTCCAGTGTTTCCTGTACAAGTAATAAAATCTAATAATTGAGTTGCTGTTAACAGTTAATGACCACTGCATTTGTTAATGGACCCAGACAAATGAGAGCAGTTTAAGGCAACAAACAGACCATTAGTTGCATTAATGATTGGCTTGTAGGAGTTAGTGCTCTTATAAACTATATTCTGCAGTTTATAATACCAGCACTTTATAAAATGACCTGGTGTTTTCCAAAAAATAAAAAATAATAAGAATCAGGCGAGCTCCAATTTAGCAGTGGAAAATAAGTATGATATTAGGCTAAATCTCTCTTCCTAGTTTGCACTGAAATAAATCAGGAGTAATAGCAGACATACAGACCACGGCTGATTCTTGTATAGGTTAAATCAGCGGCAGCTTTGCTTTTGAGTTTTGGATTGATCCCGTAATTATTATGATTAGAGAGGAATTTGGTTCCCCCCCTCCCCCAGACCACAAATGATTCCACACATGGAATATTCAGTTTTTAGCAGCTGTCATTATTCAGAGGTTTAACAAGCACTCTTACAGAAAGAACTATAAAAGGGAAGTTGTATAAATAGACTAAGATTAATAGAGGAACCAAATAGAGTTAGTTCCTGCTTCACTAACTTCTACAGCTCTTTTAATTTTTGTAGTTTTAAAGTGTATTTAACTCAGGTCCATTTACAAGAAATGTCAGTAGCATTTTTGCAATGGTAGTTGTGAAAGCCAAAGTTTTTTCCATTGCTTTGCAGACTCACTTCTGAATGTAACCAGTGTTTGGTACAAATTTAAAGTGGAGCATTTGCCTTTAACTTGCCAAATGGGGACAATACTAAATTATTACAGAATTAGAGTTTACTGGTGAAGGGAATAATGTATACTTTGGTAGGAAAAACGTGGAGGTTTTAAATGGTGCATGAAAGGACTCTAATTTGTGTATAGCTGTAGTGTGAGATGAGGCCAGGCTTAAATCATAAACTTAAAACAGGGCTTAGCCAAGCTTTTTGGCTTTTTTTATGGAGTCAAATTGCATAGACTACCAAGCACATAAGAGAGAACTTGCATAAACTTATCTTAAGGTTACTGTGACCTAAAGGAAGAATTAAAGGGTAAACTCTGAGAGTTGTTCTCGTCTTTGGCCACTCACCCATTTGCAGAGAACTGTGGCTAAGACAGTGTCAGGAGGTGTCATTCCTGAGTTTTCTCACTTAGGTATGGAAATTACAATCCAGAGGAACGTAAGAGGTGCACTGTGTCCCTCCCAGATTCATCATACCTCAGCCATGCTGCTCCACAGAGCGGCCAATAACTGAGGCTTCAGAGTAAGGAGTATAACACTTAAGTGGGAAGGGATAAGAAATAAGAGAAATACAGAGTGGTCCTTCCTCTGTTCATTCCTCCCAGCAAGCAGTTTGTGGTTTAAGATGTTCCTGAGCCAGGGTTTGTCTCATGGTCAGTAGCTACTAGTAAGTCCATCCCCCATAAATGTCTAGCCCCTTTATGAGGCTGTTTATACTTCTGGCCTCCATTTTTGGCATGGCATTCTATACTGTAGCTATGCACTGTGTGAAAAGGTGTTTCCTTCTGTATGTTTTAAAGCTGCTACCTCATAATTTCAGTGAGTGCCCCTTAGGTCTTCTCTGGGGAAGAATGAAAAATCCTTTCCTGTTCATCCCGCTCATATGGTTTATGATTGTACAGATTTCCTTCACATTTTCCCCTTCAGTCATTCTTTCCCAGACCCAAAATCTTAAGCTAAGCAGCCTCTTTCCCTTCACAAACCTGCTTCATGGCTTTGATAGCCTTTGTCATCTTTTTCTGTACCTTCTCTAGCTCCTTTGTGCATTTTTTGAGATGGAGGGAGAAGCAGACATGCACACAATATAAATGGTATGGGTGTATCGTTTACACAGTGGCTGAGTGACAGTTTTGGCTTTGCTTTCAGTTCTGTTTCTAATTATCACTGATAGTCTATTTGTCTTCTTGATAGCTGGCGAGTGCTACAGTGCTTTTTTTGCTGGGGCTTCTCCACCACGTGGCAGAAGATTAGTGAGATTGCCAATAACCTGCTCTGTTTATCCCATATTCAGATTGTTTCTTATATTACCTATAATTCAGATTGTATTGCCTCATATGTTTTGTATTTGTTGCCATTGCATGCCACCCACCACGCCGACGCTCAGGCACCACACCAGGAGATCCGTTCATTCTTCTCCGTCGCTTTCTTGAACAACTACGTGTTGTCGGCCAACTGCACAGGAAACCGTGCAGCTCGGCAGGAAGCACCAGGAAGAGCTCAGGCTCCCTGAACACTTGAGGGCACAAAAGAAATTGTCTGGAGCCTGGTCTCTGAGCTCTTGCTGGGGCAGAGAAGAGAAGCCATGCTCCTGCAGACCTGTCTGGCACCTGGAGCTGTGCAAGGAGGAGGAGGTTCAACGCAGCCATCACCAGATGGTGCTGCTGCATTCAGCCTTGCAAGGTCATTGCGTGCAGGGCTGTTTTGATTCTTGGAAGGAAATACTGAGCTGGGGATGTTTTTCCTGCTGCTTGATGTCTAGAGAGTAGGCAGGGTATGCTCTGACTTCATGTCGCTGTTCAGTTCTCTTTGCGAACAGGACATTTGGGCTTTGGCTGGGAGTTCAGAATAGGGGTGTGTTCAGATGCTGTTGGAGATGATCTGTTCCAGGCTGGTTCAAGTGGATAAACAAAATTAATTAGATTTGCATCATATGAGTCCAGAGGATTGATTTTTTTCCTCCAATGGAAAACTGGCTAGCAACGGGTACTGCTGCTCATCAGAAATATTCACCACTATAGCTCACCTGTTTTTTTCCAGAAGTTTTACAATACGTGCTGGTTTTTTTTAAAGGCCCAGCTACAGGAATCGTATTATCACATGAGAGTCCAATGAAGCATTGTACAGAAGAAGTTCTTTAAGTGCCTTTTCCTATTGCTATTATTTATGAAACTCTAGTGCAGCAAAGCACCCAACCTTGTGTGATTAAGTGGAAGAAGTGGCACCATCCGAACCTTTAACTAGCAGATTTTAGTATTCTCCTTGTTTGTAATATGTGAACCAGTCATTACTTCATACAAGTTACTTGGGAAGGCTTCCATCTCTGCTTCCTCAGAAAACTGAGGAAAATGCCAAGAGGAAAATTTTGACAGTGTTACAGCAGTTTGTGACTGTAATTTTTTTTTAGCTATTATAGTTCCCATCCTCCAACAGTTCTTGTGAATCTAAGCTGATATTCAGACTTCTAAGAAGGGTTTATCTTCACTGTTGGGGTATTTTACAGATGTTTTAATTTCCATAAGGCAAGTAGGTCCTGCACAAGGAACTTACAGGCAAACTGGACATGTTGGACTAAGCCAAAATTTGTTCTTTTCAAATCAACATTCTTCATTGCTCATGCAATGCTGAGCTCTTTGAAGGCCTCTAAGCAAAGTGAAATCATTGCTTGATGATCTCGAGATTAGAGAGTGAGTGCTGCAGCCTTTATAAGGCTTTCTGCCTCATCCCATGGACATCCATGCTGGGTGCTTTAAAGTTCCATCTGTCTTTAAATCTGGTCTGCAGCCATTACAGAGACTCCTGGCGAGGTTTTCTAAGAATGATGGGTTGCCCGTGATGGTTTCTGTCCTGGCTCCAAGGGACAGCTCATGACTAGGAAGAAGTGATGAGAGTACAAAATGACAAATACTGATGTTCTTGAGAAGGCAAATCAGGGCCTTTTTTTTTATTTTACAGTGTCATGAAAGAAGAACAGTGGTGAATCAAGAAATTACAGTGATAGCAGATATATGGCCGGTAAAAAGAAATGTTTATTCTTGACCAGCTCACTGCTGTGGGATGGGAGAACAGAAGAAGGTACAGAGATTAAAAACAGAGTACTTGTATGGAAAGGAAAACTACTCAGAATGATCACAGCTAATGCTAAAATGCATGTCAGAAGGAACATCAACACAACAACAACAAAGTCCCTAATTTTTGAAGTCGTTTACGGGAACAGACTACTCAGTGTTTGCTGGGCCATACCTTCTGTTAAAAGACCTGGAGCTCGTCACTCCCGGTGACAAGATCCCGCACCCTGTGGTGGCTGGATTTCATGCACTTTCTAAGATGAAGCTTGCATTCCTCCGCAGGATGAACTGTCCTAACCAACCTCAAAAAATTCTTAAACATTTCTTTTCTAATAGTGGCAGATCAAGGAACTTAAAAGCCTTCCAAGGAGACCTGGCAAAACTCTGATTTAAGGGTCTACAAGTTTTTCTGGCAGAACTGTTGCTTCCACGTGAGGCATGATCACATTACTGAACCTGTTCCACTTGCTCTCTCCTGAGGGGGCAACAAGAGTTCTGCTCTGAGGCTGGAAGGAGCCTTGGCTTGGTGCTCCTGCAAAACGTGGAGCGTCTAGAATGAGAAAAGGGTGTGGGGCAGGAGGGCAAGGAGGAAACGGAGTGGGGAAATGAGAGGTCTGCTAGGGAATGGGTAGAATGTCAAAAATGAGGGGAGAAGAGTAGGCTGGAAGGGAAAAAAATCCCAAAGAAACACCCTCACAAAAAGAGGTTGCGTGCACTCAGCCAGTCTCGGCACCGTCCAGCAGCAGCGGAGACCTGGCGGTGCCACATCTCCTGCCCCGGCGGAGACGGCAACTTCATTCAGTGTCGGCCCAAGGGTATCACCAGCAAAGCAGGATTTCACTGCTCCCCTACCCAGCCCACGTAGTTTCTCTGTGAACTCTAGAAAGTAATTAAAAGTATTTAAATTCTGACTTTATTAATAAAGCGCAATGAAAACGCAAAAAGAAATCCACCCCCAAACAACCCCTACACGCCAGGAACGTTAATCACACGCCATTAATTGCGAGCTGTAACACCCTAACTTTTCAATAGCGAAACCAACGCATCCTTCTGTTTTCTCCACAGGCTGCCTAGCGAGGTTCGCTGCTCCAGCTGCAAAACACACACTACGAAGCCGCTGCGGTACCGCCGCGCAGCTGAACTCTCAGCCCCTGCAGCGGTACCGCCGGGACACCGCGGGGACACCGGCGACAGCGCCGGGAGGCGTGAAGCGGGGCTGGGGGAGCGGGGAGGGTCGGGGTTTGGGGGACCTGGGGGGAAGGCGCTCCCGCTGCCCCTGCCTACTCGCCCTTCTCACGGCTCCCTCCTGCCTGTCGCCGCCTCCCGGCGGGGCTCCGCGCCGCTGCCGGCCGCACCTGTGCTAACGGCGGGGGGCGGCGCCCGCCACCGCCGGGACCGGGCCGGGCCGAGCCCTCCCGGCCGCTCCCCAACCCGGGCCCGCCCCCGCGCCGCGGGTTCGCGGCTCCTCCCCGCCCGGCGCCGTCCCACGCCCCAGGTGTCCCCCGCCCCGCCGTGCCCGGCCCGAGCGCGCCGCTTCCCCCCCGGGCAGGAGAGGAGAGGAGGAGAGGAGCGGGCCGGGCGGCGGCGGAGCGGCTGCCCGCGGCCGCGGGAGGTGGGCGGTGCGCGGGGTTGTGGGGGGCGGCGGTTCCGGGACCCCGGCATGGCCCGGGGGAGGGCGCGCCGCCGCCGCCCGGCCCCCTGAAGAGGCGCGGCGGGGCTGGCTGCCGGGCCGGCTCGGCGGGAGAGGGCTCTGGCGCTCCTCCGGGCTCCCGGGCGCCCCGGGGGGGCGGCCGTGTCCGGAGCGATGAAGTTCAACGGGTACCTGAAGGTGCGGATCGGGGAGGCGGTGGGCCTGCAGCCCACCCGCTGGTCCCTCCGGCACTCGCTGTTCCGCAAGGGCTACCAGCTCTTGGACCCTTATGTCACCGTCAGCGTGGACCAGGTGCGCGTCGGGCAGACCAGCACCAAGCAGAAGACCAACAAACCCACCTACAACGAGGAGTTCTCCGCCACGGTTACCGACGGCCACCAGATCGAGCTGTCCGTCTTTCACGACACCCCCATCGGCTACGACGACTTCGTGGCCAACTGCACCTTGCACTTCCAGGACCTCTTGCGCTCCGCGGGCCCCCAGCGACACCTTCGAAGGCTGGGTGAGTAGCTGCTTCAAGGAGAAGCTGGAGCCGGGCTGCTCTCTGAATGAATGAGGGTGCTCCGAGGGTACTTGCAGAGCTGGGGCTTGTCCTTGCACGCCTGTGCTGCAGATGCGCGCAGCCTGGCATGTGTGTCTGCATTTACACAGGTGTACCTTGATGCATCTGTTTGTCCCCTCCCTGTGCTTTAGATTTGCTTAGACTGCTGTTTCAGCTGATGAATTTTGGGACCCTAAGAACAAAAAGTCTCAGCTGTTGCAGCTGGAGGGTCAAGACTCTGTAGCTGAGGGCTGTGAAGTCTTTCTTTGTAGACTAGTAGAGAGAAGACTTCTGATACACAGCTGGCAAAGTACACCTGCAGACTCAACATGGTCATGTACCTTCCTTGTGTTGTTTAGCACAATGAGGTGTACTTGGAAACGTGGATACTTGGGGTTGGATGTATTTCCCTGCTCAGACTTACACATGCTTGCACAATCGTTTGATGTGTGCATGTGAATTTCTTTGACTACTCAACAGAATGGCAGGACTAGTCTTGTGTCTGTTATGTACACTGCTGTGCTGGTTGAACACAGTTTCACTTGCAGCTAATTCTCGGTTATTTCCAAGTAGATGTCGCTTGCATCTGGCCCAGAGAACTTCATATATATCTTAGTTCTAATGATAAGTTAAAGGAGTAGTACAGCTTCTAAAATTGTGTCTGTGCTTCCAGTAATAGGAGGAGGAAGTGACTGTGTTGATCCAGATGGTGGTTTGCTTGTAACTCTTAGGTTAAAAAAGAAGAGTTAAAAAAAAGACATTTCTTCTGGGTAGAGAATTTCCGAGGTTAAGGTGGATATTAACTTTTTGAGGCTGGGAAGTTCAGCACGCATGGTCAGGTAACCACCACAATAGAATCATACTTGGAAGAGAACTGACACTGTAGAGAACAGATAGGCATCTCGGTTGTATTGCTGGGGAGAATGCTGGTGCTTTCCGTTCTCGGCTTGTCTGTGTCTGAGGTGTGACAGTAAACTTGTGAGATGATTACAGGGAAATACCAGTCACAGGATTAACAGGTGTATATTGATACTATTTTTTCTTAATTATTTTTTATGGCATGCTTAGGTACCTTACGGATAGGCTTGAAGTTCATGCACTGAAGGTGGACTCTCTCAGGCAGTGATTTTGTGTTGGGGCAAGGAATCCAAGCCAGCCTCAAATGAGTTAGGTCAGGTATTGCTCCAAATGGCACAGCCAAAGCAGAGTTCATGGGGCTTTGCTCAGTGGGTTTATACCCAGCTCCCCAGGCTAACTGTGCCACTGGAGAGCAGCTGCTCCTGAGACTTGAGCTAAGACAGCTTTAAATATGGAACAGACACCAATGGGCCAGGGCAAAGGCGTGAGCTCAGGAGTGAGAGCTGTGGTTTTGAAGATTTCTTCATGTTTCATTTGCTGGGAGTGCTTCCTCTTTGCTGTTTGGAGAAGCCCTATTCCCTTGGCAGGCTGGAGTCCTGGTCGCATTGAGTCTGACTGCCCGTGGGATTGGACTGCAGAGGTGGTGGCAACTTTATTTACATTACTAAAATATCTATATTAGTATTGCCTCCAGTGTGGGTGCATGCATGTCCAGGGGTCCACTTTTTCTTTTATTTCATCCATGCTGCACCGCTGATTTTTATCACAGATCCACCCTATGGCCTGAAATGCTTGTTTGGGCTTTGGTGAGGGAAAAGTTTCTTGCCCCTGCTGGACAGGAACTTCTGTACCTGTGAGTTGATGAGTGTAATGGGGTGGGAAATCAGTGAAATTTTTAAGTACACTGATGTAAACTGATGTTATATCTGGGCATGCAGATAGAGGCTGAGAGCTGCTGCTCTCCTTTTCAGTTAATGTCTAAAAATTACAGTTGGGGTGGATTTGTGAGGAGTGAGCAAGTGTTCATCTTCCTTTTCTCCTCTCCTCTCCTCTCCTTTTTGACTTGCTTCGTTAGCATCTCACATAGCGTGCAGCCAGGATCACATGGTGACAGGGAATAGCATCCTACCCTGATAATTTGTCTTGATAAATCCAGCAAGGCTGTCATGGGGTTTTGTGTAATCAGGAGGATAGGAAATGCTGGTTTGTACTAACCCAAGGTCCATGAACTGCTGGCACGATACAAGACACCACAAGGGCTTTGTATATGATTTGCAACACCTCCAGTCTGAAATCCTCCGTACTGCGTTTGTTCCGTCCCCAAAGCAAAAGCACACAGAAGCAAGGAAGGAGTGAATGGAGCAAGGGCAAAAGTGGTGAATCCTCAGAGTTTAACTTGACTTACACTTACTTGGCTGCACATGATTTTTCATTTTGATTTGAAATAGAATTTTTATGTTTGCTTTTCAGAGACAAGAACGACAGTATGTGGATAAACTCCAAATGCTTCTTGGATTGATAACAGCCAAACAGGGCAGGGTTGCTGGCTGCCTCTGCTCCCTGACCTCTCCTCTGGAGAGCTGAGCTGACAGGGATTACGTGGGAGAGTCCCTCAGCTCACGTGCTGACCCGAAAGTTTCGGTGTGAGCTCTCAGACTCATGCTGCTCAGTTTGTAAAAGTGGAATTTTCTCCTGCTGGGGGAAAAAAAAAAAAAAGAAAAGGTGATTAGTTGTAACATTGGTCGCCACCTCTTGTGACAACTGCAGGAAGTGTCAGTGAGAGGCAAGCAGGAGCAGGGAGTGTGTAAGCATTGGTGCTTCCCAGATGACTTGCAGGGACATCACTGCAATTATGACCCCAAACACTTATGTGGATGAGTAAGTGTATGGGCATGAACTGTCTCATCAGTAATGCTTATACACCTGCGTCATCCCACTGGGTACTGGAACAGAGTTCTCAGTTCATTTCTTGCATTAAAAATCTGTGTTCCAGAACTGTCCAAAACTGTGTCCAAAACTATGTCCAAAACCGACCTTTTTTTCTTCGAATCATTTTGATTTCTTTCTTAAGTCTTTTTAGTAAACACATTAGCATGGTCCGGGTATTGTTTTTAATTTCCGTATTAGTTAAACCCATATGACTAATTTTCCACAAATCCAATCTGTAAGAGTTTATTAACTTCAAAATCTTTCTGTTTTCCATTTCTTGTATTTACTTGTCAAGTTGCAGAGTGGTAGCTTTCTGTAATATCGTCAATTAAATGCCATCTTGCCTTCAGCATGCTTTATCGTAGTTAAAACCTGGAGTGATCTCTCTGGTACTGTGTTCTTTTCTGGTAGGCATTTTCCTGTGTGGGTGTGAAATTGTGCAAACCTGAATGGTAGCATTTTACACAGGTGCGCATGACCCTGCCAGGTGCAGCGCAGTAGAGAATTAAGCTGGCTGCCACCTGAAAGCTGTTGAGTTAGGGTTTACATCAGGGTTGAAACTTGGCTTTTAAAGCATTTAATTTTGCACTAGCATGTGCTAAGATCTTTTTACTCCGCATGTGCACTTTTAAAAGGCACTATCTCCCCTTTAACCGTCTCTGAGGGCAGTATAGGAAGCAGGGTCATTGAAACAATGTGAATAATTTCGAGTACCAAGTTGTAACTCAAAGAGAAGATGTTTACAAACATATGTAGGATTACTCCTGTGAGTTTTGTGTAGCAGCTGAAGTGATTAAGGTTGGGGAAACACTGTTTACAGATACTGAATTGCATTGTTACTACGGAATTACTGAATTACAGTTGTAAAAATTGTTAGTCCCTGAGTAGAGCTGTCATAGTTTCTAGCACTTTAACAAAGAGTTAAAATTAAACCTTGATCCTGAAGTAGCAAATTATAGGAATATACTAAAGGTTATTACATAACATAATAAAAGATTAATGAGCCAATCACAAATTCCTGATGAGTTTGTTACCGTTTGCTCACGTGTGCAGGAAGAGATTAAGACAAATAATTCTTGTGCGTTCCTTCACTTGAACTCTTTCGCCTGTTTTCTTTCCTAGGTTTTTTTTTTCTTAAGACAAAAAGAATTGTCTGTTGCGTGTGCTTATATACAACTGCATTTATTAAACAGTAAATAGAAGAGTTAAAGGAGAATGCAACTTCTTCCCCAGAGCATTGTGACCCTGGCAGAGAGCCAAGGTGCTGCAGGTCCGATGCAATGTGCTTGCTTCTTGTTTTGACTCCTGCTTTGCTGCAGAGTGATCTCCAGGTGGGCAAAACGTGCATCAAGAAGCCAAAAATACTCGCTAGTTGTTGACAGAGGATTTTGTGATGCAGTATTTTATGTCTGCATCAGCCTGTGCCCATCTGTAGAGATGGAGCACAGCTTGTGGACTAAGGGGTGTCTCCTTCCATAGGTCAGTAGCAGGCTGAGATAAAGAGCAATAGCAATCTGTCCATAGGATCTCTCTTCCCAGGCACATGATAACCATGTACATAGGGCAGATCGCTGTGTGAAAGTCATGCTGCACGTTAATTGCAAGCTAGGCTTGAGTAAACTAAGCTCCTTCTCTGTTTCTTGATAACAAGGTCAGATTGGACTGGGCTCTGAGCAGCCTTGTCTAGCTGAAGATGTCCCTGCTCACTGCAGGGGGGCTGGACTAGATGACCTTTAAAGATCCCTTCCATCCCAAAACATTCCATGATGCTGTGATTCTATTTTGTTTCTGTAGTTGTTATTGCTGATAGGCAGTTGTTATGTTGAATGGCAACAGTGGAGAGAAACGCCAGCTGCAGAAGGTAAGATGGTTTTTGAAAGCTACCAGAATTTCAGCTTCTGTTTTTTCCCTTTAGCATACGGCTTGTCCTTTGGCCCTACCAACAAACCCCTCAGAGTGCCAGCAGAGTCCTGTGCACCAAGGCTACCTGAGAATGCCCTACTGCTTAAAACAAAGGCTGTAATAAATAAATGTATGATTTTTTTGTTGTTTGTCAGGTATTAAATAATCCTGGAGTGTGTGATGCTAAAAAGTTTGAGCAGTGAAGGCAGATGAGAACAACTAAAGCTGACTGTGTCCTGGAGAGCTGCAGGCTCACTGCTCGCTTTCAGCATCAGAAGTTGAGCTAGTTAGGAGTCCTATTTCTTGTTTGTTCACAAGGTCCTCCCCAAAAGATGGCCTGTCTATCAACTGTGAGCATCCTTGGAAAACACTGGTGTTTGGCTTTAGAGTTGGTTTAGCTGAAAAGATTTAGTTGAAGCATGAAAAGAGCCAGTTTCCAGTGGTCAGAGCCACCGGGATGCCAGTAGCAGCCTGTGGAACTGGAGTTCATGCCCTGGCTTCGAACTGTGTACAGGAGGGTATCATAGAATTATTGACTGTTTTGGTATGGAAGAGACCTTTAAAGGTCATCTAGTCGAACGCCCTGCAGGGAGCAGGGACATCTGTAACTAACTCTGGTTGCTGCCCTTCATGCAGCCACGTGGCTGGTCCTGCTGCAGTGCTGGCTTTCTAGTGTGTTTTTCCACAGCTGTGTCTTGAGGACTGTTGCTTTGATGCTGTTGGAGTTCGGAAGGGCTCTGGGTCTGCTGGAGGGGTGTGCAGGAGAGGAGCTTTCCCACCCAGTGCAGTTTGGCCGGGGTTGCCCACACATCAGCACTTCAGCGCTCCCGCTTGGTGGCAGCTTCTTGGCGCGAGGTCGGGTGGAGCGGGTGGCTGGGAGAGGCCTCAGCTCACATAATCACACAAGGTTTTCTGGAGTTGTTTGTTGAAGCCCACGCTAATGTGGTTGCTGGTGTGAGGTGTGGACTTTGATGCCAGTGTTAGCTCTATTTCTCCTGCTGCTGCTGTCTGTTGCTCAGCTGGTGGTGTTGCCACCGAATTACCTGCAAGCCATGGTTAGAGCAGGCCAAGGGCTGATGCTTGTGTCTCCTTCAGCAGCATTAGCTGTGGCAGGGGAAGCTGCTGAGGGTGTTTGCAGACCCCACCACCAGCCCTGGGGTTGCTTTTTTCAGAAAGGCTGTGTGCACAGGAGGAGGAGGGGTCCAGCAGGGTGACCGCAGCACAAGTGAGCCCAGCACCCCAGGAAGCTCTGTCCCCAACCCTGCTCTCTGCACCCTGTGGTGCCTCGCCTCACTCTGTTCACATTTTATATTTAGGTTTTACCACAGGTTTTTCTGTAAAAATGCAGTTCGTTCAGGCTGTCTGAGGCTTTCTGTTTGGAGTATTTTCTGAGTAATGATTTGGTTTCTGGCCATTTTGAGCTTACAGACAATAAACCCTGCAGAAAAGATTGTCAAGGGGGCCATTTAAGCGATTGAAATGCCATTAGAAAGTCTACTGATTTACAATGTAATTCAATATGAAAGCATATCCCTTACTGAAGTGAATACGACTCCTACCCTTTCTTTGCAAACTATCAAAGCTCCTTTGATGTTTTAGGCTTGATTGTAGCTATTTTGCTTTGCTAATACAATCAAGAAATTGAGGACTGCTTGTGTAACCATGGAGAAAAAGATGAACAGAAGAATTATCAAGTGAAACAAGTTTCTGGTGGCTTTTGTAAAGGATTCTGGATCAGGCAATCATGCCGCCTTGCCTCCCAAATCTTGGCCTATTTAGGCAGGCAGTTCATATATGTCAAACCATGCTGCAGGCTTAAGTTCTTCTGGAAACAGTGAACAATCTTTGTTCTGGTTACTTATTCCACTCCTGTGTGGAGTGGCTGCACAGTGAACCAGACTGGAGTCCTGGATAACTAACCTGATGTCGTGTCCAGGTGGAGGTCACGAGGTGGTTGTTCCCCTCCCGAGCTGTTCCTTCGTGCTGGTACAAGAAGCTCTGGCTGGTTGCGAGGGAAAGGCTCACTTTATAATTATATCAAAGTTAGCAAATGTATGTCTAGAACATAACGCATCCTGAAGGGTCCAATTAATGTTGCTAAGCTACTTAGGGTGAGCCAGACAAATGACTCAAATTTCTGCAATGCCAATGGCCTTTTTTAATTCTTTGATATCATGAGATGTTCTCATCACTGAGGGAAGTCAATTCCTGCTTTGTTTGGAAAGCCAGCACTGCAAACAGATGTAAGCCAGGTTTCACTGTGTGAGTGTGATGCTGTGCGAGACCAGGCGTTCCTCAGCGGTTCTGGTGCTGCTGATATTCAGCGCCAAAATCTTGGTGTCTGTGCTGGGCCCAAGATGATGGAAAAAAATTGTTTTTTCACTGCCCCTGCAAGGCTTTGTGTGCCCTTGTTATGCTACACCAGAGGCGTCTGATCGAAGACTAAATCTATCCTACAGGCCTGCCAGAGCAGTTTTACCAGCTGACAGCTTGCTCCCTGCTTTGCTCTTTCCTGGGGCTCCTCACATATGGGGCAGGGGCCAGGTTGAAGGCAGAAGAGCTCCTGTGACAGCCGCCAGCTTTTTTTTGGCCACTGTCTTCCCTGTGGGAACCACAGTATCTCCAGAAAGCCTCGTGCTCTCTAGCCCACTGATGATCCTTGTTCTGCTGGAAGGATGCAACCCTCAAGATGGAGAGGTGCATCCATTGCCTGTGTCTTGTCTGTGTGACGGATGGATGTTGTATCCAGGGTTGTCTCCTCCAGGTGCCACCTTGCAGACCTTTAAAGCCCAGCCTGGGAAGAATGGCAGCCCAGGCATTTGGGACTTTGGGTCTGGGATAAGATTTCAGCATGCTTGCTGGCCTTCGTTGCTGGATGGGAATTTCTGTGCTCCATTACATGGTGTAGACCTGCCGATCGAGTCAGCACAGCGTGCACTGGAGTAAGAGCACACTGCTCTGACTGTAGTTATCCACGAGCTTTGCCAATATAAAAAAATGTTGGCGGGGTGGAGGGAGGGAGTGTGAACCTGCAGATGACATTACATAAAGACTTTTTCTTTGTATTTGCCTGCCAAGTTTTCGAAGTATTGAGTTTCATGAGTGAGTTAATTGTATTTGTATCAGTGATATGGTGGCAGCTCTCCAGATTCCTTCCAGGAGAGGTCTTCTTGCTGTTGAACAGACAGGGGATGAAGTACTGGTGCAGAAAAAAAAGTTGGGCAGCTTTGGTAGCTGACTTCAGTCCGTGAGAGTGATAGAGTATTAATTCTAATATTTTTTTAAATGAGCATGACAGTGCTGTGTAGGACTTCGTAGAAATTTTTTAACTTCCTTGTTTTAAAAATTTTATTGCAATACAGATATTTCTGTCAAAAGGAGGAGAGGAGGAAGGTGTGTCCATGCAAGACGTATTTCTAAATGTGTGTGAGTATTACATGCCTGCAATGCATTTTAAAAAAAAATTAAATGGATAAAGTCATTTGTGGTGTGAAATCACTGGCTAGATCAGCAGAGCTCTGCAACCTCTCTGATGGAGGTGAGTGAGGGAGAGGACGTGAGGAACAGGCTGCATTTCTGTGCTGTCCCAGGATATTGCATCTAATAGAATTACACTGACAGCCTGACCATGTGCATCTGGGGGCTGAAGAGAGGTTTGAGATGGTTGTTCCAAATCTGAGCACTGACATGTTTTTCCTGCATTTGTCTCATATGTTTAGTATCAGCCATCCTCAGAGGCAGAATTTTGACTTATCAGCTGGTTGGATTTGGTCTGAAAAAGCAGCTCATACCTTCCTACAACAGTTCTGGTTTCCAGCCTTCTCACTGGCCTGCTCTATGGTTTCTGGTTTTCCTTTGCTTGTTTCCTATTTTTTTTTTTTTCTTAGGTCTTCATCATTAGTCTCTATTTTAGCATAGTACTGTATTTTTTTTCTCTTGAGTAAATTTAGTTTTACTCTGTTATGCAAGCAAGACATCAGTTTGTAAATGAAATCTTCATCTACATCCCGACTTGCTTTAGTATCTTAAACCTCTTAGGATAGCAATGGGGTCTTCATTTGGGAATCCATTTATTGCTTTTGACTAGAAAATATCTCTCACTTTTTTATAGATGCTTTTGTGGGTTCAAGCAGGGACCGGTCATAACTACGTCGAGTGCTGTAGGGGTGAGTCAGAGACGTGCACTGTCAGATCCTTTAGGGTTGTGTCAGTTCACTGGAGCTGGCTGGCTCCACAGTCTGGATAGGAAAAAGGGTGACAGTTTTATTATGACAGTAAAAGTCAGCATGGGATGTCTGTGCTCGTAAGTGCTTTTATCTGACAAAATAGATGCAAATAAATGCTGCCTCTGATAGCATTGGAGCTGGCTTGTCTACATGTGAGTTAGTTTCTAGAGTGATTCCCTCCAGCTAGACTGGTCAGTGTGCTCACCCTGTACTGAACATATTCAATTCTGGACCAATTTCTTTCACAATAACGAGGATCTTCTAGATCAAGAACAACTAATAAAAGACTAACTTATCCTGTTCGAAATCCTACTCTGTACTGCATATATTTTCTTAGGTAAACAAGGTGATACAGCTTGTCAGGTTTTCTTCCCAAGATTGAAGAACAGAGGAAAAATATGTTGTTGGAAGTGATGTAATCTGGGAATTGGTTTACTGAATGTTTTCTTCTATCTCATATCCTTAAATTCTTTTAGAAGTTTTAAATCTGAAAAAGAGAGGGAGAAACCTTTCATGCAGTAGGGCCCAATTCTTATTCTTCTGTCACATGTCAGCTCTGGCACCCTCCATGAGAAGCCGCTCTCCATACCTCACTTCTTTCTGGCCTCTATTTTTAATAACATCAACATGAAAGTAGTCTTCCTCCTTTCTTACTTGTTGTAGAATACCACTCTGTAAAAAGTTTTTCTGTGTCTTCCATGAGATTTTGGCAGAACGGGAGCCCAGTGCTTGCAGCTACTTTTGCTCGCCAGGTTTACATCTGTGGATTCCCAGTGGCATCAATGGAGTTACACTGCCAGCTTTGCATTGGTCTAATTGGGAGAAGAACTGGACACGTTTCTTTCTGCCTCCTCACATGCAACAAAGTTTTATAATGATGGCTGAGTTGTACATTATTTATTGAGCACAGCGAGTGCTCATGGAGCTCCAAGAAAGAGAAAGGAATTGGCTCCTGTGCAATGAGTTTATTATCTAGGTCATTCACAGACTGAGGCATCTGACTATTAATATATTCAATGAAAATTTATTCTGTAAGGCAGTTTGCTCCTGAGCCTGGAAGAAAATACAGCTATGTGAGGAAAGTGTTCCTGAGCGGTCCAAATCCATGGTGGGATTTCTTGTCAAAGCAACTCAGTTGGAACATTGCTCAATACCAAAGCTACAGTGGTGTCAGATGTGCAGGGTGATCCTCCATCTCCTAATAGGGCTTTGTGGGAATATTGCTCTCGATAATCAGTTTGCCAGATGGAGCCCCACACCTAACACTTCATTTTCTCTTTGCTAAATAACAGCAAAAAGTCCAAGGTAGGAGTTCTCACAAGACCTGCTCACAAGACTGGCTTGTGAGGGAGGGTGACTTACTGGAGATGGTTGGACGTGGCCCTACAGTCAGTTTCCTTTCTTCAAGGTTTCAGCCTCGCGTTTCTGCAATGGACTTGTGTTGTGGCAGCTTACAGACTTACACAAAGGAAAAATGCTGGTTTAAATTTCCCTTAAAGCAGTAGGACACAATTGTGGTGGTGTAGTAGGTTCGTCTGGTGTGGAGCAGAAGGCCAGCTCTGCTAGGATAAGCCATCTCCCTCTCAAAAATTAGCCTCTGTTATAATAACCCCACCAGTACTTAATGATAGGAACTTGTTTTGACCATGTTTTCAAATAATTAGTTCAAGTAACACTTAGCCTCTCTCGACAATAAAAATGATAAAGTTTTTCTCCATCTCCTTGATTCCGGGAAGGAACATATTTCACTTTCCTTTGCAAAATCTTTTTGGCATGAGCCTAGAAGAGCATCAAGTTCATTGTGCTCATGTCCAAGAAAAGAACAAGTTCTAGAGCTGCACTAGTGAGCCCAAGCAGTAGAGCTCTAGCCTTTCCCTTTGAGCGACAAAAGGGGAATGATGCAAACAAAAGAAATAGTCAGAGCTGTTACAGAAGCAGAGGTGGTTTCTCATTCATGTTCGAGGTGTGTATGGGTTGAGGCCAAGATCTCTGGCTTTAGCTGAAGGACAGTGGGATCCCTGCGTTTACTCTGACAGTGTCGTCTCTGCAGGTCAGGACTCACTGCATCCAAATCCTTAGGGCTTCTTGTTGTCTCAGAGTGACAGTGTTTAAACAGAGAGCAAACTGTTGAATTCTGGAGTGCCTGGCAGGCTCGAGAGTAAAGCATCAAAAACTCAGGCTGTGCCACAACATCCTCACAGAACGATTTTCAGTCCCTTGTAAGCAAAAGATGTTGATTTCCTAACTAAGGTTTGAAACCCCTTTCATTTGAGTGAATGCTTACAAAATCATCCAGACTGAGAATGAGTTTTGTATTTAGTCATGATGAAGTACTTTTTCAGGAGGCTTGTGACTTGTGAGCTCTAGCAGCTTGCACAGGGCAGTTCTCGGAGGATACCCCGATGGTTTTTGTCCCCCTCTGCCCCGTGGGCAGTCGCTGTGCAGCAGGAGAGGTGGAGCGCTTCCTGCTCATGTCACTGCTTCTCGCCTACCCTGCTGCACAGCCGAGCTTGCTAAAGAAAACATCAGTCACAGGCAGAATGAGTTCATGTGGTGGGCTGTGAACTGCGGTTTTGGAGTCGTGCGAAAGCAGCGTCCATTCTGCTGCCTTTGCGGAGGAGAGGTGACGGCCGGAAGGAAGGCGGGGGAGCTTTGGGGGGCCTTGGGACAGTGATCTCCTTTTGAGCAAAGCTTGATACTGAGATGACTTTTTCCTTTATTTTATACCTTCTGAAGAACTTCATTAGTGATTTATCATTTCATAATCAGCTCTTCAGTTCCACTGAAGTATGTTCGTGCTCGCGGTGTAGCGATGCCTGTGAACGTGCGCGTGTTGTGGGGCAGGCAGGACACAACAGTCATTTCAGTTCTCACTTAGCACTGAGTGTGACCAGGAGAAATCCTTATGACTGGTTGTGTTCCCTCTGGTTACTGCTTTGTTGGGTACAACTCTTAGAATGAAGAGTTTTGGAACTCCAGAATATTCAAGAACCTTAGAATGTAGAATTGAAGCTGTATCCAGAATCGTCCAGAAGGTGGTTCATTTTAGAATTGCTCTCTGCTGAGTTTGTCAAGAACAAAATTATAGGGTCTGGGTGGATGTCTTTGAAGAGAAGCAACGATCACTCAAGTTGTCACATGTTTTGGCTTGTGTGGATGCAATCTCAGAACGTTTCTGATGTGTCCTTGCAAGTTTGTCATTTCCCTTTGTCAGAGAGAAAAGAGTGTTTGTGATGAATAGGAGGTCAGGGGATTTATTTCTATATATAAATAAACCTACTGCAAAGAGACTTACCTCAGCAATGGATATGCAGTACTCATTGTTTTTAAGCAATGCCTCTTCTTATTTTAGTAACGCTTTGGAAGCGAATGTTCCTGTTTTGAATGTGAACATTAGGTGAGAAAAGAGTAACTGAGGCTTGCTGGTTTGTAACAGCCTTTGCTGCCTCTGTGCTTGGCTCCTGAAAGATTGTTCTGAATCTTACTGACCTCAGAAAAGCCCATCAACATTTTCTCAAGTTTTGTTGTTCATTTTTAGGTTGACTAAAGTCTCCTTATGTTAGTAGTCTTGGGAATATGAAATTTTATTTGCAGAGGAATGTGTTTGGGTTTTTTTTTTTTAATTACTTCAGCTGCATAAAAATACCCTTGGTCTGTGCCTGATAATTTTTTCACTATCATCAATAAGAACAGGCCCTTTTTTTTTTTTCTATTAAATGCATATATTTTTAGCCAGTAATGAATAGTTACAAAAGTCTGTATAGTATATGCCTATAGTATTTATTCTTACTCCATCTTTAACAATATTAAGCAACTGTTTCCACAGAACGATGCTCTTTACAATAGGTAGTGTTGTGGCTTGCTTCAAAGCCACAGTCAGAACATGTAGGTGTTTGAAGAGTACCAGATCTTTCCATCTCTTGCTGTGAATTTTCCAGTGGGTCATTGCTTGTTCAGACTTTCGATCTCTGTATCGGAAACCACCCCAGTGCTTCGTATTACTGCATGTGGTAATGTCCCAGAAGCCTTTCAAGTGCTGCTGGGCTGCTAGAGGAATCTTGTAGATTCATAAAAAGCCAGAATTCATGGTGCAGCGATGGTAAGAATCTAGTCTGCAGCTCCAACACAGCTGCTTTAGGATCTAACTCTTCACTTCTGTAATCTTGTCTAGGGCGCTTTTAATATTGTGCATATTAGGAGTTGAACAGCGTCAGGTGTTTTATTATCTTTCTTAGGGGACTGTGTAATGGTTCATTTCGTTGGATGTATGGCAGCTATTAGAGGGACCGTATCTCTTTCATTTTCTTCCCTCCTCAAGGTTGTTACTGAGCATCCTGCTGGTACAAGAGGAGAGGAACTGTTTCACTAACTTCTCGGCTTTATATTACAGGGCTCGGTAAACCTTAAGGAAGTGATTTGCTTTTTATTTGAAAGAAAAAAAAATGCAGTCCCAAGGATTTCTGTCCTCAGCTGGTGAAAACTCTGTGGTTAAACTTTTAAGACTAAAACTGATGTGACTTTTCACAGAGTGAATAAAACTTTGCTTTGGGAATTAAGTAGTTCGTCTTCCCTCAGCAAGGACCATTTGTCAACGGGAAGAGGAGCATAAGGTCCACATTAGCAGAGCCACCCAGGTAGGGAAGTACTTTTCTCCAGAAGGGAGTTTATACTTTTTAACGTATAGCTAGCGGGCTGAAGTTAAAAGTGTGTGTGTGCTTGTAATATAAAGCACGTGCAACACTGGCTGTGGCACAAAGCACCAGACCTTCCATTCACTGAACTAAATCTTTGAGGAGAAACTGTGACAATAGTCATCCTAAATGGGATGGCCTTGTATTAGAGCCGGTCCTGCTCTTGACTTGCCTGGGCTTGCCATGTGCTTGGACTTGCAGTGATCCCCAGCAAAAGCTCTGTTTGAAGAGAAGAATGTTTAGCTGCAGCTTTGCAGGTGATGTTTAGCTTCAGGTGGAAAATGTGGTCAGCATCAGGTTACGTTCTCGATTGACGTGTGAGCAAAACCACTCCAACCATGTTCTGACCTTTTCCTCTACAGACTTTTTCTGGGTGTGTCCCCACCTCCTTTTTTAAATCCAAGGTACATCTTGGTCGCATTGGTTGAGAAGTGCTTCCTCATCTTGAAACCGTGCTTTGGAAAGGGAGAAAGAGACATTAAAAAGGGGAAATACGTGCCAACGTGCTGCTGGTAGTTGCCAGCAAGCTGCCTGCCAGCTTGCAGTTGCACGCAAAGCCCAGAACTACCTCCTCCTACTGCTGGAGGCAGATGGCTGGGTCAGCTGAACAGCACAGCCCGGTGACACGGCACTTCGTCACCCATCCGGTGGCCTGGAGAAGGCTGAAGGCCAACGCTTTTCAGCTCCTTCCCGTCTCAACTCACTTGCTGGAGTCACAGCTATGACTTCATGGTCACAAGTGGGGAGTGAGATCATCTCTCTCATGAGGTAGATGAGGAAAAACTGTAATCACAGACTTGATGGGACTAAAAATTGCTTGGTGTTGGACAGTGTGTCTCTTACTGCAGTTCTTGGCTTCAGGATTTTGGACTTTTTTCCCTAATCCTTTCTGCACAAATACACAACCCAGAGCCCTTCCCTATGAAGAACCTCATCTATAAATCCTCTTTTTAACTGCTGGTTTACAGAAATATTTTTATTACACTCTCCCTGCTCCCCTTCCCAAAAATACCCAAACCCTAATCAGAAAAACAAACCCACAAACAAAAAACACTATACAAAGAGGATATGATCTAACTTGGCAAAGCAAATGTTGGCAGTGTGATGCCTTTTCTGGGTGTTGTCGGTTGTGTACTGGATCCCAACCTACATTCTTTTTGCTTCATGAAGATTTGACTGTGACTCCCAGTGCTGGACCTCGTGGGATTGGAGCAGAGACATGAGCGGTAACATCTGGACACCAGGAGCAAGCATCATACCTTCAGGAATGCTGGGGGAGTGCATGCCTCGGCACTCCTTTTTTTGTACCTTTAGAAATACCTAATTGGCTATGCAGCTAGAAACTGCTACTGCTTTTACGTGATGTTCTCTGTGTGCCGGGGATGTTAAACAAACCCGTAAACTCTTGACAGGGAAGGAGAGAGGGGCTTATGTGTCAGGAAAAAGCGCTTTTAAACTTCCTCTCTATCTTTCCCTGTGTCCCAAGCAGATTCTCTCCTGTGGGACACCACCCATATTCGATAGTTTACTTTTCATCTTTCCGTCTCAAATCACTTAACAGATCATCTTGCAACATGGAGTGTGAGAGGAGATGTGGTGGATTAATACTGGCTAGATATAAATGTTAGTCCTTAATAGTTTTGGTGTTAAACTGTCAGGTGAGAAGTGAGAGGATGAAAAATGAATTCACTGTGATTAATTCAAGATCTGGAAAGAATGGTCACAGCACAGGTGGTTAGGCTTTTCCATGGTGTTCCAGCCCATGCCAGGATCTGGGTTTCGAAAGTTGCTGGAATTAATCCCTCCTTTTTGTATCCTCACTAAGGATGAGTAATGCAGTTAAGACTTTAAGTGGGGATATCCATGACGGGAGCTGTACGTCTGGCTGGCATGCTGTAACGACTGGCATGCCATCAGGACGCATCATTTGAAACGGCTGGCTCAGCAACAGAGTTCAGAGGGTTGTGATCAGTGGCACAGAGTCAAGTTGGAGGCCTGTGGCCAGTGGTGTTCCCCAGGGATCAGTGCTGGATCCAGTTTACTCAGTATCTTCATCAATGACCTGGATAAGGGGATAGAATGCACTCTCAGCAAGTTTGCTGGTGATACAAAACTGGGAGGAGAGGCTGACACACCTGCAGGCTGTGCTGCCATCCAGCGAGATCTGGTCAGGCTGGAGAGCTGGGCTAAGGGGAACCTTGTGAAGTTCAATAAGAACAGCAGAGAGTCCTGCATCTGGGGAGAAATAACACCAGGCACCAGCACAGATTGGTGGATGTCCTGCTGGAAAGCAGCCCCGTGGAGAAAGACCTTGGAGTCCCAGCGAGCAGTGAGTTGTCCCTGGGGCAGCAACGTGCCCTTGTGGCCAAGAGGGCCAGTGGGATCCTGGGGTGCATTAAGGAAAGTGTGTCCAGCAGGTCTAGGGAGGTTCTCCTCCCCTTCTACTCTGCCCTGGTGAGACCACACCTGGAATACTGTGTCCAGTTTTGGGCTCCCCAGTTCGAGAGAGACAGGGACCTACTGGAGAGAGTCCAAGGGAGAGCTACAAGGATGATCAAGGGACTTGAACATCTCTCCTGTGAAGAGAGACTGAGAGAACTTGGGGCAGTTTAGCCTTGAAAGGAGATGGCTGAGAGGGGATCTTATTAACGTATAGAAATATCTGAAGGGTGGATGTCAAGGGCAAGGGGACAACCTCCTCTCAGTGGTGCCCAGTAATAGAACAAGGAATAATGGGTTTAAGTTAGAACATAGGAAGTTCCACCTCAACATGAGGAAAAATTTCTTTTAACTGGGAGGGTGACAGAGCCCTGGCACAGGCTGCCGGAAGAGGTTGTGGAGTCCCCTTCCCTGGAGACTTTCCTGTGTGGCTGCACTAGGTGATCCTGCTCTGGCAGAGGGATTGGACTAGATGATCTCCAGAGGTCGTTTCCAACTTCTAACATTTTATGATTCTACGAAATCTTATGTTTTGTTGGAACAACAAAAAAACCAACTGAACAGTTGCTGATAACTTGATTTTGCACATAAATTAATTCATGGTGATACTGGTGGTGGGAGTTGTGGTGTGTGCCTGCTGCTTCCCACCCAATGCACTTTGTGTAAGGTTTTATAGTTGCTGAAGAGGGCGATGGGTTCTGGTGCTGTGGAGCAATTGATGCTTCTTAACATCAGGACCGCTGTGCAGTCCAGGTGCGCGTTGCTTTCATAGATACTGCAGAGTCTTCCTTGCACTTTTTCAAGGTAGTGTGCTAGGTCAGACTTTTGAAGACCACAAGCATTGTTTCTAGCTCTGCTCCTGCTGTCCCCATACATTGATAAAATTTGTGTGGTAAGGTTTCCTCAGCAGCGCAAGCGGCTTTGCAGTCTCTGGTTGAAAAGGTGGAGAGGTGTGTGATCTCATATGCAGCTCCTTTCATATGTCACACTGCCTTTAGGAGAGATACAGCAACACCGTGATAGGGGAGGGATACCAGGGTTGCAACAAGGGGCTCGCAGCCTGCATGCGAAGCTGAAAGCCGGCACTGTGACCTTACCTGGCGCGGAGGTTACCTTAGCCATACCGTCAGTGTGTTGGTGTTCCAGCTTTTGCCAGGGTAGTGCTCCAGCAGCTCTGGAAGTCAGGCTGAGGTAGGTGAGCGATGATGGGGACAGACAGCTGTTGACCTCTCCTGCAGCAAACAAAACATTTGAGCCCTGGGTATTGCAGGGTCTTCTGCAAGTACAGATCTTTTGGAGGCTCGGTGTCAAAGGGAAGAAGAGGGTAGGTGCCTGCAAACCAAACCTTCTGCAGAGTTTTTAGTTTGCATTTCAACCTCTATTGTCAAACCCAGTTTCCTGCTGTTGAGCTGCAGGCATCGAGCTGTTTATCGTATCTCACTCCAGGATTCTTTTTAAAAATGTTTTGCAGCACCTATTAGTAGTGATCAAGCACCATAAATAGCTGGACTTTTCCAGCACGTTGCCTTTTTCTATACTCTGAGGACTTTTAAACTATTATTAAAAAGGTGGGATTTGGCGCCTCAGAAGTGAGTCTCTGACAGAAATGATTTGAGTAGCGGAAAGTTGTGACCTTTCCCCTTCCTACCTGGGGTGTTGAGAAATTTGATGGATTATATCTGGAGGACTAATGGATTTTAATGGTTCATGATCTCATCAGCTGTGGCCTGATTTTAGAAAGAAGAAAGAGCTATTGGACAAAAATGGAAAAGCGGCAGCACACCAGATGAATTATATGTAGTAGGAAGGTATTTTAGAAATAGTGACGCACCTAATGGAGAGTCAGATGAGAAGAATTTCACAGTAATTTAGGATTATGCAGTAAAACCTATGAATAACAAGAAAACATTTCCCAGCACTGAATACTGGAGAAGTGTAAATCAACAAGGTCTTGGGGAGACAGCTACAGAGGGCTTCTTTGTGGAGTATTGCAGCTGGTTTAAGGATCCACCATTCCTGAAGTTGGATCTCTGAACAGGATATTGAGAGTCCTGTCTGACACTGGATTTCCTGAGTGGGTTTCCCATAAATTACCCAGCGTTCTCCTGCTCTAGCAGTGTGGTGATGATCCCTGGGCAAACAGCAAGAGTGGCCTGAACAGGGAACATCAGACCATGGTGCAGACTTTGCTGCTTAACATAGAGTTGCGAATGATTTGAAAGCCTGATTAAATTTGTTTAGAAGATTAATTAAAGCTGCAGGTGAACGCCGTGCCTTGGAAGACTTCTGCTCAGGATGGAGAACATCATTATTGCTTCTTTTCCCATTTTTTTTTTTTTTTTCCTGCTCTGTATTTCTCCCTGGTGCCAGTTCTGTTCCTCTTCGGGCCAAACCCAGGTCTCTGGTCTGTGTTGGTGTGTGTGTGGGCTCCCTCGACTCGCTTCCTTGCTAGCGCTCACCTGTTCTTTCCTTGCTGGGGAAAGTTGGATCAGTGCTAAGCTCAGGCATGCCAGTGCTTTACTTTGAAGAAAGTCCTCTCACCAACTCAATGCTCTGACCCTTGGAAATTTTCCAAACGGGAAGTGCAACCAACTTGCCTGGTTTGGCATCCCTCAGTGATTTATTTCTTTGTTACTGTACATGGCAAAACTGGCACAGCTTTCCTGTTTGTTTTTTTTTCTGCCAAGTTATGTTGAGTTAAAATATGTGACGGAAAATGCATTTGTGTATCCTCAGAGCTTAGAGAGAAAGAAAACGGCATTTCCTGTGTAGTGTACTCACTTAGAGACCTAAAACGTGAGCTTTGCAACTTGTATGTCCAGAGTGTAATAGCTAAAGTGGTGTCCCAGGGCTGTATAGCTGTTGAAATATTTTTGTTTTATTGGTAATAATGGGTCATTGCGGTTTATTGACCTGTTGTTACTGTTCATTGAATGGAAATGGAAGATTTTTGTTTGTCAGAGCTCCTAAGTCCTCTCAGGAGCAGAGACCCTGTTGCACTTTCAACCTCTTTTACCTGCAATTGCATATATAGGTGTTTACAGGCAGATTTTCATACATTGTATATGCAAAACCAGTAGCCTGATACCAAATGTGCATGGGCGTATTTGCTGTAATCAGGTGTTCCAACAGCTGAAAATGCATTTGCCATCCTTTAATTTAGTGGACCTGCATTGATGTCAGTATCTGCCTGTTAGGAAATGAAAGTAACCTGTGATTTCTACCTCCAACTAAAAAAAATAGATAAAAATAGCTGTAGGAGGAAGGCAAGAGGAGCTGGGATGAAAATCCAACTGGACTGCCCATAGTGGTATTTGACAGGATATTACAAAGCAAGATGTGTGTTCAATAGTTGGTGCAAAGCTAAAGCTCCACTTGTATGTGAATGCGATAGGGGAAGGCAGAATGCATCCTGCCCATGCAATTTTGATTTCACATGGGCCGTGGTGGTACAGGCTGTGGGAGGGTGTTGAGAGCCCCCCTGGAAAGCGATGTCCTGCCTCCGCTCTCTGCCACCAGCTGTGCTGCAGAGGCTATTCCGGCGTCTCCCCTGGGCGTAGTTGCTGGAGCGAATGCGATGCCGTTCATGTGGAAAAGCAGAGCAGGGTTTCCTGCGACTCAGTGTCTCCCAGGTATGAAGTTGGTTCAGAGCAGGCTTTTTGCTGTCTTGCTCCTCTCCATTCCCCTAGGCTTTGCCCAAAGGGGAGACCTTGGCCTTCAAGGGCTCTGTATTCCAGGGGTGCTGCTCCAGCAGCTCATCCACCTTGCTGTGCCAGAGCTCTCTGGCAGCAGCAGCTCACTGCAGAAGCCGTGTGGGGCACGAGGCTGAGCGCTGCTTCGAGAGCTGCTGGCAGCAACCTGAGAAACCTCCTCCCAGGCCACCCTCCTCCCCTAACCCCCGGGCCCGGTGGGGAAGGGTTGACCACAAACTGCTCCATTGAATTGAGAAGCGAAGGCTCCAAGGTGGGAGTTTCAGCACCTGCTTTGCTGTTTGTGGGAGGTTTGCAGAGCCATCCCATGCGGGGCGCGTTCTGCGCCCTCACAAACTGGAGCCTTGCTGGTAGGGTTTGGTCATTCTTCACGTTTTCTTCTTGTCCCCTTTACCACCCTAGGCATTTCTAGCCCCCACCTTGGGGTTGTTGCAAACTCCAGCATGTGCATGGGACTCTTAGACTCTTCTCTCATTCTCCACTTCATTTTGAGATTCACTTACATTTCTGAAGGAACAGGTTCTTGCTCAGAGGTGATTTTGTTGGGGTCAGTGCCCAGTCTTTGAGAAACCAGTGCTGTGGGACTGATGAACAGGCAATTGGATTCCCTCCCCCTGGCACGTAACTCAGGAAAAAAAGAGATCAGCAATCCCTCCAGAGTAATTGTTGTTTTTCTTTGAAATGATCAGGAGAGCAAAAATATAATAGTACCTCAACCAACTCTGTGTGTGTGTCTCTTCTTAGCTTTATAATCCTGTGATTTTTTTTTTAATGTCCTAAAGAGCAGCCACCTGCAACCACTACCCTTAAGTCATTTTTTTTTTTTTTTTTGTGGTGAGATTTCTCAAAAGCAATATAAGTTGGTGTAATTCCAGTAGGAGAAGGCTTTGGCTTGTGCTTTAAAATTATTTTATTTTTCTGAAGATTTGAAACCTCCTTTTTTATCTAGATACATGTCAAGCAGGTTTCCTTGGCAGGAACTTTCACAGGACGAATAAACCTTGTTGTAACCCTTGTTTTTCTTACCTGCTTAAATCTTCTGTTGAGATGGGTAATCTCTTGGATGAAACCAGACTAAAATTGATTAAAGAGTCCAGGATTGGCTAAGAGTCATTAGCTGTGCATGATTGTTCATGGCTGGCCCACAGCTTATAATTATGCAGCTTGACTGAAAACAGAAGTAATATTTTAAACAGCTGTCCTGGAACAAAAAATTCTAATGACAATATTACAGTAATGGCTGGAATAACTGGTTATAGGAGTTATGAGAGAGACTGGCTTTCCACCCATTTGTGGGTTTTCCTCCAGAGTGTTAAACATGTGGCAGTAATAGTTGTTGGAAAGGTTTCTTTTATCCCCAAAACTTGTGCAATCACTGTCTGTTGTAGAAGGCAAAAGTTCTGAGCCTTTGTCACCTGCCAGGGGCTGGCCAGGCTGACCCCCGAGGGGCCAGGTATCGAGTCTAGGTCTGGTCGTGCGTCTACTGCAGCAGGAATCGAGGAGCTGTGAGAACTTTGAGACTCTGTGAATTCAGCACGGTGGGATCTGCATTAGGGTTTGTTTGGAGACCTGGCATCAGAATTAAATCTTGGGGGGAGCAGGGAGATGCTGCTGTTTGGCGGCACCAGATTCAAAGCTCGGGTAAAACAAGAGCTGGAGTCGCTGCCGTTCGCCACGTGGCATCTCCTAGGGCCTCACCTGCGCCGCGTCTGCCATGGCTCCTCGAGAAACTGTCCACATCTGCCCTTGGCACCTGTGGTGCAAATTACTGTCTTAAGTACTTGCCAGCCTTTGCAGGAATGAGAAGATACTTGGCACCCTCTTTTTTTTTTTTTTTTCCTTCACATGAATTTGAATCTGAAAAATTGCATGCTGTGCATTTGTAGAAAAAAATACTTTAATCTGTTGGTCTGGAAATGCAAAATCCCCTTTGTACTAGTGAGCACTAAGGATTTTTCAAAGGCGCTTGACTTAATGGACAGGTGTCTGTCAGCCTCGAAGCGTACGAGAGGGACTGATTAATCCAGACATGGTATATGTGGCCGAGAAAGTTGCTACTTGACCTATATAACAAAGACATGCTCAGGTGGAGGTGCTACCTTAAAATACAGAAAGATCTTGCATTCCATAAGCATGATCTGTTAGGAGCTTAAACAAGAAAAAAATAAAAGAAGTAACTAGAGGCATGTGAAAATCCAACTTTAGCCTAGCCCAGACTTTCAGCTCTTTCGACTGAGCAGAGCCTTGGGAATTGCCTCTACAAATGACTGATTATATATGCAGTTCTGTTAATTAAATTTAAAAATTGTGTAGGAAGTCAAAAGATACAGCTACTTGCTTAATTAAGCTAATTAAGTCCCCAGGTAGCTTTTACATTTGCTTTATTCACTGCAAGTGTCTGGCTTGTTCTGTTTTTGAAACCACGTCAGCATTGACATGGCTTAGAAGAACGTTGTACTTCTAGGATGCTTCGTAATTGTGCCTGTGGGGAAGACAGGACAGAGCAGCGATGGGAGAAAGGATGTTCTGGGCTCCAGGGTAAGCGCAGTCGTCTTTTTGTGTCTGATCCAAAGACAATAAAAAGATTCCCACTGATTTCAACGTACCTCAGGCTTCCCAGACTGGATTATCTGTTGTAGAGGAAACAAAACCCAGAACTTCAAAACTTTTGTTCGTAAGAGTTAATGCTCGTGCCAGGTGCAGTGCTGAAGGTGTCTCTTCATCCTGGTGGTCCAGGCACCCTTTGCATCTGTCTCTTCCCTCTGCAGCGAGCTTGTCATGGAGTCACGCCGAGCTCTCTCAGAGGCCAACTGACTATACCTGCTCGTCGAGTTCAGTGGATGCTTCACCTGGGTGTTGATATGTTGCCTGAGAGATTACCCTCCTTCTGAATTTGTTTTCCAAACCTCTTCCATTGGTGAATCACGCGCAACCAGTTTTTATTATATGTGTGAAGGCATGTGATTGAGGAGCCCTGTTTCAGACTTGCTGTATCTGTTCCCTCATTCGCTTCCAAACTAGATTTTTTTTTTTTTTTTTTCTTTTCAGTGCAGAGAAGGGGAGTAAATAGCCCCTGCCTAGTTGTCTGGAACGATGATAGTACCGTGTCCTTTTCCGCAGGAGGGGTGCGAGATGGTTGACTGGGGCCCCTCCTTGTGGGAAACCGATCCCTTGCAGCTCCCTTTGAAGTCACGTGGAGCTGCGCCGTCTCAGCAAGTTCAGGCACGGGGCACCGTGCGAGTGGTTTGAACCAGGAGTGAAGTTCTCCTCCGTCCTGCGTTCAGCCTCGCTGCCGAACTGTTGCGTCTAATGAAACCGCGGCTGAACTCGTCAGTCCGTACTTGCTCGTTTCCAACTCGCTTGCCAAAATCCTCCAGCGCTTGTTTTCTCTTAGGTACGGCTGCGAAGTTCAGCAGAAGTTAAAGTGTGTGCTCAGCTCTGGGCCAGAATCCTGTGTTGTTCTTACAGATACGGAGGGGGTTCCTGAGCTCCAGCAGTTGATCTTATCCACCCTTTGTGCTGTGGAGGCACATGCTGTCTTCCATTTCCTTGCACTAGAAGAGAGCAGCGATTGAAGGCTTTACTGCACTGATAAGCACACTTTCCTCTCCCGGTTAGCCAAAACTTGGCTGAGTTGCCTCTAAACCAGCCAGAAAATCAATGTTTTTCCTCCCACTTGTTCTCTGGGGGACCAGGCTGAGGATGAAAGTGCTGGAGACAGGGGAGGGTGATTATGGCTAATGCGTGCTGTACACCACAATTTATTCAGAGATCAGTGTACCTCGTAGTATTTGCAGTATCGTACATAAAAATTCAGACTTCTCCTTTGCTGCTCCCAGTACGACTGGACTTTTCCCAATGTGGAGCACCTCCTGCTCTGATACTCAACCTTCCAGGCAGAATTCTGTGATTCCCTGGAAGAAGTTATCCTGTGCCAAATAGAACTTGGCATTAGGAAACTTTTCTTTGTACTTATATACTCTTTGAATATTATTGTCAAATACGTACAGATGGTCAAACACATCCAAATATGTCTCTCTCCTATATTATGATATAGGAGATAGCTCCTGTGTCGTGATAGATCCTATATTGTGATATTGTGATATAGGAGATCCCTCTTCACATACCTGTGTTGTCTTCAGGCTATTGAGTTTCTCTGAGCCTCTCCTGCTTTATGAAAGATCATCAGCATCAGCTCCATTGTTGAACCAAACCATTTGTATGGCCTGCTTTGAACTTTAATAATTCCATCAAGAATACTACTGTGGCCCCTGCTTCTCTGTAAAAGACCATATTTTTTTCTTTTAAGTAGCTACAGTCAACGCTGGGAAAAGAAGCGAGAAGCAAAACTGGGTGTATACATGGTACTTTGTTACATCCACACTGCTGATGTGAGGCTTGATCCTGAGGGACTTTGCTGATGCTGGGAGGTACCAGCATCGTCGGAGCCGTGCTGGCACGCAGTCAGGGCCTGGGCCAGCAGCCAGCCATCCCTAGATAAGGGTTATGCCTTCCATGGCTGGAGGGCCAGTCCTTTGGCGGCTGCTGCCTTTTGAAGCGCTCAAATCTTATTCCATAATCGGGCGTGGCGAAAGGCCCTCTCGGTCCGTGAAAGTAGGTGCTAGGGATAGGAGGTCTTTAGTGACTGAAGAGGTTGAAGGAGGGCTTATGCTAGGAGTTCCTCCTTTTGAGGGAGAAGTAGGGTACTGTGCTCCTCATTTGTGGGCTGCTGGTTTCAGGTGGTTATGGGCATATTTCTGTGTGCATGAATGTGGCTGCAGTTGCTTGCTGTGTTGGTAAAGCTCTCTCAAAGTACGTGCTGTTTCTGTAGCTGCACCACAAAGCATGAAGGCACTAATGGAGGTGTCAAGTGGTGGCAGGACCGTGCGGAACCGAGCTGCAAGCGTGGCTGAGGTTAACCTTGGGGCCTGGGCTTAGCAAGCCGCTCGCTCTGCGCGCTGGCTCAGCGTGTGAGCATCCATCTGCCTGCGGGGGCCTCCTGGGTTGTGGTCCAACAAGTGTGAGGAGGTCACAGGAGTCGAGTGCCACCAGCATGAGGTCCCTCCGCGTCGTGTGGCTGCGGGATGGGGGGGTTTGTGTGTTGGCGAGAGGAAATGCGTCCAGTCGGGTGGGTGTTGCTGTGCGGAAGCTGCTCGATCGTCCGATCTTGGGCATGCTTATGGGAGGGCAGGTCTGTGGACAAACATTTTCCTTTCAGTTTTCTAGGTGGGAGATTATTTTCTGTTTCGGGCACATTCCACATATCTGGGAGTTCAAGTTGGATATTGCATTGGCTGCTGCTTAGCTGGCCAAATTTCGTCTTTAGGGCAGAACACAGCAGGTCCAAAAGCCAGACTCTTACCAGTGGCCTATTTGATTTATATAATTTCATTGTATCTTGTCTTTTGTTTTTGCTCTTGCTGTCAATTTAAGACCAGACAAACTCTTAAGACTTTCTGGTTTAACCTCTTGTGTCGGACAAGATTTCATTATGGGTCGTGCATCCAGCAAGCTGTCAGTGGGCTGAAGTTCCAGCATCTCCTGGCATGCTGGGGCCTCAGTCCTTATTTTGGAGCCTTTCAGCTGTGATTTTTCATTAGATCCTGCTTACATGTGCCGTGAGAAGATCTTGTGTGTAGCCAGATCCTCTTTAGTGAGTGCCCTTGAACTATGGTTTAATATGAGCGTGGCTGCTTAGTTGGTGCAGGGGATTTGACTGGTCTTTAATCTTGGATTCTGAAGGGGAGAGAGATTGTTTTATAACTCTCATAAATCTCCTGCTAGTAGTTTCAGAATTATTTTGTTTCTGTTTTGTAAGACTATGCTACCGTGGGCAGAGGAATCATGTTTGCAGCAGTAGAGGGCAAGGTGTGCCACAGAGTTTGGACCAATTTTTGTTTGTGTCGAAGGTGGATGATGCTTTTGTTGTATTTCCTGGTCTCAGTCCAGCTGCTCCTGTCGTGATAAGCCTTAGTTTTTAAGACTAAACAAGGAGTGAAGGATTTGCTCTGTATCCCACTGGAGAGACAGTGTATGTCAGAAGGGAGGAAGGATCCTCTTTGGGAATGTGCAAGCAGGAATCTAATGTATTGCTCTGTATGGAGACTGGCAGAATAGTAAGCACTGTAGAATGATTTTTGAAACCTAAATAAGTAGGGATTTTCTCATAGAATTTGAATTCTTGGTATCTAATATATCAATTTAGATGGCTGTGTGTGAATGGATATATATATATATGTTTTAGATATTACAGATTTTTGAAAGAACCATTTCTTTACAAAACTCTATATCTCTCCAGTGAACTGAAATTTAGGCAAAAATGACGCATGATATCTCTGGAGTTGAAGTTTATCTTGGGAATGTCTTCAATATTAGGGGAGACAGAGGACTGTTCAAACAACTTCCTGAAGCCAATGTAGTAAGCAGCCCAAGCAAACATGAAAATTAATATTGAACCAAATCTAAATATTTAAATTGTCCCTGTGAGACTGTTTGGTGGGTTTTGATTGTTTGGCTTTTTTGTGTGTGTGAAATACAGTGTCCATAACATCACCATTTTCATGGGATTTTCACAAACAGTTCTGGCTGCCCTGTTTCGTAGCCCCTTGACAGAGATGTTTTGCTTCTGGAGTGTAGCTGGAGTAGCTTGAGTAAGATGTTCTCTCATCCTTTCTCTGAAAATATTTGCTCAGCTGACAAATGCCCAGTGATTTTCAAAACAGTTTTTCTACTTCGGCCACAACTTGTAGGCTAGGGAAGTGCAAGGTGACGGTGTGGCCTGTCTCTGCTTCCCCCTCACCCCAGAAGATGATTTTGTCTCGGCTCGTGTTAGCGAGGCAGCAGTCAGCACGCCGAGGAGTGGAGGTGCCAGCAGAAAGCTCCGCTGTGCTTTATCACTGCGGAGTCAGCCCGGCTTGGACACATTCTTCCCCCGCTTACAGCCATGCAGATGCTTCTGGCCATTTGCTGCAAGGCTGTTTTGATGGCTTCTTTTTAGGTGTGTAGAGTTCATCTTCCTCTTCTCCCTGTATATTAGCGTTATTTCCTTAAAAAGACTGGTTCGTGCATGGCAGGGTTTTGCAAATGTCTGCGTTTGTCGTGGTCCTTACTGGGAACTCTGGGAGTTGCAGCTTCTGGTTAGAGGTTTATTTACATGAGGTGATGTTTTAATGCTGGAGAGGAGTCTAAGTGTTGGTGGGATGCGTCGTGTGTTACCCAAGAAAAAAAGAGTGACCCTGGGCTCACCATCCTTTCTTGGGAAATATTTTTCTACTCCACGCCGTGCAGACCAAGGTGTATTAAATAACTGGGCACCTCCGGGGTGGAACTTAGTGCTGCTGATGTAGAAGCTTCTGTTTCTGCCAGCCCCTGGAAAAGTAGCTGTGCAAGAACAGAGTGTTTGAACAATCACGTTCAGTCATTCCTCCAGAGAGTTCTATTTTCAGAATTTTTGTTCTGTACAGTTTATTGATACCCATGAGATGTGAAGCTTCTCTTTGCTAATTTTAACCTTGACATTTGGGGGTGTGTGGGGGGTGTATTGTTGTTTGTTTGATGTTTCTTTTTGTTGTGGTTTGGGTTTTTTTAAGTGAGATTTCTGTGTGACAGCTTGACTTCAAGGATCCTTAGCTTGGATATTTGCTAAAACTAGCTGGTGAATGAAAAAAAAAAACACAAAAGCACAAAAGAAAGACTTTGATTATAATATATCACTAAAAATGAAAAATCTACTACCCAAATAATAAATGCCTTCTTTCAAGGACAGGTCAGCTGACATGGATTGAATCTCTGATCTCTGAAATTACATTCTGTATCTCTATCTAATTCAGATTAAATGACAACAAGTTCTTAGGGAACAGCACTAACAGTTTCCTGTTTTTTTACGGTTTAAGGCCTAAAGTGATTTATGTAAGAAATCAGCATTTACCCCCGTGCTGGTGGTATTTTGAGAGGCTAAAACAATTTCAATGGGATAAAGTATGATAGGGGGAAAATATCCATATAAATCGCCAAACAGATATGCATAGATCTTCTCAGAGAATTGTGTGTGTTTAATGTTACTCCCAATTAATTTGTCTGACAAATTGGAACATTCTTAACCATATTTAATTTTTTTTCCTTCAATTTCTGTTTCTGTTGGTAAGGCTGAGATTGTTGAGTGCTTCTAGGAAAAAGAAGGAATCAAGTTCCTTATTTTTTTATGGAGCCCTTGATATTGAACATTTTGAGCCATGGATGCTTGTTTTTTTTTGATAAAATTAAGGGCGCGTGTAAGAATGTACAGAGCTTTGAATATTACGATATGCAACAGCCTGAGAAGACTCTTTGCCTTGAGAAACAAACTGTTAATATTTCCTTTACTTTTTCAGGTGGATTTGGAGCCAGAAGGCAAAGTGTTTGTCGTCATAACTCTTACAGGCAGCTTCACGGAAGGTAAGGGAGTTGTTTTGGCTTGTTGCCATTAAGAGCTGGACTCTGATGTATATTTTTGCCACCGGTTACTGGGCTCTATATAAGCAAATGGCATTTCTTGATGTGGTGATGTGCTGTTCACCAGAGACTTCTTGAGCGATGGGGGGAAATCTGGAAGGGGCTGTTTGTAAGGGCTCCTGCTGTGTGTGCCCTCTGCTCTGCTCTTGCTCTGGACGCAGGCAGCCGAGTCGTGCTTGATCTGGTTTATTTATCGGAACTCGTCCTTCAGACAGATTGTTTTTGTCACCCGTACTTTTCACCTGGTTGCCTCTTGAAGGGCAAGCTAAGGAGCGTGTTTAAAATAGAACATGTTTAAAACATCTGGATGACTTTTATTCCGTAATGATTCCCATCTACTTTATGTGCGTTTCTGTTTCCCAAGTTCACTTTGCACAGGAAACCTCGAAGTTTTTAGTGGCACGACCGCCCTTAAAAACTATTTGGACCGATTTATTTATTTTTTTTTCTTCTTCTCTATAACTGTCTTTTATAGTGTGATGTTTTTAATTTTCCAGTTGTTTATTGTGAGACCAGTTATGAATGTGGATGTGAGCTGTGCTGGAGGAACCCAGGAAATCTGGGATAGGACATAGAAAAAGCTCATTGTTTTCAGACCTTACACCATAGTTGTTACTTATTTTAGCTGCAGCCTCAAAGTGCATCTGTTGGGGAGGTATTTTCTGTACAGAAGCCAAGAACCGAGGCAGTATCTGCTCTGCTATCTGTTACCTGCAGCCTGGGGGAGCTGGATTTTTAATGCTTTGTCTTGTTCTGTCCCAGAAACTGATTACTGGGCACGAAGGCCCTGCCCTGCTCCATGTTGGACACGAGGAGGGCACAGGCTGGAGGGCTTCTTGCCTCAAGAGTTACGGGACAGCTCTGCTCTCCTGCCTGCCAGTTCCCTTAGCTCCCACCTCATGCTAGGTGCCCTTGGTTTTTCAAATGCAGATTTGAATACAAGCTTGTTCTTTATGTGGATGGTTTTGGGGAGCTGTCCCGCTCATGCTGAGCTGGCAGTCTGATCTGTCAAGTAGGAATACATGTTTTCCTCTGTCCAGGTGTCGACTTTGGGGTCTGGGAATTGCTCTAAAATGTTAACAGATCATTTACCGTTTCTACTCGAGGGAGATGCTCCCTACAAATGTGCTTTGACAGGGAGATGTGAAGATTGCATTTTCAAGTCAATTTGGGAAAAGCTTTCTATTTGTAACTGGAGTGTGTGCTAGGGAGGCCTTGAAGACTTTTTTGCAGGTCCAGAGGCCATGGCTCTTAGGGATGAAAAGGATGCTAGAAATTTGCTTTAATTGCATATGACAGAGGGAAGAAACTAGAGGGCTTTTACTGACCTCCATCTGAATTTGTATCCACATGCAAGCGTGTCATGCTTGGCCATTTAAAACAGGGTAGAGCAGGGATGGTGGGCTTGAGCATAAACACAGAGTGTGCTTCAGACTTGTGGTGATGGCTGAGCTGTTAAGGCACGTTGCTCACAAGGTCTCAAAGATGGGAGATGGAGAATTCCTATGTTGGTATCACTACCCTTTTCTGAGGAAAATGGGAAATGCTGGAAATAACTTACTTTCCTTTCTCATTACTGAGGATGTGTGGACTTACAGAACAGGAAGACTTTTTTTTTGACTGGTTAGTCCCATGTGTTGTCACATTTAGAGCTTCCAGGAGTAGACATAATCCAGGGCAAGCCTGATTACAAATACTGACTTCTCCCAGTTGTTGGAGGCAGCCATCGGGGAGTTTCCTTCTGAAAAGCGGTGAGATCTCTTTCATAACATTGTGCTTCATTCTATTTCTCTTTTTGCTGGAAATGTGGCAGCTCAGAATTGTATTTGAACTTTTAAGTTTTTTGGGGAAAGAAGTCTGAGAATAACTCACAACTTGAAAGCACAAAAAGTGGCTTCCCACTTGTTTGCACTTATCTGGAGGGCAGCTGCTACCACATCCTCCTTGCTGGTTATGGCAAATGTGCCACAGACCGCTTGAAGGCTGCGTGTGTTTATGGGTACACAGAGAACCCAACAACTAGTTCACATTAGAACCTGTCAGGGTAGCATGTAGACCCACACGGAGCTTCAAGCAATATGATGTTTAGGACTTCTGACTGTTTTCTTGTGTCTTATGAATGGTAAAGTGTGTAATTCCAGTTTGTTTCCTGCTCTGAAAAGGATCACAGAATGGTAGGGGTTGGAAGAGACCTTGAAAGATCATCTAGTCTAACCTCCCTGCCAAAGCAGGATCACCTGGAGTAGGTCACAAAGGATGGGTTTTGAATGTCTTCAGAAAAGGAGACTCCACGAAAAGCTAGACTCCCAAGAGGTAAAAAGAGCAATGTGTCTGTAGACTGACTCTTTAGGCTACCCACGTGTTCGGGTTTTTTTAGCAGCTTTTGCCTAGCTGCTTTCAGTAGACCCGTGGGGACAGAAGAATAAGGTGATGGAGTCAGTTTGACTCATGGGAAGCATCTTCCTTTGGAAAGCTTTGGAGAGCTCCACTGAGCAAAGGTTGGAGGGTCAGTGCTTACTGCAGGTCCTCATGCTGCCAACATGTCATTCATCTCGGAGAGGTTTTACACCAAGCCAGTTGTTTTGTGTATGGAAATAGCCAATTTCAGAGTCATAGAATCACAGAACGGCTTAGGTTGGAAGGGACTTTAGAGATCATCTAATCCAACCTCTCTGCCATGGGCAGGGACACCTCTCAACTAGACCAGGTTGCTCAAGGCCTCATTCAACCTGGCCTTGAACATCTCCAGGGAGGGGGCATCCACAACCTCTCTGGGTAATCTCTTCCAAAGTCTTACCACCCTTGTACTGAAGAATTTCTTCCTAAGATCCAATCAAACCTATTCTCCTTCAATTTAAATCCCATTTGTCCTTGTCCTGTCACTGGACACTCTTGTAAAAAGTCCCTCTCCAGCCTTCTGTAGGTTCCTTTCTGTAGGTTCTCAGCCACCATTGTCTAACTCCAGTAAAGTAAAAGCCCAAAAAGTGGCTAAACAGAGGGAGGAGAGGGAAAAAGAATAAAAACAAAAATAAAAGAAAAAGCCCCTGAAACAACTAACAAAAAAGACTGAATGTTAGCACTACCTGAGACTATTATTTTGTTGTTCTAGAAAGCTTACCCAAAAAGACAGTCCTGGTGGTGTTGGTAGGCTTGTACTTTCTTTAGCTTTGCAAGTGGTTGTGAGTTTTTTGTTTGCTTGTTTGATCAGAATTTCTTCTGAACAACAGTTTAATTTGGTTCTGTTTACCTACAGCAGGGATGGGGGAGGAGGGCGGCACTCCTGGGAGGGGGGCACAGTGTGTCTGACAGAAGCAGTTATGTACTGTCAGTTTGAGAAAACACATAGCTGGAAGAGGTTAGTCCTTTGCAGGTTCCCATACGTGTCCCTCAGTGTTAACCTGCTGTTTCAAGGCAGGAAAATATGCCTTTTTGATGTGTTAAAAATATAAGTAATCTTTCAGGAAGAAAAAGGGATGCAGCAGTAGGAAGCAGGGGAGGTCTAGTGAAATTATCCCTTGCCTGTCTTTATTTTCTCTGCTGGATGTATTTGTTACCACGCTAAGCTATATCTGATTATATTAACTCCCCTCATTCAGCTGACGTTTCCTGTGTACAGTGACCAGAGCAAAATTAAAATGAAAATCTCCTTACTTTGGGAGGAGATTACTTCTCCAGGCGTGCCCATGTCTCTGCTGGCAGTGCAGGTCCCAGTGGCCCCGGCACCTGGCTGGGGTGGAGGGAAGCACCCTTTCCTCCAGCCACCTCCCTCACTGCCCCGAGACCTGTTTCACTCCAGGCTCTTTTACAGAGAAGATGAGGACTGACTTCTGCTTACTGAACTTCAGGCATTGCTTAGGAATTGATATTTTTTTTTCTCCCCTTACTGCCTGCCTTCTTCCTTGAAGAATTTTATTAGATCTTTCGCAGGGTTTCTTTATTTAACTTGCTCGATAATGGGATATTTTTTTAATGTTTTCTTTTTAAATTTCCTTCTTATTTTTGCTCAGGGTATTAATTTTGCTTCATTTTTTCTCTTATGGTGTCATTACCATTCCTATGTCTCTTTCTCTTTGTGTCTCCTTTTAAAGTAGTGAAAGAGGCTGCTCTGAGAGGTCTGTCTTTGCCATGGACGTGCCTCATCTGTGAGTGTGAGGCACCTTGTGAGCTGAGGAGTTGGGCATGGGAGCGAGGTGCAGCACGTGGGACCAAGCGAGTCTGTAGCTTTCAGAAGGTGCTTCAGCTCTGCCCAGCCGCCGGGACTGCAGGAGTTTTGGTTTAGTGGAGCTGTTTGTGTCTTGCCTCCCTCCCTCCCTGTGATGACCCATGTGTGTGCCGGGATCACTGAGATAATCCACAGGGTCTCAACTCTTTCAAGACTCCTTTAAAGGACAATTTCTGCTTTCTTGCTCTCTGAAACAGGTGGTGCTGCGTAGGTTAGCAAGTTCCCTGGTGGTGTTCCTCTTCTAATCTTGGCCGTAACCATTTCCAGAAGGACGGCTTCCAAGTAGGGTGTTCTTCCTCGCCACTCCTGGAGATCACCTGGGAAGACACCGTTGACCGAGGGCTGTTGCGGTTCTCCTGCGTGGTGTCCCCGAGTGACTCTTCTCTGTGCTCTCCCAGGGTGTCACCTAGGTCTCCCTGGCTCTGGTTGAAGGTGACCTGGTACCTCCTGGGGCTCCTGTCGTTCATAGCAAGTGACTCTGCTATTGGGGTGCCTCATCAGGTGTTGTGCAGTCGGTCGCATGATTCAGACCTGCTCTCCACTGCTTGTCTCTCTTTGCTACTGGATACCTGTTTCAGCCATGGAAGGACAAGCCACAACTTACTTTCTTCTTAGACAGGGGTGATTCATTTGAAATAAAAAAACCCTGCAATGAGTGTGGCTGAGCTACTGCTGTTGTTGGTGCTCCTGGACACTGGTGAGAAGTTCGTAGAGTTACTGAAAAGTGGATGATCGCGCGTGGGTGGGGGTGTTTCGCTGCAGCGAGGTCAGACTGGACACAAAAAGGCCCCATGTATGTGCCTGAAGGATAGCAGGAACCTCTCTCCCTTGCAATACCAAAGTCCAAGAGCAAGCTGAGTCCTCTTGCAGCTTTCCCTGAAAGGTGTGTTGCTGTGCCCTCAGTTTGCCACCTCTCTTGCCATTTGCTCTTTTTTAATTTTGAGCAAAGCTAATGAACTTAATGGAAAATAATTATTTGACTGAATTAATGAATGAAACAAGCCCTGCGAGAATAAAGGGCTTCTATTTTAGTGCTTCAAACTCCTGCAATTTACCTTTATTTTTTAATTTCTTTTTTCCCCCATTGTCACTCAAAGTGATAATTCTGGCTTGAAATTCACTTTTAATTTCATCATTGTGAGGTAAGTAATGATTGTTTCTTTTCTTTCAATGTCAGGAAAGACAAAGACAAATTTGAGTTCTGGGCAAGAAATAGAACAACGAGAATATTGAAAAGCCAAGTGACTTGGTAGAGCAGATATAGTACCCATTGCTAAATATTTAATGTTGGTAGACTTTGCAGCAGTAAGGAAGCCTAGAACCTGCCTCTAGGGCAGGAGATTCTTCTTTATTTTGCAGCTATCACATCATGTGTTTGGGGTATTTTGTCTTCCAGCAAGAAGACACTGTTACTCTCTTGCTGTCGTTTTTCTTAGAATACAATTTTCTGATATGAAGTGGTTTTTGTCCTAAGGAATAGCATTTCTTCAGAAAGGCATCGCGAAGATCTGCATTCTCAAAGTCCCAAATGATATACAGGCTTTGTGCTAAGAAGATCCTTGTTCCGTACTGTAATGTAGCACCTCAGCCCCCCAGAACTTCTGTTTGAAGATACGTTATTGGGCTCTTGCACAAGGAGGAGAAAAAGATGTTTACTGGTCCTCTGGAAACTATAATAATTACTGTTTTCAGCTTGTTTTTTATAATTAAGGGAATTGGAAACCAGGAACCAGGAATGAAATATGCCCTGTTCTCATCCCCTGGCTAGCTGGGCCACTCTTCTGTTTTGGGTTACTAGCCCAAGCAGGAGTAGGTAGTAAACACCATCTAGAGAACCTCGTGATCTGAACAGGCAATATCAGTGTAGAACAGAATAAAGAAACTTTACTATCTTTTATTCACAGTCTGAGAACATGGAAGTCTTTTAATTAGCTGTAGTGGTTTGACCCTCACTAACGGCCAGGTACCCACACAACTGCTCTATCAACCCTCTTCTCTGCTAGACAGGAGGAGAAAATATACTGAAGGGCTCATGGTTTGAGATAAGGACAGGGAGATCACCCACATCTACCATCCTGGGCAAAACAGACTTGATTTTGGGGAAATCAGTTAAATTTATTAAAGAACAAATCAGAGAAGAGTAGTGAGAAATAAAAACAGATCTTAAGAAAGTAACACCTTCCCCCCATCCCTTCTTTCTTCCTGGGCAAAACATCAATCCCAGTTTATCCACCTCCTCCTCCTGAGCGGTGCGGGGGGACAGGGAATGGGTGTTACGGTCAGTTCATCCAGTGTAATTTCCACCGCTGCGTCTTCCTCTGGGGGAGGACTCTTCACTCTTCCCCTGAGCCATTGTGGGGTCTCTCTCACAGGAGGCAATCTTCACACACCTTTCTCCAATGTGAGTCCTCTCACGAGGGGTAATCTGCCCCAATGCGAGTCTGGGGTGCACTCCTTCAGGGGAAACTGCTCCAGCACAAGTCCCCTGTGGTGTCACAAAAGTCCTGCCAGCCAACCTCCTCCAGTGTGGGCTTCCCATGGGGTCCCAGCCCCCTTCAGGCATCCACCTGCTCTGTGTGGAGTCCTCCATGGGCTACAGGTGGACATCTACACCCCGTCACACCCATGGGCTGCAGGGGGACAGCCTGCTTCACCCTGGTCTTCACCACGGCCTGGGGACCTCTCTGCTCTGGTGCCTGGAGCACATCCTCCCCCCACCCCTTCTTCACTGACCTTGATGTCTTCACATATTCTTACTCCTCTGTCTCTCTGCCAGTTGTTGTGTCATGCAGTTCTTTTTTTCCTTGTTCCTTAAGTATGTTTTCACAGAGGTGGTCCTCTCCTATCATTGCTGATAGGCTCAACCTTGGCCAGCAGCAGGTCCGTCTTTGAAGCCAGCTGGCATTGGCTCTGTCAGACCTGGGGAAGCTTCTAGCAGCTTCTTGCGGAAGCCACCCTTACTTACAGCCCCGCCTCTGCCACCAAAACCTGGCCAGGCAAACCCAATACACTAGCCCAAAGTCTTAAGTAGCAGAGAGCAGCAGGAGTTGTGTCTCTTTCCAATGCCTACATTTTTTCCAGTGCTTTATGCTTGTCACATATGTGCATGCTGTAGGCCGGGGATCTCCAGATATGCTCCATCTTGATTCAGCTCTGCATTTCCAGCTGGAAGTAGGTCAGAACAATGTAGACTCTCATGGGGCAGAGACTGAAAACGTTGTCCACAGGTGCTCTGTATCTCTGCATGGAAGACAGGTGGACTTCACTGGCTCCCCAACCTTGCTGGAGCATGTCCATCAGTTTAAAAAGTAAAAGGCAGTTCCAGAGGCTGATCTTGGAGTCCTGAGTGGGTATTGTTCTCCTGGAGGGCACACTGCAACCCTGCACCCCAGCGGAGATGTGTCTGCCAAGCCAACGAGAGCAAGAGCAGCTCTATCCCTGTTATGAAACCTCTGTGAGCACAAGAATGTTAAAGCTTCTCAACAACACCAAAGATCTTGGGGGAGAATTTCAAAGTCAGAGAGACCATGAAGGACCTCTTGGAGATTCTTTTTGCAGGCAGGAGCCTTTGGGTATTCTGAGAATTGCTGTTAGGAGAAGGGGCTGTATTGCATCTTCCTGAGCCCCCTTTTGCTTCCCCTGGTCAAGCTGGCAGTGGCATGAGACGGGGTCACTAGTGAGAGACAGCCCAGCCTTGGAAGTTAGACAAAGTGGATGAACTTGGGGATAATGAAAAATTATTGCTGTTTGTGGTGGGAGGATAGTGTGAGCAAATTTTTTTTTTAAAAAACGTGAAGCCTCCAAATTTTACATATTGCATTTCATATTTAAAAATTGCAGAGAGAACCCAAGTATTTTTTGCACCCCGGCATTCCTATATCTCTCATATGCCTCTTCTCCATTAAAAAAAAGAAAAAAAGGGACAAGCTTGTTAAATTCTGAATTTTCACAGGAAAAAAAGGATTTCAACAGAAAACCAGAACTGTTTAGTCCTGATTGCTGCAAGATTCTAGACCCTAGGAAATGAAGTTGTTTGCTTGGTGTTACAGAGGGACTCTAATGCAGAGCCAGGAGGTGAACAGCACCTCAGCCTGCCGTGTATCTGTGCGACCACCTTTATTTCGTGGAATATGACCCATCTGAGCTCCACAGTTATTGCAGTATGTCTAATGCTGAGAGGTTTTTGGCAGTAATTTGTGACTTGCCAAAATCCACCAATTGCTTAGGTATCTAGAGGCTGTAAAAATGGAACAAACAGCAGTATCGGGGTTAGCTTTACTTCCTCAGTGGCCTGTGTTTTGTCTGGGCTCTGAAAACTAGATATAAATATGCAAGCTTGCAATCTGCTCTGGGATTTTGGTGTTCTGACTGTAACGGCGAACTGAGATTTTTGTTTTATTTTAATGTGATTCCTGGAAGAAGTGACGGTGGTTCCCAGAGGAGCTTAAATCAATCTGCTTGGCCTTGGAGGACACTGCTGTGGGGGTTTGTGCTGCAGCGAAGCAGAATGGCAAATATGGGCTGGAAGGAGCAGAGCATGAGGCTGTTGGAGTTGGGGACAATGGTCCTGTGGTGGAGATGATGACAATCCTGTCTCTGGTTCCTGTGCCCCGCGCTGGGGGATGCTGTTTCATGGCTATCTCCCTTTGCACCCAGTGGGGTCAAGGATGCCTGGATGATGCCCTGGGCCTGGGATGAAGGAGGGATGCTCCTGGACACTTCATGGCTGCACCTGAATTTCCTTAGACCACAATTTACGAAGCACCTGGTTGACAAAACAGATGAATGGCTGTCCAGAAGGCCCAGCAGTTTACCTAGGATCATGTGATAAATCTGTAGCAGAAAGTGGAGAATAAAAATACTAATAAAAGCACAGCTCTTTTTTTTTCCTCTTTTTTTTTTAGTTTAACGTCACCTCCATTGAGTAGTAAATTAGGCCGTGTCCCATTTAGTATCCAGGTCTGTCAACACTGTCTGCTGGAGGAGACTCCTAATTTAGGTGGAACCACTGCAGGCAAAAGTTTTGCTTTGTGTCTGGGTGTCTGTCAGCCTGTCAGGCATCCAGAAGTCCCTGTCACCTGGCCACTGGGTAGGGCAGTGCTGGACTCGGTGTGTGAGCAAATCTGCTGGGTTTGTCTGCATGAGAGAATCATAGAATCATAGAATGGCCTAGGCTGGAAGGGACCTTAGAGATCATTTAATCCAACCTCCTTCTTAGGGGCAGGGATGCCTCTCAGCTAGATCAGGCAACACATGAGGACCGAACAGGCATCGAACCTGCGACGTTCGGCGCTTCAGCACCATGCTCACACAAGGTAACAAGATGCTGTTGTGCCACAGTGCTTCATTATCTCAATTTACCTGGAAGGTATTTCTGCATCGTTAATGGTTGTGAGGGGCGAAGTTCCCTCTGGCCCTGCAGAAACAAGGAGGACCAGCAGCTTTGGTCTGCTGTGTGGTGTTGATCTTGGGGAGCCTGATTCCTGCACGTCACTGATGCAGAGTAAGATGTCATCCATAGCAAAGCAGAATGAGGTCTTCAGCCTTAGGTGAGCTGGAATGAAAGGAAGCTGAGGCAAATCGCAAACGTCCCTGTTTTTGGTTGTTCCTGAGTGTGCCCAGCATAAAATGCTAAGTTTCCTGCTCCTCAGTGCCAGCTGAATTTTTTTTTATTTATATATTTTCTGAAGTGCTTCAGCTGAAATGGTTCAGTTGTTTTCCAGAATGAGATGCTGCATCAAAATACAGCTTTGAGCAAATTGGTCCTGATACTGTTTTGCCAGGGCAACCTCAAGCTTGGCAGAGTAAAGCGTGGGAGAGATGAGAAACTCTGCCGACTCCCGTCTGCCTTCTGCTGACTTTGGAGAAATCTACCCATTTGTGATCTTCTGGGAGAAACTGCATGAGGTCAGCGTGGCTTTGAGGGCTGCGAACACCACCTATGCTGAGCAGGTTCCCACCTTGGTGACTGTTTGTGCTGGAGATGCCGACACTGTTGCAGATACGGGACTGAGACACTTTTATAATCGAGGATAAATCTGTCTCTCTGAAAAGGATGCTTTTGGGTTTCCCTTGGGCTGGCCTTGCACAGGGCCAGTTCTGCACCGGCTCTCTGGGCTGGGGAGTGGAGCAAATCTGGAGCAGGGGAGTGGGTTGATTTTAGGCCAGATCCATGCTAGTTGAGCTCAGCACTGGCCTGGGGTGGCTCGGCAGGACAGGAGGGAGGAAGGCAGGAGGTCTGTCTGAGTGGGTGCCGTGCTCTCCATGTCCTGTCTGCTGGGACACAGAGCAAGGACAACGAATGGTGGAAACACTGGGAAAAGTCATTCAGAGAAGGAGCAGAGCTGTAAGAGTCCAGAAGGACAGAGAAGAAATATGAGGAGCAATATAAGGAAGTAGGAGGCTGGGCTGGGGAGTGGTCATGGGTTGGTGTGGGCAGGAGCTGTAAGGAGGAAAAAGCATAAAGAAGCTCAAAGGGTTAAAGAAGTTGGGAAGGGAAGAACATGGACAGCTGGGTGGTAGAGGAGCTGCAGAGGATGAGAAAAGGCTGCAGCGGAAGAGTTGTGACCAGCAAAGCCTGTTTCTTGCCAGAATCTGGAACCAAGTTTTTGATCCCAGAATCTCGGCTCTTTTCTGCCGTCTAGCTGTCAAACTTGTCGAGCAAGCGTGCCCGTCTGTTGCTAGTCCAGGAGCTGCGCAGCTGAGCATGGTCCTCTTCTGTGAAGTATTTCCCTGTTAGTGCCACCCTCAGCCCCTGGAGCTGGGTGTCTGAGACCACAGCTGTGCTGGTCAGCCACAGCTGTGGAGGGGGAAGGCTTGCTCCAGGTCCAGTGGATGAACTTACTTCCAATGATAGTTTTCTTTGTTTAAAAACTAGTCTTAAAAGCAGAAAAGCTTTGTGTTTGAAAGATGTCACTTACATTAGAAAATCAAGCTCTCAAAAGTCTGAAATGTTTTGTCTAAAGTTTGTCCTTCCTGTATGCTCACGGTACAGACTTGCAGATCAGCAGGAACAAAGGTAGGGAGACTTTCTCCTCCAGCCTGCCCAGCTCAGAGTACTTCAGCGGTGGTTGAGGAGTCTGGAGCCTCTGTCTGGTCCTATGTGTGTTTTTACCTACATTGTCTCTGGTCCTGTATTTCACCTGTGAGTGTGAGGTAAGGTGGGAAAAACAAGTCCTTCAGAGAAGGGCTCCAATGTTGCATCCCAAAAGGCTGATGATAAGTTGCCCATGAGGGGCCGTCACACACCTTGGCTGCAGGGGCACCCAGTGTCCCGTGTAGGGGCATACGGGGCTGAGTCCAGCAGCACCGACAGCTCTGGGCTCTGCTGTAAGGAGGAGTGAAGAGCCTGGATGCAAGGGGCATGGACCCTACAGAAGGCACATCATAGTCTGGTTGGTTTTCCCTCCAGATTGCTTTCACACCCCACATCGTGCCAATATGGCTGTTGATGGGGTGCAAACCAGATTTGGGAACTGAACCAGCTGGAAAACGATGGTGTGGAAGGGTGAGCTGGAAGACAGGCGGGGTGCTGGATGGGGGGAGAACTGCTTAAATCTGTGTGAGGGCTGTTGTGAGCATCGGACTGCAAGCTGCCTTTCATCTCTTGTCATTTGAGCCTAAACAAATTCCCTCCTTGTGGGTTCCTACCCCACTGAGAGTCTGGGGAAAAAAAAAGAAAAGGGGTGCAGGTTTTAGGTCTCTCACAAGCTGTTGGAGAAAGTGACTTTCTGCCTGTTTGTTGAGAGGAGCAAGATGCGAGAGCCTGCGGCGAGGCAGATCATATACTCATTACTGCTGCTCTTACACCTGGTGGAAATGGCCAGCCCTTTGTGAGGATAGTATTGTTTGGTGGCACCGGTGGCTGTTAGGGATATGGGGAAATTGGCAGGTCTTTCACTCTCTCTGCATAAAGAGAACCTGAGCCAAGGCAAGCAACACCCTCTTCATGTGGCACCCAGTGTTTAAAGCTGCTTTTGTATGGATTTGGGACATTTGCTTTTGAAATCTCAGAAGTGTATTCTCAGAAATGGAGAAATACAGATTGCAGCATGAAAACCCTGTTGGGGAGGAGCTGGGGAAGGGGGATAGATCAGGTCTGGCTGCGTTAGCTGTGTGCCAAGCTGTTGGGGACAGCTGTGTTTTCCGAACGCGCCACTCCTCCTGGCCTGCAGCCCTTGGGAAATCCCTCTGGGAAATAATAATAATAATCTGCCAGCGTTAGGCGGGGTGCGGTGCGCGGCAGGGCAGGGATGGTCTGTGCCACCTGCGGAAGGGTTTCGGGACAGGCTGCGCGGCAAAGCCAAGTGCAAGCACTAGCCTGAGCGCTTGAGTGCCAAGCATTTGCTTGCTGCGTTACCAAGGCGGGGACTGTCTCGATGAGAAGAGGTGCTGCTTTTTTTTGGGCAGATATCTTGATGGTAGCCGTAAGCTCGGAATACAAGAGGCTGATTTTTTTTTTTTTTTTTGACGGATGCTTTGCTGCGGCAGTGTCTTGCTCAGCCCGTGGTGTGTGGGAATCTGTGTAGGAGAGCGACATGGTAAACAACCTGCTTTTTAAGGCTGTTGCAATTAGAGAACTTATTAGCAAGATGCCACATGGAAATCTCAAGAGTACCAGCGATCATCTGTATAATCAGAGCTGAGTATGTGGCCGGATCACTTGGGCTGGGTCTGTGCAAGTGTTAGGTGACCAGCTGACCAGGAGAATCCAGGTGTTGCAGGGTGGTGATTCAGGTGTTGGTCATCCTCCCAGGTGCACACAAGGCCAGTGCACCTCCAGGGGCTGGGGAGAGGCTGAGGCACTGCATGGCAGCAGTCGGAGGCACTGACAGCAGAAAAAGGGGAGTGTTTTAACTTGTCCTACTTAATTAGCCCTCCCGATTAATTTGTTCCTGACTAGATCCCAGTTGTGCTTTGGGTTAGAGTTTGCTTTCCCACTGAGAGGGTCAGTGCCCCTGGTGAGGAGGATCGAAGTTTTGTCCTAGGGATAGATGCCATGTCGAGGAACATCGTTGCCATTCGTGGAACTGCTGCAAAATTTTGGGTCCCTCTGGACAAAAGCTGCTTGATACTCCCATTCCAACTGGCTTTCTGTTGATCCTGACTTCTTCATGTGTTTTGTCTCTTGTTACATAAAGAATATTTTCCTTGTCCTCCTCCTTTGAAACAGATGTTAAGCCCATGTCTCTGGAAAATGGCACTTCTTAAACATAAAGGTGTGAATTTTAAGCAGATTTAGTTGAATGTAAAACCTTGTGCGGACATTGTGCAATGCAAAGGGGTTGAAACTAGATGATCTTTAAGGTCCCTTCCAACCCAAACCATTCTATGATTCTGTGACACTCTTGTTTTAATACTGAAGTGGCCAATTCTAACTCTGAAGCTGGCCATGTAGGCCAAAAGAAGGATGTCCCCAGAGCATCTGCTTAAAAATAGCTTTAAACTGCATCTGGTTAAAAATAGGTTTAACTCAGAGCTTGTGCTTCCCTGTGTGGGTTGGGCCTCCTAATAGCATGTTGTGATACCTACTACAGAGCCACCTACGAGCATGTGAGTTGCTGATGGTTACAACACACACAAACCCCGAGGCTTTGGGAGCAGGTGAGGGTTCAGGATCTCCCTGCTGGTTGCCCAGCCTGCTAATTCTTCTTTTCTCAAGGATTTTGCACAAGTACTGGTAGCTTTGACCTATAAATGCAGTTGTTCCACTAGTGCTACTTCTGCTCTGTGGCCAGTAGAATTTAAAATCTTCTAAAACTTACAGTGCAGAGGGCTTCTGGCACATGAATTAATCATGGGAAAGATCAAAGTTGCTTTGTTAGTTTTATTTTCCTGTTTTTAATGAATAATGTATTTAAATTGTTTCCTTCCCTAATAAATCACATCTCAGCATTTTTCTCTTGAGTTTTAATAGGTGGGAAGGACTAAAAGGAGGTTTTACAATGGAAATTCACTTGCCTAAGCACAAGGAAATAATAATGATTGTAATTGGTGAGAGGGAAGAAGAATCAGTTTGTTAAGGCTTTAGTGAGCAATGCAGTAAGAAGGACAAAGTACTAATATTATTTGCACATCTGTAAGGAGAGGATTGTCCCCATATTATGACAGAATTGAGACAGCGAGCAGATGTGCCCTTGCGCCTGCAGCTGAGGAGGGGAGGTAGTTACTACTGCCTGTGTCTCACTGTTTATGTGGGTCAACTTAAATTTTTAATAGCAGGGGGTTTCTGCTGTTTTGTTGTTGCCTGTTCTTACCCAGATCAGTGTGACAGGAGTTGGGGTATGGAGCAGTTGCAGATGGAGGGGACTCCGTTGTGAGGAGGGAGCCGTGGGACTGGGGTGTCCTTTTGCACCTCTGTTGCTGCTGGAAGACCATGTACAGCTACAGCCAGAGAGAAGCATGTATCTGTTATTTCATTGGATATCTGTTATTTCATTGGATATGACCCGACTTTTATTTTACTTTTACAAACTGCGTGGGTATCATGTGTCTTCTGCTGGGTATCGGACAAATATGAGGTGGCTCTCCAGTTGCAGTGCTGGTCTGGGGCTCTGAAAGGCTCAGTTTGGTGCTCCAGTTTCTGCTGCCTCTCTCAAGTCTCTTCTCTAATTTTAAATTAAATCCTTCTCTCCTTGCATCTGCTCTTTGTGCAAGCTGAGACAGTTCTTTGCCATTATCACCTCAGCCTGGTCTCTCCTGCAAACAGAAGCGTCATGAGGTTATCATCTCCAAATGAATGCAAAAACTTGCAGAGATGGAATGATAAAATGGAGCGCAGGTAAAAGCTTTCTTGCTCTTGGCAGAGAAGCAAGCACAGGGTGAAAAATGGGGCTGTCCCCTTCCTTGTCTCACAGTGATGCAGCTGTAGAGAGGAGGGAGAGGGAAGTAGCTGTTGCCTTCAGACACATCCTCTTTGGCAACCAGCAGTATTTCCACAGCCTGTGGCCTGGAAAGCACAAACAGGCTGGCATGCAATGATCTGTGTGAGAACCCGTCTCTTACAGCAGGGTGTTGCTCATGTTCACTGACATTTTGTTATCCTCGGTATCCCGTTTGCTCTGTTCATTGTTACTCTCTACAGAAATGAATGGAAAAGCTTTTCCCGTCATATTGTTCAGCCTTGTGCAACAGGCTGCAGTGCCTTGCTTCATAGCTGTCGGTGTCCACAGGCAGACTTCTACAGAAGTTTTCCTAGAAGTAGCTTGTGAAAGCAGATGTGGGAGAATACAAATATTTTTGAGCTGCCCTGTGCGTGTCTGAAAACCTGTGTGGCAATCATGGTTAAAGCTCTATGCAAAATAACCTGTATGGCATTCATACCTGGTCGGTAGACTCGAAGAGACAGCAGAATACTTGTTTTAAGAGTTTCTCAAGTCACCTTCTTCCTCCTCTCTCATATTCTCACAGACCATATGCAAACAGATAAAAAGCAGCTATTCCTCCTTCAGCTCCAGCACTAGGCTCTACCCTCTGCTTTGCAGCCCTCTCCCCTGCTGCGCACGTGGACGGCTCCCAACAGTCGCGTACTGGTCGCTCCAGCTCCGCACAGCTGTCCTGCTGTCCCTGGCACTATGTCCAAGTGCAAGAGATCGTGAATGAAGAAAACCAAAACCCCCAAAAGATCTTACACCCTGATTCTCCACCAGCGAAGTGAGCAGTGAGGTTAGCAGTGATGGGTGGAGCAGAGCTGTGGCTGATATCCTGGGAAACATGGAGACATGTCCTCTCAGCTTTGCTGTCTCATCTACTGGTGCCACCAGAGCCCTGGTGTCATTGCATAGTTCTAGAAATAAGCCCACGATGGGCTTTTGTCGCAATAGCTAAGCACTGTCATGCTCACTGATGTTGTGTGAACTTCATTAATCCTGTTCTCACTGTCACTGCACTGAAACATCATCATTCAAACTCAGCACTCAAATGCTGCTAATTGCTGAGAGCTGAGATGAATTTATGTCCTAGACCTGGCAGGAAGACAAGGGAGATGAATCTGCCCTACTTCAGCACTTGGACGAGAAACAGAGACCTTGCCTCAAGTGCAAAGTTTTGTGTGATTCAGTGCAGGGATGATTACGTGTTTTCACGTTTCCAAGACAGCTGCTAGTGCTGTTTCGTACACAAGAGTGGAATTTTTTTTTTTTAAATTCTTATCATCATTGTTCCTTCTTAATCTTTCAGACGGTATTGATGAATTGTCATCTTAAAAGATGAACTGCCCATTAACATGGGTTTTCTGTGAAGTCCTAGAAGGCAATCTGGTGCTGCCAGAATGAGCTGGCTCTTCCTGTGGTCTTCGTACAAAACTTTTTCGATTTTCGGAGGGGAAGCAGCAGCTGGATCAAACATAAGTCCTAGCCTGTGTTTGATGTGCCACATGTTTGCTTTGCAGTGAGCCTCTCCGGGGATTGGAACTGATCTGGTTTCGTGCACAGGCTGGCAAAAGCAGCAGAAGGACAAACTTTGAAAGACGTGAAGTGGGAGACAAGCCCCGGATGGTTAACACCATTTCTGCGGATGTGGCTGTTTTCCAGCTGGCCAATTCATGCATCCAAGTGACTTTTGAGGGGAACTGAAGAAAAAACTTCGCAGTTTTTAGGAATAGGGAAGCAGAGCAGTGAACAGTGGAAATACTACTTTGGGTCGTAGCCTGTAAATCATTTTCTGTTTTCAGAGTCAGGCTGTCAGCCTCTTTTTGAGATGCTGTGCTGTGTTTAGCATGTTTCAATTAGCAAGGCTTCCTGTGGTTTTCACCATCCACAGGATTATGCTGATAAAACTCCTAGTTAAAAGATACTAAGCCTTTGTAAAGGATTTTTGTCATAACATAACATGTTCTCCAGCTTGGAAAATAAACATCTTGGTTTAGCCTCCGTTTGTGTTCAGTAGATGCGAGGAAGCCTGCTGTTAGGTAAATACTGAGAGAACACCTACCTACTAGATGGCTGGAGGGGATGTGTGTGTGTGTGTGTTCATTCTCTCCCCCCTATTTCCTTCATTTGTTTTATATGTTCTTTTTCTGAACCACTCCCTGCTACTGACCGTTCAGGCGTGGGTTAGATGAGCATTTAGCCTGGTCTGAAATTGTTGTGCAGTGCTTATGAGAGGCAAGGGGGTCTGTCAATCCCTCGCCTTGCTTTTTACAGTTGTCTCTGCTCCGTATCACTCGGCACAGCAGGATTTTGCTTGCGCTGCTCCTGGGGGAGCATAGGATAGAATTTTTACTGTTACTGGTGCTAATAAAAAAGGCTTAATTAAGTTGTAATTTATTAGCATTATTGCTTTAGGGCTTTTTTTCATTGCATTTTTTGAATGTATTTCTTTCAAAGGAAAATCCTGTTGATGTGTACAGGAGCACAACACTAGAAAAAGTCACGTATCAGGGTGGACCTGAGTGACCTTTGTCGTGCTGGCATTAGAGCAGTGTCTCATAGCATGCTAGTGGGATTGATTTCCGATAGATGAGACCCAACAGGCTTTAATTTATTGAGGCAAACAGTTACACACAGACACCGCTTCATCCTGCAGCAATTCCTCTTGTCTCACTGCTGTCATTACACAACCACTGTACGGGCTTAACTGAAATTACCTCCCAGAGTAAAACACGGGTAGGGGAGAGAGGGGGGGATCTCTGGCCGGGAAGGGCAGGCTCCGTTGAGCTCAGGGGGCAGGTGAGCGTAATGGGGCTGCTGAGCGGGTGAGCGGTGTACTAATGCACGCCGATGTCCTCAGATGACTTGCTGGGTTATTTATTCTCCTCTCTGCGTGCATAATTTCCACCGCCATAAACACGTGTTAGGCATGAGTGGAGAGGACGAAGGGGGAAGAGGCTTTTCAGTATTTAACTTTGTAGTTAGTTTTGCACAGAGGCAAACACAGTAAATACCTCATAGTTACAGACATCCAAATATAACCATGGATGTGGACAACTCCCTTCACTGAGCAATTACTTGCTTGTTTTTTAGGGCAGTATTTGGACATTTGAACCATTCATGGTGGCTGTTGCTTCACCAGAGATTAGAGGCTTTTAGAACTCTGGATCTCCTAAAGTGGTCTAGAGCTCCTTTGTTTTGTGAAATGCTCTCTGCCTGCAAGAGGAGAATATATGTTCTGTAGGAAACTGGCCAAAATGCAGAACACGAGCAGGAAAAATGTCTGTTCCTCTGACATTGAAGGCAAAAGGCATGAAGAGCTGCTGCACTGGCCACTCTGTCTACTGGCAGACTTCAGCGCTGCATTGATCGTTTCTGCGTGCCGCCTTTTGCACAGCGGTGCTGGGAGCCCTTTGGCAGATGTGAGCTGAGAAACTGTCCTCTTGGTGGCTGGGGAGGCTGGTGGTTGAGAGGAAGGTGGTCTTAGTCGTGGTTGCACATGGTTGGAGTGTTGAACTCCCCTGCTCCATGGTGTTGTGCGTGGGATGGGTAAGCGCTCAAGTCTTCTGATAGAGGAATTTTTTCTGTGGGATGTGGTTGTGCATCTAGATCCACTAGATCACGTGGTGGATGCTCTCCTGCAGCTATGTCTGGGCCCAAGGTGTGGCTGAAGTTGTGATGTGTTCTCCCTCTCCTTTTCACTCCAGATAGTATCAGCAAATGGGGAGAGCAGCGCCCAAAAAAGCTGATTGCATATGAAAAGTAATCCAGGCCTTGCTGAAGTCAGTCTCCTGCTTATTAACACTTAAAGGTGTGGGTGAGGATCACCTGGAAGATATGCAGCATCTGGAGAAAGTTAGCAGGGTAACGTAGCAAAGTAGTGTGGGAAAATGTGAAATTTGAGGAATGTTTTAAATCTGAATTATGCTTTTAGGAAAGAAAAAAGACAAAAACAATTGTGGCAGGTGTTTTAATGAAAAGCAGGTCTGTAAGCTGGAAGTTGTTGTGATGTTTGAGATGATGGTGGCTGGAGAGCGGACGATGGAGGTCAAGTATGGCTTGGAGGAGAAAGGTCAAGGCTGGCCATGGATGGGATCCACCAGCACAGGCAGTCTGGAGACTTCCTCTACCACCCATGAAAAAGCAAGCATCTGTCATTCTTTATGGTCTTCCTAAACGATTTCAAAATTGCAATCTCTCTGCAATCAGGCACACCAGAGGGATGCGCAGCAGCGTGCCACTCAGTGTGGGTCACCTTTGGGTGTCCCCCATTCCTGGTGCAAAAGGCTAATGTTTGCACTTGACTGTGTGTGGGCTTCTTGCTGTGTGAAAGAGCCCCAGGGAGGCAATTACCCCATGTTGATCCTTGAGGGAAACCATAACAAAACCAGAAACTACATGAGCTAAATTGGGAACATACTCTCTTAAATGCTGGTAAATGTGAGTGCATGAACTTAAAGGGCATCAACTCTTGGGCTTGTAATGGAGCAGCTGGTATGAAGCAAACTGGTAACTGGATTGCTTCTTTAGATGATTTATTTACGTGCTCGCCACCCACTCACAAATCCCGCTCTTCCCTTTCCAAGCCTTGGAAGTTCTCCTGTACGTGCTGAGCACCAAGACAGGGTACTTTGCCAGTTGAGGAGTTTGGCTGTGATCCAGGAAAAAGCTCAAGCATATGCTGAAAGCTAGATCAAGTAGATGTTACAGAATTTGCCCACCTTTAAATTCAAGAGAACACTATGAGGAATTTTTTACTTTGTTATGTTCCCTCACATGGAGTTGCAGGCTTGGGCTCAGTGAAGCAACTGGCTCTTGATCCTTCGGGGAAGAGGCATGAACTGATTGACCTCTTGAAGTTCTCAACCACGTTTCCTATAGTAGATAACAAGGCTATTGAAGTTGTGCAACGATGATTGAATGTTTGGAAGGGATATTAAAACCTCCGCGCATCAGCTCTCACTTCTGGAGATCAAAATGACATCTTGTGTGTGGGAAAGAGGCAAATTAACTCCCAGCTGCAGGGTTCCTCCATCTTCCTGTCATGTGTTTCTGGTTGCCCACTGATGGGCAAGATGCTGAACTAGATGGACCAATGTTCTTATTCAGCCTGTCAGTTCCTGTTGTCCCCCGAGTCCTGTTGACTTCAGTGAGAATTAAACACATGTGTAAGCACTTCCCTAGAAAGGCTTTTCTGCCTCGGTCTCTCTGCCCAGCTGCTTGAAGCTCTGCAGTGAGGAAAGCAGGTTTCTGTTAAGTGCTTGGATCAGTCCTACCACATCCTTTTTTTTGTGTTTTAATGGGAAAAATCCTAATATATAGTGTGTGCTTCCATTTTAAAAATAAATGCAAGCTGTCTTAAAGCCAGCTGTGCTTTATGTCGCAGTTATGCCGTTGGGTGGAAGGTTTCCATTAGTGTCTGTGGAGGGGACGCAGGCACAAGTGGCTGGGAGAATGCAGCAGAAAACAAACAAACAAACCTTGAGCTCTGAGGCTGGCTTCGCTTCTAAACCTGTGTGGCAAGCGGAATACATCGTGTGGCTTGCTGCCCTTTGAAGTGGCTGGGTTCAGTACTGACAGGATGGCTTCCCTTATCTCCCCTCCTACAAAGAGAACCGGGAAATACACCTCTGATGTGGGACTCTTACATTTCAAGCCTTGATCAGGTTGACAGCTTTTTCCTTTTTCTTCCCCTCTACCCTGGCAGTTAATCTACAAAGCTAGTTGAAAGCAGGGAAGTGCTCTGCTCCCTTTTTATGGGTAACTGGAACGGGATGGTAACAGCTGTGTTTGGGCACTGCCGCTCGGGATGATCAGATGGGTGGGAAGTTTCCAGATCGCTTGTCCCTTCTTGTGTCATTATACCCCTGCAGAGGCTTTGGCAGTATCTGACGTCTGTCTTACTCATTTTGAGCGGAGACTGGATGCCACAAGTACATACATTGGTGCCCAGTCACCTTTAGCAGACTCCACTGTGTCATCCCCCACTCCCGCAAAAATGCACTTGCTAGCAGGATCTTTTCTGTGCAGAGCAATGAACTTGAAAACTGCACATTTCATTCTTTTCCTCCGAGGTGAGCGTGCCTCAGATGAGGCTTTGATCTGGGAAGCTCAGCTGAGCCTGACCTAGTCTGTGCAGGGATCCCAGAGAGCAGCTGGCTGTGATTTGCAAGTCAGGTGGCGGCTGCTCTATGGGAATGGCTTTCTTGATCTAGAGCTCAGTTCTGCCTTTTAAGAGTGGCTTGTTTTGTGTAAGTTCAGCTCTGCTAGGAGACTGTTACATGGATGAACTAAACCCAGGAAAAAAAAAAAAATTAAATTACATTCTGAGACAATTCACATTTGAATGCCAGCAGTTCCTGGGTCCCTGCTTCCTGGAACTGTAAATTGTTATCTACCCTTTGGAAACCCTTTCAAAGAAAGCTGAGAGTGGCACCTACCAAATGGCTAACAGTCCTTGAAAAATTAGGCTGTGCCTTTTATCCAATACAGGAAGCAAAATTGCTACAACGGATGTTAAAGAAGCCTAGCATGAGAATAGTGAAGGTGGATAAACATGATTCACCAAGCAAGGCGCCGCTTTGGCTCAGCAGGCGGGGTGCTGGTCAGCTGGTTGCACACAGTCGTGTTTCAGGAGTTATTGCCCCCAAAAGCTATGAGTTATTAGCCTTAAGCTTCTGTTCCGTTTACAGAATGTGAATTAGTGGGTTGGTGACATGTCTCAACATGGGAGGAAGATGGGAAGAGGCGGTTGTTTCTAGGTGAAGGATGAAATGTTGAGCTAAAGGGGCCTTTGCAGATAACTTCCTTGCCAGCGCCAGATGCTATCCTTGTTCCAGACCATGGCCCCCGACTTCTAAACCGGGGATGTAATTGCAGCCTTTGAAAGCACTTTGTGCTGTAGCAAAACCAGGAGTAATAACGGTATGTTATAATGTTATTATTATGTTCCTTTCTGCCCCCCACTTCCTTCACAGGGACTCTCCAGAGGGATCGAATTTTTAAGAACCTCACTCGGAAGCGCCAGCGGGCGATGCGAAGGCGAGTGCATCAAGTGAACGGGCACAAATTCATGGCTACCTACCTGCGACAGCCCACGTACTGCTCGCACTGCAGGGAGTTCATTTGGTAAGAGTGGCTTGGAGTCGGTGATGTGGGACTTCCCAGCCCTTCGTGTTTTGGGGACTGATATGCCACCTCGATCCTGAATCAGTCACCCAGCACTTTACTGATGTGAGTTCCCTTGTTTGTCAGGTTTACTGCGGTACATTTGTGCTGCAAACTGGAGTTTACTGCTGAGAGGCCAAGGGTGATGTGTATCTGGAAGCAAACCGGGAGGGTGTGGGGATGGAGCAGTGTTCCTCACTTGTGAGCACAGATGTTATTTCAAGGGGAAGAAAGACCCCAGGTATTAACTTGAGTGGAGCTTTGAGATTACACTGAAAAAAAAAGGTGCTCGAGAGACTAAAGAAAATGCTTGAAAACAGAAGAGCCATCAGAGGTGTGGGGTGATACGTGTGGGGGAGTAGGCAGAGCAGGGAGAAAAACTTAGATATGCCTCAAAAGAGCATGGAGTGGGTGAGATAATAACAGAGTGTGGGCTGCAGAGTGTGTGGCGTGTGTTGTAATTAAAGTGAGGTATTTCAGAAACTAGAGTGAGGGAGAGCATGGGAAATAACATGCCTGTTGATGGCCTGCCCTGTAAGCTACAGGCCTTGCAGTGCTTTCTTATGCTCTCACACCCCTGTGCTTAATTGCACCAGTATTGCTGGGCAGTTTTGCTCCAGGCAGTTTTACCCTGGACATCTGGTCCTTTGAGATCCTCTTGTGTTTTGTCTCTCTTCTGTAAATGATCTGCAAGAAGACTGTCTTTCTAATGTTAAATTGTCTTTGTATTTTGTTTTCCACAGGGGTGTGTTTGGCAAGCAGGGATACCAATGCCAAGGTAAGGAGCCCTGCTCCTGCACTGGGTGTGGGGGGGATGTGCTGTTTCAGGAGGCTTTCCTGAACATCCTGTGGTTACAAGCTTCTCTGAAGTCACCGCTCCTCTTCCTCCCCAGCCAAGCCAAAACTGTGCATTTGAGCAGCTGTCAGGCTGACGGCTGGTGTGCATACAGGAGCAACCACCTACCTTCATGCAAACACCCAGGGGTCCAGTTTCTGTTTCATCCTGTGCAGGTGCACTGAGTTCATGCAACACCCAGGAGCCCTTCAGGGCAGTGTTCAGCTGGTGTTGGGACACAGAGTACCCTACTGGAATGGCCGTCCTGTTCCTTTTTTCCCCTGTGAAGTTCAACAAAGTGAAACTAGGGATGTGACATCAAAGGGCAGCCTATGGGCTGGCACAGCACTTTTGTCTGAATGCATGTTTTGACTGAATAGGTGTATAGATGTATGTGGTGCTTATTTGCACTTAATTATTGTTCTGCCTTTCCCTTTTTCTGTGGTAAGATGACAGAAATAGTTTCTTCACAGGTACGTAGTCATTCAGTATAGACTTCTAATGCAGTGTGTTTCGTGTGCAATATAATAGGGCACTGGTGTCCTCAAATGAAGGGAAGCTCATGTGAACAAAATCGATATCCTGCATAAAATTTTTGGGTGAAAGTAAATGTTATGAAGAGCCCTTCATGAATGCAATCTTGAGTCAGCAACCAACACAATAGCATGAGACCATGTAACACATCTGCAGCTCTCAGTTTCCATCACAAAAATCTCCTTATGCAGACAGTAGCTACAGCCCTTAGTGGTGTTTACAGTGCATGCTGGGTTATGGAGTGGAGGAATCCGGTTCATTCCAGCCAAGCCAACTTCACACCTGGAGGTAGAGCTAATTAGCCTCCTTGATAGGGTCTAGCTAATTAGCCCAGACAAACTACCCTGGGTAGGACTCACTTGGGTATCCAGCATAAGCAGCACCATGACACTGAGATGTAGGGATGGCTTTGGGTATCTCAAATGTGTGTTCTCTAATGTTGCGTGTGTGTGTTTTGTGAAATACTCTCCACTGGATAATTATTCCAACAGTGGGGTTTTTTTTAGTTCATTTGAGAAGTCACACTGTTGTTCCCGTGTGCATCACTTATATTTTATATAGGCGACTGTTTTCTAGGCCTTATAAATTGCCTGTTGCAATAGGTTAGCGTTTGCATCTCCAAATCTGTTACAAGACTTTGGAAATTCCAAACCCCTGATTATTTTTCACATCTTTGTGTCCTGATGATACAGCTGAGCCTTAAAGATCCAAACTGGTGGGTTGATGTCTTCTGAGACTTTCAAGAGCTCTTTTCAGCATGCCTCTTTTATTTCCTAGTATGCACCTGTGTCGTACACAAGCGCTGCCATCATCTGATTGTTACAGCTTGCACATGCCAAAACAATACTAACAAGACCGATCTCAAGGTAAAGTCATGGTGGTTATTTTGGGTCATGTGAATCTTCAGGGTTGTCTGGGTTGCTGGGGGTTGTCCTATAACAGAATTTACTCTATGTTCAGTTTCTTCATGGATTTAGAAGTGAGAAAGAGTGATAGGGACGTGCATAAAGGTCGTGCAATATCATCTGGTTGTTCTTCTGTTAATGCCAGTAACTGGCTGGACTAGCACATAGTTTAGGAAGGCCAGATGTCTTCACTGGAAGACATCAAGAAATAACAAATGCACTGTTTTCCTTGGTATTATCCTTCCATGATTAACTGTGTTGTCACTAAAATTTGAGGCGAGATTCTTAATGTGCATTTCTCTGGTTTTAAAATCCAACCACTGGTCTTTGTTATGCCTCTTTTTTGCTTTCTGGTAACTTAAAATGCCCATTTAGTCATTGCTCCACAACTCTGTGAAATTATGTATGTTGCAATAAAGAACCCTTGCATAACTGATGTTTCTGAAGGATTTCTTTCTTGCTAGTTTTGGCTGTATTTGACGGGAGCAGCATCCCCACCTAAAATTTCCCTGTGCACTGCATGTCTAATTTCCGTAGCTGGGAATAGTTTAATAACTGTGCAAGGGAAATTCAGGTGAAATATTTTTAATTGGGAGGTAGCTCTGTATGGTGCGCTGTGCATAAACCTTCTTTCCAGTGCAGATAAGTAATTGCCCTTGCTCGTTATTTCCTGCTTCCAAACTGCTGAGCGAGGCTTCTTAAAATGACCCAATGCCAAATCGGATGAAAATAAGTTAAAATGCTTGAGGCTAAAGTGCAAGTTAAGTGGTGAGTCTCCTCATCCCTCTTTTAGGATTGTGAAAGGTTTATAACACCTCTAAGCTGCTTTAAAAGAAGACAAAGGCAAGGAGGCACCACTCACTTTAAACTCACTGTTTCAGTCACACCTCTGACTTTTTTCTCTGTGGTGGATTCTCCCTCAGTCTTCCAGAATCTGTGTGTTGAGACACAAAGTGGAAAGTAATGAGGAGGTTCAGTGGGGGTGCAGTTCTTCAGCTGATGTAACATTTTCTAAGTTGTCTTCAAGATCTGAATGATACACAATTGTAAAATAACACGAATAAAAAGGGGGTAAGAGCAAGTGAGGAAGTGAAATCTGAGCCTGAAGTAAAAGGCTGTTAATAACAAGGAGGGTGAGAAGAAAGAGGAATAAGAATTTTAGGAGGAGCTGGGAAAACTATCCTGTATTAAATTTAATAAAGTCAACGTTTTGACCTGAAGTTACACATTTGCACATAGTATGCAAGTTAATAATTTGAAAACCGGTTAGTTATAAAATGCAGTAGCTGACGTAATTCGTATGTGGCACTTCAGTGTGATAGGTTTGTCATGAGGTAATCCACACTGCTAATTCTAGCTTCGTTTTAAGAACATAAAATTGACTAGGCAGCCCTTTTTAAAACCTGCTTTGTCAGGTCGTCCAGCCTGCCCAGCAAGAAAACCAAAGTGGGCTTGCAGCAGGTGAGGCTGGTCACTGGGTGCTCACTTGCAGTAACCCTCAGTGAGATGATGGATTGGGACATTTTCTGAATTGGAGTTATTTTCGTAGATTTCCACTTAAATGCCTGTGTGTAAATGAACACCAGTTTATGTGTATGTGTTTGAATTTTAAGTCTGTGTTTTTCTTTTGGTGCCACAGGTGACTGAACAGAGGTTTGGAATCAACATTCCTCATAAGTTCAGTGTCCACAACTACAAAGTCCCGACTTTCTGTGACCACTGCGGTTCCTTGCTCTGGGGAATCATGCGACAGGGCCTACAGTGTAAAAGTGAGCAGTTTCTTACTATAGCCTTTTCACAAAATACATGTATTTTTAGACTCTTAGGTGCACTATGTGGGCTTGATTTGTGCAACTTTCAAGAGAAAGCTGAGCGATGAATATTCATCTTTGCAAGAGTTAAAAAAAATACTGGTTTACTTAATCTGTGGCTTCCAGAAGGGCTCTGCTTCACGCTCTCAACACGACTTTGTTTAAATTGTGTTATTGAAAATGTTCTTGGATGTCACTGCTTCTTGCACTCATTTTTTCCCTTTACCTTTGTGGTTTTCGTTAGCTAATGAGATAAGGCAATGAAAAGGCATCCGAGTGAGAAAAAAAGGTCATTGCTTTCAGCTCTCTACCCCATCTGTCACACTATTAATTGATGACAAAGCATGTCCTGGTGTTATGTTTTTGTTTCAGTGCTCCAGACTGTAAAATCGTAACCATCTCCCTTTGCCTTTGTCTCCCACAAGAGGGGGTGCGTGTGTCCGTGAGCGAGAGCAAGAAAGATTTTAGTTTCCTGCTGAACAATGTCTTTAAAGTTATGTGCTTGCAAATACAGGGGAAGTTTGTTGCGAATTCTGTGGCATTCTAGTTTTATCTGCAGACATAGCTGCAATGGTATTTATACACCTGACAAACATGTGCTTATGAATAGCTTCAGGCATCCTACTTGAGAGTTTGGGGTGTATTCCTGATTTTCAGGAGCTTACTTCCTTAGGAGAGTCTTAATTTTATTTCTGCGGGGATCAGTGGCAGAAATCCCTTTAATTTAAAAACAGATGGGTATACTTTCTGAAGCAGAATTGCTAAATTAATTCTCAGCAATGAATCCCTCTAAGTTATTTTAATTGTTCCTTTGCTTTTACTTTCCGTTCCTACCATCACCCTGTCAGTCTGTAAAATGAACGTCCACATCCGATGCCAAGCAAACGTTGCACCAAACTGTGGGGTGAACTCAGCAGAGCTTGCTAAAACCTTGGCGTGCATGGGGCTGCAACCAGGAAGCATCTCCCCAAATTCAGTGAGTATTTTTCTTTTCCTTTTTCCTTTTTTCTGTTTTTTTTTTTTTCTTCCCCTACCCCCCCTCCATTTAAAACATTTGCCACTGAGTCTTTTTTTATGGGTGGAGGAGAAGTCAGAGACTTCAGTTATGGCAGATGGTGTTAAGTCGTGGACCGCATGAGCAGTTTGATGCTGTCTATGACTTGTGGCACAGACTTTGCCTGAAAAAATGGATTTCTTGTTATCCAGGTTCACCCTGATGGAGGATTTAATCTATAGGTGTTGCTTTGTTGTGTGCTTGTTTCACAGTGGTGTGACTCCACTCTTTGATCTGTTTGGCATGAATGGGGGGAGAATAGGACCCCAAACTAATTAATGGTCAATATAATTCATGCCATACCTTTATTTACCTTTCCTGTGAACACGAAGCTACTGTCTGCATATGTGACTTGGAACAGAGCGTAAGAAGAGCTCAGCAAGAGGCCTGTGTTCTCTTCCCTGCTCTGTCACTGTTTTTCTGAGTGGTTTTGGGGAAACCATTTCACTCTTCACTACAGCTTCCCCAGCTAAAATCTGTGGTCTCTGTCAACACATCATCATCTCTGATCTTTGGCATCCAAGGAAACCAGGGTGCTGGTGAGCTTGTTGCCAGAGTTGGGACATATGTGTACAATTTCTGCTAGTCAGTACTTAAGACATCCTAAAAATCCAGCTGTTGTATATCCAAGTCTATTCAGAGAGTTTAAAACATACTGGAAGAGCTTCAGTGAAAATGCCCATAAAGGGTAATGAAAATCAGAGCTGTCATTTGATAAGTTTTTATCATGCTTCCTTTGGGAGCAGTTTGGAAGAGTTTGCTTAAAACCAAAATAACCTATAATAAAATGTTGGTCTATTTATTTTTATTCTACCAGAAAGAAAATACTAAAACCCAAAGCATACTTGCCAGACCTGGTAAATCATGTCATAGAGTTAGCTAGCTTACATTGGTTGACCCCATGATACCTTCCCTGCTTGTTAGGCTGTGCTGCTCCTTTTTTGATTTCAGGTGGTTTGTAGCAAATGAGGCTTAATCTTCACTCTTCCTGCTGTAGCAGCTCAGGGGCACAGTTATCCTGGGGGTTACAAGGAAACACAAGTCCCATGCTCTCAGTTCTATAAAAAACAGCACTTGTTAGCGTTTGTTGTTTGCATAATCTGCACATCGAAAAGAGATCGAACCGAGAAAATCACAATCTGTGCTTGGTGTTTAACAGTCTCTGTCTCATTATACGTGAGCTAACAGCTCCAGGTAAGTGTCCAGACTGTGCTATAAGCTTAAATCTGTTGGGAGTTTTGCTGGATGCTGTGCTGAATGCTCTTGGTTCTTTCCCAGTGACTGAGGTTGCCGTTTATGTGAGAGTCTTTCATGCAGGCAGAGTTTTGCTTTACACCAAAGTAATCACAAGGTGGAGCTCAAGAAGTCCGTGTGAATTTGTTCAAGCTAATAAACTGAATAAAAATACTCTTGGTTTACGTATGTGCTCATACCTGTAGAGCTGTGAACAGAGGTTGACTTAATTTTTCATATACTGCAAAACCAGAAGCTCTAGAAATGTGTGCTGCTACTGGTGCAGTTCCTGAAAATGAAGAGACCTCACTGCTGGCATGGGGATAAACAGCCTTCCGTTGAATTTACAGCACGTGGAGAAAGCCAGCAGCGCAGCTGTGGGAAAGAAAGATATTTTGCATTTTGGGCCCCACTGAACTGGACTTTGAGTAGGCAGAAATCTAAGAGATTGAGATGAGATCTGTTCGAGTTCTAGATCTCACCAGCACTTTGCATATTGCAGGAATTATGCAGTTCTCCTCTCCCTGATGTTAGATAGGAGACTTGGATTTCCACACTCATCTTATTTTTCTGGGGAGTGAGGATGGAGAGGGGCAAGCTTGCCTCTTGGGTCTGCTGGGCACTTGGTTTACAACTTAAAATGCTGAGGTCAGGAACCAGTGTTGACATCTCGGCTCTGCACAGTGCAACGTTGGCAGGTCACGCATAACAGCTGTGTGGGATGGTGCTACCAATGTGCTTTCTGACCACAGTGGCCATACAGGGCATGCAAACAGGTCCTAAATGCCCAGATTGGTAGGTTGACTACTTGTGTACACCTCTGAGGCAAAAGTACAATTTCTGTGCAGACTGATACTTGTTTACTTTCCTCCACAGAAACTGGTTTCAAGATCTACTTTGAGACATCAGGGAAAAGGCAGCCTGAAAGACAGCAACAATATTAGTGAAAGTTCAACAAGCAAACTTGGGATCAAAGACTTAACCTTCCTTCGTGTATTGGGAAAAGGCAGTTTTGGGAAGGTGAGAGTTATTTGTGGCTCTTTTGGGGAAAACTACATTCCTTCTTAAGAAACTCTGAGATAGATGAAGTTATTTCATAATGTGGCACACGAGCTCTTCAGTGGAGTATACTTTGTGCAACAAGGTTGGTTACAGAGAGCAGGGAGAAAAGGGAAGAGAAGGAAAGCTGACAGCCAAGTGAAGAATTGGATATCCCAAAAAAGAAAAAAGTTAGCAGCCAAAGGAACAGCTGCATGCCAGGGCCCATACCAGAAATTGCAAGTGTATGCGTTAGCACTCGTTTGGGCAGCATTTCTCAAAACCTGTGAAGACTTTTCCTTTGGAGGAAACAAATGCAGTGAGATGGGGGGTTCATTTCTCTGCTTTGCCACAAAGCCAGTGTGAAATGGTGCATTTGAATTTGATAACTGAGGAGGGAGATGGGATGGATGGCACCACATAGGGGGTTTGCCTTGGCATGGTAGAGCTTTGACCAGCCAGCAGCACCACACCAGACACAAATACCTGCACATGTTGCTTCAGTCCAGAGAAGCCTGGACAGCGCATATGTGTCATCAGTTGTACACCGATGCCCATATTAATAGGCTGGCTCACTCGCGTCCACAAGCCTGGTCACAAGTTAACTTTCTAGCGCAAGAAGGTGCGAGAGGCTCTGCTGCTCATAGAGACTGAGGGCTCAGCCCTTGCGATTCACCCTCCCCTTTGATTTAGGTGATGCTTGCCAAGATGAAAGAGAGCGGGCAGCTCTATGCAGTGAAGGTGTTGAAGAAGGATGTCATTCTCCAAGATGACGATGTTGAATGCACCATGACCGAAAAACGCATCCTTTCCTTAGCAAGGAACCACCCGTTCCTCACCAAGCTCTACTGTTGCTTCCAGACTCCTGTAAGTATAGCCCAGTGGACAGCCTTGCCCCTGACACTGGCTGACAAGTTAAGGACAGAGGCTGTCTCCTGTGTATTTGCTTTCTGGCCTGTTATAAATGTCCATCTTAGACCCAGGAGAAACCTCTCTGCTCAAGAATGAACAGAGCGCTCTGCTGTAATCCACCTCGAGCATCTGATGGGCATTTGGCAAACAAAATCCTGGCGCGTTCTAGGCTCCCTGACAAAATGATCACAGCAGGGAAGCCTTTCTTGGTGTCTTCCCTAGAAACATCTCTGTGCCGTTGAATGATTCCAAATGCATATGTGCAAATGTCTACAGACCTGCAGTGTCCTCCAGTTGCTCTGGGACCTCAGGCTCTGCTGTCCTGCTACCTGAATTTTAGCATGACTATATTTTCATTGAATTATCTGCAAACTCAATGAATTGTACTTGGAAGCAGCAGCAGCCTCCTGTCTCTCTGCCAGCCTTTGTATGATGCTCAGAACTGAATGAAAGATCCTTCTGGGGTTACTGGAAAGGATCTTACTGACATGGGTGGATGCCGAATCAGATCCATTCTTGTGTAGGCAACAGAAACGATAGTATTGCTGTCACTTGTGGTGTGTGTACCTCAGCAGAAGACTGTACATCTACTGCCTGTCCAGCCTCCTCTGGTGTGTGCAGGTGGGTGGGGTCTTGTTGCTGATGTGGGTGGTGATGGAGGAGTGGCTGTGATGGAGGCAGTGGCCACAGCCGCGTCGCAGAAAGGTAAGTTTGGGAGTCCCTGAGCTAAGCTGTTTTTAGGACCAAAGCATTTTCTGCAGTGTAGTTCTTCCAGACTGCCTGGGCTCCTTTCCAGTTACTTTTTGTCCATTGCTAAATGGTAACAGAGCTTGTTGTCCTCTTAGAAGAAGCAGGAGAGACTTGCCCTTTTAACTGTGGCTTCACTCCTCCTACATAAACCTAAAATACTTTAAAAAATAAATAAATTAAAGGGCAGACAAATGCATCCTGCCACTTACCAGTTTCTCTTCTCACTGGGGTGATGCAACAACCAGCTATGGAGTGTAAGAGTTGTGCTCATTTAGGGTGGAGCCCTTGGGTAGACTCATGTAATAGAAATGAAGTTTGTTGTTTGTTTTGGGTTTGGTTTTTTAAATATATATACAGCTTATGTGGTTCACAGAGCAGCTGTGCTGTATAGCAGAAACAAAAGCTGATTGTTGTCACTATTAACCAAGGAAACTTCTCTAATTTCATAATACGAAGACACAGAGCTCAACTTTTAATGGCTTTCCTGAAGTTCTCATATGAAATATTAGAAATATCCAGTGTTGATATGTGCTGCTTGAGGTCAGATGCGGGATAGCAGTGAGTTTTGCCACTCGTTGCTATGCCCTTTGCTATGGTTTTGCTTACTGATTTGCAATGTAAATGTGAAAGTAGTACATGTGCTCCTGGGCTATGTAGAGTATTTCCCATGGACTTAGGGAAGATTTAAGGTCACTGGGCTAGTATTGTCCATCATGTTCGAAAAATGAATGCAATCTGGTATGGGTGTAGACAAGGTCATCTGGGCTGATGAAGTAATTGCAGTCTTTTGCAAAGGGAAAAAAAAGGAAGAACTCAGCCTGCTTAGACTAGCAAATTGAAAGCAAAAAGAGGATCTGATTGATGCCTGCAGATGTTGAATGCTGAGGAGGGAAACAAAGCTGTCAAGATGCTGGCTAAGATTAAATGAGTCTAGACTGGCCATGGATACGGTTAGACTGGAAATGAAAAGGAGGTTGCTAAACAGTAGAACAGCCTGGAACAGGAATTTCTGGACCAACTTGTCATCAGAGGAGCAGAGGGAAGAGCGCTTTAGCTCTTGCTGCCGTGAGCGCAGAGCTGGTCAGTCTCTGAAAGGGTGCCAAGGGAGTGGGGCTTGTCAGCAAGACCCTGCTGTTTCCAGTCTTTTCCAGGTTCCTCTTTTACTTGAGAGCTGGTTTAGCTCAGTGGGTTGAGCGTGGTGCTTGAAACACCAAAGGTCGCGGGTTCGATTCCCGTTCGGTTCTCACGTGTTACCTGACCTGGCCCAGAGGTGGCGTCCCTGCCCACAACGGGGAGGCTGGATTAAAATGGTCTCTAAGGTCCCTTCCAGCCCAGGCCATTCTATGATGATTCTATGAATCCCGCTTTGCTTCATTATTGGGATTGTTAGCAACAGACAACCACTTCCTTCCAATAATAAACAAAACCAAAAAGGGAAGCATTCACAAAAGAAAAAGTAGATTTCAGACTGATGTGGTTCATCTTGTCTTTTGCCCACGTTCTGCACTCAGTGACACCCACTTCAGTCCAGAATAACCAGATCTTAAATTGCTTTTAAAAGCATGATTAAATCCCTTTACTGTAGTAGAGAAATGATTGCAACAGCAGGGTATTCATTGGACAGAGCCCTTCTAGGAGAGCTTAACCAGGCTGATACAGTGCTTAGAGTTTCTGCTCATTCTTTACATGGGTATCCTCTCCATTAATGCAAACTTGGCATATATATCTCCGAAAATAAAAGAGTAACCACTTACTCAAAACGTTGGCCCACAGCCATATTTAAAAATGTTACTTATGTTTGGAGTCGACAGCGGGGTTACACGAAACAAGACCTAGTTTCACTCGCAATTACATGGAAACCACATCACATGTATCACACTTGCAGACCAAACTCTGACAATGTGGTATGAACAGTTCATGTTATAAAAAACAAAACATGACTTCAGTCTGCCATGGAGATCCTGGATAAATAATGACCTGCTGGGCTTGCCTTTAGGAATTTTTCAGGAACAAGTAAATTTGAGGCTTCTTACCATTTGTCAAAGTCAGAGCTTGATCCCATAAGATGTGTCAAGACAGGCTGGGACTAACTGGCAGGGCAGTAGCCCAGCTGGAAGGTACCTGGGACATATGTTAGATGCCAAGTTCAGTATGAGCCAGCAGCGCAGTCTCATCGCGCATAAATTATGTTCTGGGCTGCTTCAGGAGCGCAGGGGAAGCCGCTATCCTCTCCGCTTGGTGCTGGTGAGGCTGCACCTAGAATAAAGGTGTCCAGTTATGACCCTCACCTCCTCCCAGTTCAAGAGAAAGTTGTGGAAACTGGAAAGGAAGGACCTTGGAAGCGCCTGAAATGCTGTGGCAGTTTGAGGATAAGAGCACTCAACGGGGTTGCAAGTTTGGCTGGATCTGGAGCCATTTGAATTCTGGCTCTTGTATAATATTCTGCCCAAACTAGCAAACTCCTCTCCTGACTTAAGCAGCCTAAGGGTAACTTAAACAGCCCAGGGCATGTCTGTGCTGCACGATGTGACATCGTGTAGGGCCAGTAATGTAGCACTAGTTGAGCTGGTGCAAGTACCGGAAAATGCAATTCATTACCCGAGCTCATCTATATTGCTGCTACTTTTGCTTGCCTGTTTTAGAGCTAGCCGAGTTTTTTCTGTGCTTACATTAGCCGCTGATGGTTTTCAGAAAGGTTTTCTGTTCTCTTGCGCTGCCTCTGTCCTCAGCATGGTCCTAATTTAGTCTCAGCTGCAGCATAAGTGATAGCCGCCAGCAAGGCTGCTCTATTTGCCCAGGGTGGGCTGAGGCTACCTGACCTCCAAACAGCCTCCTTTGCTCTGTCACACAGAAATATCACTGCCACTAGGTGGTAGGAGCTGCAAGGGTTGTCTCTGCCTGGTGTGAGTCACAGTTTTCAGAGCTTAAAGAAGAAATATTAGCTGCACAGCAGGCTGGGGGAGGCTGGACATGGCCCTCAGTGCCTGGTGCTGGGCTGGGCAGTTCTGGACTTGCACCTCCAGATTCCTTTCCCATGAAAGGCGAGGAGAGAGTCCTGCTTGGCCCTTACTGGGGTGGGCGGTGTAAACCTGGCCCCAGCTGTATCTGTGGGAGGTCTTCCTTGCTTGCTACATCTTTGTTTGATTATTCTTAGTTTTTAATTGAAAGCCTTGCCTTGGTCACTTGCTACCTTGCCTGAGCCATTTACCTCTACTTTTGCTAGGGCCTTGGGATCATCCTTTAGTGTCAGAGAGGATTATGCTCCTGGTTTAGTAATCTGTGAGTTGCTGACAGGTGCTGGGACTGACCTGTGGATCCTGTGTTAGGGGTTGCAAACACTAAAAAAATGTTTGTCTCTGTTTACCTGACACTGGTGTCATCCAACATCTCAACAATACTGTCCTAGAACGAGTGAAAGAGGCTGCACATATAAATAGCTAAGTAATTTAATCCCGGGGAATGTGGATCCTGGAATGTTTTAATTAAAATGAATTTGCAGTAAGTAGGCTCAGTCTTCTTTGGGGTTTAGGAACCATCCTTCCTGCACAGGTGGTTTGCTTTTAAATCCTTTTGTCTCCACTTGTATGCATGAGAATGAAAAGGGCTGGGGGAGATCAACTTCCCATGCAAATAGTGTCAAATAGCTTCTGGGTTTTATGTTTATTGCCCTTATCCGTTTTCTCATGACCACAGGGTGCTTCCAGGGGACCGACCCCGAGGCAATGCTGTTTTCAGCACTGTCCCTGCTAGCCTGATCATTATATGGATTTGCTTTCCATGTGGCTGTGCTGACAGTTGCTGAGGCGCAGAGCCTGCCTGTGTTGTTCCAAAAATAGTGAGACACGAGAACTTGGCAGAGGGACTTCTCTAACGAGCATCCTTCTGAGATAATAGCTAGCAGGGGTGCTATTGAAGCCAGCAGGGACTGGCCCAAGGGCTCCTGAGCAGGATAATCATTGAGTTGGTCCCTTTACAAGCTGTGGGCTGATGTCATGCTCTCAACATGGAAGGGGAAGGTTTCTCCGTGTCTCTGCTGGCTCTTCGAGCACTCAAGCAGTTCTCCCAGAGTCAGTGTGGGTATCATGTCCTGGATCACCTGGGTGTTTACAGAGATGAGCCTATATTTCACTTCCTAGAAGTGTTAGAGCTAACTTGGAGCCTTTGATGGGGGCATAATTTTCAACTGAGGGCTCACCAGCGAAGTGGTGGGACTGAGCAGTGGCTGGCTCCTCACCCTGCTCATTGGTCCCCAGGGTCCACAGGAGAGGTCTGAGTACCATTGTGTGTCCAGGGTTGTCCCTCAGCCATGGTCCCTCCAGGGGATCTCCAGCATCAGCCTGGTCATCCACCAGCCACTCGGCTGTCACCAGTGGGTAGAGCACAGGGCAGCCGCAGGGCAGAGCTGAGCACGGTGGAGGTGAGGAAGGCTGGTCAGGCAGCAGCAGCCTCCCCGGGGCTCCGCTTAGATGAACAAGCATCCTGACACAGGCCTTGGAGTGTGCTGGTGGGCGGTAAGGAAGCAGTGAGGCCTCTTTGATGCTCTCTTTGAAAGATGCTGAAGGAGAGCCCTTTGGGAGCAGAGAGGACAGCTTTGATCATCTCCCAGGCTCTAAACCCCCAGCCTTCCCTCTCTGGCATCTCGGGGAGACACGAGTCCGTATGTGCATATGCCTGACAGCCAAGTGCATTGCTTGGATGTTTTTCTGCAAACACTGAGACTTTTTCCCCTGTTTTTGAGCCTTGAGACTGTTGCTAGCCCAGGCTGCTCTGCTGGAAGACCAGCACATGCTTCAGTTTTGTTACTGCCAGTCAAAATCAAATGAAAATGTTGATGGGGACATTCTGGTTTTAGGCCTGACATTTTCCAAAAACTTTGGTGTAATCTAGCATGCCTTCTTGTGACCTACTGTGGATGATTCTGCCCTGGCAGGGGGGCCGGACTAGATGATCTTTTGAGGTTCCTTCCAGCCCCTGACATTCTGTGGTTCTGTGCTTCTGACCGTGATCACAGGCACCGCGCTGAAGGCTTGCCCCAGAATCCTTCTGAAGTGAGACATGGAGAAGCTTGAGTTGTGCTTTACCTGGGGCAATGAGTTAAGTTTTCTGGGGAGCTGTTGAACAGGAAGGTACAGGGAAATTTTCTCTCTCCACATTTGCTCTCTGGTGCAGCTTCTGCAGAAATCTGTACAGTGGTGCCTTCGTGTTGGCTTTGTGACCGTGGGAGAGATGATTTTTGCCTTTGGCTCCTGTCCTGTCTAGCACTGAATAAAGGCAGACTGGTCAAAACTGTCTTTCTGTGGGTCTGCAGTGTTCACATCCACCACAAACCCATGACATCTTTGCTGGCACACTGGCCCGAGTTGCCAGTAAACCAGATGTGTGAGGCCTCCAAAGCCTGGTGTGAAAGGCTCAGCTTTCTCTGACATGCACAGTAACACCTTGCAATGGTCTCTTCATTGCAGGAACATATGAGGTCAGGTGTTTTTTGGTTTGGTTTTTTTTTTGTAGGCAGAGTGGGTTTGCTTGCAGAAGATGAAGCAAGATCAGACTGACATTTCTGATTTTATCTGTGAACTTTGCTGGGTGTCCACACTTAGGCTGCACATTGAGGTGATATGAGCTGAAGTGAAAATACGAACCGAAGGGTTAGCTGCCGTCATCATGTTGCAAGCCCTGAGTGGAACTTTCCCACCCCTGGTTGTTGAGGGACTTTGGATACTTGCGTTTTTGCAAAGCTGAGAAAATGCCTCTCTCCAGATGCTGTGGCTTGCGGGAGAGATTGTTACTGCTGGGCAAAATGATGAAGCTTAGTGCAAGGCCAGCTGAAGGAGATGCTGTTGCTTATGGTTAGCTACAGTACATGAAACTGGTATTTTTCTTTGGACTTAGAGGAAGTTGTGGCATAAAAAGGGATGAAAGTGGAACTCAGTCACAAAACAGCCTGAATGAGCAGGTGCCAGTCAGTATTGAGGAGGATCGGGTTAAAAAAAAAAAAAGGCAATGGAAGCTCAGAGAAGAGGTAACAAGCTGAGGTTCAGCCCAGCAGCACTTTAGGTTTCGGTCTCTTTGTATTGCTTTTCAGGTGATGTTTAAGGTGAGTGGATGGACCCACTGTTTGCAAGTGGTCTTTGGGTGTTTCGGCACTGTTAATTTTCCTGAAAACCTTTGGCTGAACTTGCAGAAGTTTCTGACCTTCCTCAGCAGTCTGAGGCTAGCAGATATTGCAGAGTTGTGTATTTTTAAAAACGGGCCAGAGCTGTCTCAAGTCGGTCACTCCAAACTGAAAACTGCAGTTGTGGTAGCTTTATTTATTTTTTTTTGAACTAAGGACTCTAAGAAGAGCATGATCTTTACAGAGCTGCTCTCTTCTGAGACTCCATGACACCAGCAGCCAGCTGAGGGGTGCAGATGTCCTGTAAATCTTTGACTAATGAGTGGTCTCTGTAGCTTGATACATTCTAGTTCCTTATTCCTCAACTGATTCTGCTCTAGCTTCAGCCAGTCCTTTGATTTTTGATCTTTCAGGTGGGAAGGAGTGTTTATGTAGTTTTCTATACCATTTTAGAAGGTCTGGAGAGAAGGATTTAATGTAATTTTTTCTTTCATTTCCTTTTTTATTTTTTGGATATTTTGTTTCAATGATGACTGAACTGGCTTTTTTTTTTTTTTAAATTGAGATTACATAGACATTCCTTATATGATTTAATTGGTTGACCTAGTACCTGAGATTTTTATTTCATCTTATTTTCTAGTTGGAGTATTTGTTTTGTTTCTAATGGAACAGATACAAATGATAGAGAGTGCTAAAAATCATTCTTTTGCCTGCATGTTGAGTAAAAGTTTCCTGCTGTGAATTAGACTGTCTTGAGGGGAGGGGATGAGAAGGAAGGACAAGTGTCTGGTTCACCCGGAGCTGTTCCAGAGAAACAACTGAATTTGTGTTACAGAAACTATCCAGCCCACGAGCTTGAAATTTCAGCCACATGGTTAAGAAAACAGAGGCAGAAGTGTGGAGGGTGTAGTTAGATTTGTGATTTTTTTTTATTACTATTATTTTTACTTTTTTTTTTTTTTTTCCTTTTCTGGGGCAGGTGAGAATCCACAGCTCCCATCAGCTCGCCCCGGGTTGTGGTTGTCGCTGTTGAGCTCTTCTGGAATGAGCTCAGCATTAATACGGGGCTGTGCACACATGCGCGCGGGAGGCAGCCTTTACCCCGAGGGACCCCGTGGAATTTACTTATGCAAATCCAAGAGCCAATTTGTTATTCTCTAGGCGATGTTTGTGTGCCTCGCTGCCGTTGCGTGGCAAAGCCCGAGTTGTGCCCACTGTCAGCAGCGTCAGGTAGCAGAGCACGGCTGTGAGCGGTAACTAATAATGAACCAGGTGTGGGGCAGTGACCTGCTCTGAGGAGCGCGCTCACCAGCCGAGTTAGAGTTTCCTGAATTTTCACTGCACCACCTTCTGGCTAAAAACCACCCCAAAAACAGCAGAAGAAAGAGACCTTCCGTTTCTCAGCCTTCCAGATGTGACAGCGATCTCCCCCGTCTCGCCAGCCCCGGGGCTGTGTGTGCCATCTGGGGCACGCTCCCGTGCCGTGGCTTGATTTCTCCGAGGCGCAAGTGCTTCCTGGGGCTGGCATGTACTTCTGCAGCCACTGAAGCGGAGAGGTAAAATGGCTAGCAGAGTACCAAAAAATCAGCTAGCAGATGACTGTAAAACCTGCCGCTGCTGCCTCGTTTGTCTGGAAGTCCTGGGCCACGGTGGCAAGCGGCGCAGTGGCAGGTGCCACGGCAGTCGTCACTGCGGCTGTGTTTAAGAAGCGTCACTAACGTGTGCGTGTAATTCCAGCTGAGCAAGCGTGGCGTGGAGGTGTTTCTTCAACTCTGCTCGATGTAGCTATTCCCATTTGAAAGTGAGGGACCAATTCTTCAGCCAGCATAAGTCAGTGCCTTGCTCCATCGCAGCCTTTGACACCATCTGGAAATTTGGGGCTGAGCTCATTATATCTGCTTCAGCTTTTGTGCACACGGGTGTGTGCAAAGGTTATCTCGGCGATTCCCTCTTGGTGAACCTGTTCTCCTAATACCTGCAATCCTTTCTGTTTTTGAAATGTATAACCCTCCCGTAAACCTCTGAGCTGGGAGCAGCAGGCAGCTCGCGAGGATGCGGCGCTGCCTTGTCAAAGGGCTGAGCGTAGAGGGGAGGCGTTTCAGCACAGAACAATGTGGTTTGTGATTGTTTTACTCCTAGGAAGATAAATATTGAGAATTGAACCTGTTTATTGTTCTTCCTTCGGGTCCTGTGCTTTGGCGTGACATGACCCAGATACAGACGGCTGCTGGGGGAGTTGGACATGTGGCTTTCCGAAGCCCGACACTGAGACATCACGGTTTATTTGCATGCTCCCAGCAAGACCTGAGGCTGATTGCTTTGTGTGGGGGTTGTGGACCACGAAAGAAGAACAGGAACATGGGCAGTGCTGAGGGAGACGGCCAGCACTTGTAATTATCTTGTAATAATTTGCTTGCAAGCTCCCTAGGCCCTGCTCCTCTTTTTGGAAACAAACTTTTGCTGGGAAGCAGTGACACAGCTGTTTCTGTACGAAGATAATTTTGAAAGCCTGCCTTCTGCTCTGCAAAGCATAAACTGCCAAAACAGTGAAAAATTACTGTTTTCTTGGGGAAACCCTTTGGCTTCAGTGAACTCAGATTGAGCCCAAAGCTCATTTTCTCAGAAGTTGTGTGCGTGAGCTATTTCCAAAAAGATGAAATGCAAAGTTAACAGAATTCCAGAGCCAGGTTGATTTTAATTTTTTTTTTAGGGGAAAAAAAAGAGACCATTGCTCTAAATAGCACTTAACCAGATCTCCGTATCCTCCAGATTCTGCCTATATAGCAACTGTCAGCTGAAGAGGGGTCTTGGGTAAAAGTACTGCTGGGATGTGTCCCTGGTGGGATGGCTCTGCCCCTTGTCCTGCAGAAGCAGTGCCCAGGAGAGCTCTGCTGTGATGGGGATGCACAGAGCTTGTCTGACCCTGTTCCTGTTGGCTCTGGAGGCTGCAGAGTCCCTGCTGGTGTTTTCCAGTGAGTCTCCTGAACATCCACTGATGACTCTGTTGAGAGGAGTCGCCCCCTGGCCCCCACGCTGCCCTTAGCACAGTAGCTCCTGTAGGCTGGCAGATAGAGGAGACAGCCTTGCTGTTATCTTCTTCCGTGTCCTTGCGTAAGAAACACTTGTCTTTCCCCATCTCCTCCCTCCGTGATGCTTGGACAGGGGCGATGGTGCTGCCCTGTCCCATTTATTTAGCATGAAAGCCTGTGGTCAGAGCTGAGGCTCTCACCTTACCTGTCTTTAGAGGTGTTTGGTCTTGTGTGGGTTTTACAGACATCTGCTATGACTCTTAACTGGAAGGAAGTGAAAGTTAGCCATCACACTGGCCTCTTTTGAGCATGGGGAAGGAAAGGATGCTCCTTTAATAGTATCTGGAATTGATTTTAATTTTCTTTTCCCCCCTGTGATGATGAAGAGGAAAAGTATGAGGGTTCAAAACAGCTTACTGGTGAGGACAAAGGGCTGAAGTGGTGTTTGAGTTGGATTTCAGTGGGTGCTTCTGTTTGCAAGGGGCAATAACCAGTATGTGGATTGTCTCACCCAGTGGCTTCTGCAATCAGGGACTCACTTCAAGCCCCACCAACACCCCATTATGACAACAAACAAATACAGTGGGTACATATATGTAATTGCTATCAAACACTGTCCTTAGGATGAGTATGTGCTTCCAGCAGCCCCTGCCCTGCTAATAATTGAACAGACACAGATGGCAAGCTGGAATTTAAACAAATAAAACCCCAAACAGTTCTCTTGCACCAAAACTGGCAGGGCTAATCTCTAGATGTAGGCCAGCTTTGAAATGAACCCGCCTGATCCCACGGGCTTTATTTGTTTCCTTCAAGTGTTTCTTGAATTTACAGTAACAATTGCTCTGTGGTTTTATTCATCTCGGTCCAGTCCAGAAATGGTGCAACGTGATTTCCTCATGCGGCTGCCGCTGCTGTGAAGGCTTTCGCGTCACCGTTTCCTGTTGACTCAAATGCTCTTTCTTGCTTTTGCTGACGTCAAACAGAGATAGCAGACCAGGGAAGACTTCTGAGCAATGCAAAACAGAAAAATAGAAACACGAGGATTTCGCCGTTACGCCCTGTCAAAAAAAAAAAAAACGCTCCAGCTTTCCACTCCTCCTAATTCCTCCTGGTGGGTCCTAAAAAAACGAGGCATGAAACTTTAAGTCTGGTTAAATTTGCAAATATCTGAACTATCTGCTCTTTTAAGATTTCTTTATTTCTGGCCCGCTTTTAAGCTTCCTGCTCACCCTTGTTCTGCCTACTGCAAATTGCCTTTTTTTCCCATAAAATACCACTGTTTATTTCACTTCCTGATGATTCCTAGGACAGTGGTTGGTCTTTGCAGTTTGAAAGGTTGATGAACTTGCTTAAGAGTAAAAATGGAAGGCTTTGCTTGCTTTTTAGGTGCTTCTTTCCAAAGGGTGATAATTAGTGCTGATCTTTCTAATAATTGTTGCCAGGAATGTAGCAGACCAATGCACAAATGCTGTATTATAAGCAAGTTGTGATACCCATCCTGCTCTTTATTTCAGCAACCCCATGGGATTTCTAAGTGTTTGGAAACTGGATGGGTAATTAGCTGGAATCTTTTTTTTTTTTTCTTTCCAAATAGTCCGAAGTTCTGTTAGGCCTAAGTGGCATAGCTTCAGTAACTAAATAATTCCTATTTATGCTTTACCTGTGAAAGGAAACTGTGGACTGCGGAGGTGAGGCATTAGCTGTTACACTTACGAAGTAAAGTGTAACACAGACACTGATAGTTGCTTGGGTTTGCGGTTGTCTGAAGAGCCATTTGTAACAAAAAACTGCTAGTTCCATCTCAGTGGCCGTGTGAATTTTAAACCCAGTAGTACCAATGCTCACCTGAGCATTTGAGAATGAAAAAGTAGTGTCTTTATCATAGTAGACAAGTGTATCCAGAAGTCTGAGATGGGCTGTGGAGTTTTGCCAGGGCTGGAGAAGCAGGATGTGTATGTTTTAAGATAGGAAGAGTTAACTTTGTTTCCCTGAAGCTCACCTTAAGGAAAGTGTAGAAAACATATACATGTTCACCTAGCTCTATGCATGTTTATGCAAGCATATATATCACTGACATGAATACACACACACACACACCCCTCCTCAGGTTGCTGGTAAATTAAATTACTTCCTGTTGGAGATCTGGTGAGAGGGATTTCTTTTTTAAGTACGGGCTTGAAGAGGTGCCTGAACAAGCTGGTCTAGGTAAACACATGGCTTGTGGAGATAACAGCAAGGAAGGAGGTGGGAAGAGTATCAAGGAGCTGTAAAAGCTGGCCTGACTGGCAAGGCAGAGGCATTATCTGCGCTGCAACTGGAGGAGGGGTTGCTGAACAGGTAGGTACAGCATAGCCAGACCCAGTTTAACCAACTGCAGCAAAGACGTGGCACTAGAGATCTGGTGTGGGCTGAAGAGCCAAGGTTGCTGGTGGGTTTGCAGAGTCAATGCAGCTCCAGCTTACACTCCTGCAATAGACAAGCCTGCTCGGATGTCTTTCAGCTGCCCTGTACTAAAGCAGAATGAAACAATGAAGTATTGTTGTTTACATGTACTGGAGATAGCTCTTAACATGTGGCCTTGGTGCTGCACACACTAGTGTTGTGAGATTGCTGGGAACACATCTATCTTAGCTTCTGGAAGGAGCCCAGAAGGAACCGTTGAGCAGAACCCAGAACGATGGCAAAAAGCAAGCTCTCCTCCTCTGTCATGAGGCATTTGCTTTCCTGCTCATGTCCAGAGAGCAATGAAAGGATTCCTGGTTGCTTTTCTTCTGCCGTGTGCATCTCAAGATGTTAATACCAGTAGTCATTTCAAGCTGGCTGGCTGCCAGAACGTGGAGCATAACAATGCTTATCCTCTTAAACGTAGAGATACTTTAAAACTAGCTTGTAAGTGACTAACATCAGACCTGGGGAAGGGCTTGTGGGGAAGCAAATGGTACCATTCAAAAGCTGGCTCGTCTCAACTGAATTGTATGTCTCTCTTCAAGTCTGCTTGTTCCCAATATTCAGAGTAAAACCAAAACAGTCAATACGGAATGTCCTGAAACAATTACCAGGGGAAATTTTTGAACTAGACTGCAACAGTTCTAGGATTTAGTTTTGTGACAAGTCACTGTGTGTTCTTCCTCTCACAATGAAGCAAGCACCCCTTCTCCATGCATTAAACTCATAGCCAGACTGTTGAGCATTCAGCTTTGAGCAAGTGCCTCCTTATCTGTAGATGAAAAAGTCGGGCTATTTTTTTTTCCCACCCCAACGTCTCATGGGTGTTTAATCTATTTTTGTTTGGGAGATAATAGTTCTATTTAGAATTTTCTAAGCCTGACAGAGGATATGATTAATGTTGTTCATATCTGTTGTGTTTGCGTGTGTGAAGGATCGCCTGTTCTTTGTGATGGAGTTCGTAAATGGCGGGGACTTGATGTTCCATATTCAGAAGTCGCGTCGCTTCGATGAAGATCGAGCCCGGTTCTATGCTGCAGAAATTATTTCAGCCCTTATGTTTCTCCATGAAAGAGGCATCATTTATCGGTGAGCTCTGCATTCATTCATTCATTCTCTTTGTCTGAACCCCACGGCTGAGATGATAGCTTGAATTTTCTGCTTGAATAAAAAACTAGCAGTTGCTGCCCACCAGAACCAAGTTGTCAGTTGGGATAACAGTACCTCCCCTTTCCCCCTGCACACAGTCCAAGGTACACCAGCTTCCAGGAAGGAGTGAAATTTCTTGCTGTAATATTGACTATATGGAGGGTCTTCCTATATTGTGTGTGCAAGCACACAAAAAAATGCAGGTTTTCCTTCTGAGGCACAGGGGCTAGATTTTGCATTGGTGTCAATTCACATAACTGATTTGTATCAGCCCAGAACTGCCCCTTGCCAGCACCTCAGGTGACTGCTGGGCATTAGGTGATGACCAACAGAAGCCTCTGCTGTGGGCCTGGCCTGATGCTGGAGAGCGTGTCAAAGTGATGACAAAGGGAGAGGCATTAAGTGAAACCTTCCTAGATTTTCTGGGAGGAACGTGAGGAGCTGTTGCTTTTGCCACCATGTGCCTTGTTATTTAACAGCTAATATGTACTGGTTCCACCCAGACCTCTTTGTTTTCCCTGTATTAGCTATGGGCCTGTGTTTAAATCCTATCTATTTGTCATACCTATCCAGTCAGCCACTAGAAGTCATATCATTCCTACCATGTTCCTACAGCAGGAGCTTTCCTTCCTGTCCATGTCTGGCATCTTTGTGTTTGCAACAGGACTGGAGCATCATTGCCTCCCTGCATGAACCTCCGCTCCCAGGTCTCAAGGCTGTTTCTCAGGAAGCTATTTCCTGTACAAAACTGTCTTATTTGTCATTATTCTGTACTCAGGAGAGCAGTTTAGTTAATTTTTTCTCTTCTGTACTGCAAAAGTGCTCTCCCATCGGCTGAAGCATCATGGCACAGACCAGCCAGTATGAATCAGACAACCAGTCTGCTTTGCAGAGGCTTCCCTGGCCGAGATGACTGTTTGACCACCGTACTCCCGTATACATCGGGGCAAAGCAAGACGTTTTCTGGGATGAAACAGGACAGCTAGAGCAGGGAGATGTCAGCACTGAGACAATCTGCTTATACAGAAAGGTTTCTTCCTGACGTGCTTTGCAGAACACCTCTGGCACCTTCTTGCTCAGAGCACTAGAAAGGAGGAACAGTCAGATGTTTTCTTTGGAATACTGTTACCTGGGTTCCAGCAGCAAAGTATGCATATTTGGGTATGGTCTGCTGTAGCCTTGCCCAGTCCAACTTGTGGCATGCCAGCGCTGCAACGAACAACATCAACTCTCTCTTTTTGCTGTTTGGTTACAGTCGTACAGCTGGGACCCACAACTGGGGCCGGTCCCAATCCCAGTCAGTCAGGCTCTGTTAGTGCCATTTCAGACTGTGGGCTCTGCCAAATGCCGCTTGGTTTTGGGGTTTTGCATAGTTTAACCCAAGTGATGCAGTCCTGTGTTTAGCTGTGTGTCCGCACATATCAGATAAACCCAGGTTTGAACGCGCTAAAGCCAGAATAGCTTGTCCTGTTCTGTTTAGCTCAGATCAGGACAGAGCTAAAGTGGCCAAAGGCCAGGGACTGTGCAGAGGACTCTATCCTGTCTGATACTGAGATGACAGATAAGTTAAGTAAAAGCAATTTCTTTTTCTCTTCATAGCTTGAGTTCCAGTAAGAAACAGATGGTCAGGTGAGGACAGAGAATATTAAATTATTTTTAAGTATGAAATCATATAGTATATGTGGCACAGTGAAGTAGAGCAGGAATGTCATTTTAATATTCTCCGGGTCCTGAGAGCCTGAAAATTACTAGTGATATATACCCTATGTATTGAGCTTCTAAAGCACAGTGATTGTCTGCATAGAATAGCAAATCTGCTTATTCTACAGCTGGATTTCAGTCTAAGTCTTCCCTTGTGAATAATACCAGCTGCTGAAGAGAAAGACCCTGCCAGATAATTATGCAAATGACATTATCCTTAAAATAGTGACATCCAGTAGTTATTGTCAATCATTCAGCAGCAAAGCTGTGTCTGTGCATAATATAATACTGCTGTGCTTGCTGCTTCTGCTGCCCTCCCAGCCTGCTGCCTGTCACAGGGCAGGAGTAATCGATCCCTCGGGGTTCTGGTACTCCTCAAGTGCTGCCATAATTCATGATAGAAACTGTAGCAGTAATTGGAAAGCTCCTTGAACAACTGCATGGGCTTTGATCTTGAGGAATTGGTTGAGCTGTGGAGTCAGGTAGCTTCAGCTGCATAGGGCAGATTTGCAGGAGGATGACCTGATGTTTTAAAATTAGTCGAGGAGACTCCGTTCTGGAAGGTGTAAGAGGAGAGAGCTGCTGGCTGCGGCTGTACTGAGCTGACGTTGCTTCTGCCGGGTCACAAACACCAGGCTCCGGGAGGGAGTCTGCAGGATGGAAGGAGATACTCAGAAGGGAATTGCTGCAATTGTGTAAGAGAGTTTGGAGATTTTATGATCAGAATGTGAGTGCTTGCTTAGGAAGCTGGGAGCAGGGGGGAGAGATGCCAGGAAAAGCATGACCAGGGAGTGTTTTACCACAAGCTGTTTAATGTGCCTCTTTCTGGATTCCCAGAGTTAACGGAGTAAGAGAGTTGCTGGCCTAGAATACCCTGGGTCATTTGTTTTAAGTCTGTGCTAAACCTAAACAGAATAATACTGTATTTTTCCGTGCCCATTTCAAGATTAAGCAGTTCGGGAGAGAGTCTGCATTTACCAACACAATGAGCATTCTCCCGGTAAGTCAAGTTGCTTTTGCCACAAGTGCTGCCAAAAGCTGAGTCTTCTCTCCAAAGGAGAGGCTGGAGAGCAACACGGAAAGTTCATCGAGATGTAGCTGAAATGTGTCACTTTGGCCTGGAGTGACAGTGCCTGTAACAGCTAAAACCAGGTGCTTGTTGATCCCTTTTCTGGCCACACACCTGCAATTTGAAGTAGTCACAGTGCTGTGAGAATGGGAATCATGAGGCAGATGGTGTATTTTAGTTATATGCAACTTTTTAACTTTAAAACCAGGTTTACTGCTGGATTGATGCTCTCATAGGGTGGTGTACATGATGCAACTGAAATTTTCAGTAAGTTTGCTTCTCACTTCAAGAAAACTCTGGCTTTTGTCACTAAGTCCTGGCCGGAATGTAAGTCCCATAAATGTAAGTGTGTGTATGTGGGGTTTTTTAAAAGAGAACTTTCAGTTTCACAGACCATTGTGTTTATTCTGTGGGGGTTTTTTTCTTTTTTTCTTTTTTTTCTTGGTTTTTTTTTTTTTTTTGCAACACTGCAACAGAGAAATGACTTTATGGCCTTATCAGGGGAACATCTCTGTCTTGCCTTAAGCTGAGGTTTAGCTGTCAACTCAGCAACTTCTATTTATAGCAGCTTCTTGAAAAAAATGTCAACAAGTACAGAGTGGTTCCTTATCCCATCATACAGGAGGTAGGACTAGAATGCATCCAGACATGAAAGCAAGCTTTTCAGCATGTCACATCATAGAATATCATGTACCCCTGACCACAGAGGAGTAGGACAAGGACATATTTGGGATCAGTTTGTGATGGATATTGCCAGGAAAAGGTTAGGAGATAATCGAGGCTATTGTTGATAAAATCTTTGTTCACAGGGCGATATTCTTGCACTGCTGCTTTCTTTAAGCTTACTCCGTAAAGGAAAATAACATGCTGTGTCCTGTTGCAGGTAGGTGGGTCAGTTTGTGATTTTTCTTTAAAGACTGTATGTGCTACTTTTCTTGAGGCAGCTCTTCCTGACTTTCAGTTTCCAGTTCAGTTCCCAGGGTAGGAGAAGCATGTTTTGGCTTCTGTGCATGCTGGAAACAAAGCAAAACAGCACGCACGTCCAGGCAGTATTAGATTGCACAGTGGCTTACTCCAATGCAAGTGAGCTAGTCCACTCAGAGTCTTCTGAAAAGCAAAGAGAGAGTAAATGATTATAAGGATTTATTTTAAAAGCAGGACTTTTTCTTCCATGTAGCATTACTGTAAGAATGGTTGGTCTGCCCTGCTGCCCTCAAATTCAAATCTTTGCCTAGGTTGATGCACAGCTTTGCTAGTGGATTGATCTACTTGCCAAGGTCAGCTTCATGGTGTCCCTCAATAGAGGCATCATTCCTGTGTACTGAGGGGAAATGCGAATGTTTTCTTAAAATTTGTCATTGTGGGGTTTGATTTGTTTGGTTTTGTTGGGTTTTTTTTGGAGATGGGGGTCTTAGGTGTTTGCCTTGCAAGCTTTTTCACTATCAGAAGGATAATGGTCTTTTTACAGGTAACGTAGAGTCATCAACCCAACCCAGTGGTATGGTCTGTATTTTTATGACAGACCTTCTTCCTCTCACTCTGCAAATGCATGGGCCGAGATGTCTACTTCTCAGAATGTCTCTGCTGCCTGCAGAGGTGACACAGCATGCAGTACATGGTGACGTACCCAAACTGTCTGTGGAAGCAGAGGCAGTGTCACCTTTGCCGCTGTGCTTTAGTGCTGTTTTTTCCAGCCCTAGACATGGAGTTTGATAGTAGAGACACCCACATGACCCGGCTCACTGCTTGGCACAGCGGCAGATACTTTGTCAAGGGTGCAGGTAGTGGAACATGTAGGTAATGTAGCTGATCAAGAGCCAGAGGAGCTAAAAGGCTGGGCTTGAGAGCTTGAGAGAAGGACTAGTTGTTGGCTGGCTGAAGAACATTGTTTTTGTCCTGAGGGCTTGTGCTAGTCATCTTATTCGAGTGCTTTTGTGTCTGTAGTGATATTTCTAGTGTAACTGGCCCTTCTAGAGATGCTCAGGATCTGTTTGTGCTCCATCATCAGGCCTCGGAATGCAGGAAGGTGTGTGCAGCGTCCCTGTGCTCGGGTGTGGCACTGGCTGCCATTAAGTAGGTCCCGTGACTTGGTTGTGTTTAATAGGATGTGTGGTACTCTGGAAGGTGAAAGATAGCTACACAGTTATCCAGATGAGAACATGGTCTTGCCTTGGGGCTGAACACTAGCTCTTGGGGAAAATAAGATAGGCTTATTAACAGGAAGTGTTTATTTCTTTGTGTGTTACCTGTAAACATCACCTTTGTGTGGGGGACTCCTTGTGACAGGGAAAAGCTTCATCTCCTCTAGGATCTGGAAAGATTGCTGGGCACTGGCTAGGTCCCTGAAGCCATCATCTTCCCTTAGTGTAGGAGACCCATCAGGTCTGCAGCTGTATGTCTCATGACTGCTGGCTTTTACACAGAATGAAGTTTTTGCAACAGGTTAATTCCCTGCCAATTCAAACACTAAGCCTGTGACACTTGAAGGAAGGTTTACGTAAGCCTTTTAGGGAGAACAGTTTTGCTGGAAAGGTGTATTAGCTTGAAACAACACTAAAATTTCTTTCAGCAAAATCAATTAAAAAGTATGTGCTGAAAACAGAAGCTGAATGCCTTTCCTAATTACATACAACCACTGTTAACAGAGCAACTCTTATTAGTGTGCTCTTTGCTTTTTCCATGAGCCAAGACACTGTAGACATGGGATCCCTCATGTTCTCTATCTGTTGTCTTTTTTTTTGGGGAAGGGGGCAGGGTTGGCAACTGGTCATTTTGTTTACTCTTATCTCATGCCCTTTTCCACATCTGGAGCCAGATCTTGTTTCCCCTGAAGTCAAGGGACTTTCCCCAGGGAGGTAAATTAGCAGTTGAGCTGGATCTGTGACTGATACCAGCAGTGCCCTGCAAGGCAAACTGGCTGGCTGGGGGGGACTAGCCCAGGGATTACCATTGCTTGCTTAGGTGCTATGCAGAACTTCGTTTTCTTAGTAAATAAAGATAAATATTTTGTTTAATTAGGTGTTTTAAAGTTTTTTTTCTGAAGGTTTTTGCTTGAACCTGCTACTTTAGATGCGTCTATGGGTAGTCTTTGCTATATTCAATGCCTCCCTCTTCCCCACTAATTCAGCTGTGAGGGAGCAGAGGCATCTTGTTTGCATCCAAGAGGAAAGGGTGGGAAATGGCTCAGCCAGTGCCAAAATGGGTGTGAGTGTCCCCTCCATGGAGCACCATAACATCAGCTACGGGGTCTGGTCCCTGTCGCTTCAAGACCTTGACTCCGCAGAGCTCCTAGGCCTCAGCACTTTCCTGGATTGAGGCTCTGAAGACAAGAGCAGGTATATGTAACCAGAATAAAATGAAGAATGTGTTATGAGAACAGCAGAAAGAATGAAATATAAGCAGATTTTACGGTGAATTGAGTGAAGCAAATCAGCTAAAAGCTGCAAATTGGCACAGAATAGCATACCAACAGCCCCGTCCCTACAACAACAGCTTAGTGCAGAAGAGAAATTTTCGTGCTGGAGTCTCTGGAAACACTTCATTCAACTTTAGAAAATATAAAGGAAATGTCTCTTGGGGTCAGGAGTGTAGTAATGTCTGTGGCTATCTTATCTGACAGTCAACAGCTCATGTTGACTGATTTGTGCTTCTAGACAGTGCATCTTCCACATTGTTTTCCACTCAAATGTGGTTGCTGCATACCTACAAGCTGGGCTCTTTTACAGCCTCTGGCATGCTGTGTTTAAAGTGTTGTTTCTCTGCACTTGATCAAATGGAAAGTACAGAGAAAAAAACCCAGCCTCTCACGTTTCCATGTCATGTTTAATCAGTCACTGTGCAGGACAGTTTAGTCCTGATTTACAGTTATGCTTACGAAGAGCAGTCCTGTTTTGAGATCCACATATCAGATGTCTGTGGCCCATTGACTCCACTGTATATAGTCTGTGAACTTTAATGCAACTTTCCACATGACTAAGGACTACTGAATAGCCTACAGAAGTTATTGGCTCTGCTAGTGTCTACTTTTCCTTTATGGTTATTTAAAGGGATTGATTTGAAACCTGCAAACCCTGCACATAATGAGTTTGCATAAATCATTAAAAACCAGAGCTTGAAGGGGCCTCAAGAGTTTGTCTAGTTCATCCACCTGCCCCAAGGCTGGAATAACCTTTACGTAAATACAGGTCTCTTGTACTTTCACTCTTCTTGTCCTTTGGTGTAGTTGTTACATTTGCATGTAATAACTTGTGTACTGCACTCATACAGGCATGGACTCTCATTTACAGAGTATTTGAAATGAGAGCTTAGTCTTAGTTGGGAATTCTGGTACTGGTGCAATAAAAATAAGCAATACTGCTCATCCGTGGAGGGGATAAGTGAGTAGACATGACTTTTCATGACTAATACACCCTTATGAAGGTATTTCACAATTAAAATTATGCACATGCAATATAAGAAATGGCTACATGTAACTATTACAGCCAATTTCTTAAAGAAAGGAGACCAGAATTAGGCTCAATCTTTAAGTCCCAGAGCACCTGGGAGTATTTAGGTTAGAACTTCTGAAACTAAGAAACTTTACTATAAAACACTGCTTCTCTGCCTTTCCTGCTCTCTTCATTCTTTTTTTAAAGGCCTGAAGGCCATGAGAAGGAGAAAAAAAATGAAAGTGAGGGGCAGTTTTTTCAGATTTTATATATGATTGATCCTCTTTAGCCAGAACTGCTCATTTGACTTTTAGTCTGTTCCCTGATATGAAGGGAACTCAGGCCTATGATTTTAAAAACCCAGTTTTGAAAACTTTTGCTCTGACATCTCCAGAGTTGCACAGCATTACTCCAGTCATTTTATTGATCTTTGTACTCACCTGAATTAAGGAAGCTTTCAATATTAATGTCAGAGAATATTGACCCCTGAGTTAGCGTTAGGGAGGCTGATATATATAGCTGAGGAAAAGGTCTCTGTCAACCTTAAGAAATGCCTTGTATAATTTTTTAAAACAAGGATTCTGCCAACTAAACGCTGTTACATCTGCTCCCTCTGACTTGCTGAAATGGAAGATTTCTTGCAACATGACATGTTGCAGCAGGTGAAGCTACTGTATATGTAAGAGAGAGAATGAGAAAATCGGTATTGTTGACATACTTGGCCTGCAGCTACTGCTGTAGCTATCCAGGGAGAACTTGACTTATTCTTTTAGCTGTAGCAAGATCAGTGCCTGCTGTTTCCCTGGTCAATAATCCCAATGCTTAGATTTTGTTTGTGCCATTGAGCATGTAGGAACCCTGGTTTTATGCAAACAGAGGGATTTTGTGAAGTCGTCCAGCAACTTTTCCTATCGGTTGTACACAATCGTTTACACCTTGTCTTTAGATTCTGGTTCAGAGTCATCAGCTGCCTGTAATGATACAGAAATAAACTGAAAATAACGCAGTAGAAAATTTCAACTATTACATGGCAACACTGTGGTAATGGTTGTCTGTGTTGCAGTTCAAAACTTCTGTGGGTGAAAATTCCATCTTGTGCCAGTGGTACCCTTGGGTGGGACAGTGGGCACATCTTTGCCTCTGCCCTCGGTGTGCCAGCCGAGCTGGTCCTGGGGCTTGTAGTGAGCTGCTGGTGTGGGCCAGAGTGCAGATCGCAAAGCCTGTTCCCATGGAGCAAGGGGAAAGCATTACTCATCATTTGGCCTCTGAGTCATGACACCTTTTCTGTTAATAGGATCGAGAACCTCCCCTTTTATGAGGCTGTGCCTAAAGGCACAATTTAGTCTCGGAATGGTATTACTCGATTATTATTCCACTAAAGCAGGTGGCAACATTCCAGCTGACAACAATGGAAACGGGAGCAAGCCTTCAAGTCTCAACCGTGTACAAGGTGTAATATGTTTGAAACCACAGAGATCCTCCACGTTCTGAGCTGATTTCTTCTGAATCAACTAAAGTTTCACAAGCAGGATGTATTTTTAACGTCTAGAGCTGCTTTCACAAATCTCTCTGGGCTGTAGAGAGAAGTGCTCCTGAATCAGGAAACTTACCTCCAGCTAGGAGAAGTTACTTACTAGCTATATCCAGGCATACTGCCATGGCCAAGTCCATCCATTAAGGAAGGATGTGAATGTTTGCATCGGAACCATTCCTGATCGATGCAGTTTTGGGGAAGGCAGCGGTGCCATGGTGCCTTGCCAAAGTGGATGGTGGCTCCTTTGTTTATTGTGTTGGAAAAGGAAGGAGGCTGGAGTAGGAGATGGGGAAGTCAGGAAAGGGAATTGGCAAAAGCTGGGTTACCTGTGCAAGGTATTGGGGAAATTATTTCATATGCAAACCTGTATAGTTAAGGGGTGTTAGGAACTGATCCCTTCAAACTCTTCATGGCTTTTTCAATAAGCTTGTGTGTACTGTCGTGGCAAGGCTGCAGCACATTTTGCTGTGCAGGGTCTGTGGCACCCGTGTTAAGAGTCCAAGCTGGCGTGTGACATTTAACATGCAGGCTTCGAGTATTCTCCTGTCTTCTCTATATCTGGTTACGTTCCTTTTGACATTTACCTAAGTATGAAAATATAGCCAGGTCCTGTGTCCTTGTTGACTTGTGCCTAAAAGCTGAATTAGTGTGCTTTGTATTTGTTTGTGAGTATGTCTTGACCATAAATTGAGGAATTATTTATGTTTTGGGAATTTTGACATGGTCTTGTTAACTTAATGTAGCCATTGCCATTGCATGCACCTTCTCTTAAATTTTCCCTCTTCTTTTATAACCTTTCTTCCTAGCTGGAGCTCCCCATTTCAGTACTTCTCATATCACTAGTTCGAAACCTGATGCCCCAGCAGCAGCTTTACAGCCAGCATTTCTACCTTCAGCCACTGTTGAGCACAGAGGGGAGCAAAGATCTTGGCAGCTGGCTCCTGCTTCTTGCTTCTCTGCCCGGCCTTGATAAATGAGAAAGCCAAGGAGCTGCTCTGACTTGTGCCAGCTGGCAAAGCTCCCAAAGAGACAGCCCACCCACCGTGAAGGTCACTGCCCAGAGTGTGGAGCAAGAGCTGACCCTGCCAGCGCTGCTCCCACTGGGGTCTCCTTGGGGCCAGGGCCAACCCCCACAGGAGGGTTACATCTCTTCATCTCCTTTGGGCTGCTTGAGGTGCAGCAAGCCAGCGAAACTTCAGCTGATCCAACTCATGCCTTGAATTGCAGAGCTGGTCCTAAAGTTTTGGTGGCTGATAGATGGCCGCCAGCCTACTGGTCGTAGGTTTGAGATGGGACTAGTGTAACTTATACCTGAACTCAGGATTTTTTCCTTACCTCTACACAAAGAGAAAATGCCGAAATAAGCCTTTAATGCACCCTATCTGTTAAGTAGATGGCTTTTATCTGTGACTGATCCACTTGAAACATATTTTCCTGTCTGGTTTCAGAAAGGCAAAGCTAACCTGTGCTTCTTGTTGGAAATTGGGATGTTTTGGGAAGGTGTCAGAGCAAGGTGAGATTGGCTTTCAAACTTCTGAAGCCACAAGACATCTGTAGCTTGTGTGAGCTGAACTCTGGTTCATGAGTGGAGAGTTTCTGTCTTGCATGTACCCCTGCACTCTTGATCTAGTGAAACTGCGCTGCTTATTGGTGCTCAAATTGATGACTACCCTGACAAGGATTGCCTGAGAGGGAAAGACAGGTATTTTGTGTTAAAATTAATGGAAAACTGTCTTGCAGCCTTCTGTATTTACTGCACTTTGTCATGTCCAGTGACAGCTGTGGTTTGGGGTCCTTCAGGACTGACAGCTTTCCCCAAGCCCCAGGGCAATCAGAAGTTCCTGTCAGAGCTGTTGGGTGCTGCTTCTCAGCATCAGCCGATGGCATGTCTGCATCTCTGCTGGCCAGAAAGCAAGACAGCAAATTCCAACTATCACTGTGAAGCAGTAAACTGACATTGGACTGGGGACGTGTGAAAGGGAGGGGATGTAAAATGAGTTTCTGGAGGCCTAGTTTTTATTTCTGCATGAGTTAAATGTAGTATGGATATCAGGTATCTCCATGTTCTGTCGTGTCTAGGGCAGGTTAACCAAAGTCATTGTTTGACTGACTGAGAGCCTTCCCTACTTTCTCTTTTAATTTTTTACAAGTGGACTCATGCTGAAATTCTCCACCTCTTCTCCAGGGAAGCTCCTAATACTGCTAAGTTTTTGCTCTGCTTGTGTCTTCCTTGACATGGTCTGCTTGTGGCCTTCCTGTGACCACCTTGCTGTAGTTTGGGTTGGTTGAAACTGTTCCGTGTTCCCTGGGGGATGCATCCACTCAGAAGATGACTGTCCCTCTATCGGGTTGGTTTGTAGATGGGAGTACGTAATTCCCATAGGCTCCTGATCCCTGTTTCACTGAAGCCCACACTGAATATGTGAGGATGCCTGGAGCCACTGAGTTTAACCCAGGCATTGCTCGCTCGCAGGCTTTTCCTTGGCCTGTGCTGGCACGGCTGCTTGTAGCATTGGCCAAGTGAGCGGCTGCGTCCCAGACACTATTATGTAAGGAAAAATTTCAACATTAATTATGCGTCTTGGCTTTAGGTTTAATTTTGTCTCTCCGGACACCAGAAATAGTCTCAGAAGTTTCAGTGTGGCTTCTGCAAACAGCACAAGCAAACTTTTGTGTTGCAGCCTTTGGGGTCTACTGCTTTCTCCTGGAGCATCTGCTCTTTTGGGACATTTTCCCTTTATTTCCCTGCCGCTGAGAAGGGGCAGCGGTTTTTCTGGAGACTCTGCCAAGCATGGCTAACATGCCAAAGTATGTGAGCTACAGGAAGGCTGGTACTTCCAGTCAGACAGATTAAAAAAGAAAACTTAACATTTCTCTTTGCTCTCAGCCTCCTGCCTCATTCTGAAGAGCTGGCAGAGGGAGGGATAGATGGGCGGACCCAACATGCTGTTGCCAGCAGGACTGTAGAGGTTGTCTGGGACAGAAGCGTGTGCTGGGCAAGAGAGGTCCCTGTGGATCGTGTTCTGGTCCTAATGGCTTCCCTCCCCCGTCCTCCTGCAACTGAAGTCATTAATGCTTGTTAAGCCAGGATGGAAACAAACCCAAACAACAACAGTCTACAACATAATTCGGTCACTCCAGACTGTTTGATTTTTTTTCTGGTGTTCGGTGTTGTTTTTTTGTTTTCCCTTCGGTGAAGCAATTAGTGTCCTGTCATCCTGTTTTTAGCCAGACTAGAAACAATTGGCCGGACAATAGCAATTCCCCCTCCTGGCAGGGCAGTCACCAGATCCGCTGCGTGATGGGAAAGGTGAGGCGCCTTCCCTCGACTGTCTCTGGGGGAAGAATCTCCCTTAAAGAAATTCCTGTGGGCCTCACTGAAAGCCCTATTTTGGTGCAGCCCCTCCCGGTGAGTCACAGCCTCCGAGAGCCCTCTCCTTGTACCGGTTGCTTTTTTCTTTCGGCCCGCTGCAGGGTTAACCCTTCTGTGGTTTCGCCCAGGCGCTCCCATGCGTGTATGACCCATCCCACTCACTGGCTGATGATGTAGATTGTGGGTGCCAGAAAGTCATGAAGTAATCTGTGGTTTATACCAACAACAGGCCAGCATGGGACTAGCACAGAGCGGAGAGGGAGGGGGGGAAAGATTTTTTCCAGTCTTGCTCATCTGAGTGTTACTTGATCATAGAAATGGCTCAGCCTGTGTGAAGGGACAGTGCTACTGAGCAGGGAACTACCTGATGCAGGCAGACGTGTTTGGGTTTGGTAAAAAGCAGGGGTGCAATGGGCAGGACCGCTTAAGGGTCCTGTGGTATCACCGCAGAGAGCCACAATGTAGCTTGGCCAGGGGGATCCAGGAAAGTCTCTGGATTCCTTTGACTCCTTGTGACATGAGTGCTTTCCTCTGCCAAGGACAAAGACTGCAGCTGGCCCCCGCATAGGCCTTCCTCGTGCTGCTGAGGTTGGTTGTAGCATGTGGGGAAGCGCTGGATTCCCGCCCTCTCGCTGCATCTCCCGGCAGGGCACCATGCCTGCCCAGCACACAGCACTGTTGCTGCCCGGAAAAGCTTGGATGGGACAGGACATGGAAGGGCAGGTTCAGATAGGAAAGCAGGGTGGCCATGCTGCTGGAGGAGAAGGCTTAAATCACCAGAAAGAGGGACCTTGCTGTCTTCAGCTTCTAAAACACAGCTCTGATGGCACCTTAGTGGCAGCCAGTGCTAATCCCGAACGCTTTCCTTTAAGGATGCGACAAGAAGCTGAGCCTGAATCTATGTTCTGTCTCATTTCTACATGAGTTAAAAGCCACAGGGTTGCTAGTCAGGTGCTAGAAAAAGCTCCAGCTGCCCAGGGCAGCTGGGGATAAAGGGCAGCTCTGCCTGCTCGGCTGCTCAGTTTAACAGCAAGTCACCGTGTGTTTCAGTAATGTGTGACTAGTGCCAGAACTCTGATGTCTGTGGTGTGAAGGTGCCATGTGGGCACCAGAGCCATTGGGCTGTCAAGCACTTCGCCTTGGGATAGAGAGCTGGGGTCGAGAAGTACTTGGTGAGGAAATCTACCATGCAGGCTCATCTAGGGATGTGCAGCAGAAAGTGCTTCTGCTTGATCCCTGAAGCTTGGATTAGCTCTGGGGCAGAGCCTGCTGCATCCAAACATTATACCAGGTGTCAGCTGCACCCGAGCCGTGTCTGGGCAAAGCCACCCTGGGAGCGTGCTGTGCTTGCTCTGGGGAAATGAAAGGCTGTTGATAAGGGTTGTCTTCTTGTTGGGCGTTTTGAGTCATTCCAGCCATGGTGAAGATTTCTGGTGGTGCCTGGAGTGACAGCAAGCGCTTGGTCTGGGGGCAGCAAAGCAAATGCCCAAAGGCTGAGGTCTGGTTAGCAGGGCTGCCTGCAGAGACACAAGTACACATGATGGAAACACAAAGATTCAAAACCAGTAGCACTAAATTAAGGAATTGGCTGGAGACGAAGCAAGCTGGATTTGCATTCATGTCACTGTGGTGCTTCCCAAGTCACCACAGGGACAGTGTGAGGTGGGAAGTGAAAGTATTTGTGTTTAAAAGTTGATTCCCAATGCATACGGACGTAATCGTGATGTGAAAGTGGCTGCTGTGCCATGGTGTGGTTGCTTTCCTGTTAGCGTAGCACGAAGTATGTCACAGCATCTGCACCACCAAACCTCGCGCAGCATTCTCTTCTCTCACAGCCCTGCTGTGAAATCATTTCTCATGCAAAATCACAAAGAGGTTTGCAAACCATTTGTAAAGTAAAGCACTGTGAAGAATTCTTGAGAACAAAAATGGGGAACAGGCAAACTACACATGTAGGATGTCACCAAAGTGCAGCGAGGACAGGGGTCATCTATAGCTCCTTGTCTGCATAGCCTGACTTGAACATTTCCAGGAATTAGCTTTAATGTATCTTTTATGGGTGATGCATTTCAGGATGTTAAATTAATTCACCTTTTGTTCCTTTTTCTCATGGCAGCAAAGAGTCGTTCTGCTTTCTTCAAGTGTCTGTGGTCTTACATTATCCTCAATCAATTATTTATTCATGGGGAGAGTGTCTGAAAACAGCAGTCCAGTCTGAGAGCAACAGCACTTGACTGTGTAGATGAGTTTGAAGTACTTGATGGCTGAACCCACCGGAATTGTCGTTAATGCTGAGAACTGATTTCCTGCCACAAAATAAAAATACAGCTTTGTAGGTGGAGGTGCTAAACTTTGACGAGGACATGAACTAAAAAAGAATGCACTTTAAATGTCACCTGGGTGTACCTTTAGCAAGCACAGACAAGGAGTTTTTTGAGACACGTCTTGCTTTCAAGCTGACTGACTTTCGTATTGTGATAGAAAATGTGGATTGTTGTGCAATTCTGGCCTGTGTAAACATGGGAGATTTACATACAAAATTTTTAATCCTGAGTTTTGATCTGGTGTGGTGCCATCACACCTCTCAGCAAGTATTTGTCTGTGTTGCCTGTTGTTTCTTGTCTCCTTAGATTCAAAATAACTTTCAGTGAGGATTTGTGGTGTCTTCTTCCTGCAGAAAGGGATCTATAATCAAGACACTCAAGCCTATAGTCAGGGCCTGTGTAAGCAAGAGGGACTTGACAGCTTCTGATCTTCCCTAGTCAAAATAGTAAAACTTAAGAGTCCTATACTCTGTGGTGTTGACCTGAAGAAGGCTGGGGGAAAACCACTTGTCACGGGTGCCTTCCAGTAAGCGAGGTGTCCTGGTCCTGGAAAGAAGAGTGAATGCACAGAGTCATGGCATGAATCGACTCTGAATCAACCGAAAGGCACATGCTACTTGTGGGTAACACCCCTCATTTTCCATCTTGGCTGGAGCTTGCAGTGTTAGTCATTCCCATCCCTGTCCTGAAAATACCCCTTGTGCTTCCCTTACATGAACTTCCCAGTTGCCCCACTGGACTTGATACTCTGTCTATTGAGCGATGAAAGGAAGGGGGTGCCGATTCATTCTGTTGCAAGGGTACAACTCTAGATGCCTGTGGAGGGACTGGCTTGTTTGTCAGGGGAAGCACTGTAATACTTGGTCCAGAAAGCAGTCGTTAAGTGTGGTGCCCCAAAAGCCAAGTCGTGCCAGGAAACATATTCTCGGAGACCTGGTACCACTGGGTATCCTACTCCATGGTCACACATTGCAGAGGCCGAAGTGTTCTCCTGCACCGGGGTGTTGCCAGCTGAGTTGTGGTGTCTCTCATGCAGAGACTTGTAAGATCTATGTGGTAAAAACTCAAGAGGTGAGCAGCATAAAGGCTGACTTTTCTCATTCAGGTCTCATTTCTATTGTTTTTCTAGATGAGACAGTGCTTATTTTTATTTTCTGATTCATTTCATGTATTAGAGAAACAAAGGATTTGCAGGTTTTTGTGTGCCTGGTAGCCTTGTCAACCAAGCATTGATTGACTGTTGCTCTAAGTTACTTCTGGTTTGCTTGCAATCAGGCAAACAGCTAAGGCACTTAATCTGGGAACTGAGATAGCCTTGCCAGCTGGTGGGTCAAATTTTAGGGGGACTGAACTGCCTTGGGAAAGCACATCTCTCTCCGTGGGTTAAGGACTTGTGGGTTAAGTACCTAATGTGAAATGGGGACAACACCAGCCAGCATTGCTCATGGGCAGTTTGGGGTTTGTTTGCTGCCCATGTGGCATTTGGGGTGGCACGTGGGATCTAATCTGTGACAGCTGGCCTGGCGCAGCGCTCAATGTCACTGGTTCCTGCATGCAGACAGCTTGGGAGGAGCTCCCAGAAGCAGGAGAGGGAGTACAGAGAGCTCGGCATTCCCAGCCAGGAATTTTACCTGGCTCTGCTCTGCTTATCCAGAATACTTGGGCTTCACGAAGCTCTGGGTGAATCAGCTGTAATGAATGAATAGCAACAATAATCCACATGAGATGAGAAACTAAATCTTGGGATAATGACCCATTTACCTGAGCTCCTACAAATACCTCTTCCATCTGATTTCACTGCTGCTATTTAAGAGATTGTTGTGGTGAAGAGCAAGGAGATCAGAGCAGTCGGGGAAAGCATTTTGTTTGCTTGCAGGTTTGATGGAGTCTTAGAAAAAAGAGAATCAGTGATATCAGTGATGGTCTCTTTTTTTTTTTTTAAGCAGCAGCTCTCAACATAGCATCTTAAAGAAAATTTATTTAAACTTTGTTCCAAGGAGAGCTAGGCAGTACCCCCTCCTGCGCGGTACTGGGATGCCTCTGTGCTTTGTGCCCACAATGTGTCACTAGCACGGAGACTGCTCTTTTGCCATGTGCATAAAAATTCAGTGCAGGTGGTGAGATTTTTCAAAAGCATCTGTTCTGGCCCAGTGTAGCTCCTTCAAAAGTTAATAGTAAATTTGGCAGTGGAAATCTACAGGCCGAAGCAAAGTGTTTTTAAAAATCCCGTCTAAAAATACGGTACTTTTGTCTTCAGCTTTGTTCATTCCATTAGAGAAAGGAGATTAGTACCTACAGCCTTAGCTTTATAAATCTGCATCTGATATTCGGAGCCTTAATAAGGTTAAGCAATTTTTTTTCCTAAGGGCCTAATCCAAAATTGACTAAGCCTGACAGGACTTTTTCCTGCAGATTTCCCTGGATTCAGGATCAGGCTCAGTGTAAAATGCGTCTTATCCGTATCAGATGAATATGGAGAAGTCTGCCTGAATGAGACATGCAGGTTCAATGCAGGAGTGTCTTCCCGAGGAAGCCGTGCTGGCATGGCTGAGCCCAGCACAGGTTTTTTTGCTGCCCAGGCTGCTGCCAGAGGCCGTCTGCACACGTGATCATGATGGATAGGACCACCTTTATTTATTTTCTTTTTCTTTTTTTTTTTCTTTGATATTTTCTGGAGTGAAGCATTCCTCCTAAGACTCCAAGTGCAGAGAGGGTGGATTTCACGGCAGCTCTGAGATTAGCGGTGAGAGCGCAGGAGAGTCGCTTTGGTGTGAGCTACTAATTCCCCCAGGGCAGGCTTAGTGACATGCAGCGGTGAAATGGGGACGTGTCACTCCTGTAGTGGTGGAAAGAGGAGCCATTTCAGCAACACAGTCCAGCTCTGATCCTACCAGGACAGCTTGGAGCTGGGACAGGGCCTTTGGGCAGCTCTATGGTGGGCTGTGGGCAGTTGGTGATGGTTAATCTTGGGTAACTCTTGGGCAACTAAGATAATTAAGGGAGTGGAGCATCTCCCTTAGGAGGAAAGACTGAGGGAGCTGGGTCTCTTTAGTTTGGAGGAGAGGAGACTAAGGGGTGACATTAGTGTGTATAAATATATAAAGGGAGAGTGTCACGAGGATGGAGCCAGGCTCTTCTCGGTGACAACCAATGATAGGACAAGGGGTAATGGAATCAAGCTGGAACACAAGAGGTTCCACTTAAATTTGAGAAGAAACTTCTTTTCAAGTAGAGTGACAGAACACTGGAACAGGCTGCCCGGGGAGGTTGTGGAGTCTCCTTCTCTGGAGACATTCAAAACCCACCTGGACGCCTTCCTGTGTAACATCATCTGGATGTTCCTGCTGTGGCAGGGGAGTTGGACTAGATGATCTTTTGAGGTCCCTTCCAATCCCTAGCATACTGTGATACTGTGATTCCATCATGAAGCACTGAGACCATGCTGTACTGTGGGCACAAGTGTGATTTCATTTTAATTTTTGTGTCGGGCTTCGAGTCAGTATGAGTCTGTTTTTGTCAGGGTGACATAACAGGCTTATACCTTTTAACCTCTCTTGGTGCTGTCAGTCATGAGTCCACACCTGATTCTTGTTCGTGCATTGGGGTCTCAAGTGTTATATGCCTCCTCTGAAGACTTCAGGCAAAGGGACTCACAGAAAGAAGCTTTGTGGTTTGGTTGGGTTTTTTCCCTCTTTGCTTCTTTTTCTGGCAAGGGTAAAATAGGAGCTCTGTTGGGAGCAACTCAGCAAGTGATGTTTCAGGGCCAGCAAATTCCAGTGTTGCTGCCTGGTGGGACCAAGGAGTCTATCACAGGACTAGGCTGGCGGCTCATCTGGAGAGGGAGAGCGTGGCGTGCATGCCAAGAGCTGGACACGAAGCCTTTTTCTGTCCAACTCTCCCCTTCCCGTGGTAAATGTGAGGACGTTTGCTCTGGGATTCAGGGAAATACCTCAAGTGTTAACTCCTCTTTCCTAGAGTCCCACATAAAAGTGCAGCAAGTAATATATATATATATATATATAAAATATATATATATTTAAAATATATATATATTTAAAATATATATATAAAAATGTACACACACAAATGTGGACATATAAATATATATAGATTGCGCCATCTTTGGGATTACTCCAACGTAGCAATCTCAGCGCGTCTATGTTTCAGCAGTAATGGCTCTGGCTCTCAGCTGCCCCGTTTCATAAGAGTGTCTTTTTGCCCTTGTAAAGCTGCCTGTGGAAACTATCATTAACTCTCTTACAGCTGCCGTTCATATAATAAAGGGGAGGTTTATAGGTGTGCCTCTTCTGAAGGCAACTCAGGGCACCCGTGGGGTCCCACTGGATCTGTACCACTCAGGTTCAGACCCAGTAACATGGTGGGAGGTTTGGGATTATCTATTGTGGTACGCCAAGGTTGTTTTTTTTAGTCTATGCCTGTACACTTTAGCCTACCACTCTGATTTAACTGGAGGATGAATCATGCCCGTTCATCTCAATAGCAATGAAATCGTGTTGGTAATTGCATTCGCTTCCATGGACGCTTTCCTGAAGTGCCCAGAGGGAGGGGAGGTGGGACTGCTGGTGCTTCAAACCATCGGAGAGTTCTTGAATCCCGGGTAATGCCAGCTCCTTTGCCATATGGCAAGTCAACACCTTGCACATCGCCTTGTCTCTGGAGTGGCAGCCCAGGGAGGGCCAGCAGGAAACGGGTGCCCTCCTATGGTCTGAGGAACCAGATTCCAGAGAGACGACCCTGCCAGCAAGAAGGGGTCAGGCAGATGGGGAGCCAGCAGAGCTGAGTTCCAGCCCATCTCCACCAAAAAACCCACAGCGCTGCCTTAACCCGGGCATATGGCTTGCAGAAACTTGTCCTTATGCTTGAAGGGCTGCTTGACTTAAAGATTAAAACGTAATAACAGAACACGTCTGGATACAAGTGTTTGCCAATCAGAGTTTAGTCCAAGCAACAGAGCAAGAAGGTATTTTCTAGCTGAATCACACTTGCCCTGTGAGGGTGTAAGGCTGATACAGAGTGCCTTTGGACATGCTGAAGAGCACAGATGCAGGTGGGTGTAAGGATCTCCCTCTGCCTTGCACAAATTCAGACACCCACCTTGTTCTCCAGAGCAACCCTTGGCTCTGCACTTGGATGTGAGTTTTCAGAGTTCAACCACAAGTTCTGGTTTTGTATCTGACCCCAGATTTGAGTGCGTATTGCATCATCCTCTGCCATCCTGGTGTCTGCAAGAGAGGTGGAGCCTGCTCTGGAGGCTGCATGGCCATGATTTGTCATGCCTTTATCCTAACACACAGGCACAGAGCATTCCAAAAGGCGTGGTGGGTTAAGGTGAAGCAGAGAAAAGCCATGAAGCTCTGTTATATCTGTCACGTTCGCCCTCCGCAGCTCACTGTGAAGTCTGTAGGATGTGCTGTGGTGGGACCAGGCCGTAGAATCCCCAGAAATGGTGCTGACCTCCCGGCTGGAGAAGTGCTCAGGTACTGATAGCTTGCCCACGAGCCTCCTCTGCCTCTCACAGCTGCACAAAGCAGTTGGCAAGGACAGGAGGCTGTCTCCTGTCATATGGCCTAGCAATGAGAGTTAATTTGCAGTGGAGTTTCACATGTCATAGCCACTTATCCTGGGTCTGAGTTGGATTCTTGAATCCTTATGTCACGCTTCTGCTTTTGCTTTGTTTCTGAGAAATGCAAGAAGTTTGGTCTGGAGCCATCATGGCTGTATTTACAGTCCCTAAATGCTTAAATGTGGTCAGCATTGGAAAAACACATTCTGTTTGTTAGGCCAGCGTGGGAGAGCACCTTGCTGTATTCCATTCCTACTCTCTGGTGATTCTGAATTACAGATATCTGTTCTGTCCCGTTATGTTGCACTGCAAGCTGCAGTACACCGGCTGTAGTCAGGCTGTCTTCATGGGTGCTGGTGGTCTGAACAGCTTTACACTTCAGGGGCGGTTTGGAAATTGGAAGGAACTTTTTTCAAGGAAACAAGAAGTTGAAGTTATGTTGTGCAGTTCCTCAGCTGTGTTTCGATGTTACATTGTGCAGTGCCTGGGAAGACACAGCACATGAATTAAATCCCCCACTGGGTTTAGGGATCGCATCGTGAAGCTGTGGGCACGTAAAGCAACGCTTTCCATCTCAGCGTGTCAGCCCCAAGCGATGTAAGTTACACACTGGTTATGTGCTGTGTAACAGCACTGGGTCTTACCTCTGCTTCTTCGCTTGGTTCTGCACCCAAGAGAGGCCTCTCTGTGAGCTCCAGCTATCCTGATTTTCCCTTTTAAATTATGACAGGAGGCAAATTAGAGGAGGCTTCTGAGGCTGCAAAGGAGCAACAGGTCGTCCTTTTATTTGGCAGCAGCTCTCAGGATCTCAAACTGTTTTCCTGTGGCTCGGTGCAGCTTGATCTTTTTCCGATCTCTGCTTTGTGGCTTCCGTTTTTCAAAGGTTTTTCATTTGTGATTTCAGTATTTCTCCCTACCCCAAAGATGTGGTAGCAACTAAGCAAGTAGCAGCAGCCGAGCCTGGGTGTTTGTATCTTAGCTCTGGCAGAATATATTGCAGGTGTCTTTTTAGCCTGTATTTACTGCTGCCTGCTGACACTCAGCTTTACCACTGCTGAGGAAATTTGCTTAACTCTTCCTCGATGCTGTGAGTTTCTGGTTATAAAAATGTCCTTGACCGTAAAAATAAGTAATACTTGGTTGTTATTAGTAAAATGTGGGAGATGTGAACCATTTTCTGAGAAGGGATTTTTAATCAAATTCTCTACAACCCAACGCACAAAGGATTGGAAATAGCCTTAATTCCCAAAGTGGTATGAAATCATGGGAACAAAATGTGGAGGTCTTAAGCCCAAAACTGGTGGGAATAAAATCATGAAAATAAGGATCATCTGAGTTTGATAACTGAGTCTCCAAAATTTGGTGTGGAAAGAGAGTCAGAAAATTGCTTCAGATTCTGTGGGCCAAAACCAATTGTTAGGACATTTTTAAAGCAGTGATGTTTTTTGCAACACTCCAGAGAGTGTTGGTTTCAAGTAAAAATATTTTTGTCTGTTATTAATGAATGCAAAGGAAAATGGGAAACTGTATTAGCTTTACATGAGAATTTAGGGCTTTACATAAAACTGAAAGCTCCATCTGTTCTCCTTATTTAATCAAAATATTATTTTTAAATCCATTGTCCACTGTATTTGGAGCTTGAAAAATCCTACCTTGAAAAATCCAACTTGAAAATTCCTGTCTCTGTGATAAGTATCTTACCAACTGTGCTATTCTGCAGGTTGTAGGTCCTTTGTCCTCCTCTGATGGAGATGCTTCATTTTGCAGAAAATAATTGCAGTTTCACTGGACCTTTAGTTGGAAACATATATTGCTTTGGCTACCAGAGCAGGCCGTAGAAACACATTTTTCTTAATCGTGACGGAGATTCAGTATTTCCGTGAAGTAAAATGACTTCAGCAGAAGAGGTGGAGAAAAATCAAACTCTATTCCCTGCTTGCGAAGGAGGTTTGAATGCACATTTTCTCACCCAAAGGAGTTTCTAGGGAGCGTTTAAATGGTCTTGCATGCTGAAGACTTGAAAAAAGCAGAATTTTTCTCTTTCAAAAATGCCAAAATTACTCATTTAGCTAATCCCAGGCCTGGGTATTTTATTTTCAATTGTATATTTTTTTTAAAAAAACACATCTGGCTGGAATTTTACATTAGTCACACATCCATTTGTGACTAGCTCCCACTGCTCTATCTACACCTTTCATGAGATGTGCATTGAGATGGGAATACCAACATTTTATGAACTTTAAAGTGGGCCTTTGGGATTACCAAACCTGGGAGAACCTTGAATCAAAGGCTGACCCCAAAAAAAGAAGCCAATTCCTGCCACCCCTACTTCTGTGAAGAAGATCCTTACTACATGCACAGACACGGGGTGGTAAAACAAAAAGAGGGGAAAAAAAAACCCCCGAAACTTCGTCCTTTCAAATGTATTTTCTACGTCAGGAGAGAGATGACGGGAGTGGAGCAAGTGGCAGGTACGTGTATAACACCTCTTCACTGGCAGAACTCCCTGGTGCAGGGAAATCATATTTGACAGATGTTTCAGAAAAGGACTGGATCATCTGCAATTGTAATTTATTTTTTTTTGCGGATGTTAGACTCAAACAGCAGATGTGTGAAGAACACCTCTTCCAGCAAGTGACGCTGAAGCAGCTCATTTTGTCATTTGTTCTGGGTCTAGACTAAACGGAGGCCGTTAAGCCGATATGCTGTAGCTGTCTGTGAGGACAAAGGCTGCCTTTCTGAGTTGGGTGAAGCCTCTTTTCCAGTGGAGGTTTCCCGGTGAAAGGCAGAACCTCAGCTGGACCTTAGAAAACGCAGCCCTCAGAAAACCTCTCTGCCGTTATTGCTTCATTGAACTGCTAAAAATATTGAATGGAAAATGCAAGTATTAAGGAAATGAGGTAGATTTGGGCTTTCTGAGCTGGACGACTTCCAGTTTCATCAGCTTCTCGGAATCCGTGCTGTGAAAATGAAGAGCTCCTTGTAAATCTCGGGAAGCTGTCAGTGTTTTTCCTCTCATGTGGCTGCGCTGGTTCACGGGGTACGGCGTGCCGGGAGACCTGTCAACATCGAGAAGCGAATATAGAGCTTACAACTTCTGGGATCACTTGAGACAAACGCTCAGATGTGAGATCAAACCACGACTTTCCCAGGGAATTATTTTATGGAGGAGCTGGAGAGAGCAGACTCCAGACGTGCCGCGTGCCTCAGGTGCCACTGTGCTGGCCCATGAAACCTGCTCTGAGAGGGATGTGTGGGGCCGTGTTCTGTGGCCTTGCCCAGCACAGAGCGCTGAGAAGTGTCCTTTGGTCACGGGAGGTCCTCTTCTCAAATGATCTGCACGTAGCCAGAGCGCCTGAGCAAGTGAGAGCAGATTAATGTTACATTAGAGAGTATGTGAAAGTAGAAAATGCAAGTTTGTGATTTCACATTGCTGGACAGAAGTCAGGAGAAGCCAGTATCCCAACTGCAGGAGGCAACAGGCATTTTTAATGGGTTTAACGTGCAATGTAGAGAAGCTAAAGGGCTGGAGGTTTGCCTTGTGTGGTTAAAACTGTACTGGCTCAGCGAAAGGCAGACAGTTTAAATTTCATGGCAGTTACATACACAGAGGCTCTCTGGGAGGACGCAGCAAGCACAGAGTGCTCTTGCACCTGCAAAAGCTCCTGCTGTCTCCGTGCTATTATGAGGATGGTGCACTCTGCAGGGATATCAGCAGGGGTTTCAGGCTGCCTGCAACATGTCCTGTGGGGCAGAGACTGAGAAGAGGCAGAATGCCTGGTGATATGATCTGCAGAGCTGCTGATGCCTTGTAGCCATGTCATGGACTGTGACCTGCACACTCGATGTACATGACTGTATTTCTGCCGGCTCAGGTGTAAGGAAAGGTATATTTTGAGGTATTCCCAAAGCACACCAGGATGTGGCGGATGTTTTGGGGAGTGGGAGGAGGGTTATAAGGCACCTCCAAGCAAGCTAACCAAAACTCCCCTTCCAGTTGCATCTTTAGGAGCATCCCCAACAGGTTCAAAACAGCGTTTGCTGCATTTAAAACCAAGGCAAGAATAAACTGTGCATTTCAACCACATAATTACAGATTCCTGGAAACAAGGCCTGCCTTCATGCTCCGAGGGCTTCCCTGCTCTGCCAGGAACCACAGGGAAGAGCAACAGGAGCTTTGGCTATAAACGGCCGCTGAAGGCATACTGTCATGCGCGAGCACGTACAATACCTCTCACTGTGCTCTCCTAAAGCCTTCCCAGGACAAGCCTTTTCCTGCATGCCTTAGCAGCCCCTTTTTTGATTCTCAGAAGGAGAAAAATCAGTGTCTTCTGCTGAGCATCCCATCCAGAGCAAACACTGCAGCGTAAGACAGGCAGGGGCGCTGTCCTCAGCATCCAAATTTCACTGGCCACCGGATAGCTGGTGACCCTGCTGGGAAGGGCAGCATCATTGCAGAAGGCTTTTTGCTGGCTTCTGTTGCTGTACCGTGATAAAGTTGAAGAGAGAGGATGTATGATGTTGCGATTAAGATCTGGAGCTGGAATTCAGGAAGCTCGTGTTCAGTCTTGGCTCTGGGAGACACGGGCAAATTTCTTAACCTCTACCCTTTGCTTTCCCATCTGTTCAGAAAAGGCTAATAATGCTTTTTCTTCTTTAGGACAGGATGTGGCTCTGATCGTCTAGCACAATGTGTCGTTGATCCTTCTACACAACAGCAATGTTGAGGGAGAGCTGTATCAAGCTCCAGAGAGGCTTAACTAGTGGTGGGGAGAGCTGTGGAAATACCAATGCACAACAGAGCACCTAATTTTCACTTTAAGATCATAGATGAAGGATGAGCAGGATCAAGCTGACCTCACCCGTAGGTTTTCATACTGATATGGAGATGCCCATGACCCATTTCCCCATTGCTCCCCTCGCCAGGGAAATACAATGTCCAACTAGACAAAATGGATCAAGTTCCAGCTCAGATTTCATGAAGGGCCCCTGAGACCCTCAGATACACTTAGCTATTTCATCTTTATCTGGGCATCTGAATGACCTCGAAAGTGGCTTTGCCTAGGCCTATGAGATGGTCCTCCATCTCAGTGAAACAGCGATGATTGATACTTCCCTGCCTCAGAGCTTCTGTGAGGGCTCTATGCAACTCTTGGGCCAATATCTGAGCTAGTTCAAAAGAATGAACTGTGACCTGTTTGTACTGCACAGAGCTCCCATCAGAGCTCCTTTCCTCCAACTGTGATGGTGCCTAGAGCTTGTCTGGCAGCTGAAAAGCAGAGGTGCTACGAGCTGGTATATATTTTTAGGAAGACGTTGCCTAAGTCTACAGATAACCCTCTGCTTTCGTGGTCATGGGCAGCACTGCTGACTGCAGACTGTTCCCTGAGGCAACCTGAAGGTCAGACAGGCTGATAAGCTTTGTTAGGGCTCTTGTCATGCTGGCAGCTCTACTTCTGATGAGGAGCTCCCAGGCTGTTAGGAGGTGACGTATTGGAAAATGTGCCTTTCTGCAGCATGTAGAGCATGGCATCTGGCCATGGGTCTCTTGTGACAGTGACAAGGAGGTCCCCACCCTAGTGAGCACTGAGGGGGAGACATTCACTTCTTACATTAGTGCAGTCCTGCTGGAATTGATGTGTCTGGGAGAACTTCAAGATTTTGCCTTATGGTGGAGGCATCCCGTGCGGGCTGAAGATTGACCTTGCCCACGTGGTGTGGTGTTGGCAGGGAGTTTTGTTTCTTCTCAGCTTGGATAATGTTCCAGGTGGGGTTTATGAGTCAAACTTGCTCTGATACAGGGAAGTCTGGGACTTAACCCCCCACACACCTTGGGAGAAGAGGGAATCTGCGCCCCCTCTGAAGAGCTTTGGCTGCGAGCTCTCGGCACGGCTCTTTGCTGAATCAGAGCACGTCCCGTGCGGTGCGTTTTGCTGCATCATAACACCATTACGCAATTTGACAGCTCTGGCAGCCTCTGCTCCAGTGAGTCCCGGAGCTGAATGAGCAGGAGCTCTGCCAGCCGGGCTTGTGGTTTGTTTGGAAAGCCATGTGGGCAAACTCGTATAGCACCTGCCCATGTTAAATGTAGTTCGGCAGAATGATGTTTGTTCCTCACTCCCTTTTGTAAGATATGAACCAAAAGGAAACCCCTCCTGCATGACTTCCATTTATTTTTTTATGATGATGAGGCTTGTCCAGTTTACAGGTTAAGCTTCTGAGACCTGGGATGCTGCCTCCATTTGTGCTGGGGCTGCTCCAAGCACATTGCGACTTGGTGAATGATTCTCGTTGCAGGGACTTGAAGCTCGACAACGTGCTGCTGGACTACGAGGGGCACTGCAAGCTGGCAGACTTTGGGATGTGCAAAGAGGGCATTCATGATGGCATTACCACAGCCACCTTCTGTGGCACACCAGACTACATCGCTCCAGAGGTATAGGAAACCTTTCTTTGGCCTTGAAAAAACTGGTGACGATGTGAGAAGCATAGGTTAGCTTTGGAACAGCAAGTGTACTCTCTGGTGTCTTTAGCTACACCTTGACTGCCAGGTGCAAAGTTTTTTTCTAAATGTATACTTGTTTTATCAGTGCCTTATGCAAGCAAAGCCTGAGTAAACCTTTGGGCTGCTGAAGGCACCACAATAAGCCTATATTTTTTTTAGGAAACATGAGGTGAAAAATGGAAGTACAGCTGCAAAAGTCTTGAGAGAAATACAGATAGTGGCCCAGTTTGATTTGAAAGGAGATTGATTTCTCCCTCGTTTCCCAGTTCCTTTTTCTACCTCCTCCCATTCCCTGCCATTCCCCAATCTCACTACAAAATTAATAAACACCTCTTCAAGGAACAGCTGCCCTCCAGATGCTGCCAGATGTTCTGACAGAGTTTCAGATCGTTCTTCAACACAATTGAGTTTTTGTCTGCGGTTCATGTTTGTGCCTTTCTCACACACTCGTGCTTCTTCCCTTTGTGCTGATCTTGGGATTCCCTGTTTGAGATTACCTATAAGTTCCTGGACATCCAGCCAGCCTATCAGAGAGTGCTGTTAGAACGTAGTGAAAACTTCTGCGTTAACATTTCCAAATCTTTTTTTCCTCCCCTTGTTCAGTTTAAGAAGCTTCAGAATTGGTATTTCTTTCTCATCCCTTTTTCAGATCCTGCAGGAGATGCTGTATGGCCCAGATGTAGACTGGTGGGCCATGGGCGTACTGCTGTACGAGATGCTGTGTGGCCACGCGCCCTTCGAGGCGGAGAATGAGGACGACCTCTTCGAGGCCATTCTGAACGATGAAGTCGTCTACCCAACGTGGCTCCAGCAGGACGCAGTGGCAATCCTCAAAGCAGTGAGTTCCTTTGGCCATTTGTTTGCTCTCTGTCCTGGCTTTTTTCAGCCTAAATCTAGCGAAAGAAAACAGGGCTGGGGTATGGGTGCTCGGAAATCGCAGTTACCATGACCCTGACCCTTTTCTTGTCTTGGATTGAAGGGTAAATACAAAAATAATAATCCTGCCACACTTAGGTGTGTTTGCATAGTTATGTCGTTTATGTGGTTCAGCGGCCAGCTTGGCAAGCAAAGTGTGTGCATGTCTGTGTGTCTGGGCATTCCCCTGCTGACTTAATGATTTACAGCACATGGTCATCTTCCAGAACAGAAGCAGCAGGTATGCAAAGTATTTAATCAGCGGTGACCATATGATTTCCATGCGACTGGAGTGACGAAGTGAAGTCTTCCTGATAATCCTTTGTTCTGACTGTTGGCAATACCAGCCCTCACCCAGGGATTGCTGCCTACCTGCAGATGAAGACAGGTTTTTGATCTGCATGTGTTTTGGAGAAAAAAAAAAATGGGGCTGAGCAGGAAACAGTTTGAGGAGAGCTGTTGCTGGCTACACTTAGTCCTTGTTCTACCATGTACTCCTGAATTTTCTCAGGAGCTCTTTCTCATATGCCTCACATCTTTGCCTGTGACATGGGAATTAAGCTTTTCAAGATTTCAGGTTGTGCATGTACAAACAGTGCCTAGTGCACTGGGGCTGCCTGGCTTTGTTGTAATGAACGGAAAGGTGATTAAATGATGAGGGTGTTAACTTCAGAATTGGGAGACCTAACTTGGCTGTTCTGCTGCTGACTTCTTCTTGCTCTGAACAAATCATTTAATATCTCTAAGCACCCTTTGGAGAGAGAAGGATCAGAGTATTCCCTTTCCTTGCAAAAGCACTGTGAACAAAGATGCATTTAAGACTGAATATGACTAAATATTATGGTAATAGAGGATCTGAGAAATAGTTGGATAAGGTAGTAATTCATAGTAACTTGTGCAGCACTGACTCAAAGAAATTAATCGATGGGACCATTTAAAGGAAAGAGGAGAGTTTGTTTTCATCAAATCTTTAGTAGTGAGAAACTGGAAGTTTTCTGCTGAAAGGTTTCTGTTGTGTATGAACTGAGCGACTAATTTCTGTAGCTGAAAATGCATCTAATAAATTCCACAGAAATCAACTGAGAAAAAAAATCCACGTCTTGAGGAGGCAGAGTTGTGCTTTGAAATCACAGGTTTTGCTCAAGACTGATTGTTTGTTGTGCTGAAAGCCCCCTTGGGTTTTGGAAATAATCTGAAGCATATTTAAAATTGGAAAAAAAAAAAAAAAAGTGAAGTTCAAACTCACTGCAACTCCTGAAGCAGTATTCATGTTTTTGGATTAGGACTCTCGAATGCCTGAGAGAATTCCTCTTCTGCAGTGACAATAGCAGAGTGGCTTTGTTGCAGGTAAGATGTGGTCAGATAGATGCTTGTTGTAACAGGAATTTCAGGGTATAATAAAATATGATTTCTATTCTAATCTCTTGATGAAATGCTCATTTTCCTGATTCTGATAGGAACCTCACAGAAACAACCGGTGCAAGCTGCAAACACCCCAGGCTGTTTTAGCCCATGTTCAGTGCCCAGCTTCTACCAGTGGGTCCCTTTTGTGATCAGCAGGCAAGCTGCATGATGAGAGCAGCACTGGAGAAAGAGGGCCAGCATTGAGGAGAGAACTAAGAATTTAAGTAGAGATCGACTGAGAGTCTCCAAAACTGCGCAGTTAACTTAGAGATTGCCGGTTCCTTGCCTGACAAAGGTCTCCTCCCCATTTGCTCTGCTTGTCTGTGGGTGAAACTCAAATGGAAGCAAAACTGCCTCTCTGAAATGAACATGTGTTGCTCGAGGAAAGCACTGCACTGTCTCTACTTTGGGAAAAAGGCTGAAATGTGAGGCATTAACCAGGAGCCTGGTGGTTAACTAGTGGGAAGTTGCAACTGAAATTTTTACTGGACCTTTGGTTCTTCAGTGTTTCGGTTCCCTGGGTGGCTGCTGTCTGGAGGTGACTTTTGCATCTTATTTTACGGCACTAATGAGAGTTCACTACAGCCTGAATTTCTGCAACTTCACAGCAGGTGCTTCTGGGATCAAGAGCTGTTTACTAGAAGGGCTTCTCGTTTCCTCCTCCCTTCCTTATGCTGAGTTTTTAGAGGTGTCGGAGCATGTTGGTTTTAACAGGAGGGAAACACCCTGTCGTGAGATTGTCTGGGGCTCTAGATAAAAATGGAAAAAACCCATGCACTTTGATTTCTTTTGAATGATAACGATTGTGGTCACTGCTGAGGTGTTATATTTGCTGTGTACTGATAATGTTTGGTCAGTATTTTTAGGTGTCAGTGTAACAGAGTGGTGAAATTGGCTTTTTTTGTTCCATTGTGGCTATTTTATGAAGGAAGGCAGTAGATTTTTTTTTTCTTATGGACTTCTCATGCTAATATTAATTCATTTAGATACAGCATTATTACTATGTGAGCATCTTCTAGTCACTACTGTGTTTACCTCAAACAAAAAGTGAACTTGAGCTCCTGGATTTACAGCTGTGGCAGTGCTGTCTAACTCATGATAGCAAGAGCTCTGGAAATTTACTCAGTTACCACAGTGACATAAATGATGATAAGTGATTACATGGCACAAGAAGCCTATGGAAGACCAGGGAATTAAACCTGGGGTCTTTCATATTGCATGCTAAGACCTTAATGACTCTAATAACTGTATTATCCCCTCACTGGAAGTTCTGGCTTCTAACCTTGAACAGGGCTAGTGAGAATTCGCTTAGTCTTGAGTGGTACAAAGCTCTGAGACAAAAATCAGATTCTCCTGCCAGAAGATGCAGTTAGGTGGAGGTGCTTAGAGATACTCTACAAATTGATATATCCAGCTTTAGAAAGCACTTGATCCGTTTGACTTCATGAAGAGCTTCATTGTAAATGAGGATAATATGTTTCAGGACCCATTTGACAGATGGTGTTATTTAGTCTTGCTTTCATTTACCATATTGTGCTTCACCAATTTCACCCCCATCAGAAACCACCCAATTTTGGAAGGTTGCATCCTGTTGCAGTTTCCTGATAATAACCAAAATACGTTCATTTAGGTCACTGAGTGTTCCTGCAGTGTTTTTGAGTACAGGAACCAAGGAAAACAAAAACAATCTCAGTGCAGTGGGACCTTGTTTGAAATTGGAAGCAAAAATATTTGTGCTCTAGAAAAAGAAAGTTTTGTCTATTTCACTTTTTAATGTTTTGTTGTTTTGGGGTGGGTTTTTTTCTGTATTTTCCCTAGAGAGTTGGCGAAAGAGTAGGGCAGAGCTAAATCAATGTAAGTCAGCAAGGTTTTGCTGGAGTCAATCCTCCAAGAAGAGGGTATTAAAAAGTCTCACTCGTGTACCCTGCCTCATCTGAGTGTGTCACTGGGAAATTTAGATATTGATGGTTCACATCAAGTGGAGAGGGCTCAAACTGAGCTTTCCCCTACTTGGAGTGAGCAAGTTGAACTGGGCATGGATTTGCTTGGGGGAGTAAAAAAAAGTGCAGAAAAGGAAAATTGCTGCTGAATGGATTCAGACCACTTCAGCTCACTCTAAACTTAAGTTTTGCTTTGGTTCTGATCCCCTACCCAAAAAGGTTTCTCCATAGCCCTACCTGAATGCAGTCACAGGGAGTTCATGTCAGAGAAGCAATTGGGGTTTTGTCTATAAAAAAATCTTTCAAATACTTTTTGCCATCAGGCGACAGAGTAGTCACCAGTGTGTGGTGAAAAAGAAACTGTGAAAGAGAAACTTTGTGAGCACGCAGAGACTGCCACACCGTATCATTTACAGTGAGAATGCAGCTGGAGTTTGCTTTGTTACAGCGTGTCCATGTTCTGAATTCATAAATTATCACTAGCAAAAAGCGCTTGAGCAAGGGGAGTGGCTTCCAGGCAGACAGAGGCTTTGAGAGTCAGATGAGTGAACTGCAAAATGAAATACAATCCTCCCGTTTCCCATAAGCAGGGTGATATTTTGGCAGCCCGTTTCACTTGCTCGGTGTGTGACTCTCTTAAATGCAATTCAATCACGCTGTCTTGTTCACAGTCAGGCTTAGCTGAAGGGAAGAATAAAGGGACACAGCGAAAACTGGGTCTCAAAAGTCGATGGTGTAATGGAAAGCAAATTCACAAGGAAAGCTGCAGGGATTTTCCTTTCCAAGTCTGGTTTCAGATGAGGAGAGAAGGGCTTAACCTATTGAGTCGCTCCACGGACTGATGATAAGAAGTAGCAATGGTTGGCCCAAAGGCTTGGAAACTTGGATGAGAAATTGCAGCTTCGACGTTTTCACTCTGCGCCAGGTAACAGCAGGGGCTAGAAAGCAGCACCTCCCCAGGAAAGTGTTAGCATTGATGAGCCTTCTGCACCCTGAATTTCTGAACTCCTGTCACAGCTGAGCCTGATGAAGCCGAGGGTGTCTCTTGGCGTTTGTTTGCCAACCTCCAGTCTTAATGGGAGCTCTAAAACATTTCTGGCCTATCTGAAATGCTCCTTCCAAAAGTGAGACTTGGACAGCCTTGCCTGTAGCATGTATTTTGGGGATGCAAATAAGAATAAAGCCTATTCTCCCTCCAGCTGGTTAAAAACACCCAGTCTGAAGAAAAAGCTACTGGAGTTAAGAGACTGGGAATAAATGTTTATGTTCCCCTCTAAGTGTTTTTTTGTGTGCAAAAATAAACACCAGGCAAGAAAAGAGGAAGTTGCAGAAGAAATTTCGTGTGGTTTGAGCAGCCTGAACTCCCTCCCAACTCAGGTGGAACAGCACAGGGGAATCCAAATGCCAGGTTATTAGTGCATAGAGTGAGGAGGATTGGAAGGTGGGGGAGCTCAGCTGAGAGCAAACATGACCCGCGTTTTGCAGAAAAATGACATCAGCAATACAGTGCCAAGGATGCAAAAGAAAAACTTGAAGATGATCTATTTTTCTAGAGAACAATAGCCTGGAAGTGGTGCTGACTCAAAAGGCAAATACTCTGGTTTAGTGAACTGTCTGCTGCCTTGTGTCACCGAGTTCACTTCCCCGCTCCGGATACCCTGGTGCTCTCTGCGCTGTGACAACACCGCTGACATCTAACACACATGCATCCCCCCACCACCACCATCTCTCCACCCTCCTTTAAACTTGGCTCTTGCAGACTTGCTTAAAATCCCCTTTGCTCTGTCACTTTAACATCGGAGGGCTGTTGTGTCTGGGAATTAGTGCAATAATGGTGTTCCGTGGGTCAGCAGGAGCCAGGTCCTGCTGTGATGTCCTGTGCTTTATGGACTCATTTCTGGCTGTCGGAGCACAAGGTGAGGGAGTTTGGGATTTTATTCCTGGCTTCTGCCAGCAACCAGGAGGGAGACTGCATGGCTTTTAGGAGCAGCAGGAACTGGAACGGTTAAAAGTGCCACAGTTTAAATCCAACCCCTTTGCCTCCAAACAGCCGTGAAACCTGATCAAGAAGTCAAAAAAGGACTAATTAGAAATAAGAAGCCTCTCCTCCCATTCCTTTGAGCTCATGTCGCAGACTGAAACCCAGAAGCTAGGGCTTTTTGGTCAGTCCCTTGGGCTTTTTGGTCAGTCCCTTGGGTTTTTTGGCTTGGTTGTTCAGCTAGCACACACAGCAGTCTTCAATACCAAGGACTCACCAGCAGTGTGCCTTATCATCCTTTGCTAGGAGTCAGCACACGTAGGTTTTCCTGGAGAGCAAGAAAGGACTCGGGAATGTTGCAGTGCGGATAGTGACCAGCCACTTCACCTTCAGCAGAAGAGAGGTATGGGGACCCTTCCACAACAGCTTGGCCAATTTTCATCTTATTAATTAAAAAAGCCACCAAAACTTTTTACACAAGTTTGTTACTCCTTTATTGCCCAGAAGAGTGCATATGAGGTCAGCTTGGGTCCCTCAGTCACTCGGGTAACCATCAGATACGAGAGACTTCCCCACGAGGTACTGTAATGAATGACTACTGTATTGCTCCACCAGCAATTTCTCTTGAGTTGATGGGGGGAAGCCTGTGGATATTATTTCAAAATGTTGCCCAATTCTACCTTAAAACAAGAAATTAACTTAGAGAGCACTGATGGTCAAGTGTAGAAATGCTGTGTGTATCCATGTGTAAATACAAGTAAGCTAGGCAGCAGTTGTGAAAGTGTGTGTGTGTGTGTGTGAGGCTTTTCTTCTTCCCTGAATTTGCAGGTGATACTAGATGAGGAAAACTAAATTTGAAGAGTACTCTCCTCTGCCCCTCCATCAGGTGAAAACAAGCAGTGTTTCCCATAATTCTTCAGGAATTCTAAGCGATGGCTCCTAGTGAAAGATAAACTTGATTATTACGTGTGTGTGAGTGCCAGGACTCCCTGAGAGCACAGGGTTCAGGTGGTTATTTCTTGCCACTCCAATGAAATTGTGAGGAACTTCTAACGTTCTGTGTGGTCCCAACACAGGGCAGTCCAGCCTGGCTGGATGCAGGATAACAGCTCCAGGAGAGCCCTTGGACACTCGGGCTGTGCTGCATGTATTTACCTTAACGAACTGAGAAGAACCAAGACTGAAGAGAAACAGAAAAATTTCCCTAGAGCGCTCTACCCATCCAGCTGAAGGAGAGAAAGCAAAGTGAACACTGAGCTGTGCTGTGGGAGGATAAACTATGCATCCTAAGGGGATGCCACCAGGATTACCCAAACCCTCAGTCAGGACCCCTTTTGTGTGTGCCACAGCTCATTTCAGAAAGGCTTTCTGGATGGTGAATGCTCTGTGCTGAACCAGACTGGCCCCACTGCTGTAAGCAACTTGAAAATGCCATTAGTGAGGAGAGAAGGCAGAGGCCAAGGTTTTCAGAGCAGAAAGACTTAGAGGCAGATTTTTTTGACGTAATCAAAGCGAACAGTCTGTGGTGGCAGAGGAGTGGAGGGGAAAGGGCTGTTTTTCAACTGCTGGCAAGGATGTCTGAGTTCAGGAGAGACATGGAGGGTCCAAGCTGCCTACTCAGTGCAGCTGCTCACCTCCAACATCAGCACGGAGAGTGAGATCTTCTGAACTTTGAAGAAGTTTATTCTTATGCTACACTTGTTCAGGGTCCAACTTCGGGGGTCAGAACTAGCTGTCGTCAGCTCCTCCCTGCACTCCACAGCAAGCAAGACATGACTCAAAGTACCTGGGCTGTGCTGTGCTTGGCACATCCAGGCTCAGCGAGTCTGTGCTTCCTGCTGCCTTTGCGCCTCGCCTTTTCCCTGAGTCCTGGGCGGTCAGTTTGGCCACTGCGTGAGCTAGACCAGCCCCCTGTGTTTGTGCTCCTCAGTCCTCAACACTTCCAAGGTGTGAAACGAAGCAGCCAGGTGCTGCTGGGGCAAGGTTGCCTGCATTTCCTTTACATCACTCTGCACAAGGCGCGTCTTTGCACTTGCATCCTGCCAATCTGGGCCAGGCTCTTTCTTTCCAACAGACAGAAAGAGGCAGATAAGCTGTTTTCACGTGCAGAGCTGGAAGAGCCAGAATGAACTTGTTTCTGAATGAACCAGATGCCGTGAGTATTTTTTAGCCGAAGATTAAAAGAAAAAGGAACAATACAATGGTGGACCCGCTGAAATCAAAGCGAGAACTAGATGAGCTCATTGCTTTATCCCTAGAGCTGAGGAGCCTGCTAACAAAGGCAGATATAAAGAATGCCTTCAAATATGCCAATAAATTATTCTCTTTGGCATCTCTTCAGAGTTGGTAGGCTACATAAATCCTCTTGCACAGTTTGATTAAGCTTTGGCTGTCAGACTCGGGCCAATATTTGAACGTCTCTGTGAAACTCTATGCCAGATCTGTGTAAACATTTTTTTTTCTTTGTTTTATGTTTTAGAAATACTTTCATCTTGCATTTCCTGGTTGGCTCCAGAGCTTCTGCAGCAAAAGCAGGACTCCAGAGCCTGTTGTTTCCTGACCAGGAAAGAGTTCTGAAGCTTTAAATGATCTCTTTTCTAGACCATTTTTGCTATAAACACACGCTGTGGTGGAGTGAGAAAGATCTGCTCCACCACAGATTGCCTTCTTACCTATTTTGCCTGAGCTTGCATATCCATCTCTGTAACATGCTGTCTCTTACTCTTTGTCTCCTAATTCTCAAATAACAAACAGCTTTCCCTGGTGGTTTTAATCTCTTCTGTCTATTGATCACTCCCCTTTCTGAAGCACAGTAATAGTCCTATACTTCTGAATAATTCACTGTGAAAGAAAACTAAAGCCATCTCTATATAGCTTGCCAAGGCCAAATTAATCTTGAAGTAGTTATTAGGGTTTTTATGCTTCCCTTTCCAATAGGCTGAAATTAGCTTTTTGTTCAAGTCTGTAGTGTGCAGGCTCAGATTTGCTTTGTAACAAAAGCTTCTAACCCAGCCTATTGCAATGTCAGGTGTGACTCATCCTCCTCTTTCCTGCCAGGAATGGGGGAAAAAAAAAAAAAAGAAGGAGCATTCCTTGTGCCAACTTTATCTTCCCCCTTTTCCTGCTTGCTCCTAGGAGCTCGGGACAAAGCAATTCCCATGGCCAAGCCTAAGACTTATGGCCTGGGCTTCCTTCTCAGCTCTGCAACAGTTAAACAGTGTGATTATAGACCCTCGTAGACATTTGGGTGAAGTCCATTAAATTCCATGGGAGAAGGCCCAAGGATTCCCTTGAGAACCTGGGTCCGACCTGGGGACGGGAATGATCTCTGGATGATGGGACCAGCCGCTGCGGTGCAGCCCCCAGTGAAGGGGGACAGCCCATCTAGCTGGGAGGTCTCTGCACCACTACAGGGGTAACAAATCCCCGACTCTCTGAGCTATTCAGGGCTGTAGGTCTTATTCGTCCTTCCAACTTTGAACTTTCTGACCTGCTGTGTCTTTTCAGGAACTTTAAAATTAAAAGAATTGAAGTATAACCAAGACCACAAAAAAGAACCTTTGAAGTATTTTCCTGTTGGGTTATTTTTTTTTTCCTTCTCAATTGGCCTTTACAGGTTTGTCTGTGGCACTTTAGCCCCCTTTGTACTTGACCCTATGTAAATAGGCCACCCAGGGTTGTGTAATAGATTCCCAGTTCCTCTTGACAAGACTATCAGAAAAGGATTAATTGTTTTCCCATGCAACCCTAGGGAGATTTTACCACTGCTTAAAACAAGAGTGGGATCATGCCCTGAGTCTGTTAATAAGTGCAATGCTCATTCTCCCTCCTGTTTGTGTTACACTGATTGATGTATTGATTTAGTAATTGACCTGCATATCCCCATGTTGTACCTATAGTCCAACTAGGGTAATTTAAAAACAGCAGCCAGAGTATGAGACCATCTGAGCAGCTCATGCAGCCAGTGACCCATGAGGGAACTTGGGCTGACTTATCAGTTCTGAAAACACAGATTTCTGGAGTGACATCTTGACCAAAACTTAAGTTAAATATTCCATGTATCTAGTGAATAAGGTTAATTTGTGTTTATGATTATTTATTACAGGAATCCCAAAGTGTTGAAAATGACTAGTTATCATCAGGTGCCAATATGCATTTGATACTTGTGGCCTTTTCATTCTCCATTAGTGTTGATGAGTTATTTGTTGATGAGTGAGGACAGGCAGGGAAACAGGTAGATTTCAGCACAACAAGGAAGTTTGTAGCTATTCAGACAACATTTAATTCCCACGTTTTGGGCCAAGTTCTCTCCTGGTGATAGTCAGCAAAGTTCCATCAATTTACACCATGAGATTTGGAGCCAGATGTGTCTATCCCACACGGGATTTGCTCTGTCTACCTTGGTTTATTTTGCTAGTCTCTCTTGCCAGGCACTGTTTGCAATACAGTTAATCCTTCTTGTTCCCTCGAGCTTTGACTGGGCAGCATCGAGCAGCCATGTCTGCACTACGGGAAAGTGAGATCAAATTTATCTGCTTAATATCCACTGCACTGACATTTTGTCCTTCTTGCCTGCGGCTGGCACATTAAACATGTGACTGCTGTCATGCTTATTGTTACAGTCTTCTGGCTTTTAGGAGCAAGGCTGAAGGCTGGTTTTTACCTCCCTTCCCATTCCTTTTTTTGTCTGGAAAAGGAGATAACAGAGATCTAGTGCTCTCTCTCTTCCCCCCCCCTCCTGAAAATGCTCTTGGGGCAGTCTTGTACTTCTGCACCCTGGCCCTGCACTCATCGGATCTTCTCTGTGCGGAAGGACTTCACCTGCTCAGTTTTTTGTAGCCAGGACCCCAGCATGGGGGTGGAAGCCCCCTGTGCATACGTGGGTCACATTCTGGCTCAACACCGCGATGAACTGCACTGGTACAGGTCGGGGCTTTTAGCAATCTGTCCTGCTGTGTGTGAGGGGTAGGAAGCCGAAACGCGACGTGGCCTCTAGTGGCTGCAATCAGAGCAAAGGCCCAGTGTGAAACAGAGGTAGTACTCGAGAGGACCTCCAAGTCCTCACGGAAGGTCAGTTGGATGTGGGCTCCCACGCCTGGCTCGCTCCCGCAGCAGAATTGCCACAGTTTAAGGTACCAGGTACCAACTCAGCTGCTTTAAGTGTGAGGACTTCCATGGGGAGAGCTCTCTGACCACCTGGACACCTCTGTGGAGCTTCAGCCGACACCACTGAGGGAAAGAGGGAAATTAGGCTGCGCTGATTCCCTCACTCCCTGTAACCCACTTGCGTGTCTGAGCCCTGGATTGCTCCTGTGTGGGGAAGTGAGGCACGCTTGTGAGCATCACCCCGGCAGGGCTGTGATGGAGGGGGACGGGAGCCTTGCCCAAGAGAGCAAAAGACAAGGTTGGCTGAAAATGAGCAGCTTTTTATTTTATTTTTTTTTAAAGTAAGAAAAAAAAAAAAGTGTCTCTTCTATGTTAATGCCTCCTGGCTTCCAATCTTTTAAAATAAATACGGACATTAACAGACAGAGCCATAGAGCCATCTTTCTTCTCCTTTGTTTAGGGGTGGATGAAGGCTAATGAAACCCCAGACTGAGGGTTTGTTTGCCTTACATAATAGACGGCCAAACTGTTTTCAGCAACTGCAGCATTCAGTTGAGAGATTCATGGAGGGAAGCCTTAATTAGAGTAATTGCTCTATTTATATAACAATTCCCTTTTGTCTGAGATCAAATAGATCTTTGAGAAATCTTATTTCCTTTCGAGTTAATTTCTGCCCTGTTAGTTTAGCTCATGAATCTTAATGAAGATGAGCATGTTGGGTATCTCCCGATCTCTCCTCTCTCCCTCATTACTAGAGGGGAGACTGTGGGGCATTAATCTCCTGCGCCGCTGCCGCTGCTTCTTACTTCGGTAGCGACAGGGGAGAAGCACCAACAGGCAGGAAATGTTAATACCATGAGCAAAGAAATCTAACTTTCCTTTAGTGGTTTGGGCTTGACTGTTGGAATTAGCACAACCCTGAATAGGGGTCCTCTGAGGGACATGGTGTGATGCAGAGGAGGTGAGACTGAGGGTCTGCTGCTTATCTGCTGCCCTTGGGCTCCTGGAAAAATAAAGCAATGAATTTCTCCGGGTCTCTGTTCCCTGACTGTAAGATGGGGGAGAGCCTTCATCTCTGCCACGCGCTTGCATTTGAAACATGGGCTGCTCAGGGGCACAGGTTTTCTCTTACAAGATAAATGTGCCCGGCTCAGGGCAACAGAGTCTTGGTGCGAGCTGGTGTGTCTGAGACTTTCTTTCACACAGGAAATAATGATTTCTTCGTCATCCACATAGCTGCTAATGTGATGGAAGAGCTGAGCAGAAAGTTGTGTTCCTCTTCCTGGAGTGCAGTACTTCTGCGAATGGATCTGGGCTTGCGAGTGTTTTCCTAGAACATGACACAGTTTCTCATAATCTAGTTACCGTGAGATTCCTTATGAAATTCATTATCCTGTTGCAAATAGCGTGTACAAGAATTATGTTAAACTTCTCAGAGATTTCAGTACTGAGAAAGGGAACTTGTAAATTCAAGGAAAATAATGCTTGGAAACATCTGTTTTGTTCAAACATCCCTTCACCGACTTCCAGGCGGTTGGACTGATTTGCAGACTCAGCCTCCTGATGCAGAAGTTGCAACGCTGCATATGAGCAGCACTGGAGGAGTCCAGTACAGCCCTGCCCAGCAGACTGGGAGACCTGGACCCCTTCCCAGCATGGTCCAAGCCATGCAGTGGGTGAAAAAGAGGACCAGGGCCGGGTCCTCTACTCTCCCTCACCTGCTCTCGGGCTGAGCTCTCAGGGCTGACGCAGATTTTTCCTAATGGTTGGCACTACAATGTCTGCATTTTTTCCCTGTAACTTCATGGGCCCTATGCAGACTAACCTCCAGCTTTTAATTTCTTGTCATGGCTTGCTGCGTTTGCTTTCAGTAAATGTTTTCAAATGATCTCGTGAAATCATGGTTTTGGCTCAGTCCAGCTGCTGATTTTGGCTGCGATGCTGCTGAGGGGGTTAGCTGAGGTCAGCGAGAGCCTCGCTGGAGTTTGCCGCTCAGCAAACTGGTGTAGCCTAAAGGGACCTCATCTGAGGATGCTCCCAAGGGGCTCTTTATACTGGGAATGGAGTAATTCCCCGTGGTTGGATGGGATCACAGAGTGAGGGCTGAACAGGTTTAAGATTGATAGTGGTGCTGTTGGTTTAGCTGGGAGGCACCTTGGATTTGGGTGATTACATGTTTCTTTTTTTGCTCAGGAACATCTCTGGTTTGCCTTGTTATTGTTACTGTTGAAATTTTTTTTCTGCGTTTCTTCACTGAGCTCTGTGAGCTAGGGGTTGAGATTCATGCTGGATTCTGGATTATCATACAAAATTAGAGATACTCAGCAAACATTAGGATAGAACATTTTGCCACAAAAATCTTTCCGCGGAACATCTCTCATCACCTGCAAAAACAATGAAGGCTTGTACTTGGAAGGACATTTAGGGCTATCCAACCTGTGGGGCAAGAGTCAAACTCTGGCCTTCTCATGGGTATTAGTAAGATATTTTCCAGCTGTTTCTGAATGCAGCCGGAGGGATCAGGTGAAAGACGAGCTGTGCTCCCAAAAGCCTTTCCCCCGCGCAGCCTGCGTGTGTGCAGAGGGCAGCGTCTGTGTGCTCAGGGCACTCCGCTTTACCCCTCCTGCTGCAGAAGTGTTTCTTCTGTGGTCAGAGACATGGCTATGGGCCCCAGGTACTTACTTCAGAGCTGAAGGCTGAGCTTTAAGTTCCTCACAAATCCCAAGTTCTTTCCTTTGCTAGAAGTGCCATCAGACAGCAGAGGCAGCAGGAGATACCATCAAATGCAGCAGAGAAATGTCAGTGCTGCCTGAGGCAGAGAGAGAGAGAAGAAGAAGGATTCGTGAGCTCTCAAGCCTTTGAAAGGTCATTATAGCATTTTGGTTTTTCCTGACGTACCAGACAGCACAAACTAAACCTTCATCCATGTCTTTGTCAGTATAGCAATTCCTGGTGAATTCAAATAGTGTCTGAGAGGGTTAGTTATTCACTTCAGTAGTCAAAAGTGACTTCAAAAATTTCATCCTTTAATTTATATACCTCTAACAGTAAGGCAGGTAACTGTTCCAGTACGGAACATCAGTGCTGTCTCTGGAGTCACCATTTGCACACCTGCTTTTCAGCTCAATTGCCAGCTAAAGGCTGGAGCTGCTTCCCAGAGAAAACACCTTATTTTCACCACTTTGTGATGCGCCTGTCACCTCCAAAATTCCCCAGGAGTTTTTATGTATGGGAAGAGCAGCAATGGTCAATCTCTTGTGCCCTCTCACAGCTCCTGGGTGCGGAGGCAAGTGTGCATCCACAGGCTGAGTAACCTACTGAGGTGCTGCGGCTGCCCACAACGTGGGACCATATTTCTCCTACTGCCTGATGCTGTTCCAAGGCAACATTTTCAGTGCCAGCTCCCAAGCACAGAAGCAACTGAGAGGTCGCAGCACAGTGTACAGGATGTTTTTCAGGGATATAACTTAACGATAAGAGACTAACAGTCCTTTGAAATGGTATCTCAGCCTTTTGCTGAAGCAGGCTAGTATGAGTTTGGCTGCCATGAAAAGGGAGGCCTCTTCACGTTGTGCTGATGCTCTTTGTAGAATGCATGATTTATATTCACTTTTCCTGCTGAACTGTGTTAGGTGCTTGCAGTATCTAAGAAACAAGCTTAGAAAACCCATCCAGAGTTTATGATGCAGGTGGGTTGCTCCAGCCCTCGATACTCTTGTGCTTCAAAGCCCTGTTTTTACAGAGCAAGAGAGGCAGCAGCGCTGAACTCTCACCTGACAGCTGGGGAAGGTGCTGTTTGATCGAGTGTCCTTTAGGTCAGCTCAAGGATTAATTCAGAGGGGGTTTGTGGCAGCCTGACACCACTCTCAGCAGCCAGCCAAGGGAATGTGTTCCAGCAGTGGGTGAATTTGAAGCCTTCCCTCTCCTCCTGCCTCCTTTCGGCACCCCATGTGGAGTAAATGGTGCCTAGAGTTACCCAGCTGAGGTTTCTTAGTCTGCAGGTCCAATGCCCAAATCAGAACTGGCCAGTCCAGTTTGAGCAGTCATTTTGTGTTGAATGCTATGTTTTGCTTTTTTAGAGCTCAAAATAGCCCACCTCAAGGGATGGCCCTTGCCTAATCCTCGTTGTCCTAACAAAAAGGGTGTTTTAAGCAGCCAGGAATGCATTTACGTTGGCTCTCAGCTTGTTGCATTGGATGCCTTCACTTGGTGCAATTCTGGCATCACGTGGAATAAAGCAAGCGAGTAGGAATGCAAACACACTCTAAACTGGTCTGGGAATGGCCAGTCCAGTTGAGGTTTTGGTCTTATATGGTTGAGCATGAATGGGAACCCAAGCAAAGCATGTTACCAGCCCTTTTCAGAGATTATTTGCTGTTAGGTGTTTGGTTTAGTTTTTTTTTTTAACTCGCCACATTTAGCAGAAGCTTCCTGGTGTAAAGAAGGTGGCAGTAGGTCAGAGACCAGGAGACATGGGGCTTAATCCCAGCTCTTCTCTCCTTTTTGTCTTGTCTTTTTGGACTACTTCCAGCACCAGCGAGCTCTGATCTTGTTTGAGCTTTCTAGGTGTTCCAGCAATGCAAGTGAGAGCTAGTGAGGTGCAGATACCCATCTGTGGGGACAAAGAAGTTGGGCAGAGAATTTCTAGAGAAAGTTGGAGCTACCAGGAGCTTTCTGACCTGTTTTACAAACCAAAGAAGTTTAGTTCAAGACTTGAAAAGGCTTGTCTGAACCAGGTCTTTGCGAGATTTTGGCTTGACCCATTTCTTGTTTGGAAACCAAGCTATTGTCTGAGGATTGGTATCCCACAGAAATTTTGAAGCAGAGTCTCTTGGGAAACAAACTGTGTTTGCGTTCTGCTGGTAGAAAGGGGAGAAGAACAGATTGTAAGGGTTGAGACAGAGAAGCTCTGCTTTTCCTCAGGTCTGAGCCTGGAAATGTTACATAACTGAGGGCTGAAGAGTCCAGAGAAGCATGGGAAGACCCCAGCTGCAGAAAGCCCTATCACCTTTGCACCTTTCCTGGTGTCTGCTCTTAAAATCTGGATGCACTCAGCAGCTCTCTCTACTGATGTTTTGGGTGACATGATGGAAAACAGTTCTGCCATAGGGAGTCCCACGGCAGCACACCTCCTTGAAGGGCTCAGGAGGTCAGGCTGCAACTGGGTTTTTTGTGCTAATGTCAGCAGAGTCTGGGGTCCTGCAAGGTCTCAGCTGTGGATGCCTCGTCTCCTTTGGCTCTGAAGCCCTCCTCAGGAAGGGGTACTGGGGAGACTTCTGAAATAAATCTGGCAGTCGTCTTTCTTTTCCCCGCCTTCTCTCTAGGTAGGGAATGACTAGACCTTTTATCCTCTCGTCCTAAGAGAATTTGTACCTTCTGAAAAGCTCCTACAGTCAGAATGAAGTTGGTCTCTCACTGCACCTCCCCATCTTTTCATTTCCCCATTGCCGAGATGCAGCAGACTTGGTCATTCCCAAAACAGTGACCGATTGTCTGGTTTGGCTGGTTCAGCTATTTGCTAAACATAATGCTCTTTCATCTTCGAGGAAATCGTCTGGACACCTCCACCAGAGTGGAGCTTGCTTTATGCTGCTCTTTCAATAGGCAAATAAAAGCAGCTATTTTCCCAGTTTAAACATAACCTGGTTTCTCTAATGAAGTCGAAATACTTGAGGGGAGGGGAAAGATTGGTTTTTACTGAATTTTCAAGAACTGCAGTCCTAAATTAACAAGCCAGCTAGCTCTTTTCCTACCTGGGGAAAGGATTCCCCTCCTCCCCCAGTGTTTCCCTTCCCCTTAAGAAATACCCACAGCACTCACACCTCATCATTCTCATGGGGACCTAAAGGGCACCCGCCAGGGCTCTCTCGCGCCACGTGCATGATGCACGACTTTTCTCATTGCTCCCTGGCAAATCCGGGTGCTTTGGCTGAGGTCTGAGATTTCTTTTCACTGGTAAAAAATGCTATCAAAAAGTCCTCTTCTAGAGTTTTGTTGTCGAGAGAGGAGACGGTTGCCTGCCTGCTCTCATCTCTGCCCAGAGTTTGGGGGGCACTAAAAGCCAGTGCCTTGCCCTGTTTCCTGAGATGACAGGAAGGAAAGCGTAGGCTTCTGGCTGTGCTTCAGCAGGCTGAGGTTTAGGAAAAAGACACAGCTCAGGACTGACACCAGTCCAAAGCCTGGCTGGCTGTTGAACAGTGTTTGTGAGCGAGCTCGTATTCCCGAGAAGTTAATACAAAGATAAATAACCACCAAACCTACTGTTTAACATTTATAACATTGCAAACGATGCAATTCAACTTTCTTTTTCTTACTGTGATAACTAAGGATTTGACCAAAAGAAAAAGGACTGAGGAGAAATACACCCTGAATTCTTCCTGCAGAGAGTGAGTCAAATTCCTTGCATGCGGTTCCAGTACAATGAAACTGAGAAGTCTGGCCAGCAACTGGGTTCAACAGGAAAGCTGAGGACAAGCTTTTGTGCGACTGCTAATAGGTCCTTCTCCCGTGGCACTGCCGGATGGGAGGAAACAAACAGCTCTTTTTGTTTTGCAGTTCATGACGAAGAACCCCAACATGCGGCTGGGCAGCTCAGGGCTGGGAGGCGAGAGCGCGATTCTGCGGCACCCCTACTTCAAAGATCTGGACTGGGACCTGCTGAACCAGCGTCAGATGGAGCCACCGTTCAGGCCTCGAATTGTACGTGGAAGGAGAGTGGGAGGGAAGGAATCTTTTTTTTTTTTTTTTTTTTTTCTGGGCTCTTCAAGCAGTTTATTCCCGTGAGACAGGAAAGGAGGGCAACCTTGACATGAAAGCCCTGGCCCAGGAGCCAGGAGGAGAGGAGTCTGGTCTTGGCTTGCCTGCTGGCTGGCCACCTGATGTTGTACAGGTCACTTTTGCCCTCCATGCTGGATTTTCAAAAGCAGTTCAGCCAAAAGGTGCAGGCTTGTAAAAGCAGCTGCAGCAGATTAGACACCTAATTGCCCCAAATATGAAACAGGGCAAGTAATCTTCATTCTGACCACTCTGTCTCCTTTGTCATGACTGGGTTGTCTCTCTTTTGCCTCTCTCTGTCTGTACAGCACCCAGCACAGTGTTCCCTGCTCAAACTACTGCCAGCTGAGTTGTTCAAATGACAGACAGGCTGCAGAGGGGACAGTATTGCATCTTTTCCCAGTGGTGCCACACAGCTCAAAGGATGATTTCCCTGGGAGAGCCTTTCCAAAGTTGTCTCTGTGGCTTCCTTGCCTTTGAAATCGTCACCTGGAGTGTCTCATGCTGTGGTCACACTGCAAACTCATAGTGGCAGTGGTCAACACAGTCCTGCTCCCTGAAGCTCACTGGGTGCAAGATCAGGCACTCGGGGAAGCTGTGACAGCTCAAGACCAGGCTCATGAGTTGTTTTTTGAACTGAATCGAAGGCTAAGGGAGCCTTTTCAGTCCCCCTATAAGTTGGACAGGACCTGGGAACATTAGACTTGTATCTCAATAAAGCATCTTCTTCTGCACATAGAAAAAGCACACGCCTTGTCACAGTGTGCCACAAACCCTGTTTGTGTGTGTGCATTGTAAACAGTCCCACTTTGTGGCTCAGAGCAAGGAATCCAGCACCTGGCAAGCCATTTGTCTTCCCACGGCCCAGTAATTCATTACCGTGCAAGTTTAATGGCTCGCACATAGATGAGTGTACTCCCCTCCCAAAAAAAAAAACCTAGCTGAGATGCTCTGCAGATAAGAAGGGTCTGTGTGGAGTCAGCTAATTGGAAACACGGCTGATAACTGCTTCGACTGGCTGCATCTGTGGTGCCACTTGAGGAAAGGAACTGATTTATGTGCCCTGCCCTGCCGTGTCCGGGCAGGCAACTCGTCAGAGTAAGTTAAACCAGAGAGGGGTTTGCCTGTTGGAAGCATGCAGAGGCTCTAAATGGGTTTACAGTGTAAGAGGCTCTGTGGGGGCACTTGGCTGTTCCCTGTTCAATGCTAGAAAAAGCTTTCAGTAAGCTCAGCCTGGGTTAGGGAGGTAATGGTTTATTGCACTCAAGACTAGACTAAAGATGCCAAGTGAGGATCAAGCAGACGATACATACTTCTGACAGCTCTTTCTTTTGTCTTTTCCATTTGACAGAAATCCAAAGATGATGTCAGCAACTTTGATCCAGATTTTATAAAAGAGGAGCCCATTCTGACTCCCATTGAAGAAGGAATTCTTCCGATGATAAACCAAGATGAATTTAGAAACTTTTCATTCACAAGCCCAGAACTGCAGCAATAGCTGTGGCTCTGGGAAAGGGCTGCTGAGAGGACTTGGAGCGAAACGAAAAGAAAACCAAGTTTACCAGAAATTTCATTCTCAAGGAGTAACAGTGCACTGACTTCATGCGATACAGCAGCACCACTGTCAACGTTACCTTAATGTGAAATTGAAACCTTCCTGTGTTTTGTAGGATTTATGCAGCTCTTGGATCAAACACTGACAGGGGTGGAACAAACGTGATATTGTAAATAGCCAGCCGATGCAGACAGAGAATTGAATGCTGAGCTAGCTGGTTCAGCCTGAATGTCACCGCCTGCGGTGGATTCGAGGAGTCGGCATGAGCATGAAACAAGTGTCTTGCAGCTCTGAGCCAAACAGACTTGTTACAATTCTGATTGTTTGCAAGACTATTTTAAGGAGTCCCAGCACTGTCCAGCATTTTGGAGCCTTGATCCAGCATCCCGTGGCCTGTCTGAACCAGATGTTCCTACTGACTTTACCTGTTTCTGCAGTATTTATTTCTTTCTGAAGGACGAATGGCTCACTTTGCCACTGTTTGGGTTTCCATGTGAAATATTTCATTGTGCTGACTAGCAGAAGGAAAAAACCAAAAGCCCTGTGCCCCACACAGATTCTTCCAACCCAAAGGGAAGTCATGTGCTCATAGCGTTTTACTGTTTGTGCGATATGAAAAGTTTTAGTGTTTGCATTCTGTGAAATGCCTTTTTACATCATGCATCTTCAATGCTCCTTTCTTTGCCTCCCAGCTGTTTTCAACTATAATGTAACTTGTAAAACCTTACTGTTTATTTAGGCCCATTCTATTTAATTATGCTATACAAAGCCCCTTTTGTGGGTTTCGTGCCTCATTAAAATTTTGATCCCGAGTGGTAGCGCTTGAATTATTTGTAGTATTATTGTGATGGGAGCCACAGAGCTGGCAGACTGCTTGAAAGCAGAGTTGTTGGCCAACAGGTAACAGAAGAGGACAACTTTCTCCTATGAGAGCAATCAACTTTATTTAAGAAACAGGGTGACTTGATTTGGTTTGGATTTAAGGGCTTATCACTCGTAGGGCACTTCTTATCACCTGCAACCTCAAGCCTCTGCTGCAGGCAGAGTGAGGCAAATTTTCAGTGCAGTTTGTAGAAACCAGACACTCTGGGAGATGGTTCTGTGCTGTCTCTGTTCTGAAAGTTGGATGATTTTTCTGCAGCTCCGTGGCACACCTTTGCACTCCTTGCTGGTCTGGAAGCTGTATGTCAGGATTACAGCCTCTCCCTTGGGCAGATATGAATGACTGTAGAAGAAGGATTTCTAACCTCTTGTAAAACTGATCGTGTTTTATAGTGCTAATCACATGCTTTAACCTGAGAGAAGAGTGAAGTGCAGCAGAGGGACACTTCTGCATAGACCTCCCACTGTTTTAACTGTGGAGGTAACACTGGGGAGCATAAGCCTTTGTCAGAGAAATTGAGGTGGACTCAGGTTCAGTTACCCTTGGACCCTCCTTGGTTTTGTGTTCGTGTATGATGCCAGTTCTCCCTCTTGCTTTCCTGCATTTTCTCTTTCCAGTAAGCACAGCTTCATCCACTGGTTTTCCCTCCCTTCCATGGGACTCTTCTGGCCACACTGCAGCCAGTCACCCTCTTGTCATCTGGCCAGTCTACAGATACACAGTTCCTTCAAAGTGGGGCAAGAGAGGAGGAAAGACAGGTTGTACAGGGTAAGTGGGAGAAGAAAGAGCGGATATCCAGAAAAATGATCCAAGAACCAGTCATGCAGGCTAGCTTGAATTGCTTTCCCATATAGGAGGAAATGGTAGAGGGATGGATGCTTTTGCATGAGGGGGCCACTGCAGCATCTTAGACACGTGTGAATTAAGCACAACGTTCACCTGTCTGGTGCAGACATGACCCTAGGCAACTCCTCACCCGGTTTCCGACCCAGTTTCCCAGCATCATGACTGCAGCGGTGCTCTCTTGGCAAGGGGTAAGTGCAGCTAAGCTGGCCACTGAGAGTGGGAGCACCAAAACTGTCTGTGAATTTTGTGTTTTGATTTTCCCACTGTCAAGGATTATGAACAACCTCTCCTTACCTGGAGACCAGTGCAGGAGAACAGTGAGTGATGGGCTTTTTTTGTCAGCGTGTTGGTAACATCCTAGGGTTTAATTGGTTGTGTTATTTCTCAGGGCTCTGGAGACCTTCTAGAATCATTCCTGCTGGAGGAAAAAGTGCTGTGATGTTGCCTTTAGCATCAAAATGTGATCCCGCCTCCATGGCTCCAGGATCTGAGCAGCTTTGCTTACACCACTGACAGTATGAAGAATGTACAATGGTTGCCTCTGGAGACCTTTATTAATGTAGCAACACCAACACCCACCAAGCTGTACCCTGAAAGCTTGGGGAATGGAAACTAAGACACCTCTCTAGGTGCTCTGTTCTGAGTTTTGTGAACTGGAAATCAGGAAGCTTGTGGATCTCTGGATGATATAAAATGGTGTCTAAGGCCACCCTGGGGAGCAGGAAAAGCTCTTGCTCTGGCCAGCCAGTACCTGCTTTGGCGCAGGGCTTGTTGGCTTGATGGGGTGGGGATCAAATATCAAAGGGAGATTCCTCCCCAGCTTTACTTTTCATTGATCTCAAGCGGCGTCAGGGTCACTCCACCCAACCATCACCCTCACTGCAAAGCGTGTGTGCAGAGCTGTGCTGGGGCTGGGAGCCAGTGTGCTGCTATAAAGTAATTTCCTTGATTTTCATAATTTCACCTGGATCTTGCTTCATCATTTAGAGCAGCTCTTCGCCTCCGTTGCCTGCCTGGAACTCACATGTCTACGTAATGATTTCAGCTGCTCGAGTCAGCAGATCTTGAGTCAGCCGCATTTGGCCAAGATCCCTGAACTCTCCCTTGCTTTTTACAAGGAGCTGCCATTTCGATCGCGTTTCCATCAGACTCTGTCAGCAGCATGGATGGAGATCAGCTCACTAAAAAGTATCTATGGAACAGCTTTGCTTTTGGAAAAGCTGAATTAGTGTTTACACTGCCATTGAATATATGAAGAAATATTATTTAAAAAAAAAAACACAAACAAAACCAACAAGAGAAAACAAAGCAGGAATAGGAAAGAAGAGTTTTTCTATGATCTAGCCTGTCAGCTCTTTTGGCTTCGTTGCTTCCCTGAGTGGATACAAGATGGTTTTAATCTATTGAATCGGTCCTGGCTTTAGGAGTATACTAAGCTGGCAGCCACTGGTTTGTAAGGTTTAAAGCATAAAATGCTTATATTTACCTCAGTGTGAAAACTGGCAATAGAGCAAATTGTAATTAGTTCCCTTTGCACTGCTTTTAGTGTTTGCATGAAAAGGGAAGATCGCTTTGATGTCTCTAAATTTCTGTTCTGTGCAATCGTTTCATTTTCAAAGAGGTTCATGAATTTTACCTATAAAATTCAGTGGTCTACATCTCATTCAAGGCCTTTGAAAGTTGAAGGTAAGAAGCAGATGGTCTAGAATGAATAGATGAAAATCATCTCGCACCTACTCAGGCTGGCTATGCTGCCAAAGACTTCGTTTTTAATACCACTGCTTGATAGGCAGCGGAAAAAAAAAATCTCACGGACTCCAAGTGCCTAAGGGATTTTAATGTAAAAAATGCCATTCTGACTGCTGGATGAAGATGCTTTGAATGCATTCTCAAAGACTGGCACAGGTTGCTTCCTCCTTGTGAAGTCCTGAATGGTTTGCAACAGTATTTTCCCTTGGAGCCATGTGCTCCTCCTGCAGAAGCTGCTGTTTCTCCAGTTGGATGTGAGAGAGGCTCCACTGGCTGCGGTATGAGGACTTGATTAGCAGCGCCCAGAGCCAGGGGAAGTGAAGAGGAAAACGTGTCTGGGATCGTCTGCTCTGTCCCTTGGCCAGAAAGCAAAGAGCTGTTCGCTGCTGCCTGCTCTCCCTCGATTCGCTCAGCTGTTCGAGTGTGTAGTCGGGAAGTTTCTGCTCTTCCCCAGGGAGACTATTTCGCAGCTTTTACAGCTCTCGCTGTTAAGTAAATTTCGTGATATTTGGAAATGATGCGAAGCAGATGAAAATCTGTCTTATCATGCATTAGGATTTTCACTGGAAGCTGCAAGTCAGGGTTTGTATTACTAAATATATACAGGGCTGCCAAACCAAAGCATTCAGAAATGATGAGTCAGATTGTCTGAAAATCACCACTCACTCAGAAATCAAGAGCTTTCCAAAATAATAACTGTCAAAGTTTTTTTCTTTTTTAAAAACGTCTCAATTATGAGTATTTCAGATTCTGACTTGCACTTCTTCTCCACATCAATAGTAGCTGGAATGTCATGTAGTTATAATATTTTTAGATGAAAGCTAGGATTCATGAACTGATGTGAATCCAAGCATTGGAGCTCATAGAAAAATGCCAAGCACCAAGAGATGGGTGATAAAGCTGTAGAACAGAGAGCATGGGGTTTACGTATTCTTTCACCGCTTTCTGTTCTTTATATATATATATATGTATGTATATCTTTATTACATATATATATTTTTATATATCTTTTATATATAGTCATCACAGCATGGTCTCTTGCATCCGTGTCTCAGAACACATGTAGCAGGGCACACAGTGTGCAGGAGGCACAGGAGTGGAGAAAGAGAAGAAGGTGGCTGAGGAAGGTGTTTACATGCCGTAGAGTCGCTGTGCATAGGGCTTGTTCAGCAGCATTTCTGAACTTGTGCATCAGTCCTTACACAAGCCCGTCACCTTTTGCCTTTTTCCCCACCTGACCCGCTGCCCGTCCTGCCATCCCCTGGGCACTGGGCTCAGTGCCACCCCTGGAGCCGTCGCCATATGGAAGTGTCCTGCTGATGGAACCAAGGAAGAGCAGGAGGTCCAAAAGCATGGAAGAGCAATAACTTGTGTTGGCAGTTGGCTGCCTGAATGCCTTCTGGTCCTGAATGAGGTGGTTGGTACTCTAATATAGCCGGTGTCCCAGTGATGTCCCATATATATTACTGGAAGCTGTGGGAGAAGGTCAGGCTATCTCTACTTCTAAGTGTTGTATTAGAAGCTTGAAAAGAGAGGAGACAGGAGGGTGTCCTCTGAGAAACAGGATAACAATTCTGGGCTGTGACCAAAAGGGTGGACTGTACTTTTTGAATTGCCTAAGGGCACTTGTAGGCAGCTAGTGAGGACATGTGAGAAAGTCATCCTTCCATCTCTGCCCCCATCCACAGCGGGGAAGGCAGATACCTTCACCTCAATGAGGGCAGTTTGATCAAGGAGACCTGGGGACCACAGGGATGGTGGGAGTTAGAAATCGCTGTGGCAAAAGGCTGCCGGTCAGAATTGCCGAAGAACCTGCCCAAACTCTTTCATCCCCAAAATGAAGCTTGAAATGAGCTTGGGTCAGACAGAAACAGAGACTTCACTGCCTGGGCTCCCCGCTGGTAACATGTCAGTATGAAGGTTTTAGCCCTGAAACAGTTATAACTTGCCCGTGGTGTCAGCTCTCCCGCTCAGCTCTGAGCTCCCACGAGGCTTGCTGGCAACAGGTCTTACAGAAGTGGAGATGAGAGATTTTAAGCAGTGAGTTCAGGGTTGCTCAAAACTAGTGACTCAGTTCCTGCAGTGCTTCCTTCCCACCTCCTTTAAATGAGGGGTTTATTCATCACCTGATTTCTCATTTCCAAATGTAACATGGTCTGGGGTCAGAGCCTCAGTTTTACTAACAGTGAGAACTAAAACGGTTTCTTCTTAAATCTGTTTCACCTTTATCTCATTCGATTCCAGGAACAAGATCTCAAGATTGCCAAACCACTGTAACAACAGCAACACCACCGCCGTAGCCACCACATATGCCAAGATAGAAGAACATTGCTTGAGTCATCAATAAAGCCATTTTTGGAGACCAACCAAGGTGTGCTGCGCTTGCACTGGGAGTGAGGGGCAATATTTTATTATATTCATCTTACCTGCTTCTAGACTCAGACAGGAAACAGTTCCAGGCCTTCTAGTCATTACAGGCCTGTCTACTGCCCAGAGATACCTTCTGTGCAGAAGTCTTTCACTCTTTTCCCAAACACAGAGTCAGGAATGAAGGGGGTGTTAAGAGCTTTTATTAGAGTTTGATGCTAACCACAGATTTCTTCTGAACTGAGACATAGCGTCATATTCACCCTAGAACTGGGTCACTGGGTTTGCAAATGCCAACAAGACTCTAGCCAGTGTCTCCTCTAGCTTCTGGGATGTTGGTGTCTCTCAAACTTGAAGACCAGACCATTGGTAGCTCAAACCTTCTGACTGAAGGTGGGAGGGCAGTATTATGGGTGAGTAAGTATTTCACCTAGAGCTGAGTCACCATTATTTTTAAGCTCTGTGAACACACTCTGGGGCTTGAGCTTAAGTATTGTTATCTGATAGACACATCTGAACATGTTCTTCTCCTTGGGGCAACCTTTCTGCTTGCCTCTTCTCAAGCCCTTTAGTCTTGCTCATCGCTAACCCTTTCTCCAAGGGGAAGGCAGGGTGGTGATTTTTTCAGCTTGGTGCTTCTGCGCTTCCCTGGACAATGGAGAAAAGCTACCTCCAACTGCCTGAGGAAACTGCCCAAGTGAGCCCTATGTCACATGATAATGTTCCCTTTCAAATGCTAATCTCAGCAGCTTAAAACTCAGTTTTAACTGGAAGAAAAAAAAAGGCAAGTGTGACCTTTAAACCTGCATAGCTAGGCTGGGACTTCAGCAAAGTCCTTCCCCTTGTGGGAACCTTCATCACCATGTTTCACTGGGGCTCCCTGCAGACCCATGAAAATTGCCACATGCAGCCTGTGTCTAAATTACACCCTGGCAATTGAAGGCTGTCTTTTGTTTTTGCTTCTAATGAGCAAGAATTTCCCCTGCCAACTCGGAGTGCCTTCTCTAATCAGTTACCCTGACTCCTTTAATTTTCCTTGTGCTGCGACGATTTACCGTGGCCCCGAGAGTCTCCTGCCCAGGGCAGGCATTTCCCTCGCGCATGCGGCGGGGAGCTCTGCTGGTGCTGATCTGGTGAAGGTGTTGCAATCCAAAATGGGTCTGTCTCTCAGCTGGTTTGGTAGAGCCCAGTAATTTGTCTGAGATGGAAAATCCCCAAACTGCAGTCGGTGCCTGAGACACTGAGTGGAAAATGACAAAATTATAGCATGGCTCATCTCCCCGTGGTGGATTACTCTGTGTCTACATATAGACCTGTGTGCCTTAGTCTGGACCAGTGAGCATGACTGTGAAGGTATCTGGGCCTTTGTTTTGGCTTTGTAGCCACTATATTGAGTTAAATGTAGAGGAAGCAAAGCATCAATGGCAGTTGTAACAATGGAGGCTTGTTTGACCATGGGTGATCCTTGCTTCCTCTGAAAGCATCTTGGGCAAAAAAATGGTGACCTCCTCTTCTCTCCCATTTAGCCAGGTCCATGCAGGGGGTGGGCGAAGGGAGAGGGGGTCAGACGGACAGACTGACATGCCTCCTGGGTCAGAAGGAGGTTTCCAGGGAGCCTGTTGGAGGTGGCCAAATTTTTAGGGAGACCTCACGTAGGTGTCTCTCGGTTTTGGAGGAGCACAAGTGTATCCTGGGGACTGCTGAGCACTTAGGAGTCTTAGGAGCCCCCAGCAGCCACTGGAGCTCAACACCAGGCATCTGGCCCATAGCATCCTGCTTTGGAGACTGGTTCCTAAGCAGAGACAGGGCATGAGCAGGGAGATGCCTGGAGCTACCCAGACCTGGAGTGAAAGCCTAAATGCAGCAAGCTTATTAGTGCTCAGCTGGGCTGGAAGATGCACATGAGGTCACTCAGGGACTTTGTCTTAGTCCTCCACCCACCTGTGTCCTCAGGCTGGAGCTGTAGTGAGCAGCTCCTAAGGGAGTGGAACCTGCCTGATGTGCAGGACCTTACACCTGGGCTTGATGACCGCAGGAGAAGGCACCCTGTACAGCTGGTTGCTGGTATCAGGAAACTTCTTTTGGACAATGTCTAAATGAGCTTCCTAGTTGAGAATAGGTGCCTGAAGCCTAAGCTGTTGTTTGTGCCAAGAACTTCCCTGCTCCTTGCTCCCAGCCACTCGCTCTGCTGCCCATGAGCCAACTGTCTGTGGGGCAGTGACCCCAGGCAGCAAGGGCCCTGCACCAGTTTAGGGTCATCAGGAAAGGTCACACAGGCAACACCTACATTTCTAAATCTTGGTGTCCACAGAGAAGCAGGACTCTGCAGCTTATGATTGTTACCACCATAAAGTGAATCCCACAGCTTTCTGAGCTAGGGTACAAGATAAGCCTGCAACAAACCCAAGCAGACAAGTTGTTATCTTACAATTGCTGTTGTAGGACAGTAGAAATGTAAAACCATGTGTCCAAGGGTATACACGCCCTCATCCCCTGATTAGATACATATAATGAGATGTAAAGCTAATCTATCATATTTAGAATCAGTCAATTAGAGGGTTAGGGTTATAGATGTATTTAGCTTTAGCATTAGGGAGATATTTAAACCACATGTTGTACTTAGTCATTACCATGCTAAGTGATAGTAGATGCAGGTCATCCTATATATGGGCCTTAGTAATCAGCTTGAAGTATTACTAATTAAGCCTTTTCACCTTTGGGTTCCTTCCATGCCACCACATAAAATGGGCCATTGAGGTCACGATGAGATGCTCTTTAAAACCCAACACCCACTGTTTATTGTGGAGTGGAGAGTGATTTGGCTTTCTAGCTCAGCCGCTGGCTGCGTGGAGTTGTAAACAAACAGTTCTCTTTCTTTATCAGATAGTTTGCTTCTTAGTCACGAGCAAGACAAGCGGTGGCAGATGCCAGCTGGGCACTTCTGGCCCCTCGCTCGCCCGGCTGCCTGGCATTATTTGAAGCCCATGGACATCCAGGTGAATAACTACGTCAATGAGGGTGCAAATCTGGCATCTCCCTGCTGGCAATCCTCCCTCTCGTTTTTGGAGGAAGTGACTGAAACCTGCAAATACTGTAGTTACTCTGGGAAGAGGCTTATGTGATTAGGTGGAAGGGCAAAAATAGAACAGCCCACAAAGGAAGGCCTAAAAAGTTGTGGGTGCGATACAGCGATGCCCAGCGATGGCTTCTCTACATCCCTCCACACCCCCTGAGACACTGCTGGGCGCCCCAAGGTCCTCAGCTGGCTCTGGTACCAGCCTGTTCACCACAGGGGTTCATGGACTCCCTCAGGCCAAAGGCTCTTGATAACTTTATTTTTATATGGAAGGGGTTTGCATATGCTTTTAACATTCTGTGGTGTTGGGCCGGTGGCAGAGCCACAGGCCACCCTACTGCAGGTGGCCAGGAGGATGCAGAGCTTTGCAATGCCTCCCAGCCCTGGAGAAAGGCTGTGGAGAAAGAGGTGCAGCATCTCTGGATGCTCTCCAGCCCAAGGGGAGCTACTTTTTTGGAATAGCTTCTCTCTCACAGGAATGCTGAGGCATTCCTGACAACACCTGGGCCCCACTTTGCTGAGAAACAACCGCCCTGCCCTTAAACCTTCACCTCTCCACCCCTTCCTCAGAGGCTAATTGCTCCCCTTCTGCTTTCACTTCTGGTCTCCCAGGGATCCGAGTAAAATCATCTCCTTTGCAATGGGTAAAGCTGAATATGTGCCCATAACAACCCTTTCCAAGTACTTGAAAACCCATCAACCCTACCCCTCTGGGGCAAGTCTTTGTAAGCAGGCAGGAGCAGGCATAGAGGTCTTACAGGAGCGTGCTCCCTCTCTCTCTCAGGAGAACACAAGGAACTGGTGCTGCTCACCAGGAACTGGAAAAAGTCTGGGCTTTAGCAAGGCCTGGGACCAGGAAACTACTTGAAATGTTGGGCATTTTCTCCAGCTCCTCTCAGCTGGCTGGGGCTGGCTGGTGAAGATGCCTCAGGGGAAGCAGCCAGATTTGGGGCTGAAGGAGACCTGCCCCAGGGAGGTGGAGTGAGGGTGATGCAATGGGCCACGGCTCTTGCACCGCCGAGGAGCCCGGGTGACCAGTCGGGCACTGGCAGGGAAAGCGGCTGTGGTGGCCGGAGCAGAGGCTGGGCAGTCTCAGGGCACTGTGTGGCACGGCAGCAGCTCTTCACAGGCTCGGATGGGGCTGCCAGAGCTGTCGGCTTTCTTAGCTGATTCCTGGTATTTTGCTACCTATTTTCTCTGAAGATGGAGCACAAAATCTCAGTGTGGAGTCACACTAGCAGCAAGTGCCCATGACAAGAAGCCTGTGACAACCATTCTGTATTTTCCCCACGTGCAGACCAGCACGTTGGTAACACATTCCCAGACTCACATCCCATTTACTACTCTCTATCTTCACTGGTGAAGCCACTGAGGGCGACTGGGGAGGTACAGTGAGGTGGGAAGCATGGGGCTGGAGCAGCAGTGATGAACCCCAGGCACAAAGCAGCACCGTGCTGCAGGAACTGCAGTTGGTGGTGGCTGCTGTAGCCCAGATGATATTTGATGGGGAAGCCCAGTCGGGCAACAGTGAGGCCACACATTTTTGTCCTGTGAGCTGTGCTCTCCAGGGGAGTAAAATCTTCTGCTTGACTTTTTTTTTCATTACTTCTTAGCCAGTGACTGCAGGCCTTGTAGGGACTTTCCGTCTCCCACTAACCTGGTGAGCAGGTCAGGTTCAGCCACGTCTTGGTGCTGCCGGTTGGTCAATCGCTGGACAGGTTTTTGCAAATCCATGTTAAGTCGTGCCAGCCCATGGACATGCCTCACTCTGTACCTACACGATCATCGTATTGTCTCTCTTATCCTCCTCCCTCCCCTTTGTGATTTTGCCCTTTTGTGATCCTCCAGCAGCATTTCAGCTCCTGTTTGGGGAGAAGCAGTGTTGTACCAATGGAAAAAGTATAAATCTGATCTCCAGAAGGCTGATTTTATAACAATTAGTGCCTGTGGCGTTTTTTGGGGTGGTGGGGGGGTTGTTTGTTGTTAATTTATCCATCTTTCCAGGCTACTCCCATGCTCAGTCAGCCGTGGAAGCCAGTGTTAATAAGCACAGCTCTGCCCGTCTGGGTGGGGATGTGTCTGCTGTGGGTCTGTGTCGTGTGAGTGGTGTTGCTGTGGTTCTGAAAAGCCGGTTTTAGTGGTGGTGTGGCCGGGAGGCCCCTCCACCGTCAGTGGGGAGGACAAGCCCTGCCCCTCACTAAGCACCATAGCGGGGCTGAAGGTAGTGACATTCTCCTGTGAGAGGAGACAGGTGCTCCCAGCACAGGGAGTTACTCGCACTCTTGCCCAGGTTGCTCTGGCAGAAGAGCTTTCAGCCCTGTTGCACTCGCAGCCCAGCCTCTCCGCTGGGACAGTGGGTGGGAAGGGCGCAGGGAGTGTGGAAATATTTGTACAAGCTGGTCAAGGAAGCTCCTCAGTCTCCACCATGTCGTGGAGATCCATATAATCCACCACCTTCTTTTCTGTTGCCGTTTTGGCTGGTTCCCCCCCCCTCACTTTGCTGGTTTTCCATAGGCACCACAGGCATCCCGCTGGCTTTCCTCTGAGCCATGGCCCATCTGTGACAGCCAAGAGCAAAGGACCTGAAGGTGCAGAGGTCCCACACATCGAAGACTCCCAGCTGGCATCCATCTCTGCTAGGAAAGTTAAAGATTTCTTTGCCAGACGGGTATTGTGCAACAACGCCCATGACATGATGAGGGGGTGGAGCGAGCAGGAAGTGTGCACGTGTTTTATATATGGGGTGAGAGCCTGGATACTCAGAAGTGAACTTTGGGTCATGGTTTTGGGAGGTGCTGGGGTTGGGGTTATTTTCCTGTTTGCTTCCTTGCATTGCAGCTCTAGGTCTCATTCAAGAAGTCTGAATTTCTGAAGGAAGGAGTTTAGCCTGGTCTCCAAGCCTGTACTCATGGTGATGGAAAGCTCACTTGTGACCTGAAGACCACTTTTCAAAGCCCACCAAAGCCCTATGCGAAGCGTTATGTGACACTTCCCAGTGTCTCCCCAGGGAGGAGAGCGAGCAAGCCTAACTACCTGCTGCAGGCATTTGGGGGAAGTCAAAGGCAATAGCCACAAAAAAAAAGAAACCAGCCACAAAACTAGCCACAAAACCCAGAGCTGAGGTGGTGTGAGCATCGTGGGGACCACACCCTGACACTGTGAAATAAGGAGTAAAGGCAGACCTGCCTCGTGTGAGCAAATATCACAGGCTGTCAGGACATTTGGTTGCCACTTGGCCATTTACCCTCATTACAAAGCTTGGCTGGGAGGGAATTGCATTTCTTGCACCATAACCCGGTGAGGTAACGTGGGTTGCAGCAGTATTTGTCTACGAGGACACGCAGCAAACAACGTGGCTGTTTCTCCTGGCCTCCTGCCCATCGGCTGGTGCTGAGCACTGCTGCTGTCCCTGCGGGGCACAGACCCTGCGTTTGCCGTGGGAGGAAGCATCTTTTCAGCTGAAGGAAGGGCAGAGGCCGGATTTTTGGGGTCGTCGCTACAGAAGCTGAGCAGGCACCGTGGCGCTGGGGGAAGCTGCCTGCTCCCTGCATTTGCAGCTTGGCTTCACCAGATGCTGCTCTGCCGTCCCAGCCAGCGAGTCAAACACTGCGAGAAGGATACTTTACTCCTTCCTTGATCAGCTGCTGCTGAATCACTCAATATTTGTTCTGATTACAAGGCCCTTCTTATCAGAGGTATTTACTACTTTGCCCTGCCGTTTCCCCTTCCTGGCACACTGTGGTTTGTCTCCTGACCCGCCAAGCGTTTCCAAGCTCTGTTTGCAAACAACGGGGGTTTCCATCCTGACCCTGTTAGCTGGGATGGTTTGGCATCCCCACCAGGTGCATGTCAGAGCTGGCTAAGGGCTCTGCCTCACGATCCTGGGGAGATTTAGCTGCGGAATCCAGCATATTTCTGGCTCCTGCCCACCCCCCCTGCATGTTGGCATTGCCACTCCTGTGGTGCTCTGCTCCTTCTCACCCCTGGTTTGCAGAAACAGGTCATTAGTGAAAAACGCCGCTGATCCCAATGGCATTGCCTTGGCGATGGGGAGGATGGCAGCTGAGCAGTGGCTTCCCATCCCAGCGCTGGCATCTTGACATTGTGGCGGGCAGGCAGCAAGGGCTCGAGTGAAATCCACCCTCCAGTGTGAGTCACAGCCCTCTGCACCCACTGAGTCAGGCTGGCCTCTTCAACATCCCCCGTCAAAGCAATCCTTGCCATTTTGGAACACGAATAGGGAAAACCAGGCAACCGGAGTTGCCCAAGAAGCCAAGCACGAGAGACTGCAGAATATGCATTTTCCCCAGTTAAATCTCTCCTGGGACATCTCTGCCCTCTGCAGCACCCTGGATGCCCCCCAGTACGCTCTGCTAGCAAAATGTGTCTGGGGTGTGAGGTGAGAGTATCCCAGAGGCTCAACCCACCCTGAAATGAGCCCAAATGTGGTCTGTGTGCCTCACATTTCTCACCTATGCAGGGCAAGGGGGATGGGGTGCTCAGGAGCGTGATTCATGGCTGTGCTCCTTGGGATGGAGATCCTCAGCTGGTTCACGGGCCAGCCCAGCAAAAGCGTGTCCGAATTTTGGATGTGGCCCTAACCCAGGTGAAAGCATACAGGGAAATTCCAGCCACCCTTGGGCACGGCAGGTGGGACCAGCCATTGCCGTACACTGGTGAGGCTGGTGTGCACAGCAGATGTTTCGAGAGCTGCAATTACTCTCCTGCAGCATCCCAGAGCTGCCATCGGGGCTTGGGTCGGGCAGGGGAGTTGCAACTCTTCCCCCCCGCCCCACGCCATGGCGTTGGCTACCTGATACAGACCCTTTTTCTCCTTCTCTGCCACCAGGGAGACTGAGAGAGGCGAAGCCACCTTCCAGACAGCATCAGTCTACTGTGTCTAGGTATTCATGCTGTAGCTGATTAAAACTCCAAGTGGGGCAATTTACGTGTATAAATAGGAGATGCTGGGGTGTTGCAGACTGGCGAGAAGAGCTGCTTGACCTTGTCGGAGAGTGTCTGGGGGTGTATTCAGGGCTTGCTTCTGCCTTTCTCACACCACCTCGTACCCAGCCCAAGCAGCTGGGTCACCTCCATGGGACAGTGATTTCCAGTAGTGGTTCGTGGTGGTCAGAGCTGGGCTTCAGGGATGTTTTATGTCCCTGACTTAGTGGCGTCTTCCATCTCTGGCAAGGATGCTTGAAGCCACCAGAGAGCCTGGCCCTCCTTGTACAGATGTCCAGCAAAAAACAGATCCTGGAAAACCGTGGCCAAGTGGGGTTTGCTCTTAGAATTTGAGAGTTCACACCAATTTTATGTTCAATGACTAACTCAAATTGCAATAATGAACTAATATAAGAATCTCAAAGAAGGAAAGATGAATGCAGCCGGACACAAGGGCACTCTTACATGTCAGGCCTTTTTCTCTTTTTGGTACTGTTTATATTTGGATTTTTCTTTCTTTTCTCCTCAGAAGGCAGCTCTCTGTGTGCTGTGCTGGCTTCCATCTGCATGAATCCAGCTTTTCTCATTGCTGCCCCGCCTTCCTATCTCCTGGAGCTAGAGAGCGGTTGAGACATGGCATTCATGTGCATATACATGTTGTATACAGAGAGATTCTCTATTCATCTTAAAACGTGCTTTGATCAGAAAAGTAATAACTTGCTGGCAGGAATTACTTTACAAATTTTGCTTTTGTGGGGAGAAGCTCCTTGGCTTGAGCTTTTCCTTTCTAACAGAAACAAGTTATATCTGATGAACTAACCTTGCCGCTTTCACTCACAAGGCAGTAATTTTACTCTTCAAGCGGCAGAATCACAACTCCTCATCCCCACAGCACCGTTTATTCAGCAGCACAGGCTGCCGTGGGGTGCAGACGATGAGGTTACTATCTGCTCTGCACATCTGGTGTGCCTTTCCTCTTCTCGGTGTATTTTAGGACACATAAACTAGCGGGGAAAATGTTTCTCTTCATGTGAGGACATTCAAGTCACCACAGAACCAAATTTATCCCGCATAGCAGCTCCCAGTAGATCCAGTGGAAAATAGTTGTAGCCCAGCAAACTCCACTTTGGCTGATACAGCTGCAGAGCTGTAAAACACTTGGATGTTTCCCTGCACAAAGCTCCTGTAAAGGCTTCCTGCAGCCCTGACTCCTTGCCAGCCCAGCCTCCAGGGCCGCCTGAGCCCAGCCAGTACTTTCCAAAGAAAATTCTCTCAAAACCTCCCCAGTTTCTCTGGCTTGTGTTTTGCACAGCACTCTAATGTGAAAATATTGATTCTGGACTTTAAAGCAGCTGCTTTGTACATTCGACCAATTCAACAGCACCAAAATTTGGCCTGAACTGTCCTTGTCTGGTTCCTTTTTTATCTTTTTAATGCAGTAGGTATTGACATTAGGAAGAGCCAAATATAACAATGATGCAGCGTAAATCCTATAGCCAGCCAATATTGTCTGTCTTGGCTACACAGAGCGCTCTTTTTTTTTTCCTTACCTTCCAGCTTGTATTTAAAATGGAAAATTTTAAAAGGCCATTTCAGGAGAATTTTAAGCATTTATGCAGAAACAGGGAGAAGTAAGGTGGAGCTGTTTGCTGATTGAAAAAATACAGCCCCCTGAGGAGTGTTTGCAGTAGGGAGGGTGTTTCTGTAGGCTGTCTGGGAGGTGCTGAGCTCTGCTCAAACCAGAGCCCATTACTCTCTACGATGCTGAAGGGGCTTTGCTCCAGGTAAGGACCTTGCCTCACCCCTCAGTGCCGATGCACTGCTGCTACACCTGTAGCTAATAGTGAGAGATTTCACACAGAGACATCAAATACACAAGACCAAATTCCTCTTAGTGTCAATTAACACTCCGTGGGCACCAGCCCCCGTATAGCAAGGCATAACTCATCCCGTGGCAGGAGGCTGCAGCTCCAGCTTTCGCTTTGTTTTCTTCCAGGATCTTGCAAAGGACACATCCCAATCTCTTTCTCTCGTGGAGACCAAGGACTTGATGCTGCCCAGCACTGTCAGGTGATGATTTTCAATCTGTTCCCAAAGGTCTCAGAGTAGTGGGGTGTAACAGGTAGGTTGGGGAACTGCAACTCTGCTTTGCATCTCTGACAACAACCTTCAGCTGCTTTAATTGTACTGTCTGCCTCCCTCCTTCCCGGACTTGCAATCAGCAAATGAAGGTGAGTGAAAGGCAGAATCAGCTGTGTGTGGCTTTATAGTTGTCTGCTCTGCCTTTCAGCCTGGCTGCAGCTCAGCAGCCATGTGTGGGGAGATGGGAGTCTGCTCTTCCTGCACTCTCACCACCTCTGCCTTTCCCAGGATCTGATCCAGCCAGTGCACAGTTTCACTCCTAAATATTCCCCAGGACTGAGGTATTTTTAATATTCTTATTATATCTGCTAATGACTTGAAGAAACTAGACTCAAAACATGGTGGTCTTTTGTGCCTCTTTTGGTAATTTCTGTGAGAGTGAATCTCTGCACAGGTTTGAAGCTGAAATGACTTGTTACAAGGAGCTGAAGTACATCACTTGTTCACTAGGCCCCAGTCAAAGCTCTTACTCGTTTGTTTAACATTGGGTCAGTTTGTGCCTGTGCCTGCTCCAACTGTGATTTGGGTAGGAGCGGTGTTTGGAGGTGGTCTGGGCGCATCCTCTGGACCCTATGCTCCCTGGTCTGGTGCTGTTTCCTGCCAAGAAGCCCCAAGATGCACTCTGGTGATGAACTGTTCCAGCAAAGCTGCAAATGATCCCACCTACAGCTCCAAACCCCTGCAGTAAGGAGATCTGTGCACCAAAACCACACTTTGCACTCATTCAGTTGGAGTGAGGTGCCATGGTGAACCAAGCTAGAAATTTAACTCTTGGATGAGGGAGCATCAAAGACACATTTGCTTTAATGTAGAAGTGGTTTGGCATCTCTGAATCAAAGCCTTTCCAGAACTTTGCCCTGCTTGAATCTGGACATATTGTGTAAGTTTTCTTAACAATTGAGTACCTATGTTGAACTACGGGCATCTCCCACCAGTGCTCTGCGCTGGTGAAGGAGATAGTTTGCACGAGGGCAGATGAAAAGCCAGTATGTGTTTTCTCTTCCAGCTCTCTCTGTGTCATATCAGCACAAGCCAGCCCATAATTTTGCAGCTGGCCTTGAGGACGAGGTTAATGTCTGTCATGGGGTTTAGCTGGAGAGTGAGTGTCACTTCTCCCTGGAGAGGGATTGCCCGTGTCTGGGTGGTGCAGGGAGGCAGCCTGACCTGGCCTGCCAGCTCTGTGCCCACTTGATGCTAGAGGAAGAAATTGCTGTCCCTTGCCACCTGCAGCCGGCACTTACCTGTTTGCCAGCATCGTGTTCCCTCGCTTGGTTCAAGTCTTTCTAAAAGGCCAAAAGACAAAGCAGGAGGGCAAAGGGCAGAGGATTTCCTCCAGGGCACGCTTTGGTGATGCTGTGGGTTGAGTGCCTGAGCGTGGAAAGAGAGAGAGCAATAAAGGGATGGCTCCTTTTGGTGACATGGTCACGTGTGTCTGGGCCCAGCAAGGGGCACTGGGAATGTCTCTGCTGCCGTGGATGGGCTTCACAGGGACAAGCTGGAGCTGGGGTTGATAACAGGACTGAGCTGTCCCCCTCACTGATTTTAGATTGGGGAAATCCCAAAACTTCCTGGATTACATCCCAGTGTCTTACGCAGCCCTGTAGGATGGCAGAACCGAGGAGGTACTGTAGGTGGATTTCAGGCTTCCTGCTGAGCCCAGTGGCAGCTTTGTGGAGATGCTGGCAGATCTTGTGAGCTGCACCCCACATCTGCGTTTGGGGGACAGGGAGGGAAAAAGATCCAGCTTTCTATTTCCAGTCCCTTCAGCTTTCCCACAGAGGTGGAAAAGACTGAAAAAAAAGTGTAAGGGAGTGGGAAGGAAAGTCTTGTAAAAGTGAGATACACCCCGTGGCCTCTGAAGCTGGGACCTGTTGCTACGGTCTCATAGGAAGCTGCTGCTGCAGTCAGGCCAGGTCTGATGCACACCGGGCAGCTTTACAAAAGTGTCCTCGGGAGCATCACGGGACATTTTTACTCTCTTAAAAGACAGGGAGCTGATAGGAACCTGTCTATCGCAGCTCTACACAAGCAACAGGATGGTGTGTCGCGGGCAGCCTCTGGCGTGGCTGCGATTCAGGGCAGATATCGCACTGTTCCGCTCACACATGGACAGCGGGCAAGAGCTGAACTTCAGATAAAATCTGTATAAGACTAAAGCAAGATCAGCTGAGAAAACTAGCCTGGCTTTCGACTGCTACCGGTACCCAGCAAAAGATGGAGATGGAGCAGTCCTGGCTCAGACAAAACAGCTCGCTGGGCTTTGTTACTGCTTTTATCTGCCTCCAAGCGGTCTTTTGCAAGACTGGTTCCCCCCCTCCCTGTAACGCTGTGCGAAACTTGCAAATTGCTGTGAAACGTGAAGGGGTGAGCTAAGAAGCAGAGCTCGTAGGTCACCTGAGCTCAGCTTAAAGCAAAGTTGAGCATTGCTCCTGTCCCCAAACAGAGATTTACATTCCTTGGGGTTACATGAATTCCCTGAAGTGGTGAAAGCAGGGAAGAAAAATCTCCAAATTGAAGAGCTTCTGGAGAAATCCCAGAGGCTCCAGGCTGCTTGCTTGGGACAGAGGAGCATGAATGCTTGAAGCTATCTGTGCCCTGTCTGAGTTAGTGCTCCTGATGGGTGTCTTCCTTTCAGCATTTGGTGAAAGAAATTCTGAAGCTTGTTTAGGCTCCCAGTCTGTCGCAGCAGTTTATTTTTATCTGAGATGGCTTGTGACAGCACAATGGTGTTGCAACGCTACAGCTCTTGTTTGTGGTTCCTCTGTACTTTGGTACTGGAGTAAATGAAGGCTCCTGACAGGGTCTCATTGTGCTGAGAAATGCAGGGATGTTGCAAGAGACAGTCCCCTCCCAAGGAGGCAGCGTCTAAGAGAAAAGACCTGCAAAAACAGAAAGGAGTTGGCCTCGTGTGCAGGATGCTTCTGTGGAACTGAGTCCTTGTTCCAGTCCCAGAGACCCACTGTGGCATGAGCCATCTACCCCGACCCCACATGTCCCAGCACCACTACATGTTGCCCAAGTGACCCATGGACCTTCTCCTTCAAGGGGATGGTGATGAGAGGCTCCTGCCATGGGTTATGGCTCCTTCCAGCCTCACTGTTCCTTGCAGCCACTAAGGGCTTGCACAACTTTTAGCTTTCCCCTCCACCCCTTCCATGAGCATGAACCACACCTCTAAAACAGCTTTCCTAACTCCAGCAGTGTCATCGCGACCGTTTGAAGTGACAGCGAGAGGACCCAACAGAGGACCAGGGAGGAGACAGATGAGCTCTGAGGACTGAAAGGAAATCTAAACCTACAACTCAACACTGTAACTAAACGTGTCTGCAAAAAGCAGACCTCTCAGTTCAGCCTCTTACCTGGTGTAAGAGATGAAATGTCAAAGGAATAAGGATCTGGGCTCCTTGGTTACTCGCCCTTTGCTTGCACGTGCTCTATGCCCATGCAAGTCCATTAACTTCAGCCCAGGGTAACACATAGCAGAATGAGGTACATCATCTGCCTCTTTTTAGGCAACACAACCTGAGATTATAGCTGTGCTAGCTTGGTACGCCGTGCTGTAAATCCCTACGTATTGGTTCCCTGTCTCCTCCTCAAGTTTTACAGGATGCCAACAGCTTTCTACTTGTTTTATGATTTCATGGCAGCTGCTCGACACATCAATATGAGAATTAATTAGTCTTGGCTACAGGGTAGGCAGCAGCTCAGGCAGCCCAAGAGCAAACAAGGTCAGGATTTCAGCAACAGCCCATTTACAGAATTTGCTGGGGCTCAAGCAGAGCAGCCTCATGTCTCTGATTTTCATTTGGATCGCTGCTCTCTTGTCTTGTTTGCAGGTTCTGCCCTCTTGGCGAGGCCAATGTAAAGGCAAACCCAGAAGACTATGGCAGATGACTGCTCCACACAGGGAGCGAGGATTAGGGCAGGGGCAACATTTGGCTCACAAACATGCAGCCACTATGAAACAATTATTGACTTAAAATCCCTTTGCTCATGCCCCAACTTTCATCTGATGATGTTAAAAGGTCAGAAGGAAAATTAGAGCCTTTTTGCCCTAATCCCTTTAAGTGCTAAATTCATGGAAAGCAATTGAAGCAACAATTTAGATTAAGGCAATAGCTTCAGACGATGGAGAAATTCTGATCCTCAAAGGACGCCCGAATGAAATGCAGCTTTTCAGAGTGAGATTGGAATTGCCTTTGGCCTCCTGTTACAAAGATCCTCCCTGTTGGCTCAGCGGTTGAATAATCCAAACCTGCCATGCTTATTGCAGTGCTCGGCTCTGCAACGTGCCCTTAGATCACAGCGAAAGACTCTGAGCGGTAACAATAAATACGAGGGGAAAGAAAGATCTGTGTCAGACTGGCTCCACATTAAGCTGTTTCCCAAACAAATCATTGCTGCTACTGGTGAATAGCTTTCGTCAGGTTAATGTTGCTCATTACAATCCTTGGTACGGCTGAAATATACCTTATTTTTTTTCTATTTTTTTCTTTTCTTTTTCTTCTTCCTGGCTAACCTTTTTCCAAACTTTCTCTGCATCTTCAGGGTGTAGAGTGAGGATACCCTGATGGAAAGGAGGGATCCCTAGGTGATCCTGCTCTGTCAGGGGGGTTGGACTAGATGATCTTTCACAGTCCCTTCCAACCCCTAGCATTCTATGAATCTATACTCTCATCCCTCCATGAGAAGGAGTCCAGCAAGCACCAAGCATGGTGAGATGGCAGATCCCAGAGGAGGACTCGAGGCTGGCATGGCTCCTTTCTTCCCTGACCCCTGGTCCCAGACTCTGCTCCAGCTGAACACCGTCAGCGCAAGCAGGCAATGATCCAGCAGGCTGTGAGCTGGCAGATAGGATCTGTACAGTTTAGTTGGTTTTTAGCCAGCTCGTTTCCTTGGTGCCTCTGTTGATAGAAGGGCTTTTATTGCACATACAAGCCTTAGCAGAGACAAAACTCACGTCTCCTCTTTTAGTCGGAGAACTGACAGATATGACACTGTCAGCAAAATATATTTTCCATGTATGGCTCTGGGTAGGAAAAGAGCCCGTCCCTGCAGCTGTGCTTAGCAAGCAAGGGGAGGTCCTGGAGAGAGGAGCCTGGCTTCATGCCCCCATAGCAGGGAGCAGCCAGCTGGACGGTCTGGGGGCTGGATGCTGAGTGAGGTGCCTGGCTGTACCTCCAAAATCAAAGTACCCCAAAGGGCTGAGTTGAGGACATGTCCCATTAGTTTTCTGGAGAGGTGCCTGCACCACAGCCAGGGCCACCTCTGCCCACCCAGCTGGAGCAGAAAGCATTGGGATGGAGAGGTGGCTTCTCCTTCAAAATCCTGCTCAGGACTGGAGACGAGACCACTGTAAAGAGAAAACCATCCTGGAATTTCACATTGAACCTGAGGGGTGAAGGATAGTGGTGTGTGGATTTCTATGTCACAGCCCCTACAAACTGATAGTTTTGCTGTTGTTACTCTCATGTGAGATGGCCCTTTGTGATCTAAAGCACAGCAGTCATCTGTCCCAGTGAAGGAGAAAAACCCTCATGTTAGTGGCAGCAACAGGTTAAATTCCCACATACCACTCCTATACAGCAGTTTCAGCTCTATTCTGAGCCCCATGGTTTTGGGGTTTTTTGTTTGGTTTTTTTGAGTTTTAGATTTTAGAAATTTCTTGTCCTGAGAACACTTTTGAGAAAGATTTTTTCCGTTACTGGTTCCTTCAGTAACGTTATTACTGGCCTGGAATAATTCTTATACAATTTGATTAAGTTTCTCTTGCTGGAAAATTCAGACACTACGGATTTCTAATATCAAAACCCAAACAAGTAATAACAAGTAATTTCCTAAGAACTTACATAATCTAGCATAGTACTCCTTCATGGGAAAATGCTTCATTCCAGTGTGTATGTCTATTTTTAAGGAAATTAATGGCAAATGGGGTGAAAGGAAAAACACACAGGATAATTACAACCACCAGCTTATCAACCTGCTTCTAACCATTCTTTGGAGTGGTAGGTAAACATGCAAAACACTGAACCGCTCCGTATTTTTATGCTGCTTTGAAGTGTGAGTTCCAAAGAAATTTTAACTCGCATTACTTTGGCATTTCCATAACTGACAAGTTCCGGTGTCTTTGGGCAGCAGCCACCGTCTGGCTTTCCAGAAAGAAGTCCACAGCAAATGACCTAACTGGAGATACCGTATCCTTAATCAAGAGGTGAGATGGACAAAGGAGGAAGCTGTCAAATTCCTTGGTCCTTCTTGTGCACTACGGGATATTCCCAACACACAGGCTCCGGTGCTCCAGGGGAGCACCTACAAAGCACGAATGGGTTCTCGGTTTGCAGAAGCAGAACTGAGGTCCTTGAAGTTTTTCAGAGGTGATTTTTTGGGGATGCTTTAGTCGGGGTACACTCCTGGCTTCAGCCAAGCACATGCATTTCATCTTCCCCTTTTTCTTCTGGCTGCAGCAGATTTTCTTGTATAAATCTCCGGAGCGATGTGGCAAGGAGAGGTGCTGCGTGTCTACACTCGGGAGCCTCTGCCATCAGCAGATGCAGGTGTTGGCAAGTGCAGGCGGGCTTCTAAAAATATCCCGCATGCTTTATTCTTGTTTCAAAGGCTATTAAGTATTTCTATGAGAGTCTTTTTCATCTTCAGCGTGGAGAACTGCCTAATACTCCCACGCATCCTTTATAATCCCCTGAATCTCAAGTTCTTCCAAATGGGAATATTTGGGCTGCAGATCAGTGCAACAAAACCTTTAGTGCTGTGCAGCAGCACCAAGTAATGTGGGTAATTGTCGCGGGTTAGGGCTGGGCCGGCCACTAACGCGGACAGACGCTCTCTGAGAAGACACTAAACTGGAAAGTAAAATTCACTAAACAGGACTGGGTTTTCAGCTAAACCCAGGACAGTAATGAACCTGAATTTCTTCTTATTTCAACTGTCCTGTCTACACTGTAATTCTACCGAGTGCAGGCTGTGGGCTTACTTCCCGTATCTGTAAAGAGCACAATCAAATCCAATTACTCTTCACGTGAGCATAATCCACACACGCGACTTAAGGCAGAATATTTAGGTCTGCTTCATAAATAGCAATGAATTGTCGTGAGGAAGTATCGGCTCACCCATAGGCACCTTACCAAACCCAACTTGCAACTGTGCAAAGGCAGGAGAGACCAAGGGCCAACCATACAAAAGCACATTGCTTTTCTCTTGCTCTGAGTCTGTCACTGCATTTCCAGCATGCACATGGTCTGTCGTTCCTAGCAGCCCGGGTTTTTTTTCATCCTAATGTGTTTGCTTAGGCACCAACATTAGTGTCAAGAGCACTTAATGCAAAGGAAACTTCCCAGGAGTGCACCGGTCGCTGCCAGAGCAATCAATCTTGTCTTGGGTGCGTATACATTTCCTGCTGCAGGCTGGATAATGAATTACCCGCAAATTCTAAGTGTAGCGCAGAGGTTCGCTTCCACCAGGCCTTCTGTGAAAAGCTGCTGTGCCCCATATCGGGTGCCTGTGCACCCTCCCGCCCTTACATCAGCCTCTGATGACAGCAGATCTGAGCCGAGGATGGAAATATTTATTCTTGGCTGATGCTGCTGCCTCCTTTTCAGCTGGTGATTCAAACCAGTACTGCTGAAACTGTGATATGGTGACAGCCCCCCACCCCCAGCAGGGGCTGGCTGGTGCTTCTCCTGTGCCCCCAGTTCTTTTACAGCGCAAGCAGCTGGGTTGGGAAGCATGGCTTTAAACTAGGCTTGCCTGAGCCCAGCTGTGGGTTTTGGGGTGGAGGATTTACCCAAGAGCCTTCCCGTGTGACCCCATCTTTTAGGAAGCAACTGGGAGGCTCTGTCTTTGGGCTCTCTTTAGGCAAATGAAGAGAGACCTGGCTTGTTTGCTGCTTTAAGAAACCTTTTTTGCTTCATGATTTGTTTGCTGCTTTGATTATTAGTTTTGTTTCAAGTTTCTGTGTCTTTGATGTAAAGGAAACAGTTATGAGGGATTTGAGCTGAGTTGTGGAGGTGAAGAAGTAACTGGAAATTACATTTAAATCTGCTGCTAGAGTTTTGAAAGAAACTCTTTGAGTAATTTTTGATTTCTGATCTCTTCTTTCCCCTTTGTAACAGAAAAATAGGATTTCTGGGGATTCTTGGCCATCACATCTTGCCAGAGATGGGCAAATCCCCTCTGTGTCCATCTGGTACCTCTCAGAAAGTTCTGCTTTACTGTCATTCACCTTCTGCAGATCTGTTCTGCCTGCCAGCACCTGCACCCTTCCTACCACGCATGCTCCTTTCCCCAGAGGCAAACACTCATTAGCTGTAAAAACCAAAACACAGTCATAATATTAATATATATAAATATATATAAAAAACCCAAAACATTGCTCTATCTCGTGAGGTTTTTTTTTCTATGCCGAATCCTTACACCTGGAAATATTCAGAGCTAATTCAGCTCTATAGATGCCCGAATCAGTAACAGATGAATTAAATATACACTTCCCTGCCCCTGCATTGTAGCTACATGTGGTGCTTGTGGGGCGCAGTGGATACGGAGGGTGGAGCATCCCACGGCTGCGCCGAAGTTTTCTGGAAGCTTTCCGGAGGGAGCGGGGAAGCTGTGAGGCTGGTTTGCTCTTTCCACATGCCAATTTACTCTAACACAAGGCAAGTCACCTCATACACTATCATCAAAGTGGTGGTGCTTATTCCAGGGGATTTTTGGGGTGTATTCGCCTAAGGCTGGTGCCTGAGCAGAGGAGGCCATTAATTAGAGCAAACAGTATTGACTTTCAGCCTCTTTTAAGAAACTGAGGATTATTTTAAAGAGACAGATCCCTCGGAGGGTTTTGTGCCAATCTCCTCACCATGCCAAGAGGGTCCAAGCCAACCTGGCTCGTCCCATCACAGGCTGCACCTCCTGCTCTAACGAGAATTTAATATCCCTGCTACAAATCTGTAGTTTCAGACTAACTGATTTTCGTTCCACATGAGTATCTGGAAAAGAGGGAAATCATCATGAACAATTACTTGCTATGTGAAAATTGCAAATACTATTTAAACCCCAAATCCTAAAACTTGTCATCCTGCAGAGAAAGAGTGTGAGCTCCCACTTCCCCCAGCCAGCTGTCTGGGTTGAAGCCACTGATTTTACACTGCCAAGGAGCAGAATTTGGAGTATTTGGGCACAGAGAGGATTTCCGCAGTGAGTGTGTCTCTGTCATCGTGTCCTTCAGCAGCTGAAACTCTGTCAAATTTCCTGGCATGGTGCAATTCCCTGGACCCTTGGCATTTTGCAGCCCTTAGAAAAGGTTTCTTGCTCAGGGCTTTGTTAGTGTTTGATTTTTTAAAAAACACTAAGCAGACACTATGCTCCTAATCCTGCCAGACTTGAAATGTAGCAGATATGTAATCCTTCATGGGTATTAAATTTAATAGCAATAAAGTATATTTAAGAATTATACTGTCAAATGCCTGCCTAAGCAGAGGAAAATATTCTTAGATTACTAAAGAAGTTTAAATTATTTCCAGTGGTTAATGCCTGTGAAACCCTCCCCTGCATGTGTGGAAGTAAAGATGAGAAAAATCAGTGCCAGGCAGCCCCAGATCGCTCTTTTTCTGGACACTCATGGAAGAAATATTTCCCTATAATGTGTGACCATTTTCACATGTGTGCACATACTTATGTACAACTATTTTTAAGCACAGTAGCAGATGTAGATGTATATTCAGGGGCACCCCTGTGCATAAGGAAAAAGCCCCAAGCTGCTTGATAAATATTCATGTAAATGGAAGGATTCGAGGGGGGGAAGGAGGGGAGGTGTGCTGGGGGCTAGGAGAGGGAGGAGGTGGGAGCCAGGATCAGCCAGCTCTGGGAGCCATCCCTACAGAGGTGTAAGAAACATATTGAGGGAGGGTGGTGAATAAGGAATGGGGAGCAACAAGGAAAATTCCCAGAGTCTCTGGTTTTGAGAACTGTAGCTTGGATTTACTTGGGATTTGTCCTAAAGATGCGGGCAAGCAGCTAGGTGTCCCAGCTGAAAAGCAGGTTTCTCAGCTGAGTAAACAGCTGAGTTAATTGCCTAATTTAACAATAGTTTTAGCAAGTGAATAAAAGCTTCAACTCAGTCTCTACCATTGGCATGAAATAGATGAAAGGTCCTTTTCTGACCCTTGAACACCAGTGTCATGCCCCAGAGCCCTGCTGCAGGCACGGGGCCGAGATGAGGCTGCCGTGGTGGTGGTAGCTGAGGCACAGCTCCTCGTGGTGGGGGGGGAATGTCCTAAAAAAACAATAAGGCTTTTGTGAGACTTCAGGTGGAGAAAAAAGAAGAAAAACCCAGCTGCACCGGCCATGAGCTACACGGCAGGATGTGGTGGGCAAAACAGGGAATGGTTGTTTGAGACACTGAACAACTTTTCTCTGAGCAGCAGTTCCCATCCTCCTCCCACCAGCCAAGGCACTGCGGGTCGGGAGTGGAGAAGCTCTTCAGAGGCGAGACCTGCTGAAATTCAGCGTGTCTAGAGCCTGTCTCTTCCTATCAGGACATCACACAAACGAATCCTGTCAGACACGACTACCCCTCTCACCTTTCCTCACCGCTCACCTCCAGACCGCCTGGTAGTCAGGCAAAAACAGGATTTTGCTGTGGTTTACATGAAAACTTTTTCCGTCTGACCAGATGAGCCCTGTGGTACTGCCCAAATCCATCTAGCAGTCAGCACAGGAACTGCCTGAGACCACAACATAATTGAAGAGCCTTTCGATAGTTTCCGCCAGCGATACGATAGCGCACTGACTCTTGAAGTGAGGAAACCCGGAGAAAGGTGACAGGGTTTTTCATGCCACCACCCTCCCCTCTCCTGTCCTACAACCAGCTCGTGGTGGCTGCCTTCCTGGGAGAGCCACTTCGCACCAAGGCAACGCTGCAAGAGGCTCCTTGCCCGTGAAACGCACTGACCAGCCCCGCCATGGGCTCTGGATGCTGCAGAGGGGACCGGTGGCAGCACGGGGCTGACCTGTTTGGGGTTGGAGGCAGCTCAGCTGGGTTTGCACGGTGCTGCAGCCCAGCTCCTTCATCTCAACGGGGTTTATTCCCATCCAACCCATGCCCAGCCAGTGTGGGCATCTCCAGGCTGCTCGGCTCCCGCTTGGCTCCAGCCTGCCGGGTCTCGGCAGCCTGAGCCTGCTCGAACACGAACACGCGCCACATGGAGAGCCAGGGTGAGAGCTGGAGTCTGCAGATGTCTCCCCTTAAAAACCCTGCAAAGCAGGTGGGAAATCCCCCCCCCTGCCCCGCCCCGGTCTGAAACAGCGGAGGGGGGGCCAGGCCCAGCACTGAAATGAGTTTCAGTTTGATCCTGATTAGAAGATGGCAGGAGGAGCTCGAGCCAACACGGCCTCCGTTGCTCTTAACCTCAGATGACCCCGTGTAAAATTCCGAGCGCTGAAGCCCTGCGGCCGCAGGGACCGGAGGCTGCTGGCAGTGTTCCTCCGTACCGACCTGCACAGGGCTCCTCTGCAATGAGTCTGGGGTCCCAGCGAGGAGTTTTCTCTCCCAAGGATGAGATTCTGGATGTATAAATTGTCTTTTGCTGCAAGGTGAGGCTTTACAGGGACAAATTTTTGCAGGTTTTGCAAGTCCCTTGTCATCTTTCAGGCATGTGCTGGGAAACCATCTCCTAAATAATGGTGCTGTGTGCTTTTTAAAGCAACACAGGTGTTGTGTCCCCTACATAAAACACATACCCTTCAGAAAGCAGTTATTCTATACTGATATTACATTACCATTAACTAAAACTTGTGAGATAAATGTCTTTTGCATAAAGAACTGAGCTGAATAATAAGCAGACTGAAGTCCCCTAAACTTGTTTTTTACTGAGTTAGAAATGTGTGATAAAAGGCACATATTTCCTTGGCTGAGTCACCCCTTGCAAACAGTGTCACATTAATGTTTGCCTTGAAACACCTTCCCTTGACCCTTTCAGATAGCATGAAAAAACCCCAATATATAGTTTCAGTGGCTTTCAATACTGTCTGACCAGCTACCAGAAGCTGCTTAGGAGCTGCCTTTCTCTTGAGGCAAGAACACAAGAAGGAATTTGTATTATGTCCTCAATTTCTTCTTAAAAGGTAAAATTGACTTTTTAACCAATTAGGAGAGGTTGGCTGATCGGGGACTGTTCTGCGGTGGATGCTGCGTATCTGCTGACTGACGAAGGCTGCAAATCTGCTCTTGATGGCGCGATGCTGATTTACAGGGGATGAGGATTCGTACTGTTGTGTTTATGTTGTACAGCGTGACTTTTGACTCCTGGTTCTGTCCTGGGAAGTAAGGGAGAGGAAAAACTAACCTGAGCAAAGGCGGCTGCTCGCCTCCGTGTCTGTGGCAGCACAATATTGGCCTCTTAATTTCCTCCTGATTAAACTGTAGGAAAACAAAATCTGCTCTGCCTGGAGTGATTTGGCTTTTGCTCAAAAGCTTTCTCATCAAAAAGAAATATCATTTGCTGTGAAACCGTTAGAAGGAGGATAAATGTAGTCATAAAAGCAGCTATTTGTAAAACCTGGATGGGGAGCAGCAAAATGCTGTAATTTAGGGAGAAATCTCCACAAAGGCTCTGGAGGGCAAAACTTCTTATAGAGCCCATGCTTCTTCGGGATTATCTAGTTGGGTTTGTTCAGAGGCCCATTCTGCAGATACAGAAGCGTTTTCTTTGTTAACACCTCTTGTGGCTTGTCTAAAGGACCTGCTGGTCGGCATGAGGCTGGCGGGACCCTCCAGTTTGGCATCGGTGTCCCCAAGCCCAGAGGTGGGGTTGGTGGCATCTCGTTGGGAAGCACAAGGCAAGAAATGATGGCGTTGCCTCTCAAACACCCACATACTCTCATCAACCGGGTTTGAGGCTGGACAATAAAGCGCTAGCGACGGCAGCAGCCTATATAATCCCATATAATACGGAGTAGTAAATAGCAGGTTGTTTTCGTCCTGGGAAGTAGCCACAAGAGGGAGATGTGATTAGATGTACCAAATCTGTGTCTTTATAATAAGCAGAAATATTGAGAAATTTATTATTATTTCAGAGATCACTAGAAGCCCAGGAAGAAATTTCACCGCAGGAGCTAGCTTGCAGATTTAGAGTGTCTGAGTACCTGAGACAATTTTAAGAATTCCTTTTACAATAGCAAAATTTTTCATTATGACTTTTCTTCCCTAAAATCTCTTTAGCCCTAATGAAATTTTGTCTGTTCTTGAATATTTCTTGAATTACATTAGTAATTTTGAGCGAAAAGAGGGAAAATGTCAACTTCTTCAATACCCTAACAAAATAAGGAGTCGAATTTTCATTTAAAGTCGATTGAAAATAAATTTTTGATCAGTGAACCAAAAAATCCCTCGTTCAGACAGCGTAGCCATAATTATCCCACCCTTAAGGGCAGACTGACCGAGTGATGTTGAAGCATTCTGGAGCGTGTTATGGTGATGACTTGAATCTGCTTCCCAGCATCTGTGCTTTAGGTTTAAACAAAATGTTTCCTGAGATCTATCAGTCTATTGCCTTTCCCCTGTCTGAGAATCATTTCTACTAAAAATAAGCCTCCTTATTTTTCCTCTCCCTCTCTTTTTACCCATCCCCTACAAACCCTGATTGTCATACCAAGAGCTCTGTGGGGCTGGAGATTTAGGATGCATAGCCAGTGCTGTGGATGCTCCCTTTAAAATCATCTCTACGCCCTTTAAATCATCTGACTCCAGACTGTCATTGTAACAATAGGGGAAAAAACAGTATTTTTTTTTTTTCCTCCTCTTAGTGCTGCTTCTGTTATGTAACTGCTAATACAGTATCTGGCTCATCCAGCCCATTGGTCCTTGGGGCTTTTAGACCTATTTACACACAAACAGACTAACATCCATCTGAAAGTCATCTCAGGCACAGAGAAGTGATCCTTTTGCCTCCCTGAAATAACAATCCTTTTCTGCAGGGCACTGAATAACTGTTTGGCAAAGCGAGCGCCAGGTTGGTGCTTAGATTAATCTGCTTAGATCGACTAACACAGTTGTGCAAGAGTAGAAAATACCCAGTCAAGTAAATTACATCATCCAGGGAAAAGCTATTCTAAAGAAAGCACACTTTATAAGCCCAAGCGAAATCCTGCTCAGTTAAATATTTACATATATTTACAAGTGGGAGCAGAAGATCATTTCTTTCCTTGTAAAAAAAAAAAAATAAAGAAGAAAAAAAGGAGATCTTTGATGTTTTGACTAATAGAAAATCTTCTCACTAAATTAATCACTGGCCAGGATCCAGAATGAATTAAGAATCCATTATAATTTTTCTCATGTTAGTAGTAACAAGTAGGTAAAGCCCCTGATACAGAAGAAAGGAGGTCAAGGTGTTGCACAGCATTGCGTGTAAGAAAAGTCAAGTTCCTGGCTACAATTTGGGCTGTCTTTGAAATGTTGCATTCCTTCTACTGTCAGACCATCTTTGTAGCAACTTCGATCGCTTGATGCTTCATTAAAATCTCTTGCTCTCTGCAGTCTTAAATACAAGAGGGGGAAAAAATGGACTTTGAGAGGATGAAGGCCATAACCACATCTGTATTTAAACACTTAACTCCTGCAGACTTGATTTTTAGAGATATTCTTAGTGGAATTTTCGTTGTCGGTGGTGAGGTCTGAAAGCGGCTGATGGTGCAGCAGTTGGCTGCGAGCAGCTCTCACGTTCTGTTTTCCAGGTTGGGCCCCTGAAAATGTTTGCCAGAGGAACTCTTCTGGCTCTAGCAATATGAAAGATGGGATCAAAGTGCAAGGTTCTGTCTTGTGATGGGGCCATCATCCCCAGCGGCATGATGGAGCATCCCTGGTTGCAGCATCCCACTCAGGTGTTCCCTTGGGAATGACAACCCAGCTGGCAAGAACCACAACAGCCCCCCAGAAAAGAGTAAGAACTGCCACCATGAATGTGTGGAAGGGTAGCAGAGAGTGCTGGAGACAGACCAGACCTTGGGGCTGTGTTACGTTTCCTGGACCAGAGCCCGTTTCAGCCACTTTACACCCCGTGCTGGCAAACCCCAGCACGATAAGGCAGTGCGCTGGAACGACACGGTGGTTGTGCAAGAACAGCTAAACACGACACACAGCCAGGTCCACGGGACCCCTGAACCCAGGCTTGGCAGCCGCGTCCTGTCTCTGTTTTGGTTTTGCTTTTGCAGAAACGACTGTGTCATCCCAGGAGCTCTGCACCGGCTTCCCAGGGTTTTCTTGAAAGCTCTTCTCTAGCAAAGCTCCTCAATGTGGTTTGAACCTTGGATTACAGTTTGGGCCACAATGTGCAAGTGTGTCACATGGGGAATTCCCACAGAACAGAGAAAAATTGTATAATATCGTTGAACTAAGATTGTATTTAAATTTATTGCCTTTTTTTTATCCTTGGTTGAACTTCAGCCTGATAGAAAATTGGATTTGGGTCCAAACTACTCTTTTTTTTCTCCCTCCCAAATTCATCTCATCAAGCCCTCTTCAATTTTAAGAACATCTGGATGCTTCACCTGTATTCATTTTACTTTAGAATAATCATTACTTGCTAGCTTTCCCTCCCATTCCCTTTTCATTCTCTTTTTCCTATGATCTCGATTTACTTCAGCTTAAACTCCCGTGAAATAAGAACAGCTGCATTAGTAACAAAAAAAAGAATAATATCTCTGCAAGTGTAGTTGAGCCCTTTAGGATTTTATCTGCCTGATCATGTTAGAAGGACTATTAATGGGAATTTAGAACTAGGTATTGTCTATTATATATTGGCTCCTACAGTTCATGCACGTGATCAGCTGGGAGCTGGATGGATAATTCATCATTAGGGGAGTTAATATTGCTCAAGACTTGAACAGGGCAGTGTTACTCAGATTCTTCACACTGATTCCTGCCCTGGCCTGCTTCTCTCCAGCTCTCCTCTAGCTCCTCCTTCCCGCTTATTCACTGGTTTGTTCTTATGGGTACTCAGACCCAACTTCATACCAGCGCTGCAGATAACCACATCTATCCAATGTGTAAACACAGACATACACATGGCTTTGCAGGGCGATGGTCATAACATCATGTACATATTATTATGTGTATCACATGGAGTCCTTCTGTTCAGAAGAATGAGGAAAGTCCTTAATAAGCGTTATTACTATTATTGGCATTTAGCAACAGTCTTGTCACTGGCTTAAGTGTTCCTATGTAAGTGTATGTTAAATGCATATTTAAAATCCCCTGTGTATTTTTTCAATGCTACAAATGAGCTGATAAATGATTGCAGCCTGTTGGGATTATAATATGAATTGACATTCAAAAAAAAAAAGTTCCAACTCCATCTGTTTGTGTTACGTAACTCGTGATCTCAAGCAATCTCAGCGGCAGGATTTTCTGCATAAATAGTACAATTTCCAGTAAGGAGATTAAGGCTTCTTTGCTGGGAATGGAAGAAATTACCAGAAAAGCTGTCATTTCAATGAACACAAATAAATCATGTTGCAAAATACACAGGAAGACAAATTTATGTCATTGAGTCCCTCTGCCCCAGATGCTCCCTCCCCACCTGTCACACAGAGAAGTACTCTGCCACAAAATACATTCATCTTTTCAACAGTTAGGAAATGCAGTCAAGCTGTATTTTCTACGCATGGTAACTCTTTTAAAAATCAGTGCTGCTATTAATATTGTGTATTTTTACAGTTTTAATCCTAGTGCCTTTTCTTAATATCCGGTTACTTTCTGTAAGTGCCGGACTTCAGTAAACCCAGGCATGGGGAAGCATAAAATATATTCCACAAGTATTAACAGAGACATTCAGTGCAGTTACTAAACAGCAGCCTGGCAGCAGGTCCCACTGTGTGTGATGGAGAGAAAAATTCTCCTGCAATGGCTGGCAGCACCGCGTCCGTGCTCTACGTAAGCATGTGCATTTTTTAGTAAAAAAAAAAACCACCTTTTTTTTGTGTGTGTGTGTGAATGAGCAGAAAACTCAATGTTTGGCCTATTTCTGCAGACAGAAGGGCAAGTGTTTCTGCAGACAGTCTGTTACCACACGTCACATCCTCCAGAGGCAAAAGATCCCATTAAGAGGCTGCTTGCAGAGAGTATTTATTAAAGCAACCCGCAACACCGGCTTTGCTGATGGCAGCGGTGGCAGCGCTGCTCCAAAACCAGCAGGGCACAGCCAGCAGCTCTGGATACCTACCCCAAGGCAGATTCTCTTTTCTAGAGAGGTGGAACAAGTGGGCCAGGAAAGCTCCAGATTACGCGTGGGCTCTGCACAGGACTGGTCTGTCACTTCCCCAGCACTGCTCGGACCTCTGCCAGGCTGCAGGCTTTCACCTAGCTCTCTCCAGTACTGGCCCTGTTTCAGTCCTCAATTCATTCTGTATTGCCTGCTGCAGCTCTTGTGTGTACCCAGCTTCTCACCTTTTACATTTAGGGTAGCATTTTGGCACGGGCCAAGCCACAGCTCCTCAGCAGCTCCCTCCTTCCTCTCCCTGGTGTCTTCTCCTTGCAAAACCGATTGAGTCTGCCATGTGGTTAACAGGAGATGTTGTGCTGGTAGCTCCCATTTTATTGCTCGTGCATTACCGTTTTTCTGCTGAAATCACTTCGTAACCAAGGCATGTGTTTACCATCCTCATAGTCTCCAGCCACCTCCATCCTTTCCTCTGTCCCCTGTGTGGTTTAGGAGCTCGGGGACCTCCAAGGGCAACTCAGCAGGAGGCCCCAGGAAAGCCTCGCTCTTCCCAGGCTTGCCTCTTTGCTTTTCCACCAGAATGATGTATAAACAAGCAAGGAGGCCCTCACCCTACTCTCACACAAGTCTACAGGATTTAAAAATCATAGAATCATAGAATGGCCTGGGCTGGAAGGGGCCTTAGAGATCATCTAATCCAACCTCCCTGTCATGGGCAGGGACACCTCTCATCTAGATCATGCAACACACAGGGGGACCCAATGGGGATTGAACCCGTGACCTTGGTGTTATCAGCACCACTCTCTAAACAAGTGAGCTAACCAGCCCCCTAAAAATAACTCTTTATCTTCTCATTTCACCACAGGGGAAATGAACTTGGCCATGCCGATATGCAGAAGGAATGGAGCTGCAAAGGGGGAATGGCTTGCCTGGAAGCTCATGCACTCAGCATTGGCGAGCTGACTCAAACTCAGTGTGCTCTGGGGAAATGTCCCATTTTGTGCCTGGGGAACTGCTGCTTATGACCTGCTACAGCAAAACGTCGCAAAGGTGACTTGGGGGAGCAGAGATTATTGGAGGACAGGAGAGATTACAGCATCAGCACCTTCTTGCTGCCTGTCCTCCCTTCTTCCATACACATCCCCTCAAGTCAGCAGAGAGAGAGTCCCTTCTCTGGAGGGGATAATCACACATGGCTCCCTCCCCAGACACCACAGATGATGGTTCACAAAAACACCACTCCGAACCACTGCACATCCAGGGAGGTAAATGGAGACACAGGTTTCCACAGCTGGTCCCTATATTCCAGGAGATAAAATGAATATTGAAGTGGAAAGTCCTGGGTTTCCCTGCCCCTCTGGGCTCTGCAGGCAGCACATTGAGTGACTGCACTGGTGCTGAAGCAAGTTTTGACCAGAGAGTTGCAATATGCTACCATACATATGATGGACTCTGAACGCTTCCCATCATCTGGCCCAGCTGAGTAGAGAAGAAAATATTTGCTGGGGCAGGAGCTGCCTGGGAGCAGGCACTGCTTCCTGAACCTGGCTCCATTTAACACCACATGCCATGCAGGGGTTGCAGTCACTTCATAAAGGTCAAAATCATGTTATAACAGGACATGACCTCTGACGTTTCAGAGCGACTGATCGATATTCCTGGCCTGGGAAAGCAGCCAGCAACGAGGTAGAGTCCCACTGTCACGGCCAGGCTTAACAGCACCATGTGGCTTTTGAGCAAGTTTATAATACAGAGTTGTTAATGTATTTAGGTTTTAATTGCTATTTAGCAACGAGGCATTTGGGAGGAGTCACCCAGGTAGGAGAGATTAGAGAGGGCCAACAGAAGAAGAGATACTAATCAATGAGATGATTGACTTTCTCTGGTCAGATGTGTTAGCTAATTCCAGGACATTAGATTTTCCTCATGCCCCTCCTACAAGACTGCAAGAGTTTGGCCTGATTTCCCTGAGACCCAACACTTCAAAGCTGGCCACATCCAATCTCAGGAAGCATAATTGTGTCTGACATAGGCTATAACCCTGTGGCCAGCAGCTACCTCTGCTTAGCAAAACTTTTCAGGTAAGTGTGCATATGCACCATTTAAGTACTTGCACTGAAATGTGCAGTTTTGTAATTTATTTAAAAAAAAAAACAACTGGTTGTGCTCTCTCAGACATAGCAGACAGAACTGTATTACTCTTTTGGTGGGGCTGCACTAGCAATTTCTTTGCCAATGTGTGCAGCAGAGGCTGCAGGACGCTCACACATGCTACAGAAACTCTGAGGTCATGCGGAAACTTTTCAAATTAATGAGGGCTCCTGGACGTGAGATAACTATGTTTTGCAAAATAAACATTGCTTCTGAGTAGTTTTCAGCTCATTTAAGTGATTTTCAGCCCCTTTTTTAAGATGAGTTTCTTTTGCAGGGAGAAATAATAAAAGTTGTATGATGCAAGCTGCTTGTCTCTTCTTGATGGGGTAAAAACATGTGAGGGAATTTTTGTCTGTGAAAAATCCCTGCCAGGAAGATTAGTGGTTACCACACAGATCTGTGAATTTGGAAACTTGGGACATATCCCTGAGAAGCTGACTGGATGCCTACGTGATCCTGAAGGAGTCAATGGACTGGTAGTGAGCTGACCTTTGGGTTGAGCCAAGCCTGCGTGTCTGTTTCAAAGGAGAAGAGGGTGTTTTCTGTTGGGTTTTATTATTGTGGCTAAGTTCCTACGCTTCCAGCTTTCCACTGAGAAGCCACACAGGCAGAGCAGCCTGCCTGTCCCTGCCTTTCTTGCAGCCTGATGCACTGGGGCACTTTGCACAGGCTCTCCTCTGTCCCCTCCTCTGCACGTACCTGCAGGGAAGCAAGATCACACCAAGATGTGACGTTACGAGGCATTGCTTGGTCAGGGAGGCTGGCTGGAGAGGAGCCCGAGATGTCACTGAGTTGGTTCTTTCCCCTCAGCTCTACCACTTGTAGGTGTTTTTCTGTCAGTGATGCTTGGCAGATGCCCGAGGGTGCGGTGCTCTGGACATGTCAGACTGTGCCTTCCTGCCCAATAAATCAGTGATACACACGTCTGTAACAGCCTCTGAGATTCTTTGTCTCGTGAATCCCTAGCTAAGTTAGCCTCCATGATGTCTTCTGTGGATCTTGGTGCATAAGGGGTTGATTTTTCTTTGTTTGTTTTCAAGTATAAATCAATTAAAAAACCTCTGAAAGCATTCCTGTTACACCAGAATGGATTCTTCCTTCTCCAGAAGCCATGCTCTACTCTGCCAATTAGCTTTCTTTTGCTGCTGCTTTGGGAGAAGATGTTCAGCTGCTAGTCCTTTCAATAATCCATGAGCTGCTGTACTCAGGCCTGTGCTTGCATTTACCTGGGGGAGACTGCGGGCAGTGCTGTCTTCTCTCAGTTTTGCATAACAGTTCTAGTAATATAAATGAGTAGTAGAGATGCTATTGCTATAGTCATCTTGCATTATTTTTTATTTTTTTTTTTAATAAAGGCAGCAGTCATGAAATAGTGATGAAATTTAACTGGTTTCTGACCTCACTGTCCAGTTTGGTGAGGTATTTTGTTCATGATGAACTGAGGGCTTCTCAACTGTCTGAAAATGAAATTACATCCATGAACTGTTTTCTCCTTTCCAAGATAAGAGGAAAAAGAAAAGTTTCTTAGCTTGTGTATATATCTCTCTGTTGGGTGCATGAATATCTGTATGTACTAAAGACTTGCACTGAGCAAAAACTGGCAGCATAAACCAATTTTCATTTGGTTCTGAAAATGGTGAGGTCTGTGGTCACTCTTATCATGATCCAGTTCCTATGAGATCTTTGTTTCCCACGCTCCGGAGTTGCCTCTTATTGATAAACAGTTTCGTTACTTAACATGATCTCAGATAGCAAAGAGAGGTTTGCACCAACTTTGTCATTATGGTTATGAATTTTGCTTACTCAGTTCCTTGGCAAACTCCTTCCGTTCTGTGTTGACATCTTTTGAACCCAGGGCTTTCCTGGTTTCTGAAATGCTGTGCTTATTAGCTCCTACCATAACCTGATAGAATTGCAGAATTCTTCACTGGCAATATAGGAGCATTCCCAGCCTCAACTATTTTTTTTTTTTTTTAATTTTCCCACCTCCCAAAGTTCCCTGACAACTTAGCACTGGTGGTCCTTGTCTCACTACCCCACACTTTACCCTCCATAGTGTCTCCAGCTGAAATCTTCGGGAATGAAGAGTTTGAATCAAGAAACAGCTGAAAGGCGATCAAAGGGGATGTTGGTCTCTTACTGCTGGCCGAGGTGGGTGGCATTAAGGAGAAGACATCAGGCAGAGTGCTCAGATGCTGCTGTGTGGTCAGATACCCTGGAGCTGTTCAGTCACTGCCTGTCCTCAGTTCGTTCTTTGCCTTTGACTTCCGTGACGGGAGTTGTTGCAGTTCTGCTGGAAAGTACCTATTATCCCGTTCGTAAGTGGAGAGTTCAGTCTCCCTTGCAAAGGCCCAGATCCACAAACTATTTATGTATCTAAGTCCAACTGATTTTTATCTCCGTTGCCTGAATATCTTTGCATATCTGGGCCTAAGTGTTTTGTCTGTGGTCATGAAGGAAGTCTATGGTAAGCAGAGAAGTGAAAACATAACCCAAGCTAAAGCTGTAACTGCTTGTGCCATTCTTCCCTTCGCTGGATTTTTGGAGGGCAGGAGGTTGCCATTTGCTGTAACAGAAATGTTTTGCCTCTGCATTTTCATGTTCAGCTTTAAAACAAAACCCCTTATCACTGCTGCAAATGATGCCTATTGATTAGCCTCTCATGAACTGGAGAGCTCATTTCAGCTGGCATCGCCGTGGCTGAAAGCCAATACTGCAATTGATCATTTAATTAACTGGAAGAAAATTAAAGGAAGTATAATCTGTGTCTCAGCTCTGTTGTTATCAAGCTGGCAAAGTGCATATTTCTGCCTAGAGCAACAATTGGTTCCTTGACCCTGCAATTTAGAAACACTAGTTCAGACATTGTCCCTCACCAACCCACCTAGTTTCCTGCAAGGCAGGAAGTAACGTGACCTGATCCTTCCTTCATCTGCTCATGGATCCCAGTCTCTGGGGTACCCGACACCTCTCACAGCTGGCTGGATCAGCTACACTCATATATGCTCACTGCATCCGTGAAGGCTGTGGTTCTAGTTTAACAGGTGGAAAAAAATGGGTCTGGAAAAGAAATGGCTCTGCTAAAAAAATAATTTTTTAGAGGCTGAAATGAGACCAGTGGAGTTCTTGATTTTACTTAAATACCAACATTTCCTTAAAGAGATTGCAACACTGGTTTTCATTTTGCTACTTCAAATAAGAGAGAAAAACGTGTCTGAGAGAGAAAATACAGGTCATGAAAATATGGTGAGCACTTAAAGCTTTGATTTAAACAAGCAAGTTGAGTGGTCTGTGAACACAGAGAGGAAAAAAAAAAGATATAAGAAGCCATTGTTTTAATGATTGTGTTGCCATATCAAGAGAAGAAAGACAGCTGCTTCCAACTTGTCTTTGCATGCCTAAGTAATATATTAATTACCTCATTCCCCCATAAATGCCTACAGTCCTCCAAAAGGCATGTTAAAACAGACATAGTCATTAAAGCTTGCACTGTATTTTCTAATGTGTTGTGGGAAAACAAACAAACAAACAAATAAAACCTCAAGCCCTTTGTCTTTTAGCTAGATCCAAGTTGGGGAAATGTTAAGTAGAAACACTTAAGAAACTGCATCGTTGGAAAGACAGTCGGCTTTAATGTCAAAATAGGAGAAAAAACCCAGAATTTGAAATGGTTCTCAGTTTTGGATCAGGTAAAATAGTTTAGTCTCCTTTACATTTTAATTAAAAGTGAAGCCCATTTAAATTCATCTTTTGATTTAATTTGGGCTCTTTTTTGGTCTGTGTGAGAATCTTGAGGTCCAGGCTGTAAAAATAACAAAGGGCTTCACACAAGGGATGAAAAGGACCCCAAAAAAGGAAGAAGGAACCTCTTTCAGCACGTTCCTGAGAATCATAACTAGCTGTAGGAGACAGAAATCTGCATGAACCACATCTCTTTCTGAGAAACGCATTTTCCCTCTGCTCTAGGTCAGATCTTATGCAAAGACTGTCGCGCAGTTCTTGCTGCATCTGCTGACTGCTCGTCTGGTTTCCCTTACGTGTCCTCAAAGCATTTCACTTGTGTTTATAGTACCTTCAAAAGGGGAAGCTGGGCAAAGAAGAAAGTAAAACTAGCCTGGTAGGTATGAGGTGTTATGGGCTGATTGGCATATTGGGAGTGTCTTGCTGGCTCCAGAGAGGAGGTTAAAAACTCTTTGTTGGTCACAAGCAAAACCAGCCGGTGGCCTGCTTGCTGGTGTGACGACAGACCATGCTGTGCTGGTCACCGTGGCCTCGGGAGAAAGTCGTGCTCAGAGTGTGTGAGCACAGGCAAGGAGGAGAAAAAGGAAGTGTTTGTGTCTCTGTCTCACACAGTAGGACCGATGGCCATGAAAACAGCACTTGGGATGCTCAAAAGTAGTCAGGACCAAGCTGAGGATCACCGAACCTGCTCTTTAGGCACTCCTGCACCACCTGAATGTCTAATCGGGCAAAACTGTGCACAAATATCTATTTTGCCTGCTTTGGAAGAAAGATTTAAACCCAGCTTCCTCATGTCTCCAAGTGTCTCGTTGTAAACAGCAGAGTTAAGGGGCTAAAGTGAAACAGCTCCCAGGGGAGAGAAGAAATGAAGCTTTGCCCAAGTGGGTACAAAACCCTGGTCTGAGCTGGGCAGGACAGAGGCTGAACAAGCATCTCTGACATCCGAGAGAGGACTTTACCCCCCAGACTTCGACTTTCTGAGTCCCATTGCTGTGTCTACTTGCAGGACAGAGTTACCAGCTGAGGATCTTGAGCAGAGAGAAATATCTTGAAGGCCAAAAACGGCTTTTGCAAGTCCATGGGACTGAGCATCGCTCCTTTTTTTTCAGTGTTTCTCTTGTGGTTATCTCAGTTGCTTTCTCCTCAAAAAATTTCTGAGGCTCCTGCCCAGTCCCCAGCTCTGCTGATGTGCTGCATGGGGAGGTGGACTCCACGACTGGCACGCAGTGATCTCCTCCACTCCGCTCCACACCACAGCCGAGGATTGCAGCGCTGAAATCTGAAAGCCTTTCTCTGAGTGATTTGTGTAGAGTCCAACAGGAAGCCTGGAACTAAACCTTGGCTCCGCAACCCTTCGTTCAGGACTTTGACCACAACCCATCTTTTCTGTAAGGACAATTTTTAAATTCCATCCTGCTCTTTGTCCACATCAGGAAAACCACTGTACAATTGGCAATATCTGCTCAGGAGTGGCTTGGGGTTGGCAGGATGCAGCTGACTGGTAAAACTGTACAGCATAGCCTGCTATGTGCCTGCTTGCCTTGTGCTTTCATCTGGTAAATTCCTTTCATGGGTAGAAAATCCTTCCCCCAAATCTAATTACACTGAATTTCACATAGTGCTTTTATTACACTGAAGAATCTGTTACTCATGTTGGTGTACATCTCTGTGCAGAAATCACTGTCAAGAGAGTATTTCCAAATGTCTAAATGTGTATTGAGTCAAGCAGGCTTTAAGAGATGGTCATAGTTTAAAAAAATGTGGATTGTGCAAATGCAAAAAAGAAAAATAAATCAGGCCCCAAAACAAGTAGAAGTGCAAAGGTTAAAAAAGACCAGAGGAGAGAACAGTCGCCAAAAAGAGGCTGTGTCTCCCATCACGTACTCTGCTTCAGACAAAATTTCATATTTGAGAAACAGCAGAATAGGCTTTTACTGCAAATGTTTTGGTTTGAATTCAATTCAAATTTCAGTGTACCTTTCTATTGTGAAATGAGTTGACTACCAGAAATCTCAGGTTCTTGCATTGTTAATTATTTTAAGTCATAGGAACAAGCGTTAGATTTTTGGCAGCCTGCGCAGCTGAGCCACGAGTCCTCACAGCATTAGAGACCTGGTGACACTTCTTCTTCAAGCAAATGCTCCCACATTATGCTGTGGGTAGGGCAGGTTTTGTGGTCAAATATTGATAGGCTAGTATGCACCCTTCATTACAGCACTGTGCTTATTTATTGAATTGATGAATATTAATTTCCTGAATATAAGGGTCTGTACGATGAAGCAAAAGCCCGGGAAAGGCAGTGCTGCGGCTGCAGACAGTGACATCCCGTGTGACAGGAGCTGCCGACTCAAGCGAGATGAATGGAGGGAGTCCTTACTTCACTTTAGCACGCTCCAGCTGGTAAGCCTATGCTCAGAAATGGTAAGTGTTCTTCAGAGAGAAGACGCCCGAGACAATTAAGCTCCTGAACTTCTTCCCACTGAAGTCGGCAGAAGTTTTGCCGATCGTTATTGACAGGGATGCATTTGAGTCCTTAGAGTTAATGTGTACAGAGCCCATCATGATGAGATTTGACCCATCAGCCAACAGATCCGAAGCCACAGGCAGGAGCATATCTCACACCTCCATGTTGATTTGTTCTGCTGCTGAATCCCTGCCACTGTCCTCACCGAGCCGTTTGCTGGCTCATCAGCTTGTGCATTTGCCCTAATTAGTCATATGCAAACACTATTTTATTCAGGAAGTTCTCTTAACGTAAGTTGGAGTATGAACTTAGCACAGCGATAAAGGTCAAGAAAAGTGACTAAGGCATTATATACTGTAATAAGGTTCTGTTATCAGCCACTGGCAAAGCGGGAAAGAAAATGTCTATGCAGAATTTCAGTGGAGTGATGCAAATTTTTAATAAGGGGGAGGATGTGGGAGGGGGAGACCATTTTCTTAACATCTCTGTAGAGCTGCTATGGTATGAAATGCTTAATTGCAGAACAAGTTTCCACTAACATCCTCCTGAAACATAGTTGGTTTTTGAAGCAGTGTTCTTCATTACGAGCTTGGGGTAAACATGTTTGGCATGAAAGAAATGTGTCTAGTAAGGAGACCACAACACTTACTCACAGCTCCTCAGCCAGTTCATGCTGGGAAGTCTGACATCTTTGAACAATCAACTTGAGCAGTGTTAGTAATCTGTAGACTGAGACTTTTCTGCAGTGTCTTTTACTCAGGGATTTCTAACACATCTCGAGCCTTTGAGCCTGAAAGATTTAAAATTATCAGAATCTAGCGTGAGTATACTCAGAGAGGAACCCTTCTGATGCATTGCACAGAATTTGGATAATGGTAATAAGGGTGCACAGGACAGATCCTATGACATCCAGGCACCAAAACTAGGATTCAAAGGAGTGAAAATAAGAGCTTACTGGGTAGGATAAGCTGTGTTCTGTAGCATTACAGCTAGGCAGTCCTCGGTGTGGACTGCATTGGTGCTACTTGGTCTACGAAGGGAGTGTGAGGGCTGAGATTGAAGTCAAAGTGCAGAAGAGGCTTTCACTTCTGAGTGTGGGGTGCTCACCAGGAACCACTTCATCCTCACACTGGGTAGAGACGCTGCAATGACTGGTCCGAGTTGCACCAGCCTCCTGTAAGGCATGGGAAGCACCCCTGTAGCACCACTGTGCTACCGAAATTCCCCCGATCCGTTTTCCATGGCAGGTGCTCTGATGGAGAAGGTGGCACCGAGTGGCGTACGTCATTTCTGCACCTGCCAGGAGATCTCCCCCACACTTGACCACGGAAATTCCATAGCGGCTGTTTTTGTTACTCTGTGACGGTACTAAAACAGTGTGTGGCTGCTGCGCATGAGTGAATTTCTTCCTACGTTTAAACTGCCTATACCTCATCTTGAAAGATCAAGTTGCCCGTGAAGCTCTTGTGTGGAGCTTCTTGGTACTTATGCAAGAGACCTGAGTTTGAGGCATGCTTTGATTATTTCTCTTCTTGAGGCTCCAGTGAGCGCAGAACAACAGAATTATCAGTATTCCCCAGCCATACTGCCGTGGGCTATCATGTTGTCACATCTCATAAGCTAAGTAAAGCTGGGCTTTGTCAGCGTTTGGATGAGAAACCTTAAAGGAATAAAAGAAGTCTGTGCCTAAACCTGTGCCTCTTCTGTGTATCTGACTGCTGTAGGTAGAATCAATTCATTTCATATGGAAACTCCACGTGATTTGTATTAGATGTCATGGTCACTGCTTTTTCTTCAAGAGAAATTAAAAAACAAACTAACAAAACAAAAATCCCAGCCACAAAACATAAACATTTGTATGCAAAAATGACTGCTCATCATCTGGAAGTTGGGAACCCACTGCAGCAGTGTTAAGAATGTGCAGGGCTGAAGCGACATCGCTTTGCCCTGCAGGTGTTTCTTAGAACACCACGCGTGCACACAGCAGCGCAAAGATGTTACTTATGCCTGCCCAAGCTGCTTTTTTTAAAAGGTATCATTAGCTCTGAGCTGCAAACCAAGTAGTCTCATAAGGTTCAGCTCCGTACGATCACTTTAAGTCCTCGCTGAAGGAAACCTTCAGGATGTAAAAGAACCCCTGAGCTCTGTCAAGTCCCTCCACCTGGAACCACCCTCTTCCTGCCTCCCCATAGCGCTCAGACAAGTTGTATGACTAAGGATATACAGCTATGGACACTGTGGAGCCTCTAATTTTAAACGCGTGGGCTCTGGCCCCCATTCTCTTCTCTCTGTGCTGCCATGGCCATGGCCTGGCTCCCGATTCAAGGGGGCTACTTTGTGTGGCTGTGGCAGTGCTGGCCCTCTTGGTAAAGCAGGCACCTGCCTTGAGCCCTCTACAGCCACTTGTCACCAGCCTCCAGGGCCAGCCAAGGTTTGCTGGAGACCCCAGAGCCTTTGGATGACGGGTACCCAACGCTGCTCCTGCAGGAGGTGCTGGGGCCATGGGCCAAAGCCTGGCTCTGCCGTGAGGGGAGCAGCCCCTTGCTACAAGAAGGACGTTGAGGTACTAGAGTGTGTCCAGAGAAGGGCAACAAAGCTGGTGAAGGGTCTAGAGAATGAGTCTGTTGAGGAGCAGCTGAGGGAACTGGGGTTGTTTAGCCTGGAGACAAGGATGCTGAAGAGAGACTTTCTTGTTCTCCACAAATACCTCAAAAGAGGTTGTAGTGAGGAGAGGGTTGGTCTGTTCAACCAAGTAACAAGTGATGGGACAAGAAATGGCCTCAAGGTGCACCAAGGGAAGTTTAGGTTGGGTATTAGGAAGAATTTATTCACTGAAAGGGTGAATAGAAGGAGTTGCCCAGGGCAGTGGTGGAGTCCCCATCCCTGCATGTATGTAAGAGTCGGGCAGACATAGCGCTTAGGGGTATGGTCTGACCGAGGACTTGTCAGGGTCAGGTTAATGGTTGGATTCGATGATCTTTACGGTCTTTTCCACTCTGGACAACTCCGTGATCCCGAGAGCCCCGCCCCCGCCCCCGGGGCTGCCGCTGTCTGGGGCCCCCTGGCGGCGGTGGAGGGGCCGGGGGCAGCTCGGGGCAACACCACCGCCAGGCCGCGCCGGTCCTAGCGCCGCCCGCACCGGGGCGAGCCGAGGGACCGGGCCGCTCGCCGCTCCGGCGGAGACCGCGGTGCCCCGTGTCCCACGAGCCCGAAGCGGCGCTTGGCCGGTGGGGTTCGGGCCTGCCTGGGTGGGAGGGAAAGCGGCGGGAACGCGGAGCCTCCGCGCAGACCCCGTCCAGCCTCCCGGCTCTGCGGTTGGGCGTCGGGGTTTTTCAAGTTGCCAAACTCGCTCGAAACGCGCTTAATTATCCTTGTGGCCCGCCCGGCGATGTACTTGTCTATTCCCTTTAATTAATATGAGGTTTTGAACTCTTTAACTGGAAACGTCCCGGTTTTAGGACTACGAAACCTTTGGGAAAGGGAGAGGAGTCAAGCACTGAAAAAAGTTCAGTGTAAGAAAAAGATAAATAACATAATAAAAAATACGCGATATGCCCATAAACGTGCAGCCGCTGTCGGCGGGCGGGCTCATTTTTGTCGATTTTTTATTTATTTTTTGTCATAGAATCATAGAACGGCCTAGGCTGGAAGGGACCTTAGAGACCATCTAATCCAACCTCCCTGCCACGGGCACCGGCGGTGCCTCGGCGTGAAATCAAACCCCCCCCGCCGCCGGCCCGGGTGCCGCGGGCTGCGGGTCCCGGTGCCGGCGGTGCCGCCCCGCACACAGCCCCACACGTGAGGCGCCGGCCCCCTCCCAGCTGAGCGCTCAGCTGACCCCGCCGGCCGAGGGGCCGGGCCGCGCCGCCGCTCCTCACTGGCGCAGAGCGGGGCCCGGGCCGGCCGCGCCCGCCCCCGCCTCCTCCCACCTCCGCGCCCAGCCCCGCGCCGCCCACCGCCGCCGCTGCGCCCTTCGCCGCCCGCACCTCCCCGCAGCCTGTCCCGATGCTCTGAGCCCGCGCGGCCCCAGACCCGGCCCCTTCCCGGCCGCGCCGCCATCTCCGCGCTCCCCGCGGCGGCCATTGGGAAAACGCCCGCCTCGCATCACAGAGAAGGGGGAACCGGCCGGCAGGAGAAACCAAGCCCGCCGTCATGGACAGCCCCGGCGGCGTCACCGACAAGAAGAGGTACCGGCGGCCTCCACAGCTGCCCGCCCGCCCGCCGCGGCGGGGCTCGGTTCGCGCCGGCATCGCGCTGCCCGCCCCCCGCTCGGCCCGGGGGCCGCCTCCCTCCTCCACCACCTCCCCCCGCCCGCCCTCCGCTGTCCCCGCGAACCCCGCCGCCCCCGGCTTTGTTACCGCCGCCCCCTCCCCGTTCTCCGTCCCGCTTCCCTCCCCGCGCTCCCTCAGCCCGCGGAGCGCTTCGCTCTTTCATTCCTCCTCCTCCTCCTCGCCGCCGTCCACGTCGCCATTTTGTCAGCGGGGGGAGCGGGCCGGGTCTCCGTCGCCGGGGAAGGCGGGGGGCGGGTTTGGCTGCCCGTGTTGCGGCTCCCCTGCCGCGGCGGGAGCTGTCCCGCCGGCCCGGCCCGGCGCTCGGGGCCGCGGAGGGGGCGGGGGGGGGGCGAAGCGCGGTGTGTTCTCTTCCCCCCCCCATGCCCGTGGGGGGTGCCCGGACCCCCGTTCGCTTTCCTTCCTCCCTCCGCCGTCGCGTCGGTTAACGAGAGAACCGGGCCGGGGGTGTCTCAGGAGGGAACCGGTGAGGGCAGGGCCCGACACCGGCCGAGCTGCGGCCCCTTTGCAGCGCCGCTACCGACCCAGGGAGGGGCGGTGGGGAACCTGCCTTTCCTTCTGAAAATGAGCGGGTAGGAGTTGATTGTGGCTTATTCCCGGCCTGTGGTGGTCGGGGTTTGGGTAGAAAGAGGCCGTTTTGGGTATCTAGAAACGTAAAAGCTTTTTAAAAGAAAATAAAAATCTCCAAACCCCACGATGGAGGTTGCAAGGAGGGGGGGGGGTGAAAGGAGGGATGGCGGCTGGACAATGTGAGTTGAGGGGTATGAATAATTCACCGAGGATTGTTAGCTCAAATTAGGAGGTGGGGGGGGGAATAAAAGCCTTTGTTACACGGTGAAGTTCGGGAGTTTTGAGTATTTGGGTGACCAGATTTCTGCGCGCTTTGTGGAGGGATTAATTGCCGTAATCGCCATCTGCAAGACGATGCCGTTTGTTTATATTGATATCGATACCTTTTTGTTTGTTTCGTTGGGCCTTCTCGGTGGTGGTGTGTTTCGGTTCTTTGGGTTTGTTTTTTTTTATATGGATTTTTCTCTACATTCGCATCCAAGGGGGTCCATCCGAGCGCGTTCAACTCCCCAAGTGTGAAAGCGTGTGAGTTGTGCTGGAGAGGAGAGGGTCTGGCTGTTTAAAATGGATGGTGAGCTTTGTGCTGGCCCCTGCGACGGGATCGCCTCCATGGGCAGTCGGGGTTGTGACGGGGTCGGATGGGCGAGAAGCAGCTCTTAGTCTAATAAAATCCGTGCGGTGGGGCACCTGGGGGTGCCACGGAGTCTCTAACCTTTGGGTTTTTTTTTTTCTACTCAAAGCTAATGGGTATCGAGAAGCCTGGGAGAAAACATTGCAACAGAAACGATCATTCCATGCTCTGCTCTGCTCCCCTCGTTTAGTGGCAGGTCTAGAAACAAAGATTTGAGACTTAAGTTCTCCTCTGTTGCTGGTTTTGGTTTTGTTTTGGTTTTTCTTGCCCTTGAGCGTTTGTTATTTTTTTTTCACTTGTCCCACTTGGGTACCTTTTTTTTTTTTTTTTTTTTGCAATTTCCTTATCCTGGATGTAATCTTCTTTCTTCAGAATGTAAGAATCAGTATGCAAAGCTTATCCTTCCTTCCTAAAGGCAGGGTTTAAGAAAGAGAATTTGTCGTTTTCTGTTTCCTGTAGACCGAGTTCAAAGTTGGGAATGTTTCTTATAAAACAGTAAGGAATATTCAGATTACTGCTGTTGTAGGGTTTTAATGGAAAACATGCAGCTTTATCTGTGGTGCGCTCATCCTGGGGGCTGTGAGTGTGCAGCTGAGCCAAGATGGCTAAGCAAAAAAGGGAAGGATGTGAGCTCAACTAGAGAAGTTACTGAAAATCTCAAGTGTTTCTCAGGACTCTGGGTTGTTTTTGAAGGGTTTAGGTTTGATGGTGTCCACGTTCAGAACACCTTTAAGGGCTAAGACTTTCCAGTCCTGTTCTTCAATGATAAAACTTTGGATGATGGTGTATATGGTCCGTTTTGGCATGTGTTAAAATCCTTTTATTCCTTGACCCTCCCTGCGCTTGTGTTTGGGTCGTTTATGCTCTTGATAGTTAAGGTGAAGCTTTCTGCTTGTTTAATTATGTGCTGTGAGATGTAGAAATTATGGAATTTGACCAAGTGTGTGTCTAAGTCTTACATAAGTAAAAGGTAGTCATAACAGTAAGTACAAGTGTGGATTCCTTTACTGGCTTGTTGAATTTATTCCTTGATGTAGTCCCAGGCTTGTCATTTACGTACAGGGGTCAGGATTCCATAAGAAACCAAGTATCAGCAACATGATGAGCTATTGTTGTTTGCATTTTAGCTGTTCTTCCGTAGTTTTATTGCTTCCGTGTGCTCCTGCGTTTTTCCTCAAGCAGTGAGTTTATCTCAGTGTGTGGATTGTGTAAAACAGCATTGTCAGGAGCTTTGTTTGCTTGTCCATTCTCACTTGGTTCAAATTGAAGGCTTTTGTTGAGAAACGTGCTGATTTTTCTCAATATTCTTTGAGCAGACTCTAGCGCGTGGATGGCTGATACTGAAAAGTTTCTCCCTGGGTCTGTGGTGTGGCGCTCCACTATTGGTAGAGTAATTCTTACACTGTATTAAGTAAATGAGCCATTTAGGGTTACTGGTTACTTTGGTAGTGGCTTGCAGCTGGTAGATACACTAGAAAACTGAGTCTTGGATTGTTTTAAGCTCTTACAGCATAAAATATATATTTTTAATGGTATGGGTGCTAAATAAAAATAGAGAAGCAAAAGGATTTAAAGTTTTCTTGAGCGCTCGTTCTGAGTCTTAAGGTGATACAAAACCAGTGGAATTTTGACTTGAGTGCCTCTCAGAAAAACTTCAGCTCTTCGGTTTCTCAGAGTTGGGACATGAAACTTAACATCTAGTGTCTAAGGGGACGATTTGAAAGACCAGGGCTTTGCTGCTGGATCTCTGCCACTGAGGTCCAGCTCCAAAATCTGTTTGAGAAGCCTGGGTCCGGTGCCGCTGGCTCAGAGGGGCAGTGGCTACTGCTGGTTTTTTTTCTTAACCGTGTGTGAGGTCTTTAGGGTTGTACATGCCATTGTTTTTTGTCTGTTAATTTCTTTCAATGCTGGTGGAACTGAGCCACCGTTACTAGAGCTGACAAGGAATACAAAAACCTTTTGTATGTACTCTAACTGTACCTTGCTACCTGTTGTAAGGGGAGAAATCTTCCAGTAAATCTCCTGTAGAGTCACCCTGCAGGTGGAGGGTGGAGTGGTTTCTGGCTTACAGGATGGTGTTTTCACTGCTTTCTGGATTTTTCTGGGTGGTTTGCCTCGCCACAGGGCTCCCGGGGTGGTAGTGCTTGTGTTCTCTCTTCTTTGCCATCTTCTCAAACGTGAAACAGTTTTGAATCCCTTCAGTAAAAGCCATCAGAAATTACTTTCCAGCACCTACTAAAGATGAAGGCAACAGCAGAGTGCTGCCACCTTTCCTCTTTGTTACTAAGACCCTGAATATCAGGGAAGAGTAGCTGTGGAGGATTTGCCTACTCTGGATATTTTCTATAATTTTTGCTCTGTTGGTGCTTTGGTTTCCTTTTATCAGTGAAGGCCTGAGTATTTGGCAGGATGTTGATGGAAGCAGCAGGAGGGTTTTCTGCGTTTTGTTTACAGTCACGCTTGCTTTCCCCTTTTAAAACACAGTGTCTGCAGTCTGTTCCTCTAGGTTGGCATGCCTGAAATACCAACACCTAGTCCACGCTTAGCAGAGAGGTCTAGAGTAGGTGTGACCAGGAGGTCCAGGTTGTCAGGTGGTCTGTAACAGGGTGATGGGACAATAAGAGGTTCTTATTTCAAGAACTTTCAAGGAGATTTGTTTGTTGTGGGTTGTTTTTTTTTTTTTTTTAGCAACTCTGCCCTCTGTAGAAATGCTCTTCCTTTCTGGTGTCTCCTGAGGCACATCCTGGAGCATTTATTTTGTGGGGCAGGAACAAATGTAGGTGCATACTGTTATCAGCAACTTAAGTCTGGCAGTTAAGTCAACTGTTGGTTTAAAGGTGGGGGTGTGAAGTGGATAATCTATTTTCTTCTCTCATTTAATTGCCCTCCCCGTTTTCTAGTTGATTTCTTTCTTCTCAGAAATACCCATCAAGGGCTTATTTAGGTTAGGCTAAGATCAAGACAACGTATGTTCTTCGTAAGCCTCCAGAAGCTGAGGGAAAAACAGTTGTATTCTGTGTTTCTTCTGCTACCAGGAGAGACCAGAGAAGATGGTCCTGGTGTCGTAAGACCTGGTCAGCAGTAGGTGCTTGCTGCTTCTTCTGCACAATGTGAAAGCAACCGTAGACCTTTGCTCCTCCTTATCCTTGAACTATAATGCGTGGGGTTTATAAAGCTGTTTCCAGGACTCTGATTGCTGATGGCAAAGTGAGAGGAGGAAAAAAAAGTCAATAAATATTAATAACACTAGCAAATGTCAGCAGTGTTGCGGTCTAAGCCCGAACCCTTCCGAGGCTGTTAAGAGTGCACGCGTTTGCTTTGGTGTGCTTCTCACCTGAAAGTCTTGAAGACTCTTGCTGAGCCTGCGTAACACAGTGCATGGAATTCTGGAGAGTGTTCGTCGTGTTCAGGAATAATATCACATAAATTTATGTTAGAAGGCTGGATCTGAAATAGGATTGCTTGAGATTTTTGGTAGTAAAGCTGACATTGAATGACGGAAACTGCTGATTTTGGAGGGCTTTTTTTATTATTTTTTGTATTGCAGAAGAGAATTTGGCAGCATTATCTCAATTTATTCTTGAAGAGCTTTGTGTTATGATATGCCAACAAAATCATTCTTATACGATTGTAGAATGTGCATTGTTAAGCAAACCCAGGAGGGAAGTACCCAGTGGTTCAGTGGCAATGTACGAGAGCATCGAGATTTTCCTGATACTGCTCTTTCCAGGAGATGCAAATACTGATCCGATTACAAGATGTGTTCCTTAAAAAACAGCTTCAAAACAAAAACAAATCTTGCAAGAACCTTAGCAAGAAGGTGCACTAACCCGTTTCTAGGAATCTGATGTCCAAAAGGAAGGAATGTTCCAGATTACGAGTCATCAGCTCAAACGCTCCTTTTATCTTCACTTACACAGTTACATAGGCAGGTGTTTACATGCCTCAAAAAAACCACCTAGGTAATGCATGGAAAGAAGTTGAACCATAATCATCTTTTCATGTTATAACAGCCCTTTCCCATTTGAATTTGAGAAAGCATGAACATTTTGAGCTTCTCCTGAGAAACTACCTTTGTGTTGGAGTGGGCTGAAGAGCATGAAGGAAAAGCTGAGTTCTCTGCTGATTATTGCTCCAAAATGGGAGATGCTTGGGGGTTTTGTGACATTGGGAACTACAAAAATGGCCCAGGAGAGATTTTTTTACTTTAATGACTGAAAATTCAGGAAAGATACAGATTTCCAAATAATCATTGGGTATGAAGGCTATTTCCTCAATAGAGGAAAACCTTTTTTAGCTTAAAGTCTCTCTGAAAATTAAACCCTGAAATTATTAGAAACATTAACTTGAAACCAAGTGAATACATGCCAGCATACACTTTTTTTTTAAATACAGTTTATGTAGGTGACAAACACTTCAGGGTTCTTTGATGTGGAGCTGCAGCCTCAGTTGAAGCTACGCCTTTTCATACCAGCCTGAGGGTTTGGTCCAAGATCTGGGAAGTAAGTGCTTTGATAAAGCAGAGTTTTCATCGTGTGTGTAGTCTGGCACTTCTTTCTGTTGAAGCCTGGTCGTACCTGGTACTTGTACAAAAATGAAGCCTTTTAAAATGTTGAGATATTCTAGTAGTAAGACATTTGAAATGGCGCTGCTGGCGCTGAAGAGCTGGTGCTTCAAGATGATCCATTAGTCATTCCTTCAAGATATCCAGTGCACAATGAACTTTGTGTGTGTTAGGAGAGACACTGCTCGGCTTCTGTTTAAGTTGGTGTGGGGCGAAGGAACACTTGTTCTGAGGAAAAATGTTACAACAGGTCTTGTAACTCACTGCGTTAAAATAGAGCCTGAAGTTCAAGTGAAGAATTGAGGAAGTGGAATCAGCAGCATTGAACTGTGCTGTTTCCAACAGTGGAAGGTTTTAAAATGTAACTTATTTAATAACTTTTCAGCTCAATTTCTAATAAACTTGGAAGTGTTACCTGAAAAAGATGGCTCAATAGGTTTGCCAGAATGAGTCGTTTCACTGTCAATCCTAAACCAAAACCAGGCTGCTCTAACTTCATGAAAATTCTTGCATTTTGAGAAGCTAAAGACTTTGATGCCAGGGTTCTCTTTTTTCTGTGAGGTAATTTCATGCCATTCACAAATAAGAATAGTAAATGCACTGTTATGTTAGAAAGGGAGCTACTAGAGGCTTATCTACTTATGTCTGTCCCCCGCTCACGTCCATTGGAAGAGACAGGAGTGTGCTCCAAGGAACAGAAGACCTGAAGTAATCCACATCAGGTATAAAGAAAGACTGCAGCTTCTACTAGCTAAGCTAATGAGGAGGTTTATATGGTTTAGCTGGGGATGGGAGTAGTTGGTCCTCAGTCCTCCAGAAGAAAAGACTTTTTTCTTGCACCCTCTTGAATCTACTGGATGTTGAGCTGACGTTGCTGCAGGCTTTTTGTCCTAGCTATTGTCGTAAGTGTTTTTCTTGACTGCTTAGTGGATCTGTTTGTTCTTTATGCATACAGAAAAATAAAATTTTATATTACTTACTTCTGTTGTCTTCTATTTTATTTCTTAAAACCTTTGATAATGAAATGTCCTGTTAACTGAAAGCAGGTGAGGAACGAGAGGTGAAGGGACGAGAACTTGGATGGAAGCAGGGAGGGAAAATGTCCAGCCTCCAGTCTGGCAAACCTGAATGCAGTGACATAAGATATATTTTAAAGTCATGATTTAGACTAGAATTAGTCTAAATTACTTTATCAAGAGTCTGCATCTATCTGAAGGTAGCCCAGTAAAACATCGTTGACAGAGCCAGACAGAGATCTTGGGGATGTGTTTTGCATCTCTTTTGTGAGCCTGGTAGAAGCAGGAGGGCTGAAGGAGGCGAGCACTTAGTGGCTAGTTCTGTAAAGCCCATGTCCAGATAAGTCTCTTGAATAGTTGTGGGTTTTCTGTAATAATAAACACAATTTAACTAATCTTTCATCCTGAAGGGCAGAGCGCAGCTAATTAAAAGGAAAAAAAATAATGCTGTGTTCTAGGAAAAAGCCAAATAACTTGCTGAGAAAAAAAATCAGTTTTCTTACAGCTACCCACTATATGCCATGTGGCTATTTTAAGACAGTAAATTACTATGCAAAGGTAAAACACCAGTGAGTTACATTGTGTAGTGAGACACAGCAGATTCACTTCACCGTGTTCTGAATTAGAAATCCTAATTTTGGAAGGTTCTGCCTCCTTACACTTTCTAAGCAGGGAAATGGTTGGGGTTTCGGGTCAGTTCAAGGCCAAATTCAGGTGGCAGATAATCCTTGCTGTGTCCTGTGCTGCCTTCAGGAGTTTCAGGCTCTGCTGCTGGCTCTTACGTGCCGTGATTTACCTGCCTGTAAAACGGCTGGTTATATAGATCTCGTGGTCTCGATGGTACGAGTTTTTAAGGCAATGTGCAGTCCAGCGGACTCTCTTCTCGCTGCCTCTCCCCACTATCATTTTGCAAACGGCAGTGGGTTTCGGCGTTCGCTCCGAACATTTGTGCTGCTGTAGCTAATTCACTCTGAACTGCCTGCTCGCTCCCTTAATTTGTTAGGATTTATTGAGTTCGGGGAGTTTTGGTAATAGTCACGTTATGGTAAATGCCTGTAATTACCCTCATGTAAATAAAATGGTATAAATTGCTATGTTAGAAGGTAATATACAGAGGAATTCATTTGAATAGTTTACATACAGAGGTGTTGTCTCTGGTTGGATATTATGGTAGTTTATGCAGTTAAATCTCTTCTAAATCTTTCTTACTGTAGTAAGGAATTTCTGATTTCTTTTCCTGAGTTGAATTACTGGGCTGTAACACTCATTAATTCATAATGAGGGGGACTTTCTTCTAGAAAATCACATGCTTGTGATTACACATGAGACTTGAATGTAAGGTTTTTTTGTTGGGTATTTTCCTCACAAGAACTCTTCACACAGAATAAAAAATAAGGGGAATTGGTAAATAAAAGTGGCCATAATGGCAAACGTGATAATACTTAAAATCCTGTCAAAGCAAGAAGAGGCAAAGCTGTAACCCCGAGTTCCTTGTGAACTGGTAGCTGAGAGACTGCGCTAATTCTGTAATGCTGCAGAAGGAAGGAGCACCCCTCGTAACTAATTTGGAGAAAAAAGTAAAGTTTGTGGAGAATTTTCAAATATATTACAGTTCCCGGAAAGCCTACCCATTCAATTTAGATTTCAGACTTTGCATAAGTGTTTGAGAGCACAGCCCGAAATATCTTTTCCCCCACTGTTGGGATGAGTATTTGAATACCCAAAACCGAGTAACCCTGTAAGCCAGCACACGAGACGAAGCTGGTCCTTGGGCCCCTTCCTTCCCCACCCCATTCCTGGGTTTTCTCCTCTTTAAACAGCAAAGATTGGGGCTCCCTTGCAAGATGAGCTGTAGCGGACCCAGTTGCCCCTACTTGTAACCTTATTGTTTGCCTGCTGGTCAACAGTCTGGGCTGCTGCTCAGGCTGGACAAGTCTGGTACTGCTGGGCTGGGGGGCGAGAGGGAACGGGGCTCGGGGCTGCCCCGACACGGGCTGGTGTTTGCGTGGGTCCGTCACAAGAGTTGGTATTGTTAACACTACAGCTCTGTTGCCCTGAGGTGAAGCTATTGTAAAAAAGGTATTTCTGCAGGGACGGTTGGGCTAACTCACACGTTCTCCATCGATGCCAGGTGGAAGATGAGGGGGTTTTGGTTTTTTTGGGTGAGGTTTTGGGTGGGTTGTTTTTGTTTTCCTTTGAAAGAATACTTGCAGCATTAGCTCACCGTATATTGAAATAACTGGATCTCAATAGTGTTCTTAGATATTATAAACCCATTTTTGCATGTGGAGTTGTGTTTAGGGAAGTTGAGTTACACCGTTTTACTTTCTCTGTGCTAAGTGTTGGGCTTGCCCGGGACTTCTTTCCATGGTAGAATAATTCAGAAAGTATTGTGGCTGGCAGCTCTGGGCAAAATAAAGAGCTAATAAACAGCAAAGAAAAACGAAGCTGCGTATTCAGCACAGTCAAAAGGGTAGAGCTCTCTCATACCACACTCTTTGGCAGTCTGTGCCCTTTCAGTGAGCTCTTATCTGGTCGGTGTTTTCTTGTTGTGCTGTGGGCGAGAGCGGTTGGCGTGGACGTGCCTGGGGTTGAGCTCTTCAGAGGGTCACCGGGAACCCGGCTGGTTACCCTGGTGTGAGGGTGTTCTTCTGGGGTACGACTGCAAACTGGGAGTTGCACCTCTGTCCCACACAGCTGTGCTGGCAGAAGTAGCTGCTTTAGGCTATGCGTGAAAAGGCAGCCAAGTTTTGTAGCAACTGCAGGAATGAGTTCAAACTCAAAAACTAAATACGACAGCCCTTACAGGTTTACTTTCAAAGTTCCAATACCAGCAGGATGACATATACTGTTAATGTATTATTGTATTGTAGTAGCTGCACTTTTTTTCTTTTTTTTTGTCTAATGAAGAAAAATTCAAGCTGTGTTATAGTGGATATGGTCTTTGTGACTCCAGTTCTACGTCATGCTAGTTTTACAGTCTGAGCAGAGGTTTTATCTAACATTGAAGTATTGAGTGTGAATCTTGTACTGGCAAATGATGGGAGTCAGTGGCAGAACTGAAAAACCGAAATTCAGTAATGAGATGTTACCAGATTTGAAGCACATTATTCATTTGGAGTATACTGTTTTCACATGGTATACTTCTGTGAAACTGTTTACAGATACCATGATAAATACAAAGCCACTTGACTGTAGAAAACAGTTCTTAAAAGAAAAATGCGATTTGCTATCAGAAGATGCTTCTAATTTTTTTTTTAGAATGTTCTCAAAACCTCGGTCAAGAAAGATGAGCCCAGATTAATTAATACATGCACAACAGCTATTTTACATGGCAATTGAAAACACCTATAGGGCAAAATCCACCTTGTTAGAGAAACGGTAGAATGGGAGAAAGGCTGGAAAATAGGTTAACAGGAGTAAAGCAACATACAGGAAAGCCCCCTGTTTTGTGTGTTAATATAATAGTGCATACACAGTATAAAATTTTAACACTGGATGGTGATTTGAAAAGCTAGGAGACAGAGTTGACACTAAGATCTCTACGCTGACCATTTTTAACCTAGTTATTTTTAACTGAAATTTATGAGTTCCTGATCATATTTTCCAGTATTTTTTCTTCTTGGTCCTGTTTGCCGGTAGTAAATAAACAGGAACAAGTCATCTTTAAAATGTGGCTCTTGATTAGTTTTACGCTCAGAGATGAAAACCGTGGGTTGTGTCTAGACAATTAGGGAATGACTTTGTAGGGTGCACAGAGAGGTCTTTGGGACGCGGAACATGTTTGAGAGATGCTCTGGCCCAAGTGGTTCAGCTGAGCGTGACGACAGGAGCTCTGCACTCAAGTGGAGGGGCCACGTTACCATCTGTAACATGGGATTGCTGCGGGTGGGCTTTGTTTTGAAGGGTGTTAGGCCAGTTCTCGCTTGCTCTAAGCCTTTGTTGATGTTCACCTTGCTGCATTTTAAAGCCTTTTGGATTTGAGGCAGTGAGTGAGAGCCTGGGCGATATTCTCCAGCGGAGCTCTTGGTTCAGCTGCAGCAAATCTTCATGGTGAACTACCTTTTTGCCCTGGGACTCCAACTCAGCTGTCTTTTGGAACTCCGATGTTTATTCAGCTATTGCACATCAACGTGTTTTACACATAGAAAGTGCCTGGTGTTGGGTTTAAAACTGTCAGGTGAAACGCTGCTTTCCGTGAGCTGTGATGCATGCCCTGCTTTGGATTGCTCTCTGCTTTTCTATTCTGGTGGCAGAAACACAAAATGGAAATGAATGTCTGGCACCGAAATTGTGCAGGAAACATTATACCTGAAAATGCATGCAATTTCCTGTCTAGCACCGGCATTTCTGATATTTTCATTGCATGTATAATCTACCCTTCAGCTGAAATTTTCGTCTGAGTCTTGGGGTGTTTTTTTTCCCCTGTAAGACTGATAGCAGAAGGTTGCAATACTGCTCTAAAGTTTGAGGTTTTGTTTTTTGGTTTTTTTTTTTTTTTTTAAATGGAGTTCAGGTTCCTGTTGTCTCTACAGAATGGTATTTCTGCTGAGAAGACCACGAGTTTTACACGTGAGCAGTTCTGAAAACCTCTTAAATGATAAGATTTATTTAAGCTGATTTTGTGGCAGTTCACATCTTGCTTTTTAAAGTCCTCTTCCTTGAGCTCCTTTCCCCCCACCCCCAGCTGAGAGAGAGCTCACTTAGGAAATACATTTTCTTTGTAGGAATTTAGCATCCCTTAATTGACTACACAGAAATTTGTGGGCAGCTGCACATGCTGATTTTGTGTTTTTACTTTATGCAACTGCAGGTAGCAGAGCTTGGAGTAGTTGCAACAGTAAATTTTATTTTTTCTTTTTTTAATTTGGTGGCATCCTATGTTGAGGCAACTCTGACTTCACTTGGTAATTAAACCTCATTTGTGAAAGACGTTTTCCCTATTAATTTGATCCATTAAAGAAACGCTCTTTGAAGCTGGTAGTTAATCTTCCTATTTAAATTGCTGGGTTTTACTCAGATTGGTTACAGCTTAGTTTGAAACGGCAGCTAAAAATAGAGAAGTGTTGTGCTGTACAGTTTAACTATCTATCTATAGTAGTAGCCTTTCTAGAAAGGAAATACCTAGTAAGAGGGAGAGGAGTCTGCTGCTCGGAGAGCACTAGTTGGTATCAACATTGCACTTTTTCTTGAGTTTTGCCCATCGCCAAGTCAGGCAGCGCTCCAGCAGGCAGGACTTGCTTCTTCTACTGCGGGATTAATTTTTAACAGAAGCTGGATTTTAAGATGAGCTCCATTTGAGCGGCATTTCAGTCAGGAATTAATAATTCAGTGGTCGTGAGAAGTTTTGACTGCTCATGGCGAAGTCCGCTGCTGGGCGTGCTAAAACCAGGCAAAAATAAATCTAGGAGCTAGGAGAAATATTTTCAAGAACGTTAGGCTTTCCGAGAGGAAAGGGGAAAGGGCCGAAGCGACAACTTGTGAGGTTGGCAGTTATTTTCATCTCTTCCATTGTCCTTCTCTGCGTGCCCTTTGTGATTCACACAAGCCTGACAAACTTGCAGACTTGAAGTGCGCAGCCTTATTGCCAGAGCACGGGGGTTTTAACTTAAAAGCGTCTGCAGCTGAAAAGGCAGCCGTGACAAAACTGCAGGCATCTAGGCAGATGGAAACCAATTACTTCCAGTGATTCTCCCTTGAGTTCTTATTGTAGGACGAGCTTTCTGTGGGTGAAGGGATCTTGAATGAGTAGCTAAAAAAGGAAAATCAGAGGTATAAAGGTGAATCTGTCTAAAGCAGCGTAATTTGTGTTACCGCTGTTGGTGTAATCTGTGGTCGGAGAAAGAGGACAAAGAGAATCCAGATGTGTTTTCACCTCCATCCTTAGTGTTCTGCCCAGATAAAAGGTACTTTAGGCTTGTCTCCAGTAAGAAATGTTTAATCAATTAGGATATATAGCTAAAATGTGTTTTCAGTATTTTGGAAGGTCAGACCTGTCATAGTGGCTGTTTCTGGATAGACCTGTATATCAGGAGCCTCAAGCTTCTCAGATCAAGATATCCATGCCTAGAGCAGGAACATCTGTTGTCACAGGGAAAATGAATGTGAAGAAATCTGCAAGATGGGAAATATTATCAGATATTTTAGGCTACTCAGCTGAAGAACATGAGCTTATATTCAGAGAAACCAATAGAACTATTGTACATCTGGAAATTTTTACAATTCTAATACCCTTAAGTTAGTTTTCCAAAGATCTTTGTTGCTATTATGTTGATTTATTAACGTTTTTCAGTACATAGAAATTGTATTTTTGTGATGTAGTAGCCTGATTTTGCCACCAAAGGAGAAAACGTAACCCTATTATTAGTTCTTCTAAAACTTGCGATTCTGAAAACCAAGCTTCTAGCGCATCTTTCTGCTGGCAGGGGCAGGGGGTAGGAGTAGAGGCTGGTGGGGTTAGGGGTGGCTGGGGATGCTGTACAGTTTGATGAAGCTGGAAAAAAAGGAAGGTAATCGTAGAAGAGATTCTGGTGGCTTTGTCTTTATCACAGCTTATTAAATTTCTTTTGTGTTTCTAGGCATTCATGCTTCCAGTGTCAGTCATAACAGTATTGACACTTGCACGTTTTTGTACAAACTAAGCGGGTTTTTGGCTATTGTGGGTGGCACATCAGGTAAAGGACTGAAAACATGTTATTTTCGGTACATATTGGGCTCCTTACGTTGAATCTGGTTTGTTATTTCCCAGGCAATAGTGGCTCATGAATCAGTTTTCTGTATCGTTTGTGATACCTCTCATGTGCTAATTAGAAAGTGCTTTTGCGCAGATCTGCAGAGTTAGCAACATGAATTTGGCAGGGGTAGTATGTGGCTTAAGTCTAGTGAAATTTGAAAATAGTAATTCCTGAACTGCTGGGAGCAAGTATCTCAGTGGTTTACTTTCTGTCTTTTTCAACTAGTGATGCTTAATCTCTTTGTGATAACATTACAAAGCATGCAATTATGAATTAGAAGAGCAGTGTTTATAGGCATGTGCTTATCTTGCAACTCACATGAAAGTCAGTGGAAAAGGGGATCCTACAAAAGGCAGTCACACTAATTTATATCTTAGGTGTATGCAAAATGAAGATAGGGTGCCTTCAGAAGACATAAACGTATAAAAAGACAAATGGATGATAATACTGCATGTTTGTGTGTCATCCATTTAAAAATAAAAGCGCGTTTAATTGCAATGGCATAATTTCCTCTGGGTTCACAGCACCACTGAGTTCTTACTCAAATGTAAGAAAAATTTGGAGCTCCTGTCTCAAAACGTTTAATTTAAAACTCAGATGCATGAGACGAACATGAATTGGTACAGGTACTGGGAAAGGGGAGAATTATCCGTGTTAGAGACGGACGGAGAATTTCAGTTGCTTTGGTGCTTGCTCTTAGAGAGCTGTCCTTCACGTGTCCTGGGGGAGGTGAGTCTAACAGAGGCTGTGGAAGAAGAATGAAGCAACTTCTTAATAGTTGGAGTTTTCCAGTGTAGGGGAGGCTGTGGAATGGGAGAAAGAGCTGGGAAAGGGACTCAGATCACTTGAAAAAGAGGATATCCCATGCTACATCAATATCCTTGCTTATCTGACCCTTTAGGTTGGGTTTGTAAGGATGGGAAAGAGGAAAGAATTGGGAGAGTGTACTGGACACTGCTTAAGTATTGAGCTGGAAATAACTCACGCTGTAGTATTTTGAATGGACTTAAGATGTTAGGAAGGAGGAAGGAAACAGGATTTGGAGGCTGGAAGGGCAGCAGTCAGGGTACCAGATACGTGCTTCGGGGATAGTTCAAACAGACATGGATATACTCAGAACTGATTGTGTTGGAAAACTATGGGTTTGGATTTAGTTCTGGCAGAGTCCAACTGTGGCAAAACTCTATACACAGAACTCCATTGGCACTTCTAAACTGAGGTTTTAAATTATTCAGCTTTGATAACTGGTTAATTGCTTACTGGGCAGCTTAGTTACAAATTGAACTTGCCTGGAGAACTAAGTTTCCTATATTAACCCTGAACCTTGTTTATCCAGGATTAGCTCGGAACGCAGAAAAGAGAAGTCGAGAGATGCAGCCCGGTGCCGAAGGAGCAAGGAATCGGAAGTGTTCTACGAGCTTGCTCACCAGCTGCCCCTGCCGCACACCGTGAGTGCACACCTGGACAAGGCCTCCATTATGAGGCTGACCATCAGCTACCTGCGCATGAGAAAGCTGCTGGATGCTGGTATGTGGATAACGTAGCAGAAACTGGAAAAGGGGCTGGAGGTATATTGAGGAAGAAGCTATTTCTCAAACCTGTCGGCAGATAAATATAGTAAGAGCTGCTTCCTTTCTCTGGGAAAGAAGATGACCTTACAGTACAAGCAGACTACTGGGGATGGCACAGGAAAAATATTGGCCACTGTACAACCGACTTTGTTTTTTTCCTTTCTGTTCTGATGATTCCATTTGGCTCATCATTGCCATAGTCCCATTTTCAGTCTCAGCTATTTGTTGACCCTTCTCCCAAAGTTGATTTCTTTCATTTAACCCTTCCCCCCCTGCCCCAAGTTGGTTGCTACGACTGTGCTGTACTGAACTGTAGGTGGTTGGTGCAAGGCTGGCTTAGCTAACTGTAGGTGTTTCTCCTTTATGGAAACTGCAAGGAATTTTTTTGGTAATTCATATTCTGCTGAAGGTGAAGTTAGCTGGGGATCTGTCAGTGTCTGTGCCACACCTTCCTGTGTAACTACAGGAGTATCTGAGTTAGCTTATGAACTGAGTTAGCATGAAGCTGAGTCAGCATGCTGTGGATGCTCTACTGGTTATTTATACTCATACATGCCTACCTATACCCTGTGGAGGAGTAACTTTGGTAGCTCTGCTCTGAAATATCTTCTGGAAAGCCTCTGAGAAAAGTTTGTAATACCTTCTTGAGATAAATGGTGACAATTTTGCCATGTAGACTTTTTCCCTTAAGGCAGAAGGTTTATTGGTTTACGCGTTAAAGCACAGAGGAGCTAGCATTACTCTGATTTTCTGTGATTTGTGATACCATTACTAGAGCTTGAAGAACTTGATTGATCACTTACCTAATTTAATTATGCTGGTTTTGAACAGTCCTGCAAGATTGACTCCTTGCAGACTGGTGCCAGAAGTCATTCCTGACGGTAAGTGAAGAATGGCTGATGTTCACTTAAATAAAAATCTGTGGCTGCTTGTAGGTGAGCTGGAGACAGAAGCCAAAATGGAGAAGGAGCTGAACTGTTTCTACCTGAAAGCTCTGGATGGATTTGTCATGGTTCTGTCTGAAGATGGGGACATGATTTACATGTCTGAAAACGTGAACAAGTGTATGGGACTCACTCAGGTGAAACACTGACATTTCCTAAGACTCTTTCAAATCTATAAAAGTTGTTACATTTTTGTCTATATGAAATAATCACACCTGTCTACCTCTTACTTTTTGCAGTTTGAGTTGACGGGGCACAGTGTGTTTGATTTCACTCATCCATGTGACCATGAAGAGCTGAGAGAAATGCTTACACACAGAAATGGTGAGAAGAAAGAAAAAAAAATTGATTTAATTTACTTATGGATAGTTGCTGTGTGCATTAGTACAGTTGGATATCTGCCAGAAAAAGGTGTTGAGAGAACAAACTAGTATATTGTGTGGCTTAAATCTCAAAATAAACCCAGTTCAGAGATACTAGCAACAGAAATAACCAGAATGTTTGGACAGTATCCTAATTGTAGGAGAGGTGAGACTTCATTAGTGCCTTTTAATGTAAAAGAAAAGTAATGACTACAATGGAGTTACTGAGAGTTGAAAGAATTACCACGCTTAGAGGAGTTAAATTAGAGATTGAATGAGAATTTTCTTAAGCGATAGCTGTAGATATACAGGGAGAAGTTAAATTGGTGCTTTTGTCTTGGTCTGGGTTTGCCTTTGCAGGACAACTTAGAAGGAGATGCTTTCTTCCAGAAGTCTGTGGTGGTATAGCTAAAGCACAAAAAAGATACTATATTTAGGACACTGAAAAACTAATAAGGAATACTGAGACAGCACCAAAGAGGGCTTTGGGATTGATGCTTCTCTGTACCTTTTAAATGGCGCATAAAATTGGTATCTTTTCACAGATTTCTGACTCCCCTGTGTCTGAGGGACTAGAACACCATGTTCACATATTCCATATGCTTTTGGATTTAACAAGTGCCCATGAATTACTGCCTTTATGCCTTCTCGGAGTTTGTTAACTACTGTAAAGACTTGGTAGCCTGCAAGCCTCCAAGCAAATCTACTTTACTCAGTTAAAAGTCTAAAATCTGACCTTTCTAATTCCTGTTTCATCAAACAAGGGTTATATGGACTCTGAATCTAGATAGCAATAATTTGCCAAGGCTGACCTCTGCTTTCAAATAGCTCTGTACAACAGAAATCATCTGTTGTCATTCTGTTCAATTCAGTGAAAGAGACCTGATAAGATACAGCATTAAGGGTGCCAACTTCAATTTTCTAAGCTTTTTTCTAAACTTGTCTGACCTTAGCAGTGAAGTATGTTTGCAAGGCTAGATTAGACTTCACCCCCTTGTTCTGGATTACAGTAGTGCATCTTGGGCAGGGGTGTGGGAAAACAACTTCACTAAAGCAGTGTAAAAAAAACTGAAAAAAAGCCCAAACTGATCTTGTTGCAAAACCTTCTTCTTAAATATTACTGAGTTTCATGCAAACCAACTCTAGCACGTCTAAATTGACCAGACTGGAACAAGATGTCTGGAAAGCATTATTAGAAAATCTGTTTTACAAATGATGTTGGCAGACAAAAGTCTAAATTACAGTAATAATAGTAGATTTTTACATTTATTAGTATTCTCAGATTGCATTCCACTGCAGCTCTGACATCAGTGAAATTATTTTAGTTTTCAATTGAGTATTAAGTAGTCCCCTTTGGGATTGTACAGGTGCAAATGAATATAAATGTGATTGGCAGAAACTGAGCTGGATTCAGATTTTTGTGAAACTGCTTCTTAAACTTTCAGAGGCAATTTAAGAAAGAATGTCCAATGCTGAATCAGACTTAAGAAAGTTGCTCCGACTTCTTACAGTTGCTTCTTAAAGCAGAACCTTAAGCCTCAGGACTTGGCAGCAGTAACATTGTGTGGTCTCTAGGTGTGAATTTCTAGATTGGTTTAACTCGTTTAATTCAGCAAGGTTTTAAAAAAAGTTTTGGCTGAACTCTGCTTTTTTCCTTTTTTTTTCTTTCTCCTCCCTCACCCCCCTTCTTTACTGTGGGTATTTTGACATGGCATAAAGTTGGCTTAGTCTTTGCTAGGAGCAGTAGCTAATATAGCAGAGGGGCTTTAATGTTTTTCTAATGAATTTAGTTGAACTAGTAGCTGCAGCGCAAGCCACCATGAAGAATTTCATGCCTGCTATTGTCTGTGGAGGACGAGAGCAAATTATTGTAGAAAACGTAAGCTCATATGTTGCAGACTTCCACGATTTGGTCCTCCCTCCTCGGCACACCTTGGCAAACTTGCTCTTCCACTGCTCCTTGTCCGAGGTGCTTTGTTCCTTCTTCCACTCCCACCGAGCTGCTTGCAGCTCTCCTGATAGGATCAGTTTGCATTTTCTTTGCCCAGAATAGCCTAGCTAGCAATTGACTCTGAAAGGTTCTCCCCTGCACAGGCAAAACCATAACTTAAAGCCTGCTGTTAGCAAGTCAGGCTAAAAAAAATTGGTGCTTCTAATATTAATTGTATTAGGATTTCTTCTCTTCCTTCTCCTCCCCCTCCCCAAGACTGCCAGTAATGTGTTTAAAAACTTGCTGCCTGATTACTCTAAGAGTGTAAATCACAGTGGAAATATTTGGATGCACGTAAGCGGCAGAATTGTTAATTCTGAATTGAAAAAAAAATACTGCAGTCCTAAAAAGCTCCAGGCCCGAAACATATTTGATTTTTAACCTCCCCGCAGTGAGTTACTGATGCATTTCAGTGGAAACCAACTCAACAGCACTTCTCATTCTGCACGTGCTTTTCTTGTCCTCTGCTGCAATTTTAAAATTTATTAAATTTTTAATCAGTCTGTCTTTCCCCCCCACCCCTCTTTCCTGAAATCTGGGAGTGTGGAGTTGGCTACAAATACAATACTGATCTTAAAACATTGAAACTTCAGGTTTTTGCCTACCTCACGGTAAAACTCATTCAGAGAAGTGTTATTATTGAAAGTGTTACTAGGTTTATCAATCTTTTCAATTTATTTGTTGGGTCTTCCCCTAGTCTTAGAGTTCTTCAACATGTTTTGGGGGTTTTATGCCTTTGGAAGATGATCCAAGAGCTTAAAAATTGGTTTATTATTTGCTTTTGTTAGGTCCTGTGAAAAAGGGCAAAGAGCAAAACACGGAGCGCAGCTTTTTTCTCAGAATGAAGTGTACGCTGACTAGCAGGGGAAGAACAGTGAATATAAAGTCTGCTACATGGAAGGTAACTAATGCAAAGGAATATATATGTAGTTTGGCAGCTTCCTCTTCAGATGTCATAACACTCTGTTTCAACATTTTTACTTCACATAACGAGCTTGAGTTTCACTAAGTACTTCACTAATTTAATGATTATACTTCAGCGCGCTGAATTTTAATGCTGAATACATTACAGAGGTAACTGAAACAATGTTTTAATATTAGTTTTTCAAAACTCCTTTAATGAATTCTCCATTTTAAATTAGAGGTAATTTACTTACTAGAAATTGTAACTACTGAATATGTTTGCAAAAAACCTTCTTTGAGGAAAAAAAAACAACTTATCACTGCTTATGCTGATACCTGATTTCTTTTGATTTGACACTGTAAATGTGCCAGCTGAGGTCTCTGAAGGACTCCAGTACCATTCTTTCTGAAGCTGCTGGCTATCCCTTTTGTGAGCTGAAACAAAAAGAGTTCAGTCCGATAACTTTCTGCAGTGAATGCGTTTTCCCTTCTGGACAAAAAGTAACCTTTTAGTGTATCGAGTGGTGGTGTGGCTCACAATTCTCTTTTGTAACTCAAATTTAGTTATTCTAGATCAAGCAACGTCTTTTGTCTTTGAACAATTTCTACTTAGAGCGGGTCAAAAAAAAAAAACATCACAAAATCCAAAACTTGTTTCCTGAAGAACATACTTGATCTCCAACATCGCTTCTGCAGGAGATCTGAAATGGAGGTTGCTGCTATTACCATAGCTTTCAAATTTAAATAGTAAGATGCCTTTTGCTGAGGCAATTGCTTACCACTGTGGTCAGTAACGTAACTTTCAAAGAAAAACAGTCCGCAGAAATGTCTGGCATTGCTTCAGCCATGCTGAGGTGGAGCTGGCAGCCTGTGGTGCTCCTTGCAGCAGCGTAAGGAGGAGGAGGAGGACTGCTGCTCTCCCTTTTAGCAGTCTGTAGGAAAGCACGGCTGCCTTCCTCGTGTTGGTATTATTGCATCGAGGGCTTGGGCGAGGGAAGGACTTTGCTCCAGGTGTGCTAAAGGAAATTGCGATTGTGTTGCCTGACAGACAAGACCTGATCTCCTTTTCAAATATGACTTTCCCCGTAGGTACTGCACTGCACCGGACACATCCGTGTGTACGACACGTGTGGTAATCAGAGTCACTGCGGCTACAAAAAGCCTCCCATGACGTGTCTGGTGTTGATCTGTGAACCTATTCCTCACCCATCAAACATTGAGGTCCCCTTGGACAGTAAAACATTCCTCAGTCGTCACAGTCTTGATATGAAATTTTCCTATTGCGATGAAAGGTAATATATGTATATTCCCGTTGGGTCCCCATGTGTTGCCTGATCTAGTTGAGAGGCGTCCCTGCCTGTGAGAGGGAGGTTGGATTAAATGATCTCTAAGGTCCCTTCCGGCCTAGGCCATTCTGTGATGATGTACTGGACTTTAAGAAAAAATTCGTTTGAAGGGTTGGCAGGGTTGGCACACGTCAGCGAATGTTGGCCTTATGCACTCACGTAGTCTTTGTCGTTAACTTGATTCATCTGTGCAGCAGAATGATTGGTGGGATACTTTAGCTTTTACTAATTGATCAGCATGTCTTATTTAAAAGTCGGGTTTTTTATGTCTAAGGAGAGCACAGGTTTATTACTTTGGAATAAATCCTTTGCCTCCAGCTAGCTGCCTGTTCAAACTGGTCTTTAGTGTAGTTGCAACGATTAAATTGAAATAAGAAGATTCTTCTGGGCACTGAAGAAACAGGAAGGATTTTAGGTTTGTTGAAGACAGTGGTGCCTTTTGGTGACTGAGAAGAGTGTGTGTGCGCAATGCTAGTCAGATGCATTTTATTGCCACCACTTCCCCCCCCTCCCTTCCTCAGGAGATCAGTGTCTGCCTTCTCCAGTATGGAAATAAAAAACAACCCAGAAAGTTCAGCTGCACTTTTAAAGCAATAATACATCTGCTGAGAAGGAGATGTGTTCTTGTACAAGGCAGGGGTGTAGTCAAACACACAAGACTGCTTGTACCATCCTCTGGAAACCTGGCTTGACAAATTAGAAAAACAGAAGTGAAGGAAACAATTGGCCTGAGGGGTTTTTTGTTATTTGGTTTTTTTGGGGGTTATTTTGGTTGATTGGGTATTCTGCGATTTTAATTTAATTGGGCATGATTTTTTTTACTGCCTGTTTCCTTATCTTCATAACAAAAACTTTTAATTAGTTGTTGCACTTAAATGCAAAGAGATGTTAGTGCAGGTTATTTTCTGTCCTCTGCAGTAAGTACCTTACTGGGACTGGTGGAGTCACAGAAAAGGTACTTACTTGGTCACATTCTGCATGGAGAATGGGGAAAATAAAGGTGTTCCCCTGGTTAGCACTGCCCTCTAAGGGCTAAAGAGAATACTGTTTTCTTTAAGAGCTGGCAATGGTTGAGTGGGAAGAATAAATCTGATTCCTAATTCCTCTTAGTTGTGGGTCTAAAACTGTTGAAGCATGTCTGTGCTATTCTCATATTTGCATAAGCTGGATATAAGTAGCTGGTCTACTTTTAAGCAAAAAAACCCCAAACCTAAAACGTCTAGAAAGCAGGGATTTACTTAATCCTGTCTACTACAGGACATGATTTTTAAATATTGAATTGGAAGTAGAATCCTATGCCTGCTAAAATTTCTCTTTTAAAGAAGCGTGGAACTCAGTATTTTATTTCAAAATGAAAACTCCCAGGAACCCAGAATTGCTTCTAATGTGTACAGAACTGACTCTCAGGACTTTTCCATATGGGCAGGCATCCCAGTGCTCCACTATTTGTGCCAGTCCATGTGCCATCTTTTACTTAGCGATTTTTTTTATTTTTTCCCTTGTTCTGAAGAATTACAGAGTTGATGGGGTATGAGCCAGAGGAACTCCTGGGTCGCTCCATCTATGAGTACTACCATGCGCTGGATTCTGATCATCTGACCAAAACGCACCACGACAGTAAGTGAAAAGATGTATTTAAAGCTCTCCAGCTACAAGAGATGAGATACAGCACCTGGGGAAAACAGCAGAAGAAAAAGGGCTTTTTTTTTTTCTTCCCTTTTTTTTTTTTTTCCTGTCTTTAAGTTGCAGATACTAATCTGCAGTGAATGCTTATCTTACACGGTTTTGTGTCTTCCTGCCTGTAATTAAAGCTGGTGTCCTTTCTGCTTTTAGTGTTCACAAAAGGGCAGGTGACAACAGGACAGTACAGAATGCTTGCTAAACAAGGTGGCTATGTCTGGGTTGAAACTCAAGCAACTGTGATATACAACACTAAGAATTCTCAGCCGCAGTGCATAGTGTGCGTAAACTACGTGTTGAGGTAAGCTGAGTGAACGTCACTATTCGTTGTCATCGTTTTTATTGAAGACCAAGTCAGATTCTGGTGGTGCTATATCTTTTTTTTTTTTCCCCCAACTTGCTGAGAATTTGATCCTCTGTTGAATATGTTACGTTGTTACTATTTCCTACCCATGAAATTTTGCTTAGAATACTGCTGGCCCTAGGATTAGGAATTGTTTGAAAACAAAACGCCTGTTTCATTTATTGGTGTCAGCAGGAAGGCCTCTGCAGGCAAATGAGTGTAGAGCCAGCCTCTTCTCTACTATCATGGTGAAAGCATTTGAGAATTTGTGTGCATTCTAGACAACTCTCTAATCTTTGTCCACAGTCTGGAGTAGTTAATTTGCTAATAGCTTTTACTCATGGAGTCAGAGCAGCAGCAGTGGTGTCTTTCTTAATCCCCTTTACCTTTTTCTTCCTTAGAATTCCTCTTTTAATTGAAAAACTTCAGCCAAAGGCAGATTTGTTGTCTGGTTTTCTGCAACTGTATAACAGTCCTACATTAGTTTTTCAAAACTTTAGTGAATGGACCAGTATCAATCTATCAACATAGTGCACGTTCATTTAAAAAAAAAAGAGTTGTAGGAAATACAATATAGGTTGGGGACTGCCCTGCTGGAGAGCAGTGCAGGGGAAAGGGACCTGGGGGTTCTAGTGGACAGCAGGATGACCATGAGCCAGCAGTGTGCCCTCGTGGCCAAGAAGGCCAATGGCATCCTGGGGTGTATTAGAAGGGGAGTAGCAAGTAGGTCAAGAGAGGTCCTCCTGCCCCTCTACTCTGCCCTGGTGAGGCCGCATCTGGAATATTGTGTCCAGTTCTGGGCCCCTCAGTTCAAGAAGGACAGGGAGCTGCTTGAGAGAGTCCAGCGTAGAGCCACAAAGATGGTGAAGGGAGTGGAGCATCTCCCTTATGAGGAAAGGCTGAAGGAGCTGGATCTCTTTAGCTTGGAGAAGAGGAGGCTGAGGGGTGACCTCATCAATGTTTATAAATATGTCAAGGGGGCATGTCAGGAGGATGGAGCCAGGCTCTTTTCAGCGGCGTCCACTGACAGGACAAGGGGCAATGGGTGGAAGCTGGAACACAGGAGGTTCCAGAAAAATATGAGGAAAAACTTTTTCACTGTGAGGGTGACCGAGCACTGGAACAGGCTGCCTAGGGAGGTTGTGGAATCTCCATCTCTTGAGACATTCAAAACCCGCCTGGACGCGTTCCTGTGCGCTCTAGTGTAGGTGATCCTGCTCTGGCAGGGGGGTTGGACTAGATGATCTTTGAGGTCCCTTCCAACCTTTAACATTCTGTGATTCTGTGATTCTGTGATTCTGTAACCTCCTCTTACTTTCTCAAATGCTTTTGCACGTTTATTTTTGTCACTGTTTGTGATGGCACCACAGTGAGTCCTTGCTTTGTCTATTACATTTGAGGAAAGAATGTGTAAGAAAAAAAAGAATTCTTAAAGCTCCTATCCTGGTAATTTTGTGGTGTGCTGTGTGTCATTTTTTGGGGTATTTTTTTGTTTGTTTGGGTTTTTGTTTTTGTTTTGTTTTTCTTTTAGTTTTTTTTTCTGTGTGTATTTGCAGGTTTGTTCTATTCTTTTTTTTTTTAACTTAGAAAACTGTTAAGCCTGAATTGATTCCTGTTAGCTGTTCTTTAACAGTGATCTTCCTTTCTGACAGTGGAATTGTTCAGAAGGACTTGATTTTTTCCCTTGGACAAACTGAGTGTATGCTGAAACCAGTGGAGTCTCCCGATATGAAAATGACCAAAATATTCAGCAAAGATGACCTGGAGGATACCAACAGCCTATTTGAAAAACTTAAACAGGAACCAGATGCTTTAACTGTGCTGGCCCCAGCTGCTGGAGACACAATTATCTCTCTAGATTTCAGCAGTAATGGTGGGTGTGCATTTAAACTGGAAAGCATGCTAATTAAAATCAGTATTTTACAGTAAATCTCAAAAAAAATAACCTCCCTGTATCCCTTGAGGTACAGTGCAGCACTGTACCACTAGTGGTATTTCAGGCGCTGTTTAAATTTTAATGAGGTCCGTAGACACGCACAGTATTGTTACTTAGGTTGATGGTTTCTTTTAATTTTTATAGAGTCTGATGAACAACAATGTGATGAAGTTCCTTTGTATAACGATGTAATGCTCCCCTCATCCAGTGAGAAATTGCAGAATATAAATATGGCAATGTCCCCACTGCCTGCCTCTGAAACTACGAAGCCACTTCGTAGCAATACTGATCCTGCACTCAATAGAGAAGTTGTATCAAAGCTGGAGCCAAACACAGAGCCACTCGAACTTTCTTTTACCATGCCTCAGGTGCAAGAGCAACCAACCAGTCCTTCTGATGCAAGTACCAGCCAAAGTTCACCTGAGGTTAGTTACGTAACTTGGATACGCTGCCATTAAAATGTATGTGCTCTTGGGGCTTGCGGAGCAGAGCTGGTTAAGGACTAAGGCTGCGATAGGACTTGAAAATCATTTCTATGTTGTGACTTAAGCTGTGATCCGAGGAAAAAGATACATTTTTCATGCGGAGAATTATCTTTTCGTTAGAGCGAGTCTTGCAATCGCGTGCAACGCCACCTGGTAGAAATCACAAGAGCTTGAGATTGGTCTTTTCAAGAAAGAATGGTTTGGAGCCAACTTCTCCAAACAGCAAATTAGTTGCAATAAATTACTGTAGAGGTTCCAACTAATCATGTGCTTCCCAAGTGGGGTAAATCTGAATATATACTGATATAGGTGTTTTCCTTTCCCACTTCAGTTTTGTGCAACTGTAGCTTGGAATTACTTTTGACATTAGCACGTTTTCAGAGAATCTGTAGATACAATGCAAAATGATGTAATGACGGAAACTTAAAACTGCACTCAAAATGTTTTCACAGCCCAGTAGTCCTAACGACTACTGCTTTGATGTGGATAATGATATGGCTAATGAATTCAAACTGGAATTAGTGGAGAAGCTCTTTGCAATAGATACAGAAGCAAAAAATCCATTCTCTACTCAGGTAATGCACATTAACTTAAAATTCTGTATCATCTTAATACTTATTTTCAATGTGCTTCTCTTTCTTTTAGAATGTCTTCAGGAAGCTCCTTCCTTTTATGTGATATTTTTTGTTAAAATAAACCGTAACAATTATTGTAAGGATTTAGAATCAGACATAGAATCATAAAGGTTAGAAAGGACCTTAAGGTCATGAAGTCCAACCTACAGCCCTACACCAGCCTAACAATAAACCATCTCCTGAAGTGCCACATCCAGCTGTTTTTCAAACACGTCCAGGGATGGTGACTCCACCACCTCCCTTGGCAACCCATTCCAATGCTTCACCGCCCTTTTGGTGAAGAAGTTTTTCCTAACATCCAATCTAAACTTCCCCTGGTGCAACCTGAACCCATTCCCTCTTTTCCTGTCGCTATTCACTAGGGAGAAGAGGCCAACACCCGTCTCACTACAGCTGCCTTTCAGGTAGTTGTAGAGAGTGATAAGGTCTCTTCTCAGCCTCCTTCAGGCAATTTAGTAAGGATTTTAGTTAAAGGATTTAGTAAAAGGAACAGCCTTAACGAAGTGATGAAGTCATAGCTGAGATGTTTGTACCTATTTATAACTTCTACTCCTCCTCTTTTCCAGGAAACTGATTTAGATCTGGAGATGTTGGCTCCTTACATCCCAATGGATGATGACTTCCAGTTGCGATCCTTTGATCAGCTCTCTCCGCTGGAAAGTAGCTCTTCTGGCTCTCAAAACGCAGCCACCATTACCATCTTTCAGCAGACTCAGACACCGTCAAGTACTGCTGAGGAAATAAAACCCGCGACAGAACATGCGGATGACGTGAAGACCCTAATTGTTCCTTCATCTCCTGTCCGCATAATCAGTGAGACGAGTAGTGCCCCAGCGTCACCGTACAGTGGGAACGGGAGTCGAACTGCGTCTCCCATCAGGGCAGGGAAAGGAACGTTGGATCAGACGGAAAAGTCTTGTCCAGGAGCGCCCAGTTTGCTAACAGTCACGCTGAATAAAAGGTATTTTAAAATAAGTGAAGCTTTTAAGCCCTAGCATCTGTTCCAGAAATAAGATTTAATACACTTTTAAGTGCTGCCTACTGTTGTATGTCGGCTTCAGCATTCTGCTTCAAAGTAGAAATTGATACATTTAAATTCAGACAAACAAGTTCTTTTGTTGTTGTGGGTTTTTTTATAGTAAGCTTCCCTAAAGTTAATTTCAGAGTAGCCTTTACATAAATGTCTTATGTAATAGGCAGCTGCTATAAGCACACTGTATTCATAATTCTGTTCTGCCCTTGTATCTGACACGCAGCCTTTTGAAAGAATGCAGTAGGCAATTTTACCAGTAGTTATACCCACACAATATTTCCTGTCTATTTTGTTACGAGGTAAGAGGTGACTACAGTCTGTGTGCTAGATTTATTGCTTTTAAAATGAGCTGTATTTCATAATGTGGCATATGTAGTAGACATTTATCATGACAAACATCAGACTTCTGATACCTAGAAGATTGATCTGTACATAGGAATACTCAAAATAGACTTTTCCTCACTCTTGCCTCCCTTCTTCCTGTTGAAGGTGAATTGCTAAACTTTTATGCTTTTTTCTGCAAAGACTTTTTACAGTTTTTGTTAACTCATTTCAAACTTCACAGAAAGATTAAAAGCTAACATTTGCTTTTCTCCTAGATGATTAACGTTGAAATGAGTCAATTGTGAAAAAAAAAAGAAAGTAGTATAGTTCATAAATTCAGTTCTGTGATATTGTATGTAAATGTCCACAAAAGAAGAATGGCTTGAGGGTAGTAGAAACGTCTTAACAGCCTGAATCAATTTTTCTTAGATCTACTGCAATGGATGAAGAACTAAATCCAAAGATGCTAGCTTTGCATAATGCTCAGAGAAAACGAAAAATGGAACATGATGGTTCACTTTTTCAGGCAGTTGGAATTGTGAGTTTTGTTTTACCGTTTTAAAATATTCACTTTTAACCTTGCGATTTCTGAAATGAGGCATCAGTGGAGACTCCCGAGTGTAGCTGTTGGTGCGCAGTGGCATCTTGGGATCCGAGAGAATTGCTCGATAGTCAGATTCCCACAAGTACACAGATACTCCGATTTTAGTTCTGTTCCGATTTAGCCGTTTCAAAAGTGCCCTCTGTACACAAGCCCATTTCCTGCTTAGGTGAAGATACTCTTCAGTGAACATGTATGTTCTTCAGTAGAATATGCACAAATCAAGACTCCGTATTTAAATTCGGAATTGCTAGATTTATTACACCTTTGAATTCAAACTCGATTTTCATATTTATCAATGCTAGAGATAGTTTTCTTGTGCTTCTTCCTCTGCTTTCTTTCATCTTTCTGTCAAGTCTGAGATTCCTTTATTTGACCAGATAACGAGGCCATCTGAACTGTAAGGGTATAGAATTCATGTGACAGAGCAAACATATTACTACTACTTTCCTTTCATGCACACTCTAGAGAGTGTGTGCTTTTGAGTAGCTCATCATAACTTGTCCTAGCTATTCAGAGGAAACTTTTTAGGTCTTCTGAAAGTTGTGTCACTTAACTGGGACTATTCAGCTTGTTATTTTCTGCCAGGGTATTTTGTCTCCATAATCTTTGTCTCTTACTGTCCGTTCTTAGTATTTTAAAATCTTGAGCTTTGCCATTACACGCTGTTACTTCTCTTCTTGCCTTCATCGCAAATTCCCAATTCTGTTCAGTTTTGCACAGTTTGTTCTTGGTTTCTCTACTGCAATGTAGCCTTTGAGATTCTTTGTTTCCCCAGTGGTGCATCTCCTAGGTGTAGTCATCAATGTGTCCTACACTGCAGGATTCTTTTTATTCTAAACTATGAATTTTAGTGTTTTGCTTTGGGCATGAGACAATCACTGTATCATTGCTTTCCCATAGAAGAGCCGAGAGAGCTTTCATTAGTCCATTTTTTTTCTGAGGCAAGCAGACTTGATTTAAAAAATAATCATACTCATGCCATCGTTTTCATTTGCTAAATGCCTTGCACTTTCATGCATGTTGTTCTGTTGCGTCCAGCATCCTTGTGAGAATTCACAGCACTGCAAGAAATTTTGTTGCCTTTTTCTCATGCGATGGTGCTACAGCTGTCAGTGTCGCTGATAAAAATATTCAGAATAGCATGGGATGTCCTTAAATACACAGAGCACAAGCAGTTCTGTATTATCTGCTACAATAGCGTTGAGGCTTCTATGCTTAGTGCCTTTCTAAATGCTTCTAGGTTCTGAGTGCATCCTTTGCTAAACCTGTTTCTTTTCCTGTATCTGACACAAGCATTATAAATATTTTGATGGTTTCTGCACAGTCAGAAGATGAATTTTCCATGTAGCTGGGTCCTACTGACATTATTTCAAGCAAGTGCTTTTGTTGTTTGGCTTCTTTCTCCACAATGGATTTCTGAGAGGATGAACTAGGCCTTGAATGCACACAGAAGAAGAAACTCACATTAAACCCAAGCTTATGCTACGTGGTGTTCTGGGATTGTGCAAAGACTTGCAGTTACTTCTTAGCTGTAAGGAAGCGGGACTTATTTTGCAAAGAGTGAAAATAAGTGAAGACCACAGTAAATTACTACTTTAGTTTCCTAGAAAACAGGAGAATTAGACAAGGAAAAGATGTCTTACAGCAAGATTGTGAAATAATCATCCAAATGGTCACACTGAAAAAGATCTGTGCTGTATCTCTCTTCATATGAAGTGCTATATTGCATTCACAGTAGAATAAATAAACCAGCAACCATGTAGGTGACTGACCTTACAATGAAATGTAGCTTCTAAGTCAGAGTTGTTTAACTATAACTTCTATTATACAACTGTCCTTTTGACTTGCATGGATGTTTTATAACCTGAAAACATACGCTCTTCGCTCTTAAGTATTCAGGATAATGTCAGTGTTCTGAAATACCTTCTCCTCTTTCTGCAGCAGTCAGTACTACTAACCAGGCAAAGGATTCAACTCTTTTTGCTAGCAAACTTGTTACTAAGATGGTGTTTTTTCCTTCCATCCCATCTGTTTCAGTGGTAGCTGCTTCTTACTTATTATAATTATATGGAGCCCTTAAAAGCTTTCTAATCTCCATATCTTCTGTGCTGTTGTCAAAACAATATGCTAAGGAGCCACATCTGCAATAGAGTGGCTTAGGACAAGGCTTGGGTCAGATGGCTTGGTGGCTGTAACTAGAGTGCAAGCAGAATTTACATCTTAAATTTAGATAGAATCGACCTACCGAGGTTCCTGAATCTCCTGTCTACGCTATTAATTCCAGTGCTGAAAACCAGTAGAAACTTCAGTGAAAACCTGATGCTTACTCACACGAGCGCAGCAGTAATTAGATGGGTGTGTACGCGTACACGTACACTCTAATCTCGAGAGTGGCAACTGGTGATAACCGGGATTTAGTAATTGTTTTCTGTAAGGGAAGTAAGGTCTCAAAATCGGATTGAGTTTTCTTTTAAATAATTTTCAAGGCCAGTGTACTTGAAAATATGTTTCTCCCCAAGTTCCGAATGAAATCTGCTTTAAATTGTTAACAAAGCCCACACTAGTAATTAGTGCCAGGGAGCTGTCGGTTTGGCAGAGGGACGTGGAGGGCTGTAAAATATAGTATCCAATAAAGAAGATTTATTTTATTTCCTTCTAGGGGTCTTTATTCCAGCAGACAGGTGACCGTGGAGGAAATGCATCGCTTGCTTGGAAACGTGTAAAGGGATGCAAAACAAATGGTCAGAATGGAGTGGAGCAAAAGACAATCATTCTACTATCAACTGGTTAGTACCTTCTCGTAGCGTGTAGTGGGGGGTGCAGAGGGGCTGCGTGAAAGAGAACCGAGTGACAAAAACACCCCCGAACGTGCCTCCTTTATGAGCAATTTAGGAGGGAAAGTTGAGCATGGCGAATAAAGCGCGCTTTTTCTCCTTCCCCTCCCTGTTTAGACATAGCGAGTAAACTTCTAGGGCAGTCAATGGATGAAAGTGGACTGCCCCAGCTCACGAGTTACGATTGCGAAGTAAACGCTCCCATACAAGGCAACAGAAACCTGCTACAGGGTGAAGAACTGCTCAGAGCTCTGGATCAAGTTAACTGAGCTTTCACAATACTTGTTCCTTTTTTGGACACTGGTGAATCATCACCTAAAGCAGTCTATTTATATTTTCTATATCTGATTTTAGAAGCCTGGCTACAGTACTGCACTAATTCAGTTAGTTCAGTTTTGATCCCCTTTCTACTTATTTTGACAGTCTTTTTAATATGTTCTTTATGTAACAATAACTCAAACTATAGTGCATTTTTATAATTCTTTGGTACATACACTTTTAAGTCCATTACATTTAAAATACACTTGCAGTAGCAGCTTTGAAATATGCACCTGATTTTAAAAAAAAAAAAGTATTTATTTTTTGGCTGGGGAGTTGGTCACCAAAACTTATTATTAGTAAAATGTCAACACAGAAAAAAAAAACCTGGCAATACTTCCATCCTGCTCTTCGTAGGTAGTTGGAAGACTTGTGCTCTCTTACTCTTTATGTTCAAATAAGTTTTTTATTTTAATAGTTTTTATAAGAAACAACAATGCTTTGCAGCAGTGCATTGTAGCCACAATCGCACAATATATTTTCTTAAAAATTACCAGCAGTTCCTCATGCAATATATTCTGCATTTATAAAAACTAGTTTTTAAGAAGAATCTTCTTTTGTTTGCCTATGAAATCATGTTTAAACCTGGATTATGTCATTATTTTAATCACATTGTAATATAAATCGTTCTTAAATGCCGTCTTATGCTTTTGACTTTAAATGAGTGTGGTTAGTCAAAGGAAAGGCTTTATCTGGAAAGGGCTAGCAGCATTTTATCTGGATACGTTCTCCATTTAGAGAGAGTTTGATGTTCATTAAAGTAGTCACTTTGCCAGCTTAAAAAAATAAATAAATAAATCCCTGCCTGTAGTTGTTGAAGTTAATGCTAATATTGTGTATGAACTTAAATCTAAATGTTCAGCTTACCCTGTGTGGTATAGGTGATATTTCAAGCAGATTGTAAAACATCTTGCATCGTTAGCAAAGTTTTCTCTAGTACATCATTGAGTTGCTCAATATTTTGATGTTTTGGTTTTACGCACCTTGTTGCTATTAACATCCATATGTTTTCATGTAGATTTCAATAACTTGAATATATTTAGAAGCCTTTTTATTTAGAAATATATAGTTGTCACAAACATCTTATTTTCCTATATGTACTGTACAAAACCTTCATTCACTCATTCTTTTGCTCTTTGTGGTTGGATCTAACACTAACTGTATTGTTTTCTTACATCAATAAACTATATGTGGACCAGGCCCCCTTGGGGAGTGTGTTATCTGAGAGAAATGAGATAATTTATATTTTTGTTAGTGATTATTGTTCATCCGTGTTCCCTTTTTAACTTAGAGTTGATTGGAAATCACTGCTTCCTTATTTTGATTGTAACATCTCCGCGTTAATTATTTGAGCCTGTTCCGTACTGAAGTCTCCCAGACAGTGTTGTACTACCGCTCGCCAAAGACGTTAAACTTTTAAATCTGTTGTCACACCAGTTAGCAAACTTGGAGGTGAGGAGACAGCACGTTTGTGTTACTTTAGAGCAGAAAGATTCTTCTTTATGAACAGCTTCAAGGCTTGTCTCTGGAAGCTTTACCAAGGTAACGCTGGAAAGCAGGAATAAGTAAAATTCACAGGAATGATCAGTTAAAGACGGATTTTTATCACAAGACTGCATTATTAAAAAAATTAACCTGGTACTTGATGATAAAGCTTATTCTACATTCTTGTGCTGTTGACTTGGTAACTTTGACTAGGTGACTTCTCATTTTGCTGTCATAAAACACGATGCTACTGATAGAACCTTGTAACGTGTAAATATGGTCAAGATATTTGTGCACCCTTCCAACTATTTAAAAAAAAACCCACAACACTTAATGTAAGAAATTGAATGTGGAATGTCACAAGACCTATTCTGGGTTTATTTTGGAAACTTGTGTTTCATCGGACTCTTTGGAGTCTTCTGAAATCAGTATTATGGTTTGTGAGCTTAACCTGTTTTTGAAAATTACTGTTACTGTTTCACTGAAATGAGCACTTTTCATATTGACACAACTGTCTTCAACTTACTGGAGCCTATTAGCTACCAACTGAAAAAAAAAAGATAAGGCACTGGTAGCAGAGGATGGTTGCATAAAAATTTGAATACAAGTTCCACGAAGAGAGGAGAAAGAGTATAAATGCACTAACTTAGATTTGAGGCTTTGTGCAGGGAATGTTTTGCATACATACACCTGCTACTGAATGTTAAAAGAGTTTTAATGCAGCCTTTTAAGTGTCCAAAGCTTTAGAAGCAGCAGAGCTATGGTATGCCTGCCGGGTGAGGTCTCTGCAAGAGGAGTCTTTTCATGGCACCTCCTTCTCTTGTCAGCAGTTAGGAGTTTTTAACAGAGAGGTTGCTGAAGGCTTTGGTAAAGCGCGAGGGGCATCCCTTCCGCTTAGCTCTGCGCCTGTGAGCTAGTGAGGAGAGTCTTGCAGACATGTTAAGGTACAAGTGGGTTTTTCTTTTCTTCTGCCCCGGCAAGCTTTGAGCTGGCCTGACGGGTTATCCGTTTTTCATCTCCCACGAGAAACTTTGTACCATCCTGCGTGATGTTGTTCTGCTGCTCTTTTGACCTTGTTTTGTAGGAGCCTGACCTATCTGGACCTGTGAGTTCCTTTTCACTGTACTTGAAATTAAGAGGGCAGTAAATTTTCATAGAGAAAAACCCATGTTAAAGAGGAGGAAGACTTAAATGGCCCACATGACTTACGGTTATGAGCCTGGTGGAATCATCTCTGGTCTTAATGACAGCAGCTGTGGATTTAAATGAGCCACGTTTCATCTTAAGAGTCTTCCCAACTCTCACGTATTTTTTATTATACATAGTAAAAAGGCATAGAATTTTGTTTACTGTCCTGGTAAAAGTGACTGAAACAAACAGTTAATGGAAAGAACTGCACAAGCTGTATTGGTTTAGTCTAGGGGAAATAAAAAAGAAACACAAAAAACCCAAACCTTCTAGAGTCACTGAGGAAAGCACAGAAAAGTAACAGTAATTGCTCTGGCCCTCTAAGAGCTTTGCTAAATGCAGATGGAAGTTCACAGAACCTAGAAGTACACCTTTTATTTGTCTCTCTTGTGGTTTACTATTTTTTGTTTTCCTCTTTCTTTTTTCTTAGACTCTACACAACCCGATTCTAAACGTACTTTGGATGACAAGCTTCTAGAATACATAACTTTCTAAATGTTTTCTTAGTGATTTTTGAATAATGTCTTTGCTAACTTTTGGTACCTTTTAAAATATTGAGGAACTACACTAAAGTATTTGTTCTTTGCCAGTAGTAAAGGAACTGTAGGTAGATACAGTGATTCCCTGTGCACATGAAACATGCTAGATTATCTGGAAATTATAAACCAGGGAGAAGAACCAAGGTAGCTTCCAGAAGTTTATCATGACTACAGTAGTAGTCAAGCCCCAGCTTCTTCATGGAGCAACGCAATTTTGATTTTTACCTGTGGTTTCTAGTCAGTGTTTTTTATCAACAACAGGTGATGGTTTTGTTAAAAGGTAAAGGAATCTTTAAACTGGTATTTATGATGACATCATTCATTCCTTTACCTGAAAGTAGTTATAATTAACTACAGTTGTAGTTCCCAAGAAGTCACTTAAGGCTGCTACTACCCAGTAACTTGATCTCAAGTGTAATGTATTGAGTAAATTAAGGTAGCCTGGAGTCCAAAGTACACCTTTCTAACACACCTTCCTCCCCTGTTGATCTTTGAGTGAAACAGAAACAATTTACTGTTAAGTTTCCTTTTCTGTGTGTCTATGCACACATTAAACTCTCCCTGAGTGACCGTTGCATTAAAGAATTGCAGATTAAGGCCAGAAAGAACAAGTAAAACTTAACACATGACACTGGTGACAAGTCAAAGACTTCAAAGCTTATTTTGAGTTAATTGATCAGCTCTGCTTCCAATGAAATTAATGTCAAAGTCTGATTATTACAGATCAAACTACTGTGTATTTAACAGTGGTTTTTCATTATTTAAAAAGCTCTTTAATTAAACAAGGGTAGCTGAAAGCAGAACTGTGGGCTGTTCCAGGGGTTGGCGAGCTTTCTCCCCTGTTACGCTGCCGAATGAATCATTTCTGATGGTGAACAGCGCTGGGAGGGGTGAGGACCCGACCGCTGTCACCCAGGCTGGACGTGCCCGAGGTGAACCATCTGTTCCTGCCCGCGCTGCCAAACGGAACACACGTCTCACTCAAATGTCACTGCACTTACGCACGTTATTCAAACCAATTGTCCGGCACGAAAGTAAACGTTTCACAGGCCAGAAGTGCTTTGTAGGAAGACCATTTTCATAGGAATCCACATGAGCTGGGTATCCAGTTTCCATTAAAAATACTGTTGGCAATCAGGCACTTGGCTCCTTGGAAAGCTCCCTCCTGGAGAACCGTGATTTTGGATCTAAATTCTAGAAATGAGTTGTCATTTTCCTTCTGCTTCCCTGTTTACCTTGAGTAAGGCTTGCCAAGTTACCAAAAAGTTAAAGAGTTTGCTACTGGATTTATACAGTATGGTAGATTTTGTGAATAATAGCAGTATTCTCTCACGAAGAAGTGGTATATTTTAATGGAATTCTTTTTTGGAACCAAGTACAACGTATTGCAATTGATATTTCTCTTTAAACATTTTGACATACTTGTGACTGTATTTCTTTTTGATTGTGTAACAGTATAAAATTCAATAAAAGAGAGGGTTTGTTTCTAATTCGTCACGTTTGTGATCTTTCTCTTCATCCGTTATGCCTGTTCTAAAAGATGCGGTTGGCAAAACCACTTCAAAAAAGTGAACTAAACTGCTGTGCTGCATAACCAACACTCTTTGCGTGTCTGAGGTCTGACTTAACTACCGCTGTAGTCAGAATCTCTGACACTAAGCATGTGTGGTCTGTTTTCCAAAAAAAGCATTTAGAAATTCTGTCTTACAGCTCAGGCACAACCTTTATCCCACCTGAATTAAGTAGACTTCATGCACGAACAAAAGACATTAAGCATACAATTTAACAAGTCAGATGTTAGGGATGGTGTAGGTTTTTCCTGTGGGAAGCTAAAGAGGGAAGAGAGCAACAGATGTGGGCAGAGCCAGAGGGACAGAGAACTTTTAGGAAGCCTCTTTGAGTAATCGCATCAAGAATACCCTTAGTAACACAACAGAAACTAGTTTGAATCCAGGATGACACTTCCAGGTGCTTTCACTTGCTCTCGGTACATACAAATAAGCTGACAAGAACTTGGGACTCTTGCTGTCTTGTTACATCAACACTGCTTCCTATTGCACAGATTAAAAATCTTCTGCAGCGTTTTTGCTTGGTTGGGAAGTCTCAGAGCAGAAGGCATGTGCAGGTACTGCCAGAGCGGAGTATGATCCTGTTATTTGCTATTAGCCATAGGTTTGTACATAGGGAAGTTTGAATATGCTACTTAATAAAATATATCCAAGTTTTATTTTCATGAAAATCCATTGAAACGTGATTAATTTTCATGTTTTCAATTTGAAAATGTGTTCTAATAAAATCATGCAAAGTATTTTAAGAAAAAAAGAGTGCAGCTGGAGAACGCAGTTAAATATCTGTGCAGGATAAATAGCTTTTTAACTTGCAATTTATAAGCTAGAAATTACTAGGGCAAACAGGACTTCACCCTTTTGTTCAGAAGTTACATAAAAATATGTAGTATTATAGTAACCAGTAACCAATATATAGTAACCAGTACACCCTTACATCGTCTAATTTTTTTGTTTGTTTGGAAGGCAGTTGACTAAGAGTTCAATACTAGTGAAAAATCTGGAGCGTTATGTGAAAACACACAATTTATGAAGAAGAGCAGAGTATTAATCAGCCTAAAACCTGACACTATTTCACTGTATACACCACAGAAGGGGAATTCTGTGAAGAGACCCTGTTGCTTTTTTTTCACTCCTCTGCATTTTCATTCTTTACACTGTAACCCAACTTTCTGCAAGGAAAGACGGCACACGTTGCATATGGGCACACCAGCCTCATCCTCACTACATCTTACATCATCTTACGCAAGGAACGTGGCATGACACGTAGCCCCATCCACCTAGAGTTTCTTGAACCACCATCACAACATTCATGGCACATTTAAAATACAAAAATCAGAAAACACACTCGAGCTTTACAAATTCAGCATCGCTCCAGAGCCAGCCTCCTCTGCTCCTTTTAAATTAAGCGATAACTCCCGTAACTAATTAGGGCTTGGCTTGACCTGTAAGTAACGACAGATTTGCTCCACTGTGTCTTGATTATTAACCACCTTGTGCTTTGAATCTGAGGGAACAAGTACTTTATAACCCTTTTCCCAACAGCGCTGGCATTCTGTTTCAAAATCCGTACAATCTGTTGAAGACGGGGTCATGTACTGGATGAATGGGGTCACTGCCTTATGTCTTTAAACATGAATCCAAATGACAGATAAAAATGTCTTTTCAGGGAAAGAAAAGGAAGCCAAACCAAATCCCAGCAGGTGCAGCTCTCCCCCTGCAGCTGCTAAAACCTGTCCAGTTCATAGGCAACGGCTCTGCTAATGCTTCTGTGCCTACAACCGATGACAGTGGCCATCAGTGGTGCTTAGAGACAGCAGCTGTTTAGCTGATGGCCAGTCATTTCCTACTCATCTATAAAGGCAGCTAAAGGTTGGATTCCAGCAACGTTTCGGGAAATTAATAAACGGGGAAAGATGCTTTTGTGCCTGAAGCATCGTGGAAGCTCCAGTGCTGAGAGCCGACCTCCTGGCATTAAGGAGCCACCTTTGGATCAGTGAGGTGATGCTAAAGGTGACTCGGTACCAGTGCGAGCAGAATTTCAATTCCATTTTGCGGTGCGCGGTTATTTGAGCGAGCGGAACGTGAGGTTTTAACCCCATCGCAGGTTGAAACACCCTTTAAAGGCAGCCCCAAGCCCGCAACGTCCCGTCCCACCCGCCTCGGCTGCGTTTCGCTACGTGCCGCCCTTCACCCGCCGAGGCTCCCCCAGCAGCGCGGCCGCCCCCCCACACCCCGGGTCCCCACACGGCCCCCGTTATCCCCCCTTTCCCCCCTAGGGATGCAGAAGCCTCCAGGCGCTCTCCCGCTCCCCTGCTCAGCCCCGAAACCGCAGCCCCGTGCCTCAACCCTCCCTCGGGGGAAGACGGCACCAAAAAAGCCGCCGTCTGCCCCCTCCAGAAACAAAAACCAAACCGCCGCCGCCCCAGCCGGCGCTGCCCGCCCCGGTACCGCGGGTCCGTACTCACTCGGGGCGCGGGGAGGGCTCGCTCCGCCGCCAGCGCTCCTCAGCCCCAGCCGCCTCGCCGAGCCGCTCGGCCCTGCGTGCGACGGGGCAGGGCAGCCCCCGCCGCCCCGGCTCCGCGCCGCCGGCGAGGCCGCGCCCACCCACCCTACGTGCGGCTCGGCAGCCGCGGCCCCCTCCCCGCCCGCCCGCCCCGGCTCTCGCCCCGGCCGCCTACGTGTGGCCGTGCATGCGGGGAAGAGGGCGGCACGCCGCGCCGCAGCTCGCAGGGGGCGGCCGCCGGCTGATCCTCTGCCCCGCCGCGCTCGCTCAGGCGGAAACGGGCCCCGCCGCCTGCGAACCGGGCCGGGAGCGGAGCTGCCGCCCAGCCGGCCCTCGGCAGCGGGGCAGGCCCGGCGGGAGCGCTCCGCGGGGTACATCTGGCCCTTCGCGTCTACGCGGCGGCGGAGCGCGGCCCCCCAGCCTTTCCCCCAGGAGACACCGGGCACCGTGCGGGGCGGGGAGCGCCGAGGCCCCACCGGCACCCCCAGGCTCGCTGGGGCTGTCGCACCTGCCCGCGCCCGCCCGCCGCTCCTTCCCGCCCAAAGCCCTTCTCCCCTGACGCCCGGCTGCGCCCCGAGGGACGCGTTGCTCGGGGCCGGCTCTGTGCTCTCCGCGGCGAAGGGGCAGCAGGGACAGCTGCCCCCTCCCTGAGGCAGACAGAGCGAGCCCCGGTCACCGAGGGGGCCTCGCCTCACGGCGCCAGCGCCGCGTGCCGGCCCAGCGGGAGCTCAGGGCGGTCCCGCTCCCTCCGGGCGGCCCCTGCCGGGGCGCGCAGGCGCGGGGGAAGGCGCGCAGGCGCGGAGGGGAGCGGCGGCGGGAGGGGGAGACGCGGGAGGATGAGCGCGGTGCCGGGGTTGAAGGCGGACTGCGAGGAGCTGCTCGGCGCCTTCCAGGAGGCTGACACCGTCCGTTTCGAGTGTTTCGCCGAGCTGTGGCGGGAGCGCCGCTTCCACACCGTCTTCTAGTGAGCGAGGGGTCCCGGCCGGCCCAGCCGCCTCCCCAGCGGCCTGCGCGCTGCCCGGGAGCCTGGAGCGGCGGAGGTGGGGTTGTGGGTGTGGGTGGGCCGCGTTGCCCTTCAGGCACGGGTTTTGGGAAAGGTGCGCCCGGCTGGTGTGTGGGTAAGGGAGGTTTGCAGAGAGGTTGGTCTGTTCAACCGATGGGGTAAGAGGAAACGGCCTCAAGGTGCACCAAGGCAAGTTTAGACTGGATGTTAGGAAGAATTTCTTCACTGAAAGAGTTATCAGGCATCGGAAGGGGTTGCCCAGGGCAGTGGTGGAGTCCCCATCCCTGCGTGTATGTGAGAGTCGGGCAGACATAGCGCTCAGGGGTACGGTCTGGCCAAGGACTTGTCAGGCTCGGGTTAGTGCTTGGACACGATGGTCTTTACGGTCTTTTAAACTCTGGGCAATTCTGCGATTCCCTAAAGGGCAGGGAAGCATCGGTCCCTGTGTAATACTGGAAAAAACAGTTTATTAGTGAAATTTATTTTGGACATTAGTAACACGTGATTTGAACACTGATGCTTCAGGGGGATTGATGCAGTGCTCATGACATTGAAACTAGGATTGGAGGGTATTTTGGTTTTCACTTTGTATCTAATTTAACATAAGAAATTAGATGCGGTGTTATGTGAGAGCTTAAGGCTGTCTTTGAAGACTTACCAGAACTTGAGCCCTATGGTTTATGTTTTAAAATACCTACATTTGTTTCTGCATTATGGGTTTTCTAAAGCCTATGTTTTTATAGTTGCTTGCTTTAACCTGTTTCCTTTTTTTTTTACTTTAGTGGCAGAATAAGAGCTTTGGAGAGGAATAAACTCACGAAGAAGACTTTAGAACTGGCACAGCAGTACTTCTTGCCCCCATACTCTTTCCAGATTCGAGTTGGTGCTTTGTACCTTCTCTATGGGCTCTACAGTACACAGCTTTGTCAGCCAAAACAAAAGGTAATTCTTCTTGACGTTTTATTCCCAGGACACACTAAATATAAGATATATGGTGTAGGTCTGTCATCATAAACAGGTAGGGTATTTTCTCTCACTTTCTTAAAGTAAAAATATTTAGAACCAGATGGTCCCTTTGGAAAAGGTAGCCATTCAAACACCTTTGGGTTTGAGAACTTATGTGGTGGCAAATAGAATAGTGCGTGTGCATTCTGAATTGTAACTGTGGTCTCAGAAATCTTGTTTGCCAGATGGGAAGCTCTACTCTGTTCAAAAATGAAAACTAGCTTTCAAAATGGGAACAGAGAATGTACTCCTCAGCTCTGTGGAGAGCTGCATTACAGCCCCAATTATTCCTTAGAACTTCAACAGAATGAAGATGGGCTGAATTATTTCCAGTTCCTGCTAACCAGAAGTGGAATTCTTAAATGAGTCAAAAGGGCAAGTGCGTGAATGATGTGTCTCCTTGCTGCTCCCAGGACAGGACACCAGTATCTACAGGAGCTGGAAACTCAGTGGAAGAAGTGGATTACTTGGAAACTGTGTGGTGTATATTGTGTGCATCTGCACAGTTGAGTCCAAATTCTTTAAGTAAGAAACAGAAGTTTAAGTATTCTACAATAATGCCATTGCATCTCATATCTTAACGTCTTTTAAGGAAGTGAATTTAGGGACTTGTAAAACCACTGCTGTATAGCACCTGTTACAGACTCCAGGAATTATCAAAGAAACTGACTTGGGTAGAGAGAAAATGAAGTGGTCAGAGTACATGGGAGAGGAAGGAAAGCAAAGAAGATAGGGAAACTTTTATTTCACTGGCAGGAAGTCACGGCACAAATATTGTTTCCTAATCGCCTAGTGAACGAGGGTCTCCTACGTGTGTGTTGTTTCAGGCATCTTGGAATGTGAAGAGTTAACTTCGTCAAATGTCAAGGAGGACTTGTGTTCCGTGTCACTGTCAGAGAAAGCAATTGTGGTGAGAGTATTTAGTGGAACAATATAATAAGCTTATCTACATAAAATTTTGATGGTAACAAATACTATAGTAGGATCCTTTCTGTAGCTCTGTGATCATGTTACACCTTAAACTTCCAAGTACAGCCCATAGTATAAGATGGTCAAGGTAGTCAGCTGAATTCACTTTTATTTGTTGAAATGTGCAAGCTGGTATGACAATATACAACTGTTTTGTTGCAGATTAGAATCGCACTCAAGGATTGGCCTGAAATCCAGAAATTTCAACAGGACCTGATAGACTCCCAGCATTATGATGCAGCGTACATCTTCAGGACACTGCGACTTGCCAGAGCATTCCATTTCACAGCAATGCCAAAGCTAGTGAGTTATTACATTGATGACTTACCGTTTTTAATGAAATTTCTTAAGCTTTCAGTGGCTTACAGTTCAACAGCACTCACGGATTTAGTTTAGCTTTGAGGCCGTGTTGACATGCCGTAGGTCTTGCTTTGTGTAGCAGGGTATGTGATACAAAGCTTTAGAGGATGTTTGAATGCAGCATGCTTCTCACCTGAAAATACTTTTTCAGTATCTAATGTTCTTGTTAGGTTTGAGATGTCTTATAATTTGCGGAAATGTCAAGCTCTTGAATCTGGGTGCTGAATTAAATTCTTGACTAGGGAATAATTTTTGAAAAGTGCTGACTCTCGGCGCTTTACAATAAAACTGTGTGCTGCTGTTGATGAGGTGGTTTTGTGCCTTTCAGCAGCTCTTGGTGGTTGGATATGCAGTAAGAATTTTTAAGAGAAGGTGCTGTTGTATTTGGATTTTAGATTACAAACCCTTGTCTCTTGCTTTAGCTAAACTACCGAACTAAGAAGAAGATTCAGGAAAATGAATTTAAAGAAGAATTTAAGGACCCAAGTAACAGAGTAAACAGCCTCATCACTAATGATGTATTGGAGGTACTGTAACGTTTAAACTACAGGTTGATCACTGTTTTGGTTTTTGGTTTGTTTTGGTTTGTTTTGTGGTTTTTTTTTTGTTTTGGTTTTTTGTTTGGGTTTTTTTTTGTTTTGCTTTTCTTCTTCTGTTGCCCAAATGCTATAACTTAGTTAACACAAGCACATCCTTGTAAGTCTTCTTATGGAATGCAGACTAGGGTAATGGTCTGTGCCAGCAATTTTACTGAATGCTCAGAAACATGGAATTTATTATGGAAGAATTGTGGTTAGTTTTTTCAATACTAAAATATGCTTGACTGTTTTGTGGGTTTGCCTCAGTAAGTTATAAAAGAGGAAGGCTATAAATGGTTAATTGTCACTTAGAGAAAAATGGAAAATTGCAGTGAGGGCAATTGTATTTGCTTTGACGTGTCTGCAGGTCGCGGCTGGAGGCTTGATACTTATGGTGATATGAGTTTACTTATCTGCAAGTTTATAGTGTTCTCTAACCTTTATTTCTACTTTAAAACTTTATTTTGTTCATATGTAATACATTTTATTAAAAAAATGAGTTGTTCAAGCTAGGTATAGGTTCTTATATTGCTCATTATGATTCAGTAATAGGTCTTTGTTTAAGGGTTTTTCCAGTTGCTGTGAGCAAGTATGTATCATCGGGAAGGTTGACTACAGTGGTGCAAAAGTCAGGAGTTGGTGAAATGACAGAGTGAGAAGGTCTGCTTCCTCAGACAGAGGAGATAAAATGCTTCTCCAGAGAGATGAAAATAGACCATCATATCTTGATGAAACCTTTATGGGCACTGGTCCTGAGTATCACTGAGTCGTCTTAGTTTGAATAATACAAGATACTCTTTCTTCTTTTGCTTGTTTGGTGGACTGGTGGGACAGTGCTAGGAAGCAGTATTGTTGGGCTCCTTAAAACTGAGCTGGTTTAATCAGAATCTGTTTCTAACACTCCTGTTAGTTCCGTGGTCTCCTTAGAAGAGTTAGTTTTGTTCAGTGAGGACTAATATTGCTTTACTGCTGGAATCTTTTGTTGGTTTGTTTTTTTTTTCGTGAAAAGAGGATCTGTTTTATTTTAGGAACTGATGAATATTCATGACCACTATCAAAAAATGAAGTGTGTAATTTCAGCTGACAAATCCCAGCCAGACAAGGCACTGAGCTTGATAAAAGATGACTTTGTAGTTACTCTTAAAGACATAACTTTGGAACATCAGGAATGGCAGCAGAACAGAATGGTAGGTAATTTCAACCATTGTGCTGTGGCAGCTTAACAGATGGTGTGAACATGTAAGAACAGTCTTTCTTAGTGTAGTTACCTCTGAACATACTTTGTAAGTCTCAAACTTAAGTAGAAGGAATCGGAACACTGAAAACATGGAATGAGTTATGGTGTGGGGGGAGGGCTGTGGACTCGTGTGTGGTACTGCCTCTGTGATAACATAAATGATTGCTGAGTTAAGCCCTGGAACATGTGACTTCTTAGCAGTATCAAAATGAGGATCTGTAGCACTCTTGGATCGAGGAAATGCCAGAGTGTAGGATTGTTGAAGAAAGTGAGCATGTGTGTAAATACTTGTTTTGTTTTTCACAATTCTTGAATTCTAGCTGTCTTGTATGTGACAGGCATTTTATCTTTTTTCCCCCCAGAAGTTATTCCTACATGCTAAAGAAACTGATGAAATATCAAACAGAAAGGAAGAAGAGGCTTTGCTAGAATCAGAGGTAAGAAAAATTAACTAGTTTGTATTGCACAGGCCAAACCTTTCAGTTTTTTTACTTCAGTTCACAGGCTAAGCAGTGTGTGTCAAGGCTTGGCAGTGTCAAAATAAGTTCCAGGAATAGCTAGTGGGGCTGGTTGGTTTTTCTTGTTTGTTTTTGGTTTTAAATCACATTGTTTTCTGCTAAGCTGTGAGCATTCACTGCTGTGTTAGCTCTTAGATGCATGTAATAAAACATTTCTTTCAGATGAGGAGAACGAGCTGTATTTTCTTGGCCAAACTCCTTTATGGCTTCTCCTGGAGTTTCAGTTAAATGCAAAGCCCATTTTTTTTTTTAATGCTACAAAATTATCTCATGTTATACTTAGCTGCTTATTTCAACATTGAATTTGAGTAAGATGTGAATTTTCAAATTCTATTATACCCTCCTGGGCTTTATAACAGTGAAGGTAACCAAAATTATGCTCTGCCCTTTTTAATGAAATTTGAACTTTTTTTTTTCCCTTTAGCACTTCAGTTGCATTCTAATTATGTAGAACTAACTATAAAATTACAGCTGTAGTGAGATATTGCTCAAGTGATTGATGTGATATTTCATTTCAGTACTGCTATTATAGAATATGAAAACTTTTTCTACTGATCTCTTGTTTCTTTACAGGGTTCTGAAAGAGCAAATGCATTGGCTAGAATCAAATACAAGTCTTACTCTGCAGTTGTTGAGGTAAGTGTAAAATTTGATGATGGGGAGGTATTTATTTTTGAAGAACAGTTTTAATCACCAGTTTAGTGTAAATGCTGGATAAGAAAGGAGTGAGCTAATTGCACTCTAATTCAACCTTTAAATGTTCTCACATTCTGTAACACAATATAACATATTGGAGAGAACTCTGATTCTTCATGTTAGATTTGTGGAAAACAGTGCAGATATGGTCTGTGCTTGGGGGATTTTCATTTGCAAGGCATCTTTTAATGTCTGCACTCTGTTTAAGTAGATGGAATAACAGTACTTGGAGGGTTATTTGCTCAAATTCTTTGAAGCTTAGATACTGGAACCTCTGAAGATGCTTGCAAAAATGGAACTTGGGGGTTTAAAGTCAGTTGGAAGTTCTTGGAAACATTGTTTCAATAACTGCTGCTTTAAAAATATTGTTGATTTGTCTGTTTTTTAGCAGGCCTACGAGAAACATCACAAGTTTCCTTGTTTATTAAAATCTTATATAGAAAAATGCATTATTAAATGAAACAGAGCTCTGGAATGTATAACAGTCAAAGATTGTGAATATGCAGTGAAAGTGTTTTCTAGGCACCAGAGCAAAATAGGAGAGACAGTAAGGAGGCTTTTTGGTGCAGCAGTTTTTGGAAATGTATTTTTGGGTTCTAGGCTTCCAAATCCAGAAGACATCGTCAAGTAAAACTAGAATCTGCTGAATCAGGATCAAATTATGGGAAATCTCCAAGCCGAAGTAAAAAAACCAGTCAGAGACCACAGCCATCAGGGAGAAGAAATTCTTTGGAAATTGAAGGTATTTATCCATTGCGTTTGTGAAACCTGGAGAGACTGCAGAAGTTTATCCATTGCTTTTGTTAGCTGAGGCAACTGGGTTAAATTTACTGTTGATTAGTGGAGGTAGAAGATTAAAGAAATGTTTTGTGATACCAGTATTGTAAGTGAACGTTGTTGTCTGTTTCTCACAGTCTGGTCAGGTAGAAAGACAACATGAGTGTGTGCAGTTTATTGTTAATCTGAAGTCTCATACAGTCCTGCTAATTTGTCTCTGGAAAGGCAGAACCTTGGAAAATGCATGACGTGTGTGACAGTGTCTTAATTGTACCTATGTATGTCTGTTTCTTCTGACAGATAGCTTCTACTTTTGAAGCTTTCTGATGAAAACCAGCCTGTCTGGTAGCTCATGCTATCGTCATGAAATCCAAAATAAACCATGCTGTGTTTCTGTGTTCCGTTCCTGAGCCCTTGAAGGAATATCCTTTAGTATTTCCAGAGAGAAAATTGTGTTGATGTCTTAATGGTGATGATTGCTTTGTATGACTAACACCTGCACTATCACATCAGTCACTGTCTTTCCATCTGATACTTGTTATTTGTTTTGCTCCTTTGTTACTAAAATTTGTAGTACTTGCATGTGACTACAAATATTTTGACAAGGACTGATGTGGTTCCAAAACTCTTTGCAGATTGTTGCCGTAATCTCGGTATTGCAGTTATTACACTGTAACAGCTCTAGATTTCTTTAGTTTATGGCTAGACTTAACTTCTCCCGTCTTGATGAGAAGGTTTTTTTATACACCAGTGACTTGTTCTTGTGGTTCTGTTCTGTAGGTCTATTTTATTTCTCCTGAGCATTACAATTTTTGCTAGGAATAAAAACAATTCTCAAAATATTTGGTTTTAAAACAGATACAGGGTACCTTATGTCCAGTATTTGGGACCTTTTTTCTTACTTTGAAATGTACCGTAGAAGGAGATGCTTTTGACAGTTTGTACTTGGTATCATTCTGGTTTACCTGCGCTGATAGAGGAAGCATTGGCATCTGTGTGCTCAGTGAAGGCCCTTGCTTAATAGCATCAGTAAAAGACTTGTAGCTTTTAACAAGAAATTTTACATAATATCAAATGCAGATGCCTGTAATCTCTCTTTGAATGCTGTGGAGAGGATGAAATTTTGTGGGTGACAGAAGTGGCTGCCTACAGAGTGAAAATGCGTATAAAGAGAATAAGTACAAGAGAATGCAGTGGAGTAAGCAAGGATGTGGTGATCATTTTTTAAAAGTAAGAAAATTTGACTGGCAACTGCTTTCTGGCTCCAATGAGAAGTGTTTTTCAAAAGAAAAAAAGGCTTACTTGATCCAAAGGTGCTAAATTAATGTTTGGGTTTTTTTTTTTTTTGCATTGTTTGTTGAAGGTGTGATGCCAAGACCAACAACTTAAAGGATTAGCCATTTTTATGGATTCTTGTTGTATGAGGTCATCACTTGTGTTAATATATCCTGAAAGAGATCAAGTCTCAGAACTTGAGGCTGACTTATGTGAGATAAGTGTAAGACCTGGTGTGAGGGTACTTTGCTAGATCAGAAGAGGACGTGAGAAAGGAGAAGGGAGATCAGCTATTTCAGGTCTCTGTTGGAGAGATCCTGTCGTGCTGATCTTTGGCATTTCTGAACTGATTATTGATTGATTTAGTTATTTTACTATTAGAGCATTTAAGTCATCTGTATTGGTGCAGTTTTACTTTCTAGGTATTTGCACATCCCTCCTTATGCATATTTCTTTTTGTCTTTCAAGACTTTCTTTAGATCTCTCTCCCATATTTTCAGCACTGGGAGAAATTACTTTTCTGAAGGAAATAGTCTTTCTGATATTCAACTTATAGACTGATAAAAGTTGGTCTGCCACTTAAGTTTTTCTTTCACTTATTACTTACTAAAGGTTAAATTAAATTGAGCAGCAAAATAGTTTTGAATTAACTTTACTTTGAAGATGGGGATTTCATTTCAAAATTCCAAACTTCGTTTTCTGACTTGCTTAGATTCTGCTAGAAAAAAGGTTACTGAGAAAATTCGTTCCTCTTCAGAGGTATTAGGCCATGTTGTTTTTGCTTTCCTTTAGAACAGTACGTGAAGGGTTGAAGAGAAATAAGGGCATTTTGAATTATCTCTGGACCGCGTTGGTGATTAATATGCTTTAAACTTGTAGTGTAGTTACTTGGTTTTGAAATTTTCTTTAGTGAACCGTATGGAAGTGCTGTTACATGTAGGTGTTTCTGTACGGCCTTAGACTAGAAGGTTAAGAGAGCATCATGTGAACAGTCTTTTAACTGCTGGACCTGAGACGTAGAAGGAAAGAAAAAAAAAAAAAGCTGACAGTTTTTCCTAAAAATTGTCTGCAGGTGAAACGCAAGCGGCAAAGGAAACTGTTACTCGGCACATTGGGATGCCTGTAATCACAGAAGAAAACTCAGATGAAGAAGGTACGATGACTGAAATGCTAACAAACGGTGACCTGGTTTTTAATAGCTCTCCACTGCTGTATTTTTCTGAAACTAGACTTGATATTTTGGACCATGTGTTGCTGCCTTGCAAAAGCTAAATTAGCTTTTAGCCTCTAAATTGTTGCATGGAAATTGAAGCTTTGATTTGAGACGTTGGTATGAGCAAAATCCTGTGAGTCATGTCTTTCTAAATAGATTTATTACACTGTGTTCAGAGTTAAAACTGCTCCACGTGGAAGGATATTGATTCTTCCATAGTACAGATCAGTCTTAGAGAGTTCCAGTGTGTAGGGAAAAGTGATCTTTTGGGGTCATTTTCCCACTTGCAGAAGATACCTGTTCTAGTAGCTCTGGGAACTTAGATAACCTAACTACTTTTGTAGTAAGGTAGCACATTTATATTTGCTCTTTTTAAAATCAAAAAGAGCATCTTGCAGTACTGAAGTGAGATTACGTTCTCTGGTCACTTTGGTTATAGACTGTGAATTCATTCAATTTGAAATGGTCAGATGGAAGGCACAATAGTGCATTTAATACTGTACTTTATCTACTGACTTTTCCTTGAATTTGTTGTGGACAAAAAGTTTCTCTCTAAATCAGAAACATTCTCCATTTCTCAGAATTTGCTAGCAAATTCTGAAGCATTAAAAATATCCATAAGCAATCTCTTTAGATACTTTGTGCTCAGTTTTGTGAGTATTTCCTTTGTCAAATTCACAACGAAGTCTTAAAGGTGTTCATGAGGAGCAGAAAGCTCTCAAGTGTGAATAAGTTTTGAAGAACAGTATTTTGGTCGTCAATGGAGTTTTAATGGATCTTTTGAATGACAGTGTGCTGTAGAATCTAGAAAGGTTTTCTTTGTATTTAAAACCCCAGGGGGAGGGATTGGAAGGGGATCTCAGGATCTCATCTAATTCATTTCCTTTGCTGGGCAAAATTAATTCTACGTTAATCATTCCCATGAGGGAAAATAGATTGAAAAGCGTGTCAGAAAAATCTCTTCACTTCTTTTCAGAATTCTCTCTCCCCAAGAGGAAAAGAAGACGTTAGAGGATCCGGCTGGAGAAGCACTAATGTTAATTTTAACGACAAAATGTAAATGTCAGAGGTAACATAAAGTGCTTGTTTTGGATGCCTTTCAATGTTCAACAAGTGACTGGGACCAGAACTACAGGTGATGCTGGAATACTGGTAGTGACTGGTGTACCTTAGCTGCCCTTAGCCACCTGGTGAATGCTGCTTCTGGGAGAAGTTGCTGTGCCCTGTTTGAGAGGGAAAGAGAAGATGGTTGGGTGTTGTATTGAGCTTTTACAATGTGAGTTACGCTTGGAACTCATGTTGACCTGCAGGAATGGTTTTAGCTGAATCTGGCTCAACTCACAAAATATTTGCCCATATGAGATGTATTTGTAATCTCTTACCTCTGAACAGAAAGTTAAGGTTATTGACTGTTGCAAGTTAGTACAATAAATTATTTTTCACAGTTTACTTGCTCCATTTTATAGCGTATAACTTCAGCAATGTGTGTCATGGTCTGATCCCACAGGTGTGAGAAATGAACTTGGTGATAAACCTTTTACTGTACTCTATCTCCAGCAGATCTGGAAACATTGTATATTCGAATGAAGCAAAATGCATTTATGGATTCTGTGGATGGCCCTAAGTTCTATAAGACCAGGGCTGGAATTCAAAATGATCCTCATAAACTGGAGAGGAGTGGGAGAAGAGGGTGTGGAAATAAACACGAAGCTCAGTACTGCAAAGCAGGTACAGGATGGGGAAATGATTGCTAGGCAGCAGTACCATGGGAAAAGCAGAGTGAGGATCACAAGCTGGAGTATTTTCTGCAAACAGTAACAAGCACTACAGTTCGTGTCACTGAGCTGTGAAAGACTTGCAGCCTTAAATACCCCTGTCTGACCCAAACAATTCAAGAAAAACGTGGATAGTTACTCTCCTTGATATTTTTCTCTAGTTGATCACAGACATGCTATCAAGAAAGGCCAAAGGAGTTGATGTGTCTTCTCCTACAAGAAGAAATATAAAATAGAAATTGGCAGGATTTTGAATGTAAAATCGACCTAAACTGAATGAATTAGTTTGGTAGTATGACTCTCAAAGGCCAAAGGATTTAAAATGCCCTTACCTAGGAGGAAAACACCCCACTAGGTGGAAATACAAATTGACTCTAAAAGAGGCCTGTATTAAGTGCATTGGTTGGTAAGGAGGAATGGGCTGAAATGTCAAGCAGGTTGGACACCTGGAAAAACTAATAATTAAGCACTAGTGTTGTGTTCAACCTTGTTAATGGGAAAAGAGGAAACACTTTATAGTAAAAAGTCAAAACCTACTGTGTAGTAAAGTGAATAATTGAATATTCAGTTCAATAACCAAAATGTTTACAATGTAACCCAGAAGTCGTTATTAGTCCAGATCTAATTCTTACAGAAAAATACTTTATACAGGAAAAAAAAAAATCTCTGTAATGGAAATAATACAGTGACATTTATCATACATAAACTTAGTTTCCACCACTTTTTCTTGGTATAATGTTCACTCTTCCACTGCCCTTCTGGTACTAGGGTTGTAGGGTTTAATCTGTGGATAGAACGTGCCATAGATGTGGTCCGTTTAAAAAGACTTATCTGTAGATGCAAATGTTTTAGAGGTATCATTTATGTAAATTTTGAACAGTTTGCTTGTAATTGGGTTTTCTGACAATAACGATACTTGTGCTTTTCTGTTACCAGGACAGATTCATTCTGCCTCTGTGCATTTCTGCTCCTAACTTTTGGTGGGCAGATAAAAGAGGCATAAAGAGACATCTTAAGGAAAACTGAACTAGACTTTTTTGCTTAGTATTTTCTGTTCATCTTCACCCAGTTGGGATTCTATTGGTAATACTACATTTGTCAGTTTTGTTTTGATATCCTCACACTGCAGGCAGTGGATGGTGCTATGGATGTACTAGGGGAGCAATTTGGAGGTGAGGTGCAATGGAGTACTTGAATCTCTTCTTGGGAAACCCTCTGGATGGCTAGGAAAGATACAGATTAGGAAGGAGAGTTCTTCCTAGCAGCTGTTGGGACTAGAGCTTCAAATTTGTTACTACTTATGAGTTTCTTCACTTAGGAAGTTGCTTAAGGATGGATTTACAGTACCAATGTCTCCTGCAGTTCCTAGGACCCGAGGTTAAGCTAGATCTTCCAGTTACACGGTATTGAGTTCTCCTCTTTGAAAGGAAACTTGGAAGTGACTTCTCTTTTTCTGTTTCACTCCATCTTGCAAGTATCTTTCTCAAGGAAACTAAAGATTAAACACAGTTACAAAAGCTTAATTCTCATTTTCTTTACAGGATATTTTCAACTAAATTATTATGCCGTATATACGGTGTATGTTTCTTTTAACATGTTTAAGGAATACGTTTAATGCTGTTGCTGCAGTGGCACTTTTCCATAATGTGACCATTTGGTTCAGTTCTTCTTGCATCTTTGAACCATCCTGAAAACAGAGTAGAACCTTTTTAGGATTTTTGGTACTCGCTGATGTGAGTGTTCCCTGCACACGCTTCTGAAACTGATTTGTAAATCAACATTGGAAGCATGCAAAGGCTTGACTAGGCACAAGGATGGGTGCATTCAGCTAGCAGTTATCTTAGTATAATAGTTATGGAAATAAATGTTCTTTAACTTGTTTATATAATTACATAGATGCAAAATGGAAGTTACACTTAAGGATAGACTTTGAACTGCAGAGTACATGCGGCAGTGATGTTTCAAAACAGAATCCTGAGAATTTAGAGGCAGCTGTAAGCAGTTTCGTAGCGCTGGAATAATTGTTCTAAAATAAAAATGAAAATCCTTTGCTGCACTCTGATGGGCAATTACAGGCTTTTAAAAACTGGAGAGGGACTTCCTAAAATACTTCATTGAAACAAACAGCAGTCATTAAAAAAACAAACCAAACGAAAAACCCCAAAAAACCTCCAACCTTTCCCCCCCTAGGCAATAACAGTAAATCTAGATTGCCAAGAATGTTGTTTTCTAGTATCTAACTTCTGCTTATAACCTCAACTAATAACAGTAGGTAAAGCCTGCAAGGAAACTTTATCTCTGTAACACCCGTCTAACCTCAGCAGACCTGCTAGACAGGTGTGAGGCAGCCTGACAGTACGTATCTGGACGTTACCATTTTCATAAATAAATTAAGAGAAATATGGTTTGGCTGAAAATTCCCCAAGATGGATATACAGCTGATGGGAGAACTACATTCATATAATAGTAATCACTATTTCTTTGGCAAAGCTAAATGATCCTTCAAGTGGAGGTTTGAGCTAGTGCTGTGTAATGTTTACAAGTGCAGTGTGAGTGACGGAAAGCAGAATAAACATACAACACTTGTAAGTGACATCAGTTTAGAAACTGTTTCAGTGGAAGACATTTTCCAATATGATTTTTATTCTTGCAGTGGGAGAAATCAACAAGGTCTAAATAAGTAAAGGTAAGTGCAAAAGGCTGCAGTTGGACAGATTAAATACAAATACGAGCTCGGGAATGCTTGTGTGAGCAGCTGTTCTCCATCTGGAGGGTTTTGCAGCCCTCGAGCCGGAGGTGTATCAGCAATATGGGGGTGACTTGAAAAATTCCAAGTGCCACAGGTGGCAGTGGTGATCTGTGTTATGTACAGTTTGGGGAGTATGTAGACATCACCTCCAGAATAATTAAAGAATCCTGAAAAAAAAAAAAGTCATCAAAAAGAAAACAGGCTGCAAGAGAGTTTAGTCTAGAAAATGAAGGATCTGGGAGTGAATGTAACAGTCTTCCTGGTGACAGTCTTTGCAGCTTTGTACTGTGTGTTCGTGCAAAACGGGATTAATTGTAGGTAAAGCTATCCAATTTGCAGCAACGTGGATTTACTTAAGAGATTTTTGCAGTTATGTGGACAGTTTGGCCTTACAACAAACAGCAGAATAACTTCTATGGTGGGAGTTCAAAACTGTGTTGGAAAAACATTAGGGTTGTCTGAGGTAGACCTAATCCTGCTTTGGAGACAGGAGATGGACTGGAGGATACCTTGAAGTTTATTCTGGTACTATACTTACATGTTTTACAAAAGAGAACGTTATGCATAGAGTTTCTGTTCTCTCATGCAGGCAGAGCAAGTTCTTCATGTGACAGATATGTTTTATTCGTTCTTGTCGGGAATGTTTCATTTTCAAGCTCTTTCTACTTGTGGAGCTGCCCACTCACGTGTACAAACCTTGTTGTGTGGACCTGGTTTCCTCACCCCATTTTCATCTTTGTCCTCAAATCAGATTAAGCCTGGTAACGTACTTCCCTCCTCCATCTGTATGCAGCCCAACACCTGGAAATGGGACTGTGAGAACTTCATCAGCTACAAGGGGTTGAGAAATGTGCTAAAGCTCTTTGGGTCTGTCTTCTCCCTGCTGCGCTGTACTTTGGCTGCAACAGAAGCATACACAAAGCGAAATGATGTTGTAACACCTTGAGCGTTCTGTGACACCGAACTGCTTCCTCTTTAGTCATAAAATGTAAACCTGGATCCGGGAAATAAAGATGCGTGTAAGGGCCAGCCGTCAGCTGTCAAAGGTTATCGGAGCTGGGGTGTCACTCGTTCCTTTGGAAGACAGCTCTGCGCGTGTGATGAGAAGCGCCGGAGCTTTTAAGTCTCGGAGCCGGGCTGGGCGCAGCCCGCTGTGCCTGCAGAGAGGTTTCTGACACGGGGCTGCGGGGTGACAGCGCCCACCTGGGCGAGGGGGCGGCTCGGCCGTCGCTACTGACAGGTCAACGGGAGGACTCATCAAAAGAATTCTGACAGTCGGGACGAACCCCCTCACCCTCCCGAGCCCCATCTTTTCGGCGAAATTTCACCGAGTCTCGCCCGTGCCCCGCCGGGGGCGATGCGGGTGCGGCCGGGCTTGTGCCGCCGCCTCCCGGGCACGGCCGCCGGCGGAAGGCCGCGCCGGTCCCTCCGGCAGCCCCCGGGAGCCCCCTCCCCACCCGCCGCCGCCGCGCCCAGTCCCCCCCTCAGCGAGGCGGAGAGGCGCCGGGCGGGTCAGCGCGTCCCCCCTCGCTGGCGGCGCCGGCCCGGGCCGCCTTCCCGCCCGCCTCGCCGCGGGGCTCCGCCGCCGCCATCGGGCCGGCGAGCGCGGGACGCCGGGAAGCGCCGCCGCGGCCATGGCCACGGAGGGTGAGTGCGGGCGGTGCCGGGGCGGGGGCGGCCTCCCCGGGGCGGGGGTGTGGGCGAGGGGGGCTCCAGCACCTGCCGCGGCCGCGCCCTGCTCGGGCGGGCGCTGTGGGGAAGGGGCTGAGGGGAGCCGCGGGGGGAAGACGGGCCCCGTTGCGGCGGCCCTGCCCCTGCCACCGGCGGGGACCTTCCGCGGCGGGGCCCGGCGGGGCGGGAAAACGTTTTTTTTGGGGGGGTGTCCGGGCCGGCCGCGGGCGGTGCCCCCTCCTGCCGCCGCCGGGGTCTCACCGGGGATGGGGGGTGGTGGCGGTCGGTGTTGCTGTGCCCTCCACACGGGAAGAGATGGGCGGGTGAGCGCACACGGACGCGAATTTCAGGGAGAATAAAGGGGTAGGAAAGGCTGCTCTGCCGGATGCTAATGAAGAACAGGTGTGCTCGTAATTATGGGAGACTTGCCTGGGCCCGAGAGATTGGGAGTCATCGGGTTTTCTGACCGCGCTGTAATACAAGCGATTTTAGGGATGATCCCCCTCCATTCCACAGCCGATCAGGTTGTTGCCTGATGACATGTCTTGGCCGCGGTAGAGGTGCTGCTGCTCGGAGGTCAGGTATTTATTATGTTTCAGATCACGGCGCCGATGAGCTGAAACCTGAATTGCTACTGTTAGTGGTGGTCCTGGCAGTCTCCTCCTGATTTATTGTAGAAACACCAACGTCAATGCTTACTGAAGACTGCCAGGTTGATTTTGCTGTGTCTTTTGCCAGGTTGGGGGAAAATAATCGTGTGAGCTTTTAAAGAACGGCAGGGTGGCACACAGCGGTTTGTAAGGTCTCGGGAGCAACATCCTAGGCCTGAGCTTTTCAGAAAAACTGGACGTAACGGGGAGTCTAATTTCTCTCTTCCTTTTGTCATTTGGTGATCTTCACGTGTGTTTGCTGCTCTTTGTTTTCTTTAGAGGAGTGTCCCTAAGGAAGGGTCATCTCAGGCAAGGCCCAGGCTGATGTGATGTGGAGTCATTCAGTGCTTCGAGGTGGCCTCATGAGAACTAGGAACTGCCCTGGTTTGTTCAGAGTAGTAGTACACTTTTACCTGGCAGAATCTGCCCTTTTATTAGATCCTTGAAGCAGAGATCCAAAAGCTGCTCAGTGGTTTTTATGTACTGCTCAGTACGTAATTGAATTGTCATTGTTTATATTTTACAGAATTTTAAAAATTAGTAAAAATATTGTGGGTTGGGTCTTCACCTCTGACCTGCTGCACAAATATGAAGTGGATAATTGTACAATAGTTAATTAATTAGACACCCTTCTGACCCCAAAGTCAGTGGAACTATTGCTTTATTCCTTAAACAAGAGCAGCTCTGTCCAGCTGTGTGGACAGGCTCTCCCAGCCTGGGGTTGTAGCAGTGGTGAGAAGAGCATCAAGTGAGATTTAATTTCCTAGACTATAGCTCTGAGATTAGACCCAGGCACCCAGAATATCAGTGTTCTTTCTAGTGAAGGAGAATTCAAGGAGTTTTTTTCTAGAAATTTAACTTAGTCACATTACGCTCTTGTTTTTTCTCTCATGGTTAGTGTGAAGAGATTCAACTGAGAGCAGCAAACTGGAAGTTAGGTCCTCATAAGCCTAACAAATATGATGGATGGGATTCACCGTGAAGTGTGATCAGTGTGTTGGTCACTGTAATGGTGAAGTGCTGATACAGTGATTTTAGGTGTAAAAGGCAGCCTGGAGGCACGTGCCTCGTCTTACAGTTCAGCTGCTGAAGCTTTGGTGTGGATCATGATTTTTCAACCTGCTTTTAGCTGAGCTTTTCTTGAGAAAGTTGGAAATGTTTGTGCTTTGTTGCTTGATATTCCTTATGGTTCCTTCTATGTGTTGCTGTCCTGGGGTTACCACCACCTCTCACTGGTGCTACAGTGAGACCCAAACTAATAAACCTTGCTAAACTCATCTGACTTGGTCCAGAACTGTTGAATTGTTACATTTTGCTTTATACCCAACAAACACCTCAGCAGATGCCAACTCTGCTTGTACTTGCATGGGTCAATGGCACCATCGGCAGAACTGAGGGTTCTTCTTGACTGGGGAGCTTTGGGAGGAGCAGGGGCATCCCGATACCTCTGGTAGTGTCAACTTCTGTCCTTGTATCAGAGCTGTTCCTCGGAGAAGGGAATAACAGCCAGAGGATCTCTCGTGCTCTGTGATTCTGGTTGCCAAAAGAAGTGGTGGTGATGATTTGAGATGGTCAGAGATATGTGTTACAGCAGTCCGCTCTGATTTTTATTGCTAAATAATGAATTGTTCCCACTGGCTGAAGGATCAGAAATGAGGGAAGTTTGGTCTCCAGTAACTTTGGTTTCAACCCAATTTGAAATGAGTACAGCTTGGGCACGTTTCAGGTCAGTGCTAAAGGGAACCGTGGGTCATTTGAATACACTCTAATGGTATTAAAGGCAGAGGAGCAGGCCATCCTCATGTGCTGAAAGATGAGCTGGCAGAGAAGACTGGCCTGGATGAACAAAGAGCTTTGGCTAGAACTCAGGGAAAAAAAAAAAAAAAGGAGTTTATGGCCTTTGGAAGAAGGAGCAGGCAACTCAGGAGGGCAGGAATGGTGTGAGGTTATACTGGGAGAAAATAAAAAGAACCAAAGCCCAACCAAAACTTGGTCTGACTACTGCCATGAAAGACAATAAAAACTGTTTCTGTAGATATGTTAACAACAAAAGGAGGACTAAGGAGAATCTCCATCCTTTATTGGAGGGAAAACAGTGACAAGGAATGAGGAAAAGGCTGAGGTATTTAATGCCTTCTTTGCCTCAGTCTTTAATAGTAAGACTGGTTGTTCTCTGGTGTCCTGCTTTGAGAGTATCTCAAAAAGAGATACACACAAGTCCATGGGGCTGGGTGAGGGAGCTGGCAGAAGTGCTCACCAAGCCACTTTCAATCATTTACCAGCAGTCCTGGCTGACCTGGGAGGTCCCCATTGACCAAGGTTAGCAAATGTGATGCCCGTCTACAAGAAGAGCCAGAGAAGGATTTGGGGAACTACATACCAACCTGATCTCGGTGCCTGAGGCAGATGGTTTTGAGTGCCATCATGTGGCACACACTGACACTGGACAACCAAGTGATCAGGCCCAGTCAGCATGGGTTTACGAAAGGCAGGTCCTGCTTAACTAACCTGGTCTCCTATAGCAAGGTGACCTACCTAGCAGATGAGGGAAAGGGTGTGCATGTTGTCTACCTGGACCTTAGTAAAGCCTTTGACACCATTTGCCACAGCATTCTCCTGGAGGAACTTGCTGCTCATGGCTTGGAGAGGTGTTTACTTTTTTGCTGGGTGACAAACTGGTTGGATGTCTGGGGCCAAAGAGTGGTGGTGAATGGAGTTAAACCCGGTTGGTGGCCTGTCACAAGCGGTGTTCCCCAGGGCCAGCGCTGGGACCAGTTCTGTTTAGCATTTTTATTGGTGATCTGGGTGAGGGGATCGAGTGCACCCTCAGTAAGTTTGCAGGAGTAAGTTGGGCTGGAGTGTTGAGGGTGGAAAGGCTCTTCAGAGGGACCTGGACAAGCTAAATCTGTGCGCTGGGTACAACTGTATGAAGTTCAACAGGGCCAAGTCTTGGGTCCTGCCCTTGGGTCACAACGACTTCAGGCAATGCTACAGGCTTGGGGAGGAGTGGCTGGAAAGCTGCCTAACAGAAAGGGACCTGGGGGTGTTGGTTGACAGCAGGAGAATATGAGCCAGCAGTGTGCCCAGGTGGCCAAGAAGGCCAACGGCGTCCTGGCCTGGGTCAGGAATAGCGTGGCCAGCAGGACCAGGGCAGGGATTGTCCCCTTGTACTCGGCACTGGTGAGGCTGCACCTCAAACAAGGTCTTCAGTTTTGGGTTCCTCACTACAAGAAAGACATTGAGGTACTGGAGCATGTCCAGAGAAGGACAACAAAGCTGGTGAAGGATCTCAAGAACAAATCTTCTGAGGAGTGACTGAGGGAATCTAACTGTGAATATCTGACTGTAAAATTGCATATGCCTGAGGACGGATTTCTTGCCACACTGATGCACATGAAAAAAACTGCTACTGGAAAATAATAAGAGCTGTTAGATCCTTTTTCAAGTTATTTTTTCGTTTTACCTCTCGTTTCATTTTGACGTAGTGTTACTTAAATTCCAGCTAACAGCAGACATGCATCACATCTAATGGTGTTGAAAGCAAATATGAAAAATGCCTGCTTTGTGGAAAATACTGATTGCAATTGCATTTTTTTTTCTAAATATGTGAAACAGTTACTTTTATAAAGAGCTTGTATTTGTACGTATGCACCTGTCCCCATGAGAAAACATTCAAAAACATAGTCAGACTTCAAAATTGCTTGCAAAACAGACAGCATTTTAAATCTGTTTCCTTCCTGTTTTGGTTGGAGTCGGGATATTCTCCAGGGACGCTTCCTCAGCGGAGAGTTTGTTTCCTTCGTTATTATTTGCAAAGATAGGCATCTTTTTATGCCTACGAGGAAAGAACGGGGAGTGTTTCAGCTGAAGAACTGGGACACGGTTGCCAAGGTGTAGGCAGCGTTACTTCTTTGACAAAATAGAAGCTAAAGGGCCACTGGGCTTATGGGACCCTGGAGCCAGGCTTTCGAAAAATATTTTGAAGGGTTTGAAGACACAAGTGAGATACCAAACCAAAGCTTTTCGAGCATGTGGGTCACCTTAAGTTAAATCTGGCCCCAGAGCCTTGCCGATAATGGCTGTAGCGCTGATTTAGTGTGCTTAGGTCACCTTGAAATGGGATTCTGTTCGGTGCAGGCGGGCAATTAAGGAGGAAGTCCTGTGAGCGTAGCGCTGCGTCTGTGGATGCGCTGAGCCCCGTGTGAGATGTGCTGCGGCAGCGAACGCACTCTGAGCTGTGTAAGGGTCTGTGAAATGAAGCTCTGTGGCTTGCCTTTGCTCTAAGTAATGATGCCAGCACTTCCTGAGGGACCCATCTGCAGCCATCCGTAATGTTTACTGCGTGTTGCTTTCTTGAAGTGTTCTTTTGGTTCCCGTGCACATGGGAGACAAGTGTGTACCATCTGGCCTGGTTAAGTCCTTCCGTGGTGCTGCTCAGCTGTGGAGATGACTCTTATGTAAATAGGAGTAGTCATAATTATTGGAGGAGGTTATCTAAAAACATCGGGCGGCTTTATTTTGAAAAGCAGCCTCTTGTGTGCCTTAGATAGGTTGACGTCGTGATCAGTGAGGTTAAGTAGTCATTAAGGAGACCCTGTGTTCACTTTCCATTCGTATGATCTATTGCCGATTGCTCCGATTGTGCACTGAGAAAGTTTCATCAATTATTCAGCAAGGGCTTGAGTCTAATCTGTCTTGGGGCTCGGAACACACTTAACTCTACAAACTGATGCAGTTAATTGCTGTTTAGGCACTCAGACTTTGCACTGACTGTTCTTCATGTAGTTTTGGGAGATGAATTCCCGGTCAGAGGAGAATATAATTATCAACTCTTTATCTGATATGTATGTACTCAACCTGTTACAGTGGCTGTAAACAAATCCAATTAGACATATATGAGTCAGTCAAGGATACCGTGTTAGCTGTGCTATCCAGAATGAAATTCTTGGATATCTTCTTTTTTTTTTTTTGGTCTAAGATAAAACTGGTTTTGTGTTGAAGGGTTAAATGAGTGGGTAAACAGTTAAAATGGCAAACAGCAATGTTACCCATCAGCAGTGTGACTGTATGCAGGACTTGGTTAAAGCAATGGGAAGTGGCAGCCTTCTTGAAGAAGACAAGATGCTCTCTGTGAAGGCCAGAGAAGAGCAGCTCACGGAAATCAAAATGGGATAGACTAGGAAGGGAGTTGAAAGCGTATGGGTAGATTGCAAAGTGCGTAACTGTACAGACATTGTACAAAACCTAGGATGTCTCCTCTGTGTGAGACCCCAGAGCAAGTTCTGAGACAAGAAGATGTCCTGATTTGGGGCCAGAAATAGTTAGGAGCTCTGCTTTTAGCCATATTGAAGTTTTGGCTGATTCTACCGCAAGAGAACTGGAAAGGCATGCTGAGATCTGGAGTGGAAAGAAGGATAAGCCTGGAACGGAGGCAAAGCTGTGGGTCATGAACAACAGATAGAGGTTGAGACTGGAAGTAAGCTGGAAGGGAAAAAATAGAGAACAGGTCTCCTGGGAAGCTCAGGGAGATGGGGAGGGTGTAGAGGGGGATGGGAAGATCACACAAAGGAACAGTTGGAGGTGTGAAAGGAGGGTTGCATAAGCCGGGAGAGGATATGATTTCGAGAACAAAGTGTGTGATTGCATCAGAATAAATTGTACGATTCTCCCTGGTGAAAACTCCTAGTGAGAGGCGTACGGTGGTTCCGTGTAGCATTAGGGAAGGGTGAAGATGGAATGGGGCTGGTTTATTTTCTTTCTTAGGGTACCTCTCACCATTCAGACCTGTCTGTTTTTCAAGAACCTTTCATGTCTCTCTTGGCCCCGTGCAGGAGGCACAGCTGGGACTTGTTCTGGGCATCAATCCTTGCTCTGCTGCTGACTTTAAAGACCGTGGCATTTTGCTTCTCCTCCCTGCAGCTGTTTCTCTTTGCTGTTTCTGTAGTGCTCTGCAATGAAACATATTATATATATAAGTTAGATGATATTATTATTATTATTACTATTATTATAGTAATTATAATTATAATTATTATAATAATTGGTTGTTTTTTTTTTTGTGACTCAAATGTACAAGATACTGGGTGCCTCCAAGGAGTGGAGAGGTCAGCCTTAAGTAGATTTCATTGGCTTTGATAGGGTTTGAAAGCACCTGGGAACTTGCAGATAGTGCTTATTTCTGCAGCTGGCAGCCATTTTCAGATGGCTGTTCTGTTAAAAAATATAGTTTTGCGGATACTAAAACTACTTATTTTGGTCAAAAAAAAGTTTTGAGACACTTCAGTGTTTCTTATTAAAAACAAGGACAATCAGAACATGGTTTACATCTCAGAAGCGTTTAGAGACCATATTCAGATAATGCATATAATTAAAAAAAAAAAATCTCTTGGACATCTCCCATCATGTTGTTGTGAGGTCCAGGTGCTTGCGCAGCTGAAACAAAAATGTTCAAGACCCGGCACTTTTTACACAGATATACTCAGCTCTTTGTAGTACCTCACTGTGATTGAAATAAAAGAGCTTTCTAAGATAATTTCTTGTGGTACTTTCTTTTTCTTAAGCATTAGTTCTTCAGGTGCAGGGCGAGGCGGGGTGGTGGATTCTGCAGGCAGAGGGCATCTGCACACGGCTGATTCCTGCTGGTCTTGCGAATTTGGTCGGAAGGTAAGCATCTGAGCCGCTGTTCTAAGGTAATTAATGAGATCTTGTGGTTGTCATCGGCAGCAAACAATTTGTAATAATTTTTTCTCTTTCTCAATATTTAATTTTGCTCGGAGAGAGACAAGGAAGGAGTAAATGTCAGAGGCAACTAGTCGAGGCCACAAGCGTTACCAGCAGTCACAGGCCTGGGAGGAGGTGGCAGTTCCTTGGTCTCGTACACAAAGGTCTGTGGCTGCCTTGTGGGTGCTCCTCTTCTGCAGTGTTTGCCTGGTTTACTCATTGCAGGCTGTTCCAATAGTCCGTGCTGTTTAAACTGCTGAAGTGAATTATTAATTAACTAATTATCACACAGCCCTGGTCCATGGACAGATGTGTGTGTGCCTCAGGTATTTGTGCACTGGCCAGATGTGCATGGCTCACCTGGGAAGCGGAGAGAGCGCCAGCGTCCTGCCGTCCTCTGCCTGAAAGAAGTGTCAGCATCCAAAGAGGTGTTTGCTCTTCATCTCTGTGTTTTGCCATTTCAGGTGGGATTGCAGTTCTCTGGAACTTTGCAGGGTCTGTGTTTTGTTAAGATATGGTGACCCTTCATTTTTAATGGACTGTTCAAGAATCAAAAGCATGATTATGATACCTCCTTGTCTGTGGTGTCTGCATGTTGGCTCCAGATATAATACACTTGCTTTTTTAAACCTGTGTCTCAGAGACTTTAGTGGTGCTTTAGTGGTTTTAGACCAGGTGCTGCAATGGTTTTGCAGTGAGTTGTCACTGAAGTTACTTGGCCAGTGTTATATTTACCTTCTCTTGAGAGCTTACAGTGAATGACATGCAGCCTCTCTTTGCTGTTGGTATAAATTGCTGCTTGTGAATGGGATGTTTAGACAAGATGTGCTTTGCAGTACAGGGAGAAGTTAGGCAGTTACATTGCTGGCCTGATGGGTAGAGACACACTTGGTTAACAAGCGATCAGTAACTAAGAGTCGAGACAGTCATGGGTAGAAGACTCTGGTGGGTCACACTCGAGAATCACAGGTTTTAATAAAACTAAATGTGGGTAGAGAGTTCCCCTCTAGGAAAGTATAATGTTGTTTCTCGAGTTCTGAGGTTATAAACTGGAGAAAAGCGTGGGAAGGAGTGGCAGGGGGAAAGAGGACAGACAGTGAGCTGAATAGAGGGCTTTGGAGAAAACAGATGCTTCTAGCAAAGATTTTCTTCAGTGAATTTAGGGTGAGGGTCCTGCCTATAGGCTGGAGTAAGATATGGATGGTTCCATAGTATCTTTGCATGCATCTCCAAACCAAGTAACTGCGTTTTTTTGTCTGAGTTGTAGTAAATAGATCTGCCACAGGCCTTTTCTGCTCACAGTGTTAAAAGCTTTGATGAGGTCAATGAAAGTTACATAGAGTCCTTTGTTCTGTTCCCTACACTTCTCTTGCAGCTGTCTGAGAACAAATACCGTGTCTGTGGTACTCCTGTTGGCTCTGAAACCACATTGGCTTTCAGGTAGAAGTTCTTCTGAGATAGCTGGTACTAGTCTGTTCAAAAGTATTCTTGCAAGGATTTTACCAGCAATAGAGAGCAAAGTAATACCTCGGTAATTTGAACACTGTGAGCAGAAAAGGCCTGTGGCAGATCTTGGAACGATTAGGATGTCCTCCCAAGGATGATTATCCTGTTACACGAGGATCAGCGTGGCCAAGTCAGATACGGCGATGCACTCTCTGAGCCCTTCCCAATAACCAATGGTGTGAAACAAGGTTGCGTTCTCGCACCAACTCTATTCACAATCTTCTTCAGCGTAATGCTCCGAAGGGCCACAGCAGACCTCGATGAAGATAACGGCATTTACATCCATTATCGTGCCGATGGTAACCTGTTCAACCTAAGGCGACTGAAGGCCCACACTAAGACCCTAAATCACCTTGTCCGCGAGCTGCTTTTTGCTGACGATGCCGTCCTCGTTGCTCTCACAGAAGCAGCTCTGCAGCGCTTAACATCCTGCTTTGCAGAGGCTGCTGAGCTCTTTGGGCTGGAAGTCATCTTGAAGAAGACAGAAGTTCTTTACCAACCTGCACCTCAGGAAGTCTCCCATCATCACCACATCACCATAGGCAAATCAGAGCTTAAGTCAGTCCAGCAGTTCAACTATCTCGGAAGCATCATTTCCTTGGATGGTAAGATTGACAAAGAGATAGACAACAGGTTAGCAAAGGCATACAGAGCTTTTGGAAAACTCCTTAAAAGAGTCTGGTGCAATAAACACCTGAAGAAAAGTACAAAGGTTAGTGTCTACAGAGCCATTGTACTGTTTGCTCTTTTGTTTGGGTCTGAATCATGGGTCATCTACCTCCACCACCTGCGACTCCTCCAATGCTTCCATCAGCGCTGCCTCCGTACAATCCTAAACACCCACTGGACTGTCTATGTGACTAATGTTACTGTCCTTGAACAGGCAGGGGTCACCGGTACTGAGGCCATGCTGCTGAGGACGCAGCTGCGCTGGGCAGGGACGTCTCCAGGATGGAGGATCACCGCCTCCCTAAGGCTGTGCTCTATGGTGAACCTGCCACCAGCTGCTGCAACAGAGGAGCCCCAAAGAGGAGATACAAGGACTCTCTAAAACAATACCTCAGTTTTGGCCATATTGACTGCCAGCAGTGGTCCACTCTGGCCTCCAGTCAGGAGGCGTGGAGACACACCATCCATTACGCTGCTGCCTCCTTTGAGAACGCACTTAGAATTAGTCTCGAGGAGAAAAGACAACGCAGGAAGAACCATGCCTCGCCGATACCGCCTAAGGAGACTTTCTGCTGTGCCTTTTGCAACCGGACTTGCCCATCCTGCATTGGCCTTTTCAGCCATCAGCGCGCTTGTAGCAAGTGTGGGTAGAGCCCTTCCCATATCTTTGTTTGCAAAGCCTAGCCATGATGATGATGATGTAGTAAATAAATGAAAGAATTCACTTGGCTCAGTTTCTGAGAATTTTTTTCAGAGAACTCGCAGTCATGAGACTCTATATGCCAGAGGACAGGGCAAGCCTTAAAATTGGGGGGTGGGATTCTCTGGCAACATGAAATATCCCAGGCGCCAAAGCCACTGCTTGAATCGATCTGGGAGATGTTAGTGCAGGACTTCTGTCTAAAGGAAGCTTGGCTTTCTGTGGCAAGTGCTAGTTGGAATATTTTTGGCACGTAGCAGAACTGTGGGTTAGAGTATCTGGAACTCAGAGTTTCCATGAATTTTCTGAAAAGATGTAGTGGTTTTCCTACACTGAGGCTGGGGATTTGGTTGGTTGGTTTTGGGTGGGGGTTTTTTTGCTATTTTTTTGTGCTGGACAAAATGAGCCTAAAATTTTCTATCAGTCGATGAGAGGGGGATGAAATGCTGTTTATTGTAGAGTGGATATTTCTTGTCTCTTTTTTCCTAGTGGCTCTTTGGAACCAATATTTTCTGTCAATAACTTTTGTTGAAAATACTTCAGAAGTTTTACTGTTTGAAGCCAGTTTTACACAACATGTTATGGTTATGCTTTGTGCTTAAAAACTTTGAGTCAACCCTGAAGAGCAACACAGTCACCATAAAAATCATGCACAAAATGTTTTATGTGTGGGAGGTTTTTGTCCTCTTGTTTTGCAGCACTTGAAATCCTCTTGAGTTTCATTCAGAGGAGCAGGTGAAAGGAAAGAAGGCATTTTTTTTCATTGCCACAAGGACTATGAAGTTATTTGTTAGAGCAGCTGAGATTCTCACCTCATCATTTACTTCAGGATCTACACATTTAGGTAAAATACGTGTTATTGTTTGATGAAGGCTTTGATTTTAGTTAGTGACGTTGTGATAGTTGCATTTAAACAGCTCTTTCAGAAAAAGTGCTTGCTCCATGAAGCATGAGTATAGTTACAAGTTACTTTATTTTCCAGATGTGAAAAATTACTTTACAAGTTCCGTACCTTTGACCCTCCCATAATATTCATTAGTCCTCATGGGTGAGACAGCTTTGTGGGGAGCCCTGCTGAGGAATGAGTCCAGGAGGTTCTGTTGCTGTACTTTAAAGTAAATAATTAAGGTTTTACTGAAGCTGTAGTAGATGAGATGCATAAATGTTCACAGCATGTTTTGCTTTGGTTTTTTTTGTCCTGCAGTTTGAGTTACTTGATTTGTTATCTGCGTTTCAATATAAAATTAGTGTTTCCTCTCTTAACTTGGATTTTATACAGTTATATATGGTGTATCATACACTTTTTGTTGGAAGCAGAGTGCATTTCGTGATGCTGAAGTCAAAAGACAGCCTGTAAACAAATTCAGGTGTATTCCCATTGCTGTAATTCATGCTGGAAAGTTATGTCATGTTCTTTAGGGCAGTCCATGATGAGGGGGGATCTGACAGCCTGCAGGCTTTTCTGTCTGTGCTATTCGTGATGCCGTGTGTCAAGGGGGGTCAACCTGCCTGGCTCCAAGAGTCACATGACAAGGTTTTTATGCAACTGAGAGCCAAATAATGTGCACTAATGTCATGGAGAGCCATGATGAGGGACACTTCATGGGTGGGAAAATACAGTGATCCCACTGCTCAGTTGCAGTCTTGTCTGTTTGTATCTGACGATCCTCTCATTTTAGCCCAAATACTGGCAACATCCCACATTTTTGATTGCCCAGGAGCCCTATGGCTGTCCACATGATCTGGTCTCTCTAAAATGAGCAAATGCTTCAAAATGACCACAGAGTCATAATTTAGTAAAGACAAATGGAAAGTGCTAGCTCGAAGGAGGAGTCCTCAAACTGCTGGTTGTACTGGCTATGCTGATGCAACTCAACGTGTCCCAGTTTGGTGCCACTCGTGGATTTCCTCTTTATCACTGCAGTGGGCTGTAGGGTGTGCTCTGGAGGTCAGGAGGGGCAGAGGAGGCAGGAGATTACTTTTCCCTGCCACTCTGAAAATGGGTTTAGGTGTGTCTGAATGATATCCTTCAGGCCCCGTGAGGAGGTCGAGATGATGGCGTTGCCACATTCTCCAAAAGCATGACCCAGGCCTCCCAAACCTGTAAGCTCATGTTGAAAAATCAGTAGTTTGGAGTCTCAAAGAAGAGCACATGTCCTGACTGACTCTTTGACCTTTAGTCTGCTTACCTCTCGTTTTCAGACATTTCTCCTGTAAACACATAAGCTAGAAACAAAAATATAAAACGAAGCTGAGTTTCTCTTTTATGAGGACATGGTTCCAAGTGTTACAGAGTTAAAAAAACCCCACCAGATGACTTAAAACTGGTAGTAACTCTGGCAACAGAGCTGCAGGTCCCTCTTTTAGGGGAAACGGAATGGACTGGAGGTTTCCCAGTAGGCAGTCTCAGCAGGGAAGGAGTGATTCTGGTAAGCACATTTGATTTCAGTGCTTCCTCAGCAAGAACTGTGCAGGACACGTAGTCACGTATTTGCCCTGCTGAAGGCACGAGGACAGACCTCCAGAGCTATTCTTCTCCCCTTTGCCTTCCCATTGCTTTCTTGACACTTTCCAGTTCAGTTCTTTACTCTCATCTGAACTTTCCCTGTCTCCTGCCTGGCAGAGGGATGCCATCAGCGCTTCTGCTGTTGCCTTGGTTTGTGTTCTGTTCACCCTTGAGACCAGGGCAAGAAGAGCTGTGTAGTGCTGGTCCTTTGGGAAGAAGAAGGAGCACTTGCTCGTATGGTGTTGCTCAACAGCCCTTGGCTGCTGGGAGTCACCAAGCACCATTTGTGAGTGTCCCTTGCTGAAACCAGTAGATGAGCCATAGGCAGTCTGGGACTTCCTTTAGAGTGTTAAATCCGTAACAAGAATTGGGGCAGTGGAAAATTAGGAGTTGTGCTTGGCATACTCACACAGGGTTGGAGACACTGGAGGGATGTTTCCTTCCTAGACACCGCAGCAAGATCTGTGATGAGCTCTTGTCAGACCGTAAATGGAACGGTCACACAGATGCAGTGATCAGCCAGGTGTCTCTGTGAGAAACCCTGCAGCCAGCAGCCAGAGTGTGAATCGCCTTAAGTCAGTCAATATGAAACGTGGAGCAGCATAGTGTGGAGATGTGTCCCATTCTGAGACTGGAAAGAGGGGCTTTCAGGCTCCTGAACTGTTGCCCATGTTCTCAGCAGTTAGCTGAGCATGACCACCAGAGCACGAGCAAGAAGTCAAGATTGCCTCGTGTCAGGTGACTCTCCCTAATGAGTGAAGGAGTTGTGCTCCTTTGGTCCACTGGTTATTTAAATGGAGCAGCTTCAGCAGGGTGTACTGGAAGTTACTCCCTTCCAGGAGGACTCCACAGGCTATGGCAGTGTGGATGCCAGGGTTCAGATCCTTCTAGGCAAACCCACGACTTCCACTCAGGCCTGTCCTGTCTTGTAGCCATAGCCATGCAACTGCTGGAGGGAAGGTGCTTCCCACTCGATCTTATGTGGTGCTTCATCTCTTTGGTAATAGATAAGCTCATCAGGAAATGTAGGCAGAAGTTTCTGTGTTACAGGTTATTGGGAAGGATTAGGAATGAAGGAGTTCAGCTGATTTGGTTAATGCTGTCACGGTTTCTGTGAGCAGGTGGGTGTCCGGGGAATTTTAATGCAAAAGTTGTCAGCTCCACTAGGATTAGGTGTCAACTGACTGATGATTTTGAGGACTGCAGTTTTGAATTTGGTACCGAAAAATAGCAAGTGCGTGGGACTTTGTCACAGATTTCCTTTGAGAATCAACTCTTTTCTGAGAACTTTAACTTTGGGATTCTGCTGGCATTCGATTCTAGTATGCAGATATTCATTCACCACATCTTACTCTTTTGTGCTCAAACCCCTATGCCTTTCTGTAGCACATACCATGTAGCTACAGCTAGTGTGATGGCAATAGGTTACAGATGCATAGCAGGGTGAGGAGTGTAAGGCCTAAACTGCACGTGGCTAGCAACCTGTTTGTACTCTGATAATCGTAAGGTAGCAGCTGTCTTGCCCTCCCTTTTTGTTTTTCTTTTCGAAACCCACTCCAATTGTTTTGTAATTACTTGGGCTCATCATGAAGGTAAAAATAGGTTCTCTATTTAGAGAACAGATGGTTTTTGTAATGGTTTTTCCTTAACATTGAATGAATTGTGGTTGAGTCAGAAACTGCCAGCCCAGAAACGTATGTTTTCATTACAGAAATACTTGATTAGGTTAATTGAGTGTGATTCAATGTGATGTACATTTGGCCAGCTTAAAAGCTTTCCAACTTTGCCTTGGACGGAGATAACAGTATCTCAGTGTTTGCAGTTTGCTCAGTAGTTTCCAAAAATATTGCCTACAGAGTAAAAAAACATCGAGGCGACACTACTGAATTAGTGGAAGGAATATAATCTTTTGTAAAACAAACAAACAAAAAAACCAATCCAAAACCACAAAACAAAAATCCCCCATTTTTTTTGGAATGATGCAGGCAGGGAATGCATACCTAAGTCAGGTCCAGACATAAACCTTGCCCTGGTTTAATTACGCTGATGTTGCATACGCAACATGTTGAGCAAGGTGTGTTTCCCAAAGAGCACACGCCTGCATGTCACGGTGATGGGTCTGAGAGCAGAGGTGCGACTCAGTGTGAGACCAGAGCAACGCGACGGCGTGCAGTGGGCAGCTGGGCTCCCATTACAGGTAATGGAGATCTAGTTGGGACAGTCCATGAGGTGATTCCGCGCACTCTGGTGTAGCCTCACAGTGAGCGCTCGCCTGAGTGCCTCCCCGAGCTCCCTGGGCTGTACGGAGTGGTGATCCGCTGTCTGCGGTGGGAGCTGGGGTGCTCGCCATGCTTTTACCTACAGGAGACTGGGTTTTGGTGTCTTTGTTTTGAACCGCAGCTCACCCTCGCTATGTGGCAGCTGCGTGCCTGTAGCTCCGAGGAGCTCGAGTTTTCTCAAAAGAGAAAACTCAGCATGTCCAGATGCCCCTGAGGACAGAGGGACAGGAAAGAGCATGCAGATGAAGATGGATAAGCCAAAAGAATGTAACGCTTTCAGAAGGGAAGCATTTAAAACACCAAGACATGTTTGTCTGTTCACGTATTGTTCCTGACAGCAAGTTCTTTTTCATCATTACTAAGCAGCAAACTCCTTCCCCTTTCCATCGAAGAGGCTTCAGAAGAGTGAGCCGAGTTCAAACCCAAATGAAGAGACAGCTAAAGGCAGTCATGGGGACCCAGCCTGGAGGAGGGAGGCAGAGAGATTAAATTGTAGAGTCAGTTTGTCTTTGGGAAGCCATGTGTCATGAGATGGAACAGAAATTTGGCTACACTGAGCCTTGCTAAGCTAAAGATTTCAGGGTTGTGTTTGTGATGCCCAGGATAGTGTGCCTTGTAGCAAACAAGTCATGTTTTCTAACTTTAATAGAGAAGGTGATAGGAGATCCCCTGGGAAGCTCCAGTTGTCACACAAGGTGCTTTAGTTAGGCCATAGATTGAGTTTAGTGTGCTGTAATTTCCATGCAAACTGAAGTCTCACTAGACAGGGTACCACAGACATGATGTGAAACTTGGGCAAACAGGTGAATTTCAGGGCACAACCTTAAAACCCCGACCTCTTGACATTTTTGTGATGTTTGCTGGAGATTAGGGGGTTGTTTCGTCTTCGTAGAGGCCCTCAGTCCTCGTTCAGATGCTGGCATGTAGCCAGAGGAATTCTTAAGAGCCATGTTCTGTGCCCCTATCCTCTGTGCCTAAAAATGGCATACCTAAAAATGACATACCTAAAATGCAGTCCTCGGTGTTCCCGCTGCCATCCAGCAGTTGGTTTGGGCCAGCTTCTAGCAATTCATCATTTCATGTCTTTAGCAATTGGGCAGTCTTTTATTTTATTTTATTTTTTTTTATTTTATTTCCCCAGAGCTCCTTATTCCTGTTTCCTTTCTCCCATCTGTTTTATGAGGGTGAGACCTTCTTTGTCACCACTGTGATGTTGAGAAGGTCAGCAGGTCAGTTGATATCAGACAGCAGGAAGCTGGCTCAACCCTGTCTCTGTGTTTGTTCAAGGATACTTTGTGTGTATGTGTACCTTCAGGCAGGTATCTATTACACATTCAAAAGGAATTTCCCACAGCATTTGTGCTATTTGGTGTGGACAGTGACAAATCAAACAAAATGGGTTCTGTCCTTATTTCTTCCCCTTTTTGTTCCTTCTTCAGGGTCCAAGTGACTTTTAGGGTGTAAGCCATCCCTTACGGGGAATCTTGAAATCCGCTACAGCCTTTGAGCACCGATCAGATGTGAAGAATATACGTGTTTCAAAACAAAAAGGCAGATGTCACCTGTTGGGAAAGTATGTGGGGTTGGGAAAGTATATGGGCTGCTCAGAAGCACATCTAGTAGGGGTGAAGCAAGAAGTCTGAAATGATGTGTAGGAGATGCTCTACCAGTCCCGGTGCAGAAGGACAAAACATATCTGGACAACCTCCTGCTGCAAGGGCAATGCAAATGTGTGTGTGTCATTGTTTAGGAAGTGTTATCAGTGGAAAATACTTGATGCAGTTTTGATATGCTAGGGTTAAGGTATGTTTTGTCCTCTCTCTGCCAGCTTACGGGTAGAAAAGATTGATGATGGTTAGCTGCATGCAGGTGGGTCTGTATGTGTAGTAGTGAGCTATGTTGGGGAATATTTCATTACGAATTTGAGAGAAAGGAAGTGAAACTAATTTAAAATCAAACCAAAACACTCATAGGAGCAACATCCATCTCTCTGTAGCACTGCACAGAGTTTAAATGCAGCAATTTTCCATCTTGAAAGGAACCAGGTAGATTCTTTGTGATTGGAGTGACAGAAAGAGTTGTGGCTTTTGGAAAGCAAGTAAATAAGAAAAAAAATATTTGTTTTTACCTTTTTTCCTATAGGATAAAGAGATACTGATATTGAAAGTCCTTCCTAAAATGCAGTACCTTTTTTTTTATGGATGTGCCTTTGCAAAAAAGAGACATGTGTGGGAAGATATTGTCCAGAGTAATACTGAGAACCACCTGGAGATTCGGAATCTGAATTCTTGCCTTAATTATTGGCCGTGCTTCACATCTGGCAGACAGCACTCCCCTCTGTGATGTGTTTAGAGCCAGTTCTGTAAGAATCTGCGTCAATGCTGGAACGAGGACAGAGACTCTAGAGGGCAGTGCAGCATCCCTCTGACAGGAGCACTGCCAGGGCTTTTTTCGTAGCAATCTTACTCTGCAGGATCGTTGCTTAAAATAGTTGAAAATAATATAGAACCAAGTGAAAGTTTTTGTTATTATTATTTCACAGAAGGTTTTGACTAATGAAAAGTTTCGTACCAAGGAGACTTGACCTTCTTTTTAGAGGAACTTTGTGCATTAGACTGGCTGTACTCATGTTGGCAAGGTTTTAATCTGTTGGGAAAAAAAAAAAAGTTGTAGGATATTTGTGTATGATTTAAGGAAACAAACAATCCAAAACTCATCCACCTTGTTCATCTAGCAGAGGCCACAAAAGAGCTATTCATTTTCACATTGCTTTTCCCCTGCAGGACAATCTCATAATGTAACATATCCTTTGACTGGAGGTACTCTCTGTTTTCCTTGTAGAGAGATAAATCAGTAAATCACCGTGTCAGCAGGGCACAGCTAGAAGAGAAATTTCCTTGTGCTGGAAGGTTTTGAATTAATTTTGGATGGGAGCTCAGATGTGCGATACAGACACATCTACAGATAACATTACAAGGCTGCGTTCCAAATGACAGGGTGTAGATTCAGTATGTCAGGCTGCTCTTAAAGATGTTGAGCCACAACCTAGAGGCTGCTTAAGCTGTCAAAAGGGGTCGGTAGCTCATTGCTACCCAACAAACAATGTGTGTGCAGCCGGCTGATTAGCTAATGAGCATTTGGCATGGACTTGGTCTTTATGAGAGTGTTCACATCTCCCGCCTGTGACCTTATACATCTCTACAAAGTGAACCGAAATCCAGATCTTGCAGCACGTGAGACCTGAGGAGCCTGTCGTCCTCTGAGCACTTGCTTGTTGCGAGTCAAGTTGGAGAATCACACTCAAATGCCTCCACTTCTCTGTGGCAAGGTGTAAGTGCGCACACCTGCACACACTTCCCTCAAAGGATGTTTCGGGGGACGTTCTCGGCTAACATGACCCTGCTCCCTTGATAACTCTGAAGCAAATAGTGGGCACGTGCAGTAACATCTGCTGCTTTATAGCCATCAACAACGGTTGTTGCTTTATCTTCACTGTCCTGTAGGCTGCCTTTCACTGCAGGCGTGTGCAGCACCTGCACGCTGCTCACACAGGTGAATGCTGGGGATGTGCACAGACTCAGGACGTCGTTCACATCACAGGTACCCTCAGGTGATGGCATTGAGGAGTCAGTGCCGAAACCCAACAGACAGGTCCTTGAGCAAGGATCATCCTACCGACATCGCTATGGAAGTCAGCGGATGATAGATTTCTATTAACTTTCACGGTAGCAATGCTTCTTCTCAATTAAAACTGACTACCTTTCACAGCAGGAAAGAGAAGGTTATCCCAAGTGGTTGCTCTGGGTGCATGCAAAAATCTGCATATGGACTCAGCATTAAACAGCTGACTCTCCTTTGCCATTCATCATTTGTGTTCAGGGACCCTTTCTTCCAATAATATAACGCAACACAGCCATTACCTTATATATATTATGGAAATCACATAGTGCACATCCTGATATGTTTTTAACTCTCTAATACTTTTGAAATACATATTTTTTGTTTGTTTTGTAAGTAGAATGCACCTTACTCATCTGTGCAAACTAGAGATGATGGGAGGAGACCTGTGGATACTAGAGACAGGACTTTACATGACTGAGCTGAAAAATAAGATGCAACATGCTCTCATTTCAACCTGAGTGGAGGAGAATTGCTTATACATACCTCCAGAATAATAATTACAAAAAAACCCTGACTTTTATCTATTTATTTTCTTTAGTTCTGTCTTAAAAAAAAAAAGTATGTGAGACCTGACCACACTTCTGCCATGTCTTATTTGTCCTCTTGCAGCAATGCCTACCTGTCCCCTCTCCAGTGTTCGGGAGCTACTGGTGGTCTGGGGCTGGAGACAACATCTGTTGCAAAAGGGGCTGTTACAGTGGAGGGATCGCAGACTATTTAAGGGGACTCTCCCGGTCCTTCTGCACTCCACAGGGCCGTGCAATGTCAGCAGCGAGTGGCCAGAGCAGAAGTATCCTGCCTTGCCTCCTGTGGGAAGATGCCGTAGTTGGGGAAGGACAAGTGCAGGCTGATGGAGCAGCATGATTCCAAGGACGTGTTGTGCTGCAGAGAACGTGACAAAGGTGGGCTGTGTCAGGCTACGGGCAGGATGGTTACATTTTTGTTTGATGTGGTCTCTTCCAGACCACTGCAAATGCACTGCCTTCTTTCATCGTCTTCCCCTCAGATACTGTCCTTGGCCACGTCTGAGCCCAGCGGACTTTTGCTGTTGGGTTTCCTTCAATCCAATTCCAGGTCTGCCTAAGTCTGAAAGTCAGGGGCAGGTGTTGCGACAGAGCAGGGATCTGTCAGTCTGGTTGATTTTCCCCTAGAATTGGGGAGTGTTTTCCAGGGCTGTTGGTGGTGTTGGCTTGTTCAGCTGATCAGGTGAATTGAACAAAGTACCTGTTGGACCACCCTGTTTTTCAGACATGGAAATGAGCATTGTCAAATAGGAGACCTAGCTGCCAAGTCTTTTTGAATCTGGTTGTCTACTCCCTGGTGAATGTCGCATAGGTATTACACAGAGATCACTATTAATTTATATTTCTACTAGTGAGTTTCTCTGTGTATTTTCTAATCAACTGAGGTGTGACTGTAAAGTGGATTAACGGAATGATGCCAAATCCTGTCTACAGTCTCATTCTGAATGAAGGTTGTTATTTCCTCTATGGTTTAAAACTGAACCACACATGCTGCCTTGATTTAAAGAGTATGAATCTTGATTTAGATTAAAGAGCTTAATTTTGTACTGTTATTATTTAAGACTGCTCTGATTTCTGAAGAAGAGAGACAGCCAAAGGGCTTAATGCCATTGAACTGATATTCTGCGAGTTTTTGTCTTTAGCATTTCTTTTGTGTGCATGTCCATTTAAAGCAAGGAACCTCTTCTCTACTCCCGCTTCTTCCCTCGGTATCTGCTTTGCATGATCACACTTTTCTTTTGACTGCCTCATGCTCCAGGTGTTCACAAGCAGATTAATAACAGGGGGAGGGAAGTAACTTTTTGCCTGAGATTTGGGCGTGAAAGATCAGTTTTTAAACACCGTGGGGTTTCTCACTGCCATTTCTACCCCGAGTGACTTGGTCTCCTATTAATGGGGGCGATCTGCAGTGAACTTGGTAGAGTTCTGCCTGTTTTGACAACACGAGATAAAAATCCCAATTCCCTTTAAGTTCAGAAAACTTAAAATTGGTTCAGTGTAAGTACTGTAAATGAATAAATCTCCCATGCAGTGCCTGGAACTTGTATCTGCTGGACACAGAGATCCTGCTGAACTCAGGTGAGTCAGTCAGGATCTTGGAGAATTAAGCATGATGACTCTGGGCCCTAAAGCTTCTGTGGGTGTCACTGCTTTAGGAATTCTTGCTCTTGCAACCAGCAGAGAAAATTATGACAATTAGGTATTTAATATTCTGGATTTTTATATACCCTTATTAAAGATGTGCTCGTGGCTTACAGGCTGGATCTGATGTAATCACTGCAGCTCCCGGACTTCAGTTGAATTAGCCTTCCAAAAGAAGATCTTAAACCAAAATGCAGTTCTCTTGAGCTAGTTGCAAAGGCTATTGCTCGCAGGCTACAGGCATGTGTCAACTTCAGGTAAAATCTGGACAAACAGCTGAAATGGAAAGGCTAAGTTGGCAACAGTGCTAGCAGAGGTACAGCACTTGTTCAACACACTTGTTCCTCAAACACTGCTACCTGTTTTAGTGCTGGGTGAAACACTTTCCTGTCTAATACGTGAGAAAGCGAGCATCAAGTCGTCTGACGACGGGACGCATCCACGTGTCAGTCATAGTGTGGCAGGAAACCTCCTTTTCATTGCTGAGTTGGTGGCATGGGAGAGAGAGAGAGAATGTGATGCTGAAGCTTGGGAGACTGCACCTCCTGGAAGGTCCTTTGATGGTGGGTCCTCTCCAGGGAGCACAGACTCATCAGTGCTTTGCTAGGGAGGTGTGAATTGCTGCTGCTAGAAGAAGAAAGTGCAAGACAGGGTCTGGTGGGCGTCATGAACATAAACCACTCAAACACTTGACGAGTCTGTTGCAGTTTTGCAAGGATAAAGGGACTGGTTCCTGGCTCATCCCGTGAATCTGTCTTGCCACTAGCAGAGTGGGGCAGCCATCCAAGCGTGGGCTGTATTTTTGTGCCCAGCGTCCTGATTGCATGCAGTGAGGATGCAGCATTATTCAAGAGAGGGAAACTAGGGTGGCCAAGTGGAAGGAATCATGGTGTGCTCTGGAAAATTGCTATAACATGAGCTAGCAGGTACACTGAATCATAGAATCATAGAATGTTTGGGGTTGGAAGGGACCTCTAGAGATCATCTAGTCCAACCCACTGCCAGAGCAGAATCCCCTAGGGCAGCCACACAGGAATGCGTCCAGGTGGGTTTTGAAAGTCTCCAGAGAAGGAGACTCCACAACCTCTCTGGGCAGCCTGTGCCAGGGCTCTGTCACCCTCACAGTGAAAAAGTTTCTCCTCGTGTTGAGGTGGAACTTCCTATGTCCTAACTTAAACCCATTATTCCTTGTTCTATTACTGGGCACCACTGAACAGAGATTGTCCCCTTCCCCTTGACATCTGCCCCTCAGATATTTGTATACGTTAATAAGATCCCCTCTCAACCGTCTCCTTTCAAGGCTAAACAGCCCCAGTTCTCTCAGTGCCCCTTCATAAGAGAGACGTTCAAGTCCCTTGATCACCCTCATAGCTCTCTGTTGGACTCTCTCCAGTAGGTCCCTGTCTCTCTTGAATTGGGGAGCCCAAAACTGGACACGGTTTTCTAGGTGTGGTCTCACCAGGGCAGAGTAGAAGGGGAGGAGAACCTCCCTAGACCTGCTGGACACACTTTTCTTAATGCACCCCAGGATCCCCTTGGCCCTCGTGGCCACAAGGGCACGTTGCTGTCCCAGGGACAACTCACTGCAAGGTCTTTCTCCATGGGGCTGCTTTCCAGCGAGTGTCTGCCCTGGAGTTTAAATACAGTTGTTGCTTGTCCATTGTGTAGGAGCGGGAAGAGACAGAAGGCCCAGCCTGGCACACTGGCAGAGGGTGCATGCAGGCAGGGCCCATCCTTGAAGGGCTGGCCCACACAGAGAGATGATGGTTTCCGGTGTAGCCCTGGGGCTGTGGAGGGGAGCATGACTGCAGTGGTTTGAAGAGAGATCTGCCTAGCCAGCATCTTTTCTCTGACCGCAGGCGATGTCTGGTAGGAGCGCAGGAGTGGGACTGACACTAGGGCTGCCTCTGCTGTCGTGGTTTCTCGCAGCTTTCGCAATTCGCAGTTCAGGTACTCTCGGAGCCAGGGATGGCTGTCTTGGCTGCAAACTCCCGCTGCGTTGCTTCAGCAGGTTGCAGAGATGTAAACTTTGGGTAGGCAAGGTCACACTGCTTTCCTGTAAATGGCAGACTTGTGCAAAGTGTAATGGATAATTCCATGATGTCAACGACCAAAAGCAAACGTCTTGCAGGGTGTAATTGGTTTTTCTATAGTGTCAAGAGCTTTTATGTGTTCGGCATAAATATCTTTGCATTGATTGGGAGAAGGAGATAAAAATCGATGATTTACAATGCAGAAGTGCTTAGAACATGACATTAAAATGACTCTGGAAGACTTAGCTCATAGGGGACATAGTAAATACTCAAGAGGTACAGGAAATGAAGAGACTCTTCCCAAGTCCTGAAACCAAGCAATAAATTTAATAGAGTCTGTGTTTCTCTGCGTAATAGATTTTAATACTGGCTTTCCTTTTGTAGAATTACTCTCTTCTTTATTATTTAGTTGTGGTTATTTTTCACTCTTTTTTGTTTGGATGTTTAGGACCTGAGGCTAAACAGAGTTGTTATTGTTTTTTGAGGAAACTCTCTAGCTAGAGCAAAACAGGAACCAGATCCTCTTTGGGATGGCTTTGTACACGAGTCAGCAGGACTCATGTACATTGACATACCAGACTCATGTCTTGACTCATGAGTACTGAGGAGCACAGACAGTCATAGAAAATAAAGCTGGAAAGGACCCCAGGTCTGTTCCCTTGCCCCACATCCGAATGAACTGTATCTAACTCACTCCTGATGGGTTTTCTTGCTGCAGGCTAAGCAGCAAGAAAATAGGTATCTAATAGATACAGAGATCAGATCCAATTGTGATTTGTTTTTTTTTTATTTACGTCCTCCCTCCTCTTTTCAGCCTGCCCCAGTGGTGTCAGCTGGACATGGCACTGGTGCCTCTTGGCCACAAGTGCATCTCAGGGGACTCCTTAGAGATGAAAGAGCTGGATCCCAGAGAAGCTTAGAGCCTTTTCTGTGTTGGTCCTGAAAGCTAATTCTTGGCAATTAGCTGCACATTTCTGCCAGGGCTAGACTGTCTCCACTACTTGTGCAAACTACCTGGAAGCCAGCTGAAATCTCTGCTCTATCATCTAATGCAATGCCATGTGTGAAGCAGACAGACAACAAGGCATACTTCTGATCCTCTTTTGCAGACGTCGTTCTGTGTCAGGCCAGAGGTGCCTTGCTAGAGCTCTGCCACAGCTGACGACTTTTGCTGAGCACTTTTCATTCCCAGTACTGCCCCAAGACTAATGTGTTCACTTTATGCAAGAGTTTCCCAGACTTTTTGCAAGGATAATCATCTTGGGGCTCATCTGGGTTTTCTTTTTATGATCCTTTAACTTCCATCTTCTTTTAATGTGAGAGAGTTTTGATTCCTCAAAGGGTTGAATAATGAGACACCGTTGCAATGGTTTTTGCTGGAAGTTTTTATATACTATTTTTATATTAATCAGGAAAATCCTGACTGCCTTTCATTGCTGGCAGCAACTTGTGTGATGAGCTGTTCCTCGGAGAGGATAAGTGCTCTGAGCTTCCTAAGCAACCCCTCATCCAAGAATCTTTACTTGAGTTGGGGCTTTAAAGTAGAAGAAAACATGACAACTTAGGGATGAAGGATCCCAGACTGGACTGCTGCAGGAGCCCTTGTGATGAAGTATGCAGAGTTGATCGCTAGTCCATTTAGCTGAAAGTCAGACGTTGTGTACTTGCATTTATATGAGGAGCGCCAAGCAAGATGTCCCTTGAGTACTCTGCTGGTGTTATACATCGATGTAAGCAAAAGACAGTGTAACGCTTTACTCTGTTCTTGAAATAACTCTCAGGGCAGATCATCTGAAGAGATCTGTCAAGAATTTTGAAGAATTTGCACTATGATTGCATGTTGGCTACCTGCGGACACAAGGTAAAACATCACCTAGATGTCACGGAAAAACTGTTTACTCAGGACTTTCTGCCTCCTCACCAGACAGGTCTAGTTTGACTTTGGCTGCCTGATTTAATTGCTGTTTAATGAAAAAAATTTGTAAAAAAGCCTGTGGAACAACCAATAAATCAGTAATATAGAGAGAAAAATAAAAAAGTGTGTGCGTTGCCAAAGTGACATGAGAGCAACAGGGGATCTGACCTTTTTTTTCCACAGAAGCTCTAAGGGAGCTTCTGTTTTTCCACCTGTCTGTTGTCAGAATTGATGATTTGTGTCTCACCATCTTCCCAGCCGTGAGCTGCCTTTGAATCCAGTCCAGCCCAGCTCTTCTGCCAGGCAGACTGGTGTGGGTGGTGCTGACTGTACACTTCAGCACTGCCAGTAAACTGCTGCCCTAGGGTGAGGACTGGAATTGTCAAGTTTTTAAGGAACAAGTCAAGGCTACTGCTGAACTGAGGGTAGAAACGTGCTGTGAGCTGAAATAATTAACACTGCTTTGATCACAGGAATAGGGAGTGCTTTGTGTATGGCTCCGTAGAGTATTACAGAGTTACAGGAAGGAGTGAAAGGTGTTAATGATACCTCTTCATTAACCTAATCTTTCAGATTGGCGTTTTGGGTATTGGGTCCTGATTTCTGTCGTCTTGGGTCCTGATTTCTGTCCCTGCCACTAGTGTTGGTGTGTGGTTGGTGTTTTAGCCCTTCCCCCTCGTGCCTGCGAGCTCTCCTGCACACAGGCAGAGGAAGGGGCTATATGGGCACTGAACTGCGATGTCTCACTTTTGGTTGACATCTTGAAAGGACTAGCACGGTACAAGTTCTTATTTTATCAAAACTGGATTTATTAAATCGTTCACATTCATTTGTCGCAGAACTCCAGATAAATGAAGCGAGTCTGTCCCTGGGAAGGTGAGCTGCCTTCTCTGTGCCTGTAAGGGACCCTAGTTTTTGGCTACCTGTTTCTCACCGAAGGCTGCCCCTATTGAAATGGGAGCTTTGGTGCCTGGATTATTCCTGCAGGCAGCATGACTGTGTTAGCCCTGTTGGCTTTTTTTTATACCTGTAAAACGATGAAACGTGCAAGGTTGCCTTCCATTTGGTTCTTTGACAAAAAGCAGTTCTGAACAAAGAGTTTAATGAAGTCTTTTGTTAAGTGATTAAATCTGTTGATGGGATTGATTATGGGTGCTGGATCACTGTGTGGGATAAATTTATGACAGTTCAAAGCACAGTTTAGGTGATCTAACTGTGTGGCAATAGTGACCTTGTGCTGGATGAGCATCTGGCACGCCACATGTTATCCCAGCCTGCTCTGTCTAGCCATTGCTTGTTTTCTACATGGATTGCCAAACGCCAGCCCAGCTCATGAATATCTGTACTGAGCCCACATGTTAATTATCATGCCAAGGGATGATCGTACAAGACCATGGAGGAGAGAGGTTGTCATCTGAAAGCAGCTGGACCCCGTGATCTCTCTACTTCTGTCCCAGCCAGTTCAAGACTGGGAAGGTGATGGCTGTGCACACAGCTGGAAGGTCACAGCGACTGCCAGGAAAGCTGTAGATGTGCAATGATGCCAAGGGATGAGCAGATACCTTCTGCCCACCGTGCAGGCACAAATCCTCATCAGGAGGAGTGGTGTGGGCTGTGCAGTGCTCCTGGCTGCGACAGGCTGCTCTGGGAAGGTGCTGGCCTGCTGCCCCTGGTGCAGGGCCTTCTGATGACAGTGGAGTTGCTATATGTGCCACTGTTTCCCCTTGGCAAGCCTGCCTATGTTGTGCCACCCTGGCCCAGGGAGCAATTCATGCCTGATTAGACCAAGAATCTCGGCTGTCTCTGCTGCTGCAGCAGCTCCTGGGCACCAGTGAGGAAATGTGCCTTTCGCTTGCTGGAGGGGAGGGACAGGGGACATACTGGTTCCCTTTCCTTTTCCCCCCCCAAGGGAGCTGGAAGGTCCATCCATGGTGGATGCTTTGGCTATTTTATGGAGTGGTGTGTTGTGTCCATTGGATTGGCTTTTGTGTGTTTGATTTACTCCAAAGAGAAGAAACCCTTCATTGTCCTCCATTTTTATTCTTGCCTGGCTGTCATCACCTCCTGCTCATTCCTTCTCTTTTGCAAGTTGCGGGTGGCCAAGGCTTGCAAACCACAAGCCCCATTGCGCTTTCCCTTCTCTGTCTCCTGCGTGCCCTTGTGAAAGCTCTTCAGAGGGTGGACTGCTGGGCGAGCATATAGCAGTGACTGGGATCATCTGTTCAAGCCATAAAATAAGCACAAGCAGTAATTTTTTGCAAAGCTGCTGAGGGTCTGGGAGAATGGGAGTGACATGAGGACCTCGCTGCCCAAGTCCCGGTGGTGGTCTGGGTATTATAGCACACCTTGGATGTTGCTGCCCCAGCAGCAGGCAGGACAGGCAGTGTTCCCTTCACTCTTTGCAAACCTGGCAGTGGCAAAGAGGGAGGAAGCAGAACCAGCATCTGCCCTCGTTGCCTGCCAGCACCTGCCAAGGGCAGAGATGGCACAGATGCTGCTGATGGGAGGGCATCTGCCTTGTTAGGGCATAGAGATGCTGTGCAGGGAGTCGGCATCCGCTGAGCCTGTCTGGAAGGCTTGGCTGGAGGAAACGAGGTTAGCAGAAGCAGAAGGTTCTACAGCATGCCTACCAAGTGGCGGCTCAAGTTGGCCCAGGATGCTGGAATCCACTTTTTAGCCTGGGCACTTCTCCATCGACATCCAATCTGTGCAGCACTCAGCCATGCGAGAGAGCAGGGATGTGACTCTCCCTGGGCCTGTCTTGTAGAAGATAAAGCACCATATGGAAGCTGATAGCTCAACCTGACTGTGAAAGGTATCTAAAGAGAGAGAGGAAATACCGGGCCCAACACCTTTGCAGATAAAGAAGGGTGCGTGGGTGCCATTTCCTCAGCAACTGAAGCTGTTGCAGTGTCTGAGCTATCTGTGGTTTCAGTCTCTCTTCGATAGCACTTCTCTAAGCGGGCAGTTGGGAAGAACTTTTGCTCCATAATAAATGTTCAAGGGAGATCAGAATGTGATTTTTCTTGTTTAGTTCATACTTTCTCAGTGAATGCTGTTCGTTTCAGATTTGATGTTTTTTGTTTTGTCCATGAGCTTTCTGTTTTGAACTCTGATGACAGTGCGTTCTTTCTATAGCTTTGGGTCTTTAACTTTTTCATTTTCGTTACTCTCTCTTATTGCCTGCCTATTATTTTACTGTAATCCCCCCCCTCCAATTTTATGTCCTCTCCTTCTTTTCTCAGAGGTTATTAAACATTGAAATTTTTCACTGCTGAACACAAGCATTATTTCTACTACAGTGACTTTTTAAACTATCCTGCTAGTTGCTTAGTCCCAGATTTCTAGACAGCTGTCTCATTTGCAGTACCTAAGTTTAATGCTCTTTAGACTCGGCTTCCTAAGGGAGAAAGTTTTCTGCAGGCAGAAGCCCATGGATAGTGTGGGCACTTAGGATTTAAAAAAAATTTAATACCTTGTGTCTTAAGGTAGACAGAAAAAATTATAGTGCTTGTAAGTCCAGAGAACTTTAGGAAAACGTTTCCTTCCTCGCTAGCTATCTCTTTTATGATTTCCAAGATTGGGATAATTCTGCTATGGAAGGTAGCTGTGAACAGAGTGAATGGGTGGTCGATTTTTACGCTCTTGCAGTTCAGAATGACAATCCACGTCATTAAAACTCAGCGCATGTCTACTTGATATTAAACAAATCGGATAGCTCTGAAATTGCTTATTTCTTTCAGAGATACAAGGGTGAGTTGAACAAAAGCAGTTTGCAGCCCGGTGTGTTTCAGCTCAAGGCTGCTAATGACGCATCCTAAAAACACAGAACATCAGCAAGTCCTTTGTACTTTGCTGATATTTCTCCTGCAGTAACATGAGAGCAATTACTGCTTGAAAGGATGGGAGCTGGAAGGCTGGAGGAGATGAAAACATTCGAAGAGGAAAACAGAATTTCATGAAGTGAAGGCAGAGGGTGTATGTGGGTGGGTGAGGGAGCAAGCATCTGTAAATAGTTGGCACTGACGGCTGCTTTTGAAATATAGCGGAATTTGGAAGGAGAGAGTTAGAAGAGCTGCAAGTGTGTGTATGTTCTATGGAAAGAGAAGGAGGGCAATGTGCTGCAGCTTGTGAGGGAAGGAGCAAATGAGCAGAACTAGGCAGGAATCCATGGAAGGGTTGCGAGGATGTGGAGCAAAACTGGAGTGGAATTGGGGAGGAAAGAGATTAATTTCAGGAGATTTCCAGGAGTGGGTATAAACTACGGTGCAGCTGATGTAAAATTCACTGTCTTGCTAGTGGCCGCCAGGGAGGGGAACATTGCTGTTGCTGCCTGCCTGCTATTCCAGCCTGTCCTCCTATTTTACCTTTTGATCTATAGTAATATGAAATTGGCCTGCCTGGGAGCAGGTCATGGGCCTCGGCTGAGGGATCAAAGCCGAGTCTCTGACCTCTGAGCGTATTGTAATGCTTGTGAGTCATTGACTCATCCTCTGTATTGGCAGGTTGATGGATTCCTAACTAGGTTGTTAGTGGCATCTCAGTGTTGCTGCCTCGAGATGTGCCTTTTGTGTTTAAACTCTGACTTGAAGAAACAAGTTCATTTCAGGCTCTTTGTGTTTCACTCCTCCTCCTTTTCTCAGCTTTTACTTCTTTAAATGTAGACTTCTTTTGACAGATCATCTCCATGGTAACTAACAGGACCAGGCTGCCTACAGAAATTGTAGTAATAAAGTGGTTGGTTTTTACACATGATGAAAAGATGATGAAGCACAATGATAGGTGATAAAGACACAGGTAATTGCTCTAGAATAATATTGCTGCCAAGAAGATGACTGAACTCCCACACAGAAGATGAACAGATGGTGTATTTATTGAAATTCATAGGCTGTGAGAAGAAAAATGTAATTGATGGCTGTGTAGGTTTTGTTTCGGTTTACTATATACCGAGCAGAGCCGTGAGGACGGCGTGCCGGCAGATGGAGCCCGTATGCAGAGCCACTCTGTTTTCTCAAAGGAGAGCTGGCTTTTCGCTTGAGATCAGAATTCCAATCAGAGCCATAAAAGCAGCAGAACCGCTAATTGCTCTGATGCATTTCGCTGGTTTAGATCTGTCACGTAGCCCTGTTTTATTTTAGAAAGGGTGTAACACTTTTGGAAGAGCAGTGGTGGTAAATTATACTAGCATGCTGGGAACATCGAAGTAGAAAGTAAAAAAAGCCAATACTTGCAGAACTTGTGCTCAGCACAGGTTTTCCAAGAGTAGATGCACGTTTTGTGTTAGTAAATGGCAGCTGCAGCTTGTTTCCTAACCTTGTTGCTGAAGACTCTCTTCTGGTAGGGCAGTCTGTTGTGCAGAACACCTGGGAAGGCAAAGGCAGGGTGTTTTCTACTGGTTGCTCTCTCTGCGTTTTCAAGTGTAAGATAAAACTAGTCAATTTGATTTTGAGGCTCTCGTAAAAATGTGCTGTGGGTTGGGTGTGAATGGCTACATTGCTGCTTTGTGTTGTGGTGTGGTGCTCCTAAGCACAGAGTGCTGTGGCATCCTCTGCCACAGGGCTGCGTTCATTCAGATTCACAAAAATATTGTTCAGTGCTGCCAGAAGAGCGTAAATGTCTGTGGGAATTGTTGTCTGAAAGGACTTTCTCCTTTTCCAAGAGGTGCAAGTGACCCTACATACAACAAGCTCCAGCTCTGGAGCATAAAGATTTTTCCCCGTGTGTAACAAATGCTAACTGTTGGGAAGAACTAGTTGGGCTGAAGTGCTGGTGGCAGACTGCTGCCTTCCCTGCGGGCTCCTCTGTTCTCAGCAGCTTTAGCACCCCTGTTGTGCCTCTGCTAACTCCCGTAGTACCATGATTTATTGGTGATAATGTCTGGGTGTTGTTTAGTGCATCATATGATTCTCTCTTCCTCTGCAGTCTGGTGCTACTTTATTGATTGTATAACTCATTTTCTCATCAAGCTCGGTAAGGAAACCGCTTCCCACTCGGGTTTACATCCAGCTGCACCTACTCGCATATTGACTACATTTGTAGGACTTGCAGGCTTTGAGAAGGTGTATAAATAAGAGAAGAAACAGGTTCTTTGTCTTAAAATGGTAGTGTCAATGAGAATGAAAATAAATATGTAGGTAGCAGGGAAGAGACTCTCTCTCCAGGACGCTTTGCCCTAGGGAAGAAACTAAAAGTTGTGAATTCATCACTTGACAGTGTTTGTGTCAAATTCACCCTTCTTTTTATTTCTTCCCTCCAGATTGGCAGGGCCCCCACATCTTCTGTGGCACCGAAAAAATCTGATTTGCATGCAAATTGCTCCCGTTAAGGTTAAAACATTGCTGTCATCCTATTTCAAACTACTTTCCTTTTTCCTGCAGAGAAGGAGGGTTAGAAAAAGTTATTTAAGTGATACACCTTCTCCATACAAGATTAAACAGAATTGCACTGGAAGTGGAAAGATGTGCTTTTTGGGACCTGTCAGCCAGCCAACAAACGGAGCATTAGAGACACCAGAGAGATGTACTATATTAATAAAAGAGAGCATAGGAAAGGAAGAGCGTGAATCTGAGCACTGAAAGGAGACTACCAGCTCTACCTGAGCAGTTACTCGAGTGCATGAAGTGAGGTTGGAGTCATATTAACCCAGCTTGGTGACTGTCATTGTGGTGACCGAGTCCTAACAAGTCTCCTGATTTATTTTCAGCACCAGCCGTTCCCGTTGCTGGATCCAAGCACCTGAGCGGCCCTGCAGACCTCACCAGGGCAGCTGGCAGGGTCTGAGCTGGATTTTTTTGGAGAAGGTGGCACAGGGCATCCTTCATAGGATAAGCCTTGCTTGACATAGAGCTGGATGTGTTAGCTAGAACACAGATCTGTCAGGTGCTTGGTGGCCCGGGTGCTGCCAGCTTCTATCAAGCTGGCTTTGTTTACTGCCCAGCTACTGGCCTGTTTTGTTTTTTGGTTTTTTTTTTCCCCTTCCATGCCTACTCTGCCCATCACCACTAATTGAGTGTTTCAGGCAAAGCTGGTCAAAACATTTTTATTCAGAACTTTCCTGGCAGCTGAGTTTGGCAGCATCAAATAAAAAGATAAATAAAAAGGCACTGTCATTTTTTTCTGGGGGAAATTCTCATTTTGCAAGCTGAACTGTTGTCACTCAGTTGGAGAAACCTTTCTGATTGCTTTTTTCTTTTCTACTTTACCTTTACTCCCTTCCATCTCTGTTCCCCCTCCCCATCTTTTCTCTCTACTTGGCCACGTAAGATCTGCCAGAAAGACCGAGGGAATCTAGGCTGATGTGAAGACTCCCTCTCCAAGTCGAGTGTTTTTCTTTCAAAAAATAATTGGATGTTTTTTGGTCTCCCTTCCCCCTAAAAGCAATGCGTATTCTCAGACGGGTTGCTGCCTCAAATGGGCTAACGCTTCTCTGGTTTCCTTACCCATTAGGGCAAGTAAAAGCCGGTGAGACAGAGCTGGGCCAGTGCTCTGCTCATGGGTTCCCAGACCTCTTCAGCAGGCAACAAAGCCCGGTCCATGGAACTGTCTCTTGAATATCCAAATGATTACATGCATGTGGCTGAGGCTGAAAGAAAGATACTGTTTTGCCGTTGCTGGGATGACGTTACCTGGCGAAGAGAACTTCAGTTTGTCGGTGTTTATTGTTGTTGTGGAGGAGACTCCAGACTGGAAGAGATGATGGCCTGGTACAGGGTTCGTTACCAGAGCTGTGACCTTTCCCTCTGCTGCTTGGCATGAATTGAGAGCTGTAAATGTTAGTAAAATGAGCATGAATAAAGATAAGGCTCCAGATTAATGACTCTCCCTAATTTAGGGGAAAGCTAGGATTATACAATATTTATGACAATTTTGTACAATTGAGTTGTAGGCCTGGGGAACTGGTATTGACTGGTGTCAGGTGGGCTGGTGTAGTACGCTGTGAGTTACCAGAGGAGTAGCAGTTTGAACTAGCTTTGAGATGCTATTTCTACTGAGGCTGCTGCCCCTAAGCTTAAAGGAAATGATCAGAAAGGTTTATTTGACAGGCCAAGCTACTGGAGCAGGTTATTTGTCTGATCTACTGAGTGAAAGCTGCAGACCAAGTGGTTAATTTTTCATCTCATTTAATAGCTTGCAGTCTTGGGGGTTCAGATTATTTTGAAATTTAAAAATAATTTAAAAAGTTAAACAAAAAAGCAATCCGTGGCATACTTCCAGAAAAATGGTTGTGCTGTGTCAAAGCAAAGATCCCCGATGCTGGCTGGTAGCAAGTACCTGGGGAGAATATTTAAGGACAGAGTTTGGCCATGTGTTCCCAGCCTCTGACAATCAACAGTGTGGGGACCTTCTAATCCAGAGGTTTCAGAACAGCTTTTATGTTTGACAGCCTATGATCAACCCATGCTCCGTTTATGCTTCCAGTCCCTGCAGTGTCTTGCAGCAGTGAGTTTCATAGTGTTGTGTTGCATTAAACATGACTATTACAAAGGATTGTGTTTTGTACCTGATACCTACTCATTTTGGTTTGTGCTCTCTGATTTCTAGGAAGGGGTAGTTACTTATTCACCACCTCAATACCACTTACCACTTCATTACCGCTCCATCCCTGCCCTGATCCCATAATTACCTCTTTCTCTACCTGAAGAAGTTTTTTGCTTGAGTAGAAGCTTTCTCAGACCCTTCATTATCCAAGTTGCCTGTCTCAGTGTGGTTCTATTATAACCTTTTCAAGACTTCTGCACTGTAGTGAGGAAAGGGGGTGCAGTATGGATTTGTAGTGGCAATACTGTTTTTGTGGTCTTACTAGTTTTCATAGTATTTTTTATTTGCCTTATTACTGAACACTGAGCTGTTTTCAAAGAACTATTTGGATAGTCACCGAGATCCCTTTTCTGGGTTAAAATAGCTGAATTAGGTCCTTCAGCTTCTCTGCAGGTAACAAAATTTGGCTTTCCTACTGTAGACCTATCATCATGAGTGTTCCTTGTACACCTTCATTGTCTCTGACCCCACTAGCTCTCAGGAAGGCGTCCTATTTCTGCAACACTTAAAAAAGAGCTGTAATTAAATTTTTATACTGTTAGGAAGTTGCTTACGACAGTTATTTTTTGGTCTGCCCTCCTGTGATTCTGCATTTAACTTGCCAGAGGTTCACGATCTTTTTTTTTCTTTTCCTCCTCTGAACATGATATTCACATTCTGAAGGATATTCTTTTTCCCCTTTTTGTCTTTACTGCCAGTAATTGCTTTAATCTGCTGTTCAGCCCCAAACAAATTGATTGTTTTCTTGGTCTTTTTAAAAGTAGTTTGAACTGATAATGTAAGTATCCTGATGTTTTTCTATAGTACCTGTACAAGGTCTCCTGGAAATATTTCCACCTTTCCGGCTATTTCTTTTTTACTGCTGTATTGATTTTTATGCAGTTCTCTTTTTTTCAAATCCCAGCTTGTTGCTTAGATTTCTGTGCACTTTTTTCTTCTACAAGGTGTTGAAGAATAGCCGTTCTTGTGTGTTGCTGCTTTTTTATTACAGGTTTTTAACTACTTATTTATAATTTCTAAAAATACAGTGTTTTCATCACCCTGTCAAGATAGTTTCCCAGTCTGTGTGGGGTAACTGTAGTTTCAAATCATGCCTGTTTTCTATCTACATACCCAGTCTCCTTGTAGCCCTGTGGACAGTGTCACAATCTGGTCGGGTTTAAATTTATCTTAATCTGTGCTTTTTTAACGTGTCTCACCATTTCCCCACTGGCCTTGCTCGCTCTGATGTTCTCCTGCTTCTCGTATTCAGAGAGTTACAGCTTCCTACTGGCTTTTGTCTTCCCTTGAGCCTTATCTTGCCGTGTCCCCTCTATCTCACTCTCTCCTCTCCTGTAGCAGTGCAGGGGTTGCCTGTTGGGAGGTGGGACCGTGCTGGACGCAGCCCGTGTCTCTGCACTCCTCGGCATCGGGCTTTGTGTCTCTGAAGATGGGGAATTGCCTCATCTTGTGAGCAAGCTGTCCCTTGTTGTAGGAGATGCTGCTGAGCCACTGTGGAAACTTAGAGGTTTACCTTAAGGACCGTGCGCAGTTTTGGCCCCCTCATTTCCAAAAAGATATAGGAGAACTGGAAGAGGTCCCACCTAAGTGGCTAATCGTAGAATCTTAGAATGTTCGGGGTTGGAAGGGACCTCTAGGGATCATCTAGTCCCACTCCCCTGCCAGAGCAGGATCACCCAGGGCAGCCACACAGGAACGCGTCCAGGCAGGTTTTGAAAGTCTCCAGAGAAGGAGACTCCACAACCTCTCTGGGCAGCCTGTGCCAGTGCTCTGTCACCCTCACAGTAAAGAAGTTTCTCCTCATGTTGAGGTGGAATTTCCTATGTTCTAACTTAAACCCATTATTTCTTGTTCTGTTATTGGGCACCACTGAGATTGTTCCCTTCCTCTTGATACCCACCCCTCAGATATTCGTATACGTTAATAAGATCCCCTCTTAGCTGTCTCCTTTCAAGGCTGAACAGCCGCAGGTCTCTCAGTCTCTCTTCACAGGAGAGATGTTCAAGTCCCTTGATCACCCTCATAGCTCTCGGTTGGACTCTCTCCAGCAGGTCACTGTCTCTCAAGTCAACACCGTGGGTATTTCTGGTACTGGTATGACTGATTGACAAAGACTCATCAACAAGGAAAAGGGATTAACTTTGGCTGATCATCAGGTACACAGAGGTATGGCAGTAGTAGTGGAGAGGGGGCAGGGAGTGCTTGCTCACTGCTTCACAAGGTTTGAAGAGTATCAGGGAGAGCTGGACCTTGTTGCAGTGGGTAGTAGATCTGCAGAAATCACTACTGAAGGGTGTGTTGGTTGCAAAAAGTTTACCTGAGCCCAATGCAAGGCTGGGTGAGACCTGGAAGAACACAAGCCACGTCAGCCTCAAAAAAAATCCTTAGAAAGGAATGTGGTTGGAGGTGAGAAGGCTAATGAGGAGAAGGCACACGTGGGTGTCCTGCTTTTGCTCTTTCCTTGGCAGCTGCTTTTGGCTGTGGTTGGAGAGCAGGCTGCCCTGGGAAGAGGGGTCCTCGCAGGGAAGAAAGGCTGCTGGTACATACTCATCTGGTGCTGAAGCTTTTGATTTACATCTCTGATCTCCACCAGACCTTCACCTAATTGAGTAGATTGACCCTGGCTCTTACACAGCAGGCAATTAATCAAAGACTGACTAATCAACTCTCTTGATGGCTGGCACATTGCAGAAGGGCTGGGAAGCACTTACATGCTACCTCTGCAAACCAGTTTTACACTCTGAGATTTATTGCCAGTTAATTCTGTGGGTTTACTGTAAACATTAATTTATTATAAGCTCTGAAACGTAATAAAAGTTACTTTACTTAGTTACCTGAAGTGGGAGTTTAAAAACTAAGTTCTGTAAATGCTTTAACTAATTACGCTTAGTAGTTGTACCACACTATTAAAATTTAGCTGAAATCTGTCATCTCTCCCTAAAGGTATTTTTAAAGTATTTCGTTACCTTGAAAACTGGCTAGCTGAGTAATAGAGTCTAAACTTATTCTTAGGGTTTAAAAGTAGTTTTATTCAAGGTCTTAATTTTCATCTAAATAACTTCCTGAATTAACGTCTGACACTGCTGAAATCTAGAACTTGAGTTTTGAGTTAAGGTTCTCATTTACCAAGCTGCGATAGTTAATAATCACTCAGTGACATTAACTGCCATCTATGGGAAGTTATAAATTGAAGGTGCCCTATGAAATGAGATAAAATTAAACAAAGCAGAATAAATGTGTACAAACACTTAGTCTTCCAATGCAGTGAAATGTGTTTATGTTAGGGAGATCTGTGCCAGGGCTGAAGCGAAGGGATCCAGTTGGAGGCTGTGGCACTGTCCCAAGGGGAGCAAATCACTGCCAACATCCTCATCAAGAATGACATAAAGGGTGATTTTTTTTTTTTCTCTCCAACCAGGCCTATGTCCAAACTGCCCCTTCTGACTTCATTTTTCTGCAGGAAGGGGGTAAGCAGACTGTACTTTGCTTGTTTTGTTGATGCTGAGTTCTACGATGCTTCAGAAAATCACACCTATACCCTTTCTGGCAACAAATGTTGAAATCTCTAATTTACCAGCATTAATACACTTAATTAAATAAACTAAATTGCCATGGTATATTATATAGGTTGTCTCTCAATGTACCACAACTTTTGGCTCGTCTTCTCACTACCCTGAACCTTGGGGATCCTCTGCTGACTTTCGCCATTTCTTCCCGCAACTGACTGACAAGAGGAACCCCGACACACTCGTGTCTGCTATGTTGATGTTGTTTCTGGTCCTTGGTGCCTGTACTGTAGAAGCTGCCCACTTTGCTTGGCTTTCCCGTAATGACTTTTGTGTCCTCTCTGTCATTTCTATGACCTAAAGCATGCTGCTGTCACTGAAAGAACTTTTTCTGCCCTCCCTACCCTTGCAACTCCGTCTTTACGGATGGTGAATCCCCCCTGTATGTTTAGCTTGCGCTGTCTCATGGCTATCTTGTCACTCTTCCGATTTCTTTTCATTGCTGCTAGATAATTATATTGCATTCAAGTGGAGTTGCACAAACTCTGAAAGCGCAGTTGATCTATTTAAAGTGTGGATTCCCTGTGCCTTCTATGGCATGGGCACCTCCCAGTGCATTTGAGTTTCTCTTCAGAGGTAATGAAAGTTTTTGGGGACCGTTGTTTTGATAACCGTTGTTAAAGTATTCTTTTTTTTTTCTTTTTTTCCTCCACTTCCTATCTGCATTCAGACAGATCTTTGCTTCAGAGCATGGCTGGAGCTGGGCTGGATTGGCAGCACAGTCCTGCCATCCTCCTTTCTCCTGCTTGCAGTGGTGAGCTCCAGGCAGATCCCTGGCTGTCATTTGCGCACGCTGAGCATGTACAGATGACAGTGCTTGTGCGTGTCAAGTACTGTCAAGGTTTTGTGATAACGTTCCTGGTGTTTTGGGCTCCTTGTTGGCTGCCTGCGTTTGCTCATGCATCTCCAAATGGTTTTACTGTGTGTCACAGGCGACTGGTCCCTTTCCTTCAGTCTGATACTGCTCCTTATCAGTGTTGCTGGGATTAGATTGTAGTGTTTGTACATGGCAAGTGTTTGAATTAGCTAAAGCTGCTCTGGGGGCATCTTCCTCTTATTTGGCAGTGTTCTCAATCAGTGCACATGTTGCTGTTTGCTGTTGTTTTTTTTTCTTCCTGGGGTGTTTGGTTCTGTCTCCCTCATCTCTGTCAAGATAGCTGTCAGGGTGGTTTATTTTTCTCTCTACCTCTCACATCACTTTCATGGTAGAATGGTTGCTATTGCCTGTATTCCAGGTCTGTTTGCCTTGTCTGTCCAGCCTCATTGCTTTAACCTATGTGCTGTCCTGGTATTTGCATTTTTTGGTTCCTTCCCTGGACAGAGCCATCTGCTGCTATCTGCTTGGGTTTTTGGAGATTCAGATCTGCTGCTTGCAAGCTGCACTTGTGCCACCCACAAGGTCTCTGTTTAGTTTGACGATTCCAAAGCAATATGTGGATTCACTTGCAAGGTGAAGAACACTGATCATCTATTTCTTGGTTTCTGATCAAGAGTTGACATTTTTCTGGGGAATTCCAGCCTCCCTTCATCTCATCCTCAACTGTAATGGTTCTGGTTGTATTTCTGGCAACACTCTCTTTCAATGCTGCAATATTATTTTTTTTTAAGAAACTCACCCACCTTTAAATAGAAGAAGAAAATCCTTGCCATTGATTTTCAGGTCTCTAAATAAACTTGAACCACCCTTTTGTAGGTAGACTTTTTCTTTGGAAATCCAGCTTTCATGGAGTTCATGTTGGCCTGTCTGCTTGCTTTGTTTCTAGGGGTTGATTTGCCTGCCAGCTTGTCTTTTTTTGGGTGTCCCACTAGACCGAGTGCTGCTCCAGACTTTCCTTTCTCCCATTTCACTGTCACGGTAGAAGAAATGTGAGTTGCAACAGAGGCCAGAGACACTGGTGTTCCCCTGAAACTTCTGCAAATCTCTGTGAACTGGACCATTCAGACCCACTTTAGATACCTTTAAGTTGGTAGGAAACTTTTTCACTAGAATAAGTGAGCCCTGGAGTCCAAGCTTGAGGTAGAAATCAAGATTGGACCTGAAAACCCAACTGTGAAGGGTGCAGATACACAGGATTGTAGCAAGCCCAGCCATGAAGCAGCACATACTGCAGTAGCCATGGGGAAACTTTGATCAAATTACTGCTGACTTAATAATCTAAACAGACATAATTTCTGTCTCTGCATACTTCAGCAAACCAGGTCAGATTTCTCTACTACAGGCTTAGTGGACACGTGGATTTTGTTGATATTTTGGACTACAGGTCAGGCTAACCCTTTTGTTTGCAGCTAAGGGCCTACAGTCTCAGTTCAGTTAGTTCTCAAATGTGATTTCAGGTAAACAATGCCTAGTCTGTGCCACTTCATAGAAATTTTTGTGAGGAAATGCCGTGGAGTCCAGACGCGTGTTTAATCAAAACACTGCTTCCTCTAAGACAGTTTCCTGCTCTGGAGTTCAGGACCTTGTCATCGATACCGGTTAGCAAACAGCAGGTGAATATGACTTAGGCAGAAATGTGTTGTGTAAATATTTCTGATTTCACGCTTACCTAGCACAGGCATCTTTCTTCCAGTATAGTCTGCTGCTGAACTCTGTTAGCCCAGAGGAGTGGAGTCCTGAGCAGATACTGGATGAGTTCAGTGAGATGTGCCAGACACGTTTCACCCATATATTCGTACCTTGGTAAGAGGAGTGAGAAGTGCACTGACCTGAAATCTGTTTCATAAGGCTTTCCAGTTGGGGGACTCTTGGCTCAGAGGCCTGGCTCTGTTGTATGCAGTTCTCTCTTTTGTCTTATATTTCTTTTCAGTAAGGCTTGGGGCAGAGGGGGGAAACGTAATTTTACTTTGAGCCCAGGGCGTGCGAGGTGTAGTGAACAAAGTGAACGCGTGAGTTGTTGCTGTGTGTGGGCAGGTTTATTGCTATCCTGCTTTTCCTGAACATTAACGGCTTTGTTCAGCCGAGTTTACCACTAGCAAATGCCGTGTTCAGTGAGAATGGTTTCACAAAGGAGCTAAAATGACAGTGGTGCACGCTGCTGCTATGTTAAACACTGGTGGAGTGTTGTGGCAGATATCCCATGGCTGCTGCTCTGTGAAGGAATGAAATGAGCCAGACCAGTGTAAATCCTCTTTTTCTTGGGATAACTGGGTTGTGCTGGCGTTGACGTTTCCCCCGGGCTTGAGACGCTCATGTTGTTGGAGTCCACATGAGTCCTTCGTTCTCCGGCAAGGGGTGTGGGGCCTGGGAATGGGTGAGGAGCTGTGAGGGCAGCAGGGGCAGCCAATGGCAGCAACGGGGTTCTCGGGAGCCCCTTGAGGTCCTGGGATGCTCCCTGACTTCCTTCTCCTCCTCTCAACTTTATAAAGCCTTCCCTCTCCCCTTCCCTCACCACTCAATAACAGGTCTGGGTCAGGGCGGGTGTCGCACTGTGAGGTGGCTTGGCTCATTGCGTCTAATTAATTAATGAATTAAAGGGAGGGATGACGTTACCTCGTTGAGCGGTGACTACCAGGCACGGGCTGGCCTAGTTCTTTCTCCTGGTTCATTATGGGGTGACATGTCTTATTATCCACATTGCGACGGGGGGGATCGAACGACACTCATCTCGGTTCGGCGCAGTGCAGCGAGCCGCTGCCTGTCTGGGGAGGAAGAGCGCGGTGCACGAAGGCACCGAGGACTTTGTGTGGCTTTAAACTAAAAAAGGCAAATTCAGATCAATGAAAAAGCTTGGATGAAATACCCTCTCCCCCACTCTGAGAGATGTGAGCCTGCTGCACCTTGAAAAAGAAGAATTAGAAATCTATTTATGAGGGATTCGCTCAGAGGCGCCTTGGCAAAGGGCTTTCGGTGGAGCTTTGAAGGGGAGCGTGGCCGACCAGGCGCTGGTTCGGCTGCGGACGCCTAAAAGGGATCTCACTGCTTGATGGAGCTGGAAGCACGTCGTGTTGCTGGGGGAACCGGCCGTGCCGTGGCTCCCAGGTGAAAGGATGTTTGATCTTTAACATAATGGTGTAAACGTTTATGTGAAATACTTTGTCTGGGTTTTAAAAATATCGGCTTGACATTTAGTGGGACATAAAGGGAATACTTCTGCAGCTTAGCTGCTGGTTGACAAATAATAATAAAAAGTGGCTACATCTGAAAACATATTTGAATTTCTGCCAGTTGTGCTGAAGCTCTTTTAGCATAATGGTTCTAGAAAAAAACCCACAACAAACAGAAAATGGGCAGTGTTGAGTTGACGGAGATGAGAGTTTATTCTCCTAACATTATTGCTGCATTATTTCTGGACTACATTTTTCATTGCAACATTATAAATGGGAGATTCAAGAGTCAAGTTTAGAGTAAGAACTTAATGTAGGAGAGCAAAGAAAGCAGCCAAGTGCCTGGGACTCAGAGTGGAAGACTTAAATGGTTTCCCATTTTCCTTCATAAATTTGACAGTCCTGATGAATTCTAGAGAAATTTGAATAAAAATGAATAAGCATCGTACTACCACAGAAAAGATGCTAGGGGTTACAATGAAGATTATGAAGGGAAGAGTTCAAAAGTAGGGGAACAGCAAAATAATCAATGGGAAGGAGTCTGGCGTGCGCAGTTTCTCTGGTGGAACGCTGACTCCGTGGCAGTGGCACGGATGCAGGATATGGTTTTCCTGGGTGCTGCGTTGAACTTGAAACCTTCCTCTCTCTTTGGCAACTCATTTCACTACCTCGCTTTTGGAGCTACTACTCGGACATTTATTTTCAATCATGCAGCATCGGGACTAAGCGTACGTAGGGGGAATGAGGCACCCACACACGGACCCACGTGCTGAACTGCCCCAACCCCTTCCTGGTAGCCTGTCCCTGCAAATCTTCAAGGGATTGGTGCTGGCTTTGAAATCAGCAGGGAAATTTCCCACTGGTTTAGCAGATGAAGAGAGTCTCCTGAGCAATGGATGAAACCTGTTCAATCATTTGGCTTTGGTGATTAGCCTGACATAACTAGACTCTGTGTTTCCCTTGTTGCTCTGCTGCGCCCTTGCATATTTTTAGCACGGTGCTGTGGCCGCCGCCTCCTGCACTGGGACCTCGTCCGGCTGCTCAGTGTGAGCACTCAGCCGTGCCTGATGTTGGCATCACGGAGCCAGCAGAGAGGCTGGGAGTCTGGAAAGAGCCCTACTGAAAGGCACATGTTCCTGACAGTGGCCTTTCACCAGGGCTCTGCTCGCCCTGTGCCTTTTGCCTACAGGCACCAGAGAACCTGGGGAACCAGACACCCTCTTCAGTTGCGCGATCCATGGGGAGTCCGGTGCGGCAAGACTCACGTAAGTCAAGGGTTGTGATGCCTGCTCAATAAGGACTCTTTTTTTGCCCCTCTTGAGCTCTTACTAAGTAGTTTTTATTTTGAAGATGCCAGTTTTGACCCTTCTTCAGGGATCTGCCAGGTGGCAGCTTTTATAAACGAGATCATCAGAATGGCTTTTTTTGGGGAGAGGTGGGGAAAAAGAGTTGCATTAGGAACACCTGCAGAAGATTGCCTCAGGGAGCTGTTTACCTAGAGAGGCAAGATACTGCTGATAGCTGATTAGAGCCAGCTAACAAATTGCTTCAGGCAATAGGGCCAGAAGCCCTTTTGGGTGTGAGCAGCCAGGTCTGAAAGTCCCTGCTGAGTGGGGAGTGTTTTTCCCTTTTTCCCCTCAATTTTCTGTCCACCTTTCCCATGCTCTCTCATGTTTTGAGCATTGTGAGTAGTTGGGCTCGGATGCATGATTTTATTTTATAGCTTTTTCCATGCTGTTTTTGAGGAGCACCGGATATTCTAGAAGCAGAATTTTGCACTAGTTAGTAAACTGCTGGAAGAGCTCCACTTTCACTTCAGTGAGACGTCTTGCAGAGGCAGAGACGAAGGAGATGGATTTGCCCTGAATGCTGGGGAAAGATACAGGGAATGAAATCTACCTCCAAAATGCAAAGCAGTAGTGGATAGTGGAAACAGGATGTGATCTCACAGTAAGTATCACAGAGCCTTCCTTAAAAATATACATTAAGGTTAAAAAACAAAACAAAAACCCCCAGAAGTTCAAGTCCATTCTCTACTTTTTTTATTTTTTTTTCCCCCCTCAGTCAAGTGTGATTTTGTAAGAGACAGTCTCCAAGATGAAATCTCCAACTATTCGTGGTGTGTAGTAGATGTATGACCTGGTATGCGCTAGGATCGGTGCTCTGCTTATACCTTTTGCTCTAAGAACAGTTTTTACCTCATCAGTGAGCACGGAGCTTTGCTTTTCCAGCCTGGGAGCCCACAATGATGGAGCAGGGTCCGGCTGGAGGGTGGGCAAAGCCATTCAGGGAAGTAGTGACTGGCCAAGACCTGGTGAAGGCAAAAGTGAGGCTGTTCCCTGGAGAGGAAACACTTTGTTTTAGACCAAATGCCTGATGACATCCTCACTTTGTTTTTTCACTGCAAATTCGTGGGATAGAAAAGGTACATAACTAGCGCGAATTGAAAATATTTATGCCCAGAGTGTGACTTTAAGCTGAGTAATAAATTGCATTTATATGTATAGGTGTAATGTATATAAAATATATATATATTTTATGTATATTTATATAAGAGAAAAATCACTTTTGCCATTCATGTATCATGAAATTGTATTTTTTTAAGGCAAATTGGTGAGCAAGATAATTGTTCAAATAAAGACTTGGCACTCATAAGGTGAGAGTGGCAGGAAAGCTACAGGTGGGGCAGTAGTTTTTAAACAAATCCCATTGGAAGCTGCATACGCTGTTTTATCTCTTGTTTCTCTAGCTAGCATTCCTTTCGTCGCTGTCACATGTTTGCCAACTGGTAGCCTTACTTCTCCCTTGGGACGCTAAATCATCAAGTATATACAGAGAAAAGAGCACAAGTACTGTTGGTTTTGAAACTTGGGGCTGTACTTGTCCAGCTTTGCGCCGCTTGTGCGAACACCGCAGATCCTGAGGATTTAGCAATCTGTCTGAGGAAGAAAGCTTTGAAATGTGTTATTGGTGAGAAAAGTGTTCTTGGGAAATGTCATTGCTCGTTTGACTTGTTCTGCTGCTTTATGTAAGTGCAGTTAGGTAAGTCTCATGTTCTGAATGATTTGTGGCTATTTCTTGGGAGGAAGATAGCTTTCCTTATTTGTTATTTGGTGACAACTACAGTTAGAAAAGCAAATCCTGTGTTACCAGCGCTTGTTAATTTGGATTTGCATGCTTCTTTGGTTTTCTTGAACTATAGAAGTCTTGGAAACTGCAAGTAATGAAACAGGAGTTACCCTTTTCTTCTTGTTTTCTGCTTTGACGTTGTGCAATTTGATTTTACTGTGACACAGTAGTGTAAGACCGTAAGTCTAGACCCGTAACAAGTAACACAAGAATGTTTGCATTCCTGTTAAGCAGAGAGCGCATCTGATCACTGTGCAAGGAAGCCATGGATACATACAGGTGTTTGTGGCTGAGATAGGTTTTAAAAAGGACCTAAACGTAGCATGATGGCTGTGGGAGAAAATGGCTGAAGAGGTCCAAATAAAGTAGTAAGTAGACTTCACAGCTTGGCTCAGTGTGTCTGAAAACAAGAAACATGCTGCACTTTATTCTTGTGGTCCTTCATGTCAAGCGTTTTGCAGAATGTGTGTGGGGATGTTTGCTCATGTGGGCCAGACTGGAGCATCAGAACCGCAGAAGCCCTTGAAAAATGTGGAATCTATTTTAGTCTGTCTCCATTGCATCTGTTTTGGCTAACAGTCACCTCTATCTGCCTCCCCCCTTCTCACTCTTCTTCTAGCTCTGAAGTGGCATGGCTCTCCATTTATCCCTGAGAATGGTCTGACGTTACAGCTTTTTCTTAGTGGATGCTTTGAAACTCGTTAACGCAAATGAATCCTCCAAGGCAGTGTTGTGGTCGCTTTCATCTGGAGGGGGCCCTTCTCACAGGTTTTGTGGTGCTGGGATCCTGCCCTGTGCGTTGCTTTTACAAAGAAATCATGGAGGGTGTCTTTCATCATCAACATTTGTTTTCTCTGAGATCCTTTCTGCTCCTAACTCTGCTTTTGATTTCCATGCTTTTGATATTTCACGCCTGGTAGAGACAGGTATTTTGGGCATAAGTTCCAGGTCCATCTTTGATTCAGTTTGTCTGAACTGAGAGTAAGCAAGGCTGATGAGTGCCTGGAATAGAAAGAAGGCATGATCTAGGAAGGAATAAGGTGGAAAAACACATGTAGGGAGTCATCTGTTCTCCTGGCCGTTAAAATCAGTTCTGCTTCCCTCATTCTTATGCCTGGAGACTTCACTGCCTTGCCCTTATCACAGAGTCCTTGGTTAGCTGAGCGGTGACTTCAGTTCATGCCCTTCTCCCTGCAGTCCTAGTAACAAGTTAACCGGTTTATTATACTGAGGTAAATAGAGAAATGTTCACGGTAACATGGAAGAAGGTGACAGTACTTGCTAAGCTCTTGACTCTAGAAACCGCTGGCTTTTTTTTTTTTTTTTCCCCACGCATTTGTTTTAATGGCTTTTGTTATTGCTAGAACATATTTTCCCAGGGCGTAGGTCACTTAGTCAATACCAGAGGCCTAGAAATCTTCCACAATATGCTCTTTCTTTGAAACCACACCCTGCTTTATGAACAGCCTTCTTCCGCTTCAGGGCTCCCTTTTATATACTTACAGTTCCTCCATCCCATTCCTCAAGAGCTGGAGCCTGAGCTTGATAGCTTGCCCAGGTCCCCGGTAGCTGTGTGGTGCGTCTCCTGTGCAATTGTCCTCTGTACCAGGACAAAAAACATGTAAGAGTCTTCTGCGCTAACTGTGGCAGTACCGTGGCAGCAAACAACATCTGTGGAATGAAACTCGGTGTAGAGCGTGGGGCTTTTGAGTTCAGATGGTGGTGGGTTAGTGTCCTCTGAGATGCAATAAGGAATGACGCGGAAGGGGAAGGAGAGCCTGAATGCCAGGCTTGAGTCTTCTTGTTCAAACTCCCCAATTCCCTTTGGCAACAGTCAGGGGCCGTCTTCGGTAGTGCAGTGCTGAGGGTTGTTGTATGGTAATTGGTACCTTTTCACAGACATGAATCTCATCACCACCAAACAAAATTTCTTGTCATGGCAGCCACGTAATTGTATAAAATTCCTCTACCATCTGCCATTCATGCTTTTTTTTACAACCCCTTAGTTGTGTTAAATGCTAAACTGATCGTCTGTCTCTGTGGTTGGGTTTAAATGCAGGGGCCAGAAACCTTTAGTGGAGCTGTAGAGAGGTTGGTCTTGCTTCTACATTAAAAGAACAAACAAGCAAAAAATCAATTACTTGTCATGCTTTCAAGGCAAAGTTAGTGACCAAAGCTGTCCTTTTAGCATTGCGGATTAGAAGTTTTAGAATAAAGCAGGTGTTCTGTGCTGCAGTTTGACAGAATCCCCGCTCTAGCAAGGTCAAGAGATACGCAGTTGCCCAGTTTTTTCTTTTTGGTGAGAAGTTTGCCACTGCTGTTGCCTGGGAGCTGAAAAACCTTGCGAAAGCTCCAAACAACAAGCCTGTAGGGAGCATCTGTTACCAATATTGGCAAATTTGTTTTTCTTTCAAAGGTCAGGGGTTGAGACAGGGACCCTGTGAGAGTCCTGCTTCCCTGCAGGCAGCTCTCGGCAGGCAGCCCGTCTCCTCGCTGCCCGTCCTCACCACAGCCTGCCAGGCGTGTGCTGAACGTGATGTGTGGAGCTGCTGTGCAGATAGTGAGCATGTAGTGGCCTCTTGCTGTCCCTCCTCTCTTTCGGTAGCTGTTGGGAGATGTCTGTGGCCTGCAAGGAGCCAGCAAGTAACAGGTCAAGGAGGAGCCAGGGATGTGTTCGGAGGGTGCCCTGCTTTCCATGGGCACATGGCCTGCTCTCTGCAGATGGGAAATCGTCTAAGGATTAAGAGATTTGGTTTGATTAGCTGAAATCTCCTGTTGGCAGCACATTTCCAGTCCCTGGAGCAATGGAGATCAGACAGGTTGCCAAGGCAACGCACAGCCTTCAGCGAGAGGTTTACTGCTGCATCGTCCTTGGTCAATTGATGGAGTAGGGTTTATTTAGATCTTTGGGGAAAAAAAGCTGCTGTCCGGCCTTTTGCTGTGGTGAGTCATTCTGCCTTGGGTCAGAGCGGTGGAACTAAGAACAAGGTTTTGTGGATGAGAAAGATAAGTACATGAGAGCATAAAGATCCCAATTAGATTGCACTTTGAAGAGGTGAGAGCACTTCAGTTCTGAGTGGAGACAACCTATTCTTTGTTATCCCCCCAGATAAGAGAGAAACAGCAGCTCCCATTTCTCCCCCTTCCCCTCTCTCCCAAAAATAAAATGCTTGGTTTTGTTTGGTAGAGGACTCTGTGCTCACTGTTGAATTCTTGACCTATACCAGGGATCCTTCCAGTTTGACCTTCTGTCACTCCTTCGCTTGTTGCTCTCTGCTCCCTCCTCTGTTGCAGAAGCCTTGATAAATTCAGCTTATGTAAGTTTTTATTTCATTACATTTTCCTCCTTTTGCACCTGCTGGGAGGTGAAAAGCTCATCATGTCACCACTGCGAATGCTGCTGTGGCAGTGGAGGTGTGCTGAAAGTCATCAGGTCTTTTGTTGCCTGTTCAATGATCTGGACTCAAAGTCAGTGAGTGTGTTGAGGGACAAGAGGAAGTGACCTCAAATTGCACCAGGGGAGGTTTAGATTAGGTATTAGGAAAAATGTCTTTACTGAAAGAGTGGTGAGACATCGGAACAGGCTGCTATGGGAAGTGGTGGAGTCGCCATCCCTGGAAGTGTTCAAAAATGTGTAGATGTGGCACTTCAGGACATGGTTTAGTGGTCACAGTAGTGTTGGGTAGACGGTTGGACTAGATGATCTTGGCGGTCTTTTCCAACCTTAATGATTCTATGATTCTACATGGATGTCTCTTGCTGTGACTGTTCCTGATTTTACTGACGTTACAGGGTTGCACAAGTGGTGTGCAGAACTTTCTGAAATTTTGGAAAGGACCCGATGCAATGTTCTCATATGCATGGTGAAGGAGGGAAATGATATTGTGCTGAGCGCAAGGCCTTGATTTGCTAAGTTAGTAAAGGTTTCTTTAAAGTGATTCTGTCAGGGATAGGAAAGATGCCAGTAAGATCACACCTGGTGAGTTGAAGGTGGTATATGGGCAACATTGTCAAAGTGCTCTTTCTCGTTTCTCTTACCATTGAGATAAATGTGAATTGTGCTCAGCAGTAGATAACTTGTTCGTTCAAGAAGAAATCATCATACAATCAAGAATTACAAAGTGGCTGCCACATGGTTTAACATGGGGAGTCAGTCTGGTATTTTGTGAACATGCAGGTGCTTCTGTTCTCTTGTGAGTGCATACCTCAGCTAGCGTTATGTAGCGTGGGGACAAGAGGTCAAAAAATAAACCTAGACACTGCTTTCGGAGAGACAAATTCTGACCTTCTCAGTCATAAACCCAAGGCATAACCTTTGTAGACAGCAATTTGTATGTGAGGGGGGAAAAAATAAAAGGGGTGGAGGAGCCTTTAAAAGTCTACATTGGCATCCTTACTTATTTACCCTTTTTGAGAGGATGGCAGTTGATAGATGTGTCACTGCGATGATACACAGTTATCTTCTTTCCCTGTCTCAAAATACTGCATTAGTGATACCATGGCAACAATGAAGTTGTCTTTAAGGAAAGGAGAATAAAAAAAAAAGCATGACTTCAGTGTTCAAGAAAGGTGGCAGACTGACAACCCTAGTCTTCCCTTTTTACCAGTAAGGCAGTGACAGTGTCAGCTCTGACAAAACGTATCCGATTATGAACGCCGTGTTGTACTGCGACTGAAAACGAGCCTGGGACATGATCAAAGACAAACCTACTACAGTGAAAGCAGGCTGAGAATCTTCTGAGAAAATGTGCTGATGTCAGACAATTACATTTTAACTTTAAATTATAAAAATTAAATAATTAAAATTTTAAATACAATGTTTTCTAAGGAGATAATCTTGAAAAAACTTTCCTAGACCTGTGTTGTGTCCTTGTTCAGGATGGACTTCCTCGCTGAACAGAGTGTGGTGATGGTGAGGGAGACCAGCTGTCCCTTTGCTACTGCAGTAGATTTTCTGGAGGTCAGACAGCCAGAGGACACGTGGAAGGGGCAAGTTCAAGTCTCTGTCCTGCTTGATTCAGATTTGCATTTGAGTACAGAGGTCTAACACGAGAGGTCTAACACGAGAGGTCTAAGCAACAGGAGGTTGGCTTTTAGAGACTCATTTGATTTAATCTAGATTATATAGATAGTTATCACTGCAGGCTTTTTCTTGCTTTCCTTCGTCTTAGGTGAAAGCTTTGACCACCAGGTTAGCCATCACGCAATGCAGTGAGGGCAGGTTTTTTACAATGGAAAATAATTCCATCATGCAAAACTATGAATTTGAGCAGAGCTTGGAGATTAGGGTAAATGCTGAGACAGGGAAGAAATGACAGAGCAAAGAATTCAGTAGAAGGGAAGTAGTTTTCTGCCTGGTTCTGCCTTCCTTTGAACTGGGTGTTGCCAGGAGGTGTTAGGCATCTGTCCAGTATTGTGTCCATAAGGACAATCAGACTTTGGGGGAAGAAATGTCATTCCTATGGCTTTCGAGTTACCCGAGATTACGGAGGAGATGCCTGGAAGCCTCTGGCTGTTGCCAAGGTGTCACCTCTAGGAAGGTTCTGTACATGTTCTGTTTGGGAGTCTCAGCCTTGGGTTGAAAAGTGAGGTATTTCTAGACACTGAAGTAGGTGGATTGGACTTTTTTTGAATGTTCTTTCAGGACTACCACCATTTTGGGTGTCTCTGCTGTGACTCCCCTGCTGTGGAGCAGTGGTTTTAGCATTTCTCTGCTTCACAGCATTGCTGGGAGAATAAACACATTGAAGTCTGCAAGGTATTTGGGTACTCTGGTTCATGTGGGTTGTAGAAGAAAGGGAGATGGAGTTGCTGTACTGTCTCCAAGACCTTGGAAATTGCATGCCTATGTCCTAGGCCACAAGGGCAGCTTAAATCTTTAAAGGTGACCTGCAAATACGTCTTTAGTGACTACGAATGGACCAATTCTTCCACTCTTTGATTAGTCAGATTTTGCAGTCGAAGTTAACGGAAGTATAGTCAGGTCAGAAGTGCCTTTCAGCCCCTCATATTCCTTATGTAAAAGGACTGGAGGACATCTTCATCCTTGCTATCTGCAAATCAGCACATAAAAAAAAGTGTGTGAAACTGAGGCTCGATGCAGGGCAAGTCCTTCTACTTTGGGTGGGAATTTCACCCTTCTGCTACAGTGCTGAATGTGGTCTGATTGCGTTTTTGATAATGTATTTGTGGATCACCTTGAGGAGAAGAGGAGGAGTTATACAACTGTTCCCTCGCAGTGCTGTTAGGAAGGGTCGGGCTTTGTCTCCTTTGAAATAGATATCAGGAGAGAGCTGCAATCCTGTGAAAACACACATTTATTTCTGAAGTGTTTGTATATTGTGTGTGTGGTGCACATGAATAGAATTGCCACCTGTCCGAGGCTGATAAGGCTGCTCTGGGGAGCAGTGGTCATATGCTCCTTATTCTAGCAGTTTGCTGGATGAAGAATCAGCGCCTACAGCTTCCCTTGGCCTGAATTTGTGAAACGCTGTGTGCAGCGAGTTGCTTTATCCTTCGTGGCACTTTGAGCTTGCATAGATATAGAGTCATAGAATCACAGAATGTTAGGGGTTGGAAGGGACCTCAAAAGATGATCTAGACCAACCCCCCTTATGGATTCGTTAGAGGTTTTGCTACAGTGGAAACAGTATTAGCTGTGGCTCATGAAAACCCTTTGCCTTCTTTCGGTCTTGCTCTCTCAGAAAGATCCTGTTAGTTGTCCTATTCCTTTAGGAATCTACATATGGCACTATTTTCCTTTGTAACCCTGGCATCAGCTTGTGAGTGGGAAAAGTGACAGGATCCTGATATCCACGTGCTTCGGGCACTCAGTAGAGGAAATGACTGAGAAACCTTCTCTGTGTTTCCATTCCACCCAGCACGGAACTTGTCCTTGTCATGGGGCTGCTGTCATTACTTCACCCCACATCACTTTCCTTCATTAGTTACTGAGCCTTGCTAGGCACGAGGTTTGTTGCAGGCCCCTGTGCTTTGCTCCTCTGTGACACTGCTGATAGGAATGAGGATATGTAGGTATGCAAGTAGGTGGAAACTTTCTAATACATCATAATAGTAATAATAATAACGTGCACTTCTACTGCCTTGCAGCTTTCGCTAGAACTTCTGCCCACGCACCAGCCTACTTGGTTCACAATGCAGTGTGCATGCTAGACAATTAGTGGTTGATAATGAAAAATGTCATGGGAACCAGCAGGAAAATCATAGCTTACTCCAAATGTATAATGAAGTGTAATTAGCACAGACAGTAAAACAGACAATTTATGGGGTTTTTTTTCGTAATTAAAAAGTACCAGTAAACATTCCTTTTGTAGGAAGCTTGGTATCAAATGGAATTAAAGAGCTATTGTCTGGAATAGGATTTTATGGTAAATTTTACCCTTGCAAAGCTGAACAGATTAAGATTTTGTTAATTGCAGACTATCCAAGTGAATTTACTGTGTGACTTCTTTCATTCATTCTCCTGATCCTGGACTGTCTGGAGGGGCCAAATCTCCTAGTGCAATTGCTGTGAAACCTGCTGCAAGCCAAACACCCAGCCAGATTCAATGAATGTACTGGTGTGGCCAATACCTCCCTCCTGCTCCTCCAGACAGACTCTCCCCTGAAGTCATTCTGAAGTGTGGAGGTAGCATTGAGGGAGAAGTTTGAGCAGGAACAGCATTGTAATGCCTTGTGCTCCCCGTGTCCTCTGTCAGATGTCTTCTGCTGATCTCACTTCCATCTCTGATCTCCTCTTTCCTAGCTTAGGGCCCTTCACGCTGCACTTCATTTGTTCTTGAGCAATGTGCGCAAAGGATTGTGCACAGTTATGCATTCCCTCAGCTTGCCAGGAGGACAAACACTGTTTCTTGGCTTGTGCTCTCACCTGGAGCAATAGAATGTGTTGGACCCACTGTGGCATTGCACAAAGGAGTCTATGGCATTAATTTCTCCTGCTTAAAAATGGGTGAATGGGAGAGAGTCCTGGCTGAATGGAGTGTTCATGTCCCCAAGCACTTGGTGGCCAGCTCCTTCCCTGGACTTGGGTGCCGAGGATTTGAACCAACTGTTGAACGCCACACTATGTCTCCTCCTCTTGCCCTCAAGTGTGGTCTGTCGTCTGTTGCTTTAAGGTTGGACATTTCACTTGTGTGAGAAACTCTGAGACACACTCCAGGTGCGATACAAGTGACGTGTGTACATTTCTGCTGCTGTTCCTCCTCAATAGCCTCCCTGGCCCAGACATCCCACTACAAGCCAGAACACTATGCCAAAGCAGTTTTACACTGATTTCCAAGGTGTAGTCTTAGCCTGCAGTTTCAAGTCTGCAGAGATAGCCTGCTGAGGGTTGCTGAGCCACATGGTCAGGACCTCATGCAGGTGCAGCATATTTTCCTCTTGGTGATGGAGGAGCAGAGAGCCAGCGTGCCTCTCATCACAGAGGGATATGAGCTTCCAGCTGGAGCCAGGTGCATAGACTGTAATGTTTCTACCCACATACGTGAGACAGCGCTCAGGTGCAGAATCACAGCCCTCCCTCAGAGACGCTGTGACAGAAACCTCTAGTATCTGGCACAGATAATGTGGGGGAGAGAAGAGGAAACTTCTGCTTAAAGCTGTGGAAGAAGATCCACGAACTCCTTTGCCTTGTGCTGCAGAAGTCCCAGCCACCTCCTCGCAAGGAGCAGGAGAAGCCTGAAGGGTTGTCCCAACTCCTGTGTCATGGCACTACTGCTTTCTCGTTTCACTGTGGCTGACTGGGAAACAAGAATAGACAGGTAGTAATGCTGTTGTGCCAGTCTGAGATCCTTTAGAGCAAGTGGATAGCAGCTAATAATTTGTCTCCAAACTTTCTTTCAGGATGCCTGGTCCAGTCAAGGGTCTGCTTTTTCCTCTAGGATTTTGCAAGGTACTGTGCAGGTCTGTTGGAGAAAGGAGCACTTTGAGGATTTCTGCAGCTGGGAGTCTGTAGCGTAATAGGAGCACATGCTGGACAATTTGTGTTTAAAAATATTGGTGGCTTCCTTCTGCTCTGTCTGAGGAGGGGAAACCCTGGCATCTCCTGTGATTTTATGAAAGGACTTACTAAGTACTAACAGTGGTGTCCTTGCCACCCCTCTACAATGAAATCACTCACATAGTGCCTTCAAAACATGATTGTCAGATTGCCACGTGCCTGCTTCAACTTCATACACACATGTGAGCTTGTGCACGCACACTCGTGTGCTGAGATGTCATGATCTCAAGTGTAAGGTAGAGCAGAATCCTTCTTCCTGCCTATGTAATGCTCAAGAAAAGACATTGTCACTGATGGGATCCAGCCAGGCTGTCATGTATATGATGAGGTTATGGCTACTTTAAATTATACTTGGCTCCTTTGATTTACACTTGGCTGCAGCAGGCATTTAATGGTGACTTCAGCAGCTGAAAATAGCCAGAGTAGATGTATCACTGAGCCACTTTCGCATCCCCAGCCCTGCTCTGTGGCTTGAGGTGTGAGGGGAAGATAGGGTTGATATGTGCCTGACAAATTATCCAGGGAAGTTGTGGCACCAAATTTCAGTGCTGGTGGGGAGAAACACTGTCTTCATGGGCATTGCGTAGTGCTGGTGTGGCACAAGGGGGACACAGAAGTAATTACCAGGGAAGTGACTGTGTCCATACAGCAGACGGCAATGGAAACGTAGACTTGATCTTGTTGTCATTTAGGCTGCTGTAGTCCAGTGCATATTTCTGTTCCTTCTTTAGGCTGGAGTGATCGAGGTCAGACACACCTCCAGAGTTTATGTAACCCATATTCCTCTGGGTTCAGTCCCAAACACTTGACAGTTTTGCGCGTGGGCTGCTGTTACACATTGGTGATTTTTGTTTCCAACTGAGGCACATAGACTTATATTAATTCAGATGTTTCTAATCCCCTAGATCATAGTCCTACTGTGCACTATCAAGGCTGTAACTGCAGACAGCGTAGCTCTTCTAGCCTAAGTCTTTTGCTGAGTCAAGTGTTGTAAACTCCCAGTGGGATGTTTCACAGGCAGGGCTGACTCTGTTTACGTCCTTTCCTCTTGCTCGTCTCATCGGTGAGCTGCAGCTTTGCAATCACAGGCATTCCCAGTGTGCCACCGATGATGCTGATGTTTCATTTTTATGAGGTCTTTGACTTGAATTAAATAACTGAACTTCACCCCTTCCTGGTGAAGTAATTACTGGAATAACAAGCCTTTTGGGTTTTTTTTTTTAGATGGCACTTACAGTTTTTGACGTGTGTGCCCTTGCCATCCGCATCAGATGATGTATGTAATGTTTGTCCCTTGTTTTGGCGTTTTGATATGTGTGAGAGAGGTGAAATGGCTTTAAAAGCTTTTTGCTGGCGCCTGCGGTTTGTTGCAGACCCAGTGGTACAGGCAGAAAGTGATAAATTGAAACAAGACTGTTTCTCTACAGTGTGACATGGGGATGTTGACGTACAGGACTAGGTCATCAGCTGGTACTAAGCTGCTGTGCTTGTTACATGTGGCCAAACCTGGGGAGATAAACTGAATTACCTGAGCTGGAGGCTGGTCTTTCACAGCAAAAGAATGGTAATTATGTAGTACGGTAATATAGTTCTTACTAAAGGGTAAATAACAGTTGAATGAGGGTCAGAGGCTATACATTAACCTGGTTTGTAGTGAGTACCATTATGATGTAATCTGATAATTTTAGAGAAAATACACAAATTACAAAGCCGTTGTTGGGGCCTTTCACAGCCTGAGCTAATCCTCCCCACGGCCTCCTCTGAGAATTTAATGCAAGCTCTGCAGAAATGATTTATGACCAACTGCCCTTTCTTGGCTCGATCCTTGTTGCCCTATAGATTGAGCACGTCTCTTTGAAGGCTGGTGGAATTCTGCATTGATACAAAAGTTTATCGGAATAAATTAGTCTTTCTGTATTGGACAGAAATTAAGACCTTAATCGGGATCAAGTTTGGTGTGTGCTGTACCCTGTTGTTAATGTCCTCAGTAGACTCGCCCAATGTGGATGTTGTGTCCATTTAACACGAATCCAAGTTCTGCTGAATTTCATTGCTATTTCTCCGTGGGAGAGGATGAGGAAGCAGCCGTTGATACAGATGTGGTTAAACCATGTCTTTCTCTGGGCAGTCTTTCCAGCTTGCACTGATGTTTTCTTTCTGATTTTCTGTTTCTAGTTATTCCTGAGGCTGTTGGCTTTTTGTCTGCACTCGGAGCCTTCGTTATCCTCCCTGCAGTCCTCTTCCACTTCATCAACAAGAAGCTCTGCTTTGAAAAGTGGAGGTGCATCCCACGCCTGCAACAAGAAGGGAGAAGAAAACACTACAAAGAAAAGTCCAGGGTTCATGAGGGCCTTGGTAAGTATCACAGCATTATACTGCCTGTGATGTACAGAGTCTTCCTGAGTCTTTGATTGCTGGGAGGACAGAGATAGACCCATGTGCTGTGTCTCAAGTTATTTGTGTGAACAGCAGGGGTTTGGATAGACTATAGTAACCTCCAAAATTTGATTAAATGGGTATGCAATTGCTGCCATACTCCCATTATCTTTGTTGTCTGGAGCAATGTCTTGAAAAATGGAGCACAACACTGGGGAAAAAGCACACTCCCCACTCTGTGTGTTGTGGGAGTGTTTTGTTGATCTAGTGAAGAGCAAAACGTTGAAGCAAATCTGAGTAACGACGCTGCCTTTCTGCTCACAAAGAATATGCCAGTCATGGTTTTCTTGCGATAGCTATTACACCCTCTTTCATGCATTTGTTCCTGTCTGGAAACATTATGTCTTGGGTAAACTCATGAGTACCAGAGTCAAAATAGCTGGGAATTTTACTATGTTACAAACAACCCCCAACATTTTAATGTTTCTCAACCATCAAAAATGCATCCATTCTGGTGATGGTGGTAACAGAGAATTTAGTAATTTCATCATACACATAAGTGTATAATCATTGAAATAATCAGCCAAGAAGAAGCCTCAGAAGACTCCCAATTAAAAGGTTTACTTCTCAGTGGTTAAGTCTTAAAGTTAATCATAGAAGGTCGCAATCACAAAATGTGGAGCCCCTGGAGTCTTTTTGTGTTTTGTTTTACATTTTGCATTGTACACTGAGTTCGGCATGGCTGTTGCAAAGGGCATGGTGTGGTTATACCTTAAGAGTCCGGGATTTATGGGCAGTGAAAGGCTTGGATGCCACATGTGATAGAAAATCAGTGGGACTGGCCGTAGTGCAATTAGCAAGAAGCAGAGACAAGGGCAGAAACCAAAATGTTAAAGTGCAACTTGAAATTATTCTCCCCCACCTTCCCTCTCCATTGAAAGTCCTAGCTCTAAGGGTTCTAAATAGACACTATGGGCTTTTTTTTTGTTAAGTTTCCTTCGTTGGTATTATTTTTAAATCTTTCTTCCTTTCTCTTTGACTTCCATCAAGTGGTGTAAAAATGTGGCTTTTATTTCGTTTTTTTTTTTAAGATGACACATCTCCCAGGAGTGTGTGGGTGTTGACATTCTATGGAGCTGTCACAGGCTATCATGTAAACATGTATTTGCAATGCCTTTTAAAATGTGAATTATTAATAAATAGGGTGGCTTGCTTTTTTGTGTTTTTTTCCTTCCAAATTTTGAAGGACAAAAAATTACTTCCCAGCTGACACTCTGGATGGCAATTTTCATTTCAGACTAAATCTTATGTGTCTGAGTAATAAACCTTTGAAAACATGGCTTTATAATGGAAACACTAATTCAACTTTAACTACAGCTGTGCCGTACAAGCAAAATACCACACACATTAATGAGGTGCTAAATCTGATACGGCAGAGGCATGTGTTGTAATCATTAATTACAATGGAAGCTTAAAGTTGGAGCCTGCTTTTTCCGTTCAAGAAAAATCAACTTGGCGAGTTGAAGCTAAGAGCTATTTAAAAATACCATCTCTATATTTAGTTTAAAATTCACCATAGCGTTTTGATACTCGTAAGGCCAATATGGAATATGCACGTAGGAAATGCTAGTGCTTTTAAAGAGCAGCAGCGTGAGAGAATAGATTAAACCCTAGGCTAACGTAGCGTGTCGTATGGCAAATGTAGAAACCTGGAGCCTGAGCTGGGGCTGGGAAGCTGGGAAAGGCGGTTTCTCCCACTGCGGTTGCCTGGCGAGGGAGCTCTCCCAAGTGGGCTGTTGACAAGCAGTACTGCGTTTCAAATTCAGAATCTGACTTTGCTGGGTAGAACGGAGCAGGGTGGGAGCGTTTGTGAAGTGTAACTTACTGGTTAGCACCCACTTTTCCTCTTCTCAACTTGTGCTGTGTTTGCTGCAAGGAGATCCTGGTTCTGAAGACTTTGCGGTTCTTTACCATGTAACCCACCAAGATTGTTCTTCCCATTTCTAAGCTCTCGAACTTGGGAGAATCTTTTTGGTTCTCCACATATGGAATCAAGAGTGGTTAGAAGGTATCTGTCTGCTGTGACTATCAGCTTTGTAACTACCTAAACAGGAGAGAAGGCATTTTGCATTTGGATCCCTCTGGTATGGCGGTGATATCTGCAATGGGATAAACCCCAATTTGCAGCAGCACAGGTAAATGAAGACTGCAGCCTGAGTGTATGGGATCAGTGCATAAGATGTTTCTCTTGTCCTTGGATATAGTTGAGTTTTCAGTTATTTACTGATAAAAAAGAGAGTTGGCATAGAAACATAAGCAAATCTGTCTACTTTTCAGGTGCACAGGCTGAAATTAAGAAAAAGTAATGTGAAGTGTTGAAGTCTTTTGTTGTCTTTGCTTCTCTGTGTAGAGCCTGACCTCAGACTGAGGCAAGTGACAGAATGAAATAGGTGTTTCCATCGTTGTGGCTCTAGGATACATCTGGCTGGTTTGTTCCTAATTTAATTTTAATTGCACAGTTTATGTCCTTATGTAAGGAACAAGATAAGGGAAAGATCTTTGTGAAAATGAAGAATTAATTGAAAACCTTTCAGGAGACTCCAGGACAAAGCCTTTTAATTACTGGGACACAATGGGTAACATTTTTGATACTCGAGGCTTTTGTGGAACCTAGTCTCGACTGCTTCGTTGACCCTAGTTGATGAGCACATCTCTTGAGCAAGGATGTGCTGCCCTGATTGCCTCTCCCTCAGCTGCAGTCCATTCACAGCCAGCCTGCATTTAGCATGGACTTAGCAGTGTGAAGGAGAGCTCAGAACAGGCTGCAAAGCTTGACAGAGAAGCAGGTAAACACGTAACTGGTAGGAGAGTGGCTCAGGGTTAACTTCACACATATTGAGCTTGCTTGGATATGCCCAAGCATGTGCAGAAAGAAGTAGTAGCAGCATGAAGCAGTCCTGAGATGACTGAAGCGATGCAGAGCCTTGATGCAGGTCATATGTGGAATTCTTAGTGAGGGGAATATTGAACAACACATCTTTGGCATTAATGGAGTCAGCTAGAGTGGTTCCTCACAGCTTTGATGGTCTTTCAGGTAATGGGGGATGTGGCGGGGTTTGAAATTTTCCCTTGGAGCATCCTCTCACGCAAGGAAGGAGGACTTTGCCTTAAACAGAAGCCTGACAGATGTCAGTGGGGTCTTGGGTGAGACCTTTTGATGCTGTGATGGTTCAGTGTAGCTTCTTGTAGTGTGAATTTCAGGACCAAGAGGTGTGGTGGTGGTGTTCTTACATATAGCGTTTATAGTGCAGCTGAACACTTTACTTCAAAGTTCTTGGCTGTAATGAACTTGACAGAAACATGTGACAGTGCTGGGCAAAACTCTGTGTAGAGCTATATCTATGTGCTTCAGTGCTCTGACTCAAAAGAGAAAAGGGCCCTCTTTGTTCTATACCATATATTTTTATAATGATGTGACCTGAGACCAGGAAAGAAGTTGTAGTTTCTTGCCTGTCCTTTATACAAAAATATTCCAGTGGTGCCTTGCCTTGAACAATTGTTGTGATGTTAAGGATGCACTCCTGATGTTGTGAAGTTGGCTTAAACATCATGAGGTTTGAAGAAACATTTCTTTTCCATTTTCCCCTTCTGTCTTATCAGCCTTGAGAGTGCTTTCAGTTCATGTTCTCCAGCTGTTCTGCACAGCCACTGCTCTAGCCTCTGGGGCTAGCAACACACTTAAAATAAATAAGCGGAGATGCAACTCTTATATAAACCACTCATCTCCTGTAGCTGAGGCTTTAAGGAAAGCATCAACACCTATAACACTCAACAAAGGCAGAAATGTTAGCAGTGCTGCCTGGATGTCGACCTTGTTTTGTCAGTGCAGCCCTGGGCCCAACCAGGCACTGGGGACCTGTCACGTGCAACGTGTGGGACCGTCAGATGCCAGCGGAGGCTTAGCTTTGTGTCAGAAACAAGTGATGTGGGTGACTGTGACAGCACCAGTCTGGTGTGCGTGGTAGACTGGCTTCCCCCAGCAGTGTGGTAAATCATGGAAAACCCATGAAAGTCCTTCTCTGAAGAAATACAGTTGTGGGTGGTCTTTGTAACTCGAGGCTGAATGCTGGTAGCTCCATTGTCCTCCACAAGGTGAAAATAGAGAATGAGTCCAGGGTTATTCTTACCATCTAGGTGAGGTACGTAGCTCAGCCATGGTGTTAGGTTCCTTGACCTAGCAGGAAGAAGAAGAGCTCTTGAAAAGGAAGTTTCTCAGTGCCCAAATGAAGCTGTTCTTCTGAATTGCTTTTCCTCTTGTTTGCTTCTCTTACACATAGGAAGAGTCGCTGGGCATGGGACAATGTGACTGCTGCCACTGATGCCTACATGAGACATTAGAGAGCCTGGTTTGTAAAAAGGCTGAATTAAATGAAGGATAGGATTAGCTAAGGGAACAGTTCCTGAGTTGGTAGCAACAACTGCCTACTCTGATCTATTGCTCTGAATTATGCGAAATCACTTGGAACTAGGTCTGTTTTCCCAGTGACCCCTCAACCTCCCTGCGTGTCCGGATGGACTGGTGGTTGACTTAGCAGAACTGAAAGGAAATGGGAGCTACAGATTTAGACAGGTGTGCATGGAAAGGTGGGTAACCAGGAATGGAGAATCATCTACTGCATTTGTCACTCAGGGCTGTGGTTCCCAACCAGCACTGTCTGCACTGCTCCATGGAGGTCCCTACGGAGCGATTTCCACAGGCTCTTCAATGGTGGAGTGTGTGTGGGGGAAGAAGGAGTAACAGTAACTGGGTAACTCCTCCAAATGTTTCTAAAATGTCTTCATTGTGTTAAGCAGCTAGACATGCTCTCCCACTGCTAATTTCCATGCAAGTAATTGCTCTGATTGACCCTGCTCTCTTCACTTGCTGCAGACTGGGTAGTGTGATTGCAGGCGGGGTGGAGACTCGGTCTATTGGGTCTGCTGTGTGCAACAGCTCAACAACACAGGTGGGTGGGTTTAAGGGGTGCTGTAAATTGGTTTCTCCAGCCTTTTGAACTTGTGATTTCCTTTTGGCTCTTCTGTCTTCATGCAAGTCAACGAACGACAGCAGCTCAGTTACAGAATGTGCTCTAATTTCTGACTGCGGGTTTCTCCTTTCATTCCCCTAATCCAGTAATTACAGATGTTTCTCACTCCTTTGCCTTGAAAGAGCACAGTTGCCACTACTAACACCACTTTTCTAATACTGCAGTGATCTGTGACTTTCTTTGTGCCCTTTTTGTAACCGTCAATTTGAGAAGTATAAATAAAGCTATTCATTGTTGCTTTCTCTGCTGCCACTTGGCACAGAACTGTTAGTGTTTTGTGCTTATGGTGACAAACGGCTCTATAAACACAAAGGACCTTATTTTGATTTGGAGGATGTGACTGGCCTAAGTGGAGTCATTCTGGATTTAACACCTGTGCTGAGGCAGAGTCTGGCTCTCTAGTATATCCAGGGCAAATATTACAGTCAAGGAAGGTGTTTCCATTTTCTCCCTCATAAAAAAATCCCTAAAGTATTAATATTGAGGGGATAAAATATTAATACTACATTTTTATTAATATTTTGGTGGCAATAGATATGTGCAGTCACAGACCCCTGTTTTGTAAGTGTGATGGACTTAAGCGAAACACACTTCTGAGTTCAGGAGATCTTAGAGTCTTAGCGAAAACAGAGTTGTGAAGTGGTCAGCATGGGAATCATCATCTGCTCCTCAGCCCTGTTGCTGGTGAAACTTGTGAGCATAATATTTGCATGCTGGTCTTCCAGGAACATATTTTTGCTTGAGTTTATCGCTATACTCTATACGGTGAAGAGACCTGGGTTTTATGAAAAGTGCATTGCAGTTTTGAATGATTGATGTCACATTTGCATAATTCCTTTTTTTCTGCTATCCCTTTGCTCTCTCCCCAGCCCACTGAAACCGTGAGGATCGGTAGTTGTTGCCATTATTTTTGGCAAAAGGAGAGTGTGTGACAAAGGAATGGGAAGAAAGGAGGAGGCACCGTGGGGCTAAAGATCGCGATCAAAACTGCTTCTGTCATTTGGGTATCAATTTTTACAACTAATTTGGCACAGCATCACTAGTAGCGAGCTCCCTGTGAGGATGTGAGATGATTCTGGAGTGAGGAATAAGTCTGCAGGCTTCCTCTGCGTAGGCTAAACCCCGTGCTGCAGGGTACATTGCTGTCTGGCTGATCTCATCTTTGTTCTCACTTCACCCTTTTGGGACTTGCAGGACCAATGTGTAGCAGCAGTGGGTTTATTGCAGTGTTGATTTGTAACCCATGAATGTTTCCAATGAGATGTGTGTAACATGTTGGCATAAACCATTAGATCTTCCTGGGATGCCCTGGAGTTTCTGAATCACCAGCTGAAAACTATTATTACTGAGCACATAATCACTTGGAAAGTTCCCCTGTCTTTTTTTTTTTTTTTTTTTTTAATCAAATTCAGCTACATGAATAGCATTTTTATACCACGCAGGCCAAAAAGGTGCCAAGGTATTCTGTATTTTACCTTAGGGAAACATGGTCAGCAGTGACACTTGCAGTTGATGTGAACCTTGACCACTGTCTGTGAACTCTCCTCATAACAGTTCTGTGAGAGGCTCCAATCAACTGAACAGCTTCAAGTGCACAGGCTGGTTTTGGGCACTGTGACAATTTTAATTGGAAATACAGTTTTATTGTAGCAGTGTTTGGTTACCCTTCCCTCTGAGGATGAAAGGGCTTTGCTAGCATCTTGTTAAATGTGATTCTGGCAACTACAGGATGAGTAAAGAGTCCAGATTGTTCCCAGAACTAGGCTAGAGGATTTCCTGGCCCAGTGCTACTGCTGCCTGCCTTCAGCAGTGTACAATTCTAGTTTTTCCTCTGCTGTTTTATGTGTGTGCTAATTGGGCTCCAGTCAGAAAGGAGGATCAGTCTCATAATAGTTTTCAGTAGCTTAAAAAGAGTTATTAAATCATCTTACCCCTCTAAAGCCTTCTTACTTCCTCTTTTCATGAACAGCAAAATGTCCTCGCCTTTTGCACAGACCCTTGATGTTCTGGACATCAGCTTAGATTCACACCTTGGTTTGGGTCCCTCCTCCTAAGCTTGGAGCAGGACTTCATGGTGGGTCTGTAACAGTGCTCTTTCTAGGTGCCCTCACAAATAAAGCACCTGTCCACGAATATGATCTGTGGCATGTCAAGTCAGTATGAGGGGCTAATGCTGTCCATATGAGATCAGGAAATACAGGTAAATAATTTTCAGTGTCTCAATTAAAATTTCTGAGAAGTAAGGAAGGTAGGAATTGTTCTTCTGGGTACATGTAGTGTGGTTGACTAAACTGGTGACCCAGCACAGCGCTCAGAGTTTCAGTTGTGGACGGATGGATTCAGCGTCTAGCCCAAACTGTACCAAGAAGTTTTTTCAGCAGTTTTCTTGGCAGGGGCAAAACAAGTACATCTTTCTCAATCAGTGATGTGACAAAGATGTCTTTGGATCTTTGGAAGCTGGGAACTGATTTCCTCTTCTTGTGTCTCTACGTGGGACAGTGCATTCCCAGGCAGGGAGGTGAGCCAGTCTTCTTCATCAAGTGTTCCAGAAATCAGCACTTACTTGAAAATCATTTAGGTATTATATGCTGGGACACTCTTTACAACCTGTGGTCTACAAGCCTCCTTACAACGGAGGAGTTTGGTAGAAAACTTTTGCAAGGGCCACACAAAAAATGAATGAAAAAAAGGAAAGTTTGTGCCTATACTCTACGACAGTTTGAATACGGGAAATGGTTGTAAGAAATGCCCGTCTGATGGCATTTTTTTTAGGAGCCTGCATATCAAGAAGATTGAAAGACACTTTGCTAATATTACAAACCTCTGCATTGTGGTAGTGTTTGAAATTCTGCTAATAGTCTTCTTTTTTTAGCCACAGTAATTGCACCTCTCAATGGGAACACTACTCAGGAATAATGATGCTATCAAGACACGGGAATACAGATTGTAGTAAAGGTTATGATGGTTTCTGTGAGAGGCTTAACATTGATCCTTTTAGCTATCTGATTCTCCAAGAGGACAAAAAAACCCAAAAAAAACCCAACAAGTTTGAGTTAAGCAGGCGATTCAGTGTGAAAATTCTTGTGGTTAGTTTTAGAAGATTGAACTTGAAGTGAATTTACTCAACTTTTCTTTTTCCGGCTCTTTTTTTTTTTTTTTTTGATGAATGCTTTTAAAAAGAAATGTATTTTTCTTTCCCACACGTTTTAAATGCTCTTCTCAGTTCTTTTATTATTTTTTTTTTCTAATGCAACTCAAAATTGTTAGAGAACTCTAAAGTAAAAATCCGTTATGTTGAAAAGGCCATGTTGTGAAATATATCATAAACAACCCATTAGAGCAGCGCCTGCTAATTAAGGGAGAGAGCTCCTGGGAAACAGCAAGCCTGTAACAGAGCTCAGCCCCTTTTGATCCTCCCTTGAGTTTGTAAAAACGTTGCCTGCCTGAGCTTGTCTCCAGCTTGTTACACATTTTACCCATCTGCTGCAAGACCAAAAATAAGCAATTTATAATTCAGCTGAACTCCAGTTGTTCAGCGTATCGCTGATTGTGATAAGAGGGAGAGGATGGGAGCAAAAGTCAAGCAAAGGCTGAAGAGAGTCAGGTGCTTCTGCCTGTACGGATTAGGCAGGCACTGTATTAGAAATTGTGCAGATGTGGTGCAGGTGTTACTGCAAAGCAGCTCAGATTTTTTTTAGATTAAATGTGTTTCACTCTTGATCCAATGTCTGCAAACTGAAATCAAACCGTTTGTTTGGGGTTCTCCGACTTTAATCCAGATGGATTGCCACGTCTTGGGTAGAATTGTGGATGTGTACATCTGTGCATCACATTTCCCCCCAGCCTGCTTATAGCAAGATGATCGGGGCAACTACTTTGTGTATGAAAGATGCATGCTGAAGTCTTATCTACCTCTTCAGATGACAGGGTGACCACATCCAGGCCCTGCAGGTGACTGTAGATCACTACTGTAATTCTGTGTCTGGAGTAAAATCTTGCCTTGAAAAAACTCCCTCCATCTTTTGGCTGTGATACCAACCTCCCTGACGCAAAGTCTCTCGTGCAGGATCGTGTTGTTTGCCTCAGCCGTGGAGCAGTCGGCCACAGCATGCAGGGGAAGTGGGATGGCTCTCTTGGACCCATTGGGTGTTATCTCTGAAATCTAGTAACAAGAGGAGCTCATTATTCCCTACGCAAATATCACAAATCTGTGCTCTGTTGATTTTTAGAACAGACCAGCACTTCGTTTTAGCACCCATATGTTTTATCTGCATTGGTTAGCGATCACTCCTGGATGCCTGCATCCCTTCAAGGGCTATTGCTGTCATCTATCTTGCTGCTCAGGTGGAGTCAGGGCGTCATGAAGTTCTCCTTTCATCAGAAATCAGAGATTCAGTTGCTGTTGCCTGTAAATAAATGACAGGTTAAAAATGTATCTAGTACTTACCCAAATTTATCTCCTTCCGTGCCTGGGAGAATCTCACTGTGGCAAGTACCATCTCCTCCCAGTGATTTCTCTGGTGCGGTGACTTACCGGCAGCAAATCTGCATTATACTGAAAATGTGTTGTCTGATGTGTGTAATCACTTTAGGTCTACGAGAGAATAAGTTGCACAAAGCAGAGAGGGCTTTGACAAGGGCAGGGTTGGAAAATGGAGAGTCGGTGAAAGACACAGCTCACCTGGGAGGTTACGCCGTGACGTTTTCTGTTCTTTGCCAAGGATTTAATGCATGGCAGGAAGCGTTACCTGGGTCCCAGCAGCTGAGCCAGAGGCCAGTGTTTGGCAGGTGGATACTGGAACAGTGTGTGCCTTGAGCTCGGGGAGTTTGTAACAGCCATCAGTTTTTAAAATGCCTTTAGTGACCTACATTCTTTTACTGCCTTTGCTAGGTCCATAATTCTTAATACATAGTGAAGCCAATAACAAACTTATTGGAAGTGTCTGTAGTGTAAGCCAACGTTGCTGAACAAGATTATATGGTATAGGTATTTTAAAAGGTAAAGACCTCTTAAGTCACTGATCTCCTCTGTAGAAGAGCTGCTCACTAAGCATCTCCTTAGTCTGTGTTCCATTTAAAAATCCAAAACACTGGGATTCCTGCTACATATCTGTGGAGACCGTTTCATGAGGTGATACACATTGCTGCTGAGCTCATTTTCTTGCTGCATCTTTTATAGTTTGATTGTTCCTAGAACTCTAAACTCAGACACTGGTATTAATTTTTGAAGCTTCTTTTTGCTTCCTTTTAGTTGTCTTTTAGCCTGAAATCTGCAGCTATTTAATTCTTTCTTCCTAAACCCATCATCCTATTTGTAGGTTTCTCCTTCTTCTCAGAGTTCCTAAAAGAATATCTGTCTTGTGATAATGTGGGAAGATATATGTCAGGCAAAAAGGCACCTTTTCCTTTCTGCAAGTTACGTTTTTATTTAGGTCTTAGATGAGTTTTGAGAAAACAGACTATATCAACATGATACCAATGCTTTTGTTAACTTGCTTCTGTTTCCAGTAATTTCATATCTATAATATTCAACCTCCAGTGTATTTTTTTTTCCTATTTCTGTGAAGAGCAAATAACTCTGGGTTGTGTTACTATGTGAGCAGAAAGGTATTCTTCAGAGCCTTTCTGGAGTGCAGAGCATTTGAGATAGTTGTCTGCCATGGGCCAGTTCTGCATGCTTTACTCCTGACACTTTAATCAATCAAAATGTAATTCTCCCTAAATTCTCTACACTTCAGTTTTCTCACCTGGACGTGCTAATGCTAAGGATGTGATAGAAGTCTCAGGGCCAGGAGATAATTTGAGATTTTTGACTGCAGGTTGTTTTGTACTTTTTTTTTTTTTTTTTTACCAGGTCTGTTGACAGCTGTAACCAGAATGTTTGCGCTTCGGAAAAGGTACTTCTGTTCCAAAGCTCTTTGTTTTTATTTTTGTATAAGGTTTAGCAATTGAATGAAGGCTTTCCAGATCTCTGCAGGAATATGTGTAATTTGTCGATCATTTCTGGATTTCTAAGGGTATACTCAATGGGTGGAAGTGCTTTTTCCATTTCTCCTCTCAGTTCTAGACATCTTACATAGATAGTGTGTCGACAGGTGTTGATGGACAAGCAATTTACAGTAATCTCTTATGGTGCTTATTCTGTAGCTCCCTGAATTATAAATGACATGCTGCCAAAGCTGAACAACTGATCACCAGATACTGGCATAGTGTTAAACATGGCTTCTGAGACTGCTCAGAATTTCCTTCAGCCACTGTCTTCTTGGATGTCTCAGATATATGAAGCTATCCAACAAGCGGGAGGCTCCATATCTGCTTCACTGCTGAGTTTGAGTGGAGTGGGTCGTAAGTCACAAGAACAGAGGAACCAAGACTTGGAGAATAATGGAGGAGTTTATGATGATTATTCTGAGGAATCAGATGATGAGCGGCACCTGGACCTCTGGGATGAAGAATACTTCTATCCTAGAGAAGATGGTCACATTGGGAGTCCTGATCTTGCTTCGCAAGCCTTCCGTCATGGCTCTGACATGGGTCTGCAGAGGCAAACACGGGTTAAAAATACCAGCAGCTTACCAGAGCGGTGTGTTGAAAGCACCAGGTCTTTGACAGCCAATGGATCCTACTGGATGAATGAAGATGTCCAGCCACTTGATCGGCTTCCTCCCATCGCTGAGGAAGAAGGTGAGCCCTCTATGAGGATGGGAGGTTATGAGCACAACCTCAGCTCGGGTGACTCCTTAAAAAGTATTAATGGCAAGGCAAGTTTTGCAGGTAAGCAGCTAGCACGCACCCCGACAGTATTATCCAGACCTCTCTCTTCTGGTATTGATTTGATTTAGTTGCTAATCTGCTCATTATGTTCTGTGTTGTCTTTGCTTCCCACAGCTAAAATAAAACTCCCCGAAATCCTAAAGGAAAATCTAACCTTTCTTCTCCTGTTTCCAATTCTTCTCTCATTTGTGAGACTAATCTCATTGAAAGAAGTGGAAATCTCCAGGGTTAAATGCTGTGTATTAGAAGGCAATCGGGCCCTGTTGCTGTAACAAGGAGTTATTTTTTTCCCCCGTGTTTTGTTTCTGGTAGCAGGGCCCTTCAAAGGGAGTGTTTAGCCTTAAGCCTTTGCTTTGAGAACCATCTGCCTTTGCGTCATTGCTATTAAAGATATATATAATCTCAAACCTTGTTTCTTTGTGCCAGGAATCTCAAGATGTTACTGTGCCATGTGCTGTGAAATGCTGTACTGAAAAGCCAGCCATATCTCATGATTTTATGGATGAAAGGCTCCCAAATCGCTTTCCTCCCCTCCCACCACCCCCACAGGCTTTTCAAATAAGACTGAAGAGGACAGCAGGCAGGAGATTATGGGGAGAGCTGAATTTGATATTTTCGGTTTTAAATAGGCCTAACTGGTTTCTGATCGTGAAGTGACACGAACAGCTTTTCAAATGATGGTGTTCAGGACTGAATTCCAGCCACGTGTCTCAGACTTGCTAAATATCGCCGTAAATGTGACTGGAAGTTACCTGGGTCTCAGAGGACTGATGGAGACATATGTCCCAACCACAGGCAGAAAAGCTGCAGCCCTGCTGACACCATCCTTGAGTCTTTCTAGGTTAAAACTGCTCTTCACAAACATCCTAGGAAGGGGGATAAGGGCAGAAAGCAGAGAGAAGAGTGGGTCTACGATATGGAGCTGGTCAAGAGCTTGAGACTCACTGAGGGTCTTGAGAATTTGGCTTCAAATACGTAAATTCGTTTTTTTGAAGCAGGCAGTAGATGCTCTTGAAAATGTTTTATAATGACCAAGAGCTTTGCATCACTCTTGGCTTCTAGAGAAGTCTTATGTATTTAGCCTTTTCTGTGCAGACTGCGGAAGATCAGCCTGTTTGTTTTCGTATTTAATAGGAGTATCAGACTGAGAGGGTATAAACCTTGACGGTGTTCCCTAGTGAATGTTAAAATTAGCTCTTTATTACTGTTCCTCACTCTGTTATGGCCAGGGAGTAAATAATTAAAAAGAGCTTTTGGTCTAGCTGTTCTGTCTCGCAAACTGGGACTGTTTGTTTCATATTCCACATGGACGATTGTCACTTCTCAGGTTAAGCACCCCAGAGCTGCGTCTCTTGGAGCCCAACCTCTAACCTGTACAGATCCCCTACCTTCTTGTACTCCTGACCGTTGCCTGCAAATGTCCTGCCCACAGAATATTTTTGTCCGTAGGCACTGAATCAGTACTGCAGGGCTGGTTTTACTGTTGCGTGCTTAGATTGTGTCCAGTGTGTGCACAGACATGTGTAGTGTCCTTCCAGGGAGTGCTGGGGCGGTGAATCCTCCTGGACAAGTGGTGTCCAGAGCAAAACCTTGTCTCCTGCGTATTCCGTACCCCCAGGAGAGGTTTGTTAGAGCAAATCATGGCAAATCCTGGCGCTCTTCAGAGCAGACTGGGGAGCAGCTACATGCTGAATGCATGATTCGAGTGTTGACCTCCAGATCTTTGTCCTATCCCTGGACTAAACCCTTGCTCATGGTAGGTGGAAGAAAAGGTGATGAGCTCTCAGGAAAAAGGGAGTCACTGTCCGAGCAGTTTCTTACCTGCAGTCTTGCCTGCAGGGACATCTGGGAAGGAAGATCTTTCAGAGCGTGTGATGGACCAGATGAATTTTCCTGGTGAGAGACACGCAGAGTTGACAGTCAGATGCCAGAGTAACCCATCACTGCAGCTAGAGGAGAGGGTCACTGCACCTCTCTTCCAGCTGAGAGCAGGTACTGATCAAGTTACCGTTGGACTCTGTCGTAATATTTATTGGCTTTCCTTCTCAGTGAGCTGTCTGGAGCCATTGTGGACTGGAAGGCTGCCCGTACAGAGCTCCCCAGCACCTACGTTGCTGCTGCCTAGGGTTTTCCGCTTCCCCACCAAGTGCTTCAGAAGGCATTGCATAGCTTTTTGCACCAGAGGGAGTGTCACTCCAAATTCTCTCAAAAATAGTATTTTGTCTTTTTATCTCTGCAATGCACTGCACAAAGGGCCATCCAATGATTTCAAGGCTTTATAGTCATGAAGTTGGCTGTTTGAGAGTTGGAGGGCTGGGAGCTGATGTTTGTTTGTTTTTTTTTTCCTCAGAACTCTACAAGTTGTGTAATAGGAGAGAAAGTTCTGAACTGATTTGAAAGTGTCTTCCACAAGATATGTGATGTGGAATAACTCATTTTACTCTTCTAAGTGACCCTTCACTTCCAAAACACACACATTCTCTTTGTATTTCGTTTTTCAACTCTTTATTTCCTTTTTTTTCTTTAGATTCGTTCTCTAACATCAAGGGTATGAACTCTTCTGATGGTAACCTAGACATGCAGACAGGCTGTAATACCCTGGCAACTTAGGATTTAAGTCATGGATTAAAATGATCAAGAGAAGATGTTTGAGGTATCCTTATTTCTGTTAGTTTTGTTACTCAACCTTAAGTGACAATGTAAGCAAGCATATGGACTTGCTGACATTCAGCAAAGGCATTCAGTAGCATTAATATTAGCTTTGAACATTTTTTTTTTCTTCCATTTGACATTTTTCCCCGTTTGTGCAAAATACATGTTTCCTGTTTATCCTTATATTCTTTTCAGAACATTGCATCTTGACTTTATTTCACTTAATGTACCATATTTCTCTCCACAATAGAATATTTTAAAGCTAAATTGACACAAAACAGTAGCAATGCTGAATGCTTTTTGTTGCCATGGAAATATTTCTGGGCACTTACCGAAGACCTGGTTGCCAATAGTAATGTAACAGAGAAAATAGATATGCTTCATTTAGCAGCCACTGGTGATTAAAGAGCCACAGAAACCCGTTCCAAGGTCATTCCAGTATTATAGTTTATTTGGTTTAGGGGGGGAAAAAGCCATCAACCTTAGATGCGAAGCATTTTGCTTTAGAAAAGATGCAAAAGAAAACCCAATAGTTGTTCCTCTCTCTTAAACTTAGAACATGCTTTTGAGACGGAATAAAACTGCAGTTAAAAACCATCATTACCCTTTCTCCTTTTTGTCAAATATGTTTTCGATCATGTTTTTGCCTCCTAGAAAATGTTTCCTAGCTACCAGAGTAGCTTTTCTGAGGCCCCAAAGCAGCAGGCACATTACTGAAAACCATTTTTAGGCTTAGGGACCTAATAAAGTGTTTAAGCAGTGAAATTCCTGGGTTCTTAAGTCAAATGTCTGTTAGATAGTGTGAGGCATTCTAATCAGCCGGGTGCGGGTTTGGCTGCTGCCGAGTCCTGGTCTGTACTCAAATGATGCTATTAATGTTGTGCCAAGGTTTCAAACAAATGTGGGGAGAAGCTTTTCACTTCGGATGCTTTTGATCCACAGCTTGAAAAGGAGGAGGTAGTTTGACAGGAAATGTTGCAGCCCCAAGTGTTTGGTTTAAGAGGTTGATGATGGGAAGGAAGACCCTTCCACGCTTGCAGATTGTTCCCACCATTTGCAAGTCATGTAGTGGTAAATTTTGCAAATACAGGTGAGCTTGATCTCCACTTCTTTGAGACCCTCCTTCATTGTCTGAGCTCAGTGTTTATGATAGAGAAACTCTTCCAGCACAGAATGGGAAGGGAGCTGCCTTTGCATCCCCCCACAGCTCAGATATTGCTGCTCAGCTGACTGGGGGTGGCTGGCAAGTCTGTGGCTGCTAAATCCATCATCACACATTCAACTTAAGAATTAAAAAAAAAAAAAAAAAAAAAAAAAAAAACGGTGAAGCAATAAGCCACTTCTAAAAGTAGTGCACTGCAAGCAGAGGGGTAGAGCTGGCCAGTCCGCCTGCTTCTCAGCCTGAATCTATGGAGGAAAAAAAAAGTAATGATGGAAAAGGTGAAGAGCAGCAATAATTGTGCCAGAAATGCAGTGGCTTTAGTCCACTTTTTCCTCAGGGCCCATGTCCTTTGCAAGCAAAAAACCAAAGTGACCATTAATTTAGCAGTTCCTGCAGATGCTGCTCTGAAGAGGCATGGGGACAGACCCACCAGCAGAGCTGAGTCTTTTGAATCACAGCTGAACTATTTTTGCACAGCGAGTTCCGTGATTGAAGAGTCTTCCGAGCTGTCTGACACTGTGCTCATAACCCTAGCGTGATATGGAGATGAGCACTGCACTTAAACTGCAAGCCTGAAGGTTTCCCCACCTCGATTAGACAATGCTAGCTAAAGATTGCATTTCAGTTGCACCAAAATATTTTTTGACCTTGGAATGCTAGGAAGTTTGACATCCTGATAGGAATCCTGTCTAGATGGCTACATAGTTATCCTCGATGCATGTATAAGGAGAGGCACACAGTTGAGGCAGGGAACTGCTGGAGAGAGTCCAGCACAGGGCATCTAGGATGATTAAGGGAGTGGAGCATCTCCCTTATGAGAAAAGACTGAGGGAGCTGGGGCTCTTTAGTTTGGAGAAGAGGAGGCTGAGGGGTGACCTCATTAATGTTTACAAATATATCAAGGGTGAGTGTCACGAGGATGGAGCCAGGCTCTTCTCGGTGACAACCACTGATAGGACAAGGGGTAATGGGCTGAAACTGGAACATAAGAGGTTCCGCTTAAACTCGAGAAGAAACTTCTTCTCAGTGAGGGTGACGGAGCCCTGGCACAGGCTGCCCAGAGAGGTTGTGGAGTCTCCTTCTCTGGAGACATTCAAGACCTGCCTGGACACGTTCCTGTGTAGCATTATCGAGGCGTTCCTGCTCTGGCAGGGGGATTGGACTTGATGATCTTTCGAGGTCCCTTCCAATCCCTGACATTCTGTGAGGCTCTGGGAGTTTTTAAGACTAGAAGGCACTATTGCATTTACTTACCTTGGCCTCCAGCTTAACAGGGGTCATTGATGTTTGCCAGTAATTGCTGTAGTAGAGGAAATTATTCTTTATCCCGCATATGAGCACTCCTGACCTCAGTAAGTGACCCTTCATATGGCCAGGAATTCCTAGGTGAGAAGTGAGTTTTCATTAGATCCTATAAACTTACGTAGCAAAATACACCGGTAACAAAAAGATGCTGCTTGTGTGATAAATAAAACTTCTGCTTGAGCCTCAGGGTAAAATAGATAGATGGCCAGTTTCCACATAAAAATCTTAAGTTTTTATTTATTTTGTCACCTCTCTGGCTCTGGAGCCAGCCAGTGCTGTAGCCAGAATGTAGCCCTATAAAAATCAGTGCCTGTACTCAAGGCAAGACATTTTAAAGGGCTGCACTGAATCAATAGCACTACTAGGACTGAGTCAAGGAAAGCAAAGACAGACAGTGGACAAAAGCACTTCACAGAAAGTGCTTCTGGCTGCTCAAGTGGGTGAAAGCACTAACGTGATTGGGGATATGCATCTGGTCTCTGGAGAATGTGGTATGAGTCCGCAGCTTTCTGAAGTGAAGTGCAGGAATGAGTTTGCACTGAATGCTTTCTCTCTGGGAAATTCAGAAACACTCAGCCAGTGTTTTTGCACAGACTTTCGTCCTTGTGAAGGTGGTACCGTGTTTGGCTTTATATTTAAAGTACTCCTTTGCAGTTCTGTCTTTTCAAAACTGCAAATTATAAGGGATGTTCATCCATGATGCTGAAAGTAAGTGGTGATGAGAGTATGCAGTAGCCCTGAAAGGAAGGTGAATTGCAGTATATCGACTTTACAGCTGGAAAATGAAGCCAAAGAGTTGTTCAAGACACATGTTTTCAAAGGTGCTGCCATTGCAGACTCTATCTGAGTCTTGTCAGCATTGCTGTTCATCCTCGTTTGGTCATTTTTAGATACAGTATCTTTGTAAGCTCACAGTGGATCAGTGGTTTGGGTTTTCACCAAGTTCCTTGTCTGATGGGCAGAGCTTCCCTGTGCCTGGCTCCCTAGGGGACATGAGGAGTAGGATGCTCTGTTCAGGAGTGCTTGTCATCTGCTCTTGCCATCTAGCAGGTTGCATAAGCTGTGTGGAGAAGGATGTGTTTGAGGGAAAGAAATGGATTTTGCCATTCAATGCAGTTACAGAACGAATTGTGTGTATGTGTTTGTGCATGTATTTTCTGATCCATTTTTGCTAAGTGGCATCCTCTTCCCACTCCCCATATGGCAGTTGCGACTCTGTCTTCCTCTGGGAAGATTGTTTAGGGCTCGAGAGGCTTCATTTACCAATAAACAGCATCTTGGCAGCATCTGGGAAGCGCTGCCTCTCTCCTAGAAACCCTGCCTCCTCATCTCCCATCTCCTACTACAGGCGAGGCAGGTGTGAATGATCTCATTGCATTGTGGTGGAGGTTACGTGCAGGCATACTAGCAGCACTCTGTGCAGAGCTGGAGCATAGTATTTCTGCACGCTGATACAAAAAGTATTACTCTTTGTCTTTTGGGTTCTATAATTTATTTTTTTTTTCCCAGAAAGTTGCAGTTGTTGCTAGCTTGGCCCTCTTTTTAGAAGGCTACTTATGCAAACACATGATGACAGGCAAAAGCTTGTGGAAGGAAATGACCATTAGAACTTCTGGAAGCATGGATAATCTATCTCCATTTCCTCCTAGCCTCTTCTCATTGCTTAACAGCACAAAACCAACAGTAATATAAGCTTACACGAGATGGGATTTCTTTGTCAAAACTGATGTTGGTCCTCACCTCTTACCAGATGGGGGTGTGAATATGACATCCTTGTGCCCAGTTCATTTCTGGCTGTTGTCATGGCCTGTTGGCAGCAACCATCATTTTGGGTGGCCTCATAGTTTCCTGGAACAGTATTAGTAACCAAGGAGAAAGACTGCAATGAAAGAAAAAAGGTAGGTTACAGTCATGGGGGAAAAAAATGTGCAGTTTTGTGGACAGTGAATGGCATTATTGGGCTTTGTGGGTCTTCCAGGTAATAAGAAAGGTGTGGTTGGGCTGTACCTCTGGAGATGCTGTTTGTGTGATGCTCATGCAGTTTCCTTAGATTGATTTATGGAGGCTTCATGAACATGAACTACTTAGGTTGAATCTTAAACCAATCCATAGCAAAATCTGTAGAAACTCCCTTCTAATTACCATGAAATAGCTGATGCTCTCATGGCTTTATCACCATACCTGATGTTCGGGTGGGTGCTCCCCTGTCTAGTGAGCTCAGTGTCCATGTGTTATGAAGCATCCCTGGAGGGACTCATTGCACTGGGCGTGAGTGCTTGCCCACACAAGCTGTGTGCTTGGAGGCATTTCTCTCCTCAGCCTGAGAGAGATTCAAGCCCATACGGTTCATACATAGCAGCATAATCTGTGTGGGAGTATTTTCCAGCAAATAGTGTGAGAGTGGTGGTGTTGGAGAGAAAGCCCTGAATTTGGATTAATGAGAGCACTGAGACTTGCTGAAGCTCTGTGTTGAAGGGTCAATTTTGGGGTCTAGACTTACTGCTGTAGATAATGTAGCTATAAAACCCTGGGACCTGAGGGTGCAGTTTTACAATTGTCAGTAGCTGATGTAAAACTGCAGCTGTCTTTCCCTGCTCACACAGTTGTGCTACTTTCCATGTCCAGCCTCACAAGCATGCCACTGTGTGGTGAGCTGGACCAGCTCATTGCCTCAGCTGAGACTTACCAGACCTTTCTCTATTACTTTTGAATCAGGTGAGTTGACCACATGTTGGCTAAAACTGACACAAGAGGAAGAGGGGAAGGCAAGGAGGACAGGACTGTCCCTTTCAAGTGGCAGCTTTGGTCATGAATGCCTGTGAGTCTTGTTGCACCACATCCTCACCCACTGCTGCTGCTGAAGTCTGTGATTTTCCCAGGAGTGCCATGGAAACGGTGGTGTTAGAGCAGTGGTAAAGGGGGGTCTGCGGTGAATCGACCCTTTGGTAGCAAACAGAACGTTTCAATTAGAAAAATCAGTGGGAAAATAAATACCCGCCTTGTTGCAGTGCAGTTGTTATCCGCAGCAACCCCAAACAAATGTCTTTGCAAGGGAGTTGATTTCCACCCTGGTAATCAGCAAACAAAGACCTGTGGGTGTGAAGCTGATGGTTACAGCACTGGGTGCTACGAATGGTATGTAATCAGCGTGCGTACACGCCAGGTCTTGAAGGCTGCAAGCATGGTGTAGTGAAACCAGTTTAAAGAGGAGCGAAGAGTCAGTGTCCTGGGTTTCCTGAGCATTTCCTTGGCCAATGTGACTTCTGCTGGGCAGAAGGCTATTTTCTGGAAGAAGTTAGTGCCGGTTCAGAGGAACTTCCTTAAATGTAGTGGAAAGAGCTTACAAAGTGACTGCCTGCTGTTAGAAGGAGAATCGTGTATCCAAGCCAATCAGTCAAGTAGAAGAGGTGTTTGATCAGGAACCTGAAGGAATTTAACCCATTGTGGTATGAAAGCTTTCAGTAAAACTGTCATAAGAATAATGATTATAAAGCAAAAGTTATATTTTGTTCAAAGAAATGGACAGCATTTCCTAATGTGCTAGCCATTGAGATACAGCAATTAGTTTAGTTTCTGAGTCTGTGAGCATTTACAGTCCCACACCCCAGAGCATACACCTGTGCTCTGCAGTGTCCTCAGCGTAGATGCAGCATCTGCTGACAGAGGGTGCTTTTCTGCATCTGCATATTTTCTTCAAGCAACCTCACCTGGGCTGGCAAAAGGGTGGAGGCTGACTCACGGATGTAACTGCATCCACACCAGGGATTTTCCTGGCTTAGCAATGTCTCCTACAGTGTGTAATCTCTTTTTTCTTCCACTTATCCACAAATCCCAGGCCCGTGCTAATAAAACCCAGTAGCATAAATGAAGCATGACTCATGCTTACTCCACATGTAAAATGTGAAGTAGGTGATGGGGAAAATCAGGGATGATTGTGCTTCTGCTTCTTGGCTGCCATTCGTTTTAGCTGTGGAAGAACCTTAGGCAGCAAAGTGAGAGTCAGTTTGAAGCTGAATCCCATGTTCCTATTTTTAAAATCTGGATTTGGGAGTAGGAAAAAAGCAACAGGAAAATTTTCATGCTGTTTTCTGTGGGCAGTTCTCTATTTCTTTGCACAGCAGTGTGTGGAATTGGAGTTCATTACTCTGACTGCTGTATTGTTCAGCTATAGAGGTGCTTGATGGTCAGAGCCAAATAACATCTTGTTTCTGATTGCTCTCTGCCTTTTTTTGTGTGTTTGCTTTTTTTTCCTTTTTGTTGGAAATGTCCCCTGGTATGAAAGCTGCTGCCAAGTTGTGATTCTCTATGCCTGCATTGCATGCAAACACCCAAATGTGTTTGCCTTTTCGAGCTTGCCAGTTGGTTTGGTCATGGGCTGAGGACAGATGAAGAGGGTGAAGGTAAATGTGTTGCAAAAGCAGGACACTGTCACTTGACACTCAACAAGGAGAGGTAGACTTTTACCTTCAGTGCTGGGCACCAGGTGGTTCCCTGGTTGGTATACTTAACAGAAAGGGCCAAAACCACACAGGTCTGGGTGCAAGGAGAAAACCCAACTAAAGGCTGGCTTCTGTTCATTAGTAAATGGGCAGTCAGTGTTGTACGCTGTCACAACACTACACAACCTCTTTGTCCATAATGAGATGTGTAGAAGCATACAATCGTAGAATGGTCTGAGTTGCAAGGGACCTTAGAGATAATCTAGTTCTAACCCCGCTGCCATGGGCAGAGACACCTCCCACTAGGCCAGCTTGCTCAAAGCCCCATCCAACCTGGCCTAATAATGAGGCATCCACAACTTCTCTGGGCAATTTGTTCCAGGGTCTTGCCACCCTCTTGGTAAAGAACTTCCTCCTAACGTCTACTCTATGTGTACCCTACTCTAGTTTAAAACCATTGCCCCAGTCCTATCGCTGCACTCCCTGATAAACGGTCCCTCCCCAGCTTTCCTGTAGCCCCCTTCAGGCACTAGAAGGCCACTATAAAGTCTCCTTGGAGCCTTCTCCTCTCCAGGCTGAACAGACCCAACTCTCTCAGCCTGTCCTTGTAGGAGAGGTGCTCCAGCCACTGATCATCTTTGTGAGGACCCATTCCAACAGGTCCGTGTCTTTATTGTGCTGAGGACTCCAGAGATGGATGCAGTACTCCAGGTGCAGATCTTGTATCTCCAGATATTTAGAGCATAAATGAAGTTATGGGGTGCTTTCCTCCTTAGTCAAACCTATAAATCAGGTAGTTGTATTACTTTGTGCTTCTGTTTGAACTCTCAGTTCAACAGTTTGATGGCAAGAGCAAGAAAAAGACTCCAGATTGAAGACAGTGCAAATCAGAGCTGTAGTTGCATAGGAATTGGTAGTAGCAACGCCATGTGTGTTGCTGCATGTTCCCTTTACAAAATGTTCCTTCTTTCTTCTGAGCTTTAACAAATCACTTGTTTGCAGCAGGACTTTTCAGTTTTCCAAAAGCAAAGCCCTTTTCTTTGTGTGTGCAATTCTGAGTTTTGCTGAATTAGGAGCCCTTGCAGGTCACCGTTTCTCTATGTCATCCTGATCATGAAAATTTTAAGGCCAGGCCTATGTGACTGCTTCTGTAGTAGCAAAGAACATGGCACAGAGCGCTCCTGGGATCCTTTGAGTATATACATTATGCATAGATGTGCTGGTATTGTCTTTGGTTAAAAGATCAAATACGTTTTTTTGTGTAGTACTTCTGCTTCCTTCAGGGCTTGGTGATGCTCCCACTGAAACTCTCGGTGACTTCCACAAAGCAGAATCGAAATCTTTGAGAAGAAATTGGACACACAAGGGCAGCATTAAACATAACAGGAAGCAAAAATTTGGCGTTCACAAACTTGTCGTTGTTTAGCCAAAATGACTGTTGTTTGTTGTTGGTTTTTTGTAACATGCAGGCAGACAGGATGCATGCAGTACATCTATATTTTACACCTACACTATGTATTCGGTAATTTTTTTTTTCTTGGATAAGCTTTGAGCAAGTCATAAGTTATTCTTTATACTTGGTAACACTGCAGAGAATTCTTGAATTATTTATTTCATGCATTTTAGCTTAGTCTGTTTGGATGCCTGTAAGCTAACTTTGTAACTGATTGGGTGTTTGAAATTTTTGAATAAATAGTGGTGGTTTGAAATACCTTGCCAGAAAAAGAGGTCACCCTCCTTCCTCCCCCACTATCTCCCCTGGGAAGAAAAAAATAAACCCCACAAGCCTCCCTATGAATGGTGGGAAGTTGATTTGTAAAACAGATGCTGCAAAGAAGTAATTGAGTTGAAGCTGCTAGAAATATATATATGCTACACAACATCTGCAGATCTCAAGATGTATTCGCTATCTTCCCAGAATTTAGACTGTAATTATGGGTCCTTTATTTAAGTTTCCATGGTGACATAGAAAATGTTTCCCCCTTGTCCTTTCCTAATCAGGACACTTGTGTATTTGAAGGGTGAACGTTTTTCTCTCCCCTGGGTAAAGTTAGTTTTGTTAATACAGAGATATTAAGTTGACACGGAGCTGTCTGCTGCTCAGGCAGAGATTCAGCAGCAGACGTATCAAGCATTTGCTACAGATTCCCTAGTGCCACCGTTTAATTAGCCTTCCTGCTTCCAAATGCTGGTAAGAAACAGCATTCTGTGTCATAACAAGTGATGCAGTCGTGCTTTGGGGATTGGTAAAGTTGGAGTCCAAGTCGAGCGGCCGTTCATGCATCAAGGCGGGCCAAACACCTCTCCTCCATCCCTTCCCCCTTGCCCTTCTGTCTCAGAGAAAGGGCTCTGCTCTGGTTTTTTTGTAGAATTCGTAGAATCATTAAGGTTGGGTTTGCAGGACAGGTCACCTGGGAAGCACCCTTAGCAGGAGTGCTGCATCCACATGGCCTTTGCAAAATTCCTTGTAATAATGGGAATTGTACGCCATGTTAATGCAGATTTGAGTATACGACCTCATGCCAGTGGACCCAGGATTTTAATTTTGTTTTAGAAAATAGTGAAAGATGAGGCTTAATTACTAAAGATCATAGTTTAGTCAGGATTTTTGGCAAGCTGTTTGAGTGAAAAGTGGGCTTTTGTTTAAACTGCAGTAATTTTTTTTTTTTTGCCTTAAATACCCAAAAGATACGCACATGTAAATAGAGCTTACCAGCATTTGCCGAGCATTTAAGTTAGTTTTGTAGAGGTTACATGAGCTGCAGGTGGTGAATTGTGAACACAGTTGGCTGGAAAGGAATGTTTAGTTTTATATGTTTCAATTATTTGAATAGATTGTAGCACATTTAGGCCATAGGATTGTTACAGCTTGAAATATTTTTGATTTAAAAAGATTTCAAAGAAACATGGTTTTAACAGCTTACATAAAAAATAATCAATTTTCATTACAGCTGGTCGTTGACCATTTACAAACTGATGACTAAAACCTTTTTCATTTTTATCAGAATTGGAACACTTAGCTTTTCCCTCCAATTGAGAGCAATTTTCTAGAAGGAACAGCAGGCTTATTGTCAGGCTGTCTCAAATCAGACCAGAGGGTCAGATGTACCAGCGTGGCAGCCTGGAAGAAGCCAGCTTCTGCTGGGCTGGTGGTGGGAGCAGTTTGCTGCGGTGCTGCCAGCTTCCTTGCCCCATCCTCTTCTGCCCAAGGTGTTGAGTTCCATCTTCTGTGCAGCAACAGGTAAATCTGTGGAGCAGTGGAGTTGTCATTAAGTTTATACTTCACGTTTTACGCGGTGTGTAAAAGCAGAATCCGGTTTCCCCACGTGTAGCCGTGTGGTTGGTGTAAGTGAGATTTGAGGTGAAAAAAGGTGCTTTCCCTCCCAAACCAGGCAGTGTCACAGAAGAAGCTGCCCTCCACCTGTTTTGTCTGCGGCCCTCGTTTGTTCAGCTGTTCGGGTTTGCCATAGCGATTATCAGAGCAACCGTATCGTGTACTTCACGCTCGGGAGCAAGCGGCAGACCAACCGCGCTTGGCAGCTGGCTTGTTCACACACGTGAACACGCACGTACGCACCGACCGCCCGTCGTCCCCACCGCTCCCTCCTCTGCGCTCGTCGGTGGGTCACAAAGTCCTGCTCTTGCACTTCCTCGGTGCTGATGGCGGGGAGATCAGCAGAATGCCTCCGCGCTTTCATCCCGGCAAAGCAAGGCCAGGCATATACAGTATAGATTGAACCCTCCTTCCCCCATCTGGCAGATATTCGCGCACTAATGAGGGTGCTGTCATCTTGCATTCGGAGCACGTGTTGGTAGCAGGAGGCGAAGGGCGTTCACAGGGACCTGCTCAAATGCGTGTCTTCACTTTTAAAGGTTACAATTTACATCGGTCTCCCGAGCTCCTCTGCTGCTGGCAGATGGAGTCAGCAGTCCCTGTTAGCCACGTGCCGTATTTATGAGTTCATTGTATTACCCAGAGCGGGTTACGTCTGAGTTGTTTTTTCTGCACAAAAGAAGTTCCGTATCCACCTTAGCAAGAGCTGCAGGGGAATGGAACCATGAAAAGGTTTTCAAACCCCTTGCTTTCTACTTTGTCTTTGCACGTGCTGATGATTTTGCAAGTGGTTCTCTATGTGTGTTGTGTCTTACTTTGTGTTCTATTCTGTTAAATATCTTATTGGTTTTTTTAAAAACGAGTAACATGCAGAGTTGGGCAAGATCTAATAATATGTAAATGTTGCTGATATAATATGACATTCACAGGCTTTCGAGAGCTTTGAAGAAGCGGGTGATCCTCAAGTTCATTGAGAAACCCTAGATCCCCTTTTTCTCCCCAGAAGGTGTACCTGAGAGAAGTGTGCCGTGTCATCTGGCTTCTTGGCCAGGGGCAGCAGACTGTCTAAAGCCCAAGTTGTATTTTTCTCCCAGTAAACAGTTACGGGCAGGATGAAGAACGGACAGCGTCTTCAGGCAGCAATGATGAGGTGGTTAAGCAGTTTGAGATCTCAGTGTCATGCTCACAAAGTTTTCGATCAGAGGTGTCTGAAAAAGCGACCCCAGCAGGCGTGGAGCGTAGACCCAAGTTCAGCCGCTTGCTCTCCAGCCACGAGAAGTACAGTACAGAGGTATCTGCATGCAAAGGTACTGTTTGCATGAAATAAGATTAAAGAAGTTGGAGTCTGAGATCTGTAGCCTCAATGTGGAGAGGTTCTTTTGTTGTGGTGAACAAGTCCTGAATCTTGCTTTCTGTCTTACTAAGCTTGGTTTCCTAATTGGTTACCTGCAGCTCATTTCTAAAATACTTAGAGGGAAAAATCGGGATCCAAGACCTGCTGAAATCCGTGGAGATCTTTCCATTAACTGCATATGGCTTTCTGAATTCTGGCTTGTAATCCACAGAGGTTTTCATGGGTTTTGTTGCCAGTTTTGCCAGAGTAAAGACTGCAGGACTTTGTTCTAATTACTTGTGATCTGTGCCACTTAAGTCATTTCTTTAGCAAGCCTTTTAGCAGAAGTTGAATGTCTTCTTTTGTAACAGCTTTGCAAACACAAGGTGAACAGTAAATGAATTATGCGGTATCATTTGCCAGCGCATACACCAAATGTCAGGCAATGACAGAAACTAAAAATTTATGACACAGAAGGGAAGAATTTTATGATCTTCTATGGACTAATGTAATGACTGTATTATACAAACAGAGATGAAATGCATTTAAAAATGTAACTACTTAGAAAATTGGCCTGAACACGTTCTAAGACCTGGAGAAGTTCACTGGAGGGAAGAGCCATGAAAGTGCCCTTTGTTTTTACTTTTGTAGAATGTTTTGAAACGTTGAAATACAATTGAAAAATTGAAATACAGTTGTTTGATTTTAATGTACCCTCTGATCAGAGCGGTCATTTCAAGATATGGCTCTCCATCCTGATGTTTGTTGGGGAGAAAAGCTGAGTGAGTGGGGTAAATCTTAGATAACTCCACACTGCTGCCCCCCAGTTGCTGGTCTGAGAACTGTGTGTGAGAGTCCTTTCTGGCCTCTAGTTGGTGGCATGATCACAAAACACAGAAAGATTTGTGGGTGTAAAGCCGTCATTGTGCCCCAAGGGTGTATTAAGCACTGTTTCACCTGAGCAGATCCTCTGGACCTTTCTGGATGGGAAGAATAAAGGACCTTTTAAAAGTACCGAGTCTGGATTAGGATCGTGGCACTTTCAGACCTTCTCTAGGCTCGGCCCAAGAGTTCTCTTCTCCTCCTGTTCACTTAACAGACCTTTTAGTCATATAGCTGGTAAGTTTCTTTTCTTGCAGAATCAGGTATCTATATCAAACTTAGACATACAGTGAGGTTGAGCATCTCGGAGAGCCCTGAATAGCTTCGCTCCCACTCAACCTTGACATACGGCAAAATATTCTCACATCATGTTCGTGCATGAGATTTTCCTTGACCCACTGTTTCTGTTATCCATGTCATGTCAGTCTGCACTTCAGACTCATTTAGCTTTACCTTTTCACCTGTTAAAAAAATCTTTATAGTAACCTGAATAGAACTTGGAAAGAGAAGTGCACACCGTAGGAAGGAAGTGTTTGGAGGATGCTCTGGGGAGTTGAATGGCTTGAATGCCAGCTCTGCCCACAACCTCTCTGCAAATCACCCTGTTAATAAAGAGCCTATTTTAGTTCTGGAAACATGGAGTCTTCTCAGGCTGTTACCCAGCATGTGGTAAATTAAACAGTCTTGGCCTGATTGCATAATGTCACTTGAAATTTAAGATCCTTTTTTTTTTCTTTAACCTCAAAAATCTACAAGCCATTTTTGTTTAGATTTTTTTGCAATTAGATGATTCTGCTCCTTTGAGGTTCTCTTAGGAAGTTGGGGGTTTTTTTAGCACTTTGTGATGGCTAATCCCAAGATAACCAAGGGCAGGAGCACTGCTTGGTCTCCCTTTATCTGGTTTGGTTCAGGGCTAGGGAGCACGTGGGTACTGCGGAAGGGCTTGGAACTGGGGCTGTATCAAGAACCAGATAAGAAGATTGCTGCTGTATAAGGACAAATATACCTCAGTCCCACTAACTTTTATCCTTGCTGCTATTGCTGTCTTTCAGGAGGAGGGGTTTGAAAATTGCTCCTAGTAGATCAGAGGTTTTCAAGTCGAGAAGTACCTAGATCCATAGTGAAATCCTTTCGTCCTCTGGACCGTATTTAAACAGGTTCTTAACTTTCAGCATGTGTTTATATGCAGTTCAGAAGAAGGGATAAAATTTCTTCAGTTTTGAAAAATCACAAAGAAAAGGCATGCTTTTTCTTTTTTTTTTTTTTGGTAAAACCACAATGATTCACTGCTGTCTACAGAGCAAACTTCACCTCGGTCAGCACAGGTAGCAGGCACACATTAAACTCTTCATCTCAGTGCTTCTTACTGGTCAGTGGACTATGTGGCGTTAATTTAGCAAGATCGACTAGACTCCATTTTTTAATTCTGGTAGTCTGTTTTAGGAAGTGAGGAGGCCTCCCAGGACGTTTCTTTGGCACATTGTAATGCTTCATAGAACTGAGAGATTGTAACATTGAAAAAGAAGAAAGATCCTGTAGGTTAACCAGGCCACTTACCTGCCAGTGTGAGGGGTGACTTCACAGTATTTCCCAGCCTGATTTTCAGTGTTTCATGTGCTGAGCTTTCCCTGTATCTTTGGAGAGATGCTTCCATATCCCTTTTAGAATTCTTTCGATATGTGATGCTCATTCTTTGATCTGACAAAAATCTCAGGTTCTTCATAGCCGTTTTTCCAACCTTGAATAGAGACTTTCCTGATTTATTGGTGATTCCTGTCCTTCGGTATTCCCCTTGCCTCCTTCCTGGCTTGTGAGAACATATGACACAACAGAGAAAGGTTGAGGAGCAGGACTGAAAAAACAAATCACACTCTTTTAGTATACAGTAGTACCTACCCTTTATTTTAGAACTGGCTGCTATTGCTCTACAGGGTCTCTTGGCTAACTAAAGTTCAGATAGTTAGATAGTGCTGTCTCAGTGTGTAACCCAGAAGCTGTGCTGTTTATTCATGTCAGGTATTCATAAGACAGTTGACATTTTCTTTCTTAAAGATCTCTCAGGTAAATTACAGGCATTTTACTGTCCTGACCTTTTCCTTTACAGGAAGAACTTCTGTTTTTGTGAATATAATGTTCGAATTGGAGAAGCGTAGTTGTTCTAGTCTGTATAAGTTGGGCTATTACCTGTAATGATCCTCTAACACTGGTATTTATAAGTGATTATCTCTTACCAAACTACTTTAAATTTAAAAGAAAAAAACCCAGACTGTTCCACTGAATGGTTTTGGTGAATCACCTTTTCCCTTCCTTTCCCTGAATACTTGCTTTCCTAATGCATTCATTTTGTGCCTGAGTCTTGGGGAGATGGCTTGCTCTATTAATATATTTCTGGAGTTCTCCTGTTATGAATAGCCTTTTATGGCTTTAATGTAGTTTTTGAAAATTCTGCTATTATTGATCTAGATATTATCCCAGCAGGAGTCAAAACCACAAGACAATTGTGTGAGGATAATTTCTTACTACAGTAGCATTTTATTCTGAAAGCCTGCTGTGTGGTGTGTGCTTTGATGGATGACCCACTGTTTAGAATGTCTATTAGACATTGGCTTGCTAATTAAATGTCTTAAGGAGCTCCTGTACCCATTCAGTTTCAGAAAATTTATGGAATATCTGTTATTTTATTTCTTGCTTATGTTCTTATGTTTACTTCTTTCTGTTTTTTGACTTTGTAGAGAAGAATAGGAGTAATGGCCAAAAATCAAATTACTTTCTACCCTCACTTAACAGTTTCAGCTCAGGACAGAGGCAAGACAAAATGGCAAGACAAGAAGCAAGACAAAACCAATACAAGGCAGAAAATTAGGGAACATATATCATAGAATCATATCCCCTCAGTTACCCTTGGGATCAACATCGGATTTGGTGGTTCCTAGTTGGTTTGTGGGGCTGCTCATGCACACCCAAGCTTTTAGGGTGGGTGATAAGGTCGTGGTGGCACTCTGTAACCTCAGTGAAACTGCTTTCCTCCCTATCCCCTTGAGGGCAGGGCTAGCTCCTGTCCCTTCCTCTCCCTCTTTCTCCTCCTGCATAGAAGGAAGTAGCTGAGACCTGCTCTTCAGGCCTGTACTGTGCTTTTCTGTAATTTGTCTGACCTGTGGCACTTGAATATCCCAAGGCACTTGAATATCCCAAACACTCCACTGATAATTGTGTTTAGTGGTTAACTTCTTTAAGTAAAGGCAACCGGTTTCTCAGTTCCGGACGGGTGAGAAACAGCCATGTCCACTCCATCAAAAGCTGATCTGTACAGGATCTGTTATTTTATAAGTTCCCTGCTGCAGTACTTTGAAGTAGAAACTGTCTCTTGCTTGTACTGGAGATGAGGGGAGGAAAAAAACAAAGAAAGGGGAGAAAGGCACATTTTAGGAGGTAGAGGGGGAGGAATTTATTCTAATCCGTCTGTAATTGTTTTCTTGCTGAAAATTGTTAGATTTGGATGGACTAAGCCAACTGAGTTACCAAGACAACATATCCTATCCTGAAGATGACCATGTATCTGTTAATTCAAGAACAACAGCTGAGAGTAGGGGCACTGGGCAGCGCAAAGGGCCCAGGATGGAGTCTGACATTGCCGACGACGTTAGCCGACAAGCCACGGAAAGACCTTTGGAAGTGGAGACACCATTTACCAACCAGGAATTTGAAGTAAATGATGCTATTGACAGCTCATCAGCTTGGAGCCCTGAGGTATGGTGAATTGTCATTTATTCCACATAGTGTAAGCTTTCGAAGAATATTGGGGGCCAGAAATGTTAGAGGAGAAGTGAAAAATTGATCAGCATGGGACAAGATAATGGTACTCCTGTGTGCATGAATATACACTGCTCTCTATGCGTTTCCCCTTATTCTAGTATTTTGCCTCTTCCTACTAACACTTATTCAGAGAAGCTGTTTTATTGCTTGTTTTTTGACTGCAATATCTGAACTGAAGCTGGAGTCACTAGCTGCCTTTACTATCATTTAGCAAAGAGAATTCTGTGGTGGCCCAGAGCTTTGTTACTGGCTGTATGTGCAGGATATATGTTTAGGGACATGATGTGTGGTCACTGGGTCAGATCTGTTCCTCTTTTTCCGGGTGGTTTCTATGGCTTAGATAATGAGAAGCATCTGGAAAGCTGGAGGCAGCTGGTGGGGGTGGCCCGTGACTTGGCCGAGTGACCATCACTCTGGTCCCCATTGATACCAGGCATCCTTCCAGGGAAGGAGTCTGAGAGCTCCTCTGCTTTCCTTAGTTCTGTACCTTTATTCTGAAGCCTTAAGAAAACATTACAGATTTTAAGGCATTGTAAACGCCTTATGATTTAGCATCCCCCTTTTCTCGTATAATCTTTCTGCACGATGTGGTGGTTTTCATTATTGTTTTACCACAAGATTAAATTTCTGAAAAAATATCAGCTTGTATCAGGCATATCAAAAGAACAGTACAAAGGTCAGATCTTCTGCCTGAGTTAAAAGAGACTGTTCTTCAACTGTGGAAATTAATACCTCCATCACACTCTGAGCAACAAGGCTTTGAGGGAAAGGCTCCTTTCCTCAGAGCATGCTGCCTGCAGCCAGCTAAAGAGATGGAAGGCAGTTCTTTGGTGCATATGTTCCAGCCCTAAAGGATGTTTTGAGCAGCATTTTAGTTTGCTACACAATCCAACCCCACAAAATACTACACAACACATGGGAACTCCGCACAGTGGCAGCCCTGCCCTCTCTTTGCTGTGTGCCTCTCACACGCACCATTTGTCTGCCCATCTGAGTCTCATTTCTCCTTTTCCACATTTGATGTACATTGCCACAGTTCATATCTTCTGCAATGCCTCCAGTGTTCTCTTTTATTTCTTTGGAACACATCTCTTGTTTTGCTCCTGGTATCTATGTTTTAAAAGTGCAGAGAATAGTTATAGCATCAGGGGGCAGATATGCCCAAGTCCCAGCTTGTCTTCTACAAGCAACTTCTTGTCAAAGGTATTGTGTGGATTAATGAAAGACTTTTTATTGCAGGAACTAAATGTTCTGACATGCCAGAAATGTCTGAGCGTTACTGTGGTCCACTTATAGGACCTCTCTTTAGAGACAAAAATGATCATGTTATGCCCCTGCAGTGGAACCACAAGTACCATTTCAAGCCTTGCCCGTAATTAGCTACTCTTTCAGGTTTCTCTGGCAGTAATGGAATTATTTTGCCTAGTGAAGTGGATATGGGCTGTCCTGAACAACCAGGCTAGACACACAGTATCCATCAGCATACTTGGCTTGACCTCACAACACTGTACTGGGAAGAAGGAAAGAAAGAAATTCAGATGGAGTATCTAAAACTCACAGTTTCCTTGAATTCTGGTTTAAGTGTCTGTGTAACAAATACGTTCACAAAGGACTCGTAGCTCCAGCTGAGCTTCAAGAGCTGCGGGGAATTCTGTCAATGACTTCCATAGAAGGAAGACTGAGTGTCTGTAAGCTTAATCTGCTGAAAACCTGTATGGCAGCGAGTCCCAAATAGCGCAGTGCTCTCTGAAAGGACCAGCCTGGGAGGTCTCTAAAGCTTAGATGCCCATGGAAAGGTCACTGTCGTGCAGTCTGGCATTTCTCTTTCCCTCTCTGCCGCCAGTTCCTGCAGTTTTCTCTGCAGTGGATGTCACCACAGCCATAGTAGCACTTTTTTTTTTTTTTTTTGTAAAATCCAGATCCTTTCTTGCTGTTCTGTCAAAATAAACAGATAGCTGACCTTTATTCTGCTCTACACGTTTGCCAGAAGATGAGATACTCAGCCCTGTTGGGACAGGAAAGTGACTCTTGGATCTTCGTACCTGTGAGTTTGTAGTGATGCAGAAGAGTTTGCATTCTCCAGCTCAGGAATATAGATGAAAGCAAAGTTATGCCTCAAGCGCAGTCGTCTCCACACTTTAGCAGCAGTTCTCAAATGCACCTTGATTCCATCTCCTCAATAGCAAATGCACAGATGAAAGCAGGGAGGGATGAACATGTGGAGGGAAGCACAAATCAAGCTCAATCCCATTACATTTCCTGCTTAAATATTATTTCATCAGTGAGACAGAAATGACCTGACAGCTACACAGCAGCGCTTAATGTTGGCGTAACATGACGTTCTCTCTGGGCAACATGGCCTGCCTTGCATTTTTGTCTTTGCAGCCGGCTGTTTGTACAGAAAGGCATTTTTATGGGCTACCAAGTCATTCTGTGTGCTGTCCAAGCAGTGTTTTTTCTCTCCTTGGCATCACTTCTGCAAGACATATGACAGCAGGTCTTCATCACTAACGTGCACACGTGGACTTTTGTATTCACGTGCAGAAATCTTAAACATCCAAGAAAACGTGAATAACTGGAGCTTTGCACATCGTGGCAGATAGAATCTGAAGACTTGAAAAGTAGGTTGGCAGGAAGGAGATACAAATTTTGAGGCTTGTACAAGGTCTTGTTTGAGACATAAACCACCCTTAGACACTTCTGAAGGGAATTGCATCAGAAGTCCCATGGCCTATCATCTGTACTCTAAACAATGAGAGTCCTGTGTTGAAAAGAAGTGTTACTTGAAATGCAAAAGAAGATAAATGTTTGAGGAGGAGGGTGACTCAGACCGTTAGTGACAGGCCTTAATTCACCTTCTGGCTATTAACTGAAAATCTTTCCCTAGTACAGTGCATACTCATGTTTAAATACAAATCATTGATCACTATAGCAACCCCTTTATCACATGAAGCACATTCTAGCTCTAAGATAAAAAAGCACTTCTGAACAGAAATGCATACGCCCACTCATCAAAAGGTAAGGTGAGCATCCATGTTTTCTATCTTGTTTTATCAAGATGGTCTTTACTTTAAAAGTAGGTAAAAGATTGTGTGTGAATTGGCCTTTGCATGTTTTGATTGTTTATTTTGAATTTTTATTCTGGATGTATTAGTATCCAAACTGAACAGAAGGAGCAGATGCTTCTCTTGGGATATTTAAAAAAGAATCAATATGTATTTAATCAGACTGTTTTTCTCGATAATCATTGCTTTAGCTCTAGGAAAAGTATTGTATTATTGGGTAGCGTCTAGAAATGGAATTTCCATTCTGTGAGAAATTCTGACAGGGTGATTTCTTCTCCCATCAAATTGAACACAGTGCTTTTTTTTTTTTTTTTTCCACTTCCAGCAGAACAAAAAGTCCAAAAACTTAGCTGGTTTGACTGAATTGTTTGATTTCAGTAATGTAACAAAATCAATGTTGAGAAAATTCCAGTGTATGCTCAAAGTAATGAATGAAATTGGTCTTTTTGACCAAGTGAAACCAAAAAGTTTTATTAATGCCTCAAAATTGACACGAATGAAATTTCAAAAAACCCTTTCTTTGTGTAGAATTTTTGCCAAATTAACAGTGCCCTGCAAAATATTTAAATATTGGCGAAACTTTTTGTTGGCCATGTTTCAACAAGTGCTGTTTCTTTCTAGATTGTGTGGGAAATATTACACAAAATCAGGCAGTTATTAACCACTGGCCTTTCAAGGAACACTGGGATCCTTATTTTGCAGAGCAACTGCCTACACTTGCAAGCACAAGCGAGGAGAACTTTTTTTTTTTTTTTTTTAAAATAAAGTTGAAATCACAGAGGGAGTTGAACTCCAGTGGAGGTTTCGCTACTTCTTTCTCTTTGCAGGAGCATAATGAAGGGAACAGTACACCAGCTCATCATGGTGCTCATGAACCCGTCTGTAAATGTGGTGATCTAGACGTCATCTTCAACTATAAAGCCTCAAGTCAAAAGCTTGTAGTTACTATCTTGGAGGCCAGGGATATTCCAGACAAAGACCGCAGTGGTGTGAACACTTGGCAAGTGCACACAGTCCTGATGCCTAGCAAGAAACAGAGGGGCAAGACAAGTGTTCAGAGAGGACCCATCCCCACGTTCAAGGACAAAATTACCTTCACTAAGCTGGAGCCAGAGGAGTTAAGCAGCCAGGCCATTCGTTTCCGCCTCTACGCAGTGCATAAGATGATTGGAGAGAAGATGATGGGAGAGCAGTTGTTCTACCTGAGCAACATCAGCCAGGAAGTGGAAGCAAAGGTGACACTGGTCTTGGAGCCAAGGACTAACTTGAGTGTAAGTTTGGTGAAAGAAATACAGAGTTCGTAAAATTCTTCGTCTGGTGAATGGGGACCAGCTCTACCTGATATCTTTAATTCAAGGCTGTTAGGATGCGACTGGTGGATCTGCACTACCATCGCTTAAAAAGTTATCGATCAATAAGGGAAGCAGAGGACATATCTTCCTTACACAAAGCTCTACCTTGTTAACAATGGCCAAGCTAGCAAGCTTGCACAAAATCGCGTAGATGTACTACATCTACACAAGTTATCAAACGTTGTACCATGCAGAAATAGTAGGTTGGTCCTGGAACTACCACGGCTAGTTACATCCCAGTTTCGGGAAGGAGAGTAGTACTCCTGCACTGTTATGTTGGTGGAGCTGTACTACTGCCAATGCAAGACCTACTTCATTTAGCAGTGGCTACTAGCTTGTGGATCTCTGTGTTGTGCAGTTTCCATGTTACCAGAAATGCTTAGTAAGGCTCCTTTTCATGATAGATGGACATGGAGAGATGGGTCATGTAAGGAGGAACTGGCTGTGCTGCTTCCTAGTTTTCCATGCACATCACAGTTGTATCCAGCTCTGGCTATGCCAATCAATTTGTCTAGATGAGCTCCGTCATGATTCATTGTCTACAAAAAGCTCAGTGAGAGGTTGTGCACATGAAATGAATAAAACATCATAATCTGGGTGAAGAGGGGGTAGAGGGAGCTTCATGGTAGCAAGGAAGGAAAGAAAATACACAGTACATGACAAAAAAAAAAAACCCTAACTGCAAAATGTGTTCCATCCAAGAGTCATTGTCAAGGAGATGTTCCGTGCATTTGATGTGGTAGGCTGTATGCTTGTATCAGAGGCTTTGATTTACGCTAGTGATAACACATTACAGAATTCTTCATCTTAAAAGAGAAATTTCAGAGATGTGTTTTTGTAAGGGTGATACTCTGATTCTTCTGGGGCCCCATCATAATTCATTCTTAGTCATCGTCATTTCTTAAGAGAGATCTTAGTAAACAAGGCTACAAGATATAAATTAAGGGAGGGTGGTGGTGAATGTCCTGATGAGACTTTCGGTGCTCTTTCCTTGCAGAGTGCAGACTCTCAGCTTAGTCTGTCAGCAATCTCTCACAGTGATAGCGCTTCTTCAACACAGTCCCTGTCACATGGAGGGGTGCCAGAGCTACTCGTGGGATTGTCGTACAATGCCACTACGGGGCGGCTGTCAGTGGAGATGATCAAAGGCAGTCATTTCCGAAACCTCGCAATTAATAGGCCACCTGGTAAGTACTTTCACTGCTGTTAAATAACGCCATTGAGTCAAAATTTGCTTTTTATTTTCTTCCTCAAGTTATTCAATTATGTCAGTTCTGAGTTGGGCTTCCTTGCAGAGTATCTGATTGAAAATTAAAAGCATTATTTCAGATATGTGTGCAGGTAAATTTTACAGTGTAATTGGAGGCAATCATAAGAAGACACAGCTTATGGGACATTAATACCTAAATGTCTCCTTTATTGCATATACCTTTGCAACACCTGATTATGGCAAAAGTGTTATTACACCTAAAGCACAGAGTAATTCTCAACAGATCCATAAAATGGAAGGAGCACTTTTCAAGTGATTATATGTTACCCTGTGACTTACAGAGGCCTTGCCTAGTGCCATTGAACATTTCCCAGGGCTATACTTTGTTTGGTCCCCTTGCTGTGCTGCTGAGCAGCAGGTGACCTGGTGCTTTGGGCCCTTTGGGGATCCTGCTGCTGTGAATTCTCTGTTGCTGCCCAAGAAAATCTGCTGCAGAAGGAAGGTTTGAAAGTTGTTCTTCTGGGTCGCAACAGTTGAGTTCCCTTCTTCCAATACCTAAAGGAAAAAGTAGGAATTGCCTTACAGTAAGTTTAGTTAGTACTTAAGCTGTAGTTAGTCCTTGAGAAGGGTAATGGATGGACAGTGCTGATGTCCGTGGGGTCATGCAGCCATAGGGTATGGTGTTATCTGCTTTGGTGTTACCTGCTTTGCTCCTGGGGTGCCTGATCCAGGGGTTGAACAGCAGTGTTGTATTCATCTCATATTGTCCTTTTGCCTCCTGTCTGAAAGCAGTAGCTAATGGCAATGTGAAATAATGTGGGGTTTTTTTGTTTGGTGGTCTATTTGCTTTTTGTGATACAGTTGCCTGCCTGTCAAATGTAATACAGTTCCTTGCATTCAGTAGGTTTGACATAGTATCTCCAGCTTGCAAAATGCTAAGATTGCTTTTGCAAGATGCTGTGCTCTTTGGCCCAGAGCTAGCAAAATATTTATGCAGTATTTTAGTGTATGGATGTGACAGTCATGCAGCATGATTTTACTATGCGAATGTGACGTAGTTTCCACTAGGCTATTCTTCAGTGTATTACAGAAATAATCTATGTCATCAGTCACTCTCCCTAGAGGATTAAGAGCAAGTCTATGCAACAGTAGAACACATGACCCCAGTCTGTATAATCCTAGCTAGTCTTGTACAGCAGTGGCAACACAGATCTACGTGTGAGTTACCCGTGTGAGTTACTTAAAGACATGTTCTTGTTTGCGTGTACGTGTTTTATTAAAAGGTTTCAAGCTGTCACGTTTTTAGTGATTTAAAGCAAAGGTAGACTAAAATGAGAGTCTTACCACATACTCTAGCAAGCAAACTGACCTGTGTTTATATATGCTGCAATATAGATACATCCTCAAGTTTTATTCTCAGAAATTAAAGTAGTGCCAATATAGTTCCAAGTTGTTTGCTACATTCTTTTCTGGCATGTTTTCATGTACCTACCTGTAGCATTGGAGTTCAGTCCCTTACTTGTCTGAAGATGTGGATTATGCAGCACTTCTTGTTCTTAAATCAGACCCTGCACAAGTTGTCTTATATCTGTGGGGGTCAGGCATCTGTAATGCCCACTCTTTTCCCATAATGAAGTTTTTTCACTGCATAGTACTCAAATAATTGCCTTCCGGCTTACTGCCTGCAATATCATGACCGAGTTACTGACGTTCTTTGATATCCTTCTAACAAATGTCGGTCTGGGTGCACGTTGTATAGCTCTGTGCATTGCAGTAAGCTGAGCAACTCTGTTAGGGGATTAGACGTCCCATTCATCTTTTTAGCTGGTGAGATCACAGGAGTACAGTAGCTTGTCTGGAAATGTCTTTAAACCTGAGAAGCATTTTGCATTCGTTGATGAGAACAGGAGCAGGATATGAGGCGAAAGAGGTGTACGTTTGGGAAGTTCTCATTTTAAATTCTGCCTCAATTTTCCTTGTCTGCATTTGTAGAGCTTCGGGTAAATCAAGTTAAATTGATTTGATAAGTTAGCCAAAGTCTTCTGCAACCTGAACTAATAGTCCTTGGCATTGCTTCATAACAGTTCTTCCATCTTGTTAAGGTTATCTTCCTGCTTTTTTTCTGATCCTTTCTGTATCCATATCACCTCATAGCATTGTCAGCCCAGTATCTCTCAGTGTCAAATTAGTTGTTAGGTGAAAACGTGGAAATTCATAAATGATTACAGGCAAATTCAGAACCTATCACGATCGGCTTCATTTATTCCAAATCACATGGTTTCTTCTGCATTCTGTGTTGTTCTGCTGTGCCTATAAAGTTCCCAGTAGCATGATGAGAAGAGGAAAACCCAGTGAGGCAGAAATTGAAAGAAGTTAAAAAGAAGGCAGAAAACCACTGCTTGTCTCGGATGCTGGAGGAGCATTTTGCTGATAACTCCTGCAGGCATTGCAGAGGAGTGCTGTGAGGTCCAATCGTTACTGTCTGAAACACGCTGGTGGCTGAATGAGATGCTCGATAAGGCTTTCACTAGGTGAAAACTAAAACTGCTATCTCCCTTTCTGAAGGGTGAGCAAATAGCCCTTGTGTTTTCTCAAATAGGTCCTATCTGCGCTTCTGTTGTTTGAGGCTCCTAGGGAGTGATTTATTTCTTTTAAAGTATCATGGGGATTTCAGACATAATAGCTCTTCGGGACACTTAAATACCAAGCCCAAATTGTGCTTCAGGGCAACCATTTATGGTAAGAGTGAGAGAAATCAGTGGGCAGAATCCACCTCCATTCCCAGCCCTGCATGAGCAGAGCCTATACAATGTCCATATGTGGTCCTGTTGCAGCCCAGTGGCTTTAATATTGGCTGCTGCTGATAGCTGCAGCTGTGGGGAATGACAGGAGAATCTTGCAGGACAGCAAATTCTCCAGCTGTGCTTTTTGCCCGCCTTGTCCCTCTCCTCTGCCACCTGGAGTCCTGTGCAGGTGAGCTCAGCATCTCTTGCAGTGTGTGTGCTCCCTCCTTGGCGTCTCCGTCTCACTGTGTGCAGAAGAACGAACCGGACTGGGGCAGTGATGATTTCAGGTGTTGAAGACTGCAGAGGCTAAACCAGATGGTTTTGTGGAGAAACGATTGAAGATTGTGCACGTCTCAGGTTTTTATGGGCACATCTTTTCCTTTATTTAAACCTTTAAGACAGAGTTAAGGCAGACAGTTAAACTGAGTCAGGTAAATATCAAAGTCGTAGGTGCTTACGTGGGTAACAATTGGATTAGGAAACAGCTGGAGAGCTTAAAGAGACTTAAATCTTGCACACCGTGTCTTCTCTTTAGGTCACATATGTGGGATTTAAGGATAGTTTTGTCAAGGGTAAGTGTCCAGGTATTGTTCTGGGGAACATGCTGAGTTATAGGCCTGAGTCTACAATCCCTGATCACACAAATAGATCCATTATCACTCAAAGCACTTAAGAGCACTTAAGAGTATGGCTGCAGCATCAGACTGTAAATTATCAGTGTGTGCCAAAACGCCTCGTGCAGAAGCACATCTATGGTTTTGTCAGATGTCGACACCATAGGTATTTTAGTGCTAATGGTTTGTGTGCACCTCATTCCCTTTTGGTTCTTGTAAAAATCATTAACCTGTGCTAGGGGTTCATATTTTGGTCTGTGGTATTGTATCTTCTTAGAACAAATATCAGGGGGTTCATTTAAAGGATGGTTACTATAAAAAAAGTAACAAAAGAAGTCTACACCGCTGGCAGGCACGCCTTTAAAAATTTATAACCTGTTACATACTATGTGCATGGTACTAGTACCTTGGAATTGCAGTGATGGACCAGGAATTGTCTGTGCCAGTCAGTGTATAAACACACAACAGAGAGATGGTCTTTGCCCACATCACGTTTAACCTTCTTCAGCTGCTCTGCTGGGTACAGCTCTCTTTTCTCTAATCCAGCCTCCATTCTTTCCCCTCCTATGTTTCTTCTGGAGTTTACATCTGTGTGTAATGCAATTTCAAAAGACTATTGTAAAGATATTCCCTTGCCTAAGAAAAGTCCTCCAGGCTTTTCAGCAGCTGCAGAATTAATCACACTTAATAATTACATCCATACATGATCATTATTATTATACCAGCAGCGTATTAACCCCATTAAACAAATACAATAGCATTAATGCTGGAAAAGACAGGAGAGAGAGAACAAGCTATCAGGATTTCTATTGGGAACAGGAGAAATTCTTGGAGTAAAGACTTGTCTGAAAACCAGAGCCTTAGGTAACAATGCCAAGAAGTACAGAAGATGTTTCTATAGAAAAAAACTAGAATCCTTGTGTGGTATTTATTGCTCTGGTATCAGAGCGCTTGAAAGCCATTAGTAGATTTTATTTTATCAACTTACTTGTGAGGGAAGGAAAGCTTTTATCCCCATTTCATTCCTGGAGAACTAAGGCACAGGTTAATTTCTTTAATTGCTCCAAATCAGCCCAGGAAGCTGAATATTTTTTAAAAAAAAAAAAGACGTTCAACCTGCATATCTTGCTCTGAACAGGGAACTTGCTTGAGTTCCTAAAGCTTTGTTATTCATGCTTCCATCTCATCAGTAATAGAAGGGAGATCTGTACGAGGGCGAGCTGGGGCAGATTCAGTCTTGTTAACAGAGCGGTAGAGATGCTGGGCAGCTACTGGCTGCCGAGTACCTGCCGGTCTGTCGCAGTAAGCTTGCACAAGACTGCCTCTCCTTCTGCATCTTTTTGTTGTGCGTCCTTGACTATAGCTTGAATAATCTCACAGTAAGATCAACTGAGAAAGTTTTGTTCAGGGTAGTAGAGAAAAGACTGGCTGCAAGGAGCCCCAGAGGGATGTCTCAGTAATGAGCAGCTGGACAGTGAGGCAGAAGGTGAAGTGTGGACAGCTGTAAGGTATTGCATGGGGGTCGAGGGGAATTCAAACTTAGTGTGAGTGGACCAAGAGTCACATAGGAGTGAAATATTACACTTATAGTAAATAGCTCCAGGAAAATGTCCACTCAAGGATCAGCAGTAGGAGTGAAGGAAGAAAATTAAAGGTTAAAAAGATACAGAGGGCAAAATGGAAAAATTGATTTTTGACTGTAAATATAAGGTCACTGGTGTAATGAATGCTGTGTACAGTTCTGACTACTTCTATTCAAATAGAATGCGGCACACTGCAAAGGTGTGCTAAGGAGTGTCAGAGACAATCAGAGGTATGGGAACAGCTTCCAGCGAGCTGCAGCTGAATTGTCTGTGCCTCCTACGATGCTACGACAAAGGGAGACAGGGGAAGATTTCACAGAGGTCTATGAAATCATAATTGTTAAGAAAGTGAATTGGCGACAGTTATTCATTGTCTCTCCTGATACAAAACCAAAGGATCATAAAACCAAGCAAGGAGGTAACGAGTTGTGAAGAGGAGACAGGTCTTCACTTACGCTGTCGAGTTCCTGACTACAGAATGTCATGGATGCTGGAAGTTTGCTGGAGTTCAGTACAGCGTGGATGGGTTCACAAAGAAAACTCCACTGAGGACCATTAAATACAAAGTTATTGCCTCTGGCTGAGGAAGTTCCTGAGTCACAAATTGCTGGAGGCTGGGAGAGTATTTGGGAGAGAATAAGCACACACCATATTTGCCACATTTTTGTAGTTTTACTAAAGCATATGGTATTGGATCCTGTTGGTCGGATGGACTGGCCTGGTACAGCTCCTCTCACCATGTTTGAGACCTGGGACTGATTAGACTCAGAAAAGCAAGTCACAGAATAATGGACTTTTAAGGAGTGATTGTGAGATTTCTATGGGGGATGTTTCATGATAATTAGACATCTGGTGATAGCGTACTGTTATCCAGTTATGTTTTCAATAGTTTCATATTTCTGAAAGGTCAATGAAAAGTATAATCCATGTTACACTTGCTAGGTGTAAAAGAAAGGATATTTCTGAATCAAAGGAGTGCAAGATAATGGAGCAGATCCTTCTGTAGACTCTGCTAGGGCACATGCAAAATGAGGAGGTGGTTGGAGGCAACCAACGTGGCTTCACCAAGGGCAAATCCTGCCTGACAAGGCCTGGCTTTTTTTGAGAGTTACAGCATTGGTGGATAAGGGAAGAGCAATTGATATGATCTTTCTGGACTTGTGCAAAACATTGGACACTGTCCCACATGGCATCCTGGGCTCTAAATTGGAAGGACACAGATTTGATGGATGGTCCGCTGGGTGCATAAGGAATTGGCTAGATAGCCACTCTCAAAGAGTTGTAATCAATGGCTCCATGTCCAAATGGAGACCCATGATGAGTGGAGTCCCTCAGGGGTCAGTACTGGGACAGGTGCTGTTTAAAATCTTTGTCGGTTGACGTGGACAGTGGGATCGAGTGCACCCTCAGCAAGTTTGCTGACGACACCAAATTGTGTGATGCTGCTGGCGTGCTGGAGGGCAGGGATGCCATCCAGAGGGACCTGGACAGGCTGGAGAGGTGGGCCCCTGCCAACCTCATGAAGTTCAACGAGGCCAAGTGCAAAGTCCTGCACCTGGATTGGGGCAATCTCAAGCACAAATACAGGCTGGGCAACGTGTGGATTGATAGCAACCTTGCAGAGAAGGATTTGGGTGTGCTAGTTGATGACGCACTTAACATGTGCAGTGTGCACTGGCAGCCCAAAAAGCCAACGATATCCTGGGCTGCATCAAAAGCAGCATGGCCAGCAGATCAAGGGAGATGATTCTGCCCCTCTACTCTGCTCATGTGAGACTCCACCTGGACTACTGTGTCCAGTTCTGGAATCCTCAGAACAAGAAGGACATGGATCTGCTGGAGAAGGTCCAGAGGAGACCACAAAGATGATCAGAGGGCTGGAGCACCTCTCCTATGAGGACAGGCTGAGAAAGTTGGGTCTCTTTAGCCTGGAGCAGAGAAGGCTCTGGGGAGACCTTAGAGCTACTTCCACTATCTGAAGGGGCTACAGGAAAGCTGGAGAGGGACTTTTTATAAGGCCATGTGGTGATAGGATAAGGGGCAACAGTTTTAAGCTAGAGTAGGGTAGATTTAGATTACACATTAGAAAGAAGTTCTTTGCTATGAGGGTGGTGAGACAGTGGAATGAGTTGACCAGAAAATCTGTGGATTCCTCATCCCTGGAAGTGTCAAGACCAGGCTGGACGAGACTCTGAGCAACCCGGTCTAGTGGAAGGTGTCCCTGCCTATGGCTCCAGGGGGATGGTGGAACTGGATGATCTTTAAGGTCCCTTTCAACTCAAACCATTCTGAGATTTGTAGTGGATCATATGGTTATGTCTGTCCTACTCCCATAGCTGTGGACAACAAAAAAAATTTACTGCTTTCCCCCCCACACCCCAAAATAAGCAGAAGACAAAGCCATTGCTTCCAGGGTAGAGTTCTCCTAATTTCAAATTCCAGTTGGAGCAGAATGTTTAGTGTAAAACTACAGTGACTCTACAGAGCAGTGTTTGCAGGAGAGGTGATGGCAGGCAGTATGATAAAGCCATGCCTGGGGGCACCACTGCTGGAGGTGAGAAAAGCTGGGCTTAAGTATCCTTGCATCATGCCACTACCATCACTGTTGCCAAGATGTGTGTTCATGCTTTCTGATATGCTCTCGTTTGAAGTTCCCAACCCCTCTCTGAGGCAGCAGAAATGCATAAAGACTGATTAATGTTGTGGAAAGTGTTGAAATGCTCTTATTAGAGGAGAGTCATCTTGTCCATCTGGAGAGGTGTCTGTGTTCTGCTTTAGCTGTGCAAGCCCAGACTAAAGCTGCATCTCCTCAGGGCTGGAAGGTGCAGGGCAGCGGTAGGTGATTTAGCAGCCTTACATGTGTCCCAGGTCAAGGCTGGCACTGTAAAATGGAGTGGACATGGGGTGTTGTGGCAGCAGAGGAGGATCACCAAAGATCTGCTGCATAAAGCACTGGCTGGACAGACGGGCCCGAAAGGTGGTGGTCAGAGGAGTTAAATCCAGCTGGCGGCCGGTCACGAGTGGTGTTCCTCAGGGCTCAGTGTTGGGACCATTTCTGTTTAACATCTTTATTAATGATCTTGATAAGGACATCATTGGTAAATTCACAGATGACACCAAGTTAGGTGGGTGTGTTGATCTGCATGAGGGTAGGGAGGTTCTGCAGAGAGACTTGGATAGGTTGGATCGATAGGCTGATGTCAGTGGGATGAGCTTCAACAAGGCCAACTGCCAGGTCCTGCACTTGGGCTACAACAACCCCCTGCAACGCTACAGGCTTGGGGCAGTGTGGCTGGAAGGCTGTCTGGCAGAAAGGTACCTGGGGGTTATAATCAACAAGCGATTGAATATGAGCCAGCAGTGTGTCTAGGTGGCCAAGAAGGCCAATGGCATCCTGGCCTGTATTAGAAATTTTGTGACCAGCAGGAGTAGGGAGGGGATTGTCCCCCTGTACTCAGCACTGGTGAGGCCGCACCTTGAGTATTGTGTTCAGTTTTGGGCACCTCAATGCAAGAGGGATGTCGAGGTGCTGGAGCAAGTACAGAGGAGGGCAGCAAAGCTGGTGAAGGGCCTAGAAAACAAATCTTATGAAGAGCAACTGAAGGAGCTGGGACTATTTAGTTTGAACAGAGGAGGCTGAGGGGGAGACCTCATCACTTTCTACAGCTACCTGAAAGGACATTGTGGAGAGGTTGGTGCTGGTCTCTTCTCACAGGTAATTGGTGATAAAACAAGAGGAAATGGCTTCAAACTGCAACAGGGTAGGTTTAGACTGGACATTATGAAAAAATTTTTCACAGAAGGAGTAGTCAGAGATTGGAATAGGCTGCCCAGGGAGGTGGTTGAGTCACCTTCCCTGGAGGTGTTTAAAGATCATTTAGATGTGGTGTTGGGGCACGTGGTTTAGGGGTGAGCTTTGTAGAGCAGAGTTAGTGGTTGGACTTGATGATCCCAAGGGTCTTTTCCAACCTGAATGATTCTATGATCTTCTGTGAGCTTAGCTCAGAGGTTCTCTAGAAGTAGCTTTCCTTCCTGAGAGAACTGGGCATGACTTCCAGGGTCTCCTGCCCCACCGCAGCCCATCTCCTTGTATGAAACAAGTCACTGATGCTGGCGATTCCTTCCCCTCAGGCCAAACAGCGCTTCCAGGGAGCAGTGCACTCCTTTCTGCTGCATTTTAAATTAAAGGTGCTGCTGATCTGTTCTCTGATGACTCATCTGTTGTGAAGTTTGCCAGATCCCAGCTTCCCTATTGCATGAGAGCTGCGAGCCACGGGAGAGGAGACCTGAGCAGCAGAGACTTGGTGGAATAGGGGAAGAAAAGTTGGCTCCTCAGCAGTGTAGTAGGAAGCTTTCAGCTCTTGTATGATGTGTAGAGTAGTCCACAAGATGCCTGTGGCCTTACTCAGACTTTCAGGATGTTTGTTGGTAAAAAAAGGTTGGGTCTAATTCTGCTCCCTGCTCTCTTCCCGATTCAGCTGCAGTCAGCCAGATTCAGAATATTCCTGCCCCACGACTCATTTAATGGGGAGGCAAAGGAGTGACTAATGGAGCAATGGTCTTCTGGGTCTCAAAGTGAGACCTCACGTTGAGCTGCCCTGTAGAGAATAGCACAGAGTCAAGCTCTGGGGCTGCTTTGCCACGTGATGCTGCCATTTATTGTGTAGGCTAAGAGCGTGGGCATGCCAGCTGGGTGAAATTAAGCTCTAGGCCCAAGGCTTTATTTTACTGCTGCTGTTATTAGTCTGGATTGCAGCATGCTGACATGGTTATGCTGCTTTTGGAAATGAGCTAGCTGGCCTGGAGCACGGGTGGGGAAGTCTGCACAGCACCATGTTGTACTCTGCAGTCCACAGATCCGAGGGGTCAGGAATCTTTGGTTGTTTATTTCCTTTCTAAACATAAATTCAAACAGAGGGTTAGATACTTTTGTATTTGCAGTATTTTCGATCACGGGTCAGCTTTATTAATAATGGTGGAGCTTAGGGTAAATGAAAGCAGAATGCACTCTGTGGTTCCTGCTCCAAAAATGGGAGCATATAAATTATAGTTGATTATTCCCCTGAGTTGTCATTATCAGTTAGTTCCCTTAGAAGGATGATGACAGAAATGGGTCATTAGAAGAATCACGGATAAACTGATTGCCTTTGCAGATGAGCTCTCAAGAGGTGTTTTATGGTTGGGGAAGTTTTGAAGGAGACAGAGGAATCTGCACGAGGAGAAGTTTGGCCAAACCTCCAGAGTAAAATTATGCAGTACTGGCCCAAAATGTGCCTGTATTGTTACAGCACTCCTTGATTTAGTGCCTTCGCTCTGGTATTAAATGCAGAGGTGTTGATATTTTATGTATACATGAACATAGTTCAATCCACTCATACCAGAGATGAAAGATGAGTTTAGAGTAAAAATTATATGTAGCAAGAACTTCTGTTCCAAAACCTATATGGAAAGGAGAGCCTTGTGGATGTGATGCTAAAATTGGTCTTGGCAAAATTAGACTTTGTTCTTGCTTCTTCGCAGACTTTTGTGTAACTGCAGGCAAGCTGCAGGCTCAGACGCTCCTGGATATTAAGAGGTCTCACTCTTCTTCGTGTCAGTGAGATGGGTGCCTAAACAGAAGGTAGTGCTTAGGCATTTTAAAGAATGTAAGCCTTAATCTCTCTTCTCCTTTTGTGCATGACGGAGGTGACAGGAAAGTAAATGCACTGAAGATCATAGAGCTCTGAGATACCACAGTAATGAGGCCATTAATGAATCTGAGCATGTAATGCGATGGAAAATGTTTGCTTTCATAATGAATAGATGCTCTCACACGTACATTCCTCGGTAAATTTTCAAGTTCGTCCTTGGAGTAGTCCCACTAATTTCATCTGGGGATGGATTTTCTTTGCCAAAGCCGACTGGAGGGGAGAGCTTTCCGTCTCAGAGGACCAGGCTGGACCACAAGAAAAATCAGAAAGTATTTCCTGATGAGACACCCAAAAAGATGCTGCAAGGAGCACGATGCAGTAAGGGCAAACCACATTCTTACAGTGTAGTTACTGAAGCAGAATAACAGCTCAGCCTCATACATACCAGCTCTGCAAAGCAAATTTCAGCTGCTAAATATATTATCCACACCTACTCTTTTATTTCTGTTCAGGCAAGCTTGATTCTTTTGGTTGGTAAAATACACCCGGTGGAATAAATTTGAGAAAGAATTAGCAGCCTGGTTTAGTTGTCACTTGCACTGTTTTTGTGCCTGAATGGGGTCCTGATCATAGTAGCTCTGCCCTGAGCAGAGTCTCCTTCTAGCCTGCTCGTTTTCACCTGACACAGATGGTGCTGGCAGAATCTCTGCTGACTTTGATACTGTATAGACAAGGCCTTGGTGCAGAATTATGTGGCAGATCTGGCATGTATTAAAGAAGAAGCCTAATTTTCTGACTTTGTTGGATTTAAGTCTCTGGTCATGCAATGCTTGGTTTTCTTTAAAGCTATCTAAGTTACTCCTCACTTGCAAAAGTTGAGGTCTCAGTCAGGGATGTGACATTCCCAACCCCTACAGTGATACCAATCAAATGCCCTCACCCGCAGCAAAGCAGTTCTCAGAGGGCAATGAAAGCGAGATGACATTAAGGATATATCAAGAGAAAACTGGAGGCACGGGTCGTTTAGGGTCTCACCTTCATGAATTCCTAGGTGTCAGCACTCGCCTCTCCTGTGTGTCAGCAGAAACGAGCCCCTTTCTGCCTTTAAATGGGATTGGTTTGGGAAATGCATTAAAATGATATAGAAGATGTAAGCTTTCAATTTGAAAGCAAAATCTAAAAATTCAAACAGGGAATTATACTAATTAGTTGCTTGTTTGTATTTAAATATCAGCCTGGCAGAGATTTTTCACTGTTTTGAAATCCACTCCTCACAAAAAAAAAAAAAAAAAAAAAAAAAGAGGAGGGGAATGCATTAAAAAAATCCGTAAAGCCCCTCCTCTCCACTTGCCTTTATTTCCAGGGAATTCCCTGAAGCTCCAGACCAGCAGCTGGGTCTTCCCCATGAGGAATGCTTCAGTGCATGTTATGGTTTGTCAGCGCAACACAAAGTGACATCTCTATGAGTACTGCAAGAGATTGTGTCTGGTAGTTATCTTGTGTGGTTTCACATTGAGTCGAGCCAGAAGAGAGAGTCCTCTCTTGGGCTTTGTGTTTCTGATGGGTCTGAAGTTGAGATTTCAGTCCCTCAGACAACATTGACTGTTACTGTGGGGATTAGTCTGCCTCCTGATAAAGCACTTCTTTCCTTCCCAGATACAATCAGGGAACTATTTCGTGTCAGAGTTGTGCTTTTCTGTCTAATGAGTAGTAAGTCTTTGTTGGCAAGATCTACTTCATCCCCAGTGTTACGCCGGGAGCCAAGCTGGCACCTCCAGCTAATGATTGGGCTGAACTCTCCCCGCAGTGGCTCGATAGCTGTGCAGCTGTGCGGGCTCACAATTTGCTCCTCGATTGTCAGTCTCCTGACATCTTTTTCAGTGGAACAGTTTGAGAGGAGCAGAAAGCCCTGCTTTGGAGACACAGAAGTCTTTTCACACCTGAAGTGTAATTTCACACCTTGTGTTGCTCAGTAGATAAGTGCGTAAAATAGCACATCAGACGGGAACAGAAGAGGATAGACGTGCTGTAGACAGGAGACGGAGGCTTGTTATTTATTTCCTGTCTTCAGCACGCTCTGAAATAATACTCACTTGCAGAAAGCCAGGCACAGATTACGAAGGGGTTGGGGGGCACTTTTCTAAGCCAAGTCATCTGCTACCGTCACGTGCAGCGTGAGGTGAAGAGTTACACTGAGCTGGGCCTGTGGACAGTTGGGACCACAGAGCTCTGCCTGAGACTACGGTTTTAGCGACCACATAACAGAAGTGAACTAATTAATAGAGGAGCCAAATGAGTTTTAAGGGTCAATTTACAGGAACACTGACTCAGACCATCCCTTCCCTGTAACTGCTAGGCATTTTTACTCCTTTTATTGACTTAAATAGTGAATAAAATTGACCTTGAGTCCACCGAAAAAAGCAAGATGATGATTTGGAAAAATCTTTGAAACTGTTATGTGAAATCGAATCACTTCACTGTATATACAGGTTTCCTGTTCCTCTTTTGAGGACCATTTTTTCAGTTATTGACGTAATAGGTCATAGATGCGTTCTTCCAAAGAAGGGTGGTGGAGAGGCAAGGGCAGCCAAGGGAAGCCCTGGTAAGATGGCCCAAATGAAGCTTGATTGTGAGGGAGAAGAAGGGAAGGTAGAGACACACCATTTGATGTGGAGAATCTGTAGAGATGCTCATCGTTTTGAGTCTTACAACAGGTTTGCTAGGCTTGAGAACCAAATTTCCTACTCTCTCCATGAGAGCAGGGCTGAAATATGCATCAGTTTCCTTCCTTTTTCTTCCTAGCTCAATATAAGGCAATCCGAGAGGTGCTTTCACGTGCTGCTACTCATCCCATTGATTTTACTAAGGAGAGCAATCCAGCTCTCATCTGTTATTCACTGCAGACAAAGCTGCTCTACTTGGAGGGGTTCTTTTTGTGGTTTTTGACTGCTTGGGGCTTTCTTTTAGTCTGTCACCTATGCCAGACATTATTTCATCTTTTTTTTTTTTTGTCCTAGACACCTACGGAAAGCTCTGCCTGCTCAACTCTGTGGGTCAGGAGATGTCTCGCTGCAAGACCTCCATCCGTCGAGGACAGCCCAACCCTGTCTACAAAGAAACTTTCATCTTCCAGGTTGCCCTTTTCCAGCTCTCTGATGTCACTCTAATGATCTCCATATACAACAGACGCAGCATGAAACGCAAAGAGATGATCGGCTGGATTTCTATGGGTCAGAACAGCAGCGGAGAGGAAGAGCAAAGTCATTGGCAGGAGATGAAGGAATCGAAGGGGACGCAGATCTGCAGGTGGCATACGCTACTGGAGTCCTAGTGGTTACCAGGGCAGCCTGAGGTCCTGGGGCTATGAGCTGTCTCCCCTTGTTCTCAGTCAGCACAAAACAGCTATCCTGTGGCAAGCACCATGCTCTGACAGGTCACATACACTTTAACCTGACTTTTCAGTGTCGAGAGTCACGAGTATTAAAGGTGGCAAGGCTTGGGAAGCAAGCTTAGTTCTTGTCTTTCCAGGTTGTCCTGCATTTTCTACATCTGGATAATTAACCCTAGGGAGAAGCAATGGGAATACCTACAAAAATCCTTTTCTTGGTCATTGTCTTGCTCATTTTGTCGTGGGCTTAATAATCACAGACTGATTTTAATGCTTTATTCTAGGGTAAACGCTCTTCCCTCCCTCCCCTTATTTATATTAATGAAGTTTGCAGATATTGGATATTATTGGACATTTGCAGAATATGGATGTCGGGAAGAAGTTCTTCACCATGAGGATGATGAGACACTGGCACAGGTTGCCTGGAGGGTTGGTGGAAGCCCCATCCCTGGAGGTTTTTAAGGCCGGGCTGGATGGGGCTCTGAGCAGCCTGATCTAGTGGGAGATGTCCCTGCCCATGGCAGGGGGGTTGGAACTAAATGATCTTTAAGGTCCCTTCCAACCCTGACAATTCTATGATTCTATGATTCTGTTCTTGACATGCAGATAGCTCACAGAAAGGCTAACCTGCATGCAGATCACTTTATTTCTCTTTTATTATCATGTTTCTAAGTCCTAGAAATAAGGATTTGATACCACTGTAGACTGGATGATATATTTTTCAGGCAGCATGGAAAAGCACTCTTGAATTCTCTGTCAACTTTTAAGTGCCTAGACATTACTACTGTTCTCCTTGTACTAACTACTTATATTAGAGCTAAACACTAGTAGTAATTTTAGTTAGGCATCCTGTGCACTTGTTAGTCTGCACTGCCATAACTTTGCACGAGAGAGAACTAGAATCTGGTTTATATTGCAGTTATACAATGCATGTTTACTTGAAGTTCATGGCTTCTGTCATCACGAATACCAAAAAAGACCAGAACAAGCTGCACATCCACCTCTGTGCCTGAATCGCTCTTTTCTGCATCATTGTTTTCCCCGTGTGTTACTTTGGTTTTTAAAAGTGAGGTTCATTCAGAAAAGCATTTCTGTGAGCACTACACTGGAATGCTTTAAATTTGTGGTTTCTCTGCGATTCAGTTCGGCATAACTCAGTGTGCCGAGGGCTCTTCTTCAAATGTGCTGTCCTGTACTATCTTCTCGGGATCTGAAAAGGGGACTGGGTTTGGCCTGCCGAGCAGTAGAGGATGGCAGACCATGTCACCTCATCTTTGGGGTGAGCTCTCCTGCAGGCAAGGAATGGGATCCAGTGGAGAGGCTGCTGGCTCTGCTGAGCTAAGACCAGAGAGAAGTATTACATTTTCTGCCTCTGACTGAAAACAAACAAGGAGCAGGCTTGCTGGATGAGGTGATGACACTTTTATGTAGTTACTTTTCAGGCTATATTGTCATTTTCCATTTTAATCTTTTTCCTGCCTCTGCGAGTCACGTCACGGAGACAATGGATAGGGGACACGTCTGCTGCTTGACTGTTGAAAGTTCAGTGCTTGTTAGCTGTTGTCACACAGCAGAAGATGTTCATCCTCTAGTGTTGTGATGGTTTGTAGGCAGTAAGGTGCTGAGATCTTCCTGCCCAGTCTCCTGTTCTCTGCACTCTCTAGGATAGGGCTGACGTTTCTGCGTTCCTGCTGATGGTAGCAAGACACGGGCAATATTTTGCTGAAACGGTTTGTCTGTGCTGTATCACTTCGTGTTTTCTTTTTGTCATTTACTGAGACCTGGCACCAAATTCTGCCTCCTGCTGCACCACAGCCGTCTCCTTCCCTTCAACGGTGCTGTGCAAGTCGTAACTAGTGCAAATTTTGGCAATGGCTGTTTGACCAAAACTGAGTCTCGGTGCTGGTTTGCATCACATCCAGGCTAGCCAGACCCTGCGGGGCAGTGGTGTGGTGCGCACAGGTTACCACTTGGTATCATACACACGGGCTTTGTCTGTCCTCATGAGGCAGACAGAATAATCTGCATTTGGAAGGGCTTCTGGTACAGGTAATACAAATTATTCTACAGGCCATGGTTTTATATATTCTTATCACTTGCCTGTCTGAACATCATTTTTCTGGTGAGACTGGTGGGTATCCTATGCAGGAGGGTTGTCCTCCACTGCCTAGATAAGCTGGCATAATATCTGCTTTGCACTACTGGGGCTTTGTATCACAAAGCAGGATCTAACCCAAATACAGCTCAGCAAACAAATTTTTGACTGCACTGTTAAGGCTGCTGTATTACCAATGCGATATAAAATGGATATTTGAGTGATACTCTGCAGAACAGAAATGTGAGGGTTTTTATCTTGTGCTTTTCTTCTGCAAAAAAAAAAAAAAAAAAAAAAAAAAGAGGAAACAGCCCAGTTCAAAAGGTGCATTTGCTGATTTCAGTTGTTTTCCAATCTCTGCATCTTTTTTCCTAAACTGCATGAAATGTACATACAAGTGTTTATAAATAATTTTATTATCTGGGATGTATATGTATAATAAACTTGCTGAGTTTCTCTTAATAGTTTCTTGAACCTGCAAAGTGTTGCTTATGTTTCATGATTAACCAAGGGAAAAGTACGTGTTGATAATATGCTTCAGCAGTGAACTGGAATAACCCAGATTTATAAGTGTGATTAAAAAAAAATTCTTGGAAAAGATAATTTTAAAGAGCAATGAAGTAACCAGGTTTTAGGCTTCCACACCGTTTTCACATCAAGACCTTTTCTGAAGATACAGCAGTAAAGGAATTGAATTTTAATGTATAATTTCAGTGTGGAGTATTGTGAGTCAGAGGAAAGCAAGTGAAAATAGCTTACTCAGAGTAAGTTAATACCTGAGCACATGTTAAATCTTTGCTCTCAGATGGAAGCAATTTGCTACATCCTTGCAACAACGTCTTGGCCTGAAAAAATTTTTACCGGAAGAATTTGGAGGGAAGGGAAAAGGGATGAGGCAAGGGACCACTGGGTTTTTGGAGCCGCTGCTAAACCTGTTGACACATCAGTGCCTTGAGCAGTGCATTTGTGGGGTTCACTAAGTTTGTACTGAAGCAGTGGAGGAATTTAGGAATCTTGGGATGAACGCAATGCTGGGGGTGCTCGTGCTTGCTGTCTGCATTTTGGGATTTTTGTTGCTTTTGTAGTGTATTTTTCTTTTTGGTATCGGCTGTCTGTGAAATGCAGGCTTTGCAGCAGCTCCCCCGTATTCCAGAGCTCCCATCGCTGACAGATTGAACTTAGTCATTGCTAATATTGATACAGACTGAGCTTGTGCTCCTGCTCTGTCTTATGTAAATACCACTGCCCTTTCAGTCATTGCTTTAATCCCTTGTTTCCTTTGGAATTAGCTGCCAAGACAATTTCCAGGAAAATTTCTATTCCTTGGGAGTCTTGACTCGCACCTGGCTTGTAGTTGGTGATGGTCAAGAGACTTGGGGCCCTGCGCTCCACTGGCCTCGTTCTGCATGGATGCCGATACCTGATCTCTGCTTCTGTGGGGCTCCAAGTGGGGAGAAGAGCCATGGGGAGTTCAGCAAGCAGGAAGGGAAAGGCTGATCTGGTTCTGGGAATGCTTGAGTGCTCACAAGTCCAGATGATGGAGGTTTCTTAATGCATTCATGTTTTCTGAGATAATTCTTCTCCTTTTGCCACCATCGTCTGGAATCCCCTTATAGCTTATCTGAATTTTCTTCTCTTGGAAAAAAAAAAAAAAAAAAGGAAAAAAAAAAAAAAGCCTGAAACCCCACAAAACCTTTGTGTGGGAAGGAACTAACTGCACTGGCATAAACCCAGAATATTGTGGGCAAGTGCTCTGGATGCATCCCAGTACCTCAAACAGCATCATTCAGCTAGTTGCAGTCTGTTCCTTCCTTGGTTTCTCTCCAGCCAGCACGCCCCTGTCCTGCTAGGCTCTCTGCTGTTATTTTATTCTGGAGGGTTTTTTTCATGATATATCAACAGCAGAACAGAATGATCTCACCACGTTTGTATTCCCAATGATAATGGTGACTTTCAGCTGATGCCCACAAAAATGGGTACCTCTTTTAGCCCACTGAGCTACAGCTATAGCTTAACTGAAGTGCCTATTTGTAAAGGCTTTTTCTGGATCATTTGTTCCGTCGTTTGATTTGTTTGGGTTTCCTTTTCACCAGTGTCTTTAATTACCTGGACCCTGCTGTGACCTGCCTGCTCCTATCACTCTGGCTTGTCTGTTTCCCTTACAGTCTAATGTGGGTTGTGCAGCTCCTGGGGCACACGGACAATACTTGGATATATTTTTAGTGGCTGCAGATCCCAAGAAGTTACTTGGTGCTTTACGTAGTCGACTGATCTTCAGTCATGAGTGTCTTTAACAGAACCAAAGGCTGCCAGCTGCCGTTGATCATTTCTCCGGCACAAAGCCTAAGGTGGCAGCTTGGTGGAGGAGCAGACGTTTCCTCTGGTGACAGTTCATTTTCTCCTTCAGTTGAAGCTGGCCATGACCTTGGAGCTAGTGTGCCTGCAGAGCTTGCTTTCCACTCCCATCATCATCTTTAATCCGTGTGATCACCGTGCTTCATCTCTCTACCTCTCAGCTGCCTTCTGCCCTTCAGCACAAAAGGTGGACAGAAAGGCTGAGTAAAGAATATGGCCTTCACTTGCCCTGGGCGCAAAGGGATGACTCCTGGAGGGGTCATCTTAAAGTTATGATGCTCGTTATCAAGACTTTACATCCACGGTTGTGGAGTTTGAGTCTTGTTGGTTGGGCTGTAATACTTTAGTAATTACAAGGTAGTGGCACCCATTCACTTCAGTGTGGGCCAAGTTTAATGACAGAGGAAACAACCTGTTCTGTATTTGCTTTCTGTTTGTTTTTTTTCCATGAGCATCATGTTCTATTAAAGGACAACAGAGCCTGAACTAATTAGTATGCAGGACCATCCACCTTCTGTTTAAAATGTACTGTGATGTTTGCAACTATGGTTTGGGGGGGTGGGGGGAAGCAGCAACCAGGATTTATGGAACAGCTCACTCTTTGAATGAGGCAGGTTTTTCCCTTCAGCATGTGCTACCCCAGCAAATCCATTTTCATACTGCAGGCAGTGATGCTGACTCCCAGCTGATCTGCTTCCACAGTGAAAGCAGCCAGAAGCTGACAGATCCCAAAAGCTTGGAAGGACAGTCAGGATAATTCAGCATAGCTGGTTTGGGTGTTTATTTGGAATCTGGTGCAGATTTAACAAGCTGTTATGCAAGAAATGAAAACCCCAAGCAGCAGCCAGGAAGGCGGTGTGGAGGGAAGGCTCTGGGTGTGCTTGTGCTGCTGTAGAGCCGAGAGTTTGCTCACTCTGTTCTCCAGAAAGCAGCACAGCCGGGCTGCAGAGGCATCAAGCCTGAGCTGAAACCCACTTTCTCTGCATGTTTCTGTAGCTCCAGATCTGCTGAAGGCATACATCATCTTTTTTTTCTTCTCTTTTTTTTTGTAGTGCAGAGTGAGGTTGTGTTTTCCTGCAGCCTACTCTGTAGGTCTTAAGAAATGAATGTGTAAATATTTTGTCTCTCACAGCAGCCCAAGGTCATCTTTCTGGAACAGCAAACAGGCACAGAATCCAAAGAAGATCAGTCTGTCATGAGAGTAAGGTTAGCATCTGCACTTACAAATGACAAAGGCTATTAATCCTCATGCTGTAATCCCCAAGCTGTTTGCCAGCTGGCAGCAGGAAGATGTTCCCGCTCAACCCACACAGCTATCCATGTTTTTTCACCTTTATGAAGCAGATATAGGTCAATACTGTAGCCTGGATAAAGAACTTGGTAGATACCATTCATCTCTTCTAGCATTGCAATCCCTTTCCTCTCCACACAAGCCATCTGTACAAACAAGGGTGTAAGAGGGGGAGCTGTGGGCTAGACTCTCCCTGTGCAGCTCCCCCAAAATAGAAGACTGAAGGTGAGATTTTTTTTTTTTCCTCCCCCCTCTGCTCCTTAATTTGTCACAGGAGAATGAATTTTGAGATCTCGCTGCAGAACTGAACAGTCTGAGCAAAGCTCTGTCACTAGCCAATGTTGAGACTTTTTGATCCTAATTGGGGAACTTTCATGGGATTTGGGTATTGCCCGTCACAAGGTGATAAAAGCCTGCATCTTACAAGGTACCACTGATGAAGAAGAAGGAAGACTGCCACTTAGCAGCGATGCGGGTGGGCTGTGGTAGTCCATATGGTCTTGCAAAGCAAAGGACTGTGCAGTTGCCGCGTTGCATCCAGTGAGGCAGCTGAGGCTGGAAAAAGTTGAAGAGACCCGAAAGGCAGATGGGAGCTATGAGCTCCATTCAGAGCTGTTAGTTGCTCATCTCTTTTGAACATTGGAAAGGCAGTTGTTGGATTTTACGTAACAAAAGTGGTTTAACAGAAATCACAGCTCCTCAGGCAGCTGCAGGTGCGAGGAAGTGAGAACATTACCTCCTGGCTCTTGCGTTTCCTCCTGGCTGTAATGGGTAACCGCTGTGTGGATACCAAATCCTCTGGAGGTGTCTGTCCCCTGTAACGTCATACCCAGCATGGGCTGATCTCTTTGAGTAAAAAGAGACAAAAAGGTGAGCTGACCATAGGCGAAGAACAAGAAGGAATCAGGATTCAGGCAAAAGCTAAATTCTTTCCTGAGTCCTACAACCATTAATTAGCCTTGGCCTCCAGGGAAGACATTTTACTGTGCCAAATATTTCCCTCTCCTTGAGTTTCTCAGACTTAGGAGAACTTTTCAAATTTCTCTCTTCATTAGCAGCTGGGAAAAATAAAATAATTTTGCCAGCTTTCCTCATCTCTGTTGTGTCTTGTTAATGCTTTCCAGGTGCTTTTCCTTCCCGCTTTTTCCATCACCGCAGCTCCCCTCCTCTTGTGAGTATCTATAGAGGTCTGCTCCAAGTCAGGTCTGTGTCTGGTAGCAATATTTTATGTTCTTGGTGCTCGGGATAAAATCTATCCTCCAGTCTCTTGCTGTCACTACGTGGCACCTCAAGCACAAGTTTTCCAGTTAAACTGGTACCACATCTCTCCCATAGTCCTCTGCTGGCATTGTTGTGGTTTTTGTCTTGCTGGGCCGTGTTGGCAGCTGCAACTTTTTTGACTTTTTCCCAGCAGAGAGTTTTGTTTGTCAAGAAGAGTAAATAAAGTAATCATTTGGTGGACTTAGCATTTAAATCCCACGTGACATTTATATGTGTATATATAAAAATGGGGTTTTTTGTGGTGGAGTGCCCCCCGGGCATTTGCATGAAGCACATCTCAACGTATATTTGACTGTTGATTTAAATATACTGTACATAATACGTTATTTTTAGCGTGTATTGACTCCTTTCTACATTGCAATGATAGACCATTTGTGGCAGGTGCAGCCCCGTGGCTGAGGGTGCATCAAGAGTAAAAGAGATCTCAGCTGTCCTTTGCTAGCCTGAGATATACAAGCACAAAATTTATCTATCAATCGATCACAATACAGAAAAATTGATAAGAGTGCTGGGTCCCTGGCTTCTGTCAGTGCAAAAGCAAATCTTCTAGAGCTTGAACTTATTGCTAAGTTATTTTTATGATAAATAAATCTATAAACAGAGAATTGTTCATCCTGTGAAGGTTATGAGAAACAAATTCATATACCCTTTTCACTTTCCTAAAGTTCAAAGATTTGCACTGAAAATTGTACCTTCAATCTAGTCAATAAACGGCTGGTATTGACTGGTAAGGCCACTGGAATGACAGGAGCGTCGTTTCACTTGCTGTGTGTGTGATTGAAAGATATCTCAAGTGCAAAACTGTGATAAAAAAGATGAACAATATGATGAAAAGATGTTTGGGTATTCAACAGGAAGAGCAGTATGGGTTTATTCTTGGCTTTTCATGTACTTGACAATGAAACATTTTTATTCTACTTAAGTGCTAACGTGCATGATCATACAATATATTGCCTCTTGCTAATTATATGCTGTGTTAGGAATACTAATGTCTAGATGATATCTGCCTGGGGAAAAAAAAAAGCATTAAACCAAGTTTCTACAGAATTCTGGGCTGAAATTATCCACACACATACAACCATCAACACCTTAGAAACAGTCTTATTTTGTTGTGGTGAATGCTGTTGTTACAGGTTTTTATCAATAAAATAGAAGCAGATGGCTCATGTATACATGCAAAACCAGTGTATCTTCCTTTTTGTTCATATTATGGCAGAATTGAGTGAATATGTATCTTGGAGAGGTGGACGTGTTTTGTTCAGAACAAAGATGCAGGTGTCCAGTGCATAATGCATAACAGGGAGGAATGGCAAATATTTCCACCCTTGGTCCCTTTGTCCATCCGCATGGAGAGAGGGGCCTTGCGGCAGCAGGCAGAGGCTGTGGGAGTCTTTAAGGGACTGAAGAGGTTTCCATGCCCCACCACATCTCTGTATCTTCCTCTATACTGCCTTTCAGCCGGCTCTACGTGGGGAGGCAAAATTACTGGTTGTGTGTTTAATGTCTGGTGTTTCCCCATCTCTCGTTCAGCTCTCAGCCTGAGTTGGGGAAGCAGCCCCTTGCGCCCCTTCATTTCTTCGATATGCCCATGGATGTGTTGGTACCTGCACCAGGGCATGAGTGGGTCAGTGTCACCAATCTGTCCCCTGTGTGTAGATACTGGCTTTGATGGCATCCTGACCATGTGTTTGGGACACTGAGGGATGCTGCAGTAGGAGTTGGGATGGCCTCAGGGCAGATGTTTCTTGCTTTGGAAACAGAGCTCGGGCGTTGGGCTTGAGAGCTGAAATTGAGCTTCTGGGAGGCCAGACACATCACCGCAGCAGTGAGGGATATATCTTTATCTGGTGGCTGCTTATGCTTGTATGTACCTTTGGTAATGATCTATTTGTGTGTGTGGTGTGCTTGTGCCAGGTTGCAGTTGTAATTCATGCCTACGTTAAGGCAAAGAAAGACAAGAGATAAAAGAAAATTCCTAATCGGAGATTTTGAACTGGTGGTAATTTTGTTCCTTTCAGAATAGCAGTGCCATCTTCAAGGGAGACATGAGAAGCAATGGTTTCTGAATCCCTGCTGGCATCCTCAGGGCTGGCTTTCCCGGACCAGCCCAGAAGGAGTTTCTTTTTCTGGTCACACTTGGTACCTTCAGTCCCTGGAAGCCTCAGCAACAGTGGCCGATATGAACCATGCCGGGGTACCTGGAAAACCCATCCCAGAGCCCTTCATCTGAAAGATGATGGGCAAATGGGATATGCTGAGAGGCTCAGAGACACACAAAGGAGTTCGGAAAAACTCCACATCCATGGTGCATATTTGTGATGGAGTATGTGTTTTGCTAAGGACTGATGCCAGTGGGATGATCAGGCTCAGCTGAGAGGGGTGGGGGTGGGAAAGGGCTGGTGGAGCTTTATGGTTTTGGAGACCTTGGCAGCAGGGCTGACTGCAGAAGGGGGGCTGGAGGCTTGCTCTGTGCTGCAGTCAGCTCCCCCAGCAGCTCCTCTGGGCACAGGGGGATCTGCAGAACCAGGTGCCTGCAAGTTGCTCTGGGATTTGGAAGCTGGAGTGGGTGCTGCTGCCGAGGTGGTGGTATGGCCTGGGTCAATACCAGGGCAGCACTTTCCTGGCCTGATTGTTCATAATGCTGTTTCTTTCCATGCATTTTTCTGAAAGCTACTTAAAATTTACCCTGCCCGTCAAGCGGCCTCGGTTCCCCCACCAGCTGCACCCAATATTTCCTACGTAAAGCCAACACTGAGGGGTAGCGGCAGTTACTCTAAAGGACTTGGGCACTACTTGAGGACACCACACTTGCTTGGCTGCTCCTGTGTGTCCTTGTGTGGATGTCCTCAGCTGCTGTGTGGTGATTGGAGGAGCTGGTGGTATTGTCACAGTGGGTAGATTTTCTCAGACGGAGCAGCAGTACACGACTAACCAGAGTGGGTTTTGTTTTATTCCTCTGGTCAGACCTGCCTGTCAGCACATGCTACAGTGAAGTTGCTGGCCCTGAACTCGGAGAGAGCAGGGAATGGGCTGTATGTCTTGGTGCCAAGACTTGGTGCCAGGAAGCTGCCCATAAAATTGGTGGTGAAATACTTGGGCTTCCTACGTGCTTGGTGTACAGCACCACCGTGCAAGTACAGCGGTGGGCTTAGCAATCCACTTGTTGCTGCTCTTGCTGGGATGCCTGCTGTTCAGCACGAGCACGTGTGGGTCTTGCCAGGCTCCCCAGGGGCTCTTGGCTGTGTTTTGTTTTATTGTTCTGATAATCCTGTTCTGCCTCCAGCTGCATTTTAATCCCTTGCTCAGAGCAGCTTCATTCCTTGGCGTAGCACCAAGTGTTGTTTTGCCAAGACATCCCTGATGTCATCCTAATTTTGGCCAGTTGGAAAAGTCACATTTTTGATGTCGGGAAACTAAGTTTTGAATTTCAGCGGAAGAATGATACAATTTTTCATGAGAGGGTGAAAGCATTCCCACTTCTCAATCAGCTCACTTGAGGCTAAAGAAGCTGAGCTGTCTGCCATCTGTCTCCTCGCCAGTCTCTTTTCTACCATCATAATTTTTGAGCAGGTTGGCCAATTTCAATCACATTTGAAAGAAGTGTAACTATCTCGAAGATAATTATGCTTCTACAAATTTTGTCACCTGGCAGAGGAGCATTTACAGAGAAGCAGAAAGAAGTAGGTTTGATGGCCAAGGGTCAGTCCGCTTGTCCATCATGATGATGTGCAGCTCCAGACCAGTGACAACGTGTGTGCTGCCTCTTGTGCTGTCTCTGGCTGAGCTGAAGTTGTCCAAGGGGATGTGGTGGTATTTGAGTGGTGGCAGTGGGGAGGATGTAGGGGACAAACAGCACAGATGTGTAGGAAAATGAGCTTCGTTAGCTCTGCTCTTCCCCAGCTTGTATCTGAAGTTTTGAGGTTTTTTAAAACGTAAAAAAAACCCCCAAAAAATATTTAATAAATTCCAAAGCAGTGATGGGTTTTCTTGCACAATGAATTAAAAGATAGAGCAGAAAAGGTGTTGTACTACAGAAACAACTGAAAGAGCTGGTCTTTCAGGATGAAGTGCAAAGGCTGTATTTTAGGTGCAGGCAGGATCAGCCTCCCAAGTCGTCTGAGGATGGCCACCCATTGGGAGGCATGAGCAGGGTCCAGAAGCTGGAGCTGGGAAAGCTTTTGAGGGTTGATCTTTGTCTGTTGGAAGCAGCTGAGTGTGCCAGGCCTGGGATAAAAATTGGTCCAGGATGTAACTCCTCATATCCAAAACTCCTCAGCGTTTCAGGTACAAATGCTAAACGTTTCAGGTACATTTTGTCTTTTGAGAATGCCTTCTGCGTGCTGTGTTTAGAAATACAGCATGTGTGTATATGCTGCCTGAAAGGACTAATGCTTTTATACACGTATCTTCTGAATGTTTGGTGCTTAAATTCAAAAGGGCACATTAATTTAATACTTTTTTTCTTTAACAGTTGACTTGAGGAAATGCAACTCCTTTGAAATGAAGAAACTGATTTTTTTTCTAATTCTGTGAGGCAGTAAAGTAAAGTAAATGCTAATGTTCTGGGGTTTTATATTCCAAATTGCTGTAAGCCATCTGAAAACATGTATTTATTACAGCACTGACTATGCCAGGCAATCTTTCTTTCAAAAGACTTAAAAAAAAGGAGGAAAACCTACTTTTGTATTGTGTGCATATCCAGCTTTTATCTTGTGCAGCACACATTTAAAGCCTTATCTTTTCAAATAATATCACCGTCAATAGAGACTTTGGTCCCAGTTCACAGTTCTGTTTAATTGCCATTGAGTTTAAATCTCATGCACTTCAGCTGGGCAGAGATTCCCGGCCAGAGGGGAAAGCTCCCCTTCAGACGAGGAGGGGAGGTGATCTCTCGTGTTTCCATGGCAAGAGGAAGGAGATGGGATGGGGTGGGATAGGATGGAGTATCTGCTGTTCATCTTGATGGAGGTCCTCTTCTGCAAGCAGAGCAGTGCTGGTTTTTACTGGCAGGGAATCTGTTTCCCAGTGCTCTCTGCCCTCTTGGAAAGTGGACAAAGAAAAACAGGTACACTCAGATTGCAGAAGAATTTACTCTGGGCTGATCAGGGCGTGGAAATGCTTCTTGGAGACAGCTAGGGAAAGATTAGTTGACCTTTTGGCTGTAAATTATGGCAAGCTAATAAGTGCTTGTGTGCTGACAGGAGAGGCGAAGATGTGTCTTTGCAGCAGAAATTGTGTTGAATGTTAAAAAAAAAATACAATCAATTTTAACAAGACTGGAGTAAGTAAGCCTGTCGCTCATTCAGCTTTAGATGCAGAGTAGGTGCTTCTGTGTCTTCCTTTTCTATCTCTGCTTACAGAAGTGATATTACTGAATTAATTATGACATCTTTGTGAAGAGCTGAAGAATCGCTCAAGTCCCCTATTCAGCAGGAGAGAAATGTCAGATTCATCTCACAGTAGATTTAAAATTACACCAACCTGAACTATCGCTACTGGCAGCATAATAATAAGGCAGGTAATCAAAATCAATTAAATTCCAGTGCCTTCCTATTGTCCTAGAAAATTCAAATTTGAAATTAGTTTGAGTTCATTTGACTTCTCAATAAAAGAAGCAGAGCTTCAGAGATAATTTGAAATAAGTATATGGCCGTGACTGATCTTTTCTCACACTGCAAAGACCAGAGGAGCTGTGTGCATGCACGTGCCTGTTGATGGGTGCTGAGTACCAAATACAGTCAGATACTCGAAGGCAATGGAGTGACTGGTTTGAGGCTGCTGTGCTGATGTGGGTTAGGTGGGACTTGAGCTTGCCAAGACTCAGTTTGTTAAAATTTGGATAAGATATTGATCAGGTGAATTCCAAATGAAATGTGCCTCCATTCCCACCATGTAAGAGGGAGGAGGACTAGGCCTGGTGCATACTGCACTGCAGGACCTTCACAGAGACCCTGGAGCAACCAGAGGGACGGAAGCTCTGTGTGTCCTACCAGGAATGACATGTCCAGGTATGACATGAGGCACCCATCTTCCAAATCACAACAGACCTTTTGCCCAAGGAGCTTCAGAAGCTGCCAAGATACATGTGTTCCTGTAGCACCTTGATTTGTTTTTGACCCTGGCTGAGCCCTTGAGTTACCTTCAGTAGTAGGATGGGGCCTGGGCTGGGGTGAATGACTGCTCAGTTGGCAGTGGATATGGCATGAGCATGAGGCTTTCTGAAGCAGTGGTGTCATCTGTGGTAGTTGTGTGGACTACCAAGCTAGTAAAGGATTTGGAGCTTGTGTCATACAATGAATGGCTGAGGGATCTGGAGCTGTTTAGCCTGGAGAAGACTGAGAGGAGACCTTATGGCTCTCTACAGCTACCTGAAAGGAGGTTGTAGTGAGGCAGGGTTGGTCTGTTTTCCCTAGTGATGAGTGATAGGACAAGGGGAAATAACCTTAAGTGGCACCAGGGGAGGTTCAGGTTGGATATTAGGAAGAATTTCTTTACTGAAACGGTTGTCAGGCATTGGAACAGGCTGCCCAGGGAGAGGGTTGAGTCACCATCCCTGGAGGTGTTTAAGAGGTAGATGTTGTGCTGAGGGACATGGTTTAGTGATATTGATAGGGCTAGGACAAAGGTTGGACTCAATAATCTTGAAGGTCTTTTCCAACTGAAACTGTTCTATGATTCTATGACATAGACACAGCTGGGAGGCACAGAAGAAAATCTGTTGTCTAAGGAGGTTTTCTGTTGGAGAAGGGTGCTGAGCAAAGCCCAGGCTTGGTGCTGGGGCTCATCTAAGCCAGTGTCATGCCAGTAACTTCAGTGTAGCCACTGGCACCAACCTGGCTTTCCAGAAAACCTCATCTTGTACAAGACCTTTTCCTAAGTCTGAAAGTGTCACACTTCTTCCAGGGAAGACCCTTACATGTAGCTGGCTGGAGAAACTGGTTTTAACATTTTCTATTGTTTTTTCAATAGTGACATACAGAGTTAGGATCTTTGGGAAAGGAATTTCCCCTCTTTGTGCACATGGCCTTACAAAGGTAAGATTTTACTTATTCCTTTTAAACTTGATCTGAGTTTTGCTGGCTAGACCCTTGGTTGTGAGGGGAGGCTGAGTTTGATATCCCATCTAATGCCATGAAGAGGGTGTTCAGCAGTAAAATCCCCCTGTCTGGCTCAGATACTGGAACTGCCCTACTCCACAGTGACCTGATGTTGTGTTTAGGAGAAGAGAAGATTTGGCTTGTTTTGCCGTGTCTTCTATTCCTGCAACAATCGGAGTTTCTGCCCATGGGATTTCAGAGTGCTGTGGTGCCTCTTTTGGGTCACAGGTGTATGTGCCAGCGTGAGGCCCAGAGCACCTGGGGAGAGCATCCTAAAGGCTCAGGGAGGAAACAATGTGCCAAGGTCTGGTGGTGGGCATGGGGGAAGGAGGGTGCAACAAAAATCAGGAGACAGGAAGCGTGGCCCAAAGAGAGAGCAGAAGAGCTTGGCTCAGCTCTTACTGCCAGCAGTCCCAAGCTGGGCTCACGGTTCCCTCCAGCCTTTCCAGGCACCGAGTTATGTTTCTCCCCGCTGTGCTGTAGCGGCACCCGGCACCCCTGAGGCTGCCGCTCAGCTGCCTAACCCCTTCAGCCTGCCGTGATGGGAGGCTTTATGCCCCCCCACCCTGCTCCGGGGCTCGGAGAAGGGCTGCTGCTGTTCCAGCTTTGGTGTTTCCCATCCCCATCACCTGTCGGGACGCCCCGGGCAGCTCCTCACCGCCTTTCCAGCTCATCCTCCGACTTACCGGGCGTTCCGCCCGCCCCGTCCCGCCGCGGAGCCTCCAGGTGGCGGGACCTCCCCCTCTCTCCCTCCCTCCTCCCCTCCCTTCCTCCCTCCCTCCCCGCGGCCTCGAGTCGCTCCAGTGATGGAGAGAGCGTCACGGTCTCCTAGCAACGCGCCTAGCAACGCTCCTAGCAACGGGGCAACATCTGCTCCCGCTGGACCAATCCGCGCCGGGAACATCTGGGCACCCACCTCCGCGGGCTGCGGCCGGGAGGTGATGCGCTCCTCAGTGGCTGCAGGGACCCGCAGGAGCTGCCACCACCTCCACTGCCACCTCCACGGCCACCTCCACCGCCACCACCTCCTTCAGGAGCAGCGAGCGTCTTCGGGCAGCGAGGGAAGGACGGGGAGCAGCCCTCCTTCTGGAGCCGGGGCTCGCTGGGTGAGTGCCGTTGAGCTGACGGTGGCCGGGCACGACGAACAGTGGGGTTGTCCGTGGCGACGAGCCGGCCTGGGGCTTTGCGGGTGGGATCTGCCCAAACAGCTTTAGCAGGTTTAGCAGGTGGCTGCTGGCCGCGGAGTAAGTTTTGTGTTTGTTGGTGAGCTCTCGGCTTTGCTGCGTGGTGGAAGAGGGCAAAGAGAGGGATGAGGGCTGAGAGGGATGCAGGGCTGCGGGCTGAGGTGCCTGCTGCTCTGCCAGACTCTGTTCCACTCTGTGAAAGGTCGTTTTAACCAGAGCTGTCTTTTTACGGTCAAAGCTGAACTCTGAAAAGTAACTGTAGCTAGTCTTCCATTGCCTGTTCGTAAAGTATCATCCTCCGGGATGAGACAACTGTCTAAATATAGATGTCTTATAGCTGCGAGACACGAATACGCACACATACGTGCTCTCTTTTTCTTTCTCTCTTGTGGGATTTAGACCTGCTTGTTTTCATTCACGTACAGAAAAAGTGTGAGTGTCTCTGCACACACATGTGAAAGTGCAGAGTTTAGGCATGCACATGTATATCTGGGATTGTTTTTCCCTCGGAGTGCGAAAATTTACTACAGTGTGCCAAATACTCCCCCCAGAAGGCAAGGCATCAGCTGGATGCTGCTACATCTACTTGCAGCCTAGAAACCCTATCCTATGTAAGGCAAACACTGAAACATGCATGCTGCAATAATTCTACTGAATAAAAATGGTAATCTGACTTTCCCCAGACCCGTATTACTCTGCAGGCAGTGTGGGTGTGTATGTGTGTGTGCGATAGGAAATTGGTGCTACTACTCAAAATAATGGTGTGGCTTTAACAGTAGCTTTCCTCTGAGGGTGACAAGAATCACTAGAGAAAATAATGTGCCATTTTAAGAGGTGGTGTTTAGGGCAGTAATCATGTTCTAGCTCAGGAAACTTCCGGATATTCAGAAGAGCAAGCTGGATTTTTGCAGCATTTTCTCCTAGAGGATTACAGCTGTACCACAGAGGACTGAAATGATTTTTCTTAATGTTTTATTTTACTTTCCTGATGTTTGAAAGGGAGTCCAGGAAGTGAACTTTGAAGTTAGAGAACTGAATGTGACATCAGAACTCTTATTTTTCCTGTTATTAAGCCCCCTGGGCTGCTGAAATAGCTCTTTCATCTCTTGCTGTCCAGCTACTTGCCCTGTATGTCCTGACTTTGCCACCTGAACTATACATTTTTCTCCTTGCTCCACCATGGCAGGTAACCATTCAGCAGTGCTGTGCTGCCAGAAATGCTCGCTGAGCCCGTGCGAGGAGGAAATCTTACCAGAACTGCTGAGATTACCCCAGAAAGACCCTTTGCAGATTGACTCCGCATCCTCAGGTAACTAACGAGCTGGTCAGGCTTGCCTTCAGAGTGAGGGAAATTACTTGGACTAGTGTTGAAAGGGCAGTGAAGCTGAAAATATGATTTTATTCTACTGATAAAAGCAGCACGACTATGAGGAGCGACACAGGAATAGTTACTCAGTCATTAAGTCTCGTGCCTTCATGCACTCATGAGAGCTATTCAGATGCTTGTGCCTTGCACACACACGTGCCCAGAGAGAATATGCAATTAGGGAGATCTGCAAAGCAATTAGCAAACTAAAAGAAAGGTAGTTTTAAAGTGCAAAGCCAGTAGCTCCAGCCGGCAGATGACAGCATGACTGAGGGTCTTCATCTTTCCGCGGGTCAGTTAAAGGGGGCTTTCTCTGCCTGACCGAGGAATGACTCGGTACTCTGGAAGGACTGCAATCGATTGACAGTCTGTGTGAAATCCTGGGGCTGGCATGTGTTTTTTATCCGCATGTTCATCTGCCTGTGGTCTGGTACTTTGCATTATCAACTGGGAATCCCACGGTGGGACCAGCTGCTTTTCCTGTCCCTGAAGAGGGTAAATGCAGCAGCATCACATGTGAAATCAGAGGAAGGTTTCAGCTGAGCACTCCCTAATTGCGAGTGCTGCTAAGGTTAGAGAGAGGGGAATTTATCGCTGCAGTTTGCCAGCAGTCGCAAGGACAGGATGATATTTCCTGCCATGTCAAAGTCACGTCTCCTACTGGTAATAAATGCCAATTTCTGTGTGCTCAGAAGCCTCAGGTTTTCTATTTGTGCATGCAAGAGAGGCTCCGAAATGGTTTCCGTCCCCGCCAGCTTTTGCTTGCATATTGATTATCCTACTTTGCGCTGCGAGAGGAAACCCTGCAGCGCACCGGCACATTTCACTCACCCCCTTCCGTGACCGGCATCGACAGCTCTGCCTTGGCCAGAGAGCCTCTGTGCTTACCCCCTGCAGACGTCTGCAGCAACAAGCCAATACTTACCGGCTCATACAACCCCTTTCACTGCAGCACCGAGCAGGCAGGAATGAATTTCTTCCCGAAGAAAGGTAGGAGAGGTGGAGGCACAGGCAGGTGTGGGAATGCTCTCAAGGTCTTATGGAGGAGCTCTGGGGCAGAGCTGCTCTGCAGACTCAGGGCTTGCAGATCGCTCTGCGTTGCCTGAGATGGAAAAGCACAAGCTTTGTGGTTTGGGGTTTTTTTTCTTGTTGTTCCTGGGCTCTTAAACCCTGTCTCGCCTCCTGTCTGGACAAGCTTACAGCTCCGTGGAAATCACCCGGCACTAATTCATGCCAAAGAGGTGCTCCTGTCACTGGGGTGATGTGGAAGCACAGGGGCCGGATGAAGAGAATTTCATGCAATTTGCAGTTCAACTGTGAAGTTGCCGTGTTATAAATCTTTTTCCAATCCAATTTAGATAAGATAACCTTCTGTCCAAACATGCCTAATAACTCTGTGGGTACCACACCACGGAGCACCGTAATTATTCCTGGGGAAATGAGTGGGAACAGGCGCGTTTTACTTTTAATGAAAGTACAATTAAAGCCCTCGCGAAGCTGCCTTTCAGAGATCCGGGCTTGAGACAGAGGCATCTATTCCCTCACTGCCGCGTGTGGGATTTGTTTCAAACTTCCATTACCGCTAATGGCAACTACAGCCGCCGTGCTCCGATGTGCTGTGCATTCAGAGCAGGCACACACCGACGGGGTGTAAACACTGGCCAGCGTGAGCAGGCAGCGCTTGCCCTGTGGCTCCCCAGCTCTGGCAGTGCTGCCTGCTGTCGCAAATTTTGCCGAGTCCTTGGTGACTAACAGAGGGCTTGCAGCTGGACGCTGGTGGGATGCTGAGTGAGCATTTCCGAGGTTCGTCCAGCCTGGAAGGACAAACCTCACGCTCAGGACTCAGCGCTATGCTGGTTAGTCCCCATGGGGAGATTTGGCCCTGTGCCTTGACTTGTGGTGTAGCGCTGAAAAAAAATGTAATGTGATTAAGATGTATCTGTCTCTGAGCTTGACTGAGGCAGAGGCAGTGACTCATACCACCTTGCTGTAACTGTCAAAACACTTGGCTCGCAGGAATAGCCTTCTACACAAAAAGCACTGATTCAATATGTTTATATTTAAACAAAACACTAAGGGTCTGATTCACTGCGGCATTACTACAGCCTTGTGTGCCTGTAACCCTGGCCAAGCAGTCCTTAGGCACGCACGGAACCAGTCTGCTCTTTCAAGCCAAGTAATAAAGGCTTGGTCCTTGCAAGCCTCCTACAGAGAGAGGTGCCCCTTGCAGGCTTTAGCATCAGTGCCAGTGTTGAGGGTACAGTGCAAGGGCACTGGTCATTCTCTTGTTCCCCTGCACTTGCAGACAAATGTGTGGACCTCTCCAGCAGCCAGAAGAGATGACAGCGGCTATGGGATGGGTGGTGGTGGGATGGCAGCTCACTGAGCGCAAGAGCAGACCTCGAGCTTCTGTGCAGCAGCCGTGTAATGGCACTCACTTGCCTTTGGTTCACCTTCTCATCGTGTTGCTGCAGGCGTGCAGGCAGCCCTGCTTCTTTCCTGGAGAGCGGAGGTAGAAGTTGAGCCTCCTGTGACAACACGTGGGAGCTGCTGGGCTGGGGAAATGGGTGCCCTGGGTCCCGCAGATTTTGAATTTCTGGAATTTGCTAACAGCTAGCATGGTGTCAAGCAGCTTGTGGCTACTTTGCTCTTAGAGCATAGGCTTTCACTTACAAGTGGGAACACATTTAAAACCAACCTTGCAGCCCAGGGATGCTCTTGGTGTTCATTTGCTGGTTGTTTCCTTTCCTTGCTACTAAAGCAAGTTACGGAGGTTGTTAAAACTGTGCTGTCTGATGTTGTGAGGTCTTTAGGAATTTTAAATAGAGACAACAACCTTGCACTCAAGGGATATGTCCCAGGCTAGTGCTGAATGTAACCCCAGAATGGTGGTGCCAGTTGGATGCCTGATGAACTCACTGCCATGATGGTTGTGTATGTTCCTCTGCAAATCACAAATTTTTCCACCTGCTTCTGCCAGCCAGCATCAGCCCTCAGCCCACTGCATGTTCTAAACCATAGGTCACCTCCCTCCCTCCATCACAGGACCAGGGTCCTGGTGCTCCATCATCTCCTTGCCTGGCTCCCTGCAGTTTGCCCGTGTCTCCAGGGCCACCCATGCATAGGGGACGCTGAGTGTCCCACTGTCACACTCCATCTCTGGGGCAAAGAGAAGGATTCCTGTGGCCAGGAGCAGCAAAAGAGGGATTTCCACAGGGCCGGGGGGAGCTGAAGGACTGAGCTGCGATGCTCTGCACGCTGTGGTTGTCTGTCTTGCCCCTGCACTTGGGCTGATTTTCTGCTTGCGCTGCACACGGGCAGTGCTGGGTCTGTGCTTCCAGCCTTTAGGCTGAAAACCATTATAGAGCGAGTTTTAGCATTTAGAGGCTTGGTTTGAAGAGGAGGGATTGGCACATGGTTGGCTCATCAACCTTTGCACTGGGTTTGGGTCCTTTCCCCACCCTGACATCCTGAGCGACTCTAGGAATGTCAACTTCATCTTTCTGTACCTTTGTCTCCCTTAGGGTGAGGAGAACTAACATTCTCCCACCCCACGGTGCTGGGAGGATACATGCATTTGTGATTGTGCTCAGATAACACAGCAGTGGGGTTTTCAGCAGGGAGAACCAAAGTAATTAATTGTCCACGATGTCCAGGCTATGGCGTAATTCAAATCTTAGAATAAAACCTGCAAGCATGAACGTTGCTGCATATGAGTTTAAATCAGTGTTTTCAGTGACTCGGTGCTAGCAGAGGGGTGAAGGCTGCAGCTGTACCTTTGCCCTTGACGGCTGAGGTCGGTGTAGGGGGCATCTCTGGTGTGTGCGGTGGTCCAGGGTGATTAAAACGTAGCATTGTCCCACTGCAAGACCAGTGGTCCCTGTCCTGGGGAAATGCTGCTGTTCTGTGCAATCCCTGTCAGGTCAGGTCCCAGAGCAGGGCTGGGCGTCTTGGCTCCAAACAAAATGTTAATCCACTAGTCAAGAGAGAGTTTTCTGCCCGGATCTGTAACATCCTTTATGGGAAACCTCCATCTTCACAGACTTGAAATTCAGGAGGACAATGCAAGAAGATTCTCTTATGTGGGGATTTCTTTGTCAGCCCCTTGTGAGTTTTTGATGTAGATGAAGGAAGAGAGAGCACATTACTCCTTCCTGCCAATGAAGGAGAGATGCCACTAGTCCTTGTGTGTATCTGTTTACTCCCACCTGCAGCTAAGACTCAGTGAGTCCCCCATGGCTCATGGAAGGATCCTTCCAGTGACAGGAGGTCTCTGTTTTGGCTGTGCAATACCTTTCGGCTTTTCTGCTGTGGCAGAAAAAGTCCAGAACCAAATCCTTTATTTCCTCAGAAAACCTAGGTTTCAAATGCCCCTCAAAGAAAATCTTAATTTGGGGAAGAAAACATATGCCACCGGACCTGACTTTGAGTTGTTCTAAAAGGTGCCTCCAGACACTTTCTTTCCCTGGATGCCTTTACATGTCAGCATAATCGTTTTATTTTTTTAAAATTATTTTGTTTTTTTTTTAAATGGTGCACTTAAAAGCAAACAGAAATTTCTTACAAAAGAGAGGGTTTGGGAGGTGATGATGCCACCTGCAAATGCACGTACCTCCTTGTATTGTCTAGTGAATAGCAAAGCAAACCCCAATCCTGGTTCTCACAGGGACCCAGTGTTTACCAGACTGGGTACCATCTCATTAAGATGCTCAATTAGCGCCATGTCCCCTTTCCACAGAGATGACGAAGCTTGGAGCAGCCAGCCAGGCCTGGCTGCAGGTGTGCAGAGAGTCCTGGTCCTCTTCAGGGCTCTGCTCTGAGGAAGCAGAGCTCCACTGGGCTCTTGTCACAGGACAAAAGCCCAACAGCCCCTTCTCTTGGCCCAAAGGCTGAAGCTCCGTCTTCTGTGCCCAGAATCACTGAAGCGACCCAGAGACCAAACCAGCTCCATCACCCTCCCACCAAGCTGGGGCTCTCTTGCTTCTCTGGGACGATACTACCATCTAGTGAAAACACTCTGTATTGGTTTTGCAGGGAAGCCAGGGAGCTCTGTGAGCAGTGTGTGGAAATTAAAACTCATCCCTTGTCCCACACGCACCCCAGCGTGGTGCAGGGGCTCATGCTCTCCAGACGGGTGGCCCCATCCTGGTCACTCCTGCATTACATAGAAACCTTCCTGTCTTGGACATCTCTCTCTCCCTGCTCTGTGAGGCAGTGGCTGGCCAGGGGTACCCAGCTCAGGTGTAGGACCTGGAGACTCTGCCTGGCAGTGGCTGCGTGTGTCCAGTGCTGTGGTTGTCACTCCGAAGCAGGGTTCAGGGTGGCAGCTCACAAATGTCTTCACATTTGCCAGCGTCTCAATTCTTTTACCAGTGGTTTGAGGGCTGCAGGTCAAGGCTGAGTGTCAGCCCGTCTGCATCCCACCTCTGGATCGCTCTTTCCCCTACAGATCCCGGACCGTGACATGACAGCCATCGTGGCAGCAAGCATTACCGAGTCTCTTTTTCTTCTTTTTTTGTGCAGAGCTGATCTGATCGGGGCTTACCAAAGACATTAACGACGTCGAAAGTAGCCTACTTTAAGAGAAAATATGCAGAAGAAGAACATTTACATCAAGATTACCATGAGTATTGTCCAAAAGTGAGTAGCTCTCCTTCCAGACCCCATCCTCCCCTGGTTTCGTTCCTTGATGCTAACGACCCATTTGCTTGCTCTTTACTCCCCAGCACCTGATACTCCCTGAGGACCGGACTTGTATTCTAAAACTTTCTCTCCAGAAACTCCGATTCCTGGATGACCCTGAAACCTATCTCCGTAGGTCTGTATTAATTAACAATCTGTTGAGGAAGATTCACCTAGAGACAGAGAGGGAGAGCTATGAATACTTTAAGGAGGCTCCGTGTTATAGGACTGCTTACTCTGACGCACGAAAACGGCTGAAGTTTATGGTGCAGGAGTGCTGTTCCCAGTCTCTCTATTATGAAGAGCTGCATTCGTATCGCATCGTGCCTTACTCTGCAGAGAACGCCGTTTACGGAATGGGCTACACGAGCAGCCACTTGGAGCAAAATTCTCAATTGCTTATTTATAAAATGAATTAAAGTAGCTGTTAGACCCACTGATGTTTGTTTCTGAATGCTTGAACTGCTTATTGAGGTGTTAAGATGAGGCACTAATTGCAGATGCACTTGTGATCAAAGGCGGATGCGTTCAGAGCTGAGTGGAAGGTACTTTGAATAACGCTCTGCAGTCCCCGCTGTTAAACCCCTGGTTGTGAAGTACCTTGACGTGCACACAGAGCTGGTGCAATCCGGAGGTCTTTACCCGCAGAGACTGCGTGCAACGTGTGTTGTAGAAACAAAGCCGCATTTAAGTTATCTGTGTGTAGATGCAGACGTACAAAATCACTTTGCAGTTAAATTATGCCACCCCCTGTGGAAGGGCAGCCCCCAAAGCAGTGGAGTAGTCTAACAGGGAGGAGTAAAAATATAAGTTATTTACTGTAAAGGTATAGATATAGAAAGTTTCTTTGAGAAATGCTCGGACCATGAAGGAGTTAGTGCCAAAGGAAATAGCCTTTTGCTTAGGATTGTCACAGATTTAACTCACTCGTTACTTACAAGACACTCTGTACTGAAATTCTCAATTTTTTTTTTTTTTAAAAATAACTGCATTCACTTTTACTTATATTCTCTCTTAGCTGGTATCTACTTTGCTATTTTAGTACAAACCAGAATGATTCACAGGAAAGATTGTTTCTTCAGCCTGTCATCAGTGTTACCTTAACTTCATTTGATCCTTTCCCTGGCTGTTTACCTGATACTTCTTTGCATGCTAGTTTGCTGTTTGGCCAGAGGTTCACTTTGGGAATAGAGTAATTTCTTTTTGTGTGGGATATAGAAGGCAGAAGAACAATGATAACTCTTACAGATAGAGAATGAATGTATCTGAAAGACGCTAGTAAAACCTCAGAGGTTCTCCTGACGAAACTGCTCAGCATTAGTAATAGTGTTTCAGGTTAAGCGAAATGTCTAATTTCAACTTGGGAATTTACCTTAGAATATGTAAATATACATTTCACAAGCTACAAGATGTTCAGCAAATTGGTGACTACAAGTGGGAAGTTTTATAGCTGCCAAAGCTATGTCGTGAAAATACCAAAGAGTAATACAAGGGAAAAGAGGATGCTCCAGCAATGGGGTCAAAAGCAAAGATTGCACTATAACCTGGGGAAATGTGATTGATGAGCCTGTAAACTTGCTGTTACGCATACGTGGGCAGTTCAACTGCGGGTGACTTGCAGGCCAGAATTGCTGAACAAATATATGAGATGATCCAAAGCTTGTAGAAGTCCTGCAGCTCTGTTGGCTTACAGTGAAAAAAACAGCTCTGCCTCGCTGGCTATCACCTCTTTAAAGCTTTAAAGCAACGTAAAGAATAGCGCACTCTCTGCTGGAGGCGGATATGTATCTAAGAACCTATTTTTATTTCTTTTAATTTGAAAGGTTTGCTCATGCAGATGTGGCTGATGCTATTTCCAAAGCATTATACAGTATGAACAAATACCATTGCTTGCCAGAGACATGCTTCATGTAAGATTCCTCCTGTAGCCCTGCTTACAGCATCCTTGTTGTGTGTGTGGCACATACCATTGCAGCTCTCAGGCACGTGTTGGTGCAGGAGAAAAGACAGAAAGGCAAAAGCAGGAGGTGTAAAGAGCAAATTAAGTCTGGTATCAGTCATAAGAAGCCAGTACAGGTTGAGGAGACAGAAGGAAACAGTGAAATCCAGATAAATTACTATTTTTTTTTTTTTTTAAATTAAGGGAAGAAGAAGGCAACAGTCTAATTCAAAACAAGGATAACCTGCAAATTGGGGATAATAAACAGCACAGTTATTGTGGGAAGGCTGGAAAAACAGGGCAGCACTGTTTGGGAGGTGCTATTAGTCGTGATGAATGTTCAGGGTTTTGTTTTTATTTTGATTTTGAGACAAGGTTTACTTACTTGTCTCTTACTAAAGAGTATCTTCAAACCCTCGGTCAGCGTAATTCGGTGTCAGAGATGCTCGGCTCTGTGTGGTCATATTCCTGCTGCCCCTGGCCTTGCATCAGCCCCAAATCATGTGAAGAATTAAGCTCACGTTTAGCGTAGTTTGAGAAACCTCCGTCTGGAAGTGACTGGCTGAGAAAGCCCAGGCTCCTTATCGGGGATGGGGAACCGCTGATAAAAGCTGGCAGCAAAACCCAGCTGCTGCCTGGGCCGTGGGCTGGTGGTACAATGGCTATTGTGTCCCCCAAAAAGCTCCCTGGCCTTGGCTGGCACTTTGCACACCTCCTGAGGGGGCAGGGGCGCTGGGAGACTGCTGGATGTTAGAGGAAAATGACTCCTGTCTTCTGATTTTTCAAACTGTGCATATTGTTTTCTTCGTGTCCGTTTTTGCCTGAATTCATGATGATCTAGCAGCTATATGAAATGCTAAAATGCTTTTTTTTTCTTTTTTCTTTCTCTCGCTGACCTGCTTTATTATATTCAAAGGATGGTTCTGATCTGCGTAAAGAATTTTTTTTATATAAAATTAATAAAATTTCAATGGAATGAAAAAACTCACTAGGATTAAAGCCTTTAACCCCTCCTGGAAAAACCCATTGCCCGTCAGATTCATCAGTAACTTCCTTGCCTGCTGGGAGAGGCAGATACTTTCTTGCCCATCAAAAGCTTCTCTGATAAGGTATTATGATAATTGAGCTGAAATCTGAATCAGATAACAAAGCTCCTTGGGCTACCTATGAAAGTGGACAATATTTTATTCACGTTTTTCTCACATGTTTTCTTGAACAAAAAAAATATTGTCTGCCTTTTTATTAAGTTCTACTTGCTCTAGGAGCTGTTAAAATGATTTATTTCTGTCTAGAAAACAAATTGTCTTTTTATGGTTGACTTCTTGATATGAAATTGGATCAAAAGTCCACAATTCTAAATATTTTCAGTCTGCTCAAGTTTTTACTGCCTTCCACTTGGCGCAGTGATGTGTGCTGCTGAAAAGTGGGTCTGAAATATTCTACTTTAGTGCTTAAAACCCATAGTTTATGGGGTGATAGAGAAGTACAAAGGTGTAATAACATTGCGAGTTATTCCCAAAGTATTTGATTTGACACCTTTTGAATTATGGACTGATTTTAACTTTTAGTTACTAAGTTACCAGGTACCAGCATTGTAATACAGCTACATACAGTGATTTTCCTTTTTTGAGTTTGCAGCTACAATTCAGCTCTTCTGGCTTCTGATGTGTGAATCTGTCTGTGGGTGGTCAACTTTCAGTGATAGATTTATATATATATATTCTATTATGACTGCATTAGGAACTCCCACATACGGGCTATGTTTGCACTGGATGTAAAGAAAGTCTTTCCTTCCCTTCGACTCAGTTGCCTTGGAGATAGTATATTCATCTGAGAGAATATAGACGAGCTGGGTGACAAGGACAGACGTGGTAACGGCAGCTGATCATTTTGTAAAGGACTGACTTAGGGCAATTCATTTTTGTCTCGGAATGGCAGCACACTTGACTGTAATTAGTGTTTCAGTGAGCTAAGTTTTCTTTGTGTCGCTTTTCCCTACCTGGGTGTAAATGCCAGGCTTGGTCCCAGGTGCAGAAGAGGGGGTGGTGGCCCCGTGGGTGTGTGTGTGGGGGTCCCCTGGCTTGAAGGGTGCCCTGGGTGATGCTCACGCTGGGAGGCAGCCTGCTTCAGACACCCCAACATTTTAGGGCCCTGATCCTGTAAACACTTTGGTCGGCATCTAAGTTTCTTTGCACAGATCCTCTCGCCGAAGCCAGAGAGGCTCCTCGTGTACGTGGATGCTCAGCATGTGTGTGAGCATCTGCAGGGCTGGGGCTGCTGTGCACCACGGGAGCACTCCCCTCTTGCCTAATTATGGGTGAAAGTGATTATCGAGCTGCCGCTTGAGTTCTTGAATACGTTTATATTGCACTGTAAATTGAACTTCTGTTTTCAATGAATGTGTTGAGTATATGGACTATTGTGCCTTAAAGTCCCATCCTCATGTGAGCCTTTGTATATGCTCTGTAAATCTGCAAACCGTCTGTAGCTGATAGCTCCGTGCACTCGGTACGGATCCGGTTCGGCAGCTGGCAGGGCCTTGGGAAACACAGCCCTGACCTCAGTTTGCCGTGAACACAGAGGGAACATGGCATTTCCCTCTTCTTTTTCATATTGCTTTCCTCTTCGCCGTTCATGAAATTCTGTTTTCCTGGTTTCTGTCTATAGCTGGGCTCTGGGTTACCTACAATGCCAGGCACCCCTCACAGGAACTCAGAAAGTTGTAAAAAAAGTTGTCTCCAGCTTTTAAACGCCATCTGTACAGCGCGCTCTCAGCAGGGAATCACAATTGCATATAACAACTGTGGCAGGTGTAGTCAAGTATATCATCATATATTTGACATGATTAACAAAGCAGAAAAAGGAACACCTATTTCTACTGAAATGCATGAGCCTGCATTATGTTAAAAACATGGTGATTATACACCACGTAATTGGAATAAAACCTACTGGTTCTATAACAAAAAATGGCTTTTTAATGTTTAAAATTACTTGGGACCTGATTAAAGGTTTTTATGAAATTGTTTTCTAAAGTGAATAGTAGAAAAATGTATATGTATTTTAAATATAAATATGATGTGCATGTTATTAATAAAGATCTATTTCTATTGAAGCAAATGGACTCTCACTGAGTATGTGCTGTTTTGTTTACAAGTTCACATGTTATATTACTAAAGAAAGGTTTCTAACACCATCAATCCCCTGAAAAATTTATAAACCACAATTTCTTCAGGGGACTTGAATCCTGGGGCTGAAACCTGATTCTCAGAGCTGTGGCAACTCCCCTGAATGCCGTGAAAGCCCTGGTGTTCATTTGTCCTGCTCTGATCCCATCATTTGAACCTCAACATTCCTATGGACTTGCAAGACCTTTCTCCTTTTCCTTGTTTAAAAGTCTGCAAGGAACCATTTTTCTAATGCAATGCACCTTTTCAGGTGCTGCAGGAGGGTCAAAGATAAAAGTAGCTATTGGAGAAGTTCAGGAAAATGGGAAATTTTTTCTAAAACCCCTGATTACATTGAAAAGATCCGCCTCTCATCCTCAGGGCTTTTCTCTAGGATTCTTTTCCCTGAGGAAGCTGAAATGAAGGATGAACTTTCCCCTGTGGGTAGGAGCCTCTCGAAGCAGCCACAGGGGAACATCTTCCAGGGCCAGGCACTTCAGCACCCACCTCCAGCCAGGGCTCAGGCAGCACCTGGGGGCTGCAGGCCCAGGTTTTTTTAAGACCGAGCACTGCAACCAGCTGCCATAGGCACGATCAGTCACCTCCTCTCACGATGTTGCGTTAGAAGAGCTGCATGATGTCAGCCTGAGGACAGCTCTGAAACCTGCATCCGGCATCCTCTATGTATCTCATCTGAATGTGGTGTTATCAGGGTTAAGCAGTCACCACTCAAATCCTGAGATGTTCTTTATCAGACACAGCCCTTTACCCATCCCTGAACCACTTCACTTTTTAACCAAAAAAAGCAACACCTAGACCTTGGCATGGATACGTGCATAGTATGGAGAAACGGGCTACTTAAAAGAGTTAGGCTGCGTGTCTGCAGGTTGAGCCTGTTTGCTCCCCATGTTACCCGAGAATGGCCAAGGGCCTCTGAGGTGGCATATTCCTGGCACAGAGAGATGAATTCAGTCAAAATTCCTCTTAGGTCATGAGTGGGAGCTGCTACCTCTGAGGATACATGACATTGGTAGGAAATGCTGAGCCTTGGTCCAGGTGTGAAGACAACTGCTTAAGCCTGGAAATAAAAAGCAGTGTAGCACCTCCCCTCATCCCAGCACAGACACACTATGTTGTCCAACCTGTGCAAATATTTTCCCACCAGGACTGTTTTCAAAGCCATGGGAATCATCCTGCCACAAGGCAAATTCTGCTGGGGACTGAAGGTGCCATTTCCTCTGCTGCTAAAGGGTGTGATGAAAGCATCATGACCATCACCATGGGTTTACCTTTCTCTCAGTTGCTTTTTTTGTTTGTTTGTTTTGGCTCTTTATGGCTACTTGCAGCCAGTTTGAATCAAAGCAGCTGCAGGGCTGCCCCACCTCAGCCTTGCCAGCCCAGACTTGCGGAGCAGCTGCTGCAGGACCCAGGCAATACAGCTGAAAGCTGCAATTCTCCATTACATCCCACACTCCGTGCATTTCAGGGCTTAATTCAGGCCTTAAGATAAGCAGCCGTTGTTTGCTAGACTAGGTGATGGTTTGAGCTCCTGGCTGCAGCGTGCTGCAGGGTGTTGCAACCTCCTGGCTTTCCTAGCACAGCGGGACAGGCTGTGCTGCCTGCAGGCTGATGTGCTGCTGATGGTAAATTATCCCCGACTAAGCTGACTGGTGCCAAGTTCTAGCTCTTACAGGTGGAAGGCAGCTTTTCCTGAAAGCTTAGTGGAAATAGTCAATTCGCAGCATCCGTTGCCAAGGAAGAGGAAGGATGGCTGAGAAGGTAAATGTTTTTCACCCTGTGTTAGAATCTCCTACTTGTGTTGGGGAGTTGATATCGCTCTCCTTTGTTTTCCTTTGAGAGCTCTGTTACTGATGATCTAAATGAGATGGGCCCCTTGCTTACAGCATTAGTATAAATAACTACTTTTCTGTGAATTTTTTTTGTCAAAGGCCGATGGGCATCTCAATACCCTTTTGGGGCACAGGTCTGTATGCAGACAGCTGAGGTGAAGACATATCTGCTCTGGAGAGACAGAGCCTGTGTCTCCAGTTGCTGCTCAGACACAGCTGCAAAATGGAAAAGTTTTTCTAGGAGTACCTGAATTAGGACAAAAGTCTGGGTTGGAAGAAGTAGAAGGTCTTGGCTCACAGGAGCCGTGCACTGTGCTACCAAGTTCTTCACTCACGATTGTTTACTTGGTAATTTGTGTCTGAGTGAAGTAGTGAGCAGAGGCTGATGGACCAGCTTGGTATCTTATCTGATTCCACCTCAAATAAAAAAAAAACAATGAAAATCAAAGCTGTGAGAGCTGGGAGACTTGTTGGGAGGCTAAAAAAGGCTCACATGGATTCGGCATTTGCAGTTCTCAAGGCTGGGGATCACCCGGAAAGTGGGAGCAAGCTGCAGCTAACACGGGGAAATAGTAAGTTAAATGCAGATACCTGCGGGGATTGGACTCTGCCCTGCAGCTCGCCTGGTCCTGCCTGCCTGGCAGGTGCCTGCCCCAGGCGAGGAGCGCAGGGCAGGCTCTGCCTGCAGATGGCACTGCGGTACCGAGAGATTGCTGAAAAACTGCGGTACCGAGCGAGGCATTGCCGGAAAACTTGTACTACACCTGGGTGTTGGCTTGAGTTCAAGTATCACAGAATGACAGGATGTCAGGTGTTGGAAGGGACCTCAAAAGATCATCTAGTCCAGCCCCCCTGCCAGAGCAGGATCACCTACAGTAGATCGCACAGGAACGCGTCCAGGCGGGTTTTGAATATCTCCCGATAAGGAGACTCCACAACCCCCCTGGGCAGCCTGTTCCAGTGCTCTGTCACCCTCACAGTGAAAAAGTTTTTCCTGATGTTTTTGTGGAACCTCCTATGTTCCAGTTTGTATCCACTACCCCTTGTCCTGTCATTGGAAGTCACTGAAAAGAGCCTAACTCCATCCTCCTGACACTCACCCTTTACAGATCTATAAATATTAATGAGGTCGCCCCTTAGTCTCCTCCAAGCTAAAGAGATCCAGCTCCTCCAGCCTTTCCTCATAAGGGGGATGTTCCACTCCCTTAATGATCTTTGTGGCTCTGCACTGGACTCTCTCCAGCAGTTCCCTGTCTCTCTAGAGCTGAGGGGCCCAGAACTGGACACTATTCCAGATGTGGCCTTACCAGGGCAGAGTAGAGGGGCAGCAGGACCTCTCTCGACCTAGTTGCTACCCCCCTTCTAATACACCCCAGGATGCCATTGGCCTTCTTGGCCACAAGGACACATTGAAGGCTCATGGTCATCCTGCTGACCACCAGAACCCACAGGTCGCTCTCTGCTAAGCTGCTCTCCAACAGGTCAGTCCCCAACCTATACTGGTGCTTGGGGTTGTCCTTTCCCAGATCCAAGACTCTATGCTTGCCCTCGTATTTCATCAAATTTCTCCCAGTGCAGTGATGGGTGCTGGCTGGGTCAGGGCTTGAAAGACCTTGTTTCCCTCAAGTCTCACTATAGATTTTGTGACATTGTTTCGTGCTTTTCCTCAGCAGTTGGGCCCAGACTGTACCCAAATCTTGATAGTTTGGTGTTAACTCATTCTCATCTACTCTCTTAAGAAGCAATATGGTGTGTAGTGGTTGCTCAGTGCTACAGATGTCCGTCATGAGGGTAAAAAAACGCAAGAATCTCCCTCCCTTCAGAAGAGACTCTCCTTCTGAGCTGGTGTCCGAGCACTGCCCAGGTGCTCACACCAAGTAAAACAGTGGTAGCCAAAGTTACAAGGTGTCAATGAAGTTGTCGGTCCCGGGCCCATGTCCTGCCTCTCCTCCTTTCATTTCTTGAAGGACCTGAAGTAGTAGCAAATAATCCTTACACTTTGCAGAAAACAGCTAGTCTATACAGAGAAGGAAATCTCTGTGGCTGACCAAGCTCTCCCAGATCTGCTGTCTGAGCATCACTGTTGACTGTGTTTCAATGCAAAGGTGGTGGGAGACCAGCTGCAGTGATGGTATTTGAAATGGCAGTGGTGACCTCCAGGGACCAGGACTGAGCACACATTAGCTCAGAGACAGTGTCCAACTTGAGCTTGGTAATTTGAGCACTACTTGTATGCCTAGAGACTGAGCAGACAGGATTTGGTCTGAATTAGGATAGAAAGGTGCCCTGATTGCCAGGGTATGCACACCCCACATCTGGTTTAGAGGGCTACTTGGCAGAAGGACACCTTGCTGGGTCAGATGATCTTGTGCACTGAGATTCCTTGTTCCTTTAAAGCTTCACGTGGCTCAGCTTTGTGCTTACTGCTCCTTGTACTCAGCCCCTGAGCCATGATCCTTTTGGGATGGAGCCCATGTGCCCACTCACAGACGAGGCTGGATTTAATGTCCTCTGTGTGCTGGCACCCTCAAATGCCATTTAAAAAGAGAGTAAAAAAACAATTGTTGCCCTTTACAATAATTCTTTCTTCTGTGCACACATAGGATAAACGTGTGGCTGTGCATCTTTATTCTCACCACTGGAGGTCTACATCTACCTGCAGACTTGATTTAGGTTACACTAAACCCAGAGCACCTGCCACCTCGAGAAATGTGTTGTACGAATGTAATTGGGGAAGGCTGAAAAGCAGAAACTATTTTCTTTGGGGAAAAACCTGGCTGCAAACTTCATCAATTTGCAGTGAAAGTGGTTTTGTTTTGGGTTTTTTTTTTTTTTTTTTCCTGTTGAAAGCTTTGTGGTTAGTTTTTATAAAGGTGTTAGGTTGGGAGGGAAGGGGGGAAATTGTTTCAGAATAGTGGGGTCATGCAAATAGGAGCTTTAGTTTGTTTTGAGCTATGTTCCATGTTTCATAAATTACATACTGGGGCCATAGGCCGTTGGAGGTTAAGAGGTCCTTGATCTCCTGAACATATATCCAGATACTTATTTACGTGTTGTGCCTGAGCTGGCTGGTGGAACGCTGTGTCTCATCCCCTCTGGTCTCCAAAGCTCAGCCCTCCTCAGCCTCATGGGCTTTGCCGGATTCCTCAGAGCCCTGCCGATGTGCTGAGCCTCCCTTTCTCTAGTTAATTCACCTGAGAGAAATGGGGCAGGTGAGCAGCTTGCTCTTGACAAAGGAAATGTCTTATCTGCAGATATGTTCAAGTATGTTAAAGAGTTGTGCCTCTCTGAGGGGGTCTCTTCTCAGCCTGTGTGGTTATATTCTCAGCTTCACATGGACTTTGCAGATTTCTATTCCAGCTTTGAGTTCCCACAGCTTACAGACACCGCAGAGCTGCTAGAAACAGGAGCAGCAAGACAGGTATTGCCCCACTATGCGCTTGTCCCCTTTTAACTGCAAGGTGGTTCCTGTGAAGTTTTGTGATTGACTTCTTCTTGATGGGAAACCCTTGGGATGACTCTCCCAGTGATGACACGCACTTGGCAGGGTGACTTCATTGCTTGCCCAGTTGGACCCATCATCACTGCCTTTTTCTCGTGCTGTCTTGGATCCACGTTTTTAAGTAGGGATTCAGTTAAAAGCAGTAATATTCCTGATGTGAATTGAATAAAGCTCTGCTTGGACTACAGAGGGCAGCAAACTGTTCAGAATACCAAAGACTTTATCCCATCCTAATTTTAGAAGCTGCAGGTACTTCTGGAGAAGTTCACCACAGCTGAGAAGACAATTGGGGCTCCAGTGCAAGAACCAATCTTCAGCTAGCATGGGCAGAGCAGGCAGGTCCACCCTGCACGCTGCTGGTGGCTGGTGTAGCATGTTGCTCTTCTCCACACACTCCTGTAGAAATATGTTTGACAGCCCATTTAACAGTTAGAAGCTGCCTGGGATGAAAAAATTGTGCTTTGTGTTTTCTGGGTGACAGTGTGATATTTAAGGTGGTTTTGGTTTGTTTGTTTGTTTTTTTTTTTCCTTACTTGTGTCCTCTCTCCTGAAAAGACAGAGGAGCAAGCAAGGAAGGGTTGCCCGGTTAAAACCACAAGGCAGGTGCTCCCCAGATAGTCTTCTGCATTGCTTGCAGGGGGTTGCATGTGCATACAAATCCCTCTGCACCCCTGGTTTTGGTACTCCTTGCTTGCTTTCTTTAGGAAAGTGTGTAACTGTTCTAATAGAAACTTGTAGGGACTTTTGAAAGAAATTTTTCATGGAACTTCAAATTTTTGAAAAGGCCATTCTAGATGAGAGCTCTTTGTCTCTCTCCCTCCCCTCCACTCCCAGATGACCATGTTCCCTTTAAACTCCTTTGAAAATATCAGCTTTGATAAATAAATCAAACAGCATTGTGCTTCAGAATCACTAATGGGGTTTGATGCTGGTCATTGAGCAAACTCTTTCCTTTGAAACCATTACAGAAAGGGAACCAGTTGTATTATGTATCTTGTATCTTCCTGGCATTTACATTTTTGGAGTGAGATAATTTTTCCTGGGATCTTATGGTATTATTTTCTTTCTGATGTGCGGAAGCTGGGCATGAGTATGCCAGAAGGAACAGCCATCCGGCCCTGTTAGTTCCTGTTAAACCACTTCTGGATCATCTAGAGATTTTATAGACCTGTAACTGGTGACAGCATCTCTCTGTATACTGTGATGGACACTGGTACGGGAAGGTCTGCAGTGCTTGTTATTTAGCATAATGGGAAAATGGAGTGAAATATAGGTCTGTCTGTTGTGCATGCCTCTAGTCAACCCACTTTTGCTTTCCTGTCTGTGGGATAGTGAGTGCAGGAGACTATTATGGAAGGCTGTGCTACAGATGTCTGTAAATGTGTTGCTTTCCTACAGAAGGCAGCTTCTGTTCTAGCTCAAACATACATGTAAAAGGATGACAGCAGACAAGACCCAGCTGGGATAAGGTATTAACACAGTGAAGCCAGGCATTGAACTGGTTGTTTTGGGTGGTCTCTTCATTTCAAAGTTAGTTTTGATAGGGTAGTTGAAGGCGTAAGCTGTGCTAAAGCACATGTGTATGTGGACCAAAATAGCACCGCACTGTCATTGTTTGGAAGGGATATTTAATTTTTTTTTTTTTTTATAGAACTATTTTGGGAGATTAGGTAAGCTAGGAAGGAGTTGGTAGGTGAAATTTTGGGAAATTTCATCTGTATTTCCCTCTTGGACTCCATAAGGGGTGGCTGCAGGACACCTCCCAGAAACTCTCCAGTCTTGGAGAGCAGACTATGCTTCCCAAGTAGACCATCCCAGTGGTCTCAACCACTCTAATAGGTGGTGGTTTGTTTTTTTTTTTTAAAAATCCTCTTTACGTGTCTCATTTCTAATAGGAACTGATCTGGAGTGAGGTTCTAGCCACCAGCATTTTGTTAAGCCTCTCTCCTGGATTAAGAATCCCTTTTAAGTGCCCGTTACCTTCCACATGTGAAGTCAGTGTAATCAAGTTGCCTCCCACTCTCTCCCTTTTGAAACTAAACAGATTGATCTCCCTGTCTGTGGCTAAAAGGCCTTTTCTAAACCTTCCATCAGAGCTTCACTTGGGTATACGGGGCTGAAATGGGACTGTAATCACTAAGTGAGTCTTAGGCTAAAGTGATTTTCTAAAGCATGGCATGGAGCATTAAGGATTTCTTGGCCAATATGGAGTGAAGCCTTTTTTTAGCCAGTTTATTGACTCTTGCCTTTTTATGTTTGTTTCAGTGTTTTTGACAATTGATTCCAGATATATCACCCTGCAACACCAGGAGACAGGTATGTTGGCTGGAGATGCAGATCCCTTCATCAAGACCAGAATACTAACTCTTCTCATTAATTTCTGGAAGAAGAAGATGAAGAGAGACCTGCCTTCTGGCAGAGGCCAGAGAGGTGGTAAGTTCAGCATTGAACTCGGGAAAGCATAGTAAGAATAAAACAGGGAGGAAACAAAGCTCAGTCTGCTGCAAGTGCCCGTGTGATTGCTGCAGGGCAGAAGATATTAGACAAAGGTTATATTGCTTCCCTGTTGGGATAGTAACAGTTTCTCATTGGCTCACCTGTGATAGGAAAACAATATCTTGGACTCTGACATGTAATTCTCCACAGCTAAGATAGATGTTTTTCTCCTTACCCCAACAGTATGAAAAAAACACTGCACATTAAAAGAAAAAGGAAAGCAAAGAAGAAAAGGTAGACGACTCAGGAAAGGAAACAGGCAGGAGAAACAGCCCGCATTGTCCCCTTGAGTGTTGCTCAAGCTGCTCTCTGTAGTTCATCCCGCTGTGTCTTGAGAGTGCTGGAGCTCCCCAAATCATAAAAGTCCTAAATATCTCGGTTCTTGCAGCCAGCACAAGGGGGCTGCCACTGAGACAGCCAAGGTGTTAGGGATCAGTGTAATCAGGAAATCCCAAGACTGGGAAATCCTTCTCTGTCACTGTAATATGAACTTCAAAAACTCTGAGCACTTCTGTCGTCAATGATAGAAACTGCTACTTCAGAGCACGAACAGGAGAAATGGCTGTTAAATCAACATTAGATTAATATTTATAGTGCTATGACTGATGAGGAGACTATCTGCCTTCAAAGATACTTAAAATCTATCCTGATCCCTGTTGCAGGAGCTGAATCTACCCACCCTGGAATACCCTGTCCAGAACATACCTACATTAGAAAATCCTCACGTAGAAAACCTCCCATGTGTGAAACTCAGCTGAATTCAAGCAGCCATTAAGGCATGTTGACTCCTTTTTTTTTTTGAAGCAAACTTCCATTGATGCAGTGCAGACTTAGAGTGCATGTGGTGGGATGGGGCTTGGGGCTGGTGGTGGGGAATGCAGGACCAAGGGAAGACCAGAAGCTGGTTTAATGGTGACTTGTCACAGGGGTGAGTTTTTGCAGACAGCCTTGCTGCTGGCCAGTTCATTCCTGGGGATGAAGGAGAAATTCAAGAAGGATGCAAAACCAAAATATTGCCCTGGGCAGTAAGAATTACAGTGATATATAACACACATACACGCAGGGCATATGCCTAGTTATGCTCTCGACAGTATTTAAGAAAGCAAGGAAATATTTCAGGTACCCTCTTACAAGCAGTAGCTTCTTTTTCATCCTAGTTAGTTACTGGTTTATATTCCTGTTTGCCTTTTATCAAACATAATAAGAATAAAGCTCCAAGACATAACAGGCAAATCCTATTTTTCCCTAGTAGCTCCCCTACCTTCCACTGAAAAAAAAAGGAAGATACATCCTCAAACTTTCCTTGTGTGGGCTAGAAAAAGCCATCAATCAATGTGTGGCTGCTGATTTATTTTTCAAGGTCCAAATTAAGGAGAGGTCAAGGACTGAATAACAAAACCCAGAACTATGAAGAAGACATATGAAGCCAAGGATAAAGCTGTGGGTTCTGGCCATAGTGATTGCTTTCTGAGAGGAAAGGAAGCATGTATGGTTCCAGATTTAGTTGTAGGAAGTCAGGAATGCTTCACATCTCTGAAAGGATCAATAAAATAGACTTTTCTTCCTGGAGACCACAGAAATAACACAAATTGAGATGAAAGAGTGCACTTCAGAAGTAAATGTACAAATATCACTGTACACTATTACCTCATTGTCTGATTTGGTGAGTTATATTAATTAGCAAGCTTTGATTTCTTAGCGACAGTCCTAATGAGAGTACCTTGCCTCTTCCTGGTGAGCAACTGAAGTCAAACATTCATAACAAGCAAATGTGTTGTCTGTGACATGTCAAGGTTAGCATGCGGCCATGAATGTTTTGCAAAACAGAATGTCCCTTAACAACTCATTAAGTATTTTTTTCTTTATGTCTCATACATTCTCATTAACTTGTTAGCTCAAGGCATTTTTTTTTTCCTTTTAATTTTGTATTCTTGCTGCCTCTGAGAATCTTCTAACTACTTGTCCAATCTCAGCCTGTAGAAAAAAAACCCCAACCAACCTCTCAGAAAACCTTGCCATGAAATCTTTCTCAAACAGTGAAAGGATGACTGAATGACCTTGTTGCTCACATCCCAGTTGAAACCATCACTGGAGATAAATGCCGAGGCATTTTATCCTCATGATGCTGGATGCTCCCGTTACTTTCTTACTCTGATGTCTCACGGACATGACTGTGGCAATGCTGTGGGGCTCTAAAGTGGGACTGTCCAGGACCAAAAATATCAAGGACACGAAGTAAAATCCACTCATCTGAAAAGCAAAATCTTCATCCTCTTTGGAGAAGACAGGAGAAAACATAGATGGACTACGTTTTGGAAAGATTGACTCTTGTCATTCACAGGAGTAATTTTTTCTCCAAGGTAACTGATGTTTGACCATGAACAGGGTAAGCCTCATCCTAACATGCAATATTAGAAATCTGATTTTTTTTAAAATTTTATTTAATACTTGTCTATTTTTAAACACTTTATGGCTCTACACTTCTGTTTCTCCCTGCTGCTGTCAGACCCGAGAAACTACTGTGGTAATAAATTCCACAGATAACTTCATCTTGGGGCCAAGTGAACTTTTTGGGAAAAAAATGAAATAAAACAGAGAATCAAGTGGTAGAAACCTACAGGGTCTGTTTACTACATTTTTGGTGAAGGAATTAAGCACATAGAAACACTCCTTGCTTTGGGATGTGTGTCTAGTGCCATTATACACAGGAGCCCTAGAACTGCAATTTGTCATTTGCTCATAGTTTGTGCACAGCCTAGTTTTAATCCTCCTTGTCCTGCAGCCTGTAATGAATTCCAGTTGGGTCCAGTTCCAGATACGAACAACCCTACGGCCTTCCGATAAGCTGGTTGCGCAAACGGACTGTACGCACAAACTGCATTTGGGTAGAAGTCACCTCAGTGTGGGCTGAGCTGAGGATTACTGATTAAGTGTGGTAGTGGAATAAAGAGATTATACAGCCATCTTTTTGCTTAAATGAGAGTGTCAGAAGCAAAATTCATTACTTCTCTTTATTTGTCCTCTTTTCCTCCTCTCTCTCTGCCCAGGCAACCACGTGTGGGTCCGTTTGTATTTTTAAGACATGTTCCAGTTGACATGGCCTGGGCTCAGGATGGTGCTGCCTTGCACCCCCACACCAGCCTGGGTCAGTCCCATCCCTCTGATGGGATCTCGACCTTTCTGCACCATGGGAACTGAGCCTTCCTCTGCCCAGTGTCAGGGTGTGGGTCATGGAAGGGAGGGAAGTTGCTGCAAGTGGCAGCCATCACTCTGAAACAACAACCCAGAGATGCACATGCAAAATGAGATGCTTTCTGCCACAGGAGAGAAACGACTTCCACAAAATGACTGTGGAACAGCATTAAACTCAAGTAAAGAGCTGAATTAATCACAGGCTTCATCAGTGCGCCAGGGCAGGTGGCACTGATGAAGGAAAACGAACCACTGCTGAGAGCTGAGCCAGCATCAGGGTGATGAGGCGCTCTCTTCCGAGAGACTTGCAAAAGGATTCTTCACCCCCTTGGAAGTTGGGTGGCTTTTTAAATGAGAGAAGGAAGATGACAGTAAACATATGTTCTGCTTCCCATTAGCTGCTGACTGAGATTTAGCTCCTCCTGCGTACAGCTGATTCTTGTTTTATTTCCACACTTCTCTTGCTGTTCCCAAAAGCAGGAACAAAAGGGCAGAGGAGCAGCAGAAATGTGAAGACCAAGAACAGCATTTGCCACCCACAGGCCTCACTTTTGTTTTTTTCATAAATATTTTTGTGCTGGGCAGGGCTGTATATGATGAGAGGATTTGCTGATCCTTGTTCCTACCTAGTCACCACATTCTTTGGTCTCCTACTTCTCCAAAACATGTCTCACAAGCTTATTTCAACCATCAGCTGGAACTTTCCACTTTTTGTGTCTGAAATATTTCTGACTGTGCTCCCTGATAACTCCTGCATCTCTAACAGCATTTATTTGTTTGACCAGAAGCCATGTTGTTTTCAGAACTTTGGTGCAACACAACTTCCTGGACTCCTTCTTGCCTCTGGGTACAACTGGCCCACAAAAGAGGTAGGTGGTGGTTTGTCTAATTCCTGTGCAATCAGAGAGAAGTTTAAACCTCTCTTGCAATATAGCCTAATGAAGAACTACTCCTTGAATGGCAAACAAGGTGCAGAGTAGTCCACAGGTGGGCTGATGCACTGTGGGTCTACTTTAAAATGGTACCAACTATGATGAAATCTTAGAGGTTTGCAAAAACCTTGGGAGTCATGGATTCCTCACAGCCCGAACTGGACCTAGGACTTTGTTTTTGAATAGTGCCTCTGGGATACACAAGGGAAGAGAAAGAACAAACTTGTTTTATAATCCTCTCTTTACAGGTCTGTCACAGCCTTCCTGAGGCTTAGAAACAGCTGAGGCTTACAACTTAGAAACAGGAGCAGTCCCACTGGGATGTAAAAGCATTTATGTGGAATAGTAGAGACTGCTGAAATGTGGCTTTGGGCTGCTGTGAAATATGGCTCTTGAAAGAGCTGTGCAGAACTCTGGGTATCTAACTTAATCCCTTATCTTGGGTTTGACACTATTTGACTCCTTGCTTATGGTGTTCTGGAGAACACAGAGGCTCCACTGCCTTCTCCAGGTGGTGTATTCCAGTGTTTCATTGTACCTAGCATTTGAAAGCCGTGCCTAAGGGGACAGACCTTACTGAAGACCTTACTGCATTTAGAGCTACACTGGTCCATCCCCAGTAGACAGAAGTGTTTTACAACCTTTATTTGTGTAACAACCTTTATTTGTGTAACAATCTTTATTTGTGTATTATCTTGTTGGCAGCCTCTTCCCTCCCCATCTCTTCTTATCCTCTCTAGACTGCAGAAACTGCAGCTGTAAAAAATCTGTTTCTCAGCAGGCTGGCCACAGCTCTTGGAAAGCCATTCTTTGCTCTCATACAGAACCCCAGCTCCAGGGAAAATGCAAGCTAACTGGCGTTTACCTACTTTTAATTGGGTTGAATTACCACTCTCACTGGAGAAGCTCCAGCACTACTTTTTGGCATCATGACAGAGTGCTAAAGCTCTAACCATCTCTGCACTTGTAAGGACACTGGCAGAGGGATACAGGTGCCTGGGCAGAATGGACACATTGCCCACTTTTCTAGGAGCTAGTGTTTTACCTCCTGGCTTTCTGACACCTGGAGAGGCTGATCCACCCTGGATCAGTCCCTTGTTGCCCACAGGTGAAGACCCAGTTCCTTGAGCTTTCTCCCTGCAGCTCCTGTCGGGAGTTCCCATAGCTCCCTGAGGAGCTATGGTGCAACTGTCCTGCAAAAAATAGTCAGAACGTGTTTTTGATTCATCTGCCCCCCTCCTTTATCTTAAACCATAAAGAAAACAAAAAAATCCCGGAGCCTTGGAACACCTGAAGTATTTATTCACCATACTACAACTCAGGCTATGATACCAGCCATGAAGGAACCTCTCCTCAAGGAAAAAGGAAGGCAGACTCAGGTGGTGTTTGCTCGCACTCTGCCAGCTCCTCTGTCATATATCACAGAATCACAGAATGTCAGGGACTGGAAGGGACCTCGAAAGATCATCAAGTCCAATATCCCTGCCATAGCAGTATAGGACCCAATATTTTCCTTGGTGAATACCAAGGCTGTGCCTACCCCAAAATGCACACATGCTCTTGTCTTCAGTTTTTTCCTGGCCTAGGCATTACTGGATCAAGCCTTCATCCGTCTCTTGAGTGTCTCTGTCTTGCAGACCCCTCTTTCGCTTCTCCTTTTTGAGTCAAATAAACAGTGTCACTGTGTGTCACTTGTGCGAGCAGCCTCAGGACCCAAGTCCTCTTTGGCAGAAGTGTCACTCACTTTCTCCCAGCTTATTCCTGCAAAACCATCCATTTTACCTCCTTGTCTAGTGCTTTAACTTTTTTGGACTGCTTCTCCAACTCATCATGTGCTCCTCTGGTGTCTGTGCAACAGAGCTCCAGGGCTGCCATATATAGAAGTATTGGTGCACTGGAGCAAGGAAGAACATGAGAGCAGTCAGATTTATTTATTTTCTCTGACTGTAACATTTGCCTTCTGGGCAAGCACTGGGGACCTGCCATGTAAGCAGTTACCAGTTGAGCTCAAAAGCCAAAGTTCTGCAGCTGGTGTTATAAACAGCTTCTTATCTCTGTGCTGGACGCAGAGAGTGACCTGTTTAACACATTTATCACCCTGTTTTAAAGTAGTTTTAAAAATTGCAAGTGCATGATGAAAAGATGTGCAGAAACAGTTCAAACGAATTTTGCTTCAACAGCCTCTGCTAAAACCAGTCACTTTTTTTTTCCTTTTTTTTTCTTTTCTTTTTTTTCTCCTCCAAAAAGGTTGTCTTGGTTTGTTACTTGCCTGCAGGGTTAGTACCAGATGGAGTTTAATAGCAGGTACGTAATATCCTGCTGTTCAAGTGTTTTAGTTTTTTTTTTTTTAATAAAAAAACCCTCTTTTCCCTTTTCACACTTTTTAGAAGGGTCAAATCTATGAATAGGCAAAAGCCTGAGTTTTGCTCTATTCTGCTATGTCGTGGTGTTTAAAAATGGCCTTACCCTTTTCTGAGATGCTGTATTTTTTTCCTTGAGTTTGGTTTTTCTTTGAAATAACAGAAGTGAAAGCCTTAAATCTTCCAGAGAATTTTACAGTTATTATTCTACTGTTGCAGCTAAGTCATCAGAGTTTTAAGCACAGATAATGACCAAAAATCATCCCAGTACTGAAGGACAAGAACTACACTCACCCTGCCCAGCAGGAATACAGCTGCAGTATACACCAAAAATCTGCTTGGGAGAAAAAATATGAGACATTAAAATCCTTACTCCCAACATAAATTCTTAATTCTAAGCATCTTTTTCATATGTAACTTTATGTTAATTCAGCATTTACAGAGTGTGCGTGTTAGTTGAGGGAATAAGAGGTAAGGAAGGATGGGAAAGGTTTTAGGATGCAGAAGAAGACTGGCCTGGTGTTCTGTTCCTGATCGAGTTAAAGGTTAGTCAGGGGCTGAGACAGGCTATAGGTCTTCGCATCATTTTTTTTCTTAACTAAGACATCAGGAAAGCTTGCTTCTGCCACCCACAGGAGTGTCTTATGGAAAACCAGAGCATGACTTGTCTCGTTAGGTGGGGAACTGCTCTTAGTTGTGCTAGGAGCACACAAAACCTCAGCACCTTGCAGCTACAGTCTCTCACATCCTCAAAATCCCCTGCTTCTGCTATGCTGAATCAGAGAATAATTTTAAAGACACCTGAACCACCAATGGGCTTCATCTAGATGCTTTTTCCTGTAAAGCTTTCTTTGCAGAGGCAAGGCAGGCCAGTTTATTTCAGAGATGCAATGATCAAAGGCACGACACAAAGATTCGGTGTTGCTGTGTGCTGCTGAGGAAGGCTGCAAGTAATTTGGGTCAACTAAAGTTAGAAACTGTCCCCCACCTCACGAGACAGATGTGGGCTTTGAAGCCTGGGAGATTACCAGCAAGACAATCCAGTAGAGCCAGTTTTCCCCCAATCCAATTTCTGATTTACCGACTCAATGCTCCTGCAGGATCCTGTGGCTGGGTGAGAAGGACAGTCTGCCCAGTCCTGTGACCTGTGCAGAGGTCCAAAAGCAACGTCGGAAAATGTAAAACACTCAAGTGAGTGATGCTGTAGTGTATTTATGGAAAACAGTCCTTCCCAACCAAAGGAGTTTGTGATCAATTTAGGCTGAAGATCAGAGGAATTTAGGGTCCTTGTATTTTCCTGCTGTATCTAATGTAGACTGCAGAAATAACCACAGTTCCAACATCTTCTATTTACTAATTTCAGCACTTTGGCTTGTGCCTTCTGGGCCTGGTGGCAGGATGTGGACTCAATATGACCATTCTATACAGTCGAAGTAATCCTGTTCCCAGAATAAATGGTGTTATACAGGCTTTTCACCATAGATGGATGATGACTTTTTTGAGAATAAGATGATGGTCTGTCTTCTGGATGTCTTCCCCCCACGTCTCTTAGCTCTTCTGAGGTGGATGCTGTGGTTAAAGAGTGTGAGCAGGTGCCTAATGGAATCCAGATTGCCCTAGAAACTGGAAAGAGTAGCTTTGATGAAGCCACTATATTGCACCTATGCATGCTCCCTACCTCTTTGCCACTTTTACCTTTTTTTTCTTCCTGGGAGTAGATATTCAGCTCGGTTCCTTTGTGCTATTTTGATGAGTAACCCTATTACTGGGAAAATCCCTGCAAACTCCTAACTTCTAAAGGATAGAAGACCAGAACACAGTCTGTTATCCACGTTATCAGTGAAACAGGCTATGTTCTACAGATGGTATCCTACCTTTCCAAATAGTTTCATGGCAACACTTGCTTACAAATTTCAGCCTAATGAACTGCTGCAACAGCTTGGACTGCAGAGTAATATATTCTGCAAGTATTTCATGTACCAACTTGTGGACCTAAGCGAAGACTAGCCTAAAAGAGAAAACACTGATCCATGGACCCATCTCGCCATGCCCAAACATCTGTTACAAACCAGCTAATGCCTTAATTCTCCTCCTGGTGTATTGCCCCAGTTAAGGCTAGTCAAGAAGTTAAGCTCCCTCAAAAACGCTCAGTGAAGGCTCTTCCAGTGTTTTAAGCATCCAGAAGCTAACTCATGTAGAGGAGGCTCATAGCTCCAGGTCACCTCTGTATGTTCATTCCTTCCACATCTGTGTGACACCAGGTGGTATTGACCTAATGGGTTACCTTGGCCTTCATAGGAAACTTTACTCCCTTTCCTGCCACAGCATGAAGGCAGAAGGACAGTATGATGTGGATCATGGATACAAGCATGAACTGTCTGCTTGTCTGTCTTCTGTTGCAGATACTCACTATTCTTCTGCAGGTAGAAGAGGAGACCAGCTGACAAAATAAGAATTTTTCTGAATAGAGACATTGGAAAAGAAACTGCAAGCCAAATGCTGAAGTTAACTCTTTTGCAAATTCATATGTAATAGCAAACAGCAAAATGGTGAGACATATCTGGATTTCTGGGTTCTTGCTTTTAAGATGTTAAGTCTAGGTTCCCTCATATCCCTGCATGAGGATGGAGCCAGGCTCTTCTTGGTGACAACCACTGATAGGACAAGGGGTAATGGGCTGAAACTGGAACATAAGAGGTTCCGCTTAAACTCGAGAAGAAACTTCTTCTCAGTGAGGGTGACGGAACACTGGCACAGGCTGCCCAGAGAGGTTGTGGAGTCTCCTTCTCTGGAGACATTCAAGACCTGCCTGGACATGTTCCTGTGTAGCATAGTCTAGGCATTCCTGCTCTGGCAGGGGGATTGGACTTGATGATCTTTTGAGGTCCCTTCCAATCCCTAACATTCTGTGATTCTATGATCTCTTACCTCTTTCTCCATTTCCTTCCTCACCTTCTCTACCTCCTGGTTTCAGTCTTCTTACTTCCTAACCAGTTTATATACCTGCCTATGATTTGTTCCTTTGCATATTAATCCCTTACTTTTTCCCACCCACCTCTTGCCACTCTTGCATTTGAAAGAGGATGAGGTACTTCCTCTTTCTCCAGCATGACAAGGGCTGGGGGGACATGTTACCAATGACAGTTCCACAACTCTTGTCCAGACCTGGAACTGCTCACAGTGATGTCCAGTTGAAATGGAAGGGAAAGTCTCAACTTGCATGGGAGCTGAGAACAGGGTGCCTGGGTATTTTAGAAGTTGAAATACCAAAAAATGTTGATTTTCCTGTGTTGAAAGAAAGAACAGGCTGTTGTTAGCCCCTTTCTATTACTGACATCTGACAGCATGGGTGTGCTAGAGGTTGTTAAACCTCTTAAAAATTCCTTCATCTCTCGCAGATCTGGCAACAAGGACCAAGCCAATATCTTTCTGTTCTTTTTTTTTTTTTGTTTTTTTTTTTTGACTTGGAAGTCACTAACCTGTTTGGCTTTAAATCCTCTCCAAAAACGCTCCCTGAAGCAACTGTATGAACACTTCAGCACAAACACTTTGTGTTAAACTGAATAATAGAAGGAGTTGGGCAAGCTTAATACCACACGGTGTTGTAAATCAGGCCTATAATCTGAACAGGTCTGGCACATAATTAATCCTTGGGGAATCTCTGGGTAGTAACTTGCAGGTCGTTCGTCAGTAAACTCCCACAGGTCTCCGTGGGTTTGGGATTAAGCTCTGTGTGTGAATAATCATCTAATTAATCACCTCAGGAAGGGGTTTTAGAGACCTTCAGTTCCCCACTCTTGGAACAGATTAAGGTTTGAACAAGCTATGCCAAAGTTTCTTATATAGTTCACTGCCAACTCCAGATATGTCTGCTCAGACCGTGTCTTACCGGCACAGGGAAATGCAAAACTGCTCACCATGAGTGAGGTGAGAACAAAGCATTTTCCCTGTGCTTTTTCTTGCTGTCCTGCGGATAGAGGGTGGTGGTACCTGGAGGGATAAATCCTGGTTTCCTAACACCAGTGGACAGTGCTGTCACAGTAAGCTAACGGGAGTCGAGATACATTCAGAGAGGAGATGGTTTTCATCTCAGGTGGTGCAGGAGGGTTTGAGGTTCTCATCAGTGACAGAGACAAACTCTTCTCAACCACAAAATGAACCCAGACACATTTACCTTGAGATGACTCTTTACACAGAATCACAGAATGTTAGGGATTGGAAGGGACCTTGAAAGATCATCTAGTCCAACCCCCTGCCAGAGCAGGGTCACCTACAGTAGGTCACACAGGAACGCGTCCAGGTGGGTTTTGAATGTCTCCAGAGAAGGAGACTCCACAACCTCCCTGGGCAGCCTGGGCCAGGGCTCTGCCTCCCTCACCATGAAAAAGTTTTTTCTAATATTTTTGTGGAACCTCCTACGTTCCAAGTTGCACCCATTGCCCCTTGTCCTGTCATTGGGCATCACTGAAAACAGCTTGGCTCTGTCCTCCTGACACTCCCCCTTGACATATTTACAAACATTAATGAGGTCACCCCTCAGCCTCCTCTTCTCCAAGGTAAAGAGACCCGGCTCCTTCAGCCTTTCCTCATAAGGCAGATGTTCCACTCCCTTCACCATCTTTGTGGCTCTACGCTGGACTCTCTCAAGCAGTTCGCTGTCCTTCTTGAGCTGAGGGGCCCAGAACTGGACACAATATTCCAGATGTGGCCTCACTAGGGCAGAGTAAAGGGGGATAAACATTAGAGTAATTTTCAAGGTTAGCTTACACAAAACTTTATGATAAAGAGTATGGTCAGCGAACTGCCGTGTTACAGATATCTGTAAGTCTTTTTGATTCAAATTATTTATATTTGAGAACTCCTTTGCCAGAATTAACATTGCCTTTTCAGGACCAAGTATAGTTGTGAGATGGGGCTTCAGCCCCATTTTTGAGCACTTTTGCATCTTGCTAAGGAGAAGTCTGTGGGTTAAGGATGGAAAGTCCATGAGTGATTTCTCCTCTGGGTTTTCTTTGCTGAACATGGGCTATGAATTATTACTCATTTGTGGCTCTTCCGCTTGAGCTACAGCCTTGCCCCACCCTTGCCCAGCTAAGCAGAAGGCACTCCTCATCACACTGATGAGGATGATGCTCAGAAGCACAGCTGAGCTCTGCAGCAAGATCACCAGTCAACATCATTTGAGAAAATTAGTTTCTCCTCCTTCATTAGAGAAAGCTCTCCAACAGCAATGTTCACCTGAAATGCAGTCTAGCCTCTAGGTGTAGCTGCAGAGCACCCTGTTTTCTTGGTAAGCAACAAAGATGGGATGAAGTTAAAGCTGTGGAGACCTGATCTGTCTTTTCTAATTTTGACTATTGCCTTCAAAAAATGGAAAGAAATTGCAATATAATTCCTTAAATACATGTTTTCCAGGCAAAGGATCTAAAATACTGTTTTGAAACTCTTCAGTAGATAAATCTTAGAAAAGTGTCTTCTAAAACTTTTACCTGTGAGGAAACCATGGCTCAGCTTCTGCTCTTTCACTCTACTGCAGCTTGCTAAATATTTTTAATGCCCTTGCAAAGATTTAAGGTAGAAGAAATCTGGCATTAATACTCATAATAGAAGTAAATATTTGTTTTAAAGGTACTGTTTTCTGCAAAAGGCCATGGATTGAATAGGCTTTTACTGTATTATCGAGAGCACAATGCTGTGGCATTGATCCACAGCTATAGGGAACAATCCAATTACTGTTCAATTGAGTCAAAGCAGTTAGTCGGCTTAGGCCAGGCAGTAATGAAATCAGCTGAAAATGTTCAGCAATCAGATTTGTAGCTGAAAATCACGGTTTCTTTCTTTCTTAGCGGACTCAGAGATCTGATCCCAAGTACTGAACACGGGCAATGCGACAATTCAAAACCTGGTGAAACCCTCAAAAGTCCCTTTGAAGTTTGTGACCAAGGTAATGATGGCTTGTAAACGGGAAGGTTATTTTTGGGATGCATGAACTCATGGTGCTCTCTTTTGGTCCTCATTTAGCATGTGCTTAACTGCTAAAACATGTTCAAACCAATCTTCAAACTTCAAGGGTTATTTTCTCTATTTGATTCTCTAAAAGAGGAAAAGAAATTATGACAATTTATTGTTAGATCTGAGGTATAAGGACATAAGTGGTTGTTTAAGTGGATGTGTATGTAAACTTTTGGGACTGGCTAAGAAAAAATTATTTAATCAAAGCTTTTTTGCTATATTGTATATGCTTGTACTGTGGTCACTAACATTTCCCAGGAAGGTTTTTCTCTAAACCATTTTTTAATACGGCACTACATTTAGCTGCCTGAGAGAGTCCAGCGTAGAGCCACAAAGATGATTAAGAGAGTGGAACATCTCCCTTATGAGGAAAGGTTGAAGGAGCTGGGTCTCTTTAGCTTGGAGAAGAGGAGGCTGAGGGGTGACCTCATTAACGTTTATAAATATGTCAAGGGGGAGTGTCAGGAGGATGGAGCCAGGCTCTTTTCAGTGGCGTCCATTGACAAGACAAGGGGCAATGGGTGGAAGCTGAAACATAGGAGGTTCCATAAAAATATCAGGAAAAACCTTTTTCACTGTGAGGGTGACAGAGCACTGGAACAGGCTGCCCAGGGAGGTTGTGGAATCTCCTTCTCTGGAGACATTCAAAACCCACCTGGATGCGTTCCTGTGCGCTCTACTGTAGGTGGTTCTGCTCCAGCAGGCGGGTTGGACTAGATGATCTTTGAGGTCCCTTCCAACCTCTAACATTCTGTGATTCAGCATAATCTAGGCATTCCTGCTCTAGCAGGGGGATTGGACTTGATGATCTTTCGAGGTCCCTTCCAATCCCTAACATTCTATGATTCTATGATTCTGGGATTCTGTGATTTTGATGATTATGTTGCCTGTCTTAAATAAGTAGATAAAAAGATTCAGCCTACAGCATCCTGTGTTTTTCCTTGTAGCTTAACGATCTTTTGAAGGCAGAATGAACATTAAAGTCCCAAATACTTTAGTCTCGTGCTAAATGACTAGTTGATACATTATGGGTCTGACTGCTGTTTTGCAAGTATTATGCTCTCTTTGCCTTCTTTTGGGATTGTTGCTACTCAGACTAATGGCGTACCTCATCCAAATGATCTTGTTTCTAGAGGAAATAATTGGAAGGCGGTGCTTCATAACTCTGCAGTGTTGCTTTTGCCAACAAAACTGGAATACAGTGCAACCGTTCCTATTTGAGGATGCTCTGCTTACATAAACTTTCTGTTAACCTGTTTTATTATCCTGAAATAGCTGACTGAATGGTGCTTTTGCATTCCGTGACAGAGAAGAGCTGACATGTTGCTGCTGTGTAAGAACTGACAAAACACTATTTGAATAGCTTAGCTCTAGAGACCCTAATCTGACACAGATGTTCCTTAGGCATGGCCTGCTGAAAATCTCTGGGGCTTAGTTCCATTATAGTGAGAAAAGTTAGAGGATAACTTGGTTTTCCCAGAGGCTGAGTGTAATATGGGTTTGAGCAGAACCATGGAATTTGTAGTATTACAGATGCGTTTCCTTCTGTACTCAGCAAAAGGAAATACTGCCCTAAAGCCAATGTGTTTTGAACTGGGTTCATTACTTGACAGGGAAATTATATCATAGTACCTCCTAGGATGAGGCTGTAACCTGGAACTGCCCTGGCCTCTAAGCTTGGTTTGGAAAGGAATTGTTGAATTTCTCTGAATTAAGTAAAAATATAGAAGTAATGCACATTTTGGAGTTTTGTGAAGGTTGAAGTAAAATTAGGTCATGGCAGCTCTTCTGGAATTCAGCCTTTTACCTGCCTCTTTGTCTGAGATGTTGACTGGAGCGGGTACTGGGGACTGCTCTTTAGATAGATAGGAAACCTCGCTTGGAAGGGTCTTTTATGCAAGTCTTTAGAGATCTGTCAAAATGAAAGCTTGTCTGGGTAAAGAAGAGTAGTTATGATTTTTCCCGTCTAATTAACAGATTGAAGGCATTGATATGGAATGGAAGAGCTTGGGCTAACTTCCAAGCTAATATACTGCTGTGTGTGAAAATATTTCTGCATTAATAACAGAACAATGGGATTTACAGATACTCTCTTTCTTCTAGCGCTGGCAGAAATGCTTAGTAAGCCCTTATCTTGCACTTTCACACCAGACTGGATTTACAGGATGGGGAGGGGGAGAGTGGAAAAGAGATCTCGAGGTGTGTCCCCCAGAATACTCCCCTGCAACATCATCCGTTTGGGTTTATACCATCTCTGCAGATGGATGCATGGCTCTTGTGTTCTGTTGAAGCTGGAAAAACATCATTATCCTTGGAAATTCTGAGTGAATGCAAAGTCTTTAAGCATGAAAAAGGCTTTTTCTTGCTTCTTAGGTTATCTTGAGGCTGTTTCTGAGTTCTGCCCTTTTGTGTTCACACATTCCAAAGAATTCGTCTCTGGAGTTGTAAGCAACTGTTGTAATGCAAAGTTAGAAATATTTGGGGAAGACTTTAAAATAGTATTCTAGAGGGCTTATGACATACTGTGCCATTATGTACTGCTGTATGAAAGCTGAATAAGAAATCAAGTGAATGAGCTACACTATTCATGTGAGGCTTGCTAACCTATGAATATTGTGATCGCTCCAGACACAGCATTGTATAGGTTTAAAAGTATTGTTGCAGTTTTTTGTCTGTATTTAGATGTCTTAAAAGGAGGGAAAAAAAAGCTACTATGGTGGTAGAGTCAAACTTTCAACACTAAAGATCCTGGTTCTGGGTTCTGCATTTCTTTTTGTTCTTCTGTTTGTTTTGTTTATTTGGGTGTCCCTTGCCTGTGTTGTGAAATGCTGAGTTGTCCTTTAAGAAGAGAGCAAAGAGATTTGGTGATGTTGCACTGACTCCGAGTCTTCCTATGTTGCATGAAGCCATCAAACACTTGTAGTATATGAGTACCATGAAAGGGACTTGTATCTACTCAAAGCAGTTGTCCACCTGCCCAGACACCTCTCTCCTTTCCAGTTATGCTGTGCATTCCTTGAAGTCTTTCTGCCTTTCACAAAGAAAGAAAGTGGGTAATTTCATGGTTTAACACAGCTGGAGGGTGCCTTGGTAGTACCAACTTTTAGTCTGATTGGTGAATTCCTATCTGGTGCTGCGCAAGCCCAGCTATTCCCAGGTAGCCACCAGCTGTCCTCAGCTTTCAGGACCACTGAGAAAACTGCAGCGTGGGAGGGTGTGTGACAACTTTCTCTTTTCAAGTGAGAAATCTCTACTGCCTTCTCTACTTAATCCTGGTTACGCTGTTCTGAAGTTCATATGGCTGCTCAGCTCTCGACGTACAGTAAGTGGTAGCAGGGGCAGGTTGTCACTCACTGTGGGCAAATGCTGGAAGGAGATGAACCTTGCCTTCTCACATGTCCCCTCTTAATTTCTAACGCCTGTGGCTGAAGATACAGGGAGACTCAGGACTGCGCTCCAGGGTGAGGAAGCCCCAAGCCTTCCTGTGTATCCCGTGTAAGCTTGTCTCCTTGTGACATCCTCTCTGTAATGTGTAGCCACCCTATTTCACTTGTGCTTGTTCTATCAGTAGATTTCCTTGCCTACACTCTCCCAATATTGGCTCCTAGCAAGCCATTTGTTTTGCCCTCTGTGCAAATCTGTTCTCTGCAACTTGCAAGTGATAGGTCCTTGACCCTCACTCTCACTCTGTGAGCAGGTATTGGAAGAAGCAGGCTGGCTTCTCTAGTCCATGTATGCCCCTTGCACTAGTGCAGGTCAAGTTCATCAGATTATTGCATGTTAGAACTGACTTTACTGTTAAAAACTGCAGGGATTGTTCATTACCTGAAAGAAATCTCTGCTGTCTTCGGGACTTGTCTCTGGGAGGTCAGCTGGGTGCTGTGGGAGCTCAGACTGGTTTCTGAAGGACACATGAGTGGGAGGAGAACATGAGACTCATGACGAAATGTTTCTGCTCGTGTCTGCCTCTTCCTGCTGCTACTTGCCCGTGGGGACTGGGCACAACAGTGTCAAAAAGGGCAACACAATTTGGCAGCAAATAAACCCCCTTGCATTCCACCTTGTCCTCAAATATCAGAGGGGCTGGGGGGAGCTAGGCTTATGTTCTGAGTGATGCCCAGTTTGGTGTTAGTATTCCAGACTACTAATATGCTGCACCAACGCGCCTTCAATCTGGCAGCACCCCTGGATTCACAGGGCCAGCCTTCACGAGAGTGGTGGCATTCCCTCACGAATTCACACGGCCAAACTCAGAGTGCCAGTCCCAACAGGGACCTACGCGGCCAGATCAGAATTAAATATAGTTTATCGAAGCACCAGATAAATTTGTTTTGATTGCTGGTGATAGTGACTGTTTGCAAAGCATGTTCAAAAGTTACAAATGTGTTAGATCATAAGCAGCTCCATAAAGATTTTCTAAGTATCCCGTGGCAGCACTTGGTGAGATCAAGTGTTTGGATCTTACCCAAAGGTGTCCCTATGGGGGAAAAGAGAGACTCAGTCCATGAACTGATCCCAGAAGTCAGAGGTGGTCTGTGGTGGTATCTTCCCTGGCTGTGATGGTATCTTCCCTGGAGAGGCTTGTAGTCTAGCTATCTGAGGGGAATTTTTCCAACTCCATCTTTAGAGTATACTTCATTTTTCTTGTATAACTAGAGAGGTTTAAGTCCTTTTATTTTGTGGTGTTCCAGTGCTTGTAGTGTATCTTAGCAATGCATGGTCCCAAGGGTCATCACCAGATGCTGTGGTGAGAATAGATAGGTTCCTGGGAGGCTGTCCACAGAGCAGGTACCAAGGCAGCCAGGACCATGGCTTGCGGGTATCCAAAAAACAGGTTCCTTTGCAGGGTGTCCATCAGTGGTGACTCCAACTTCACCTGTTGTGCTTGCTAATGGCCACGATCACTCAATTTTATTTATTGTAATTTCAGTTTTGGCTGCATCATTCCCATCTGCTTTGAAACAGGTGAAAGCAGAGTTTTTTTCTCAGCAGAGTACATTAATTTTCTATAGTGGCAAAATTGACTCAACCCTGCTGTTGATCACACAGTTACCCTCCTAGCACAGCTGGGATGGGGAGGGAAGGAAGTCGGGCTCTAACTGGATCCCTGGATCCTCTGCATGGTGAATATTTCAACCATGTTTCAACACAATTGAGGGAATGATAAACCTTGGGATAGGGATAGGTATAGGATTGGGTGTCCAGGAGTAGGAGAACGGATAGGCTTTATCTCTAGAAAAGGTGGTAGAAACTGCTGCCTTGGCCTAACACTAAATTTTGTTGGCTTTCCCAGTAGATTTAAGTCTCTCTTCACGTAGAATTTGTACAATTCCTTTCCTCTGATCTTTTGAAGGGTTATCTGGAGTCAGACAACTGTTGCAACAGCAGTTTGGCAATAGTAATGTGGAATGTCTGAAAGCCTCTCCCTCTGATGCTCTTTGATCTCCACCCTTTAGATAAGACACCACATAATACAATCGGCTTAGACCCAGTAGTGCTCGTTTAACTAAGCAGAAAGAAGCAGGAGCTCAGATCATACTGATGTGTCGCTGCTTATGCTACTCAGCCACTGGACAAAAACTGCTGTTGCTTATTCACCTTTGTGATTGATTGCCAGTGTATTATGTTCTTCCATGTCGTGAGTCACTTACCAGATAGGATAGCCCTTCTCTGCCTGCTAACCATCGCACAAAGGTTGCTAATTGAGTGACTCACTGCAGTGTATCTTTTTTAATGTCAGCACTTTTTTACTCATTTATCCAGGTCTCACTTTGGATGGGGTTATTGAGGCTTAAGCATTTGATTACGTTGAAAGTCTCTTTAAAGGCATGACTCACAAAGCTGGTCTGGTACCCAAGCCACAGCCATTTTTGACATGAGAAAGGACTCCTCCTCTTGATCCTGAGAGCGGTACTGTTTTCTGTTATATTACCCCCTGCTTTGTCACATCTGACTAGGTATGTTCTATGACAACTTGATGTGTGTTTGTGCTGTGCAGGTTGCCAAGATGGGCAGAGCTGTGGAGTCCTTGAAGGCATAGGAGCCAGGGCAACTGTACTCTCCAGCAGATGACTTGCATATCTCATGTCCTGGGGTTTTTTCTGCTCATGTGCACAGAGGTTTGAGAAGGTGGCTTTAAAGAGAGGGGTAGCAAACATATATGAAATATACCTTTTTTTTTTTTTAATGTAATCCACTTGTTGTTTCCTAATCTTGTACCTGAGATGTACTTCGTGACCATCACTTGAAATATCTTGGCCCTTGGTCCAGCACAGTGTGCAGAGCCTGGGACGCAGTTTCGGAGACAGCCGGTACATCTATGTTGCAATGCTTGGAACTGGGCAAAGAAACAACTGAGGCCTGGAGGTAGCAAAAGTCTGCTAGGGTATTTATTTGCTCCTGCTAATATAATACTGCTGGTACATCTACTTGTTGATCTGGAGCTAGTTCTGTTCATCTCACATTCCACATGTTAGGGATAGACCCTTGGTGTCTCAGTGACGTCTCTGGAAAATTAGGAAGTTCTATTTATTTCTCCCTTCCTCATCCATGTCTTGGAGAAGTGTGATTCATTAAAGATGCTCGAGACCTGAATACTATGGGGAGAAAAGTCTAGAACTCTATGGAAATGGATTATGAGGACACAGAATTAATATCTGCTTTGCAGTGTCTCTGTTGTCACTCAGTCTCCTGGGAGTTCCCTTTTCCATCCATGGTTTACTAAGTTTACACCATCTGTTCTTGGGAAGCTTGCAGTGCCCAAGGCTGTGCTGTGCCCCCACATCATGGTGGGAGTTGGTATCTTTAGTTCCATTACTTGGCTGAGAAATTGCTGACAGGAAGAATCTGCACCAATTACAAGTAATACATGCTGAAGAGCACAGACTAGGGAAGATGTCAGATTGCTTGAATCTGTTGCAGTACAGTTTTGTGGGACACATCTCTCTTGAGCTCTCTGGATTCCAGGTCAGCATCTCTGAGATGATTGCCTGGCCTTTCCCACCCCAGCTTTAGCACGACACCAGGCAGTGAAATAGAGCTCTTCTAGGTCCTTCTCTATTGCCTGGCATCATGACTTCCAGGCATGTTGAACTCCAGGAGGAGTTCTGTGCTCGGAGGCTGGGTCTGAGCAAAGAGATCGCTTTGATGTTTTAGATGAAGAGTTACACATGCTTGAAACTGGGAAGCATGCAAAGGCTGGGTGAGTGCCAGGTTTGTTTGTAATGGATTCCAGCGAATGTGTGTGTGATTAGCAACTTTTAGACCTGAACTATAAGACACAAGGTCTTGACATGAGAAGGAAATACTTATTCATCTTGCCAAATAAGTTCAGGTTGTGGTCTTTTGTTACGGTGAGTTTGGCAAAGCAACAGTCTGCTCATATTACCGCCGTTTCAGTGGCCACAAGAATACCCATAAAAAAAGTTGTGAGAGTTTCTGGCAAACCTGGTTTAAACAGTCAAAGCCCATAGCTCTGCAGATGAATTACCTGTACCATAGATAGGGGATACACCTCTCTGTATATATCCATATCAATTTTTAGATCCTTCTTGTATCTTCTGCTTTTTCATTGTCAGCCGACAGCACTGCCTGATCTATTTAAAGTCTCTCTCATGCATGATTAAAAGTCAGCAATGCCAAGGGGTCCTCAACAAAGTTAAGATCCTCTAGAAGGTGATCAGTAGCTTTCTGGAGGAATGAACAAATGAGCTGAATATCAAAATATAATTTAGTCACAGTGCAGGTGCCTCTATATCAGCTAGGAATTTTTCATTTTCATCTACTATGTTTTGTTGTGAGCTTTATTCATATTTGAGTCACATGCGGGGAAAACTTTCAGATCTTACATGTCAAACTATAAAGAAATGTAAAAGCAATAGCTTCTTCTAAATATTATATTCTAATCTTCAGGTGGATTGCCTGCTATGATACTGGTTATGAGTAATATTAATTCTCCCCAGCGTATTTACATGCCGCTTCCTTTGAGCTCACAGTGATCTGCAAGATCCTAATCGTAGGAAGAGTTATTCTCTTGCTGTCTTGTGAACAAATTCAAGAACTACTTGTAAACTGAGAGAAAAGGATCAACTTCTTTTCTTTTACAACCAATATTGTGGAAACGTTTTGGGTGAAGGAAAAGGACACCCAGCAAAAATGTCTCCCCACCTCAGTGTTTGGCTAAGGAGTATGTCTTCATTTTTAATTAACCATGAGTGTTTTCAAGTCCAGATTTGCCAGTCTTTTACACTGCGAATTTGCATGAGTGCCAGAATTTGGCTTTCTTTCTCTGTGTACGCGTTTAAGTGCAGTGGCATTGGCCAGAACTCTTCTTTATGTAGTTTCTGACTACCAGGCTTGGCTGGAGCCAGTTGAGCTCCAGCCCAGCTCCAGCTGCAGAAAGCTTGAATTTTCCTAAGCACATGAAATCCAAGGATGAAACAAGACCTTCATGTGGAGGTCCCCCAGCACACACAGGAGCGAAGGGAGAAGGCTGTCATCTAGCACAGCCCAATGTCTACAATGCAAGTCTCAAAATAGTCCCATCTTCTGAAATTTCCAGCCTGATTTGGAGTCTGATTCATCCTGAGGTAATGGTAGTGACAGTCACAAGCAGCTGTGTGCTTGGATGTCCACTCACATCAAATGCAACAACTAGATTGCATTCTGGCAGAAAGTCTTTAGGAACACTGAGATGGGAAAGGATAACAAGACTTTATCAGACCTTCAGAACTGCTGCCTTGTTCACAACTGCCAGATATTCTTAGAGTAAGTCAAGTATTTCATCTTGAAAGATATTGTTTTCCTAGTTCTATTATGGGACTCTCTGCAGGCCTATGGCCTCTGTACAAAATATTGCAGGACTGATTTTTATTTGAGGGGAGATGTTTCGGCCAGCTGTGATCCATATCACAGGGCCTTCAAGACATCCCCTTGATAACCTAAGTAATATTTTTGTAGAGCTGTAGCCAGAGGACAGCACTTGGCACCTGTTCAGGTTAACATACCAAGGAGAAGTCAGGTGTACACCAAGGGTACTTCTTATCCTATGCAGACTGTGTCTGCCCTGTTCTCTTCAGGCTCAAGGTGACCCAGGAGAGTTGTGCCCATCTCAGTTTCCAGAAGGCTAAATGTGCTTGCCTGGATTTCTGGTGTCAGGAAAGGAGAGAATAATATTAAGTCTTTAGACAGGAATAAAACAAATTTATGATTCTTCTGAAACCCCTTAAGGAGGAGGAGATGAGGGTAAGGAACAGTGGTTAAAGGAAATTTGCAGTCTCATTTAATAAGTTACAATTAGGCTGGGGGAAAGCTGTCAGAAGAACATTTCTGAAGCCTTTAAAAATGGAACAATCCCAGCTTGATGGGAAAAACTTTGAGCCTTCCAGGAATATCTCATATGCTACCCAGGATGCTGTATGTTATTTCCTTCCAGTTACATGTATGAGTGAATCAAGCACAGGGCTCGCTGTGCTCATATTAGGCTCTCGAGGGTCCTGAAGGGGAAGGAAGGATATAGGAGACAAGGAGAAGTAAGAGTAACTTCGGTAATGTTAGAAAGAAGTCTAAACTGAAGAAATAACTGAAGAGTGTTCCTTGAGTTCCCATTGTTAGACTTGCCTATACATTCTGCATTTCCAAGTGCTCTTGTTCAAAGTGGTAATTTCAAATGGTATGAATCTTCTTGTTTTCTGTAATTGGAAAGCTTTGAATATTTCTCAATTTCATATTGTTGAAGATCCTTAGACAAGAGGATTCTCATCTTAGAATAATCATATGCTATTAGTAAATACACAATCATCTATCTTCTTATGTAGCTCTCTTGATTAGCATCCTCTTCCCAAAGAGCACTTCATTGAATTTAACAGCAAACTGACATGCAGAGAAGTAAGGTAATTTGCAAGAAGGCTGTTTACTCCTGAAGTAAGGCAGGTTCTCTCCATTGCCTGGTTCCTAAAGGGTACATACTTACAGAAAGGATGATGGTGGGATGGGCTGTGATGTCTAGCAACGAAATAGCCTTTGCATTTGGTGATAAAGAATCTATCACAGTATATTACTGGTATTTCTTGCCAAGGGAACCTGTAACACAAAGTTATCTGTGAACAAAAGAAATGGGAATATTCTTGCAACGTGGCCATTCTGTTTCTAGAAACATTGCACAAATGTGTGAAAAGGATTTGTGTGGCGCAGAATTTAAACAGCTTTTTAAAAATCTGTCTCAAGTTAAAGCTGTGAAATAATCCAGTATTGCATAGGCTTGAAAAAGTTGGAGAGAGATGAATTCAGAGAGGTGATTCCCCTGCCAGGCTCTGCTCTCTCTGGGAATAGGCCAGCTGGATATGTGTAGTTAAGAAGGGACTGTCAAAGTTTTCAAGAGGATGATGGTGCAGCGGCAGATTCCTCTGCAGGGCCAGCTCCTGCCTCTACACCAGGGCACCTTCCACTTGGCAAAGGTTTGTGTAGCACAGTCTGGGTGGGACCCTCTGCAGTAGAGTTAGCTATCAGGTTCCTTCACGAGGGCTCTCTAGGCTAAAATAGTTCAGCATCTGCATTTTCTACAAAAATGAATGTGAGCACATACAGTTCTGAGCTAAATACTAGGTATAGTGCACTTGCATTGCTCTCACTTGTCTTAAAATACAAATTGTTCTATGACTAATGAATTCACTTAAATTTGTGCAAATAAAATATAGTAACAGATTTACTAGTGGAAAGCATCCCAGCTCAGCAGCTTTTCTCAGCCCTAGACAACTGCTATTTGGTTGCATAGCGTTCATTGATTTGTAAATATTGCAAAACACGATGAGTTTAAATTTTCATGCTTTAATGTGAGGCTGGGAGTTTGAACACCAATCTCAGTAATTGATAAAAACGTAGAGGAGGAATAGGGAAGGTAGTTTGCTAGAGCGTGATTGGAGTTCACCAGCTCAGACGATGGTAAGAGTCTGAGTCCCTTTAGTTACTCCATCTTAGAAAAAATGGCTAATGGGTCATATTTGTCTTCTTTTCCAGTTTTATGTGATATCTTATTTATAAACCTTTGGTTACATATCTCAGCAAAACAGAGAAATAATATTGGTTTGTTCTGGCTAAGCCTATCTCAAGGAACAGAGTGATAAGCTCTCAGGTAACAGAGGTGGCCTCCAGCTCTGTTCAGTGAGTCTAAAGGTGCCAGTGGGACTGGGCTGGCAGGCCTCAAGCCCATTCACATTCTTCACATTTGTAAAGATATGAAAAATGTAACCTGTATTTTGCATTAATAACACTCCAAAGGAGTGTATGCATTTGGAAAACATAGACTCTCAGAATGGTTTGGGTTGGAAGGGACCTTGAGGATCATCTAGTTCCAACCCCTGTGCCATGGGCAGGGACATCTCCTACTAGACCAGATTGCCCAAAGTGCCATCCAACCTGACCTCAAATATTTCCAGGGAGGGGTCCTCCACAACGTCTCTGGGCAACCTGTTCTAGTGCCTCACCACTCTCACAGAAAAGAATTTCTTCCTGACATCTAATCTAAATCCATTCTTTCTGTTTGAAGCTGTTAACCCTTGTCCTATCATGACATTCCCTGATGAAGAGACCGTTGCCTTTTTTTTCCCTGTACGCCCATGATGGTATTTTCAGCATCTTAAATTTTAGATGTCTGTCTTGAGAGCTTTTTAAAGAATTTCTGCTCTGAAAAATGTATTTGAATAAGCAATAGGATGCATGTGAATTCAGGCAACTTCAGTCAGTAGTGACTTCAGCAACTCTGAGGCCAGAGGCAAGGAGAAGTTCAAGACCTGGTATATGGAAAAGGACAGACACAGTGGAAGCAGGAATAGGAGGACCCTGCAACATTAATGCCTCCACCATCACTTGGGATCTGAGAGGTGCAAGACCACTATCCTTTTTAAGATAGGTTTATCACCCTCAAGCCGGTCATCAGGATCTGTCTTGCTCTATCTAGCAGTCATGGCTGTATCAGATGTAGGTCTCCCCTAGTTATAGGAGTTTCTTATTATCCTCAAGAGTAACTAGACAGTGCACTTGGACCTCCTGCATGGTCAACAATAATATTTTTCCACCGTGTACCCAGTAGTAGAAGGTGAACTGCTCTAACAGCTTTTTTCTTTTTTTTTTTTTTTTTTTTGCTTCAGTGATGATAGGTGGGACTCTTACATGGAAGAGGTGTTAGCTGAGAGCAGACCTTACATCAGGGTGGCAATAGGCGATGTAGAATTACCCATCAAAGTATGCATGGCTCCACTTGCCCAGGCCTTTTAGAGTCACACCCAATGGGATACAGCTTGGTCTGCTGCAGTTGCACTCAATGACATCTCAAAAACCTGTGGGATCAGTGCTGGTTCTCTATGTTCATCTGTGAATATTTTGGCATGGTGTTTGCTCAGGGAATTCTCTAGGATTTGGCCTGTTATTAGCAGTTCTAAACCGATGATTGCTCACAAATCCTTTTTAATAGATAGAGACTTGTGTGTGTTTAATCTAAAGCCTGATTACTTGGGGTTTAGGCAGCAGGGATGAATTTCACCAAAAACGGTTTGCGATGCAAAAAAATGGTGCTCTCTGATTGGTTCCTAGAATTATTGGATTGGAAATACGTAGAGTTTAGCTGGTTGAGAGGTGTGTATAATGCCTGTCCGTGCAACAATCACAGCTCTTGGGGGCTAAGATTGCTTCGCTCTGACCATTATACCTCACTGCATACCTGAGCATGCAAAAAATTCCCCTGGAAGTGTACTGCCTGTCATGTCTTACTGCTTAACGATGTAGCCAGAGGCAGACCTGACATTAAGGCCATTCTTTCCTCCCAGTCGGGAAGCATCTTTAATCCCATCAGAGCAGATGCGTTTAGAAACTGCAAAGGGAGCTCGCTCAAAGCTGTCACTTTGTTACCTTAATGAGCCCATTCTTCAATCAAGGTAGTTTATTCTCTGGGAGCTGAATGATAGTGTTTGAATACTGGATATTTATAGTGCTTGTACCAGGCTTTTAACAGCATAATTGCTGAAGGCAGGCATCTCTGCTTTCTTAAGATGGGTCAGCTGAGCAAGGGGAGAGGTGGGGAGGATGGAGGGTATCAGCTGAGCTTTACAGTTTAGCCTGTCTCATAAAAAGACTCCTGAAAAACTGAAACCTCATTAAATCCCCCTTCTTCTGGGCAGGACACTACTTAGCAAAAGCTGTACAAGGAGCAGGGAAGGAAAATAAAAAGTGTAAAAATTAGTGCAAGCTTAGCGCCTGCTCTTGAAGCAAGGGCTGCAGCACAATGTTGTGCTGACAGTGCTGGGATTCACCTGCCTCTGTCAGCAGCGCTGCCAGCTCCATTTGCTTTGCTTAGCTTGGCTTGTTTTGCCTGGACTACTTCTTCAAATAATGGGACTTGGCTGTGGCAGATGTATCAGACTGGTGGCACATAGTGTTTGAGGAAAAATATCTTCTTCTGTAATAGTACCTTATTTTTCCCCATTCCTCCTGTTACCTAAACTCTTCAGTTTTCAGGAATTAGCTAGGACTAGACAGGCTGGTGAGGGTGTATATGCTTGGAGACGTTGTGTCAAGTCTTCATTCCATCAAAACTCTAGGGACCCAAAACTGTATTACAGATCCCTAAATTCAGACCTTGCTAGTTACAGATTGCTCTCAGGTCAAGATAAAAAGGTAAGAGTTTTCTTATATCTGTAAGCCATGGAAATGCAGCTGTCCTGGGCATAGGGTTTCCATAGCCTCCTCCTGAGGTTGCTCAGCTGCTTGCACTTGCCAGGTGAGTGGAGGGCATCGCTATCCAGCGATCCTCAATGCTTGGAGCTCAGCCCATCTCGCACACTCTCCTGCTATTTTGCAAGCTGCTAAATGCCTGCTTGCATGCTAAGAAAAGATTGCTGTACAGGTTTTAGATAAAATATTAACGAGCGGTTGAAAATTATCAACAAAAACATCCAACCATGGCTGTGCAAAGAGGAGACTCGGAGCTTTGCCAATGCCCAACCTCTCTCACCAAAGGAAAGCCCTGCCATTTGTCCTTCCTGCCACCACCAGCACTTTGAAATCAAGGGGCAGCTGCTAACATGCCCGCAGGTTGGAAAGGAGGCAGCAAGGCTGGCAAAATGCCATCAGTACTTATTAGTTGCTCTTGTGAATATTCCTAATCTCTCCTGGATGTGGAGCCAGGCTTGTGTCCGTTGGGATGCCAACTGTGAATACAACGCTGGGTGCAAAATGCTTCTTGCCCAAACTTAACCCGGTTAAAGTTACTTTGTGTTATACTGAAAGGGAAAATTCCCCATCTTGGATTTTACTGTTCAGTGAATAAGGGCAAACAGTGATGTCCCAGGCATGTAGGCAGTGCTTCCTGCTACTTGTTTTGGAGAAAGGCTGAGGGATCAGAAATTTCTCCCTCCTCCCCCCAGCTATGCCAGCTGATCTACAAAATGGGGTTTGAGTGTTCAGCCTTGCATAACAGATAGTTTCAAGGAGCCTGCCCCCATCTCGGTTTTAATCATCACACTGTCATAATGCAAATAACTTTGGGTTTTTTTGGAGGAAGGTCACTGGATCAGTAACAGCTTCCTCCTGGGAGCTCTGACATGCTCGCAAGTGCATGATAGAAATGTTTGTGCATGTTTTATCTTCGTGCACTTATTGCTCCTGTCATGAGAGTGCTTGGTTATTATTTTTAAAAAATACATTTCCTCAGGCGTTGTTTTCTTAAAAAAAGAAAAGAGGTAACACTCCATAATTGTGTTCAACAAAGCATCATATCAGAATTGTCTCCAGTCCACAGCATCATGCTTCAATTGCTCTCCTCCTTCCGCTTTAAGAAATCTTTGCTGTTGCTCATCCCCCAAATATGTGACTCATAGGAAAAAAAATCATAAAGCCAAATCAAACCAATATTTTTTCATAAATGAAACAAGGCTGTGTGGAACCTTGGTGTCACCACTGATATTGCAAATAAATCTTATTTATAGTAAACAAATAGCTGTGGATGGTTTTGTGCTGATAAAGGAGGTGCTCAGGAGGCCAGTGCACAGGAAGCACCACCTGTGTCTGCTCCTACCTGCTCCTATTTTGGAGTCTAAAACAATGTCTTTCACACTGTTTGCTTCAAGTGTTTATACAAAGGTGTCCCGCAGGAGTTGTTCTTCATAATGTGGAGGTCTGGGTAGGGTTTGGACTGGAGTTGTTCAAATCAAGCTCGTATGCTACTTGTCTGAGGGCTGCTATCCTCCTTCTGTGCAGGGATTCAAGCCGATGTTACTGAGGAAGAACCGGGCAAGAGTGAGAACTCGTTCCTCAGTGAAACGCCCTGTTGCTGCAACTCTGTGTGGGAGAAAATTGCAATGACCCCCACTTCTGCTTGCCAGGGTTGTCCTTCTGGCTGATTTATGCCAAACTGTGCTCAGAGATGGGGCACTAGTGAGCACAAAACTTATCCCTTATGGGCTTGTACTGGTTTACTGCTCTGCAGCCCAACTATGAAAACCAACTCTGCTGAGGTTTTATCCTCTACAGCCGTTGGGTTTATGCAGAGTACACAGTAATTTTACTCCCCAGGAGAGGTGTGGGAGAAGGAAAGTGTAAATCAAAGCAAACATTTTGCTTGCTTCATCATCTTACTCTCAAAGAAAAGTTTCAGGAATTACATGGAAGTATACTTTATCTTCTTGAATATTTGGGCCAAATCCATGACCTGGGTTGCAGAGAGAATGAAACTAAGGTCAATACTTTAGGGTCAGTTCGCATCTTTCGCCCATGCCTTTTTCACAGGAGTGAAAAAGTGTGTAAATGCAGGAGGAATTTAAAAAGTTTTGTTTTGCCGGAGGCCTGAGCTGACTTTGCTTTCTGTATGCCTGCATTTGGTGGTTTCAAAACAAATAAATACAAACATAAATACAGACAAATAAATAGATACTGCACAGAGTGGTATCTTTGCTCTGTCCCACAGGCAGACATCACAACCTGCACACTACACATGCACCACACAACAGGTTTCCACCAGAAGCTCCGGGTAGGAGGTAACACACCGGCTCCACAAGACTGAACTTTCCATCCATGAAACTGTGTAAGTGGCTGCCCGGAGATCTTCTTTGGTACCTACTATCATGTTAGGGCAACAATTTCCCACTGGTTGGCACAGATTAGGTAGTCTTGAAATTCCTGTAGATCCAACATAAATTTTCCTTCCTCTTCCACTTACCTCTCTTCCAGGCTTAAATCACCTGGTCTATTTTATTGGTCATCTATCTGACTGGCCTTGTCATCCTTCCATGGGCTTAGTCTCATCCTATGCTTTTTTTTTTAGGCTTATCCTAATCAATGTTGTGGGTTTGTGTGCAGGTTGTTGTTGGAGTTTGGGTTGTTCTACGTGGGAGCCCAGGAACTGTGGACTGGTTTCACAATGGCTCCAACCACAGTTTTTGTTTGGCTGCACAAACCTGAAATCCCTTGAGTTCATGCCTTTGCTTAGGGCCTTTGTGGTCTGTAAGGCAGACAAAAAGCTGACTGGGAGCTCCCTTTGAATCCTTGAAAAGGTAATTGTTGTGTACCGTAAAAGATCACACATTCTAAGGTGTGGCATGTGAGATGCTCCTTCCTAATTAGTCAAAAGAGGAGAAACTATTGCATTAAAAGTTTAAGTCCAAGTCTTTATGCATTTATTTACTATTGTTTTGCTGGCTCTTAAACTGTTTGCTAGTACTCATCCCAAATTCATGAAGTACTATAAATACTCACAGAGAAAAACTTCATTATTTTTTCATAAAGGACAAGAAATATAGTTTGGAAATTCAGTTTAGTAATCATACTTCCAAACAACGGAGGGCTTGCTGGGTTCCCATTAAAAGCTTGTCAGATGGTGCCTATGCTTTGAGCCCTGGGTGGGCTATTCTGACTGTAAGATGGAAAAGTTAAACGCTTCTAATTAGACAAATTCCCATATGTGAGAGAGACAATCACCCTCTGACGGTGGACTTCATAAATTCTTTAAAGACTCTAGGAAATGCTCGCTACCTATTACCACCTGCCAAGCTGCATGTTTGATATTTAATCCTGGGTCCTCTTTTAGATCCCTTCATGCTGCCAAAAGAAATGGTTTTGGTATAAGTAGGAACTGAATCCTGCCCACTTGCTAATCGTAGGAATTGCCGCTCAATGTCCTTATCTTCCATGATTAGCAAACAGCTAATCCTTCTCTCCCAAGACATAATCAATTCTAATTTTGCCATCCCTGACATACCACTTGCTTGACACCATGCTTAAACTCCTTCTTCAGGGGGACACCAATACCTCCTCCCCATACCATCAGCTGCTTTGATTGGTGTCAGAAAGATTAAAGCCTGAATTTTCATATGTTCTAATTATAATTTACTACTCCTTGCCCCTCCCCACCTTTGATGGGGAGAAGAGTTTATTTTCACTGTGTTTTCCGCTGCCCTTATATATGTGAACATGACTCTCTGCCCTCTTAGATTTCTCCTTCCTGGGCTAAACTTCCCCGTTTCTTCAGAGGTAGGAGAAACATTTTGTGTCCTACAGGCAGAGTTCCGATCTGTGCGTCTCAGCATAGTGAGTGCTGCAGTGAGACACAACTTGAGTCAAGTTTCTTTTACAGTTGTAAATGAAGTCTTCTTGCCCGAGAAATCTTTTTTTTTTTTTCTCACTTGAGTTCTCAAACTCAGTGCTTATGTGTCCTTGAAATTTTTGTGTTGTGACAATCTCCTGTTTAGATCGTAACAAACTCGGGCTGATAGGAAGCAGGTGGTTTTGGTTCTTGCTTGTGGTGACTTGGTACAAGTCCTGTTGTGGTGATGGGGGCACTGCTGCTACCCTTACTAGACTTCTACCTGAGACATAATCTTACTCAGTTTTCCATGAACAACCTTTTTTTTATTATTATTACTGTACTCATTATATACCCTTAAATGATATTTTAAACTATGTTCTGAGTCATCAAGTAGGTTTGCTCCTCTTCTCACCAATTTGTAATATTGTCTAGATACTCGGTCAGGTTAATGCTCATTAATTTAGGTTCAAAAATTAATAATCCCCTGATAAAATACTCCAGTTTAAATTACTCCTTAGGCTTAAGGCAGATTTCATGTGTGAGTCATAACGTATTCCCACCACTTTGAGAGCAATATTGTTCATAATGTCACATCCAGAATCATCAAATTATCTGCTGAATATTTAGACATGTGTGTATATTCGGTAACTAGAAAGAACAGATATAAATGAATGTTCCAAAATGCTATTATTGCACTTATACCTGTTAGGCGGGGTTTCTTTGTTGACTGTAATGTAGTAATTTAAGAAGTACCTGAATTATTTTCAAAAATCAAATGGATAAGACACTCTTAAAGGAGTGCTTGTGAACATTTTCTAAACTAATTTTCTTGCACACTGGAAGAACATTGGCATATCCTTCAGCCACACCCAGGGTATGGTCTGTACAAAGCTTGGCTTCACTACTAGGAAATCTGGGAGAGGAGAGGTAAATGTGCTGCTCTGTCACTGGCCTGGCACCAGTTTTCAGGATGGGTCTCAGTGTCTTTGCTTTCCTAGCATGCCTTTTTTTCCAAACTCTTTTGTGTATTTCTTTTCTATATCAGGTTTAACGTTGTCCTGGTTTTTAAGTAAAAAAACCCAATTCTGTTTAGTGACTCTTACTTTCCAGCTCAGTCTCTTCTAAAAGGCTGCACATTCTGAAGTCAGCCGCATGTTTTTGCAGACAGTGTGTGCTACTGGCAGTGATAACACCTGATGTTTGCAGTTGCTGCCTGGGACTGGGATGCAGAAAGGCTCTTGCTGGTACTTACTCCTACCAAGGTCATTGCTGGCTCTTGTCTGTCACGCTGGGGGTGCTGGGTAGTAAGAGGGGTCACAAGGCAGTAAAAGGTTGCACCTCCAGGGGGTAATAGACAGGACAGGTGACCAACAAGAGTATTCCATTCCATATACGTCATATTTAGCATAAATTGATCATGAGAGTTTCTGCCTGTTTTCTCAATGGCCAGTGTCCAGGAAGGACTCCATCTGATCTTCTGCTTTTGATCTGGATCCTGAGTTCCCTAACCCAGCTCCCTGTATCCAGCTCCCGCTGGGCCTGGGGCTGCCCCAGTGCCTCCTGCTCTGCAGCACCAGTGGGGATTGCTGTCAGGAGGGAGTCGGGTTCGATATCAGGCTTATATATGGTTTTATAAAGTTCTTTATTTTAATCATTTCGCTATTATTTCCATTATTGTTTCATTAAAGCTGTTCCAGTTTTTCTTCCATAACTTGTAAATCTCTCTGCCTCATTCCCTTTTCCTTCCTGTTTTGGGGGGAAAGAGGGTTTTAGAGAGCGTTTGCCTGTGTTTCATGGGTGGCCCAGCCCTAATCTTCAATAAATGTGTAGCTTGTGCAGTGCTGACATGTGGTCTGGATTGTGGTGCAGAATCCATATTTCACACTTAGTTCTTGTGAATTTGTGGCTTCAGCACTGAAGAGCACCTTACACCATGACCTAATTGCCCCAGTAAAACACGAGCTGTGCGCAGCACCTGATGTGGTTCCTCCTGACATGGGCAGAGTGAAGCATTTGGTACAGAAGCATTAAGGCCAAATTCGTACAAAGTCAAAAAAACACCTCCAAAATAAACACAAAGCCACTCGATTTTATATTGTAGCGAAGCAACAGGCTGGAATGAGTCTTGAGCCTTGGGTGTAGTTTTGGTAGTTGCTTGACTATGGCACCAATAAACGTACGCCACTAAACGTCCCTGTGCTCTTAGTTTTCATGCAAAGAGCCTGTTATGTTTTTTTCTCTCTTGGAGAAGAAGGAGCAAGGGATTGGTGGGGTGTGCCCAAACCTTCAAAGAAGGTAACTTTAGCTGCCTGCTCGCTCAACCCACGTCCCACAGAGAGGGAGAGATGCTGCTGCTGGATCGTGGCCATCGGATCCTACCGTCAAGCTTCTGACATGTCAGCTTCTGCTTGTGGAAAACTCCATCTGCAGGTTTACAGGCTGCGATGTCTAAAGACAGATTGGCACTGAAAGCCAAGAGGTGCCCCTGCCAAGGCGCTGACAGTTGGAGAGAGATAGCAGCATCCCCCAAGCCTGCCAACGTTTTGAAATTAAAACCAGTTTTACCTAAAGCAGCAACCCAGTGTCTGAAACGTTCACGTCTCCTTACTTGGGGGTGTTACCCATGTGAGCTGGCACGGAGACTGAAGGGGTCACGTCACTCTGCTTGCCAGTCTCAGTTAATATGTAAAGGAGTCACAGCAGTTCCAGAGATGCCTGGGTGTGTGTCATTAAAGAAAATAATGGACCCGTCAGGACTAGTGAGGTGTGTTGTTGTGGTGAGAAACACAGGTGTTGTCAGCACGGTACCGATGCCCTGTGGGGTACATCATCAGGTACATCTGCTGTGGATCATCAGAGTAGGTGCAGCAGGAGGGACAAGATCCAAGTTAAAGGTTCAGATCAGGACCCTTGAATGCAAGGGAGGGAAAGCAGGTAGGAAGCAGGGAAACCCTACAAACCTGGGGGCGTCTGTGATTCAAGAGGGATGTGATCAGAGAAGCATGATCTGTGTGGGAAGGGTGGTGCTGATGATGGACGTAGGAAGTGGACTTTATATATGTGAAGATGGAAAGAATGGATCTCCTGAAAACAGTGAAAACCAAAGGAGAACAGCCCTCATTTGTGTTAAGTGTGTAAGTGATTTCAAATAGCGGGGGAATAATCTGTTCAAGTACATGGTGGGTAGAATCAGTAATAACGAATTTAAATTAAAACAAGGGAGGTTTAAATTAGCATAAGAATTTTGGCTCTAAGAATAGCAAAAAAATGGAATAGGAGGTGGAGCCTCTGTTATTCAACCTGTCCTTAAACTCTTCAAACAAAATCAGATGAGGATGGCTCAGACACAGTTAGATTTTTAAAGTATTTTTTTCCTGGCCTTATTTTATTCTGATCGATGGTAGGGGAGCAACAAGGTATTTATATCTGGGTTTTGTTTCCTTTTTAAGAGTCAGATTTAGCTTTGCTACCTTGTACGGAATCCTCAAATCATCTTTATTTAGGTAGGGTCGTGCTCTGAAATGACAGCCTTCGGTGAAGCAAAGGGTTTATTTAGTTAAGATGAAACTATAAATTTTACCTTCTATTCAATGGAGTCTTGAATCTTGTTCTTGATTCTGCTACAGTCTCCCTGTGTTACACATTAGTACACAAAGGTGAGGACAGTAATCTTTATCCTTCAGAGAAAAGAGCAGAAGGGACCTTGTGTGATTGTACTTCCTTAGTGACAAGGACTGTTTCTTCTCTGTACTGCCCCTAATCTGTGGAGACACAGACACACTGGAAACCTTCGTGCGGCTGCAGTAGGCAGCAACCTTCCTTTGTCAAAACCTGGGATCACTGATGTCATACAAATACAAAAAAGTTCCCAGACAACGTGTCCTAGATGAAGCCAAATAATAATGTGTTTTTAAAGAGTTCAGAAAAAAGAGAAGAGAGTTCACTATAGAACTAACACAGATGGACACACTCATGTGAGCCCAAGGCTTTGTGTCTCTGAGGCAGGTGTCCACTTGTGAGAGCTTGTCAGATGTTTCAGTATAGAATCATAGAATTGTCAGGATTGGAAGGGACCTGAAAGATCATCTAGTTCCAACCCCTCCACCATGGGCAGGGACATGCCCTACTAGACCATGTTGCCCAGAGCCTCATCCAGCCTGGCCTTGAAAACTCCCAGGGATGGGGCTGCCACCACCTCTCTGGGTAACCTGTGCCAGTGTCTCATCACCCTCATGGTGAAGAACTTCTTCCTAATGTCCAATCTGAATCGATCCATCTCTAGATGGATCCCTCAAGTCCCACCACTACTCAACATCCTAAAAAGTCCCTCACCAGCTTTCTTGTAGCCCCCTTGAGATACTGGAAGGCCACAATAAGGTCTCCTCAGAACCTTCTTTTCTCCAGAATGAACAACTCCAACTCTCTCAGTCTGTCTTCACAGGAGAGGTGCTCCAGCCCTCTAATCATCCTCATGGCCCTTCTCTGGACACGCTCCAGCACGTCCACATCTTTCTTGTGCTGTGGGCTCCAGAACTGGACATGGTACTCCAGACGGGGTCTCACGAGACTGGAGTAGAGGGGGAGAATCACCTCCTTCGACCTGCTGGCCATGTACCTCTTGATGCAGCCCAGGACATGATTGGCTTTCTGGGCTGCAAGTGCACATTGACGGCTCACGTTGAGCTTCGCGTCCACCAGTACCCTCAAGTCCTTTTCTTCAGAGCTGCTCTCAAGCCAGTTACTGCCCAGCCTAAACCGGTGCTTGGGATTGCCTCGACCCAGATGGGGCTCTGTACAGACTCCTTTTGGGAAGCACTGTCCCCTGAATGGGACCTGACACCACTGCAGGGAGTTTTGTGCTGTAACAGGTCTGCGCTTTGAAAAAGAGAGGCTTTATAAAGCTTGAGGGTGTTGTGGGAGAGAAAGTAGCTCTTCAGGCTTGGAAAATGAGCCAATCTTTTTCTTCATTGCTGCCCTAAAATTTTTGACTTCTCCTCCTTCGATAAATTGTTTCAGTCTCCCTATCAGGATCCTGTAGCCCCTCCTGATTCACATTTTCTCATCAGTATTGTTCTTGGACGCTCCAGAAATGTTGCTGATCATGTCTGCCCTGTGGAATGGCACTCTTTGCTCCGCAGGCAGGATATCCATGGTATGATAGAGGTGTGCAGGCACCTGAAGAGTCTCTTTTCACCAGGCAGTCTGACAGTCAGGTGGGGACATAGTGCTTTTTGGAATAGCCGATGCCTGATCTTGCTCAATTTCCACCTTCTGGTGTGGTTCTTAGGGTTTTTACACCTTCCCATGTTGGTATTTTTTTGTGTACTTGAGTTACTGTTATCATCTCAGCAACTTCTGTGTCTCCCTCCTCTCCTTTGCTTGCATGGTATTAGCATAGCGGCTATTGCAGCTTACCTTCAATAATTCAGAAAATAAGAGCCAATTTTGCACAGCTGTAAATGTGTGCGGACTGGTGGCTGAACCTTGGGCTGGAGCTACAGAGCTGGTAGCTGATGTAGTTTATATATTGCTCATGGTAAATTTCTCTAGGGAAATGACGGATTACATATGAATTTCTGCCATTCCCTTTCTTTCCACCTAATACTCAGTAGACTCCTTTGTTACGGACTGGAAACTCCACAGGATGATTTTTTTAAAAAAAAATTATTTTATTTTATTTTATTTTTAGCCAAGTACCAAACCAAGTCTTAGGGATACACTGTGCCAGAGGCTTTCTGATACTGAACTAGAAGTTACCTCATAAAACACACACTCATTAGCCTCAACTCAAAATTCTCCATGTCTTAGAAAGTGGCAATGGGAACAGATTTTTAGCCTGGAGAAGTGTTGGTCCGATCCTGACTTTGTAGTGTCAGCCTGTGCATGGCGTTAGCACCTGTTTTCCCTGGCACTGAAACCTGAGCAATGATGAACCCGAGATGGGGAAAATGCAAAAAGTGGGATGGGCTGAGGCCCTACAGAGAAGCACTGAAGTTTTTCTGTTCTTTGTTGGTCTGTCACGCAAATCCGTTAATTCCCATGACGTTTCTATAAGCTTATGAACACTTTTTTTCCTTTCAGAATTTGAAACCCTGTCACTCTTTTGTTCCAATCTCTTCCCCATCACCAAGCAAATCCCATGACTTTTCTCTGGGCACTTTAGGAGGCAGCACTTCTGTCTTTGCCTGTTTAAAGCAGAAACTAAAAAGAAACCTCTCCCGCTGAAGGGAAAAAAAAAACCTCCTGGCACTGACAATAACAAAGAAGTGAGATTGTGCTTGGAGAGTGGATACGTTCAAGGTGAGACCTCTTTGGGGAGTGATCCTACTTCAGTGGGACTGTGTGGAGACACCGATGCTTTCTGAGCCAGGATTCAAAGAGGAGCAGAAGGGTGAGGGGCTGAAGCTCTCCTGAATTTGCCTGTAGAACTGGTTTCAAGAAGAGAGCAGCTGAGGCAGTGAGATAATAGCCACGAGAGAAACTGCAAAACCTTTGGTTTAAAGCCATTCTGCTCAAACGATATTGCTATCAAGCACTCGTTATAGACACTGAAAACTTTGCCAGGGATAAAGGAAAAAGAGATGAGGGACCCATACAAACCGTACAGCAGTTTGACTGTCTAGTTCTTAGTACACGGAAAACTTTTGAATGCCATGGTAGTGGCAGCAGCAAGAAGCGTGAAGTCAGATAACTCAGTTTCTTCTCCCTCTGGTCCCTGGTTTTGTGTGCTGAGCAAGGGTCTAAGAGCACTTGGGATTTCTTTAAGTACCTGAACCCCTAGATTTCAGTAGACGACTGCTTTTACTCTGACTAAAGGACTGCTTTTAGTCCCCTCTGTGGAGAGTTCTCCATTTCACATCCTGCTCTGCATGTGAAAGAGGTGCCTGTGTGTCTGAAGGGATAAGATCCCGTCTTGTAACACTTGCAAAAATGCTTGTCAAGCTGTGGGACAAAGCACAAGGAGCCCAAGTGAGAAGTGACAATCTGCTTTCTGCAGCAGGGAAGCACTTGGCAAAGATGCAATTTATAAATGAAAGATTTGCCAAGTCTTTTTTTTATAATTTTTTCTGCTGACTTTTGCAGAAACATAACTTGGGAGATTGTGGGACAGCTCCTCTGTAGCATATTTCTGTAGAAAATGTCTCATAAAATAGCAAGATTCGGTGGGGTAAGTTCACAGCTTCTCAGGGGTCACTTTACATTTGTTATCAATGTAAAGAAAGCCCGAAGTGAACACAACTGCAAATGGTAGAGCTTCAGTAATTAAGATAATGTTTTAAATTCTTGATGGGACAGAGGGAGCTTGGGGCAGATCTGTATACAACTGCTCTTGTAAACCAATGATAAAAAAGTGCAAACCACTATAAAAGGTTGTGTGAAGACTTCCAGTTTAGCCCTTGTTTGTGTGAATTCAACTGGATTATAAGAAAGCTGCTCAGATTTTCTCTGAGCTTTTTTTTCTTTGAAGGAAAATTAAGTTGCCACCAAACAGTAGAAAAGTGCCTATAAGAGTACAGGTTTGTTTCTGGTTCTTTTGTTGGGGAATATAAAGAAAACACTTTCCTTCAGCTTAGATTTAACCTTAACCAAAACACTTCAGGTTGCTTAAACTGATTTGCAACTTAATGTTTCAATTGTCAGGCCACAGCAAGGGATGGCAGAAGAGGGCATCACAGCCAGGACCTGTCCCAACACCCCAGCCTGGGCACTGGGCACCTTGGTGGGGATGGGAATGACAGGCAAAGGACACGACAACTATGAGAATTCCTCACATCATGGTGACAGTGTGGACACCATGAGGAAACGATTTCTCTGACAAAGACATAAAGAAGGATGTTCCTCATTTTGCACAGGAAGCAAGATTAAAATACACTTTTATTTTTGTTATAAATGTATATTGCAATTGTCTTCAGAATCTATCTCTCCAGTTAGCCTTTCTGTCCATGCTCATCTTCCAAATTTATGGACTAATTGGCGTTCCAGTTGCGCTTAAAGAGGTTTTTAAATTGTTCCTGGATAAGCAGTTGCATTTGTTGCAGGTTGGTTGAATTCTGCTTGGTAATTAGTCCCATGCCAGACTTATAAATGAAATAATCTTCTGACCAACTGAAAGTCCCTTGCAATGGCAAAGTAGCTAATTAGAAAACATTCATTTTCCAGGGCTCTGTTCGATCTGCGTACTTGCTTAGTACACATTGCTTGGCTTTGCTGATTTGCTGTCCAGCTGCAGATCTCATTAGTGTCAATAGTGCAGCAAAAATCAGGTCATTTCTTTCTTAATTTCATACCCTAAGGCAAGTCACTACTAGCTTCAAGCCTGAACTTTCATAAAAATCTGAATCCTTAGAACCTGTGGCAGAGATGCATAGATGTGCTTGTTGTAAATAAGGGAATAGAATGCAGGATCTGGATATTAAGATGGGTAAAACCAACATTTGATATGAGTTTCCGCATTTAGAAAAAGAAAAATCCTTAATGTGTATAATTCTCGGTGGCACAGCATGCTACCAGTAGGAAACAATCTCAAGCAGATTGTATATTGTCAGAAGCAAAGGAATAACAGCAAATGAGTTTCAGAGCAGAACTTGTTAAAGGAAAACAAGAGGAGAAGCTATCCTGGATGAATGAATCTTGGGAATTGTTCTGAGTCACACATGTAATATTTGCTTTTAACCAGCTTTCCCAGTCAAACCCGGGAATCATCCGGGGCTCTGTCCAAAGCCACCATCATTCAGAACATCAGAAGATGTGAAAAAATTGCATGTTTTAGCATTTAGCGTTTCTCCTGGTGCTCATCTTCACCAACAGTTTGGCTGTGTTTAGCATGATGCTTAAGCATGAAAACAAGTTATCTGTAGGTCTGTCTTCAAAAGGCAATTCAGTGAGAAACAAAAATCCATTGAAATTGCAAGTTCTCAGCTATCTGGGAGGTTGGGCTATTTGCTGGTTTGCATTGCTTGTGAGATAAGCTGACTGAAATTGCAGACCCTTTCCATGTTCAATTTTCTGAGAGTTCCTAATCTGGGAGAGAAAAATAAATGCCACGTGACTGGCAGGAACTGAGCAGTGATTGATATTTTTATTTTGTTGTTTCCACTCCTAGGGTTCTGTTCAACAAACAGTGTGTGGAATTGATTCCTCCCAGCAGCTTCTTTTGTTTTTTTTTAATGAATGATAATTTTATATAATAAAGCATTAGCTGTCACTGCATCATTCTGAGCACACCGACTGTAAAATTCCTACAGTGTTTGTCGCAGGCTGTGCCCTTGGACCTGTCATACTACACTCTTAATGGTTCACAACTGTATGAAATAATCTCTTGCTAAACCTGGCCTACCCTATTTTCTTCCCTTCACATCTCTCCTTTACGCAGGGCAGGCGTTCTCATAAAACTGTATACTTTGTCATGTTTATTTTACATGGCAGATTTACCAGGTGTAGAAGTGTTAAAGGATTTACACTCAGTTAGCAGCTCCTGGGGTCGGACTCATTCTGGTCTATGTGAGGGCTGTCTTCACCCTTTTCCCAGTAGTTGCATCGAGTCAGCTGAAGCTCTCGATAATGGCAGTGATGTGGGTCTTTAATTCAAATGAGATATATGCGTAATATTAAGCACATAAGGGAGACCTGTGAAAACTAGAAGTTATCTGCTGAGTCAAACGCAATGCCAACAATAACATTAAATTCTTATTGGTTTTGTTTGTCTTACAATTACTCACTCCTCCTCCTTGTTAGTAAGACAAATTATGTTAATGTGTGCTTTGCATTGTCAGAGAAGACCTAGTCTGGAGATGTCCCAGCCTTGCCCACGTTCCTAGGCACAAGTCCTCAGACTGACTGTGGACTCAAAGCTATTAATTTCTGCAAGGCCAGACCAATACTGGCCAAATGGAACTGACTGTTTCTTATCACAGCTAAGAAAAGGTAAGTAGCAAGCACCAAAAGCCTAGTAGAGCAAAGGCAAGGTTTGTAGTCTTGATATTATTAACAAGTAATAATAAATGAGTGAGTAAAGCACAGAGCTTTTCACAAAAGTTTATCACAGTTCAAATTTCTGTCTGTTAAAAGGAACCAGTTTTTGAAGTGAAGTTAGGTAATTCATACCAGCCAGAATATAGGAAAGGGAAAGCTCTCCTGGTGAGGAGAGGTTCTCTCTGCCTGAGCATTATCTGTGTTTGGCTGGCATCCTCGTCAAAAATATGTTCAGTGATAACCATTCCTACTCTTGTCAATTTAAATTGATCTACACCAAAATCCTAGGGAAAACAAGGCAGTGGCAACACTTCAGATTTCTCCCACAAAACCAAAACAAAATTAAGTAAAGCCAAGACAGGTAGCAAGAAAGGTAATGCCTGAGGAGTCAATGGAATTAAAAGTTATATCCTTAAAAATAAAAGTAAACTACTTAAATTCCCTACCTTCTTGTGCATTTTTTAACATTGAATCCTAGAAGGCCTAGAGCTCAAACATAAGAAGGACAGAGAAAAGAATATAATTTGTAAGTAAAGGGAAACGGCATGATTAACCAAAGAGGTTATAATTTCTTTTTTTTTTTTTTAACATTTCCAGTATACTTATATTCTGTTTTGTTCTTAACTTGATTTCGAAACTTTCAAATTATGGTCAATTTTTATGCCAATGCCTCAATTAAAGCTAGGTTCCTATTCAGTTTTATGATATCTTGAAGAACAATTTACTTGAATTAGAAAATACTGTCATACTTTAAATTCGTAGATGATGTCTCAAATATGTTTTAAAAACTATTCCTACCTGAATGTGAGTGCTAGAATAATTGTGTAGTTTTACGTTTTGTAGTTCTATATAGCAATATAGCAAATAGGATCTTTAGTCATATGATATAGAAATGTTCCATTCTGAATAGCTCCTGCCTACTTGCAAAAAACTCCCTTGCTCTATGGATAGTCCGGGGGCTGTTATAAGTAGTCATTGATGCAAACTCCATCTTGTTCATGAAAATTTGAACAAAGCATTGATTGTCTGGTGTTTATACATACATATGTATAAAAAGTTAATATCTGTAAAATGTCGGTGTCAGTACTACTTGCAGCACAAGAATGACATGCAAGTTTATAGAGTTTGTTGGCGCAGTCTTTCACACACTACAAGAAAACTTTGCCAAATACTGAATTAATAGATGTAGTGTATTTCCTCTCTCTTACAAATGTTTTAATGCAATCTGAATTGAAACACTACCGGAAAAAAATCCAAGGCTTAGTCTACAGTGGGAATCAAGGGGCACAACGAGTCTTTTATGACATGGGATTGACTACTGTATAGGGGATAAATATATGCACGTAAGCAGAATTCAGGGAAGTCAGGATGGGTTCACTCCACTCTCTGCATTAGTCCTGCAGACAGAAGTCCGTTGCTCCATTTTGTAGGAAAGAGTCCTACAGGCTTTCACAGGAGGATTCCTTCCCTTCCTGCCTACCATAATGTGGATGGAAGAGGTGTTTTATGCTGACACATTTTGCCCCTCAGCAGCATAGGCTGTTTCTGGCAACATTTTGCCCAACCTTGACCCAGAGGCCCCCTAACAAGGACAAGGAGAGCAGTTGCCTGACAGCTGTTGGGCAAGCATCTGAAGCCACCCTTGTGCCTCACACTGCTTTGCTCAATCAATGGCTGGCAGAAAGCTAGAAACATCTCCCTCTGATTCAAGCCTAGATAAGATGTCATCAGCCCCAGGTCTACCTTCGCACATCCATGCAGCCGACTGGGCAGCATCATTTGGTGTTTTAAAATGTCATCCTGATGGGAGATAAGTCTTCAGGTCTCACAGTATAAAGTGGTGGAGTTCCCAATTCACTTGGGTTTTTTGAGTTGCCCAGTCTTACCTGCAGGATCATTTCAAAAATCACCTAATCACTCTAGCTACGCTTTGATTACAGCATCTGGATTAATAAGTTTTACCTCTCTTACATGTAGGATAGAGTTGGTATTCTGGACCATTCAATTCCTGAGAATGGAGCACCCCATGCTTGCCTTGTTCCAGATCTAGAAAATTCTGTCCTTGCTGAAGTTATATCAGAGTAAAACAAGAGAAACAGCAGTGAACCAACCCAAGAATCTTTCCAGGTAATCCTTTCTTCTTTCTTTTCCAGTTGCAAAATTAGTGCCAGTCACCAAGGATCGGTGTTGGGATTGGCCTTGAAGTGCTGCACTGAAAAGCAAAGGCTTTAACAGTCCAAGCAATGTTCTAAAATTTTAATGAAAGACTCGAAAGAAATAAAAACCAGTGTTCCAAACTCTGCAAAAAACCCACCCTGAGGTTGAATTAAGCATTAAAACGCAAAGATGAGGAATCAACAACAAAGTTTACTGCACCGCAAGTGCCAGCTGTAACAACAGAGATATCAAAGCTCAGTTTAAAAACACCTTATCTGAAAGAGAGCCCATCTAAACAAACTCCACAGCCCTCAACGAAATCCAGGAAAAAAAGGAACAGAAACAAATGATGGACAAAAAAGAAGAAGGTGGAATTCACATATATGAGGTGGATCACACATTGCAAGTATCTATACAGGTGGAAGGTCTGAAAACAGCACTGCTAAAGTAGAATTACACGCAACATGTGACACACTGGAAACAGGAAAAAACAAGCAAACACTAGGAATTCAGAACCGAAAATTTGGTATATTTGTCTGTGAAACTATGAAAACTTAGGAAGGAATCTTTAGGGGAAGTTCCAGAAGATATGAAACCTGTTTACGTATCAGATAATGGCTCTGCTAAGAAAACTGGAAATATTGAACATTTTAGATGACCCACGCGTAGTTTCATCTCTCCTTCCAAGATGGCTGAGAGTGGGTCAAGATCGAAGTTTTTCAGTCAGAACATATTTCTTATGCAGAAACAGGAAATTTCTGCCACTTTTTCAAGGAGTGTTGGATCTAAAATTCTTTCTGCCTAAAAGGGAGAGAGGGCCTCTACAAATACTGCATTTAGAATTTTTGGTTTGGGTTTGTCCCAGGTTGACATTGGTTCTTCTAAAATTGAACAGTATTTTGCGTTACTGAAAGGGGATGCAACTCTTACTAAATATCAGACGAACATTCCAGAATCTGAATCAAAAATGTCATCTCTTGCTGATATGAATCTTTCTGCAACAGATTTTGAAATTTTAAATGAAGATGGTTCTTTGAAGCAAAAAAGACTGAAACCAGAAGGAAAAACACTAGCTCCTAAAATATCTGTGGGTGACACAGAATGTATAGTTAAAATACTTAAAATTTGAAACCCAAAATTTAGAATTTCTTGCAGTAATAGAAAACAGTCAGAAAATAACATTGGTTCTAAAGCAGAACCTGAGATTTCCTAGTGAAAAAAAAAATCGTTCTGTTGATGAAGATATCATTCAAAAAACCAGATATTAAATTGCCCAAAGGAGAAGTTTCACTTGAATTGAGGAACCCTGAAAGAGGCATCGAATTATCATCTTTTGCAGATGGAAGAGAGAAGAAATTGGAATATCTTCAAAGGAAAATTAAAATGCCCCAATTCCAGCAGCCAAAGTTTGGAATCTCCCTAAGAAAATGGAAGGGGCCAGAGCCTGAGATCAGCTTTCCAAAACCAGAAGTGGAGCTAGCTCAGCCAAAAATGACACCAGAAATTGCTGACGTTTCTGTGCGAGTTCCAGCACCAGAACCTAAATTTGATATGTCAGATTATGGAGGAGAAGGAGCTGTTGAGAGCTCTGAGGAGAAGGGAATCAAATTGAAAGGAGAACATTAGATAAAAGCTGATGAAGTTGAGGCCAAGGAATACCAGGGGTGTTTTTATATGCCAAAAATACAGAATATCTGCATTAGGCTGGACACCTTTAAAAGGAAGGAAAAAAAAGGCTGGTGTTGAAAGAAGTCTGGAGAAGACTCAGGTAGGCATTCTCTCTTCCAAAATACAAATTGAAACAAAAATTCCAGCCACTGAAATTACTATTGAAAAAAGGAGGGATGCCAAAACTAGGAGATTGTGTGAAACTGGTTTTAACTTGCCAGAGCTGGGAGGAGATACTTCATTATCTGCAAAGAGAATGGGAATTAGAGTGAATATTCCAGAATCAGATATAGTTATGTGTGAGGATACCATTAATCATAGTGTTGAAGGACAAAACTGTGTATTTCAGAATTCACTGTCTGCAGCAGAATTGTTGAAACCAGAGTAAGTGTCTCAAAAATTGACAAAAAAGCAGTTTACCCAAAAAGTTCCCTACGCGTGCTCTGACTCTTCAAGAGCACAAATTCAATTCACTGGATATAGCCTGATCTAGTAGGGGATGTCCCTGCCCATGGCAGGGGTGTTGGAACTAGATGATCTTTAAGGTCCCTTCCAACCCTGACAATTCTATGATTCTATGATAGAGATATCCCCAAAATAGAAAGCTCTACTGAATTAAAGAATTCAGAAGTTGATTTTAAATGATCATCAGCTGAAATTAATGCAGGTGGGGGGGGAAAAAAAAAAAGTTTGTCTTCCAAGGGCTGAGCTGAGTATTTAAAGTCAAGAGGCAGCAATTGAAATGGAAAAGTTTATGGGTAAATTGAAAATTATAAGACAAGATATGCAAGGAAGTTGATTAAAAAGGCCTATGTGTGAGTGGTCTATGAGTAAGGGATCAGAGGATGATGTTCATGTTGCAACTAAGCTGCAAGATAAAATGATTGTAGTTTCAGGACTGAAAATGGATGTGAGAATTGCTGGAGCAGATCCTGAAATAGAATTTCGAGTGGATACGACGTTTCTGAGGAGTGGAAGAGTGTGTATCATAGAGAGTAAAAGAAAGCTTATTGCCTGAAGACACAACAACAGACGGAGAAAAATGTGAAGTTAATGGATCCCATCTAACATTCCAGTTTCTCCAACTATTGTTACATCTTCAGCAAGAATTGAACTGATTTTGTTGAAGGAAGAGAAGGTTAGCATATTTTTTTCGTATCTGCCCAAGAGGAAAGTAACCACCACTACTATCTGCTGAAATAGTTCTTACAGCACAGCACAGTTCTTACATGCAGGGGGAATGGTTACAAACAGATCTGAGACTTTTCATCCATTACCATCTTGAGTTTTATGGATGTGCATGTGCAGACATGCTTCTTTTTGCCTCCTGTCTTTCCCCGTATTTGTTATTCCTGCAAAATTTACCCCCCCCCCCAAGTTTTTTGTAGATTACAGTGAAAATGTAGCTTCAAGTACCGTCTATGGGAACACATACAAGGAAAATACTTCCATTGGTCAAACATACAACTTCTCAAAAAAGATTTTCAAACTGACCTAATATTCAGATATATTTATTGTTGTACAGTAGGAAAATTCTGTCCAGAGATTATTTCTGCATATGAGTACTAATACAGTTGTATTTGTTGGTACAGGATAATAAACCTGTGAAATGGTGCTAATGAAAACTAGCTGGAAGGTGTTTCTACTTTGCGAAATATTTTAATTAGTGAATGGAAATTTCAAAATATGAAGTAGAATCTAGAGAGGAAATGAGGGAGGAGAGCTCTTAGAGCAACTCCATCTCAGTATTTTTGCATGTATGTAGATACACAGGAAATTTTAGTATTGTCTGTAGAGGTAAGCATGTGCCTTAAAAATCTGCTTTAGTAACAACACGTATTGGTTTGTATAGATGAATATATTGTTTCTGCACTGGCTCAGTGCAGAAGACTGCTGAGGCTGGCTGCAGGAAGGGAAGGGACACTGGAGCTTGGCATGTTGGCAGGGCAGTGGCCAACCTGCCACTAGGGAGATGCTCTCAGAGCCCTTACAGAAATTAATTTATCCACTGACACCTTGAAGCTGTTAGCTGAGGAAAAATGTGAGTTCTAGGTTTAGATGCAATGTGGTGAAGTGCTACCTGGTGAAAAGTCACTGAGGATTTGCATATGTCAGAGATAGATTTAGAAGGATGTAGTTTGTCCAGGGGAGCTTGCTGTGAAATGATATTGGGTGAGCTGAACATCAGACCTTGATAGGCTGTTGGAACATGCTAGTGGTTGAAAATGGATGTTCAGCTGCCCGTCTGAGCTGTGATTTAGTCTTGGAAAGTGTCTCACCTGGCGTGAACTTGGTGTTAATATAGTCATTAAGAATCCTGAATAGAAAAAATGAAGAAAACAATTTGGTTTTGAGGTCAGGTTTGTAGGTGAAGTCAGTCAGTTCCTCAGATGATATTAAGTGACATCATCCCCAATGGGTTTAAGGAACATTTGCTAACCTCGTGTTGATGTTACCGGGTCTTCAAATAAAGGGTTTATTTTCTCTTGGGGTAAATTTTACCTGGGAGAAGAAATTTTGTTTTAAAACCTCTGAGTAGTGCAAGCTGGACCGATAGTAGCTTTTTTTGAAGGATGCCTATAGGGTCCTAAAAATCCTATATGAGGTGATTTAGGGTCTTTGAAAAGATATATATTTTTATATATATATATGTATGTATGTGTGTGTGTATATATATAAGGGACAAAAAAAATATTGCTGGAGTAGTGTCTTCACTGTTGAGGAGCAATATTCTTTAAAAAATGAAGGTGACCGGATCAGATGAGAGAAAAAAAGGTTAATCAGATACGGTGAAAATGTGTTGGTGTTGTGCCTGTACTTTGATGTATCAGTGAAAACACACTAAATAAACCAAATATCCTGAACCTGAGCTGCTGAGCGTTGCAAACTCATTCTAAAGGCTGCCGAATGCCACTAGAAATCAAGAATTAATGAGGCTGACAGGAACCCATGTCCCTTTCTGCATGGCTTCCTCGATTAGGCACATCAGAACCGACACCCTTGCCACGAACACTGCGGTTGTGTGCATGAAGGACTGGATGGAGGACGAAGAAGCGGATATTGCTCTGGCCTGAGGATTAATGTTGTGGCTTAAATGCCACCTGCTCAACTGATTTCTGTCACTGTCAGCCTCAATGGGGACTGGAAAGACTTACAAAATCTGCCCTTCTCCCCCAGCTCTCCTGCTTGCTAAGAGAGATATTTCATGTTGAACGGGAAGAGTGATTTCTGTCCCTGCTGCCTCTTGTGGCTATGCAGTTTAAGCTATTATCTGCCTCCCTTTTAAAGTTCAGTTTTAAGAGATGAATATTAGAATACTTAATGTCAACATGAGTAGGGATCTGTCTAGGTCTTGTTCTAACTTCCACAGCATAACCGGTAAAAGTCCATCCCCCTGAAAATAACGGGAAGATCTGCGCTGGTTCTGTCTCTATGTGGGGAAGAAAAGCCCCAACTCCCATTAACGTCAGTGGAGATTGTTGGAGGTCACAGCAGTCGCTATCACTGTATTAAATATGAACATTGCTACTGCTCTTGCAGCAATAAATATTAATGTTTGTAATGTCACAGGTTGTGTGGTTTGTGAATTTTAATGTGCCCAGCAGAGCTCCCTAAAGGTGAATTACTCCCCAGAATCCATAACAATCTAAAGCCTTTTCTTTCTGGTAATTTAGAAAAACAATCTTGCTCTGCTGTTGTAGCTGTTGGTTTTCAAGGCTTTCATTACCTACAGAGAAATCATGTTTGACACAATACTGTAGTTATTGAGAACACTGGTTATATTACACAGTGCACCTAATATATCAAACTCTACACATCCCTGGATGAAGACAAGATAACTTCTTAATCTCTTTCTGAGTCATGCTGGACAGCTACATCATTGGTAGCAACCACCAGAATTACAGTGGACAGGACAAAAATATAATAGATTAGAACTTGTTTATATATCAAAAATAAGGTGTTTTTTTTTTCTCTAGCTAGGTTATTTGATGACTTTAGCACTGCTGTATCATCTGTTGAAACAGCTGGTACCTGCTGTTGGTAGCAACAACATGCTGGAAAAAATAATGCTCTAGTTTTGATCCAATTTTCTCTAATTCCTAAAGGCACTCTCTTCCCAGAAATAAAAATGTGCTCTGTTTTGGCCATTATTTTCATATGTGAACCCTCTGTAGTGATAGCTCTGTTCTTTAGGGGAGGAGAACAGTTACATGAAAATGCATAAGAAAGCAGATATGACAAGTGTTATTGATGGTGACTTAATGCTGACATCTCCATGCTTCTAATTGCTCTGACTCTCCATCTCCACTTCTTAGGAGATAGGGGAAGAGTATGTAACATAATTAAGATATCACCATCTGTGAGGAAATTACTTTTATTTAGTGGTAGTTTTTACCAAATAAGGCTGTTGCTGGAATGAAGGAAATGCTGTTACCTGTACCTCACTCTATAATTCACATGTGAATTAGCTGGGATGAGGATGTGCGTGGGTGGGGTTGGTTCATGACCTAAATGAGGCTTAAGGGAGAGTAAGACCAACTTTTTTTTCCTTGAGACTGACTTCCTCATCAAGAAATGCAGTATGTGTCTAATAAATGACAGAGTTATTAGCAATCCTCCTAAGAATATTCAGAATGAGATGAAAATTAATTCATTATTCATTAGTAAAACTGCTTAGATTCGGAAAGTGTTTGCGGTTTGGATTAATGTGCAAAGTTACCGAAATAGCACTCCTGGTTAAGCAATCTGCTAAATTGCTGCAGTAAGAAGATCATCACCTGCCTGCATGCAGTTTTCTGCAGTTATCTGGAGGTAATTGCGTCCCAGCTGCTTTGAGTTCACTGCTGATATCTTGTGTTTTAAATGCTCTGTAAGGCAGTTTTCCCTCAAAGAGCAAAGTCTCCTTTCTGCTTTACCAGTCACGTGCTCACACAAGGCAAATGCATCTGACACTGGTAAGCTCAGGGCTTGCTTTTGTGTGAGTTCATGTGAGAGCAAGGCAAGTCCTCCTCGCTGAGACTTTTATGCTGCATAAGGTACCTCCCGTGGTGCTAGGAGCATCTGTTTTCAGGTTTTAATGATATTTCTAATAACACCCCTCTGTGCTTTCTTATGCCTAGGGCCCTTCTCTCTGGTCCTCACTTTTCCTATGGCCTATCTCTTGCTAAAGTAACGTGGTCACGTTGTCAAAGCCACACCATCCTGGGCGTGCAGACAGAAAGATCTGTGGTCTTGGAGTCCTTTTGTAGGAGCTTAGATGATCACCACTTGATGATATTTGCCCACTGTAGGTCCAAGGTCTTCTCTCTTTCCTTTTTTAAGTGAAAAGTTTCTGATATTTCATCACCTGTGTCAATTTTCTTAGTTTGCCACTGTTGAAAGTTTGCCATTCGTATAGCAAAGTCCCATCTTCCCTATCTAGTAAAATTGCTTATCCTTTTTTCTTTTTTTTTCTTTTTTTTTTTTTTTTTTTCCCAAAAGAAAGGGAGAAAAAGTTTTCAGTTTTCAGGAAACCTAGGAAATTATCCCCATGCTTCTTATTTGCCAGTGGAGAGAGATTATTTATTTATTTTAGCTCCACACTTTTTCCTTTGGATGTCCAGCCTGTGTGTTTCTAGGAATTTGTCATTGCCTCTCTGCAGTTATTCTGGTCTTTTCTGGTCTCTTAACTTTCCCTTAGGGTTTAATAAAACTTACAGCTTAATATTTTCTCAACCTCTTGGATGCCCTTAACAATCACTTATAAGGCATAAAGATACAATAATAATTTTCAATACTATTTTGTTCCTTTTATATCCTTCCAGCAGTAAATGGATACAGTCTTGTAAGAATGTTTATATGGAGCTGGTAAGTTTATTGAAACCTATTTTGACTCTAAAGTAGGATATCCTTTGCTGATTTTGTTTCTCCCAGGCTATGTGAGTGCTTGTTGTCTCTTAGGCCTACATTCTGCAAGCATTTATGCATGTGTTTAATTTTACAAATTAATTTCACTGGGACTGTTCGTGCGTAAGCTTTTGAGGAATCAAAGTCTTAACCAGCTTTCTGACGCCGTGTCCTTCCTTTCATGCAAATCCTCTCTACTACGAGGTGATCTAGTAATGTCTTTAAGAAGAGATGCTCTTTAAAGTGTGCTACAGGACAGAGAGCTGAGGACATCTGTCTTGTGCTCCCCAAGGAGCAAGGTGGTCTTGTTGGCTCTTTAGGTGACCACCTAGGGATACGGGACTTCATGTTGTGCTCCTGCAGCCCAGAGTTACTGGTCACTAAATTACAAGAGTAAGAGGAAAGCGTGAGAATTTTGCTGTGGAAAACTCCTGCTTAGTGCATGATATTTGACAGATGTGGTGTGCAACAGAGGTGTTGCCATTCCCTGAGGGAGCGTGAGGTAGATCCTTGGCATGAAGTAGGAATTTGGACCTGGAGAAGAAACCACGTATGAGTGAGGCCGGGGCTCTCTGTCAAGACCTAGAGAAGCATCTTGCAGCAAGGAAAATTTCTAAAGGAGAGAGACATTCGTTGTAAAGGATGAATTAGGAGAGATGAAGAAGTTGTGTTGAGGAAGGACTTGTAACACCTGAATTTGAATGCTGGCATATGTTGACTCATGGAGCATGCGAAAGGACTCATCTCCCACCACTGAAACCCTGAATTCAAGAGGAGAGAGATGAACAGGCTCTGGTTAGATGATTCCTGTTCTTTTTAGCCTCAAGACAAACTGTGGTACAATGTTCTTGCTTGAGAGAGCTGAAAGGTAATTGTTCCCTGTTTTACTCATAAAGGGAGATCCCAGTTTTATTTGTGGTTTACTATAGGAGTGGCAACCAAGTTCCTTGATCACTTGAAGGGAGTTAGTTAAACCCTTGAGAGATGAGAACAATGCATGAAGAATCTGGCCCCTGTGTCTGTCATCTTCTGGCCTTGGGATAACTATATGTACTATATGTAGGTCTGTTTTTTAAATTTTTTCTTCTCGGTTTTTTTTTTTTTTTTTTAGGAAGGGGGTGCATGATAAGATGGAGAGGGAGAAAGAAGTTAATGCTTTTCAAACACAGATCTCCAAACATGGGCTTGGAACGAGTGCTGTCTACACAGTAAATATAGTGTTTGGATTTCTCCTCCTGGCTCCTTTGTTAGCTGTGGCTGTGTACACATGCAAAGTTATTGCAACCTCAGTATGACAGTGGATTACTTTAAAGATGAAAATACTCTTTTTTCTGAATTAAATCAGTCATGAAAACATGGCATCTTTTGAGGTTGCTTTCAGCCATCCCTCAGAATTAAAAGCTTGAACTCAGCAAGTTTTTTCAAGTGTGCAAGTAATTCTGTTTTTTCTTTGGACGCTGTTTTAAGTGGGTGCTTAACTTCTGCAGTATGGGAGTAGTCTTGTCTCATTGATTTTTTAGCCCACTTCTACTTCACATACAGAAAAAAAAAGCCCTAGAAAAGTGATGAATAGTTTGCTTTCTCAGAATACATCCCTTGAGTTTCTGGAGTTGTTCATTTCCGTGCCAGTGATAGATCTTGAGCTCTCACTTTCTATGTAAGCAGCAGGATTGTTATGATGGGGAAATGACAGTAACTGATGAATAGGTAACTTTATCAAGATTGTTTTCATCATGCTGCTGTGATGAAGAATAATCTGTAATTAGAAAACTGCATTGAAGTTTTCAGTCTGGAATCATTCCTCATCTTTCCTGACAGGCAGGGTTGTAATGTCTTAATTTCAGTTTTCTGATTGCCCCTTGCTAAAATCATTCCTTGATGTGCAGTATTTAGTCTGATCATTTATTATGTTCTCTTTGTCAGTTAGGAGATGACCAAAGATAAGTGTTAAGTCAGGAAACTTCAAACCCTGAAAAGGTTAAAATCCTTTATCTCCCTTTAGATACCTTTAGCAACCCCTTTGTGACTTAAAGAGTAGGAGATTTTGATTTTTTGTTCCGTTTTAGAAATGTCTGAAACTTGATTAGCATTGTAAAAAAATCGGCTAAAATGTATTGCTTATTACAGGTTTCATGTGATCACCAGCAGTGAAAGATTTAAAAGTATTTTAGAATTTGTCACTATCAGCTATTACCTTTAGAGAGTTCCAGTTTCCTTAGGTAATCATTTGAAGCTGTTTCCTAGATTAGGAAAGCAATGCTTTTTCTTGACTTACGTGTACGATCTTTAAAACCTTGCTTTTTAAAACAGTGGCATCCGGAAACTTATCTTCATAATAGATACTGCAATAGAGCTCTGGTGAAGGCCACAGCCGAGCTGGGAAGTAAAAGTTCTCTGAAAGTTGCCCTTACTCCTACACCCTTCTGACATGGGCTCCAGGCATTGTTTCTGAGTAGTAAATTCCTTTCCTGGAGCTTGTTTCTTTGTGGGGGACGTGCTGCTCTCTTTCCCCTCTCCAACAGTAGATGGGGATGCTCCATTGACAGAACAGATCCTCTCTGCTGCCTCAAAATGTGATGAAGAATTCATTGTGCAGTCAGACTTCAAACAAAAATGTCAGCCCCCATTGCAAAGAATCTGATGCTTATCAAACATTACCCCAGTTTATCTGAGCTCTGCTGTACATGTACTTTGAGGCAGAAACATGATAATTTAGAAATTACAGCCTGGAGGAGCCTCTGCCCTTTTTTTTTTTTTTTTTTCCCCCCATTCCATTATTCTGGTTGAAGTAATTGCATGGTGGATAGTGGCTGCTGCAGCTGGCTCAAGGAGTCAGGAAGCTGCATTTCTCCCAGAGAGTACCACAAGACGTTTTTCAATGCCAACCTTCACATTTGTTGCAGTGATTTCTGTCTTGTTGTTGGATACCCTGGAGGATGGAGTGACTGGCATTGCACTACAAGTCCTTTTCCCACTTTAGACACAATGAACTCATATTGGGCGTGACAGGCAGTGCTAGGGTGGTAATTACAGGGAGGAGCAGAGTTTAAATGGTTGAAAATAAGGACATGCGTGTGACTATGGAGGGTATTGACGTGCATAACTGGTGTTTGCAGACTAAGCTAAAAGGTTTGTTGGAGATGTTTCTAGCAAAGTGGGTGCTGATGCTGACAGGAACAACTATGGCTCTGAGGAACAAATTAAGCTTACAATAGTCAACCCATTCATCAAGCAGAACTGGGGTTTGATAGACTAGAGATTGTCTTCTGTGCTGGGGTTTGCCCCAGTCTGCCCAGCCCTGTGTTGCTCACTTGGTTTTCACATAAACTGAAGCCTGAGCCTCCGCACCAGAACAGCCACATATTTGGTCTTTGCTGATACAGAAATCCATTTATCTTCTTGTGACTTGCTGTGCAGAGCAATAAGGATTTCAAGCGGACAGGGCTTCTGGCTTCTGGAAAATAAGCTAACAAACTTGACTTTGCAAGATTATCATTTCCTCTTACTATTTTTGGAAGTGTTTATTTTAGAGCCCTGAAATTAATCTCAGGAATGCCAAGCAACACTTTAAAGAAGGAGGGGTGATGAGGCCTGGGAAGGAGGGAACTAGAGGAGAGATTGTGTCACTGAGTTTTCTTCATGTAATTGGGTTTGTTCTTTAATCACAGAAAACCCTAGTCATCTGTTTCTGAAATAACTGTCATTTCAGTGCACCTTCCTTGCTTCTGATTTCTGCCATTTTTGGCAAGGAGTGCATACAGTACAAAGGCCCTTGCAGAGTTATTAATCATATTTGGCAGCCAGGCTGCACTAATCCACTGTCTGGAAGCATAGAAAAGTATTAACTTGGGTGTTTTGAGATGTAGTGATTAAAGCTCTTGATACCTTTCTTGCTGCAATGAGAACTGCATGAAAAAAATGGATGACGATGGAAAAAGCAGAACTTCTCAGCCCTTCCCCCTGCCCCTAGAGCTAGTCTGTACTGTGCTGGGACCAGAGCTGGGGCTAAACTTACAGTGGCATGCTGGTTTGTGGAATAAGGTTGGTAGCAAAGCACTGGGGAAGTGGTAGCTGTGATGGTGCAATGCAGCTTTTGTGTAACAGATGGATGGGACCTAGTGATGTAGGACTGACAAAGGATTCAGAAATTTCCTTGCCTGATTCCTCCCTCTTCCCCCTCTTCCCCCTCTTCCCCCTCTTCCCCCTCTTCCCCCTCTTCCCCCTCTTCCCCCTCTTCCCCCTCTTCCCCCTCTTCCCCCTCTTCCCCCTCTTCCCCCTCTCTTCCCCCTCTTCCCCCTCTTCCCCCTCTTCCCCCTCTTCCCCCTCTTCCCCCTCTTCCCCCTCTTCCCCCTCTTCCCCCTCTTCCCCTCTTCCCCCTCTTCCCCCTCTTCCCCCTCTTCCCCCTCTTCCCCCTCTTCCCCCTCTTCCCCCTCTTCCCCCTCTTCCCCCTCTTCCCCCTCTTCCCCCTCTTCCCCCTCTTCCCCCTCTTCCCCCTCTTCCCCCTCTTCCCCCTCTTCCCCCTCTTCCCCCTCTTCCCCCTCTTCCCCCTCTTCCCCCTCTTCCCCCTCTTCCCCCTCTTCCCCCTCTTCCCCCTCTTCCCCCTCTTCCCCCTCTTCCCCCTCTTCCCCCTCTTCCCCCTCTTCCCCCTCTTCCCCCTCTTCCCCCTCTTCCCCCTCCATCTTTCTCTCTGTCTTTCTTTTTTTTCCTCTTCCAGTGGCAACACACTTCATGCCTACAACTATAATGCATCAGGCATGGAAAGGTGATGTCCGTAATTCAGGACTTGCAGCCAGCAGAAAGCAAGTGCATGTGTGTGCCTCGCTACATCAACCAGATCTTCACAAATGCCAGGTTAACAGTTCACCTACAAATGAAGTCATTGCTCTGGCCCTGAACACCTTCAAGCTTCGGCTATACTTGAAGTTCAAACACTGACATACATTAACTTTTCTGTATTTGACAAATGGCTTCTATCTGTACAGAAAGGAGAAGCTGACTGCCAGCTCTGAAACGACTGGCAGTGTCTCAAATCTGGGTGCCAGATTTAGGTGTAATTCTGTGACCCTTATGCTGAGAACCAAAGCCAGATCTGTGATTATGAAAGGTGAGATTACTCACGGTGAACAGATCTACAGTGATTTTTCACTTCATTAATGGTCAGCCCATAAATGCTGTGTCAGTTACATGGAGAAGTGTTGTGGTACACGATACTCTGGGGCAGGGATAGAATAATTCATCCTTCAGTTCTGTTATTTTCACTCCTTTATACTCATATACGGTGCACCAGCTCTACTGGGAACTTCCCAAGCAAGTGGATTTTAAAGGAAGGTTTCAATTTGCCAAATAATTGAAATGAAAGTGTGTATCACTTCTTGTTTAGTGGAAAAAGCGCTCTGTGCAAAGGTACTTCTGACTGAGAGTGTTTGGCTCCTTACCAATGGTAAAGAGTTTCTTAAAGAGTGTTAGCGATTTGTCCAAGGCCTTCCTAATCCATTTCCAAGACAGGTAATGCACTTCTGTCTTTTAAAAGAATTCAGAGGTTACTATGAAAGTAACAAGTCAATGCGAGCCTTTTATCTTATATCACAAAGAGAAGCTGAGAGTTTTGGGAAAACCAGCAAGCTACGAGCACATTTTTTTCCCAGAATAAATGTTCTTCTTTCTCCTGGCTGAGAATTTATGCATGCTAAAGCTCATCTTCATGAGGCTGAGGAAGGCTGGCACCAGCAATGCTCCAAGATCACATTTTCTTCGAGATCAGACCTTGTGAAAGGAAAGAGAAGCCCCGTAACAGGTTAGGAAGGATTTCAGTGATCATTAATGAAACCTTCTGGTTCTGTAACAGAAGAGCCACTGAAAAAGAAGCCACTGAAAAAGAAGCCACTGAAAAAGAAGCAGGGCTAAGCTAACAACGCTTCAAGAAATGTGATCTGTTTTCTTTTTTTTTTAATTCTGAGCTACTTTTTGAGATTTTTCAACACACTGACACAGGCAGCAGATTTATTTTTATGGACTATATATATATGACTTTAAATTGTATTAATTTACTGCCCTGAAAACATAATAGAACAGTGATGACTCTGTGATCTCCAGTGGAAATCGAAAGCGATTGAATTCCTCTTTTTGCTGTTCAAGATGACATTGGTTGTTGAGTCACACAACACCGAAATAGGTCTGAAGTACCTCTTGAATTTGGTGTTACACACTGAAAATAGTGTGTTTGAGGTACTGAGAGGCCCAATCTCAATCTTAGTAGTTGAAAAACCTCCTCTGGAAGAGCCATTTTTTTTTAGTAACAAAGCCTTTTCAGGCAAGAAATGATTTACTGAAAGTCAGAATCATTCTTAAAATCACATTAATTTAATTTTCCTCCTCAAGATTCCTAAGAGTTTTGGTATCTATTCCATTTGTATTTCAGATATTTTCCTGGGATTTATTTATTATCTCTTTTAGTTTCCTGCAGCTTCTGCCTTATGCTTTTCTTCTTAAAGTACTTTTCTTTTGTTCCTGTCACATTAAGCCTGATGGAAACACTCTGTTTTGAAATAAAACTGTTATTTACAATTTCTACCTACTCCCCCTCTTTCTTTATAAGTGATCCATGCTCCATCGATCACGATCATAGATCATAGAATGGCCTAGGCTGGAAGGGACCTTAGAGATCATTTTAATCCAACCTCCCTGTAATTGGCAGGGACGCCTCTCAACTTGAGCAGGCAACACATGGGGACCGAACAGGAATCGAACCCGCATTTTTATGACAGCATATCTTAAACTACAGTCATGAGATGCTGAACTCTTTTAACCAATATATTTTTTTTCATTTTATAGAGTATTTTTATCACATGTTGAGGCAGCAGTAACTTCACCTGCCTGAAACTTCCAAGCTCAAAAAGATGAAAAGTAGTTGGGATTCCTTGATGAGGACCCTGCTTTGAAAAAGGGTGAAGTGAGACCAGAAGAATTCTTCTCTGCGTGGATCTATCTGAGCAAGGTACAAGATACTCGACAGCGAGCTGTTCAGCAGAGAGTCCGCACAAACAATATCGTATGGCTAAAATAATGCCATGCACACTGCTTTCCATCTGGTTCCTTCCTCTGATAAAGGAGACATATATTTAAGCAAGTGGTATCTGTTGTGAAAGGTGCCACTGCCAATATTCCCTGAGCATTTCCTAAGCCATGGACACATGGATTTGGGATGGAGGAAGCAGGTTTACAAACTGCTGACTGTAAATGTTAAGGGTTTGCAGTGATTAATTACATCCTGAACGCTAGGAATTGTCTTGTTGCATGCATAAACTCATGGCATAGTGTAGCTGGGACCCAGATACTTTAGTACTGGGGTGCTTTGACTCATACAAAATGCTGCTGTTGTGACCTTTACACACCAGAGGTGAAGCAGAGGTACTGAAGCCAAGACTCGAGTGGGCAGGGGGACTGGACAGCAAGGAGGGACAGCAGTGGCTGTCACAGCTGCAGGATGCGCAGCCAAGTATCAGAAGGTCACATCTGGAAATTTAGCAGGATTTCAAAGCCAGACTTTTCTCCTTTGCTGTGCCCAGCTGTGCAGAGAATGGAATACGTATAAGAGGAGTAGTGTTGGTGATTTTTAGGTGCGTTTGCCCTGCAGTGGCTCACTGGAGAGAAGGGAGGTTGGTGTGGAAGATACACAGAACAGCATCTCCTCTCTCCTGAAGACGCAAAGGCTTATGATGTGCTGTGTCACACTGCTGCAGCCCTCTGACAACACAAAATCTCCCTCCCATATCCACCTCTGGATCCCAGCTGGGATTGTTTTATTTAATCTCTAATTGAAAGAAGTCCAATCCCACTTTACAAAGGAAGGGTAGGGATCTGGGGGTGTTGTGTTCAGTTAGTGCTGAATTTTTATCTGTGTCTTAATGTCCAGCTTAGTTGTTGAAATAATAGAAATATTTACAATTGCTTTTGCTTATTTGAAGTCTACAAATATCTTTGGTCCTATGCCTTTCTCTACAAGTATTAGCTTTCCCATGCAAATCAGATCATTGCCTGAGCAAATAATGACTAAGGTTCATAATTCTCTTGCTTGCACAGATACCACTTGGCATGTGAAAAATTTGGAGTTGTATAACATATACTGAGCCTTGTCACCCCAGGCACTGGAGTGGCAGAAGTCAGTTTCTGTGAGGCACCATCATGTAGAAAGTGATTTTTAGTTTCTAGTGTGACTCACTCTGATATCCTCCATGAAAATCTTTCTTGTCTGCTAAATTAGCATATGGGTGATGTGCGTTAAGTCATGGAATCTCAAATATTCTGCAGCTGGCTTCCAGGGGAAACTAATTTTAGCTCAGACATTTGTGAATACTGGGAAGAAGTCTTCTGGGTCATCAGGTCTTTCTCATTGTCTTCCAGAACGCAACTAAAATCTGTCCAGGAAGAAGGTAGAACTTCCCTTTGCCTCTGTTCTTACTGGAAGATTGTCCAGAAGATCTCTACTCTTTTTTTTTCACATGTTGAATATATCTTTATTGTAATGCAATCACAGAAAAGGAATAAAAAGTACATTTTAAAGGTGTTTTATCTAATTGTCAGTTTATTTTGCATGTAAATTCCAGTATTTCGAAGTATGCAATTAAATATTCTGACTATCATTTAAAATATTTACAGTTCTCTTAGTCAGATAAGACACAATATTTTTAGTTGAAGATATTCCCTAGACATCTGCTTTTTTCTAGTCCATATGGTGGTACGTGTGCCACATCTCATCTGTACATTATGCTGTATAATTGCTGCCAAAAAAGGTTCTAAGTTACTATCTAAAGCAAAGCAGTTGAATAATCTGGCAAAAAAAACCTTTCCAGAACTCTCATGTTTTTTGCAATCTCTCAGCAATCAGATCTTCTCTCTATCGTATTCTGCCCTTTGTTTTGAAATTGGTCCTATGGCAACCAAAGAGGTTGCGTATGTACTTTTTAATGCAGAATTTAGTTCCCAGAGTCTTGTTCAGCTAGTTCGAAGTATCTGTGACTGATGCCACTGAGAGAGGTGCTGAGTATGAGAATCCACTGGCATGCTTTTTTTTGAGCAATGCACCCTTATTACACAATTATGTCACGAGTCTTTCGCTGAACAAGCATGTAGATACTATTATTTCAAAAGAATTTGGGTTGCTATCTCTCATGTGAAAGGATAGCATGTCAGTGTGGTGCCCTGCACCTGAAGTTCCTTAAGATGTTTCCTATCAAGCAGCACCTTTTCATAAAATTTCTGTTGAGCTGTAGTTTCAACCAGACATTTATTTCATCTCACAAGACTTCCATGCATAACATCTGTAGCAATATTTAATGGATACCTAGGTCTAACACAAGAAAACTCTAAGCAGAAAATTTGGAAAGTGAGGGAGTAATTAGTGGTGTCCTAACTTAGTCCATGACTCTTTTGAACAAGATTATTATTCACAATCTTCTATTTGACCTGTACCTGTCCTGCTAAGGTCCCTTCACCTATGTTGTTTTTTCCCTCTGTTCTTCCCATCAGCATAATCCAAAGGCTGCAACAGAAATCTCTTGGTTGTTAACTGAAGACTGACCAATAGCAGAAGCATATAGTGATGCCTTTTTTTTGTTGCTAGAGTGAGCAGTCTTCAGTCTGGATTTAGAATTCCTCTGCAACATTCGGGGAAATGGGGTTTGGTTTAGGCTATTCTCCAATTAAACCGTGATTGAGAAACCATATTCTGGAATTTCAGCTAGATTAACATGGCAATACTCTCTTGCTCCTTATGTATAAATGTAGCACCAAGGATTAATGTAGTGAAATTTGATTAGAGCCATGTGACATCCCAGGCTCGTATTCTAAATGTTGGTTGCCTTTTGCTCACACCAGATCAGTGAGTGTGTAAGAGCGGATGTACATTTTAACGAGAGTTTAAATCACTCAGGGCATCATACTTTAAAACTTCTGTAGCACATTGTCTGCTCTGCAACAATAGGAGTCCCCGAGACTCTCAGATTGAGCTATGTCACGTTCTTTTGCTCTGTGAAATGTTTTGAGCAGCTGTGCACTGTTTATATCAAATGAGGGGGTTCTACTGTTGTACTAATGTATGTATCCGATGTAGGCATTCAGTTGAGTGTAAAATTACTGCTGAAATGTTTCTGTACCTGGTGCTCAAAGGATATCTTCTTATAAACTTTCTCCCTTCTTAACGATGTCAGCTTCCTTCAATTGCAGTTACCAGACAGTTAATGTAGAAAAGCATGTGTGGGTTATCAGCTCAATAAACTTACTCTTGCTGTGTTGCTTATCAAGTAGGGTCTACTTAGTCTGAAACATTTATGCCGGAGGGAAAAGATGCTTGTATGCAATCCTCCTTCTGTAATTGATATATTCTTGTTCTGATGTCTAGCTCAAACATGATGCCTGCTGCAGAAATATTGCAGGGAAGAGGTATCGTGCTTTTTAACAAGGTGGGAAATGTAGGGGATTTGCTCTATTTTCATGTCCTGATCTTGAAAGAGGTGAAATGCAAACAACACCAACCTGCTAAAAACCCATTCCAGTTTTTGCTCGCCTTAAGCCTTTCCAATTATTTTTCAAGAGTTGCCTGCTCATTTCACGCTGCTGAGGGAAAGGTGTGAAATGCCCCTTAACTTTGCGTCCTGCGAGTAAATGCTGTTGCTGGATCCTCTCAGTTCAGTTGTTCGCTATTGAGGAGACCTTACAGAGTGTTCCTCAGTTGTTGTCCCTATTACCCATCAGTGACATTTACTTTCTCTTGCTGTGATTCTTGTCCCTTCCCACACTCAGCAAAGGTGGGTGGTGGGGAATAATTGCACTCCTTTTTATGTAAGTTTTGGTGCCTTTCACCAGAATTTTTATAGGCCTCTTGATATTCTGAGGACCTGTCTTTGCCTTTCCCAAGTGTATAATTATTCTTGTTATCTTTAATTAATATGTGCACGTAGGTATACCAAATTACTTCCTTTTATTTCCTTACCTTATTATAGCTCTTGAATAGGGGCAGTTCTGTTATTCTTTCCCTAGTAAAGTTCCTGGGAGGACCATCAGCAAAAACCTAATGGTGACTTTCCTGATGGGAGCATCAAAAACTGTGGTGATTTGAGAGTGGTACAGCATTACATTTCATATCCACCCCACTTCTTGTTTTCCCAGTGACACACGATGGAGCTGGGCCCTGACGTATCTGAGGCCTCTTGTTCTGGCTGAACAGAGACACTGTGCTGTGGGCTTGTTGCTTTTGGTTGGGTCATCATCTCTGCTGGTCAGCATGGTTAGATGGCAGATTGCAATAAGTCACTGTTCTTCTGAAAGGTGAGAATTAAAGTGAAGTAACGTATTTTCAACTGTGTTTTCTTGTGCTTGAGAGTGACAGTGTAAGTTACATTCATTTACATATGTTCATCAGTCTTCTAACCTGTAATCAGAGTGTGATATAACAACATGTTCCATGTTGTGGGAAAAAGGTTTTATATGACAAACCCATATATATTTATATGTATGTATAAATAGATATTGGACTCATTTTATCAGGCATTTGCGGTGCTGTGCTATAAGGGACAGTTTATGGTATGTGTTGAACTTGAGTGTTCTGAGCATGGTCAAATATGACAATAAACTGTAGAAGTCAGTGCCCACTAATAAACACAATAAAATAACTTAGATTTCAGGAACGTGTGCGTTTGGGTCTTTGCATCATCTTGGCACACAAAGGAGCTGGACTGCAAAATTTTGCTGTTGTATGTGTTTTACTTTCCTTTAAACAGGAAAGCTGGTGGTGACAGAGCTCAAAGTGACACTATTTCTGCGAGGAGGCTCTGGTTTCCTCTTTCAAGCGTTACAGAGATGCAGCCAGCAAGTGCCTGTGGGTGAAGGGACGGACCAGAGAGGATCATCCACAGCTTCACTAATGATCACCAATTAAAAACTTGAACTAATGTTACCTAGCATGGGCAGGAAGGGTAGAAATTACAGGTGAGGAGCAAAAAGAGGAAAGCTTTTGAAGTAGCCTCTTATGCAAACAAAGCAAAAGCCTTTTACTTGCCTATATTAATCTTGAGAAATTATCATTTAATTTCTGTAATTAGCCTTTCATGCACTCCAAGGAAACGAGCGTACACTTACACACTCATTTCTTTTAAGTCGTGAAGGCTTGCCTTTCGGTTGCTAAGGGAAAGAAAAGATTTTTAGTCCGAGATGAACAAAAAGCAGAATTTGCTCCCAGGTGTTGGTGAATCATCAGGGAAAGAAGCTTTTTAAATAATGTCTAGAGGAAGGGGGAGGGGGGGAAAGAAGTGTGTGGGTGTAAATTTAATTTTCCTGAAAGGAGCTGAGACTGACAGCACAGGGACTGCAGTCCAGGGAGTGCAGAGGGCTGGTGGGAATGTGACTGGCTGCTGTGTAGCTGTCTTCTCCCCTGCCACGGGATGGTCCTGAGCATCAGACCAGAACCTTGGGTGCCTAGCTGGGAAACAGCCAGCACGGCTTGTTAACGTGGATGCTCATCTACAGGCAGATGGACAAAGGCAGCGTGGGTCAGCACGATGAATTACGGGAAATTAGGAGGGGGTTAGGTGCAGAGTGATGGATGTATTTCACAGGCAAGGAAGTCTCTTGTGGGGGAGATGGCCCGGAGGGAGGCTGTTTCGTGCAGAGAAGGGAGTTTTTTTTAAGAAAAGAGAACAGGGCAAGGAGACATGAAGTCATTAAGTCATAAGAAAATTGTTCAAGATTTTCCATTTCTTTAATTTCAAAAATTGGGAGATGCTAGATGGAGCAGAAAGCTAATCAAAAAATAAACGAAGAACTGGAATGAATTCTCCCACATAAGTTACTAATCCTTGATAACTGAGTCTGTGGAGTAACCCTGGGGACTTTTAAGCCACAATTTTCTGAATTTCTTATATGTATACTACACTTCCAATATTTGCACCATAAATCTTATCCTGGCAGTTGCATTTTTAGTCTTATGTCTGAAATTCCCCTGCCAGAAATTGATGCAGATGAAATTTTGAGCTTCATATATGTGCAGCAATCCACAGATCAAAGATTGTGCATGGAAATCTGAGCAAATATACTTTGAGTAAAACGGGGAAAAAAAAAAAAATCTGTATTCCGCTTGCAGGTAGCTTGCAAACAAGAAGAGCGAGGGGGTGGAGAATGACTTGAGCAGTTTACTATGAAATATCCAGTGGGATGTATTATGTCGTCTGTGGCTGCAGCTTTGCCAATAATACAAATAGCTGAGTACGAATTGCTGCCCAGCTGCAGCTTTGGCGGAAAACAGATCTAATTTTCTAGGTTCTTTAGTTTTTGGACCTTGATCATGTCAGCAAAGACATCCGGCAATTATTAGGTGTCGAGTGGTCTGTGTTACCTCTCTGTAAGGGGTTCACATTTGTCTGCTGTTCTCTCAGGAGCTTCTGCCATTGGACCGAGATGGGCTGCATCGTTTTGTTCCAGATCAGAAGACCTGACCCGACTTGAAAACTTGCTGGGGGATGGATATACCACCTTCTGGGCTGTGTTCACCCACTACTGCAACCTCCTGCTTGATGCATGATGCCACGCATACTCCTTTCCCCAGGAAGGACCTTTCCTTCAGTCTTATCAATCCCTCTTGTGTGGATGCTGCTGCTTGACCCTTCTCTGCACCCACCTCTCCGCAGGAAAGACTGAAGGAAGATGGGAGTGGTTGGTTAGCAGGACTTGACACCGTGTGCTGCTAAAATTCAACTAGTCAAGCAAGATAAAGGCCATGGGCAAGAGAGAAACTTCTAGGATGGTTCTCTTTCTCTCAACTTACTAAAAAAGTAATGCTGATATTCTGTGCTTTCTCAGTGGTTGTGCCAAGCCATCACTTGGAGATGGATGTGGTGTCCTTTCATCTAGGAATTTAAATTCTATAAGAATTTAATACTTTGGTAGCCAAATGTCAGTTTGGTTAGTCAATAATATTGCTTCTGACTTTCTTCTAATGCTCAAATACTGCAAAACTTTGCCAAAGAGATTATCTTCTGCCAGTTTGTTTGGGGATTTTGGAGCCTTGTTCTTTTACTTGCACACGATGAATGACCTTGTCTTTGCCCTTCTGCTCTGTAGCAGATAAACTTCACAGCTTTCAATACCTGTTAGAGTTTTAGTGTGGGGCGCAGGCTTTTCTCTTGTTGTATGACTGCCATAAAAAGTGTCTTCCATCTTGAAATATCTTGTTAGATTGTGGTTTTAAAGACAGATATTAACATTTTTTTTCCCTTTTTTCATGTTCTTCAGTACGACTTCCTTGACCCACTGCCCCTCTTGTGCCCACATAGTTAAGACTCCACTGAATATGTTACTAGTATTTTATCTTGGTCCTGTGAACATCATTACTGGGTGTGACATACACTCCAGAATATTGTTGATAATGTTTATTGTTGTCTCGAAACTTGTTATTGAGCTGCCTAGCTCAGAACTGGAACTGGAGCCATTCCCAGGCTGATGAAAACTTTTTTTTCTTGGAGGGGGGAATTGGATCAGAGTCATTCTTCCACATTCCTATATCAGAGATGAGAAGTAGCTTGTCTTGCTTGCTGCCTCTTCCAACAGTCTTGCATATTTAAGATAAGTAAGTAACTTGGGACTAGCAATGTTACCTGTTAATTCCATTGTGAATCAATGAGGTAGATTAGAACTGTATAGCTCAGAAACACTGAAAATAAAAGGAAAGCACTGCAAAGTTACTGACGCTCAAAATTTTTTGTTATTTCCTGTAAACAAACACAAAGCTTGATGATTCAGTACACCTGCAGTTTCAGAGAAATATATTGGAGGTTAGAAATTGAAAACAACTTTATATTGCTAAGCAAAGCATGCAGAAAGCAGGAATGCACTCTCATACCTTCTGTGGGACATGAACTGGTAAATTCTAAGCAAAATCTCACCACGTTAGATGAATTTAATTTGTTCAAAACCAAAATGTGTCAAATCAACAATAGGAAGGACTAGTTCAAGTTGTTTCTTTTTTTTTTCCTGATAAACTTATCAAAAAAAAAGAGTTTATAACCAGTCATTTTATTCACTTCAGTCTGTGACTTCTATATAATCTGTGTCCAATAGAGAAAGTGGCTGGTATTTTGCTTGCTTTTTTCTTCCTTTGTTTTTTAAATGCAGAGCATGTGGGAGTATAGGAAAAATACCTTCCAGTTTCAGAGGCATTATTTCCCGTAAGATTATTATGACAATACCCTGGCAGTATTTTTGTATATGCGTATATGCACCTTGAAATGAAAATCCCAATAAAAACAAAAGCCAGGAACTGAAAACAAAATGTAAAACTCCAGGCACTTGTTAAGTCTAAGCTAAATGCCCTGCAGGGCCAGTGCTTGGCAGAGACTTGGCCAAATGCTGGTTGGAGGTAAACGTGACAACGAAGTCCTTTCGAGCAGTCACCTCCACCTGCGCAGGGCTGAAGAATGTGTCTGAAAGGCAGAGACCAGAGTGCACTGAGTATTTGCCACTGCACCGGTGCTAGGGAAAGAACTTGTTGCTAGAAATAGTTCAAACATGCTTCTTACAGTATTCTGTTTTAATAAAAGCTCTGAGAATGCACCACTAATATGCGGAGCACAAGCAAGTTTCTGCATGTTGCTTGATTGTGTTCTTGCTGCTCTCTCACAAGTGCCCATTTGTGTCCTAAAATCTAAGATCTCAGGATGTATCATTAATCCTTCGGCATACCCTGCTACATGCTTCCCCTGAGAAGCCTGGGGACAAGCTCAAGATAGTTAAAGCATCTAAGAGGGGTCCCACTTATGTTGTGCAGGACCTCCAGTCCTGCAGCCTTGGTCTGCCAACAGGTGTTGTAGGAAATGGCATAGCATGTCCCTTGCTGCCACAGAGTACCACTCAAAAGACGTCTTTTTAAAAAACCCTGGCCTTTGAATCACATCTACAGTCAGAATTATGGCTGGGCGGTGCCACCACCTGCTCAAGGCACAAGCTGGTAACACAGAGTGCAGTGTGGACACAGGACCTGCTCTTGCACCCTCTGTGTCGTTTGCAGGGGCTGTGCGAGTTGGGGAAAAGGCTAACAGCGACCACATGAACCCTGACATCACATCACAGTGAATCATGGTGAAGAGAAGCTTTCAAGTGTGCCTTAACAGCCACAGCCAGGTCAGGGCTGCGGGGCTGGAGGGACATATTGCTGTTGTAGAGCTGTTTCGAGATAGAGGACATTGCTCAGCCTGTCGCCTTCCAGCCCACCATCTTTCGGGATTAGAGTTATTTGCTCTTGTGCAGGGGCTAACCACTGACTGTGAACACAGAGAATCTTCTTTCAGTGTGTCCCTGGGCAGAAGCGTTCCATAAGGACAAGAACAGAGGTCCCCCACCGCTGCCTGCAGCTGTGAACTTTTGCTGTAGTCTGTAGCAGTCCTGGAGGCAGATCGCATTAATACGGGTGAATTTATCATCTTGGACTCCTTCACAAGGGAGCCGGCTGACTTGTCTAGTTCTGTGTAAGTCAGAACCCAAAACAAAGACTTCTTGCAATGTTGCTCTCAGAAGGAAATACACAAACGAGAAAGGAAAACATTGAGTAGATGGCGAGTCAATTGTTAAAATCCCTGTCTTCAGGCTTTTGCCAGCAAAAATACCCATCTTGAATCTTTGCCTACCCCAATGGCATACACATGGAGCCAATTTAGTTAGGACTTAAGCTTTTTTAATCATATCAGCTCTTGTATTTGGTATTAGTGCATTGGTCCATGTAGAAAAAGAACTGATTCTCATCTTGCTCTAAAATTCAGATCAATCAAAATGAAGCCCTTGAGGTACTCCTGTGTTTTGTTTCTCTTCATCCTTAGCTCTGTTGAGAGGACTTGCAGGATTAACTTCTTATATGGATACTTTCCACCCAGGTGCAAATGAGCAAAACAAGTGACTGCATACGTTGCATGCTCTATCATTTGAAGCTGAAGCATCAGGATTGAAATTTTTTTTTTCTGGAAAAGCTGTGTGCTGGCTAAAGCAGAAGCCTTGTGGTGATCCTATGAATGATGGGGTGAACTTCTATGAAATGTTACCCTAGTGGTTAGAACTTAGACTAGGCTGAAAGGTCAATCTTTCTCTTTATCTGAGGCTCTCCGAAGTCTAATGAGAAAATTTTTTTTCGTCCTATCTCCCTGCTCTAATTCAGTGATAGTTTTGTAATTCTGCAGGGTTTGAAAGGAGAATTACCGGACACCTATTCTGACCTCCTCCATAATACAGTCAATAATGCTTCCCGGTCTGAATACTTACATGCACTAAAGGAAACCACTATTCTAAAAAATAAAATTACGTAATCAAATCTTCAGTTCAGAATTACTTAAAATATTGAATTGCCTCATTTAAGGCTTGGGAAATAAGTAGTCAGTCCCAAATTTTGACAGCCTCGAGACTTAACCAGGTTTTTGGAGTTACCTTCTACAAACCTACTTTTAAGGTTTGATTAAAAAACCCCACAACTCCCACCACAAAGTTCTGCTAGACTTACTATCTACTTTCAGTCTTCAAAGCCTACGTGGGTGGTGATTGATGTAGATGTATTGCAGAGTGAATATAAATGCCAAAAATATTAAAACTCTTCACATTTTCTAATTCTATAGAAAATTGTATCAACTCTGTTTCTGTAAAATGCTGAAGTTGATATTCATTTGTCTTGCTTATGGAGACTAAGAATCACCATGTGCTATTTTGTTTGGTTTGGGTCTGATTCCCATACTAAAAGCGTTGTGATATATCCAGAGTTGGAATACAGTCTTCCTTGCTGAAAACAAATATATATTCACACCCTGTTCATATCTGTAAGATGCTGTATAGGTGCACTTCTTACACAATTTTAAACGTAATAACTGCTGCATGTTAAAATACATTGTTAATGCTAATTCTGCAGAAGAACAATTTAATTTTTAATGAGACTTAAAGTTATTCTCATTATTTTCCCTTATACTACATGATGGAGGTTTTTACACTCTGCAAAACAGTGGTTTATGATAATTTATTTGAGATGTCATACTGTTTTTTCACTTACTTTTGTGAATACAAAGACTTAAAGCCTTGTTTGTGGTAGGCACTGAACCTCCACTGGTTCTGTCACCTCTATTTGTAATCAGGGCATAGACCATATCCCTGGTAGGCACTGAACATATACCTCCCAAGGACATGGTCTATGCCCTGATTACAAATAGAGGTGACAGAACCAGTGCAGAATGATGCAATTTGTCTCAAGTCACAGAGGAGATCAAGAAGAGAGCTAGGAACAGGAGACAGGTATCCTGCCATTCCAAGCCAGGCTGTGTGACTTCTTGTGATGTACAAATCTGAGACTTTCCAAAAGAATTGGAGAGTACTCTATTAAAAGCAAAGCCTTGTTGATAAAGCAATAAATCAGGTGGTCTTTGTGGGTAGCAGCTAACCAACAACATTACGATAATTAATTACTATTCAAAGTGAAAAAAGGTGCCTTTTAATAGCATTGTTGAAACTGTTCAAATGCTGACCTCTTAGCAATGGTTGTGGTAGTTCAGAGTCTGATTGTATAAAAAAGTCCATTATCTGGAGAGTTGGCTGGCAGCTGCTGATTATTTTTCTTGCCAACTATTTTGTGCATGTACATGAAAATATTGTTTGAGAAAATTGAGAACAACATACTACCTATTTCTCTATGTGTCATAGGAAATGCAGCAAAGCACAGGAATAGAATCATGTAATCATTCAGGTTGGAAAAGACTTTTAAGTCTAAGTCCAGACACTAACCTAACGCTGCCAACTTCACCACTAACCCATGTCCCTAAGTACCACATCTACACATCTTTTAAATGCCTTCGAGGATGGTGACTCAGCCACTTCCCTGAGCAGCCTGGTCCAGTGCTTAACAAGCCTTTCAGTGAATAAATTTTTCCCAATATCCAATCTAAACCTCCCCTGGATCAACCTGAGGCCATTTCTTCTTGTCCTATCATTTGTTAACCAGGATTGACCCCCACCTCACTACAACCTCCTCTCGGGTATTTGTAAAGAGCAACAAGATCTCTCCTGAATCTCCTTTTCTCCAGCCTAAACAACCCCAGTTCCCTCAGCTGCCCCTCATAAACTTTGTTCTCTAGATCCTTCACCAGCTTCATTGCCCTTTTTTGGATGTGGTCCATCATGTCAATGTCTTTCTCATCATGAAGAGCGTGTAGTGCAGTGAGCTACCTACAGTAGCTCATATCAATAGCAGCCATCCCTGCCCATTTGCCTTCAGCTTGGGTGGGGAGTTAAGTTACACCAACAACAGGCTCCAGCTGTGCTTATCCCTGCAGCTTGTTTATCTGCAGTGAGACTGATGCATCTGGAAGAGCAGCATCTTTTTGGTGCTCTTTGTCTTGACCTGAATGAGACTATACAGCTAATTAGTGCATTACTATAGCTTCACAGAGAAAAGGAATTTCACTTATCCTGAAATATACTGTTTTTAAGCAAGGCACTTAAATGCATGCTTTACTTGAAGGAGTGGAGAAATTAAGAGAACTAGCATCTTACCTTACCAGGTTATAATTGGATAGAAAATGGAGGATTGCAATAAATTTGAGATACTAGAATTTGAATGGAAGTTGCAAAAGAAACAACTGAATATGAGGCAATCCTGCAGCTGGCAGATACTGGGGAAAAGAAGTAGTAAAGGCCGTAGACTTTTGGGAACAGAAACCACATAACTGTTAGATTTGACCTTGTGTAGTGAGCTGTGGAGGTGAAGGAAAGAGCTAGGCTTCTGAATTTAAAAGACTCAATTCCCCCAGAATGAGGGAATTGATGGGCATATATAATTGGATGTTGTTACTGTAGGGTCATGGTGGAGGCAGGGAGGTTAGCATGAAGCTAAGGCTGCAACTAATAATGCCTCAGCAGAACCTGTTCTTTCTGGAAATAGATATTTAGAGGGACTATAATAACTGTGCCTAATAAAGTAATTATGTATGCAAATTATGAAGGAAAGCAAGGCTTATAAAGAGCTTGGGAGGGTTACTAAACATGGAGATTGACCATGAACATAAGAAGTGGCTTAAAAGAGTGAGAAAAAGAGAACATTTTACATACAGTCTATAGAATTTCTTAAAAGAGTCTGATAGCACTTTGAAAAAATGGTGAAAAGGGAAGTTATGTAGATTAGTTACTGCATATTTAAATGCAGGTCAAAATGTGTTTGCTACATCAACACTTGCTAGAAGAGTCTTTGAAACAAAAGGATGGTGAATGCATGAATTTTTGTCTCAGTGGTTTGGAGTAGGCTGTAAAGATCCTGGGAAAATGATTATACATTCACATTTTCTGAGTACATGGAAGACGCTTTTATAACATGCTGAAAATCTGCCAGTTTACTACAACGATCTCAAATCACATCTTCAAGAATGTTCTTCGCAAATAAGGTACAGTTACAGTTTGGTGTTTCTCTGAAGCATCCTGTTTCTTTTTCTACTTTTCTTTGTGATGTTTTGGTTTTCGCTTTTGGGTTGGTTGGTTGGTTTGTTTGGTTTCCCTGGTGTTTCCTCTTTGATTCTGGTGTTTGCCACAATGTGGTTTCATTAAGAGTCCTTCAATTTTATTTTTTGTCCATGTGCTTCTCCAAAGGCATTTGAAGGAGTCTGTGTCTTCACTGAGTGTTGTAGTCAATTTAACTTTTTTCATTATCTTACTGCAAGATGGATTTAAAAAGAACCTTAAACCAGATTTTAATGATCCTTGGAACCTGTCAAATCCAGTTCTGAATATCTACAAGTGCGGAGACTCCAGCTTGGGCAGCTCATTTTAGAGTTTCACTAACCTCACAGAGATTTTGTTCTGAGGTGGTAGTTTATGTCCCCAATCTCTAATTGGAATTAGCATTGTGTCCATTTTTATTTCTCCTAGTATGCACCTCCAATGAAAATCTGGCTCTAAATCATGCTAGTGACTTTACAAGATGTTTGAGTTTCTAAACACTCTTATAGTGAGGAATTTCTCTCCTCCTAGAGGTCACCTGTAATTTTAAGTGTGGAAACATCTAGAAATCTGGTCATGACCAGGTAGTAGTAGTAGTGGCAGCTTCTTTTTGACATATTTCTCTTCTCCAGTAATTCTTGAATCTCGTATCAGTGTTGTATTACACTTCAAAGACCTTAGACTACAGAAATTAATGCCCTGTGAATGCCTATACGTACAGGACTATTCCACGTGGCTTTGCTAACAAGGCAAAGACAAAATATATGTGGAAAACCAGTCTTTCAAATGCATTTTTACTTCACCCAACAGTGGCTGCTGAGACAACAGGTTTTTACTGTATTTCAGGATGGATCTGTTTTAGGTTTGTCAAATAATCTGGTATTTTCTAGTCTTGAAATGTTCTAATTTTAAACAGATAACTTCAAAAGTCCCTTTGAGTAACATGGTGCTTGTGTACAATATCCACTACATATTGGTAAATAGTTCCAGTGTACTCTTAGTGTAAGTTATTAATTAGGCTAAGGTAATGTTCATAACAGCATAATTTAGACATGCTAACCTCTAAATGCAGATATAAATTTCTTTTCTTAAAATTTCATTCTAACTTGTAATTAATGTCTTGAAACAACCAAAGCGTTTTCTTTTTTTCTTCCCCTAAAATCGCTTTCTCTTAGCCTTTCACCAATTTGCAAATGAAGCTTGATGAAAATTAAGCATTTGCAGCCAAATTCTGGGGAAGATGTGGGAGATGAGGCATGTACTTGGAAAAGTCTCAAGAAAGATTACAGGTGAACAAATATCCACAGGGCGATGTTGGAGGGAGCTTAAGGCAAAGAAAAGGCAGCTGTGTGGGAAATGGTGTATATTTGGATACATTCTCAGTGGAATTGACAGCAAAGATAGGAAATTAAGGAGGTCACTTGCGTATCACTGATGACTGCTGTTGTCAGGACCCTTCTTTGTCAAGCTGCTGAAGGAACAGTGCTATTAGTAAAGCCTTCCCCCCCAATTAATTTAATCTTTTCTGGGTTTTGTTCTTAAGAGAAACAAAGGAGACGGAATATCAAAGACTCTATTGTGGCAGCTGAAGCATGAGGTTGAGATTAAGAAAAAACAAGCAAGAGGGTGTCAGATTTCTCCAGCTGCTGGGGGTTTTTATTACTTGCTTTCCCTTTGTTTTGCACAGTAGCATGAATAAACTCTGTGGTGCTGGTTCTAATTTGCAATCTTCACATTCAGCTTCACAGCTTTAGTAGGGGTTTGGCCATTCTCTTGGAGTCATCTAATTGCAATCTTGAGGCTGAATTTATTAAGGAGTTTGTTTGGTGTGTTGCAACTGGCTGGAAAAAATCAGACATGGTTCACTTCAGATATTTATCTCCTTGTTGGTTGAAGTTGTGCTGATCACAAGATAAGCGTACCTTGGGAACTGTTTGAGCTAGTACGAAGTTAGAGGATTTGGTGTCACTACTTCTGTTTTTTAGCCCTTCTTCAGCCATCTCTAGTCTTGTGGCTGGCAACAAATTTTGTCCTGAAGTTTGCTGTGGGGAGTGACCCTTTCACTAGTGCTCGTGACAGGAATCTTTTGGTTTGTTTCGTTTTGCCTTCAGAAGAAGGGAAGCTCCAGATCAAAGAAAGTGGACATGTTCAGGCCTTGCAAGATGACAGTCTTCCTCTTCGCATGTCATTTTCAGGCTATCCCATGCAAGGGAGTGTGTTAGGCCCTGGGGTTTTCACATGATTCTAAGTACTTAAGGATGAGTGACACAACCAGATGCAGCCTGGAGCTGTCTCATCCAGCGTAGCTGCTTTGTGCAGCAACTTTGACTTGCACCAGCCAAGGACGTAACCAAGTTGTTTTGTGTTTTAACCTTGAAGTCTCCTTGCTAATATAGCAAGAAATATACTCCTTGCAATTAAAATTACATCTTCTCAGGTAAACATATGCTGATGTTTGTGCGTTATCACTTTGAAATAGGATTTCCCCAACTTCGATAATTAGCACCGTTGCCCAAACAGAAAGAAACATATGGCTCATGCCATGCTGACGTGAAGTCTTTGGAGCCCCACTGGAGAATAATTAAAGTGATTTTGATTTACTGGTATTATGAAATATGAGCCATTCTCATTTGGCCTTATGTCTAGAAGCTCTGAGACAGTAGGTTGCCTTAGCAGGAGAGCTGTAATAATTAACACAAACCAGATTGTTACTATTCAGATAGATTTGTTGCTGTTAATAGTCATTTGTAATTATTAAAAGACTTTACATAATCCATGCAAGACCTCACGTCTACCCATCTCCGTAGTTGGGCTTAGTTTAGACTGAATGGTTGAGAGATTCCAGTGTCTCAGTTCTTCTTGAAATTATGTAGGGTGTAATAATGGAAAGGATTTTCCTGTCAAATAAAATCCTTTTTTTTTTAAAAAAAAAAACCCAACACTGATAACATCAGGGAACATGCTGTTCAGTGTAGTTTTTCAGAAGTGCATATTTATCTTTAATTTACACTTTCAGAAACAGTTGATGAAAACAGATACATACTGAAAGTGTAGTATTTCTTCATTGAACAAGTGGGGCATTTTAAAATGGAAGTTTTGATTCTAATATTTAAAATCAGCTCAAAATTTTCTATGGAAAACAAGGGGTTTAAGTAAGAACTCGGCTTCCTCCTAGGAAAAAGTTTAGGCAGGTTTTTTACCTGGTGTGGATAATTCACTCTGCTCTCCTGAGGCTTCGCGTTACCTGGAAATAGGCAAACCTGTTTGCACACCACTGTAAATTTTACTCCTCAAATGGTTGTTTAACAAAGGTATGTGTTGTCTCCTGCAGGCTACTGCATGTAAACATGAATGCTGCTGAATAAATGGAAATTTAAGTGTGTAATGTAAGCAATGAATATCATAAATATACACTGCTTAGAAAATGCAGGGTAAATAAATGATGGCAAAACCATTGTTCAGAAGCAAACAGTATGAAGACAATGAAATAGGAAGAATTTGATCTTCCTGACTGAGCCTTGCAAATTAATTTTCAAAATAAGTTCCTCTGAATTTTACTTGATGTAAGTTTTTAGTGATGCTCTAAGATGCCAGTCTGTGATTCTACATAAGATGAAACTAAGGCAAAACTGTTGTTTGTTTTAGAGTCAGGTTGAAAATTCAGGTGTTTGGGAGGCTCTGGCTGAATCTTAAAAGTGAAAGGATGTCTGGGATAGGGTGTACTCATGAACACGAGGAATGGATCCTCTTGACCTGAAACCAGAAATCAGAGTTTTGCAGTTTTGAAGTTAAAGCTATGTGCTTTTTTTCCTCCCAAAAGGTACACCTTAATTGTGTCATCTGAGCTACAGAATGTTTTTATGCTGTAAGTGGGATTTTTGGGAGACTTTTGCAAGTTTTAAGAAAATCGAGTTTTTAAGCTTAATTTCTTTTAGTTAGCAGTGGTAGGCTTCTGAGCTTCAGATACTAAAAGTTCTAAACGGGTATATAAATCTTTATAACTCGAAAATTGATGTTGATTCTGTAAGTTTCTAAATATTTCACATCTTCTCTTCAGAAGACAGTTGGAAATTTGCACTTTGGGATTTTTTTTCCTTCTAATACAGATCAGTGACTTTAAGTAATGTAGAGCTGTCGTATTTTTGGAGAGTGCAGCGGAGTAAATACATCCTACAACTTATTTTGTTTGTTTTATCCTACCAGGGCCAAAGTATGTGTTGTAAAGTGCTCCTTATGTTTTCCTTGGCCCAACCTCCTATGCACAGAAGTCAGCTTTCTGCTTTAGACCAGATCTTAGACCCTCAGGAAAGTAATTTCTTCCCCCTGGCTGGCAACTTCAGGAGGCAGATTTCTTAGGATTCAAATGCGAGACAGAAACAGAAGAGGGTTTTGCTGGTGTGTGATGCTGCCTATTTGAGGAAGTCACGGAGGGTCTGTTCATGAAGAATCAAGAAGCCATGCAATTTGTATGGGAATTTACCACTATATTTGCTGCTATATTGGCTTTGGTGACCAAGTAATTTACAATTAGTTGAAAACTGTCCTGTTTCATTGCTAATATATGTTCTACTCAAACAGAAACTCTGAACGGATGCGAGGTCCATCTTAGGTGTGAATCTTTGCCTCTCAAAGAGCACAGATCTCTTTCAAAAATGTAACGCTGTGTGTGACGCAGGAGTTGCCATGGAAAAATACACTGAGCCAATCATTCATGATTTATTTATAGCAATTAGAATGCACATCCCAAGATCCAATTGTTACTTTGATTTATTAAAAAAAATCCAGATGAGGATTGAAGCACCTAAATTGTTGGGAGCATTTGTGTCTGTATGGTTAATATATTATTTTAAAAAATTGACTATGTATGTTCATGGGCAAGGTCTTGAAGTATCAGTACTGCTGATATTTGCTTCTCTGTTATTGCTGCTGATAATGCTATTGCTGTTGTTAATGTTATTACTGCTGTTGTCACTGAACAGATGGTAAGTGTACTATCTAGTGGGTATAGTTCAAAGTGAGATTTTTCTTCTAATCCTATGTTTTTGAAAATGGTTGTGTAAAAGTCCTTGCTTTGGAGAGATACATACACGTATATCTTGCTGGCAACATGGTGGCCAAAGTCCTTATAGCTGGACATATTTGCTTGTGGTGCTTGAAGTAGAACAGGCAGTGTATGTCTTCCTCCTGATGTCTTCAAATTGCATTCGGGCAGAAGCTTTTTATTTACTTATTTTAATGAACATTAGCTGTATTTCTGTGTTGACTTTTTTTTAGGTAACTGCTGAAACGTCAGAACTTCTATTGATATTCCCTCATATGTGTCTTGTCTTTGGACAATGATGAAAATGTAACAAAGAAATGCACAAGCCTTCAGGTTTAAGCATACCTATTTAGTGGGTGGGCACCTTTCCTTCTTCTCCAGGGATATGTCATATGCAGACTTTGACTCTGTTAGAGGCTAAGGAATTCCTCTGGAGTTTATTGCCCTTGTCTTTCTATCATGTGGCTTGCTGAGTTTCATTTCAATTTGGCAGCGAGTCAGGAGTGTCAGCTCTCTGATGTATGGGTCCCTCAGAGGTTAAATTGATAGCGTGTTAACCTTATCGTCTTCTTTCGATGAGGCCATTGCTGGGGGAACTCTTGCAATTCTTCAGCTTTCATATTTTACACTGAAAATGTAATATTAAGGAACAAAATGTACACAAAATCTGAAAGCAACTACTGCAGAGCTGGTTTTAACAATGTGGAGTACATATGGTGTGTCGCTGAGCATCTAGTCTGAGCACTGGTGTTTCTGGCCACACGATGCATTCAACTGGGTGAAGATCTCATCCCTCAACTCTCTCTCACATTCTCACTTGGTTTGGCAACAGGCTAATAGCAGCTGCCCCTTGATGCGTTTTACTGTGTCACTTAGCATGCTGCAAACAGTATTTCAATGGTATGGCTTTTTTTTTTTTTTTTTTTTTTTTTTTTTTTTTTTTGCACGTACAATAATTTTGCCACCCTAGAGGACTTAAAGAAATCATAGAATCATAGAATGGCCTAGGTTGGAAGGGACCTTAGAGATCATCTAATCCAACCTCCCTGTCATGGGCAGGGGCACCTCTCAACTAGATCAGGCTACCCAAGGCCCTGTCCAACTTGGCCTTGAACACCTCCAGGGACAGGGCAGCCACAACATCTCTGGGCAATTTATTCGAAAGTCTTGCCACCCTCATACTGAAGAATTTCTTCCTAAGATCTAATCTAAATCTATTATCCTTCAACTTAAACCAATTTCCCATTGTCCCATCAGTGGTCGCTCTTGTAAAAAAGTCCCTCCCCAGCCTTCCTGTAGGATCCCTTCAGGTATTGGAAGGCAGCTGTTAGGTTCCCCTGAAGTCTTCTCTTTTCAAGACTGAACAATCCCAACTCCCTCAGTCTGTCCTCATAGCAGAGGTGCTCCAGCCCCTGGATCATCTTTGTGACCTCCTCTGAACACGCTCCAACAGTTCTATGTCCCTCTTATGGTGGGGGCACCAGAACTGGACGCAATATTTGAGGTGGGGTCTCACAAGAGTAGAGTAAAGGGGGAGAATCATCTCTCTTGACCTGCTGGCTACACTTCTCTTGATACATCCCAGGATATTGTTGGCCTTCTGGGCTGCACGAGCGCCCTGCCGGCTCATGTTGAGCTTGTCGTCAATCAACACTCCAAATCCTTCTCCTCAGGGCTACTTTCAACCCACTCTGTGCCCAGTTTGTATTTGTGCCTGGGATTGGCCCAACCCAGGTGAAGGACCTTGCACTTTGACTTGTTGAAGCTCTTGCAGTTTGCACTGGCCCATTTCTCAAGCCTATCAAGGTCCCTCTGGATGGCATCACTTCCCTCAAGTGAGTCCACAGCACCACACAGCTCGGTGTCGTTGGCAAACTTGCTGAGGGTGCACTCAATGCCATCGTCCCTGTCGCTGACAAAGGTGTTGAACAGCACTGGACCCAGAACAGACCCCTGAGGAACACCACTTGTCACTGGTCTCCATGTGGACATTGAGCTGTTGACCACAATTCTTTGAGTGCGACCATCCAGCCAGTTCTTTATCCACCGAGTGGTCCCTCTGTCAAATCTGTGTCTCTCCATTTTAGAGACAAGGATGTCATGTGTCAAATGCCTCGCACAGGTCCAGGAAAATGACATCCGTTGCTTTTCCTGTATCGATCAGCGCTGTAGCTTTATCGTAGAAGGCCACTAAATTAGTCAGTGTCCTTCTATGATAAAGCTACAGCGCTGGTTGACTTCATAGACTTCTTCTGGAAGAACTAGTAAAAAAAAAAAATCTCTCTTGAGAGAGCAAAATATCAACAGTGTTGAAACTGAGTAAAACTTCACCTTACCCTGTATCTTGTCTGCAAAACCACAACTCCTAAGTTTCTCGAAGAAATAAGCTGCCAACCAAGAGGTTGCTTTTCCCGCATCGTTACTAGAAATTACAACTACAGTTGACTGGAAGCTTCCTTTGTCTGTGGGCTGCAAGTGCAACAAATGCTCTCCCATCTACATTAGTACAGTTTTCACCTCTAGTAGCACAAAGAAATGCCTGGGGTTGGGATGACATTTTGAGCTGAGATTCATTGACTTCAGCTGGTAGACATCTGCACTGCAAGCAGCTGATCTGACTACTTGTCAGGACTCCCTTCGAAGTTGATGGAGAGAAATGGATATTTTTAAGAGGTGATTTATTTCATGCCATGACAGCTATCCAAAATCAGGCAAAGGTATTAAAGTTTAGAATTTTCTATTTCTTCACTGCTCAGAAAAGAGTCTGGACAGTTTTTACTTTATCTATTTAAGTTTTGCCCAGTTAAATCCAAACCTTGAAATCTGTATTCTTATTCCTCTAAGCAATATTTTCTTCAAAGGAGGCTAACACCTAACCATGGATGAGTTGCTCTCCACTTGTTGCTTTTTGGAGAAAATTTGCTGGCCACAGATTCCAGCTCTGAATGACTTGCCCTTAACTTTTCTGGTGATACAGACACATGGGCTTGCCTGTGAATATTTGCACAGACCAGCTGAGCTCCTGAAAATCCCTTGAGATTGCTGTGGGAATTAAGGGACCAAATATGTTGAAAGACTTTGGAAAATCTCAACTTATAGCCAACTTCAGTGTTTGGTATGGAGTGTGCTTTTTCTCCAAAAAAAAAGAAAAAAAAATTGATGTAAAGACAAAGATCCATCTCTACCTCCAGAAACAAATGGTTTCAGGGACTCTGATATGTTTGGCTGCTTTGGGTCCCAGTAGTTTACTTGTTGGGTAGTGTCCCTGGGCTGACCATGTCTGTGGGAGGCTTCTGGGCTGGAGCTCTTGAGGAAGCTGCCTGTTGTGCATCAAATCTTTGGTGGCATCAACATGGTCCCGTGCAACACTCTTAATCTTTCTGTAGGAGCATTTGTCTGACAGAAATCTCTTCCTTCTGGAAACCTCCAGCTAATTTTGGCAGATAGTGGGGATTCACATACTGAGCTATCTGGAGAACATGCCACACGTTCATTGCGTTAAACAGGGTGAGTGTGCAGAGGGAAAATACTCTCCAAGCGTGCCATGATGGGTAATTGAACTTCACATCCTTCAGTGAATTCCTTCTGTCTTTGTCCTCTATCTAGTGATCTCAATTTAACTCTTTCTTCTAGCCCCTTGTGTTTTTGTACTTTTCCATCTTCAGTGCTTAGGGTGTTATGCAGAACTGTATTGAAGAGCGACCTGCAGACAAGAGATGTTGCCCACTGCCCACACCACACACAGCAGCTGAAATCTGCAGCTCTGTGAGGTACTTAAGGGGCGGGGGGAGAATGTTGAAGTACATTTAATCAAATGTATTGCTCTAACTGATAATTTAGCACCTGAAGTGTCCCTGAAAAAGCAATATTCGTTCTTTGTTATAACCCTGTCTTGGAGTCCCGGGGAAGACTAGAGCACAGGACAAGTAGGGAGAAATGGGTAGTGTGCTCTCTGTAACAGGGGGGAAGATACATCAGCCAGGTGTTTCGTGTGACTTTTTTTTTTCCTTTAATAAAGTCTATTGCAAGTGCCACCCTGAAAAATTGGGAGGTTTTTCCTCAGCTAGAAATGAAAAGAGGAGTCAAAGAATGAAGTTTCAGCTCCCTTCTTGCCTTCAGATCTCTTATGTGGAAGGTAGCACAGAGTGCTGAGTTGTTGCGTCCTTGTTGCTTTGGGCTCAGAGTCAAACTATAAATTCTTTTTTTCTCCCCCCATTCTTTGAGGCTTTTCCCCATCTCTCAATACGAGCCCTGATACACACCATAGTGCTGTCCATTGGTCTCTTGTTCCCACATAGCGTCAATGTAATTTCATTTCTTTTTAGAGGCTTTAGATTTATGTTTCAGCCAATTTTACAACACCTCTATGCTTGGAGGAGGATAGTAAAGAGGTTTTTACTCTGTGCATGGATGGATATATTACACCTTGTGGACCTTTGTTCAAAGCTATACTTCCTAGAAGTAGCCATGAGATGCCAGATGTCTCATGACATGCACTTTTTTCAGGAGAAATTGATTGTATGACTCAGTTACAATCTTGAGAAGGATTATCTTAGTGCTTCTACACAGGTATCTTCAGATTTTCAGCTTCCTGACATTAACTGTATCCTAGCAAAGATGCCAATTAGCTGTCCAGTGAGACTTCTGAGAGATGGGAAAGTAACTCCACCTCCTGCTGTTTGCCATTTGCAAAAAGGTACAAATTGCCTGGCAGCTCAAAGACATGTTTAGAAGTGATCTTTAATATTAAATGTGTACAGACGGATTTTTAATAGTTGTAAACAAAAATACCATTCTGCTGTCGAGCAGGAATATGGGTGAAGGAAGCTTATGGAAGTTCAATACATTTTTATGTGTTGGGTTTTTTTCAGTCTGATTCTTCCTAGGAGGACAAAAGTTGCTAAAAATAATTTCTCAGTCAGGTGAAAATTTGCAGTGGACATTATTTAGATCTTGTCTGTGAAGACTGGAGCCAGTTTAAGACCTTGTCTCCTGTGTTGCTTTTCCTGCTCCCTCAATTGTATGAATATAGTCTTTTGGAGCTATGCTGTGTTACAGAAATGATCCAGGTAAAAATATCTTTATAGTAAAAGAAGGCTAGGGAGTTATTTTTAATCTGACTTGACCTCTAACATTATTTTTGTGCAAAATGTGGGTATAATTGTTAGAAGTTAGCCACTGTGGAAGCAAGAGCTACAGAAATGTTCACAAAGTGGCTGCTCTGTGTGGGAGAGGACATTTTGCTTTAAGTCTCGGACTTCAAGGATTGGAAGCTGAAGACATGGTCTGTATTGGAGCAACTACAGGCAAAGTGCTGCTGTAAATGCAAAGGTAGATGGTTACTGGAAAGAGGTGCATTATACTACTCTAAAGCTTCTTGAAATATTTCCGTAAAAAATGGTTTTGACAGAAATTTGCCTTTCCCTCTCCCCTTTAATTAAAAAAAAAATTAAAAAAAATCATCCAACTACTTGTTCAGAGATTGTGATGTGACACTTGCAAAATTATCAATGAGTCAAAAATACTTGAGTCAGAAGAGGCTGTAGATTGTTTTTTGAAAATGTATCTGAGGAGTCCAGTCCATGTAGGAATGTGAGTCAGAGAGTTATGTGGGGTCCAAAAATGCACTTCCCATCAGGCGCACATGGCAAGAGCTTAACTCTAGTTTCCTGACAAAAGCTGACAGGTTTTTGTTTAATTTTTCTGCTCTAGAGTCAACATTTTCCAAGTTGTAACTGTCAGTTACCTGCTACAGCTGAAAAAGCAGGAAATGTGTTGACCCAACCATAGCACAGACCTCACCCGTATGCCCAAAGGCTGTATCCACACTAGCTCTGAGGGTACGTGCAATTTCCACCCTTCCCTTTTTTAGCTTTCCAAGCTCTGTTTGCTTCACGTGTGTCTCTAGTCATACAATTAATGCTTAGATTTAAAACTCCTAAATACAAATGAAAACAAATAGCTGGGTTACATGTGCCCTCATGTGAGAGAACGTCCTTGTGCTGTGAACAGACATACCACCTGAATGTTGCAGTGTCCCTTGCTTATCCTAGGAAGGGCAGAGCACAGCACGGCAGTCAGCTTCTTAGAGGTGGTTGTGGACTGCTGGTCGTGGGCAAAAGAAGAAAATTGCAACCTTCAGCTATGTGCTTAAGCTGACAAAAGCAAGAGAGGTCACATGTTTACTCTGGTGTAATTGCCAAGTAAAATTGATCTGCAGCCACATTCAGCTGAGAGATGTGTGACGGAGAAAGGCTGAATTAGCACAGTGCTGGTCAGCAGTAGGCATGTGCCTTTCCCAGGGTATTTACTGGTGTCCATTGAGTGATGACTGAAGAGATGTTCTGTCCCTATGCAAAGCTAAGCTGACGGCAGGCAGACTTGAGCCCTCCAAATCTTCCCTTAACTCATTTGTTCTTCCTCTGCAAGACTAACCCTCCTTGAGAAGGCGAGACCGAAGCACTTCTGTCCAGCCCAAATCAGTTTCTACTGATGGGACCTGGAACAGGGAGAGTTTCTGTAGCCCAGATGAAGCCAAGCGTATGCTCAGTAGTGCCACTCTGTTTTTCCCTGAATGTATTGCTTTGAAAGATACCAGGATATGAATGGTGAAGGCACTTTTACTTTGCATGGGAGTACTGTGTATACAGTGAGCAAGCACTTGAATATTTCATGAAGGGTTCATCTCCTAATGGCAGGAGCATTTCCAAAACTGAGGCTATCACAAGGGTGCCAGTGTTGATGAGAACTAGCAGATTTATGACACCACTCCCACCCCACACTCTCAAATAGAAATCATCAGAAATGAAAGCAGAAGTCTTGCAAAAAACTAATGTGGGAGGCAGAGATAAAGCTATTCAGGAACTGAGCTCATGTACCTTTTGGTCTGCTGTGAGTTGTCTCTAGTGGGTTGTGGTTAAACAGTAATGGACCAATGTCAACCTCACATCCTCCAGGGACTGTGCATATAACACATTCCTGCTGGCATCCAGATCAGCAGTTTATATTCAAGCAAATAGATGATTCCATGTGCAATTCTGATGTTCCCACAGTACTTAGGAGACAGTCATTATAGGTCGTATACTTGGAAGTATTACAGACTCCAGTAGCCACATCTCCTTGTGCCAAGGCAATCTCTGTCCACTACCACACTCTCACAAAAGTGCCAGAAACTTTGTCAGGGTGCAGCGTTTCATACTTTTTTCATTTACGTTTCATGGGTTGAGCGTTTCATACTCTTGTGTTGTGAAGCGCCACTGACTGTGCTGTGACTGAAGTCTGTCCTGGCTATGCCAGTCTGCAAAGGTGAGGACATTTGCTTAGGTCATAATTCTTTGGTACTGGATTTTTTTTCTCTTTTATGCTGGGGTGACTTGTGTTTTACTTATTGGTTTATAGTCTTTGCCCAGTGACCAGTGTGCAAGATTCGGAAACAGCCTTTTGATTTATGCTCCATTCTGCTTCTCACTGAAAACATTCCAGATCCTCCACAGTGGCTGTTCTTAAATACTACTCCATTAACCCATGCCTGCTTCCTCCTCATCATCTCTTTCTGCAACTGGAGACATCCGACTTCATATCTTTCCTCCACTAGCTCTGTCTTTCCAGATTGTGACTGGGTTTGGGTTGAATGTAAATTTGAGAAAGGGTTAGGTGATCCTGGCCAAAGAGAATATGCAGTACCATGGTACCTAGGAGAGCAGTCATGAATGCTGCTTATACTGTGAGCAGAAAGAGAATAAACCAATAGCAAAAGGACTGTTTGCCGTAATATATGTATCCTCTAAAAATCGCTGAGGGGAGAGAAGCCCCATGCTCAATTTGACAGTTTCTCAAATTGCAGTTTCTTACTATTTTCAAACAGCACAAGCATTTTGCGATGGTGGAAACCAATGAGTTTGTCTACATAGATTATCACAGAGCTCGTCTATCTCTTCCACACTCACCTGGGTGCAGGAGATGCAATAAAAAGCTGGAAATGAAACCCAGAGGCAGATTCTGTTTGTTTATTCAACAGTAGCCTTGGATCCTGGTTTGTGACTCAGATTTCTGTCCTATTCTATAAGAATCCCCAATACTTTTCTTGCCTTTTTGGTTGTTTACTTTATAGGCTGTGTATAGCACTTCTGAGACAGAAGACACACTAGGAATAAATATTCCCACATGCTATTAAGAAAACCCTGAACATGTGCTAGGTCACCTCAAAACCTATTCTAATTATGCATGTAAAAAGTTGTGCAAGTTTTACTCTTTTAAAACACAAAGTTTGAGAAGCTATGTGCTAGGCTTGGAAAATGTATAAAGCAAGAAAAGTAACTGCAGCCTCTACAAGCTACTTCTAATTTGGTGGGTGAGAGAACACCTCTCTTAACATTGACTCACATCAATGAGAACCTACACCTGGAGACTCTCTGAGAAACAGAACTTTGGCAAGTTTATTTCATAAATAGTATAAATCACAAGCCAGTGTGCAAAGCTTTCTGCTAGAGTGTTAACTTTTAGCCTGAGATGCTTTTTGTGGGACTGCCAGGCTGAGTCATTAGTTGATGTACAGAGAAGAAATGTACCATGCATATCTAGCCTCTTTTGCTAAACATGCTGTGAATTAGAGAAGGAACTTTCATCTGCAAGTATAAACTGTCTTAATGTTGCTTTACCGCATAATGAAAGGGGAAAAAGGTTCATTACCACACTTGCATAGACACTAAACTTGATAACATTCTGCCAGTAATGTGGGAGGGAGCATAGTGGAGAATGTAAGAAGTGCTGATGTTTGAAATCATAACCACTGTAGACTAGCTCCTGGGTGATTCTGGGGTTTTAACTAACTTGAGAGGTAATAAGGAAAACAACGATATGAGTGGCTTTAAAACCGATAGATGGACAGATTATTTGGATTCAGTGATTTAGATTAGATGACGACCTGGGTCTGACCTTTTTGTGTTGGGTTTTTGCTCGTAAAACAGGTGTAATGTTCTTTACTCTTGCCCATCTTTCGCTTACCTCTATTTTAAACGTTTTACGTCAAAAAGATTTCATACGTTAATTTCCACTTAGCATAATGGAGCATGCATCTTAGTTGCATTTCTTATTGGTGCTGCAAATACCAGGAGTGTATTGCTTGCAAAACATTTTTATTGTACGGTTCTATCACTACAGAAAAAAATCAATGAACTTTCAAGTAGAAATTCTGAAAAAAATGTAGTATCATACCTGAATCTTAGATCAATTTGCTCTTATTTCATAATAGCATAAAAATTTATCTACCGCAAGTATTAACTATTTCAGGTTTGGGCATCCTGGTATAACATTTAAGTACAACGAAATGATTTATTTCCTATTCAACCTGAAATACCTTACATATTGTCTTTATTAAGAGAGAGGACTTGAAGATACTGACTTTGTATAAAGGGGAGAATAAAAAGGCCCTAGATGCAGATGACATTTTCTGCATCTGAAGTTCTCTTGTCACTGGAAATCTGAAGAACATACACTATTGGTATGTGATTTTGCTCAGGAATGTTATAAATATTTGAGTGAGATCAAAGAAAACACAAAGCAGCACTGTTTTAGTTGTGTAGCTTTTTAGAAAAAATACAGACCTGTATACAGTGAATATGGGCTGGCATCAGATAAAACTCAGTGCTAGTGATATTTAGTCTGGGCTATTCCGTTAAGCAGCATCATGAAATATTTTGAATGTAGAAACCCATTAGGTGATTTCTTCTGTCTAGATTCACTCCCATGTCCTGCCTTCTGGTTCGTGGAGGAACAGGCATCTGCAGGGGGTGGAAGCCCAAGGATGGGACTTCTCTAAGCAACATAATCCTTATGCAAGGTCTGCTCAGTCCAGTGATCAGATATGGAAACTTTTGGCAGGAACCGGATGTAAATGTTTTTCTTTTAGTTTTAGGTGCCATATATTTTAAGCCCAAGAAAGTAATTTACAGCTCTTCATTCGGTCTTACTTCTGCTCTTTGCAGAAGCCTTTGGCTTCCAGTGGTGCTTTTGAGAGCTGAGCCTGGACAGGTGGAGCTGAGACATGAATCTGTCCAGTGAATTTTAGGGTCTGGATACAGACAGATGATACCTGAAATCACAAGATGCTTCATTATTTGCCTTTATTCCTGTTTAGGCTTTGTCTTGGCAGATTAATTCCAACTTCCGAGAGAGGAAGATTGTTTATTTGAAAATCCAGGAGGTTATCACAGAGAGAGCAAGGCAGTGCTTCATGCTGAAACAGTAACAGTGAGGATCCCAGGTCCCTCTTGGTCCCTGTTAACACAGTTTGCTCCCATAAAATAAGCATTCTGCCTCATGTTGAAACTTGGATGTGAGTTAACCTCTGTAGGGACTTTCTGCTGCCTACATGCCCACACCAAGGAAAGAAGAGGAGAGTAGCTGTGCTGGACCAAAGGCCTGTCTAGCTCACCATCCCGCCTCTGGCAGTGCGTGGTGAGGAGAAAGTTGTTCTCGGTCCTTACTGCCCCTTGGCTACCAGCATTGTCTTCATCTTTAATAGCCCAAGGTGGATTTTGCATGCACAAAATTCTCTAGCAGCTTTTATGAATTCTGCATCCTTCTGATGTCTGTAACTCCAACAACAGGGATTTATACAGCATAGTTTTGAGAACTGCTTCTGTTTGTTTACTTCAGAGCCTGATGTCAGCAATGTTCATCTGCTGCCCTTCAAGGTCTTGGACCGAGAGCAGTGGTGAGCAGTGCTTGCCTTCTTGCTGCTCAGAGTCGGGGAGTGTGGTCAGAAGCAAAGCACGTGACCCTCCATAGTGTTTCCTAGTAGCAAACAGCTCGCTGTGCTCAGAAAGGCTGGGGTTTTACTATGGGTTGCAAATAGATGCCAGTCTCTGCTCAGGAGTCAAAATGTTGAATGTGGTGTGGATGTCAGCAGGAGCAAAAGTATTTTTCTTCTGTATGAGTAGATATGCTGATAGCACCAGTCTTACCTTTCTCCAGTAGGTCTGTAATTAGAGTTAGTGTCCAGGCAGTGCTTGCCTTTACTTTCTTTACATCAACCAAAGAGAAATTTAAACCCATTTCTTCAGGATAGCATGAAGGGGAGCTATAGAACTGAAGGGATATTTTGTTAGGCTTCTTACTGATTTATGGTGAAATTGTGCTCTTTTGTTTAGAAGAATTAAATATCAATTGGCCAAGACCAAAATTAGCCTGTGGTTTCAGAGGCATGTCTGGACACTGGTGGGGCAGAGCAAGATATCTAGATTTGAGCCTGTGCCCCAGTTAATATCAAGTTTTATCTTACACAGATTCCTCTGTTTGCATACCTTGGCTCCTTCTGGGTGGCATCAAAACTGAAAAAACAGATCCAGCAGAGAAACAGTTTCTTCCTCATTTAGGTTGTGATCTAACAGTGGAGAAGCTCTGGATTTCAGGACAACTCCCATGGCATGACAACTTGACTGGGCATGGGCTGGTTAACGTGCAGACAGTGACGATAATACTTCTGTCTTCCAGAAGCTGAATTTTCTTTGCCTGCTGACCTCCAAACACAGTGATGATCCAAATGGATGCACAGTGATTTTATCAGTCATACTCTCAGTGTATTTCTGGTGTGCATAGAATATCAAAAGAACCACGATAGTAACAAAATGAATAAACTGAATTTGGATTGATGGATGGATGGATATATTTCTCCTCACTTCTGATGACTATGCCTTAAATCATCTTGTCCTGTGGAGAGTACTTTGGTGGTTAGTAAAATAGAGGAACTAGGTGAAATGTTTGGTGTTTTAGGAAACATTTTGATATTCCGCAAAATCAGAGTATCTCTCTGTTTCCCAGTGCCTAATAAGAAGGGAGCTCATGTTAAAGCAGTACTGTTTTGTGATCTTTCTTCTCAGTATTGAAACATGTCACTATTGAAACCGTAGGAATCTTTATATTTGGAGATATCTTACTGCTGTGACAAATCAACCGAGAGATTCAAAACTTTTGGAGGAGGTATGGATGTACAGAGGCTGCCAAGTGGCATCTGTTTTGTAAGTTTAATTCTGTTTGAAATGAAGGCAAAAATGGGCAGTAGTGACAGATAAATGCTTGTCTTCCAAAGGAGATTGAATGAATGATGAGGTCTGAATTTGAAATAGGGAAATTAAATCACTGCTGGAGTAGAGAAGGCACTACTGTCAAAAGCATGTGCTTTGGGACCACATCTAAGGAAAAATTGGCAGGTTTTGTGAATCTCTGATTTGTGTTAAGAAAGCCAGTCTATTATAAACGGACTGAACTCCTTTACAGGATCTGCTTTGTGGATGATAAAAACCTATCTGAAATTAGAGAAGGAACAGCACAGGATCCTGCCCTGCTCACAAGGAGACAGTTTGGGTGCTGTTGTATTCTTAAATTGATTTTCTGGCAAGCAAAGAGAAAAATGATGTATTTCTTTTATTGGAAGCATATTGATTTATAAAAATATTTGTGCCTTATGTAGAGATGTAGTAGTTTAAATTTCATTGTTATCTGACATGTTTGGTGATAACCTCTACCGCTATGCTGTCTGTGTCATACTGTTGGAAAGGTGCAGGATGATAAAATCAGATATTCAGTCACAGGGCTCTGCTCTTCTTTATTGGAACTGATATGATACAGAGTTTGCAAGTAACAGAAAGCTTCTCTTTGACTTCGAAGGACAGAAGATCAGATTTAGTGGCGAATACAATACTTTACAAAGAGGCCCCTTACAGGGATGGGGGGAAAAGTTGATTTGCCTGTTACAGTGCCTGAGCATAGGAGGATGTGGGTTTAAATCCAGTTTTCAAAACTGAATATTAGTGTTTTACCAGAAAGCTGCTTGAGATCTGATTTGAGCTCACAACAGGTTCTAAGGATCACTCATTGTTTTAATATTGGAATTGTGTCATATTTAAGTGACTTCTCTATATAGTTCAGATAATAATGGCCAACACATCAATAATAGAGGCTCCTCCTGAAATCTGCCAAATAAAAGTGTTGTGCTTTTTGTAGCAATTTCCTGTGGTATAAATGATAGTTTACACATCTGAAAAGCAGTTTTAGAGGGCTGCTGCCTCCAGTTCTGCTTTAGGGGGTGCTGGGTTCAGAGTTGTTTTTAAAATTTATAGTCCACTTTGACATGACTACACTTCTGGAATGGCTGTTCTGGAATCCCTCAGCATGAGAATGACAGAAATAAAAACATCCCTTTTTTTCTCCCACTGATTTCAAATGTTTCAGAACTGCTGATCACAGCACAGTCTGGACAGCAGGCATTTTTTCCTGCATGTTGCTCCTCTGTGAGGTTTAAAGCACAAAGAACCATGAGTAGCTCACACAGGTAAAATGAACAGAAGTTTGTCCATGTTTCTCTGCTATGGTGAAAGATACTTTTACAACTTATTTCGCTCATTCCTAGTAGTGGTCCTGACAGAACCAACAGTGGAAAATGCATATATTTCAGTAAATGCTGTGAGCTTTGTTTTGCTTTTCATGTTGTGGTCCTTCCCAGAGGGTCTTCTGAGAAAGTCAGTAGTGGTGGTGCAAAGGGAGTTACTTGAAGGAGCAACAGCTTCTGAAGCAAGCCATAGCCCTGACAGGGAGAGCCAAAGCATAGGTGGCTACAGGAGAAAGAAGAAATTAAATTGGACACTACTTTGTAGCACCGAAAGAGGCCTGTCAGGCCACAGACCTAACTCCCAGGTCTTCTAGATGCCCTGCATTCCTCTGTGTTAGTTTTGTGTCTTGTGGATTCGTGACCTGGTATTACAGCTCTTCTGCTTGTTGGTACCTGTCTGTGATCGTCATCACTTGGCTTGATCTGTAAGACTTGAGAAATAAGAGATTCACAATGGACAGCACCTCTGGATTAACAGAGCCTGGCACAGAGAGCTTTCTCCCGCAAGGTGCCCCAGTCCTGTCATCTGCTTGGCATGTTGGGATCCTGTCTTGTCTCTGTGTGTATTACCTGCCCCACCTGGCAGAGGAAACTGCAGCTTGTTTAGGAGTTTTCTTTGGCCGCCTGAAAAGCCCTTCAGAAAACTCGTGGATGTATGTGCTGCTGTCTGAAGAGACTGAGCTGCCCTATTTCTGTAAAGCCTACATAGAAAGCGGGTTGCTGAAGGGCTCTTCTTGCTCTCAGTACTCTACGCGTGACTGATCCAGAAAAGGGTGGGTTTGTTGAGACTTGAGTGTTTCTGAAGGAAAGGGTGCATATGCATGCGTGTGGAGAATAAAAAAAGAAACATTAGCGCGTTCTGACGGAGTCACGTCCCCACTTAACTTAATGACAGACACCCACTGACTTCACAGGGGTCAAGATTTCGGTATCCTGTGTGCGGGGGATCTGTCAGTAATGCTATCCTTGTTATAGCAGTAGCTGAACTCCTGTTAGTATAACAAGCTACAGGGAACTGCCAGTTAACAGCTCTGTCACTTACGCTCCCTAATGTGAATGTTTGCATTCGACTGCTATCTTGGTTAGCCAAAAAGTCTTCATGTCCCTGGAATTATCTTGGTGTTAAAAGACAATGAGGAAAGAGCTCTCTCAAGCTGAGCAGCTAAAGTACCATGTCCTTCTTGCCTTGGGTCTCATCATCACCTTATGGCTGCTACCTCTCCTGCCTTACCTCTCCCTCTAGACCCTGTATGCATAGAGCCACCTCTGACTCTGATATTGCTGTCCAACCCTTCCCAGGCTTGGCTCTGTTTTAGGGAGAAGTCTTCTGGTCTCTACTCCTGTAGAAGAAAATAAGCAGGGGCTGAGAAATTGCTAGTGTGACCCTCAGGAAAGAATGAACATGATGGCAACAGCAGTTTAACACTGACTTCATACTCAATGAATTGAAGCTCTAGAACTGTAAAGACACTCGGGAAAATTAACTCTGCTGAACCATTTTCTGAATATGTCTGTTCAACCTCTTCAAGCAAATGTCTAATTAGGATGGTTCTACCTGTGCACAGGTGCTCTGTTGACATTGTATTCTTCAGAGTTTCATCTGGTTTAGTCCTCCTGGGAACCACTTCATGCTTGGTGAATCACAGAATCATTAAGGTTGGAAAAGATCTCTAAGATCATCAGGTTCAACTGTCAATGCAACACCACCATGACCACCAAACCATGCCTTCAAGTGCCACATCTACATGGTTTTTTTAACACCTCTAGCCATATAGGTAAAAAATGTCTTTCTCAGAGTTATCAGTAGGAACTAGAAGTCAATAAGAGCTCATTCTCCAAATAACTACAAAATAAAACAGGTTTGAAGTATTACATTTGCTGTGGAAGTGTTAATTCCTTCAGCAGTGGCTCTGAAATTAATATCTGCATCCAGGATGTGTTTGAAGATTCAGAGTTGTCAGTGAAACCCAAAAAATCTCTAACGTTTCTGTTCTCAAATACCTGATTCTCACACTTCCTTTGCAATCTATTTGAAACATGACAGATGATTTCCTGGGGCAATTTGCATCTGTTTTCTGACACTCTGGTCAACATCTTGATAAATTTCCAGATGATGTGCTGCATTTTGGGACTCAGAACTGTTTTCTGCTTATAGGGAATCTCTTGACTAAACTGTTATGTCCCTGCAAGCTTTAAGAGGACTGGATCTTTTTATCCTTTCTGCTTGTGCAGCTTCTGACGTTGGTAAAATTCTCCCTATTTTACAACTTCAGAGTGTTGCCAATAAAAAGGTAGTGTTCTGAGCCAGAAATAACATTTTGGAAATGTGCATTTTTCAGCTGTTTCTGTTGCAAATGCTCTTTTGTTCTATAAATCTTCTGTTTTTAAACCTGTAAAAAGCTGAAAACTTTTCAGGTGCTGTTTTCTGGGCCCCATGTAAGTTGCTTTTTATCTCCCATATTCTTAATTCTGGACTTTCCATGTTCTTTTAGTTGGCTGTGTATACATAGCAATGCTCTATTGTCACCACCGGCTTTGGCAAGCATTCTGTGCAAGTGCTGCAAAGGTTTCTCACCTCATATTAAAATTTTAGATCTGTGTTCTAGGTATAATCTAAAGTCAGCCTTTCCAGGTTCATACAGCCACTTTCAGCTAAAGTTCCTTCCAATTTCTTTTACTTCAACATCTCTGGCACACGGTCTGCTCTAACACCCAAGACAGACATAGACAATGTGGTTTAGGAGAGCAATTCAAATTTCTCACATCCTGGACATGTCTCCATTGTATTGTTGTCTATATGTCTTTGGGGTTTTGGTGTTTTGTTTTTTTTTCTGTTCGTCCTTTGTCGTATACAAATGATAGATATTGGAGAAAATCACAGAGCGATGTTTTAACCAGAATAGTACTGAAACTTAGGAGCATGTAGCTTTTTTTCTCATCAAGAAGAAATCAATATCTGATTATATAGTTGTAGCTTCAGGTTGGTTTGAGGAAATATGTGAAGAAGGGATGGTTTCTTAAAATTTCATTAGGCTAATCTTACTCACTGGAGGTTGGGATATGTAATTGAGAACTGGCAAAACATTTGATGATCAAATTATAACTGTTTCTCTTGGGAGACAGGTGACTTTATGGGAGAAAACCAGGAAGTTATTCATAGCTTACTGATTTTTAACTAAAAATCTTTACAATGTAGAGAAAAGTAGAGGCTTGCTATTGGTATCACATGGAATACCTGGCAAAAGTAAGTTACCCTTGGCATGGCTAATGTGTGATTAAATAATTAATGTCTGATTTATTAATTAGGAAATGGAATAAGAGAAACTATGAAGTGACAGGTCTGGAATGCAGATATCTTTTCTAAAGGACCAGCTTGTTTGAGCTGGGGTCCTTTTTGACTAGATGAAGGAACTTGATAGTATAGAAGATATTGTACAATATTGTTTAATTATAGAATATTGCTGTAACTAAATAATCATAATTTAATATCACTGTGACATTTATCTTAACCAATTAACTACTCCACGTTTGCCAGATTATGTGCGCAATGCATAATTAACAAGTGTATGTGAAGTTGAAAAGGGCTTTTGGAGCTGTTTCTAAAGATTATGTGACATCATGCCTGTGGCTAATCTTGTTTCTAACACATGGGTTTAGGCTGGAGTTACTTTAAACAAATTCTTGTGACGATGATTAACTCCTGGTTTATTTGGACACACTGCTCTATAAAAACTCTGGTCCTTCTCAACAGTCAAGGGGTTATCAGTCCGAGCAATAAGCTAATAAACTAAAGAAATAATTAGATCATACTAAGCAGACAGATGACAGAGTTGTGTCCTTCGATACCAAGAATGCCAAAAAGCTTGTCTGTTTTTCCAATTAGCTTGTTTCATCTATCAATAAAAAAATACAAAGCCAAACCAATAAACAACAACCAAAATCCAAGCCAAACAAAACACAGTATGAGTCTTGTTTTTTCAGTAATAGGCAATCCTTGCTGCAGCAACATTTTTACCATGATTATTGTTTTTAGGAAGTAGGTCTGGCATTGGAATGCAAGGAAGAGACTATAGACTGGTTGAGCAAACACACAAACTACTAGAAGAGCAGCAGAAAGACATTTGCATTTGTACTGGAGTTAAGTAGGCCAGGTTATTAAGAGGACATCAGCTGGGGGGGTGTGCCACGGGACACTTCAGAGGCAGCACTACTGATGGAGAGGACAGGAAGGTTCCTGGTCTTCTCGATGTAACGGAATACAAACTGGGTTGGAAAGATCTAAGGAGTACCAATGGAATTATACCATTTTCTTCCTGCTAAATGGGGAAGGGCAATACATTGGCCTTTAAAATGAGATACTGGCCAGTTGCTTGCAAGTCATTGCCAGTGATGTGATGGTCAGTGGAAGGGCTGTGTGGAAGCAACATTCATCAGTGCAGCAATGAGAATTTTTTGGATGTATCTGTTGAATGGCGGATTATGTTGTATTGAGGGCTTTTGACTTTGTCTTGGTAGAAAGCAGTGGAGTGTAAGCCAGACTGTGAGGGGGAAAGAACACAACAAAACCCCACGACAAACAAAAAAAACCCTCCAGAACACAAAAATGTGGAGTGAAGGACAAAGAATGGCATGTCCCAGAGGAGAATAAAACAGTGGTACCTAATCCACAGAGTGCTTTTGGTCATTAGATGAGGTTCAGAGGAGAGTAAAAAAGCTCCTTTCATGAGAAAGAAACCTGGGAACATTTAATCCTTCAGAGCTGCCATTTAGAGCCATAGGAAACTATGCTCTGTGTGAATTCAGGAGACTTCAAGTGCTGACGGATGTATAATCATATGATGTCAGAGCTTTACATACCAAACTGCACCCATTCGCAATCTTTGTCATGCTTTGTTCTCTATATAGTAGTAAATTCCTTATTGTAGAGCAGCTTATCAAACCTTCCAGTTGCTGAAATAATTCTCTACTCAATTCTAAAATGTTCTATAATGTCTATAAAAAAAAAAAGAAAAAAGTAGAAAAACCAGAAAAAAAATCTTTACCTTCTTAAAATAACTCAGAATGTAAGAGAAGGCTTTGAGCTCAGTATTGTGATCCCTATTCACTGACTTTTGATAATCCTGCTATTGACTGGGTATAATGGGCTTGCTTTATCTAAATAGATTCAAGAAGCAATCTGGCTCAAGACTCAGTCTTTGTTTTACCGGGACTCCATTATTGGATCTCACAAGGCTCACAGTCCATTTATGAAACATGTGAAATGACATTTTTAATTGCTTCATTCACTAGTGTTCTATTGAAAATGAGTATATCGATGGATTTCATCCGGTTCATCACAATGTCTCTTTCCATAGCAGATTTTGAAAGAATAGTGATATTCTTAAAATATATAAGTAGCTATGGGAGGTTGTGGGCAAAAGGTATTCTCTTTCTGGGAAGGTGACCTCTTTAGGCTTCATTTCAACTTTGTGATGAAGGACATGATCCTCTGAGGCTGAATCGGAACATGTGAATGAGGTTCCTGGACTGATTCTTGCTCTCTTCAGGAACTCCTTTCTATTCACTGACTGTAGAGGCATCATGGGAGCCTTGTCTTCTTATATTAACATGAGCCTTTGAATAGCTGCTGAAGACTTTATAACCTTTTTCTCCTAATGAGGTCCATTAGTGTAATTTAAATCTCATTAAGCTAATTGTACTCCATTAGGCTATGCATCTCTGAAAATGTTTAAAAACCATGAAGGATGTTTAACACAGTAATGTGCTATATGAAGTACTCAATATTTGAGTAAATCCTCCTTGCAGTTGTGCTTGTATCTGAAGCAGTTAGACTAACTGATTGGATACTTGCCATAAAACAACAGTAAATTATTGTGAAGTAATTGTGTTTTTCTATCAAAAATATTGGTATTCTTCCTAGAAGGCTAACCCTTTAAAGTGATGGAAAGATGAATAGCCGTTCTTCGAATATTTTTTGTTCAGGTTATGGATCTATATGTCCAAGTTTTGCCATCTTTTGGCACCATTTAAAATGCAAATCAAAGTGCCCTGGCTTCTGGGATCTCTCCCAGGTGCACTGAGATGAATATTGTAAGGAGCACTTACCCTTTCCTTTCTTAAGATTGTATTTCTTTAAGAGGTCTTCCACACCAGAGGCCTCTCAAACCCCTGCTCAGCCTTGGAAAAATCTTGGCTACTGTCTAAGGCTGTAAGACAGAAATAGCAGCATCTGCTTTCTTGTGTTAGAAAGCTATTTGACGCATTTGTGTTACTGCAAAAACTTCTCAGCTCTTTGTTTCCCCAAAGAAAGGTCAGGCTCTAAGCCTTGAGTGAACGCCTGCTCTAAAAGGTTGGCTTCACTTGCTGTAGACACTTAGATGTAGTGCAAGGCCTGTTTCTGACACCAGGGAAGGAAGCAAGGCTTGCAAAGAAAGTTGTGGGGCCCCTGGGAGGCTCTTGCCAGCAATATGCTGGTTTTAGCAGGGCAAATCCATCCAGCTCAGCTGTGCCTGAGGAACAAAGCAGTCTCTCAAGTATACAGATCTTGTTTCTTGTAGGTTTTTATAGGTCAGAGCTTACCTATAGGCCCTCATAAAAGCTATGGTTCTAACTAGGAGCACTGGGATTGTGTGTGGACAGGCTGGTGAGGGAATGCAATTCCTCCTTCAACACTTTTTACTTCTGGTACGTATCTGCGATCTGGCCCACTGGGACCAGTACACAAAAGTAATTCCACTCTAGACACGGCAGTGGGTGGAGATCAGGCTAACAACAAGGGGCAATGGGTATAAACTGGAACATAAGAGGTTCCACAAAAACGTTAGAAAAAACTTTTTCACTGTGAGGGTGACAGAGCCCTGGCACAGGCTGCCCAGGGAGGTTGTGGAGCCTCCTTCTCCAGAGACATTCAAAACCTGCCTGGATGCATTATTGCATGACCTACCACTAGGTGATCCTGCTCTGGCAGGGGGGCTGGACTAGATGACCTTTCGAGGTCCCTTCCAACACATAACATTCTGTGATTCTGTGATTTCTTGATTACAAATATAAACCCTTCAGGTTTTCTTATTTAAGTCATCGTTTCCTCATTCTAGCTCACCTGCACTGCTGTTAGAACATCTATGACCATTCATGGGGCTCTCAAACATTAGCGAAAGAGAATATTCCTTTATTTCTTCTATGTCTCTTGGCTTTCCGCATGAGAACCTTGGTCAACACTACAAATCCTTTTTGTTCCTGTTACTGGGCTGGTGAAGTCTGTAATGAATGAAAGTCATGAGTTATGGTGAAAGACTTGGATATCTGAGAGTTAACTGCAAGATAAGCCTGTGCTAGTTAGTAAAACTTGTGATTAAAGTAAGTATGGGGTGGGAAATGAGAGAAGAAGGATTGCTGCAGCAACAAAAGCTGTGCAGGTGCTAAATATGCTGATTAAAAGCTTGAACTCCCTGGAGAAAAGGATGGCAATGGCTTATTGCTGACAAAAAGTGTTTCAGAAGGAAAATTGAAGTATAACACGTTTAGGCATGCAGTAATGTTACTTGTATATTTCAAAGTGAAAAAATCACTCTCCATTCTGCTTTGTGATGGGGGAATCTAATGTTAAATTTGGATGTTCTTACAGGAGTAAGAATCAGAGAGCAAGGAGGGCAATTTAGCTTCTAAAATCAGAATGATAGACTAGTGCAGTGCTTGGTATCAGTTCTTGTAACGGCTGGTACATTTCCAGTGGAAAAGTATCTGTAAAACAGACTTGTGCATTTCCTGAAATGACACAGGGAATGTAAAACTGCTTGCTAGGTTGTGAAAACACTGAGGAATAGATGTGGGGATGACCACCACCACTGATGTAGCTGGAGACCGAAGAGCAGCAAAAGGAAAGCTGCTGTCAGCCAGAATACTATTTCCATCTTTAATGCTTCCTCTGTTCCAAGAGCAAGGATTTTTGTTTTTGTGGTTGTTGCTCATTTAAAATAAGATGTTCCTTAAATCGTATATATTTCATGAGAGGAAGAGCTGAGAATATAAACTGTTGAATGTTTTGGTCAGGTTATTTGGATGGTACCAGAAAGCACCATGACTGAGCTCCAGTAAAGGAAAGAGCGGTAAGGGGAAACACCCTTGAATTGGAGGGCGAGGAAATTTGTCGAGGAACACTCTAAGAAAGAGGCAGGAGAAACATCAAAGCAGTTCTCAGCTGGGAAAGTTGTAGGATAACATGAAATTTTACTCAGAACTTTAAGAAATAGTAAGGAGATATGGCAAATGTTAATGAGTTTATTTTGCTCTTGGTATTTTGTCAATGAGAAGCTATTCCAACAAGTAAAAAAAATGGCATATTGGTCAAATTATGAAAGAGAAGTGACTAATGAGGACACTGGACTTTAGTTCAAGATGTCAAGCACTCATTAGGTTTTCATCATTAAGCCGTAATTCAGGGCAGTACTGAATACAAAACAACATTCTTTGGGAAATCTGTTTGGCAAAACACTGAGGAAAACATTGAACTATGTCTTTTATGACTCAGTCTGACATATCTTTGTAGTAACAACATTCCCCCAAGAAGGCAGAAATTGGTATGCAGATCTGCCTGTTGTCTTTTGACTCTCTGGCACTGAACATATAAGTTTTTGTCCTCTTTTCATCCTCTTCTGACCTTAGAACTGCTAGGATCTTGGCTACAGAAGGACTTCGGGTTTTAATTCGTGTATTGTTCTATTGAAGATAGAAATCAGGATAGGCATGTCAGCTGCAAAGTGCAGAAGGCTTCAGCCTGAATTTTGATTTTCCTAATGTACTTTTCGGCAATCTAAAAATACAGACTTTCGTCCAAGAGTGTGGCAGTTTTGATACATGTCCTTTTGACTTCAGAAACATTTGACTTTTAAGTATCACTTATTCAGCATACTGAAGTGTGAACCCTTGTGCAATGTGTAACTAAGTACTGTGAATTTTATTCTTTGAACAGTTTTTTCTTTTTAACATGCTGCAGACCTTGACATCACACCTGTGTCCTTTAGGATTTTGGCCTCAAAATGCTAGGGCTCTGACTGGTGCAATGCTTGAGTTCAGCCAGGACACTTCGGAAGCTTTTCACAATGTGACCTGGGTTCTCTGAAATATTCTTTTCCATTTTTCTCCTAGAGCTCTAAAGAAAAACATGTATTTTGTAAAAGATACCGAACCTTGATTGAAAGACCTCAAATGAAAGACGGTAACCCCTGGTGTACTTCACCTTGAGCTGTGGTTAAACACATCTCACATTTTGCTCTTTTCTCTTTGCTTTAATATGTTCTAGCTTCAGCTTCCAGCCCTTGAATCTTGTTACACTTCTCTCTTCCAGTCATGCACTAAACTATATCTGAAATCTTGTCCCTAGTAATGTTACGATAGGTGCAAAGTGCCAGTCTTCTAAAGCAGACACTACGTAATGTGGTAAAACACAATAAGAAACCATTTATTAAAGAGATGTACGTATGTGTGGCACCGTCTGACTTGAACATCTAGATGATAAAAGGAATCAGCACAATGAGGATGCTGTATCACTCTTCCTGTTCTTCAATAATCTGAGAATTTGAAAGGCATAAATACACAATGAAATGTGTTTTTTCCCAGTTCTTTTTATATCACATTGCAAAATAAGAGAAGAGACTTTAGATGAGGTATTTTAATATTAGCCCTTTTACAGTTATTGACAGCAACAATGAGTTACAAAACCTGACCATGAGACAGCTTCTAAATAATTACTAGACGCAAGATTGTCAATGTTATATTAAAGCATTATTAAAGTCACAGGAAAAAAAATCAGCAGGAGCTGTTGATCAGCTTGCTTACGTACCTGAAAGAAGTTGGAGCAGACTGGTAAGAGATTTTCATATTATGTGAGAAGATGCTACAGGTCTTTCTTTGAGTGGCTTATCTTTAGTACTATTGCTTCACTAGAGTTTTGCAAATCTTTCCCTTCTCCTTTTCTATATATCCTTGTCCCATATACACAAGCAAACAGGGCAGACTTGCAAAAATGAAGGAAAGATGCCTTCTGGTGGGGCATGATTCTGCAAGCTTTTAAATGTCAGCTTTCTGTGAATCCTACTGCTCTCCTAGATAAAGTGCGACTAGTCAGTCTCAGTGCTGGAGAGTCAGGCGATACCAGTGGAAAGACTCTGTTGTGTTTTGAAGTATTTCTTATCCAATGCAAAACCCTCCTTATTTAAGTTTGGAAATCAAAAGCACATTTAATATACCTGAATATATGTCAAGCAACGCAAAGCTGATGTACAGGAGAGAGAAATACATATGCATGGTAGAAATTAAGTACTTCAGTTGGTCTTCAACACTTTGTTCCTGTTTTGCCCAAGTAAGTCGTGCTAAATAATCTTTTTAGTGACACAAATGATTTTTTCAATTCACAAACACATTTTGGTTAGTAATGTCTTGCTAATTACAGCACAGTAAAGTTGCAACGTATGACATACAGTGCTTAACAGGATGTGATGCAGCTGTCTTCACTGCAGAGTAGAAAAATAAGAGTAAGACAAACCGTGTAGTTTAAGACATCCATCCTTCAGGGAGGATGATGGAAATGGTTGTGTTCAGAGTACAGTTCCCTTTGAAATAGTGCTTCCTGCAGCTTGTTCTGTGACTTCATACAGTCAAACATAGTATGGCCAAACTCAGAGGCTTCAGTGGTGTTTCTCAATACAGCATACCTGCAGCGCATAGAAAAATCTGACCAATATGGCATGATAAGTCCCCAAGAAGACTGACCCAATTCTTTTTCCTAAGCTTTTTGTTTGTTTGTTTCCTGCTCACCTCCAACCTCCACCTTCTTCTCTTTCCCTTGGAAAGCTAGACAGTCAAGAGAATTTGGAAATGCTGCTGTAATTAAATATGTGGTATGTAGCACAGTGGCCTCATCCCTCCCTGTCTCCCCATTAGCTAGGCGTTGGGATGGGATGCATTTTCTATAAAGCACAACGGTTACAACCCCTCATGACAGAAACTGAGGGACAGTTGCCCAGGAATGGCTGTGGACAGCTGATCCTTCCTCAAAAGAGATGGACAGAAGTCTTTTCTTGTCTCATGTTGTTTGCAAAGTCAACAGTGTGGTTTGGCTATAAGGACATTCTTCTGTTCTCTTAGCTGAGTATTAAGCCTTTCCTAACGGAAACAAATGAATTTGCATTTGTTCAACTGTCCTTTCTGCAGTCCTGAGGAAGAGAAGGTGGCCGATGTAGCATGAGCAAAGACGGGTCATCCTTGTGTGAATATATTTTTAGACATATTTTGGGCACAAGTGGGCAGGAAACTCTGTTTAAGGATATGCTTGAACTTTTTTACTGTGAATGTGGCCAGAGAGTGAAACAGCTTTCCCAGAGAGGTTTTGAAATCTCTACCCTTGAAGCTTTTCAAAACCTGACTGGGGACAGACCTGAGCAACCTGCTCTCCCTGGCCACAATTTGAGCAGAGGTCTTCAAGTAGACCATCTCCAGAGGTCCCTTCCAGGCTCGGCTGCTCTGTGATCAGATACTTTCCCAGGTGGGCAATGGCCAGTCTGCTCTGTGGGTTGTTACCAGTCTGATGACCTGTGGGTGAGGAAAGGTAGAGAAATGCAAACACCACATGCACAGATAACCTCCAAAATTCTGCATATTAAGCATTTTTTCCTGTCAGATATTTCTGTGTCTCTCCTTTAACTAACACTGTTGAATCTCATGTCCTGCTTGCCCGTATCCCTGTATGTTCTGTCCTGTATAAAGGCCTGATCCAAAGCCAGCTGAAGTCCCCAAATTGTTCCCCACTGACTTTGGCAGACAGGGATTCAGTTCCTAATCTGACTTTGTTCACTGCAGGTGGTAACTCTGGACTGTCAAGAGGAGGCATTTTCCTGGTTAATGACTGTGAGTCTCGTGTTGCTGCCTGGGCTATTCTAGGACAGGGTCTGATGTAAATTGCTGTTCTTGGTCTCTGGAGGAAGAACTTGAAACTCCTCAGTTTTGAGACAGCTGACTGTACTGCTTGGGATATACATGTCAATCATCCTCCAAAATGATTTGTCTGCAGAAACTACTGCTCTGCTGTCACTGCATGCAGCCCTCCGCCACACATGCACACGCACACTTCCCTGCCAGTCCATCGCCTCTTGACTGGCAGCTATTTTTGTAAAGCTGCCTTCTGTTTCGTCTCCTGCTTTCTTGCCTTTGCTCACATGTGTCTCTCACTGATGCCATCTCTCCTCTTCATAGGCAGGGAGCTCTTCTCCCACTTAAATCGGCTTTGCTCTTCATTCAACTCCTCCATCTTTATCCTCATGGGCACTGCCCTGGGAACAATTTGCCTTTCCATTTTAAAGAGCAGGCTTTCTGTCCAATAATTTACATTATTGTCAGACTAATTATTTAATACATAACCATGTGCAATATCCTTTCCCTTTCCAACAGAGACTTATTTTACAACAGCCTTGGTCTTAGACACCTGCAAACTCTTCATCGATTTGTCTGGTCAGCTCTCCTTGCTCAGTCTCTGCACTGTCAGGGTCTCTGGCTCTGTTTGCTTCCGCAGCTTTTCTCTTTTGCATAAAGGTGCAGGCAGATATACCTGTGAGGCCTCTATTGTCAGCAAAAATGGACTTCCAATCCAGAAGCATAAATAACTTTCTTGTGGTTTTGTCCAACAAATAAATTTAAACAAAACCCTTTTACCTGTCTGCACCCACAGAAAGTGCAGAAAGCTCCACTACTGTGTCTCCTATGGCTTTATAAATACACTGTTCCTTTCCTTTCCCTGCTTTCTCACTGCAGCTGAATAAATACTGTCCAATGATATTTAGTGTCCCCGTTCCCCCCATACACATGGCATTAAAAAAGAAAACAAAAAAGAAAAAGGGTTTGATGTAAAATATCTATTTGCTTCAAAAGAGCATTGGCTGAATAATAGATCAAGCTTCACTTTGGTGCAGGGTTTTTAATGAAAGATGCATCTTTGCCTACATATTTCTGTTCTGTATTAACTTGAGAGGCTGAAATGTATCAAGTATTCTCTCTAATTTAATAATCAGTGGTTAATTCTCCTCTGGACTCTTCTGATCCTTTTGGTAGCACTCATTGGCCACTAAAAATATGAAGGCGAGATTTAAATTGAGCTCAAGCTTCTTAAGCTTTGATGAGCAGACTAGACTGGTTTTCTTTGGCATAGACTAATAGATACAGGCGTTCAGATTCCCAGCTAGAGCAAAATAGGAAAGTGCTTCTGCAATCCCTGCAAAAACACCACCTTTCTCTGGTGGCACAGCTGACCCCTCTATAGGGATTGGGCTGATTCAGTCACACTAAAGTTTTAACACCTAGACTGTCTCATGCTTTCTGGGGAGTTTGCCAGTGGTTTAAAATAGTGAATTTGGGATTGCACATCTTTGATCCCAGCCTCATGTCATTGCAGGTGAAGAAGCACTGCTCTTCTCCAGGCCCCCTTGCATTTCAAACGTGTTGCACCTTCCGTCAGTCCACACTGTGCTGCGTTAGCTTTTCCTCCCCATTCCTGTCCCATGGAAAATTCCTCCCTTCACCCTTCATGTACGAAAATTCTCATGCCCCCATCACATCGCAACATCCTCTGCTGCCTGGCACTGTGGGTTCTGCTGTTCCAGCTCATCTCCCAGCTGAACCGGATGAAAGGCAGTCGATGTACTCAGCCTGCAGACTGACACTGTCGATTGCTCTAAACTGAAATTGTACTTCTGTGGGCTAATTTCATGCTGAACTTCACACTGGCTTTTCTGAGAGTGAAAAATAAGATCATTTGTAACTTTTAAAATGTTGAGTTGCTCCATGTTAGCCTTGCCTTTATCAATATTCAGCCCAAAGACACTGCAGACATTCATCTTTACCTCTGCAAGAAGGGCAAGGATAATTTCAGATTTTCATCTGGTTAATTAAAATCAACAACTATTCTTCTCAGGGGAGAAAAAAACCCACTAAAATTCTCCCCCAACCTTTATATTTTTGCAGTTTTCGAGTGGTGATCTTCCACACATGGTGAGACCCATGTTTTTAAAACTTAAAATCAAGTTCAGTTCTGCTCCTAGTTGCTCTTTATGGAAATTTTGCCTTTTACATGAATAGAAACTAAGTCAGGATATAACTATTAGCATAAACAGTTAGGCCACTACTGCTTTAATCCAAATTCAAATTGCTTGCTGATAATTTGAGCAATAAAATGGCTTTGATAAATTCCCTTCCCAGCATTATTTTATCATCATAATTATTTGCTGTTCTGCTTTGAATCTGCAAATTATCTCACACAGTTATATTTACATATGCAATAAAAGCTCGGTACATGATCTATTGTCTTGCCAACAGTAAAATAAATAACGCAGTTTGTGAAAGATTATTCCTGACTTTTTGGCGGAGCTGTAATAAATAAATAAATACTCAGATGATAGATTCTTAGAAGGGATAAGTATGAAATAAGTTTGACATACAACACTTGGCATACACACTGCTCTAGAAGTTTTATCTGAAGGGTAATTCTAAAGCCATATTCAGATTAGAAATGGAGTTTCAATAAGGCTTTTCACTTTGAAACATGCTGATAAAATATCCTTCTGTAAAAGGAACACTGTCTTTGAGTTTGAGCATTTGTAGTTTAGCCAATAAACCTGTCTGAAAGACTCAGTGGGTGAAGGTATATCAATCACATTTTATGATTATGATAGCAACACGGCAAAGAAGTAATGTATCAAATAAGTGTTGGAATTGATGCCTATACCTTTTACAGGTTATAAAGAATAAAGTCTCGTGAGTTGTATATTCTCAGTATTGTTGGCAAATTACTTGGATATTATGGATACAAATATTACAAAATCAGATGTAGGATTATTTGCATTCATTGTTATTTCCAAGAATATGTGAAAAATACTGATCGAGAAGGGCGACCAATCACATGCAGAATAGAAATCTACACAAAGGCGTATTTCAGCAAATATGTTTTAGAAACCAAAAGACCAGGCTCTGCAACCTTTTAAATTAATTTCCTACATTTACTGATAAACCAAACTCTTTGGTTAAAAACATTTTAACTAAAGAAATAAAGTATCTGAGAGTCTCATGTGAACATATTTAGGTAAAAGTTAGCAAAACAAATTTGACTTGCTCTTCGTATTATAGTTGACCCATGCACTTCCACATCATCTTCTAGATTTGGTGACAAATCAGTATGCTGTGTGTACTGAACAATCAATAATTCATGAGCAGCCTTCACTCTTCAAGAAGTTGAGAAAGACTGTTGCAGAAGCATAACTGGGAAAAAAACAATGATGGAAATAATTTGTGACGTGGAAATGGGTCAACAATGCCAAATTACTGATTTCTTCTGAATGACTTGCCCAGCTGTAGTACTTACAGTAGTGTTCAGTCAGCAACAAGGAATCAGGATGTTAACTATGAGTTTCCTTCCTCCTTCCCTCATGCTGGGCTAAAATACAAACTGTCAAAAGTACTGGTAGGAAGGTTATTTCTTAATATTTGTCCTAGGTTTGTCCATCTTCTTTCCAGGTTCCCAAACTCTAGGGACAGTTCTTCAGGTTAATAAAACCTTTTCTTTTCCTTCAAGTTCTCAGTTTCCTGTCCCTAAACATAGTCAAGCTTGAACCCTGCAGTGGTGTAAACCTTGCAAGCAAAATTGTGTTTACCCTGCAAAGCTCTGTTGAAATGAGTAATGCATCTCCTCACAGAGTTAGCACTCTAGGTATTGCCTTCCTCTGATGAGCGTGTTCATGAAGATGTCATGGACCAAAGGAGGTGGTAAAACCACAACCATTAGAATCCCTCTGCAAGATTCTACATCTTTTCTAAGATGGATTTTAGGTGACCCCTCTCTGGGTAACCAAGACCCTGTAAATACATCCAGGTGCAACCAAGTTACACCTCACCTTCACAAGTGGCAGGACCTTGTTTTCTGCTCAGGGATCATGTACTGAAGTTAGTGGGAGTAATGCTTGAAAGCCCAGATGAGGCACATGACTTGCTAGTGCTGTTGTAGTCATCTGCTACAGTCTTTGCACTGCTTCCAGCCCAGAGCTGCCTTGAGGTCCAGTGTCTCCAAGGGTGAGGAGATCCTGCCAGTGACACACTGTGTTCTGCTGTCTCAGTATGACTTTCAGAGTTGCCTCAGACTTTTTCCTCTGAGCCTTATTTCATGCAGACCTTAAACTTGTGGGGTGTTGTGTGGGGGGAGCCTGGCATGTCCTGAAGAACTCTGTTTCAACGTGAGTGATTCTTGGGTACTTGAAATGTTTATTGCGTATGGTTTTTTTCCCTTTGCTTCTCTGCTAAGTGTCTTTTGATATTTCAGGATAGGAAGACTTATTCTGCAATAAGTCAAGGTTTGTTTATTGTGGTGAAGAAACATTAAAGAAGGGAAATACCCCTTGGGTAGAAGAAAAAAAGGACTAGACGTGACCTTAACCTAGTACATATGCTATGACTGATCATTTTGTCTGTAAGGAATCAGCAGACTCATTGCACTTTCATAGACAAGTGAGCAAAAGCGGGGTGGAATTATTGAAGGCAGCAAAACTCAAGTTGTTTATCAGGTGAATCAATTCAAAGGGCAGCTGCAGCTAGAAACACAACATGTGGGGGTTTTTTAAGTCTATCTTTGTGTGCAAATTGCTGCACTTTAATGTCTTCTTCTAACCTGTAATACTTAAAAAAATATTTTAGATTTCTTGTAAATCCAGAACTAATAACAGCCATTGAAGTACTCTTTCCAGCCTCCATGCACAGTACTGAAAGTAATCAACTCTGTGTAAAGGTAATATGCATGAAATGCAATGTTCCCTTGGGGAATAAATCGTATTCTCATATTGCCTTGCCCAAAACCTCCAGGTATACTTTCCATAAGCTGTGATTACTTTACAAATAAGGATATTGGCTTTCACATTGCTGCTTAAATGCTGCTGTGTAGTATGTGCCTGGGGTGGTAGTTCTTTCAGCTTTTGGTCTGAAAGACTGTTACAGCACTGAAGCGAGCTATTAGAATAAGTCCATCTGGCCTTTACCTGCACTGGCAAATGTAGAAACCCAAGTTGGAGGATATGAACTGTTTGCTCTTTTACCTTGTAGATGAGGTGTGCAGGGATGTCTATGTTAGTTTAGGAATGCCTTTGCTATTGGTCAGAGCTATTTGCACCCAGATTTGCTCCAGTGTGCATCTGGAACGTATCCCCGAGAGTCGTATACCTTTCCATAAATACATAGCTGCTTTTCCAGACACAGGAATGGGTAGAACAGACAAGGTGACTGCACTGAGTGTACTTGTAAATGCTTTTGCCTGCTGTGTAAGGTGTTAAGAGGCCCATCTGTCTAGAGGCTTCTATGGTCCTTGTTTGCCTGGTAGCACTGTGTGGTGTTCACTGGACTTCAGCCTTGCTAAGTTCTGCAAGGAAGAGAATTGGAGTGATTATCCCATTTACAGCTGAGGAAACTGAGATCCCTGTCAGAACCAGATAATTAATACGAGGTTGTGCAGCCCATGCTTATCTGGACTGTGGTTTGAACGAGAGTCTCCAGAAGCATCTGGTTTTCTTGTCACAAAGGAAGGCCTGTCATAGTTTTTGTCATAAGTCTTTCCTAATGCAGGCAGCAGAACTACCATGCTGAAAACTCTTCTGCTGGACTACCTTGAACTGTTTCCAGAGATGCTCAGTCCTTGGCTGTAGGAGTACAGAGCACATTTTCCTTCTGCCACTTAAGTTTTCTGCTTTCCCTGCTTTTGAATGGATGAGTCTTGAGCAGAAACAAGGAAATTCCTGGCTGCTTTTTCCCTGGAGTCAGGAGATGAGTCCCAGAAATGATGTCTTTTCCATCACGTTTCTGCAGGGATGGAACCTGAGGATGTTTCCTACACAGGGCTTGTGACTATATCATGGGATATCCCAGAGCTACTTCTCTGCCCAATCTTTTCCCAAGTGTCCTGGAGCTGAACTATGTAGGATAGCGTGGTTACTCCTTGATAGCTGTTTCACTTAGCAAAACTGAAGAATGCATTACTCCGTGAATATGACTAATAACACTTGTCGTGAAGACAGGAGAGGAAACTCTCAGTCCCTGCACTGAAGCAATGCTAGTAGGGCTGATAATTAGCAATTAATAACATCCTGGAGTCTTGCCTGTACATTTTGTGTTTATCAGAAGCATTCCAACTATTGCTCACCTACCTTTCACATTGTGGCACAATACATGTATTGTGGTCTGAAAGCCCTAAGCGCATTGAATAAGTTCAGAGGAGAATTGCTCAAATTTCTAATTAAAGAAATACGGGTTCTACTCTTTAGAATAAGCCTCAAGGGATCTGAAAGTTTAAAGAACTTTATCATTCTAGGTCCTCAGTATCCATCCTGCACATACAATATTCAGACCTGCCAGCAATGATGCCTGACTTCATTAGCATATTTGGGCATTTCTTTTTTCTTTTTAAGTTCTATTTTGAATGAACAAATTAAATGCATCTGGAAACTGCGGAAGCTGTGGAAATGGACAAAGGGAGTCAGTATCTCATCTGGAAAATGCACTCACTCCCCAAAGCCATTTAAATTCATCCTGTCAGATGCTGGAAATGCACAACCATGGTCATTTAGCAGGGACGGGATACCTGCTACCCAAAGCCTAAACCAAAGGGCTTTACAAACTGAAATGTGGCTCCTCAGTAATACATACAACCTTCTAGGAATTCTGCTTTGTACATTGTAACAGATTTTCAGTGAGACATCTTCATTGCTTCACAATAAGGGAACTTCATGTAGGATCTTACCTAGTGCATGGGAATGTACTGATGCAGCATTGCACATCAAGGAGTCAGGGCAGGGTGTTTTAGCACAAAAACTTCAGGGTTTTGTCACCTGAATAGCAGAAGCCCTACACTAAACCAAAATATCATAGCAGGCTGCTGTTATAACTTCCAACCACGAACAAAATCATTAAACCAATGCAAAGGTGGTCTAGTCTGTACACACATGCTATGTATTTGTTGTGTATTTCCTGAATTATATTAAAGATTGGTTGAGCTGCAGTAGCCTCCATTGGAAGTCATCTGACTCAGTGCACTCTAAAACCAGTGTAAGTCTGTAAACCTATTTAACTTTTCCATTTGGGAATGCATTTTGTTGACTATAGTAACTTGATGTTCATTAAAATTAAAGATAGAAAATATATCAGGTAATGCAGCGCTTTTCCCTTGGCAACGTAGGTCTGGCACCTTCTTGATGTTCCCATTTGACCCTTTGTGTTGTTTTGAGAAGATGTAATTTAGCGTTATTGGAATATTTTCTCTGATTGCTCCCTGTATTTCTTGTACATCATCAACATGCAGTCTCTTTCCTCATTCAGATACTTTTGGGAGCACCGAATACCTGCATAGAAGAGTTTTATCCTGTTGGTCTTCCATCTAGCATACAATAATAATCAGTTTAGGACATTGGACTCGCTCTAAGACAAAGAAGAGAGATGTAACTGTCAAGGTACAAATAAATATTTCTTGCATAGTGGACATGACAGTGGGTGTCTGAGTCTAATTTCATAGACGTTATATATTGGTTACAGCTACAGAAGTCTGTTTCCAGTGTTGTGCACATCAACTTGTTGAATCAATAACTACAATTTTTATTCAACCTAGCACAAGTCTGACCCATTTCAAGGTCTGGGATTGGGCTAATTTCTCTTGAAAAGGAAAAACTGGAAATGAGCAACCATTTTAAAAAAATGCTGGATGTGGAAGATAGTGTTTATAAAGCTGTAGCCCCAGGACAAGAACAGTTACAGATCCAGAAAGGCAAAATTTAAATATTAACATCTATAGACTCTTTACAGAACATCAGGATTAACATAATTGACCAAATGCATCCTGGGTGTTAAGCTGTCTGAGGTCGCTGTTCTACCAGAGATGTTGCTGATGTTTGACATGAAAGACAGCGTGCTCTGGGTTTTTTCTTTGTGGGGACTTGTTGCTAAGCAATTGGGAAAACAGTAAGGTAAAAGATATGAAAGCATAATTCACTTTATAAACAATAAAAATCTTTACAATTTTGGAAGAAGCTGCAGCAATAATACATAACATCAGAAAGGAGAAGCTCTACAGAACATCGGTAGAACATTATTCAGGCTTTTCTTTTAAGAGTGCCAGAAGACTGACGACTCTATGCTCATGTAGAATTGAGTTACCATCACTGATATCAATCATTTCCCCACCATGGTACGCAGTACCTAAAACCACAATAAAATTAAAGAGGTGAGGACATGCTTACATTGCAGGTTTATTTCACCAATGTAATTTTATCACATCAGAACTGGTGATAATTTTACAATTTTCAGGTGGGGAAGTCTTCTTCACATTAATAAAACTTAGTACAGTCAGCTTTTTACAGAGAGTTTTGTGGGGATTTTGTGGGGTTTTTTTGTTTTGTTTTTCAAGAGTGTCAATAAACATCTATGTTGCAGTGGCATTAGCCTATGAACTAGTACAGGATGCATTGATTTCTCAAGGACAGCAGAAAATTAGCTGCTGCTTGTTCCCTACAGGTGAAGAGGTTTGGGAGAAGACAGCAATCACACCTATACTTTCCCAACCAGAACAGTAGCAATTTCTTATTTATCACTTTTCCAAATGGTGTTGACTCCCTGGTTGGGCAATTTCAACTAAGAAACTGCATGGGGGTCCTACAGCATTATTCCCTGTGCTAATTCGTGTCTGATGAAGTTGATGTTGCCCTTTTGACATCAGTGGAATGAAGACATTTTACACTGCCCAAGGAATTGTCCTAATGTAGAAATACTTCCTTTTCTATCAGCTCTACTACTTTCAGTAGCATTTTCATCTAGCTTGGAGGTGAATTTGAAGACTACAGTTTACTTTTATCTTTTAAATCAGCTACCAGTAAATTAAGAAAGGACAACACAATCTATTCTCCTGTTATCTTTATAAAAAACATCCAATTTTTTTTTGACACTCACAAATTTGGGATTCCACATGTGCTCAGTACAGTGCTGGGTACTATCTGAGAGATTGCTCAAGCAAGATCATTCATGTGTTTTACACATGGAGATATGGGAAAAACCTATCTGGATACATGAATCTGGTTGCACAGAACCTTTTTTTTCTGCTCACGTTAGTCTTTAGCTGTATTTCACTATGAACTTATCTCCTTCAGCAAATTTAGGAGATAAAACCCTAACACTTCTCTTCTAAAAACCCTAAAATTCCTTTTAAAATGTGGACTGTGCCATCCAAAAAGAGCTGTTTTGTTTTAAATCAAAACATTTCTCTCCTTTATTTTTCCCCAGCTAAGCCCTTTGGCTGATTTAGGAAAAAAAACCCAAACTTTTTCAAGAAACTGTATTAACCCTTTCTAGCTGCCAGGAGAGTGAAAAGGTTTTAGGTTAACTTTTTATTCCTTTTGCCAGCCTCTCTCATTTGCACTTAGCTCAGAGGGAAAAAAATCCACCAGACCTCATCCAAAAGCCACCCTCTAACCCTCTTGCTACACCTCTGGATTGCTGCCAGCTGATATTGGTCCCACTGGTTATCAGATCAGTCTGATATTACCCTATTACCAAAGCAAACACGCCCGCAGCAAACACTCCGACTCCACGCATCGTCTCCCCTCAGCAAATTCACATTGCTTCTATCTTTTCCTTTGCTAAGTTCCTCCATTGCTTTGCTCCAGCCACCCAATACGTCTTGATGGAATGGGACGCCAGACCTCTCCAAGCTGTCCCCGTGTGCTCTCCTGGCATCAAGAGGGATTTTGCCTTCGCTGCAGCAGAAAGGAGAACTGTAAACAAGATTGTAAATCCTTAAGCAAGCAACAACCTTTCATGTCTGCTCTGAGCCAGGGCACCTCTGGTACCAAACCTTTAATTAAAGGTCTGAAATTAAATTCTAACAAGTTGCTATGAAGCCTTACAATGCTTCCAAATCAATGCCCCCAAATACTGTTGATTGTGGTAGATCAGGATATTGTCCCAAGGTGTTTTCTCTTTATTCCCATCCTCAGAAATGATAAAGATGCCGCAGTGTCTGTTCATTTGATGAAAAGCCTTGCAAGTTCACAGAGATAGGCCTAAAAATACAGTGGGGTTTTGGCCTTCTACAGACAACATGTTTATTTTTTTTAAAGTTTCACTTTGGGTTTTATATTTTCAGTAAACAGCAGCAATACAGATTTTATGTTCCGTGCAAGTCTGGTAATATAGAGAGTTTGTCTGGTACATAGGTGAACTCATCCATGACAAATTACATGGAAACTGTGGAAACACTCTGCTTAATGGAGTACAAGGTCAGGCTGTTTCATGCTAAAAAATTAATCATTTCTCTGCGTTTTAGCACAGGGTTTCTTGGGAGGTGGGGGAAAGAGGTTCAGATTAGCAGGACACGAGAAGATTAAATAATGGAATTGTTTAGAGTTAGTTAAATTAATCATTGCGAACAAATTACCTGACAAATTTCATCTTTTCCTTTTTAATTGGTTCCCTTTATGCGAGAGGAAGCATTCATTTCTGCTAGTACCGATTAAACGATTTACCTGAGCACACTTCCATTTCTGGAATGTTGATGTCACTCACAGATGTGCCCTTACATCCCCTGGGACTCATGCGGGAGCCTTCTGTATTGAACAATTAACAGCCCAAATGAGGAGATAGGGTGGCCTCACGGACGAGCAGCAGTCCCAGGCAGGGCTGGGATACTCAGACGTCTCTGGCTCTTCAATGGCTTTGCTGGTGGTGGTTGAAAACACGTGCTACAGCACGCCAAAGTATTTCCAGGGTATCAGACATGGATACTCTCACTTTCCACTCAGCCTGACTGCAGGAGGGTTGGTTACGTGCTGGGTGCTTGAATTCAACCCTGTAATGAAATTTTATCTTTGCCCTCATGACAGCAATTAGCTTCTCTTTTCCACATAGACCTCCTACCCAACATGAGTTTATCTAGCAGGTGTCCTGGAATCACTGTGAGTGCTCAGCAGAACAAAGATAACTCTTTTACTGATTTTGTTTTAGATTTATTTTATTTTGAAGGATTGGGTAAGATCTCCCGTTGTGTCCTTCCTTCAGTATTTTCAGATTCTGTTAAAAGTAGAATCTGGTTTATTCTTCTAAGATAACCCAAACGTTTGTTGTTCAGTTTAGTGTATATGAAAACGAAGCTATACATTTCAACTCATATCATATGAAAATTACTACTTATGAAGAAGGAATGTTGTTGTGCATCTGTCACCTATATCTTTCTTGCTTGGTCTTTCTCTTGAGCTGAAAGCGATACAGGCAGTTCTGTTTAAAGAATGAATCCAGAATTCTGGATGGGGAGTTTTATGCATTTTAGAAATAGGAGAAATGAGCTGCCAAATATGCAAGCTTGTCACCCTTAGTCTAACTTTATTGAATGCAAATGCTTAAGATAATGCAACAGATTAGGCTGTACCAAGCAGTTTGACCTCAATAGGATTTCAGCATATACTTAAGTATTATGCTGATTTCGAATTCACAAATATAGTTAATTTTGAACATGTTGATGAAACAATGTACTCACAGCTACAGTTTACCATAGAGGTAGGCTGTTTTCAATGATATTTTCTTTAGAGAGGTAGAAAGGGGAGGAGTGACTGAGAATTCACTAGTAGTAGTTAGGACTCTGTCCGAGCTTGCAGGAGACAGATGTCCAGGTTTACACCCTGCCTGTGTAGGAGATTTCTGATACGTCAGGAGCTTGGCTGTGAACCAGACAGACTCCAGGTGTTGAACCTCAAGCTTTTCTATCCTCCTCATCCATTTATCCTGAGGAGGATAAATAAGCAAGCCTCTATTTCTATGGCTACACATCCATCCAAAAAAATTTCCCTGAAGACTTGATTTTATCAGTGTCTCTCCATGAAGATGAGCAACACAACTTCCAGAACAGGTTCAGTCTTCGATAGAGGCTTTGTGAAGTGCCTGGAAAGTAGATGTGTTTGTAGGTATCTCCTGGCTCATGAAGACATATTTCTGTCTGGAGGTTTCTGTATGGAAATAGGGGAACCCAAAAATTGCTAATCTACAAGCAGCTGTATTACTAAGCACTCAAGGGGCAGTGTCTGATAGGTCTGGTTTTGGTCTGTACATTATGTGCCTCTAAATCATTTTCTTGAGTGACAATACTCTGGTTGCCCAAAGAAATTGTGGATTCCTCATCCCTGCAAGTGTTCAAGATCAAGTTGGATGAGGCTTTGAGTGAACTGGTCTAGTGGGAGGGGTTGCTGCCCATGGTGGAGGGGTTGGAATTAGACGACCTTTCAAGTCCCTTCAAGTTCAAGCCATTCCATGAACATCAAAGGGAGGGAGATTTCTTTGTGCCTGGGAGACAATGAAGCCTGGTCAAGGAGGGACATTTCCAGGGTGCAGGTGATAAGAGGAGAGAGATAGCATGAGAATGACAGAAAAGAGTTTGAGAAGAGAATGGGCACAAGATAGAGCTCGTAGAGGATGGAGACAAAAACCTTCCTTGGAATTAGAGGGCATTCACGGACTTGTGACTGAGAAAGACACTGATCTGGCCAAAGCAGGTCCTGAAGGCTGGAACCAGCTCTCCCAAAACGCACAGGCAAGTTGTCTGATAAGCCCCTTTTTATTTATCTTCTAACCTTCTAGCTTTCCTGGTGACTTTCAATTATACTTTCTGTGAAGTATTGTGCTTCCAGTTCTTAAAATGTCAAGCTTTGAGTTATCCTTTTTTATTGCCAGCAGATAGGAAAGACTCTCACAAACTCATCTGAGTGCTCTGGTTCACTTGGGCTCATCTCACAACACTACTTAGGCTCCTGACCTAGAGTTGTCATTATATGATAGTGCTGAGTGTCCTGCAGCTCCATGATGTTTTGTTGTTTTGCCCGACACTAATTTCTTAGTTTCAGGCTAGAACACTTGTATTCAGTTGAATATTTTGATCAGACATAAAAAATACCACTTTCCTTATCAATTATTTCTGTGGATTTGGTTTTGTCTTCACTCTGCCTTTGTTCCCATGTGGTCTATAGGTGTACTTTCCTGAAACTTACGTTATAGTTGGTATTTTTAGTGCTGACTGGTTGGAGGTCTTTCCTTAGCATCTACTTAGGCTGGTATAAAATAGGAATGTACTTTTAAATATTTTTTCTTTCTTTTTAAATATTTTTTTAAATGCGCATACCCACTACTCTGTCAGGCCAGGAAACTTGAAAAGATCTGGTTTCTATCAGCCTTCCCATTTAGGGTTATAGACACAGACACATCTGATGCTTTTCTTCCTGAAGCTGCTTCTAATGGGATGAATGAGGTATACAGGGAAAAGGATATCTTAAACCCAGGAAGGAATCTGTGGTTGCCATTTAAATTCCTGTGATTAGACCCTCTGACAAGTATACCTAGAAAGAACAAGAGTCAGCCACTTTAAACATTTTCGTAGCTGAAGTTCACTTCCCTGAAGGTTGATTCAGTATTGCCATAGACTTATGAGGCAAGGCAAATGTTAGCTTCCTGAGCTAACACCTTTTGTTCAATGAAAATAAGCTCGTATTGAGCGTCATTAATAGCTTTCCCTGAGTGTGGATTACAAATGGGTCCACATTTACCCTGCTCTCAATCTGAAAGTATTTCTGAAATGCAGTACAAACTTGTTCTCCTTCTGCCACCCCCTTTACCTCCATCTCAGCAACCTCCTTCTCCAGGCAGATGGTTCCCACCCTCTCTCAGCTCCCCTTGACACCCTGCCAACACCATGCCCAACCACCCTTGTCATCTGTCTCTTGTCTCTAACCCAGTTCCCTCAGATATGACAGACTACAGTCTCCACTTTTTTCCCTAAAAAGAAATGCTGCACCAGCATGCCAGTACCCAGAAAACCTGGTCAAACAAGTGTGATCGGGGATCAGAGAGGGGGTGGAAGGTTTCCCTGTGGAAGATTTTTGACTTTTTAGCCAGTAAGACTAGAAACTGTCATTTTTTTAGGCTATTTATTTCTTCCTGTCCAAAAAAAGCAAACACACCCTCACTTCCTCCTCCTGGTCTGGTTAGAAATGCTGCTGAAGCAGAATGTGGGAGCTCTAGTTCAGTGTCTTGTGCATCCATTCTCTTCTGAGACTTTCTGACTCCCCCTCCTCCCAAAGCACCCTGCTGAGCCTCGTGAATCCTGCCTCCATGCTTCCCGTAGGAAACCCAGTCCAGAGAGATGGAGAGAGCATGTGGCCTTTCGACATTATGCCAGTCACATGTCTTTTTTTTTTGGCTGAAATCTGACAACTCTTCCAAATCCAAGTGCACTGGTTTTCCATTTTCTTGAGCAAACTGGAATTTCTCAAGAAAATCAGAATCCTTCTGGCGAAAAAAATCCACCGAAACCAAAAAACATCAAGAAATCCTCATTCCCTTGATTTCTATTAAAAATGTTTTGATCAGCTTGAGTAACAACAAGCTATCTGCCTCAGTGCGTAAATTAGCCATAGAATGTGATTTTTCTTGAGACATATCTCTAAGATTTGCTGTCTCCAAGCTTAATAAGTTGTCTTTGGTAGTACTGAACTTGTCTGATCATGGTACTCTGGTCAAGTTTTCTTTACATATTAAAGAACATTGTGTTCTCATCTCAGCATTAAGCTTGCATGTAAAGCTTTGTAAACTGGCCCCAGGAGAACCTCAGGAATTTATAATCAGGACCATAATATATCTTTAGTAAAGTAACCTTATATAAGATTTCACCTTTGAAGTTAGACACATACCTTTCTAGTTTAGGGAACAAAATAGGACCACCTCTGCCCTTAAACTCGTATTTATAAACTACACTACACCTAATTCAGTGCCTCCCACTGACACTTTGGTCCTTTCTCTCCGCTAATGCCTAGTTTGTTCAGCATATTTTGTATTTTTCAGTCCTACAGTGATGTGGTTTCTCAGTTGTGTTTGGCTTAGTGGTACTGGAGAAGGCATGTTTAAGAAACACTTCTGGTTTTCCTTACCTTTTTAATGCCTCAATACAGATGCCCTGTCATTAGGATAGTGTAAGAAGAGTTGCTAAACAAGTACTTCCATAAACTCTTTGAGGTTTCTCCGGCCATAAGAAGTCAAGGGAAAACCTGCTACAATTTGTCACCGTGCCATATACATATATTTTATCACATGAATAGATATTTATCTGTACCTCGAAAGCCTGACAGCGGATGTAGAGAGGTGAATTCACTCTGCATTCCTCAGTGTTGCGGCATCTGTGGAGGCAGCAGTTCTCCGAGTTTTAATTTTGCTTTATTTTTATCTCATACAAATAGAGTTACCCATGAGAAACACGAGCTTACCTTTTAGTTAAATGAATCTGTGCTAACATTTGAAAACATCACTAATTCCATTTATAAGCCTAACAGAGCCCTTAGACGTGGTCACTGGAAAACTGAGCGAGATGCATTTTTCTAAGACATTGAGCTGTTATCAAAGAGACGATGGGCTGAGAAATCCTTCACAAAAAAATACAGATGTGTGCTCTGTGACTTTCAAAGGCAGCTTGGTGTGTTGGGTGACAGTTAGTGAGAAAATTAGTGAGACTTTTGCTCTTAAGCAATTGAGTGAAAAGTTTTGATATTTTTGCTTTTGTCTAATTCTCCAAGGAAGGTTTTTTAATATGTTACTGACTTTCAGTAATTTTTTACCACTAATTGTGTTTTTTCCATTTATTTCAGCCTAGAAAATGGAATTTTCCTTGGTCTATTTCTAGCCACAAAATATTTTCTGTTATCATGTAACAGTCTAGAAATAACACTGGGAATTGAGAAGAAATTTTAATTTACACGATAAACTTTACCAAATACAACTGCTTGTATTTTGTATTTCAATTGCCTGAAGGTGTACAAGTCTGCTCTCCTTAGCTTTAACACAAAAATATCACATTCTTACCATAGATGTAAAACACAGAGGAAAATAAAGAGTAATAATTCAGGACCTGTGATCAGGTTCTTATCTTTCCTAAAACTCTTTTCTGAAGAGCTAAGCGCATGTGCTACTAAAAAGATGATTAAGTAAACATTTTCTCTGAGCAGCAGCTTCTTCTGGTATGCAGTGTAACCAGCCTTGTTTGGAAAGCTTCAATCCTTATGATATAATTTTAATTATATTTATATTTACATTCATATGGCAGAGCAGAGAGTTTCCCCTGTGCAACAAGACTTCCCATTTCCACGGGAGTGAAGCCAATAAGGATTCTGCTCTTGACACCGTGGATAGTATCCAGAGAGATAGTCAGGGCTGAAAGTGAAAACAGTCCTTGGATCTTTGGTCCACAAACTGCAAGATGATTCAAGGCTCTAAACAATTCTGTATACTTCTTTAGTTGGCCACAATATATTTTTCTTTACATACTTCGAGAAATTCTCCGCTTGGAATGAATAAAATGTTAATCTTAATGCTATGTTGTTTTTAGTTTAAAATGGCAGTATTTGAGAGATTTTTTTTTTCACTTTAAACTCACTCCTTTTCTTTGTTTTTATGGCCTAGAGGTTTTCTCTCTCTCTTTTATTTACCATCTCATACTGCTATGGTTTGAAGATATACAGCAATGACGCAGGCTGCTGTTGAGTTTTGGTTCTTTGACTGGTTTCTATTTTTAGAGTGTTCTTAGTTGCACTGAGAACAAGCTGCAGAAATTGTGTTGGCCCCAATATATAGCAGGGTTTTTGTCAGAAGATGCAGTGTGAATAACGTAGCTTGACCTATATTTAGGGTCTACGCAGAACATGATCCTTTTAAGGAACATACTCTACCTGTGTAAGCAATAGGTCATGCTGTGGCTGTCCAGATTCCCTCTGGACAAATGAAACCAGAATTAATAACCTTGGCTGAGCCCACTCACTGAGAGAGAGCACTGTCACCACTTCTGTTAGCTCAGCCTACGGAAGGTGGTGAACTGTAGCTCTTCTGGTGTTCAAGTGGCCACAAAATGCTTTGCTGGCACAGGAGCGTATATGTACCGCTTTACAGGCAGGTGCCCTAACCAGCCCAGAGGATCAGCCTGCCTGTCTCTTCTGCCCGAAGTTTGATTAAAAAGTGGAACGTCTTCTCCAAGAGGGGAAGAGTCTGGCATCTCAGTTCTCAAAGCAATTAGAGCCAGGATTAACTCTTCAATCTGAGCTGGCAGAGCAGTGCCTGTCCCTCAGCTTGCCAGAGTCCAGCTGAGCATTATTCATGCAATTAGTCATCTATTTTCTCTGCTCAATCAAAAAAAAAAAAAAAAAAAAAGCCCTAATTTTCTCCCAAGCTATGTGGGGGATGTTCCCAAAGTTTCCATGGGTCAGAACAAATAAAATTCAAAAAATCCCTGCTCAGGATTTGATATAGCTTCTTATTAGTGTTTGAATTTTAGAGGAATCGGAAATTCTCAGTTCTAGCCTTTCATGCAGCCACCTTCTGTCTAGCTCAAGCTCCCCACAGGAGAAACCTCCACTTGGGACAAATAAAATGAAGTAATTTTGGTAGCAGTTTGCTATATAAGAAGCTTTGCCTGTGAAAGGTTTCTTGAAATTGATTTTTGTGATATGTGATTTCCTTTTTTTTAACTTGAATTTCCTCTGAGGTTTTGTCTCTATATTTTTTGCCTGGATTATGTGAAGTAAGAAAGATTTAGCTTAACTGTTTTTGAAGAAGGAACACCAGTATTAAGAAAGAAAGATTCTGATTCAGATTGTCATTCCTACTGTTTAAAAATATTCCTAAAATTCAGATCCAAAAAAGGAGCTAGTAATGGTGAACAGGGCCCAGTGAACGGAAACGCAGAGAGAATTGTGGTGTGGTTTTTGAGAGGATTAGAAAAGATCCCTTTTTCCAGCCAGGGTGAAAACATTATCCATGCTGAGCATTTCATGCTAAGGCACAGCTCCCTTGGAAATATAAAACTGCCCCGAGTGAGAGAAGAGTCTTATACAGGCTTATACTACTTCTCACGTTTTCATTTCAGTCGTATTCCCAGGTCTTGCCCTGTTCCTGCAGATATTTTGGGCAGTGAATGTCACTAAACAGATCATGTACATATTGCAAAGCGCAGGTCCAGGACCTTTCTTGGGATCGAGCTGGTGTCCCAGGAGCCCCCTGTAGGCATCAGCCAGACACCATAAGACTTACCCGAGGGAGAGCCTCAGCATGCATTCGGGCTCCTTCATACCACGTGGAGGGATGAGACACAGTCCAGGCAGTGAACTCGAGGATCTGACAGCTCTGTCCCCAGCAACTATCTTCATAAATGCCTGTTTTAAGTCAAACCTGCTTAAATCTGCCAAGAGCCATCTACGTGCTCAGCTTCTGCATGGACTGTGGCTCCCTATATATTTTATTCCACTTGACATCCTGGTTTTATTGCCCTTTCTCCACCACAGACCAAGCCCAAGGACTGAGAAGTTCAAGAAAGAACTTCACTGTCTTATTTTCCATCTGGAGTCAGATCTCATGGACACTTTGCTTTGTGACTATTCTTAAGTAATTCTGTCTAGCATCTGATTTAAAAATATCTTAGACAAAGTCAAGCTTCCTGCAATATCATCTGTTCAAGACAACACCTAAACTGAACTGTAACTGTACAGTCAGTGCCCCTGCTTGTTTCTGAGGAGGAGTGAGTTTGATTCAGGAATGGAAGGATATCTTCAGTTTCTGTATCCACTGCTCTAAACTTTTAGATTAGGATGTTTGCTGCACTTGTAAAAGGCATGAGACTTCTTTAATTTTGTACCTGTTTGCATTTGTCCTTAATTGCTCCTTTTGCTTGCTCATCTTAAAATCAAAATGTCACATGGCAATATATTTTGCCCTAAAACAAGAGTATGTTAGAAAGTGCTTGAAAATAGTTTGGTTGTGATTTTGCAGCCCACAGTAATTGGAATTTCATTAAAATACTGTTCTCTATGCCAGCCCTACATCAGAAGCCTTTATAGCTTTTCTCAATACCCAATATCTTCCCTCTTTGCATCAGTATTAGCCTGAATTGCTCTTCCCCAGCCCCTTCTTTTTTGTGCATCACTAACAGCTGAACATGATCTTAGTGTAATTTCTAGGGCATGTTCTGCTCTCTCTTTCCTGGTACCCCCTTCCGTAATGAAATACATTGTGGAGCAACGATGGAGACAACTGTTACCTGTGTGTGATGAAACGGGCAATACATGGGGTTAGGAATAGTAGTACCTTGGTAATCATTAAATAATTGGAAAGGATCTCTGGAGATCTCTTCAAGAAGGGATCTCTTCACAAAGAGTTGGAAGGGATCTCTGGAGATCTTCTAGTCCAAAGCAGGCATAGCACTCTAGATGTAATTTCAGAGGCACTGAATATAGGAGAAGGATGACTTCCCTTAACTTGTTGACTATACTTGGTTTGTCTTTTTTGCTGCAAGGATACACTGATCCTTAACTATAGCCAAATGTGGTAAGAGGTTTACAAATAGCCCAAGAGAGTGAGGCACACTGTAGTAGTTCACTCAGTAGTGAACTGAGATGTGAGTGCATTGCTGCAGTCTCCACTGCCCCTGTTGGTACAAGCATCTGTGCATCTTGTAGTCTCTGGAGAGACGTCTTAGATACAACTTGTGGGATTCACCACAACATCACAGGCAAGCTCCAAAGCAGATATAAGAGGTACAGATGAGTGGAGAGCACTGCTGAAGTCCAGCTTGACCAAAGCTTGATCTCATGTACTGATGATATACCAGACTGCAGAACAGTGCAGAGCATAGGTGTTCTTCCTAGGGAATTAGCTTGTCCTAATATCAAATATATCTCACTTTTCTTGTTGTGTTGCAATTATTTTCTCCACAGCAGTTTTTTGGTTTCACCTGCAGTTGGAGTTCACCACTGCATCCAACACAGAGTCTGCCTCTCAAATCTTTTTAGCGGGGCCAAAGGGCAAATGGTAATGGTTTCAAACTGAAAGAGGATAGATAGAGATCAGATATAAGGAAGAAGTTTTTTGTAATGGGAGTGGTGAAACATTGGAACAGGTTGCTCAGAGAGGTGGTAAAAGCCCCAGCCTTGGAAACATTCAAGGTCGGGACTCGGTGGGGCTCTGAGCAACCTGATCCAGTTGACTATGTCCCTGCTCACTGCAGGGAAGTTGGACTAGATGACCATTAAATGTCCCTTCCATACCAAAACATTTTACGATTCTATATTATCCCTTACATTTTTTTAGACCTGGACTTCAGCACCAGCCCTCTGCATTTGTATTAGTTTCTGAGTCCTTAAGGTTTGATGCAGATGCCCTTGAGGGAAATTGCAATGGAAACAAACACCAACATTTCTTTCTTCTCCAGGGCTTTTACTGTTGCACAGAGCCACAAATGGAAATGATAGCCAGGATGATGTGTGAAAGCAGCACAGCAAAGGAAGTTTACTTAATGCTTCCCTGGCTGTGGCTGGAGCTGTGGATCCAGCAGAACACCAGAAAGCAGGGTAAAGGGTCAATTCTTTCGTTTCCTTCCCAGGGACTACATCCCTTGAAAGTCCTCACATGTTCAGGGAAATGAGGTTTCTACTTCCCTACACCAGAAAGTAGGGGACCAGAAACCCATAATTTAAATCTAAAAAAGGTTGTTTAGAATACTCCATTCTCAGCTCCTACCTAACACGGGCCAGAAAATTCCTCCCAGTAATTCCTGCCTTGCACGTTGCATCCCAGCCTCTGTTAGAACTAGAACAGATCTCTCAGAAATAGGCATTTATTTGTGGTTTAACAACAGTCTTAGGTGCAGAAATTGCTGCTTCTCTTGGTAATCTTTTTAATCCCTTGAGAGGGAGAATAGGCCTCAGACTATTCTGCAATAAGCTGGGACTTCAAACTCTTCCATGGAATAATTTTTGAAATAGATTTTCTAACTCTCAGAAGCTTAATCTTACAACACTTCATCTGGAAAAAGGTGGCTTGATGGCAGAAGCAGACCTGGCAGTCACTGCAAGTCCATTTCATTTCACTTCTTCCTCCGTATAGCGAAGAAATTCTGTAACCTATTGCTCTGCTATCTTAAGGTTGGTCTTATTGCCATTAGCTTTTCTGATAATGCATATTGATGCTGTTAATTAATCATATTTATTATTTTAATCTCCTTTGGTAACACGCAGTCTGGCTGATTATGCAGCAACAGAACCCCCCAGCTCCCAAAGGCAAAATCATGATGGATGGCTCTGTCATTGCCTATGCACTTCTTGATAAATCCAATGCTTTTTCTGCATCATTGACCAGCACCATGAGACTCCTTTGCCATTTTGTCAGTAGCTTGTAAAATTCCATTTTGATATTCTTTCCTTCCTAAAAGCAGCCTGGGATCTGGGTGAGGCTTTGGGCAATTGAGCTGATGGCCCTGAAATTCAGGGATTGTCAACAGAAGTGTGTTGAAGTGCTAATAGTGTCTTCCCAGATTTGTCTGCCCAGTCATGGAACATCCTTGAGGGCCATGCCAGGTACAACCGTGCTCAGCCGGTGCCACGCCAACCAGCTCACATTTCAAATTCAATAATTTCACTTCTCTGCTTCCCTGAGACCAAGGTCCAGACGGTTTTGGGGATCTCCAAATGAGTAACTGCAGTTAGCAGGTGCTTTTGGTTATTGAGGCCACCTTGGTAAACTCTGAGCCTTGGGGATAACATGGTGAAATTCTCTCTACCTTCAAGGGAAGCAGTGTGAGGTGGAGAAGGCCATGATTCATCAGTGGTCACAAGAAGCAGCAAGAAAAAATAGCCAGGTGAAGGAATTCCTTGTGAAGCTGTTGAGCTGAGAGGCCCTGTTAGAAAGATTTTCGTGACCCTGTGCAAATCAAGGATCCTTTAACATTCCAGACATATCGACTGCAAGCATGACGGTGCTGGTTTGTGTGTGCAGTTCAGCTGTGTGGTGCATGAGGGCTGGGCTCCTGGGACTTCTGAGAGATATTTGTGCATCCGTGCAGCCCTGTGGAGGCCAAGCGTCCAGCAAACAGTGGCTGCCTCGAAAATTTGGGAAAACCTATTCCCTGTATACTTTTTCTCAAAATACACTGTGTTGGTACACAGTGGTCCCGTATTCCACAGGATATCCAGCAATAAAATCAACCTCAGATCTCTTTCTGTCTGAGGGCTCAAGGTCTGAGCTCCATGGGACATAGGCACAAAGCAGGTGCAAAATCTCAGTAATGCTTGAACCATTTAAGCGGACGGGTAGAAGGGGTAGAAGGAAATTTCTGCACAAACGTGTTACTCGAAGCCAGAGAAACCAGGGTGATCGCTCTTTTGGAGAGGTTATTAAATCCTCTGTACTGGCAGTATGGCTGTATTTCATTCCCACAGCTGGAGCTTCATCATAAACTCTGGTGTGTTGTGATCAAACCTGTTTGCTGTGAGCGAGGGCAGAGCTGTGTCCCCCTGACAGCAGAAGACAGGCTGCAGCACAGGCGAGATTGCGACAGGGAACATGATGTTGGTACCTGCAACTATCTTTCCACTTGACCTAACTATTAACTTCTCACCTCACTTCTGGGAATTGCTCACACCCAATTAAGGTGTGCCCCACAAGACTGCTAACGTGATCACAGCTGAAAAACTTCTGGGGATAAGAATGGGATCTGAAATTATACCAGAAACTATGGTATCTCCTTATGGGTTTAAACTGTGAAGGTGATAGAGACTGCACCCCATGTCCCTTTATTTATTTTGTTTGTGTGTCCATTTTCTTTAGAAAGTGAAATATTTAGCCACTTTTCCAGCACAGGTGGTACCTGGTTACTGAGTATACCCCTGGGAAAACACTGTGTGGAAACACATTTCTTCTGTCAGTCCTGGTGAGAGCACACACTCCATTTCACCATTAAGAGTCTCTAGTTGGTTTTTTTTAATGATAATCCAGAACTGAATTATAGTACCTGTCTTTTCCAACCTAAACAATTCCATGCCATGAGGGTTTCCCAGAGCCTCTGTCACTCCCTTTAGCCTGCATGTCTCTCAGGGGTTTTTACTGTGTAATAACCCTCCCCCAAAATGCTCCTTAGAAACACACTGAAATTATTTTAGGGGAAAGCAGTTTGATCAAAAAGTGTTACTTCTAACCTCCCCTTTGCAGTGCTCACTGAGCTGGGACAGCACACAACTTGTACACCTGCATGGGGAGAAAGAAAAGTGCCATTGCAGCTGCAAACCCACTCTTGCTTGTTTTCTATTTGTTTTGCAGTAGTGACATGTCAGACAAGTCTTAAGAACAACTCTGAACTTTGTTGTGAGTCTGGTTCAAAGAAAGCCTTCCAAAACTTTTTGTGGCCATTCATATGTTAATCCAGAGGTAACGTTCTACTCACAGGACCAAATTCTCTCACTTCTTCACCCAGATGAAAATCTCATCCTCTCCAGTATCCAAAAAGTGGTCCAGCAAAGAGCTGTTACCACTAACAAGTAGCATACATACCCTAATGACGTATATCTCCTGTTACCACATTTCATTGAGTTTAGGCCATTGTAATTACCTAGTCTGGTCTCCTGCAGAGAGAAGCTTGTTTTTCTTGATGCCAGGTACTTTGTGGTTGAAATGGAGTATGCATTTTAATAAGACATTTGATCTTCACTTAAAAAGGTCAGATGATGGTATACTATGTTATAGTAAAGCATTCTGCTCCAATGTTAATTTGTGTAATAAAGAAAACAGCATAAATGGAAATCAGAAGCTCTGTTCCACAAAAGAGAATGGATTGTGGTATTTACATTAATTTGGTCAGAGCACATCTTCATTTAAACTGTATTGCAAAATGCAGGTAACCTGTTGGAGCAACATCAAACAGCAATATTTTGATGTCAGATACTTCAGTTTGGTTTTGAGAGAAATTTCATTTAAAGAGACAATCCTGAGTTGCAAACTTTTCTTGTGAGAAGATAGTTTTGGATGTGAGATCATGCTGTTGGAAAATAACTGGTTAGCCTGGGCTCCTCTTTTCTTTCAAGATATGTCTTTAAGATAATGCCGTTTCCCAGCATCCTTTGAGAAGTGTGGTTGTTCCCTCAGAGAATTCAGTATGACATATGTGGAGGAGACATAAACAGAGTGTACGACACCCATTTATAAATATATCCAAGGACTTTTCAGGAGTTCTTGATCCAAATTTTGTTTCTCTTCTTCATTTTTTTTTGCACCAGCTTCCTTTTCAATAGCTTTACATATTTTCTTGGTCCATTACACAAACAAGTTGCTAAGGAAGACATTTGCTGTCTACTCGTGTCATTGCTGTGAACAGTTTGACTTGGTCAGACTTTCCCTGCCACCCTGCTTCAAATCTTTCTGACACTTATTCTGCCAAATGCTGTGTTAATCTATTTTTAATAAATGCAGTTTAGTGGTTTTATTGTCAGCAATTTTATTGGCCAATAAGCCACCTCAACAACTACTTGTTACTTTAAGCTTCATAACATGATCCACTCGGGAACCAAATTACTACTTCATAAAAAATTCTAATTTCTTTTGCTGCTGAGAACATGGTCCTAGATAATTTCTTCTCCAGGTTTTGTACACTTTCTTGCCTATTGTTTGGGCTTTAGAGATGACTCCCTTCTAAAAGTATTCAAGAATGCATTTATTTTATTGCTAACTCTCTGATAAGCCTCTCCTATGGATGGAGGAGGCCTCTGGTAATGGGTTACCTTACCAGGTGTGGACATGAGGGAGGATGGGTCAATGGGTAGGAAGCAGTATTGAAGCGTTCTTTGCCCACCAGTCATCTCTGTAGACTTCGGGAAGCTGAGATGCATGCCACATCACTGTGGTCTTCCTGCCAAGTGTTTCTCTGCTCATGCTGGTTGTCCTGTCACATGAAGCCCCACAGCCACGTTTACCCTATACGCAGGTGTTTCTGTGGTGTCTTTGGTGGGAAAATGTTAAAATTTCATTCGATTGTTAGGTTTTCTTTTATTTTCGTATTTATAAGTCAGGATCAAGGTCTGAAGACTAGGACTAAGCTGCCCTACTTGGTCTGTGACCTTTGTTCCCTGCTGTTTCTCATCCCAGACAGGACTGATGTGCACCTTGTGGGAAAACTCTGTTCTTTAGGAGATCAGGACCTTTTGGTGTGCAATTGCAGGTGGTAACTGTGAAGTGTCTGATCAAAGGGGAATCAGGATAAAGCCGTGTCCGTGAGAGGAGATTCAGTCCAAATGTGTTTCCGGCTTCAGAATGTATTTCTCCCTCTAGTTTTATACCTCAGATGAATTTATCCAGTTTCTAAGTGACAAATCGTTACTTCAACTTGGTTGCTGGTTTCATTTACATGTCTACTGTTTTGCTGGCATATAAACTTGATGTATAAACTCTGCTTTATTCTTGAAGAGTGAGTGTCCTAAATCTGAGACTGCAGAATGGCTGCTTTTCCCACTACTTTTTATTTACAATGCAGAAGGCAACAGCTCCTACAGGAGAAATGTAGAAAAGAGACAGACTGTCATGACTAGCCAAGTGTTTAGTTGTAAAGATGTTTGCCTAGACTGCAGGAGATCTGGGTTCACAATCTTTACTGATATACTGTACGCCTGTATCTGACACCCTCAAATTGAGGAAGAATAATCTTGTTAACATCTTTCCTGTTTAGGCTGGCTGAAACTTTGTGTCCTATTTGAATCATTAATTTTTGCAGTGATGTTAATAAATCTTGCTTGACCAAGGTTATTGTCAAAATTGGCATATTTTACTGAAAGAGCTTGGTTTCAGTCAGCTTTTGATGAACAATAAAAGCAATTTTATCTCCCTCACCAAAGTTTTAAAAAATTTAAAATTTTTAGGTTTCCTAATTACTTGTCTAGCAAAAGATTACAAGTCTGCTTAAATACTCTGTGGTAGCAGATGAAGTCTGTATTTTTGAAAGATCCTCTGTTCATCCAAGTATCAGGATGCATAACCCAGGATATTGCAGAAGTATGTAGGCTATCGATGGCAAAGAGAGCACAGGACTGTGCTTAAAATAGACAGAAAAATATAGAAAATGGTATGTCAGCAAAATCATCTCCAAGCATGTTTCAGAATTTTCCATGAGGCATCAGAGATCTTTGACCTAAGCTCAAAAAAAAAAATTATTCTGCCTTTCATTATGTATCTTAGTCACAGAGTGACACTTTAGGTTCACTTCAGCAGAGTCTATGTCATCAGAATCCGGCATGAGTTCTCCTGTGACAGCATTTGATCTATCATGTTTTAAAGAAGGCAAGAAATTGCATCTACTCCATCTTCCGAGATAGTCCAAAACTGTCACTTTCTGTTCACGGCAACCTGAGCTGCTAACATGGCTTGGAAGGCAAGAGAAAAGTATCATAAAGCTGTATTTTTAATATTCGTATCTGAAACAAGTTGGTTTCAAATTAAAAACAAAAATAGAATGTGAAAAAAATGCCTAAAATTAGGTTTTGAAAAAATGTGTAATAAGTTGAGGACTTGACTGAACTCAAAGCTCTGTTATCTGTTATTGAGTATACACTGAGGTTATAATTTTAATGGGTAGGTCAGGGTATTCAGAGTTCAGACGTCTGCAACAACCTCTGTGAACCAAGGTTTTAAAAGGAATCTGTACTACAAGTGACAGGCCTAAATAAAGAGTAGAAAATGCCACCTGGGTGTAACTTCTTGGTGAATTCATTATGAAGCTCTCGTATACATGGTCTTTGAGAAAAATGGGTTACAAGACCAGTGAAAGAGCTTTTCCTCATGCTGTAGATGTTCATAAAGGCAATCATGATACCTGCATCTTTGCTAAACTTGAACATCCTTTCCATAGTCTGGTATGCAGGCACTGGGAATTCAAGCCAAGCCTAAACCCGACTAGAAACAGACTGTGTTCTTCATGGCCATGGCAAGTAATTGCTGGAGCAAATGTGAAGTGTTCTTGTCAGCTGTCTGTCGCTGGCATCTCTTGAAATGAGATCAGGTATTTTTCAAAAGGGAACTGCACTTGAAATTGGGAGAAATCCCACCAAGTTCTTGGTTCTACATTATACAGAAAGTCAGCCTAGATAAAAGCAGTATTTCCTCCTGACCTTGTACCCTGACAATATATTATACACCATGTGGTAAGGCTCTATCACCAGAGAGGAAAGGCAATGGGGCAGTGGGAATTTAGACATTTTTGCTGCTGTGACTTTGCATTCAGAGAGCATTCCCTCTAGCTTTATTGCTGTCCTACTAAAAGAAATGCCCTGCACACTTCTCCTTCTCTTGAAATATCCCTCGAGGGGCTCCACTGAGTGAAAAGCTCCTCTAAGGGCATCCTATGGCTGCATCTCCTGAAGGCTTAGCTGAGTGCTCTTGTAGGTGAAGGGTGATGAGAGACACTAGATCAGCTATTCTTTTTTCCCTCCCTTGCCTCATGTCTAGATGAAGCTTATTGCTGGCATTTTGTTCAGGTGGCAGGAGGGTGAGCGCTGAAAGCAGTAAGGATTACATCTTCCCATTTCTTTGGGGTTTCTAGCAGGTATCAAGTCATGATGGACCAGTACAAGCCCTACTAGATAGCAATGCACCAAGGGAATGGTACAGGCACTAAACCTTCTCCCTCCAACTTGAAAATGTTCTCATTAGTCCTTCCCAGGCTTCACCCACAGGTGAAGACAGGTATTTGGTAGTTACTGGTGACTAGGCAATGAGTGCAAGATCTGTGATGAGGTTAGAGATAAAGAGAACATACCAGGATAGTTTTGCTTCTTCTCTGTGCCTTAAACCCTTCGGTTTTCTACAAAGAAATGAGAAAGAAAAGGTTATATTGGTAAACTTAATCATCTGAATTTGTTTTTCATGTGCCCTTAATACTACAAAATCAAAGCTCTGCATCCCTGCCAGGCATTAAAATGCCAGATTTGAGGGTCATTAAAAGCAGCAGTCTGCTTAATCAAGAGCCTTTACAGAGCAGCACAAAGCTGCTCCTCCCTTTCTGTACATGATTTATTTTTTAATAAGGGTGACCAAGATGGCAGCCTGTGTGTTGCACTGTGCTGTGCGAGCTGCTTTGCAGCAGCATGTGGTGATCTGCAAACTCTCTGCAGTGTTAATGTCTAGGTGAACAAGTTGGAGGGAATGGTGCCTTCTTACTGCTTTAAATGTTTTTCCCAGTCATATTGGCCTGTCTCGTTCTGTGAAAAGAAAACAGTTGCAAGACTCATTATGTAGATATGAATTTTTAAATGCCGTAATTTTATTGCCCTCTAGTTTCCTACACAAACTCCAATATTAGATAACCCGAGGTATAGAAGCTGACTCCTTGCGTGTTTTGTGAGTTATCCAACCTTCATCAGAAGACACTAGCTACCCATTACGGCAGGCCTGGCTTATTAGCTTCACCCTCAGATAGCAAGAAGGATGGATGTGTGAGTAGATGAACCTTCAGTTGAGCTTTTATGAGTGCAAAATGCAGTAGAGGCAACTAAAAGCTAAGCTGTTGTCCCAGTTCGTTGTAGCTCCAGAAATCCCTTCGGCTGGGATTCATCACTCAAGTTAAACGCAAGATCTCCTTGATAGGTGTCATCTTCTTCAGAATGGTTTGGAAGCCAGGCTGCCTGCGCCAACTATCCACACATTTTATACAGGAAGAATATGGCTTTGTGTGTTCCCACTCTGAAAAAAAAAACAACTAGCAACCAACCTAACCTGCATGGTATTCTCCCAGCCCTTCATCCTTCCAGACAAGGTTTGCTGCCCCATCTTCAGTCACCACAGCCACAGTTGCTGAGGGCCTGGGTGGTCTTTGCTGTCTCGTTTCTCCAGCGCTGCCAATTGCACCTGGAGCTCAGGTCATCAAGCTCAGCAGCAGATTTCAACCTGGGCTGCAACCAGTAGAGCCTCAATACTGGGGGACCAGGGGTTTGCACCCAACCTGACTGTTTCTCCTGTAACAGAAGTGTTGTAATTAGACCAAGTATCTCAGGACACAGACTTGCCACAGGTCAGGCTAGCATGTACCAGAGCTAGTATGTACCAGAGGACTGCACCTCCTCTGTCTTCCCACCTTTTCCCCTTTGGGATGTGCGACTATTATGCTAATGTTCATAAATGGACAAGGTTTTAAAGTGGAAGAGGACATCCATGGGGAAAGCTGGTGCTGATGTGTGAACAATCATGAGTGAGGCAGGCACCTGCTGTTTTATGCATTTTCAAATGTTAAAAATATATAATTGGGGGCACAAGTTGAAAGAGTGCACAGGGAGCTTTTAAAGTGGAGGGATGGTTCTTACATGAAGGATTGCCCTTTCATCTCCCCAATCCTGGCAGCCTCCAGGAGGAGTCACATTCAAATGGCTGAAGGATTAAGAAAAGAAGTTCCATGTGGTGGACAAAATAATGATCGCATTTGCCCTTTCCTTTCAAGTCTTTCTTTTTTCATTCTGAATCTTTGCTAAGTAAACAAATCCTCATGCTGTGAGCTGCGGTTTATTTGTCTGCATTTCTCACACAAACCTGCCTCTTTCAGGCTCAATCTTGTGAGCCATAGAGACTGTTCTGAAACTCTGGGGAAAGGTAGTTGTGGATCTAATTTTCTCGTGGTGAAGGGAACGGTTTTCAAACAGATCCAATGACTGTGGGCAAGCACTTTGTGAGAAACATAAAGTGAACCTGCAACTTGGAAAATGCTGAGCCTTTTGAAACCTGTCTGCTTAGGCAGAATTTGATGGAGGGGGGGAAAAAGTTTGCTTGTTTTTTCCTTTTTTAAGCTTGCAGATGGAGCTCAGCTCTTACGAGAGCAGAGGATGAGTACTATGGCTATGAGCCAGACATAGGACTGGTAGGCTGTGTTGCGACTGCCCCAGATAGATGTGTTGATCCCTTGGCGTGAAGCATCCTCTGCTGTTCCCATCCCAAACAGCTTCTGATCACAGACTATCAGCTGAGCTGTGGTGTTGAATATCAGAACACTCAGGAAAGGTTATAAAGGAACCTGCTTTTTATCAGAGCCTGAACTGGGAGGGTTCATTTCCCTCTAATTTAGCCAAACTTTTCAGCCCAGTTGGGTATGTTTTACTGATCTTGCTGCATAAACTCATTCCACTTGTGTGGCCTAGCCATTGAAGTATTTGAAGATTAGCCTGTGTTTGCTAAGTGTGCACAAGCTGTTTCAAAGAGCAATGAGGACAGAAGCCTCAGACTCCTCTGCCTTTTGTGCTGTAGGATCCAGACACGTCTCCCAAGTTATAAATACCCTACACCACTACGTGCTGCCATTTCTAGGAGTGACCTATATTGTGCAGCTGTGGGTGCAAGGATATGTAGCCAAAGGATGCGTTAAATCGTGTCCTGAGGACGAGATGTTTTGTGAAATCCTGAATGACCATACCTCACAGGAAGGATTTAGCACTCATTTGAAGGACCCAGGCTGGTTAAACACTTGGTATTCTTCTTCTGTAGTTGGGAATACTGAAGTGCTGAACATACTGTGCCAGGCTTTGAACTTGTGTCTAAAAGACACTGATAAACCTCAAAGATGAAGTGCTCTGAGGACACCAGGTGTTTTGCTGTATGTATCCTGGTGTAACTACAAGACAGATCTCAGATTTCCACCGCCATGGTAGTTCTTTACCTGCCTCTTGCTTTTTTAAAAGAAGCCATCCTGCCCCAAAATCAACCCCAGATCTCCAACAGGCAGCACTTCTCACAGCATATGAAAAGCCTCCAAGGGAAATATTTTGAAAATGTTGCAACTTGTTATTGATAGAAGAACATTCACTGCGCTTCTGCCAAGAGAGCTTGGCTTGATTTGACTGTACTTCTTTATATACTGGTCCAGAGCCTGAAAAGGAAATTGGGACCATGCACTTTCCTCTGCTCCCAGTCACCACCCGTCCCACCACAGGGACGGTCTGGGGACACTGGTGCCAAAAGGCTGACAGCAGCATAGGCTTGGAGGGTTGTGAGTGGTTGCCTTTCTTGAGTCTCATCACAAGCTTACCACTTTATGTTACCCATGGAGTCCTGCCTTTCTGTCTCTATTGCCCTATTAATGCAGTGCAGGTAATAACTCATAGTTTGCTTGTGGAGTGCTCTGAACTCAGAGTATCTCGTTATAAATGTGAAAAATCTGATTTACTTTTTTTTCTCCCATGATAAAGATGAAGCTCAAGGTTGTAGTGAGATGACAAGGGGTGGTGTAGCAGATACAGACCATGTCTGTCTCCAGCAGCCTCTGCTTGAGGAGTGTATGAAGAGGGTAGCCATGTTCATCTGTCAAGAGAAAGTGGTTTTGAAATGGTTGAAGCCCCTTGGAAGGTTAGAAGCCATTAATTTATCTGTTTTCTTTCTTCTTTTTTTTTTTTTCCTACATTTTCATTTTCTTGCTTCATAATTTTTCCCAGTGTGTGGATTTTTTTCCTCTAAAGCATGAGATAAAAGTGGAGATGAGACAAAACAATTCCAGTCACTTCAAAAGGATTTTTAACTGTGGTTCAGATGTTTGGGATGATATTTTCATTTTGTGAACTGGAACACCCCTCCCTCTCCCCTCAGAACAGAAGTGTATGCAAAAAGCCGTCAGAGCTATGCTATAACCACAGAAAAGATTCCCTTTGAATCAGCACTGTTGTGTGGCCTGAAGCAACACTAGTTTATGTGTGCTTGCATGCTTACGACATGAAGCATCAGTGGAGAATACATTTAAATAGACCAGAGTTTGACCCACTGGACATGGAAGATATACATATCCCCTGGAAGAAAATCTCCCAGCAGGGTCTATATGTCTGCTTTTCAGACAACCGTTCATTTCTCCCAGATACTTTGTCTCCTAAAAATAATGTTGCTTCTTAAAGAGCCTTTTGCCGTGCTGCTGAGACCCTCCCAAACAGGAGCACATTAGCACCAGCTAGCCCACTTCGTGAATAATTGTAATTAATGCATATGCCATAATTTGTATTCACTCAGCTATTCCTCCACCCCGTATGGTGGCATCAAAGTAGATACAGGGGGTTTAAGTGCAAAGGGCTGATTAAGAGGAGAAGGGAAGGCAAATTTCACACTTCAGTTAGTGCTTTTGAGTCAGACCCTCTGGTTGCAGATTGCCTAGTGCAATCGGCTGCTCCCCACAGCTGCTGCCGAGCGTGAGAAACAATCCAACTTGCCCTGAAGTCTCTGGTTAACAGCAAAGGTCACAGGAAAGCAATATTGTTGTATTCGACAAGTTAACACTGCAATTAAAAGAGTCTATGAAATAAAATTCTGCTGATGGTTGGCTTGTCAACGCTGTATCTCTGCATTCTGGCTGATATTCAGGACAGATGCCTATGAAAAGCAAATTAAATCCATTCCTACTGCACAGCCTGCAGAAGGAGTATGTCTTTCACACCAGGACTTGCACAGACAGGACTCAGATGCATGTCCTGGTCACATCCTGGCAATGTGCCCCTCTGCTGAAAGCAGTGTTCAGTGCAGTGCAGCCATCTCTGCAGTCTCTCCAAAAAGGTGTTTGGTCATTTGTTCTTTTCAAATATCCTCAGGTTCACACTTGTGACCTCTTTCAGACCCCTTAACTTTACCCTCATCTCCATTTCCTTATCCTTTTTAGTTCATATGTAACCAAGTGAGGAGACAGAAAGCACAGGAAACTTGTGATGCCTTAGAGAACAGACTTTGCTTCCAGTGCAACCATTTCCAGACGATCAGGCTGAAGGACATGGCTCCTTGCAGAGAAAGGGTGGTTTGACACGGAGGCAGGATAGGGACAAAAGGACGCTGTGTGTGCCACTAAGTCATATTAGCAGCTGCTTGGCTGCTAACAACCTCTTTGGTCCCCCCAAAAACTATCACTTTGACTTCAGGGCATGCAGCCCACTCAAGGGGCTAGGCAATGTGTTGCGGTCTCTCTAGTGGTGGAAGAAGTCACCGAGCAGCACTTTTTGGCTTTTATGCCACGGGGTAGCAGAGAAAGTAGAGGAGCAGCTTAGACCACCCTATTGTACATCCCTCCCTGCACAGGGCTCTGCATGGTACCATGAACATCCAGTTGTGTCACAGTCCATTTGGATCCAAGCCGCTTTTCTCACAATAAGTGGAGTAGAGCAACATGTCTCAGTGCTGCCCCAGTGCAGAGCTGTTCGTCACAGCCTCTGCACATCCATGCTGTCTTCTTCCCCTTCTCTTGGGCAAATTTGCTCAAGACTTTTCTAGTGTGCAGTGCTGGAACACCTCACATTATCTCCCAGCTGAGGAAGCACTATTTTGAGATGTGAAATTTATCAGTAAGGGGGGGGGGGGGGGGGGGGGGGAAGAGAACATGTAAATGAGCTCAAATTCTGTTGGAGGGGAAGCAATTCCTCAAATAAGCCTCTTTGTGTGAATCCACCTCCATTGCTTCTACTGCCCACGTGGGTCTGGTGACATTTTGCAGGCCAGAAGAGACCACAGAAACATTTGTCTGGTCTGTTGTCTGCAGAAAAAAATCCTTTCCAAACTGCCTTCCTGTAAGGTACTCAACCCCGCAGAAAAGCAAGGTCTGCTTAGGAAGGAGACACAAACCAAGTACGTGGGGAAAGGTGATGCTTCTGCACAAAAACTTAAATTCCTGGTGGTGTCTTTCTCCACTGAAGTAATTGAAAAAGAACAACATCCAAATTAGTGGAAGCTATGAGACTAAGTTACTTAAGTTATCAAACACAGGGACAAAATATTTGGGACCCATTCTCTTCCTGCAAGTATTGTGCAAGACCCATTGAAGTCTGCAGTGGGTAAATGGTTTCCGTTAACTCTATTTCCTTTCCTTTATTTCCTTTCTAGTGCTCTCTGAAATAGGTTTCCTTTTCTTTGGTTTACTAGATTTGTCTGAACCTGGCTTTGTAACATTTGAAGTAGCCAAGACCACTCCTGGCTGTTATCGCAGGTTGATGTGCTGTGTGCAGCTCACAGCTGTTGCCTGTGAAATATTCCTTGGTGCTTGCCCTGCGAGAAGAGGAGGTTCTGGTGAGGTAATAGGCCAAGAGACAACTGGAGCAGTTCCTTATAGCAGAATGGGAAAATAGGCCCATTGTATTCGTTCAAATTACACTTGAAAAGCTATTGCTGAAGGTTGCTTGTCAGAAAATGGAATTTTCGTTGCCCAGAAAACTTACAATTTTAATTTCAAACCAGCACTAGAAGTGAAAATTAAATACCAGCTGAAGTTTGGGAAATTTTTTTGTTCTTGAAGCATTGAAATGATTTTCTTGAAATGCTTCGTAATGGTAATTTAGAACATTTTGCTCTTGTTTCTGCATGTCATGGTAGCAGCTAAAATTATTCTATTGAAACAAGGTTATTTGAAATAACCAGGGAAAATAACAGGGAAATGTAATTTCCTGGTGAAAGCTCTGATGGAATTTGATACCTTCCTGCAAAATCTCCTGATCTTGTCAAAAAAAACACTTACTGTTGTAAAACTTGAACAAGCAGCCTTTTTGGATTTGTTTGTATTCCATCATCATTTGCAATATTTTGTGTGAAAAGAGCAAAAGCATCAAAGCCAAAGAAGAGAAAAGCTGGTCTAGATATCTTGCATTTAGATAATCAACACGGAAAAAGAAATCACAGAGGTTTTGATCTATGTTGCCTTTAATTTTCTGCTCAGTTGACCTAATAATTTAGTCTCACTGAGCTCCCTTCATGGTATCTAATCACGGAGACGTAAGTTTAGCATATGTTGACAGAAAAATCCATCAAAGCCTTGTGAGGACCGTCTTTCTTCTCTTCTTCCTTCTAACATGGAAGAAGATGAGTTTCTGCAGCACCAGGTGGTGGTACCAGACCCAAGAAGACATCTTCTCTCCATCTGGCAGCCACCTCTGCTGCACTCCACATTTTTCGCAGTGCCTTAGAATCTGCCTCTGCAGGGGATGCCTTCAGTGCTGCTCTGCAATGCTCTTAGTCCCTGCTCAGTTTTCTCTGATAAAGGTCGTGACTTTATTTATTTCTTTTAGAGCTGGGCTCAAAGGGCTGTAACAGCTAGATAGTGGTGTGTGTAGGGGTGGAGGAGATGCTAGCTATTAGATGCTGGTTTACAACGTGCTTCTCTTTCTGGATAAACTCTTTTTTGAAGCCCAGTCATCCTGTGAACCACTTGTGAGCTACAAATGATAATCTTTTGTATCATGTAGGCAAGGGGCACTGCTAAGGCTTACAGGGGCTCTTGGATAGGAAGATCCTACCCACAAGGAGTTATCCACCCGCCTTTGCAAGTGTGGTAGATCTCTAACACTAGTACTCCTATTACTGCTAACACATCAGCTCTGCTAGGCACGGGGATAAAGCCTACATTATTATCATCCAAAATACATATCTATTAATAGCTGTTCGCCACTTCTTAATTAGATCAGCATATATTGAAGACATGTAGCTGAATTAAACTATACAGAATAAAGAGTTATAATCAGAATTTGCAGATTTTTACCTGAAATTTTCATTGTTGTCTTTATAGCAACAATGAAATTTTTTCTTAGGATGCTGCCTTGACAAAATACAGGACTCCTATAGAGAGAGAATAAATAACCTGGCATGCATTTCCCCCCACCCCACTCCCTTCTGCATGATTGAATTTTTCAGCACCTAATAACAGTTCTTGCCAGCACAGCAATATCATTTCTAAATCTCAACACACAGAAAAAAAGTAAGTTTAGACACTATTGAAGTGAAGCAACTGAAAGTTGGAACTGAAATCTTGGCACTAAGTATGAAACCTGATGTTTATTCAACTTCTAAAACATCCCAGTCTCCATTTTGGAACAGGCTATTGTTGATATTTTAATTTGATGTCTGAGGACTTTGTGACTTCATTCAGAGTTTTTAAAAAGTCTATTAAATGTTCCAGTTGCTTTTGCAGAATTCACAATTGTCCTCTGTGACTGACTGCTTTTTTTATTATCGGTGAGGGGTTTTTTTACCTCCAGCCTCAATAATTCAGACCTGTTAAGTGCTGACTGATTCTTTCAATGTCTTGAGAAGCACTAAAATTTCAGTCAGGTTCTGCAGCTAACTTGTTCGCACTATGAAAATTCATAGGATTTCCAAAAGACCTGGCTTGTTCCCACTCATGATGCGACTGTGCCAACTGATTCTAACACTTTTGACAGACGTACAGTGATTGGTGAAGGCAGGCGAGGGAGAATAATATATCACCAGAGTATAGGATCAGCCAGCTATAGCAACAACAACGAAAACCAGCAAAGCTGTCCTCAAACTGAAATTGAAAGCAGTGCTTTCAAAAGTAGACATTCACTCCTCCAGTGGGAGTCACTTGCCATGCACCCACATGTTTCATGTACCCTATGGGGGATAACAGAAGTTTCACAGCCAACAAGTATTTATGCTGTTCTAACACTTAATGGTATGGAAGCTATCTGCCCAACCATGCCTCAGAAATGCCTGTATGGCCTCGTAATGCTGCTTGTGTCAAGGGATTTTATTTGGTTTTTTGCACAAACCAGAAGTTGAATTCACTTAAATGTGCCATATCAGAAATGCTGGGGCAAGATTTCTGCTTCTCAACTCTCTGAGAGGTGCCACACCAGGTTGGAGAGGGCGGTTAGCATGGAGGGTTGATGTGTCATCTACATTATTGTGAAAGGAAGTGAATAATGAAATGACTCAATGACTTTGCTGATGGAATTAAACACTGTAACCAGGAATGGAAAGTGTCGGAAGTGAAAAGACAGTTCAGGAAATACATGAAAAGAAAACTTGTCATTTGGCTGTCGGTATTAACTTTGGAAGCGGCTGACTAGGTGGAGGTATGGTAGCCATTCTAATGATAGATCGTTAGACACCTCAGGAAAAGTTCATCTTGTACCCAAACTCTTTTGTCAGGTCTTCAGTCAAATGTATTTTTATTCCTGTTGTATATCCTTAATTACATGGATATGTAGGTTTCACAGTGTTGAACAGAGGAAGTTTGGCTGTCCTGTGTAGCAGAAAATATAAAAGAGAGGTGTGACTTCACTATTCAGCAGGTCAGCAGCAGACCTGAAACTAGACAGATCTGGTTTTGTCTCTAATCACTAGGAACTGATGCTTTCATTTACTACTTGTATCTTGGGAGATTACAGATGAAAACACTAAGAAATAATATCAAAATAAATTTACATGTTCCTATTATGTGGAATTATATGATGAGCATTTTAAGACAACAAAGCTGAATGTAATTAAACTAGCATTATAAAGATGTTCCATGGCTCTTGGGCTCTCAGTTGTTTTAGTGTCAATCTTGATTAACTGACCGTATAAGAGAATTTGCCTCAGATGTAAAATGTTGTAATCAAGATTGACACCTATCCGGTAATGTGGCATTCTTTAATGTGTAGTGTTTGAAATACAGAATTTTACTCTGAAATGGAACACTGCATGTTACCAGTGGTGCAGATTTAGCAATTTGGAAAACAAAATCGACATATTTCCAATTGATATGTTATCTTTTGAACAAGAAGATACAGAACTAGCAGCTTTGGTCCTGAGTGTTGGTTGTTAGGTGTGCATTGGTTCCTATCCTGATAAGAACAAAATAGCTGGGATTGACTGCCCACTCAGGCTATCTCTGTGGAGAGCCAACAAATGCTGCTCTACTTCAGCATCTGTTCTTCAAAATCATTGACAGATGCAATGGTGGGAAAGAGCTTTTGTTGGAAGAAAGCGCCTATGCTTCTTCTGTAAGAGAGCAATTTCTTTTCTTCAGAACCCGCATGGCCAAGTAGAATGCCTTTGTCTAATAGGACCCTTTCCGCTTCACAGTATTTTGATGTCCTTTCAGAAGAATCTGAATATTAATCATAGACATTATATCAAGGTCCTTAGTTTGCTTGGACCTTGGCCACTTGATGTTACAGGGCATTTACATTAAGGTAGCCTTCATATCCAGCAATATACCAAACAATGATGTGAGTGCAGTGGGTTTTCATTCAGACTATTGACTTTGCAATCCAAATAAATATGTTCCTATTTAAAGTGGGCTCAGCTCAAGAAAGTTATGGTACTAGTCTACACAGAGGCTTAATCACTTGGATGTATAGCATGACATCTTAGTTACTGAGCTTTAAGATCTTCAATATCAGGGAATTCATAGCATAACACTGAGACACATGAAGGAAAACCAGAGGTTTGCTAGAGCAAATGACTCAGTGCTGAGGCCATCGCTGATTTTCCACTTGTGGCAAAGTAAAAAGTCCTACAGATGTTATTTTGCTGGAGTGAGCAACAAGCTCACCCTAACAAGCAGCCTGCTCAGAGGGCAGAAGTCTGGCAGTGAGGATTACTGGAGTTTCTTAATTTCTTTTCTCCTTGCCTTTGATTAACAGACTGTCAAGGCTGTTCTTCACTGACAGCCCTGCAGCACTGGCAGGTATAAGGAAGACAAATGTTACTTTGAATGAACTTGACTGGACCAGTGCAGTCAATGGTGAACCCAAGAACTGAATGGATGTGTCATTGTCAATGTATTTGCTCAGAGCATGAACACTTCAATCCATCAAGGTAGTAGCCCATTTCTGATGGAAACAGAAAGCCAAGAGGTGCCTTGCTACAGGATATTTTCAAAGACTGGAGCTCAAATATTTGTATTTCTTGCCCACCTCGGCTTTGTGACTACTAATCCTTGAAAAACACGTCTGAAACGTGTCACCTAGTGCAAGGAAAACAAGCTCTTTGCTGACCAACCAGGGCCAGTTGGTTGCAATGATTTCTGGGGTGCTATGCAGCCAGAAATCCAGCTGGACTTCAATAAAAACCTTGAGTCATTTTTAAAGGAACCAGTTAGAGGACTCTGGTCAAACTGGACTGTCTGCTCACAGGGCATCCCTGGCACATCCAGCAGTTTGAGCATCACACACTGTTGTGACTATTTTCAATTGCATTATTTGGTTTGTCCGTTCCATAGAGCTCAGTATCGCAGGTCAGAAAAACAGAGCCCGAGGAAAGCGAAGGCAGGGACAGCCCAGCTAGGCACAACTGCTGGTGAGAATAGCCTAAGCACAGCATTTTCAGAGGCAGCATTTTTAAGTGAGCTTGTCCTCTCAACTGCACCAAGCAGGATTCTGTGATTCTATGATTTAATGGAGAACACATGTATCCTGCAGCTAATAGTCTGTACTGTGAAAAAAAAAAGTATTCTACATTGATATCTATGTTTCCAGAGCATCACTATTTTATTTGCTACAGAGTATGGATGTTGGAAATATTCACATACTTCCTGGATTGTAAGTCATTCATCACCCAAGAACTATTCCCAATGCCCATTAACAAATGAATCCATTGTGTTGGTGAATAGCTTCAAGATCAAGTAATATTTCAAGTCATCAACAAATTTTTCTAGAAATCTCTGCACTAAAATGTAGTGAGATATATTAGATTGTTTAAAAGCAAATGTATTTCTTTTACTTGTATGCTTTTTACATTGTTTGTTCCATTACTCATAATATAATTATATTATTAATTAGTGCTTCTGGGAAGCTTATAATTATGGATCACACTGGAGAAAGAATAGGCTGAAAAGATTTTTAAATGGTTCTTACCATAAGGAACTGCTTGAAGTATGTGTACTGGGGTGTTCCTAGACCCACATACTGACCTCGTAAATACCATACCATCCATATATTAAACGGAAGCAAATAAAAATGTATCAGATGAGAAAGCCAACACACTCACAGCAGTGTTTTTAAAGGCAAGTGAGATATTTTTCCACGCAATAGTTGCTGCTTTCAGAGTCTGAGTTGCCTGTAAACCATGTTATGTAAACCGACATTGTAACGTTAGCCATTGCTCTAGAGAATCTGCAAAGTAGGAGGTGGTAATCAGGATGAGTGGGAAATAAAGCCCTCATAAAAAACTGGCTCCTAAAAGAGTGGCCATTTTGACCATATGGTTAAAATGCTGCATTAAATTGTCTTTGTACTATGGGAAACCTAATGTTGTTAGCATATCCTGAAGCAACTCATATCTGGACAGTTCTAGCAAAAAAATGGCCCTCTTCGTCCTTTTTCAGACCCTTGAGGATTGGTTTCATGGCACTGTCAGAACAGAATGGTTGCAGGAAAAGGTTAGATACTATGGAACACTTTTGTAAAGCATAGAACCCAGTTTTTGAGTAGGATTGCTTGAAGGACTAGAATTGACAGGTTCATGTATAGCTGCAGTATAATCTTAGCAGCCTGGTAATGTTTTGTCTCGTTGTAAATTGTTGTTTTCTTGAATTTGATGAAGGATAAATGAAATCTAAAACCATTGGTTTGGAAGAGGTCACCTAGGGCATTGGAGGCAGTCTTTTCCAAAAGCAGGACACCAAGCAGTAGGCAGCTAGTTGAGAAAAGTCCCCAGGTTACTCCTCACACCAGCAAGTGCCATAAGACAGGCCTCATTTATGATCAGTGGAAGACATTTGGTAGATGAACAAATGCCATAAGCTTACGACAAAAAAAGAATAGAGAAGAGGTGGAGGAAATCACTGATGTCCCTGTGATTCTAGAGCAGTCAATAAACAATTTCCCTTGAGATTATGGTAAAGAGATAAGGCACATGATAGAGGCAAGATAGAAATGCCTCAAATTTTTCTGCCAGCTTTACCTGGAGGAAATATTCCCTCCTAGTCTCAAATCTGGCAATTCGGTCCAAGCACTGCATATTTCAGAAAGCATAATTTCATTAGGAGTCCTAGAAAAGCAGCCTCCCTCTCATGTTGAAATTTGGCTGCTCTTTGGTGCCCAGAGAAAGTAGAAAACAAAGCCACCAGCCACAAATTTAATTCTGCAGCCAGATAAGAAATGAATGTGAAAATCTTACCATCCATTGCATGCAACAAGCTTGAGACTTGTATCCTGTGGCTAGGGAGCTAAGAAAAAAGTCACCATTCATCTTCTCCCCTTACAAAGCTGCCTGGATATATTAACAAATCAGACAAAATACTTTATTCTCAGGGACAACACAAGATGATGTAAATAGAGCATGAGGTGATGTCTTAAGATGGTGTAAGGCAGAGACATTCTGGTTAGTATTTCAACAGTGACACTGCAAATCATTGCTGGTTTTGCTTTCTGTTAATATTATCAGGTAATTTTCTCAATTGCTTTTAATTTTGCAAACACAGTAACTCCCTTGGTGCATTTGCAATCATGTAGTTGTTCCGCTGCCTGACCAGAACTGTCTACTTTTTTTTTTAGTTTTGTGTTTTCTTACTTAACAATAATTGACATGGTGTAGGCCTTATTCTGCAAATCCGAGACATTTTTTCTTCTGAACCAATCCTTTCTAAAAATAATTAGCAGGATATTGGTGATGATCAGCCAGAACTTCTGCCCTCAGGTGGAGTGGAAGCCTTCGAGTATCTGCTTAGAGTTGATTTTAATCCCAACGCAGGGTTTTGAACCCATGTTGACAATCCACCAAACACTGCAAAAGCTCAGTCAGGCTCACTGGAGAGTGAGTCTTCAAGAAGCACTTCTTCTCCGTCCCCTTTTAAAAGAAGAGAGGTTGAAGATGAAAAACAGCACTGCAGCGTATGTCCCCTAGATATACAATTTTCCTTTCACAACTGAGTAAAAAAAACCTGCAATAGGGCTTCTTTCTAAGACATGGTCTGCTACTGCTTCAGCGACCACTCCACAGAGAATGGCTTCATTTTCTCACAGCTGTCATCTTGTAACCTCTTCGGTAATAAGGTCTGTACAAAGCACCTGCTCCTTTAGCAGCTTCTGTCAGTAGGCTTCAGGCAGAGCCAGGGGCAACATCTGCCCAACTTCCAAATTTGCAGATAACTTGGCAGGTACTATATCATCCTTGGGTTTGAGGATAGATACCAATAATCCTCACTTTCTTCTGGTCTTTCTCTCTGCAGCAAACCTGCTCAAAGCCACTTTTGATGGACAGCTGTGACTAACTGGTTTGTTTTGGATGTCTGGGATCACTAATATTTCCTTCAGATAAGGCCTGTTTTGGGGGACATAGGTCAAGAAGCGATCAAAGGGCAATGTTTAGAGCTAAGGGGTTTGGTAGAGGCTTGTGCCTCCAGTATTTCAGCTCTTTCTATGGTCCATGATGGATGACTTGAGCCTCTCTACAACCACATAGACAGTTTTTTAGGGGAGCTTCCTCAACACCCAGCTCCTTGTTTCCCTGCAGTAGCTCCTGCTGCTGAGACCTATGAAGAATGATGTTGATTCTGACAGCTTTGCCTGTAAGAAAGGAGCCAAAATGAGGAGACAGCATCCCATGGAGGTGATGAGATCACCCCTTTGGGGTGACTTAGCTCTTCCCATGTCAGAGAATGCAGATGGCAGGCTGAAGACAACTCTTACCAGAGCTGCTATTGGACTCATGGAGGCTTCAAACAGAAGTCAAAGATGTTCAGGACCTTCTTTCCTGCCACCTCACTACTGGGTAGGTTGTGAAGTTGTTTACTTAGCAAGGTAAAGCAGCTCCTTGAGTTGGACTCTGGGTTGGACTCTGAAGGAGTCTTCAGCTGAGGTGACAGCCTACCTTCTGGGGGCATGTGTTGGATAGCCCCAAGGGGTGAGACTTTGGTGTGTCTTAGTTTTAGCCACAGCACTGGACTATGACAAAAGTGTGGTAGAGTGAGCAAGGCTTGAGGTGAAAGAAGACTGCATGGCTGAAGCATTAGAGCATGTCACAAGGAGATGCAGTGAATGGTGACCTTTACACATTTTGATTTAAAAAGCTGAAAAATTTAATATATAAACCTTAGTCCTAGGATTTTTTTTTCTTCCAGTCCAGGATTAATCCCTTTTAAAATAGCGTTCTTGTTTTGAAATGAAAAATACACATGCTGGTGTCACATATAAAAATTGCTTTAGAAAAGGCATGTGTTCAACTTAGTGGCCTCTGGCTGAATTCATCAGTATCCAGCCTGACCATTTGCCCAGTGTAGGCAGGGAGCCAAAGCAATAAAAATATGTCTGTCCTCCTCGTTTGTGTAAGAGGGCTTGAAAGGGACACGCAAGACATTGCTGCACCAGGGGCCTTCAAACCACTTTCATCTGAGGACATATGGCCTTTCGGTGGTGCTCCTACTCCACTGCTTTTCCCTCTTTTCCCCCCCCTCTCTCTATACCTTGCTGTGAAATCTCACCTCCTCCCACTGTCTCACTGGTGTCACAACATACACTTGGCATTAGGCTGAGTACCTAAATGTTGCTGCAAGGCAGCAGCGTTGTTGCTGGGTCAGACATTTGCTTGCAGGGTGGATCCTTAGAAGGGAAGACAGCAGCTGAGTAGTGCAGGAATTGGCCCCATCTCCCTCTTACCGAGGTGGGTTTTCCTTAATTGAGAAGTGCTAAGATTTTTAAATGTCTTTTCCATTTGTGTAAGCAATGGGCTAAATCTTAAAAGTTAATGATTTTATTGAAAGTCAGAAAAAGAATCAGCAGCTAAGTTTGAAAATCTTACTGTAATTACTAAACTGCTTGGTTACTGGGAGAGGGATTGCTGGTGAGTGGTTGGAAGAAAAATGAGGCATTGGGATTTGGATGTTCAATATCCAGCTCTGACTCAGTCAGTAATGCGTGAAAAGTTTCTTAAACTCTTTATGCCTTAGGTTACCATAGTGGTACACAGCAGTACTTAGTTATCTCCTAGGCATTTAGAAGATTTATGAATATGAGGCTTGAAAAGTACATTACCATCAGACAATGAAGGATATTACTATCTACAGATGCCAAGAAGCATTTGTAGCCTCAGCACTCTTGGTGAAAGCTGAACATAGAAAATGTTTAGAAAAAATACTAGTAAAAAAGGAAGTTAGAATTCCCTGAACTGGCAAAAAGATATGGTGCTGTTGATTTTGGAGACTTGGGCCAAAGATTAGAATTGCTTAACCATTGCTAAACTGTGATCCTTGTAGAGCATTTTTTCCACTGCTGGAGAAAAGCAGCCATATACTATTCATTACTTGTTACACGGCACACAGAAAGGCAGCACAAAGTGAGGTGTCATGTAAATCCAGCTGGACCCCACAGAGCAAGAGATGGGGGAGCAGCACAGGTTTCTTCGTAAGAGAAGTTTGACTCTCAGCAAACTGAGCTGAAGAATTATGTTAAAGTCTAAAAAACTTCAAGTGGAAAATCATTCCTTTAAACCCTAGAATTCTGGGCTGTAATTTTAGGAATTTTTAGGTTTAACTGACTGTCTGTAGTGAGTACAATACTCCATTTTTAGGTACTGCAGGTATTGTAAGTCTGATCCTCTTCTAATACCCTGTTGCTAGGAAAGGCTGCATCTGATTTCTTTTCAGGCAGTTCAGATAGCAGTGAACAAAGTAAAACAGGAACCAAGCGCTTACAAAGCAGAACTTACCAGAGAAACATTTCCCGAGTTGAACTTGTGCTCTCTGTCCCTTTTTGACTCACAGGAGTGGAGAACAAGCGTCGCTGGGGCTGTGATGGAGGAGTGAAGTAGCAAAGAATAATGTGTGGCTTTGATTAGTGCTAGCCGAGCGCTACAGGTGTTCGGGTTTTACTGTCTTTAGAGCAGCAGACTGATGACTGTGATATGAATGGTTTCTCTACCAAAGTGAGCAGCAGGATTTACTCACAGGCTGGCGGGCAGGTAGGGGTGTAAGAACAAATTCTCTGCTGCAATGGCCCTGCAGCTGCTAAACACGTTTGGGAAGATAGGACTGAGTGTTCGTGTTGGCACCAACGACCCAAGGCAGCAGGGAAGTGACATGGCATAGTCTGGATGTCTTCCCAGCCTTCCTGATATTTCATCATTCCTGGAAAACCATCTGAGTTAATGCTCCCCTTAGTTTATCTCGAGTGCCCAGGGAAAATTCGATGCACCAATGATCTTTCAGAAATGCCATAGACTGTGATGGGAAAGAGTCTGAGGAGTGAGTAGAAGATACAGATATGAGACATGGTAGTATATAGAATTATCAAATTGTCAGTACATCCTCAGAAGGGATTGCAGCAGCTAGGTTTTAATTTTTGAGCACTCTCACACAGCTGAGGCTGAACCCCCTCAAGCTGACCTAAACCTTCCCAGTTCCCACAGAGCTCCTCACAAGGAAGGCTCTTCCATCCAGGTTCAAGGAGGCAGCCCAGGCAGCCTGGCAGGCAGTATCTACACCTCATGAGCTAAATAAATGTGGTGGAGCTTCTGCTGACATTAATAATTTAATTCAGACTTGAAATTCAGAGTTAAGGGAAGCTTTTGATGCACTCCTCCTTGTAGGTAGCCACCAGAGACATGGAAATAAAAACACACATGGGAAAAGTCAGAAATTGCTTGTTGCTTTAGGCTTATTTTAATTTGTTGCACAGTAGGGAATGTGTCAGCCCTTCATTTTGCTGGTGTAACTAAAATTATTAGTTCTTCAACTTTGTTTTTTGTGGTGGCTCTGGGGCTAAGAAACTCAAAATAATGAATGTGCAATCTGTCAGCAAGTTTAGCTACTATTACTTGGATTATAGCCAGGAGTGTATGTGACAAAAGCAACAAATCTTTCTAAAAAGGAAGGGATGGAGAAGTTGAACAGTTTAATAAAAGACACAGAAACTGAGAATCCTCTGAGCAGGAGGAGATGCTGGGGGTTTTAAACAAGCCTAAGTATTTGCTTTCTTCATTTACCATGGTGTAAGGAATTTGTGCTCATTAAGCACTTGTGAAGGGATTTGTTCCCATCGCACAAACTAAAGTGGAGTTCAGGCTTATCGTGCAACACAAGATATTTTTCCTGTTTCCCTCAGCTGTGACACATCAGATGGGTGTCGACCCCATACTGAAGAAAGGAGTGGCATGGGAAGGGGCAGGTTTTTCTCAAATCCAGGGACAGAAATCATGTTCTGAAGAATGTGTTCGTGAGTGTCCAATCCCCAAATCCCTACATGTACTACTCATCAGATCATAGTTTTTTCGTGCATCTAGTTTGTCAGCTCCAGCATCCCTAGGAGCAGCCTCTCACTGTGCTGTGTTAGGGAATGATCAAGCAGTCACCCAGCAGCTCTGCTTTTTGGTCCTCTGGAAATGCTCGACAAACAGCCCATGCAGCATGGGGCAGAGGCTAGACTGGTGGCATGTGCAGAAATGGTCTGCAGCAGAGGTGCAAACCCGGCGTTCTTCGTGCACACAGTACCACTTAGGAGCTTCTCTTGTGTTTGTTAGCGTCTGCAAGCTCCTTTTGTGGTGTAACTCAGTCAATTTGTCCTCCAGTGCTTCTCTTTGCAGTTTGTACTGTAGAAATCATGTCTATATTCTTTGTGTCATTCAAGGAGAAATTGCTTTGTGTATTCTAGTTCCAGAACACCTCTGTCTAAGCTGCAGAACACTGAGGCTGACTTGCTGCAGAGCAAGTTCAGTCAGTTTGGCAAGTGCGGTCATTCAGACTAGGAAGCCAAAGGTTGCTATGTTGTCATGCAATCTATTTCCCTACCTTGTGTCCCACCAAGCTCAGGACAAGTGAGACATAGTGGCACTAAGATGATTGCCTGGCTCAAAGTGACCTTAACAGGTTGTTAGTGCTCAGGGTCATTCCGGAGGAAAATTTTGGTGGGAAGCAGGCACTTTATAGGCTGGTATCCACATCAGTGCATAATAGTTTGGGACCACCTGTCTGTTGGTTTTTCTACCAGATTCTACCAACTGAAGAGTCTTAACCCTCAAAACATCTTTGCAGTAGGAAAAGGTGATTTGACTTTGATGATTCCATTTCATTGATATTGTTTCACTTTCTGTAATTCCGGAGAGAAAAAACTTTTCCTTCTGCTGTGCCCTGCTCTTAAATGCCTCCCTGAGAAACTTAATTCCTGAGGGCCAGGAATGTGAGTCTGGAATCAGAAATAAAAAAAAACAACAAACAACTCATGTATTAGTTTGGGCCTCCAGCTCACTGAAAACCAGATCCAGACTTGTCACCTTTGTTGCATATCTTCTTGATTTGTAGAAGGAAAGATCGGGGAAGTCTTAGGTGTGCATTTGTCTGTTTATTCCTTTACAAAGCCTTTCTCAAGTGTCCACACATTTCGTACTTGATGTGTTTGTGCCTTTCCAGCACACTCACCCCAGCTTCTCTTGTCTGGAACAGGCTTTTCAAATTCCTTTACTGCTGCAATGATCTTTTAGAGTAAACATGGGGCTTGTGTTAATTTAGTGCACAATGTGCACGCTCCCTTTCTGCATCTGGTAGTGGACATCCTCTCTGTGTCTTTTATTTTAATGTGCTCCCTTCCAATGCTTCTGAGGGCCACAGGCACCGCAATTGCTCCCCTAAACGTTAGTACAGCTGGAAATGGTTTTCTCATGTCTGGATGATACTTTGTAGGACTTATTGACTGGGAAATGGTGCCATGCTAACGCAGCTCCAAACTGGCATCTCTGCATGGTGCCGCCCTCTGCCCATGACTGTAGCAATGCAAATCATCTCTGTCCCTTTACCTGGTGACAAACTCTTCACACGGCGGGGTCTGACCCTCAGTAATGAACTCTAGGGATGCTGACTCTCTCCGGGCCTAGGTGAGGAGCTTCTTTTCAAAGCCACTTTGGCTTCAGACTTTGTCTATCATCTACAGCTCTCACCAAGCTTCTGAGCTGGGTCTCCTCACTCTGCTTCTCTGCAGGGTCCATCCCTGCACACTGTCAGCTCTCATAAATCCCCCTCCCTCCCCACCCTGTCATGCATCCCAGAACATCCCCAGTTCTGCATGGATCATGGGGCATGTTAGGAACACTTGAGCTGAAAAAAACCCAACAGGATTCAAAAGGAGCATAAATTAACTTCACTTTTGTATCTGGTTATTGATTTATGCTGTCATTTCAACAGGCAGACTTTTTTTTTCACTCCACTGATTTTAGCGGTACTGGGAATCCATAAAAGAAAATTAATTCAGTTTAATATGTTTGATGTATTTGTTAGAAAACTCTCCATTGAGTCTGAATGATTAGAAATAGTTCATTTCATCACCACTGTCAGGTCCTGGCTCTATCAGTATGAGTTTGCTACAGAAATCTAAAGGTAAGTTGAGGCCAGTAGCTTATTGGGCTGTATTCTTGCTGGAACCAAAGTGTGGTGATAAATTGTTCATAAACCACATCACAGAAGACTGCTTATTATGTCTTTCAGTTACATCACTGTCTCCCTACTTGGCTTTGATATTGCTGTGCTTATTTTAGGAGACTTCTGATGAGTGAAGTATTCTTTTTCTTCCACTGATATAAATGTACTATCTGTAGTTTCTTTTTCATTCTGTTCAAATTTTATTCCAATGTTGTGGAGGACATTAAACCAATTTCATTAGATTAATTTCTGCCGGTCTTATTGCTGCCCCATTTCTGTGGGCATAAAGCAAATCTTTAGTCAGAAGGAATGTAACATATGTGTTGAAATATTTTCTGAAAAGTGTCAGGTTTATAAAACTGGTTTGCCCTCAGGTGGTTCAATGGGCTCAGCTCTCTTGAACACGGTGAAGTTGGGCCTTGTACAGCTACAGGTGTTGTTCAGATGCCAGAATCTCACACGAGGCCCTCACAGACTGGCTTAAGTGCAGCCAGGAGAATATCCAAGTTGATCAGCTCCAGACCACGTGCAGGTATCTTTCTTTCTAAGTTGCTCTCCCACTGCCCTGTAACTCCTGTGCTCTGGCTACTTAAAGTCCGAGAAAAGTGTCCTTACACCCTCAGCCCCTCAGTGACCCCATCCCACAGTATCCATGTGATTCTGGTACTCTTACACAGGCAACTGAGATGGATTGGAACCGCTTCAAGACCTGCGGTTGAGGTTATTCGGGCCAAGTTATTTGGGCCAAGTCCTCTGATTGCCACCTCTCTTAAGGTGGCAACTGCCCTACAGTTACCTACATTGTGTCTTTCACTGAGTATAAATGTCTGAAGCTCTGGAGGCCCAAACATCTAGTTTAGCCAAGAAAGTATTGTCTTTTCTCGTGGATGCCCAAGGAAAGTTTTGGCCAGCTCGGAGGACATTGTAGAGATTCAAGGATTAAGCAGTGCTGAAGAGCAGACAGGCTGTATCAGTACCAGGACTTTAGCAGAATTTAGGCTGCCTGGATGTCACCAGCAGGATCCGATCAAGGAGACAAAAGAATTATGTTCCCCATCCATCTCTATCCATTTCAGCAGCAAGTGGCCTCTGTTGGGTCATGGAAAGAGATTGTCTGGAAGTCCCACTCTACTTCTGAGTATGTGAGGATGGAGACATTGTGTGGCAAACAGATAAAATATTCAGAAATTAATGTACCAAGTCCTAAGAAACATAGACTAATAATGAAACTACTGCAGTCAGAGACAGCTGCAGACAACAACTGCTTAGAAAGTTAAAGAGAATCTCCCTTGTGTCTGGCTGACAATAGGGATACTGTGGACAGAATTCATCCTACCGAGCTTTATCGACAAACAGAGAATAAAGAGGCAGGAAACCAGTGACCTCCTTAGTTTATTAAGCATTTCTTCTGTCCCATTGCTTTCATCCACATTTTCTATGACTCCTGAAGTGCATGATGTCTGAACTTATAGTCTGTAGTGCCCACTGCTCTCATTCAACCCTATTCTCATTATCTGCAGGGTTTTACATTTCCGTCATGTCTTTTAAGGCAACTTGAGCTCCTAAATATGAGGAACAGCCGTATTCTGAGTGTGAGACTTACTTGGCTCATACGTCTTGTGAAAGGATAGGAACAGATTTTTGCACGGTTTCTCACTACATTTACTTCCTTGCACTGCAGATATTGCAGCCCATGAAAGAGCTGAAGAGATGCTAAGTCAAATTATTTGAAAGGACAAATATGTAGTCTACATCTAGTCTTCTGTGCATTAAGCAAGGTCAAGGAAATATGAGCACTATTTGGAGTTCAAGAACAGAGCACTGGGAAAGGTGAGGAGCAAGGAGAAAAGCAGGTGCAAAGAGGATTATCCGGAGGGACCAGGAAGAATATGCATCCCTCTTAAAGAGTAGCAAGTCTGTTATGTTCATAGTGCCTTACTTTAGAGCAGTATCTTGGCTTTCAAATATACTATGTAAATTGAATCTGTGGTGATGTGTGTCCTAGGAAAGCTCTCAGGAAAATAGATAGGTGGTTTTCAGTGCTTTCTGCCCTATAAATACAGTCATCTCGCATTTTCCTTCTGAGTTCAATAGTTCAAATGAATCACAGTGACACTCTCAAATTATTTCTTTCAGCAATGTAGGATGATCTTGACACAAGATATTAATTACTGAAATCTATCTTTGTGTCAAACACATAATCAACAAAGAAATCTGATTGTGACAAGCGAAAAGGGAAACCACCACTTCTGAACCGCTCCTCTTGAAAGCTGCCTCCTTTAAGGGACAGTTTCTGGGTGTCGCATGCAGCTTGTGTTTCTCACAGAGTGCAGAGATCTCTGGTCCAAAATTCTTGATTGGGGAGGATGCCAGCCCACAACCCTTAGTGGGAAGCAGTGTCGCAGAGAGGATGGAAGGACACTTGGGGCACACAGCAGCATGGTGAGAGCCATGAGGAATTTCAGGGACGGTGAAGGACCACAGCCTCCCCACTGCATTGTAAGGTGTAATGGATGTCACAGCACTGTCTGTGTCACCCATTCTTTCACTCATCTAATATATGACTTCTCCGCAAGCTGATTTCATATCTATGATGTGCAATATGATGAATATTGTACAGGTCACCTCTTGAGCTGCAGAAATGGATCTCAGAAAGAGGGAAGCTGGTTTTGTCAGGATCCTAACTCTGATGGAGCACTTCAGTTAGCTATTTATTTGAGTTTTCCTTTTTGCACTCCTCTGTCAGTGGAGAGACAGCTAAGAGATTGTTAGATTAACTCCTGGTGAAGCCTGTGTTGTGGCTGTGAGCCGTTCGCTTGCAGCACGCTGGAGCTCTGCACTGTGCCATCACAGACTGATTAATGTGGCTCTTGGGCACATCCAGTTCTGAAATTCTAATGGAGTTTTGCTTGGAGAGGAGGAGTTGTGCAGAGCAACACTCGGTTTCATTTGATCAATGCCAGCGAGAATTCTGGATGGCATTTCTTGCTCTCTGCCTCCACTAATTGACTATATGTGTTGATATGAACTTTTGGCAAGAATGTGATATGAGAAGTTATAAGGTAAAGGTTTGCAACAGAGTTGCCATATACCCTGAACCCTAATGAACTACCTGTGAGCCCTCCTGATGCCTCTGGCTGGAAAGCCAGAGTACATCTAGTAAATAAATTGCTTTCTGCAACCGCTTTCAAGTCTGCCTCCTTTAAATGACCATGGACATGAAACACAGCTGTGAACCTATGCCACAATTTTTCATTTTAATTTGTGGTTTTATCCAAAGTCTTCTTGAAGCTGCCTTCATTGCAGATCAAAGGTGTGCAGCAGAGCATTAACCATTGGTAGTGCTGCTTCTCAGGTTTTCAGCTTGCTGGGAGAGCTGCCCATTGCTGCTTTGCATGCAGGCCTAGCCACGTGCTGCTCGAGCTCATCCCACTTCCCCACAGATTTGTATTTAAGTAGAGTCATCTCTCAGGAGGAAGGCTAAGTTAACTTGCTGAAAAGGCAAAGAGCGTTATTTCCACAAGATGAAATTGCAAGTCTCTTTCAATCTCGTACCTGTGGCTGTTGCATGAGTGCGGACACCTGATTTATGATGCTCTCTGATTTACAACTCTCCCAGATCAGATTTAGCCCTGAGAGTTTCTTGAAGTAATGCAAATGGAAACGTAGCTAATGAAAAAAAAAAAAGGGGGAAGGTGAACACGGTGTAATGGTTGCTAACGAGAGGAGTAATTACAGGTAGCTAATGATTTGATACACAACATGACTGAGCTAAAATAGTGACATTTGGATTTATGTCCAGATGCAGCAAAGGGTAGAGGGAGGTACCCACCTTCAGATGCAGATGTGCGACATGCTGCGCCTGAAGCTGAGCTTGTGGACAGTCACTTTGCTAAGCTGAAGTCCAGGAAACCAGAGTCTCCTTTTGTGCTCTCGTTTTCATCTAGGGTCATGAAAAACTTGGCTGGCAAGTGCGAGCCCCCTTCCTTTCAGGTTACTGCTCTGATGAGGCAAGAAGAAACATCGACATGCTCTGCTTCAGAAAACACTGACTACAGCACTTCGCTGCTTGGGTGATTTTTGCTTTTCATTGTTTATTAAGATTACAGTGAGTTGGCATCAAACCCGTGAGGTCAGGAGTCCCAAATTAAGCAAATAAATATACTTTCACATCTACTTAAAAAAAAAAAATCGGCAAATATGCTTTTCTATGAGAACAGATGGTTCTGTCATTTCTGCTTCTGCAGAATATTTTGTTTTGTTTTGGTAGGATGTAGTTGTTATCTCTGTGCCTGTTGTTTTTCTTAAGCTTTTGCTTTATGTCAGTTTTCACCATTATCACATCTCTGGGTGCATTAGAACTCAACTCTGTGACTGCAACAAAGAGAAAGTGGATTTACCAATTATTTTCATAATGTCTTAAAATACTTACGGTTTTCACTCTGATTTATAACGAAATTGTGAAATTTCCTGTGCCTGGAAATTCTCGTCAGCTCTCATCTTAAAGCAATAGACCGAGGGACAAAATTTAAAGCATTAGATAAATAACTTGCATGCACTGGCCACACTGAAAGAAGATGGATTTTGTGTGCTTCCTCCTCTCATCTTTGTCTTGTAGACCTTCTTGTTTGATGGACAGCCAAGCAAAGGCTGAAATGTGCTTTAGACAGACTTCAATGTTTATTTTTTCACCTTTCTGACCAGTGGGATTTAACTTGCAATGTTTAGCACAGAACTGTACACTCCATTTGGTACAATTTCAAGAGCACAATAATTACAGAAATAAATCACCAGTATCTGCTGAGTGTTTGTGGAAATGAAGATTATAAAGCACTAGAGAGCTGCAATCACTAGCGTCTAGAGAAGATGGTGCTGGGAAGCAGCTTGTCTCTAAAGTTACCTCCCTAAGGAAGAGAATTAATTATAATAATATTTTTATTCTTTTTTTTTTCCTTTGGGGATGAGAGATTTGGAAATGGGACTGAGTGGTGGTGGTTTAGGCAGACAAACCTAGAAATGCACCCAAATATAAAACCTGTAGTATTCAAAGCATCACCTTCCAGAAAGAAGATCATGGGGCATACTTTTCCTACCTATCTCAGACACATTTGGAACTTTATCTCTAAATAAACCAGCTTCTGGTTCTTATGTAAAGTAAGAGAGGTTAAAATATTCAACAGGTGTTTCTCTGCTGTGTAAAGTCATTTTTATGCTCTCTATCCTCTTTAAAGAGTCACAGCTAGCCCAAATTTACAGCCAGATTCACTATACAGTAAATTTAATTTGGACTGCTTGGCGTGGGATGCAGAAATCTGTAAGTTTCACCCTCTTTTTGCCCCTCTCCCCTGTGTCCCAGGTGTAAGTATGGCAATACTCAGTATTGCAGCATCACATATTTGTGGATGCTCCCTCCTGGTTGACTACATACAGTACGTTACTGAAGAACTCTGCAGAAAGCTTCCTGGTGTGTACACAGACACCCAACTTTTGGGGTTTTTTTGGCTTGGCATGTACTAAAGCAAACAGGAGCGGTAAATTTTTTACAGACAGCTGTTGGGGTTAAATACATCACTTCAGTATCCTTGAAGGTTTTTGTAAAGGTCCCACATCTCCCTGACATTTCTTGAAGGAGTCCTCAGAAGATCCACCACAGAAGGATTCCCCACAGAAAGAGGCACCACTGCTCCTTCCAGTACTAGCTAAGAATTGAGAGTCAGGACAGGAGAAATGATAACTGATAGGGCTGATAATCATAAATGAGATACGTGGAGGTGTTTTAGGCAGTCCTTGAGCATAAGGCTTGAGTTTCTGCAGTCTTCAGTTGACTTACACAAAATGAGGAGTGCAACTGGCCTATTGATATTGATTTAGATTGTGTTGCCAAGGAAAAGGCTGTGGAGTCTCCAAGTAAAATATTTCACAAAGGTGAGCAAGTGCCTAACACCTGTACCACTGGACTCAGCTGTTTTCTCTCTGTGATACTCTGTGATAAATACCAGCGCTGAAAGATAACCAAGAAGCAGAATCTATTCTATTCTTAAAATTTTGGATAATAGAGGTTCCAAACTATTTAACTTTGAAACCACTCATAATGCTAAAAAGATATCAAAACCAATATAAAATATTTTATATAGTTCAATCAGGCTCGTTCATTTTGCTTTGATTAAAGTAAGAACAAATCTCTTGTGACATTTTCAAAACGAGACAACCTCAATAAGTCATTTACTTTCTTCTTTCTAATAATAGTTTGAAAACAGTATCCAGAGAAGCATTTCACTTCTGATGAAACTGCAGAGAAAATCTCTTCTGGCTAAAATATTTCAACAAGCTCTGGAATTGAAAATGTCTTGGGTTAACTTTTATTTTACAGACAGTCAGATCTATTTCCTGGCAAGACCACCTGACTGGTGAATACCAGGGGATGAAACCAACATATACAAGTCTCAGGATAAAGGTTTCTGTCACAAATAAATCAAACTCCCAGCAGTACCTAAATGGAAAGTGGGAGAGGAGAGACTGTAAGGCTGTGATCATGTGAGTTTATTAGAATTCAGATCATGTTGATGTATGAAAAATGCTGTTGGGGAACAATAATTCTCTTTACTTTGGACTGGATAGATTAGGAAATATGGCATCTTGCCTTAGTTTTCAGAACTGATATTTCATATGCATGGGAAATATGAAATTTGCTGTGTCAGTAATGAATGAAGCTGTATGGGTGAGAAAATCTGAGGCTTAACCAAAACTTTCAAAGTGACTACTAATGCTAGATTGTTAATGGAATCTTATTTTTGGAGGGGTAATCTAGAAACATCTGTGTCGATGATGCTTCTTCAAAACTGGGAACCCAAAAATTGAGGAACACATCCTAGTTTAATAAGGTTTAGTCTTCGTTACTCGTTCCTGACTCTTTCTGGAAGAGAAAGGGGGTACCAATACTTCTGTGGAGAACAGATATTGTGTATTTGTAAGTAATTTAACAGTTGTCAACACTAGTTTACAAGAACAATAGACAATCCCACAACAAATAAATATTTTTAACAGTACTTTTTTAGCATCTTACTTTCCCATTTTCAGGCACCTTATTCTAAGATCCTCTGTTTATTGCCCAGAAGTGGACTTCATCAAGTTTATTAGTATGGTGTCAAGGTGACATCAAGTGGTCATTTGAAGAAATCATTTGTGCCTTTCCTGCAGAGAAGTGTCCTTGGACTGCTCTGGAGACCCCCAAAGGCTGAGATGCACAGAACCATAGTAAAAGCTCAGTACTGATCCATGGTACTGTATTAAAAACAAATATTCATGAATTTGTCTACTCTGTGCACATACTTTGTGGAGTCCATGAAAAACTACAGTCTTCCCATTATTCCACTGAGTCAAATATTTGGGAAGCAAATTCACAGAATCATAGAATTGTCAGGGTTGGAAGGGACCTGAAAGATCATCTACTTCTAACCCCCCCACCATGGGCAGGGACATCTCCTACTAGATCAGGCTGCTCAGAGCCCCATCCAGCCTGGCTTTAAAACCTTCCAGGGATGGGGCTTCCACCACCTCTCTGGGCAACCTGTGCCAGTGTCTCACTACCCTCAAGGTGAAGAACTTCTTCCTAACATCTGATCTGAACCGATCTATCTCTAGCTTTAATCCATTCCCTCTAGTCCCACCACTATCCGACATCCTAAAAAGTCCCTCAACAGCTTTCTTGTAGCCCCCTTGAAATACTGGAAGGCCACAATAAGGTGTCCTTGGAGCCTTTTTTTCTCCAGACTGAACAACCTCAACTCTCTCAGTCTGTCTTCATAGCAGAAGTGCTCCAGTCCTCTAATCATCCTCGTGGTCCAGAACTGGACGCGGTACTCCAGGTGGGGTCTCACAAGAGTGGAGTAGAGGGGGAGAATCACCTCCTTCGGCCTGCTGGCCACGCACCTCTTGATGCAGCCCAGTACACGATTGGCTTTCTGGGCTGCAAGTGCACACTGACGGCTCATGTTGAGCCTCTCGTCCACCAGTACCCCCAAGTCCTTTTCTTCAGAGCTGCTCTCAAGCCAGTCCCTGCCCAGCCTATACTGGTGCTTGTGATTGCTCCGACCCAGATGGAGGACCTTGCACTTGTTCTTGTTGAACTTCATGAGGTTGGCCTGGGCCCACCTCTCCAGCTTGTTGAGGTCCCTCTGGATGGCATCCCTACTCTCCAGCGTGTCGGCCGCCCACTGTTGATGTTGTCGGCAAACTTGCTGAGTGTGCACTTGAATGCCACTGTCCATGTCCCTGACGAAGATATTAAACAAGACTGGTCCCAGGATTTCTTTACTCCCTCAACCAGCTATAGGTGTTACTATCAACCAACCAGATGTATTCCTAACTATTTTGAAACAGAGCTTGTTTCAATAAACTTCACATATAACCTTAACAAATCCATGGTCCTGACTATCAGTGTTCACTTCACAAGCATCTGAGAACTTTTGTAAAATGCAAGTGGGCCATGTCCTAGGAGAATGGGTGAAACAACAGGTTTGGTAGATGAGCAGCCTTGAGCAACCTGCTCTAGGAGACCCTCCCCGAGCAGAGGCGTGGGACTAGAGAGTGTCCAGGGATGCCTTCCAGCCTCATCCATTTTGTGAACCTGTGATTCTGTGAGCCTGTGATTCTGCTGGGTTGCAACAATACTCAGTTACTTGTTTTGAAAACACCTGTGTTGGTTGGTTGTTGCTTTACTCCTTCAGAACATCCCTGTTCTCACAGTATTATTCCAATCTACTAGAATGATTTTTTCTGGTGCCAAAACTGTCTTTCACGAAACTTTCAACTGCTGTAGTTCCCAGAGTTACTGTGTAAAAAACTTCCAAATCCATAATAATCTGCCCAGGTCTGGGGACAGAGTCACCAGGACTTGAAACCTTGCTCTCTAGACCAGTTCTGAATTCCTACTAGATCTGATCTATTGCTAATTAGATTCTGTGTATGTTCCTTCTGTGAGGCTGAAGACAACATAAATGCTATAAATTTGTCTTAGTTATTCTTTACGCAGGTTCTTGCCCTCTCAAAGTCTCAGAATTCTGGTGACAATTAATTGCAGCAATTTCGAAATTTTCCTCTCTACTTTTAACACGTACTTTAGATTTAATAAACCTAGTGACTAGATTAATGTCATCTCATCCATTTCTCTGGCTTCCCTCATGATGCTCTGGTGGGATTATGCAGCTTCAATCTTTTCTCAACTTTTAAGGTTGTATTGAGAAATACATAATATCACAGAAGTGAACAGCATACTAAAAGTGCTGTTAAGAAGTTGTGAATTGAGATTGCTTATAGCACCTGTTGTACTTCTGATCCATTCAGAAGGGATTTGTTTTTCCTTAACATTTCGGTTGAGGCATGTTGAAATCATTTGAGGTGTAACTATTAGACATGACACATCCTTCTATCTTTAGAGGTTTAAAAAAATAAAAATAGCTAGCTTGTCTAGAAAGTAGGATTATTGGCACATTCAGGCAGCATTTCTTACTCCATAAAGTTCATTTCTGCCAAAGATTCCCTGCATGTCTGATAATTTAAAAGAAAAGAGGACAGAAGTTTCCTGCAACTTTGGAAAAAATAGTGCCAGGGTTTAATGCTCGGTGGTGATGGGATGGTTCCAGACCCATCTGAGAAATGTATTTCTGTGTCACTAGGCAAAATCTTCCATGAGACCTTGCTTCCAGACCCTGTGAGAGCCACCTGCAAGCTCTAATGCTTTTGTAGTATCTCAGGATAGAGTCTGTTTCCATCATGTCAAGGTACCTCCTGTGCAAGATATGAAGAGACCAGTTCCCTCCTTCGTAGCATAGAGATAGCTATGACAGCTCTGCAGTTCCTATCTCATGCCAAATGAAAAACATCCTGAAAAATGAAGTTGCTCTCTTTAAAAGGCACCAGAGAAGATAGATCTCATCCTGTAAGTTCCTTATCCTGTAGGTTTATAAGGTGTAGCTCTGAACAGAGCAGGCGTTTCCAGAGAGAGTCATTGCCTCACCTGATTTCTGTATACTTAGCTAGTCTTTGTTAGGAATAAGTCCAGTATTGGGAAGAGTAGTTTTGATGTTGGGCAGAAGAAGAAATGTCAGGAGGCAGCTGGAAGAGGTTGACAGCACAGTGTACCTATTGAGCAGAAGTTTTCTGACTTGTAATTTTGGGCTTTAGGTCAGTTTTGGATTTGTCTCCTCCTTTGCTCAGTTTAAATGTTACTGTGAAAGTAGCAAACTCACTTAAGAAGTGACTCTCTTCTATACCATCCAAATTCAGGCTGTGGGAGGCTTTGGCTCAGTCCCTCAGTATCATTTTTCAGGTGTCAGTACTTCTATTGCAACTCATCCCACTCCAACCTAGGTAACCAGCTACTCATTCCAAACTTTGCAAAGGTCCAGCAATACTTCCTGTGTCCCCTTGGACTCACATTATCATGTGAAATTGTATTAGTATCAGTCATTGATCAAACACTCAGAATGTCACTTTACAATTTTTACAGTCACCCTCCTGTGTATTTCCCTTCCTATCTTGAATTTCTTCCAGATGTTTCAATCTCTTTAAAACCTTTGTTTTTACAGGAGCGGTAACGCTTGTCCCAATAGGTAGAAGTATTTCTATTCCAGGTATTTGCTGAGCAGTTAATAACTATGTCCTATAAATGAAATGACCTAGTGCTTTCTGAAAAGCAATGGAAACTTTTCCATCAGTGGGAATGTGTCAGTATTCTAATTAAATGCAAAATAATAGTCATTACGTCTAACAATGCAAGTAGAAGAGGTTTATGTTTTATCCAAATAAATGAGCAAACAGTCCAAATCCCGAGAGCAACAGAATGAAATGGAATTAAGCTGCTTGTGATGGTTTCCCCTCTAAAGTAATCACTCCTGGCCACGGTATCACAGGTGCTTCCGTTTTTCAATTTATTTCTTAATTACATTTTCCTTTCAGAATTTTTTCTCTGACTTCAAGTGTCATAATTCATCTATCTCTTTGCCTCCCTTTCTAAAAGTTACCTTAGACTCAGTCAGAAATGGAAGTGGAGGAACAAGCTGGAGAACTGATTGAAACGGAAAATGGCATCACTATATTAAGGTCCAAAATAACAAATGGAAGTTTCCAAAAGGTAAAGAATAAAAAACAATACAAAAGAAAACACAAAACCAGCCTTGTGTACCAAGTGTCAGCAAAATGCCCTTTGTCCTGTATGTTAAACCACTTCCACAGAAAGTCACCAAAGTGTTGGTGTGTGCAGGGGCTTTTACACACTTGCAAAGTGCAATTTGAGACACAAAGGATAGACTCTAAACAGTTCTGCTTGCTCTTGGTGTCTGAGGCTGTTTCCTTCAGTGGTACAGACATGGCCTAAGCAGCTTTCTTGAGGAATTTTCTGGTTGGAGTTGCACCCCAAAATAATGCTTGCAGTTCTTTTGGGTGGCAAGTTACTGTGAGGCATCGAATTTGGCATCTCTATTCACTCAGAGACTGCACAAAGAGATATGTGGAGTAGCTTCTGACACCAGAAAGGATCCGAACTCCTTGGAGTGGGAGAATTTCCCCTGGGTCCAGGGACCCTGTATCTGGCCATGACTGGAGAACAGCTCCAGGGACTGTTGTGGAGACCAGAGGTGGACTGGTTGTGCATGGGCTTCTAGGAAAGTGCCCACGGGGTTTCTCTTATGTCAGCAATAGCCTTCTGCACTGTGGCTGACTGATTTCTGGCCAGTTGGAGGAAAGCAGTCCGTCATACTGTGTTACTGCCTTTTCTGTCCTGTTTCTGTATCCCATAGGCTCTGTGCTCTACTGAGATGTATTTTTGTTAACAAAATCTGAAAGCCTATTAGGAGTGACTTTTGTGTCTTTATCAGCAAAAATGCATGTTTAATCTGATATGAAAACTGCTAATCTATTAGGACTTGGACATTTCATTAGCATGGAGAGAAGCTTTTATTGCCTGCTCAGGCTCATAAACTTGTCTCCAACTGGGAGGAAATGGCATGTAGTTTGAAATCCTGGAGTTGGGTAGTACATGTGCTCAGGTGCCACGTCAATCTCACTTGCCCCAGGGAATGCTTGTAGCACTGTACTAAGCCTACGCTTAAAGGTCACACAAGGAGAGGCTGTTACTCGTCGTGCTGCTCTCAGCCAGCAGCTTTGCCTCTGCAGTCACTGTGCTGGGACCTGAAATGTTGCTTGGGAAAGTGCTGCTTGAGTAGGGATAGATATTAAGATGCTGGCCAGCTAAGAGGTCCCTATGAGCCTCTGACAGAAGCAGAGATAGGAAAGGAAAAATAATTACTGAGAGTCATGAGTGAGGCTTTGGCTGATGTTCCCACCCAACAACACCAGTTCCTTCTTTGGAGGAATGTGAATGACTCCCTGGAGGGTCGTGCATCCTTTCTTTCCATTGCTATTCTGTGCTGTCCCACCTGTGCTCTGCTCAGAGTCTTTTTGTCTCTGCATCGCCCTCACCAGTTCTCTGCCTCCTGGCTTCTCCTTTTCCTTTCTTTCTCTGCCTCCGCACATGCCTAACTGGGTGTTCCTACTCCAACACTCCTTCTTTAACATAGTTCAGTGAGGTTTGTCTTCCTTCTCCCTTTTCCCAGTCTTAGGAAGGGTTCTTCTGTGTTAGTTCGTCTTTGTAAACTGTGAAGACTATAGATTTGAGCCTTGAATACGGGCACTTCTTCAGAATGTTCCTGGAGGAGAGAACGGGGTTTAGGTCTGACTCTAGTCCTGGAAAGAAAAGGTGAGTCTGCTGTTTTCTCCTCCTGAGTCTTATATTTCAACCAACACTAGAAAAGATTGTGCAAAAGCTATTACTGTCACAAACATGGTGTAGATCTGTTGCAGGAAGATTTATACAAAGTATTGGTTGAAAATGACAAGAGCTGGTCCCTGCTGCGTGTTCTGCCACTCCTACTCAGGTGATGGAGCTGAATTTAAGGGACGTCAGGGGAATTGTGATGATCACTGGTACAATCCCCATCCAAATGCTGATGCTCTGCTCAACCTCAAGGCTGGAATGGGGTTATTCAGAGCACCTAACATTAGACCCATGTGTTTGAAGGACAGCCTCCTGTGTTGCCAATGCTGCTGTGTTCCCAAGGACAGGGGACTGTGTACCCTAAAGAACAATTCTAATGGGTAGTACTACCTCTTCAGATCTGCCTCCCCACTTATTAGCAGAATGCAAAGTCAGGATCTTCTCAGCCTCTCAATTGCTTGCCTTTTAAGTTGTACCTTTAACTTATCTCCTGAGCAATTTGATATGCAGAAATATGTCAACAAACTGAAATTCAGGAACCTGATATAGTGAAAAATGGTCCTGATCCACAAGTACACGATCCATTAGAAGAAAGACAAAATCCTCAGTGTATTTATCTGACCACTTCAGCTGTTACACAATAGCTATTTGCAAATCCAGGGTTATGTCTCACAGCTGGCACAGCCTGGCTTAGATAAATATAAAACTTGCTGTAAGGGAATAGCTCGTAATTGGGTTATGCACAGTGTTTTAATTAGATTTACGTAAATGCATACAATGCATTGCGGAAATCAATAGCTTGAAGAGCTTCTTCGGTTTTATTGTTTAATTCAGCAACATCAAGTCAGCTGAATTTAATAGCACACTTACATTTACCCCAGCCCTCCAAAAATGGCACTCTGAAGGCAATTGGTGGTATGTTTGAATTGTCCTGCACAATGAGCTCTGCTGGGTGAGTCCATTGCACGGTGCCCTCTTCTATCAGTCTTGGCACTTGCAGTTTGGGTACTTGCAGGCAGTACCTGTCCAGAACAAAGGAAAAAGGTAAGAAGGTATTTTAATTCTAGGAAGAATTTGAAGATTAAACAAAACCTGTGCCACCCAAAACAGTACAGGTGAAGAGTAACTCTTTTCACTCAGTAGGTTGATATGAGCTTATCAGTTACTGGAAATGCATTTATCGTCTCTGCAAATGGTAGCAATGGTCGAGAGTGAAGCAAGGGCTTTTTGTGATGACTAGAAGTAAAAGCCTGTGAACTACACATATCATATTTCAGAGACAGGATGTGCTGATTTTCAGCAGTGATCTTAAGGAAAAAAATAATTGTTTCATTACGTATTTCAACCGAGCAATTGAAATTGTTAAAAAATAATTGCTTTATTATTTACTGATAAAGACTTTCTTGTCTATATTGATCAACTGAGAGGAAAAAGGCAGATAGAAAATGGTATTACTAGCAATTTCTTAAAGGGGATATGTTCAAGTGCAGTGTGAGATGGATTTAAAATACTTTCAAATAGCTCTGTACTGTACATTTTAGGGAAAAAGTAGCAGATTTTCTTTTTTTTCTTCTGTTTTGTTTCCTACCTCAGTGTGGTCTGCTTGACACTACTGCTTTTCCATTTCTGAAGAAGCTTTTCTGCTCTTAGAAAAAAATTTACACAAAATAAGAGTGAAGCTTTTAGAACAGCTTGGTATTGGGCTCACTTGCAATCAAGGGAAAGCAACTGCCACTGAATGCTTCAGATCCTTTACCTTAAAAGATCACTTGTAACAGAGAAAACTATGATTTTCCAGGAACATCATCAAGTGCAAAGTTATATGCTCAGCAGTTACCTGCCAGTTTTAAAGAGCTTATGCAAGGTCCATCTTTGAAGACTTTTTATTTTACAGTCTTTAATTGACTGATGGCTGTCTAATCTTCCTGCTTCTTCAGCGCTTTAGTGGACACCATTTTTTCTCCTCACTGGACAAAGTGTAGTTTTTACTGCTGTCATTGAGTCTCAGTATACCGTTCGTCAACAACTGGGTTTTATCATAGTAGTAACATGACCTGATTTGGGGGTGTCTGAAAATGCTGAGAGTTGTAATGGATTTTTCCAAAGCAGCATTGTTTTTTTCCTGGAAATCCTGACTAGATCCTTCTGCTCCCCCATCTATAAGTTTGAGCTTTTCAGCTCTAACCCTCCAACCCATATTTGAGGTCTCTTTTTCCTGTTGTACCTTACCTCTTTTCCCTGTCCCTTAAGTTCAGACCCTGTTTAGTCTCTTCATCCTTTGTTCTCCATTCTGTAGTTTTACTGGATCCTCCTCCCGAACTCTCTTTCTTTGCCCCAGCCCCTGCCCCATCAGTGTTTCACATTTTGGGTGTCTTTCATCCCCTTCATCCTGGACACGTGTCATGTTAGCTGTCCTCACAGAGCCTTTCTGTTCAAACAGTCAAATGCTATTCAGCAGTAATTGAAGATCAAGTCCGGTTCCATTTTCATCACTGCAGGCAGGTATCCCACAGGGCCATGGACCTGTGCCCCACACCAGTTGCATGTGAAAGGATTCACGTATCTCAGAGATGTGCCATCTTCTGAGGCTGAAGCTTCCAGCTCCAAAAGTACCAACAGTCAAAGTCAGAAAAATCCACTAAATTGAGCCTTATAATCTAGGTTTTCACTGCAGCAGGGAAAGGAAGAGCTGTGACCCCAAAGACCACACCTGCATGAAATTCTAGGATACTCATGGTTTCTAATGAAACCAAGCAAAGCAAAACACAACAAAAAGGCTTGCCAATATTACTTTAAGAGAGTAAAGGAAAATATGCTTCCAGCTCTGTTTTATTCTTTTTTTTTTTTTTCAGAGTTCTAAACTTTGTTCTCAACTGATTAAAGAAAAAAAAAAAGAGAAGAGAAAAATACAACACAGCAACCAAAACTAAAACAAAAAGCCTAAGCAATCCCTGCATTATAAGAATTCTCAGAGTGGAAAATTTTACTGATAGTATGGGAAAGTGTAAGAAACTTACTACAGATTCTCTTACGTAACGTATCTATCAGGCCTTGCATGCACACACAACCTCTGAAATGGTGCAGAGATCATCTTGCTTTCAGTAAATGATGTTCTCCTTCATTAAACAACAGAAGTTGGTGTTGATAAATGCATATCATTAATTTAATTTTAAAAACAAAAGCCATGTTTATCCTCAACAATGGTCCACGCTAACACTGATTTATACCATTGTAAAGGTTAAATTTCTGTTTGATGAAAGGATGGAAATTGTCATTGTTCAGGACTAAAGCTTTCGTTCTGATTGGAGTGTAGCTAGAGTGAAATGTAGTGTCACATTTGTACTTATATAGGCTAAGAAAAGGGCTAAGGACTATGAAAACAAGCCCTTAATAGAAAGAAAATCTTTGAATCAGCTAATTTGTGAGTTTCCATGTTTGCTACTTAGTTCAGTTAGTTTTTCCTTCTCTTACCTCTTTCTTCTCTTGTGCTTTATCTTATGCTATTCAAAATAACACTCTAGTTCCAAAAACATAGGGTGATCTGATGGGTCTAGTGAGACCTGTCTTCACACAAAACTTCTGCTACATGGACAGACATCATAGCCAGAAATATCCAAGTAAATATTTTTTTTTAAAAAAAAAATCCAAAACCAATGGTAAAGGTAACCAACAGGGTTCAGTGCCTGAGCATCTTCATCATGCATATCCTGAAAATTATCTTGGTTGTCTCAAGGGATTGAGAACTGGTGATCAAAAGGTGGTTTTCAGGAAGGAAGATTTAAGGTACCATTTATATCAGTGCACAATCTTCTACTGGCCAGGAAAATTTATAGTCACTAGAGCTGTGCAGACAAGACTTAAAATGCATCATCTCAATTAAAAAGATTTAAATAAGGGGCTATATAACTAAAATACAATAAATCACTTTGGCTCTATAAAGAGGAACTGGATCATGACCTGGCCATAAATGCTGAATTTGCATATGGCAAGAAATATACAAATATGCCAATGAACTACTTTAAATGAAAACAAAAAAAAAAAAAAAAAAAAAAAAATTCTTCCATTTCAGTCTTTTCAAGACTATGAAACAAATACCTTTTAGAAATTTGAAAGTGTGCCCAGGTAAGATATATATATATATGTGAAAAGAAATATGAATTTGAGGTGGCAACATGCATCCGTCCTATAAAAATGGTGGGTTTTGTTTGTTTGGGGTTTTTTTTTTCAGAACAAGACATTCTTTGATGAATTTTCTAAGACTCTTTTTTTTTTTTTCAGGGAAATGGTAATGTTATTGTGTAAAGGAAGCTGCTGGGCCAACTCCAATCAAGTTTGGACTGCATCCTATAAAGTCTGTCTGGTTAAAACAGGAGTAAACATATGCATTTTCAGTGCCTGGATTTGAACAGTAGTTTCCAAAATAACTTGGTTCAATATTTGGCAGGCAGGGAACAAGGAAGAAAAGCTGAATCTTCAATAAAATTGTTACTTGTATTCACAAGAGTGATATAGACCCGAGTAAGGCACTTTTAAACTGTGCAAAAGAACAAATGGGAAGATGGAGCAAGAGACAATCAAAACCAGAGAAAAAGATAAATAAGGGTCAGTGCTGTGGTGGACCTGACAGAACCCCTGAATGGAAAAACAGAAATCAGTTCCACATGGCAGCTAGGAGCCAATAACAACTGAATGATAAGGACAGGAGAAGGCAGAAGAAAGAAGGTCTTTCTCTAAGAGCTTGAATAAATGGCACAAGGAAATGGACACTAGAGGATATTGCTTACCTATAGTTTTGCTTACTTGCAGTACATGGGGAAAATACGTGGTGTATCCTGTCATGCTTAAACATACAAGTGGGTGGCTTGTGGCCTGGTGCATCACTGTTTTTGCACTCAGTTTCATGATGGGAACAGTAGCTTTTTGTGGTATTTGCAAGGATACACTAGCCCACCTCCTTTGAGCCCCAGACATGAGGTTTTACTTCAACTGACCAGTCCAGGTGGAGAGGATGAGCTTTCCCTCCGTGAGCTGGCCAGAGTGGTGAGCTGTGTTGGCCCTAGACTGTGGTGGTGCATAACAGACAGAGCACTCTAAAACTTTAAAACCTGTTGTTATCCCTTTTATATTTCATTATTCAGCCCTGCATCCTTCCAGCTGAAATTGTTCTGACTGTCTAGTAGGGCTAGATCTTTCTGTTACATGTACAAAACTCGTTGCTCTTCTTGGAGCTGCTTCAAATTCTTTTAAATGAGGTTCTGTGTGTTCTTAAATATATCAAGGGATGGTGAACCGACCACTTGCCAGTTGTAAATTTTGGAAGCCTGGGCAAGGCCCTCTTTCCTCTCCTGGTGCTGTCCTGCTTGTTTTTCTCACCCTGTGAGTACTGCCCAGGTGGGACATGCGGTGGGTTGAAGGATTAGCAAGAGGCTGTAGATGTACAAATATCCAAAGGTCCTTTATTCATCTTCTCTGCACCCATTTGAGCATCCCTCTGGCCAGCAGAAGCAAACCAACAGTGAGTGGGGTCACTGCACGAGCTGGCTCAAAACCAGCTCTGCTTTAGTAAGCTTTGGAAATTTGACCTTGCACAAATTTCAAGGAAATAAGTCTTTTAAGTCATCCATAAAGGAAAATTGAGAAGAATGTGTTTTGGAAGTGAAGTACTTTATCTTATTTCTCCTTTATGTTCACATAACATGCAATGTTTTAAAGCAAGAATTAATGTTAAACTCCAGAACTTCTTGAAATAGCATGATGTGACATTGCCTTCACTTCTGGTTTCTTCCAAAGATGATAAAATTTTGATAGAAACAACGTGATTTGGTAGAAACAATATTGTTTCGTACTTTTGTTAAGCTGTAACAAGCTGCCCATGATGTTTGCTATAGTTAGTTACATTTAGGTAGTCTTTCAGGTGAACTCAGACTTGCCTGAATTCATTCATGGAAGAAGCTGACCACACCTCTGGGGCTGGCAGCTCCACTTAGTAAGGGAAAGGATCTGCAGCCTTTTTTTTCCAAGGTTTGGTGTTGTGCAATTTATTTACTGCCATTTATTTGGTGAATCTGTCTGTGCAGTAAGGTACTTCTGTATGTTCAGAAAAGTGATAAAATCCATCTCTACCTCACTACTGTGGCTTTACTGAAATGGTAAAGGAGGAATAAATTGCCTGGTATAATTATGTATATGCCAGATGTTCTTAATCATTCCACTTCAAACCTCCTTTGCTAACTGCAATTTTGAGCCTTTTCTGAATCTAAAGGAATTGGTAAACATGAGTAATTAAAAAGAAATTAAATGGATTTTGGGAGTGAATTACTGTAGTTCCTGCAACACCATATAATATAATTAGCACCTCTAAAATCAATCTGAGCTAGAAGATGTGCTTTATGTTGCACAAAGGATGTTTCATTTGTGGCTTGCACTAAAAACATAGTCGTCGTGTTAGTGTGGTTAAACATCTCAACAAAGCCATACCAGGCAAGTTAGGAGAAATTTATTCTTACAGCTGATTTATTAAAATAGAAACAGAAAGCTGTATCTCAGCTGGTGTAAATCACAATATTTGCACTGACTGTACACGCTGAACTTGCACCAGCTGAGCCTGAGCCCATCCTCCATTTGGATTCATGAAATCAAGGTCTATTCGTAGCCCTATTTATAATAAATGATTTTTGACTCTGTAACTAGAACTTCTCTTTCAAGTGAAACAAAGCTCCTGTTGCCGAAAGCAGAGGGTTCTCTACTATCAGTTATTTTTTTATTATCATGTTGATATTTTGAATCTTCTTCTTTTTTTTGGCTTTCCAATAGTTTGGTGATATGAAGGAAAAAAAAAAAAAAAAAAAGGCTATAACACAGATTACCTCAAAGAAAACAGATCTCTGACCAAAGTTTTCCTTAGAAGCTCAAAGACATCTGTGCTTTTCCAGAATGCTGTGACATACCACAAAAGCTCCATTTACCCGGAAAAATACAGGTATTACCAACTGAGGAAGGTAGATAAGAATAGGATATCTGTTACAGAAATCACAGACGCAGTGGTGTTGGTTGGAGAGGACCTCTGCAGGTCTACAGTGCATTTTACTGTTAAGCTGTGACTTTGTCTAGCTGTGTCTTGAAAGCCCCCAAGGATGGACATTATAGCACCTCCCTGTGTAGCTTGCTCTAACATTGCAGCACCCTCCTGATTGAAAAGTTTCTCCTGAACCCCCAAAATGACAATTTGAAGTTTTTTCCCTTATTAAATTGCCTGCCCTTACTGTGTCTGCCTGTGTAATCCTTGTAATTACCCTTCAAGTGGTTGAACTACCCTTCCAGCTGCCTGATCATGCCTTAGCCTCCTCTCTGCTGAGTTAGGCAAGCCCAGCTCCACCACCATCTCCCTGCGGGTCATGCACACTCTTAATTTATACTAAACCTGTTGGTCACCATAATCCCTTTCCTCTTCAGGACTGCAGCTCACGGAGCAAGGTCCTAGCCTGCATGAGGGAACGGGGTTAATTCCGCGTGCAGAACTTTGCATATCTCTTTGTGGAACTCCATGGGGTTTCTGTTCTCCCAGTCAAATTTCTCAAGATCTCTCTGGACTGAAAAGAAACATCAAAAGAGATAAGAAACCTTTTCTGTATATTGTGTGCAAAATACAAGGCACCTCTTTGATTTGATTTTTTGCTTGTAAATTCTTTACGTGCACCTGAGTATCGTTTCCCAAACTATAGAGTATTTTCTACAGACAAAGAAGGAAGCAACAGTATTTCTGTTCTTAAATACAGATTTATAAAAAAAATATGGTACACAGCTTGTTTGCAGAAATGTTTAGATACACCTATGCTCAGAGTACCTCCCATGTCTGCTGCTTGCCTTGTGACTGTCACAGCCAATAATGGGTATTTGTCGCTTTTCACCAGGTTGCAGTTTGAAAAGGAGAAAGTTGCTTCAGCCATCTGGATGCTGAAAATACGTAGCTAATGCAGAGGAAAGGCTCTTGCACCATACTGATGAGATGCTCATCTACTTTGTTTCAAACACAGTGGACCAGCTCTTCTACTGCTGCTGAATTGGCTTTCGCTGCATTGAAGATAGGGAATTTTGCCAACTGACAGCAGGGCCAGAGCAACTGCACTTTAATGGTTTTTGCCTTATTTAACCATTACCATTTGTTACAGGATCGTTCATTAGATGCAGCATAAAGTACAAGTGTTTTTATTAGGTTTTCAGCTCTCCGTTGCCGTTAGAGAAATGTTGCACTTTCAAATGAATATTAGAAGAACGTTAAAGTCTTAGCTATCCCTAATCTTTACGGTTTCATTCGAGTTCATAATGTATCTTTTGGTTTATCCCATGAACTGGGAGCTATCTGTTCGAGGGACTTAGTCCAAAGATACAATATAAGCAGATAGTTTGGGTAAGCTGATTTTTGCAGTTTAAGTGGGTCTGAGGCACGTCATGTCTGAGATTATCTTTATACTTGCACTTAAATTTGACAGAATTTGAACATTCTTTGTGTGTTGCAGTGTACAGCTTGGGAAGTAAAAGCCAGCTGGGTTAGTGGTTTATATGTAAAGTAGTGTTTGAAGGAACACGTACATGATTTACATTTTCATTCTTTTGTACATCACTCAGGGAGAAAGTAAATATTCTGGCGGCTTAGATCATGTGATAGCGAAAAAAGAGACCTCATTAATTCAGATATTTCAGATTCAGCAACATCAGAAAGGAGGGATTATGACTGCCCAATTTGATCCAACTGGAAAAATCTAAATCTAAACCAAGGTCAGGTACAGCACAAATGAAGGAACAATATAAAGTGCATTTAATTTCCTGAGAGCTGCCATGAAATTAAGATAGGAGACCAGGGAAGAGAGTCTAATATACCACTCAGCCCTACCAAGCCTCACACTTTTACTAGGTGTATCATAACTGACTGAACCTGAGGATCCCTAAACAAAAAGACCTGCAGAATTTTCTATTTTTGCTCTTGTAAGAGTTCTTGTCTTTTTGAGTAGAGACGTTTGTAGAGTCAAATGATATTAATTTGTGCAATATTCCTCAGTGAAAGCATTTGTGCTCTTTTGCAGTAACCAGCAAGAAGCCTACACTTTCACTTCTTCAGCTAGAGCATAACTCTGATAAAGTGTGCCTTCCCTCCCGTGGGATTGCAAATCACAGCACTGCAATGGGCTTTGCCATCTTCAATTTAACGTTTACCCTTCACAGCATAGACTTGCTCACGGTAAAGACCCTACCTCACAAACAAGGCAGGAGCAGGGTCTTGAAGGAGTCCTGCACCACCACTGTTGTGGAACATTTCCTTAAGCTTCATTTATTTTTTGCAGAGGCCAGAAAAGAAGGAGCGGCATCAGCCAGGGATGAAGCAGAGGCAGTGGAAACATTACACTCTACCCTGCTGACTCCTTGGTAGACGTTCTGAGAAAGGCTTTTGTCCCAGTGGGTGAAAACTTGCCCTCTTGCTCTACTTTTGCTCTTCTCTTGTCAGTCCATATTTTTAATAACGTTATTTTCATGCACATGGAAATATGTGTATGCATGTGTGAGTCTGCATGTGTGTACACATATATTTTTATATAGGGATGTCTGTATGCTGTGATTGAAAACATGTTACTCCTAGCTCTGATAGACTAAGGGCTCTGTTGAAAACAGGAAATGTCATCTGAGTTCCCTCCTGCTTGAAAATGACACCCAGAATTTTCTTAGCTTTTATTAGATCAGATCTAGGTAGCAGTGGGAGGGAATTTAAATTGCTCTCTAACCCAAGCCTATTTTTCCTTCCTGATTTCACAAAGGTTAGATGAATCTGTGAAAGCTGTATTCTGCCCAGTTTTTTGTTTCCTTCACCCAGGTAACAAAAATCCTCTGTCCCTGTCCAAAACCCAGGCTGTAACAGCTGGCTCTTCAGCTCAAGGAACAGCAGTCAAGAGCAGAAGTGTTTTGTGATTGAAAGTAACCACTGATGAAAGGGGAGGACGGCAAAATACCTGCGGGCACTGAACATTTCCCGGCGATTCAGCTACGTCCAACTGTGAGTGCTAATTAGAGACCCTGCGTCACTGACCTGCTATTAGAAGGAAAGGGAAGAGGGTCTGTTTACCTTCACTGAGTTTAGTTCCACGTACAAAAGAAATGACTGCTTCTCCTGGCTTTTGAGGAGTGCACTGTGCATTTGATGCTGCACCCAGAGCCCAGCTCTGACAGCAAGTGAAGGGCATGGCACAGGGCTGGAGAGCTGTGAGGTGTCGGCAGATGTCGAGAAATTTTTACATAATAATAGTAATAATAATACAAAATTAATAGTTTCTGCAACCCCCAGCCTAAGCAGGTCTTTGTGCTAGATTAAACCCCCTCTCTCTTCTCTGTACCTGTGTGGCATATGCTTGTTCCAAGATATGAATATCAAATTTAAAATCTTCAGTTATCTTCTTTCATTGTGCAACAGCAATTCCAGAAGCGGGGAAAGACTTGTCACCCCAAAAGTAGTCCCCCTTGCTCTGCTCTTTGGCATCAAAATAAATGAAAGCAATAATTTCTCTTCTCATCTCATCACAAAAGACACCTTGCGAGATTTCACCTTACTGTAATGCAAACCCCTCAAACGAATTTTCAGATGAAATGAGCCCACTGCTGCTTTCAAAACCATGGGACCCAGAAACAGAGATCAGATGTGAGAAATGTATTTTCAGATTAAAACCCCACTAACTCAAGGTGCTCTGGGAGATGAACTCCTGGTAATTTCATGTTCGCAACGTTATCTCCTTTTGAAGGATTTTGAGGTCATTCTCCATCGATTTCTGGTTTGCTGCTCTCCAGATGATCTGTTATTGGTTGCATTTGTCTGCCACACTTGTTTTAAGCTAACATTTTGCTTCATTTACTTGGGATTTTATGGCTCAGCATGAAATGACATGATGAGCTAATGGAAGCGTTAACTAATTATTCGAGCTCTGTACCAGCAGCTCCGTTTGGCTTGACAGCAGGGCTCAAGTTGAACATTCAACTGCAAGCCAGAGGGGGTGAGGCACGGTTCTGAAGGTTTGCAGGAGAGCACTGCACAGGGACCACCGAGGTGTTCCTGCAGAAGAGGCTATGTGCTGCCCAAGAGCCACGTCCAGCTCAGCCAGCAGCTTGAGTGGATGATCAATTAGTAGTGGCAGCAGTAAGAAGCTCCTCTGGGAATGGTGAACCCCTGATCAGAAATCTGGACTGCAGCATAAGCTGGAATTACCTTCTCAGAATATGGTTGGAGACCTCCATTGCAAGAAAGGAGTGACCAAGTCTCCATAGTCATCCCTAGGGAGAAATTGCGCAACTCTTGAGTCCTTGGTGATTTTCTAATAAATAACCCAACAAGCTCCTCTTCCTTTGGTAAATCCCCAGTCACAAGGGTGAAGAATTTGCTATTTGTTACACGTGAGTGTAGAACAACTTGCATCTCTTACAAATGCCAAAGTAATGCTGATTTTATGCAGAAAGCATCAACTGGATGTTGTATACTGCTTGTTTTGAAAAGACATTTTCATATGTACCACATGGTAAATGAACCCAGCGATTGTCTAGGACTTTGTAGGTGGGTGTACCCTGCACTAGAAGAAGAGGAGGGCTGCTTCGCCCAGCTAGTCTGACATGGGGTTTTGGCAATATGGCAAACAAAAACGACTCCACAGAGATGTTTTGCAAAGTGTTTTGAGATGGATTAGGAATAGTAACTGGAAATGACAAACCAGGGACTAATCATGTGAAACTTGCAAAGGGAAAGAGGGATTCAGCGCTGAAAAAGTCCTGCAAAAGCACTACCAAGCACCCTGTTTAAATGCACATATGCAACTTGGTGAGCCCACCAAAGGCGAAAATCATGGAATTGAGGCCAAAACATGGAATTGAATCAAGAGAAAGCATGAAGGCAGTAGTCAGTGTGCTATAACCTGAGACCGGCAGCACTGCTGTGTTCCCTGTGGGGCCAGGGACCGTCAGCTCACAGTTATCTGCTGTTCACAGGAGAATGGTTTGCCGGATCAGAAACTCAAGAAACAGGTGGGATTTACCTATGCAAAGGCAGACAACTCCATTTCAACAAAGTTCCAGGTTCCTAATTTAAACCAAGAGAGGAAAAGATGTTAGTAAAGCACTGTTCATTTGACCTATCTAGGTGTTTTATTTTGAGAAGAAAAAAAAAAAAGCTGCTTAGGCACACTATTACATGCATGCACACACATGAGCACATGTGCACACATGCAGACTCGTGCACACACATTTTCTTTCTTTTTCTGCTGGCTGCCGCTCAGGTCTGGGTGATTAGATGAGGTGCAAACTATAGGTCAGACACTGAAGGTTGAGCAGCTGAACCCCAAATGAACACCACATCGCTTGGAGCTGTGACAGCAGCACATACCTGGGGGAGAACAGCTATTCCCTGCATGGCACTGCCCAGAGCTTTGCTTGCATCCAAGCAAGCTTCCAGCCCTCTATTTAGATGTACTACAAAGGGGTTTTTTAGTTTCTTTCACAGAACAAGAAAAAAGGAAATTCTGAGACAGGGTCATCTCTCTTTTCTACAGATGATGCAGGAGTCTTTTTTTTTTTCCTAATGCCCTGGTCCTCCAGATGTTTGAATAGGCAATACCAGTCTTAAAGCGCAGTGCAGGGTATTGAGTGAGCATGTGCAGGTCAGGGCTGATGAGCCCAGTGTGGAACTGGGCATAGCCTGGAAGAGAAATGGGAGCACAGAGACTTGTGGGGTGAAGCCCCACCTCAGCAGGTCATCAGGACATTGGGCTTGGGTACTGATCCTTCTTCATTACTCCAGTCCAGGGCTTGGCATCAATTTTTGAAGTATTTGAAAGCACTGAAAGGTTCTCTGCACCTTGCTGCTAATGAGATTTCACTGTAAAATAAAAGGAACAGTGTCTAACCCAGATTAAACTTGCTCCTGAGTTATTTTTAGCTTACCTAAACTCTTTCAACCCTTTTGGTAAAAACTCATCAAAATTCATCTCTCCTAAAAGGATGTAACTTCAAAGGAGTCATATGCATTAAATGTCAACATGCTTTACTCATTATAAATTACAATATCATTAAATCTAACATGAGTTGAAATGAGAAAGGTTTAATTTCACAATCTTTAAAATGAAGGATTTTTAGCAAGGGCATAAACTTTGCTTTTAAAATTATTTTTAAAGTAAAATTTGGTATAGAAGCTTTATTTTACATAGTATCATATTTGTATATAAGAAGAAAGGCAAAAACGTTACTCTCCATTCTTCTTAGAAAGATATGGAAATAGTAGCTTACTTCTGCTTATTTTACAATCCTCTTTTGGATACACTTCTAATTTAAACTGTGGAAACTGAAAATGTTCCTTTAAAGCTGGTTGTCATGGTTATAAAATCCCGAAAGAAATTATGTGCGTCTGCATCTGCTGAGGGAAACATTTATGGCATGATTTAGCAGGGGGGAAAGAAAAAAAGCAACCACCCACCACAACCCATTTTCAGACTTGCTTATTACATTACTTGAACATAATTCATCACCCTCCCCAAAAAGCCACAGAAAGGATTCTCACACATTTTTCACTGCGTGCAATTCATTAGCAAATATCATATGGCGAGGGGTTAGTTCTGTCAAGTTCTAACAGGTTGGGGTTTTTTTGTTTGTTTGTTTTCTTTAGTTGTCTTTGTTTCAAACAAGCTTATCTGGAAATATAGTGTGCTAGACTGCTAGCGTACATTTGCTGTCACAATTGATGTCTTGGATTCCTTCTGGGTTTTTTTTTTCTTTCCCTGCTACAGTTAAAAAGTTGTCTGGCAAACCTCAAAAATGCAAGTCAAGTCATCCAGAACAAAAGTCTGCATTTCTTGATGGAGCTTAAAAAAGATAAAGAAAAGGAAAAGAGAGGGGAAAAAAAAAAAAAAGGGAGAATGGTAAGGTGAAGAGGAAAAAGGAAAGGGAAAGAAACATCACCCTGCTAAAGGAAAACCGAGTCTTTTGTGAAGCTCTTACATTGTCCTACACTCCCAGGATGAAGTTTGCCGACCTTTTGAAGCTGCAGGTTTATTAGAAATGAGCTTATGTTGGGTTAGGTCTTACCTCTTAAAGGGATGCAGAAGTCTGTGCATGTCTTAGAAACTATTGCTCAGCATATTTCATTTTTCACTAAGAAACTTCCATAGATAAATTTAAAATTACACCGTGAAGACTGAAGTAGCATATTTTGGTCTTTAGAAGGAAGGAGGAAGACAAAGGGTGGGTGATCTGTTGGCTGGAGGAAATCTCTGCAGCTCCTGACCCTGCTTCACAAAGTAAAGAGCAGATAAGGAGGACAAGTGCATTTCAGATAAATAATATGTTTTGTGTTATCAGATTGTGAACCACAAATGGGATTCAAAGGGTCTGCTTATACCCATTTATCCAGGGCTTTTCTTATTCAAAAACTGCTGCCAGAGAAGGAAGTTTGGTGTCCCAGGCACGAAGAGGAACCCTTCTGAGAAAATTTGGAAAATAACAGCAGGTTCAGCTACTTCTGAAAGACTGTGAGTATTTCCAGACCTTTGGCCTTTCCCCTACCTATGAAACCAAGGATGCCATTTGTCATTGTTCTGTTCTAGCAAAAAATTATTTCTAATTAATATTTTCTACACTCCTAACAGAAGCCTGTAAATTTTTTGCATCTGAATGGAAGAATATAGGAAACAGGAGAAGATGGGGAACATGAGGGACCTTATTTCCATCTCAAAAAATGTAAAACCTTGCCACAATTTTTGAATCCCTGAATGTGACTTCTGATTGCTGATGTGCTGCATGGTCACAGATTTGGCTTTTCCCTTGCTGCCTATTCAGCAAGAGACATACTTTCCCATGTCTGCACTCCTGGAACCTCACACAGGCTCTGCTCAGCCCTGGTGACTGAAATAAATGTGAGAAAGACGGGCAGGCAGTGTGGCTTTGTCCGTCCAGCTCCTCACAGCTCGTCCCACTTGTATCTTCTGCCTCTGCTGCAGGGTACTGCTGAGTTGTGGCACAGTAGAACTGGGGTCTTTGAACGTTACAACAGACATATACGTATATATACATGAAAATCAGCTAAGTACATCCAAATTATCCTCCTACGTTGAATAGTGCCTGTTCTGCAGTCTTAGATCTCACATTCTAATGTGCTATTCTTTGAGTAGTGTCTATACCACTGATTTATAATGCTGTCCTAATGACTACATGAAAGTGAATGACAAGACTGATTAATCCACCAAGTCTGTCTGTCCATCTATTCCTCACCTCGCTTCTTTTCTTGCCTGTGTTTTATCTACATAGCAGGCAATGAATTGATTCAGTCTATCTCCTTACCCAGCCTTTCCTTATTTCCCTGCTAATTGTTAGTAAAAATTGGCAGCCCATTGGAGGGTCACCCTCTGCACCATGTCGTGGGAGCTGAGGTCTCACCTGCTCTCAGCTGAGACAAACCATCACCCCACTCTGCTCTCTCCAGGGGCTGATGACAGTCCTTATCACTGCAATCAGATTAATTTGGAAGTACGTTACTTTCCTGGAGAAAATGCCACAGAATTACAGAGGAGAGAGATAGAAGAGGTTTATTAAATGGGTCAGACCATCTTCCTGCCAATCAAGGGCAGCTCCTGACAGTGCACGCTCCCGGCTGTGCTACAAACGACTTTTTCAAAGTGCCTGGTGATTTGCTGCTGGCCCCTGCCCTTGAGGATTCTCCACAGACAGCCTCATCTCATGTCAGGAACTCCTAGCTGGCCATGCATCCTCCACCCGCACCCCACAGTCCTGGCCTATCACCATTCCTCCTTATTTATTCCCATTTGCTAATGGCACAAGCACACTCGGAAAAACCTTCCTCCTGCTTGTTAAAGGAGATGTTGAGTAACGCTAATCCTGGCAGCAGTGCTCATGAAGCTGAAAGCACCTCTGGGATGGCATACTTTGCTGTTTATCAGGAAGGTCACTTCAAAGCTCTCCTTCATGCCAAATACAAACACAGAGGTACAGATTTAGAGCCTTTGCTACAATATTTAACCTGCTCTAGACTTTCTTACCTTCTGATAATGAGAAGTTCAGGCGGTTTTCAATGTCTGGCTCAGTTTGTGCTTTGAACTTGGAAACTATTTTATTTCTATGCAGCAAGGTTAACCACTGAAGAATTTCCAGTATTTAAAGAACAGGCTCGCTCCATCTTCATTACTTTGCCTAATCACAGGTGTAACATCATTGTTTTAGTCTCATGCTCCTCCAAATAACGGCACTGTGGACAATTAGGAAATACACTTTTGTAAGATGTTGCCTGTAAAGGGTAAACTGATGTGAGGAATGAACCTGTCTGAACCAAGCCTCTCTGCCCTGTGCTCTTGGCCTGTGTTCCCTTACACACACTGTTAACAGTTGGATCCTGTATCAGTGTGAGCATCAGCCCCGGAGAATAAATCTTCAGCTCAGTGTATTGGATGGTGCTCTCATAAAGGGAATGAGATGTATCTATATATTAACTTGTTTCCCTGGATTTCAGGGCTTGCTTAGGCAGAGTTAAGTAATCTGCAAAGCAAAATGGGTGGTTTATCTCCCCCAGGACCTCGGCAAGCTCAGGGACTGATCCCACGCCTCAGCCAGAATCCTTGCTGCTTGCAGAGGGGCAAGCCCAGCCTTGTCTGAGGGGGACATGGAAGGATTTTGGGATGCTGATGGGGACCAGTTCCATGGATGATAACAAAAGATTCCAGCTTGCTCAAGCACAGCTGCATTACCACACAAACCTGTGCTGTCAGCCACTAACAAATTAGCTTCTGCAAATAAATCCACTCTTGCTTGATCCTTCAGTCTCTCTCCATCGTGCCTGGCAGCTCCCTTTCCAGTCTGGCTCCCAGGGCTGGGATACACAGCCTTGACATGGTTTCAAATGCTTGCTTGGAAAAAGCTCCTGCCCTGATGCTGCCAGCTTCCTATCTGGCAAAAGCCAGCCCTAATTACAAAAGACAAGCAACAGGAGCAGTCTCTGCCACTGAGTTTTCAGGGACGAAAATTACGGCCTGTTCTACCAGTGCCTGACATGAAAGCTTTAAGCTTTCCTCCCTCCTGTGCTGAGCCTGGGGTCTCCTCACAGCAGCTGAAGATGCTGAGATGAAGCTCTCAGTGACTCAAAAATAGAAAAGATCAGCAATGGGTATTTTTCACCATAAATAGGGAACATTTTCTCCCCAGAAAGCCTCTCCCTACAGATGGCAACACCTATCTATGGACAGCTAGATTGGGATGCTTTACCCAGTTCCATTCTGTCTGTCCCAGCCATAATTACCCCCCCAGACCATCTTACCATCACTGACTGGGACAAAGCCTGTAGGATCTGCATCAAAGACACTTTCAAAGGAATAGAAAAAACTCCACCAACTTCCACGTGCTTTGGTTTCTGAGCTGAAGGAGCACCTCTGTTACAAGGATAGGCTAAGGGAACTGGGATTTTTCAGTCTTGAAAAGAAAAGATTCGGGGGGGACCTTGCAACTACCTTCCAATACCTGAAGGGAACCTACAGGAAGGCTGGGGAGGGACTTTTTACAGAAGTGTCCACCGACAGGACAAGGGGAAATGGGTTTAAGTTAAAGGAAAATAGATTTAGATTGGATCTTAGGAAAAAATTCTTCAGTATGAGGGTGGCAGGACTCTGGCATAAATTGTCTAGAGAAGTTGTGGATGCCCCCTCCCTTGAGGTGTTTAAGGCGAGGTTGGATGAGGCTTTGAGCAACCTGGTCTAGTTGAGAAATGTCCCTGCCCATGACAGGGAGGTTGGATTAGATGATCGCCAAGGTCCAACCTTCCAGCCTAGGCCATTCTATGATTCTATGATAGTTTCAGTAATATGTCAGCAATGTTGTGTATATTGATGTCAGGAAAGTCACCAGCAGCTTGGCACAGGTGAGTCTTTGAGGAATGCTACTTGTGACAAAGCTAACAAAGTAACAAGCAAAGCGAGGAAACATCTTAGAAATTATTCAGATTTCTAAGTGAAACACTTCTGCCTCTACCCCATTCTCCCAATCTTCATTTTTCATTTGGAATGTAATTTAGTTTACGGGTCTTTTATGATGCAAAGTTACATATTTGCATTGAATAAAAAGGAATATTTTATGAACAAAAGGTTATAAGCAAATGCTTACTACCCACTTTGATAAAGTATGCCCTATTCATCCTGATTTGCTCGGGAGAGGGAACTAGATGCCACAGAAGTTTAATGGATGAAATACCTGTACCCAGCTCAGCTTGATTTATTTCCTACTGTCTTCAGGCTGGTGAGGAGGAAGGCCAAGCATTGTTCCTATTGTTCTCTATACAAGCTCTAGTCTAACAATAGATTTCTTTGTCTCCCCCATCCCCAAGCCTTCTAAAAATAAGATTATGTTTTGCTCATTAATCTCAATAAATTGTATTCTGCTTTGGCCAGGAAGAAGGAGCTATTGCTATTATGGTGCCAGAGCTCAAGAAAAGTAACAACACAAACACAAGGTCAATAAAATGCACTTTTTATTCTGTATCAATGAAAATATAGCCACATGTAAATAAAGACGTGTGGAAAAAAAAAAATCAACATTGATCCTCCCTGAAGAAGTACAGTTCATTGTGCTAAAACCCATAATCCTTTGGGTTAGAAACAGTTTTCTGCCAATGCTTTAAAGTGACCCACATTTTCCTTGTTGTTAAATTTTAGCAAACAGAAAAGTGCAACAAGAAGCTTGCTACAGATTAACCCATTTCAATCAACGCGGCATGGCAACGCGCAAAAAAGTGACAGGGTAGTCACATTTCACCAAAGCATTCCCATGTGTTCTTCCCCGGCAGTCATGCGTGTGGATAAGGGAGCATCCGCTCTGTACGAACTGATGTGTGATTTTCAGTAGAAAGATGGTCCTTCCTTGATGTAATTCTCGATCACTTTTCAGATCTTGGATATGGTAGCAGAGGTGCATTCCTTTTATAGCTGTTCAGTTTCAAAATGCTTTATTTTTTTTTTCTATAGGGTTTTTTATAAGCTTCCTGCTGTCAAAATACAGTTCTCAATTGCTTTTGTAGAAATAATCCTGAAAGGCAGAGGCATTTAAAATCCCCCCAAATCCTCGGTATATTAACAACAGCAAAAAAGATAGCTGGGCTGTTCAAAAATATCATCAGTAACATGAATGTCATTTGCATTGGCTAGTGTACAAAGAGCAGCAAGTAGTAACAAAAGAAACATTATCCAAGCAATAACCCTTCCCCCCAATTACTCCCTTGCAAAAAAGAGTTTTCTCAAAATATTTTTCCTCCCTGCAGTCCAGTGTCTGTGAATCATGTACATTCAAAAGCTGCAGTTACTCCGTAGATCAGGTTTTCCAATATGAGCTTTTAAAATCTGTTGTTTTGCCCAACTTCTCCAGGAGGGTTGCACAAACGTGATTAGACCAGCTGGTGCTTTTTCAGCTCATGGGACACCCTGAAATCAAAACTAAGGACCTCAGGGTAAAAAACCAAAACGAAACCACAACAAAACCCCACAAAACTAGAAAAAAACCTCCAAACAAAAGAAGAGGAGTCTTTCAAACCCATTAGGCTTCTTTTGGGAAGAAAGTCCTGCTACTGTTGGTGGAAGGATTCCCACAAACCAGGGATTAAGGTTGCAGGACGGTCCCTGTTTGGTGCTCAGGGATGGGTCAGTGAGCGCTGGGCTGGTGATACAAGGCTGCCTGCTCCCAGGAAAGGAAAATAAAAATGTGTGTTGGCCATGCAGCTGCTCTTCAGCAGAGACAAATAAAGAGAAGCCAGGCTGCGCCTAGGACTGGTGCTCAGCACAGACCGTGTGGGTACCTCGAGAGTGTGGGCTGGGGTGGTTTTTTTAGGTTCAGCCTCTTCTGTGAAGGCTTGTATAGCAGCTCCTGCTCAGTTTAGTTTTCAGTTGTTATTTGGGGTGTGTGGGGGGGAAGCTTATGAAAAAAAAGCTAGAAAAATAATACATTTTGACTGCAATGAGGTCCTCTGTGATGACAACTCATTTAGAAACGCCTCCCCCCACCACTAATTGCGAAAGTCCTGTGAGCATGCTCTTAAGAGGACACTTCACCAGCCATCACTGGGGAGCAGACATATGCAAGACCATAGCCACCCCTACTCCCTTTTTCCTCCTCAGATTTTTCTTCCTTTAAGAGCTTGGGATGACTAGCTGCCTAAACGTAAGTGGATTCTCATAAGCATTTCAAAGGGATGGGCAAGGCAAAGGAGGAATCACAGAATCACAGAATCACAGAATGTCAGGGATTGGAAGAGACCTCGAAAGATCATCAAGTCCAATCCCCCTGCCAGAGCAGGAACGCCTCGATAATGCTACGTAGGAACATGTCCAGAACCCTAACCCCATGCCCTCATGGAGCCAGGACTTCACCCTTCAAAGCCTGATCTGGGGTGGGGGCTACACTTCACGTGTGATGCTCTGCTCCGCTCCAGGTGGAGATAGATATGAGGAAACACAAAAGTTGAGCACATCAGCCCACGTTTGAATCAGCAATGCTTGGATAAAGGGCTGCAGGGCAGGAGTCATAGTCTCCCAGTACCTGGTGCACAACTGCCTGTCTTTGTCATCATCTCTTGTGGTGGGAGCAATAATAACTTTATTCTTAACTGTGCTTCTCCCCAGAGAGAGTTTGTCCAGCTTATGTACATATCTGGCTTGTACAAAGATATTCTAGACAGTCATGAATTTTGAGCAGTTACTTTGGATGGAAATTACTGACAGTTCAGACACTGAGAATAAATCATTTGGATTCAAATATGTATTAATTAAAAAGTGCCCTTTCCCTGATCAGTTCAGCTAATTTTTATGGCAAGTCACCTTGCTGTCTCAATCTTCAACACATCCTCTCCATTTCTGCCTGCATTCAGCATGCAGCATTTTGTAGAGCATGAAATCTGGGACCCATTTGCATTAGACAAGAGCCTGAAATTAAAATTCTAGTATTCGCAGTTCTTGGTTTTGAGTAAGCTTAGTCCGTGCTGGAACTCACTGTCTTGGTCCCTCTGTGAGAACTGGGTTAGAGTTAGAGAAATTAATGGAAAGATTTCTACTGACCTTAATAAGAACATTTACACGAGATGCTCAAAGTCTCAAAATATTTACCTTCAAAACAAAGAACACAATTTAGAAGATCTGCTGAGACCACTTTACTGAACAACTCAGTCACTGGCTGGTATTTAAGCAGGACATTAACAAAACAGCACTAACTACAATTCCTATTAACATATTATTTCTTCTAAACACAAATAGCAAACAGATCATTATCTCATTAAATGTTCTGATGCAACATTGCTTAATCTTCCCATTTCAGTAAGTTGCTAGCCTAATAGTTTAGGCAAGGAAAAAAAGAAGTCAAAGAAGGGAGGAAAAGAAGTTAAAAAAGAAAGAGGGAGAGGAGAGGAGAGGAGAGGAGAGGAGAGGAGAGGAGAGGAGAGGAGAGGAGAGGAGAGGAGAGGAGAGGAGAGGAGAGGAGAGGAGAGGAGAGGAGAGGAGAGGAGAGGAGAGGAGAGGAGAGGAGAGGAGAGGAGAGGAGAGGAGAGGAGAGGAGAGGAGAGGAGAGGAGAGGAGAGGAGAGGAGAGGAGAGGAGAGGAGAGGAGAGGAGAGGAGGAAGGGAAACACTGGAAAATATTCAGCTTCATATTATGTAGTTTTCAAAACATGCAGAAATTAATACAAGATACACAGCTATACCTGCATGTAAAAGCCCCAGCCAAGTGTATATGCAGAACAACAGTAAATAGGTATGTAAAGTTTATGAAGCATATCATGTCCTAATTCATGTGAAAATGGTTTGCAGTACTAATGGGATTTTTGTTACATAAACTGTGCTGATAAAGCATTGGAGCTTTAGACAGTTAGCAAGTGTATTTTTACTACTGAGATATTGTCCAGAAAAAAATATTGTGAGCCTTTATCTCCATTGTATCCCCCAAGCTGCAGGTTTATTGTGGTGTCCCACATTCCTTACAGGGCAACAGCTCTCTCAAAGGGCAAATAATTGACAATCGGTGACAAGCAAGGAAGGCAACAAACCTGTCCTGTAAGAATTACTGCAGTGCCAGCTTTAGGAGCACCTTCGAATCACTGTGAAACTAATGGCAGGGGAAATACATTGCAGTGAATTGCAAAAATTTGCCCATGTTAGTAAAATAGTGCTATTTTGAGGAAATGTGTTTTGTGTACAGGTTTTCTGGGAAAGCTGATTAGCCAGTTCTGCACATCAGAAAAAAAGCCTTAATTCCCCTTGTCTGAGTACAGGGATTTTACCAGGACAGCTGAAAGGTATATTTACAGAGTTGCTTTGCACTTTAAGGCTAATGAGCTTTTTCACTGGTATCAATATATTCTCCTGCTCACATGTTTAGCTTTCCTTTGGCATGCATTGCCAGATAAATTCTTTATTGTCTTTCTGGTAGCTTGCCCAGTTCTCACAAGGCAGATTTTTAAAAGCCAAATCCTTCCTTATTGCTAGCTACAGCCTCTCCCACGCGATAAATTGAATTTACCAATTGACAGAATTATGCAGTTGGTGGCACTCAGCCCTCCCTTTCAGTGAAAAAAAAAATTGTGGCTGGGAGTCTAGTCTACAGAGCATCAATGGACAGCAGGAAGAGTTTGGAGGTGATATCGCATCCTTGCACCCACAATCCTTTTACAAAAGCCACACTGTGAGACGACCCTTCAGAACAAAACCCTTTCTGTTACTTTTTTCAGGAGAAGGACCTTCACACTGACGTACATCCGACCCCAAAGTGATGAGCTCTGAACACGCAGTGAGTGCAAATGGGTTGCTTGCATTCAAAAACTAAGTTTAAACTACTAGTTTAGATGATATTTCAGTTCTGTAATTTTTAAGCACCACCTGACTGAGCTTGTTTGTAATGCCAGGGCTCCTAATTATACCTAAAATAATAATAAAAAAGAAGCTGTTGCCAAACAGCATTTGATGATACAAGTGAAGTACACAAGTAATTAATCCTGCAGGGACAACAGAGGACTAATTAGAAGCAGAGCAGAAATTTTGTTTTGATTTAGGGAAAAAAAGAACCCCACACAAAAAAACCCACATCACTTTTTCCATGAGAGCTCAGGTAAGACACTCAATTTACAAACCGAACTGTGACCTCTGACTAATAGCTCTGGCGGCAGCAGCCCTGGATGCAACTGGATTCCAAATTGATCACCCAGAAAGCGCAGGGTGCTGCACCGCTCCTCGCCCGTCTGCAATGAGCCGTGTCTGTCCTCTCCTGCCCCACCAGCTGGAGCAGGTGGACATCATCACAAAGGGTTTTATTTCTTCCTAGGAAAACAAAGTGGTGACAGAGAAAAGAAGTGCAACACCTCTGGAAATTCTTCTGAAACCAAGCCCAGGACAGGAAGGAGTCTGTCAGAGGAGACGTGGAAGTGTTGACCAGAGCCTGAGGAAGCAAAGAGGACTTTTACCAGTACTACACAGCACCAGTTCAAAGTGCCACTGGTGACGAAGTTCACCTAAGGCGTAACTGGAAGAGGCAACCAGAGGAGATGGTCACACATGGCAGACGCTGGGCTGATTGTGCAGCTGCTGTCTCACTTGCATTCCCCTTCTCAAACTGGCTCATTAAAATCCGCAAGCACTCCAATCCCTGCTATTCTATGGAACACTGTACTGTTTAAGATTTTACAAAAGAGCCATAAACAAAATGAAAATGAAGGTTTAATAAAATAATGTGTTGAGAATGGCAGCAGGCTTGCCCTGCTATTCCTATTTAATTTGGAGACTTGCTGCTAAGCCACAGATTGGAAAGGATTTTTCTGAGTAGCCCTTTGAGGCACCATGGAAGGGGAGAGACTCTGGAAGAAATAACTTTTCAGCTAAAACTACTAGGGTTGGGTGTAAACCTTGGAATGTGCCTAGAAAAGCAGAGAATGAGCCTGGCAATGGGGCTGGAGTAGACTCTTGGGATGTGCACGGGCTTGAGAGACGTACCCAGACCCTTTGGACAAGCTCAGGCCATTTCAGCAATGGTGTCCAAGCATGGGCAGTGAGAGGAGCAGGCTGAATCCACAGGGGTAAGAACCACCTCCAGGACTAATGAGAACCTACTTGCCACTGTCCTTCACACGCTTCCCATGGCCTTGGATATGCATGTCTGCCAGTGGAAGACTGAAAACCAGCCCAAATGCTACTGATTTTTCTGACGGCATTTTCAGATACCTCAGTCACTTTTCACTGGGGCTGGGGAGAAGGCTGGAAGAGGGACTGGGTGTTGCTGATTCATCTGTATTAGTCCACTGCTTCCAGAAACTGCATGGTCACTGAGAAGTTTTTCTCAGTGTTTGGCATCAAGCTGATGTTAGCTGATGCCCAGTGAAGGGCTTGATTTATTTACATGTCGTAATTTTAGAATATGCCAAATTTCTCTGGTGTCTGCTTGATGAGTATTTGCGCTTAGAAATATTTGTTATCTTGAAAACTGGCACTGCATTCCTCAATACGGTATTCAGCATGGTATTGAAATCGAAAGCCAGAAAATAGCTGAACATAAACAAGAACCTTCAAAATTCACCTCATCTCTATTTGTGCTATTAAAATCTACAGAATCACTGAATGATAAAACAGTGCAGCTTGGAAGGGACTTTTGTGAAATCATTTGGTCCAATCCTCCTGCTAAAAGCTTCAAATATAGAGTCCATCCACTGGTGCTACACAGGTTGGATACTACATGCCCTCTTCCAACAGGTCTTTGGCAAGCTGGAAGAGCTTTGGCTCTCCTGAAGCTCGTGTTTTCCCCAAAAAGCTTCTATATTTGAGTGGTCTGTAATGGCCCTTCCCTATTCCACAGCTGTCACCCCAGAAAGGGCTGCCAGCCTCACCCTTAAATGCTACCTGAAGAGGAGTCTGCCAACTTCCATCTAAATAAATTATGAAGACACAAACAGCCACTACACAGAGACTAATAAGTATTGTCTTTGGTTGAATATTAATGACCTTTTTTGGACACCATTCCTTAAGATCCCAAACAGGTGGTAGTCTTTCAGTGTCAAAAAATTGACTGGCAAGTCCCCTCTGTGCCTTGGCACTGTGCCTTGGGATAAAGAGCATCTCAACTGTTACGCATGCCTGCCATGGCATCGGAGTAAAAAGTTAAAAACTTGAACACCACAGGCCAAGAACTGAGCATCTGAGTGTCGTTACAGAGCTCTCATTAGCAGTTTAGGAGCTGAACACTTTGTTGCTGGCTGCATGCTGAGACATTTCATTGTTCTCTGCACTGCCAGTCCCACCTATACGAAATTGCTTCTGTGGTGGAAAGTTGTAAGTAGTACCTTTTAGAGGAACCTTTTTATAGAAACGAGATCAGGCTGAGAGTTGGAGTTACGGGTTGGATTCACTTCATTTACCCTTTAGTAGTCTGTAAATCAAGTGACTAATCTGAAGTTGTTACTCTACAGTAAATGATGAGGGGCTGGCACCTCCAGAGCATGATTTATCTCAACTATCCAAAACACCTGTCTTAAACAGCCCAGATTCCAGCCCCCACTCCAAATGGGTAGGTATATACTACACATGGTGTGTCTATCCATCCTTTGCAGGCAGGCAGAAATATACTCTGCCACAGCCAAGTCTGAATTGAGTCTGCTCTGAACCACATAATATACAATCATGTCACTGGGCTGGGGGGAGGGGTTGCTGAGCCCAACCTAACACAAAATCCTTTTTATAGGGCTTTTAATTAAGGCTAATTGATGTATTTGTGGCAAACAGCCAGATAGAGTTGGTGCAACCAATAATCTCAGACTGTCAGCCAAGCAAGCTTATTTCTCCAAGCAGAAAATAATGAAGAAATGCATTTATCTGCTTTACAGACAACAGATAAAAAAGTTTGTGAGAGTATTGCCCCAGATGCCTGGTTCCACCTGTCTTACAGCAGGAGGTTGATTAACATAAAAGAATAAATGAATATAATTTATTTACCATGGCCTGGTCAAGCCTTTTCTGAATTGCTTCTATCATTTGAGTATTCAAAATCAATACGTGCCTTCTTGTCCCACGGTGCAATACAAGGTCAATTTTCTGTATGACTAAACGCACCCTCAGTAAGGATGATTTTATTCTGGTTGTCATTTGTTAGATATCACAAAGCTGATCTTTGTACAATATTCCTTATGTCAGAAAGAAAATTTGCTGCTTTTCTGCCAGAAATAATGTGGACTTCTTGTCTGTTTTAGCTGCATACAGCACATTGCTTTAATAATGTACTTAATTTTGAACTACACTATACCAACAAAACACATAGAGATCATGTTATCCATTTGTATCACAAAAAAAGAAAAAAAAAAAGAAAGTTATAGAACTATTCCCAGATGTGGAAATCTACCTGGATCAAATTTTCCTTCCTGTAGGCTCCATGGGAAAGTGCTACTCAAGCCATCCAGGAAAAGTGTACTTCTCTCTTTTTTCTTTTTTCCTTCCTTCCTTAAATTCCCCGAAGATTATCAGCGCAGACCCAGAAGTGCCAAACAAAATGCCAACTACTGCCGTTTAGCCCTCACAGCTCTCACTGCCGCTCAGAAGAGTCACAGAGCTGCCACGAAGAGAAGCTCCAAAGGAATCCCACTTCTCAAATCCTTTCCAACAAGCATGTTAGCAGCAAGACTATAAAGCACTATAGAAAATACAGATCTGAAGATACGTGTTAACACAGGAGCTTCTGGTACAAAAACAGAACTGAAAAAAAGCTTTTAGATACCACCTATTAAAAACAACAGTAACAAAATCTGTTAAAACCCTTTTCTAGAGGAAAATGGTATTTCAACACTTATTTAAAAAAATAGGTACACTGTGATGCCACCTCACTTCCTTAGAAAAAAATATTTTAACAAACAATCTGTCCAATTCCGACATCTGAAAAGATAGATTTGGGTTTTCTAAATGCTCAAAACCCAAGTAAAAATGTGTCAATTCTACTATATCCCTCCACCGCCTCACTCCCAAATTCCATAATAAACCTTTGGCTTTTAATTCTCCCTTCCAGTTCAGGATGTCTTTTCCCCCAAAAAGCCTCCAAGCTATTTCATGAGCACAACATCTGTTTTCTGACCCATGCAACCGATGACGTCTGTATAACGCTCTCAGTTACTTCCAGAGCAACTGCTCACAGCTTCCAAATAGTACAATGTTATTTCTGCAGCTGCCAGGTCTCTAAAATTGTCCTGAAGATCTAAAACATTAGGATCCAGTTTGAGGATTTAAGGTCCAATATGATCACCAGATTGAACCTTCAGTTCACACCCATATAACAGAGTTGCTTTCCGTGTGGCGGTGAATGAAGATTGAGTTTGAAGCTAGTAATGAGCCCAAACTTTGGTGCCAGCAGCATCGAGGCCCTATAGTCATGCTACTTCAGCAGAAGAGGGCAAAGAAAAATGGACAAAGCTTAAGTTTGTCACTTCCATAGTCAGCTCTGCTCTAACCCCTGTACCCTGGCAAAGACAGAAAGATGGAAAAAAGGATCTACAAATACAAATTCAGAAGAACTGGATCCTCACTACAACAATTAAATTTTTTTTCAGTTATTATCCTGAAGTGCTGTTCTATCTTATATATGTAACATTACACCAAAAAAAAAAAAAAAAAGCTATTAAAGGTACTCTAGTTTGTTTGCTTTGGAAAATGCTTACTTTTCTGTACACATTTGATTTCTATTCCACAGTCCAGAAAGATAAAATCCACTTGTGTGCAGGTAAAATGCTTTGAACACACAAAGCACAAGGTAAGAGCCACGAATGCCGTCACCAGCGTGTGGCAGGAACATCTGTACAGGTATTACAGCTCTTAAGGGAAAGGAAAGCATGCAGCCGAGAGCTCCCTCCACACAGCACGGTGCTGCTGGAGCACTGGCTTAGGTGGAAGAGACACAATTGTGTCCTTATTGCACTTAATGACTATAGGAGGCTGCTGTCAGTCAATACTGTGACTCATGCTTCTTTAACAGAAAAGGAATGCCCCAGCCGGCAGCACGCTCAATCTCACCATGCACAACCCCAAAGGGACTGGAGAGCTGAGCCAAGGCCCCAGTAACAACTCCATGAAACAACATGTAATGCGCCGGTCATGAAAATGTTGGAGGCACAGCGCTTCAGAACCGTACAAGCCAAATTTTCAGAGCAATAGCCACCAGAGTCAGTCCCACAAACTGCACCTCCCGCTGCACCTCCAAGTCACAGGGCCTGGGACAGCTCATCTGCAGGCTGCATTTACCATGTTTGCAAGAAACCCACCACACTACCTCCTCGTGCAAGGAACGAGCTTGTTCCATTGAACTTGCAATAGGCAATACCAAACCATCCGAGTCAAAGCAGCACTAGAAGTGGACCTGGAAACGCAATATTTGTTTCACGAACTTGGTATTTTACACTATTTATAGCTTTTAGCTACTACGTATTTTAACTGGTCATGGAATAGACATCCCGGGCTCAAATAATTTTCAAGGTCAGACTAATCCTGTTACATGTTCTCTCATTGTAAAGTGGCACAAAGTCACACCTGACTTGCAAGATAAACCTAAATACAGATCCCTTTGCATGCCATGCAGTTCTATCTAGAATTAATATCAGTTACAGAGAAAGAAAAGAAGTCCTTCACAAAGGCAGAGGAATGCCATTAAGGCTAAAGCTTTCTAACAAAGTCAGTCCCACTGCCCTCCTAGCATTTTTGCAGAATCACATCGCGGCAATTTCATGCATTCAAGGAACTTTACCAAACTCTGGCCCCCAGACAGCCTGTGTGACTCAGCTGTTCACTGGGTAGCTCTGGGCAGTTGTATGTCTGGCTTAACCAGCAATCCAAGTCAGACAGGAACATTCAAATCTTCAAAGCTTGGCACTTAAATTGTACCCACAAGGTCTGCACATACACCAGCAGCCTGCAGCAACCCTGTAACCCCCCTGTTCTTTCAGAGTCCCATGGTAGAATCCTGAAGGTCCTGTTTTTCTGCAAATGCCATTTTGTCCTTGCAGACCAAAGCAGGGTTGCAGAGTTACAGATTTACACTTGTGTCAAAACAGCAGGTGCAAAATACAGCTGTAAAATTTTGACAGCAGCAACTACAGCTGTGGAAAACCATAACAAGCAGGCAGCCAAACCACCAGACTTTGGCAAGAGCTGTCCCTTGTGGTGGCTTTTTTTTTCTTTCTTTTTTTTTTTCCTCTAATTTCCTAAGGAAAGGAACTGAAGAAGGGGCAGAAACAGGACAGAAAGGAAGAGCAAATGAGAAATACCATCATCTCCCCAAAAGCCTCTATGAATTGACATAAGAGAAGCAATGTCTTCTTTGGCTTCCTTATGAACTTCTGGGGGCTTGTTTATGAGTTTGGATTTCACAGTAGAAGACATGTTCACCTTAAGATGCAGGTTCCTAGTTGCCACTACTGCAAATGATGGTTTGTTTTGGGTTGATTTTGTTGGGTTTTTTTTAGTTTTTCAGGAAACGATTTAGTTTAGTTTCCTAATGTTAAGAATGCTAAGTAATTGGTATGGTATTGGCATCTGGTACGGATGCACACTAATTATAAACATATCTTTTATTTACCTGATTGCTAGATGCCTTATGGTACATATATGTTTTACTCCAGGCACTTTTGAGATGATGGAATCTTGAGGCAAGAGGCCATTTAAGCGTGGAAGGGAAATCCTTCTCTGAAGGACCCAATGCACTTTGCTGGGCTGGCCTCAAGTTGTACTGGTTAACAGGTCTGAAGCTGTAATGGCCATTTCTGCTGTGCATCACGTGTATCTAGATTCCAAACCCATGCAAACGGAGAGGCAAAAAAACCCTACCACGCTCAGGTGCAGTCCCAGGCAGAGTCCAAAACCTCAGCTCCAAACAGGAGAACAAACAGGTTCTAGTGCAAGAGCTTGCCCTGACGCAGCCCTACCATCCACCCAGGCTGGGCAATACTCCAGCCTAGAAGGGGGAGATGAGGTCTGGGCACGGTTCAAGACTGGGAGATGCTGACAGGAGCCAGCAAGGAGGGTCAGAACACCTGACAAAGACCCAATGGATGCAGTAAGCATGACGACTGTCTGTGTGGGAGCTGCAAGCCTGCTCTTGAAGTGTGCCCCCACACCATGCACTGAAATTTTCCACAAGTCTGGGGCAAGAGTAGCAGGCAGAACCCTCAACACTCTCCCACCCAACATTACCATCCAGGTGCCTTGGACTAAAGGGAATTTCATCCTGACCGGTTATTTTCTCTCTTTCTCAAAGGCAGTTGCAGACTGATAAACAATCTCAGAGAACAGAGTGGAGGGGGACTAACTGCAGCCTTCTAACCTCAGGCTTTCAAACCTGCTCACATGGCTCTCAAGGAGCTGAACTACAGTTGTTCTCTCCCTTGCTCAGACCTTGTGCAAAGTCATTTTGCCAGAGGCAATGGGGGGGACGGCAGGAGAGCAACTTCAACCCTGCAAAAACAGGCCATCCTAATGAAGATACTGACAGAACCGGACACCATCGCCGAGTGCTACAAAGAGAATCTACATAACATTACTCTAGCAGTTCAGTAAAAATGGCATCAGTAAAAGGAGGCTTTCAAGAAAGAAGTTACCCTCAACTCAGGGAGTGCAGCTGAAAGATTTTCAGTTCATTTTGTTACATAAATCATCATTATTATTTCTTACTTACGATGTTAAAAGAGCAGGAGGATACTTGAAATAAAAGGCTGTGCATGCACAATACCCACACGAATAAATTCCAGTGATCCACCCCAGCACTGGCCATGGTGCCCTTACCTGGTCATTGAGCTGAGTCCTCCCTTTAAGAGGAGTAGGGAAATTTATCACAAAATATACAGCACATTGTAATGGAATGATACTGGGAGACAATACTAATTGGGAGTCTGAACGTGTCCTCCATATCATGTTAATCTACTGTTTAACTCGGCAGAAAAGACAGTGAGGAAATAAAAGCTCAATTCACCCAGCCTGAGATCAAAACTGTCATGGCAATATTGGCAGGTTAGACCCTGATTCTTTAAATAGTACATTGCCTTTGTTAAACAAAAGTCATTCTTTTATTACATAATAGAGATTATAAATAAATGTAAAGTGTGCATGCAGTCAACTGCATATTATACAAGCAATATCTATGTTAATAATTGTTTTCTTTGGCAGGCCAGAATCCAGCTGGACATGCAATATTTACATATCAAAATCCTCAGTGTGTTCAAGTCATATTGGATGCAAGTGAAAATATATATGTATATATATTTACCGTATACACACACACATATATATATGTATAAAGGTATATATACACCTCTGCATATATACTGTATACATATATACACATAGGTATATGCTAAAAGTGGATTTCATCTTTTTCTGATTCAGGTGATGCAGGCCTTGAAACACTAAAAATATCCTGACAGGGTATCTGCTGGGGCCGCTGGGGTGATAAATGAGACGTGGGGGAAGAGATCTGGGGTACGTTCTTTTCAGACAATATTTTTAAAATTTCTGCCACCTGTTTCTCAAGGGCAGTCATCCTACTGCTTAGCAGCTGGATATCTTCTTTGAGTTCATGCTTGACTTCCTGCAGCGTGGTTTGTAAGGCCTGCTCAGGAATAGGGTAGAAAGGGTGCCTAGCGTCAGCCTGAATGGGGCTGTGCTCCAGCGGGCTGCGAGCCTCACCAGCTTTATCCAAGCGAAGGTCACTTTTTGTTATTCCACTGTCACAAGAGTCTGTTTTCCTCAGTGGGTTCTTATTTACACCGTTCTCTGAGTCATTGCACTTGGGGTCGTCGGACAGCAACCCCATGGACTCAGCCTTCGTGACATTGTTCCAGTCCTCCTTCTTCTCCTCGTGGGTCCCCATCGTGTTCTTCAGTCGAAGCCACCCTTTCCCATTCCCATTTTTCATCCGCATGGGACTGTTAACTTTCAGGCATTTTTGGTCTCCGTTTCCATTTGGCTTGAGCTCCATCGCATCCCTATTGTTCTGCTTCACGGCCTCGCTGGTTTTCATGTAAGCCAGGGACGTCTGGATGGGCGTGATCTGAGACACGGTGACCACACTTGTGCCTGTGATGGAGGCCCCGTTCTGCACGCTCCGGCTTTCCACCTGAAGCTGGTTCCTTTCTGGGTCAATGTGGGTTGAGCCTTGATTACGCATTTCCTTTTGCTGTTTGAATTTCTGGAAAAGTTTCCGCACGGGATGGTCCACAGGGATGCTCAACGTCACCTCATTCTTTTGGCGTAGGCGCTCTTCTTCTTCCTTCTTGACATCGCTGATCTTCCGGAAGATGATCTGTGGGGGATAAATCCACAACAGAGTCAGTACCCAAAAGACATCACATACAGGAAACAGTATGGAGAAAACAGCCACTTCTTTTCCTTTTATCTTAATTTCTTGTAGTGAATTCAAATGGACCTGATAAAGACATAGTAACCTCAGATAAATACCACTGCATAGATATTGTACACTATCTACTCCCATACACTTTAAGAGCGGGCTTAAAAGTGGGTTTCACCTTTACTTTTTATGCAGAAGACAGAGCCTTGAAGAACTAAAAATATCCCGATACCAAGAAAAGGAAAGAAACTGAAGAAAAAGAAGAAAGCAAGCAAGCAGAACTCAAATACTGTGATATCTACCTACCTACTACTCACATTCATACCTGCTCTGTCACTATCTTTAGTATAGATCAAAGAGAAAGAGTAATTCAGTGGAGACTACACAGCTGTAGGTTTAATTCAATGTACATACCCTTCCAGAGACTGGAAAATCCAAATGTGCTCAATACTTTTTAGTTTTGCTTATTGATAGTTTTGCAGGAGTGGCTGGAGGGTGCAATTATGTTTCCCAAGAGCTGTGTTGTGTGGCTTCACACAGCAACACAAGCATTTCCTGAAGAGTCTATACATCTAACATGTGTGGGTGTACTGGGAGCACCATGGAGAAGCACCGTAACAGGAAGGAGTGATTAAAAACACCCAGTAATATCCATCATTTCGTGATGCCATGCCATTTAATTCTGCAGTTATTTCACCCTGCTGCATCTTTCAGGACTCTTTAAAAATAGCAATCTGAGCCTCAAGCTGTGGCAGGATCCACAGAGTAAAAACCTTTTTGCTGATTTTATGCATGTTACTCATATGAAATATTTATTTTTTTAAAAAGGTTCATCCATTTTTCTTGAAGGTGCAACTGAGGCAGGATAGGGAAACTCCAGTTCTTGGGATGATGATACTAAAGTGAAAAGCAGCTCATAAACAAATGCAAATGTAGACTGTGTAGGATAATGTTGATAAAAGAAGTAGAAGAAAGACCCTGCAATACACAAGCAAAACTCTGACAGTCAGATGTAGATTTTTAAGTATCTGTTTGAGTATCCATATTTCAGTATCTATTCATTCTTTACAAAATGGTTTCTCACGCCTGTCCATATTTTGCAAAGATATAGTTCCTTTCAAGTCTCACATCTTCAGAAGCTGGCAGAGAAGTGCCACGATGGCTACAGCTCCTTCTCTGCATGAATCTGGAATGAGCTGGACTTCAAAGCTTCATTAGAGAGCCTTCAAACACGGTAAATATATCCTTGTGCGCTGCTGATAGATGCAGCTGCTTATAATAATTTGGAAAGTTAACATGTTTATTAGGGGCCCAGTTTAAAAAAAAACAAACCACCCCACAACAACAAGAGAGAAACATGGAAGATACTTTCATCTGACTCCTCTGACCTAGATGCAGCAACACACACACTTGTTTGGAAGCTCCCCTTCATTAGTGCCTGCCCTCATGGAGCCACTGGGGACAGCAAATAAATGCAAAAGAAGTTGCCCTTGATTCAAAATGAAGTAATTGCATTTAATTGAAGCCACGTTCTCTAAATGAAGATTTGAAAGGTCAAGCAAGTTGTTTTGTTTGTGCATTTCTCTCCCTGGACAGCGGTGTGGCACCTTTGGCAGATGACATGATTCTGAAAGCAGCCAGCTGTGAGGAAGAGTCCCCAGGCCCTGCCTCGGAGAAGATGGATGGTTCCTCTGCTGGACTCCCTGTCTGGCTGCACTGCCCTGCTCTGTGCTGTGCCAGGCCAGAGTGGCCTGAAAACATCTGGGGTGAGGAAAACATTCCCTACCCACTGCTTTCCTGCTCTCTGGCCACAGCTCTATTCCTTGAGCACCCTCTCCTCTCTCGATCAGCTTGTGCCTGGCCGGTGGTGGCCAGGGCCACTGGGGATGCTGCGAGGTCATGGTCAGAAGCCGGCAGGGACGCTGCGAGGCAGGCAGCTGCCTGCAGCCTGGCAGGGGCGTGCAGCCATCCCATGTCCAGTCCAGCACTGAGTGTGCAGTTTGGAGAGGCACAAGGCAACTTTGACAACTCCTGCCCTGCCAGTTGTTTATAAAAACCAGAACGACAATGACAAAGATAAAAACCAGAATGACAATGACAAAGATTCCTCTCCAAACACTTGCCCTTCACTGAAAACTACTCTCACCTCCCTTTTTGTCCCCAGTCTGCTCTTGTTCTTTCATTTCTCCCTTTTCTCCTCTCACTTCAAAACTTCTCCAGCCAGAGGTTATCTCCCTGCACAGAATATAATTACCTGTGACTGCTGCTGCTGCTTTCTGCAGAACAAAAGCCAAGACTTTCCTAATTTGACACCGCCTGTACCTCACATTCCTGCAGTGGACCCTTCTGAAAGCCAGGAAATCACTATGGATTCTTTTGCCTCAGAACCACTTGACCAAACATCACCTGGATGACCAAGGATCGGGTAACCACTCACAGTGGGCCTTCTCCCCACTTTACACCCATGTACTTTGGGAGAAGACACACTCCCAAAGTTCTCCTGTCACCTCCCCAGGAAGAGATGTTCCTTCAGCCTCTTGGAGGATGCAGGCAGGAGCCTGGAAGAGCTCTTCAATAAATCCTTTCCTCCTTCTCTGCTTGCGAAAGAAAGTGTTATGCCCTGGAATGATTAAGGGCAGCTCCTTTGAAGAAGCAAGTCTGCTGCCCTCTGAATTAGCACAGAAAACACCCAGGGACTCAGAAATCCAGGGATTAGCTGGGAGTCAAGAATTCAGAACTGATCTACCCTGGTGGAGCTTTATTGCTAAGGGAGCAAAGGTGGGCTGATAGACAGCCCTGGGCCTCCCCTCCTCGCAGCTTTCTCTTATAACTTGTACGTGCTCATAGCTGTTTGTTACTTTCTTTTTCACTCTGAAATGCAGAATCAAGCAGACCCTCATATCCGAGCTGACAGCGTGAGATTACAAAACTTTGGAGACTAGGATCCCGGTCCTCATTCACCCACTGATCTACTCTGTTACCAGGAGAAAATCATTTCACCCCCTTGTCGCCGCAAGGAGACTGTCCCCTCTTCAGGATGTCCATCCTCAACCACCGAGGGAGCACTATGCTTAGTGCAGCAAGGACCAAAACAGTCTTGGTCAGGACTACTTGATATCATCAGAATATGTACAAGTAAAAAAAAAAAAAAAAAAAAAAGACGTGAATTCTAGCAGTAATAGTTGTTTTTCATTACCAAATTTTTCCATATAAGGAATTTTTTCATGTGGTTGGATTTAATCCACTTCTACAGCGGTTTAACCTAGGACAGAATAGGATTAAATCTGTTTACATGGAGACTTAATTCTATTAATGTCTAATAACCATTACTGGCTATTTTTCTCTATAAATAAGAACAGAAAAACACCTCATGCGATCTGACATTCCTCAGCAAATTGGGAGAAGCTTATTTTGAAATCTTAAATTGGATGAGCTATTTCAGTTGTCCCTGACCCTTTTCAGAATGGTTAGGCCTGTCCAAACCCAGGAATAGACACAAACCCCAAAGGAGTTAATCAGAAGAAACTGAATTAACCGTGTGTATAGCACATCTCAAGGAGCAAAAAGTCATACCCTGTCTCACAGAAAGTCCTAAATTCATTAATGTGATGGAGATTTAGTGTAGGGCTTCATTTCCTTTATGGATGAGACTGTGAAAGACTGCGCCATGCGACACAAATCCTGTCTTATGAGACCAGGTTCCTGTTTTCCTTGCTTTCAATGTGTTTATTTTGGGAAGGAGATGATGTTAATTACTGAGCTGGCAAAGGTTAAGTAGAAGTTAACTGATGGTCAGCCTTGGGAACTGAAGTATTTGGGCTATCTACAAGGCAGGCACAGAGGAGACGACAGCAACTTGAGATTTCCCATTTAATCTTAACCCCAACCTCCTTTCCCTCACCTCTGTACCAAGAGGTAACTTGCCACGACTGTGAACTCAGCCCATCACAACTTCCAAAGACAGACCTTAACAAAGGTACCAGCAATGGGTACATTATTGTTGGAGCAGCTCCTGTGAGGTCCAGAGGTCTGCATAACTGAATCCAAAGCCAAGAGCAGATGAGGGCAGCAGCAATGAGAGGCTGGAGAGCCAGCTCAAGGCTGAGACACACACAAGTACTCCCATCTACTGCTGAATTAATTAGCAAAGCTGTGGCCTTTCCAGATGCTTTGAAATGCATCCCTTGCCTGCTGTCTTTTTTGGTACTAATGCTGTGAAAATCATCCCTCTGTGACCTTGCTCCATTCACAGAGATTCCTTTATAAGTGACTCCAAGGAAGGTATGTGAATGGATTAAAGAACTGGTAAAAGTCTTGAAGAATTACAGAGAGTTCATTAAAGTGGCAAATATTAGAACAGAGATCATCCTGCCCCATTCCTAGAACATCCCATGCTGTTTTTAGTGGCGTTCAATACGCGCCTGCCCCTCACCACAGAAATTCACAGAAATGTATAATGATATAGCAAAAGGGCACACAGTTGTCATGGTGATGAAGACAGAGGATGTGCTCCAAGTGAGAGAGAGGGAAAGCTAAACAAGGCCACCAACATAAAGATTTTCACAGTGAGTAATACACTCAGAACACTCAGTAATACACTCTGGCTGCCCAAGCTGTGGCATCCTACAAACGTGGCTAATGGGCAAGGGATGCTGGAGTCCTGCAGCAAGAAGAGATCCTGTCCTGGGAGAACTGGCTTGACTCAGCTCATCGGGCACTTCTGCAGTGCCAAAAACTGGAACCAAAGGCAAACACAATATTTCAGTCCCCACAGCTATATAGATCTATGCAGAGGGGAAGGAGGAGCCGTGCCATGAGGTTGGATTTGGGCCACAATCCACAACAAGCCACACTCATTAATGCACAGGCAAGGCTGATGTGGGTGGTGGTCACCTCTCAAAAAATTGTTCCAGAGGTAACTATATAATCTGTATTCATGTCTTGTAGAAGCCCCACCTCCCTTGCATCTGCTTACTCATAATCCAATGTATTTGTCCAGATCCCTGTATTGTTGTTCCCATTTAATACAGGGACATCCTAGAAAGCACCTTATTTAATATTGTGGCCGTGAAGACAACTATTCACTGTTCCCCTTCCCAGCAGCACTGAAGATAAGATAAGTTAAATGATCCAGGTTAATAACTTCGAAGAAATAAATAGGGCTCTTTTTGACCTGGCTCATGCCAGTGACCCATCACAGTTGTGCTGGAAAACACGGCAGATGGAGCGAGTGGGATGAGCTGATAGAGCGAGTGGGAACTTTCCAAGCCAGCTGCAGCAACGGAGGCACCCTCCCTTGGACCACACTGGAGAACTGGGGGCTCCCAGCTCACTGGCAGCTGGCCGAGACCTGGAGAGCAGTTCCTTCATGAGCTTTCAGATGCCACCAGAGCAATCTGATCTGGTCCATGCCCTACAGGAATGTCTAATTCACATAAAAAGAGTCAGGGTCCACACAAGGTGTGGTGGTCTTGGCACTGTTTTATATGAGTCCTTTTTTGGAAATCGGAGAGCTGTCTTCCATTGCCTCCTTGGCCTGAAACTATTCAAGGCAAGTTCTTTGCACAAGCTTAACTGAAGCTGGCAAATGTATTTTAAAGTTTTTGATGATATACCTAATATCAGACAAATACTGCAGTCACATATACCTCATTTTATTTGGAAACAGAGCTAAAAAAACCCCAGTAATTACAACTGAAAATAGTAAGGAAAGCTTAATTCATGCCTAGGCTGCATGACATAAACCAAACTTTTGTAAAAATGCTTGCAAAAAAATACTACTAATTTTCACATTTTGGAATGCATAGTAGAAAAGCAATTGCCATTTTTCTCATGCTAACAAGGGAGGTAAATTTGTGTCAGACCCAGGATTTAGACATAGGATATCCCAACCCATGTGGTGCTCAGACAAGTGTGCCACTTTTTGCTTCTAAGAAGCAAAAGTTACAAATACAAGCTCAGAACAGCCTGTGTCTGCATCTGAACTCATCTATCAGGAGCCCTGCACAGTCAGAGAGAAAAAGGCACTTGGAGGGGGTGAGTCATTTCACCTGCAGCTAGATGTTAAAACAGGTCAGACAAGCTGTACCCTGAAATGCCTGTTTGTCTCCTGTGTCTATACAAGGGAGCTTTGTGCATGTCGCTTGGATGCAGACATCCTCCATGTGACGGTGGGTAAGAAATATCCAAATCCCTGTCTCTAGCAGTGTAAATGTCAGGGTTTGGTGCAGATCATGTAAAAAGCCTTCCAGTAAAGCTTCCTCTGTGTTTATGTGTATCATACCCTTCATGTGATGCTATTTTTATTCCCCACAGCATGCTAGCATACTGCCAGTTCCCGGCTGGGATACACTCCCCACCCATCCAGTCCTTCCAAATAAACACTATTATTATTTAAAAACTGCAGAGAAAGGACGAGCGACAACTGCACAGAAGACCATGCCAGATTGGCAGGTCCAAGTGAGAGCTTGTGAAAAAAACAGACTTCCTGTTTGCATGGAGCAATGAGATGAACCACTAATAAAAAAGGCAAAGCCTACTCTTACCCTGCTCCCCAGAAAAACTCTCCATTTGTTGGTGGGGAACTGAGCAGGTCTTCCCACAGCTCCTAGGAGATTGGAGCTCACTGTGGATGGCTGTGGTTGCTCCTGTCCACCCACCCTTCCGCACTGCAAATCTCATCTCACTTCCAGATGTTGCAGGATGGATGCAGCTCAGATCTCTCCCACCACTGGCACTGTGTGCTGCTAAGGGCTGTCATCACCAGTAAACCCATCCCAGGCCTTTGATGTGCTGAGATGAGCCTAGGATGCTTCATCCCTCAGTCCTTGAGGAGTAGGCTTCTCTAGGAGCCTTCAGTTGTCAAAATAGGGTATAAATTGGACCCTCTCTTTTGATATTCTTAAGACTAGGTTAGTCAAGCCCAATTTCTCAAATGTAACCTTTGGTAAACAGATCTGCTTCAAAATGGAAGTGTTTTTTAAACCTAGGCAGGTCATAGAAAACGATTTGCTATTAATATTTGTACATTAAGATGTTTTGAATCTTGTTTTTTCAGGTACTACATATTTTTTAATTAACTTTTAAGATGTTACCAAATCTCCCTTTCAGTTTACATGAATGAAAATGCGCTTAAATTTACAAAGTTAAACTAATGAAAGAATAGACAGAAATGAACGAGCAGGAAATTACCTCACATAAGCCCTTCTGTTTGCAATTAGGCAGAAACTGGAGCCCTGGGACCTGGGCTAGCAGAGCTGTGAAATGCATTTCAGTCTGATAGAAGAACCATGGTCCATCTATATTTGTCCTTCATCTGAAAGTCCAGCCTGTGAGCCTCAGAGGCAGCCAGAGAAACCTGAACAGCCGGTGTTAATAAAAACTTTCCTTTGGGATGGATGTAAGAAGCTGCTGCCATGCACTGTGGAGGGATTCAGTGTCTGGACTGGTTCCCTGCCTTGAAAACCTGTTTCATTGTAGGTTTTCTGCCCTTCCAAAGACAGAGAGGGTGATGGAAGCATCACCCACAGATGCAGTTCCAGCTCTTAACCCCAAGGGAGAGTTCATAGAATCACAGAATGTTTTGGGTTAGAAGGGACCTTTAAAGGTCATCTAGTCCAACTCTGCTCCAGGGAGCAGGGACATCTTTAACTAGATCAGGTTGCTCAGAGTCCCATCCAACCAGACCTTGAATGTTTCCAGGGAGAGGGCATTTACCATCTCTCCGCGCAACACCTTCCAGTGTTTCACCACCCTTGTCATAAAAAAAAAAATGCTTCGTCATATCTAGTCTAAATCCATCCTCTTTTAGTTTAAAACCATTACTCCTTGTGCTATCACAAGTTTGGAGTAATGCCTCCTCTTATGTCAAGGGGGTAGGCACAGACAGGTTGGATGAGAAGACCAAGCCAGCACAACCAGCAAACACAAGCAAAGAGCCAGCAAGGAGCACCACCTCCAACTCAGCTTCCATTAACAGCTTTTTGGGTATGACTCACGCAGAAGAGCAGCCCCCAACCATGGTGGTGTGTACTGGCAGGAGTCTTGAATTAAGACACAACATCATAAACTCTCACCAAATACAATGATGACAAGAAACCTGGCAGAAATGGAAGAAAGCTGAAGCCACAAAAAAGCAAGAGCCAACTGAGACCGAAGCCAGGGTGCCTCTTTCCAAATGCAAACTGCATTTAGGCTGCTTCACCTAATTTACCCCTGTAAATCTCAATGTCCTCTTAGCTCACTTTATTAACCTGAACTCTGAGGATGCAGAATAGATGGCCTGAAATGATGGCTTTATTGTTCTTCTGCTCTGTACACTCCTCAGATAGCTTTACTTTGATGTGAAATTCAGCCTCAAAACCAAATTGCTCTAACAACTGCTTTAATTGCTCTCCAGTAAATTCTCCTTAATCTTCCTGTCCCAGGAACTGTTTTGTGTTAAACCATTGCTCCATCTGTGTGTGGGAAAGGAATCGCTGTCCTTGGCTATGCAGTGAAAATGACTGACTGCTGAGCAATTAGTTAATCTCTGAGATAGGAATGTTTCACTAAACAGTCTTTCATGCTGGATTTTGGAGGAAAAAAAAGATTTCTGTAGGTTAGTCTGCTGCCTACTTGAAAGAAACAGTAAATAATAGCCTTTTTGCAAATTTCTATTGATCCTGACTTCACAGACATGGTAGCACGCAAAAGCTTGCTACCAAGCACATTTTAATTTTGCTTTGGATAAACTGTATTCATTTACTTTTTCTCATAAGCAATTATAGAATTGACTTGTAAGCACTTCAAGGAAAGAAGAAATATTTCCATGACATTGAAAAAGACCTTTTAAGGGAAACTTAATAGCATTTTTTGTGCAAGAAGGGGGTTAATTCTTTCATCATGACTTAATAAAAATCTGTGCCACCAAAGCTGCTCATCTAAAGAAAGTGTGGGGTATGTAGAGAGGGAGAGACCCTTCAGGAGAACCCATCAACAGCCTATAACCAATTTCCCAGAGTCTAGAACTTCCACCACCCTGCTACTACGTGGTCAGCATTTTAGAAATTGGTTACTGTAGGTCAAATTTTAATCTGGTTCTAATTTGTGTTTGCAATCAATCGGCACGGCACGCGACTACTCCTTGCAGAGAGACATTTGTGCATGCTGTCAGCCAATTAGGCTGATTGCATTTGCGACACACATTAAGAAGAAAGCGGCTGAGACTTTGCCCCATCTATTTCATACTTGGTATGAATCCGAAGTCAGCCTGGTTTACTTTAAAACATGTCTGGATGGAGGAAAGAGAAGAGAGAAGAGAGGGCAGGGATCCAAGTCACATTTGTCACAACCCAAGAACATCATGGCCAGCACCAGGCTGGGATTCAGGAGAATGGATTATTCTGCTGACCTCTGTCCAGGCAGGAAGTCTTGCTCAAATCACACTGTCTCCCCATGTCTCCATCTCTCCCAGAGTAAGAGAGGATAATAACATTGCCCTAATATCTCCCATTAATTGCAAATCCCTCTAGAGGTCACTGTTTTGGTCTGTTGCCAAAACTGAGACAGTTCATTGATTGTCATGACAGCCACGAATAAAATACCCATTGGTGTTCTCAGGAATTCAACTCAGGATTAAGGGCCCAAGGCACTGCTGCAGAGACATCCAGGGAAGTGCACAAGGCATGTAAAATGCTACACAAAGTCCTTTCCTGATGCCCTGATACATTAGGCAAACCTTAAGGGTAGCATTGTCACCTACTTTGCAAGGAAAGATAAGTCAAACTGCTTAGCTTGAGTGATAGGCATTGATTCTTCAAATGGTGTGATTACGAGTTTAACTAGGCAGGTGCTGAGCTAAGGAGTCAGATTTCCCAAAGAAAGGCCAAAACCTCTGTTTGCAAAATCGCACATATTTACACCAACAACAAGAGCATTTTCACGAGCAACTTGGTCTCCTGGATCAGGAGCTATTATGTTCTTCAGTCGCTCAGACCTGAATGCCTCTTGCCTCTACACCCAGCACTTACAGACGTCTCCTCTTTGGGCTCTAGGGGAAAACAATGCATGGATTTACTGCTGTTGCAGGCTTAGCTGTTACATCTGCTGCCTGATGGGCTCTGCTTTTCTGCCTGAAGAAGGGCACTGTGAATGTGTCCTCGTTTGAGAGCATCAAAATAAAAGTTCTCTGGGGCTCCCAGCACAAATGTCAGTCACAGTAGGGGAAGGAGGGGCCAGCTGTGCCTATGGGGAGGAGAGGATTGGGCAGGTGACCCAAATGATAAATCTGTCAAAGTTTAAGGCTAGGTCAGCCACTAAACTTTGACCAGTGCTCTCTGTGATACCCGCATCACCCTCCCAGGGGCGGATAACAGGAGTACCAGGGAGAGAGACTTTGAGGTTGAAAAAAACCAAAACCCAATACTAACAGTAACAATGAAGACATCAAACTATATACAGATATAAAGTAGCATGCAAATATGCTCAAAGATACAAAAGGTTATGTTAATAAGGGTCCCACACCTTCCAATGACAACAGGGTCTCAAGCAGAAAAAAACATCCTAGACTGGACTTGGCAGTAGACAGGAGTGCCCAAGCCGAGAGCCCTGATGACATTCCAAAAAAACCCAATCAACCAAGCAAAAAGAAACAGAAGAGGAGCCATGCTGCTCCCACCCAAGGTGAGGGAGCAGGGAAAGACAACCTGTTCTGATGAACAGTGCTCCTCCACAGTGTGAAAACAGGAGGTAGGAACACCACCAGCACAGGGAGGGATGACAAACAGCCAATAACGACCCTCCCAGCACAGCAGCACTAAAAGCCCCAAGGCTCTCCTTAGGGGCCCTTATAGACTGAGCATCAGGGGAAGGAACTCTGTGATTGGTCCATCTGGGTCTCCTAACCCATCCTCTCCTCCCCATAGGCACAGCTGCCCCCCATCCTCTACTGTGACTATCACCTGCACCAGGAGCCCCAGGGAACTTTTACCTTGGTGCTCTCAAACCAGGACAGCACCTTTGGAAGTGGGGAGCTTTGCCATGGTTTTTAAACAAGACTCTAGAACTGAAACTGATCACTTCTTTTGCTGCTTTGCCCTCACTATTTTGTATTTTCTCTGCTTTGATCAAGCAGCAGATGCTTTAGCATGTTGTGTGCAGCCAGATTCAAACCTATTTCTCCAATACTATGAAAGACAATGAAACACATCTTCCACATACAAAATTATTTAAAACAATAAAAGGCTACTTCACTGACGAATTTATGGTATTTTTCAACGAGGGTCTATTGCTGGGTGGCCTAGTTCAGGGTCAGTCCAATGCAGAGAGGCATGGTGATCTATGTGGCCTCTGAAGGCCGGACCATGACTCGAAGAGACACAGTTCCTCCTATGGGGCTCCTGTCACAACTAGGGGCAATGAAACCCAGCTTTTGCCCCCTAATTCCTTTTCAGGACCCTAAGTCCTACACGGACCCCAATATAAAGGCTAAATTGGACTGAGGAGCTGAAATACTTATTGGATCAGGGCTTAATTTGTTTTCTGTATACAACACAGACGTGGTTAAACATGGGGAAATTGAGCAGAGAGCAATTTTGGGATAACTGTTGCAGTATAACTATTACTGATCAGTGTCTCATGGGGACCCTTGTTCCCTCTCACTGGTTAGGCTTATCCACTTTGGGATTTAAATTCATGCCTTCCTTTACTCCATAACAACTCTCCCATGTAAACAAGTCTAGACCGGGTTGGTCATTTCATGGGTGAGCAAACTGAGCAGTTCCTCCTGCTCTCTGCCTCCTACCAATCTCTCCTTCTTGCAGATGTGCTCTTGATGGAGAGTATCATGCACTCATATCTCCCTTCCCCTTCCTCTTCTCTCTTCTTCCTTACTGAGGCAGTTATTAGAGGCAGCAAAGGGCAGAGGATATTTCTCCTACTTCTTTGCCTGGCACTAAGGCAGAGGGAAGAGCAGATTTTGAACACTCTTGATGAACTTCCTTTCCTTCCAACTTGTAGATGTTTCCTTCTCTGTATAGGACAGATCTCCTATATGAAGGGAAGCTGGGGTACTTATAGAGAATATGGTGGATTTCCAGCCCTTGAGAAAGAGAAGCCCTACAGAAGGCTAAAAACTCAAGCTCAATAGACTCAAGATCTTTCACTGTATGTGGAGGACAATTCCAGCAGACGCCCTCCACCCACCGCAGCAAAACCATTCTGTGACTTTTAGAACTCCACCCTGATGTAAATAGCTGGTGACACATATCAGCAAGTGGGACACAAAGCCCATGTTGCCACCACCGATCCTGCCAGTCCACCACCACTAAGTACCCTAGGGCTCAAGAGCTGAAGGGAGCTTCCCATCGCCTCCTAGCCAAGCTGTAGGGTGCTGTGCTCTCTGCAAGACAGTGCCCCTTCAACAGGACAGCTTCCAGGCAGGCTTGGTCGTTGCAAACTTTTATTGGCCGTTGGATCAATATCTGCTATTTGCACCGGCCTAACGAATTATCAATAAGCAGCAGCGTCAAGTGATTCAGGCTTTGCTGTGGTGCAGATGATTTACGGTCTGTGCATTTTATTTCAGACGATTAAAAAAAGAAGCTTCTCAAAGAAAGCAGCCTTCACTTTGCCCAGTGCAGTATCTCCTATGAGTTATACGCTTCTGAGGATAAATAGGAAAAGAGAGTTCAAAGCCTCCCGATGACAGCTGGGTGGTTTGAACTTGGGGCAGACTGCAGAAATGGTGCTCTCTGGGATGGTGAAAAGTGCTGAGAGACTTTCAAGCTTCTCTTCACCCTGATTTAACTTGGAACAGCAAATAATCATCGATAATAATATACAGTACTAATCTACCACTCTTCTTTCAATCCTGCTGGAGAAAGTAGGATTCACGTTTCTGCCTCTTGCCAGATGCCAAAACCAGGGCACAGGGAGGTCATGTATCACTTGCTCAGGGTCACTGAGCTGCTTAGTGGATGAACAAGGAGGATGGAACCAACATTTCCAGCCCAGAGGCCCCATAGTAAAAAGCCATACTGCAAAGAGATTAAACATATAAATATATTTATTAAAGTTAAAAAAAAATATTATTCCTATAATGATGCACCTCCTTTTCACTGCTTTCCGGTTTGGGAAATATATTTCTGGATTTGAAATAGTTGGAAGGGCTAAACTATCATTGTAGTTAATTGCTGAAATTAAATCCAGTCCAGGACAACTTTACTGCTGTTCAGGTTTGTGTTGGAAGAGGGGTGGGGAGGTGGGCAGCACTACCTCTGTTTTTTAGTGAAAATTTTCAGAAGGCTTTGCTTTCATTGCAATGAAAAATGTCAAAATCTTCACACTTGGCTTCCGGCCAGCCCTCCTTGTGACAGACCCAGTATTCCTGCATATGCCTAGCACAAAGCCACACAGAACATGGACCCAGAGGATTTGCAGAATTCATGTTTTGTTCTCTGTGGTTTTGCCTCTTATGGGTTTCTGCCTGAAGACCAAATGCTCACAATAAATGCCTGAGAGAGACTCTCCATTAACAAAGCAATACATCAGCGAAAGAATTGCAAATTGTTCCTAAAATGAACTATTCTCTCCTCTCAGAGTGAATATTTGAATTAATTGGAATGATTATGTTTGTTGGATTTTTTTTCCCTTAAATATTACTGTACCAGACTATAAAGTGCCTGAAATTTAATTTGAAGTCTTCAGACCTGAAAAAGTGTTTTATAACTGAAAGCTTATTGATTTTATTCCAGCTATATCCATTGGTCTAACAAAAGATAACTTCCCTTGCTGTCAGCCTTGTTTCTGATATTGAGGACATTCTACTTGGCTTTCAGAAACTTTGGTTTATACAGAATGTTCTACCAGCTGCCCTGTTTGTTCACTTGATCATTTTCAAGGTTTTGTTAATTTATTGAAAAGCTTTTATAACAGGAGCTTCAATTAAAACAATGCACTTCCAGCGCCATGTGATGTAGAACACCATCGGTTTTCTTTGGAAGTGATGAGTCAGAAATGGAGAAATAATTTTAAAGGGCAGAACGTATGAACAACAGACCCAAACGAAAGCGACAATGGGCAGTCTCTGTACCTTGAAGAGTCAAAGCATTAAACGTTGCTGTATCTCTCCATATTATAAAACAGAGAGGTAAAACACTCGTCACCTGAACCAGTTCTAACAGTGGAACTAGTTTGGTTCAGGTGATGAGAGCCAGTGATTCAAGCTAACTCAAAAGCATGGTAGTTTTCCTGAGTGGAGCAGATCTTGGCTGGTGGTGAGACAGTCATTCGCTTGTCTCCTATTTGCTTCCAGATCCCAGTCAAACACCTGCTCTTTTAAGCTCCTGTGGAGGTGAAAGTGAGGGCATGTATATGCCACAGCACAGAGAAGGGCACAGGACCCCTGTTGTACCATAGTACTCATCCCCTGAAGAAAGGCAGGATTAATTAGGCTCAGTTAAGAACTGCTCGAACCAGGCTCTGCTGCTTTCAAACCCAGAGCTCACACTGCTTCATGGTTCTGCTTTCAACCAGTCAGCCATGACAAAATGATCTCGGAGTTACTTCTTTTCCTACCCGACCCAAAAATACAGCCCATTGCCATATCAGAGAAGACAGAACCTGACTGGATCAAATCCAGAGAAGTGCTACCAGCGCTCACTCCCTTGTTACAGATCTTTTGGATGAAATCCAAGCTCAAATGATTGCTGGACATAACCTCATGCCTACCTTCCCCATGGGATGCCCTGCAAACGAAGCCACTGGGATGCTGCAAGGGAGAATGTGGTGGGGCAATTCAGCAGCTCACATCTCTGCTTCTCAGCTCAGAGATGCCAGAACGAAATCCAGTGGCAGTGTGACCTGACATGTCTTTCAAACTGAAATAAGACTCAGAAAAGATGAACACCTCTGAAGATCATTCACTGACTGAAAGACAGGGACAGCCCACTGTGTAACTGACACAAAATAAATCAGTTAAGCCATTGGGAAATCCCAATTTAACAGGAAAAAAGACTGAAAGGTTATTTAAACTTTTAATAGCTACTTCATTTAACTATAGAAAGCTCTGTGAAATAACCTTAACAAGTATCCCTGGGATTCTTCAAGTGAAACATCTCACTCAGCAAGAGCTAAAATTTTCCCAGTTGAGAGCTCTCAGTTGGCAGTGTGTAAGAAGTGCTGGCTGTTGAAACACACTGTAATTGCCTTTAATATGATCAGTGCTTCAGTGGGGAGGAACCCTTTGAGGAGGAAAAAAGACCCAAGGCATAAGCATGCAAACATTCAAGAGTATCCAGTCAAGATGAAATGTACTACAAAAAGGATGAGCGACTTTCACCCAAGCATCTCCCTTTAGCCAAAAGAAGTTGGCCTAGAGCTGCGATTGAGGGTGCTTCAGCTCAAGAGAGTGAAGGAACTACAGTTTTTCAGACGCATCCACAGATAGAAGGCAGGGGCCTTCTATTTATGGCATAACAAAAAAAAATTTAGGGAGCAAAGACCCCATTTCAATCCTGCTGCTAATGTTCCTTCGTACCTGAATCTGTCTCAGTGAAGAACTTTTGCTTTCTGGAGCAGAAAGTCAAGGTTTTGCACTCACAGGCAGGAGAGCCAGGAGAAGAGCTGTTCACCAACTAGTGAGTTTCCTATAACACATGGAAATACTTCTTCAGGTGTACGAAACTTCACCACAAAAACAAGTGTGCCGCTCCCTAAAGGTTACTTGTGTAGAAATTAAGTTGGTAACGACAGTCCTATCAGAGCCTCTTGCGGGCAAAACCAGCGGGTTCCCTACATGACAAACACCGAGAGAGGACGAAGTGTTTTGTCTGTCCCCAAAGGGACCATTAGATATTTTTTCTAATCTCAGATGCGACTGAGGAATTCGGCAAGTGGTGACTTTGCAGAGCTTTGTATTTACTTCTGAAGGGTATTGGCAAGATGAAGAAACAACATAAAAGAGTTAACTAGTGAGGGTATGGGGCTGGGATAAACAGATGGTGTGGTGAAGAGCCATTTCCTTCCCATTTACATGCTGACTGCATTAAATCAATCCCTGGGCTTTCCTGGCAGTAAGCTAAGACTCTGCTGGGGAGGATTTTAGTGATCTGGCTACATCCCAGTTGTGTCCACACATTCAGCCTATTCTTGAGAAAAAGGTTCTTAAAATTTTTTCATGTGATTCATTCTTGAGGATCTTCCCCAATACCTGTATCACATTCACCACCTCTTTCCTAGATGTGGATGTCTGTAAAGCCCATCAGCACTGTTTTATGTTCCTATCCATGTATTAGGCGCTGACACAGGATGCTCCTTAGGGGCTGTGCCTGCTGTTTTTGTAGCCTTAGCTTATCTCATTGCTCCAGACCCAAACAAATTAGTTTGTAATCCACAGTATTGTATACTTTGGCATATCTGGCTTTAAAAGTGATCAGAAATGACCTCCTCCTGTAAAACTGGAGTCAGTCCAGTTGGTTTGTCCCCTCTTCCTGTTTCAGGCTAGTAAGAAAACCCGGTACCTGCACAAATAATAGGTCTTTGCAATCAATAACACTGATGATTCTGTATTCCCCCATTTGTGACTGTGCTGCATCCTGTTTATTCACTGTTTGTATCCTTTCTACCACTCCCTGTGCACAAACAATTAACGAAACACCAGCTGGTACAGGATAAATGCTGTTGCAAGGATGCAGAGAGATGCCAGACAGAAAAAGTACATATCTCTACCTCTGGCTCTGTTACTTTTCATTTCAGATGCTGTATTTGCTTCTCAGAAGTCCTTTTGACCTCTGAGACTTTGGCTAAAGCATTCTCTCTGTTTTTCTCCAGTATGATTTTTTTTTCCGCTGTTTGAAAAATCCAGCTAACCTGAGTCTCCCACATGAAACAGTTCTTTAGTCACCTTCTCTCAAGAAGACCTTGTCCAGGCACTTCTAGGAGGCACTTCAGCAGGGCTGATCTGTGGAGCAAGAGCACCTGCCCACAAGAAGTCTAGCAAGGCTAAAGAAGGTTGTTGGGGATTTTGCAAGGTCAAATGGCCACAAGGATTCTCAGAGGGCTGGAACACCTCTCTTATGAAGACAGACTGAGAGAGTTGGGGTTGTTCAGTCTGCAGAAAAGAAGGCTCAGAGGAGACCTTGTTGTGGGCATTCCAGTTTCCTAAGGGGGCTACAAGAAAGCTGGTGAGGGGCTTTTTAGGATGTCTGGTAGTGACAGGACTAGAGGGAATGGATTAAAGCTAGAGATGGATTGGTTTAGATTGGACGTTAGGAAGAAGTTCTTCACCCTGAGGGTGGTGAAACACTGGCACAGGTTGCCCAGAGTGGGAGCCCCATTCCTGGAAGTTTTCAAGGCCAGGTTGGATGGGGCTCTGGGCAACCTGGTCTAGTGGGGGATGTCCATGCCCATGGCAGGGAGGTTGGAACTAGACTTTAAGGTCACTTCCAACCCTGACAATTCTATGATTCTGTGATAAATCCCTGTCCCAGAATAGTCCTTATCTACCCTATTAGCAGCTATCTGACACTTTGGATTGAATTTGAGCCCAACTGGTCTGGGAGGAAGCTTTCCATGGGACGCGTTACTGAGGGTAACCACTGGGTCCAATGGTGACTTAGTTCAAACTTTCTGACAAATGTTTTAAGTTACAGTTGATGGTTCATGCGTACAAGGCAAGCATCTGTTTGTCATATTAATGCATGGCTGCATTGAGCCAGTAAATTATTATTCATGTACTTCTGTGCAATTTGACGTTATTGGCTAAGTCTTTTAATAAAAGGAAACAGGGACAATTAATAACACATGGAAAACATGCATGATTCAGTTCATCCATTTGCATTTCTGCTGTAGTCTTCTTTGGCAGGAGGGCTAATACAGCCTGGGAGAAGGATGGAGTCATTCATAATTGAGCTGTTCTGAACTACCAACAACTGTTCCATTTAAAAATGGATTTGCCTTAGACTCATGATGGACATGGAAATTCATTACAATGGCAGGCAGTCAAGGAAGGCAGAATCAGTGAAAAAAGTGAGGCTAGACACAGAAATTAAGTGCTGAAATGCCAGGATGCTCTGGTAAGTTCAGGGACATGGAGGAGGAAAACTGGATGTCTGTGCACCAAGGGGCAAGCAATGGGCACAAGTAGAAAATCAAAGTTAATCTTAATTAAAATGTTACATTTCAGCTGACCAGGAGAAATATCCTGCTTAGAAATGGCTGTTCTCTGCTGTTGTCATCTGTTGGTTGCTTAGGTCCCCATTTTCACATTTTTAAGGGAGTGCAAAGTAGTTTAGGCACTCAGAAAAAGCCAAAGCCTGCTCCTGTGGTAACAGGAGTGCTGTCTGTAATAAAAAACAGAGGACAATTGACTGTTTCCAAAGGGGATAAGTTCTCACAGAGCATGTTGAGGTAAGCACCCTCGCTCAGGAGGTACAGTGACTGATAGAAATATTTTTATAAGAAGCACTATACAAAATTTTTTGACAGCTGAAACAGTTCTGTGGAGTACTAATAAAATAATCTAAAAGTCTGAGGGGAGTTCAAAAGATCACTGACAGTTTAATCAATGGAGTTAAGAGAATCAGAGACTTTTACATCTGCTTATGCTATGCTCCTTTTTTTAAACAGTAAGTTAAATCTGAAAATTATATTATGCTTTTTTTTATCTTAACGAAGGGAAGCAAATTATGACTAAGGGCTGTGAAAACTGAGAAGTAAATATATGAGGAAAAAACACAGATTAATAATTTGTATTACTTTTTAAACACATGGAGGATTCTTGCCTTTCAGGAAGTTGGTCAATAGCGCAATAATAGGGGACTCCCGGAATCATTGAGTGTATTAGGTTGGAAGGGACCTGTAAAGTTCATTTAGTTCAACCTCCCTGCAGGGAGCAGGGACATCTTTAACTAGATCAGGTTGCACAGAGCCTCATCCAACCTGACCTTGAATGCCTCCAGGCGTGGAGCCTCTATCACCCCTTGGACCAATCCATGCCAATGTTTCACCACCCTCATAGTAAAGAACTTCTTCCTAATGTCCAATTTAAATCTACCCTGCTCTAGTTTAAAACCATTGCCTCTCATCCTGTCGCTACAGGCCCTGTTGAACAGTATCTCCCCAGCTTTCCTGTAGGCCTCCTTTAGGTACTGGAAGGCTTCTATAAGGTGTCCCTGGAGCTTTCTCTTCTCCAGGCTGAACAACCCCAACTCTCTCAGCCTGTCCTCATAGGAGAGGTGCTCCAGCCCTTTGATCATTTTTGCAGCCTCCTCTGGACCTGCTCCAACAGGTCCATGTCCTTCTTGTGTTGGGGGATCCACAACCGGATGCAGTACTCCAGGTGAGACTTCACCAGAGAAGAGTAGAGGGGCAGAATCACCTCTATCTGCTGGCCACACTTCTTTTGATGCAGCCCAGGATGCAACGTGGCCTTTTGGGCTGCAAGATCACATTGGTGGCTCATTGCCAACTTTTTGTCCACCAACACCACCTAGCCCCTCTCTCCAGGGCTGCTCTCTATCACATCATCCTCCAGCCTGTATTGATAACGTAGATTGCTCCGACCCAGGTGCAAAATCTTGCACTTGGCCTTGTCAAACCTCATGAGGTTCACATGGGCCCACTTCTCCAGCTTGTCCAGGTCCCTCTGGAGGACATCCCATCCCTCTGACATCATAACTGCACCACTTAGCTTGGTGTCATCTGCAAACTTGCTGAGGGTGCACTCAGTTCCACCATCTATATCATTGATGAACATATTGAAGAGCACTGGTCCCACTATGGACCCCTGAGGGATGTCACTTGCCACCCATCTCCATCTGGACATTGAAAATGCTCCTGTCCCTTCTGACAGCCATGCCCACCTCTGGCATATATGTAAATCAGATACTCTCAAAATTGCTCCTCCAGACTTCCTTCACATGGGACTTAAACTCAGGCAGCTTGCTAATCATAGCAAGTGGCTGACAATTAAACAGGCAATCCACTGCCCATCATTAAACTGGAAATGACGGGTTGGGTTTTATTTTGAAGTAAAATTAGTGGGATCCGTGCAAACTTCCCAACAAAGTTTATCTTTCACTTTGCATACAATTTAATACTTTCCTATGTGCACCATTTACTTGTTGTAAAAGGCAGTCCAAAAACAAAAGTAAGGCAAATGTAGGAGTGCATTAAAAGTAAGGCAAATGTAGGATTGCATTAAAAGAAAGGCAAATGTAGGATTTGCATGACTACTGTGATCATCACGTGCTGAACCAGAATGTTTGGGTATTATTGAATCTGTGAAACGTGTATTGAAAAGCAATAGATGGATGGATTTATACTTGTACAGAAAAGAAAGACCTTACATAAGGCGCTTTTTTTATAACATTTTATAGGTATGTAGCATGTAACTCGTGAGGAGGCTTTCTGTGTAAGCCAACTAAAAAACTGTTTGGAGAGGGTAAGGCAAGAATAAAATCAGTGCTCTTTCCAGTGCAAAACAGCTGTGAAACTGTTACTGATCATTTCTAGACTGGATAAAATGGATCCCACTTCGGGCAGAGCTAGAAAACTCCTATTTTACTGAATGCTAAAGATTCATCTGCTACCTGTGATGCCTGTGGCAATCAGTTTATATGATTCCAAACAACAAGCAGAGGTACTTTTTCCCCAGCCATAGTTTTGGGCTCATTGTAACTGACATTCCCAGTCTTGCAGAAGTAAGGTTTGGGCAGTGAGAATTCTGGTGTAGAAACTCATTTTTATACCTGCAAGTCATGCTGTGCTGTGTTACTAAAACATCTGGCATTCTGCTCTAGGAAGCAATGACAAAAGCAACCAGAGCACTCGGAATTAACTGTCTCAGTTCTGTAGCACTTTCCCCCCTTTTTTTTTTTTTGCAGTTACTGTGTTTGAAAGGTGGGAGATCCACATAGTAATTAGGGTCAGCAGCCCATGCAAGAAGAAATCCATTGCTCTGGGCTAATTGTTTGGAGGGGTGTGAGATAACACAGCAGACCTCTTTCCCCACTTTCTGTGCAAATCCTACCTGCTAGGATGCTGGTGGCCTCAGCGTTAGGCGCAGTTCTATGTGACAGAGGTGGCCTGGAAGCAGAGAACCACCTGCAGCAGAGGCGGCTCCTGGGCACACCGAGGGCACCGCGGAATAAATTGGTTACTCTCAGTGATAACACAGATGTATTCGTAACACTCCCATGGGTTATCAGGCACAAGAGCGGGTTGAACAAGGCTATGGGGAAATCATCTTTGTTAAGGTGTTCTCTCCCAAAAGAGAGCCTGCTGCAGAGCTAAGCCCGGCAATGTAAAGACAGGGATGGTGATCCGCTCAGGTCTGCTGCTGGCTGAGCTTCCAGTGCCCGCGTTCACAACATCAAAACAGTGCAGGTTGATGATAAAAACCTTCTTAACTTGCAATCAAAAATGAAATGGCAATGTTGCTTCCCATTACACCATGCATGTTCCTTCCCCTTCCCTCGCAGTTGGGAGAGAATAAAAGCATCAATTTTAATTGATGAGGGGAGGTGAATACAAAATGTTAATTTTTTAATATTTACAAGATTAAAAGTAGTAAACCTTTGATTTTTTTTATCATCATTCAAGTCCTGTGCAAGCAACACTGCCCTGAATCGATATTCACAGACAGCCTGCAGAAACCTTTTTGAGTCAGCTAGAGTCTCTTAATTATGACAGCTTTCCAAACAAGAAAATGTATTAATCCACAAAAAGCACAATAGCAAATCATCATCAATCTGGATGTTCACACTAACGCAGCCAGTTTACATCTTTGTTTTCCTGTGGACACCACCCCTGATATTTCCTGTTTAGTGATCTTTATGCACACAAATAAATCACTCAGTTTGCATTGCCTGCCTGAAGAAGAGATGCTCACACCTTTTGCTAGGTTAAATCAGTGAAGTGCCTTTTACAATAGCTGCTGCGTCCCCGCATGCAGAAAGCAGTGCATCAGCGCACATTATTTTTTTCTGCAGCCATACCACGCTGTTCAAAGATTCTGGAATGAAAAGTATGCTCAAGTGCCTTGCATTTCTCAGCAAAAACCAGCAGTATGACAAACAAGATCAAATGACCTTTTGATTTAGATTTAGACACAGAAGCTACGCATCTAGGAAAAATTACGTCTACCTCTGTAATGCCAAAGGATTATCAGAATTGGGCTCAGTCCTACTTTTAACAGAGTTGGGAGTGCTTTGCCTGTTGCTCACGTATCTCAGGACATCTGAGAAAGGTATTTAATTTAGAGATTGTATTCAGAATAGAATAGGGGTTTTCTGGTACCCTGTGGGATTAATGTGGCTCTGAAATACTATTAAAGATGATAGTGCATTCGCTAATCTCTGCATCTGCCTACAGGCAAAATGTATTAATCAAGACTGTGCCACGAATCCATACTATTCCAAGCCTCCCGAAGACCCTGGGGAATATACAGTGCGCTGCTTTTCAGGTAAGTATTCAAACACCCACTAAGATGCCAAAGTCCTTAAGGTGGTGAGGAGTGGAGAGGACAGGAGAGGAGAATATTTTCATTTGGAAGAAACCTACAGTGATCATCTAGTTCAACTGTCTGACCAATTCGGGGTTGACCAAAAGTTCAAGTGTGGTATTAAGGACATTGTTCAAATGCCTCTTAAACACTGACAGGCTTGGGGCATCAACCATCTCTCTAAGAAGTCTGCTCCAGTGTTTGACCACTCTCTCGGTAAAGAAATGCTTCCTAATGTCCAGTATAAACCTCCCCTGGCACAGCTTTGAACCATTCCCACGCCTCCTATCACCAAATACAAGGCAGCAGAGCTCAGCATTTGATTCCCCATCTCCCCTCCTCACGAAGCCATAGAGAGCAATGTGGTCACCCCTCAGCCTCCTTTTCTCCAAACTAGACAAGCCCAAAGTCCTCAGCCTCTCCTCAGAAGACATTCCTTCCAGCCCTTTCATCAGTTTTGTTGCCCTCCTCTGGATGCATTCAAGACACTTCGGGTTTATCACCCACTTCCACACCTGTCTGTTAACACGGCGACAGCCAAGACTGCACTTGTCAAAGGAGAGAAAACTTCTGTGCCTCCAGGGAGGGGTTCAGAGGTGCAATTGCTCCCGTGTCCTCGATTTCCCAGGTCTGTATGACCCAAAGGGTGCCCAGAAGAGACCACCATAAGGGAGACGATGAAGTGGCAAAAAGGAGAGGGAAGGGAGTGAGGCACGCAGAAAAGATTCAAGCTCACAGCTACTAAAAAAAGCAGTGAAACAGCAAACCCACCAACAGATTTTACAGCAATCACTCTGCTCAGACAGCTGTCCCATGCCGTCTGGCAGGCACAGAGGGGTGAAGTTAATGCTACTGCAGCTTTCTCTTTGAATTTTTATGCTGCTCTTCTACCTAGCAAAGTCATGAACTGTCCTCCAAGGACTAACTTCCTTGCTTTGACTGCCTTAAACTCAAATCCCCATGTCCCTGAAGAAGAGTAAAGATACAAGGAATTTCTCAGGGGAGCAAGAGATGGGAGGGAAGAGCTGCAGAGAAAATTATAGCCTCAGACTTGTAATCCTCAGTCAGAAGGAATCACATGGGTCTCTTGATGGCAGAAGGCATAGCATGGACTGTGCTGGTCTGTCTGTAATCACACAGCTACCAATACACAAGGAATTACTCCATTCTCCATACTGATAAATTCCTCACATGACTTTGGCCCAGACTTAGCAGTTTCTCAAGACATTCCTGGGCATTGACCAGACAGGGACTGACTGGCAGTCTGGACAAGGCCATGTTGTTTAAGTGGGCTCTTCTGTCCCATGCACATTAAATATACAAGTCTAGACACCATCAGAAGTGGTATTAGATCTAAATCAGCAAAATAGCCTTTTAGTAAACATTGCAATGGGATATTAACATATCTGGAGATAACTGTGAATGAAATTAAATCAAACAATAAAATAAAAAAAAATTGTCTTAAGTGAAAGTTTCTTCAAGCATAATGGAGCCTGCAGGGTCTGTTAAGATGTGAACAAAACAAAACCAAATTGATTTTTGAGTATATAACTTATTTGCTATGTAATTACGCTAAATTCTCATTACAGCTAAACTATAACTATAGGACTTCATTTTCATATAAAAGAAGACGAAACCCAAGCAACTAAAGACCAGAGAGGGACAGGAAAGGGCAGAAGCATTCTGATACAAGGTAAAACCATCTTTCCTTTCTCACATGAAGATGGGGAAAGGAATTTGGTGAAACTGAAGGCAAGGTTTGTCTGTGAACTCTATAGAGGAAGCATGACCAAAACGAACTAAACTTATTGCTTAAAAAAAATGAGGAAGAAAGGGAATAAGGTGCTTTACTTTTGTTGGAATTACAGATGAGGAGAGCGTGGGGAAGAGACCTTTGGCTTAAACAGCTGAGAAATCCTTTCCCATGGTCACAACAGAGTTGCCTGTTACTGCAGTAATGAAGCGAGAGCTACAAACACCCAAACACAATGTCATGGGCAGCCCAACTATGGGCTAAGACTAACATCATTCTGTGTTTTGCCCTGAAGAAGTCCCTCACGTCTGGCCGGGAAACACTTCTGTGTCCTCTTGCCTCAGCAAGCAGCAAGGATGTGTTAGCCTGCAAATGCTTTTAGTCCCTAAAAAGCTACAGGCAGGGAAAGGAAACATGCCATCCACGTTGCTGTCAAGAAGTTGATCAAATTAATTTTCAATAGCTGTGAGTAAGCCATTGAGTTACAAACGAACTCTGGGATAGGTCATGCCAAAAGCCTGCTGGCCATATAAGCCATAATAGAAATTGATCTATTGGATCTGCCCTTCCAGAGGCGTGATCCTGCTCTCCCCGGGACTCTTGCCACTGGCTCAAGCCAGCTGAGGAATAAGCTGCACATGCAAAAGGAAAGTGCCAAGAGTGACAGATGGATGAGGACCGAGTACCAGCCTAGGCATGGGCAAATTCCCTATCACAGGACAGGAGCTCAAGACCCCACTGAAGCCCCCACTAGCTGATCTACATTATTAGTCACAGCAGCTCCCTAAGTAGTATGTTTTTCTCCCCTCTCTTCATTAATGATGATGGAAAAACTTCTTTTTTTCCCCAAGTAACTTTTGCCATCATCACTGTCCCACATGGAGAACACTCCCATCAACAGACTGAAAAAAGGTGAAAAAGCGTGATGGACCAGCCAGTGCAGATGGATCACTGGACAGAGGAGGTGCTCAGCACATCCTGCTCCACAGTTACCCGACAGCTTTCTGTTTGCCAGAGTTACCCAGGGTCAATGCTCTGATCCCTTTCTATGTAAGCAAGTGACTCCTCACAACCAATTGGGACTGAGTGTGAGCACCAGTTGGCAAAGTGCAAACAGTTCTGAACTAAGCTGCTGTAACTGTGAACAGCTTTCAGAGCTCAAAACCTGTGAAAGTCCTCAGGTTCACCAGAACATGTGCCACCTTCAGGAGCGAGGGCCAACACACAGACCAATGCTTTGTGCCTCTCACATTGCTTCTGCACCAGGACACTTGCTAGTATAGCATGCCATCTGGAGAGTCTTAAAAATGAACAAAAAGGGACATCCTGAATGAACCTTGGTATGACCTTCACTTTGAGGCGACATGAACGCAAAATTCAAATTAAAATGAAGCTTTTCTAAAAACTAGGTGACATGGAAATGATGAGTGATTCAGCAGAGAAACCACATGCGATCCATTAAAACCTCAAGAAAAAAAAAAAATCAGAAAGCAAATTTAAAAAGAAATTATTCTAATCTGAACTAGAAAGAAAAACAGGACATGTGTGTTAAGACAGTCTAATGGCCTTACCCAATAAAAAGCCTCAGAGATTCACAGTGTTCTGAAGGAATTAGATAACATTGGTTGCTCACAGTGTCATCTCTGGCTTTAAGAGCGTCACAGGGAAAAGAACCGAGCCTCTCCGGATGGTTTTTCATTGCCTTAAATGCACTCATTTCTCCTCACGTCTCTGTCTCATTCTGCAGCACACCTTCCAGGAGAAAACGCACCAGAGGTCCTACGCGGACAATTGCCCTCTTCCCTGGTTGCCCCTGACTCATTCCTTTAACACAGCTCATTTTGCTCACGGTTGAAAACAGCAGGAGGTGACTGTATAGCTTAACAGTTCTGGGGGAAATCTTTGCCTTAACTGAAGCACAGGAGAACTTTAGCTGTGGTTTTAGGAGGGTCAAAAGTTCAATTTTTTTCCTGTACTTGCACAGACTGTGTTGGTCTAGCAGTTAGGTGGAGGTAGTGCAATAATGAGGAAAGAAAAAGAATATTTTAAAGCATTTCAGCTGAACACTTGTTTTCTGTGGAAACACATTTGGTAGCTTGATGTAGGCCTTCCTGAATTCTGACTGCCAATAAAATGGGACATTTATTTATATGGGTTTGAGTCTCCTAGAGCTCTATCTTTGCTCTTCTCCTCAGGCCAAGCTCCATGGCTCAAGCTTGCAGAGGTCCTCCTCCAGCTGTGTGAAATCTTAAAAGGCACGTAATGAATTAGGCATTATTAATATTCTCTTCCAACATCAGAAGGCAGTAATTAACTCTTTGAAGACTCATCCCAAATACTGTTTTACAACTTTCATTCTTCAGAGGCAGCTATAAAATCTCATTGTGATTTTAAAGAATATCTTTCCATATTAATTATTTTCCCTGTCTGGAAAAAAAAGTTCAAAGTCCTGGTTCTGCTTTGGAGTGTGCATTAGTGACATTAGATGTGCCATAAAGATTTCAGAGCACGAAACGTGATATGCCGCAATATTTGGGAATTACAGATTAAAAGTCAAATCATCACCCTGGATAGGAGAGATCACTGTAGGTTGAAAAGCTAGCACACACACTCACTATATGGACTCACAAATGCAACATGATGGCTGAGCTACCTACCACAAAAAAAGACAACAAAAATCCAGAGTTGATAATAGTAAGCTGAGCAGATGCCTTAAGTAGGTCATTCAACATGCCAAGCCTCTACATGTTATTTGGGAGCGAGAAAACATTCTTTCCCCACTTTAGCAAGACTTTCTCTTCCCTGTCATGTGGAACTAACCTTTTGTGCTCAGTATTATTATTAATTTATTAGCCTTTTGAACATCTAAATTGTTTTGCAGTCTATGGACTACATCTAAGTGCTTGTGGTGGAGGGACAGTGCAGCACAAACACGTGTGCACGCACCCATATCCATGTAAGTGTATTTCAAAGAGCAGACCTGATGAGAAAACAATTCTACCTATATATTTTTGACAGTAAGAAGAGTCATTTTCTTGAGCACAGAACCGCAAGGAGTGTATTTTTGTTATAATTAAATGTCAAATCTTATGAGTGATGACTACGTAGAAAAAGTGCTAAGTATATTTCTATTGAAATCAATTAAAGGAGACAATGATTTTCTTTCCATTTAGATTGCATGACTCCAGCACAAACTGCTGCAGTACAGTGCAGCCCTGTCAGCCTGGTTTCACTGCCTGAACAGCTGCTTTCTGTTCTCCTGATGAAACTGTCCCGGATGACACTACTTTTCCTAAGAGATGAACTCACCGTCAAACACTTCTGTGCCCAACAGGGAATCACATATACTTTCAGCAGATACGAGGTTTGAAACAGTCCTGAATAACATTATATAACAAGACTTAGACTGTATCCCTGGTGTTGAAAGCAGCATGATCTAATTTGTGCCTAGGAACAATGCACAGCATTTCTGCAAAGCGGGCTCTGGCTCAGCACATCTTACCGCAATACTAGAAGTAAGGCTCCTCACAAAATCGTTCTTGAATTAAACTGTAGGAGACATCACGGGTGGAGTTCATCTGATGTACCCTAGGTATTTTAGCAATCATAGACTCTCTCAAAAGTCAGACGGGGGATGGTTTTCCCATCCCAGATTGTGATTGCCTTCTGGAGGAACCATTCCTCACGGGCTATAAAGGTGACTGGTGACTAGCTTGGACATCATCACCCAACTTTTAGTGACAGGAACTCCACCCTGCATGTATCACACTGACACAATTTTTCTTTGCCTCCCCATCCACTCTCATTTAGTACCCACACAAACCTTCAACCAGCATTTCCTTTCTTTTCCTTCTGCAAAACCTACTATTTCTTCAGAAGTACTGTTCCTTCTTGCTTTGAGTCACTGCCCCCATGGCAGTGAGCTAGAGAGCAGGTATCTGTACTGGAGACCTGAACTCCAAGAGTCTTCCTCTCAGTGACTCCCGGTGTCAGAGCCCTGCCAGGGAACCAACTGTCCCTAAAAAAAGTGTGTGAAATAGAAAATAATCCACGAAAACCCAGCCATAAATCTATTCCCCACATGCATCCCTGGACTACAGTTTTGAACTCCAGCACATTGCCCTGTCAGGAAAAGATATGTACATGTTTTTGCTGTACACAAGCTTGTCACAGCTAACGGGGGAAGGCAGTCCCAGGAAGCTAGGTGAAGTGACAATTTCACAGTTTTAAGAAGGAAAGAATACATTTTTGCACAATGTATGTGGCATTATTTTGTCCCCAGAAATCACCGTCAGCAACGCCTGAGCTGAATTGTCATCAGAAGACTGCAGCTGGTGGCACGTTGCAGGCAGGCGAGGTGGCAAGGGGGAGGGATGCTCAAGTCAAGGCTTGAGGATGTCTTATCAACAGAGAAGCAATAAGCTAGAAACCCCAAACCAGCTTTCAAGCCCCAAAGCCCTTCTTCGGGTCTGATGCAACCTTCAAGTCAGAGGTAAGCTGACAAGCTGGAACCAAACCTGATTATAATTCAGATCTTTCAGGCTCCAGCACAGACAGAGTGGGACTGTAATCCCATTGCATCTGTTTTATGCCACAGGTGTTTTGTGCCGTACTTGGTATATTAATGAGTACAAAGAATGCACTAAAAATTAAGCCTCCTTTGCAAGAAGCATTTGTAAGATGCTCTAGTGGCTGGGGAGAAACTAGACTCAGAAAAGTAAAATTCTAGTTGTTACTGCAGAGGCTGAAATTGTCTTGTGAAATGCTGAGGTAGCCTTGGTACATCGTCAAGCGAGATGCCCAAGATACAACTGCAGAAAAATGTGTTTCAGCAGCCAGAGGATCACAGTTAATGCTCAATAATCTATAAATCATAGTTATGAGATTTCTCTATGCAAATGAAATTTATATAACCCTCATCAATCTTAAAAAAAAAATCATAAAGATTAAATTTTGCAGCCGCAATGTGAATTAAAGAATCCCTTAACCTGTTTTCAAGATATGTCTTTATAGCTAATTAATTTTTCGATGGAGTGTTCTTTGAAAGGACTAATGGATAGCGAGCATTGCTGATTGATTATAAAATGAGCAGGAGGGTTTTTAAGAAGCGAGCTGTGAATGTAAAATCACTACCAAGCTTTATTAACCTTGCCGTATTAAAATTCTAAACTAGGCAAGTGAGAGAAGCAATACTTCTGTATTGCTGCTGAGAACATTTTATTTATTTAACTCTAATAAATTTCTCTTAGTTGGTCTATGTCGTGCAGATCCATCAGACTGTCCTCTGACCTACATATTAGCAGGTGAGAGACTAAACTTCACCTCTGAAGAATACAGAATCTGGATTCTATCAGACTACAAAATGTAACTTTATACATTATGTAATGGGCAAAAAAAGCCCCAAACCAGCTACTGTGAGCAAAAGGAAATGTAATTCATATGTCACCCTGCTAAGATTGTTTCTCAGAGCTGCAAATCTACAGATAAGTTTTATTGAGCTATCATTAAGAGAGACAACATTTATGGACAGGCCAGTTAATGTTCAACAGCCTGAAAACATCAGGGGTAAACTGGTGGTTGTTAAATACTGCAAAATCTGCGAGAACATACAACCTCCGGATGAGAGAAGGGAAAACAAGAGCTATCGCCTTACCCGTTTCCGCAGATTGCAGGTGAGCGTGAGATTCCTTGAGAATGAGTTTGCAAAAGCAGTATAAAAGTCCAACACTTTAAGCAAGGCTTCTCGTTTAATAATATGTAAATCGCAGTATGTCAGAGCTCGTACATTGGCACATGCATGGGCCAGGCTGGTTTCCTTCCAGAAGATATCACCAAACACGTCACCTTTACCTGAAAAACAGCAGGACAGATTTGTTAAAAGGTAACGCTTCTGTTGTGTTCTTCAGTACATAAACGGATTCTTTCCCAAACTGTGTTATGCTTCCAAATATTTTAAAATAAGCTCTCAATTGTGAAAATCAGTGAGGGAAAAAGTTTTAAAAGTATCTGAGATACTTCAGTATCCTTAGCGGTAGCCTCAGGTTTTTAAGGTATTTATAGATGGCTCTGTGAAGTGTCACAAACCATAAAAGCCAGACAGTAAAGGTCTCCTTGCAGCTGAGGGTGCAGGTAGTGGATATTGGATTTTTTTCAAAATCTCCTGAATATAAAAAGCACTTAACTAATGTTAAGGTGACTGAATATTTCTAAGGGTCTGTTCCAAGATGACACAGAAGCCCCGCTCTTACCAAAAGCCTGCAACATCTAGATTCCTACATCACCATGCCTTTGTGGTGTGGTGGAAGAGCCAGCTTCCAGGGCCCAAAGGACCACATTTTAAAGAATGTTTAAACATCTTAAATTCAGTGTGAGTAGCAACAGTCCTTCTGAAAAGCCCACCAAAAACTTCCCTGAGATTTTAACCTCTAAATAACCAGCTCTAAACCTTAAACACATGCAGAAGCCTAGTTCTAAACCCAAACACATCCACTCAAGGAGAAGCTTAAATGTTTGCTGAGTAAGAAAGGGTTTGACACCTTATATACCTGCACATATGAATAACTTCAACCAGATGTACTCCACCTGAAGGCTACTTTTACATCGGTAAGCAGTGTACCAGAATGGCTGATGCTGAGGACCTGCACATTTTGATGACCTAGGACTAGCTGTAGTCCTGTCCCATGGACAGAAGCCCTCTAAGGGGTGGAAATCAATACGATGTGCTCTGACATACCCCGGTTTCCTTTCCTCTGCAAGGAATCCACACTCCTAGACAGCCGTGCTAGACACCAAAGCAGGAAAAGTTGAGAGGGTCAGGACATCAAAATCACACCCCTGACCCAACCAAAACACCAGCATGGATACAGACTGGAGATACACTTCCAGGTTTGAACCTTATGGTTGCTCTGAGAAGACCTAGTGGCAGCAACAAAAAGTGCATTGAAGCATCCAAAAACTGCCTCTTGCTGCTCGGCTGCTTGTCAGCCACCAGTTGGGCAAGGGCTCAAATCCTGAAGCAGAAACCATGGCACAAAGGGTGTTTTTTGTTTCAGACCCCAGTGATATCCAAGCTCTTGAGTCTGGCAATTATTAAAAGGAAACTAAAATCAGTCAGTCAGTGGTGGCATCACTATTGATTTCAGGTACCTCAAGCAGCCCCTTGGTAAAGGGTAGTGATTTTACCATTTACCATACATTTTAATACTTCCTCTTTTAAGAACCTGTAAAATTTCACTTAACTCTATTTTGGGAGCACAGATCAGAATAATAATTTATCCAATCTCATTACTTTTTGGGGGTAGAGTGTCTATTTCCATTTCTGCTTTAGGTATTGTATCCAGTAAACCATATCTATAACATCTCATGCAGATTTAAATAAAAATGTGAAAGTTCTCATTTTCATTCCCTTGTTTTTATTTTCTAATGAAAGTCTACACAGCAGTCATTCTTTAGAAAGGCTATAACTTCATTCTCATTGAACTGCCTTTAATTACATCAAAATATGTAGAATTAGCTACAATACATAATATAGCTAGTATAATTTATAGAACAAATTGCTTTAAAATGCTCTCTTTATCACAGAGCATTTCCTAGTAACATATGATTTATCCATTGTAAAGGATGTTTTGAAATTATCCTTTGCAGTTAATTGTCATTGTCTATATCCAAGTTCAAAATCTGTTTTAATAGAATCATAGAATGATTTGTGTTGGAAGGGACATTAAAGATCATCTAGTTCCCAACCCCCTGCCATGGGCAAGGACACCTCCTACGAGACCAGGTTGCTCAAAGCCCTGTCCGGCTTGGCCTTGAACAGAGAGGGAGCATCCTCCACAACTTCTCTGGGCAACCTGCTCCAGTGCCTCACGGTAAAGAACGTCTTCCTGATATCTACCTTCATTCAGTTTTTACTACCCCTTGTCCTGTCACTTACACGTCCTTGTAAAAAGTACCTCTCCAGCTTTCCTGTAGGACCCCTTTAAGTACTGGGAGGCCGCTATAAAATGTCCCTGGAGTCTTCTCTTCTCCAGGCTGAACAACCACAACTCTCTCAGCCCGTCTTTGTAGGAGAGGTGCTCCAGTCCCCTGATCATCTTCATGGCCCTCCTCTGGACCCACTCCAACAGGTCAATGTCTTTCTTGTGTTGGGGGCCCCAGAGCTGGATGCAGTACTCCAAATGGAGTCTACGAAAGTGGAGAGAGTCACTACCCTCGATGTCGTGGTCACGCTTCTTTTGACAAAGCCCAGGATATAGTTGGCTTTCTGGGCTGCAAATGGACATTGTTGAGTCATGTTGAGTTTCTACTCAACCAACATGCCCAAGTCCTTCTCTGCAGAGCCACTCTCAACCCACTTACTGCCTAACCTGCATTTTTGCTTGAGATTACTTAACCCATGTGCAGCACCGTGCACTTGCCTTGTTGAAATTCATGAGGTTCACATGAGCCTACCCTCTTAAGCCTCTCAAAGTCTCTCTGGATGTCACTCCTTCTCTCCAGTCTATTGACCACACCACACAGCTTGGTGTCATCAGCAAACTTGATCCCACCATCAATGTCCAGGAGCTCCTTGTTCATCCATGTAGGCCTTTTGGCATTTCTGCTCGATCTCCTCTTTGTTGAGATACATCACTCCTGAGCTTGGTGGAGATGAGCCTTGAATACTGAGCAGCTTTCTTGGACCTCTCTTACCATCAGGACTTTATCCCATCAGGTATATGCCAATCAGGTAGAGGTCAAAGTCTGCTCTCCTGAAGTTCAGGCTAGTGACCTTTCTGTGCAATCTCCTCCCTCCCCTAAGGATCTCGAACTCAACTGTTTCATGGTCACTGTAGCCAAGGTTATCCTTGAGCTTCACATTCCCCACCAGCCCCTCCTTGGTGAAAACAAGAACAGCATCTCTCTTTACTGGCTTCTCTATGACTTTACAGATTACTCAGGTTTACAGACATACTCAGCACAGTTACATAATTTATAAGAAATAGAACATTTCTGAAATGTACAAAATTGCTTAATGGATTTGCTCTCTGAGGTGGACACAGGACAGAATTAGAGTCCTGCTTTCAGCGGCTGCAGAATGCAGTTAAAAAGACGGAATTCAATAACAGGGACTATTACGATTTTCTCACTGAAACATGAGAAAAATACTTGTTTGCTTTCTGAATTTAAAGTAATACACAGTTAATTTAAGCAAAGACGCCGAAAGAGGTGGATGCTTGCTCTGAACCTCTGCATGTGTGTTGCAGAATGTATACTCAAACCACAAATAAAGGAAATCACCATTCATAAACTTGAGAAGATCTTCTCATTGTTTTTAGTTCAGTGAGATGGGAACCACATTGGGTCCCACAAAAAGACTGCGACATGATGAACTAAACCTATTCACTTCTTCCATGAGCCATCGGCCACTGGATTTGAGTGGTGAAGCCAAGCTCCCCTTACACTATGGTTTATTCTCTTCAGAAAGTATAAAATCTTGGAAGCATTTATGGGTTCTTGAATTTGATATTTCCCTCACACACTTCTGAGTCTTGTGTGCCTGTTATAAATGTGCTAAGGAATGTACTGAAAGCAAAATCAACCAGATTCTCCAAAACAACATGTCTTTCCTTATAAATACAGAGATTAATGTACTATACTTTGTCCCTATTAACTGTAGTTCACTGAGTAGAGAGTGGTGATTATTCATTCAAGTTTAATTTTACACAGTGCAACTAAACGAAAAAAGAAATTTCAGAGTTGCAGTAGAAAATTTAACTGGTAGGTCTGAAACACAAGCTACTCAGAGGTACGTATACATTGCATGATGTGCACACCTCCAGGGAAAGCCTGGGGCTGGGCTGGGAATATAGAGGTGCTTGGGGCTGAAACTGCCTGCAGACTTTTCAAAGCCTCTCTTCTAAGAGATGTCTTGAGAGCCCTGCAGGTTACCTCCCAAATCTGCAGTAGCCTGAGTGCTGAGCAGTCCTAATACCTCTCCTGAATGGAGATAAAGCTCTGGGAAGTCCTCCTGCCCCTGTTCTCACAGAATCACACAGAATCACAGAATCACAGAATGTTAGGGATTGGAAGGGACCTCGAAAGATCATCAAGTCCAATCCTCCTGCCAGAGCAGGAACGCCTAGATTATGCTACACAGGAACGTGTCCAGGCAGGTCTTGAATGTCTCCAGAGAAGGAGACTCCACAACCTCTCTGGGCAGCCTGTTCCAGTGTTCCGTCACCCTCACTGAGAAGAAGTTTCTTCTCGAGTTTAAGCCAAACCTCTTATGTTCCAGTTTCAGCCCATTACCCCTTGTCCTATCATTGGTTGTCACCGAGAAGAGCCTGGCTCCATCCTCGTGACCCTCACCCTTTAAAAAACAGTATCCAAAACAACCACTGAAAAAGAGAATGTCATAAATCAGAGTGGGAACTTGCGCACATTTTGCACTTGGTTGGAGGAAAAGGAAACGGAGAGTCAGGATTTGGATACTACTGGATTAAAGCTGGCAGGAACATGGTTGTAAGGATTTGGAGACTGAAAGAACCACAGAAACCAGGAGGACATGCACAGGGTGTTGGTGACAGGCATAATTTTCGCTGAAATAGCTACACTGGTATCATCCGAAATATGAACAAAAATTTGTTGGTGTGTTATGTACATATGCCTGTACATAATGTATACATATATATTCAAGCATGGTTTTCTATATATAGAGAGAGAATCATATGGTATGTAACTATATAATAGATAATATTTCTATACATTATTCTGTATTTTATATTTTAGTAACTCTCATACAGAAGTTGGGGGGAGGCAGTTGTTCTCCTCAGCCTCGCACCACGGACTGACTTGCCAATTTGTGAGCCAGTAGCTCACACCTAAACCTATCAGGTGGAAAAGGGTCTTATCAAACCCCCCCAGGAGCTTGCAAAGGGAAAAAACAAGTACTTGGACCCAGAGAGGAAAGGCTCTTGTTAAACAGTGTCTCAGAAGCCATACAAGGCAAAATTTACCCTTCTCCAGATGGGGACAGGAACTGAGCTAAGAAATATTCTAGCAGACAGGAGAACTTGATGGGGCCTTTGGGAGAAAGTTTGGACAGGCTGTGAAAAAATAAATTCTAGGCAGAAAACAGCACCGAGGAAAAACACATAAAAGGGACCAAGACTTCTTCTTTAAGGTGATAAGGTGTTTTTCTGTGTTGTGCAGTCTTAGCCAGGAGGCCAGTTACCCTTGTCCCCACTGTGAAACATCTCCAAAGTCCCAGTGTTCACACCAGCAAAAGCCAGACATGATGTAGACTTTCCATCATGATATGCTCAAAGCTGTTGCTTATGAAAAATAAAGGCTGATTTTGTTGCAGAATCAGTAAAACTGCATTATGCAGAGAAAAAGTTTATCTAACCAGCTCAGGTACCAACATAGCGTCCACAGAAGTGGAGGTCAGTGACCAAATATCAGGTCCCTGCAGCCATAATTGCATATACTGGTATGTATATGCATACAAATAGATCTGCCTCTGTCTATCTATCTGCAGTGAGAACTCTGGCTGCAGGACAGACACGTCTCAAACTGATGTGGAAATCTAATGAGCAAGGAGGGAATCAGCTCCTGTTACCCAGAGCAGCACAGAGCTCTACGATGGTTCGGTGAGCAGGTAAACTCTGCAGCTCTTTGCTATTGGGGGACATCAGGGCTGGTTGCATAAGTTTATAAAATGATGGGATGTATTCAGGAAACAAAATCCATCTGCACCAAAGATTTACATCTGGGTGAGGAAGACCTTGAAATGCAATGGGGGGGCTGGAGAATATTCTGGGGAAGTATCACTGTTCGCTTACTTCACCTTCCTACTTTCTTCAGCACATTCACTGTTAGTCATTCTTGGACACAGGCTACTGGGCTGGCTGGATTTAGCTGATACAGATGTTTACATCTGGAGAGGGGATCTGGAGAAGATAGGGATGATGTGCAAATTAATCACCTGCTTCCTACCATCTGCGACTTCACCATCTCCTGCAAGCACAGCAAATGATGTGCAGACATGACTACTAGACTGTGAGAGAGGTGTTCTTGGCTCTGTGAATGTTTTAGCCAAATCCTCAGGCTCTTCTGGGGCATTCAGAAGGGCCACAACTCCCTTGATAATCAAATCAGAGCTGAGGGCTGACCAGTCAGAAATCCAGCTCTACGGAACTGCACATTAAGGTGTGAAAGGGCAGAGTGATGGGAGAGAGCAGCATTTTTAGCATTTCAAAGATTGTCAAAATAGTTAGCAAAGAAGCAATAATAAGAAACTGTGCCAAAGATCCAAGCTCATGCGGGCAAACGTACTTTGCATTATTTAACATGGTGCAACCTTTCCCATCTGCACCTAGAAACATGAAAGAAATTTACCTTTCTTCCAGCATTCAGGACTGCTGCAAGAAGAACAAACAGTCTACGCAGCTACTCTTCACTCATCCAATTTTTAGTGCAAGTCCTGTAGTAATTCACATTTTTCTGAAAGCCCCAGCTCCTGGAGGCAGGATATCTCCATTTTGGTTTTATACAGAAATAAGTTTCTGTCCTTCCTGACTGAGGAAATAAACTCGAAAGCACCACTATTCCCACCATCTTTAAAACTCGTAAGGCAAATCAGATTGCCTCAAACTGTAAGTCTGATTTAAAAGAAATATATCACACGATTTAAAAAATAATTTTCTTTTTCTTGCACTGCCAAGAGTTTGAGTTCCTGGGTTTGGCAGTGAAGCGTGCAGGTCTAATTCAAAAACATTTCAATTCAGTGAAAGGAATCTTTCTGACACTGGAGGCTGCAGATCACATCTATAACACACCAGCTGGCACCAAATTAAGATTGATGCTTCTTATTATAGTTAACTATCATGCAGACAGTGAGGAAAATATTTTAAATTTATAAAATAATGTGAAAAATTGAATATTCCCTTCAACTCTGTCAGTAAGAACTAATAACACTTTTGAACAAGCATCATTAGGACTAAATCTTATGCAGTACTATGCATGCTAACCCAGACCTGCAAGATATGACTTATTCCAAGGCATGTGCTTAACAAGAACCGTGCAGTGCAGAGCAGCACATCAGATTAGTTCTTAGATCAGTAATCCTTCAAGTATTTTGTAAAACTTTGGGATTCAGCATGTAAATAAAAAAATCTGCATCACATTAATTATTGCAGTTCTGCTAGCTGAAAAAAAAACCTGAATCCTTTCCTTTATGAATCATTTTCCTCTTAGTTAATACAGAGCTTTAAATCATTGGGACAAAGGGAACTTTTCCTAGAGATGAAATAGGGTACAGGCTGTTCTGCAAATTGCTACCAGGTGCATGTTACTAACCCAGGGAAACTCTCACAATCAGTCTGCCCTGGTTTACTCTACATAAAAAAAAAAATAAAACAAAAAAAAGCTCATGTAAAATGTTATGAGCTAATCTGACATACGAGCAAATTCTGCCACTCTCATTCCACTGCAACTAAACTAATTAAAATCACAGAATTAGCTACTAATAATATGATATCGAATTGGACTGACAGTTTTTCGTATCATACAGTGCATCACACGTGGTCAGCCTTGTCCTGCACAAAGCACATGCCTGGCAGTATAACACCAAGGAAATTCAAAGTGCTGATGCATGGTTCAAATCACTAATGCCCACAGATGAGAGCTATGGAGCGCCTCAGGTCTCCTGCTCATCTAAATGGGAGCTGCTACTTGCCCAGCTTCTAAAGAACTTTCCTGTGTGATTTCGTAGGAGACTTAATCTTTTGACCTCCAAAGACATGTAAGGTTAAGCACAAAAAAGCACTCATCCCTATTTTCAGCTGTTATACCAAACTCAAGAAGAGATGCCACTTGAGCTCTCGCTTTCCCTAACTCCTCTGATACTGTGAAATATCCCCTTCCCAGAGGAAACATTTGGAAATAATTCATGAAGGAGATCTTTAATAAGTGAAACTCTGCCTTGCCTAAAAACCAAAAAATCTAATAATCAACACATTGGTCTGGGACTATATTGAGAACATGTTGAGAATTAACATGTGATGCATACAGGCAAATAACAATTGAATAATATGGGATCAGGACACTAAGTGTGACTGAAACATGAGCTATTAAATCTATATTCTTTCTGGCTTGACTATCAAAACTGAATTCATTCAGCAGCAGCCCCCACTAGGATTTCACTGGTCAATATATTTTTATCACTATGCTGTTTGAGCAATATTTTTGATCAATTCCTACAATCAACATTTGAATGTGGTGGATCATTATTTTTCTGCTTCCAGAATTACTTCTTTAAACCTTGTTAATCAATTTGCACGGTTTGAGTTACAGTACAACCTACACAGCCAGCTGTGCAAATAGCGAGAGCTGGAAAGCAGCTTCCAGAGACACTTGGTTGGCATCACCACTTACGTGAAACTCCTTGCCAGGAGCAAATTTGGGTTAATTGTGGCAGGGTGAATTGTTAGGTGCCCTCTGCTAACAGATGCCTCGTTTCATTAGCCTGGGGGACTTCGACCCCCCGGTCCTTCCTGAGACTTCTCCACTGACACCACCTCCCCACGCAGAGCAGTGGCAGTTAAATTGTTTACTCCTGCTTGAGATGGTGGAAAATTACTGATGTGCCTCCTCAGGGTCACCTCGCTTGCTAGGAAAGTTTTGATAATTAAAGACAAGACTGTTCGCCCTTCTCCGTTATCCTGGGAGCTGCAAATGAGTTATGTTAAAACGACTGGATCTTGTTTTATCCAGTGAAGCAGCACCCCATCGCACCAGCTCTGCATGTTGTGCGCTCTCTGCTACAGCAGCAGTCAGTATCTGCAAAAAGTGGGAGACTCTCCTCAAGAAACGGAGATAACTAATGAGGAGAACATAATGGGGCACCAGGGTATCTTTACTAATGAGTCCTACAAACTGCAGATCTACAACTGGGCTCATTCTCTTAATGTACCGACTTCTGTAATGTTGATCACTGCAGTGGCAGGGCAGCTGATGACGCACAAGTGAGAACAAAACCAAACCACAGTGTCACTGTGCTGCAAGTTGCCCTGTCTATCACTGCGTTTCACCTGCTTTCAAGCACAAGAAACACCAAATCTGGTGGCTGCTGAGCCAGGACAACTGCTGCTGAACTAAAGGATGGTTGTCTCCACAGTGAAGCCCGCAGAAAGCCACTGGATGGTATGCCAAGTCTCCTGAGGATGCCAGTTCAGCAGGCAAGGAGGCTGGATGCACCAACTCACCAGGCAAGGGAAGGGAACACAACAAGGGAAGATGAAAAAGAGGAAAAAGAAGCAACACTGCAAAGTGATTCACGCAGGGACACAAGGAAGGACAAAGCCCTGCACTTTGGACAGAAGCATGAATATAAGAGATGGAAGATGCATATTCTTGACCCATATGGGTGTCCCTCCTTGATTCACTTTCTTAGGAGATACCACTTTTAAGAATACACCTAAACTTCCATCTACAGGGGATGTGCATGGTTTTATTTAAAAAAAAAAAAAAAAGACATACCTTCTCTCTCTCTTTAAGCAAGGCAAATAACACTACTGTGTTAAATAACACTGCACTTTAAAAACTGCAAAGTATCAGTTTCAAAGCAAGCTTAGGAAGCGGATGGCCCTGCCATGTCCTGCTATGCTCCTGCTCCCACAGAGGAAGTTAACGAGGGAAAGTTTCCAAAGGATTATTGAGCTTCCACTCTAGGTTACTGCTGGGAAATGGAAAAGATGGACAGACTGGTAATATAAGCCCATAAATTGACTTCTCTGGAAATCCAGTGTGACAGCAGATGCTCAGAGTATTCAAAGCAGGCTACAGAGTTTTTCATGTTAGACAAAGCTTTTTAAACCTGGCCTCCCTCTTAGGCAAATTCACTTTGTTTGTGCTTGGACTTCTCAAAGCAGAACAGATCGATAAAAATTATGTTCTTCCCCGTCTGATCTACAGTCACTATTTCAGGTGCCACAACTGCAGCTATAAATGTCTTTGCAACTACATCTGAGAGAGATTTTTTTCCCACAAGGGAATTTTAGGATGCAACATCTCATAATTACTCAGTTCACTATTCTGTTAAATAATCTGTCAGAGAATGAAAAAACTCTTCAGCGTGCGGGGGAAGCAGTTTATCTTGCTTTAAGTTACATTTACACATTCTGCCTATCCTTGTAGTACACAATGAACATAGCTCTGAGTCACGCGCGCGCAGAATTGAAGGCACTTTTGGAAATTAGTGGTAATTCACTTTAACTAGATATGGTTAAAGGTCTCTTCGGCCAAATGGAGAATAACATAGATACTAGATTTACCATCTACACAAGTCAGAAATAAGAAGTTCTTATTGTCATTCCAAACACACAATATACATCAGTAAATGCAATAGTTATGCATGTAATCCATTTAGTGATGGCTTCTAGTTCAGTAAATTACATATTTACTGTTTGTTTTCGTTGTAATACCCAGAAAACCATTTATTTGTTTAAATGCTGCTACTTACTCTCAAAGCTTTTGTTTTTTAAATAGCTGTAAGCAAATATAAAATATTGTCAATTAGATTAATAATACAAATGAAATGGTCCAGTGAGCTGAAATACTATGGAAACTGCAGATTTAGGAGCTTTCACCATAATGACTTCACATCTGAATGCAGAAACAAATTCATTCCTACATTAAATCTTTCTTTTTAAAAAACTTAGTATAAACCAGAATACAGAAAGCTGCACCAGGTATTTTGAAAGAGCATGAATGTGTATTTTCCTGAGTTCATTCTCTCCAACTGGGAGGACCCAGGCTGTGTCCTCAGGGAGCCGTCCCACTCACACACCTCCACACCGCCCAGTCCCCCACCAGTGCAGGACAGGAGCCACCTTTGGCTACATGCTTCTCCTCCTTTCTCCTCTCCTCCCCCTTGCTGCCAGCAGGGAAGGAGCTGAAGCCTTGATTAACAAGCAGTATGGACTCCCCATGTCAGCCCTCTTCCCATATGCCAGCACAATTCCCATGTGTCCCCCTCATTTCCCAGTGGTCATCCCCGTGAGATACCAGAGGGACCCGTGGAGCCCTCTGGAGCCACCCTTACAGGGAAGAAGCAGCAGAGCCTCAGTGGGGTGTGAGAGGTCCCTTAGGATAAGGCCACCCACTGAGAAGGCAAACAGCTAATATTCAACAGGCAAATATCTAATATTCAACAGGAGACGAGTTCTACAATCAATGGGTCTACTTTAAACAGGCAAGACAGACTCTGGATGGTTTTCATGCAGAACCATCAGCTCTTCCTCTACATTTTTCTGGCTCTGAGGATGATTCCTGCCTCAACACTAGTGCTGACCACTCAAGTCTCACCATCTGCTACACCTTTCCCAACCTCATACGAGCTAGTGAGGAGTCTGCATTAGGCTTTTTCTCACCCACATTTGGCAAACCAGACACTGTAGCAGGGTGATGGGGTGATTAACCTGGAATGCCCCCATACCTCAGACTTCTCATGACCGTGGCTAGATAGATGGTGCATCCCTATCTCTTTGCATAGTCAGATCAGACTATTTATTTTCTGTAAAAGCAATTCACTACAAGCAAAAATTTTGCTTCCTTGCAGAGACCGTTTACAGGTGTTATTCTGGGCTAGAATACAGACAAAAGATAATCCCAGTGTGAAGGCTAATGCAGAAATCCTCCTGAGAGACTAATACAAAAGGATGAGCATTTCTTCTACCCAGGCTGTTTAATAGATGTCAAGCACACAGATACCCTTTTTTTCTGCTCAGACACTGTAACTGTGAGCAGTGAGCCATACTGGGCAGAAAGAGCATCCCCAATGGCATAAAAGAGGAAGGGTTTGCTTCCAGAGTAGTGCCTCTGGAGAGTCAACATCTCCATCTTATGACAACCACTAGCCTCCTGCAGTCCCAGCTGATGTTAGGCAAGACTAGTTAATATTCTAAGCTAAGCAGAAAGCAAATACATTCAAAACCACCAGCATTTCAATAGAGATCACAGTACCTAAAATAGCCACCACCTCGTCGTCCTGGATAACTTCTAGGGATCCTGAGACCACAAAGCAAAGAGCATCAACACTTTCCCCAGCATGATAGATGAGGTCCCCCGGTGCACAATGGATCGTCTGGAACTCCACAGCCAGGGCTCGCAGGCAGCCGTCGCTGGCCAGCCGGAAGGCGGGGTGCTCGTTAAAAACTTTCCGGTTTAGGTGCACACAAATATCTGCTCTCATGTCCTTTGGGCAAATTGAGAGAACCTGGATAAAAGAAAGATGAAGAATAATCAGCTGGGAATACGACAGCAGGCCAGTGCATGCTTTATGAAATAACTGAATGGAGAGATCTGAATATCCATCCATCTAGCTATTCCACAAAGCTTCAGGTAGGAATTTTGTCTTGAATTGGGGTAGTCTTTTTCTACATGTCTACTGCTTTCACTGCAGCACAAAGGGTGATGTGTAAGAAGGGACTATTCTGTTGCACTGTTCTCATTCCTAACAGTCTTCACACTTGTTTTCCAGAATTGCAGGTGGCATTAGTATGTCCTGTTTGCAGATATTCCTCCAGATTCGGTACCCAGATTACCTGCCCGCTGCTACGCTGAATCCCCAAACAGACACTCAGAGCTGAAGGAGCTTGAAGACGTGCAAAGACAGACCAGTCACAATAGAAAACACCACATTTCGCTCACATCGAGAAAACCTCGTCTTCAGAAGACTTCATGTAGATGATCACTTACCGATGTATATCCAAACACACCTGGGGTTTAGTTGCAGTGCTGTACAGACATTTAATAAGTAACCTGCCCTGGGGGGCTTACAGACTAGAAAATCCAAAGAGTTTGAGGTTAGAGCAAAAAAGAAAGTATTACGAAAACTTAGGAAATGTAAAGGTGAGTGAAAAACTGTCCTGTGAACATGAAGATGTCTCCATTGCAGATCAATTAAGACTTTCAATTAATTTTGTACTTTAAATTGCTTTCCCTATTGAAATAGTAAGACAAATACAGCTGAAGAAAGTGAAAATCTGTGGGTATTGTCAGGTTTGTAAACTGTGTGTTTAATATTTGTACATCCTCCTAAGTGCACTAATGCCCTTATAACCCTAAAATGCATGGCAGCGAATTGCACTGGGAACCATATAAAACCTTTTAAAGTTTTCCTAGGATAAATAATAGAAAAGGGCACGAGATTACGAGCACTCTGGATGTCTCACACAAAGAGGACTGTAGATCAATAGTACTGATTAATTTCTCATTGCATAGAACTAATCTGGTAGCTTGGTCTGCAGACAGTGTCAGAGACAGGGACATTGGGTCAATGTGTTGACTATCATTGAATATTAGCAAACAGAGGGAGAGACTGGTAACCCTGACTAAGCTTTGGGGCAAATGGTCATGTTAATATTGAACTAAAGCCATGATTTTCATTTCTGTTTAATGCAGAAGAGGTATAAAACATACTACTGTAAAGTACTATGCTACAGTACTATATAAAGTACTATGTTATAGCACTTTACTACTGTAAAGTACTGTAAAGGGCCTAAAGCATAGAATGGGAAAACAGTAAACAATTTCTAATTTAATAGTAAAATTTAGTCCTTTTCTTATTTCAATAATTCAGAGTTCCTTTCCGGTCAAAGATGCAAAAAGGTGAAATAGAATTTATTCTCCTACCCTCTGTACTATGACAGTCTGAGGCTACACAGGGCTACTGCAACCATCTTGCACTCATAATTTTCATATCAATCCTAGAATATCTGGTAAAATTATAGCATAGAGGGCCTTGATTTAATGTTTTCAAATTATATAGGGTAGTTCCAATGGACAGCTACTCTCTCTGTTAAAACATTTGCTGTTTCTGAGCTGGTTTTGGTTTTTTTTTTTTAATTTTCAGCCAGGGGATTTCATCATGTTGCTCAGATAAAAGACCTGCAATCATAGGAAACCTCTTCCACATGTAGGTGTTTATAGAATATATAAACAAGAGAGATGGTGCTTCTTGTACCTAGCACTATGAAGCAGAGTATCTCTTTCGAAACTTCACCACAGCATGAGGTTTTCTCACTTACCACAGCCTTCTCAGATCTAACAGGTAATTAGGTTTTATTTGATTTAACGCAGTCAATTTGGCTTAATGTTATTTTTCTGTAACAAATTTTGGTACAGAACACAATAAAATACCCTGCATACGTCTGTTTTATCATTAAAATTAATAAAAAACACATTTGACAAGACATATTCTCCATAAACTATCATTTGCATTAGTAATAATGTCTTGTCTGAGTCACTGTTCACCATATCCTGTATTACATTTCCATGATTTTATTAGGGGCAAATATCAATTTTACAAACTTATACTTACCTGAGTGATTCCATTCACCAGGAGAAATATTGTCAAATCTTAGGTTTTCCATTAAAAAGCAGAAATTACTTTTGAGAGTGATTGATTCACCTCAGCCCTACTTCTGGATCAAACAGAAAGCTCATCTTTATTACAGTAAAATAGAAACATGCCACCTTTATCCTTTTCAATAGTAATTGAATGAAAGATCTGGCTTTCTTTTGTATCATGATTGCTGATTTTTAACATTTTTGTCTACTCTTGGGCCTAAATCATGGTTAGAAGCTTTTTATGTCTGTTTAATACTTTCAGTAATGTAAGTGCTTTTGACTTAACAAGGCCATGAGCTGTGAATTCTCAAACACTGCTCTTGAGAAAAATGTGTGTATTCACACATGACTGATTTCCAAATTTTATCTTTTAAGCTTCCAAAGTGCAGGAAGAATTGGTCAAACTAGTGCAGAGGTTGTGACTGTAAGATTCGGAGATGTACCAGGACACTCGGGTTTTTGGAGTGTAAATTAACTGTGTCCCTCAAGAATAAAAGCCACTTGGATTCAAAGCAGCATATTGTCTCCTCACAGAGTTAAATGCAGAGTATTAGAAGTGAGCACTCAAAGAATGACTCTTTTTATAGGTACAACAAACATATCTATCATCACGCACTGTAATATGAAGACACAGAAAAAAAATTCCATTGCACAGAAAAAGCCAGTCTTAGAAAGCATAATTCAGGAATTTGATGTCATGATAAAGTGATTCTCCTAATGACATATTACTGCATGGAGATATATGGAGATATCACTCATCAGCTAGCACGACAATAAATGAGTAATGATCCAAGAGTTAGCCAGAAACCAACATTGTTTTCTTGTCTGCTACATTGCAAGTACTGAAAACGGAGAATAAAACAGATGACAGCTAAAAGAAATACTTCATATTAAAAGATTTGACAAAGGAGCTTTGGCTGATAAAGAAAAACATAGACATTTGTAGGGGAAAAAATGAGCAAAGATGGAGAATCTCAATTTTCAGCTATGTCTTTACTGTATGTTCCAAGCACAGGAAATCATGAGCTTCATCCTGACTTTGCAGCATTTCTTTTTGTGTTTACAAACACCAACATCTCCAATTCAGAAGGAGTCTCACAGATGGTACCAGCATCTCTACTGTACTACAGAAAGGGGTTGTTGGTGACACAGAGTACAGAGTGCAGTAATTTTCCTGCTTCCAAAGAAGACACATAATGTGATATACAATCACACAGAAGCATTTGAAAGCTAATGATAAATAGTCCAAAGATCCTAAGAGTAGAAAATGAGAAAATGAGCACTTCAAATTCAGATAAATATTCTTCTGAAAATGATCCCTCATTGTTAATACAAGACTCTGACATTCTCATTGTGAAATGCTCTCACTGAGATCTCGGCATCTTTAAGGTACCACGCAACAAAAAAGACACAACTAGCAGCTATAGGGTTGTACATGAGTACATTTGCTGTACAAATGCACACACATGGGTGTAAAAGAGAAATGCAGATTAAGGGGGAGGATACCCTCTAATGCTCAACATATTGTTTTGTTATTAGGGAAATGCGTCCCATACTTTATGTCAGGAGAAACAAAGTTCAGCTGGGAGGTTTGTTCCAGCCTGTGTATTCTTTCAGCAGCGTATCAAAAATCACCTAGACAAATTTCTGAAGAGGAAATTTCCTTAGAGATTTCAAGACCTTTCTCAGTGAAACCTGTAGTTTATAAGCAAGGCAGGATATTAAGGTTGCTGACTGCAATGCTTTAGTAACTGATGTTTTTGGAGCATACGACCTGGAGCAGGCAGTCTGCAGGGACCAGATGCTTACGCTGCTATAGAAGTTGCTCCATAATAAATCTGCAACCACAGACTTAGCTGACAGCTTTCCCATATGCATCCAAGCAGCGTGAAAGAACAGAACCTGCTACGTTTCAATGCAAAATCAGAGGAGAAAGTCAAAATCTACCCAGAGGAAAATCTTCACTGGCTATATAAGCTGTGTTTCTACCAGAAACGGAGCAGGGCTCCATGCTACACACGAACAGTACACATGTATCCACGAAGACCTGAACCACTAAAAAGCTGAGAAAGGAGGAAGTAAAGCATGGAATGACATTTATCACTTCTCTGCACAGAAAATTAAGTCAGTATAAGACAATTGCTGAGCTCTGCCATCACCACCTGGCACCCAGCTGATACAACCCCCAACACAACGACACCCAATGCAGAGATTCAACACTGCTATCACCTCTGGAGCAACCTGTGGTACACATAAAATGCTGACAGTGAGTGAAAAGCTTAAGGTTGCTAGTAGAGACTGGGAAAGGCAGTAACCAGCTCTGGAAGATGCACAGAGAATTGGCACAAAATGCCTCATTATCTTTTCAGCTTGAGATCTGTAAGAGGGGAATTAAATACCCAAGGAGGTGCCATCTGATTTTTTTTCCTCTCCCATCCCTTTCCCCAGCATGCTCAGGCAGTTTAAGATAAGCCCCTTGAACAGCTCAAAGAACTCTACAGGGAGCAGAGATTATAAAGAACTCAAAGAAAAGCAAATGAATCGAAACAAAACCTGTACAGATTAAGAGTGTGTCCAAACAGTATCTTTTAGGAGGAGTTTAAGTATTTTTTAAAGAATCTTCCCCAGCTGGAAAACACTACAGGATGGCTTAGTGAATACTACAGAATCTGTTAAGACTTGTTAACAAAAAGGGCAGAGGCCAGTGAATCATGAACGCTATATATTTGCAATTCTCTTTCAGCACACAGGATTCTCACTTTCTCAGGGTTGTATTTAGGGGATATATTGACTGATATTCCCACAAAGAGCTTAGACAGTCTTAGAAGCAGAATAACAAGGACATTTCCTGAATGAATAACCGTAACAAATATTGGAGATACTAAAAAAATGTCAGGTTTGACAACAAATGAAATAAACTCCTCCAACTTCTAGCCAGTTATAGTCCACAGAGAGCTCGTTTCACTTCATGGAGAAGGGCCTCTCTGGGTTTTCAGACACTCAGATCCAACTCTGGGTTTTCAGGCATAATCCAGTTCTCTCCCAAAAACCCACAATACAGTCTAGGCATCTGACCAAGTTATTCAGATTTTTAGAAGGATTTGGTTCACTTCAGTGTTGAATTCTTTTGCAGACCTGACAAAGTGTTATATTTGGCACTGGATGGAGGTCAAAGAGACGAAGGTAGGAAAATAGATGATTGGCAAATCACAGAGCATTTTCCTGTAATAATCAGGTAATTTTGTAAGGAACTCAAAAGCAACATATAGAACTGAGCAGTTATTAACCCTGCACGCATTAGGGCAATTTTTAATACATCACTGAATATCTTGGCACTAAGAACTGAATTTCAGCAGCAATGGTGTGCTCTGTTTTAATTGCAGTAAGATCCAAGGTCACTTGGATTTAAATGCCCAGAAATTGAGATCTGAGAATTAAGACTAATAAGCTGAGTTTGGCTTGTTTTCTTACTAACAATACATAAGCTGAACCAGTGATCGAATAGTTAGATTTAGTAATACAGTAACAAAATTAACCAGTTTTTAAATGAGTAAAAACTGTTAGAGACATTAAAAAATCCCTGGAAACTGGCTCTAGGTTAAATTAAATTCAGTATTGTCGACACAGATAGGATCTGGCCAAAGGTCTGAAAAACAAGGGAAGATGAGAGGCTTCACCATGTGTTTTAAAGAATCCAGAGGTTCACCAGCACAGGGCTGACTGGTTTGTCTCATGCTAATGCGCTGAAAAGCGTGGCTCACTAGTGCATTCACTGATGAACCCAAAGTAGCAGATGCTAGGTTACCTAAGGGTTGTACAGTTAAAGGTTTTACTGTCTTCAGTTTTGCTGTAGTATCTATCCCAATCACAATCATCAGATGATTTTCTAATGGGGCAAACAATTGCAGACTACAGGGAATTCTATCACTGAAAATCAACTTTTTAGATAAAGGAAAGAAAAATAAACATCAGAAAGAATACAGTATACATCAAAGAATCTCAGGTAACAACATTTTTTGGAGTGATGACATCTGGCACAAAGGTCACCCTTGGAACAATGAAGTTGATCAACGGATTATTTCATTTCGTACTTCTTCTGGAGGTGGCTTTATTTTCCAACATGCAGCACTATGTAAAGACATTAAAGGGTAAAAGCATTAAGAAAACAGATCTGGAGGAGACCTTCCCCTAGATTCGGTCTCTGGAATTGACAGCTCCTTTGTCAGCTCTAGCCCCTCAGTGCTCAGGAAAATGCCCAACTCATCCACTTGGGTACTTGTTTCCAGGAATTAAACTCATGAGTTACTCCACAGCCCTGGCATTTCCTCGAGCGTGATAGATTGATAGTTTAATCTGTATCAATCCAAAGAAGAACACATCCAAGAGGCAGAGAAATATGTGGATAATCTTTCCTGGCTCTGCACTGTGAACAGAGGAGGTAAAGAGTCTATACCATCCACAAAGGTGAAACATAAAGCCCCAGTGGTGCACAGGCCCCGCTTTTGGACCTGTGTGAAGGACAGTGAGACCCTGACCATCTCTCCTTCATCCCACTCTCCAAAGAACCGTGGATTGCAACTGTACCTGGTCCTAGCTCAGCTCTGCGAGGCGAGGGAAGACTTCTTGTTCACCTCGTCCCGATCTGCAAGCAACGACCAACAACCCCGCCTCTACAACGAAACAAAAATACTTGTCCAAATGATTTTTACCTTCCCTCTTCAGCAGGGAATTGAATGTAGCTGTTACACCTAATTTTGTGGAAGTTCTCTTTGGCCACGAAGCTTGGAAGCCTTCTAACCCGGTCATCTGCGACGAAATCCAGCCAGCACTTACAGACATCTCTATGTGATGAGACACCGTAGGATTGGCAGCCTGATTCTCCTATTCATCTCAAGGTATCATAATTATTACTACAGCTCTTGAAGATCTTATTAACAGCAAACGCAACTAAACTGCACTGTCCTTCGGTAGATTAATATTTAATAAAGTTACAGCCTGTGTCTATTTATCATAAACTCATCTCCCCTGTACGAAAGCTTAGTGGGGCAGCAGTGAATAGTTTTAATATTGTGCTATTTTCCCATGATTTCAATTTCAGTCATTGCAATGTGGAATTGGCTCTCATTTATTCAAATCACCATTGATGCTTACTTTGAGACTAGATGCCTTTTTTCTCTTTCAACCTATGGCATTTCTCAAGGAACCGACTGTTAAAACATGATAGACATTTATTTAATTGCTTTTGAGTAAATCCTAAGCCATACAACAGCACAGAGGTCAAGAAGAGAAAATCTTTGGGTTTTACTGACATTTCAGAGTGTTATCATTAGACGAGACCTCGAGACATCTGCATGTTAGTTAATGGTTGTTCAGCTTTCATGTATAATGATCTATTTCTTATAGAAGAGCTAATATCTATAAATTTTTCATTTGCTGCCTAGAGATTTCAGTGAAAACTAAGAGATTTTAATTCAGTGCATGTTACATATATCAAATTATTACTGCAAAGATTTTTTTTTTTCAGCTGCTTAAAAATGGTCATATGCCGAGAATGTATTGCCTCTTTTTTACAACTCAAAAAAATCGGTTCTGCTGGATGAGAGATAACACTGTTTAGTATATAAAGGCTTCTTACTTTTGTCATGTTTTTAGTTCTGCTCATTATTAGATGAATAACCCTGAAACCTGTAGCATTAAACATAAAAAAAACCAAAAATCCATCTTGTCTGAGCCACAGTTACACCAGGAGATAAGAGTCCATGTGCATTTATTACATATATCACCCCAGCTGTCAGAGGAGGGCTCTCATGCTTAAAGTGATTTAAGATTATGGATCAGAGGCCACTTGCTTCCCCTTAAGTAATAATAATAAATATGCTAATGCTTTTAGTGTCATTGTTAATTCCTTATTTGTGAACACTCAGAGACAGCTGAAGCACTGTGGTTTGAAGACAGGATCTGAAGATGAGCTATTCCCAAGAAGAATACGGAAGCCAAAATCGTGTGCTTAAGGCACCATCAATTCAGAGTGAGAGAACAAGTCCTCTTCCACATACAAGGAGAACAGAACCGAGGCTTCAAGGTAAAGTTCTGTTTGGGACAGCTTGCTTTCACAAGCAGCAAGGACTAGGTCTTCATTCAACTACCTCCATGCTAACTTCCACTTTGTCTTCAGTTCCCATCTAAAGACTCATCTTTACCAGTTTAGTCAAGACTTTCTTTGGGAGTACACACTGAATGTGTCACTGGAGGATAGATATTAGAAATTTGATGAAGAAAATCTACACATATTAAGTGGCAGTAATTCCAATCAAGTTATTAACTCATATTTTATTTTCAAGTATATTAATTCAAAATCTTTAGTTATCAAATCTTTAGTTACCAAGTTTATTTTTACTCCATCAAATTGCTAGGATTGTTCATGACCATAGGAACTTACTGTAACACTCATATAAAAAAATCTCATTCTTTCTTAGTACATTAACCTTCTTGTTCTTCGAATTTCAAAACAAAGCCATTTCAACATGCTGAGTGACTGAATGAAATGTATTATAAATTTGTGACAAATCATGTTGTAAAACACATTCCGGTGTGACAATGCAGTTATATTTGGAACAGTTTAGGATGTAATATTGTATGTTAGGTTGAAAAACATCCTTGGATGATGGAAACTGTCTGAGCTGTCTGATAGAAACTGAAAAGTTGAGAATTTCCTCACTAATTATCATGTGCAATGAGCACACGTGTTTTGCAAGATAATAAGAAGCTTACTGAAGAGTTCATAAAACTAAGGAGAATGGGAAATCATGTGATGCAAATATATCCAGACTACGCCCTGGTCAGAATGTCATTACTGGAGCTTTGAAAACTAGACTGGAAGAAACCCCTAAGGTCACATCCAGGCTATCAGACAAAGGAGTGCTGAGAAGCAATTCAAGACCTGGGGCAGGAATCCCCTACTCCAACCTGTGCTGGAGCAATGTCTGGATCTAGCAGCTCAGCTGCAATGTAGTGCCATCAGCCCTGCTGTGTCTATGGTAATAAATCTGACTCTGTGTACCTTGGAGCTCCCTACAGTGTGCTCCCACCCACTTGCTGCTCTAGGTTTACTACAGATGGACTTAACTTAAATGCAGAGGGTCTTATGACAGGGCTTGAAGGGGTAAGGAAGGTACTAATGCAAGAGAAAAGATTCACCCTACATAACTATTCTCTAGGACTATACCACTGTTTCATTTTTCATCTGGGATTTACAACATTTTCTCATTTGTTTTGGTGAAGCCCATCATAACACCTTCCTGAGTGGAGATAAAAGCAGGAAGGCTGCCTGGCTATGACAGGGCTTTCCACCCTTATGCTAAAACAAATCCTGACTTTGGCTAAGGTCCTGCAGGTGAAAGCAAACTGCCTGATCCTTACACTCGTACAGACCCAGGGATGCTCAGTGCAGGCACTACAGGCCACTGGTGCTGTTGTTTTTGCAGACTTGCAGGCTGTAAGGGATACAAAACACCAAAATATTCAAACAGGTGCTCAAGTTCTTACACTTATCTTGTCTCTGTTTTTCTGTAACATGAGGTTTCCTGTGAAGTTCGATTAGATGCAACTACTGATGTCCAGATGCAGGGGTTCCTGAAATCCTTCCACTGTTTTAAATAGGTTTTTGATCCAGGCCAAAGTTTAGGTAAGTCTTTATCAAGGGAGAATTGTTAAAAACCTAAATCACAGATTTTACAGCCATATTAATTATCGAGCTAAGCAGCCACTACTATCTTACAGACCAGAGAACACTGCTTATCATGAGTCAAAGATTATGGCTCTAACTGCATTTTTATAATCTATAAAACCGGACATGCGGAAACTATGGAAGGAAATTTTTGTAATTAAAGCACAGGTTCTCCTAATTAACTGCAAAGCATCATTAAAATCTAATGAAACTCTAGTGGAATAATACAGGATTCTGGCTTAACTGCAAGGAAATGCAAATGAAAGTGGAATTTTCACATGATTTTGAATTTACACAATAGGACTGAATGCATTTACAGCAGTTTACAATAGAACAGCTCACTTTCAACACTGTATGAATCAGCACCAGGAAGTTAGGGTATTAGTGTAGAAGAAGTTAACATATTAAAGAATATGGCATACTGAAGCACAAGAATCAAAGAAATCAAACCCCTTGTTACTTAAAATAGTTGTATTTGTGATGGTAAGCTGAATTTCAAAGCAGATGATTAATAAGATAACTAATAAGCATGATGTAAGACTAAATTTTTCAGTGTAGCGACTTCATCCTGGCATATCTGAATAAGCTGCATCATCACCCTCTATTACGCAATAGATTCAACTGAAGCAGGAACTTCAAAGCTCTGCAAGCACTAGACATTTTAAGATATTAATCTGCCATGATGCTTCCTTATCCTCCCTCGGACACTTGCCTTTTAAGTTCTTAGGAGGGAAATCTTCATGGAAACGAGCTTGAATGCCTAACTTCAGCTGATGGGTATGAGGCCCACAGAAGCCACAGGAGCATCACTGATCTCCACTGACCAAAGGTCTAGACCTAAAACTGTTCTATCTTGCCTATGTTCAAGGTATTGCAGGTGAAAACGCTCCCATCTGACTTCAGCTCTGTAAAATATCCAAGGCTAGATAGACTCACTGCATGTATCATAAAGAGAGGCCCTGAGGACAATTCACTTGGCCTGCCTTGGCACACAACGAATCACTCTCCAAAGATGACCTTCTCCTGTAATCAGATTTTGGAGAAACCTAAATGATCAGTCCTTTCTGAGCACTAAAGTCCTTTAGGACTTCTACCCACACGTCTGTCAGCAGTGCCGCATTTTCTGTATCTCCCTACCAAAGGCCTTAAGTTCTAGCCGAGATATTTTAGCTCAAGGAGATCAATTTCTACTGCCATTAAAACCTATACTAATTATGCTGATGGGTATGTCGATGTCCTGGACATCAGTAAAAGGTCCAAGACAATCAAACTCATTTCACTGCAACTCAGAGATGCCAATACTTTTCGGAATAATACTGATTTAGGTTAGACACCAAATTATGTTCTCAGACTAATTTGAAGACCAATTTCCCATTGATTTAAATAGTTAAGTACATTAAAATTATATCGTATTTAGGCAAAGACCGGAAAGCAGAAAACATTTACCATAATGAAAAATAAAAGCATATTTCCAAAGTAGCAAAACTGTCATTTTTTTAAAACATTCCAGTTTTGATCCCATCACAAACATAATAATGGAGTAGCATGCAGTTAAGATTTTGTTAGTAAGTTACATGCTGTTATACAGTCTTGTTTTTAAGAAAGTACACAATGGACCCAAATTCTTGCTATCTACATTGTTACCTTACAGACTCATACCTTCTCTGTGTCGATTCCTTTAGACATGGACCAGGTTGAGACGATATAATCCATGACTCTTTCACTAAGGCCTTTTGGGACTTGATATAATTTTAGGAAATCCCTCACATTGTTCAGCATCTCATGGTATCGGTTGGTGTTGGCATACATTTGCTGGAAAATGGTGGTGACGTTTCCAAAAATAGTTGCATAAAGAAGAGCTGAAAGAAACCAAAGGTAATTAAAAATAAGTATGTGTGCTCCAGTAAATCAAGCATATCGTCAAAGAATTTTATGTATGGTTATAAATTACTGCAAATACATAGGTGTAAACTGCAAATTTCTATTTATGAACAGACTTTCACACACATACACGTAAAGAGTTATTTATTGAATTTACCCACACAACTCATACTGCCACTCAGTGTGCATAAATCAGTCATACAGATAATGTCTACACGTGAAGTTATTTAAAAACTGCCGGTGCATTTCAACTTTATACCCTCTATTAATCCAAACTAGTTTTCAAATGTAGCTTCAGCCTGCCAGTAAACCTTGAAGGCACTGTCCACAGAATCATTTGGATCTCCTGTAAGATCAGCTCAGCTAGCACATGGTATGAGTAATGAATGGCCTCAGTCTCAAACAAGAAATGAAATGGAGAAGAAAGGAACCTGGGAAGCCTGAAAGGAGGTATCTATACAAAGAGAGTCCTGTGTCAATGGTCAGAGTGTGCACAAGAAGGCACAGAGTGGCATTTCACAGTCCAGTTTCACAGCCAGCTTCAGCAGGTGACCTAGGTATGTCATGTCAGCTTTAGATGCCAGTCACTAACAATTTCAGAGAGACAAAAATTGTATTAACAAACAATAGAAAATCCCATTATAAAGGGCATATGACTAGGGCAAGAGGATAACATTGTAGAGTAGGAAGCACTACCTCAAACCCACTCCTGAAGTTACCTTCCCTTCTGGTTTGATCCTCCCCTTTCCAAACATGCGACCATTACTGTCAAGCTCAGCCAGTCGACTTGTGCACCACCAAAGTATGACATGTCATATTTGAGAAAATCACATACCTTAAGTAAGCCTTCCCAGCTGAGAAGGTGTCAACCTCAGTACAGTATTGCAACTGTGATGCAGTGACACTATTTGATGGAGAACAGTTAATTTCTGAAGCCTAAAATTCAGCAATGCATTAAGCAAAAACTTAAACATACACCTTTACTAGTGCTGTCTTGCATAGTCGTGGAATGAAAGATGCTTTTAAAGCCAAGCAAATTTAAGGTGCCTTATTGATTCACAATGTAATTACCCTTGCAAGCAAGCCCAAAATGGCATTCTTCCATTAGGCATTACAGATTTTGCAGAAAAGAGAATTATTCTGATATCTCATAACACCAATGTGTGGCACTACTTCTGCTCTTGGCATTATCAGATACACAGAAATGTGCCTGTCATTTTTAATAATTTTTGCTCGAAATGTACTTTATAGCAGAATTCAGCTATGCATTTCCATATTGCTTTTTTGAAAAACAACTTCAGCCTACAAATGGCATGAAATAACCCACTGTGAAGGGATAAAATGCCTTCCATCTCTCAGCACATAATGTCTTCCCTCTACACAACACATTTGTACCTCATTCCAGAAAACTCACTTTGTTTCATACTAATTTACTGTTGTTCATCATTCCTGTTTGACAGGAAGCACTTTTAAAGAAACATGGTGCTTTTCTAAAATCTGTCTAACAGAAAAATTGTACTTCAACTTCTCACAGTGCTTTCTACTATGTCCATGTATAAATTGGACACTGAAGATCCTCAGAAACAAGATGTTCACTGTTTCATTAATGTCTTGGAATTTTTCATTTCAACACACAAGATCATATCAAACAAGGCCACACAATGTATAGCAAAGACAAAAATGAAGGTTCAAGTTTTAGAAAACACATCAGATTAATAATCTATGTGGCATCCAGAAATAAAGCTCTTTGAGAAGTTTTTTTTTTCCTTGCTTAACTGATATATCACATCTGCTAGCTACTGAAAGGTTTTCTCTACCTCTGTATCCATTCAAATATATATCAACACTCACTCTAAGAGTATGTACATTATAAAAAAGTTCAGATGGATGAATGCCACCTGATTTTTTTCTTTCTTCCTTTTTTTTCAGCTTTCTCAGCAATTTGGGACTTTTGTAGTAGAATAAACTTGATGAAATGCCACTTCTAAGTGCAGCATTCCTCTTCCTTCTGAAGAATACTTGTTGATTTATTGTGAACTCAGCTCATCATGAGTTTGAATGCACAGTATCACTTGTCCTGCCCTCTGATGTTTGATGCACCTGCAAATTACTGTGACTATAAATGTAAAGAGAAGCCATAACTGTCCCCAAAACACTACTTTTCCGAACGAGTACAATTTACTCAAGCCTGTAACTACAGCTAGACTGCATATGCAATTACAGTGCATACAACCCAACTGGCCATGCAAACCTACACAGAACACAGAAGCTGATTGAAAATGTGCCCTGTAAGCTTGAGGAAAGAAAGAAATTCAACTCTGACACCTGCCAGGTTGGAAACAGCTAAGAATGCCAGAGTGAAAACAGCTTGTCTGAAGCAACTGGCACATAATAGCTCCTCTGAAAAAAAAAAAAAAGGAAAAAAAAAAAGAAAAAACAAAAAAGACAGAGACAATTTGTAGAAAATATACAGCCAGAAGAAGAATTCTAGTTCTGTGTCTCCTGATACAGGGTCCTGGAGAGTATTACCTAAAGAATATGCTTGTTCAAGAAATTAAGGAGAGAATAAATTTCTGGACCAAGCCTACAAAATCACTGGAAGCATTACCCAGCAGTACCTCACTAAGCCAGAATTCTACATGCTGTAGAGTCTGCACAGGTAAAACCAACATCAACCCCTCTGTTGGAAATCAAAGACTTCCTTTGCTTCCTATTAGAAATGATAAAGACACATGTTTGAGTTCATCTAAATACTCCACTCCTCTTACAGGTTACTGCATGGGGGCCTTTGGCAAACATTTAAAGGGAACCTACTTAGATCTTCAGAGCTGTGAAGCTGTGCCTTAGAGACTCTCCTCACTCATGGTGCTTCCTTACACCAGCACTGGCAGCTGCTGGGACCGGTTTGCTGGCTATTTTTGGGAAGAGCACATTTTTTTTCAGAATTTGTCATGGAAAATTCACCAAAATAAAACCTCTCTCTGTAAATCAGCTCCCCGTCCCTGTTCTCTACATGATACCTAGAAATGGGAATCATTTAAAATAAAACATTGTTTTGCAGGTCTTGGTGTACAGCAAAATAGGCTTGTGCTGATAAGAAAATAATAAACAAGTAAAACAATTTGCATTGCATTTGTTACACTCATTACACTCTTCTACAAAGAAAGGGTCATCCGCTCGGGAGGGTTAAAAAAGAAGAGGTTAGTCTTCCTTAAAAATACAAATTACCTGCCTTTGCTCTTCCCCATCCAACTTTAGCCTGGGGTAATTGCGTTACATGCAAATATGTCACAAAGATTAGACGGAAGAGAGAGGTGAGCTGGATCAGGTCCTTAGCTGGCAGAGACCACAGAATCATAGAATCGTATCAGCTGGAATAGACTCAGAAGGTCATCGAGTCCAGCCTTTGTCCCAGACCTACCAACCTACTAAACGATTCCCCCCAACGCAACATCCACCCATCTCTTAAACACCTCCAGGGACGGCGACTCAATCCCCTCCCCCTGGGCAGCCTGTTCCAATGGCTGACAACCCTTTCAGTAAAGAAATTCTTCCTAATATCTAACCTGAACCTCCCCTGGCGCAACTTAAATCCACTTCCCCTTGTCCTATCACTCTCCACTAGGGAGAATAGACAAGTTTCCGCTTCTCTACAACCTCCCTTCAGGTAGTTCTAGAGAGCGATGAGGTCTCCCCTCAGTCTCCTCTTCTCCAGGCTAAACAGCCCCAGATCCCTCAGCCTTTCCTCATCTCAAAGAGCCAACCACCTCCAGACCATGCACAGAAGCACCCGTGCAGGCACACACACACATGTGGCCATGCTGGTGAGCACTGAATGCTTCTGGAGCCTCTCTCAGCCTGTAAAGGTCTAAAGGTTTCCACCAACGACCCCTGATGCCTGTAATTAGCAAATGAAGATTTCTCAGAGAATCTCTATTTAATGAGCAAACGCTGAAGTGCCAAGTGTGAACCTTACCTCTCACCTTTAAAAAAACAAAGGTAGGGGAGCGCTACCTGGGGCATTTCGCTTCTGCTGTATTTTAATTATTTTTGTCAAGTAGAACCGTCAGTAAAGATATTTGCAAAAAGAAATAAAATGCTGGGCCTTTCTTGACCATTAGAGAATTTAAACACTTCAATAGTTTTGATTTAGTCTCTCTGCTTACAAGAAATGGGAGAGATGATGCTACAGAGGTTGAAGGTGAAATTACCCAATTTCTTGAAATGACTAGTTAGGTCAAATTGCATTCACTCACCTTCTCTTTAATGACTCGCATTTCTCCAGACATTTCCTGTTATGTTCCTACAGTCATGCAATGCCCCTTTACTTAATTACCCTGTGTGTGTTTATATCTTTAATAGTCTTTGCTAGATTTCATAGAGATCAAATTGATATAATGATACAGAAATATTTTTTCTCAATCCTAAAGGTGAGGTAGGTGGTTCAACTGTTATTTTAATTTCTATTTCTACTCTTCAGTGTTGAAAAATCTCCCCTAAATTATATACAAGGATTTAAGTGCTACATATTTTTATACATAAAATGCGTTTTACTACATTCATACATACATAAAGCATTTCTAATGATTTGGCAATAATATTTCATAAATCATTTTGCCTGTTTAAAAACAAGGAACTTTTTCTAAAAAAAAATTATGTAGAGTTACCTAATTTATCACAAAACATTTCAGATCTCTTATTAACCTGACCGTATGCTAACTGTGTCCAGATAGGAACATGTGCCCTTAGGAACTGAAGGCTTGATTGAGAGATCTAATTTTCCCCATGCTCTGCTCTATGTTGCAGTATTATTAACCTAAGCATATACAGTATGCCTCTACACTCTAATTGTCAAGAAGATGATGCCTTGATCCTGGAAAAATATACATACTTATTTTTGCATGTTGAGGCTAGCTGCAACTTCTTCAATGAGTTTTTTTAATTAAGTTCCTTTAAGATTTTTAGATCAATATTATTAAAGCTATATCATTCAGGAGAGATTCAATACAAACTCCAATATACAGATACAAGATATAATTAGTTATAAGCCCAGTACTGAAATATCTGATTTATTACTTTAAAAGCTGAGCAATTTTCTGTTATTTCTTTCCCACCTCACATTAAAACATTTAATTATATTGCAAAACATTTGCAGGTGCTATTCGTTGTGATGCTGGCAGCTCGGCACAGTGTCCACCTCTTAAACTCAACAGCCTCACTGAGATGCAGCAGCAGCAATAGGCTGCCACTGCCACCACCAACAGCTTTCTTCAAATCTATCACTATTATTCAATAAAGTGTATTACTTAGAAGAAAATAATGCTTCTAAGCCCCCTCTCTTACCATTGTTTTAAAGCACTTTTCTGATTCCTGCCTGTCCTGCCCTGCAGCCTCAGCCTCCCACCTCCCCCCTCAGCCACACTCCTGCCTGCCAGTCGTGCTAGGGAAATCACCAACACAATCCTGTGATTTGACAGTTCTTCAGAAGGCCAGTTTTGATTCTGAATCCTTGGTCCCAATAAATGTTATGCTGTTAAAATACACTCCCTCATTCCAGCAATGCTGACACATTTTACATCAGTGTTCAATCGGTGTCTCCCCACTTACAGGTGGAAGATACCAACATCAGAGCAAACTAACTTTGAAATTCTACTTTCAAAAGTACAGAGAAAAAAAATAAATCTTTCCTCCAACTACCTCTGCAGTCATATCACTGCATATAGCCCAATATATTCACCCTCCCACAAGTCCCACCAACGCATTGCTACATCCACTTCGCAGAGGAGAAGCTAATGGGCAAAGGTCTGGATTCAGCAGCGAACTTCAGCTCTGAACATCTCACCCAAATCATCTGACTGCTGAAACCAGGGGAGAGTCGGACATAATAGCACCTAGGAAAATACAGACCATGGCCAGTCTGATTCCATCCTCGCCATAGCCTATACGGTCTACATACAGTGCCTGCACCCAGACATCCGTCCCATATTGCCAAGGTAGGGAGGTGGTGGCCATCCATGCTTTTCTATATCCCATGCTGCTGTCACGTAAGGTGCACAGCTGCCTCGTGGGTCCAGCCAACATTCATCCATTTCACTGACCCAACATCTTCCTGATACTACAATAATGCAAACTATAAATTAAGAGGATAATGATAATGAAGATACAATCCCTGTTAACATCGATGAGATATTTGTTTGATGAGAATTAAGTAATTATGTAAATAAGAGGAGGATCAATAGTAAACTGTAAGAACTCACCCTCACTGTTCTTTCCATTTTAGGGGACACTGCACGGCAGAGTGGAACAGCTGCTTTGGAGGCAGTTAGACATTTTTGCACACTTTGTGCATAAATTCTCATAAGGGCTTTCAGCTGCATTTGTACAGTCACTAATTTTTAAACGGTGAAACAGGGAGCTTTTCTTTATGAGAGCACTTAGCTAATGGAAAACATTTACTTTAAAGCTCCAATACCTCTCCACCATGCAAATGTGATGAGCTGACTCTGTATTTTTGCACACAGTTGCAATCCAAGACCGGCTAAACTGGTATTGCAAAACACAGTATTAAATTAAGGCTACCGTTGTCCATAGCTATTAGTATGTTTGGCTTCAAGCCCTGAGGAAGTGAGGACATGAGCTGAAGCCTGCTAAGGTTACTCAGCCAGCACAGACAACAAAATTAACATTGTTACCTCCCCGATGATGAGGGGCCAAGGGTTGTCTGGTTCGGATGATGCAGATGCTATGCAGCTTGAAACCACAGTTCACATCATCTTTCCTGCTCAACACCCCCTAACAGAGCCACCCCATGTCATTAGATTACTTCGTTCATGCACCTGAGAAAAGGTGCTAGCCATCAGAAACACAGCCCTGTACAGGTTCAGTGGTCTCCTCTTGGCATTTGGATGCAATTTCCTGCGTTTTCTTTCAAATGGAAAGCTTTACGTGTCTTGGGTCTGCTGGGGTCTGTTTCTCCCTCATCGTATTATTCATAGAATCATAGAATCATAGAATCATAGAATGTTAGGGATTGGAAGGGACCTCGAAAGATCATCAAGTCCAATCCCCCTGCCAGAGCAGGAACGCCTAGATTATGCTACACAGGAACGTGTCCAGGCAGGTCTTGAATGTCTCCAGAGAAGAGACTCCACAACCTCTCTGGGCAGCCTGTTCCAGTGTTCCGTCACCCTCACTGAGAAGAAGTTTCTTCTCGAGTTTAAGCGGAACCTCTTATGTTCCAGTTTCAGCCCATTACCCCTTGTCCCATCAGTGGTTGTCACTGAGAAGAGCCTGGCTCCATCCTCGTGACACTCACCCTTGATATATTTTGTAAACATTAATGAGGTCCACCCCTCAGTCTCCTCTTCTCCAAACTAAAGAGCCCCAGCTCCCTCAGTCCTTTCTCATACAAGGGTGTTAACACCATAAGGGAAGGCACCAGCCTGAAATATGGCTGCAGTTACATCACAACAGGCAGCAGGGCAAACAGCTTTCTCCCTGTGTTAACTGAGTGGCAAAACATCACTTTGCCTGAAAAATCTGTATCTTGTAGTGAAGGGGCCTTAATTCTAGAAACTTCTTCCCTAAGAGCTCTAAGAGTAAGAGGCTGACAGTTAGGGCTTTTTACATATTTCATATGCAGTGGAAGTTGGTCTAATGGGTCACAGTTTTCAGTGAAGACAACTGGAGGAGGAATACTTAAGGTTCAAATTTTAAGAACAGTATGACATAAACACAGAGAATAATTAACTAGTGAAATGAGCTAAACCATTTCTTATACTAATGCTTCATCATTACCATTTCTTCAGAAATCCATCGCATCCTTACAAAATGGCACATCTAGGATTTCGCACACTGCGTAAAGTCCTGTGTAAAGGTAAATGTTAATTACAATGCTATAACTTCCCTAAAGGAATTACAGTGGGTACAGAAGGAAGTAAAGAGCAAAAAGATGACCAGCATTCATAAGAATTATGTTCACCACAAATGCCGGCAACCTCACGCCTCTAGTACTTTGCTCCATCCCTTATTTATCATCTTCTCCAATCTGAATATTATCTTTAACTTGCCTCATTTCCATGCAAATCTCTCCAGTATTTCAAAAAAAAGCTGAATTGTGTCTTTCCAATGTTCATCTACCCATCATACAATTTTTTTCTCTTGCCTTTCTCCATCAAAGAAAGAACAAAAACTGCTTTCCCCCCAGTGCTGTCTTTACTGTTATTACTGGCTGGCACTGACACCTGTGGGATCAAAACCTTCCATGCACCTTCCTCACTGCTTCTCACCCTGTCAAAACTGTCACCAGGTACAAGCATAGGACAAAAAGGGTCTCCAGCACTATTGAATGGAAGCACAGGAACCAAAAGGATCATCTCAGAAGAGAGTTCTCTGAGGCAAAGTTGGCAGCTGTCAGTATTACCAATGTGAAATCACTTGACAGCTTCTGCTGAATTTGAGCTGCAAGGTTTCTTCTGTTCTTGTTTTTTTTTTCTTTAATACTTTTAAGGGAATTTTTTAGTGCAACACCAAGTTCTTGTGACATTAGAGATGAACCCAGGATAGCAATGTTGCCTGTAGGCAGGATGCCAGAACATCACTTGCACACTGAAGAACACCACCTAAATTGCCTGTCTTGTTAAAATGTAATAGGAAATTTGGAAACACATTTTCTAAGTGCTGAGCTGTACTAAAAGTTGTTTCTAGCTCTAGATTCCTTTTTTTTTTTTTTTTCTGTGTATGTCAGTGTAAAAGTATGGACTGTATAAATCTACATGGTGAGTTTGTTTTAGATAAAAATATGACATATATTACATGTATGTACACACAGATACACCTTCATGTAAGATAAAGGTGAACATACAACGTGAATGGGCTCAGACTTTCTGCGGCTGCTAATCTTCCTTTCAGCCTTCTAAATTTGCCCATTCTTTCTACTTCTTTCAAATCTCGCTTTGCTTATTCATTTAATTAAACATTCAATTTGATCTCAGCACAATTAATAGGAATGGATTTAGGACAATTAGACAAATGATTCCAGCTACGTAACAGAGGGCATGCATAGCCTTGAGAGGTGTGGTAAGCACAGCTGTTAGCACAACAGTGCATGCTTATACAATATTTGCCTGAAAATATTGAGATAGAACACAGGTAAAGCAATGCTTCTTCTAGTTTTGCAGTTCCTTCTTTCCATATTTTAGTTCATCAGCCCAAACTCTGTGTGAGGATAGATTTTTGTATGTAATTATAGGGTATTTTTAGGAAAAAATTGAAATACTTAACTGTTGGTATTAAAAGCCTTAAATTTGGCGATGATGTTTGCATCCTATTATTTCAAGAATAATTCTTCTTTGTAAAATGACCACAAAACCGGCTTCATTGAATGAGTGATAACGTTCCTCACACATCTAAGTCATCTACAGAAGCACCCTCCCTCTAACTTTCAGTCCTGCTAATTCAGCATCTCTGGACAGAGTTAAGCAAAATTTTGTACCCAAAATTTTCTATGCGATGTTGATAGTCTACCTCAAATTACATTTGCCTGCACTGGAGTGTTTGTACTAAAACTAAGGGGAAAAATAAAGTTCCAAAAGTTGCAACTGTTCACCTCCAGGTTTTATAAAGCTAAAATAATTTGTAGCAAAATATTTTTCCTCCCACCTTTTGATTTTAAACCTTTAAAACCTGAATGATGGAAGAAAATCCCGTTTTAATGAGAATAAAAAACAATGTCTTAGCAGCCTAAGAAAAAAATGGAACATTACTTAACCTTCACATGCACACACCAATTTATATTATAATCAAATATTTTCCACAAAAACAACCCATGAGTTCCTAGCGCACTGCTAGCAATCAGGGCCAACGTGAATCCCTTTTTGCCTGATTTATTAGCACCAGGTTTCCATTTTATCAGAGCATTTGTGCACAAGACTGGTGTGAAGCCTGCTCCCCACGCCCACTAAAAGCAACTGATCCTCAGGGCTGGGCCTCCGGACCTCTCATGTTTTGCTGGAACGATGCTGGGTTTGTCTAAAAAATTTCACACTAATATTTTCAGGCTTTCAAGGTGAATTAGCTTTACGACGCTTTGTTCATCCGCTTTGGGAACCTGTCCTTCATCGTGGTATTGATTTAGCTGTGGCAGATGCTGAGCTGTCACTAAGCCTGACAGCTTCTTCAGAGCTTCCTTGGTGGTTGGCGTGTAAAACAGTCAATAACCAAGCGAAACCTAACTGCAAAGCCGAGCACGTTTCCCACTTTCATACTCTAGGAAACCATGTGTGCTACTCTGTACTGCATCCTTCTGGGAGAAGGGGGGAGGAAAAAAGCCAGCCTCTTAATTTAGCATTCAGCACTATCAGTTAACCCTTTATTCGAAGTACCTCCACTCCCCCAGTCCTGACACATCAGCGGGACCATGTTTCAAGTCTGTGGCTTTGCTGTCACTCACTGCTGCTACAAAGCCACTTCTCACTAGTGGAGAAGGGTCTTTGGGGAAGATACTAGAGTTCATAAGCTTAGCAAGAGAGTTTCATCTCCTACATTGATTAGAATCCCACTATACTTAGGTAGTTTTTACGGTGCTTGAGAGAATATCTGTGGTCCAAGGAAGATGCTCTCCACATTCACCTTTGCAAGTGCCACAAACTGTTCTGCTGAAGAGCAACGGCAATGGCAATGGCAAAAGAGCAATGGCAAAATGGCAGGCAATACCCCTAAATATATTTTTGCATTGTCTATCAAGGGTGGTGAAACACCGTAACAGGTTTTCCCAAGAGGTGGTGGAGACTCCATCCCTGGAGGCATTCAAGGTCAGGTTGGATGGGGCTCTGAGCAACCAGATCTAGCTGAAGGTGTCCCTGGTCATTGCAGGGGGGGTTGGACTAGATGAGCTTTAAAGGTCCCTTCAATTCAAAGCATTCTATAATCAGAGGATCATAAGCCAGTCAGCAATACATAGGTATAACCGGGACGTCAGCACTCCAAAGGTTACAAACAGATCTGTTTTCAGATTAAACAAGAGCTGTCTAAACACTACATCAAGCACATTACCTCTGCCGCTCTCCACCAGCTCCACTGCTCTCTACCATTCCCTTCTCCATAGTACCAAGAATAAAAACATTACTGGAAATACTACCAGTCATTGATGCTGTCCTGGTAGAAGGGGTTTAAGAGTATTCAACTGAAAACCAAAAAATTGCATGCATTGGCAAACTGAAACAAAGAAAAGTCTGCCTTTTCATTTCAACCTTTGTGGACGTATTGCTGAAACTCTCCATGACTATGTGAGACTGGAAAAGTGTCTTTATTTCCTGGCAGCAGCTCCTGGAGTTCTCCTCCTCCCTGTCCAACTCCTGATCAGCACTTGTTTTCTATCTGATTACCTCTCTGTTTTCTTGCTCACTATTCCAGGAATGGAGATGCTGGAATTAAATTTGCTGCATTTCCATTCCTACATTAACACTAATTTCACTGAAGTCAATGAAATTAAACTGACGTCTGGAGACTATCTGAGGAGAATAATTGAGTGTATTTTATCACTTTCCTTTTGACTTTTCTGGTGGCTGTTTCATAGCATTTTTAAATGCCTTGTTTCACTAAAATCCTCTTACTCTGCTCTTGGATGGTGCAATGAAGCAACTCTCTTTTGGGATGATGGTGTTCTTGCTCTAAAGCTCCAGATGCTGTCTGGAAGACATCTGAGATGCATATGGCCCACAGAGATGTGTACAGCCAACAGAAGTGACACACACCACACCAAATGCCTATCTAAGCCAAAATCCTTCCTCTGACTGCAGCCCGTTCCAGATACTTATGATGAGGGTATAAGCAAGGGAGTGCACAGGACATTTCTGCCCTGGGCTACTCCTTCCAGATTTCCATGGACTTAGAGCCCAGGGACCCTCTAAAACTGCCCATTCCATCCAGACCATGGTATGTATTAGCCAACAACCAGACATCTCCACAAGAATACCTTTCCACAAATCCATTTCTGCTTTTTCTCACCAAAACGTTATGTGACACAGGATTTTGTCATGCTATTCTGCACGTCTGGCTGCCCCAGCCTTTACGTCGGCCATGCCAGCTGCCCTCCCGAGACATTGCTCCTCTTCACCTCCTGTGCACTGCTCTTGAGTTTTGTAAGTCATCCTCCACTGTTTTTTCTCAGTCATGAAGAGCCCTCCTCTATTCAATCTCTCCTTCTGAGAAAATCATTCCATGCTTCCTTCTTGTCACCTTTCAGACACCCTTTTTAATCTTGTTGTGGAACAGTGCAGTGTGGTGCAATGACGTTAATTTCAATTACTTGCCTAGAAATCCTATTTGCCTTTTTTTTTTTGTCTGGTACTGAATATTGCACTGATATTTCCAAGGAACAATCCGCAATACCAGTCAGATGTCTCTCCTGAGTGTAACGCTAATTTAGAAACTATTGTTGTATAGGTATAGCTAGCTATTTTTTGCCTACGTGTATTAATTTGCATTGCACTGGACACTGGATTTCATCTGTCCTTGTCACAATGGCTTCCGTGGTGGGATTGATATATCAAACCAGAAACTCTAATTTCAGGATCAAGCAGAAAAAAAGACCTGCAGCACAAGGGAGAAAAGCTGTACATGGATACAACTATGCGGTAAAGAATAAAAAAAGTCAGGGCAAAATCACATTGTTTCTTCACTGTTTTTTTTAGGTTTATGCTAGTACCATGGCTTAGGTCCAATAATTGGGAAGATTTTATTCATCTTTCTACCACAAGCAGGACTGACTATTTCCCAGAGCAGGAAAAATTCAGGCAAAGCTGTTCTTTCTTGGATTTTATCCAAGAGTGTCTAGGCCGACCCTAAAAGTCCAGTGAAAATAAATGAGAGATTTGACAGAGTACAAATGTCGAGATGTGACCCAACACTTATAACAGTTATGGGACGTCTCTTGAACATTAACTCTTTAGCAGCAAGAGTAAGCATAAATTCTAAAATACATGTTTAACTCTCCCATTTGGCAGTCCCAGTGTCTCACCACTGCATTTGCCACTAGTGATGCTGAAGAGCTACTGGCTCTATTCAAGCAACAGTGAACTACGAATGCAAGAGATTAAATTTAAAGTGACCTTGAGGCCTTAAATATTTTTGTTCCTATACAGAATGCTGCAGGAATTACTGCAGAGTCTCTCCCCCTACTTATTTTGCCAATGTATGAAGCATCCTCAGTTGCTTCTCAGCTGTTAAGAGGCACTAGTAGCTGGGCACGTATGCCATTAATTTCCTTTGTTAGGGGCAATGACATCTGAAATTATACACAGGACATGGATTGTACAAGGAATGGGGAGTTTGACAGTATTTTTAAATTTTTTGGTCCCTCTACATTAATGACGTAACTGACTACTGCTACTAATATCTGCAAGTATGATTCAGTTGTTCCTACCACTAACTACTCCTGTGAGTAACAAACTGTTGTAAGCCTCGCGGGATGAAGTCTTCAAACTCAGTGAAAATGAAATTCAACAACGCATTTACTAGTACATCTTTTTCAGGCCTTCCAGCCTCCCTGTTCCCAAGCCTCTGCAATATGGTACATTAATTTTATACTGAACTATTAATTGTAGTTGACTTTGCAAAGCTGTTTTCTTTACATTTTTTATTCAGTTTTGCAAACCCAATCCCAGTGGAGCTCATTTTATTCCCCACAGTTTGTTTCATCAAATTGCAAATATTTCCTTTAATCTTTTTAGGCATTCAGATTTATTATCTATGGAGCAGAGCCTCTTCATCTCTTCTACTGATGGTTTGGGAGAAACGATCTTTCACATGTTTCTCATTTTATGCAAGTGTTTGTTTATTTCTGCAAGTACATATTAGTAAGCATAACATTAAAACACAGTTACCTAACCTAAATAGAAACACTTTGAACCAAATGTGCAAGCTAACCTGCTTTGGTTCTTAATGATATTAATCTGAACTCATTTTTCCCAGAGGCTGAGATCCATAATTCAGTGAGGTCTATGGAAAGTAGCTGCTGACGTTAAGGAGTTTTAGGGTCAGAAATAAACAGGTATGCTTATATTTTCCTTTGAGAATCTGTATGGGGAATTTCCCAAAGGAAGGGTGAAAGGTCTTTGGGGAACTGTTTTAATTTTCTTCATGCCTATTCACAGTAAGAAATAGCAGTAGCAGTAGTAGTTGTTAACAATAATAATCATCATCGTCATCATTATGATGACGATGATGATGCCAGCCCGTATTTTACATCTATGTACACATTTTACAAAGAAGACAAATTATTTAATTTTGTTCCATACCTGTCATTTACTTCAATTTTCCCTGTTCTATTTTTCATTAGAAAATTCAGAATGATTTTTTTTATAGAATTGAGATATCTACTGTTTTTAAAAATCATTATTCCCCACTTTATTAGGGAGCCACTTTTTTTTGAGTGAAATGGGGTTAAGTTTCGCAAAGAGATGAGAGAAAGCAACTTATGGATTTTCTTAATTTGAATTTGTAGTTGTAGAAGATACTCTAAAGCAAAAGTAGAAACCCAATGTCTTTTTTTTTCAAGATGTTCTACTTTTTCCACTATCAAAGTGAAAGGGTTTTTTAAAAGAAAATAACATTTCCTCTTATTTTTTAAAACCTTTCCAGCAGAAAACAAAGGAAAGAATTTTTCTTCCGTTTCTTTCTAGTGTAAAAATGTCTCAAAAGCATAGTAAGAGAACGAGCAAGAGAGAACTTTTCTGTAATCCTGAGAACCAGGACATATTAGTTTGGAAATTAAAAAAATAATCCTGTGTATATGAATTCTTTTCTTCAAAATACATAATTTTTAATAAAAATACATTTTCAACAAAACTGAGGAGCTGTCTAAATACTTTCCATATTATCTGAATAAGTTTCTACCTCAAGTATTTTTTACTATCTCATTAATTCCCTTCATTTCTTCTCCTCTCCACGTCTCCTTCCAGCCTCTGCTGAAGCCTCCCAGAAGTGATATAGCATATTTTTTATTTTGTTTAGAGAGCTTAGCTGCCTCCCACCTGACATCACTCTAAGCCTGTTTTTCTTCATTTTACTCAATGTTATTCCTAATTATTTAACCTAATTGATAAGATGCCTCCTCTGGTAGAGCTGGTTGCCATGGCACTGTGAGAGATGACTCCATATTTCTCCATCCGTGGATCTTTCTGAAGAATTTATACAGAACATCTTGCTTTCACCAACTCCCAGCTTTGGCAGACATCCATAAAAAATAATTACCAATCTAACCCTTGCAGTCAGGTTTTATCAGAGTAAACAGAGCTAAAAATGTTTTTTTTCATGAAGTTTTCTCCTTCTGCTAATACTGGCCAAGATCCCACAGCTTTAGTGCTCGCTGCATACCTTCATCACACAAAGCACCATTAGTCCAGCTGCCACATGGCAAGCTCCCATCACCAGGGACTTGTTTTACTGAAGTAACGATAATTAGCAGCTTCATCAGCTTCTGCCCTGTTGGTCCTACTGGAGTTACTAAGGATACTGAAGACTTAGGGCTGCTTAAGGAGAATGCTCTGCCTGGTTTCTCTAACCTGCCCAGCACACGGAGCTCCACAACTTTGCCTTGATCTAAGACAGAGGACATATGGTATCACCCACAGAGTGTCCGGGGATGTTAGCCCAGCTGCTACAACATGGACAACTCTGACGCCCCCCACCACCCCCGCCTGCACGTTTCTTCTCAAATTCAAAAAAAAATGAGGTGAAGAATGCACTTTTTTCACCTTCCACCTGTCACTACCATCACAGATTAAGCTGAGCAGGATGGGCTGCTCACATGGCACAACAGCTACAACTGTCCAAATGGTGGCCCCAGCTCACGCCACATCTATGTCTACACCTGCACTAGAACACTGGACTGGAGGCACTGCAAGGCAGAGGCATCTTTCCTCCATGAGTTTCCAGACAGCAAAGCACAATCAACGCAACAGCAATGATTAACCTTATAGACAACTTCCTCCCTAATGATACATTTTGAAGGCACTCATAAAGTAGGAAAGTTTCTAGGTGTCTTCCTTCGTGATCATACGTAAGCCTCCTCCTCTGCAACATGAGAAACAACATGGATGGTAGTACTTACCTGAAAATTTAATGAGTGGCTGCTAAAGGTAGAGGTACAACAGGCTGCTCAGAGGTAGGACCACTCTGACCTTTCCATATATTGGCAAGGCAAAGGGTCTTAGAAGGGAAGGCACACAGGCTATGCTCAATATGACAAACCAAAGGTACCCAGTGGAAAGCAACAAGCAACGAACGTGGCACACGCACAATGTTATCAGCAGAAGGCAGCTCCTATGACTTGTTGGGAGCCAAGCTGAGTTACAGCCAAGTGCTTTTGCAAAGCCCTCCCACCATTCACATCAATAAAACGTGGCGTGCTCTCCAAAAACATGGAGAAAGAAGACACAGTTTACGGTAAATTGTCACCTAAGAAGTTAGAGCCTAACCCTAAAGTTTCATTCAACTTCCTAATTACAGCAATACAATTTGAGACATTGCATTTCAGAATAGATATTTAACAGCTCAAGATATTTTAAGGGCCCTGTGGCTCTCTGAGAGCTTTACAGTGGCAGAAAAAGGAGCACACTGAGGAACCCTTCTTCAAGGAGCACTGTAAGCATCTCCAGTGGAGGCCGAGATCCCTCCCAGGAGAGCGGTCCTCACTAGAATTCCCCATTCACCTTTGGCAATCCCAATTCCTCCTGCCTCGCCCCCAAATCACCCCAAATTTCAATCCCAATCTCCTCACAATCTCCCCTTATCTCATGGCTCAGACTGTTCCAATGAGGACATTCATTTGAAAACATGCAATGAAGCCAAAGCATGTTAAGTACACACAAGCAGCATTAACAGCTCAATCACTACAGTCTGTTCTGGACTGGTTTTAGACAGCGCTCACACTGCTTATGTTGCAGTGGACAATTACATGCAATTCATACCCAAGGCAGTCTGAAATATACAGCATGGACAGTCCTTGTAGTGTATTTGTCCTTGTGAAAAGTTGCTAGTGAAAAAGAATCTTAGCTATATCCGTAATTTTTATTTACACACACCACTAGAGCTCTGGTTCTGCTCTTCAAAACAATGTACTTAATATTGCAGAACTGATACAGATTGGGAATAGAGCTAAGGTTTTCATGGTAAGAAAATATTCATTTATTTTCATTTTTACATTATTAACAAACTTGCTGAGTAAAACCTTCTATTATTATTGTTGATGATGATTCATCCACAAAGCTAGGATAAGAATTATGGTGGAAGCTAATGAAATCTTAACTAACAAATCACATATAATAACAACATTGCCTCTAAAGTCCTTGATGCTATCTCCATTTCACACTTCAGAGACATGAGTCTATTGCTAAATTTAATTTTTTTAATTATTATTTGGGGCAGATTCATGCCAGATTCAAGGGCTGATTTATTTACCTAATGTATTTATTTTCATTTAGGAAAGACATTTCCGAGTGCTCTAACCAAAACAACAAATTAAAATTCTCAAAAGCTAGTGTTTACTGATTATAATTACCAAGAGCTCACCCATCTCCCATCTCATTTGCAGAAAATAAATGTATAGTACATTTCCAGATTCATCCTCTACAAGCAATCAGCAAACAGCAAATACTTTAAAGAACATACACTAAGAGGGGCTGAGTAGAGGATGAGAAACGATCCTTTCAACCCTCCACAGTCAATTTGAGCAAGCCTGTGCCCACCCCGCAAATATCCTCCTGCCTAATGCCAGCAGAGTCATTAATTGTTCCATAATTAGACAAGACCAAAGAAATTAATGTCACTGAGCAGCATCAGTGTTCAGCATACATAGCACAGCACGTCTCCTTATGCCCCTCTCAATTAAGAGGTACCAAGTGCATGTACATTGAAGACAACAGGTTGCAGAAGACCATGCAACATGGCCACGAAAAGTCACCTCGGTGGACAGGGAAGTTGCCAAAGATACGCAAAAACGCACATTAGTCAGCACCCTGTACACTCACTTGGAGAAACAGGCCAACAAACACAGAAAAGTAAATATATTTCCTTTGTTGACAGCTCTTTTTGATGACCTCTGACAGCTAAAGCTGCAGGTTTGGTGCCATTCCTGAGCTGGTGGCCAGCTGTTTTACTCTACCATTTCCAGTTATTACTGGAATGGGACATTTTGTCACTTCATTTTCCAGTCAGAAATTCAGAATTTGACCTTTCTTCCTTTCTTTTTTCTTCCCACAAAGCTTGATTTTTGCCCTCAAAAAAAAAAAAGTAGAGATTGATATGGCTCAGGTTTAACCTCTCTCAGGAAACTTAACTTTTGGGACTGTCGAAATTTAAGGCTGGGCTGGCCACTAAACTTTGATATACATTCTCTGTAATTCCTCCCCCACATCCCCAACTCTCTCACGGGAGGTTAACAGGAGAACGAGGGAGAGAGACTTTGAGGTAGGAAAAAAACCTGAATGAGTTTAATGAAGAAAAAAAAACAACCTAACAATAACAATGAAGATGTCAAAGATATCAAAAAGGAACCCAGAGAACTTTTATCCTGGTGCTCTCAAACTAGGACCAAACTGGAAAGGCTAATTTTTAGATTCAAATATCGTGTGTGTGGATTATGGTGATAAGAATTAAAATTAAATTGTTTTGCACTATTTTATATTCCACTAGGCAGCACTAAAGAATAAAAAACTCAAAGCAAAGGCTGCCTAATGACAAAATTGATAGGTCAGTTCATCCTGTATTGAATTTATCAGAACATAATAGAAGGAAGAGGACACAGAGTGTTAACAAGTTTTTAAAAGATGTTTTGGCAAAATCAGTTAAATGTTTCCTCTTTGATAAATTAGCTTCTTCTATTGAAATAATATGCTTTCTCAAAGAATGTAAGTAGCTTTAATAAACTGCCAATTTACTCGCTAGTAAGGGATTTCTGCAATACTCCAACGGTATTTGCATTCAGGGCATTCAGACTTATAAGGGCTGCATTGAATATCTATGTATTTAACCTCATGAAGATGTTCAGACAAGTTACCATTGCGGTACAATCTAGTACTGAATTATTACAAGCAGTCTGAAAGCAACTGCTCATATAAGATCTTGATTTTTCTTAATTACTAGAAGAAGAAATCTTTTTTCTTTTTTATATCATGATCCTCACATAGGCTATGACATCTGGGAAAGATTTTTGAAAGAATTTACCATGACCAATCTCCTACATTTTATCTTCCATTTTCCTTCAGAGAAAAACAAAAAAAAAAAATGTATTTCTTAGTAAAAACTACTAAAAATATCATGGAATCATAACATGTTTTAGGTTGGAAGGGACCTTTAAAAGTCATCTAATCCAACCTCCATGCAGTGAAGAGGGACATCTTCAACTAGACCCGGCTGCTCAGAGCCCCATCTAACCTGACCTTGAATGTCTCCAGGGATGGGACATCTACCACCTCTCTGGGTAACCTGTTCCAGTGTTTCACCATCCTCATTGTAAAAAACCCCATAAAATATATACCACAGTCCTGCAGAAGCAAATCTATTTCTCACTATGTTTCACCTATTTTATTTCAAACAGAAACTAAATCATTCCAATTCGTTTTTTGTTAAAATCGTGACAAGGGCAGTACACCCCTTCCACAGAGAAGCAGTGAATTTGTCCTCTGCGTGGATCTAAAATGTGACTTAATACCATACTGATGCTGAAGAACTCGTGGCTCTGTAGGCTGTTCACCAGGTCTTTGCAACCAGCAGTTGGTCAGGTCACTGCTTTGGACAGATGGCTTTTGTCAGGGCAGAGCAGACTGTGGGAACCTGGAAGGGAGGTTCAGGACATGCCAGAACTTTTTTGCAGTTACTGCTAACCAGGGAAGGTGGGGATCATCCATAAGTAGGAAATAAGGATCTGATCTGCAAGAATATGAAATGTTTTCCATGAAAATACCCCAATCGTACTTGTGCACAATGGTACACGACTGTATATCGCAACTGTATTCTGCATTATTTAATAATCACAGAATCACAGAATGTCAGGGGCTGGAAGGGACCTCAAAAGATCGCCTAGTCCAGCCCCCCCTGCCAGAGCAGGATCACCTAGAGTAGGTCACACAGGAACGCGTCCAGGCAGGTTTTGAATGTCTCCAGAGAAGGAGACTCCACAACCTCTCAGGACAGCCTGTTCCAGTGCTCTGTCACCCTCATCGTGAAAAAGTTTTTTCTAATATTTTTTGTGGAACCTCCTGTGTTCCAGCTTGGACCCATTCATTGCCCCTTGTCCTGTCATTGGATGTTGCTGATGCAATGAGGCTTTTGTGATTAACTCATCTGTAAGCCTACAGCACAGCCACAAGCTAAGGAACACCAAAGGTATTCCTGCATGAATTTTAATTAGTCTGGTAACATGCACTTCAAATAATTTGCAATACAAAAGCTTTTAGAAAAAGTTGCTTGAGAAAATGTGATATTCATAGGGGGGGAAAGGGGAGAGGAGAAAAAGAACATTACCCAGCACTTTATTTTCCTAACTAAAAATAATTTTTAACAAGTGCTAAATTTATGAGTAGTATATTTAAATGACAAAAAGATTAAAAGAATCTATATTAGGTGTAATGTCTTCTATTTAGAGAAAAGTGACAATAGAAGTTCTGGAGACTTAAGTTACATAAACCTGCCATCAGAAAAGTCTAACTCCAACAACTGCAATAGTCCTACAAGCTGACAGAAACTTCTTTTCAATAGTGCCTTGCTAGGAAAGAAAGGGAAGGGAAGAAGGATAAAAGATGAGGAATAAGGACTGAGGTTTCTTTGGCAATATGCAAAAATTTCTCCAGCTGCTGGTAAAAATGGTTTCAGAATCATTTTATCTTCATTACATGAACAGTTCATAATCAATTTCAAATCAATACAGAAAAGCTGCCATCTATTTCAAGAAACCAAAAAGTGGCTAAATCCAGACTGTTTCACATTATCCCCACTCCTGGAGGTGCTGAATTAACCCTGCTCTGACAGCAAACCTGCACACTGATTCCTTCGCCTCAAGCAGCTTCAGAGACATATTTGGGGGATCTGTATTGAATTTAGCACCAGCAGAAGTAAAGAGGGAATGACAGGGAAAGGCAAAAGAATTTGAGCATTATTTTACTTTGTTATCCTAGCACTACTTTCAACCAAGAAAAGAAACGAAAAACTACTTGATCGAAGATTTTAAGAAGTCAACTGCACCAGGATGGTAAATGCAGGTGTAACCTTCTCCTCTCTATCCATATTCCCTATAATCACCTGACTGTGGTTATTTTCAGTTGTTTTCAGCTTCTCTTCTCAAATAAAGATACTATAACTTCTCCTCTTCCCAGAAATAGCACTAAACATACCATGAAGGCCATTGGAGAAATAAAAGCCTATTACTTATGCTAAAAAGTATAGCAGTTTCTAACTACAAAACATTGTCCTCATTTTCTCCCTTCTTCATAAGGAGTATAAAATAGCAATAGCATTTTCAGATGTTTTGCAATTACACATTAATATACTCAGCAGATTTTGCAAAAATTGAAAAAAAAACTATATAAAATCAGCAAGGATTTGCACAAAACATACAATCCTTATAATTTGATTTTTCAAGAGGAAACCACCTTTTAAAATATCAATTTTGGATGAAGTATTCCATTTAAAACCTTACTTTTCCTTGTAATGCAATTATGTAATTGTAGAAAATGCTCTTAGGCATTGAAATTTTTGAATAAAAAAGAATGCAGGGCAGGGTACTGCAGATGAAACTGGTCTGTACACACAGCTTTGCCCTTTACACCCAGATGCCAGAGTATTTCAGCATAAACATTCAAAACAGAAAATTTCAGTTGGATGAGTGCCTTGCAAAGTGCAAACTGAATCGTTGTTAGGGTCTTTGGGCATCATGGAACAGCTCCAAAGAAGCACAAACAGAGAATTACGGTTAGGCAAATTCAGACACCTGCATCACTGAGTTGCAATGAGGACTAACCCTGGAATTACTCAGAATCATCAGCTGCTTCTCTTTTTGATCTAAATATTACCAAGTCACCTTCAATGCTGCTTTTCTGCAGAGACCAAGAGACTTGTCAAGGATACGGAGAGACCAGCCAGAGACACCTGCAAACAACAGAGGCTGCTGAAACTAGGAGGATGTGGGAAAGAGTTAAGAAGAATGGCCAAGCTTAGTTACAAGAGATGAATGAGCTCATCTGGGAGAAAACATCTGGGAGAGAAACAGGCACGAGCCCAAGGCAAGGTGCAGGAAGAGGGCTAAGTTAGAAAGGTAACCTGGGACCTCCTGAAGGTAAAAAATGGGGGAATAAAATTCCTCAGACCAAGGATAGTTGCCCAGGTCCTAGGGAAATATTCCAACCACCAGCTTCTCCTCAGATACACCAGTGAGGGCAATGACCCTGCCATGGTGAATTCTTGTTGGCTGCTTTCAAAGAATAACTACTGACTCCAACTGCATTTTGTGGTAGTGGGTCTCAGATAGACAGAGGATCCTGGCAGCCACTCTGCCTTATAAGCTTCTGTTCATGGGATTTCTAACACTTGGATATTCACTGTGTTCAGCAAGAAACCACCAATGTCCAACTCATTTGGCTACTTCTATATTGTTCCTGTCTCATACTCCCATCCAGGAAGCAGGTAAAAGGCGCCTAGGATTTATAAGAAGGTTTGAAGTTCCAGCCACTGCTTTGAAGATTTGTCATGGTGGTGCATTTTCGTAACCTCTGGTGTTCACCATTCAAAGCAAACCCGTGGAGAAGACCCTCTGGATTCAGTTCAGCTGCCCATGTTTACTCACATTTGTAACAGAAAAGTGGGTATTTATTTTCTGTGTCCAGATAGCACTCCAAAGCTGTTTTCCTTTCACTAATACATCTCTATCAAATTTCTCTGCTAATTAAAGCCAAGAACATAGCTAAGGAATTGGAAGGTGTACTAATGGAATTACTACTCTGAGGTGGTTTGAATGTCATAATTTCCTTCTCCAACATAGCAAAATCTTGACAATCACATTAAAGATAAAGAGCTAGAATAAATGCTGCTGGCTTTTTCAAAGCAAACATCATTATGGATATTAACACCTTCTGTGTTAACAGTAATACATGCATTAAATATAGCAGCTTGAGTGACTGAAATGCCTATAAAGCATCTGCCACAAAATAAACCGTAAAGAAAACTCTGGGCTGAGAAACACCCTGAAGAACTGGAATTAAAAGAAGATCTCCAGCATATCTAAACTATGACTTTCATCAGACTACAAATACAGTCCATTTCAATTTATCTTCATATTTAAGAAAATATCTAAGCTACTTTGACATCAGGCTATGCAGCATTTATGGTTTTGTTATCACATCAGAGCTTTCTCTTCCTTTCACTGTAATATTCCTATGCTCCAGAGACAGTGTCTTTCCGTTTTCCATCACACCGTTTTAGAGAAGAGCTTAAGAGGTCCCTCAACTTTTCACTGTGGACAAGGAACATGGTTAAATACCCCCTTTGCTTGTGCATGTGTGGAGAAGGTCTGTGTATGCACCGTGTATAGTGCCATATGTACATATCTCATACATTTCTTATGAAAGACATAGGTATATGTCATTCCCTACCAAAAAAAGGCAGCCAAACCCCCCTCCCATGAGCCAGGTCACACAGCTTGGTCTTTAGCCCAGGATAGCCAGTTTCAGCTCTGGAACATACAAATAGCACAAGTGTCCCATGAACCTCAATCATCTGCTAAACGTTGTTTCCCGTTTCAAGTTTTGCATAGAATCATAGAACAATTCAGGTTGGAAAAGACCCCTTGGGATCATCGAGTCCAACCATTAACCCTACACTACAAGTTCACCCCTAAACCGTAACACCCAACAGGACATCTAAGCGACACTTAAACACATCCAGGGTTGGCGACTCAACCACCTTCCTAGGCAGTCTGTTCCAGTGTCTGATCGCTCTTTCCATGAAGAATTTCTTGCTGATGTCCAGCATACACACAAAGCCTCCCCTGACCTCAGTTACTTCATAACCATTCTTCAAAAATACATAATGGCATTTTCCTGCTTGAGCCTTCTCCCCCCAGCAATTTCAAAACTGCCAAACAAATCAAGCAGCAGCATGGTGCACCTTTGCCAAGCCTTGGTTATCACCCACCTGAGCCATATGTGTTTGCTGAGCAAGGATGAGCAAGGGGCTTCACTCTGGAGCTCATGCTACTTGCAGAAACACGTGGACAGTTTTACCAGCAGATGAGACCTCTGACATCAGGTCTGGGCTTCTGTGACACCACCACTACTTTTGTATTTAACAACTAAGACCAATACTAAAACACGGGGGGCACTGACATCCCTGGTTTGGGCTAGATTTCCCAAGGTTTATTGCATTACTGCTGTCCAGTGCGTCATTTTTGGAAGTTGATGTACTGTCAGGTATTTAATATTTAAATTGCTGAGTGGATACAGAGTTGACATTTAATTTTTAAAAAAGGGGAGGAAAAAAAAAAAGGAGAGGTGGAGGCATAGCAGACAGAATCTTCCTTTTAATTAAAGGATGTTATTTAAATAATAATGGCGATGGTAATTTGCACTGATGAATTTTACCCCAGGTCAGGTGAGTTAGCTTCTAGGGAATGGAGTTATTGGGATGGAAAGGAAGGAAAAGGTATTCAAGAACAATTTAGTTAACACATTTCTTCCTCTTTTTTATCTGATACCCCTGATGAACGTTTTGTCAGCATTTTTACCATGTAGCTCTATAGCTAATCTAGAACTAGGATTAGCAAACAAAAGCTGTAAAGCAGCAACCTATTGTTTTTCCAGCAAAGTGAGAGTAAAAAAATAAATCGGCATTTGAAAAATGCCTTCCAGCTGTCTGTAGGAATAATTGCTCAGCAGTAGTTGAGCATCACATCCCACATTTACTCTGAGTAGCCTCTTCCCTCTATGTCTTGTCCAGAAGGCGCAACACAAACCAGACCGCTATAGGGTCCAGAAGACAAGTTACTGCAACGCCCTGAGCTCAAGGCTGTCCTGGAAATCATCTCTAAGCCTCAGCTGTACAACAGCACATCCCTGCAAGATCACTAATGTGGATGTTGAGAGTCAGTACCATTCCCAGCTGCCTGCACTCCACTCTGACCTTGGTAAATCAAGTCTTAATGACAAGTACAGAAGGATATAATAATACCTATACACCTTACTGTGGCTACCAGCAAAAGGACTCGCCACAGACAATACCAAGCAACTTTCAAAGGAACTTTCCAAGCAACATGATTATTTCCGTAGTGATAGACAGAAGGGAACAAGAATAAAGAAACAGAGTGAGCACTCAAAGTGACAAAATGTAAACAGCAGATGGTTTTACATAACTGGCAAAAAGGGAAAAGGAAAAAAATATACCTCCATGAAACAGGCTAAAATGTTGTACATTAAAGTCTCAGTTTAAAAACTGATGCACTGTGGGAAACTGAGTAACTCAAAAGAAGAAAAATAGCAGGTCCTTCATCTCTCCATCCTTGGCCTCTGCAATGGGCTGTTCACTAATTCCATATTCCTCATGGGGTTCAAATACAGGCAAAGCACACTCAAGCTCAAACCTTCTTCTTCTTACTCTCTAAGCCTAAACACTCAACACCTAGATGATGTAATTGCAATAAAATGATAACTGAGTTCACAACACTCATTTTAAACATGTTGTTTAACGTTCATCTAAGCAAACGATATTTGTTTTAAGGTAACTTGCAACTGCTTGCCTACATTTCCTGCCCTATATATCTTACAATAACTTCTGGGTCGAGAAATAGTTGGCTCTCCCTTGGAATATATTTGGGTATGTGCATAAAAGCATCTTCTAATCCTCTTCCCACCATTCCAACCTTCAATCAGAAACAAGCTAAGAATGCACAGCACCAGATTCAAAGATGTGCTTACACAAAACCCCACTCAGCTCAGAGGTCAGGAGTGGAATTAGTAAATGGATTAAAACCATGAGGACTAGGAATAAAATTTGCAACAGAATTAGAATCACGGGGTCAAGGAATAAACTTCCTAAAGAGGAGGAGGAGAAAGTGTTGAAATCCCCCTCCTGGATTCTCCAAGCAGAGGATTCTGCTTCTCTCTTTCCTTTTTTTTCCCTCACCTTATGGTTTTTTTCAGGCCAATAAAGGACCTGACAGAGTCAAAGCTCTAGATTTAACATTTCAACCTGACTATACTGGTCCTTTCACATACAGAATTTTTCTAGAGTTGAAATAAAAGAGTATACTGTCCTTTCCATGAAGATACTTCTGCTGTAAACAAGTTCTTTGCACAGAATGACTGTTCTCCTTGCACCACCGGTTTTAACATGAGCCCAGATTACTACTAACACTCCAAAATCTGTGCTCTTCTTCCTCTGTAAGGAAGGATGAATGAAGAAAACCCCACTTGTCTGCCATTTTTCCCTGGGACAAGCTCTGCCTATGGTTTTCCTCATCCTTTACAGAGATGAAACTTCCAGGATCCACACAAAGCACACAGGAATGAGCTCTGACGATGCAACCATTGGAAGCATGAAGCAAGCTGAGACCTCCTCAGAGAATTTAGCACAGCCATTTGGTACTTCTTGCATTTCTTTAATCTTTAGAGATTTGTCAAGTGGGACATGTTGCTTTTTCAAAGAAGTTTGCTGCACTCTCTACAACGTGCTTGCGGAAGGGACAGCTGTGTATGTACTGATTATGAAAAGTGGGAGTCTGTCCTTTGTGTGAGAAAAGTGTGCATCAAATTTTCCGGTGAAAAACAGGCAAGATTAAAGCTGAAGCAAACAAAATGACTGCTATGAAATGGGCTCAAAGTGTTTTTTAATATATTTTTAAATGTCTCCAATATTCTGTACTTAAAGACTTTGACAACATAATTCTGTGAAAAGGCTTATTTATCCTGCATAAAGAACACAGAGCACTAACCTCTCAAAGGAAAGAAAATACTTATGCCTGTTGCTGTGATAAATGTTTCAGTCAACAGTGGAGAACCTCGCCTCTACTAGCACAAAGAAACAGAGGGAACAAATCTGACGGTCAGCCTTGACGTCCCAGTTCACTTATACACTTAGAGTCGGAAAAGAGAAAGAAAAATTCCTGACCATAATTACTTTCAAGCTTTTCTAATTTCACCATGATGCATGCTTATAAATATTTTCATTAACTAAACCATACAACACTCAGCTACATATTTAGCCTAATTAGATTATGGAAATGGTTTTAAATTGGGAAGTTTTAATTAGCAGCAATTATTTCACATACTATTTCTACTATGTTATGTCACGGCATGGATAACGAAACAGGAAAAAAAAGATACATTTCTTACAATTCCATATTCAACTGTGATACACAACACAGGTTTGATTTTCTGCCTATACAACCAGGTGCTACTAACAGACAAAAAATAACTCTGAGTTTGGTGCTCACTGACACATCTCAACATCGTAAATACACCTTGAGGAGAGAGGAGAGGGGAGAGAGAAGAGAGAGAGGAGGAGAGGAGAGGAGAGACAGGAGAGAGGAGAGAGGAGAGAGGAGAGAGGAGAGAGGAGAGAGGAGAGAGGAGAGAGGAGAGAGGAGAGAGGAGAGAGGAGAGAGGAGAGAGGAGAGAGGAGAGAGGAGAGAGGAGAGAGGAGAGAGGAGAGAGGAGAGAGGAGATGGGGCTGAAGATTCCCCCTGTTTTAATGAGAAGATGCCACGTAAATCAGCCTCCAAGATAACACACTCCACGCTCTACCTTGTCACAAAAAGTGAGCCGAAATAAATATCAACAAGACACAGCATTGCATAGTTGAGCCTATGGATTCTATAGGTCTCGCCTTGTTGTCAAAACAACAAAGGTAACATTCTGGTTGCAGATAAAGTATGTTAATTTTACCCTGGGACAACATAGCTGGCCTTATTCCAATCACAGCTGTACAAAACTGTGTAGCTGCATGCCAGGTCTAACAGCTCTGCCATATCAGTAATTTGGGGGGGTGGGGGGGGAAGATTAGGATAAAAAATTAATTACCATCTTCACAGAAACCATTTCAAGAAAAACTGCATATGAGGACAGAGTCCCTGAGGATAACAATGGGATAATTGTCAGAACATCTCACTCTGATATATGAGAGACCCAGCCTGCCTAAACAGAACTCAGCAGTCTGTTTTCTGATATTAAGTTCTAAAATGAAGCAACAGGATCAAAACCTAAAAAATGGAGTAGTCAAAAAAACAACTTTGTCCTCATTTTATGACACTTTTCCAACCAAATCTTCTGACTAGCATATTAATTTTCTTAATAGTTTTGGTTAGGTGTTTTGAATGCACAGTTAGTATAAAACAAAGGAAAGAGAATGTTACAAATATAAAGCTAACTGGCAAATTTTATTTGGGGTAGGAAATGGAATTGAGGTAAAACTATGTCTATATTAATCTTGCCTGTTTCATAGCTGTTATCTCACATTTGGGGGGGTAAAAAGGGAGCAAGAAGCAGATCCTAAGCTGGTTTAAAATGTTCTGTGTTGGTTGAAACGAGACAGGTTTCAAGAAAAAAGGAAACATGATGTAAAAGTCAAGACTTCCGTGAAAGTGAATGGGACACGAATGCCCCAAAACGGTATCAGTTTGTTTAATATGTTGTCTAATATCTTAAACAACTCGCATTTCCAGTGTCTATGATGGGACTTCCAAACCTTCTGTAGATTTACAGCACATACCTGTTGTGGCTTTGTCATGTCAGCCGTTCATATCTTGCCATTCTACTAAATAATACCGGCTCTGCCTTAAACACACTAATATATCAATTTAAAAGACCAGGATATACTGGATCATTGCATTTATGCGTGCATACGCTCATCACATTCTTATGAGAAGCAAGAGACAGGGATTAATTTCAGCACAAATCTGTACTGTTCCCATGTACTCTGGTTATATTAATCCTGGAACTATTCATCATTGCATATACTGCTCATGTTAGAAGGAATTGTCTCCTGTCCTGTTTGGTAGGCTGCATCCCCTGAAGCAAAATAATACAGGTATTTTATTTCCTTTTTTTTTTTTTTTTTTTTTAAATTAGGAACTACAAGGTTCATCTGATTTTTTCCCTGCAAACGCTGTGGCTCAAACCCACATGAATTTTTGGCTATCATGAAATATCCCGACTGCAGGCTATTAAATCAACCACAGCAACGGACAATATCCCCTGTTTACATCTGCCTTCACCCGAGCTTTTAAATTGTAGATGCAGATTGTAGATTAAATGCCTCCTGAACTCTTCATCTCATTTCATCTGAGGTCTGGACCAGTTACGTGGAGTCAAGTACCGAAATTCAGGCTAATGCAGTACAGTCAGGCTCCTTTTTTGTGATTCCTGGAACATTTTCGTTTGTGTTTGTTGGCTCCCCGAAACTTGGAACATGGTTTGGTAGGCACTGTATAAAAACATGTGAAGTTCCTGCCCTCAGCTATTAACATTTAAACCAATAAATGAGGCATGGGTTTGGAGAGGAAAAAAGAACCACAAAATTTATCAAGTGCCAAAGTTCACGATTCTACCAAATGTCAGATCTGGAAATTAAACTACAGGTTTCACATTCCTTGATGAGAGCTTTAACCTTTAGACATCTCCACCCAAAAGTTCTCGCTCCTCTGTTAAATGCTGCCAATTAAAGGAGACCACAACTGACTCCTTCTTTTCATGCACACATGAAAATACATCAGTTAACAACTTCCATGTGTTGCTGTTATATGTGAAGGGGCTTTGTTGCTACAAATATAAACTGAAAGACAATAAACCATGAGAATGTCTGATTCATTCTGACATTCCTATTGTAGTAACATGAGAACCATTAAAAATATCACGCCACTGCAGAGATGTCTGTGTCATATTGACACGACGACGCACCGTTATCCACAGTATAAATTTGGTTAGAAATATTTGCACAGCATGGAAAGGAAGAAAGGAATAAATATCTGGCACAGAGATAAAGAACACAGGACTCTGTTCCCTTTGAATTTATAATCACAAAGTGATATACTTCAGCTAACATCCTCTTTGTTGCTTTCTCAGCTGGCTGAAAATGGATTATAAGGTGAGGATGCATAACTTCTCTACGGTCCATTATTTCTTATTATCATCCAGATGGAGCGTGGCTATTAGAGTACCACTAAAAACTCTAATGAACTGCAATGTTTTAGATTACTAATTCTTCAACAGCATGTTTGTATATCAATAGTAGACTGTAAAAGCAACAACAACAATCTGACTAATTAGGCTAGATCAAATCTGCTCAGCCCGCCTTCCTGTCCCCCCTATTCTGTGTGTTCGTGTGGGTGTTCAGTACTGATGCAGTTTTCATTAAACTCCTTCCAAAGCGTATAATAACCCCTCATAATATCGCCGGCATTTAGAAGTATTTATTGGCTTCTCTTGCTTATAATAAGCATTTAAACAAAAACACACCCATGTTTAAACCATATGAACATTTTTCTCTCTATTCTGTGTGTAAAACAGGATGGTTTAAACATCACTTGTTCCTAAGATAACTAGAAAGTGGTTTATTTATGAGGGCCACAATATTTATCATGATGTCCTCCACTTCAGCAAAGCACTTCAGGATTTAATTCATTAATACTTTTGGATATTCCTGGGTTTGTTTGGGGTTTTAACAGGTCACACAGAAACTTTATTTAAGCTTGTGTTTTTTTCCAGATTGCTCCTTTAGCAGTTGGTAGAATATTTTAAACAGCTACAGTGCTGGGTCCCACTCTGAAGTTTGGGGAAAAAAAGAATTATTCAAAAATAGCCAAAGCAGGCTGTAGGATCTATGGAGTCACTAGCTTCCTAACGTTGTAATCCTGCCCATCAACAACACAAACAATATGCATCTCTTTACGATCCCTGAAACACATTAAGGAAGCTCCGTCAATGAAGATTTCTTATTTTGAAATGAAGACTAATGCTTCAGATAAATCTCTCTAATTCTGCCATTTAAAATCCCATTTAACAGCCAATGCTACCCCTCAACTTCCCAGAAGATACATCAGAGCAACTTCAACATGAGTCCAATCATGGGCACCTGCCTGCTCCTACCCAAGGAATAGAAAGGGAACAAGGTACTCGGTGGCATCAAACCACATCAGCTCCCATAAGGTCCCACGAGACACCAGCAGGGTCACCTCTGCTTTGCTTCTCAGCAGGATCAGCCTTCAGCCCCTGCTGCAACTGAAACACACGTGACAGGGCTCAACACACCATCACACACACACAGAGTCATGTCTGTCACAAAACAGACCTCTCTGCTACAATGACCTTGTGCATGGGGAAAGGAAAGGTTAGCCAAGGATCTCCAAGGGCTGTGACCATGCCATGGGTGCTGTGGGCATCTCACACTTACCTTCCCCTTCCCTCCTCCTTCACTTCATTCATCTTCAGACAGGGAAATGTGATTACAAGCTCCTTCTTGCATGACCAGTCTTCACCCACCTTTAATTATTTCAGACTCGCATTCTCCAGCCCTTTCAATATTTTCTGATACCACACTGATGCCAGTGGCTTTTCTCTGAACTTCTTTCTTACCTTATTGACTTGCCTTTTTTTTTTTTTTCTTTCAAGTGCTAATGTAGAAAGATTGTGTTTGATTAACTAGAAAGTTACATTTCCTTTAGGTAAGGTGGACTATCAGTTTGAGCAGGAAATGTCTGCATTAATGAGGCACAGTAGTAACCTTCTTTATGCTTCAATTTCCTATTAAAAAATAATGGAGTGGAAGCATGCATCAGATTTTGTGTTTTAAAATATTTTTGGTCAAGGAGGAAGAAGGCAACCGAATGAAGCTAGTGCTTTCACCATATAAAGCAATGAGAATTTGTTCCCATGTTTTTATCAAACAGGTGATTGTTCAAATATATCACATAAAAAAATAATGTGTATACAAGGGATCTCACTGAAATGAATGGTGAAGTTTTACAATACATCTACATCAATTTGAGGCACGAGTCCTAGCGACCTTCAGATGGGACATACGCTTCTAATTCCCTCTTCACTATATTTGGAAGATCCATCCATAAACCTTAAACATCAGAAACGTTCCTTTCATTATGGCTTGTGGCCAGAAAAACGCTTAAAGGTAAGCTCACATTAAGCAGCAATGAGGTCAGTGGGGCTATTTGAGTGCTTAAAACATTCCTGGTGTTTAAGTTCCCAGTTCAGGAAGGAAAGACCTGATTAAATGCTTTTTAAAACATAGGTAAGAACTCCTCACACCTCGCTTTGCCCTCCCAGCCTTTAACCTAACGCCACTTGATCACATGTGAGGCAAGAGAGATGAGACTTAATGGATGCAATACCCCGTTCAAAGGCAGAAAACGTTTGCCTGTGCGATGACTGGTGATGCTTTCAGGCTGTTCAACCTTGCCAAAACATTGGGAGAACTACAATTTTTTCCTAGTTGCCACCATTACTGTTGGCACGTGCATGCACAAACACAGATTTTGAAAGGACACAGATATGACCACTAATTCCAGTGTTCCAGCTTCAGGAAAGATCCAATTTATGGGGTTTTTGCCTCAAAACTGACTGTCTTCCACTGAGGAAAAACCGACACAGAACTCAACATGATGCCACTTCTATAGATCTGGACTTTTTCCTGCAGAGGAATTCAGCATCCAAGCAACCTCTAACTGTCACATCACCATGTAGAAATAAGTGGCAGATATTTATAACCCCCTTTCCATAAACCTCATCCTATTTCAATTCTGATTATCTTCACAATAGAGCTTTGAAATATGACTTAATTTTCATGACATACTTTAGAAGAAATTAAATATTTTGCTCTATTAGGAAATCCATCATGTTGTTATGCAACAAAAATGTAGACAAAATAAGGTAAAAGATTATTAGTCTTTGAACTTTTAAAACATATCTTTTTCTATCTGCTCGTGTTCTTCCTTTTGCCTGCTTGCTTAGTTTCCCCTGGAAAAAGAGAGAAATTGTTGAAAGTGAGAAAATTGCCCTCAAATCTCTCTTTCCTCTTTTTTTCTCAATCTTTCTTCCATCCTTCTATTCCTCCAGTGGAAATACCAAAAAGATATGTTTTTTTTTTTCAAATACATTTTAAAGCAATAAAGACAAGAAAAAGGAAGAAAATAAGTTTTCAAAGATAAAATTAGTATTTTCTTTCTGTAGTGTAAGTATTTATTTTCTTAATGGACTGATGAAAACACTGAGGGACGAACATTTAGCAGAGAACTATATTTCAGTAACAAAAACTTTTCAAGCCAAAAAAAGTCAAACTCCTCTACTGAAATTAATTTCCCTCTGTTTCCCGCAGATGGGCTTCATTCAGATCCACAGTGAGAACAGGTTCTTCTTCCATAAATAATTGAATCAAAATTCATCTGCTCCAAACATGCCTTCCCAATATGTTAGAGGATATGAACGCTACCATGCAGCCTTTGTACTTGAGTAAAAAATTCCACTAAAGCTTTGTTTTCATGTTGGACACCCTCATTCATTGCTCAATGCCTCGCTTGATTTGGACAACAGCATTTCCACAGGGAGCTGAACTTCCCTTGGATAAGCGTACCCCAGAGCGTGCGTACAGATTTTACGGTTCAAATATGTAGTGATGTAAGGTGAGTATGCAGTGCAAACATGCAGTCACTACATCGTGGACCATAAAATATCGATAAATGTTAAAGGAAGGTCAACCACCTACAGAAAGACAGCTTTGCTACCTTTGCCTTGCTTAACACAGAGACTTTCAGCTGTGCCATGTTTTCCCTGCAACATCAGAGAGATGCAGAGTTGGGAGGGATGAGAAGGGATCGATTGCCTGGTCCAATTGCCATACCAAAGTAGGAGCAAGCATACCTGGAGCAAGTCTGGCAGATACTCATCGATAGAGTGGAGTCTGATGGAATCTGGTGGTGGCTTTGCCCACGGTCTCAATCCACCCTCAGCTGAAAAGCTTTGCTGGCCTGATATTGGAAACATGTTTCATCCACTCCTAACTGACTCGATTGCCTTTCAGAAAACACGTAAGACCATCACATTTTTCCCTTTCAAGCACCCTCTACATGGTAGAAGTCAACCTTCATGTTCCCCTTCAGCTACAATCACCTTCATGTTCCCCTTCAGCTAGTATCAGCTTAAACCAAAGTCAGTTCCTCCAACTGTTCCCCTGAGATCCTGTCGTGTAACAGATTTTTATTGATCTCCTCTCTCTCCAGATGGTCTACATCTTTCTTAAAGCCCTGTATCAAAGAAAAAAAGATGTCTCACCAGCCCTTCTCCCAGAAGAATAAATTCCTTTTTCAGCTTGCCTATGACATTGCTCCTGATACTTTTACAGTGAGATTTACAGGTTCCAGCCCACTGTTGTGTTACATTCAGTCTGCAGGTACCTTTCCCTCTCCCTTCTCCTCCAAGATCCTCTCCAGCCTCACAGCAGCAGAGACAGTTATTCTCTATACTGTGCTTATGCATTTGATTTGCCCTCTTTACACACGGTGCATTGCACTTGCCTTTATTGACATTCACCTTGCAGGTTTCAGGCTGCCTTTCATAGTTATCGGGATCATTACTGATTCTGATGCTGTCATCTGAACCGCTCACAACCCTTCCCATAACTCTTCCGATGTACTCTCTCTGTTCTGTCACTCAGCTCTGCTAATGAAAGTCTTGAATAAAGTCACACGCAGGGCAAAGACTTTTTTGGCAATTCCCTCCAGGTTTGACAGTGAAGCCCCTGATTACTTTTTGAGAGAGATTTTTCAATCGGTTATCACCAACTTTGTTATGACTGTGTGGAGATCATCTTTCGCTCGTTTCCTGTAAGACCACTATGTAGAAAAGTGTCAGAAGCCTTTTAAAAAGTTCAGAAATATTGTATCTGCTAAATTCCCCCTATTCACTAGGCAGTTATCTTGTCAAAGAAAGAAATCAGATTAATTTGTCATGAACTCATCTTGATAAATCCATGCTGGCTGCTGGCCAGTGGAGGAAAACTAGTTTTAATCATTCATGATCAAAATATTCCTACTGAAGCACAACTGGATTTTTTTTCACTCAGGGATGCACAGCAGGTACTCAGAGGAGAGATGCCACTTTGGATGCTACCCTGTCCTTCTCCCAAATTGAAGAGAAAGGGATAAAGCTCTTTAAGGGGGAACCTTAAATCAGAGAAAATTTTTTTCCTAATTCTACCAAGGTTCTTGCAGAAGAAGCTGCAGGAAAGATGAATGAAAAAGCGAGCTGTGCAGGCTCAGTGCTCTCAGTATTTTCAAGAGGAACCTGATACTACTTCAGACCTACAGAAATGAAGCAATGAGAAACCAAGAACTACTACCTGCCACGTGTTATCCAATTACCTGACATCTTTTAGTACCAGACATTTTTAGTACCACCAAACATGTCACAGTACCACAAGCATTAGTGCAATAATGAAACCTCCCAGAGATCTGCCATTTTTATTTCTTTTATAAAAAAAAAACCACAAAACCCCCAACTCTATCAGCCTCCCTGGATGTGCAACGATGTCACACAGTTATCCAGTTCTGAAATTCAACCTAACAAAATTTAGGCATGGAAATCTCTTGATTGACCTGAAAGAATAATATCTTAAAGCCTGATTCACTGGTATATTTGAATTTTTCTACAATGGGACACTTCCTAAAGCAACTTGTCTCACTCCACTGCCCATTCTAACAACTTTCTGCACACTCTGTTGATAAAAGACAGCACTCAGCTGCAAGTAAAGCTAAGCCAATGTTAAGGAGATTTAACAGAAAATCCCTGTTTTGCCCACTGAAGAGCAGTGCCCACAGAGGAGCACAGCTCCACTGAAATCAGGCAGCACCTACCTGGGGAATTGGCCTGACTTCTTTGGGTAACTCTGTTTTGAACGCTGACCACACACAGGTATTATCTCACGAGTATACAAAATCAAGCCCTGCAGATTTGCAAGTATCTCTGTGCAGACATAGGCCTAGATCACTCACTTGGTTTTCTTAAACTTCAGAATCGAAAAACACAATCTATCTCCCCAGCCCTTTCCATGCAAGCGGTATAATACCTCGGGAGTTATCTTTTATCTAAGATTTGTTTATCCCTCTAGCACAATATGCTATAAAGCTGTGCTGTGTTGTGAGCTAGTTGGATATATTGCTGATCCAGCTGGATTAATTAAAACCTTTTGCTTCCTGAGAGATACAGATGTTATGAGTAATCCGGGACAACCTGATAATCCCTCTGGGACCATCTCAGGTGATTGCTTGCACAGTGTGTAAGCAAGAGCACTGTGTAAAAGCTGATTTTCCACATTTATGTATCATTTATTTACTAGTAATTTTCAGTTGTTTTAAATAATATAGCCCAATAGCATGAAATAACATTGCTTTCTTCATTTTTACCTCTCCCACTCACTGCCCCATCTCTCTTGATACCATAAATTCATTTAAACATATCAAGCCAACGATAATAAAAGTAAAGCTTACATAAACATATGCTAGCTATAACCTTGCAAAAAAAGAAATCCATAAAGCTTCCCAAGGAGGCTGTTTTTAAAGCTCTTTATATAAAGATACATGGGTTTGCTATAAACTAGAACCTGAATATCTAAAAATCTACTGTCATGTCAGAGTTAAAGTAAAACAAGGTGCATATGTCCCCCGTAGTGCTTCTGCCAATTACCCTTCTTGAATCCACCCCAATCTCACATTTAGATTGCAGTCTCCTAGAAAAGTGGATGATGCTAAATCTTTTACTCCCTAAGCGTAACGTGTTTTTTACTGTAGGCTACTGATATGTTTATAGTCTAAGCCTCTTCCATGCAGCTGTTCAGAGGATATTAGCATTGCCAAGTGCAGCTGCTGCACTGAGACCAATACCTTGCCTGGAAATGCTTCATCTGCTCCAGCTGTGAGACATAACTGAGATTGCTAATAACTGAAAAAGACCACAGAAGAATCTTGATATCCTTGCTTTGTCAAGCTGATGGCACTTGGACTATGGTCCAGCAGTCCAGACGGGTCAAAATGCTTTTCCAATGGCACTCAAAGGGGGGGAAATATTCCCCAAAATGCAACTTCATGTAACTTTCTGTGTCACCTTCTTCTCTGTGCACTGATGGGTACATGTGAATGAACAGTTTTACGCTCTCTCTATCTGGATGTTAAAGAATTTACAACCTTTCTCATTGTTTCATCTGAAATATTAAACTAACAAATTTATCCCTGGTTTCACTTAGAACTTGCATTACAGATTTTGTGTAGAAAACTTTACCCCAGTCTTCTAGGTGACCTGCAGCCTTCTGAAAACCTTTCTTCAAATGCTGAAATAGCAAGACATGCTCACTTCAAACAAAGGGTAGGGATCATGCACAGCTTTACTTCTGGTATTTCATCCAGCTCGATATTGGTGATAAGCCCAAACGCAAACCTGCCCAGGAAAGCTAAAAATAGACCCAAATCAGCCCTTCCGGCAAAACCTTTGGCACCCTGTCTCAATTTTTAAAACTACTTTGGGTCAAGCAGGTCTTTACTGCAAGGCAGTCCCTACATCAACACCTCCTCCTCCACTAGCCCTGCATCTCTTAAAAGTCCAACCAGAAACTAAGAATTTTTGCCAGATAATCTCTACCTCCCATAAATAAACTGTGTCTTTGAGATGTAGTTACTAATGCACAGCTGAGTTTGCAGCCTTTCTGGTGGGATGCATGCCTGTGCAGAGGAGCAAAAGGAAAGGAGTTGTACACAGAAGGCCCCCTAGTTTGGAAATATCCTTGTGTCCTCCTCTCAGTATCCTTGACAGTTTTGCCAAACTGCAGATTCAAACCATACAACAGAGAAGACCACGAAGAAGAGAGAAGCTGCTTCATCCCTCCCTCACTGGGCAAGATTCCATTGGACATTCAAATATTTGCCAAGTCCAGCCTGGAAATAACTTCCAAGAGATCCTTCCAGGGGTGTAGGATGTTACCCAGCTCTCCAGCCACTTCACACTGACTGTCGTGGAAGCATCCTGCACCCCACCTGCCAAATACAGTTTGAAGGTCACATCTGTATGTGGCTGAAGCAATTAAGAGCTCATTAGCAGGGCCATGCCCTTGTTCAAAGGGATTTAAAGGGGGCCCACATTTATAAGAAACTGTAAGAAGCAGCTCAAAAATTGGCGTGAGTCCTGTAATGCTGTCAAACCCTTCCGCTGCTCCATGGCAGGTGGTTCAGAGTCATGTCTCTCCCATATCCTAAATTCTTGCAGGAAAAGCAGATGCTGTTACACAGCACTGACTCTTGTAGGATGCCAGTAGAGCAGGGTTGGATTTCAACTAGAGCTAAACACTCAAGCCTATAAATTCCTACAAATGTAAAGCCTTCTCACATGACTATCTGTTGCTGTAAAAAAAATATGATTTAATCTACCTTACTGGCAGCAATTTTTGCTAGAAGGTGCTATCTTACACGTATATTTTCCTCAGGATCAAAAATTAAATCCTATGGACTCTTGGGATTGCTTGTCTGGAAGTCTGCCAGACAAGCGCTTTCCTACAATTACACACTGTTGTGTCAGTGCGTGGGCTTAGCCACTGCTTAACAAATTTACTAGATAAACCTCCATGATTCATACAAACAGCACTCAAGTGGCTAACTACCATATTGGCAGGGAACTGACTAATGTTACTCGAACAAAGAAAGAACCCACTTGAATAATGAATAAGGTTTTGGCAGATCAATGGAGAGATGACTGACAGCCTGCAGCAGTCCATGTCACAACTCCAAAACAAGAGCTGAGGAACAGCAAGGGAGGGTGCCAGGAGGAACCAGTAGCTTTTCAGCATCATTTGCCCATTGCTCAATATGGGAGATTTTAGAACCGGTCGTGGCTCAGGTCAGAGCAACTCACTCGGTTTCAGTAGGAAAGAGCATGTCCTATTCTCTCCATTTAGTAAAATTAAAAGCCGAGCAGGGTATCAAGAAGAACCCACCCACGCTCTCCTTCATCAGCTCTCGCCTGAACAATGACAACTTGGGGTCGAAATGACAGCAATCACATCTGTTTTCTTTTCCAACCTGCAAATCATGATGCTATTTTTAAGATGAAAACAAGAAGTCAGCATATCAAGCCATGAAATTAGAAACTGACTTTTGGAAAGAGCTCGCTAGAAATTGCTCCAATAGCTGGCAGAAGTGACCAGTTTTCCAGAGAAGGTATCCTGTACAATCACCACAACAAATTCTTCTGCTCATATACAAAAGCAATTTGAATTAACAAGTCTGCCTTCACCATAATTTCAAAGCAGTCATCGAAAATAATATCTGCCCCACAACTACCTCCCCACAAATCTGAAAGTAAATAGAAGCCAAAGCTACCTATGTACAGGAGATAGAAGTATCTCCCTAAAGCAAGAACAAAAAAGACCGATAGATGACTAAGAGATTCTTCTGAGGCTTTCACATCTCAAGAAACCATGAAATACTCAAGGTTCATTGATACTCCTGCCTTCAGTATCTTCTTCTGACCTTCCACTGCAGCAACGATCACCAGAGAATTTCAGTGACCAGTGGAATATCCTGGATTTCTGCTATTGCTTAGATGAAGTACATGCTGGATTGGGCCCACTCAGCCCACATAAACTCATATAAATGCCATATTTATGGGACTAGACTGACTCTGCAATCTGCTCTACGTCACTCAGGGCAATATTGTTGTTGCACACAGCCAGCGGCAAACCGATTGCTCCAGGCTACACAAGAAGCTTGCAGACGCGTATCAGAGACCTTTTGAGCTGGCCAGTTTTCTCCCAGTGGAAGCACAGTAGGGAAGAAGGCAGGCAGCAGTACAGAAACTCTTGTTGTCTAAGTGTTCACGTTTGCTTCTTCAGAAAACCCCATCTCTCCCGAATTCTGCAAGCTGTTTCACCCCTCCGTCTTGCCACCTTCCCCAACAGGCCTTTTTCCTTTTACAGACTTTCTGCTCTATGAAGTCTTAGCTTTGCTGAGTTGCAACATAGAAATGGTGTACAAAAATCTTTCTGGTTTCTTCCCTAATACATTCCTTTTCTTTGAAATGCACAAACCCAGTTAGTTTTACTAACATTTTCTTTGACGGCTGTGCCGCAGAAGCCTAAAACTGTGACCTGAGCTAGAGCCACATGCAGCAGCAGAGACTGAGTTTCTTGCTGGAGGCTGTGAGCTGACAGGAGATAACAGATTTAAAAGAAAGGTCCTTCCTGAATGATAAGCAATTCCAGGCCCATTCAAAAGATTTGTCAGACCTACACGTTTGTTCTGCTCAGTGCAGGGGGGGATGAAATGACCTACATCAATACAAAGAGAGCTACAAAAGTCAGATCTTAATGCATATTCAGCAACTCTAGGCAGAAATGCAGAATAGGTATTTAAACAAAAACGCCTGTAAAAACCTTGCTCCCTTGTCATAGGATGCTTTATATTTGCTATTTTTAGCTTTTCAAGTGTCAAGAAGCAACAGAAAAGATATTGCTGAACAGCACTGGACACCAAAAAAAAAGCAAGTGAGGCAGAACCAAATCTGAAGTAAATTCCACAAGATGAGGTTAAGTTATTCAAAGCTCTCTTTCCTACAAGACAGGTGATGTATTTCAGTCTAAATATCCCACTTGATTCTGTCCTCAGCGAACAACCAAGTGACAAACTGCCAGTCAAACTGAAAAGCATCCTCGTTCATCTCGGTTTCCACCGTCCCACACCGAGCAATGCTTTATCAGCAGCTACAGAATCTTAATTTGGCTATTTTTAACAAGTACACCATTTTGCAATCCTGCCCACCAGAAGGATTTGCAAACCTCTCTAAACACTCCTCCCTAGGTCCTGATAAATTTGCCTGTGTGAATAGGAAACTTCGGGCTTGCAGAACAAGCCGCTGCTAGCTGACAACGCCGGCAAGATTTTCTTTCCTATCTGCAGTTTGCATGAGTAGGCAGCTGGGATTGTGATGAATTACTATCTCCGATTCCAGTGCTAAGTTTAAGACGTTTATTTGGCACAGCCTGTTAGAAAAGATGCTGCCAATATCAACTATTGGTATTAGCAAACTTCTCTGGGAAAACTACCAAAGGTATTTCACGGTCTCTCTCTGCCTGTAATAGGAGTCAGTGCAGGGACCAGGGTTTTTTATTGATTGAACTGTAATTGAATTTTGCTGAATGTTTATCTCAAAAGTCTGTTTCAAAAGAAAAACTGAAATCTCTTGTTTTGAAAAAAACGCACATGAATAATTTCCAGTTCTTATTTACACCTCTTCTTGGGGCAGCCAAATCCTTTTCCTGCACTCACTGGCCACTTTGCCTGAGAAATGGCATTTTCCGTCAGCTCTTTACTGGGCCTTCCTGTCCCATTTTGGTGTTCAGACTGTCTTTTTTCCGCAGCTGGCACTGCAAAGAACATTTATAGAATCTCCTCTAGGTCTGATCTCTCTGCAGAAATATTTCAAGTATAAAGTCTATGACCAGTATCTATATGGAAGTTGGTGTATTTTCTAATCCGTATTCAACCAAAGAAGCAACTACTTCAGATTTCAGTCATCATACTGATGTGCATGAATCGAAAATCCTCAAATCTTCATTAATATCTTTGCAAAAGATTCAACCATTTGATCATAACTGAGCACTTTCACACTAGCATATAACTTAAAAAGAAGGTTTCTTTTGTCTAGAGTCTTCCTGCATGCCACAACGCTCTTCATCCCACTCACAAGCAAAGCCACATTTATTTTGATGGCATTATTTGCACGCAGTAAGCAACGTAACTGTCCTTTTCTTACGCTTCTTGAATTTTAAATTCTACTCTTGACTTTGCCCAAAAGCCCATAAACCTACTCATGGTTTTCCAACTACTAAGCTTGCGGGTACCACTTATAAATCTGACACATAGATTTAATAATTTCATAGGTAACACTTCTGAAAACTATTAAAATCAGCCAGTGGCACTTCCATAGGTTGTTTTAAATGTCAGCTTTGATACTGCTATGTGTATTCCCCGTCTTTAAGATGTGTTTCCAGGTTGAAGAAGCAAGAGTACAATCCAGCTAGAACAAATGCAAAGCTGGTTCCATTTCCTTTTCACTTATTGAGGCCATGTATCTATTTTGTTATTACTATTATTATTGTCATTATTCATTATGCTTTGTGGCTCTCATCCCACCCTAAATCATCTACCATGGCAACTTAGTTCTTTCTGTGTGACCTTCCTCTGCAGCAACAGAAGTCCCCACAAAAGACCAGGGAAGTAAATATTGCAATACTTGAGGTATTCTATATCCACTTCATGCTCCAAATCCCCAGCCGTCTACTGTAAATACCACAAAGCAATTTCAACACATGACTAATCAGCACCTATAAGTTTTCTAAGGCCTAGTTGCAGTAGCTCATTAATGCTCTAGCTCACAGATTTGTTTTTTATGGACTTCAAAATGTTTTGAAACACACGAACCCATCATGTAAAGATGCTGTTCAGCAGAAATTTCACCGCACCAAGCTGCAAGGAGAGGCCTAAAACTGCAGCGTCTTTTTAAAAAAACATTTCAAAATCTCCCAACAGCCTTAATCTTCTGAAGATCTAGAAAGACTGTAGCAAGAAAACTTCCTTTTTATTGTTCAGTATTTCTCTGAGATGAGCTCAGAATGTTAGCTGGGATAATTATCAGAGAGATTATACAGATCTTAATTTCAAAAGGTTTTGTTTGCTCTTTTGTTACATCATTGCTTAGTGTTTGTACGCACCTCAGAAAACAGAAAGCATCAGAGAAATACCAGCAATTATTTATTTAACAGAAAAATAATTCTCTGGACTGATATTAATGTTTTAGCAGTCTTTACTCTATTTTGAAGATTTCTGTAACCTGGAGAGCTGCTCAGTGATCTACCCTTGGCAGCACATGAGATGAGAAACGTGCCTTACCACTAGAGTATTTCAGAGGAGCTGCAAAACAGCAGGAAGCATAGAAATGGTAAAATATGGTCTCTTATGATTTCCTTCATTTCTAGCTTTGCTCGTGACGAAAGTCATCACATTCAGAGATGAAATCAGGACTTGCTGTAAGTCCAACCAGTACCGTAAAGTACACAATCACATTATGGAATCACTAAGTGTTTCCAAAATTGGCTAAAACCACTTCCAACGCTTCTAAGCCTGTGCAAGTTTATAAGCAAAACTCAGTCAGACTACCTGAATATACACTGTAACTTTTAACCAATTTCCAGCAAAGACCTTTCAGACACCATTAAAGCCAGCTTTAAAGTGTAAAGAAAAGGCCCTGAACTCAAATTGAAATTGTCATCAGGCACACTTACAAACATACTGAACTTAGTCGCGCAAACAACTTAAAAGCTACAGAACTACACAATTTCATTTCCTTTTTTCAGTAATTGCAAGTTCAATATATATTTCGTGGGTTTTTAGGATGTCAAGAAAGCTTACAGCAAGTAAGCAAACGTCATACAACTACCTTTCACTTAAACATAATAAAAAAAAAAAGTTCTACTTACAGCCAACCATCATCATGGCCACCGAGAAAATTTTCTCTCCGTCAGTGGTTGGTGCTATGTTTCCAAATCCTATCGTTGTAAGGCTTGTCATGGTAAAGTAGAGAGAGGATATGTACAAGGAGTCTTTACTGGGTCCACCTTCCCATTGCCCTGAGCCAGTGGTGTTGTATCGATATGGTGTCCCGATACTCAGTGCCAACTGGTAGAGCCAGCTATCTGTTTTGATTGTATTCGTGATTTCGTCTATAACTTCATAGTCCCCGATGCTGTACCATATGCAGGCTAGCCAGTGGGCCACCAGTCCAAATACACACACCAACAGTACCAGTACAGCAGCACCATATTCCAGATAATGGTCCAGCTTCCTGGCAACTCGACCGAGTCGTAGAAGGCGCACCACTTTTAAGGAACTGAAGAGGCTACTGATCCCCTAGGAAAAAAGAAAAAAAAAAGAATAAATCATTAATTCAACTGAAATATCCTGCTGGTTAAAACAGAAGGCTGTACAGCAACTCCTGCATATGCTTTAAATCTTCCTTTACAATTTTTTCATGCCCCAACGGAATACAAGATCAAACCCTCCTCCTCCTCCAGTACTTTTGTCCTCATCAGGATAAATCAAGTTTGGCACTTATTAGGCGGATAAATTACTTTGCTCAAGCTCAGTCTTTCCAAGTAACAGAGCAGTTCTCTGGAATCCAAAGAGAGAAAAGGCACATTTATTACAAAAAAAAAAAAAAGGAGTGATTCAATACTTTGCCAGTTTGAAGTAAACAAGAGACTCTGCTTTGACCTCTCGGAGGTCAAATGCGGTGGAGGAGCAGTCATAGATGGAGCTACACCATCCAAGTGGAGTCTTCTTGAAGCTGCTCAGAGAACAGTACTCTGCTAAATCCAAGGAGGGGATTTCTATTCTGCCCAAAAGGGGGTTCCACCTACTTCAACAACCCTCAGCACTGACAGATGCTCAAAAGAAACATGAGAAAGGAATTATAACACGGAACTAAGAGAAATCTGCCTATTGTTCCTCCCATCCACCAGAGAGTTGCTGTGTAGTTTCCTCTAGTCCAACGTCTCCACCTCATGTTATCCTTCACTGCAGCTAAGATAACTCTGAATATTTGCTATTTATAAGAAATCTCACTGACTAAATATGAAACTAACAACCATGGGCATACCCTTCTGGGTGAGGGTAATACAGATGACAAGGCACTGGCAAGAATTAACCACATGCTTTTGCATACAGGGTTCATTTCCTTTTCAGTCAACAGACATTGGAAGTATTTTCCTAAAGCAAGTATTTGTGTGGTGTGGTTTTTTCCCCACACAAGATAAATGAAGTACAAGTAAATGGAAGTACAAATATTTAGGGAACAGGAGCACAGGGACCATCAAAAAGTTAATAAAAACATCTGAGAGGAAACAAGAAATGTGTATGTCCTCCTCAATGCACAAATGGTTTGCAATGTATTTTAATAGAGTTTATAGATGCAGAAAGAGAAGAAAAATATGTTCCTGATCCATTGCAATCCCATGATATACCTAACTTTTGCATTTAATTAATTAGTGCCTCAAAATAGAAGGTTTGTAAAGGAAGGTTTCTAATATAAAACATTCAGAAGCTGAAGACATTTAATTTAAAGTAGAAATTAAGACATAGAAAGCAATGAGGCAAACATTCCTAGTTACTGTGCCAAGATTAAATTGCCCTTTTCTATGCATCATTATCAAATCAGTCTAGTCAAAACACTGACTAATTATATTATCAAACAGTAAAAGACTGGAATTTCTGGAGTTTTCTATACCAGAAAAACATTAATCTCTTTTGCACCTCTGTTTCTTTTCACAACTAACGTTTGAAGGGTAACATACATCTGATATTTCTAGATGTAATCTATTCAACAAAGTTCTTGTATGCTTTTCAAATCCTGCTGGAATTTGTTTCAGATCCCCAAATCCTTAATAAATTGAAGTTCTATATTTGCATTCAAGCTCTCACGATGACTAATACCATGGAGAGAAGTGGAATTTTCCCATTTTGATTTCTGTATTTCGCATTTACACAAGACACAGATCCAGTTTATCACTCTTATTTCCATCTAAACATATATCTACTTATTCACTTTGGAATATATGCCCGCCAGGCACCCTGAACAGCCAACTTATCCAAGAAACTGGTAAGTCCCTTACAACGTTCTTACACCACAGACAGGGGCCAACAGACTACTGGATGAGGGTCACGCTCACTGAAACAATACCTAAATTAAAAGAAAGAAAACTACAGAGTAGTTTAAAATTGTATTTCGCTAAAATAATCTGCAATGCGCTTCTGTGAATTAACCCCGATTCTGAAAGTTTACAACTTGCTGTGAAATCAGAGGGAGAAAACAGCAGGGTGGGGTTTTTTTTTTGTAGGATCATGTCCTATTGTGTTGGTCGAGGCTACATGAAGTGCTTCCATTTTACTTAAAGAGTCACTGTTCCCTAGCAAGATTAAGGCTAGGGAAGGAGTTAGAGACCTTGAATCTAAACTTGGGAGTCCCCTTTTCGGACACAGCAGTTTAAGTTCATCCGAGCAGCAAGGGTTACACAGCACTCTCTACTGCACAAATCCAAACCAAGGGTCAACCCTTGATCAGGAGAATTTACAGTCTGACACTGCATCCTCCATCCACCTTCTCTCTCTAACTTATGTGGACAGTTTTGCTGTTGTACACCTAATATAAAAATACAGCATTTATTTCAAAGTCTGGGAGAAAGTTTGTGCTGTGATTCTTTTTTTTTTTCCCCCTAAGCAAAGACAGCAATCACAACTCTTACATATAAAATGAAAAGTGAAAAGTTTCATTTTAGCTGACATTGAAATATATTCTTTCCAAAGAGTAATTCATTTAAGTAAGTTTCACTGTAAATCTTAAAGCCAGCTCAGTCTGACCCACTACTCTGAGGCAAAAAAAAATCAGAGATAAATTTATTGAACGTTCACATTTCATGTATAATCTTGCAAAATATAAAGATGATATTGGAATATTTAAAAGCTTATCCCTTAAAGCACTACCTAGGAAAGAGCAAATAAACACATACTAGATGAACATGTGCTGCATTGCACTGTTCAACTACTGGGTTTGTTCAAGCTTGTACCTTTTACTTAAAAAATCACCAGACAGTAAATGCACAATTGTTAATACACAAAGCTCTACCTAAGTTTCAACAACAAATCTCTTTGGTGGATGTTATGTGAAAGACTATTTGCCTTGAATTAAGTTTGGGCTACTAAGAAATTCAGTGGTCTAAATTCAACTCATTGTTGGCCACCTTTAATTTCATTTTTCTTTTAACTGTATTTATGCTCCATAATGAATATTTTGGAAACTCTTCAACTACGGACTAACCTCAGCACTCACGGAGCACAGAGCTGGTTATAACCCTGAGTGGAGCATGTAATCCCATTTGGCACTAGTATTGTGTAAATAACACACATTTTTGATACTGAAAAAAACAACCTTCTGGGAGAAGCATTTGTCACTCTATTGCTCCATTTAGTCACTTTGGCAAATCGCCCGTAATATCTGCTGGTCTGTGTTGTGTCAGTGAGGATATCTCTATGTCATGAACCACCCAATCCTACCCCTTGAGGTTTTGACTAATATATTTTATCATGTCTTAATCAGATGAGGACATTCAGCTTGCTCATCTGCCATTATCTCAGCTGTAGAAATCTTTTAACTGAAAAGCCACCTACTCCAGAAGTGCATGTTGTGTATCAAGTTTGGAATCAAATTCCTATCACATCATTGACTTAAACAAGCATGAATTACAAGAGACTTTCCCAGTGATCTCTGAGGCCATTAGATCAGGACAGGCCACAAGCAGTAGCCCTGACCAGTCCTTTTTATACCACCATTTCTATCTAGCAGACAGCTGAAGCCACCACAAAGGATATCGAGAATGTCAAATTTATCCAGAATAACATTTTTGAGAAATGGATGTTCAACTTTGGAATTAAATTAGCCATAGATTGACCAAAGCCCAAGTGTATTGAAACAAGTGCCTTGCAAAGGCTCTGTTTTCAAATCCTCTTGATATTCTAAGAAAGGAAATTCGGTTTGATAGTGGAGGCACAAGTGATGACAGCACTCAGTCTGAAATGAGGAAGGACAACTCCTTCCTATTAAAATTACCCGAACCTTGCCATTTCATATCCTAGATTGTCAAACCTCAGTCCTCCAGGATGAAAGAAGTGTCTGGGCTGTGTATCTGCATCTGGTCAAACTTTTCTGACCACACGGTTGAGAAAGATGTTTCCTGCAATTAGGAACAGACCTCTCGCACCTCGAACAAGAACAGGTTGCTAAGAGCTCTTACACTTAATGAATCCCTGACATGCCAGGCAATAGGAAGGATGAAGCTGTCGAAGTCATGTTACACAGGGGTCAAGAGCCAAACGTGTAAGAGGATAAAGGGAACATTTTCACCAAAGGATAATGAAGGTTAAGAAGTTTAGGAAATTATTCAAGTTAATGCGAGTGCCAGAGATGTCCTCCTAAACCAGTAAAGAGAGCATAGAATATGTTAAGCACTAAAGGAGCAACAGAATAGCAGAGCTGCATCTTTGTAAAAGAAGGTAAAAGACTTAATCAGCTGGTTACTTGCTAATCTAATAGGTCTCTTCTGCACTAAGAAATTATTGCATAAATGTTTAAACAAGTAAAATAAAAGCAAACCCAGCCATTAGTTTCTACCATCTAAATATACTAAAATCTGCTTAAACCTCAAAATTAAATTCCAGTATGCTTAAATGCTAAATTTGTGCTACTTTTTTTTTTTTTTTTCTTTCTACTAGGGAACAATGTGTTTTTACCTATAGGCACTTTTTTGATTAGATTTCACTCCCTGATTTTTTATTTATTTGTTGTTAGCTGTGGGCACATATGCAACAGCAACAAAAAAATGAAACATGCATTTTAAATGTGTTCTAAAACTGAAATCCTACTGGCTCTGAAAATGGGGATTGGTCCTGCATCATTTAACAGAAAACACTGTCTTGAAAAAGGTCAGAGGGAAAAAAAAAACCACATGAACTTTTCACTATGTTTTGATGTTCAGCACATTGTGGTTTTGAAGAATTTATGGAGTCGCCAAGAATCAGCACTGGGAACCTTTCTATGAAATGCTGTAGGGCATGGTGCCACTGCAGTCAAAGGTGTGACTGCAGTACATATGGACCTTCTTAAGCTACATTTAAGCTAATATGCTTAGAATTCCTAGACGCAAGCAATTACAGCAACCTGCATTCAGCAAAACTAGCCATTAAAGTGATCAAATCCTCTGAGGAGTTTGCAGCCCAGGCTGAGCTCTTTATCTCTGTGCAAGAGCAGAATGGTTTCACATAAATTGAGCTCGAGCACACCCGCACAAGCCACAGCCCACACCACGACTGAGCTCTAACCGCTCTCCTGGGATTCATGTCACATAATGCTGTAACCTTACGGCCAACCATCCGGTCTGTGTGAAGTGCCCAGCTTTCCTCCCTGGTGAGCGAAGGAGAGTGGGATGTCAGAGGAGTCATTCACCCAATCCATCTCAGACAGCTGGATGAATCACCTCCTGGAGCTGTCTCTCCCCCCTCCCACTGAATACAAAGAAGCTGAAGCCTATCACTTACAGAGCTTAACAGGAGGAGAAATTAAACCCATCCTTAGAAATCTGGATAGCCTGGATCTGGGCAGCATCCAAGCCTGTATTATGTTATTACAGAGATAGATATTGCAGAGCACTGCCTCACAATGTGAGACTTATCTTTCTGGATATGAGCTTGGAGAATAAATGCTATTAATAATGGTAGGCTGAGATTTTCTACAGATGCAATAGCATGCTTATTTCTCCATTGAACAGACAATTACTCTACAGAAAGTGATGCTACACTACATTTGGTTCTGATAGGATTTTGCAGAAGTCCCCATTGCCTTGAAGAAGGAATTGAATCAGTTCATTAAAAAATGAACAACCACAAAGAAAAATGGACTTGGGTTCTTGATCTCAAAAGGGCAAGAGCTGGTAAATTATAAACAATACTATATTGAACTATGGACAGTAATAAGTGAAGAGAACTGGACTGTGAGAGATAGGAGAGGCAGATACCTGGCAGCAGAGGACACCTGGAATGTCCTTATGTCAACAGGTACAAAATACCCAGAGGTTTTATCTCAAAGGAGAGAAAAGTTGTAAAGCTGGGTATCAGTTATATATATATAGATGATCACTCAAAGGAAGAGAACAGAAACAGAGAACTGGTAATATATAAGAAACAAAAAATGGATCTACAGAGGTACATCCTAGAGAGTGAAAAGAATAGGGAGCAAGTAAGAATTGGAAAATATCAGGTTGAACTTTTCTTTGTAAAGAACATTAAAACAAATACCCAAAAATTCTTCACATTCATAAATGGGAAAAAAAAAAAAAAAAGAACAACAAAAGCAATCAAACTGCAATGAAGTAATAATAATCCAGGCTTGGGCTAAAAATTAAATTAATTCTTAGCTTTAGTTTTTAAAGCTGATGTTGATGTTTTCCAGGAAAGCTAATGCATCAAGAAGGAAATAAATTACTCTTTCCCTTAACATTTGTTCAAGTAATGTAATTAGAAACATTGAGATAAATCAAAATGCAATCAGTGCAGCAATAGGTTTGCTAAACTCAGGTTAGCTGGAATCTAGCCAAGTTTTCCTGATAGCTTTCTCTGATAACACACCACATTTTCTAAATAAATGAAATGCAATATTTCGATAATGCAAGGGGTGAAATTATTAGAAAACACAAAGAAAACACGGACCACAGCTGGGACTGTGAGGTGACTGAGGAACTTATGAAAAATACAGCAAGGGTGACAAGTGGCAACTCTCAGTGTTTTCACTGGTTTCTCCAGGAAGTAAGCAGAAATATTATACAGTCACAAAAGCTGCTGATGGCAACACCTTTGAAACACACAGTCAATGCAAAGAATAACCAGGTGGGAATAAAAGAAAATGTGATAAAGCTTAACAATACAGAGTTCTCAAGGTATCCATTACAGGGCAAATTAAGAACAATTCCTACAGCTACCAAGATCTTTAGCTGACGATTACTGAGAAAATGAAATATTTGGGTATATGGGTTAATCTCACAGTGACTCAGAGCAATCAGTGGATTGCACTCACAGAAGAGGTTAATCCAGTTCCAGGACAGATCAGTTGAGTGTTTCCACTGTAAAGAGGAAAAGCCAAACCCCAATTACAAAGTGGAGATGAATCCCCTGCCTGGAGTAACTTGTACAGCTCTGCCCTAAAGAGATGTATTCAAACCTAACTCCATGCAGAGAGGGGCAGCTGGAACGGCCAAGAAAATTTCCATAAAATTTCACAAATGAGATTTCTAGACAAGATCAGTCGATTTAAATTAAGGAAAGGAAAATATGTGTGTTTATGCAGGGGGAGGCAGGGATGACTGTTCTTCCTAAGCACATCAGGAAGATAAACATTAAGGAAGGAAGATAAATATTTAACCAAGAAGGTTGGCACAGGGCAAAAACGTACAGACTACAAATTAAGACAGATACCATGAGTTAAGGCAGATTTTGAGCAGTTTATGGGAAGGGTGATATGATGAACCTGCCCACCAAAGCCAATGACTCAGTGACTCTAAAAGTTCTGGTAAGTTTTACCCCATCTGCTTTTGTTTTTGTCCTTTGAAGAGGTGAAGCAAATACAGTGTCAAGGGGAGGATGTATGTCTTCTGAGTCTAAAGAATACCATGGAGGGGTCTGCATCTCCTTGTGGGCTATTCTTGGCCCTGTGGTTCATCAGATGAATCCCATCCTTAGTACATTTTGAAATACAATTCAAATACTTCATTTAAAGAGGCATGGGCAGGATTTTCATTACCTTTCCCTTAGGAGAAGTAATTATACACACAAAAAATTCACCCAAACGAAACACTTAGCTGATTCTGTGAAGTCAGCAGGTAAAGCTCAGCATTTGTTATTAAAACAGTAAAAAACGCACCATTTTTTTAAACCTTGAGTAGTCTTCAGCGAGCAGTTGTCACATGATGGTACACAATTTAAAAGAAAACAAAGTGCCTACAGATTTTGGGAATAATAGAAACGGTGAGCCTTGCCAATAGGAGCAGGTGAGCCTGCCGGCACATATCGAGAGGGTAATGTTCTATGCAGTGCAGGAAGACATACAGACTGTTTGAAATTTAACCAGCAAATCATTCCCAAAAGAAATTTTTCAGCTTAGCTACTTAAATAGAGCTTAGCTCTAAAATCCCTGGTTAGCTCCTTAATGCTTCTTTACTGGAATTAATGTTAAAATAAATCTTCCGATGTATCTCAGAAACCCTTCTTTTTAGGTAAACAACCGACATAATAAAGTTGCATAGTTACAAATCAAAATTCTGATATGAGAAAAATAAAAAAGTAACATTTCTGATTTATCATCGCTTTAAGTTCTGAATTTAAGTTTGCATTCAATTATGTAAATCCACACTAGATTCTGGGTCCGGATACAAACAAGCAGAGCCTATTTAATACTGGATCCTGCACCACTGGTAGCAATGAGAGTAGTGACTTCAGTGAGCACAAAATTGAGTCCTTACTGCAAAATGAAAGCAAGTAGATTTTCTCATGCAGGCTCTGAAAGCATCTCTAAATTTATGGCTTGAGATTTACCTTTTTTTTTTTTCCAGGAGAATGGGGGAGCTTTTCATTTTTCCCTCACCAACAAAAATGTCAATAAGCTATAACATTATAAATAAACTTCTAGTGAATTGTTTATGGCCCAACTATACAATGCAGTATATTTCCAAGAGTGAATAACTGAGGTTATAAAAAAAAAAAAGAGGCAATTTCAAAATATCTTTTCTACATGCAAGTTAAGGTGGATATGACGTCTTGCACTATTTATTTGTTAGTGCATCAGCATGGCCAACCAAGGGAAAAAGAGGATGATATCATAAAATTGGTAATTTTCAGTTAGAAGGTGGATGGAGTATGAACTAGAAGGGAGAAGAAAGAGTGTCACATTAGCTGGGATAGCTTCTGAGCAGGATATTGAACTTAGCTCATAGTTTAATGCCAACAACTAACTATAAATTTCTTATACCAGTATAGAAATAAAAAGAGAAGAAATATCTGGAGGAAGTAACCTGAGCTGCAATATTTCTCTAAGAACTTCTGGAACTACGTATATCACTGTCACCAAGCGGTAGATGTAATGCCAACCCAATCTTGAATAAAATAAAGACTCACACCAAATTACAAGGCTATCTCCCTAGTAAAACTTAGCTAATTCTGGAATTAGCCATGCAGTTAGTTTCTCGAAGGCTGCACTTTGGCTCCATTTTGTGCAGAGCAATTGCCCGTCCCTAAGCCTGCAACTCTTTTCCCCTCATTGACGGCTGTGCACAGCAATCTCAGTAATGTGGATTTGCACGACTCCCATCAGTATTATTTCAGCGAGTGTCTGGCTGGATTATTTCATTTGCCTTGTCTCATTTGCAAGCCTTCCCCTCCTTTGTGAGCGAAGGGATCACGTAGGACCCGAAGCTTCTCTTGAAACTACTCCACACACAATTTGCCCCAATTGGACTCTGCGTCACTTAATGCGGCTCTGACTAAAGATTTTATTTAAATGGTTTGTACCCAACATCTGCTTCCCAGTAAGATATACAACACAGTAAAAAAAAAAAAAAAAAAAGTATGCCATAAACTGCATCAGAGCAGTGCAGCATAAGGCCACCAGGTCACATCCATCTCATGGGACAATCCTGCCTGCCCTCCCACCACCTTCTCCATCAACTCTGGTTCACACCCTTCCTTTCACACGTTGCCCCTCACAGCAAGAGGACATTATTGTGTCTCCACAGGGAAACCTGCAGAAATATCCCAGACCCTCTACAGCATTAAAAAAAAGCTGGTAATTAAACAGGAGCAGAATTTGAATAAAACTTTCGCTTGAATAAAAGCTTAAGAGATGTGGTACAATTCTGCAATATCAGTGACAGGGGTGACTAAGTGACAGGGGTGGTTATGGCTGACCCGCTACATAATATATGTCTACAGTGGATGTATTTATATTTGGACATCGTAACCAAGCCACTGTATTATTATATTGTGGTTTTCTGCACACTGCAGCAGGATGACAGCATTCTTTGCATTTAATTGCCTTCCAACTGCATAACAAAGAGGAAAACACCAGGTCCCAGGCTTAGTGCATCTGTCGTTATGTTGCCAGGAGTTTTCATCATAGTTTAACACTTGGTTGCAATAGGGATTTAGTTCTGGGAACTATTTTCTCCATGTCTGCCACTTAAATTTAAGAAAGGTAGCTAGGCATGGACTTTATTTCAAAGCCAAAACCACACCAATTTATCTTCACCTTGCATGTGCCACTCAGACTGGCATCCATAAGGCCTTCTTCAAGTATCTCCAGAAAAGAGAATGTTTGCAGTAAAGCACTGCAGGTGTGAATATGGCTAAAGTAGTCATTATCAGCTTTTATTTGCTTTCAATTTACAGACGCTGCTATTTTAGTTGCTATTAATGGCAGTGATGCAAAGAAGTTTCTGATAATAGATCGATAATAGTAATTAAAAGGAAAATAGAACTACAAAGATTCCATGCTGGAATATGTTCTGCAGATGACTAAATTTTAAAGGCCACTGGGTTATGCAGTCTTACATTAGTAAACAGTAGACATAGAACTTCAGATATTTTAGTTCATTTAAATTTGTCTGCTTTTAATTCCAGCCACTGGCTCATGAAGACTAATTTTTGCAGAAGGGATGACCTTTTATGCAACTCATTTGAAAACTATCCATTCGGCTATCTGTATGTACCATCCTGATGTCTGGTCCCATGCTTTGCTATATGTGCCGTGTAGGGCCATGTTTCTGGCAGAGATGAGATCAAGCTTCAAGGTTTTGTTTAATTCCAAATCCAGAAATTCATGAATCTCAGTGAAAACTCCCAGAAAAGAGGGGGGAAAAAATATAAACATTAAAAAAAAAATACAACACCAGTATTTTTCCAAACAGTAAAAGGGGGCTATGCAGGTAACCTTCGATCCCATACAAGGCACAGTGATCAGAGCCACACTGCTGAAATTGTGGTGCCTAGTGACACGGTTTAGTGGTGGACCTGGCACTGTTAGAATAAGGGTTGGACTTGATGGTCTTAAAGGTATACTAGAGAGAGATAAATATCCAACCCCTGTCAGTTTGGGCTACCAAAAGTAGGCAGAACACATATAAAGGCTAAGCCTCAAGGTAACATAATTCTCTAGCTTAAAAAGTAGAGAGTCATGATTTTAGAAATATAAGTGATGATGCATACACCAATGGAAGAGTTGTTACATACAGCTAAGTACTCAGGGGGAAAAAAATAGATTCATTACAAGTGACAAGTAACTCCAAGACAAAAATCAAAGTTGCAGTCACTACGTACTTCACAGCCTAATAACAACAGGAACTTCATATGACCAAAATTTTTGTCTCCAAATACCATATGCCCTATTACTTTTTTTTTTTTTTAATTTAAAAGAGATAGATATGTACTTTTGGTCTAAATCGGAAGTTTCAGAGAACTCTTTTACCTCATTAAAAAAAAATTAGTCTTGTTGCAGAGACTCTGAGCACATACCCTCCATTTTGGTTCATACCTTGAAAACTGGCTGGGTTCCTCAGTATGTTTTTTAGTGACTCTCCTCGCAGTTCTATATATGAGAGGTTTTCTGTACAGCATTGGTTTAGCCAGAATGTATTTCAGTCCAAGTAATGTTTCCCAGTTAGAAAAAATGCCATGCATTTTTCTGACTTGTAGGACTATCAACTACCAATTTTCTTAAATAAAGTTCGTATCCCGCTAAGGATTCCACTTTCCTCCCTCTTAGCTCATTTTTCTCCAGTCTATTTTGCCTTGTTTTCCTACCCTTTCAATACCACCTCACCACTTAATTCCTCCATTGCATCAATTTAGATCACTCTGTGCTGGGCAAGGTATCTCTCTCTCCATCATTATCTCACCTTTCCTCCTCCGTGTCACACATCCAAATCCCCCCCCGAGCAGACTGTAACAGCCTGGCTCTGTAACTCCAGGTATGGAAACCTACACCTCTAATTCTGCCTCATATCGTCTTAATCCTCCCAGTTCTCAATTTGTGTGTCATAATCCTTTTCATCATTTCCTTCTGCTGAGGCTCTACATCCACTCAACAACAAAATAACTTTGATTTGCAGTCATGTTTGACTCAGGTGGGAATTTCACAAGACTCCAGCCTTGGCCTAATGTTGTCCATGATGGAAACGACACTGTTCCTACTTCGGCCAAGACTGACTGCATTTGAAGAACTCCAACCCTCAGTAGGAAAACTCACATTTCTTTTTTTCAGACTCCTGTTTTTTTAATCTTTGGATTGATCTCCTTACTTCTGACATTAGAAAATAGCACTTAAGGAATCGTATACAATGACTCAGCAGCATCTGCATAAGAACCTCCAAGCACCTATATCACATATAGTAGTCTACATCTGCAGCAGAGAGACACAAACCTAAACTTCTGGCCTGTATCCGTCTTTATGCATGAGAGACCTGCCCACAGGGAGGAAAAGAAACTGCCCGCAGTGGTGTCCTCCCATTTTCACGTAGTCCCTTGGCAAACAACAAAAGTGCGTTTGATGCTTTATGTGGAAAAAGGAGGGAAAGAGGTGGGACACACAAGAGAAATTTGGAAAGTCGTCTTTCACTCCGCTGGCTTTTAGGGCTATTCACTCTGATTCGGGTCCATCCTTCGCCACCACACCAACAACTCAAGGAGCACTAGGACCTACCCCCAAGGTACTTATCACTAAGCTCTCATTTTCGCTTCACTTTTTCTGAAATATCACAGTCAACAACTTCAATGCTAAAGACAAATGCCCTTATCTAACAGCCTGAGCCAAGATAAAAGAGTTAAAACCTACCACAATCAAGAGCTAAAAGAACTCTTCTCTATCCTATGTGCCTTAAGGAGGAAACACTCATCTTCAAATGAGAAACACTCTGCTTTTAATCAATAAGAACATTTCTTCCAAATTAAGCTTATTGATTTATTTATTCTTTACCTATGAATGGTGTCTGAGCACACTGCTACAAGTGGGCCAAAACATTAAATCCCAGAAAAGAAGTACCAGTTAAAATGAATGCGAAAAGCCAAATGAAATTAAGAAACATTAATAACTACAACCACCCAGAACACACCGACCAGTTCAAAAGACTTAAACACCACAAATGAAGATGTATCACCAAAAAAAAAAAAAAAAAAAAGCCCTGGAAGACAGGGAAAAGGGAAAATGTAGAACCAAGAAGGAAAGACTGTTTACATATCTGTTTTCAAAATCACTTCAATTCTTTTCAGGCACTAGGGAAAACTGGAGTTGGAGGGGTTGGAAATCAAGTACATAAGCAGCTATACCCCAACGTCTGCTGGAGGCTCCAGGGCCGTAACACACCATTTCATGTGAAAGAAATTATACTACTGGTTGACTTTTAGAACCAATCAACTCAAAAAGGTTTAAAGGTAAAAGACAGCAGCTCGAGAATCGCTGGAGCTTATGATACCTTGCTACTGCATTTTGGTTGAAGTTTGCCACTGTAAGTGTGCCTTAATTACACTGCACCACGCCAATGATCCTCTTCACTGTGACAAATATTGCAGATGGCTTATTTCCCATCTATATGTTAGAGAAAGAGGTTAAGCTCATGGTTTAAATCTGTGCTGCTCAGGCGCAGAAATTTTCTATTTGTTTTACATATTAAGGCATGAAAATCTGGAGATAACGCTGCATTTTTTCTTCTTAGTCTGAAATTGGTTATCTTAAAAAGCTGTATTGTATTTACAACCTTGATAATACCACCTCCTTACACAGCCTGACTGTACAACCTGCTTCCAGACGGACAGCCCTCATATGATCTTGAATTAAGCTGCAAGTATTATCACTTCTGTCATATTTGCTATAAATAAAATAGAACAATGTCAAAGACGGCACTCGGCACAGAGACAGGGATGGAATTTTAAAGGAGCTCTACAAATTCTGCACCAAAGTCTGCATTAAAAAATAAGAATGTAGATTTTATATAGTGCAACTGCAGAATTTGAGAATTTAAACAAAAAAAAACCCACAAGTACAAACAAAAAACCCACTCAACAGTGTTCTAAGAAAAAAGTCCCAATGTTAAAAAATGAACAGAGGTTTTTTAATCTGTTTATGGCCCTAAAGATAAAAGGCTCTAGAGAAAAATTAGAACAAGTCCTAATGCCATTATAGTTGCATTTTAATAACGAATTTTCTCTACACTGACTTGTGCATGCATTATTTGTTGTAGTTATTGCTTGTTTTCTCTATTATCTTAGGCTGCAAGCTCGGTTTTGTAAATATTAATACATTTAGCAGTTAAAAAGCTTTAATTCAGCATTCATTTAAGATATTTACGTTTTTTTTCTCCTCAAACAGTTTTGAAAATTCCAGCAGTAGCTCAAGAACTGTTTAAAACATGGGAGATAAATCTCCCTCTCAATCAGATATTTAAAAAGACATCACAAAAAAAAACAAAGGAAGAAAGAAAATTACAGCATGGTTCAAAAAGTAATCTTAGGGCAGAATTTTAAAAATGCTCATTCAGAGGCATTTTCTACCCTTGTATAAGTCAATCAGAAATTCACAGAATCACAGAATCACAGAATGCTAAAGGTTGGAAGGGACCTTAAAGATCATCTAGTCCAACCCCCCTGCCAGAGCAGGATCACCTACAGTAGAGCGCACAGGAACGCGTCCAGGCGGGTTTTGAATGTCTCAAGAGAAGGAGATTCCACAACCTCCCTGGGCAGCCTGTTCCAGTGCTCGGTCACCCTCACAGTAAAAAAGTTTTTCCTCATATTTTTCTGGAACCTCCTGTGTTCCAGCTTCCACCCATTGCCCCTTGTCTTGTCAGTGGACGCCGCTGAAAAGAGCCTGGCTCCATCCTCCTGACATTCCCCCTTGACATATTTATAAACATTCACCAGTTTCAGCCAGAGCAGATACAGAGTTTTGATTATTTATGTCAAGCCACATTAGTCTGCCCTGGAGTGGATTAGGACTGCTTCAAGGCAATCACTGGGTTTGAGCCGAAAGAGGAGGCTGTGGCAGGGGGACATCCCAACTGATCCAACCCATTTTGATAATGGACATGCAACAAGGCTTTTGGATGACAAGCAAGTGATTCCAAACCCCACATCCACCAGTGTACACGCCCTCATTGGTAATGAAATCACGAGACACCTCTTCTCCAACACAGGAATGCCTCACAGGTAACGACCAGCAGTTTATGGCCATCCTTGCATATTTGCACAGAGCTTTGGTTGCCTCTCATTCTGCCAGACGCATGGAGGCAGGCGCCTAAGTTAATTCCTAATTAAAACAATCCTTTTGAGGTAGACTACAATCACTTACCTCATCCACATTCTCAAAGGCATTGATGATGTCATATGGTAAACAGGACAGAAGATCAATCACAAACCACGTTTTCAGGTAGTTCATCCTTATGAGTTTGGGATCAGATATAACCTCTCCACCAGGGCCAACAAAGGTTGTATGAAAGTTCAAAACAATGTCAACCAGAAAAATAACGTCCACGACACTGTCCAGCACAAGCCAGGCAATGTTGTTCTGCTTTGTCTTGAAGGAGACATTATATGGAACCATAATTGCTGTGTAGAAGGTTAGAATTAAGATTACCCAGTCCCAAGTAGTCTTAAAAGCACAATAGTGTAGTATAATGTGTGGTGGAGTCTTTGGAGCTTCTTGCTTGTACTGAGGAAGAATATCAGATCCCAGCTGGAGAACCTATAAAAGACAGAAAAAGAAATGTTACTGATTTCAGTTAACATGATCCAATAAGGAGTCATGGATTTCTGTAAGGAGAGGGACAAAGACAAGACTCTGCTCATCACATTGCAAGTCAATCCGCAGTTTCTAAATTATCTGATTTATGAAGAATGTGTGAAAGCAGGTATCACTTGATGAATGGGAGCAGCATAATATTTAAAGATATTCTTGCAAAAAGGGAGGTCTTTGAAGATGGACTGAGGGGAAACCATATAGTAAGAGCATAACTAAACAGGTTGTGGGTACTGCCACACCAGCTTATGCTCTGCAGTTTTGAACATGAGTATTCATTAGTATTTGGAAGTGTTACAAGACTAATACTTCGTGCCTGACCTCTTTTTTAAACCACTATTGAGCCAGAACAATATCCCATGAAAGCTAAACCAGACTTCGGCCTTGCTGGCGGACCTCCTTCTAAAATGGAGCATTGCGTGCACAATATCTGCCCTAACACCCTGGCAATGCCCTGCTTCCTTCTCACTTTCTTCATAAAGTTGTGGTTCTCACAAGCTCAATATCCCTAGTGGGTTCTCTTTTATTTCTCGTATTTACTTTCCTTTCTTGCATGTGACTCTAATCTCCTGCACGTGCACTTTTGTAAAATGTGGTACTGGAAACATTGCAAAGGAGCCAAGCCAAATTCACTTAAGACATTCCTTCCAGTTAATCTAATTACCTCTTATCTTCATCCAACACAAGAAACAAAAGCACAAAGAAACACACAACGTGGCAATATGTTGCGCTGTCAGCTGGGATTCACGTGTATTTTGGAATGAATAATACCTTTCACATTTGGGGATCTCAAGTCTGTATGGGATAAAATAAACAATTCCAGCAACTTTAAAACTCATTTCAGCCTTACACCTGTCTCGTATTGGGGCTGATGCACCGTATCTGCAGGGGTAGCTGGATTGCAAATAGCAGTCCCGTACAGGTAAAAATGACCAAACGCAGGATGCTTCCTTGATGAAGAGGAGTAAATGGCTCTGAATAAATAGGACAACTGAGAATATGAACTTAAGTACCACAGATATGAATTTTCCATTAATTCTTTGCAGTTGTATTTTTAAATGAGAAAGCTGTTACTGAGATCAGACAGTAAAAGCCTGGCTCTACTGAAAAATCTGTTCTTCAGACATCACCAAGGGAAAAAAAAAGTAGCCCCTCTCACTCTGTGTTGGATGATATAGCTTCCCAACATGTCGAACCTGGCCCAATGTCAGGCTGAAACCTGATGAGATGCAAATCTGCTTCTGCCTACCTGTGCCCACCCTCCCTAGGGTCAGATTTACCAACCAAGTCGGTTAAGCCTATACGATGAAAAACTTATTGTCACATTAGTTAGCCTTTTGTTTTCTAGAGAGTCAGCTGAGTTTCCCAAATTTATCTTGTAGCCAGAAAACCTCTAGACCCACTAGACAGGCAGCAGTGAAAGTGCAGAAGAGACCCCTGGGAGACCACAGCTGCTCCCTTTGCCAACTGCCTCATATCACACCAGGTTCGGTGTAACACAAAGCCATGTGTGGAGCTCCAGCTGAACAGCAACACACACCAAGCAATGTGGTCCCAATGGCACTTATCAGAGACCTTCACAGATGCCAAAACCCTATAAAAATATCAAAATTTGCCCAGTGACCAGGACAAGACTCACTAATAGTACTCCTATAACCACCCAATAGGCAAGGTTCAGCTGGCCACTGCAGCACACCAAACTCACTGGTGGATCCATGGGTCCTTCCCTGGAATAAAAGCAACGTTTGATCAAGTCATTCTTTCATAGCACCCTTTGTGCAAATCCATGAAACTTTGTGCAAAATTCTCCCCTGCATTTAACACACCATTCTGGCTTTGACTCATAATCTGGTCGTTACCTCCAGCTATCTCTTTGGACTCATCTGTGGTCAACACCTTACTGTCATGATAAATCAGGACTGTGACTTCTTTTCTTGGCTTCTCCAGACCTGTTTGTTCCCTGCATTGTTCACTGGGGCAAGAGCTCGAAACAGCCTCTCTGTAGCTCGAATAATAAGCTACTTAGGGCTAAAGCTGGATGTGATGAACATATGCTTGCTATTTCCCTATGCCTCTGCTGGTGGAGTGCTTAGGAGCTCCCATGACACCGTAAAAGCATAATTATTATTCTTAACATAATATCATGCTGAGTTTGACATGGTGAGTGGGTGGCAAGTGGCTGTGGAGACCACTGAACTATAATGATTATTTCTTTCATGCTGCATGAATTTTTAATTTTAAAGCACTAAAGAATACACAGTATCTTATTAGTCAGCTGCATTCATCACAGACTCTGAATTATTCTTGTATACAACTAATGAAAATCATAGAATCATAGAAAATGGCTGATAATTGTTAAGCCTGATAAAGATGGGCAGTAAATTCTGCCAGGGGTGAGCTGTGACGACAGCACTTCTCCTCAGACACAGAATTATGGAAAACAGGGTCTGTACAGCAGTAGTGTACCTCCACTCAGCCTGCATTCCAAAAAGCTTTTTGCCTACAAAGCACTTTGCAGCTCTAAATGACTTGTAAGACAGGAGATGGTACACTATCCAAACAACCTGTTCCCAAGGACAACCTTCTTCCTTATCTGAGCTTTTCCCACTGCCTGTGACTTAATACCATTACTTTTTCTCCAACTATAGTGGTCCTGATAAACAATTTCCTTCCTCATTCTATGCAACTGCTTAGGACTTATTTGAATATTAATGTCGTATCTTCCTCAGTCTTCCCTTCTCTAGACTAAAGCAATTATGGATATAACTGTATTTACAGAACACTGAAATGTCATGAATTGGAAAAGCAAGTTGGGAGAGTAATTCAGCAGTCATACAACTGGTACGGGATAATTCAAGGGAAAACATCACACTGCCAACACCTGAAAACTGTTGGTTTCAATTGTGATTTTAATTTGAGGTTTTATTACTGAAGAAAGGGAATGAAAAAAAAATTTTAGGTTGCTACCATTTCTTAGCATCAAACCCTGTAAAATCTCTCTGGCACAAGGTGGCTAGGGCTGTCATTTTCAGAAGACCATACATCTTGACCATATATTTTTGACCCATATATTTTTCATTCTCAATGGACATGAAGATGAAAGCAGTACCTCTGTTTTATCAGTTAACCTGAAGGCATTCACTTGTTGCACCATTTGCACTGTTAAGGAGATGCTTGCAACCTGCCAAAGAGTTCATTCCATCAGCTCTGAAGAAAAAAATACTGCAGGAATGACTTTGCAAGTTGAGGTTAAGGTAGCCAGTGTGCCTGTACAACCCCAGGGACCCAGGTGGGGATACTTCCAAAGAGGTTTCTCAAACAATCCCATTTCTCTGGGGGAGTAAACGACTATCCACAGGGCTCAAGGACATCAAGTCTGGTTCCATGTTGCTGTGACACAGCACACAGAGGAGCACACTGTCCACCCCAGCTTAAGCAACAGCCAGGAAACTGAAATAGGGCCGTGTAAGTACAAGTGACCTTTGGAGACTGTTTTCACAGAATCACAGAATCACAGAATGTCAGGGATTGGAAGGGACCTCGAAAGATCATCAAGTCCAATCCCCCTGCCAGAGCAGGAACGCCTCGATAATGCTACATAGGAACGTGTCCAGGCAGGTCTTGAATGTCTCCAGAGAAGGAGACTCCACAACCTCTCTGGGCAGCCTGTTCCAGTGTTCCATCACCCTCACTGAGAAGAAGTTTCTTCTCGAGTTTAAGCGGAACCTCTCATGTTCCAGTTTCAGCCCATTACCCCTTGTCCTATCATTGGTTGTCACCGAGAAGAGCCTGGCTCCATCCTCGTGACACTCACCCTTTATATATTTGTAAACATTAATGAGGTTTTTATGACTCAAAGAGCACGGCCTGCCCCAGAAACGTGAGTCTGGCTTGTAGCGCTGCTTCAGGATGAGCACAAGAAAGGCTGAAAAAAATCAAGAGTTGCGAAGTATTTCCCTTTGAAAATATTATTTATTAATGGGAATTAGGATGTGTTTTCCCCCCACCACCTCCATCTCTTCCTGCCTTAGGAATGGAGCAGGTCGGCATTCGTGCTGCTTACCTCGGCCAGCCGGGAGTGCTTGTGCACCACCTCAGCCTTGTTCATCGGCGTGAGCTGCTGCAGGACGCTCCGGCTGTTCGTCAGCGCCCGTGTCAGCCGGGCAAACTTCGTCCAGCCTGCGGGAGAGAAGGAAACCGTGTCAGAAGTACTCAGACCTCATTCACTGCTACCAAATCTCCTCTGCGTTCGCAGATGTTAAGCCCCGGACTTGAGAAGTTTCGCTGAATTCCTGCACAGAAAAACTTCAGGCTCTGAGCTTAGGGACCTTGCAAAAGAGGAAAAACACTGCTGCTTCAAGGCAACCAGGAGTAAATCTGAGTAAAATCAAAATGCTTTGCCTCGTTCTTTCTTCTGCCTTTTGGAGACACTGTGTTAAAGGGATCGCATTGTGCTTTCAGCCTTCTGGGGAGTTAGTCGGCTGCTGAAATCTAAGTCTAAGCTGCTGAAGTTAATCAATGGCTTCCCAAGTCTGCAAATCCTGCTGAAGTAAAATCCTCCCCAGCTACAGAAATGCTCCTGCTGATTCAGGGCCCCTGGCGTGGCCCTGAAAGTCTGATTCTTAAGCCTTTTACTGTTTCTTGCCCCAACTAGTCTCAAGGGACAAAACTAAAATTGTAAAGAAAAAAAAAAATTCTGCGCTGCATCAACAGACCAAAAAAAACCCCAAAAAACATTAAGACTTTAAAGACAGACTAAACACTAGATTTTAAACATCATTAAGAAATACATTTAGCTGCTAAACTAATGGTAAACAGCTGCCTTAATGGCAGCTTGAGACCCAGAGACTGGGCCACTCCTGGGGAATTTCGAGTTTGCTGACAACAGCAGCACCATCCCAAGAATGTGTCATCAAGTCATTCCTGCTGCAAAAACGCCCAAACATGACAACAAACACGAGGTAGATGGATGAGGTAGATGGGTGGTAGCAAAGAAAACAAATGAGGTTTAAGCAGTGTAGCACCTCAGTGGTAAGCAGGAAAACTGAAAATAAAATATCTGCAGGAAGGAAAGGGCCTCCCCAAAAGCACTCAGAGAGATGCTCAAGATTCAGTCTAGCCAGTTTACTGCACAGGTGGGTATAAAATATCAAGTTATGGACAGGAAATGGGTTCAGGAGAAGGTTTTACTTTTATTTAACTTGAATGCTGAGTTGATGAAAATCAGGGAAAATGTCATGTCTGAGAAAGGAAACAACATTTCTATGTTAGCTGGGTTTATTTTTAAATGCTGGTTGTCTGATAAGGAGTCAGGGACTTGGAAAGTTAAGGGAAGCCCTGGGGTAGATAACATGAAGAACAGAGAACAGACAAGACAGTAAGACTTCAAGAAAAAATAATTTACAGTTTGGCTTATGCAATTTACCACATGTATATCAAATTCACACAAAGTAAATCCATTGTTCATCATTTAGCAATCAGGACAGATCTAAATATCATCTTACACCACCAGCACAGCACAAACCATTTGTGTCTGGCTATTTATATATGACCTCAAAAATTGCACATAAAAAATGCATCAGGAAAAGGTAAAAAATAGAAGTATTTTATTAACTTTTCAAATCTAAACCTTAAAAGTGAACTTTGGATATGCCTCCTGCTCCTTGAGCTTACAGGAATATTCAATTACAAACGTGCACTTTCTGTATTAAACAAGGTCAAGAGAGACTTTAGTGATCTGAGTGTGAATTAGTAGTTTCTAGAACAAATTCTTGTGGCTTTTTTTTTTCTCCTAATTGTCTATAAAACTGTGGCAAGGAGACAGCTTTCAGTCAAGACTCAGAATTGTTCTTTATCTTTCTTAGCCAGTGGCTTCAAAGAGCAAGTGAGCACTTGCATTGTGACAGCTCTGCCCCAACATTTCTCGTAATTGCTGGAGGCCATGGTGCATCCCACTGATGGCTTTTGGCATGCTGCAAACATGCTGCAAGGACCAGAGTGAAAAACTAGCTCTTCTCTGGAAAGGTGGGCACCCACCTCCAGACCCTGGGCAGTTGGTACTCACACACACATTCACGTTCAAGTGTCCTTCTGCCCTGGAAAGGCACTTCACTGTGGTCCACGGGCATGATTTTGGGCCAATCCCCAAGCTTTAGGTTGTCACCTGCCCCACACAGCTGATACAAGAGTGATGGAAAAGTGCTCAGCAAAGCCAAAACCACCACAGCCAAACCATCAGACTCAGTCCCGAATCTGAATTGGAGGGATGCAGATCTTAATGTATATAAATAGCTGAAGGGAGGATGCAAAAATGACCAAGAAAAACTCTTTTCAGTGATACCCAGTAACTGGGCCAGAGGCAATGGGCACAAAAAGAAACACCAGAGTCTGAACATCAGGAGTTTTACTGTGAGGGTGACCAAGCACTAACACAAGTTGCCCAGAGACATCGAGAAATCTCCATCCTTGGAGATATTCAAAAGCTGTATGGACATGAGTCTAGGCAATCGGCTTTAGGTGGCCCTGTTTGAGCAGGAGGGGGTGGATAAGGTGACCTCCAGAGATTTCTTTCAACCTCAACCATTCTGTGATTCTGTGACCTTTCTGATGGCTGACGGTTAATGACTTAAGGTTTACTTTATTTTCTGAGGCTTAGGGCATTGATCTGCACAGTGATTAGATGAGGATTTGGAAAAGTCAGGGGCTGGCAATGATAGGAGATTCTTTCCCATGGTGCTTCACAGGCTAAGAGATTCCACTCACAGAAATATGGGGTTTAAAATGGCCGCTCCTTTTATAAAAGCAAAACTGGTAAGAAACCCTTTGTCATTGTCTTAGGTAAGAAAAATATCTGTTCTGCATTGATCACAAACACAGGAAGCCTAGGGAAGTTGGGGAAGATGTACCACAAGGAGTTGGAGGGCTAAGTCACATATCAAAAACCAGCAATTCTGTTGCTGTAAAAATAAAAAGGAAGAACTATGACTTTTTTTTTTTTTTTCAAATACTTCCCTTCCACTTCGGTGAGATCATCAATGTCATGTGAAAGAAAGAAGCCAGATTTTAGCATTCAGGGTTACCACTCTGCTCACCTGGTCTGACCTCTTCTTTTCACAGGGCTAACCGTTTCATCGTGTCTTTTCTACACCAAGACCAAAGCTTTGCTTTGTGCTAGAGCGGACTTTTTGCAAAAACCCTTCCAGCCACACTTAGAAGCTTCAAATTTTCACATTTCTTTCAGCCCGGTGAAGCCTATGATTCTGGACACTGGAAGTACAGAATATGCTAACTCTAATTCAGCACAACGTCCAGTACCTGCTCCAATCCATCCATCTGCAACAGTGTGAAAAAGTACCAAGTTCTTTTGTTTCCTATTTACAACTCAAGAGAATTAAAAATGTAGCAACAGCAAGATGCTGGGGTATGAGTGGGAAGGTGAAAATGTATACAGGCTGCCTCGAGTCTGAAATAATCTGTACAGGGTACATTTCTTTGTTTCTTGACCTTGTTGTAGACTAGATAAATTCAGAATTATATATAAAACCAATGTGTATGTTTAAATAGACCAGGAAAAATTTGCATAGCTGCCTACTGCTGTCAATGTTTCTTCAAACCATTCTCTCCTTTCTTTTCGTCTATAGAGACAGAGACTTGAAAAGAACGATAATTTTATCCCACGTATTAGTGACCGCCTGTCCTTACAGATATTTTCAGTCTGGAAGGAGTAAAGGAGCAGCACAAATAGCAGGTGCAAGAGAGGAAAAATAACCTACTCATGAGAAAAAGCAGCACTTCTGATGCTCTCTTCAGCTCAGCTGGATCGTGTCTTTCTCCCACAGCACCACTTGAAAATAATAACCTGAACTTGCACCATCACACTCAAATTGTTAGGAACAAAGGTAACATCATCAGATCACACACCAGATCAGGCCAGCAGCTGTTTCTCCTTACAAGAAGCTAAACTGGGTATTTTGGAGGAAGATGTTAACTACCTCGAATGGAAAATTCACAGAATCACAGAATCACAGAATGTCAGGGATTGGAAGGGACCTCGAAAGATCATCAAGTCCAATCCCCCTGCCAGAGCAGGAACGCCTCGATAATGCTACATAGGAACGTGTCCAGGCAGGTCTTGAATGTCTCCAGAGAAGGAGACTCCACAGCCTGCCTGGGCAGCCTGTTCCAGTGTTCCGTCACCCTCACTGAGAAGAAGTTTCTTCTCGAGTTTAAGCGGAACCTCTTATGTTCCAGTTTCAGCCCATTACCCCTTGTCCTATCATTGGTTGTCACCGAGAAGAGCCTGGCTCCATCCTCGTGACACTCACCCTTGATATATTTGTAAACATTAATGAGGTCACCCCTCAGTACATAAACATGAAATGATTGTTTCCCTATTTCTCTTTAATCACTTTCTGATTCATGGTCAACACCAGAAAAATTTGTACACTTACTTTAAAAAAACATACTTCATAATCTGCATTCATTCTCATTATCCAAAACAAGGGTATGTTCTTAAAAAGGAGCCTAGCAAATTATTTCTCTGTTCCTATCAATTACTCAAATTAACTGCATTCTCAATAAATTGAAGATGCAGGTTTACTAACTCCATACACTTATGAAAATAGGACATGAAGAAGGCAAGCATGCTGATAGAAGTGAACAAAATTAGCATCTAGCTTGGCCCAGTTGTAATGCTATCCTTCCAAGCATGCAACTTTCTTCTTCCTCTGTGTGTTTTAGTCACAATTAAAAATTTTACATCCACTAAATATCCTCCACATCTCTTGCTCTAATTAGAACTGCCAACCTGACACCCCTCTGACTGTGGGGCTAACTGATCTGAGGACAACCTGGTGGCATACTTCACACAAACAGCTGAGCCAAAGGTTTCTCTGGAGAGGAAAAAAAAAAAAGCAGTACTAAATTATTTTTTAAAAAACCAATAAATTAGTATTTCTTTCAAACCTTAGATGCTACAATATGAGTTGCAGCTGTTAATGTTGTGGCAGGATGCCTGAGGGAGTGCAGGAGCATGGAAGGGAGGTAGGCAATAGTCAAGTGAAGCCGACAGAGCGAGCAAACACCTCCTCAGAGGGGGAAAAGCTTTCCAGATGGGTCTAAAATGCTCACTCAGCCACACCCTACATTCAAACACCACTACAGAAATTATGTGCTGTCTAAGGGGGGAATGGAATTTCCAACTTAAAACTTGATCCCATCATCTCTCCACCATCTGAACATCCAAACTATCTTACCCAAAAGCTCTTACTCACCATAGCATGTGCCTTTCCATCAGCTACTCCTCCAACAAGGGTAGTGTTATGCCTACACCTCTTTCTTCCCGAGATCCTGAATGAATCATTGTGCTTTATACTGGACAGCTGGGATGGGAACAGCTCTGTGGCAGCTGCTCTCCTAAACAGCTCCCCTCCACCACTGCACTCGGTGCTCACTCTGCGTTCAGGGACCTTCTGTGAATTGCACTCTTGCTCTGCCATAGGGACTCTCTCTCTGCCCTTCTGGTCACCGATCTCCTTCCCATTAATACAACCCACAGATCAATTCAGTACACAAACACACTTATCCATCTCCAACATCTGGTCCTCTTATCTGCTGTCTTCTCTAAGAATGGAGAAATGCCATCCAGGTCGAAGATGTTGTTGCAGTATACGTCAGAGCATAAATACGACCACGGCAAAAGCTGTTCAAAGAAAGTGCAGCAAGGGATGCTTCCCCAAGCAGAAGCGATACAACAGAATCACTGCTTCCTAATGGCTGTCTGGAGACAAACCCTCTGATTCCTCCTGAGGTCATAAAGCAGGCAGATGATTTGTTAGACTCCGTCCAAAACTGTGAGCCTCCTGAAGCTCCCACAAGGACCAAGGAGCATGTCCTGGCACCCATCACACACGGACACTCCTGCCTAGGGGCTGGGACAGAACTGAGCGGTTCCCTCCACCAGGGAGAAGTCCCTGCCCAGGCACAAGCTAAGAAGCAAAAAAGACTTTGTCTCTTTTGCCCCACTCACACGTAAGTCAATAAGCCTACGCATTCCCTTTAAAGATAACAGCAAATATTCTCAAATACAAGTATGTTCAAGTGAGCAAACCCTTCAAATTCTCCCCATAATTTAACTGGGAGCTGAAAATTTGTAATCTCTCTGACTGGACTTGTGTACAGGTCCAAATATAGATTTAGACACCTATTTAGCAGCATTAAAAAAAAAAATCAACCCAACAACCTCTAGCTCATAAACTATATTATGTTATTTTAAAGCTAAATTCATACATCAGAGTTTATGAAGAGCTTAAAAATCTCAAGGCGAGATGTTAATGTTTTTTACAGTGCTCTTGCTCTGAAAAATCTACACATGACTAGTTCCCCCTAATAAAACCTTAGTGTAGCTCTACTGGGTTGCAATTAACCTTTTTGTAAAGGTTTGTCTGGTCTTAAAAGGATCAGAAATAATAAAGGCTTTTAAATCAGTGTAACAGGGAACTGTCCAATATCTTAGACTGCAGTGGAAAAGTTTAGGTTAAAAATAAGTTCGTGTGAAAAACAACCGCAAAGGGCAATTACAGCAGTGCTCCTGTTGATTCCTGCCTGCAGGAGCGTATATGTAAGACGATCAGTAACAACTGGAAGGTTATTCTCCTCTCACTGTGGAGCACAAAACAGTTAACGCACAGAACGCTTAAATAATATATACTCTATGATTTATCCACAAAAGCAAAGAGCTAGCATAATTCAGAAATAGACAGTTTGGAATTCAGTTGATAATGTGGATCATCCTTTTCCATCAGTAGTTAGAATCTACACACCTCAGTTACTTCTAAACATTTGGACAATACAATCTTTGTACGAGGTGGCTGTTTGCTCTTTATTGCAGGTAAAGTATGGCTGCAAGAGCTCATTGTCTCTTCAAAAAACTTAATCATCCTGGTTTTGCTTTGTTAGACAGAGAGGGATAAATAGGATTCCTGAATAAATAGAATAATAGTCAAGCAAAGCTCAATCACTCCCATGATGAAGTAAAACTATTTATGGACTGAAGAACCACAGAGCCTATTCAAATGTATTTCAGAATAGTAGGATAAACTTCGCAATTTGAAATTCTGTGCATTCCACTGTCTGATAATGCACTGCAATTTTAGGGTAATTTTTATTTCTGACCTCTTGTATTCCCAATGCTCGATGTTGTACTCCCAGTTACCATCCACCCACTGCAACTACTGGGATGCTCAATATGGATGAAGAATCACTGGGTAATCTTGGGCTTACCACTTTACCTCTCTGAGTTTCAGTTCCTTCTCCTTAAAATGAAGATAATGCTAATGACCTACTTTGCAAGCCATTTTGAGATCTACTGATGAAAAGTGTGAAGATTTATACACCACTAGACTACATTTGGTATACAATGTATTTTTAAATTTGACATCGCTGTAAATTTACAGTGAACAACTTATATCTTATGTTTCTGCAACTAAAGCTAAACTTCATACACAGACAGGATGACCAATGACTTATATCCCATAAGTAGATTTTAAAAAGCACAAATGTTGGGAAGAAAAAAAAAAATACCAAGAAAAAAAAAAGACTAAGTACTGTAAATGCCAGTCAGCTGGTTTTTAGGAGTTTGTCAGATAGCTAAATGGTGTCATTTAGTGGGAAAAAGGACTACACCAGCCAAAGGCTCAGAGTCGAAAGGAAGGCAGCTGCTAGAAATGAAAAAGCAGTATACAGTAAAGTACATAGGGATGGGAAGAAAAAGGGAACAAGTAAGTATGCGAATGAGAAGTCATGGCTTATAAGAATGGATATGGAAAGCTAAAAGACCTATGGGAAAAATCCTCCTCTGGCAAGATTTATTATGGTAACAATGAAGTTCCTAATCAACTCTCAGAACACAACCAAACAGCTTTCCCCACCTGTATGCAGAAAGTGCAAACAGGCTGACTCAAGTAATTACAGGTTGCTCAGCTTGATCTCAGTGCCACGCAAAATGAGAGAAAAGATGATCTGAGTTTCAATATGTTTAATAAAAAAGGAAAGAAACACAATGAACAACTATCAATACACAATGATGTAAAATGCACAATGTTAATTTCATTATTTGATGAGTATAAATTTGATTCAGGAAGACAGCCAAACACCTTGACAGAACAAGTTGAAAACAAACGCAAGAGCCAGCCAGAGCCACAGCATATTAGAGCTACAAGGATGATCAAGGGACTTGAACATCTCTCCTGTGAAGAGAGACTGAGAGAATTGGGGCTGTTTAGCCTTGAAAGGAGACAGCTGAGAGGGGATCTTATTAATGTATAGAAATATCTGAGGGATGAGGGCCAAGAGGAAGGGGGCAATCTCTTTTCAGCGGTGTCCAGTAATAGAACAAGAAATAATGGGTTGGAGTTAGGACATAGGAAGTTCCACCTCAATATGAGGAGAAACTTCCTTACTGTGAGGGTGACGGAGCCCTGGCACAGGCTGCCCAGAGAGGGTGTGGAGTCTCCTTCTCTGGAGACTTTCAAAACCCATCTGGACGCATTCCTGTGTGGTTGCCCTGGGGGATCCTGCTCTGGCAGGGGGGTTGGACTAGATGATCTCTAGAGGTCTCTTCCAACCCCGAACATTCTATGATTCTATAATATGCATGATGTTCGCCGGAGAGGCACAAGCCAGGGCAGCTCCCAGTACCAGCGCTCCCTTGCTGGGGCTGAGCTGGGCAGCAACAAGGACCATTGACTGGATGACAACTTCAGTGGCTGCCCCTGGTTTGCTCTCATCTGCAGTCAAGGACCCAACAGCTCCCAAATCAGCACAGCCAGAGTAGTCGCCATGTAACCTCACCTCACCTTGGTGCTGCCTTTGCATCAGCCAAGAGCCACAGGATGGTCAAATCCTCTTGTATGGTAATCTTCAGTGAACTGACAATGTGTGACACTCTTGACAAAATATTGAGACTATGCAGTTCAGTAAATTATGGGTTAAATGAATGAGCAACTTGCTACCTGGCATATATCAAACAAGGAGTAGTGGAAAACAGTAAAAAATTGTTCACTGAGAGCCTTCTGGACCCCAGTGGACAGCTCCCCTTCTGTTCAGTGCTTTTCTGTGTGGTTTAAAAGTCATTTCAAAATAACTGAAAAAATGCCCAGATGAGAGGAATGTTAAGCAGTAGGGAGGGCAGTCCTGCTGGATGATGTGCTTGATAACTGGGCATGTGCCACTAAAATGTGATTTAAGTGGAATCAGATATCTAGACAAAAGCAATGCAAATTCTATCTCCAGCACAGGGCAAGTAAACATCCCTAGCAAAGAACAGTTCTGATCCAGAGGTCCTAGTAGATGAGTAATTCAGCACGTGGTTTGCTTTGGCAAAAAGTCACTTACTCCTTGGATATCCAAGGGTAAGAGCTAGACTTGGAGAGGCTGAGCAATGGGCAGTACTGAGGAGTGAGCTGTGAACCCACCTGGCTACAATATTGGCCACAAAAACTGGCTGGGGACCTGGGAGCCTGAAATCCACGCCACGACAGGTTCATCCCTACTGCTTCTCGTGAGCAGGATCGAAGGGCAGCTGAAGTGCCTGTTTATCAGCCATCACCAGACCTCCAAACTCAGGCTAGACAGAGGTTTAAGGAGCTCAACTCATTTACTTTATCAAAAGAAGGGTGAGCGATGACTTGATTATATGTGTAAATGCCTTAATGGGACTTTTTAAGTTCAGTGGAAAAAATGCATAAGGAGATGCCACTGCAAAAAGCTGAAGTCAAGTTTATTTAAATATGACACTTTTTTTAAAGCCAAAAGTGTAATGGAAAAGCAAGAAAAATATGAAGGAATGTGGTGAATCCTTAGTCTCTTCAGACTTCTAAATCAATATTGGATGACTGCATGAAGGGGATGGTTTAGTTACATAAAAGTTCATGAGTTCAGCAGAAGAGAAACTTAGTGGAATGTAATGCCCTGTGATACAGAGTCTTAAACTCTCTAATTCTGCTATATTTGTACTTATTATTTTATATATGGCTTATGAGTGTCCACTTTTCTACATAGAAATTGTATCCATCTACAAACAGCTACCGCTTTAATGATCAACTTTCAGTTTAATTCAGTCTCTCACAGGGTTAGATTTGATTTCAATGGGATTTCTTTTTCATTGCACATTATTAAGCTTCTAGAAATTTTCAGACACTTAATGTGCACTGGGGATTGTTCATAGAGCAAAGACCTCCGAAAGCAATATCAGATTCAGAAAAATACTTGATTTCTGTGAGGAAAACTAAAAAGCCCTGGATATGGAAATTCTCTTTTCTTCGTCATGTTGGATCTCTGACAGCAGCAAAGAGAGAAAGTCGGAAGCAGAAATAAGGCTTCAGAGCACCACCCCTAGAAGAGAGGAAACAACTGCCTCTTTGCAACTGTTCAGATTTTGCTAAAGGTGCTACCAGCATGTCACTGATGACAATAACGGGGATGCTTGTTCCACCAGAACAGAAGAAAAGCCACCTTGGAAGGTCTTCCTGTTTAGAAGCAAGCTGTGCCCATCCAAAATAGATGGTTTCAAATACGAAGAGGCTATATCTCAGCACCATTCCTCTGAGTTGTCTACTCTTGACCCTTGAACTCCACCTAGTGTCCTGGCAAATAACCACTTCTCTTACCCCCACAAAGTCCTCTCTCGAGGCCCCAGTGTCCCTGGATGCTGCACTCTAGAATGAGGGGAGAATGGAGAGGTGGAGATGATCTCCTTGGTGCAGGAAATCACTTGGGAGTGAAACTCTGCAGATCACAGCAACATGAAACAGCACCATAACAAGTGGGTCTCTAGCACCAAGACCTTTGCTATTATAGCCATGGAAAAGTGCAATAAAAACTGTGACCTATTAAATTAGTGTTATGGATTGCTGTCAAGGTGATGTATTCAACAGGGTACACTGTGCTTCAGCTAAAGGTAGAAACCTCATTTTCATGCTCTAATCCTTCCACCCACTTCTATTATCACCAGGATTGATACCCCCTCAAGGAAAAAAGTTCCCATGTGCAACTAGTTACATATGCTTAATAACTTGCACTTATTAAAGATAAAAAAGGATCAGAATTATAGGCTTAGCAAGGATTAGCAAGCATAAGTGCGTATTTCTGCAACTACCACACTTTTTATAGCCCTGTCACAGTCTGAGATAGAGTTGTATCATTATATAGAGTTATATAACCATAAAGAGTTATATCACTGGAGGTATTACAGCATTGTCCCAGACAGTCTTGATTATCAAAGTCTGGCTCTATCAAGTCTGAAAAAAAAAAGAAAAAAACACCACAACTGCAGGATACTGCTGTGCCATCTCCTGATCCCATCTGTTAACAGCACATGGTCCTGACTTTTAGGGGCCTCATTAACACATCTTTACATCCTAATTCAGCATCCCATCAGTATTCACCAGAACTTCCCAACCACTTCCAGCACATGACAAGCCTGATATTTCACTCAAAAGAGACTCCAGATAATCAGTGAGAATTCTAGTGGGAAAAGTTTCCAAGTTTACTGATAGGACACACTTTTCCTTCACTGACAACAACAAAGGGAATAAAGCCATTGCACAACTAGGTGAAACTCCACTATTGACCAAAAAACACCAGTCTGTTTTTTCCATCCTTAAAATTTCAGTTCAATATAATCTACAGCACTCCTGGATTCAAACAGTGTTAACATTTTAAGTGGCCTCATTTGCCCTTCTAATAGTCAGGGCCCAGAAAAACAGTCTTTTTCTGATAAATAAACACGAGATTATTACCACTGTGTGTCTTTGGAGGGATTGAAAGTCTTCAGATGGTTTTAAAAGACCATGGGTAAAGACAGAATGAAAGCATAGCAAGCTGATAAAAGCATCCAACTGCAACCTTACAATGGTACAAACTTAAAAAAAAAATCACAAACAAACAAAAAAAAACCCACACCAAGATTCTTTGGGTTTTGTTCTCTGGAAGAAAAGAAAGAAAATACCTAATACGATCTTTCGTACGTTTGTAATGGCCTCCCATCTCTGCTGTGGAAGGCATTCAGCCAGGACACCCGGAGATCTGTCCCTCCAACACTACAGGTGGGACCTATTGCTTGGTATTGAATCCAGATCAGACAAATGTTCATATTGTCGAAGAGGGGCAGGAGAAGGAAACGAAAAGATAAACATAATACAGCTCCTTCACTGAAAAATAAGGCATTGTCCCAGTGGCCACCAAGCACAGTCAATCACCTCCTGTGACATCTCCTGCCCCATCATGACCTCTCACACCTCTTCTTCCACACTGCCGCTATCCACACCTCATCCAGGCACTGACTCAGGGGCACTACAAATCACAAACCAAGTCAACAGAGGGTGTTCTCCCTAATCCCTAGATCTGCACAGCTGCAGGTGGCATCTTCACCCAGGAGTGAGCACAGGAACCAGGTAGCTAACGTCTCCTTCTGTTACCATCTTCAATTCTACTTCAGATGTTGGGATTGTTCACATTTTTGCATGGTTAGACACTTTTTAACTAATTCTTCATTTACAAACAGTACTTTTTGGTGGTTGTTATATGGCTCTGTATCATACCTGTCCTACACATGGCCCAGCGATAATACATACCAGTATGGGTAACAAGAAAACAAGTCAGTGAGATCTTTAGTGTTGAACTGCCTTGTACCAGAAAACAAGGGGTTTTATGTCTGACACTATATTTTATTAGAGGAAGGTAGCTTTCAAATATTCTTGTTCTCCAGTCTTCCTTTCAGTCCTGTACGTTTCAACAGGTTTCTAGCCTGCAACAAATTCACAGTCTTCTGGACAAGCGGGGAAAATTTTTCATTACTTTTACTCCCTCCTCCTCCTCTTCTTCCTCCTCCTTTCTGGCAGCATTAACACGCTGCAAACGGTGAGCACACAGGTAAGCAGAGAGATAAACCATCTCTCACGGTGCATCACAGCCCTCCAACTAGCACAATCTTTTGTACTGAACCTGTAAAGAATCTTGACTTTGAGCCTGTATCGGGGAATAAAATATCCCACCTTGCCCTTGCAATGTGCTTTGTAGTAGGACAACTATTTTCTCGTATGTCCTGTTTTCACAAATATGACAAGCTCCTCAACACTTCTGAGCAATTCTGCATCCTCAGCACCAGGGCAGTGTTCCCTGTCGTCCAAAACCTGCTGTTCCCTGGCGAGGTCTACGCAAGACACCAAGCGCGTTGCAGCCACTGCAAGCAGATCTGGCAAACCCAACCATTTTTTTTTCCCAGGAACTGGGACACACAGACACCTGCAGCGTAGACACACCCATTGTTATGATCCAAATACTGAAATCCTCATACCTCGTAGGAGCATGATATACTGAAGCTGCACAACAAAGCAACATACCTTCGAACTGTGCAGAATATATTGGTACAGAGAGATTATTGCATAATGGCATCAATATTTTATTTCTGTTGAATTTTTCATCTCAAATTTACTGCTCCCACGAGTAATAGACAGTAACTCATCTGCAACATAGTTACTTATGTATTATGTATTGCATGGGCCTGGCAGAATTTCTGAAGAAGTATTCTTCTTTTTAAAAGGGAAAAAAAAATACCTTTCAATGACAAATCCCACCACTCAACAGCAGTATTTTATTGAAATGCTTTTTACAAAAGTTTAAAAATTCTCCACTAAATTGTAATGTATATGTTTACCAATCTCATAATTCAGAAAGAAAATGGCCTGATAGCTTCTAAGCACATTGTAATGTTATCTGCAAGGACAATGAATTATGCATCTCTCATAGCACTAACCAACAAAACAACACTGTGATCCCAGTGCCATGAGATCCTGCAGATCCATCCAGCTGAGACACAAAGGGTAATGCAAAAGTGCTGTTCTCCCGTCTTTGTAGTAAAATGGTGCAAATATTTGAATATTATTCTGATACGAATATAAAAGATACATTCTAATTTATGCAAATGCAGAAGAAAAATTGGGTCAGTGGTACGTAATTGCGGAGCTTGCTGGACGTATTGACCATAGTTAATCAATGCTCTAATCAAAGCACCCTGAGCAAATTCTTATGTCTCCAGACATACACCTTAAAGGCACTTGAGAGTTGTGGCCCTACTGTCTTCTGCGGCATTTTGTTTCCTTTTTATTTTTTCCCCTAAAAGTATGACTTCAACAGAAGTAAGTGCTCTTTAAACATGCAATCAAACCTCTCGGGCTGCTGATGACACTAATTTGCAAAGCTCGTAGTTAATACCTGGTATTTTAACTAATGGTACCCTTCACCAGAGAACAGCAGTACACAAGTTACACACTTCATAGCTATTGCTCTTCCCCGTAGGAACATATATTGCTCCTTTAATAGATACTGGGTGGATTCTGCTGCTTCTCAGCCACAAGATGAGGAGGGTGAAAGCTCAGCCCCCTCAGCACATCCCTGCCTCCACAGGGAAGGCAGCTGAGTACAAATCTCCCAGGCCAAAATTCCAAAGGAGGTTTACATTCACAATTTCTGCATTTGGGAGGCACCTTCAGTACTTTTTCTCTGTCCTATGGCAGCCACACACTCCTCAGTACAAGTACGTATTGCGGCAATTGGGGCAGAGTTGCTGAAAGCAAGGGGGTTGAGGGCTGGTTCCATGAGCAACAGATCTTGGTCCTCCCAGAAAGCCTCGAATAGGAAATCCTACGAGAGGATCCTTGCAAAGGCTGGCTTCTTCCTTGATAAGCTCTCACTACGTATTATATACACCACAGCTAGGAGCCAGTCCCATGCCTTCAGACTTGTACAATTAAAGTCCTTTCAATTAACGGCCATTTATTGTAAAAAAATAAATAAATAAATCAGAGTCTTTCTAGGCAGAATAATTCTATGTTATGGAGCGGAAAGCAAGAACCATTTGGAGGATGCTAACTAAATTGTAGAGGCAGTAAAGCTTATGATGGTTGAAAAAGGATTCCTATATCAGGATCTTACAACTTTATGGATAATACTCTCTAGATAAAAAAAACCTCCTATTTGGTGCTAGCCCAAAGAGAGGCCTTTTATTTTATTTTAAGTCTACCTTTATAAATCTATTTTACAGTTATCCAAATGCATATAAGTGTTATCTAGATCACAGGAAATTAGTTTAAAACCTGTTTGCATTCAGATGACACCAAGGGGATTTTAAAGAAGGTGGCTTAGAGCACACATGGCTCTCGGTGAGAAATCAAGCCTTCTCCAAGCGTGAAAAGAAAAATATAGCACGGAATTAATCATAAGAAGACAATTTCTGAGCAAAGTTGGGATGTGGATGCTGTAGCATAAATGCCCTTCTTTATGTAAGCATGCATTATTTTATCCAAAGCAATACACATATGAACCTGATGCAAGACGTCTTACAACCAAAGCAGGGGATGCTGCTAGATTCTTTGCTCTTTTCCCCACTGATTCTCTCTCGTGCGAGGCTGCGGGTCTGGCCATGGGTTGTCAGGTGACAAAGACATGGCACATCTCAACAAACACCATCACCAGTAGCTGGTAAGTTATAAACACAACATCTACTGCCATGCAGTCATCATTGCTGACCAGTAATAAAGAACCCAGACAGGCTGTTTCTTTTGTATTTCATCTCCAAGAGTGAGAAAGGGAGGAAATATCAACAACTCGGCACAAAGGAGCTGAAAGATGATTTTAGTTTTTCTGAAAGGAAGATACCAGATACCAGAAGAAAGGTCTCCCAAAACAACACAGCATTAAAATTACTCATAACTACGTAATTTTTAGCAAATGCCAGCTGTAGTGAAGAAGCAGTAAAATTACAAAGGGAAAGGAAGGCTTATTACTGTAGCAATACATTGTTAAGGCATTTCCACGCATGGTGATTTATCCTTTATTTTTAGGCAATAAGTTAGAAGAGTAGCAAAGAAACTCTGACAGGTCACAAAACATTTCCTGAATTCAAGACACAGATCACAGGCACAACATGTCCCTGTCACAGGACTGAGCTCAAGCATGTACTTTATCAAAAAATCAGTCTATTTCATATTTACCTTTTGTTGAATCATCTTCAATCGGTTGTTTGAACAAAGTGATATCCTTAAAAGTGCACAAGAACAAAACTACTTTTTCATGCTCATTTCTTATAGGTGCAATTTGCATGTAGAACCAGACTGGAGTTCCTGAAGCAGAGAAAAATGTGACATTAGATGGTGATTTAGCACAAACTTTCCCCAGCCAACACACAGATTACTTCATCATTTATGTTATTATAACACACATGTAGTTTAGGACTGTATCTCATCATTTCTACATCTTCCAGCTATTTTTTTACCTCCTCAAAGGAAAACAACATATTCTTACTTTTTAGACATTAATTAATCTAATTAGATATTAAGCAGAAACAGGAAGCTTTATAAATCTCCATTCTGAAACAAAACATAATATTCTTTGCCTCTTGCCTTTGTTTTTTTTTTTTTTCCCCAGCATGTCTAACAACTTAGTCTTTGCAAGGTAGGGAGGCGAGAAGAAAAATGGATGGATGGTGTCTTTGATTCCTTCTTCACATAATATGGTGCTATCAGATCCAAAACTGATGGGGTGTACTGTCAAATGCTCCAAATTTTATGCCACTCCATTATTTAAGAGGACCTGAACTAATCCAGACATAGACAAATCAGGAGATTCAATTTCCTTTTTTGTGTTTCAGGTCAATACCCTCCATCTCCTCTCTGTCCTTCCCTGTGGAGCAGTTATCTCTATTTAGCTTTTGAAACAAACACAAAATATTTTCCAAATCCTACCACTCATCAAAAGAACAGCCAAAAAAATGCCTACGGTGTTGGAGTGGTTAGCATAGCTTTTGGTAAACCCTCACTGCTCACACAGGGTTCCTGCAGGTGCTCAGGAGCTGAAACTGGTCTTGGTTTCTCCCAGGCTGAAATGCACACAGCAGTTCCCTACGTGCATGGTCTGCTCTGTGAAGGAAGAAATCCTAAAACACTTTAAGCAATTTGCCTAGAAACACCCTGTTCACCTGCAGGGACATGTACGTCAGAGACGCTTTCTGTCCGGATTATCTCAATTCCCGGTCGCTACTCCAAGATAAGACTCTTTTTTTAACTTCTAAAACAGAGTGCTGCAGCTCTCTGGAGTAATACAGGACTTGCACTTATACCTGGCAACTCATAGGCACCCTTTGAAAAGCATTGAATATAAGTAGGCAAAATAACCTGTACAACAGCACTGATAAAAATCAAAGACAGAAGCAAGGTGGCTGCTGCTGTAGAAGCAGCAATTTGGGCAAATGCAGGCAAAAAAGGTTTCCAGAGTGTTAACACATACATATATATACACACACACACATACATATATGCATGTCTAACATGGTTGCTGAATAGTTGGGTGGTAGAGTTGAGCACTGCATACAAAGGAATGCAGTAAAGCAGAATAAAATTATAGAAAACTTTCAGGCCTGATTCAGAAACCTGCAAAGTGGGTGAAAATGCCAAGGGGGGCGTGTGAAGTCAGCAGTCATATGGGTGCTGCCAGAGAACATCAGCTTGTAAAGATCATCTCTTTGCTAAAGGTAAAAAGGATGGGAAAGCAACCTGAAAATCTCAGTCTCCCTCTGCCAAAAGCATAAAGGACTGGGTAAGCAAAAAAGAGGTTGTGTCACATTGTGGAAAACGTATGGCACCTCTGGACCTAGTTTGGAAATGTGGGTGGGAGGGTGCTGAGAGCACTGTAAGCTCCATGCAGGGTGTCTGCAGGTGAAAAACAAAAGCCCTTCCACAGAGTAACTATTTGCATTTTGCAGACATCTGTTCATACCAACAGATAACTATATTTCTTTATCTGCTCCAATATTCAGCCTAGAGGATAAGCAGTCAGTTTCTTGAAGGATCTTCTTCCGCAAAGCTCAGAGTATGACAAATGAAAGCAAACCAGCTGCTGTACTGGAGCCAAAAGGTGAGTTTATTAGCGCTAGCAAGAGGTTGAAGTTCTGAGCTTCGGGTGATGGAGAAGAAAGCTGGCAACAGAGGTTATGGATGGGAACTGACTCAAGCCTAAAAAGAAATATGAGTACTTCTCCATAAAGTCCTTCTGTAATCCTGCATAACTTATGCGAAGCATAGGCTTGGAGATCCGGGCAAAGGTGAAGATTTTATTACAGCAACTGCAGCTCAATAAATCTCTGAAGCATCATCAAGCTCGAGCAGACAATCCGCAACCCAAAGCAAGCAGTGACTGGCTTGTTATAGGAAAGTTACCAACAGAAGGCTTTTCTTTCCTTCTATTTAAATAAAATAGAAAGGAATTTAGTCCAGTTCTGGTCCACGCTAGAACAGGAGCTGTCAGACCAGCTAATAAGAGAAGCCAGAATCAGCAAGAGCACTGGGTCTCTGTGATCCTCTTTGGAAATCACAGGTACACAGGGTGTGGTGGTGCTGGACACCATCATCTGCAAAGAGACCCAGCTCACATCTGTCCTGGGAAATTCCCCTGATTGGAGGGGGTGTCCAGGTGACCTGCATGGGAAACAGGCAGAGAAGCATAAAATCTAGAGAACAGACACATCCATATGCTGAGGAACTGAAAAGAGGTCATTTGGAGGGCTCCCCTGGGCACCTGCAGAAACAGCTGGACTTCAGAGCTGCTCTCGCTACTCTTTTTAATTAAAGTTTTGGCTAAAATGCTCTGAAGCAGGCAGAATTGGAGAAATCTAAAGACACTTCCTACTGGTTAAGTGCACATACAGGAAGATTTAGTCTAAAAAGGGAAAGTGGAAATAAAGCATAATGCATGTGAGTTGGTTTCAAGAAGACAAGGTATCCAGGATGCTCTCTTCAATGTCATTAATGGTTTATGTAAGTTTGCAGTGAAGTGGGGCAGTCAGGTGCAGTTTGCTCTTCCCTCAGGCACACCAGTAACTTCTCTCAGCCACAGCATGCAGGGGAAACCTCCAGCCTCACCTTGCAAGGTGCTCCATGCCAGCAAAGCCCACCCAGGGGAAGCATTGCCTCAGCTACTGGGCTCCAGGCAGCTGAACCAGAAGGAAAGCTCCCCAGTCCCACGGGAACTGCACCCCGTGCTGGGCAATGAAAGCCAAACCAAACATCTTCACCAAGATTGCTCTTGGCTTGTGCTTGACATAGCCACTAACTCAGTCAACTAGGCTCACTCTGGGGAACCAGCTTGTCTGGAGCATGTTTTATCTGACACTTTGGGCTTTCTATATTGGGAAGATGGTCTGTGCCAGTAGAAGCTGCTGCTTATCTCCACTGACAACAGCAGGAATTTCAACCACCAGCCTGGGAGAAGTCAAGACCGCACTACACAAGCTCAGCGTGAGACCACACAGTGCAGGTTTTGCTTAGTATGTGCTGTAATTCCGATAAGCCAGAAGTAGTCCTACCCAAAGAGATGGCAGGACAGAATATGCAACTGAAGAGGCACGTGGTTAAGATAAGATGAAGAGAATCACCTCTGGCTCTAGCAACCTCCTGTAAGCCCAATTCCATCAAGAGGAAGGGACTTAGGTCCTACATTTCATTAAGTTACAAAATTCCTTGGTTTTCTAATTAAACCCCGGGTGATGTGACAAATTTAGTACTCTCACCAGAGCTCATCTATGTCAGTTTACACACCACAGAGGCATCTCAACACTTCTGGGAGTATCCAGTCATGGCAATCAGGGTCTGAGTTCTCACTTGTGGAGACATGGGGGTGTTTCCTGAGGGATGTGGGGGATCCCCATTCAGGATCTCTTTTCACTTAACTCAGTCAGTTTGTCTTCAGGGAAACAATCCTCAAAACTAAACATATTTTGGAAAAAAAGGAGTCAGACTAGAGACAGCAGGAACTACTATTCTCGGCAATCTGAACACTTGTATTGAAAAAAAAGCTCCCTTCTTGAGCTGTGGCAGCCAAAATACCCATTTCTTCTCCAAATCTTGCCTGAAATTTACCCACATGACAAAATGAAAATTTATTTTAGTCTTTAATATATACTTTAAATGCGCTTTATCACTCCCAACACCATATACAAATATATACATACGGTTTTTCTTGTAGAGGAGAATTTCAAAACAATTTGATTCATAGTTGTCAAAAGTCTGTCTGACTTTTTCAATGGTCTTCTTGTCTGTCAGTTCACCATACATAAAACTGAAAAAGAAAAAAAGATTTCTATTTTTTCTAGACAAGCTACAACTTTGCTACAGTCACTTTAAACAACACAAGCTTTAGAGATGCTATTAACTGTCATTTACCAAAGTTTAATTATGATTTACACTTCATTTAAATATTTAGAGTGTCACAAAGAAACCTACAATACTGAGTAATCATGACCAACCTTTTTACTGTAAATGACAGCAAATAAATCTACTGCAATGTTTCATTAAGTGCGTTTTTGAGCATATCTTTAAAAAATATATATGGTTAGAAAAAGAGCTGATAGCCTATAAAACCATTACTGCCACAGCTGCAAGCCATGAGAATATTGCTGTAAAATCAGAGAAAACTGAAGAAAACCTCAAAAAAAATTCCAAAATTTTGTTGAATCCTCTTGAAAAGGCTTCTGGAGGAGGAATGCAAGCTACTACAGGTAAAGGCTGTTGGCTGAATCAATGGCTACAACTAATCTTGTCAAGATGTACCTAGGACAATAAGATAATTGGAATCTTCTACTAAATACTGATTACAAATAGAAGTAGGATTTAATCACCAAGAAGTGATGACTGTAATGCTCTAAAAATTCAGCACAGAAAGCACACGTTTGAGTTGTCTCAGCGTAGCTATGTCTGCACTACTACCAAACATAACCAAATTCACCCTCATTTTTCTTGTATACTGCAGTTCTTTAATGTTTTTTGCATTAAAATGCTTTTGGGGACTCATGCCGAGAATATAAAAGTGTAATTTTAACTCTGCTATGTCTCGTCACTTGACCATCTCATCTTTGCATTTTTTCCAGGTCAGACTTTCAGCTGGTGTAAGCAAACCCAATCTGCCAACCTTACTTTTGAAAGCCTTTCTAAGGAAATAGCCAGGCTTTTATTGTCATTCTTCCCTAGAGTAAGAATAAGTGAAGACCACTCTGTGCAAATTCCCAATTACAGAACTGAAGGAAAATGGAACACGGGATGAAAGCTTTGAGACCCTTGGACAAATATACTTTTAATTGATCAGACTTTTTTTTTTTTCTTTTTCCCATTTTCTTTGCTCACAGCTTGAGCTCCAGCTGAAAGCTACAACGGGCAACCCTGAGAACATGAAAGGGAAAAGAAAAGCTCTCGGTGCCTCTGTGGTTTCAATGCAGCTTCTCTTCTATTGATCAACAGACCTCCAAAGGTTCAATAAACATTTATTTTATGTCTACTGTTCTGAAAGAAACAATAAAACAGCATAGTGGTTAGCGACTTGGCAAGCATTAAAGTACTCAATGAAGGCCAGACCGTGAATCTTTTCTTTACGCAGCCAACCAAGGGAGGTCATGGGGCTGCTCCCAGAATAAAGGGCTGCCCGGTACCGGTGACAGAGGCACATGGAGGGGCATCAGAGTGACTAAAAGTTCTGTAGATCATCACAGGTGCTTCTTCACCAGTAACACAGGAAAAGATGTAAGTATCATAATTGTTACCTTTGGGGCACCACTGTCATGGAGACGCCCATGGTTTTATCAGGGCACGAGGCTTCATTAAGGTACACCTTATCATTAACGTACACGCCCATCTTTAAGAAGGGCAAAACACAGCCTACTGCTCATTTTGAAATGATTTGAGTCCAGCCGGTAATCTTTTACTCATTTATATATGAGAAAACAATAAAGAGAGTTTAGGGGTTTTAATTTTTTTCAATCTGTGTACTGATGTAAAAGCAGATTGCTCTCCTGTCTGCAAGACAAAATAAGAGCTGGTAGTTTTCACACAGCCTGTTGTGCAACTGAATTCTCTTTTTTGTTTGTTTTCTTGAGATTTAAAACAATGTTTCTCTTAGTCCTGAGGGGAAAAATAACAAAAATTTGTTAAAGTGTTTTGCTTTAGTGTTAAAATGACAAATCATACTTGGTGTTCTGAGTAGTGGACAATACCAGCTAGTGCTGCTGCATACAATCAGTCAACTTTATGTTTTAAATTAAAGGCAGCTTATTATTACAATAAACCTGTAATACTTAAATCTTACATTATTTTCACATATAGAGACATTTTAAAGGCTTGCAGAATAATAAAAACATTTTTCAAAAGGTGATTTTTAACAGCACCAAAGAAACCTCAAAGCCACTCACTTTACAAGTTACATAAGAACTTTGGTTATCACAGGTTTAATTTAATTTAGTTCGTCCTATTTTGTACGCATGGAGGGACTCCTACTTCTTCAGTCAATCACTCTGTCTTTTCCTGCCTCATGCGTTTTGTTATTTAGTGCTTGTCTTGTGCCTTCAGTGCAAACTGTACAAGGCATAAATATCAAAACCACCCTGCTACAGGGAATCTCACCACCTAGAAAATAGATTTATCAAAGAGAAACAAGACTTAACTGAAACACTCAGAGAAAGGCACAGACTTAGATAATTTCCCCATCTCTTGTTATTTAAGATGCCTGGGCTCCCACTTCGCTTTAAAAGCATCCCTCGGCACAGAAAAGCCCCATCCAAAGTTTTGCATCATGCTCTTCCGTCCTTTGTCAGGATTCAGAGCAGCAGCGTTAGTACCAGGGCAGGATCTAACAGCTGTTAGTCAGAAATTATCCAGAATAGAGGACAGGTGATGCGCAGCAGGCACATGATCCTGCATCCAATTTACAGCTCTATTCATCCAAAAGCACTGGATGAAAAGGCATCACCTACAACAGACAAACATCTACTGAGGAAGAACAGCAAATTCAGATGCACCTCAATAGCTTCAAAATTTTGCAAGTTAAAGAGCAAGCACCATTGCTAAGGGAAAACAGTGCAGTTCCCTGGGTCCCACCGACATGCTCAGCCAGGTTTCTTTGCACAGCTTTGGCAGTACAAGGAGGTCTTCTCACACACAGAAAAAAACCCAGATCACAGAGGTGACACCCCAGTATCAAATCTCACTTTTATCAAGTCCAGCACGCTGTACCCACCATGCAAAATCCCACACGTCATTGAACACAGTGGGAATTTTGCCATAAGCTTCACTGAAGCCAGGATTTCACTCGCAGACTGTTTTAAATCCCACCTGTAACAGCAGTAAATCAAAACAAGGGAGAGCAGAGATTCTGACTGGAGCCCTATTTTAAGTGCTTTGGTGGAAACTCTACCTGTAAACAACCATGTCAGCAAGGAGATGCAGCTCCCTTGCTGGAAGGTAACATGGAAACAGTGCCTGAGGGCAGGTTTCTTCTTTGAAAACCAAACCAGCAACCAGCCACTCCCAGCTCGGTGCAAGGCTCTTGAGTGCAAGGAAGGGGAAAGCAAAGCAAAGCCTGGAGCAAACACCAGCGAAGGTCTACGAACCAGGCTCTATAAAGGCTGCCTGCTCTTCCACAGAGCTCGACCAGAACACAGTGCTTAACTGATAAGCAACAACATTTAAAAAAGACTGATATTGAGTGGTTGGACTAGATGACCTTTAAAGGTCCCTTCCACCCCAATGCATTCTATGATTCCATGATATTACTTGCAACATTAAACTGGACTTTAATGTTTTATACCTGTTTATTCTTTCAACCTATTCACGAAGAGATACATTGTCATGACTGTGGGCAACTGGGTGTGAAACAAGTGGTTTTCCCACATGCAGGCTTATCTATCAGTGCACCTCCAGGAAGGGTTTTTTCATGGTTAATGGAAGATTAGAGGTGTCACAATTTCAGATGCCTCGTTCCTCCTGGACTGTCAGCTTATTTACATCTGGCACAGAAATGTTTTGTCAGCACCCAAGTTCTTCCACCTAAAAATACTGTGCATTTTAGCATTCACTTATACCAATTATTCTGTGTATCAGGCACAGCTACACATGCAGCTTTAGATGCCATGTGCACCAAGAAGGAAGACCCATTGATTCCCATCATGCAATATTCACACAGTCTGAGCCTTTTATGTAGTGCCTGCGAAACTTGGGAGACTGGCACTTGTACTGGGGTATTCCCAAGTGATTTTCCTGCCAATGGGCATGTTGTTGCTGATTAAAAAGATGAGAGAACTGCAAAATCAAAGGGATTACCAGTTTGTCACAGGACTAACTCATTGCCTGAGTTGGAACAAAAATAACTTGCACCTCTAGAGCTTTCAGTTCATCCACCCCTCTCCTTGATCAGAATCAGCCAAGACAACCTGAGACTGAATATACTGATGATCTATGAGCAGACCAAAGGTAGGATATGAAGTGGGACAGACAGAAAGAGGATATAGTGAATACTTGCTGGACTAACCAAGAACAAAGCACGGGCAAAAGCTGATTTGAAGGCACCATACGTTACAGGCAGGGGCAAATTGACTAAACATCGCAAAATCTATAAATTCTCTTTTATCACACTCATGATCAGTAACAACGACAACAACTTGAATCAGGGGTGAGATCTATACACTGTTTGTATCTGTGCACTTTTCTTTGGTTGGGTTTTTGGCACTAAAAAGCTCTTAAAACAGACTCTTCCAAAACCTGCAGTAAACCTGTGGTACCACAGCACTTTCTTCCCAGAGCACTTGCCTTAGAACAGTAAAGCAAACATTATATATGAAGCAATTTCTATGTGTAATGTAACATAATCAGGGCATAACACAGCAAGTATGGACTGACACTGACTCAGGAAATAATATAAATAATAGCCCCAGATATTAAAAATCCTCCACTGACATTCTACAAAGTAAGCCTAAGCGGGCCTTCAAGACTATTTTGCATTTCACACAGCTGCACAGCTCTTCATGGGAGAGCAGCTCCAAAGACATTGCTCTGGAAGGCTACACACGGCACGTGAGACTGCGCTGAAAACCCCTCCAGCTCTCCTTTAATCTGCAAAGTCCAGGATGTCTCCTAAGAAGCAGGAAACCTCACATGGCATATATAACTCCACCAGCTAAGACCCAGACACAAAAGAAGTACTAGCTATGCTTTGAGGGTAGAGAGGCCTCTCCAAAATACAGAGACAGATATACAGAATTATGATTTTAAAGAAAATAGGATATCTCTGCTACCAATTTCATTTCCCACAATAATTCCTCCTTGAATTTGCATCTGTATGATTCACCTGTATGATGTACTTGTACACGGTCAAAATAGGAGCCTTAGAAATGGTAACGAGAGGTCTTTCACATTCACAAAAAGCACTCAGATGGAAAAAAAGCCTTTTGGCCTCCTCAGTATTTGAGGCACAGGGGAAACATTATCAGAGAGGAACTGCTAAACCATCATCACTTCCTTAACATTCTCCTACAATCCCATCCTATATTTGTAATTATTTTAACATGTGCTGACTACAAAAGTGCCGGCTCACAGCAAACATATACGGTTCAATATAACGGACAGCAGAAAGCAAGGGGGAAAGCATGCATGTATATCCAGGACAGTTGTGATAAGGCTGTTTCTTTCAGCTTCACTGAGTCTATGAGCTGTTACTACTGTGTGAATGACTATTTCATTTCAGCAGCATGCGTCCATCTCTTTGCCATTGCCCACTAGAAGACACGTGGCTGCACAGAACAACCCGGGACCCCCAAGGCTTCCTCCCCTTCCTGGCACATCAGAGCAGCAACCACACATCAGCACATGTTGCTCTGTGGAGTAAGTGATGACTGACATCCGAGGACAGCCTCGCCACCCACCCTGCTCCTGCCAGCTGGAGCATCAGCCAACGATCAGTGCCTGGCAGCACCCATCTGAGAAAAATCATTGCTGAAGCTACACAGCCCCCTCCTCCCTGTGCCCTGGAGTTGGTCACTCCCTGAACGCATAAAGGGAAAACCTACACAAACTTGTATCTCAGCCGTTCCTTATTGCTTCTGTCACTGGTTTACTTTTTGCCCGTGCACACACGCATTAGGGATTTAATCTTTCCCCAAAGTATCTCCTTTTAAAGAATGCAGCAGACACAGCACAGATGCATGGCTAGCCATAACTCACAGCTGCCTGCTCCTGAAAGACCACCAACAAAAGGAAAAAGCCACAAGGCTGCAATGCTCAGAGTAAATATATCATCGGCTTAATCGCTCTCTTGGGAACAAAGATGCAGTTTGCACAGCACTGTGCTCTCTGTGCATGTGTTTAATAACAGGGAGCAACAGCTGCAGAACAACGCACCACCTCCTGGCACGGTAACAGGAGAGTTAACAAAAATGTAGTAAAGGGCCTTTAAAATACATTACCTAAAACTTCGATTTCTTTATTTGAGAATATTCGTACTGATATTAGTCAGGATAAAATTCAAATGAGAGAAGAATAAGGTCTAAATCCTCATAATATTTACCCCCTCTTTTGGGAGTACCTGCAGTTTACCCTCACTCATTGCTAAAACTTTTTAAAAGCTTTTTCATCTAAGTCTTTATGCCTGCAATATTTATTATGCAGTTACTAGAGGGTGACTAGGTAGATATGGCTTGGTTTCAAAACAGATTTGGGTGAAATACATTAAATTTGAAGATCTTCTAAACAAAATTTTAAAAAACATAAGCAGCTTGAATTTAGCTTTCTGTTATTTATGATGAAGTCTTATAGGATCCTAAACACTACCCCAGATGAAGCAAAGGACTTAACATTAAGTGTTTGACCAGTTTGTTAAACTTGGTGGAACGAACCACTGATTTTCCTGGAAGCTGGTAATCAATGTGTTTAACTGAATGTGCACTATGGAGTGTCTTACCATGTCCTAGATAAGTTGCTGGTTTCACCCATTTAAAGCCTGTATTCTAATTTCTGCAAAACAATGGTTTTTTCTTACCTTGATCTTTTTTTCCAAAACCTAACTGTTCTACCCAGCACATTGTAATTTTAAGGGTGTATCGAGTGGCAACAAAGAGACAGCCGACATACCTGCAAGTGCTACTTTTCTGCATGACGTCAGCTCGATGATATCCGGAAAGTTTACAAAAACCGTCATTACTATAGACTACGGGCCAGTCCACAATCTGCGCATTTCCCAACAAAAAACTGGATTCTGAAAAGACAATGAGGAGAGAGAAAGGGCTGTTGTCAGTGGCAAAGTACATTTACGTCCTTCGTGTGTTACATAGCAGATGCAGAGTTATTCATGAGGGTAACTTCTATCGAGAAATTTCAGAGGAAACCAAAATCAAAACAAGCATCAAAAAAGAAAACATGATGAACCAGGGTAACTCCTAGCAGCTTAAGCAGCTTCTTGCATCCCCAAATACTGATATATGCACCAATGCTTTAACAACTTGGAAAGGATTCATTTCTTCACAACATCTGGGCAAGGTACCACGTTTAATTTTCATTTTATAAGTATCTTGAAATCAACTGTAAATCAGCTCGCAAACTGAGTTTTAAATGCTGAACCATATGTGCGCCCAGCACTGATGATGTGATGATGACTCTTTTGCTTAAAACAAGTAAATATTTCCTCCTGGCAGGTCCCAGTCTGTTGGGTAGAACAACGCCAGCATCCCTGGGATGAGGGACGGAGAGCGCCAGGAGCCACTGGCAAGGGGCAAGATGTGCCCACCCCATCTCCTGGTACATCATGAGCCACATCCTGCCTGGGAGGGCAGATATTAGGTGATCTATATGGAAAATCACCATGATGGGGCAACTGATGAGTGCCAGCGGGGCTTACACATTAAAATAGTCCAAACCAGGTATTGAATTTCAGTGGCAGTCTCTTCAAAACGCAGATAGGCGGGGGCTTTGGCTCACCCTAGTAACATGCATCCATTGCTGTAGATACAAAATACGGGCAGGGAGTATTTCCAGGAGGCTGAACTCAGGTTTGAACGTCGCTTCAGTCATCTGTTTCTTCAGTCAATGCCTACAGTTTATACACACGGATCGGTGCTGACACATAACGAGTTAGCCCTAAAATAGTTTTATTCACTAGCTTGGAAAGATTCTTCCATCCCTGCTTTTAGCAAGACGTTTCCAAAGAAGGAAATATCCATTTCACTTAAATACAACACTGTGGGCTTTTTATGTTCATTAACAATGTAAACATTCCAAATTTTGTGTCGGAAATAATACTCTCACTTAGTAGAGGTTCTCAGATTGTAGCCTATGATGATCTTTGGAGGCGTTTTTCTAGTTTTACTGTCAGTTTTCCATTTCACTTTGACTGCAGCTGTGGAACTAACCAGTCCCATTCATTGATGCTAAAAAGCTATAAAATATTAACAATCATTGCTGTACAGATATTACAGAAAACATTCCTTTTCATGGTTCTTTTGGGGTAAAAAAAAATAAAAAATATTTTACAAATTTTCATCGCAAAAGCCAAAGGATTGTTAAGTCAATTACTTACAAACATATACTCAGGTGCACACATTAATTTTCACATAGAAGTGACACTGGGTTTGCGTGACCTACACATGCCCTCCCAGAATATTTGTTAACTCTAACTGGATTGTAAATTATGAAAACATTCTGTTGAACATGGGAAGCGCACAGAAAAAAAAATAGTCTTTCTTTTTTCATTTTAAGCATGAAATTGTAAAAAAAAACCATAATCTGGAGATTATTTGATTTTCTATAGAAAAGCAGATTAAAAAATATTTAAAATCCAACCAACGTGAGAAATAGAAGTTTAGATTTTGTGAAATCTAACACTGGAGCTCAAATAACTTATCTGAATCCATCACAAACATTCTTAAGCCTGAATGCCAACTTTTAAATATTTGCTTTCCTACCCGAAAGGAGATGCCCTTGCTTTGAGTAGCAGGAGATATGGAGGGAAGCCCGAGCGTTACGTAAAACCCCCCTGATTTTCCACAACCCTTTCTGCACCAGCATCCAGCTTTCCTCAGTGCAAAGCAGATATTAACACGGGACATCCTAACCCCCTGGAAAGGGTTTACTGGAGCTGATCTCACTGTAGTGATGTCCCCCCAACACCTCGCATCTTCTCCAACTTGGAGAAGGGAGACACCACCAAGCTCCTAAACCTGCTGGGCTCCCTACCACTGCCACACCCCAGCAGCTGGAGAAGATGGGAGCAAAAATGACTCTTAATTCCCTATCTCACAGGGAAACAACCAAAAACCCCAAGTCCTCTGGTTAGATTTCAAAGGAGATTTCTTGATAGGATTATCTTTTGCCAAAGTTTGGGGCACAATGGGCACAACCTGGGTGATGAGAGACTGCAACACCAAGCTCACTGGTGGATGCTGTGCATATCTGCGTGCTCCCCGGAGGACCAGAGACCACAATCAGATAATCCTGCTTCTGTCCAACAGACATAATCTTGATCCTGTATCCCAACTACAGAACTGTTTCAGGATGCAGAGTACACAGCAGAAGATACATGCTGCAGCCGACAGCTGACATGTTTTAATGGTTGTCTTCTATGGATTTTATACTTCTTTACACTTGAGGGTCTCAAAATAGTTAATAAGGCATTCACTAAACTGACCAAATCCACCAGAAATTTGGGAGGGAACAAAAACTAAAACCAAACTATTGATAGTTTATAAAAAAAAAATAAATCAAAAATAGACAGCAGAACTATCTTGGTAGATACTAGTATTTGTAAGGTTGGATGAGATATACATCTTAGAAACTTGACCAGATGTTAGAATACATTCTTTTCTGTCCTCTTCAATTTTGCTTTACTTAACTGACTTCTTTTTTACCCTTGTCTTCTAAGCAAATAAGGCTTATTCATCCATGCTTAGCACATGAATATGTATGTGTGTGTCCTATTCCAACCAAAGAAAAATTTTGAATTAATGTTTGCATCTTGTAAGAGACCAATGAATCTAACTGCGGGCACAAAACCATAGGAATCCATGTTTCATTAATGCTGCTGCTCAGTGAGCAGCTTGATAAAATTTAAGGAAGAACAGGTCAGCATCTGACCCTTGGGTTTTATTGTGTACCCAAGCCATCCACAGGACTCCATGCCTATCCTACATTTTATCAGGAATCATGTTACTTTCTTCAATCAAACACATATTAATTCTTCCCTATTTCCACAACTTCTCCAGATCAAAACTCCAGGCAGACTGAACTACAGTAGGCAGCAGTAAACATCCAAACTCCATACTGTATGATAGGACACTTTGAGAACACCTTTTCTTTTGGCCATAATTTCTTAAAATTGCAGTATGCAAAAAAAAAGTCCAGTATGAGGAAAAAACAGGACTTCTGCACAATCAGTCTAAGGCATGGGCATGAGTCCTGCAACACCACACACCAAGGACTGCCCTGCCAGAGCAGATGACTTCTGCAAGACAGACCCTGGCTCAGACTCCCTTCAAGGGAGAGGCAGGCCTTGCCTGCTCTAATCTTCAACAGACAAATTTGGTGTTCTGCGCCTTCTTCAGAAGAAAAAGGAAAAGAGACAACAAAAGGTCTACAAATTGCAAGGTGATGAGCATACCAAGGACACCATCACTCGGATCTCCACAGCTCTCTTCCTGGTGGATACAATACACAAGAGCTATATTCTGCAAGCTAGTATTTTTAAATAATATATTGAAGGTATAGAATCATAGAACAATTCAGGTTGGAAAAGACCCTTGGGATCACCGAGTCCAACCATTAACCCTACACTAAAAGTTCACCCCTAAACCATATCACCCAACACCACATCTAAGCGACACTTAAACACACCCAGGGATGGCGACTCAACCACCTCCCTAGGCAGTCTGTTCCAGTGTCTGACCACTCTTTCTGTGAAGAATTTCTTCCTAATGTCCAGTCTAAACTTGACCTGTTGCAACTTGAGACCATTCCCCGTGGTTCTGTCCCTAATGACCTGTGAGAAGAGACCAGCACCAACCTCTCTACAATGTCCTTTCAAGTAACTGTAGAGCATGATGAGGTCCCTTCTCAGCCTCCTCTTCCTTAAACTGAATAGTCCCAGCTCCCTCAATCGCTCCTCGTAAGGTTTATTCTCCAGGCCCTTCACCAGCTTTGTTGCCCTCTTCTGCACTCGCTCCAACACCTCGATATCCCTCTTATACTGAGGTGCCCAAAACCGAACACAATACTCAAGGTGTGGCCTCACCAATGCTGAGTACAGGGGGACAATCACCTCCCTACTTCTGCTGGTCACACAATTTCTAACACAAGCCAGGATGCCGTTGGCCTTCTTGGCCACCTGGGCACACGCTGGCTCATTTTCAGCCGGCTGTCGATCAGAACACCCAGGTCCTTTTCCATCAGACAGCCTTCCAGCCACCCTTCCCCAAGCCTGTAGCGTTGCGTGGGGTTGCCGTGACCAAAATGCAGGACCCTACACTTGGCTCTGTTGAAACACCTGCAGTTGGCCTGGGCCCATCGATCCAGTCTATCCAGATTCCTCTGCAGAGGATTTCTACACTCCAGCAGATCGACACTCCCTCCCAGCTTGGTGTCATCTGAAAAATTGCTGAGGGTGCACTCAATCCCCTCATCAAGATCATTGATGAACATGTTAAACAGGAGTGGCCCCAGCACCAAGCCCTGAGGGACACCACTCGTGACTTGCTGCCAACTGGATTTAACTCCATTGGCCACAACTCTTTGGGCCCGGCCATCCAGCCAGTGTTTCACCCAACAGAGTATGTGTCCATCCAAGCCATGGGCAGCCAACTTAGCCATAAGGATGTTGTGGGGGATGGTGTCAAAGGTCTTGCTGAAGTCCAGGTACACTACATCGACAGCCTTTCCCTCATCCACCAAGCAAGTCACCTTGTTAAAGAATGAGATCAGATTTGTCAAGGATCTGCCCTTCATGAATCCATGCTGACTGGGCCCGATCTCCCTGTTGGCTTTTAACTGTTCTGTGATGGCTCTTGAGATTATTTGTTCCATCACCTTTTCCGGCACTGAGGTAAGACTGACAGGTCTGTAGCTACCAGGATCCTCCTTCCTGCCCTTCTTGAAGATGGGCATTACATTTGCCAGCCTCCAGTCCACTGGGACATCCCCAGTTAACCAGGACTGCTGAAAGATGCTGGAGAGTGGCTTGGCAACGACATCCGCCAGCTCCCCCAGCACTGTAGGGTGTAATCCATCAGACCCCATATATTTATGATGATTCAGCTTATGAAGCAGGTCCATAACCATTTCCTCATGGATTATGTAGGTCCTATTCTGTTCCTCATCCCTTTCTTCCAGCTCAGGGGGCTGTGTGCCCAGACAACAACTGGTCTTACTGTTAAAGGCTGAGGCAAAGAAGGCTAATTTTCTCCCAGTACATCTTCACTTCTTGTCTGTAATCCTCATAATTTGCCTGCTCCCTCTTCCATAGACCATAAACTCTCCTTTTGTTCCTAAGATCCAGCCAAAGCTCTTTGTTCAGCCAGGCTGGTCTCCTTCCCCATCGTATGCTCAAAGATAAGTATTTCTTAACAGAGTTTAGCTACTAATAACTGGACAACACCCATTTCAGCCACTACATCTACACCAGAACAGCTGGATTTACTCTGTCTTTAAGTACACCATGACTTCACTGAATGAGTAGTATCACAACAGAGATTGCCAAAGATAGCCAGTGTTACGGAAGGCAATGCAAAAATACAGCTTGCGCTCTGCAGTAACACCCTGGTAACTAAAACTTGTGCAATATTTGTGCTGTGGCCCAGAAAGGAAAGTTCTTCTGTTCATGTACAGCAGCACTCAGCCTCTCGCATATTTTACTGTGGAGGCCAGGAACTTCCCTCTTGTTCCTCTAGACAAGGGCCATTGCTGAAATCAGGACAGTAAATCTGACAGACCACTGGTCTGATGCAGTATATCAAACTCTCCTCAGCTATGATCCCAATTACTACGTGGTGATACCTCCTACTCTGAAAACATTAACATGCAGCTAACTTCAAAACTTGCACGATGATTACCCTAAAACGTCTGGTAATGCATTCATCCTCGCTTGGATTTCTCCAGTGCACTGAAAATGGATTTCCATTTTGCATCTCCTTAGAGATAAAAGTCAATTTTTATTATTACTAAGCTTGTCTTGATGTCATTGCCTCCACCAACCATTTTCTCCACCCATCCCCCTTTCTGACATATTGCAGAGAGCCCAAATCAAAAATCTGTGGGTCGTACAAGTTCTTTGATTAGACTCATCTAAACACCAGCATCTGTCTTTAAGAGAGCGGGGAAGCAGAGCTCAGCCAGGACCTCGCCTCTCTCGTAGCTGAGACATCTCTTAGGAAGTCAGTGGGGCTTTCATTAGCCAATATAACTCTCCTGTTTACAAGGTTTAAAACTGATGGCAAGGAACCAGGGTATCAGAGGCATAGAGTTAGCAAAATTTCAGGTTGGAACACACAACTGAGGAAAACAATTGTTAAAGGCACTTTATCTGATGCATTTCTATTTTGTAAAAATGCCCTTTTGTATAAAGGCAGTCTATGCTGCAGAGCATCAAGCCTTTAATCTTACTCTATCTTGCAGTAGCTAATACTCCACACAGAGCTGAGCCTTATTTATTACAAAAAAAAAAACAAAAAAACATAGTGTGCAAGCAGGTTTTTTTTAACCAACAAAATGCCCAAAGCAGTGTAAAATTCACATTATGTAATCATAAGAGAGCAAGAACAACTAAATCATTCTAGAAGATATGCTTAGCCAAGTGAGAAACGTTGTCTCTAACCATCTTTTCTCAAGAATGCTTGGGTACCACGTGTCACCAAAATTGTTTAAATCACCATTTCAGAATTCCGTCCCATCCTGAGAAAACTGGCAATTAATCTTTTTTTAAAAGTCACAGTTTAAAAGATGCTTTTTAAAAAATGAAGCGGTAGCAGAACACGAGTAATAACAATTGTTATAATAATAAAAAGAAGCAATGTTTTCATCTAGGAATAAACTCCTAACTCAAGCAACTTCACACAGAGCTGTCCTTCAGAATTATCACCCTTCAATTGCAGAGCAAATGCAGCCCAGACCTGACAGGGTCTGTGAAACATCTAGAATTTGCCTTTTTTGCTAAAGCTGTCTTATAAAAGCCCCAAACCACTTAAACTGCTGTCAGCTGGCTCCCCTTATAACTACACAGGGTCAGCATATTGCTGCAGTCTTGTTTAGACCATCTTAGAAAATTCATGGAGCTTCTCTGTGTGGTTTTGGGTGGGATACTAAAAATCATTCTCCTTTTCATTTTCTTTTAGCTCTCCTGAGCAAGTCTTGGCCCTGATAATACATATTTCGAATCATAAAATTGTTTAACTTGGAAAAGACCTTTAAGATCATCGAGTCCAACCTTTAACCTAGCAATGCCAGGTCCACCACTAAAACACATCCCTAAACACCACATCTACACGTCTTTTAAATATCTTCTGGGATGGTGACTCCACAACTTCACTGGGCAGCCTGCCCCAGTGCTTGACAACTCTTTTTGGGGAGAAGTTTTTTCCTAATATTCAATCTAAACCTCTCCTGCTACAACCTGAGGCCATTTTCTCTTTTACTATCACTTGTATTTTGGGAGAAGAGCCTGACCCCCACTTCTACTACCACTTTCTACTGGTGGTGTTTACAGCGACTCCAACCACATGCTCAGAGGTTCTGCATCCCCACAGAACAGAACAGAATATCCTAAACCCTTTTGGAGTGCACTGCCCTCTGAAATCAGCCTCGACAGGCACCAGCATCCCTCCAGCTCTAGGGTCAGCTGCCAACAAACCACTGTGCTTGAAGCAGCAACCTCCTCCAGCACTTTGTACTCCTTACTGTACAAGCACACTGCTGTTTTCTAGCAAAGCTATTATTTCCCCAGTGTCTTTAAAGCATGCAAAACATCGGTGTCATCCAATTTATCCAGCACATAAAGCATTGCTTGCCTGAAAAAAAAAATCTCTCAGAGGACTAACTCTTTACGCCACCTTTCTGTACCAATGTTGTTCTTATTTAATGCTCTTATTATGAAAATGCAAAAAGGGCAAAATCCAGAACAAGATGCTACCAGACCAACTATGCTAAAAAGATCTATGTCCTGCCCCAAATACGTGTTCCTCAAATAAAACAGAAGATAAATAACCCAGCATTGGCTGAAACATTATACCCACATGCAAGTCACTTAGCTGGGAATACAGCAGCTTTCAGCAATTTAGCTCAAGAAGAAAGATTACAGTCTGCCTGGAATTTACCTCCCGAAAACTTAAAAAATTAACTCTAATCATTCTGAATGTGAAAACCCACAAACAGCGCGGTCCCCTGCTTTTATTGTGGTACAACATCACTCACCCCGGGGAGTTCTGAGGCAACAGGGACAAGAGAGCGACCCTGTGAGTTGCTGTAAAATGACATTTTATACAATTCTGATCACAGCTTCTCCCCCACACGTTCATTTCTCCTAGAGTTAAACTAACCCTCACCTATCCCGCTTATCATCTAAACGCCATCACTGAATCTGTTCTCAATTAAAATTATGCAGAACACAACATAGATATAGCAGGACTAAATTTAAACCGTAGCTCTCACTCAAGGCACACAGGCATCCTCGGGAAGCAACCAAAAATCAAATTTTTAGCTTTACACAAATGAGAGTGCTTGCTTCACATGCTCACATGAGAAAACTGTGCTAACAGTAGCTGTTTAGACACGGGGGCTCCTCTTGCAAACACTCAGCCCAAAGCTAGTCCTGGCTGTAGCTTCACAGAGCCTGGCTGTATCTCAAAAAAACCTGTTCTGGCAGAGAATCATCAGTCTCTCCTGTGCTCCCTTCTTTGTGCAAGTGCCTGAAGCAAAATTATCAAGAGGATGGATTCCTCCCGCTGCCTCATGTGGGTGCAGGATCGGGCCCTTGGCTATCTGGGCTACCCTGGGCTTGGCATGTAAAATAGCCAGTCACTGACTGTGATGATTAAACAGGTATCAGACTTTTTTTCTGAAAAGCAGGTTATTACGAGTGCTAGCTCCACAATCTTCTTTTATTTCTTAGTTTTATCAAACCAGAAAATCCTACCCTCTCAGCTTTCCAGAACAATAACTTAAAATCCTGGTTAACCACCAAACAGTACCCCATTAAACAGGCTAATTAAATGTATTTCCACAGCTTACTTAACTTCCTGGCACTATTATTTGGCTGTATACTCCTTCCAAAGGCAATAAAAAACCTGGATGTTTTCACTTAAAAAAAAAAAATCAATAATTTCATTTTCTCTCAGGTTTCAGCATTAACCTGGAAATGCAACAACTCTTGCAGTGACCTCTTGTGGCAAGTGCTCAGCAGCGCTCAAGCATCCCCAGATGAGAACATCAATCCCACTGTCCACAACACCCACCGAAAGATATATGAGAGAGACCTATAACTGACAAAGCAGCTGATCAGACCTTAAGGAAATCCAGCTATTCCTTTAGCTAACAACACAGCATTATTTGGGTTTCTAAATTAATACAGTGGTACAGAGTTGCCATAACCAGCGGGATTTTTTTTTTAAAAAAAAGGGTGGGTTTTTTTTTTTAACTTTTAACATTTTTAGTATGCTATTTGGTTTTTAAAAAAATAAAATCACACATAAAAAATTTAGACCATGTAAAATCCCCCACTTTCAGCGTCAGTCAGATGTGCTTAATCTTTCTGCATTCAGCAAACCAACTCGAAAAGTACAGAAAGCAGGGTACTCGAAATTGAAAACTCTTCACAAATGCCATCTAGTAATGCTTCATAGTGCAAAAATCCACTCTGCATTGATTCACATATCAGCAGGCCCCCTGCAGTCATAGAAATTGCAGAAGGAGCCCTGTGCTTTCAAACGCCAAAGAAAGCCCTCATGACAAAAGCTCCTTGGTCATCCCTTCAGAAACTTCTCCGCAATCAACTGAACTGGAGGATGGAAACTTTCACCCCACAGTTTACAGGGTCTTTCTGTAGAGATTTTGGCACTGCTGGGGCCCACATTGTTTGGAGGATCCCCAGTAACAGACATCCTGTAAACCTGAAATAACTTGCTTTGAAGAATTTCTTCTCTGCAGCCTATGTAACTTAATTTGGAGCAGATAAAAATGCAGCTTGTTTTAATTTAGGGGAGGGAAGCCTACATGTACCATATCTCATGAGAAGAGTATTTTGTCACCCTGCCTGTAAGACGCTGTACGGGCTTGTAAGGACAGAAGAAACATCAGACACTTACCTATAATACCAGTGTAATAAAAATGAAAAAGGTGTCTTGGTGCTACGGTTGTGACACTGACTTCACTCCCCCTTCCTGGGTAACCTGTCTTGAACAGTCACCTATAAACAGGGAAAGTCTTTTCGCCCATCAGAGTCACTGGGATCCAGCACAGCTGGATCTGAATTTCTAAAGGAACTGCTTTGTAGGAATTAAAGCTTCATTAAAGCTCACGGTAAAATTCCCATGTAAGCCGTACAGAGTCAAGATCTCAGCCCAAGTGTCAAAATATATCTGTGAAAGACCCATCTTCCTGAGGAAGCTTCTAAGTGTTCTTGCAACATAAACAATAACCAATAATGATGACTCTTGTCATATAGGTAAGATCTATAGATTAGAGGGCCGGTTTAGCTCACTCGGTTGAGCGTGGTGCTGAAACGCCAAAGCTCGCAGGTTCGATCCCGTTCGGTCCCCATGTGTTGCCTGATCTAGTTCAGAGGCGTCCCTGCCCATGACAGGGAGGTTGGATTAAAATGATCTCTAATGTCCCTTCCAGCCTAGGCCATTCTATGATTCTGTACACACTCCTTCACTAAATTAAACCCCTCTTCCAGAATGTTAGAATTCTTTATTGCGTATTGTATCAAAGTCGCGTAGTTAACCTTTTCGTAAACACATCCTCTACTATAAAAGCCAGTTATAACATTATCACGAGCTTAATGCTTTTGCTGCTAGAATATGCAAAGGGAGAAGGACAGGCAAGAGAGACACATTTCTCTGCCCGTGTGCGTGTGGCTCAGCTCAGTGGATCGTCTGCACAAGGGCCAGGACAGCTCTGCTCCAGAGACTTGCCCAATTCTGGACACACTGCACCTCCGCGATGTTCAGCTAAGGTCAGTATCAGCAGGAGCTCAGAATGCTCCGAAGAAGCAACCAATAGTACTAGTAATAACGGGCACAGAGAACATCTTAGGAGAGAACATTGCCCTAAGGAAGGCCCTTATTAAAAGTCCAAAATACTAATGGCAGGAAAATGCAGTCACCTTAATGTGATTTAACCCAGTGCTCTCACAAAACACTTCTTTCAGCTCAGCAAAACACCTGGTGTTCTTAAAATCCAGGGCACGGTCAAGGCTGTAGTGAGATTGTATCAATCTTTGTGAGACTCAGATAAGACCTTTACTCGATGTATTTTCATTGTGCTTCAGAAGGAAAACAAACAAACAAGAAGATTGCAGAGAGTGCACTGAGATTACCCTGAAGACAGGTCTCTGTGTCCTGAGGGCTTGTCCCTTTTCACCAACCGCAGCAGTTGGGCTAAAGGCAGACCCTGCTTCTTCTACCTACAGACTTTGTCTCTCCTAGAGCAGAACTCCGCTGTGGTTTGGGCAAAAAACCCACCACGCATCTAAGTGGTTACCATCAGCCACCAAATACTTTGGGAATCACCCCCAAACTGCTGCTGCCCAAAAAAGTGAAGAATGCTGCTGCTCCAAAACACTTGACAAGCCTCGAGGCGTAAAGCCATCTCCAAAAGAGAGGTTCCCCCGGGGCAAAGGGACACTGTGGGACCTTTGCCATCGCTTTGGTATTTCCTTCCAAAACACAGAGGAACATCCAGCAGGGCAGCCCAGAAATCTCCCCCTCCACATGGAGGGCACAAGAGCCACAGCCACCCCGTTCCTTTCTGCTCAGCTCTTTGAAGCTTTGCTCATGACTAAATCACCGCGAGCACTTCTCCCACAATTCTAACCTGGTTTGTAACCAAAACATGAGTTGGAAAGGAAAGACTCACAACATTCCTAAACAGAAAATGTGTAAATAATGCTGAAACCTAAACATATAATTGCTTTTAACAGCAGACTGGCCGCCACGCTAAGTCTGCGCACTGTGTTCTCATACTATGCCAGTTCCGACTTTCCACATTTTTGCATTACTGCAATTTTGTCTCTAGAATTCGTTGTTCAGGTCCAACTCTGGGAATTATGAGTAATTTGCCTCTACATACATTTCGTTTTGAAGCTGTTGCTTTCACTTCACCTAAAGAAGAACCTATATGCAGAAATACATGTCTAATTTTTCCAGCCTCACCTGTTGCCTAACAGAAGATATTACCTCTATCTACAAACGTTCTCCTGGTTGTTAAGAAAAGATTTATGGTCAAGAAGTGCAATGGGATTTCACGAGTGTGAGAAATCTCAGAAGAGTGTTCCTTAACCAGGAAAGGTGATAGAAGGGCTTTTTTTGCAGGTGCTGAAGATGTATTTTAAAAAATAATCTTCAGTCTTTCCTTCATCCCATTCCTCAATTTGTCAATAAAAAACTCACTGAAAACTGGTGAATCTAAGAATAAAAACAAAACCCAGCACACAGTCAGCAGACCAAATCCTTGCCGTGTACCGAACACTGACAGGAGATACTTGAACGAGATCGCTCTACTGGATCCCACTAATTTTGGACTAAACAGCGCTGAATCCACTGAAAATTACTATTTCTATAAAGGACAAATAAGGTTATGTTGTGGATGACAAAAATAAGAACTAAATCACAGGCACAATACTGACCACTTACATGAGTTAAAAACAAATTCCCAATCCAGTTTTCAATTTTTCGGCCAATTTGCCTCAGTAGCATTATGCTTAGGCATCAGCAGTGACAGAAAGAAAACAGAATGAATGACTGGAGTGGCATGAATTATGCTCCCAAATTAGACCAGGTTAAAAACTAGAGGGGTAATACATGCTTTGAAAGTATAATGTTCAAAAGTCTTCAGAGCTTTTCCAGTTTTTTGACATCTTGAAGCTTTACTGAGCTTTCACCAGGGAGGACATGTGATTTAATCAGAGCCTGATACAAAAGCATGGCAACCCCAAACGGTGTTCCCAGCTCAGCCACTGACTTGCCACATGACCTTATTAAAACAACGGTGATGCCCGAGCCCCCGTTTACACCACAATTCGAAGAACAGGTTGGGAATGCCTCTGTGTTCTCTTGCACAAGCTGCTGTGAAGTGTAATTAAATTCCACCCAGCACTTTGAAATTGTCAGAGGGAAAGTGCTATATAAACTCCTATTAATTAAGCTTGCATTTAATATTCTAGTAAATAAGTACACTGTTGCAAGAAACTAGCTATCTGTGATCCTGCAGCTATAGAGCTTAACAGGGAGGCTGCTGCTGACCACAGTACTGACACAGGCAAGATGAGACAGAGTAAGCCCCCCCAAAAATGGTTGATGGCTTAATATGAGTCTTGCATTTTAACATGCAAAGTTTTAAAACAAATTCTAAGTCCTCATCCCACTCCTGCTCCTGTGGTAGTCTAGGAATCACTAGCTCACTATCTGCCATCAATATGAATCACTAGTTCATTATCTGCCATCAAAACCAACTTCGAGCCAGCACACCAAACCATGTCAGTATTAATATAAGGTAAATCCAGAATCATGCAATAGAAAGGCGAGAGGGCACACTTTGCAGCACGATTTCACATTGCATTGGTGTCTTAATTAATAATACATATGGCAATTTTTTCTTAATCCTCTGCTCTGCCCACCTTTCCCAATAAGGTCCCCAGATGCACAGGGGCACAGCAGTGCATTGGTACGGCTACGGCAGGGTCACCCTAAGCTCGATTTCTCCAGAGAGATATCTTCTAACTGATGCTAAGTTGGGGTCTCTTACTGGATTTGATTTGTGCGAGCGCTCCTACGTTTCAGCAGTTACATGCCAGTGCAAAAACTACACAAGAAAGGAATGCATAAGACTTGCCTAAAGCAGCATCTACATTAATACACTTAGAGAGACAATGGTCTGCAACCACGTTATAACTTTAATGGAGCTGTGTGCAGTACTCTTGGTCGGCATTATGCACTGGATGAAAGAATTAAATTAACTCTAGGAATAATTTGATGGCCATGAAGTCCTGAACCAGTCCTGTAAATATCCACCTAACAGAGGAGCTACAGCTGAGCAGCTGCAGACAGTTCTTTACACATTTGCTCAGCCACAGGCTTACCATTGTCCAAATCACAGTCACTCCCTCATTCTCTTTCCCCGTACATTTGCCACAGACTTCAAAGTGTCACAGAATTGCAAAGACTTTGTGAAGCCCTGAGTGAAAACGGTTGCAAGATCAGTTTATAAAGAACCAAAGAACAAGAAGAAGGAAAAAAAATGACCCGACAAGCAGAGAGGATATTAGAAGTGTAAATGATGGCTACTTATTCTGAGGGGAATAAAGAAAAAAAAAAAAAAGGCAGCAAAAAAAAATAAAGCTACTAATTCATAGTACCGATAAGGATGTAGGAAGAAGTGAGGGAAAGGACGGCGGAGGGCAGGCTCCAGGGGAGCCCGCCGTGGGCACGGCAGACCCCGTTCCTTGAAGGCACCGCTTTGGCACGGACCCATCAGCGTGGCAGAGGAAACCGAGGAACCGCCGCGGCGACGGAGGGATGGAGGGAGGCATGGACGGATGGACAGAAAGAGGGAGGGAGGGATGGACGGACGGAGGGCATCTCTCACCGCTTGAGCGCCGGACAATGTTCTCCAGGAAGGTGTTCTGAGGTGCCACCAGCCCTCTCTTGCCCCCCGGCATCCTGCAGCGCCGGGATCGGGGGCCGGGGGTGCTCGGCGGCAGCGGCGGCGGCGGCGGCGGCGGTGGGGGGGGGGCCGGCGGCGGCGGCGGGTGCTCCCGGTGCCCGTGAGTCGCGCAGGGGCGGCCGCGGCCGCTCATGGTAGTGGCGCCCCCGCGGCGGCTGCAGCGCGGACTGGGGCCGCGCCGCGCACCCACCGCCGAGCGCCGCCGCCCGCCTCCCCCCCCCCGCGCCTGCGCGCCCGCCCCGCCGCCGCCGCCGAGCCGGTCAGCCCCGGGACGGGGAGGGGGAACGGAGCGAGGGGAGGGGGGGCGGGGCGGCGCGGAGAGGCGCGGAGCTCCCGAGGGGATGCGCGACGGCGGTAGCCGGTACCGCGCCCCGACCGAGCATCGTTCCCCCCCGGGTTGTCTCTTTACGGGAAGTCCCTTCGAAGTTTTGCCCTGGCTCCTTGAGCAAAACTAAGAAACTGAAAAAAAAAAAAAAAAGAAGAAAAAGCACAAAAAAAAAACCCACTAAACCCCTGCGTTTTCACTTCTATAACCTCTATAATGTTGGTTTGTTAGGACAGCAACTGGGGTTTGGGGAAGGCAGAGTACCAAGCACACAGGGGAAGGTGGCTGCATTTTGCCTGCAAACGAGAACCGTAAAGTGGAAGGTAAGGTGTAAAATGCTGGCCTCGCATGAAGCCATCCAACATTTAAGATTCCTCCTTCTCCCAGAGAGAGCAGCCGTGAGGCGGAGGCAACAGGAGGCAGATTTGGGGCTGGAGCTCTCTTTTCTATCACTTCATTGAGGGACCCAGCTCTGTGCCGGAGCCCCGAAGGAGCGGATGAGTCAGTGCGGTGAGACACCACACGCCAATTTCTGTGCAAGCTCCATCCTTAACTCCTGACCCAGCCGCCTTTCACCCTCCAGCCTTTTCATTACTCGGACAGTTTCTTTTAAAGGTATGGACAGTGAAATCCTGGAAGGAATTTCTCCACCTATTGCTTCTGCCTCTGCTAATTTGGCGTGCTGCTGCAGCCCAGAAAGGATCGTCGAAGGAAACGAGAATTGGAAAATCGCTTTGTCCAGGGCAGGAGCGTGCCCTGCAGAACACACCACCGTGTACTCCACACTCCTGCCGTAGTTGGCAGAAGCAGCAGCGCTTCTCCCAGAGGACATTATTCCGCTGTGGAAAAATCGATTTTTAATTTTATTTTTTTTTCCCAGCCTGTTTTCAGCACCTTCTCCTTCCCATGCTTGGGTCTTGGTCCAGCAAGCCGCCCTGAGGTCACCTGAATTGCTGCGCTTGAAGTTAAGCTTGTGTTTCAAATCTCTCCCCCCGCGGGAGCTGTGGCAGGAGCACCTCAGGAGCGCTCTCGCTGCCAGCCCGCCCGCAGGCAGCTGCGGGAAGGAAAAAGCCTGGTTCTGCTTTCTTTTAAACAAATGCAAATCGGGAGCAGCTCCATTACAATCAGCTTGTGAATGCTGATATAAAACCGGCTTGAGAGGTGAACCAGACCCTGTCTGTCGAACACTTATCGGTCCCCCTCCCAGCTCTGAAATCTTCAGTGCTTTCCTCAGAGTGGTGTGTTACAAAAGACGCTCCTGCTGAGCTGCGCCCCAGATGCAGGGAAATTTGGCTCATGGAAACTGGCAGGTGGTCGGCAACGATTTCAGTTCTTTCAAGTGAGCAGTAGCCATATAAAAACATCTGTGCACAGGCAAATACTCTCTGACTGATCTGTCTGGACAGTGTTGCCAGGATCCCTGGTCCTCGATTCTCTCTGTTCCACGCAACTTGAACCCAATTTGAATTTTTCTACTAGTTTCCCATCCTTGTTTTGAACCCCAGATTTGCCCACTTACACCACCGACCCCATCCATCTTTTGATTAACTCATCAAACCCCTTCTTGCATTGTGGTGTGGCAGTCGTGCCTGAGTCACTCCATCCTCTTGGCTTCATCTCCTCAACTTCAGATCCCAGTATTAAGTTTTGCTGCTATATTTCCAGTGGCACTAATTAAGCTGTTGGTTATGGAGAGGAATAAACTCCAAAAACATATCTTTAAATGTCAGATGTCTGATAGGAAAGAAAGGGCAGGACATAGTGAGATGCTTGCATCATGGTAGCAAAAAACTCCAGAGGTCACATTTTCCTGAAATGCTGAATGAGGCTAAAGATAACCTTGAAAAGAAGAGTCTGATAAAGAAAGCAAACTGGGAACTGCAAACAGACTCTTGCCTTCTTTTGGAAACCTTCAAATTGTGCTTGGAAACAGCATCAAGCCACCATGCAGGAAGCTGTCAGAAAGCTTTGAGGTCAGTATAAATAGGAAAAAGGCAGCTAAACAGTTTCTTTCCAAATGAAAAATACCCCAGTCTCAACCAGCTCTTTTTAAACATGGCATAAAATCCACTGTGGTTCAAAATGCACTTATTTTTTATCCCAGAATAGGTAAGTCAACACAGTTTGGATTTTAGGGAATTAATTAGTTGTTAAAACATTTTTTTTTAAGTCTAAGTTAAATGTAACCACATTCCTGATGGAAGATCAGAGGATTCCTAGTCCTTCTTTCTTCCCAGATTTCAAACTTTATTTCTTTAGGCAAAGAAACTAGCTTCCCTTTCCTAAAAGGAAAAAGGCTGAAAAGGAATGAGCACATTGCTGTTTCAGGGCAAAAGTACAATCACAACCCCTTCCTCTTTTGCTTCACAACTTCTTTTCTTCTGAAATTTGAAATACCTGCTCAGGGTGATTTACATCTTTCCTGATATTTCTACAAAAGGCACAACACCCCATACCCACCCAGCAGTAAGCAAACATTGACTGCTGTGGCAAGTTGAGACAGTGCACACTATGAAGTTCAGCTGCATCTGATGGAGGAGCTGACCCTTTGAATCTAAACCTACAGGAGAGGATTATTTTACTTTGGGGACTATTAAATATTTCAGAACTGGTTCTTTTGTGTTTTGCTTTTTTTTTGTTTTTATCCACAGCATAGAGCTAAATGCAAGTTAAATGTATCTTCTGTGAACTTATGAATTGAAGAATCATCACCTGGGATTCAGGGGGCTCCTAGAAGAAGAGGGAGGCACAGGCCAGCGTAAACAGGTCAGGCACTGATCCACCTCAATGGCCTGAGTCATTAAAACATAGGAGGTGCTGAAACAATTCACAGCATTGCTTTCAGCGTTTATATACAATGAGTCAGGTTCCCTGGGACCACCTTGGGCACCCAGTGAGACACACTCACAGAGGTCTAAAAATACTGTGAGCACAGCTGAGCTACAAGATACCCTTGGCAAGGCTCAGAGCCCTTTCCTAACCCCAGTGCACACAGAAGACTTTCCATTCTAAAAATCATAACCAAGGTGACCACAAGCTTTGGTTTCAAACAACGTGATTTGTACGGATCAGTCTAAGAACTCCAAAACTAGCAACAATTTTCCAGTGGCTTAGAGATATACATTAAAACATCTTTCTTCATGTTAAAGTACACCTGTTGTCAGAAACTGGAGTCATGGATGAGCCCCTACCACAACTTTCTTCTCCTCAGCAGGGAGGACTATAAGGTCAATTCTCTTTTATTGGCTCCAAAACACTACTCAAGGAGGGTGTGTGTGACTTGCCAGAAATCTGTAAGAAGCAAGCATCTCTCAGCCCACTGTTTCCTTCACCATGCAGGTGAAATCTGAGTTTGAAAGTTACTGAGGGGATGCCATCAGATCTGCTTGTACATGTGACAGCATTTCTTCATTTTGCTTGGACAGTAAAATTCACAAAGGAGGAGATATCTCTGCTCATAGCAACAGCCTGATAATACCAAGAAAGAATATTTAGAACAAAAAAAAAAAAAGGTGGATAAAAGGAATAAATTACAATTTCTTTCCTATTTTTTTTTGTCTTTTGTTTCCTTCCTCATTAGAAATTTGAAAAAACAGTTTGACAGACAGGAAATCAATAAAAACTTGACAAAAAGTTGTTTGGTTTGGGATAAAAAATGATGAAAAACGTCAATGAAACCTCAAAGCCAAAGTATCTGCTTTGGCACCGGTGAGAATTTTTCATTCTCCATTGTGTTGCACAATTAAGTCTGGACAACTATACCTGGAGGTTATGGATTTCTGGTCCCTTTGTCCCTTTAGCAGTCCAAAGCAAAGAGATGCAGAACTTAGATGAGGCAACAACATTCAGAGAGGGTTGGATAGCTGAGTTTAGTGCATGGGAATTAGAAAGAATTAAGTCCTTCTGTGGATTGTGCACCTGGGGTGCACTCAGGATGGTGCTCAGTGAAAGGGTAATGGCTACGTCTTTCCCCTTCATACTTCTTATCCAGCACAGCCCTGTATTCTGCTCACGTACAGCGTGATTAATTTCTTGGTGGTGCTCATCTCTAATCTGCTGTGCTTCGTAGGCATCAATGAACATCTTCTGCATTTTACCTTGTCATGCAGGGATCAGACAGGAAACTGGGGCACAGTGAGATTAAGGTCAAAATCGCCTGGTAATTCATAGTGTCCAACTTGAGACATCCAGGATCCTATAGTAAAGGAGTTCTGCTGCAGTTGGAGATTATATGTTCAGTGGCCAGTGGCTTCAGTCATAATTGTGAGAGCAAAGCATTTCTCTAACTCACAACCTGTGCATTTCCCATAGGGTTATGAAAAAAACAAAACAAAACAAAAAACAGCTAGGAAGGATGGGAACTAGGAGACAAGTGATTTGCACAGCTTCGTGGAATAGCCCTGTAACAGATTTAACATTTCCAGGTCTTGTCCAATTTTAACGTGAGCTGTTTTATAGACCTTGCTTTATTGCTTCATACCTTTAATTTTCTCTAACCCACACACCAAAGGTATCACAAGCCAAAGTTGCACAAAAGCTGGAAGCCAATAGGAGAGATGTACATACACACATGCACATATGAAATAGTGTGGGGAATGTAACTGGAGACCACATTGCAATTTAGACATAAGGGCAGAAGCAATTCAACAACCATGTAGGTACTGCCTCACACTGGAGTGCTTAGAAACCCCAGCTTTACTTTTCCACAGGCTCTTAAGCCAGAGTCTGATTCCTGGAGAAAAAAAAAGCCATTAAAGTATTATCCTTTTTTTAACATTGTTTTTCATATTCCTTCACCTGCTTCATTTATCATCAGTCCAGCTGTGCAGTCACAGGGAATCATTAACGCTTCTGAAATAACCTAAAATAACACCTCAAATTTAACAGCATCAAAACTTTCAAAGTACATTATCACAGCACCAGGCAGGTGCTGAAAGTTCCAAACCAAGACTTCTGTCGACTTTCTCCCTAGAAAGAAGGGAAATTCCTTCTTTTCAAGGGTAGAGAACTCATATTTCTAACCCTGTAGCACAGGTGTTGCAGAACAGTTACGGGCAGAGAAACATACAGTGATTGGAGTGGAAGTTTTCGTCCTCTAGACTTTCGGGAGAGAAGAGGTGGGAACTTCAAACTCCTACTTGGAAAGGACAGGAGGAAAGAGTCTTCCAAGTTAATAAAACAAACTAGTAAGACCAGTAGCACAGGGTGGCAGCTTACAGATGCCTAAGAAGCACGGGGCAGGGGCAGATGGGGCACAGTGGTGCAAATTGTTGGAGTTCAGTAGGTCAAAATGGTGTCTGGAATAAGGAGAGGAAATGTTCCTCCAGTATAAAGACAGCAAATGTCAGCACTGGGGCTTTAATGAGCCTGTGGCAACTTCCCCTTCCAGGGTTTCTTCCTGAGAAAAGGGTGATAGGAACCAATAATTTATCATCAGACTTTAGAGAGGTAAATCACCGGATTAATTACAGAAAGCCAAGAAAAACAGACTGATGACCTTCTCTTGCCTTTTTTTTTTTTTTTTAAAGGGGAAAATATTTCCACCTACAAACAGGTAATGCCTGAAATAACAATCATATGAAGATAGGATTACAGAGTATTCCTGTGCTTCAAAATCTTACTCTTTGGGTTATTTCTGCCAATAGCCGAATCATCACAGTAAAGATTTATAACAGGAAGTAATCCATGGTTACATCTTAGACGTGCTTTGCATTTAAACTAGCGTCCAGCTAAAAAACACCTCACGGAAGCAACTTCTGTTTCTCTTGGTCTTTTCAACTAATCCTGAAGTCTTTATAGCCCCCCAAAAAAATCTTGCAGGTGCGCTCAGAGGAAATCCATAGCAGAGGCAAGGACTGCAGGGGCTCACAGGTCCTTCCTGGGCCCAGTTTACAGCACACAAAAACTGCTTTTGACTCCCGATGCCACGCTTGTGGGTGTCTTTGGACTACTTGAACCAGCAATAAATCCTTGACACCACGGGGGCAGGGAACTCGGAAATACGTGGTACCCTAACAGTAGAAAGGGGTATTTTTTTCAGGCAACAGCAGATAATAATCTGGATTAAGGCTAACAGGCTCCAAATACCATAATATCCCCTCCTCACACCCCTACAGGTCCCAGTCCTACCAGTGAAATGAATAGCTGTGAATACCCTCCACTCTTCTTCTCCAGCCGTGGTCACACATGGAGGACAGAAGGAAATCAAGTACCACACTGGACAATGGAGTTGTTTTCTGCATCAGACCTGTTTCTCAGGCTTCGTGCAGACTCAGATACATGGATTACTTCACGTGCTGTGATCTGACCACATTTTCAGGGTTTTTAGGGGACCCCCAAGGGAAGAAACTTTTCTTTGTTAAAGCAGTGAAAGCTGAGTCTCTAATCCTATGACTCCGAGAACAGGGGCTCTAGGTTTCATCTTGGCTCTTTTGGGGACAGTTGAATCTTTTTTCCTTCTACATGTATAAGCGGAAAGCAGCCAGGAAATCTGCACTGTCAGGACAAAGGGCTGACCAACCAGCCGTCAGTTGTTCTCATGGCAAAAGCTGTGGCAGGCAGGACAGTCTGAGACAGACCATCACTTCACCTTCCTCCCCAGGGGTGTTACAAGTAATTCGCAAACCTGACACCTCTTCTGGATCCTTCTCTGTGTGAGAACTGTGTTAGGCTCTGGAGCCTCTTCTGAAATGAGCAGGAGCTACAGAATAAACCTTCTCCAGAACTAGAGGTCCACCATGTTCACCATATTTTACTGTTACAGAAATGCCTCGGAGAGACCTAGAGCCGTGCATGAAGCACACTAGAAAAATCTCAAGATGTTCTGGCAGTGGAAGCATTGACATAAGTGGATGACATTAAGGTATCCTGAAAATCATGTACCTAAAAAAAAACCCACCACAGAAAAAATGCTTTAAACGCATAGTTTGCTTCTATCATAGACAGTTTAACTTAACCATTTTATATATTTTGGGTAAAATGTTATAAGAGTGATGCAGTTAAGAACAAGGATTTTTTCAAGTTTAAACCTATTTATATACACTAGTTATAAAAAAAATATTTTTGAGAAAGTACTTACACCAGGGCTTAGCTCAACTGCAACTTCTTATTTTTATTTTAAAAGAGATTTTCATTAGAACTCAGCAAGGGGCTAAATATTGAGTTTGAACATAATTGTTAATATTGTATTACTGGAAAGCCAGACAATTTCACCAACAGACCCTGTACCTTTATGTACATGTACCTACATGGTTCAGTATGAGCTCAAAACAGGCAAAAAACATTATTCTACAGATAGCAAACTAAAACAGAATGTTTGGGCTAGCAAAACGAACGAGAGTGGGGTTAATGATCTGACTTAGATCCCTTTAGGTCCCTTATTGCTAGCCTGGTGCTTCTTGCACCTGCCTCAGATTCCTTTTCAAACAGAGAGAAGGATGACACCAGATGCCTGTTCGCACCAACCCTTGCCCACATGCTCTTTCCCTTCACAGAGATCAGTTTGACAAGGAAACATTAATTTCAATGTATGGTACAGCAAAACCCACTACCTACGGATGCATTGCATGACAGAAGCATGATGCATTTGTGCCATTTTGAAAGGCAGCTTCCATATGTATTACCCTTCAAGTTATGTTTAACTGCAGTAGGAAAAATAAAGAAAACACGCAGTTACGAGTCCCTTTTCCTGACTACTAAGGCAAAAGGTCTGCAGGATAACAACATGGATCCCCCAGTAAACATTTAACTCAGCTAAACATTTTTGCACCAGTGAAGTTTTCCACTGAGCACAGTGCTAACATGGTCTATGCACAGTTTAGCCATCCAGGTTTGGGATAAGTGGTAGCTGGCCGTCTGCCTTTTCCGCTTTAGATTAATTCTGTGCAAGTTTTCATATTGATTTTCACAGAAGCAGAAAAAAAAGTCGTTAAATTGGCATGTTTATAACAGTGACTCTTCAGAAAAGTTAAAAACTTAGCACAGAATTGCCTTTTTAGTGTAGTTAATCTCAACCTATCACCTCACTGGCAATGTTTTCTCGCATTAAGCTTTATTAGGATTTGCTGCTGGCTCTGCAGAAAACGTAACGTAGACACAGAATCTGCTGACACACAAACCTTTCATAACAAGTAACACGGCTGCTACTCCAGCACTTCTTTAGAAAGTGGTAACATCTTGCATGACTAATTGATCAGCATGGAAAAGGTGTCCCTAATCCACTCTTCTATTGGCTACACAGAATGATACAGCTCTTCACTAACACAAGCAGGTCCGACAGATGAGATGCTGCTTAAAATGCAGTTCAGACCAAATTAAGTATTGAAGGACACTAAACTTGGCTTTACAAGGAAGAATGTGTCAGGACATTAATCAAGCAATTTTCAAAAAAGTCTTTCTAGATGATCTGGTTGCTTCCCTTAAGACTACAGACATCCCAGGTAAGCAATATGTAAGATAAAACACACTTCTGTTTTTACAGTGGGTGGCCAGGCTGAAGGCTACAGACCTTGTGCTGCCTGCAGCACCTTTGGATGGTGGAAGAAGCCTTAAGATGTGGTATCCTTCAGAGTCAAGTCACTGCAGCTGGAGCAACTACAGGGTCCCTCCTGGACAAGGGCACACATCCCAGCACTCCGAAGACCAGAGCTGTCGCCATGCATGGGCTGAAACTACAGCTACAGTGCGATCATGTTCTAACAATTCCTCAAAACCTTCTGCTTCAGAAAATTGCACAAGAGCGACAAAAGGCCTGCACCACAAATATCACAACTGCTTCTGAGTTTGGCACAAAACAAGACATTGAGACCAACACATACGTGCAAGCACAGAGAACTATTCCCAAACTTGGGCCAGAGCAACCCAGAACCAACCTTGGAAGAGGTCTGCAAGCATCAAAGTGGGATTTAATTTTGTTACTTGGCCCCTTAGCTCAAGTCTCACCCATATATTAGCTCTCCATGATCCATGCTTTAAGAACTTTAAAATGCACGAGGGTACACCCACTGAAAACTTTCAGGCTTTGATATTTTACCAACAAGTTGCACTCTAGCACCATTCACTCACTGATGCAAGTACCAGGCTGGAGAAGAAGAGTAATACAAACTACAGGAAAGGTATCCTGGAAGGGCAAAAAGAAAAATTACTCCATGGCTGAGAAGTTGTTCAGTATATAGATTCAAAAAACATGCAGCAGGGAAGGGAAAGAAAGAGGAGGAAAGAGGTGCATATATGAGTGTTCTTTCTGTCGATGAATCTGATCCAACCCTCTCCCTGGCTAGTAACTCTCCTTTTTAATACTACAAGCTGCTCCAGTGCTGAAGATTTGAATGGGAAGTTCAGCTCTGGGTATTTGGGCTTTAGTTGTAAAAAAATCACTGTTAACATTTAGAAGATAAATATGTGCAGAAACAGGAGTGGATTTCAAGAGGAAGCTATTGTAACAATTACCTTTTAGTCACTTAAACTTTGACACCTTTAAGAGTTTCATTTACTCATGCAGGCAAACCTACAATCTGATAGAAGCAATTAAAACTAAGCTGTTTCTTAGAGTGCATTGAAGCGAGTCTGGGCTGTCCTTCTCGTGTGGATACGGCACTTAAAGGCACTGTCTGGGAGCCCATGATCTCGGGAGTCTCCCACAACCTGTTTAATAATGCAGAGCTGCCTGCTGAGATCTGACAAAAAAAAAGTGAGGACCAGGAAGCAGCAAAATGGACACACAAGGGTTTGTACCTTCCTTGTGATTTCCTCCAGCCAACAAGACTGAGAAATGTGCCACATCACCCCCTCACCCGGACCCACACTCGCATACAGGGAACACAAATAGAGCTACGGGAGAGCAGTATATCCTCTGCTTCGAAGATCAGTGGGGCCAGGACATCAGAGCAGCCCAGGCATTTGAGAAATGTCGCCAGCAGGCATTTCTCACTTCCAGCAGAACATTTTAGGATCAGCCACACCAGGGAAGACACTGATAGAATGCACTTACTCTCAGGACAAATGCTTGAGTTCAGGTATCACCTGAAGACACCTACTAAAAACTATATCTTCCCTGATCACGTGAAGATTTGTAGTTATATCCATTTCTCTCAGGAAAACATTGTTCTTTGCTCTATAAACTCTCTCACCTCCCCAGTACCCTGCTACAAGGCTGGCTGATTGCAGTTGCAACTCCGTCAACCTTCGTTCTTGTTAGATAAGAATGAACCGGGCTCTTCTTGCCTATTTTTTTATGACAGATACAAAGAGGGCTAAGGAGAAGGGAGATACTGTGTGACACTGATCCAATTAGAATTCCTTTTTCCTGACTGTGAGGGACCAAGAGTTGCTCACAGCATCCCAGATGCACTGGCAGGCAAAAGCTCTGCAACTGCTAGCGGTTGCTCGTTTGTTTACTTTACTTCAAAATCATAGCTGTTACTTTACTTTGGAAGATATTAAAGTAATTAGGTTATGTAAAACCCACTTTAACAGAAGGCAGGTAATTAAATCAACTTCTTGAAACCTAGAGTGCCTGCACATTTTAGCCAAAAATTTGTTTTGACGTTGCTTTATGAAAGCAGTTCTCAGCTGTATCTCCTAGTTATTTAACATCTATTTCCTTAACCTATTTCCATATTCCAAATGCAGCTCAAGTTAACTATAGACTGCAGAAATCACTTCATCTAAAAGAGTTATCCAGTTGCTTGGGTGTGACAGGAGTGCAGAGCCGTCTACAATTTTCCAACTTCACGTGTGAAGAGAAAAAAGTTGCTTCTACAGTCAGTGCTATAAATATTAAAAAAACACATATCCCTCAGAATGTGTAGATGAATAGTACCACATGCAGGAGTGGTTGTAGCTATAATTATTATCTCTGTAATAAATATTGCTTTCATTTCAAAAGACCACAGTTTGTGCTTACACTGTAGCTCCTCACTAACATCCTTTGCATTCAGTAATCAAATAACTTGGGGCAAGGTTTCCTCTCTAATAAAGAGCAGCAGTTGACTCTGTACTGCTGAATCTAATTTCCATCAGAAATATATAATTGCAGACTTACTTTAATTTCTGATTAGAAAACTGGAAATCATCAATACAAACCAACTTGCACCAGAAACACATTTTTCAAGTGTTTTTCTAAGGGACAGATCATACAAAAATCATCTGGTTCTTAATTACATCAATCTCACTAATCTTCATCTCAAAATAGACACAGGTTAGACCTAAAGAAAACAGAACAGACTTACACGGTTACTAAATCATCTGGAAAAACAGAGTCTGATATCTTTTGTACAATACAGGATTCCCATCCTGCTGTTTTCAATCAAACCACTGTGAGATTTTTTCTCTGCTGGGAGGAGAAATTCACATTTAATAAAGCATAAACCTAATGCCCCCTGTTGGCTACCTACAGCCAAACCCTCGCCTGAGCAGAGATTGCTCTGTCTCCTACTGCTAACAATAGCCTTGTGCAACACATTGAAGATTTTACACGGGCACAGAGATGATCCTCCAGGTTCACCTGAATGCTTTTCCCACCTCCTCTACGAGCAAGGAGCCACATCCTTGGAGAGGCAGCGATTCTGTGCCTGCAAAACTACTCCTCCTCGCAGGAGGGCTCTGAAATAGCCCATGCTGCAGGTTCAAACCCTGCACCTCGCCATCGGCAGTGATATAGCCTAGAGCTTCTGACTTACCTGTTAGAGTAAGACAAAATACTAATTGTGAGTCAGGTGTTCAAAACAAAAGCTGCTTGGGGTTTTTAGCTTTTCCATAACACATTTTTGAGGAGACCCCCCAACTGAAAACTAGCAGCCTCCTCAGCTGAGTATGTTTTACGGTAGTATTGTAGTTACTCTATCCTAATTTTGGAGTTGCCTTTTATCAAAAGAAGCCCTCAAAACCAGTAAACAAAAACGCTGCAAATGAAGTGAAGCTTTCTCACAAAAAAAAAATCTTTGGTCAACAGTTAACTGACAGTTGAGTGAAGTGCTTTGCCCAGCTCTGGACAGCAGAAGACACTGATACCTTCTATCTGCAGTCTCAGGAGCAGCAATAGAGCCAATAATTTCAAAAGTTAGAATCACTTCTGCAAGTGACAGGAGGTTGCTTGTATAGCCGTCTCTGTACCTTTGCCTTTCAGCCAGGATTATTGGCAGCTGCCCACAGCCGAACACTACCTGTCCCTCCGAGCTGGCAACCACATCCCCAGAGGAGGCTGCTGGACCGACCCAAAGCTGGCTGAGCACCTGTCCCTCAGAAAGACACCACTCAGTATGGAAGTAATAAATAGCTCAGACCTATGCAGCAGAGAAAATGCAAAAACCATTCCCTTGTCGTCACCTGGAAACAGCATCAGAACAGGAGACAGGCAACAGGAATTACCAGCCTCTCACATTTTGCTGCAAATGCTGCCGTTAAAATAGTTACATCTGCGAGGAGTGCTGTGCTGATTTCTGTTCACTGAGTGCATGATGCTACAGGCTCTGAGGTCATCAGAAAGGAAGCCCAGAGCTGGGTATCAGCAAATGCCAGCCTCACATCTGGTCTCTACCATAGAGATGGATAAGCTGCCCAGAGCCTGAGTGGCTTTCAGGGTTATGCTGTGACACAGTACAGCCAGGAGCAGGAGGCATAAATCCCGTTTCATTTCCTTCCCTTACCTCCTGGAGCAGCTGCCTCTTGTCAGGAGATAGCCTCCTCTGTCCTTCAGGTTAAAAACACGCCAGTGATATTGGGATTAGGACAGAGAGACAAAATAAACTGTTTATGAAATGGCAGAACTTTGAAATGCAGGGAAACACCAGGAGGTATTTTGTGACTGCTGATAGCCCAGCAGGTCCCTATTGCTGAGCAAACGTGCCAAGGCTGTAGGCAATCCCTTCACCCTTTCAAAAAAACCAGAAAGAAATTCCATGTCCAAATTAACCTCACCTCCCTCAGCCACACCACACACAGCCAATACCTTTGGCTCGTCCTGCTAAAAGGACAGCAGAGCTACTTCTTACCGCTTGTCTTAATCCCTCTCACCTGGCTGGCAGAGCTGCTCCTCATCTGTGCTGGGTGCAGCTTCTCTCAAGACACCCTGTTCACCTGCTGCCAGGTACCCACCCACTGCAGGTCCCTGTGGGGCTGAGACCCCCAGGCACCCAGAATGAGAGCCCATGAGCCCCACAAATGCCACCCACCTGCAGAGTACCAAGTCACCTGAGACCAGAGGCACCAAAACTCTTTCTGTCTGTGAAAGGTCCCCGGAGCTGTCGCTTTCCGTGTGTCCACAGCAGCCATCACCACAGTGACCTGGGGACACCCTCCCCAGGCATAAACCCCCTCGGCAGCTCTGTAGGCTCCAGCATCAGCCATGCTGCAACAGCATATGCAGCTGCTGCACCACTGAAAAAAAACCCAGGTCCTATTTGTCCAGTTTTGATTATTTACATAGCTGGCCCAGGAGGAAGGTGTGTTGGTGCTCACTCAGTCACCTGGATCTCATCCTGCCTAGCTCAGAGAGGCAGCTGGCACAGGTTTGAATATTGAAGCCTGGGAGCCAATGCCTGTGAGCAAAGCCTTGGAGTACCCACCCTCCAGTCACCTTGGTCTGCTGCTGGGTTTGGCCAAAGCCAAGTTTCACACCCAAAGTCTTCCAATTACCCAACTCCAGCACAGCTGAGCTGTGCCAGAACTCTAAGTGATAAAACATACAGGTTCCTTAAATGCAACAGTGCACGGAAAAAGATGGCATGACACTGAAGTTACGGTATAAAGCATGGGAGATGTAGAACCAAGGTCTCAGCAATTCTTTGCATCAAATCCAGCAAAGCCTCACTACTGAAACAGTTCTGTAATATCCAGTTGTTCCTTCAGCAAAAGCAAATGTGGTTTCCTTAATTTGAAAGCATCCTACATTAGATGATTTCTTTAGACATTCATTAATGAAATATAAACTCTATCATTAATTACCTAATAATATTCCTTTGATGGTTCTGACAAAAATATCTCTACTGAGCCACTCTTGAACCAGCATTATTTGGATGGAATTAAAAAGCTATTTCATAGTCTTTGAGAGAGGTTTGGGGATCTTTTTGCTCCTCCTGGCACTCCCCACTCTAGCAATTTTAAAACAAATTCAAGAAATCTCATCAGTGATAGGAGAGGGGGGGAACACCAGGAAGAATATCTGATTTATATGTTAAAGTGTTTTGTGTAATCCAGTACGACTTTATTCTATGCGAGGAAACCTGAAGTTTATCCTCATATATAGTCCTTTGTGAGCCCTAAGACCATGAAGATAAGGACCAAAGCACTTAAAACAATGCATTGTCACATCTCTAAAACATCCCTGTAAATCTGTCTTTGAGGCTAGGGGGAGGGAAGGAGAATCCAACTGAACAAAAGCTTTAAAAACCACGGCTGATATGTTACAAGTCTATGTAACTGCTCAACAAAACTGGAAGAAAAAGAGCAAAGAAACACCTGGAAAGAAGCTCAACAAATGGCATGTGGTGCAAGCAAATGACAAAGAAACTCTTGTAGCCTTTAAGGAAATGCAGAATGTTCAAAGTTGTCTTGGCTCTTTCTCCACTTGATTTAAATTTCAAGCTATGGTGTAGAAAAAAACAGTTTGTCTCAGTGCAAGGTTTTGAGGTCCTGCAGGACTGACTGCCTGGATACTTTTGCTTTGAAGCTGTCTAGAGCTTCTCCTGTCATCGCTGTTTCACACTAAAATATATATTCTCCATTGTAGGACTTAGCAAACAGATTTTTTAGCTGCTCTATTTTTTCCCCCTAGTAAGATTGTTTTCCTCAGGCTCCAAGTATATGCAAATTTAATGGAAAGATCTTTAAAAAATAATGCTTTCCTTGGAGAAAACAATACGTTAAAAGCCATTTGTTGTCTCCTGTTGGCAGATTTTTGCCAACAAAACCAGAAAACATAAAATAATCAGAGTGATCTATGCTGTAAAGAAAAACTGTCTGCTGCTTCTAAACCATTCTTTTGTCCTGGTTACATTAATTCCTAACACTTGAGTGTTCCCATGATTTCAGCTGTCTTTCAGTTGACCCCCAAGCCCAGTTCCATGAGCTCAGAGGAAGACAGTGAATGCACGCAGTGATTGACATCACAGGCTCTGCTGCTTCCCTGAGCTGGTTTCAGGCTCAGTGCTGGGTCCTGGCCCTCACCCGAGACCAGTTCTTCCTCTGCCAGGCTCCAATGGCTCCCGCATCCTCCCGGCTCATACAAGGGATGTTTGCCTTCCCCTCCTTTTGCAACCTTTTCCTTCTCCCTCCACCTCATGCTCCTACTCACTCCCCTCTCCTTCTGCTTTTGTCTTTTTCATGATCCAAACTCCTCATCACCTGCCTCTTCCAGTTATGGAATGGATTCAGAATGAGTAGACACAATGGATTCTGAAAACAACACTGCAACTGAATGAACCACCAAACTTACCCAAGGGTATGATGTTTTTCCAAAGGAAGAATTACACTCCCTGCACTCTCATCTTTCATGTTGGGTATAATGAAAAATAGCAATCAGGATCTGAAGACGACCTTTACCCACCAGCAATTATAAGAAGATTTTGGGCAAAGTATTGTGTGTTTTAGAAATGTAAATGCACTGTGACAATTAGTGAGCTGGTGTAATGAGATCATCAAGGAACCACAGAAGCAAGAAACACCCTTAAAAGATACCAGAGCAACTTAAACTGCAGTACAAACAGGTGTCTCCAGTTACTCCATTGCCTTTGCTTAGGAGGCTGAATTCCACCTACTAATTGAACAGCAAATAACATACCTCTGCTTTTAATAAATAAAATTTGCTAATCCCACATTCTGCAATCTAAATAGAAACTCGATGTAGAAAGTATTAGTTCCATTTTTTTTCATTCAAATCTTCTTCTGCCCTTTACCGCACTTACTAATTTATTTGTCAAATCCTACAGCTCCAAGTCACCTTTGTGTTCTGATAACCCCAGAAACTCAGACCCTGTATAATACCCCTTGGAGATAATAGCAAATAACCAGACTGCAACACCCTATATCTGAGGGATCTCCCAGTTCTTAAGAGGTTTGTCACAGCAGCTTCATGATCTGTTCCTCTGCCACCCAAATTGCTTGCTCACATCCTTCCTTCCCCTCCCATCATCCCTAAAATACTTCTTTGTGGCTCACAGCCTGTGTGAGGGTTTCAAATATGATGCTCCCTTATTCTCATTCCTTGCCTGTCAAGATGGGAGCAAGGTCTACTAATGTTTATTGTTGAAGAAGGGCCAGCTACAAGATGTGTTCTCTGCTTCCTCGCTCTCCAAATTCAACTGTAGACCTGCTCCTCCACACCTGCCTCTGCTTGCTCCCTCTATACCTCCAGAAACTTTTCTTGTTTCTCTTACCTCTTCCCTGAGAATACCTGCCTGCACCTTCTCGTCATTTTCCCAAATCCCATCTCAGCCCTACAAACCTCCCCACATAATCTAATCCCTCTCCATTGCCTCTCCTGTATACAGGAGTTCCACTACACACACAGGACCAGAGCATCACCCCTTGGTGCTGCAAATCAACCTCCACTCCCTCTCACCAGCCTTCCCTTATAACATGCCATCCCTCTAGAGATGAAATGACCCAACTGCTTGCAGCATCTACATGTATCCAGCAGCTCTTGGAAGAAAACATTTGAGCAGCTCTGGTTTATATCCCTCTGAGGTTTCCTAAACTGCCACCCAGCTTTGATTATACTTATCAAGCCCCTAGACTTTCTGCATTACTCCCTATTCCCTTGTTAGCGCAGCCTACTTACTGTTGTTAGCTTTTCACAGCTGCTTTGCATTGTGGAGAAGTTTTCACTAGGCTCACAAGGATGTCTCAAGCTGTTCTCTTCAGCTAGGAAGCCCCAAGTAACTCAGACCCTGTGTGCAAGGGTGACACTGGTCTCCTCTGAGTTTCAATTTCCTCCAGTTTTCCTAGGTCAGAGCATCACAAGCGGCAGATTTTGAGGAATTAGTATGAATCTGAAGCGTAAGTAAATTTTGCTGGAAATTCATCAGCCTTCAAGACACATGATGTCTTCCACATTCCTGCAGGACATCTCGTATTTCTTACTGCTATTCCGGGTTCTAAGGAACCATTGGAGGCAGAAGCTGAGTACTGCTTCCTGATGAGTGGATCTCTACAAAGGAACACAGAAGACCTTAATAAATAATAGAATAATTGGTAACCTCACTTGGAGGGTGCTGGTGAAAAATAGGTGTAGTCTTATTTACACCCTTCTGGGGTTCTGAAAGCAGCTGTCAAGTTCAAGACTTAAAATTAACATGTCTTTTTAGGTTGTAGTTTCCTTTTTTGAAAGGTGTTTTGGTTAAATGGTTTTTCACTTATCAAACTTGAAGCTTTGACTATAAAATTTAGAAAACAGAAACAAAAACAAAGAAAAAACCCAAACAAACAAAAAAACCCAACCAAACAAAAAAACAAATCCCAAACCAGAATGATGTATATGTTTATTTAGACAGCTAGGATATTTTCCAGGCAGGTTAACACAGAACAGTGTCTAAATACACTCCTCCAGTTTCATCAATGTGAACAGAGCTAATCCAAATACCATCAGGTAAGGGCAAGAGCCTCTCCATACAGCTGAATTGGATCATTTAACCATCTGCAGAGAAATCTTTTCTCTCCTAACAAACAGGTGAGTGCTTTAGTCAGACTGAAGCCCCATTGAACCACTAGCAGTGGAGCAGATGTTTGTCCTGACAGTGACTGCACCAAAAAGCTGGAGAAGCACTGACATGTCTCTTCAGCTTGAAGTCACAGCCTCTTGGGGGGTCCACTGAAGATTTCTAATATGAAATTTTCCAAGACTTACATAGCTAGATGACCCCATGGAAATCCTGTAGTGGTCTGAATCATTTTTTTAAACTTTCCACTGGATTGCTGCTACCATGTGCTCACTTGGTCCAAATACTGTGACAGAAAATGACACCTGAGACTGAGGAGAAGAATATAGGCATGTCTCTGATTCCCTGGCAGCAGTGAAAAAACATAATTTGAGCAATCTGATTAAAGCAGATATATGAAACAAGTCCACTGTTGGTTTTTTTCCTGCTTTTGAAAGCAGTTCTTGCAAGGAATTTCATCACAAGAAAGTCAAGCCACAAATGATCTTGTATGACCAGAAACAACCACAAATGGTTTACTGCTCTGGTCGTTATTTAATGAAACATATGAACGAGTATTAAGCTTTGAAAGGGATTTTCATGGGGTTTCATGACATCTTTTTATTTTTAAATGGTTGTTTTCAAAATGTGACAGTTTCATGAGTTGGGGGTGGGGGATGTACCTAACTGCAACACCTTTATGTTCCAACACACCCTATTCTTTGTGTGTTTCACATGCAACCTTTGGCAGGCAGATTATCATATCAACAAGCCGTTTTATTTTATGTTTTGATGTGGAGCCAAAGTAGCTCCAAAAAACAGATGTTCGTTACTGAGAAACATGTTAGAAGCAACAAAGCTGTTGTGCTGTTATTACATGGAATAAAAAAAATGAAGGACAAAACCCTGAAACACTATCTCAGATGAAAGACCCATTGCTCTGTTCCCAAGTGTGGCCAAGAACAGGTGTAAGGAAAGGAATACAAGAACATAGCAGGCATATGAAGACATGGTCCCAGGTTTCTCTATGAAGCTGTGATATTTTGCAGTTCAGGAGCTTCCTAAGCCAGGGGTGGGTTTTCTGCATTTGATATCTACATGCAGGTTCTTCTTACATGAGTTTGTCTAGCTGCTTTTTGAACACTGAGCCAAACATCTGAATAAAAACTGTGTTTGTTTGTTTATAATAGCTAATCTAAGGATAGCAACTGCCATGAAGACTGATTCTAAGAAAAAAAAACCAAAAAAGTACACTAAATCTCATTATTGATGCACTTGGCTTCCAGTAAAACAAAACAAAACTGAACTGTGCCAAACAATACGCGTTTCTCAAAGACCTAACTCTTACACATATAGACAGCAAAGTGTGAATAAAAAGACCCTTTTCTACAGTTCCTACTGGCAATTTCTAATAAGAGTCCTTGGGTTTAATGGAAATTAAAAAAAAAAGCAAATACCAGCAACTGAAAATTCTAGTTGCAGTGGGTATTCTTTGTTTAGTTCAAACATAAAAAAAGGATTCCATTTCAACCAGCACTAGCAAGTTCTGTCTCAGAGGATGAAAATATCCCAGAGAAGTGAAAGCTGTCAGAGATTTCTCTTCTCCTGATCTTTCTTCATTGTTTGTGAAACATGTTTTCCTAAAATGAACAAATTCTGTGTGGATCCCCAAAACCCAGGTAACCTACAACTGTTGACTCGTCCCGGGACAGCCACCACACCACTGAAATGCCCAAGGACAACTGAGCTTCTGGCATGGCTGGGCTCTACATTTCTTACCTCTGAAACACTGCTCAGCCCAAACAAAGTTAATCTACGCCTGAAAATACCTCTGTCTGTTTTTCCCTGCCCAAAACCACTTGATCAAGACATCAGTATGGGGTATATTTCCTCTTGATCTGTATTTAACCACAGTAGCATATTTCTAAAGGAACACCACTATGTTTTATAGATGTGCTGGTGCTGCCACAAGCTTTTCTCATTATTGCTTCCAAAAGCTTTTGGTCAGAGCCAACCACAACTTTTCCTCTAAGAGCGCTCACAGCTAGATGTAGACAGACGTCTATGGTATAGCATACATCCTCTCCAATCTGTGCAATGTATACATTTGCAAATGCAAAACTTCTGAGGAGATAAATGACTGGTTTCCCCCTTTTGCAGCTGTATAACTCCAAGCCTTTGCACAGATGCATCCTTTACATCATGTTTCAAATGAATTGGCAAACCTTGAAGGGAAATGATGCTTTTGGCATCTCTGAATTGCAATGAAATACTTCTTTTATAGACACGCAGCTTTCTGATGACTTTAAAGATCATTGCGGTTTATTCTTTGATCATACACACAGCGCAGACATAAACTTGAGGTAAGAGTTTGCATCTCAATTCCACGTAAGGAACAGGCCACCCAGAAGGAGCGGCTGAACCTTGGACTCTGGCTTTGCAAAACAGAAGTAAGCCTTTTCATACCATATCATATTATATCCTATACCATATCCTGTATCACGTTCTATCACAGGAAGAGTCATGGACTCAACTTTCACCTACAGTTCCCATTTCAATGAGACTGTTTTTATTCATATTCTAATAATGTTACATTCTTTTTCAGTGTTTTCTTTAAACTATTGTTTTAGTTGAGCTGTCACTGTTTGGAAGACATTGGGTTATTGGTTCTGCTTTTGAAGGAAGACACATTGAGGAATTAGTTTCTTTTATTATCCTGTAAGATGTCTGTTCCCAACTAACTGCTGTTGCCTTTGCTGCACAACCCCTCCTGCAGGACCCGTGCCACATGATTTTGGAAAGCAGGAGTTGCCATCAGGCTCCCATGGCCTTAAAATTACTTATTTTTTTTTTAATTTTCATGTTAGTTCTCTTTTGTTTTGGTTTTGATGCCTTTTGGTTTTTGTACAACCCATGCAGATGGAGATGCAATCAAATGGAGAGGTCCCTCTGAAATACACCTCAGGCCATTTCTGCAAATGACTACTTGAAGCAAGATTAATGAAAGTAGTTTTCCCAATGGCTTAAACTGTCTTTTTTTTTTTTTTTTTTTTAATTATCCTATCACTACTTCTGAACATGATCCTGAGCCTCATAAAGGCCATCTGTGACAAAGCAGAAAGTTGACTGCCCAGCTCCCTTCCCTTCAGCAAAGATCTCGCTAGTGGAAACATTTCAGCTTCTCCTTCTGCAGCAGTGGTTAGCACACAGCACTGAGGGACAATAAACTCCACTCGTGGGGTCAGCAGCACGGCTTATCCTCCCTGCTGGCTCCCTTCATTTGTTCAGCAGTAAAATCTTTAGATCCTTTAGGAAGTACATCTTGATGCGCTGAAAGGATTGTCAGCACAGCCTGGGGTGGGGACAGCTTCTCAAACTGTGGTAGGGTTCATTCATACAGTCTCTTCCAAAACATACATGGGCGTTGTTCCACCTGAAAGTCCTTCTCTTTCCCTGTCTGTGGCGGGTGACTTTCCCATATGTCCCTCTACAGACTTCAATGCATCCGAGAGGCGTGAGGAGTTAGTAGGACAACATCTGGTACTTTGCAGGTTGAGTGGATAACATTTGACCTCAGGCTTCTCCGGGGCTCACAGCTGATGAAGACCTTGGGGAACGTGGCCAATGTCCCATTAGAGCATTTTCCGAGATCAGGGAGGCCAGAAATAGTGACTGCCACCAGCTGCGGCATGGAAACCTGCTCCAGATTTCAGCAGGAGAGTAAAAGAGATACCCAGAAATGGTGGAATTCGGGGAATTTTCAGACAATTTGGTGTTGTTCTCCAGAACAATCTTCTTAGGATTTTTGTTAGTGAAATACTTCTACCACAAACCCCCACCAAAGCACTCAAATTAGGGAATAAGTTACACTGCTTGACTAATTAATATACGTAATCAAACTACAAGACAGAGCGTACTCACCACTGTGACTGAAAATATTAGTTTTGAAAATTTTACTCATACAGGCATAAATATAGTTCAGGATATTTGAAAACAGCCATGGGAAATAGATAAGGAAGCATATGTGTCATGGTTTAACCCCAGCTGGCAATTAAGCACCAACAATTTCTTGCTCAGTCCACCCCCCTCCTCTCAGTGGGGTGGGCAAGAGAACTGGGGGGAAAAAAATGTAAATCTTATGGGTTGAGATAAAAACAGTTTACAAGGACAGAAGTGGAAGGGAAAATAATAATAATAATAATAATAAATAGAATATACAAAGCAAGCAGCACACAATGCAATTGATCACTACTCGGTGACGAATGCCCAGTCAAGCCACGGTGTCCCCTGGCCGACTCCTCCCGGTTTATATACTGGGCATGATGTTGTATGATGTGGGATATCCTTCTGGTCAGTTTGGGTCAGCTGTCCTGGCTGTGTCCCCTCCCAACTCCTTTGTACCCCCAATCTCTGCTGGCAGGGCAGCATGAGAAGCTGAAGAGTCCCTCATTTTGTATAAACAACTGCTTAGCAACAACTAAAACATCCATGTGTTATCAGCATTATTCTCATTCTATCTGCAAAACACAGCACTAAACCAGCTACTAGGAAGAAAATTAACTTTATTCCAGCCAAATCAGGGCAATCTGTCACAGGATGTGACAAAACCTCCACGTTTCATCCAAACTGCCTGTTGGGCACAGAGTATTAGACCTCATCATCTTCCCAAGGTATTTTTTCTTTTTAAAGTTTTCCCACACAATCACAATGGAGCTGCCTGTGCAGTTTTACACAGATCCCCAGTTGGTGTAAGACAGTGTGATCTCCAATAACTTTGTTTGTGTTAATGGATGATTTGGCCCAAGGTGTTAAAATATTTACTGCAGAGAGACTCACAGAGTTGTTATAATTACGTTTTATCAACTGATCAAACCTCTTGCTGTTCCCAGTGCCTTAATTACTAAACTTGGATTTCTTCCAGGAAGATATAAACACCAGTAGACAGATGGGCAAAAAAAAAGAATAATTTAACATTTCCCCAGAGAAACAACAGAGAAGAATTCATTTAACAATAACCAGAATTAAGTAAAGATTGAGAAGTTTGGTAGTCATTATTCATGAACAAAATCAGATGCACTAGAAAGGGGCATGAGCCATGTTACATCCCCATGTACCCAGCTGCTCCCTGCTCACTGAGGTTCCTCTCACCCAGGGTCAAGTAACTCTTTCTACCAGACTTTTGACACTTTTTACATGAATTGTTCAAAGGTCTGGTACAACACACCATCAGAAAATTTTTCTTGTTATTCGACCTGAGGTTTTACTTTTCTGATCATCATGACTGGCTTTAAAAGCTCTGTGACCTGCTAGTTGCAGTTCTATTACACTACAGGAGTTTACTAGTCTCCTTGCAATATTCTTTTTCTGCTTTTTCAGCTGGGGATAGAAATTAAACTAAGAGTAACACACAGGTAACTCCTATTAATCAACACAACTTCCTAACACTATGAGCCACATTGAGCTTTCCTGTAAACTATCATCAGGAAGGAAAAAAAGGCAACAGGAAGGAAAAAAACCCCTATTATCAGGAAGAGAAAAAAAAGCATCCAGGAATTCTGCAAAGCAGAGTTCCCACCAAACCTTTCTTTCAATGGCCAAGATACTTGGGGTCTACGAACAAGAGCACCAGGAAATCTGTTGCAAGTCCTTTCTGGGATGTGTATCACATACATACACTGCTGACTGTCAGAGAAGAGTTTTCCATAAAGACCTCTGTCAAAGCTTAAGGCTGGACAGCCCACTAAACTTTGACAGGTGCTGTCTGTGATCCTACCACCACCCTCCCAGTGGAGGATAACAGGAGAATCAGGGAAGAGAAACCTTGAGGTTGAAAAAAAACTTCAACCAGTTTAATGAAAAGGAAAAATAACACTAACAATGAAGGTATTAAACTATATACAGATATTATGCAAGTATATAAATATATTCAAAGATACAAAAAAATATATTAATACAGAACCTGCATCCTCAGATGACAACAAGGCCTCAACCAGAAAAGTCCCAGACTGGATTTGGCAGCAGACAGGAGCACCCAAGCCCAGAGTCTCAATAACAGTCCTAAAAAAAAAACCAGAAAAGGAGTTGTGCTGCTCCCACCTGGGTATGCAGGGCAAGACAACCTGTTCCAGCTAACTGTGCTCCTCTATAGTGTAAAAACAAGAGAGAAGAACACCAGCAGCACATAGAGAGACAATGAATAGATGATAACAATCCCTCTAGCACCACAGATGCTAAAGACCCCAGGGCTCTTCTTAAAGGCCTTTTTATACTGAGCATCATGGGAAGGAACACGGAGATTGATTCATTTGGGTCACCTGACCCATCCTCGCCTCCCCATAGGCACAGCTGCCCCTCCTCGCCCATTGTGATTGCCATGTGCAGCCCCAGAGAACTTTTATCCTGATGCTCTCAAACCAGGACAACCTCACGTACATATGCTTAAAAAAAAAAAATCTAAACAAAATCCTGCTCTCTCCTCATGAGAGGCCAAGAGCACAATCAATCTGTGGGCAACAGTTGGGTTATTTTTGTGTCACTGCAAGGTGCTCAGAGATAAGAAGGATATGCCAAGCTTGCAGACGCTATGTTGGCTGCTTCAAGCAATGTAGTAGGAGATATGTTCCACCTGGTGGCTTTCATTTTGATGCCCAGGGCCTGCAGATTAATTTTTAAGGAGTCACATATGGTAGGAAGAGAATAAGACCAACATCAGAGCATTTAAATGCACTTCCACAGAAAAAGAACTATAGAAATCTGTATAAGGAAAGTGATGAAATACCCCTGTTCTTGAAAGGCAACATGGGAGTGTTCCCTATCCCTATACCAAATTCCTTAAAAAAATATGAAGGAAGGAAGATAAGGGTGTGTTGCTCTGCAGACTCATCTTTTCTGCTCGCCTGCCCCCCGTCTTCCCAGGAGAACTGTCTATCCAAACTTAATAAGCAGAGAAGTTCAGCCTGAATCTCATCAAGATCCCAAACGCCAGCCAAGAACACGATGTGCATGTAAAAACAGGGACTGAGAGGGAAAAATCCCAGTGTACAGTCATCGTTGGACTGGCAGTGTCAAGAGTTCAGTTTGTTCGTGTGAACTTGTTGTCAGGAGGCTTACCGAACAACATGCAAGGCAATGATTTCACTGCTGAAGCGGTCATTCCCTTCAGTGTAAAGTAATTAAGCAAATCCGGACCCTGTCCCTGTGCAGCATTGAGGCTTGCCTCTTCCTGACGTAATTCGGTCTCTGACTTTGCTATTCTTGGTGAAGAGTATGAAACTGTAAATCACATTTCCTGGAAGCATAGAGAAAACTAAATGCTTTGGTCATCATAAGTGACAAGGCAGACACAACTGAAATACAGAAGCTTTGAAGATGCCACATCAGAGGCATTTTTTTTTGTTGAAAAATCAGACTTAACTCTAAAACCATCTGCAACTTTAAAAAGAGCACAGATTTCCCAGTTACATCATTACAGTCTTAAAAATAATCCTTTAAATGCAAAACAATTTACTTCCATTATTAGTCTTCATTAACTGTATTACCAAAATGCAAAGGAACCTTTGCTGTGAACAGCAACCACCATGAGCAAGGCTCTGTACAAATAGCATTGACAATTATCTTCTGACTTGTTTTTGACATTTGTAGAATTTGAGCCAAATTCATTCCAGAAGCAACACAAAAGAAGCCAATGAAATGATACCCTGTGCCAGTCTAATTCTCCCCCTCAAATATTTAATATCCATTTATTTTCTTAGATGCGTTTCCTGTTTCCGCTTTCTAAATACATTCTGGCTCAGATACCACCCTTTAGCATTTGAATGTATTCTAGAATTTCCTTTGCATTTTTGTTTCTATCCAGCACTTCCTCTTGGTCTTCACAGTGATACCAACTCTTTCCAAGGAAGCAAAAATGAAGCAAAGACTTAGTCCCAGCAAAAACCTTGCTGCTTGATTTCAGGAGGTATCTAATGGATTTCCAGCCCCCGGAAAAGCAGAAGGCTTCAGCTTTCATGTCATTTATAGGTTGTTGTGGGGCTGTGCATTTCTGCGCATCCGCAAAACCTAAGAGAAATGTCCCCTCAGTTTCCTCAGAGCTGTGGTACCACATGTACCTTCCCGAGCCAGCAACCCACCAGCCTGGGTTATAGATGGCCTGGCTGCTCAACTACCAACATCCTTTAACCTCTGTGAGTCAGGGCAAATCAACCAATTAACCAATTAAAGGGGGGCAGAAGGGAATGTAGCTTTTCCTCCCATCCCTTTCATTGATTTAGGATCTGTGCAGAGATTCCCTGGAAAGATTATATACATTCCAATTTTTTCAACACAGTCTTTCATAAAGCATAATTTGCTCCATCTCTGATCTTTCTGGGTGGTCAGTGTCAGTTCATCATCTTCAAGTAACACTCCATGGCAGATTTCAGTTATTTATTTGATCTTTCATATTATCAGATGCTTTTCTGAGTCTTTTTAGAAGTGTTGCACCACTAAATCAGTGAGGTCAGGTACTGAAACAGAGGAGTCTCTGCACCAAAGGCTGTTTAATGCCTCCAGGGTATTCCCAAATTCCCAGTCATGCCTGTGTCACTGTGACATATTATTGCCCATTTTTACCTCACTTCTATTTAAATATACTTTTAGGATGCAAGACGTTGTTTCCTCAGTCAGAGCCGTTTTATCAGCCACAGAAGAAAGAAGAAAGTGACTGTGTATATCTTACTAGATTCTTCATAGCTATGGTTTGTTAAAAGCTGAAATAGATCTTGCTATAGTCACAGTTCTTCCTGACTATGGCGACCAACACGCTTCTTCCATTCCCAGGGAGCAACAGGACATAAGAGCACTGAAGCCAGTAACCCTGCTCCCACTTAAAGAAGAGCATTAATTTTTCTGAGTTTACCCTTTGTTGACTTTCCCAAAAACCAAGATGTGTATATATTGCAGCTGACCCGTACACTGACAGTTTTTCCCGAAGGACTTCCCTTTCTCAGTACTTCTAGTGACTCTGCAGTCAAATCTTTCACTTTGAAGTACTTTTTAAGGGAGAAAAGGGGTATACCTGCACAACTGAGCTGCAGTCTCTCCTGTGAACCCCCATTATATTGTCTCCAATATGCTATGATCTTGGCTGTGGTTCCTCTTCATTACGTCTGCAGACACTTGACTGGGAACTCTCTGTAATGGAAATATTTGGCAACTGGGGTTTGTGACCATCACATTTTTTCTGCTGACTTAATTTCTACCGACAAAATACTGAAGGAACGAAGAAGAGATCTGTTTTAAATAATGAGGATATTTGACTCAGAAATACAATGCAGAAGCTTTAGTATTACAAAAAAAAATAATTACTTTAAAATGCTTTTGTCTATAGCATGGAAAAGCAGTGCAAAAAGGCAAAAGGAAAAGAAAGCTACTTGCCATCTGCAAAGGTTACTTAGACTTTGGTGTGAAGAAAAGAAGGCAGTGGCAGAGTTTAAAAGAGGGATTTCATTCTGCAACCTTCATCATCCCTCAGCATAGGTTTACACTCTTTACTGTCAGTTCAACACCTCCAACCATGTACACAGGGGAGCTGCCCAACAAGCTCTGAAAAGCTCCTGCTGGCAGCTCTCAGGAGAGAAGCTCTGCAAGGAGTAGCTGACGTCTGCTTACACCTTTCAAGTGCAAAGCAGAAGCAGCCCAAAGTGGACTGGCGGGGTGCAGGTAGTGCTGGGGGGCACAGAGGGACCAGAGGCTGTGGAGGAGATGGGCACAGGGAGGGTGGTCAAGGAGAGAGGACACAGGATGTAACCGTCACAGTGGAAACGCTCAGTGCTTGGGAGGCAGATGGGTGGAGAGAGAGACAGTCTTCAGCCCACATAAACCACTCCACACCCACTAACTTCAGCACAACCTCTGCTGACCAGGCCACTTTAAAACAAGTGGGGACCTGGCCCCAAATGCTCTTTCATGTGTGACATAGGAAGGATTTACAAAGAACAATGAGGACAATAAGACACACACCATGTGCAGCCTCTCCAGGGGCTATGCTGAAAAATAATCTCTCTGTCATGCAAAACTGTGCTGCAGCCCAACACGGAATAGCAAATAACAGTGTAATATTCTTCAAAGAATTAGTACAAAAGCAGGAAGATCCTTTCCGTTTGCTACAGTAAATAAGAAAAAAGGGATTTTTTTCCTGTAGTTGTATTCTCTATAAAGATAAAACTGATAATTAGGAATAGCAATGTCTTTTCAATGGTTTTCTTCACTGTGTTGACAGTAGCCCAGCACATGGCAACGTGTACTGTAGTTAACAATGCTAGTATTTTTAGTCTAGAAGGATAATGTCAAATTAAGGGGTTGATCCTGCAAACATTTAAATATGCTCTCGGCTTCAGGAATTAAGTCATCCCTTTGTTTTCTTTAGTGTATCGTCTTGTATGCACAGGACCTCCGTTTCGTAGCAAGGGGCTGAGGTTGAGCCACAATCTTGCACTGTAAAGAGAGAAACTCAAGAACAATCATAAAACCACCACAACTCCTGCTCAGTGTTAAATGAACAAATATTTCATGTGATGTTACACACTGAAGGTGTTAGAAACTGAAATGAGAAACAGACACCATAAACACAGATCCAAACTAAACATGGTACACTTGTGTTTAAACATTTTCTTTTTTAAATGCAAGGACAGGCAAAGGGTAAATTGTAAAGTGATTTATCATACAGGTGTCTTCTGGATTCTCTGTTCTTTTGCCTTATGTTCTTATGTTACGAATAATAAGAAGGAATCAGTTATCAACAGCAAGAACAGAACAGTTTTCTTAAGGGATGTTTATGCCTAACACAGCTTATTGAGAAAGTTTATATAAGCATCATGTCCCGGTACCTAATCCACGAAAATAGGTCAATAAAGCAATGCCAGAGAAACTTTTTTAAAAATAAGCTGTTTGGGAAGTTAATTCATTTTTTATTAAACTACAGTGTTCTTTGCTTCTTTTGAACACCAGGGATTAATGTGGATATGATTGAAGCTACATGTCATGTGTCAGCCCTTCAGTTCTTTCAGGCCCTCAGTACCTGCTAGAAAAGGATATTTTGGCTTTTCCGCACAGAGGGTTGGACAGCTGTGCACCAAGTCACCATTGCACTTCCAAAATACCAGAGGGCAAATATGCAAATGTTTGCATACCAGTGATGCTCCGGTGTGCGCAATTCTTGACTGAGAGCTGTTTTTCTCTCTGAAGCCCCTCCTGACCAAGACACCGCTGCTGGCGTGCACTGTCTGCAAAGGTGGGACAGCAGTTTCCCCCCCCCCCAAAAAAAAAGAAAGCAGGTAACAGTTTCAAATTGAAAGAGAGTAGATTTAGATTAGATATAAGGAATAAATTCTTTTCTGTGGCGGTGGTGAGACACTGGAACAGGTTGCCCAGAGAAGTTGTGGATGTCCCCTCTGTGGAAGTGCTCAAGGCCAGGTTGGACAGGGCTTTGAGCAACCTGGTCTGGTGGGAAATGTCCCTGCCCATGGCAGAGGGGTTGGAGCTAGATGATGTTTAAGGTCACTTCCAACCCAAACCATTCCATAATTCTATGATTCTATGACAACGCTACCTGCACAGCCTCTCCCTGCTGCTTTGGTATCGCTCTGAATGTTCAGATCCTGTCACCACTGTTGTTTCTGATTAATCCTCAGGATGACTCAGAGTAGTTGTTATAATGCAATATCATTTCATTGCTTCTTCACATGAAATCACTTGCGTTGCATATCAGGAGGGTAAACAGAGTACCTCTCCCTTTTAAAGGTGGAAAATGAGAATCTGGGGAACCATAAAACCGTCAGGCTGGAAAGGGACTAGTGGAAATTATTAAACAATCCATTTATAAACTCCATGAGAACAATGAAGTGATTAAAAAAAGCCAGAGTGGATGCATCAAGAACGCATTGTACCAAACTCAAACTCATTTCCTTTCTTCACAGGATGACTGGGAAGGGAGAGGTGGTAGATGTTGGATGTCTTGATTTCAGTCAGCAGAAAGTAGGAAAACATGGTTTGCAGGAGCACCCGCCTGCAAAAATATGTTCCAACAAGTTGCCCTAAGGCTGAAAGCACATGTTGCCATGGGCCTCCTGAAGTGGTCTGTCCTGCTCAATTGCACTCAATATTACCATTAATTGTGTCAATGATTAAAAATAAAGCTTCAGGAACATGCAGGTGGCCTCAATTAAGTAGATCATACCCACCAAGGAGGGCAGGACATGGGTGTGATGTTTGGTCAAGCAGAGGCCACACACAAACCAAAACCAGCTGTGGCCAGGCAGGGAGCGCAAAACTGGATGCTGATGGTCAACGGAATGCATTTTCCTACCATGCTTATAGAGCTATGCCAGACCAATGATGCATCACCAACTACGTACCCCTGTAAATATACCTTCTATATCTCAACGTGTAAATTAGGGTTAGCTGTCAACCTACAATAATTTGAGATTAATTAATGACCTAGTCTGCCTTTGACTAGCTTCTCTGGCACTCTCTGAAAAGGAAACTACTACAAATAAAAATAAAAAATCCAAGATATCTAACATTGGCCGTCACTAAGATTTTATTTAGGTAAGACAATGTGTCCACAGCTCTGTCCCATGCTGTTATTTATTTCAGAAAAGTTAGCAATAAATATATGACTGTCTGTTTAAAGAAAGCAATAGCAGCTGGTAACATTGACAAGTGAGCTCCGTTTTCATGTTATTTACTGTTGTGCAGAGGTATTGATAAGAGAGCTAGAAGGAAGAGGCACATTTCTCTCCATCTGCTTTATTACACCACTGTAAGGCACAGCATGAAAGGTCCCTGTAGAGTTCAGGAGAGAAAATAATAACTAGGTTTAAGACAAGGAAGAAATTTTACCTACACTTCTCCGATCCCAAACTCACTCCACCGTGACTTTCAGAAAGGTGGCGTCACACGTGGAAACCCTCTGTCAGACTCTTTGCTCCTCCTCACCTGAGCCACAGGATAATTTGATCTCTTCCCATGGTGCCACAGGGCTTTCAGATTTCCCTCCTATTTTAGAGATTCATTTAAAAAAAATCCATCATGTAGATGAGGCAGTTTGATGGGGAACCCTTTTCTAAGAGGTGAAACATCTGTCTCCTCTCCAGGGAGGCTTGTCTTGACCTGCTAGAGCTCAGAGCAGTTGAAATCTCAGTTAAAAGGCTTTATTAGTGCACAGTACATCAACAAGGGCTGAAATGGATATCTTGGGTGAGATGGTGGAGCAGCACCATGAACGAGCAGCCTCTGAGTCCTTCCTCCACTCAGTGTCCCCACAGGTCACCTGGGTCTGCATTCAGAGTAGGAGACAAAAAGACCAGTGCAGACTTAAGCTCCAGGGATTTTCTTCAAGTGTCCTTTGGGAAGCTTTTCCTTCGGGGGAAACAACAGCAACATGAGCTGGGACCCCAGCCCTGCCTCCTCATGCAGGAAAGGAGGACTCAGCCACCAGTTCTCTCCTGCCTGTGTTTAGCTGGAGGGAAGGACACCAGAACTGTCCTGTGAATAATAAGCCTCAGCCAGCACTTTTGATGTAGTTGCAGTCTTTAATGGTACTTTTCAGGTTTCATCTTCCAGATTTTATTAACAGAAAGAAAAAATCGTTACCTTCATTTCACTGTAGCCAAATAATAAAACTGCAGTGAAGCGCTGGAAAACTTGATGAGAGGTCATCTGGTGCTGAGGCAGGGAGCTGTTTGTGGGGAACCCAGGGAACTGAAGGCACTGGAATGGGAAGAAATCAAACAACCCCGTTTGTTTTCACTATTTACTCTCCTAGCTCCCTTATATGAATTTAGACAAGCCAGTATCAGCTTTGCCTAACATCGATATTCATTTTAATTTCATGTTCTTCTTCCCTTGCCCAATGTCACGCTGTTTGCAGGAAGGATTAACCACAGCCAGGCCAAAGAAGCCATCAAACAATGAAGATGTTTCTGTTCCTGTTACATTTCAAACTTGCTCTCACTCACCACAAAACCCACAGAAGGAGCATTACAGAGGAAAGAAAAATTAGTGGCCACTGCCCTATTGCTTGTTAACAATCACTTCCTACCATCAGCTTGATTTCTCACTCTCATCATATTTTGATTAAGAGTGTATTAGAAACAAAGGGAATCCTCCAGAAATCCTCCTCTCTGCTTTCACCTCAGCTACATAACCTGCAACAAAGAGAGCAGCATCTCCTCCCTGGGCTGGCATGAAAAAAAATGCAAAAGGCATCTCTCACAGCAGGTTGTTAAGCACAAGGGTTTAGGCTCCTGCACTACTGAAAATTTCCTTAATGACCACGAGGTGGGGAGAGAAACCTCTTGTCCCTGAGTCCCCGGGAAATGCGTAAGCAGCACAGCCTGTTCTCACTCAAATCCCACAGTAAACCTGACCTTTTCCCTCTGTCAGCTCTAGGTGAGTGGTGGGACGATGAACTAGATGTGACCAGAGACAAAGAAATCCCTCAGTGTGATCTGCGAGTTTCATTTATGATCTGTAGCTTTTCTGAGCTCTTTTTGCAATCCCTGATCGTAAATTTTGTGATGGTGTGGGAATGAGTTTAATATTATGCATGGGAAATGTTGGTCCAAAGTAATTTTTAGGGGCAAGTTCCTTACCGAGAGATTTATCTGGCAGACGCTTTGGCCTATTGTTAGTTCCATTGATTATTAAACAGAATGTACGTAAAGAAAGAATTGGATTTGCAACTTGAGAGCCCCAGGAGAGAAGGATCAAATTCAGAAAGTTTAAGGGAGATGCTTGAAGAGATACAAGATGTGAATTATCTATCCTGTTATCTCAGAGATGCTAATACTACCTGTTTCCAAATATTCAGTCATCCAAGCTCTCACTAGATAAGCACTTACAGGGGTGTCTGGGGTCTTTGAATGGGCAGGTCTCCCTAAGGAGGTGTCAGTCATTCTCTGTTGGCAACACCACAGCCAGACCCCAAAGTCAGGCACTTTCATTTCACTAGCTGGCACAAATCTGGGCCTGTGTGTCTACAAGCTGCCAGTACAGAGCACCGTGGACTCCAGCAACATTAGCTCTCAACAGTAACACAAAAAACATCAGGCTTCAAAATTTCCCATTGAAGATAGGTACACAAGCAGTGAGCTGGTGGAGATGCTCTGCGCTGCGGTGGCTAGTCTCTACTCACACCCAGCTGGCTAGTTAAACCTAAATCAGGTCTGTCTCTGTGGCTCTGCATCACAGACTTGGCTGCAGCATAAACATGCCCTCAGTAATCCAAATTCCTGGTATTTACTTTAGAGACGGAACCAGAAGTTCTCCTTCTCACTTGCAGTCTTAGCTGAGAATGACAACAGCGCCCACAAACAACTGTGGTTGCTATAAAAATTATATTGGCCTCTTAATCACTTTTCAGTAACAAATACCTTGAAAGTGTTTGGCTTCAGTTACTGCAAGTTTCTCACTTCATGCCTGGTAGTAAACAACATCATCCTTCAAGCAAGATGTGAAGGTTGCCATGGAGCTCCCAAACCTTTTTTGGTCCAGGAGAAGTTAATGTTTCAACTGTAACATTTTGATGAAGATATTCTGTGCGGTCATTTTCCTCCATATTCCCTTCCCTGATAGAAGGATCATTACCTATGACTAAATAAGAGATATACTTGGCAGCTGCCACACTCCTCTGCCAAGTTCAGTGTAATGTACTTCCAAGAGGAACATCTGGCTCTGTAATTTTGTTCTTGGCAGTGCAGCTGTTGTCTACATGGCTGGCTACCCCTCTCTGCTGGTAGCCGTGAAGCTGCATCGAGGTATGCTTTGGACACAGATTGATGCTTTATGATGCCTCAATGTTCTTTGTCCTTTCTATCATCCCAAACTTTCCTACACCTGAGAATGATTTTGCTTTGCAAATGAGTGCAAGGTGCAGTCCCTCAAATTGCATCTCACTGCAGATGGAAGTAGCCAGGAAAAGAGAGCAACATGGGCCTGTTTACCTGCTCACCAGAATGAGCAGCAGGTGTTAGTGAGCTGAAGATGACTATAAGGCCACTTGTAGTTAACACACTCACATAATCATATATGCTGTGCCCATAAGGTGTGAGAGAGAAAGGAACTCCTTTCTCAACCTCAAATCATTTTATGGAATCTTCACTGAGATCTCAGGTGGATCTGAGACAGAAACTAATAAATTTTCAAGAGAATTTTTATCACTTCAACAATAAATAAAATATAGGACGTACAGATTTGGGGCCACCACCATTAAATCTGTGTAGAGGGAATGCAGCCTTAGCAACTACAGTGCTTCTTACACACTGACCACTGACACAGTGTGTCACCTAACTGTCCAGTGCATCCAAATCTTTTAGGAAACTGTCAATGTTCTACTCAATACTCAGAGATTAAACATCACAAGGCAGTGGCCTGAGGCTAAAAGAATTAGAGATTTTTGTTTATGCTGGAGGAGAAATTGCTAGGCAGAAGAACAGGTGAAAATTTGGGTAGTACAATGAATACCTTAGAGCCACCTTCGGCAGGCAGGTGGGGGAAATGAGCCTTGCAAGGGATGAATGAAATAAATTGCTCAATATTATAAAATATCCACTGTTGTATGGAGGCTCTTTCTATACAACATTGAGTCACCAGATAGCACTGAATAATGCTTTTGAAATGAAAAATGTCCCTCTTCACACCACAGGGGACAAAAGAGGCTGTAAATTAGTGAGGAGTGAAGAATCAATATAGGGAGGACAGAGTCCTTGATTGTAGCAATCAGATCATGACCGGAATTTGAGGTAAAGTCAAGATATTCCCTATGAATGAAGTACCTTCTGACAGAAGATGTCAAGTTTATCAAGGACAGGATGAAAGGGTATCCCCTTGTCCAGAGGGAACATATGCTAAGTGAACACTGCCATCATTTTGCAGTAAGGTAAAGGACCCTGTCACATGAAACCAAAAGTAAGAGTACACCAAAAAAACCACAATAACCAAACTTGCATTTAGTGTGGCCATCGTCACAGTGTCTGGCCAAAAAATAAAGAGAATTTGAGATGTCCAGGCATTACTATGCAATGATGTGCTCACACCAGAGGTGAGCTGATCCGGGACAAAGGGATCACAAGAGCACTGAGAACAGTTTTTCATAGAAACAATGGGAAAGCTCACTTCAGATGAAAAAATTCTCCATCAGCCAAGAAGTGAAACAACCCTTCATTTTAAGCTAGCTTAGAAGTTAGAAGGCAGCCTCCCCTTAGGAACAGTGACATTAGAGGTGTTAAAAGTCCCCTACCTGCCTGCTCTCCAGAGAGCAGGAGTTCTGATAGATCGTGATAACAGAGCTCTGTAGCTCAAGGAGACACAAATCCTGCTCTTAAATTGTAATGTTCCCACTTTAATTCTCCATGCTTTTTCCCCCAAATGGTTGGAGCGTTCCCCAGGATTCAAACCACAGTTGGCCTCTGAGGTTCAGCATAACCTTTTGAGCAGACAAACCCACCATTTTCTGTCAGGTACAGCTGAATGTTTGTTACAGCTCCCTGGTGAGTTGCTATGAAAACTAGTGTCAAATTAATAAAAGCCTTCGCAGAAAATGTCAAGGGGTCAGACACTGCTCCATGTTTGGGGCTGCTAATTACAGAGCGGCAGAGGAGGCTGGGATATCACCCGCTGGCACTCTGCTCCATGGTACTCTTAAACCTGAAAATCCCTTCACGGCTGCACGCGGAGGTCAGCTGTGTGAACAGGCAGAGAAGACGAAGCAAATAGCTTGTTAGGCTTTGAAAGCCCAAGTTTCCCCCCCACCACCACAAAAACAAAGCCATATATATCCACAATAGGAGCCAACAGCTGTGAACAGCTGCCTATTGCAAGAGGTAACCTCATGGCTATGCGAAGTTGGTTGCCTGGTCAGATCTGTCCTGCTCAGGTGTAAATGTGGTTTCTTTGATCTGGAAGGCAGAAGAAGTGGGGTGCAGTTGTGCACCTGAGAAGGTCTCATAGATATATTGTCATATCCTCTTGGGTTTCAAGCTCATGCTGAATCCGGTTTCCTCAACACCCCAAACTTGCCAACCTGTTGGTTCCCAAACCCGTGTGTGTTGGCTGAGAGCAAAGGGACTTGCCAGCCAGAGAAATTCAGTCGCTGGGAAGTGTCTGTACTTGGACTTTGCCCCTTTGGGCAGAACAGCTGCAGCTGGTGTGAGCTGTGAGATGCAGCAACCTCCAACTCAAGCCCAGCCCCCTCAAGAGGGACAGGCAAGAACAGGAGGATGAAAGAGTTGTACTAAAGAAAGGCCCCTGTGTCATCAGATTTTTATCATTTATGTCTTTGCAGTCTTTGATACAGCTGAGTAGAGAGACGGAATATAATTTCCCAAGTGACATTTCCAAACAAACATCTCTGCTGTTACAGAGAGACTCGGAAATGTCCCAGCCCAAGGCCACAGGTTGTCTGCACGTAAGTGGTACCCAGGAAACCGTTGCCCTTTCCAGTGAGGCCTCCTGAAACACTGCAGAGTGACAGATACCAGAGCAAGAAAATCCTATAAACAGCGAGTCTGGCCCTGGCCTTGCATTCAGAGCAACCTGCTGTAGGCACAGCACATGACTCAGATAACCACTGATGTATGAGTGCAGGACATGGCCTGCTATTTCTAGCGACACCACTACCTCATGCATCATCTGGACAACCCTTTCCCTTCTGATTGCCCTACTCATGGCAGTTGCACATGTAGATGGTAAACGCCATGAAGCTGGGGCTGCTGAGTTTCCCTCTGCCTTCGTAAAATGTTTAATGTGAAAGCCATGTCTCCACTGTGGTCTTCAAAGCACTGCTGAACATAAAACCTACATGGCAGCACGGAGCAATAGGAGCATGGGCCACTGTCACAGGAGTGCAATTACATTGAGATATTATGCAAATATTCTGAGATAAAAAGCACTAGTTAACTTCTTCCTTGTTTCCACTAGCACGCACTCACCCCAGTTCTATCAAAAGTGAGGCAGGCAGTGACACGGTTGAGTGCTGAAAGGCTGTTGCTCTGCTATTCATGGCATGACAAGTCACAGAGAGATCTGTCACATGAACCCACTCTTGTTTGATTTCCCAGTGAACTGATTTCTAATCCCCTTACCTCAGTGCAAAGTTGAAAAAGGACTGACAACAACCTGGTCAAGAAAGTTGGCAAATATCATGGAGACAGATTTTCTCAGGAGCTTGGCCACTCCTTCTCTGGAAAAACTTACAAAGTAAGCTTCCTCCTCTTTTTTTTTTTTTTTTTTCCCCTTCTTCTCTTTTTTTCTTTTCTTTCTCACCACACTCCCCCTCCCCCAACATGGCCTAAGATGGTTTAGATGAAATTGAAAGAGGTACCAAAATGTGTGGTTGGCACAGTTTAGGGCTGGGCCAGCCACTAAACACAGACAGATGCTCTCTGACCCTCTCTCACCCCCCAAATGGGAAGGAAAAGGGAATGAGGCAGAGAGACTTATGTGTTAGGAAAGGAAACATTAGAACAGCTTTAATGAAACAATAATGGAAATAATAGTGAAATTATAAAACTAAGGAACTATATACAACTATAGATAGTAGCCTGATATCAAACCCAACTCCCTCCCCCGATATCAATCACCACTGGTGCTGCAGAGCAGGAGGCACTGGGGCAGCCCCAGGCTCAGCAGCAGCAGGAGCTGGATACAGGGAGCTGGATTCGGGAACTCAGGATCCGGATCAAAATCAGGAGGTCAGATGGAGTCCTCTCTGGACACCGGCCATTGAGGAAAAAAGGCAGAAACTCTCATGATCAATTTATACTAAATATGACGTATATGGGATGGAATACTCTCGTTGGTCACCTGTCCTGTCTGTTACCCCCTGGAGGTGCAACCTTTTACTTCCTTGTGACCCCTCTTACTACCCAGCACCCCCAGCGTGGCACACAAGAGCCAGCAGTGGCCTTGGTCACTATAGGAATAAGTATCAGCAAGAGCCTTTCTGCATCCTAGTCCCAGGCAGTAACTGTAAACATCAGGTGTTATCACTGCCAGTAGCACACACTGTCTGCAAAAACATGCTGCTGACTTCAGAAAGTGCAGCCTTTTAGAAGAGACTAAACTGGAATGCAAAAATCGCTAAACAAAATTGGGTATTTTAGCTCAAACCAGGACAGTGGTGGCAATCTGAGCTGTACTTCCAATCTGACAAAAAATAAACCATGCTCAAGACATCTGAGAGAGAGGAGAAATGTATATAGGCACTATGCCTTTATTCAGATGCTTAGTGAGTTACTTTAACTAAAGATTACTATTTATCTAGTAACTAACGCAGCAAAATTGGTCTCAATGGTCATTTTGAAAGTGGATGAAGCTCTGAAGATGATCTACTGGAAGGATAAAAATCACTGGATCATTTCAAATAGTGTAATTATAACAGAATGAAGTGTCTTGTTCCTGATGTTAACTGGCCACCAAAGGAAAGGACCAGTGTTACCTGTTACAGTGGGAAAGACACAACATCTTCCAGAACTCCAGCACTTTCCCTTCTCAGGTAGGGCTAAGACATGGCTGATAGACCTGCAGAGTGGACAGGAAGGATTTAAATGCTTTTGTGGAAGCCTTCAGTTTTCTTTGCTATTATGAACCTAAACAGCATCTACTGTGTGGGGCTCTCAGCCCAGCAGGTGATGGCGACGAAGGCCGGTGGGCTCGGGACTGGATGTGAAAGCATGGCTGTGCTTCACCATCACCACAAGCTCTGTGGCCAAGGTGTTAAAGGTGAATTATTCTGGAGAGTATGATTAAGGGGTCGTTCCTGCAGCAGTCTGCTCTCAGGCTGCTTGGATTACTGAATGGAAAAAGAAGTCAGTCTGTGACAAAAGGAAGGCTTCACAGCTGGGTCCCCTGACACAAGCCAGTGCAACATATGGTCACAGGGCTCAGACGAGCACAGTGGGCCCAGGGCTTTGGGAAGAGCACTTCCAAGAAAAAGTCCTACTGGGTGATGCCTACCAAGAGCAGACTATATCTCCAGATTGCCTGCATTAGTTCCACCATGTAAATTTGGGCTGTTCTGCTCCTGTCACTGATGAGCGAAGTCCATCAAAGAAGTCTGAAGTTTAAATTGCAGATGCTTATCAGCTGGTGGCTGTTTTCAAGTTAGTTCCTGTAATATTTTGCTTCATATGTTAAATAAACCCACTTGAGACATCTGTTCATCTCCATACTGTACTGATTTCCTCTGGAAAGAGGACACAGAGACCTCTGCCCAAAATCCAGTTCCACAGGTGAGGAGAAGTTACACGCTTCTCTGCATAACCAAAAATGTAGAGTTCATCTCAGCACAAGACAAATAACCAGGTTTGATGCCTGCAGGGTGCAAATCAGAGACACTAGAGAATGGATCCTCCTGATTGCCTTCTAGACATTTGATGTAACTAACAGCCACCTGTGTCTGACTATTACCAAATACATCCTGAAGACAGAAATTACATAGGAGTCAAGCTCAGTCAATAATAGCTCACTGGGAACTGATCCCCAAATTATTCACTGTAGTTGTAGCCCACTTCATATTTGTTTTGACAGAAACAGTGATATTTGTGAGATCCTAATGCTAGAAAATTCATGATTTCCTCTGTGCCTAGAGGGTTCTGTGTAAATTCTTGAATTATGCTGCAGTGCTGGTCCTCAGAGGCACATGTGGGAAGAGGCATACAAAATACCTATGTGTGGTATTTCACTGCACATTGGGACAGAGGAAGACATCAGGCTGCAGGGTGCATCTGACCACAGAATCATAGAGTAGCTGAAGTTGGCAGGGATCTTTGGAGGTCATCTGCTCAGGCAAGGCTGCCTAAACTTGGTTCTCCAGGACTGTGTCTGGACGAGTTTTGAATATCTCCAAGCATGGAGGCAGCACAACCTCCCTCATGTGTTACAGGATCTTTGGCTCCAACAAATTTGCACAAAAGTGGAAATTCTTAGAACTCGGCTTGGTCCACTAAATCTGTTGAGATATGACCATTACAGAACACACTTTCATGAAGACAGCACGGTCTCAAGTGCTTCTGAACTAGGGAAAATGACCCATAGGAAGTCCTGCTGCTTAATGGAAGTAAACCCAGACAACCCTGGCAAACGTGCAGCCAAAATCTTTCTACATAAATGTGCCACTGTGGGAGAAGGGGGTGCAGGGGCAGGGAAATAGAGCCCTAACCCCTAAAACCTTCATGGGGTGGCATCATTTGGTTGCAGCCCAGTGCAGAACAGCGCACCGTACTGCACTGTAACAGTCACAAGTCTCCAGCGATACACTATGCCTATATACCACAAATGGCCACCACTAAATAAACAAAGCTTCCTACTGAGATATTAGTGCTCTCTCAGAGGAGGAATGAGCCAGACGGCGATAAGAAAGCGGAGGCACAGATGGGTGAAAGAGTTTCTAAATCTGCCTGAGAGAAGCAGGAACGCCTACCGTGGCATGTTTGCAAAGTTGTGACTGCAGCTTATGCCACACACAAATCAACCACGTTAGCACAGGTACCAGCTGTGCTACCTGCATCAAAAGCTCTGCTGAGCACTGCAAAGCCTGCACACACCTTTTGGAAAGCCCCGAGGTATACATTTCAGAGGAACACATTCTCATGGCACGAGCTCAGAGAGCTCAGGTATCACACCCGGATAATGCGACTCCTGGACTCGCTCTGGACTGCAGCTTAGGTTGGGGATACCTGTGGATGAAATTAGGGGTGGAATCACACGGACAATAAAAAAATGCAAATGATTTATTGAGCAACAAGCAAGGGGGATTCAAAAACTTTGCTCAATTTCTGTGGTTAGAAATGAAATGTCCAATGGGGAAGTCAATGCAGTTTTGGGCATGTATTTTAGCAGCCTTAGGTATAGTGCTCATATTCCTGGAGAATGGACCTTACAAGGAGCGACTGAGGGAGCTGGGACTGTTCAGTTTGACAAAGAGGAGGCTGAGGGGGGACCTCATCATGCTCTACAATTACTTGAAAGGACATTGTAGAGAGGTTGGTGCTGGTCTCTTCTCACAGGTCATTAGGGACAGAACCGGGGGAATGGGTTAAAGTTGCAACAGAGCAAGTTTAGACTGGACATTAGGAAGAAATTCTTCATGGAAAGAGTGGTCAGACACTGGAACAGACTGCCTAGGGAGGTGGTTGAGTCGCCATCCCAGGGTGTGTTTAAGCGTTGCTTAGATGCGGTATTGGGTGATATGGTTCAGGGGTGAACTTTTAGTGTAGGGTTAATGGTTGGACTCAGTGGTCCCAAGGGTCTTTTCCAACCTGAACTGTTCCATGATTCTATGATTCTATTCCTCAAGTCTTTTACCATCACATCGAGACACTTTTAAAGCAAGAGGATGACTGGGCGATGCAAATAAAACCTCCAATTTGTACAAAAGGAGCAAATTAGCCTGCTGCTGCCAGCATTCCTCCTATACCTGGTGAAAAGAGAAGTTGTCCTCATAGTAAGCTGGTGGAGTTCAGCCAGCAGCCAACCAACACAAAAGGGCGGGGGGGAAGATTATAAGAGTTTCCTACAAATTTTCTCCTTTAACAAGCTCACTCACTATGAGGTTAGACCAAACATTTTCTTGTTGACAATCATTGACCAACCACACCCTTCAAACAATGCAGGAGCTAGGCTCTACCCTGAAGTTAACAGAATAAATAGGAAGAAGAAAAAGAAGCATTCCTTATTTATGTCTTACACATGAGATGAGGCCATAGCTTAAAAGACCTGCTCCACTGTGCAAGTCTGAGTAGCAGGTTTGGAAAAGGCACTGCCAGGTCTCACTGTAGAGCTTTTGCCATGTGACTTTGATGAAAACAGGCTCAGCGAGGAGACACAGCAAAAAAACCTTGACATCCCTTCTTTCCTTTCCACCTTGGTCCTCCTCCCTTCTGCCTGCTCCTGGAATGTGGAGGCAGCGCCAGCCTTCTACTTACTTTTGAGCAGAGGCAGAAAGATCACATGAAGCACAAAAGCACAATCCTTCCCTGGAAGCAGCCTGCTCCCTTCTTTCCAGGAGAGTAGAAAACTGCATGAATGTTTTATGAATCAGCTGTGTGTTCATTTCAACGATAAAGCCAGCTTGGCAATTTGGCCTGAAAAGGGGGAAGCTGAAAATCTAGGGATTCCAACTTGCATGGTTTTAGACACAAATATTTTCCCCCTGTTGGAGACATTATTTCGGCCACATATAACTTGGGGAAGTTTTTCTGCTTTTAAAGAAATTGCAGATTACGTCCTAGGTATTACTCAGAGGTGAACAAAATAGATTTGTCCCTTTAACGGCTTCACCGAGTGCATGCCAATTGGTCACAATTTCTGTGCCTTCAGTGCAGCTTGATTTCCTGATTGCGGCCCTTTTACATTCCCAGCAGTCTCCCATCTGCAGAGGCAAATGCGTTTCAAGATGCAGAAGAGGCATAGATGCGGTTCCTCTTTGTTTAACCTCCTGCTGTATCGCTCAACCTAAAATAAATGTATTTTAAGGAAAAAAATAATAATATGGCAAACATCATAGGTAGGAAGGAAGAAGTTGCCTAAAGTGATTTTTTTCTGCTATGCTAATCCCAGGTGGAATGCTTACCTAAGTCCACTTCTCTCCATTTTCACAGGGAGAGAGGTAAACAGCTTTTGTCAGACATCAGCTTTACTCTAGGGAGAGGGTGAGAGGAGAAGAGAGGAGAGAAGAGAAAGGAGGAAAAAAATCTAGTGATACAGCCATCCAAGAACAAAGCCTGAAAGGAGAGAAGGCAAAGGCAACAGCCAGTCATTTTTGGAAGGAAACAAGAGAACCCTGATGCAAATGGAGGGATGCACTGCACCATCCAGAAGCAACATTTACACGTCCTTATCCAAATACAATAACTATGAAAAGACAGATCCTGGACTAGTACCACCAGCTGTGTGGATGGGTAAGTTAACACAGTATTATCTACAGTCAGTGATGCCAGATACACTATAATGTAACAAGCTGAGCATCACCCCTCCTAGTTGGAAACTCCCTCTCCCATTTGCAAACACACGAATATGCCATGTGCAATTCTCATTATATACCAGCTGCCTCTGGGAAGCAAAAGGGTACTCTGACAGACAGGACATGAATCATCCTTTGCTTGACCTCATATCCCAGAAGTCATTTGTTTCATAAGCTCATCTGTCTAAAGGGAAATCCAGTGACACTAATTATATCCACAGTAGCAGCATGAAGGGAGCCTCTGCTGCTGGCATGGCCCACCATGGTGGTCGTGATGGTGGCAGCGTGAATGATGGTGTTGGCTGTAGAGAAAGCCTCAAACCTGAACCTACCACCTGCCCTCAGCAAGCTGCCTGTAAGAAGACTCTACAGAGAGCACTCCTACCACTCCTGTGGTCCCTATTAAACTGATGTTTTTCTTCCCTCATCTGCCACTTCTGCCCTTCAACATATCAAATTTACTTGAGGTTTCAGTGCCCACTTCACTGGGGTGGGAGGCTGATGAATGGGGCTGCCAGCAAGGAAGAGAAAGAGAGGATGGAGAGGATGATGACAAAGTGCCCTCATTCAGGTTACTCTTAGCATGGTGCAGAGGGCAATACAGGCAACCTAAGAACAAAGAGGAGCCATGCCAAGGCTGCCCTATCTAGGACTAAGCATATTCCCCTGAGAATATTGTGACTGTGGGAATGTCTCAAAGTCCCAAATTCTTTTAACTGCAATGGTTTGGCTCTTACCATAACATAGCCCAGGAATAGTCCTGAATCCAGTGTCCAGGGAAACCTGGTTTTGGACAGCACAGTGATAGTTAAGCTTAGTGCAGTTCTCGTATGCTCAGTCCAATACCAACAAAATCCCTGCACTAAAAAAATGACAACCTAAACAGGCTAGGCAAAGGATAAGAAAAAAATGTGAGAAGATTTGCCTGAAGTCAATTTACAGTTCAGCTATAGTGCCAGAAACTTCATTCCCACATCAACACTGGTAGGTGGAAGGAGGGTGGCTGGACACGGCTGTTTCTATCAGGGAGATGTGGAGAGAAAAGCTTTGCAGTTGTGCAGTCACCTTCCAAATCACTCACTCCATGGAGTTGCCTCTTTTAGCTGAGAATATAGAGACAGATCTGCTCAGTTTAGGCCAAGATGGGGATGATAAAGTGGAACATTTAGGAGGACAAGACCTAAGGGAAAATAAGGCCTGCAAAAAATCAGAGCAGTCAGATCTGCTGAGGGAACCAGTAAATGGAGAAAATTCCTCTATCAAGTTTTAAGCTCATAAGATTGCCTCCACTGCATTGCAGGAGGCACTGGAGAAACATGGAAGCACCATGGCTGGCAAGGGAAAGAGAGTACACTATAGAGCACTATATCCTTTATTTCCCCTCTGCAAGCCTGCAAAGAAATATAAAGTTAATTGGCAAACATATTGCTCATTGCAAAGCCAACAAACAAATTTGCAACTCCTTCATCTCCTACAGGTCCTCTCACCAAAATTTCTTGCACCAGCCTTGAACTTGCTAATCCCCAAGGAAGCAGCTCCAGCGACAGCCCTGTCAGATGAAGACCACCTGTGCTGATGAAAATGAAGCTGATGTTTCCACACAGACATGTGGGAGTTGGGCATACTCTGCAGTCCCAGAAATAAATCTAATAAGGTAACTAAATCTAATAAATCAGCTAATTTGTTAATTAAACAAAGGTCAGAGAAACTTCATCTAGAGCTTAGCTCCTTGTTTGAGAAACTTTGCTAGGAAGTGCCTCAGGTGATATCTTCACAGTGCTAATAGCACCTGCCCTATGTATTAGCTATTTTAGCTTTCCTTCTTGCCATGATGGTCTTGGTTAGAAGCTTATAAAATGAGTAGGAGAACCACACACATTTAAATAAGCTCTGCAAGCATTCAGACTAGTTACGTTCACTTTTTTACTTCAGCCACATCTCTCCAAAATTTGTGGCTTGGAACCAGCCTGCTCTTACTGGATTTGTGAGATGGGAACAGCTGAGATCTTGTGAGCAAATCTGATCATTTCTAACCTGATTAGTGAAAGAGCAAAAATGCCCTGGATCCAGATTAAATGACCAGACCTTCTGAGCTTTGCTAATCACTAGCAATAACTCTGTGACTTCCATGATGGCACTCATAGGCAGAACTGGCTCTTAAATCACACAGCAAAGTCAGGGCCAACTTTGAGAGTAAATGGTACGACTCCAGAGTAGCAGAGGGGGTTAATGTTGTCTCAGTCACCTGAGAAAAAAGTGTTTACAATTTGTTGCCACTGAACCAGCTCTTATGTTTTGATCCAGCTGGTCTGAATGATGCCAAACCAAGTTAAAGTAACAAGATTAAAAGAAACATGTGTTGAGTCCAGTTTCATAACTTTATAATAACTCCTCTAAAGTTGTACATATCTAAATAGGTAAAACAAAAAAAATGTAGCACTGAATTTGAGTTGTTCAGGCAAGATGTCAGCCTTCAAGACGAACTCATCCTGTTGACCTCTTCCAGGCAAGCTGGTAGATAGGCCCTACCAGTGTGGCTGCACTTCCACTATGCATGCTAAGAAGTTTTTATTGATGCATGTTAATGAAAACTGGTTCCCCACAAAGCTTCCTATGTGTCACAGCTCAGAATTGGAAGGGTTTGCTTCCAGCTCAGTCCCTTGATATTTTGAGTATCACAAAACTGTCCCCTTTAAGCAATTTTGAAAAACCCATTGAAGAAAGGTGGAAAGAAGAATAAAGCATCTTAAAACCTCCAGAGAAACAGCAATGCAATTCCCTTGCTGTAACTGCTTGCAAAAATATGAAGACGGACACAGTCCTGGTGAACCTGCCCAGCTTTATGGTCAGAACTACACAGCCCTTGTGAGCATGGAGGAAGGAGCTGTGGGGATTTAGTTGTAGGCTGAAACCTAGCATAAGTAGCAATAAAGCTCATGTTAACTACAGTACGTGTGATGTTGGAAAAGCTTGCAAATAGACTATACCTGTGTAAAATGGGGAGCAAGATAGCTGTTGCTTTTGTCTGATAGAGGAACTGAACCATGAATTATTGGAATTTTTTGCTTCCTCAGGCTCTGCAGTTACCTTGCAACAGCATGCACTCATTTGTATATTTGGCAAAGTCACCCAATAAGGTCACTAGGATAGTAGGCAAAGGTACAGAGCGTATCAGTGTGCTGGTATGTACTCAGCTCCATAATAGCTAAACAGAGGCAAAGACTTGGAGTTTGACCTCAATTGCAACTTGAAAGAAGTTTAAAGAATAAATCCCTGAAACACTTGACACCTCTCAGGGTGACTCAGCTGTGCTGCTGATGGTGGCAATGAACAGCAGAATAAATGCTTGGAGAACAGGGGGTTAGGTGCCCAGAGCTCACAAGTTTTCTTGGATAAACCTTAGACTTGGGCTGTATATTTGAAGCTAAGAGGATGTCACTTGAACCCCTAACTGTGTGAAACCCTTCAGTGATGCCCTGAGACAGCAAGCGTGATGCTGGGCCTGACAATACCTAATAAGATCCCTGTTGTCCACAGGGAGGACATTAAGAAGATTAACATGAGGCATGGACCAAGCATCCTGATAAGAGATGGCAAACAGGCTCCCTGGGGCTTTCCAGGTAAACAGACAAACTTTGTTCAACCTCGTTCACATTTTATCCCTCTACCACCTCATGGGGAAGGTGTTCAGAGCTGGTCCAGGATACAACTCTATCGCTGGAGAACTCTGACAGATACAGGGCTTAGCCTGTCCAGGGGAGATTGCAGGTGGATCTACTGAGTCCCTTCACTGCAAAAATTGAAGGACGTGCAGTTTGGGGCTAAGACTGTTCCTTTTTAAGGTTGTGTTGGTCTTCAGTGTTTCAGGTGTGCATCGCTCCAAGCCTGTGTGTGCTTTTGAGCATTTCGTTCTAACCCAGCACAAGGAAGTCAGAGGAAGTGTTTCTTACCGGTGCAGTTTCCCTGTGGAGCCCCAATGGGGGGTCGTTTCCCCCTTTCAAAGACTTCACGTCTCCTGGAAGGGAAATGCAGGCAGCAGGATGTGCTGGGCTGCTATACTGGGGTTTATGTTAATGTCTGGCTTGTTTCTGCTGGAAACGGCAAAATCTTTCTTTTGAAAGAAGCAGGGAGCTTGGCCCTTCATGTGCATATAGGCTGTATATATATAAATAAAGACAAGACTTAGGAAGCACGTGAAACATCAGACAAAAAAAATAGACGAAGGGTCAGGAATCATACAGTTCAAAGCTAGTTTTCCACAGACTGCTGTGTGATGTTTTTACTATTTTTTTTAATTTATTAATTCCTGTAACACTTACTTCCACTTATTCCTCTCTGTGTTCACATATTTACACTAGGAGGGGAAAAAAAAAAAAAATCCCCCTTTTCTTTCCTTGGGGGTGAATGAAGGGAAATGCAACAGAAACTTCCCTACTGCCTGAAGTGAAAAATCAATTATTTACTCTCTCTAACAAAGTTCTTTAAAGAGCTGTAGATACAGAAAGTTAGCCTTAATCTCTACCTACCCACTACAGCTCCTGCCTGCCTTTCCACCACCCCCCCCTTCCCATCCCAAATGGATGAAAATACCTTTCCTGCAATCAGAGGAGACACCAGACAAGCCTGAGACACGGGCACAGCCCACCCTGTACCGGCCCGGCCATAGAGCTCCAACACCCACGTCCCTCACAGCCTCTCCGAAATCTTCCTCTCTGGTCTCGGTGCCGGCAGCCCGGAGAGAGGAGCTGGAGAGTGCAGGATGGAGCAGGAAGCCTAAAAACTTGGTTCTGCAGAGGGACCTCTAGTGTTTTCCTTTCTCCACGTCCTGGCAGAGTTCCTCCAAAGTACAAATACACACAGAGCTCCCATTGTTTGCAGCCCTTCACAAGCCCACTGATCCTAATATGGAATTCAGCAGGAAACCCATGATTTCCTGACACACAGCAAGCTGGAGAAAGAAAGGAAAAACTCCATTAAAAACCTCCAGGCTCTCCTCCATGTTAGAAACAAAATGGAAAATGGAGTGGATTTAACAGGAGTCCCTGATTCTTGCGGCCAAGCTGGAGGAAGGGAGCCGCGAATCAGAGCCGCAGGCTGCTGATATTTTTTAAGTCGCAATAAATACCAAGAACTGCGGGGCAGGATGAGGATTTCCTGACTCGGACGAACGAAAAAGGACAGATCGCTTTTTTATTATATTCCTCTCCTTATATTTTATTTATTCACCTCGATGATTCTTTTGACTTCTCTGGTAATTGTTAGAAGCAACTGTGACAGCCTGGAAACATTAGTATGATTTCCTGAGTTTGAGATTTGCTGTGCGTCCCGTCCCCCCGTTCCCCCCCCTCCTCCTTCCCTCCAAACTCAGGAAAACTCCGTACAATCGCACTTCATTTTTCCTTCATGTGCACTTGGAAATCCTGGGAGCAGCAACAGCAAGAATGAACTGCAAGACAGAAGATGACAACTGCCCTGACGGGAGCAGCAATAACACGAAGAAGATGTTAAAATGCGTGGTGGTCGGGGACGGTGCCGTTGGGAAAACCTGTTTGCTGATGAGTTACGCTAACGATGCCTTCCCAGAGGAGTACGTCCCCACTGTGTTTGACCACTATGCAGGTAAGAAAGTACTTTAAAAGTAATTTAATGGAGAGCCGCGGGAGGGCCAGGTGGGAGATAAAGGAACATCAAGGAGGGGAGAGGACGGTTCAAAGCGGACGCACGGGTTACTTCTTGTCCAGGGATGTGATTCAGGCCTGGAGGGTAGCCAGGCAGCTTAGATGGCATCTCATACAAACAGGGCAATACAGAATTTATTCAGAGAACTTATTTGTTTGATGTCGATTTTTTGTTTTGGTGCATAAGCAACGTTAGGCATGTGATTCAATCCACTGGATTTCGGGGAAGACAAATATAATGGAGCCTCCATGCATTTGTATTGTTGTTTTGTTTTTAAAATTCTGAACTTTGGAGGCTGCAGTTATGATGACTACTACATATATATATACACACACACAAAAATATATGCTATTGGTGATCTTGGCAAATGATGCACAAATTACAACACTTACATTCTATTTAAGGAGTAATCACAGAATGTTAGGGGTTGGAAGGGACCTCAAAAGATCATCCAGTCTAACCCTAATCTTTGAGAAAACCTGCATAGTCTCTTCCAGTGCCATCAGAATATAATACTCATTTCAGAGACATTTGTTACTCCATCTCTAAATACATTTTAATACTATAACGTGATGGTAGCGAAAGCAGAAGCAGTGGTTGGTTTGAGTACTTCATGGTGAGGGAATCTGTAACTTAAGAAAAATACACAAACGCAGTAAAGACAATCTATGATGTTCCCTGCATCGCTGTGCAAAACAGACCCAGAGATTAAGTACAATATTCACAGGCCTCTTTCTGTAGCAATTACGTACTTTACCCAGCTGTGGCCAAAGTGATCACACAGATGGTGTGAGAGACTAAAACCATTGCTCAAACTTCTGCTTAAATTTTCCTATCCCAGATTCTGCTCTTTTTCTTTTCTCACTGCCCCTTTCGGCTCATGGTTGTTGTTGTTTACAAGATCCCTGAAAAAAAGATTCTAGAAGGACTGCAAAACTCATTGCTTATCTTGCAGCAGCAGTAGGAGTTATCCTCTTTCTCTCCCCACCTCCTTAAAAACTGAATTTTCATGGCGTGGCTTATCATAGATTTGGTATTCTGTAATGGGAAACTCTCCGCTTTCATTTTGGCTTTGTGTCAGGTTTAGCAGTTGAACTAGCCGAACAAGAAAACTGTGTAATTGCAGAATCTGATCCATGGAAATGTGGAGACCTTTTCCACCACAAGAGTGGGCAGCATCACTTCTAATGCAGGCAATGCTCTCCTTCCTCTACCCTTCCCACCAGACAAATTAAACAACCAGTTTAGAAAAAAAAATTAAAATTTGCCCAAGCAAGATAAAAGAATATTACACAACGGTAATAAGTACTTCCATGAGGCCAAAACCCTCAGGAAGCCTAGCTGCATAAATTTATGTCTTATTTTGCAACAGCACCCACTTTCCCATGATAAGCTGAGATCTGCTTGTCCCCCCGTCAGCCTCGCTCCCTGGCAATACACTGGTCCCTTTACTCTCTCCCATGCCTGGCAAAAAGCTCTGCATGTGGAAAAACCCATAGAGTAGCCAATACCAGACCATGTATGCGTCGTCCTGCAGGCTGGGTGGTTTTAGGGTGAACGTGGAGGCACACGTGTGCACACGCACACACACACAGAGGCACTGGCAGGGTCTCGGTGGGGTCACCACTCTTGGTTTCTCTTCCCTACCCAGCTGCAGGTGATTCACAGGGACTTGCTCTGATTTTGTTTCCTCTCTGCCAAAAGTGGTAGAAATTGCCAGTGGACTCTAAAGTTACTGAGGGAGGGTGGGGGGTGAGAGAAGGATGGGAAGACAAAGGGTATTGCTGCGTAATCCTTATTTCCCTAGGGTGCCAAGTAAATCCAGTATGCATGCACTTTTAAATTAAGCTACATCTTCAGGGTTTGAAGAGTTAGACCTCTAAAATATCTCCAGCTATTCTTATTTGCCTTCTTAGCTATTATAGTACATGAACATAATCTAAGAATGTTTTCAGTGAGAAAGTTCAGAAAGATAAAGGGGAAAAAAATAGCTCTGTATACTAATGTGCTATTCTGAGACAAACCCTATCCAAGGGCAGTGGTCAAAACTAGCACTGATCAAAAATAGAATTCTAGTTTTTTGGGAAGTCCCACCATTTATTAAACCAATTTCCTTCCAAAACTGCACACAGAATTGAGCAGTGGAAATGACTTCTGGAGCAGAGTGCTGGAAAAAAAATTACACTCATAAAACATAAAAGTATTACATGGCATAAAGTGTAAGATAATCTATTTAAAATACTGTGGATATTGAGAGAAAAAAAAGAGCTCACTTGGGGCAACTTTACCTCTCATCCTACAGCCTTTGGAATATTCTGTTGCAACAGCCCCTCCCACATCGTTCTGCGTGGCATGACATGGTCAAGGAGAGGTGGCATGACATGGTCAAGGAGAGGTGGCATGGCAGTACCACAGGCACACCAGTGCTTGGGCACGGTGATATCACAGGCACCACAGCACACAGGGAAGCTTCACACATGGGCAGATCCTGCAAGGTGGTTGAGGCTCTGGAAAATCACATTTGAATTAACCCCTGGGTGCTGCTCTGTCTTCCCCTGCCAAAACCAACTGCTTTATCTTTCCTAAATAAGCTGGAAGTATTTGATTCAGTTCTTCTGTGCCAGAAGTGCTCAAAATCAATAAAATTACTGCAGATTTTCGCAAAGCTGCACTTCCCATTGAAGGGTTTTTCATCCAGGCATTGCTACCAGCAGTAGCGTGTTAATAAGCGCTTTCTCTTGCCTCACCGGGTCACAACCTGGTTGTGAGTCCCAGGACATTTACCCATTTCCTTCTTTTTAATGGAAAAAGGGGAGGGGGAAGCATTAAAAAAATCAAGGTTTCTAGTGGTGATTTCAGTGCAGTTTCTCACTGCCACGACTCCAGCAACTCGAGAGAAACAATGATGCTATCCAGCCTAGCATTGGGAAAAGCTCCAGCTGCATCATGGCCATGGCCAAGGCATTAACTGTTCACAGCCCCGCAGCATCAACCACTTTTCCTTGCCCTGGTGCATTGCAGGTCCTTCCCTGGGCAGGTTTTCACAGGTGAAGCGGGTGGACACACCGACAAGGATGGCCCAGAGGAAGGAACTAACATTTCAAAGAGCTGAGCTCCAGCAGCGTTACATCGGTATGGTACTTATTCAGTGCCTCTCACATGAAAGCTAGAAACCACTTCATAAAATTTGGGCCCAACTTGCCTCTAAGAAAATCAAAGGCAGTAGATGGATTTCACCCAGGGAAGGAACAGGCTTCCTGCAGATAACTCACACAGCATTTACAACTCAGATACAGCAATGCCTGGGACAAAAAGCTGTTGGTGGTTTACCATGTATACAGCTGCACAGTGCAAGAGTCCAAACCAGTTATTAGCTCCACACTAGTAATATTCTGCCACAGATTTCACCCACAGTCCACAAAAATGAATTTGTGCAGGGCCTGTTGCCAGAATTGGGCTGTGATGGATGCAGAGTAGGGTCAGAGGCAATGCCAGACAAATGGGGAACACAAATTTGTTACTTGGACATAAACGTGGTTCCTTTCGTTGGATGTGTGGAAGTTTACAAGCCTGGTTATTTCTCAAGGCATTTTGAAGGGGTTTTGCTGGAAGCTAGAGCCACGAGTAGGTTTTCTTAACTTTGGTGAATGCCCAAGTCCCACACTAAAAGGGTTTAGCCACAACGTAAATGGCTATTTCTAGGGCAGGCGAACCAAAGTGCTATCCCAGTGACAAACAGGATATTACTGGCAATAACTGTAACAATAGGGACTGTTTGGATAGTGAGTAGATGCTTTAACATGCTGGTTCCATTCCGTCCTTTGAACATCAAACACTGATTTTTCCGTGAGCAAAGGTCTCCCAGCTAGGATGACTTGTATTGTGTCTAGCTATGTGAGGTTATGAATGTTTAATTAGGGCTGAAGTTGTACCAACAAAAAAAAAATTCAATTCAACTACTAGCAAAGTTGGTTTAACAGTACCAAAAATTAACTGGCTTGCTCTGTGAAATACAGAAGGGAGATGTGTTATTTGTTAATTAGGCAGGCACCAAGCATCCAATTTGATATTCATGAACCCTAAAAAGCCAGCAATTTTTAGTATGATATTTATTCACTCTAAAATTTGTATTTAGGCTTGCTAGAGAGGTGGTCAATGCCCAGGTCTGTCAGTGTTTGAGGTACTTGGACAATGCCCTTAATAACATGCTTTAACTTTTGCTCAGCCTTGAAGTGGTCAGGCAGTTGGACTAAATAAAGGCTGTATGTCCCTTCCTACTGAAACTATTCTATTCTACGAGTGCATTTTTTAAGTGTTAAAAAGCTCAACAATTAAGGAGCACTACAAATGCCATGCAACTAACTTGACCCACTGTGCTGACAAAGGTGAATGGACTCATTAGATGGTCAAAGTCTAAGAAGAGGGTGTTGAGCCTTAAACTGTCTAGTTCAGGCATAGCACATAGATGAATGTCATACAAACAGCTTTAGAGGCCAATCCCTCCAAAGGGGAACTGTAAAGTATCTGCACTAAAGACATAAAGTAGATGGCGTAAATACATCCCTCTCTCTCCTCATGTGTCGGCACAAACTGGTGAATATTTATAAATAGTGAATCCATTTGAAAAAAATTAGCTGTGGCGTGTGATCAGCTAATGAATAGCATACAGAGTAGCTCAGCCATGACTGAAGCTCTGTAAATTAAAAGCAATACAGAAGACAGTCATTAATTGTTGTTAGGAGACACTTTTTTAAATTTCCATCAGTGGTGATTCAGGAACAATACTACTTCTGTTGCCCAGAGCAGTAAGCTTGTACCTGTGCAAATCAATAAATCTATTATATTCTGCCCATGTGCCACAGCACTGACTCAAATCCCTGCTCCTTGTGTCCTCCCACAAGAAGAGAACCGTTGGAAGTAGGCTGCATTTAGCCTCTCCTCACATTGAGGAACCACCAGAATTGGCAGAAACAAGATGGGAGCCATAACATCCCAAATTTCTCCAGCTACAGGCACAAGAGCACATCTGTCCATGTTTCTGATATGCAAGTTATTTTTAATTGATTGCCAATGCACACTAGTTTCAACCCATCTCTGTTTGCCGTGGTGTGTAAGCCATGACTTCAACCTCATACCACTACTTTTTTCCCCCCTGCTGAAACTTTATTAGCTAGCAAAAGACTGCCCAAGGAGATTTGTGATTTCTGTATGGGTGCTGCCGTGGGAGTCTTCACACTAGCACATTCTTGAGACAGTTGTCTCCCATAAACAGTCTTGGTAGCATATTGGAGAAACCCTTCATGCAATGTTTGGGGTCATTAAACTGAGCGAGCTATAAATAGCACTGAAAGAGAGCTGTGATGTTTATTTGCATGAAAGTTTGCAGAGTGGGTTGGGTTTTTTTTTTCTTTTAATGTTCATCCAATTTTGATTGTACAAATTTGAACTTTACTCTTGAGACCAGAAAGAATCGACTCTAAAGATCTGTCTCTTCAGACTAGCAGACACAGAACAAATATGTTCATTTTGCCTCTCAGGAGCTAAAAGGACTTTTCCAATCTTCCTGGTATCATCCAGAATAAACTAGGGATCTCAGTAAAACATTCAAAGTACAACACAACAGAAACCCACCAGTGCAATTCAAAAGTTTTCATGGCTGGATTTTTTGAAGATAAAATTTACAAGAACCACTAATACTTAGGCTCCACACAGAAGGTTTAATTCTGTGTCCTGTGCCACGTAAGTCAGAGGAGATCTAGTGATCCTCAGGCTTTTTCAAATCCAGGAAGCCTGAACAGTCCTTATATTGAAAAGGGGATTTTCACCTGAATCATCACAGTTTTTCCACATTCAGATAAAACAGGCACCCCAAGCATCTTAAGACCTTTTCCTTCTGAAGGTGTTTTACCGTATGCGGAGACTTGAGATAACTATCGCTCGTATCTCTCTTCCTCACACACATCCCTGTATTGTCCCGTGGGTGCACAATCCACTTGAAGCCCAAGGAGGCAGAGGTGTATGCATGCTTTGTGACCCCATTTACTCAGGTCAGACAGTTTCTGCAGCAGTGCTCTGAGCACTGTGGTGACAGAGTCCCCATCGTGCCCTGGTGCTACTGAGATGCAGCTGTGGCTGGGGAGGAACCTGCAGCACCTGAGCTGCTTCCTACCTTTGCCTCTGGCTCCATCACACAGCTTCCCTTTGTACTGTTGTCACTCCTGGTTTGCTTTCACACCAAGAAAATCTTTAGGCTATGAAGAGACAAAAGAGCTCTGCACCAATCCCTGCCATATTCACCAGTATCTTGCTGATCACCCAGGACTCGACTGAGAGCACAGAAGCTGCTGCAGCCCAATGCAGAGAACAGATTTCTTCACCTAGTATGAGCAGTGAATGGATGTCCTTGGGTGTGAAGCACGGCAGGGGACAACACTGCATCATAAGTAACACTTTAAGTCTAAAAACTAGGTGTAGAGAATAAGCAAACTACAGCATGCATCAGGAAGGACAGTGGCAGGATTTTGAAGAGTAGATGAAGGAGCCATGTTACTTCATCCCAAGTTATCCACCCTAAACTTCACCAAAACTTTCATTTACTATTGTGTTAGCTGTGTGGTGTTTGAAGGCTAATAAGAAACACAAAGAATAATAAGCAGGGAGTTACATCATTTGAATGTGTATGGGTGGTTCGGATGTAGAATGACAGGGGTTTTCTTAAGGTCAAGAACAGTCCCGAGGGAATAGGTTGGAAAGATGAGAAAGTCAAATGACTTAGAAATATTTCCTCATGCTATGCGATTAACCCAAGGAACATATCACTGTACAGAAGTTACTGAGGACAATATTTTAACAAGGCTTGCAAAAAGGGAGGTTGGACCAGATATCAAGGAGACCAAGTGATCCCATAAGCTAATGAAAAATATTTTTTCAAATGATAGCAAAATGTGAACCGACACCACGTTCTGTAAGAGGCCAGGATGAGACCTAAATTTTGTTTGATGAACAGTAAATTATCTTAAGACTGCTCACTGCTGTATCAGAAATGAAGACTTGACTTCCTGGAGCCTGAATTTGGCCAAATCCGGCACTTTTCTACCTAGTGCTTTAGAAAGGGGCTTCTTTGAAACGATTCTTCTGATATATTAATGAACAAGAAAATTGTGACATTTTGCCCATGCAGCAATGAGCTGCTGCAAAGGGACATGGAGGGATTTGTCTGGAGCACAAAAAGGGTTAGCAGTGAAAGTGATGAGAAAGTGACTCTTCACTACTCCAAGACAATTATTCTTAGTCTTTCTCTCCCCTTTTAATTGACGTAACATTGGAGAAGGTCACTTCAGCTGAGGAAACCAAACCTGAAACTGTGGCCTCTGGCTCTTGAAGGACTATCTCTACAGTTTGAACAAACAATCACATCCACTATCTTAAAATCAATATCTGACTCAGTACACATGGCCAGCCAGCCAGCCCAGGGGGCAAAATCACTTACAAGTGTTATCAGACCAGGTACATGTTGACAGCCAGGCAGGTGCTTTTCAATAGCAGGTACTCCATGTGTAGAAAACAAAATCAGAAATATCACAATGAAGTCTAAGCAACTGAAATTCCTAGACATGTACAAGCTTCTTCATTTCTACAGGACACAGCAGTGTTTTTACTCGGTTATGATGGCTTAGTTGCTTATTAAATCAATGCAAAATGCCTCCACTAAAACTTCCTTCTCATTTTCTGTTCTCTTGACAAAGCTTGGTACCTTGATGTCTGTATTAGTGATAGACATCATTGCTGCCAGGCATCACTGTGTATTTTTTGCCCTGAAGGCAGTGCCCTTCCTTGTTCTAACTTTCCAGTTGTTATGGCCAGACCTAATGACATCATGGAAATGGCAAGGGATGAGGAAGAGCAAACATATTTCCTTCAATTGTTCTGTTCGGACAAAGTCATTAAACAGTAATGACACCTCCTGTCAAATCATTATTTATCTTTGCAATGAAAAAATCCAAGTTATTATATCTCTAGCCTGTTTTTAAGAATAATTGCTCACTAGTCTCCTGTCAGATACATTATTCTTGCATACCAAACTATGGGTCTTCCAGCTAAGTCAGGGAGTAAGTAACTGAAGAATGAAAGCTTCATGAGTTATCACCCCAAGTTTTATCCCAAGAGGCACTGAATGAATCCTAGACTGGATTTATGAACTGATAGTTATCTCTCTCTTTTTTCACCAAATAAGATCAAGGAAAACGAGTTTTGAAACAAGGTCTAATAATTAAAAGCAAAATAAATAAATAAATAAATTGTAGAAGTTTTAGGGGTGGGCCAGCCACTAAACTTTGACAAATGTTCTCTGTGATCCCCCCCCCACCCTCCCATGGGAGGGTAACAAGGGAACAAGAGGGAAAGACTTTGAGGTTGAAAAAAAGAATAATACTGACAGCAACAATGAAGATGCTAAACTATGCTAAACAGACATATATACAAGTATACAAATATACTCAAAAATACAAGAGAATATGTTAATATAGGACCCATACCTTCCAGAGTAAAACAATTCGTTCAGTCAAATAGTGCTCCTTCGCAGTACAAAAACAGGAGGCAAGAACACCAGCAACACAGTGAGAGAGATGATGAAAAGCCAACAATTCCCCCACAACAGCAAACAGCTCTCTGGCCCTCCTTAGGGACCCTTATATACTGAGCACCATGGGAAGGAATACCATGATTGGTTTGTTTCGGCCACCTGACCCATCCTTACCTCCCCATAGGCACCGCTGCCCCCACCACCACTGTGACTGCCACCCCAGAGACCTTTTATCCTGGTTCTCTCAAACCAGGACATTAATTTACCCTATGTATTGCCAATCATTATTCACATTCAGACTCAGAAATCTCACTCAAGACGAGCCGTGCTACCAGCAGCCTTGGCTGAATGCAGGGACCAGACCTTATGTGCAATGCCTACATGTGCTAAAAATGCTCAAGCACCATTCATCAGCCAATGACTTTCCCATGTGCCCAGGTGGACAGGAAAGCTCTCACAGATCTGAGAATAAATCGTTACACCCCACTGTAATCCTAAGCACCATCCATCATGTCTCAGCAGTGAGAACACAGCCAGGTCAGCATAGCATGGAGGAGGACCCAGTGATTAAATCCAACTGTGTGTTTGCTACCACATTTGACTGAAATGCTCATTATGCATTGGTGGCATTTCCTTAGTATTTGTTCTGTAGTACGCATACTCATAGATTTATGACCAAGAGCAAAACCCTCTTCTTAAGCAGATATCACTGTGGGCCTGGAAAGTCATCATATGAGAGTAGACAAGATGGATTGGAAAAGTCCTAGGGGACACAGTGCTGTCTGCACCCTGTGGCACTTGCTGGGAAGTGGTTTCCCCAGCTAGTCCCCATAGGCATAGTGGTGTATTTGGGATCCCAGCGAAGGGGAAGGCATGAAAGACCACGAGAGCTTGGTATTTCAGCTAGCACAGTTCCTCAGACTTCATGTGGGTCCAGTGCACCAGCAGATGCAGAAGTGAGGTTGCCCCAGGGTTGCTTTCCTGCCTTGGGGACTGGCACAGCAAAGAATCCATAAATACGAAATGCGCCAACCAGCCTCAGGGGAAGAACAAGCTGGAAAAATCATTCACTGACGGAAGAAGCACTGGGAAAAAAAACAAATACTCCCAAAGGAGGGAGGTGGACAGCTGTAAAAGTATTTCGAAGCACAGTGGCACAGGAGGCACTGTTGGGAGAGTGATGGCTTGGGAGCAGGAGGGGAAGAGCGTCAGAGGAGTACCAGGATACTCGCTCCTGGTTCAGGAGGGTATACAAGTGTGTCATGGAAACAATAGTTCCAGTGATGAGCACAGGAGCGAGCACTTAGGCAGCTGAAAGAGTTAAAGATATCCATGCAGAGGGGCTGGACAGAAAGGTCCTGCCACAGTGCAGGAGGATGCTTGAGATGACTCACTAAAACTACTTTCCAACCCCTGCAACTCTGAGGGGACGGAGGCCACGTCTGTTATTAAAGACTCTCTGGCACAGTCATCCAGCTATAACTTTGAAGTAATGATATTAACAGTATCTGCTCATACTCAGCTTTCTGCAGACTTTAAGAAAAAGAACAGCTTTAGCAATGAGTGGGAAAACATACATGTTCAAACATAACATTATTTTTTTATCCCCTGGGAGACGGGACAAAAAGAGCATCTATTTACAATAATAATGCTGCTTTGCTGAGAACAAGCCATAAGGAAAATCCCATAAAGTTGGAAAATGTGTTTCAAGTTCGCAGACTGTCTCATGCTCCAGCTCCAGAGCGGGCATTCGTCCAGCTGCTGTGAGCAGCTCTGTCCTCAAAAGTCAGACCCTCCCCATCTCCAACACTCCGTTTCTGAGCAATCTCTCCAGCTGCATTTCAGAACTAGTTAACCTACCTCAGTGTGTTTTCCTCCAATAATTAAATGTAGAGTCAAAGTCTTGTTCTAACTTTGGGGGCCCAGTCGCTTGAGACCCTGTCAATGAGCAGCAGAAATGCAGAGACCTAGTTTTTTGTTTAAAAGATAAGGTGTTTCCACTAGGGAAGCTCAAATCTGGAACAAATGCACACTGAAATTGCCTCCTGAGACCATCTATTTTATGTTATATATATGAAGCAATGACTTGTATAAGTAATGCCCAGGACTTTGTGTTGTCCATTCAGGCACTGACAAGAGTGCAGGCTATCGACAGATTGGATTGTATGATCCCACTTCCCAAATGCCTCCGTACGGGCACACAAACTTCACTGAGGGCTCAGGGTCTTCATTTTTGTTAGTAATAACTACACATAGACCTTTTCAGCTGTATCAAAACACAAAGGATACCATAGAATTGCATGCAATTGCTTTCCAGCTTAATTCCATTCTTGCTCTCTAAAAACTTGCCATTAAAATTTTCAGCAAAAGTATGAACAAAATCTAGGAAGGCATTTGTATGTTCTTATTTAAGCTCTTAGAAAGAAACTTTATGTTCACAGTGCTGCTTTGCTTTGTTCTGTGTATGTTACAAATAATTCTCAAAATTCAAGTACAACTCTCTTCATCTCACTGCCTTCTAGTTACTGCTCAGAATACTTTAAACCTGTTCCAGGAATACAAGGGAGTAACATCTCTCGTTAAAAATATATATACAAAATACAGCTTTAAGAAGATAATTTTCCAGGAATACCATCCATGAAAACAGGATCAAACTCAACATTAAAAGAGGAGTTCGTATTCTAGAAAATATTCAGCTAATCTGCCAGAAGCCAGGCCTTACAGAAGAACTCCAAATTAGCTGAGCCAGTTCATGCTTAAACTTGAGAAGAAACTTCTTCTCAGTGAGGGTGACGGAGCACTGGAACAGGCTGCCCAGAGAGGTTGTGGAGTCTCCTTCTCTGGAGACATTCAAGACCTGCTTGGACACGTTCCTGTGCAGCATAATCTAGGCATTCCTGCTCTGGCAGGGGGATTGGACTTGATGATCTTTCGAGGTCCCTTCCAATCCCTAACATTGTATGATTCTATGATTCTATGATATCATTAATATGGAGAATTTCACTTGCCATGCATAGTAATATTCTCTGACGGAGTGTGCCACTTGGAGATCTGTGGGACATTTACCTAAACCATTCCATTTGGTTCAAGTCCAAAGGTGTGAGATTGCTGTGGTTCTTGTTATTTTAATATATTAGAGTGTTAAGTGCATTTTCTCCCTCTAGTCTCCCTCCCGGGAAACTGCTAAAATGATGAAATAATTCATTCTTCCATTATTTGGAGCATATTGCCCAATTTATTTCTTTTGCTGTAAAAAGCTGCTCGTAGTAATACCGTAAGTCCCTCCTGATGTTTTCAAGGAAGGAAGAAGCAACAGGGAGTGTGAATGCAGAATGAGGACTCCAATCTGAATTAACGTTTGACAGAGGAAACCTACGTCAAGAAAATGATGGAACAAGAATAATTTGTGTTGTCTCCATATGGTGCTCCCAACTGCGTTTCTCTCCCTCTGCCCTCTATTTAAATGCATGAACGTGAGAGATTAAAAAAAAACCCGCAAAATTGTCTTGCAACAATTTTGCAAGGAAAACTGTATTTTGAGACTATGCCCAAAAAGAGTGGAAACTACTGAGGACACACAGGGACCTTGTCTCTGGCTGAATGCATTCACAGTACGTCATGGTGAGGTGCATGAGACAATTCACACAAAGACCACCCGACTAGAGAGCACCTTGTGCCTTCCATCACAGTAAGTCCTTCGAGATATTGATCCCCTTTCTGCATTTTTCTGAATGAATAGCCTTATTTCCTTGGTATTCATTTTCCAGGTTGCCATTCCCTCAAAGAATAGGGTCTTCCCACTTGAAATGTTAGAGAAAAGACAGTTCGTCTTTTCAAAGCATGCCTTGGTGCAGCATAGGACATGGAGCTGGACAGAACTAGACGTGGGTCCTGCAGAGCCACCTCTGAGCCAGCTGAGTCCAAAACCAAACCACAGGCATTGCACACATAGCAGCTGTCCCACAAGCACTGAGTGATAATTATTACTGTGTGGCTCTTCTGATTTCCTCAAGCGCTGCCGAGCTGGCGAGGGCAGCAGCCAGAGAGGGCATGAGAGCAGATGTTCTTGCCTTCTGACAGATGTCAGCTCTTCCCGATGGAAAATGCCATCCAAGATGAGTGAAAACCAACAAGGAGCCAGACGGGGCTTTGCAGGACAGCACTGAGACCACCCTGCAGTGACCACTGTCTGTTGCAGAGATCATCCACCTCTTCTGGCAAATCCCTGCCACAGCGTCCTATAAAAGTATTATCTCAGCATTGTTGCTTGTGTGTAAGCTAAGGAAAGTCAAAAAAAGCCAAGTAGCTGTATGAGAAACAAAAGAGAGCCCAAGAAAAGAGGAGAGAATTGGAGGGTGGGAAACAAATGTACACCCATAGAGAATGGAGGGCAAAGGTATGTTGGAGAGAAGACAGTCCAGAAACAATCCATAAACCATAAAATGAGTGTCTTGTAACAACTCTGTTTTGGGGGATATGACTCATGATTTTGAACTTCTGGGGTTAGGAAAATTTCTGGACAGAGCATTTTTGATGAACTATCCCACCAGGAGAAAATGCTGATTCATGGAAGTTGAAGCATTTTTTAAATACTTTGAAGGATAAATTCTTGAGGTCCAAGGCCCTCTGGTCATTTCTGACAGAGCAGCAAGACAGACTTAAATTGAAAACAAAATATCTGAAGGTTTTGTTTTCATTCCATTATAAAATGAAAATAAATTGTAAAACCTCAGAAGTTGTCGCAAAGCTGAATTATCATCCCCCTGGCCAGTTCTAGTTGGCTACTGTTATTATCCATTTTACAGTTATTGTAATGTAATCATTATTATTCAAAGGCAGACTTACTCCCACTTCCTCTAAAAGAAATGTTTGTGCAACAAAGAGAAAAATTTCCAAGGAAAATGCCTCAAATAACCTAAGCTCAGGTGTGGTTTTATGCTGTCTCACTATGAAAAGCCACAATGATTTCAGGAGATGTTGGCAAACCTTGCAAACTTTGGCAAAGCTAATGGCAAAACCATGCAAGAGCTTGAGAGAAGCCAAAACAGTCTTTGAACTCATTGTGTCTTGAATCTCCCTGGTACAGCCAACCTGCAGACTATTTTTCTCTCCTCTCCTCCTTTGATGACTTCTGTCGTCACACTACTGTCTAATAAGCTCACATTTCTAATCAACAAGACCACAGAGGTTTGATTTCCAGAAGAAGGAAGTTAGCCCAAGCTCTCTCAAAGTACACCTTCCCTCTGCCAGACACGGTCTTGCTCCAGTGAGTGCTCCCCAAAGTCAGTGACACTGGGACAAAGACTTCAGCCTTGATGTCCAGTGGATGTGGAGAGAGGTGTCTGTGGCCACATTCTAGTGATGCAGCGTGTAGAGTATGAAGAAAATACCCAGTAAAGGACCTAATTGGTAGCTCATGCTGTTTTAAATTAGGAAGGGCACCATCATGGTTAGGGGAATTAGGTCATGTGCAATTAGTTTGAACTTGAAATTCAGCCTATATTCCAACTTCTGAGATCATTTACTGTCGGGTCGCTTTCAGGATCTCCCCCACATGGCTGCATTTCTATTATTTGTCACGTTAACAAACCAAGATGCTGCTATTTGATAAAAAAAAAAAGGATTTATTCCATAAACCAAAAACTGCAATGATCTGTCCTCCCCAGGAGTTTCTCAGCAGAAGTCTCTAAACTCTGTCTTAGTATGAATTACATCTGACCTAAGGAAGTTCATGGGAGTGTCTGAGGACCACTGAATTTCAGACTTCCTATATGGGCAATGCTGTTTAATGTGCCCTTGCTGTGAGTTGCTAGGCAAAAATGAAAACACAGCCATCAGAGGTGATGAGAAGGCACTATTGACACGACCTGCTGGACTTTCTTCCTTAGAAGAGCTGGAAGTGTAGCCTGAAATGGGCTGGATTCCTTAACCAGTGAGTGTCGTGGGTGTGGTTACCTCAAATTAGATACAGCCTCTATTGGTTGTAAATATTTGTGCCTATTGCCATAATACGTGGCTTTTAGCCTGATGACCTTCAGTATGAGAAAATGATAAATAGATTTTGATATTGGAAGCAGAGGAAACAATAGATTTTTAGGCAACCATTTTAAAGGTTAGCTATGCTCACGCAAACTGCTGGGTTCATCTGGTTTTGGAAGACTCTCAGAGCTGGGACCAAACAAATCTAAGTCAGGAACCCATTGAAGTGAAGGAATGTATGGGGTATAGTAAAAGGCCAACAAACAGATGAATAAAATAAGTGCAAGAAATAGATAATTCCTTTATCTCTGCGCAAACTGCTAAACTCCCAGGAAATCAGAATGGAGACATTTATGGCACACAACAGATCATTTCTTGATAAGGAAATATGTTTTCCTCTTCTATATTTACAGGAGATGTTTATATATTAAGAATTGTGTGATTTATTTTTGTCAAAGAAATACTTATTAGATTACAAAGAAGTCATATATTGGGGATTTTTAACCCCATTTTTTTTGTTTGCTGTATTACTTTATGTAAGCAGTTAGAGAAGTGCCTATAGTTTCCACTTCAATGAATTTTCCTGAAAATCATTTGCAGAGATGCCTTGTGCTAAGCAAAGGCAACAGTACTAATGTCACTCACCATTTCATAGATGCAACCCCTGTTAATTACAGGGGCAACTAAATGAGCTTTATTTTTCTCCATGTTTTTTAAGAGTATGTACAGAAGAAAAAGAGGTCGATCAGCAGGACAATACATACACCATGACAGCATGAGGCAGGGGCACTCCAGTGTTGGAAAATCTCCCATATACCTCCTCAAACAAAGGCAACTCCACCATAATCCCAGTAAGGGCCAGAGTTCACCAGCAACAATAAGAGAAAACAGCAACAGGAAGCAGAAAGTCAGGGTAGATCAGACAAGATAAACACCGACTTGACAAAATGTGCAAAGCCCAGAAGGTTCCTGGACCTCAGCATTCACACTGTACAATAGAGTTGTTCCTGGGGTAGAAGAAAATGTAGCTGGCTGGAAGACTTTTCTCTCTTGTCTGGGTACCTCAGGCTGTGGCCAGATGTGAGAGGATGGAAAATCTCTCTGTCTCTCTCTTAAGAAAATGTAGGTCAGAGTTTTTGAAACTGGGAATACCATTCAAATTCAATTTGAAAAACAAGCATTTTGGATTCCTAAGAAAATCCTCTCATTTTGATTCCCAAGAGGTTCAAATTCCCCGTTCATCTTCCTAAGCTGCTGAAGTTTCCCAGTTCACCGTGGCCAACAGTCTTGTCGCAGACAAGCAGGACAGCAGTAAGACCATCTCTCATCACCCACCCTATTAGTTTATAAAATGCTCACTAAACCTTTGGCTATGGAAACACAAGAGCTAAGCAGAAGTCTTGGTATCAGAGACTCTTAGCAGCTGTAGAAGAGGATTTTAGACATATCACAATTTTTGCAGTCACCCATTTGGAGGGAAGACCACAAATTCCCTTAGGTCAGCAAAAATACATGGTAATTGGGTGATGATCACTGACATTGGGAGTGCAATGGATACACTCCAGATGTGTCTTCAACATCTGCTTGGGTTTATATCCACCCATTGACAGATGGAAAACCTCAGTTCTGAATTAAAAATAAATAAATAAATAAAAAGGTCTATGGGCTGAGTTTATAATAAGGTAGCCAAAACTAGAATTTCTCTGTATTTGTTTGTCATCTTGCTATTTGCAGAAATATCTCCTTCTGCCCTCTTGGAACACCAGAGTGCATATTTCTCAGACATGTAGCTGGCTTAAAAGAAAACAGATCTCAAACTAGTAAGAAGTAAGCCTATGGAGATCAATATGTCTGAAGGAACAAAGGTGGGAAAAACTCTGGAGAAAAATATTTATGAAGGAAAGCAAATTTGCCAGAAAAAGCTCTGCAGTTTGCCATGATCCATATACCCTCAGGTAAGAAAAGAGCGTTTTGAAGTGAGTGAATGTAAGAATAGATGGCAACACAGGCTGAAGGGCTGTTCAGAGTGATACAGCTCTGAGACTGTTCTCAGAAGTATGGTTTCACCTTGTTAAAGAACTAGAAAGGGAATAGCAAACTTATGAAGATTAAATGATGCACAGGATCAAATTAACTTGTCCCCAGTGTTTCCCTGTGATTACAAGAAGACATATTTTCTCCATAACCAGTCCCCATATTACTTTATCACTGGTTTTCCGGATACTAATCCACTACCGATCAGGTATATCCTGCAAAGCATCTGATTTATCAATCTCTTTGCTAAACAACAGGGAGTCTGCTCAGATATCCCAAACTGTGTTATGGCATTGGCAGTAACAATTTAACATTTTAACTGAAGAAAAGTAGTTTGAAGACATATATAGGCATTCATTTCCTGATGGTTTTCTCATCTTAATTTGTCCAGAGGGTCTCAGTAGTGGTCAATCCCTCTCTTTTCCAGAATCTGCTCTCAAACTCAGAGTCTGAAGATCCTCCATGTACAGAGGAATGTTACTGTTCTGTATGGGCAGAAATTTTGAGAAACCCCGTTGTTCTGAAATCCTCTTAAAACTGATTCAAAACAGTTTCTTAGTGGTCCTCAGTGATGAGGTATAAACAAGATTTAATTCTCCTATCTTTGTCATTTGCTCACTGCTTTCCCCACTGAAATGGCACCAGCTGGCCATTATTATTTCACACTCTGAAGGGTTCAAATGTTCATCAGCTCTCCAATTCTGTGAGCTCTCGTTACCAAGAGCAAGACAGATTTCTGGACTGTTTGGTTGAAAACCACACTTCATATTTGAGCACAGAACAATAATGCATACACAGCCTAATGTTCATTTCATACAACTGAATGCTTAAAAATGAAATGAACTACTGTTATTTTTTGATCATTAAATGCCTGCGGGCAGCAGGCATCACAGCATATAATAGTAACAGTATTTAATATCAAGAAGTAGGGTATATTACGCAAACATTAAGTTCAACACATAAACGGTCTCTGATATAAGCAGAGTAATACATGAGAGCTCACGGGTTTTATATAAAAGCAGGCTTGTGTCAATACATTTTATTTGGAGAAAAACACTGGCACTGGGAGGGTCACACAGCTGCAGGGCAGGAATCAAGGCCAAATCATCTGTGTCACTGACCAAAGCTTTACCCACAAGAAGCCCTGCCTGTCACCCCATGTGCACACAAGTCGCTCCTGCCCTTATTTTTCAGCTGTAAAAGTTCAAGGTTTAAACACTGTTCCCTTTGACAAAACACTTCCCAGCCAGCCACATACATCGTGGTTTCTTCTCTCTTTGTTCTGGTGTCTGCTCATACACACAGATTGAAATCTGGTCTGCTGAAGGCAACATGCCTGTTGTCATGGCTGGGACAGGGGTTTCATTCTCTGTCCCAAAGCCTTTCCAGTTGGGCTGCCAGGGTTTCATTCATTCCTTTTCAGGCTGTTTCTCACAGCCTGGCTGTGAGAAACATGTGTGTGCTTACATGTGTGATGTCGGAGACCACTGAAATCTGTCCCATGGGAAACAGCAGAAATACAGGATGAAGGACCGCAGACTATCACAAGCTCACGTGCTCTCTGCCACTGAACACCCACCCTCCATATCTACCTGCGAGGCTTCATTCAATCCCTGTGCAGGTGTAAGCCTATGTTTGCCTTCATGCATGTCAGGAAAGTCCTTCCCATAAGTTTGTTAACAGATATCTGGGCTTAAACATGAATTGGAGACAAGCACACACTTGGTTGTTTTGCTGAAACAACCCCAGAATGAGGAAAGTCTGAATTACGCAACACGAAAATAATACTCTCCCTTTATTAAGCATGTCTTGACAGTACATAAAAAAAAAAAAATCTGGAGCTTTCTTGGCCAAATATTTCTCCCACTTCATACCATAGGTATGCTCCAATTGTGCTGGGAGCAGAATGGCAACACTATGAGTCATTTCATATTGTAGGCTGGAACTACCATATTTTGTTCCAGAAAGAAATAGATTGTAGGCATAAGATTTAAAAGGCAGCTTTTTGTAAACTACACTCTAGTGTACTCTGGAGCACATTTTCACCAGTTGCACCATCCAGTTCCTCTTCAGCTACAGCTCTAGCTATGCTTATTTTTTAATTTATAACTGTGCTGGAAATATAGCATGTCCAAATTAACTTACAGTGGTGAATGAGGGAGTTATATGAATTTTTTTGTGTTTCCTTCCAGAGCAACTCTCATGGCAGTAATTGCTGCCACACACTTTTGCCATCAATTCAATGTTGTGTCTGTGCTGAAGCGCTCAGGCACACACAAAATGATGCTCTTGTGCTCTTCTTGTGCAGGGTCCTACATTTTGGCCGCAATAACCCCCTGCAGCACTACCGACTGGGGAGGAGTGGCTGGGGAGCGGCCCAGCAGAGAGGGACCTGGGAGTACTGGTTGACAACCAGTTGAACACGAGCCAGTAGGGTGCCCAGGTGGCCTGGAAGGCCAATGGCACCTGGCTTGTGTCAGGAACAGTGTGGCCAGCAGGGGCAGGGATGTAATTCTGCCCTTGTGCTCAGCACTGGTGAGGCCTCACCTCGAGCCCTGTGTGCAGGTCTGGGCCCCTCACTGCAAGAAAGACATTGAGGGGCTGGAGCGGGTCCAGAGGAGAGCAACGAGGCTGGGGAAGGGACTGGAGTGAAAGTCCTGTGAGGAGAGGCTGAGGGAGCTGGGGGTGTTTAGCCTGGAGGAGAGGAGACTCAGGGGGGACCTTATCAGTCTCTGCAACTCCCTGAAGAGAAGGTGTAGTCAGGTGGGGGTTGGGCTCTTCTCCTGGGCAATCAGTGATGGGGCGAGAGGGCACAGCCTGAAACTGCATCAGGGAAGGTTTAAGTTGAATCTCAGGAAGCCCTTCCTCACGGAGAGGGTGCTCAGGCACTGGGAAGTGGTGGAGTCACTGTCCCTGGAGGGGTTTAAGGAGAGGCACTTAGTGGATGTGGCACTTAGTGCCGTGGTCTGGCCCATGTGGTGGTGGTGGGACATAGGCTGGACTTGATTATCTCAGAGATCTTTTCCAGCCTCAGCAATTCTGTGATTCACTGAGGCTCAATAAAGCAATCCAAACTTTTTTGTTTGCCAGTGTACAGGGAGTGGAAATGATCCTTCTCCTCCTTTGGTTTTGCACAAATTATACAGGGTTTTCCCATCAACACAAATATGGGCTAAAGGTTTATATATAAGTTTATTTTGGTGGTGGGATGGGAGTGAAAAGCAAATTAATTCCTGGTATTTAAGAGGTGATGCAAAATCCTTATGCTGTTTGATACTAGCAAGTTTCATTTCTAACAAACCAGCATTGAACACTCTGCTTAGGCTCAGAACACAGCTGGCACCACTGGCTCCATCAGACCTAAACTGGAAAGTTCAGGAGGCCACATGGCAATTCCTAAAATACATCCACTGGGTTAGAAACAAACCTGTGAAACGGTTCCTTGACCCATAGCCTCTCTCACTTGGACTGAAGCATTTTTAAATACCCCTGCCATGTCTCAAAAATCAAAGGTGCACAGACTGTGCTGATGTCCTAAGCACCGACCATGTTTTTCACCAGTGGCAGGCAGAGCTTTGTGAGAAATGCTGGCCAGTCCTGCTTTCTAGAGCTCACCTTTTAAAGGATAGCATCAGTATACTTGTTTAGTGCATGCAGAAATAATGTAAGATTGGAGATTCCCATATAGCCGAGCCTAGAAGTTTCCTTTCTGCAATTCAGATTTCACACCTGCAGTTTGTGTTTAACCACCAAAACCCCCAATCACCCTCTGCACACCTCGGTGACTGTGACACATCAAAGAAATCAGTGTAGATAGGACAGTGCTGTAAGCCTCCAGCCTGCCTTGGCTTGGCTTCTAGACACAAATCCTCCCACCCTCCTCAACCAGCTCAGCCCCTTGTAAGCCCCGAGCTTTACTGGGATCACCTGCACCTGACACATTTGGCTTAGGGCCGCATTCCTCGAGGGAATTTTGAATCCCTGAAAGGATCTGCTCCAAGCAGATTTTTTCCCCTCATAAGAAACCAACAGGGCAAGACACAGGAGACTTCCTCCAGAGGATATACATGCAGATAAAGCCTTAAAACTGCTGCTTGTGTAGAAACAGTTGGATGGCAGACAGAGGTATTTTGCTCTTGCTGGCAGCATCCTCACTAGCCCAGCAAGAGCACTGCCCATCTGACCCTGCACCCGCATCCCTCTGCAAGAGCACCGTACTCATGGTGTGCAAACACAGCACCCACGTGAGCGTGGAGGACACCGCAGAATTAAAAAGACACGGTATCAGTGTGGGAACATATATTCTGTAAGACATGGTTGGAATTATTTTGTTCTATGTCGTATCAGCCTTCCATAAAATGGTCCTGAAGTGGCAAATGTCCTGGAAGGTCACAAAAATAATACAAGGTTTAGAAAATTAGGTCTGTAGGAAAAAACTTCCCATGTTGCAAACATCAAGGCCAGGGACTGTGTGGAAAAATGTAATACAGAGCAGCAAGGCAACAGTCTGGAGGGACCAGTGAGGAACAGAGAATAGGAAGCTCAGGGCAGATGGGAACTTTTTTTAGGAAGTTCATACATACAACATGACATCCAACAGCCCCTCCATTCTAGAAAAAAAAATCCATAATGCAATCTTTGGGCCAGTTGCAGAACTGATTAAACTGCCCTGTGAAATTCATGTGGCACGATCACTGTGTCTGCACTGCTCAGAGCAAGACTGGGCAGGGAGTCAATGCTCATTCATATGGCCCAACAGCACGTCTCTACCTCCCAAAGTCATACTATCTGGTTTTGTTCTGTTTATCTGGTCAAATAAGAATGTGCAGTAAAATCCAAAAAAAGCCATTATACCCTCAACATACTGTGATGGTTGGAGAGTGCACAAGCACAGGAAAACAACCATCACAGCATCCCTCCAACCTGAATTCAACCTGAAAGGCTCAAGTAGAAGGGCATGTCTTTGATATTCCATTTGCTGTTGTTATAGCCTCTGGTTTTAAGTTTTAAACCTTCTAATAGTGTAATAATGAGTCTTCCATTTCTTTGCTGACGTGGTTGATGCCTGCAGGTTATTGAGTATAAAAGCCAAAACACACAGACATAGAAAATTTGCTTCAGGGTTGAAAAAATATATATCCTATTGGAAGGGTGTGATTTAATTAGCCTTTGTTCTCCCAAATCTCACATAAACAAGGACTCATATATCTCCCCAGTACAAAGCAAGTGAAATCAAGAGTGCCTGTTCAAACTGGAATCTTATTAGTCCCTGGTGGGTGGCAGGAACATATGTGCAATTTACAAGGCCTGAAATTTAGGACTTTGCTTCACAAAGTGTCCACATAGATCAAATGAGAGATTGCCACTCACTGGATGAAATGCTGTACACTGGGCACGATCCTGAGAGCCTTAGTCAGCTGGGCCAGCATTCGCCTGTCCTGGGACTGCAGTTGCATTCGCAGTTGGTACTTACATCAGGATTTGGTGTAGAGCTATTTCGGTCTTCAGCTGTATTATCTACCAGTGCATTGTTCTCAACAAATATACAGCAGCAGCCTGTAGAGATTGATGCAAAATAAAAAGTAAATAAAAGCATGGCAAAACAAAACAAAAATATCTTCAAATCCTATCATAGTTGATACTTTACGATCCATGAAATAGCTGTAATACGTAAAGAGAGAGAGAGAGGGGATTAGAGGTGGGGTTTTTTTTTTTAAAAAAAAAGTGATAATTATCCACATCACTACATTGTAACCATGTAATTATACATTGAAACGTATATTCTGCCTTTGTAAAACTTCTGGTGTCATTTCTCAGCCATTCAAAGCAGCTGTTAAATGATGCCAGGAAACAGTCCACATTGTCTGATGTATTGCCTACCTCCTCCCCCTCTGCTTTTGTGTTGTCTTCCTCTCTCCTCCTCCTCCTTCTCCCAAGCAATTTCAGAACTATAAAATATCGCTGCCTGCCTCAAACAGTGGAAACCAGCAGCAATTCCACCAAAGTCAAACCTGGGGGAAGTGAATCTCTTCAAACAGTGAGAGATTCTCTTGGTCAGAGAAGGGGTCAAAGCCAGATTATGGCAAGTGTCTTGAGGACTAAGGCCAGGGACAGCAGTGACCACAGGAAAGAGTTGCTGGTGAGCACAAGAAGAGAGTGCTGTAAATCTGCAAATTCTGTCTGAAAATCTATATGTGCATGTGAGTGTGTGTGTGTAAATGTGTGTCTACTAAAACACCAGGAATTTTAGAATACTAATTACTGGCACAAATGAATCCCCTAAGAACACCAACAAAATACGAGGATAGCCAGATTCATAGTAGATCCTATGGCAGATTCTGTTTTGCCATAATTAAGAGGAAATATAACCAGCATTCATATCTTCATGAGATTTATAGGTATGCAAAATATTAGACCCCGAATTATCCACCAACCCATCTGGGAGATATCCACTACCTGCCTTTTTTCCTGTTTCTGATGGCTTGCCCAAAACTGGCAGGTAAAGGTGCAGCTGGGAGGCTTCCTGGGACCCTGTTTTTACCCTACCACTTCTCATGGACATGCCTGAAGTCATCTTCCAGCCTCATATTGTTGTCTTTAGAGAACCACTTTGCATGAGTTGAAAGCTTTTTCAGCACTGCACTCAAGGCGTTCGCTTGCTTTTAAAGGTTATTAGTCAAAGGAACAAGGACAAAAGGTAATAATTAAATCTAAAAAGACAGGGAGGAGAGGGAGAGGAGGATAAGCAAACTATGACAGCTTCCACCCCTTCTTGTAAAATTATGTGCAAATTTTCTCCTCTGTGAAAAACAATTTATATCTAAATATATATGGCCAGATGGATACGGTAACTCATTGCTGCTTGAGTCACAGAATCATTGAAAACAAATATTATTAAAACAGGCCCTTCCCAAGCTATCCAAGGACTGGTTTCTCAGTTTAGTAGTTGTTTTAAGTGATGCTATGTTTTACTTGATAATAGAGAATCAAAAGCACAACTGAGTTTCCAGAGCAGCACTGACCTTTTAGCCAAAATAATGGAAAATTTTAAAAAAACACCCGGAGAGCATAGAAAAGCCCATCACAATGCTTTTGCTGTCATCACTTACTCTGTTTTCCTGGGGAGCTGATGGAAGGCTGTTCCACTGGAGGTGGAATTTCAATTAAGGACTTAACATTTTTGTAAGTAGGGACTGTAAGAAAAAAACCCCACAACCTTGTGGAAGCAGGACAGCCATATTAACCATATTTACAAATTTGCATTCCGACTGTGCCCAGATAGGACAATGCAGTCTTTTTTATTAAATATGGAAAGCTGGGTACGACAGAGCCATTTCTCCTAAGTGTGTTGCATACAGTGGAGCCCTGGGCTGGTTTTCACGTTGTGCAAAGCTCAGCCTCACTACTCACAGCAGACGGAGTCCCCATTATATTCCAGATGCAGTACACACACATCTGTGCACAGCGTATGCTCCAGACTCGCCTCTTTTCTGAAGTGAAAATAAGTCTTCACTTTCTCCAGCACTTAATAGTTCTGAAAGCTTCTTCGTGAAGCATATGGGTTTGGTTTTTTTTGTTTCCCCTGCTTTCTTTGGCCATATATATGAGATGAGCAACATCTCTTGTGCCTGGGCTGAAGCCAGGAGAGTATCCCAGCCAGTAAGATTAGCTGCAATCGTCTTTATTCATCATTACGTGCGGCCTGTGAGCTTGCCTTCAGAGCAAGAGCAAACACTTCCCTGGTGATCTGAGAGTTCAAAGCAGTGCCCTAAACTTCAGCTGTCATTTGGTGTTGGATCACACTAACCATGTGCTACTTGGGAGGTGATTTCTATACAGCCATTGAAGTGGCATCAGCCCATATCAGGCAGGTTCCTAATAAGTGTGAAGCTGCTGTAATTTATTAATGGAACTGAACTCCAAATGAACATTTTCTTCTGGTTTGGCTGACCTTGAACACTAGTTTAAACCATCTGACACAGGTCATGATTTTTTTTCTCCGATTCAAAGTGGCAGCTCTTAAACTTTCTGAGTAAAGGATCATTACTATCCTAAAGAAGGATATTCAAAACCAGAGTACAGAAGGGACGCAGGCATGTACCCACTTTGCACAGTGATTTCACTCTCATCACTGGGCTCTTAATACCCTTCTAGTTGCATACGCTGTGAATTACCGTCAGTGTCAAGTTCAGACTAGGAAGTGAGTCTCAAAAGCCGGTTCTTGCTTCCAATACAGTCAACAGGACTTTTCCATTAACTCACTGGGACTCAACCCAAGGAAGACTTCAGAAATGCTGAAATGCCAAAGAACAGAAAACGTAACTGAAGTTACAGGCTGGATGCGCTGTACATGTACACAAAAGTCGCTACAACAGGAGTCAGATAGATAATGCTAAATGTGTTAGCAAAGTCAATGGAATTTCTCTACATTTTTAAGCTTTTACAGCAATGAAAAAAAGACAATTTGCTTTGATTCTGAGTGCACTTAACAGATTGTCCCACTGTTTGCTGACATTTAAGATTTTGAAGTCTCATGTTGAAGCATGACCTTGGAAAGACTGAAAGGGAAGAGATCTTTTAGGAACAGACGTCGCTCGAGAACACAGCTCCTACATGTATCACCGACAGGACAAACAGCCTCTTTGGCAGGACAAACTTCCAGGGCATTTTCTAGCAGCAGCATCTCTAAGAAAGACAGAAGTGGTGTCACTTAAAATGCACTGTCGCAAGCCTTACAGGAGCTGTGTTCACTCAGTTCTCATTACTGCCAAGAAAATAACTTGTGCACACACACCCCACAGGTCCTAATATCCGAAATTAAGCATTCAACTATTATTTTAATGCCTGGTTTGCCATTAAAAAGATCTGAGTGAAAATCAATATTCAGTTAAAAATAATTTTATTTTTAAATATTTTGTTTGATTTTGCATCCTCCAGGATTCCCTGCATATGCAACACACCTGCGCAAATCTTATGGGTTCTTCAGTCATTCAGCTGCCTTTCAAAACCCCTTACTAAGACCACGTCCAGCAAAAAACTCAAGGCAAATGGCTGACTTAAAAACACGAGTGTCCTCTCCTGGCTGTCAGAGAGGCTCTGTAGGAACACACACATCTGCCCACAAACATCCAACCACAAGATTAGGGCCAAAGTCTTTATCAGTGGAACCTTACCAGAATTTTTTTTTTAAATCTGTTTGCATTAACGTCAACGCTGGCTTCTAAGCTTTTCCACTCTTTGACAGTAAGTGACATTTAAAGGGACAAAAGATCTTTTCACAGACAGTGCAATACGTCCAGTCACACAAATGTGAATACCGTTGCGTAACCACGTGAATCCAGAGATGCAAACACCATCTCCACTTGGATAAACGCTATTATCTCTTCAGTTCTCTGCAAGGAAAGCACGTGCCTGTCAGATACATTTTGCTGTCTTTTAACTCTCCTGTCAGCACAAGCGTCAGCTGTTTGCAAGTCCCCTGGATGTAATAACCTTTCTATAAACAGTTTTAAAGTTTATGCCCATAGAAGCAGTTCACCCATGCACTCACAGCCTGTGTCACAGGGAGGAAAAGAGTTCTTCCTTCCTTCTGAGACATGGATAAGAAGTTGTGCTAGCCACAACTCTCAAAAGAACTGATTAAAACCAGGCTTCTTTTTTTACCCCCTATGATTTTATCCAATTTGGTGTTTTCCAAAGGAACACCTAAAACTCCTCCTTTGTCTGTCTTTTGAGAAAAGTAACCAGTTTCGCCTTTCAAATACAACAATCCCTTTTACAGACTTTCATTTAAAAGAAAATCTGTTAGGAAATGGCCCTTCTTTTAAAAGAACACGTTATAAAAAGGCAGCAGAAGACACAGGGAATGTTTGGGGGTTTTTTTCAGCATTCATCTACTGAATTAGTTTTGGCACTCTGGGCACCTTGTTGGTCAGAGGGACTTGGAAAGATACATTTCTCGAGGTGGACCACATTAGACCAAGCCAGGAGCACATTAACCACCTCCCCGTCCTTCTCTTCCCGTTGCGCACAACGCAGCCAAGGAAGCTGTGCAGTTATTCAGAGAACTTCAACCGTGAGCTGTAGTGACAAACAGCAAATGTGACTCATTGCTGACGTACCTCCGTCACCCAGTGTGTCTAATGAGCTGATTTTTTATGGGTATTTCCTAAGCACTGTAATATGAGTCCCACAGATCCCTGTGCAGGAAGTTAGACCGTCATTCCCTAAGCATAAGCCAGCTCAGAGCAGTGGTGCTTGAAAAAGGCTGGGTCACTGTGGCATGAACATGCAGCCCGTGGTGGAGCGGGGCAGAACTTTGCTCCAGTCAGGAGATGCAATGAGTGAGCAGAGCCCTTTCCTGTATCCTTCCGCTCACTCCCATCCTTCTGCTGGACTGACTCAGACACAGGAATTCTCCCCCCAGCAGGGAGGGGTGCAGCACAGAGCACCACAGCCAGATTAATGCCGATGATGGCCCCTCAGGGAGTTTGTTGGGGGGAAATGAGACACCGGCATGCGAGGAGAAACCTCCTCAGAAGGGATTTATCAAGCCTTTCCTGGTAATGTTTCGAATTGGGAATAAACCCAGTGGAATTGTTCCCCCCTATTCCTCTGTACACACGTCATAAGATCAGCACTTGTGAGTGAGAGCCCCAGAGCAGTGGTCAGATCAGAGCAGATCAGGGTCAGCTTCTTTCCCTGGCCAAGAGAAAGATGACCTTCAAGTCACAATGCAGCAAAATTCCTGGAAGAAAAAAATGCCACCGACTCAGAGAAAGAATTGGCCTCTGGGCCTCAGCTGCCTCTCGCGAAGCTCCTCTCCAAGCAGCTGCTCTGGATTCCCTGAAAGCACCAGCCACGGTCAGGGGCCAGCAGCAAAGTTCAAGTATTAAAGGATGCTTTTGACTCTTCATTGATCTGTGGAGCTGAATGATCTTCTAATAACCAGATTAGAGGCGTATTACTTTTCTACATTAGGCAGGAGGAAAGACACCACAGTAGGAGTTTCCTAAAAATAGAGTGTATGGAAACCAGGACCAGAATACCTTACCAGCCTGTCCAGACACACAGAGTAGCAGCAGGCTTCTGCTCTCCAGGCTCAATTGCTGCATAATTCTTTAGGATGGCAGGAGGTGCACCGATATTTCAGTATCTAGGGCGAGGTGTTGTTCCCTCCCGGTGGTACAGGCAGCACTGCCTTACAGACATCTCACTGCACGAGGACTAGATACAGGATTAAAAGCAGCTAGGCAAAGACAGAGATATGGCAGGTTAAGAGGGAAACAATTTGAGAATATACACCAAGTGGCAGTGTTTGCCGTACGAGCCTCAGCAGTGAAGCGTGCCAGTATGCATCAGACGAAGCTCATCACTGACCGTGCAATTAAATTCCAAAAAATAGCTCTGTGCATCTCAGCTCAAGAGAGATATCCATCCATCCTGCTCCCATGCCAGGCTGCTGTGTCACATACCTGTGCCACGTAGCTGCTGCTGCCTCCATTGGGGTCAGGCAGAGAGACTTTTACCACTGCTTGCAATTTTGTGCTTCTTGTGCTGGTTTTAAAACGATGCCATGTGGTGCAGTTATACCAAAAGGCAGGGGGAAGTTCTACAAGGCGAGAAGGCTGCAGTTCTACCCGGGCTCTCTTTTCCATCCTCCTCTGAATCCTGGTTCTAATTCACAAAGGAACCCTAACCCCTGCATATTTCAGCGGTCGCTTAATTACTTTGCACCTCTATCTTCAATCTAAGTTGACTCCAAGGATGAAACACCCTGGGAAGTCACTCCCAGACTTCTGTCTTCAAATGGTCATTCTCCAGGAAGTATTTCGATTTTGCCATTCATATATTTACTGAAAGTGCTGCCCATTTGCTCTAAGAAACATAGCAAAATGAAATTCAACGCCGTCACTCCAGTATAAAAGTATGTGTCAAGCCAGAGAAAGCCCTGCTCTCTGTGAGTTTTTTAATGACATAGGTATAGCTCCCAGATATTAGAGCTTACATTTTGTCTATGATGATAAATGCTTCAAAAACAAACAACAGACAAAGTGGCTGTACGCCAGAGGGGAAAGAGATGAACAGCAAGTTCAGTTTGTACAGTATGACAGTGATTGCAGTGCATCTATTACAGCACTTACTTGGTATACGCAGGAGATCACATTGTTAGTAAAGGGAGATATAAGCATATGGGCAGAAAAAAAAAAAAATAGTTTTTTTTTAAAAAAAAAAAAGACCTTAGGGCTTTAACCACAGTTGTTCAAACAAAGGGGCTAATTGCAGCCTCAGTTACACGCACATGTGCAGGTGCAGACTGATCTCAGCCAGCATCTGTGGAAAATGTCCCTTGGCAAAGGAGCACGTCACACGAAAGTAAACCTTGTGTGTGCACACAGAGCTTGCTGCTGGCAAGTTGCACTCAGAAAGAGTCCTCTCCGGTCTATGCTGCAAGCAGCCTCTTGAGACAGCTGCATAAAGTGCTCGTTGTCCAGCAGTGCTGGGGCAGTTCTGGTGCGGGCACAGAGTGCCCAGAGGGGCTCTGGCTGCCAGCGGGGCTGCTGTGAGGGCTGGCAGAGGTGCACCGGCACACGGAGTGGAGACACTGTGAAGGATGAGCCTGGAATAAATGCACTGAGCAGTCCCTTCCCCACCCTGCTGCTCCCCATCCCTTTGCGGTCAAGGTTGCACAACCCTACCCTTGCATTTGCTCCCTGCTGGGCTGTGTAAAACCTACAGCCAACACCGTTTTATGGACTGGTTTTGTCCTGCTTCTTCTAATTATTGTAGGCATTCTGGATAACCCCAAGACCAAAGAAAAAGAGAAGCAGATAAAACGCACTAGGTGAATGCAACTGAGTATATGCTACCATCTGTGTTTTGTAGAGTGAAAATCTTCTATGCTTCCTCCCTGTTACAAATGCTGGTTTTGAAAAAACAGTAAAACACAGAAGAAGGAAAAAGTGAAAAGGTGCTTTCGTCAAAGCCATAAAAATATCAGCAATTAAAAAATATGCTTTTCCTCTTCTTTTAGCATTTTCTTCAGGTTCTTGGACAGAGCTCTGCGGTCCCTGCTTGCTTCCTTCTTCTTTCTAGTTTGTTTTGCCACAAACCTTAATTAAGCACACAATGTAACTAACTGCAGAGCAGGACACCCCATTACATGGGAGCATTAGCAAGCAGCTGGGCAGGCAGATTTACACATCCCAGACATGTATGTGCTTCCTTCACCTCATGCAGGCAGAGTCAGAGAGGGTTTAAAACCAGCATCAACCTCCCCCTTGCACATCTCTCCCAATGCAGCTCAGTGGCAGCTTTCCTTATATGGACGGGTTTGAAAGTAGCCAAAGAGATATCCTTAGTAGTGCCCATCTGTGGCAGCAGCAAAGGCCTCTGAAATAAGCCCAAAGGTGGTACAGGAGAGCCCTGGCACCCCTATAACCCCTGCAGCTGTGAGCTCCCTCCCTAGTGCTGGGTAGGCAGTCGGACTAGATGATCTCAGAGGTCTTTTCCAACCTCAATGGTTCTATGATTCACTAAACCAGGGCTTGGCCCTAGATCTTGCTCACACCCACCAGCACGAGCGAGAGGTGCAGCACAAAATGTCTAAACCCACCGAAGAATCCCACAGCTTTCTTTTACCTTTTTTTTTTTAACCTGCTTTTACCATGAAGATGTTTAGTGGCAGATAATACAGCACTCATCTGCTGCTGTAGGGAAATGACCGTGTGGATCTGCAGGTGCTCAGCCACAAGCCAGCCTGGTTTGCTGCTGCTCTTCCAGCTCTTTGCTCAGCTTGGTTTGAAACACTGCATGCTATTTTGTTCACTCCATTCTTGTGGTACCAAAGCAGAGAGTTGAGGATTTCTCAGTGTTTTCTAAACTTGTCACTCCAAGAATGCACAAGAATGCTCAAAACCATTTTAAATTGCCAAAAATGCACAAGAAAAAAAAAAAAAAGTGCTCCATAACTCAGCTTTTCTCCATGTGGAAGAGTCTGCTTCAGCTGAGCTTAGAGTTGTCTAAGTTAATATCTTTTTTACTTAATCTGGCAGCCCGATTTCTTTCTGGATGCACTTTCTGAATGAATTTCTGGGTGTCTGTCAGACACATTACTCTGACAAGGCAGGACCTGGGAAAAATCATTATCTGGTAAGTTCAGCTCTGGACCAAATCAGCTCAAGAACCCGAGGCACCTTTTTATACAATCATCAGCCAGTTTCATTAAAAATCAATGGAAAGTTACAGCATGCCTGAAAACTCAGCAACATCCCAGCCACTGAAGAGAAACAATCCCTGCCAGGCACCTACAGCCGAGGCAAGTGTTTGCCCTGCTGATGGTCAAAATCAATTTCCAGCAGCACTGATGTTTAGCCACTCTAATCTTCTTGTCAGAGAAATCAGCTCACAGAAAAACAGTGCAGGCACTCTCGTTTTCTGAAAGTGCACGTGGACAATGCACCCGCTTCTCTGCTGCTCCGTGCACGTGCAAGAGCAAAGGACCCAGGACTGTCCCGCAGGGATGAGCAGGACATGGTGGCCAGGCTCTGAGCACCACCCAGCATGATGTGCTGCCTACAACGATGGCCAAGCCCAAAGACTACTCTGTTTTGAGACAAAAACACTGTCTAAGGCTTGGAGTTTTATACCCCAGCTGCCCAGTGCAAACCCAAAGAGCCGTGTCCCCTCTGTGGACCTTGTTTCCCTTGTCATGAAACAGGAAATTTTCTTTCTCCACCTTCATTGTTGGAGTATTTGCTCTGCAGTGCCAGGCTGGCCTCTGTCCCCTTGTTTGCAACAGCCTAATACAATGGAGTCATAATCCGAGGTGCTGCCGTTGTAAAAATAGAAATGAAGAACAATGTCTTCCTTAAAAACAAGGCTTTTCATGTATCTGATTGTGTAAAATACACTGCTTAAAATCCCATTGCTGTGCTAACCAGTAATTTAAATCAAAGGCACAATTCACATCATACTTGGTAATCATTTGCGGGAAGTAGCTGTGGATTTTCCACCTTGATTCGTTTCTCCTCTATTTTCAATATTCTGTGATTTTTCTTCAAAGCCCCTTTCCTCTAAGTCAGATGTGATCCCCATTAGTGGCACTTTCATGTAGCTGAAGAAGTGTGTCAACATTTTCTAATACAGATTGAAGCTCCAGAAAACAAGGGGGAGTGAACTGCTGGGCTCTCAGGAGAACTGTGGGAAACACAAGAAGTTACCTGTCACGATGTTTAAAACAGTCTCTCAAAATGCCTTTTTTAAAAGCTGCACATTTCAGTCAATCATTAAGCAAATATTGCCTTAAATAAAGCTAGGTGGAAAATAAAAAAAATATTTCTGCAAGATGAAATAGTAATTTGCACAGATGCCCAATTTCATATTGTCTAATATTTTGATTTTTTTTTAATTGAGGTATCAGCTGCTATCCTCTATTTTGCTGACTGTTCCTTTGTCCCTTAAGGGCAGAAGTTATAAAATTTTCATCATAAATTTCTGCTATTCTGCAACTAGTGACCATTGCTTTTTAAGATCAAAACGTTTTAACAACAATTTACATAGAAATCTATGCTGCTTGTTTCAAAAATAGTTCACTTTTTTCCTTCCCCAGCTACAAGACATTATGAATGATGTTTCTCCCAACCAGAAATAATTCCTCTGAGCTCAGCAGAGCTGCCTCTGATGTTCACAAGGTGGAAAAAAAAGTGAATGAAACCTAAGAAATCTTTTCAAGAGTGAATACAGTCTAAATGGAGTTATAGCTAAAAGGGAATGCAATACATTCCTGGAAATCTAGCTGAATTAGAACATTTGATTTGATTCAAAGATTGTATTCAAGCATGGAATGATTAACAGAAAAGTTTAATTAATACTAATCTAAAAGTTTAAAGAGCTTTGACTGGAGCAGAATCTCATCACAAATTCCCGTCGCCTGGAAAAGCTACGTATTTCAGAATTTATTTTCATTGTACATGATAATGAAAGTTAAAAAATTCTAGAATTTTTTTTAAGAGCAAGCTTTCTGCAAATAAAAATAAACTACTTTGCTGGAAAATCTCAACAGTTTCACTTCAAAACTTCTAGATCAATGTGGCGGGTGTAACGCATTTGCGACAACCTGAACATTTTGGATTCCATATTAAACCTCATTTTCACCATCGTAAAAAGCACTTCATGGCAGCTGACAGCCCAGATGACGGTATTTGTGTTTTGCTCCCTGTCCAGACTGCGTTGCCCATTGCCCAGCAAGCCATCAGCTGCCACCCTGCCCATGGTACCTCCCTGGCGTTGTGGGTCTGCGGGGCTGGATCACCCCTGGGGGTTACTCATCCCCGTTACGGTTATGGCAGGGAAACAGCTTTACATAAACTGGTTCAGGTCTTTTCAACCAGGGGAACGGTTCATTTCAGGGTCAGTTAGTTCACATCATTTCACTTCATTTCTCCCAGTGGAAACAGCTGAACTCCTCTGCTGAAAGTGACAGCTTCCCATGGAAACTTCTAGTTCTACAGAAATTACCTCTTCTAGCTGAAAATTCCTATCTGGCCCTATGCAGGAGTGTGGATTTATTTTTTCCAAAGGAAAAAAAAATAAAATTCCTCTGACCTCAGCTCAACCAGGAACTTTAGCACCTCTTCTGTAGATTCAGGGCTGGGATTCAGCCAATACTCATCAATTTGCTGTACTGCAAAACTCAGTTAGTACAAAAAAGGCCACCGAGTCATCCCTAGTGATAGGAAGCACCCTTCTTAGATTATGGGTGCTTCATTTTGCATGAATCACTCACTCTCTGTGAGTATAATCATTCCTGAATAAAGGATAAGAGTATCTTACGCTCAGGTTTACACTCACCTCTCCCTTTCGCGTGCACACAAATGCACAGAGGGTTAAGACCAGGCATTTCATCCATCTGCATCTGTTGCTTTTCTGACGTTACAATCGCTTCATTGTCTGCAGCGGCTGCCACGCTGGTGAGGAAAGTGGAAGGCTCCTCAGCAGGATGTAGAAAGAGCATTAACAGCATTTAAAACCTTTGTAATGGCCAAGGAAAAAAAAAAAAAAACCAAACACTTCCTTACTTCAGATTTTCTTAACAGAAACTTTAAATATTTCCAAGATTGTTTATGGTGTTTAACATTTCTGCTTCCGAAGTTATATAGATTTAGAGCTGCCTCACAAACGTTTGGCCGATCTCTGCGAGCTGCAAGGTAAATAGCAGCTGAAGTTTGGCCCTGGTGTTAAGTATGATGGTCCCAACTCTGTCTGGGAAATGCAAAGCAAATTTTCTGTCGTGGGTCCTCCTTGGACTCAGGAGGGTTTCTAGCCCTTTCAAGTAATGCCTCATAGGGAAGCATGCACAGAAAAAGCCAGCATTAAGGTCAAACTTAAACAAGATGCAGACACAGCATCAGAGGCTGGTATTGGAAGGAGCCTCAAAATATCATTTAACCTTCCCCTTGCCCAAAACAGGCCTGATGGTATATAAAATGTTAGCTACGGAAGCACTGGAGTTTGGGCAAACCCAGTGCTCCTGAACTCTCCCAGTTTACCTCAGCATGGCACACAATGATGCATTACACTGGAGACAGCGAGATCCAGTTCAGTGTGCCAAATGCGCCCCTGCCTCAGCAGTTGTTCACAGCGCAGAGGATCAGATGCTATTTTCAGTTACATTACCATAACTCTGGAACGATGCCCGAGGCACCGCTCTGCTCTCGGAGCTGGAGAACAGGTCTGACTGCAGGCATCTTGTTCAAATGCACGTGGCAGCACCTGGGACACACACACACACACACTCTCTCATACCTGGCAGGTCTGTGCCCAAATGCAGCACCCAAAACACCTCAGCCCTTCACTAGCCACAACTTTGCATGAGGTAGCGCAGCTGGCATGAGGGACAGCAGGTTTGGTCAGCTTGCCTGGCACCTGAAGGTAATGAAGAGGAGACTCGAGCTCTTTGCACATACTGTAGCCAAGCTGGCAGCTCTTTTCTGGGTTATATTTCTTCACATCAATCATATTTCCCCTAGTATCAACTTCCCATGGAAGACATACTCCTGTTCCCTTCTGTGTATATCATAGGGATATTTTTCTTCCTTTCTAGCTTTGGCATTTGTACTTTTTGTTGAAAACACTGATAAATAGAGAATCCATTTTCCCTTGAATCGAGTCCGGCAGCAGTAGGATGTGACAAAGTGTGGTGCAAACTGTAGTACTAATGATGCTGCTGAGGTAACATCACATCCCCAATCCTGATCCAGTATCCAGGATGGGTCCATCTTAATTCCACACCCCTCATTCCTTGGCTGTCCTACCACAATTACAAACACTGATCAATTCAGGATGATGATACTGAGAACCAGCATAGCCAGCAGAGACCATCTGCCCAAGTAGTCCCTTGGCCACTCTTAGCCAGGAACTCTTCAGGAACACAAGAAATGAAAGCTCCCCAACTTGTCAGCCTCAGAGTCCTCAAAGAATTCAGTGCACTAGAGTCATAGATTATAAACACTTTTGCTGAAGTCCCCAAGCTTCTGGGACATCTGTCAAGTTCAGAGCACAGGATCTTCTGCCAGTGTAAGTCACCGTGAAGTAGCTACTCCATCATCTGAAGATCCAGCCCACAGTGAGGACAATCTGTCCACTGCAGAGCAGAGATTTCATGCCCTTCCATCAGCATTATTTGTTCCCACTGCCACCTACTCCAGACTAAGGCAGATCACCACAGTTTTTAGAAAGACGGTGTTAACAGCAAAGAGACAGTTCTGTAAGGCAGCACTGCCTCTCCAGCCTGCTTTCCTCTCCCTTCCAGGAAAAAAAAAAAAAGCAAAACAAAAAAGCCCCAAACCCTTGAACAGTGCAAGAAGAGAAGTAGCAGAGAGCTGCCTTAATTCCCCTCAGCCATGCAGAGAGCCTTGTCCCCATGTTCTGGAGTTATTTTGTGAAACACTCTCTGTATTGCCTGGACCCATTTCAGTGAAATTTGTCTCATTTTGCCACTAATCTTTCTTTTATTCTAATGCTATTTACCAAGTCTCACGTGTCCTTGATAATCAGATGCTTGACATAACTTTGGAGATAGTCTTTTCCCTAGCAGTCAGTTGCAGTTAGCGGAATGACTCGTTGCCTTACACGGACAAAAGAGAGAGGCTAGGCAAAGGCTCCCTTTATTCCCACTTTTTCCTCCTTGGAGTAAAATTCACAGTCCTTGGTTTGCTTAGCCTGACCTCAGCGTCACCATTATAAAATTCTAAATACATCCTTTACAAAATTTGGTTACAGTAAAGAGTGAATTCAAAGAGCTTTGACTGATTTTATCTGTGTTAAAATAAACTGAAAACACCATAGCATCTGGTCTTCTGCAGGTCAGCACAGACAGTTAAAATACAAATAAAACTAGTCCAATTATCAGTTACTCTTTAATAATCTCAGAGCTCAACCACCTTTGTCATTGATTTGAGCCCAGCTCAGGATAAATATATTCATAGATACTGTGCTATTCTGATGGAAGCTTTAAAAATATTTCAAAGAGAAAAATATAGATAATAATACACATTCTGCCTTGCATTTTTTGGAAAGGCTCACACTGCAGTCACGGCAAATTTTTGTTCTTTCATCCACCTCAATGTCACAAATCATGTGATCACGAGAAGGGCACTTCCCCTCTATCAGGGTTAAGAAGACATCTAGTATTCTTCATTATTTAGGAACAATCATAATATTTTTAATAATATGATCAGGTCCTATTTATTTTATGCTGTTTCTTCCTCTGTCTAGCATTTGCTTGGATTTAGTGCTATTACTTCCAGTAAAAAGACCTTCATTCAGAGTATTATTGAAATGCTCACAACAGAGTCTACTTGCCTGCAAATTTAGTGCATTTACCTAAACAATTATTATTAGCTCTTAACTCAGGAGCAGAACTGCCTTCTATGGGGACATTTGATGGTGCACCACGAGCTGAAATACTCAGGAAGCACCTCCCAGTCTGCTGCAGCGCACAGCCCTCTAAGACAGAAAGAAATCTAACAAAACACTCTCTCAGACACAATGTCAATTGTTCCTCAATTCCCCAAGCACTCTAATCATGTTAGCCTTTTCCATCTAGCACAGTTTTGCACAACACTGAGGTCCCAAGAGCTCTGTCAGGACTGTATTGCTAGAGAAACTGGGCACAGCTTTCCTTGCAGACACCCCAAGGTTCCTTGGACCCTGCTATCAGTGAAGCCAAATTTGTCCAAGGATTGATTAACACAGCAATAACTCACTGAGATGCCAAGGAAATTCTCCAGTGTTAATTTTGCAAACAATTAGGTCAATGATTCCGATAAATCAGCTTCATTCATGCTGTCTATAAATAAGTAATGATCCACAACTGGGAAGAAGCTGGCTCATGTTTTAGTGTTGTGCTTGTTCTGAAAGCTTTGGGAATTTCTATTCTCTTTCATCCATTTCTGGATCAGAGTCATTCTGCCTGATCTTCTTAATCCACCTCCACTGCTTCTGCGTTCTTTGTCGTGTATGCTGGCCAGTGCTGAAGACTGACTGCTGATGCATTTTGAAAGACTTACAGCATTTCTCAGCTGCTTGGATAAAAATTATTGGTGGACTGGTACATCTCCTCTGCTGTCTCTGCATAGCAAACATCCAGCTGTGAACAGCTCTTTTCTTCTCAAGGTGCTAAAAAAACCCCCATGTAGTACAGGTCATGAATCTGCCTGTAGTATGACAGTGTTTGGATGAATCTACTCCTGTTGCAGAATGGGACAACTGCACTGTCATTTGGGGTCAGCCTGCCTCCTCAGCACAGCTGCAATGTGAGTTGGGGGTGGGCATTTTCCTGCCAATCCCACTGGAATCCTCAAACCCATGAGGGGATGAGGCACTCCTTGCCATTCTGCAAGAAAGAGGAGTCCAAGGTGAAGGGCAGTCCCTGAAGGTAGTGGAGAGATGTCTGGAAAGGAAAGGGTGAAAAGCATTTAGATATCACTTCTCTGATGCTTCCAGAAGTACCTGAAACATCCTACTGAAAAAGCTTGTCTCTGCATAGTCAATTCCAGACTTCCAAAACTCTTTTAAGATTGATTTCCATATTATGAGAGCATTGCAGGAGCATGACTATTTGCCTCCCCTTCTGTGAGATGCCTTGAGTGGGCATTTGCGTTACAGCTTCCAGTTTTTCCATACAACCATGGAGTTAAAAAGAATATAATAAAGACTTGCAAATACAAAGAGCAAGAACGACTTGACTTTGGACTTCAGAAAACCACAGAGAACTACAATAATGGGAATAATCAACCAATGCAAGCTTTAGATCAGCCACTAAGGGATGACAGGTAGGAACAGGAAAGTCATGCTACCACCTCTGGCTAGATCATTAATGAAACTATTTCTAGACCACACTGCCTAGTCTAGTGACTCTTCAAAAAACAATTTGGAAGAGAGCTACAAGAACAATATAAGAATAAGAAAATATGCCTGATAGGAAGACACTAGATAAGCTATTTAGAGCAGAATAAATGATGCCACAAGTCCTGTCTGGCTTTAAAATCACTAAATGTCCGTGGCCTAAAGACAAAGCAGTGAATTCCTCACCACCTCATTAGACCAAGAGCTACACTGAGTGAAATCAGCAGAATCCTGGCCCCAAAGGCTTCCCCATGCTTAAACCACAGCAAACAGGCGAAAAATGTTTTTCAGATATTGTAAATATCTGATGGGCAAGAATATTTGCTCAGCAGAACATGGATCTCATCCATTGATGAGGTGACAGAAAATGGTGAGGTTTACTCAGAGCCCTTCCTTTGAAAAATTCTGGCTCTCAGAGACGTCTACAAGCTGGCAATAGATTATTACAAGAGCAATTAAAGGAAAACACGTAGTGCAATTTACAGCTGAAGTCCAATATTTAGGCAAATGACAGCACAAAATAGCATGCTGTTGGTTTTCCTTTCAGAAAGAATATAGCTGAGCTGCAGAATAAGTCTGACATAGAAAATCATTTTGTCTGTAGCCAAATCTTGCCACAAAGGAGAAAATGGGGGAAACATACCATGAGCAACATGTGACTTGGTTTCCTGAAGACGACCCTCACATGTGGAAGTGAAGAACGGCCAAGACTTGAGTCACAAGGCACTGGCAGACCCTGGGTGAACCAAAGGTCCTGTAACACCAGCTCTTATGTGCCCAGGGTGTGTTGACCACACAATGTCGTAGCATTGCGTTCAGTCAAAGCAAAGGGAATGTTTGCAAGGAGGAACACCGCAAGGATAGCCTTCTATCTAGAGTAGAAAACAGTCATTAGAGTTTCTCTGAGTGTCTGTCATTCCTGATCTGAATGATGAGGACATGTTAAGGTCTTTCTTACTCTTCTGTTGACCATCTTCCTTTGGTGACTGCCAAATTGTAGCAACGCTAGTGCTTTCATTTGCAGTTTTCCTGAGTGTTCCCAGTTTCAGCTGCAGCAGTGTAATATCTCATGAAGATTAGTCCACAACAGCTCAAGTAAGGTTCCCCAGACAACAACCCAACTGAGATCAAAGGAGCATGTGAGAGATTGATCCCTGGCAGATCTTTCCTTAAATTCTCCACCTAGATCAAAGAAAGATATTTTTTAACACAAATATGGCCAAAAATATATTAATAAATGCACCTGAAGCACTTAAAAACTGCTACAAAAAAGCATTGCCTACATTTACTTTATTTTCCTCTTGAATATTTCTTAAAGCCTGGGATGTGTAGTCTCAATTCAGTTACTTAAATGTCTGATGGTTGTGGGAACCAAAGGAAATTAGACATCTAGAAGTCTTTGAGACACATTTGAGTTTTGGTCCCTCATTGGAATGTGTGGGGGATCCTCACATTTCAGCCACAGGGCCACTTATTTAGGAGCTATGCAGTACAAAGATGACAATTTATAAAAAACTTTTAAAATCACTCTTCTACAAATACACTCTTGTCCTGTCTGGGGTAAGCCCCAAAGAACAGAAGATATCTGTGAGAACGAGAGAGATTCCCAGTTCATTATGAAACCTTTCGCAGAAGTAGTTTCAGGAAGGAAGGAAAAGGTTACCCAGCAAGCAATCTCATTGCCAGTATCCCCAGTGACACCAGGTGCTGGAGAACACACCATGTTCAGTATATCAATAACTTCACAGAAATCACTCCGAAAGGTGACAGAGGAAGGAACTTGAAGTCCCTAAGACACCCTGGAATTTACTGCAGTCCACAGGCAACACATTTGCTCCTGAAGATGTGGTCTAGACTTGAGTTGAGCCTTGCAAAGACTATTACCAGAGAGGGAGAGAAACCTCCTAACAAATCATTGACTGGTGCCCCCTGCTGAGAAGTTCTACTTAGACCTTAAGTCCATACTGAGGAAAGCCCCCCCCCAAAAACCCACATAATTGGAGGTGGACTCCATTCTTTATATGAATGATTTGACAGAGGAAAGGGGGAGCAAATGTTTCTGGCATTGCTGAAAGTGTTCTGATTTTATAGGTTGGTGTTGTGGCAGATTTAGGGCATATTCACAAGGAAGGTGTATCAGCTTCTTTCATTTACCACAAGGAGTAACCCTGCAACCCTGGCAGCTGCTCTAGTCCTCAGAGGTGACACTGTGATTCCAGCCTCTACCACCAAGTATCATAGAATCATAGAATGTTAGGGATTGGAAGGGACCTCGAAAGATCATCAAGTCCAATCCCCCTGCCAGAGCAGGAATGCCTAGACTATGCCACACAGGAACGTGTCCAGGCAGGTCTTGAATGTCTCCAGAGAAGGAGACTCCACAACCTCTCTGGGCAGCCTGTTCCAGGGCTCCGTCACCCTCACTGAGAAGAAGTTTCTTCTCGAGTTTAAGCGGAACCTCTTATGTTCCAGTTTCAGCCCATTACCCCTTGTCCTATCAGTGGTTGTCACCGAGAAGAGCCTGGCTCCATCCTTGTGACACTCCCCCTTGATATATTTGTAAACATTAATGAGGTCACCCCTCAGCCTCCTTTTTTTCTTAGATGAAGAAGTCCTAATGCGTGTATCCGAGTTACTCACCCTAGACAGCCCTATGGGTGAACCCTCCACTGACTCTTCCTTGGCCTGGCTCTCATTGTCTAGAGCCCCATACCTGTTTTGCAGGGGCAACCGGGCAGGTGAGGGAGGCCGGGCAGGGATTTTCCTTCCTCTCCTGGCAGGCACCTGCTTCCACTCTTCCCTATCCTTTAGGTCCCCCCCTTTTGCCTGATAGCCAGAGGTGGGGGGATATTCAGCTCTTTGCAGAGCTTGCTGCTCGCCATTCAGGACATGATTCCACCGATCTGTCTCTCTCTCCGACTCCCTAATGCTCCTCAGCCTTTCTACTTCCTCCTTCAGTTCAGCCACCAGGCTGAGCAGATCGCTCACCTGGTCACATCGGACACAAGTGTCACTTCCACTACCCTCCATGGCCAGTGCCAGGCTCCAGCATTCTCTGCAGCCCGAGGCCTGAACACCCACATGCTTACGTGGGGCCTCTGTCTGGGTGCCCACAGTTTTTCTAACAACCATTGACCTGGTGGCAACCATAGTTGGCTCTACAATACAAAGACTCTCCGGAAAGCTATGCACGGAATAGTTTACAGGCCTTTCAAGTACTTGCCTTTTAACAAAGACTTACCCTTCTAGGCCTTTTGTTCGGTGAACAGGGACTCGTCCCCGCCCTCCCCAAGGCTTCTTACACCCTGAGGGCACAGTTAGCAGCTGATCACCGTGTTTAAAATCGCCGCGCCGCTGAGGGTGGCTCCGCCCACGCTATCTCGGGTGTCCGCCCTGGAGCTGCCGGTGCGGCATCAGGTGTGGCTGCTGTAGCCGGCTTAAAAAAAGCCCCCCAAAAAGCTTTTTGCCAGCCTTTTTTTTTTGCTTAGATTCCTTCCCCAGTGAGCAGTTAATCCATTAGTTTGCCAGTAAGGTCTATGTTCCTTCAAGAATTTGAACCCTTCCCCTTTCCAATTGTGCTGGATATGATTAGGGTACCACAAGTGAAATCAAAATATTTCACTCCTCAATTAAAAGTTTTATTCAACTATAAATTAGAAAAATGCATACATTTGATATAAAATACATGTGTACATATGCATTTTAAAGAAAAATATTACTCTATTTCTCACTGTTATCTTCCCATCAATCAGATCCAGTTACAGTTTCACATAGAGCTTCACCTAACAAATGCATGCAAGAGCAAACAAATTTGATTTATAGTAGCATTGTGAAACTGAGCACAAGCTGAAGCCAAGAGTTTAAAACTTGAGTGAAACCCATATGAACAAGCATCTCTGGAAGTGAAAGGAAATCTATAAGGCACATGTGTAATGACCTGGCTATCTAAACTGGAAGAAATTTGGTCAAGTGTCTACCCATCACTTAAAGCAGTAAAAAGGCAAACCTTCCATCTAAATTCCACTGTGGCTGACCAAAAAACTGTTCTTTTGTCCATCTTACCCAAAAAAACACAGGAAAGCCTTCCCACCCAGACTCACTGCTCACTGTCAGGCTCCTGGTATCTCTCTCCAGAGCAGTTGAACCTCAATTTGTTGACAGGAAGGCATTAGAACAGAGTACTTCTTCCACGTGGTATCACATTAGACATTGTCTAAGTTGTGGTGTATATTCAGGCTAGTTGTTTCACAGTCATTCAGTTCTGCAAGCACTTTTTCACAGGCATGGAAATATTCCCCGTGATGTGCACATCCACTCTCCTGTACCACAGCTCAGCACATCCAAGCCATTGCATCCTAGTTCAGTGTCATACCAGAGACTTACATGTTGCTTTACACTGTTAAGCAAACACTGCAGATTCTGGGAGGGCAGCAGGTGGTTTATGCCCCCCGTTTCTGTCAGTACAGACCATAAGCACTGCTGTTGTGTGGCTGAAGGACTTTTCCATAGATCAAGTTCAGTCCCACAAATTCACCAGGGCTTTGCTGGGAGTAAATCATAGAATCATAGAATTGTCAAGGTTGGAAGCAACCTGAAAGATCATCTAGTTTCAACCCCCCTGCCATGGGCAGGGACATCCCCCATTAGATCAGGCTGCTCAGAGCCCCATGCAGCCTGGCCTTAAACTTTCAGGGTTGGGGCTTCCAATACCTCTCTGGGCAACCTGTTGCAGTGTCTCACCACCCTCATGGGGAAGACACCATGTAAATAAAACACAATAGGGGAGGAGTTAGCCAAAAACTGACCACTGACAGATGGACCTGGAGCAACTTGGACAAGAATAACATCAAGAAAAATTGTCATATTGTCTCTAGGAACACAAACTAACCACTTATTTAAAACCAGAGCTCCCAGCTCAGACCAGTTCATGGTCCACACACCAGATCTAGCCCACGTAATAACTGTCTCTTACACCTTGCCTTTCTGCTGTGGCCTTCAAGCAGGACAGCATGTTTCAGAGTTCTGCACCGAAGCACATTAGCAAAACCCCAGGCACACAGACCTGCAACAAAGCCCTGGAAGTGGCCCAAAATAGTTACTCAAGCTCTAGCAAGCAATATCCAGCTAATTTATGATCTAACCAACATTTTAAAAGCAATGTTTTACACATGCTGCACTTGGTTAGAATCACCCAATGAAGGGAGGAAAACGTCTGTCCTGACGCAGCGTCTGATGCAACCTGGATGGGAGCCAAATGAGAACCAGGACTGTGCAAGTATTCAGCCACGTTTAACTGCAGTCCCCACTGCGCTTGGTGTTAAAGGCCATGCTGTTTCAGTGCGTAATCAATATATCAATATAGCCAACAAACAGCAAGGAAAGTTCATATTTATCTTGTTACTCCAAGACTGCTCATAAAGCCCAGTTCACGAGCCCGTAAAAGAGCCTGCGTTACCCCAGTGACGGGGAAGGAATTCTGCATTGGCTTCCCATTGGCTTGACCACTGGGAGAACAGGAAAAGATAGTAACAGTGTAAGTAAAAGAAAACTGAGATAAAGCCAAAAGTAAGGCCTACAAATCTAGCAGAGCAATCTCAGCTCATAAACACGACCTACCAAGTGGATACACTGAACCATCTTTTGCCTGACAGAAGGAGACCGATAAACTCTTAGCACAAAAATACCGCGATGTTTTCACAGGCAAAAGCCATTTATTTTGACATCTGTTTTGCCTGCATGAAAGTGTGGTGGAAACTTCAGCACGAGTACATTAACTTAGATGTCACTGTTTCAAGAGCCAGTGATTATTTGAACTGTCAGTGTGAGCCATTTGGTCCCCACTGCATTCAGAGCCAGGAATCCAAAGACAGTTTGCCTGTTGATGAAATTTAGTCAACAAAATGATTTTGCTGGGGTGGTAGCTGTAAAACTAGGGAAGCAATATAGACAAGAAGGGTATCTTCTGATACAGACATATTAGAACAATCAACAATAAGAGGGAAAATACAATGCTGAGAAAAAGAAAAAGGGAAAGAAAAAAAAAAAAGAAAAAAGAGAAAAAGAAAGAAATTATGACTGGTACCACACAGAAATTCACAGCAGGACCCATAAGAGACAGACAGGATGCTAGAAAAAGAATTAAAATGTGATGTGAACACCAGGTAGACTTGGTGCGTTATTTTCCCAAAGCCGTTGTATTTCTTAGTCCATGTGTATGTGAAGGTCAATGCTAGGACACCTCCAGTCTCTTTATTCCACCTCAGCTTTTCCTCAGCATTCACCAAGAGCCAAACTGTCCAAGCTGTCACTAATTGTTCAGTGTGTGGCTCCACAAACCTGTAGCAAAATATCCACCATGACTTCATGGACCACAGATAATAATTTTGGACCTGTTGCAGCATATCCTCCTAGCAAAGCAAAGTGCACCAGAGATGGATTGGATCACTATCCAAACAGCTTATCTCCAAAGAATATTAACTACTGGAACAAGATAGGAATTTGTATCTACACCAGGGGTTTTTGCCAGCGTAGCTCTGCCAATGAGATGCAACCAAGAGATGGGCCAGGAAGTCTTCCCAGCAACCCAAAGCCTGGACAGAGTAAATTTCAGTATGACTTAATTTTTTAAGACCTGAGCTGATCTTTGTAAGCAGGACCCAGGCCAGTTTGTCACAATGAGAGGCAGAGCTGGAGAATTTTCTCAGCACCCATGCATGGCAAACATCTCTTCATATTTATCTGACCAGTTAGATCACCCACATCTCCATGCACCCCACAGCCACACAGCTGTTCCAAGTATCCCACTTCAGAGGTGCTCTGCAGACTCCATACAAATTCAACCAAGGACTGACAGTGTCACTGACATTCAGACGGAGTCCTAAACACTCCTTCGGCCAGCTGAGCATGGCTAACACGCCACAGCTGGAAAATTGTGTTCAGCTGAAAAATTTCCTTCAGCTGAAGGGTACATTCTCCCACAGTTGGTCCTTGAGCAGAATAAAATCAGCAGAACACATCCAATTCCCATAGGGGCAGATTGAAGGCTGGCCAAGTCTGCAACTAGAAAAAAAATATACGCCTCCCAGCTGCCTATGGTAAGCTGTGCAGGACCACTTGTGGCCTCACTGCTTCTGAGAAAGGAGCTGTTGAAGTTTAAGGCTGGGCCAGCCACTAAATTTTGACAGACACTTTCTGTAATCCCCACTACCACCATCCCAAGGAAGGGTAACAGGGGAACCAGGGAGAGAGACTTGAAGGTTAAAAACAAAAAAATTACCTTGAACCCATTTAATGAAAAAGAAAAATAATGCTAACAATAACAACAAAAATGCTTAATTATATACAGATATTATATAAGTATGCAAATATGTTCAAAGATATCATAAAAATACACTCATACAGAACCCACACCCTCTGATGACAACAAGGTCCCAAGCAGAACATTCCCAGACTGGACTCAGCAGCAGATGGAGTGCCCAAGCCCAGAGTCCCAATGACAGTCAAAAAAACCCACCAAAAAAAAAAAACAAAACCACAAAAAACCCACAAAAAGCACACCCCACAGAAAAGGAGCTGTGCCACACCTGCCTAGGGAGACAGAGCAAGACAATCTGTCCCATCAAACTGTGCTCCTCTGTAGTGTAAGAACAGGAGGCAGGAATATCAGCAGTACTGAGAAAGATAACAAAGAGCAGACAAGAAGCCTTCAAGCTGAGCAGGCACTTAAGTCCCCAGGGCTCTCCTTAGGGGCTCTTATATACTGAGCACCATGGGAAGGAACACTGTGATTGGTCCATTTAGCTCACCTGCCCCATCCTATCTTCCCCATAGGCACAGCTGCCCCTTCTCCACCCTCATGATTGCCACCAGTGACAGGAGCCCCAGAGAACTTTTATCCTGGTGCTCTCAAACTGGGGCAGGAGCTAAGCAAAGCAAGTGTATTGTCAGTAGACTTGGACAGTTCATACCTCTACTGGGACATTTTGAGACTTCCTACACCACAAAAAGTTGAAAACCAGGGCTCTGGCTAGATATAGTTCAAATTATTTTATTCAAACCAGGTTGAAGGAAGGAGCTAGGGCATCTGGATTGTCTCCTGTCTGCATTGGCACCCATCTCCCCACCCTAGTACCTCTTCCCCGGGCTCTTCCACCCATGGACATTCATGTTCCAACAGCTAGCCCCATTTTGAGTTCCCCTGGGAACTGCACTGTGTAGGGGCTACCTCCTGAACTGAGGAGGGGGAGGAGGGTTCTCAAGCCCTTTCCCATCTCCTCTTTCCCCTGCACATCACAAGGCAGCCCCAGCAGTGGGTGAGCGCAGCTCGTCCTGCTCTCATCAGCAAGTCTGGTCCTTGCTGAGCCTTTGTATTTTCAGGATGTCAGTTTTGTTCTGTTTATATGCTAGCAAAATTACTGTGTCGCTTTGTAAGCAAGTTAAAGCTGCTGAATAATCAACCTGTCCAGCCACACTGACAGAGACCTTTAAGAGATTTCAAACAGGACATTGTTCCCCAGTGCCGGAGCTCTTAATTCTAAAAGCTGGGTAGGTGCTTTGCTCATACAAAATTCTTATCACTTGAAAAAAAAAAAAATCAGCAAGAGCTGGTGTGATGTTTTAAAGCCTCCTTTTTACCAAAAGTAGCTATTGATCTTTCCCAGCCCTCATGGATTGCAAGTTGTGGTTAGCAGATAGGCACCAGTCTTAGCTCTCCCATCCCAGCCATAGCTCGATGTTCTTTCTGGCTGTTTGCCCTCATGCTTGAAAAAAAGTAATAGTCCATGAGCTGCAAGATTACCTTTATTTTGAGCAACCTTCCTGATAGATGTTTGAAGTCTTCCTGTTGACTAACGGGTGGAATTGGATTCCCCCCTCCCTTTCTTTCCAGTTGAATAGTAATGATTTAAGCAGATTAACTGGTTAACTAAGTGTCATTAACACAGGTCATATCCTTTATGCAAAATAACACTGATTACAGAGATCAGCTAATGGCAGGGTTCATCCAAAAACATTGAGACATTTTCATCAATGTCAATGGGCTCAAAATGAAGCTCAAAGTGAATCCTACTGAAGGAGTAAACGTGCGAAGTGTGATCAATAAACTAAGCCATGGTTCCCTTAATTTGCAACAGAATCTTTTCAACATCCCTACAAGTATTAGTGCTCCTCTTCCTCCCTGTCCTTTGGAGCATCCACCACCAAGTCCCACGTATTAAGCTCTCCCACTTTACCAGCGATTGCATGACCCAGGATGGGACAGGCTGCCCAAAAGGCAGCACATCTACACTGAGACCCACCAAACACCAAGCACTGCTGCTTCACCATTTCACAGCCTAGAGTAAATACAAGAATAAAGAACCCCTCTCAATGATCCATAACAAATCTACCCCAATGCTCATGGTGGGGAGGCAGGAATTCTGTGCTTCCAAGTCCTAGGACCTCATGATGGCTTCAGAGACAGAAAAAAGTGCCTTCTGGTCTCTGGGTCCCTGACAGCAGGGGCTTGCGCTGCTCATTCCTCTTGGCTGTTTCCATCTTGACATTAATGAATTGCTTTTGTTGTGACTTTAGGTTGCCTTTGACTTGGGTTGAACAGGTGTGCCTGGTTTGGGATGCACATTTTGAGACACATGCTAATATGTCTAGCAAAAGGGTCCATTGGCATTTTAGGGTTAAAACACACAGAAATGAGGCCACTGGCTTCCGCATAAACAACACCTCTTGTTTCTCTTTTCCAGTAACTGTGACTGTGGGAGGACAACAACACTTGCTGGGACTTTATGACACTGCAGGACAGGTAAATTACTGCAAAATATTTATAATTTCTATTTCCCATGGTTTGTTATTTAGTACCATACACTGGGATTTGTTGTTCATGCTGTTTGTGAGGGTTGACAAATATTAACAACCAGTTTCGAGTTGTAATGGTTGAACTGCTGACCTCCTTCATGTTTTCTAACACGGAGTTTTCATTCTGGTTCAGCAGTAAACACATACACCTAAGACTGAGTTTTGTCTATGCAAAAGTCTACAGCCTGATAGGACTGTTCAGCTTCCCATATATGCACCTCCTACTGCTAATATGACATTTTGCATAAAGTTAATGTTTTCTTACATTTGCCACATGGTGGCATTAAAGATACAGAGGAGAATTCCCGTTTCCAAGATCAGAAAATTGACGTAATACAGCACGAGCCTGTCGGTCACCAGCTATTGACTTTTTAAATGATAACCCTGAAGAGGGTCCCTTCGGAGAGCCGGCCAAGTTAACGATCATCACACCAATATGGCTACAGATCGTCCTCCCTTTATTGCTCCGGACAGCTCAATATATACAGTTCAGCAGTGTCCCCGCGCCTGCCCCTTCACAGAGTTGGTCAGTTACAGGTTTACACGTGCCAGCGTTTTATTGGGTAGTGCCATTCCACTATGCAGGCGGCTCTCGCCCCCCCTTCTCCCCCGGGGCCAGCACCTCCAGCCAAGCTTCTCGCAAAGCTCTCACAAAACAGATAAAACCTCCTCCTCCCCGTGTTCCAAGGCAGCTTCAAGGACAGAGCCTCTGTTTAGACCTAAGCTGGGTTGTCCATGCTTTTAAAGTAATACCACGCCTCTGCTCCACAAGAAATTCCTCTACATAACCCATCTAGATTGGCATCCAACCTAAAATCCTTTTCCCAGGACAAAGGTGTCCATTACAGGAGAGTCCGTACCTCATGCTTTCTTTACACATATAATGCTTTCACTGTTTCCCCTTCTCACAGTCTGATACAGCGTGCTCTCAATAAAAGTTTGCAGGAGAGCTGTGGTCTGTGGGTTGATTTCATCCCCTGGAGAGGAGGAGAAAGCATTTCTCACTGCCTTGCTCTGTCCATAGAAGGGCAGAAGAGGATACAGGGGACAACACGTTTTCATGGAGCTATTTCCCTCTCCTACCTCCAAATCTCAGCAACTGGAAGAATAAAGAAAGAACCACAATATCCTCAGAAACCTTGATGAAAAGTCACCTGGAGAGAGGGTAGGGAGCTGGTCCCCTGTGCCTCCCAGCCTGGGAAGGCTGGGACCCACATCCACCAGCTTGCCCAGCCAGAGCTGGCACTGGAGGTTGCAGGAGAGGAAGGCAAATCTGGGATCCTGCTTCACTCTCTCGGACCTGGCAGCCCTGGATTGCAGGGCTTTGCTTTCAGGAGCACTTCTTCGATGTGCTTTTTTTGGCTGTGGCTGACTGCTATGAGAGGCATAAACAATGCAGAAGGAGACCCTCCTGTTTGCAGAAGGCCACTTATTACAGACTATACATTGCAGTAGTGTGCAGAGAGGTAAAAAAAATGCATCAGGACAGTCTGTCACTTCCAGAAAAACCTGCATTCAGCAAGACTGAGGCTTTTATGCTTCAGGTTTCACTTTTTTCATTCTACTCCTATGACATGTAAGTACATAGGCAGCAACAGTCACTTCATAGCTACCTTGGTGCCACTTACATTGCACCCATCCTTTCAATTCACATGGTGCAAACAGATGATCCAAAAGCCAGTCCCAAAATATGACCCAAGTCTTTGTGCCATGTCCAGTGTGCATGTTCAATTTTCTCTTCTATGCTTACAAACGTGGGGCTTGAAGCATATCTGCCACGAGCCGGCAGCGCTGCAAACGAGACTGGAGTTATATTCGGTTCTCAGTCAGATTTCCCTGTGCCTTAATATTTCTGCTTGTTTTGTAGGGCTGACAGTTCCACCTGCCACCCATTTCCTCAGCAACATGTCCTCTTACTTGTCCTCCTGAGCCAGAAGAAACACTGGCCTGCCTCTTTGACAAACTTCACCCCTCCACAGTCATTTTGCCATCTCCTGCTTCAACCCAGCCAGAGCACCACCTGCCTCCGAGCACAGTTTCTAACTCATCAGGCTCATTTCCCTTTCAGACCTCGGTCCAGAGGACGTGGCCTTCTAGTCAAAACTCAGAGCATGAATCATTTCTTGATGACTATATTGTATCTCTGTGGAGGCTGGAAGGATGATGCTTCCCACATGCTCAAGCTATAAGGACAGATCATCTGGGTTGCTTCCTCCCTCCTTCTCCTTGCGTTGTGTGGCTTTCCAAAGGCATCAGTGTGAAGTCATAGCCAAAAATAGCACTTGACATTACGATGCTATAAACCATATGCTAATGAAATAACAATTGGAAAAAGTACTCCTGCAGAAGGACCCTCTGTCAGCCTGAAGAGAGAGCTGGCAGAGACCCCAGATCTGGGGTATCTGGTTTTCTGCATCCCTGGCACAAACAGTCCTAGCAGGGAAAAAGCAGTGGTCTTTTTCCCCCAGGCTAGACTCGGGTGCAGAGAGCTTTAACGGGCTGATGTGGCAGGGAGATCAGCAAGGCAACAACATAAAAAAAATGCAAGGTTTACTGTACTTTCTGGGGCCAAACAGTGCACGGCCAATGACAGCAATAGGGAGCAACACCAGCTGATGTATCTCAACCCTGGCAAGTCACAGGCAGGTAACTCAGCCAGGGCAAGCCTGGCACTGGCATTTCCATGCCAAACCAGTGGCCATGCAGTGTAACTGGGAAGCCTTGTGGTCTCCAGACAACAGGCATCAAAATGCAAACACAAGCGAGGGGAAACAAATTGGTGAGCAGCTACAGCCCAAGCCCATGAGGACTCATATCCCTTCCCAAACACTGCTGTCACCAGCTGCAGCACCTCTGGATATGCCCGAAACCCATGCAAATGTCCAGGTACATTTTTTACACAAGTTATTTGCTTGAATTCAACCAACTCTCAGTGAGAAATTATCCTAATGTGCCATAGCTCATAAAAGTCCACTGCAAAGTTTTACAGCCTTCTTCTGGACAGTAGGTACAAAAGGAGACAGGGTCCTTGCCTGCTGTGGTCTGGAGGCTCCCGGCAGCCCACAGACACAAGCACGTGCGGGAGCCCCCATCAACTCTTACCCACGGCATTTGTGCTTGTGCAAATCTGTGCAAGGTCCCGCGTGCCATGGTAGGAGATGAGACCTCTGCTGTGTGATGCGTGGCTGTCACTGCTTACCGTTTATATAATACTGCTAACGCAAATCGGGAGCGCTCCTCCTGAAAAAAGATTTTCTTGGGGCTTCAAAGGAACAAGTGAAATAAAATGAAATGCACAACCCTGTAGCTGTCACTGGCAGACAGAGCGCTCATGGATTTTAGTTTGTAATTTTAATGGTACAGTAAGTTCCAGCCCCTCTAAATGTGTACGTATGGAATATTGAAACTGGTTATATTTAGCCAATTTCTTTTCAAAAATCCTTAATCACGACTCCTCAAGGGCTTGCTGCCACCTCGTGGCTGTTTTAGGAAGCCGATTTGCAGCAATTGGATCGAAAACGCGGAAAAAGTCCTTTGCCAAGCATCTAGTGGCAGCTCAATTTGATGGTGGTGTAAATATTCAGTATCAGATTTTATGTTCTGGATTAAAGTAATGTCCCGTAATCAGACCCTCATAACCCACCGCACCCAGATAAAACTTCTCTGTCTCTATAAGGCAATTGCTTCATTGATTCCATCATCTTGGCACCTACTTTGCTGCTATTAACTTACCTGTGGGAGCTGGGTGTCATTTCCAGAGCCTCATATAAATCTCACACCAACTTTACTTCTTCATAACCTGTATCACTGATGTCCCCACAAACATCTCTGAGGTTCTTTCCTGCCATTCACTGACCATGGAGAATCCACTCTTTCTTTGTGGCTGATATGTCCAAACACCTCCTCTTGTCATGTAAATCCTTCTTCAGATCAATATTTTCTACGATACTGGTAAGACATAGGTCAGCTGACAAATACTCTGGCTACACCCCAGATATTGTGGCTGTGGGGCTGGCAGTGGTAACTGGGAATTTACTCTTCCTATTGAAGTGAGTTGAGGACAATGAACATCCAGTTAGACAAAACAAAACATTGTGTTTGTTGTTTAGGATGTTTCTTTAAACTTCTTTTTAGTAAGACAGAGCGATATTTGGCCTCATGGATCATTTCAGAATAAATAATTAAGGTTTATTTTTTTAGAAAATGTTGAAGCAAATAGTTTTTACATGATCCGTTAGTATTTTTCAGAAACTAGTGTCAATTCAGAAGTAGTCTGGGTCATTTTATCATTGTATATTCAGTGAACAAAAGACTTCAAAAATAAGATTTACCAGTCTCAGCTCGTAATTAAGCTTTCTCATTTGTTGACTCAACCAAAACTAGACAAGATCAAGGCTGAACTAAGACACCATCTAATCTGGGCACACAGAGATACAGTTCTGCATCTGTTGTCTCCTGCAGGACAGACAGCAGCTCGCTTTGCTCCTGTCCCTAATGTGGGTTTTCCCTACCTCAGGTGAATGTTCTTAAGTCTGAGCAACAACACCTGGATATTTTTTCCCCTTTTAATCAAGTTATTAATTTAGTATCTGCAAAGAAAACTCACACCAGCTGAATTTTCATACAGTTATAACCAAAAGCAACCTCACTGCAGAGATCTGAGGCTTGCTCAGAGTGCAGAAGCTGTAAACTAAAGACCTAGTCAGGCTTGACAGTAACTTGTGTTATCATTTCCCACACTCCAATGTTGTGGGTTTTAATTCTGGCCCCCCTCAAAAAAAGTCTTCACAACAGGTGTATCTCCTCTAAAAGCATCTGTTTCATTGCACTGAAATTTTCTAACAGGTTTCATTAAAAAGCACTCGTAACACACAGCTACGTATGCTTTCACTGTCAGAAAGAGCCAGTCTATCGCTTTCGCATGGCTTGCAAAACCCCTGCTCACTCTCAACATTTCAATCCTGAAAACAGAACTAAACTCTTCCTTGAAATTCAGCTATCAAAGCCAGCTCACGACAGAATACAGCTGCACTTTGAGCTGTTTGAAAATTCACCTTCTTCACAACTAGCCCAAAGAGAAAATATCTCTCTTTCCCCAGTCCAGGTCTTGTGGAAACACTAAATCACCCCCAGTGATTTAGCCAGCCGCTGCAGGCTGGATTTGATCTACCTCGCGCTTTCAAGACAAGTGTCTTCTGCTGACAGACACATTGACACTTATCATACACGACTGCAATGGCACCAAATAGCCCAGAGACCCATATTGGTTGTATATAGTCATGTCCCTAATGCCTACCTGAGAATAGAAAGCCCATAATATTAACAGAAAATCTCCTAGAGGTCTGTGTCATCAGCAAACATTAGCTAGTTGTGATGGTCAAATAATACTCCCCAGGATGATATCATTGCCAGAGGGCTGAGGCCGGTACATGCATCCTCAAGATCAGTTTTTATTGCACCACCAGTGACAGCTACTGTTCAGCATTATCTTCTGCACCAGCACCACCAGGGATAATACACACACAAAAAATGTGTTAGCTCTTTTGGGTAAAGATGCTGATGGAACAGGACCCATGAGGGGTGATTTCCCCTTCAGTGGCTCTCTGGAGGTTCCAAGCGTGCAGGAACATGGAGGGACAGTGTTGAGCCCATATGATGTCCCCACCCCATAACACATGTCGTTTTCCCCTGGCAGGAGGACTACAACCAGCTGAGACCCCTGTCCTACCCCAACACGGACGTGTTCTTGATTTGCTTCTCAGTGGTGAACCCTGCCTCGTACCACAACGTCCAGGAGGAGTGGGTGCCCGAGCTGAAAGTCTGCATGCCCAACGTGCCTTACGTCCTTATAGGAACACAGGTAACGCTTCCCGGAGCACTGCCAGCCATCACGGGGGGCTTCAGAGCCTCTCCTACTCCACCCCAGGAGTGGCTGGAAGTGAGCTCTCTGGAAAGGTTTCCTATTCAACCTATGTGAAATGCAGCCAGATTTTCCATTAGAGGGAAACTCAGGGACTGGAAACCAACATGCAGACACCTCATCATGCTAGTCATGACTGGTAAAACTCATCTTTTCAATCAAATCTATATTAATGTGGCAACAAGGCATAGATACACACAGGAAGAAGAGATTTCTGACAGGTCTTTAGCAAGGGGAAATAACGCCATCTAAGTCTGTCATTAGAAGCAGGAGCTAAACTTCAAACTAATTTTTAAGAACGGGAATAATTAAGCAAATTACTTACTTAGAGACATGGGAAGGAAATAGCCTCCCTCATGCTTTACATCAACATTGCAATTAGTGACTCACCATCGTGCTTGTGTTATAGTAAATGTTAGAGTAAACGATCAAACCACTTAATTTTGGCCTTAAAATCTGTAAATCTATCAATCAAATTAAAATGCCTTAAATATGGGTTTGCTTCCAAGACACAGAGCCATTAAAGACTTTGAGAATTAGGGATACGAGTCTGGAAAATGTCTGAACACTGGACAGTAATCTAAGCCAAGTAAGAGAAACCAAAATCTGGTTTCTGGTCAAAACCAAAATCTTCATGCCATAGGCAAGTCCAACCATTCAAATACTGGCTTTGTTTTCCACACTGGAACAATCTAAAAAACCCATTTTAACATAAAAGTATTACTCTTTGGATCACATACTCCAAAAATGGATGGGTTTGGAATGTCAGAATTCTTCACTTTGACGTTTTCCATGGAAATAAAAGATTTAGTTTTGATTTAGTCAGACTGGCCTACATCTGACCGGGCTGTCAGGGTGTTCTTCAGGTGGCGCAGTGCAGGGTCTCAGCAGCCTCCCCTTCCAGTGTAGCTGGGGCTTCCACCAACACTTTCCAAGACGCCTTGTGAGGGCTACTGAGAATTGTATCTTTACGTACTGCAGCTATCTGGGCAGTGGCCCAACAAAGTCTCAATGAAAACCAATTCATGTTAAACAGAAAAAATTTTTAAAAAAGGAAAAAATTAAAAGGAAAATGAACATGTAATTAATTTCTAAAATATCATCCAATGCCAGGAGGGCAGAAGCCCCCAGGCAAGGACATGATGGTGGGTTTGTAAAGCTATGAATATCTGTCTCAAGAATCCCAGCAAGGTGGTACTGAGAAAGGGCTTGTGTATTTTCTCAGATTGATCTCCGGGATGACCCCAAAACTTTGGCTCGGCTGCTTTATATGAAGGAGAAACCACTCACCTACGAGCACGGCGTGAAGCTAGCAAAGGAGGTAATTGCTTTTTCTGAGGTCCCACCAAATTGATCATGGCTTTCCATTGGGTTTGTTTCATTTGAGTTGAACTCCTCCAGGGTGCATTTGTTGGTCCCAGCCAGAAATTAAATACTGTATTCAAACAGGCTTGATCCAGAAGCAGGCTGTGGCTCCTGAGTCTGCTCTTCTGCTGCAATCCACAACTGAGCTCTAAGGAAAGCAGCAGGGCACACAGGGCAGCCCATGGCAAATGTGCACTTAAAACAGATTTTACTGACTGCTTTACCTGAGTCAAGTGTTTCTTGTTCAGGCTTCTTTCAAGAGGTGCATGTGGCAAACATCACTCTGTAGCCACCTCCTTCCAGACTCATCCTATGCCTTACAAAAGTACAGAAAACTTGATTCTCACTTACCCATTGCACTTCAGGCAGGAGAGAAAGAGCTCACAAGGTTTCTGTGTTATTGCATCTTTCTCTTGGGAAGGCAGGGGGATAAAATCCCTCCCCAAGCCCTGAAATGCAAACGTCTGGAACCCAACCATTGCCATCTTACATGCTGCAGGTGTTGTTACAGGCTCTGGTCCTCCAAAGCCAGTGAGAGCATCCTTTATTACATGGCTTGTATCAGAAATAGTGTGACCAGCAGGACCAGGGCCATGGCTGTTCCCCTGTACTTGGCACTGGTGAGGCTGCACCTTGAATCCTGTGTTCAGCTTTGGGCCCCTCACTACGAGAAAGACGTTGAGGTGCTGGATTGCATCCAAAGAAGGGCAACAGAGCTGATGAAGGGTCTGGAGAACAAGTCTTATGAGGAGCAGCTGAGGGACTGGGGTTGTTTAGCCTGGAGAAAAGGAAGCTGAGGGGAAACCTTATTGTCCTCTATAGCTACCTGAAAGGAGGTTGTAGAGAGGTGGGGGTTGGTCTCTTCTCCCAGGTAACAAGAGATAGGACAAGAAGTAAATGGCCTCAAGTTGCTCCAGGGGAGATTTAGATGGTCTATCCTGGCATTGCTAGGTTAATGTTTGGACTCAATGATTTTAAAGGGTTTTTTCCAACCTGAATGATTCTATGTTTCTATGATTAGCTGAATATGCTGATCAAATGACAAGGTTGCTGAATAAGCTGAGGCTGCTTTTCCAATCCACTGTGTCTGTTTATGTTGCACCAGCACCACCAGGAGACTCCCATCTCAAGATGATACTTCCCAGTTCCTAGAAGCCACCAGAAAGCCGACCCCCAGGTAGCAGCTCCCTGGTATTGCAGGAGGCAGGACACAGGTGTGACAGGTCAGAGGAAAGAGCCAAGTATCTGAAGGGGCTCAGCTAATGACCTAGAACCTCCTTGAACCCCACCACCATGTGTACAGACAGGAGGACAAGCTCCTGGTCCAGCAGTCAAACACAGGTACAGCCCTTCTCTCTCTCTGTGGAGGGTCATGCCGGGAATTACTGCTCCCAGTTAACCCGATGTGGTGAGATACTGATGCTGATGTTCATCTCTGCTCCCTCACTCAGGATGACCACCTGAACTTACCCTTTAGGCCTGTAGGCAGCCAGGTACAAAACAGAGCAAAGACCTGACCCCTTTTCTAAAGGTCTCTCTGTGGCAGGACACATATACACGTAGAATGGTGCCGGAACAGGGTCACTCTGTGTCTCCTACCAGTGGATACTCATCTTTTCTTTCTTCTCTTTCAGATTGGGGCACAGTGCTATCTGGAGTGCTCAGCCCTCACACAGAAAGGCCTTAAGACTGTCTTTGACGAAGCAATCCTGACCATTTTCCACCCGAAGAAGAAGAAGAAGCGTTGTGCAAAGTGCCACAGGTGCTGCACCCTTGTGTGAAGTCACTTGGAAAGAAAAACGAGATGAGTTCAATGAAACCAAGCAGGTTAAAAAGGCAATGAAGGTCACATGCAACTGAAATGGGGAACATGACCAGAAAGGGGTCCTTCTTACCCCAAAATAGGAGCCCTCTGTTCTGTGAAGCCTCCAAGCTGTATCACACTAGGCCAACCCATGTTTCTGTGCTTTCCTAACCCTCCAGAGCTGTGTGCAGCCTGCTCCCGCTGCTGCTGACTGCACTGAGCCAACAGAAACCAGGACACCTGCTCCTGCTTGACTCCTCACCTTAGGAACAAGGTGAAGGTGCTACGTGGAAAAACAAAGAACTAAAGGTGGCAAAAGAAACAAGAGAAACTGCATTTGTGGCCTTAAGCAAGAATTGATCAAAATTAGGAATTTGCAGCACGTTGGCATTGAATCTGAATTGACTGAAAGCACATGGAGAGCTGTAGAAATCTAATATGTAAGATATACACTATAGGTAGGATCTACTTTAAATTTCTTTTCTTTCATAAGACTTGCTACTTCAGGATATTCTTTAGTTTGTTCAAACCACATGGAAGCAAAGGTGGAGTGATTCCAGTTTGTTTTCACTTAATGGTGAAATTTGACAGCTTCAGGATGTTGCTCCACCCAAGCTATCAAAATGGACCAACATTTACCTCCAGACTTAAGGAATGTTCTTATAACAAAAAAAAAAAAATGCAAATAGCTGTATTTTTACAGGTGAATGTTCAGGCTGAGCCATGTTTCCATAAGCTGGGAAAGGAAGAACAGAGTTGTAGCATTAATGTACTGAAACAAAGAAATTCTGCCACCAAAGAACATTGCCCTAGACATGAGATAGCAGCGTGGAACAATCTCCCTTCCAAACTGAGAACATGAACAAGATATGTTGCCATGGCAACTGAAAATTTACCTTATGGATCAGCTGGATTTCTACATCTCACCCAGCAGACAAAAATAGCAAAAGCCAAAGGTCATACTCACTTCAAGTTCTTTAAGGTGATCTAATTGCCTTAAAATTTATTTCTTTTTTTGTTTAACAGAGTATCTTGTGTAAAAAAAATCTTACCAAAGGGGAGTTGTAAACATTGATTTATTGTAGCCTCCCTCCTCTCATTCATTACACCTTTCTTTGCTCCCGTTTCTCCGTCTCCATCACTGTGTGTGCTGTTGAAGTTGCAGCACGGCTGCAGTCCTCGGGAGAGAACTCTGACGAGCCGCAGATGATGGGCTGCAGCCGACAGCACAGGGATGCGAAGTCCGGATCTTAAGGGAAAAGAAGCTGCCTCTTAGGTCTCTTGGCTGCTGAAAAAAACGTGCCTTCTCACTAAAGCCTCTCATGGGAACCTCTACTTTTGCACATCACAGCAACACAGACACTCAGAGATGAAGAGTGCCTTGCTACTTGTGTCTTTGGGTATGCTGGCAATGCCATGAGACTGCCTTGTTATGGATTTCATTCCTCAAGCAGATACAGATTTCAAGACCTCTGATGTAACTCCTTGTAAAAGCAGTGGCTGTTGTCAGTGTTCCCAGAAGTGCCAGGAGTAAACGAGAGGCAGCAGTGCACCCTCCCAGCCCAGGGGCACCTGTCCTGCATCCCCCTCCCCACATCCTACACCTCTTCAGAATCACAGTGGTGTGGCTGAGTACAGACGTGCAACTAGAAAAACCCTTGTGATTAGTGGTGAATTATACACCCGGTGTTACCTGGAGCAATCAGCAACTTGAGCAGGACCACAGGAACAGCACCCTAGGAGCAGAGAAGGGAACGGGCATGATGCAGTGCCCAACCCCACAGTTGTCAAGACTTATGGATCCAAGCTCCTCCTTTACCACAAATTCAGTTTACCATGGATGCCTACAGAAACCAGCTCTGACCTCCCCAAAATGTGTCTGGGTAGAAATCAAGTTTTCTCAAATGAAAGCGATCAAATCAAGGGAAACACCTTGTTGCTGTTCCCCAGATGGCTTTCACCCACCGTCTGTTTTCTCCTGCACGCAAGCACGGATGAAAACAAAGTTGTGCTAAATCAAAAATAGACAAAGGAGAGATTTCCTCACCGCTGCCATTCTTTGTGCATATTTTGTATTTGCTTTTATTATGTCCCAGTCATTTGCTTTGAACGGACTGGCTGATAAGGCATGGCTCAGTGGGAGGGTGGTGCTGAAGCCAGTGAAGGAGTTTATGTCCTGTCACAGAGGCTGTGTTGTCTGTTGTCCCCAAGCAGAGCAGTGACAATCAGCTGGGACACTGGCAATCAGCTGACCTATAATGTGTAAAGAGATATTAGGCGGGTATGAGGAAAACTAGGGGTGGATTAAATAAATCAAAAATTAGGTAATGTTTGTTGGCTTACATCACGACTGGAAGGCCACTGAAGCCGAAAAAAAAAGCTTTCAACACATTTCAGAGAAATTAGAGCTTCACTATTCTGCCGTTTTCTTCAGTGAAAATAAAGTAGGATGATTACTTTGTTTTAGCTTACGTAGGTTGCTGTAGAGCGCTAGCCTATATACAAGTCTCTGGCTAAAGTAAGTGAAATCTGTTTTAGCTGAAGCAGAATGCAAACACTCAGGTTGGAGCTGCCAAATATTCTTGGAGCTTCACAAAATACAGAGGAAATAAATAGAAATCCAGACTGACAGCTGAGCTTATCAGAAAATAATGAGCACACTGGAAAAGTGCAATATAGCATTCCCGGCATGCCTCAGAGAAAACCACAAATAATCAAATGATACTTTTGTGTGCCACCGCGTACCAGAGCTGTCTATTAATACTAATGGGACGGCATAGGATAGGCATATAAATTCAAAAATTAAATAGGAAGTTTGTAGCATTAGCATAACCGCAGTGGTTTGAGAAAAATTAACTAAAGAATCATAATGGTGACATAGAAGTTACATGTTGCTGTCCTAAAGTATTAAACTGTAGCACCCTACATAAATCATTACACAGCAGCAAAAGCAGATAGAAAAGTACACATATGCCTAAAAAAAACATGTTAAGACTAATCAGGGTTTTATTTGCACTTACTAAAGCAAGTACTTCAAGTTTGTGAGGCAGTAAAGTTTCAAGTTTTTCAAGCTGACTGTGACCAAAGCTTGACATCTGGGAGCTGCAAGGGAGGGAAGGTGGTCACAATCCACTGAGAAAGGCCTCTATGCTCTGTTTGGGTTTAGTTTTTCTTCCAACAAAAATAAATATTTTAAAAATAGCCATGGTTCATGAAGGTCCCATAAACATTATTCCTATGTTAGGTTATGTACACACACTTGTCCATGCAACGTGGCACTTACTCAAGGACCTGTCCTGTTACACTATTATTTTGGGGACGTAGGCTTTACAGAGGGATCGTAGGCCAATGTAAGGAGACTCACTGACTATCTAGCAAGTCAGCAAGTCATACCTAATACCTTTCCCAAAAGCCAACAGATGGTGTGTGAACAGGCGGCAAAGTTTATTTTCAGAAATATCGAAACACCAGACACGGTGCAAGCACAGGCATAAAGCAACAGATAGAAACTTCAAGTTATTTTCAAGCACTATTAGTAACAAGAGAACAAAATCAATAAAGGATTGCCAGGTGAAAGGAGATGGGTTTTCTCACTCTGAGATGAGCTAGAAATCAGATTCCGATTTCACCTTTAAAGGAGCAGGATTAGGAGAATCATAAAGGCTATAAACCATCCAAGGAACCTATTTCACAATGTCCTTTTAATGCAACTGATGTCAAAACCTTTCCTGACAGGGCTGCTAATAGTCTGCTGTCATTTCAAAAATACTCACAACTTACAAGAAATCTGCTAGATCCTGTAAAACCCATCCCTTTTGGCATCTTCTGAAACTTAAATGTTCTACCAGGAGTTGTTAGCTTGAAGTTGTTTCAGAGATCCCAAGGGGTTTTCATGCGACCCCCTGCAATCAGATATTAGAGATATTAGGTATTAGAGAACTATCTCAAGACAGCTGTTGTCACATTAAAACAACCTACAGATGCCTCTGCCCTCCAGAGCACTGCTAAATCACCAGTGCAGTGCAACCAGGGCAACTCTGTGATATATCACCACTTCCAGAAAGATCTGAAGAAAATCCCACAAAGACTTCCAGAGACTATCTTACGCTTCCCAGAGCTCAGAAAAATTGAGGAGAATGCAGAAACAGGGCTCCAACCCCACACAAGTCCATCCAGGAGCATTCACTCAACTGGATATGAGATCCCTGTACTTGCATCCTCCAGAAGTGGTGGGGAGCAGTTCTCAAGATGAGCTATCCCTGGTTGTCCTGTGTGCTGAATGCTCCTAGACCTTTTGTCTCTGTACATATCTTCTGTTACAGTAGTATGTAGCTTACGAAGAACAACCAACTATAAGCTCTTGCCTTGCATTGCCTTCAATTAGGCATGATGTGAATCGTCCCATGACTTCCATGAACACTGGTTCTGATGCAAATCTTCTTCTTGCTGGTGGGAACTGCAGAATTCACTCTGAATCCAACAGGATGATCAAAACAATCACTTCAGCACCTGTCATTGATATTTCTCACCTGTTTTCTCTTTCAAAACACTGCTTCAGCTCAAAATAATCACAGAATTAAATATAGTGTTTCATCTTAATACGCAATAAAGTTATTCCAAATACTTTCATTAAGGGGTCAGATTCAGACAGTCTTCCTCATACTGAAGAGCATCGTACTTCACAAGGAATTGTCTCCACCTTTCTCATGCCTCAATTCAACCCCAGTGACGCCGCTCATGTAAACGAGGGAGGTTGAATATAGCCATTGGTGACCTGCCCTTGTAGTTAACATATAACAAAATCTCTTCTAGCTGCTCTGGAATTGGTGGCCTGAGTCCCCCAAAAAGCAGAGTCCCCGCACACTGTACAAATCAGCTGCTGTTCTGCCCTGCTCAGCACCACAACCTCTCTAGTATCCACCACCTCTCAGGAAGCATGGCAGAGAAGAACCAAGAAATGAGTTGGGAAAGGAGACAAGCCTTGGCCGTGCTGCCACACAAACCAAGCAGGACACTCCCAGAAAGAATCACTGCAAGTGGCTAAAAGACCCTCCCCAAGGGTGGGAAAATCACTGTGGTGAAGAGCAACAGGGAACAAATATCATTACCAGTGACTGTCTGTTGCCAATGGGCTTCAATTCCATCAACAGCAAGCTATCAAGATCCCATCCAAGATATTGTCTGAAGACTCCAAAGACCCAATGTGAGAACGCTTTACAGGAGCTTGAAAATGGTTGCAGAAGTTCTTGCAAACGATTTCTACTGCTGCTTCCCCACAGCATGGTTAATGTGGCCGATTAAACCAATGATATGTGTCTAGTAGATGTATTTTCATCACACAAGCTGCCATGTCCTTACAAAAATGTCCCTCTGATTCAGACATGAAAGATGCCCATTTGCTTACATAGCTTGCTTGCAGTCTGTGACCTTTTCTGCAGCCTTTTTTTCCCAAGGGCCACAGCAAATACCTCTTAATTCACCATACTGAAGCTTCATCTGGATTAAAAATAAACTGCAATGGCATCCATCTGTCTCAAGCTTGTTTAAAAGCACATTTATCTTCTCCAGCAAAGCAATCAATATATGCCCATGTTGGCCCAGGGACCATTTGTTCAATAAACAGGTTGAACGCAGGAATCTGCCTTTCTCCCTGTATTTTCCTTTTTCCTGACGAGGATTTGTAATGTGTTTCATCCTACATTAAAAAAAACAAAACAAAACAAAAACCAAATAAAACCAAAACAAACCTGGAAATAGCAGGACATTTTCTTGGTTCACTACTCAATAGAACTGGAGGAGCATCTGCTGTGACAGGAGGTGAGCATGGAGCGACCAACATCAGATACTTCTAGACACATTGGAGCTTTACGTAAAAATGAAGACAAACTTCTACTATAAATGTTTATTTTCCTCTTAGTGAATAAAGACCCTCTGAAAGCAGGAAAAAGCCTCCCACTGATTTCAGTAGTGGCTTGTGATCTCAGCTGTCTTCACCTATCAAAACAAAACATGAATAGAAATATTTTTGCATCGAAAAGCTAGGACAAAAACACTGATTAGAAGTAATGAATGCAATAGAATCTAGGTTTCTGCTTTGAGCTGCAAAATCAGGGCCCAGAGCCACAATTAGTAGTTCTATCCTAAAACTTAAATTTCAGTTTAAGATATTGTGCCCATAATTAGGATGAAAAGAAATCTTCACTTTGCGTTTTCTTTGTTTCAGTTAAAGATTTCAGAAACACGTGAGCAATTTTTCCTGGACAGTTCCAGGGACCCCATCAGAACAGCAAAAAGAGTCAGAATCTCATTTTAGGAGAAAAATGAGCTCACAAACCTATATATCACAGATCGACAAGCAAAAATCACATGAATTGCTGTCAACGGTGAAAAGTCTCTTTAACTTTCAAAATACTTCAACAAAAATAACTCTGAGGATGATCCCCACCCCCTTCCAGAATGTGCAGAATGTAATGCAGTGTTTGGCTGCGATTTCTAGCTATAATTTAAGGGTGGGATTTTCAAAGATGCTGTAACGCTGGCTTCACTTCAATTCTCATGAAGACAATGGAAAATTTCAGTGGGATCCACACATGACTAACATGGAAAGCATTTACAGGTCTTTACCTTTCTTTCCTTTCTGCCCTTTATCATGGCTGACCAAGCTTTGAGCACACAGATACACTGAACCGGGTCCAAGAATCTTTTATACCTTTTGGCTGCTGGTAGTGGACTCCCAAAAGAGGTTAAGCATCTGGAAACCGGTGATCTGATCTTTAGCTTGAACTTTGGAGACTGGATTTGTTCAACCAACAATGAAGCTGAAGATGAAAATTATTACATTAACACATTGTGTAATATTCAAGACACAGAGTTTGGCACTGCACTCATTGCTGTCACTTAATTTCACCTCATTCCATTCGGGATGCCAATTTTAATTTTGCATTTGGTTTTGCCAAAGACCAGTTTGAGCTCTCGCATATCAACTCTGGTGGATTTTTACTTTGATCAAAGGTATTGATTAAGTATGATTGAAATGAGTAAAGAGTTTTTACCAATTTATAGGTTCCAGATCTTCCAGCACAACAATTATTTGTACTGATAAGACATAGAAATTTTTGTCTGGTGTCTGTCAAAGTATTCTGTGTATAAGCCATATTCATTATATATCATGTCCTCTCTCTCACCACTTTTCCCCAAAATAGGCAGCTGCTCTAACTGCATCACTGAACTGCCTCATCAGTATGGAGTACATGAGCCCCAACTTTCCCCAAACTTGTAAATATTAACTCATTAACGAGCAATAACATAGAGCTGTGTGAGAGAGGAAAGACACTGGCAAAGTCGTCTTCACCCATGAGCAGAAGTGATGCGAGGTGGTGAGCCCGGGTTGCTACAGAGCAAGGCACAGCCTGGTGTCCGTGCTGCCCCAGCAAACGTGTCCCGAGCCTGGCAAAAGGGCTCGGAGGTGCCTCCACAGAGTCACACCAAAGTACCTGGGGCTCAGCAGCACTTTGAGGCTGTGGGAGCTTCAAGAAGGCTGCAGAGAGATGGACCTGGACTGTCCTCGAGTGCAAGGATAACTGAACCTAGTTTAACCTGTTATGATGTTGATGCACTTGTCAAATACTGGCATTTTGCTGCAAAGGGATTCTCTGCTCCCCTGAGAACACAAAGACAAGACAAATTCTTTCCTTTCTTTTTGTGTAGTACTTCAGCGATACTTAAAAGTAACAGTGCAACAATTAATCTAACTGCAGATGTAATGACCTCAGCACAAATCAGGAACTAACATCCTCAGTCAGTTCTTAACAAATCATTTACTTTACTTTACTGAGCTTTTTCTCACTAAAGAGTTGTTGTGTGCAACATCACTCAAGTATGGCACTGATAAAACCAAAGGATGAGTACTAAAACATTATGTCTGACTTTTGAGTGGTATATATTCTTCCAAAGATTAACGAAATTTTCTGAATTCATGTCAAAGCAATAAAATTCCAAACCAAGGAAATTCAGTTTTCCAGCAATTATGTTTTGCATAGTTTAAAAATCATGTAAACAGTATTAGTTTCCTATTTACAGCACGATTCTGTATTCTTTTGCTTATCCTCTTTTAAACATGTAATTATTGTATATTGTAACTGCATATTAATATCGTTTATTGTACATAGTTTATTTTAACAAAATAAATGTATTACTAAGTATTTTGACAGCATAATTTTGAGAAGGTGTGTTGCTGTGTTCATTCTCCCAGATGCAAATCACATATATCTGGAGATACTTGGTCTCCCATCTTCCACCAACATTAAGGTGGTTGATTGGTTGTTCTTTCAGATAGAACTTCTTTCTTTTTATTTTAATAAGGCTCTCTTGGCATTACTGTCTGTGGTATCAACTGGCATTTCACAGCACCATAAGAGGATTTTTCCTTCCTTGAGTGAATATTTAAAGTGTTTTAGAGACAAGACAGCACACTGCAGCCTAGCAGGGCAGGGAGAGTCAGGAAAGTGAAATGCTCAAAGGGCCAAAGAAGTTATATGAGGAAAGACAGCCCTTAAATGCTGGACTGGAATCAAGGATATTGCTGGGTCCAGCCTTCCAGAGATTCAGTGTGGAGATGTGGATCTTGTTTAAAAAAAGTAAAAATCTAAATTAAAAAAAAAAAAAAAGAGAGAGAGAGATACTGCCTTTGTTATCCAGCTTTTTGTTACTATTGGTTTCTCAAGACCAAGAAATCCCATTGACCGGCTAGTCTAGTCTTCAAACTAAGACTATAAAACCCACCATTCCTGAACAACATCCCTAATACTTATTGGACCAAAGCAAGTTTCACCAGTGGCTGCTGGTCTGCTTGGCTGGGCACACCAGCTGCAGCACAGGAATGAGAGGAGCTGAACTTCAAGTCCCAGTGGACTTTGGTAACCACCGTGTAACAGGAAAGTGCTGTGAAGAATCAAAGCACTGTGTGACTGTGACTATTGCTGTTCAGGTTAAAAGAATGACAATAAGCCTGAGACTCTGAGTGCTGTGCAGGACACAGATTTGACTCATCCCAAGGGATGTTACAGCCTATATAATCCAAAAAACACCGGGGAGAAAAAAAAAGATAAATCTCTACTATCACTCCCAATACGCAGAAGGGAAACCTAGGCACAAAGAAAGCCACTGATATGCACCTTCTCACCTGGCATGTTTAAGGCAGAGCCAGGAGCCAAGCACAGTCCCCAAGCTGCACAGTCACATCTTCTCCATGTCTGTACCTTCTCCTTCCTGAGCAGGCAAATACAGCCACCTCTCTCGTGGAAAGCCTTTCACTGCAGCAGGTATTTTGAGCTGGGGCTGCAGGGCTGCGAATGGTTTGACATTGAGATTTTGTGAAGGAGATACTCTCTTGCTCCCTGTTTTGCAGATACAGCAGAGAGGTCAAGGTCCCCTTACAGACACACAGCAAAATTTCTTTGCCTTACTTATGCACCAAAGACAGATGAGCTGTTTAACTGCTTTGGACATGTGGGATGATGAGATTTAAATCCATGTCTTTAAAGAGCATTAAAACATCCCTACAGAGATGAAGGTGGCCTGGGAAGGGGCTTCTCATGCTCTGAAATATGGGGCTGTATTGACTGCCTGCAAATTCTGAGGACATACCATCCCAGCTGCAGCATAAAGGATGTGAAAGCCGAAACACCTGGTCACAGATATCAAAATCGGTGGGAACTTAACAGAAGGAAGACTTAGTAGCATAATAACTTCTGTAAAAGAAAATCCCCAGGTTGGTAATTGCCAGTAGCAGGGATAAAGTTGGCTCCCCAAAAGTCGCTGTCACGTGCACACTTGTGGGAACCCAGCGGAGCTGGATGAAGAGGGATGTGCACTGGTCAAATGGGTTGGTGGGCTCAGATGTTGGCTGTACTTTTGTCCCTCAGAGCCAATCCACAGCATCTCCGTTCACTTTTTCTCTCCTCCTTAAAAGGCCACCTGGAAGCGTTAGCTTAGCTTCAGTCAATACATCCTTCCCACTCTTCCTCTTCCACCCGCCAGCCTGGTTGCTACTGCATCAATCAAAACCCTGTTTCGCACCCTGCAGTGTTTCTCTTCTGAACACTTGCTCAGGTTTCCACTGTCTCGCTGTATCCGGGTACAGCCCATATTTCCCGTTGGCTGCAAAAGGAAGAGCTTGCCACTTTCTAACCCTAATTCTAATCCTGAGACTATAGCACAGCCAGACTCCATGAGAGAAATCCAGCAAAGGAAATGACTTCACATCATCATCAAGAAGATGTTTTGCAGGTGTTCACAGCTCTGGCAAAGAGTTTGTAGGAGTTTATACATACTCTACATGAGAAGTCTCTACAGATAAATAAAGAGGGACACGTTGTTTTAAATTGCTTTCGTACTACAATTTTGAGGTTTATTAAGGACACAAAACAATTTGCAGATTTCCCATGATAGATGTGATGCCAGTTAGAACAATAAAAAGATCAGAGGGATTGTGTGATGCAATTTGAAAGAAAACACAAGGACTTTTTAGAGGGCAGCTGAACTCTCCAGCAGCAGAAAACTGCTACCGCTGCTGTTTGACACAGCAATCTCTATTCAGAATTACGGAAGGCAAAGTGATAAAATCGTCTCCTTCCTACTCAACCACTGTGCAGCTCTTAAAATTCCACCGACACACACACACACCCAAAAAAAAAAAAAAAAAAGAAGAAAAGAAAAAAGAAAAAGAAAAAGACGGCAACTAGTAAATTACAGGTTAAATTAAATCTGTCTCAGTGAGGACAGGACACTTAGGGAAGTTTCAAACATGCATCCCTGGAATTGAAGGCAATTGCATCCAGAAGACAAGAAAATTAATTGGGGGGAAGGCAGGTGCAGGTATTACTCTCAGCAGCATTTCTTCCCTAATGGTTATCTGAGAAGGTGTCTGTGTTTTGGAAGCTCCTGTGAGCCTCTCCCACTTGGCAAATCTTCCTACTTTCACATAATTTCCCATTTTGTTCAGGGGAGAAGTGAGGAATGAACATGGATCTCCTGCAGCTGGAAACCAGAGGACAAAGGCGCTTATTGGGCTGTGGTCATCGGGGGCTGTTGCAGTACCTCCCAGGCATCCCCTGGTTTGTAAATAGTGAGTCTGAGGAGGTGTGAACCATCCTTCGGCATGTCTGCTCTCTTTCCTGTCCTGGGCTTTTCTCACCGACATTGGTCACGTTACTGGCCATTCCACGCTTTCCTGAGAGCACGTCTGGCTGCCCCCCAGCTCTGTACAGTGCATCCTCAGAGGAGCAGGTCTCCACAGAGCTGAGCAGCACAGAGAAGGGTGGGAACCCTCCGTAGCCCCTTCTTTCCCACCACCTCAGCCAGGGGCTTGCTGAAACCAAACCACAATTGTTGTGTCTTGGCTTGGTCCCTCTAACTCTGGAAATTGTCAGGAGAGACTTTATGAGCTTTGCAGAGTCTCACAGATTCTACACAAAGTCAGTTCCCTCCCTATCCCTGGACAAAGGCAAATGGGAAGATAGGCACTTTGGGGTTTACAGATTTAATGTTTTTCTTTTTTTTCAAGGAGTTTTCTCTTGTAAGGCAAGATTTTTTTTAACAGAATACCTCAAATTAAGCAAATCACTGAAATGTGTGCTTAACTGTAAAAGTCCACTGATATTAAGCAAAATACTTAATCATGAGCTTACTTTGCTGAGTCAGGGCTAAGTATGCATTCACCCTGATTTCAAGGTAGCAATTCAGATACCCATTTTCATTTCATTGGCCTTAAAAGCTTTGCTTTGACTGTTATTATGACAGACCTCAGGGTAAGAAGAACTAACGGTGAGGGTGAGGTGGCAGAATTGCTGGTAATTGCATTTACCGTTACTGGGAAGGAGCTAAAACCTTCATGAGTAAAGAGGCTGTTACAGAGGTGATAATGCCTTTGTGGCCTGTTTCCACCCCCCGTTGACTGTTTAGCCCATGTGCACTTAGTGTATGAAGAAAAGTCACAGTGTGAAAAGCCTGTAAGGAAGGGAAACTGCATATTTTTTCTTATTTTTCTGGTTTTTTTCCTTTTTTTTTCCTTTTTTTTTACCACAGGATTTGCTATTGCAAGGCTGTGTACTACATTTCTACAGCAACAATGCTCTGAACAGCATGAGGAGAGGGGATTAAGCTTCCTCTGCCCAGAAAAGTCAATGGTTAGGAGCATTATAGGGCGAGACCAAATTCTGGACTGACTTACACCCTCTGTGTGAAGGGTATGAAGCCAGGGGAGAATTTAGCCCCTCCTCTCCTGACCTGGGAAAGGAGAGCTCAAGCAGTCTCGCACTCAGTGGTGGCAGTGGAGCAGATGTCACAGTCACAGCGGATGGCCACCGGGTACGTGTAGAAGGGATCCACGTCAGGAGCACACTTGGGCAACTTCACTGTCATCATCTTGGTCTCATTGTAGGTGCAAACGCGGTGGTAAGATTCGATGTAAGGCGGTTCCAGCACCGGTCTCTGTGAGGGAGAAATGCTGGCCTCAGGCAAGAAGCAAAATGAACATCTGGAGACACAGCTTCCACAGTGAGATTTACCATAAATGGAGGAGACACCCGATCAAATGGAAGGGGCCATGGAAATAATTTTCAGGTTACATCCTTCAACACTTGCCTCTTGGAGCCTTGCCACTGAGGGGAGTGGGTGTATGTGCGTGTTTCTGTTTGTTTAAAGCATAAAGCCCCAATTAAAACTGCCTGAAGGAAGACGAAAGCTTATGCAAAAAGCTGGTTTTCAGCAGAATACTAGTATTTCAACCAAATGCTAATGTTTGCCAAAAGCAGCTTCTTTCTTCCAAAAGGATTGATTCTCCATCAAAAAAAAACCCCAAATGTGTTCTGCTGGAAACCCTTCCATGTGCACGAGCTGCCTAAGAGCAGAGGTGCATCCAGGTGCCAAATGCCTGTGTTTTTCTCAGCCAGACCAGTCTTCCCAGTCAGGCTGCACATCCCACAAAGCCCAAAGGATGTACACCGTGGGGGATGCACTCAGCATGTCAGACAGCATAGAAGCCTGCAGCTCCTCATGAGAAAAACAACTTGACCAGAGACCTCAACCATCAGGAGATGAAGGGAGCTTGAAGACCCTGAAAGCCACACTCCCACATGGTGTCACAGTGGCATTGCTTTTGCTGAAAAGCAACTTTTTTTCAACAAGGACACCCATTTTCCAAAGCCTCCAAGAAGGGACAGCACAAAGAGGAATGGGAATCCACTGTCATCCTCTCTCTTGCACAGGTGGGAAACAGCATAAGGTAACACAACCAGGAGACATTTTAATTTCTTTCTTTCTTTCTTCCTTTCCCTCTATGCTATGTAAAGAGCCTGCCCTGGGAACTGAGAATGATGGCATGGAACGGAACAGATGCAACATTTCAGCAAGAAAATATCCAGACTCCCATCCCTCCATCCAAGTACATCGTGGTGCTCTCTGGAAGCTGTTGAGCCTACGACCAGGGGCATTCAGCGTAAAAACATCCCAGTGGTACTGCAGTATGGTAAGAGAGTCTGCAGGGTCTGTGCTGCCAGAGAAGCTTGGGAGTAGGGGGAAACCACGTGACAAGAGGTCCCTCGAAGGAACTTTATCCCATCGGGGAAATCTGGTCACCAGTGGCCTTTCCCCTCATCCCACCAAGCAGTGAAAGAAGGCAGTCAGAGCTGAAACACAGACTCTGGCTCCTCCTCTGGTCCCTGGTACAGAGCCCTTGTCTTCATGTGGACAAAATCCATCTGGAGTCACTTGAGGCTTCCCTGAATAAATTAAACTGGGACTGGCCCCTTGAGCCTTCCAGTGGTAGAAAGGCAAAGACCATCAGAAACTTCTCATCTGAAGTGCGTGTAGATGTACTTCTGCTTTTTCTTTCTCCCCCTGTATGCCCCCAAAACATAACTACTTCATATTTGTACAGGGTTGTGACTTAAAATGGGACCAAATTAGAAACAGACACTATCTTTGGGGTTTGCTTTTTGGAATAAAATCAGTTCCCATCAGTTGGGAGCTCCATCTTATTCTCTAGGGAATTTTTTCTAGTAAAGTAATAAAGGCCTCCTTTCCTTAAGTGTTCAAGCTGTAAGAGGCTTTTAAATTGCATAATAGGAGTATTACATAACTGCTTCATTAATATCGTCACATGATGTGCATCCCCCTTGGAGGCGGTGGAAGGAAAGAGAGAGGGAACAACTGACAGCAAATGTTGCTGACACTGGTACCGAGGGGATGTTGGAGAAGCAGACAGCCCTCGCCTGTTTCATAGATAGCTGCAAGCTATTAAATGTTAAGTGGGTTTCTTTCGAGGGCATTTCTTGTGAAGCAGAAGCACGACCCAGGGATGTTGGTGACAGCCAGCCACCCTCAGCCCTGGGTGTAACATCACCTCCCAGGTCTCGCAGCGTCCCCAGCACGCGTCCGTCGTCACCCTCAGCCCCCTGCAGCCGGGCTTCTTGGCCAGGAAGGTGAATTCTCGCACAGCACAGCCAACAAAGGTCCGCAGGTCGATGGCAGAAGTCTTGGGCGTGCTGCTGCCGCCAGCTGGCATCAAGAGAAGCAGAGCGCCCAGGATCACACGGTGGAGCTTCATGCTGAGGCAGAAAGGTTAGAAGCGGAGGGTTGGGGGAGCCAGGACAGTCCAGGAGGCAAGAAGTACAAGTGCACAGGCTCAGCCCTTCCTCCCCTTAGGCACACTGTTCCCCATCCTCATTCAGCCCAAGAGAAGATGGGCAGATGTACGAATGAGGGGTCACCTACTCACAGAGCTGTAAAGCCTTAGTGAAAATGTCTGTAACAGAAACGAGCAGTGGGCAGACTTCCAGTGGGGTTTGTCTAGAAGAGATAAAGCCAACAGCCAGTGCCTCAGACCCACTGAAATGTCCCTACTGCAAGTTTACCTTGCAGCACATGCCTTCCTACTGTCTCATCTGGGTTGCCCTGACAGTTCTGGCTCTGGCAGGTCAGTCTGGAAGGGCTCTGTCTGTCCATCTGCCGTGCACATCCATGGGAGGTGGCAGGTTCCCAGCATTGCTGCATGGGGGAAAAGCAGCACGGCTGCAGCTCCATGCATTCAGCAGGGAAAGGTCCGTGTATAACACCAGCATTTTGACCCAGGCACTTAATTCTGGATTTATCTCAGTTCCAGTTTTGTCTAGATTAGGAGCCAAGCATCCCTGAATAAATGCTATAATCTCAGCACATCCCAAAACTGTTATTGGGGTTGCCATTATCAATACCCTGTGCTTGTCCTACCAGCCAGCTCAAACCCAACCAAGGCTGCCAAGCTGGTGAGACAGGGTGGGGCATAGCCAAGGTGACCAGAGGAGGCTTGAGCTCCTCACACCTTCCAAGCAGCCCAGCATCGGCCAGGTCCCTCCTGTGTTTGCTGTCTTTCAGTGAAGAAAGCAACCAGCCTCTTTGGAAAACTTTCTCTGTCAAAAAAAAAGGCAGCTGGGAAGTAGCTCTGAACTGCAAGATCCGTTTTATACTTCACATACTTGTGTTGTATTTAAAAATGTCCACCTAGAAACCCCAGATTGACACTGAATTTTGAGGAAGTCAGCTACTGCATGGGGCACACAGATTTGTGTTCATTGGCCTGTGTCCTCAGCTGGATAGACTTAAGTGAAATGAGCTTGGCCCACCTTTTGCTTGAGTGGTGTTTGGGTCTCCAGGCTCCTGTTAAACCAAATGCTTTAAATTTGCTAAATCAGAGTTTTAGACCAGCACATGAAGTTTCCCTCATACCCATCGCCACTCTTACCCTGTAGCCTTACATGTGATTACAGGAGTGTACGTTTATGTATAAGCTTCAAGAGAGTAAAAAAAGCTTAAATTCCTTGTTTTTAAAAGCAGACTTTTGAGAGCAAAAGTGACAAACTTCAGAACAAATTGAACATCTACTTTTGGCCGTTTTAGCAAAACCTATTGCTTGATTCACAAGCCAGAGCCATGACATGGAGCAAACACAGAAGCACACTCACCTATCAGAGTCGGATCTTCTTTTGTAGTTTTAAATTGCAGGTGGTGCTTCAGGATGTCAGAGCGAGCAGCCGGAGACCTGCACGGCAATCTTTGTCAGCTTTGTGCTCAGTAAATCTCCCCAGCATCTGCTACTGGGATGTTTAATTGCTTAAATTTATAGACAGGGCCTTGTCAATCAAGGCAAGACAGAGGCAGATCCTTACTTGAACTACCGAAGGCATCAAACCCATTGACTGTAAAGCAAACTTCTCCTTTCCAACAGCGATTAGCTTAAAGGGTATTGTTTCATAACATAAGCCTTGAAACAAAAGGAGTATCTCGGTGAGTGAAATAATGAGTATGCACTGGGGCAAAATGGATCTTATTTTCCATAGTGGAATTGCAACACCTTTGTGAGGAGATTGGAGCTTGACTTTGAAATCGCCATTACTGCCCTGATTAACAAGCCCTAAGTAAACAACCTGAGGGAAGACCTTTCAAATATTTGTGCAAACAACCCCCTGAATTTTTGTCAACTGCATAAGACCCTTTTTACTCGATTGTTCTGTACAAGCAGGGGCAAGGGGTGGGGGGACGAGGCGTGAATCTGCAAGAGAAGCAAATGTTCTCTTGATGAGCTAGGGAGCTGTCACACAGGTAAGCATCGCTGTGCAAAGGAAATTTGGAAACTGTGTCCATTACTTTTACCACGCAAACACAATTTCCAGTTATTCATAGGGCAGAGAGAATCTGAGGACCTCGGTACTATGAAAAGCTTGCTTGTCAGTGAGTTCATAAAAGGCAAGCAGGTGAGAGAAATGCAGCCATAAGTTTGCGTAGCGACCTCAGGAAAGTCACCTCCCTTCCCTGCCACCGACTCATGGCTGGACAGTGACCTCCCAGGGTGACTGCTCCAAAGCCCAGGCACACCCCAAAAAGGCAGGGCAGGTGTTAAGGACCCCTCAGGGAGACACTGTTAAAAGCATTCACAGCAATACAACTCAACCTCAAGAACAGATAATACGGAGAAAACCTTGATTTAAATAAATTCCATCCTACGATGCTTTCAGGAATGACAAAACAACAAAAAACCAAAACAAAACATCATCTGTTGATGTCAGAAATGCATCTCTTACCAAATAGGAAACAGTGATTACTACAAGTTTGTTATTTGACCTTACAAGTATCAAATGTATGCTTCTGGCAGGTTGTATTCAGGCTGTCTGTAGAATGACCTTCAGAAATCAGCAAATGGACACTGAGGAGATGTGATATTAAAGCATTTTGGATCAAACGAGTTGTATTACTTAGGTGCTCTCCCTTTTTCAGGGTGAATAAGGCATGGCTCAGGTTTCGCTTCCTCGGTCAGTAGCGTAGACTCATTGCAAGAGCATTTTGCCCTTTCTTTCTAAATTAGGAAACAGTGACTGGAAGAAGCAAGTGAGAGAAGCAATTCCTTTGTCCACAGACAAGCAAGACTTGCGCTGACATCTTTGGACATTTTACATAACCAAGAGCCACTGTCCCCTCTTCAGAGATGACACATGGCAGCAGAGATCACCTAAGTTATGGGAAGTGCTGGTGTGTTCACCAGCACAACCGAACCAGAGCATCCCAGCTCTTCTCCTCCTTTCACGTTTTACCTCCCCAAAGATATTCCTTTTAACCACACACTTCTAAAACAGCAACACAGCAGGTTCCTATAAGGACTCAGGCTTTATCGGTCACACAAAGACTCTGCCCTGGAGCCTGCAGTGAGAGGGCGAACCTTGTCTCATCCAGGTAGGGAAGCACCCAAGTGTGGGTCATTCTCCAGCCACAAGTCTCCAGCCACAAGTCTCCAGTCCCTCCTTCCAGCCTCAGCCTCTGGGCCTCTGCAAACACCTCCTGAAACACAAAAATGCAGCAGGCAATAGGAGCCATTGCCATATCGCCATCACAACATGGGAAACAGCTGCTTCAGAAAATCAATTCACTTAACAGAAAACCAAAGCAGACCAAAAAACTCAAAACACAACCAAAAAAAAAAAAAAGAGATTATTATTTTTTGGAAGAGGAAGGGAAGAACAAAGCATAAAAGAACAGAAATTTTACTAAAAATTTGGAAACTTTCTTGAAGTTACAAGGGGATGTTTAAGATTTTTCCAGTGTTCTTGGTCATTATTATTCAGCCTTGTTAGCAGCAAAGCACTCCAGGTCGAAGTGAAGACCTATCAGGTGGGACTTTGGAGGAGGAATGCTGAATGGAGGTATTGTAATTGTCTCCATAGACGTGATCACCAGGCATGCCTTGGACACCTTTTTCTCTGATTGAAACCAATAGGGAAAAGCAGGAGATTCAAAGCTAAATGAGATCACAGGGAGGTCAAGAGGAACAGAAAAAGTCTTGCCACTTATCTAAAAATATCAGCAACTTTCCACAAAAAAACAAAAAAAGGAAAGAACACTAACAGGGTTTTTTTTTGCTGTAATTTTTGCTGAGCAAAAATAAAGCTAGAAAAGAAATCTTTAAAGGCTTTTAAAAAATGTACAGTTTAAAAGATCCTGAGTGGCAGAGAAGGTAAAAGTGAAATGCTGGCCATAAGTTTCCTTTACTTGATTCTGGAAATGTGCCAGCAAAAATCAGCCCATGATTACAGACAGGTATAGGAAATACATGCCAGCTGGCAGATCAACCAGCTTTGACAGATCCCTTTTCTTCCAGGGATTAGAAAAACAGGTGCTGAACTTTTGGTTTGTGTAATTCAGTTTGGATTCACTGACTTCAGTTAACTGAGATCCTGTTTTCTTGTCTCCGCACTAACTAATCTCATAAAGGAAAATGAAAGACAAATTGCAGACTCTCACTTACGGTCTCTTTTGAAAATCCTGTGTATTCACGGGACAGACACCGATTTCTGAAGGATTTGCATCACGTCTCATGACAAGCACAAGTGTCGGCTTTTTCCCACACAATGTATTGCTGGCTTTTTTTTGGGTGGGGGGATGCTCTTATTTAAGTTAATTAATAAGTGTACAACCTACACGTACACTTGACCTCCAGTGTATGTCAGAAATTTAAAGCTAAATATTTTTTTCTTTCCCTGGATGTTTTACATTTATTTGAAATAAAAAGCTAAGTGACGTATAGATAAAACTTCTAAAGATGGATATGTCCACTGTTTACCTGCCTGTTCCCTTTTTGAGACACACCATTGGAGTTAATGGACTAGAAGTTTGAATTGATAAGAGAGGAGCTGAGATGTGCTATCTATTGAGAAAGACCAAGAGAAGCAACAACATTGAGTAGTTGCAGATAGTAAGTAGAATCATAGAATCATAGAATGTTCGAGGTTGGAAAGGACCTCTAGAGATCATCCAATCCAAACCCCCTGCCAGAGCAGGATCACCCAGGGCAGCCACACAGAAACGCGTCCAGACGGGTTTTGAAAGTCTCAAGGGCGGGAAACTCCACACCCTCTCTGGGCAGCCTGTGCCAGTGCTCTGTCACCCTCACAGGAAAGAAGTTTCTCCTCATGTTGAAGTGGAAATTCCTATGTCCCAGCTTAAACCCATTATTCCTTGTTCTAGTACTGCATAGAAACACATAGGCAGTCAAGAGGCAGTAAAATCTGTGGTCAGTCTAAGTGGATGAAGTAACCAAGAGTTAGAGACGATTCTTACCAATGTTGGGAAGGGTGGCTGTAGGTTCAAAAGTAACAGAAAAGAAGGAGGAGAGGAGATAAGGTGGCATGGATTTGCAGGCCAAGTTCACAAGGGTGACAACTCCTGTGGACAACGTCCAAGAGAGGCTGGGATTCACATCAGAATAGGGTGAGTTATAGAGCCAGGCTTGCGAACTATTGGGCAGGAGCTGAAGCTATATATGCTAATATAATTCGATTAACTCACAAAAAAAATTACCACTAGAATCACCTTTTGCTATACAAGCTAACATTAGACTTTGTCTCAATAGGTCGTTTACCTTTTGTGGGCTATACTGAAAGAAAGATAACCTTTGCGTCCTGAAAACACTATTGCAAACAAGTACTTTAAGATTCTTTAATCTGTCCCCACAGCTTCTGCATATTTGTCTTGGAATAGGACTTTCTGTCATTTGCTAAATTTCTTAAGAACTTGAAGAATTGGTTCGCAAGGGGACAGACAAAGTAGGTTTAACCTTGAGAGGGCATGGCTGATCTGCACATTAAAATCAAAGGAAGGGAGCAAAGCTCTTGGAAACGCTTTTGACAGAAATTCTGCCAATTTCAAGCACAAAAAGCACATGGCAGCAATCAGGAAACGTATTCTCGGGTGGTAATTAGATAAACATGAACTCTCCCTTGTAACAGTGGGGCACCAGCCCTGGCTGAAGGTCTCAGGCACGCAAAGCCACTCCTCCTGCTTTAAAAGACTTTCTGCTCATTTGTTTTCCTGAGCTTAACACAACACAAACTGGCACCGGCTGAATGGGTGAGAAGAATGAGGGATTTGTCGAGCCTGCGGTGGAAGTCAATTAGTCCTCAGGGGAATGACCTGTCTTACAGAAGAAATTATTATTTCTTGCTGCTTGTGGGGGTACCTGTGTTACAAAGGGCAGAACAGCGCAATGAACAGAACTGAAAAATCCAGCCCAGGAGATGTGAATCACTGTGGAATGGCACCGGACTGACTGCAGCAACACTGTAGGTGCTCTAGTAGAGACACTGCCTCACTAGCATTGCTGTTGCAAGGAAACTGTCCAACACTATTCATCTCCTCCTTTTCTATCCAAACCTGGAAAATGAAGTCCAGGGGTGAGGCATAACAGAAAGAAAAATTGCTAATCCACAGTTTGCTTGAGGCATGACTAACCCGGTGAGATAACACTCTTCTGCTAAAAAAGGCTTGTAGCAATGATGGATTAAATCCATGAGAGATGTGCTGAATGTCCTACAGCGTTAGAGGAGCTACAGCTTCTAAAAATTGGTAGTGAGCATCTCTAATATACAAGTAGTGCACCCTAATCAAGGTAATTCCAATAAAGATAAATCCAGGGCACAACTGAAGGTTCAGTTCAGCTTCTTGATCATGACATGATTTTACAGAACTTGGGCAAACAATCTGCATTACAGTTTGGATGCATTTACTAAAATTCCTGGTTTCTGTGTTTATTATATATGTGGAATTTAGCAAAAATTAATTTCTCAATCCTTAAATTCTGAGCAAAATGTTTTGGAAGAAAAACTAGGAAAGAAAAATGTAAAGGAAAACAGGTTAAGAATGCCCCTGGCCAAGAGAAGGACAGCTTTCAATGAAATACACCCTGACCCAATGGTGAAAGGATAGCCACAACTTAAAAAAAAAAAAAAGGATAGAGTGGACCAGATTGCCTGATATACATCCCAGGCTAAATAATGAAAATATTATTTCAGGAGTCACACTCTGCAGCCTCAGTAAGTTGCATGTTGCGAAGATTAAGGATTGCTTAAGACAGATTTCTCAAATACTGACTGCCAGGAAGAATTTACCTGCAAGAGGGACATTCTTGGGGAGTTCCCTTAAGACTTAGAAGTTGTCGTATAAACAGTGATGCCAGGAAAAATTGAAAAATACATATCTGGAGTGGATAAGGAGGAGAGTAAAGGCACAACTCCAAGCCCAAGCTGTGTAACTCCTTAGTCATGGCCCTTAGAAAAGAAAGACAAGTCCCTTCTTCAGGCTACCATATCTTTGCCTTGGAAAGGTGTATTTGTTGACCATAGTTCCTTGTACTAAGGAATTAAACATCACTAAAATAGGGCAAAAATTGATTGCTCTCCTTGTTTTGCCAATGCCAAATTCATTATATGATGAAAGGTTGCAAAACTATTTGAGGGAGAAGCATCAATTTAGGATCAAAAATAAGGGCAAAACCAGGGTCTGAAAACTGCAGCCACCACCTAAACTTACAATTAATGCAAAAGTCATCCTCAGTACAGAGACACGCAGACTTTCCAGGAGAACACGGGCTTTTCCTTTGCATGAGGACCTTGAGTACCTCCCCGGCTCTTCCAAGTTTTGAGCCCTTTTGACATCTACAAGGCAAGGCAACACATGAAAATAAATGGCACCCTTTATATGACAGCCTCCAAGACTGGCATTCCTCTCTGTTTAATGCTTCCCCCTGTCTCAGGAGAGACTCAGCCAGGAGATTTGCCTGAGCAGCACCTGCAGCCCTAGTGCCAAGTGAAGCTACCCCAAAGGGCAAAGCAACCGCTGATGTAAACAACCATTGATGTGTTGTTACAATGCAGAGGGAAAACATTAACTAACCTCAAACTGTTTTTCACAAGCAGAGGTTATTCTATGATCACTGAGACATGATACCCCCACTCCTGTGGATGTGTGTGTAGAAACTGGAACGTGGGTTCCCTGATGTCTGGTAGGGGCTGCAACAGAACCACAGCTCTTGCTCAAGAGGGCAGGAACATGGACATGTATCCACAGTTCACATAACATCTGAAAAGTAGTAATCACTTCAGTTCCGTCAAGTTTGCTGTAAAAAGCCAGGTGGTTTGACAGAAATAAAAAGAATTAAGGTGAATAGACTGATAGACTGATATGCAATATACTTTATTTTAGACAACCTGGACAGAAATGCAGCAGAACAGCAGACATTTACTCTGAAATGATAGCACTGTATTTCACTTTATATTTTTAAGGATCTTCAATACAAATTTTAAACACTGCAATCCTTTACTCTTGCACTTTGGTTTTGGCTTTTATCAAACTTACACTAAATAACTGGCTGCAGATATTACACGCTGTTGGTAAACTGCTTCTCAGTTTTCACAGCAGCGTGTATGCCTTCACACCATCCTCAACTGTGGCCATATTTTCTTGCCTGTGAGACTGTTTGTTTATGGTGATGATGCTGATCACATTCAGCCCAGTGTAACCTGAGAGTTCAAATCCAATGGAGCTGGCTAGACATGGATGTGGGTAAGAACTGGGCTCTCTAATTGCACTCCAGGTAATTGCCTGGAGATCTGCCCTGAGTCCATTGCAATGTGAAAAAGATTCTCCCATAAATACAGATGCCATGTAAAATATATGTGACTGGCAATAACCAATTTAACTCAAATCACTTCTGCATTCCATAGCTTTCCTCTAATGGTCTTTTGAAAGGACATTTTAGACTTTTATGACAGACTAGTGGGCATTGACATAGCTCCATTAAACCTCTTCTCCAGGCTCAGAAGTTGAAGATGAAGCTTCTTGATCAAAACTACAGAAGTTCAAAGATACATTATCTTAATTCATTAGTTATCTTATTGTTTGTGTCCAGTGTGCTGGAAAAAAGAGACCTCATTTTGACACACATCACCACCGGTGCTAATGTTCCGTTTCCAGCATTGCCTTGGTGTTGATTGAAGTTTACAAATGAAATCTCCTGAAACAAACCTACCATGTCTTCCCCTGAATCCTATTAGAATAAACTCATAGAACTATTGAACTAATCAAAATCCAGCCAGGAAAACAAATATGACAAGAGTCTCAAACCCCAGAGAGGCACTTGGCCAAACCAAACCTCAGCACAGCATAGACCCAGACAGTAACAGGCCAGAAGTTTCAGCAGCAGACAGAACTAAATCTTCCAGCCTGAACTCTTCTTACCCTCTGGGGAACTGTGGATCTCAGCCAACACTCTGAGTCCTCAGACTATTTCCAGTGGAAGTTCATCACCTTGTTCCCACTGGTTTTAACGAGCCCCTCGTGGGTGCCGAGTCATCCCATGTCACGGGACCCGCAGGACTCACAGAGACATAAGGTCACACAGAAAAACAGGTTCCAGCAGGCCTCCGAGGAACAAATTCTACAACTGTACAGAGACAGCTTAGGGGACCACAGAGTTGTCACCTTGTTGCTGTCTGTCTTGGGTCACCAACTTGTGAGCAACTGAAGAATTACCAGGGGAAGAAGACGAGACGGGTGAGGGATGACAAAGCTTGTCCTTTCACATATGAGCACCGCTGCCACAGGCACATCACTCTGTAAATGTCTCATTGCAATCACACCCATGTCCTTTCTGCAGGGATCTCCATTTTAACTCTGCTGTAACACAACTGGAGGGAGATGAGCGTGTTCTTTGTGAAAGAAGAACCTGGAGGCCACGGTGAGAGCACGTGTAGATACCCCTTTCTTACAACTATCGTAAAACAATCCTGAATATCATTTCTCAGGCACAATGCATCTCCAAAACACTCCTCCAAACCAAGCAAACAGCAGGCAGAGCATTGAATAGCAAATAATTTGTGCTGTTGCACATGCCGTGTCCTGTGAAATGCCAACCCCAGGGCAGGGCAAACAAATGCTCTGACCGTGGAAGCACGTTGATTCCTACAGGCTTTCTGAAACACAGCTCTGCCCCAGAGGGGAACAGCTCTCTGCCATTCGGAAGACATCACTCAGTGTAATTATAACTTATTTATGAATACTGATATCACAGTAGTAGCAATTTCATATCTGAGCTGGAAGTTCAGGGCAGAACCTGTAGTCTTCTGCACATGGGTTTAGCAATGCAAATTGAAAGAAAGAAAACCACAAATCCAGTTGCAGGGTGCTGTTGCTACACACCTCTGTTTTTCTTCAAGCATGCTTTATATTCAACAGTCTTTGTAAGCTATGTCTGCTTTAATTAAGTTAGACAGATAAATCCTGATAAAAACAAAATGCTTGTGTCATTTAAAGACACTTTCAAACCAGAGATTAAATTTTAGTGATCTGACAATCTAACAAGTTTCATATTTCACAGGGCTTTATATTGTATTTGATTCTGACAATGTCTGCTACATCCTCTTATGCTCAAAGGCCAAATATGTAAATCATGACCCAGTATAATAATTTCTTGCTTTGCTGGCTGCTGGCATGTGGCAAACAGATGCTGAAATCCAGCTGTTTTAAGTCCTCGATCAGCCGTTTAAGTTGAAAACCAGCAGTGAAACAACTAAAAGGTATGTTTTCAGAGTAGTGTGCCAAACTGTACCCCAGGGATTCTTGTTCAACTTGACATACTAAGATTCTGAACCCCTTCAATATGTAAAGTATACAACATACAGATGTTGCTAAATAAGGAAAATGCATTACAAATGGCTCACAGATTAAGCTGGATAGATAATAAAATGTTGGGTTTGACCCTAGACATAAGGCTAGAAGAGAAAAGTTAAGGTTTGCTTCTTTAATTAGTGTCAGTGATGACTGGGTGAAGGGATCAGAGGTCCTGCAGGGCCCAGTTGTATGGAACTGAGTTTCTGAACCCATGGCCCTTTAGCATCACTCAAGAATATAGGCTAAATTTTCAAGACTTTGGCAATGGCCAGATCTCCACTGACACTGAAAGGGGAAAACTATGCTCATCTATACTCCTCTTAGATAACCCTCCCCACGCAGAGATTGGCCCCAGGATGCTGAAAAGGCACAGTTACTCTTACAATCCCAAGACTCACAGTCCAACAGTTACTAATTTTCCTGCCTTGTGTGATATTTTCTACACAGCATGGAGAACTGTGGTGGAACTAACAACATGTTTAGGTGACAATGACATCTTCTGTACTTCACAGTCTCACACTTTTTTTTTCAACTGAGAAAGCACCACTTTTTTTCTTTTTTAACTTTTTTTAAATCCAAAGAGCCATGGTGTTGACAGATTGATTAAAATTGCCTAATCTGTTCTTTTCCCCCATTTTGGCTGTTTGACTACCTGTGCAGGTCTGTGTCCATGCCGGGTTTCTGTCTGAGGCAAATGTTTCCTACACCTCTATCCAATACATAAGAAATAGGCAGTGACTCTAGCCCAAGTAGCCAGGATTTTGCCCACTCAGTCTCTCCACCTGACCTAAGGGCATCTCTGGAGTGAGAATGATTCTCCATGTCACAGGAATACAAGAGCTTCAAACCATGGTCCAAGGAACTCTGGGGCTTGGTCTTGTTATCATCATCATCAAGGGGTTAAAGACACTGAATCTTTATAAATGCCTAAAGAAGGCTAGTGACATTTCATCCAAAGATGGATTTATTCCAAATCTCTCCTTTGCCAAATCTGTTTGGCACACAGAAGTAGGAAATTACTGGAGGCACTAAATACAGCTCTCTTTTTCTCTTATTACTCTGTCTTCAGCAATGAAGAGGACCTCAACTTCTCCAGCTCCCACACAGAGGTCAGCTTAAAGAAGTCACACACCTATGGAGATTGAGGAAGGACTTCTGAGAGTGCTCTTCACTCCAAATTTGTATCATACGGCATGGCATTTCATTAGGGGTATTGCTGGGGAGATGTCAGATGCCCTAGCCTTGCTTCAGAGAAATGCTTATCCATACCCAAGAAGTTGCCAGCCTGTGGCTGTCTGGCAGAAAAGGACCTGGGCATTCTGATCGACAGCCGGCTGAATATGAGCCAGCGTGTGCCCAGGTGGCCAAGAAGGCCAATGGCATCCTGGCTTGTATTAGAAATTGTGTGACCAGCAGAAGCAGGGAGGTGATTGTCCCCCTGTACTCAGCACTGGTGAGGCCGCACCTTGAGTACTGTGTTCAGTTTTGGGCACCTCAGTATAAGAGGGATATCGAGGGTTGGAGCGAGTGCAGAAGAGGGCAACAAAGCTGGTGAAGGGCCTGGAGAATAAACCTTACGAGGAGCGATTGAGGGAGCTGGGACTGTTCAGTTTGACGAAGAGGAGGCTGAGGGGGGACCTCATCATGCTCTACAATTACTTGAAAGTACATTGTAGAGAGGTTGGTGCTGGTCTCTTCTCACAGGTCATTAGGGACAGAACCAGGGGGAATGGGTTCAAGTTGCAACAGGGCAAGTTTAGACTGGACATTAGGAAGAAATTCCCCATGGAAAGAGTGGTCAGACACTGGAACAGACTGCCTAGGGAGGGGGTTGAGTCGCCATCCCTGGGTGTGTTTAAGTGTCGCTTAGATGTGGTGTTGGGTGATATGGTTTAGGGGTGAACTTGTAGCGTAGGCTTAATGGTTGGACTCGACAATCCTAAGGGTCTTTTCCAACCTGAATTGTTCTATGATTCTATGATTCTAACTATAGTGTCCAAAATCAGAGCAGCCCAGGCAGTGAGAAGAAGGGATCCAGACTTTGCCTTTGACTGACATGGCTATGACAACCCTACCCTGATACACTGGTACAACTGGAGTAAAGCATTTCCCTGGATGTAGACAGATCTGACATGTTCAAAAATTACTTGTTTCCCTAATTTCTTAAACATCTGATCATCCCTGAAGGAAGGTAACTGTTAGAATGTTGCCTGGTCTTGGTTTTCACCTGATTTCAGCATTCCCAATTACAAAACTTGGTTGCAAACACACATTTTACCCCAGCACCACGTCTCCTCTGCAGGTTTGGGTCAGAGCAGTGCACTTTGTGCAAGTTATCTTCATCCATGGTTTACAAACTGTCAGTCCATTTCCATTACAGGGTGCCACAAGAGACAGTACACACCTTGCTTCTCAGCATCATAGCAAGGTTTACTGCAGCCAGTACAAAATACCTCTCCTGTATGCATTTGGTATTCTCCAGACAAAGGAAATGAAGTTACACTGCTTAATTTCCTCTTTTTTTCACATCAGAGATTAGGCAAACAGGTTTGTATTTTTTTCCTCAGGACACCACGTTTTAGGTAAGTAACAATAATGGAGAGTGTTAGTGGAGAAAAGACAGTATCTTTCTAACATTGGACATGAAATGACAACTGCATCAGGAAAGCGTAGTTCCCTGTGCTTGAAAGCAAAAAAAAAAAATTTCTTTCAACTTCCCCAGTAGCAGAATATCATCTCTTGAACAATGCTGCCCTGTTCATAACCAAATTCTTTTGTATGCAGACATTGTGTCTAGACAGCCTTAGAAAAACTGTCTCAACATCAAGGAGATGGATTTTATCGTATGTGCTTAAGTGTTTAACTGTATGCTCACGTAGTGTTCACAAATATATTCAGTTTTTCTCTGGAGCTGATGGGTGCATCATTGAAAGACAGGCAGGAAGCAAACCGGGATCACACATTCTCTCTGAGACTTATATCCATGAAAGCTTTCTAAAGGTCACACAGCTAACATACACACAATAGTAGATGATATTAATAGGATAAATTTACAGCAGGAAGAGGAAATGAGCCCACATCACTCCTGTTAGTACTGTCCAGTTTCTCATATAGACACAGCAGATTTGTCCAATCTCGTCACAGATCTTTATTCTACTTTTGGTGACAGCAACGGGACTTCCATCATTGACTCATCAGGAAGAGAATTAAGTCCTGCAGTTTACAGAAGAGCGGTGCTTAATCTGTCTCATCGTGTTTCTGTACTTAGAAGAGGGAAGATCTCCATTAATCAATGAAGTATGAGTGCACCCAAGGTAAAAATAACAATATTCCCTTTCTCCTGTTTTTTTTTTTTTTTTTTAACTTAGGCATTGGTAGAAAAACATGGAGTTTATTTTTGAAATTAAACCAGAATCCCCTTCTGCAAACAGACAAACTGTGTTCCGAGCTAACACACAGCTTTTTTCTACATATCCTTCCCTCTGAGCATCTGATTGATTTGGGTTCATTATTGACCTGCTATGTCTAGGTGTCCTGTTAGCAGAGAAGAGGATGTCTTTCTCCTAGAAGAGCCAGGTGACAGGCACGACTTGACCTGCCAGGGGATCCTGCAGAGGGTGTCTAATGAGGGTGTGAGCTCTGGAGGGCAGGAGCAGCAGGTTCAGACAAAACCACTGAATCCTACACGAGCTCCAGTCAGAGGCTCCAGCAGTTCAGGGCTGCAGTGAATTTGGCAATAAGGAGCAACGGTTGCCTCTTGAGGGAGTGGAAAGGATGGATGGAAGATGGTCTCTGATAAGAGGAGTAAAAGGGAAACTGTGAATGAGAGAAGGCACATGCCAGGTTGGGGCAAGGAGGAATCAGGGGGTGTCCAGTCGATGAGGTGCTCAGGGAAGCACGTTGTGGGATGGAAAACCCAAGGTCTAGGGAGCTCAGGGGGAGTGGGTGAGGGACCCCCATGGCCCTCACCCGCGGGAGTCAGGGCAGGGGGGAGCCGTACAGAACAGGTAAGTCCTCCCTGCATCACTTGCACTCCCATCCCTGCATCTGCCCAGTCCTCTTTCTGCAGGCAAAAAGATAACCACCCCAGCTCGGCAAAGAGATGTTTCCAGACAGCAAGACGCTGCTTGGCGAATGTATTAGCTTGAACAAACTGATGAGGATAATGGATGGGAGCAACAGAACGTGAACATATGGAAAACAATTCAAGGTTAGAGTAAAGGAAAAAGCATTTCAAAGCTGTGTTCTGCAGACTTCAGCCACTGCAAAGTCAGGCAGCACAGACAGAGACAACCCAGTACAGAAGTAATTTTACACAATTTTAACTACTAGTATTTCCACAAGCATGAAATCACTGGTCCTAAGCCTTACCGGTATTTTGCACACCTGGCTATGGAAAAAGATTGTTGTAAAGGAAACGCTTCCCTTTCATCTAATTTTTCTGTTGCTGTTGTTCTGTTCAATAATGCACTGAGATATAATACTTTTCTCAGTTCTGCTTTGTAACTACCCTACCATAATGAATGAAGGTTGGTCAAGCTTATGCAGAAACGACAGCTTAAGCATTGGAAATTGAATTGTTATTTATTACTGCAGGATCTGGATTTCATGCTCGCACTCCCTGCTGCAATAATGATGCAAGCAAAACAGGATATTCTACATCAGTGACTAACTGAGGCCTGATCCAAAAAAACCCCGCCAAAACAGTGTGACATTAAATGGCTTATTTATAGGTTCTGTTTTCCTAGTCAATGAATCCAAGCATTTACACTTAATTACTAGATTTCACATCCCAATAATGGGTTGCATATTGTTCCATTAAGTTATATACTTCATACATTTCATTGCCGATGATTTAAAACTGGTTTGGTAATTTAGAATAGGAAAGGAGAAAGCAGTTTAGTGATGGTGGATTTTGCAGGGATATAAATTATGCTTGATTAAAAGGGGAGAAAAAGGCAGGGGGGAGGAGTCTCTTAACAGTCTTGCTGTTACTTACTTACTAATTTAGTTAATCTCTTTTCCTAGGCACTGAATTCATAAACTAAAGGGTAGACACTGGACATACCTGATAGCTGCTGCAAAATAGTTTGCTCCTGCATTTGAATGCTTGGGACCTTTCTTGGCTTGCGTTTGATGAAAACCAGGGGGCTTCTGCTGGAATAGCACTTATAATCCAGGCAAAGAGCCTAATATCACTTTATCATGAAGTTTCCTAAGGAAAGAAATGCTGTGTTTAGACTGGACTGGCACAATTTTCCCCAAAAAGCTATGAAATAATAGCTGTGGAGGATAAGAAACTTAATTCTGTATTAAAAAAAAATAGAAATTAATTCCTAATAGTTTGTATTAGAGCATTAATTGCTTAATTAGTCTTTATTAAAAAAAAAAAAAAGAGAAAAAAAGAAAAAAACAAACCATCTGACTGTCAGCAGTTCTCCTCAGCTTCTGTCCCAGCTATGTTCAACCATTTGTCAGGGGAGTGAGTGCCTCAGACTTGGCTCCTGCAAGCCGTACCCGCGAAGTCGTAGAGGAGAGACACAGGAAGCCAAGTGTCGGTAGTTGTGCTGCTCCTGGAACCGTCTGATCTGTTTTTTTTAAAAAAAGTGCATTTGGACTGCATAGAAGGTTACTAAGACACACTCATCGCAACAAAAGCAGATGAAAATTCCCAGAAAAATGAAATCGAAAAAGCTGAAAGCTGATGGATTTGCCAAGGGACAAGCAGCCACCTCTGCCTTCCCAAATTCTGACAAAAACCTGCAAACCAGTAGGAGTTTTTGCATATGCTTGGCCTGTCTAAACTGTATGAGCAGAAGAATCAAAAAGGCAGCCTGTGAGGATCTGATCCTTGAAGGTATTGATCAGAGACACCTCTAAGTTCAGGCATTACATCTCTAGGAGCTTTGGGGAACAACTGGGCACTGATTTCCGTGCACAGAGGGGGGAGTGAAGGAGGAGCGCTGAAGGTTGTCCTGTGAGGGGGACTTACACAGACATTCTCCAGAAGCACAGCTCTAGACAGCATCTCCTTTTTTCTCTCATTTGGCTTCTGTGTTAAACATATGCAAATTTACCAACAGCACAACTAGGTCTACAGCAAAAAAAAAAACAGAAGTAAGCCAAGTGGGGGAAGAAAAATGGGAGGAAATAAAATTATTCTCTGAATGATCCTACATTAGGGCATCAAATCAAAGCTCTTCTGTATCTTTAGCTGTTCTATTGCATTTATTACAGAAGCATTTCTAAATATTGGAGCAAATTTATAGAATTCAATGTTGAAAAGTACTTTACCAACGAACTCTGCATAACCAAACAGATAGTAATGGAAATTGAAGCAGGGGAATAGCCTTTTAATGATTCACATCAGAAATTTTAGAGAGATTTAATAAATTGAAGGTCATTATAGAACTAGAATCTCACCTGAAAAAAAAAGCTTCAGCACAGTTTTTCCTAAAGCAGTTTACACTGTGAGAACAAGGTTCCACAGGATCTCTCAAAAAATGCCAGTTGTCTAGCTAACCACACGGAAAGGCGTTTGCTTGGGTAAGGCTAAAATACCCGCTGGTCCATCATCACCAATCCTGTCCCCCTTACGACAATTTTGAATAGAATCATAGAACATAGAATCATAGAATCATAGAGTGGCCTAGGCTGGAGGGGACCTTAGAGATCATTTAATCCAACCAAATCCAGCCCATTTCAAGCCTTCACGCTTGTGTTCACAGAGCCTCGTCGCAGGAGGAGAAAGGGGGGTGGCGACAGCAGGAAATACTCTTTCCTTTGTATCCCAGAGAGTAATTTTTTGTCTAGCCAGAACTGACGTTTGAAATCTAGTGCATAATCACTAACCGTGACAATTACCGTCTGATGAGTGTCATGGACAGCAAATAGCGATAATATCCCTTTGTGTTTGTGAAATAGTCTGTGGACTAATAAGCTAATTACCACAGTCTGAATTCCACATTTCCTTGCTCCAGAAATCAAGAGTGTTGTTTTGCCAAGCTTCAGTTTACTCTGAGATGTGACAACCGCAGACTTTAGCCTGTTGCCTTCAAGAAGCCCAAAATGGGAGACTATATAATGCAGACACCCATCTGGGTTTGAGATAGTGAAGTACACAGTGATTTTCCACTTATGTGCATTATCTACGCAGCCAAAGTAATACCTAGGAACGCATGGGAGTCATTGCAAAGTCTTAGAGACGACAGATGTAGTTCTACTCAGTGCATTTTGCAGAATTAACATCAATATTTAATACCCATATCAATATTTAATATTACAAGATACCAGAAATTAAGCTGGACTGTTTGACCAGTTTGCTTGCGCAGCTAAACTGCGTCCACTTCCCCTGAAGGTGGATTTAAACTTGGCCTAAGGCTGCTCAGTTTAAAAAAGGTTTGCAGATAACCCCTACCTTTTGTTGCTGAAGGTCTGCACGCATTCTTGTGCGAACGCAGCATCTTTCCTTCCTTGCTGTCAAGGGCAATTATGCTCGAGCTTCCCTCTGCTTTGGCGGGCAGGTGGGGATGCACATCCCCTGCGCCGCTCCTCCAGCCAGATGCTCTATGCACACTGCCTTTGGGGTTGCTGCTTTCTCTGTCATTCAAGTGCAGAGGCAAAAAAAAACCCAATCCCAAAACCCAGTCCCAGGTGGTGGTGACAAAGTAAGAATTTCCAAATCAAGATTCACAATCTCTACAGAATATCCCTTTCTCATTCTCTTTTTGGAAGACCAGATTCAGGGATAATGCAAGACAAGTTAGCAGACATTTTCAAGTGGGTATCGAAGGCACCTGGCTCTACAGAATATATATATTTCTTTCAAGGTATCACAAGCTTTCCGTCCTTCCCAAGTGATCCCTAATTTCTCACACCTTCAATGATTTTGGGGGGTGGAGGGGGCAAAACACTAGATAGACAAAATGAATGGGGAAAAAACCAAAACCTCAAACCAAACAAAAAAAACAGTGAAAAATAGTTTCAGGATGACAATTTTGCACGTGATGCAGACTCAGAAAAGCCTGCAGTCATTACTCACAGTGGGTTAGTGTTTTCTTCCAACGTATTTACTGACAAATTCAGGATATTCACTTTGGCTTCACCATTTAATCTTTAAAAGCAGAGATAGCTCTGAACTCGTAATGCAAGACCTTGTATCAGTTTCTAGTTTAATACCCAAGCTATTGCTTTACTGTATTGAGGCAGTAATTGAATGCAGACTTGGGAACAGCCTTTAGCTGCACAAAAACCTACTTTTGTAGGTCAGACTTGTGATCTGGGGTCCAAACTTAATGGAAGATAAACTAGGCGCTCTGCTATTGTACGAGAAGGAATTCTGAGAAGGAAAGACAAAAATGAAAAATTAGCAAAGCAATTACCATTACCAAAAGTAGGAAACTAATTTAAGTTTCTAATTCCAATCCTTTCAAGGTTGTTTTCTAACTTGCAACTACTGAAGACAAATCCTACCCTGAAGGCCAACTTACTGCATGTTCTCTTTTTTTTTTTTCCTTTGGAAAATACTTGCCTTGCAATAAGGAAGTAAAGAGATATAAGGTTATTAAGTGATCTGAATATTGTCTTACAAGTATTTAAAGAGATTTGTGATAATGAGCTCTTGTAACAAAGGTAGGCAAGACCTAACTGCTGAAAATTTAATACAAGAAAATTAAAAAGATTTTTTTTAAGATTTAGGCTACAGGAACAATTCACGTAGGAAACTGCTATTTAAAAATCAGATGTTTAATACATCTTGTCTCCAGTTCTATTGCAGCACCCTTATCTACTGTGCTTCTAAGCCCTTCACCAGCGCTGCCCCTTACCAGGCTCTGTCGGTGGTTCTCTCCAGAGGCTGTTTCCCACACAAATAACCATTTAATCCAAACTGCAACGAAGAGTAGCATGAGGACTGAAACAGCAGAATGATGCTACAGAGCAAGATCCTTCACCAGCTGCGAAGTGTAAGGGTCAAATGGTTTATACAGAACACCACATGGCTCTAACGTGTCTTTTCTGTACCCACTGCTCTTTCCCTCCCTCACAGGCATGGCTGTGTGCACTACAAGGATGTTAAGCATCACGAGAGCACCTTTGAAAAACATACACTTAAGGAAAACAGAGCATTTACTACAGTAATTCCAGCAGAAACTTAAATTACCACCTCGTTGCCTGTTTATTTCCTCAGATGAGTGTCCTTACATTCAACACGCGAGTGGGTCTCCAATTGCTGGGAGCTGTTGAAAAGGCACATGAAGTTTAGATGGGAGGTGGTGGAAAAAAAAGCCAAGCACCTGGAAAACACTTCATTGCTTCTTTATTTAGATGCACCCACAGTACAGAGCCTCTTGAGCATGTGCAGAAGAGGAGGATTACACATTTATAGCTGGGAGCACCATTGAGTTCGAGTTTCTTTGATACCACTTTTAAGAAAGTAAACTATTTCCAAAGAATGACATTTGAACCCAAGAGCTTAAGACCTGCTTGTACTTTATCCAGAGGTGGAAGGTACTTTTCTTTTATTATTACTTTGATGTAGACTAGAAGACATTTTCACAGTCTGGTTGGACCAGTCTATATTATTTTCATATGCACCTTTTAATATATATATAAAAAATGTTTCATTTTTTCCCCCCTACCCACAGATAGTTAAATGCATCGAAGTTTAAAAACAGTAATGGACCAGAGCATTCCTATGGGGAAAAATGAACTTCTGCTGCCCTCTCCTGCTTAAACAATGAAATGCTAAAATATTGAGATCTATGGATCTAAATGCTAACTTTTAAACAAAAAGCATGACAGGTCATTCGCTATACTACAGTCAAAAATAGGACAACAACAAGAAATGTATCAGTACTATTTATATTTGAAAACTCCTCATCATTACATGAGGTTATGAATACAACATATTTACAGTAAGTGACCCAAATAACAAAAACTTGTATTCAGAGAGGTCATGATAAAAAGCATATGCTTCTGTGGACGGGAAGCAACACTCGGATAAAAGTTTTCAATCAAAATTAGTTCCATTCTGTTTCGAGATACAGGTTTCAAAACGAAAAACCGGGCTACACAAAATCTGCTGCACACATCAACTAGAAAAAGTAATTCGCGGCTCACTACAGAGCTGCTAAGGGATGGAGGTGAGCCAAAATAAAAGAGTCACGTGTAGATAAAAGCATTCTTCGATCTTGCACGTTGTCACCTGTGTCTCGGTTTAGGGCAACTGCTTTGGGGTGGTGGTGATTAAGAAAAAAGGCCATCTCTGTTCTCCAAGACAGATTATTTCAGTTTCACTTGGTGGGGGAGAAGAATCCAGTGTTCCCCTCTCCTCGCAAAACAATACAGAGGTTTTTAAAGCTCCTAATATGTTTTCCTTTCCACAGAGTGCGAGAGCCTGAGGCTGTACTCGTGCACGTATGTCAGTACAGCTGCTGTATTTCTTACTCAAGCAATTCTTGGCTCTAAGATCCTCAATTTTTCCATACATAGGAGATAAAAAAATAAATTAAATCTTCTATTTATGCTAACAAACCCAAGATTAAATTAACTTCAACCCTGCTAGTGAATGCTCCAATGGCATTAGAACACTTTTATTTGAAGCATTCCAGCCCTTGGAAGGGAGACAAAAACCACTCGAAAGCAATGAAAGGAAAACAGTAAGTGAGCCCTGCAAGATGAAGAAAGCAATGTGTGCTCAATTCAAAAAAGATGAGAGGAACTTTACTTTTACAGTTGTTATATCCCCACGACCTGATGCAATGCCCCAGCATTGAAAACGCAGCTTTCTGCTTTTACCAGAGCGCATCCAACCCTTTCTCCTGAAACCAATATGGTACAGGACACGAGCGACCACCCAACAACTGCTGTCCGTGCAGTCAGTAAAAACATTTACACAAGTAAAGGTAGTTTCTGGAACTCAAGAAGCGAACAAAAGCATAATTAAATAGACGCACTGATCACACTTGGGCCCAAATGCTGCCTTCTTCTTTGCCTACAGCTCCGACTGGCAGCAACAGCAGCTCCGCAGAGCAGCGGGACATCATCGCACTGGGACTGCGGCAAACAGCGGATCCTGGGGGCGCGGTCGGATCACGGTGGCAAGTGCTTCTTCACAGACATCGCACAGCGCAACCCAGGGTCGTTATCAGCCTTTTAGAGTGAAGTGACTTAATACCACATCATCGCCTCCTTCACTTTAAAGAAACGCTCCTTCTCGGAAGTGATCATTCATCTATGAGCTTTAGACACTCCCCACTATCCCCACGTCAGAGGTAACATCAGAGGTAACAAAATATTGCAACCCATCAGGTTCTCATCAGTTTCATACGATCAATACCAGAATGTCACGTGAAAACCCAAAACAGTTATGAACACGAACAACACTCACCTAAACTCTAAGTACAGGACAAGGTGCTTTTTCTAATTTCACATTATTGTGTTTTACTCCACCAGGTGGAAAACATTAATCTTTTCTCCTCCGTTCTATCTCAGTTTTTCACAATTGAACATAATCTTCGAGCAGGAGTTTAAGTCCACCCTCGTGTAAAGCATGATCGTTTCACACAGAAACCACACTGTCAAGTATTTTTTTGGTAACAGAAATAAAAGACTGTCAAAATCAATGGGCTAAGGGACATGATTTGTTATAAATTTATTTAATCTTCAGTATTTCAGCTCGCACCTTTGCTTCAGCACTTTAAAATAAAATGTTTCAACTATGACAGTAACTGCCTAATTTACATCGCGTCCCAGTCAGTGTTCTTAAAAGAAGCTCATATTAATCCCATTAAACCATGTCGTGTTTGGTGTTGCGTATGTCTAGTTCCACTTTTTTTCCAGAATTAACAGTGCCAAGTTTTTACAAAATCGTTGAGTTTACAACATTTGTGTGCGCAGACCCAGGAGTACAAACTGTGACCTGATAATCCTGAAACAGTCAGTAGTCTAGGAGGGAATTCTTTTTTACCTCTTTTCCGTGCCTGAAAACAAGAAAACTTCAAATCCTACTGTATATTTAAATGGTAGGAAGAAAAATATACAAGCTTGTATTTATACCGTATTTCTATCAATGGCAACAGGTCATAAATTCATGTTTGCAACTATCACAAAGACTCATGAACACCAATTCAGTTTTATACTGTAAATACTGCTGGATTGATGGTTTAGGATTATCAATTCACTGTTGTCATACGTCTATAACAGTTCAAAAGCATCCTGGAGAAAAATCCTGAAACACATACCTCTCGGTATATAATAATGCAACTGCATTAGCTAAATATATACTGTACATAAGTCTTATCAGCATTTTACCTACCAAAGATGTAAGAGTCCACTTTCAAATACAAAGCAGATAGCCAATAACGTATACTTATAATACAGCCCTCTCCTTTGTTTTTTGTATTTTTTTTCTTTTGTTTTAAACAATTTGGTCACAATGCACCTTTGATATAAAAGCATTTTAAACTTTATTATTAATACTCAGAACATTAGGATTTCCAGATTTATTTTTTTGTTTTTTTCAGTAGCATTTGTAGAACCACTTTTGGTAACAAATACAGTAGTTAGGAATGAGCATCCAGATGAGAATGTAGAAGTATATTATCCAGAATCCTTTCCAGCTAAGACCATAGGGCTGGTACTGTGATGAGTAATAGTACTAGAACCACAAAAACACTAAAGTATGTTTCTTAGAGGCTACATCCTCTTTTGCTGGAACACTTTATAAATACATATTAAAAAGTAAGGCAACAACTCCAAACAGTTCAAACTGCTATCTCAACTCAATTCCCGATTAGATCCGTGACCACTGGAGATCAATTTCATGCTTGCACTGTTTAGCGTTTGTCTTTTTTCTTTCAAGTGGTCCAATAAAAACATACGGTAATAATTTAGCCATTAGTATTTCTAAACCAACTCCGGCCTGTGTGTCCAGTGCTGTATCACTAATACTGGTTAGGTACTGAAGTCGAAGGTGTTACCACTGCCCATTTTTCAAGGATTGTGGACACTAATTTGGATTTGCAATAAACAGGTGCATGAATCCAAAGCTCCCTTTCCTACTATGTTTATCACCTACTTGTTTTTTAACTCCTAATGTTCAAATTAAGGAAGCACCAGAGACGGCCTGGTACTAAAAAAATGCTCACACCAGTAAACAAAACTTTTATTCAGGACCTATGTTTTTCACGGCCCTGATCCGAATGGACATTCAACTTATGAAGATGTGCAAAAGGAAAAAAAAGTCAAATTACAGTAAAGTTATCCAGAGAAGGAGGATGTTACACAAACTCATAAGGAAATGACAGTCTTTTTTCTCTTTTACTATAAATACACTTAACAGTTTAGCAGAAAGACAAGCTAAATTTTAAGATTGTTCACATTTGAAAGTTGTATTATACTCTCTGCTAACGATAAATAAGGAACAGGTCCTGACAATGGAATTTGACAATTGCAATTTTCATCAACAGATCTTTGAAGACTGGTTTTAAAGAAGGGTTAAAACAATGATTATGTTTGCAAAGTTCTGAGAAGTCCATCTGCTGTCCAAACTTTGGATTAAAGTCCTTATTTTTTTTCCTTTACTTAGAGACAGGTATATACAGTGCTGTTGTAATAATGAAACAAATGTGAAATCTACTGTAAAGTTGCACAATACAGAAAACTGTTGCTCCATCTTCTACTACATAAATGTGTGACTCCACAGGTTAATAATGCTGTTTTGTTTTTCTGTTAAGTTGGAATTATTCCATCACGTCTAAGACCTCTCTTTAATTCCAAATCCTCCAGTTTTTTCCACAGTTCTTCACGTTCTTTCTCTTTCTTCTTCTCACTGACAGATGAAATGAAACAAAGAATTAGCACGACAGAAGACTGAAGAATATTTACGCTTTAAATTTTTGTAGACATTAATTAGCACTACGTCTGTTGAACACAACTGTAATTTTCCTAACAAGTCCTTAATTTTTTAAAGTAATTTTATTTTTGTTACCTACATAAGTACCACTAAACAAAGTAGTACAAAAAGAACACAAAAAGTAGCTGAACAAAGTGACTGTTCATCGACACTAACGTGCGTTCTATAAGAAAAGGACGCAGTGGACCTATATTATGGAACAAATATATCAAGATTATGTAAATTAGCATTTCAGGACTAACTTGCATTTAATTATTTTCACGTTTATTTACTTTATTTTTTCATGTTATAACTTACAGCCACTTTCCAGAACAAGCCTTCCCTTACTCTTTTAGAATCACTGATCTTTCTTACAGTGACCGGTCCCTTTCACACAGCTTAGGTACCAGCCAAGGGAAAACTCAAGCTACAGGACCTGCCTTTTGTTTAGTGACTTACTCTTTTTCCTTATGAAATTCCAGAATATCTCTGTAGCATTTGTTGTAACAACAGATTTTAATGGCTGATTTGATAAAATTGAACAGCTAGCCTAACATTTACTTTACCTGCACTATTTGATTTTAAATTTCCTGCCTCTGCTATAGCTTACTTTGACTAAACTGCCTTGACTCTGCGAGGTACAAAATGCTTTCAATTTCTATTATGTTGCCTTGTAGGTTCAGAAGAAAGGAGAACTATAGGGATTATAGATATACAGATTCTCTGCCAGTCACATTAGAGAATCTCTGAAAAATATTTCAGAACATCAGAAACATTCCTACACGTCTTGATTCAGTCAAAATACTAACATCTGGCTCATTTATTTGAAATTTTAACTTCCCAAGAGTATTTTAAATACATAAAATACACAACCAACTTTTGGATATATCCCTGAAGAACAGTAAAGGGAAAAAAAAGGGGGGTGGGGGGAAAGGAGAACCTGCTGTCAATAGAAAATATTTTAAATTAAAATTAAGTGAAATAGTCTGACATTTTCAGGCTACTTATGGATATTTATCTTCTAATCACTATGAAATGCCTGCTTACCTAAACGACTGTTAAAGGATGATCACCTCGCACAACTTACCTATTTGACCAATCACAGTCATTAATACTGAACAGATTTCTCCTCAAGCTTTAAGGGGAACCCTTAGGAAGTGCGTTTTTACTAAGACACTAAAGATTTTCTGTAAACATAAATATCCCAGTTTATACATACAGGCGTTTACATGTTTTAAAATAAGTAATAAATAAGAAGAGTGACTCGGTTAGTACTAGCTTTGGTAGGAGATACAACACCAGTAGGTGCAAGAAAAATCCTTTGTGCAGTTCAGTCAATAAACCTCAGCCACTACCCAGGCACGGGACTCACTCCTGCCACTGTCTGGTCCTGTTCGGAGCAAAGATCCTCAGCTCAAAGGGGCAAAGCACAATCGCAAATTGATTTAACTCGGTAAATGGCTGGATGATGTGACCAGTCCCTAAAATTCTCTGCCCTTCTTGCTAGAAAACCCTGCAGGGTTGTCTCAACAGCACCAGCAGGTTGAGCCTTATTTATCAACACCGATCTAGAACGCATCTGGCATCTTAGCTCAAATATTTATCAGTGACTAGAAGTAAAATACTGCATCAATGAACTAACCTGTTAAACATAGAATTTTTTTTTTTTTTTTGTGTAAAGTTTTGCACTCCACAATAGTGAAGTGGAACAAAAGGACGGTGTGACTCCAGTCACACAGTTCAATAAAAACGGCCTCCAAGCAACTTTAGAGACTGAACTAACCTAACAAGGCCTGAGGACACATGGTGCCCTGTGCTTTGCTTGGGGGAACACTAAGTCACAGAAAAGGTATGACTTAAGTCATGTTGCAAACTGTTCAAAGTTCCTAAAGTTTCCTCATTTCTTTCACCTGACACTTTGGATAAGCTGAAACTTTTGAGAAATGCTGCACTACAACTGGAAAAACGAAGATTAAGGAAAATAGGAGAAAAGACAGAAAGTATTTTACCAGGGTGGAACTAACGATCACATGAGTGGTATAACTAAAGTATCCTGCACACTAAAAGATTAAGATATAGGAAGATCTCTGAATGAGCAATGAAAGGGTTGAGAGATGCCTCTTTGCCTTAAGACCACATCCAGCCTATGAGCAGCAGTTGGAAAAATCAAATCTTAAGGGTTTTTCCTCATGTCTCTTTCCAAAACCTTAGTGTAATTTTTTTATGAAGCAAATTGCTATCTTTAAACCCTTGTTTTTTTCTTTTATTATTGAAGATCTTGATACATTTAAGTCTTCTGGAATGCAGTCAGAAGGAATTCCATGAGGAATGTGGATTCCCAAGCACTGCAATGGATTCTGCATTTCATAAGGACTGAAGAACAACCTGAATGTGATATTACCTTCCATCTTGCAAGCAGAAGGCTAAAGAGCACACAAGGGGAAAAAAGAGGCATTGTGTCTATTATATGTGAGATTGTGCAACTCCATCTGAGTGTGAAGGAAGAACTAAACGGCAGGCCTTATGCACAGCTGACAAAAAAGCTTTAAAAAGTTACCGCTGACGATCTGACTTGTAAGTGGCTGTCAGCTCGTCAAACATGGTGCTGTTCATTTCCATAAATGCCTTCAACACATTGTAGACTAAAGCCACAATAGCCCTGTGAAACATTAAAAAAAAAAAACAAAAAAAAGAAGTCTATTAGTTTCAGGTGAAATCAAAAGTGAAATAAAAGTGTCTTCTCTTACCGGCATTTCTGCGACCAGTTCTGCTCTTGCAAATATGATAATGTAAATTCTTTGATTTCAGTGAAACTACTTTTGATTAACATATTTAAAGGTGAGAATCAGCGTTCAAGTCTCTACTGACTACGTAAATGGAGCAAATCAAAACTCCAGGGTAAGAGCTAACAACAGAAAGCTATTACATATAACTATAGACTCTTCCCTCATGCCGTGGAGCAATTCTGAATGCAACTCCAGGGATTCAAATCATCAATGCTGGCAGAAGGAACAGAATTTAAAAATTAAATGGGAGTGATTCATATTTCCTTATGATTTTTCTATGAAGCTGAATATTCAGTGCATCTAGGCAAAATACAATGTTGTATTTCAAGAGTGATTTTCTTGTACTCGTATGTTTCACATTCATTTTCACTTCGGTACAGAAAAAACCTCTTTAAAAACAACCCCACAAGTCCTTCGAATGAGTGCTGCAGTATCTGTGTAAAAATGTGTGTGTATATATATGTAAAATATATATATAAAAATAAATATATATGTAAAAAATTAAATATAAAAATGTACATATAATGGATATATAGTATCTCTTTCTATAACCTCTGCCTGCTTTGATTATTGCTGTTCCTGACCTTATCCAAAAGCCATACACCACTGCTTATTTGAATTTGAGTTGCTGAATTGCATAAAACATGACAGGCACGATCTGTTCATACAGGAAGAAATGATGTACAGTAATAACAATAATTTCCAAAAGGCTTCAAAGGCATTCTGCCCCCCAAAGGTTCAAAAAAGGTACAATCGGTTTACTCTTTTATACTGTCTGACTGACTTAAGTAGCATAAAATACACTAGAATTTTCAAAGTAATGTAGGTCTGCTAATAGTCTCATTAAGTAGAGATCAAAATTCCTTTCTGGCAGAGCTGCAGGTAAAGAACCAAAGTAACTGAAAAGAGAGAAGTGAAAGAAGCAAATTTCAATAAGTTTCAAATAATTTGGAAGAGAAAAATCAATGCAGAGACCCCCGTTCCTGATCCACCTATGCACCTATGCATTTCTCGTATTCAGACATGTGGCTGCTTAAGAAAAAGCTCTCCAGCCAGGAGCAGGGAATCAACACTGTGGGTGCCAGGAATCTTTGGAGCACCCCTGCCTGCCATTCACATCTTTCATTTTTGTTGCCTACATTTAAAAATGTTCTTACAAATATAATAAAAATCTTTAAATATTTTCTTTATTTTATATGTATCTTATCCTGGCTGTTTGTCAAAGGTACAAAATTCCTGCGAATATGAAAACTCTACAAACTGGGATACTGGAATATTCTCATTACAAGTGTCCCAGTGCACAGTACAAAAGGTTGGGCAGGAGCATGGGCAGGTTGGAGATGGTTAATGCAGTTCCAGGCCATGGAAAGTGTCTTTTTGGGACCAGTGTTAACTACTCAGGCTTTCTGGTAGCATTAGATCCATCATATAAGCACACAAACTTGAGGGTTTGTCTAGGTGTAGAACAAAAAGACTGATGTCTGCTTGTTAAACAGTAACCATCTTGATTCAGAAAAACTTTTCCACTAAAAGTATAGAACACATAGCATCTAACTCGAGAGTGTTTTAATGAAAAATACTATTAAACTAGGTCATTCAGTTTAAAAATAAAAATGCCGAATTAACGGGATATCGATACAAAGCAACTGCTCTGTTACTGTGCATAATGGAGAACAGCTGTATTTCAATTAATTTAGAAAAAACTAACACATTCTAAGAATATACGGATGTCTATATGCTTCACAGATGTTCAGAAAAATGCCAGTACCAGAGGTATCAGCACCATGACACAGCCACAGAGCTTTATTAATGCCAAGTGATATTCTTCTAGACAATTACTGATCAGGTTTAAGATGTTAACCAGATCATAAAAAACCTGTGTAGGAGAAAACACTTGATGAGCAACACTTTTTTCTTCACTAACAATGTAACATCTAATTTCTTTTTTTCCCCAACTTGTGAGGTGGTCTGTTTTTATCCTGTAGGCTACTGATTTTTGTACACACACCAGATAATCAAACACATTTTGAGAAACGCTCAAGTACAGGCTAATTTCTACTGGCATTAACAGAGTTGCACGTGCTCATGCCAGCTTTGAATTTGGATCTCTCCCATTCAGGTGTTCCTCAGCAGACACTCCCCTAGGTTTATCAGTGGTCTGTCAAATGACAAAATAAAGTGTAATGGCAAAAACTTACGGATTCCAGTGTTCTTTAGAAATCCTATAAAGACTGGAAAACATGATGGGAAGTATAACATTTGAATTCTCCTCTATCAAACTCATGATGTATTCGTTATTCCAATAATACAGCGCTCTTTCGGCCACCTTTGAGTCAACGAGAGAAAATATTAACAGGGGTTTGGAAAGCTATAATTTTGTAACTTGCTGAAATAAAAAAAAAAATCCCAGAAATTTCACACGGACGAATTAACAAGAATCATTAACTTTGGAATTAAAACTCCACTTTAATCAGTAGCATAACATGAATTAAAGGAATTAAGTTTTTATCCTATAATTCAAGATCCCACAGCATCCACTCGCTCTTCCCCCTGAGCAATCTGATATTACTCGCTGAAGACCAGGTGCAGACACTGCATCGATGCTGCAGCTGCAGTGAGGAAGGGAGTGCAGACAGACCTCCCATCGCCCCTCTCCCTCACTCCTACAATTGCAGTTGGGAAGAAGAGAGCAGGGCTGGGACCCTGGGGGAAGGAGACAGGGGAAGTCCCAGTAGTTGGGCTCAATACAGGAGGAGAGATCTGAAGTGTGGGGAAGGTACCGATAACAAGAATCACCTTGGGGTGGAGACTCGGGTAAGAGGGAAAAACACTGATCTAAATTATGCTCAAAACAAACGCAGCCCAAGGGAGAGCCAAAAACAGTCACATCTGTCTCTGTGCCAGGACAGGTCACCTAGCTTAATATGGAGACACCAGAGACCATGAACCCTATCACTTCTTCACATACGAATTTAAATCCTATTCATTCCCCTTCCTCCGCTCTGCAATGTGAAGAAAACAGGCTATGAGTTCTGCCACCCCTAGCCAGACATCTCCTTACAAAAGGAAGTAGGAAAAGAAGAATGATGCAGAACAGTGGACTAAGAGGGAGCAAATACATCCTCAGACGCTCTGTCAGTCCGAAGGCCATACGGTAAGTACCCGATACCTACAGTAAGAAGGGCTCAAAGTTGATTTGGACACAGTTTAAGGCCTCTCATGACTATAGCAAGTTCTGTGCTATAACCTCAGACAAATCTAACACATTATTCATGGAGCTTAGAACTAAACTTCCACTGCAACCCTCCTCCCCCGAAATCCAGAAGACAAGTACATAGAGTCACCTAACATACCATAATACTTACATTTGGGGGTGGGAGTGTATGTGTTACATTGACACCGAGACCATACATTCCTATAAAAACAACACCCTCTACCACTGACCTGAAAATGAGGGCTAGAGACACACTTGGCAATTTGTTTAAACAAAGGTTCCTGGATTTTGACAAATTGTGATGGTTCAATTACATCCAAGATTTCCTCCAGCTCTCCTAGGAACATGACCTAAGGACAAAGAAGGAAACATTGAATACACAATCTCTGAAAAATCTTGATCAGCAAAACACTGGTGATCCACAAAGTCTATCACTTCTCAGAGACATGGAAGCTTCACTAGCTCAGCAAGAGGCTCTCTCAAAAAAATGTGATCAGTCCTGCCTTTAGCACCTTCTGGCTTCAGTCTCTTAAAAGCAGGATGAGTGTGTGCAAATGCTGTATTTAAACCAGCCCTTTACAACAAAATTCAGAACTGTACTGGTATGTCCATGCTGAAAACCTACTTTCATGCAAAAGAATCTGGCAGAGGTTTAAACTTTGTTAACTAAACTTTGTTAGCTCATTCTTGGAAGCAATATTCAAAATAATAATTTTGCTGCATCATAAAATCTCGTTAGGAAAACTCATATTCGCATCAAAAATTTGAAATAAAAATGCGAAGGTCTAACTGCATCTTTTACTTATTTAGTAGGTAAGTGTCAGACAATAAAATATCTTTCAGCCTCCCTGGAAAAATACTACTCTCACTTACAAACAATTCCAAAAGTTTTCCCATCTACTCTCACCTACGTTTATTCTCTCTTTTCTTCTCTACACAAGAACTGGTGTTTATTTTGTGAATAGAAATCACGCCACCAAAAGTCTTCTCTTCGTATTCAAAAGCAACCAAAAAACAAGAATTTAAGTATGGAAAATCACCTACAAGAATTAATACCAAGATCCACCAGAGCATGTGCTATGTACCTGGAATATGTAAAGATTCCTTGCCTATTAAATTGAAGAACAAAATAACTCCTACGTTTTGTTAATACTAGCATATCACTTACCTCCTTCTGACTGCAGGTTTTTGGCCAGAATTTCATTAAACCTCTGATGACCTAAATTAGAAGGAAAATCAGTTAGATTTTTTGCTTTTCTCTCAACAGGGTAAGCCGCTTATGATGGGGAAAAAAAAAAAACACCAAAAAATAGAAAGTATGAAAGATATATTTACCGGTTCTGTGAGTGAGGGGTCTTTCTCCAGAAACTGTACTATGCAATATGCCAGCTGTGAAGTGGTAAAGATTTAAGAAAGTCAAGTTAGACCATTTCTATAAAGAAATCACAAAGAAACTTTTTTTAAAAAAAGAGACTCAAGGCAAGATGCTGCACAGTCTTCTCAAACTGCATCTGATTTTAAACTGAGACACGTACTTTGCAGTGTGTAAATCCACATAAGAAACAACAGAAAAAAACCACAAAATAATTAAGAGTGGCAAAGTAGAATATACCACAAAAATCAGAGCAACTTGGAAATCTGAAGTCATACAATCAATGTTTTGAAGGTTCTGTTACTCTGAAACTGCATTTTTTTTTTATTTTCCACATTGGCAAAAAATCATGCAATCTTTTGCCAGTTGAGCTGACACAGCTAAAACCTGGAATAACATACCTAGAAAGCACAGCTTTATTAGAAAGAAAGACTGCACTATCTGAAAATCAGAGAGAAAGGCAACAGGTATCACTTAGCAACTGAAAAATTACGTCATGAAATATCTATGAGAGCATAAGTGCAGTTCTAAGAAATCTGTGCAAGAGAATGTTAAAAGATCGCGGAGAAATGTGGGTATCAGTGTTCAGAAAGTTGCCAGGGTGGAGAAGAGCTTTGACAGCACAAGACTAAGGAAATCCAAACATCCTCTTGGGAGAGGGAATGGGAAAGTAAAAACTTGTGAGAACGAGAAAAAAGCAAAGGAGAAAACCTAAAGAGAGAGTTTAACTACCAAACAAAATCTCCAAAGTATTACACATGTATGTTACACTTTTAATTATTTAACCAGAAGCAAGACGTTTATCATGCAAAGCACATTAAATGGATTTCAAAATCTATTGCATTTTTCCACATTTCAAAACATGCTTTCCACACTTGTGTATTTTACACAATAAAATTTCCAAAGGAACATTAAAAAAAAAAAAATCATTCTAGCCAAGTAGAAAATATTTTTAAAATTTCTACCTGTGCATGGAAGAGTGATAAACTCCTGACAGTATGTAAAGGGATCAGCACCTTCACCAGAAACTGTTTATGCTCTGCCTTAAGAGGTAAAGCAAAGCCATTGATAATGCTAGAAATCAGAAGAGAAACACTTGTTAGCTTTACCATCACAGAAAACATTCTCCAGGTCTGAACAAGTACTTTCGAGATTAAAATAATTTAGCAGACAGCACCTGTTTACAAATAGCAGCCTTGTGCCATTTGTAAACAGGTGCTGGCTTTTGCTCTGCTTTGTGTTAGCAGGACAACACAAATCGAGGTAGGAATTCAGCTCTGTCTTAGGAATAATCATACAAACAGCTGCACAAACATGTTGCTACACAGATAAGACTTTGCCTGTGTAAGCAAGGCATTCTTGAGTAATTAACTTACCAGAATTAGATTTACTCAAAATATTCACAGTGTTAGCGTGCTCGAAAAAATAAATGTTCTGCAGCATGGAAGGATGAAGTGCACAAAATTTAACAAACGCGCACACACAAAATCAATCCGACACTTTTGGCTGTAACTTGCACCCAGTTACGTGCTCCTGGCAATGGTGTGACAAGAGAGTTGCACAAGGGCTTAAAGACGAGCACGTGCGCACGTCTGCTTTCAGAATCTGGGCTTATAGCAAATAGTTCTTCTGAATCCAACACCATTCTGACGTGTTCAGAAGGGAAGTTTGAGAAAGACAACAAATGAAGACTCATTTACCTTCCTAAAATTTCCAACAGTTCAGCTACGCCATTGAAGTGTTCAGTTTCATAAACAAATCTAAAAGCAGAAAAGTTAAATATAAGTAACATATCGTTTTCCTAAAATGTTAATAATTCAAAAATACCTTCTTCCACAACTTACCGTAGAAAAATATTATTAATCTGTTTTCGGATAAATGCTCTAAGACCCAAAAACTTGCCATAAATTCTGTGCAAGACTGTTTTTAGGTAGTCTCGTTCTCGAGGGTCTTCGCTGTCAAACAGCTCCAACAGCTGTATTTAAAGGAAAAAGAGAGCTGAAAGAGCAGACACTTGACAAGTATGACATACAGAGTTGGATATAAAAGTTAAATTCATGAAAGCAGATACATGTAAGAATGTGAAATCTGTGTTATCCAAGTGGTAGAAATAGTGTTAAAAATCTGTTGTAACCCCAATACAACATAATAAAACTCACCTTATTGATTTCCACTGACATAACAAAACCTTGGAAATCTTCAAACAACTAATAAACCTTTGATTAAATGGCCCCAAAATGCTGCCTTTCTTCTTCTCAAAATAAATAATATTCTTAGATGCTGTCATATCTACAAAATAAGACAGCTTGCCTCTTATCATCCACCGTTCCTTCACTCTGCGGAACTAAAAGACCCTCATTTGCTTTAATATTTTGTTCCTGCAGAATTATGTCAATGTTACATTTTTCTAATTGCTTGTAATTTGTAATGTGAGCCCATAACACCTTCCCACTGACTCCACAGTGAAGTCCATGCCAGTACAGATTCTGCTGTTACCAGATCTCCCTTGATGGAGACAAATCAAAGGTTCACAGGGAATTAATTCTCCACGCTGAATGAAACGGTACCTTCAATATCCAGTTCAAACCAAACCAAACCCAAAAAACCCCACAACATCACAACAAAACTAACCAACAACAAGAAACTGACCTTTACCAAGTAACTCTTAAATTGCATTTTAACTCAACAAAATGATTATGTGGTGCTCAGACAGAAGAAATCACCATCCAATGTCTTGTCTCATGCAAAATATATCCCAAAACACTGACACCTGAAGCTGCCTGTAGGACTCAAAGGCATGAAATGCGCGGCAAGAATATCACCCACAGACGTTTGCTCTATTCCCTTTCAATTCTCTACCACAAAAGTGTAAGCCTCCTCTTACCCCTTCCTCTTCATCTTTTTTGACACCATAACACTGGCTCATCTGGTCGACATTTGGAGTAAACTGGAAAGTAATTTTCAGAGCAAAACCATCCAACCAGAAAAAAAAAGTAAAAGAAAAACCCAAACAGCCCTCACAAACGCACAGAAAATAGGGAAGTTTAAAGGAGCTGTCATAAGCAACCAGTGTCTGCCCTGCATGACAAAGAAAGTAATCGTCAACCAGTACCTGTCTTGCAAGAGAAACAAAGACAGTTGGTCAAAAAGGTCTTACAAATGTCAGGGACGCTGTCAGGAAATTATTACAGGAATGGTAGAAAACTAAATTACCTTGGATTCACCAGTAGATAAATTATGAATCCGTATTACGAGTAGGTATGTCAGCGTTACGTGTGCTACCTGATCTCTGCCAAACTGCTACCCAACTTTGAGGAGGTGAAAAAGGAAAAAGACCGAAAAGTATGATTACAGGTTGTAGGGGATCTTGCTTTCTAACATCCAGGTTTAGGGCTGATCTACATATTCTCCTTTGTTTCAGATGTTTCTGTAGCTTGTAATGGGATCCCACCATCTTTCCTTGCAGTAAGTGTTTGTGGTGGGAATTTCATGAGGAAACGATGAGGGTTGTCAGCTGCCCTCCAGAGGTTATAAACACATTGCTTTGTTCAATTAGTTCTGCAGTTAAATAAATAAAATAGTCACCTCACCCTTCCCCAAATAGCAAATTTCACCCAAAGACAGCAAACAGTTGGAAACACTTCTGGTTTTAGTTTTCTTATTGGAGCGCTTTTAGGAGCAAAATATTTATATTTCCAGTCTTCTTATACTGTGGAAATATCGCTGAACTAAGACTCAGTCTCTCCTTTAAAAAAAACAAAAAGCCAAAAACCAAAATCCACAATTATTTTGATATGTCCAATTTGTTATCAAGTTTCAACGATAAAGCCTTATTTTTACGGATAAGCTGCAAGACTTCCATAATTTATGTCATTATTCTGACATGAAACATACACAAAAAAGGGAAATAAATTTTCCAAAATAGCAACCTCCATAACAGAGACACTTGTGGATCTATTTGAATAGTATGTCTCTTAGCAACCACTGCCAACCATTTCAGACTGTATATAAGCAGGCTTTAGAAAGGAAAAGTTACACTCTTAAGTACAGCATTTCATCAAAACACAGAGCTCAAAGTCTGAAACACATCTACATTCAAAAAAAACAAAAGCAAACACAAAGAAAAAGCTTGAAAAATGCCTATTAAAAAAAAAATAAATCTGCATCGTTTTTTCCTGTAGGCATTCTTACTGCCAAAACCCACTTCATTAAATTCTTCAAATTAAAAAAAAAAAACCCAAATTATCATTAATTTAAAGAGAAAGCTGATTTCAAAGACTGTCACACTTGTACTGTCAGTGTTACGGAGCACCAAACATGCTCCACGTTTTCAGGTCTCAAACTGGTTTCCTACGTAAGTCATCTTAGTCACCAATTCTTAGGAGTTACTCTCGGCACAGAGCAGATGCTCCAGGAAGTGGAAAGCCAGCTCAGTTCCTAGAGGTTAAGCACAAATACTTACACACACGGAACTGTATCTACTTGCATGTACAAATACAGCTCAAGAGAACTTTTTATAGAAAAATGTGCCATTTAAATGGATGCACTGCAGTGCAATATATACAAACTCACTGCCCAACCATGTGGCAAGACCTTAAGAATCCTTAGAATTCTTTTGATTTCTAATTGTCGTCTCACGCATTTTCAGATACATAGGTCTTAAAATCTCGTATTTACTTATTTCACATTTAGTAGACTTAATAAAGACTTACAGGCTAAAAAAAAGTAAAAAATAGAACAAAACTCTTGTTTTAAATCCAGTTTCTTGTGCCAAATTGCAGCAAGTGTGAACACCTCGGAAGGGCATGAGTGGGATACTGCCAGTCATGACCAAGTTCAGCAGCACATAACAGGAGCATCTAGCAGTTATTTTCTCTAGGTTTTGAAGTAGAACACGAGTATTCCTTCTAATACAATCCTGGTACATCCACAGAAAATAAAATCAGTCTGGAAAAACCTGTCAAGAGTGATTACCCTCCCTGCATATTCATACATCTCCACCAGGTACTGGAGGACCAGATTGGTGCTCTGCCTTGTTCAAATCAATATTTAGATGAACAGAAAAAGGGAACTCCTCCATAGAGGTTTGATTGAGATGAGAAATACTCTTGTATTCAGAAGATGAATAAAATAAAAACACATGTATATCCCATTGTTTTTGCAGAGTGAAGAAATTTTTGCCATATTAGAGAAGGAAACCGAAGTACTTTCTTTGAATTAAGAGTAGAAACCATTGTCTTTGCTAAGGTTTTCAGGTATTCTTCATACAAATAACACACAAGGACAATAAAAGCACTACTTTTATTGCCTAGGCACTACAGGGAAAACTAAAAGCTTTATGACAAAGAGGTGAAAGATAGGTCTTCAGAAACGCTGAAGTATCTAGTTTGGCTCTTGTTCAAATCTCAGCCCACAAGGAAACTCCCTCTTCTAACTAATTAGGAATCTTTCTAATTTCCCTCATTTCAAAAGCAAGGTACAGACAGCACGAAATAGAAAGCATGACTTTATGGTTATAAAAAATTCACCATGAGAACAAAAGCAACAAGACAGGCTTATTCCTGAAAGCTGAAGACAAAAGTCCCATCTGTGGAGACTCCTGGCTCGTCTCCGAGAACCCCTTCCTTCAGTCATCTCGGTGCTGGTGTCTGTCAAGGCCCAGACACAAATTCCCCAGCAGAGACCATCAACTACTGTAGTTTCAAGTGAAATAACAAGGCACACAAGAAACCTAACCTCGCACACAAGGAGGAGAAAGATGAAACACAGGCAGAACACCTCGCTACCCGCTGACCGCCTGCCCAGAGGCCATTTCTTCCATTTAGCCTTAATGAAGGCAAGCAGACTACAGAAATAAAGCTCCTCACCCCTCGCCAGTGTCGCTCATTATTGATGCTATTTCTTCTTCCACGCTTTTAATAGAGGTTGAACGTTATATGGCTTTTTGATTTACTTCCTCCCCGACCACTCCAGCATCACTGCTTCCAGTACGGCGCTGGCAAGAGGTCTGGTAATGAACGTCTGCCCCTGCTGCCAGCTCTCCAGCACAAGCAGGAGAGAGAAATATTCTCCCCTTCCAAGAGATGTATTCTAACAGTATTAAGACACATTAAAAAGGGCATTTAAGAAGTCTCTTTAGATAGCAGCATTTTTAGATTACTCGATAGTAAACTCTTCGTTTTTCAAGAGTTACTCTTTCAGCTCCCTCTTATAACCAGGAAGTCGAATATTTTGATTAAGGTATCAAAAACGGAGGCAAATCAACTATTTTACATATCTATAGCGACAGAGACTGATATATAAGCACACACATATTTCCCCTATCTCTGTAGACTGAAAGATTTCCTTGTGTATGGCTGTTTAGCCTCTTCCTCTTGCAAATAAAGTTACACCTTCAAATTGTAAACAAAATCTTTTTAAAGATTTTTTTTTCAAAAGTTAAATGAAGCTTTAAAGAAAACTGATGGGCTTACCTGCAATACAAATTTCTGATCTATGTATTTTTTGGCAATGCTGGGCTGAAATTCTTGGCTTTCCAAAAATCGAATGAAAAACTCATATACAAGCTGCAAAAAAAAAGAAAAAAAAAAATCATGGTTTACTTTATGACTTGATAACTCTTTATATTTTTAAGTATTTCCCTAAACTCTTACTCACCGAAAACAAAATGCTTATTTTTCCACAGAACAAAGGGCTAAAAAAATGAAAAATATTTTTCTCCTTTACCAAATCGCTACCTTAGAGTTAGAATTAATTACATGTGGTTTTTAAGTTAATTTTGCTTATTTAACTCCAGTCAAAGACATCTGACCACCAAGAACAGGCATTGCAATCTTGTAACGCTTGTCACCATCTTGTAAAGCTTCCCAGGGTAACTAGAAAGCACAATTACACTTTGCCCCATGAAGTGCTGAAGTCACATCAAATACAGACATTACAACTCTGAAAGCGTTGGAGAAGTTGGAAATTTTTTAATTAAATTAGAAATTGCTTACAGTAGCGCTGTACTACAACTTGAAACACAGAACACCACAAACCAGAATTTACTCCTAAGTTTCTAACTTACTGTAAAACATTAGCCTCAGGGCTGGAGAAAACTTGCTTACTTGTACCCAATTGCATCTCTGCCTAAACTATTTAGCGGGACAGCAACAGACTTTTCATTTAGTGGAGAAAAAGAAGAGAATAAAAACAAGGAAAAAGGAAGTGAAGTGAAATAGAGACTGCTGTGGCCTCGTAAGCCAGACCTCTGACCTGTCACTGGTCAGGTGAGCTACCAGGAAGCAAATCTCTTTGCTGAACCTTTTCTAAAAGAGCAGTCATTGAAAACTTTTTTCTTTCTGACATCAGTGAGTATGAATCATAAAATGTTTGGGGTTGGAAGGGATCTCTAGAGATCATCTAGTCCAACCCCCTGCCAGAGCAGGATCCCCTAGGGCAGCCACACAGGAACACATCCAGATGGGTTTTGAAAGTCTCCAGAGAAGGAGACTCCACACCCTCTCTGGGCAGCCTGTGCCAGGGCTCCGTCACCCTCACAGTGAAAAAGGTTCTCCTCATGTTGAGGTGGAACTTCCTATGTTCTAACTTAAACCCATTATTTCTTGTGCTATTACTGGGCACCACTGAACAGAGATTGTCCCCTTCCCCTTGACACCCACTCCTCAGATATTTCTATACATTAATAAGATCCCCTCTCAGCTGTCTCAAGGCTAAACAGACCCAGTTCTGTTTCTCTTCACAGGAGAGATGTTCAAGTCCCTTGATCACCCTCGTAGCTCTCTGCTAGACTCTCTCCAGTAGGTCCCTGTCTCTCTTGAATTGGGGAGCCCGAAACTGGACACAGTATTCCAGATGTGGTCTCACCAGGGCAGAGTAGAGGGGGAGGAGAACCTCCCTAGCCCTGCTGGACACACTTTCCTTAATGCACCCCAGGATCCCATTGGCCCTCTTGGCCACAAGGGCACGTTGCTGTCCCAGGGACAACTCACTGCCCGCTGGGACTCCAAGGTCTTTCTCCACGGGGCTGCTTTCCAGCAGGACATTCCGTAATCTGTGCTGGTGCCTGGTGTTATTCCTCCCCAGATGCAGGACTCTGTGCTGTTCTTATTGAACTTCACGAGGTTCCCCTTTGCCCAGCTCTCCACCCTGTCCAGATCTCGCTGGATGGCAGCACAGCCTGCAGGTGTGTCAGCCACCCCTCCCAGTTCTGTCGATACTGAAAGGAAGCTAAAATTTACATTTTATATTATTTTTGAAGTTTTCTAGGCAAACACCAATATATCGCAATACCGATGCTTTACGTCAGTGTTCTAAAAGGCAGCAACGGAAAATCAGGAAGGGAGAGAGTGGTTTAGAAATACAACACGGGAAAAGTGACAGCTTACATAACTAATATTAAATCATCAGGAAATCAATTCCATCAACTCCTGACAAATATTTTTGGCGCATTTCTTCCTGACAATGGTAAATCACCCACAGGCCAAGAAATTCCACCATTTTCCTGTAAGTAATGGCTTTTAAAAGCACCAATGTCGACTAACAGAAGATTACAGACATGAATGCCTGCGCAGCTTCCAGGAAGGCCAAGCTGTGTTCAGAGGTGCCTTGAAGCTTTTAAGATTCATATTTTTTGTGAAATTGAAATATAAATGAGGCATGGAACCTACATTTCAACCGTTTCTAAATTTGAGAGCACAAAAGAGTGAAACAAACTGCTCACATGCAAGGATTGTGCATGCAGCTGCCAAATGAAATCCTCATTTGAAGCTGAGCTCAGTTGTGCTCCTTTGCTCACAGACACTCCCAAACTCCACAAACCATTACTCAGCCAAACTTACTCTAAATTTACTAGTGGTGGAAGTCATTGTCCTAACACAGATAGGATCTGCATCTGTATTTTCTATAAAGGAATTTACTTCATTAGTATCCATATGCTTCCTCCAAAATGAGTTTATGTTCTTTGTTCAAAATACCTTGAGTTGACACTTGAGGTACAAGGGATGGATGACACAGAGCATCCTGCTACAAACACCTGAGAGCAAACCTCAACCCAGGGAGAGGAACCAAGTCTCAGACAGGAATGTAGCTTCTCCCTTCTCCTTTTTTCTGATCGGCTGCCAACATCTGTGTCCTTTTGCACAACAATTAACTACCCTCAGTTGAGCACAACTGCTAGCAGTCTTATGCTCTTGCTGAAGCTGCTGAGAGACATTTGTGCGTCAGAGCAGTTCGGAAAGCAATTTTTAAATCAATGAAGGAAAAACAAGAATGTGAGGGACACCATCAATACAACTTTGAGAGAGTGCTTTGCAAATTTTACAATGTACTCTCCCATCTTTGTAGGTACTATATTATAACCATGACCAATAGTAATAAATGTTAACTGTCTCACAGCCTAGTTGTTATTCACAGGCTTAAAAGAAAGTTGATGAAATTATTAGATACATTAAGCAATGATAAGCATTTCTTCTGAGATAAATGACTGAAAAAAAAAACCAAACCTGTAAATGTGGCCATGATGCCTCCAAGGTGGGCTCATCTTCTTCTGGATCAAATTCATTGCTGTCACTAGGTGGGAGAGTTCTGAAGATATTGCAAGATACCTGAAAAGCGAAAGAAAGAGTGATGAGATCTGTGTAGGTACTAAATTTCAGGACTCTGTAGATCTACACCTGCTCTATCCTCCATCACATATGTAGCATTTCTTTTGCCTGCTGTCTGACAACAGCATAGGTCTAAGGAACGTGCCACTTCCCAAGCCTGCCACCAGCTCTGGCTTTCCCTTTCCTGGGTCTTTTTGTTTCTTCTTCCCACAGTCTCCACCACTTCTGCCCACCACATTCCAGATGAGCCCACCAACATGTAATTTTCAGTCCTGCTGGGCATCAATGGGCCATGACTGTTCAGGAATTGTGGGAAACGTCATCGACATTCATCTACAAGCGTTCTGATACAACACTTGGTTATCCTCCTTTGCAAGAGGAAAAAACATTCATGATACCTGCCTAAGGTCTCACCTGTTAGTTGTTACAAGTTGCCACTGTTTTTCACACCTTATATGCCCAGACACTCATGCCAAGTATGGAACTTGGTACTAAATTCAAGGAACAAACAGCATTTGCTTGACACTTAGCCTGCGTTTTATTTCATGGTTGGGTCGCTTTGCTTAATCTTATTTAGAGGTATTTTGCTGAGACTGCTTGGCTTTGTGAGGTTCATGCTATCAGCAAAGACTGAACTGGAGTGCTTTCCTGGGTTAATTATAGTGCTGAATGGAGTGTTCAGCTTATTATGCAGCAAATCTGATAAACTGCAAACATGCTGTAGCGCCTTTTCAGTACCTTGAAGGTGATGTTGTGCCTTCTTTGCACTCTGCTACTGCACTTGACCCATTTCTAAGCTGGTTAATCAAACAGCTGTGAATGGCAGCATGTTATCTCCTAATCCCATATAGACATGAGCCCTTCATAGTAGTTCAGACAAACTAATCTATTTAAGAAACAAAACTAGTACGTTCTTCTACATCCTTATTTATTTTTCCAGCCTTTTATGCCTGTAAATGTTTTAAAGTTAGTTTGTAAGGCATATTCTCAATAAGTTGGCAACTTAGTAAGAAAGGACACTTTAAAGCCAAGAGTTTAAACCCAATTCGAATAATGATAAAACCAGATTGAAGTAGACTGAGCAAAGTTTTAGAATTTGCAAGACAAACAGAACATACTCAGATACTGCATAAAATGAATGATGAAACAGAAAACGGTAGGAAAGCTTGTGTGGTGTGCACCAGTGAGGAACAGTCACTGAACACAAGGGAAAGACAAAAGAAGAGTAAGGAAAGGAAACCAGTGAGCACAGAAAAAAACCAAGAGGTCACAGGGGTTTCTGCCTGGACTTTCTCCTTCTCACCACAAGAGGGTGTATCTCACTACAGATACAGTAAAACACTTCTAAAGCCTTCACTGTACATGTGTATCTCATGTTTTCAAGTTGCAGGGCTTGCAACCCTAACAAGTACAGCACTTAGAGCCTGTGCTGAAGTCCACTTGCCCTGCATGCCTACCTGCCAAGTGATTACCAGCATTTATTAGGAGATACTCTTTTTCTCCCTTCATCCTCTTCCCCTGACTCATTCACTTCTCTCAAGAGCTCCTCCATGAAACGGCTTTTCTAGTCTCAGGAGGAAAAGTCAATTAACTATTCCAGGAACACACACGTTATAGTGTGTCTTTCCTCAAGGATTTCTGAGTTTCTCCTTCTGTTATCCCTGATATGAAAAAGCAGGGAGAGGAGGAAAGTGATCAGAATTAGCAGGACAGAGTTGTTTCCGTGTTAGGCAAAAGGGAGTAAACAGCCGAAAGGATCCCCAAAGTAAAAAGGGGGGAAATGTACTTATTAGCGCCTTGGATTCAAACATCTGGGATTCTGCAATACTTTCTGAAGCATTTTTAGTTAATGCTTCACATGCAAAAATCCCAGCTTTCTCAGGATTTGGACCAAAATAGGGAACTAGCAAAACCAAAGGCATTCCGCAGCTTTTTTTTTTTCCTTGCTTCAAACTTCACTTGAAACAAGAGGGAAATTTTTTCCTGCAAATTTAACCATACATAAATTAATGAAACTTGTACTAACAGAGAAAAATATAAGTATTCATCAGCTGTTGTGTTTAGAAACTGGAACAAATATTGAATTATAGCACAATCAAAACCTGCAAGGAAAAGTACATACTTTCAGAATGAAAAGCTAAACCAAGACAAATTCCTGTAAGATTTAAACTAAGTCAAACCAAGCCTCCAGCAGTTAGTGCCAGAGCCTTAACAGCATGATAAAAGTATGAAGGGTTCAGCAACAATTAGTTAAGAGTCAGCCCTGACAGCTGAATCTTGAGCTTGTAACGTAACCGATCTGATTTCTGGAGAGTGCCTGTTCAAAAAGGACCAGTCTCAAAGCAACTCAAAAGCAGTTTTTTGACATAAAAAAAAGTTAACATGCAGGAGCAAATGCAATACATGCTAGAATATGGTCCTAGTACACAGTTTGCTCTCCTTAATGTTCTTTTTTGCATTAGGAGTAAAGATAAGCCATATGGAGCCAAAATGCAGATATTCTCTTGAGAAGAACAGCCAGACCAGGTTATCTTTAGGCGATTTCCCCAGGTTATCATAATTTTACAAGATAACATGTACCATTACAGTTACATTAATCACCACAACACAGCACGATAGCTCATTTACATGCAGTGTCAATTTACAGCACGCTTTTCTAAACCAGTAGCCTCTGGGTGGCTAATGTTTATAAGCCTCCAAGGGAGAACCAAAGGCAACAAGTTCTTCCATGCATGAAGTGCCCAGCTGTACGTCGGAGGCGCTGACAGCCACCCCACAAAGACGGGAATACGCTACATCAAATCTAGGAGGAGTCATTTTTCTCAGATAGGCATAGTGTAGCTATTTAATATCCATCCCTGGGCCCAAGCAGCATGCCAAAATCCCTTCAGCTGGAGAGCTGAATCATTTCTCTTCTGACCTCTGTCGGATCATCAAGCCAAAGGACAACCCTGTCAGTCTGCGTCTACAGTCCCTGGTGATTATTCCTCTCCCATACCAACACAAAAGGCTACTGATCAAGACTGACTTCAGTCTTCCACTGGTTAGGAACGCCTCCAAGCCCAGATGATATTTCTGTAAAGCAAGCCAGAACTCTAGAAAGTTGTACCATGACAGATCTCCCCTATTATGTCCTCAAAGACGTCCTACACGAGCGTCCCTTTCAGAAACCCACACTAAACTGGCTGTAGGAGAGTATATCATTCCTTCTCTGCTAAGCAGAATCTGAACACCCAAGTGTCAGAAACCAGTTAAACAAATCGGTAAAATCTGCTCACTGGCACTGGGTGCAAAAATTCTAAGATCAAGCTGGAAATACCAAATTGATAGATTGTTAAATTGGAGATGCACAGAAGCCTCTATGCCCCGTGCCAGCGTGTCAGTCAGGCGTAACTCCGACCAGAAGCAAGATCAAAATTTTTCCAGGCAATAACAAGTCAGTGTCAGTTCACTAAAAACAAACATGAAGACAAGGAAGGCTGCTCCGATACCGCCCCAAAGAGTGAGCTGCAAGTTCTACACAGATCTGAGGACTGGCACCTGGCAACGCAGAACTACAAAACTATGAATATACAGTTGAAAGTAACAAGTTTAAAGAAAGTTTGATTTTATCACCACATTTATAATAGAAATAACTTTTAGAAAAGAATGTACTAAGAGGTTTAAGACTGAAGTCAGGAATAAACGCTTTAAGACATCCTCTCTTTGTCACTCACTGGAGCACTATAAAAATAACGACGCTGTAACAGAAACACTTCACAAATTCAATTTCAGCTCTGTGCTCCTACTCTGTGCTATTTGAAACACAAGATTTTTATCAGTAATAGTTTTCCTGAATGGAGCTTGAAATGAAAACAAACATACATGCAGGGAAGCTTAATCTACTACCTTTATAAGAAGAGGATAAATGAATACCCCATTAGCTCTCAGGGAACACCTCTTCCTCTATCACCAGTATGTGGAACCATCCGAATAAACCCCATGTACAGACGAAACTGAAAGACACGATCTTTGGACACACAATCTTTAAATTACTGTGCATATTAACAACATACAGTAACAATAAAATGTAATTAAGCCAGAATGTGAAGCCATGTTAACTGGAAACAGCAGTGGTCCCTGGAACAGACATTAAACTTCTCCTTCTGAAATGTATCTGCGAACGTCAGTTTTTAAATATTGTTTGTGGATTTACATATTTTTGAGCCTAAAGTGACTACTGCAGTCACTCGGCTATAATCTTTATATAACCCACTGAATTGGTCCCAGAGGTCTGACTAAAGTACGTCTTACAAGAAGTGATATCTAGTTTTATCTTAAAAGATTATAAATGGTTCTACCAGCCCTACTCTTCTCAAGTTTTGCTACTACTTTAACTACAGCACTGCTTCTGATTTCAAGGCTGAATCTGCCTGATTCCCCATTGGTTCTTTTTAAACTACCACATCTCTTCTACATCTGTCTATATATTTGCATATTATCTATTTATATATAGTATTTTTATATCGACATGGCAACCTCTGTGCTGCTAAACAGAATGATAGAGCTCCTGAATCCAGGCAGTTGTTGGTTTCTTTGGTTTTAATCCTACAATTATTTTTGCTTCCTTTGGGTTCCCACTTGTGCACAAGTGTACTGGGGTACTTAAAAAAAAACAAAAAAAAAGCCAGATGATCTCCCCCTTTATTTACATATGTTGCTGTTTTAAATTTATCAACATTGACTTCTCTGCACAGCTCGTATTAAGATACTCTGATAGTAATTCACGATGCTCAAGCCCTTTTCTGCTCAACTGCTTGCCTGAAGACATTCTTCCAGGGCTTAATACTCGATGCCTTCTTTTTGCCTAGCAACATTGCTTTAGACTGGGCTGCATTAAAATGAACTACGCCGGGCTGCGAGCGCAGTCAACAATTCAGATCACAGGGTGGCGGGAAAGCGACCCTTCTCATTTTTTTCTTGACCTTTAAGTCTTCTAAAAATCCAATCAATAAGCTGCAAGAATTTAACTCCAGATCAGGGCTCCTCAACTTGTTAGCTTACCATCACCCACTTCAGCAGGTGGAGCAGCTTCCACCCATACAGATGAGCAAGGAGCAGAATGGAGATCCTTAGGGTGGCAGAGAAGGGCAACAGGAGCAAGTTTGTAAAACCAAAGAGCTGGTGCTCAGGTGCGATGCCCGCACTACGTATGTGTGGAGGGAGGGGTTTCTTTCTAGCAATCTCTTGCGTGTAAGCCCATTAGCAAGTTGGAATGCATTAGCTACATTCCTGGAGAAGACATTTTGCCCAAAAGGAATTTACAAATGGGGTGACTTCTCTATCACGAGCATCAAAGTGGAGGGAGCACAACTGGGAGACCCACCTCCAGAGCCCGCCTGCAACTTGAGCCAGAAGTGCTTGCACAGACCCACCCCCAGGCAGAGTCACTGGAAACCAGAGCTCTGAAACTCCACCCCAGGTCCCCTAGACCTCAACCGTACCAGGGTACCCCGCCAGTAACAATCCTCCTCAGCGCCATCTCCACGTAACTGTGTTTTGGGATGAGCCAGCGGAACAGTTATCTACGTAACACGCACCCAGCTAATTCTATGCAACACAATCTAAAAAATAAAAATCGTAGCAGCTCAAGTATCTGGGACAAATCGAAGCACAGTACCAGCAGAAAAAGCCCCTTATCTCCAGAGCAGGCATCCGATCAATGAAAGCCTGCCAATTCATGGACGTGAACGCTAGGCAGCAGTACAAAACGCACACTGTTTCAGACTCCAAACTGAAGAACAAAACAAAAAATTCAAACCCCAAGAAAACAATCCCCCAGAAGACTCGCATTGTGCTTGTCTATAGACACAATGCTTGACCAGTATTGAAGAAGACGACATAGCCATAAGGCGGGGTGAGGGTGTGCACATCTTTTTTTAAAAAAAATATTTAAAAAAAAATGAGAAAAAGTAGCTGCGGTCAACAGAAGTACTTCTTGGAATGAAAATGTTTTTCCAGTTTATTTTTTTGCTTTAGATCTAGTCACTGAACTATTACGCAGATAAAGTCTGAGGAATTAAAGGTCTATACATAACCAACAGGAGGAATAATGGATACGGGTAAATGTAATTACATACCGTCAGGAAAAATTGTTAGGGACAGCTACTGGAAGAGGAGCTGCCTCCAGCTGATTCTTTGAGAGCAGTACAGAACACGGGAGTCTCGTCTCAGGATAAGCACTGTGATTTTCGTACAAACTAGGTGTATGAAGAATGCGAATAATAAAATGCATCTAACAGAGGAATTTTGAGATAATGTAAAAAGAAAAAGTTCTAGTCTTCTCTTGCTTCTGCAGAATTGATAATTTAAAATATGATGTGATTTTATCCATTTTTTTAAAAGTTTTGATAGCATGCTGCTCTATCATGGCTGGACAATTTTTATTCAAAGTCCACTTTGGGGATCAAAGGACACTGCATTCTCCTTTCAGCATTTTAGATGAAGACCAATCTCTTCAAGTTCTACTGATTCAAGGTGAGTTTAAGATTAATTCCTACTATTTTACAGAATTCCTGAAGATATGTAAAATCCAGATTAAAAGAGAGGCATTATTTATCAATTCTTATACAAGTATATGATTTCATTTATTTCCCTTAAACTCAAAACGACATTCAGTATTTTATTTTTAAACCTAATACAAGAACCAACAGGAACATATGCAAAGGGCTTTTTCTAAATCAAAAAATTAAGACTCCATATAGGTAAACTTGCATAAAAATCTCCATCCAAGAACATTTTAACACTGAAAACCCTAAATAGGATGAACGTTTAGCAAGCAGAGTGTCTTACTTAGTCATAAGCTAAAGGGATAGAAAATAAATTCATAATGCCTATGAAGTTTAACAGCTAGAAGAATTCATAAAAATAGGTTTCTTAACATGCTAAAAAAATCATGGCTCAACGAGATATTCTTTATGTTTAAATGGTCTGTCATAAACAAACTCCTAATCAGACTCTGCCTTCACATCTGTTGAGACAACCCTGCAGTAAAAGGAATGCAATCCCTCTAGATTTATGTCAGTAGAAAGAAGAAGAAAATATTTTGTTTAAAAAAAAAAAAAGTCAGAATCTGACCTTTAAAATGCAATCTTTGGTATTGATTTGGGTATTTATTTAACCAAGTTTCTTTCACTGTGTTGCTCAACACAGCTTCTGAGCCACAAGACATCTAATACCCTGTTTCTTTTTGGCTTTACAGAATACAGCCTTATTTTATTTGATTCATCATTACAGAAAAAGATAGACACCAACAGGAAGCCAAAGGCATTTCTGCACTTAAAAGGAGAAGAAGGTTTCATTCTAAAAGGTGTATCTCAAAAAAGTTTCATTAGCCCTAACTTATGGACTGGCAACCATCCACAGATGTTGCATAAACATTACAGCAGATGTCAAGAATTGGGTTTACAATTTTTGAAGGAGCAAGCAGGAGAGCTGAAATGTTGATCACCAACACAGAGATTGATCCACATTTCTCAGTTTAACAGCTTGTCAATTTTTTTCCCATCCTTTTTTTTTTTTTTAAATGAAAGAAATCAGTTTCCTCAATCTATGTCTTAATACCCAGAAACCACAAAATGCTCCGCTGCATACACCCTTTAGGATACCAGATAATAGCAAACATTTATTTCATTCAACTACCATTGCTTAATCTACCAGCAAAATCAGCATCATTAGTCTAAGCCCCCACATTTTCAGACAGTAACAAATTTCAGATGAAGTGTCCAATTATTGGCTCATAAAGTCGTATTACTGGCACTTCCTTCTTCGCAGAATGTGGTTTAATTGGCAAGGGCCTTTTTTCCTAATTCAAAAGAACGTCTCGCGCCCCTCTGAACAACACATCAAACTGCAGGGGAAGCGCAGAGCAATACCCTCCTGAATAAATCTGTCCAGCTTATGGCCATTAACACAAATCCCAACCACTCTGCCCATCAGCCGATATTGATGACAGTGACGAGGTCACCACGAGCTTGCTTGGGTGGCCATTAGTAAATTCAATTTTGTTTTACTTTTTCAAACAACCAGGAACACGCCAAACACCTCTGTAGACATCAAGCTAAAGAGAAGGGGTTTAAAGCAGCAGACATACACACAGGTTGACAAAGAGACAAGTGATTTCACATTTAGCTATATACAACGTTCTGTTGCACGCTCAAGAGGACACGAAAATGTACGATATTACGATTAGGGATTAAGGTTTTAATGGTATGAATTGAGGATGACTTGTAGCAAAGATATCCAGGAGCTGCTACACTGGTTGTCACAAATACCTGTTTTTCAAACCCTTACATGCTAACACTGCCACATTTTAGAAGTAATTAAAAATATTAGAGTTTCTGAGGAATTTTCACAGGCAATCTTTTCTATCCTAGTATCTGCAAAGCCAAACTACTGGGTCATGAACAGCTTGCGCTAACATAAACGCATTTTATAAAACTTCAAAACACAAACAGGCTCTTCCACAGATACCACTTCTTTGGCATTTTAGAAAACTAAGATAAGAAAGCACTTTAGCCATTAATCCTCTTTTAAAAATATTAGCAACTTTTAAAATACAAGCTTCAGACTGATGTGTCTTTTTTTTTTTCTGCCCTTAAATGATGCCAAAGCTCACAAAACACCTTATTTCATTTTCACCTGTTTAAAATACTTCACTTTACCACTTAGCCCAAAGGGTCTAGCAGGAAATATTAATTCCTGGTTTCATAAACACTAAATGCAACAGGGAGGAGACCGTTGTCCCTGGCACAATGAACACTTGTGCTCCATTTTAATCAGTTTTATGATAGTGGTCTTTTAATCAAAACGCTCCCCTGACAACTGTGGCAGGCAGTCAATGGGGATGCTAATTTGGTCAGGACATAGATACTGCTCTTTTCTCCACTATGATGACAGGTCAGAAATTGTCAACTTGACAGCTCCTTTGTGAACACAGCTGGAGACCTGGATGAAAATCTTCAAAAGCAGATAAAGGTGGCAGATGCACTTAGGAAGCCAAATGTGTACAGTAAGTCTGTCTCAGTACTCGCTATACGCTTACAAGCAATTCTGTGTGAAAGAACAGGCATTTATTGTAAAGAACAAGTTACACCAAACATGAAGCTTCAGCACGAAGTGACTAATGCCGTCTATTCACTAGGCATTATGTGCTGCAAATTTATTTTATATAGTATTAGGGATCCTACTTTTCCCTCTAGGGCCTATATAACTGCACTCAAAGTGATGGAGTCTTGTTTTTACACGGAAAGACCAGGAGGAAAAATAGCACTTTTAGCAGATAGTCTATCTGTAAAACACAAAATACCTACAATGCACGAAAGCCCCGATGATGTGGTTCAGCAGAAACACTCCATTAGCATTCCATGGGATGATCGACAGAAATCATTCATGCATCTGCCAATGGGTTCGCTCACATAAATTCAATACCAGAACGCAGCACCCTGCTTGTGGGGAATAAAACCACCAAAGTGGTTTTCCAAGAGCACACGCACAGAGAACATCACTGGTTGTGCGAGGCACAATTAAAGGGCTCCAGCATTCCAACAGCTCACACCTTCATCACAGCACCTCTAGTCTCTTGCTAGAGTTTCTTACAAAATTTAAGTCTTGCAACTTTCTCCCTAAATTCTTCAGGGGGAAAAAAAAGAAACAAACAACTATCCACCTCCTTAATTACTCTAGGCTTCTTTCTATTTGGAAAAAAAATCCAAGTTTGGGCAGTCAGGGGCAAGTGAACAGCCAGATACAAGGCTCGACAATATTCTCAGTGCTCCTCTGCTTAAGCACCCTGGCCCTGAAGAGAAAAGGTAGCTCGAGTTCAGCACTGGAGCCCAAGCACAAAGCAGAAGTAAGAAAAATGAAGGGCATGATGCAACGAAAGGATCAGGAGAATACTGGAGAAAAACAAGACAGAACAGTTTTCCATCAGAAATGAGATACGATGAAACTGGAATTCCAAAAGCTCCATTAGTTATCTGTGAAATCCACTGGAAAAATTCACTCTGTATCTTTACTTCCAGTGACTCCTCCATATCATAGTTACAGACCATGTTTAAGAAAATTATTTTAAACCATGCTTTTCAAACTATTTAGGCAATGCACCCTTTCCTTAAGAATTTTGTGAATCAACATAAATGACTGCAGGGACAGCAGGGAGTTTTGCGTCTTTTCTATAATTCAAGTTCAGATTGCTTCCTAGGGTATGACTTCTGATTCAAATCAAACTTTATGAGCAGCTCCAGATCAAATTTTTCTTGCTTCTTGGGGCCCAGCCTAAGACAACACTAACTTGCAGAGTCTGTATTCTACATGTGTTGCTGCAGTAAATAACTCTAACCAAAGTCAAAGCACGAATACAGCCTCAATAACAGAAATGCTAAAACAAACAAACAAAACCAAAAAAACAAAACACCAGACTCCCCCAGGAAGTGAGTTTGGAGGCATCTTCTACACACAGCAAAAGCACCCAATTTCACTGGTTAACTGTGCATCAGTGTCCTCTCTATACAAAGGGTATGATATAATTTTTTGATCACAAGGGGTACAAGTAAGATTAAATTAACATTTGGAAACCATTTCAATACTACTGTGCAGCATCAGCAGAAGAACTCATCAAAGAACTAGAAATTCTGTATTCAGACCGGGATTTGAATGGTGCGTTAGACCACGTGCTGAACAAAGTAACCCAAGACTGAAAAGCAATTCATTCAGAAGATTGGTCCAGTACGGAAGGGAGAAAGGGAGGGTGAGGGAGCAGGAGAAAAATCTGATCGCATAATTATAGGCTTTCTGACAACGCATACACACAAAGAACCCATATTAAGATTCTTCCATGCACTTTTAATTCTGTTTTTTTTTCTTCACTATTAACCGCTTGATGACTCTGTCACGATTTACAGCTATTTTTAAATATTACAGACAAGCAAAACAGCATGTATCTGTATGTCAGAAAAGAAAAGGAGCACATAACACGCAAAGTTTTTCTTCACGTATCACATAGCCAGTGGATTCCATAATCACACAGTACCATTAGGAAGCCAACATCATCAAATCTCTATTTAACTAATGGCCTTCTCATTGAGATAACAGGTTATAAGGGTTCTGTATGGTAGTACAGAATAAACGTTTTAAAGCAGGGATTGATTTTGTCAATCACAACCAATGTTCTTCACCACAGAGCTAGCATCTGGTCCTGTTTCCATTTTTACATTGAAAACACTGTGATTTGACAATTTACATATACAAGGTATGGTTTTATTGTTGAGTAATCTTGCTCACTCTAATGGCATCTGCTATGAATCCACGCAATACAACCAGGAAATTTTCCCACTGCTCCTATGCATTTTTAGCATTTATTATTTAAAAGTCATTATCTGTGCACACATCAAGCTATCTCTGCCTAAAGTACAGGCTCAAGAGCTTGGATAAAGTTCAAAGGAAGATAAGAAACTTGCAAAAAACATTCTATTACTTATACTGGGGGGAAGAGGGAGGGTAGGTGGGGGAAGCGTGAGGGACTCTGATTTTATGGCTGCTGGCTTTCTTCATCAGGAAAGAATCCAGGTTTCCTTTCATACATTTGTGACACTATAATAACCATCATCTACTTGACTTTAATTAAGCATATAAAAAAATTAATATTTTTGTCTTTGGAGAATTATCCCCAAGTGATGTCTAGCACAAAATACAAACCAAAAGCCTCATTTAATCCACCTACTCCAAGGTTCAATTTCGCCCACAATGCATAACTGGAATGGCAAGTGGATTTAAAGAGACCAGGAGAAAGAAGGAACTCACCATTCTAACTACTTCAGGGTAAGTCTGCTCTGTCAAACAGCCTCTGCTTATTGTAATGTAGTCCACCAGTTCATTAAGAGTGGAGCGCTTGTATTCTTTCATTTTAAGGTCTGAAAGCGTGTCCATGAAGTCAAAAATGACACAGCACTGTTGAAGTTTCTTTAGGAACAGTTCAGGCTGCTCTGAAGATGGAACGTCTATGAAACAAGAAAGGAAATCTTTGTGAGTCTGGCATCTTATACAAAACAGGATTTCTTTCTGCAGATCAATTTCAAACGAAACCAGCATTCATACAATTTCCAAAAACAGAGCTCAGAGTAACAAACAAACCCCTTGTAGGAACTGTACTGCTATTGTGTGCCTGAGATCTTGAACAACATGTTAAAGTAGTTTAGTTATCATCTGCTATTAAGAAAATAAAGTTCATCAAAAAAGTCCAGGCTTAAGTGGAGAACACAAACACAACGGCATGCCCGACTTTCTAAAATACGCCACTATTTTCACTGGGCTGACATTCATCATCATTAACTTATACTCCAAAGAGGGATGAAAGAACTGTGAAATAGATCAAGTTTGATTAATTTGTATTTCTAAAACCACCAAGTCATTTATAACTCTATATGAATATGTATATGAATACAGAGCACGAACGTAATTCTGCAAACAAGTTTTCACTTTCAGTCATTATCCCCGTGTTGACACCTTCCATAGCAAAATCGATTTTAATGGAACACAGTGAGGATTTTTTGCTGTACTACAAGCACATAACATATGTTGATAAGAAAATCTTCACACAAAATAATCATATATACCTGATAAATAAAGTAAGCAGAACATACTAATTGCTTTTTTTGCTCCGTTTTCTTAATTCTTAGCAGATAGAAGACTCAATAAAATAATAAAATTGATGTCAACTTCTTAATGGTTTGTTAGTTTACCAACTGTATCACATGAGTACATAGAAAACCTAGTTTATCTGATGCTCACGTACAGAAGACGGTTAATGTAGCAGAAAGTTGCAAGAATGAAATACACATTTTTAATCTGAAAAGGACACCCTCAGCAAATGACTGCCCAAACAGTAATACAACATGCAAATGAAAAATTCTGATTTTAACTAGAAAATGTTTCATAGTAAAAAGTTTTATGCTTATTTGTTAAAACCTGATCATACTAGTAAAAAGCCAACCTAAAATAGAACTTACTACAACACAAAACCAGAACAAATTAAGGAATACTTGGTAAACACTCAAAGCCATTCAGAGTTGCACCGTAGTTTTAAGGACAAAGTACCACGATTTTTTTTTTTAATTAAAACCAGGTACGCAACAGTTACTAGTTTCAAGTTCAAAAGACCTATGAAACATGCATTTCAATAGAGCCAAGTGTAGGGTCCTGCATTTTGGTCACGGCAACCCCACGCAACGCTACAGGCTTGGGGAAGGGTGGCTGGAGGGCTGTCTGATGGAAAAGGACCTGGGTGTTCTGATCGACAGCCGGCTGAAAATGAGCCAGCGTGTGCCCAGGTGGCCAAGAAGGCCAATGGCATCCTGGCTTGTGTTAGAAATTGTGTGACCAGCAGAAGCAGGGAGGTGTTTGTCCCCCTGTACTCAGCATTGGTGAGGCCGCACCTTGAGTACTGTGTTCAGTTTTGGGCACCTCAGTATAAGAGGGATATCGAGGGTTGGAGCGAGTGCAGAAGAGGGCAACAAAGCTGGTGAAGGGCCTAGCGAATAGATCTTATGAGGAGAGATGGAGGGAGCTGGGACTGTTCAGTTTGACGAAGAGGAGGCTGAGGGGGGACCTCATCATGCTCTACAATTACTTGAAAGGACATTGTAGAGAGGTTGGTGCTGGTCTCTTCTCACAGGTCATTAGGGACAGAACCGGGGGAATGGTCTCAAGTTGCAACAGGGCAAGTTTAGACTGGACATTAGGAAGAAATTCTTCATGGAAAGAGTGGTCAGACACTGGAACAGACTGCCTAGGGAGGTGGTTGAGTCACCATCCCTGGGTGTGTTTAAGTGTCGCTTAGATGTGGTGTTGGGTGATATGGTTTAGGGGAGAACTTGTAGCGTAGGGTTAATGTGTAGGGTTGTAGTGTAGGGTTAATGGTTGGACTCGATGATCCCAAGGGTCTTTTCCAACCTGAATTGTTCTATGATTCTATGATTACAAGGTCATAGTATACAGTTACATCTTTTTAGAAAGTACTAATAGAGATGCAAGGACCCCGAGGCATTTCACATCAACTCCCTGCACTGCTTAATCACTGAAAAGAATAAACATGGATCGCAGTACGAATAAAGATGCTACGTGCTTCCTGACCTGAACTGGGAAAGCACGAGAGGTCACTCGGTCTTCTTGCCCTCACAGCACTGTGGCAGTGGCAGGATTCAGCGGTCAGCAAATCGTATCCCTCAAAGAACAACCAAGATCTCAGCAAAGTTCAGTTGCCGACACCAGGCAGCACACCCCAATCTCACATGCCATGGGCCTGGGTAAGATCTACAATAGCTGTGACCAGAGGAAATGAAGGGTGGGTGGAAAAGTTATGACACCACACCTCCCAGCATCATAACTCCATGGTCCCACAGGCTACATTCACCTGTGGTGCAGAAGCGTGGTCCTGCAAGAACAAGAAGAGCGATGTGGGAGAAGAATCCCTTCAAAGACCTCTGGAAAAACTGAAGGTTCCAAAGCCAGGTCACCCTAAAGCTGTTGCCCTGGCCAGGACACGTTCACACGTTCAAATGCCACAGAGCAGGCAGGGCTGAATCCTAAGGTGAGCCAAGGAGCCAGAACACGTCCTCAGCCATCACCCACTCCAACAAAGGGCCACTTCTACCTGCAACCTTTCTAAGGTTACAGGCTGCCAGGAGATAAAGGGCCTGGGGAAGCAAAGTACTTATCACAGCTCTCTTGATTACCTGCCTCCAACTAATACAAAAAAAAACCCGAGAACAACTTTAGAATTCTCTGTTACTAGCAAGTACCAAACAATTAACTGATTAACAATTTCTTCCAAAGGATGGATTGTAAATACAAGCTGGGGAAGACTGAAAGACAGACAAAGTGCAACTGGTTAGTGCTGGAAACTATCATGTTTAGTTCTAACTATAACCTCTCCCTAAGAACTTGAAAACGTTTATGTAGTATCAATAAAATCTATGATGTTACATGAACACAATGGTTTTTGCTGCATTGTTCTACATGGCTTGCACACCTTTATGGTGACTGACAAGGTGTTCCCATCAAAAGAAACCAAACACAACGCAGATCGAAATCAAGTGGGAATCCATTAAGTTGCAATTCAGGTCAAGCTATAACCAGGATCAAATGACTCAAGATTACACTCTTTTTAAGGTAAGGTCAGTATTAAACAAAAAACTTCAAAATTACTGAAGTATTAGAATAACTAATAAAAGTTTGTTGCCTTTTTTACTCTAGTTACTCTATATCTGGAAGCGTGGGAACAAAACAAATATAATTAAGTTCTTCACACTACATGAATTTCATGCCAGCATTAGTACATGTCAAAAAGCCATACGAACTCTAGTGGAAAACTAAAAACAAACCAAAACATTAACAAAACAAACACCACCAAAAAATTTCACAAACAAACAACAAAACAACCCCAAAGCCCCATAAAGTAAAACCCGAAACCCCAATTGTTCTGGTCATAACTGTCTTTCTTCATTAAGCAAGTTGTCTTACACACTACAAAATAAAACTGCAAGAAGTTTCATGCAGTAATTATTTCTTACTGTTCTTAGGATTTTGGAGCACCTTGGGAACAGGGTAAGACCTCATGCCTAGGTTTTTTCCTACTTTGAAACAGGAAAACGATGCGAGAGTAAATTTTAGGGCGTCCTAATGTGCATGGCACAAGAAAAGGGCAGCAGAAATCAATAAATTCAGTACTCTATGTTCCCAAGTGTCTTGGGTTAGGGTTGGGCAGGTCACTGAACACTGACAGATGCTCTCTAACAACCTTTTCCTTCCCAAAGGGAATGAGGCAGAAAAACTTACTGATTGGAAAAGAATACTATACAGCTTTAATATAACAATAATTATAAAAAGCTATATATACATACTCAAAACCGATACTGAACCTGACTCCTTTCCTGATAGCAACCCCCAATGAGGCAGCACCGGGGAAGCCCCAGGGTCAGCGACAGAGAAGAACTGGACACAGGAGCTGGATTCAGGAACTGGGGATTGGGATCAAAGGCAGAAGATCGGACGGAGTCCTCTTCAGACATCAGTCATTACAGAAAAGATCTTAACCCCCCTGATCCCTCAGTTTTATAGTGAACGTGACATACTGGAATGGAATAGCCTTGTTGGTCACCTGTCCTGTCTGTAACTCTCTGGAGGTGCAACCTCTTACTTCCTTGTGATCCCTTTTACTTCCTGGCACCCCCAGCGTGGCACACAACAGCCAGCAGTGGCCTTGGTAACTACAGGAGCAAGTATCAGCCAGAGCCTTTCTGCATCCCAGTCCCAGGCAGTAACGGCAATCATCAGGTGTTAGCACTTCTAGTAGCAGGCACCGTTTGCAAAAAATGCTGCCAACTTCAGAACGTGCAGCCTCTCAGAGGAGACCGAGCTGAAAAGTGAGGATCACTCAACACAGCCCGTTCTGTTCAGCTCAAACCAGGACACCAACTCTCCCACAGAGAGGATACCATGAGCTGGTTGGAAGGCAGGGTGTTGGTGGAGGTTGTTGGTTGTTTTGGTTTTCCTCTGGTGCTTTCCTTAATCCTCTAACGCTTCTTTCACAGCTGTACAAACCTCACTGAAAGATCCCTGGGCAGACTTGCCCAGCCACCCTCGTGCCACTCTTTGGAGCGGGGAGTTTGGGGTACGGACCTACAGAGCTCCACAGCAGAGTGAACTCCTCAATGCAAGCCCTTGAAGTGAAATGTGCAGGTTGTTACAGATGTTCACGGTGAACTGATTAAAAACCAGCAGATCGTGTTCTTCTTTCAACGAATTTTGCAACATATTCATCTTGTGCTAAAGCAGCCAAACATTTGGTTCCATATTTATTAGCCTACAGTATTACCACTGGTATGTACTTCCAGTTAAAAGAACTTGCGCAGCTGCTCTAGTAAATTTGTGTAAATACTTATAATATTTTAATAATCCATAAAATAAAATCTGACACTACTAAGTGGCAAGCGTGATTCATGCCCAATGCAGAGGAGAGCATACATGTATTAAAAACAAAACTTAAAGGAAGATCAACTTCTCTCTGGAAATTTTCAAGCTCGTCAGTTTTCTCTTTAGCCATTTGAAAATGTGCAAAGCTTTTGAAACACACTGAGTTTTCACAGATTCAAAGGAAACTGGCCTAGTGAAAGCAAGTACTAATATATCTGAACAGTGATAATCAAGACAGAAATAGACTTTAACAAAATCAAGTGTTTGATAAAGCTATCAGAAAAAAATGACAAAAAGTACTGTAATTCTTTTTAGACATGGATCAACAACAACTGTTACTACAAGGGCTGAAATGCCAATTCTAAAATGGCCAAAGCAACTGAGTTTCTCTCTTAATGGCCTTTTTCCAAAATAGTCCTAATCCAACCAGCCCATCCCTTCTCATCAGTTATATCTGTGGTCTCTGCCTTCTGCACCCGTTTATCACAAAGACATAAAAATGTGACAGTAAACTTCTACTCCAAGTCTCTCCATGTACTAAAAATCCTTGTATTTATACTACATTCATATTTGAAGGAATTTACAAGTGACTGATTTCTGAATCATAGCAAAGTAAAACCAGCACGGTCGCGTCCAGAGACTTGTACTATGCCTCTCCTCTCAGGGGTAGTAAAAATGCAAGCAGGAGACACCAAACACCTGGGCTGGTTCCCTCATCTACTTCAGGGTGTAGTTTTGCAATGAAGGGTGGAATGCCCAGAAGCAAAGAAGTGAAGATGCAGGGAGGGACTGAGCTGCTTAAACCTGCACGGCAACTGTAAGGAAAAGCCATGGGATTGCAGACACAAGAAAGTATTGGGCCTAGAATTAGAATGGAACAAGATAAGTGATGCAGATTACATACAAAGCATTAAGCAAGACTAGGATATGCTCATACATGCTACCCTGCACACACAGATGTCCTATCAGAACATTCATTGATAATTAAAATCAAAATGCCCTCAGAGCAACTATTGCTTCTACTGTATACATTACTTTCATTAATTAGCTTGATAACGACATTTGCATAAGGAACTAGCATCATCTTCTTGTATGTTAGTAAAAGCAAAAAATACCACATTAAGCATGGAACTTAAAAACTTGTACTACAATTAAAGCATGTCCAGAGAGATTATTAGTAACTTTTTTTTACTCATATTGATTGGAAGAACTTGCTTTTAAGTTCCCAGAATCCGAGAACTATGTATTCACTTGCCTCCACCCACCAAGACTGTTTTTTATATTCTTTCTCTATCAACTTAATGGCAAAGTAATTCCTCAATTTCTCTTCAGTTTCCATATCCTCCAGTTACTAAGTAAACCTAGGATTATTATTTTTCTAGTTGAGTTAAATCTCCTTGGGCCAAAAAAGCTTCAGAAACTCCAAACAAAGCCCACCCAAGTTGCTGCCACTCATCAAGCCACCATGTTAAACATAACAAAAGAGCGAAGCAAGGACCTACCTGCACAAAGTAGGCAGCTGTGCATAAACCATTTTGTGTCTACATCTAGCCCCACAGGTCATTACGAAGATTCTATTTTGTAAGAACCTAACTTTCTAGTTTTTATTCAAATAAAACTTGCAAATTGGAATTTGAAAGCCTTTTGGACTTCTTTGAGAAGTTCCCTTCAAGAGAAGGTCTAGTGACACCCAGCTCAATGCTTTTCCTAACTCCAAGCCCTGTCATACATCTTCCCTGGTATAGAAGCAGCCACATTTCTATAAGCCACTTTTCCCAGTAGAATATTGGTCTTAAGATGCCAAAGAAGTACAAATATTTGCCCTCTCTTTCTTAGACACACTTCTTGAGAAAAGTAATCTCTATCCAGATTGCATTCATTTAATTTTACTGACTGGCTGTCAATATTATGAATGCTTTGTGAAGTCAGTAATCATTCATCTATAATAGGTGCTTTTTTCAAAGCTGTTTTCCTAACTCATTCTCTATACTTAATAATTACGCACGCAGGGCAGCAGTGAGGCACTCTGTTCCAAATACATAACGCCTAACCGATACCAACATTATTCACACAGCAGTAAAACCAGTGCGACAAACTCAAGCTGACTTTCATGAGTGAACACACACAAAAAGAGATAAAGCACAACATCAACATATTGTTTTCAGCACCTTCAAAATGCGCGATTAAAAGTGTAACACGGGACATACTCCACCACTTTTCCTGCTACTCAGGGTCTCTTCAGATCCTGGATATTGCAATTCCCTCCACTGAGTGCCAGTAACCCCCGATCATTCCACAGAGGTTTTCCACAAATGTCACTGACTGGGATGAGCAGTACAGAAGCAGTGTAGATCTACGATTCGAGTGCCTTAAGTGCATGTGGAATAGCACTACAAGCAGCTTGGGATACTTCTTAACAGACATATTCCTAGTCATATACATAGCCAAAACTTCATAGCATAGATAGACTTTTAAATATATTAATCAAAATTCTGCGTTTACTCAATTATGTGTGAACCTTATGAACTTCAGCTCCCTAACAGAACACATGGATGGAGGGCTGCTGTTCCCTTCATCTCAAGACCAAGAATTAAAAAAGAAATTGCCAGCAACAAAAAATTCAATAAAACATGTTTTTTAAAATTATAAAGTTTCTTAAAGTTCATTTAATTTTTTTGCCTACTTCCACAGCGAGTATGGCACAAGCAACAGCTCAAGCCTCCTCAAGTTCACTCATACAGCTCAGTCTGGAGCCAGAGCAGTCAAGGTTTCAATGAAAAGGTTCCCTCAGGCTACACTCTGTCAATCTGTGACCAACATTTGTTCCTGCCACCACTGACGACACCAATGGTGTCTGTGCTCTGAATATCTTTCAACTGGAAAGTGGACCAAGACCACAAGCTTTGAAAACTGAAGCTACTGAGCCACAGCAAAATGCTGTTACATCCATACTCCCTGCAAAAGGGCAGCATTAGTGCAAATTAGCATCGATAATGTGTCACCCTCAAGTGAGCAGAGAGCTTCCAGGGTGTCACAGGATGTACAGCTTTGGGTGCTCTTACTCATCACTAACCTAAGAGGACGAATCCAGGATAAAACAGTTACACCAAACACCCTGAATAAAAATAAGCAATCAAGGAAATACATAGTGGACAGTCAGAATTCACGAGCAACTACTGGAAGACAAGATTACCAGGATATTGGGGTATACCAATCACCCTTCTGGGTCCTACAAAAATAGAGACTCACAAGATATTTGATAATAGCGTCCCTCACGATAATACTAATAATCATCGTTTGGTAGTATTGGGCAGCAATGCCTTCTTTAGTTTAGTTGACAACACTCTTCAACTCCTCCTATTAGTTCTTCAACAAATAGGAAGAGTTTAGACTAATGGATTAATCCAAGACAGTCAAAGTTTACCTATTCTACCTACAAGTACATTCAATCCAAATCAAAGATCAAAAAGGATGCAAGGAAAAGGAGTCAAATACACAAATTTTAGAGAAAATTTGATGAGAGAAAAGCAAGTGGATGAGTGTACCAAAAAAAAAAAAAAATCAGAAGAAATGGAAGAACAGCAAAGCAGCTGTGAATATTACAAGAATGGGACAGAGCGTGAAGACAAAGGTGGCAAAGCAACAACATATAAACATACTAAAGGACCAAAAGAGAGAATGAGCTAGAGCAGGAGACTTAGAAAAGACCGAAGAGAAAAAATTGTTTGGGGAGTAAGTAACACAGGTAAAGCACTAGAATATTTTAAAAGGAAGAAATACGAACTCAAAGTGTTTAAACGAAACAGCAATGCATGAGTTGGTGGTTAGGGGCTAGATCTGACTATGAAGTAGCTACATGTCTGGAGGTTCCTGATAGTCTGTGTCATCTTTAATATACCCCATTACATTATTTATGGTGAGTATGCACACACATCAAATTAATACTTATTCATCATCACAGGTTTTGTAGGTTGTTTACTTCCCACATCCCCTTTTTACTAATATTTCAAAAATTATGATTATCAATTTTTGTCTTTTTTTTTTTTTCAACGGAAGCAAAAAGACTGGCAAAAAACACACCTAAACATTATTTCAATTTCCTAAATTGAATACGTGGCACAAAATCCCCAAATATGACAAAAAATACTTTGCTGAAACACTGAGAATGGCTGCGGCCCGTTTTCCTGGACTGACTCAAGTTTCTTTTATCCTGGCTCCGAAGTTTTATGCTAGTTGTTTTAAGTAGGTTATTACTGAATTGCACTTTCAAAGTAGCAGCCAACCTTCACCCAGAAGAGTCAAAGTCGGTAGGTTTGCCGAACAGTCACCAGAGAGAGCTGCTGCCCACGTTTGTCCTGCCACTTGAGAATACCCATCTGAGACACTGAAGAAATTATCAGCATACCTTTGCCAAACACCTTCTGCTTAACCTTCCATTGCTAGATATGGAAAATATAACTGTTTCTTTTCAAAGTCTTCTCCAAGGGCAAGGGGAAAAAGAAAAGCAGATGAATTTTAAACATCAAAAAAAATCATCTTCTATATTTGTATATACATTTACAGGTTTTGTGGAATTTTTTTTTGGTTTTGGGTAGGTTGGTTATTTTGTGGGTTTGTTGGTTTTGGGTTTTTTTAGGTACTGTCCTGTTATTTTAGCTAGATGTATAAAAAACAACCCAACAGCATGCTGGGAATCAACACTATAACCTGGTTTGGAGGTCTGGAGCACCCAGGGCTGTGTTAGAGCATCCTTAGGTGAAGAATCAAAATATCCACAAGCCCAAAAGGTCTCAGAGTTTTAACACCATGTTCCATTACAAACACAAAGGCTCTACATGAGCCTAAAACACATCACGAAGACCAGAGACAGGAACACCACATAAACAAAGCCAGGTCGTTTCCCAAGGGATTTCTCAAATTACAGACTTGGAGCAAAGCTACACAAGAGTAACTCAGTGCTCCACTGGGTCACCCTACTGCTGTCTTCCTTTCCTTTAAAATCACGAACAGTTCTTCAGGCAGTTTTTCAGTGTATTTTTAATTGCCTAGCTAGTCTCTAGAACCCTGCCATCCTCCATCCATTCCTAAATTCTTAGTAGAGCACTAAAATTCCACATGTAAACAGAAACACAGGTTTTGGCTCATTATTTCAACTTTGTCATGCTATGCTCATATCACTTTTGTACTTTGTTTCTTTTAATTTTAGAGAGAATGATGGATTACACTGCAGCTTTGACTTTATCTTGCTACATCATGTGTAGTTTGTGTGTGTGCGAGTTGTAAATTAATGATAAATATCAGAAAAATGGCCAGACTAACAATTTATAATGAACATTTCATGGTTTCCAGGTTCCTTGGAAGACAAAAAAAAATCTGAAACCCATTGAAATGTTTACAAGTCATAGGCTACTAAGAAACAACTTTGGGAAAAAAACAAACAACAACAACAAAAAAAAATCCACCCACGATGGCCTGCTGACCTAAGGCAGAAGAATCCTTAAGAGGATTATTGTCTTCCTTTTGATAAGATTCTTATCAGATCACTATTTTTTCTGTATGAGAAGCTTTTGCTCTAGAATGATCATTAAATATAAGAACACAAACATGTCACAGAAATCTTAGTTACCTTCCATTCTAACTGGAGTCACAAGGCAGTTTAGGATTTGCATTGGTATTTATTTGGTTAGTGCATTAAGTGCATGATGAAATCATGATAACATTATATATGGGGGTTGGACTAGATGATCTCCAGAGGTCTCATCCAACCCCTCACATTCTGTGATTATGTATCTGTACACACCTCTTGCAAGAGTGCAAAGATCATACCTTGCTTAGTAAGTACTCTGAAACTGCCATCCATCCAAACAAGAACATACAACATTCATTTCGCTCAAACTACAGAGCTGCTCTATGAAATTTATTCAGAAACAGTTAGACACTTAGAAAAAAACTAAACCAAGAGCACAGGAAACAGAAAACAGAAGTCTTATCCAAAGAGGCTCTGAACAAGTGCCAGGATTGCTTGATACTGACCCACTCATTTATCCCAGAAGTCACAGGAGTACTTCATTCTCCAGTGGAAGAAGTAATTAGGTGAGAGCTATTCTACACATGCAACCCACTGTCTAAGAGTTCAGACTTATATTTAAAAATATTTGCATTTATTAACTTAGGTAATATACATACATATATAAAATACAGATCTCTATGACTGTATTTACAAATTTACGAGAGTTTAATTGAACCCTGAAAACATAACTTCCGTTCCCTTCTCATTTGGTAGTATAAACTCAGTTAAGCACATATTGTAGTCTGTGAAAATTTACCACAATCATATCTCAACATTTTCCAGTAACACACTGTGCAATCTGACAGTTCCTCATGCATTTGTTCTCTCATTCTCTCCATAGAGGAAGCAACGCGTGTAACAGAGTAGAAATTTTATGGAACTGCACACATGTAAGGTGCTATTTGTTAAAGAAAAAGACAAGATTTAATAAACATTCCTCAAAGTTATGATGGAAGATGAAGAAACAAGCTGGAAATTCATTCTAAAGTGCCCAGACAGACCTCCCTGAAAGCTCAATTTCTTACATATGTGTCCTCTTTACTGCAGAAACTCCAACACAATAGAAAAACACAATTATTGAGTTTGCCCTTCATAAAATTGCAGAATCATTTAGGATGGAAAAGACCTTTAAGATCATCACGTCCCTGAGAACCACTGCTACACGTCTTTTAAATACCTCCAGGGATGGTGACCCCACCACTTCCCTGGGCAGCCTGTTCCAGTGCTTAACAACCCTCCATGGTGACAAAATTTTTCCTTATATCCCATCTAAATCTCCCCTGGCATAACTTGAGGCCATTTCCTCTTGTCTTATCATTTGTTACAAAGAAGAGGAGACCAATCCCCACCTCGCTACAACCTCCTTTCAGGTACTTGTAGATGCCATAAGGTCTCCCCTCAGCCTCCTTTTCTCCAAACTAAACAATCCCAGTTCCCTCAGCCGCTCCTCATAAGACTTGTGCTCTAGACCCTTCGCCAGCTTTGTCGTCCTTCTTTGGCCACACTCCAGCACCTCACTGTCTTTCTCATAGTGAGGGGCCCAAAGCAGAACACAGGATTCAAGGTGTGGCCTCACCAGTGCCAACCACAGGGACACAGTCACGGCCCTGGTCCTGCTGGCCTCACTATTTCTGATCCAGGCCAGGATGCCGTTGGCCTTCTCGGCAACCTGGGCACGCTGGGGGCTCACGTTCAGCCGGCTGTTAACCAACACTCCCAGTTCCTTCTCCACCAGGCAGCTTTCCAACCCCTTTTCCCTAAGCCTGCAGCATTGCCCGGAGTTGTTCTGATCCAAGTGTAAGACCCGGCACTTGGGATTGCTGAACCTGTTTATTTAGTCTTCTAAACACTAGTTTCAGCCCATCGAGAGCCTTTAAGATCAGAATCAACTCCTCAGGCTGGATTTGATGTTACGCCCAAAACGAGCTGGAGCTGCAGGAGGGAGATGCATCTTTAGTGGCGCGTCCCTCAGGAACGGCAGCCACAGCGCTCACTGCTCACCTGCGCCCGTTTCCTGAGCAGGAGAACGTAACCACAGCTCTAGCCCAGCTGAGCCACGATGAAACACAGGAAAACCTTCGCGGCACATCGACACACTGGGATAGCATCTCCTCGCCAACTTTAAAACTAGAAAGCATTATTCAGAAGATACTATGCGAGGACTGCGTATCCACAAGCAGTCCAGGCGGCTTACGTGCTGAGAAAGGAGGTTACCACATCATTCCCTCCTCCTTCAAGGTATTTTCCTCGCATGAGGCCTTCTGGTGCTTAGGCTCAACCAGCTGCCCTGATACATGGTCATCTGTAAGGCTCAGATTATGTTATTCAATATGATAATAAGTGAAATTAGTCAAGCTGTTAGTTAAGGCAACGCCCTTTCTCATATTGCCAAGCCCAGCAGATCTGTCTAAATGGCAGAAAATAAATAGATCTATTTTATTTTGCTTTTGCAATTACTGTAGAGCTCTCCCACCTCTCCTGCTGCACAGAAACCCATTCCCATTTCTAAAGTAGCCTCTTAATCTTCCAAGATTATTCAGGATTTGGAACAATTACCAATACAGGAGAATAACATGGCATTTATATAATTGCTATAACCTGTGAAGTTAGTCTGCGTTATGCTATATGTATTTCATATCATTCGTATTACCATGACATATGTCTATGCAGAAATACCAGCTATTCATTTAAAAATAGAATGGCACATCTCAAGCTACCAGTTTTAAAACAAAGTAAATGAGACACTCATTTACTGGTAATGATCATTCACATTTCGATTTCACTCTCTGTTGTACCTAAATTGGGCATTTTTGCTACAACTTGGAAATCTGACTGACACAGAGTATTAGGCCACTTTTCTCTTTAAAGTAGCAACTTCTTTTTGCTGCTTGAATCCTAACTGAAGTAGACATTTTATCTGCCCAACACAAGGTTCTGGAGAGCAAAGACTTTGTTCCCAAGTATTTGTCTGAAGAACAAGTGTTACCACAGCTGTGCATTACCATAATGTGCATGGATGTTTTCTCATGTTATCTTTACCTCTGACTTCTTCCAAAACCACCAAATTAAAAAAAAAAAATATGCAGTTTTCTTTTGGCAGAATACATATACCTGCATGCATGTATATCAATCATAGAAGGGTTTTGTCCCTCAGAAATGTCATCTGCTACTGCACAGACAAATCTATCTGATGATCACTGGGCTCGGCACCTGAAGTGAATTTCACTGGGTTATTTAGCCCCTCTGTGACAAAACTATCAGTCAACAACAGTAAAAAATAATATTTGACCCGTTACAAATAAACTTGTGTATTAAGTCCTTCATACTCACCAAATCTGAGAAAACTTGGAAACTGCACGGAGAAGGTTATGTCATGTAATTAATGTAACCAAAGATATCGCTCTGCTGTAAGTAAAGTCACTTTGCAAAATTCATTAGCTTAGACTGTTACAAATATTAACCAGACCTAACAGTTTAGGCATTAAATATAATTAAAACCTTTCTTCTGCGGTTACCAAACAGCCCTCTTCACTGTCAACTGCTACCTTCTCTAACCTGTCCAAACGACTCATTATTTAAGGTGCTTCTCTACTGAGGATGATAAACTGAAATTAGATTACCAGCAATATTTACCCTCAGCCATACTGTGGTTGCAGACTTCACCTTCAGTTGGCATCCTGGCCAAACTGAAGTCAAGGGGAGTGTTCATGAGAACTGCGATTACACCTTTGCTCTATTTGGCAGAAAGCTCATTGCTTACTAAGAAACAAAAAAAAAAAAAAAAAAATCTCATCAGTTATGTAGTCCATGAAAAATTAATGGGGAAAAACTCAGCAGGAAAAGTGTGTATTTTGCAGGTTTATACATGCATAGTAAGTCTGAAAGCTCCTCTTCGTAAGAGACGTGATTCAAATATGCTATTAGCAAATTAGCAAAACTTTTTAAAGGCATTTTTATAAAGTCTTTGCAGGTATAGATCACTGATCAAGAAAACATGTATAGTACAGGAAACATGCTTCATATCTGACCATATGAATACAGAGATCATACACTCTCTAGCTTGCCCACACTTTTTAGGAGGTAGCAGGCTCACTACTAGACCACTAGCAGGAACTCTTAACTTAGACACATCCTTTGTGTATTTAAAGGCAAGACTCCTTTCTTGCCTCCTTTATTTTTCATGAAATATCAAATTCACTAATACATTATTAAACTGCAAGCAGAGCATGCCACTTCCAATCAAAGTATTTCAAGTAACTACCTCCATTGGGCTGAAGTTCATCAGGAGGAGGCACACAGCATTCTACACTCTCCTTACTTTACCATTCAGGCTCTATCAGCAGGCACACATACAGATGGCCCTTTCCCAATCCAAGAGCTAACGGGCAGTCAAAGTAGCTTAATGAAGAACAAAAGAGTTTTAAACTTTGCTAACCCAGTAGCTTTGGTATCCCACAGAAGTGCCTGAGAAGGACTGTCAAAACTGTTGTGGTCACGGGACAAAGTTATAACTGTAAAGGCTAGAAAGCAAAATATAATCCTGGGCTGTCAAGTTCTCCTCCCTGTCCCTGGCATATTATTTGGTCTCAGAGACTCCAGCAACAGTCAAGTAATCACCTTGAAGCAAACCTAGCACTTCTGTGTGCCATACCCTTTCCTCTGAGAGAGGCATTAAAGTATCAATCCCTAACAGAAGACCTAACAATCTAGTGAGCTTTACACCCACTCCTCTGGTTCCTGTCGTTTTCAGAGGATGTTACAGCTCGTTTCGTTTTAATATCAATGCCAGCATTATCACTCTCCTCAGAAGGGAGTGAAGAACCCAGCGCAGACATTCCTTCAGCAGCAGAGGCCCTTCAGTTTGAGGGTCGGGTTTGGTATCGCTCCTTGTCATTTCTCTGGGCTGCTCCTACCTTTGCCTGTTCACGGGGTTTCTCAGAGTCATGGCTACAATGCTCTCAAGCTTGCCTCTTTGTCTTGCTTCTCTCAGTCTGCAGCTGAAGACCTTCTCCAAAAACAGCCCTCAGCTTCTCCAAATGCCAGCTATTTTTACCTAGGCGCTGCCGTCTCATTCCGGATGCTGCTAATTGGCCCCTTAGTCACAACTGGAAAAGTAACCTCGTTGAGTAACTCTTTCTGAGCTGCTGCACTGAGGAATCTGTATGCCTCAGACTTGCATTAATTCAAATGAAGAAGCTTCCAGTAAATTTGTTGCCACACAAGATGAAGGACAGAGTTCAATACAACTTCACCAGAATTTAGCCTTTAAGATTCTATAGAAACTTTGCTCACACACTTTTTTCTTTTTTTTTTTTTTTAAAAAAAAAAGTAACGACGTTCCCACATGAGACTTCTAATGCACTTCAAGTTCTAAAGCCTGTAAGGAAGCACTACATAAAACAGGAGATAACTGTAGCACTAGAACAACTGTACTCTACCTATTCACTAGTCTTTTTTTTTCTCCTACACATCACCTAGATTAATCCGTAAACTTGCAAGGATCTACTCAAAAGAAATGACAGAAAACTCATGTAAAGCTATTTTTAAAGAGCCAAACAAATGATGACAGCACACACACACAAGCAACCCATGTTGAAACAGGTGTTTTTCCACGCAGACTTCTTTCTTACGTACACGACATCAGGCAGCTGGCTTCACAGCTACTGAATGCTGTTTCAGACAACTCAGCAAGCCCTGCTTGCTTCTTAATCACTTTGCTAATGAAAAGTTAAGTTGAAGCATCTAGAAATATCCTCCCAACTACTCTGCTTCTGCATAGTTATCAACCAAACAGATACAAACAGGAAAAACATCATGAGACAGAAAGACTCGTTAGGCAGCTTTTTACTAGGAAAACACTGGGAAAAGTAAATAACTGAATGATCTAAATTCCTACCAAATTACCTTTCAGTCATTGTAATACTTCATTATTCCACTAGAAAGGCAAATGTAATGCTGAGTATTTAAAAGCCATTACTTCAGAAATAGAACATAAATGAGAAAATTACCACTTTATTAAGAGAACGACTCATTTTTACTAATGAAGACCGCAATCGTTTAATACTAATATAATGAATCCCTTCTAGAAATTCTGATGTTACTACAGACAAACACAGCATGTGTTTTTGACAACATGAATGCATCTATCAGACGCCCTGAGCATCATCTGTAAAAACTAAAAGCAGTGCTTTTCAACAGATTAGTAATCCTGGATTCAGTTAAATACTGGCAGGATTAATACTGTTTCCTAGGACGAAAGAAAGATCCTGTTCCACCCCACAAAGACAGTACAGAATGCCAAAAGTAAAGGGAAAGGCCTTCAGCTGGGGATCATTAAGAAACAGCCATTTTTTAAAAAATGGACGTTTGAGAATGCTGCATCCAGTAAAACGGTGGAGTACTTTTCCCATGTGGACCCATGAGAACTGGAAATCATTTATTCCACAAATGAGAAACTGAATGCTTCTGTGGTGGTTTCTTTTGCTGAGAAAGGAACTTCTATTCACTTGAAATGAAGGCAAAAAGGATCTGCTTTAAATGTGATTCTGCTAGAAGGAATAAACACGTAGAGCAAGCTGCAAAATCCTTGCCCTGCAAACCACCACCACCATTAGCCCTGCACATCCCTACTTCCAGCTCTCACAATCTGGTTTGGCTGGGATTGTGTTTGGTTTTAAAGAAACAGTTCTGTATGGCTGCGTAGAACTTTGGTTCAGACTGAGGACACAAATTATATAGCAATAACTCAAGTTAATTTTATTCTAGAAAAAGGCATGCACATTTATTTGGCTTCAAAGGTATGGTGCCTCAAAACCAGGGAGGAATCCCTGCTTCCCACACCAGTGCTGTGAGGGACTTTCAGTGCCTGGAAGGAGCAAGGAGGGAGCAGAGGAAGAACAAGCCCCCACATGACAACCAGAGGCCACTGCAGGAGCACCAAGGGAACCTGGGCCCTAGAACTCAGCTCAAGAACATTCCTCTTACTTTTACTCCAAATCCCAAACTTCAGGCTTGTTAATCCAAAACGTCACAAAAATGTTTCTAGCTGTGGACACTACTGTGCTGGGACAGGACCCTGGCATTCCCAGTTACATACTCACATCCTCCATGGGATGCCCAGGCACAACAGCCAAAGCAGGTTTGGCGCAGACCAAGGCCTGATGGTCATTAATCATTTTAAAGGAGTCTTTACCAATCTCTGAGGCAGATGTGGCAGGCACGTGAGTTAGCCTCAGAGCTACCATAACCTGAGACAAGCCTCAAGACTCAAGGGATCTCTGGTGGTGCTCATCTCCAGTCAGTCCAAATGCCCTGGGCTGGGCCCAGCCGCAGGAGAGGACACGGCTGACTTTCCACAGCATGCACCTACCAAGCATGCTTCCCCTCCCGGCTTGGACTTGCAGGTCCTGACTGCCCATGGGGCTTGTCTGCCATCCCAGTTACATCTCCCGCACTAAACCAGACCTATTGGAGATGGATGAGCTCTCCCGAGTTGACTGGCCTCATTTGGGTAAGGGGCAAAGAGCAGCCCAGTTTGTCCTTCCTCATTGCAAACAGCCTTACCTGGACACACAGGTTTCCTTGGCCTAATGCAAGGCTTCGATCAGGATATGGCAATACAGAGGAAAAGAAAAAAAGGCTGCTTGTGCAATAGAGAGGAAAATGGGAGGTTCTTCTGCTTTGGGCACTGCTCTTCCCACTATGAGATAATCCTTCCTTGAGGCACTGGCACCACCTTAGGGCACGCACGCTGCAAGTATTTACACCCAGCCCTCACTTCAATGGCTCTGATCACCTCAAAAAAATCAAATCACTCCAAAATTCAACCAGCTTGTAGAGAAATACAAGTTTAGGCATCAGTATTTTAAAAGTACTTGTAAGGAAAACAAAACTGTATTATCGTACAGCAACATACTTCACCTGTTCAGGAATAAAATTTTATTACAATTTCTCTACATCCTCACTTCTCCAAGTACCCACACAGTAAGTAATCCTTCAATTCTCTTCTTTTTCCAGTGTTACTAAGTGCTCAGAGTTAAAAAAGTTGAGGGAAAAGTGGTTTAGATATTAGAGCAAGCTTAGATACCACTAACAGTGTGCCCCTAGTAGCACTTCCCTCCTCTCCCAACTGCAGAACAGAGGAGTGCAAGCAGAGCTCTCTCCATTCCCCCGTACCCCACCCGGTGCCAGTATCAGGGAGCTCCAATTCCTCTCTGCTGCACCTGACAGAGCCCAGCTCCTCCTAAACAACAGGTCTGTCCAGTTCCTCCCTGCTTCCTGATTCTGTGACTGAGCAACAATTTCCCTTGGTTTTCCCCCTTCCCTGACCACGCTACCTTCTCTTGTTACTAGCCAGTACGCTGCCATGAACCCTTTACCTTTGGGTAGGTCTAAGACAGCAATCACAGGGGATTTATTGTTTCTGGGTTTCCTGCATCTTTAAAAAAAAAAAAACCAAAAAAAAAAACCCTATTTAAAAATGTTTAGGTAAAAAATACTAAAAGCTGATGATCAGAAATGTCCTGATTTGAGCTAAACAGAACCAGCTGTGTTCAGTGATTTTACTTTTCAGCTAAGACAAGAAGAAATGTCTTAATTACAGTAATTAAAACTCCTAATGTTTTCTGGATGTCCAAGGGATAGAATACACAGGCTAACCGAGGGTGTACAAAATTCCCACTGGACTGCTATTTTGAAATGGAGCTTCTTTTTTAATTATTCCTAATAAGCAATGCCAGCAGCCTTCCTTAAAACAAAGGGAAATACAGTATTTTTTCTTACGGGAATATTTAAAAACATGACTTACTTGTACAAGAGCTTCTGGATTTATAACTTTCACATAAAAACCTGGAAAACTGGAATTCTAACTTGTTTTTTAAAGTAAATTTTACCTTTATTTTTCACATAATTCTCTATCTCCAACTGGAGGAGAATGAACTCAGGCCCTGGCATGTTCAGTGCCAACTTTAAAACTTGTCTTAACTTCAGCAAAATGATATGCCACAAACATACTGCAATCTCTCTTCTGAATTAAAATACAACTACATTCCCTCTTTAACATCCTTCAGAGATCAGGCATTGCCTTGTTAACGTTACCACGTAACACACTAGACAGAGTAACACAGACTTTACCACACATCTCCCTTTACACACCTATACACAAATATAACCAAATTAGACTTATTTCTGAATAACACAAAACCTACTCTTAATTCTGAAATGCGGGAAAAACTGTTAAAATGTGGAGACTTGTTCTACACCTCCTCAGATTTTAGGGCTCTCAAGGCTAGAAGAACTCTGAATATAGGATCAGGCTGTAAGTTGATTTAATTTCCACTCACTGTCTCATAAAGCTTATCCTACATCTGTAAACACTCCAAATAAAAGCATCACATTAAAAAGTAAGGATCACCTTTCCTCCAAATCCACCGCTTCGCTACAGCATGCAGAAACATTATTTTTACATTACACTTGTTAATGAAAGTTTACAGCTGCTAAAGAAAGTTGTTTCAAGTTATAAAACAAACCAAAAATCATCCTACTCAAAACTAAGAACCTAAAACATACACAATTAGAGTAAAACAGAAGACCAAACAGCAGCACAGGAACACCAAAAACCCCACCAACACCTTATTCTTCAGTTACGCATGAAAGTTTCACAATGAGCCGTCACTCAAAATAGTATCTCAGGAAATCCATCTTTTAATTACATAAGAAACTATAATAAAAAATTCCTTTTTTTTTCAGACGTCTACTTGAAGAGCCTTACCTTCACTACATCCACAAGATGATTATTGCTTCTTTCCATTAACGTAGCACTTTAAAGAACATCTCTCCTTTTAACGTGAGTGCTTACTGAAGGTAAGTCCAACACTAGCCTACAGTCTAATTCACTTGTCTAACGAGTGAATTATGTTCATAACTGGATGGTGATTAACACTAAACAACCCAACGCTCACACAAACAGCACAGCAAATCATTCTTTTCAGGCTGCCAATCGCTGAGGTCAAAACATTCATGCTTTTAAGTCAAATTACAATCAACTTCCTCCCCACCCCATGCTATTATTTGTTATTCACGCATTGACAAGAGCATGGAAACCACAAAAAAAATCACAGGTTATCTTGGAGGAACTTACACTATTTAGAGATGAAGCACCACTTATAAGCCAAGAGAGGGAAAGGACATGAGTTTAAAAAAAAAAAAAAAAAACAACCGCCAAACAAAAAAATAACCCCCCCAAAACCCCAAACTTACTTCCCTTTTCATTTATTTGAGCTACTTCCTTTTACCCTCCTATGACTGTATCTGTCACAGTGCCACCCAACAAGCACCTTCAGTATCAAGCCAAGCAACTTTCTGCCCCAAAATTTTTTAAAAGTTCTCACTTCAAATCGTAAGCGAATCAAAAAGTTCAGTGCTAGCCTCTGAAAAAATGCTAGGTTTAGATTTTAAAATTGTAGTTGTTCACATAAAAATAAGGAAAACAAAAAACAAACCCTGCTGGTTTTCTATTTTATTTGCAGCCAGATTCATGCCATAGCCCTTCTTCACCTTCCTAATTTATATTAATTTCCAGGAAGCTGGTTTGTTTCTAAATAACTATTTTCTACCAAAGTGTTAGCAACCCCCTCGACAAGCTCCTTTTGACGTGGGGAACAGGCATACAAAAGACAACAAGAACTAAAGACTGTAAAAGATTTGGTTTTCTGGGATGGAAACTCCAAGCAATACCGCTGACAGACGCTTCTGAACCTGAGAGCGCTCTCGGTTTCTGCTTACCCAGCCCCAGATCTTTAAAGCAGCCGTGACGTAGGAGCGACGGCCACGGTCGGGTCCGGCGTGGAAGGCAGCTCCCAGCTGTTTACTGGTTCTAACTCCACTCCAGTTTCGTGGGTAAACACGCGCTGGCCAGTCCTTTCATTATCTGCATAATCCCAGCCTTCCTTGATTACTGGGCTATAATACCAGCGCCCGGGTGAGCTTTCGTTCCTGAATTATGGCCACGCGGAACACGACCAGGGGAGTGCCAAACAACATGATTAAGCAGCGAAATATGGCCAGGCATGAATTATATTGCTAATATTCCCATCTATCATGAGCTGCAGAAACAAGAGGTTTGTGCAGCCAATAGCGACTACGCGTAAGAAAGCTCCTCCGCTTCGACGCGCTTTCAAAATAAGAGCAAGTCTTTATTTTGAGCAATTTTACTCTCCGGTTGTTTTGACACTGAACTGCATTTCAACAGTTTGCAAATGACTTCCTTTTTCGAACTCTACCTTGAAATAACATTGGAGGCAAGTCTTAAAAAGACAGGCTCAAATTACAATCTGATTTTCAGAGAATAAGAGCATAATCGCTTTTCAACGAGAAATGCTGGGCAGCTTTCACTTCAGCAGTTCACTACCTACGTTTAAGTATATATCAAATCTCCACAAAATGCGGATTCATCAGCATACTCTCTTTCAAATCCCCATATTTATTCCAAAAAATAAAAGAAAGCAAGTTTTATGGAGTTGCCATAAAACAGCTATGAAGCCGTTTTCCTTTTAAAAAATATATATATAAATAAAAATCACATAATCAGCATCTCTGAGGTTTCACTCATTTCTCTAAGGGCAGCCATTCCCTTCAACCTTCAGTGATCTGCTTGATTATTTTTAAGACATTTGTCTGGAAATGGGAAGGCAAATGTCTATAAGGGCAAAAGTTTTTATAAGGACATATAACACATCACAATAAAGTACTTCATGTTACGCCGCAAAATCAGGGGAATAAACATACTCAACATTCAGATTAACTTTTTGGTGCCACAAAACACCATTTCACATATTGAGAGAAGTCCTTCAATACTCCCTACGATTTTGACCAAAACAAGGGAAGACCAAGAGAACATACAAGGCATTTGCCACCGAACCGCTCTCAGCTGACAATGAATATCACAACTGCACAGGGCACCAGGGCTCTCCTCAGCAGGAAAAAAAGAGGGGAGAAAGGCCACACAAACATAGTTGTGCTCAGGGAAGGCAGAAGGAAGTGAGAAAATAAAAGAGTTTAAGCAGGATCGCAGTTTGAAACTATTTTCCATCTACAGCTCCACCTAAACCTGGCGAGGCTCGCTAGAACGTGCTAATGAGAAGAAATGGATCTGACAAAGCAACAAAATAAATTATGGATTTCGGTAAAAACAGTAAAGAATACACAGCGCACCACCCTTAGGAAGAAAAATTAATTTTGCATAATGAAAAAATGAATTATAATAATGAAAACCAGAATAATTCATTTTAGGGTTCTGTTTAAAAAAAAAAAAAAAGAAATTTGATTGAGAAAGAAGGGACATCACACTCAAGGTGAGGCAGTGAAGTGAAGCAGCAGTGCTCCAGTCTGCACCGTATCTGAATTTCACTAGCCTGCATCACTTGCGTCAAGAGTTTGGAAATTTTTTTGTAACAGTCTGTGATTTTTGAAAAGGAAAAAAGTCAATTCAATCAGATTTGTTGCTATTAAAATAAGACTAGACCAATCTTTCAGTTACTTAGCTGTAATAAAGCAGAGAATCTTAGAGTCTGTATGTTGTATTTAATTTTTATTTCGTTTTTCTCGAACCAAACAATAATAACTTTTTTAAGACTGTCATTTTTGATGTTGCATTACTCACAAGATATTAATTTGAGCAATGAGAAATATTCAGACTAAAAGCACCCACTAAAGTTCACTGTCCAATTTGACACATTCTGATTTTTCTGGATGTTTACCCAGCGCTGTGTAGTACTCAGGACTAGTTCCCACCAAGTTCACTCGCACTTTGAGTCATCATCCATTCTGTAAATCATGACCCAGTGTCTCAGGCTGAGAAGCAAAAAGAGCAAACAGTTCTGAAGAACTTGCAGAGTATCACAGAGCAGTACACACGGAGCAGAAAACAAAGTTTAATTCCTCCAAGGAAATATCCAACTAGTCTAACTCAGGAAAACCCCACTTTTCTTCCCAAATCACTTACTGCCTTTCCTACAAACTTTCAAAGTTTTTGAAATGGGTAAAGCTGAGCATCTTACAGCTGCAGATTTAGGAAACTGCAAGCCGGAAGGGGCTACCACAGCAGACAGTCTAACCTAAATGAACAGTCCCTAAGACTTCCCAATGAAGCGACGCTCTGGGAATTAAGTCCAGTAGCTTGCGCTCAGCTAAAACAGCACTTTCAGAAAAGTCAGGACTCTTGATTTGGAAGCACACAAACAGAGAATCTAACATCACTTAAAAGTGTTCCTGCCAGCTCCTGGTTTTCCTCATTATTAAAAACGCATGCCCAAGTTCTGGCTTTAGCCAACAGCATTAGCTCCCCTTGTATTTGATCAGTATTTTCTCCCCATAGGACACTATGACCACATCTGCTTTCAAGCTTTTTTGACATACTGTTCAAACAGATATTTTTATTATTATTATTTCACAAGGCATTTTCTCTGGGTCTTCAATCATTTAATGGGTCTACACATCTCTCATTCCCCTATAGCTTCTTCAAGCACACCAAGTCCCAGACCCCACGATGCATTCTAGTATTGATCTTACCTGTGCCACAAAACAAAGTAACACCGATGCCTCTCAGGTGTGACAGGGGAAACAAATCATCCTCATTTGCTCTGTGAGGATGACACGCACACCTTAATGACAGATGCTAAATGCCCCATCGTTTTTAATTACGATAACCCTATCTAGCTGTTAACACAGAACATAACCTTCTGCTGTCTCAGAAATCTGTCAAATTTCAGCCGGTACTCACAAAGCAAAAAGGCTGATCCAGAGCCCAAAAACCATCGCTGACAATCAGCAAGAGACCACTAGAGAAGCTGAAAAGCAACCAGCTCACATGGGCAGGAGCGCACTCTCTCAGAAAAAAACATTTAGAAATTCTACAAGAAGAAATATAAATTCATGAAACTGTGTGTACAGAAATTTTAGCCCCATTACTGTGTAGTGTAGAAACAAGCAAAAGAGTAAGCAAACAACAAAGAACTATTTATGGAAGTTGAGTACTCGTATCAGAAGAACTAGTAGCCAAGACAGATCAACACAGGCTATATGAAAAAGCTCTTGCTACTTCTTTGCCTCACTTTTTTATAAAAAAGAATAGTACTTTTCAGGTAATTTTGCAAAAGTCTCCTAGTTTGTAGTTAAATTTGCCTACAATGAAATGATAATTTCTGAAACAATTAGACCATGGAAAACTGCAGTTTCCATTTAGATTCAGTCAAGAAAATTTTGTTCATTTGAATATCATTTTGTGGTTCAACGTGAAGCATGGATGGGACGTGCTGGAAAGATCATTTTTTCCCCGATTTCTACAGCACCTGCTAGAAGCTTTAGGCACATAAAATTAAACCTATTCCAAAGGTACAAAGCATTAATCACCTCTTTTGACTTTTTTCCAAGTTAAGTATCAAGTGTGGAAACGCTTATACCCACACGTGTGCAAATCTCAGCTTCTGAAGCATAAACATCTCCATTGATGTTAACTATTTAATGACCAGGACAGAGATCCTGTAATCAACTCTCCCCATGGAACAGGTCATAAAGGGAACCGCACTTAGAAACGAATTAGAAGTTCATACTCCCTGCTTAAGTTAACTGCCCTGCTCCTGAGCAATGGCTTCCTTAGGCCTCTTCTCGACAGTTAGTCATGCAGCGCAACAGCTTCACGCAGCTTCTTTATCTTTCCTCTCCACCCACCAAAAGGGAAACCAAAAAAAAAAAAAAACAACACCATGCTGGGGTAGCTCAGTTCATGTGTCCCACGCAGCACCTCACAGGTCCGAAATGATACAGTTGAAGAGCATTTATGCCTCAACTTGGCAGCAAGGAGAGAAACCAGGGCAGCTCCGGGGACTGTCCAACCTGCCGAGGAGGCCAGCACGGGGATGAAGAAGGTGGAGATGAAGGATTTTTTCCCCTCTTGGGCCATACACAGAGCTCTGCACGCACCCGGCAGAAATTCAGGCCCAGTCTCACCATCTCATTTCTGTCCTCCTTATGGTGCTCTCAAAGGCTGCAGCGTAAAATAAACCTTTAGGTTAAGTTTTCACAGTGTTGTAGCTTAGAAAAATATTAATAGCAGCAGATACACTCAGCTTTCTGAAACTTCAGAAGGCAACGCTCCACAGCTTTCAGCTTAACTTACATAATCAGAAACGGTATTACTCCCTTTGAAAATGAAAGCCAAAATGTTGCATAAACTGACATAATTTACCAAAGAAGTTCTAAGACAGGTGGAAAGGGAAAGAAGGGCTTGTGCTTAGATAATTTTCCCCTCCCTCACATCAACACTAGCAAAGTATTTGTAGCTGAACTCTGCTTTTTTTAATTCAACACAAACAGCAAATTGCCTCCAGACAATAAGGACAATTTTAAACCAGAACTCTTCTGTCATATTTTTCCCAGCAACTCTTCCAGCCATTAAATGGTTTTTAGACAAACCTACTAAACAGCTGCTTAATATTTTCAAGTAGTTTTGGTCCAGGTAGCATCTGCCAACCTCTTCAGCTACATTTAGTATCCTCCCACAGCCGAAGCCTAACAGACTTCTCTATTGAGACTTAAATCAGCAGCCTCTTTGTCTCCATGCAACTGCTCTTTTACTGAAAATGGTATGGCAGCACAGAAAGCACAACACGAATTTAAGCAGTGAGGCTGGAAGAAAACTTCTCATCGACTAAAATGAAAAAAAAAAAAAAAAAAAACCGAAATCCAAATTTCTACTTATTTCCCCATTGGAAAAAAATAAAATGCAGGCCCTCCCTTTAGAGCCACATGGATACTATCACCATGGAACACGTGCAGGTGCAAACGAGACATTGCAGTGTTCAGCTCCACTTGCTGCCCCATCAGCCAGTCCCTGTCCCTTCCAGGCAATGGATGTAGATGGAAACATTTTTAAGGGCAAGTAGCAGACAAGGCCCATGCTGCTTTAGACAGTATCTTTATTTTCTAGAAAGGAAACCTTTACTTACGTAAACAAACTTCCCTACAATTTACATCTGCTCACACGACTGTCAGAAGTTTTACAAAGAAGTAACGCTGAAATTCCATTCTAACTTTTTCTTTCTGTTTAGTATTCTAAGCACGTGTGGCCTTCCGCGTCATGAGTGTAAAAACAGCATTAGGACAGATGCACCAGCTTTAATTAATATCGCTGATCTTCACCTTCTTCTAAAATATGAAACACAGAGTATTTGTGTTTAACATCAACTACTTATGATAATTAAAAAAAAACCAGAAGTACTGGTGATGTTTGAAGCCAGGCCTGCGACGTCGTGGGGACTTGCTAAGAAACTGTGCTGTGCAAGTTTGCTTTTTAACATGGTCACTATCCCCACCCCTCAAACCCAAAGACCTTGTAAAATCACGTAATTTGTCACTAGGTGAAACGAGAAATCCATCATCCCCTGACAAATGATACCTAATGTCTTACTGTTAGGCAAACACAGAAACCCGACCTCTGACAAGTTGTTTTATTTAACCATCTTCAATTGCTGCCAGTTACCAAACATACAAAAGCAAGAACAACACTTAGAGGAAGAAAAAAAAAAAAATCAGTTGTATTTGCATCTAGCATTTCAATACTCATCTAATAAAATACCTGAAATTAGCAGTTTTGAATAAAGTTTGTTTGGGGAAATTTTGACACCCGATTGTTGATGGTTGGTCTTCCCCCTTGTCCTGGGTAAACCCGCACAGCTCAGCAGGCCCATCAGATACACACCCCTGGCAGCACCAATAACTTTGTTAAAGGGTCACATTTTGCCTATCGTAGCATGGAGGCTACAGGCAATTTTTTTCCCAAAAAGTATTTCGGTACACTATTCTAATGAAGCAATCACAACAGAATCTCTCTGTGCAATCCTTAACAAAACCAGCACACCAAATTGTTAAAAATCCCACTGAGCAACACCAGGACACCGTCATTCTTTCCAGAAGAGACTTCTAAACACCCGTGTGCAGACACACACACACACTCCCCCCTCCTCAAACCCACGGCTGAATTTGTTTCAGGTTAATGCATCCACTCAATCTCAAGTGGTCAGCACTAACACTCTGGTTTCTACCTTACTCATGCATACAAAGGTATAAACATTTTTAAGTTCAATTTGACTTCACACAATAACCATAAGGAATCCAAAAAAAAAACAAAACAAACCAACCAATTCTTTTCCTTTAACACTGTAGATATTTACCATCTGTTTAATCATAAACTTCATCTTTATCATATTTACGAATACAAAAATACTGTAAAGCTTCTTTGTTACTTATTATTTGTTCATTCCATAGAACTGAAAATATGCATAGTATTACATTTTCTTAACTAGTCATTTCTTCTGTTATTTGCCAAAATCTATTAATACTGACCTCGGAAATGAATTTAATCTTCCCAAACTTTATATCCTTAAATTCTATCTATCACTATACTCCTCCCTGCTCTAAAGACATACTTCTGTAGGAGATAAAGTGGATTAAAGACATATTGAGGATTATAGATTATGCAGTTAGAACAAACACAGGCAAGTATTTCAAATAGCTGACCCTACAGAAAGGAATCACATTCTGTTCTCAAGATGATATACAAAAATAGAAAGAACATTCCACTAGGAAAATATTTACTTAATAATTTATCATTTAAGAACTACTACTGTACAAATTAAAGTATGCAGACAGCATATCGAAATCAATGTGAAAATATATATGCAATGATTATAAGACAGCTTCAATTTTGATTTGATTTACAAAGTTTACTCTATTTCAGCATGAATCACACTTCTGTCTTCCCCAGAAGCCTTACGTTTAAAACCCATTCCAATTTTTTTGGATAGGAGAGGCTGAGAAACACAGTACTGCCAAAAAGACTAGAAATACAAGGATAAAAATCTCAAAGTATCCAGCCAGAAAAAAATGCCAGTGAGATATAAAGTCAATTTAGTCCAGACATTAATAACTTCCTTAATGATCTATATGATTAAAATAGCATATAGATAACATCTTCTGAGGATATTAAATAGGGAACTTCGAGCAGCAGTAGAGTCAGAAGTAATAGGAAGGAACCTAAGCACAGTCCTTACATGGCCAGAAAATAAAAGTGAAATTCAGTTTGGAAAAATACCAACTAATACATCTGGGAAAAATAATCCCAAATATAGATATTCAATATGGACAAGAAACCTGGGAAACAACAATGCAAAAAAAAAACTGCATTAACCACAAAGGCAGCATGTGCTCAGAAGTGGGGGGAGGCACTGCCTGGCCAGCCCCTGAATCTAGGAGCGGGGGAAGGCTGAATTCCTTCCCTCTCATCCATTTGACTCCTCTCCCGATGACAAGCACACGGGGGTGGGCGCTCTATTCAACTACCTTTGCTACAGCTCTGGACACAAGATAGGTCCTGTTGCCCGAAACTTTTCAAAACTACATAGGCGAAAATATTATCAAGTACTGAATCTTTTATCTGAAAAGACCAACTGCAATGAAAAAATAAGTCAGGGCTTTATTTGTCGCCGTTACGTGTTATCGCAGAGCCTCTCTGTTATTTTTCAAGTATTAGGGCTTTTTAATCCAGAAGTGTAATGCTTACCCAAAACCAACCAAACAAAAATATGTTAATTTTCAAACCATTTCCTTTTATTGACCCTGAAGTTCTGGCACATTTCACGAGTGAAATCACTTTGAAGATGTTGGCTCCAGATGAATTTTTGCTGTAGCACAAAGTCTGATCATGCTAGAATCAAAATAAGGAGAGACAACGATGCACTCGTGTCAAGTCAGGTCACCTCAGCATTTATTCTGACGGGTACTGTCAATCTTACTCTCTGCAAAACACTTGATTAAGGAAGTTTCTCCAACAGGAACGACTGTTCCTTACCACGCAGGAAATAAAAAAAAAAAACAAAACACTTGCTTAGAGATACTTCAAAACCTGCTTTGAGTCACTTATATCTGTTTCTAGATATTGTGACGTTCTTTCATTAGGAGAATATCCTAAAAACTTAAGAAGAATGCTTTTACATTGGTAATATAAATTAGAATCTAATTCCCTTTCACTCTCTCAGAACCAGCTCATAAGCACATACAGAAATTCCAAGAATGATTCGGGTTTCATGGGGTTTATTTTTTTCCTCTGTAGAAGGGCTGCTTTGGGGTGGGGACGTCCCCCTCAAGCATGTTAGAAGAATCTGTCCCACCTGAGATTTAGAGACACCTGAGCCAAACCTTAAACTTAGCCCTTCTTGCCCATGAAGCAAAGTGCTCCAAATACCGTTTGTTGTACTTGACTGTGCTCGTTATGGATGTGGCAGTTTAGGGACAACAGGACACTGGAAGCACAGTAAGAGGAACAGATTTGTCTTGGGATATTCAACACATCCCTTCTGCCTTTGGAATTTCCTACTGCTCTTAGAAGGAAACAAAATACTGGGATATTCTGACAAGATCACTGACTCTGTTGTCTTTTTCTTAAAAGGCTAAATGTTCTTTATTTATGACTTGGGGCATTTGCTTTTCTTTCTGAAATTAAGGAAGAGTGAGAAATTCTGTGACCTGAAATTTCACAGTTAATGGAAGGACTGGGTAACCATAACATCAAGTATTTTGGTCCTTTCTCCTTCCTTGCTAGGACTCTTGATTCATTGCAGTGAAGCACCTACAATTTTACCAGGAGCCTTTTCACTGCCTAGCTTATGCTTAACCCACAATATAGATCCCATTTGCTCATTTGTCTAATATTAAGGGACTTGGGGTAGCTCTTTTTACTTGTGGCTAACAAGATTTAATCTGGCAGGTCAGATGATACTCTAAAGCAGTCTACAGGAACAGACACTTGGGTTTTTTGAGATTATGGCATCCAAAGTATCAGCTAACAACCATCTTCACACGTTGTCTCTTCCTCAAAGTGCATTTCAAAAGCCCTGCATCCCAGCCCTTCACTACATACCTCACATGACTCTCTGCTCCCATACGTTTGCCACCCAGCACAGCCCAAGACAACTGCACCACCTTTCAAAAAGCCAAAGCACGCTGCCAAACTTTTAGCCACAATCTCTGTCACTTGCGGCAGATAATCCTGGAGCTACTCTTCTCAGAAGGACTGATAACTACTTCCCTCCATTATCACTTCTAGTCCTAAAAAGAGAAACTAGAGTGGCTCTTAATCTTGAATAAAATGCCTGTTAAGGTCCAGGTTTTGCCAAAAGCAGACACAGATTCCTACTAAGACCCTCTATTAGAGGCAAATCAAGGTGGTGGCTATTTCCTCCCTCTCTTTGCCTAGCCTCTTCACCCTTTTTGCACTTCTTAAAGATGAGTAGAAATTTCAACCACTGCAGCTTCTTAGCATTGGTGGGGAAGGACGTTCTGTTTCTTCTATTAATAAGCAAGAAAGGGGAAAATGAAAAAAATAAAATAAAAATTAAGGGAGTGAATGGAGGAGACAGGACAAGTCAAATTACTGCAAGAGTAACAGAAAGGGAAAGTCTCATTACTGCAACAAGAGTCAGGATGGTGCTGGCATGCTCTTCACAGGGTGGATCTCCATCCTGACAGGTCTCATCTTGCCTCCAGAAGTGCACACAAACAACCACTGTAACTCACGGATGGAGCTTAAGAAGATGAACAGACTATTTTTTTTCTTTACAAATAGAGCTGATTTTATTATATTGAAATTTTCGATAACCTCTGCAATCCACTCCACCTCGAGTGAGTTTTATCACCCTCTTGTGGAAAAACAAAGGAATTGTATCCATCGGAGATTACAGGAGGAAGGAAGTACAAAGGGGGAGTAGGGAAGGCAGTGATAAAGAACAAGCAAAGAAGAAATACAGGCTGGGTGGAATAAAGGGAAAGCGATGACTAGTGACACAGTACCACCCTAGCTTCTTCAAAAAGACATCCCTAAAATGTTATCTGAAAACACCAAAGGTAACAAGCTGCCAAATTTACTCTCCCTTGGTAACACTGACAATATTCAACAACTAAGTTAGGTTCTCTACAGTGATTCAAGGACTGGTTCAGCTGTAATCACCATCTTTTGCACCTTTGTTTCCACATAGGTGGGAAAACACATTCCCTATGAACGGTTTTGAACAGTTAACCTTGTGTGAACTCGGAAAACACTCGATAGACCTTCTTATTTATGAAGAGACTGTATATAACATCTATGCTCTGCTGTTGAAATGTGCAAGTGGAGAACACGTGAGCTAAACTTGCAGAGAAAACTAATGCAAGTGTATGCATTCACATTACATCCCACTGGGTAGCATAAAAGAAAAACAAGAATATATAATTCCTCTAAAATCTGGAATCATCTCTTCCTCAGTTTCTGACTAACCCCAACATCAACTTGTAATATGAGAAATTTAACTTGCAGTAGTCTTTCTTTACAATATAATCCATATGACAATATATTCAAAGCCTTGAAAGCAAAAACCAAATATACTGCAACCCCCATTTTAAAACTTGAAAATCCAAGTTTGGTATAAGCACACAAAAGCAAGCCAAGAAAGTAGTGATAATATTAAATTAAACTCATGACATTGCAAAGAGGCACAGAAATCCCAAATGATGAAAGGCCAACTCAGATCAGGTTGATACCACAAGCATGGCAAAAAATCCCAGAGATCTCACACAATATAACCCTAAACCTTCCTGAAAACCTTCCAGGAATCGCACAGAAAACTACAGACCACATCCAACACAAACCACAATGACTTCTTCTTAATGACGTTAAACATTTTTTCTCACGCTTCCCAAAAGGAGATGCAAACCCATAAAAATAACAATCCTAATGGCAGATCTTCTTAACCTTATGTTAAAAGAATACCTAAAGAAATGCTTCCCTGCCATTACACAAACTACTTTTACACCAAACCATTACTCACAATGGAAAACATAAAACAAAATCTGACAGTTAAGTAGTTCCCCAGACAACACACAATTTCAGCTCAATCTTGCTCTTTATGAAGGTATCTGATTTTTCTGAATAAAAATTACTGTATGTAAGTACTTAACCATTATCTCCAACTGAGGGGTCAAGCCCTAAAATTAATACTCTCACCAGGAGGTAACAGCTACCTGCATTTTATCATCAACCCTGAGATGCCACTGATGATTTACTTCAGCTTCTGCAAAATACCCATCAAGTAAGGAAGGCCAAGCCTGCAAATTTCAGCAGGTCTTTTCAAATTCATAAAAATCTTTAAAATACTCCTAATCATACACAAACTTTTATAATCAGAAAAACTGCTTGCCTCCACCTATCTTACAACACAGTCAGTCCTGAAGTCCAGCATTACGTTATTAGAACAAGCTTCTCAGATCAGGGAACACAAGAAGCTGCTGTTACAGAGGAGCTGGCAGTATGTCCAGTGATGGTCAACAGACTTCACAGCAATCTGCTGTTCTATTTTTTTTTCTTTTAGGAAGCTACCCAGAAAAGATCCCTTTCACTTCCTCACCTTCTGCCCATTTAACCAGGTACATCAGTTTTGTTGTACCACGCTCCTCCTCTGCCCCAGACTCTTGCAGATGTCAGGGGAAGGATCACGCGCTTTACATGAAAGGGCCACAGTTAAGAACCTGTCATACAGACAGGAAAGGAAAAAATAGTGGTAAAAATAAAGGGCATAAATAGAAAATAATGATCCTTTTGTACAAAAATGCATTAATAAAAACACCATGACATATTAAAGTGTTTTAAAATAGAACTATTATATTACAGAAGTTGTATTGCTTGAAAACAAAGTGACAGAGTTAACATCAGACATACTGTGACTTGAAAAATAAACTTTCTACAGCAGAATGAGAAAATACACTGCTGTTACACAAAGCTAAGAATACATACACTTTCAAAAGTACGCACATATCACTATCGATTAGAAAAACCTACTGGTGAAACACCCTCCATTATTGTAAATCACTATTACTCCTGGTTCCCCTGTAGCTTGACTTAAAGACTGTTCAAAACAAAATTTTTTCACTCAAGTGCAACAACTAAGAGCGCAGAAGTATTTCACATCGGTTCTTTGGACAGCTGCCTTGTCTTTTGAAAACGCTTGATAAAGATCCTCAGACTGTAGCTGCAGCAATTTTTGGTTTGCTTTTTTTTCAAGCAGAAAACCACACAGATGCTAAGAACCCTGCACAGAAGTTCATCATTTCAGTTCTGCTGAATTAATTGTTTGAGAGGACACAGGATCAAGCACATTACTAAATTAAGAGGAAGTAAAATGTTTTTAGCCATGGAGTTTACACTGTGGCCCCACAGACACTTGTCTCAGCTCGGGTGAGAGGCACTGACTGTGCTGTACACCTGGGAACTTCTCGAAGAAGTTTTGCCACCAGAAAAAAACCACCACACAACTGCACCTGCAATGGAGGCTGACACCAGCAGTGAGGTTTCAAAGTAGGATAGGCCCTACTGTATCCTTCTGAAAAAAGACTTTTCTATTTTATGACCAGATTTTCCTTAACCTTTTCTGAAGTAATGTGTGCCCATTTCCTGATATTTGTGAATAAGACAGTGACCAAGATTACGTGGTCCCACCACTAACACATAAATGCCCAACCCTGTCAAAACTCGTGCAACTCTGCGAGTCCTGTCCTCTGTTCCTTCTAAGGATTTTTGCCTGATTGAGCCAAAGAAACAGTAATAACTTGAATGAAAAAACTGTAGGTGAAAGGAAGTTACCCTGAATCTAAAAATAGTCTTCTGTCCTCCTCCCACTCCCCAGAAAGCATAAATGAAAGTGTTCTTTTCTCAGGGAGGCAGTAGCTTAGAGCGGATGAATGTGAAGGGACCGATTCATTACTATAAAGCTTTACCAATGAACAGACGTAGTACCCCATTCAAAGTACTGAATTTTGAAAACGGAACAGAAAACTAAATAAGCTCAAAACCTAAACTTTATACATGGCATTAAATATATATCTTATATACACAGATGCATATTACACACATTCAAAATACACAAACGCAGATTTCATAAACACACACACAAATCCAGAGGGATGGAAAACGTCCCTTTCACAACAGTAAAGCTCCATATCATAATCAATTATAAAGGCAGCACTATACTTCAATAATCATGTATACTATATAGAAATAATTGCACGGCTAAACCATAACTTGTATTTGTCAAAGGCACTTTGGGAAAGGAATATAGAAGAGGTACTTATTACAGAAACAGGAGGTTCTGTTACAGACCCACAAGGTTACACTTGGACACTGAAAGAAAACAGCACTATTATTAGAGAAGTAAGTAATACTGGGAAACATATTATAGAGGCATATCGTACAAATACAGAATGAAAACAAAGGTTTCTGGTGATGGTAAAGTCTAAACATTCTTGCAGAAAAATTAGTAAGGTTTTAGACTCAATCCTGTGAAGAGTACAGAAATACACTTTACACGGTGATTACAAGTTACTTCACCTCAAAACCAAATAAAAATAAATAGAAGGTAAAAAAAGGAAGAGGTGAGAATGACCACCACTTAACACTTCCAGAGAAATTACAGAAGTAAAACAATTACACTGAAGGTTAAAAGGCAAAACAAAGAAAAACCCCAACAAACAAAAAAACACCACCATAGCTATAGGAAAATCACCAGACCTCTAACTTCAAGTCAGCATTTCAACATGTGCCCATTCTCTACCAACAGAGCTCAACACACACAGCTACGTTCCAAACACTGAAGACAGTAAAAACCAGAGAAAAATTCAAAAAGATGGAATGTAATTAGTATATGGCCCTTTCTCAAGACCATCAAACTTTTTTTAGTAACGATCAGAAGCCTTTAAGATTACCGGAAGGAATTATTCTACAGCCGTCAGATGTTGAAAAAAATAAAGTATATATTAAAAAAATAACTGCCAAGAGCACAAGAGAAAGTGAAGAAATTAATTATGTATGACAAGAAGCTCATACATCTCCAGAAAAAAAAAAATAAATTGCCTAAGTCCCTTTTGAGTTTGTGGCCCTGTTCCCAAATCGTACACAGAGATGGCCCATTATGTCCAGATGCGTTTCAACCAGAATGGGCACAAAATTCCTAAAAGTAGTTCCAGGATCGATGTTTGATTCACCACCGATGATGTACAGCACAAACCAAATTCCAGCATATCTTCCACACAAATGAATTAGGAGTCCTAGGATCTATTTCCAATTATGGAAATAAAGCAAAACTTTATTTTGAGGAGTCATAACCACTATAATGCTTGATAACTGTTCACAAATTAGGAGAAAGTACCTAAATACGTATACTTAGGTATATTATTAACAGTTTCTTGGTATCTGTCAAATTATTTATATCTGTAAAGCATTCCAAATTTCAGAAATGGGGGGTAACACAAAAAAGACAAACAGCCAAACCTCCTGGAAGGCAACAGAAAACAGGAGCTGTATCTTTCTTCTTCTATAACTCCAATCATGACTATTTCCCATATGTACAGTTCTGAGGGTGGTATCTGCAAGTCTGAGAAAGCTACACTTTTTTATGATAAGGAAGATTTTTAAAAAATCAAAAGCAACTGTATTTGAGAAAGGAAGTGCACATTCTGCAGTATTCAGTCAAGAGTCTTTAGGGGTTGGTAGGATTTTTTACCATTTACGACCTTCAGCATTTGACCAATAGATAAGATTCATAAGAAAAGCTTATAATAAAAGCTCAACTGTAGGGAAATAATATAATGATCAAAAGCAAACAGCAAGTGAAAAGAGATTTTCCCTTTCTGACTACGCAATGCTCTTTTGTTGCCACTACAGCAATTCTTTAATGCCATGGAAACTATCTGATAAATGTATTAGAAGCTCAATAAATTTCATAATATTGAGGTGGCAAAGCAATCGGTATTGTTGACGGAGAACTTCAGTTCTGAGTGCCTATTTTAAGGGAGAAAAACTATCTAAAAATAAAAACCTTACTTTGAGATGTTTTCAACAAAAATAGACAATAGTTTTAGAAAACCTGAAAGTAAACCACATTAACTATATTAGATCATTGGAAAATGTGGGAGGATGATAGGAAAAAAATAGGCACACCTTGAAATTACAAAAATGGGAGACAACATTGATTTAAAATTTAGCAGTCTTACTTTTGGATGGCTCGCTTTACCTCACTTACGTATTTTTAACAGGGTGAGGGGGATGGGAAGACTACTGTGTAATCATGCAAGTTTTCTGTCCAATTTCTCAAGATGCCAAACATGCATTCATAAGGCATATGATCTTTTTAGTCATCCAGATGTTACGTCTTCATCCTTTGGACACTCCTCCACTATTACAGATACGGGCAGAAACACAAATGAACTCCCCCTTCCCCTTTTACAGGTAGTAGGGAAACTGCTCTGTGTTCACACGTCCACTGCTACAAGACACTTTTTTCCAACCAGCTGCTTTCTAACATCGCCCTCCTACCGATTTACCTCTAGAGACTTCTAAGTAAAAAGATTGTCAATACAAAATGAAAGTAAAATAACCCGCCAATAACTAACATGCCCATCCAAGGTGCACACAATACTATCTTCCTCTACAGAAGAAATGTGATTTGAGGCACGTCACGAACAAACCTGGGCTGGGTTTGACTAAGGGACAGAGGTGGAAGTGCTCATTCCCAGAAAGGGGCCTTCACCAGGGCTGCTCTGCCAGAAACCAGTCATCGAGGGACCTGTCTGCCTTCAGGACACCAACAGCCTCTTGAAAAGGAATCCCAAACCCCACAGCCATAATGCACTGCAAGGTACACCAAGCAATGGTATACAAATATTTAAAAATCCATGCGAGACTGAAACATATATATATATATATATATATATATACACACACACAAGAGCACACATGTTGAAAGCGCAGGACAACTCTATTGCCAACTCCCATATGCACTTCTCATTTCATTTCTCTACACTTGAACTACAGCAGAAAAGGTTGGTTTTAAAGTGTCCTATTGGACATTAGCGAAATTAAAAAAAGGTAACACCCAATGAGATTTAGTCACACTGCAATAAATAAAACTATAAACTAAATTATCAGAAAAGTTAAGTCTTTACTATAGGCAAACAGAGCAGCTTTTTAGTTCGTGGCTTTTGAAAGCCTAAACTCAGCCTAACAGAGCCTCAGAAGGCACATCTTATTTTCTAAATAGATTAAATGTTTGTTTACAAAAAGATATAATACGTACAATTCTGCTAATTTAAACAAAATCCACAAAACACAAAAAGAGGAAAAACAAAACCACAAAAACAACAGTAGCAACTTAATTTCTCCCTAATTTTTTTTCTGGAATAAGCAATACTGAAAATTCTAGTTTTTCTTACTACACTTCCTAAATAGCAGGTTATCCTTCAGACTTGTACAGAGCATCAAAACATACCATCTCTTCTATTTTCCTTCCCTGAAACATTTTTATTATCACATAAACAACACCACCACTGACTTATCTATCTGTTTTCACAATACGGGCATGTATGTTCACAGAAGGTAACAGACTGCATTAAAACACTACCAAAACAAGCCATTTCACTGTATGTGACTCTGCCCCTAGGGAAAGGAATGAGAGCAGATAAGATGTGACAGATGTGTAGTCACGTCACTTAATACACTACTGGAAGGTGCTCAAATCATTATGGTGACAGGCATAGTATAAAAACTTGCAAAGGATGGCCTAAGCATTTATCTAGTTTTCTGCATACACCGTTCTTGTAATCAAGGAAGGTACTGAAGTCCATAGAAGTGCTGTCTGAGAGAAGGCAGCCTGCAAATGTCAATATGCAATACAGTTATTAAAAAAATAGAGCACAGCTTGTATGTTTTTGTCAAAGTCCCTCCATCATGTACATGAAATATGTCTACGGTTGAATTCAAGGCCTGCCCTCAAAAAATTCCCTGTACTGAAATATTTCTGAAGAGGTTTAATTAAACTTTAAATTTATTCAAAACAGGAAGTTTAAATAAACTTAGCAGCTACGGCTCTCCAAATTGGTTTCATTTTTCTGAGACTTCACAAAGGTACTTTGCTGAAATCTCTTCTCTGTTTTGGTCTGAAAGACCCAAACAAAAAAGGATGAAATTGGAAATCATGTGGTTACTGGACTGAAGTAATAGGACTACTCACTTGTTTGAAGGTAAGTGTAAACCTAAGAGTTAAAATAATTAGGACTTTCAGGCAATTGGTCAAGAAAAGTATGACGAATGCAGGAGAAAATTGTTTCCTCACTTCTTTCAGGTCTAATAACCTCAAATGATACTAATACTAATGTAAGTCAAAAATACTTCCCAACAGCAGCAGGATTTTTAACTGCCAGTATCCCTTCAGCAGGGACCAACCCCATTGCTGTTCCAGATAGATTGTTAGGTCTAAATCCCACAAATTAATCTGCACAGGTAGATCCCTGAGCCTCTGGGAATCTGCATTAAGTCAAAGAGGGAAAACTAACTCACAGGGTCAGATTCTTAATTTGAAGCTGGACCACTGTAACTCATTATGACACTAATCATAAACATCTCACCACTCTCTGCTCCCCATCTGTTAGTTTTATCTTATTAGAGTTCTATATCTCAATCCACAGGACTAGCTAGAGCAGTCAAAGTAAGCACCTGTACATGCTTATGTTTCTGCAAGACCAGGTCCTCAGAAAAAGGCAACGTTTTTCTTACTCCTGTCCACATACTTACTTTACTCCCTGAATGAGACTACACAATAGACTGAAATAACTGTAACACTAACTTCCTCATTCACACAAACACAAATCTCAACATTTTCCAGTAACTTGGAAAATTAAGCCAAAGGATAAACTCTGTTCGCCTTCCAAGGTGTGGCTATCAGTATTTTCAAAGGAAATGACCTGCATATCAAGAATGGCCTGCAAAAGTACAAAACTAAAGTATTTTAAAGGAGCCATCGCAAAACAGCACATCAATTAACACTCATTGCAGACCACAAAGTCAAATCCGCTTGCACAGAGAGACCCTAATTTGAGAAATGCTGAAGGGGGGGATCATGCTGAAAGGGTTCAGCATCAGTCCAGGCCTTCTGCTCATCAACTCTCCTCTGCTTCCAGTCACTCGCTGCCAGGCACTACGCAGTGGGGCTTGATGGACCTTTCTTTTGACCCTGTACAGCACTTTGTGCATTCTTACAGCTATCCCACAGGAAGAAGACCTAAATCTTTTCATGACAATGCCTACTCTTATATAAATTAAAAAGACACGCATTAAAATGTCAGGTTTTTTGCAGGGTTTGGTAAGGTTTTTTTGCGACTTTTCACTTCTGATGAAGAAGTGGGGTTAAGAATTAAATCCAAGTGCAGTAACATTTATTACATATTACAATACTCTGATTAGTAAATTTGTCAAACAGGTGAAGAAGGGAATGTGAGAAATATACTAGCCCACAAAGCAAAAATGGGGCAGACATATTATTAAACCTGTTAATCTTGCAATATATTTTCCAGAATTATCAGCACCGACCACGCTTGTTTTCACTACTTAGCACAGAGAAGAATAGCAACAAAAAATCCCAGAAAACTCAATAAACCATTTGGGAATTGAGTGTAAAAGAAACACATCTGAAATGCTATTCCCCCTTCTTCACCAGACAGATATAATTCTGAGAGGTGCTTTTGGCCCCTGGATTTTTACTGAAATTCAGTGACAACTGGGATTTAGGGGAAGCATTCAAGACATTACAGAGATATTGGCATCCTTTCAAGAGTAGTATGGTGGATCATAACTTTCTTTCCCAAATTAGAGGTTAAATCTGCCAGCAGAAACTCAACCGGAGCTGCAGTACGTATGCTCTCAAAACAGTAGTGTCTTGCCTAAGCCCTGACTGGCAGCATCTTTCCTCTTGAGAGGCTGCAGCTCACGGGACCTTTTGATTTCAAAACCCAGCAAAAGCCAGGAGCTGGGAGCTACTCGTTCCCAAACAGTATGAGAGCGGGTCCTGTCTCCCTGCTAATATCTTGCTGTATGCCTCCAGGCTGCATTCGGCACCGGGTTGTCACAGGTTGCAGACCCACACATCAAGGAAAGACGCTAAAAAACAATTTCCCCTCTGCTCACAAGTCAGTTTACCTTTACAAAAACTTTTGTTCATTTACGTCAACCGCTGAGGATTCACAAACTAAAATACTTGCAACACAGCCCCAGTGCACTGAAAATTCAAGTCATGGCATGGGTTAACATTAGCATTCAAACTTTCAAAAGTACTGCAAACAATTACCACACCCTCAAGTCACAGATAAAATATTTTGTAGTGCTTAAATACATACATTTCTGCCACGAAACATTTCTCGGTGCTGGCAAAATTTCTCTGCAATTTCTGGCAACAGAATGCTTTGAGTTTAGATGCTGGCTGTAGAGTAAAATTGTTTTATTTATTAAAAATCATTCTTGCTCTTACCTTTCAGCAGAGGCAGGGGAGTTAACTCTATAGGCTTGCCCTGAGACCTAAACTGGGAGGAGCTTTGTGACCTCTTCTGTCTGGCTTTTCTGACGGACTTCCGAGAAAATCCGTCTACTTTATCCACTGATGGAGGAGTAGTTGGTGCTGAGGACATATCCCTACTGAAGGAAAACAAGTGTTACAAACATATTGCAAACGGATGAAAAAGGTAAAGATTAACCTAAATTTTCCAAAAATCTTCTTTCTGCACCACTCTCCTGCTGACAACTCACCCAGATAGCCTGTTAAGAGAGCTAATCCAGCAACACATGTACGGATTGTGTGGAATAAACTTACTGGAATGGCGTAAGAATTTTTTTATCTGTGTCTCCCGTTTGCCAAAAATCCTGCAACAGGAAAATTTCAGACCTACTGCTGACATCATTATGTCAGTGGAACTTCATGCACGTGGAGACTTGACACAGGATTGTGGCCTTAGACTATAGATTCTTTGGGACAAAGTAATTTCAACTCAACTCATTCTGCAAGGGACTATGCATACTAAAGACTGGGTACACAAAAAGGTCCAAGTTTTTTTTTGGCATTAAAGTCACCAATACGCATAGGACAAAAAAAAAATAGGATAGAAGAAAAATCCAGTTTATTTGCTAAACCTACACACAAGATTTTATAGAAATTTAAGGAAGTATAGCAAAAAGTACCGCTATGCTTCACAATTCCACTGACAAATTTTACATATTATTTCTTTATTCTCCATTTTAGAAATAGCTAGCTACTTCCTTGTGAGTCTCTTTACACATAGTTTTTCCACATTCTGGCATTTCTGTAAGAACAGCAGTGTGGTAGCCCTAACTGTTCTAAGGGCATAAGCCAGACAAGGTTTGCAGAGAGAGGCAGAGAGCCAAAAAAAGGTTTCTGCAAGCAAAAGTTTGTTTGTTTCCCAACTCTATCAGCTAGCCTCAGAAATAAGCATTGCTTCTTCCCACAAAACTTGCCATGGTAGCACTCCTTTAGATGATTCCATACTACTAAGAAATACCAAAAGGAAACATTCAGCGAATGAATCCATCCAGCTCTTGTATTTACCAGTCTTGTCCTGCCTGTTAAAAAGGCCCATCGCATCACATCTTGGCGAAATACACAAGTAACACTTCAGGGAAAGCAGAGAGGAGGAACTTAGGCCTACATATTTCAGGCAGCTCTGTGTACAGACAACTTCACCGGCACGTGCACCTCTACCGAAATCAACCCCGCTATCTGCGCCGATGAGAGAGGATCACTAACAAGAGCAGCTCTGTTGATATCAGGAAGGCTACACACTCGTGCAAAGTTAAGCATCTGCATAAGCATTTGCAGGATCAGGGTCTTAGAATATGTCCTTGGAAAGCATTACTCATCCTCAATGTCTGTTGACTTCAATTACCAAAGTGACTCGTATGCTAAAAGTTGATTCCACAACACAGAGAACGCTTTCAAGCACTTATTTTATTAAAATATTTGGATACTCGTGCACTTCATGAATTATTAAACCCACTGAAACGGGCATTATTTGGGTTTGTCTTTTGTAAGAAAAGCTGGAGACAGTATGATTTATTGCAAAAGCGTAAACAAGTTCTGAAAGACAAGAACTATTTAATGCAAAACTACATATATGTACACTGTATTTGTCAAAAATGGAAGTATAAACTCCACAGCTTCTTCGAGGAAGCATGTGCAGCACCCAGAAGCTGAACTGTGCAGCTGGCATTACAATAATGAAAAAACCTCATTCCATCTTTTTTTATTTCTCCTGAGGTATTCTTTCACTACCAGCTTATGCTTTCTAAATATAATATACTATTGGCAACAGGAGCCTGTACCTTACGCTGGTCTTGTTTATCATCTTGGGGGAAAAAAAATGCCACCATCACCCGGGTACTCAGGCCCCAGCCAAGATTAATAAATAAAAAAGTCAGATAAACTGAAATAGAATGGTCTGTACTTTAGCAATCCTGTTCTAAGATTTCAACAGTCCGCCAAAAAACATACAAACACAAAGTTACCTGTTACATAAACCAAATTCTGGAAATATCAGCAAAAATACATTCTTAAAACCTGAACTGGTTGGCCCTATCTCATCTCATGAAAAAGATTCACCTCCTCATCACGTGCATCATTAAAGTGTAACCATTTCTGCAGAAGTGTTTGCCCGCTCTCTCCAAATTAAATTACCAAAAGAAAAAATAATAATGGACAGGAACTAAAGTAGATCACTTAAACTGCAGGATCATTGTGTCAGCAAGAAGCTTTACTGACACTTCTCTGCTGTAAATTTAGTAACAGTTTCCCCAACCTGCTTTATAAATTATTAAAATCTAATTCTAATTCAACAAGACTACATCCAGCCTAACAACCTTACAGTAAACACTGATCTTTTTTTCATCTCTCCAAATGAACATTCTCTCCTCTGAATACACTATCACGGTGAAACACAGTTTCAAGGAACACGGGGGGAGAAAAGAAAAAAAAAAAAAGGGCAGGAAAAAAAAAAGAGATTATTTATTGTGTGCGAGTGGGAAAGCTGCAAACCCAGCCACTGCTTCTCGTTCCTTTCAGCAAGGGATCTGATTTTATTCCCCAAGTCTTTTGGTAAATACGAAGCCACGCACATCAGATCCTCTGGTCCCGGGGAGGGGGGAGGGTGTAACGCACGGAGAGGAGCCGAGTGGACGCGAAAATACCGACGGATATCACCGGGGAAGGCGGCCAGAGGCTCGCTCCTCGCCCGGGGAAGCAGAGGTGCAACGAGCCGCCTCCCGCCCGCCGCTCTCGGCTGTCATTTCCAGACGTGAGCCGCGGAGCACCGCCGCTGGAACATGTCCTCCCCGCAGCCCCCCGCGCCTCCTCACCGCCGCCCGGCCCGGCCCCCCCCCCCCCCCCCCAAGCCACCGCCGCCCGCCTCGGCCCGCCCGCGCCTCCTCCCCGGCACCGCCGCCGCCGCCGCCGCCTCGCCGCTCCCCCGCGGAGGGACGGAGGGATGGAGTTTACCTTGACCCTCCTGGTTGAGAAGCCGGAGACGGGAGCGGAGGCGGCGTGAGCCGGGCTTGGCGGAGCGCGGCCGATGCCTGGCGGCGGCCCGAGTGTGCTACGCGCCGGGCTCGGTCCCTGCCGCGGCGGCGGCGGCGGCGGCGGCGGCGCAGGAGCCTGTAGGCCTCGGCGTTGTTGGCGGCCTCCCCGGCGCAGGGCGGCGTTGGCGACGGGTTCAGGAGCGGGCGGCTGCTCGGGCTCCGCTCAGTCCCATGCACTCGGCGCGGCCCCCTGCCTGCGATGGCTGCTGCCTCACTCACATTCCCGGCGGAGCCCTGCGGAGGGGCCCTGAGGAGGCGGACGGGGCCGGGGAAGGGGAGGGGGGGAGGCCGGGACGCGCGGGGAGCCGAGTGCGGGCCGAGCCGAGGGGGAGCGGCGGGCGCGGTGCGGGCGGCCGAGGGTGGAGGGGGGGGGGGGAAAGGCGGGGGCCAGGCCGAGCGGGCGACGCGGCGGTGCTGCGAGGGGACGGAAGGCCTCTTCCGCCGGCGGCAGGCTCAGGTGAGAGCGGCGGATCCCGGTGGGCGTCGGGGTCGCGCTCCGGCTCGCTCCTATTGTCACTCTCAGCGGGCTCCGGCCATGGCACTCGCACACACTCACTCACTCACTCACTCACAACCGAGCCTGCTGCCACCGCCCCCCCCCCCCCCCCCCCGCTCCCAGCCGGGGCCCGCCCCCCGCGCCCGCCCACTGGAGCTGCCGCCGGGACGCGCCGCCTCATTGGCGCCCGCCGCCGCCGCCGGGACCGCCGGGAAAGGGGAGCGCAGCCCGAGGAGGAGGCGGTGCCGGCCGGGGCGGCGCACAGCGGCAGCAGGAGCGGCGGCGACAGCAGCGAGCGGCTCGTCATCGCCATCGCCCTTCCCGTCCCTCCGCGGGGCCGCCGCCAGAACGGGGCCCGTCGGCAAAAAAATTAAAAAAAAATATACAAAACAACCCCAAACAACAAAAAACCCGGCAGTGCTGAGGTAAAATCCGGCTAATACTGAGGTAAAACCTCGTCGGTGCTGAGGTTGAATTGCGTGTCCCGCCGCAGCGGGCGCTCTGAGGGGGGCGCAGGGCCCCCTCCCTCAGGGAGGGCCCCGGGACCGGCCCGGCCGCGCAGGGAGCGACCCGCGGGGGGCAGGGCCGGAGCTGCCGGGTTTGGCTCCGCGGCGAGAGGCAGCGGCTTCCCTCTCGGCCAGGAGGTTTCTGCACCCCACACGCTGGGTATGATTGCTGTCTGAATCATTTTGCGCTTTTTGGTGCTGTTTTTATTTTTTAAGGGTGTCTACCTTAGCGGCCAGAACGACCCGTGCTTGTAGATGCTACTATTAAATATCATACATTTTGTTGAAACTTATTTATTTGGTGTTTGTGGGATCTTGGGTGCTGTAGGGTGGTTTATTTCTTCTGTTTGTTTTTTTTCCCAAATACGACTGATGGTGCTATTCAAACTATTATGTTTGAAAATACTGCCCACAGTTTCCCCTGTGTTTCTGACAGTAGGAAAAAAAAAAATCATCTAAGCCACAGCTCTCCTGTATTGATATGAGCGAAGCCTTCTCAGGTACAGTCATTTTTTATTTTATTTTGAAATAAGCTCAAGGGCAATTTGAGAACTGGTTAGCTCGCTCAGTTAGAGCGTGGTGCTGATAACACCAAGGTCGCGGGTTCGATCCCCGTTGGGTCCCCATGTGTTGCCTGATCTAGTTCAGAGGCGTCCCTGCCCATGACAGGGAGGTTGGATTAAATGATCTCTAAGGCCCCTTCCAGCCTAGGCCATTCTATGATTCTATGTTTCCCGTTTGTACAGGCAGTGAACCCTCTAAACATTACAAACTCTGCAAAGGATCCTTGGTTTTTGTCCTGCTCTGCTTTTTGCCTCAGCTTACCTTCTAAGTATGTGAGTACTAGTGTTGGCGTAACGGAGGAAGTGGGACTGTCATGAACTCAATTTAGAGAGATTTAACCTGTTGTAAAACTCCTTTCAAAATCGCTGATTTTCAGCCAGGTAAGTTCCCCAGTCCAGCTCACGTTGAGGAACCTGGAACACTACTCGAAATAAAAGCTCACTGCACCTGAAGTATAACTGAACAGTTTTGTCTCTCGTCTCTCAGTATGCCTCCTGCGTATCTTAAGAAATATGTCTCCCCTGATTTTTTTTCTACCTATAGACAAAGTAATTCCACTTCATTTAACTCCTTTCTCATCTGTCACAGTGTGAAATCTCTCAAGATGCTTGTTTCCTCTCCCTGTGTTGTCTCAAAATAGTTCACATCTGTTTTGAACTGCAGCACCCAAGACTGGACACAGCGCTACAGTTAAGGCCTCCATGACAGCAACATCTGCTGCCATCCTTGTCACAGACTGCATTCCTGTTTACACATGCCAATACAAATACTTCTGAGTCGGTATGATCCATTTACAATTTTGCTGACATCTTTTACCCTCGCATCCATTTCTGCTGACCCACCAAGCCAGTTACTTCTCCCTCAAATAGTAATGCTACTTGAGAAATGATTTACTGCAACAGCCCTAATGCTATCCCTTCGTTTCTGTTGCTGGACAATCAAGCAGTCAAGAGATCTTTTTAAATAAAATTCCACATGATTTTTAAGTCAGAAAAATGGAATTTGTCATCCTTTGTAAATCAATTACATTTTTCAGAAGAATCGTTTTTAAAACACAAAACTAAGATTTAATTGTGCCACAGTTGTAGAATGGTTGTTTAACTCTAAAAAAAGAGAGATTTGTACATATTACTAAGTATTTAAGACTTCACTTAAACCAAACCAGCTAAAATAATCTGAATGCAAGCAAGAGTTGATAACAAAGAACGTAGGTCAAGGGGGTTTTTTACCAACGCAAGGTAAAATTTGGCATCATCAGTGAGGGGCAGAACCTGCAGATGTGTGTGTTTTGCTGCGTTATATGTACTTAATTCTGTTAGTTCTGTTGGTCAGTGCCATACTTCAGTTCTCAGATTTCTCCCCCGTCCTGTGTGCTGCTTTTGATCTGGACTGAAGGGTGCAAGGAGTATCTCATGAAGTTACTGACAGCGTATTCTGCGAAAGGGACGTCCTAGCACAGTCTGACGGTTGGACTGGCGTTTTAGGTGACGTTGGGTGTGTCATTTTACATGGTTGTACTTGAGTCTTGCCAGTACGAAATGAAATCCATCTTTGTAAAACACTAAAAATCTAAAACCGAAGCATGTGATACCAGTATTTATTTAACTGCCATAGAAGGGATAAAAATCAAGACTGCTGTCCAAGTCCACTACTCTGTGCACACAGAGCTTTCTACCTTTCATTCTCTCTTTGTATAACAGCTACAGGATTACTTCTTCAGGATGGCTAAATAATATGTTCAGCTAGTTTATTTCTTACATGAAGAATGCATCACGTGGTATGTTTTGTCCGTTTTGATTGTGTAAAGCATTTTTGTGATGTGTTTTATAGGATGATGTTTGTGTGGTAAAAAATCTAGAAAAATACAGGCTTTATCAGTGAATAAACAGAAATCCTACCTTTTCTTTATCTCTTGTCTAGCAGAGTGTACAGAGTTGGCTTCCCTTTTATTCCCAGGTTTGTTTCTTTTTTCTGCTTTGGTCTGTAAAGTTGCCATCTGTGAGCAGATTTATAGACCACAACGAAAAATATGAATGTAAAATTGCAAATATTCCAAAGGGGCACTGTCCTCCTCTTTAGTCCTTATTTTGTAACAATCGCTACTTCAAAAAAGTTTACATGAATCCCAAGCAGAGATGGAGAAGAAATAAGTACTACAGGTGTTTTACATGTGTATCTGTATGTATTTATATATGTTTGTATGAATATACATAATATCATTTGCAAGGATAAAAAATTTACTGTCATCAGATATAGTTCACATGACTAACATCTCATGTAAAAGCTTGTAGGCGTATTTATAAAAATACGCACGCATTCAATACCTGCAGCCCTTCCTGAAGATCTACAAGCAGCAAGTTCTTTTGGTCAGCAGTTCTCCCCTGCACAAGACAAACCTAACCTTTTTTAAAGTTACACTGCCTTACTGTCCTACAAAAGAGATTTTTAAAAATAGCTTAGAAAGGAATTTTCAGGACCAGCTCCTCAACGGGTTAGACACTGCCCTTTTTAACACCCGAAGAGGCACAACAGCAGTCAAAGAGTCCTCCAGACCAGATTTTTGTACCAGTGACTCAGATTTGTGCCACTTCACGATTTTTTGTGTGTGACTGAAGTTCCACTATAGACCATCTGTTGTGGCCACCCAGGCAGGAACAGGGAACTCGCAGCCCTGTCGGCATTCTGCTCTTTCCACAGCCGCTCATCAAACGGGGTTGCTGCGTGCCGCTGTGGAAGTCCTGCGCCACTGAGCGATAAACGTAAAGCTGAAGCTTGTAGATGCTTTCACGTAGCGCATCTGACGTGACTAGATGATCTCTAGAGGTCCCTTCCAACTCCTAACGTTCCATTTGTCTACAGTAAGGGTCCCCTAATGCTCCATGAAGGATCTCCTATATGTCAAAAGGGGCATTATCAGGGGTGCCATGGGATTAGTTTGGATATTCCGTGTTCCAGTGCTAGTAAGCAAGAAAAGACTTGATCTCCCCAGAGAACTAATTATTCAGACCAGGAGGAAAAAGACCAGAAAGACAAGGAGTTACGGAGGAAGCAGCAGTGCTGTTTGAAGAGGCAAAGTAGCATGTGAGCAGGGCTTTTCTGATACATCTTTTAACAGAAATGAACGCAGTGAAATACCGCATCAAAGTAACTGTCCTGCTCCATCAATTTGATTGAGACAGCACAATCTGAGAGTTTTTATTTGCTTTTGAATCAAATTCATGGGTAAGGAAAAAACATTTCTATTTAGTCTGTTTACCCTGCAGTTGACTTCTGGTCCATACGTTTTACATTTTGAGCAGGAATGGTATGTAGATTATTAGGATAACATTTGTAATCGCCATACCAAGTTTCTGTAACAATAAATAATAATGCTTATTACTTTTTGCCTACTGCCTCTCCTTGTGTCGGCTATGGGGTAACACTGTCAGTGCCCTCAGGAGCTGAATTCCTGATGCGTGTGCAGCGTAAGGATTTTAGGGTCAGAGACACAACTACCAGAATGGGAAATAATTCTTCCTCTCTGTTTAGAGACACTGCATCATTTGAAGTCTGTTTCTGTAGCCAACACGGCGAGATAAGTAGGAGCTCGCTGGCCTCGGCTGCCTCCTCCCAGCACAACTCACTTATTCCCCAATTCACATTTTTGTTCTTGTTTTGTTCCCCTCCCCCAGCATCTTAACTTGCCTGCAGGGTCCAGGTGCTCCCATCAGCCTGGTCTTCTGAATTTTTTGTTAACTTCCATTCATGGCCTCTTCACCTTCTTCAGGCTTTGTGGTGTGTTCCTCAGCCAACCTCCTCCCTCCAACTGTCAGTCCCCAACTGTCCCCAAAGGTTCCAACTCCCCCCAACTGGTCTCTCCCAGGGCAGTGCCCACGGGGCTGCCTCTGGCACCTGAAACTACACCTGGAAGCAGAGCTCCTGCCAGTGTGTTACATGGTCTCTTGTGCCACCGCGCTGGGTCTGAGTCCCCAGTGAAACGGAGTCTGCTTCCCTTCCTGCATTTTGTGATCAAACCTCTTTGTTTCCATTATCTCTGCGTTTAATGCCTGACACGCCAACGTACACGCTGGTATAAAGTCATCCTCTTCAGAGGAGTATCCTCCACCGTGGCCCAGCTTCCTCCATCATTGCACCCCAAAATGAACAAGGAAGATGAGGGAAATACCAGCGCATGGTTAAGATGTCCAGCAGTGCTTTAAGTGTATGAGCTGGGGCTCTCATAGCACTTCCCACATCTCCAGTGAAGTACCTCCCAGCTCCCTCCCAAGCTTGGTGTGTCTCTTATGGTTATAGGAGCAGTTGATAAAACACTTGAGATTTTTTTTCTTTTCCCCCAAGTACAGAGACCCAGAGGACAGAGTAGGCTGAGATAGAGATATCTTGTTCTCTTTGTTAGAGAACAAGCAAGTGTTCTTGTATTTTTTTTCAGCTTGCTTTATCTTCTTTATCTCATGGCGCAGCTTTAACCTATTAGATAATTTCAAATTTAAAGCTTTCAAATTATGGCAAATGAAAGCCTTCTGTAGTGGGTAGCTCAGCTCAGCCTAACATCAGAGGGAGTCTTACAGCACTTGAGTTTAAAATATAAGTGCTAATGGGTTCCAAAGCTTGGGGTACGAAGCCGGGCAGAGGACGGGCTGTACAGGTCCGAGGGCGCTTCCATGGTGCTTCTGAACAACTTATTAAGAGACAACAGGGGCAAAGCTACTTGGAAGAAGTGTCTGAGTGTTAGTCACGGGTCTAAACATAAATCCTGCCAGGAGTCTGTGGCACGAGCAAGGGTGCCCTCACACCCAGCACAACAAAGTCGTCCTCTCTACGCCCGCCCTAAGCGGGGTTTAGCCCTTGGCGGCGCGGGGGCAAGCAGTCAGCGCTGCCGCCTGTCCCCTGGCCGGCAGATACAGCAGTAGAGATGTTCCAGAGGGGAAGCACCGGAAAGGAATCTGTATGAATAGTGCTGAAATAGGAAGGACAGGAAAAGAAAGGTTATAAGAGTATTTTCTAAAATTTCCCAGATCAAGGTTAAACAAATAAGATTATTTTGCCACGTTTGTAGTTCTTTCACGAGCCCGTACAGGAATTAGAAACCCTATAAATGACTAGTAAGAAAGAACTTCACCAGGCAGGAACTGGAGTTGAAATCCAAAAGCTATGAATCCTAGAAAAAGACAGGAATTGATTAGATTTAGACAGAAAATAGCAAAGAACCACCTAAACAATCTCCTGACTAAGCAGACCAGACAAAAATAGATAACTGGAACAAGAACAAAAATGGTGTTCTTCTGTGCAAGTGCTGGAAGTTTAAAAACTTTAAGTTAAAGGGATGAGAATATCTCACTTTAAAACACATTGATAAAACTGATTTTTAGGAAGCACTGAGAAGAAATTGGATTAAAGCCTCTCCAGTACTTGATGACAAAAAAAAAGACAGAGATGCTGAGATTAGGAAAGGAATAGCGAATAAACCAGGAAGCAGCATTATACCGTTGTACAAATCCATCGTGCCTCCTTCAGTGTCTTTAAACTCTGTGTAATTTGGTATAGACTGTGTTTAGAAAAGAGGGCATACAGAAAGCCGAGAAACAAGATGGCTTGGTACAATTCCCGTGCAAGGGGAAGATTAATACACTAGAGATCTTGAGCTTAGAAGAAAAAAAATCTCATGCTAAATTTGATAGAGGTCTGCCAAGATCTTCGATGGAATGGAGTGACTTATTTTTCAGAACTGCTTCGTATCATTTGTTCTATCTGGCAAGATGGAATATTACAAGCTTTCATGCCCTGTTATAGAGGCGAAAGGTATGAGCAGGTTCAAATAAAACAGAATTTTAAAGACCCGATGCCCAAGGGCACAAAGGAGATTAAATTGTCCTTGTACTTTAACAGGCTACTGTAACTGCAACATACATTACATATACAACACATTAATGAGTTTAGAAGCTTATTTGCTACTAAACAAAAATGCAGCACTATCACACAGATTTAGGGTGAGATAACCCAGTAAATAGAGAAGAATTTGAGCCAATATAAAATCTGTGATATGTTATGATAAGATCTGGCATATTATCATTATTGAGTGGCTCCTTTGACGTGCTATCCAATATCCACACTCAGAGATTTTTCAACTTGATCCAGTGTCAGGTGGGTCCCGGAAGAATTTATAGCAAGAATCAATAGCCAATACTTGAATGAGAGAAGATCATGAGTTGAGATTTTCTATTTCAAGCAGATGCAAGGAGAAGTTAAAACTATGATTTGGTAAGGCACCAGCAGACACCTCTGGAAAATTCATCTTAAGCTATATTTAGTACATTCAATGAAATTGTTGCTCCCACTTGTGCCATTTCAGCTCAAATACAGATAAAAAATAATCAGACCACACAGACTGTTCGTTCATGTTGAATAAATAAATATTTAATGGAATTGTGCACTTCTGAGTCACGTTTAGTTCTAGGTGAGCTTCTACCTCCAAGCAGATTCATCTCTAACTGCAATTCTGTAGGTGTACATCTGTACTTCATCATGTCCTTCAAGTTTGGTTTAGAATAATCCCAGTGTCTTGCAGTTACTGGGTTTTAATGATGGGCTGTTGAGACATTTTTTTTTTAGTCCTATAAACTTTGTAGAGCTTAGTTCCTGAAACTTTATCACCATTTTGTAGCTCGAGTGTGAGATACTCCTGGACGATGCTGTTCAATGCCTGCTTGAGTACAATTTTTAAATGTGATTTTTTTCTTTTCATTGATTTATACTTAGGTCAGATTCATATTATGATCTTAGGTTTCGTTCTTGAAAGCTCACTGCAGCTTCACTGAGGATCTTAAAATATGTAGGCCTTATCCTGGAAAACGTGAAAATACATTTTCTCCACCTTCTACATAAATCATCCTTTCAGAGTTACCAAACTTTCTTCCAAAGTCTACTATTTTTGATCTAGAACTTCATTGCCTGACATCCAAACTGTTCTGTTCACATCAAATATAATTCCTTGCCCACCTCAGGCCTTTTCCCAGTATGATCCAGCTGGTTTTTTTTGGGACAGAAGTTACACACCACCATTCTAATACATGGCAGCGAATACGCTTCAGAGATTTTTTCACAATTCCTGGTAGCATTGCACTTAGCAAACTGACTTGATACATATACGTAGGCAGTTCAACTTGCCTCCTGTTCCCTACTACAGCTCCCTGCTTTGCTTTTAACAAATTGACAGAATTACAACAAATACACGTGCCAGAGCTTTCATGCAGTATCGTTGCCTGTCATCCCATTCAAATTGTTCCTTCAAGAAAATTGCCGTCTAATGTTGGTCCTGCTGGTCATCATCTACAGGACATTTCAACCGGAATGCCATGTATGCGGAGTTCTTTATTTTCTCTTAGTTGCAAAAACATTTTGCCAACTGAAATGTTATCTGCTTATTCAAGCCATTAGACAGAAATTTAAGCTTTCAACCGAGATTTACAAAAATACTCATTACATCCCAGGGGAAAAAAAAAATGGTAAAAGACATTTGCAGAAAAAAGTAGGGCATCTATTGCTGTTACATGTTTAATTTTATTTGATTTACCAGACTTAACTTTTTCCTTTGTTGGCAAAAACAACCTTAGCTGTTGCTAATGCTGTTTGCCAGCGTCTCCATCTGCATCTTTGGTTGCTTCTTGGATTTGTTCTCACAGCATTTGCAGAAATCTGCTTGTGTCCTCTGAACTCTACAGCAATTTTTCCCCTTTGGCAGTTAACATTCGCAGCAGCCTGAAGTTATTCACACTGTGGATGGCATTTTCCTGTAGTCAAAACCACCTGAGCCCAGATCCCTCTCAAGTGTCTTATGTGGTCTTGGTGATCGCTGTTACAGACACGGGAGTGCCTCTGTCTCATCTTTAGAGGTCTTGAATTCACACCGTACGCACCCATGTTGCAGGTTTTTTGCCAATAATGCCAAATACATTTTTTTTGAGAGTTTATCTCAATTAATCTCAGCTCGTGATTCCGCCGTTTAGGTTTATTTTGAAACTAGATCCTTACTTGTCTCACCTTTCGTAGATTGTTTCTTTGGGGAGAGGTTCCCATCAAGCACGTCAGAAAGGAGTCAATGTAGTCCGCAAGTTAGTGCCGTATTTGTGCTGAATTTCTGTCTGGGCCGTTCTCTGCTGACCTTTACTTAAATAATTCTGTATATGCATGTGTGCATGTGTATTTGCAATGCATTCTGTCTTGCTCAAGTTCAATTTTACTACATAAACCAAGCTTTTCTCTTGAGATTAATGTCCCAGTTTTTTGATAAGTATTGTTAACAAGTCTGCTCATGCAAGGCACATCCACTGCACATCTGAATAAAAGTAAACATCCTGTGTTTCTCAGCCTTCTGTAAACCCCAACAGATGGCTGCTACTTTTACAAACTGTGCTGAATAGGATGGCTCACATTTCCCATGCAACAGATTTATTTCTGGAATCCAAACCCAGTATACTTCTTGCAGGTGGGAACATCGATCTAGCCACAAAGCAGTTTAGCTCAAACCAGTTCTACACGGCGACTGTTTGCAGCTCAGACCCTCTTGCTCTTTGGAACGGAGGGGCAGTGGGGCTGATATTTATTATATTGCTGATCCATCCAAAGTTGTAGGAGGGCTGATAACAGCTTCCACATGTACGTCCTTGATCTTCAAGCCTAAATGTCCTTTGTGCAATATTTCTGTTTGTTAGAATTGTGGTGTGTTTATTTTTTCCCCCTGGGAATACGTACTTGGAGGTAGATGGTATTTCTTAGAATGACTAGATTTCACCTTAATGCTCAGAGCCAGTGCCTGCTCAGGATACTGGAAGAATCTGCAGGACATGGTGGTGTTTTCTCTACCTCCACTAACACTCAGGAGACCTGTGCCACAGGTCGATGTCTTTCCCTGCAGCAGCAGCAGCAGCAGCAGCAGCAGCACACACTGATGTTGTCTGTGCTTAACCTCATGTCTGGAATCAAAGGCACTTCAAAGCTCGGGTTCAATTAGCAGCGGTGCCAGCCGGACACTTGACCCTGCATGTGTGTCTGTGTGTGTGTATGTTCAGGGACCCATTCCCATCTCATCTTTTTCCCTAGAATGAAGCAACAAAGGAGCTGCTTTGGCTACAAGTCCAGGCAAGCAGTTTCTATTAAGTGTTAAAAACAATGTTGAGGATGCTTTGTCCTGAGGGAAAGGCAGTTTGGGAGTGGGCTTCATCTTTTCTTGTTTAAAACTTTTCTCCACCTGGTCTCAGCTACTTGTGCTCACTTTCCATTAAGCATCAAAGGAAAAAGCTATTGGAAGACCACCTTGCATTCTTCTAGAACTTCTGTACTAACTTTTTGGTATGAACGGTCTTCAGTGGCTACACGTATGTTGTTGCATTCAGAGGCCCTAAAAATTATGCCATTTGTTTAGGAAATAATTCTGAAGAATTAAGAAATTTCCAGTGTTTCTTCTCCAAATATACCATTTACCAAAAAGGCTGAGTGCAAGCTCGTCGAGCATTGGCCATCCTTGTGTACCTTCACCAGCCAGAACCCCTCTGACTCATGAAAATGTAATACACAGTAGGTGTGTATCATGGGATATTTTCCTCCATAATCCCTATGTACACAGCTCCCAGTGGCTCTTGCATGTGTATTTTCATGAAGGATCCAGCACACTGGTCACACTCCAAAACTCATCAAGTGTTTAGTATTTCCTAAATTGAAGTTACTTACGTTTCCCATTTCCTTTACAATTCACTGTTGCTGTTTTTTAACAAACTATTGTTAAGCCCTATTTCATTGTATTTCAAGATCGTGTGTACCACGTCCATTGCACTCTTACCACTTTATCATAAGCCATCTTGCCCTTCGAATCACTACTTGGTTATTTCAGAGAGACCCATGAGATAAAAACTGTGAAATCAGAGATTTCACTGGTCTCTCACCAGCACTCTGTTCACAATGATGATATTTTTTTTGTACGAGTCCCCATAATGGGAACATTGTCTTGGAGTAGTTTTTCTGTGGTTCAACAGAACACACCATAGGTCAAAATCTCTACCTAGTTTAAGAGACGAGACTCTGTTCAGCCTGTCTTCCAACAGCTTCTGTTTCCTTGAAGAGACACTCCCTAGGTGGTTATGTCCATTTTCCTGCTAATGGCAATGTCATTGACTGGTGTATGCAGCCAGAGACTTTCTTGAGGTGATGGGCTTTTTACAAAAGGTTGTGCTCAGAAAAATCAATATTACAAAAAAAAAAAAACCCACACCAGAAAAACCCTATCAACAATTTCCATTATATAGAGATGATTGTCCATTTGCTTTATCTTATTGTGTATCCTGGCCACAGAAAGATGGGCACTGAAATCAAGCAGACACCTGTATTCATTGAACTCTACCAATAATTCAGTATCTTTCACTAACTGCAATATTTCAGTTCTTCCTTTGGTTCTTTAATCCAGAAGAATTTTAGAATTCAGATTTTAGGACTGCGTGTCCTGACCCCCTTGCAGTTGTTTTTAAACAAACTATGAACCATAAAGTTGCACCTACTTCTTGCCCCCTTTTTTTTTATTTTTCAATGTTTTATCATAGCCATTCCTCTTCAGCTTTTCCACTGTTTTTCACATTCGACAAAAGCATCCACAACCCATTTTGCCTACTACAGTAAAACCCATGCTCATATACTAACCTCATCTTGGAAGCTGGACAATGGTATAAACCTACATAAAAAATTTCAGTTCTGGCACAAGTGTGCTTGAGTAAAAACATTATGAATTCTATCAGTGGTTAAATGAGGCACCAAACTCAGTTATTCCTCACGCAGAAAGTTAGATTCAAGTGTAAGCCGAGTCATGAGGGCATATATAACTTATACTGATGTTTGCTGTGTGAAGAAATCAGGGACCATGGGTACAGCCCTGCAAATTTTAAGTGGGATAAGCTTCATATGAAAATACTAATTGGAATCACAGCCTAAAATGCACTCTGGCAGAAGCCTCTGGTAAACACACTCAGCCTTTCCCCTTCTCGCTCTATCCTTGTACCCAGACCTTGCATTATATGTATATCCTACACCAAGCTCATGTTTTTCACCCATTAATCTGTGACTGTCGTGGACGCCTGACAGCTCACCACGATCTATTCTACCCAGTCAGAGGCTTCTCGAAAGGATGAAAACAAGGTCAGGCTAATCAAGCTCTTGAAGAGGGCAGCAACCGATGTGGATATTAAAGAAGGTTACAGCAGGCTCAAACTGTCCAGGAGAGAAATACAAATAACTCCTTAGGAGTGTAAATAAGGCACGTTCAAATGTGTTTAATTGTGCATGCCCATCTGAAAATCTGGCTCATCATTTTTCTCTCCATTTCTCACTCAGAGAGGGTCACTAGTGCCTGAAAACACTGATATCCCAAGGAAGCCAATTGCTTGTGGGAGCATGACTCCGCTCCACACAGACATTTTCACTTCTGTCACTTGGCATAATTCAGTATGTGCCTTGAAAATTCAAAATATAAACAAGAGGGAGGAACCACGGCCAACAGTGCTGCAAGCAGAATTCTCAAACCTTCCCAGTAAGTGAAAAACACCCCTCCTGTAGAAATACTGCCCATTTCTTCATTCTTTTTACCTGAACCAGAACTACTTCTTTACAACTCTTGACTTATGAAGAAATGGGGGCAAAAATATCATAGTCAAGCACACATGTGTTGAACTGTAAAAAACCACCAGTCAGTGTGCCTCGTTGTGCAACACACAGCAGGCAGGTTTCTCCCATCTTACAGCTCTCCTTCTGTGAATTGCTTATTTCTTTTCGCTTTCTTTCTCAGGATTATTTTCTCCTGTAACTTTCTTGTTCTTTAACACTTTTAAAATGTATTTCTGAAATATGTAAGTACGTATTTAAATATATCTTTGTTCTTGCTGCTTTCATCTCTGTAACAAATGCAAGTTAAAAACCTTGAGTGTATTTACGCATCATTCTAAGGAGGAAAGATCTATCCCCTGCACCATCCTTTACTAGCTTCTCGTCATTCCCATGTCCCAGGATGCACAAAGTCACTGCGGTTTTACAGTTTCTTCCTGAACCTTGATAAATGATACACCTGACCTCAACAAATGGAACACACACCACAAGCACAGACAGGCATCTCCTGAAAGCCACATCTGAGGTGTTACCTTTCCTTTGGTTCCATAGCAAACTCAGCAAGTGCTGACTCTCTCCCAGCACAGCAGTGAACAGCTGGAGGCCGTCATGTTAAGATCTCTCTGGAGTAGCTGTTAAATAATGATGTATCTGCTTCTTTCTCCAGGTGGAGCACAGTTCTGCTCTGGAAGGTGAAACCAAGAGGTTTCTTGGTTAAGGTCACACCGTCCTACATGCAGAGATTCTTTACTAACAGTTATAGCATCTAACAATTGCTTTGGTAATTGCTGCACTACTTCTTCGTGTAAGTTGCTGTTTCAGTACTCACCAAGTCCCTCCGACATCCGTCCAGAGCTGTTACTGCTTTCCTGACGCGCTGCCAGCAGGGCAACTCAGGGAACAGCGAAGTGGTTGCAAAAGCGACCTGGTCCTTTGGCTCCTTCCTTTGCGCAGGGGAGCTCTTGTCTGTAGTTTTATTACGAAAACTACTCTAGGACAAAGGCAGTGAATGAGCACAACTCTTTTTCCCTCACAGAGCTGCTCCTGCAGGACGGACCGTACCCACCCCATCCTGGGACAATCCTGAGTCGCCGTCAGCTCAAGTGTCGCTTCAGAGCCAGGTCCAGAAAGGTCGGGCCAGCACAGGCGGTTTGAGGGAGATGGTTTCATCTTTTCAGGTGCCTGAACTTGAAGCTCAAACATTTAATCTTTCAAATTAAGGAAAGCTGAGAATTTATGGGAGTGTAGAGGGCATGATACCTTTAAGAGAATTATTAAACTGAATTAACAAGGGTGACAATTTCTTAACTGGGGGGAAGAGAGGGGAGAAGACTTCAGTGAAAATACTTCTGGCTAAAGAGATTGAAGATCCATTCTCCTGCATTTTGTCAGTGAAATAAGTTTGAGGAGAAAAAATGAAACTATTTATATGTTTAAAAATGATGCTGTAATAAATGAGCAGTTGTTATTTCTTGTAAGGAAAATCCAATCTTAATTTTAGGGTTTCCAGTGCCATTTTCCTGCATGAGTGTAGGCAGGTTGTTGGAATAGTTAGTTTTGCCCCCTGCCATTATAATGTATCTTATCTCTAATTTGAACAATGTCCAATTTCAGCCCCCCAACATTAATCCTGTCAGGTGTCCATCATTGTAATAAAAACTGTGATTACCAAATTTTATTCCTATGTGCAGGCATTAACTGAAGAGCAGAGTCTGCTGCGCTCACTGGCTGTTCAAGTAGGGCTGAGCAGCCTCTTAACAACCTTCTGTCTTCTCTCCTGCGGTGTTCTCCAGCGCAGAGCAGAGGTGAAGGACTACGGGGTCTTGTTGAGAAGAGGCTACAGAGCTGCGCTTGTACTTTCTAGGGGATCGTATTTGAACCTAAGGTCCCAAAAGCATCACGTAACCCTCAGTACAGGGCAGACACCCTTACCTTTAGGTGGCCCACACTCAACGTGTACTTCAGAGAGACTGGAAGATTCCTCTCATTTTAATGTTACACGGAAAATAATTCTACAAAGATTAATTTCTCTCATATACACATGTAAAGCACAACATGCTGCAGGGGAGAGGGGGGTGTAACTTTTATTTTCCTCTACATTATGACCTTTGAGAGGAGTATGTTGATGAGTTTAGGACTCCAACTCTGTGTATTCATCCACCAAACCTGAATTCAGCAGTTCTCACAGAAGCGTGGCAGAATTAGACACTTACATTCTTTGCTGTTAATTAATTTTACCACTAATTCAATGTATTCAGAGAAGCCTCTGTTTCAAAAGAAATTTTAAACATGGCTGAAATCTGAGTTTTACACATTTAATGGTGCAAGTTTTTCATGTTGAGTAGACTTCAGTGGTACACAAGCTGTATTATATACTGTACTTGAGTTAAAGCACCATAAATCAGGGAAATGACAACTATTTGTAGAGTTCAGTCTGTTGTGTATATTTCTATGTTACTAATGCAGCCTGTGTTGCTATGTGCACATTTCAAGCCAACTAAGGATTTACAACTTGCAGGTATGTAATGATACTGGCACTTACTCTTTGTTTCCTTATGTGGAAAGCAACAAATGCAAAGCTTCATGGAATGAAATGAAACAAGGATACAACAAACATCAAGGAAGACATAGGAGAACAAATTTTTTACTCCAAACATATAAGCAATGCAATGCTGAAATTCACCAAAAAAAAGTTGTCTTATGGAGCCAAGTCGAGATCTGGGTCAGGCTAAATTAACTAAGGACAGGAAGAAATTGGGAAAATCTTAGTCCCAGATGAAAAACACATTAGGTAAGTTTCTTCTACATGGTCAGTCTGTAAGTGTCAAATCCAGCCACTGGTATCACTACCCCACTTACAGGACACCAAAAGTGCATTTCATGAGAGTGTAATTTTCACAATAAGCTAGTGGTGGGGTGTTTTTTTTGAGTCAAGAGCATTTATGTCTCACTGCAAGAGCTGCCAGCTTGACCAACTCTGTTTTTTTTCTGGAAAAACTCATTATTTTATTTCCAACATCCCAGGACTAAGGGAATCCATTTCAGCAAGCACAGTCTTTACTCCTCTCTGCCATTGTTAGAGAGGTGATTCTCCCCCTTTACTCTGCTCTTGTGAAATGCCATCTCGAATACTGCGTCCAGTTCTGGTGTCCCTACCATAAGAGGGACATGGAACTGTTGGAGCGCATTCAGAGGAGGCCACAAAGATGATCCAGGGGCTGGAGCACCTCTGCTATGAGGACAGGCTGAGGGAGCTGGGATTGTTCAGTCTTGAAAAGAGAAGACTCTGGGGGGACCTAACAGCTGCCTTCTGATACCTGAAGGGATCCTACAGGAAGGCTGGGGAGGGACTTTTTACAGGAGTGTCGACTGATAGGACAAGGGGAAATGGGTTTAAGTTGAAGGAGAATAGATTTAGATTAGATCTTAAGAAGAAATTCTTCAGTACGAGGGTGGCAAGACTTTGGAATAAATTGTCCAAAGAGGTTGTGGATGTCCCCTCCCTTGAGGTGTTTAAGGCCAAGTTGGACAGAGCCTTCAGCAACCTGGTCTAGTTGAGAAACGTCCCTGCCCATGGCAGGGGGCTTGGATTAGATAATCTCCAAGGTCCCTTCCAACCTAAGCCATTCTCTGAGTCTACGAGTCTGAGTCTAGAGTAGGTTCATGGTGTGATAGGCACAGTAACACCACCATCACCTTCTCTCACAGGTGAGTCTCCTACTAGTTGCCTCAGCAAGGGGCCCCGTGCAATACCAGCACTAAGGAAGATGACTGAAACTCTTGGAATTGCACTCGTACACCCCGAAGTATAATTTTATCGCAAAACACTATAATGTCTAAATACTACAAAGCATTCAGATGCAGCGTTACACCAGGTGATTCGTACAATTTCCTGGAAGTGGAACAGCTGCCCTCACTCCACCTGAGAGCATTTCAAGAGGTGAAGCCTGCAGTTGTGTGAGGAGGGTTTCTCCCATGTGTTAAGTATACAATGGAGATAGAGGCAATATGCAATCTTGCTTTCCAGTCAAGAGTTTTCAGAAGGTTTTAGGGTTTGTTTCATACATTTTCCAAGTGCTTTCTGTGGCTAGTGTACTTGTGGTGGCTTCACCTGGCTGGATGCCAGGTGCTCACCAAGCTGTTCTATCTCTCCCCTCCTCAGCAGGACTGGCTAGGGGAGAAAATAAGATGGAAAAAACTCATGGATCAAGATAAAAGTAGTTTATAAAAAAACAAAAGCAAAGACTGTGCATAGAAGCAAAGGAAAACAAAAGATTTATTCTCTACTTCCCATCAGCAGGTGATGCCCAGCCACTTCAGGGGAAGCAGGGCTTCAGTGTGCACAGTGGTTGCTCCAGAAAACAAATGTCTTAATAACATGCCCCCTCCTTCTCCTTTCTCTTCACATTTATTGCTGAGAAGACATCATATAGTCTGGAATACTCCTTTGGTCAGTTGGGTCAGCTGTCCCGGCTGCGTCCCTCCCCAAGATTTCACCCACGCCCAGCCCACGGGTGTTGGGGGACGTTGGAGATGATGGCCTCGGTGCTGTTTGAGCAACAGCAGCCAAAACATGGGTGTGTTATCAACACCTTTCTAGCTGCCACTGCAAAGCACAGCACCTATGAGAGCTGCTCTGGAGAAAATTAACTCCATCTAAGCCAGACCCAATATAATACTAAAAAACATCTTCAGCCTTCCTGCGATGGAGGCTATGAATGATTACAGCCATTTAGGACCTGCCCTAGTTTCTAAGAATGATGATTTTAAAGGGGTGGTCAGTGCCTTTAGGGCATGAAATACAACACTACTGAACGTTAGTGACCAAACAGACCTGCAGGAGAGCGCCATGGGTTTATCAAACTTGAGTGAAACGAAACAAATGTGTTTTAATATCCCTTCTTACATGGCATACAGCAGCAACCAAGCAGAGCCTTTGCTTCTGCATACACCTCATGCTGTTATCCCAAATGTGCGCAGAATTCAGAGCTACCAACATTTATAAAATCCACACAGGAACACAGCAGGCAAATCAAGTCACTACAACAGAGGTCAGAAGACGGCAGCCTCCATATGCCCCGTGGTCTCTTGATCCACACCATCTCCTTCATACCCACACCACAAGACTCGCTGTTAGTGCTCTCCCCTCTGGCTCTTTAAGGACGAAATCACACAAACAAAAATCCAACAAGATTGCCTAAGTGTCACCTATGATCAAAGGTCTCAATTCAACATTATCTCAGGGCTACTAAGGATCACAGCTGGGACTTTTCCTTCTACCGAGACTCAGACTATTTCTAAAGAGGTTTCTGACTCTTGCGCTCAACCTGAGCCACTCGCTGTTGAGCCACGCTCTGCACTTAGGAATATTTTGCCACCCACTGCAGCTGCGCAGCCGTCATGGAGGCACTGCCACGTCGGCTGGGCTGCCCCGAGTTTAGATCAAGCAGACCCCACTTCAGGGGGTCTCCCACCTGTAAGTCGCAAAACTGCATAAAACGGGCAACTCATGATATTTGTGACGTGGCCTTGGGGGCATGGGGTGGGCAGCAGGAGAGGCAGCAGCACCGAGCTCTGCAGGGTTTTACCAGCACAGCGTGTGCTCCGGTAACATGGCCCGTGCACACAGGTGCTAAGTGTAAAGAGGTCTGAGGGCAGAGCTTGGCAAAAATCCTCACTTGGGGGAGAGAAGTTGAGCTAAGTACAAACCTGAGCCCCACTTGCCCCATCCCCAGGCAGGGCTGCCTGTCAGTCTGGCACAAGCAGTTGCTGCTCGTGCTTGCCTTCCACTGGCGCTCATTAGCCAGGAAAACAAAGTTGGCCGAGCAGAGCTGGCAAGAACCCTACCACTGAGTTTGCTAAATGGATCTATTTACATGTAAACAGAGATCACATTGCAGGGCATCCTCACAAAATACCACAGGTGATGTCTCAGCCGATTCCCAAGCAGCACCACTTCCTCCTCTTCCTCAGCCCGGCTGCCGCTACGCTGCTCCTCCTCTCGCACATCTTGCTCACACTTCCCTTGGCTTTTCCTCCACTCTCTCCAAACCTGGTTTCCCACTGGGTCCTTTGAAGGCACAGCACTGCAGTCTCACACCCAGCAGAGGCACCGCGACATCTCCAGCACATTTCCGAGTCATGAAATCTCTGAGGCTTTCTGCTTTAGGAAAACGGGACTTTTGCACCTCAGTGCCCCCTTCCCATCCCTACAGAAGCCCTTGACTTTGCAATTTAGCCTTGATGCAGCACATGACAGGCCACACGGGTTACACCAGTCTTACTCCTGCCTCACTGATACACATCAAGTAGGAGTTTCTACCACCTCTTCGTATGACTTTCAAATGAACCTTTTCCTGTTTTCTCCCCTGCTGCCACCCCTCGCTCTCCCCAGGGGCTTTCCGGAAGCAACCACCAAGCTCTGACTTTGTACTCTTTCAAGAATTCTTTAAAACCATGCACACACTCCTCTCTTTGCCACCCGTGCCCACACAAGCTTGACAAAAATTGGTAAGGGGCAGCGGAAAGGTCAGAGTTTTCTGGTTGTACGACTGTGACTTGGCCAGCTGGTGTTCTCATCTCTTCACCCTTCCTTTTCCACCGTGTGTTTTACTCCATCTGGGACATTGGCTGCATGGCTCTGTGTCTTCTGGAGTTCTACACCCCGTCAGAGGCTTCAGAGCTTTACATTAACAAAATAAATTACATCTGCTGGCAACATTATAAAACTCCAGAAGAGGTGGAATCACAGCTTTGTGGTGCAGAGGAATGGGAAAGAAGCAGGAGCTCTTGGCTCTGATCCAGTTCTGGCACAGATTCCTTACATGCAACTGGGGAGCTTTTTGCCTCACTTTCCCTGGTTGTAAAATGAAAAATACAACATCCACTCCCTGTTTGACACACTTAAACGATAAGCTCTCTGGCAGGACAATTCGCTGTTTATCCACACAGCACGTGCAGAGCTGTTTATGTGCACAGGGAAGCCTTGGCCTCCGCTGGCGCCACAACGAACAGAACGAGCAGGGAGGACGCAGGTTAGAGGTAAGTTAGAGGCACTCAGAGAGGAAGGCACTTCCTAGGGAAGCTGGAGATGCTGTTTTGTACCATTCTCTGAAAGCTGATAAAATATAAACAGTTTTCAAGACCATTCTGCTCATGAAACATATAATAATGAAACCACCTTGACGGAACAGAATACATATTATATATAAAAGAGCCACACTTCCACAAACCTAGATTCTGCTTGGGTTCTAAACTTTAAAAGTTTTAATTTCACGCCTCGAGAATAACTATGTTATGTACCTTTTAAAACGAGCTGGTTTATTTTAGTTATATTGGAGATAATGGGGAGGGGGGAAGCTTAAATCCTGTCTAAAATCTGGGAAAAATAATCTCTGAATGACAGAGCATCGTTTTCTTCCAGAAGATTAGCAGTAGTTTATTATTCCAAGTATATATTCAGACTGTTCCACTTACACAATTGCTTTAATATCGACCATATTAAAACCTTCCCGATAGCCGATCACATTCATAAGCCATTCCAAGCTCTTCCATGTGTCCTGTTACACACAGCACGGCTCAGGGCACCGTTCCAGCAGGTGTGTGTACACACGAGATCCCGTTGCACGCTCAGACAGGCAACAATCTGCACTTTCCACTCTGTTTTTCCAACATGCTGTATGAAGCCACATGGCCAAAAAACGTCAGCAAGCAAACCAGAGCTTTTAGAGCACTCACTCAGTAACGTTCCTGCCGTTTGGGGATTAAAAACATTCATTTTTAAACAGTGTGTTTCCTGTTTCTTTGGTGCTGTCCCAGAGGTTGTGCTGGTGAGCGGGACAGTTGTAAATCAGGCTGGCAACTGTCCAGTTCACCTTTGCCTAAAGAGCATAAATAGTTTGAGAGCAAGAAGAGCGAGGCAGGGAACAAATACAGGAGGTTCTTAGACACACTAGACAACTTCAGTAACTTGTCCTCTTTTGTAGCAAGATGACCCCGGACTGCACCCTAAGTTAAACCAACTTCTTAAAAAAAATAAGAAAAATAATGGAAAGATGTCACGGACATGGCAGTTAACTGCTCTTCGTGTTTTCTGCTACAGGCCAGCTACATGTGTCCGCTTTACCCTCCCATACCTTGGATTCTGACCCAGCAGAATGCTCTGGTTTGCATCCGCATGAGCTGTCTGGAGCTCACCGTGGCCTTTCTTCTCCGAGGTTTTGTAGAAGGCTTCGTGAATGCGGTACGCAGGGAAACCTGCGATCGACAAGAAAAACGTGTGTAGTAGCTTAGCTCGCCCAGCAGTGTGGAAAAAACGTTAAGAACTTGAGGGCTTTTATATTTTGCAAACAAAAGGAAGTTCATTTCCTCTGTTAGCTCACCACAGCATTATGTGCAAAAACACGCCTGGAGCTCTTGAAATACCTTTGCTTATTTCTGCATCTACCAAGTGTATTTATAGAGCCCTCTGGAAAGCACTGCCTTTTTCATTTACAAGATACTATGGAGCTTTTCAGAATTGTTTCATAAACACAACTCTTTAAAAACACCCACACCTACAGAAATCGTCAACTATAATCAAGTCTCGGGACTTTTTTGTGTGTGCATTTAAGGAGTATTGACAGGACAGTTAAAACCACCATATTAATGCATAAATAGGTAATTCTCCATGTGCTAACTTCACCATGTTAATAAACCTAGCGATCAGCAAATGTGCTTAATTATACATCCCTGTGAGAAACCACAAATACTTCAGTTATATCTCATTTGAACACAGTCTTGGGGCATTCTAACAGTTTAGAAAATAAATGCGAGCAAACTCTTACATGAAATAAAATAAACATGCAGGCTTAGAACACTTGGAACGAACGTAAGGTGAAAACTGGGAGACATGAGTGTCCTGGATGGCAGGTGAAGGCATAAAGTGAAGAGAAGCTCTCACTCACTGCCCATGCCTCCGAGCCAGCTCGTAACAACCGCGAGTTACAGTTCACTCACTGTCTAGGCATCCTGGCAATAAACCACAACAGAAATGTTAAAATAATAACACGAATAAAAATAAATAACAAATCGGTCTTATTTTAGCCGAGATGTTTTAACAAAATGCCACCATTCATTCCTCGGCATGTGGTGGGATGCCTGTGTGCTCCTATTACATTCCTTAATTGCCTTCATACTTGCTACTAACTGCCATAGTTAGGACTCCATAAATTCAACATAACCCTAAACATTCCAACAATCATTTAATCTTCTTGTCGTCTAATACCATGCACATCTAGGAGACTACCCAAGATCTTTATTACTACATTGTTAATGGTTTGCTATCTAGAGGTATTTCTTCCGACCCATACATCATTATATGTCTTCAGTTAGCAAAACAAGATTGGTTTATAAAACACTCATTTCTTTCTAATAAACATTAGGTTGTCTCTGCCATGCTGGCATAATGACAAATATAATTTTTCCTCACTTCGTTTTTTTCCCCCTCCAGCCACTCAGGAAGGAACATCCTCTCTCTTTCTCCTGATTCCTCATTTAAATTGAGACAGTTCACCGAAGTCACTGTTACAGTCAAGTCTTGAAGCTTCCTTCTTCAAATGACCCCCAACTAACTGTTAGAAAATGTTGCACTATGCATTCTCTAGATGTCCGAGTAAAAGTATTTTAAAGAACACCTGAGATCTCCACGTACGAGTAAGAATTCCCACCATCAAAGCGTGTCAGCCTCAATTTCTTTCAAGGCATGGCCACCAGCTCACGCATCAGCCAGTATCCTCTGCAGCACTCTGGTGGGTATTGGAGGCTTTGCCCTGGTGACAGATACCCGAGAAATATCTTAAATTGTTACCAACATGGGAACATATTTCAGAGCACGTGCAGCCGGGCAGTCGCTGACAGAGCATCAACACAATGACAATTCCCAGTCCAGGGTCCGTACTTCTTCCTCCCTCACTTCTGATATGAAAAGCAGAAGCAAATGCAACAGAAATCATTTTTCTCCTTTACATCTACCAGCACAGAATAATTTTTGGCCGGAATACTTACAGTTTTAGGGAGCGTTACAAACACTTCGTTGGTTTACCTTTCTGTCCTCATTCTTCATATATCTGCAGCACTGACATCAAAGAAAGAAATCGGAACTGCTGGATTTGATTTATAGACGTTGCTCCCCAGCACCCTTCAGAAGTCCCAGTAAAAGTTAAATCCCTTCCAGCTATTTTACCTGCTATGTGTGCATTCAGTAATTTTTCACTCTGGACCTGAAGCAGCAAGTGTTGCCTTACATTGTACTCACAGGTACTCAACTCCATGAGTAATTAATAATTCCCGTATTAAAAACATCCAGTCTAATACACTTGCCAGCAGTAGTAATATCAAGTATGCTCCCTGGGATGCAACAGTCCTCTGGTGATAACCTGTGTATTGTGAGTTCCCCGGACTTTCTATTTTTTTTCACTTTTCTTAGACTCCCCCAAATGATCATTTTAATCTAGCATTGAGAACTCTCTCAACTCCTCCCAGCACTTCTCATGGCCAGTTATGAGTCCCCGTGGCAGCAGGCTGCTCACATACCATCTTTACGGAATTTTAGCAGCATTGAATCTTTATTCAGAGGATGAGAGAATAAGACTGAAATTGGTATTGAATTGAAAATGCAACACATTACTGTAAAAACACTGGTGCCAAGATTACAGCAGGAGTATATAGAATAGTATTTTCTGTCATTCAGTTTCCAGAAAATAGATAACTTTCAAAACACGTATTTCAAACTATCTAAAAGGCACGAGGACAGAAGACTTGAAGAAATGCATGTATTGAAATCTGAGTAGGACAGGACACCTTGACAGCGAGCTGAGGCCAGGCAGCCAGCGGCCGTAACTGAAGTTAACCCCACTCCACTCCCATTAGCCAACATACCTGTGCCAGTTTACAAACTGGTATAGAAAAAGGAAACAGAAAACAAGAAGTAACCAAAGATCCTTACAGTTGGTTCTTAGGTTATCTGCAAATAAATCTCAGTTCACAGACTGAACTGCTACCTCCACCTGGCATCTCCTCACTCACTTCTGCCTTCCTTTTCTTCCAAGGCCCTTGAACTCCCCGAGTCCATCTGCTCTTGCAGGGCAGACGTAGCGGTACAGGCCCGACCAGCGGCTCTCGTCGCTGCAAGCAGAACATCCAGCCCCTGCGAGCAAACACCTTCTGCCTCTCTCGCACGCTTCACTGCCAAATTGTTCATCTCGCAGACAAACAGGAACTGGCTTTTATGCATGAAGGGTGTTTATGCCTTGCATAATTTATTTAGGGTCCTATCCTGCCTCCGTCAAGCTCAAGAACAAGCCATTACACATATTTCCAAGGCAGAGGGTCTAACTCCTTAGTCAAGGAGCTTCTCTGGAGAGACACCCTGAGAGAGGGTCGGCAGGGGCCAGCCTCCCTTTTCATCTCCCTCTCTCCGCTTCCCACCCACACCTGGTGCAACACAAGTGCAGAGCCCACCAGCCCACGCACAGGACAGGAGAGCTCACGGGGCAAAGGGACAGGACTCATCCCTCTCCAGAAAAGCGGGTATCTAGACACAACTCACTACCACCAAAAAAAACCAACACCAAGATGCCAAGTAACAGAAGTTTGTTTCGAAGGGATGGAGAGAATTCCAAATCAAGCGTAGGAAATGCAGATGAGCTTTATGAGGTGAGCTGGAAGTGTCAATTCTTTCAGAGGTAAAAAAGCCTCGCTGAAAAACTGACACTGCCATTAACCGTATCCATAATGAGTCCCCACTACACTTGGGCTGGGCTCCATCCCAACCACAAACCAGAAGACGCAGATATGTAAGTGTGCAGGTGCTCGGCTTCTATTGCCTTTAAAAGCCTATTTTTGAGTCAGCACTTCACGTGACAAAATACGGAGCTTCGTATCCTAGTGTGACCTACAGGGCTACATAAGATCGCTGGCCAAGAGAACGCTGTCATTCAAAAATATAGTATCAAGCTTGCACCTCATGTCTTTACAATGTTTTGCTGTATCGGCATCTTTACCAATTAAGATTTTAACGCAGACATGCAGTTATGTCCACTTGAATACATAGGGCACACACCATATGCAATTTGGTCACAAAATAGCTCATGACTGACAACTGGCTAACAAAATTCCACCTATAAATGAATTCACGTCTTAGATTTGTCAAATAATTTCCGCCATCCCCCTAAAGCATGGGTAAAATCCTACACTCGACTGAAATAATTTGCGATGGTCCCCGCTGACAGTGACAGGGCATCCTGGTACGTCTCTTACTCAAATAAAACAAAACTGCACTTCGACACCACTTCCAGAAGAGGTGGAAGTCGATATTCAACAGGAGCACACCTCAAACAGAACACTGCGCATGCTAGCGTTGGGGTTTGCCTATAGAGAAGAAAAAGGAAACTTAGGAATGTGTCAAATGTAAGTAAATTTATTTTCACGCGTTCACTACAGGACACCCTCCTGCTGCTCAGCAATATCATACTAAGGGTTTGCTGTCAACTCCGAATAAAGACAGGCGCTGTTTTCGGCACTTGGGTAGTCTATCTGGATTTTTACTTTTCGTTTACTGGAAAAAAATCGGATACTGCTTCCGGAATCAGAGCTTCCCCTGGGGTTAAACAATTCACACAGTGACGATTTCTGAATGCCTGCTACTTGCACATAGTTTCAATTACTTAAGTTTTATAAAGGTCAAAGATGTTTCTTAACAATGCTGAAGCCAGCTTACTGACACGAAAACTAACCTAAGAGGTTAATAACAGTCAGACAAGTTAACCTGCCTAATTTCAAGTCTATTATTATTTATATGATTACACATGTATTCTGCCTGTGCCCTGGGGTCTGTGAAAGAGTTCTGCAGTTTCCAAAAGCCCACAATGCTGATTAGTCGCTAACATGTGGTTTCCATCTATGTTTATTTTATGGATATTAACCTGAAATTAAAACAGCTCAAAAGAAAAAGAAAATAATCAAGTATTTTCAGAGGCAACACAAGTTTGAGTCTCTTGACAGCTGTTGTGATTTTGCAGATTTTTTTCCCCTTCCATCGCTATTTGTGTGTGTAAAAGGGAGAAATCAACTTCTCAGTGAAAAGCATGGCTCGAGCTGTGACGGATATCGATTCGTTATGTATCAATCTAACTCAGAAACAAGATACCAGATACCGGTTGCGTACTTCCAACACTTCGGTACCACAACTCCCATCTCTGCTGCTTTAATTCAGAGACAGCTGGCAGAACGCATCAGAATCTTGATCAACTGACACATAAAACCATCTTCAAGAAACCAAGCGTTAGACAGACCCAATGACCTTCCTCTATTGAGTGTGTCAAGATACCAGGAAAAGAGTGGATTAGCACCTAAAAAAAAAAAGAGTTATATATCATACTTGCAATGAAATAGGTCTTAGAATCACTCTTTAGTTTCTCACCCGCAACTACGGGTACGGACCCAAGTCAGGCCCGGGAGGGCATTGCGGTGAATTCAGAGGGGTCTGAAACTTTTGGTCCACTCTGTTACAACACTCTGAATTCCACAGAAATAGGCAGTAACTAGTGGTCTGGGAGAATAAATTTTGAAAGGGCAAACAATCCAGGTGCATCATAGCCCTGACACCCTCTGCCCAAAGTTTTCTCAGAACAGCACAAAGTAACTTGAAAAGCAACAGACAAGAATGTTGGGTGGCACTTGAATTTAACAGAATATAAACCCAGAAAAAGCTTAGAGAAATGTGATTTTTAAATTGACAAAGTACTTTTAAATAAACAGCAGTAACAAAAGCAAGTGAGTCATCTTAATTATCACCAAGAGGCAGGCCCGAAACAACTACAGATGCGTAGCTGGGGCTGAAGGATATTAACAGTTTGTATGATATGTTTTATCATGTGGAAGCTCGATACTTCTGCTTGAATGGGACTGAGATGATCACGAAGCCTTCAGGACAGCCGTAACCATACACTAGAGGTATGTTCTGTAGCTCAGAAACCGTTTCTGAACTCCAGGTTAATCCTCTAAGCCTGAGATACAAAACTTATTTTGAAAGAATTACCGATCCACCCTCAAGAAAAAAACAACAAAACAAACCCTACACAGACCAATCCCTCTTAATCCTTTTGCCAACTATTCTATAACATAGCAATCCTTAAATACTCTTGTGCTGTTTTCAGTTGTAGCCCACATCCGTTAATTACGGCATAATTACCAACCACCATGTGACTGCAAAGGTCCTCAGAAGGCAGAAGGTAATTGTGTGTGCAGAGCCAGATGCGGAGACTGGCGTCTGCCAGTGGAGCAGAATAAGTGTAAAGACTCAACCGTCTCAGTACAGGGTAAATTTTGCACCACTTAATATCTATCGGATGGAATACTGAAACAAAACTGTCCTTGGGAGATGCCCAAGCATGAAGCCTCTCTTGGGAGAGAAACATTTCTTAAAAGACACACACTGACCTCTAAAAGGTTTTGTTAAAGTCTTCTAATATTCATTTGTTACTCCGTAACTGCATTCTTAGAAGGTGTTGGATGTTTTTTTTTTTTAACATTCCCATTTAGCACACAACACTTAGTGATCTCAAATGCAAGATTTGGGATTTTCAGCACCACTGGCGTAATTACACCCATCAGTTTCTTTAACCCACTGCAGACCTCTCCAGTCTTCCAGGTACACTCCCCAAGATGCATTTACCAGGAGAGAACCAAGCTGCCTGCAAGATTTCTTGGGTATTTTCATGCAGGAAATATGCCCTAAATAATGTCAGTTTAACAGGTCTCATACGCTTAAAAATTAGGTGCCTGGAATCATGTGTTCCTGCTCGGTTGAATACATTCATGTATTTGCTACAAAAATATGGCTCTATCGAGTGCTTCTTTATGAGCTTGTAATAAACCAGTGACATGACAATGCAAAACAGGACTTATTTTCCCTTTCATCGAGGAGTAATTCCCTCAGGCATTAAGATGTGACACAAAATCTTTTAATATATTGAGCAATTTCATTAAGTTCTCTGTAAAGAAAGCAAAAGACAGCATGAAATACAAAAGCTTTTAAAACATGTCAGGGAATTTCAGCAGGAAGGTAACAAATTATGCAAGCCACGGGCCTATATTACACATTAAAAATGTTGGCTGCGACATTAAACAACGACAGAACTATTTTTATATAAAATTATTTAAGATCTATTCTTTAAGAACTTGAGAGCAAACATTTACTCTTTCCTGATTAACATTAGCAACTTAAAAAAACCCCAACAAAACAAAACAAAACAAAGGCATTCTTCTGACGACTGAAATACAGTCCCAGGTAAAATTCAAGCATCATCATTCTTTCTGTGGAATACCTCCAAATAAAGCACGGCCAAGTACTCTCCGCGAGATTAAACACCAGGAAAACTCTACACAGCAGAGATTCCCACTTCCCGAATTTCACTTTCTCCTGCTTTTGAGGGCGCTGGTGTTGTGAACTCTTACTCTCTTCTGCACCGAAGAAGCCATCTTCATAGACGCTTTCTTTGCAAGGGAACTTTCCACAGCTCCGGGTTTCCATAGCAACAGCTGAGCATCCTCTCCACCCGTCAGCAGAGACTCATCCGCCAGGTTCCAGCAGAAGGAGCGAACGGTGGCGGAGTGTCCTCCGCGAAGGGTTCCCACAGGGGTCAGGCCGTCGGTGCCGCAGCTCATGAGGTGAATGTTTCCTGTGGACGTTCCCCCGAGGAGAAAGAGCTTGTCCGCCTTCTCGTGGTACAAGCCACCTATCAGGTAATTCAAGCCATCGTTTTCAACATGGACCGAGTCTCTGACATCCAGAATATGCAACAGTGTAATTGATTCCTCGGTATCTAACTGAGCAATGTCCCACCAACAAAACCCCTCATCGTGTGTCACGCAGTAGACCTGTTTGTAATCCTTCCCAGACCAGCCAATAAAACTCACTGATGAATCTGAATTGCAAGTTGATATCAAAGCATCATCTTCATTATCCTTGTTAATGTCGAACACATTAACCAGCCCATCAGTTGACCCAGAAACTACCAAATTGCGTTTGCTAGGATGAAAACAAATTTTAGTGATATCATCATTATGACTTTCAGAATAAACTCCCAAGGGCTCTTTAGTTGCACCGGCACAGTTTGTAACGCCTCTTGCATCCCAAAACACCAGAAACGTGTCCTTTTCAACTTTTTCTGTTCCGGCACAAATGATGAGATCAGTGCAGTTGATGTCAAAAGCAATGAAAACGTTGGCAGGATAGCCACTAAATACCTGCACAGCTTTCTGAGTTGCTAAACGAACATCCCAACATTTTACGGTACCATCACTGCACGCGGAAAACACTAGGCTGTCACACGCGTGTGCAAATCTGACTCCGTGAAGTGTTCCAGGATGGCTACCGTACTCCCGCAGGAAGTTTAATGTTTCCCTGTTATACACCCTGACCGACTTATTGGAACATGAAACTGCCACAAAGCGGCTGCTTTCCGACTGAGCAGGTCTGGAAACGTCTATGTCCAGCAGGTAAGCAGGTTCCTCACTTAGCGCAGAGCGTTTCGCTATGCGCAGGCTAGCGAGCTGCTCCTCAATCTTCTCCACTGAAGTCATCTCAAATGCTGCTTCCTAACGATGTCAGAAACCTGCAATAAATAAATAAAATACAAGGTGATTTTTAATTATAACGTTCTAAAAATAGCATTGGCTTTAAAAATACATATGAAGTAGCATCTTGCACAGGGATAACGCGCAAAATTCAATTCTCCTGATGTCCTACCCACTACAACTTCACTAACTGAAACAGAGAACCAGAAAGGGCTCCCCAAGTTAAGGAGTTCAGTCTCTTGTGACTGTAAGCACTACATCATATAATCCCCTTAAAAGATTAAATAGTCTGTCTGTGAATCCTGTGAAAGTCACGTAGCTAAATTATTTTTATCAAGCAAATAGTAAAGCGATGTTCTCCCCAAGTGGAAAGAAAATGAAGTCACCTCCACTACCCAAGGAGGAATCATTTCTGTTCTAACAAGTTGCTAGGAATCACAGCCCCACCAACAGTTTCATCAGTACAGCTGCAGGAGGCTTCTCAGGTGAACTTTTCTGCTGGGGGACACACAAAGGGTTGGCAGAGAACAAGACCCAGCTGACACAGAACTACAGCCTGCAAAGGCCAGATGAGATGAATTGTACAAGCACGTAAACACCTGCCAGTGTACCACGGAGCACCGAAACACGCTACATGACATCAGAGTAGTTCACTGGAATTTAGCACCTTTGGCTTTTTCATTGGTTCTCCTAAGAACCTAAATGGTTTTTGAGTCTCCTATAAATTCACATAATGCTGGCTCTTAGCGCAACCGTTAAAATTTTTTTCCTTCAGAGGCAGCTCTGCTCCGGCACTACTGAACCTTCCCGGAAAACGAAACTATTCACAATTTCAAATTTTACCAAGCAAACCCTAATATTAAACAGTATTCCCCCAACCCTCTCACATACGCGTTCACTTTTAAAAAATTACATGCTCTTAAAAAACAAAAAGTTATCCTTTCTATAACACAAAGGAAAAATGAATTCTGTAATTGCAGTGAAGGCTTTCATTAATCCACAGTCAGAAGAAGTGCTGAAGCATTTAAAATTAAAAGCGATACTTGCCATCATAAACAATATATGGTTTCAGTGAGTTCACAAACTACAACCAATTTTAAAAGAAAGATGTATGTGGGGTAAATTAAATAAGCATAACTATCCACATGAACGACTTCTGGTAAAATTACAGGTTCAATTAGACTCCTCTTCTGTGTTTAAAAAAACAAACATTGAGGGAATCACAGCAGGTTCCAGGCAGTCAACACTCCAGTCTGGTGATATTGCAGGTCTCCTTATTTCCTCCAGGATCAGCCCAGCAAGCCTAGTTACGACATGCACGAAAGGACTTTTTTTTGGAAAAATCCAAACAGAAACAGAATAAAAATCAGGCAAATGTAGAATGCAAGAAAATATTTTCATGCCTTCCCAGCTGTCCTCCTGTAAATTTTTCTGCAAATTCTTCAGGCTGGATTTTTAGGGTTGGAATAAGCAAGTTTCAGGTAATTATTTTAGCAGCCCATAAGAGACTAGCAACAAAGGAAAAGTTGCTATGACAAAACTGCCTTTTTTTTTCCTTCTTCTTGGTGTTGTTTGTAGTTTCAGGGTCTTGCTTTCCCTCCTCCCGTTTGGTACGTACAAATATTCATGATGCCATGTGACAAGCGAGCAAATTCTTTAAAAAACAGTTTAAGTAGGCGCACTCATAAAAGCTTAATTCCCAAGTCACAAATAATCTCACTAAGCTATTTGCCTCAGTAATATCCTGACAATGAGGTCCCCAGGTTAATCTTCTACATCAAAGCAACCTCTCAGAGCACATCTACAAGTAATTTTTGCCATAAAACGCAGACATCCTGTGGAAACTCCTTTCCCCTCCGAAAAGAAGTCGTCCAACATGTTTTCTGGCAGTAGCCTGTGTACGACCCTACCCACAGCGCTTGCTCCTTCCTTACTTTTCTGGGTACATCCTCAAGTGGGACAAGCTTTTACTAGAACTGTTACATAAAGCAAACTTTCTCAAACACTGCCTGCCATACAGCTCAAACAGAAAACTATTCAACTCCCATGCAAATTAATAATTTACCTTGAAGAAATAAAATATGTTAATAATATTAATAAGGATGACTTCTACTTAGTCCAATTTATGGAAGAATTATGATGGAAGTTTCTATTTAAATACCATTTCAAAAGCACATGCCTGAAGGTGAAGCAAGGAGTTTTCATAAACAGCTATCCTGTAGTGCTATGATTACTAAAAAAAATTGGTCTCTCTCTGTAAACTTTTTGTAAGAAAAATGTAGTTTTCCAGACTGACCTGAATTTCAAGCTCTAAATATTCAGACTTTGCTTGGCCTTTTGAGTATAAAAACCTCAAACAGACATGTTCCTGACAAATGTCATCCATTTGGGAAGCCAGCTGCAGTTGTTTAAATATTACTGACTTTGACAGAGAATATTATTCAACGAGCAGTTTCTACAGCACTCATGTCAGAGCTTTTACTGCTGGGGAGGGGAGGGCGAGGGAACTCTACAAGTGCCCAGAAGTTGTAAAAAGCCAAGTCTGCAAAAGCATGTTCATTCAGATTTAATAATATTTTCTGGGAAATAAAGCGAGCCCAAAATGGCTCTTAAGCTTTTACCCTGAGTGACAGGTACAGCTATTCTGAAATACCAGAAAACGCTGTTCATATTTTCAGATCGATGTGCAATTTAGATCATCAGGAAGCTGGAGGGTACAGCTTTCAATTCTATTTCCACTGCAACAACTAGGAAGTCTTAAAGTTGCATTTGATTGCAGCCAGATTTTTGCTAAAAACCCAGTAAAATGTCTGTCCTAGTAAGAAAGTCTTCAGACTATTATGAAATTGTGATTGAAGGTTATATAAACAATTCATGCTCAAACTTCAGGGTGTAGCTGCCAGCCCTTCCTTTTCAGAAGGGGAAGTCACTGTTGTACTTTGATGGGAAGGTTTAAATGGCAGGAATAGGATCTGTGTTAAATTTACGAGACAAATAGGAAACAATGGTCTTCCAAACACAATAGAAGATAACTAAGCACTGGACTGCAGCCACCTACAGAGCACATGCTGCTCCGCGCCGCCGAAGTGAAGCACTAGTAGTTTAGCTCTCCTTAGCTTCAACAGCACAGGTATCTGGTTTGCTTCTGCCACAAAGCAAGCTTTGGCAAGGTCGGTATCTTTGGAATATCTGATGTATTTTGGACGTGGCACAACAGCCAGTTTCGGTGATCAATGAGGAAAACTGCTCACATGACAAACTGCCTGACATAAAGACTTCGTAGGGCACGGGCAGCTTGGTCTTGAACTGTCCCAGCCTCAGAGGAAATCACAGGGAGCGCTGGCCAAAAACTCTTCTTTCCCCGAGGCACCTCCTTTGCTCAGAACATGAGGCAGTTAATTAAATTCAGGTTCTTCACTTATTTCAACTCACGGTGGCCCACAGTCTGGATCTACAGTCTCCACACAGACAAAATCCCGGTGATGTGAAAGTGCCAGGAAAACAACATCCCGCGGATGACGCACGAGTATCTGGCAGAAGGTGTCTGAAATAAAAGTCCAATCCCACCCTCGGTGACCTCAGTGATCACCCTTCCTCATATGTAACATCTGCATCCCTCATCTGCAGTCACATCTGCACCCCCTGAACAAGGTAAAGCCACCTTCTACAAATTAACCCCGAAACTTCCGCATTATTGCATCGAGTCCTCTGGAACTACACTCACAGAATCTTTTCTACGAATTAACTTCACAGTTATAGGCAATGTCTGCACATCTCCCTGGTACCAAAATTGTCAGAAACAATAGGCTTAGTGAAGGACACTCAAGACTCATTGCATCTTGGGAACTCAGAATAAATACAGTACTGTGAAAGAACCTAAAATATTTTGACCTCCAGTGCATCCTACAAGGCTTCTTAAAAAAAAAAAAAGGTTGATTTTTAGAATAGAAAGCATGAGGTGGAAGGGATGCCTAAGAGGCAGGGCAGGACTTTCAGATACCTTTCTTACATGTATTTTTTTCATAGCATAGTGTGGAAACGACCACAGAACAAGACTAGAAACAAAGAGCCAGGGGTGCTGAGAACAGGCCTGTCCAGCGACAGAGAAATGAAAGGTAAGCACCTGTCTGCACAAACCAGACATTTTTGTCTCGGCATACCCTGCTGTGCTCTTTGGGCACGATTGTGAACGTTGCCGTCTCAACTCAAGCCACCAGACTCCTGAGTCCTGTCCAATCCAGCAAATTTTTAAAAAATGAACCAGCAATTTGTAAGTTATTTTCCTTCTCCTTTTAATGGTGCACAAGAGATGATGCTGTGCATATTGCAGAGTTCTTGCTTCCAAAAGTGAATGTTAGCTCAACAACATACAGAAACATAAAATTACCTCTCTGAAAAGTGCTGTGGAAAATGTGGGAGAAATGGAATTTTGCCTCAACGATTCAATCAGTAAAGTAAGAGTAACTTCAGAGGAGGAGGCTAGAAACACATAATAAAAATGAAAACAACCTGTAGTTTTGGCAATCTTCTCTGCAGAGGTCAAATACCAAAAATAGCGAGGGATTTGAACAGCAGCAGATGAAATCTTGCACCGTTCTTTCCTACTATAAACAATACAAGCAGACCCTCCCTTTATTTTCACGATTATTAAAAGTTCAAGAGCAAACAGAGAACAAACCTGGAGCTCTGGGCAGCACAGAGCAACTCATGCATGCAACACGCCGTGTGGTTTGCATTTTAACACACGAAGGCAGAGCGCGAGGTTGGCTGAGGAGAAGGCATCAGCGCACTGCGCTTCGCTGAAGCCCAACGCCCCCCGAGACCGCTCCTCGCCGGCACCGATTCGCAGCGCAAGACGCATCAGCCAAGTGATCTAAGTGAGAGGAAGCACAAACCACCCATCAGGCACGCAGAACTTCTCCAGGACGCAAACTCCCTACAGCTGATTTTGTTATTTTACCAAAGCAGAGAGAGATACGGTGTTTTTCCAGCATTCCCACGAAGCCGTTTTAAGGCAAAGAGAATTGCGTTTATCAAGCAGGAGGGGAATAAGATGCGCAAGAGGCTACGCTGAAGTGCAGAGGCAAGATGCAAAGTGCCAAGAGAATTACTTCATTCTTTCAGATCAGCTACATCCAGTTTCCAGACGTAAAGGACAGCAAGAAAAAAACTCCACGTAATTTTGCGTTTGCAGCACAGAGAAAAATACATATCAAGAGAGCAGATGCGAGGAAGAAGATAAAGCACTGCCGTGACAAAGTCATTGGGAAGAGCAAAAAAACATTAGGTCTCACTGCCTTCCAATACCTGAAGGGAGCCTAAAGGAAAGCTGGGGAAGAACTTTTTACAAAAGTGGCCACCGACAGGACAAAGGGAAATGGATTTAAGTTAAAGGAAAATAGATTTAGATTGGATCTTAGGAAACGATTCTTCAGTACGAGGGTTGCAGGACTGTGGAATAAATTGTCCAGAGCAGTTGTGGATGCCCCCTCTCTTGAGGTGTCCAAGGCCACGTTGCATGAGGCCTTGAGCAACCTGGTCTAGTTGAGAAGTGACAGGGAGGTTGGATTAGATGATCTCCAAGGTCCCTTCCAGCCTAGGCCATTCTATGATTGTGTAACAAATTATCTGCCCTCCATGAAATCAACTCCTACTCTCACACCAGTACAGACGTTGGGGGTACAAAAATGCTTCGCAATGGAAGAAGGAACTGTTGGTGGGACAGAGCACAAAGGATATGGCCTTAAACAACAGTACTGGTTAGACAGAGAAAAGAAAGGAGCAAGGCCAGGAGAGGACAAGGGGGAGAAGTCACAGGTGCTCAGTACTTCAGCGTTCAATAATTTTTTTAAAAAGGAAACCACAACTTTTGCACACTCATTTTTTGGGATATTCATGTCAATACAGAAACAAACCCTCTTCTTTAAAATATCAGATAGCCATAGAGAGAAAACACAATTTATTTTTTATTTGTAGTTTTAAATGCATAAATCTTAAAACTCACATATTAAATATTTTAATCAGAGGAAAACTTTAAAATTAGTTCTTTTGTGTAAGATTTTGCATTCCAATTAGAAATACCTGTTCTAGCTTTGCATCCAACACCAGAAAATATGGTGGAGGCAGGCGGGATTTAGACAAATTAGGCATGCCTTCAGGTCCAAATCGCAATGAACTGACAATCAAACTTAAGTAACTAAAAGCCTGTTGATATAAATCCATGAACCAAAGAGATGGTAAAGAGCTGCAAAGGACCCAGATGACAAGCCATCATAAGACAAGTTAAAGTGTAGAACAATCTAATGTACTATTAAAAAATCCAAATAAGCCATAGAACACCAGGCAAAACTACAAAAATGTTCCAGTTACTAATTCTGCCTTCAAATTTAAGGCAAAATTTTTAAAATCTGATGCTTAGATAGCTAAACTGCCTTCTCTAGAACAATTTAGAGCCCCTAACAAAAAACATGGCAAACATAATTTCTAAATACTCTAAGAAGCTGTGCCAAATTTCAAACGTGTTTGAGAATTTTCCTTTTTCTGCCTTCTCTTTTCATCCAGTTCCATGCCAGTGACACAGAGCTATTAAGAGAGAAGCCACAAAGTGGATTCCCTCACCAGAATCACACTGACATGAGCAAAGGGATCTGTCCAAGAATTGTCTCAGGAGGGGGAGGAATCCTCGCAGTGACCTCACCAGGTGGAGGGTGTCACTGCATCCAGGTGTTGATGAGGTGGTCATCCAATAAAGGAGGCTGCAAAGCAATAAGAGGATAAGAGATGCTCTATTTTACTCTCACGGCTATTCTGAGATCAAGCTGACAGAACTGCAGCAGAAGCAATCCTGTTTAATAAAGACAGACCCGAAAGATTCCCAAGCAATTAACCAATTACAGAAAGATGTCCTGTAATCAGGACATTTATCTTCTAAACTCTATATATCCTCTTTTATTTTTGTATTTAAAACACCTCTGCGAAGGCTGATCTATACGTAAATTGCATGCTCACGGCCTCCGAGCACATAAACAACAAACTCTGCATCCTCAAGTGGATCCTACAGAACAGGCAAGAGCTGCCATGAGAACTCTCCTGGTGCTGGGCCTTGGCTTTTGCACTGGAGCAAGTCTCTGAGGTGGGGATCAAACACGAGGTTTGTGTCTACTGCTCCTCCCTTGTCCCTCTCCTCCCCACAGGCAGTGCCTAACCTGCCCTCCAGCCCAGCACACTAACAACAGATGGGTTAAGGTATGCAGGTCACCTACAAAAAGGCGATTCTTTGGAATCACTCACCTCCCAAAAGGTGATCTTATAAGCATCTTCCAGGGAAGACACGGCCAGTTCTGCAACATTCACCCTTTCCTCCAACAACCACCTCCTCCCAGAATGGGCCCCACAGTATTGGTTAGCACCTCCACATGGAAGGGAAGGTGGACAACGTGTGCACCCAATGCCCCCAGAGGACGTCACTGTCCAGATGCTGCACAACCATCAAGGTTCCCAACCCGAGTCGACGACAGATAATACCCAGCTTCAGAACACAGCACCTCTGGGTCCTGCAACCGCGACTATCCAGCCAACTCGCTGCAGAACTTGAAGGGAATCCAAGTCTCAGCCTTCTGCATTTACACTTATCTCATCAGACCACAGTGACCACAGAAAAGTAATTTCCTTTCTCTTGTGAGCACCTCCCACCATAGACACCATATTGACATTACTTTATGTAACCACAAACACAGCAAAGCAGACAGAGAACTAATCAGTCTCTCAATTACCTAAAGGCAACAACTGCTGGAAATCAAACACGTAGGGCACAACGTTCTCCCACGTGGCATTAAGTTAGTCTCCATTCACTTTTCCACAATATAGCCATGAGCAGCTAAGAGAAGGTTCGTACCTTTCTCTGAACGGTTCCTCACAGTAACAGCATTTTCTTTCGTTACGAGGTCAAATGGCTTCGCTGTTTGACTTGGCACTAGAGCTCTGCACCAAGGTGGTCATCTCGCAGATAAAGAAGACAGAAATAAAGCTATTTGTCTGAATGGATTTGAACAAGACCCTGGCCTAGGAACACCTATGAGTACTGGTTCTGGCAGAACAAGTTACTCAGTAATTCCCAGCAAGCTGCAACATTCACTCTTTACTCTTTCTGTTGTCATTGAAACAAAGACAGTATTTGCCTAACTCATACTACTTGTGTACACCAACTTTAGTAAGAACAATCAGCAACAGCCTTTTGAAAAAAAAAAAAGCCTTGTTCCAAACATCTACACTACAAGATAAAACTCAAAAGTCCCAGTAACATCGCAACACCTACACATTTCACAGTTGAAAAGGGCTCTGATGTCCTTTCAAGTTTGAGGTTACAAGAAAGGACTCAAGGAGTAATGATTTTCAGGGGCATTTTAAGCTGAACAAAACCACCACATGAATGGGCAACCCCAGTGATCCACCCTCCAGATACAGGTGAAAGGAAAAAATTACTTATGCTGCTGCATGGATAATTTAGTGACTCTGAAATGACACCACTTATTTCCTTCAATTTAGGCATTGCTACTTGGTGCCAACACAAAGATTTTTCCTAAATATTAGTAAATTTTGCTGAAATTCTTCCAAATAATTTGTTTCTACACCACAGGAAGCATGGGAATTTTCAGCCTAAATTTAGCTGCAACCGGAATAAAAGGATATAAAGAAACTTAGCTATAGCAGGAAAAATAGCACCTTCTACCACACAACGGTGCCAAAATACCTATAATGAGGTAAAATGTTTTATTTACCAGAATATTTTACAAGTTCTTTCACAACAGTAATTTAGCTTAAGTACACTTCATTACCAGAGCTCATTCTTCAAAACACAGGACGATTATGTTTTCAAAACTCTTTTCTTAAAAACCTGAGCTTAAATCAGCTACTACAGCCCTCACCTTTACTACGGACATTGCTGGTGAACTGATAAGAAGATACTCCCCAATGTGTGAAGATGTGGTACCAGTATTTTCCAAACACAACATCCGTGTGCTTGGCAATTTTTCACACTACACTAATATCATTGCCTAAGTAATCCTCTGCAGTTCCAGATGTGTTCACAAGCACAAACATCTGTCAAGCCTAAGCAGGGGAAACAACTTCTCCTTTTCCTCATTTGCTTCCCCAGGAACATGCAGATCACGAAGGTATCCTCACCAGTCGCATCCTACAATATCCATTTCTCATATTTAGCTAGTCCAGAACATCACCGCATGAAGGTAATTTGTCAGACCCTCTCCAGTATCAAAGCAACAAGAGAAACTGGAGATCCTTGTGTGCCCAGGACAGTTCACAGACTATCAATTTCCAAAACATGCTCTTCATGCGCAGCCTGACAGCTGGAGGCTCTGCTGAATCCTTATCATGCCCTAAGCTCAATTTTCAATGCTTTGTAGGAGACAAAAGGGAGAGATGTCATCTAAGTGACAGCACTAGGATAGAAAAGGCTGAAATATGAAGGGTTTAGAGCTATGTTGACACTACCCTGTTCAAGAAAATTTTCTTTTCAGCCTCCATAGAAGATGATAAAGCATCAAGTACGTGCACGCTGTACCCATGCAAGGCACTCCCTTCAGCTCTATGTTTTCAAGAGCCTTTAGACAGCGTCTACACTTGAGCCATACACAGCACTCTAGTACTCGCTTCACCAATTCCATACATAGATTAAAAAAAAGCGTTTTCCCTTTTTATAACATCCAGGTGCACTGTGTTTTTCCACTACACTGCACAGCAAGTTCACATTCAACTGTTTTTCCCCTATGAGAGTTATTTAGGACTCAGTCATAGAAAATGGAATTGCAAAAAGGGAAGGACAAAAGAGCAAGCATGTAGGTATTGCTACTCCACCACTTTCTGATGAAGAGACTTACTGTATGCAGCAACACAGGCAATCCCTGCTGGGAGACCACTACAAAACCTATATGCTCCTGTTAGCACCCACAAGCCCTGAAGACCTGGGTGGGAAATTTATTTTTCTGAGATCCACAAAGACCTTTCCAACATCTTCGGCAGACAGTGCTGCCCCAAAATAAGACAAGGATAAAAAGCGAAGTCAAGAGCTTTATGCATTTTAATAAGCCTGCTCTCAAGCCATGTTTGTTCTCAATGCTTTAGTCAGTCCCTATTTCACGGGGTCACAGCAGGTTGTCAGCAGGGCTCTTTGCTGAAGTCAATCTCTTGATAACTAACCATAATCAAGTGCAGAGGAGCATGGGTTAGATGATCCAGGGAATGGACTGTTTATTTTACAAGGAGTAGCTGGGATGCTTTGCCTTGTATAGCTTGGCAAAGACAGAGACCGAGAGGGGATACGATTACTATCTGCAAGTACATCAAAGGAACAAATGCTGAGGAGGGAGGGGAGCTACTCAAGAACAATACTGGCACAACAGTTTAAGAGTATAAACTGACCATAAATAAAATTTAGAGCAGAAATTATAAAGTTTATGTTTCAAAGAATTTTCCAATTAGAACCGCAGGGGCAAAACCTTTGACTGTCTTCATCTACTTTTATTACCTCATCAGCCTGGCACCTACAACTGCCCTTGCACAGCAAAGAACACAAATAGGAAGGCAGACTGAAAAACAAGCAACTACGAGATAAGCTGCCTCATGTTTTTCTGGAAGATACCACACTGCCAGGCACACAACAGCAAGACACAACATTTCGTTACTACACAGGTTCAGGAGTGGTATGAAGACAGTGCTAAGTGTGTATGTGTACATGCACGGAGCTCCCACTGTGAAGTGGCTTCCTCCCTCCATGGCCCTGAAATTGTTGGGGTGAAAGTCTAAGAGCTGGAGTGAGCCCCTTCAAGCACCCACATCTTTTTGGCAAGGGCTGCTGGTGGGGGAAATGCAATGCCTCCCCCTTGAGTTTGAATGTTTATAGAACCATACAATGTTTGGGGTTGGAAGGGACCTCTAGAGGTCAGCTAGTCCAAGCCCCCTGCCAGAGCAGGATCCCCTAGGGCAGCCACATAGGAACGCGTCCAGGCAGGGTTTGAAAGTCTCCAGAGGAGATTCCACAACCTCTGTGGGCAGCCTTGCCTCTCTGTCACCCTCACAGTAAAGAAGTTTCTCCTCGTGTTGAGGTGGAACTTCCTCTGTTCTAACTTAAACTCATTATTCCTTGTTCCATTACTGGGCACCACTGTGAAGAGACCAGCACCTTCTTCTTGACCCCCACTCCTCAGGTATTTATATACATTAATAAGATCCCCTTTCAGCCTTCTCTGTTCAAGACTAAATGACAGAATGCGCTAGGTTTGAAAGGACCTCCAAAGGTCATCTAGTCCAACCCTCCTGCAGTGAGCAGGGACATCTTCAACTCGATGAGGTTGCTCAGAGCCCCTGACCTTGCACGTTTCCAGTGATCACAGAACGACAGAATTGTTGAGGCTGGAAAAGACCTCTGAGATGATCAAGTCCAGCCTATCACACCCAACTCAATCACATGGGCCAGACCACGGCACTAAGTGCCACATCCAGCCTCTCCTTAAACCCCTCCAGGAACCGTGAGTCCACCACTTCCCTGGGCAGGGGACATCTACCACCTCTCTGGGCAACCTGTGCCACCGTTTCACCACCCTCATTGTGAAAAACTTCTTCCCCGTACGGTGGCGGAACAGAACCACAGGAACACAGAGTGGGCAAGGCTGGAAGGGACCTTGAAGATCACCCGGTTCCACCCCCCTGCTGTGGGCAGCGACACGAACGTACCCTCGCTTATTTTACAACCGTTGCCCCTCGTCCTGTCACAACAGGCCCCGCTAAAAACATTGTCCCCATCTTCGCCACAGGTTCCCTTTCGGCCCCGCCAGGCGGCGCTGAGCTCACGGCGGGGCAGCCCCGCCGCCTTCCCGCCGCCATCCCTCGCGTCGTGGGGCGCGGCCGTGACGTCAGCGGTGACGCAGCGGGGCGGGCAGGGCTGCCATGGCGCGCGCAGCCCGCCGGCTGTCACCAACGCGCGACCCGCGGGGGCAGCTCAACACCCCCCGGGCCGGGGCGCTGCGGGGACCCAGGTTTCGGGGCCCCCCCCCCACCCTCTGCTGTCGCATCCGCACGTCTGGAAGCGGGGACGAGAAGCTGGTTGTGTCCTCCGGCACCGAGTGACGTTCAGAGACAGGAAAGCTTCACCTCCAGCGCAAGGAAACAAGCCTGAAGTGCCACAAAGAGCAGTGTTCAGGTCCCAGCATATTTTTCTCCCCTCTAAAAGCCTCAGATCCTCCAATCGGACTATTAATGAAAACCCCCCCCAGCCTTCACTTCGAACTGCCTAACACCAAAAAAGGAAGGAAAAAACACACTAAATTCAACTACATCGCAACTTTCTGATCTGTCAGAGAGATTAAAAATAAGTTATGTGCTCTTTTTTATAATCCCATTTGTGTGAATTCAGTTCAGAGCCTTTGATCTTTCAGACTTCACGGGAAGGGAAGGCAAGCCCGGCACTTCCATGGAAGGCACACAGAGGCGGGAGGGGAACAACTGCCTTCTGCCCACTTGTGTTTGCTCCTTAAGCATCCAGCAAGCATCAAGTCCAGAAACACCCATCACTAAACAACTAAAAAAACCTTCCTCTCTCAATCTGTTACACTCACATCTGGCTCCTATGAACATTCCCAAAGTAGAAACATTCAACACACATACACGGTAACTTACTCGAGACATTAAAACACTTGAATACATTTTTCCTTAAATCTATTTTTCCCCTCCTTTCAAAACTGGATCATGCACTTCCTTAAATATGCTGACAGTGGGTAAACTAAAATCAACTTCACTTACCTCCAAAAAATCGTCCACAAACTGTAAACAAAACTTGAGTAAGTCAGGTTTGCTAGTAAGAGAGTTGTGTATTTCCAAACAAGAATTTTTGCTTTCACACCCTCCTGATTCCACAAGGGAATAATAACACTTAGTTCCAGCACTCTCAGTCGTTCCCATAGCAACAACCATACCCATGTGCTTATTACTGAAAGTTCTTCTAATTATTGGAAAGTAATCAGCATCCGAAGCTTCCTGTTCCAGGTACTGCCAGCATGCAACTCCACCCAGCAAGTAATTTGCCAATTTCTGTTAAATGCTGTGTTGTCATTTCACCAATTTCACTGGTCACCAATTCTATGGCACTTTTACATCTCATTTTCAATGGGAAGCTGAGTACTAGTTTTGCCTAGAAATAATAGGCATGGGGAAAAAAGAAAGGTCACAGTAGCTATGGCTAGCTACTGAGAGAGATGCAAGGGAAGAGTTGCTTATCAACTAAAAAAAAAAATCTAAAAAAAAAAAAAAAATCAGCAGCAGCTACATTATGTTCACTCATGCATTTAAAACCAAAGTAAAATTGCAAGTCACTCATCATTTTCAAAGTGAATCACTTGCTATAAACAAGCACAAAAAAAGCAATTTTAATTCAAAGCTATTTTTTTAATCAGTTAGTTTAATCCAGTGTTAGGACTACAAGTGTTTTAATGCTCTTGTTTTTTCCCCACATAAGATTCAGTTGCTATATTACCCAAAGAATTTCCAGAACCTTTTAGTTTTGATTTTTCATTATGTTTTCATTCATCTGGGAAACTAGAGAATTAAAGAAAAATATCAAGTGTCCTTATAAGGTCACAGTGAATTGTTATTTGCTCTTTGAGACTTGTTTTATATCAGTTGGGACTAAATGGTTTTAAAATACTTTGATTCCTCTCTCTGTTGCAACTTTTATTCTGAAATGAAACATTACAGTCACCACAAAACGCTTTCAAGAATACAAATACTGTAACAAAAACTACCAACAAAAATCGGAGAATATTAATGGCCTGCAAGAAGTATTTTTAGATTAATTTGAAAAGGGGACATAAATTTGTGTTAAGTCCGTAAAGGACGTAAACAACAGTCCAGATGGTTCTTCTTGCAAAGGAAATCAGATTAAATAATGCAATAGTCCTTCTGGGTTTAAACACCTGACACAATGAAACAGAATAAACACCTATCAGACACGTTCCTGTGTGAGCTACACCAGGTGATCCTGCTCTGGCAGGGGGGTTGGACTAGATGATCTTTTGAGGTCCCTTCCAACTCCAACATTCTGTGATTCTGTGTGACTGAAGAGTTGTTAAGAAAATACGAATTTGTTAATTTTAACAGCTCTTCAATACTTGCTTCCTGCCATTACTTACAAAGCATTTTGATTGTTGAAAACGCTTGAATATCCAGTACAACGTACGAACAGCATGCTGGGACCTTCAAAACAGCCTCGTGAAATTACTCAGTGTTTGTCCTGCAATCTGAGCACGATTTATTCAGTGCTATAGTTTGGCTTATTTTCCTTTTTCAGTGAGCTGTCCACCCCCATCTCCCGCTTTGTTCTCACTGAAATATATTGTTGAAACGTGCATCGAAGTATCAACAAGGGCAAAAATACATCATGGAAACAATTCATCCAAAATACTGACGTTTAATCCGAAGGCAATGTTTCTCCATCAGGCCTCCTTCCCTCCCAGCCTAAAGCTTTGTCTACCAAAGCAACAATCTTCTACGTACAATTTCACAATTCCTCCCATTTATTACAAAAGCTAATACGACACACTCTGGTTGGTCATGTCCATGCACCAAGTTACCTCCACGTATATTTAACTCACCAGCCCTAAATTAAATGCTCTAAGCTTCTTAACAGACTGCACTGAACATGTCCTATCCCTGCACGCTGACTGCACCAGCCTCCCCTCTCCCTCAGATTAACAAAACACATTTTGTTCAGATGTGAAACAGCATCACCTCTGCTGGGGTCCTTCCCCAGGGCTTCAATAGCTACAGGCAGGAAGGAGGAAACAATCTGAGGGCAGTTTTGAGGGGAAGAAAGGGGAAGGAAAAGGTGGTGGCAGGAGGAAATAAGCGAGGAAAATACACCAGCAAGAATTTATATAACTGTTCTGTTAAAGGAAAAGAGACAGTAAAGGAACATAAGAAGAGGAAAAGCTAAGGGAGAAGGGGATAGCGGGCCAGGCCAAAGTCTGAAGAAGGCAAAAGCAAGTTTGAAGCTGAACTTCCTAACTCCACGTGGCTTTAAGGCAACATGCTCTTTTCCTGCCTTTCTTATATCCTCCTCTGTCCATCTTGCACCTGAACTGCTTCCAAGTCACAAAGCTCATCTCCAAAACCTGGCCTTGCCAAGTCTCCGATTCACGAGTATCAACACTTTTTTTAATGTCCGGTGTGAAATCCAGTAACAGACCTGGCATCACGCAGGAGAAGCTGACCCACAGAGAAAAGGTCTTTTTGCTGACCAGTTAAAATCAAGTCCTAGAAGACTGCACGGGCAATTTGATATCAACATGGCTTATCAGCACGGTAGTGATTATGTCCTTCTGCTTTGCTTTTGTTTGTTGTGGGTTTTTTGCCAGCACTTAACTACAATCTGGATTTACAGGAGGCCTCCCACAAAGTCAGGTACAGACCAGATCCTAGGGCTGCCCAGCAACGGACTCTTGTCACCAAGACTGACACAGTGCAAAAAAGAAACACTTTTTAAAAATCATCTTACACTTAGGGCATTAAAAAAACCTACGTGAATATCATCAATCATCCCATATACAGTGCAACTACTACACGGCAAAGGAGAGAATTGCTTCCAAGTTGTCTGAGAACACACAAGGAACAGCCAGGCTCCACGTCACTCTCTATGTACGCAGTGGCTGCCGAGGAGCCCCAGGCTCACCTTCCCTACAAGGCTGTTCCTTGACCCCATAAAAAGACACCTGGAGGAAAACGCAAACAGCTACCATAGTCTTCAACTCTATACAAACAGAAACTAACACATAAACTTTAAACAAGTGTTATGTAAAAATAGCAACTAGAAAGCAACCCTTGGAATGCACATGAACAGAAAACTTCAGTTACTCTGTTGACAATGACAATTATCTTACAGGAGCTGCTCTGCACACACACTTCACTGAGTCTGAGGGTTGTTCTCAGAAAGAAAACCTATTTAAAATATCTGCAAGTAAAAGCCATTTAACAAAGATTAGTTCCGAGAACAAAGTTTTTACAGACCCAAACCCCAGCATACTAAGAAAAGATCTTGTATTTCTGCATTCTTCTGAATATACGATACATTTCTAGGGAAAAATTACTTTAGGATTATAGAACTGTAACTGAGTTAGTAAAGTAACACAGCACTGACAGCTCCACTCCCTGCATCTTGCAGGAAAAAGTTAATTCTCCATTTCTTGACTGTAAAAAAAAAAAGGATTTAAGGATACACGTATTACAGGTTTAGCAGTAAGTTCTCCATTTTGTTCTTTTAATTTTTTTTTCCCAGGGGAATAAAGCAACCAAACAAAAACCCAAATCAAAACTTCTTCTGGCCTTTACCAGGGTTTTCTGTTTAAGTCTATTACTATTATTTAATGAGTTCCCCATCTTCATCAAACTGAGGCAAGCTTGGGTCTACTTATAACTGTAACTTTTTAGCAAATGTATTATTTCATATGCCAGTACAAGTCCCAACTTGAACCCTGACATCCCAGAAGGGGCCAGTGACGACTCAGTTAGATGTCTCTACCCGAAATTAGCAATACCCTGACCCAGTCCCCTGGGCTCAGCCCCAGCCCGCTCCCTCCCTGACACAGCACCAAGGCTGGAAAGGGTGACCAGGCCCCCTCAACCCTCCTCCAGCCCTCGGCCCCCTGTCCCTAGAGCTCTAATTTCCAGACTTCACACAGTAACACGGACAAACTCACGGTGTAAGTCGAGTGGTTTTATTCCCGCTTTACCAGCGGCACGGCCAGCATCTCCACCGGCAAAGCAAGGGATGCTTCGGCTCCGCCTGAGGGAAACGGGAGGCGCCGGTGAGGGAACGAAGCCTCAAGGGCCGGCCCGGCCCCCAGCTCCTCCTGCAGGCACCAGGGAATGTCCCATCCCGACGCACGGGGGCACCGCTCGCCCCGAGCAAGCCCGGTGCTCCCTCGCCCCAAACCCCACAGGGGTGGCTCCGCCAAACCCACAGACCCGCCCTCAGCACAGGGGATCCCCGACAGGAGCCCCCCCTTCTGAGACGAGCACCCTCAGAGGCACACCCGCCCCCAGCACACACCGTCCCGCGCACGGGTGCCCCCTCGCCTCAGAGAACGCCGCCACACACACCCACCCACCCACCCACACACACACACACACACACAGACACAGACACACACACAGACACAGACACACAGACAGACACACACACACCCACACACCCACACCCACACACCCACACCCCCACACACACCCCCACACCCACACCCACACACACACCCACACACACACACCCACACACCCGCCTCGGCGGTGGCCCTTACCCCGGCCCGGTCCGGTCCCTCCGGGGGTCCCTCCCGGCCCCTCAGCGCCAGCCCCACCGCGCTCCTCTGCCGGCCCAGCACCGCGTGCCCGCTGTACCCGCCCCTGGCCCCGCCCCTGGCCCCGCCCCAGCAGCCCCCTCCAGCCACCCCATTGGCGGCTCCGCCGGCAGCCATCTTCCTTCCTGCGGCCCCGGGGAGGAGGAGCCGGAGCGGAGGAAGGGGATTGGTGGGGGCGGAGGAGGGGGCGTGTCCCGCTCCTCCCCTTCAGCCGCAGCGGCTTTGCGGCGGCGCACGGGGAGCTCCGCCCGGTTGCCAGGGCAGCGGGGGCAGGCCCGAGGCCTTCCCCAGCCCGGGGCGGAGGCAGCGCAGCCGCCATTAAGGGGCCCTGGCGGGGGCGGCGCCGCGGGATCGCGGAGGGGAGGGGGCCGGGGGCCGGGGGCCGGGGGCCGGGGGCCGGGGGCCGGGTATCGCCCGTGAGGGCCTCGGGGGGCAAATGCTCTCCCCTTCGGCAGAAGGAGGGCTCGAGAGAGTCGCCCAGAAGGGCAGCGAGCGAACAGAGCGTTTGTCCTTCAGTAGTTAAAATCAACGTTTTTCTTGATTTTCCCATTCCCAATAAGTCTGTTCTTTCCACAAGGAGCATCCCCCCGTACCCCCATTGGTCAGTCCCTGGATTTTTTTTCCAATTAAAGTTCCAAATAGCGTTTTTCCCAGGTTTTTTTACTTCCCGTTTAATCACAGAATCACAGAATGTCAGGGATTGGAGGGGATCTCGAAAGATCATCAAGTCCAATCCCCCTGCCAGAGCAGGAATGCCTAGACTATGCCACACAGGAATGTGTCCAGGCAGGTCTTGAATGTCTCCAGAGAAGGAGACTCCACAGCCTCTCTGGGCAGCCCGTTCCAGGGCTCCGTCACCCTCACTGAGAAGAAGTTTCTTCTCGAGTTTAAGCGGAACCTCTTATGTTCCAGTTTCAGCCCATTACCCCTTGTCCTATCAGTGGTTGTCACCGAGAAGAGCCTGGCTCCATCCTCGTGACACTCACCCTTGATATATTTGTAAACATTAATGAGGTCACCCCTCAGTCTCCTCTTCTCCAAACTAAAGAGCCCCAGCTCCTTCAGTCTTTTCTCATAAGGGAGATGCTCCACTCCCTTAATCATCCTAGTTGCCCTGTGCTGGACTCTCTCCAGCAGTTCCCTGTCTTAATAGGCTAGCACAGTCAGGTTCTAAGAAGAAGGGCAACATACTTAACATTTGCTTCTTTTACCCTTTTACTAAATATTGCACAAACCGTTAGAATTCAAAATTGTTCTCTTGTTGATTTACTGTTCGGCACTGACGGTCGGCTCCAGCCGCAGAATATTGCGTTAGTCCATAATCTTGGAAGTTTTTCAGAGGGAAGTTGTTTCTACCTTTTGTTTTTGTACCAGTTAAAATCAGATTTCTGGTATTATCTGATAAATGCTCTCAGTTGTGCTAATATTACCAATATTAGAGATAAATAATTATTTCAAGAAGTAATTTTAAACATAGAAATATTCTCATCAGCTTAGTTTCCACTACCATTTTTTAAATTAAAATCTAAACATTTCAGCTTCCTATGTGTTTTTCTAGCAAGAAAAAAAAAAGAGTTTTATCTAAGCTCAATAATGCGGTCAAATCACGGGTATGCTAACCACAGAACATTACAAAAGAAAAAGTTGTCCTTCAGTTTAACGGGCTTCTGACAAGTAATGAAAGAAGAAAGTCAATCAAAAAAATACTTCAAAGTACTGACAATTCCAGTTGGCTACTGCTGGTAGCATGTAAAAATTTAATTAATCTACATGCTCCAGTGTAACTACTGTTACTTTTATGACTGCAGCTATTTATGTACCTACTGGCACCATCAATGAGCAGAGAATACCCTTCTCTGAGATCACTGCATTGCCATGAGACAGCGACTTGTATTTCACTGGTGATTCACCTAGATTGCAGTTTAAACTCTGCTCTCTAAATAGTTTATTAGGACCAGATACTAGTACAGGTATTCGTATTTGTGAGGAGTCACAGGCACACAGCTCAGAGCCCGTTAGTTAAGCAGGTATCACAGAAGACAGACCAATGCTCCAACAGCCGTGAAAAATTGCGCTTTTCTGTTTATTTTTGCTTCTCAGCAACTATTTTAGGGGACCTTTTTTTCCTGCATGACGCACTGAAGATAGAAAAATATCTCAGCACGTGACATCAAAGGAGAGAGACCCAAACTACACGCTAGATTTGTTTACACAGTAAATGCCAGCTCCCAGAGTTGTGAAGCCTGGTCCCGCCAAAGTCTGTCACCCGGGACTAATCGCTGCTCACAGTGGTGAGAGTTGTTCTGAAAATTTCAAAACAAGATAGATGTGATTTCATTGAAGACAGGATTGAATTCGACACAATATGCATTATAATCCCATGTTGTAAATGCCAGTATTACAGTGAGAAATGTTTTTAGTTTGTAGTTTTTCATTCAAGTTTCCTGAGGTGGTTAATATAGCCACACACTCAACAAATGCCTCCTGTTCATTGTTCATGTAGTAAAAACAGCTGCAAGATCAAGTGGAATGACATACTTCTGCAGCCATGGAGTTGTTATTCAGTCCTCCCAGATGAATCCAGCTCCAGAGATGACTTATAAGTCTTGACAGTTACTTTACAGACAGAACAAAAGACATTTTTATAAAGGCATCTTTATGATCCCCACCTGAAAAGAAAGCGAAGTAGTCTAAATAAATCTGAGTTTCAGCGTCACGTATTGCAGGACTAAGGTCAAGTACTTAAAAGAGCACATTCTCAAGAACAAGATTTTTTTTGCTGCATGTTTGCATAACGCCACAAGGCACATTGTGACACAACTGCCCCTGAGTATAGCCAATGGTTCTTCCCCTCCAGCAAAGTTAAGTTAAAAAAGGGAAGAGGAATGAAAACGCCATTATTTTTAGTCATTTTGTGTACAGCATTCAAAGCAGAGAAATAGAGGGGCTATCAATGTAGCTGAAATTACTTTTCTAACTTGCCCTTTCATAAATAACATCCGTGGGCCTTGATAGTTCTCTCCATTTCTTGTTTCAGTTTTCAGTGGAACTATTCGGGTAAGGTCTATCAAATCAAGCACTTGTACCCTAACTACTTAGTTATCTACCTAGCACATCAAGCTTATTTATGTGGGAGTGTATTTTGGCCACCTATGTCAACTTTACAGTACAACAATTTTAATTGACATGGCCATGAATGTAAATGAAGTGTTACGTACCAGGGATCAATGAACGTAATTCCATCAGCAAATTCGTGCAGCTCAAGTGGTAGAAGGCAGTGTGTTACAGCTCATTGCATTGTTTCACTTCTCAGTTCTCCTCTGCAGAACTTGACATAAAATGTAGAAACGAGGCAAATTTACTACAACTGATGATTGTCAAGTTCCTGGATTTATTGAAGGTACTTCAATGCTTAATTGCCACCAAGTGTTAAATAAGCACTAAATCAACCAAAATCAAATACTGATGAAATCATATACTCTAATTACATAGTACAATAAAAGGATGTTTTGATTGCAAAGTCAAGTTGTTGGATAAGGACACCATTTTTTTAGAGGTCAGCTCAGTGTTAACAGCTTGTGACTTCAGAGAACGTAAGATAACTTTCCGCATCCTGCAGTAGAAGAGCTGCGTCCGTCATCTTTCAGCTGCAGGGATTCTTCATTTTAATGCTGCTGCTACTGGTAACAATGCTTGCAATTGCTCATGACCTGCACAGAGTGCCAGGTTAAGGTTTTATATTTGATCTCGTCTAAAGCAGAAAATGAGGCCATGCACTGTGGGCTCCTCCTCATCCTCCCCAATTGTTCGTGTCCCTAACAGGCTGAGTGGATGTTCCAAGCACAGTTCAGGTAGGGAAAACAGCAGACAAGTATTTCTGTTTCCCTGCTCATCTCCTACTTCTGGCCATCCATCCATATTTGTTTTTTCAATTATATATTAGTGAGGTTACTCAGCCTGAAGTCAAGACACAAACCCAATACTGTCACGAGGCCCATGTGTCAGGAAGGAAGAGAACTGCTGCTGCAAGGCAAGCACAACGCTGTGCTAATTAGCATTGGTGTGAAATCGGTCTGAATGCTAAACTGGCTGACTTGGTGCTTTCACCACTGTCTTAAAGATGTTGGCAGCGTCTGCTCCGTCAAGCCTTATTAAAAATTATCAGAGACAGCAGTATGTCCTATAAACATCAGCCCAGAGAACGTATTCTAACTCTTAAGTAGCATCCATTTGAGTAATAGCTTTATTTAATTTATAGTTTCAGCATCTGCAGCTGATCCACTCTAGTCCACAGCAATAACCGCTAAGCAATTAGCAGCCGTTACAGCATGAGTAATGCTGTAAACAGTAAATCACCAAAAAATGAATGCTGTGTACAGTGGAGGCACAGGTAACAGCCTCTCTAAATTTTCAGTTTAAAAATCTTTGCAGGTCAGTAGAAATCTGGGTCATCATGTTCTGAAATTGAATCATTCTTTACGAGGCAAACATGATTAGATCCCTTTGCTTAACAGCACGAGATTAGCAATTGCAAAGTAACTCTTCATAGCAGGCATTGTTTTGGCAACCTTCCCAAGGCAGCTGTAGACTTCATTAGCCACCAGGACTGAATTCTCTACAGCAGGAATTATCCAGATATGGCTACTGGCATAGATCAAATGTGATGGATTAAATAATTCAGGGGAATTTTGTCTTTAACTGATGTGGAAGCAGAATGTACGTTCTCCTTATGCTTGCTAAGCTATCGTGTCAAATTAGCCTTACACATTTAAGGGGAAAAAAATTTTAGAAAATAAACTTAGATTTGTTTTGGGGGTTTATGTGTGATTTTGGGGTTTTTTTTATATTCTGAGAAGATTAACTGCTGAATCCATCTACAAAGTCAAACCTGAAGTTACGTGGAATCAAACTTCATGAGAACTAGAACAGACCACGGACTGTTCTCTAGCTACTGTAGCAGATGACTACAACTGTATGCCAAAAATAGCTCCACATTCTCCCCTAGTTCCTTTCTGAATATGAAGCATATCCAGACCCAACTGCGTATCAGCTAGGGAAAAAGAAAAATTTTGAAATACTATAAAGATGGAATTAATTTTGTTCCTAACCCTAAGGATGTTCTGCAAAGTGTGAATGATTTACAGCTCATGGCTTGTTCACAACTCAATTTCTTCCTCGGCCTACTACTTCTCAACACCTGTCAATCCCCTGTGTCCTCCCCTTACCCATTCCCACAACCCATTTCTTCTCCACATGCCAACATCCTACCTCTGCTACACACAGGTTCCTTCCTCCCATGTTCTTTCTACAATGCTCTAGAGAGACTTTCTCACCATCTCCAATCTTAATCTGCACATTTCAGAGCAGCCACAGCATTTTAACACAGATTGGAGATAGCCCACCATGCAGAGGATGACCGCATGAAGGAAACCAGTTTGGCACGTGAACGTGCTCTGTTGTGAGCTGAAGGACCCGTGTGCTGTGGCGTATGACCGAGTGTCAAGTATGGCCATGAAGTTTGGTAGGGTGGTGGTCTTTGGAGCTACCTGAAGGGGAAAAAGCTGAAGAGTAGACGAGAAGTAGGTGTCCATGACAGTGAGGAGAAATGGCTTGTAGCACAAAGGAAGGCTGCACACAGGAAAGCACCAGCTGCCTGGGAAGCGAGAGTGGCCACTTGAACATAGTCAGGAAATCAATTTCCTACCCAGGAAAGGCTGATCAGAATCTAGTTGTAGGTAATTTCACCTGTTGACCAGATGTGCTGTTTTCTATCACTCATTTGTAGTGTGTTCTAGAGTAGTACAAATGCTTTAGTTCTGAACTAACAAGCTTCAGATAATACTCACAGAAATAAGATTCTCTTATTACTGAGTTTGCTGTTGCCTAAACTTCACTCAATTTCATTATGAAGCATCTACTTAACCAGAAGCCTTTCACAGATTATATCAGCATAAAGGAAGTTTGCTACTTTCCTTCTGAGATTTAAGAAAATGAGTTTGGCTCTGCTACAAATTGCTGTACTGTGCATGCAAAGGGGGAAGAACCCAAACCCCACAGATTCTTTGCAGATTCAGAGTCTTTTCTCATACCAAAAGACTTCTTATATAATTAAAAAAAGGTTTCCCCTTCAGATGTGATGCAGAGTGAGAGAGATACTGTACCAGAACCACATAATCTCTAAACCAAGTATTTGCCACGTCACCTGGAAGTTATTGCATGTGGTCAGAACAAGTCACTTGTATAAAGCCAGAGCATTCAGTTAAGTTAATATTAAAGGAATGATAAGAAAACTCTTCAGAAAAGAAAAACAAACGTCTCGACATCCAACTGTTCTCAGACTAAGGTTGAAGCACAGGGAAGGCTCTGTTGCAGAATGTAAAATGAAGGAGGGGGGAATTCCCAGTGCACTGCAGGGTTAAGCTTATGGGCAGGAACTTGCTTTTACTTTCTGCAAAGTAATTAGCAAGCAAAAACTCAAATCAAATTAGACAATCTGTATGCAAATCATGACTAAATTGATGTCAAAGGACTACTAAAGATGACTTGTACCTGTAAAGGCTTATGCAGTTCTCCTGTATCTGGTCCACCCTTATGATCTAAAAGTCTCACAGAAAGAACAAACACAACATACAAGTGAGGAAGATCCAGCGCTCAGGTCTACGGAGATTCAGTCACTGGTTCAGTAATATTTGGCCAGGGTGGGATCATTAAGAGTTCCAATTACACCTTTCTGGTTTCAATTCACAGCATAAACCAGAAGTGCCATGAGTCTATCAATTAAGGTCCATCAGCTGTTTAAGCAGAGAAAGAACACTTACTCCAAATCCCTTCCAAATTATGTTATTTACAACAAAGAATTAGGAAGACCAAGCACTTCTGAGTTACTTTATGAAGCAAGAGATCTGAGATTTGCTTTGGTAACAAGTCGTTATAATAAATCTTTGTTTCCCAAACAAAGACCATAAAGTTAGAAACGTCAGTGGAATGATGAATTAAAATCCTGCCGAAGAGGTCACATTTGTTGAGGTTTTCGTTATGTACTTTCGAGTTTCTTTGGTTTCAGCATCTTCAAAATTATCTTGAAACATATAGAGTTGACTAATAACCAACAGATCACACACTTCTGTTGTCCTTGAAATTAATATCCTGGTTATCTAAATTTTCTGACAGCTCTGACAGGACAAAAAGGCCTTCGTAGGGGAAAAAAAAATAATCACAGCAATCTTTAAATCGGAGATTTGCTTAGCATCAAAGTATGAGTTATTACAATCTGGTGCACTAGCTTCACAGAAATCCTTCCAGTTCGCAAGACTAGGAGGAAGGCTGTAGGGCACCCAATAAACAGGTTTGAAATAGTGTAACAGCTTCCTTTTAAGGGGCTGTTCCCACCTCTTCTAGTGTGTTCTGCAATACTGCTCAGATACGTTACTTAACTGCTCAGACTTCCTCACTGGGCATTGCATGAGGGCAGGAAGAGAGGCAGCAAGAATTACACTAACATTTTTTTGCTGCACTTCTGTAAGTAACTTAAGGCTACGTACAGTTAATACAAATGAACAAATACTTTCTCATGCTTTTATATTACATAGCAGTTAAAGCATCTTAGCAACACAGTAAAATAAAATTCACAGTGTTGGAAATGAATAGTATTCTGCATTTAGTCTGGTTTTTCAGGGAAGCAACGCTCATGCAAATACACCACCTACATGCATTCCAGGATAATCTGTAGATATTTAATAGTCTGGAGAAACAAAAAGAAACCCACACCCACAGTTGGCCAATTTTCCAAGCAGATTTGGGAGGTGAGAAGTTATGGGAAGGTGACCCAACAGGCTACATAACTGTCAGTTTTGATGAGGATTCTGATTTCAAATAAGGACTGAGCTCTCTCATTAAACTCAACCTGCAACTTAAGTCAAAGCTGTCATCGGATATCCACTGGAAATCCAAACTTCAATAGTTCCAGAACTTCTGAAACTACTTCAATTTTCTCCACAACAGGCACTTTCCCAGAAAAGAGGTTTCTTGCTAGTTAGAATAAGAGCACACTTCCATACTGATTTATCAGCACACAACAAAAAGATACAGAAATACACAACTTAAATCTTTGTATACAGTTTGATGGATAGCTTGTTTTGTTAGTTGGTATATGAAACCTACCAGTCCAGATTTTAAAGCACTGGAAAAAATAAACACTTTTTCACTACTCTTTTTCTTAAATTTTTGCATCTAAAGCCCACACCACAAAAGACAATATTGTTCTGACAATTATTGCTATATAATGATGTAAGTTTTCTTGTGGTCAGTGTTTTATGCTTGTAGTACACGTCCAACCACGTGTCCCCACGCAACGGAAGGAATAAAGACGACACCACACATTTGAATCCAACAGTAGTTTATTACCCACTCATTGCAGATGAAGTTAGACACTTCAGTTACCAGTCAAATGTGAGTTTAAATATTAGTTGACAACTGCAGGAAGTGTACAATGAGTACAAAATCATTAACAATAATATAACAAAAAGTTCCAATGTATTCATCTTTAAAATATCAGTTGTACACTATTTTACAGCAACCATTATATGATCCTCAAATAACTCGGGGCTCGCATTTGAAAGTACTTTTTAAAAATAAAAGTTCTCCAAGAGATTGAGAGACTCGGGGTTACAACTGCATTATCTCCCAAAATACGACTAACATACAGCCTTACCTTACGCAGACAAAGCTGGTTTATATTTTATGAACAATCGCTTTTATCAGGGAATGCAGTAACAAGAAAAAGTCTATACATAAAAAAATTGAACTCCAATACACAATATATTATATATCTCTACATATTGTACTACAGATTTCATATAAATCAAGTATAGGCCAAATTTTGGCATAATTTTTAAGTGCATTAAGTTTAATACAAAATCCCCCTCAAACTTTGCTTTTACTTTTCAGATTATCAGCTCCTGAACTTTTTCAGTTATGATACTTTAGACATCTAAAATCATCTTAAGATCTGATTTCCATTTCATTGTTTTTCATTACACTAACAAAAATGAACTGTGGGGAAAAACTCTGTGACTAATTTAGTCAAAGTTTAGTGACTAATAACATTTTCCAGCTTGATAAGACTTGTTATTTTTATTTACTGGTCAATATCTTTAAGGTTGTATTCTCCTATGTATCTCTATTCCTCTCTGACCCTACAGGACCAGTTACTAATTATTTACTGCAAGCACATACTGCTTTGCTTCATTTTGTTAAATGGACTCTTACCAACATGCAAATTATTTCGGGTGCAGAATGGAGTGCAATGAAAATTTCGTAATGCATAGTTAAATTTGCTTCAACTCCAGCATGTGATACTCGCTTTTTGGAGAATACCCAAGGTACGCTCTCTGCCACACAATATCACGTTTCGCTTCCAAATGAAGCTTTGTTCACCTTTGTTTCGAGAAGTATTACAGGAAGAAAAACAACATTAGTGACACAACCAATCTATCAATTCGACAAACACAGTATTTACAGTAAATTTTACAACAGGCTTATATATTTTTGCTGAAACAAACAAGGCCACTTAAGCTTTCCACTAGAACAGAGTTCTGGCATGAAGACATTCAATGAGATTTCCTCCCACAAAGTCAATGTTTCCTCAAAGCTATTCGAAGAATATAGAAATAAATTGTATAACCCAGACACATTCTACAGTAGACCAAAACTGCACTCAAGAATCAATTTACAGTAAGTTGAGTCACAGTACCCCAAGAAATCAATTCTCCTGTCATCATTTTATCTACTGACATTATTCTGGGATCTCATCGTTCTGCACAATCATGCTATAGAGGGGAGAGCACTGGTTAAGTGCTGCAAACGTATGGCTGGTTCCAGCTGCTGCTTCCAAGTTAAGCCCTTTAAAAGTTCTGTAAAAATTGGGCTAAATATGATTTTAACGAGAACAATCTCTCAGACCTTAACAGCAAGGATAATACATTTACAGCTCAGGAGGTTAAGTCACCTCGCACACACCGACACGTGTCAGAACACGGACGTGACCCTCAGGGTTCATTCTCAATGTCACAGGGAAGGAACTGGGTGCATGACTCCCAGCAGGGTTCACTGGAGTTCGACAGCAATACTCCTTCCTACCATTAAGTATCTTATGTATTGTGCATGAGAAATGTCTCAATTTTGTATTGAGGAAGCAAATACTGAAATAGAAACAACTTATAGCACAACAGATGTATTTACTTACGGCATGCAAGGTTTGTTTTTATGTATTTGAGCAGCTAACAGCCACTAACAGCCCTTAAGTATTTACAAGTTCAAAATTACAATCTTCACATAAGTAGCAATTGCTTACAAAAAGATCAGGATGCTCCCTGGGAAATAAGCAAGAAATGGAGTAAAAAAAAAATACTGAAGCAGTAATACAGAAAAGTAACACAAGAAAACATAATAGCTTTTAAAAATCCAGACAATTTAACACTGTTCTGTTTAAAAAAAAAAAAAAATTAAAAAGCCACGTAACACATTTAGTGATGCCATTTTAAAAGAAATACATCTTTGTTGAGTTTTCTTCCCAGGAGAAAAGCTATACATGAGCTTAAAAATAAATTCCAAGTAAGTAAACAAAGTACAACGCCCTTTGGTTTGCCCATTTACCTTAAACTAGCTTCTCCACTTTCCCCCCCCCGCCACCAGCAATTTACAAGGCAAATGCGATCAGAGACTGAAGAGCTTCATAGGTGATCATGAAGATGCTTCTACTCCAGTTCATTGTACAGGAAGCAAAAGTAACAGCATTTATAAACATTTTTCCCCAAAGTAACAGATTCTAAACCTTATCCAGGATGCAGTGCCTATGTTAGCTCTGATTTGAGGGCCACGTCAGAAAAAAATCCTGCTTTTATGTTTAAGGCAGCCTAAGACTAAATTGGAGTCTCTTCAGTCTCTTGGAAAACAGAATTTTGTGCCAAATTACATTCTACGTGACTGTTAGTTTCATTTCATCCAGTAATCCAGAAAGACAAATTTAACTCTTAGCTTTTTGTAATAAATGTGGGTTTATAGCTGCTCCTATAAAGTAGTACTAGTTCTCTCTTTAGGGCTATACAACCCGGCACTGAGGAAGGTAACCAGCAGTGACTTAAGAATACGTTTTTACATCACTCCATGAAAGGTCTATAGAATAAGGACTATACTTTCTATGCAAGTATCTAAAAACAATGGTCCTTCTAAATTAGTTTGGAATAATAAGCGAGGCCCATTTCTTTGCAGAATGGGGTGTTTTTATTGTTTATATGTTTAGATAATTAATTCTGAATATCTGTCCCCTGTATAAACAATCTCCAGAAAAATATATCCTCTTCCAGTAGCTTACAATACACATTAAAAATACTTACAAAAGAGATTATAATCCATTTACGACATCTTGAGCTTAAGGAAACGATTCTTGGGTCATTTCATTTATGCAAGTTTGATCAGGCTAAACTGAGTATTCCATCTAACTTGAACCATGCTAACAACGTGGACAATCTAACATTTAAAAATATCTGCCTAATTACGTAGGATTTTAAATAAAATTAGGCATTTTTCCATCACAGTATATATGGCATTTCTTAATTTAGCAACAGAAAGGCACAGTTATTAAACCATAAAATACAGTACCTGAATCGTATATACGCTAGTGATATCTATCAATGCCAATCCAGACATTTTACTTTGTAGAGGGGGCTAAAGAAAAAGGCTTCCATTTGTGGTTTTTTTCCTAGAAAAAAATTCAACCTCATTACAAGTTTGGTCCGTTAGAAATGCCTATGAGCTGAAACATCTTGAAGCAGGACTTCAGGAAAGAATAGAATAAAGCGAATTTAGCAGTCTATGGTCCAGCAACTTGAATAAATTACTATGAAATGGCAAACAGATCATGAATGGAGCTTTCTGACAAGCTGTCGGCCGTACCTGTTGAAACGTCAGTGTACACAGGTACAGGGGGACAGACAGCCCAGATACATTCATTGCATCACACACAAACAGACTCTGTTACAGCAATAAGTCCAGACAGAGCATTTATAGAGTTCAGCACTTCTCATCGAGTGGTACTTGCCCCCCGGTCCCATACCATACCCAAAGACGTGCAAAGTTCTTTAAATGCTGTGCCTGCTGGGTATTGCTGCTAAAGTGAAGACGCTGCTAAAGCCGAGCTCGCTGGCCTTCCCTTCGCAAACTAGTGCGCTTCTTCAAAAAGCAACTAGCTCTGTCCTCCTTATTTAAACGAGACAAAACCGCATCAAGAAAGACCAATAAAATGGAAGAGGCAAGGAACAACGAACATGAGGGAGAACCCAACCATTCCATACGTAATATAGCGATAGGGAAGCTCGACCTCCATGCGCTGTCTTGCTTTCCGTACGTCGTCATGCGGTATGCGGAAAATCTGACACGCCAGTGGGATAGTGGCTTTCTTCATCGCTACTTTTGTTAGCAGGAGAACTATTACTCCGATCAACAACCGCAATATGGCTTTTCCGAATACAGTCACGGTAAGAGAAGAAATAGATAAAGGTAACGTATCGGGAGGAGGATCTAGCTTTAGGCCGAGCATGTGGTTAACGTGAGAGCCACAGGCTACTCCCGCACCACAGCCCAGGATCTGAGCTGTGTCTCCTCGTGATGTGCTCCACGTGTCCAAAGTAAAAGAGAAGATGCCCAGGGCTAAATGGAGACTGATGATAATTAAGGGTGCATATTTGTAAGTTAAGTTGAAATTATCAATCAGGTCCACAACTGGATGGAAGACAACCAAGATGAGAATAGCATACAGAAATCCAGCAATAACATCCTGTTGAAGAGAAAGAAAGATACGGTTTTAGTCCAATGACTATTTAAAAAAATAATTTACATTACATTTACAAGAAGATGAGCCTAGATACTCTCTCACTAAAAACAACTGGTGGATTACCATCTTTTCTCATTTACCCTGCAAGATTAAATCTTTCTGTAAAAGGTGAAGTAAGGAAGTGCATTTGATCAGACCACAAATGAAGCTATGATCAAATTATCCATGATAATGCTTTTAAGCTAAAAGAGGGCTGATTCAGGCCAGATATATAAAAAGATATTCTTTACAGTGAGGGTGGTGAAACACTTGAACAGTTTGCCCAGAGAGGTGGTAGATGCCCAGTCTCTGGAAACATTCAAGGCCAGGTTTGATGGGACTCGAGCAACCTGATCAAGTTGAAGGTGCCCCTGCTCACTGCAGGAGGGTTGGCCTAGATGACCTTTCCTCCTGGTTAAGCTAAACAAAACCGCTTCTGTTCAGTGATTTTTACTTCCCAGCTCAGTCTTTTCTAAAAGGCTGCACTTTCTGAAGTCAGCAGCATGTTTCTGCAGACAGTGTGTGCTACTGGCAGTGATAACACCTGATGTTTGCAGTCACTGCCTGGGACTGGGATGCAGAAAGGCTCTGGCTGATACTTATTCCTATAGTGACCAAGGCCACTGCTGGCTCCTGTGTGCCACACTGGGGGTGCTGGGTAGTAAGAGGGGGGCACAAGGAAGTAAAAGGTGGCACCTCCGAGGGGTGACAGGACAGGTGACCAACAAGGGTATTCCATCCCATGTACATCATACACAGTATAAAACTGAGGGGTCACAAAGGTTTAGGACTCTCTTTTGCCTTTTCTTCAATGGCCAGCATGCGGGGAGGACTCCGTCCCATCTTCTGCCTTTGATCCCAATCCTGAGTTCCTGAACCCTCCTCCCCGTTGCCCTGAGCCTGGGGCTTCCCCAGCACCGCCTGTTCTGCAGCATCAGCAGGGACCGGTATCAGGGGAGCTGGGTTCCATATCAGATCATATATATTTGTATACAGTTCTTTATTATTTCCTCATTAGTTCTTCTATTATTGTTTTATTACAACTGTTTTAGTTTTCCTTTCTAATCCGTAAGTCTCTTTGCCTCATTCCTTTTTCCTTCCCTTTTTTGGGGGGAGAGGGGTCTGGAGAGTGCCTGTCAGGGTTTAGTGGCCAGCCCAGTTCTAACCCTCAACACCTTTAAAGGTCCCTTTCAGCCTAAAACCATCCTATGATCCTGTCTGCTAGCTACAACGGTGCTTGTCCAGGACTGAGGCATTTCAGCACAAAGTTAGCCCAGCTAAGTAAGTTCTGCCGACTTAGTTTGCTGGAACAGCTCAACGCTGGACCTAAGTGCCTGGGTGCCCACACACAGGGACACTGGCAGCAACAGCTGGTAATGCAGTCGAGGACCACTGGCATTACCAGAGCTTAGATTTTCCACTCCAGCTTCAGAATTGACAACACTGCAAGAATGGAGAACTGTTTCCAATTATTAAAGGAGAGGAAGGATGAACTTATTTGGCCTCATACTTGATTTTCAGTTTTATTATTGTTTTTAAAATATCTTAATTAAAAGGTTATTGTAATTAAACATTAAATTTCAGTTCCTGTTGATTAATCACTCAGTTGCACAGTATTGTCTATAACTTTTGTCACTTTCAGTTGTTAAGCAGGAATTTGCTGAAAGCTTTTTAGAAATCAAAGCACTAGACACAGGATCATCTTCATTCACACTGACTGATAAGAAATTCAGACTTGCTCATTTCAGAAGCAACAACTTTCTGCCGTATTTGCCACCCTGCCCCCACAAACTTCAGGCACCACAGCTGATCTGTATTATAGGCAACACATAATTGGTTGAATTCACTCAAACACTACAGAAGACTCAGATATGAAACTGCTGAATAACCTAGTCTACATGATGCATCACTCTTTGCTCCATGACTCTGTTCTGTGACATTATCTGTCAGCTGAACTATCGGTTCATTCCACCATCCTCCACACAAGTGGTTCTGACTTGCGAGGCCTCCCAATCACTAATGGAAATATGTCACTCAGTTTTGCTGCACTGCCTTGTTCTCACACGCTGCTTTTACACAGTGTTCATCTACCAGCTTTACTAGTCACCACCATGCTCACTGATTTCTATCTGTTGGCTTTTCTCCTCCTAGCAAGTGATCCTCAAAAACCTTTTTAGCCAGCCTTATTAGTGGTCTTGCACTCTGATTACCATTTTGCATTCTCACTTTCTCATTTTTACATTGCAGGCATGTGTGTTTCAGCTTAATATTTTTTTTAGTCATTTTTAGTAAATAAATCGGGTTTTCAAACATGAAAATTTTGTTATTTAGTTCTCTAGAAACTCAGGGAAGCGAAGCCCTGGCATTTAAGCACGGCACTCTGAAATACAAGAGCTTTGAGTAGCTGACGTGGAACCCAAGTGGACATTAACAGCCACTCTCTCATAGAATCACCCTGCAAAATTATTTCTGTTCTGTAGAGCAAAAAAAGTCAAAGCTTTAGCACAGTTGTCAATTTCTGCATTGTAACTGCTATTAAATATCAGGTAAGTTTCAACTGCAGATTGAGTTTATCAAAGTATAAATTAGCAGTTCGACATCTACTTTTAGCTATTGGATCAATTTATTCTCTCAAGAGACTTAACTATTCTGTTCCTATATGGCAGGACATTCAGAAAAAGAATAAACCTATACACAATTACTGTATTTTAAAACTTAAAGTGTGATAGAAGCTTATGAAATCAGAACATTGAAATATGAGTAGAATTATTTTCTTACCAAAATTGAATGCATTCCCATATAAATTCGACTACAGCAAACCAAAGAACACCAGCAGAATGCAAGGATCAGCCCAAACATAAGGGGATACTGGTAGGGAAAAAAAAAGAAGTAAAAAAATCACTCTAAGATTTCTGTAATTAATTCCAATTAATGCAACTTATGCTTACGCTTTTCCTTGCCCTAGCCTATCCAAGCCTACCAGATCACTTCAAGCAAGTCCACTGTTCAAAAGCCAATACAATATTAAGTCGAACTTCTTCATAATATGCTTGCATTGTTACCCAGGCAGAGTCTAGGCTTCACCTGAAAAGGAAGAACTCATAATAATTTACAAATAAATTCAATTCTTTACACACTGCTTTAGAGTTTCTGCAATCCTTCACTCAAATCTCTAAGCATTAGTAAGAAACTCCTAGAACAGTTATCTTTTTTGTTCTCCACAAACCCATGTATATTTCCTCTTGCAATCCACTTCTATTAAGAAAAAAAAAAAAATCAAGTAATTTCCATCTTCTGATACAAGGTGGGTTTTTTTTTTTTATTAAGGACTGATTACCAGAAACAAAATATTATAATGAGCAGATATCAGCATGTGTAGAAGCAGGCTATGTTACCTTTCTTAGGTTTTGGATAAGAGTATGCTAATTCACATCTTACAGCACAGTAAGAAATAGCTGCCCCTCTACCGTGTTGCAAAATGTTCTGCAAGACAGGATACAGCTTCCTCTTTTTCAGTATTAAAAATAATTATTAGTTCCATAAAAGAAGCAGTCACAAGACAAAGTGGCACATTTCCAAAATTGTTTCACTTCCTACATGAAAGAAACAATAAACATTTCAATATAAACAGCCAGTCTAGATGTACTGGAATCTCAGACTAAAAACTAAGAATCACGGCCAGTTTTCTTGCTCATTTTATGAATAACCTGAAGGGTAGAATATGCAACAAATTAGAGTAAAATTTATGTCCTCTGCGAAGGCCACTTAACAGATTGACAAGCTTTTAAATCAGACTTTCAGTGAAAGGTCTGAGAGAAGATTATCAGTCTTCTGCATTATCCCAACAGTCTTTGAATTCCCAAAGCCAGGACCACATTAGCGTGGCAAATCTAAAAAAAAATATTTCTAGAAATAACAGAAAACTGGGAAGCTTCTGTTTCACATAAGAAACTGATTTCACAATAAAATCAATTCTAAATGCCCAGCTCATAGTTGTGTTAGATCTAGTTTAAGCTCTAATTCCTGTAGCAACATTTATCCCTGTTTCTACTCCACTCATCTATAAATCGTGCCTAAACAAAATTATGTACGCAACAATCCATTTCTAACTGAAATGACGAAGGAACAAATTCAGTTCCCTGCCTTACAGAATTATGCTAATAATGGGCAAAACACACCAGTACCTCGGTCGCGCTCAAGACACGATCACGGCATTATCGGACGCTGATGTTAGAGCAGCCACAAAACAATCCTCGTACCCTGCGCTGCACCACCGGGACACGTGCCAAGCACAGCCCTGTCACTCAGCCCCATTCTGCCCCCACCATTGTTTCCACTGAGCTCGGGGCAGAAGTAACGCTGCTCCAGGGACGCGCTCAAGCCGCACAGCCTCCCTGCGTGGTGCTGCTCCACTCGCCCAGGCCGAGGACTATCGAAGCAGAAATGTTCTACGTACAGGGATACATCCAAAACCTCAGTTCTCTGAAGAAAAGAGGAGCTTCTAGCATCCCTTCATATGCTCCACAAGATGAAAGCCTGGGAAGAGACACTTGTTTGTCAGACCAGCAAGAGAAGATTTATTACCTCCAGAAGCAATGCAAGCTTCTCGACCAGAAAATTTAATAACATCACAACTGCTCGGTGCTAGAACTGAGCTTGTATGTGTTGCCACATGTCTAAAGTTTCAAATTGTTTTGCCCATCACTTGATACCTTATGTCCACTCTTGTTTCCTGGCACACATCTGTTGTGCTTTCAGGCTCCAGTAGGGGGTAAGGCTTTTATTTAATAAAGACTTTTCCAGTATTTCTGAAATACCTGGCGAAGGCAGAAGCTGGAGCTTTGGCAGGAGGCCCAGTGAAGTGCCAGGCTCAGCAGGCCAGAGCAGCTCATGGTGCTGTGGGGGAGATGATGTTAGAGCAGCTAAACAGCAAGACACTAAGAACAAAGAGCATGAAGGAAAAGGTATACGTGGGGAGTTTTAAAGAGTCCTGGGCAGGTCGCTGTAAAGAGCAGGGAAGGTAGGATAAATTCTGAAAATGAAAAGAAATGCTTGCATTAGGAACTCTCAAGAGAGGGGTATTGGGGAAGACAGAAACCGTATCACAAACACCAACTTTGAGGATTTTTGAAAATAATATTTTGCTCTGTCTTATCTCACTCTAATTCTGGTTTTAATAATATTGAGGATGCACATTAAAGCATCTGAATACACTAGCTAGTTTAGTTTGTTTGTAACAAAGCATCTGTATTCAAGAGCTCAAACACTCACCAATTGTATCCTCCACAAAAAAGTCAATTATACTTGATATACGAATCAGGGTTAAATGTAATGAAGAATTTTTAGCTTCAACCCAGACCAGTTCTTCTTATTGAAATATCTTTTGCATGACCTGTACAAAAACGTGTCTGCAGTTACTAGGCACATGCCGATTCAGGGTAATTTTCACACATGATAACAATAATCACAAAAGTCCTAAACAGAGTTGCTTACCACCCAAGAAAGCTCATTCACTACAGTATGCATTGCTGTACCGTATCCAATCTGCTACTAAAAAAGCAGAGGATTGAAAAAATTTATTCTAATTTCCAGGGGAAAATTAGAGTATGTCTGTTTATTTTACAATGACTCTTAAGTGGTCTTTCCTTTTTAATTGTCCTCTTCCTTCTGTTCCCTTCAGAAAATCATTTATATGCTGTGCTTTTTGTACTCATCTGTCCAACCAGTGCTCAGTCATTCCTGTAAATGTGGCTTTTCGTATCACTACTGGCAATACATAGCCCAAATATCTTACTAAAAACACAATGCTCTAAGCGCTTCTTGGATGTTTTCAGTGCACTCTGCCCCAAAATAACTGTCTCAAACTCAAGCTTAACTTCTGAGCTATTGTATGAATAAAAAAAAGACCATTAGGTAGTACTGTAGAATGCTGAAAATATTAGAAAATTAGTTTGTAACCCTCTGTGACTGCTGGAAATTTCTCCAGTGTAGAATGTGATTTTAAAAAAAGTAAAGAAATGAGCATCTAGAGCGTGCTTTAAGAATGTTCCATTATGAAAGAAGGAATTTTCTGACCTAGGTCAAAGCTTTTAGGACAGATTGTTTCCTTATGAGCATTTTTAAACAATGGTTATGTTATTAAGACTCTTGGCAAAAAGTCAGATTAGGGGAGGGAGGAGGACAGGCACTTGAGGGAAACATTTTCTATGTGATCCAGTCAGAAGCTTGCAAGCCCGTTTCAGAGGATGTAATCAAATAAAATGGGAATTTCCCATAAAAAACATAGGGCAGAAAATTCTCAAAGACTCACTGAGAGTAGTTTCACTGCAATATTTCCCAAATTTAATTCAAATTGACTGAAACATGATTCTAGATATGGGAACAAAGTTGAGGCCTGAAAGATGAGTAGTCTACTCAGCTTTATTCCTAGCTTTAACTTAATACATGGGTTTATGAAATCAATCAATCCCTTATCCTTTTTTTCCCCCTCCCTCTACCAACATGCTTGGTGATCTCTTCCTCACTCACATACAGTTAAGACTGGAACACTTCTCTTAATGGACACGATGCCTTCAAAGAAACGTAGCCATTCAAACATTTGAAAGCCAAAACGTCAGCAAAGGAATCTTAAATCTTTATGTTGCATTTGTCTCTACCTCCAATCTCTGCCTTCACTTCATCTTCTAATTTTGCATCTGTACTACACATATTTAGGCACACTGTCAAAGTTTTATCCCGGCCTTCAGAAAATATTTTTGCAAGCTGGATATCAGTGATTTGATCTAATATGGAACATGAAGTACTTTTCTCAAGGAGAAAAATGCCAGGTTGATACTGGTGTTTTAGTCATTATGGTTTTTGAAGTTCAGATTCAGTACTATGTGAGTGTCTTTTTTTCCTATAAAGATTTTTTCAAATCAAGATTTGGAAAACTGTTGGGGTTTTTTTAAGTTTAGGAAAAAAAAGAAAGCAGTCTGCAGTTCAATAAATACTCCCTATACTCAAAATTGTTGAGGTGGCACAGTAGCTCCAGAGACATAATGACTTTTTGAAGACACACATAGAATAGTCTTATTTGAGGACATCAAGGCAGAGTATGAGATGTTTGTGCCTGAAACAGGCTGTTCCCGAGCATCTGACTCAAAGCATCTTTTAAGTATGGTCACAAATGAAGATATGTCAATTCTGTTATCAGAAAGAACAAGCTGAGAGAATAAAACCTGTTTTTTATGTCTACTTCTGGCAGCAGTGATGTCTGACAACCTTTCAGACCCCTGTTTGAAAGGAGATGTGATGTCAGTCTGCCTTCTGATGCCTAAATAAGTAAGAACAGTAATAAATTGGGGAAGAAGGTGGAAGTGAACTTGTGATCTTTTGTCCTTTGTGCCTCTGTAAGTGATTCAGCGTGCAGGTAACCATGGGACAAAAATTGCTGGAATTTCAGCAGTCTTGCTTTAATATCTTTTAAGCAAGGACTATCATTATGTCTATATAAATTCTGTAGGAAGGATCTAAAAGTTTATAATTCAAAGGTAATTGATAACTTAACTTTCAGACTTCTGGATGCAGTATTTTCCAAAATAAGAGACTAAAGCAAACCTCAAAATGTGTTTATGACTTGCTTCCATGAGTGCTTGAGATAGTTTTATATTTAATTTTTCACATTAATTTTTTCAGAAAATTTGCCTATTATAAGTAGAAAACATAGTAAAAGCTGTTTGGTTTGCTTTTTTTCTTTGAAGAACCATTTGTGATTGGGAGATGAAATCCACTATTTATTGCAAAATATTTATTGAAATCCACTATTTATTGTAAAGCAGAGCTGATAAAATGTTAAATCAGTCAAAGCACTGTACTAACAGATGATGTTTGGTGCTTTGGAGGATTTTGTATGCAAAGGCAGTGAGAGGTTATGGATACTTATAACTATGGTATAACCAACGTATATATGACAAATATATGTAGGCAGTAATTTTCTAGACGAAACAACCTTTAGAAAACGCAAACCAGTACTTCAGGTAGTAATTTGGAAGGAAATTTATGGCATCACCTTTTTTTAAAGGAATCAAGGTGATATCCCCTGTAGGTGTCACGACTTGGCATGCGGCTGGGCAGTCATCTTGCTGAGCTACAAGGTGTGTGGGAGTGTTAATATTCTCCTTTAGTCACCTTCTACACTTATCCCTACATGGAGGACAGAATACTCAGTCGCCTTATCACCCCAAGGCAGATTTTAAGCAGGTGGTACCGGCTGGTTCATCTAGGAATTCTTGAACCCAGTGGCTGCTTTTCAAAGGTACGAGTAAAAACAGGCCAAGGAGGAGGCAAGGTATTGTGCTTTATTTGTGTTGGAAATCGGGGGTTCTTTGGTTTGCTCTCTGCTAGCCTCAAAGGAGGTTACCAAGCTCTGGCAGCCCAAAGGGTCCGTACTGCCTTGTGATGCTCCACAGCTGGGTGCTGTGGTCATGGGGAAAAAAAACCCATCAGATTGGTTACATGGGCAATGCAAGGAGGTATGAATACAATGTACCATAACAGGGCAGGTTTATTCCTGTACCTTAGACATAAAGATGTCTTTGCATTTGATGCTTCCTTACCAGTCAGTAAGATACCTCTCAGTTTACATAAACTGCCAGGTGTCCAAGTGTGCTGGTTGCATAAACGTGGAAGCATAGTGGATAAAGCTCAAGGTGAGAACTAATCACAAAAATTGACTTAATTGTTGTATTTAGAAATAAAACAGACAATAAACTGTCTTTTCAAAAGAGGCTAAGTTGTAAATAACACTGGTTAAGCTACATCATCAATTTCTTGCACTGACAATCCTTAACAACAAAAAACAAAAATTTGAGAGTGCTACATGTCATTACAAGTACCCTCTCTTTAAATTCCAAGATAAAGATTTCAATGTCAGGCCTGCAAGGAATTATGTGTAGCAGAAAATTTAAGCCTTTTAATTTGAAAAGAAATTAAAGTCACAATAGGAATTAGGGCCTGTTACTTCCTTTCCTTGCCATCATCATCAGGAAAAAAAAATTTCCTCCCTGAACACACTCTGCAAGAATCACCTATGGCTTGCTCTGCTTATGCCCCCAACACTTAAAGAATAGGTTTTCCGCAAACCGAGGTTTCTCAGGTTTAATCAACGCACCATATTTGATAGTACAAGGAGCACTTTACATATGTACAATCCACCAAGAAAAAAAAATTGCTTAAGAAGTATTCCCTTTGAATTCTTTCTTCATCAAAAACTCTGCACCTAACCTTACAGCATTTGTTTCTACATATCCCCCTCCCACCCCTTTACATTAATTAAAGATTTGCTTATACAAAATTGAAAAACATTTAATGCCAATTGACATAGTTTAAGAGGACAGGCTGCTGCATACCTCTGGCAGAGATTCCCAAGTGAGATTTGTAAGAACTGGCTATGCTCTTTTCAAACTTTTAAGAGCACCCAAATCAAACAGGTCACACAACTATTTTTTTCCAGCCTCCTCTACAAATAATGTACATGCATTAATATGGCCCACAAAACACAACATTGCAACTCAAACACACAAGACAAGGCCAACGCTGACACTCCAAATTCTCATATCTCTCAAGACCTCTTCATTGTGTGGGCGATTCTGGGTTTTCAGATCACCCCCTCGGCTACGCTTCTCATGTCACAAGAGTTTGTTTGGTTGGTTTTTGTTTGGTTTAAGAAAAACATCTAAGAAAACCAATTAGACAAGCACACATCTCTTTGGACTAAGTTTCTTTACAACAGGTTAGTATTTCAGCCAAAATCCACTTTTTTTTCCTGAGAGATGAAGCATCCCTTTCTGAAAGGAGGCTGTACTTGCTCTTACACACAGACTTTGTATATGAGATGGCCTCCTACACGTAGCTTTCAGATTTACCATTACATCAGTCTCACTGCAAATGCAAGCCTTTCAGCAAGGACAGGCACCTGAAACTAGGATTTGCCCACTTCCTGTAATATTCTCCACTATAGCAGTGTCGTGATTAGGTTATTCATCCAACCCTGATAACCAATTACTTCCTATTTCCACTGTGGATCTGAGAGAAATTGGTCTTTTGAAATGAAAGAACAGGCAGATGATTCTAGAGGCAGTATTTAGTAGTGGTCAGTCAGAATCACAGGATGATGCAGATCTCTCCGAAATCCCAATATAGATCCTGTCAAACCAATCTCATTTGATTAGATTCATTGGCTTTTATTTATAAAAATAATGGCATGGACGAAAGACTTTTGGAAGGGTGTTTAACAGCGTACCACGTGACATTCTTACACAATGGGTACTATGGAGAGTCCATAGAGCATTAAGTAAATGAAGACCAAAAAATACTTTTAGGTGTGTCAGTCAAAAAAAAAAAAACAATTACAGAACAGACACACTCCAGCACAGGTTTAGCAGTAGTTATTAAGGTCACCATTACCATCAGTGGGGTGGAAAGACAGTTACTGATGACAGGATTTGTTTTTTAAAACATTGGCAGGCAAATACATAGAGAGGATAATGCTGTCATGTTTCGTGATCTAAACTGCTTCAGAATATAATCCCATTCAAACAGTGCTGGTTAATGCAGTTACAGAGGCCAGCTGCTCATCAGTGTTCCGGGGCTCCTGCTGAATATCAACTTAACGAAGTTTGTTCTAGGGCCTACAGTGAGAGTCAGCAGTTCCTGACTCAGCTCATTAGTGCAGAGCTCAGGAAGGAGCAAACCCATCACTTGCTAATCCAGACGACTACTGCTACAGCCAGGCTGCATTATGGAGGAACTCTGGCAGAAAGGCGTATTTCCTGTCTCTGATTTCCCTCCCCCCCAAAAAATAAAACAGCAGGCTTATGACATATTCAGGTGTCACCCTAACTCAAGCACCATTTCTAATAAAGTATGTACTGATCTCTATTTGATTACTTGGAACTGCAGATTTTAAACTGTAAAGCAGACTCTCCTGTAGTCTCAGCCTTGGGCTTCTGAAGATTTTGTAGATTAGTAGTTTACATTCTCTCTTCCTCCCCATTCAGGACATGATATAAGCCAGCCTGGCTCAAATTGTCAATATTTCAAAGAAAGAAGGTTATCCTCAATGGTATAAAGCTATACTTTTTCCTACATCATATCAATATCTATAATCTCACTCTCTTTTAAGTGTTTGTCCTCCTCTTTCAGAGTATCAGAGCTTCAAAGACAGAGAGAAAAATATGAACATCTATAACACTCCTAAATTCTCATGAGTTTTTGGTACAAGCTTTGTATTTCAAGGTTATTGAAGTGTCTTTGAAACAAGTGGTTTCCTCTGCTGTGATTTAACAAAAATAAATATATAGAGATTACACAAGTGGAACCAACAGTTTCAGGCAAGTTCTCATAATGCAAGGAGAAACTGTAAAGTTATATTCCACAATGGACAGAACTGTTAGCTATTATGAAAGTTATCTTAACATATAATTTGTTTCTATTTGAAAGCTGGTTGCACTGAATGTTCTCTATGTCCAATATTTGTCACAATCACCTTTAAAAAAAATCTCTGAAAATATTTCACTCTGCACCTACTGCAAAGTGAAATACTGCATTTATAAGCAAGGTGCATTTGCTTTTAGAAGCACTTGTAAGTTGCATTTATAAGAAACTGTTTTTGTTTTACTGTATCTAGTCAAAAATGTTTTGAGTGTGAAAGGAAAATAATTGTAATAGAATTACTGATAGGCATTGAAAACTAGGAAAGCACAAACTTAATTTAACAAGTTGAAAGAAAAATCTACTGAAATTAAAAAAAAAAGTTTTAAAATGGGTAATTTGGGCCATGCCTAGAAAAATAAGAGCAGAGTTGCTCCGCTCTTGATATTGTTCAAGGAAAAGACTCATAGACTGTCTTTGTTCCATGGAAAAGAACTATTACACAATTCTAGGAAGTCATAGCCAAACAAAAGCAAACTCCAAATACGTTATACACGAAAGTGATTCCCTTCTGACTGGAGTAACCTCTTTTAGAGCACCAGTGGCTTTCTTTGGTTTAATATAAATGTCAAAGTGACAAACTCAATTAAAGTTACCTGTATTCCAGCATAAAAGTCCCTGCAAAGAGTTACAGATGTATCTGCTTAAATTCACTCAGCCTGCTCCACTTTCATGATCAGGATCTGTGTAATGCTTGCTTATACTACATATACAGAAAGACAGCTGTACCTACCAATAAATATGCATAATCTAATAAAAATCAGTTATTGCAAGCTCCTTTTTCATTACTAGCTTTTTAGTTAGTTCTGAGATCAGCCTTTTTTAATCCCATCAACTTCCATAAAAGCATGTCAAAGTTGTCACATAGATTCTATTCCCTTTCAACACAAGCAAAATGCAGAGGACAATGGAAGTATCAGATCAAAGCTCAACTGTCTTCAGAGGTGACTCTGAAGATATTCAGCATGCTATGTAGGTTAACTTTTGAGTAATATTTGGAAAAATATTAAATAATATTAAAAATCAGAAGAGGTATTCTCTTAAAAATGAATCCTTTGAAATGCCAGAAAGTGGTTTCAGAGAGGTCCTGTTATTCATACCTTTTTCACAGGAAAAAGGAATTAAGACTTAAGCACTTTGTTTCCTCATTTCTTAAACAGTTCTAAATGAATAACAGCAACACTTGATTTCTCAATACCCATTCATTATAAATATGTTTAGTCAATTAACACAGAATTTTGCAGACCACAGTTGCACGGTTGGCAAGCCAAAGACTGAACTTGATTTACTGGCAAAAATACCATTTCACATGTTGTCAATTTTCTGGTTCTATAAAAGCAATCAAGCTAGGTTCTCCTTTGTACACAAGATCAGTCTGTACAAATCTAATTGACTGATCGTATTAAATGAGGTTTCCCACATGCATCGGAATAGAAATACAGTTCTTTCCTCTAACTGACATTAGCTCTACACAAGTAATCAAGTATTCAGATATAATCAGTCATTTTAAAACTCCCAAAATTAAGATTAAGCATCTCAGGAACAGAACTCCAAATATTTATTTCAAACACCCACAAAACCGAGCACTCGCAAAGAACAGGAATTCCTCACTTTCTTTTGCTCAGGCTGTATCGCCTTGCAGAAATAGATGAGTAACCTTTGGTTAAAGAGAAGCCAAATACAATCTCTAACTTTCAACTATGTCCTTCCTTCCAGGCACCCATTCTGTATGCTGAGATAGAGCCACAAAGTGTCACACTGTGACAGCAGACAACTGGTGATGGTTAACAGTAACTGGGAAGACAAGTTCAGCCCCTGCATTATACTTCAAGAGAGTTCTCTCTAACAAGATGACACATATCTTACTTAAAATAGGCACGTATTATAATCAGAATCTGTAAACATTAACAACCTAAGAGTAGGCTTATTGCATAACTTTTTAGACATTAGACACAGCCCTCAAAACTCTGTTTCCTGAGAAAGCCTCCTCCCTCATTTAAGGCGCTCTAAATCACTGGTGCACTGATTTAGCAGAATGCAAGAAGTTGTGCTTTCTTTGGAGTTCTTACTGTCGCCTATACTGCTAACAGCAAGCGCCTAAGCACATGCCACAGCTTGTGTAAACCAGATGGTCAGCGTTATTTTGACTTAATCTATTGATCCGAAGTGCAATAGGCAGATCTTAAGATTTTCCTGAATGAAACTGCTGAAAAAGATCAGCAATTATCAGCTCCTGCTAATTATTAGCACGTGAATAGCTGTAAAACCACCTGAAAGTATACATATTCCTTGAAACAGAAACAATGATTTCCAGTTTACAGGTAATAGAACTAGAAGACAGCGTTAAAGGAAATACTAAAGCAGCAACTGACTCAAACTAAAAATTGACTCGAAGCAAAGAAGGATCAACAAAAAGCCCTTCAGTTCCTGGCTCTCCACCAAATTCTTGGTCAGTAAAACCAAACACCTGTAAAAATACCAGATGCCTATTCAAACTTCGTGCAAAACACTCACCCTAAAAGAGTCAAGTTTAAAAAAACCTCATAACATCAAAATACAAGTTGTTAAAGCAGCCTTTTAGTGCGTACCAAGCTAACAATTCACAGAGTATAAAGTCAGCAGAACTTCCATCCAGGAGACAGAATCTTGTTAGATTCTGTTCGCTTGTTCAACAGCTCTTGTCAGCCGAGCACTCGCTTGGATCATATTAAAATTAAAACGGGGGGGAGGGGGGGGAAGAAAGAGGCACGAATTTCACATTTTACCCAAACTTTGCCGCTTTCTCCCCCCAAAAGAAGCCAGGTCCGTCGCAGCCTTACAGCCCAGGGCTGGAAGACACACGGAGGAGGACGAGGCGAGCGTTACCTGCCAGCGGCCGTAGCTGAGCAGCAGCAGCGCCAGGGGGATGGCGGTGCCGGACATGGCGTGGGTGGAGGGCATGCTGTACTCCGAGTTGTAGAAGACTTCCAGCTTCACGGCGGGCGGGGAGGCAGGCCGCGGCCAGCGGATGACATCCTTGGTGCACTGCCCCAGGTACATCACCCACACCCAGATGATGATGAGCCTCCGACCCAGCCAGGCGTCCAGGTTCCAGATGCAGAAGGGGAAGAAGAGGATGTAGAAGAGCTCGTTGCCCAGTTCCGTGCCCAGGCTGAAGAGATAGTAGAGGAAGCGGCTGCGGATGGCGAACTCCTGGCTGCCGTCCTCCTCCGTGAGGGAGTTGCGCCGCGGCCTCCTCCGCCACCGCTGCGGGGGGCCCGCCGCGCCGGGCACCGTCCCGTTCCCGGCGGGATGCCCTTGCCCCGCCGCCCGCTCCGCGGGGCCGCCGTTAGCCACCGCTCCCCGTGCCCCGGCTCGCTGCTCCCCGTCGGCCCAGCCCGAAGGCCCCTCCACCCCGCAGAGCCGCTGGAACGCGGCCACCTTCCGCGGGTCCTGCAGGTGGGCGGCCAGCCGGGCCAGGCGCCGGCCCAGAGCCATGGCGGGAGTGCGAGGCCACCCGCCAAGGGCGGGCTGGAGAGAGGGGGCCGGCGAGGCGCTGCCCTTGCCCGGCGGGCGGGGAACCGAGGGGGCTTCGCCTGAGGGACGGCGGCGGGGGCGGGGGGACGGAGGGATCCCGCGCACCACGAGGAAGAGGAGAAGCGTTCCCTGGGAAGGAGAAACCTGAGGATAAACCCGCTCCGAGAGCGAAGCGTCGCAGAGCGACGGACACCGCCCGCCCGTCACCGGCTGAGGCCGCCGCTCCGATCCAGCCCCGCCACCCGCCCGCCCTGCCCCTTAAGGCGCGCGCGCACGCTGCCACCGCCCCTCGCCGTCCCGGCCCCGCCGCGCCTGCGCACACCGCCCGCCCGGCCGCCGGGAGAGCCCAGGGGCCGCGCGGATTGGCCGCTGCCGCCGCCCTCCCGATCCCGCCCCGGCGTTGGCGTCGCGCGGGGCAGCGGGCGGTGCGCCTCGGCCTCGCGAGTGGGGCGCGGGGACGGGTGCGCGGGTGGGAGGCGTCTGCGTTTCCCAGGCCGGGTCGGGCTGGAAGGGCCCGTAAAGGTCACCTGGTTCCACCTCCCCACCTCGTGCAGGGCCCTCCCACTAGACCAGGTTGCTCAGAGCCCTGTCTATCCTGGCCTTCACACTTCCAGGGGTGGGGTGTCCACAGCTTCCTCGGGCAACCTGTGCCAGTGCCTCACCACCCTCAGGGTAAAGGCTTTCGTTTCAAAATCTAATCTCAGCCTACCCTGCTTCAGTTTAAAGCAGTTGTGCTTTGTCCAACCTGCACTCCTGGATAAGCAGCCCACCCCCGTAGCCCCTTCAGGTACCGAAGGCCACTGTAAGGTCTCCCTGGAGCCTTCTCCCTTCCAGGCGGAACAAGCCCAGCTCTCTGAGCCTGCCCTCACAGGAGAGCTGCTCCAGCCCCCTGACCATTTCAGTGACCTTGTCTGGACCCACTCAAACAGGTCCGTGTCCTCTTGTTGGGGGCTCCACAGCTGGACGCAGTACTGCCGGTGGGTCCCACCAGAGCAGAGCAGAGGGGCAGAATCTCTTCCCTTGACCTTCTGGCCACACTTGTCTTGATGCAGACCAAGGTAAGGTTGCCCTTGGCCTCACCGGGTGCACGTCTGCTCCTTCTTGGTGGCTGCAGCCTGGTCACTGGCACAACCAGCCCCTGGCGAGTGAGTTAGGGCCGCCCTCACCTCAGCCCCGTGTCTGGTATCAGCACCCTTGAGGCCAGCGCCCAGCTGCCCCTGCCCTCCTGTGCCTCCTTCTGTGCCTCCTGCCCAAATCACCCCCAGAAGCCTAAATCTGGTGATTTAAACATGATGGTGAAAGCTGATCTCAAGCAGAGACGGTGAGTGGTCTTAACCCCAGCAGACAGGCCAGTTAAGCGGTGGGTTACCCACAGGGGTGTGGAGCAGACGGGGAGGTTTCTCATGGATGTGAGGGAAGGGGCCAGGCCTTACCCCATCTCTCCATAGTCGGGAGGAGGTTCCACATCTCCTTGGTGGGTGTGCATGGCTTAGAGTTCATCAGGACCAGAGAGCTTGCAATCAGGTGCTTTGGGAGTCCACAGGTGTTGGGGTTTCCATCCTGGAAACACCATGAGAAATGCAGCCTTTGGTCACTGGTGACCTCTGATGCTTCTGCATATCCAACTAGTACTGATCTATGGCTTGCTAATACTCCAGTGTATTTGTGTCTGGCCTTAAAATTAGGAGGTCTAGTAAGTGATAGATGTACCACTTTTGAAAAGGGTGAGCAATATGGGCTGAATGACTAGTCAGTTTAATACCTATCCTAACCAAACAGAAAATCTGATGTGGTATTCAAGTAATAAAAAGCTGAAATGGAGGACTATAATACAAGTCTACACAGTGTTTTAGTAAAAATAGCTATTAATACTGTTTTGAGGAGGTGCTTGACTCAGACTTAGTGCTGCATGATATTCTCTTTAACATTGTGTACATGCAGTGCCAATAAACCATGCAAGTGGAATTTGCTGCCAGATGTCAAGGAAGTCCATAGGAAAACTTAGCTGAAAGAGGTGGTGTCTAAAGAGGTTCCATTAGTAGGTCCTATATTGTAGAACATTTTTAGCAATGGTCTGGAAGCAGATCTAAACCTCCTACTGCAAAAATTCAACTCCAGGATTAATGAGGTCCTAAATAATGATGAGGATGGGATTGGCAGAAGCATCCCATTCAACCTAGTGAATTTTAATCCAGGAAAATATAAAGGTGTCTCTCTTAAGAAGCAAATGTGGAGGCTGTAACTGGAGAATAGAAGACTACATCCTGGGGAGGGAACGACTTTGAGAAGGATTTAAGGGTCAGAATAAGCAAGCAAATCAGATAAGGGCTGTTCTGGCAGATATGGATTAATCAATGTATAAACAAAGGAATAAAACAATGTTTATTTTACTTCTCATGTTTGGCCTCAACAATGCCATCCACACGACAATGCCTACAGTTCTGATTTTGAGTTTTTAAGAGGCATGTTGGAACATAAAAGAGAACAAAAGAGTGAAGCAAAATGTTCTGATGGTTGGAGAAAATGCATTACACTGGGAGGTTTTAAGAGCTCAGGCTATTTAAAGTTATCTAAAGGAGGACTGGGAGGTGTCTTGATTGTAGCGTATAGGAACATTCCTGTGGAAGATGCAGAATATTAAAGGGTTCTTTAATCTATTGAAGAAAGGCATAATAAGAAGTAATGGCTGGAGGCGAAAGCCAGACAAATTCAAAGAGGAAATAAGACGCACATTTTTATGTGGTTAACCACCAGAACACATTCCCAAGAGAAGCTGAGTATTTTACATCGGTTTATGTCTTCTGTTGAGGGTTGGATATATTTCTGAAAATTATTTTTTAGCTGAGCAGAAGTTATGCTTTATTTCATTGGATGATTACAGGTTGAAATCTGATTGTCCGTGATATGCATAGTGCCAGGTTAATCTAGTGGGACCATCGTGGTTTGAGTTTTAAATTCTAGAAGCAGACATTTCGTTAACAACCATGAGCATTAGAATCAATTTTTTTTTTGCCTTGTAATGCTCCAGAAAAAAGCTGATCTGAATTAAGGTTTTGGCTGCAGGATGTACTTACTAAGACAATATCTAAAGGTTTTGGCCTTCTGCTTCCTAAATTCACACTCTTGGGATTCCTTGGAAAAAATTCTCTGCATTTCCATTTAAATTTCTGGAGGCATAAATCCCTACAAGAAAATGTCTTATAAAGTCTGGATAATAATCCTCCAAGATGTATTTCACAATGCGAAGATCAATTATGTAAAATTGCCTCAAGGCCAAGAGAATCGGAATGCACCAAATGAATCCTGATAGATTTCCTGTATTGTACGTGATAAACATTTATACGTCGCATATATTTGCCTCATAAGGTCTTAACCACACTTGAGGCATTATCGTAACATACAACAATTATATTACCAATGGAGGAGCTGCTACTACTGAAAGAGAGATGAATGAAGTATAAATAAGACTTCAGATCAGCAGTCTGGCAGAGAAACCCGATAAAACCACCCCAGAAATGGTATATGATCAGTTCTTCTATCTTGAGAATGGAAGGTGTGCTGTCATTTCTGTGCCTTTGGAGAAATGTGTGATGCTAATCCTGGCAGATACATGCTCTTCCTAATTTGCATGCTTCCCTTTTTCCTGGCTCTCGAGCAGAAAATGCAAAGACAGGAGCTGAAAAACAAGCTACTGCCTTCTTTTGTGCATTTTCCCATAGTCAAGCCACAAATAATCTCCCCTTAAATGCAGAGCAAACTAAAATCTGTTAATTAACTTGATGATGAATTCTGGAATGACATCTGAATAACTGTACAGAGGGGAAAAAAAATCACAGCGATTACAAAGGATAAAGTGAGACTTGCCTTTATGGTATGCATATGGTAACTTAAAAAAAAAGCAGGAGGCGTTTGTGCGTGTGGTTGGGACTTGTTTACTTGGCCTTTGAACTAATGGTGTGAAAATTACATTGCATTAATAGTGAAGTAGCTTTTGAATTGCCTTTGCGCATTTGACGTAACTAAGCGTCGCAGGGGGCACTCCAAGGGGAGCAGGGAGCGCACCCTGTAACTGAACTTTCCCAGAAAATGTGTTTCTTTGTATTATCTGCAATAGATGGCCTCAAAGCTGTTCTGAATACGTTTCAGCTTGCCACACCGGCGCTGTCTGAGCGTGACACCCGTAAGACAGGCATTTTTGAGGACGCCTGGCAAACCAGCGTACTTGCAGCCCTGTTCCCACAGACTGTAAATATCTGACGAGACAGCTGCAGGAATTGATGGCAAATGAGGTGCAAAATCCGTCACGCTGCCAGCTGCTACTGTGACCGCCCTGGCCAAGCGGCAGGAGCAGAACCAGGAGTTCCTTTGTGAAGCGGAACATCTCGCTTGGCGTCCGTCTGGATATCCACTGGTTACTGAGGGTATCTGAAGTGCTGGTCCTGCCTTGTAAAGCTTTAAACTGGAGACCAGTTTATCTGGGCTCCCCAATTCAAAAGAAACAGGGACCTACTGGAGAGAATCCAAGGGAGAGCTACGAGGATGATGAAGGGACTTGAACATCTCTCCTGTGAAGAAAGGCTGAGAGAACTGGGGCTGTTTCACCTTGAAAGGAGAGGGCTGAGAGGGGATCTTAACGTATGTAAATATCTGAGGGGTGGGTGTCAAGGGGAAGCAGACAGTAGTGCCCAGCAATAGAACAAGAAATAATGGGTTTAAGTTAGAACAGAGGAAGTTCCACCTCAACACGGGGAGAAACTTCTTTACTGTGAGGGTGACAGAGCCCTGGCACAGGCTGCCAAGGGAGGTTGTGGAGTCTCCTTCTCTGGAGACTTTCAAACCCTGCCTGGACGCGTTCCTGTGTGGCTGCCCCAGGGGATCCTGCTCTGGCAGGGGGTTTGGACTAGATGATCTTTTGAGGTCCCTTCCAACCCCAAACATTCTATGATTCTATGATCTGACTCATCGGCAGCCACTTGTTTTTCCTAATACAACTGCAGGAGCAGGTGGCAGGGCATTCGCCAGGGCTGTGGGACTTGTTTTCTGTCGTTGTCTGAAATAGCTTGAATCTGGTCATCTCTTTGCACAAAAGACATCTGTTCAGTAGCATTTTGTGAAGCGACTTGGTGAAAAATGGAAAGGAAAGGAGTAGCTCTAGAGGTCGAAACGCCTAGTTTCCTGCTGAAATAATTAGTCTAATGTGGCTAGGGTTTTGTTATATTATTAATGATGTTGAAGTGCCTAGAGTCAGAGGAAGGCTTCATTTTAGACAATTTTGAATGTAAATTAATAAAATGTGCCAATCGCACCAAGTTTATTATTATTTTTTAAAGAAATTGGAGAGTTGAGTACCCAGATTTGAGAAGGCACGAGTGTATTCGTCATAAGATTTAATCTTGAGAAATACATGGGAGAATAAGGAAATGTATATTCTGTCTAAATAATACGTATTACTGTAAGCAAAAAAAAAAACCAAACCCAGAGAGTACTTTAATTTGTTCTTGAGTATGAGCTATTGCAATAGCTCAGTGAAGGAGCACTGGAGAAGTGCTAATTTTACGTTACAGCAGTGGGAGAAAGAACATACTGAAGACTTTTCGCTCGGGTATGCTGTGCTTTGCCATTGCCGAGTTCTGCACAGTACTGTCTTACTAAGCAATTCAAGGTATTAAATTATAGCTTATATCTCTACAAGTTGCCATTCACGAATTCAAATGGTAGCTTTTTCAACAGAACTTAAAAGAATTTAGGTACCTTTAGTAAAAATGTATCCAGTGAACCAATATAGTGCTTCTCCTAGATAAGGTCTAACAACCTTATTCTCCGTGGGTTAAAAAAAAGTTAAGTAGTTTGGAAAGGACAAGGCTTTGTTCTTTTCTCTTTCGTGTTGGTATTCTGATTGCTCTGCTAAAAACTTAACCAACCGCAATAAAAAATTAGTTCGATGACTTGCTGCAATCCCCTGATTTCAGTTTAGCCTGGTTATGCATTTATTTCTGCAGAACAATGCTCAAAGCTGTGTGTGTAAGAGTGCCTTTTTATTTTTTCTTTGGTTTTATCACGGTTTCTCTGTATTACTTGCTTTTGTAAACTTGTTAATTCTTTTTAGGCAAGTCTTCTTATTCACACACTATGCAATTGCTGTAGCATTTGGGTATGATAGGGGAAGGACTCTCAGAAATCTGATCCACTGGCCGACCACATAAACTGAAACATGAAAGCCTGAGTAACATTAACTTTGCAATAGCACCGTCAGCAACAAAAGCAGAAAGTGCAGGCTTTGTTTAAATGGCTCATGTTTTGCTTCAGAGTTACAAGCCTGGCTTTTCCAGGGAATGGAATCAGGTGGCTTTGGTGTGTCCCTATTTTAGCACAGAGTGGCACAGCAGCGCATGTTCTCATGTCACAAGATGTGCTTCTTATTGCACTGCTGACTCATTTAGATAAGGGATGAGTATACTTGTCATTACTGAATCTGCCCAGCTGCTTGCGTTGTGGGGTTTTTTTCCTCCATGTGCCTGTATTGGCACATAAACTTGGGAAAGCACAGAATTCAAGTGACGAGGGAATTACGTGCAGATCCAAGGTGCATGATTTGTAATAACGAAAACGAATAAACCTGTCGAAAATAAGTAATAAAAGAGACTGCAGTGGTAGGGTCTCCTCTGTGAGCTCATTGTAGGAATGCAGTTGTTGGTCATTGCATTTGTTTGTGAACTTATATCCATGTGTTTAACCATGTCACATGCAATTTCAAACAGATTAGGTGACTTTATTTAAGGAGTCTTTCTATCATGTTAAACATAAGATCATTCTATTTTTCACATTATATTAAATTATTATATGTCCTCAATTATAGCATGAGAGCATCTTACAATCAGAATAACTCTAGGAGGGAGAGGAGTGAGTAACCTCCAACCCCTTCATTTTTCAGCTGGGAAAGAGATGCAGATTTGGCAACAGTTTCACTATATTTCCATTTCTTATATTTTCCCAGATTCCTGTAATTTTAATTTTGTAATGTGCTGTATATATGGTCAGGAAATGGAGATTTTTTTTCCTGTGGTGTGTCAGACTAGCAAATCCTAAAGCAACAACAAACCCTTTGTCTTTTTTACTCTTTGTCCCAGGATTTTGAATTGAAAGCAACTGAAACTTGGGAAGGCGGGGGAGAGGTCGGTTATTTTGTGGGCACGTAGGGTTTGTTTGCTCTTTTTTCCAAAACAAGAAAACGAAAAAGAGGAGGCAGTTTAGATCCCTGCGTTTTCAAAAGTTTGGGTTAATAATACCTGGCTGTGGGTGTGCAATTCATTTCTGGAAGGTGTTTCTCCACTCTGTAAGGGGTTCAGCCATGGAACTGCCTGATTTTACTCAGAAAAGCTGACTGTGCCTTCATTCCCATGCTCTCCTTTATTACCCACACCATTTGCCTGTGGAAGAGGCAAGTTACTAACCCTGTGCCTGCACCTGTTTGGGTATCATCCCTGCATTATTTTACAGTTAGATTTTACTTCTTGCAAGTCAGGAGAGAAGGGATAGAACAAAAAAGAAAAAAATGAACATAACCCCCCAAAAAACTTGTACATATCTCTTCATCAGCCCAGACCCCAGAATTAGAGGGCTCCTTCTTCCACACACCACCTGCACTTTTGTGGTTATACGATACTTGCAGCCTTTTTATCAGTACAGTTTCTGCAGATCCCAAAGATATTTGTCCTTTACGAAAGGAATAAGTTCTTTCATGCCGACTTGCATCAGCTGCAATTATTGCATGTTGGATCGAACGCTGTGTGCAGGAATGGGAGTTACATCCGCGTCTGCAAGCCAACTGTGCTGTAGGGGCAAACAGCTGCTGAGGACTCTTGGCAGCGGGAGGCTTCTTGTTGGAGCACGTCAAGAGCAGCTGCGATCCCAGCTCCCAGTTCCCCAGTGGCAGAACCTCCTGGCTGATGGGTCAGTCCAAAGAGCATATCCCCAGTCCAAGGGTGAAAACAAACCTCTCTGTAGGACATTGCAGAGTTGGGGGGACACCCAGGACTCCCATCAGAGACAAGGTGATGACATCCTATGTGCTACAGCTTTGTGGGGGAAAAAAAAAAAGTGCTTTTTCAAGAGGTCGGACCCATTCTCAAGCTCCCAACTCATCAAAGCGATGCATCTCTCACTACACTAATGGGAAGGAAGTCATGGGAATCAACTTGAATAGCGGGAGCAGAGAGTTTGCCACGTGGCGTCCTGGGACATGAAAGGGGAGAGAAAGGTAGGATGTTCAATTCCTGCCATGAGACTCAAAAGTTCTTGTGCAGGAAACTACGCGAGGCATGTATGTGCCAACTAAATCACTAGGGAAGTCAGATTTGGTGAGATAAAAGAGAATCAGGATGCAAAGTATGAGATATACAGCAGATGGGTATTTGCCTTAGTATGCACAGATGCATGTTTTAGTTCTGGACTTTTTTTCCTGGAAAATCCCAAATTGCCAAGAAAATGGAGCTGATTCATGTTCAAGGGTGTGTCGAGTTACTCATCATTAGAGTAGGAGTGAAAGCTTCCCTAGGGTTCTTTCTGACAACATTTGTTCATTTTCCATTCAGAGGTGGAAACGAAGCCACAATTTGGGGAAATATTAATAATTCTTACTAATTATGAATTCTCATGGGTTTCAGGAGCACCATTTGTAACCATAGCTGTTATTACAAATGAGGTCATCCATATTAGAATGAAGATCTGATCTGCAGCCAATAAAAATAGGTGTGTGAGCATGTTAAGCACTGTAGTATTTTCATTTTAACTCCTAACCTTCAAACTACAGTCTAGAGGCCAAAATTAAGCCCTTACACTTCTTGTGCAACTCAATGGAGAAGGCAGATACCTTGACAGGCAGACCAGGAAGTCTACAGGCTGCTGAGAGAGCTGTTTGGAGTTAGCTGATAACAAAGCATATGCGAGGGTGGCTCTGAAACTCTGTCCCACACCTCAGACGAGACTAAAAGTGAGATACCTTGAACTGTGTGCTCCATGGGATCTACTGATGGTAGTCAGTTGCAAGCGTTTTTATAAATGATTGGGTAGATCTCACTTTTCTACAGGATAGGATGCCCACTTTTATGTGAATGCCTAGTGGTGAGAGCTCTTGCCTGGGAAGGGCCTTTGTAAGCCCTTTTTTACAATGTGATGGCCAATATTATTTCACTCTCGCTGTGGTGCTCTTTGTTGCAGGTGAATTGAGAACATCCACAGCATCACCAAGAGCCTTCTCCTTTCAGTATATGCTGATAATGCCAGGGAGCCAGCTTCCTCAGTCTTCCATCTTCAGGACTTTGTGTGCTCCCTGTCCTGAGAGGGTCTCAGGGAAGGGCCAGGTGCGCTCAACGCACATGATGATAGAACGACTTGCTTGCTTTACCACTGCGCCCTTTCCCAGGTAGCGCAACCCGTGCATCCCAGGGCAATTCAGAACCTGTACGACAAGTATTTTGAATGTAACCGGTAGTTCTGCAGGCTCTCAAGGTAGCCTGAACATTGCTGCTTTTCTTAATTACACAGAAAGTGCTCAGAATGATGTGTGTATCTGTGACATTTCCTCAAATGTAAATTAACCCTTAAAACACCATCAGGAGCTAAGTAATTAAAATTCTAGGGGTGGTGAGTTAAAATACGTAGGATTATATGACTTGCCCTCAGACATCCAAGTCCTTAAATAAGTGCATTGTCACGATGGGTAGGTTCTACAGGATTTACTCTGGGCACCAGAAATAGGATTCAGGCGGATTCATTTGGTGTAGAAAACAACCTATAAATCTCCTGCTGTGGCAGCTGTCTGACCCTAAAGGTATGTACAGATTCCTGCCACCTACTCCTTTATCCTGGCAGTTCCCCACATCACTAAACTTGAGTGCCGATGACTGCAAAGACAGCAGTGACAGGTGGGTTGAATCCTGCCGTGGTTCAGGACCACAGCACAGCCGTGCCTATATTGCGCCTGAATCCCTGGAGAAGCCCACTCTGCTAGGCACGCTTGGAGCCTTGTGGCACTGAGTCCAGCCTTCTCTGAGAAGGATGAAGGAGGAGAAGCACCAGAGCTTGTCCTTCCCACGACAGCTTGATTAAATGTAGTCAACTAGGGAGTGGGAAATCTAAATTCGGTTTCACCTTGGCCTGATGGAATGCAACCCCTAGTGGTTGCCGTAGCCACTAGGCTGTGGCATAATCCAGGATATTGCGTCTTCCATCCTTCCTCCTGAATTTAAACCGTTTGCTTTAGAACACAGAGAGCTAGAAAGAGATCCGGCAAGACGGTGGGCGACGTGCAGTTTGGCAATTGCGATGTAAGAGGTCGTATTTGATGGAGCTTAACTGCTTTGGCTGAAAAGGGAGCATGTTGGCAGCAGCAGAGGCACTTCCCTAGGTGATGTGAATCAGCAGGTTTGGGGAGTTGCAACACTTGTATCAGAGGTGCCCTATGTTTTTTCCTCGGAGTTCCGTGACATTAGTCATGCAACAAAAGTTAAGCATCTGTAGATCTGGAGTCGGGATATGTAAATCGCAGGAGTTGGCCAAGAACACAAGACTGCTGGTTCACAGACCTGTGGTGCAACCACGCTTAAAGCATAAATTTAGGATGCAGGAGCTCTGTATTAGTTTGCCTGTACATATTCTAATACCACCTTGGTGATCTGCTATGGCTGCTGAAAAGCAAGCAATGAAATATGATATATAGTAAGAGGAGCATTTTTTTAAAAAAAAGTTATTCATTTTGGAGGCAGCAGGAGACTGCATATCTTTTTGATCGCTGTATTTTAGAAAAAAACAATGTTTATATCTACATATGACTGTAGGAACTTGGAATATAGGTTCATCAGTTAAGAGCCTGCGTGTTCTAAAGATTGTTTAGTTTTGCACCTTTATTATGCTATAAACTACGTATTGCTGATGAAGGGGCTTTTAAAACCAGCTTAGCCAGACAACAAAGGAAGACAAAACACTATTCATGAAGGGGCTGGAGCTGTCACACTCACCTCGTCTTTAAATTTCGCAGGGGGTTTGGCTAATCAGATGTTTTTCTCCTTATTTCTTCTAGTCTGAAAACGTTCACTTCTTTTAATGTGGTTTTGCCTTATGACTGTCCTGCTGTTCACCTCCTCATCTAGATGCAGATGTATATGTATGCATGTACACCTTTTTTAATAGGCCTTGTTATCATTAGCTCTGTCTGTGTTCTCCCCTGCATGTATTTGATTGATACTTAACTCGTGTGTGCAGTCAGGAGAACTCTTAAAACTCTCTGGTTTTGTGTACGTCATATGTCTGGCAGAGTTTCTGCAGCCACGAGCTGTAAAACCACTTCTGTCCTATTCATTCGACCTACCAGCACTGCTGGAGTACTCACACTCTGGTCATATGGTAGTACCACGGCTATATTACTATATTTCGCCATATTTTTCTCACCCTTTAAGTGCCAGATGAAGAAATCCTCCTGACAATGACTGTAACAAGAGCAAAAATGGATTTGTTCTGGAGGAAAAAAAAATCCAGACAGAACCACTGCCTTAGTAGAGTCATTTATTTATGGGATATGGCTTGTAAGCCCTACCTGGGACAGAACTCTTCCTCATTTTTCCTAGGAACTTGGACTTCATTAAGAATCTGGAGACACAAAGTCAGAGTGACATAGTTGCCTGAGGACATATTGTATGTCCTCAGGTAAGTATGAAAATAGTAATCCAATATAATTTACACAACCAAATCATAAACAAAGCCGAACTAAAATGCTAAAGCTTCGTAGATAGGATCGCAGGGTTCTGTGTATTATCCAGTATGTAAATAGAGCTTACCCTTCTGTCCTGGAGAAATTTCCAGCCTCTGAGTCCACAAGATTGGGCGTTCATGCTAGTAGCAGCTTGTTTTTTGTTGTGTCCAAAGAATAATGGGGAGAACAAGACAAACATCATATAGCAATGACTAACAAACACCCCTGTTTCAGGTGCAGACTGAATAAAAATGCCTTCTTAACTGGACAAAACCAATGCCCTCCAACAAAACCCTCACTAAAATGGGACCAGGACTTCTGCACCCAGGAAGAAATGGCATCTAGATGGTGCAAGAGACTGTTCACCATGCTGCTATTGTGTATCATGTTCAGTGAAATCCTGAAAAAAATAGTACTTCACCCCAAACCCCTCAGAGCAGGGGAAAGAGGTTTCAGAGTGTGTTGGTGCATGAAGGCCCCTGACACTAAAAACCTAAAATGCAGTTGTATTCGTTCAGGCATGCAAAATACTTGCAAGAAAGCCTGAAACCACCGTAAATCACAAGTCTGAAACTCAAATCAGGTTCTGTGTAAGTCTGGCTAAGTTGTGATCTGAACCTGAGCCATGTCTTCAACAAATCTGGCTTGATTTATTTATTTTGGCTTAAACGGTTTGAAAACTGAAGTTTTAAAAGTTTGTATAAATGGTAATTTATAGCCTTCTGGTTTCAGCTGCTTTTTGGCCACATACACTTATTAATAGAAGTAGTCTTTTCATGCAGAGATGGAGGAAGCCTGTATGCATGAACCCAGGTGTCACTTAAAACAAAAAATTAGAAAATATCACCTTTCAGCATGAAGTGATCTCCAAATTAAAGCAGCCACACTGTGCTCCCAAATGCGTAATTACAAAAATATGCCTTTTTGTAACACCTCACCACAAAATGTGTGATTTCCAGTGAAGGTACTGACTAGTGCTGTGGTTCTGCAAGGACTTACCTTTTGGAGTCATAGGGGTTGTTCTCAGGGCTGAAAGTTGAACATGTCTGAATCTCAGCAAGGTCATAAAATGTTTGAAATGAGTTTTGAGAAGCCTCTGGGACTAGTGTTAATAGAATTAAGATGCAACTTCCTTTCCTAGTGTTGGTCTACTCCCTGCAAAGACAATAAATAGATTAAAATGTAAAGCAATTATATAGGTCAAGGTTGATAGTTGCTTAATGGGCCTCCAGGGCTCTCATAACTCTAAATAAATTCAAGAGGAGCCAGAAGTCTTCGCAAACCATTGTGTTGTTAGGAGGCAAAAACCTTATCAAGCTCTTTTTCCTCTCTGTGCATCTGTACTAATAATAGGAAAATAAGGACACTGATTTCCTTTAGAGATCCACTGATCATGTTATCAATGAATACCTGCATTTGTGAGTAATTTCCATGTAGCCTTTCAGATGCAGGAAACTTGCTACCCGTGTAATTGAATTTACATTGAATTTACTGATGTTTGCCTACCATGAACAATTAAAATATGAGGTATAAACTGCCAGCATAGTCCTTGATAAAGCAAAAGTGATACTTCTCAAAAGCTGTTTTCACACTCTTCTACTCAAAAGCAAATAATCGAGAATATAGGATTATGAAAACTTTTGTTTGTTGTGCTGGAAAATGGATGTCAAAGTCTTATGCATGCCCTCTAACTATACCAAAATGTTAAAAATGTCACACCACAGTATGCGTGTGTCCCACGTTTAGCATAAAACTACTTCACAAAAGCGTAAAAACAAAGAAGATAATCCTGAGGGTGACCAGATATTCAAGAGGAATATCTGGTAGCAGAAACACTGTTCCTTCAGAAAGTATATCAAATCTTCCCAAGGCCAGGAGGCACAGCCTCTGTAGTGGCTAACTTCACCTGGTCAGAAGTTTTGTATAAAGAGCAGAGCTGACAGAGGAGTACAAAGTTTGAGTTGAAAAAAAAAATACAGTCGCAGGACAAATTTTACAGGCTATGTTCACAAGAGAGGGAAGCTGCAAAATGCTTAACTAAAAGAAGCCAGGGAAAAGACATGGAACTGGTTTTTAATTACTCTGTCTGGGAAAAGATTATATAAAGATTAAGGGACGCATGTGTGTGCAGAGATATTACAGCTCGAGGGACAGCCAAGAGATCAGAGGTTGTCCCGAGCTTTACCAGCTGTCCAGAGCCTTTCAGCTGCTGAAGCCCCGTCCTGCAGCGCTCGCCGGGAGCGGAACACTGCGGCACTCGCTGGCAGGGCTTTATGTCCCTGCTGTGCAGGTGCTGTAAACTGTGCAGGGCCAAAGCAAAATTATGATGAAAGGACTCGAGCATGACGAATCAAAACTTTTTTTTTTGTTAGGATTAGTGTAACTTAAAGATAAGCCTAGACATGCACCTGCGTAGTGGAACGAAGGTGCATCGGTGTGGCGTGCCCCAAGACACCACAGAAGGCTCTTGCCTGTGTTCTGTGCCCACCAAAAGCTGTGTGACTGCTTTCCTGTAGTGCCAAGCCCCAACAGAAAAACCTCCTGGGAGCAGGGTATATTGACTTTGAGTTAGCACCAGTCTAATACAATAATAAGACTTTTAGTTGGCTGCTCAGGCAGGGCTCGCTTGGGTCTGAGGGGATTATACCGTGGACGGTTATACTATATAAAGGCTGCTTGGAAAGTACTTGTATAATGCTAAAACTCATCATGTATTCCTAACTGCTTTATTTATCCAGCTATATTACTACCCTGTTTTATTGAGTGCCAGTTTGCTCCAATAAATTTAACTATTATCTTCCTCTTCCCTCAGGAGTATGCTGTTAGTCCAGGGCCCCTGGGAAAGCTGTTTGTGGTGTAAAAATCTGGCTGCTACAATCAGGGCAGAGACTTGGATCAAAGCGGTGCAAATCAGCACAGGGCAACCAGGAGTAAGTAGTGCTGCATCAACACGCAGAGGCTCCGAGTGCATTTTTCTCAGCCTCTTGCCAGCCTGGGTCCATCTTTGCTGAATATCTGGAGGTGGGAACCAGATTACATGAGTAATCAAGTCCAAATGCATCTCTCTGCTACTTTCCAGAGCAGGAGTTTTCTCCAGTCTTTTCATCAGCAGCTGGCTTTCCTCTTTGAAATCTTACTTGATACATGTAAAATTAGTTGCAGGATTAGCCCCCCCCTAAAATGTGTGTGTGAATCCCACTCGTGTCACTGCGTTCTGCTTGAAAGATGCAGCTTTTCGTACCACTGAAGGGTACTTGTCAGGAGAGAGCGCCATCATTTCTCTCCAGTGAATATACGGCCATTGTTGTAATGGAAAATAAGAGTTAAATATGTGAAAGGAAAAAAATGCCTGACATGAATGAAAAATGCAAATCCTAAGTTTATCTGCCAAACTTTAATATCTCTCAGGTCAATCTCTACCCAACTCATCTGTGTTGTGCTTCCAAGAAAAAACCCACTACTCAACCTGGCCAAACATAAAGAAAAGCTATGCTGGGGATGTGTGTGTATGTATTTTTTTTTTTAATACAGCTTTGGATTTTTGACCCTCATCCTTCTCCCCACACTGTTATTTACTCCAGTCAATGAGCCTCTCAGAGCTTTTATTTTTGGAGACAATTTGAGACATTGTGTGCTACTTGAAAAAGATACTGTCAGTAGCCAGATATTTGCGGTGTTTAGGTGTGAGTAAAGCTCTGCAGGTAAAATGTTAAAATTGAAGTTAAAAAATGGAGTAAAATATCTGAAAAGGCAAACTTGGATTGGCTCTTCCTGAGAACATAGTGAGACAATGCATTTCATTAAGTAGTATACATCCTGGTTTCATGTTACTAATTGGTTTATTCTGACGAGCTACAAAATTGTCCGTCATAAAATTAGATACAAGCACTACTTTGCAAAGTTTCGTAGCTATTCAGGAATGTATCTGAGCAGCTACCTCATTCTACTCAAAATCTACAAGTAAGCTACCTGTAACTAGCTTGAAACAGGACAGACAAGAGGTCGGTAGAGATTTCACTGTAAAAGTGTGGAGAATTTAAGAGTTCATCTGCTGAAGGATGTCTTAGCTTTCCTGTCTTTTTTTTTTCCACCAGTTTGACGGTTGCACTTAGGAGCAGATTCATTGTACTTCTAGTGACTGAAGAGATACAAACTACCAGGTGGAAAAGCCACCTAGTGGTACAGAGAAATGATGCCAGGCAGGAGCAGGTCTCTGAAAAAAAAAGGTTCTTCTCATACTGGGCTGCTGTGCTGTGGCAGGCTGTAAAGGCTCTTTGTCACTAGTCGTGGGAGTCTGGAATGTGTATTATACACAAGCAGGAAATCCATAAACATATCAAATAACTTTTCCAAAGGACAGCACCATGAAACTTCATGTTGGATCACTGCCTGTTTTATGTATGCTGCATAAACAACAGAATCCCATTTAGAGCTATTTCAGAGAATTAAAAGAGAATGAATGAGTTTGCCCCATTTTTCTTTCCACCTGTCCAAATAAATGCAGGAGTTAGTATAATTCCAGCTGCTCAGATCCCAGAAAGAGAAGAAAGACCATAAAACATCTGTACTATTTGTTTTAATCTTCATGGCTTTAAAGCACAACAACTCAACATGTTTGCAGAGCAAAGGAAGAGCACTGGTTAGTTCTGTCTCCATTCTGGATCTCACTGGTTACTTTTTTTGAGGATCATTTCTGCTGAAAAGAATTGGGAAAGCCATCCAGCTTGGGAAAACAAAAATTCACTGCCCTAGCAAAAGGCTTCTGGGTGAGGTAGATGAGGACAGCGCATGGTCAACACATGGAAGTACGCCTCTTAAGGATGAGAGGATCTCACAAATGATTACCATAGCTCCATTCCTTTAGGACCCTTCACCTCAGCGCAAACAGCGGGCAGTTATTGCAAGAATGAAGGCATATCTCTTTCCAGCACATCAATGATTAAACCCGAACCTTTGTAAAGAGAGATAGAATAGACGGTGTGTTCCTATCTAAATAGTTGAAATGCAAAGTTACAAAGCGTGTACTGGAGGCTTGGTTTTTGTAGCATCAAGGTCTTTGGAGCTTTGTGCTCAATCCACAGTGTTTTCTCATTTGCGGATTCATCTGTGAACACACAGATCAAGGAGTTTCACAAACGCTGAGGAATTAGCTCATACACGTGTGCAGATAGCCACACTGCACGGCCAGACCTTGCAGGATTCTTCAGCCTGCGCTGGTTGCTGAATGGGGATGGAGGGAGGGAAAGGGGGACCCTGTGCCAAGCTACATCTGATTTATGTATCTGCTAGAAGTCATAGGACTGCACAAGCAAGGACAGTTTACTGCAGCCCGCCTGTGACACGTGCATTCAGCTCTGAGGATTAAGCAGCCCGAGCCACCGATGTGGGAAAGGGAGTATGGCAAAGCCCTCAGCTGTGTAAGGGACAGATATGAATGAAGGAGACTATGGAGATGGAGTCTCTTTAGGTAAATGAATTTCATCTTCAGAATGAGAAGCTTAACAAGTCGGGCTAGGAAATTAGAGTAATTACTCCTAAATGTCTAATTATATAAATGCATCTGTACACACACACCAGGCCTGAGGTTTACTGCATATAGTAAGTGCATAAATGTGCCAATCTGCGCATCAAATAAATTGCAGCATTTGTGAATGTACACCGACAGATGCATCTGCTGAGCTAAAGGAGGAACAAAGACGTGTAGGAAAATATCTGAAGTACCGGCATTGCCCCAGCCAGCACGGAGCTGGGGCAGTGCTGGTACATGGACCTAGGAAGGAGATTCTGGAAACGTGCTTCATTTGAGGGGTTGTGAGGAGCAGTGTTCCTACCTCATGTGCACAAATATTACACATAGCTTGGAGTAAATTAGTCAGCTTTCCAGATGAAGGTAAAGAGAAACAAGTATGAGAGGCATATCCTCCCAGGACATTCACATTTGGCTTTCCCTTCTCATTACAGCTAATTAGAATAGGAAGCTATTGTGGAGGATGGGTGCAAGGCTGTTTCAGAGTGCCTGAAAGCACTAGCATTTATAGATGGACTCAAGTCTCTTACACATCTGCTGCTTTTCTCTATTTAAATCTTTTCTATTTGCTAAGGATTTCCAGAGGGGCAGCATCTGAAATTTCCATGGTGAAGCCGTGGTTTTATCTGGAGCCATAGTTACAGCCAGAACTGTAGTTTTAGCTGGTATGTAGGAGACTTAATATGCTTGAGCAAGCAGAATCAGTGGGAGAACGGAGGTGTGAGACACAGGTATTCTGCAGGGGGTGCTCGCCATTAAGATATGCAGAACCAGCCTAGGCCAACCTTGGAGTCTCTTAACAAAGACAAGGAGTTAATTGAATGGAGCCCACCAAAAGGACACCCCAATGAAGACTATCATGATGAAGTAAAACGACCACCAGAGACCCCTGATGACCACCAAAAGACTGTATTGTGAATGCAGGAGTGGGCGGCAACATATGTTATTGAAATTGCGTGAATATGTATGTAAGTTATACGTATAGAAGTTACACGTTTAGCCATTCTTGTGGCACACACTAGACTGAGCTATCCTCAGTGTGCCCAGCGCTGCAGGAAAGAATACCTGCTTAATAGACATCACAGAATCACAGAATGTTAAAGGTTGGAAGGGACCTTAAAGATCATCTAGTCCAACCCCCCTGCCAGAGCAGGATCACCTACAGCAGAGCGCACAGGAACGCGTCCAGGCGGGTTTTGAATGTCTCAAGAGAAGGAGATTCCACAACCTCCCTGGGCAGCCTGTTCCAGTGCTCGGTCACCCTCACAGTAAAAAAGTTTTTCCTCATATTTTTCTGGAACCTCCTGTGTTCCAGCTTCCACCCATTGCCCCTTGTCTTGTCAGTGGACGCCGCTGAAAAGAGCCTGGCTCCATCCTCCTGACATTCCCCCTTGACATATTTATAAACATTAATGAGGTCACCCCTCAGCCTCCTCTTCTCCAAGCTAAAGAGATCCAACTCCTTCAGCCTTTCCTCATAAGGGAGATGCTCCACTCCCTTCACCATCTTTGTGGCTCTACGCTGGACTCTCTCAAGCAGCTCCCTGTCCTTCTTGAACTGAGGGGCCCAGAACTGGACACAATATTCCAGATGTGGCCTCACCAGGGCAGAGTAGAGGGGCAGGAGGACCTCTCTTGACCTACTTGCTACTCCCCTTCTAATACACCCCAGGATGCCATTGGCCTTCTTGGCCACGAGGGCACATTGCTGGCTCATGGTCATCCTGCTGTCCACTAGAACCCCCAGGTCCCTTTCCCCTGCACTGCTCTCCAGCAGGGCAGTCCCCAACCTATATTGGCACATGGGGTTATTTTTTTCCCAAGTGCAAAACTCTACACTTGCCCTTATTAAACTTCATAAGATTTCTCCCCGCCCAGCCCTCCAGCCTGTCTAGGTCTCTCTGAATGGCTGCACAGCCTTCTGGTGTGTCAACCACTCCTCCCAATTTCGTATCATCAGCAAACTTGCTGACAACATTCTCTAATCCCTCATCCAGATCATTGATGAATATATTAAACAGCACCGGCCCAAAGGCTGTTAAGTTCTGATTTCAGCTTTTTCACAGCATCAATGGACTGCCTCCATGAGTACTTCCTACGCGTCAGGTCAACCTGTGTGACTGTAGATCCCATGCCCTGTGCTGCACACACATGTGCAGCACGTCCTCCGCTCTCCAGAAAACCTCGGCCATTGGGACCATGTTCCGTCCAACTTCTTGATGTGCTTCCCAAAACTGTGGGATTTATGAGCAAGTCTCACACATGTGGGCACCATAGTCATGCAGGAAATCTCACACAATCCTAGTTTCCTTAAGTAAGACTGTTTACAGGCAAAGCAGTCTCATCTTTCACCCATTTTCAGGCTTTAATAAAGACTTTGGGAAGTCACTCTGGTTTGCACTCTGTTCACTTTGGTGACAGTAAAGAGAAACATGGAAATGTCTCAGGCAGACACTCTGATGAAATTCCTGCAGTAGCTTGTTGTAGTATGCCCAGATTCCCAAATCCCCCATGGAGCAGATCCCTCCTTTAAATGTGTCATGGGTTTGAGTCTGATGGAGTTTTTTGTAAAAAGTGGGGGTAGACTTGTGTGAAGTTTGAGAGCCTCTCCCACCCCCAGATAGGAGTCGGACCTGTGTCTGGCCAGGGCCAGGCCAATTAGCACGTCTGAGATCAAAGTACTTAAGAGGTGACCCCATTATTCTCTTTCTTTCTCTTTTGGTTTCATCTTGTTTTGAGCTATCATGTCTTTAATGTGGGGAGTTTTTCTGTTGGAGGAGGGAGAGGTGAGAGGAGAACAAAGAAACATCGCCCTGAGAAGATAGAGGGACTGGAGATTCCTAGAGGAGAAGGAGAGAGAGAAGGCTGCCGGAGCAGGACCTTTCCCTGGAGCCTGTGGTGGCTGAGATGGCAGGAAGGTGATTGTCTGACAGTTGAGGGACTGACGGTGGTGAGAACATCCAGGATACGTCAATATGTGCAGAGCCCCGTGTGAGAGGGGAGGGAGACGGAGCAGCAGTGGGAGACGTGCCTGAAGCGATCCGTGGCCCTGAGGGACTCACGAGGAGGAAGAGGATTGCCTCCCGTGAGGTGGACACCACGCGGCACGAAGCAGAGACTGCGAGGAGCCCTCTTCCTCAAGGAGGGGCTGCCATGGACACTGAGTAATGGCCAGATGGACTGCACCCCCACCCCCTGGTCCCCTTGCACTGATGGGGGGCAGAGGAGGTAGCGAGGATTATGGGAGGGGTGAGGGTGAAGTGTATTTAAGATCGGGTCATATTTATTGATGTATTCCTCTCACTATCCTACTTCGTAAATGGTGGTGGTGAGTTAAATCTATGTTTTTCTCCCCAGGTCTCTCTGGTTCTTTACCTGTCATTTTAAACGGTAGATTATTACCCTTCCTATCCTTAATCTCAAATCCTTGAGCCTTTTTTGTTGAATTGTCTCCTTCCACATTACTGTGGAAATGGGGGTGGGGAGGAAGGAGCGAGCTGGAGAGCGTGTGGTTCTTAATCCCAGTCAGCTTGAACCACCACAAAATGCATTTCCTGCATCTATCATCAAAAAATGCAATCAGAAATCTAACAGCCTCCTATTTACTTCAAGGAGGGAAAAAACCCCACAACCTCTAATGGCAAGCTGCGCTTCCGCGGGGCAAGCTCTCCAACCATTTACATCAAGTTCTCGTGCTCGGATCCCCTCACTAACATGAGGGCTCACAGCTTCCGAACCTTTTCCTGATTGTCTGCTCTGCCAACCTGCGTAACACAGGCCACCAAATTTCACATGGTACTTCTGCATAGCACCCCTCATGTTTTGCGGGACATTTTAAAAGGTTACAAACAAGACTGTGCAAATCAGTTGGGTTAATCCTGGAGTAAAGTGCTTCCTGACAAGGATGGTAAGAATACAGGCATAACCTATAAGTTACTGATCCATAATAAACTACTGCAACCCTGGAGTAAGGGCTGCATATCTGCCCTTTTCTGTACAGCCCTGAATACACAGCTGGGAAATAAGCTCTTTGCTTTCATTGCTTTCCTACTTCCTGTGCTTTATGAGCACACAGTGGGGATGAAAATAAGCTGCTGTTGGTAAATAAGTAAAAAACCAGCCCTGTCGCTTAGTCACCTTGTGTGCATAGTGGAGGAGATTTCCTGAGTCTTGGCAGTGAGTTCAGTTACCATGTGGGCTGCTCATGTTGTGTGCAGGAAAAGGGAGCCCTGGGTTTGCACACTGAGCAATGATATTAATCGAAAAGAGGGGTGAGATTGGAAAGCATTTGGTCAGTAGCATTCAAGGTTGCCTGCAAGCTGCTGGGAACTATACGACATGAGCTGGCACGTGTAAGGTGGCAGCAGCTCTGCTACCCTCCCTACTCAGAGCAGGCAGAGCGCAGTGCTGGTGCACATGCCTGGTGCTGTCTGTGAGCCCCGAGCCGGGCACTGGTGTACCTTGTCTGGCTGTTTGAAGAGAGAAAATAAATACACAAGCACATACAGTGAGTCTGAAATATTGATACTGTTCCGGACAGAGAGGCAACCAGCTTTGTTGCCTGCCCTGGTCAGTATAAAGCTGAGGGATCATGGGGGTTAAGCCCTCTCTTTCAATAGCCAGCATCCAAGGAGGATTCTGTCTGATCTTCTGCCTTTGATCCCCATCATGAGTTCCCAAATCCAGCTCCTGTGTCCAGTTCCCCTCTAACACTGAGCCTGGGGCTTCCCCGGTGCCTCCTACTCTGCAGAATCAGTGGGGATTTCTGTTGGGAGAGGTGAGGGTATCAGTTTTGCATATGTTTGTACTATTTTATTATTTCCTTATTAGTACTATTATTGTTTATTAAAGCCAGTTTATTTTTCTTTTCCAATCCATATGTGTCTCTGCCTTGTACCCTTTCCCTTTCCTTCTGAGGAGGGAGAGGAGTTAGATAGAGGGCATCTGTCAGCATTTACTGGCCGGCCGAGCCTGAACCCTTGAGAGGTCCCAATAAAGCTTTAACAAAGCTTCAAACTGCAAAGGCAAACAAAAGAGAGAGAAAAAAAGACTCCAAAACGTGAGTGAAATCACATTGTATGATTGCAAAACCATGGAACACTGGGAACTGCTCATGAAGTCAATTTGCTTTAAAGGAAGCTATTGCAGTGGGAGTCACTTCAGAAGAGCCCTCCTGGATTCTGATGTTTCTGTAGACATGTATGGGGTGTGCATGAGGAGGATTCAGTGTCCCTCCGCATCTAAGTCCTGCCGCTCTGGCCAAGTCAGGCAGGGAGCCTTGCAGGGTCTGCAATCTTTCTGCAGCGTCTGAAAGGGATATTGTGTTTAATACACTCCTAGAGCAGAAAATGTGAGTAAAGTATTTACCTTGAGATTTAGGCTGAACACTAGAGCAATCCTGAACAATCCCAGAGTTCTCTATTAGTGTTAGTTTTTAACAAACAAGTCTAAACTGAGGCATTCTTTAACTCTCTCTGTAAGTGAACTCACTGTTTAAGGTCTTGATTACTTTTTTTCTTTATCAAAAAATGGGGCATATTTTGTAATTTTCCTCTGCGGCTATAGGAATCCCTTCTTTTTAAGGAATTTGCTTAGGTCATTGAAAACTAGACATTCTTGTCTACATATTGCCTGAGAATATGTCCAATTTGATTACATATCTGTTATAATTCAAGACGGAGTAAGTAGAGTTTTCACAGGTTGCCAGGCCATGTTCTTTGTACAGTTCGTGGGACCAGGCAGCCCTGCCAATGCTGCCTTGCTGCCCCTCTCCTGGGGAAGCCCTTGGAAACCGCTTCTTCCTCCACATTTGCTGTGGGAAAGCTGGATCTTGAAGGAAATTTAATCTGCACAATCTAAAGGCTTTGCCCCGATGCAGTAGTTTTTCCCAAGCAGGATGCTTATGGATATGCCTCATGTATATGAAGTTGAAAAAAACAAAATAAACCTTAAATGCACAGCCCTCTCCTGTTTTTTAAGCCTCTCCTTGCTGGCTCTGGTGTAGCAGGTTTTCCTGGTAGCCCACCGTGTGCTCTTGTACCTTAGTCTCACACTTGTTTCTAAGCCATTGGAGGCTTACAGTTCCCTTCCATATCTTTCTTCTTATCATGAGTATAAAACCAGCTATTGCCTCTTCAGGTTTCTACAGAAGCACCTTCTCCTTTAACTTCTCTTTTGATCCAGCTTCTTGGCAAATCATCCTTTAAAAGCACACAGAGAGGCACAGACTACAGACATAAAAATTCCAGTTGTTCAGGTTTTCACAGCTAATGTCAGATGTGATTGCAGAGGAGCAATATATAGCCCATGCTTCTACTCGGTGTTGACATAAACATGCAGCATTAATGTCTGTAGTGCAAAACGGGCAAAACATAGATTTAAGCTTAACAGCGACATCCCTTCCTTCTGCTGCTTTAACCCTTCAGTTTTAAGGCTGGAATAAGAAGGTTTGATTCCACGATGCTTAAAACAGAGCGAAAAACAAGGCTGGTCTCAGTGCCGCCTATCAGCTCTCCCCCAGAAACTCAGGATCACGTAACATTTAGATCGGGGTAGACTTTCAGAACTTTCGTTGTTGGTACTTTTCCAACCACTGGCAAGAGAGGTGGCAATTCCTCCTTGGAAAAATCCCTCCCGAATACTCATTACCTGCTGCCCGCAGCATTAGCTGCAGCTTTCCCCCTTAGCGCGAATAACGGGTTTCCCCACTAGATGTCATCGTTGCTTCTGCAAATCGCAAGGGTTTCGATTAAAAGCGTTTAACGAGGGTGCCTCGTTCGACGTGCCCGGGGGAGACTCTCCTTCCAGCCGACACCTGGACAGAACACTTCTTCTGGAGGAGATTTGCACCAAAACGCTTCTGACTTCATCAGGAGTATCTGTCACACTGATACGTGTTGCCAGGAGCCCACCTGCTACCCCGGCACCCAGAAACAACGCTAAGGGCATTGGAATAAATTTGCCTTTAACTCACTTGGAAATAAGGATGTTTACAATGAAATATGACCCGCAGCAGCCTCAGTTTAATCTGGCTGTAAAGTCACTGAAGGCTGCAGTGCTGATCATCCGACAAAGTGCCCTGGTCAGAGGGTCCAGCAGCCAGTGGTCCTGGCTTCGACAAGAGCCTGCTCTGCAGGTGCAGAAAAGGTATTCGATATTTCCAATTTATTCAGTAACCTGGTTAAGGATAGCTCAAGAAACTAATTGACAGCTGAAAATGCAGGAAAATTTCTCTTCTTCCTTCCACCTAAGAAAGGAAGGCAACAGAGAATGAGAGCTAACACCTCTGAAATCTTGAAATTAAGAAAAAGAATTCCGAATCCAATTACAGAGAATGTTCCTCTCCTTAATAAATAAATGTTTTATTTTTTGTAGAACTGTAAGTTCTGTGTTTTTTCTTGTATCTATGAGGACACTTAAGATATTTTGTACAGTAAAACCAAATTTTGAAGCACTTGTTTACTCATTTTTAATAGCAACCCAACCTCCAGCCAGTCTGACCCAAGTGAAGAATAATCTTGTTAAAAAAAAAGCATCATTCACCATTTCTAACAGTTTTATTAAAAATATAATTAGGAATATAAAAATAAAAACACCAGGCAGATTTTTAAGATTTCCTGGTTGTTGAACTTTGTCATTGTTAAATTTCACTTCTTTAATCCATCCCTGGAATATGCAGTTAATTGCCTCTTCTAAATACAACGCACAGTGGGCAATTACCCTTTTGCAATGATGTCTCTGGATTCAGCTTTTTCATTACAATTATAATGGGTCTTCGAAGTTGTAATGAAAAGTAAGGATTAGCAGCACTGAAAATGAAATTTTAATGGCATGAACAAAGCATCAGCTATGATGCTATTCTCCTCACATTGGAGCTCTGGCCTCTTACCCCATTTCTCTTTCACTTTTGGACCTGTCTGAAGTGAATAAGGAGCATGGAGCCAAATTACACAGTGAACTTTGTTCTTAAAACAGCATGGAGTAATACTTTGAACTTGGGAGAGATTTACATTTTGTTTTAGTCCACGGTGGCAGTGGAATAACAGCACCTCTGTGTCACACAGGGCTTTTCTTGGAGGCCCATCTGGCACTCACCGATGAGTCGTTTCACTGCTCCAACAAGCACGTGCTCTCCCACGTCCAGCTTACCTTTACTTGACTCGCAAGAGTTGAATTTTGTCCTAAGAGATGTAAGAGGCAATATTTATAAAAATACAGTCTGCACATGGGTGTCTGCCTGCAGCTTGTTTTGTGTCGCCTGAAGAGACCTTGACCTGGCTTTCCATTCCAGGTTGGTGAAACATCTGGAGCCTTGCGCTGCATCTTGCTACAGAAGCAGATGCTGCCACACAGCAGGACAGTTCACCGCACATCTGGTTGTGAGCATCGTTTTCTGCCCGCCCGCCGGCACTACAGGTCTCACTGTGGTCCAGCTCTGCTTCAAGGTCACACTGGATGGGCGGCTGTAAGATACGGTTCAGCTCATCAAACTGCCGGCAACTCCAGTTTCCCTGACCTCACACTATTGTGCTTACTGGCACGTGGAATTAGGATGCTCAACCAGGCCAGCCAAAAGCAATTTTTTAGTTTTTGCACTGACCTGTTGGTTGCTTCAGCTCTCTGAAAGGTGAGATGACTCTGCGGTCAGTGAGTGCCAGCACTAGTGCTGCAGTCCTGCCCAGCCACGAGTGTGATGGGGAGGAGAATGGGGACCCAACTGTGTGCCTTGAGGGCTGTGGGCAGGTAAACTGGCTCAGCCACATCACAGAACCACGCATTACTCCCTTGGCATTGCATCTAGTGATGATATGACTGTGGGATGAGTTTGATCTGATTACTCAGAAGTATCTCAGAAAGGACAGAATAGAATAGAATAGAATAGAATAGAATAGAATAGAATAGAATAGAATAGAATAGAATAGAATAGAATAGAATCTTTTCAGTTGGAAGGGACCTACAATGATCACCTAGTCCGACTGCCCAACTACTTAAGGGCTGACCAAATGTTAAACCATGTTATTAAGGGCTTGTCCAAATGCCTCTTCAACACTGACAGGCTTGGGGCATCAACTACCTCTCTAGGAAGCCTGTGTTTGACCACTTTCTCTGAGAAGGAAGGCTTCCCGGTGGTTTTCTGTTGGATCTGCTATTGAGCTGATTCACCCTGTGGGCCTCTCCTCATTAGATCTCATGTAGGATGGAAGGAGAGGACACTGCTGGGGTGGCTCAGGATTGGATCACCCCAATGTGACTGACCCACATAGATCAGCTTAAACAAAATGCTGTCTGCCACTCACTCATGTGGAGAGAGATGCCAGAATCTGCAGTCCTCGCCTTGCTCACTTGCTTTCCCCTTCTCTGATCTGTCAACCATGGAGCCTTACTTTGGCTCCAGTCAGCCAGCTGAAAACCAACCACAGGCCTTTTTCATGACTGTTCTGCAGCTTGATCAGCTCATGTAAGCTGGGATTTATGGCTCCCAGAAGTGCCAGGCTCGATGTAGAGGAGATGTGAAGCCCATCTGACTGGAGGTGGTGGGGAAGGACAGAAATGTCTGAAAGAAAAGCAGCAAGGTCTTGCGTCAGCTGCCCTCCACCCAAGCCCTGGCCCTGCCAGGACTTTATTGCTCTTCAGGCCCATGTTTCCTTGCTCTTTGGACTGCTCCTTCTCATCTGCATGAGTTTCTGCTCTGCCAGGAATTCCTCTTCTCCTGTCTTCCTCTGGACACTCATTGGGACCGTTTTGCTCCCTGCCCACCAAATCCTGACAAGGCTCAAGCATCAGTTCAACCAGCTGAGGCTTTAACTGGTCCAACCTCCACCTGCATCCAGTAGGAATGAGCTCCTGCACAGGTACACATAATGACTCCATGACCTCTGACACCTCCAGGGCTGTGCACAAGCTCCTCTTTTTCTGTTAGTGGCAGAAATACGCCCCTTTTCCACAGGAGAGTCATGGATTTTATGCACTACAAACCCTAATAATAACAACTCCCAGAAGAACTGCAATCATTACAAAATTTCTGCTCTGCCTGCGAGGTGTACTTCTTTGACCTTGCTTTTTTCCAAGGCAAGCAGTATATGATGCATGATAAGGTACCACACTGACCAATGTATCAGTAGATACTCTCCAGAAATCATAATATGGAAAAAGCATTTACTTTATTTCTGCAGAATAAGGGCCAGGGATTCACTGTGTGGCAGCTGGGAGATGTCCTGCAGCTTCTTCTGGTGCCCAGAGCTGGAGGGGGCAGCTTGGATCTCTGCTGCACACCGAGACCCAGTCTTGGAAGTATGTATATGAGTAGGAGATCTGGGACTTGCCGCAGGACAAGATCATGTCAGGAGCAATTTTGGAATGATAATGACAGGAGTAACCCTGATCAGCAGAGGACACAAGGGGTTACCTCTGCCCTCCAAGGCTAAGGAAGCCCAAAGCTGGCTGCAGGAGGTGTGATCGGCTGCCTTCGAACTGGGGTCCTCTCCAGGGCTGGCAGCCAGTACAGTGGGTAAGCTCACCTCGACAAGGTGGCCATGGGGTGCAGTATCCCTGGGGTGGGGACGGCAGGTTGCAAGGCTGTGGACAGGTGTGAGAATGGGGGTTGTGAGGTTCCACCTGTGGGACCCTACAGGGACTGGAGCAGGATGGCAGCAGCACTGCACCGACACTGATGATTTAACCCCAGCTTTGTGCTGGTACGGGCTCTTCTTGTTGTAATTTTCTTCCCCTTCCTTTGAGACGTGAGGGTGACTGCTGATTGCCGACAGCTCAATGTTTGGGCTAAACACAAAATAACATTTGGCTTTTTTCCTCCTACAAATTGCAAGCAAGATGTAGTTCCGTGGTCAGCCCCTGGCAGTGGATGAGCAAGCAAACCTCTGGCCGCTAATAACGTGTGGCTGGTGGCTGCCCTCACATGACAGGATGGTGATACATGTGCTCCTGTGGAGCAGAAGGTCCCTCGGTGCCTGGCACCGGGGCCTCAACAGCCAAAAATATCTGGGCCTGTCACAGGGAGGGTGATACTGCCAGGGGGGGTGATACTGCTGGGGAGGGGGTCACGGCCATGCTTCACGGGACAGTCTGTCATGCAGGCAGAAAACACAGAAGAGTCATATTTAGTACACATTTCCCTTGGTTTCAGGAAAGCTATTTACAAATAAATACCAAATTGTTTGCTCAGGAGAAGAGGACTTGGCTAAAAACCTGCTGTGCCACTGCACAAGCTTTTGGCAGCTCAGGATCCTCACAGCCAGTTTAAGGGAGAGGACATGGTCTCTAACTCTGCTTTTAAAATAGAGCAGTGTGTCAATGAAAGAGCAATTTAAGGATTCCAGGCCATGTAGGACAGCAAACATTTCTCAAGACATGGGAGCTGTCTCCACACAAATTATGACAGATGACAGTTTACTGAACGTATCTGCAATGCCAAAAGAAACAGCCCCAAATACCAAAACAAGGGGTCACCGCAGTCTGTCTTCCATGTGCCACTTAACTTCTGATTTGCAAGAGTTTTCTGCCAGGAGGACTGAAAGATGAAGGAGAGAGGTAAAGTGTACATGAGCATCTGCCAGGGAGATAGATTCCCATTTTGGCAAATGCTGTCACTTGTGCCTTTGAGGGTCAGGGCAGCATCTCATTATGGTCCTTACCTGTCCTCTGTGGCCAAAAAAGTCACAGTCGCACAGAAATTCTTATGCTGAAGACGACAACTTTCTATAAGTAAAGACTGAATGAGACTTTCAAGCTACAGGCCAGGATAAATTGGAAATAATAAAGGTGATGAAAAGTTAATTGTATCTCTTGCCCCAAAGTACATTTTAAATATCATCTGCTTTTCAGGCTTGCGCATAAATATGCATAATTCTGCATCTTTACTTGAAATATGTGTTCAGCTCAGATGTTTTTCTGCTGACAGCTCAGTGTAGTTAGGCTGTTAATAATTGTATCGATTATTTAGTCGTATTTACATTGTGATCCTGCTAAAAGATCTGAGTCATGCCCTAACATTACAGAAACGTGGAACCAACATGTATTCCCAGCCCAAAAGCTGAAATCCAATCATAAATATTGCAGTGAAAAACACAACATTCCCAGTCTTTAAGCATGTATGAAACTGTCAGGCTAAGGGGGCAGGCACCACATTGAACTGAAATTTTTAGAAACCATAAATCTAATTCTCTCAATCCTTCTTGCAAATCTCAGCCAACTGATTCATCAGTGCAGAAATAATCATTTTAGTGGGATTCCTAAATAGTCCCCTCTGCACAGGTCTCATCCCAAGTGAGAGCAATACACAGAGCAGGGCAGTATGCAGGCAGGCTCATGTTTGCCTAAGCTTTAATCCCCTTGCAGACAAAATCCTGAACTTGAATGCATGGAAAATTGCTGTTGCTAATCTTATTTTGCAGGGAAAAAAATAATGTACTTCAACCAGCATCTGGCAAGGTACAGGCTTTTAGCTTCTGACTTAGAAGCCTTGCGTGCACATACAGTTTGCTGGCTGGTAAAGTTTCCAGGGTTATATTTTTTCCTTTAGAATTCTGAAGACGCAATAGGAGCCTGAATTCCCCTTTTCTGCGTTATGTATCACTGCACAGTGGCAGCAGAGCAGTAGACATTTCATAGGCCGTAAAACCAGAATGGGCTTAATCCTCTTCTCACACTAGATTTACATTTGTGTGACTGTTACTAAAGTTGGCAGTAAAGATGTTGACAGAGCTGAGCGCTGGCTGGGGCCCAAGGGCACTGATTTTTAAAGGTGGTGACTGGGATTACTAAATCCTGCTTCCAAAGAAGCCTTAGCCCCACTTCCTTCTCTTGAGAGGTTTTTTGTTCTCCATTGAATCGTGGTTGAAAATGGGCTGTAGCCACCCAAGACATGTAGGTGTTGCAGTAGAAGGAGAGGCAAATCAAACCGCTGCTGCCTGAGAGCTGCTGATGGAGGTGCCTGGTACAGTACGAGTGGGAGGCAAGTGCTGATGTTGTTTCTGCAGTCCTCAGCCCAGGACTAGTGTCCTAGAACCCTCCAGACCTGCAACCACAGAGAGATGGCCTTTTCCTGAAGGTGGCAAGGAGAAGGAAAGGCCGTCCAGACATGAAAACAGTCACTGCCCAAAGTGAAACTACTGCAGGTCCTGTCTGAGCTTCAGAGATAAAGCTTCAGGGGTGAAAGGAGGTGGTGAAGCAAAAAACACATCAGGCCTTGGGTGCTTCCTGCTGCCCAGTTTTGCTTTACAAGCACCTGGAGCTTGCAGATGGCCCCTTGGAGCTATTTTGCAAAGCCGATGCTTGCCCAGCTGCTGTTTCTTCCTTGTATATCCTGCAGGTTCCTGAATTCAGACCTGACATTTGACCACTGCACCGTGTTTCTCCAGCTTCTGCTACGGTCAGCTGAATATAGTTTTTCTTGGCAGGTTTCTCTCACCCAGCTTGTGAAAAACAGAGCCAAAACGGAGATGCCAAACTGCTGGTGGGATGCAGTGTGCTTGCGAGGCACCAGTCAGCCTTGGAGCGTGAGGGTGAAGCTGATAGAAGCGGTGTGGTCTTGACTGCAGGCTTGTTACAGTGCTCTTACAGATACGCTGCAGTTCAAGTGCTGCAGCAGTGACAGTCTAAGGATGGAAAAGGTAATATTTTTTATTAGATAGCCCAACATGAACAAAAAAAGTGGATAAACTTTTGGATTTAAGATAAGGGGATTCTGAGCCCGAAACATTGCCTGAGTTTACTGATAAGACCCAGCCAAGGTCTTGCAGATTCCTAAAAGTCTATTAAAACCTTGACACAATCTTATCAGGAGTCTAACAGACTCCTAGAACAGAGCCTGCTAAGCCCACTGAGCCTGTCAGGAATACAGGGCTTCAAATGGGATCCAAAAAGGCACTGAAGTACCTGAAGCAGGACTTGGACAGGTTGGAGGTACCTCAGTAAAAGCCTGTGATCTAGGAGACTCCACGCAGCTGGTATTGAGGGCTGGGGGTGCTCAGCTTTGAATTTTAACGTCCATGGTGGGATCTGAAGTTATGTCTCTTTGTGTAACAAACCCACCTCACCTCTAACTAAGAAGCTGGTGCACTTTGGGAGGTGGGAAAACGTAGACTGGAAACCTACATTCGCGCACATTATAAAGAGAGGAAAATGAGCCCTGCTCAGTTCAGACTGCAGGCACCTGTCCTCAGGAGACTAACGTGAGCTGTCTCCATATGAGCAGAGCCCAGTGCCTCTGCTCTGTGAAATTCTGAGGTTCACACCAAACTTTGTGTTCCGCATTGGCTACCTTACTCCCCTGAAACACCTCACTCATGCAGTCCTGTATAGGAAGATATAAGTGCATGGTGCGGGCTCCTAGATGCTGCTATAAGGTTCAGACACTAATTTATAAGTCTTCAGTTTGTCCTGTCTTTAACCAGTAACCATAGCCCACAGGCAAAATCAGGGGAAAAAGGGAACTGAAAAGGTGAGGACATTTACTTTGAGAAGTGTAGATTTACTAATTATGAACCTATTTCAGAAGATTTCCTGTGCTATCAGCCTATTTTACTCTTCTGGAGCTGTGCTTCTCTGTCCTCAAATTGTCTCATGACCTGACAAAGCACTTAAGCATGTGCAACTTTAACCGTCTAAGCGTTTCCACTGACTTCAGCAGGAACAGTCAGGTGTTAAAGGCAGCATCCATGCCTAAGTAGTCTGCTGGATTACCCTCTTACATGCTGGGGAGTGTCATACATAATGTTTAGATTTAGTGGGAGGGGAAAAGGGAGCATTTCTAACATGATTACAGTCAGCTTCCCTTTTATGTTTTGCAGGGGAAAATAGTATGCAAATGCTGCACGTGTCTACATGCTTTCAACATTTCTTTCTTTTTTTTGATCTCCCTAATTCTGACAAACCAGTTGCCCATGATTGCTGAAAAGAAAACTCTCCCTGAGGCATTGGGCCATGGGCATTTTTTGAGGGGCACTGTGGATTTAAGCAGACCCCTGTTTGCCTGCTTCTGGCTACGCTTTTCCACACCAGCATTCTTCCTTGTTACACCTTGGTGGAGACGAGGTGAATTGTGCCTGGGAACTGAGCCAGCATAAAAATAATGTAGGGAGGGTGCTGCTTTTTTTAAGCAGTCTCCTGGTCTGTTTGACGACACGATGGCACAAAGAGCTGCACCAGCACGACAGAGGGAGCATAACCCAACTGCTCCATCACAGTGCTGCCACCAAAAATGATGTCTGCAAAACCACAGCCTTATTTCCTCAGCTTTGCTGCGCCAGCAGGGTGGAAGATACCAAAAGTTCAAAGGCGCGTGTCTAATGTCACCCCTTCCTCTCCTTTCTCAACCCTCCTTCTCTCTCCTGTGAGGGATGGGGTGAGCCGGGAGCAGCTGGGCACAGCAGCTGAGGTTTCTGGCCTGGTGCTGGTCCCTTGTTCTCTTTGCTGTATCATTCTGTTCCCAGCTTCAGCTTCTGCTGTGCATTCCTGTCTCCAGGCTGGATCCTGCTGCCCTCTCGGTCATGCTGATGAACCTCTTTGTGTGTCCACACGGCAATCAAATCCTGAGAGCAATCCAGCTGAAAACAAATTATTCTTCTTCTGGGCTAATTTTCATCTGGCTCCCAGCTCCAGCACCAGCACACACACCGTGCAGCACGGCACAGAGAGCTCCACGCAGGGGAAGGAGTAGGGTCACCAGGCCAAAGGTTTGTTCTGGCAGACTGCAGAGCAAACATGACTTGGAGCGTTCAAACAAACGTCGTTTACGCAGCCATCACTATCCTTCAGAGTTAACACTTTATCCAGTGGACTTGGGGCATCTGATTGGCTTCCATTGCTGGAAACCAGTCATGCCAATGCTGCATTATAGAAGGGATGTCCTACCATGAAGCGCATGCCATTCATCCACATGGGACCTGCAAGTGAGAGACATGTGGATGCCTTCTACAAGAGCCATCCTGGTCTTTGGCACCCAGCTCTGTGAGTTTGCTGCTCAGGGTGGTGTGGGAAAGCTGGGGCAGGACACACTGCTGAACTAACTGGTCATAGACTCATTCAGGAGGCACACGGGAATTGTGAGGGCTTCTCACAGAATCTTCCGAGTTGGAAGGGACCTCTAGAGATCAGCTAGTCCAACTTCCCTCCTAAAGCAGGATTGTCTAGAGCACATCACACAGGATGGCATCCAGGCAGGTTTTGAAAGCCTCCAAAAATGGAGACTCCACAGCCTCCCTGGGCAGTCTGTTCCAGTGCTTTGTCACCCTCACAGTAAAGTTTTTCCTCATATTTGGATGAAACTTCCTATGTTCCAGCTTGTGCCTGTGGCCTCTTGTCCTGTCATTGGGCACTACTGAAAAGAGTCTGGCTCCATCCTCCCTGCGCCCACTCTTTAGATATTTATAAACATTTATAAGGTCTCCTCTCAGCCTTCTCTTCTCCAGGCTAAATAGTTCCAGCTCTCTCAACCTTTCCTTGTAAGAGAGAGGCTCCATTCCCCCACGCATCATCCCCACCGCAGTTACCTTCACGGCTGCAGGTTGTAGCCTGCAATGCTGCTCCACAGGTCTTTTTCCCAGTGCCCTGTGTACCCACACAGTCAGCTCATTTTGGACACCAGTGGGCAGTAGGGGAGAGCCCAGCTCACAGAGAGCCAGCTCTAGCTGTTCGCCTTCCATAGAGGCTGATCCACGGCAGTCACTTGCTAGCCTCGCTGGCAGCACCCATATACCTGTCAAAGCATGAGTCTGAGCACAGGGCTTTGGCAGTTCCTAGCTGGAAGCTTATGTATAAAAAGAGAGATGAAAGTTTATTTTCAGAGTGTCAGGCTGTACTGAGTAATGAACAACCAGAAGATTTGGATATAAAGTAGGCATATATGACTTAATGCTACCTTCGTGTCACACACCTTTTTTTTTTATGGTATTACTATTTAATTGCTTACATTATGCCTGTCCAATAATAGCCTTCAGTGTTGGGAATACTTACTATTGTGTATTCGAGGTGCTTTACAAGCTAGTTATGAAATGCATAATTTAAGTGAAAACAAGCTCCTTGGGCTGAGACCTGTGCTCGCGTTTGACGAAGCCCGGCAGGTGCCTGCAGTGCTCTGTATGCTGGGATGAGAAGCTGTGTGATTCACCGCAATGAGAGGAGCATGGAGTGCTAATGCAAGGTGGTGTTCTCCAAGGCACAAAAGGTCGAGACTCCATGAGACTTTTTCTGCTGAATTTGATGGCTTGTGGAAGAGTCTTAAACGATCAGTACGAGGGTTGAAATAATTCTTCAAATAATAGAGTTTGGTTTTGATGTTGCATCTTCTCTCCTTCCTTAAACACAAGACTGAAACCTGGAAGTCAAAAGCAGTAAATCAGTCAGTTATGTTCGTTTAACTTTGAGGATATGTGTTAGTCACCATAATACAGAAATTAGGAAACTACAGCACTTTGCCTTCAACTGCTCCATGCATTATCAGAGACAACCCTGTTGCTATACAAACGCTAATTAATCCTCAATGAAACAAGTAAAAAGTACACAAAGAGCGCTTCATGGGTTGATTTGTTGCAAGGACAGCCTAAATCACAGCAGGTGTTTGCCAAGGCAGGACAGTCAAGTTGTAACCAGCTTCGACTGATGCTTCCACAAGACCTGACATTCCCAGGCTCCCACTGAAATAGCACTCAGAAAGATGCAGGGTTCACTTTTGCCTGGAAAATAAAAAAATCCTTACAGAAAATCACATCTCCAAAGACACATCTGTGGGTATCAAGAGCAACTTGAGTAAGTACAAACGTTTGGCTTTGTAGCCTTCAAATGCAGGACCTCGATTGTTTCCACTCTTTGAAGTTGGTTGATATTTTATCAGCACAGATTGAGGATAAACTCCATGTATTGGCACTGCCAGGAAGTGGCTTTCGAAGTTATGTTTTCCTTTGGACAGCCAGCTGACACCTGGGTGTGTAAAGCAAATATCAATGTTTATATCCTTTCACTTTGTGAAGTCTGCAACCAAAAGCTATCAGGTGTCAAAAGGAACAAACCTATGGAATTCCTTCCTCTTGCCTCTTCAAAAACGCTTCTCTGAAGTTCTAAAAAACTTAAACTAAACCAGCTCACTTTGCTTCATGTTCACAGAGCCGGTCCCCATTTACCCTTTCAGAGTTCTGGCTGGTCTGTCCCTGGGGCGGAGGAAAGAGACGGGATCTGGAAGAGAAGGGAAGGTGACTCGTGCCTGGGATCTGTCTGACGTGAAGGGAGCTGAGCTTGGGCAAGGTTATGGAGGCCATGTAGGAACTGGGGAGGTCTCCAGTTTTTGCTTCCTGACCATCTAAATTTGATTTGAGTGTGCCACAGACTCATGACCACACAAAAGCGTTTTATTTCTCCATATAACCTGTGACCCCGAATCTTCCCAGACTAGAAAACAGCTCCTAACACCACCCAGGTTTTGTTACTTAGGTCCAGCACAGCCCTTTTCCCAAAGCCCACGGACACACACACACACACACACACACACACATAGCGCTTGTGGCCCTGCCCGACCGCTTCCGAGCCGTGAGCAGCCCCGTCCCGCTCAGCGCCGGGAGGCAAAACAGAACACCGGGAGACCTCGAGCACGGAAACCAGTCCCGGGAAGGGCAGGTCCGGCCGCTCCCGCCGGGGCATCCCTCCCACCGCGGGGCACACGCAGCCGCGGCGCAGCCCGGGCAGCTCCGGCGGGAACGGCTGGTCCCGGGGGCGGGGAGGGCGCGAAGCCCCGGCAGTTCCCTCGCTCGCACAGGGCGAACCCCGCGGGTGTTGTCAGACCCGGCTGCGGGACGCGGAGCCCCCCCGCCCCGGACTACCCCCGCCTCGGCGGGCCCTCCCGCCGCGGCGGGGGGAGGCGGAGCGCCGGCCGGGCCGGGCCGGGCTGCGGGGGCCGCGGCCGCCCTCCCGCTGGCAGCGGCCGGGGCGGGGAGCGGCCCGTCCCTCCTCCTCCTCCTTCCTCCTCCTCCTCCTCCTCCTCCTCCTCCTCCTCCCGCCCTCGCCGCCACCACCCGCCGCCGATGCCGGGACTGCGCCCGCGGTGAGTCCGAGCCCCGCCGGGAGCCGCCCGCGGGAAGTTGCGGCCCGACCCGGCCCCGGCCCCGCCGCGCCCCTGCCCGCTCCCGGTGCCGCCGCCTGGCCCCGCTCCGGCCGCTCCGCCGCGGCGGTACCTGCCGCTCTTTGTTCCCCGCCGCCGCCTCCGCCGCCTTTGTTCCCTCGGTGCCGGCTTCACCTTCGGCACCGCCCGCGTCCCCCGCGGGACGCCGCTGCACGGGGGGGCGAGGAGAGACCCGGGGTTCCCCCCGCCTTTAGCCCTTTCGCCGCGAAAAGGGGGAAAACGCGGCCGCGGGGCAGCGGCGGGAGTTCGCCGCGCTCAGCGCGGGGGGGGCACGGCCGGGCTGCGTGGGAACTCCCGCCTCCGCCGGGCCCCGCCGATGTCCGGCCGGCGGCTCCGCCGGGAGAGTTTTTTTTTTTCCCGGCTGGAAGCCCGGAGCCGGCTCGTTTTGAGGCGGTGGGGAAGGAGCCCGGGGAAGAGGGAGCGCGCAGGGGGGTGCGTGCAGGTAAACGGCGCTTCCCCGCAACTCCGCGCCTCGTCCGGGCACCGGGATTTTCGCTTATCACGTCGTTATCGCTTGGGTTACGTGCGTGGCGGCTGCTGGTGGATAGTTATTCAGACAAAAGTTCTCACCAGAGGGAAAAGGAGTAACTGCTTTCCTGCGAGGGCCGCAGAGGTACGGGCATTTCTTCAGTGCCGTGTTCCCGGTGCCAGGTCGATGCTGGATAAAGCCCTGCCCGCCGAGCACTCGCGCTTTCTGTTCTTGCCCCTGCACATGGGCTCCTTTCTCTTCCCTCCTCGCCTGCCGTCCTCCCTCCCTCCCGCCTTCCCTCCCTCCTCCCGTCTTTCAAGGACTCCGAAGAGGCTTCGGTTTCTCTCGCAGCGGTTATGACTGATCTGCGTCCCTGTGGCACATGGGGCTCTCTGTAACTTGGTGCTGACTTTGCGTGAGGTGCTGCGTGTTCGTGGTTTTTGGGGAAGGCTGCCTGTCCTCTGTTCACCTCCTTGACTAAAGCCAGGCTCAGTCCTTTCCCTGCCCTCTCGAAACAGGATCATTCTTCTGTTTGCCTGACAGCTGCTGGAGAAACTGGGAGGTAGAGCAGGTGCACGCTCCTCGGGTTACTTGAAATTTACAGAGAAAAAACTTTGGGCAAGTTTGAGAGTTTCTCACAGCCTTTGTCGGGTCAGTGACTGTGTGTTCCTTGTGCTTCCTTCTTCCAGGGTGCCTCGTGTCCCTCTCTTTCCATCGTTCCCCTGTTTTTCTCCCTCTCAGCTTTCAGGGCAATCTCTTGTCACAGGGCAGACAAAGACATAAATGCCACATGCGGGATCTTGGCTAGTTCTTGAGACTGCCGGTTAAACTAACAAAACCGTAGCTTGGCCAGCGTGTCAGTTTATAAAACCTCTGTTTGAAATGCAATACCTGCAGAAGGGACACACACGGCCTCCGGCGCCTGGTTAACTGAGTCACGGGCTTTGGCCACTTCTGGGGTGGTTTTATAGCTCCGAGAAGGAGCGTGGTGGTGGCTGTTAGCGCTACCCACAAAAGTGATATCCGTCACAGGCTCACACGCAGCCACCTCGCGCTGAAATCAGGGCAGCCTAAATAATTGATTTCCAAAGCAGAAGAAGGCGCGTCGTAGTGGGAAGGGACGGGGGTGTGTGGAGAGAGTACGCGGTGGCCGGGGAGCGGAAGGCCTGGCATCTGCAAGCGATGGCGATGGGGACGAGTGGAAGCAGAGAGGTGTAGGCGGTGACACTCAGGGGCTTGGAGGGGTGGTGAAAAATCAGCGGTGACCAAAATAAACGTGTCGCCCTGTACTGAGGTGTACTGTGGTGATGTTTGGGCCCCCCTCATGCGAGACGCTGTACAAACACGTAGTCAGAAGTGTATAAATGATGCTTGTTCTTCCCTTCTTCGTAATGAAGGGTAATGAGTGATAATTGCCTTTTTACTTACCTGTAAACCCATATGTCAGAGTTCTTTTATTTAAACAGTTCTTTACAAATAACGTCAGGAAACTGTATTTTAAGTGCCGTTGATATCGCTTACTAAGAGTTGAGCATGATGGTTTAAGAGAGGGAAAAGAACTTTTTTTTCTTCTTTGCAACCCTATCAAAAGTTCATTAAAATAAATGCAAACTTTGTTGGTGTCAGTAGCACTCAGCCAGTCCCATAGCGTGCTAGCTATTTTTTATTTATTTGTCAGGCAGAGATTTTAAGCTTAGACACAATGAAGTAATTCAAGAAGCAGCATGCATTACTGGCTCATGATCTAATAGGTTGAAAATGCTTTATCTCCCTAGTCGTTAATTTTAAGTTTTATGGTATAAGGGAAAGTAACAAGGAATTGTTACTATTTGTTCCTTTGCAGTTTTGAGTTTCATGTTATTTTTTCTGATGGGTTTTTGGGCAAAGTTGCTTCTTGTTTCAGGAGAAAAATGCTTTGTTTCGGCGGAAAAATGGGCCACACTTTAGTCCTTTTACAGAGTTCATTGTAAGTGTAAAACCCCTTTACCAGTGATTAATTCCATAAACACTGAATTTGTCTCTGCTCGGTTTCCTCTCCATCTGAATACAGAAACAAACTAAAGAAAAAATCCCATAGAGGGCATGAAGAAGCACAGCTTGGAAGATCAGGTATAAAGAACCTCATTCATTTTGGTTTATCTGTAGTACAGGGATATGCCCTTACTCCATGAATCATCTCCTGACATCTGTTTGCAGCGCTGTTTTCTTAGCAACTGCGGCTCTGTTTTAGATCTGGGCTCTCAATGGCTGGGTTTGTACGGAGAGATGTGAAGAGACAATCCAAACTCTTCCTAGCAAAGCTGTGCCTTTCAGCCCACTTACCCAATCGCTTTTCTTCCCTGGGGCACAATAAATACCGGTTTAAAAAGTCTACCAGCTGAGATGCTTTGTCTGTGTATGTGCAGAGTGATGCTTATCTGTTACTCACCACAACTGAAGTGTTTCCCGGAATGATCTGGCAGCGTGGGAGCGCACCTATTGGGTTGCGATGGGCTGTGTCCTTTCTCACGTTGAAGGAGTGAGCCATGTGTGCCACCACGCTTGCCCTAGCTTTCCCGTGGTTTAACTTGAACCGTCATGGGACTTTCAGATGTGGAGAGGACGTGGCTTCGGAGAAAAGCTGGAAGCGTAGACAGTGATGGCAACGACCCACTCCTAGCAACGTGCGTGTTGGAACAAGTAGTCAGATTAGGGAGTGGGATTATACGTGTGGAGTGCAGAGAGCTGCATGAGTAATGCTCTGGGGCTGAATCCATAAGGTGCGATTAAAGAGAAGGTGACATTTCATACACCTCTCACCTAATCTTCCTTCACCTGAATTTCATCCTTGGCTGGTGTGGGTAGAAGACTCCTCTAACTGAGACAATGGTGGCCATGTAGCCACTGGGAGATCAGATTGATATGATTTTTGCTGTCTGTGCTCCCTGGTGGAACTCAAGACCCAGTTTGTATCTGGGAGAATTTTTTACTTCAGCTGATGTGGTTGACTTGGTCTGGAGTATGAACATGTGTCTGGGAGTATGAGTGGTATGTCCGTGCTCAGGGACAGGCTATGTTCACCTCACTCCCTCCTGTGCAGACATCAGCTTTCCCAAGAGGAGCAGGAGATTATATCTACTGGGCTATGAATCCAGAAATATAGTATTTAGTGTCCCCGTAGGACATGGATGTGACCGCCTACCCTTCCTGGACTGACTTGTGTCCTGTGCAGCATGAAGGATGTCAGTAGCAAGTAGTCACTGTGAAGGATCAATGCATTTTGGCTTGGGATAATGCTGAGAGGGGAGAGATCCCTGATGTCTGGAGCATTTTGTCTGCGAAGGGATTGCAGAGTGGAGATGGAAAAGCTAGACAGTGTCTCTGAATACTGGCCAGCTTCCTGTGACCTTCACAGTTTGCACACAAGTTCCAGTGTTGGCAAGAATATGAAGAAGATAGCCTCTATACATCACCTGAATCATACTGTTCACAGCAAGAGATGAAGCAAGCTGCTTCCGGGGAAATGCTAAAGGGCCAGGACAGGGATGGAAGAGGGAATGGGAAGAAACCTTCCTTTTAGTTCAGCTGCACTCACAAGAGGGAAGCAGAAAGCTGCCCTGGGGAAACGGCTGGTGCAGAACAGGCTGTTACGCCCCACGGGAGGGGAAATGGGGCAGAGCTTTAATTTTGGCCTTAGCTTTGGTCTCGAGTCTCTTGTAGGGAGGCATGTTTGCTTTCTAACCTTCCTGCAGCCTGCTGATAACTCTCGACACAATGGAACCAAACAGATTGGCTTGGAAGGTTTTTAAGGAATTGCTGACCCTGATACAAGCAGTATGGTTTGTGGCCAGGGATGGGGAAGAAGAGAAAAGAATGGTATTAGTTATTTGAGCTATAAAACTCAGGCTGCAAGCTCTATCAAAGGAAATGACAATTAAAATGGAAAACAAAGCACTTGTAATTACTTTCATGGAAGTGTAGGGAAGAAGCAGAAATGTGGGGTTTGCAGGAAAAAGTTTTGTGTAATGAATCTTTTGGCCTATTGGTTACCAGGAGAATGTCAAAAAGTTGGTAAATGATGCAGTGAGCGGGCGAGGCAGAGAGAGGAACTGGCTGCGGAACATGCCTTGTTGGTCTGCGGCAGATGGCCCATGTGTGAGTGGCTGCGAACTGGTTTTAAAGACACTTAGAAATTCGTTCGATTTGGTTTGCCTTAGTGAGACCTCTGTTTCGTGTTGGATTGTCTTTCCTTGCTAATAACCACCTAAATGCTGCAGGGAGAGAAATGAAAGCTGCCCCGCAAGCAACTTGTCCTGCTTCTTGGAGGCTCTCATGTTGTGAGCAATGTGGAGCCTTGACTGTAGGAGTATTTGATGAAAGCTTCAAGTTCAATGACCAAGCGAAGTTCTTCCAGCAAAGTTCTTCCAGTCCTCTTGGTGAAGGTGGTTGCATATTGTCTAGTTGCAAGATGTTTACTGGGGAGGGAAGCATGGAACGCTTGCACTAGGTGTCTCAGGTAGAGACACTCATTCTCACTGAAGTGTAAACTGAGGGAGGTGCTTCGTTGCTTACTTCCTTTCCCCCAGTTTAAAAGGGTTGGATTCATCTTGCCAAACTACAACATAACTGTCTGCATGAGACACTTGTGCAGGCTCCTTTCATAGTCACTAGAGAGGAGCAAGCACTTTTGGGCCGTGATTCATCCACACCGCATTGGACATCTAAAAATACCTTGGACAAACTGCCCTAAAAGTGCCTGTTTCTCTCCATTGTTTCAAACAATGAATGCACATGGAGGCATCTCTCTTGTAGCTGTTTAATCTCAGGAGAGCTGAATCTCGGCCAAAGTGTCTCATTTCCCAGCAGAGATTCTAGTAGGGCTCCTGGTGCCCTCATTTCTACCAGACTTGCTGTCCGTGATGGTTTGTCTGGTGTAGGGTGGTGTGCCTGGGGAGCTTTACCCAAAACAAGTGGACAACAACGTCAGCTTCGAAGCCTTCCTCCTCCCCAGGTCGATCGTTGGATTCAGAAAAGCTTTGGGCTGGACCCACAGCGTCAGACAATCTTCTGCTATAAATAAGAAGCCGAAGGGGATTTGCGGAGTGGCTTCTTCAAGGTTGCACATCAGGTTAGTGGCAGAGGTGGAAGCAGTGAGGATGACTGCAGGCTCCCAGAGGTGCGTTCCTTCTCCTGCCTGTGCTTCTCTCAACAGCCTCGCAGTCTTCTCCTCCTCGGCTGCCTGGTGCTTGGTGGGTGACAGCACCCGGTAGGTATTTGTTTCCTTTTTCCAATATCTTTTTGCAAAATTGTATAGGCTGTTACTCATCCTATTTTTTCTGTCCTTCCTCTTCCAAAGATCCATAGTTCAGGCACGTGGCTGAATTATTGTGTATCCTCTGGGCTGGTGTGGGTGATTGTTAATGTGCTCCCAATCTGCAGCAAATGTCTGAACCTTGAAGGAGTAAATGTGCTTCAGGTCAGGTTTGCAGTGGCCTAAGATGGCATTGTGTGATTATTTAGCAGTGTTCAGTATATGTGTGGAAGCTCTTTAAACTGACCGTATCAAAAACTAGCAATCCAAGCTCAGGGAGCTCTGGAGTTGCACAGGGAGCTGGGACCTGGTCCGCCCCAAAGTGTTGCTGCTGCCGTCGCTGTGTTATTTAGTGACCCAGAAAAAAATAATCACTAGCCCTTCTAGAAAAAGCCTGACTTATCTGCACGGGTAAACCAGGTATGATAGAGGTAAATGTGTGGAGAACTAGTTCATAGCAGAAAGACTTCCTTTCCTAAATGAACGGAGTGTGCAGGAGAAGAATTTGTTGAAGGAGTTTATTCGTGTAGTAGAGATACAAAGTGCAAGGAAGTACCAAGTGCTGAGTAGGTCCTGTGCATTTCTGATTTCAGACGAATACCAGAGCATTCTCTTATCTTTCTTGATACTAGAAAAAGAATATGATAGCAGTGAAATTGAAAGAATCTGTTGTCTGAGTCAGGGTTTAATGCCTGAAGTTCTGCTTAAGGGGGGTCCATGGGTGCACTCCAAGAGGTGAAACAAATTGCAGCTTGATCCCAGAGAGAACAAGTGGGGAGAAGAGGGAAAGAGCAAACTATTAAATAAGAGCTTGGAGAAAAGCCAGTCTCCAAACATAAATATTAAAGATCAATTCCAGGTATTTCCTGGTATTGTCATCCTGCTTCATCAACCACTTGGACTGTAACAAATGGTTTCACAGTTAGCAGACTGACAGATTTAGGGTTGTTAGTATCTTTTTTTTTTCTTTTTTGAAGAAAAAAAAGTGCCTGATAGATTGCTGGCAATGTTGCTTGTTACGCAGAACTGGGTGGGATGTTAGTGATGAAATACCCCTGGGATGGAGAAAGCAGAGCTTGTTATTGAAAGGGGAAAGCAAGAGCAGAGCCGGCTTCATTTTGGAGGAGTAAAAAATCTGAATTTTCTTCCCAGTTACATGCCCACAGCACATCGGCAGTTTCTAAAGGGGTGGAAGCAGATACTTGGGCAAAATAGGTGTGAGCAAGCACTGTTCCTGCAGAGCAGTTGTGCCTTGCTAGTAGGTAGGCTTGGAATAGCTTTACAGATACCATTTACGGATACTGTTTACAGGTGAAAGCTTCACCTCTGAAAAGCTTGGAGGTGCTTCTGAACATGTTTCTTCTTGCAAAGACTCTCCGAAAAGCCAATCTGAGAGTTTACTGTACCAAAAGCCATTTCGTGGATTGTAAGGAAATTGAAGCATATCCTGTTCCAAGGGCTTGGCGTCGGCGGTCACACGCCACCTCCTTGCTGGAGTTTTGTCCTGGACGGCGACTCTGAGAGGCGCGTCCCTGCAAACTGTACAGAAACACGCCTCAGGGGGCTGGAGTTGGCTCGGGCTGCCAGATGAGGCTTGCGGGTTACCTCACCTGCTTGGCCACGGCTTCGCCGCGGCTGCCTGGCCCGGGAGAGAACAGTACGGCAGCTCCGCTTACGCAACGTGTCTTCTCTGTTGCTTGACTGAACTTGCCTATAAGTTAACTTTTGTCTTGAGAATATTGGTGCCTTTCAGCAAGGGGGATGTGCGGATATTCATCCTGTTTTGTCTCCGTTGTAAGAAATCCCGATTCTCAAAGAAAGCAGCTTGGACAGCTCTGGGATTAAGACACGGATGAGGAGGCTCTGTCATCCCGTGAGTGCAGAAAGGGAATGCATGAAATAAATAAGGCATTCTTTAGTCTGGGCTGTTTCTGCTTTGGAGTCCTTGTCTTTGCAATTGCAACTGTGGGTTTTTTTTTAAATTGTGTAGAGTGAGAACGATTAATTCTAACAGGTTACTGTACAGCACCAAGTTCTTTCTCTTGAGGTGCCTACGTGCAGTTTGACTGTTTGGTCCTCTCTGGAAACAGTACTGGTAAGAATAACAGTGTTTGGCCTGATTTTCACTGGACACAAAAAAGTTATTCTACAGGCTTGAAACTATGCTATAAATCAGAGGGTTAGGTTTCTGTGGTTTGTTGTGGTTTTTTCCCTTCCCCTAAAGCAACTAATTCTTTGAAAATAAAGAGAAAGACTTTTTATTTGTCTTAAGCAGTAAACAAAAATGCTTTACTTAGCAGAGCAGTGCAGAGGCTCTGCAGAGCTGCCTGGGCAAAGCACTGGTTTTCTCCCGCAGCAGAGGGTCCTGCACCAGCCATGTGGGAGACAACACCCTCAAAAGGCCCTTTTCGTGTGTGCAGAACCAGCACAGGCAGGCGAACGCGCAGGCTGCACTCGTAGAAAGGCTGCTTTGCTCACAAACCTTGGAGTACGTGGAACAGAAGGTGTAAAAACAAACGAACAAGACCCTGACTAACACTCTTGGGGGAATTTTCACCTGGAAGAATTGCACAGACTTGAAAAAAGTTGCTGTTTGGAGAGGTGGCCCGTCCGGGTCAGAGCAGAGGTGTACTAAAGAAGAGTTTTAGTTTGCATTGTTGTAGCCTCACTTGAACATGCCTGAGAGAGAAGGTGGTGAATTCACAACTGCCAGGCTAGGACCTATAATTTAAATTGTAATTTGCCCTTCAAATTTAGTAAGCTTCATTTACCATTTGCTTGAGAAGTCTCTCTTCTGTGGCCTCCTTCTGCCTTGTAAAACGGCAAGCGCTGCCGGAGAGAACTACTTCCAGTAGATTCCTTTTCTCTGCTATATTTAGTGATCAAAACAAGTTCGTGATCTTTACAGGAATACTGCCAAAGCAGATAGGATTAGCATGAGACATGCCCTTTCTCTTTCGGCTCCAAACACACGTTGCATTTCACTTTGCTCCCCTTTCTTGACATCATCAATGGCTCTGTCTGGGGAGGTTTGTTGTGCAAACATTGCACTGCCACTTCCAGTAATTTTGCTTGGTAAAAACAAGTCTCCACTTTAGTGAAAACTCTTGCATTATGATTGCTGCTCTCTCTACCTTTCCCTTTTCTTAATTTCCTGAAAGAGCAGATTACTACTCTTCAGGAAGATCTTCCTCAGCAAGAACAGACTTATGATTTGATTGAGAAACTCCGGGGCTTTTATTGCTTAGCGAGTTTCACTCAACAGAAAAATCTGTTTGGTAACTGTCTGACTGTTTCCTTTATTTGGGGGAAAAAGGGAGTTAGGAAGGCAATGGAAAGGAAACATTTGTATTCCTTCAAGGGCAGAATATTACAAAGAGCCTGATTCTCCTTAATACCATGTCATTAATACAAAGCAGCTGTAGTTATTATATACTGCTATTTTATATATCTTTTACATCATGTAAAACGGCTGCACTGTTAATGGGAAGCTGGCTGTGTGTCTCTGTTAAAACACCAACCAAAGACTTCCAGCTGCAATCAAGAGAAGACGAAGAAGAATAGAAAGAACTTCTTGCAATACTTCTTGCTTGGTGCAACCAGGCAGCATTGTCCAGTTTGTTCTGATCAGGCAGTCCCCTGTGAGAGTAAAACCTAAATCTGATGGCAGGCAATTCCCTCCCCTTTCCCTTCTCAATTGTAAAAACTGACACTGGGCCAGGAGGCACTGAGGAAGGGGTAGGATGAGCTGTGAGAAAGGGGTAAGATGAGCTGTGGAAGGGGTAAGGACGAGCTGTGGAAGGGGTTGGATGAGCTGTGAGAAAGGGGTATGGTGAGCTGAGGAAGGGGTATGATGAACTGTCTGCAGCCCTTTGTTTTGTGATGGGAACTGTGTGCCTAAAGGTCTGAGGTCTGTCTGTGTCTCGCAGCGTTGGGACTGCTGTGGCCACTCTGCACCCTTTCCCCTTGGTGAAAGGCGGCCAGGCGGTGTGGCTACTCAGCACTCTGCCTGGCTACCAGCCTCGCCTGAGCCCATGTAGCTGAGCAAAAGGGATCAGAGGGCGGCAGCTTTGTGTGAAAATGGAGGAGGGCTTGTAGGAGTGAAAGAACAGCTATTGTCACCTTGTTGCATGCTTTCCTCATTAACTAAGTGGGTAGGAAGAGGTCGTGTTTATGCGCTGGATGTATTTCCCAGGTCCGGCGCAGGTCTTGAGCCACAACAGTGTTTGTCGTGTTGTTTTTATCATAACCCTGTTATCGTCGGGAAGCGGCCTTGGGGCTGCAGCACTGCTGGCGTACCGGGTGGCGGGGAGGTGTGTGAATGGCCCCTGCTTTGGAAAAGCTTTTTCATTCTGGCCTCATGGCCACATTCTGTATAAATGGCCTGGCTTTCTGAACAAAATTGGAGGTTTCCAGGCATTGCACAGGTAGATTTGGGCTGGGATGTGCTTCTGGGCTGTAGCTTTTGGAGATGGAATTGTTGACGTTGATGGAGTGATGAAGTGACTGTGGTATTTTTGGCTTTCTGCATAGCAGTGGGCCCAGGGGTGATCGAGGGGCACAGCCTCAGCTTTCTGAGCATCCAGGCATTCATCGCTCTCCCTTTTTACACTAACTGTGATTTTGAGTCCCGGGCAGTTCTTGTTTTTATTAGTGATGTGGGAAAACTTGGAAACCGGTTGAAAAATGAATGTTTTCTCCAACTTTAGTAAGTATGCATTGAAACTGCTTTTTCACTTGGGAATAGATAAATGTGAGTTAGGCTCTTATTCTGAGGGCAAGCAAATGCATCGTGCACCTTCATGGGTCAACTTTTGTGAATGTGTGAACAAGGCTTAGCTCTGTTAATAAAAACATTTGTGTGTGTGTGTTAACAACAGCCTGGAGTTAGCACAGTTTTCAAACTGTGTATTGTATCAGGATGACTGATATATTGCCATGACTCAAAAAAAAAAAAAAAAGGAAAAGGTCAAGAAAGACACTTTATTAGCCATGTTTTTAAATTGATTAACACAATGAGAAGATCCATTGTGCTTCTGCTACAGGAAGTATTACTGATCTGTAAATCAAAGACAAACCAGCAACATTTGCTGGCCTTAAAGAGTGGCGTGGCTTTTGTATACTCATGTGCTTGTCCTGGCATGTTTTCAAAAATTATAAATAGATCACTGGGAAGTCCCTGGATAACAAAACTGTACTGCTGCTGGTTGTCATAAATAAACTAAGAGGAGATGTCTTACTCTTGCAGCTCTCATTCTTTGAAGGAGTCCTAAATTGTGTGTGTAGTTTCAGTGTGTCAGTTCACAGGAGACTATTTCTGTGGCAATGGGTTAGAACTTTGTGTCCATCTCTGTATCTCTTGCAGATCTAACTCTCTCTGGGCTTGAAGCAGAGTTGCTCAGCCTTTTCCAAGCCTTTCCCTTTTGGATTTCTTCGTCTCCAGCTGCTGATAGCTTAGGAAGACCCAAGGCCAGACTCGTGTCACTATTATTCCAGGCGATGCAGGGTCGCTCTAATACCACTTATTAAAAGACTGGCTGATACCTATCTGACTGCTGTAGGGTATTATGTAGGATCAGAAGGCTATAGCCTCTTTTCCCTATCACCTTCAAAGTGATAGAAACTTAGTGGAAACTCTGTTCTTCCTCCAGGAAAGCACAGAGAACATGCCATTATTGCTTCCTGGATGGTTGGACTTATTTATTTTTTTTTTCCCTGCCAGACAGAGAAGTTGTCAGCTCCTCAAGTGGAGAAGTCAAGGTAGACCTGTCAATGGCGCTGCCCTGATTTTTGCTACCTGGGGATCTGACTTCAAAGGGAAGGGGATCAGTATGTTTCTTGTGTGACCCCATTCTGGCTGTGGACATGTATACAGTCTGAGATTGCCCCCAAGAGCGATGTTAGCAACCATTTCAAATGTGGAAGGAATACACTTCAGTCTGGAGTAGGACCTTAAGGAAAGAGAGCGTTTTGGTGAAAAGATCTTGAAAAATGTATGCTTTAAACAGACCTTCTTCCCCGTCCTTGGGTGAAAAAATGATGAAATCCTTGTAAATGAGGTGTTGAGGAGAAAGCATGACCATTAACTTTTAAGTGCTATGTGAACTTAACAGAGGTGATTACATGAGAAGCAAGAGGAAAAGAAAATACTGTAAAAAAAAAAAGCAAAAACCCGAGCCAACTTGACACAGAGGATTTTCTGTGGTAATTCTTTAGGTCATATTAGCATGACTTGGATCCCAACAATTTGCCCTTAGGAAGGCCGTGACAGACTTACAGGAAAACCGTTTACAAAAAGGAGGTGGCTCAGCAGCCCTTTGCAAGGCTCAAGACTTGCACTTCTGAACGTTACTGCTTCTTCCTGAATGTAAAATAAACGGAGATCTTTGTTAATAACCAAAAAGGGTCTTCAGTCAGCCTGCATTGTGGAGCTCTACTTCCTTTGGACTATCGAGAGATAAAAATCTGCCATTTTTGTTCATGGCGTTGGCTCGACTGAACACATGAGTAATAATAATCGGTTGCTAGGAACAGACTTCAGTTTACATGTAGAGGCCTCTATGGAGGGAAAGTCTTTTGAGTCCCTGAGTGGGTCATAAATAATCAGTGGCACTTCAAAGGAGGAAAAAGTAAAAACAAGTGGTTGGAGATGCCATTCGAAGATGTCTGTAATTCCTATTGCAACACCAATGGAAAGCATGTAGCCAACGTAATTGGGAAAATATGGGGCATGTGTCTAAGGGGGCAAAACCAGTGATACAGGGGTTTACTTACAACGAGTGACGATATTCTGCTACCTCTAGCTGGGCATGTTTGCAAGGTATCTGCTGCTTTCAGCTTTAAGGAGTGCACATCTGAGCTAATTTCGTGCCATATGAGTTTTCAAGATTGGCTCATGGGGAGGTGTCTGAGGGTTCATCTGTGCGACACGCTGTGACACCACGTTGGGGCGTGTGGGAGTTATGTGTGAGCTCAGGTCTTACCTGGGACAGTATGGAAATTACACCAACTAGTTTACCTTGCTTCCTAATTAGTGTGCACATATGTGTTGTAGAAGTAATCTTAAATAGTTAATGAAATACACATGTTATGATTTAACTGTAGGTATGTATGTTGCTTTGAAAATTGCATCAGTTTCACTGTAAAGGAGCGTACTGTATAACTGCTTTTTTTTTCACGCTCAGAACAGCTGAAAGACAAGGTTTGCAAATGACCCTGATCCAAACTGTAATGTTAAGGGTGTGAAATCCTTGCTAATGAATCCTCCAAATCCATCTGAAACCTGTTTTTCCCTTTTCTTTTGAGATGAGAATGTCCTTATAAAGACCCTGCTTAAGAAGAGCATCTCTTAGGTCTCATTGGGACTTAAGACTCACTGGAGGCGTAGTTTTTAAATTAGTATTGTCTATTCTCATGATAAAATCTCTGGAATGATTCAGGTTAATTCCTTGAGATTTCTAGTCCACTACCTGCTCTTGGGTTTCTCCCTGTCAATGTGTCCCTGTCTGTGTTTCTCCCTGTCAATGTGTCCCTGTCTGTGTGTACTGTACCCAGGTAATTTAGTCTGCTGGCTAGTTACAGCTGAATTTGGGAAAGGAAGGGAGATTCCACGGAAGTTAAGTTGAAATTATATGATATGACTGGCTTAATCTAATTTTCACCTATATTTTAGGTGTCCATTGTGAGAACAGCTAGAGAGGGAAGGGAGGAAGTACTCTACCAATACCCACTAGAGGAAAGCCTGGGTTTGAGTTGTGTGAGTGCCTTTATGACAGGAAAAGCTTTTTTTCGATGCTTGAACCCTTTGAGCTGCAGGTTGAGCCCAGGTGGTCGAGAATTTACTTCTTTGGAGCTTTTCTCTCAAGGACATTTGTAATACACCTTTCTTGTGCGACTTCTCCCTTGCTGAAGAATAGGAGCTCACACAACAGCTCTGGCACAATTCACTTAAGTTAATCAACAGGAAACAGATCCATTGGAACCAAGGTCCCAGTTTTCCTGGAACTCTCTCTTTGGCTCTGTGATACTTCACAGGTTATTTGAAAGCTTATCCCAAGGTGTAAGCAGTTAAATGCTTTCCTGTGTTAGTGCCAGACTCTGCAGAAAGAGGGAAAGACAAGGTCGTTTTCTTCACCTTTGGTTTTATCCCCACTGAAAAGGCATGATGTCATTTTAAAGCCTTTGATTTACTTTCAACATTATGGGTATATATTTCCTAGTTGTCCAGTAATTCATGAAAATGAAAGACTTAGTTTAGCTCTGCAGGTTCTTTGGGTTGTTACAAAGCAAAATAGTCTTAAATATGAAGCAGAAGAGCTGGTCATTCCTAAGAGCTATGTAAAGAATTGCTAAGCGATCTTTGCAATGCTTGATGGTTTTAGACCCCTCAGAGATTGGTATGCTATAGTTACACTTGATATACTCTATTTGAATGAAATTTGGGATGAGGGGGCAAAGGGACTACTATATTGTCCCTATATAATCCCTTCTCAGACAATCAGTACCTTGTACCTTTTAAAGAATAATCCCTGCAGGTGTGTCATCCAAAGGTGTGTGTGTCTCTCTTTCAAAGCAGCTGTGGAGCCTTCCGTTGGGGCAGGGCAGGGATCAGAGGCAGGGCAAAATGTCTGTGCCGTGTTGGATGGTGAGCCGGAGCGTTTCAGAGACATGAAAGCTTTTGCATAAACTTACCTTGTATTAGCCGCCCAATTTTATATCCTGCACTGTGGATTTGCTGAGTGGATTTCTGCATTTGAAAAAACAATAATTTAAAAGATCCCGTGCTTTTGGGAAGGAGGCCTTAATTTGGTCTTAAAAGAAGGTAGGAACATACGCTTTTTTTCACTTGCACGTGTTCTATGATCATGTGCCCTAATTTATATTAATTAATAGGTTAAGTAACTTTAATCAAGTAAATTAATGCTTTAAAACTTAACATACTTTCTCTTTTAAAATCCTCGAAGTTTTATTAACTTCAACTACTTTCATAACTGAGCTTGGGATCCCATCATGTGAAGTGCTGTACGAGCACAGGGAGGGACATGCTGTGTACCTTGTAGTTCCTGTAGCAGGCAAAGGATGGGGACAGAGGAGGAACACTCCCAGAAAGGTGGAAAAGGCATATTTTTCTGTTTATAAAACTTTCCTTAATGTTGTTCATGGCTCTTGCATATTTTGCTGTTACTATAGAGGGATTTAAATGCCAAATCCTGCTCCCTTTTTCTGGAATATGCTCCCAGTGACTTCAGCATCGTGCAAATCAGGCCATAGGCTCTGCCTGTGTCACCATCCCAAATCTGGATGCATTGAAGTCAAACATATAGGTTTATTTTCATTGATGGAGATTTTGTGCTGTTTTTTGTACCTTTTAAAAAATCCTTAAACAGCGTTTAGTTGAAAAGAAAGTAAGAAAATAATTCAAAGAATCTTGTTAAAGAGAAAAAGAGTGTGCATTGCCACTGATGCTGCACACTTTGGGGGATGTCTTGCTTTGTAGGTTATGCTGATGTGGCAATGGTGTGTGCTGCTAGTCCTGTCCCTTTTCTTTTACATGGGCACTCCGTCTGAATTGTAACCTTGGGTCCAAATAGAGGCAGGCTCATTGGTTTCACCTGTGGATTGATTGTTGCCTGGTATTCACTCTTTCTTAAGTATCTTTGAAGGTCTTCAGTCTGCCAGTGGAACATTCAGGGTGGAGGGAATGCAGCAAACTCTCCCTCTGTCCTGGGAGCAAAAGGCAGCAGATTTGATGATTGGTTTGGATTTTGTTTACTTCCCCCTCCATTTGGGTCTTACTGCTTGGTTAGTAGCCTTCAAGGTGGTGATCACAAAATCAAATTCAAGACGCATACGGTGATACCCAAAAGATGTTAAGGCCTCTTGACATTTTGCATTTGATTTTGTATTTCTTTATCTTGAGAGAAAAGGAGTTTCCCAGAAAAAATTGCATCGCCTTGGGCAGTTCTGCTAGGGGAACTGACTCTCTCAAATACTCCTTTTCCTCCTCTTTTTGCTAGGCTAAGCAAGCCAAACTTCTGTAAAATACTTTTTTTTCCTTTTCTCTGGTTATCTAGACAGGTCTTATCTTTGCCTGCCCCAGCTAGAACTCCCCTTTCTTGAACCTGGTGCCCTGAGTTTTAGTTGTAAGTTGTTGGTGACTTCCAGAAATGTTGCGTATGCTCTGCAGCACGTGGAACCAGTGCTTTGACCCATAGGAACAAATACCTGTTTCTCTGGAACACCGGAGTCAAGTTGTCAACTTTTTTTACCCCTTTATTCTCTCTGGGCCTTTGCTTGTCATGGGCAAAATGATATCCTGTAGCAGAGGAAGGTTGGTGTAGATGATCTTTAAGTGGCCCTCCCAACCCAAACTGGTCTGTAATTCTAAATGTGGGTGATAACCCCTGATCTCATGTAGATGCTGTGGATGTGAGTTGATTGAGGTTTGTGAAGCGTTCAGATGCCGGGGTGATGAGTACCATAGAAAATCTTGTGAGGAACTTAATAATCCTGTCATCAGAGCAGCTCTTGGGTAAAGCACAAGGACACACATTGTACAGGATGAGGAAAACAAAATATTGAATAGCTCCTCATTAAACGCGGGTCGTCTTTTCTGTGCAGTGAGTGAGGAAAAGTAGTATATAGTAAAGAAAGGCTGCCTTGTGATTCATGTGAGCAAGGGACTGAATGTAAAAAATTCTCTGGCATTCCTTAATGTTGTGTTACCTTACTCATCTATTCACACCCTTTATTTTGACACATCCTTGGTGGATGAGTTATTAATATATGGTGTGTAAATCCCAGTACTTCTGATGAAAAGGTTACAGTTATTTATGTATCAAAAAGCTTGCTTAAGGTGAGCCCTTATTTAATTTTCAGCTTTATTTCTTGGTGAATTTGTTTAACGTTACACTTCTTGATAAAATTGAGTTGGTATCTCAGTATCTAGTTTTTCCTACAGTGACAAATTGAACAATATAGCTACTGCAGTAACAGAAACAGTTTTACACTTTTAAGAAAGATGCAGCATATTGTTTATCAAAGTTGCATTAGAGACAGAGGAGGTGTCCAGGGGGAGGAAGATGGAGGAGTTGGAAAAAGACTTTGGGGGGGTTGAGGAGTAACAAGGTTACCAGACAGAGACAGCAGTTGTGGTTATTCTCATACAATAACCGCTGCTGCTTCATTTCATCTTGATCTTTGCAGATTCTGCCTAAATTGTTTCCATTCTGCAACAATTATCTGGACAGGTACAGAGATCCGAAAAGTATGAAGCTTTTTAAAAAAACGAGGTTTGGCAGCAATAAATCTGCAGAAGGCTCTATAAGCCTGTGTCACCCGGGCTTTCTCAAAGAAAGCAACTATATCTGAATTTTCCTAATCCTAATGCTTTTGTTTTTGTGACAAGACACACTGGGATCCATGGTTTGTGCTGTGCAGTACTGCTGGCCACCAAAAAGAGTCAAGGGACCAAAGCCTGGATTCACACAGTAGGAACAGTTGCTTTATTCGGTATAAGCTAAGGAAACAGCCTACCAAGGGAAGAAAACCCCAAGTAAAACGCATGTCTTGGCTCCACATGCTTGAGTATCATCAACTTTTATGTAAAACTGTACTGATTTTTTTTTTTTTTTAATAATTTCAGTTTGGAAATTGATTAAAGAGTCTCCATAGAGTTCAATATGTCATCAAATCAGTCATCTCCCTCAACAGAGGAGCAGACTTCCTCCGAAATAGATGATCTTCATCTGTCACTACAGGGTAAGTTACTGTAGTTTTCTATTCCTTTTTAGTGTAAGTTTTTGGCAAAAATCTGTGACTGTGTACACGTTGAAGGGAATTCTGAGAAACCTGTTAAAACTAGTGTTACTATCAATCTAGTTTGTGTCTGTGCTTCTTTGCAGATGTTTTTGCATTTTGTGAGAGATGCTTCAGCAGTGAAATGAAAGATACCAGCTCTTCTAGTACTTTCTCCTGGTATTTTCAAAACTGTTGCCTTTTTTGGTATAGGCATGCTCCCTGGTTCTTATGTTTTGTTACTCAGAATATGTGTTATGTAAACTATTTTCAAGGGAACCGCCAGCATGAAAACAGTGATGCCATTTTGTTAGTTTCCTTGTTTTCAATTTGCTGACAATTAGGTGGTTGCATTAAGCTGTCTTAACGAGGCTATTAACTACAGTACTATTTAATTTTATTTGTTTTTCTGTTCTTACTGCTATATTCCCTGCAAGTGTAGAAAGATAACTTGTGGCCAAAACAAGTAGAAAATGTTTGTGGCTTCTAAACAAATTTCTTACAGGTCAAAGTCTTTACCTTTACTTGCAATGAGTTATAACTTGTTAAGGAAGCCCTCACTGGCTGAATTTTCAATTGTTCCAGTTTAATGGCAGCTACCTGGACAGTTATGTGATAATGAGCGCATCAGAGCTGGCCTCTCGGAAGGGCTTTCTGGGTTTTCGTTAGTCATATGTTGAGTTTCCTTCTGTAAGAATTCCCTAGGAAGACTGATTTGCCTCTGAACATATTAATGAGAACATTCAGGGGGGCTATCAAGAAGGCTGGTGCGGGCAGCGGGACTAGCACTGCTGGAAGCCCGTCTTTGATGTGTTTAGAGCCTGGTTATTCTAGGACGGATGGGCTAAGTCCTCTCTCCACAGAGCTGTTTCCTTTTAGCTCACTTGCAATCAAATTGCTATGGTGCTTAGTTGAGAGGAAATATGTTTAAAACAGATGGTGCAAGAGAATATTCTGCCAAGTCACTTTTATGATCCACATTTGCACTAATATTGTCATTGGAGCCATGTGTTTTGATGAGTGACTGCTAACAGTGGTCTAAAGCCAAACATCTTTAATGGTGAATTTTCTTCCGTTTCGCTTCAGTATTCCGTTTTGAGGAGAGTAAGCAAAAACTCCTTACTGACAAGAGCTAGTCTGGCTGTTGCACAGTTTGTCAGACACACATTTGTTGTGCCAGTCAAACTCAGCCTTCAGTAGAAATAGCAAGGCGGCTGTCGTCATGAAACAGGTTTGGAGAATGCTGTCTGGCTTTACAGCAGAGGTTGCTGACTTAAGTTACACACAATATTAGAATAGGGGTTTGTTTTGAAATAATATTAAAATCATATTGGTATTTGTGAGTCGAATACCGGTAGAGGTTTTTGCTCAATATCTCAATGAAAGAGCCCTGCTTATTAAAATTGAAATGACTAAATTATATTTCTCCGCTGTAAAAATTTGAGCTCCTAAATTATGCGGAAGCGAACACGCTGCAAACCTGAGGCCAAACTGCATGTGCCTGACTGATGTAGAAAATCCAGAGGCATCCTTTAGAAGTGACACAGGCAATTTTTGTGATGTTAATCATATGCAACAAATGGTACAGACGTGGCCTACGTAAGGAGCTGTGACACTGCAGCATCTGCTCCGGGTCAAACGGCGACACAGCTGTGATGAAGCACATTCTCTGACGTGACATGTAGAAGCCATTAGCAACTCTCCCTGCGGATCTCTGGTAGCAAAGGTGAAATGAGAATAATAGGATCACCCGAGGAAAAAGTTTTTTTCAATAATAGAAGTCTTGCGATGAGAGTTGCAAAGCAACCAGAGACTTTGATTACTTGAAATCTTTAGGTTCACCCGGAGAAGATTTAGAAAAATTTCAGATTTGAGGAACGGGTGATTATAACTATTAGAAAAACAGCTTACTTTTTGAGTCACTGAAAATGGGTATAAAGCTGTTTTTTATCTGCTTTTCGAATTGTTAAGGTATAGGTTCAAAGAGTATGTCCAGCGTTGTATAATATATACAGCATAACAGGAGATACACATAAATAGTTGATGCAGAGGAGAAAACTAGGAGTGAGATACAGTCTGGATTGTTCATATTTTATTTTGTATTTAAATTCTTTGTGATCCAATCTAATATTTTTCCTGAAAGTCATCCAGTGGTGATAGGACATTTGTATAGGCTGGTTAATTAGGATAAGATCAATTTAATGTGCCAGTTGGTTTCATCATATAATTTTGTGAAGTTATATGGCTAAAAAATGTGACAAAATGGTTATCTTCTTTTTTTTCCTTCCCTACCATGTGCAAAACCATACACTGTTTTCAGGTATATTTGACTGTGACTGTGAGGAGCACAGCACTTTTGGCAGGTAAAAAAAGGGAAGATGGGAAGAAGAACTTCCTTAAAATAATTAATGAAGTGGTTACTACTTAGTAGCTCTAATTAACATAGAAATCCTATTAAGTTAATGCTGGTGGCGTAATATTGTAAAAAATGCTCTAGTGGAATTTGTATTGATGGGTTTTTAGGTGGAAGAGTGTTCAAGGATGAACATTTACTTTCCTTAATAGCGTTTGGCCTGGAAGATGCAGTAAAGAAAGTCACTGGGAAGTAGGTAAAAATGTAGCTTTGTTCCCAGTGTGTCTTTCTTTTCAGCTAAATATTTTATGGAGGTTTAATGAACCTTGAAAAACATGAAGAAAGTAGATAAAGAAATGAAAGCAATATGGTTTCTTATGTTCCCATCTCCAAACGTTTTCTAGTGATGAAACTAGTCACAAAATCATGAGGCTGAAGTAAAAGCTCCAAGAATATAAACCCTATATATGTATCTTTTCAGATTTATATATTGCTCTTTAACCTTTGCCAGTTTTCAAGCTGATCTCCACAGACAAAAGAGTAATAGTTAGCCCCTCCCCTTCTTGACAAGAAAATTGAAATTACTGTGTAACTACGTGATGCCAGGACTTGGGCTCCCTCTGTTCTTTTTTCCTTCATTCTATCCTAGATATTATAAAAGATTAAATCACAGTAAGATCAACATTATCTGTTCCCTGTGCTCCAGAATTCTCTGCTTTCTTCCAGTTTTCTGACACAGCACAACTTACATCAGCTGCAAAACTATTGTGTGTTCTTGCACAGCCACCTAAAAGTGTGGGTGAAAAGGGTGTAGCCTAAGGGGAAATTTTTAAGGGAAGGATTTCTCCTCCCAGACAGGTTGCAAATGTTTTGGTGAACATGGGATGCTGACCATGGAGATGCTTTGTTGCACTGTATGGACCATCTTTGAAAACTGATGTCATTTGTGCTGCAGCTACAGAAGGAGCAGGCAGGAGCTCAGGGTTTGGTTGGCAGTGAACATGGGAGGAGTGACTCAGGAACCCTGTCCTGTGTCTCGTCCCCCCATAGCTTCCCTCCCAGCACTGTGTTATGGGCTGGCCCCATAACTGGGTCCAGCCTGGCACTCGGCCTTCTGTGAGTGGAAGAGGCATAGTTGAGGTCCAAAATTGATTTTGGCTTCCTGAAATGAAGAGGCATGTCACCTCCTTTGTAAGAGAAGGGCTTCGTGGCAACATTTTGGCAACTGTTGGAGATGACTACTCCTTGCTGATGAGCCTGCGAGCGGGATTGCAGCAAGGGGAATGTGCAGCCTTTCGCAGATGAGCGGCTACAGGAGAAAGTGAACAGGGTTTGTGGCCCTGTGGAGAGGGAATATGTATTGTTTTCAGGATGTAATTCTCTTTTTCTGTGGCAGGATCCAACCCCCACTTTCCCTCCCATGCACAAATCATTCCACTTTCTTCCCTAGGAGAGCAAGCGGTTGGTGTTTCCCACCAAGCCCGTGCAGAACTCTCGTTTTTCCTTTTCTCTCCATGCTTGCTGAGCTAACTTAGGCACAAGAGAGTGTGTTTTAGCTCTTTAGCTTGGGTCATGTACTTATTCTTTCACCATTTAATTAACTGCAGAGGTCCTAATTTTTGGCTTTGCTTATTAATCCATGTGCGTGTTGCTGTTTATTACTGTAACCCAAAGGATGATCATACAAGAATGTGGCTGCTAAAACTGTTTCCGAAGAGCGTTTAATGATAGACGTTAATGATACCATTTTCTTGCAGTTATATCTAATCCTTTATGAATGACTTCTCTTCAGCTGAAGTTGGGAATACAGTGATAGATACAGAGAAATTTTGTCGTGCAGCTTGTAGTAGATTGCACTCATCTCTGAGTAAAGGAGGATATCTCTCTGAGACCCACTTAATTCAATCAGAGGTCAGGTAGACTACTAAATCTAACCCAGTGTTTGCTTTGTTCTAGCTTTATGCTTCATCAGTTGGGGCCAGCATGTTCCGGGATGTTATTACAGCTACGTTTAGTGTTTTGTTTTCTTTAACCAGAATGGTCAAAAAGTCCATTAAATGTTTGTTATGATTTTTGAGGGGTGACTTTTACAAATCAAAATGCTCCCGTAGGAGCTGCACTGACGTTTATGCCCTGTCGCTGCTGCCTGTGTGAGGAGCTGATCTGCAGTTCCCGTAAATGCTTGGCTTCGTGGCATGTGACAGGGCTGATGGCATTGGAGAAGCAACAGACACATGAGACCGCCTAAAAAAAAATAAATCAGTCGTGGGTATTTTTGTCTGTTTCACATGCCTAATGAAAAAAGTAGATTGTATAGTAGAATAAGTGTTCCCTGCTAGGCGAATTTAGATTTGTTAAAGGCACTGTCAGATGCATAACAAGTTAAGAGCTGGCATTAAAATGCCTGAGGAGTGGGTGGCCCCTGAGGCACCTGAGTAGGGCACAGAAGGCTACTTATGTTCAAATACCTGCTTGGCAGTTGATTTTTTTTTTTTAAAATGTTAGAAAAGCCACTTAAGCTCTTATCTTTAAAAGTATGTTGATATCTAAGTGATGTGCCTTAGTACCTTTAAATATTCCTGCAATATCTGTTTCTGCCCCCAAGTGCTGCAGTTCCTCGCTCCATGGGCTGTTGTGACACTAAAGACAGTGGTGATTCAGAGCAGAGCAGCTCCAGGATCCTGGCAATGAGAAGAGCAAAAGTATTTAAGAAAGCCAGGAGGGCAAAACTTGGTGTGAACAGGCTTTCCGAGTTAGCAGCACTTGGTAAATTAGATAATTTCCATTCAAAAAGAAAAGGAGGTTGAAAGGAGTAGTGTAGAAAACGAAGTTCCCACTTGCTAGTTAATTAATTAATACTTACATGATATTTGGATTTGAAAAAAACTGTTCCTGTAGAAATATCTTCATCACCTTTGCTGGGCTTTGGATAAGCTTCTTAATCTTGACAAAAAATGCTGTGTTTGTTTTCGATTACTTAACACCATGTTGCTGAACATAAATGCTGGAAGTAACTTTTTCCCTGTTTTCCTGTCTGCAGAAAATGAAACTGTTACTGGGTGGAAGGGAAGGGACTGTGTAAAGGGTGCAGGGGTGATTGCTCACCCTCTCCTTGGTTCTTCTGGTACTTCCTATCACTTACAGCGTGTACCTGCTTGGTGTTTTAGTTGATACTAGCAGTGCTGTCTCGAAGGAGCTCTCCCAGTTATCCAGGCTGACCATGCCTTTGTTCATCATGCTGAGCTGTCAGGGACTGTGGAAATGATTATTTTGGATGAAACTGAAATAAACACTCCAAGAGGGTACCATGGCTGTCTGTGGGCATTCAGGCTAGAGCTAGTTCAACACAGCATTTCTTCCCTACGCACGAGGTGAGCATGCTCTGTGCTGAACACCAGCTGTTTTTATTTGCTGATCTGTTCCTGTTGAGCTCCACTGCTTGCTATAGTAGACGTAGCCTCAGCTGACCTGAATGGTGAATGGAAGTTATAAAAATATCATACACGAGAGGTAATTCCTTCTGGCAAAAACAGAGATGGGGAGACGACAGACAGGCTTGTGCTCGCTAATTTCAAATAGTCATTTAAAACAATATTTTTTTAAAATAGAAAAAACCCTGCACGGTTGTAAATGGTTCACCGGCAGTGATGCAGAGGTCCTCGTGATAGAAGAAAACCTCTTTGCTGTTTGGTGGTGGTGTTTGATGAGTGTGGACCGACACGGTACATCTGCTCTGCCACGGGCTGCTTTTCCCAGCTCCCTGCCGAGGGAGGAGACGGGGCTTTCCTGTGAGCTGCTGTCTCCGACCTTGGGAAGGGAGGCACAAGAGGCGGCGTAGGAGAGGAGATTAATTTTAAGTCTGACTGGTTTGCGTTGCTGTTAAAGGAAGGGTGAGAAGAAAACCATGGCTGGCAGCACTCCTGCCCTCCCCTCCTATTCCTCTTGGGAGAGTTCAGCGCTGACGTAGTCCCTGCTATGTCCCCATGGTCCAGACCTTAATGGTTAGTCTGGTTTGTAGCACTTGTTGGTGGCTCATTACTGCATAAACCAGTCATTGTCCAGCACTGCGTATTGATTTTCGGCTAGCCTACGTGACATGATGCTTTGATGTGTTACAGCTCCCTAAAGAGCCGTTCTAAAGATTAGCTTTAAAACACAGGGTGAAATGTGATAGGTTTGAGGTGCTTTCAAATTAGCAGGTTCCTGTTTTGTTCTCCCAGATCCACTTTTTGGCTCTGTGAGTTTTGGCTCAAAGTGAAGAAAATGATAATTTTTTTCCGATAGCTTTTTTCATTCTGGGTCAGTGACATTTTGAAAACTAGGGCAAGAGAAAACCAAGGTCACTAAGAGTCCTATAAAAAGGCCTAACAAAGAACCCATTCATCCTCATAAAAATAAAAATCTGTATTAATTGACCACGTGGTAGAGATAAGAATTTGAGAGCTTGATTAAATCATTAGTGCCTCTGAGCAGTAGAGTAAGGGGGGAGCTGAGAGGGAAAATACATTCAACCTGAAAATTGAAATACAATTGCCTGCCGTGGTGCCAGAAGCACATCTGTACTGAGCTGTGTGTTGTGTGGCCTTGATGGAAGCAGAGCAGCTGCTGCACTACAGTCCGTGGAAATACTGGCAGGCATGCGGTTTTGTTACTGATTTGCAATGAGATTTTTATTATTATTATTATTTATTTGGGTAGGAAAATAAACCACATTGCAGCTGAGGCTGTGGCTGCTTTGGAAGGCAGCCCAGTGGGTTGCACTAGGCAGTGGCTGTAGCTTGGGGAGGGTGTAGGTTTTGTTTAGGTGTGTGGAGTGAAATAACCACCTTGTACTTTCGCCAGGTGAGACATTTGCCTGTGAGCAGCCCACGCGAATCAACACTTGCAGTATCTGGCCCACATTGCATAAGATATGCAGGCAAAACAAGACCAAATGTCCTCATCCTAACCATCTTTCTGTAACCAAACCCAAAAGCAAGTTCTCCAGATCAGTAACAGTACCGTGTGTTTGGTGAGAGCTACAACCAGAAGAGTCACTGGCGTCAGGCAGAGTAGTTAATATTTGCTTTCTGTCCCTTTTCAAGTGCCAGCAATACCAGCCTTGCCTGCCCGATAAAATTGAGTGCAGCTACTCAATAATCGCTCGTTAGGTAACTGGAATGGCTCCTGCATGGGTATTCAACCGAAGGGTGTGGTTGGGTCCTGTGCTAACATGAAGCTGATATCTCCATGCTATTTATGTCCTCCTTGGGAGCGTCGTGATGTTGATTGGTCTGCATGGCATGTTTGCACTTATTTTCTGTTTTCCAAACAAAACAGACTTTTGAGATTGTGGTTTTGTCCATGTCTTTGAGACTTATCTTACTGCTCATCGTGATCTATGTGATATTTAAAAAGAAGCATAAAACAATCCAGCAAGCAGGGGGAATTGCCTGTTTCATGCTCTGCCAGGATCATAGTGTTGCAGATTAGAGGAGGACTGCTGAAAGACGCATTAATTACAGGATGCAAAGCAGCCCTGGACACGTGTAATGCGTGCATGTTTCTCTTGCTGCCCACCCGCCTGGTGAAGCAGGAGGGCTGTGGGGTGGATGGTGGGATTAGGAGCAGGAGGCTGCGTTGTCCTGAAGCGTCTCGCTGTGCTTTGTGAGCTGATGAAGCTCTGCATGGCAAGCCCTTTGGACCATCCTGGATGATGAAAAGCCACCCAAGACTGGGGTTTTGTGTTTGCCAGATTCCCGGAATGTAATAAAGTGTGGGATGTTTTACTCTGAGTGGCATTTTCTTGGGCAGAGTAGTCAGGATTATTTTTCTTTTTTCCCCCAAGGGCGTGACATTTTTGGTATTTTGCATCCAACCCAGCCCACAAAAACATACATAGCTGAGTAGTCTTGCACTTCCCTTATGATGTCTTGCCTTCACATTAATTTTTTTGTGCAAGAGCATGCTTTCAGAGGCAAAAGAAATTGTTTACTCCCACCCTATCTCACAGATTTGTTTCTTCTTGCAAGCTGATGGCCTGGTCAGCCTCTCTGACGTGGTGTGAGGATTTACCCCAACTGGGAAGCGGGCAGTGGGTACCCACACAGCCACCTTGCCCGCCATCTCCCTCCAGTCCTGGGCCACGCACTCTGGCCTGCCACCTGCAATTCCTCAAGGAGCTGCACTGGGGCCATGATGCAGGACAGGCTCCGTTCTCTCCTCTCCTCCTGGCCGGGCTGCAGGCCAGCATCTGCCTACCCGTACACTCCGAGCCTCTGTGTCGCCATGACCCGAAGCCCCGTGCTCTGCTCCGGGCTGCCCCTCCTGCTGCCCAGCACAACGGGGAGAGGAGCTTGATCTTTCTCTCCACTTTGCACTTTTCCCGCCTCTTGGGCTGTTCTTCCCTGCCACCTGTGGTGCCAGGCAGGAGCACTGCAGGCCCGTGCCCAGCGTGGTTGCCCGTAGCTGTACCTGGAGAGGCTGGTGTCTGCCTCAGCCCTCGGAGGGAAGGGCTGGGAGAGCCATGCAGCTGGCACAGGCCAAAGTTGGTGGTTTGGGTGACCAAGATGTCAACTCACTTGTACAATCTTGCCCTTCCTCAGTTTAGTCTTTTTTCACCTGTTTTGTAAATTCTGGGCTCTTAAAAATCAATATAGCCGTTTGGGTTTTTCTTCAAAAGGGGAAGAAGTAGGGGATGACTGCTCTTCCACAGCTCTAGGCAGGTCCCTGGTTTTTGGGAAGCCAATCCCAATGCTTGCAGTCAAAGCTGATGTGGAAAGGGAGAGAAAAAAGAGTTTGTGTTCACTCCTGCTCCCACGAGCTGGTGGGATGGCTGCTGGTGGCAGCGCCTGCGCAACGGTGAGGCCTGAGGGGCCGTGGTCTCAGGGACCGACACCTCCTGCTGTTACCTCAGACCTGCGTGCAGGCACCCAGCAGGGACACCTGGGTTTGGCGGTGCTGTGTCTTGGGCGTGGGGTGGTTTTCGCGGAGTGAACGTGGGCTGGGTAGTCGTGTGATCCACTGGCTGTCACCAAGGATGGTGCTGGGGAGCTGGTCAGGTCTGCCTCTGCTGCTCACGCTCTGCTTCACCTTTTGGGAGAGCAAGGTTTTTCTTCATCTTTTGCTATTCACAGACTGTGGAGAAAGGCTTTCCCTTCTCTTGATCTCTACTCTAGTGTGAAACACAGTTTAAATATTCCAATTTTTGAAGCATGGGCTTAACCAGCTTCCTGCCTCCCTCCACGACTACTGGTAGTCTACCACTGTGTACCAGCCTGAAGGACCTGGGTGAAGAGCTGGATCTCTGTGTGACCAGGTCATGCTTTGAGTCCTATTTCACTGTTTTTTACTGGGTCGCTTCCCTCTTTCTCCCTCCTATTTCAAGACCTCGTGCCCCTTTTTGGATGGATTAACTGCTTGCATACCCCAGGGCCCAGCACTGAAAAGGATGCTGTGAGAGAGTATATTCCTCAGTAACAGCCTAATAACTCTCCCAGCCCTTCAGTTAGCCAAGACATCTAAACGTGTGGCTTCACCTACAGATTTGCATTTATCACCTAACTCCAGCCACCATCCTGATCACCCAACTCCATGTGTGGCTTTTCCAAAATTTTGAGATGAATCTTGTACTTACGGTGGCGCAGAATCTGTCACGGAACACTTAGGAATGGATGGAGTTATTATAGATGTATTGCTCTGTAGAATCGTGTTCACACTGGTGTTTGCATTTACTGAGCTTTTGAGAAAACCATTAATTGCTTATTGTAGGAAGAAAAAAACCACCTGATCTGAAGTAAGAGTTGAGAAAAACTAATATTAAATAGTAACTTAATATCTGGAGAAATTGACCTTAAGTTTGAGGTGGATGCCATGTATGTTTTTGAGAAAGAAAAGTAAAACCAGATAATTTTTTCCATTAACTTTTTTTTTTTGTCCCCAGTTCAGCGAGAGTTTACACAGAAGAAAACTTTCACTAGCTGGATAAATTCAATACTGGCAAAGGTAAGAAGGGGATTCTTTACGAAAGGCATGCTTTTTTGATTTGAATATGCTGTATGGAAATTACAGTTTTTGGGATAAAGAAAATTAATGTAAGATTTCTAGGCACTGTCTGGAAAAACAGCCCCTGGAAAGCATTTGTTTAATAGATGCAACAGCATTGTACTGGTGATTGTCCAAGGACATTTGTAAGAGATGGTTTATAAGCAGATGACAGTATCTTTTGTGCTGATGTGGTAAAACATACTTGTGCTCAATTGTGGTCCACATCTCAGGGTTTTATGAGGTTCTATGTTTATGATTAGTTTTACTGTGTTTAGGTAAGTTGTTGTATTATGCAATCCAAGAATATGAGTTCAATGGGATGACCTGGTTAAGACAAAGCTTATAGTAGTGTAAGTGCTCTTCAAATTTTCACAAAGCAGCTCACACATCATGTGGTGGGGCTCTGACTTGCTCAGGTAAAAAAAAAAGTATTGAAACCCCCATGTTTTGGTCCCTCCTTGCAGAGAAGCTGCTGAGCTCACGGTAGGTTTATCTTGTCCACAAGTGGGTGGAAAGAGTGAGGGTTTAGTTATTCGGCTCTATAGTCAAATTTGTATGTGAGGTACGTTGGTTAAGAAATCAAAATATGAATTAACTGCTTTTCTCAACTTTCTCTTTTTCAAAGTTTTGGGGTCTCTTACTACACAGCTCCTTGAAAAGTATAAATGCTTAAAAATGAGGCCTAAAATAACATGTATAAAACAGAGCCAGGGAAAGAGGTAATAAGAGACAAACATAATAATGGGTTGGAATAAGCAGGATCTAGCTGATTAGATGCAGAATTTATATTTCAGCTTATTGAAAAAAAATAAAGAATGCTAAACATTTTACTAACAACAGAGTAATCTGTGACATTCTGTAGTGTGTTGAATTCAAAAAGACAAAAGATGGGTGTGACAAGTATTGAAATTTATTTTGCAGCATACACCACCTTCTGTTATCTCAGACCTTTATACAGACATACAGAAAGGACATTTGCTTTTGGATCTGTTGGAAGTGCTTTCAGGTCAACATCTGGTAAGACAGAGTAATAAAAATATTACCTCAATCCTTCCTGAAATCCAGCAAAGATTTCTGGATATGCTTAATTGTAACCAGATGAATGACCCCTCTGGAGTCATAGAGCTATTTTCAAGTAACTTATTCTTACATCAGTGACATGGAAACACACTGAAATAAGCTGATCCAAAGTAATTTGTGAATCTTTGCTGGACTTCTCTTATCAAAATATAAAATAAAATAAATTTTTACAACCTGTTCTTTTTGCTTCACAGCCACGGGAAAAAGGATTTAATACCTTCCAGTGCAGAAGTAACATAGAAAATGCTTTGACATTTTTAAAGAGCAGATCAGTGAGTATTAACTTTGAAATTCACGACTAAAGCCGGTTGAGCTGGTGGAACATTTTCTTTGTTAACAATGATCCTTTTTTTTTTCCCCTAGCTAAAGCTCATAAATATTCATGTTACTGACATTATTGAAGGAAAACCCTCCATTGTGCTTGGCCTAATTTGGACAATTATATTTCATTTTCATGTAAGTATTTTAGCGACGTAAGTTTTAGAAGAAGGGAAAAGCACAAAAATGTGTTGACTTACATGGCTTCCAAACAAGATGAATTTGCACAAAGCGTCACATCTAGAAGGAGGGAGGAGACGCACCAGTGCATCTTTCCTGTGTCTCTGAGCTGCTTCACCAATGCGATGATGGCATCACAGCCTCATGAACAGTATCTAGCTGAAGATAATAGGAAGGAAAAATACTGAGAATTTTTTTTTTAAAGTTAACCAGTTAAAAAATAAGCTAACCTTTGCCTATCTGTCTAAGGCCTGTAACAATTAAGCTCCAAACAGAACAAATACTGCAAAGTGGCTCACATCCGTCTCACTCAGAGGCAGCCCCGCTCTTCTGGCTGTGCTCACAACATGTAATTCTTGCTGTTATTTTTCTCAGTACAAAGTGCCTGAAGTAACATGAAGGCTGTCATAGTGACATTTCTTACACAAGCTACTGAGCGTGCCTCCTGCATGGCATGAGGTTATGGGGAGAGCCTTGCTCTAATCATGTTATAGGACTGTAGAGGATGAATAAGTCAAAGTGTCTTCTACCAAGAGCCCAGCAGTGAATTCACGTAGGTGCACTGGGAGTGAGCTGGTGACTGGGGCTCAGGAGATCAGTAAGAAGTGAAATAATTTATTGTAGCCCATGTTTTTCTTGGTACAGGTACTTTGGTGCTGAAGATTTTTGTGCTGCACCTAGCCTGTGTGTTATCTTTTCCTAAACCGTGCTTCCCTAACCAAATGTAGATCCCTGAGGTCTATTGAGTAGGTTTTCCTGCACCCTGAGAGCTCAGGCAAACTCTGAGCTTGCCTAATATATGACACTGTTGACAGCAGAAAACACAGCTGCTGTGGGCTCCTTTCACTGGTAGGAAAAGTAAAAAAGCACGTTGAGCGAGAAGGTCCCTTGATGCTGTTGCTGGTACCTGCAGCAGAACATGGAAGTCTTCGGTTGGACATCTCCTGCCAAAAAATCACCTAAAGGTGGACAATCAGGATGAAGTAGTTCAGGTTGAGCACATAAAAAAACCCCTTGATCTGAACTTTGAGGGCAGGGAATTACTATTATAGCTGTCATTGAGTCCTTTCTAATTGTGGTTTTCTACTATGTATGTCTTGGTAATTTTTCACTGAAGCCTGATTAACTCTCCCATCATCTCTGATAGATTGAAGAACTTGCAAGGACACTTGCTTGTACTTACAGTCAGCCTTCACGTGATTGTTCAAGTGCTGTTGACTCCTCACCAAAGGCAAGCCAATCAGATAAAAAAAGTGCTAAAATTAAGGAACGGTGGAAGGTCTCTGCTACAAAGGCTCTTTTGTTATGGGCAAAGGAACAGTGTTCACTGTAAGTTCCATCCAAGACTTACAAATAGTATGTTACACGCTGTATTTACTGCTTTCCTCTAAATGTCGTGGTATTTCCCCCTGTTGTTTTTAACATTACTTAGTGACAGCTTAACAGAAAATCCTTTAGATTTCAGATGTTATTACCAGTACTTTAGTGTCAATCATGTCCTAAATGTTTTGACATGAGCCCTTTAAGTATAGCAACATGAAACTAATCCTACTAATGAAATACCACAACATAAGCTGAGTTGTTTGGCTCTTTTCTTTTCTTTTAGGGGCTTCTGTGTGATAAGTCTAATGGAATGTTTTACTAGTCTGAATCCTCATGGCTGGCGTTGGTTAACAAAGTTTCAGTATTTTTTTTTCATGAAAAATGTAGGATTTCTAGGATGCCCACACCTCGTGTCTTTCTGTCGAAACACTGCACGATCCCCAGCAACCCAAGTCCTAGAGGTCCTTGTCTCCAGTTCTAACGAGGGGTTTTCTTATGCTTGCGGTACAGGTAGCTCTGTTGGTTTCAGTGGGAGTATTCACAGTGCACAATCTAGAGAAGATGCAGGTACTTCTTGCAAGGGACAGGCTTTACATTTCCTTCAAAGGCTACTGCTTCACCCCAGGACATCTCAAATGTGTTTTACAATAACGTCAGCCCTTTCTCCCCAGATCTTTGGTTGCTTTATGTTCTAATAACATCCTACTAACATTCTGTGTTTGTTAATGGGAGATAAAGGCTTTCATCAGCACATCAGACACTTTCAGCTGGTAGAATGTTTTCAGGCACTGAAGTTTCCCTTCTAAATATATTTGATTGGGACAAGATTGATTGGCATTTAAAAAAATCTCTCTTTCTTTCTTTCCCTTTTTTTTTTCAGCAGTATTGCTGTCTGCTTTGTAGCATCCTTTCTGAACTGGGATTGCATTGAATAGTTTTATTATCAGTGAATCCTATAGTTCTTGGTAAAAGAACAAACCTGACCTATTGTTTTGTAACTAAATTTGATTACCTCAAACCCCACATCTTTTCCATGCCGTAACATACTCATAAAATACAGGCTGTTTCTAGAAAGTTGTCCCAGAATTTGCTGTGAGTTTCAGAGCTGGCTGGCTGTATTGTTGTCTGATTCAGCTTCTGCAGTTCAATGGCAAAGTTCTCTTTTAACTCCTCGGATTTGGTTCCTACTCTGTTGAATTTATATTCTATTTCTAAATTTGTGCTTAGGACATCTGAGGAAACAGGCTATAACATTTCTTTTTCCTAATAATTTTTGGGATAGGCACGGTTCTATCAACGTGACTGATTTCAAATCAAGCTGGCGAAGCGGACTGCCTTTTTTAGCCATCATCCAAACCTTACGACCAGGTCTAGTTGATCTGGAGAAGGCAAAAGCTAGAAGCAATAAAGAAAACCTGAAAGAGGCTTTCAGAATTGCAGAAGTGGAGCTGAATATTCCAAGGCTTCTTGAACCTGAAGGTAAATGATCTGCCTTTTTTTTTTTTCTTTGTAATCAGGAATGAGATTAGTATAATCCTGTATGTGTTGACTTGTAGTGCAGGAAAAAGTAAGTCTGTGCTTAAGTTTGAAATGGATCATTGATTTTTACTGTGATACACAAACCTGATGTTCTTTATTTTGTAACACTGACTGTACTTAGGATTTATAGTATTTTTGAACTGGCAGCAAGTGCAGGAACAGTATGAAGATATGAAACTTTCCTGTTCATGGGAGAAACTTTTTCATTAGTTGATCATGTTATATTAAAATATTCCCAAGGAAACAAAAAATTCATTACATATTAATTTCTGTCAATGGTATGTTAGCTGAGCTGCTAAAAAATAAACATGTTTATGGTAATGTGTTTTAATAACTGCAGTACAGCATGTAATTATGTGATCAGACCTAGAAGGCTGCATAATTATGTAAATGATGTATTGGCTTTTGTAGATGTTGATGTTATGAATCCAGATGAAAAATCAATCATGACTTATGTGGCTCAGTTTTTGCAATACTCCAGGAATTTACCTGAGTCTGAAGAAGACATGCAGGTATGTCAGCTGGTTTATCACTGAGGCTTTTTGAAATGAATGTACATCATAGATGCTGAGAATGTCAGTACTTTCTTTGTCCAGTTTATAACCTGACTCAGTAAAAGTTAGATAGTAGAATCATAGAACAGAATCATAGAATTGTATCGGCTGGAAGAGACCTAGAAGATCATCGAGTCCAGCCTTTGTCTCAGCCCTATCAACCTACTAAATGATTCCCCCCAATACAACATCCACCCGTCTCTTAAACACGTCCAGGGCCAGTGACTCAACCACCTCCCTGGGCAACCTGTTCCAGTGGCTGACAATCCTTTCAGTCTAGAAATTCTTCCTAATATCTGAACCTCCTCTGGCGCAATTTAAATCCATAGATCCGTAGTAGATCCTCTGATTCAGCTGCTCACAAGACTGAGTTGGATTGAACCTTCTGATGCTCCTGTGTGGTAGTCAAGACTCAGTGTATTAGATTTGTGATGATACAGATAAAATTGCTATGCAGGTTGTTTTTTTCACTTAATTACAGCCTGGTTGCCTTCATGAGTGCTCTGAAGTCTGTATGTAAATACTGGGGTAGAGGCAGACAGATTTGCAAATGTGCAGAACAACCAGCTTTAAAGTTAATAGCTCACATGAAGTTGTCACTCACAGATCACGCTGGTTAGAAAACCAAGTTTTCTACTTTCTATTCTCATATGAGAGTTTATGTGTTAATTGGTTATTCACCTCCCTCCGTACTGTTAAACTCCTTTCAGTAGGACTGCAGTCAGGCTCTTTCTTTGAAGATGCTTTCATACATCCAGGTCCAAGGTTTGAAACTTTGGCTTTGCTCTATAATAGGAATTATTATTTGTTTTTCCGTAACTTTGAACAAGGTTTATCATATGCTCAATGTGTGTTGTTTTATGGCACAATGTAAACAAAAAACCAAGGCTTGGAAAATGAAAAAATGAAATTTTCTGCTCTAATTACCAGGAAAAAGTAAAAGAGGCCCTGAGCTGGTTGGCTGCACAGGGAAAGAAGTTAGAAAAGCTGCTGATCGACACAGAGAATGAAACATACTACCAGAAGTACAAAGTAAGTTGCATTTTGTATTTAACTGCTTCTGTGAAAAGAAGCTGTGTTTCTGGGAATGTTTTTAATATTTTTCATATGCATTGTCTAAACTGACGCCTTAAGTAAGCTTTGAAACAAGAGTTAGAAATCTGGCAATGAATTTGTTAAATGTCTTCATATGATTGAGGGAAGGGGGGGATAAAATGCGTTCTGTTAGGGAAAGGGTATGTGTTGCTTGGTTTCTGAGCAGAGCAAGGGGATTTTTTTGGAGAGAGTAAAGTGGTGTCTTAACTGATGTAGCTGAAGACTTGGACAGGATTCAGGCACATAAGCCCTTTACAGTGTCACCTTCACCATTTCTGTGATAACAGTAGGTTTTACCCAGCTCACGTTGTAAAGGAGTAGTTGAAATGTTGACTGTAGATTGTGCCGAAGTAAAATTTCCTTTGGTTTATTTTGTAGCTGGAGTTTGGAATAAAGTGACCCATGGGAGACTGTGAGGGGAAGAATTTTCCCTTTCCCTTGGTGGGAGGAGAGAACCACATCCTCACTGCACTGACATTATATTAAATGCAGGTTTTTCTAGTGAACGGCACCTATAATTTCAGACCCAAATACTTCCTGGAGGCGAGGATGCCTCTTCCCTGCTATCTTACTTTTCCATGTATCACAGCCTTTGAAGTTAATGGAAGTCATACCAATGTGTTCAAAGGTAGTACTTAGCTCCACGAACTTCCATATGAAGTCATCTTCTATGAATTAGTCTTCCTTTTTTATCCCTAGGAAATGATGTCATTTATGGAAGCATTTAACCAGGGGAAAAAACCCTTTCTTCCTGTCCTGTCGTCAAAAAGAAGTGAAGCTGAGCAGAGCGAAGGCCGGCAGCAGATGAGAGAAGAGTGGGATAAACTGATCTCTCAGGTCAGAGGCAATTTCTAACTCACCTCATTACCAGCATGGGCATGTCTGATGAAGAAGCCAAAGCCTACCCCAGGCACATGGACGGGAAAAAGTGGGGTGATACTTTATTTGGATTGATAGAAGAAATACTGACTCTGAATCTGAAGTCCAGACAAACTCAGTGGTGCCCAAGAGGAGAGAGAAGGTGACTGCGTTGCCCTTCTGCCTCCTGAACCTCAGGACTGTGAGATGTCAGTGAAAAATGTCTCGTGTCTGATTATCTGAGTAGTCTTCTGATCAAAGTTTTTGGCCTCTTTATGCTTAAAAGATTCTTTTGGGCCACAATTATGAGTCAGATAATGATGCAGCTGGGAAAAGTGTGTTAGTGTACTCCTTCCCCTGGCACAGATAGTGATAAAGTGAGATCTGGTTGGTCAGTGCTTTGCAATGAGATTGGCTGTGTCACCTCCCTCAGCTGCAAGTGGGGATGTTCTGGACCTTGCTGGTAATTGCTCTCCTGCTAGCCCCATGATGGAGAGCTGTCCGGAGCATCCCTGTTTTGCCTTAATTTTGCAACTATAAATTTCCCTGTTGCCGGGCCTTGGGATAGTCACAAGCCAAGGACAGTAACTGCCAAATTCTCTGTGGTGTTATAGGGATTACAGGGTGGGAGCAAGCCTGTGTCTGAGGTACAGGTAGCTGACTTCACTGGAAACCTCTTTTCTGAACGGTGACAGGTGGCTTTTGTTATTTTCTGGGATGTCTAGAGCAGCAGTTTATGGAGCTTATTTCAGTATCTTGGGGATGGGAGGAAAATAATAGCGGGAATTTTAATCACTTGTTTTCCTTTTTAAGATTAATGACTGGAAAGTGAAGCTGGACCAGATGTTGCCCTCCCCTCTGGATGGCATTGAGGCTTGGCTTCAGGAGGTAGAACATCTGCAGGCAGAAGATTTGCCTGATTTGCAGGACCCATTTAAAGCAATGGTTGTCTTCAGAGAAATAGTTGTAATATTTAAGGTATGCTGATCACAAAGGAACGTTCTGCTTCAGTCTGACCTAGCAAAGCACTTGTTATGGAATTGCTGTTTGACGTTTTGGGAAGTGGTGTGGGTATGTTTATCTTCTGAAGATGAAAAGCTCTTCTGAGCATACCTTTGAACAATGATGACTTTAATTAAATAACTGCATGGGTCTGTAAGGAAGGTTTCTGACTTCACTGGGGTGAGATTAAATTTGAGTACTATCTGAATGAGTAAATTACGGTAGTCTTTTTCATGTGGTTTCTGCAACTTGTTTGTTTGCTAAGTAATAACACGAGTAATTGCATCCTTATCTTTTAATCTATGCTTAATGCATGCCTATTCAGGAAAGCACTTGAGCACAGGGTTACATTCCAGAGAGTTCATGCAGTTTGCGTATTTCAAGTTAAATATTTGCAAAATCACTCTGTAATTCCATTCAAAGCAATGGAAGGTATTTTTATACCTCAGTACCATTCAAGTAATTTATTCTGATCTTGAAATCTTTCTACTGAAAGTAGTTTAAATGTCCTTTTTAGTTCAAAAGCTTTAAAAAGAATAGATGTGTGGATGCCTGGTTGATCATCATAATCCTGTACCTTTTTTTTTTTTTTGATACTGGAAGTTGGATGTTTTTGTGACAAGTCCTTAGAGAGAATTTGAAAGAATCAGAAGTACAAGTTCTTCTTGGTAGCTTGATAACACCACTTTTTTGTACTGTTGCTGGTCAGTTCCTGATATGAGAGATGGCTTTTTGTTGTTCATTGTTAACGCATTTCTAAGAATAAGACAGAGAGAGATATTGTTGATTTAGGAGTTTCTTTTTTCCCCATTGAACATGTAGATAAAGTCGTTAAGAAGAAGAAACCAAAGATGCTTAACTTCTGTCAAATCCACTTTTTTCTGATGGGATGGCATTCTACTGAGAACTTTTTTTTCCCACTCCTTCCTCTAGTCAGTCCTTTTAGTACATCTCATGTAGGTATCTTGTTGCCAAGGTGGTGCCTCATAATGGAAATTTTATTTTCTCTTAAAATCTAGGAAATCACCCACCAATGCTCGTAACTGTCTGTCTGAAGTAGTATTAAGGTTACGAAATCAAGTGTTTAAAATCTGGGCATTATTTTGGGGGTTGAGGGCTGCCCCAGGATTTAGCCATTTCTACTAACGTGCTTTGTGGCAGTTTTTATTACATATGGATGAACTTTTGATATATATCTTTATATGCAACTTATGAATATACGTATATTCTGTTCAATGCATTTTATGTTTTATTTTTACGTAGGGGATTTTGTGCTGAGATTCATGCCCGTAAAATATTCCTCAGTCATATGATACCAGCCATCAGAGGATTAATGTGATATGCTGTCACCGTGGTGTTAGGTGGAAGTTTATTGAGCAAGCAAATTAAATATTAAACAAGTGTGATGTAATAGGCTTATTCAACAGGTTTTGCAGTCAGTCTTTGCTAACAACTTAATATCCTGAAACTGGTACAATGGCACTTTTTGTTCCTAAAAGTGATAGTGAAAGTGCAGAAGAAAAGATAGCACGAGTAGTGTAGATTCATGTTCCTTACATTTAACTAGAAGCACAGCGATAAGAGAAATCAAGCAGTACTTAGCTAAATGTGCGCTTTAGAAGGTGATGAGATAAATACTTTCATTGCACTGTAATGTGTAAAGACACTGGAAGATTGTCTTGTGCTGACTAGTTCTTAATAGCCCTCACTGTAATGGCAGGTGACTTCAGATTCCCAGATGAAATACTCTAGAATTAAAGGGAATGGCTTACTATGTCTTTGTCTCACCAGGGCTTGATGGATTGTTTTGATTCTCACTTGGACACCCTTCAATCGTTTAAGAATGAAGATGAGAAGAATATGCCTCTAGTCTTACCTGAAAAGTTAGAGGAAATGAAAAGAAGGTAGTGATCTTCAAATTCCCTCTTCTTTCACTATGTTGTATTCCAGCTCTGCTCTTCATTTGTTCTTGCTATTCTGAATAAAGCAAACAATTTATCCATGCCTTGCACGAAAAAGCATTTTCCACCTAAGCACAGATTGACTGTCATGTGCAGCCGGCAGGTTCACTCATTGGTCCAGTGAATGTCTTATCACGTGTAGAAAGTGGAGCTCATTAACAGGAGCTTTTCAGTGCCCTTACAGGTGTGGGTAGGAAACACCCATTATGGGTAGGAAACGTGAATATTTTTAATGTCAAAATTTCTCTGGGAGTGCGGATTCTCCAATTTTTAACTTCTGCCTTTTAAAATCGCTGAGATCTACAAATTCTGCAACGCCCTATATCTGTTGGGCTATGTTTTTTAAAATGACCAGTGAATTGTGACTGTAACTTGAGACCCTTTGCCTTACAGATGTCTGATGGCCCTTCTCTGGGCACTTAAGGATTTTCATAAATTGAACAGTCAATATCGACTCAAAATTGTTGCTACCTAAAAAAATGAACTGTTGTTAATTTAAAATTTTACTCCTGTCATAACAAAATAATGTTTACATATATGTAGTTCTGAGGGTTTAGGCTAAAACCCTTATATGTTAGTGCCTTTTATATCCAATGATTATGAGTCAACTTTTGGAACATTTCACTGTTTGCAGATTCAGCAATATTCGTTTCACAAACCCCAACACCTTTCTTGAATACCACTATGGACTGTGCTCAGCTATTGCCAACGAGGTGATGTTAAAGCTCAATATCTGGGACATGAAGTACGGGACAAAAGAGTCCGTGGAATCACTGCTGGAAAATTGGAATGTAAGTTTAAATTATATGCATCACACTGACAATGATTATTCTTCCCCGCCTCTTTGATTCAAGCTGGTGTCTGTCCCCATATGAAGACACTGTGACAGTTGGTAGAAGCATGAGGTCTGGCTTTTATGGAAAGAAGGACCTGTAGACTTCCATAGAAGCTTTCTCCGTGTCTTACTGTTGTCCTCTGAATGAGAGTTCTTTCTTCAGTTTGGAGAAATAGAGTGAGCTGTGACTCTTTGCAACTTTCTCTGTGTCCTTTTTTATTGTTTATTGGGAAGATTTCTGTCTTTTTAGACTACTTACAGGGCCAGCAGCAGCAGCGCTTCCCTGAACCAAAACCTCTTTGGTGTAGTTTAGTAGCTGCAATCTTCAAAAACAACCATTACCTGCAGTGCTGGCTAATACTGCCTTTTGCTGTTGCCTCTTCCTTTAACTTCCTTACCTCCTTGCATTTTTCAATGAATGTGAATTGTCTTATTTTGTTATATTTTGTGCTTTAGCTCAGCTTCCAATCTCAAGTTATTAGAAAGATATGGGAGGGGATGGAATACTCTGCCCCAGACATTGCCAAAGATACATCAAGAACAGAGGCAAAGAGATGAAAATGCTGATGCCATCAATTTGGTCCCATCTGCAATTAGTGGGACTCCACTTGAATTCCATCTTAGTGGAGTTTCTAAAGAGTTTCTCAGAAGCTTTTCAGACTGACAAATCCCTGGTTAAATTAGTGGGAATTTCACCAGCATCAGAACTGTGAAAGAAGGCAATGAGAGGTTGTGTAAAATACCATTTTTCCTGAGCAGTATAAACCTTAGCCTGTGGTAGGATGAGAGCACAGAGTTGATCATCGCTGTGTTTCTTGGTTCAGTTAGTTTCATAAACACTTACTATCATGTTATTTCTATAGTTGAGTTTCACGCTCTTTCTCAAGCTGATGGAATATAGAGCTTTCCCTAGGAGTTTAAAGCTTGTTGCTGGCTCTGCTGGTTCCATGATGTGCAGTCCTGGTTGAGCGGTGGTGTGGTGGCCCAGGTTTGTCATGGCCACAGGAGAGGGTGTTCTGTGGCCTGCTGGATAGGACCTTGGTAGGAGTGAGAAGCTCTGGGGCAAGGTGCAACTCTGACAGAGGGGAGCTGAGGATCAACCCTCTCATCCCCTGTGTGGATGTTTAAAGGACAAGTCTCCTCTTCGGCTCCCCTTTCTTCTCTCGCCCTTTCTATCCCCACTTTGGATCTTGATCTATGGCAGAAACTAGGCACATCAATATTTCTGTGCACGCAGGGAAACTCGCCTTTCATTTTCGTTGCTTTTTTAACTTGCGTGACTAAACTCTGCCTAACTTGTTCTAGATGCCATTTCCAAATATTGCCTTAGGGCCTTAAGTTTTTGAAATAAACGGTCCTGACTCATGGAGGGCCGTGACTCAGGCAGTGGCGTTCAGGAGTTAATATTCCCATTTAAGTTACTTTCTGCAGGGGCAGAAAAAAAGAACAGATCTATTTCAGAGTAGAGGGTGCAGAGGAGTTGCTGGATAGGCTTCGCTAAGTTTGTGTTTAACCTGCGGGTTATAGGTTCACATTGAAAGAAAAATGTATCCCAAGCTGCATTTCCTATCTAGTTTTATGTAGGTTAGTGTTACCCATGCCAATTACTTTTCACTTTGGGCAGAATTTCATTGAAGAAAAGAGACTTGAAACGCAACTAGAAACTGCTACTCACATCTGTGAAGATTTGAAAAACAAAAACATATGCAGTCCTGACTTAGGTAAGTTTGTGTTGATAACCGATATGAAGACCTCTATTTTAAATGGATATGCTGCTGTAATTCCCACTTTGGAATGGATATGCTGCTATAATTCCCACTTTGGAATGGATATGCTGCTATAATACCCACTTACGTTTTGTGTAAAACACTGCTTCTATGTAATTAAGCTCTCTGTTTTCAAGTGTATAATGGTATTTCCTGTTTGATGTCCTAGCTGGAAGTCCTCAAGAAATTAGTAAACTTTTTAAGACAGTGGAATCAAAGATTTCTATGTGCAGAGACTATATTTCCAATGTAAATAGCACCCTACACAAAGTCCTGTCTTCCTGGAGGAATTATACAGAAAACATTCACTTACTAAAGACGTGGCTGGAGGAAAAACGAAATGAACATCCGAAAGAGGTACGTGGTTGAATTTCTCTTTGTAATGACAGACGGAGATACTTGGAGGCCTCCTGGAAGGAAAGCATTATGCATGACAGTACTCGTTGGTGTTGCTTTTCTGTTCCTCATTTTGGAAATAAACTTTTGGCAGGGTTCTGCTTTAAATTATCTCAATGCCTCTGTCTAGATCCCTGCTGAGATCTTGGCAAAGTGGAATTCGGTTCATGGTTCCTTAAATGAAGCTGGAAACTATCTCATTGAAGTCAGCAAAGAGCAAGTTGGATCAAATATTGCCAAAGAGCTGAAGAAACTGAACAGAAGATGGGCTAAGTTCATCAAGAGGACACACTTTGTGAGTTACTAGTTTTGTATGACTCTTTTGCCTAGCAGCCTCGAAAGACATATTTTCTAGACTTACCAGCTTGCTGCTCAGGGATTAATAAATCTTTCAGTCAACTCAGTATTGCTGGTTTCAAAACAGGAGGAACAGAGAATACGCAGAGGTACCCCATTCTTAAGTCTTTGTGACTTTGTTAAATGCTCTTTATGACATGATGGAAGATGTTCCATTTAAAACTACTTATAAAGGGAAATCTTATTTCAGAGTAAAGCTTTTTATTCAGTCTTAGAGATGGAAGTAATCAATTTAAGGGCTTGTTGAGCCTTTGTTAAATTTTATAATCTCCACCTCAGATAGTAGAAAGTAATTATTGCTTCATACGTATTTCTAGAGTTGTGCAACTTTACACAAGCTCACTTGACAGGTTTTTGGGCTGCTGTAAATTCCTATATAACCTGCTTAATGATACATATATTACACTTCCTAGAATGCTTTCACGTGAATGACATTTTCACTCTGCCTGGGAATATTAGAGCTCTTGATTTTCTAAGATGAACCTTTCATTGACATTCATTAAAGGTACTGCTGTGGCAAAAAAATGCAACATTTTTGTAGGAGATGAGCTTAGTGAAAATGCAAGAAGATCAAAGGAAACCTGTTCCCAGAGGTGAGGGAAATGCAGCGTTTCCTAGAAAAACCCTTAGTAAGAGATGCTTTTAGGGAATACATTCAGAAAGCAGAGATAAAGAGGCCTCTTGCACCCCTACAAGGGCTTAAGGACTGCAGAAGTTATTTTTCTGGTATTGCTTTGTACAGTATGGCTATGATATATAATTTATTTTTGTATATAATGAGGCAAAGGCAAATGCTTGAACTCTTGCATGGAACTGCCAGTACCATTAAGCTGTTAGCATGCTCCCTAGTCTGGATTTAACCAACACCAGCTATAGTTCTCTCTGACAAGGCACTGGCATGGCTGGGGGGCTGCTGCAGTGCAGGATTTATTTTCCATAGTAGTGTGGCTGTGGCTGCTTGCTCATAGGGGAGGGAGCAGGCAATATGGTCACAGGTTGTACTCTCCCACCTGCTCTCAGGGTTGAAGAACTGAGCCTCACGTGGTTTATTTACCAGTATATTTGGCATTTATTTCTCCTTGAGTCCCTCTTGAGTGCAAAAGCTGGAAGGTAGTGGTGACTGTGTGTTGCAGGAGGGTAGTGGAGAGACCCATGAAGTGAGGATGGGTACGAACATTTTACCCTGCTCTTTGTTTATAGCTTGGTGAAGAGAGCACAGATGATGCTGAAAAGACCAGGGAGCTTCCAGTGAACCTGGAGAAAATTGAAGAGCTCCTTAAAGGGGTGGACAGCTGGGCAGCAGAAATTGGACGCCTGCTTAGCGAGATCAGTCGTGAGGGGCCAGTGGAACCTGAGACGGAGGAACATTTGCAGGTGAAAATGGAAATGCACTGCTTAACGTATTTTTTATCAGATCCTAGTCTTTCAGCACAGATTTGTGGCTGGGGTAGAATGAGCTGGCATCAGTGAAACAGCAAAGAATGTGGATTTTGTGCTGTAACACTGGTAAAAAGTCAAGGCAATGCTAGTGTTTTGATGTTTTTCAGGCTCACTCCTGAGGAGCTATAAAACAATCTTCCAAAATTAGTGTGTCCAGATGACAAGCAGGTGCCAATGAAAGTGCTGTTGATGCCACTGATCAGCAGCTTCTCTGGAGTGGTATTAATTATTCCTTGTCAAGCACAGAACTCGCAGCAGATTAAAACTTTGCAAGGTGCCAAGTTGAGATTTTCCCCTGGTCCTACAGTGCTTTCTGTCATCTATCCTGCAGTGCAGGGAGGGAGTTTGGGACAATTTAACTGTATTTCAAGACTTACCTGTCAAAACATGGGATATCTGAAGTATTTTCAGCAGCATGCTGCATAATTTGTACATCTCAACTTGTAGGCAGTTCCTCTAAACATCCACAATGATGAATTTCTTACTTTCACTAGTGTCTGTTATTTCCCATGTCCTCTGCCAGGCATTACTGTTCCTCCCGGAGCAAATGGCAGGTAGAAATATGTGTTTGTAACTCAGCAGCTTCAGTGCAAAGCCTGATTTATTTTCCTGACCCACCAGTGAAGGTGAGACTGAACAAAGATGCCAAGGTTTGCCTGGGAGAAACTGAAGCACTGTCTTATGTTGCCTTTTGCTATTTCTGCAACAGGGCCAGTATAATCCAACAGTAGGAAGGTGACCACCAGAAGGAGGTTTCATTGGAGCTCTTCTGTCTCAGTGTTAAGATTAAACAGATAGCTTCTTTAGAACATTAGATCCACCTAATATAAGTGTAAACCAGTGTTAGTGTTAGTTTAGCTTTTGGTTTTGGCCTTCTTGCGCTGTGTTTAGTTGACAGAAAACATTCTATTCATCTTTTTGTAATTGTGGGCTTACGTTTATAAAATAAGCCTTGTTTTGCAGTGTGACACTAGATGAAGTTAACAAAAGACACCCTGAAATACAGCCTCCAGAAATGTGACTGGTATTGTATCTCCATGTCTGTGAGCAGAAGAGATCAGCTCGCTTATTACCTGCAGTACAATAGGTCGAGATCCAGAATAAAGCAGCAATTATCATTAGAAGAATGCTAATTGACAACTTCAAACGGGAAAATGTGTTGAATATTCATAGATCAAAACAGCTCTTATAACTACATTTCATGATAAATATTCAAATATGGCACACTATTTCTACATGCAAAACACCCAGCTGCTTCCTGCCTTTTAGCGCTGAATACCGCAAGAAAATCTGAGCCTTGATATGTGGTTACTTTTGGCTGACTTCATGATCAGACGATGCATATCCAAATGTGTGGTTTGTACATCCGTTTGGAAAACTGTTTGGATGGGAGACCGTGTTTAAAAAATACTCTAATTGGCTCTGGGGCAAAGACATGGGAGGTATCCTGTTGACAGAAAGACTGTTTCAGCAAACAGAATCCCCTATGGATGGCAGCAAATGTCTTTCCCTCTACAAAGAGATTTTGCAGTGAAATACGCTGACCATAATTGGAACATAAGATTTTTCCTTGACCAAAACCTGACAATTAGTGCTGACTTTTTCATTCAGTTCCTTTAAACAAAAAGACGTAAATACTGTAGAAGCTTCTAATCCTTTTCATTCAACCAGAGTTTTGCTGCAAGGGGAACTTCATGCCAAGAACAAGTTGTGGCAGCAGAAGAGATATTGCAATCCCTGACGCAAAACGTTTCCAGTCAGTTGTCCCAACAGCATTCGCACACCACTGGGCTGCAGGCACGAATTAGAGAAGCCAGAGACAAAACAGAGGTAATCCTTTTTTGTTGTTACTGTACTTTAAACGCAGAGACTTCTCTACTTTTAGCATTATCTGATTAGGACAACTCCTTGTCAATCACATAAAATAGAAGTGGAATCAGTCTCCCAGACTGTTGCTGGGGCAAAAACTAGAGCATTACAGAGATCAGTATCTCAACTTGAATAACTTGAGTGATGATCTGAAGCAATAGCTTTATGTAATTAGTGACACTCAGGCATGTTCTGAAAAGTCTCTTTCTTCCAAGGCCCTGATGAGTGACGTGAACAACATCTTGTCCAAATCTGAGGAGAAACCCTCGGAAAAGGAGGCTTTGCTCAATTTTGAAGAGTCCCAGAAAGAAATCGAGGCCTCTGTTTCAAAGGCTGTACAACTTGTCAGTCAAAAATTAAGTCCGGAAGAATGTATTTCAAGATATGAGGTGGGTTTGTTTTCTGAGCCAGCTGAATTTGAATATTTCTTATTAGTGCTATTTAGTCTCTAAAAGCCTAAGATATGACAGTGAGAAAAAATATCAGGTGTAATGGTTTTGGTAGTTACTAATGCTTTTCTCAGCTTTTTGATTTAGCACTGTTAGCATATATTAACTTGGCAGACAGCTTGATTGAACACATATGAGTCTGGGTGGCAGTTTATTCAGTGCCCTGTCTTAAATTACTCCATCATCCTGTCAGAACTCATCATGTTCTGACCTAGAATGCCCTCATACTCACCTATGCAAGGGCTACCACAGCCCATACATGCCTTATGTACGGGTTTTATATGCTACTGATGTCATTTTGTTAGACAAACAAGCTATGTCCAGTTCTGTTTATTTTTCATTATGGTGCTTTTCTTGCAGGAAGCTTTTAACGCTCTGGATCATAAAGTTCTTGACAAATTTTTGAAAGCAGCTGAACAACTGAAAAATATTTCGTCTGATCATGAGAAGCTGGTAGTGGAAGAAAAGAGTAAAGATGTTCGTAAAAGATGGGAGGTGAGATAACATAAGAAGGCGAATCTGCCGTCTGTTCTCATTAGGCCTGGTATCTTTGAAAAACAGTATTTTTGGTCACAATATGTTCTGAGGGTTTTATTTGCTTTGTAATGCCGTCTTACAGGGATGTGTTTTGAATTTTGCAGGCAGTTCATCATGAAATGATATCCTGTGTCCAGCTCATAGTAGAAAGAGAAAAAAAGAAATTTAATACAACTTTAAAAAAGATCAATAAGCAGTTAGGCAAAGAAAAGAAACTCCTAAGCATGGATAAAACCAAAGGGCTCATCAAGGAACATGAGGTACCTGCCCCACTCATTTTCTGCTCACCTCCCTCTCTTTGTGAATGCATTATCTGTCCTTGCTGCTTTTTAGGTGTATTCTTCCAGCCTGTGTTTGTGGAACAGGTTCTTGTGCTCTGTGCTATGTAAACACAGAACAAAGAGGCCACCCAAATTATTTCTTTTCCCTTTTTGACTGCAGATTTTAGCATCCTTGAAGACACTTAGAATTACCTCCTTCTTACATGGATGGTATCTTTTTTCCACTTTTTTCTTTTAAGACAGCCTTGAGGCATTAAAACAGATTTAGCTCTGCAGAGTGTAAAAATAAGAAATGATTTGTGTTCTGTGACTTCCTGGATTTGTTACAGTTCCATAGATGGTACTAGATGCCTTCAGGTGAGAGTATCTTCCCACAGTGTGATAGCTGCACTTAACTTCTGTGTTTGTGCTGTATATAAATTAACCATGGAGTCAGACATAAGGCGTTGCCAGGATGAGTCATGGGGAATCTTACATATTCCAGAAGCAGTGGGTTTTACACTTTATTGCTTCTATTATTTTCCTTCATCCTCCTCTTTGAGATATATTTTTGTGGCCAGTTTACCACTTAGAAGGATAAGAAATTGCTCTCTGATGAAATTCTGGTCTTTGCTGAATTCAGTGGAGTTTTAGTCTTTGCTTCTCATGGGTTCATGTTCAGCAAATATTACATACGTAAGAGGAAAGAAAAACAAGCTTTCTCAGGCATATTCCTTCTGCTAATTTTGTTTTTTAGACTTTTAATATATCTTTATTTCACCGTAGAAAGTATAATTATCAATGAAGAGTATTTCAAATAATTTTTCCAGCTTTACTTTTTTTGCGGTCAGTGGGACATGTATATCTGTTGTTCGTGTGAAGACCAGTAGTAACATAATGAACTTTAAAATCAAGCAGGAGTCAGTATAGTCCAGTGAATGCTGCTGAGAAACTTGTCACCAAAAAATCCTTGTTTCTTCCCTGGCTGTATCTGAAACTGAATCGAGGGAAAATAAATGTTTCCCTTCTGTTTTGACAGCTTATGCTTTTAAGTCCACTCATCCAAGAAGACAGCGGAAATAGAAGAAATTGCGTGAGAATAATTGCATATCCTTATGACTTAACATGTTTTTCTTTGCTTAGGCCTATTTTTCACACGAAGGCATCCTGAGAGACCTTAGTAAGACATTAGAAGACCTTAAAACATTGGGAAAACTAGCAGAAGGAACTGTCCCAGGGATACAGGCACTGACTGCAGACTGCGAACAAAAGCTAGAAAAGCTTCAACAAATGGTGGCAGATACTTACACGGCCCTGCTCTCTCGTGCTGGAAAAGGACAGCCCCTTAAGAAAGAGTGGGTGACTGAGTGCATGATCTGTTGTAGCTTCATGAAAATCATATATATGGGCGAATTTTATGATATTGTAAATCTACTACATTGCTATGTCTTTTACTGTGGGAAGCTGTACATTTCAACATTTAGTATTCGATTACATAAACTAGTAAGCGCAATGTTTGATTACCTTCCATCAAAGCTGCACTGTTTTTGATTAGCCAGGATTTCTTTTTTTTTTTTCCTTTGTATTTGATATTTTGTCCTTAAACTGAAATTTTGTTTAAACCGTAGGAGCTCCATTGTTGCTTCTGAGAATGGAGAAAAGCCCAGTTCTTCTCAACAAATTGATATCCTTTCGGTAGAGGAGGTAAGGAGTCCGTTGTTACTGTTAGACAGCAGTGCTCTGTCTAGGGGAGATCACTGGCAAAAGGAAAAACTAATTATTTCTCTTATATTCTTATTATAGTAGCACCTCAGGCCTCTGATCAGACATCAAAACCCCATTGCACTTGGGAATGTAGACTAAGTAAATATTCAAAAGTAACGTGCAGGGCACAGCACTAGGCATCCCGTGTGGATGTGAGTCCCCAACCTTGCATCATATTTTGCTAAAGAATGGTTTTCAGCTGGAAGAGTCAAGTGTGAAGCTGTGTTCAAGTGCAAATATCCCATTATATCCCAGTAATTTGAACAAATTTCAGAGGACAGAGAGGTGAAAAATAGTGAAGAGTTGGAGGCATTTGCCTTAGAAAAGTATAGGGAAAACCAGAACACACGTGTCTTCTTGTAAATAATTTCAGAGAGAGAATATACTGCACTTCATCATTTGGACACCACAGAAGATATTTAAGATAAACATTCATACAAGTAAGGCTGCAGACAGCTCATCAGACAGCCTGCAGGCTGGTGGCTTATAGCAAGGGACTCATAGCATTTACATAAAGTTTGAAAATACATAGTAATTGGCTATTAGCAAGGGAGATTTCCTATAAGGCTACTAATACTGATCCAGGGGCTGGAGCACCTCTGCTGTGAGGACAGGCTGAGGGAGTTGGGGTTGTTCAGTCTTGAAAAGAGAAGACTTCAGGGGGACCTAACAGCTGCCTTCCGATACCTGAAGGGAGCTGACAGGAAGGCTGGGGAGGGACTTTTTACAAGAGCATCCACTGATAGGATAAGGGGAAATGGATTTAAGTTGAAGGAGAATAGATTTAGATTAGATCTTAGGAAGCAATTCTTCCGTACAAGGGTGTCAAGACTTTGAAATAAATTGACTAGAGATGTTGTGGCTGCCCCCTCCCTGGAGGTGTTCAAGGCCAGGTTGGACAGAGCCTTGAGTAGCCTGATCTAGTTGAGAGGTGCCCCTGCCCATGACAGGGAGGTTGGATTAGATGATCTCCAAGGTCCCTTCCAACGTAGGCCATTCTATGATTCTATGATTCTATGAATATTGTCCCCGACACCCTGATGAAATCTATTCTCTCATGGATAATCAAAGTATGAACTGTATGACATCAGCCAGACTGAGGGGTAGAGTGTTTCCTGGAATCAAGGGTGAGAGACACGTGAAGGCATCTGGTATAAGCAGCCTGACAAAAGCTGCAGAAGACACATCACAGGATGTCCACGGAGCTATAGCAAAAATTTGCACAAGTGGATTGTGCTTGCCAAAGACCAAGTATCTGTAGAAGGAATGAATGACCTGTCTGCAAGTGTTCAAAAATTTGCTCTTTTCATTCATGACTGAGTTTAAACACATCTTGTATTTGTGAGAGGTATCTCTCATCTCCTTAGGGACACATGAAGCAATTGTTTCTTTCAGGAGTTCACAGATGTCTGTTAATCTTCGTTGTGTATGGATGCAACATGATGAAGGGGTCACCTTTACCTTTTTTATTTTTACTTAGATCTCAAGACCTGCTGCAGATACAGTTTTGGAAGCAGATGTGAAACAGCACAATGGAGAAAGCTATACAAAGAACTTTGAGGAAGACAGTGACTTGCCCATACCAGCTTTATTAGAGAGGTAATTTTTAAAGGATAAATTGCATGTGTATTAAGAGATAGTACTATATTAGATATTCATAAATTAATGGGATGTACTGAACAAAGGTTGCACTGTTGCTGTGCAGATCTGTTCTTGTTCTACTACAGTTTCCTTAATTGATAAGGAGGCACTGTAGTAGCTACATGCTTTGAACATAAGGATTTTGTAGTGAGAACACTTAGAGCTATAAATCTTTTTTCTTCTCTTGAGCCAGAAAAATCTGTATCTGCCTTACTTCAAATATTGCAAAATAAAAAAAAATGTGTAAAGTTTTTTAAAGAACTGACATTTTTGTGTTCATTTAGAGAATGCAGGCAGACATTCGTACTTGAAAATTAGCCAGGTGAAAAATTTCTCAGCTCTTTTATATGTTGCTCATTTATGCACATTCATTTGGGACTTAGGTAAAATTATGCATTTGCAATAGACCATGTGTATTTTATACAGTAATCTGTTGGTCTGAAAGTGCCATACCCTGCCATGTTCCATTAAATTAGAAGTAATACTGTCTCTGAAAGTGATTGCACCTTTCTTATAGCTATAACACACAAAGAAGTAGCCTGGAGGATCTTTTACAAAGCAGCAGAGACAAAGTAGCATCTGGCTTTACTGATGAAATAAAAAGCACTTCATGCCTTCAGAATAAGCTGCTTGAACTACAGGTAAGTATTCATCTTTCAAAAACAAAGTTCTTGCCTAAATTCATATTTTCTGATGCAGAGCCCTCACCTCTCTGTGTTAGGTGTATTGCCAGAGGAAAAGGAGCACCCTTACAACTGCGTTTATTAGAAGTGAAATCACGGGTATAGCAGTCAGCAGAACTGCTCTCCTACTTAGCAGTGGAGTTTTGCAAGGGTTACTGAAAGAAGAGATTGGTGGCCCTCAGTTTGTGATCTGCAGGTTGAAATAGGTGTATTGGAAAAAATGACTACAGAAAGCATCTTTTTTTTGTCAGTAGGAGTGGCAAGTGGTGGACCATGGTCAGGGCTGGAGGAGCCATCGGAGTGGAACTGGAGTTGGCAGTGGAGTATGTGCCGAGTGAAAACTGTGCCAGGGCTTAAAATTTGATTGTGATCAATAGGCTTGCGAGAACTTTAAGGAGATGATAAAAGGCACATAACTGATGTTGTAGAATTTATTACTGTACTTTTTCAAGTCCTTGCTTGAAAGGAGTATGAAACTTATCCAGCGTCTTAGAACTTGGTTCAGTTCTATGTTTACTTTTTGTTCTTTTGGATGTAGCTGAGATATTTTGCACCCACATCTTGTAGTAAAAATGGCTGGACCGTATTTGTTGAACCTCTCGTGAAATGTAGCCAAGGTGTATATTTAACATGGAAATTTTCTTCATAAAAATTTAGTAGGGATTTGCATGCAGCTAAAAATGGAGTCTTAAAGAAAAAAGAAAGCATTAGATACTCTTACCTTCTGGTGATGTTTTCACTTTTTCTGCAGAGACTCTTGTGTAATTTTATGATCTGTCCAGTCCATTGAGAAATGCAGTATCATATTAATGCAATTAATATGCATATCTTTTAGGTAATAGAGGGTGAAACGAATTCTGGTTGGACACAACTGGAAAACATCTCATCTACCTTAGAAAATCTTGTGGATGAAGTGCAGCGTGCTGCGATCTCTGAGATGAGAAGCAAACTAGAAGGAGAATGGAAAGAGCTTCAGGATATTATAAATACCAGGTATAAAATAACACTTCAAGAGATTATCTAAGAAATAGTTCATTGTGACTAATGTGTGTTTTGTGAAGGGAATAGTGTGTGTTACAAGATGTATCTGCACATTTTTAACTTCTTTTTAAAAAAATGCATAAAGCTAAAATTTTCTTAATTATACTTTGTTCGTATACACTTTGCAGTTAGCGTGAATCCCTCCAAAAAGCACAGAGCCGGATCTTTGTAACATCACCATGCAGCATTCCCAAGTTTACTGTTATATCCTTCAACATTTTAGTTAAATTCATTGGGATTCACATTGTTTTTTCTTATTAATCAATGAGAAAAAAACCCCTTTGACCTCAGGAGGAGGAGAATTAGACCTGTTAAGACAGTCAGTTGCATTATCTTTGTGGCTTTTTTTGATGTAAAATTTTGAGGGTCTTTTCTTGCTTGCTCTCCCAGTTCATGTTTTGTTACTTTTCTTGTAGAACAAACTCTTTAAGGACTGCTTTGGAAATTGTTTTGCCAATGGAAAATGAATCCACTCTTCTGTGTGAATTAGATCAGCGATTGAAGAAGAAGGACATCCAGCAGTTTAACCTGATGAATAGTGATCTTGCTTACAGGGAACTAAAGGTAAGGGAAAATGCAGAGACCACATCCTAGCAAGAATAGTTTTTAATATGTCTAGGAACTGGAGAACTTCCTGGGGGTTTTGCTCAGGAGTTTGATAGCCCTCACAAAACTTCCCAAACTTTCTGAAGTCTATAACAGCATTTTACTGTTCTTATTTTAAATGTCATTATTCCTCTAGAGCCCACCAGGGACCCTTGATAGACTCTACTGTAAAAACTGTGATCTTGAACACTTTGTCTTAGGACTTTCCTCTGATCCAGATTTACTCTGTTCCCACCTGGCTTTATATCACTTTGTGGAGTCATACACATAAAGTGGTGCTAGTTTGTGAGCTAAGCTAAGCTCACTGTGTTATATCTGCTGAGGTATCTGAGCACACCTCAGGATGATTTTGGAAGCTCTGCCTGTGTGCAGTAACTTGTTCATCCGCTATCAATATCCTACCCCTGGGCTCTGGTCTGCCAGGCAGGGTGAATAGTGCTTCATTCTTGACACACACTCCAAGCTGGACACAGTGACAGCTGCACAGAAGTGAAAGTTTGCATTTGTCTGCCCTTGGCTCTCGAGCGGAGTAGGGCTTAGGTTTCTCAAGCTGTAGGGCAGGGAGCATGTGCAAGCTCTGAGATGACTCTTTCTGGCTGGAAGGATCCTGATTTTTTTCCCAGCTCTCTGCTTATTTGGAGTTTTGCAAGACTGACACGCTGCTGTTTGTCTGAGGACTGTAACCAGACAGCATGCAGACTTCAGCAAGAGATTCTTAAAATGCGTTTAAGTCTCCTCCAAAGGTACAGCATAAAGAGCTTCAAGATGGCAAAGTAACAAACATCTATGTGCCTGCCTGTGCTCTGAGCGATCTCCCACGGTGTGAACCTGCTGGTTTCAGTCCCAGGACTCTCATCATCTCTCTCTTGTTCTTGTCTCATTGCTGGAAGGAGGCTTGGGGTTTCAGTAGTGCTGACCAAATGCCCTGTGTGTGGAATACCACTTGATTTGATTTTTCTTCTTTCTCCTTCCCTCTACCAAAAAAACAGAGTAGGAAAAAACAGATTTTCTTTTTTAACTGATGTTTGGCATACGTGTTTTTCTGCTAATGTGATTTGTTTTTCAGACACAAGTTTAGCTTGAATGCAGGGTACAGTTTGTCTGTCACTTCCTAACACTGTTGGTCATTCTTTCAATTTCAGGAGCTACAGAGATCCATATTAAATCAGATTGAAGTGTGCAAACAATTGGAACACTTAGACAGTTCAGCAAGAGATGAATTTAATCCAATTGATCTGCAAGCTGCAAGTAAAATTATGATTTACTATCAAAACCAGCTTGAAGAAATGAGCCATAAAATGCAGATCCGTGAGACAGTCCTTAAAGATCTGGAAGCTTTTATGGCCTCATTGAGGAAGATTCAGTCTTCCATCAGATGTCTCACAGATCCCCCAGGTCAAACTGAAACACAGGGAAAAGCATTGAGAGAGGCTGCACAAGAAGTTTCTCGTATGGCAGAAGAGGCTAAATGTTTGGATGAACGCTTGAAAGCAGTCGATATCTGTTTGGAAGATGTTGAATGTGGGAGAGAGACTTGCTGTGAAAACCTTGTTCTGACTTTATCTGAAGAACTAAATGCAACTTACGATCCCTCAAGTGAAAAGATGCTTACAGAGGAAAAAGACTTATACAAGATTTTTTCCACAAAAAATGGTGAACTCCTTAAAAACATTCAAGATCTGCGTGACAGAATTAACAAAATAAGCTTGAAGGATCCGACAATTCCAGCTATTCAACAAAGGTGAATTCTTTTTCTAAAGTTCTTTTAATTTTCTAATTTCAGTGAACTCAGCAGGCCTTCTGGCCTCTTCTCAGTAGAGCACTGAAACCTTGAATGTGTCTTGAAGAATTTATGGAGCACTAAAAGAAGCTGTGAACTTACGTTTTATTTGTTCTGTCACAGCCTAAATAAGGAAACCTCATTTTTTTTTAATTTTCTTTTAAACTTCTGTGTATGTGTTTGTTTGAAGCAGCACTGGTGAAGAAAAAGTTGAAGGAGTTTGTTTTCAGCAAGAAAGCTGTCAGATAGGGAGACGGGTCTTCTTCCTGAGCTCTGGATCTGAGATTATGCAGTGTAGAGGTTTACCACACCCCCAGAAAGCCACTAACGTGACTTATATGTCTCCAATACTGTTTCAGAGGAGGTCTCCATAGCCTTCCAAAGAATGAATAAAGAGTTCACTACTGTCTATGTGGAGGGAAAAAGGGAGGGGAGAGAAGTTTAGAAGCTGTGACCCTTTTTATAGCTGTGAAATCTCATGTTATGGCATAGCTTCCTTTCTTAGACCCTATTTTGAAAGAGCCAGAATGAACTTACCTTTTAATACAAAATAATTCAGAATGTTCATACGGACCCTATTGGCCTTTAGGGTTTTGGATTACTTTCTCAAAGGGCTTAGGTCAGCATAACTGATCTGAAGGACTGTGTCAAATTACATGAACTGAAGATCAAATTTGACTTTTTGTGATGTCATTTAATATAGTCATTATGTGAATTTCTAGGGAACTTAATAATTACATTGAGAAAAAGAAATCAAAGATTTACTTTAATATAAGTGGGCTTTTTTTCTATTAAAGGGTAAAATCGTTAATGGAACTGGAAAAGGAATTGGATCATACTGCTGTTGAAATGAAATCTATGCGAGAAATTGCTAATAAGCTCCCACAAATCAAAGAAGAAAAAGCAGAAGAAGCAAATGAACAGTACAGAGTTACAGAGAGGTTATGGGAGGATACAAAACTCCTCCTTGCTGAATGGTAAGGAGAAAAGCTACGTTTTAAAATAGTATTGTACAAGTAAGAAGTTTGTAAAATGAGTTCTGGTTAATCCTCATGGCTTGGACAGGTGTCAGTGGGAATAACTGTTTTCATATCCCACTGAAGGCTGGGCTGAGGTGGTATCTCCCAAATTCTGCCTCCCAAGCTGCTGGGATATCTACTGCACATCATATTTCAGTTTGCTGGTGACTTAGCTCACCTTTCAGGTGTGGAGTATCAGAACTGCTCAGGACTCATCACAGTTGAATGTGACTCACAGGTATATGATGGTGAAGTACGTTTCTGATTCCAAAAACTGTCTGAATTCTGCGCCACTTACCCATCACACACACTTGCAGGATTTATGACTGGTACGGTTTGTCCCCCTTTTCTCTCTTTCAAACACAGTGATGAAACTCCCCGCATGTTTGAATATAGGAGAAGGAAGTAGACAAGAGGTTGAGGCTGCTGTTTTATGCTTAGGCCATAAATAATACATCTCTTTTTAATAGCCAGGAGCAGTGTGCAAGGGCTCTGGAGCTCCTGAAGCAATATCAAAGCTGCAAAACTAGGCTGACGAGCGTCATCCAGAAACAGGAGATTGTGCTTTCACAGCAAACTTCTTACATGGGGAAGGAGAATTTGAACAGACTAATAACAAAGGTGAGTAGTGAGAACTTACTGAAAAGAGCATTTTTCAATGGGAGCATTTGGGTGTATGGTTGTATACTCAGCGTTCAGGGCAAATGTTAAGACATTTAGGGACCATATCCTGGTTTTAAGTTGATGTCTAGTTTTACTTAGCAAATCAAGGTCTTGTTAAAGGGGAGAGATTAAAAAAAAGCACGACAAAAACATAAAACTGTGATCTAGTATGAAAATAAGTTGAAGTCCTGTCCTACCAAAAGCACATGTTGAAATCAGCCATATTCACCCATACTCTAGAATATTTCTGTATTTTCTACCAAGTTAAAAACCTTATAGTGGCCAGTTTGTAAATATAAAAAAAAAAAAATAGCAAATTCATTTGTTATTAAGAAGATACTTTAAAATCTTGTCCCACTTAAAGCAGAAATAATACACAGTGCAACTCCTTGGGACTGCTTATTTCTCTGCTCTTGCTGTTGCTTATAAGCATGAATTAAGATCCTTGTCCTCTCCTTTCTGCTGTCACTGGGTCCCAGGTGGGACTGTGGGGTTTGTCTGCACTGGCCAGGGCTGTGCTGAGACTTCAGCTCACCCTGAGCAAGGAAGGATTAGGAACAGAAACTGTTAGGCTGTGTCACCATGGCACGTCAGCTCAGAGATGGGGCCGTGACAGATCTTTTCTGCTTCCCAGGCTGGAGTTTGTGTACCTCACTGTGTGCCATCACCACCTTGCTCAGAGACACCTTGGGGATTGCCAGCGTGGGCAGCGTGGTACTGCCTTGGGGTGTGGACTTGTGGAGGCCAAAGTGGTTTGGGCCAGACTGGTGATAAAGCATTTCCTTGAGCTGGTCAGGTTTGCAGCATTTATCGCTGCCCTCACATGGACTTTGCTGACCAGACTATGTTGCGGTTAGAAGCCAGAACAACGTAGCTCAGTGTTTTCTCACTCACTCGTCCTGTGTAAGAGCCTTGGCCTCCGTAACTGACCTTTGCTCCGTGCCGTCTTTGATAGGGGCTAAGCACAAGCAGTAGCTTTTGCAGTAGCTGATGAGACTAAATGAGCAGGTATTGCTCGACGTCCCCTCGCTTAGTTAAAAGTTTATTGCTTTTTCAGACAAGAATGTGAGAGCCACGTACATCTTCTTGGCTAAGCGAATACAACCACTGGGCGTAGTTGTCCATGGCTAATGGTGAGCAAACAGCAACGTGTCCACCGTGACCGTTTTACTGTACAGGTTTCATATTTTCTGCCTGGGCTGTATAACTGATTGTTCAGATCCTGGTTTTAGGCTTTCTGATGAGGCATCACCCATAACATTCTGGAACATTTGCTCTCAGGTAATGCCTGGGATGGTTAAATTTAGGGAATGCAAGCAGTTTCTTCCCTCAGGCAATGGGCTGGTGCCCCACTGCAGCTGAGAGTCTTTCCTTGGCTTCACCAGTGAGACCTCTGGCACCTCACAACCTTCGGGCTCCTGCTGCGAGGCACACTGCCTTCACACCCTCGCCCCTTCGTGTTCACAAACCTTCTTCCACACCTTAAGAGCGTGGTGCTGATAACACCAAGGTCGCGGGTTCAGTCCCCCTTCGGTCCTCATGTGTTGCCTGATCTGGTTGAGAGGCGTCTCTGCCCATGACAGGGAGGTTGGATTAGATGATCTCTAAGGACCCTTCCAGCCTAGGCCATTCTGTGATTCTCTGATGATTCAGAATTGTGGTCCGCGATAGCTGTGGCACAGTACAAGGTATGTCCTTGAGTGCCAGTGCTAGTTATAATTATATAAAATAATAACAGAGAAGATTCTCAGGTTGGCGAGCGCTGCTCTGCCGGCCGTCCCCTTCTCTCGGTGGCGATATGAGAAGATGCAGTGCTCGTCACTGGGAAATCAGGAGAGCTTTCAAGATCAAATTGCCGAACACTAGAGGTCAGTGTTTCTTTTCCAGCGAGCTTCCATGTTGTTTGTAAACACTGACGTTACAATTAAGCACAAAGAAGCAGTCTAGTTTTAAAATAGAAAGTAGGAAAAAGGGACATTTCAGTTTCAGGCTCTGACGTATTTGACATGGCTATATTTAAGCAGGATTTAAGCTTTTTTTAAAAACTAGTTCAAAACCTGGGGATCAGAATGCCAGGTTATTGTAGGAGTATCTCAGGCGGTTATTATGTTGTGCGTTGCTTATTTCTGCACCCGAGGTTCTGTGTGTGGATCTTGCGATTACGACATTTAAAACAAACTGTGGTTTTGGCTCTCTTAGTGAGAAATATATTATCCATAGTTCCCACTCAGCTGTTTTACAGCCAATAACAGAATGATACGGTTTTCTAACAGGCGAGTGTGCCTGTCAGTATGACAGGGATATAACAACACAGGATACATTCCTAGTCTCATCATATTATATAAAGTAGATTATTTTGCATAATACTGTCGTTTCTCCAAACTAAAAAGAACGGTACATCAGTTAAAAATGTTTTGCTGCATAAACATAAGCAAAGTCGTAAGTAAAGTTGCTAGTAAATATCCATTTGGTATTTTCACAGATTGAAGAAGCAAAAGAGGAATTTAATGATCACTCTGAAGATGTAGACAAAATAAATCAGATCTGCAAAAACCTTCAATTCCAGCTCAATAAAATGAGAAGCTTTGAGGAGCCTCCGTTTGAGAATGAGGCTAACATTATTGTGGACAGATGGCTGGATGTATGTAAAAAGTAAATTATCAGGGTGGTCTTATCTGTTATGCATTATAGTAATTGATTCTGGCACGTGTGTAATATTTGGAATAAATTAAGTGCAATATGGCAGAGATTCTTAAGAGATAAATCCAAGTATTTACCAGAGCAAAGCTTGCAGTGTGTCTATTGGCGTATTTTTCTGATCTCTGAGGTAGTTTATATCATGGGTACTTCTTGACATTAAATAATTCCAGGACATGCAGAAAGGCAATATTTCTGCTTTCTGCATGAATCTGTAAGCTTCCATAACAAGTTTTGTGGATTTAGACTTTGGAAACAATCTGGAGAATTACAGTGCTGGTGCTTTTGGTGAGAAAGGTTTGTTACTGTCGATCTAACCAGTGCATCAATACTGAGATTAGATGGTATTTACTGAGAGTAGATAAACATTAATGAGCAAGGCTCCTTCCTAAACCTGCCTTAAAACTGGCAAGCTGCCATTGTGATTGGTATGTTTGGCGACATGTGTGGCAGGGATTTAAATATCTTCTCCATGACCAGTTCACTGATAAGACACACGAGATTTTTATTTTTTTCCCCTTGCCGCACTTGTTTTTGTGGGTGGTTCTGTCTCGCTCAGATTATATTATGCTGCGTTTGCTGTTAGAATATAACTCCACCTTTTTTGAAACCTGTGTGTTTTTTCTGTATATAACTCTCACGGAAGATCAATGAAAAGACTGAAAACTACTGTGATAATTTGGGAAGAGCTCAGGCTTTGTGGGACAAACTTCTTAGTATATCTGGCACAATCGACGCTTGGGCGACTGCAGAACTTAAGAACGCAGAAGACCGTTGTCTGACTGAGGAGGACCTGACGCAGTTGAAGGTAATTTGAATGGAAATTTTTTTACCCTTACCTTATAATGTGGTGATGTGGACTTTGGACTCTAAACGTGCACGTTACATAGAAATACCAACATCACAAAAGTAAAGGAAGTGGTAATGTTTGCAATTGTAACTGCAGGGGTAGTTTCACTGAAGATAGTGCATAGTGTATTGGGAATACAATTCTTGGAAACTAAGAAACAGCTAACATACTAAATTGTTTTAAATTAATGCAGCACTGCAAATGCTGCTTTAGACTGAAAAAGCTCTCTCGTTGCTTTGTGCTGTACAAACATGGCAAAGAGAAAGCCAGGAAAGCTTGTAGTTTAGAGTGCAGTGGTGCCCATATTTCCTTGTGCATAGAGAAGAAAGGGAAGAGAGCGTTTATAGGCTAATGATTGGGTTTCCAGTTAGAAGCTGCCCATCAGTCAAGATACTGGAATACCCAAAATGGCCAGGCAATGCATGGTTCAGGAAGAGTTTTCAGAAGTGGGTTATTTACTCCTGTGGTCCTTGTCCCGCTGTGCTCCCCGGTGTAACTTAATGCAGCCGTAAGAGCGGCTGCCTGCTCGGGGTCTCCAGGGGCTGCGCGCGGGCAGACACCGGCAGAGCCTCGGCTGCCCGTGCCCCTTTCTTTCGCACCGGGTATAGCATTACCTCGTGGGATCGGGGTGCACTTGGGTGTAAAAACCACATGCACTAGCACTGTGCCATCAAAAACATCATGTACGGGGGTAAATATTTTCATTTCTGACTTCAAAGCAGTAATTGTGCAGCTGCGCTGCTTTGTTGTGGTTATAGCCGGTATCTACTGAACAAAAATAGTTTCCTGCTCCAGTGGGGTTGAGACGTAAATATATCCCATACCCACGTGTTTGTAAACATGCAGGCAGTTTTTTTCTCATTGTTTACATGTAACAAATGTCCTGGGGTTTATTATGCTTATTTGCAACATTACTGCTACTGTTAGTGCTGCTCATTCGTTTTAATTTGCAGAGCAGTAAAAAGCCAAGGTGTTCTTTGTATATAGACCTTCCCAGTGAAACAGGAGCATACACGCTGTGCTGAAGTGGATATTGTAGCACATTATTGTTGTTGTTGTTGTTGTGCTGAGGTGGATATTGTATCACATTATTATTATTATTGTTGTACTTGTTGTTGTTATTATATCAATGTAATGTTAGAATTTACCTGGGGTGGTTCAAGTCGCTGAGGGCTCCAGTAAAAATACACCAACTCACAACTTCATCTGAAGAGCCATTTTGTCACCTGGAAACTGCTCAAGCCTGGCACGATGTGCCCATGCCCTAACGTGCCTCTGCTGGTGCTTAGGAAGGGCTGTGGCTGCACTGAGGTTAGTCCGCTGCTCCCATGTGAGAGGATGATTCTTGAAAGAGAGAGGAGAAGAGGGCAAGGGAGGGAGGAAACATGGTTCCCGTGAGCTATTATAAAAGCATAATGAAAGGGAAGAAAACTGAACTCAGTGCATCGGTATTTTTGTAGAACGATTTGAAGTGCAGAGGACATCAGGTTCTTTTATCAATTTATTGTTGTAATTTCTTTTCCTGTTGATCTTGAAATATCTCTTCATTAATGTCAATTACCAACCAAGCAAATAACCATTGGAATGTGTATCATGCTACATAGGGTTAAAACTCAGGGTCCTTTCTGACCACCCAGCAAAGCACCGATTCACGAGCTTTCAAGAAGCCTGTCACGGAAGAACACAGTAATGAATTATTTGACTGTATAAAAGATAATTTCAGTAAAAATTATGTGCGAGAAATTCTGCCTTCGCTTGTAGGCAGTATGGAAATGGGAACTCTTTTAAGGGCTGCAGCATGTGAATGGGTTTTGATGGTTGTTTGTACAGAGATTGCAACGGAATGCTTTGGCCGGAGGGAGACTGGAATATCCATTTGGGAATATGAGACAATCTGACTATCTTAGTTATATTCTGTTTCATAAGTTGAAGCTTGTATTTTACTTTAACATTACTGACTTGTTCCAAAATCCATTCAGATGAGTAGAAGTCATCTTATACAAAAGATGTACATTTTAAAAGTGTTTACAGCATGTGTTGTACTTATCCCTATCAAAGCATGTCATCAGGATGCCAGTTCTTGATTTAAGTCTGTAACATCTGAGAACATCCCCTCACTTGGGTTAATATAAAAGTAAAATAATTGAGATTTAAAAATTTGAAACAAAGTGTTTCTGACTCTAACACACAAAGTCTAAATTGCTAATGAGGAAACAGACCAGTTATGGGAGCTCTATATGCTAAGATGCAGCATCAGAATGTTAGTAATGTAATTTTCTAATAGAAATGTTGAAATTTAATTTGTGAAGAAACACAATTACCGATGTGTTTCCACCTTTAGGCGTGCCTACGAGTCCAAGAGCAGAAACTCCAGAAATTTGACAACACAGTGGCTGAGATAGAAGAACTTCTGAACAGTAATGAGCCTCCACTGGAGCTACAGGTACGAAGAAGCTTTTACAGCTTTTACAGTGTGCGTTACTGCAGCCCTGCTTTGTCTTTGTCACAACCATTTGTTGATTTGACTCAAACCTACCCAAAGAGAATTGGGAGCATTTTGTTGGCTATTGATAGTGACATTTCCTTTGTTGTCTTTCTCAAACTGTTAGAACCAAACCTGTCATTTTAAACACAAAGGCCTCTCTCAGTTCTGTGCCTTTTAAGGACCTAGGCCTGACCCAACTATTTTGCAGGCTTCCTGAAAGAGGCCAATATCAGTGATTTCTGGGTTTTAGCTATTGGCCGAGAACAAGGCACAATGGATCCCATCATCCCGTTGCGAATCCCAGCAACACAGCGTGCTGTCCGTTTTAAACTGAAGCTGTAACTGGATATTCCTCAGTGTAGCTTGTAGCTATTTGCGTAGAGTGGTGCTTACTGTGATATTTTCCTTTGGGATATCACAAGGAAATCTTTATCTTCTTGTGTTAACTTTGCACAGCAAAGAATAAACCCTTCTGCACTGTTTGAGACCATGTCTGCCTACCTTGATCCTATACCAGTTCCCTAAGCATCCACTCCCAGTGTCTGTCAGATGCACCTTGAGCTTGACCCAGTTTTGCTATTTGTTTATCCTCAGCAGACAGTGAACTCTGAGGAGTTTCCCTGGGTGAAGTGATCTAAGGAGCTTAGGAAGGGACTCGGCAACCTTGTACTGTGCACACCACTCTCCTTGGGAGCACCAGATGCCCTGAGCCCCCCTGGGGTCATGTTTCAGCATGTGGCCGTGATCCACTGAGTCGCTGTCTCACGTAAATCTGCGTTAACTTTAAGCATAAGACTAAGGACCTGTTGCTCTTTAGGGACTAGTCTCGAGCCAGATCTCCCCACCTCTCTGCTGTGCTTGCCTGATTTTGAACTGGGTTGGGGAATTTGCTCTGGTGGCATCACTGCAGGGAGGTTTGTTACAAGAGAGAGCTGGCACCCTCTTTTTTTGTGAGAGCCAAAGCCTATGTAAGGCCTTTATCCACCTGAGAGTAGACACCGCAGTAGACTGACAAATAAATTTGTTAGTAAAGTACATGCATTACTATAAAGATGAACAGAGATCATTCGTCAGAAAAGCAGGACTTAAATACCATTATTTTCCAATTTGTGGAGTGAGAAGGAGAGAAACTGGAACAAACTGTAATTGAAAATGCCTGTGCCTGGATTTAAGATTATTTCATTGCTTTTTGTATCTATTGTGGAATTCTGTAATATTCTAGGAAATCAGTATAATTTCTTACATACGTTTATTTCCAATTTTAAGGTCATCAGATCGTCTGTTGTGCAAAAAATGGAGCTAATAAAGGAGCTCTTGTCAATGAAGCGAGGGACCAGTGAACTCAGCGTAAATACAGCAGAACTAAAGGGAGACCTTGTGTTGGCCAAGACGCAGATTGGAATGACTGAATCACTTTTAAAAGCTTTATCTCCTTCTGATACCTTAGAGATCTTTACTAAATTAGAGGTAGCGTGCCACAACTTATGCATCTTTTATAATATTGTTCATTATTTCTCTCCTGGGTAAGTCCTCCTGTTTCTCCTGTGTATGGTGTAAACTGCTAGAATAGCTCAAGTGAAGATCCTGGCTTGAGCATTTCCTTAAGCTGCCAGAAATATGAAAGAAAAGCCTGTTTTCACTGGATATTAACAGATGCAGTTAGTTAACCCTTGCACCGTAGGCGTGACAACAGTGTACCAGCCACAATACGTGGAAGCAGTAGTGGGGGTACTGAGTTGTATCTTTTCTCAGACCAGGTAACACACAGAGTTTGTCTTTGTGCCACCCAAGCCTGCCTGCAAGGGGAGCTCCCAGAAGATGATTTCAGCCAACTTTCCATCCTCTTTGCACCAGGGAGAGGGGTGAAGAAAGAGCCGCTTCCTGCTTGGAGGTTCAAGGCTGGCTAGATTTAAACCTTGTGTTGAGCAGTGAGTGTGTTTTGCACATTCCGGGCATTAGACCAGTGTCTGGGTGTTGGCCACAGTGATATCACAAACATTAGAAGAAAGGTGCAGCTTTTAATTAATTCTTCCAGCTCCCTCTAAATTATCTTTCAACCCACAGGGATTTGGCGTAGAGAATAAGGCATTTAGGGGTGGAACAGTGCTTGTGGCAGCTAAGACATTATATAACTTCTAGGGGTTGTATGCTCCGGAACATACTATACTATTGTGCGCTCCACGTATCTATTCTGTGGGATGCCAAAATGTGCACGAGCGAATGTGTGTATGACTATAAATGCACACAGTTGTGCACACTTCTCAAGGTGAGTTTAGTGCTTGTATCTACCTATTGATTACCTTGTTAATGTCAATATACTTTAAGAGATTGTTTTGACACGTAGGCAAGACTAAACCCCTTTGCAAAATTCTAGTTTGTACTAAAGCAGCTCTGTACAGTGAATTTTTGCTTGCATCTCAAAATTTTCTTTTTAACACTTGTCCTTTATTTTTTTAACTGTAGGAGATACACCAGAAAATTCTGCAACAAGAACACCATGTGACATTGCTCCAAGAAGAGACGGATTGCCCTGATGTAGATGAATTAAATAAGCAGCTTAAATGTGTCACTGATTTATTTAATAAGAAGAAACATGTGTTTCAAGATCATTTTATCGGTGTTTTGAACCGTAAGCAAGCACATTTCACATTTATGTAGCTTTGTAGGTTTATATTGACCATCGTAATCACTTAAACATTATGCAGTTAATGTATTTTTTGTTCAGAATCTGAAACTTCTTAGATATTACAAACTGCTCCAGGGTTCTGAACAAGATAAAGATTTTGATAAAAATGGCTTTTGACTCCAAAAAACCTCTCAATCTGCATCAAAGTATTTTGTTTCTTATGTCTATATTTAAAAGAATAGATAAAAGAAGTATAAAGCATAATTCAGAAACAAATGTCAGAACATTTAACTTAAAAATACAGAAATGAAGCATTTTTTTTCCCAGTTATTTTTTTATTCAATCCTAGTCATGAGAATGAATAGTGTTAATAGTTACTTTTTGGTTTATGCAAACACAGTATTGTGCAGGTGTAGAATTAGGCCCAAAGGTAGTCTCATCTTCAAATAGCTTTTGAGTAATATTTATTTATGTGTAAATGAGGAAAGTTACCAATAGACTAATCCAGGTCTTGTTTACTGAACCTGCCATGTTGAGCAGACTGTCCCTCCCTGGTGGAAAGCGATGCTTATTGTCATTGGGTAAAACAAAAAAAAATATGAACAGCAGCATTTTCTGTCACATGGTCTGTAGCCATGTGGCAACCTTTGACAGTAGCATTAAGAAATATGATTACAGAGTGTCTGAAATCTTCATGTTAAATAGGATTTTCTTTTGCAGAATACAATTAATGAAGAAAATTGGAATGTATCTTTTTTTCAGGTCAGTGCAAGAATTTTAATGACTGGTTCAGCAGCGTTCAGCTGTCTTTGAAGGACTGCTTTGACTGTTCAGAAACAAAACCAATACTGGAAGAAAGATTGCAGAGGTTAAAGGTAAAGTATTAAAATGTTCTAATTTCTAAAGCTGATTGCTCTTGAAGTTTTACTTTCTTACACAGGAGACTCTTTTTGAGTAAATTCACCTACGGTGGTTTTGTAACTTGAGGCTGAAGGAATATTTCATGTAACTTAAAACTTTAGGATAATAAGTGGAGTGAAAACTTTGTTAAAACAGAGTATCAGTGTTAAAGTTCAGACAAAGTTGGGCAAGGGAGAAGACAGGACCGTAGTTAGTGAAAGTCAACAGACCTTGGCCAAGTACTTCAATATGCAAAGATGCAGAAAGTCAAATATGTAGAGAGTAAAATGAAATTCTGACCCCCACTGGACTCAGATGTGAAAAATCTGCATACAGTTTGTTGTAACTTTTCACTCTACGTCAACAGAAAAGAGATGGAAAAGCCACAACATCTGCAAGAAGCAATCACAGTTAAGCAGCAGAAGACATAACGATGTCAGTGTGAGACTTGAATGCTGCCTGCCTGTTTCTTCTGTGTATATTTGTGCTGTAGAGAAGAAAATCCAAGTTGTCTACTTCACTTTATCCTTATTTTACAAACAGCAACTTTTCCATTTAGAAATAGAATAGTCAGCAAAGTGTGAATAAACATATATTCCATTTCAGGATCTGGAATTGCTGCAGAAAATATTGGTGGAGATAACAGGAGTTGAAAAACTCATGTAACATAAATATCTATTACACAGCAGCAAATTTGACAAATGCGTCTTATGTTTGTGCTCTTATCCAGCACTTCCTAACATCTGAAGGCAAAGACAGAGATATCCAAGAGGTTAAAACTTTATTGAATAAAGTGAAGCATTACTTGCCCAAAGCTAGCATTAACCACCTTAACAGCCGTGTGAGAGATCAAGAAGCAGAACTACAAAGATTGATCTCCAAATGTCAGAAACGGGAAAAGGAGCTTGGTGCTTGTCTCCAGCAACTCAGTAGGTAGGGAACTAATGTGGGTTCTGACATTTTAATCACAAGTGATATAAAATGATTCATTATTAAACAGCCATAGTGAATGGCAAACAATCCAGCTTTTTATTAAAGATGGTATTTTAATAAAGGGTACTGAGTGTTTTGTTGTACGTTTCGTGTGTTCTTTTGCTTCATAGCATGCTAGGTGTTACATGGGAGTATGTGCTTGTGGATAGTTTCAGTGACGTTAAACAGGATAGTTGAACTTATGCTTAAAGCTTTGTTAATCAGGCGCGTGCTATTTGTGTTACTTTTTCAGCAAAACACTGCTGTCAGCAGGTTTAGTCATGTAATACCTCTCATTTTGACCCATGTGTGTATACTCTAGCCTTGAAGAAAGCAGCATGGTCTTGGAAGAATGGCTCACTGCTGAGGAAGAAAAACTAAAAGAGATCAAACCAGATGAGACAAAACTTGAAAACTTCTATAAAATGCTGTTAATGCAGAGGTATCGTTTGCTTTATTTTCTATCTTAAGAACTGTCCTCTCAAGAAGATTGCTCCATGTTGTTACAACAAACAGATGTTTATCAATTTTTTGTGATTTTCAGAAAACCATTTGACTCCATGGCCCAGCTAGCAAATTCCTTGAGAGAGGTTGGACTGACAGATGAAACCATTTCAGAAGCCAGTGATCTTATTAGTCGATACCAGACACTGATAACACTTGTAAGTGAAATGGCAGGAAATACTGAGAGAATTCCAGTGGAAGGACAAAATTTTGAAGAACTTGCCCAGGATGTTTCTTGCTGTATCAGAAAGCTTGAGGAGGCTGTTAATAACCTGAGTTCACAGGAAAGTGAGTTGCCATCAGATGAAAGGATTAATCAGATAAAGGTACTGTTTAAATGTATTCCTTTTCTGCTTCACAGCTCATGCTAATATCAGGGGAATGCTTGATGAGTCATTACCTCCTAAAAGATACTGTCATTGCTGATTGCCTGTGGTTTCGTGGCTAATTTGGCAAGAGTGGGTGTGTTTGGAGTGTTTTGTTGGGTTTTATTTTGGTAGGTGGTTGTTTGGTGGGTTTTTTTGCATAGTTCAGTATGCACGTAAGATGAGGTTGTCTGCTGCATCTCTGGGTGGAGCAGCACTGAACTCCTGAGGTGTTGGTGGCTGTGTGCCTTCCCATCTTAGCCCACTCCAGAGGAGTGTTGGGTCATAGGCTGGACTTGATGATCTCAGAGGTCTTTTCCAGCCTCAACAATTCTGTGCTTCTGTGTGAGATCGGTAACGTAGCTGGGTCATCCAGACAGCCTCTGCCAAGTATGTGGCTTCTCAGGCATCCTGTGGTGCCCTTGTGCTGGCAGCTCCACTGCCTGGGTGTGTGTCTCAGGCCCCAGTGTCCTGTTTGGTGTCTCCTCTCTCCGACTACTTAGGATGAAGACGCTGGCATTTACGTGTTTCGTTCTGTGCAAGGGGTAGTGTTGTGACAAATACCTCTACTTAAGATTTGGAGCATTTTTTTAATTTGCCAACGCAATATTGGTTTTGTTATGTAGAGGGAACTCAAAAGATCATCTATGCCAGCCCCCCTGCCAGAGCAGGATCCCCTAGAGCAGGTCACACAGGAACACATCCAGGAGGGGTTTGAAAGTCTCCAGAGAAGGAGACTCCACAGCCTCTCTGGGCAGCCTGTGCCAGGGCTCTGTCACCCTCACAGTGAAAAATTTTTTTCTAATATTTTTGTGGAACTCCTGTATTCCAGCTTGTACCCATTGTCCCTTGTCCTGTCGTTGGACATCACTGAAAAGAGCCTGGCACTGTCCTCCTGACACTCCCCCTTGACATATTTATAAACTTATGTATCAGTTGTGTGATATATTGGAAAGAGAATTCTTTTGTCTTGAACAGCAGTGTGTAAAGTGTGGAAAAAAGTTGGTAATATTTTATTTTGTAACCAAAAATCGTTATTAGCATATTGCTTTTGGTTCTTGTTTAATGCAGGAAATGACAGCTCTCAAAGATGCAGGAGAGGCCAAAATACAGAACATGGTAGCTCTAGGAGAAACTTTAATGAGAAATGAGAAAAACAAGAAGCCGATGCTTCAGCAGACTATTCGTGAGCTCCAGAACAAGTGGAAAAGCACCTGTCAGCTAGCCACTGAATATGGAAGGTAATGTGGAATTTGCAAAGAGGCAGTACAAATAGTTTACTGCTGTATTGACTTTCTCCTCTTCTTCTTGCACCAGTTTCGTTGAATTTATGGTTACTGAGGGCAGAACAAGGCATCTATAAAAAGACTTGTCTTTCTGTGGCATTGTAGAGGTGCAGGTCACGGTTTGGATTGAATGGTCAAATGGGGAGTGTAGCCAGGAGGCAGAAGGGGGAAGGCAAGACAGCTGATGGGGTCTGCCCAGCTCACCTCAGATTCACTTTTGATTCAGAAGTAACCCAACCACTCTTGTGACAGAAATAAATAAAAAATGTGTGTACCCAATGCTCCTTGTTTCGTCAGGCTGTGCAGTGAGGGTGCGCTGATTTAACCACTGCTGTGGCCCTGCCCTGCAATGTGATCCAGGCTCTGTGCCCCCGGCGTGGTCACTCAGCAGAGGTGGGATCTAATTTTGCACAGATCAGTGGTAAATCCAGTTTGGGGTAAATCCAGGAGGTTGGTATTTTTAAAGTAGAGTTTTTAAAGCCTGGTTTGTTCTGTCTCTATGAGAGTCTTTCAAGGCTATGGAGCTGGTGTTATTGGGGAGCAAAGGCACTTCAGTGTTTCTGGCACTGTGGCAACTGTGTGAGAACCACAGTGATCCTATGAAACATGTCAGATTATTTCAGGTATGTTGTGTAAACAAAACCTGAAGTTCTGATTTTGCACGTGTGGTCGATTTCAAGGCATTTGTCTGCCATAAAGTCCTTGAACTTGGATAAAATCACTGGGAACTTTGCTGTGGAGATCAATGGAAACTAGAGTTAGGCCTACTGTATAACTTTTTTTTTTTTTTAAATGTCCAGGCAATGAATTATTAAAAATAATTTGAGTATATTCGGTTGCCTTCTCTTATTACTGAGCACTCAGGGCGAGCAGTACAAGTGGCATTCAGAAATATAGAGCATTGGCTATATTGGATCCAATGGAGCAGAATGCAGAGCACTCTCTTGACAGTGTGTTGAAGACAGGAGATGAGGTGCTCAGCACTGCTGAAGAGATGCTCAGGATCTTGCAGGATCAGACCTGTGAATAGCAGACATGACACAATAACAACTGCAGAGTGAAGCTGGAATAGAGAACTTGAAGCAAGAGTACTTAGCATGTGTGAAGCTGTGCTTTATTTGTTATTTGCCAAAAAATACGAATCTTCAGGGGCAAAGCCACAAAACATTTAAGCATTGCTTTTGTCCTCATTTATCCTGCTATACTTTACAGAATTATAACCAGACTTTATTTATTTGGGTTTGTTTTTGTGGGTTCATATTTTCAGACGTTGGCATTTATGTTCTATCTGGGAAATACCTGAGCTTCATCACTAAATGTGAACATACAAATGTTACTTTTGTCTCGCTGATCGTGGCTGCATGTTTCCAGTGGACGGATGCAATGTGTTCACTTGCAGCAGATCAGCAGGCATGCTTATAAAGCACACAAATCAAAATCCAACGTCAAGGTCAGGACAGCAGGCACTGGCTTGTGCTAACATGACCCATATTGACTGTGCTCGTTTTATTGTATTTCTAAAACAGTCCCCCCCATCTCACCCAATACAATGTGTATCTTCTCCAAAACATTCCCTTTCAGGAGACTGTCATAACAGGTTGTCAACGAAAATAGATTCATAGCCACACTGTAGTTTTTAAACAGAACTTCTGCTGTAACGAAAAGCAGAAAAATGCAGAGCATGAGCATCACATCTCAGATGCTGGAAACTATGGGTTTATAGGTTAAGTTTTAAGAGAGTTAGTCACTTGTCCTGCATTTAAGGCCAGGACAGCAGCAATAACTTCAGTGTTTTTCATTTTCATCACCTTGAAAATTCCAGTCTAAAGCTGATCAGTATTTTAAAACCTGAAGAAAAAGATTCAGTGTGCTCAAGTTCATTCTAATGGTTGACTTGTTCACAGTTTGACATTTACTAGATAATGAATAAATGTTTTTTTAATACTATTAAATGCATCTTTTTTCTTAGCCCTCAAGAGCAACTTCAGTTCAACAAAGAGCAATATGAGCAGTGCAAACAAGATTTGAGGATGGCTCTAACTGAACTGGAGAAACAGCAGCAGGAGATGGGTTTTGCCCTTCAGCCTAGTTTGCAGGAGAAGCAAGCTCAGCTGACAAACTATGCCCATCTCCTGCAGAGAGCAGAAGACTTAACTTCCCAATTTAATGAACTGAAAAGCCAGGAAGATCACCTACAGGGTCACACCGGGGATCCCTGTTTCACAAAAGTGGGGTGGTTGGAATTAAAGCACCAACACGAAAATCTGCTCAGCCAGCTCCAGGTTAGAACCTTGCTCTCTTTCCTGCTGAGATTATTGGTATATCTGTTGATTGCAGTTCTCACTGTTTGCCTGTATTGTCATTCAGCTGGCAAGTTTATTTCATTGGCCATCGTGCTGCCGAGTAGTGTTATTCAACTGGATACAACTGGGAGTGGTGGCAATTCCTTGGTAGAAAGGAAGGGAATTCCTCCCTCTCTCTCTTATTGTGGGAAAAGGAGCACCAAAAGTTTTCACCACCTTGTGCTTTGCAGAGGGATAACTGTTTAAACAAAGAAGACCAAGTGTGAAGAATAACATTTTATACTTGTATGAACAGATTCAGATAGCTATAATATGAAGCGTTTGTTCCTATAATCTCCAAGCCACAGTAGTTTTGGTTTTTCCTTTTGGAATTATGAATGGCTTTTCTTGCATCCTGTTTGTTACTGGTTCCACCCAGTTTAGTGCATTTGCACCCTGTGTAACATTCTGAATCTAAACTTTCATCCATTTTGGAGAGAAAACATCCCTTTTAGGAGTATATTCTTTTTGAACCCAAACTTCTTCCTGCTACCAATGAAGATTTTGTCCGTGGTGGAGTCTAGAATGTGCTAGAAAGAGGGCAACATATTTTCTGTGCACCTGTGATTAGCTGGATGGGAAGCAGGCAAGTTTTGTGTGCTGCTGAGGTCTTAGAAAAGCTGTGACAGTGGATGAGTTATATTTGTTTGAGTTGATGGTGAACTAATCCTGGAACTTCCTTTGTTTCTAGACCATAGTGCAGACATTGGAAAGTCATGTTCAAGAGCATCAGCAGTTTCAGGACATGGTAGCAGGCCTGAGCACTGAGCTAAAAACTGTGTCTGAGAAGCTTCTTGAGTATGAAGGGCCAGCAATGAAACAACCATCAGCTGAGGAAAATCGGTTGAAATCACAGGTATGTTGCAGGTTTTGCACCACGAAGCAAGTGAGTTCCTGCTCTAGGGGCTTGTAGATGCCATTGGATTTATAAAAGAGAACTGTCGATGGTGTTAAACTGAAAAAAATAAGAAACCTTTCTAAAATATAAGGTATATGTGGTGTTTCTTTTATCAAGATAATAGTAGGCCTATGACCACTCTTAGTGAACTGGAAGAACCTTTATTGTCAACTCAACCAATGGTAGAATTGACCTAGCTCAAGCACACAGGCTTCTTCAGTTTGGTTGGTTGGTGGTTTTTTTTCTTTTCTGGGTATAGTGAGGAAGGAGATAATTAAATTTGCTATTAGTAAATGTCTTTAAATTAGCCAGAGTGGAAAGCTTAGGAAAATGTCAGTAAGCCAAGTTCAGTTTTAAGAACTGACCTTCATGCATAAGTAGATATTCTTTTGCACTTTGACAGGATGGATAATAGTCTTGTAACTGCGAGTGTAGAGAGCTACTGAAACCTGAACCCATAGCTCAGATGTGGATTACTGCAATTCCTCTTCCTCCAGAATTTGCTATAACTCGTAACAAGTAAAAAGGAGTAGGAGAGGGAGGGGATTATCTGTTCAGAACTTGGAAGGATCACCATGGACCTTACAGCATATTACCTGATTTTTTTGTCATAATGCTTATAGCTTCAAGTTCTCTCTGTTCATAAAAATGACTAAAATTACTGGTTTAGTATTTGGCTTTCTGCAGCAAATTGGTCTACATGTTGATCACAACAAATATTTGATTTCAGTGATTGACTTTAGATCTTAGCATTAGTGTATTGAGTAAAGATACTTTTCAACAAAATGTTTTCTTTGTGTTTAAAGAAACAACAAGAACTTCTCAGTCAATGCGAAGACACGTTAAAGAAGATTTTGGTTTTGGCAGAAACTGTTAAACAAAACACCTCTTCACCGGGACAGAAGTTTATTAAGGATGAGATTGAAACACTTCAGAGTGAACACAGGAGTCTGGAAGAAAGACTTGAAAATGTCAAGCAAAAGGAAGAAGATATTTTCAGTGAAGCTCTTGAGTTAAAAGATGAGTTTGGTAATGAAATACAGATGGAAGGTAAGGGAGATGTAATGCTGAAGAGGGATACACAGATCACTTCTGATACTCTTGTCACCGCGGAAGAGAGCCCCACGGCAGTGGAGTTGAAGGAGCCTTTGGAAATGCAGGATGTGAGTACATTTGTTGACAGTACTAACAATGAAAAGCTGGTTAAAGATGCATCTCTTTCTCAAATGCCTTTTGTGTATTGCATCCTTTATTTTACTGAAGTTAAGCCTTCTGTAAATAAATGCATATAAATCAAAGAACTGGAGAACTGCTCCCTTATCTTGTTGTAACAGGTCTGTAACAAGCCAATAATGTCTATTCAAAACTACAGGTTTCCATTTAAACAAAAACTGTGTATAGCTTTCTCTTGCGTGTAAATAGAGCAGGTATCTTTGGTCAGGATGCAAAGGGGGGAAGGTGTGTAAATGAGAAAATTGCAGATAGGTCTCTGCCAAAGAACTTTGAGAACTTCTATTAAAACAGTAAGACTTCTTTAGAACTGCAGCACAATGGTTGTCCTGTTTGTTTTTGTAGATAATCCTTTTTTTTATTGAGAGATTTAATATTAAAACACAATATTTACAGTCACACGAGCAGGTTTTCTTTTATATCATTTCTCTTAGGGTCAAGATGTAAATGGAAATATGTCAGAGAAAGAGAAGCAAAATGATCCGCCTCTGGAGGAAAGCAATTTATTTTCAGACAGCCCATTGCCGAGCATCTGTGAGAGCAAGGACAGACTGAGGCAGACTGTTCAGGTGCCTGACAAATATGTTCTGATACATGTCAATATATATATATATATGTATATCTCTGTTTACTAGAAATATGTGTGTAATTCTTTAAGATTTGTAATTTACAGAGATGTATTTTCCTCATCTGATGAAAGGAATTATAAATTGTGTTCTTCAAATCATTGCCTCAGCCTTGCACAGAGGAAGTGTGCAAGAGGTCAACGTGATGATCTCTACAAGCCCTCAGGGCTTGGACCCACTTCTCCATGACACAAAACATGCAACATACCTGTGATTTCAACAGGTTTTGTCACCCACACACACAAAGTAGGCAACGAGAGGTCACTAACCTGGAACTGCTGATTGTTAGAGGACCTCAGGAAATTCACACAGTAAATGTCGTCACGTGTGCAAAGCTGTGGGAATGATTTGGAGAACTCGCTTACTGACCTGACCATTGAGTGATAACAGTAGCTGAGAGAGATGGTCATCAAAGTATCAGAGTGGAAACCATCCACAATGGGATTTCTGGAGAAGGAGCCAGATCAGTAGTTAGAATTGCCACGTGTCTAAGCAGAAACTTCTATGAGAGTAATAAAAATCTTGTGAGCCCTTATTCCTGTTTGGTTTGTCCTGAAACTGTTTCATAGTGATTATGGTTCCAGTATGGCAAATTGGTCTGAGCAGGCATTTCCAAGAGGTTCTGGGTTTGGGCTACCTCCACCTTTTCCTTTGTTCATTGAGCTGATCTGAAGATAGATTAGACCACTTGTAGAGTATGATGTTGCTTAGTAAACTTAGATTTTGGACTGCGACTTTTACTGCTTATAAACAGATTGTATTTTTCAAATCAGGAGGAGGCTGATAAAGAGAGCCCAGGTATGGACAAACAAGATAGGGTCCAAGAGGACGTTCTGGACAATGCGGTTCCGGGTGGTGAAGCAGAACTGGAAAAGCATCAGGATGGTGTTGTTGGAGATGATGAATCAGGAAAGGAAACCCATCCAGCAGAGGTAACTGGCCATAAGACTATACAAGAGTGATTGAATGTGAGGGTGTATGTATACAGTTTAGTTGCAGTGGGGATGATACTACTAATAAGTAATAAAAACTTCAAGTTACACTGAGTTATTTTTGTCTGATGTGCAGTGAACTTAGTATGCGTTAACTCTCTGATTACTTTCCTGTACTTTTAAAGTTATTGTGGAGATTTGTTTTTTCATTAGTGCTTTTCTGAGGATATTGCATTCCAAGCCACTTGAATATATTGCAAAGTCATCTTACTCCTTTTCTTGAATACTGTTATTTTGCTTTATTATTTAGATTTCTTCTTTACGTGTCTACTTTGCATATAGGAGTCTGCATCTGAAATGCCGTGTGTCCTGTTGGGTGCACCCTACTGCAAGGGTAATTTTAACAAACTAAAGCAGCCTTTAGGAGCTGGAGCCATAATGATTGGGAAAAGGCTAACAGGGATCTTGTTGCTGTCATCTCCTCCTTGAAGGGGTGTTAGAAAAGATAGAGCCAGACTCTTCTCAGACCTTCAGTTTCAGCAAACTGTGTGAGATGCTGAAAGTGATGTGGCTGTGAGAAGATTGAGCAGTGTGAATTCCTGACCTTGCTGAGAATTGGGGTAAATGTGTTCATTCTGGGTTGGGGATGGACTCCTTTCGATACATATCCCATCTGACTCGGAGCCACTAGCTCAGGTATCCATGCGGCACAGATAGGTTCCCGATGCTGTGCTCTCCACCATGGTCAGGCCATAAGGATTTGCCATTCTTTATTTTGTGTAGGTGGCTGTTTTCTTTTGTTTGTCCCCAGATGATAAACAAACTCTGGCAGAATTTACAGTCAGCAAATACCTCAGCATGTACACACAGCAAATCCCTGGGCTGTCCGTGGGAATATCCTGCCTGTGTCTAACCACAGACTCTCTGTCTACGGCACAAGATTGGAGCCTCAGGAAAAAGCTAAACCTTTTAAAAAGTGCATTCAAGACTGCATTCAGGGGTACACAGTTCAAGATCCATGCTCAGAATAACGAAACATGAACCGCATAGGTCAGAGAAAGAATACATGCAATCTACAATTTTTCTAAAAATATGTGTCAAAATTACAGCACTGCTTCTTCTGAATGGTTTCCTTTGCCTTAACCTTGTCCACAATAAATTATGAGACGTAATTGTGGTTTTCCTCATCTACCTATAATTATAGGCTTCATAACTTTGTCATCTCAAGCACTGTAATTACTACTCAGCAGGTGTGATTAGGGTTTTTTGATTACTTGTTACTTTTATTTTTCTTACACCAAAAGGAAAAACCAAGTGACACCAAGAATCAGTCATATAGAGAAGAAGTGGAGCAGGTTCAACAAGAAGTGTGCCGGAAGACTCAAGTCCTGAAATCTGCGGAAGCTGAGAAAGATGGTCTGGAATCTAATCCCCCAGTTTCTTCACATGAGGTAACCCACATTCTGTTATTTCATGCTAAATTTGTCAGTCACTGCATTTTTGTTTCCACGTGAGCTTCAGCTGAAGTTTTGTTATAAAAAAGAGGGAATTACTGTCACATCGAAATCAAGACCGTTGTGTATAGTTCTGCTTTATGTCCATGGTAGTTTCAGACTTTATCCAAAGTGCTAGGCACATTGTATCTTCCAGTAGATCTGTTCAAAAGAGCGATATTGGTTTTCAGAGCCATCATAGTCAGTCTTTATTTTATGATATTTAGAATTTCTCTTTAAATTGTTAATAGAACTTCTTTCCATGTTATTATAATTAGCTGTGATAGTCTTTACCATCATTAATGGTTGGACTCGACGATCTTAAAGGTCTTTTCCAACCTAAACTGTTCTATAATTCATAAGGCAAATCAGAAAAGTGAAATCGAAGGGTGATCCAGCATAAGAGGTTAAATGAAATAAAATAGAAAAAGGAGAATGAATTCAAGCTGAGTGAATAACAGGGTACATCACTAAATGATATTACTGAGTCTTTTCTTCTTTAAGAGTAAGGGTGTTACATCACAAGTGCCCCATGACTGCTGATCCTTGGTCACCACATTTTTAAATTGAAGGTAGGACCAGATCTAATGTTTGTGGTTAAATCTATAGGCAGGTCCACAGCTGGCCTGTCCATTGGCAGGTCTCACCTGGGACTTGCACATCTGCTCTAACTGAAAACACCACCAAAATCTCCCAAAGATCTTTGGAGTCTAGGGAGGTCCCTGCTGACCAGAAGCTAGCCAGTGCTATTTCAATTTACAAGGGGGTCAAGGAAGACCCAGGACACTACAGACCTGTTAGTCTAAACCTCAGTTCCTGGAAAAATAATGGAGAAGATCATACAGAGTGCTACTGAAAAGCATTTAAAGAACAATGCATCATCATAGAATCATTTAGATTGAAAAAGGTACGTTCACGGAGTCCAACCATTAACTTAACACTGCCAAGCCCATCACTAAACCATGTCACTAAGTGCCACTTCTATACATCATTTAAATACCTTCAGGGATGGTGACTCAGCCACCTCCCTGGGCAGCCTGTTCCAGTACTTGACAACCCTTTTGGTGAAGAAGATGTTCTTAATATCCAATCTAAACTTCTCCTGGTGCAACTTGAGGCCATTTCCTCTTGTCCTGTTACTTGGGAGAAGACTCTGACCGCCACCTCACTACAACCTCCTTTCAGGTAGTTGTAAAGAGAGATAAGGTCTCCCCTCAGCTTCCTTTCCTCCAGGCTAAACAACCCCAGTTCCCTCAGCTGCTCCTCATAAGACTTGTTCTCTAGACCCTTCACCAGCTTTGTTCCCCTTCTCTCTGGATTCACTCCAGCACCTCAATGTCTTGTAGTGAGGATCCTGAAGCTGAACACAGTGTTCGAGGTGCGACCTCACCACTGCCGAATACAGGGGGACAATCCCTGCCCTGGTCCTGCTGGCCACATTTCTCCTGATCCGGACCAGGGTGCTGTTGGCCTTCTTGGCCACCTGGGCACACTGCTGGCTCACGTTCAGCCAGCTGTTAACCAATACCCACAGGTCCTTTTCTACCAGGCAGCTTTCCAGCCGTTCCTCCCCAAGCCTGTAGTGTTGTCTGGGGTTGTGACTCACGTGCAGGACCCGGTACTTGGCTTTACTGAACCTCATTGTAACTGGCCTTGGCCCACTGATCCAGCCTGCCCATATCCCTCTGCAGAATCTTTCTACCCTCAAGCAGATCAGCACTCCTGCCCAACTCAGTGTAGTCTGCAAACTTAATGAGGGTGTGCTTGATCCCCTCATCCAGATCATTGCTGAAAATACTCAACAAAACTGGCACAGGTCGGGCACAGACAGCACGAAGTCACAAAGGAAAGGTCTTGTTTAACTAGTTTGAAACACCACCATGATAAGATCATCCACCTAGTGGATGAAGGGAAGGTGGTGGATGTTTTTTTTCTGGATTTTAGTAAGGCTTTTGATACTGACACTCACAGCATCCTTCTGGACTGCGTTCACGATGTGCTGGGTGAGGAACTGGCTGAAGGGAAGAATTCAAAGGGTTGTTGTGAATGGGGCTACATCTGGCTGGTGAGTCATCACCAGCGGTGTTCCAGGGTTCGATTCTAGGGCCAGTTATGTTCAATATATTTTATCAGTGATCTTGATGCAGGAGTTGAATGCACCATTAGAAAGTTTGCTGATGATAACTAAACTGGGAGGTGCTGTTGACTCTTTTGAGGGACAGGAGTCCTTGCAGAGGGATCTAGATGGATTGGGCAATGATTAACGAGATGAAATTAAACAGGTCCAAATACTGGATTCTGGGACAGAGTGACAGGTATAAATTGGGAGAGGAGCGGCTGGAGAACAGCCCTGCAGAAGGGGATCCAGGGATGCCGGCTGACAGCAGGCACAATATGAGTCAGACGTGTGCCCTGACAGCCAAGAGGGCAAACCCCATCTTTGGGTGCATGAAAGGCAGTCAGTCAAAAGAGGTGATTATCCCACTGTATTTAGTGTTCATGTCTTCTCACCTTGAATACTGTCTACAGTTCTGTACCCCATGATTTAAAAAGGATGTGAAGGTCCTTGAATGCCTCCAGAGGAGGGCAGTAAAGCTGGTAATAGGGCTGGAAGTAACGTCCTAAGAAGAGCGGCTGAGGACTTTGGGCTTGTCTAGTTTGGAGAAAATTAGGCTGAGGGGTGACCTTATTGGTCTCTACAGCTTCCTGAGGAGGGGACAGTGAGAGGGAGGTGCTGATCTCTTCTCCCTAGTATTCAGTGACAGGATGCGTGGGAACGGTTCAAAGCTGTGCCAGGGGAGGTTTAGACTGGACATGAGGAAGCATTTCTCTACTGAGAGGATGGTCAAACACTGGAACAGGCTTCCTAGAGAGGTGGTTGATGCCCTAAGCCTGTCAGTGTTTAAAAGGCATTTGGACAATGCTTTAACTTTTGGTTAGCCCCGAATTTGTCGGGCAGTTGGACTAGATGATTGTTGTAGGTTCCTTCCAATTGAAAATATTGTATTCTGTATTTTCACTTCTAAATGTGATCTTCAGGTGTTTGTATTCAATTGATTTGGAGCTTGCAAAGGGAAAGGGAGGAAGGATCTGTTGATTTCCTTAGGAAGGTGTTGGATAAGAAAGGATTTAGACCATGGACTACACCCTAGCCTGAAGCCAAGAGAGTGCTAGCTTTGTAGCAGAAGGACAGTAGCTCATTAGCAACCCCTATTCTCTTCTCTTATTTTCCACCCTCTCCAACCATCTGATGGACTGAAAAATGATGGGAAACATTAGAACTAATGTGTGATGACACTGTCTGTGTATGTTGAGAATGTCTCACAAAAAAGCAAAACGTACACAGCGATCCTGAGGCTTTTCTTAGTCTCAGGTTGCTTACATTTTGGTGTGTTTTGATGTTGTTTTATTTCAGTCTGGTAAAGTGGATATCCTCCTCACTCTGTGATAGCTTAGCTGAATTTTTCTTCTTACTTCAGTTCTATGGCAACCCACAGACTCTTAAGATGAAATCTTGTGTCTGAATTGATACAACCATTCTGGATGTGTACACAGGGAAATGGAAAAGTTTTGTGATTGACTATTTCATGGGTGATTCCCTTCAGTTTTGACTGAAAATAAGCCAAAGAGTTCAAGTGAATAGAATTATTCTTTTCCAATAGTGTCTGCAGTATGCTATGTATTTCTCACACTTGGAAGCAGGTCTATTTTGGATAGGTCATGACCCACAGAGAGTCAGATGACAGTGACAGCTTACGAGTGATAGCTGCAGGCATAGCTGGCTGCTTCCTAGAAAAATAGGATCTAAAGTAGCAAAGTACAGCAACTTTATTAAACAAGAATTTTGTATTGCTGTTTGTTTTGTATATGGGTACCATGGAGAAGCTCACACTGTAGTTGTACCTGTTTATTTGTATGCATTCACTCACATGAAGTCTACACATGAACCAGATCACAGTTTACCACAGATATAGACAGATGCTGGAGGAAGGAAAATGCGGGAAGATCTTTAGGGTAGTGACAATGGCAGACCTAGGGACTGTCTCTGGAGCCCCCCATTCCCTTCCTCCCCAGCCTGACTGAGACATGGTTCCCTAGTGCTCTCATCTTCAGACAGAGCTTGTGGCAGTATCACCCACGGCTTTGTGTCACAGCCAAGCTGCTTCGTGCATGAAGTTGTTGGAACAGTTGAAGAGATGGTCCCGGTGACAGACGCAGCGGTATGTCAAGGCAGGCACTGAGCAGAAGGAATGTGGGTGTGGGGAGAGGCTAAAGGTCCATGAATGTGTAAGGAGGAGGGGGAGAAGATGGGGTAGACTTGTGAATTTGTCAGTAGCAGAGGTGGATGCAGGAAGACCCTCAGGGTGGGGATATCAGAGTTACAAACTTCCAACGATGAGCAGAGATTTCATAGCTACCTGAGCAGTGCTGGCAAGCCAGGGTGACTGCAGAGGTGGTGCATAGTGATGGAGGTTCCAGTCTCTGGGTCCTGGTTAACCCACAGAAACTGTGGGGGAAGCCACAGCAGGATTTAGACATGGCTTAAACATCACAGGATCAAGAATAGTAGGGTTTGGAAGGGACGTCTGAAGAGCATCTAGTCCACCTCCCCTGCTAGAGCAGGGTCTCCTAGAGTAGATCACCAGAGATGGAGATTCCAAAACCTCTCTGGGCAGCCTGTTCCAGTGCTCTGTTACCCTCACAGTAAAGAATTATTTCTTTATGTTTAGGTTGAACCTCTTAGTTTCTATTTTGTGACCACTGCCCCTTGTCCTATCACTTACACCACTGAAAAGAGTCTGGTCCCATCCTCCTAACAACTGCCTTTTAGACATTTATAAGTCTGTGAAGCAAAGTGTTGGAGTCAGAACATTTTTTCGTTTAGTACCTTCACAAATAAGAATCCTGTTTTGCATGGTAGGGCACAGGTACAGAAGTGATTGTTCAGAAGGAACTGTTTCCTGGACTGCGAGTAAACACCGAATATCTTGAAGAGGAACAGAAGGTCAATGACCTGAAAAATGAAGTGGCTGAACTGGATATCGTGCTTATAAATGAACAACTGAAAGAGCTGGAGGTATGGAAATTACAAAGCCATTCCTCACTGTTAATGTAGCGATACACTTACAGAATTATGGTTCACTTGGGCAAAACAAGATGGTTGCATTTAGTCTTATCTGAGGTTTGGCTGCATGATTAGTCTGTTTGTAATCTACAAACACTGTGCCTTAATGCAAGTCTGTCTGTGTAAACACCGCATTTTGTACAGCTTTTCTAGAGTGCAGTAGTAGATACACCTGTACTTGAGCATGTGCCTCCCTAATGAGCACAGGCATGCATGCTCATTTGCTTGTGAACAAGCAAGCATATTTTTGTAGATGTATTTTGTGTTGAAAGCTGAAAGTGCTTAAGATCATCTTTTAATCCTCTCTTTGTAATGGGATGGATTGTAGAATTTACAAACTGAGCTGGAAACATGGAGAGCGAAATCTTTGTCTCATCGTCAAGAAGCGTTTCCCAACGCAACAGGATCAAACAGAGCAGAGCTGCAAACGGTGCCCTGCTGGGACAGGCTGCTTCAAGAACTAGATGCTGTTAAGGCAGTGAAGCAACAACAGTACTGTTTAATTAATGAGTACCAGAAAAATCTTTCTGCTGCACAGTCATCAATGAAAAATTTGTCAACAGAGAAAGATAATATAAAAATGTAAGTACAGTTGAGCGTTTCTGTTAATAGGTTGGAGGACAAGTATGGTCCTAGACTGAATTTTGTGCAATACTGCAATAAAGCTCAGAAAAAAATATTGTGTTTTATCCATCTCGTTAACATTAGGTAGCAAGGGAAGTCCCACAGGTTTGTAAATTTAAACAGGTTTAAACAGAAGCATTCCTGGTGGTTCTCTGCTATCCTTTAGAAGCATCTACTCTGTTGGGTTTTTAGGCAAAACAAAGAAATGGTTGCTGTGCTAAAAACCTACGTAAAAGCCATATTAACATATTTTTGCAAAAATATGGCAAATGTGAAATACTAAGTTTTCTTCAGACTCATCAGTGCTAATTTTTTTCCTGGTGAAGTATCTCATTACTCTGAAAACTAACCTTTTTGATAGGAAGAATTCTGAGGCAGTAAATAAGTCTACAGAACCAATTCAAAAGTAACCAATGCACACAAGACATTTAGTACCTTTTATGAATTAGCCTTCAAAATCTGGAATTAGCCTATCAGTCACAATAATGTGTCACAATAATTTGAGAATCATTAATATAATTTATAAAATTTTTATTTACAGCAAAGAATTTGAAAATAATTGAATAAAAACATAGCTGCTAAATGTATTTTAGGTGAGAACATCTGGAAGTAAAAGATGAGGAAATAAACTCCAAATTAATCTTGAACGAATTGGGTATTTTAAAGTTTTTCTTACATCTAAGTTTTATCATCTTTATAAATAATAAATTACCATAAAATGTTAATTCACTTCAAGATGATTTAACACTATTGTTATTTTTTAAGATTTTATTCATCGTAGCTTTAAAGGGAGGCTACATTCCTTTAGGAAATGACACATTCTATATTAGTATATTCCACAACTTCTGAGATCTGCATTAGAATATACCTCTCCTGCAGAGGTACCTAGAAATAACTAATGCTGTACAGATAAGCAAGAAATAATGGTACTGCATCGGTGGTTAGGAAATTTGTGAGAGAACACTGAGAGGTACATGTGATTATGTTACTAGAGTGAGACTTCTTAAAACAAACTTTTTTAAAAAATATATCTAATCAATGTTTTAGGAGAATGTTTGTTTGGTTTTTTTAACCCTCTTCATATTTTTAGCAGGGGTCCTATGAACAACACAGTTCTTCTGGAGAAAATTAAGGCATGCGTAGAGTCCTTACAAAAAGAGAGAGATGTCTTAAACCAGTTGAAAACTCAGCAAGAAAGTTTATCTCAGCATTTGACGTGCATGGATAAAGTGTTAACTGAGAGCCAAATGAGGCAACTCGAGCACTGGTGGCAACACATGGAACAAACAGTGCAAAAGAAGCATGACCAAGTTGTGGCAGAAATTGATGAGTTTAACCTGCTTATGAATAAAGCACAGGATATTCAGAGATTGATAAAAGAACAGTATTTACAAGCAGAGCTGTATTGCTCAGATGCAGGAAAAACCAAACACCCTGTACTTTGGACCACAGAGCTACAGGACATCAAACATGGTCTTTCTCTATTAAAAAGAAGGGTTGAACTGCAGATGAAAAGAATTTGGAGTGATCAAGAGAAGGTAGCTTTGGAGAACTCTATAGCTGATTTGCAGAGCAAACTGGAAGCGTTATCAGCACAACAAACTCCTCAGGAAGATGTTCAGGTCACTGGTCCAGCTCTCGTGAAACATGAAATGATGAAGAGGCTGAAAGAAAATATTTCATGGGTCAAAGATTCACTGTCCTATCTTGACCAGAAAGCAGCACTTTTCCCCAGTGATGTTGAATCGCAGATCAGAAGTTGTCAGCTTATGAGCACAGAAGTTCTAAACAGGGAGCCTGTGATTGTCTCACTGGATCGTGGGCTCCAGCAAATCATTCCCAGCTTGAAGCCAGAGGAGATTTCTGATATGACCTTCCTTTTACAAACATTGCAGAATTCATACAAGACTCTTGTTTTAAAATCAACTCAGAGATTGCGGCACCTAGAGCTCCAGCTGGAGGAGAGGCAAAGGCTTATTGCAGAAATAGAAAAAGTTGACTGTCAGCTTCGAAACACTGAGATGCTTGCCAGGTCTGACACGAACCAAACCAGCTCGTTGTCAGAATTAATCAATCAACAAACCATTTTACAGGAGATTTTAAAGGACATACAGGAAATAGAAGGACTTATCTCATCCCACTGTAAAGAGAGTCAGGTCACAGCTGGGGAGCTGAGCCTGTCTGAACAACTATTTCTGACTGATCAATTAAGAAGCCTGAAGAATAGGGCAAGGAAGACACAGAGGCAAATTCAGAGTAAACTTCATGAAGTAGAAAAAAAGGTAGCTGTTTCCAGAGAGTTTGCTGAAGGAATAACTTCATTGCAGCTAGATCTTAGTGATCTCCATCGTGGTGAAATGAACCTGGAAGAAGACGAGTTATCAGGTGCCAGGCAGGAAGTGAAGGATAAATGCAAAGCACTCAAAGAAAAAGTATTAGCTTTTCACTCCAATTTGTCACAAATAATGAAATACAAAGAAATCTTTGAATGCGTAGGTCTGAAATGGGACTCACAACAGCTGGATGAATTGCAAACTAAATTTTTAAAAATTAAAAATAAAATAAAAGGGAAGATAATACATGTTGATAATGTTGTTAGGGAATGTGATAAGATCGAAGCACTGCTAAATGAAATCCAGACTGTGACATCCACTGTAAGAAAAGAAGCTAACATCCTAAATGATAGCTCTAGCTCTTCTCCTGCTGAGAATCTTATATCTGCACAGATTCTGTTTCAGACAGTTCAACAAATCTTGTACTTAACCCAGGAGGTTGCAAATCAAATAAACAAAAATGAGATCTTTGATACACCATTCAAAGAATCTAAGAGGGAAAAAATAAAGAGTCTGGAGAAAGATGTTGAGGAATTGAATAATTTTCTTCAAAACTTGATCTCTCATCTCCAGTGTGTCAACAAGGAAGATATCCAGAATGAAGTAGAACATACATTGCACATAATAAAGCATATTCAGTTACAGCTCCAGCAGCCACTTCTGATAGACATAAAATTAATGCAGTATGAGAAGATACGGTGGGAAGCAATTCAGAATATGATGCAAGCAAAGTTTTCTGCTATTAAATGTATAACGGAAAAAGAGAAGGAAAACCAAGAAGAAAAATCTCTTGCTGCTGATATAGAAACAAAATTGGAGACACTGAAAGATCGTGAAATACAACTGAAGGCAGATGTTGCTGCCCGTGTTGTAAGTATATTTAATAAAAGGTATGGCTGTATGTCTTTTCCCAATAATTAGATTAGATGTCTGTGGCTGTAGTGTTTCATGACTTAAATTCTCCTTTTATTCTAATAACTGAACTGGCCCATCATCATCTCTGCATTGGTGAGAAGTGTAATTAGGCTGAAGGTAGACATAATGGATGGAGAAGGACTGCTTAAGCTAAAGGGCAGTGTTAATACAAGAAAAAGGAGTGAGCGAATAAATTTGTGTTGGTAAACCAGGAGAGTAGTAACCTTCATAGCAGAGAGGTTCTGAAATTCTGTCCTGGTCAAGAAGACCTGTGCCATGACTGCCCAAAAGAGTAGTGGATACAAATGAGGAAATATGAGATAGTCCTAACAACAGGGAGAGGGAGTCAGCGTTCCTGATAAGGTCCTGCTGCCAGATTTCCTGGTTTACTGTGCTTCATCTTTACTGCTTGGATATTGTGTGGGAAACGTGATGCCAAAGTTTCTCTGCCCTGTGGGAATCCAAGAGCTGGCAAAGTCAGGCATCATTCTGTGCATGAATACGTACAAGAAGAGTGTTTAGTGAGAAGCATTTTGGAAACTCTTAGTGGAGAAATCCCATTGAGCAGAATAAATCATCAACATGTGGGCTTTCCGTGTCGGAACAGGATGCCTGCTGCCATTTCGTAAGGGGTTTATGGCTCTTGTGTCCTGCCATCCTTCTCTCTGGACTTTTCAAGTATTGGCGGTTCCTTCATAAACCCTGTTCCTATGGTTGAGGGCAGTCAGTACATAGGTTACAGCGCTGCTCTGTGACTGCCTAGGTAGTAGGGTGCATTTGCCATGTGCCCTCCCTCAACTCCTCAGTTCTGGGAGCATTGGTCTCAAAGACAGCTAGGTGTGAAATTCTGAGACCAGCTGGTGACGCAGAGGAGCGCAGCAGTCTGTCTTGATTGTTCCTTTGTCTTTTTAACACTTTCAGAGTGCTCTGGAGGAGGCGTGTAAGACTCGTGAGCTTCATAGCAGAGCTGTTCAGAGGGCTGCTGGGTTCCTCGAGGACTATGAAACTCAAGTCCAGTCTGCTGCAGCAGAACTCAGTAACTCAGAGGACTTCTGTCAGACCCCACAATGGAAACAAGAAGAGTTTGACTCTGCAAAGGCTAACATAGAAAATCTATACTCCAAGCTGAAAAACCTGGTGAAACCAGAAGATAAAATATGTCTGGAAAATACTTTGACAGATCTAGTCAATAAGAGTTTGGTATTAAGAGACAAAGCTCAAAGAAAGGAAGCTGATGAGCAGAGGTAGGTTTGAGAGATCTTCTAGATCATGTTCCTTATTATAAGAAGTTTGACTGATAATATATGCAGGGTTGTTTCTGCTCTGATAGAACCAGGGAATTCAGCAGGAAGAACTGTAAGCATTTCTCTTGTTCCCAGATGTGATTGTAATGGAAGGAAAATTACCAAACAATAAGCATATTACTAATAATTTACAATGCAGTCATTTTCAGTATGTTCCAAAAAGTAAGTATGGGGCTCAACTGAGGGTCACAGAATGTCAGAATTAGAAGAAAGCAGGTTTCTACAGTCTGTAGTTCAGTGCTGGGGCAGGTTAGAATAGTTTTCAGAGAGGCCCTAATGTGTGTCTTCCATAGGCTATTCTCATGGTTTGAGAAAGTAAAGACCAAACAAGACACAAGCCATAGCTTCATTCCTTCCGATAAAGATACAGAAGAGATGTGAAGGGCCTTCATGGAGTAAAGGGTTTTGAAATTGTTTACTTATGATCCAGTGCTTCTGGTTCTATTGACCATAAACTTAAAATCTGTTTTTATAATCAAAGAGTTGAGTGACTTTAAAGGCTTTGGTAAAACAAAAGAGGTGATAAGATACAGAGATAAGAGATGGGAATTGTACAGACCACACACCATGAGGACAAATAGAATGCATGTTAGAAACTGGGCACTAATTTTTGGGAATGTCTGAGGAGGATGAAGACTTAGATCAAGACATACAATTTTTCTGAGCAACTCCATGGCTGATATATGGTTATTTGTTACCTGTATCTCTGAAGTCTCTCAGATACCAGACCTGAAGTGTATAACTTGCAAAATAGTAAGGAGTACTAGTTTAGATGAGTTTTTTTAATTATTTATTTTTAATTCTAGTGGCCATTATGGTTGGAGATAAGAGCAACCACAACAAATTTTAATTGGTCTATTAATTGTTTCCTGTAGGTATTTTGAAAAGTACAAAAGCTACACAAAAACCAAAGATAAGGTGTGTGATAATCTCAACAAACTGGAAAAGATGCTTAGACAGTCTTTATCTCAAATACCAATGTCTTATAAAGAAGCTTTGGAGCGCTTAGAAGAAAGCAAGGTAAGAGAGGCTCTGCAGAACTTTAACAGCTCATGCGAAACTGCGATGCAGCTATGCACACCGCATGATATCACAGCAGAAGTGCAGCTCTTGATCCTGTGTTTATGTACATATAAAATCACAGAGTACATCTATATGCCTATAAAAAGACCAGATTAAAATAGGCCATGTAAAATGAGTACATCTTATTGATGTACAAATCAAGTATTATCAAATATTATCTGTGCATAAGGTGGTGTTGCGTTTCTGTTCAAAACCCTCATTGCTTCTTTGCGGGACCAGGACTGATCAGATTTCAAACATTGCTGTTTCCCAGTTTCCCCATCCAGGACTCCCTCGCCTCCCCACCAGACCTCTGCTGTAACCAACCTCTTTGCTGCCCTCTCTTTGAGTACTCATCATATTACAGACATGTCGTTTTATATATCTGCTACTATTCCATTTTTCTTCCCTTCCAAATAATTAGAAAGAACAACCTGACTGCCTGGGCACAGTGTTCTTCTATTGGGTTTTTTTATTTGTTTGGTTTTAATTATTTTTTACTTGTTTATCCCATCTTTCTCTGCAACAGAATTCTCTAATTACAACTGTATTTAACTAGCTCAGTGGAGGTGATTACCATTTTATTGGAGGATCCTAATTGTTTTACTGAACGCTTCATGAACAATTCTGAGTATATTGTTTTATTTATTTACTTGTTTGTTTTTCCTGTAAGATTTTAGTCTCCAACATTGACTCGTCTGAAGACGATCTTGTGAAGCTGAGGCAGATCTCTGGAGAAGTGATGAGATTATGCAGAAGAAGTGACAGGGCACTGGGCAGGATTGTAACAGTGCTGTGGGAAAATTGGCTGGGTTTGCTTGAGACAGCGAAAGGGCTGGAAATTAACTGTGAAGAACTAAAGCAGGAATGGAAATTCATCAGTGAAGAGGTGAGTTGCTCAACAAACTTAAGTTTTGGGGAATGTGGTAGGGATGGTGCCATCAGTAAAATGTCATGTAAAGATCTGACATCATTTCCCACCCACTGATCAGCCAGTTATCCCCAACCCTTCTTGAACCTGCAGTCAAAAATGATGGGGATTTTTATAGTACAAATTCTCTGGACTCAGAGCAACTCTGTGTGTGGTTTTGTGCTTTGTTAGAGCGAATTCAGATGTTTTGGTACACTTCAGAGGTTCAAGTTCTCTGGCTATGCAATTGTCAGTACTTAGTCATGCGTTTGAGGAAATGAATAATGTAACTTAATGTGATGGAATAAAAAAAAGTACTTTATCTCATGCTTTGACATGCTGTTTACTTAGCTGGAACGAGAAACAATAATTCTCGATAAGCTCCAGGAAGAACAGCCGGAAAGTCTTAAAGAGAAAGAAAAGGCCACCAAGGAGGAACTGGTAGAATTACTAGATTTTGTGAAGTCATTTGAGGAAAACATAAACCAGCAACAGCTCCTCTTACTCTTACTTCTTCACCGAATAAGAAACCTCCTTAATATACCTGAAAATACTGAGACAGAAACTGCCCTTCCTGCCTTATGTGAGATAAAGGCAATGCAGGATCGCTGTAAAAAGTAAGTGGTGTGAAATTTCTGTTGGAGATATGATACGGTATTAAAGAATATATGAAAGCTGTAATGTACTTAAAATGACAGCCAGTGCCCTACTGGGTCAGATCAGTGTTCCATCTCACCTGTCTGCTGTCTCCAGCATTGGCATTGGGAGATAGTAGTCAGGGATACCTGAACCTGGCCATGTCGTGTGTGGGCTGCAATTTGTTTTCAAATGTAGAAGGAATCGGAAGGGATGATGGTCAATTTTGGAGGGTCCAAGCTCCTGTTAACTTGAATGAGGTGTGCAGGTCTTCCATTCTTACAAAAATCAGTCCTTGTGCTTCAAGTTGCATCAGTGCAACTTTTGCCTTACTGAGTGCTACTGCTTAAAATTTGCCTCAAATATTTTTTGCAATTCTGTGATAGTGTTCACCCTTCTCCATGTCTGTTTTTGGACATGGAAATCTTTGTGAACATATTCTGCTCTGTCAGTGTTTTCATACTCTGAGAACCTGAGCTCTCACTGCTGTGTAAATATGCATGGTATCTGATTTAGTCTACCAAATATACTTTGTTTAGCAATATCAGAAGACTCATTTATGGAGAAACTGAGACGATAAAGGACAGAAACTCATAGATTGAGTTGCAGAAAATAATATTAAAACCCAAACAGACATGGTTCTGGATATATATAGATAGGCATTTCAAAAATATCTGTGTTAAGCAAGCTCTTTGATTACTCCTGCTTAGTGTAGAGTCTAAAACTTAATACATTTTTGCTTGAAATCTTTCACAGGTTGTATGAAAAAACTCAAGACCATAAGGATTCTGTACAAGCTGAGATTCAAGAGAGGAACAAGATCACTGAAGAAATCAGTGCTGTGACAGATGCATTGCAGAATGCTGCATCTGTGCTGTCACAAGATGCAGGACAACTGGAGGTTGGTAACGCCTCTGTTATTGTGTGGGGACATTCCGAATATGTTCTCTGGAACTTTCTCCGAATAAACTTAGTGGCGAAGTATATGCGAATGGATATGCACACTGGCTTACAGAGAATGAATCTGGCTCTGCAGAATATGACTGGCCCTGCCATGTCCTTGGTTTGTGTTCCTCTCCCTCTACCTGGTCCAGTCACAGCCATGGAAATCTTTCCTGATAGCAGAGAGGTTCACAGCCAGTTGGATGCCTTTTAGGAAGGGCTCCGTCGTGTCCATTCTGCACCTCTTTCCCCCCTGCACACCTGCTCAGGGCAGCTTCAGATGCTGTGGATTTGATATCCCACATCAGGGGCTTAACCTGGTAAATGCTTTTTAGAAATGGAATTGTGATCAAGACTGAAGTCTCCACCAGCACCCTGCAGCAACCCAATATATACATTTCCGTAATTTCAGTTTATTTTTGTTATACTTCTTTGAATGCACTTTAGTCTTGTTTTTTGTATTACTGTCTTAATTTTTAAATCTTGACAAAAATCTTCTTTTTAATATTTATATATTTTTATATATAAATATATATATATATTTAATTTAGTTCTTCTAACTGCAGAACTTCGTAATTTGTTTATTCTAGCCTACTAAGATCTATTGCAAATTTGGGTTGTCTTTGCTAAGTCTTGTATAAGAACTAGTTGGGTGTCCCCACCATGTATTTTCTTTAGAAATTGGATGCATGAAGCCATCAAAGAGCTGGGAAAAGTACAGAATCCAAAGACCATGGTGGCAGATACAGGCATTTTCCTAGGGATTAGCATGAGAGAGAAATGTTCACTACATCTTGAGGAAGTTCTGAAAACCCATGAGCCAGCATTACTGTGGTGAAACCTTGAGGATTTTTCTGAAAGGCCTGATTTTCTATTTAAAATTATTTAGAATTAGAATTTAGAGTTGGGTCTAAAAAGTGCTCTTCTACTGAGTTCTTTATATCCAGGAGGGAATGTTATTACTGCAGGTACTTGATGCCTACTCTTATTCCTCGCATCTGAATTGTCTTACTCTGAGCACCTAAAACTCAGCCAAAAGGGAGTTTCAAACTTGTTCCTGTTCCTGACAGCAGTTATCAAGCAAATCTTGTCAGCAGTCCCATTAAATGATTTTTTTGTCACAGTATGTCACAGCAGGCCTGTTCCTTTTGAGAAGATTCAGCTGAAAGCATTGAAAAGTTGCTTAATTTTGCCTAATGCAAATACCGATAAGCCAAAATTTGCAGGGCAATTTCATCCCTGCTTCCAAAGAAAACCTAGTTTCTACAAAATCTGTAGAGTTATTTGGGGCTCAGTTGCAATTTATTGAATGGAAATGCCAATTTCACTTACAGAAGAGAAATCTAGGTTAGTCAGGTGCCAAAGTTTTAACTCACCAACATAGATGAATATGGAAATGGGAAGTGATATCATCTAGTCCCCGATGGCAAAAAAAAAATGGGACAGTTTTAAGAGACATCTGCTTTTCAGCTAAACAGTCTGTGAGTTGTCAACATGCATTTATATACACAAACCAGTTTGCAGAGAAATGCTTTGTTTTGGAGACTAAAGTAACAGATTCTTTCAAAGTCGGAGAATCTATAAGCTCCTGTAAATGTTGGCGCAGTCTTAGTTGGGCCATTAGAGAGCAACAGCCTTCTCTGTGTTAGAATGAGGCTCACAGCTGCTTCATGGTTTTGAGTTTAATATCAGATCCAGTTGTCATGGGATGAGAGAAGATAAATCAATCTCAGACTCTTACATATTTCTTCTGTGCAATATATTTGTGTCGGGGAGATGATTCCCAAGTGAAGACTAGGAGTTAGTGGATTACCATTAACCCTGACTGAAGAAGAAAAGGATGTTCATTTTAATGTCCTTCATTGTCTAGTAGGAGCTTTAGATTATTTTTCCCAATAACTTGAGTTACCATTTGAGTTTCTCAAACAGCTGGGCATTGGGAAAAGGAACTGTAAAGCGAACAGACAGAACTTTCCAACTTGAAATTCTAGAAAACCTTCAAAACAAATGAGTTTCTTCATTCTTTCTGCAAGGGGACTTAGATCAGATTTTATTTCTAGGCCACAGTCTGTAGACAGTTGTTCAAGTTTCTTTTATCTCGTAAAACCTACATTCTTCACACAGAACTGGAAGCTACTGTTTTGAAAGGAGCCTGCTGTGCTGCTCTGCGTAATTGCCTGAAAGCAGACACTTCAGCCTGAAACCTGTTGCTTTTTGTGTCCTTTGTGTTGTTTATAATAATGAAGGAATGAACGTTGGCTATTAATCGTCTTTCAAAGAGAAAATGCACTTTTGGCAAAAGGTTGAGCACAAAGGTTAACGTTTAATCACAGGAGCACTTCAAATGATTCTATTGCTATACCTGCCAATAAACATCCGTGCGTCAGTTGCCTGACATTGGGTAGTATCGAGTTTAATTAATTCTTACAGATTGAAAAGCATCATTTGATTAAATGAGTGAGTATTTCTCAAAGTTTATCTGCTTGAGGAAGTAGTCAAATTAGATTTAATAGCACAAAAAAAGCTTTCCCAAATCATAACTGTGGTAAGAAATATAAACTACAATATATGTATGTGTATATATATTTACATATGTGCATATATGCACATGCAGTCGGGAAGAACTGGGTAAAAAAGCTGAAGTTATTCTTAATTTTGTAGGAGGTTCAGAGTCTCATTGCTAAAGAAAGTCAAACTCTAAAGGATATCATGGAGAAACTCCGGATTAAGTATTCTGAAATGTATGCAATAGTTCCTACAGAGATCGAAACACAGTTGGAGAACTGCAAGAAGGTATTGCAAGACCTAGAGGACAAGGTAACTGGCGATGTAATTTTCATATTTAACTTTTTGTGATGTATAAATAAGTACAGAAATATTTGATGAATGTTGTAACTGAATTTCAACTTGAAGTATTGATTATTTTCATTTGCATTTTCCTCAGTGAAAATGTGTGCATTAAGGAAAGATTCCTCATGTTAACTGTCTCCTTTCAGAATAACCTTGCAGTAAGCAGTGTGAATACAATATTTTTCTTTTCGGGTAAAAGAGGATATGGCAGAACCACTAGCAGTAAAGGTTTGGATATGACATGGATCCTGTGTCCTACCCAGTCTGATTCTTAAACTGAACTAGTGGTGAAATTTCTTTGGGAAGTTTGTATAGTTTAACAGAGAAGATATTTTCAAAACAGGTAGAAGAGGACTTGGAAACCATATATTTTAAATCTAATTTGCGCACAGGATAGGGTAGCATGACATGGTTCTTTATACCACCCCTCGGGACAAGGTTTCATACATTTAAAACAAGACAGGAAATTTAAATAACTAAATAACATTGCCTGAGCTTTTTATGATGTTTTCGATCGACATCGGGTACAAACAGTTAACTGAAAGCAACATTAAAGTAAAATGGAGTAATATGATAAGTCTGGGGTCAGATTTTAGCCTGTTATAATTATTATCATTGTTATTTATTCATTAGTGTTGCTTTTAAAAAGAAAAAAATCTTTCAGTTCTCTTATTTCAGAAATAATAATTTAATGCTAATTTTAAAGACAATCTCAGTTAATTTGATAAAACTTGAACGTTTAATGAAACAATTTTGTAATCCAGTTACTTGTTAGTGTCTATCAGATTATTCATTAATTTTAAGCTGCTTTGGATATTTAGAGATATATTTATTATAGCTTATTACTTTTAATTTAGTTAACTTAGTAGTTTTGGTTTCAAAATCAAAGCCATCTTTTTAGAACCAACAACTGGATAGGTAAGAGAAGAATGGAAGTAAAACAGTATTTATGCTTTGAGATTTTCTGTTTGTTTGTTTACTGTTTCATTTACTGAGATAAAAGATTATCCCAATGCGGACATGTTAGAGTGAAAGAAGTGGTCCTGGAAACTAGATAGCATTTGCTTTTCATATTTAGGTAGTTAAAAACCACGTAAACTAGCTTGGAATTTTTTAAAATGCATTTAGGAAACAAAATACATCCTAGTGGAACTGGAGATCAGTCTAGTTGTGTACTGGGAGATAGTCAGCATGTGTTAAATTGAATTAAATTGTCCTATTTTAATCATATTTTACTTTCTTCTAAACTTGCTAGACCTAAAAATGAAAATAAGTTGTACTTTTGGTGCCATGCATGTTATGTAAAAGCTCTAATAAATCCCAAAAAGAAGTCTTGAAACTAAAATCATGCCCTAACGATGACCAGAGAACTGACACACGCGGCATTTTTCTGAGGAAAGATGAAGTCAGAGCTTGGCCTGCTTATTTCCAATTGTGTCTCATCATTCACACATGATTATATTCTATTGTAGAAATGAGCATTATAAACATTGATAATTTTTCATGTGTGGTATATTCCAGGATAGTAATAAGCAAGTGTTTAGTGATTACAGACAGAGTTCCTTTTTACAAGGAATCTTAGGCACTAAATACCGACTGGACTTCAAAGCTTTGTTTTTATATAAGCGGAAAGGAGCGCTGTAGTTCTTTTAGCTATATATTTATTTTGATTAATGCAATTTCATCAATATAAAATTGCACTACGGGTATCATTATATTGGTCTGACACAGTATGTTGGAATCTGTGAATAATAAATAATGTTAATAAAACTAAGAAATAAAAATAGATAAATAATTCATTAACTAAGTAATGATCTTAATTCCTCTTCCTAAAAAAAGGAAAAAATGCTTCCAGTATAAGGAGCTTCAAACCAGAATAACTACTAAACTAATCATCCTTTGCATCAGTGCAGCACCAAGCTGCGCAATGTGCATATGGCTCATAAATCCTAGGGCTGCAGCACGCAAAGACTTTGCCATGATTTAACGATTTCTTGGTGCTTGGCTGACCCTAACAGCTAGCAGGCTTTAATAAGACGTCACTTTAAACTAAGAGCAAGGACTTTCTCACTTCCTGCACTTCGTCTAATCGGTGGTAACCTGGTGCTTTATTGTGTCGCTCAATTCAGTGCTTAAGCAATTGCTCGACTTCAGCTTACTTGAGAGTTCTTCTCTTTACATAGAACATGAAGCCCTCCAGTGCACCTGCTTTTCATTTCTGTGGAGTTCTACAAAGTAAAATTGAGTTTGGCATACTTTATGGGCCTTGGAACCTTTCATTTTAGTAAAACATCTCTAATTTTATGTTTAGAAATTCACTATGTATTGTTGCACTTCCATATTCCCTTATTTCTTACGTGGAAGTAATAGCTGTCAGCTGAGACATAAAGGTGAGTTTCGAGGTTCCTTAGAGCACAAATCTAAGTGTGACTCTTTCTACAATGCAGCACCATGAGCTTCTGTTAACAGGTTAGAACAGGGAGAGATGAAGCAGTACACCCAGGGAGCTGCAGTGTCTTTGTTTTTTGTTTCTTCAGGGACTGCCTTTCTCAACCGGTCATTTTTAAGGGAAATTATCGAGCAACATGTAATTGTTGAACCTGCTCACGTTAATGCTTCCTGCACATGTAATTCTATTCCTGTGTTTTTAAATGTCTCGTCAAGAGAAATATAAAAAGAGTTTGAATATTTTTGATGAGGTGGTGCACAGAAACAAGCAAATCTTTGTAATCTCCCTTACCAATTTCTCTTTACTCTGGCAGGTTAGCTTTGAAATCTTGCAGAGCTCTCCTCAGTATGTGCTGAAAAGAAAAGCAGAAACTATTAATAATGGCCTTCAAGCTATTGAAAAGATGTTGCAACAAAAGAGTGAAAACGTTGCAAAAGCCAAAGAGCTTCAGAAGGTAATCTTGCCAAAAAAATTTTGTGGGTGTTAAAAGATGTTTTTTGGTTGTTTCTACAGAGTCTGGTTTATGTCTGTAAAAGGAGAAGTGCAAGCAAGCATTTAGCTGGTGAAGATTTTACCAATTCTTTCTCACAGGAAAATACATGGGTTTTTTTTTTCAACTGTGAATCACATTGGTAGATGGCGAGTGTTCTGTTCTTGTCATTTCAGTTCCAAAATCTTTGTAATTGCACATGCCCAACACGAAGAACAAATAACTGCTGTTATCTTTGAGCCTGACCTTATCATTCATTTCCTCTCTCTGCACATGTAGCAAATCTGGGATATGCTGGACCTTTGGCATTACAAACTCAATGAACTCGATGCAGAAGTGCACGATATAGCAGAGCAGGATTCTTGCCACGCACAGGAGTTGATGGATATCTTAGTGACCCCCCTTCAGCAGTACCAACAGGTCTCACAACTTGCTGAGCACAGAACTGCCATTTTAAACAAGGTAGATGCAAATGTGAACTTTTTTTTTTTTTAAAAAATAACTACATATTGTAAAAAACCAAAATAAAGGCTTTGCATAAAAAAGGCTCTCAAATGAATAAAGAGCCTAAAGCCTGCTGTAGCTGCATTGACTTATTGTAGCGAAGAGTTTCTGGGGTGACAAACATCACCTGCAGCTGCTGCCCCGAAGTACTGGCTCTGCACCATGCTCGACAGGGGTTAGTGTGGTGAATTCATGCCGCTGGGTGGGTGATGGGATGGTTCTCTATGAATTTGCTCATGGGCTATCTATTAAAGTAACATTGCCTTGTAGATTGCAGCAATGCCCCCATGAAACGTAAGCACGTAAGCACAAATTTACCTTTGATCAAACTGTTTCAGAAAAACTGTGGTCTTTATTTCACCATACTAACTGTCCTTGATGAAAATACATCCCGTTTTCTTCTAATCTTGTCCATAGATGTGTTTATCCGATACAATGAATCGAAATGCATTTGTGCCTTTTTTGCAAAATCCTGTTATTTCCTAGGCTGCCAACAAGATGGAAGAATATGATGAACTCTTGAAGAACGTGAAAGTTTGGATAGAAAACACCAACTGCTTGCTAAGAGCAGATACTGAAAATGACTCTGCAAAAAGCTTACGCAAACATAGTGATGACCTTCAGGTAAGTGTTGATGTAGATATATGGTTTTGTTAGAACTAGTTGCTCTGTACTGACACAGTTTTGCATTCTTAAGCCTTACTGACATAAATAATTTACTGTTTTCAATAAATCCTTTAAAGGAAAAGTAGTTACAGTTGACACTCGTGCAATATAGATAGATACTTTTTGGTGTTGGACATATCTATCTTGTGAAAATGCTGAACTGCAGTACATCTATCTTCCAAAAATGTGGTTGTCTTCTGTTACCCTTCTGTGTGTGTATAATCAGTTTTTACTGCCTGAATATGCATGGTTCTTATTGTATTATGTGTATGTGATCCAAAATGGATGAAGTGGCATTTTGATGCCTGTGTGTTAGATGGAAACTTTGAAGTGAGTTGTGATTTGGAAAGCAGGTCTCATTGTATCTTGAATGTAGTTCAGATTGGTAATTTCCAGAATCAAATGTTTGTAATATTACAAGGAAGATTAGGGCCTGACAAGTGCCAAGAGGACTTCCGGCAACTTCGTATTTGAAATTTGAGTTTTCTCTATGTCCACTCCTTTACTTAAGCCAAGAGAGAAAATTGGTGCTCTGAACACAGATTTTTTTATTAAAAATAATAAGAATTCCTTCCAAAAGGTAGCTGATTGTTCTGGCTTGACACATTACAGAGCATGTAGCCACAATGAGGAGACCATGATTTCCAAAATCTGTGAGCTTTTTTGTGACAAAAGGTTATTGTCTCCTGTGTTTGTGGTTTGGAGTGTTTTATGTGTTCTTGGCTGGAAGACCTGTGGGTTTGGAAATGCAACCGAGGCTTGTATTAGAACTGAGGCATGCATTCAGTCCTGTCCTTCAGTGGATCACGTGCATTTCCTGCAACACTGGCTCTTCTTAATGGAGACCAGTCACTATAATTAATCCAAAAGCTCATCTGGTCAGCTGGAGCAGATGGGAAGAATCTCTCCATCATGCACAACTGACTGGATATTTTCTGGAGCATTTTGTTACATCAGCTTTCTGCAAGCTGGTGTGCAGAAACTCCTTTTCGGGTGTCTGGTTGACATGTCTTGTTCATGTACTTGGGGTCGGCCTCACCATGACACAAAAGTTGGAGAGAAATCTTCTCCAGGATATCATACATTTTGGGGGGGATGGGACCTCTGTCTTAGTTTGAAATACACCTCTTCATGCCATTTGTTATGTTCATACAGACTTGTTTTATCTAATTGATTTCCTTAAAATCTTGTCATAAATCTCTCAGTTTTCTACCTGCAGGTTGTAGCAGCTCAGTTTCTTTAGGAGCGTTTTAGGCTGAAATAAGCTTTTGGGAGTATACACAATGCTCAGTGACATACAGGAAATTAAAATGGATCCCTTCCTATCCTAACCTCTGTGAAACCTTCATGTTCACCATTGATGGATCAAACTGAGCTCTTTTTTTTTTTTTTTCTCCAGATGGCTTTGGAAGACTCAGAGCAAAAGCAAAATCTTCTACATAGTGTTTACTTGGAGCTGGAGGAGCTAACACCAGTAGTTGAAACAGAGAGTCTAATGCAACAGCTAAATGAAATAGACGATCAAATAGTAACTTTGCAGCATGAGATAGCAGAGATTCTTCCACAGATCCAGCATGTGGCTGATGTAAGTTTGGGTCATCTGTAAGTGCATTTTACCAGAGCTTCGTCATGTGTTATGAAATGCAGCTCATATTGTCTGTGCAGGAAAAAGTGATGATGGTTTTAGGGAATTAATTGTTTAGGAACAAATCATCAGAAGATGTTTGCAGTGTGATTAAGCTGTAAAATTGAGGAGTGTTGATGAAACTCCTTGTTCAGGAGAAGAAATGCAGGGCTTGTTGACTGGCTAATTAAAAGGGTTTATCTTGCTCGAGGATGGGGCTCCTGTTCAGAGGCACCTGGAGAGGCTGGAAAATTGGGCTCACAGAAACCTCATTAAGTTCTACAGAGGGAAATGCAAAGTCCTGCACCCAAGAGGGAACGTGTCCAAATACCAGTACAGGCTGGGGGCCAACCAGCTGGAAAACAGCTTTGCCGAAAGGGCCAGTGGTTCTGGTGGACAAGTTGATCATGACACAGCAGCATGGCCTTGCAACAAGGCCAACAGCATCCTAGGCTGCCTGAGCACGAGTGTACTCAGGAGGTCTGTGGAGTGACCTTTTGGTTTTTGGCGCCTGTGAAATCAGATGTGGGTGCTGTGCTCAGATTTAGGTTTCCCAGTGTAAGAAAGTCATGGACGTACCTGGAGTGAGTCCAGGAAGGAACGCCACCAAGGTGGTCAGGGGCTGTAGCACAGGATGTAGGCAGAAAGGCTGGGAAACCTGGGTCAGTTCAGCCCAGAGAAGAGACAGCTTAGAAGTGGTTGGGGAGCAAGTGTGACTGCTCTCTGTTGCGACATAAATGGGAGACTATAAAGGTAACTTCTTACAAGGGCATGGAGCAATAGGACGAGAGGCAATGGTTTTAAACTAGAGCAGGGTAGATTTTGGTTAGACATTAAGAAGTCCTTTACTATGAGGCTGGTGCAACACTGGAACAGGTTACCCAGAGAGGTGGTGGAGGCACCATCCCTGGAGACATTCAAGGTCGGGCTTGACGGGGCTCTGAGCAACCTGATCTAGTTAAAGATGTCCCTGCTCACTGCAGGGGGGTTGGACTAGATGAGCTTTAAAGGTCCCTTCCAACTCAATGCATTCTATCATTCTATTTCCAGAATATTTCAGTTCTGTATTCAGCATTTAAAACAGACCAGGTGACATTAGATACTTCATTCCTCCTGAAGTTAAAATGATATGTAATTTATAATAACTAGCCTTTTGATTAGTAGCATGCATTGACATACCCTGCATATGCTGCACTTGTTTTTCAGTATTTCTTTTTAAATTTAAGTGAAAGGCAGAAATGGAAGCTGGCTTTGGTATTTGTACTATCTACAGATTCTCTCTTTGTTCTCAAAATCTAGGAATTGTTTGCCATTGAATCTCATCTGAAAGCGTGGGAGAAGGATGTTGCCAAAATGAAGACAATCCTGTCATCAGAAGATCTGTTAGAATTTTCTCCTGAAGACCAACTTAAACATGGACAGGTTTGTGAAAACTCATATATAGGCTTCTTTCCCTATATATTTTTGCATAAGTTAGCGTAAATATGCTTTCACAGTCATAGGGCTGTTTTGTGACTGCATGCTACCATGAACAAGTTTTTAGTGTATGACTTTGAAATGTTGGTATCACACAAAATCTGACTCCTAGGTCAAAGACTGAAAGTATTATTTCAGTCATGATTTTGGCTACGTGATTCTACAATAGCAAGTAATGCACTCGAAGAGGAGCACATTGGTAGGGGAAAAATGTTGGCGCAGGGGACCTGTCTTATATCTGTCTTGGGGGCTAACTTTGGACTGATCCTGTAGAACGGACATCCATTTCTAGCTGGGTGTCTTCAGAGGCTCTGCTGGAGACTGTCTGCTGCTTTAGTTTCGTTTGAAAGGAATACAGTTTGCATAACCCAAGAAAGCTGCTCAGTGTAAGCCCTGAAGTGAGACTGTTGGGAGATCCCTTCAAGAAGCATAGTCATGGTTTAAACAAAAACATTTGAAATGAAAGCACCATCGAGAACATACCGATAGAGAACTCGAGTATATAACTTAAACATGTGTTGTCAGCCATACCTGCCGTATTTGCATGTCTCCATTGTTGGAAAGTTTATGGCCTGACTTTCAGAGACTTGCTGCACATCACTCTGCCTAACATCAAACAAAAAGTAATCTGAAAGTCTGAAAATTGGGCCCTGTTTTTCAAAAAATTGAGGCAAGATTTAGCAGATGTTTCTGGAAATGTAGGATGGAATGACTTGCCATAAAACCATTTCATTGTGCGAGGACTTCACTATAAAGACACCTTGGCCAGATAGTTTTCCTTTCTCTGAGTGAAGTAAATAAAAAAATTATGATATATTTTGCTTTATACCACCTGCAGTCTGCGTTGTTAGCTGACTGAAATGCAAAAAGCATGGGTTCCGTTTCAGGGGAGGGATAAAAATGTCGTCATACCTCTCATAGCTTTGTTATCCAGAGAATGATTTTGTAATGGCTGCATTGTATGGAAAAACTAGAGTAATATTTCTTCTGGAAAATAATGTTCACCTGGTTCCTTATTTTAAATTGAAGCCTGGATAGTACACTAATAACAAAAAATTCCTTATAAAGGTTGTTTGTGAATGAGAGAATAAGCCATCTCTATTCCAGCTGGAGCCTTTTAGAATGAAATCTTTTTGAAAGGGACTTTAACAAAACTATTAGTAATTAAAAGGTGCAGAGGAGAGCCATGGAAAAGAAGAGGTGAATGAATGTGGAGACGTAAGGTTGACTTCGCTGAGTAAGTCAGACCTATGCATCAGGACTAGTTCAACTAAAAAGAAAAGGAGGGTAGTTGTCATTGGTGACTCCATCCTGAGGGGAACAGAGGGTCCCATTTGCCGTCCAGACCCAGCCCACAGGGAAGTCTGTTGCCTCCCTGGAGCTCGGATTAGGGACATTACTAAAAAACTTCCCAGGCTGGTGAGTCCCCACTGATTATTACCCATTGTTGATTGTCCAGACTGGCAGTGATGAGATCAATCATAGAAGTACTCAGAGAATTAAAAAGGACTTTAAGTTGTTAGGCCAGGTGATCAAAGGATCGGGGGCACAGGTAGTTTTCTCATCTATCCCTTTAGTAGGTGACAGGAATAGTGAAAGGAAAAGAAAAGTACATGCAGTTAATGCATGGCTCAAAGACTGGTGCCTCCAGCAACGTTTTGGGTATTATGATCACGGGGAAGTTTATGCAGTACTGGGCATGAGAGATATAGATGGTGTAGAGCTGTCTGAGAGAGGGAGGAGAATACTTGCTGGAGAGTTGGCGGGATTAATAGATAGGGCTTTAAATTAAGTTGGAAGGGGGAAGGGGATAAAACCCGAGTCTCTACACATGAGCCAAGGGGAAGTATCCCAGGGTTAGGCATAAAAGGCACAAGCAACTGTAACAGATGCTCCATTAAATCTCTGAAGTGTCTGTATACCAATGCAAGAAGCATGGGGAATAAGCAGGGAGAATTAGAAGTCTATGTGCAGCTGGAGAACTATGATCTTATTGCAATTACAGAGACGCGGTGGGACAGCTCACATAACTGGAATGTGGGCCTTGATGGTTATGTTCTTTTTAGGAAAGACAGGTCGATGAGGCGAGGTGGGGGAGTTGCTCTTTACGTGAGAGAGCAACTGGAGTGTATTGAGACCCATCCAGGGGCAGATGAGGAGCAAGTAGAGAGTTTGTGGGTAAGAATTAAGGGGCAGGCTAGCTTAGGTGATACTGTGGTGGGTGTCTACTATAGACCACCTGATCAGGAGGAGGAAGTTGATGAGACCTTTTACAGGCAGATGACAGCAGCCTCTCAGTCCCAGGCCCTGGTTCTCATGGGGGATTTCAACTACCCAGATGTTTGCTGGAAGTCCCACACAGCCAGCCATCCTCAGTCCAGGAGGTTCCTCCAGTGCATCGATGATAACTTTTTGATGCAAATGGTGGATGAGCCAACCAGGAGAGGAGCGCTGCTGGACCTTGTGTTCACCAACAAGGAAGGTCTGGTTGAAGCAGTGAAGGTTGAGGGCAATCTTGGCTGCAGCGACCATGAGATAGTGGAGTTCAGGATCCTGTGCGGTAAAAACGGAATACCAAGCAGGATCGCAACTCTGGACTTCAGAAGGGCCAACTTTGGCCTCTTCAAGCAATTGCTGGGGGATACCCCTTGGGACAGGGAGCTGCAAGGTAAAGGGGCCCAAGAGAGTTGGTTGGCATTCAAAGACCACTTCTTCGAGGCTCAGGATCAGTGCATCCCATCAGGTAGGAAATCAAGAAAGAGATCCAGGAGACCTGCTTGGTTAACCAGGGATCTGCTGGGCAGACTCAGGTGGAAAGGGAGGGTGATTAAATTGTGGAAGGAAGGGCTGGCCACTTGGGTGGAGTACAGGGCAGCTGTCAGGGAGTGCAGGGAGGCAATCAGAAAAGCTAAGGCCTCCTTGGAGTTAAAACTTGCAAGGGAGGTCAAAGACAACAGAAAGGGCTTCTTCAAATACATTGCTGACAAAACTAATACTAGAGGCAATGTAGGCCCTCTGTTGAATGAGGTGGGTGTCCTGGAGACAGAGGACAGAAGGAAGGCAGAGTTGCTGAATGCCTTCTTTACCTCTGTCTACACTGTTAGAGACCGTCCTCAGGAGCCTCAGTCCCCTGAGGCCCCAGAGGAAGTCATGACAAAGGAGGAGTCTGCCCTGATTGATGAGGAGTGGGTTAAGGATCAGTTTGAACACTGGCGACATTCATAAATCCATGGGCCCTGATGGGATGCACCCACGGGTGCTGAGGGAGCTGGTGGGAGTCATTGCTAGGCCACTCTCCATCATCTTTGGTAAGTCATGGGTAACAGGTGAGGTGCCTGAAGACTGGAGGAAAGCGAATGTCACTCCAGTCTATAAGAAGGGCAGGAAGGATGACCCAAGTAACTACAGACCGGTCAGCCTCACCTCCATCCCTGGAAAGGTGATGGAACATCTTATCCTTGACACTGTCTCTAGGCATATCAAGGATAAGAAGGTTATTAGGAGCAGTCAGCATGGCTTTGCCAAGGGGAAGTCATGTTTGACCAACCTGATAGCCTTTTATGAAGACATAACCAGGTGGATGGATGGTGGCCATGCAGTGGACGTGGTCTACCTGGACATCAGCAAGGCCTTTGACACCGTCTCCCACAGCATCCTCATAGGTAAACTGAGGAAGTGTGGTCTGGATGACCAAGTAGTGAGGTGGGTCGAGAACTGGTTGAAGAGAAGAAGCCAGAGGGTTGTGGTCAATGGGACTGAGTCTGGCTGGTTGCCTGTGTCTAGTGGGGTCCCTCAGGGGTCAGTGCTTGGGCCGGTGCTGTTTAATATATTCATCAATGATCTGGATGAGGGATTAGAGAATGTTGTCAGCAAGTTTGCTGATGATACGAAATTGGGAGGAGTGGTTGACACACCAGAAGGCTGTGCAGCCATTCAGAGAGACCTAGACAGGCTGGAGGGCTGGGTGGGGAGAAATCTTATGAAGTTTAATAAGGGCAAGTGTAGAGTTTTGCACTTGGGAAAAAATAACCCCATGTGCCAATATAGGTTGGGGACTGCCCTGCTGGAGAGCAGTGCAGGGGAAAGGGACCTGGGGGTTCTAGTGGACAGCAGGATGACCATGAGCCAGCACTGTGCCCTCGTGGCCAAGAAGGCCAATGGCATCCTGGGGTGTGTTAGAAGGGGAGTAGCAAGTAGGTCAAGAGAGGTCCTCCTACCCCTCTACTCTGCCCTGGTGAGGCCACATCTGGAATATTGTGTCCAGTTCTGGGCCCCTCAGTTCAAGAAGGACAGGGAGCTGCTTGAGAGAGCCCAGCGTAGAGCCACAAAGATGAAGGGAGTGGAACATCTCCCTTATGAGGAAAGGCTGAAGGAGCTGGGTCTCTTTAGCTTGGAGAAGAGGAGGCTGAGGGGTGACCTCATTAATGTTTATAAATATGTCAAGGGGGAATGTCAGGAGGATGGAGCCAGGCTCTTTTCAGCGGCGTCCACTGACAAGACAAGGGGCAATGGGTGGAAGCTGGAACACAGGAGGTTCCAGAAAAATATGAGGAAAAACTTTTTTACTGTGAGGGTGACCGAGCACTGGAACAGGCTGCCCAGGGAGGTTGTGGAATCTCCTTCTCTGGAGACATTCAAAACCCGCCTGGACGCGTTCCTGTGCGCTCTACTGTAGGTGATCCTGCTCTGGCAGGGGGGTTGGACTAGATGATCTTTAAGGTCCCTTCCAACCTTTAACATTCTGTGATTCTGTGATTCTGTGAGGTGGTTTGTATTTATATTTTTTTTCTTTGGAAGTTCCCAGCTGAATGAAGCTTCAGTAGAATTTCATGTATCTTTAGGAGAACCAAAAGGTAGTGAGTTGGTATTACCATTCTGTCTTTCCTAAATTGATCACTGAGTCTTCCATAAAACACTTACTATGGTATAAAACTGCGTGTTTCTCTTAATCCCAAACTGATAAAAGTGATTGTAAACTGTGCATTTGCTCGGGATGTTGTGATATGAAGCGAAGGTTTTGACAGGAAAGCCATCTTCAGAGGTTTCTCCTGGCTTCCATCCCAGCTCATCATCTCAGCTGTGTTGATAAGACTGTTTGTAGGACCATCATAGAATTGCCAGCTTTAACACAGGACATATCATGGCTGATTTGCAGCACAAAAAAAGAAAAACTGGAGTTGGCTAGAGTGACATCAAAGGGTTTGCACCAGTTTTTAACTGTCTTCGCTGACAAAGATATACTATTTTGAAATTACATGTGACCCTCTTTTTGTCACACTGCAAACTTTATGCATGCATGTGCAGAAAAAGGAGAACTGTAAGTTACATCTCCATCTTGCTTTAGACAAACCCATCATGGATGTTCACTTCTTTTTTTTTTTCGAGATTAAAATATTCTTAAGTGGGAAAGTCAACAAAGAGAACTGTTGTACATCATGACAGTACTATAAATTTTCTGTGTTGTTTTTTCCAAGTCAGTATCACATCCATCATCTACCCTGTATCCCAATAGGTTATACTTGACCATGTTGGTCCCATACAGAAGGACATTGTTCATATACTGTCCTATGAAGAAGAACTTCAGCTACCAGGGGTGAAAACGCAACCTTTCTCAGTCTTCCAAAGAGCAAGACAACTCTTGAGAGAACTGAAGAAATTAGAAAAAATTACTAAAGAACAAAATGACTTACTGGAGGTAATTGATCTTATTTGTTGTTGGTTTTTTTTAACTGTCACCTAACCCACCTTCATTTTATAATAATTTTGATCACTAGACAGTATTGTTCTTACAGGCATGTAGTACACCTACTATCTCTTCTATGAAGAATTTTTTTTCTATTGTGGTTTTTTTTTTTTCTGTAATATGATACTACAACACGGCACACTGATAAGTCTTGAAATTAATTTCCATTTTCCAATTCAGTCACCACTGATACCATGTGTTTTAACATATCATAGAAGAAATGAAGGCCCAAGTGTCTTATGGCCCAGGTTTGCCCAACTGAGAATTGAAGTCCGGTGTTAGATGCAGGTGCTCACATCTGCAGCCTTCAAGTCCTTAAACTTATTCTGAATGTGGAAATTCGTGTTGACAGCCATTAGACAGAAATTGCTGGCAGCACAAAGTCTTTTACTAAAAATGATCCTCCCAAATCAGTGAGGCAGGAAAGTGACCATTTTCTGTGGATGTTTCTTGACAAATTCATTGTTCTGAGGCAGGCCAACTCCTGCCCTCAGAAGTCCCCGTGCAAGAATGTGTCTGCATTAGTGAACGTGTGACAGGGGGTTTGGAGATGCTGTTGGCCAGACCAGGTTTGGAAGCAGAAGTGATGCAACAGCATTGGTGTGATACGCTGCTGCAGGAGGAGGCAGCGCTGATGGGGTCAGTGAGTGTTAATTCACGGGCCGTGTGAGTTTACAAAACAGCTGTGCTGGCTCCAGACCTGAAGTAATATCTCTGCAGCACTTCACTGAGAAATGTGGTTGTACCAGTTCAGGAGGATTTTTAACTCGGGGATGTCTGCGTCACGCTCCATTGCCCAGGGTAGATACACTTGGAGGCAATCTGGAGTTTGGTTATGCATGTTCCCACATCGGCGGAGGTATGAAAATTCTCATGTGACTCATCCATTTCTTGGCAGGGTGATAGCAGCACCTCTAAAAATGATACGACGTCTTCGCTGATTCGGTTTCCCAAACCTATTACAGTAAAGCAGACGGCTTGAGAATATTTAAATTTTTTACTGGGCATTTCAGAGGCCAGGCAGACACAAGTGGCAGCTAAAACGTGCAAGTCTGACTTTCAGTTTAGGAAGTTAAGAGCACTACACTGAGAGAAAAGCTGAAACATGCTACATGACTAATGCATGCTTGGAGTCTGGAAAAAAGACAATTACTGTGTGAGATCCGTATGATCCCTACGGTCTTTTTAGTCCATACAATTTCTTATGTCTGAAAAATGGATGTGATAAAACATACCATTTTCAGAGTTTCCAGATTAGATACTTGAGGATTTTCAAAACGCTTTAAAGCCATCAGAAAGAGGGTGCTTTGCAATTATAAAGTTTTAACATGAAACTTCTAACTGGTTTATGCGGAGCATTAGGTCAAGGTTTAAATTCTTCTCCTTTTTCGAAAGAGCTGTAGCCTTTTTTACTCAGCATTTGCCTTTATCTTATAGGCATCCAACAATCTGTAGCCGAGTGAAATTTCTTTGTGAGAAAACAGATTGGAAAAATTGCAATTCTTGGCAGCTAGGATATCAAACTGTGCATAAAAGATTTTTCCAGCCCTGTTGAATGGGTTGAAAGCAGCAGCATTATAATACAAGTCTAGTATGAGCTAAGACATAACAAAGGATGGAGCTATTAAAGGATGGCATTTTGAGTGCTGCATTAGAAGGGTAGTAAGTGTCCCGACAGAGAGGAAAGCACATGGGAGACAAGCTTCCTGTGCAAATGTATATGTAGTTATTTTTTTCCTGAGGATTAGTTTTGAAATTTTAGTGTCTGGATACGTTTGCCCATATCTTGCTATCTGTGGTGCAACAGGATATTGAACTGGTAACTTCTGTATAGTTAAGTTGCAGTATAACACCTGAAAAGCTGACAGAAACAAAACCTGTAATAGCTAGTATAAATGCTTTGGGGCAAGATTTTAGGTGACTTAGATCTGTGTTGAATGTTGCCCTCAGTTTTTAATTATTGCCTGTCAAGTACCACACCTATCACTACCTCATAACAGCATCAGGAAGAGGACCTGGAAGCCACATCTGCTTCTACTGTGGGGTTTTGTGTGCAAGAGAATGGTAGTATTTGCATATTTGATGATTTACTGCACTCATTTTTATTAAGCTCTTCCATGACAAATACAATACCTGCCTGCACGTACACTTACAGGCAGGAGGGCCTTTTCCATGGGTAAGTCTTCTAGTATTACCACAGTATGAAAAGTAAAGAGCAAAGGTTAAGCAGGAAATAACTCAAAAGAGAGGCAACACTTCTAGGAAGAAATTCAGTCCCACATATATGGCATTATTTATGTTATATCAAGAAAAGGATAAAATAAGGGGGGTTTTGCCCCTCAGTGGAACACAGGGAACAGATGAGTTACCTTCAGGCAAGTGGCTCTAGTCATGTATTGACCTGAGGCAGAAGACATTGGAGTCTGTATACAAAATGTTCATAATCCTTAGTTAGGGAAATTGGAGTTAGTATGCATTTTACCTCTTAATAAGCAGTCCTATTTATGTGGAAGTGAAGGTAAGGATAAGAGAAATTCTCTCTTTTAAAAGAGCTTTCAGTTTTGCATTAAAATGAGCAGAAGACCTACTCTTTTTTTTTTCCTCCTCTGATTCTGTGGCATTAAGATACAGACCACAATTAAATATCTTCCTCTCCAATTTTTTTTTTTTTAAATATTTTTTCTTCCTTATAAAACATGTAAGTAATTTTAAAAAATCATTTAGAACCGTATTAATTTGCATTTTATTGAGAGGGAGTGCTACTGTGAAGAAGTGACTGAAGAAATGGCACAGTTACTGCTCATAGCAGGAGAGACACTTTGCTGTGGAAGGCAGAACGTGAGCATGCTTTGCAGAGAGATTTTTCAACCTGTCTGGCTGTTCAGGTGCTGCTGTCAGCAGAGTAAGTTCAAACCTGTTGGCAATAGGCTGCAGTCTTTGTTACCTTTTGCACATACCTGAGGAATAGTCGTTAGATACTTCATTGTCAGCCCACCGGTCAGAAAACACAGAGCCCCCAAACGTTCTGGAAATTAAATGTTTTCACAAAATATTCTGATTTGTGGATGTAACAATTTCTTAATTACCTGGGGCATCGTGACAAGCTGTGGCTGACAAAATATGAACAATGTGTATGGGGAGATTGCCAATTTCTACACAAAGAGTAAAGCATGGGGGATGATGAGATTTTGCTGTCGCTGTCAAATAAGTAAAAGTGAATTTGGCTGTTTATAACATATAGTATGTTTTCCAATAAGCCATGTAAGAAGAGGAAGCTCACACAAAGTGGAAATACTTACCATTTTTATAGGAAGTATTCAAATTGTCAGATACTGCGGTTGTCTTATCTGAGCTACAGCGCCTGCCTGGTGCACAGCACAGTTCAGGTTTGTTCAGTGCAGAACTAGCTGGCACTAAAGACCTGAGCAACAATAAAACCCAGGTAGGCTTTCTAACTTGATATGAAACCCTGGAAATTCTCTCTCTTTTTTTTTTTCCCCAAACTGTTCTAAACTGTAGTGAATTAAATAGGCTTCATTTGCATTTTATAGTATGTCATATATATATATATATATATATATATATATATAGCATGTATATATATATTTTGCATTTCATAGCTCTGCTCTGGAATAAACAAAGATGTGCTTCTGCATAGAATACCTCGCCATACTTTGACTTGTGGACAGAGCAGTTTGTTTGTCTTTAGCGAGTGAATAATAAACTTACTGAGGGTAGGGTTGTGCAAAGTTAGCAGAACAAACACAGTTTCTTTTACGTATAACTACAGGTGCAAAGGAGGTTTCAGTACTCTTCAGCACAACTTTGTTGCATTACTGCCTAGTCTGGTTTTGATGACTTAATTCAACAATATTTAAGAGGATTACTATTTCACAGGAAGCTGTAAAGAAAACAGAAGAATGTGAGCAAGAAATTGAAAAGTTGAAACAATTCTTAAAGAACCACTTGGTTGAAATATCGCATGACGATCAACCACTGGCTCAGAAGACCCATTGCCCGGAGGTGGGTTTAATTGTTTTCTCTCTCATGTCCGTTACTTGTCCTGACTAATACTATCCTGATGTTGCAGGGAAACAACAGTGTGCTTTCCCTCCATGCCACGGTCAAGCTGACAATTGAATGCCACAGCATGACGATGCATACCTAAGTTGACATATGCCAAGAGAATATTAGTTTGCAAGTTGGGTATAAGATACCCATTAGTGATTTTGATGTGTGGTTTTAACCTATATAAACTTCTAAGGAAAACTCAGACTGCTCTTTTCATGAAACAATATGCAGCACCATTAGCTGGCCTGTTTTTAGCACCCTGCTAAGGTGCTGAGGTGGCAGCTTGGGGTAGTGCATAAGGAGAGAACTGAGTGAATTTCTGGTCACTGGCTGTGCGAGGATACTTTTGGTGATCGTGGTTAGAGTTAGAGTCCTTTCCTCAGCCTCACTACCACAATGTGTTTTCATCAACTGATAAACATGTTTTAATTTTCTGTAATGGATGAAGTGATTATTTAATGCAAAAATGAGATATGCTTTCAGGACAGCACTGCAGAAGTCGGGAAATGACTAATTAAGCATAATAGCTATTTCTAAAGTGCCTCTGAAATGCTCAGCATTTTGCAGTCAGTCACAATAAAGTTAATACACATACACTGTACTTACCTAATAACTATAATCACTTGGTAGGCTCCTAAGTACACAGCTGCTCTGCTTTCAGGTGTTTGGATTTTGGAGGCTTGATGCTGGTACTAAGCATGACTCATTTCCTGATTCTTCCTTGTTTTTGTCATTGAGTGTTTGACTTTCTGTTTAATAGGTTTTGTTTCCGAAAAAAAAACCTGTTTACAGTTGTGATGTCATGAATAGAAGCAGGCAATGGAATTGCCCATCTTATTGAGGGGCTTCAGATGAAGAAGTAATATTAATCATAGAATGGTTGGGTTGGAAGGCACCTGAAAGATCATATAGTTCAGATTTGGGTTTTGAGGAGGTTTTTGGTCAGTTAAGTTTGCAAAACAGTAGCTGGTAAATACATGCTGTGAAGTTTCCTCCTGCAGTGAAACAAATAGAAAAACTGTTTTTAGTGGACTTTTTTGAAAATAAGCTAAATTATCTGGGATGGCTCTTTCTTAATTCCAATGACCTTTTCTTTCCTCTACCTTTGGAAGATTTAATCTTGTGGGTTTGAGTGTACAAAAGGAAAAAAAACATCTTCGTCTGTGCAGAGTTCCCATGTCCTTTGAAAATTTGCTGGAGTTCCTGCCTCTACCTTCCCCGTCATGCAGTCACCCTAGTGTGACTAACAAAAGAAGCTGTAGTCGAGACAGAGCCAGCAATCTCACTGCTTTCATCTGTCACAGATTTTTACTTGCATAGTATTATTCACACCATGATAAGAGAATTATTTCAAGCTTGCTCAGATGGACTGAGCCCAGTATGCAATGGGATATTTAGCCACATTTCGGTTTTCTGAGCAAGCAACAGTGCTTCAAAGAGCTTTAGCACTTTCAGTAATGAAGGGAGTGGGACATTTTATTATCCTTACTCTATCTTACTTTGTTATTTGTTGTGCTTTCTTTGCTCACCTGGTGACAGGGTGGTAAGGAGAGGCCCTAGCAGAACACCCTAAGGAAGAACACTGGCTAGAGCAATAGCCATAGCCAAGGAGGAGACCACAACAGATTTATTTCCCCCTTTGTTAGTGCAGAATTACTTGGGTTATTGTTTAACCCAGCAAAGCATTAAATATTTTCCTTGAATTTTGTTGAGGATCATTGCTTCCTATATCACATTCAAACACATGGAATAGGTTTGTTTCTAAAAACCAAGGAATGGTTGTGTTTCCTTCTCTTGGGCTGGCTTCAGCAAAGAGGACTCAGCCCTGGGCTACCCTTATTGCTGTCTTTGCCTTCATCAGGGCTATCCCAAGTATTTTGAGTCAGGTTTCCAGAGAAGGCAGTTGGAAGTAGCGTCACCTCTTCTGACACAACGAGTAATGTTACCCAGCTGCATTCCCTCTGCCCTGAAGGAAATTCATAGTCCTATGACTACGCAGGACCTACTCAGAATTAGTTATCCCACCTTTCACGCTTCCTTCCAGACTACCAGCCTCTGCATTACAGGCAGCAAGTGCTGTCTTGAGCTGAGTCTGTTGCTGCTGTTTTGCATGGATCTGGACATCTCCTGCAGTGACAATGGGGAACTGTCCCAATGCCCTGAAAAAGGAAAAAGGGGAAACAGCCCCAGTCCCAGTAAGATACATCACTGATATAATCTGTTTCGTTACTGTTTGGTTAAGTAAGAAAAAAAAATGGATGCTTACAGGTGTGCTTGCTCCTTAGGGAGAAATGGAAGCTGTGAAAGAAGAAATCATAAAACTGTGCCAAAGAAAAGAAGATATCCTTACCGGGATGAAGAATTCAATGTCTGAGCTTCACCAGCACTTACAGCAAGAAGTGCCTGAATCAGGAGATGAGCCCACAGCCTCTGTATTAACACAGAGTGACTTGATTGGGACTGATGTTTCTGGTCCGCAGGTAAGTGGAGCACCACGTTGTGATCACTTACCCAAGAGCGGAAGAGAGAATGTAAATAATCCTTCTTCCTCCAGGAGGAGTGGCATGTGAGAGAAGAGCACCCCTGCAGCTGTGTTTCTGTACTACTGCTCCCCTTCGAGCTTCTGAATGATCCCAGGACGGAGTATGATGCATGTCTAGGAGAAGGCAGGAGGGAGGAGTGCCTCTGGCTATTTTTTAGCATGAGCAGATCCAGCATGAAGTTTGCATCAAGCAGTCAACAGCAAAATGCTTGATGTGTAGATTTGTTCATTAATCAGTTGTTCTGGGATTTTTGGTAAATTGTTTTCCTGGAGAAAAATGAAGTATGTCCCAATTATAGCTGTGATGTTGAAATATTACAGCATAAAGTCCCAATTTTCAGAGGTGCATTGTACCTGCAGCTTTCAGTTACTTTAATGTAGGGTGACAGATGTTCTGTGCTCCTCCAAAAGTGGACCCCAAGTGCTAACTTTCTTTTGCTTTACAGGCAGAGGAAAAGAGACTTTTCCTGTTCTTGTCATGAGTAACCGGACTGTCTCTCTGTGTGTATTTTTGTAGTTGAAAAAGAGAGGAATGATGTCTCTTCTACCTTCCTTAGATGAAGAATTAGAAGACTGTTCTTTACACAGCAAAGTGAGTTCAGTATGTATCTTACATGTACAACTGTATATGTAAGATAAGATTTTGGTACAGGACAAATTATGAAACGTGCAACTGAAATACTTCAAAACAAATTGAAATATCTGTTACCACTCCAGGGTACTAAGAAATTGCACTCAAGCCCACCTATCAGTATTACACACCACTTCATTCTGTGATGTGTGATCCTGCTTTTGGTGTGATTGCTTACTTTAGGAAAGTAGTAGTGGCAGAATACGGGCCTAAATACCAATGTTTATATGGGGGGGTGGGGTTCAGACAGAACTAAACAGCCTCTGAAGTGCTAAAACTTAAAAGAAACAGCCAAAAATTATTTGTATGTTTGAGCCTAAGAAAAAAAAAAAGGACATGATCAGATTATTGGGAATGAAGTTAAGATAGGAGAGATTTCTCAGAGAACGGGAAAAACTGGGAGACACTGCTCAACAGGTTACTCTGGATCTGGGGATGTCTGAATGCCCAGGTGAACTGCAGAGGAGCAAAGCTGGCAGTAAGGTTTCGTGATAAAGTTAATAGCTTTTGGAAAAAAAAATCCATGAAACTTTCCGCACACTTTCCTGCACCCTAGGGATTAAATGAGATGTATTCGAATAAAATGAAGAATGTGCAGAAGTGCTGATGCACTTACAGGCCAGCTGCCCTCTTGTGCAGCAGTTCAGACTGCCCAGGCTGGGAGACCAGCAACTGTCATCTGCATCTCCCGGGACGGACTGTGGCCTCAGCCAAGTTTTAGAGAATCTCCATGTCTCCAAAGTGGGTATTAATTAGCCTTTCTGCTACATCCTTGTAACAAGAGCCAAAAGGAAATGTGGCAGAGAGGTGATGAAGTACTCGAGGGCTTGCTTTAGGCTAGGCAAGAATGAAGCTCCGTGACTACACAGTGTAAAAGAGTCCATAGAGCTTGGATAGAGGTAGTGTCTTCAGTTTCAAGGTTTCTGATTCTGCACCTTCATTGGTGCAGTTTTCTTTACATACAGGAGTTTTTTGGGACAGGAGAAGGATTTTCTTGGGTTTTTTTTTATTTTTTTAAATAGTGTGAAAAATATGAGGATACTCTGAGGTCTTTGAAGAAAACTGTCAGTATCATCCAGGTGCCATTCATCTTGGCAGCATAGCTGTAGAACAAGGGAAGAGGTGGAATATTAGAAAGACAATAAAAACAAATAACAGTGCAGAAATAGAGCAAACTGTTACTAAAGGTTTTCAGTAATTTACATTGCCTGAAGGAATATCTGAACTTCTTGTTCACAAGCTAATGCTGAGCTGTTACTGCTTTCAAAGGGGAGCACAGGTGCAGAGAAAGATGCAAGCTTTTGGCCTTCAGAAAGAGATGACGAAAAGCGCAAGGAAGGCAGTGCAACCTCCTGGTCTTCTGGTACTTTGTCAGACGGCATGGTTCAGGTAATGCACTCAGGTTTATGTCCACAGGGATGGGAACTCGTATTTGGGGAAGAGATGTGCACGAGTCCTAGGTATTTCTGAAGTCTGCAAAGCACGAGAACTGCAGAAATGCAGGACATGATGGCCTTATTCAGATCCTTCATCTTTCATATCACACTAAATCTCTTTTCCTGTTGCATATGTAGGCTGGACTCAATGACCTTAAGGGTCTTCTCCAACCTAAATGATTCTGTGATTATATATTAATTTCTTCTAGGCTGACCAAAACTCTGAAGATAGAAATGCACATTTGGCAGCAGCAATTTTCTTCACTAAATCCTGGAAAGGCTGTAAAATACACATTTTGTTGGGGGATGATTCGTGGAAGAGGTTCTCTCTGTACATCAGAAAATCCACATCTAAGACACCCAATTGACTACAATTTCGGTGGCATTCTGCTCTGTTCTTTACAATATCTCGATAGTGGGATAGCTGCAGTTGTTTGTTTCTGTATACCAATGTCACAGGCATAAGAGAACTTCTCTCTGTGAATACTTTTGGGCCAGGACCACTACAGGCTGAGTGGCTGCTGCTCTTTGAGATTTCTCTAGCACAACAAAGCTGATGTGATGGCGTTGAGTCGTAGGCTGGACTTGATGATCTCAGAGGTCTTTTCCAGCCTCAACAATTCTGTGATTCTGTAATAATCATAGAATCATTTAGGTTAGAAAAGGTCTTTAAGATCAAGTGCAACCATAAACCTAATGCTGCCAGGTCTACCACTAAGCCATGGCCCAAAGTGCCATACCTACACTGCTACACATCTACGCTGATAATGATACAAATGCTTCCTCTGTTGCCTGTCTCTCTGCAGGATGCTGATGAGATAATGGGATCACACAGTACACATGGTGAGGAGTCTGTGCAAATGTTGCAGAGTGCTGAAGAACCTGGCACAGGTGATGGCAGTCAGGCTATGGTGAGTTTGAAAGCCTGAAGTAGGCTGAATATGGCTGAGCTTGTTATATAACCTAGGTAGTGGGCAGAGGCCCTGTTTCATTATGGTTATGCTACTGGAGTTTGTTGCAGTATTTATGACATGGTAGGATACCTACAGCGCTCCATGGACCTCTTCATATGCCTGCTTTGGGTAATAATAAATACATTTTGGTTTGCTCCTTGAAGATGCAATTTACTAGGAGTAAAATGAAGTATTTTTGGAAAGTAAGATGCTGGCATTCATATAGGTACGAATGGGAGGGTTCAAGTGATGTAAACATGCTTCAACTATGGGATTTTTAAGTGGCAGTTAAACGAGAGATTAAGGAGGTTGACACTCCTGTGTGTTGCTCCTTTGTGGAAGGCATACACAGGCTAAGGGAGGAGTGGGCAGAAACCTATAGGTTATATACAAAAGAGTGCATGGAGAGAGACAAAAATGCTCTCGGAAGGTAAGGAACAGCAGACTGGTAGCAGAGCAGCTTTAGCTCTTTCTGGGTTTAGAGTGTGGAAGAAGACAGAATCCATCGTTGCCTAGGGCAGGAGTGGGCCTCCAGGTTACTTTATCTCCCATTCCCCTCAACTTCTTCCATCATGCTTAACCTTTAATTTATAGTTAAAAAAAAACGTAGCAAACTATTAAAACCCAGCCAGCAGTACATTCTATTCTGTATTAGTATTATAACAAATAGCCTCCTGTGAATATCTTACATGTAATTGTATGCAGGACCTCGTGTTTTTTCTCTCTGCTGTGTTTGGGATGCTCTTGGTCTCTGCATGTGCAGGATGTGTCTAAGCTCCCTTGGCAGCCACGGGAGATGTAGTCACTGCAGGTACCCAGGCACGCCGAGCGGTTCAGCTAGGCTCAGACTACTCATCTGTCTTAGGCTGATCTGAACCCCTGGCTACACTGAGCAAATGGCCATTGAGGGTAATGGGAACTTAGACACCTCTATGCAAGAGACAGCCTCCAGCTGAACATCTGGGGTTTCCAGGAGCCTTACAAGGCAACACACACCCAGCTGGCACCTCTGTGTGCCACCACTGTGTTTTGTCAGCATCTTGCCTTCAGGAGCACCCACAGCCTGTTGGACTCAGTGGTACAGAAGTTCAGTGGAGCAGTTTCTTGAGCCGGACACAGCGGGTCTGTGGAGAGAGCGCTGTCAGGCTGTGAGCCAGTGTTCTTCTCTGCTCAAGTAGACAAGTTTCTTAGAAGAGGTCTGCTTTCCTCATACCATGCCAGACAGCTTTTTTTGCTTGCAGCATCTTTTCCACTTCAGTGTTTTGCTACACTTTGACATTTCCATATGCTACACAACTCGCTCTAGGGAGGGATTTTTTAAGGTTTTTTTTAAAAAATAAATAGTAATTATTTATTTACTATTTGGAGGCAGAAAGATACTTGGTTTTTATAAATGGTGAATCTATTTGCTTTCCCTAGAGATGTGTGTATGTGTGAGATGAAGTCAATTTTATTTATTGTGTCCATTTAAGACCTTAACTGCATACTGAAATGAAATAATTCCTGCTATCTTAGTGATAGTTAAATGATACCATTTTCTCCCTACAGAATGTTGTCCCTCCCATGCAAACATACCTGCTTTCAAATTCAGTTATAGCAGCCTAAACCACAATTTAGGATTGAGAAAAACATTTCAATTACTGGACAAGGAAGAAAAGACATGATACAGTTGTAGGTGACTCCCTTCTGAGGGGAACAGAGAATCCAAGATGCTGAACAGACCCTTCTTTTAGGGAAGGCTGCTGTCTCCCTAGGGCTGAGTTAAGGACATCACTGGGAAACTTCATAGCCTGATACAGCCCTTGGACTATTACCCATTATTGCACTTCCATGTGGGTGATGACGAAGCCATAAAACGTAGTCAAAGGGCAGTCACAAGAGATTTCAGGGCCTTGGGACAGTTGATGAGGGAGTCTGGAGCCCAGGTTAGTTTTTCCTCTTTCCTTCCAGTTGCAGGCAGTGACATTGGAAAAAAACAGATGGATCCAGGGAGGTTGGATTAAATGATCTCTAAGGTCCCTTCCAGCCTAGGCCATTCTATGATTCTATGATCCATTGTTTTAATGGCTCTGTGGCTGATGTCACCGCTACAATTTTGGGTTTTTTTTTTAGTAATAGGGTGGCCTACATGTCACCAAGCCTGCTGCCTCAAAGGGGGAAGAGGGTCTACTCATGAGCTAGCAGGACTCGTTTACAGAGCTTTAAACTAGACTTGTAGGAGAAGGAGGATAATATCAGGCTTGCCCGTGGCAAGATCTGGGGTGACAAGCCAGGGTTTAGGGGGTGGTGTGCTAGGGAGGGCCCTCAGCCTATTGCTCTGGGACGTCTTAGATACACTGGAGCACATTTGAAGTCTTATGCAAATGGGTCAGGGGCTTCAGAGGTAGTAGGAGCCAACAGGGAAACAACAGTGAAATACCTCAAATGAATTAAAGAAGGGCTTCTGCAGGCACATCAGCCAGAAAAGGAAAATCAAAGGAAACATATACCCCTGGTGACCACAACTGGCAAAATGGTAACAGAGAATGAGGAGAAGGCTGAGGTACTCGAACATCTTTTTTTGTCTCAATCTTGACTAGTAACCACTTCCGACACCTCTCGAATGGACCATACAAAAGTCTGAGACCTGATGAGATGCATCCCAGAGTCCTGAGAGAAGTGGCTGATGTAGTTGCCAAGCCACTCTCAATCATATTTGAAAAGTCATGGCAGTCAGGTGAAGTCCCTGGTGACTGGAAAAGGGGAAATATTGCACCCATTTTTTAACAAGTGGAAAGGAGGAGGACCCTGGAAACTACCAACCTGTCAGCCTCACCTCTGTGCCTGGAAGATCATGGATCAGATCCTCCTAGAAGCTGTGCTATGGCACATGGAGGACAGGAGTTGATTCTTGACAGCCAGCATGGCTTTACCGAGAGCAAGTCTTGGCTGACCAAGCTAGTGTCCTGCTGTGATGGAGTGACTACATCAGTGGGCAAGAGAAGAGCTACAGATATCATCTGTCTGGATTTCTGTGAGGCCTTTGACATGGTCTCCCACAATATCCTTCTCTCTAAATTGGAGACATACGGATTTGATGGATGGACTGTTTGGTGGATAAAGAACTGGCTGGAAGCTCACACTCGGAGAGTAGTGGTTAATAGCTCAATGACCAGATGGAGATCAGTGATGAGTGGTGTCCGTAAGGAGTCAGTATTGGGACCAGTGCTGTTTAATATCTTCATCAATGACACAGGAGAATCAGGTGCACTCTCAGCAAGTTTGCAGATGACACTAAGATGAGTGGTGCAGTGGACACGTCTGAGGGACAGGATGCCAGCCAGAGGGACCTGGACAAGCTGGAGAAGTGGGGCCATGTGAACCTCATGAATGGGTTCAACAAGGCCAAGTGCAAGGTCCTGCACAGGCTGAGGGGTGAAGGGATTGAGAGCAGCCCTGTGCAGAAGGACTTGGGGATACTGGTGGATGAAAATCTGGACATGAGCCAACAGTGTGTACTCGCAGTTAAAAAGCCAACTGTATCCTGGGCTGCATCCAAAGCAGCATGGCCAGCAGGTCAAAGGAGGTGATTCTGTACCTCTGCTCTGCTCTGGTGAGACCCCACCTGGATCAGTGTCTAGCTCTGGAGTCCTCAGCACAAGACAGACATTAATGTATTGGAGCAGGTCGAGGAGGGCCATGAAGATGATTAGAGAGCTGGAACACCTCTCCTGTGAGGACAGGCTGAGAGAGTTGGGGCTGCTCAGCCTGGAGAAGAGAAGGCTCCAGAGAGACCTTATTTCCTTTCAATACTTGAAAGGCACTTATAAGAAAGATGGGGACAGACTTTTTAGCAGGCCCCGTTGCAATAGAACAGGGTGTAATAGTTTTAAACTAAAAGAGGTTAGATTTAGACTGGGTATAGGGAGGACATTTTTTACAATGAATGTGGTGAAACACTAAAACAGGTTGCCAGAGAAGTGGTAGATGTCCCATCCCTGGAAACATTCAAGATCGGGTTTGATGGAGCTCTGAGCAGCCTGGCCTAGTTGAAGATGTCCCTGCTCACTTCAGGAGGTTTGGACTAGATGACCATTCAAGGTCAATTCCACCCCAAACCATTCTGTGATTCTGCTGTTTGTGAATTAATTGTCCACTCCATTGTGCCTCCACGGTCTCGGTCTTGACACAGGAATGCATCACGTGTGCATGAACACCTGCGCAAATTATACTAGTTTACTTTATTCAGCTAATTTGACTATATATCTGAGTTTCTGTTTGTGCAAGGGAAGGGGATAAAGTTTACTACAGTAACAATGTCTATCTGGGGAGAGGCAGAGCTTGCTGTAAGTGTAAATGCTTATGTATGTATGCATGTGTGACAGAAGGGAGTCATGCAGAGTATTGTACATGTGTAATATTTTGGTATTTAAATGAATGAACTAGAACAAACCCACTTAGATCTAGAGCTGGCAATTTCAGGTGGAGGTTGAAGTAAAGCCGTACTTTCTTATTTCCTCAGCCACATAGACCTCGATAGACATATTTGGACTGTTCTGGGATCTGTGTACTTGGATTTGTGTTCTATCTTTAATGGCACCATCCTGTGCTAGAACAGTAGTGATTAAAGTAGGGCATTGATAGCTGAAACAACGCATTTTTGCTCTCTGATTTTCTGCCAAATCTTATTTTAATACGGAGCTTGCACACCACCACAGATCATCTCAATTGTCTGAATGTATGCTCTAGAGCCTTGGAAGCGTACAGGTAGTTTTGTTCTTGTGGTGGTGTGCTTGATTTACTTACTAAGTACCAGTATTTGCATGTGCGGAGGTATATACAGACCTGTACAGCCTTCCAAGCAACTGCTGATATCTCCAAGCACTTTAGACTCTTCCTTATTACGGAAGTGTGCAATATCGTGTCTTAAAGGAGGGCAAATAAGAAGAATTACGTAAGACGTACTTAAACACCCACCGTGACCTAGAGCCCGAATAAAGCACGTTTGACTGTTGGAAGCTTGTAAGCGTTGCCCAACAGCTTGCTGCTTTGCAGCTTTAAGCTGCGCGTTGCTTTTGCATCCAACTCCCACAGAGAAACATCTCTCCTCAGGGGAGAACTGGTTAAGGGTGAGTCACCCCACTTCCTGCGCTCAGGTAAACCTGCGCTAATGCAAATCGCTGCCTGGAAACCTGTTACACCAGATCTCCTGATCGCATGGCTACCGAGTTTCTCTTTCTTTTTTGTTTTTTCCTTCTTTCTTTTGTTGTTTTTTTCTGTTTTTTTTTTTTTAATCTGAGAGTGGTTTCAGAGCTCTGTGACTCTGAAAGTTAAACATTTCCCACTGGTATGGGGAGGGGAAAGAAAGAAAAATAAATAAAAGAAAACCAGATAGATAACCACGTTTCTTTCATGTGCTTTGCTTCAGGGTGACAAGCCGCCTCCTGTCCCCAACTCCGCCCGTGACTCTCGAGGGAAAGCGGGAGATTCGGAGGAAGCCCTGGATGGCGGCAGGCCCGAGCCGGAAACGATCCTCCAGGTCTGCCAGGCTCAGGTTGCCGAGCTGGAACAATGGCTAAACAAAACTAAAGTGTCCCTGAGGTCAGACCCCCAGAGCCCCAAAATGCAGCAAATGGTGGAGCTGGAGCTTGCTGATTGCCAGGTAAGACGGAGCAGTCGGTCTGCTGCTGCCATCCAGGCAAGTTGCTTTCTCTGGGGTGTGTGTCTGCAGAAAAGCCGTGCTTGCTGCTTCTCTCCCGGCTCAATCGGCTTCGTTACACTGTGCAGAAAACAGGTAACCGTAACTGCTTGGCTTCAGTTTCAGGTGCAGCTTTCCAAGGGCTTAGTTCAAAAACCTGTTTTTAGAGTTGGGATCTTTATGCATCCAGGCGGCTTAGGTAGAATCCTTGAGTATTTTTAAAGCTTTGTTTTTCTTCAGATTGTTTTCGAAAACGTAGCTCAGTATAGGTTGAATCTTCTATTAAATGGCAATTTTTTGTTGGTCTTAGTCATGATAAATCAGCTAGCAAAAAAGGCATCTTTCTTTTCTTTTGACATTTTCACTTTCTATTCTTGTCAGAGTGATTCAAAAGACTGGTATAAGATTGCTTCCAAGCTAGTAAATTCTTCTTTTGCACTTTTTTTTTCAAAAAATAGGTAGGAAGACGGGAGCTTTTGCCTTGCGCTCTGTAAGCAGTGGCAATGTTTGGACCTACTGCTGTACTGCTAGGGCAACCACTCACTCCAGGGCCAGTGGAAGGAAAGGAGTGGGTGGTACCTGTTGGTGAAAATGGATAGAGGAAAACAGGACTGGCATGAGGGACTGGGGTGGGTGGCAGTCCTGGCAAGCATCTTTTTTAACTGGCATGCAGATTAAAAGAAAATGTGCAGACATGCCACTTGGAAGTTCCCTGTGGTGCCAGTCTGGTGTACCAGTGCTTCAAGCACTGAGTCTACCTAAAGCAACAAATTTCACTTATCCTGAAGGAGCCAATACTGGAATGTTCCCATTTTAAATTATTAGGAGACATTTTCAGCTGTTTTGTTGGTGGAGGTGGGTGAGTTTTTTTCAGTAGGAAGTGAGTCCAAGCCAAGAAGTGCCGCTGGGTTTAGGCTGTGCGTCAGCCAAGTGCTCAGGTGCTGAACTCTGTGGGAATTAAGATTCTGAATGCCCCCGAGTAGCTGGCTGGCTCTGGATCTCATTCAGGGTTCGTGTCAGCGTAGGCTTCCACAGGTAAAAACAAGCAGGCTTCAGGCAGCGGTAAGCGCTGCTGAATTCCTGTGGGCTTTTAACAGCTTGGCTCAATGTTAAAAATGTGAATTTGTTGGAGGGGGAAGTTTTTCAAACCTAGTCGATTCTATATAGAAAAATGCACAAAGCACAAAGCAGAAACAGTCTCTGCGTATGGATGTATGACGTAAAGCAGTTCATTTATTGCAGTTGGTTACTTTGCAGTTGAGCCATGTTACCTGTCTGCACGCTCACCTGAAAAATGTAATGCAGATATGCCCTCTGATTCACAGTAGCTTGAATCAAAAACTAGATCCCAACAGTTTACAATGGCCTGGCTGACAGATGGTAACGTTACTGTGTTTTGGTAATTCAGGATCATTCCTCCCAAAGGATGTTGTGATCAGTCCACGTGTTGCCTCCTTCTCCCCCATTGGGGTGTGTTGTCTTCTTGGTTGAATCCAACTGAAGTCTATCATTTGTACTCTCCTCTTTTATTACTCCATATCTGAGTTAATATAACTTCCTGCAGAGGCTGTTGTTTGAAACTGTTTTAAGACTGACTCTGTATAAAGTTTATTTAATTGTTCAGAATAAAAAGAGATTCTCCTGGAGAAAATCTAGGGGGTTTGCAACTGTTTCTCTTTTTGCCTGTGTGGTTCTACTCTTTTCAGACAGGTGAAGTGTGAGCATTGCCTTCAAAAAGTTATCAGGAAAGGAGCATTATACTTCTAAGAATGAATAATTGACTACTGTCTCGTCTAGGTGAGGTTATCAGAGATTGAACAAAAGGTCCTTTCTTTACTGGAAGAATGTGGAGATAGTGCAGACTACCAACGAGAGACAGAAGCTCTTTCCTCGAAGCTGAAGGAAGTAAAGTGCAATTTGGAAAAAGCCCAGATAATGCTTCAAGACAAATACAATGAAGAGCAGGTAAAGCATATGAATGATATGCAGAGCAAGAGCAAGAGTGTCGTGGTGCTTTAATGTGCTGTAGTTGCAGAAGAACAATTAGAGCTCACCATGTGAAGCAAGGAAGGGAGAAAAGTCAATTGGAAATGTCAGACTTGCTGGTTTTCTTCTTTACAGTGCTATATAATTATTTGTAGTTTGCAGCAAGTGGTGGATTTTTAACGAGTCTCTGAACAACATCTTTTCTCTTTTAAGTGCTCAGTGACAGAGATCAAGATTTTTGAAGGAGTACAGGAAAACAATACCAAGTTTTTTGCTTTAGTTTGTTTTTTTTAAAATGCCATGGTGTTTGTCTCTGACAGTATCCCAGCAAAGATGCCATTAAGCAGTAGCTTTCTCTTTGAAGAAGGTATAAATGGCAAGGGCAGTGACTTTGCCATCTCTCCTGTGCTCTCCTGCACACTCTTTGCTGAGTTTCCCAGAGGGTGAGACAGGAACTCCCAGCTTCAGAGCTAATTGCCGCTCTGTTGTGCAAGGGACCAGAAGAGCCCACCTGAAGTGTTTGTGTAAGAGCAGCCACGGTCTCTCCGGTGCTGGAGAAGCACAGTCTAAATGCTTTTTGACATTGCATGACCCAGGACAAAGTTAGCATTTGTAAAGGCTCCTGTTGAAATACCTCTGAGCACAGACAGAAAATCCAGATGCATGAGCAAATTGATAAGCATAGAATCATAAAATTGTTTAGATTAGAAGACACCTTTAAGATCATAAATTGCACATCCCTATAATTTGATCAAACAGTAAGAATGGAAGGTTAGTAACAGTTAACCTGCTAACAGGAAATCAAAGCAAGCCTTGTAATTGTCAGGGAGAGAAATGCAGGTACTTTAGCAGCAGGTTAGAATGGATTAAACTTTTGTTAAATGGAACAGGACAGAAATCTTTGCAAGAGTAGCAAGTGTGTTTCATGCACTGCTGATTTGATGTATGGTATGTCCGAGACAACTCTGCTTTTTCCATGTGCCCAAACTGCACCTGTGGGTTCTGCCCTTTTGCCAAGTCTGGAAGCCTTCCCACAATCGATCTCTCTTTACAGATTCACAACAGGGAGAGGATCAACTCACAGCCCCTTGAGATCCTACACTCAAATGGCTCCAGCACACCCCATCTTGCCCTTACTGAACAGCCACTCATTTGGCACGACGGTTTCCAGCATCCACAGGTAATTTTCCTACTGTTCAGGAGCCAGGCTGCCCCACGTCCCCTGTGGGTTTGGGGGACATCTGCATTTATTATTACCTGCTGCAGTTTTCACTCTTGGGATCAAATCTTTTAATGGTAAGTTTCAGCCACTCCTCTCCTCCAACATTAGGGGAGTTTATCAGGATGGAGAGTGGCCTCACCCCTAAATTCCCATTTCAAAAAGGTTTAGTAGTACTAAAAAGCTGGATGGTATCCTGACACTGGCTTATAGGATTATGATTCAGTTGGCTTCACCCACCTCTCCCAATCTGCTATCTCTGAAGCAGCAATGCATTATGAAATCTTAGTCTATAGATTGACATTGCTTTTGGAGATGAATTTGAAGCGAAAGCTTAGTGAAAGTTTTCCCATGGGCTAGCTCACAATGACTTTAAGGTTGTTGTTAATATGATAAAAAAGTCCTGTGATATTCTGTGCTCTGTAGACTACTCCTGTTTTGCTAACTGAAAATTAGCTCTTGCCCTTTTCATCCTCTTAAGAAAGAAAATGATCCAGCTTGAGCTGCTAAAATTGCTCACTTTCACTCAACACTCTGTTTTTAACTAATGGAACTCAGCTTCATATTCTCTATTTTCCCTTGCATTTTTCTCTATATAAGGATGACAATTAACGGCCTTTAAATTTCCATATATATGTAATTTGTTTCTGACTGATGGGTTTTCTTTTTAAAAATGTAGCTCAGGCAGAAATATGTTCCATAAAAATACAGATTTTCAGAAAATGTGTTTTTTTGTAAACTCAGTTTTACGTAAACTGCCTTTCGCTCTGACCGGTGTGTTCTTATTTTCTTTGCTAAATAAATTCTTGTAAAATGTGATTGGAAAAGCAGAATCATCATTTCAGATTAATACAGCGCACACAACTGATTTTACTGTTCATGCTATTCTCTGTGCACAGGATCCGAAAGTAAAAGCAGCTGAGCAGAAAAGCCTCATTGACTTCATTGAGTTGTGCGTGGAAAAAATGCAACCACAGTTGGAGGACAGTGTGACTCAGAAATTAGAATCAAGGTACAAAATAACGAAATCAGCTGCCAGATTGAGTGATGTAAAACTGCTTAAACCTGCTGAAACTTTGTGGTGGCACCATTGATTCTGTGCAGGGATGTGTGCCTTTAGAAGAAAAATGACGGGAACTGGGAGATTTCTGCCATTAACAGTCTGGAGAAATGGAGTCCCATTTATGTGACAGCCTCTTCAATGTTGGGCTGACTCCAGTGTTTAGAGTCAGTGATGATACCAGGCAGGATTGACAGCTGCCATAAATCAAAGCAAGCCCATCCAGAGGCAAGTTGGCTGTCTGTGTTCACAGCCATTGCTGTACAGATGCAAGGACATTTCCAGCCAGCTTTAAAGGGAGCATCTTTGAAAAGGCAGCATTTGGCTCATGCACCTTCCAGCATGGAACCAAGATGTGCTACAGGACTGTGCTCCCCATATTGTCCTTTCAGGCTGCCAGCAGGCCCCTAGAGTGTTTCACAGGGAGGGAAAAGTCCAAAGAAACGTACCAAAGTCTGGATTAAAGGTCATCCATACACTTGGCTTTGCTCTGGTTTTTGGGGAAAGAGCAATAGAAATGAATCTTGTATACAAGAAATCTTACAAATATGATTTTACTTACTCCACTTCAGTATTTGCCATTCTAATGGTATTTTCTTATTACAGCAATGGAGAATCTGACCCAAAGAGCAAGCAGGCTGATCCTGTCTTAGCTCCAAAGGACCAAACGGGTAATAAATGGCAGTATTTACAACAAGAGCTGTCATCAAAGGTGAAGTCTCCTCTCTGCCAGCTTGTGGAACCTCAGGTCCGTTTAAGTTCAGTAAAACACTCTTTCTGCAGGTGTTTGGTTGTTTTAAACATAGCAATCAGCGTATCTTCGTGCATCTTTGTATCACATCTCTTCATCAGATAACTGCAATCTGTGCAAGCGCTCTCCAGAGGGAATTACTACTGCATGCAGTTTTCATGATTGTCTTTTAATTTTACTTTGAGGTAAATAATGTCTCTGAAGTAGTGACTACTAAGCATAGTGTGGGAGCACTTAGGTGGATCCTTGTACTTAACATTCAGACTAGATGTTATCTGCCTAATTCTTTCATGAGAACTAAGAGAGTCAGCCAGCAAGCTCCCAGCCGATTTTCATGGATGTGGGTTAAGTCTCATTCTTGCGAGTGAGAACATTTTGGTCAAAACAAATCACTGGCTTAAATTTTGTTCTGCCATTCATCATTATGTTCCCTTTTCCACACATATCAAAAGCGGAGTTTGGTCTGCAACAAGAGCACACTGTGTATTCTGAACAGACTGCAGAATTCTACTGCTTGGACAAAACTAGTTTCTGTTATTAACAGTTTTCTTTGCATTCAGCTGGAATGTTTAGATTCCCTGTTCTCTGAAAGTACTGCATTACGTGGAAGAATGTCAATCATATAAAAGGATGAATGTCAGCTCTTTTTGAGGCAAGCTTACACTGCAGTGGGCAGCAGAGCTGCCGCAGCTCAAACTACAACTTGTAGCCCTTTAGGCTGGCAATCAGAGCCTCCTTTTCAGTCAATCTCCCATCAGGGCATAGCCTACACAACTAATTTTTGCCAGTCAAAAGGGAACCCTACTACCCAGGTGCTTTATATCAATGCCTTGAAACTTTCATTTTCCTGATTTTTGAGAGGAGTGTTAACTAGTTGTCCCTAGCCCTATCTTCATTTCAGCTGTTCACCTAATTGCAATGTTCTTTCTCCAAACGTTAGATTACGACAAAGATGAACATGCTGCCCCGAGGCACATTTGCTAGTGCAGGAACCCCAACTGTGGAAGAACTGAAAACTTACACAGTCCAGCTGGGAGACCTAAGCCAAGAAGCAAATGTGGTGCATGCACAGGTAAAAATGACATGTCCTAAAGTTGCAAAAAAATACCAGGAATTCTAGACACACTCTTTGGGCACTGGAAAAACATAGCCAGTATTATTGCAGATGGCTTTCACTGTGGCGTAGCTTTTTGCAACAGGTATGGACTACAATGTAGAAATAAGTTTAGGATTTTGAGAAGAAACATTTTAAGTTTCAGCTATGATACTTCTGCTAGCTGACTCCAAAAATTTGCTAGCATGGCTAAAACTCCTCAGACTGTATAAAGCAAGGAGCCTGGAAATTATTTCAGTAAATCTGTAGTATTGGAGCTGACAAGGTAAATTGTGTTGTGCCTGTTCCTGAGATGAGAGACCTCTAAGACAAAAGCCAGTCCCAATGTATAAAGGGTCATTGTCTCGGTTGTAGCCTTGTCAGCTCTGAATATTACATGCATGTAACTGTCTCATCCAAGTCCATTCCTTAGTATTTCATTAATTCCATGTTATTACTAGCTCACTGAACCTCTAACCTTATACAAGTGAATAAATCTTAGCCATGCCTTGGGTGAAAGTACTGAAAACTTCTGACTTCCCTTTATCCAGGATAACGTGGCAGAGGAAGTCTCTTCCAATTTGGACAGAAAATTGTTTGAGCTGCTTCTGGCAATCAGCCGATGTTTGAACAACATGGAGGAGATGTTAAACACCTCGGTCCTCTCCACCGAAGAGGCAGCTGTGCAGCAGGCTCTTTATGAGGTAACCATCCTAAAGCATTAAGGAAAGGAGACACTCCAGTGGATTTCTGTTACAACAGAATATATATGGCCTGATATTTCCTCTCTGTTTTGCTGGCATTATTTGGGAATAATGGCACCAAACTATTTGGTATTGCACAGGTTTGGGCCTGTTGCTTTTAACAACAATTATCAACTTGGGTCCTGCTGCCTTTTACTGGCAAGAGTCCTTGCACGGCGACCATTTTCACTCATGTTTTCTTTCTTTCGACCCTTCAGACTCTTTCTGTCGAGCTGCAAAAACTTCACGCTGATCTGAGTGATAAAAAGGAGGATCTTTTAAAGTCTATTAGCTGTGCTGGTGGGAGCACAGATGTGTTCTGTGAGTGCTTTAACAACTTACAGGCACGGCTGGAACAAACTCAAGCTGCCACTGCTTCAAGGAGCAACTCAATGAAAGCTGGGCTGGATCATAATAGCAATTATCAGGTACTCCACTGCCAAATGCACATCTTGTTTCGCAGCATCTGTTAGACTTGTCAGTGTTAATGCATTAGAGTTACAGATGAGCAATCTATAATGGGGCTTTCTGGTTTTTTGGTACTAAACAAACTTGTCTTGGCCTCTCAAGAAGCAAATTAATTTTGCTATTTACAATGCTGCTCGCAATGCTGACTGACTTAGGGGCCTTGATCACAGCAGAAAATTTGCATGCAGAAAGGACAGAAGTAACCCAGGATCCCATGCACACTGAGCTACAGGCTAAAGCAAGTTTCTGTGTGTAGGCCAAGGAGAGTTTTGTATATTCTTCCTGCTGCTGCATATATTCTTTCTGCATGGCACTAGTTTACTTTTAGCTATGTGTTGGTGGTTAATTTGGCCCTTTGTATTTACTGTTCCTTTACATTTTGTGCCACAGTAGCCGAAGCCGTAGTTTTCCAGATTTGTACGTCTTAGGGTTTTTTTGGAGAAGCAGATAGTGAGAAACTTTTCTATAAATTGTTATGATGGGCTAAATCTACCAACTATTGCTGGAAAATACTCAGGTATTTAAGCTCAAGTAAGGAAAGAAAAGCTTGGTCTTTTGAAATACAGTTTTCAATGTCCAGCAAAACTCCAGTCTGTTCATCATATACAAGTCAGTCTAGCTCTTTACTGCTGAATAATAAAACAGTTCCTTTGAAGAATGCTGGGGTATTGTCTCCAAACAGTAGCAGGACTAGTCTTGCAGTGTTTACTTATGCAGAATCCACGGAGCTTCATCAGTCGCCAGTAATGGGCTCATTTTCAGAAGAGAAGAATTTGTTTCTCTCGTTTCAGAGATTTTTACGATCATAGAGGATCATTGTGACAGAGTAATCTGCTTTCTTACACTACATAGACTACAGAATTTCCCTCTCTAAATTACTGCTTTAGGCCCATAATGCACATGCTTTATTTGAGTTTTACTAAAGAGGAAGAAAGTGCTTTTTGTTGTAAGAGGTAACCATTTTGTTTGCTGTGTAATTTTGTCTGGTCATTACTATATTCCTGATATGTTGTATATTTCTGATTTTGTTTCTTTTTGCAGAATGAAACCAGGCTACTCTATGATCAGTTAACTGAGAAAAAAGCTACTCTGCAACAAAGCCTGAATGCAATACGTGGGCATAATGTTACTGAACAGCTTCAGGTAATTTTCTTTAAAGGACAGGAGAGGAAAAACTCTCAGCATTAGCTATTATTTCCAGTTTTCTACAATCCAATAAGTTTCATATTTTTCCAAAGTTTGAGTCTCACTTAGGTTTTAAGAATGGGGAAGGAGAGAGTTCAGTATTCACCAACTCCTTTTTTTTTTTTTTATTACACCTCAGTCCGTCATCAGACTTAGTTCCAGTCCTTTTAGTAGTTGGAGTGGAGGAACCAGTCTCTCCGCAACCTCTCAGAGCAAATATACCCCACACTGTTGTACAAAGTACAGCACCTCACACATTATGCCTTTTTATATGCAGAACTAGATTTTTTTTGTGGTAATAGGACTCCAGTATTTATATCTACTCATTCAGCATTAACAAGCATTTTATCTTATGGCATTTGACCAGTTAAGCTCTTTTCTCTGACCTTCACAGGGATTAGCAGAGAAGTAAAAATGAGTAAACTACATACCCTCCCCAGAATGGTCATCAGCCATCTGTCTTATTGATGAAACAAAGAGGAGGGTATCCTAAAACTTTTTTGTCACAGGCTTATAAACTTGTGTGCAGACATAACTTTCTCCCAGGCTGAAAGCTATCTTCAGTACTGCTCAGTCTCCTAGCAGGGACTGCTGCCTTAGATATATTCTGTCAAGTAACCCCACTTGGAAGAGAAATGCCAGAAGTACCTAACTTCCCTTCCTTCAGAGAGAACCTGTCTCAGTCCATCCCTGACTGATATTTCCAATTAGTAAGAAAAAAGTGGTATTTTCTGAGTCCATGATTCATGCCTGCTCTTGAACTAGTAAACCGAAATACATGTTGAATGCTGGACTGAGACACAAGACCTGAGTTCCCTTCCTGGCTGTGCTGTGTGAACCTAGTAAGTTGTGTTGTGAGCAGTTCTTGTCTGTTTAGCATACAAGCTCGTTGAATCTCGGGGTCTCATTGTGGATTTACAAAGTCCTAGCACAGCAGAGATCCAGCCCATGGAGTTGCTGTGCTACTAGTGATAATGGAAAGTTTAATGGAACAGAACTCTTCCTAATAACTTACTTTGCGCTTAATTCAGAAAACCGATGCCTGTGCTTTGGAGCTGCAAAACTTTGAAAACCAAGTAGCAAAACTGAGAGGCCATGGGGAAAGATTTCAGTTACCTATCACCTTAATCCAGGAAGCTTATAAATTAGAGGTAAGAGCACAATTCTTACTCAGCAAGGTTTGACTCTTCTAAGCAAGATATTTTTAGCATCAAAAGGCGTATGGTTAATTTGCATTCTGGGAATGTGTGTACGAGTTTATAGGATTCATATTTGTCCTTCATGAATCGCTAACCTGTGTTTACACTGTAGGATGTTTTGGATGACATGTGGGCAATTCTGAAAGCAAAGTACGTGGAACTGAACTCTCCTTGCATCAGTGAGAGCAAGTATGAGGACTTACTTCGTGGATTTGCAGAGCTGGTAGCTATTGGACGAGAAAAGATTGCTCAAGATCCAAAGCAGCTAACAAAAAGCAGAGCAGCTCTACAGTCTCACCTGGAGAATCATAAGGTATAAGATCCTTATCACATCACTGCTCAGATCAGCACAGCAGGAGTACCATTTTCTGTGACTGGCTTCTTTCCAGTGTTATGGAGAAGAATAACTAGCTCGTAGCGTAGGGAAGCAACTGGATTACGTGTAAAAAACAGAGCAAAGTTTTTCAGTAGACAAAAATAGGGCCCGCTAAAATGGGAAAGAGGTTGTTATTACAACTGTAGTTTTTGATGATAAATTAAGATCAGGATTTCAGTTTTGTCAGTCTAATATTACTTTGGCTTACCTCAGAACGTAATGATACGTGAGAAAAACAGATGCCCTTCTAATCACTGATAATAAATCAGTAGTGAGGTTTCTGAAGTTGCTGTCTAGCAATTGGGAATTTAACCTTTGCTTTCAGCATTCTGTGCCATCATGATCTGATGGAGGAAACTTACCTCTAACAACTCTTTTTCTGAAGGCAGGGTAGTTCTGATCCTCCTCTTGGCAGCCCAGCATTCCCTGTACCCAGCTGCTACATGCTTGCTTGATGGGAGATGGCTGAGAATGCACCTGTGTCCTCTCTGTCCTGCCACTTGGCAAGAAGTCTTGGCCAACGTAGTCACTTGAAGATGTCTTGATGATATCAGCGCCTTGTTTTAACTACTCCACAGAGCTGCACTGCAGACCACTGCTCCAGAGTCATAGGAATTGTGTTTGTCACTTTCAAATTGCCCTTAGCAAAGCAAAATGTTAGGAATTCATTTACAAAGGAAAATAAATATTGTATCTGCAATCCAAATATACATACATTGATTTACAAAAGCAGAAGAAAACTGCAAAAGCCATTTTCCCTGCCCTGGTTATCAGGATGCTCACACAATCTATGCCTGGTATGGTCCTTAAGTGAAATTCTAGTGCTGGTTATAAGTTCTTAGTGAGAAAGATCTTGATTGAAGAGTATGATTTTAAACCCTCAAAGCTTTTTTTTCTGTGGGGGAAGGTGTTCTGTTCAGATTCAAACATTTCTGAAGAGCTCATCTGAGCCATAACTAAATCAAACTTTCACCCAGTTATCCCAAATGATTATTGTGCCCTACCTACTACTTATAACTGCTAATACCCATGGTGCTTGGGGTCACCTCCCATCCAGGTGAAACAAACTGGATAGTGGCTGTCTGGTGATAACTATGTTATGCTTAACTGTGAATTTATAGTTAAACACCTCCTTTAATTATCTGGCTACAGCATCTCTGTATTTTCTGTGAACTGAAGGTATAAATGTAGATACTTTTCTTTAAAGATGAATAAATGAAAATAGCGTATGCAACTCATCAGCACCAGGGGAGGTTTAGACTGGACATTAGGAAAGTGAGAGTGGTCAAATGCTGGAACAGACTTACTAGAGACGTGGTCGATGCCCCAAGCCAGTCAGTGTTTAAGAGGCGCTTGGGCAGCGCCCTTAACAACCTGCTTTAACTTCTGGTCAGCCCTGAAGTGGTCAGGTAGTTGGACTAGATGATCATTGTAGGTCCCTTCCAATTGAAAATATTCTATCGTGTACTATTCTACCCTATCACTTTAAAATGTGGTCATGTATCATATCACTTGACTAACTGTAAAATGATCATTACCCGCCCATCTTGGGCTTATGTAGAATTTGGGCAGAAGGCTCCTGACTCCACCTATGAGAGACCCTGAAACTGACTGCTCTTAGTGAGTCTCTTTGTCTTCTTCATACTGCTGCTCTGTATGTGTGATCTCTCTTAAAGAGCAAACTTTAACTTGTTTTTTTGTTTTGTTTTTTTTTAAAATCGGTGTATATATATAACTTGTTTATTTCAGGACTTTTTCCACAACCTCATGACCCACATGGCTTTCATGCAAGCATTTTCCAAGAAAGTGACTCCCTCCATTCTACAAAAGAGAGAGGAGTTCTGGAGAGAGCTGGTGAATGAAGTCAAATTGCTGGAGCAGAAGGTCTGCCAATATGGTATACACTTAGAGAGCCTGTTGAAGGTAACGAGTCAAAAGAAACCCAGAGTAAAAGCTGGAGGGAAGGAGAACAGTTGTGTCTAGGAGAACCCTTTCCACACCAGTGATTCTTTGGCTAGTAATCGTCCTTTCCTGTCTCCACTGGGCAGCAACAGTTTATTATTTGTTCTCTGTGTGTTTGTAAATTAGCTTTTTTCCTTGAAGCTTGCTGAAAGACATTTCAACCCATTACTCTGACATGGGTGAGACTTTATGACTTCTTGCAGTAATTTGAGTGCCTGGACTGACAGAAGAGCCCTTTAAGGCACAAAAATACCAACACCACTTTAAAATAAACCCTAAAAAAATGGTCTTCAAACACCGCTAGAGAATATGCTATTAAGTATACCACTTTAAAATATGAGACCTTAAATATACTAGAGAATGAAATTATTTGTCTTTAGTGAAATAATATATCCCTAATATTTCCATACTATTCACCTATTTTCATATTCTGTTATATTAAAGCAAATGCTGCTGATGCCTCAGTCTAGTGTAGCAAAAATGCAGATAGATGTGTGATATGTTAATGATGCAATATCTTTTTTAGGAATGGATGGAATTTGATGATGAATGTCTAGTTTTCAATAAGGACTTAGAGGCACTTGCCTCTATATTGCCTTCTGTGAATTTGGTTGAAGAAACAGAAGAAAGATTAATGGAAAGGATTACACTTCTAGAGGTATTTTTGTGGTTGTCTGGTTTTCTTCATGCATCTGTGGAGCTGGCAAAACTATTAGTTAGAATCTGTGGAGAAGATGGTTTACAAGGCACTTGCCTTTGTGTCATTGTGTGAAAATTTAGTAAGGGATGAGTCTGCTTAATTCACCCAGGGGGCTACAAGTTCATTTAATCGGGACTAATAACTACATGCATCCCAAGGACAGCAGGGAGCCTTGGAGCCACTTCTCTGTAATTCAGGAATGGTTTTCATACCATGATGTAAAACCTATGGAAGAGGAGAATCAACCTAGTGCCTTCAGATGGTCTACAGGTTTACCAGCTTCTTTTAAAATCATGAGAATTCAAAATGACATGTCCTGATTTCTATCTGACCAAAGAGGATAAAATTCCTTTTGTATGAAATAGCAAATAGGCTCCTGGTTTATTCCCAGCTGCATCTCTGATGGCAGAGCTACACCTTTATGTAGAACCTCAACTCCAGTCGGAAAACGTTTTATCTGTTTTAAACATATTTAAATACAATTATATTAAAGCAGCCTTTATGGTTGTTTTGTAAAACGAAGAAGAAATAATAACCTTAGTGATATGTCTTCAGAGAGTGCTCTGAAATTCTCACAGGTTTAACCTTTCTCAGTTTTCAGAGGACCCACTAGATTAGAAATTTTTGATCTAATGAGTTTTGGGTCTATACTGAGTCCAGTTTCATATTCATTGACCATAAAGGCAAAAAGGACTGCTGTGATTTAATCTAGCTGATTGAGTGAAAGAGTTCATTGGACATTCCCAGAAAATTATGAGCTACAGTAAAGCTTTTGAAGTAAAACAGGAGATATTTATAGTCATAGTGGCCCTCTGGTGCTTTTGATGCCTGTTGCACGGGGACAGGAGGCATGCAATATGTGCATTGCCATTGAGTGTGAAGTTGAGTGTTTTCCTTTTTTTTTTTTTTAAGTTCTTAACTGGTTCTTCACTCTTAAGACTGTATTTGTCTTTAAAGACATCAGAAACAAAGTAGTAAAGCTGTACAAGATGCTTTTGGGGAGAGTCACAGCACTGGAACCTCACAGTTTCAAAGACAGAGCAGAAAAAAATTCCTTTGAGAGAAATATCGTTATTAATAATACTGTATAAACCCCTTCTGGCTGGAGAAAAGTGAGATACTTGCACAACACCCAATTGCTACTTTCTGCCTTCTCCCTGAAACTGATCTACTTCCTGGTTGTTGGTTTTTTTCATTTTTTTTCCTTTTTCTCATTTTGACCTTCCAGTGAGGTGTAGTAATAGTAGAATAATGCTTTGTTTTTATTCAGCTGTCTAAGCAAACCAGAGTATTCTTATGTCTTTTACTTAACATCTTCACTGTTCACTTGTCTTTCCTCCCTGCCACCATTATTCAGTGATTATCTCAACAGCTTCCTTCAAGACACTGGTAGCATTTTTTTTTTTTAAATAGTATGGAGCCTGAAGGCTCTCTAAGAACCACAGGGCAATAACTTCCAGCTAGGGGCAGTCATATGTTTGGATAATGCAGCCAAATCTGATACAGAGTGTTTGTCCATTGCCTGAGGTTTACATGTGTCGGAAAAGCCCATAAAATCCTGACACAGTCATTCTGATAATGCATGAAATTATGTTGAGATCTGTCTTGATCTATCCAGAGGAAATAAACAAAAAACCCCAACTGTGTCCCTTTTGCATGTAATGAAGTACAGATTCCTTCCACTTGGGAAATAAAATACGTGCCAGAGGAAATGTGAGATTAAGAAGTCAGAACAAATGATATGTGTTTTGCTGGTTGTGTTTTCAGTTTTTAAGATATTACTGTTTTGCAAACTCCCCATATTCTGATAGCAAATCAAAAGCAGTGTTGATGAAAAGCATGCCAGGCTGTACCAGATGGTGAAAGAAGGGAAGAAATTGCTGACTGCTGTGAGCTGTCCAGAAATAAGAAGCCAGATTGGGAAGCTGGAAGAGCAGTGGTTGTCTTTAACCAAAAAAAGTTGGCCATGAACAACACCGACTTCAAACGTTACTCAGACTCTTGGTCAGGTGGGTATAACTGAGAAAGCAATTAGAAATGTCAGGTAGAAATTAGTTTCTGATCTTCTGTAGATGTATTTTCTGAAATAGAACAGTGAATTAAAAAATAACGTAGCTCTAACTTAAAAATGATACAACGGAAAAAAAGAGCAGCGATCAGCAAAGTGGCCTTTTATTACACAGCTGAACTCCTCTCACTGTGCAGACAAGTTCAGATCTCTTCCTGCTTACTTTTGTAGGAAGGATGCTTTGATTGCTGCCATTGCAAAGTCAGTGCATCTAGGTGAGAGTTAGCTGCATCGCGCTGCAATTTTTACACTGGAAGTGTTAACAGATGGTCTGGTCATGCTGCCCTAATCATTTTGGCCTACTACAAATGCAAGCTAGCCTCAATTCCCATGCAAAGGCCTAGTGCACCTGTCTGTGCACCTACAGCATCCACCTTACAAACATTCAAGACTTGGCTGACATGCTGCCTCAGCCTGTGTTGGGAAGACCCAAGAATGCTCAATGCCTTGACGTGGCCCAAGCCAACTGTCAGTGAACTCCTGGCAGTTAGGTGGAGATAATTTGGGGCTCTGCAGCCCAATCCACCCGCTGATGAACCGATCTCAGCTCTCCCTGCACCTGGTCTGTGTGCTCTGAGCTCAGGCTGGCTGGACCCATAGCGTGGACAGAACATGCCGGTGTTTGTTGGTATTTACCCCTGCTGTGTATTCTGCACTATATCTTGGAGTGTGCACAATCTCCTGTGGTGGTTTTGACCTCCAGCAAAGCCCTTTCAACCCATATGAGCTTGTCCTGGCAGCTGCTGGGTGAATATGGAAAGGGGATGTTTTCAGGGAGAGCAGACCAGTTGAAGAGAGATGACATGGACAGTCTCATGTGTACCTCCAGCAGAACTGCTGTGTTGCACATTGATCCATGCTGTAGCTGTGCTTCCACAGGGTTAAGTAGCAAAATAGGTGCCAGAATAGCGCACACATCCTCACAGAGAGGAGGACAACTTGGAGGGTGAGAAAAGTGTCCTAGACTCGTCAAGGAGATTTATGTTTGTGTGTTTTGTTTCCTCCTTGTAGCTACAACAGAGACTCGGAGGAATTAATGAAATGGCTGGATTCTGCTCAGCAGAGAATGAATTTTTGGAATGAGCAGTCTCTCAACGTCTCACAAGATCTTCCCACCATCAGAGATAACATCAACAGCTTGTCTGTAAGTCATTTCTCCTGCCAGGTGCTGTCCTCCCCTTGTATGACTAGCCAGGAGATTCAGCCTCAGTGTGAGGCCTGCCAGAGGGACTGTTGCACAGTAGGAAAGAAAAGCACCGTGAAGGCTGGACTGGTAGGTATGAGCTGCCCATGGACTCGAGGACTGGGGTTGCTTCTTGGACCTCTGTGTGAAGTGGGGATCGGGATATTCCCTATCCCTGTGGAGCAAAAGGTGACATTCAGCATTGTATCAAGCTAGACATCACACAGCCTTACCTGTTGCCAGAACACGTTGAGTTTAGGTTTTCTGAACTTTACAGACTTGCTAAAATGTGTTTGTTGAGGCTGTTTATCCCATGACTGAAAACCTGGTTCATCTTCTTTATTTAAATAGATATATAAATATTTACCTTCTCTTAAATTTCTCCCCTGCATCTCAGGCATTCTCTAAGGAAGTTGATGAAAAATCTTCACTGAAGTCATCTGTGGTGAGCACTGCCAACCAGCTCTTTCATGTGAAGCAAGCTGATACTGCAGCACTTAGGTCATCTTTGGCAAAGTTTGAGCAAAAATGGGGAGAACTGATTACACAGCTCCCAGCCATCCAAGAGAAGCTTCACCAGGTGAGGAGAAACTCTGCTGCCATCTCTCAGTTTGGGCTAAATAATTACTTGAAAATTGCTGCCGGCATTCATTTGGCTGGTCCATAAGGCCCTCAAAGCACCTCTTTCCTAATTAGCTGTCTGTCTTGCTTTCAGAATATCCCCAATATTGTGCTGCAGTGTAATTATTGCAGTGTTCTTCCTGGGCTGTTTTGCACATATAAATCATCTTCACAGTTTTATATGGAAGTCTGTTACAATTAGAAAGAATTTTGTTTCAAATTTCTGAATTCCCGAACTTTTCTTAAATTAAGTCATATGCCCCTCTGGAGCACTGGGCTCGCTTTCAAGTTCATACCCTGATAATTGCAATTATATTGCCTGAGCCTTTCTAAAAATACAGATGTCATCTCTTTATTTCTAACAAGCAGAGTATAGAGGGTTCATTATATGCTTTACCCGCAGCTTCAGATGGAAAAACTTTCATCACGGGAAGCTATTGCTGAACTAATGACCTGGCTGGACCATGTGGAACAACAGCAGGACCATGAGGAGCCAATAAATTCACAATGCAGTGCTGCCCAAGTCAGAAGTCTCCTTCGGAAGTACAAGGTAAGTGGGAAGCTGTAAGTCCATGTCTTCTGCACGGTGTTTGGCTGTAAAAAGGATGGAAACAGCCTACAGGCACTGTTGTATTCTTCCACTCACTCTCAGGAGGATTCCTGAAACAGTCTCGAAGGTGCCTTCACAACATCTTCCTTTATAAAAACCCTTTTGCTTCCATGTCACACAAAACACTGCCTGCCCTGTAATATGGCTACTGCCTGCTGTGCTATAATCACATTTTCCTCATGCTGTCCCATCTGTCTCACTTGTTCTCTCTCTCTTACATTTAGATTATAAAATGTGTTTTGTAATGAGCAGGAAAGCTTTGCTTCCTTAGGAAGACAGACTCTATGTTTGTGCTGTGTTTTAGTCTGTCTTTTCAATAAGGAATACCTCATAATGCAGCTCCATAACCAGGATCCATTTAGCCGAAGAACAAGGTTTTTGAGTATTATGTTTTATTGGAAGAAATAACCTGCTAGGAAAGAGGGACAAGGTGAACATCCCTGCAGAGAGAGGGAGGCTGCAGCAGACTCTTATCTCTGTTCAGATGCTAAAGCACCAATGGCAGGGGCTGATTGCCCCAGCCCAGGAAGGATTCAAGCCTTGCTTGTACCTCCATAGATGCAAGGGAGCCCAGCCTCGGGGCAGGAATCCCTGCAGAGCCAGGTTTTGCTCTGCCCTTGCAGAGCTACTGAACAGTGCTTTGGCCTCAGACAAAATGACAGTTCTCAGTCTACAGCTGCAGTTTTTAGGCATTTTGGTACTACACATAAGGCAAGTGACAACACAGGCATTTCTTTCGAAGTGCCTTAGTGTAGCAGATATGTAACATTCTGGTCTGTATCAATTGGATTTGACAGTTGGAACGTATAGGTGAGGTGCTATTTTTAACCCTTTGGATACTTAAAGATCAGTCTGTGTGTCTTCTGCACGTGTCAGCAACATGGGGATGCGTACACTGAGAGGAAAGCCGGGATGAAGGTCGTGAATTCCTACAGGGAAGCAGCTATGGCTTCAATACCTCTGCTGTGGTATTCCCTGGGGACTTTTTTCTGGGTACTGCTAGGTACAGTGGGGAGCCCTTTCCTCCCCTCTTCTTCAAAGACCTTGTGAAATAAAAAGGCATTCCCTTATGTCTTCTCATGTACGTGTAGCCTCTCACTTGTCTCTGTGGGCAAAGACCCTGGTGCTGGAGGGTGCTTTTCTCCCCAGATATTCTGATACCAGATATTTTGACAAAGGAACATAAGCTCTTGCCTTCACTTGTCTGTGAGACACGGGTGTTTGGGAAGGCCTCAATCTTAGCCTAATCTGAGCCCATGGCAGTGTGATGGAAAGTCTGGTACCTCTAGGTTTTATTCCTTGCTCTGGCACTAGCCTGCTCTTACCTTGAGCTGCCCACATAATGATAGTGATTTCCTGCAGAAGTTTCAGTGAAATAACTACACAAATATAGAATAAGAATTATTCCTACAGCCAAGCCTCTTTCAGAAGAATATTTTAGGCCGTGGTTAAGAATAAGCCATGAATGTCCCATAACTATGCCTTGAAGCAGCATTGGAACTGATCAGATTAAAACTTCCAAATTTATTGCTCTACATTTTTATTTGGGTTTTTTTTGTGGGTTTGTTTTTTTTTTTTTCCCTGCAGGAATATATGATGGAAATGAACTTTAAACAGTGGATGGTAGATTTTGTTAACCAGTCACTCCTGCAGATGAGCACTTGTGATGTGGAAAGCAAGCGGTACGAAAGGACGGAATTTGCTGAGTGTCTTGGGGAGATGAACCTCCGGTGGCACAGGCTGCAGGCGTCTCTGAACAGAAAGGTTTGATTGACTTCTCATTGCCTTCTCTCTCACAACTCTGATCTTGCCTGTGCCAGTGCTCTATGTTTTGCAAGCAGCCTTTCTCCCTGAGCCTGAAAACACTGTTGAACACCGTGCAACTCCCTGTGCTGTCTGCTGTCTGTCTGTCCTGATGTTTCATAGACAGTCTGTGGAGTGGTCTCACAGCACATCAGCTATCAGGTGGCAGGCAGGCGTTCAAACCTTAGAAAAATCTGGGAGGGTAAACTCTCCTGTAACTTGCAGGGTGGGAAAATAGACAAAACCTGCTCTTCATGACAGCCTGGGATTTACCATACTTGACTCTATTAGGTGGAAAAAAATGAGATTCCTGATATAAACAAAATACAGTCAGTGATACGTCAACAAAGAAGACTTATATTGTGAAAACTATGGAAAAGGAAGAATTCAGGGCAGTGTCTGCAGGAGAACCTGTTAGTGAAATCTGTTGAAGCTTTGAGGTGCTGCGACAGTTTGGGCATTTAAAACTCAATGGGAGAGAACACTTTGAAGATTTACAGAAAGGAGAGGTGCTACACTGCTTGGTACAAACAGCCAGACACTTCTCAGCAAACATAGCACCAAAAAAAGCAAACAACCCTTCCTCATGCCATGTGATGGGAATGAGAAGTAGGGATATCTTAAGCTACCGCTCGTTTTCCTGTTGTAGCAGTTGGATGTGCCAAAAAAAGTAATTATTAAGTAAGCAGTGTTGACAGCTGTATTCAGATGGGGACCTGTGACCTGCTAGAAAAGGCACAGCAGGGATCGCTTCCCAGCACTGCTCCAGCCTTCTTGAGTCACTAGAAATGGGTTACTCTGTGTCTGTCTTCTCCTTCCACAGAAATTAAATGTGCTTTCCCAATGGCGTGCTTTGGAGATCAGAGGCTGACAGGCAAATTCCACATGTAGACTGACTATACCAGGACATCTTCTGTGTTTCTCTGCATAAAATCTGTTTCAGGCAATGCCTCAGACTTACTTCATTCAAGTGAGGCTAGAAATAATCCATGCGTCCAGAATTAGATGCTGCTATTTGTGTGCCCCAGTGCACAAAAAAAGCTAGAGTGACTCATGTGGTATGGAAAAGAGCAGGAGAAGGTTAGCATCCCAAAAGGCGAACATGAGGCTGCTGGAATGAATCCTCACCACAATTTTCTTTCATCTTTGTTTCTCTCCTGAATTTACAGGGCTTTGGGAGAAACTGTCCTCCCCGAATCCAAAGACGGTTGATATAACAGAAAATTCCCCATTTTTTTCTGACTCAGAAGCATTTGCAAGTGGAAAATTCAATTCCTGCACAACTGGAAATTTCCATGATGAAATTTCATTTTTTGGGGGGGAAAGAAGTTATCTTCTCTAACCATTTTCAAGAAACTGCATTCTAGGGTTTAATGAATCCTCAGGGCCAAGACTGAAGATAGGGGGCTTGAGGTCCCTTGCTGATTAGTAACTTTCTTGGTGGGTTTTAGCGAAAATGATGTTTTTGGACTCCATATGAATGTGTCCATGTAGCCCAGGGTCCCCCAGCTTGTCAGGTCAGCAGGCTGCCAGCTCCAGAACTTACACTGCCTTGTTTTCTTCCCAGGGAAAAGGTCAGATCCTAAAGAGCTTTTCCTTTCAAAATGTTTTCTCTAGATAGTGATTTGATAGTGATTGATGAGGCCTTTTACAGGCAGATGACAGCAGCCTCTCAGTCCCAGGCCCTGGTTCTCATGGGGGATTTCAACTACCCAGACGTTTGCTGGAAGTCCCACACAGCCAGCCATCCTCAGTCCAGGAGGTTCCTCCAGTGCATCGATGATAACTTTTTGATGCAAATGGTAGATGAGCCTACCAGGAGAGGAGCGCTGCTGGACCTTGTGTTCACCAACAAGGAAGGACTGGTTGAAGCAGTGAAGGTTGAGGGCAACCTTGGCTGCAGCGACCATGAGATGGTGGAGTTCAGGATCCTGTGCGGTAAAAACAGAATACCAAGCAGGATCGCAACTCTGGACTTCAGAAGGGCCAACTTTGGCCTCTTCAAGCAATTACTGGGGGATACCCCGTGGGACAGGGAGCTGAAAGGTAAAGGGGCCCAAGACAGTTGGTTGGCATTCAAAGACCACTTCTTTGAAGCTCAGGATCAGTGCATCCCATCAGGTAGGAAATCAAGAAAGAGATCCAGGAGACCTGCTTGGTTAACCAGGGATCTGCTGGGCAGACTCAGGTGGAAGGGGAGGGTGTTTAAATTGTGGAAGGAAGGGCTGACCACTTGGGTGGAGTACAGGGCAGCTGTCAGGGAGTGCAGGGAGGCAATCAGAAAAGCTAAGGCCTCCTTGGAGTTAAAACTTGCAAGGGAGGTCAAAGACAACAGAAAGGGCTTCTTCAAATACATTGCTGACAAAACTAACACTAGAGGCAATGTAGGCCCTCTGTTGAATGAGGTGGGTGCCCTGGAGACAGAGGACAGAAAGAAGGCAGAGTTGCTGAATGCCTTCTTTGCCTCTGTCTACACTGTTGGAGACCGTCCTCAGGAGCCTCAGTCCCCTAAGGCCCCAGAGGAAGTCATGACAAAGGAGGAGTCTGCCCTGATTGATGAGGAGTGGGTTAAGGATCAGTTTGAACACTTGGACATTCATAAATCCATGGGCCCTGATGGGATGCACCCACGGGTGCTGAGGGAACTGGCGGGAGTCATTGCTAGGCCACTCTCCATCATCTTTGGTAAGTCGTGGGTAACAGGTGAGGTGCCTGAAGACTGGAGGAAAGCGAATGTCACTCCAGTCTATAAGAAGGGCAGGAAGGATGACCCGAGTAACTACAGACCGGTCAGCCTCACCTCCATCCCTGGAAAGGTGATGGAACATCTTATCCTTGACACTGTCTCTGGGCATATCAAGGATAAGAAGGTTATTAGGGGCAGTCAGCATGGCTTTGCCAAGGGGAAGTCATGTTTGACCAACCTGATAGCCTTTTACGAAGACATAACCAGGTGGATGGATGGTGGCCATGCAGTGGACGTGGTCTACCTGGACATCAGCAAGGCCTTTGACACCGTCTCCCACAGCATCCTCATAGGTAAACTGAGGAAGTGTGGTTTGGATGACCAAGTAGTGAGGTGGGTCGAGAACTGGTTGAAGGGAAGAAGCCAGAGGGTTGTGGTCAATGGGGCCGAGTCTGGCTGGATGCCTGTGTCTAGTGGGGTCCCTCAGGGGTCAGTGCTTGGGCCGGTGCTGTTTAATATATTCATCAATGATCTGGATGAGGGATTAGAGAATGTTGTCAGCAAGTTTGCTGATGATACGAAGTTGGGGGGAGTGGTTGACACACCAGAAGGCTGTGCAGCCATTCAGAGAGACCTGGACAGGCTGGAGGGCTGGGCGGGGAGAAATCTGATGAAGTTTAATAAGGGCAAGTGTAGAGTTTTGCACTTGGGAAAAAATAACCCCATGTGCCAATATAGGTTGGGGACTGCCCTGCTGGAGAGCAGTGCAGGGGAAAGGGACCTGGGGGTTCTAGTGGACAGCAGGATGACCATGAGCCAGCAGTGTGCCCTCGTGGCCAAGAAGGCCAATGGCATCCTGGGGTGTATTAGAAGGGGAGTAGCAAGTAGGTCAAGAGAGGTCCTCCTGCCCCTCTACTCTGCCCTGGTGAGGCCGCATCTGGAATATTGTGTCCAGTTCTGGGCCCCTCAGTTCAAGAAGGACAGGGAGCTGCTTGAGAGAGTCCAGCGTAGAGCCACAAAGATGGTGAAGGGAGTGGAGCATCTCCCTTATGAGGAAAGGCTGAAGGAGCTGGATCTCTTTAGCTTGGAGAAGAGGAGGCTGAGGGGTGACCTCATCAATGTTTATAAATATGTCAAGGGGGAATGTCAGGAGGATGGAGCCAGGCTCTTTTCAGCGGCGTCCACTGACAGGACAAGGGGCAATGGGTGGAAGCTGGAACACAGGAGGTTCCAGAAAAATATGAGGAAAAACTTTTTCACTGTGAGGGTGACTGAGCACTGGAACAGGCTGCCTAGGGAGGTTGTGGAATCTCCATCTCTTGAGACATTCAAAACCCGCCTGGACGCGTTCCTGTGCGCTCTAGTGTAGGTGATCCTGCTCTGGCAGGGGGGTTGGACTAGATGATCTTTGAGGTCCCTTCCAACCTTTAACATTCTGTGATTCTGTGATTCTGTGATTTCAGTGTAAATAGAGCAATTTCAAATTCTATTATAGAAGGAGGACCCTTGTTTTTGCTCACCTCTAGGTTTAAGCAAGTTAAAGTATTTCTGTAATTTTCAGATACAAGACCTGGAACACATTTTGGAGGATATTACTGAAAATGAGAACAAAGCACAGAATCTACGCAACTGGCTGGAAGCTCAGAGTGACCGACTGAGATCTTTACAAACCCCAGCAAGTCTGATCTCCGCACAGAACACATTAGATGATTGCAAGGTAAAGCATTTTATGTATGATATTATTGTAAAAAAATGAATTTAGTACTTCGCTGACTCCAGACTAAAAAACTGCACTGATTTTAACAGAAAAAAATGTAAAGGAAGTTGCAGTTTCCTAGAAGAATGCTACAGTGTAACTTTAATTAAGGCATGTTAGGTTCAGGTGAGAAAGAGGCAGATTCACTTTTAATGTGAATTGCTATTTTATGGGTTTTTTTCTTCCACCTGAAGATGCACCTGCTGTTGTTCCATGGTATTTGGAGTGTTGTGCAGCAACATTGTAGATCTTATTCTGAGATGCCTCCAAAAGAAGTAGCTCTCAGTTCAGCACTGCCATGGCAAAATCTATCAATTCCAATTATTAAGTCGTGGAAACTTCACAGTCGCGTTTGGAAAAATAGCAACTCTCTCTATTCCTGCCCCAGAAGGTAGTCTCTCTGCACCAGCCTCAAGAATCTGGATGTCCTTTGGTTTTGCTATGTTTTTCTAGGCATCAGCTCCCTCAAAATTAGTACAGGTGCAGCCAGCTAATAACTGGCTGCTATTACTCTGACATTCTGCTGTTTTCATTCAGTACAGTGCTCCCCCCCCTAGTTTTTAACATGGATTATTTGTTCTTTCATTACCATGGTTACGTGTGTGTCTCTTGTAGTAGGCTGCTTTTATTGCTCTAATACACATCGAGTTACTTGTCTCTCTAAAGCACTCTGAAATGTATTGAGGGGCCAGCAAGGTACAGTGCTAAGATGCAGGTGGCTAGAATGTTTCATTAAAAATAATTTGCTCAATAGAAATGAGGTCCAAATTTGATAATGTTTTGGAGACAGTGAGAGAAGAAAAAAGTTTATGGCTTGAAGTGCAGTATTACAGAAAAATGTTACAGTCATGGCGAGTATAGATATTTACTCATGTTGTGAAGAACTTGCTGCTGAGTTTTTCCCATTGTGTCAAGACTCGCTCATAATCTTGCTGGTTGTGTTAGGGGGGAAGTTATTCTCCCAGACATCTCCATTGCTTTCAGTGGAGTTTCTTCCACAGGAGAAAGCCTCTGACTAAGAAGACAAACTGAAAATAACTTTCTAGAAGTTGTTACAATATCAGGGACCATCATATTGCAAAATCAGTTCCTATTCAGTCTAAATTAAAAATCAGTCTGCTGGAGCAGAAGAAGACTCAAATGCTAACCTGCCGAGGAAAAGCTCAGCTGCATTAGCAGAAGAACATTTTGCATCTGGAGAGGTACAGAGAGGCCAGCGTGGTGGCTGAGGAATTAGCTCCTGAAGATTTCCTTCCCAAACATGATGCTCGGGCTGGTAGTAAATGGACTGATTCTAGCTCCCCCTGCAGGAGACTGTCTAAAGCAGCCACTGTCATTTTGAATTTCTGCAAAGCAGTTGTTCTGTGTCAGCGTTGAAATGGTGGTGGTGTTGCATGGCTGAAGAATTACACAGAACTGGTTTTAAAGATGAAATGTTTATCTAAGCTCCTCATTGTTTTGGTTTGGCCTGGCCAGATTTCGGCGGCGGGGGGGGAGCTGCAGGGCGGCTTCTGTAAGAAGCTGCTAGAAGCTCCCCAAGATTGATAGAGCCAATGCCAGCCGGCTACAAAGAGGGACCCGCCGCTGGCCAAGGCTGAGCCTATCAGTAAGGTGATAGCAGAGGAACGCCTCTGTGAAAAACATATTTAAGAACGGGAAAAAAGAACTGCGCCATCACAGCTGGCACAGAGATGGAGGAGTGAGAGTCTGTGCAGACACCAAGGTCAGTGAAGAAGGAGGAGGGGGGAGGATGAGCTCCAGGCGCCGGAGCAGAAGGAGTCCCCCGGGTCCGTGGTGAAGACCATGGTGAAGCGGGTTGTCCCCCTGCAGCCCATGGGCGAGGTGCAGAAGTCCACCGTGAGGATCACCGCATAGATGTCCACCGAGGACTCCACGCCGTGTGGGTGGATGCCTGAAAGGGGACTGTAGCCCGTGGGGAGCCCACGTCAGAGCAAGTTGTTGCCAGAACCTGTAGCCCGTGGAAGAGGGAATGCCCACGCTGGAGCAGGTTGGCTGGTGGGACTTTTGGGACGTTGTGGGTGGCTCATGCTGGAGCAGTTTCCCCCGAAGGACTGCGCCTCAGACTCACGAGGGGTGGGCTGCCCCTCGTGAGGTGTCTCGCGTTGGGCAGTTTGTGATGAATTGCCCTTCGTGGGACGACTCACGCGGAGAAGAGAGCGTGAAGCTTGTCTCCCGTGAGAGGGACCCCACAGTGACCCTGGGGAAGAGTGAAGAGTCCTCCCCCGGAATGAAGAAGCGGTGGAACCAACGTCGGATGAACTGACCTCAGCCCCCATTCCCTGTCCCCCTGCGCCGCTCGGGGGGAAGAGGTGGAGAAGCCGGGATTGATGTTGGGCCCGGGAAGAAGGGAGGGATGGGGGGAAGGTGTTCTGTTTAAGATTTGTTTGCTCTCTCTCACTTCTCACTACTCCTCTCTGATTAGTTCTTTTAATAAATGTACCTAATTTCCCTAAAATTGAGTCTGTTTTGCCCGGGACGGTAAATGAGAGTGATCTCCCTGTCCTTATCTCAAACCCTGAACCCTTGGAGATATTTTCTCCCCCTGTTCAGCAGTGAAGGGGGGGGTGAGTGAGCGGCTGTGTGGGTACCTGGCGGCCGGCCAGGGTCAACCCACGACAGTCATTTTGGTGGCCCGTACGGGGAATGAAACCTGGGAAGGGAGGAATTTGAGATAAGGACAGTAGTGGAGAGAGGTAACGGGCAAAACATGGACTGAGCAATGTTGAAGAGAAAAATGATTTTGGGGAATTTATGTTTTTGTGATTGAGGTGAAGGAACGAGGGGTGGATTGTGTGTAGATTGTTTAGTCTTGTTTGGTGTTGTGATGGTTTTTGTTCTGATTTTGGTGTTGGGAGTCTTTGGTTTTTCTTTTTCACTGTTAATGTTGGGTGATGAATATAAATTTTAATAATTCTTAAATATGTGATTCACAGAGGCGAGGGGTGGAATGTTTTGGTTTGGCCTGGCCAGATTTCGGCGGCGGGGGGGGAGCTGCAGGGCGGCTTCTGTAAGAAGCTGCTAGAAGCTCCCCAAGATTGATAGAGCCAATGCCAGCCGGCTACAAAGAGGGACCCGCCGCTGGCCAAGGCTGAGCCTATCAGTAAGGTGATAGCAGAGGAACGCCTCTGTGAAAAACATATTTAAGAACGGGAAAAAAGAACTGCGCCATCACAGCTGGCACAGAGATGGAGGAGTGAGAGTCTGTGCAGACACCAAGGTCAGTGAAGAAGGAGGAGGGGGGAGGATGAGCTCCAGGCGCCGGAGCAGAAGGAGTCCCCCGGGTCCGTGGTGAAGACCATGGTGAAGCGGGTTGTCCCCCTGCAGCCCATGGGCGAGGTGCAGAAGTCCACCGTGAGGATCACCGCATAGATGTCCACCGAGGACTCCACGCCGTGTGGGTGGATGCCTGAAAGGGGACTGTAGCCCGTGGGGAGCCCACGTCAGAGCAAGTTGTTGCCAGAACCTGTAGCCCGTGGAAGAGGGAATGCCCACGCTGGAGCAGGTTGGCTGGTGGGACTTTTGGGACGTTGTGGGTGGCTCATGCTGGAGCAGTTTCCCCCGAAGGACTGCGCCTCAGACTCACGAGGGGTGGGCTGCCCCTCGTGAGGTGTCTCGCGTTGGGCAGTTTGTGATGAATTGCCCTTCGTGGGACGACTCACGCGGAGAAGAGAGCGTGAAGCTTGTCTCCCGTGAGAGGGACCCCACAGTGACCCTGGGGAAGAGTGAAGAGTCCTCCCCCGGAATGAAGAAGCGGTGGAACCAACGTCGGATGAACTGACCTCAGCCCCCATTCCCTGTCCCCCTGCGCCGCTCGGGGGGAAGAGGTGGAGAAGCCGGGATTGATGTTGGGCCCGGGAAGAAGGGAGGGATGGGGGGAAGGTGTTCTGTTTAAGATTTGTTTGCTCTCTCTCACTTCTCACTACTCCTCTCTGATTAGTTCTTTTAATAAATGTACCTAATTTCCCTAAAATTGAGTCTGTTTTGCCCGGGACGGTAAATGAGAGTGATCTCCCTGTCCTTATCTCAAACCCTGAGCCCTTGGAAATATTTTCTCCCCCTGTTCAGCAGTGAAGGGGGGGGTGAGTGAGCGGCTGTGTGGGTACCTGGCGGCCGGCCAGGGTCAACCCACGACACTCATACAGAAGATTTTTTTTTCCTAGGGTCTCATTAAAAGATTTTATTTATCTTCTTTTTTTTTCCTGTTTTCATTTAGGAGTTAGAAAATCAACTCACTACTAAATCTGAAACTCTTGATGAGCTCAAGCAGAGTGTGGCTTTCACTGGCGGTGCAAAACAAACCCCAGAAGCCCTGTCTCTCAGGATACCTGAGCTGTGTAAAATGATGGACAGCATTGGAAGCCAGGTAAAAGCTTTGTTTGCATTCAGATTTCCTCAACTACATATTCTTACCACCAGTGTTATTAATCTTCTTCATGAGACCGCAGGAGCTGGTACAAAAAAGATGCAAAATATTCCTTACTCTTAATCTTAACCTTCCTAAGAACTTCATTTTAAGTCTTTGCCATAATGTAAATTAATGTATTTCTAAGGTTGAGAGAGAAAAAAAGTTGTCTGATGTTGAAATAGTTTGAATAAAGGGGGAGGAACGACAGACATCCATCTGTAGTTTAAGAAAATAAAGAAATAATACTGCTATTTTTCTTGGAAGTTGAAAATGAAAATCTTAAACCCTCTTACTCAATCCGTTTCTCTTTCATACCCTGCTCTTTCTCCCCTGTGGAACACTGGTGAAAGCTGCCTACTCCTGCCCCATTCTCACTGCAGCTTTTCCATCTACCAATTATTCTTTCATCCACACACATGGATGGCTTTTGCTGTCTTTAAATCCTATGTATTTCCAGCTGCTTCAAGAAGAGTCTGGCAGATTGTTTTCCCATGCAGATTGACTCCCCAGGAGTTTGCATTTATATTATACTTGGAACTGATCTTTTTAAATCTAGATGTAATTAATAATGAGTACAGTTACGGATTTAAATTTGTGGTAGCAAATAACCGTATACTGTGGAAGATTATACACAATGCAGCGATAGTGTTGATAGTTAAGATTCCTTTACACTTTCTGTTACAAATACCTTGCTTTTGCTCCTCAAAACTTTGTGAAACCTGAACCATTTTACTTGAACTCCTCCACATGAGGCGTCGGTCCAGGATGGGTCTGCTGCTTCTTGGTTTAGATTTCAACAGAAATGATGTAGCTATTTCTTACCAAGAAAGCAGAGAAAATGTTGTGTGTGTACCTGATGAAAGTTTTTCCTTCTGCTGTAGAGCTGGGGATTGAAATTGGCAGGATTTTGACAGCCTAGCACTTCTTTCTTCTTACGGTAGCTATGGGTCATGCTAATTTTAGTATTTTTGTGATTAAAGTATCAAACTTACAAACTGCAGAATGTTCTCACAGCCTAGTTATCTGCATGTACAATGAAACACTGATTGCAGCTTTCTTCCCACTGGTGACTGCTCTCAGCAGAGCTAGACTGTGATTTCAAATATAGGTCTGAGGAGATGTGATACCGTGATTATACTGTCCGTAGGTTGATCTCAAGACTGTGAGTCTGTGGCCCAGAGACATCTCACGAGCACGATGTCTTTCTATCTTCCTTGTGTGGGCAGTAGTGAGCTAAAGGCTACAAAAAGCAATTAGAGGTTCCTCCCACCTATACCATGATTCAAATGAGAATAGGGATGATTAATCCATCTACTCCTTCATGCCTGGAACTAGGATACAATGATCCATGCAGTCTCTTTAGCATGCACTGCGGTGTAGAAAGGCCTTCATCTTCCACAGTGGATGCATAGTCATAACTGAAATCTGGCATCTGGCTTTGCCAGATCCCGTAGAGACATGCTTGTTCGCTTGTCTGGTTTTCATGTTCTTCTCAAAGCATCTGGTACTGGCATGACTGAAAATAGATATTGAACTAGATGACTGTTTTGTTTAATCTAGGATATGCCTTATGTACTTGCCTGATACAGTGGGATAGAAATGACAAATCAGACTGAAGACTCTTGATTTTGTGTTTGCAATGTATAAGATTATGTGGCAAATGGAAACCATGCTTGCCCCAGTAGAGCTTAAATGATTGTAATAATGAAAGAGACATAGAAAACAAAGAGGATATCCATTATTTAATTTTATATGAGAATCCTGAAGTTCCTAGACTGCTATTCGGGGGGGCCTGCATTATTGGAGCACGATGGCATAAGAGGGATGACAGGTCTCCAGAGTATTGCAGTAGCTGCTTCTTCCATAAAAAACAATCTCTATTCAAATTTTCATTAAAAGGAAACTTGATCTCTGGATCAAACTGTCTGCTTCTGAAGAAGATAAAGGCTCTCAACTTCTTCCCACTTCAAGGTGATTTAGCAGGAAAGAATAAGCAGTTCATTATGTTAGTATGTTTTACTTTTTGGGGGAGGTCTGAAGTTGTGACTGACACAATAGTGCTACCCTGAACTCTGGTTAAATTTTTATTTTCAGCAAGTTCTTATACTTCACTCTGACTACTGTTTACTGCTTAGTTTGAAGCCTGCACAGTTCCTCACCAAGTAGGAAAATACTGCAACTTGTAAAATTCTTGTCAAGGAGCGAGCATTGAACTTAGATTTTTGAAGTCAATTTAAAGGTGATTTATATGTCAGGACCACCCAAGAAATAGTAACTAAAGTGGTTCATTTGCAGGTTGCAGAGTTAAAGACCTCGATGCAATCAATACTGGAGCAGTGGAGAGTATATGATGAAGTTTATGCAGAAGTCAACCTGATGACAACAAGATATTTGTACTGCGTAGACCAGTGCAAACCTTCTGTGGTATCATTGGAAGCTTTGAAAAACCAGGTCAAAACTCTCCAGGTAAATGTGCTGAAGTTGTCTTATTTCTGTACTTCCTTCTGCACCTTTAAACAAACAAAATCCATTGGGAAAAAAAAGAAAAAATTAGCTGAACAACTTGATCTTTATTACAGTGCTATTGAAGTCAGTGGATTTTTTTTTTTTTTTACTTCCAGAGGCATTGAGGATTATTTTGTTATTTTAGATTATATTCAGCACACAAGTTTAATTTTGATGCAGTTTAGGTACCAAGGTTCCAGAGGGAAGTACAAATCAGCTGCTGCCCTGTCTGCTTTCTTGTGGGCTAGCAGAGCCTCCATTATGGATTGCAAAGATCTCTTGATGTCTTCTGCACCTGCTGGAAGACATCCCCGTATGAGCACCAGGTCCTCATGCTCCCTTGCACTACAGGGTCCGAATGGACTTGTACACGCCACACCAGCCCTCATGCTAATGTCTACTCAGTCCACATCTAGTCCACATGAACAGCAGAAAGTCTGGCTCAAAATACAGCCATCAAAGGAAAACCTCATGCCATCGCTGTATGTCTTTGCCTAAAGGTTCTCAGCTCATTGATTGAAAGCAAATTTGCCCCTTTTCTTGCGCATCCTGGGGAAATGCCCTGCCATAAGGCTGCAGCGTAATGTGGAAGGAGATGCCTGTGCATTGATGCAGGGACTCTGTGCAGAAATGATGGGGACCTGGGAGAAAAATGGCACCGTCTGTGACCACTGACACATTTTGCATTAAAGCATTATTCACATTAAAGCATCTTTCCATGTGTAAACAGCACCAGATTCAAGGTCCAGGACCCAGGATTCTCATTCCTAAAAGCTGTGGCTTGGGTTGGGCAGGTGCAGCTGCTCTGATGCAGAGCATGGGAATCCCCAAGCCTTGTATTTCCAATCTCTGCAGCGCGATCAGCCGTTCAGTCGCCCTCCAGAGACCTGGAGATTCCTGCAGAGCCTCTGAATGAGGCTGGGCATAAATGAGAGAATCATAGAATGCATTTGGTTGGAAGGAACCTTTAGGGGTCATCTAGTCCAACCTCCCTGCAGTGAGCAGGGACATCTTTAACTAGATCAGGTTGCTCAGAGCCATCCTGCTGCTCTGCTTGGCTGTTAACGGAGTCCCAGTGAGGCACCTAGAGTAGGCAGTCAGGTTGGCCTTGGGTCTGAATGTTTTACAGATGTGGCTAAAATCTGGTGTTGAAAGGCTCTGTAAACACTCCTTGTTTCAGTGTAAATAAGGGCTGTTTTGGCTTATTTTCAAGTTATATCACAAGTGGTGCAGGACAAACTGAGGCTGTCCTGTGAATCCCAGGTATGTGTGTCTCATCGGTAAAGCCTGCATAAATACTTTCCACCCTCACCTAGCCATGCATAATATATGGAAGGAACCAGACACCTTCTTACTCATTCCTTCCATCAGCCTCTTTATTTTTGATCTGGATCAGTTCACAGATATGACCCACAGCAGAGTTCTGCAATTGCCTGTATCAGGATGGGCATCTGGGAACAGGAGTTGTCAAGCCAACTTGAATGCCAGTAGAAATTTCCCTGAAACAATGGTTTAAAATTTTTTAAAAAGTTTTCTAGTGAAATAATTTCATCAGTTTAAGGTTGTGCGTTTGTTAAATGAGCTGTTTCTTTAATCTGTTTCTTTAAGAGCAAATAAAGGACCTCAGTTTAAAATAGCCATTCTAAATGATTTCTTAACTTGGTCCATTTCACCTCTTCTAGCTTCCTAATTTTTAGGCTCAAGTGATACATTTTTCACAAACATTTTAATTTGTGCTGTAAACATATGGCATTATTGCTACCCTATCCCTACAGTATATCGTTCTATATAGGGGAAGCTATACTTTCGCCGTTGGTCTCCGCAACTAATTTCAATAATCTATTTTGCAGTCTCTTCAAGATGAATCAGAAAACAGTGAAGAAAGTTGGGCCAAGCTCCAGGCTGCTGCCAGTAACCTGAAAAGGAACTGCTCCCCCTCCTTTGCTGAGATTGTTGAACAGAAGTGCACGGAGGCACACACTAGGTAAACTTGTGAAAAAGGCCCTCAGTTACTACTATGTTCCGCTACATAAAAAAAAAAAAGTAGCTGAGGCAGGAGTTGAACATCTGTCAGATTTTTAAATCTATATTTATATGACTCATCTGTATAAGGATGAGGAGCAGCTGATACTGCCTTTCTTGTGATGGATCACAGAGCTCAAAATGGTGCTGCATCAGCGGGCTTTTGGTAACATGGGTAGGAATGCAAAGGAACTTCCACAGGAATCCTGCACCAAACATATTCTGAATGAGAATCTACTAGGAAAATGCTCTTTTCCTTTGATATGTTGGCAGGTGGAACTCAGTAAATGAAGATATCACAGATCAACTGCAGACAGCACAAGCGACGCTGCAGCTTTGGGAGCCCTTTGACACTTTATGCACCGAGGCAGCAGCCAAGTTACAACAGCACAAAGAGCAGTGCGCTCAGTTCTTGGATGCTCACGTGCCTGAAGATAACACAACAGAAACCCTGAAGCAGAGGATACAGGATATAAAGGTACATGAATATGTTCTTACTGCCTGGTACAAGCCAGGATTTATTTGGGAGAAATAAAAGAACACCCTCCTCCCCTGTCCTCCTCCAAATCCAGCCAGTGGAAAACACAAATTCTGTGGAGTTTTTCCGTTAACAGCCACCTTTGTATTTCCTTTAAATGCTTTGACCAGATCCTGAGACCCAAGCAAACCAGAGTTAGCATAGGATGAGAAGAGAGCAGAAGGGAGCAATCAGATTCCATCTCTGCCCCCTTTTGCTCTGTACAAAAAATCAGACCTGTGTGGGGAGGAATCATTAAACCAAAGATTATTTACCTTATAGGGCACTATTTGTGAAGAAAGATTATATCTACTAGAACAATAGCTGGAGCAAAAAGACACAGGACCATCTTAGAATCATAGAACAGTTTCAGCTGGAAGAGACCTCCAAGATTGTCAAGTCCAACTTTTTCCGAGCCCTAACACCACCACTAAACCATGTCCTTCAACGCAACATCGACCCTTCTCTTAAACACCTCCAGGGGTGGTGACTCAGCCACCTCCCTGGGCAGCCTGTTCCAAGGCCTGACAACCCTTTCTTGAGGTCTTCTACATTTTTTATATTAGTTTTATTTGAGTTTGGTACTTTTTTTGGCCTGGTCTGATAAGTTCACGGATTTCTGAGCTCATTAGATTATTCTAAATGCTTCTTACTTTAGGCAAATGAGATCTCATGCTGAGACCACAGGGTACATTTGAGTCTTTCAGGCAGCAAAGCTGTCATTAGGTTCTGACATTTTTGGTTTCTTCAGACTGCAATAAAGAAATATAATAATCTTTATTTCAGGACAGAGCAATGATTCATCATGCTTTATGAACCTCTAGCCATGTACTGGAAGAAGTCCAAAGTACTCAATTTTGCATGTGGCCAATTAAAAAACTTTACATTATGGGAAAGAGAACTCATATATTTCTTCCCGTGTCAGAAAAAAATGACAGCAGCGGAGCTTAGACCAAAACATTTTCACTTTCTTTTTATCTGTTAATGGCTGCGACACAGATTCATCAGTATGGCAGCAAAAAGGCATCACATTTTCTGGAAACTTTGGGGAAGAGTTTTGCAAATTCTAAGCAAGGCATGACCACTAGAGTGCTATTTAGCACTGCAGATCCTGTCCTGCTATGTGTGGGTGTAGGACACTGTTTTTTTGAAAGTTGTGAGTTAGAAGAGTGGAGATCAGTGATATGGCATATGAATTACATGTACTTGAAAATACATGTGCATTACAAAACTGTATTTTAATCTCTCTAATAATTTCCTCTAGTATATATTAGGGAATATTATGGTTTTATGGAACTGTCATCACAATAAATACAAATAAAATCCTAGAGAGAGAGAGTAAGAAGTCAAAATAGGTTGTTTATTAAACGGCTGAAGTGGCAGTTCACAATATGATCCATTCCAAACACAGGGGTGAGGAACAAAGAGCCATTTTGCTTTTTAGGGAAGCAAGTCTGATCTTTGCTATCAATCAGTTGCAAATTCCAGGGGATTTCATGGATAAAAGTAAATGACAGTTTTCCAGATCAAAAAAAAACAACCCACAAACCCAAACAAGTACACTGAACAAGTATAAAATTAATCCCTTCGTTCTTGTACTGCCTTTAGAGTTTAATTTCATAGCATCATTTCTGTAGTAGAGAGGAACAAATGAAACCAAATGCATAATCCTAAGAGATCCAAACTACTGGTACGTCTGGAACATAATAACATTTCTCATGTGCAGCATGGGTGAGCATCTCTATCTTCTAGTGTAAATCCATTTGTAGAGTGGGATATTTTGATTTTTTGCCCTTATCTCCTCTGTGGCAATAGTATTGCACTGCCTGAAGTCACTGGTGCTCCACTGAACTTTGAACTGTGTCTTTCCCAGCACTGGAGTCAATGGATGCAACTCCCGTTATCCTCTGGGTAAAAGACTGAAGCTTTCACCACAGCTGAATGAGGCTCCTGGAGGAGATCAACAAAAAGAGCTTGGTTACAGCAACAAAAAATGAAAGTGGCACATGAATGATGATTTGATTCATTTGCTGACTTTTTTGTCTTTCCCCTTCTCTCATCAGAATTTACAGCACGGCCTTCAAAACATAGCAGGATGCCATACCCAGATTTCTTTGCTGGCTGATCGGATAAAACAGCAGGCTGGGACAGCTGCACAAGCCATTCTGTTGGAGAAGCTGCAGCCACTCCAGAGAGCATCCTATTTGGAAAAGATGTTGCAGAGGAAGTTAGATGAATTTGAGGTATTTTTTTTTTAATATTAGATGAGCTATCACTGTGAGGTAACTTCTTCATTAGAGCCCTGTAGTTCTTGAACTGAAATGAAATTTTAGTAAAATGAAACTCGCCAGTATGATCAACGATGTAAGGAAATAATACATGAAGTCAGAGGGACAGATGAAGGAAGGATTTCAACCTTCTTACCTGCTTGTGTTACTCTGAAGTAAGTAGACCTATTACAGTTAAGCAGTACGGGACCCTCTGATGATTAAAGGTTAGGAAATGTATTTTTATTCTATAAACTTTCAAGTAAGTTGTAAACTTTCTCAATTCTGCCTTAGAAAAAACATAAGGGCTTCAGTTTGCTTTGGTAAGAGTGCACAAAATGTACCTAAACCCAAAGAGAAAGCTGCAGTCATTTGATGTAATTTTGAAGGTCAGATTTAAATCTCAATTTTGGAGACTAGATTTACATCCCTGTTCAAGCAGAGTAGGGAGGGACCTGTATGCAGGTTTCCCCACTCCTCACAGGAGTGCTGTGGGATTGACATCCCCTTAGCACAGGTATTCCTGAGAAAACTTCCAAGCAAAGGTACTGCTGTACATTTACTGAGTTAAAACCAGTTTGTTCCTGTGAAAAAGTCTGGTTTCAATTAATTGTTCTGTTCTAAAGTAAACTCAAATTCGTCAAGAAATTTTCAGCCAGCTCTGGTTACAGCTCCATCTCCCAGCACAGTTCAGTGACTGGAAGCCAGCTATCTTTGTGCAGAGAACAGTTTTTTCATATTCCCTGTGAACTTCTTGCTCCATGAAACATTTCATTGCTGGGTAGTTGTTTCCTCTGGTATAACCTGTAGTAGTGTCACCACAGCACTGCCTCTCTCCCCACACCAATTTTATGCCACTCATTCCTTACTAAAACGTTGCTGTTTCAGTGTTCTTAGAGATGTGGAGCGTAATTCTTACAAGCAAGAAAATGCTTTCCTTGACCCAAAGGAAAAAAACTAGTGAATAAAAAAGTTGATTTGGAGCCCTAGTTATTTCTGTCCACAGAGCTCACGTAAGCTGCACAGCCTTGGCTGTAGGCTCGTGGGAGGAGGCCCTGTGGGTAGCTCAAATGAAGCTCATTTTCACAAGTTTCTTGCAAAGGTGGCTTTCCAATTTCACAATAAATCAAACAGCCTGAAGCTAAGAAAAGGTATCGAAGATGCCCTTATTCCTTCCAGATAGATATGTGTCTCTCAGGATTTAGGGATTCAGTTTTTTGCCTCTGCTTTGGCTTAAATTTTCCCCCTGTATGGTTCAAAAACGGAGAAAAAAATCACTAAGCATGTTATAAATACATTAGAATTTCAATTTAACATGTTTGTTTTCCTGATAATAATGCTTGTTGCTCCTTTTTGTATACTGAATATGTGTATTAAATATGCAATATTCACCCTAGTTCAATCTTTTACAACTGGAGGATTTCAAGAACTGCCTTGAAATGCTGGAGGGTCATGTCAAGAATTGCACAGATGCCTTCGATAGTCTCTGTCTAGAAGGAGAAGCAGACAACTCAGAAATGCTCGTGGTATGTTTGGATTCCCAAGTACAAAAGGATGCTGCTTAGGATTTAAGTATCCACAGGATACCAGGTCTTGCCTACTTCAAGGAACTCTTTGTGTCCTAAGTACCATAGTTTAGCTCTTCCTTCGGGGTAGCTATAATCTCATCCAAAACACAAAACCCAACGATTTAAGTTAATAAAAACTCTAGATATGCATTGTAAGCCAAATGCTTGCATGAACTGAGGAAAAACACATAGATTTGGGGTTACTGGATCTTTTTCCCCAGCTTTACTCTGGAGCTACCCTGTTGCCCTCAATGTAGGGTACAAAGTAAATCTGCAAGTAGCAGCTCCCCAGTATCTGTTCAGTCCTGTTGGAAGAGTGGGCCCTGTGTAAGGGAATTGTGATTTTTTTAAAGTATCCTATATTTTTTGAACTTAACTAAGAAATCTTGGGATTTTTTGGGTTTAGCATTTTGAATGCATAATGTTCGGGTGCTTCCTACAAAAGAGGCTTCTATATTTCTTTGAAATGAAGGAAACGCAGTATATTTTGCAATTAATCTGTTTTTTTACTTCCAGAATCACACGCTGGAGCTTGCTGCACTTTCTCCACGCATAGAGAGTTTGAATGAAACGAGCATTAAGCTGCCACTCAGTGACTTCACCCTGAAGAAAATGCAGAGCCTGACTCGGCAGTGGAGTCAGAAAACAGCAGCTGCTCTGGAATGCTGCAGGTCCGAAATACAAATCACTACTAACCGTTTCCTTTTCTGTGAGGACAATCAAAACCAAACTAAAGCTTTGGAAGCCTTGTGATCTGTTCTCAGCTCTCAGTGGGGATTTCCAAGTTGAATTCCTGCCCTTTCAATTCACAGTGGGTATTTGTATTCTAAGACACTTCAAGCAAAAATCTGGATGTTCATGGGTGCAGGTGGTAGCAAAATGCCAAGCAAAACCCTCCTATGTTAGTATTATTATCCACCATGTTAGACCATATGCAAACAGACCCAGAAAAACAACTACCATGACAAGAGTTCCTGATTATTTCTTTTGTTTTTCAGTATGCTTGAGGGAACTCAAAACGATGAAAAGAAATTCTTTCAGAAATGTGAAAACTGGATGAAATTCCTAGAAAAAATGAAAGAAGCCCTAAAAACAAATATTCCAGGACGGTATGAAGAACTGCAAGAGCAACAGAGAGTATATGAGGTAAATTTAACTCTAAAAATGGAAGCATCACCTTGAACGGTGAAGGTGGGGGAAGTCACTAGAAAATGCTATGCCTTTTGAAATTAGATGTGGGCCAAATTTTATAAACCATTTCTTTCTTAAAATGTGACCTTGGACTTCTTCAGAGGAAAACTTTGAAATGTGAAAATCCTTTTCCAAAATGTATGGATCCCCTTTTTGCAGGGAGCAGACCTTTAGGAGAGCATCCTCAAGTGTTGTGTCATGGAAGTCCTGGATTGCTCCAGTCTGAGACGACTTGCCTCTCTGCCTGTCCCAGAGCACCAAAGCCCGTGGCAACTAGCTAGGCAGTATGCTGGTGATCTGGCAGGAACATTACCAGTTTCTGGACGAACTGCATTTAAGACAGAAATGTTTTCACAGCATATTTCCATTTTTCCCAGTTGTTAGATTTTGGTAGAAATCTGTTTTGCTGGCATTTTTTACAAACACCTGCTATTTGTTGGAGAGAGATAGTGCTTCACACGTGTATGGCAGCGTCTATTCCGAGGAGCATTGCATGCTAGTAGCAGCATGTGGATGAAATTCTAAGAAAAGTGTGTCTATAGATTTTGTCCTTATGGTGGGAGATGGAAGAACAACCAAAATAAAGAAAAAATAAATAAATCATGTGGTAAATGCTAGATATCATAAACTGTTAGGGTGAGCTGTGTGCTGCCACAGTGGGCCACAGCTTTACCCTACCCAAAGTACTGTGGCTGATTCCATGGAGTGTTAAATCTGTCCATGTCTGTGATATTCGTTGGGGTCCACAGAAAGTTATTGCCTCTCTTTTACTTAGACCCCTGCAAATCCATTCCTTCATCACAATGAAATTATTTATAGAATAAACTTTTGCTCGTTGTGATAAAGATTACATTCATCCTTATATGTAGCTTTTTTATACCTTTCCGAAGGATTTCTGTCCAGATTGCATTTCTCATGAATGATGCCAGCAAACTTTAGGCTTCACATTACCTGTAACATACAGCTCCTGGTGGGTTCTACTATCACATATGTGCACATTCTTCCTGGTATCCAAAAAGTGGGGAATCTCTTAGAATAGTTTTGACACTGGCACTTGAAAATAATAAAGCTTTCAGCATTTGAAATTAAATAAATGCTAGAGGAATGGAACTAGCTTTCATTGCTAAGGTTGTTCGGTGAATAATTAAAACTTGTTCTCATGGTATTTTCAGATGCTGCAAACTGAGATTTCCATAAATCAGCAGACATTTAATTGTATCATAGCAAAAGTTTTACTCTCCTTGGAATCTGGAGAAGCAGAGAAAAGGTAATCTATTTGGTTTTCTCCCTAAGATCTTGGTAATTCAGTGCATATGCTTCCTTCCTTGGAGCTGACATTGAATCTTTGCTCTTGTGAAGACATAAACCAAATTTTTGACTGGGGTCACTCTTGAAATAACCTCCTGGCACATTTTGCAAAAGTGTGAGAAGGTGCAATGAGGAAGAAACACAGGTGCCCTGGCCAGACTGCATTTTGGGTAGTAACTGGGGTTTCTGCGGAACATAAATAATTACTCCTGAGCACATGGCTTCATTGTCTTTTGCTACTCAGCAGTTGTCAAAACTGTACCTGTGTTTGAGAAGCTACCCCCTTACAGAGGGTAATGAGGCTGCTGCACATGAAGGATTCTTTCTCTCTTCCTAGACCTCTCTACTTTTTGAAGTGCAGAGGTGTGAGATTCCCGGTGTTGGCCCTGCCACACACGACAGGGCATTGAGTCACCGGCCAGGCGACTCAAACCATATGGTGGCTAAACCTGTTTTTTATCAGTATTAGCTTATGCTTTTAATCGATATAGGTTGAGAAGCTGAAAGTAATGTTTGTGAGCAGTGGTTCAATTCCCTCAGGTGTTTCTGTGATCATGTTACCCCTCTCTGCCAGAGCTTCCTGCTTCCAGGGATTGGCAGGACAGTGCATGTGTGTTCCCCTCAGCCACTTCAGTATGAAGTCCATGGCTTGGCTTAAAGCCACCAGGGAAGGTGGGGCTAAACTAAGCAAAGCTGCTGGATTTTAGTGTTGAAGGTAGCGCCCCACACAGGTGTCTGTATAAGAGCTAATCTGGGGGCCATGGCCTCCTGCAGAGGGGCAGAAGTGATAGATGGTTGTTGTCTTCATCACTCCAGCTAGATCTGATGGGTCATCTAACCACGTTGTAGGAGCATCCAAAAACTGCTCGAGTGGGTTCAGTAACAACGTAGAGCGTTTTCACTTTGCAGTTAGGTCCCACTGCTGTGGGATACAATGATGGCTGAATTCCCACTTGCAGCCTGATAAAAGCACAGATCAATTTTGCAGCATAGTCAGAGACCTTGTCTCACTTACTTTGACCTTGTTATTCAGAGAAGTGTTTAGTGCATATTGTTTCTGTGATTGCTGTACTATATATGTTGCTATACCATAATATCAAGAATGTCTTGCCTTATCCATTCTTGTACCATGTAATCTGATTGCTCAAAAGATAGAACACAGAGAGCACAGCTGAGCTTAGGGCTGCATAGAGCTTTGTGCATAGTTGGGTTTTGTAATTGGAATACGATGCTGCAAATGGAAATCCATCACAATTACTGCAAAATGCAGCTTTGAGGTCAAAATATATTAACACTCAACACTTAACCATTTTCAGAACGGAGTTTATTTCCAAGCTCACGTTGGTGAAAGAGCAGTGGCAGAACGTTATCCGGATGGTTCAGCAGAGGAAGAAAGATATCGATGAACTCGTGAGCCAGTGGCAGCTCTTCAGGAGTTCCCTGCTGAGTCTCAGCAGGTTTCTTGCTGATACAAACAGCTTCATCGTAGCTGTGAAGAGCCAGGACTGCTATAGCCTTTACCAGCTTAGAAATCTAATTAATGATTTCAAGGTACATTTCTTTCTCATAAATATAAAATATGTGGGTTTTTTTCTAAGAGTGAAACTTCCGTCCAGCAAGGTAAAAAGCTTTAAGATCACATGCTTTCGGGGGAAGGACAATAACTGACACTTTTTCTTAAAGCTGAGCACAGAGGAGAGAAAAATGACATTGTGAAAGGCTTACGATACTAGGAAACATTGATCATTTAGTAGAAACAGTGGTCAACATTGTCATTTGGTAGCCTTGTATGCTTTAAAAATATTGCTGAGATGAACATGGAAACGCAAGATGCCAGGCTGATGAGGCACAAACCCTGGTTAGGAGGTAGCCTCCAGGTCTGCGTGCATCTTCTTGACTTGGGTGCTGAATGCAGGCTTTGCAGTTTGCCGGAAGGAAGGAGGCACGTACGTGGCAGGACAGGCCGTACGGGTCCTGGGCGTGCAGGAGGTGCCAAGAGCAGGGGATAAAGCACCTGCAGCGGGGTCTGTCCTTGGAGCCACTGCTGCGGGATGCAGAGATCTGGGCAGCGAGTTCTGCATTTTATGTGCAGTGCAAAAAAAACCAAAATAGTTCCTTTGTTAATTTTGTGTATCTTGGTTTTCCATTTAATTATGCACCTCTTTGCTTTATAAGAAAGTAAAAACAAGCAGTGAACTTGATGAATGCTTAAGGCAGTCTAAAGCCTTTCAAAAATACATCATTGAATGCCATTTACATGGTCCAAGGTTTATTGTGTTCCCACACACCTAATGTTGACAGATTAACACATTACCAGTATTCCATTTGGTGCTTGCCCTATTTATTTCATCTTTATTTTTACCTGCTGTGTAAAAATTACTTTCAGTAGAATTTACAAGTTAGTGCTTGTGCTTTTCCTTAGTGAGAAAAGCCAGAAAGTCTTCTTCCTCCTACTTCAAATTGCCCTTCCCTCCTGCTGTTATTTAACAGAAAGAAACAATGATCTTTCTGTAGACCATTTTGTTTTGTATACAAATTATTATTATTATGGCTTACTTCACTTGAGTATGTCATGATTAACACAGCTGTTATCTGAAAAATTTGTCATAGCTGTTGATGCTAGAGATGCTAACAGAACTTAAACTGCTTTTTTATTCAGATTAACTCAGGCAACTGAACTTCCACCTTTTTTTAACTGCTGCACTTTCACTCTGTAGATTCAGTCTGTGAAAGGCTATTGTAGAGTTTTGTAGTTCAGATGATCAGAAAGAATCTGATTTCTCTGAAATTAAAAAAGCAGATATGAGACGGTCTATTCATTACTCCTTCATGAATGTGAACAAACATTGTAATTCCCTTTGTGAGTCTTCACTTCTTCCCAAGTGAAATGCCAGGACTGCACTTCTAAAGCTTACTAAGAGCAGCTTAGAAACTTAATTTTTTTTTTTCTTTTAAAAGAGCAAAGCAGTGATTTTTCAGAGGTGGCAAACCATGTACTCGTTAATCATCGATGTTGGGGAGAAGTTGCGCACAGTTTCCGATCCCGAGACCAGTGCTGCTCTCCAGGAGGAGCTCAGCCAGTTACAGCAGAGTTGGGGGGACACCCAGCTCCAGCTGGAGAAAAAGAAGATGCAACTGAGCAGCACCCTACAGGTAGACGATGCCCTCCCCAGCGAGGTTTGGCACCTGCTTCTCTGGCATTGGGTCTTGAGAGCTTCCCTGCCCCACCATCCCCTGGGCTGAGCTCTGTAGCAACAGGGCAAATGTTGGGAGAAAAAAAAAAAAAAAGTGCTGAGAGGCTTTGAAAGAAGTGCCCATCACATGCCATCAGGAAGCTAAAACTGTGGTCCCCTGATTCTCCAAAGGAAAGTGGGGTTGGCATCCATTCCTTGCTACAAAGGATGTTCCCACTCTGACTGTTCCTGTGCTCCCCTGGAGCTCTCTCCTGCTTCAGGTGGTGAAGCCTCAGGTAAATTTAGGTTAACGGGAGTTAAGCACAACTTGTTGCTCCTCCTGTTGTTGCGCCTCTAAACAGAAGGGCAGGTCATATTTATTTCCTTAGAGCAATACATTTGCTTTCATGGTTAGAGAGCACATAGGTATGTCTTAAAATTGAACACAATCATCAATACATCCCAAAAACTATGCTAAAATCCTCTCATGTTGGACAAAACAAAATTAGCAGAAAGGCTCTCTAAGACAAATCTTAAATACAAGAGAAGGTGTGAGTTCTCCTATAAATTTGTTCAACAAATTTCAATACTGTATATCAGAAAGAAAATCCAAATAACCAGAGCAGATGATTATTAATTACAGTGAGTTGCTGAGGCTATTTTGTAACATATCCATATGGTGCTGTATGTCATGGTAAAGTTTTTTATAACTTCCCTGAGCAGAGTTGGGACTGCTGTGAAAAGCAAACCAAGGAATTAGAAAACAGGCTGCGAGAGCTGAAGGAGAAAGTAAAAGATCCACTTCCAGTTGAAAATGAAGACCTCTACAAAGCCAAGGAAGACATTAAGGTATTGAAGAGCCATATTGTATTTAAATAGATGTAGTCTTTGCACAACACCTGATCTCTGTAGCACCAGTTTTCCCTCTTACCTGCTCTTCAGTGACACTGAATTTCTCTCCTTACGCCATCCTGATTGCTGCCAATCTGCAAAGTCCAGCTGACCAAGAAGATGACAAGAAGAGCAGTAGTGTTTGCATTTCTTTTTTTCCTCCTGCTTCTGTTCCCCTTCCACAGTCTGAATTTATAAAATAAGCAGTTCTTCAAACAAAAGGGAAAAAACTCCCTGGTCTCAGCTCAATTGGCTGCTATCCTAATGGCTGAATCTCCCTTTTTGTTTTCCAATCCATTTTGGACAGGGAGCTCCTCAGGCAAGAGAGCTTATAAGTCTACAAAGCACCATGCACACCTGCGGGATCTGAGAATAATTAAAGAGAAGGAAAATTAAGAGTAAGGGAGGGGCAAAAGCCCTTGTAGCCCATAGCGCACCATGAAAATTAAATGGCAAGGAAAACATTTCGAAGGGATAGGAGACATTTTGTCTGGACTGGTCAGTCTTTCATCATCCTTTCATGAAGTGAATTGTTGACCTATGTAGTGGGAACAAATAAGCTTATTAACGAGCCAAGGCTTTGAACTCATTATCAGCTGTCTGAAATCTTCTTTGTGAGTGCTGGCTGCCTTTCCCACAGCAGCAGTCTTGCTGTAGCCCTGAATTATTTGTGAGATGGCAGCACCACCGCTCCTGCCTCTTATTCCAATATGAGAAATTCAGCCGCAGAGGCGTGAGGGTCAGACAGTGCCAATGCAGTTGCTGCTGTTGAGTGTCACAGTATAATAAAATAAAGGACCAAAATGACATGGGGGAGAAGGGACCTCCTTTCCTCTCCTCATATTTCACTCTTCTATGGAATAAAGCTGTTTTCCTCTCAGCCTGGACCTTGTACGAGTCTAGCAATGTCCCATGAAATTCCATCATTAGCTCCATTAATGTGGAGATTCAGTCCTTAAGATAAGTTTTAGTGTCACAATCACAGAATCACAGAATGTTAGGGCTTAGAAGGGACCTCAAAAGGTCATCTAGTCCAACCCCCTGTGTCAGGTTAGTTTGGGTTTTTTTCTCCAGTGTTGAAGCAGATGGGATTTTTTTTTTTCTGATTTAGATAAAGTGACCGGATCAAAAGACCTGTGAAAATGCTCACAGTGCTTGAACCCAGCACTCTTCTGATACAAATACGATTTTTTTTCCACTTTAAATGAGACAAATTGGATCGTCTGCATAAGCTATTTTTGTTAGAGGAGCCAGTGACACTTCCCAGCAACCACCTTGCAAAACAGGACGTGGTACCTCGTGTGTAACACATCGCTGTACCCAGCTGCCTGCAGTGGTGTCTCAGCTTTTAGGTGACAAATTTAACACTGATAAAGAAGATGCATAAACTTGTTGTAAAGGGAAAAAAGCAGGAGAGAGAGCACGTTTCTGTGAATGAACAGTTTCAAATTTTAGCTCCACATTTCTGACAAATCTGATGAAGTGCCTGCGAGAAGGCAACCAAATTTTTAAAAAATTTTTTAGCATTTAAATAACTAACTTGAAATTGGAACAAATGCCAGTGGGAAGCAACCTGGTCATAATAATAACAGTTAACACAAAGAAAAACCCGAATAAGCGGGCACATTCTCTCCCTGCAGCGAAGGCCCAAACTCCACCCCGGAGCCACCGGGGGCCGCAGGGCTGCGGCAGCGGTTCGGCCCTCGGGGCTGCCCCCGGGGCAGGGCAGCGGCTCCGCCGGGGACTCCAGGGGTCTCCGGGCCGGGCCCTGAGCCAGCCCCCCCGGCCAGTCGAGCCGGCGAGCCGCGGCCCGAGCGGCTGCACATTCCCCTCGTCTCCTCCCCCACAGGCCGGGCAGGGGATTAACGAGCAGGTTTGGAAAGCGGAGGAGCTTAGTGCCAAGGCTTGTTGTGGGTGCGTTTCCATGCAGGAGCTGGAGCAGTCGCTGGCAGACTGGGCCCACAACATGAAGGAGCTGCGGGCCATGAAGGTGGAGCTGGCTCACTGCATCCTCACCGAGGACATGATGGTGCTCAAGGAGCAAGTGGGACATTTGCACAGGCAGTGGGAAGAGCTCTGCTTGCGAGTAAGTCCTCCGACTCCTCCGGGGTGCCGTGGCAGCGGGGCGCTCCTAGGGCCTGGCAGCCAGGGGGACCGCAGAGGGCACCTCCCGCGGGGTCGGCTCCCTTGTGCAGCCCGGGCTGGGCACGGCGCTTCTCCTGGTGCAGCTGACCAGTCTGTCCTTTGTTTCCTGGAAACCGGCTACAGAGATTTTCTTAATTTTTATTTATTTTTTTTTTTTCCAACCCCTTTGTAACTAGCGAGCGCCCGAATTGCAAAGCCCCGGGCTGCAGCCCTTCGCGGCCGCTTTGTTCGGGGCTGCCAAGGGGCGAGCGGGGCGGGGGGAGGGAGGGAGGGAGGGACAAACACGGGGCTTGCCCGGGGGCACGGAGCGGGGAATGCGGGGCGGTGGGGAGAAAAATGCCACGGGAGTTGATAAAGGAAACTGAAAAGTGTTTAAACACCGACTCCTTGGGTTTAAACACATTGAGAACTGACTCCTCTTTTCTGTAGCAGGAAAGTACTGTGAAACATTTGCGTTCTTTGTGGCTCGTTGCTGTATTACACTTAATTTAGTGCTGCCTGTGGAGTCGCCGGGGAGCATTCACCAGCAAAGTCACATGAACTCGATTCATTAGGTTATTATGCGGTTTGAATGTGTGTTTGCTTTGCCCGGTTAACAGGATTGGAAGAAGTAAAATAATTCGGGGTCTTAAGTTAGTCTGGATAGGTCTACGTGCCAGCAAGCCAGGCTCTTGCCTCTTTACTCACAGGTCAATAGCTTTTATTTTACAGTTTGTAAAGTATTGAAGCAAGTTAACATTTCATGCTAACCCTTACACAGGCAAAGGTAAAGCAATCTTCGTGGGAATATTGCCAGAGTAATGAACAGCTGTGCTTATTTCACAAACTTTGATGTGATGAAATAGTTACTTGGGGTTATTTTTTGCGCTGCAGCAAGAAAAAAGAATTTAGTATCTTTGCCTTAAACTGGATGGTTAATCTACAACTAGTGTTTTCTCTTGTTATCGATTCTGGACTCTGAAAATAGTTCCAGAGACACCCTTGCCCCTCCTGAGAAATATAGGCCATTATTTTGAAATCAAAACACCTGAACCCAATGGAAATAGTTAAGCCTATAAACAAACAAAAAAAAACAACAAGAAAAAAAACCAAGAAAACTTCGCTGGTTTTCCTCGTTTGGGTGAACTGATGTTGCCTGCTGTTTCAACTGTGGTAGACAGGCCTGAAAATTAAGTTATTTTCTGTATGTACCCCACTACAGTCTATCCAAGCATTAATTTCCTGTAATATCACACACAGAATCACAGAATTGCCTGGATTGGAAAAGACCTGTCAGATAGTCGATCCCAATAATTGAAGTTATTCAACATTTTCATGTTGATTTCCTGAGGGAACAACATTTAGTTGTGTCTATCTTGGAGAGAAGAGCGGGGTGCCATTAACGTGATGGTGTTAGGCACACAGGATCTGTGGTGGGACGACTGTCCCGTGCTCAGCGCTGGACACAGGGTGGGAGAGCAGACTTTATCCCTTCTGCTGCCAGCGCGACTGCTTTGTTTTGGCTAACAAATTGAGAGGATTCACAATGAATCGTGTGAAATAAAATCTGCAGCATAAAGGCGGAGAGGTGAAAGCGTTTGTAACAGCGAGACGCGGCGGCAGCTGTCACGGCCGCCGGAGCAGCCAGATGCCTGCGCCGGACCTGGCGGGGACATGAACGCAGTGAGCAGATGCACTCAAGGGATTAGCGTTCACATCGTTCACATCGCTGCCCTTGCAAGGTGCATGTAGGTCAAAGATTTAACTATTCGTATCAACCAGTAGCCTAATGAACTGCAGTGTACAAGTTGGGTTTGGGCCTTGGTATTCTTTTAGCCTCCCTTGGGAATGCTCAGATTGCTCCTGCATCACGCCGTGGATGCAAAATAGTACGAAGGTGGCTGGACTGAGGAGAAAATGCTCAAAGCTGTGGCTTGAAGGACTCATGTTCTAGAAGCTTGTCTGGAATTTTTTGGCTCATTCATGGTTTACCCGCAGCCTGTATTGTTTAGGCAGCTAAAAAGTGCTTCCTGCTCTTAAAATCCTGCCTTGCTTAGCAGGCAGAGGTGGAGTCAGGGTTATTTCAGGATTTAATGATGGTTTTGCTGATGCGCATAGTCTCTTCTTCCAGTGACCAAGTTAACTCGTCTCTACGCACAGGAGATGCTCCAAGTGGTAGAGGGGAGGATCAGGGATTTACCCCTCAGAGACTGAGGGCAAGAGGGAGTGTCTCAGAGCAGAGGCCCTCTTAGGGAGAGTTTGTGAGGTCCCTGGGGTCTCTGGCAGACTTCTTCCTATTGAGAACTTTGGAGATTGTTTCTCTCTGTCCTTAGTGCTTTTGGTCTCATCTTTCTACTTAAATCAGTGTGAAGGATTTAGAAGTCACTTTTACTTCCCATCCCCTAAAAAAAAAAAGTCAGAATTTAAAGGGCAGGAGCAATATAGTGGGAGATTACTTGGTGCCTCCTGTTTTGATTCTGGTGCTGTGTGGAGCTGGTCTTGCTTCTGTACTACACACTTAAACTGCACTCTGAGGTACAAAATGGTGTGTTAGAGGTTAGTCTGAAAGAGTTAATAATGGGATTTTGAGGAGTCCGATGCTGTTGAAGGTGCATGGGAGGTGTCAGGAAGGAATGTTTCCTGCCATGGAGTGATACTTAGAGGGGCCATTCACAGCCAAGGGAAGCAAAATGTTATGCTGAGTCTTCATACAAAGTTTATTGGTGAAGGTGAGAGGTTAATTGTTTTGTTTTAGTAGAACTTACGACATTTTTGACTTCTTTACTCCCATATACCTTAGTACAGAAATCCATCAAAGTAGATAAATTAATACAAATATATAGCTAAGACCTCTAGGCTAGAAATGAGTATTGTTAGCTAGAAGAAGAGTCACCCTGCTTCTTTCTGAGATATTGAAGCAGTGATATTAGATTGGCTGGTTCAGGCAACATCAGACCTTAGTTTTTCTGTCTAGACAATTTGTTTATCCATCCTGGCAAATCCAATTTTGAGGGGGAAAAAAAAAATCCATACTTTTCAATAAAAAGGGCAGGTTCTTGATGCTGGTTTTTTTTTTTGGAAGTTCTCCAAGAACTGGTGAGCAAATGAGAAGAGGGAGATTTTCATAGAAATGAATAACTGCAGTCAGTAGTTGCTAAGTTTCTGTTACAGTTGCATAAAAATAAGAAATTACCTAGATGTTATTTCACTGGTGTTATGTATGACACCATACTAAACAGTATGTAATAATTATATATTTTATATTACTTCCATGGCATTTTCAGGTTTTCTTAGAGTAATATTTAAATTGTTATATAAGCTCATCATTTATAAAACTATCACTCAGTTTAATTCTTCTGAGGGAGAGAATCTGGTGTTTGCTAGTCAACTTTTGTCCCTGTTATCCAAAATAAGATGTAATAACAATCTGCTTGCTGGCTTTGAAAAGAAGGCAAGAGATATTTGGTAACGGCTCCCGCAAAATGGAATATTATCAAATGCAGACTAGAAATTAGAAGGTTCATAATTGGTGTTTTCCTTCCTGAGAAAGATGTTTCCAGCAGTTAATGTGTGTGTGCTTCTCCATAGGTGTCTCTGCGTAAGCAGGAGATCGAGGACAGGCTCAATGCCTGGATTGTGTTCAATGAAAAGAATAAGGAGCTGTGCTCTTGGCTGGTACAAATGGAAAGCAAAGTGTTGCAGACTGCAGATGTCAGCATTGAAGACATGATAGACAAATTGCAGAAGGTGAGTAGTAACGCCACTTTTCTTCAATTGCAGTCTGATAGCTCGTTATAGAGACACCATTCCTCAATTCTTCCTCGCCTCTCAGCAGCAATACATGATATAAAGCCAGCACGTACCAGCTTTTGTGATGGGCTTTTCTAGCCTCAGCTCTTATCTTCTTGATGTTCAGACTAGGAGCGCGATGCAAAACAGAAATGCGACCTGACTGCGTTGAGGCGTGGGGGTGGTGGGGCTCTGGGTTGTCGGGGTGGTTGGACACACGTGTGCATACGGCACCGCTCAGAGTCCTCCCTGTGGGGCACCGGTGGTGTCCTGGGAGTGTCTCGCTGCTCATCACCACCTCCACTCGTATCAGTGGTTACAAAACTGGTAGTCAGAGGGCAAAGAAAGAATTGAAGGGTGGGGTAGGTCGTATGTCAGGTGAAAAAGTTACCACAACCAAAAATAAAACCTGATTCTGCCCCTTCTCTTGGTAGTTGGTGCAGTTAGTGCTTTCTAAGGCTTTCATATTAGCTGGATTTTAAGCAGGATCATTGTTTTGCTGCAGGGTTCCTTCCCATGGTTTAAAGGTCTCGATATCTAATCCCAGATCTCCTCTGGATAAAAATACCAACAAAATAGACCCATGCTAGACTTGAATTCCTGTTCTTTTGAGGTAGCTTGATTGAAAAATTATGTCAAATCAGGAAAGCAGAGACAAAATTAGAACATTAAATTGCTATTTTTAGGAGTACTTACTCCTGACACTTGAAAGTCTTTAAGCTGCTTATATTTTCATAGTGGCTTCATTGTGAGACTGCTTTTCCACTGAGAGTTAGTTTTAAGTGAAAGAGTTCTACATGCTAATGTAGAAACCTCAGCCATCGCAAACCAAACCTAACTTCACATCACACACGTGGGAAAAGAAACAGATAGTTTTGGTTTGGTTTTATTGTTTTGTTTTGCCCAGGAGCTAAGCAATGTTTGTGTATATTTATCAGGATTGTATGGAAGAAATAAACCTGTTCAGTGAAAATAAGCTTCACTTGAAACAAATGGGTGATCAGCTCATCAAGGCTAGCAACAAGAGCCGAGTTGCAGAAATTGATGATAAACTTAACAAAATCAATGATCGCTGGCAGCACCTCTTTGATGTCATTGGAGCAAGGTAAGAAAATGATTTTTAATGTTTTATATGAGATAAAAGTCAGAGGCTAGTGTCCTTGACCGGCAGAAACAGACTGACATGACTTTTCAGTTCGGTTGAAATTTATTGTTGAGAGTCAAATTAAACTGAAGCTAATGTGGTTTTTTTTATTACTTGCTGCTGTATTATGACACCAAATGTCTTAGTCTGTCTAATGATAGAGGGCAGGGTGTAAGAATTCATATAAAATATGATCATGGGAGCTATGTAAAAGGAAGAGTGAAACTGATGGCTCTAGCATGTGTCGAATTGGGACTTAATTTGAAGGCGGTGTGGTAGGAGTTCTGTTTCACCCTGTGTCTGAATGCACAGAATTTGGGAACAGATTCCTGGCCTACCTCTGTAGACAATCAGACTTACATATTATAATGTTTGAATTTTTTACATTCAGAAGGGTGTGAAATTTGACTTAATATTAGTGCTATTTCTTTACTCGGTCTTTTTCCAGAAAACAACTGGAACGCTGTACTGTGAGTTTACTTTTTAAATTCAGGATCTTCTGTATAATGCCAATACAGAGAATACTGTAAGTTGAAAACAAAAACCTGCATAGTCTAGGCAATGACCTCTTCTTAAAGGATTAAACGTCTTTATTATACTTGACAGAGTTAAAAACATGATGGTCGTTGTGGTATTAGCCTTACTGAGACGATCCCGTTTCACTATTATCTCTGAGTTTCTACCACAGCTTGGGGAGGGGGATGCTGGGCTGATGTCACTGCCTGACTTGAGTTTATTAGTAATCCAGAAATAATAAGGCTAACACCAAATTAGTGTTGGTCTAAACTTCTCTCCCAAGCTTTTGTTCTGCCTGCAACCCCCCTCTCTGGGCCCTCAGCAGCTCTCTTGCTCAGTTAACATTTGGGACAGATAAGGCAGGTGGTTGGGCTGTGACAATGTGGTGCTAAGTGTGCTGGATCTTAATCAGGAATGAGATCTGAATTAGTGGTGACACGTGAGCCGTGAATGATTAAGCAGAAGCTGCCTTCTTGAAATCTGTTTTGCAATGGTTGTCTCAAGGTGTCTCTGTATTTGATACAGTGTAGGAAAGAAAGCTTTGCTTTTACAACAGCACATTTTCTTTCCATTCTTGTCTTATGGTAACATGTCCCCTTTAAAGCACTTTTATGATCATTTGTGTCCTCCTGTGTGCTGGGTTTGAGTTGTAGCAATTTTAAAATGCACTGTTTTAAAATGGCTGCAAATATGGCACATTACTAGAAATCTTTAGGAAAATATGCTAAATAACTGATGGACTATTTAGAGAGAGCTCTGGCAGTCTTCTTAAAATAGTCTGTCACACGTGTTTGGTGCTGCTTTGAGGTATGTTAGTGCAGATTTGCCTAAAGCATCAGTGTAGCTCCCAGTATGGTATCTAGGTGGACATTGCAGCTACTGGGGAGCTGGTGTGACACTTACGATTGTTCCTCTGTTCTTAATCCCAAAAAGGTCTAGAATGTGCCAGCATCTACTTGTGATTTACACCACCTTTGTGCTCAGGACCAGGATAGTGAACTGGAAGGACCTGACAAAATGGGGGTTTGAGCAGCTCCCTCAGTAGTCCAGGGTTATCAGGCAACCTGACGGGCTCTGCTGGACCTCTTGAACTTAAAATTAGTGGAGGTTCAGTATATGACAGCATTTTGCAGCGTGTGTGTAGTGCATCTCCTCCCTCACCTCATCCACCTCACTTGGGCTTGGCTTGCAGCCTAGTTGTTCTCAGCTGCTTGATCATAAATAACCACCAGGCGAGACACTCACGGTAGAATCTGAGTATCGTCCAAAGAGTTTGTTCTGATTTGTTCACAACCTTCCAACTTTCCTATTCTAGACCGCTGTTATAGTGGTGGCTCCGCACTGAGATTTGAATTCTGGAGTAATTAAATTAGGCTTGACTGAAATTTCCAGCTCACTCACAGGTATGTTTGGGGGCACTCAGAAGGAGGCTCCTCCTGTGCTTTAGGGTAGCCTCTCTTAAGCTCAGGTGGTGGGGAGAAGACAGCAGCAGTTCACTGATCACAGGTGTGCCACAAGTCTCTCACTCTTCCTGGGGGAGTGGAGCAGAACGAGGAGCCTTGGGCTGGAGGCAAAAAGACTTGTGAGTGTGGGTTGTGATGCCCCATGCTGGTAGGCTGTCTCCTTCCTTTTCAGTTTGCTTTTGCAAAGACTTAAAAAAACACCCCACATATTTAAGCCGTGTTGAAAATAGAATGGTGGCAAAATTTGTTTTCGCCCTGTTGCGTGAAGCCATCACAACCCAGACATCCTCACACGACCTCAAACATCTGCCACCACCGGTTTCAATCAGTGAATGGGATGGATTGGCTCCTGTAGGATGTGGTACGGGGGTGGCTCACCCACTGCTGCCTGCGAGAAGAGAGACTGCAGCCTGGCAGCATACCCAGACAGAGCCCCTTTTACTGGGCACTGCTTCATTTCGTGGGGAAGATAAAAGGGACGGAGGAGATGCTTCAGGACAGAACCGCCAAAGGGCCTCAGAGAGTTTGAGGCAATTGAGGTAGGAGAATGCTGCCTGGAGGGAAATAATTAATTTTGACTGTGGAGGAGAGGCAGTCTTAGTGTTGTCTTGCTCCTGAAAAAAACTTTGTGTGGGAACTTACTTTCACAGCACCTCCATGAAATCAGGAGGTGGTTTTGCTCCTCGTTTTTCGGATCAGTAGCTGTGGTGAGTAAATAGAAGTGAAAATCAAAAATTTCCCAAGCTTTTGTGTGTCGAATCTGCAACTGCTTGGAGGGTTTTTTCGACAAGTATTACGCAACACTGTCTGTTAAATGCATAACCAGCTGCTGCCTTAATTCATGCTTGTGGGTGCCCCACAGCCCACTGCACTGCTCCCCTGGCCCCCAGTGGCCTTCCAGCACAGGGACAGGGACCAAATCCCACGTCTTCATGGCAGGCCAAGACTTCGGCAGTAAGTAAACTACAGAGCCACTCACTGAGGATAAAATGTACATTGAATGGCAGCCGTGTGTTTGATGCCAATTGTCCCTTCAGGGTACTGAATCTTTGTAGTAGACAAGCACTTCGTGATCTTGTGGTTAAAGGGTATAAAATAACCTGATTCCATATAGGATTCTAATTGAGATTTATAGCCAATTTCAGTTGTGTGGTTTCTGATGTCTCCATGTCTGGCCCTGCAACCCCAGTAACGTTTTATCTTTTCTGTAGCGCGTTGCAGGACTGTGTGATACTGACATGAAACTAAAGCAGTCTTGAGCTAGTGTATCAATACAGAGCATTCCTCCTGATAGCCTATTTCACCTTTCTAAACCAATAAACGTCCTGGGACAGATGGGCAAATTAGGTGAGCTCTCCATTTAGTCCTTGAAGTGATTCTCTTAGTTCGTGGTGACAAGCTCAGATTTGCCATATGGCTGAACTTGCAGGGCTTAAGGCTTTCATTATATGCCTGTGCTTGGCTTGTGTTGCAGCAGGAAGGTGACTTGTTGCAAACTTGGAAAAGTCTCAAAACATCAATTCTCATGGGATAAAATAACCATCAAGACATTAGTATGCCTGGAAAGGAGAACAAATTAATTTCTCTTCAGCTCTGAAAATACTCTTACCAGGGTAGATTTCTCGTGCTGAAGTCTCTGTTGACAGAGAGGGAATACAAACGTACTAACAGGCAGAAAGGAGCATTGTGCTGGCTTTAAAAATGGACACAGAAAATCTCTTTCTTTTGTTCTCTCATCACCAGCCTTGTAGCAGCAGACTCTACTAGAAGAAACAACTACATGTTTGCCCATGCACCCAAGTGAAGGCCTGAAACAGTAGGAGAGAGTGCACAGGCTGCATGCAGGGGGTAGATGGCCTGAAATCCACAGGGTGGCATTTACGTCTCTGGCATGCTCTGGAGCAGCACTCCCCAGCCAGGCATTAACTGCCAGGAATTGCCAAGGAACTGTGTTGTGCACAGCCATGTTCCTTGTCCTTCCCTGGCCCGTCCACCTGTGACACCAGCTCCGTGCTTTGCTTCCCAGCCCAGTGGGGAAGTGTTTGCCTGCAGCAGGGCTGTGTGCGTGGGGCCTTCTGGCACCAGAGGAGCACCCATGTGTCACCGGAGGGTGTCTGTGCTGCCCAGGGTTGTGCGGAGCATTAGGACGGTGCTTGAGCCTTTGTTAAAGCCACCAGCTTCATCAGGGGCTGCCTCAGGCAGTTTTGGGTCTGCAGACCAGTCTGTGCAGTGACAGACGTTGCGTTCCTGTACTTAGGGACATCCTGCAGCTCTTCCCACTGTTTCTGTGCTGTGGAAGGGGGATGCCATTTCTCAGGTGCTCTGGCTGTGGGCGTGCTGTGATGTGTTTTCTTATTCGGTGGGTCCGTTTGGTGTTTTCGGCATTGGAGAAAGGCACGGGTTTTGTGTGTGTGGCAGGACTGGGTTCAAATGACTGAGCTTTAGTGCAAGCATGAAAATACAGGGAAGGCAGGAAAACCAAATGTGCCTTCTCATTCTTTTAAATGTGAATCCTTGGCAACTGGGTCTTTCCCTTGTGTTTGCAAGCTGCCAGCCCTCATTGCCCAGGAATCTTAAACTGCCACAACCGAAGTCGGCCCCTTCCTTTCCACCGTGAACTTGGGAAATTCAAGGTGTTTTCAGGTGGTTTCCTGCATACCTCAGCTGAAATTCCCAAAGAGCCTGAAATTGCTCAGGTTGCAATAAAACAGGAGGGAGTTGAAACTTTCCAGTGACACCACCGTGTGCTGTGCAGAGGAGGTTTTATTGGGGAGCTCCAGTGAGCCGCTGCTTCGTGCTTCCCCTTCCTCCCTGCACCCTCACAGCAGCTAGGGCTGCCCTGAGAGCTGCACGGACGGCAGCGGGCCCCAGCTTGGTAGGTATGGGGCCTCTCAGCTGTTCTCTGTGTTTATTTTCCACCACCTGGCTTACCCTTTGGCAGGGCAGACCATGAGGCACCACACGTTGGTGTGCTGCCCTGTTGCAGCCGCCTCTGCGGTGCACTCCCGAGTTCAAAGGTCTTTTTCAGTTGCTGCAGATCAGTGTCGTGTGGCAAGGGAAGCACAGTGTGCTGCAAGGACAGCAGCGATACAGGCTGCTGTTTGTGGAAATATCGCTGTAAAATCTCATTCTTGTGTTTATTTTGGTGCAAACAAACAAGCAAAAAGTCATCCCGGTGGTTGAAATCCCACTCGCAAAGTGCCGGCTTTCTTTCTGTGTTCTCTGGGCTCCCTGTCCTTTAGGGATTATGCTCCTCTTTGGTGCAAAAGCTGTGACAGACTTCATTATCGTATCAGCCGGGATGGTTGGGCTTATTTTGGTTATGCAATGTGTGCCGGGAGCAGAGGGAGCTGGCGGTGCAAGGAGAGTCTCTGTATTCTGCACGCTGTCGCCATTCCCAGTGCCTACCTGTTAAACTGGGAGATATTTCCCTGCTTTCTCAGACCTACCATTTCAGATATGTTTTTTGAACCTCCCCGGACCATAATCAGGCTCAACTGTCAAGGTGGCTGGGTATGATTTACCCGTGCAAATGGCTGAAGCCCTCTCTCATGGTGTGCGGTGTCTTCCCAGGCACTTTTTATCCTGCCGTGTATCGAGTGCGAGCGATTGGCAAGCCAATACAGGTCTGCGGAAGATTACCTGAAGCCTTTGATTTCAAAATAATTCCTTGCATTTTTGATGGGATTATTATAACCTCTTTATTTTTTTTTTCCTGATATTGGCTGCGTGGGGAGTGACTTTTAATCCAAGGTTCTCTGACTTCCGCCTTTTTTCCCCCACCCTGTGATCTCTGGCAGTCACAACACACAGAAATCATGACAGCGTGTTTTTCCACAAACGAGTGATACCGTAAATGAAGATTAGGGGTTATTTTGTCCTCCAGTGTAGCAGACTACTTGAACTGGAGGCCTTCCGCCTGCACCGGGAGGTTAAACAGAGGACAGGTTAGTGTGTGGGAGATTTAATTCGTACTTAAATACCTGGGATATAATGGTAAAGGCGAGAAAGAAGAACGCAGGGGAAGTAAGGATACATCTCTGCGTGTGTGGCGCCTGTGCGTGGATGTACATTTTCTCAGTTTCTTAGGCTCGCTTCGAATTAACTCTGCTGCAAATCATCTGGGTCTGAGGCTCCAATCCCTCTTTCGCACAAGAAATGAGCACCGCATCTACCTTTTTTGGTGCCGAAGCCTCCAGCCTGCAACCTTTTTGTCGCCAGCCGCAGGCAGCCGCTCGGCGTGCGTTTCTTCGCGTGCTAATTCTCTCGTGTCAGAATAAAGCTCTCGTGGTTTTGTTCTGAGGAGGGATGCGGCCATTTGACAGGTAAAATACCAGCCCAAAACGTAGCAGGGGTTAAAATCGGGGAGAGCTATGGCGGCTCCCCAGCTCGGGGTGTCGGGGAGGAGGACGGGCAAGCTTCCCCCCCCACGCGGGATGCTAAAGCGACGAATAAATAGGGCATCTGTGGAGGAGGGGTTTCCTGTCTAACATGCCTGCCGTGGTCACGGAGGCGATCCCCCTCGCAGCTGGGGATTTGCAAGCCGAGGAATGGTTTTTTCTTGCAAACCGTAAGTGCCATGTCGGTGAGCGGCTGTGGGTTTGGTCGGGGTGGGTTTTGTTGGAGCAGGCGGTGCGACCGACTGGCCTTGGGCGCGGGGGGGGTGGGGATGGAGGGAGGGGGGAATGGCACCGCAGCGCCGATGCGCCAGCGGCTCCCCGCGATTCGCCTCGGACGAGTGGGTGAGTGGAAGACGCAGCGTGTGAGCAGGAGGAATAGCATTCGAGGGGGCCTCTGGCTTAAAATCAGCTGCGTCTGGGAGTTTAGCACCCTAGATGGTGGAGATCTACAACGACAACCTTTGGGGCTCGCCGGCAAGGACAGCCTCCTCCGGCGCGGCTGCTCTTTGCTCGCTGACTGTGCCGACACAACCCATGGGCACCGGGGCTTCCCGCTGTGGTACCAGGGCCGGGTGCCGTACACAGCAGCATGCCTGCATTTCGTACAAAGGCCTAAAATTTGCCTTTGGCATCACCTCTCCAGATTGGGGCTTTTGTCCCTCACGCGGTTACGCTCACCCTGCAACTTAGTGAACAAAGGTTTCCTGGGTTGTGCATCTCATTTGCCGTACCGGGTTGTAAACAATCCTGTCAGCCGGCAGGGAAATTTCAGCTGCTCTTGAGATAGAAAGAAATGTATGCAGGCTCTTTTTCTGATGCATCTGAAGGGAGTTTGGAATAAGGGTCAGGATGGTTTTCAATCCTTCAGACCTTAAAATCTGGATGTTACTTATTACTGTATTTGAGCTTCCGTGGGCCTTTTTCTCCAGCGTTTTGACAGCTAATGAAATGCAGTTGGCAGGCGATTTGCAATTGTGTGAATACAGTTCAGTCAACCTGGAAGTGCCTTCTACTGCTGGGTACTTCCTGAGCAGCTACTACAAAATATTCAACGTATTGATGAATGCACTGAAACAGCTTGATGCATTTCTCTTTTAACCGATGCTGGCAACTTCCCTGAGGGTGTTAAGACCCAAATCCAATCTCAAATCAGGTCAGTTAGTCCTTCTGTGCACTTTTGCAGCCAGCTTTGTTGTTGTTGTTGTTCTTTTTCTGCCATTTCTGTGTAAAGAGTGAGATATTTAGAAAGTGGCTTTGTGTGGCTTATCACAGGCATCATGTGCATGTGTCTAAGCATCGATTTGAATCAGGCTGTCTTTTAAGCTGGGCCCATTGCAAAGTGCAAGAGATGTTTGAGTTTGCATTTTTTAGGTTAGTGGTGATAATTGTTGGATTTTTAATTTTTTTAGGATTTCTTTTTTTTTTAAGGTTTGTTTGTTGGTTTTTTTTTTGCTTCTGGGGACATGTTGAATGATGGCAAGTGAGTTCTCATTGGGAAATGAACTATGGTTAGGTAGGCCTGTATTCAGTTTGCCTGTTTGACTAAATAACTTGAGAATTACACTTTGTAGAGGAAGAATTGAATCAGCAGTCAGTCTTCCATCTCCCAGGTCACTGGGATGAGCTTGTTTCCAGTGCTACACTTGAACTTTTATTGCTGTTAATTTACTGTGTGTTGGGTGATTGGTCACCTGGAAGTGGAGGGAGCTTTTGTCCCCAGGCTTGGTGGCTTGCACTGTGCACCCCCACCCAGTGCCCGGGATCCCATTCCAACAAACCCTCCCTTGGGCATGCATCTCAAAAGAGCTCATCAGGTTTCTTACATGCAAAGAGCAGATAATTTGCCAGAATACTTTGAGTGTGCTGCAGAAACAAATCGGGGAATGGTTGTTGCAAGTGTGAGACTTTTGTGGATGTAATTAGTCTATTTTACATTATCGTTTGAGCTGTAGCCAGAGAAATGGCAGTTCCCTGTCACTTCTGTGCAAGCTGAGGGTGCTCCAGGAGGATGCTCAACTTTCATCATTTCACCTGTTGCTTCAGCCTAGAACCTACCCTTTACCCCATCTCTGTGTCTGCTGAGTACAAAAAGAGTGGATCAGCCAATGCAAACGTCTGGACAAGGCTGCCTTTATTTACACACTGCACTAATGTGAACTTCTGTTAGGTTTTTATTTTTCTCTGGCTGCTTAGCTCAAGTTTGCGATTAATGACTTAAGAGCATCTGAACTTGATCTAGTGGAAGGTGTCCCTGCCATGGCAGGTGGGTTGGAACTGGGTTTTCTTTAAGATCCCTTCCAACCCAAACCATTCTAGGTTTCTGTAAGCATTAAGGGTGGTTAAATAACTGACAAGTGTCATGTTCTATCCTGAATATGCAGCAGATTAAATTACTTAATTACAGTGGTGTGTAATGGCAATTGCTAGAAAGTAGATTCGAGCACTCAGTATCACAGTGATGCTCTCCTTGAGACTGTTGCTTCTAGTAACACTGGTAGACAATGACTCTTTTATGGTAATATCTGTAACTTGAGTTTTAGAGTGATTTCTAAGCTAAAATTATTCTTGGGGGTAGGTTTTTTTCATGTAAAAAACCCCATTCTGATGCTATAACTGTTGCTTTTTAAAATTTATTGAATATGCTGTCAGTCATCAAGACATTTACTTATAGTAACCAATATATCCCTTGGCTTTGCTTTGGACTTCCTTGGCTATATTCACCTACTTTTTATCCGATATGCAGGCTGAAGAAAAATGTCTTGTAACCCATGAATTTTTCTGTAATGAAACTTCAGGATGGGAAACAGGTGGATACAGACTAAGAAGGGAGTACAGAGAAGCAGGGATGATGCTGAGCAGCACAGTAAGCTGTGGTCTCAGCAGGTCATCTGTGGCATCAGATGGTCCCAACATGTGCATCTCTTGGAGGCCGCCAGAGAGATGATTTCAAAGCACTAGTGGGGAACGTCGTAGAATATGCAGGGAATAAATTGCCACTGGATACACTGAGGGCAGTGCAGCAGGTTGAGCCTTGCTTTCCTGCTGACTGGCCTGAAGTCATGCAGTATTAACAATGCAACAGCATAGAAGTTTGGCTCAGACTCTTCCTCAGGCCTGGCTCTTTTAGTAGTTCTTCCCTTTGGGGCTCAACACAGAGACATCTCTCAACACAGAGTCCCATCTCTCCAGGGACAAGGGTTCCTTCCAAGTCACCTGTCTTTGAGCCACATGCCCTGGGGAGTTACAGGCCCTGCTGAGCGTCATAACTGGATCCAAATTGACTGATGGGACAGAAGCAGGGGATGGGATGGAGGAAGAATTAGGTCTCCTGGTTGCTTCCAGCCCATGATAGCACAAGAAAATGCTGCACAGTTACCAGTGTGACGTGTTCATTGAGTACTACTTAATAGAAGCAGAACCAGGAACAGGAAGATTTATTTATAAAGCAGCTGTTTGCTTGGGAGCCAGATGCTTTCTTATACAGAGTTGAACTTGGGAGCAGAGCTCTGAAAAGAGCTTATTAAGGAAAGCAAGAGCAACTAAATGCTTTTGTGATCCACCGTCTTCATCTGTATCAGCTGCAGCTGTGGAAAGCTCTGTCAATGTAAAGGGGCAGAGGCAGCTGCTTTGCACTTTACACCAGTCAGTAGCTTTGTGGGTGCAAGGCAGGAAGAAGGGCCAAATCCTTCAGGCTGACTCGTAGGGTTGCATCAACCAGATTTTTGTGTTTTAAAGAGTGCAGAGTTGCTAAATACCCACCAGTAGTTCTAGCGTAGGACTGTGCTTTTCTCACCGTCCTTGTAAAACAGCTGAAAGTACTGCCTGGTCCTTTTGAGACAAAAGGTAGCTGAAGGGGATTCACATGCTGCTAATTCATACAAAACCCCAGATTTTCTGCCCTTACACAGTACCTTCGCAGTAACCAACAGGACTGAGAAAATCCAGCAGGATCATTCCCACATCTCCTCTATGAGTGCTTTATCTTAAAATGAGTGTCTAGCTGATGTACGTATCTTCTTTGATTACCTTAAGGTTACTAATAAGATCAGTTGTTGCTTACAGAGTGCCATATTCATAATGGATTAGCTGTCCTGCATATCTTCTGTCATTGTGTCATGTACATACCAACAGGTGACTGCACTTGATTACAGGCACTTCAGACCCCTCTCCTCTAAAACTTGGTGGGACGGTTTGGCAGCAGGCAGGACTGTGGGCCAGGAGGGGCAGGTTCTTTGCATGAAGCCAGCATCCAGGTACCTTGTCAGGGCACTTCCGTCTTGATGTAGTCTGTCCCTGCCTGCACTAGGTGAGATGACATCCCCCTCACCCTGCCCCAGTCCTAGCTTGCACAACGTTGGTCTTGCCAAGAGTACGTTAGGATTCATCTCGGACCCCTCAACAGTTTTGGGACATGCGGTGAACCTCTTGTACAAGCTGCCCTTCCAGTCAACAGCTGCTGGCGTTTTTTAGCTGGTGACAGTTCCCAGTCATGGTGGCTGATGACTGGGAAGTGTTTTGACCTTTTCACAGTGCGTACTTCTAACTTTTTGCACTGCACTTGACTTAGATAATGGAGCCCATCTGGGTAGTTGCCAGACCAGGCAGTAACTTAGGGCCTAATTCAGAAATTTACATTTTAAAAAATCGCACACAAGGTCCAAATATCCATCCCAAGGCACAGGGACAGAACTAGATGTCAGAGGACAGCACAGGGAAGCACTGCTGGCTAAGAATTGGTTTCTTCCTTAGAGCAGGGATGGAATGATTTCACCTGACTTTAGCATCTGCAATGTTGATGTTTCTGGTACTGCAAAGTAGACCATTGCAGTTCATGGAGAGAAATGCTTGCTTTTTGGTACTGTTAGTCTCGTCATGTTACCTGGACATGTAAGACATGTCTGATGGAAATTATGATCTAGACTCTATTTTTTTTTTTCATCCATTAATTGCCAAGGTCTAGATGTGAAGCTCTGCTATCTGTCTGAAGAAGAGAAAAGTGTCACCCTAGTGTTGGGCTTTTTATTGGTTTTTGTAGGAAATTACGATAAATGAGAACTTAAAACTTCGCGGAAAGGTTTGAGAGCAGTGAGGTAGTTCAGTAGATATTCTTCCAACGTATGGGAACAAATTTGTCAAAATGTGCAAACGTGCTGCTTGGTTAATTTGAGGGGCTGATAAGGGATTTTGATATGGGAGTATGCTGTAAATGTTGGAAATAAAGAAAAGTGTGTCTGCAGTTTGACAGCTGTAAGAGAAGTAAATTAACTTGATGGTTCTTTTGCTTGTCTGGTGCACAGCTCTCTCCAGCCATTGGATATTCTCCCTCTTCATGATTTTTTTTATTTATTTCATTTTCACCCATGAGGAGAGTTTGGCACATCTCCATGCCTTTCAGAATGTTGTTTAGAAGAGCTTTTGCTCAGGCCTTTTCCTCTCCGGTCACCATGATGGACCTGTGGTTTGGGCAAATTCTCCCTGCGTTGGCAGAGCAGTACCTTGCTGGTTAGGGTGAGCCTACTGGTTGCCAAAGAAGACACCGAACTTAATTCACAGTAGGCAAATCAGGCCATAGATACCCATTTTAGTTCAACTGCAGCATGTCAGGGTATAAACTCCCACCTCAGCCAATGTCCAAGAACTGACTGAAGAGCTCACTAGCAGATCATAGATTCATAGAATCATTCAGGTTGGAAAAGACCTTTGAGATCATCGAGTCCAACCACTAACCCTCCTCTACAAAGCTCACTCCTAAACCATATCCCCCAACACCACATCTAAATGATCTTCAAACGCATCCAGGAATGGCGACTGAACTACCTCCCTGGGCAGCCTATTCCAATGTCTGACCACTCTTGCTGTGAATTTTTTTTTCCTAATGTCCAGTGTAAACCTACCCTGTTGCAGTCTGAAGCCATTCCCTCTTGTTCTATCGCCAATTACCTGTGAGAAGAGACCAGCACCAGCCTCTCTGCAATGTCCTTTCAGGCAGTTGTAGAGAGTAATGAGGTCTCTGCTCAGCCTCCTCTTCTTCAAACTAAACAGCCCCAGCTCCTTCAGTCACTCTTCATAAGATTCATTCTCCAGGCCCTTCACTGGCTTCGTTGTCTTCCTCTGCACTCGCTCCAGCACCCTGATATCTCTCTTGTATTGAGGTGCCCAAAACTGGACAAACTGATGAATGAGGCTACAAAAATTCACTCTGCTCATATAGTTTCATAAACGAATACACACAAGACTTCCCTGCAGCTGTAGAGCAGAGGCCAGCTGAGCCAATTTAGGTAGGTTTTGACTAAAACGTAGCTCTGATCTGCAGGCCACAGCTTGGTGCAACAGTAAGCGCTTGGTAAAGCCGTGCCTGTCGTCACCTTCTGCTAACATCCTTTCCACTGATTGCAGGTCTTTGTAACAAATGTTCTTCCTGGTTTGCTTAGGGTGAAGAAACTGAAGGAAACATTTGCTTTTATACAACTATTGGACAAAAACATGAGTAACCTTCGCACCTGGTTGGCCCGGATTGAGTCTGAGCTTTCCAAGCCTGTTGTTTATGACATCTGTGATGATCAAGAAATACAGAAGAGACTGGCAGAACAGCAGGTGGGAAATAGGAGCAGCCAGAGTAAATGAGCTGAAATGCTGCTGGTTACAATTGGTCCTGATGTAAAATCACCTGTTTCTTTTCTTTAGCAAGTCCTTCTAACTGTTTGCTTTTCATGGCACGTTCCTACCAAGATGTATTACATGGAAGATTTTTATTTGCTTGCTGTAATTTCAGTATTGTGTTGATTTCGTACTTCTCCCTTCCACCCAAAGGAAAACATGCAAAATACAAACAAAAGCATTTTTGCATTTGATGGTTTACTCAGTTAAGTACAGGAGACTTCATAAGGGCTAGGCAGGGCACAGGCAGTGGGTAGAATCCATGAGTGTGACTTGGGCTGGCAAGGCATGAATACCAGCTCTCCTGCAAACTGGCTGGGACAGATTTAAGTTCTTTTTGCCTCCTTGCAGACAGCAGAGCGAGCTCGGCAGAGAAGGATGTTTGAGCTTTGGGGGGTGGACTTGTGCAATCACACCTTTGAGAGCTGATCTAGTGGGCAGGCTCTGAAGATCCCCTCAGGATTGGGCGGGATGATGCATGAATCCTGCTGAGGCATAAGTGTGAAGCAACCTGGCACTCGTGGGTTTCTGTTGAGTGTGTGTAGGCATTTATCCAGGATGGTGGCTCACTACGGGGATCCTAAGGATCTATGCTAGTTTTAAGTGGTGGAGATGGCAAGGATAGGGCACAGCTGAAGTGAAAGTGTGAAATAAATTGGATAGTCCTGGAGTAAATTTCTCTCTGCAGCAGCCAGTGAGGGAAAAAGCACTTCTCGAAAGCACAGATTTGCTGATGGACTCAGCTTTTGCTGAGGACTGTGCTGTAAGTCTGCCCAGGTTCAAAGTGTGTCCCTGGAAAGGCTGAGAATGACCATGGCTGTCACCTGGCCCTTGTGTTAAACAAGAGTATTCGCTCTAAAACTTTTTGCTTTATTGTTTGGATTGGTCCAAACACAGACCTCTGCGTACCTCCAGCTGCCTTTTACTATAACTTTTTAGCAGGCTGAGTGTGAGAAGACTGTGCTTACTGAAAAGACTACAGTGGGGGGAAAAAGGAAGATTCCTCTTTTTGCCCCACATTGGAGAAACCTTTATCTGGATGCAACAAGTGAAAAGATCTGTCCTGGTTTTACCAGAACGATTATTTCAGCAAGAGCAGAGTGATGGTGAGAAATATGCCCTGCAGGCTGCTTCTGTTTGACATCCATGACTGGAAAAGCTTTACCTGTTCGGTCTTGAATAACAACATTGAAAAGCATTGCACATCCACAGAGATGTTTTATGGCATGTTTGTTCAATTAAAGGATGAAGATTAAAACGTGAATAATACTAATTTTAAGATTTCAAAGATGTTTCGCTGATGCAGAAGTCTAGCAGTGCGTAGTCTGTTTTCAGCTCTCTGGGCAATGCTGTGCAGCACTGAAGGCAAACTACCTTTTAGGGCTCAGTGTATGTTCTTGGCCCTGTTATTTAGTCTGTTGTCTTTATCTCACCATGATAGTCGGGTCACTTGGAATAACAGCTTGGAAAACAGCAAGGATTCTGCCTAAGGTTATTCCACAAACCCAGGCACGATGAAAAGTGGTGAGATCGTGTCAGCAACATTACCACAGTGCAAGTAGAGTGGATTTGTAATCTGTGGCCCAAATTCTTATTTTCACTAATACAGCTGCAAATGCAGTGTAATTTAATGACTTCAGAAGAGTCTCTCCAGGTACTAGGAGTGAAGTAGAGCCCACTTTCAGATGTACAGCCTGTGTTAAAGACACTGTTGCCTCTTGCTCAGAAAACAGCTGCGAATCCTTAATAAGCTGTCAAATTTTATGTTGGGTCTGCTTCTGGCAGTCTCTCATCCATGCAGATATTTTGGCTTCTACATTCCCTAAAGCTGAATGTTACCACAGATCCCACAAGCCAGATGTTGACCGTTTTTGGCTTAGCCCTTCTCTTGAGTACCGATGTAACACACTGAAGACTTGCACTGGGTGATATTCAGCTCCTTGCAGCTTGCTGACTTCTGGGAAGATCTTCCTTTTGCATTTACTGCAAGCTGTGTCGGTTTGGTTTGGTTTTGTAAGTCTAGAGCAAAATCAGTTCTGATTTGACTGTTCACTGAGATCAGTAATATCATTTCATAGCCTGTTCACTGCTGTCAGTAAAATATTCTTCTATGTTTAGTATTATTCAAGCAGAAGTCTCCATGTCCTTCATTACGAAAGCCAGAAGTGTGTTGAAAAATTGGAAGTGTAGAGGACATTGTAATTTCATTGATATTGACAGTCGGTGGCATTGTAGAGAGCTACCTTTTTCATAAGAAATATTTAGATAAGGCTTTCTTTTTCTATTATTTGATTACATTGACTTAAAGAGTAGTTAAAGGTACAGACTGAGAGGCCAGACTGTGATGGAGATGCAGGCTCTGGAGAAGAAACCCTGTAGCGTAGATTAGGTAAAGGGTCTTTGCCAGACCCTTTAAAATAGTCTGTCAAAAGAGGAGCTCGACAAGAGGGAATGAGAAGAGTAGTGTAGCACTGGCCGCTTGTGTGCGGTGTTTCAGGGTAGCAGCCTATGAGCATATAGTCACTAAAGTACATGAACTGTACTAAGTTCTCTGTCGAGTCTTAGTGTTGTAAGCTGATATGAGGCACTGTCATCTTGTACTGTCAAAATCAGTTGAGTTTGTGTTTATGGTCTGTGTAAGATTTGGATTTTGAATGCACGTTAAAATTGTCCAGACCATTAACGAGGAGATTGAACTTTCACTGAGAAACCAAAGCTGGACAATCCCTTTTTGCGTGGCAGTTCTGCCCTGACCTGTCAGCCTGTCATCTGCACAGCTCATCCTGCAACTCTGTTTTCTAAAGCTAAATGAGCTTTTCCTGACACACAAATTGCGCTTTCCCCATCCTCCGCAGCATTTTGAAAGGATATGTCTGAAGTCTGGCCGCTCGTGTTTTCCTTCTACTCAAGTTATTCTTTTGCCAATGGCAGGATCTGCAACGAGACATAGAGCAACACACCGCAGGGGTGGAATCTGTGTTTAATATTTGTGAAGTCCTGCTGCACGATTCCGATGCGTGTGCTAATGAGACAGAGTGTGACTCCATCCAGCAGACTACCAGGAGTTTGGACAGACGGTGGAGAAACATCTGCGCCATGTCTATGGAAAGGCGAATGAAGTAAGTCTCTTTTTCTTGCCCCTTCTGAAGAAGCCTGTGGCAACATTTTGAAACAACACTGTAGCTTTTTGCCAGTAGTTGAATTTAGAAAAGGAAGAAATATCCAAAATTGATAGTTGGCTTGCAAGCAAATCGTACCGTTTTTGCATCTCCCTCTCAGAATCGAGGAAACCTGGCGCCTATGGCAGAAGTTTTTGGAAGACTATTCTCGCTTTGAAGATTGGCTAAAATCTTCTGAAAGAGCAGCAGCTAAGCCTAATTCGTCAGAGGTTTTGTACACACATGCAAAAGAAGAGCTGAAGAAATTTGAGGTGAAATTTTTAACTTAATTTTCTTTATGCTCAGCACCAGGCTGAATAATCAAACTGCTGAATACTTAATGCCTGTGTGAAATGCATGGATCCCTAAAAACACCAGTTTGGCAGAGGTGATATGTAGAACATAAATAATTTGGCCAGTGTGTGGCTGCTGTGTATCTGGCTGATTTATTTGTCTCCAAATTTTTTTTTAATGTGGAGAATCCAATGCTTTGAACTGACAAGATTCTGCATGTAAGTTAGAGATTTGCTTTTTATAGGCAGGAGAGCTTCATGGATTGATATTTTTTTATTATTCCTTTCTTAATAAGTTAAGTTTGAGCAGATAATTTGAAATATGGGTCCTTCTCTGGATTTAATTATAAGGTTGAAAAGTCCTGTTTTTAAGAGAAGGGCGTCATCTTCTCTTGTGATGAATACTATCGTCCAGATCCTTTCTCATATTGGCAAGGGAACCAAGTTCCTTGATTTCCCTTGCAGGCGTTCCAGCGGCAAATTCACGAACGCCTCACTCAGTTGGAGCTGATCAATAAGCAGTACAGGCGCCTCGCCCGCGAGAACCGCACCGACTCCGCCAGCAAGTTGAAGCAGATGGTACACGAAGGCAACCAGCGCTGGGATAATCTCCAGAAACGAGTCGCTGCCATTCTGAGGAGACTCAAGGTAATTGCGTGATGGGGTGAGAGAGTGAGGAGCACTTGCAAGTTCTTGTAGGAATTTCCCAGTTACTGGAGCAACTGTCTTGTGTTGGGTTTGTGACTTGAGTTGCCAGCTCTGGAACAGTAACCAAGTGCATGGAATAAACATGTCCTTGGTAGATGGGCTCTTGGTGGTTGAAGCAGCATAAGGGGGGAAGAGGTGCAATTTTTGGAAAGTGTGTTGGAGGCCTTGCTGCTCCTATCCCACTGTCCTCTTAGCCAGTCTTGTCATGGGTGGATGTGCTCATGCACGTGCACCTTCCTATAGCTAAGAGGCAGAGAGACAAAAGAGTATGCTTTGGAGTTTATAATGCAGCTCTACTTTATGCCAAGTTATGATTCACCTCCAGGGCTTTAAACACTGAGCTGTGATGGAGAGGCATGCTGCTGTCACCAGCACCTGCTGCTGTGCTCTCTGCCTGGTGGAGGAATGTTGTGGAAGGGTCTATCTGTGACACTTCAAGTGTCCTACTTGTCTAATTGAACTGATCTCTGGACAGATACTCTGTGCTCTGCCCTGTGGGAAACTTGTCACTGGCTGATTTTTAAGTACTGAAGTGCTGCAAGCAGCAGACGGGAAAACTATTAGATCTGAAAAGTCAGTGGATGAGGCTGTGAGAGCTCTGATGGGATTTGATCTGTGCAGTTAGGAGGTGTTGTGTTTGGGGTGCCATATGATTCCCTTCCTTCCTGAACAGTAAATCTACCGAGGAGAGCTGGGGCATGTCTGTTAGCAGCTCTGTGGGACATGGCAGCAGAGAGCACTCCTCCTGGCCTCTCTGCCAAAGCATGTATTGATTATGCTGGTGGTCATCCACAATCCAGCTTCTCCATTGTTTTACTGAGTTTAATGTCATAGTTTTAATTGCTCTAATTAAAATTGGGGCTTGCTTCCTATGTCTGTCTGTCTATCTTTTATATTAGAACAAATTAGATGCTAAACCTGAGTCCACTGTTACACCAGTATAATGACACGGGAGAAGGTTTACCATGTGGAAGCAAGAACATAATTTTATAGAAGGATCTTGCACTGTTGGAGTTTAATTCCCTCTCCCATACAAATAGTGTATTAACATAGGACGCTTAGTTCCAGCATCACTGAAGGAAGGGGACAGTTTTTGTACATGGCACGCTGCCCTTTGTGCCCTGAAGGCCTTTAAGGTGAACAGGGGTTTTGAAACAAAATACTGTTTTCATAGAGGACTCCCGTGACTGTCTTTTTTGGTAGCTGAAGTCTTGTAACACTGGCTCCCTTCTTCCTGTTCAGCACTTCACCAATCAGAGAGATGAGTTTGAGGGGACGAGGGAGAGCATCCTTGTTTGGCTCACAGAAATGGACCTCCAGCTCACAAACGTGGAGCACTTCTCAAAGAGTAACTTCGATGACAAAATGCGCCAGTTAAATGTACGTATCTATATAAAGCTGTTGTTTAATATAATTCAGCTAATCCTGTTGGGCTCCCCTCTCTTGACAGAATCATCAACTTTTCTGGAATCTTGAAGTAGCCGAAAGGTCACTGTAGGGATATATTTGTTGTAAGACACCAGTAAATTGTTAAGACTTATCCTCTGAGTCACGGTTAAACTTACGGTGTTTAAATTTAGATTTAGTGTTCAAGCTTAGTTCTATCCTGCCATTTTCTCCTAACATCAGATATATCAGTGATAGTGATATCTGGTCTGGAAAGGAGCACATGCACATTAGTGTTAAAAGCTACATTCCTAAATTCGAGTGTTTTTTTCCCCGGTGGGATTTTGAGTTGGCATTGAGATGAGATTTCTCCTCTGCAATTGTCTGTGGCTGGGGCTTTCAAACAGAAATGAGATGTCAGGCGTGTGAAATGATTCTAAAGAGCATATGAATTCTTTGCTACCTGCTCATGCATTCATTTCTTCTTTCTCCCTGCACTGTTAATTGTTTTGGGATGCACATTTACTGTTGTGTAGGCTGGAAGCCCAACCAGCCAAAGCAGACTTCTTTGCCACTGAGAAGAATAAAATGAAAAAATAAAATCAGAAACTCTGATTAGCTGAACTCTCATATCGTGATCCCCTCCAGGCTCAGGACACTGCAGTCATATGGATGTATGTATTATGGATGTATTCCACGTGGTGGAAAATGCCACTTTATTTGGAGCTTTAATCCTGATAATAAAACAAACTTCTGGACCTCTTGAGTGAAAAGATACGTGCCAAATGAAATTGGACAACAGTATCAATTGCTACTTTTCTTTCAATGCAATGAGCGAGAAAGGGAGGACAAACCTTAGGTTAAAAAGGGGAGTTGAAGGAGTAATTATTTTTCTTGTGTGTTCCAAATAGGGTTTCCAGCAGGAAATAACACTAAACACCAATAAGATTGATCAGCTAATCGTTTTTGGGGAGCAGTTGATTCAGAAGAGTGAGCCTTTGGATGCTACCCTGATTGAGGATGAGTTGGAAGAACTTCATCGATACTGTCAGGAGGTGTTTGGGCGAGTTGCCCGGTTCCATCAAAGACTGACTTCAAGGCATCCCGTAAGAAGCAACAGTTGTTTTAAGATGCTTTGGCAAGATTTGGGTGTTGGAACTGCAATGCTCAATGCTTATCCCTAGCAGCTTGACTGAGTGGTTTGAGCTCAAAAGGGTCAGGAGCTCCTCAGGAGTTTTGCCAACTTTGCTAAATCCTTGTCACCGGTCTTGTCTCCTCACGCCTCTCCTTTTGGGACTCCCATCAGCAGAATCTGGATAATAGCATGGAAGTAATTCATAGGTTTAATATTTAGATAGTAGTGGTCTGAGGGCTTCAAAAGCTTTTTTGGTGTTTTTAATACCACTTTGTTGTCTTAAACTTCAATAACGTGCTTAGAATATCTCTTTATGGATTTGTTTGTGAGGCCCCATCTCTCCACTTCCTTGTGAGAACCCTGAATAGGTAACAGCATGCTCTTTTCACTGGGAACATCTAGATGGTTCTCAGTTCGCTTTGGCTCAAAAAAAGAAAGAACATCTGTTAGAAAGCCAGGTAGAGGAAGTAACATGAACACCTAGGAGTAGCTGTACACCCCTGCCCGAGTATCATTTCACTGCTGACCTGCGCAGTCCATTTGGAACTGGGTACCCCTCCCTGCAAAATAAGGAGGGATGTTACAGTGGTGGTTGAGTGTCCTGAAAGGGGGTGAGGAGGCTGCTGATGTGAGGATTGTTTTGGCAAAAGAGCAAGGAGGCAAAAATTATGCTTCCCTTTAATTTTTGGCATACAGTCTCCGATTACCATAGCTGACTGAGAAACAGTCCCCAGTAGTACTGTGTGGCTCAGCCATCAGTGTAGATCTGTTGTAAACTTTATTAATATGCAGTAATTGTTATTAATTTTTAGGGATTGGATGATGAAAAAGAGACATCCGAGAATGAGACAGATCCAGAAGACTCCAGAGAAATGCAGAGCGATCCCTGGCATAAGAAGGCCATCAGTGAGGGGCCTTCTTCGACACAATCCCTTTGCCACCTTATGCCCCCTACTCAAGGTCATGAAAGATCAGGCTGTGAAACCCCTGTCAGTGTTGACTCCATCCCACTCGAGTGGGATCACACAGGTGATGTGGGAGGTTCTTCCTCTCATGAAGACGAAGAAGAAGCAACGTACTACAGTGCTCTGTCAGGTGAGAACCGATTGCCAGCTGTTTGTCCCGACATAGGCCACTGCAGGGTGTCCCTGCATGGGAAGGGAGGGGGATTGAGGTCTTGCTCCCATGTTGTTGGTTGCTTTTTCAGTTACTGTTCATAGATGTGAGCAGTCTCATCTCTTAGGTGTCTTCTTGATGAAGGGAATGGTATTGTCTAAACCAAGCTTATATTTTTAGAAACCTAAGGTTTTTAGAAACCTTATCTTTTAAGAACATTTGGTGAAAACATTGTACCAACAACTTACCTTGTCCTTTGTTTTTGCTGTCCCTTATTGTTTCAGTTGTCTTTAATAGTTGGAAAATATTGAATAGTGAGGAAAATGACATTATTCTTTTTTCAGATGTAGAAATCACTGAAAATCCTGAGGCATATCTTAAAATGACCACAAAAACTTTGAAAGCATCTTCTGGTAGGCACCTGCTAATGCATGTGTCTGAACATGGCAATCTCCCTGTGCTGCACGCTATATTCCTCAACCTCTCTCATATGTAATGTCTGACTTCCTGCCTTGTGTGGACACCATGTCTCATCCTGTCATGGTGTTCTTACGCTGCAGTATTCACATGTACATTACGAAGCAGTCAAGAACACACCATTTAGATTTTGCCTGGTAAATGCCAAGGTGGTTAATGTGCATTTCATTGTATCAATCCAAAGTCTTTTGGTACTTTCTTGGTGGTTTGCTCTGGGGTAGTGTCACTTTTTTGGTTGTTTCTAGTTTTGATTGCGTAATTATTGAAGTCAGTAGTTCCAACTCTGCAAGTGTTTTGTGCATGACGGAGCTCTGCGTGTCCTGTCTATTAAATCCAGAACCAGTGTTCTCCAAATCAGGACATGTCTATACTTGCCCCTACTGAAATGTGTTGCAGATGTGTGATGGTATTGTTGGGATCCGAACTTTCCAAAACCGCAGTGCAGCCTTTTTCTTTTATTTTTTGAATACTCGTACCTGTATTCAAGCATTTTCCAGAAGAAAACAATGTCCCATAACTGCATGGCTCTCATCTCATTACCTTTGAAACACTGTTGATGTTTTGCAAATGTGCATGCTTTGCAAGGAAAGCTGCAAAACTGTCATTTTTATGCCATAACTTGATGCCATTTTATTCAGAGCGCTTTCTAACTTAATACAAAGCAACAGCTTCCTTGCGGAGGTGGGATTTTGCACTCATGGCATACAGTTTTGGTTTTATTTGTTGCAGGGAAGTCTGTTTCAGAAGCTCATCCTTGGCATTCTCCAGATAGCCCAGTCTGCAGGAAGCACCGGTACAACCAGTCAGAGATGGTTGGAAATATGTTGTCTGGTCCAGAGACAAGTACTCCCTATAAACCAGACTACGTGAGTTGGAATCTGTGGGCACTGAGCTTGTGCTAAACAACCTGTTCATTGTTCATGTGTAACTCCATCCTCTTAACCTCCTGCCAGCACGAAGGAAAATATTAGTTCTGGCCGGAATGTTCATGTTTGATTTATGCAAATTTAGACATTAATTCTAGTGGCTTGGGTAACCTGTGACAGTCTCTATCCACCCGCTAGAAAATCTTTTTTAAAGCAATTCAGAATAATCATGTTAGGCTCCCACTCAGCCTCATTGTCTGGAGGAACTTGTTTCCTCTGTTGTCATAGGATAAGTCTAGGAGAATTTCCCACCTAAGGAAAGGGTATGAGTACTCTCCCTTGATAGGTACTGACATATCTCCCTTTCCTAAGCAGACCCAATTTGAAGGGTCCTTTTCTAGCATGCAGCTCACCATTTAATCTGTTTCTGGGCACTGAAAATGTGCCAGAATGGCCATTGTTCGTTGGTACCTCAGCCTTGGTGGCTGGTTGCCAGCTGTGGCTTTGCCAGCAGCTGCCAGGCTTTGTGGATCTAGAACACTTGTCAGGACTCTTCTGAGCACAAGATGGTACTGGTATCTGGCTGCTTTTGTCATCATTAATTTGGTCTTAGAGCCTGAGAGTCGATATTGCCAAGACCCAGAATCCAACAAAGAGCTTCAGCAGATGTACGTTGCCTGATACATGTGGCGGAAAGCAATTAATTTGCCAGCCCTGTGATAATTAACGTCACTGTGGTGTGTTTCTTTACTGAGATGGCACCAAGGGCCAGTATCGACTGTTAGCAAAGATACAGGAGCCCAGTGCTAAATCTGACGTGCAAGAGCTCAGTGGCAGTGCAGCTGCCCCAAAGTAGCACAGGTGAAGTTTGACCTTTGGTGGCTTGTTTACCTGCAGGGCTCACCTCACCAAAATGTCATTCCAGGTGAAGCAGCTCAGCTCTGCAAGCAGCAGCAGCATCAACAAGGAGAAAATTGCATCTGCTAACGTGAGTGATGAAGAACCCCAGGATGACCAAGAGCTTGTGAATATAGCAGCTGCAGAGAAGCAGCCAGGTACAGAGTGTTAGGAGTGACTTTTGTGCTGAGGTGCTTATCCCGTGACTTGGGGGGAGATGAAGCAGAGGTGGCACAAGGGCAGCACATTTGCCTTGGGAACAAAATAGAAGTAAACCGCTACCCTCTAGCGTATTTTGCTAAGATGCACTGAGCTACCTTCTCATCTGGTACCATCCAGCCCACGTTTGCTGCTCTAAACATTATATTTTCTGCCAGAAGTGAGGTTTTTATCACTTATACTTCTGTCTCTTTGCTAGTTGGAATGAATGGGAACAACTTCAGTTTTGTGTGGTACAGAATACTTCAGAGACTTTTAATCAGATTTCAAACTGAACAAGTGTGTCGCTTTGTCTGAGATAAGATTGTTGTAGTTCATTTTCTCATTTATGTAACAAGATACTACAGCTCCCATTTACAGAAGTGCTTTGTCAAAGCTTGTAGTGTATTCTGCTCTTCACTGTCTCCACTGTGGTCCTTTCTTCCAAGCAGGCCAACGAGTTGGTTTTCTTAACCTTTTAGGACCTCATTCCTGGTTTCAGGTGCTTGAGATTGTAATAACACATCTGTACGGGATTCACAAAAGCAAATCAAGTGATGAAGAGCGCAGCTATATGCACCAGCTTACATGATTTATGTCTCTGGTCTTGGAAATGGGCCAGGATTGAGTCCCATACATGGGATGAATAGGGGAACCACTGAGAAGAGTTTTGTTGTGCTTCCAGGAATCATAGAATCATAGAATGATTTGGGTTGGAAGGGACCTCAAAGATCATCTAGTTCCAACACCCCTGCCATGGCAGGGACACTTCCCACTAGATCAGGTTGCTCAAGGCTCCGTCCAACCTGGCCTTGACTACTTCCAGGGATGGAGCATCCACAGCTTCCCTGGGCAAGTGTTAGTGATTGCACAGGTGGTATCTGCATCTCCTTTAGCGCTGAACTGATGAAACATGAACCCAGGTCCTAACTGCCGGATGATGAATTTTTGTCCGGTGATGAATTTTGGTGTCAACCACATCACAACTGGGCTCGTTGAGTTCAGTCTCCTTAGATTTGCTCTGTTCTTCCAAGTGAATTAAAACATCTTCAATTAATGTGATTAAAATCCTGTATAGCATTACTGTGTTATACAGGTCCTGCTTAACAAACTTGATCTCCTTCTATGACTGGGTGACCCACTTGACGGATGAAGGCAAGGCTGTGAATGTCATTTATCTTGACTTTAGTAAGGCATTCGACACGGTTGCCCACAGCATTCTCCTAGAGAAATTAACTGCTCTTGGCTTGGACAGACGTACACTTTGCTGGGTGAAAAACTGTTTGGATGTCCAAGTCCAGAGAGTTGTGGTCAACGGAGTTAAATCCAGTCGGCAACTGGTCACGAGTGGTGTCCCCCAGGGCTCAGTACTGGGGCCACTCCTGTTTAACATCTTCATCAGTGGTTTGGACGATGGGATGGAGTGCACCCTCAGTAAGTTTGCAGATGACACCAAGCTGGGTGGAAGTGTCGATCTGCTTGAGGGTAGGGAGGCTCTGCAGAGGGATCTGGATAGGCTGGATCACTGGACCGAGGCCGACTCAATGAAATTCAATAAGGCCAAATCCCAGATCCTGCACTTTGGCCACAACAATCCCCAGCAGCGCTGCAGGCTTGGAGAGGAGTGGCTGGAGAGCTGCCAGGCAGAGAGGGACCTGGGGGTGTTACTAGATGGCCGACTGAACATGAGCCAGCAGTGTGCCCAGGTGGCCAAGAAGGCCAACGGCATCCTGGCCTGGATCAGGAATGGTGCTGTCAGCAGGAGCAGGGAGGTGATCATGCCCCTGTACTCAGCTTTGGTGAGGCCTCACCTCGAGTGCTGTCCCCAATTTGGGCCTCTCACTACAGGAGGGACATTGAGATGCTGGAGAGGGTACAGAGGTGGGCTGCCAAGCTGGTAAAGGGCTTAGAACACAAGTCGTATGAGGAAAGGCTGAGGGATCTGGGGCTGTTTAGCCTAGAGAAGAGGAGAGTGAGGAGAGACCTCATCGCTCTCTACAACTATCTGAAGGGAGGTTGTAGAGAGGCAGAGGTTGGTCTGTTCTCCCTAGTGGAGAGTGATAGGACGAGGGGAAATTGATTTAAGTTGTGCCAGGGGAGGTTCAGGTTTGATATTAGGAAGAATTTCTTTACTGAAAGGGTTGTCAGCCACTGGAACAGGCTGCCCAGGGAGGGAATTGAGTCACTGTCCCTGGAAGTGTTTAAGAGATGGGTGGATGTTGCATTGGGGGACATAGTTTAGAAGGTTGGTGGGGCTGGGATGAAGGCTGGACTCAATGATCTTATAGGTCTCTTCCAGCTGAAACTATTCTATGATTTGATGATTCTACGTGGATTACTTGGCTGGAAATGTGAAACTTACAGACTGCAGACTCTCAAGAAAGAAATGTATCTGGATAACAGCAGTACACGACAACAATTATTTGACCTTGAGTGGATTGGAGAATTAATTTACTTGTAATACCCCTTTTGTCTGTTTGATGCACTCTTCACCTTACTGGAGCTTTCAGCATACGTTGTGGTATCATTTGCAGGCATTATTGATAGATGGGAGCTCATCCAAGCTCAAGACCTCAGAAATAAACTGAGGATGAAACAGAAGTTGCAGCAGTGGCAGCAGCTGAACTCAGATCTCAGCGACGTCTCCGCTTGGCTTGATAAAACTGAGGAAGAGCTGGAAGAGCTGCAAAAAGCAGAACCCCCAGCCAGCATGCCGGAGTTGGAACAAACGGTCAAGAAATTGAAAGTAAGTTAGTGGCATACCAAGAGGTAGGATTTCAAGATGCTGATGCTCTTTATCTTTGCCTCTAGGCTCCTAGGATCCGCTGGGAGGGTGAATGCCAGTAGCAGTGTGGTAGGCCACAGAGGGGCTAAGCTGTTTTCAGCTAAGAGGACTAAAGAGGGTAGTTAAGCAAGGTGCTTCTGTCTTCACATGCAGAGATTTGCAGGCAATATGCCTGGATACAACAGGCAGGCAGGTTGAAATAAAAACCTCTTCCTTTCTGGGTTTTTTGCAGAGATGCTTTATTCTCTCTCAAACAAAACATTTTGCCCCAAACTTCATGTTTCTGGGCCTTTTGTTTTAGAAAACAAACATGGAAAAAAAGCCAAATAATGAAGGCTTAGATTTTCCAGATGCCTAGGCTCAGGCCATGTCTTGGGGAGTTGGATATCCTGAGCAGTGATACTGGCATTTTTTCCTTGTTTTGTGCCATTCTCCTCTATGCAAACCAGAAACAGATTGAAAATTAGCTGGGTTTACAGGCTGCAAAGCCTGGGCTGCTTTTTTTTTTTTGTAATTGAATTAATGGGGCACCGGGAGCTGTAGCTGCAACAGGGAGACTGAGAAAGACTTGCTCTGAAGCTGTGTGTTCTAGCAATATGATGTTTACAAAAAATAACTCTATATAGCACCCTAGTCCAATAATCGAAGGACGTATCAAAATGTGCAGTTGCATTTTTTCACTTATCAAATGCAGATTTCTCATCAAATAGAATTGATTAGCTAAAAACATGAAGCACAGTAAATTCAGTCTCTGCTAATCTTCAGCCAGGTAGTAAAACAGTTAGAGAGACAGTAACGTGACCATTTGTCAGCATGTGTGGTCGTGTTATGTTGCCTACTCTGACTCTCAGCTTCCATAAATTAGGACTAGGTCAGGTCTGCAGGCTGAAGCAGCAGGCTGCCATGGGAAGTGTCAGTGCTGGGTCCCTAGGCCTTGGGAGACAGAATGCCTCGGGGTGAGCTCTGAGGGAGTGAGTGTCCCTGACACGTGCGGGAGTGCAGGCTCCCTCTGTGCTCACCCATCTGCCGGCAGCCTCATACGGAGTCATCCACATCCTGAGGCTGCTGGTTGGTTTGGCGTCACCCTGGGACGATGCTCACAAACAAGACACTCCACAGGACAGAGGGATTTCTTAGGCATGTTGATAATATGCTTAAATCTGCATGTCCTTGAGTAGTTGCTAGGCCAGGGAGAATGACTCTGTGCTCCAGTGTGTGACCCCAGTAAGAATGACTCTGATTACGTTGGCCAATCTGGCTTAGGCACCAAGTGCTAGGAAAGGTCTGGTGATGGCTCATGAGTGGAGGAAGGTGCTTCCCTTCAGACTGGAGTTGGGTGTCTGACCTCTTGAAGGAGCAGAGCTTCGCTTCTCTCCTTTGCGTTTCCTTAAGAGGCGTCCAGCTGGCTGTAAATCCCCTTTCCAGACAGCTTGGCTTTCTACGGGTGTCTAAAAGAGCCATCACGCTCTAAGACATGAATTTTATGAGATGTCAGGACATCCCAGTTGCCCTGGATGAGGATAAAGCCAGCCTGGCTGCAGACTGGCTTACTGGTGTTTAGAAGTCTGTAATGGACCATTTGTATTGTCTGATAGTGAAAGAAACTTTCTTGCTTGAAGAAGGGAGAGGGGTTCTTTGTTGGGCAAAATGTAATTTAGACCAGCAGTTTTCAACAAGTGGGACACAGATCTTGAGAATATATAGATTGACCCTCTTAGTTACAAAGGCTGCTTCGAAAAGCAGTCTGAGCTGTGTTGATTGCGGGACTCATCCCACAGCTCTTACTTTTCTGCTGCAAGAGCCCACAACTTGAAGAAGACTGAGTACTCTTGATTCAAACTGTAAACTTCTTGAGGGTATGAGGTATTGTTTGGCATTCATTTTTTTAAAAAAAACAAACTTCAAAAATACAGGCTCTACCTTAACATAAAGGGGAAATGGGCTGAAAGAAACTCAGACTAAAGAGAAGAAGAATAATTTCTCACCACAGAGGTTGTCTGGTGTGGGATCAGTGCCCCAGAGGGGATGGGGATTCTCTGTTCTTCGCAATAGTCAAAATTTGACTTGATGAGACCCGGATCATCCTGCTCTGAGTTTGAAGTTGGCCCTGCCTGGGGAAGGAGGATGGAGTACAGACCTCCAGATGTCCCTTTCAGTGCTATTCTAGGATTCTGAGGCAGCGAAACCTTTATAAATCAGGAGTAAATACTATGTGATGACCTATGGGAATAATTGTCCAAATGTCAGGGGGAGAGGCAGCTCAGCGGAATGAAGGGCAGATGTGGATTAAGGCATAATGCCTGTGACTTAGGGAGAAACACAAGCCCAGCCAGATTTGTTTTCTTCAAAGTGAAGGTTTTGGCTTTTTAAAAAAATAACGTTAAAAAGACCACCTACTTTAATATGTTTGTTAGCAGTATCTGAAAAGCCACCACGTTCAAATAAATTTCCTCAATACCTGCGATACTCCTGAAGGCGTAGTTTTATTGTAAATAAACAATATGTTTTTCATCATTCATCATATATTTGTACCAGGACATGCTTAAAGGATTCGATAACTACAAGGCAGTGGTGCTTTCCGTTAACTTGAGCAGCAAAGAATTCCAGAAAGCGGATAGCACAGAGTTCAAAGAGCTTCAGAACAGGCTTCGGAAGGTGAATTTGCACTGGGAGAAAGCAACTCATGCACTGGACAACTGGAAGAAAGGTTTAGAACAAGCCCTACTGAATTGCCAGGTGCGTGCCCTGTGCCAGCTTGTGAGGGAAAACTCCTCTTCAGGGTGTTACTGAGTGGTAGATAAGGGGAGAGGGCAGAAGGGTAATTCCTGCACACGAGAGGAATGATTGCTCAGAATGCAACACGTTTAATTTTCTTACGAACTTGACTCTCTTGGGTTTGTTGAAATCTTTCAACTGGAAAAATCCCCATTTATTGCATAGGTGGAATAGTTTGACTGGGTTGCTATGGCTTCACTAACCATGAATTTGTTGTTGGGTCTGTCTAATCTCGTCATTTTGTTTGTAGGCAAAGCCAGGTGAACGCATTGCAAAGGTATTTTTTCCTTATTTGTGTAAATCTTTTGTTTGTCTAGGACTTCCATGATCAGAGCCAAAATCTAATCCTGTGGTTAGCAAGTGCTGATAGCCGAAGGAACGAAGCACAAATAACAGATCCAAATGCTGACCCCAATACAATACTGGAATGCCAAAAGGAGCTAATGGTAAGTGTAGTCTTAACTACCTCAGCTCTTCCAGTGAGTTAGTAGCTCTTCCCATGAAGTGAAGAGCAATATGTTTATTTTCTCAAGATGTCTGCAGCCTGTCCTTGAACCTACTCTATTCAGGCACGTGGCTGGTTATTGGAATAGACTAAGAGATTGCCTACATGGGGCATTTTTTTCCATAATTAAGTTCCTTGTGAACTGGAGTAAGACTGCCAATTTCCAAGATTTCCTGTCTTTTTCGTATGGATTGATTACTACTAAAAGTATTTCGAAATGTCAGTTCAAGCAGGTACAACCAATCTCTTCAAGAGAACTTCATTTCATGTATAGCTGTAATAGCCATTCCTATGTACTGCGGATTCTCAGGCAGGTTGAGTTGTTCTTTAAAGCCTTCCAGAGTTCCTCCTCTTGTGAGAACATCTTTAAAGTTGAGAATAACACTCATCTCGCTGTTTGTTTGTTTGTTTACTCTAAGCAACTGGAGAAAGAGCTGCTGGAACAACAGCTTAAAGTAAACTCACTTCAGGAACTCACTGCTTACCTGCTGCTTAAATCAGATGGTGATTATATTGAAGCTGATGAGAAGGTCCATGTAATTGCAAGGAAACTGAAACAGCTTATTGAACAAGTTTCACAGGACTTAAAAACAATACAAGGAAATCTGGTGAGTCAGTTTAAATACTTGCTCATGGATCTTCCTAAATGTAAAGTAGTATACTAAGAGTAAAGATATTTATAAAAGACTAACTTCAAACTTGAGTACTTCCACATTCATAAACTGAAAAAACCCCAAACAATTAAGTCTGGCTATAGGAAAAACTTCAGCACCACAAGGCTCCTAAAGCATTGAAATGGATTGCCCAGGGAGCTTGTGCAGTCTCCATCCTTGAGGCATTGGAAGAGCAGACGGATAAAGCTTTGAGTAAGGCTTTTGGTCTGGTCCCGTAGCTGACCTTGGGTTGAGCAGGCGGTTGGACTGGATGAACTTCCTGAGATCCCTTCCAGCCTGAATAACCCTGTGATCCACACCAAGTCTCAGGCTAGGAGCGTGTGAATGAATGCACAGGAGTTGTAGTTCACAGCAATACGTTGCTTGTCCTGAGAGCTGTCAGATAGAGACGTTTTCAAGTTAATAGCTCTGCGCATCTGTTCCATTGTAATTCCGTAGTGCAGAGCAAAACGTTTTGGAGCATCTGGTTACGCACATGCGAAGAGGCAGTGGCTGTGGACCTACAGAGAGACGATGAGAGATGGCTCTTTGCACTTCATCTGTTGTCAGTTTTGAGTGCACATTTTAAAAAGGAAGGTGTGGTTATCTTTCAGGATACTAGAACGTTCCTGCTAGATCCAGATGACTTGGACTCAGGAGTCTATAGTGCAGCCACAGGAGAATCCAGCCCTGCTGTGAAGAAGGCAAGTATTTTTTGACATATTTAACCTGAAGGTTCCTCAAATGTAATCATTTTATTTTTTAGATGTGTCTACCTTATTACAGGATTTACAACAGGGCTTTAAACTGTCTTTTTTGAGAAAGATAAATTCCTTGTAATTTCTGAATCCTAGATACTAAAACCTGTTTCTCTCGGCAGCTCACCATGCAGAGATCTGCAGATAGCAGGAGCAGTAGCAGCACAAGGTACTATTTTATATTTTCTTGGTCCCTTGAAGGATAGTGGAAATGACAAAGGCAGGCTGAATGCCAGCAGAAACCTGGGCACTTGTTCCTCACAGGTTGACCTACAGGGGGAGGTGATTTCTGCCTACCTGTAGTGTCTCTTTCACCAACCAGCTCTGGGCTGCACTGGGGTGAATGGTTTCCTTTACTCCTGCTCCTAAACCTCTGCACTGATGCAAAACCTTGGTTTGTCTTTACTCTTGAGAAAATGTTTTTTGTGCCAAATGGGGGAATATTTTATTTTTAATTATTCCTTTAATTCTGCCATCATACCTGGGGGGAAAAAAAAAAAACCCCACAAAAAAACCCCCAACTTGCCGAGTAGTTACTAAAAAGAGAGACCTTCTACCCCAGCACCCTGGGGCCTGTTCAAAGGATGGATCTCAGTGATGCCAAAGCAGAGAAGAGCTTAATCAGTCTGAACGTTTGCTTTCCTTTATATTTCAACGTGTATTTGAAGTCTAAAGGTTGGTTTGTCTCCTGGGAAAAGTTAAGTTTGCATCTGAAAATACAGTAAAAAACACACTGATCTAAGCTATTACAAATCAATGTTTCTTCTTCAGTGACAGGGACAATAAAACCCAACCAGCAGCTGGCTTCCCACGGAGCAGTGCGGCACGCTTCCACCTTAAAGCATTTAATGTGCGGTGTGTTGCCCTGTAGATACACAATAGCCTCCCATCTTAGGGTAGCGCAAACCCTAGAAGGGGAGTTAAAACAACTTGTTTAATTCAAACTCTGAAGTGCCTTTTTTTTTTCCCCTTCTTTTCCCCTTTTTTTTTTTTCTTCTCCTTTTCAGAAGGGAAAGCCATCCACAACCTCTTCAAGTAATTCCTCGGTCTCCCTCCTTCTTCTACCGTGTATTACGAGCAGCTTTACCTCTTCAGTTGTTCTTTCTACTGCTTTTACTTCTGGCGTGCATGATTCCATCTTCTGAGGAAGACTACAGCTGCACCCAAGCGAACAACTTCGCCCGTTCTTTCTATCCCATGCTGCGATACACCAATGGGCCTCCGCCAACTTAGGAAGCAGCCCTTGATCTTCGGTGATACCAAAACACACTCTCTGCGGTGCTTATTCTCATGCTGCTGCTAGCATCAACCGAGCAGTGATGTCGCCTAATTACAAGCAGAAACTTTTGTGCTGTGTTAGTTTCCCAAACCGGTCACTGCAGCACCCCCGCATCCTACACGCCGCTGCACAAGTTGCTGCTGCAGCTAACTAATGCCTCACGTTTATAGCCTCCGTGCCCTGTCACAGGGTATGTGTTAAATTTCACGTCTCAAAATGTATATCTTGACAGAGTTTCAGCGTTTTTGTACGGGAAAACAAATCTTTTCTATAGATTTTTAAACTGTAAGCAACACACTTTGTACTTCAATGCAATAGATAACATTATTTTGTAGGTGCAGTGCTCTGAGCTTACAAGGTGATTGAATACTGAGTTTACTAGATGCAGAAACTACATCACGGTAATCTCAAACACAGCAGCCTGGCTCGGGTTAGCATGACAAACAAGCAGTTGAAGAGGCACTTTGCCTGAAATGACGACTGCGTACGCTTCATGTTGCCTGTATCTTTTGGTACTGTAGTCACTTGGTGGAAACAAAAAAAATTACGTATTTTTGAACCTTTGCTATTGTATATTATTCGTCTAACACGTTCAATAAAAGGATGCACATTTGTTTTGTTTTGCATATGGTGTGCTAGTGGTTAGGGCTGCTGTGTTGTCTTTTTATACCACCTTCAAAATAAATTGTTGCATTGCATGGGAATGGTTTATAATGCACATATTTTCTAGATGAACGTGATTATGTAGACTATCCCTGATGTATACAAATAATGTAATGACTTTTTTAATGAAAGATTTTTTTTTTTCAGTTTTTAACCTGCTGAATAGTGTACAGTATCTTGGGAGATAATTGCGCATTTTTATAAGCTTCATCTTTTAAAATGAAACTGACACTCGGGCAGCGGCTGGAGAAACACTGTGTACAGTCAGCGCTGCTGTTGCTTCTCGGTTGTACAGTTCAGGTACTGTCATTAAAGTTTTGCCAATGTTTGCAGGGAGTATCGGTGTGTCTAGTGGGGGGGGCAACCAGCTGTGTGGTGCTACAGCGCTGACCTTTCCACTCACGTGTAAGTCACTTCACTTGCACACTAACGTGATGCTGTGAGGCGAAGCATAACCGCTCGCTCACTTACCAGAGCAAGAGATTAAAAATTCAGAAGTGGAGCCCGTGTTCGGTGGCACACATCCTTTCCTCTGCAAGGGATTAATTTCCTGAAGGAAGAATGCAAAGGTGAGCCAACCCATGCTTATTGCTGGTTTGAAAGGCTGAGCTCTTTCCCCAGCCTAGAACTGAATTTCTAAACTGGGGTGCTGACACGTCTCTATTTCAGCCCCAAGCCGCAGGGCCGGGGTTCCCGCCTGCGAAAGACTCGGGGTCCGGCCGCGCTTCCAGCCCTGGTGGCTGTTACAGCCTGAGCCCTCGTGCTCCTCAGTGTAGCTGCGTCTGCAGAGCCAGACCTGTGCTCCAGCTCCCAATTTCACAGCTACAGCTCTCACAGTAGTGCTGTCGCCAGATAAATGATGGATCCTCCCCGCCCCTCACTGCACACGGACGCGCACACCCTCCTCTCTCCCTCTGTCATCATTTTTTTTGTATTTTGAAAGCAATTACTTTCAGATGGAGCTCATTTAAGTTTCCGTCTCTAGAAATCAGTGGGCTCTAACCCTTCTTTCATTGCCAGGTTGTCACAAATGCCCATGCAAACCTTTCTGCCAAGAACTAATAGTTGGTTGCTGACATGATATTCAGTAGTTCTGCCATTAGAGAACCTGTGCACGGGAAAAAAAAATTGAACAATGGTAAAAGGTCTAAAGAAAAATTTCATAGGCTGCAATTTCCCTTCATTATGTATCGTTATATCAAATTGTTGAACTGATGTAATATATAAAATGAGCTTTCACAAAATTATCTCAAAATATCACCCCCCCCAAAAAAAATCGGGGGAAAAAAAACTTTCCCCAAAACCTATTTTAAATCGTTTTCTTTCCAGTGGATTATAAGCACTGCACTGTAGGCTGACACTGAAGTTTGCTTCAAACAAGTCTTTACATGCACCCACCAATTTCTTAGTGTCCTCCTCTCACTCAGGACTGGGTTGTTAGTGTTCAGTGAAGGGAAAAAAAAAATTAAAAAAGGGCAAGAGCAATAGCAAGGGCCAGCACACATGTGCACGCTTTTGCACATGTAGGACTGAAATCAGACCAAAACAAGTTTTAAGTTGAAATTCTGTTTCTACAGCAGGGAGATGAGACCTCAATCTAACTTCATCTATACTTAACGACCCCCTCCTCAAATATTCAGCAACACTTCTGCTAACAGGGGAAGCAGAGGACTCTGTTCGTGAGTACTTGCCTCCCTTGATGGTTGAATGTGCCGGTCCCTGAGCCACCCAGGCACAACCTCCCATCTTGTGCGGTCCCTTGGTGCTGGGAGACATCCTGAGAACGCGGGTACCTGACACAGCAAGTCAACCTCCACCGTGGGAGGTCTGTGGAGGTGAGGGTGAGCCACTCGCCCCTACGGACAGTCCACGCTCATGAAACTGAGTTGAGCTCAGCTACAGGAAAGAAGCAAACTAAGAAGTTTTGGTTTCCTGATACCTGTTTATTCAGCCACAACCATCTACAACTGAATGCAACACGCATCACTAAAATTAAGTTCACAGAACTGAAGAGCAGCTGAAAGGGAGATGTGGTAGGTGTTTTTTTTAAACCTTAGTATAACACATATAAAGTACTTTAAAAGGCACGAACCTGTTTCCATTACAAACTCACAGTGAAAGTGAAACCACATATAAAATAGCACTCAGAGCAGAAGATTCTGGGGAAAATGGACATGGGAAATGTTCAGTAACCACTGCTAATGGCTATGCCAACAATTAGCACGTGGCATTATGCCGCGTGAAGAAGGTTTTTGTCTGTTGAGGCAGTAACAGCAGAAGTCGGCATTTTTATCACACAGCAGTCTTGTTTTCTTCATGCACTTTAATTGAAATCCTTGACACTCAACAATGCATGAGGCATGTAGGTGGCTCTGACATGTAAAGATGGAAAGAGTTAAAAAAAAATCCAGATCGTAAAGTGTTAGCTGTGAAACAGTAAGCCATTTAACTCACTACAGTTCAGTAGTAAAACACTGAAAAATAAATGTAAGCAATGCTTATTTTCCATGTTTTAGCAATCCATTTGCTTTTCATATTCCCGTATACAACACTCTTTTTTAGTGTTGGTTTAGGCACAGGGTCACCACAATAGATGAGCACATCCGTAACTGCTCTGCTAAATTACTATGTCACAGGACATGAATAATATAAATTAATTCCTTCTGAGACAAACGTTGACAACAGCAAAGGCTGTTCCATGGTGTCCAGCTCTGCATGTACGGCAGGATCACCAGACTGTCACCACTGAAAGAGATGGTGCAGCCCACAGCTGGGCTGAGACTAGAACTGCTGTGGTGGTGACTGTCCTTGGCTGTGCTGCTCTGATACAAGCTAGCCTGCCATCTAAAGAACTGGGCAGATATATATATATATATATATATATATATATATATATATATATATATATATATATATATGCTCTATCTTCAGCCCTATAAAACAGTAATTCCTGTTACAGGCCCTTAGACTGTGCTCACTTTAAGACCCCTCAGATGAAGTTGTGTCAATCCATACTCTGTTTTTAAGTCTAGCTTTCAAGGTAAGAGCAACTTGTCTCCTGTGGGTACTTATCTATCTGTCTTTGCCATGTGCTTGCGGTGCTACAGTCAAAACAGACCTAGAATAACAACTGCATTTTAATACATGTGGGTTAAAGAACATCCTCAAAAAAGGGCAGCTATTTCATCACTGCACAACTATTTTCTGTTATTCGTCCAAAGGGACAACCTTGGATGTACAAAAACAGGCTCTCTGGGGCAGCTTTTAAAAATCATTTGAGCTTAATGGGAAAAACACAGGCTTGCTTCCACAGTTAAGCTCCAAAGCTGTCAGAGCACCAGGCAGCAGCACAGTGCCCGTCGAGACCCCAGTCATGGCCACAGGCACTGGCTGAGCTTCCCCATGAAACTTCTGTGCCAGTTTATACATACATACTTTGAATCTTCTGCGAGCAATTCTAAATGGCATTTGTAAGCCCTGATGCTGAGAGGGGACCTCAAACCACTTGGACATCCGGAAAAGCAGCGCAGTGAACTGCAAGCAGTCGAGGCAAATGCTGGAGTGCGTTGAGGACAGCTTCCTAGTACAGGTGATGGAGAGCCTGACCAGAGAGACACTGCTGGATCTGTTGCTCACTAATGTAGAAGAACTTATTGGTGAATCAAGAGTGGAGGTAGCCTGGGCTGCACTGGTCATGCCTTGGCAGAATTCTCAATCTTGAGGGATAACAAGATGGGTAAAGAGTGGAGCCAGGGCCCTACGCATCAGAAAGGCAAACTTTCGGCTGTTTAGGGCCAGAAGTTGGGAAACTGCCTTCAGAGGCAAAGGAATAAATGATAGCTGGGAGATATTTAAAGCCATTTTTCTTAGGGCACAAGAGTTCTCCATCCTGATGGGCAAAGAATCAGACAGAGGAGGCAGGAGGCCACCTTGAGTCCCTCACGTATCCTTATTGGGATGAGCATTGTTTAATATCTTTGTCAGGAACCTGGACAGTAGGACCAAGTGAACCCTCAGCAAATTTGTGGGTGACACCAAGCTGAGTGATGAGGGTGACACACCTCAGCAATGGACTGACCTTCAGAGGGACCTAGACAGGCTGGAGAGGTGGCTCCATGCCAACCTGATGAAGGTCAATAAGGCCAAGTGCAAGGTTCTGCACATGGGTCAGGGCAATCCCAAGCACAAATACAGTCTGGGAGATGAAGAGATTGAGAGCAGCCCTGCAGAGAAGGACTTGGGGGTACTGGTGGATGAAAAACTGAACATGAGCCACCAATGTGCACTCATAGACCAGAAAAGCAACTATGTCCTGGGCTGCATCAAAAGCAGCATGGCCAGCGAGGTGATTCTGCCCCTCTACTCTGGTGAGACTGCACCTGCAGTGCTGTATCCAGCTCTGGAGCCTTCAGCACAACAAAGACATGAACCTGCTTGGGTGAGTCCAGAGGAGGCCCCAAAGATTATCAGGGGGCTGGAGCACCTCTCCTGCGAGGACAGGCTGAGAAAGTTGGGCTTGTTCAGCCTGGAGAAGAGAAAGCTCCAGGGAGACCTTATAGCAGCCTCACAGTACCTGAAGGGGGCTACAAGAAAAGAAGGGAAGGGACTTTATCAGGGAGTGCAGTGATAGAATAAGAGGTTTTTAAAAAGAAATTCTTTACTGTGATGTGGTGAGACACTGAAACAGGTTGCCCAGAGACGACGTAGATGCTCGCTCCCTGGAAGCATCCAAGGCCAGGTTGGGCAGGACTTTGAGCAACCTGGTCTAGTGGGAGATGTCCCTGCCCATGGCAGGGGGGCTGGAACTAGATGATCTTAAAAGTCACTTGCAACCCAAGCCTACGACTCTATGATAAATTCCAAAAAAATAGCAAAAATTCTTACCTCAGAAGAGGCTGATCACTGGTGACAGCTCAAGTGGGACCAAGATGCAACTTCCTGGGGATTCACTGCACTTTTAGGCTCTGTTAAACCCCTCTAACGATGCAAATGCAGGAAATGTCTTCCACATTCCACAGGCCACCAGGAGGAAAAAGTTCCAGCACTTAAAGGGATGCTCTCCTTTCATCACAGTCATCCCTGTACAGAGCTATCATTCAGTCAGTAAGGAATTAACATATTATTATTATGGAAATATGTATATTTATTGGGGAAAAAAAAAAGTGCTACCCACTGTCCTCCCCTTGCAGCTCCTTAGCACTCAACAAATTAATGCCGGAACTGGAAACATCTCCCCCTCTATTTGTACTGAAACGCAGTGTGGCAGCACTGCATGGGAGAGGGTCTGTGGGATACAGACTCACAAGAAACCCAACATCTCTCTCAAGAGACCAAGGCACCCGTGTTCATTTTGTCATACAACTCCCCGTTCATAAGCTGTGCTGTCTTAGAGACACGCATCTTCTCCTTATCCAAATGCAAACACAGCCACATTAATCCAGAGTGTCAACAGCTATCGGCTTTTGCCCATTTTAAAACACTACTAGTAACTTTTAATAAAATCATGTTCAACAAGACAAGAAGTTAAAAAAATCACATTATTTTCATATTTGCACTGTGCTAGTAACAGCATAAATGAATCACAACACATGGCACAAATCGGCAGCATCACCCTTTTACAGTCAGTCCAGAGCAAATTTCCATTTAGAAGTTAATTTTACTATGTACACCCACTCTTTTCCATGGTCTTTTTAAAGGTTTGCTTCAAGACTGCATATAAACTCAGCAATTCTAAAGCAAAACAAACAAAAAAATATCACTTAGACATTTCTTTGAAAAATTCCATTAAGCAAAAAGATTACACAGAATAAGGAAAATCAAAGAACAATACAACAGGCACTGAAGCCAGAACGTGATCAAGCCCAAGAAACACCAAAACACGTCTGTCTCACAGCAAAACTTCCCTCAAAATGAAAGTACCAACAAATTCCAGACTGTACTCACTTTTTTTCCTTTTTTGTTCCCTTATTTAGAAGGGCACTGCTATATTATGTTTTCTTAAAAACAATAAAAAGGTAGCTAGTAAAAATTTAAACCAGCAGCATCTGGTATAGCAGAAAATATAGCACAAGACCATAGATTTGTGTAACTCACTGACAACTTTCAGCCCCTCCTATAAAAAAATATTCTCCTTGGCTTTAAAAAAACCACCAAGAGCTAAGATTTGACTAATATTCAAAGTATGCAAATGGCATACTAATCAAAGTCCCTAATCCAAAGGACTTACTGGCTCAAAACAGACTTTTGGTGTGACCCCAATTTAATTTCATCATACCTGAAATGCCAAGAACATGAATGTGTTACATTTAAACATATCCATGTAATGTGACTTCAATTCCAGCTCACATAGAAGTGTGATATTGGCAGTTGCCGAAACAAATGATTCCATCGCGCTTTTCACTGAGGTGATCAGCCAGGCTACGTTATCTCTTTTTTTTTTTTTTCCTCAGAGCAGCTTAAACACATGCAGAAATCAGCACAACTGAGGGGAGCACAACCTGCATCTTTAGTGAAATCCAAATAAGTCTTCACACTTGTGAAGCAAAGGAAGTGCCAGAACCATCTATGATTTTATGATCATCCCCCTCTGCTCTTTGAGGGACCCTGTACAAGATATAAAAACCACAGCGTAAGATGCCATGCGCTTTGGAAACGAGCAAGCAGCAAACTCAGGGCGCAGCTGGCAAAAGCAGGTCCCACCTTAGGTTCCTGTCCACAGCCTCAACCCCTGCAAGAAGTTTCGGGTGGGCAGGACGGAATTCCATGCGTGACTCAAAAGGGGAGGGAAGATGGTTTGTCTCTAGCTGATTTCACAAGCCCTGATTAGCATAACATATACAAATGCAAACAGTTAATATTCACAGAGCAACCTCTTGTGCCTCAATATTGTTAACAGATTTAACATCATTAATAAATATACAAACCAACATGTTCATCTCACAGACAGAGCGCGTTTCAAAGGTCAGCATGGACCGAAATATCCGGGCAGCTTGGTCATTGTTTAAAGCACTGAATAATTATACACAGATAATAACATGAGTGTTAAGAACAGGCTCACAAAATGCAAACTTAAGCTTAGTTTAACATTTCTGAAGAGGCTCTGACCTGGACCTAGAAGCTATTCTGAATGGCCTTCAAATGAAGGCCCCTGCAGCCATTGCATATTTAAGAATAGAAGAAGCTCCTTTACACTGTACCCATCTTGGCACTTTAGATCAACTCCAAAGCAGGTATTCCCCAGGGACCAGCACACACAGGTAAGCAGACCTGTCCCAAACAATACTGCTCCACACCTCACACAATCTCACACTGCAAGAAGAGCTTGTCTAGTCCTCACTTAAAAGCCTTAGTCCGGGAGACAGAGACCTGGGCGCTCACTCCTAGCCCTGACAGAGACTTCTGTCATCTCAAGGCAGGCCCTTCATCTCTGTCTCAGTTCACTTGCCTCTGGAAAGGAGAGGCAGTAATTCCCTGTCTCGCAGTGCTATTCTGAGGCTTAATTTCATAAGGTGCTTTTGAAGAGTCTCAGAAAAGGCACTGTAAAAGTGCAACTGTTGTAATGTCAGAAACATGGACAGAACGTGGGTCCCGCAAGCCTTTCCCAAGACACCCGTGTGCAAATCTAGAAGAGGTGAGGACTCACACTCAGTCACACGTCAGCAGTCCCATCACAGTAGCTTTGTTTTCTGCTGTAGCTTCGAACAAGCGTCACATTTCCAGGCTTCGACAGAGTTACTGGGCCGCCCCGTTTCGCAGACTGCCTCCAGTTTCCATTTGTTCTAACGGGCCAAACTCGGAATGTGTGACCGGGGACTTCCTCTGCCCTCGGAGAGTGTGAGCATTTAACATCTCCAGCAGCAAGTCATACACGGGGACCACGTTTTTACACTTCATGCTCAGGAGATGCTCCATACCCTTGTTACTGTGAAGGAGAACAGAAGACAAGTCAGCGGTCGGGGTCCAACAACGCAGAGAAGGAAAAACTCACTCCTAGCTTCAAGAGAGTAATTTCTTACTAGGAGGTAACAGGGTTTAGGTGCTGTAGTCCCAGAGACCACTTACCACTGTCAACAGTAGTAACATCCCAATGCTTTAAAGCTGAGTGTTTTACGGTTTAGAGAACCACGATTTGTTTTACACTGCACAAACTGACTGCATAAAACAACACAGAGGGACTGACCTCACTGAAACCGAAGAGAAAAGCTCTTTGATGCTGTAAAGGCAGGAGGCCCATACACTGCAGCTTTACACAAATATGGGAATTTAGGGTGTGTAGCTCTAGAGATTACCTACCTGTCCTGCCTGCTTGAGTAGAAAGACTAAACTACCCTACAAGCAGTTTGTTTCCTCTCTGTACGCCCAGCGTCAGATCCTGCAGATGGCTACAGGCTTTAAGAGTAGGTTTTTTTGTTATGCAGTAAGATACAATAACACCTTTTTAGCTTAAACCCTCTGTGGCTCTATCATGATTCAGGCTAACAGGAGATGGTTATTGCCATTGCAGTTGCACATACATATACTTCAGATACACTCAAAGTTTTGGGGTTGAAATCTAAGCAAAGTTGCTTGACACCAAATTTATCACAGTGGAAACAGAAGCAGCCAGCCAGCAGATAGCTGACCAAGTGGACTGGATGGTGAGGGGAGTCAATGCTTCCAGAAAAATGAGGGTCTGCTACAATTCATAGAATCATAGAATGGCCTGAGTCGGAAAGGACCTTAGAGATCATCTAATCCAACCTCCCTGTCATGGGCAGGGACACCTCTCAACTAGATCAGGCTACTCAAGGCTCTGTCCAACTTGGCCCTGAACACCTCCATGAAGGGGGCAGCCACAAGCTCCCTAGGCAATTTATTCCAGAGTCTTGCCACCCTCGTACTGAAGAATTTCTTTCTAAGATCCAATCTAAATCTATTCTCCTTCAACTTAAACCCATTTCCCTTTGTCCTATCAGTCGACGCTCTTGTAAAAAGTCCCTCCCCAGCCTTCCTGTAGGATCCCTTCGGGTATTGGAAGGCAGCTATTAGGTCCCCCCAGAGTCTTCTATTCTCCAGGCTGAACAATCTCAGCTCCCATCAAGTGCTAGAAATATGGTGAAGGCAAAGAGGAAACTGTGGCTCCCTCCCCCTCTGCACCCAGTTCTTCAGAAACTTGCATCATTTGGTAATCAAGGGTGAGAGCATCAATTATTTCCAGAACAAAGTATAGTTGACCAGTGCCAAGCCATGTAAAAGAGAGAGGTCACAACAAGCAGCCTCCAGGCTTAGGCTGAGGCAGGCACAGCATTTATTAGAAAAACACGGAAATTTTGTAAATATTCACAACTTGCATTCACGTCCTGCCAGAACAAGAGCTCCTGTGATGCAAGGTCCCAGTACAGCAGGCAACCCAGGTGATGGCAGTGCGTCAGAGCTGATGTTTTACCTTCTGCAGGACCAGCTCTTGAAACTCAACTCCAGTCCATAAACTGGCTGTTAAAAGCTGCCTTTCAGCACAGGCAGGTCCCTGCTGCTGCCACTCACTCTCCCAGGGAGCTTGTTGCAAAGGTGTCTGTCCCTCTTCCAGCGCCCCTACACAAAGCCAGGTATGCTCATTTCTCCCTTGCATGCTCCAGCCTGGTCCCAGTAAAGTCTTCTCCAGACACACAGTCCACGGCCAAGCCATAAGACAGGTTTGTGAATAGCTAGTCTCTAGGTAATAATTTAAAATTACAAACAGCCTGAAAATTAAAGCATCTGTTTGTAGGACCTTGTGTTTGAGTCTGGTGCACTATGAACAAAGATGAGCAGCTGCAGGAGGTCCAGGAGCTGGCAGAGAGCAGAGGTGCTCCTTCGCATGGGGAAAGCAGGAGCATGGCAGCTCTGTAGCATCAGCCCCTTGGCAGAAGTGCTGTGGTTCCAAATAAAAGACAAATTGGGGTTGGTATGAACATGGCACCCAAAGTACACTTAGTTCTAACAAAGCCCACACTGCAGATCAGTTTTAAAATAGACTTTTTGTTTGGATGGTGACGGCTGCTGGGTTTTGGTTTCTGGTGGTTTTTTTTGTAAGGCTGAATTTGTGTTATTGTTGTTAAACATTTCAGGCAGATACATAATGAGCAATTTAATGTAATACAGTTATGACAGCGATGTTTGAGTGCCAGCAAGCACTTTACTGTATTGCCTGTTTAGCTGTGCTAAGAAGTAAAGCTTTGCATTGAACAGCAATCAAGAGCAACACCAGGATTCCCTGAGGAGTGCTGCAGAGCCCAAGCCTTGCTTTGTTGCTGTAATAAACCAACAGAACACCTCAGGCTTTACACACATTCTGTAAACTTTACCTCGCGTGCCTGACGTGAGAGAGGAGCATCAACAAATTGGCCAGACGAGTCGTCTGCTGCTGCGAGGGGATCCCGCTCTTCGCAATAACCCACACCAAAGCATCTGTGACTACGTTAAGCAGGTGGTGCAGTTTCCTGTTGCTTTCAGGTTCTTCTGCTGACAAGGGAAACATGCCTAACCAGAGAAGAGAAAGAAATAACTCCTTGCTCACGAAGAACTAAAAAATAAAGAGCTACAACTGTGGGTTTTTTCTGATGTAACTTTTCAAAAGGACCAGAGAAGATACATTTCCTGAGATGTCACCTCAAGACTCTACAAATGATGCTTCGTGTGCCACACCAAGCTCTGATTTACACTCCTTTGTATTGATGGCAATATCATTTGCAAACTGAGTAATTCTCCCAAATCTCTCTGCTGAACATGGATCCTTCAGTCCAGAGAATGGACATGGTCTCCATTTCGCAGGGTTTTTTTTCCCTTTGAATCACTCCATACCATGTAGTTTAGTCACTGGTGTGAATGATAGCATTATGCTTGCTATAATCCCTTCTTGCTAAAAAAAAAACCCACAACTTTTTTTTTTTTCTCTGAGTATACCCTAGTGAGGGAGAAGAACATCATGAGAGACATTGCTCATAGACCCAGTGTGCCAACAACTCCCTACAGCTCCCCAGGGGTGCCGTAATACAACACTTCTTCGCAGTGACAAACCTCAAAAGTCAGCAAAAGCGAAAAAAAAAAAAAAAAGAAAAAAAGAGGTTGGGGTTATGGAGAGAGGAGAAAAGAAGTCACCACTAGGAAGGTCTGGAAACATATAATAACATTATTGATAGAAAAGAGATCTGGGGGGAAAAAAAAAAAACCAATCCTCCCAGTGAAACTTATGGAAAGACACAGCTCCAGAACGCCTTGAAAATTAGGAGTAAAAGATTAACTTTGACAAGAAAGGAGGGTACGGAGAGGTGAAAGAGGAGATTTTTTTGAGAGGTGAGACAAGAAAATATGACTGATGAGCATGTTTTTTATGTTGGGTTTTTTGGCCTGTAAGTTGTTAATTTTTTTAAGGAAAAAAAAACACCTTTTTTTTTTCTGGGTTTTTAAATACTGTTTTTATCTTTTATTGCCTGTTGAAATAATCATATCCATCTATAAACAAGCAGGATAACAGCTGGACTATTCCCCTTCAGAACTGGGCTGAGAATTATGCAGCAACTCCTTAATGAAAACAGTAAATGGAAACAGGTAGCTGTTATATATTGTTGGATTTTTTTTTTGATAACATTAATTACAAAATGCTCTGGGGAATAAAATTATTTTACTGCAGGCTAAACTTAGCAAACACGCACTCCTATTTGCCTTGTGTAAAAGGCTGCAAAGCAAAGCTCCTATCTCAAAATTCATCTTGCAGACCCGTTTTTTTCAATCATTTCTACCCATTAACCACCATTAAATAGGAACATTTAAGCCCAATCACCCAGCTGAGTAACTAGTTTCACCATAACTAAGGACAAGTCCGTAGAGCTGTACAGCAGCTTTACACATGACCAGAATCCACAGAGATAAGAGCACAAGTTCTCATTGAAAAGGACATCCCCGGAGCCTGGGCCTTGGCCCCCACCCTGTGAGAAGCTTTTAGAATTTGCGTCTTTTTTGCAGTTCTTACAGTGACATAGACACTAAATCTTGCAAATGATACAGCTCAGAAGTTCCTTGAGCAAAAAATGCATAGAATATTCGTAGAAGTCCTTTCCTATTGTTCTCTTCCAACCACTTTATCTCATTTGATAATCCTGCCATTTTTTGAGGTCGATTTCCCAGCCACCCTTGAAATAAATAAGTACAATCTGATGAGTGTCAGAGTCAACTGCATACTCACTGGAATTGAGGAGGATCATTGCCTTGACACACAGATACTCCTTGTGCTGCAGTTTCAGCTCTCGGAACCTCGAGGTCATGGCCAGGAGCATATCAAAGATCTCCAAAATCCCCTCTACGCATTTCCCCTCATCCCTATGGAAACACATTTAAAATGTTACTGAAAAAGTAGAATTAAGGAACTCTGATTCAGCCAGAAAAACGTCAAAACACAAAGGAGGCTGGAAAAGGCTTATCCATCTCATCCTTGGGAGAATTCAAAAGGTTCTATCATAAAATCTAAATTGAAAATTGCACTGGTATGAAAGGTCAGCACCACTAAGAAACTGATTTTCTCTTTAAAGCCCGTGCAGGATTGACAGCAGGTAAGTAGGTCTGTATTTCTGTAAGAGGTTTTAACCTCACAGCCAGTATAATTCTGGGTAATCAGTTTGAAACTCTGTAGTGCAGGGCACAGCACCACCTCGACATTTTAAGATAATAAAACCGTATCTACCTCTGTTCCCCAGGAACTTTTTCTTTGAATGTGTTTAAATGGAAATAGTTTTTTTCATTTTTTGAGTGGGTTCATGTTTATGTTTATGTTTGCAAGTGTTTACTGAATGTAACTTCTCCGATTTGGATATTGGAAATAGTACCATTTTCTCATCTGAAGAAAAATCCCCGTCAGCTCTAAGCCATTCCAATTTAAAATTCAGCAGCAGCAAATTTCAAACCACTAAAGTTATTGTTGCAGCTTTTTGATTAGTTTTTTTTAACATGTACTGGACTGCCACAGTATTCAAAGGGATGTTTCTTATACTGTCTCTAATATGAGAATTTTTTTTTCTCTGTAATGTTTTGAAAATGAGACAGAGTTAAGCACAGCAGGGCAGGAGTATTAAAGATCTTTTCAGAGAAGTACTTGTCTACAAAGATTATATGGGCAATGTACCTGAAGTTCAGCTAAGATAAAATCAATCAAGCTACAGACTAATTTCATATAAGCTTGTCTTAAAAAAAATAAAATTACAGTATGTCCAGGTGCTTGCTAGCTCCCACTCTGCTGTGTCTTGTGCAGATCAAGGAATGCATCAAATAATTCAGCACATATTAGCTCCTGAGGAACTAAATGTATCATACCTTTTCAGCAATTTCGTATCATTGCTTTGAACAACAGAGCGTGTCCTTGCACTGAATTTTACCCTAGCAAATAGTAATTTATTTCATGTCTTTTATAAATTAAATTTATTTCTCTTACTAATGCATTTTGCTTTCTGTATTTACAATGCAAGCTAAACGATTCTACGATGATTATTACTGATCTCGCGCCACAGAACTGGTTCAGATCTGAAATCTCCCAAGCTTGAAAAGGTTAAGAGACATTTTAGACCTTCCCAAGAGAGTGGAATTTTTCCTTCATTTTTTACCAACGTGAAGCCCAGGCAAAATCCTTCTAAGGTCCTGTAGAAAAACACCCTTACTGACCTGTATTCTTCCCTGCTAGTACATGATGTTAGGGAGAAATAATTCTTAATCTTGCAAACACCCTGCTTTAGCTTGAAAAAGATACTTTCAAGTATTAAAAAGGAGGCTACAGCTTTTTTAAAATCTCTTTTGACCAGTGCTGTAATGTTCATTATTATAGCTATTTATCAAGTCTGCACTAGAGGCAGGAACTAAAAACGACAGAAAAGCTACTAAAAAAAAATTTAAAAAACAGTCTTGACATTAATTCTGCTTTTTTTTGAGGGGTGGGGGGAGAAAATCTAACAGCTGGAAGAAACGGAATGACAATGTGGTACGTTGTGTTGATGTGTCTACAGTTTCAGCATCTAGAGACCCAGAAAAAAAAAGGAACAAAATGAACAAAAGCTGCGAAAAATGCAAAGAAACTTCACAATGTCGTGTGTTACAGGAACTAAGGAACTGACAAGTTGAACAACACTCTTTATGCTTAGCATTCCTTAAGTCCCTTTAAGAATATGGAACCTCGAGACAATACTGTTACAAACACAAGTAAAGGGTATTGTTAGATAAACTCTTAATAGCATCTCCCATACTTAATCCTCTTCCTCTTACCATTCATCCCACCAAACATACTAATACGAAGCGTTTATAAGAAATCTATTTCTCTCACCTGTCTAGTACAAGATCTGGTGCAAAAATTAGTTTCCCAGGATGGTCAATTGATCTCCACATTAAACCAACCATTAAAACCTCCATCCAGCAGCTCTCCAAGAGTCTTACTTGGTCATAGAGGCTGAGATCAATGAAGCCTGAAATGATTAAAATAGTGTAAAATAAATCAATCTATTACTCTGTTTGGATAAAGAAGACAGTATATATGAGAAACACAAACCAGAATGAATTATGGGTTGTGAGAAAAGCTGAGAAAAGGAACACCAACATCAGAAGTACCCTGCTGCCATCTCAAGTAGGAATATAAATATTTGTTATTATCATTGTCAGATCTTCTGCGAAACATTTGAAATAAAGCAGAGTGATGTTCAAGGGCAGTTACTCCCATGCAGCTGGTAAAACTCAAGTGACTGCTGAGGACCTGCCTTACACTTTGTCACCTCTTTAGATGACAGTCCCACGGTCTTCTGAGAGGCACCAGAGAAGCACTCAGGAACCTCATGTCTGGGATATTACTGCATTGCACTCCTGAGAAAATAGTGTGTTCTTTCCCCAGAATGCATACGGTTGTCACTTGCAGGGTTTTTTTTTAATCTCATAGGTAACTGTGAAAGAATCCAGATCTTGGTGCCTCTGTGTTATCATCCCCTTTGTAAATGGCATGTGTTGATCCCATCCCTTTGCTGTTGCCTCCTTCCTCAACATTGCAATAAACCAGGAAAAAAAAAAAAAAGGCAAGGGTAGATGGTGAAGGTAGTAGTGTCCCCACTGCCTCTATACACAGCATCCCAGAAGCAAGAATAGAATTAATGTATTTGTGCATAAATCCATTCCAGCATTTAGTTCTCTCCAGAACTTGCAGGAAGGCACCAAATAGCACAGCCAGATGGGAGAGACAGGCATTGCCCTTCCTTTCCCTTCCCTTGCAAAAAAAAAAGACTGGAGAAAATATACATAGAAGCCAAATAAAGAAAAATAAACTTTACATATTCCAAACCCAGAGCCCAGAAGTGTAAATTATCAAAACACAAGTGGGAAAGCTCAGTCGAGGAGTAAAACTCCAATGCGGTGAAGACCAGTTCAGTGGCCAAAACCACAGGCTCCAGTTCTCGAGGCAGAGCTGCTTTAGGTAGGTCTCTTTGCAAAGGTGCTTCATTTTCAGACAAGATGGCATCTACAACTCTGCACAATGAAAAAAATTGCTACACCCTGGCTATGGGAGATAGGTTTACTGTAGTTCTTGCCCGTTACCCGAGGTCTGAAAATGCACACAGTACATTTGCACTGTCAAAGAATCTGCTGTCAGTAATCTATACAAATGCTGCATCTATTTTAATCTTATTAAACTACTAGGCTGGCAGTCAGTGACAGCCCTGGGTTGACATAAACTGGGTAATGCCCACTCTCTGTTACCATTGCTAGAAATGCTGCCTCTCAAAATCGATAGCCTTGCTGCTTATTTTATGAGGAGGGGAAAGAGGAGCCTGTGAGCAGTACCTTCCCTCCTGGATTTCGCTGTCACAAAATTTACTACAGAATCCACAGCCAACAACAGATTATCTGCCAAGCACACACATAATTTCAAAAGTGCTTTTAGGAAAATAAGCTTGGATGTGTGAATAGTATAAACTGGCAGTGGCAGTTTCCCGGGAAACAACAGCCCAACGACATTTCAGAAGTTTATTTAAATAAACATTTACACAGGCGTGTGCTCATTTCTCTAGCATAAACAACCAGTTACCGGGTTTAAAAGCTAGCTTAGCTGAGAGAGATGTCAAAGTCCCAGGGTTCAGTCTACAGATACTTAAAAGATCCACATTTATCCCAGATGTCATTCGCTAAACTCACAGAATCAGCCCCAGTAGCATCATATTTGATGCTTGAGCACAGCTATTAGAAGGACTATAGCTTTCCTTTTCCTAACAGCCTTATGGTTTAAAGATTGAGGACAGCACATCGCCATCACAGCTTCTATTGCAGTGTCAGAAGTCCCACACCATTTGCTGCAGAGTACATTAAACTACTTATTTTTCTATGGCTGTAGTACATGTCCTTTATATCATGTACTCTATACTAATCATTTAATTACAAATTACTAAGAAAAGAAAAAAACCCTGTCCTGGATGTGTACTAAGTAGCAAAAGACACACTGCTCCAGCCAGCAGCACGCTAGGTTGCATAATGAACCCAAATTTCAATATTATGACAACATCCTATCGATTACCAATACAGGTTCAACTATGAACCACATCCAACTCTCTTAGACTAGGTCAACACAGTAAAAGGCAATTACTGAAGTTATATTCTGCCAGTGACAACTTAGAATACTTGGAATTCAGAAGGAAAAAATCTAGATGTCAGCTTCTATTTCACTGAGCAACAACAAAATACAATCCATTAAGCTGAAAGTACAGACAAAAATACAGACACATTTAAACTCGTAACAAAAGAAGGTCATTATATATTAAATACAGAAAAAACCCACAAACCGTTTATCATTCCTATTTAGGCAAAAAGTTACTGTTAACATCAGCATCTATAAGGAAAAAGATTTTCCTTTGCTTTTGGTGAGTGTCAAAATAACATGAATAATAATTTAGAGGTGAAAACAGGCTTCTTGCCCAGCTACACAAAAGCAAATATGCAGCTTTACAGAAAGTAAATTTATTGTTCATTGGCCATTAGTCGAGAACTTTGTATTTTTTTCCTAAGATCTTAACTCCAGGAAGCAGAGCATGGACCTAGATGATTAACTTCAGGCAAGAATTTTTGAAAGCTGAGATTTTATGTCCTAAGCTTTAGTCATCACAGTTATTTTAATGGAAAAAAAGAAATAAATCCACATTCAAGTAAATGTTCTAACTACTATGTAATATGGGAATATTACATTTAATCAGGTATTTATTAAACATCATATCTTTCTCTGGCATTGTTCTAATATGACATTTACTTCTGTTCTGTGTAAGAGGAGTGATCAGAATAAACAAACACACACGATAAAGTGTCAACATTCCCAGGAACTGTTTTTGAAGGGGCTTCACTGCTTCAGTGGGTTTTCTTCATACAGTTCTGTTATTGCCAAGAAAAAGTTTTTATTTCTGGCAGATGCTGAAAATAAACTAAGAGTGATCAATGTCAAAATTGAGGTTGGTTTGGAAACTGAGCTTTTAAAAATAAAAAAACTAATCTCAGCCGGCTAAGGTTTTGGGTTTGTGGTTGTTTTGGTGTGTTTGTTTGGTTTTTAAAAAAACAACAAATAAACCCCAAAGTTAAATAAATAGAAATTAAGAGAACCAGAAAACGGAAAAGGTTGTTCAGGGTTTTTTTTTCCCATCCAAATATTGCTTAAAATGAGGCTGTTTTCCTTCACAATTTACTCCCTACCAAATTAACATGACCATATGGAGTCCTCTGAAATAGCACCTTTTAATCAAGTTTTCCTGAGCAGACAAGAAATTATAGCAATAGACACCACTTCACCCCTTATGGTTATTTATTTTACAGTTATTCTCAGAGTTTCTTAAATCATGAAAAATGAGGATTAAGGTTTCAATCTCTTAGTTTAAAACATTCCACATTAATGGCAAAACCACTAGAAATTTGCAAACAGTTAGTATGGTTTAAGACACTTGTGCTGTGCAGGCATCTCCTCAGCTGATTTCGGATTTGCACACCCTAAAACCATCACACCTGAACCCTCCAACACAGCAGCAGAACTATGGACACCGGAATCTGCAACTAGGAGGTGTGGTCCAGCAGCTGGAGATGGTAATGCCTTTGGCCACTCCACCCACATCTGAAACAGGATATGCCCCCCTTATTCTAAAATCTTAGTTTAAGGATTATATGAAATACAACCCTTAATATAATCCTTTACTGAAAGGGTTATCAGCCATTGGAATGGGTTGCCCAGGGTGGATTTCCCATCCCTGGAGGTATTTAAGAGTTGTGTAGACACAGTGCTTAGGGGGATGCTCTAGCCGAGGACTTGTCAGTGTTAGCTTAATGATTAGACTTGATGATCTTAAAGGTCTTTTCCAATCTGTGCAATTCTGTGAAATATTCTCCTGTACTGTGTCCACAGTTTATTTCTAGCTATCAGTATTACTGTTGTGTCCTCTTGTGTGTGTATCCAAGCAGCAGCATGTGTTGTTTATAGTGCACCAACACGACAAGATCAGGGCTCACACCAGAACACTCTGGTTGCCTTCAGCATAAAATCCAAGGGAGGAACCATGGTGTGCTGGCTCCTCAGTCCTGATGGACATGGGGTTAGGACTACCACACACACCATAGAATATGTTAGCCATGTAAGGTAAACACAGCCGTAGGGATCACTTCTAGCAGAGCACTATAGCTGATGCTACAGACTAAGCCCCGTGCTGCTGGACATCTATCAATTAATCAATGCTTTTTTCTGCTCACTATTATTAGTTGGTCACCTCAGCTCCTGCTAGAGTCACATTCTGTGGTTTAGTCTATGCCAGCCAGCAAGATTTTCTGTGCAACTTTGTCAACTGTTGTCTCTGTGTTCTGGCTTTTATTCTTTATTCTCTCTGTTTTAATCGTGGACACTTGATGGAGAAGGAATCGCAAATGCTCATCACTTTTGGTTTGTAAGAAGAGAATTGCCATGGTACTGTGATCACATTTGAGACGTTCAAGGCAATAACACATGTAGTTGTACTTCAGTGCATGTTCTTTGTGTTACCAACAACCAAAAGGAACCTTACTGATTTTCGTTTTGAAGGAGAGTGCACAATATTTCTAAGATCAATACAGTGCACCACTTTGCAATCCAAAGCTCTTGTGTAAAAGCTATGTCAAATGAAGTGATTGCAGACACACAGTGCTTGGGCACAATCTGGTTTTCATCAACTGTGTTAGAAACCTCTATCAGGATTCAAGAAAAGAATTTGGTCTTAAATTCTTTTTTATAACAGTCGAGTTACCACCCCTTTTATTGAACCTTTTACACGAGATTAATCCGGTGTTTTTGACAAAGTAGAAATTAAACGCAACACCAAGTATGCTTTTTAGCAAAATGAATATATTTGACTAATATCAGATAGCAAATTATGGGCTAGGTTGTTGTCTAAATCAGAATATGTCCAGGTGAATTACTGAGAGCAATGAATTGTCCATTACTCTATAGGATGAAAAGCTTAACACTTTTATACTGTGTTGTGCTATTATTTCAAGGTGAAGAATGACACATTGATGGTAAAAGCCTTGACTAGAATAAACAAAAACAAGACTGAAATTCTTACCAGGAATTTTTTTGGCCCAACCAATCATGTGAACCAGCTCTTTGTCTGCCAGTTTTGTCAGGGACATCATCATGGAGGCCTCCGTGAATGGTTTGCTGGGACGACTCACCAACACATTGGGAGGTTCCGCTTCAAGCAACGTTAATACAAACTGCTCCGGACTGACCGTGCTGAGCAGAATCTCTTTTACTCGGGTTGCCGTCTCGTTGTATTTCTTAACTTTGCCAATGCAATGCACCTGATCTTCTGAATTACGGTGGCGGCGCAGGATTCGATACCCACAACGTTCTCGTCTTGAGCCTGGCATGAGAGGCACAGGATTGCATTGAAGTACTTTCCTCTCAGTGTTGTGTCATGTAAATCCAAATGTTTGTGGAGAACAGAAAAACATTTTAATATTGGATGTTCTAATACTGAGCATTTCTAGAGCATCTAGTATTGACTTAACTTTGCTTCCACAGACTTCAGCTGAGGCTTTTCTTTATTCTAATATAAAAAATAAACAACTTTTTTAAAGGTTTGCTTCAATTAACTTGCTTTAAATGTCCATGGGAAAATTCCCATTGACATAAAAAAACAGATAAATCAGGTCTTTAAATCCAAATAAAGATAGCTGTTTGTAAATTCTATTTAAAAAATTCTCTTTTAGATGTAAACTAGGGGAAAAAGAATTCCGAAAGTCTGGGCCATGACACAGAGGAATTACCTCAGCCAGAAGCCCAACTGGGCCTCACTGCTAGCTGGGTGTTCAGCCAGGGACTTACTGAGATGTAACCCATTTTCTTCCTACATCCCCTTAAACGAGCAGGAGTTTCTCCAAAGCAAATCTGGATATCTACAACTCGAAAGAGCAAGCCCACTCTTTGGCGTTCTGCATGCAGAACCCTATTTCTGTTGCAAAGGGAAGTCCTTTAAATTCCTGAACTTACTTTATTGTTCATTCTGACAACACCAAACCTTCTCCAATTCTGTCTGTGTTGTTGGTGGGATCACTGTTACCTGTTAGCTGCCATGGAAAGACTCTAAAAGCATCTCTGAAAATATAGTATGGGGATTTGCTAAAACATTCAGCTATGGCTCCTATCTCTCATCCCTTCAGCATGTTCTACAGCAAGGACTATGTTTACTGATTTACAAATAACCCTTGGCAGTAAGTAATGTGAAAAATTGCACCATATTAAACATGAGGATATTTAGAAAATATTAAGTTATGGAAGAGATCCTTAGACTAGAATCCTCCAGCACTTAACATTTCTAATATCACAGATAAATTGTCCTCTAAATCTTTCAGAAGTTAGTTTTTTGTGCTAGTAATTAACACTTTTACTGACATATGACACTCAAAGGTTGAATTTTCATAGACATGAAAATGCCTCTGCTAACATAAATCCATACCAGTCCAACATCTGTTATTGCATACATAGAGACCTCAGAGTCTTAAAGCGTAATAAGTTGTCTCATTTGGTTTCAGTCCCACAACAAATTTGACAAAAACATTTTTTTCTGCTACTGCTAATATCTTGACACTACTTCATTTACAAAGACTTTTTGGTGTGTTGCCTAAAGACTTCTTGTCCTGGTTGCAGACTCTGGCTCTTCTTTATTAGGTTATGTGATTAAAGGTTTCCTAAAGTGTGTGAAGACAAAGAAGGCTAGATGGTTGCATGCAAAGAGCTGAAATCAATGGCTCAATGTCCAAGTGGAGACCAGTGACAAGTGGTATCCTGCAAGAATTGGTACTGGGACCAGTGCTGTTTAGCATCTTTGCCAGTGACATGGACAGTGGGATAGAGTGCACCCTCATCAAGTCTGTCAATGACATCAAACTCTGTGGAGTGGTCGACACGCTGGAGGGAAGGGATGCCATCCAGAGACACCTTGACAGGCTTGAGAGGTGTGCCCATGCAACCCTCATGGAGCTCAACAAGGCCAAGTGTAATGTCCTGCACCTGAGTTAAGGTGATCCCAAGCACAAATACAGGCTGGGTGGAGAACAGATTGGGAGAAGCCCTGAGGAGAAGGACTTGGGTGTGTTAGTTGATGAGACATTCATAATGAGCCAGTAGTGTGCACTTGCAGCCCAAAAAGCAAACCATGTGTGACCAGCAGGTTGAGGGAGGTGATTCACCCCCTCTACTCAGAATAACAGAGGATCCAGGTGCCAACTACTGCATAACGCTGACTTTCTAAAGCCAGTTACTGGAGTGTTCCATAGCATACGGGTATTTCTGGGACCAATTTTGGGGGAGAAGGGTTGAGTACCAGCAACCGGGAGAGGTTGCAGACCCAGAGGCCATCAGCTGTGGAGATACAGGGATCCATAGGCCAGCTATTTGACAGCCTGAGTGTCTAAACCCAGCTACTGGAAGGACTATATTGTACAATGATACCCCAAAGAAAGGTTGCCTGCAGAACTAACATAAGTCAGAGAGCAATTTCTTCAGCCATCTATCTGGGCAAATCCTTTTCTCCTGAGAGAGTCAAAGGACAGTGAGGCATAGATTCATTTCTGCAAAGACAACTCGGATAATGTAGTGAACTCTGTGCTAAGCCTCATCTTGGACTAATGCAAAAAGGTCAAGAAGAAAATCTTAAAGTGCTTTGTCAGCTTCAGAAAAACACTAGAATGGCAGAGTGGGCTGCAGACTGTTCTGAAGTCATGTCATACCCAGAAAGTATGTAAATATTTTCAATCAGGGAAGACAAAGAGGAAAGGTCAGCAGTGAGCTAAGCAACTGGAACAAAAGTACAACTGGAGGCAGATGAGGAAATGCCTAGGTATCGGGGTGCTCTGTCTACGGAGATCCATGGCTCTGATTTCCATAAATGTGCTTGGTGGAGACCATAACCACCAGGAGAGATCTGAACTAAAGCAAAAAGCAACACCACACAATTATTTCTACTATTTAGAAAGCTGAAGCACATTGAACATAAGCAACTTCAAGGACAGAACAAGAAAAAATAGCACAGAGGGACTAAAAACTATAGGGAGATGCAGGGCAGGGGAGAAGTTTGCTTGGGCTATCAAAAAATACCAGCTGCTCCACGACGTGTATAGCTTTTGTTCTCCAGTACCTGATGGAGCTGTGAAGCTCGCCAAAAGAAGACGCATGAACAGCTGTCTTTAATTAAACACATGGAAAAGTTGTTCAGTTAGGGACCACATCTAAAGTGATCGAGTCAGAAAAACTACTGGTTTGAGACTTTGTTCTAATTGATACAATCCTGTACAATTTTCACCTGTGCAGCAGCACTCCACGCTCCATCTTAAAATAATTCACTCAGGTTGTGATATTTACTGACAGTATTAAAGGTCTTCATAGTCGTGAAGGGTCCTTACTGGGAAATAGCAAGCCCCTTGAAGTTACTTTAGGTTATTTAACTGAATCAGGTGTCATATATAACCAGTACTTATTAAAATATTTTCTCCATTGAAAACATAAAAACAGTTTCTATAATCACATCTCCCATGCAGAAAGCCAAACTAGAAGCGTTATGACATTTCTGCATAAAAAACTTGTTACTAAAAAAAATACAGCTGGTGATGAAAAAAAAAGAGGGGAAAAAACAAACAACCACCAAAACAAATTGTGAATTACTGTTTGTGTTTTTTAATCACCATATATTGCCGAAGCAGGCGAAGGCTGATTCACCAAGCTGTGTGCATAAAACACATCTCGTCAGTAATTAAGAGAGGTATCATTTATTTCTACATTAAAATTTATTGTGCTTCCATAAAAAAGAGCCCACTGTAAGATTACACAACTAAGAAAACAACATTTAAACTCGTTAGTCAAGAGACACGCCAGGAAGTATCAGCCTTTCCAGTTAAAAGCACATATTTCAATTGCATAAAAGGACTTCTGTGCTTTCTGTCCAAATCCAGAGTTTAGGCAGGACTGAGAAATTTTACCTGTACATTTATTAGCATCCAACAGGTATGTATAACTGCTAATAAAACTATATATTATAAATAATTATAGAACAGCTTAACTAGACACGGAGACATGAATCAATCTGTGTGAAGGCACAGCAATAAAATACTTACAGCTTCCCAGGTTAGGGCCTATTTCTCACTCCAGCTCAAACTCCCTAACTATACTTAATAGCTAATATTCATTCCTATAAAGGTAATTCAGGCAATTGAGAAGTGCATGAGATGATCAAATCCCTTGTTCTTCCTGCAGTGCTCTTCTTATTTGGAGCTATTCTTTGAGCAAGAAAACAGCTGTATTCAGCTGAGAATGCTGGACCCAAGGGCAAGACCTGGAGCTACAGCACCATAAACCACATGGGTAAGTCATCACAAGAACATAAGAAATAAGACAAACTGAGAAAAACCACCTCATTAAAATGAGACCGTTGTTCACTCAACCGTGAACAAGCCACAACAGGTATCATTGTCAGTGAAACACTATTTTAAAAGAAACTCCTGCTTTACAAATTCTTTGAAAATCGCAAATGCCCTTGCTGTCTGGTACAGGGGGCAGTTACATGACATGTCACTTTTAGTATCGATTTTGGTCCCAGTCAACTGCTTATGTAACTAACCAGCTCAGCAGCAACTGCAGATTCTACCACTGAATACACAGTTGCAAGAAAAGGTGCATGAACCTTTCGGAATTTCATGGTGTTCTGCATCAATTTGTCATCAAATGTGATCTAACCATCATCTAAGTCAAAAGTATTGACAAATAAAATGTGCCTAAAATAATAACACAAAACCAATCCTGATCTGCCATGTTGTTACTGAACACACTCATTCAGCATTCAAAATGCCACTGGAAAAAGTAAGTGAACCCTTGACTTGACCTCAGAAAAGCTAACTGGAGTCAGGTTAGCCTGGAGTCTTGTTAAGAAAATGAGTTTGGAGGTGTGGACTAGAGCTATGTTGACTAAAAAACCACTCGAACTCTTCGAGTTTGCTCTGCATAAGATGTATGCTTCTATGAGCCATGCTTCGCCAAAAAGCGCTTTCAGAGGATCTACGATCAAGAATTGTTGATTTACATAAAGCTGGAAAGGGTTACAAAGTGATTTCAAAGACCTTAGAGATTCACCAGTCTACAGTTAGGCGAACAGTCTACAACTGGAGACGCTTTGAGACTGTGGCTACTCTACCAAGAAGTTGGCATCCAATCAAAATGACCCCAAGAACACAATGAAGACTCATCAATGAGGTAAAGAAACAACCCCAATTGACAGCCAAAGAGTTGAAGGCATCATTTGAACTGGCTAACATCTGTGTTCATGAGTCTACAATACATAAAACATTGATCAAGCAGGGTGTCTAGGGCAGGACACCACAAAGGAAGATGCTGCTTACTACAAAGAACATTGCTGCACGCTCGAAGTTTGCGAAAGAGCGCACTGACACTCTGCAGTGGTACTGGCAAAATGTTTTGTGGACTGATGAAACAAAGATTGAACTATCTGGAAAGAAAATGCAGCACTACATCTGACATAGAAAGGGCACTGCAGATCATCATGAAAAAAACATCCCAACTGTAAACCATGGCAGAGGAAACATCATGACATGGGCCTGCTTTGCTGCATCAGGGCCTGGCCAGCTTGCAGTCGGAGCAGAAGATGAAATTCCCAAGTGTATCCAAAAACTCTTCAGAGTAACGTGAGAATGTCTGTACATCAGCTGCAACTCTGTAGACGTTGGGTGATGTAACAGGGCAATGACCCAAAACACCGGAGCAAGTCCATGACAGAATGGCTTCAGAAAAACAAAATCTGCCTTTTGGAGCGGCCAGGTCAGAGCCCAGACCTCAATCCAACAGAGATGCTATGGAGTGACTTGAAGAGAGCTGTATGCATAAGTCAGCCAAAGAATATGACAGAGCTAAAGCAGTTCTGCCAGGAAGAATGGGCTAAAATCCCTCCTGAACGATGTGCAGCTCTGATCCACAGCTACAGGAAGCGCCTGGTTGAGGTTATTGCTGCCAAGGAGAGGTCAACCAGTTATTGATTCTAAGGGTTCACTTACTTTTTCCACTAGCATTTTGAATGTTGAATGAACATGTTCAATAAAGACATGGAGAATCAGAATTGGTTTTATTGTTTTAGGCACATTTTATTTGTCAATACTCCTGCCTTAGATGGCGGTTAGATCACATTTTATGACAAATTAATGCAGAACACCATGAAATTCCAAAAGGTTCACATACTTTTTCTTGCAACTGTATTATAGTTAGTTTTTCTAAGCATTTGATCTTAAAATTTGCTTATGTGTACGTTAGGGAATCATTATCAGTCCAGTCACCTCTGAAAGCAAATGCAAATGCTCTGGTGAGTGTGTCTGCATTCACAGAGCAAACCTACTGACAAAGAAGCTGCCGTCTGCCATACACACCTGAGAACACGAGCTGAAATTACAGTAATTTCTGTAAGAGCTAAAATACAATTAATACATCTGATGTCCACAGAGTAGGCCGTGAAACATTTTCACCCCCTCCACTTACTTTCTGCATGAATAGCAAATTACAGTATTTCAAAGTGCTATCCAGAAACTGCACACAGCAGCCACGCACAGGAGAATAAGAGCCAAATTCTGAACCACACCAGCCCACAGAGAGGTCTGGATTTCTTTCTGCAAACTTGTTGATGATACAAGTATTTAAGGGCAGTACCCCTCCATCACTTTTTAGGATGAACCCTCAGCTACCTCATTTGGGGTGAGGATGAGGCAGGAAGAACCTTTATCTTTGCAACATTTTTCAGCACTGTGTTGGGTTTGCCTGGTCAGATCTTCAGTGGCGCGGAGGCTGTAGGGGTGGCTTCTGCAAGAGGGGAATAAAGAACTGCACCACACAACAGCTGGCAGAGAGAGAGAGGAGTGAGAATATGTGAAGACAGCAAGGCCAGTGAAGAGCGGAGGGATGTGCTCCAGTGCTGAGTTGTGGTGGAGACCGTGGTGAGGCAGGCTGTCGCCCTGCAGCCCGTGGGTGTGACGGGGTGTAGATGTCCACCTGGGGCCCATGGAGGACCCTGCACTGGAGCAGGTGGATGCCTGAAGGGGGTTGTGGCCCCATGGGAAGCCTGCACTGGAGCAGGGTGGCTGGCAGGACTATCGTGGTGCTGCAAGGGACAAAAGCTGAAGCAGTTTTCCCTGAAAGACTGCACCCTGTGGAGAAACTCATGTTGGGGCAATTTGTCAAAAACTCTCTCGTTAGAGGACTCCTGTTGGAGTAAGTGTGCGAAGATCATCTCCGGTGAGAGGGACCCCACAATGGCCCAGGGGAAGAGTGAGGAGTCCTCCCCTGGAGGAAGAAGGAGCAGTGGAGACAACATCGGATGAACTGACGGTAACCCCCATTCCCTGTCCCTCTGTGCCATGTGGGAGGGAGGACGTGGATAAATTTGGATTGATGATAAACCTGGGAAGAAGGGAGGGGTGAGGGGAAGGTGTTATTTTTAAGATATGCTTTTATTTCTCATTATTATTCTCTGATTTGTTCTTTAATACATTTAACTAATTTCTCCAAAATAGAGTCTGTTTTGCCTGGGACAGTAGATGCGGATGATCTCCCCGTTCTTATCTCAAACCATGGGCCCTTTGTTATATTTTCTCCCCTGTCTAGCTGAGAAGGGGGAATGACAGAGTGGCTCTGTGGGCACCTGGCTACCAAACAGAGTCAAACCACTACACACACATTGAGAAGTTGCCATTGGGGGAAAAAGACACAGGAGCAGGATGGAATGGGGTGGGGGTGATAAAATGTTAAGTCTAGTCCAATAGGGAAACTGAAAACTCATTATGGAAGAAGGTCTGTTTGAGCCTCAGGAAGCAAAAGAGAAAAGCACGAGCATAACTGCTCTCAGAGAGGCTATAGCTAAGTGATGAAGCAACTCACCCCGTCTTTACTGCCTTTGGCAAACAGTTCAGTCCATTTCAGCTTCCCAGGTAAACACCAGAAAGCTCCAAAGGAAGATCGATTTTATCCAAATCTGGTTTATTCAAGTTCGCTGGGCAGAGTCTACCGCAATATTCCTGTTTTTCTTGTTCCTGCTGACAGTGCTTTGCAATTATTTTTCTACCATTGCTTAGGACAGCTGTCCTAGTGCCAAAACTTAACAGCAGTAGCGTTTTCTTGATTGGAACAGTAGGTGACATCGACTTCCTACAGAGAAATTTGCAGATGTAGTGTCTAAGACCCGTATTGTGGTTTTGGCAACGACGGTCTATTTTGTTAGAAAATACATTATCACTTTAGTACAAAGCACCCCCAAGTTAGCGTACACTGAAACACCCATGGCTTGTTGAGTTGACTTCTCAATGTTCACGGATGCGACGACATCCAAGAGAATTTCAGACCAAGAAACTCCAAAACAACAATTTCCTAACATCTCCTACTGTTTTAAAGATGGCAGGTTCCACCTAATCAGATTTACACATGGAAACACATGCTATACACACACACACACGTATGTTTTTTTTCTCAAGGTATCTACTGATAATATGTAAAATGAGGATTTAAAGATATGAAGCCAACAGTGCAGAGTTTTTATGATGAGCGTTCATAAGCTACAAAGTGGTAATTGAGGTTCTTTTATCACTTCTGCTGGACAACAAGTCTCCACTGAGCAAAAATGCACTTACAAACCATTCTGTCCTATCCAGGGTTTTAGCAGATATGAACCAACGCATTCACTAAGTGACCTGGGAAAGGAGCAGAGATGGGGAAAAGCCTTCATTAAAGAGAAAACAGTCTTTTACAGCTTTCTACAACAACAAAAAATGCCATTAAAGCATGATTTTAACAAGAAAAAAAAAAAGAAATATAATCACTCTGGTCTGCAGGAAATGGCATTTACATTTAATGCAAGAAATAGAGTTTTTAAATCTGTCTGGATTAAATGTCTGTCACCATGTGTCCACGCATCAGCATTACTCAAGGGTGGCTCTTAACTCATGAGGCAGCCCAGACAATTCTGAGTAATTTTTATATTCCATTTTCTGAAATTATATTGACTCTCAGATTAATTTCTCAAGAGTCTTAAATATCAGTGCTACTACTAAAATCCAATTTTTGATACTTTCTTGTTATAATTCCAAAGTGTCATTTTTGGTCTGGCACAGTCAATGTCCTATAAACATTCATTATTGTAGGAAAATATGTTTATAAATATGTGGCAAGCCTAGAAGGAATGCAGACTAAGACATAAGTGTGTGCTATCATTTATTACTCGTAATACCATAGTGCCTAAGAGGTCTAATCACAAACCAGGACTTCCTGGGCAATTATAATAAAAGGATTAATTTAAGAGAAGCATTATGGAGTACTAACTTATAACATCATAGTGGAATCAATTTGTACACAAACTCTCCAACTTCAGAACTGGGGCTTGATAGAAATCCCTGTTGGAAAAACTCTGAGTAAAATTCTCAGTCACAAAGATGAATAAAAGACAGTGACACCAATCAGAAAGTAACATTTCAAAAAATCTCATTTGCAAGTGTAAGGCTTTGCTTTCCTTTCTGGGGGCCAGACAGCAACTGATGCTAAGACCACATTAATTAGTAACACCAATGAAATTGAGAGGCATCATCAGTGCAGAAGAAGATAAAAGCTTCACGTAGAAAGAACTAGCTGACTTGAATAACAGAAACTACATGTACTTCAGGAGTACAAAAACAATTCAAGGAACAATTCAAACTGTAGCTCTAAGATGGGAGCTATCAGCTAGAAATAAACAGGGAGGTTGCAATCCTGACAGCTCATAGAATGGTCATGCACTGCCAGCATGATGCAATCTTGAAAAAGCAAATCGGATCCTAGGCTGGGTTGTATGCAGGGAAAGGCTTCTGCAGAAACAGATATGGATTAATGCTACTACAGCAAGGAGAGTTCACAGGAATGCTGTCCATGATTCCGGTCATGCAAGTCCAAAATGGATTATTTCCACCTGGAGCAGACTGAGGGACAAGCTACCCTTTTCCTATTTTGCAAGAGAAGGAGATTTCTTGGTTTATTTAGCCTAATAGCACAAAGGTTGTGAGGGGATATGATGTACTCCATAAATACAACCAGATTGTCAACAAGAAAGAGAAAAGAAGCCTCGAAGCTACAAGACAACGTTGCCACAAGAACAAATGAGCATTAATTGTCCAGCAATAAGCGCAAGCTGGAATTCTAAAGAATGTTCCTAATGAAAGAAATAATGTTCTGCAAAGAGCCTTCAGATCAAAGCAGTGGGAGGATGAAAACACTGCCTAGCCTTGAAATAGAAATAGGTGTCTACATTAGATGGGATGAAATGAGATGCACGCCTGCAAATCACACAGGAACCAGAACAGTGACCTTCCCCATTCCACTCCATTGTTGCTGTGTGGTGTTTTTCCCAACCTATTTCTATCAGGTACATTGGGGTACCTATAAGAAACAACAACTGGGAAAGTACATTAGATGTTAAAATAACTCAAAAGGTATTTCCTCTTAAAAGTAACTTGTAAAATATCATCTATAACCGTACAACTATGCTGATGCCACATCACTGTAAGTACAACATAGGAAGGTGAGAAAAGGCTGGATAATTCGGAGTGGTGCAGTGACAAATAGTGGTTGTTTACTACTTCTGGTGCAAGAGCTGTAGGACATCACCTGAAAACAGCCTGTTCAAGAAAAGAGCAGCCTACCCACTGCCTTCCCCCCGCTGACTCACCAGAGCCCCTCAGAAAAGCCTGGTAACCAGCGAGTTGGTTTTTCATGTGACAAGGGGTCAAGCTACTACAGGATATTGTAGATGCTAAGACTTTACATTACAGGATTAAAAAGAGGGACAACTGGAAAGTTGCCACTCTATTAATAATGTTAAGACAAGAAACCTTTTCTAGACCAAAAGTCCCCAGTTGCTTCAACTGTTAAGCAGCTGAAGTCGAGTCGTCAGCAGCAGGTTCACTTAGGTGTTAAGTCTCATTCTCACACTCCTCCCGAGGCATTCACTCTGCCACTGTTGGAGGCAGGATGCTGGGTTAATTAACAATCGCTTTGATGCAGCACTGCTGTTCTTCTGTTCCGTTCAAGCAGCAGAGCACAGTACAGGCTCATTTACCCCGTGTATTAGACGGGATTGTAGTTTGGTTTGAGGCTCAGGCAGCAGCAGGTCTTGGGTTCCCATGCTGCAGAGCACAGCATGTGACTAAACTCCCTTCTCAGAGCTCTGCAGAGCTATTAAACTTACACCTTACCTCTTCCCATAGGTTTTCTGAGAATGAAAAGTCTTCTGCTTTAAGAATTGCTACATTTCTCCCTACCAAACCAGTTTAAACCTTGCTCTAATTGCCTGTTGTGCCTTTTTAGGATTCCAGGAAAAAAACACAACAAAATGACTCTACAGAATTGACTGAAGGGGAAAAAAAAAACACACCCAAAACAAACAAACAACAAAGTCAGCAAAACCCAAGCAAATAACACAGTCATGCAAAACTCACCACATTTCATCATTCCCACTTCATAGCATTTCCGCAGCCGGCAGGCCTGGCAACTTTTGCGCCTGTTTTTATCTATCGTGCATTGATTGGTAGCCGGGCAGATGTAATCGTTATGTCCTGCAGCAGAACAAGGAGAGAAAATTTAACATCTCTAACAAACTCTCTTGGTCATTTTCCAAATCAAGACTTTATTTTAAGCATCTCAACTTTTTCATAAGCTCCATTAATGTAACTGATACAAGCTTGTGTATTTATCCTGTACTGAAAACATCAATCTGTGGCCTCAGATGTAACCAGACAACACAGACCAGCTTTTAGTGACGACTGTTAGATAGCCAAGCACCTTCTAATACCTCATTTTTGAAAATGGGACACATGCTCTTGCAGAAATTTGGTCCCACCCTCCAATTTCTTATCATATATTGGGACTCTGCTGATTGCAGATAGGAGATTTTTAGTTTTATTTTTCCTTCATCAGAGTTGCAAGCAGCAGTGCACACAGCTTCAGCTCTACACAGATTTAAGTGAACTATAGCTCTATTTACTGAACTTCCTGATGTGGTAAGTTCCAGGAACGAAGAAGCCTTTGAAGGATTGACCCTGGACTAAAGTTAATAAAAAAGAGAAAGCAGCCCAAGAGAGAAAGACGACTAATATAAAATAATACATACTGTATAGTACAAAGGCAAGCACAAGCAGAAGGTATAATTTTTAGATATTCGGGGCTAGTGTTTCACTTATTTTCATCAGTTTTCACTACAGTCTCTTCTGTTTTCTTGTCCTTCTCTCCCACCACCTCCCACCCCCGACTCAGACTCCTTAACATCATTGTATTTCATTAATCAATAATCTGGTCCAAAGGTTTATTACTCTAAACCGGACTTGAGTCTGCTCTTGGTATAAATCCAGTCTAATCATCTCCTGCCAAATACTGGAAATCTCTCTTGCAGTAATTGCCAAAGGGTGGAAAAAATATTCACTCATTTACATTTCCATGTCTTTAGTCTCAGGTTGTTTTATAAGTTATTTTTTCAAACTTTAAGAATAAATCAGGCAAAGATACAGGTACTGGAGGTTTGAGGGTTTTTTAACTTGATGCAAGTCCAAGAGTTCACGTCCCCAAGAGTAATTATTTAACTGAACCATTGTGACTATTTCCTTGCAAAATTAAAATAATTTTAACCTTGAATTTTTGAACCGACAATTCTAAAAAGGAGAGATCAGGTTACAGTTTGTCCTGTTTCCTACTGGCAGATATGACTGAAAAACAAATTACTGTTTATCACTCTTCACACAATATAGAGGGAAAGTAGGAGGAAGCTCTCTGCTGCACTGTAACCCAAGCACACAAGAGTATAAAGTGGTTTAAAACTCCTGTGGCCTTGGGATAATTTAACTTGCAGGCAGATGTTCACAAATGTAGGACGAATACGCTACACTACCAACATGGACAAGCGGAGGAGACCACACACAGTTGCACAGTTGTACCATCTAATTTTAATTGGACATTAGCCCAACTTCTTGGTGTATGGTAGGCCTAGAGGTTTATTTTTATAAGCAGTATCCTTCGTAACAACAGTTGCAACCAAGTGCTTGATAGTGGTTTATGCCAAGAACTTACTCTGATTTATTTAAATTACAAACAAACGTTACCTGACAGGGTATATTCAGGTGTACAAAAGGCGACAATGGGTGACTTGGTCACGGCCAAAGCGCACGTGTGCAAAGCGGAGCAGGCAAATAATTTTCCTGACAGAAAACACTTGGAAATCAAATTCAGTCTCCATTTGTGACAAACTGGAGACAAAGCCCTCTTTCATTATTTTAGAAATCACAAGTACTTGCACCAATTTATAGAAATTGTTATTCACCCATGCAGAACTTGGAGAATAAATTGAAAAGGCAAGCAAGTTCTGAATTAAATTTCATTCTGACAGTGCCACCAACTCTGCCATATTGAGCCAAAAGAAAATATCTGAAAATTGCTAAAGTCTTTGTGTGCAGGAGAGGAAGGGAACATTACAGATCGAAAAATGACAGGATTTTTTGTGTTAGTATCCACACGTAGTATCCAATGTCAATCCAATTAAGTTTCCACCAAGAATCATAGAATGTTTGGGATTGGAAGGGACCTTGAAAGATCCTCTAGTCCAACTCCCCTGCCAGAGCAGGATCCCCTAGGGCAGCCACACAGATGAGGTCAAAGAAGACAGCTAGAGCCAAGGTTAAAGGAATAAAGTGGTCCAAGCTACAATATGGTGTATAAGTCACTGCCCATAGGCTGTGATAACAAACATGGAGTCCTACATTTATTTCGTACTGCACCCACTCTGCAAATTTGAACTATATATCAAATATTTAAGAATTTAAACAGTGAAGTCGAAACCTTAGAGAGATCTGGCAGAGTAAAAAATACTGCAAGGTAGGCTCTACGGTGGGGTAGAGAGGTGCGAAATAACAATAATTAGGTTTGTACGTAATACTTGCTACACTGATCTTACATACTGTGTAAATATTATATGCTATGACTCAACAGCTGCCCACAATATATTCTTGTCAAGAACAGTTCCTGGCAAGCAAAGACTCCAGACAGTTGCCTACTCTAACTGTGTTTATTACAACAAATTCACAATTCCTGTATCTACTTTGAGATACCTGCAATCAGATCCACAGGTCTGCAGCAGATCCCACCAATGCCTTTGCTACAGAAATACATGCTGTGTATTCCAAAATCAGTTGCTCACTTTGTAATGGTTCCAGATCTTGATAACTTGAGAAGTAGACAAACCATACGTCACTTTATATTCAGTATGCAGCACCATACGCCAGGATTTTGGAATAACTCATTACCTGATCAAATGCTGCAGCACTTGATCACATGAAACAACTTATTTGAGCAAAGTTATGAGAAGCTGATTCTCCTACCTTGAATACTTCTTTTAAAGAATGCTTTGCAGCCTTCACATGACCAGACCCCATAGTGGTATCCTGAAGCATAGTCACTGCAGACTGCACAGAAGTGGGCATCCCTTTTTGAGCCAGGATTATTTGCAATTGGGCTTGTACAGTCACTGCCATCAGTTTTTCTTTTTAATGTTTCTCTGATAGAAAAGAAACACATCTGTTAAAAAGAGGAAAAACTAATCTACATGGCAAAGAGTTTCATTATTTTCCATTGTCTTCTATTCTCTCTTTATGGAGTCTTCTTATTACCAAACACGGTGTAGTGTGAAATACTGTTAAGCCTTTTTTCTGGTAAGGTTATTTAAAGCATACAGTTTAATCCCAGAGCTTTCAGTGATGACAGACTATAAAGTTTTAAAATACTCAAAGACACAAAACTGGACTGTTGATGTGTCATTCACACGAACCCTGGGAAAAAAAAACAAACACATGGAATGCTGATGGATCTTGAGAAATTCTTGGAAATGAGAAACCATGAAATGAGTCCAAGAATTTGTGAACCAAGTGGACTTTGCCTTTGTGAAGCTTCACGTGGAAAATGCAAACTCAGACAGCTTGGACTGACGTAATAAACACTACGACAAACAACAAAGCTGCAGTTGCTTCATACTGTTAGCAAAGCAAAATAATAGATGGAGCAATACACATCTAGTCTCAAGTATTTCACCCTTTAAATGAGGCTCTATTCATTCAGCGAGATGCTAGAGGGAAATACCTACAGGATCAACTCATAATGTTAGACAAAGTTTTCTCTTCAAGGTGATGACCCACCTTGATCACCCTAAGGCTTAATGAAAGGAAGTCTGAATACAAGAGGAAAGGAGAAACAGAACTAATAAAATAATTTCATATGTTAAAAAAATTATTGCTTGATATAAATTGGTAAGTTGTATGCATTCCTGATGCACTGCAACTTGTTCCAACTTACTGGGACTATTCTTAGCAATTAGATTAAAATAAGAACAGGATAAAAACAAGAAATAACAGCAAATTCCTGACACCAAGATCCTGTAAACAAACAACAAGAGGAAAAGAACTTAGAGTATCAGTAAAGTGGTTTTTTAGGTGTAGGAAGCACATCCACTGTGTACTTATTCTCTGGACTCCATTTTCTTGGTGATTTTAGCATATTTTACCTTCATGGTCATTCAAGTTTCTAGATAGAGAGAAAATAATGTCACGTGCAAACTCTCAGTGGCAGTTTGACAACAGGGAAGCTGTGTAGTCAGTTTGCAGATATAAACCCAAGCACAAAGGCAAAAGTTAGAAACTGTAGAATTCTCCTCATCTCACCTTCCAGCAGGATTAGGAAGGAGAAGAAATATCAGGTGGAATAATACATGGTTTATGGTTTACGACTTCTAAAGAACAAAGTTACATTGCCAGGGCAGAAGAAACCTGTTCACCAACAAAAGCAAGTTTAAACAGAACAGGAGAAACACGTTGAAAGAGGCTTTAACTAACATATTAAAAGTAGACTTTGTTCTGGTTTCAGTAAAGGAGGTAAGGACAAACACACCCACATGCCAACTAAAAATCAAGTTTATAAGTATTGGAGGAGAACATGCTACAATTTCCTGGTAGAAACTTTGGAGAGTAAAAAAGGTCGTTCTCTGAACAATTTCCAAACCATAAAACTTAAGGTGTTTGTCATACAATGAGATTACTGCAAGCTTCTAAAAAATGTTAATCCATCCAGACATCGCAGGGCATAGGGGTGTTTAGATGTTTAACAAGCTCAGTCAAATACACACCCCCAGTTAATGGATTGCTGAATCCCGACGTTATTTCCCCTTCTGCCGTGCTGGGAAGTCTGGTGTGGGGGAACTCTCCCTTAGAATAAAGGGTCTGTATCACACACAGCGAATGAGCTGCTAATGCAAGGGGGAAAAAGCATTCCTATTCCTTCTTGTTTCCCTGTATTGGGACAAAAAAGTATTTTGGTATTTCATGTTAGTAGAAGAGGCATATTTTTAAGCCCTACTTGGGAATCATGATCCAATTATAAGAGTCAGAAGTGAATCAAAATCAGCTGGAGAACGTCTCAGTGACTGATTGATATGCTGTAGAGAGGGATGTTTACCAGCCTTGTTAAAGCACACAGATTTTATCTGTGAAAATAAACTAAAAAAAAACCCAGCAACATAACATCTCACTGAGGAGGGTTGTGGTTTTTATCATCCAGTCATGACAAGTGTTTTAAAAAGCACTTTTTCTTTCCCTGCTTAAAAGTTTCATGAGAGCCACCCTGCACGCGTGAGAGCTGCATGACTTCCCCAGACTGCAGCGCACCGCAACGACTGGCAAACAAATCCCTCCTGCAAGTCCTCCGGGCATCAAGTCCGCTTGTCCGCGAGAGGTGCTGCAGGAGGTTCAAACCCCATCGCTTTGTCACTGTTGTCTTTAGGAAGGACACAATTAGGAAATAGTCAAGAGCTTTAGGGTACACGGTCCTTACCCTGAGAATCTCGTATCCACACAAAGAGCAAAGCGAAGCCGGCTAGAGACCACTTCCCAGGGCTCTTGGGACTGGTGCACTCCAGCATGCTCAGCAGATGAGCGGGCTGGCAGGTCCTCCAGGAGAACTGGCGGTAGCTGGCAGGATGCCGACACAGCTCCTGCACCAACGGGTGCGGGAGAGTGGGGGATGTACCCTGCCTGCTACCCAGGAACCACATGGAAAACATGTATTGTTTTCCATCTCCTAATGCTTCTCTCTATTTTATGATCATGGTTTCTATACGGACATAATGTGCTTCCATAAAAAAAATTAAGATTTTTTTTGAAAGTAACGAGTTGGTGATTTCCTACTAGTCATCAACAGTGACAAAGATGATTACCCTAAAGGAAAAGGACTTAGCAAGACTATTCAGGTTATTCTGTACCTATCGTATCTTTCTAATTACGTCTAGCTTTGCCAGAGTGGGTGTTTGATGCATATGCCACACCTGAAAAATCTGAACCTAAATTCAAATTTTTAATTAATTATTTATCCTAAAAAGTAGCAAGATTTGCTCATGACATTTGATGTCGGCTTTTTTAATAACCTAACTATTGTATGTTATAAAAAGAAAGAGAAAGGAAAAAAATTTGCTGAGAAAATAAATTAAAAAATCCATTAAGTCAAAAATCAATAGTCCAGATTTTTCTATTTCTTATAACTCTTCCCTCCTACAGCCCAGTGGCTCATTCAGTCCCTGGAGGTAATTCAATCCCATACGAGCTTAAGGTGTAGGATGACAAAGGCTCTTCCTTTCTCTCCTAGAATCTGTGCAAGTTGATGGGCAAAAATCAGCTGGAGAATACTCTTCAGTCTTTATCATCTTTCCCATTTCCTAGAGTCTCTCTCCACTATAACTCATGGCGTTGTTAATAACACACAACTGTCAATATCTATATCTACAAAGCACAGGTTCTGCTATGCTCCAAACATTGATTACTATGCTGAAAATCATGTCATAGATATCTCAAAATTGAGACACTTTTGCCTAATATCCGTAACTATTCTATCATAAAGCAGAGATCCCAACCTGTCACCTCAAAGAGACTTCAATATGCATTTAAGTGCTCTGCAGAATGAGCACAATATAAAAAGCATAGGAGAATAAAGCTAATAATTATGACTTCAGAGTGGAGTTTAAGCAATGTATAAATATGGTATTAGGGCAAGTGAACAAGTCAAAGTTACTAAATTTCTTATTAAGCACGTATTGCTAGCCTGTGTACCCCTAAACCTTTACTTACATACCTTACCTGCAATTAGTCAGAAGCACAAGTTAAATAATAGAAAAGAATAACAAATTAAGTTTCAGAAACATCACTATAGCAACTTCATTAAAGTTTCTTAACACTTTTCAGAAAGTAATGCCTGTTGATTTTGAAAATATACCTTTTGCTTCTTTAATTAAAATACTTTTATTTAGGGGATAAAGACAAAAACCATTTTCAGACTACTTTCAAATATGATTACACTGTCACATTCCTTTTCCTTTCATGCTATTTTAATATAAATTGAGTGATCCTGCACCAACAAAATTTATGAAACTATTTCTATAGTTTTCATTAGTTTAAGGACCTATAATGCAAATACATATAGCAGAGTCTTTATCATCAAATTATTGCCATTTTGTACCAAAAAAAATGGAACTCTAAAATTTCACATCTATTTTTACATAGAGTACAGTTCATTTTTTGTTGAACTATTGGTGCAAAATAACACTACACTACCTAACATATGCATTTACCAAAAGTTCAATAAATTTCTTCTGTATTCATATAATGAACCTAGAAGTCAGAAGTCAGGTTCCCTCTTTTAAACTGATCCACAGCAATCAGCTTCAGCAAAATGGAACCCATTGGTTTAGCTAATGTTAATGGAAATTTACACCCAGGGAAAATAAATTCTTTTCAGAGTGAGACTCTTGCTTTGTTTTGAAAAGTAAAATAAGTTCTGTAACAGGCTTACACGCAGGAATGATTTTTATTCATCTTTACACTTTACAGCACTAGTCTATCCCTTCCCCCAGAGCTATTCCTTTAAGGTTCAATCCCAAGAACTTTTCCTTCAAGGTATATTCTACAAATCTGTACTGTCACAGTCATTGTTCCCATGGTAATTAATATAATGTTCATGACATTCATTTAAAACCTCAACAAAGGATAAAGCTAAAGGAAACATAGGATTTTTTTTTTTCTTTACAGCCTTATTTCAGGACAAATCATATCCACTATAAGGAAATTATAGCTCTTGCTTTTTGTGTTTCCATGTCAGTTTTGTTTGGTTTTTTTTTTAACAGCTTCTGTACACAAAGGGGGGAGGGGGTAGAATGCATCACACTGAGACGAATGGACCGCTGAGAAGGTCCAGCTAACAAGCAACACAGTAGTTTCTTTCTGCCGAATATTAGAGATCATCCATAAATTCAGAGTCCAGATTTCACAGATTTCTCCTCTTAGATCATCATCAGCTGCAAAATCAATAGTCCATATGAATCTATACAGCGGCAGAGGATTTGTTTACTTCAGCTCCGGTGTGGCAGGTTTGGCTTCCCTTCTGTCTACATAGAAAGCACAGGGTAGAACATCAGATGGGATGCTCTGGCTCCTGGGTTGTATTTGAGCTGCAGCCCCATCACCTGGGCAGCTTCAAACAGTAACCTACTGCAGCCTTTGCAGGGCTGGGCCGGTTTGGATACATTAAGCAAAGTGGGAAGAGTTTGGATGTTAGCCCTATTCACATTAGACCTGCTTGGGGGAACTCTTCTGTGTGTTAAAGGCCTCTTCCAGCCCCCACACCTACACTTACAGCAGATTTGCACCCCAGAGCTGCCAGCTACTCTCTGCTGTCTCTGTAAAGAGACTAGCCAGGTGGCCAGGCTGAGGATCAGCCCACAAATCTGAAGTAGACGTGGATCTCATGCCTCAGCCCTGTGCAGTCACCACCACAAGGCCCACTGCAGAAGGAATGGGGGCACTCTCGAAAATAGCACAAATCCTTCCTTAACAATTGAGCTAAAACTGTTGCTGGGACACTTTGTTTTTCATACTGACAGTGACTGCTGAAGTTAAACAAGGAGCCTGATGAATAAACATGCAGCTGCTAAAGAGGAACAGCACCTGCAACACCCCGAGCTTTTATCCACCCAACAGCTGTCGTGCCCATGAATGAAGTAATTTCATCAGCTGATGATCTACACAGAGCTTATGGTTTGTAACAGGAGCGAATGAAGAATGGGAACATGTTTTTGCAAATACAATTTCTTTACAGCTGAAAAGTTAGCCCATGAATCTGCTGTTCACGCCTTCATAAAGTCAGTTGAGAACAGCCACAAGAAACTCCACAGTTTTTCAGTAGCACCCTTTTGAACATGATGTTTGCTGCTGAATGACTGTTAATATTAAAACCAAAACCCAAACATAACATTTCCCTTGAATTCTAAATTCATGAAAAGTCTTCACAAATACTAAATGCAGAAAAAGAAATTCAGGTAAAGTGGAATTCAAACAACACTGTAGGAAAAGGAAAAATTAATGAACCTTTACTTCTTTCACACAAAGGACTTTATTTGCCAGAGTAAAATTAATTTTTGCTACACAAAGTAGTACCCAGCAGTCTTAAGCTTTTGTTTACACAGTAAACAATTTCTACATTGAAGGCATTTGTAATGCTTTCTATCAGTGTATAGCTCTTTAACGACCTATTAAAAAAGAAACCCTGTTTCAGAAGCTACATTAAAAAAGCCCCAACACCCAGGACTGATTTGGTGTTCGGCAGAGGTTTTTGGTTTGTTTTTGTTTTTCAGAGACACCAGGATGCAGAAGTCAAAAGTAAAATGAAACGACTTAACTAAAACTGTAAATAATTTTCAGCAAAGTTTTAAAGAAATGAGCGGCACTGACCTGGTCACAGGTAGCACCGGCTCCATCGGTCTTGCTTCGCACCACGGGCTCTTTGGCTGCTCGGCGTACAGAAGCGACGACGGACAGTGCAACGTCAGAGGGGAGAGGTGGCCGGGGGCAGACCACAACGCACTGGGGCTCGACGTTTGCCTCACAGATGCGCCCTCTGAATCGCCAAAATTGCTGGTAATGTTGTAATTCATCACAGCAGGACTGCAGAATGCCATTGCAGAATATTCATGTCGGTTTTCCATGTAAGATGAGGGAATATAGACCGGACTGTGCTCTGCTGTCAACGTGGACTGAGTGCAGCTGTAGGGAACTGGAGAGACGATACCAGCGGGTGAGTTTTTAATTTCTGTTTTATTGCATCCAATATCCTGGAGTGGCAGCAACTGAGAAAAGTCTTTGTGAGAAGATGCACACAGGGACATTTTGAAGCAAGACTGAAGACTGTCATTTAAATATTCATCCTAAGATAGTAAAGTATAAAAAAAAAAAAGTTGAATTAAAAAGCAAGAAAGTTCTGTATTCTTTTCTATAAAAGAAAAAAAGGAATCAGTAAAACAGAAAATATAAAAGTATCCTCTTAAAACAGATTACTTACCAAATGCACTTAAACAGTCAAATTTAATACCTTTAAGAAAGCTTTCTACAACTTCCTTAAAAATAAAGGCTAAGATACACATCGAGTACAGACTCCCTTAAAAAATAATAATGGGGAAAAAATATAATCACTCCAAGTCTGAAAACAAAGATGCCAGTGACAGCTTGGATCTTAACAAAGGTAACTTGTTACAACCAGGGTAAAACTGCTCTTTGTCAGAGGCAAAATTGCCCTGTGGTCCCCAGCAGTGGAGCAAGTTCCCCGAGAAATCAATTATCTGCATAAAACCTCAACTCCTCCTGCTCCTGCTATAAGCTACCACTTCAGCCTATCCCTTTACCAACACAAACATGCCAAGGCAGGTGTTTTGAAAACACACACATATAGTTCCTTAACCCTCTACAACCAGAACTCCACTGCACACCCCTCTCCACAGAGGAGGAGGAAACGTCATGGATGTCCATAAGCCACACAACTTCATCCCTGAGAGGTCCCTGGATCTGACAACTTCTGAGCAGAGCTGTTATAAAAGTGGAAGTCACAAAACGCAGATATCTCCAATGCTGACAACGCAGAACTCAAACGATTTCGTAAGGTCTGGAAGTGTTATAATTTCCTGCCACCCTCCACCCCCATCCCAACTACTGTCCATCCTTCCTCCCATCTGAATTAAGTACTAAAACAGATACCTTAATTTGCCCACAGTAAACATTCTTCGACAGATTTAGGTAAATCCAAATTATATAGGGGAGAAAAAAAAAGTAGAAGAAAAAAAGAAAGCAGCCCACCAAAACCGTTCTCCTAAAACATAACCTTTCTCCTGGAAGCATTACTTTTACAGTAGCATTTAAAAATATTTCTTTTTTGTTGTTCGTTATGTTTCTGCAACTCATTCCAGCTTTGAAGACAGATGTGCAGCACTCTTCAAGCTGCAATCCAAAACAGTTCTGTTTCCAAAATAGCAAGTTCCAGCCCCCAGCACAATATTGCAGTGTACTTTTGCGGATGGTAATAACATGCAAAATCATGGGACAATTAAAAAGTCACCCAAAGCTTTGCTATTCCAGAATCTTGATACTAAATATTCTTACCTTTCTTCACGTCACGTGACCATAAAGCAAGATGAGGAAGATTCAAACACAGGTTTGCTGAAGTATCAGCAAAAATTCTCAGCCAGATGGCATTTCTAGTATGTCATCTTGGGGCACTGACACATCCTTCCCCTCTAGGGACAGGACGGAAGGTAGAAGCATTAACAAAAAAATGTAACAAATAATCTTTTGAAATAAAATGGATAGTTTAGGTTCTGTCCTTCCTTCTCACTTTGCACTCTGGTGATGGAATTGAAGATATCTGTAGAAACAACCAGGAACTTATTTAGATCATTTCAGGCACTTCAGACACAGCTGCTGTTTCTTCCTTTGTGGGAAACAGGAAAATGAGATATCTCAGCAGCTGTTTATGTCCAGCAGTTGTTACACTGGAACTCTGATGCAGCCAAAGCAGGAGAGTCTGACCTCACTCCTCACACAAGCTACACGCTTCATTTGCCTCACAGTCTTCTCTAAGAGAAACCAAGGATCATGCCATTTTCACTGCAAAAATCACTGAAAAATCTCAAAGACGAGTACCCCGAATAAAGATGACCAAGGGGCTTGAGCATCTCTCTTACAAGGACAGGCTGAGACAGTTGAGGTTGCTCAGTCTGGAGAAGAGAAGGCTCCAAGAAGACCTTACAGCAGCCTTCCAGTACCTGAAGGGGCTACAGCTAAGCTGGGGAAGGACTCTTTATCGGGGAGTGCAGTGATAGGACAAGGGGTAACGGTTTCAAACCAGAAGAGGGTAGATCTAGATTAGATATAAAGAAGAAATTCTTCTCTGTGGGGGTGGTGAGACACCGGAGCAGGTTGCCCAGAGAACTTGTGGATGCTTCCTCTGTTCAAGGCCAGGTTGGACAGGGCTTGGAGTGACCCAGTCTAGTAGGAGGTGTCCTTGCCCGTAGCAGGGGCATTTGAACTAGATGATCTTTAATGTCCCTTCCAACCCAAAAAGTTTTATGATTCTGTGATTCCAAATAGTTTTTATGCAGCAAATTATGGAACTGAGAAGTTACCTTAAGACTATTTTCAGCGGTTACTATGAATGGGTTCAGTGAGCACAATGAATTCAAAATGCACATAAAGCTTCTGTGTAGGTAAAGCCGTACACTGTTTGCAGTCTCAGAGGCTGCATGTACGCAAATCGTGTGCGGACACTGCAGGAGCATCTGAAATCTGTAGCAAAAGCTGACTGCGCTAACTGCATCCCTCTGCTTCCCCTGCCAGGGAACCCCAAACACTTCTGAGAGAGGGACTTGAAAGGCACTGCAACAGCATCTCTGCTCTAGTCACCCAGAGACATTCTGGTAGGATACTTTGTTAGTCTTTGCAGCAGGCACCAGGTTGTGTGGTTTCCCTCAGACATTTGGAAAATATATACATATGTGCTGCAGAAGCAAGAGAGAACACAGAACTAGTACTACACAATTTCATGAATTGAAATCAGCCGAGATTTAACTTAAGGTTTTTCTGGGGGAGTAATCCAGTAAAGCAGTATGTGGGGTAACTGCCTATTTAGGAGAAGGACACATTCTCTCTGAAGGGCAACATGCAGTATTTAGAAATATGCACAGGAGTTATGAGAAGCAAGAGCGAAGTTTGTTTTAGAGGGAGGAGTCCATGCAAGCATGAAAAGTTAGTACAGTTTTCCTCAAAACTATATGGCTTACTTACAAGGACTGCTTACTTACTGACTTATTTACAAGAAAAGAGACTCTGTACTCATGATCTTCAGCAGACTGCAATGTAAGAAAAAATAACAGCATTGGCTGAAGATAATTAACCTGAGTCGTAGAAATAGTTTAGCTGCAGTAGTCTTCAGATCTACATGAGATCCCATTGTTCACATTTCCATATAGCTCGAGAATTTAGAATGGGAAGCCCAGAGCCTAATAAATAAAGTGAAGCTCCTGAAATTATTAACTATTGCTCAGAAGGTTCTAAAAACTGCTGGACTGTGAAGTTCTAAGGACTATGAAGTTAAAGAAGGACTGCAGATTCAGGAACCCAGGTCTGAAGATTTAAGGCTAGAGAAAACAAACTGCACCAACACCAATACTTCAGAAGGAAGCACAACCACGTTTAAGCCAAAGATTAAAGTAGTGCAATATGCTAATAAATTTGTTCCATCCTTGTATAATGTCCTCATACCTTAAGCACCACTCATTAAACAGAAATTAACTCCTACATAAAGTGAACTCCCATTCCAGCATCTCCTCCTTCTCTGAAGAAAGACTTTAAAAGCAAGATTTATAGTCTGTTCCAGACACAGAAACAAAGCAGGTATCTGTTATTTTTATACTACAGTCTTCCGGGAGACTGTAAATGCTTCAGTCCACTTAAGTCAGTGTAGCTAAGCAAGATACTCAACAACTGAAATGCCATTACTAAGTAAATAGTCATTTTGTCTGATTCCTTGAGTAACACTTACCATTCACAAATCTAAGTCACTTAAGGGCAGGGTTCGCATCTGGCATAAGAGAAAATAGTTCCATTGGCTCCAGAACGCAGAGGATGACACCGCTATTCATGAGGATGTAGGAACAAAAATGTGATGTTATCCATGTTCTTCACACACACACACAAAAAATAGCCCTACATATTGAACACACTGTATCTGGAGAGTCACCATGCAAGACACACCAGATCAGGCACAAGAACTGGTTTAGATGTCATCCTCAAACAGATACGTGAGTAAATAATTAAGCCATCTGACTTATTTGAACAAGTTCAAAAGCCAGTTATTGCAAATCACCTATATCAAGTATTTTTTTTTAAAGCCTTGAATGAAATAAATAATTGATATAATTACATTTTTTTTTAGGTTTGGAAAGGGGGAAAACTAGGTAGGGAGGGCAGGTTGCAATGTTTTAGAGCCTGCTTAGAAACATAATACAATAGCCTTCCCCGGAAAAACACAACCATCTGCAAAAAAGCAATAGAGTGGTGGATGTTCTCAGGCACCATTCCATCAACATAAACTACAACATGCTTGGAATTTTATAGGCAAGACATATATTTTGAGCGAAGACTCTTTTGCAGTAGAGAATTAAGATGACCTTTTTCTCTGCTAAGCTTAAATTAAAGTGCAATCATTCTTCCTTTCATTTTAATAGAGGCGATTCAGCAAGCATACATTCCACTACCCCACAGCCTAAGCCCCTTGGTCATCCTGCAAAGCAATCTACCGATATTCTGCTACATTAAACTGTACACAACTCACCACAACAACGAACTGAATAATTTTCTCAAAAACTGATCATTAAAGGAAACTAATTCCTGATGCAAAAAATGGCACTTGTGCTTCAAGTTCTGTGAAAAACTTATTACTCATTAAACACAGCAGTGCCAGATACTGCCAGCAAAAGGCATATAAGTAAACAAGTTTATTATTACCTGAGAAGGACTAGATGCAACAAGTACAGGACAGGGAAGGAAGCAAAATGAAAATAAAGCTATCTGGCCCCAGACTTCAGATGTTGTACTCATTCCTGCAAAATTAATAGCCTGTTCTCAATGAGATCAAGACCTCCTTTGAAGAAAAAATACAGATTAAAAGCATGCAGGCGAGAATACTTCAAAACACTTAAGCAAAATGAGGACTCTCTTTGGCCTGTCTTGGCCTTTGTGTTACTGAGGATGCCGATAACTTCTAGGTCATTCTAAAAATTCATAAACATATTTCAGGTCTCAATGTGTATGGCATACACAGAGGCATCAAGGGAACTGGACATACTCCTCTAGAGGAACACAAGACTGCAGAAGGGTCTAACTGCTGTCTTCTATTCCTTGAAGTGGAGTTACAGAGACAACAAAGCAAGACTCTTCAGAAAAAGCTGGGATGAGATTATAGTCACAAGTTAGTGCAAGTGAAATTCCAGTTGGACATGTGAAAAAATCCTCCACAGTGAGACTTAAGTTCAAGAACAGGATGCCCAGAAAGGCTGTGAAATCTTCATCTTCGGAGATATATAAAAAAAATCCAAAAATATGACTGAAAAAGGCCCTGAGCTACCTGACCTCACTGAGCAGGATGCTGGACTAGTTGCTCTCCAGATGTCCCTTCCTAACAGAATTTTTATGTGGTTGTGTTTCATAGATTCAGAGATTCATAGCAGAGGAAATTTCATTTTACCTTCGCTGGAAAGAGTGAAGCATATCAAAGGATCATCAGTTACCCCAGCCATCAGCTACCTTGTCAACTTTGTTCAAGAAGGTAAGAGCTGTGAGTCTCCTCCAAAGAAAACCAGCATTTAACACTTCATGGTACAGGAAAACAGCTGTCTTGCATATACTGCAATGGGCTTAACTCACTAAAAGGCATGCAGATGATTGGAAAAGACTTTGAGATCTCAATTCAATCTACAGTTAACAGTAGATCTTAGCCTTTCAATTTGTAGACCCTTAAAATGTTATCAGATCTCAGAATCAATTTAAGCTTTCTGTGATTTGTATTTCTTAATATATTTCATAGGCTTACGGATCCAGAGACCAGAAACAGAAATCCACTGTCCTGCTCAAGAGTATAAATGCAAACTAAGAGAGCTCAGCTCCCTTACTCTCCTTGTCATTAATTCAAAGTACAGCTTGGACGCTCAAAACACATTCCATCATACTGAATATTTGAATTTCAGCATGAAAATGTTAGCACGTTCCATTAGAAAACAAACATCTATTAAAGCTACTACACAAGTAGCAATTACAAGGATCTATCAGAAGATTTTGTAATCACACTTCAATCCACAGCAGTAACATGGCAGAAGCCAGTACACAGGATATCACTCATGCCCAATAAGAACATTTTTACTAAATGAAAGCATCTTCCTCTGATGCAAGGAAGATTAGGGATGAGTGGTACAGTTTGGCCTACACCTGGGACTCAGATTTTCACAAAGTTTGGATGTGCATCTGTATCCAGCATCTCTGAAGCACACTTGGGTCTCTCAGTACACGATAATTAATTAACCTAATCCTTAACAAGTTAATTCTTGGTTTGATGATCGGAACATACTTCTGTGCCAACAGCTGGGAATACACCAGTTCCTTAGATCCAGGAGGAGTTCATTCCTTCAACCACCATTTCTCCCTTAATGACAGTGCCCTGGAAGGAACCTTCATCCACCCCATTGCTTTCTAGCCATTAGGGATGCCACATTCAATCATCTGGCATCAAAAAGGGCAAATATATATGGATAAATAGTCTCACTTTGCTCAGTAGGACTTTTACACAGCTTGGAGAGTTACTGAATAACTCCCTCAGTTACTGGCACGGTGTAGACATGAGCTGGCACAGGGTCTGAAATTCTTTGATTAAAGGCAAGTTCTTTCTGTTTATTCTCATAACATTTCAGGAGCTCGTGTATTAGAAATAAATAAATAGAGGACTGAAAATACCACTGCATTTATTTCCTGTTCCCAATGCAGCTTCCCTCTGCAAGCCTGCGAGGATGTACAGCAGGCACACACAGAGCAGTGCCAGCAGTAATGCACTCATGCCAGACAGAAATTTAAGAGAGGAAAAGGAGTGGGGCGAAAAGTCAATACCTGAAGAAAAACAAGTAAATCAGGCAATAGGAATAGAGCTGGAACTGAAACTTTCTATTCTCTCAGGGAGAGACTGTTTGTTTTGCTTTCTGAGGAAAGTAAAGATGAGAGATGTTCCTGGCAGCAGCTGTCCAGCACTAGGCATAAAAACCCGGGATGAGGCTAAGAGCCCTTTGGCCAATCGACAATAGAGTAAGGTCATATCTCCCCCTAAAACCTAGACCCCCCAGGTGACCTATGGACAGCAAGATTAGACAGGTGGGTAGACAAACAGGACATATCCCCAGATGACATGAACTGATTTATTTCTGTAGCACAGATTTGACCTGCCATCGCTCCAAAACACAGGGTGGGAGTTTCTGTTTGCCAGGTATGTGAGCGACTGCAGGATTTAATTCTCCTGGCTAAACAGACATGATGCATCGGTTGTTCCCTTGAGCACGGCATGCCTCAGGCTCCTCAAGCGACCTCTTGCTTTATGAGGCTGAGAGAGAACAATGACAACCATAGCTGTCTTGGGCATGAATAACCCTTCCTTGCAAGCATGCTGTCAGAGAATCATTTTTTCAGATCTAGGTGACCGGAAGAGCCGAGAAAAAGCAGCAGCCTTCTTATTAAGCAAGAAGCCCAAAGCCTCTTCAACTAACAGCACTTGTCAGCATTGTTTTCAAGACAGTCCATTGTGCCTGACCAAGAAAAACAAGATGCCTTTTCCATCACTGCCACTCAGGTAGCCACTAAAGCTGCAGAGTTGAGCTGTGCTTTGGGAGACACCGACAGCCTTGCTTCATCTGTGTGCCTGTGACAGCAAGGAGTGTCCAGGCTGCATCTTGCTCTACTCAGCATCCAAACAACATGCTTCATGAATACGTGGCTGCCTCACCTAATACACGGTTGCCTTACCTTTGCACAAAGCAAACTTGTATTTTCGGCATAAAATTTGAGTAAACAATCTTTTCTATAATCAGATAGAAATGAAATCTCTCTATGAATATGTATGAAATGCATCACAGTTTTAGCTGCTTTTCTGGTTTTAGCCAGAAGGCCAATTTAGCCATTTAGGTCTATTGGTTGCCTTATGGGAATTTAAGTAAAATACTGTTTCACTTGTATCCATTTTGCTATGCATCTTCACATTAACAGAAAATTCAAGACTAAATATTTTTGCCCCTGAAATATTATTCTTCTTTAAAAAGGTTTTGCAATGTAGTCATTTGATACTCAGTTCTGATGACTTAAAAGACTTAAACTGTCTGACAAATTTGTAATTATGCCATAACTTTTCCCTCATCGTTACTAATTCACTGAAATAGCACAGAAACCAAGCTGGCATTTATTCTTGCCTCTCTAGCAATGAAACACTGTTATAATGCTGCATGAAATCCCAGATCAGGTATGTTTAACAACACCCACAGGTAACAAAAGTTTGTGTATAAGTTTTATACAGATAACTGGAGAAGAGCATAACAACATCATCAGTATAAAATATATTCAGCCTTCTGGAGCACCATCCCTTTTCACTGTAAGTTCTTTGTTACTTGCATTTTTAAGTCAATATTCAAGAATCAGAGCTAAAAGTAAATGTATTTAAAGAGATCATATACTAGCATGGCATCATAGTGTTTTTAATTAATACATTTTTAACTCATTCTTTAACAGAATATTGTCACAAATACTAATAGTGGCTGATGCTTATTGAAGGGAATCCTGGAATTGCAACATTATAAGATCATATCTCAAAATATGGATGTTTCCTTCCTGTGATTTAAGTTTATCAAGTTACCAACAAATTCACTGGGATATAAAATAATTTTTGTGATTCCACTTTCTCCAGCAATACTTGAAGCTCCGTTAACTGATTCTCATTTTAGAGGACTTCAGAGATCAACTGTAAAGAAGCCTCAGATTTAGTCCATCCCTTCAGGTCTAAGAATTTTATTGTTATTTCTCATTTGAAAGTCTGAGGAAGCTGAACTGTTCACCCTCTCTCACATACACACACACAGTTACCAGTCTGAGAATGGAGACACTACATCTGTCTTCCTCTAACATTGTGTTACAGTTACCGTGTCTGCAAAATGTAAGTTTAATCTTATTTAAAACAATATATGAACCATAAGAAAGGAAAGAAAAAGGAAGGATAATAACAGAGGGATGATTCCATGTGTAAACTTTATCAAAATTCCTCTTTATGTTTGTGAACAAAGTCCTGAAACAGCAAAAAAGTACTAAAGCTTTACATTACAAATGCAAAATGTGTTTGTTGTTTCAGTAACGACACTGTGCTTCAGTCTTAGATCTTCCCCCTCTTGGGGGGACAACAGATGAGCAAGGAATTTCAAGGATACAGATGAGGAAACAGATTGCTGGTAATACTCAGTATACTCGAATCAAATGCTAAATGACTTTACATTCAAAAGCTGTTCATTGCTCATGCAGTTCATACCCATATCAGAACTTTCTCTGCACATAAATGGCAATTGTGGATCACTCTCCATATGACAAGGCTGAACCCTTTCCCAAAAAGAAATAGCACATTTACCAGCCATTCCAAGGACTAAATTCCCTAATTTGCTGTTTATTCCATCCTCTCTCCAGACTGAAATTCATTTTCTCTAATAAAATCTCATTTATAAAGCCTCCAAGATAAAAAGACCAGATTATTTTAGTGATTGCTAGCCTAAGTTTACTAGCGCCCAGGCAGAGGTTCCAAGGGGTTTGATGAAGATTTACACATGTGCTGTTCAATCTTCAGTTATTGTTAAATATACATTTTAGCATTGCCAAAAAACAAACTTAAGAAACAGGTGTGTATCTTCTTGTCTAATTAGGAAGATCGTTTTCAAAACCAAAGTTCTCATTAAAAGAATGTAAACCTATATCACCAACTTTAACATGGGAAAACTACTTAGTTAGACACATCAACTGTAAGAAAAAAAAAAACAACCTGAGACATTTATGAGAGCTGGAATTTGAAAAGCTTGATCCAAAGTCCAGTCAAGTTAATGAGGAAAATCCCAGTAACTCCAGTTTGCTTTGGATCAGGTCCTAAAAAATACTATGATGCTAAGAAATGGCTTTTATTAATTTCTGCAGTTTTCCAAAAATCTTAAAAAACACAAGCACCTAATGTATGTTCAACAACACTCCTTCTGCCTTCAGTGCAGCAATCCTATTCTAATTAGATTCTTAAGCCAAAGTCCTAAAATATAGCAAACTTCTACATTTTTTTTTCCTGAATCTTCAAAGAATTTTTAAAACATAAACCTGTTGAAAGATCATTTAATCTGCATACACTGTTAGACTTTAAGAATAAATGTGCACTGGAACCAAAACAAAAACTCTCAGTAATTTAACTAGCCCATTTCACTTATAGAAGTAATTGTGCATAAAACCAGAGGCTATCAATTGCAGAGCTTTGGCAACATTTAAAATAATAAATATTTCATTCAACATAGCACGTACCTGATTGACACTGAATAGGGTTTCTGCTCTTTATAAGTGTTCTGACAGCATAACATGTCAGCAAGGTTTTCACATAGCAATTCTGGATTTGTTTTCCTCCTTTCCTTTATCTCTGATTCTAAAGCAGCTGTGCCCACCACCACTTAGTCATCAGATCTCAAATATGAATCGTTTCAAAGCAACGTGATGCTCATCAGCGCAAGATTACACAGATACTATCAGTGTTTCCTTTCCCTGTGAAGGCAAGACCTAAACAGAAGTTCCTCCTCCTCCTTTCTGACATAACAAGCTTCTGAATTTGTCGTTCACTGCAGTTAGAGCTCTTACATGACTGAATCATTTTATAAGCCAGACATTCTCATATTCAGCACAGAAAAATGAATGACTAACTAACCAGCAATTCTGGAAGCAAATACTAAGATTTTTAAAAAGCTAAATCAAACTTTTAGGAAAACAGGAAAACCTCAAACATAATTAACATTTGCTCTGAACCAGCAACGTACTCATCTGAGACATTCTAGGCAATAAAATTAATAAACTACTGTGGAATTCTTTTTAAACACCAGATGCATAAACACAGACGAGGAGGGATTTAATTTTTTTTTTTAAATGTAATACTTTCTTTTTCAAACACAGCAAATTAACTGAAAGCCATTTGAGGTAACATCTTTATTTTGCCAAGTTAACATTAATATAAAAAAATAAAATTGAAGACATGCAGCAAAGTCCAATTCTCAACAGGACGTTGGGATTGCTTTCAAGATGCTTGATTAGTTGCACAGCATTAACCTTGTTTTCTTGAGGGAAGCTGACGTGCTTGTAAATTTACTTGGATAAACCCTCATGTGATTCATTCTTTCATTTTAGACCCTAACTTACCTCCAACTCTACACAACCTTCTGAAATCTCTTGTCTGAGTTAGGGGATCTGACTGCTGTTGGTACACGCAGCTGAAATAGTCCTGCCCCCTTTGCTATCAACAGTTTCTCTGCAAGCACAGCCACGACCAAACTAAGGTAACGTTACTATCTGCGCAGTCAGCCATTCCCCCTAATTACTTTATGCTAATGCAATTTTTCTCAGCATCAGCTTTGCCTTTCTATCTTGTTTCTATGTTCTTTTCCTTAAGCCTCCCCATCTCCTCTCATTACTATTTTGCAGGTCCAAACACTGCTACTTTTAATCTGAAATTCTTTGTGTTTTAACAGACAAAGCCTTTTGCAAGCTACAGGGGATTGAAATCCCTACTGCCAGCACTTTTTGATCATCAGCTCTTACATGGGGTTGGACCTGTGTCTATCCAACCCTATTTACGCCTGTCGTAACCCTTAAACATTGTTTTTAAAGGCAAAGCGACGTTCCCTCCATCATCCATCCTAAAGGGATAGGAATGTAAAACTTTACTGCTGAATGCTACAGAAGTACCCCTTAGTTCACGCTACCTTTGTCGTAAGGGCTGCTTTCCTGCCATGTCCTGACATAGCCCCATAACCATCTGTGTACATATATACATATATATATCATCATCATAGAATGGCCTGGGCTGGAAGGGACCTTAGAGATCATTTTAATCCAACCTCCCTGTCATGAGCAGGGACGCCACCTCTCGACTAGCTCAGGCAACACGTGAGAACCGAACGGGAATCGAAACCGCGACCTTTGGTGTTTCAAGCACCACGCTCAACCCACTGAGCTAAACCGGCCCCAATATATATATAGATATATATATATAGCCCCATCACCACCTGTGTGTATATATATATATGTATATAGATATATAGCCCCATCACCATCTGTACCAGGCCCTGACCCTGCAAATCCCCTTACGTATGTGAGCATTGCCAAAGCTCCCCTCTGCTTTTAGCAACTGTCCTCCTGCCCCTTTCTCAAAACAGCAATTGAGACTCTCCTGTTAAAGGGCTCCTTATTTTCCACAAGTGGACAGCAAAAACTCCCAAAACTAGGAAGGACAGATGGGACACCATCCATAGCTGTGAGCAGAAGTTAAACCTGTGAGGAGATCAGTGCGGCCAAGGGATCCCTATGGCTGTCTTCTCTCCATGAAATCCATAAATCAATTAATAAACAGACACCTGTCTTTTTTTGTGGGAAAATCTAGCAGAAATTATAGCAGCTGCTGTCATCAGTCACACAGAGCACAACGGGTTTCAGTGGAAGAAAACTGCTCTGTATCTGAGTACCTGTAATAACTTGAAGATGTGTTGCCACGGGCATATCCACGAGCTAATGTACACATCCTTCCTGGCAGAGAGCCCTAAGATAATTCTTATATGTGTGCATCTCTGCAGAAGTATCCACAAAATGCAGATCTAAGAAGGGAAAGAGGAACAAGGACTACCGATACCGAAGAAGCATTAGGAGCAGCATTAAGTAACAACCTGTGAATTCTATCTTTCCTCTATATTCAGATCTCTCAGTTAGGAGCCACAGCTGTTTGGGGTAATATAAACGAAAACCTTGAATCAAGGCAAATTACGATTGTATTAAGGATTTTATTCCTGATGGAGTAAGGACTAACTAGATAAATGATCAGGAAGAGGTTGGCAGTAGACAAAAAAAATAAAGTTCTCATCTCTCTTTTTTACATATATAATATGTATATTAAGGTTTCCTAAGACAATATAAAATGAGAAGGTCTTTCTTTAATGTATTTTCCTCACAGTTTTTTTGGAGGGTGAGCATCAAGACAGGAATTTCAATGTATAGAAAGGGATGGTTAGAATATGGAGCTACAGCAGTTTGTAAGTGGAGCAGCACCTACCTAGCAGCCATGTGGGGCAGCCACAAGGAACCTTGAGACAATACACAAGAAAAAAAAAAGAATCCAAATAAGATGTAGCTCAGGATGGTATGCTCCTCTGTCTGCAAAAGTACATGAAGCAGAATGTATTAGAGCCGGTAGATTCAAAAAGCATTTCCTTTAGACAAATATGTTGTAGTAAATTTACCTCCTTGACAACCCAGGCCAATCACTGCTGAATGGATAAATCTCATCTCATCCCAGGCACAGAGAGTTACTTATATCATTATTACTTAAAATTACTAAAAGCTGAGCAGCTCCTGGGACCACAGGACTCACCACGCTGGCTGTATGGTGCGTGCTGTCTGTGCACTCCCCAAGCAAAGCGCCACGTTTTCTTCTCGGCATTCCCACTACATTTAGCACCCCAGGTCTCACAGTCACGACTCAGCTTTCTAGCAAATTCACGCTATATAAGCAATTTGAAGAGTGGTTTGACTTGAGGATTCACTTAACAAAGAACCTTTTTACCACCTCCCACAAGTTTTAAAGGTGCTATAGTAAAAGGATCACACTGAAGGAGGAGTGAAGAAAAAGGGCCAGAAGAGGACTGCAGAGGGAATCTTTTTGGACAATGTTCATTAGTGATTACATATTCTTGCATGGCTATTATTTAATTGCTGTGGCAATTTCCTTAAGGACACCTGCTGATAGCTGTAAGAAAAAAAAACCAACAAAAAAACCCACACAATTTCATTGCAGTATCTCACATATCCATAAAAAGAAGTAAACTTTAAGAAAAAGAAGGATCCAATACTAAATTTGCAGAGATAAATACCACAATTATGCCTAAAAGAATTTGAAGGAAACTACCCATCCCTGTATTATCATGCATAAAAAACAAGCAGTCTCCATATCACATGTACAGTATAGGATATTACTAAATAGGACATTTGGTCTGCTGGGTCCAAAAGATTTCCCCTACTCCCTTAAATCAATCTCCTTTCTAACCTCATTGAAGTCTTTCCAGACAGCTGCTCCCAGCCACGGCTCATGGTCTTGCAGCATATTCCTGTATCTTCCTTTGGATTTCTTGGACTTGAATATACTGCTGTTACAGAACACATCTGTTAAGACTCCTATGTCCTGCACTAGCAATTAAATTATTATAAATAAATAGCAATTTTCTTCTGAGATCCTAGCTTACTAACATGTTATGAAGGAGACAGCTCTGCTCCCCTAAAACCAAAAATCCATCCTGTTTCTCCAGATTTTCTTCATACAGGGAAATTGGCCTCTAGAGATGACAGAAACAAAGTCCTTTCGATACCATAAGCTCTTTCTTGCCAATACACAACCACAGTCAAGTCATGGAGAAGAATTTTGTTTCTTGCTGTCCTGGAGATGGATGCCCATTTCCCTCTCCTCCTTTTCACTGACCTCCCATGCTCACAAAGGATCCAACCTGCTACTTCTCCCCTAAAGGAATTCCTCTGCATGCACTACAGGGCTAAAGGAATTCATTTCCCATTTACAGTTACAGTAGCCAAAGCTTTCTTTTGAAGAGGGTCTTAGCAGTTCCTCTTCATCTAATTTAGCTACATTTAGTTTACTAGGTAAGTTCAGAGAGAAAAACTTAAGGAAAAAAAAAAAGACATCTAATCATAGTGTAGGAACTCTTGGAGAAGGCTGCTTTCCTTAAAGCTACAAAGAATCAGAAAGAGAGTTAACTACTTACATGTACTGGGGCGGTGATATAAAATGCAAACCATGCAATTACAGAGGATAACTGCTATAAAGGACATGACTGATGTCATATAGCTGTTTATTAGACCTATCCAACCTAAGCTTGCAAGTGATTGCTGCCTCCTTTTTTTGTCTGCTATGATTTTATAAGAGAAGAGGCAACAGGAGGGGAAAGAATACTTGGACAAGATAGAGAAGGCCTGCTAGCTCAAACCAATTACTAATGGAGTGGCTTTGGTATGAGGATGAAATGTAATTGGTCACACCCACTGCTCTTCAGACATCAAGAACAGCTGTCCTTAATTCTGAGTTTCTCTTGCAATACATCTAACATACTCAAGCAAACTGAAATATATTCTCTTTCTCCAGTAGACAACCTGAATCTAACTAGCAAAGATATTCAAGATGCAGGAGATAATGCCAGCAGAAGAACAAGAGATGAGAGAGTTAGAAAGCCACCTTGAAGTGGCTGAAAGATTCCTAAAGTATTTACAACAACTGAAGCAACTAAGCTCTATTTTTTGATCAACACAAACACTTAAAAACAACTTGCCCTTTAAGGAGTTTGTTTAAAAAGAAATCAAACCTCTACAAACACCACAATGGTGAAAACTCCTGTTTCTCTTTTCGATGTCACCACAAAGAAGCAGATGAGAAAAAAGGTGACTGTTCCCCCATATCTTTTTTAATAACAATTTTCTGAATCAGACCTCATTTTGCAGCAGGTTTAGTTCAACTTCCCCATCAAAAATAATCAGTCTTCAATGGCAGCAGCTACTGGCTGAGGCCAGATTGGGTCATCTCCTCCTGTCTGACAGCACACTCCTGTCACCAGCCGCACTGTCTCTTCCTTCCCCTCTCCTTTCACCGGGATAGCTTTCTGTGAAGTCCCCAACCTGAAGTGACTCCTCCTGGCTCAGGTGAGCTCCAGAGCCAACATATAGGACAGGAAGGGATCATGTAGTGTTGAGAAGGGAAGGGAGAGGCTTGACTCCCTTACGTATATTCTTATGCACGTTGCTGTTTTACAGAGAAGCTTTAGAGCCAAGGTGCTCTGATGCAGGGACAGAACATTTTGGAAGGGGTTAAATACCTACAGTGAGGACATGACTTCTGCATTCTCCCAGGAAAGAAGCTCCAGATTTTCAAAGAGGATAACTCTTGGGGGACAGAGGGCCTAGTATATTCCAAGATTAACCAGTTTTGTTCTTCATACAGAATCACTAGGAATCTAGGCAAATGAGTTTTAAATATAATAGAAGTTTAGAGAAAATCTCCTGCCAATGTATTAGCAGAGAACGTGTTCTTTTCATCTATTATCTGCTAAAGCCAGGTAGAAAGGAAAGGAGAAAAGGAAGCAGCAGAGTCTGATTTGCTTAAACTCTTGAAATAATAAACCTTCAAGGAAAAGAAAAAACAAACAAACTATAACCTCCAAAGAAGCCTGGCTATTCAGTTGAGGAGATCAACAAGGCTCCTCAGCTGGATGACTGGCTGTGGCTTCACACTCGTTCTGTTGAACTCTGCCCTGTCTGTTGCCTGGTTTCTCAGTGCTGGAAGGACCAGACTGACTCCCTGCTAGAGGGGGCATAGCAATGGGGAAAGAGAGTAGCCACCAGAGAAACTACTGGACCACCCCATTTAAAAAAATCCCCTAGCGTTACATAATACATTGGCAGAATAAAACCCAGTCTTTTGAGTAATTTGCCTTAATTGTTTTATCTTTCTTTTTTCTTTTTTTTTTTTAAGGAATGAGCTTGTTTCTTGTGCTTTTAGCATGTTAATAAGGTATGAGGGCAGACAATTAAGGGAACTGCATCTTTCAGGCTTCCTGCACTCATTCCTGGAGCACAGTTCAGGGAGAGGACTGCGTGGCTTGGTACAGCGTTAGGAAGTTAAATACCCAAGACACATAGCACCGAAGTGAAGACTTTCCTGGTGAGCTCAGCTGCAGGAATTCCAAACTAACGTGACCTAACATTTTTAAACAAACTGCTCATTAAACAATTTTGTCATAACTATTTATGGTCAAGTTCTAAGGCCATTCTTTTATACTATGTGAGGTCTGCACATAGTTTTTCTGTGTTTATTTGCAGCATAGATATAAACACTACTTCTCCAATCAGGGCAGCAATCAACCAGAAGTTCTTTTTACTCCTCCAGAAATACTCTGCGCAAATAACTCCAAGCAATTTTTGTTTTTCTCTCAAGCCCCTACTGGAAGCACTTCTCTATTTAGTTGCCTTTTTCTTTGCTTACTTTAAAGACACACATCCACAAGCAGATCCAAACTTGTCAGCTTATACTTGCATTCAGAGTGGTCTCAGAAGTAGCTTCCCGTGTTCCAGTTATTGTTAAACAAAGGGGTACATCACTGTTCCCACTTGCAGCCAGAATGGAAAGCAACTAGCACACCCATCAGCTTCAAGGAGATTTTTACCCAGCCTTGAAGGATGTGAAAAGCAAGAAGCAACAATAGTTAGTTTTCAAAGGGCAGCTTCCATCTGAAAGTCCAATAACGCAGAGTGCACTTGAAAGGATCAGGGCCTGAGCACATAAAATCAGCACCCAAAATTGAAAGAAACCTGACATTTTAACCTTAATCTCTTTCTGTCAGCTTCCCCATCTACAAGATGAAGGACGGAGCTCTGAGAGATCCTCACATGAAAGCAGGAGGCAGGAAGAAAGATAGGAAAGGACACTCGCAAAGTCCACAGGACTGTGAAACCAGCAGAGACAACAGTCATTTACTTCTGCTGCGCCCCTTAGGAACGTAATAAAGAGGGTGTTAGGGACTAGCAACAGTAGCTCTGGTTGAATGCAAACACCATTCCTGCTCATCTCTCAAGCCTGTTTTATCCTGAATAGCCAAAAAAAATCATGAACATTAGAGACATTTCACCAATTAATTTCCTATTTTGTCAGTCTCTGCCTGGGCAGAATTATGAACAGATGTTGTAATAGTGACAGTAGGAATTAGGAAGGAATAGAACGGGCCTCTCAACAGAAGCCCATGCCTGAAAAAATTTAACACATAAAATACTGACTCTATTCAATTATTCCATGCAGATGGAACCTTTGTAAGATGCAAACTAAAGATAGCTGGCTAGTTCATCTCTTTTGACGTTTAAAAAAATTTGGAAATGTGTATATATAAAGACATAGTCAACAGAAAGAAGAAATAAAAATGCATCCAGCCTAGGCCTAGCATGGAAATTGTCAAGAAGACAAAATCCGAGTCCATTGCTTGGAGAAGAAAGTAAAATGGGAGAAATAGATTAGCTAGAGAAATATAGGTATAAAAGGCACAGATATTCACCAGGTTGCATTTTTTTGGTGATGTTGTGTATGAACTGGAGAACAAAACTGTCTCACTTCTCTTGTCTCCCTGCTCCCTACCTGCAGCATCCTCAAATTTATTCCAAAGTCTTCAGTTATATGTATGAATTTTAAATTGTTTCTGGTAACATTTCAATCTAGTGGGCACTGAACATGCTTAAAAGTATCCCACAACCATTAATCATTCAAATATTTTTACAATTTACCATACAGTCCCAGACTGTTTTATACTAGAAAAGACCTTTGGGCTTCTGCATAGCCCACTCCACTTCCTTACCCCACTGACAAAGAATGATTCCATAGAATTGCAGAGCCCACCATTGCTAAGAAAGCTTCAACCAGTTCTCACAAGGGGGCTCCATGTGTGATGAGAGCAAAGAAAAAATTTTATCTTCTCATCAAGAAGCAAAATGCATGCAAGGATCTGCATTTCATGATCTTTCACCTCAGTTCCTCATCAGGTCTCTCGCAGGACAACACTGGAGGAGCACCATCAGGCAAAACTGAAGTGGGGTCAGTATTTACAAGCACTTGTTAGATTTTTTGAGAAGTTAAACTTGAACACACTAGGTCCTTTAACTATGTGAAGTATGTGTGCTCAAAATGGCTCAACAGAGATCCTGTAAAGTTTTAACCATCACAGCATTGAAGACATCTGAAGTAGGTGCAAGAACCAGGAGATCTTTTTTTGGTACTTGGTGAATTACTCCTTTTGCTGGGTGATGCACTAGTCACAAATCCAAGCAGGAACCCACACAAGGGCTGGTGGGCTTCCAGAAGACTCTCCCAGGCCAAGGCAGCAGATTTTCCCTATGAATGCTTTGAGAAACAGGAGGCTGTCTTTGGCTCAAGGCTGATGACTATGGTAGAAGTACCAGGAGGAACTGAGTGAATACTGCTGGTTAATCCACTCTCCTCCAAATATTAAACTAGATTTTTTTAAAGCGTGCTCAGCACTGAAAAAAAAAAAAAAAAGAGTGTAATTCTGAAGCAGACGGGTTTCTATACACCGTTTTTGAGACGTTCAAATTATTTCTGCCAATGCCATTTGCAGCCTTGGAAGAAAGAGAAAGCCAGTACAATGAAGGATGCTTTTGTGTAATTTACATAGTTAGTTTCTGGTTGATACTTAAACTATTTCTTGCACATGCATTGTATATTCTGCATCGCTGACCAGCAAATTGCATTCAACATCTAATTTGTTAAATGGCTTCCTCTGTCAGGAGAATGTTCCCACTGTAATAGTGATATTTTATCCTGTCAAAAAATGATTAGGCTAAAACATCTTAATAAATACATCTTAGTAACTACTCAATAACATCAAAAATTGAAGATGTACAAAGGGTATCCAATTACTCGGGAAACTTCTAAAATCTCAGGTAACAGAACTCATTTTCTGCTTGAATGAGTAATCAAGGAAATAACATTTTCTTTTATATTGATCATGGTATAAGGCACAGCCTAAGGACAGGAGCATAAAATGGTCTATTACATTTTCTTTATTAGTGTTAAAAAATCATTTTCAAAACTATTTCACTGATTTTTTTTTTTTTTTTTTCTGGGAAAGGAAGCTCCTTTCTAGATATTTTTATGACCTGTCTCCAAATTCTTAGCTGTGTGGAACTGCTTCTGGTGGAAGGGCATGGTCTCTCTGAGAAGTTCTGTCCTTGCTGAAGTCAGTGGAAATGTTGCCATTAAATTAATCAGGGCCAGGATTTCTACTTTCATATGGGATTCAACTGCAGGAAAATTAGCATTCAAAAATAAGAATAATCCCAAGACTTCATTGACTAGTCTGTACTTGCATTCTGTGCCAAAAATAACCAAAAAAGCGCAAGCACAAACAGCATATTCAGGTTCTCAGCATCTAAATATCTTGAAGCCAGTTAGCTGAGCTCACCGAAACAAATGAGATTTTCTACCACCATGAGAAGTTTTGATTTGAAGGCTGTTTGTAGACTTGTCCTGGTTTGAGCTAAATGAAACCAGTTCTGTTCAGTGGTTTTTACTTTCCAGCTCAGTCTCTTCTAAAACGCTGCATTTTCTGAAGTTGGCAGCGTGTTTTTGCAGACAGTGTGTGCTACTGGCAGTGATAACACCTGATGTTTGCAGTTACTGTCTGGGACTGGGGTGCAGAAAGGCTCTTGCTGATACTTATTTTCTAACTAAGTCTCTCTGCCTCGTTCCTTTTTCCTTTCTGTTTTTTTGGGGATAAGAGAGGGAGTCAGAGAGCATCCATCTGCATTTTAGTGGCTGGGCCAGCCCTAACTCACAACAAGACTACTTCTCAGCCTCAGGGAAACTAAAGCCACCCTGGGGATACTAGAGGGCTGCAACAAGCAGCCCCAGCAGTGCCAACCATCTTCTTTACCTTGACTGCACTCACTTGCCAAGATCCACTTGTGTCACAGGGTAAGTACCTCATGAGCGGAGCGCTCCATTCTCATTAGTGAAACAGTCTTGATTAAACCTTTCTTCCAGAGCTGGGATATACTACTAACACATAGAATCAGAAACATATTCTCTTGAAGGTGATCCAAAGGCAGCAAAAATATTTTTCCCCAGAAGTCGCAATTCACAGCTTTGGGGAAACAGACTGTATTACTATAACATAGCATGCAATAAGACTGGACTTGCCTACTATTTCCTGAGCTGCAGTTTGGGAAAGAAGAAATACATGTATTAGATCTACCTGTAATAGACCTAACTATCTCCTGACTCCGGCTTGCACTCATCTTGATTTTTAGTTCATTTTAGTTCCTTCCAATTTCCCACCAAATGAAAAGTGGATTAGGCTGCTAGGACAATTTATACAATCTTAATTGGAAAAGTACATCGTAAATACTTTCCATGTTCTGGAATATGAGATGTTTAATCTAGATACAAGTTAGTTTAAATGATTTTCTAAACTCTGAGTCTTTGCTTGCCACCTGTTAGCTGACAACTCAGCTCAACCCAGCCACTCACTCAATCCCCTCAGGTAGGATGGGGGAGAGAACTGGAAGGGTAAGTGGGAAAATTCGTGGGTTGTGTTAAAGAGAGATTAACAGGTAAAGCAAAAGTCTCATGTGCAAGCAAAGCAGAACAAGGAATTCTTTCACCACTTCCCATGGGCAGGTGTTCAGCCATCTCCAGTAGAGCAGGGCTCCACCACATGTAACGCTTCCTTGGGAAGACAAATGCCATCACTCCAAATGTCTCCTGCTTCATTCTTCCTCCCCCAGCTTTATATTGCTGAGCACGATGTCATATGGTCTGGAATATCCAATTTCATAGAATTATAGAATCATAGAATGGCCTAGGCTGGAAGGGACCTTAAAGATCATTTAATCCAACCTCCCTGTCATGGGCAGGGACGCCTCTCAACTAGATCAGGCAACACATGGGAACCGAACGGGGATCGAACCCGTGACCTTGGTGTTATCAGCACCATGCTCTAATGAAGTGAGCTAGTCAGTCAGGGTCAACTGTCCCAGCTGTGTCCCTTCCCAACTTCTGGTGCACCCCCACCCCACTTGCTGGTGGGGTGGGCTGCGAAGCAGAAAAAGCCTTGACTGAGTAAGCCCTGCTCAGCAATAACTAAAACATCTCTGTATTATCAACAGTTTCTGCACAAATCCAAACCATAGCCCCGTATGAAGAAAATTAACTCTCTCCCAGGCAAAACCAGCACTTGCCTTACAAGTCATACTGAAATATTCCACACAGTTTGTAATCCCTGGGTTTCTCTCATGCAAAGCCTAAGGCATGTTCCGTAGCACAAACGCTTTTCCAGTGGATAAGAAGATAACAGCTGTCAATAATAAGTGAGAAACTGCCCATAGTCTAATACTTCCTGTTTTTTTCTTTCTTCTACCAGTAACAAATTTGGAGTTCTTTGGCACATTTGCAGTTACAGATTGGATGGTTTTCATCCAACAAGTCATGTTCCCAGAAGTACCGTGAAAAGCAGTGAGGTGGAGATAGGAAAGATAGGTAACATTTTAATGAGAAAGACAGTTTTGCTCCTGAACTCCTGGAACAACCTCATATCTCTTACAATCATCATTATCCAGCTGCACCTGAAGATACACCCAACTTAATAATAAGGCTGCTTGAAGGGTAAAATTAAACACACATTTGTACACACATATATGTATGTTTTACTTGCTTCTACATATAGTTTAATACATAATTCTATGCATAGTTTTGCAAGAACAGAAGACATCCACCTAGGTATTTCTCCAAGTTTTTGGATCAGAGCTGGTCACTTGTGATAATTCCTTCTTCTTCTACCCTTCAGACAGAATGGAACGGGAGTCATGGAAATATGTGACAAATAGGCAAGAAGAAGAGAATTTCTTTCTGCATGCTGCTTGCTTTTGTAACATCCAGTCTCCCAAAGGAAGGATGGCAGTGTAAGAACTCAATTAGGGGACAAATGCAATAAGCAAGTAAGTAAAAGGAGTGTAATTCAAAATAAATCTCTAATCTACATCTGTATGAGATCAGCATTGCAATTCTAGAAGTGCTATCAAGCAAACAACCATTCCTCTCACATTTTGTACTTTAAATGGCTTAAGGAAAATAAATATTCTGATTTTGTAATATGCTTTGAATTAGATATTTTTTAATTTGTCACACATGGAAAGAATGCAATTATTAATGAATGCATTACATTAAGCTGGGCCTCTGGACTGAAGTCTACCAGGAACTGCTACAAGTCCAAAAGCTATCCATTAATTAAATTTAAAGCACGAGAAAAATACATGTAGTTCCTGACACGTTATGTGACAGAAAGATTCCAAGCATATGTCCTCTCATGAAATTTGGCATTCGTTTGCATGTACTACCCTGGATCAAAATAATCAAATCACAAAAATACACAAGAAGAAATCACACAAAAATTGTAGGGCTTATTCTTTACCAGCTTTAAACAATAAGAACACGTGGGATGAAATTAACCACTTTAAGAGATTTTTTTCCAGTTTGGCAGCTGTTCTTCTGGAATACGTTCTTCTTCTTACTCTGTAAGGTATTCAGATTTAACAGCAATAGGAATGAACCTCTCTGACTCCCTGGCAATTTTTAAGAAAGTTGGTAAACTTTGAGAAGACATCGATGTGGACCATAATATCACTGCTAGTGGTGCCTGCAGTTTGAAGTCTCTTTCAAAAATTTGTCCTGGGCTGTCAGACAGAAGGAAAAGTTTACCAAAAAATAGGCGGCATAACTACTTTATTCTCTGGGGTTTGAATTGCCTTACCACTGTTCTATCCCCTAGAATGTTTCCTCTGACCAGATCCACAACTACACCTGTTTATTTTGCGGTATCTTTTCTGTGGGTTTACTTTCTTGACCATGCTTGCAAGATATTCTTAACTCCCCTGCATATTGTGAGAAGGATGGATGTTAGGAAGATGTTATAGTAATGCATGTTGGTATAGAAAAATTGTGAGACTAAACTGGGGCAGAACAGTGAGAAGAGAGTTAAGATAAACATAGAGGCATTCTAATAATCCTACTCATAAGGTATACCTATTTACTGAACTTTTGATCAGTCTCCATCTCTCTACATTCCATAAGAAAAGAACCTGTTTCCTCTTCACCTTAAAACATCTGCAGTATTTTGAACGTCTGCAGTCTTGATACAAATAAATAGAAAGGCAATGCAAAGAGAGCTACTCTGTGTATTGCGAAAAAAGAGCAAAGCCAGACAGAATCCAGTCTCTTATTTTGATCACTTGAAACTCGTGCCCACAGAGTCCCAATTCCGATTTTACTGAATATATTTCCTGACATCCAGGTTGCTCTGATGCTAAAAAACCCAAAGGTTTGAAAGTTCTAATTCATTCTTCAAGTAACTTCAACAGTTACTCTATATATCTGATATTTATATCTGATACAATCAATGCACTTATATTCACAGCACTTATGTTATCTTCTTAACATACTCTGAGAAGCCAGCAAGCTGTAGTGAACCAGTGAACATGATTACTTTCTCAGCTAAGAATAGTAGTGGTATGAAGGCAATGAGATTGTTACTAGAATGATTTTTAATAAAAGATCAAGGTTGTTTTTAATTAAACCTCTAAAATTGTTCTTTGTTCAATTTTTAATACTCTGGATAAACCAACTCCTGACTGCCTTTAAAGGAACAATACAGTTCTTGCAACTCCTCTCTTACAAACCGTACTTTTCTTCTGCAATGTATTGTATCTGTCTTTGTGACAAAAATAATTCTCTCAGGATGTTGAAGAAGTCTCTTAAAAACTCCTTAAGCCACCATTGTATGAACAGAGAGTCAACTTGTATTAGCTAGTGCACCCAAAACCTGTTTAATAAGCTTTTAAAGAGTCTCTTAAAAGACCTTAATGATTTGCTTTAATAGCAATACAGAGAAAAAAAAATATACCTGAGTCTTTTTTTACCCTCATCTTCCTATTTCTTCAAGTGCTCTTTTGGCTGAATGCAGCTCATTAATGACTGCTTCCAGCATATGTTGTCTTCGTCCTTCTCTATTTCATAGTCTGTGAGGACTTGTTCTGTTTTCAAACTGACCACCCTTCCAGATGCTTCTTTTTGTCTAGTCTTCTAAAATCCTTCCAAAATATTTAGGGTTCTGCTCTGAATTTTTCCTGCAAAATATTATTTCGTAAAGACAGGCAATTAATCAGAAATTGCTTTCAATCATTCAAATTGTGAATAAGGAGCGAAATTCCCCCAGCTAGTGGTTTTGTCAGACACATCTTTGGTGTCATTAATCTGATAAACAGTTTAAAGCGGAAAGAATAAGCTGGGGCAAATCTTCAAATGATGATCTAAATGTTGAGAAATATGTAGGTGCTAGAAGAAACAGACGTACCTACTGATTTGCTTGAAGCACCTACAGTCAAATGGAGACATCATGTTACAGCTGATACAGATTTGTAAAACTGCATCAGCTGATCACTTTTGCTCACTGCTGTACCTTGGGTAACGTTGTGCTGTCATCTGATTGGAAAGAACTGCCAAAAATTGCCTGCCTTGGTGCTACTGGGCTGGCAATCCACAGCAATGATTGCTACCTGGTCAGTAAAATAGGATTGCTGTATTTAATGTTCAGATTGTAAATTGAGCCTGTAGCTGTGGATTTGGCATCTTCTTCTCACTGAGCTATTCCTGAAGTTTCTCAGTACCATGATGAGTTTTGAGGTTCTGCGAAACTCAGCATTCAAATAAACTTGTTGCCCTTTGTCTTTTCCAGGCTGCTTAAATCTTCTCTTGTGTTTGTTTATCTGCCATTCTGCACGTTTATTTTCTCCCCCTTTGGAAACCTCACCCATATTACAAGAACTGAATTTATACAGCATGTGCTACAAAAAACTTGAATTCCTCCTGTTAACCTTGGACATCTCTTCCCTAAAACAAAGACAACCTGATGAACAGGTTTGAATGAAAGGACAGGATGACACACATATATATATTATATTATTATTCCAAAGTGCTTTCATGCATTTATGAATTTACTTGTTCTAGTAACACTTACTGGCTCATATGATGCTTGGGAAGTAAACTAGAATTGTTTCTAAGCACTAAAAACATCCTAGTGCTCTAGCAGTGTCTGAGGCAGAAGAGCAGTCAGTTGCTCTTGTAAAACAGCAGAAAGACAAAACTTTCCTCCATGAGGAGGCTCACCAGGAAAATATTGCCCAAGACCTGTGTGAGATATGTGTGTGATGTGCTCCCTCACTACTCTCAGATAATATTATCAAATATGGATTCTTTTTTCAGCTCTACTGATCAGATTTATTTCTGAAATTTGCTTCAAGAAAACTTGCTTTAACATATCAAACAAACTGTTGCTTTTTTAGTAGTACTTTGTGACATATTATATCTGAAGTACTTACAGATTAAAGACAAAAAATTCCGTACCCTGTAGGAGGGGTCTGTAGTTGAAAGGTGAATATATATTTGTATTTTTAATTATACTTAATGAATATTCCTTTGATTCATAATTCACTTCTCAGTGTATGATGGTTCTGCTCATCCAGTTCCTACATGGTTTCCCACAGCAACACAGCAACTGACACAAGACTATCACAGCCTGGTAATATTGCTTTTGCCAGGAGAAAACAATCGGACTGTATTTTGCATGCGAAATTGAAAATTTACACTGAGTTTCCCTGTAGGTTAGATGTGCAATTTGTACCAGCAGAGATAGTCTGATCTCGCTCATTGAGCTGCTCCACTTTTTCCAGGAACGCAATAAGAATTCAGAGCTCTGTTAAACTAAACTCCCTTACGTTCAGCATCCACCACCTTTTCCCATGTGTGTTGTACAGAAAACGTGACAGCAAACAGTGTTAAATTAATTTTACCATTGTTCTAGCCAGTATTACTAAGAAATCAGCTAGTAGTCTCTATCTTTTAGAAGTCTGTTTAGCATTTTCCTTCCTTTTTGAATCCCCCAGTCTTTAAGGCATATTATCTCAGGTTTTATGCAAAGACACTGACGTGTCTACTGTATCCGTAAGAAACGTCACCAAAGATTTAACCCAAAAGTAACACACTAAAAATGGAAATACCGTGATTCTATTTGATTATTCAGTTAAATTCAGTTAAGAGATATACCTGGGCTTAAAGAATATAATCAGATGTTCCTTTATATTCTGCACAGCAGCAAAGTGAACAGAGAATATGGATGCAGGCAAAAGAATCCTGAAATATCACGTGTATTTACTCCTTATTTTCTCACATACTCATGTTAACATCCTTGAAGATCTGGATGTATGCAACTGGATGAAGCCTCAGGGAAAGCAGTAATGAACAACAGTGAAAAAAACCCACTAGGACTAAAAATCTAGTGAAAAGAAAGAGTAACAAAGTTCCCAGTTCATTCGCTCACTGGGTTTTTCGTTTGCCTTGTCAAAATTTGCCACTTCTCCCTGGAAGTGCTGTGTGGCTTAAAACCCCTATGAAATTTGAGAGTTGCAAGCGCCTTGAGAGCTGATCCCCTCCTGCTTTATACCCAGTGTTACTGCCTCATCAAAGCTAAATACAGTGTAAATTAGACAGTGGGATATCAGAGCTGTTATTGTCATAATTAGACAGTGGCTTTAACAAGGTCCACAATTCTTTCTTTTGAATCTTGTTCTCTCTGTTTGCGAACTTACCCCCTCCACTTTTCTTTTCCGAGTGCTTCAACTTACTGAAGTACATCTCTGGCTTTACAAGTTGCCCTCAGAGCTCTGAGATAGGGATCTCGCTGCTATCCTGGACTACAGGTTAGAGATGGATTTTTTTTTAGAATAACTGAGTAATTTAGATTATCTTTATCTGGTCCAACTCCAATGCTCAAAGCAGGGTCCTCTGTAGTTGCATTAAGATTGCTCAAAGCAGTTCAGTTCCGAGTATCTTCAAGGACTGAAGTTCCAGAACCCCTCTGGGCTTGTAACGTTGCTGGTTCAGTCTTGTGGTGAAGAATTTTTATTTTTATATTGAAATGGAATTTTCCTTGCTGCAATTTGTTTCTGTTGCTTCTTGTCCTTTTATTGTTCACGTGAATGGAGCGTCTGGCTGCGTTTTCTAGTGGGTGTTTATAGAGATATTTGAATCAGACTAATTAGATCATCCCTTTCTCTTCTTCAGGCTGAAAAAAAAAAAACCTGCTCAGTTGGCTTCTTGTGCATCATTTGCTCCATCCCTCTAATCATATTGATGGCCATTTGCTGGATTCAGCCAGAGGGTGGTTAGAGGGCTGCTACAATTCATCGGTTCTATCTGGTACTGGACACACCGATTCCTTCATGGAACCTCTCTTTCAGGCTGTTCACCTCTGAGAGCATTTACAGACTATCTTCCTCATAAACAAATCCATGCCGGAATTGAGGAGGGCAGCAAGAGCTGTTGTGGAACCTTTTTGTCACCACAGACAAAGTTTCAACAAGGTAGTGCAGAGCGTGCGCTGCAGGAGGGTGCACCCATGCGTGCCTGCATCCAGATCCTGCTTACAAAACTGGACAGCTCAATGACCAAGGGATTGTAACACTTGCCAGTTAACTAATTATTCCCCACTTCAGACCATATTTTATCTGGCAATTTGGTAGCCATTTGCTTCCAGACTCTCAATTAACAGTGAAGTGAGAATGCTGCCTTGCAAAAACACTGGACAAAAGAGCCGTGGTCTGCCCTTTATCAATCTGCATTTGCAGTGTGGGGAAGTGAACATCCAGAGTACTCCAGTCTTGCTCCAGAAGTCAAAAGGTTCAGGAATAGTGCACTGCAGTAGCCAGGAAAATCAAGTACTCATTTTTTACTTATCCTGCCTCCTGTCAAAACAGTCATCACTGTTATAGATATTACGAGGAGCGATTGAGGGAGCTGGGACTGTTCAGTTTGAGGAAGAGGAGGCTGAGGGGGGACCTCATCATGCTCTACAATTACTTGAAAGGACATTGTAGAGAGGTTGGTGCTGGTCTCTTCTCACAGGTCATTAGGGGCAGAACCAGCGGGAATGGGTTCAAGTTGCAACAGGGCAAGTTTAGACTGGACATTAGGAAGAAATTCCCCATGGAAAGAGTGGTCAGGCACTGGAATAGACTGCCTAGGGAACGTGCTTAAGTGTCTGGATGTGTTTAAGCGTCACTTAGATGTGGTGTTGGGTGATACGGTTTAGGGGTGATCTTGTAGTGTAGGGTTAATGGTTGGACTCGATGATCCCAAGAGTCTCTTCCAACCCAAATTTTTCTATGATTCTATGATTCTATGCATCAAACATTCTGCCTGCACTGTAGAGATATTCAAGACAGTTTTACTAAGTGCAAGTTCCAGGAGCATCGAAAAGTGACAACATGGCCTTCGTTTCTCCACCAATAAGTTCTGACTTCTCTGATGCCATAGCTTGCTGGCTTCCAGTAGGTCTATATGAAGCTGCCACCTGCAACGCAAAAAAACACGGAGGGAAATATAACGAGTCATCATATTTCAGACTAGGTGTCCAATACCAAACAGTTTCGCCAGTATCTTCCTGGTTAATAGCAACTTACACTGTGAATTCTGAAGACCGCACAATTACTTTTAATTAAGTGACAGCAGATGCTATGTCAATTTGTGTAGGAGTGCATTTTATTTATTTTAAAATTTCACAGAAAACTGGCCACGAGTTTGTTTTTAATTTCAAATTTTTGAGAACAACAGTAAATGCAATAGATTAAATGGCAAAAATATTGCTAAATGTCTTATTAGCTGTAGTATAGTTTCATCAAAATTACATTACACTATTATTCATCTGCTTCCTTTCCAATAAAATGGGGAAGAGAACAAGAAACTCAAAAAATTATTGAGAAAAATGTTATTTAATTATTTTCAGCAACAATATGATTAATTAAGGGATCCTTTCATAATCTGATAAAACTAAAATAAAACCGATGATATTTTACCAACTGTGAACTTTATTATTCTTTTTTTTCCCTATTTTCTCTTTTGTAGTTGCAAAGTAAAATATTTTTTAAAAAACTTAAAGCAAAGTGATTCCGTTACATGCTTATGTCTGTCCTTTCCCTTATGGAAGGAATATATTATCTGAGAGCAACAGCAATCTGTACTGATTGTATAATCACATTCCACAAATTGTTTTTAGTCCAAAAACTACAAGGCAAGGGAATGAGGGATTTTTTTGAGGACAGTACAGGAAAACAAAAAAAGGGAAAAAAATGATGGAAAGAAGGGAGAGAAAGAAAATTTCCTGGCTTCTAGGAAGAAGTAAGAAGACAGGATGGTTTCCTATGAAAGAGCAAAATGAAGAAATTCAGAATTCTGTGTCATCAGGACAAAGTAGCCTGCCTGAGAGCAAATTTAGGGAAGAGTTCTGAGGCTTGCAAGGACTACCCATGCAAATGGTGTGCGTGGCAGAAGGGCATGCCAAGAAGAGGTGGTGCAGCAAGCTCGTGTGATGTGCTCAACAGTGTGGGTGTCAGAGGCAAGGAACAGAAGGGACACAGCTGGCTTGAACAATTTGGCTCTGTGGACCCATAGCCAGGCTTGGGCTCAGTTATGGCAGAGAGTAGAAAGGGGTTCTAGGGTTCTTTAGTTTGAGCTCCTTTCAGTGCAGATCCAAAAAATAACTGTGCTCAGAAAAACATTCTCATTTCTCTATCTGCTGAAAGTACGTACCAATAAAATAATACATAATACAGCTAGCTGACACAAAAATGTTTGGTAGGGGCTATAAATGTCTGGAAATTTTGTATTAACATTTTGCTATAAATGACCTTGATTTGGGGTTTTGTGATATTTTTAAAATAGAGAAAGTGGAAGTATAGGTCCAAATAACACCGATCTATTGTAATAACTTGTAGTAGTTTGACCCTGGCTGGTGGGCAGGTGCCCACACAGCTACTCTATCACTCCCCCTTCTCTATTAGACAGGGGGAGAAAATACATTAAAGTGTCCATGGTGTAAGATAAGGACAGGGAGATCACCTGCATCTACCGTCCTGGGCAAAACAGACTCTATCTTGAGGAAATTAGTTACATTTATTAAAGAACAATTCAGAGAAGAGTAACGAGAGATAAAAAATAGATCTTAAAAAAATATAACACCTTCCTCCCACCCCATTTTATCCACCTCCTCCCTCCAAGCAGCGCAGGCGCACAGGGAATGGGGGTTACAGTCAGTTCATCTGATGTTTCCACCGATACTTCCTCTGGGGAAGGACTCTTCACTCTTCCCCTGGGCCATTGTGGGGTCCCTCTCACAGGAGACAAGCTTCACACACCTTTCTCCACACCAGTCCTCTCATGAGGGACAATTCGTCACAAACTGCCCCAATGTGAGTCCTCTCACAAGGGGCAATCTGCCCCAACGTGAGTCTGAGATGCAGTCCTTCAGGGGGAAGCTGCTCTAGTGTGAGTCCCCCACAGTGTCACACAAGTCCTGCCAGCCAATCTGCTCCAGCTTGGGCTTCTCTCTCTCCATGGGCTACAGACTCTGGCAGCAACCTGTCCCAGCACAGGCTTCCCAGGAGGTCCCAGCTCCCTTCAGTCATCCAACCATTCCAGCGCAGGATCCTCCACAGGCTACAGGTGGACACCTACACCCCATCACACCCATGGGCTGCAGGGGGACAGCCTGCCTCACCATGGTCTTCACCACGGTCCAGGGGGACCCTCTGCTCTGGCACCTGGAGCTCATCCTCCCACCACTTCTTCACTGACCTTGGTGTCCTCACATATTCTCACTCCTCTGTCTCTCTGCCAGTTGTTGTGTGGCGCAGTTCTTTCTTCCCCGTTTCTTAAATATGTTTTCGCAGAGGCGTTCCTCTGCTATCACTTTACTGATAGGCTCAGGCTTGGCCAGAGGCGGGTCCCTCTTTGGAGGCGGCTGGCATTGGCTCTATCAGGCTCAGGGCAACCTTCTAGCAGTTTCTTGCAGAAGCCACCTCTACAGGCTCCCCACCGCCAAAATCCAGCCAGGCAAAACCAATACATTACTTTAACTAGAGTTTTCAGGAAAATTCACCCATCTTACCTTTTCTTCAAAGTCTGTTAAGTTTCACTATAGATTAATTTAGCCTATTGTCACTCTGGGTTATTCCAAAACCCAACAGAGCAGACATTTGGAGACTAAACATGTTCCAACACAATTGTATACCATGCAGGATACATTGCTTCCAGATTTATGAGAAAAGCTGAAAAGCAGCAGGGATATCTGCCACATCTATGCAAAGTCATTATGCTCAATTTGAATCTCACATGTCGACAAAAAGCAAATAACAGAGCTGCTGTAGCAGGTATAAGGGCACCCTGAAATGGAAGAAAGCTTCACTGAAATAAACCTCACGTAGTCTACTCAAACCCTGCCTTTAGTTTTTCTCAGAAGCACTGGGCTAAAAAGTGGTCTGTCTGCCCAAATGTTTCTGGCTTTTCATGTTGCTGAAATGAAGCAGAAAACAGAAACAAAGACTTTTTTAGAAAAACATATGTGGTTCTGCATGCCGTATTTTGCCAACTTATGTAACTGAAACACTTCAAATCCATTCATGGGAAATAATTTATACTTCAAAACTGCAGAAAATTAATGAACCCAGTGTTAAAATGTAATCATAGAATCATGCAATGTCTTAGGTTCGAAGGGACCTTCGAGATCATCTAACCCAACCTCCCTGCCATGCCCTTAACTAGACCAGGTTGCTCAAGGCCTCAAGATATGCAGAAGATACAAAGAAGAAGACATGAAGCTCTAAATTTGAGGACTTACTGTAAATCCTAAAGGAAATGGCAATTTAAATTATACAGATCCATCTTGCACATTTCTGGAATCTTCATTGCCACAGGTTTACTGTATCATTTTTTTGGCTGGTTCTGTCTCAGTCAGTCATGCAGCTGTTGCTCAGGAGTGCAGCCAACCGAGGTACGATCTGGGTAGTTTTACTCTTGTCCTTGGAGGCAAACAGAGTTTTAACTTAGTGCTTTTATTTCCTCTATATGTGGAAGTTTGTGGAATTAGACCTTGGCAAATATTTTCCCTGTCTTCAGGAAAACATTGTTCCTTTTAGTATTTTGCATGGTCAGTACAGCCTCATCTCTGGCAGCAGTACCAAATTATATCAAGGCATTACCCCTCAGGCTCCGAAGATGATCACAATCAGCTAACACTGGCTTCACTCAGAAAAACATCAATAATTTTCTCCTACCTATTAAAAAGTGTATGCTACTGCTGTTTTCTAAGAGAAAGATTGTGATTTTATTGCACCATTTGCTACATCTTTTTATGACTCTTAAATACACCATTATTCACACAATTTTCATAGCAAGGCACTCCCTTTTCTTACAAGTAGCGTATCTCCAAGGATAAAAACCCCTTTACATTTCACTATCTTTGGATTTTTTTTTTTGTTTTATAGGACAAAACCAAAATATTTTGCTCACGCCTGAGGCCAGGATGGCACCTATACTTTCTGCTCTTTACTGCAGAATTACTTTCAGGATCCTCCTGCCTTGCCCAGTACCCACCTAACCTTTTAACCAGGAGGTATCTGTGCACTAAAACCCAGCAACAAGCAGAAGTGACCTACCATTGAACTTGAGAACAGCAAGAGCTATGCCCTAGGTAAATAATTCTTTAAGCACCAACAGGTAGCAGCAGTTCAAGGTCCTAGAAATTAATGCTGTTTTCCTCACAAGGTAAAAAGGGCATCTTGCTTTCCTTTCTGTTGCTAAATAACACAGTTCTTCACAAATGATGTTAGCCAATTGATAGTTACCAGAGAGGTAAATAAGAATTTCCTACCTTTTCTTCATATCACTTGTTGCTCAGTAAAGCCCATTGCTGCTGCTTGTTCCCTTTACTGTATTCCTCAAAGTCACTTTACCTCCCATACTAATTTTAAATTTAATTTCCTGAGCAGTCAATGCCTTTTCAAGAGTGCAGTGCTGGCCTTCCTCAGCCAATATTCTTCCAAGGTATTGTGAATCATACAGTTAAAAAAGACAGATGCTCAAAGCGCCACATTTTGCTGTCCTACTTACGATTCATGTCAGGGAATGAAAGTAATATTGAACAGTATAAAATGTGATATGGGAACATCAGTGTCATCCAACAGCAAACACCTTTCATTATTTATACAAACCTTTAATGTACTTGTGGATATACTAAGTGAATGGCAAGTCAGCAAAGGAGTTATTTTGCATCTCTGAGATGCTCTGACCTGGTGCAGCTGACGAGGATGTTTCTCCTGGGACATTTCACCAGCTGGAAATTGCTGCACAGGAACATGTTGGTTACAGTGAGGAATCCAAGTGCATAACACTTCAAAGAGAGCACCGGGTCTCTCTAGAACTTTACCTTTCAGCACAAAACCAGCTACCATGGATGCTCTGCCAGCGCTGCTCTATTGATATTTTGTTTATCTAGAGTTCACCTCAGGCAGAAATGGAGAGAGACAAATCACTCCAGATTTATAGAGGAGATCCTACTGGTTTGTCTTAGAGGAGCTGTTGACTCTCAAAACACCCACTGAGGTGTTGATTCCAGACACAGCATGTCTGCCAATACACTGCATGTACAAAAGGATCTGGTATGCCAGCCCACTGCTGAATCCATTCACGCGCTTTTAGAAAGTACTGGTCTCAGGTGAGAGTTGGCACTAATAGCTGAGAGACGTTTAGGAGTATCTTTTTACATTTCCATTCAGCTGTTACTGACTATGGATATGTTTACTGAGCATCAGTATGAAGCTGGAGCATGTGATTTTAAATTCACCTGTGGCTTTATCTGCACGTCACTTAAGATTTGGGCATCACAACATACACCTTAATAGCTCAGTCACTAGACTCCATAACCACACAGCAGGGAGTGTGTGCTCAGTCTTCGCCACCCTGAAGGACTATTATTTCAGCTGAAAGTCAGCTGCATCCAATGACACAGAAATATGCTCCATACATGCCGGAGTTTCTGAGGTGAGCACAAAAGCTCCCTCACCATCTCCTGTTAAATCAGTGCTGGTGGATCTGACCTGAGACAACGATGAAAGCAAGCGTCCCTTCTGGAAAGAGTTTTACAGCAGACAAAAGATTCCTTTCTTTGGCAGCACGGAGGAGAGTAGCCATGAAAACTGTACCTGCGATGATTCCCCTCATAATCTCTACAAATAAAGAGTTAGATAGCCTCACTTTTATTAGTAGAAATCCCAGAAGATCCTCGTTCCACTAACATCATATAAAAGGATAACCTGTCTCTGGCCTCTGATTATTCTCCAGGCTGTTCCTTCTCTTCTTTCTCTTCCTCTATAGAGACATTCAGAATAAAATATGAATGAGCACTCTTTGGAACAAAATTGGCTGAAAATAGTATCTAGGGACAAGCAAATATCAATAAAGACTGCACATATCTCTTGGATATTTCTTGCCCTCTTAGGGGTAAGAAAGTTGGCTTAAGACAGGAAACTTTCCAAGGAATAGTTACTTTTGTTTATAACAAGCTGCAGCATAGCTTGTGTGTGAGGGCTAAAATACCTTTCCAGTTAGATTTTCACAAAGACAATGAATGCTCTTATCTATTGGACACAAGACTATATATGACAGTCCATAAAAAATTATTTTTTAAAATTAAAATATTTGAAAATGTGCATTAAAACAAAACTTCAATGTATTGTCAAGATTTTAATGTTGTTTAATTTGCATCTCCTTAGGGGAAGCAGTAAATTACACTGTTCACACACTTTTCTCACAGCCATTACTCAAAATCACAGAATCTTCAGAGCTGGAAGGGACCTCTAGAGATCATTCAGTCCAACCCCCCCCCACTAAAGCAGGATTGCCTAAAACACATCACACAGGACTGCATCCAGGTAGGTTTTGAAAGTCTCCAAAGTTGAAGTCTCCATAACCTCCCTCTTCGGAAACCTTCATTACTACCAGTGAGAGGCAATCCGTGGATATTTTGGTAGCATCATACATGACTGCTGTGCCCATGACAGCAATCGATACCAAAAATCATGGGTATCCATACTCTGATGGTATTTGAAAGTGTTCGTGCATACCACCTGTTCTGCCTTCCACGGCTTAGCCTGACTTTAACCAGTACTGCTCTGTTACACTGTCTCTTCACGTGGCCTGCTGGTCAGAGGATGCCAGCATCACTCGTGTTGACTGACCACTCCAGGAGTAAGGAAGGGTGCAAGAGACACTGTGATTAGGTAAAGAATTCAGTACCACAAGGAGAATGGGAGAGCTCCAGTGTCCCCAGTCCCACCTCATGGTGCAGCTTCCAGTGCAGAATGAAGTCCCCAGGAAGAGTCCCAGACTCCTCCTGAAACAGACTCTCCAACCCACCATCTAAAACCCCACTGAGACCTGCCCAGTGGCACTGTGACACTGTCTATCATGAAAAAATAAAAATTAAATATGCCACTGCTTATAATTATTAGTCATAGCATTCAAGGCAATAATCACAGGAAAAGCCTGGATGATCCACATCTTGTAACTCCAGGGACAAAAATACTCCAAATCCCATCACTCCGTACATCCCTTAGCCACTCTATCACGTCCAATAACACACACTCTGTCGCTGAGTGATGCCTGAACTCTCTCCTGACTCCTGGCAGAGACACATCATGAGTGTGTCGGATCCAGACAGGCTACCATGGCTGCCTTTCATTTAGAGCATCACGTGTCACCACTGTTAAGAGTCAAATTGTTAACAGCCACTAATAGCTGTAAAACTGACACTTCTGAAAGGGATTTGGAATTCTACTTCAGACACTTTCTCAATTCTCAGACTCTTTCACTTAGATCTCCCTACTGAGTATATAAATACTAATATGTGACTGTGACTCTGCAGTGGTTACACAGGGAGCAATTTCTTTCAGCTACTTGACATGAGCTTTCAAGGATGAGCTTTCAAGGACTGAATGCGAGATGACTGCCAAGAATGATCTTTTTTTTTTTATAGTTTCCTAAGTCTGACTTCATTCCCTGCAAAGGTGACTCTTCGATTACCAGCTGGCTTTGGAGAAACCACACCACAGAAACAAAATGATAGAAAAGGAGAAGTTCCTGTGCTTGCAACAGACAGAATCATGGAATAGTTGAGGCGGGAAGTGACCTCAGAGATCATCTCATTCAGCCCCTCTGCTCAAAGTAAGTTCAGCTAGAGCAGGTTGCTCAGAGTGGTGGCCAGTTGGATTTTGAGTATCTCCAGGGACGATGACTCCACAGCCTCTCCGAGCAATCTTTTCCAGTGTTTGACTACCCTCAGAGCATAAAAGATTCTTGTCACATTTACATGGAACTTCCTGTATTTCAGTTTGTTCTCATTGCCTCTTGTCTTTTCACCAGGCATCACTGAGAAGAGTCTGGCTCTGGTTTTGCACCCTCCCACCAGGTACTTACATACATTGATAAGATCCCCCATAACCTTTGCTTGACAGTTCTAAGTGATCCCACCCCTCTCAGCCTTTCCTCATAAGGCAGATGCTTCAGTCCTTACGGCAGACTCACTCCAGTATGTCTGTAACACTCTGGTGCTAAGTGTGCCCAGCACTCCAGATGTTGCTCAGCAGTGCTGAGAACAGGGGAAGGATCACTTTCCTTGAACAGCTGGCAGCACTCCTCCTAAGGCAGCCCAGAGTGCTGCTGTTGGCCACCTGGCCTGCAGGAGCACATTCCTGGCTCATGGCCAGCTTGCTGTCCACCTGGACCCCTGAGGCTTTTCCTGCAAAATTGCTTTCCAGCCACTTGGACTCCAGATTGTACTGGTGCATGGGTTTTTCTCCATCACCAGGTGCAGGACTTTGCAATGCCCTTTGCTGAATTTTACGAGGTTATTGGTTGACCATTTCTCCAGTGTGTCAAGGACCCTCCGAATGGTGGCACAACCACCTCCCAGTTTTTAACATCTGCAGGTTTGCTGAAGGTGCACTCTGCCCCATCATCCGGGTCATTAACAAAGATGTTACAAAGTACTGGACCCAGTATTGACCCTTGGAATACACCAGTAGTCACTGGTCCAACTGGACTTTGTGTCCTGTTCAAAACTTTTGAGACCAGAAGTTCAGTCCTCAATCCACCTTCCAGTCTAGTTATCAAACCTGTATCTCTACGAGGAGATGGTGGGAGATGGTGACAAAAGTCCAAATGAACAGCAGCCCTTTGCTGTTGACATATCTGTAGAAGTCCTTCTTGCTGCTTTTCACTTCTCCAATGAAATTCAACTCCAGGTGGGCTTTGGCTTTTCTAACCCCATTTCTATACACTTGACAATGTCTCTATATTCCTCCCAGGTCACCTGTCCCTGCTTCCACCTCTATGCATTCTTTCATTGCTTAAATTTACGCAGGAGCAACTTGTTCATCCGTGCCAGCCCCCTGCCGCTTTTGCTTGATTCACTGCACATGTGGATGGATCACTTTTGGCGATCTTTGAAAATCAGCCAGCTCTCCTGGGCCCTTCTTCTTTCCAGGATCATATGCTATGGGAGTCTTTCAAGCAAATTCCCTGAAGAGGCCAAAATCTGCTCTTCTGAAGTCTAGGGCCACAATCCTACTATTTGCCTTGTTCCTTTCTTGCAAAATGCTGAGCTCCACGATCTTACAGTCAACTTCACACCTGTTCTGTAATCTGGAAAGAAAAGGCAGCTCAGAAACGATACACTTTTTCTGTTGGATATTGCTATGTTTGTAAAATGCTAACTGGAAGAATGGCAGCAAAATTACACCCCAATTATACGTGAGAACTACAAAACTCAGTAACTTTTAAAATACTTTCTGTTGTGGCTAAAGTGATCTGAAGGAACTCATAGACAAAACTAAGATGTTCAGTGCCCTTCCAACACTATAGTACTATTAAAGTAGTCCCTAAATGTAAGTAGCAGCTATTTTATAGCATACTGCAAATCTAAGTTAATCAATTCTTTAGTTCTCTACATAATCATTGCCTATGTTCTGGCTCAAACTAAAAAAAAAAAAATAAATCTTTGGAATAAAGCTGTTAGAGCTCGCTCACAGATAACTTCTCCTTTTGGTGTGAGGAGTCCATAGGAAACATGTCACAGTCAAAGCAGAAAAGCAGGATCCTCTGATAAAGCTTATTGTGTTGATCTCCCAGGTGGAAAGGGAACACAGAGTAGTAATGACCTCCATCATGACATACTGTGTCCTTCTTGCTTCTCTCTCCTCTCACCTCTGCTCCCACGAATCTCTCTTCTACTGAAACTAAGTACTGTGTCCCTGGGTTTATATCTTGCAAAGCTATGCTCTGCTTAACTAGAGTTCCCAGGTGCCAATAAGCAGAATAAAGTACTTAATTCTTACAGAGGCAGTATTGTTTTTTGACAGAGCTGTTAGTGTTTGTTGTGGGATCTCCCTGGCAGTTAACATAAGGAATTGGCTGAGGACCATTATCCATGTCCTTACTTCAAAAAATTTCCCTGCATTAAAATATTATGTTCTTCGGTGTCATGCTGACAGCTCCCTTGCTCACACACACATACACAAAAATGTTCTAATTGCTTGTAAATATGAAAAAAAAAAATGAAATAGGAAAATTGAGGTAGCTGTTTTGTGGTCTTGAGATGTAACATTCTGCTATAATCAGTTCAAATTTCTTATTAAGCGGTCCAGGATATAACACAATTCTTGAACACTAGCTGGAGAGGAATAGGACTGATAGTTGATTTTACTTGACATACTAAAAGTACATTTGCTTTGTGATCAAGAGAAGGCCAGGAACATTTTGTTATTGCATGAAATTGCATCAATTACAAGCTGTGCAACCTCTCTCTGTAAAAGCAACCTGCGCACAAGTTACTGCAGTCTCGAGGCTTTGCTCCTTGTTTTCTTGGGGGTTTTTCCTTTTGGAAAAAAAAAAGTTGCTTTTAGATAGGCTCAGCACAATTAACTAAGTACTGTTGACCATCGCATGCGACAGCTTATTGAAGAAAGAGCTTAAGAAAACAGATTGTACAATTAAGTACCTGTATCCAGTTACAGGAAAAAATGGTTCTATCCCTTCACACAAAAGCTAAACTTAGATTACTGATGCCAGGAGCACTCATATCAACAAAGGATCACTCCATACATGAGCCTTTCCTTGTACTTTTCCCTGGACATCAATTATTGACCAGTATTAGAAACAAGAGATTGTTCTAAGTAGAGCTTTGTTCCAAACTACGTATTCATAGGTGTTATGAATCATAAATTATGTTTTTAATACACTTTTTGGATGAAGGAACCGTCTGCATTTTTTAGGAGAAAGAGTTCATATGAAGAAGAAGTAGGAAGCTGTCACACCTAGTCCAGGGCTGCTCGGACCTGCAATTTTGCAAGTACCCAGAGATTTTGCAGTTCACAATCAAAGTTGAAATCAGGTGAGTTTAGATGGTTCGATGCAGTACCTGTAGTTGCAGTCACTGAGGTTCTGCCTGCACCTTAGAGTTATGTTTTTCTCTGCCCATGACTGAAAGACTTTTTAAAATGACTGCACAAGTGGCCACACCTCCATTTTTTATGACAGTCATCTGAACCCCCAAAAGTATAATATTCCATCATGCTAGTTATGTTCCTTTCCAAATTTACAGTATTGTCCAACTAAGGAGTAATTCATGCCTGAACTTTCCGCTATGAAATCCTTCTTGTCCAAGAAACAGAAACCCAAAGCTGTTCTTTGTAACTCACTCCAAGTAAATATATGACTCAGCAACACATTAAAAGATGTTTTGCTAGCATATATTAAAATCAGAAGCAATGGAATACCGTTAAGGAAAGGATGTGGTGTAAGGCAAGTAAGTCCTTATTAGGCAGTTTTATGGGCACAAAATAATAAATTAATACTGTTACACTTAGTTTCTCTTTTTCACACCTCATGTTATTAGCTCCTTGAGGCACAGTTTTCCGAAGCAAAATTTACTTCTTACTAGTAATCCTAGCTTTAAATTGACAATTAATTTTTTTAAAAAAAATCATTAAAAAGTAACAGTAATATTCATTCTATGAATGAATGACTTCTTAGAAGTAAACTACGGGATTTTAAAACACCATAAAACCTTCCTCTTCTCCCGACAACACTATGCTGACTGGTTCTAACGCTATCTGGTATAGGCGAGATCTGCAGTTTCCTGTGTCTGTGCAACCAACAAGAACTCCAGTGATGTGATTTCAAGTTGCTGCTCCTGTTCTCATGGAAACAGGTGTCAGAAGTAGGTACTTTAAACTAATCACAGTTTCATTTTTAAAACGTGTCCTTTGAGAAACCATGATTAGGTACAGGCATGAGTGTCCTTCCCCTTCTTTACTTTAAATAGGATCTTTGGTGGATGTTTTCCCTACCATCAATTATTTGCAATTCTTTTGGTGCAATCATTGGAGTGGAAGCTAATGAGTTCCAACCTGTGCATGTTTGCAGTGCTTGGTACAGTCTCCGGGTAACTAAAGTACTAGTTCTTATCATATCTGTTTTATAACTGATGTAGTATGAATCTGCTAGCATTGCCACAATTATTTTGAAATCTATTTTAGCACATTAAGGAAACTAAAATCCCATCGAGTTCCTCCCAGTTATTTCCTGGCTGCTTTTTTGGATATTGTAGACCAGTGTCATACAATAACAGGGTGGCTTTCATAACATACTAAATACCAAAAAATCATTACTATTTTTGTATCAGGTCTGGATGAGTAGCACCAGCCTTAGCCAGTGGAAAGGCAAGCAGCTGCACATGATCCGTGATGGTTTTGGCCCATGAAGCAATATTGGTCTCTCAGCTTGCAAAAGCTCTCAGTTTCAAAAACAAATCTGCTATTATGTGAGATTTTTTAATATTAGCTGATCTAACAGAGGAGTCAACCAGCTAGCCAGGAAGAAAACCAGTGAAATTCTGACATAAGCATTGACATACAAATTTCACCTGAGAGTCTGGGGGTTTGAAATTGTCCACCTGATCATAACAAAGCCACGTATCTATCAAGAGCATGACTAGGTTGCAGAAGAGGCAAAATCACAAGGTGAAATGAAGCGTCTGACTGACCAAGTAGGCAGATGCAACACGTGTAAAACAGGAGCAAGCAATCGTGGCTTAGCATCAGAAACAAGAGGTGTGCTATTAGAAATGCAGGACATCTAAAACAGGGACACAAGCAACTTTATGCAAAGGTAAAATTCTTATTTGCCAGAAGAACTAACCAGGTTTTCATGCAGGCACCCTTATCTCCCTACCCATCCACACAGTTCCACCTCAGAAAATGTGAGGATTTTAAGACCCAGGGGAAATTGTCAGAGGCGTAGCTGTGACGGACAGTACTAACTAAACAAGAAACCATCACATCTTGTGGATTACAAGCTCCAGACGTGTCTTTCACAGGTAAAAATCTTTGGTGATACCAAAGATTGTGATACCCTTACAGCGAGCAGCATCTTCCTAAACAACTAGGATACTCAGAGAAGAGAAGTACTCCTGGGCTAACTGGCGTACCATCATAAAAAAGGTAACTGAAACCATGTAAGTTTGCAGCCAAAAGTCACACTAGGCTGTTTATCAGATTTGGACAGCAAATGCAGTCAGCAACAAATGATCTGTCACACCAAGAGGTGAACCTGTTAATATCTTGCTCAGACAAACTTCTCCAGATGCTGGAGGATGGGTGCAATTAAAATAAACTGCCTTCTGTAAAAGAACTAAGTGTTCCTCTTTCAAAAAGCATTTGAGTTTGTTTCTCCTGAATTGTGCTGCTCAGGTTAAAAGCAGTGGGAAGTATTAAGCAAGTTATCTTTGGGGTGTAAATGAGGGAACGATTCCTGTCATTCATGCTGCAGCCATGGAAAGGCTGCAATGTAGGTTGTAGTGCTTTAAAAGTCCTCGTTATGCCACAGTAAAAATCCACATGAGCCATGAATAATAATCATAGTTTTCACTATCATGATCACAACTGAACTTACAGAAGTCTCAACTGATGATTTTTTTCCCCTGCTTCACCATGTCTCTGAAGAATCTATAATCCATCATGCAGCACAACAACATTTATTTTATATATCTCAGTATGCAGATGCTTTCACCCACAGGGCTGACTACTCATTCCATGCTGTACTGGTGGCTACTCTACAGGGAATGGAGGACCCTGTGCCCATGTCCCACCACTGAGGGAAGAGGGAGCTGCTCCCAGGGTACTGAGTCTTAATGGCCCTGACCAGACCTGTCAGGGACCTCAGTCCCTGCCCAAGCTATGTCATATGTAAATCTGTCTCCAGTCCTGCCTCCTGCATGAGCCTTGGAGCTGTGTCAAAGGTGGGTGGACGCTGTGAATGTACCCTGGAGCTTGCCTCCAGCCCAACTTTGTCCATGTCTCCTGGCTGGACTTCAGACCCACGTAGTAGCCCTGTCTATGGCCCTGTTTTCATTTGCTCTGATTGCTCATTTGGACCCTGGATCTGGTTCATCGTCTCCCTGTTGGGGACTGTTGATGGACCCTGTTATCACCACCCAGCTCTGCCCACCATATTCAGCCAGTACGTGGACATCTATCCATGAGGGCACTGCCCAGGCTGAGGCCACCCTCAGCTCCTGGCTCACTTTCCCTCAGAGCAACCAACCACAGCTGCTCCCCGACAACTATTTTGCAACCAAAAAAATTTAAGCTAGTATTAATTGTCCTTGTGCCTTTATCCTGCCCATAAGAAATCAGAAAAGAATCAGTAAAATTACAGTGTTCTGTAGCCTCTGTTAATAACAATTGGGGCAATGCATATGAGATCATCTTACAACAGAGGATCTTGCCTTCAGGTAAAATACGTGCCCTATTTTTTAGACTAGGCATAAACCAAGGGGTCAGAGGGAATGAAGTAATTTGTAGCCAGCAGAGCTGTGGCTGAAACCTAAAAGATTAGAAAGACAAAAGGAAAGGTTTTGTCTTCAGCCAGGCAAGGAGGAGTTCAGTAGCACACAGGCACGTGTTGATTATTTCACTAGCTACGGGAGCTGTAGCTGCCTGCGTAACAAGAGCTCTTTTTCAACAAATAAGACAAATACACTTAGCCTTTGCAAAATAAATGCCTAACGCTACAAGCGGCCTTTCACCATTTCTCCTGTTCAGCGCCCACAAAAGACGTTGTGGAATGTTCCTCTTCTCCGTTACGTGAGCTCCGCTTAGTGTCAAACGTGCGAGTAGCAGCTTGAGCTACTCGCTGTCCCCATTGGGCTCCGTCTTGTCTTCCAGATCCTGGCACTCAAGAGCGGTGTGTATGGTCACTAATCCGTGTGTGCAGTGCTGGATGAAACTGCAGTACCGAAATACGCAGATGGAAATGTGTGTAGCCAATTCCAGTTTTACAACTGTAGGAAGAGTTATGAGGGCAAAAGGCAGGGCAGTTAGCAAGAAAATCTGCTCTATGACTTGTTCTCAGTCTACTGATTTCACACCGGGCACTGGGAAATGTGTCTTTTAACATTTTCGCTTTTAGCAGATTCAGTCCACGAATGATTTTGGTACTAGGGCAAACAGCAGAATGCACAGTTAGACCCACAAAGTTCTTCTTCAAGTAAATGAAAACTATAAATATTCATAAAAGGGACTTGAGTCGTGAGTCTGTGCTTAATTCACAGGCTGTTGAATTCAATCTAATATGTTTCCTTTTTTTTTTTTTTTTTTTAAATGGTACCGAGGATTTGCCAACAAAGCTGCAGGCTATCCAGACTCTTCCAAGAGAGACTTCTGACTATATTACACTTGCAGGACATGGCACTGCCAAAAAAACTTCTTGAGAAGCCAATGGTTTGCTGGGAAAAGACTATGATATAGGAGAACTCACACTGCTTTTCTATAAATAACTGGCTCCCTCCAACTAGAATTGGGAGCATGGAAAGGCTTTGGGCAAAATGCTGTCTGGCCTAGCCAGCTCTGCTCCTGAAGCTCATGCTTCACTGGGAACGCTGCCACTGCTCTTTGTCATGAGAGGGTGGGGGAAAAGGTTCAGCTCATAGCTGCTGCTACTTCAGAACTGGAAGCGACTGCGCTGCTTTTTACCAAGACAGTCCTTCAGGATTATTTAAATGCACCTTTTCAGGTTTTGTGGAAGAAATGAGCTTTGTGATATCCATTACTGCTTAAACGGTGCCTCCTGCTCTGTGCAGATTTTCATCTTATGCTCATTGCCACCACCACTGAACACAGTATCTGCCATACCTGGTGCAAAATCGACAACCATGTGTGAAGTAATTGCTTTTGGCTGGTCCCTCGGCTTTCAGAGGGCTCAGCCCATAAGGAACATCATGCCTATGGGCAAAGCTGACAGATAACCTCACCTAGACCTCACAGAGTAATATTAAAGAACTTCTTTGTGAAATTCACATTTCCACGGCACTGAGGAAAGACACACTGATTTCTACTCTTGCTGTCTGAGGAGCATTTACTCTGGACTTCTGCTATAGCCAAAATATTTCTCACTACTTCAGAAACGTGGACTAATTCTTCCTCAGAGCTAACTAACAAGAAGAACAGAAATTCTGTATGTATCCAGAACATTTTGTAGAAGTTGAAAAAAATTCTTCCTCCAACTCTTCATTTGCCTTGGCTGGCTGCTTGTTTACTGTTACTGTTTGTCTGCCTTGCTGCCACAGGGTCAAGCACCTACCTTGTGACGTTTGTATCACTGTACCCCGGATATTACATCACCTGTGAAAACATAAGGCACTGACGTAGTCACAGAATGAATGGCAAGATTCCCACTGACTTCACTGGGCTGGGATTTCACATAGCATGCACCATCTCACCACCACAGTAGGAAAGCACCGCACCAGGGCCCTATGTAGGGTGCCATAGCACCACTGCACCTGAAACCAAATAAGGGACTTTTTAGCCTGTTAACTTGGGCAGACCCAGTTTGAATGGGTCTGCCCAAGTATGGATTTCAGTATGGGTACTCTTTATGCTACTCTGATCACTTCTTCATCCTGCCATAAAGAAATGTTTGAGATCTACTAATTCTGGGGCATGGGACATAAAAACCTGAAAAGTACTCCAGCTAACAAGGCTTTGAACGCCTTAAATTTTAGATTACAGAAAGCCCAATGCCAAAGGTGGCAGTTATTAGAGCAAATTGTACTCACATCTTCCATTAACCCATCACTGAGTCAACGGAAGAGCATGTTCTCCTTATTAGTGTCATCTTTTGCAAGAACTAGCATTATGCAACCCAAAAGCTGAGGAAAAATACATTTTTTTTTTCCCTAGTTCCATCTGAAGTGTGACTACAGAAAGTGCTTTCCCGAAATGTCTCCCACCTTGTATGAATTTTCTTCTATCTTTCGCCATCACAACAAGATGCAATAAAAGATGGGCAGGAAGAGTTACTATTTACCCCCAGCCTTTTTCTTCTTCCAATCCAAAAATTACTAGAAAGAAATTTTAAACGTATTTGTTATGCAATTTTACATAATTACCTGGAGTTCAAACTGGATGGCTGAAATAAGCTAGGCAGAAGCGCGAGCAACTATGTACACGGAAAGGAAAGAGGGGCCCTCATCCTGACACCTTAGATCATAGATCATAGAATGGCCTAGGCTGGAAGGGACCTTAGAGATCATTTGGACTTGGTGTTACCAGCACCACGCTCTAACCCAGTGAGCTAACCAGCCTTGTTTTCTCACTCTGAGTCAGCCTGTTCAGTTTTAAACCCAAATTCATCTCGCAGTCAAGCTGCCTGGACACAAGTCCAAGGTCAGAAGGACATGTTTATGTCACGGTGAGATTTGGGACAGTTCGAAGTAAAGCCTAAGCTCATCCAGATGCTCAGCACAGGCTCTGCCCCATCTACCCTCCAGTGCAGTTTGGCAGGACACCCGCCGCCCACCAGACTCCTCCATCCCCTACTTCCCAGGGCTTTCACATGATGCTTTATGGCCAAGGGCAAGCAGACAAATTGGCCAGGCTCCTTCATAGAAGCTCTCTGTTATAACATGACATAAATCTTCCGAAGGTTACTGGTGGGAAGCAGGCAGGCTCCATATCACAGCCAGGCTCCATGTCACAGCCACTTTTCCTGCTCACTGAGCAGTGCCAGGGCAACTGAAAATGGTAAATCACAGAGACAAAAGGAAAGCGTGAGTGTATGTTTGTTTTTGTAAGCAATCTTAGCTAATAATATGGATGTTCTTCCCCTTGTAACAATCCCACTTAAATAAGATACATCATATAATGTTTATATAACATCACATAACACTAAGAGCTACCAGCATCAGATGTTACATTTAAAAGGTAAATGTGAAATGCTTCACACAGGGTGTAGTAAGGTGGGGAAGGAGTTGTAGCTGCTGAGATATGAGCTGACAGCAATGCAGATGTACATGCAGCTTCCCGCGCCTGCACCCACACAGACCTGTGATCTCTCTCACACCTCTGTCCCACCCTACAACCTCCCCATGTGCAGCAAAGCAATCTATATTACCTCCCACATGGCATTTTTCACTTGAGTAGCCACACCAAGAGCCGTTCCCCTGAGAGGCTGCCCTCAGAGCCTGCCACTCCTCCCTTCCTCTCAGCAGCAGCCATGACACCTGCCTGTCCGCCTTACCAGGCCCCACTGTTTCACCTCAGAAGCTGTGTATGTTCATTTCAGTTTTCTTGTAAGGTCTGTCTGTGGAGACATATTGGTGTTAAACTAAAGAAAGATCTGATTTGTACAACAGGATCATGACCACCTGTGTCAGGGTATTCTCCTTCAGACAAAGTCGAGCCCACTTACAAAATGGCGCCTGGAAGTGAAGGGGAAAACTTCAGCGAGGCGGCCTTTAGCATGGAGCTGACCTCAGCTGGAAGGACATGGCAAGTGTAGAATTCGAAAGCACCAAAATATATCCTTTCCCATGTTATAAGCACTTAAGATTATCGACACACAGGCCAATTCAATTCTGACACAGAGTCATTTTTGGTTTGAATTTACAGTTTTTTAGCTGCAGCCATGGGACTCGCCAGTGCCATGGGAAAGGAGAGGAGCAGAGGCAGCTTTCTCCTGCTCCCCGTAATCCAGCCCTGACATACAGCAGTAGCAAACCTGCATGTGCTCAGTTTAAAAGGCTTAATTATGTTATTGGTGCAAATAAAAGCTTCTCCATATAAAATCAATTGAAATATTTACATTAATAATGCCACTGATGGCATCCTTTTTCAAGAAAATCTAAGCATGGATGAGCATGGTAGTTTCTCTTTACAGGATAACCAATTCTTGTTTTTTATCCTTTTCACTCTTAAAAATGCCACTAATATTGCTAATGCCAGTGATGATCAACAACAATATCACACCTGAAGATAAATCCTCTGGTAAAGGGATGTAGACATGTCTGGCACACAAATTTCCTGAACTAACAGGCATAAAAATGACCTCACTGATTTCAACAGCGCTTGGATCCGGCTAAGCAAGAATTGCTCAAGAGGGATCTTGGCCAAAAACATATTCAAAAAGTCCTTTCCAAAAGGAAAAAAAGTACTCCTACATAAACAATGAACACACAACCACCCTTGTCCCATCCAACGCGTTCTGGGACAGTCCCGTTGTTCCTGCAGAGCTGTGTACCTCCACACACAACAGGAGATGGCACAGTGCTGCAGGCACACCTGGGAAGGTGAAATGGGGGCACAAACCACCCCTCAGCTGAGCCACAGGCAACACATGGGTAAAGCATCAAAGGCTTCCTTCTTCCTCTCCATTCTCAAGGCCTGATCCTTTGAATCCAAAGCCATTTCTGGGCACTCAGCACCAATGTGGATGAAGGCTGTGCGCAGCTCTCTGATATGTTTTGGGGTTTTTTCCACGGCTAAGCTAAAGAAAAAGAAATTTTCTTTGGAGTCCTAAGTCTCAGCATGCTTTGTGCTTCCCCGCTGTACAGAAACGCTACCTAGTAAGCACATTTCAAACTCAACTGTCATAAGCTTGCTATTAATCTGAATATTTCAACCAGGAAATTTCCCGTAAGAAAGTGTTAATAAGCAAATTTGGGAACAGGCTTATACTGATGTCAGCAAGCACTTTGGTTTACATCTGCTTTAAAAGGCACGATGTCACCTGAAATAAGCTGCACTTACTGATTTTCCATAAGCTATTTCTTTCATACTCAGAGTTCTCCTAGATCCAAGAGCTAGTTTTCTAGTTTCATGTGTGTATACATGATGACATTGATTCATATATATGTGTGGCACATGGAGTTCAGATTCTTTTGATCACCATCACCAAGTAACAGTGAGGTAGTGAACCCAAGCAAACCATTGTTCCTCCTTTCTGCCTGTGTGTAAGCTGGTGATATCTGAACTTCTTTTCTCCCTGGAATAAAGACAGTTGAATACTGATCAATATAAATGCTACAGCATTGTTAAGACTCTTCTCTTTTAGCTTATTTATTTGCCTGTGTGTCACTCTATTTCCCAACCAGTGAATATAAGACATTTCTTTAGGCTTTAGAAATCACCCCTTATTTGAAGCTGTAATGCTTCTCTATCACAAGCACCCATGCTTGTGGTGTCTGAGTGAAGGACGCCCTGTGTGATGCCTCAAAATCAGACTTTTATTAAGGAAAAAAATCCAAATTGCCATAGAGTCCTGTGTGAAAATGTTCCTGCTTAAAATGTCAAGGCACTCCTCTTCAGATCTCAGGACAACCAGGAAAGCAGCTTCTCAGCATTCCTCTGAAAACCACATGGGCTGTCTGTAGCACAAAACCTCCATCATCCTGAAAGTGGTGAAAACAATACAAAGTAAGAGGGACTTGGAATAAAAAATTATCCATAAAGGGGAAACATTATTTGCCCCATTCACCAGATCCTTTCACAAACCTCCATGAAAAGGGAAGGAAGAGTCAGGTACCAAATGTGTTCTTGTAGCAGCAGCTCAGACCAGACTGCCTACCTTGTCCTATGTAACATCACACCACGTATGTCCACAGGGTCAATGCCTACACTAGTGTCAGTGTTATACTGCAGAAAAGGCCTTAAGTGCAAATCTGTCTGTCTTGTTGACTTACTGCTGCAGTATCTTGTCTGCTAATGCTGTAGAACTTGTATGAGGGCTCTATCTCCTTCAGAATGTGCCTGCCAGTCCTGCACTGCTATGGCGGCACAAGAGGCACCACTAACATCACAGCTTGGCTTCCAGATCACAAAGAGGAACCATAGGCCAAGCAGACTTCCCTCTGCTGAGTTCACCATATTTCTGTTCCACACCAAGTCTACAGGCTCCGAATCTTCCTGTGGCCCAGGAAAGCATCAGTCACTATCTCCTCCCTCCTTCTAAACACAGGATCACCACGGTTTGCTCTGCAAAGCAGTGGGGCTCCAGAGTAAAAAATACTCCACATGCAAGCACAGCAACTGCACCAGGATGTGCAGGATGGACACGCTGAAAGGCTTAACTTCAAAACAATGGCTGGAGGGAGCCAGAAGGGCTCTTAATGGGCTTTTTGCCAGCTACTGCTGACACAGGCCATAGGACAAAACATTACACTGATGAATAATTTAAAGCTCTCAGAGACAGCAGCAAAGGACGGACCGTTTCAGGGCACAGACTTTCTAATCAAGCTGGTTTATGAATCAGAAAGCTCAGACAAGAGTTCTCCATGGCAGGCAGGAGCAAGCCTTGCTGTCCTCTTTAGAAATCTTTCTCCCAGAGATCTGCAGGACAGACACCAGAGCTCTGCAGACTTGGAAGGTTCATTTACTGCTTTTCTTCTCTGATGCCGTTGAGCATGCGGCAACACACGCCATAGCTTCAGGGCAAACATTAGCAATGTGTCTCTTGAACCTGGTGCCTCTGCCAGGCTCTGCCTCACTTATAAATGGAGCAGTTCTTGTTCTGAATACCACAGAAATCACACAGCTCTGAAGCAAAAGGAAAAGGCAGAAATGTGATCGCTCAGACTAGAGGCTGACAAACTTTTGGCATACAAAGGTTTGTAAATATACAGCATATAAACTGAGAAACGCATGCACACGTGTATAGGCATATATAAAAATTAGTGTTGAACAAGCTCACAGTGAACTCGCTTGTGTGCATACTATTCAGAGAGAAAAAGAATGAGATACTTGAGTAGTCTATGCACCACCTCTTTTTTTATTCCTTTCAAGCTGTGCTCACAAGAAACTGAAACTCAGCTCCAAATACTTAAATTAGGAGGCCTTCAAGGAAAGGAAAATCTTGTTGTTTCATACGTGTGTGTGCATGTGCTTGTATGAGGAGCACATTGCACAAAGGTCTGCTTTCCCAGAGCATTTAAGTTAGGCCTTTTCCTCCTTCAATTTACTGCTCCTTTCTAATTACAAACAGTAGTCATCAAACATAGGGGATAAATACAGATTTTTAATGTTAAGAAATTAAAGTCTAATTATGAGCAACACCAATAGGGAGATAATGAAGCATAGTGGGCAACTGTGTCCGTATTTCAGAGACAGATATAAGTGTGCACAGATGTAAGTGTGCACATATCAAATAAGGGAAAAAATCGTTTGCTACAGCATGTGAAGGTACGTAATCAATATTGTTTCCATTAAAATTAGCCAAGAAACTCACATGGCCAACAGGTGTTATGCAAGAAGGGAAGCACCAAAGATCCTGTGTGTTGAGATAAGTCAAGACATTCTATGTATTACATATCATAAAAAAATTATCTGTGTCTTTCATGAACTTTGAGAAGTGGAAACATGAGGCTTCCAATGATTCTGTTTGTCCCTAACTTTACCCTATTTCTCCCCTACTTCAACTATCCTGTCTGTCTTGGAAATTCTTTCAGCTGTGAATGCTTGAGGACCAGGAATATCAAATTTGCCCTGTTCATAATAGTCTTCCTTACACATCTGCAGCTGGCCACCATTAGAGCCGTGACCTTGAGCTCGTCTGATCTGGTATAGACAGATTTAGAGGCAATTACACAGAAAGAAGGGCATATACTGGAATCAGGAATGCTCCAAGTAAAAAGCACATCAAAGGTACAACTTAAGGCTGCTTCATATAATGAACTGTGTGCACACATCATCGAACACCGCTCCGTGTTCCAAACTGGATATTAAGACACGCACAAAGACTGCATCAGCCAAAGCCTGAAGTGCAAAACTCCATTTACCCGGTTTTATCTCCAAATAATAACCCACTTGCTGGACGCATGGTCTGTGGGAAAGCTGCTTTCATGCCAACCCTGGACTTCCCTGATCACAGACTTTGCAGAGGCTGTTCACTCTCCTCCCATCTCTGCAGAACACTGCAAGAGGATGATTTGCTTGGCTGAGACCACGCTGTGAAGGTTGTTGCAGAGATGGCACAGAACGAGTTATGCAATCTTGCTCTGCCAGGGATGCCCCTGCTTGGGCTGGGAGAATTACCTGAGAGGCTATGTGGATAAACGGGAAAAGACTGTCTTTTGGATATCTGGCCATATTCCTAACTGCAGCCCTGAAACTCATCTTTCTCCTCATCTACCTCTGCCTGTGTCAGTGTGTGCAACTCCCTACACAGCTAGAAAGGTGGAATTTTTACAGAAGAAATTGGAATGGTATTTTTCAGTCTTCTAGTGAAATTTAACAGTTGGGAAAAAAAGGGGGAAAGTCCTATGTAGCCACAAGCCATTCACTAGAAATTATTAGCCAACAAGAATAAGGAGGAGTTGGAAATTACAAGCTAGATAATTACAGCTCCATTGTTTGTGTTTATATTTTGCTTCAGGCGATCAATTCTTCTTTCTCAGTTACCTTACCTGGAAAATGTGGTAATGCATTACTCACAAGCAGGTTGGGATAGTGAATTAGCCTGTTGTTTATTGCAGGGAGTGCCACAACTCGCTGCAGAAATATTAGGAACGGTTGTTATGTGTGAGAGAGGACTACTTAGAAAATGGTTTCTTTGGTCTGAATATTTTCTTTGTATCAAAGAGTCAGGACAACCTAGGGCCCACATTTCTCAAGCACTCTGGCACTGCTCTCAGTGGAATCAAGTGTGACACAAAATTCTTCAAACTTTTAACAAGACATCTTTCTTCTACAGGATCTCTAAGAGGTCAACGAGAAGTGTTGGAAGATTTCTGCGTGAAGGTAAGGTGACCCATCTAAAGGAAGTTAGCTAAAAGATCAACAAGAAAAGCAGCCAATGGAAAATGCACTCAAGTATGTACAAATTTGTGTCACTGACATATTAACACAAGCCAAAGGTCAGGGATAGTATGAGCTGGTTGTTGCTGCCTTTTAGAGCGACAGACAAACTATGGTCAATACATGCACGGTAGGCAACTAAATGACAAGCTTGAGACAGGGCTCAGAAAAGCACATCAGAGGTCTGTTCGTTACTGCCACTCTGTTGGACACAATCAGCTTTCCTGCCCTGCCAGAAAATAAACTACAGTGGAAGTACTCTTCACTTGCTTTATGGAAAATCCATTCATTGTAGTTAAACCTGCTCTTGGAAGTGATTTGATTAATCTGTCTGCGCTGAAGTGGAGGAAGAGCTCTTGAAGTCTGTGTTCTGAGAGTTCAGGCATCAGACCAGGAACTCTAAGGAGAAGACCTGAGAGCAAACACCATCTTAACCCAGGACAGCTCCTTTCGCAGAGACTGTCCAACAGCTGGTTGCATCGCCAACTTCTTTTTCCCATGAGATGGCTCAAGGGGATGGGGCACATGAGACAGCTGAACTTTAGGGGATAACTACACTCAGGAACCACTTTATGCTTATACTAAACACAGGTTTATTATTATACTAAACTTTATTATACTATATTATACTTTATTATACTATATTACTTTATTATACTATATTATAATTTATACTATATAAACTTTATTAAACTATATTATACTAAACTTTATGCTTGTACTAAACACAGGTTTATTATTATTATACAAGGGCTATTTCGAAGCATGGACACTGAGGCCAATCTCAAGCCTTAAGTCAAAGTTTAGTCATCTGATCAAAGGGAGAGTTGACTTCAACAACATGGATTTAAGTGTGCCACTGTCATCCCATTACCAAGTTGTGTTCTCCATCAGGGTAGATGTGGTACATTCTCAAGTAATGTCACTCATTTAAGCAATCCTGCTTTGTTCAGTGGGGCCTCTCCAACTAGGAAACGTTCCCTCGAAGAATCAAAGTCTAACGCCGTTTTTCTGGTTTGCTCCTCCAAACAGGCTTTCTTGAAATCTCTTTTCTGAACAAGGTTTATGAAGTTAATCTAACAGTTCTGTTCCTCCTCTACTGGAGACAATGTCCTATCCTAATTGCCCCACTTAATGGGGGAAGCAAAGCTTAATGTTCTTCCCTAGTTTGCTGAGTTGGGGTCAGTTTCTCGTAACAAATGGCAGCTTGTGGGGCCCTGTGCCATCCGAGGCACAGTTGGGAGCTCACCAGTAACACCGAAAACCTTTCTGGCACCCACTTTGCAGCCTTCATGGCTTTTCTACGGAGTAACCTCCATGACTTTTGACATGTTGGGTAAGAGGGGGTGGATGCAAAGGTAAACAATCGAACTGTGGAACTGCCAAATCAAATGCAGAGATGCCTGGCAGGGAGGTGAGGGTGAGAGAGCAACTGTTCTGGGGCAACACTTGGAGCAGAGAGGTCTCTCTTACTTCGAGGCTTCAGCCTATCCTGTAGTAATTTTTATGCTTCTTCATCCTAACAACCATTTGAAAATAGGTCTGCCTTGGTACAAAACAGACTATGCACAGAGCTGTCTGTTCATTAGAGGTTTTTTTCTCATTCTTTTGTATTAACACGGTCAAAAGAATTGGAGCAAAAGCATAAAACATTGATTGTTGATGTCAAGTTGTAAACTTTTTCACATTTGTCTCCTTTGCCACTGTGTTCCTCTGAGATTTCCTTACGTGTAGTTTAGTAGAATAATAGCTTTAACTTTTTTACTGAATTTCAAGGCTGGATTTGGCTCTGATACGAACTGAGCAGAAGGGTCTGTTCAGCCATTTCTCGTCACACAATCCCTTTTCTGTTCTGTTCCCAGCCCATTTCCTGTATTTCAACCTCAGAATGACAATTAAGAAAAACATTAAAGAACACGTTCTTACATAAAGGCATGACACGCACAATTTCTGAGTAGTAGCAATCTCAGCTTCAGTGCTTGACTGCCACAGGAGACAAGTTAGAAATACAAAAGAACTTCCTGCTACGATAAAAGGAGGTTAGCTAGTCTGATTTTCCTGGCAAAAGCGTTTAAATGTCGTGAGTCTGCCCCTTCCCAAAAATGAGAATCCATCTCAAAAATAATGAAATAACAGAAGAGGCAGTGTGGAATTATTATTTTTTTCCTTTTGTATTTCTTAGACTCTACAATAAATTCAGGTCATTTTCAAAGTTTTATCTGTCATGAGGCATCATTTTTTTTCAGGAGCAGGGGCATTAAGAAAAGGAGCAAGTGACGTTGATGCTCACACACACATTTAAATTGGAAACTCTGGGTAGGCATCTGCAGCTCCTGATGGCAACAGCTTCTTCTGCATATAAGGTCATCTGGATATTTTAAATAAGGTGGCCTTCTTTTCCTGCCTGATATTTTTACACTACCATCCTGAGTGTCAAATCTGTTTTTGGCAAAAGTTGTTTTTGTGAGTTTATCCTGTCCTTCACTGAAGGAATCTCTTTAGCATTTTTTTAAAAAGTTGTTTTTCCCCCCCAAGAGTTCATTCAGGCCCCAAATAAAGGCAACATAAGAAGCAAATACGGCTCAGAATTTTAAGCAGCCTAGAAAAATTCCCTCTCTTGGTTTATTGTGTAATCTCAGTTTTGATTGTATAAAACTGCAAGTGCCCATTGGAGCATTCCAGAAATTACAGGCAATACATAATGAAATAAAAGTTCTTTCTAGCTTTTTCTATTTAGAATATAAAATTCCTAAACCACAAAGCTTTCTGTCTTTTCCAAGTCACTTTCTGACCTTTAGTCTACAATTGCAACATGTTCTTAAGGCAGTTTTAATCACTCAGGATGACAAGCTCCCCCCTCAACAGAAAAGAAAGCAGAAAAAAACCAGAAAAGATGTCACTTGTTGGGCAATGAAACACAAAGAAGAAAAGCCTCATCATCAGACAAGTCTTGAACTACAGTTCAAAAAATGTGATCTGTCATCTAAGTCAAGAGTATTGGCAAATATAATGTGCCTAAAATAATAACAAAAACCAATTCTGATCCTCCTCACATTTTATGACAAATTAATGCAGAACAGTGTGAAATTCCAACAGGTTCACATACTTCTTCTTGCAACTGTATGTATCGTCTATATTTCCTTCCTAGAATACCTGGGAAGCAACCATATACCTTCTCAGCTTCTGAAACAGTGCCCATATATTCCAAGTGGAAGCTGTGGGGCCTGCACTTCTCCCTTCTCAATATCTGACAGTTCCCCAAATCCTTTTGAAAAATGGTCACATTATGGAGTAGCAGGACTGAACGCTTTCCTAGCAAACTATTTGGAACAGATGCTTTATTTTTCCAAACATATGCATTCTATGTAAAGCAAAAATCTACATGAAAGCATTTCACTCAGTCTCAAATTCTCAGCAGGAATACAGCTGGTTTAGCATCCAAATCCTATTCCCCATTTGTTAATTTGCAGTGAGGTTATCCTGTGTCTTTGCTGTGCTGCCACCACACGTGGCAGATGTGGGTCCCAAAGCAGTAAGTTCTGCTTCACTGTGGGCACAGGAATGTGTTTTTCCTCTCCAATAGCAACCACCAACGATCCCAGTTTGCCAGTTCCCCATCCCTGACCTTTTTATCGCTGATTTCCTGAATTGTGGACCTGTCCTGTAACCACGTGCTAGATGTCGGCAAGCAACACCGATGAATTCCTTAACTTCTCTGGGTCTGAGCAAGTCAGCCTCAGTGCCATTTAACTACTTTTCCCATCTCCAGTTCTGGCTGGACCCTCACCACTTATTTGCCATGTGTGTGAGACCACCACAGAAAGCCGACTCTGAGCAAGGTCCTAAAACGCCTGCGCTGGCCTGCAGAGTGAGGAAGGGCCTTGGTTATGCACAGAGCATGGATCTGACAGAAATCTACACCTTCACCGCTCCTAACGGGATTACCTCCAAGTCCATTTCTTTAGGAACCTGTTTCTTACTCTTGATAACTCTTAGGCCACAACCCCACCCTGTTCTTCTGTGCCCGCTAGCCAGCAGCTTGGTGACTTTACATTAGGGCAAAACTGCTGTAATCCTGAGAATCACCCTCAAGAGAGCCACAGTGCTACCCGCAGGGATTGAAACACAGAGCTTATTATTTTACCAATTTGCCTTTTTTAGAATTTTTTTTTACAAAAGGTCAGGTTCTTCACTGTGAGGATGGTGAGACACTGGCACAGGTTGCCCAGAGAGGTGGTGGAAGCCCCATCCCTGGAAGTTTTTAAGGCCAGGCTGGACGGGGCTCTGGGCAACCTGATCTACTGGGGGATGTCCCTGCCCATGGCAGGGGGTTGGAACTAGATGATCTTTAAGGTCCTTCCAACCCTGACTATTCTCTGATTCAATTCTCTGACTCTATGATAACGGGCTGTGCAGAGCCCACCGCCCATAGCCCGGCACTACCCTGCCCGCACACTCCTCAGCCCCCAGCTCCGCCGGCAGCTTTCGCCCTTCCCTGCCCGCGCCCAGTAGCCAACCCGGCCGCCCGCCCGCCCCAGCCCCTTCTCGGCACAACCAGACGTCAGGAGAGGCCGGAGGCAGCGCCTCCAGGGCCTTTTGGCGGCCATTTCGCCGCGCCGCCCGCCTCGCTGCCCCTCAGCGCCGGGCGGGCTCCGAGGGCCTCAGGGCGGAGAAAGGGGCAGGGCAGGAGACAAGGCAGCGCCAGCAGGATGCGGGGAGCGGGCGGCCACTCCGCTTCTCTCCTCCCCTCGTCTCCCCTCTCCTCCCTCCTCCGGGGCGGGGGCAGCGCTTGCGCGGTGGGGCCGGTGGCCGCCGAAAGTTTGGGGCCCACGTGGGGCGCGGAGTAGGGCAGCGGCGGGGGCGTCCGGTCCCCGCAGACGCTCTGCGAGTGTCGCTGCGTTCGGCCGCTACTTCCCCGCCGTGGCCATGGCGCCCGCCGAGATCCTCAGCGGCAAGATAGTCTCCGCGTACGTAGCCCGGGACCGCCCTTCCCGCCCGGCGCTGCGCAGGGCGGGAAAAGTCTGTGGGGAGCGCCGGGGTTGTTCCTCTGTGGGGATGGCCGCGGTGGGGCGGGCCGGGGGGTGCCCCGGCGGACCCGGCCGTGGTGGCCTTTGCCGCGGCTCTGCCGGGGCGAAGGGGGTTTGAAGTCACCCTAAAGCTTTTTTCGCTCCTGACCGGGATTTGGGAGCCGGCATGGTGTGTGTGTTCAGGCTGTACAGTCACTCCTTCCTAAAGCAAAGTAAATCAACGTCTTGGATAATCCCAAGAATTCGCAGGTGTGCAGCTAGTTGAAAGATTTGTCAGATCCTGAAGGAAAAAGCTTCCTTCTGCTTTTCGGCTTTTACTGAGTGGGTAAGTCTTGGGTATAGGTGACCCTGTGTTGTGTCTTTTAGCTTACTTATTTTTTCTTACTGCTGGTGGACATTCTCATCGGTTAAGAAAGGCAAACAAATGTCACTAACCCTGGGAAAACGCAGTGTTTAGCAAAGAGTAACACTTTGCTGTGATACTTTGTGCCAATGGGGTTTAGTTACAGAGGTTCGTTTGGTGCCTCCTATCTCTAACCAGGGAATTTGGACAGAGTGTAAGTTTGAAGTAGTCTAAAGTAATCTCTGAAAAATTGTTTGGTATTGCCATGTACAACACAGCTACATCCACCTGTCAGTGGAGCACTCCTGGAGAGTCAGCCTAATATGTCTTAAATCTCAATATCCATGGAGGAAAGCCTGCTGGCATATTTTTTTACCTGGTAGTTTTTGGGCCAGTACCACTTGAGTATTGCAGTCTCTCAGGGTTGTGTGCTTCCTTAGGTCTGGCTGCTTTTGGCAGTCTTGAAACCAGCACGCTGTGCGTGCTGTGTATGCAGTGCTGGTGGTACTGGGTCACCTGCCTGCTGCAGGTTCCTTTTTCTGGCACAGATGATGCTCCTAGGGCTTGTTCAAGCTATATATTTATTGCAATTTTGGAGTGACTAGAAATCTGCAAAGATGCCACCTTGGGTACAGTGAATTTGTTTTGGAGGAATTCTGAGCATTCACCATAAAACTTGTAGCTTCTTTGGCGGTGCATATTGCGTTACTTTCTTCTAATTTTTAGATAAAGTGGTGGCATTTTTTTTTGTTTCTGTTTGTTTTCTCTATTACATCAGCAATTGTTTTCAGAGATACAGACCTTTGTGGTGTTGTGCAAATACCTGGGAAGAGGCATGGACTTTTGATAGACACACATAGAAAGGGTTTCTTAATTTTCAGCACATCTCTAAGGTGTTTGGCTGAAGCCTGTCTTCCACGGGCATCAAATCTTGACCTGAAGACAACACAGAATGGAAAAAACAATTGCAGTTCTACAGCTGTCCTCCTTCAGGTTGTTTATTTCTGCTGTGTTTGTGTCCAGTGTAGCAAAACTATTGTGAGCTCTGTAGGAATGGGTCATATGTAGTTCTGCTTTTTTTCTGGTGGACTCCTTGAAGAACGTATGGAGAAATGGGCTACCTGTCCTGGAGATATCTGGCCCTTTCTTCCAGACTCTCTGGAGAAATGCTGGTCCAGAGGATTCTCCTTATCCAGGGTCTATCCCCAGGCCAGGAGTCTCGCACAAGAAACAGCGATAGGCGTGTGTTTTCTAGGAATTTTCAACTGAATTGCCTGTTGTAGAAAGGGAGTTGACTCAGCTGCAAAGTCTTTTCTGTAACTATCTTTTAGGGGGCGTTTTCTGTTACTTTATCCTTTATTTGAGAAAAGAGTTTGTTTGTAAGTCAGTCAAATATTAACGGATGAGGTGAATCAGTCAAGGAGAGTTACAATTACTTAATTCTGAGTTTCTCTCTCTGTTTTAAATCAAAACTCTTAAGTGATGTGAACTTTCCTCTCCTGCCACCGAACATGGCTTCCCCAAAGGGAGGTGAAAAAATAGCTAATTCAGAGTCACGTCAGTTATTTAAACAAAAATCAGGTAGATAGTGACCCTCTTATTTTTGTGAAACATGAGAAGAGGATAACTACTTTGAGAGAGCAAGCTCCCCTGTGTCTATAAATAAGAAAAACTTGATGAGGAGATAGAGCTAGTTGATGGTGAGCTCTGTGGGCTGGTACAGCCCAGTGCCACTGAGCAGCCCCAAATATGAGCAAGAGCCCCTTGTGTTAGGTGCTGCACAGACACAGAATGTTAAAAATGGGACCCTGCTCTAAAGAGGCTACGAGCTGGGAGAAAGCATTGGCGGGTGGACAGCAGGGCCACCAGCACGTCATCTGTGCACATCAGCACCAGGTGACATTGAAAGGGAAGTCCTAAGGGTAAGAACATGTGGGCAATTGTCATGTCTCCTTTGTGGAAGGAAGAAAATTTTGATATCGCTGTTTGTGAAGACAAACCTTTGTCATATGGCCTAGGGCATTGTCCAAAGTGCTTGCAGCCCCACAAACGTGGTTTGAGTCCTCGCCTATTTCTGTTCTGTTGTCCTCCGATTAAATCGCCTGATAGTTGGGTATTGTATGTGGTAGCTGTTTTGGGATACACACACTTGTGAGGGCAAACTCTTCTGTGTCTGTTTTAAGTTTGGCATGAAGTTGAATCTTTAAACTCTGTTGTTCTGTTGGCAGCCAGCCACATTGGAGAAGTTCCTCCAGTGCCTATCCCCACCCCTACAGATGATTGCTTCTTCAGCTCAGCTGTTCTGTGGCCCTTATTGGACTGGCATTCTGGATGTGATGGAAAAGCCTGTAAAAAGGCAAAAGCACCTTGATGTATTTATCTGGCCTGAAGAGTAGTCGGACAAGTATTTGAACTGACACATCTAAAAGAGAGGTTAAAAACTGGGTAGTTGATAGAAGCAGGTAGTTCCCCTCTGAGATAATGACAGTGTACCAGGATCGCACAGCAGTATGGCAGGAGACCTGTGAACAGATTCCAGCTCCATTTGCTAAACAGCCCCTCAGCTGGAGCCATCAGTTGCATTACCAGGAGCAGTGAGGTAGCAAGGCAGTTCCCATTCCAGCGCCCCTCCATTGTGGCAGCCAACCTATGATTCCCCCCAGACAGACTCCTTTCTGTCTCTCCTCTGGGGTGCCAGTGGGATGTTCTGTGTCACGCTGGCTTGAAGCCTCTTCACAGTATTTGGAGATAAAACAGCTATCCTGCTAGCTAGGACACAGTGCCATGGAGGTTTGCAGTTATGTTTCTTTTCTTCTCATGGGGGCAACAGAAAGCGAGCGGTGGCAGCGCTGTGGGCTCTGAGGAGGAATGGCTACAGGGACACCAGCCCTGACCAAGATAGCGCAAGACCTGAGGAGGACCATGAGCCTTATACAGCTGTTTCTGGAAGGGTGCAGCAAGAGCACTTCTGATGCATGTTTCTGAAGCTTTTGGGAAATCTATGATCCAGGCAATGAGGCCAAACGTTTCTCTTTAGGGCAGTCTCTTCCAGGGCATCATTTTCTCTGAAGGAGCTATTTACCAGGTCATGCATTTGGCAGTATTCACATAGACCCAGGGCCCTATTGCCCAGAGAAGGATCAGAAGCACAGCCTGGAGTTATCTTCAGTGGGATGATGTGCATGCTCCTACTGCAGCCACCTGAGCCATTGCATGTACATAATCCCTTGATGTAGTGGTGGGGTCTGCCTGAGGAGTCACTAGCACAGGAGCTTGCATCTCCATTTACAGCAGAGCTGGAGGAGTGTGGTTTCATGCTCAATGTTGCAGTCTGGAGAAAGAAAGCCTAATGGTGATGGTTTTTTTTAAAAAATAAAGTATCTTTGGAGCTGGCTTTTGCACTGTATGCTTAGGGCTGTGTGCTGTCCTTAACCTGTGTGGACCCTGGACCCTTGTTTGCAGTGGGAGTTTGTTTGTGGAAGAGTGTGTGGGCATAGGAGGGGGCTTAACGTCAGAGGGAGGAACAGCTGTGTACAATTGCAAATTTATGTTTGAAGATTTAAAGTGTTGTTTTTGTACAGCTAATAAAAATGTTAATTTATCAATATGACCTTTTATCCTTGTGAAGACCTTAAGTCCACAATAGAATTTTGCAAACTTACTAAAGAGATGCTAGCTTTCAAGATTATTTTGCGCTTGTAAGTCTGCAGAGATAAAAGAAGGTGTGGTTTCAGGTGTTTTTACTTAATTTTCTCTTAAACTTTTGCACCTCTGGCTTTTGTGGTAGCTAGAGAGCAGTGGTACTTAACACTAGGTGGCTGTCTAACAAGTCATTTCTTGATTCAGGGCTCCTAAAGTAAATCAGCTCTCACAGCACCACCTTGGTTTGTGTGAGTTACCTTTCTTCTGTAGCTGAAGCGGGGGTGAGCTGGTGCGTACTTACAGAAAATGACAGCAGTGTCCACTGGGGGCCAAAGCACGCCACAGCCCTGCCTCGCAGAGTGCAGAGGAAAACTAGACCTTTGGGGGGGCTTGTTTCTGTTCCCCTGAGAAGACTGGATTAAAAGTAAAACCCACACCTGAGACCCTTTCCAGTCAGCTGTTCTGTGTGAGGGCTTTACTGGAACGTAAGTTATGATATGTTTGTTTGCGTTTCTTCTTGTTCACAGGCCACAAACCCGGTGCTTTGCTTTCCATACTGGAACAACAGAGGCTGTTCTCAGAAACAGCTCCCTCCAAGAGCCCGCAGCTCTGGCCCTCCTTGAGATCCTTGTGTTGTCATTTAGAGGTTGCCTGTGAGCTCAAGCCCTGTTGTGTCTAGGGCCATAGATTTGGCGCCTTATCTAGGGACGTACAGCCAGGGTGTGAGGAGAGGCACATGGTGATTTTACCACCCAGCAGGTGAATTTCTGTCACTTCAGCACAAAGAATTGCTAGGACAAGGCTGATCAGATCAGAAACCAGTGTGATAGCAAACCAGTCTTTGTGTCAAGTCTTCTACAGAGGTGATAGCTAAAGGAAGCCTAGGAACTACTTGGTTTTTAAGTAAAATTGGAAACAACCGAAGCTTATCAGGAGATCTTGGAACAGCTTGGCTGAATGCGAGCGCCTATAAATACACCAAACCTGCACCTCAGGTGTGGCAGAGCTCTGACCGTGTGGTTTGGGATGTGCAGCAGGAGAGATGTGTGGTTCGGGGTGGAGCAGGATGCTCTGCGATTCCCCCCATATGGGACGTAGAACAGCCTCAGGGCTGCTTCTGGCTGTGCCAGCTGCAGCTGTCCTCTGGGATCAGTGCTGCTGGGTTGCAGCAGAGCCACGTGCTGCTCCCGTTTCCCTTTCTTCTTGCCTCTGGCATTTGTGCTCTGGAGCTCATAGTTGCAGGATAGGGTTGGCTTCACTGGCTGTCCATCATCCTGAAATTTCCCTATACGGCAGGAATTGCAGCCTCCCAGCTGGCATCAGCTACTTGCTCTGTCCCTGTACCCTTGTTCTCTGCATTGTCGATGAAGTGGCACCAACAGCACCTCCTCCACTCTGGGAAATCTGGTTCCACCTGGGAATTAACAGACCTTGTGACAGTGATTGAGGACAAGGAGACCATATGTGTTTTAAACAACTGGATGTTTGGAACAGAGCAGCCTCCTTCCAGCACCATGAGCCCATCAGGTGGGCAAGACTGGTCAGTTCTTGACTGCCCCTGGTGAAGAGACAGAGCAGTGGTGCTGGAGCTGCGCCCAGGCTTTTGGCAGAATTTGGAATTTGAAAAGCACGTTGCACCTGGCACCAGGGCCTGTTTCCTACCACCTTCCTGGGCAAAGGACCATACATGTGAGGCCAGGCAGTGACTGAGAAATTAGACAGGAGTGCAAGGCTGAAGAGAGTGGAGACAGTGGCATTTTGAGCTGTCTGCGGCTAATATATTGGTGATGGGCACTCGTTATCTCTAAAACATTGCCGGTTAGCTCGCTCAGTTAGAGCGTGGTGCTGATAACACCAAGGTTGTGGGTTCCATCCCCGTTGGGTCCCCATGTGTTGCCTGATCTAGTTGAGAGGCGTCCCTGCCCATGACAGGGAGGTTGGATTAGATGATCTCTAAGGTCCCTTCCAGCCCAGGCCATTCTATGATTCTATGATTGCCTAGTAAACTAGGTATGAGTTGCCATCTGAGCTGAATTAACTAATCAGTGAAACCTCTCATGCTTCCATTTAAAAATTTTATTTTACTTACTGTATCCTTAAACGTGTCTTCGCTAAAGAGTTGACCTGATCTGGGTACTAGGGCTTAGCTGATTTCCCTCACTGCTTCACCTCTATCCCCCTCCCGTTCTCCTTCCTGAGCCCATAGAAAAATCTTTGCCTTGTTTGGAAGCTCTCAGACTGGGGGCATTTTCTCATAAGCACAGAAGCAGACTGGAGGCAGGATGGTGAATGCAGGGCTACAGCCTACCCAGCCAAGCAGGCAGGAAAGAGAAATACAAAGTATTGACCAGCTGTAGAAGAGGTATATCTTTGGGTACCTCTTGTTTGTTTAGCTATTTTCCAGAGTTCTGCTATTGCAGATCATCATCCCTTACCGGGACAGCACGTCTGACAGTGTTGACTGGTGCCTGTGAAAGCTGGGTAGATTTGATACGTGGAAAGAGGATTTGCTTTTGAAATCCCAGAAATTCCTGTGACAAATATTGTGTGGTTTGTTGGGGTTTTTTTATACCCTTGTACCGTATGAAACTGTGACAAGGGTGAAAGAGCCACAGTATGAACTTTAAAAAAAATGTAAAAAATAGTTAAATAAGCTTCAATGAAACTTCTAAATGTTCTTAGTGATTTTGGAGATTGCTGAGACTTGTGTACTCAAAGTATGTGTTTGCCAGTCTGCCCATCTGTCATCTTTTTTGACTCCTGGCTTTCATTGTATGAGAATTCAGCTCTTTGGTTAACTTCTATGTTGTTTTTTTTTCCCCCTCTTCAGACAAGTGAGAGAGAGACTGAAGAATCAAGTTGTTGAGATGAAAAAGAAATTTCCAGGCTTCAAACCAGGACTTGCAATTTTGCAGGTATTGTTTTTTTTAATGACAACTACAGAAAATCTGTGTTGCTTTGCAGTTCTAAGTGCTCAGCTGATGAGCTTCGTCAAAGCTGACTTGCAAATTGTAGCATTTTATAAGGAACAGAAGAGCAGAGTTCCTCTTGGGATGGTAACACAGTTCTGTGATGTCTTTTCTTCGAGTACTGGGGCCCAGCAATGTTTTGGAGGGTTTTGGTTGTTTGTTGGTTTTTTTTTTTCTTTCATCAGATCCTTTCAGTTTTCTGAGCATTTTGTTTGTGCAATAGTGAAGGCAGGCTTCTTGCCTATTGGAAGGAAGCAGTGCTTGTGTAGACTCTATTCCAAGTCTCTGCCTTTGTATGAGCTCCAAAGCCTGTGAGCTTTCAGAGATGTGAACCAGAAATCTTTGAAATAGGGTTTATTAAGGGATTTGATCTGCTGTTATGTCAGAATATGGAGAGACAAGGGAGCAGGTGAAAAAAAAACAAAAGAAACAACAAACCCAAACCACCTTTAGCCAAGAAAACTTGGAGTGCAGAGAACAGAGCAGCACCAAATTGCTGAATTTGGTGTCTGTCAGAAGTGTAAGTGCTAGGGTCTACACAGAAATGCTTATGAAAGAAGAAAAGCACTTGTACGTACAGGGTTTGGGCTTGTGTTTGGCAGAATTAAGGTGACTTTTTCCTTGCGGCTATAAAAAAATGGAAACTCCTTGTGCTTAGATCAGAAGGTGACTGGCAGTAGCAAGTAACAGGAAAGGACTCTGCGATAACAAAGGACTCAAAGTGGCTGCTTAGAGAACTGTCATGTGTTCTTATTCAGTATTTTGAGTTCCTGAAGAACTCTTGGTGTCTGTCTCTGGATTCTAGTGCTGAGACCACTGTAGTACACAAAGACTGTGCTGCTTCTTAGTGCCAGAAACAAATTTATTTGTGACTTGTTTTTCTCTTGTTTTCTTTCTAATTGGCTTTAAGAACATCATCTCTACAGAATAGTTGTCTCAGGTGTGTTTAGAAAGGAGGAGGAAGGTCTTTTATTTAAAATTGAGTAAGGGCTGTTTTGATAGAAGTAGCTGAACTGCTGACCTTGTAAACTGTCTTCAAAAACTGTGGTCTTGTAATGTTATTGGATTCTTTTTCTTGGCTGGGCTGTATTCTTTTCAATTCTATGTTGTCTCAGAGTCCTTTGTAACCTCTTTGCTCTTTGGTTCTCTGACATTTTTGGAAGCCAGCAAATGGTCTCAGCTTGCATTTTGTCTCCTAATACAGATATTTTTTCAGCTGTCTCTTTTTTGGTTAGGTCAGGAAAATTAGCTATTTCTGGTATGTAGCACCTCACACAATGTGTGCTGTTTTCTTGGGGGGGAACTGGTGTCCCCTGAAGTCAAAGAATAAGTCAGTCCTGTAGTCAAGAGTGTCCACTTTTGCACAATATATGTAGTCTGTTTGCTGACATCTCCTGCTGCCTGCTGTCTTCCTTCTTCTCTACCCTGGACAGGGCATAATTTTTCCTAAACCCAGCGGAGTTTAAAGGGGAGGCAACTGCTTTGTCTAACCCTGGGGAAGAAGAACTAGTGTATGCTGGGAGATCAGGTCATTCAGTCATCCTTACACCTTGTGATCTGTCTGAAGACCTGGAGTAGCTCCCAAGTACCACGAGCAGGGTTGCAAGAGTTTATCAGCTTTTCCTTATTTGTCTTTCATTTTCTTATGGTTACAGGGAGTATTACTTTTAACAAAACATAGCGGATGTTGCAAGCAGTCTTCTGAAACACAGTTGTACTGTAAGCACCCAATACTGCTAAAGCCTTCAGACTTTGGTTTTGTGTAGTGTTTACTTTTTGTGTATCTTGTGGTTCTTGTTTTGTTGTTTTTTCTTTGGCAGGAAAACTTTCGAAGTACAAAACAGCAGTGGAAGAAATCTCTCCGTCAGGGCACACAAATGCGCATAAAATTAAGATTTCTATGTATCACAGAGGCCCAACTTTTCTGAAAGCCTTAATCAGATAATTGGATGTTATTAGCACCTGCTGATCATGTTAATTAGCTAGAGATTTAACTTTCTCAGATGAGATGGCAGGCACTATTTTCTGCTTTGGAGAGCACTGTTTCTAAGGTTTTTCAACAGGTGTAAATAGTGTTTATGGAGGAGATCAGAAAACATGTCTTCAGCTGCCTCTTGAAAGAATGCTTTTTCTATTAGCTCCAGATACTGATAGCCTCTGTCGGTGTGTTTTGTGTTTTTTTCAAGGATACCTCTGTCTCCTTGGTGTAGCTCAAAGGAAGCCAGGGAAGCTGAGGGTTAAGCCCATCTCAGCCTGTGACTCTGCCATGTAATTTCACTGTCTTTTTAACCTTAGGTTGGAAATCGGGACGATTCAAACCTCTACATTAATATGAAGCTGAAGGCTGCTGCTGAGGTAATGCCTAAACTCTTAATACTTCATTTTTTTTGCCCTCCTAAAGTAGGTCAAATCTGAATATGGAGAAAAACAGATGCAAATCAGATAGCTTTGTGTAAGCTTTGCCCATACTGGAGAAACCAATGTTGGCCTGAATTCCTTGTTGTAAGGACATGGTAACCTGACCCTTAGCCGAGTGGGATACTCCAGTGACAACAGTGTGGGTTGGCGCTGTTTTTTATCATCTCCTAGATGACATGTGTGTGAGGTGCTGATGCTGTGTCTTTCCTGACCTGTGGCCATGTACTTTTCTTCCCGAATGTCTTGTACCTGCAGTTGCTTTACCTGTTTCACCACGTAGTACGCTACGTGCTACAGCAGGGTGGGAGCATAGGTGAGTCCCTGTTGCCCCAGGTGATACGTGGCATCTTCTCTGCAGGAATTTCAAGGCAGTATGTTGTAAAGCCACAAGTTAAAAAGATGAATAGGGCAACTGAATAGGGCAGCTGAAGTATGGACTGATCAAAGTAGCTAAAGCACTCATTCTCTTTTCATTGATGGTATTTCCAAATAATAGGACTGTAACCACAGGAACAGGAGGTAGACCTGGGAAATGTGACTGAATGTAGCTGAGGCTGGACTGGACCGAGAATAGCCAGATCAATCTCCGATGTGGATTCAGAAATAAGATAATTTGTTGATATTCTCATTTGCAGATTGGGATCAGTGCCAATCACATTAAATTGCCAAACACAGCAACAGAAGCTGACGTAAGTAATAGAGCCAGTAATGAAAAAAAACTAAGTTTGGTTTTGAGCTCAAGAGATGAACTTTCGCCCTTCTCATTTTATAAAAGACTGCATGGCCTTAGATATTAACTCATTAAAAAAACCTGGAACCTCCTAAAGTTTTTTTGGTTATTATTTTTTTAAATAAAACACTACAATGTAAATTTAACAGAATTTTAACAGGTATATTTCTAAAGACAAAAAACATGGGTCACTTATACCCTTAGGCTGACAAACAAAATGTGTGTATCTTTTAATACAGATAGGATTGTGATTTTTTCCTTTGTGTCAGTCATATTTCAGTTTATTGGCCTTTAGGTTTTTGGTTTTTACTTTTAGGTCCTCAAGTGCATTGCCTCTTTGAATGGAGACCCTGCTGTTCATGGCTTTATAGTGCAGCTGCCACTTGACTCTGATAAACCCATCAATACAGAAAAAATAACCAATGCTGTTGCACCTGAGAAGGATGTAGATGGGTAAGCTGACTTCACATCTGGAGAGCATGACAGCTACTCCAGAAAGAAACTTTTTTTTTTCTTTTTTTTTTTTTTGTCTTTTGAGCAATGATCGTGAGCTGGAAGTCTTACTTGGCCTTTATTCTTTCAAAATGCAGCTTAAGTAGCATCAATGCTGGGAAACTCTCTAGAGGGGACCTTGGAGACTGCTTTATTCCCTGTACGCCAAAAGGATGCATGGAACTTATCAGGCAGACAGGTGAGGAGGTTTCCATCCATTATTCACGAGTGCAGTAGTCTTCAAGTAAGAGGAGAGGTTAGGCACATTGCGAAGCTGTGCTTCACATTGAAACTTCTGTTGAGATGCCAGATTTTACCTCTGCATTTTCAGATGAGGAAAAACTTTTTTACTGTGAGGGTGACAGAGCACTGGTGCAGGCTGCCCAGGGAGGTTGTGGAATCTCCTTCTTTGGAGACGTTCAAAACCCGCCTGGATGCGTTCCTGTGCGCTCTGCTGTAGGTGATCCTGCTCTGGCAGGGGGGTTGGACTAGATGATCTTTGAGGTCCCTTCCAACCTCTAACATTCTGAGATTCTTTGATTCTGTGATAGAATCACAGAATGTTCGGGGTTGGAAAGGATGTCTAGAGATTTAGTCCAACCTTCCTGCCAGAGCAGGATCGCCGAGGGCAGCTGCACAGGCGGGTTTTGAAAGTCTCCAGAGAAGGAGACTCCACAACCTCTCTGGGCAGCCTGTGCCAGGGCTCCGTCACCCTCACAGTAAAGAACTTTTTCTTCATGTTGAGGTGGAACTTCCTATGTTCTACCTTAAACCCATTGTTTCTTGTTCTATTGCTGGGCACCACTCAAAAGAGATTTTCCCCTTCCTCTTGACACCCACCCCTCAGATATTTCTATACGTTAATAAGATACCCTCTTAGCTGTCTCCTTTCAAGGCTAAACAGCCCCAGTTCTCTCAGTCTCTCTTCACAGGAGAGATGTTCAAGTCCCTTAATCATCCTCGTAGCTCTCCGTTGGACTCTCTCCAGTAGGTCCCTGTCTCAATATATATGGTGCAAGAACCAGCTTTAAAATGGTCCTTCCTTCCTCCTCCCCAGCTCCAATTCCGGATCACATACAACAACTCCTGAAGTACCAGAGCCAGGCTTAAACTGGCCCAAATACTCCAGAGCCAGTGGAGTTGGTTTATACTAGAGTGCAGAATGACCTATCTTTTACTTTCTCCGAGCTTTCTGTGCTGCAGGTGTCCAAGTTGCAGGGAAAAGAGCTGTAGTGGTTGGTCGCAGTAAGATTGTTGGTGCTCCCATGCATGACCTGCTGCTCTGGAATCACGCAACGGTCACCACTTGCCATTCAAAGACCTCGACGCTGGCTGAGGAGGTGAGGACAGGTTGGATGCATGAGCTGTAGTTCCCCGCTGCAGGGCAGTGCTGCCTGCTGCACGTTGCTTCTTGGTGTATCACAAGTCATTGGGTCTGGGTTATCCTTCACCTAAACAAGTTTCCCAGTCCTGTTCATTACATGGTTGTGTAAATACTTCCACTGGAATAGGATCCTGATCATTTTTGGCCCTCAATTAGAGGGTTTTAGTTATAACAAAAAAATTATTATTTTTGTTTTCTTTGGGCAAGTGAGAATTTAATCATCCCTTCCTAATCTCTGTGTAGTGGACTGCAGGACAACATGTTCTTGGTTTCTGTGTTTTTTCTGGTGGTTTTTTTTTTTCTGAAAAGGCCCAGTGGTCTTTTGCTTTAATGACTGGGAAATGCTAGACCAAATGTTTTCTCCAGCTTTTTTTTTTCCTCAGTCTATTTTGTATGACTGAGGGTTGGTACCATTTTCCTCTTTAGCAGTGAGTGACAGAAATAGTGTGTTGCTGTGCTGCCACCTACTTGGATTTTGTAGAGCAATCAACACTGCCAGGCTCTGTAGGCAAGTATTAAAGCTGAAAAGGGGGTAGGTGTATTTGAATATAACTCACAAAGAAGATCAGACACACTGCAGCGTTTCATGTCGTTAAGTTGCTGTTCAATAAGAATGTCATTAGGGTGATTAACAATTGAAGTGCTAATTCTTAATGAAATCTTAAAACTAGTTTATCTCCCTTGAAGATTAAAAGAAAAAATTCCAAGGGATAGCAGCTTCCTAAGCAAAAATGAATGAAGCAGTGCAAGAACTGACAACAGGCTCTTTAGTCAGAGACTCTAGCACGAGCTATGTGACCAGATCTGTCAGATTTACTGAGTACTTCTGAACAAATATCAGTGCTGAACTGCAGTCAGCTTTCCCTAGAGTTGCGTGTTACACAGTCCTGGACTTAACAAGACAGTGCTGCCACAAGTGCTGCTGAGAGTTCTGTGCAGGGGTTGTTCTTGGCTGCTGTCTGATGAGTGCTGGTTATTTCTAGCGTTGAAAAGAGCAGCTGAATATGTGGGGATATTCGAAGGGAGTAAGACAAGAACATGCAGAAGGCTTTAATTTTATCTGAAAGTATTCTGTATGATCCACTTGGGAATCATGGAGGAGTTCAAAGAAGGTTGTGAAGTGTTGACTAGCAGTAGTTCAGCGTAGGAAAATAGGCCATAATTTCTGGCTGCAGGAATTTGTCCTTGTCAAGAAACTGCTAGCTACCTTTAATTTCTGATGATGCCCTTCCAGCCCAGCAGTGGCAATGGGTGAGCACAGTTCCACTGCAGTTGAAGCTGACCAAAGTTGCTGCTAAAGCAGCTCTGCATTTTTCCACTGCCAGTGTGATAGAGTTGTTTATTTGGCTTTTTTTTTTTTTCTTTTTTTGCTAGGTTGGTAAAGCTGATATCCTGGTGGTTGCAGCTGGTAAAGCTGAAATGGTAAAAGGTGAATGGATCAAACCTGGAGCAATTGTAATAGACTGTGGAATTAACCATGTGCCAGGTGCGTGGGTAATGTATAAAGAGTGGGGATGCGTTTATTTGTATATAAATGCAGTTGCTAAGTAAGTACATGGATACTGTTTCCTTGGTGTTTCTAGTCAATGCAGACTTCTTTCTCTTTTAAAGTCTGTCTTAGGTAATGGTGGCAACCTCTGAAGATGTCAGAATAAAAAATGGTTGGTATGAAGTACTGTCCTAAAGCAGATCATTGGCGGTTTTGTTTCTGCCTTCAGTGAGGCTGAAGATCGGTAGAGGAAAGAAGAGACCTAGAAAATGTTACCACAGAACATCTCTGTAATTTGCCTGAGCTACATAGTGAAGTTTTGCTGCTGTTATCACCTGGGAGCTCACAGCTCTGCTGTCATTACTTTGCAGTTAGATCTGATTAAGCTGTTCTGTTTGAAATACAGAAATGGCAAACAGGCTCTTAAAGTAGCTGTGGATCTGTTGAATCACAACATTAACTTCTTAGGCTTGAAGGGCTATTGTCTTGAAACAAAGCAGTTTCGGCAAGAGTATTGGTGACAGTGGCTCTGGCATAGAATAAAGTGCTTTAACATAATGGAATTTAGGGTAGGATTTCACTTAGCTACTTCTTTTCTTACAAAGGAAGAACAGACTGTCTGGCAATTTCTGTTTTCATCTCGTTTTAAATCCAAATTACAGATATTGAATGATATGGAAAATTAGTCACCATCCAACTATCTCTGTGCTACACCCACAAGGCTTTTAAAAGGTAGTTTTCATAATTAATCAGTCATTTTGTTGCCATTATTTAATGGAATGTAAAGAAATTTCTGTTCGGCAGTCTTCTTCCTCAAAGATGACATCGGGTTGCATTTAAAAACATTAGTCCTCTGTATAATTAAAAAGTCGTCTACTGTTGCTGTTTGTTGCTTGGTGTATTTGTGCCAAGCTACCCAAACTTAGGCAATTTGCCAAACCCCACCGGGTCACTGCATGAAGTAGAATGGCCGGGAGTCTCCCCCACTAACACGTTGCGAATAAACCCACCATTGTGTTTCTGACATATGATGGTCTGACCTTTTTTTTTTTTTTTTTCAGGCGTGATGTGAACTGTATCTCTGAGGACACATCCCTGTTTCTTTGTAATTAGTCTGCCTTGGGCAGTGCATTGAGATCTGAGCTCCTTGTACACCCAGCCTAGTCAGTGTTGCATGACAAGATGCTTAATGGCATTGTGAGACTTGATCAGGGCTTGAGAGAGTACCATGGAAATCAACAGATTTCAAGATGATAGATGCCACAGACTTTTTTTTTCCTCTCTGTGGTTTTCTGAAGCTGCTGAATTTTTCTGCCTCTTCCTTCCCTTCTGATAGGTTGCAAAAAAGTTCTCAGATGAATCTTTTGGATAAATCAGTGCCAGAATTGTGGGAATTGCAATGCTACAGAAAGAACAGCAGCTACTTTGCCAGCTTCTTCAGCTGCCTCACTGTACAGATAGACTATTGCTGCTCGCTGTGATGATACTTTGAATGTGGCAGAGGGAGAAATAGCATGTTTGCTGTACGTCTTACCACAGCAGTAAATGCACACAGCTAGATGCGTTGCAGATGTAGATGTGAGTTGCAGCTGGAGGACATGACAATGTCTGGATATGTCTGCGCTTTGCAAGTTTGGGTGCCCTGTAGAGGCAAATCCCAATACGATTTGACACATCGGCACGTGGACTTCACGCAGGCTTGCCAAGTTGGGTTAAAAAAAGGCACCATGCAAATGCAGCCTTATGTTTTGAATGGAGAGCTGGGAACTGCTGGAGAGAGTTCAGCGCAGAGCAACTAGGATGATTAAGGGAGTGGAACACCTCCCTTATGAGAAGAGGCTGAGGGAGCTGGGGCTCTTTAGTTTGGAGGAGACTGGGGGGTGACCTCATTAATGTTTACAAATATATCAAGGGTGAGTGTCAGGAGGATGGAGCCAGGCTCTTCTCGGTGACAACCAGTGATAGGACAAGGGGTAATGGGGTGAAACTGGAACATAAGAGGTTCCGCTTAAACTCGAGAAGAAACTTCTTCTCAGTGAGGGTGACGGAACACTGGAACAGGCTGCCCAGGGAGGCTGTGGAGTCTCCTTCTCTGGAGACATTCAAAACCCGCCTGGATGCCTTCCTGTGTAACATCATCTAGGCGTTCCTGCTCTGGCAGGGGGATTGGACTAGATGATCTTTTGCGGCCCCTTCCAATCCTTAGCATACTGTGATACCGTGAGAGTGGCCTGCACAGTACCAAGGCTGCCAGTTTGGAGGTTAGAACAGGCAAGTTAGGCTTTGTGTTCATGTGCACTACAGCTGAATAGATTTTCTCCAGGTCTTCAGTTAGAGAGGAAGCCCAAAACCTCTATTAGAGCAGGCAAGTGTGTCTTAGGCCCTTCCCAAACTGGGTTGTATTTGTGTTTCTGTCCCCACTGCTGCAGTTGGAGGGGTAGTCCAGCAAATACTTTGAATGCCTCATTCCAGGCCTATAGAAGTTGTTGTGCTACAGGAATAGAGATCAGTGCAGGCAGAGGGTACTCCCAGAGATGGAATAGTCTTTAGAGTGTCCTTCTCTGAGTCCTGATGGAGGAAGCAACCGTGTTCAAAGTCCTTCTCTACTATGGGATTTTGCGGCCCTAGCCAACAGGGAACCTTGAACAGTGAGGTAAGAGAGCAGCAAAGAAGGATCTCAGTACAGCGCTCCTCAAAACACCAGAGGAGCTAGAAAGGTGCAGAAAACCTTGACCTGCTGCTCTGTTTATATCTTCATGTACTGGCTATTAAGCTGTTGTCACAGGCCCATAAGATCAGGTTGCGTTGGATCCCTCATGAAACACCTTTCCCAGTGGTGTCTAGAATAAGAAGCAGACTGCAAGCAAGTGGTCTGCAGTTTTATAGATGAGGGTCACATATGATCTTGTGTGTTGGCAGTGATGTATCCACCAGAAGTGTGTTACAGTTGTGTATACATTGGCACAAATTTGCTTGGAAGTCATGTGGATATTTTCAGCTCTTGTCTGCCCAAAGTAGGGCTGTGAATTGGCTCCAGTCCAGAAGCTGCACCCAGACTCTCTCATGCAGCTGTCTCTGGAGATAGATGGAGATCATCCTACCTGTTTATTCCACATGTGTAGGCATGTCCTTCATTTCTTTGATCTCAAAGTCCCTGGATACTCTCTCGTGTTCCAGCTGGATTGAGAACCTACTGGACCAAAGAAGACACAGGCACTGGGAGTGGTTATCATGTCACTGATACTCTATAACTAGTTCGTGTGGTTTTTCAAGAGTGGGATTACGAATATTGAGAAGGTGAAATTATGGGGAGAGGTGGAAAGTGTTGTATGGGAGCTTTTATTCAAAAGAGTTTTTTAAAGGTAATTGAATAGCTCTGAAGTTGTTCTCAGCAGTGCTTGGCGTGAGGTGCAGAGGCAGGGACTGTGGGTTGGTTTGACTTCTGCTCATCGCTGTGTCGGTGTAACAGCTCAGGCTGTTTGTGTTTGGAGTCCTGAATTCATCGTTTTCTTCATTCTTGGGCCTGGAGTCTTCCTGGCCAGAGTGGCTGCTAAGCCTGCTTGGCATCCTTGGAAGAAAATAGGATTATGTTACTTGCCTTTTGCAGTGTTAAAGCGGTCTCTAGGCTGGAAGGCCAGACTGGTCTGCAGTTCAGGCAGCAAAGCTGTAGAAACTGTTTAACAGCTGTGATGTTCAGGCTTTGTTCAGACTTTGAACTTTACGTAGAAGTGTTGTTTAAAACACAAACACAGCAAAACATCCAAGCTGATAGTTGGTTGTAACAATGCAGCTAAAAATTAGTGTTGGCAGGAGCTGCTTTTGTTCTCTCTTTAGTTTTAACGTAGTCAGCTGTTTAGGAGTTTAGTTTCTCTTCCACTCCTCCTCCTCAGCAAATGTATGTTGAAGGTACTGATTGTGTTCTGTTTAAATGTACACTCACTGTATGCAATACAGTATTTGAATCTAACAACATTAAAATCTATCTTCAGATTTTTCACGTGGCTTAAAAGTTCCCTCATATCTGAAATGAGGATCTTCCAGTCCAGGAGAAATTTAAATTTTCTTTTTTTGGTATGCTGTGTCTAATCAGTGAGTTTGTTAGATAGCTGTGCTAGTTTACTAATGCATTCTGATTTGGAGGGTTTAATGGGGGTGATCTTAAAGGTCACCACTGGGAAAAAAGTGCTATATCCATTTTTTAGTTGTCTGGTCATATAGCGCAGCAGGATATACCAATTTATTTCCTCTTTTTTTGCCAGAGAGAAAGGAGATTGTTCTACTGGAGGTCTCCTAAGTCACCTGTAAGGTTTGTTTTGCCAAGACTGTTCTCTGTGAGCTGAAGTATTTGCTGGTCCATCCTTGGAAGGGCAATGAGTAACTGAAAAGCTCAGCACTTTTTGTCTTCAGCCTCTGTAAATGCAGGTGATTTTATGCAATAGTGAGACCTAGATGCCCTCCAAAATGGAACAGAGCAAATGTAAACCTGGGGTTTTGAAACAAGTCAGCCATGTTTCTTCTCCCTTCTAGACCATTGCTTTATATCCCCTTCAGATGGGGGCTGTACTGGTCCTTCAGAGCGGTACAGCAGGGCTGTGAGAGGATGGTTCAGGTGACATCTCTATTGTACGTCCCGTTTGTGGTTTATTATTGTACAGATGGAAGACTCGGTCTGTGCTTTTGTTCCCCTGCATTTGTTTTGGAATCATCCTCAGACAGCCCAGTGGGCCATGTGCCTCTGAGAAGATATTTGCATCCTCAAGGAAAGGGAGATCTATCTAGCTGACAATAAATGGCACTTAATGAGGAGATATGTTGCATGAGCTGTTGATACTCTCCGAATGGAGTATGAAGATAACAGCTTCATCCTGTGATGCTGTTTTAACTTTTCGTCTTTCTTTACAGCTTCCTGGGTGCTCACCTTCTGCTTTTCAACAGAGGAAAAGACTTCAGCTTCAGACAGGGCTGCCTTCTCTTGTTTTGATGAAACATGATGTGTAACTTACTGTTTCCTTTAATTCTCAGACAGCACGAAGGCCAGTGGAAAAAGAGTTGTAGGAGATGTGGCGTACAATACAGCAAAGGAAAAAGCTTCCTACATCACTCCAGTTCCTGGTGGTGTTGGGCCTATGACCGTGGCCATGTTAATGCAGGTATGTGGGCAGGCTGTGAGATTGCTGGTCATCATCGTGCTCTACAATTATTTGAAAGGACATTGTAGAGAGGTTGGTGCTGGTCTCTTCTCACAGGTCATTAGGGACAGAACCGGGGGAATGGGTTCAAGTTGCAACAGGGCAAGTTTAGACTGGACATTAGGAAGAAATTCTTCACGGAAAGAGTGGTCAGACACTGGAACAGACTGCCTAGGGAGGTGGTTGAGTCACCATCCCTGGATGTGTTTAAGTGTCGCTTAGATGTGGTGTTGGGTGATATGGTTTAGGGGTGAACTTGTAGTGTAGGGTTAATGGTTGGACTCGATGATCCCAAGGGTCTTTTCCAACCTGAACTGTTCTATGATTCTGTGATCTCCTCTGTGGTTGCCTTTGGGCTGTGTAGCTGCTGGCCATCACTATGCTGCCAAAGCAACTCATGCTTCCTTCTTGCTCTTACAAGAGGTCTAATTAGGATTTCCAATATCTAGTTCAAACTATTTGCAGTCAGTTAACTGAGGAAGAAAATGAACCGTAAGGAAATGTTACAACAGGGGGGATTTTGGTTGGGTTTTTTATTATTTTTGAGTGTGGTCTCTCAAAACAGCTTGTCTTACAGTGCTCTGGCTTTTGAGTCAAAAGGAGGAGAGTATAAGGCAGCTCCTTCTGTTTCCTGATTTGCTTAAGAAACCCTGCTGGCACAGAACACTTCCAAAAATCCAGCACACTGGAAGATAGATAGGTAGATGGATAGATAGATATGATGGGGATTGTTTTTAAGAAAACTGTGAGAAGAATCTTATTTTGGATTTTTAGCAAATGTTTTAATCATAACACTTTGTGTTAATCCCAAACTGAGAAAGCTGGGAGGGGAAAACCTTTCTGAATAGCATTGTTAACGAGCGTGGCTCACAGAGCCATGTTTGCTATAATGCATTTACATGCTCATTTTAGAGCACAGTGGAGAGTGCGCAGCGTTTTCTGGAGAAGTTCCAGCCTGGAAAATGGAATATCCAATATAACCAACTTACCCTAAAGATGCCTGTTCCAAGGTAATGCTTTCAGATGAAGCCACTGGCAGTATTCGTGCAGTGTGGTATTCATTTCTATTCCCAAGCTTTGGGTAATACACGGCGTACATGTATGCAGACTGTAGCTGGCAGTGAAGTTCAGAGAGAAGTAGCAATGTGAGACCCTTTAAGGGAGGAGAGCTAACCCACAGTGGTGCTGTGATGTGTGTTGAAGTGTAGGCTTGGGTCATCCTGATGATGTTAAAGCATAAACATGGACTTCCACGGCACAGCTGATAGTTGCTGATTCAGCAAATAGGAAGGCACTTGTATTCTGGAAAATTTTCCATGTGACATGACAAAAAGCTAGCATCTTGAAGTAGGAGTTGTTGGTGTCAAGTCCCCAAGGAGCAGTTGAAAATATACAAAATACCATAAGGGAGCATAACAGATTGCTTACAGAAAGTCATTCGTGGGGTGGGAGGAGTAGGGGGAAGGTTGGTGGGAGGTTTTTTGTTGTTTGTTTTTGTGTTGGCTTTTTTTTTTTAAATGCAGTTCTGAGGATGTGTCTATTCTAATGTACCCAACATCAGTGAGATTGATTCATTTAGCTAGGAGGGGTTCACAATTCCCTTTTAAAATACGGTTTGAGTGTTTGCAGTTTATGCCATCCAGAAGCAGGGAATCTGTGAGATGTCTTTGACTTATAAATTGACCTTGCTCTCTTTCTTTAAGTGATATTGAAATATCGCAGTCTTGTATGCCCAAGCCCATTGATCAACTTGCACAAGAAATTGGCCTGCTCCCTGATGAGGTGGAACTCTACGGCCAAACTAAAGCCAAAGTTCATCTGTCAGCTCTGAAACGGCTGAAGAACCAGCCAGATGGAAAATATGTTGTTGTTACTGGGTAGGTACTTCTTTAACTGGGGTATCACTTACTTGATGTCATGGTGAAAAGAAATTTTATTAACATGACTTGTTGATTTGTCTTTTTGTAAGGTCACTGCATGAGGTATTCTGGGTTTTCTTAAATCCCATGGTAAAAAAGTAGCAGTTTGGGAAATAGATTTATCTCCTGTGGCAAATAGTGTGAGTGTAGTTTAGCATTTCTCTCCTGGAGATTAATTGTTTTGGTCTGCAGGTCAAGGTTGTGAAGGGCAGACTGGATCGTAGTCAGAGTTCTCCTAGGCTAGTAGCCTGCCTTTGACAGTAACTGTCAGGTTGTTGCAGAGAAAAGTCTTCAGCAGTTGTGTGATAATTTACCAATCTTGTTCCATTTTTTAACTGGGGAAGATTAGCTGAAGTCTGAGCCAATCCAGAATTTTAACTGGCATTAACCGCAGTCACTGGGTGACTGTTTTATCCCTGCAAGTGTTCTGAGTCTCACCCACTAAAAAAGTTTCATTGTGTCTGTTCTGCTTTTTCACTACAGGATAACTCCTACTCCTCTAGGAGAGGGGAAAAGCACCACTACTGTTGGTCTTGTTCAAGCCTTAGGAGCACACCTGCGCCAGAATGTCTTTGCCTGTGTTCGGCAGCCTTCTCAGGGGCCAACCTTTGGTATAAAAGGTGTGAGCTGTTCTGTTGCTTGCAGGTGTGGGCTAAATCGGGAAAGTTGGCATTCAGAGATTTTATTCTGCTGCACTGTAGTTTTACATAATTCCCAGTTACAGTAGCATTTCTTTTAAGAAAGGAAAACCTTGGGTAAGTTCTTTATTGTTGTCTTCAAGTGCCGTGCTGGGATTTAAACTAAGCTGCTTGACAGTAGCTGCCGCCTTAAAGCCATTAAGCAAATACATGTAATACCACTCTGGGCTAGAGATACCTTTATTTGCATGATTTAACTATTGTCTCTCTGTAGGTGGAGCTGCAGGCGGTGGCTACTGTCAAGTTATCCCCATGGAAGAGGTAATTCTTCGTACAAAGCCTTGTTGTACGTATAGTTCACAGACCCTGAAGAGATACTTCAGTCAGATAACTTAGAAAGTCTTCATTGTTTATGGCCCAGTGTAGACTCCAAGAACTGGATACTTGGTTTTAGCAAAGTATTTTTTAAGTAAAAAAAAACAAACCACAAACAACCACTGTGTTTAGTTGTTTTGGAAAGGTGTCTTCATGGTCATGGAGTTTCACAGAACTGGGAATTCCCAGTTCCTCTGTTCCCTCCCCTTCTCTGCCTTGAATTGCTGTATACCCTTGAGCAAAGTACATCCTGTGCCTCTCTTTCCCAGCGCTGAAATAAAAATAATAATGACTTAATACGTTTTGGAAGCATATTAAGTAGTTCTGTCAGCAGCAGTGGTCACTGACTCTCTCTGTGAGCTATTTTGGTGTACTTGTGTTGTAGATTACTAACATGAAATGGGAAAAGGGAAATTGGGAATCAGTAATGCCAAGGCCTTAGCCTGTGGGGGGACTGGCACTGCAGCGTATTTCTGACGTGACTTGGCAACAAGTAAAATCCCATGTCTGGGGGAAGGGAATTGAAAGGCACGTGCAGCACGTGCTGTTGTGCTTCTCTCAACTCTCAGAGTAATTGCCTGTAGAATTCTACCTTTGTCTCGTGCGCTATAGATTGACATAGGGCAATTTTAGGAAGAAGAACAGAAATGATCAAAAGGGCTGTTCATTCCAATTGATGCATCAAGGCCATAAAAGATAAAAACGTTAAGGAGGCAGAATATTGATTCAGTCAGGTGCCAAGAGCATGTGTGAATGATAGATGTGACAGGAAAAATAATCTCCTCCTCTTTGAGAGCATTAATAAGAGGAGCCAAAATACTTAACTGTGTGCAGCAGTGGGAAACAGCCTCCCTCTTGGAACCATACCAGCTGAAAGGACTTTCTTTAAGTATGACCCACGTGGTATAAATACACACAGTCTTGTGTGTTAATCAATGCGTGCCTCCTAAAATTGAAGTGTCTGGAGTCAGTAGTTAACGAAATGACCTTGGTATGTCATGTGGTATTTCTGCATACAGCTTTCATCCTAGGAAAAGATTAGCAAATGAAAAACTTGGGAGTTCATACTGCAGAACCAAGGTAGTAATAATTGGTTCTTGTTGTATGCATGTAGAATGAGACGACAATTAGCCTTTACTGATTAGGATTTATAATCGGGGCGTGACTAGCTGCATTCTGCTTTTAGCTATCTCTTTCTGAAGGCCACAGTAACTGGCTTTCAACACAATGGTATTGTAGGCTCTTCTGTCATATCATCTTTTTAATGTCCTCTTCTCCTCTTCCTCCTTTGCTGCTGCGCTACAGACGAGAAGGATTGTTTTAACTGCGCCTTTTACTCCCCTGCCATAATGCAAATCTGTCACACAAACTGCATATCCCAAACCTTTTGTCAGTATAGCTGCAGTGCAGCCAGATAACTCACGTAGACAAACCCACTCAAACTATCTTTTAATGAGATGGAACCAAGAAAAATACTAGCAGTGTCACCGTGTAGTACGTGGTCTACAAGTTCTGCCTACGACGCTGCGTGTTTGAGTGGTTAGATTCTGCAGAGCTCTGTGCAACCACAGCTCAACTGCTAGCGCCACACGAGGTTGGTGGTTTCAGTTTAGCTCAGATACCTTTGTGGGATCCGCAGCAGCAGCTTCAGCTAATGGATGTGTGAAGCCTGTTGTGCAAATAATGAGTGGGGCAGAAGGAAGGTGAAAGAGGAGCAATGCAGATGTGCTATACTGTGGTCTTCTCAGGTGTCAAGGAGCCTGTTGAGAAGTGTTCTCGTGGGGGGAAAAAGAAACGCCACTTTTTATTTGGAAGCTTCGTTCTGGAAGTTTGTAAAATGACATAAATGTGGGGGAGGGATTTTTCTGTTTTAGAGAAATTCTTTCCTCTCTTCCACATAGTGCTCTGAGCAATCTCTCCCCCTCCACCCTCACTCACTTTAACATTGCTATTAATACTACTCTTTCCATCTGTCTACGATGAATTGAAGTAAATGAAAATTACAGCAGGATGAGGTAACTGATATGTTTTATCTCCTGTAGTTCAACCTTCACCTCACTGGCGACATCCATGCTATCACTGCAGCCAACAACCTTGTTGCTGCTGCTATTGACGCGCGTATATTCCACGAGCTAACTCAGACTGACCAGGTACGATCCTTTCTTATGAAGTATTTGAGCCCAGCCCACTTGGGCCAAGCTGTTTTGGGTGTTCTGATGTGCTAAGTACCTGTCTCATTCTGCAAGGCTCTCTACAACCGTTTGGTGCCTTCCGTCAGTGGTGTTAGGAAGTTCTCAGATATTCAGATCCGAAGACTGCAGGTAAGGTCCCTGGTTTCGCGTTGGTTTCTGTTCCTATTCCATTGACTCGTCCTTTGCGTAGGTAGGGCTAGGTTACGGAAACCCTAGTGTTGTCCTCTCAATCATTCTGCTGGCATTTATTTTTCCACATAAAGTGTGCAGCAGTGTGGTAGCCTGTCTTACAGCATAGAGAGCAGTGCAATGCATCCCCAAGGGGAAGAATCATTGATGTAACTCTCCTTCTCATAAGCCGTATGAGTAACACAGTGGGAAGAGGCAAAGGGCTTTGTGCCCTTTATTAAGAGTCAGTTCAGTGTCATTAATGCAGTTTAAGAAAGGACCAGAATCACTCTCTGTACCATGCACCCGGTTATAGCTAGAGATTAAGAGTTCCCATGTGACAGCCAGATAGATAGATAATCCAGCACAAACAAAGGCAGTTTATAAATTTCAGCAGAAAGAACATCAAGAATTTTTTGTTTATCCAGATTGAAAAAATGGGAAAATAGAAAAAAAATACCTGTCCCCTACATTGCCCGCTCTTCCTCTCTCCCATTAGATGAGTAGTCCTGTCATTGAGCAGCAGTCCCTGAGCAGATCACGGCTCCTCTGATCCTCTGAAATTAATCTAAACTTGAAAGTGTCCCTTATTTCTGCAAAAATCAGGTTTAACAGAGAAGTGCTTTTGCCTTGGGCTTGGAGGACAGCCTGGGGCCTGCTAAGCTTGTTCAAATTATTAATTGGCTATAATGTCTTAGCTATTAGAGAGCGTGTGGTTTGCTTCCACCGCAGAGCAAGGAAGCTGTGTCGCATTTCTTGGTGTTCCTGACAGACTGCTGAGGGAACTCTACCCTAACTACTGTTCTGTTTATTAAATGTCAAGATGTGAACGGGGTGGTAATACTCCAAAAAGATGATACCTTCTTTTGTGTGTGTTTATTTCTTTTTCTAAATGATGTGCTTGAAGAGAACAGACTTTCTTCTTCCCTGCTGTTCTTCAGGAGAAAAATATGACTTAGCTGTGCAGTTAATTAAAAAAGCTTGCTCGTTCATAAATCAACTCAATCGTTTTCCTCATTTCTAAGCTTGTGCTTGTATCGGGCTTCTTGTGATAATTCTTCTCTCAATTAAGCAGCTTGGCAAACTGCCCATCCTCTCAGTATGTTCAAGATCAGCTTTCTGGGATGCTGACAACCTTGTGACTGAATTGTTTAATTCCTCCTTTGTGCTGCTTAACCAGCACGCTGAAAGCGGTGTCTTTACATACGTGTGGCCATGTGCAGTGACCCCAGGCAAACTAATGAGAGATGGATGTAAGCATGTGAGACTAATGATTAGAACAAGGCGTGTAAAGAACAGCAGAGCTCCGCTCTCTTCTCTCTCTGCGGATGCCTCGCACAAAGCTTGATGACAACCTGTATTAATGAGCTCTGTTGTCTGCCTTGCCTTTTACTGCTGGCCAGCAGCGAGCTCAGCTTCCAGATCACCACTGACGATCTTAACTTTGTTGTGGGATCTGGAAGGGGCACCAAAAAGGCAGCCCCTCCTTATTTCTGAAGATGCAGGTACTGCTGCTGCAGGCTTATTGCTCCAGTGAAAGGTCCATTTCTGTAAATCTTTTCATTAAACTGGTTTTTGTTCTTTTGTTTGTCCTTTACTCCCGCAGAAATTGGGCATTAACAAAACGGATCCTATGGCTTTGACAAGTCAAGAAGTCAACTTATTTGTGAGGCTAGACATTGACCCAGGCACCATAACATGGCAACGAGGTACAAGAGCCGTTAAGTTAAAGAATTTTTAAGAAACAAAATGTGAGCCAAAAGAGAGGTTTGCAAGTGCAACAGGAATTGTGTTTCCTAGCAAAACGGAAAGGAGGGCGTTTGCTGGCCTCTCCTTCCGAGGGTTTGACGGAATAGATGCCTGGAGCCAGGATCCCATTTCTAAAGGCTCTGATTCAAGGGCTTGAATCTGCTCTAAATTCACAAAGATTTAGACTTCACTAATTGGTCCAAGTTTGTGTTTCTGGTTTCGTGAGTCAGTGCCAGAGTTGAGTTTGGCAAATGTAGCCAACAGCCTCTTTTACCTGACTGAGAAAACTCTGTGAGGAGAGAATTCTGCTCTGGGATTAAATTCCGTTTTAATCTGCACACTTGCACTGTTGGGGCCTGACAGCAAATAAAGCACACGTTTTAAAAAGGTTTTTAAAGATACTGAAGGTAAGATGGATCTCTGGTCTGGCAGATTTAATATTTCTCTAGCCTAAGAAATTTCAAATGTGGACTTTTTTTTTTCTGATTTAGACCCTGTAGTATTACTTTTTCTTCTTTTTATTAACATGCAGTGTTAAATGTATTCTGTATAAATTGCTTGTAACCTGTAATGGGGCTAAAGTAGTCCGCCTCATGGGAAATATTTTCTAAAGCGCTTAGAATTTTTCAAGTAGGTAGTAAGAAACAGCAAATTTAACTTGGTATTTGATAGTTTGTGTTTCCAAGGTAATTTGAGTTAATGGGGCTGCCTGAAACTGTTCTCACTAAATGGTAGAATCTGACTATTTTATCACTTAACTTATAAAATGTTAATTTTCTTTCTTTTTGGCTGTAGTAATTTCCTGATTTCACATTGACTAATGAGGATAAAAAAGCAATTGTAGTAATACCATCAGCTCTGCTTTGGACTTGCAGTTAGAGCACATGAATCACAGGATGTTTGGCGTTGGAAGGGACCTCGAAACATCATCTAGTCCAACCCCCCCTGCCAGGGCAGGATCACCTAGAGCAGGGAGATAAACTGCCTCTTGGACACAGTGCAGGGTCTGCATGTGACTGGGTATCTTAACCCTGTTGCAGTTTGGTTTTGGGGAAGAGTCATGTTGAGTAGCACTTGGCATTCTTTAGGAGAGGATGGTATCTCAGACCTACAGGTGAGGTGGGTGAGCGCTGGTAACAGGGCGTAGGTGTGGCTCATGACTTGCAATGCACCTTCTCATCTTTCTCTCTGCATTCCTCCCAGTGCTGGATACAAATGACAGGTTCCTTAGGAAAATCACTATTGGACAATCTCCAACAGAAAAAGGCTTCACAAGAACGGTAATTGTTCCCTTTTCTTGCATGTTTGTAGAAGTACTTTGAAAAACATGGTCCTGAGAGCAAGTTTCTGTAACTCCATAGATTTCCATCTTTTACCAATACCTTGTTAAAGCAAAAGCAGAAAGACCATTCAGCCAAGCAGTTAAATTTTGCTACTAGTGCTGTATTTAGGTTTGGATTTTGAGGTTTTTTTATGTCTATTCAATCCTCCCCTGTTCTCTCCAGAACGTTAGCTTCTCAGACTGGGATGGCTGTGGCATAGCAGCAGTGCACAGGTGCCCTCTGTAACTGTGATGCACAGCAATGGCTGATCTGCACCACTGCAGGTGCTTTGAGTGGGATGTATCTGGCCAAAACCAGACACAGTATCTGAGCTTGTTGTCTAGATTCATGATATAATCAATAGAATAAAAAAGGCAGTCTGGGCTGTGACTCCTCTCATTCCTTAAGTAACTATCAAATTAATAGTTCAAACAAACTGTGCTCAGAAAAGCTTCCTTCCACTAGGGTGCTTAGTTTTTGACCACTAGGGTGCTTAGTTTTGATGAAGGTGTCTATGTTATGGCAGATAAATTCTATCCTTCGTTTCCCATAGAATCTGATTAAATGGTTTTTGTCACTTACTGTAATGATAGATGAGTTTGTAAGCTCAGTCTTCAGCATTGTAATTTGTTACTGTTAAGTGTTCTTACATGAATCACTAATGTATGTGCCAGGAGAGAGTCATGTAATAGCAACAGAATAAGTAGTTTTAACTTAATTTTGCAGAAAAAAAGTTCAATTTAAAGTGGCCGAAGGAAATATGTTCTCAGAGTAATGCTTTGCATTTCTTTCATAATTTTATGTCTGTATCTTTGATTTTTTTTTTTATTATTTCTTTTTTTGTTAAGATGATGATGATTGGGTTGGTTTCAAGAATTTAATAGAGACGAGGATTGCTGCTGGGGCATCTTGATGAGTTCACGTTCTTTATTTATCTCTTGCAGGCTCAGTTTGACATCACGGTGAGCAGTGAAATCATGGCAGTTCTAGCACTCGCTGATGGGTTGGATGATATGAAAAAGCGACTGGGCAGAATGGTAGTAGCTTCCAGCAAGAGAGGAGAACCTGTTACAACAGATGACCTTGTAAGAGAGTTGTTCAGTTCTTAAATGTTTTTTCTTGTTACTTCTGAAAGTCCTTGGATTGGAAAGCATAGAGATGGTTCTGTACGGAAAAGACCTTAGCATATAGAAGATTGAAGATGAGATCTTAGCCCCTGGAGTTTTATTTAAGGTTTTTAACTTCAGTGTTCTATTAGCTTACCTGGATTGTGTGTGTGTGTGACTGGGGCACATGGGACAAAGGGTCCTGTGTGGTGCAGAATGTGTCAGGTTGAAGCTAGCACCATAGGACTTAATGGGGAAATACAGGGTGGCTTCTAGATAAAAAGCATATTTACAAATTGGAAGAACTGAAAATGTGTCCTGCTGGTCATCCTGTTTCTCAGACTCCCTGGAGCAAGGAAAACATTGAGCAGGAACAAAGCCGAGTGCAAATTTAATTACAGATGATGAAATCTCTTATTCTGGTAGGCTGTGCATGCTGTAGAGGCCAAAAGTGCAAGGTCTTCATAAGGCAGCCTGTGATGAGGGATGCAAATCCTTTATTTCCACTGCCTGAAATGCTGAATGTAACAGCACTGGTGAAGTGTACTGCTGGCATGTGAAGCAGAGCTAAGCAGCAGTTGCAAGCTGCAGCAGAGTCTTGCAGCTGTCCATGCAATAATTACTTGTATAGTTCTTGGCATATTTGTTGAGTGTGTCAGCTAGCACTCTCCCAAATGGTGCTTCAGTGTGGCTTCAGGTAAATAGCCTCTGCCCCAGACACTTCCTCCAGTAAATATTTTGAAGATGGCAACCCTCTCTGGAGCAGGGAAGGAGAACTGAGCCCTGTATGTGAACTGTGCCCTGCCCCTTGGCCTCGAGACAAAGAACAGGCTCAGGACTGTTGCAGTAGTCAATAGAGATGCGCTGTTGGTGCTTACTGCTGTCCTGTGTAGTAGATAGTTCACAGCCTGCATTGTAAAGGACAACAGTATTACAAATTTCAACAAAGTGGTGCTAATAAGGTTTGTCTTGCATTTTCTGAACGAACATTTCCAGTAGGCTAGAAGAATCCACAGGGCAGGTATTCTGACCTGTGTTTCCAGCAAAGTGGGACACAGCACTAGGGCTTACCCAGCTCTGGCAATCTTGCTGTGGGTTTTCTGTTTTCTTATGCGTTTGAGTGGTTTTTCTGTTTGTTTTACATTCTCCCAGGATAAGCTTAAGAAACAGTAGATTAGCAGTGTGACCTTGCAGGAAGAGGGCTGGGCTGGAAACCATTTCTGAGTGAATGTCCTTATGTGAGAGATTTGTTGAAAATGAGGGAGCGCAGGTGCTAAAGGCAGCTTTGAGCTTGTCATTGCTACTGCTAGTACACTGCCAGCTGAACCTTAAATACCTGAGTTAAACCTTCTTCTGGAAAACAGTCTCTCCTGCTGCCCATCAGCAGTGGAGGCACACGGTGCTTAGTTAGGGAGTTGCCTTGGGTGTTATGTAGAGTCCAGGTGATAGAAGTTTTTCATCTAAAGTTGTTTTCTTTATTCATTATTTTTTAAAAATGATTATATTTAATTTTATCCATTGTAACTGCAGAATGGAGGATTGTATTGGACCTGTCCAGCAGATTGAATGTTACATGTTTACACTAATGGCAGGCATTGGCTTGCATTGTTATGACTGTTGCATATTCCACACGCAGACAGAAATGTGGTGATTGCAGAGACCAGACTTGCACAATAATGCCTCTATGTCCTTCTGCTGTGATCTAACCAATGTCATGAGTGTGCTGTCAGGAAATGCAAAGAACCTGGGAATAAATGCAGAATCAAAAACTGACTAGAGGTGTTTAGAGATGGGATCTATTGAAGTGCTGCTGAGTGACACAGGCCTGAAATGTCACCATGGAAATCTTACTCTGTAGTTTTCGTTATTCTGGAGATGACTGAAGTTTAAAACTTGCCCATTAAATGTTAAATAAGCTTTCATGTGGAAAGATTGGAACTAATGACACAAAGCGATGAATGTCTTTTTTAAAAAAATCTTTCAGATAATTAAGTGCTGCAATCCAATTGAAATGAAAAGGGAAGAAAAAGAAATCATGAATCAAGATTTTCATATCTGCTGTGAACATTTGGCTCGGTACCTGTGACAGCAATTCTGGTTACTTTTTGCAAGTGCTGGGTAACAGCCAGTTTGGTTTCCACTGGACTGTGTAAATTGCAAGGATGACCAAACCTTCGTTTTTCTCTTCCGAAAGCAAATGTGGATGAAATCAAAGGCTGTCACTTGGCAGGAAGCAGAATTGCACCAGGGTATATTGCTGCACCTGAGAGGAAACATGGGCTCCACTGGTTGCTTCTGTGATGTCAGTCTGGTCTTTCTGATGAGCAGAGAGGTTCACTTTGAAAGTTATTTATGCACAAGAGACTTGTGCAGGATGTGACAGGTTGCTATGACATGTTAAGGTCAGTACGTAGAGCCTAGCTGCTGAAATGCGGAAGGAAAAAAGTCCAAGACAAACCTACCTGAGTGGAGTTAGTTACATCCAGAGCAGCTGCTGGGTTCTGGTCCTGAAAGCTCACTCATCACAAAAGCAGAGCCTTGGTGCTGCTCAGGAACTGCCTCAAGGTCTTGGTACATCTGGAAACCGATGGCATTTTTTTTCTTTCAGGGAGTGACTGGTGCTCTGGCTGTCTTGATGAGAGATGCTGTTAAACCAAACCTCATGCAGACGCTGGAGGTGAGCCCAGATGAGTTGCTGTACGTGCGTTCTCAGAGCCAAGAAGCGACTGGTTTAGTTCATTCATCACAATCGGCGTGGACTTAGTTGGCTTAGAGCTCGAGGTTTATTGTGGTTTCCTACCTGAGGTTCAGGGCTGGGTGGTGGGAAGGCTGGCTTCTTTCTGCGTCTGCCCTTGGCAATTGGGGTGACCCCAAAGAAACGGATTAAACTTTGCTGTGTCTCTGTTCCGTTGTTTTAAATGCCAGGAAGTGTTTTGGGAATCTAAACACTGTGGATGCAGGAGAATGTCAAAGACTTGCTGTGATTTAGCCATCCTTTTCCTAAGAGGATTAATATCTCCACTTGTGCAGATTATAATAATCCTGTTTGCCCTGTAGTCCTTACTCCTGATAATAAATGTTTGATCAGAAGGCTTTAAGATCTGTCCTCTAAAAGTATTTTTCTCTACCTTCAGGTACCACAGTTCTTAGCTCTAGAAATACTGCAGTTTTCTAAACTGTACCCCTTGGTTTTCTCTTTCTCTCTCTCCCCCACACCTCCGCTTTTCTAGGGAACACCAGTGTTTGTTCATGCTGGACCTTTTGCCAATATTGCACATGGGAATTCTTCAGTGTTGGCAGACAAAATAGCACTGAAGCTTGTGGGTAAAGAGGGTTTTGTTGGTAAGTGCATTTGCTTTTTTGTTTGTTGGTTTTGCAGGAAGGGATCTACCTTTTTTAATCTTTTTTTGTCTTGTAAGAAGCTTCTGATTTGTATAATCAGAGCATGAATTCCTCACCCAGAAACCTCTCACAAGCTTCTTTTGATTCCTACTCTAGTTACGGAAGCAGGATTTGGTGCAGACATAGGCATGGAGAAGTTCTTTAATATTAAGTGCCGCTATTCTGGTCTCCGGCCTCACGTGGTGGTGTTGGTTGCTACTGTCCGAGCTCTGAAAATGCATGGAGGAGGGCCTGCAGTAAGTACTGAGCAAGGCTTTCTTTAGGCCAGAGTGGCTGTTGTTCTCATCTAGTCACTTAAAGCCCTGTAGGGCTTGATCTGCTTGAGATTTGCAGTTGTAAACAGAATCCCTGTGTCCCTGTTCCTTGTACACTGCTTTATGGTAGTACGTTACAGTTACGTATCTGCTTGCTTTGTTGTCCTAATGAAGTGTTTGTGTGCTGGGGCACTTGTGGTGTTACCACAGTCAGTCGTTTGTTGTATTGTGAGTGCATTTTGCAGTGAGTTATTTCTTAGGATAAAGAATCAGCCCTGAGTAGAACACTGTATGTTGATGCTGTTTAGTAAGAATCAAACATGAATTGCTCTCATGGATGAAAAGCTTATAAAGTTCCATCTTTTCTCCTCTTATTTTTTTTCTTTCTCTTTTTCCCAGGTCACTGCTGGAGTACCTCTACCAAAGGAGTACATGGAAGAGGTAACCTTCAGCTGTTACGACAGCCTTGACACATATTGTCATGCAGTGCACGCCTGGATAGCTAGTGTGTCATTTCTTTAGCTGCTGGGGAAATGCTTCCTCATATAAGCTGTAATGTTCTTCCTTTTGTTTTTTTTATGATGTTACTTTGGCTCTGCTCTTTCAAGCATTTATTGTGCTTGACCTAGCCAGTAGTCAGTGCCTTCTTGTTCCTCCTGAGCTCATGCAATTGTCTGTGCGCTCATTTTTTTTCATGGTAATATCAACTCTGTGTCCCTTGACCCTCTCAGTATGGTGTAATTGCTTGGCTGAAACATTGTCTCTGAAAATATTCAGAGTGCCTCTCTAATTATTCTCTTCTTAGCAGCAGCAGTTTATGGTTTTATTTCCCCATCACCTCATTGTAAGCAGAGAGGAAAGTGAACTAAAGTCTCGGCTTTTATCCTTGTGCCTTGAATGATTGTGTACACTTGGATAATTGGTCTGGCTCTCTTCACATTGCTGCAGCTTTTTCACTTGTGGAGCTTCTGTGTAGATTATTCTTTGCATAGGAAGGGTTGAAATGTCTGAATTTCCATGAATAGTCTCTAATGCTACAAAATGTAAATAAGTGTAAACCGAAAGCTGTTGCCACAGACTTCAAACAAGTGTCATGAAATCCACAGCTAATGATATTTAATACATAAAGAGGAATGTGTCAGAGAGGAAAATGAGGCTTTACTGTGGGGAGTTAATAAGCACGGGTATTAACTTGCTAAGAGTAACAAAAAAAGATAAAAAGTGATTTTTTTTTTTTGCCTTGGCTTGGCAGCTGAAACCAGTGATCATTAGAAGTAGTCATTCTTTTTGCTGTCTTCCATCCAAGAGCAGGCACTGGTCTGGAGCGTTCAGAAAGCAGCACTGGGGATTTGTCTTTGTGGTTTCATTCCTACTTTGACATTTTTACCGTTAGCTGTGCGTGTAGTGAACTCGGAACAAAAGTTTCGCTGTCCCTGATAAAACATGCTTCCTGCCTCCTGATGTCTTTACAGAATCTTCAACTGTTGGCAAAAGGCTGTAGTAACCTAAACAAGCAAATCCAAAATGCACGGATGTTTGGTGTCCCGGTAGTAGTGGCTGTCAATGCCTTCAAGTAAGTGAGCTGGGCCTTGGAAGTGATGCATGGGTGTTAAATTGTGGCACTTCATACGCTCTGTTTAACACAAGCCCTCGTCTTCAGTGCTGTTGATGTGTTGTTTGCAGCGTTTTTGCATTGTTGGAAGATGCTGAATAAATTGGGAGCTCTGCTTAATCATTTCGAATGCATTCCTTAGTTTAAATTAGCTTAGGATGTTATGATCAGTGACTAGTACCTGCCATCACTTACACCCTGAGTGGCCAAATTACTCTGGACAAAATGTGCCAGTGACGATGTGGAAACTGAGCTCGTAATAGATGAGGTGCATATGCTGTCAACCACGCTCCTTTCAGTGGTCTGCTGTATGGAGTAGTTACGCCCCGCTAAGAAGCGTTTTGGCATCTGCACGTTGCTCTGCACGGGAAACAATCTGTGTGTGGTCTTTCTGTGGTAGCAGAAGGGCTTTTGGAACTGGTGTGTTAAAGCTGATGGCGGTTGAAGCAGAGTAGCCAGCTAAGGATTCTTCATCTGCAGTAAATGCATATTGGCTGATTTAGAGAAATTATGGTCTTTAGCTTATTGTGTGCACATGATACAGTACTTCTAAATCAGCTATAGTAAGGCCTTTTCTGAGTTTGCTTCTGAAAGCAGGAGTTGCATTGCAGATAAAGGACAGATACAACAGAAAGTCTGGAACGCTGCTCTGTCGGTGGTCACGGGTTTCTGCGTGTACTTCCAGAGCTGCCTGTTGCAGTCTCTTCCTCTGTGGAGTAGCTTCCTTCACCAAGGTGGAGAAGGCTGTGATGGACACGAGCGTGCACAAGAGTGAAAAATAGTTAGGACCAACCATTAATTTACTGTGTGTGCTTTCTGGTACGAATGCACAAACTTTTCTTCTTACAGAACAGATACAAGGGCTGAACTGGCCCTTGTAGTACAACAGGCAAAGGAAGCCGGGGCGTTTGATGCCGTGGAGTGCACCCACTGGGCAGAGGGAGGTAAAGGAGCGGTTGCACTGGCGCAGGCTGTTCAGAGAGCATCGCAGGCACCCAGCAACTTCAGGTTCCTCTATAACGTGGAGGTAAGAACCTGCGGTGTTTATAAGGTGGCCATCAGTCAGTTTCACTAGCTTAAGTTCCTGAAGGCTGTCCGGAAGGCTGCTCTGAGAAACTGAGAAGAAAGAAATTTGGGATTAAAACATGATACTTATTTTTAAGGTTTTTTTTCTCTGCAAGTAAGGTTTAAGGAAGAGAGCGTGTGTGTACGTGTGTTTCTAATGACTTTGTACATTAAGCAAGTTTGACAGATGACTTGGAGGTAATGAGGTCCGTGTCAGTTCCCAAGTTATGGCCAAGTTTATTAGCCAGGACATATTCAAGAACCTGATGAGGTACAGAGCTATGTCATATGTGGTTTAGCTCCTTAACAGATGCTTTCAATGTTTTTTCCTTAACCTGTTTTATTTGGGCCTTTATTTAACCATTAACTTACATTCCCTCAAATTATTTTTGTCTGCTTGTTGACTTCCGACTTGAGAGAGAATAACGGTGCCTCCTTTGCGGTGGAGATAATGAATGTGGAAGCACAGCCTACAAGAAATACTATTATGTATCTTTTTATTTCTGACTGTAGTAAACTAGTTTTGCCCTCTTATCAAGAAAAACAACTGCAACAAGATAAATGTATTTTGAAAACCCTCAAATTACAGTATAGCTTTGTTCTACAGCAAATGAGAGTAGCTCTTACATTTGCAGATGGGCACTGCACAACACGTGTGAAGAACTGTGAAGCTTCTGTGATGTTACAGCTCTTTGTAGTTTGGCCACGCTGACTTGCCTGTCGTCTTTTTTTTTTTTCCCCCTAGCTCCCTATTGTAGATAAGATCAGACTTATTGCACAGCAGGTCTATGGGGCAAGAGACATTGAACTGCTTCCAGAAGCGCAGCAGAAAGTCGCCTTGTACACTAAGCAAGTGAGTTTTCCACATCACATGATACCAGGGGTGTTTTTCAGTTAAAATGTTCATACTGAACAGCGGTGCTCAAACTGTGTGAAGGGAGTCATCACTTGTCTAGGGCTTGCTGGATGCTGCTGTGGCAGAGGAGGAAGAGAAGGGTGGTACGGGAAGGGAGAAGCTGGCTCTGGCTTCTAGTGGAGAAGATGGAACTCATCTGGCCCAGCAGCACATCTGTGAGAGGGTGTGGGGAGAGAACGGCAAGAGGATTCAGTGATCTTTCACTACTGTACTCTCCAATCCTTCAGCAGTTTGGGAATTAGGGAACTGTAAGTGGTCACACACTGGTGCTCAGTAGTCTGATGATTTTTTTCTTTTAATCTTGTTCCACTGATTTATCTAATCAGTTTGTTAACCCATATAGATTTTTGGCAGCTGCAGTTGTGTTGAGGGAGGAATCCCACAATGCTTCTCATGCGGGGGGAAAAAAAGTCTACTTTTTATAAGTTTTGAGCCTGCTATCTGGTTGTTGAATTAGATGCTTTCTCACTGCTGTGTTGCTTTTCTCTAGCATGACATTCTTGCGAATTTACCTGCTTCTGCATTAATGAAACTCTATAAAGGGCTTTGAAGGAGCAATGTGAGAACTAACCATTCTTTGTTTACAGTGTGCTTGGGTAATTTCACTTCTGCAGTCCGTTTACTATTGGCATATATATTGTCACTTGTATGTTCCTTTACAAGTCTATCGAAATACCATAGCCATGTAACTGCTACTTCCTCACGCCCTGCAATTATATTGATCAAACATTTCTAATTAACTGACCTCAACGGAACAAGAACTTCTGAGCTGTTTAAATTAACATTTTGAGAAGAGAGCAGAAAGTAAGTTAGCTATTAAGATTGTGTATCTTAAGGCTTCCATTAATTTTTTCCTGAGCTGAATGTGCCGTGGGCAATGGTGATTCTTTCTTTAATATTTAGCAGAGGGCAGGGAGTTTGAGAGAGAAGAGATGGGGCTGCAGAATGGTCAACAGATGTGACAGGCTGGATAAAGCAGTTGGTGAGGAATAGAATGTCCTGATAAGATGTCTGATGTTTGCAGAGAATGGCAAAATAGACCAATTATGCTTCTGTACAGGAAAAAAACCGTTACTGTTTCTTCACTTATTTCTCTCCTCTTTCTCTCTGTCTTTTCATTGCCTTTCCCAGGGATTTGGAAACCTGCCAATCTGCATGGCTAAAACTCACCTATCGCTGTCTCATGATCCTGAACAGAAAGGAGCACCTACGGGTTTTGTTCTGCCGATCCGAGACATTCGGGCCAGTGTTGGTGCTGGATTCCTGTATCCGCTTGTAGGAACGGTATGTGAGTGAGCGAGCGAAAACCTCGACTGTCGAGGGGCGAGTCAAAAAAACTTCATGTGCATTCATCCCAGTAAGCAATTGCAAAAAGTATCTTAAATTAGGAGACTCCCTGTCACTTACAGTTGGTGTTCTAACAGTCCAGGGTGTTAGATCCCCAATAGGTTGTTTTCAGGGGGAAGAGGGAAGCTAAAATAAGACCATCTGACTATTTGAATACTTAGCAGGCCCCCAGTGTGTACTTCTCTGGTCCCACATCTCTGTCTTCCTGGATTCTGAGGAAGGAGTGAGTTCTGTAGATTCTGGGAACTGCTGTCTGCTAGAGGGGTTGGGGGAAATCTCTGGCCCACTGAACTGCCCTTGTGACTTTGCGTTCCTGATGAGAGCACTTTGCAGTTTTGCAGGTGAGGTCTGTGTACGCCTGCGGATCAGGTTAGAACAAGACAACTCCTCTAAAGCTATTACAAAGCAAACAGCTTCTCTTGAGACACCCCCAGAGTGAAGCTGACCTGCACTATTAATCATTTACTGGTCTCCCCTTCCATTCGTTTCTCCTGGTTTTGCTGACCAGCTGTTTGCTGTTCAGCCTGTTGTCAGTTCCAACAATTCATTTCACTGTGCCCTTGGGTTTTTGGTTTCTGTTCTTTGACGTGATTGGCATAATATCGGCTGAGGAGAGAGAGAGAGAGTAGCTACAAAGGAAATAGGATCCTGGTACAACTTTGATATGAGTTATGTGGCAGAAAGAGGAGCTCCCTGCGAAAGAAACTAATGTTCAGGTTAGCATCCAAAGTCAAAATGTTGGGATGAAAGGATCCGGTGGAAACTTTATATGGGGAATTTCTTCTGAACCAATGTTAAGTAATATGTTAGATTATTTTAGGCGATGGAGCAGTAGGAGCAAGCACCTCTGTCTTTTTCTTAAGTCTTTATGGCAACATGTTTGTTTTAATAAGCTTTCAAAAGCATTAAGGGTTTGTGGCTCTGATGATGAATTTTGATGATTCAGGAGTTGGATCCCTCCTCCTTCCTTCAAATACTATCTAGAGCCAAATACTGGATATATTTTTCATTTAGTTCTTTTTTTTTAAAAAGGAAGGTAAGAGTTCTCGGGTTACCCAACATAAATAAAATAACCACATCCTGATTAAAGTCTGGCTCATCCATCTTTTTAAAGAGTAATGTGTGCTTTAGGATAAAATGAAAGATAACATGCTTGCTCCTGTTATTAATGGTATTTTTTGCAAGCCAAGATTTAATCCAAACAATGATTTATTTCATGTTTTTTATAAGCACTGGAGAAGGAAAGTGTACACAACATTAATGAGCTACACACAAGAAAGATGTTTTCAGACATTAAAACTAACAACTTGGCTGTTTTTCTGATGTCTTCAGTTTCTATGAAGTTGGATTCTTTCCTTTCTGCTCCCGTCCCAGATTCCTCGTGTTTTCTTGGACATGTAGTAAATCATGGTGGTAATTCTGCCAGAATTAGCAGTTCACTCTCCTGGTTAGGAACATGAAGATCACTCTTCTGTGGTGTCTACAAAACTAGGGAAGGGATGTCCTTTTGAGAAGCAATCCAGGGCATTTTGAATCAGATCACTATTTTAAACTCATTCAGCAGGAGGTGTCTTAGCCTCAGAATAAATTTTTGGCAGCAGCCATTGAACTGTGAGCTGAAACTGCAACCAACACATAGCTCCATCTAGAAGCTTTTATGACAAAATTGAGGTGAAATTAATCACCGGTGCATGCATATTCTTGTTATCTGAAGTAAATCACAAAGGTCTGTCACATTTATTTTTTTTTCTCAGCTTCTGAGTTTTGGGGTTTTTTTACTTTCTGGCTCAGAGTTGAAGCTGTTATACTTCAATGAAATACTTTGAGGTTTAAAAGGAAGTATTTCAAAGGCTGTCTGGCTTGAACGTTGAGCATGAAAGATAATGAAAGTGAAGTAAATTGTTGGAGTCATATTGGTTCATTTTATGGTGCTGCTGATGAATTGAAAACAAATTATTTATTCAACTCTGGTTTTTAGTTCCTAAGTGTTGCTTTTTCAGAGGTTCCACAAGTTCAATAAACAATAAATTCTTAGCTGATATTGGCTTTATTAGAAATCTTGCAAGGGGGTCAATGATATCCTTGAGGTCTAATTTTTTTTTTCATGGAAGTAAATAGCGGAGATTGCCTTGTGTTCTTTTTCAGCACATGTGGTATTGGAGAAGGATAATGGAGGAAAAGTCCATTTCTTCAGCTCTAAAAATAACGAAAAGCATTAAGCATTGTAGACACTTGTACAGAAAATTAGTGGCCTGGGCAGAAATTATCCTGTACCACACAGAAATTCAGAGTTTAAGCAGACTGCCTTGAAGTGGTAGATAGCAGAGTAGCCACTGTGGATGGGAAAGGAGGAAAACTGAGCTTTCCTTTCCAAATGGAAAGTGCAAGAAATAGTCAAGGCGAGCCCATCTTCATCAATATGGCACCTCCTGCTCTGTTGAGTATCACTGTCTCAGCTCCTGCTGTGGCCCTCTGAATCTGAAGGTGGAGATCTGCAAAGCTCTACGATTCTTCAGTGATGCGTAAATAAATAGGAAGTTTCTTGCTCTGAATGACCAGAGACTGGCAGTGACTGTGGTGAGAGCAGGAAAACCCCTCTCCAGGCACTTTGGATTTCTTAACACCTCGGCTCTTGAGAGCAAAATATTCATACAACTAAACACAAAGACAAGGAATGAGAGTCTTCTCTGTAGCCCCTGTATTCTGTTCTCTGTCTGGTAAAGCAGCAGCTCTGACAAAAAGACAGTGCAATCCTAGAATTCATTACAAAGAACAGACCTGAAATGATTTTTACCTCTGTCTAAGCTGTGCAAGACCTGCAGTGGTACATTACATATGGGACTGCTGTTAGTACTTGTAAATGACTTAGGAAAATGGGGTGGGGATCTGAAAAGCTCCCTGAACAGTTTTGAGAGCTGCAAAAAGCGCCTAACTGATAGAGCTTTGCCTCCTCGCTGCTGAGCTTATTATCAGAAGGAAGACTGGGAGGTAATTTGATTAGTGTGCAAAATACTTGCTCAGGGAGAAAATACCAGGTTGCCAAAGAGATCTTTAATCTAATGGAGACAGGCATAATCATACTGATTGTGAAAGCTGAGGCTGGGTGATGTAGCTGGAGAAGGAGACCTTGAATTCTTTGTCAAGAGGTGAATGACCCCTGGCCCAAACTAGCAGGAATGGTCACAAGTTGCCCACCCTTGTAGAACGCCCATGTTATCCTGCATGTGCTGCTGGGCGAAACGCTGACTTAGGGAAGGGAAAATGCTGTCAACTGTGTTAGTAAATCAGGCCAAGCGTAGTCCCCACTGGTCTCGCATTCTGCGGCTCTGGAACTGGGTACTCGACAGTGGGACAACTGGAGAGGGCTGGCCTGAGGCAGGCACAGTGCTGGCAGCTGTGTTGCTGGCTTCAGTTCTGCCTCCACACAGCCCTTCCCACTTGAACACTTCAGCAATGCTCTGGTCAGAACTGATGCTTTATTCCAGTTGAAAAGACAAAAACCCTAATGAACTCAAACTATTTTAACTCTTCTCAACAACAATTATTCTTAATTATTTAGCACTTATAGTTCTAGACTTTTAATGAATTGTAATTAACAGAGACTTTATAGTGGGCAAAGTTGTATTAAAGCACATATCCTTATTTTAATAACGAGGAGACTGCCACAAGTAATATTTTCTCACCTCAGCAAGATCTGTGAATGCTCCTCTAACAGTTAACTGGGCAGCTGGGTATCTCAGTATTCTGCCAAAGCTGGGGCTCAGTGACTGGGAGAGCCAGAAGCCAAACTAAATACTTATCATTTAATTAAAAAAAACCAAAAAACAACAAACCCGGATCTGTCTACTGAGCCAGCAGTTCCTGGTTCTCACAACGTGCTTCAAAACATTACGTGAGCGTCCTCCAACCACGTGTGCAAGGAGCTGCATCGGCTGCTGCCATTGCTTCAGTGATGATTTATTGTTATGTCTTGTGCACGTAACTATGCTGCTTCCATTTTAACATTTTTTTTTTTTCTTTCATTGTCCAGATGAGCACTATGCCAGGACTTCCTACAAGACCCTGTTTCTATGATATAGACTTGGACCCAGTGTCAGGAGCAGTAAATGGGCTCTTTTGAAGGAATTGATGACCAAAGGTAGGTGACTTCTTGCAGGCTTTCAATATTGGGCTTTATTTATCATCTTGAGATAATGGAGTTAGGCCAATCTCATATTGTGCCATGTGTTTCCAAATGACATTTGATTATAATTCAGCCTGAAAGTTTGCCTGCAGTGCTATATAATAACAATTATATTTATTTTTCTTTTTAGCTCCCCGAAGAACACCTGATGAGTCATGTAAATGGAACTATGCCCTGATTTTTTTAAGTCAAAACAAGATATGACTGAGAATATAGTTCCAGAAGTGACTGAAATGAGGAGCACTAAAGAATCAAACACTTCTAATCTGTGATAATTTTTAAACTGCTGTGTTCCAAGCTAGTTGACACTGACCATGTAAAGTGTACTTCCCCTACAAACCTGCTTCATAACTGCAGCTGAAGCAGAATACAGAATGGGTTTAGTGACCTCTTTTGATTCAGTGACATGATTTTAATAATTAAAACCTCTAAAGCTGGAACTGTTTGAAGCAGTCTTGGGACTTCATTGTCTTAGCCATAGGATTTTTGTAGCATATATCATCTTCAGAAAGTCTTGTATGCTGCGTATTCCTATTTGCCATACTGAAGTCTGTATTCCACTTCTCACGCTATGGGAGAAACCGCTGTGCTCTGAAACTGCACCGATGCCATTTAAAAGAGGGAGCAAGGAGGAATCCCCTTTGCTTTACATCTCTCTCCAGAAGTGCTTATGCTGCCTTCTGCTTGTGAATTATTTCTGCAGGCACCTGAGCCATGTCAAATTTCCGTTTTAGAAAGCCCAGCTGTGACTACTATATTCTACTGCTAGTGGAAATAGAACCTCTGGATATCAGATCTGTAGGGACTGGATCTCTGGCCCGTACCTGTGGCCTCTACCAAATGTGTCTTTTGAACCATCTTACGCTCAGCAATAAGTACAGTCGCAGTGCTGACGAGCCTCGTTTCCTAAGGTACATTTTTGGTGATCAGCAGCAACGTGAGTAGTGATCAAGTCGCTTGTAGCAGGTTTTGTCAGCAGGCCAAAAGTCATTTTGTAACATGAAAATGTCGTCACTGCCCATTTTTTGACTAATACAAATAAACCAGTAAATACGTCAAGTGCTTTTTGAGTTTTAATGTAGGCACTGAGATTACTGAAGTAGAACTTATTTCTGTGATTAACTGTACACAGCAGCAATCCTTGTATTGACAAGTAGGAGTGATTATTGCAGTAATAAGTCGCCTGCAATGCACCACTGTGTGCGTGCACTTAATCTTGTTTCCTTTCCTAGATGATGTGTGTTATCTGTGGGAAATAAACTATCTGAATTATTCTGTGAATTTGAGATCCTTGCAGTTGACTGTGAGAGATCTGAATTAAGACTTGCAAGGCCCATCTGCTTGCATCAGAGCTGAATCTAAAAACATTCCGGTTTTGGTGAGAACTGGGAAAATCAGGAGGTAGGTGTGCAACACTGTAAGGGTGCATCTGGAGTACACAGATACTGTATGTATATGTGGAGAGACATATCTGAATCTCTCAAGTCATTCAAGAGAGGGGAATAATTATAGAAGTATGACCTGGTGGTCACAGAAGCAGAGACATCAGCTTCAGTCACCATGGGAGTGTTGGAGATGCATTCACAGCTTCCTAAAATTTTCTTTTCAGTGGTGTTCAGCTGAGCATTTGTCGTTAGCTAGGGCTACTGGAACACACACAGGCCACTTGCAGGGGGGCAGAATGGCTGTTCCCTTGCTGGGGACCCCACTTCTGGCTGGAAGTGCTTCTTCACCTGCGGCCAAGCCTTCCCTTGAAGCAGGTTGCCAGAGCTGATGCTGCCAAATCTGCTGTCAGTTCCTGCATTTAATCTTCCCTGCTACACTGCTTTCCTGCGAGTGCTCTGTGTTCCACCTTCATTTTATGCTTATGAAAGATGGGATAAGTGCAAATTTATGCTAAGATTAGCCTCCTTTTAGTTTAGCATGAGATCATAGACATGTGCTTGAGAGAGACAGTTCAAGAGGTTGCTAGTCCACTTCCTGCAGTGAGGCAAGGCGGCAGCTCAGGCGTGCAATGGTTTTAATGGTTTACAGCGCACAGCAGGACTGGTGGCAACAAAGCATAAGGGCCAAAAAATAGCCCCAAGCATCTCGAAGTTAATGGGGAATGCTTTTCTAACCTGCATTTTCCACTTCTTGGGATGGGGGTTCTCTGTTGTCCCTGCTCTAGGTCCTGTAGGACTGATACCTGAGTAGATGTTGTTTTCTGAACTCCTCTGCAACCAAATATGCCAGCTCGTCCTTGCCCTATCAAATAGGGCACAAAGGACACTTACTTTCTTCTAAGTACATATTGGAAGGTTGTTTTCTCTTCCTGTTGCTTAGAGAAAAAACTAATTATGTACAAATTTGTTCACTCTGGGCCCAGAGCCCTTAGCTGGTGTTACGGCCATCCAGTCCCTGAGCTGTGCTCTGACGAGAGTCCTGCATCATGTCATGTGAGGAATAACAAGCTCTTTTTTTTTTTTTTGACTAGTGATAGGGACAAAAGAAAAAGGAGGTGGTGTTGCTTGGCTGCCTTCGCTGTGGGCCCAGAAAGAAAACTGGAGCCTACATCTGGGCTGGGATCTTTTATTCAAGCTTATCCATATTGGGAGCGGACCCTCTCCTTGCTGCAGACCCTGTTAATTATTTCCCTTGCACTGTATCCTTTGGTGCTGCCGTTTTTCTCTGGAGCAGAAGGAATAAGTGGATTCCATGTGAGGTGTTTCCAAATGGAATTGATGAGAACCTGCCTCCAGCACACACCTGTGAGTTATCCCCACGTTAGCCTCTTTATCCTCTTTAGCACTGCCTGCGTTCCTCCTTCCGACAGTCTCCTCTCGCTGAGGGGCCTTACTTGGCTCTAATGCAGAAGTGGATCGTAATTAGAACCCACTGCCCACTCCAGGGAGAAAAGTCATTTCCAAATGAAGATTATTATCGTGAGTGAACGTGAGCAAGCATCTTGTAGGGGAGCTTTTTAAAAGGCAATTGTTTTTGTTGCTTGATTTGCGTTTCTGCCCTACTGGCTGACGCTCCAGCCCAACGAACCCATTTTGTACCTTTTTTCCCATGAAGAAGCTAAGGAGGGAGGAGGTGGTGTGTATTTTTCTAAGGCTGCCCTACAGTGGAAGCCACTTGAAGGTTCGAAGTGTGCTGCTTTGCCCGGTTTCTTATGTGCAAACATGCTGTGAAGTAGTTAAAATCCTTAAAACGTTTGTGGGCGTCAGTCAGCTTCCAGTGGAGATGAATGGGGACATTCAGCCATCTCGAACTATAGTTTCATGTAGTTCAGCACCAGCACTCCCTAGTCTTTTTTTCTGGAGGCCCTCCCATCAATCATAACAGCTGGAGATGCAATTTTTTTAAAAAAGTCAGATCTCAGCTGCTTTGGAGAAAAAAAACAAACCATATAGAAGAGGTATTTTCGCTGGTATTTTGGGCAGAGATTAGTTTAAACCCGAGCAATGGCTGTATTTACCACCACCTCTGAAGGTGCAGCAACCCAAAGAGGCTGTGCATAAAGCTGCCAAGTTTCTAGGTGGGACAAAAAAAAAAAGAGCTTGCCAAGAGTGAGACCCGCTTCTTTCCCCTATAGCCAGGTGAATGCCGGATCCAAAAATGCCTGCAGGGTCCCTCCCCGCCAGGTGTGCACCCTGTCTTCTACAGCTCATCTTGCTGCCAGTGGGATCCAAACTGAAAACCACCCTTGGGCAGACCTTTGCCTCGAGTGTGGTTGGGGGCTTGCGTGTCACTGCTGCTGCTGCCGCGCATAACTGGGAAGGGGTAGCAAGGTTATTCTGCAAGAGTGAGAGGGCTCGTTCCCCAGGAGGAGGGATCCTGCCCCCGAGGTGGGATCCTGCCCCTCGAGAAAGGGGGGATGCTGCCCCGCACAACGGGATGCCGCCCCGCAAGAAGAGGGATTGCTGCCCCGCGGGAGGGACGGAGGGAGGGAGGCTGCCCCACAAGCAGAAGCGGCGCTTTACCGTGGGCGGGGCGACGCCGCCTCCCGTGCAGGGCTGGGCCGGGGGGTTCCGGACCCCCTCCTTTCCCAGCAGGTGTCCGCGGAGCTGCCGAGGGGGCGGGCGGGGGGCGGGGGGGCTGCCGGCAGCTCCCTCCCCTCCTGCCTGGGGGGGGCGCGGCTGCGGCGGGAGGCGGTGGCAGCGCAGCGGCGGGGAGAGGCGCGGAGAGGCGCGGAGCCGGGCCGCAGGTAAGGACACGGGGAGCGGGGGGGGGATGATGCGGGAGAGCAGGGCGGGGGGGGGGGGGGGGGGCGGGCACCGCCCCGGAGGGGTCCGCGGAGGCGACACGCGTGGGGTTCCTGGGTCAGCGTCTGCAGCCGCGGTGGCTGCCCGCACACCCCCCGCTCCCCGCCGCATGCCCTCGGAGGGGTTCGGTTTTCGGGGGGATTCTTCTTGCCCGAGGTTGGGGAGGGGAGGGTTGGGGGATGCGAGGCGGCTCCTGCTCCCGCGGACGCCCCCAAAACTTCCCGGGCGGCGGGGGCGGCGGCGGAGCCGGGATTGGGGCTGCGGGCTCCGCTCCTCACACCCGCCCCTGGCAGTTTAGCTCATTTCCCCCTCAAAAATTTAGATTATTTTAAAAAATAAGAATAATTTAAAACCCAAATCTCCCGGCTGAGGGTGCACGCCCCGCTAGAGCCCCCGTTTTGATCATCTTACTGCTTAAAAGCAGAGCACAAAATACTGTGTAAAGAATTGCCCGGAGTCGCTGAGCCGGTCCCAGAGAAGTTGGTCTGTTTGTCGTAACACGGGTTTGCGTCTTTTTATCCAAAAATGCTCTGATGATGTTTTGAAGCAACGCTTTTTTTTTTCTTTTAAAGGGTGACATATATTTTACAATATGATATGTTTGATGAATACATGCGGTGTTAATTGAGGTTGCCATGGAAGGCATGCACGTAGTATAAATAAGCTCCCTTCTTGCCATGTGATCTTGCTTTTGTATTCCACAAGCCTCCTTTTTGTATTCTGTGTTTTTGCATATTGTCATATGGTGCATTAAAGATAAAAATATCTGCTGTCTCAGGGTGTAATTTCCCTAGCTGGAACTATGAGTGCATATGGAACAGTGGGAAAAAGATTTAGCTAACCGTAGGAGAAGAAAATATATGCGTGTGCATGCGTAATATATATTTGCCTTAATGTGAGCAGATTAAAAAAAAAAAGTCTATTTTTACCACGCAAAATAGCAAAATAGTATTTTCTGTGGTGGAACATCATCAGATTGACATCTTGGTGGCCTTATTTTGCCTTTGGATATCAATGCTAATTACTGAAAAAAAACCTGCTATGGTGTATCCAGAGTTAGAACTGCTTTTCCAGCCCTGATCTGCCTCCCAGACTGAAATGATTTTTTTTAGAACAAAACTTTTTTAATACATTTGAAAAAAAAAAAAAAGCTCTACAGTTCTTATCATTTGTTTGTGTTACAGATAAAAGATGCTTCCATCGACTGTGCTTCTCGGCAAACCTCACATAACCTGCGAGGGGAACTGAAGCAGAAAGCACAAGCCGAGACAAAGCAGCGTCTGACCTTGTCACTGGGGGGCAGAAAACAACTACTGGCTGCCACTGGTTTCACTGGTGCTTCAGTCAAGCTTCCCGTGCAATGTGGAACTGCAGATAGCTCAGAAAGCGCAAGTTCTTTCCAGGTCCGTGGGGTGAATAAAAATTGTTAACTCTTGACTTGATTTGTCGTCATCCTTTGGGGGAAAAACAAAATGTCAGACTGGCAACTAAATAGTCATGCTGTTAGACCAAGCACAACGTGAAGTGGGTTGTCCTGGACGTGAGAGTGACTGTAGCCAGCAAAGCCAAGGAGAAGCCTGCTCAGCTTCACGTCTACCCAGGATTCCTTGGAGAAGCGATAAAGTGAGTAGTAAGACAAAGAGGGAGTTTTAAAGTGAATGCGATAGCTTCATCAGAACTTCTCTTCACTGCCACATCCGCTCATTAAAAAGCAGCTAACGTTATTCTGAAAACAAGTTGAGGAAAAAATGCACTTTGAGCATCCCTGCAGTTCTTGTGTCTGATGCATTACTAAAGAAAACTGGTGATATAACACAAACAAAGGGTTGGACACAGTATGGTGAAGGCAGCTCAGGAGATTCAAATGGAGAACCCAAGAGAGGTAGAGACTCACAGCACAGGGGGAACGTGCTCCCCGTCAGAGGAACTGGCAGAAAAACCCTCCATGCTCTGTTTTAAGAAGCGGAAGAAGTCCTGTAAGAAGGGACTGACCATGAAGGATGCATGCGAAGGAGCCTCAGAGGAGAAAAAACAGTGTGTCAGCACTGACCAAGGGGAGGCAAAAGTTTCTAATCAATCACAATCCTCCAAAGGAACCTGGGCAGCCATCAAAAACCTTGCAAGACCTCGCAGAAGGCAGAAATCTTCCTCGCGGAAGAAGGTGTCCTCTGATTCCCAAGTGCAGCTGGAGATGGATGCTGAGGAGGGCTGTGCGCAAGACGTCCCAAAGAAACGGGCAGGCTCTGGGGTGAAGATGCCTTGTGTGCGGTTCTCCAGGGGCAAGAAAAAACCCAGCCTCTCTGAAGCAGTGGAGGAGTCAGAGGGCAGCGTTCAAGCAAACGAAGTGATGGGCATTTTGAATAAAGCTAGTGAAGAACTGGAGGATTTGGCACCTGCGGACAAGTCTGAATCCTTCAGCCCTGTCACTGTGGAGGAGGACCAGGAAATGGCGAAGGAAAATGCCAAGGATACGGCAAAGGAAAGTGCCAGCTCTGTTGGGAAGAGTGAGCCCTTGACAGAGCCCACACCTGATGCAAAGGAACATACGGAGTGCACCACTCAGTCAGACATAACCGATTCAGAGACAGTTAATGAAACAGCCCAGGAAAAACCGCAGGAGGGGAGCCCACCCCAAACCACAGTCCATGCAGAAAGTGGGGAAGTTGCTCCCAAAGTGCCCATTTCCAAGGATCAACCCAACAGCAGCCCTGAAACCACCGAGCTACAGGAAATCCCTAAGATCTGCAAAGAGCTGCCTGAAGGGGATGAATCAGAAAAGAGCATAAATCTTCCTGAGGAGCACAAAGCCGAAGAAAATGTAATGGATTTCAGTCAGTCGGCATTCAAAGATGATGCAGCGAACGTGCAGGGCTGCTCCAGCCATCAGGTGACATTAGAAGCAAATGTGGGCCCCAGCGTCGGCATCGTCATCACCGTCACTGAAGCTGAGGACTCTGACAACACCGACTCTGACCAGGCCTACGAACCGTCCCCAGTTTTGCACCGAAATAAGCAAAAAGGGAATAAAAAGTCAACTGGGAGCTTTGATTTTGGTATAAAAGAAGGCCCTGAGCCTGGTGGTGGCCCCCAGGCAGAGGAGAAAGGTCCGGGCGACCAGGGGCACAGAACTGGGGAGCAGTACGAATTGCTCCTCATAGAAACCGCATCTTCCCTCGTGAAGGCGGCCATTCAGTCGTCCATAGAGCAGCTGGTCAATGAAATGGCCCTGGAACAGAATAAACACAACAGTTTTCTGTGACAGCAGCGATGGTCCCAACTTAAAGAGCACAGGGAGTGGTTTAAAGCTCCATTTGGCCTGGGGGTGTGTGTGTGTGCAGAGCTCGAAGGGCTCCCAGGGCCGAGCTGTAGTTAAATCTGCATGCCTGTTCAGTTATGTGTTTATGTGAAACGGATCCTGGGATGTGGGGCACACCCTGCTACGTACAGCGTGTCCCCTGGGGCTGGGGCTTCAGACAGGACTGTTGACCGCAGCTGCGGAAAAAATGAACCTGTTGCTGTGACTGTATTTTCATTTCTTGACATCTTTATGTCAGGGCTATGCTTCTGCCATCACCCATGCCAGGTTTCCCCGCCGTTCGTGCCATAGATCTGTATGTACTGTGCATTTAGCTAAAGGTCCCGTGAGGCGGCGAGGCCCCGACTTGCTGCTGGGCTGGATTCGGGGCACGTCGGACACAGCTGGAGGTTTGCCCTGGGGCTCGGTGAAGGCGAGGGAGGGTGAAGTGACTGCAATGTTAACACCAAGGCGTCAATGCCAGACAGGCTCAGGCTGGTGTTTAGTATTGCAAACAGGTACTTGCTACGTACAGATGCCAGAAACCGTGGTCACTGCTGCTGTTGCGTCGCGTGAAGCCGGATGGTTGCAGCGAGAGGTTTTTTTCATTCTCCCTCTTCCCCTGTCACAAGCAGCCTGTGCATTCCCAGACACGTTGAAGCGCAGCATCAGATCCTCGCCTTGCTGACCCCAGGCGACACGAATGCCAAGAAAATGACAGCGCTTCGTTTGCTGAGGGAGCCATTCTTGCACCGTTCAGCGCAGAATTCCCGGCAGCATCAGTGTTGCGGGCTGGGAACGTGCCTGCTGCGGGGAACCCTCTTCTTCCTTCCCCTTCCTCCATCCCAATCACGATGTCGTGGTGAAGCTGTCCTCAGATGTAGCCTATTTTTGATATATGGCATGTGATATAAATAGCAGTGAGCTGCATGCGTGTTCGCCATCAAATATTGCCTCTGTGTAGACATAGTTTGGGTAGCTGTGAGGCGCTACTGGCGCTGGAATTGTTTTGATTTGCTCTGAGCACTGCTGGCATCCCTGTCCTGCACAGCTCGCCGCTCCCCGCAAAGCCTGCCTGGCTTCAGCGAGCCCTGCCATTCCTTGGAAATGTCCATTACACCTGGCTCGCTGCTCCCAGGTTCTGGCTAGCTCTGGCACGCCACATAGCCTGGTCTGAAACATGCAAGGAAATGCTGGAGAGATTGTTCCAAAGTCCTCAGGGAAAAAAAAAATCTAGAAATGAGGGCCTGAGGACATGGCTGTAAAATGCCTGGTCAGGCCAATCACCGTCAAAACCCACGAGCTGCCCTGCTCCGAGGGGGTTTGCACCAGCAGAGCGTGTGTGTGTGCGAGCATCACCTCTACCTACCAACTCTCCGAGTGAAAGGGGCCTTTTAACAATTTGGGATTGCATCTGTGCGGCTGGGATTTATGTACAGCTGCAGGCAAAGCCAGCCTGTTCTTCTGAGAAAATTCTCCTGCGTATTTCTCAGCTGATACAGAAATAGCAGCCTCGCTTGGCAATTGCTCACTGACCATAGGCAACGCGCTGAGACTTCCCTTCCCAGTGTATGGTTTGGATTCCTGTTAAAACACAAGGGCTGTAAACTTTCCTAGTACCCGGTGTGCAACCATATTTTAAACTTGGATAAAAGCATCTCTGTTGTTACGGGAGGACTGTGAGCAGTGAGTGCCACAAGTTGTTTCTGTGCAAGTAAAACTTAAGAAAAATCAGAGGATGTTTAAAAAAAGAAGAGAAGTGTCTTCTTTTCCTGTGAGTTTATTTAATAAGTTATCAGATATTAGTAATTCAGTGTGTACAATTTTAGCAGCTTTGTGCTTCATACTGGTCTTTCCAGGTATTTTGCCATAGTTTTGGAAAGGAGTTTTTAAGGACTTTTGGAGCTGCTGCAGCACCCCAGGAAGAGCCGCACTGATGCTCGAGGTTGCTTATGGGATCACATCAGGTGCCGTGGCAGGTTGGTGCTGAGCAAAGAGCCACAGCATCCTGGTGGGACCCTGCTGGTGTGGCTGCGGAGGAGGACATCCGGGCTCTACTAAAAAAAACACCAGATGACCCCATGGGACCTGGCTGTCACCTGCTGCCAGCCCACTCAGGTGTTTTGGGCAGGTATCATGTGTTTCATGTGTTGCCTTCTAGGTGAAACATGGCTTTAAAAGAGGCGGAGAGGGGCAGAAGTGCTTTGGTCCAGCCTGGCCCCTGTGACTTTCTCTGCATCCAGGCTTGTGTGTTTGCATCCTTTCTGTAGCTGTTTTTTCCCTCTGTTATAGCTGTACATATAACTCACAATTATTCCATTAAAGTTGAATGTACCTGTTGTTTTCTTGTCTTATGATTGAGTGGGAGGCTATGGAGAGATTTTCTACATGAAAGGATAAACTCTTTAGCAGAGCCTGTTGCAATAAGACAAGTTTTGAACTAAAAGAGGGTGGATTTAGACTAGGTACAAGAAAGAAATTTTTGTTTGTAATGAGGATGTTGAACCAGTAGAACAAGCTGCCCAGAGAGGTGGTAGAAGCCCCATCCCTGGAAACATTCAAGGTCAGGTTGGAAGGGACTTTGAGCAACCTGAGTAAGTTGAAGATGTCTCTGCTCACTGCAGGGGGGTTGGATTAAATGAGCACTGAACCTTCTAACCCAAAACATTCTATGATTCTGTGAAACTCACAATGGTGCTCCATTGTGTCCAGCAGCCTTACAAAGATCAGACAGAAATCTTAAAGCTGGTAGCAGAGCAGAACTTCTAGGAGGCTTGCCCCTCCTGTGCTCTTTTTACAAGGTTTTCTTTCGGTTACTGGCCAGTTATTTCCACCGCAGAATCCTGGCTGCCTGGGAACTACTGTAAGGTGCTTGTGAAGGGTCACGAATCTCCAGTGACTAAGAAAAACCATCCCGTTGCCCAACAGTTATGTTCCCAATGGGATGCCCCACATGGCCAGCGAAAAGCCTTTGAGGCTCTGCAGACAGCCTGGGGAGAAACCCCCACTGTGCCTGACATGCACGGCTCTTGCTGATCCCACGCGCCGGGTTTGGTGTTCTCTGTGAGCTGCTGGTTTGTGCTTTCTGCTCCCAAGGCTCAGGGTTTGCTCTTTCCAGGTGCAGGGTCTGGTGCTCGCAGGGGCCGTGATGGAGGAGCAGCAAGTTCAGTACTTTGGCATTTGCTACAACTCAAATGGGCCCCACTCGCTAATTGTAATATTTTATTTAGCATAATATCTTTATAACATACCAAAAATAGGGGGGGGGGGGGAAAGTTATACATTTCTAATAGTATTAATACTATTTATTCTTTCAGGTCTACGGAACAACATGCAGACTCATAACAGTTGCTAATGACTTAATTAAGACTCTGTACTCCTTCGTTATGATTAGAGAGTTGAACATTAATAAAACATTTATTCTTTCAGAGAAGGAATGATAAATTTACTGTTGTGAAGGAATATGGGGCCAGGAAACCTGTGAGGACGTGGCTGACTGTTTGTGCCAGAGCACCACAGGATGACCCGGCTTCAGGACCACGTTCCTCACCGACAGCCAAAATAAACTAGAATAATGCATAACCTTGGTTTCTTACAGCCCCATTCAGGTTGCTTTTCGGACATTTGTTTCCTCATCCAGGAACTCGTTGCTACCCTCCAAAGTCATGGAAGCGGTTGCTTTGCAGCAGTGCCTTTATGAATTATTTGATCCTCCTGCTTCCCCCCTGGCCTGTGCTGCTGCTGTATTCAACAAGTCCACTATCCTTGCTTTGCTGTGTCATTTCAAACATTTTCATTCTCCACAGCTTTTTTTTTTTTATGTTAGCAGCAAAGAAGGGAGTGTTTAGATAGTATAACTCCTGCCCAGGAAGGTTTCTAGGGGGATAAAAAGCTTTTCTGTTGCGTTAAGAGTGACCCCAGCAGAAAACAAATCTATCCACTGAAAAGTTTCTTTTGGAAATTGCAGGCAGACAATGACAGCACAAACAAATACTGCATTTTCTTTCCTGCCCTGGGACACCAGAAGTGCTCTAGAAATGCACAGGCTGCTTAGGGCCAGGTCTCTGCAGCTCCATATGCTTCCAAGGACCAAATCTACAGCAGCCAGGAGACCATCGAAGATGTCCCTGCATAATAATGGACATTTTCATATGGATGCTTGTGAATAAAAAAAAAATTAAAATTCAAGCTTTTTTTCCTCACAAATGAATGTAAGAAATTGAATAAGTTCACTAAATATACAGGAATCCTGTCCTGTGATTGGGAGGGATGGAGCTAGACACTTCTGCTGGATCCATGCATCAGGTGAACACAAGTAACTCAAAACTATGAAATGCTCCAAGAGAAGAGATTGATTTAAATAATTTACTTTAATATTATTTTACGCCTGCAGTTTTATTTCCCCAGAGAAATGGTTCTTGTTAGCTCTTGTTGGGTGGTATTAAAATAATGAAATACTTTCTTTTTTAACCAGATAAAATCTTTACATTGCATGTGATTTTTTTTTTAAAGAATAATCAGAGGATATTATTTCTTATACAGTTATTTAAACAGCAATATAGGTTAACATTTTTAGGAGACACGACTTTCACATTTTTCTTTTCACAGAGAATTGTGAAGAACATGGTTCTTCTCTGCTAAATAATGGGATTTTTTCTGCAGTGGGGTGAAAGTCCATTTAGCTGGAAGATGGATTTCATCTGAAATACCCAAACCCAGCACTTTAAAATAGGTTTTGTTACATAAAAACTGACAAACACGCTGGATACAAAAGGCGGGGAGACGCTGGGAAAACATGTTTTGCAATTCAGATTCCCAAGATGAAAGAATCATCTGCAGCTAGAGCTGACTGGCACTCACCCCATCAGCCCTCAGACCTAGCAGAGATCATCTTTTCAAACCTCTTTAATCTGGAAGAGGAGACAACCCCTCTCCGGCAAGGTGGGTGCCCCAGTGGAGTCCCTTCTGCGGATACCAGCATCCCTGCCAGTACCACGCCCTTACTGGTGCACGGATGCGCTGAATATCGCTTTGCCATTACCCCAGAGAGCAAATTTTAGTCTCAAGAGAGGTGTCACCAGTCACTTGTGTCACGTTTGCTCTCACCGTTTGCCATTTTAGCGAAGACACGAGGCTGAGGGTGCCGATGCGTCAAGGCTCGGCGCCGTGACAGCTCCGTGTGATGTGAGATTGGTGAGATGGCAGCCGGGTGGGAAGCGCATGTACTCCCGACTCCTACGACGTTTCTGAGCATCTCCACCGGGGAGGAGGAGCGATGCATCCCCTCGCTCCCGCCGGCAGCATCAGCAGCGCGGGCGGACGCTGCCGCGGCGCTTCCTCGCAGCCCAGGCAGCCCGCAGAGGGATTTGCATTTAGTTTGCCAACCGGAGCAAGGCAGGGAAGGCCCGAAAGCTGAAAGCCTCTCATCCCGAACCTCCCCAAAGTTTGTAGAGCAGCTGTGAGCCCGCAGGCACAACGCAGCGGGCTGGGGGACCGGCTGGCGTGTGCGACTGGCACAACAGGAATGCACACCTGCACCCTGCTCATTGAAGCGATGAGTAAGCAGCTCGCAACCGCACCACCGGCATAAACAGAGGCTGGGCAGGGGATGCTCGGCCCCTAATGACAGGCTTCCGTGCCTGTTCTGCTGGGGCTGGCGTTGCTGCGGGGTGGTGGAGGCGACCGCTGCCAGAGTGGGTCCCTCCCGGGATGGCTGCGGAGAAAAGAGGGGTTGATGCTGAGCATCGACCTCCACCCTCAGCACGACAACGCTTTCAGCCGGAGTTTGGCGGGGCTGCACACCTGAGGCTGGCACCAGCCCCAGGGAGGCCTGGTTTCACCGTCGATACTCTCTTTCTGCCTACCATGGGGTTCCTTCCCCTGCGTCACCCCTGATGGCTTGGCCCTGGTTTCGCTGCCCCAGTGCCTATAGCCAGATTTACATCCTGCAACCGGTGAGCTGCAAATCCAGCACCAGGAGGAACAGAGGGCTTTACACAACATCTTCTTATGCCATTTGTCCCAGTAACAAGAGGCTTAACATGGAGTAGAATTTACCCAACTGCTGCTGGAAGCCTTTAGCAGCATTTCCCTTAGGTACCGTGGGGAGGGTAAAGCTGTGTGCGGCTGCCATCCTGCCCGGGGCCCTGCAAAGCTTCCCTGGAGCATCTCAGCTCAGGTGAAAACCAGCCTAATTCAGCAGACGAAGTTTTTCGCTGTGCTGCGCCTTTGTTCTGAGGGTGCAGCGTCTGGTATAGGATAGTTAGTGGAAACATTTCCTCTCTTAAGCTGCTTTTGAAGTCGTGCCATTACTTTTTCTTAATGAAACATGCAAATCCTGTAAATGCTGCAATTGTGTCTTGGGGAATTCACTCCCGACACAGCTCTGTTTGTAAGCATCTAACTGGCGTGTGATTTAGGGGAGATCCACCCTCACTACCTTTTTCCTCCCAGTTTCGTATTGCTCAGAATGTCTTTCCCTAGTGCTGGACTGATGGGAAGCCCACTCAACTGCAGTCTTTTTTTGGTATACCATGGCAAGAGGGCGAGAGAAAAGTCTGGGTTTTATTATATAGTGAAGCTGAAGATGATTGCAGAGGTATGGTATGACCTGCTGTTGGCATATTGCCGGGGGAGAGCTTTGACAAGCCAAGAAGAAACCTCCTGCCTTGGCAGCCAAGGCATGCTGAATTGCATCTACTGAGATTGCTTCTCTCCACACTTCTGAAAGCTTCACTTGCACAGGTTTTATACTTTCTGCCTCCAAAATATTAGAAAACCATTAGATAATCAGCATTACACTCTTTCTAGAAAGCTCGTGATAGTGGTATTGCATGGTTTTATTTTTATACTGCAGTGCTCACTGCATCAGGTTTGCATCCCGACAGCAAATTTCTTTTTACTTTTTAACCTTCTCAGTGTGCACAAATGTTTCAAACCCCTCTGGTGAGGACCACTGCACCCACGAATGTGCTGTCAGCCCGTCCGCACCCCCTGCACACTGCTGCCACCCGATTTTGCAGTGATTTGACAGCAAGCGAAGAGCCTGCTGGAATGGCTGAAGACACATCTTGTAACCACAGTCTGTGCAGAAGATAAAATGAGCTGAAGTGTGGGTTTTGTCCTGCATGGAGATGGGGCGAGCACAGCCCAGCCAGTTCTGGGCTCCTCAGTTCAAGAAGGACAGGGAACTGCTTGGAAGAGTCCAACGCAGAGCCACAAAGATGATGGAACATCTCCCTTATGAGGAAAGGCTGAAGGAGCTGGGTGTCTTCAGCTTGGAGAAGAGGAGGCTGAGGGGTGACCTCATTAATGTTTATAAATATGTAAAGGTTGAGTGTCAGGAGGAGGGAGCCAGAGTCTTCTCAGTGATGTCCAATGATAGGACAAGGGGCAATGGGTGCAAGTTGAGGCATAGGAGGTTCTACAAAAACATTAGGAACAACTCTTTCACTGTGAGGGTGACAGAGCACCAGCACAGACTGCCCAGGGAGGTTGTGGAGTCTCCTTCTCTGGAGACATTCAAAACCCACCTGGACACGTTCCTGTGTGACCTACAGTAGGTGATGCTGCTCTGGCAGGGGGTTGGACTAGATGATCTTTTGAGGTCCCTTCCAACTCCTAACATTCCGTGATTCTCTGATTCTGTGACTCTGTTAGACCTGGCCTGCTCAATATCAGAGCACTAAAAATATTTTGAAATATCTAAACTGAAATTGTTGAGTATGCTTTGGACTTTGAGCCAGGTAAGCTATGGGTGGCATAGTCAGGCCAGCACCCAGATACACATAGGAGTGGTGGCAGCCACTGCTGCGCTTACTGGTATTTTAGAGGTGGCTGAGGAGTCTGCTCACCCTTTGAGGCTTTGGCAGGGCTCTGAGTCCCAGTCTTCCTGTGTTTTCATAACACATGAGCTGCGGAGCCCACAGACAAGGCATTTCAACACTCTGGTTCATCAATTCTGCACCTCTGATGCCAGGATCCCTTCGCAACCCAGGGCAAATCTCTGGAGATCCGCTGGAGCTTTCAGACTGCCAGCCTTCAAGTGTCACCACTCAGGGGCTTGCTTTGCCTAAGCCCACATGCATCTATCAACCAATTGCAGAGATGTGGAAGGAATAAGGAATCACCAGGATCATTACTCTGCACACTATGACAAATTTTCACAGAAAAAAACCCCAAACCCACCATGAGAAATGAGCATTTGCCAAGCTCAGCTGCACAAGGCAGGCAGATTTTCAAGCATGCACTGGCATAAAGGTTAAGCACGCAGTAGCTGAAGTGTCTTCTACATACAACAATAAAACTTTTTTATGCTGTATCCAGGAGCAGCTGCTGCCCTTGCTTAGCAAATGTAACTGTATTCTAAAATTATTTTCTATTCATAAGACTTAGAGAGAATGATGTTTTCAAGTTAACGTAGCTCGGAGCTGACGACTGCTTTAATTACAACAGCGCTTTAATGCTTGCAGTAGTAAACTGCTGAAAATGCATTTCTTGTACGGCAAATGATGCAAAAAATTCCTTTCCCAGATGTTTGATGTCACATATGTTCAGTACCGCAAAGCTTAACCAAAGTACACTCTAAGAGGGGGGTGACGATAAAAAAAAAATTGCTTACAGTTGTTTTTCAAATACATACTGAACACGTATAGGAACACAGTGCTGATTTTAATATGATTGCAGCTTTACTGATGCACTGGCAGTCAGTACAACAGAGTCACTCCAGCAACAAGGGGCCCCTAACATTCTGTGATTCTGTGTGATTCTGTGATTCTGTGAACACATACGCTTGTATAGCTGATAGACATCTGGAGTTAACAGTTTTTTTATTAAAGCTCCCTTTTAAGGGCTAAGATGCAAAAAACCCCAATCCTGCCCACAAACCTGAAGATGATGCCCCAGACATGCCTTCAGGCACTTGCTGCTTGTCTCCCCTGCTGCCCCAATACCAAGCTCTGTCACCACTGCCACACTCTTTAGAAAGAAATCAAGGGACATTTGACTTTCAGTATCAGTTAGTTCAGGCAGGTTAGGTATCTCGTAGAAGGTCCAAGGTGCTCATCTATTGACTGATCAATCTGAAAACTCACTTTTAGCTCTTCTCTACAGGTATGCCCAAACCAGCAGCCACTCCTCTCTGTTCTTAAATTAAAGGTAGGAAACCCAGTGAAGAAAGCAGCACCGGCAGAAGCCAGCCCACTTGGTAAAATGTCACACACAAATAGGGAATGACTATAAAATACCATTTTATTTATTTTTTTTAACCGTCATGTAGAAATAGAGGTCAGTGGAACCCAGAGGGCATTTGCCCCAGTTATAAGCAGTCTGTGCTGGATGTGATTTAGCTGACGCTATTAGCCTGGGAGAGACCCAGAGGGCTCTCTTCTAGGAAATGCTCCATGTGAATTGCTCCGTGCTCAGATGCAGCATTTTGCCGGCCTGCATGTCGGCAGGGTTTTGTTTGTTTGCTTGCCTTGAAGAAAGGCTTTTCAAGCAGAGTTAAAATGCATTCACACCAGAGCAGCTTTAATGGGTACATGCAGTGAGAGGAGCACTCAATCTAGCAGGCGAGCACACACCGAACCGCAACGAGCATTTTGTAACATCATCTGGGCAGGCTCAGAGGCTGTTTGTTTTCTCCCTTTGTCTCAAAACACAATTTCGCAGCCCTCGGTGGCCCATCCATTCCCTGGAGTGTGCAGCTCCCTGCCCAGGAGAAGTAGCAGCCGCCCTTACAAAGACCTCAGATAGTCTTTTAAATCGGCAGCTATTTAATTGCAGCTCTTGCTCCAGGACAGTTTCAAAGAAGACCGCTCAAGGGTCCTGACTACAAAGAGCTTTGGAGCGGGCATTTTGACTATAAACTGTTCTCATCATTGTTCAGGCTCCCCCTTTCTGAAGTCAATGACTCAACTCCATCAGGACTGGCAGGGAGCCTCCAGCTTCTCAAAAACTGGGTAATGAGATTACGGGAGCAGCTTTTGCTCTTCACTGCAAGAGAAACCTTGATGCTGTAAGAACTTTCGTGTGCCTCCCGATTTAAGATTATCTCTTGAGGGATGGGTCGATCTGGTGCGAAGCCTGGCATATATCAGATGAAAAACTCCAGAGCTAAAAAATAAGAATACAGGAAGAAAGTGTACAATTTTAAGTCCCTCTTTGACAAATTATTACTCTTCAGATATCAAGTAATGACAAATGAAAGGCAAAAAGCTTGCATTTTACAATTTTATGGCAGCTCCGCAAGCAGAGAGGAAATAACATATTATTATATGTTTGCTCTTAGCAAACATACAGATTGTAATATTCAAGAACGTGTTTGCTCCAAGCTGTTTATAGTCGGAAATAATTTTCACTGACAAAATCCATGTACAGTATTTAATCTTGTAAAGACTTAGGTTAGGACGTGCCTGGTCTCTGAGAGAGGACATTTTGCAGCTTTCACTCCTCCTTGCAGAGAAGATGGTCCAATAATGGGACGTGGTCCTAGAGTGGCACCAAATTTGTCTCTGCTCACACAGTAGCAGTGGACAAGAGAGGAGTAGGAATGAGGAAAAGCACATGTAAACCCCTTGAGCCTAAAAGTAAATTCAAAAGATTGTACTGACAGGGACTCCAGGGCTTGTCACAGTGAAGGTTGCCACCCCTACATCAACGCCAGCAGCTCTCTTGGGAAGACCAGCCTTGCAGCTCCCACACATATTTATGCAGAGATTTATTAACTGCAGTTAGACAATGCACACTTCAGGGTTCATCTCCTTGAGATACTCATTTTAATTGAAAACACACTGTTTGGGAAACACAATACATACTTCTATCAATCTAGCAATTTTACAGGATACAAACAGTCCTAGGCACCGCGCAGCATATCAGACCATGTTTAAACCTCACAGTCTTAACTCTAGTAAAGCAGAGCAGGAATAAGTTCACATTTATGAAAAATGTAACTGAGTTGCACAGAGGCTTACAAGAAAGACTTAGATGTGAACTACCTTGAGCTTAGAAGTCAGAGAAGTAAAAAAGCAAGCACACAAATCAAAGTATACAGTTCTTCACAGTTATCTCGGAGGTGAGGGGAATGGTGGTTGAAGGAAATCGGCTGCAGAGAGCAGCCGCTCACTAAGTGGAAAATGCCAAAACAGAGTTTCAGCATCTCAAGGCTACACAGGGGGAAAATTACTCTACCAGGATCGTATCAACGCTTTCTTGGATGAGATCCGACTCCAGTATACACTCATCTAAGTGGTCTTGAGATAAACTGGAGCTCTTCCCCGCGCTCTCGCTGTCACAGTAAGGATGAAACCTGGGGGTTGCGGGGTTCTCCAGCCGCTGGCAGCGGCTGTGTTTGTGCTGCCTCCCTCTGTGCGTGTACATGTGTTCAAGCAGCTGGCTCTTCCGGAAAAACGTGCAGCCGCAGACGGTGCAACTGATTTTTCTCTTTCTTGAGAATGAAAAGTTACAGTTCAACTCCACTGGTTCGTGGTCCTTGGAGATGAGGGAGAGCTGGCCAATCTGCAGAGGCTCCAGGTCGCTGCAGCTCGGATGCTCCAGCGGATGCTCGTCGTCCTTGAGGAAGGTCCCAAGCCGGTGGCCATCCCCAGCCAACCTGTCCTCGGCCAGAGGCTGCACTTCGCCCAGGTCGCTGCTCTCCAGGATGGAGGCAGGCACGCCGAACGGCAGCGACCCCGAGACGTGGGTGTGCAAGTGCTGCCGCAGCCCCCCCCGAGAGTTGAAACGCTCCCCGCAGTAGTGACACAAATGCACCTTGAGGCTGGCCTTGGCGAAGATGGGGCTCGCTACCTCGGGAGAAGGAGGGGTGCAGCTCTGGGACACCACAGGCTCCGAGTCGCACTGCTCCTGCTTTATGGAGACCGAGAGCTTCGGACGCTCTTCTCCCGGCTTGGCGAGAGCCGCGGGCTGAGCAGAGGGACGAGCGATCTGCTGGTCCAGGGAGCTGTCATCCAGGCCGATGGCCAGAGAGAGCTGCAGCTGCGGGTGATCGCCCTGGGCAGAAGACCTGCTGCCTGCCTTAGACAGAGTCTCCTTTGCTCCCAGGCGCTCCTTCGTCGGCTTGTGGGTGGTTGAGATCTGGATGCCGTACAAGTTTGAAGACTGAACTGGCTCTGGGGAGAAAACCTGGTTCATCTCAATCGCGATGTGGGAGAGGTGGTCTGCGTGGAGAAAGCGGATGCCCTCCTCCAGTCGGCTCTGGCTGACGGTCTGCTTTGGCCCTTTCCCAGTGTACATGATATGCAACAAGTAACTAAATATGTCAGGCTGGATGTCTGTCGGCTGAATCTTTATGCATTCGCTGAAACGAGACAGATGATTAAGTACATAGAGAGCTCCAATTCACTGACCTGATCCATTACCTGCCTGTTCATTTCCACCGCCATTTGCTGTCAGAGCGTGCATGCTGCTGCCTGCCTCCCGGATCCCGAGCGGCTCTCCCCGCCAAGACCTGCAGGAGTGCATATGCCCTGCTCGCACAGCAAAGTGCCCGAGCGTGTGTTCATCCCTGTGATGATAAAGATCGTGTGCACAACAGCAGCCGGGGACAGAGCAAGTGGCCAGCGCCCGGTCACCCCATCACGCACAGCCGATTGGTGCCATACGGCACCGCAGCGATGCCGTGCAAGCTCTGCATCACCCGTGTGTGCCACTCCAATAATAAGAGGCACAGAATATCTGTGTGCTTGAGTAATACATTCAGCTGCTGCTGCTACTGTGTAATCTTTATGAGCTTTGCACTTAAGTGTCAGTAAACAACATCGATTGGAAAGGAAGTTAACCGCTCTTCTCCCTTCCAGATGAAGGGCTACACAGCCAATGGCTAATGATTATCTTGCAAAGGTGCTGGGGGCCACGACCCTCAAAAAGGAAGGGGAAGAGAGAAGGGGTTAATCAATTACAAGCAGTAAGCTCTGAGATTAGACCTCAGCACCGCCGTTGTTATACCTGCAGAACCACTCCTGACCTGTCTGGCTGAAGCATTGGAACAGCAGCTTGAAATAAATTGATGATTCCAGTCTCGGCCCTTATCTGCACGAGTCTGAAGTGCAGATCTGCCACAAGGCGACTGCTTCTCGATTGCTTCAGGCCCACGGATCCTGTCAGAAGGGGCAGTCCCACCCAGCAAGCTTCCCTGCAGGCTAACGCAAAGTAATGGACATGCTGCATATGGACAGGAGGTGCCTGGATATCCCTAGATTGCAAATCTGTGAGATTCTCACTGCAGGAGGACTGTGGTACTTACATGTATATTTTCTCTGGTCACACAAATGTCTCATCTGCAAAATGCGGGGCCTGATGTTGGCTTATGCTGACTAAGAGGGTGGTTTTAAAGTACAGCACATTCTGGACTGGGAATGTTCAGAGAGCCAAGGCGTGTGCTGGGTTAGGAAAATAATCTCAGGCCATCTAATATCCCCATTTTAGACTTTAATATCTTTAGAAAGAGGGAAAAAGCAAGAAGTTGAGCAGAGTGGTTAAAAGGTAAGAGGAGAGTTGTGTGTCCTTACCTTGTCTGATGAATAAATATCATCTTAAAATAGTTTGAAAAAGCAGCGAGCACCGCTCTGTGGGCTTTGAAGTAAACATCTCCAATGGCAACTGTGCAGTCACACAGAAAACCAAACTCCCGCTGCATGTTCAGCTGCTGGAGGAGGAGGACGCTGTGGCCGGTTGTGTCCATGGCGTGCCTGGGAGCAAGAGAACAAGACATTCATCTCGGGAAGAAATCGCAGAGCTCCAGAAGCCTCGGGTGGGGGTTTCTCACCACGACACGAGATGGGCACCCAGCACGCAACACGGCCTCGCACGGAGCCTCCTCCCTCCCCTAGACGGTCCCTGCACCCCGATTTAACAATTTCTCCTGCTGCCGGTGCCCAAACCCCGCGACCGGCGAGCTCAGAACCCACCCGGGACTTCTCCACGTGCCGGCTACAGGCAGAGCCGTCCCTCCCGCGAATCGACCGCGCTCCGGGGCGCACCGGCACCAACTTCAAACCTCGCCCGCGTTTTCGCTCTGCCCTGGGCCCCGCGCTTTCTCCCGCGCCCCGCGGCCGCGCTCCCCATCGCTCCGCGGAGGATCCGCGGAGGAGCGGCGGGCGGGGCCGGCTCACAGAGGCAGCCCTGTGCCTCCCGACAAAGCCTCCATTGTGCCGGGCTGAGCCGCCCCCGCCGCGCCTCGCCAAGCGGCCCCTTTGCAAAAATAAACGCTGATATTTCCTATTGTTTCGACCGAAAATTACTGCGCCGGGGCGGGTGGGAGCGGGGAGAGCGTTGAGCGCAGCCGCCCCGGAGAGCGTAACCGGCGCCTTCCCCTCCCCTCCCCGCCCGGCCCGGCCCGGCCCGGCCCGGCCCCCCGCGGCTCCCCCGCGCCCGCGCAGCCGCTTACCCCCGCGCTGAGCCCGGCTCGTCACCGCCCGCCCCCGCTGCCAGCCCGGCGGATGGGGTGGGCGCTGCTTCCCCTCTCCTCGCCCCCACCCTGCGCCGCTCTTCCTGCCGCCGGGCCGGGCCGGGGTGTCCGCGCCGCCCCCGCCGCCGCCGCTGTGCCTGGAAAAAGTGAGCGCGGCCCCTTTGCGCGGCCGCTGCGCGGATTCTGCGCGGGCACGACGCAGGGGTGGGCGCGGCGGTGCAACCCGCGGTCTCCGAGGGAGGGACCGTGTTCACCCCCGCGGTGGGATTTTTAGGGGGGACGGGGAGGGGTTGTCTTGCTCCGGGCTGCCGGAGAGCTCACTCTGGGCTGGGGGACTTTGCTTCTTGAATCACCTCGTGACACAGTGTCATCTGCTGAGCTCCTCGGCTCTTGGTGCAAGTGATATTTTTATTTTTGTTTTTTTTTGTAGTTGTATATATTTATTTTTTACATATTTATTTTTATATATTTATTTTTATTTGCATTTGCGGTTTTGCTTTCTTTTTTATATTTTTAAATGTTTATCTTTATTTTATTTTAAAATTTATTTTATTTTTATTTAAACATTTAGCATGCCTCCTCGCCCCCAGCTCTGCCTGCTCGTGCAAACGATCACGCCGATATGATCTGGTTTTTTTTCTCACCAGCCGCTGCGGCATAAAGTGCTTTCTTTAACCACCGGTGAATCCTGTGGACACACCATTTCTCACTCAGGCCTCCTCCAATCTCTCATTAATTTTTAAACCAGGGGTTATTTTGGGACACAGCTGGATGTAGCAGGACCTGGCAGAGGGAGGGGACCAGGCGGGCAGTGCCACCCCCACCTGGATCTCCCAGTCTCCGGAGGGTCCTGCTGCCTGCACTTTGGTGCTCGGTACAATCTTTGAGGCGTCTTTCCCATGAATTTTACTGAATTGCTTTCCGAACCTGTTTAAGCCTCCAGTTCCGGCAGCCTTTTGCTGCCACCAGGTTCATTTGATGTCTACAGGTTGCTTTTTGGCTGGAGAAGCCAGTGAAACATCACTGTTTATCTGCTTTGCCATGTTTCTGGTGCAGTTTCAGAGATCTATCACACCCACCCCCTCGGTGATGTCTCTCCTGGCTCAGGGCCTCTGCAGAAGAGATTTGGTGCCTTGGATCATGCCTCTCGGTGTTCTCCCAGCATTCGATATTTTGCAGTTAATTTTCCTGTTGCATTCTCATAATTGAGATTTTTTTCGATTTTTTTTTTTTTTTTTAAATTGGACTGTTTCTGAATCTTTAGGGCAAATAACACCCCTGGCCCCTCCAAATCCAGCAGTTTATGGGGGCTGTTTCCAGCAGTGCCTTGAGGTAGCCTGAGCCTGAGATGGAGACAGACTGAGAGAAGATAAAGTGTAGGCTCCAACGCTTTTGCTCCATGCAGTGTTTGCTGTTTATCCCACTGACCAGTACAGTTTTCTCTTTATTGTTGCTCTAGGTTTTATTTCATCTATTAGCTCACAGGGCTTAGGGACCATTTTTTTCCCTCCTGTGTTTGGACAGCAGCAGGATAAAGAGTCAATGGACCTCCTACAAATATAATTTTTCTTCCTCCAAAAGGCTGGCAGTAGGTGGCTCAAGGCTTTTTTTTACTCCATTCTGGGTTATTTAACATATTTATTAACCTGCGTACAGAGAGAATTGCTATTTGCAGATGGCATGTTATTTATTTAAATGATTAATTATTTACATGTTATTTAGGTTGACTCCTGTCCAAAGAGAACTTTGAAGAGCTTCGGAGAAACTGAAGCCAAAATGATGGAAACAGTGATGAGAAATGAAATTCAGTGTTTCACTATAAAGCACAGGCAATGATATATGCCTCAGCAGATATAAAGTGATACAGCCTACACCAGTGGGTCAAAAAAGAGAGCTGGACATAGTCACAGCTATCTTTATGAGTGTTTCTGCTTGCTTCTCCTCTGTGACCAGAAAATAATGATTAAAAAAATAAATTAGAAAAGCAAGTGTGGTGGCAGGGCACTGAGAGGACAGGGACTGTGAAAAAGAGGGACTGTCCCGTGCCCCGTCTTTACTGGAGGTGGCAGAAGGTCCTGATGTGACACACGTGGGAGGGCTGGGCCGGAGACGGTGGCTGCACAAGCCCCGCATGGGCGCTCTTTGCTTCCGCTGCCGTGTGACGTGGGGAGAAAAAGACCTCCGAACCACGAGAAAAAACAACTTTTGGAAACCATGACTGTGTCAGCTTAGGGAGGCCATTTCTTTAATTTCCTATAAACAAGAAAAACCTACAAAGAATTGTTCTGTGAGGGTCTCTCCACCGTTTGCAGGAGCTGGTGCCTTAGAGCCACGAAAGTCTTTTTCCCTTGGCACAGCTAAAGGCGTTGCACCCCTGAGCCAAGGTTGCAGCACAGTCAGAGGGGAAACAAGGGGATTTTTTGGGGACACATTTTGAAAGCTCCACTCATAACATAGTGGTTAGAAAATCCCTGGACAGACTCAGATGGAAAGGGAGATGTCCTATTTGGACACCAGGATTCTATTAATCGGATTTGTTTGCTTTCACAGTGGCGGGATGTTTCAGGAAAACTTTGGGGATCGTTGAAGCAGGGATTGATGTTGGTACATTTTAACATTGTAGCATTTTAATTTGTTGCCTTTCTTGTTACTTTCACTGTTTTCAAATTTGTAGTCAAACCTTTTACCTTTGCTACAATTAAATTTTCCCCTTGGGCTTGTCTGAAGCTGAGGGGTCTCGAATAGTTGGGGCAAACATAAAAACGATGGTATCTCTAGAAGCTGCGTCCGAACGAAGAGGCTGTGCGGGTTAAACACTTCTGCTGTTTGTTCTGAATGAAATGTCTCTTTGGGGGTGCCAAAGTCAAGTGGCAAAACTTGAAAACTTGATCCGGAAAGCCTGATCTGGCTGATGTTTTCTCGCAGCCCCGTGGCAGGTAGCAGAGGGGCCACCCAAAACTTCAGGAAATCCCATTTGGTCACATGAGCCAGTTCAAGAGGAGCTGGATGTTGTTAGACGGGAGGGGTCCAGAGAGTGATGGGAACAGGGCCTGGGAAAGCTCCTAGTAAAATTTAGGGAAAAAAAAAAAGGAAAAGGAAAAGTGCTGTCCTCAGGATCTGTGGCAAAGCATGGCAGCGGCTGCCAGCCCCTGTGCTCCGCGCATCATCGCGAAACTGCAGCAGGGGAGGCAGTGATACCAACATGTGAAAATGCAGTAAAAAGGAAACACTTTCTCATGCAACTTGCAGTTGTTTTTCTTCTAACTTGCGATGAAACCGCCCAGGCGGCAGGCCCTAAGGCTGCGGGTACAAAACTCAAGGCGCTGGACGTCCACATGGGTAACCCAGACTTCCCCGTCGCCACCAGCCACGGCCGGTTTGCGCGAGAAATAAAGACAAAAAAAAAAAAAGAGGAGGAGACCTGCTGCGCGGGGAAGGGGCTGATTTCCATCCCCCCACCCCGCTCCACCGGGGGTGCGGGAGAGGAGCGGGACGGGCCGTCCCGTCACCCACTGTCCCGGGTCGGGGGGCTTCGCCGGGGCGGGGGGGGGGCTGGGGGGCGGAGGGGGGGGGGGGTGGCCGCGGAGGGGCTGGGCTTGAGGCGCATGGGGAGCGGGGCGCCGGCGGGGCTGTCCCCGGGCCGCGCCGTCCCCGGCGCCTCACGCCCCGGCGGCATGGGAGGAGAGCGGAGCGCGGCAGGGAGCCGCCCGCCGGGCCCCGGCATTGGCGGCAGCGGCGCAGCAGCGCTGGCAGCGGCGGGGCCGGGAGCCGCCGGCCGCCGAGGGGAGGGGTCCGGCTCCGTGCGGTCGCGGCGGAGCCGGCGCTGCGGCAGCAGCAGGCGCGGCGGGGCGGAAGTCCTTTGTTGCAGCGGCGGCAGCAGCAGCAGCGGCGGGAGCGGCGCGGGAAGCTCCCCTTGGGCGGCCGCCGCCTCTCCCCGCGTCGCGGGTAAGCGGGGCTGCGCGACCCTCCGGGGAGCGGGGAGAAGGGGGGAGGGGGGGCGGCGGAGAGGGGGGAGGCGGTGCGCGGCGGCCGCAGCTCCGCCGGCGGCGGGAGGTGGGAAGTGCCGGAGCGGCGCCGGGCAGCGGCATGGCTCCGGCGCGGCCCGCCATAGTGGCGCGGCGGCGGGCGGAGCGGCGCTGCCAGGTAGGGGCTTTCCCACCCGCGGCCGGTGACCTTGCGCCCGGAGGCCCCGGCGCCGAGCGGGGGCCGGGGCGGCGGCGCCGGGGCGGAGGGGCCGCTCCACCTGCGGGGCGGGCAGGGCAGGGGAAGGGAAGGGAGGACGGCGGCGGGGCCCTGCGGAAGCGGCGGGAGCGGAGCCGGGGGATGCTGGAGGCGCTCGGCGGGGCGCCGGCGCTGAAAAACGAGAAGCGGCCTAAGGGGTGCGGAGGGGGAGACGAGGGGAAGGGCAGAGCGTTGCCCTGGTCGCTCCGGGGCTGGGAGTCACGTTAAACATCTCGAGTGCCGTTATCGCCGCCTCCCCTCCACCCCCCACCCCCCACCCCCGCCAGCGGGACAGCGGATCCGAGCGCTGCCGTTCTCTCTTTTTTTAAAAAAAAAAACAACCCAAACCACAACGCAAACCGACCAAAAAAAAAAAACCGACCAAGAACTTCGACTGAGTTGCAGCAGTTTAGCGAAAAACCGAGCCGCAGCCTGAAGGGAATGCTCCACCCTGCCAGGCGGGAGACTTGGGTTTCACTCGGGGCTGGCAGCGCACAGGATCGCCTCGGAGGCAGCTGGAGAGGAAGGGGAATAGTTTTGTCACATAAAAACAAGCCCTTGTGCCGCTCCGAGAGCCGCGCCGAAAGTCTCGTTCCGCAAAGGACTCCTTCTTCCCGGATAGAAAGGTAGTAAAAAGAGTAGATGAAAGAGGACTGAAGGAGGCTGTGGATTTGGGGCTGGGGTTTTATGCCTTTCTGGTTTTCGGGATCTTTTGTAACTTAGATTCTCAAGTTTGGCCTATTTGTCGGCTGACAGACGAGCCCCGGGTCCTCTTGACACGTAGGCATCGGTAAATGGATAGCACAGGCTGGATGCTGTTTCATATTTAGATATTTACTGCCAGATTATGTCATTTGCTTGCATTATTTCCCCTTACAGTAGAGTATCGCAAGGTAGAGCACATACTGCAAAACTATCCAGAGCTGCAACAGTGTGGTGTTCCTTAGGCATTTAATTACATTAAACAAACATTCCTTTAATTAAAGATGTTTGTTTAACATTCCTCATTACAGCTCCTGGAAAAACCCACACGGCAGCCGTGAGCAGGGGGGATGCAGGCTTCTCATTTTTACTGAATTAAAACTTGAGCTTTCATGGCGAGCGGGGGAGAGGCGTTGAGACCATATGGCCGTGGGGAAAACCGGCCAAACGCGAAGGGTTGAGGTGCTGGCAGAGATTTTCCTAGGCAGCGGCAGAGCCAGTTGACAAGATTGTGGAGAGGTTTTTCGATGCCTGGCCAGAAAACCTGAGGAGTAACAAGTCGTATTGGTTGCACTCTGCTGTTGTTTGAGATATGGGGGAACTGGCAGGTACCTGGGGGGCTGTGTAGACGAGGGGTGGCTGCAGGAGCATATAGGCAATGAAGAAAGACGTGGATTGGTGCTCCATGGGAAGCTCAGAGAAGTAATAGAAACCCCTTCTTCCTGGTAGCTGGAAAGTTTTGTGTGGCATAAGATCACAGGCTTAACAGATGCTTCAGCTCTGCTTGCACAAGTCTCTTCTTCCTCAGACTCGATCAGGGTTGTTACTGGCACAGGAATTTGCAGCAGTTACATTGAGAGTCCTCACACCAACCAGTGATTTGGGGTTTTAGATGCTTTCTTACTTGAGTGTGTGAGGTTAATTGGTTCTGTCCCAGACTCCCAACACCGCTGACAGTGGAGAGCCCTGAAAGTCTGGGATGCACAAAGTCTTAGGAGTTACTTATCTGCTGTGTGGAAACAAGCTAGCTGCTCAGAATTGAGATAATAAAAGTTTCCTGACAAAAATCCCCATGTCCTTTCTCTTAGTTGTTGCAGCTGGACCTCTCACTAGAGTCCGTCTGGAGCTCACACGCATGTTGTATGAGAAGCCCTGAGTGCATTTTTCAGTTTGACCAGGGGCTCCCCAGCAGTTGGGTTATCCTGCCCTGCCTCTGCTTGGGCACAGTAAACACCATCCCCCAAAGAGTTCTGCTGCAGACCCAGCGTGGGGGCACAACAGCTGACATAATTTGCATGAAGACCATTTATATCCTTGGATTTGTCTGGTAGTTTTTTTTCTTTGTACATCTTGTGCCATTGCAAAACTGTAGAGTTAGCTGGCTGTTGCCTTTTTTTCCCATATTAAGCCTGTTTCCTTGGATGGAGACCTTAGAGGCTTTTTTTTTTCTTTTCTTTTTTTTTTTATGTGCTACAAGTGAAGCATCTAAAACCAGAAAGAGTCAACCAAATCTGTGTATCACAAGTTGCTTTGCTTCATTCATGTGCATCCAGCAAGTTGTTACACCCAAGTACAACTTGTATTTAGCTAAGGATGCTTTCCTGGAAGGTGCACATATCTTTCTTTGAGGCTAAATCACCAAGATGCTTCTTGAAGTTGAAAGTTGGTGTAGCCCAGATTAAAAACCTCATCTTTCTGCTACAAGGTGTAAATGGGGTGTCATAATTTTTCCCCCCCGCTAATTGTTTCTTTTAAACATGCCATTACCGTGTTGCCTGACGACTGTTTACAACTGTAAAGGTGTCAGATAAAAGATAACTGTGACTTTCTAGAGTAATCCTTTGTGGCTTGCAAGTTACTTCAAAAGACTGCATAAGTTCTCTCTAGTACTTTTTCTCCATAGATCTCATCTGAAGTTGTTTGAAGTTGAGATGGGGCTTTAGTACAAAATCCGTTCTCTTAACTTATTCACTCCTGCTTTTCTAACACCTTAATCCTTGTCTTTTGAGGAGCCTTCTTACCTTAAAACACATAATACATCTTAACTAATTCTCAGTTAGCATCTGAGTTAGCATCAGTTAGCCCAATTTTGATGGCCGTTTCTCGTTTGTGGACTTGGGTGCTGAATCGTCGGAGAACTGCTTGCTGAGGAGGGATGGAGAGGCTCTGGCAGCTCGTGGTTGGGGGCTTTGGAGCATCTTCCCTTGCCCTGGTTCAAATTTTAAGTGTCAGCTGAAACTTGTTTCTATACATTGGCCATGGGTCTGTTTAAAATGAGTTGGTTCAGCCGCCAGGATGTGTCTGAAGATGGGTGTCTACGTCACTGGAAATGGGTTCGCAGCTAGCGTGCCTGAAGGCAGCTAATTGGAAGGGCTATGGGAGGAGGATAAATTATACCTTCAGTCCTTCACAACCTGAATAATGGAGCTTAATTAAATATTTCTCTGGCAGTACATGGAATTCCCGTAGTTGTTTTAATTTATGATCAAGCCTACACTTGCAATGCAAGCTACATCCTACCCATACATGCTATTGAGGTGGACGATGGTCACCTGGCTCCAAGTTCTTTGTTGTTTTTGCAGTGTTTATGTAAACTGAGGCACGTTATTGGACTCTACAGTACCAGAGCAATCTCGGTGGCTTCCTCTTGAGTATGCCTGGACAAAAGTTGTAGCCTGTCAACAGATCCGTGGTCAGTGCACTAACCAAATGCCCAAGTTTCTGGGGCATCGCATGCAGAATTTAGACGTGTCACACACGATTTTTCTTCTGAGCATCTACATGCTGTCATTTAGGAATCTAGATTCCTTGGTGGATCTGAGCCACAGGGACAAAATGACTCTTTAGGGAGGAGAGTTCTTGGGAACCCACGCGAGGGTGGGATACGGTGTCAGACTGCAATGGGAAATTTGCTTTCTACTTGCTGCCCACACGCTTGTTTCTTTGGATAACTGGGCGTTGTTTTCTTGAGGTTTTCCAGTCTCGTTTTCTATTAGCACCAAATTCTCCACTCATTTGTTATACTTTTGTCCAGTCTGCTCTTGGTTTCCAAAGAAAAGCAGCCAGTAACTGAGCATGTAAGCACTCCGTTTTTGCCTGCTCAGCAGTGGAAATGCTGGGTTTTGAAAACCACCTACTAATTTTAGGAGCCGAAAGGCTCCTAAATTCTGAACCTTGTGGTATGTCTTTTTCAAAGACAGAGAAGTTAGCAAAAGAACTTTACCCATTCTTTGCTTGAGGACTTTTTTTTACTTCTTCTTCAGAAGAAAACATCTCAGAAAATTTTAAATGTGAGGAAATAACAAGAAGCGTGGAGGTATAGTAAGTATCTGTTCTTTCTTGACTCCAGGCTTGTAATCAAAGTATTTGATTAATGTAATAGTGCAACTTACCTTGTTCATGATAACATCAGAGTAGTAATAGTATCTGAGTAGTGACTCAAAAGAAAAGAAAAAATCTGGTGGCAAAAAGATTGAATCAAAGTGTGGCAGTGTAAAAACAAATGTTTGCTGGGAAAATAAAATGCATGTGGAAACTGAGTCTGCAAATCAGAGTAAAATTACGTGACTCCAGTATCTCTTCACTTTTTGTTTTCACATCAGATGCTTTTCTAGCATATTTTTTTCAGAACACCTCTGCATTGTTCAGTATTGCTTACAACAAGGCCCGTTGCTGTGTTTGCTGCACGAATTGATCATTGCTGAAGGTGGAGTTACTTGTGGTCCTCGTGGACTTTCCTGGAATGTCTGTGGCTGCAGCATTCGGGTGCTTCGCAAAGGCAGTGTGCTAGTCTGTTGGGCAAGTGGCTGGCATTCCTCCTCTTTTTGAAATAGGAAAGTCAGAGAGGATAAGAAATACTTGAAAATTTTGGATAGTCAAACTTGCCTGAGCAGAGCTTTAATTTTCTGAGATACTCAGTGATAGAGATGTATGGAGGATACCTGCCACTGGGCTCAGTTGCTGCCGATAGTGTTTCCCTGTGTAAAGAAATTGGACGTGAAAAAAAATGCAAGCCAGATGTATTAAAGAAAAATAATTTACAGAGGTTGATATGACCTGTCCTGGCACTGACGGCAACGAGATGCTCTTCTCCAAGGCACCGTTTGTTGCTGTGAGATTCCCCTTTTTGGCCCCTCACTCTCATTCACTTCGCGTCCTCCAAATGCTTTGCAGAATAGGCTGGGACCTTGTGGTGTTGTTGCTGCTCAGATCCATCCCTGGACAGATCCAGAGGATGAGCTGAGTAAGGAAAGGAGCCTTTGGTAAGAGGAGGGCTGGAAGACTGTCCTGCAATATATATGCAAATGGCAGAGGAATTAATCCTGCATTATGGCACTTCTTGTGTATGCAGTTAACTTTGAAACCTTGGTTTTTCTGCAAAAAGGACCTGTTTTTAATCTAACGCCTGCTTTTTTCTCAAAGCGAACTTCAAAAATAGTTCACAACATTGAACCACCCACGTGAGTGATAAACACGGATCTCTGCCATTTTAGAAGTTAAAGTAACAAAATAATGGAAAATTATAATTTTCTGAGAGCTTGCTTTTGATGGGAAGGACTTTGTTGGCAGGCCTGTGATGTTTGCTGATGGCAAAGGGATGGCAGAATTGGGAATTCGGGGTTCAATTCCAGCTCCTATGGATTCCCCAGCGAAAGCATGGCTATTTTTTATACCCTTTCTGCCCTAGCCCCTGCAACTTGGCTCTTCCTACCCCCTTGCCCAACCAAGCACCTTTCCTTGAATAATGAGACCCACGTTGCACCCATTTTTAAATCCCACAGCTGTTTCCCAATCCCAGTCCCTTCCTTCTGGCTCAGCAGTCCACTCCCAGTCTTCCTCTCCCAATTTCCAGAGGTTTTCCCTCCCTTGCACTTCTCAATCTCTCCACATTTTCACTAGGACCTGAGTCTGGCTCTCACCAGCCAGAACCCGGCGTTTCTCCATCCAGCTGCTAAAACCCAGCACCAAGTTGTGGCAGGGAGCAATCTCTGTCAAGCCCTGCTGCTGGTTCATGACTTTGTGGAGGTGGCACGTAGGATCATGATGCTCAGTTTGGGTTGGGAGGGACCTTTGAAAAGTCCTCTAATCCAACCCCGCTGCAGTGAGCAGGGACATCTTCAACTCCATCAGGTTGCTCAGAGCCCTCTCCAACCTGACCTTGAGTGTTTCCAGAGATGGGGCATCTGCCACCTCTTTGGGCAACACCTTCTAGTGTTTCACCACCCTTGTTGTAAAACATTTACCTATATCTGGTCTGAATCTACCTTCTCCTAGTTTAAAACCCTGGCAGAGCTCTGCGCAAAAGAGGGGTTTCCACCCCGGATGGGGTGACGTTGGCAAGCCCCCATATACAAAGGGGCTGCAGGAGGATGCAATGTTCTCATGAGGCTGTAATCTGAGATTTTAGTAACTAACACAGGTTTTAAGTGTGAACAAACTGATAGTTTTTATCTTCTTCTCCCCCTCAAGCATATAGCTTGGCCAAATTCAGGCAGATTTTTATATCGCAAAAACATATCCAAGACATAGGGCTTTTTCCCATGTGATGTCTCTCTTAAAAGATTTTGGAAGAGAAACTATTTTTATTTTTAAAAGAAAAAGTAATAATCTGCATACGTAAAAGCATTTTTCTTAGCCTCATTTTTGGAACCATTTTGGCTGAAATTTTTGGGGAGGGGGGTGTGTGTGAAACAAGCAATCAAAAGCAGACAATGCAGAAGGAAAGTTTTGCTTCTACTACTTGAAATGTGTCAAAGTTTTAAATAGCCCAGCACAGACTTTCATAGTGGGAAGTGTTGGCAGCTGTAAATACAGAGTTAAATACAGCAGGTTAATACAGCATCCGGAGGGAGGATGCCAGGTACTTTCATTAACATAAATAACTTCAAACACTCTCTATTTTAATACCTACATGTAGTACTGCCACGGTAGGGGCTGGGCGCGTATCTGAGCACCTTGCCATGCTGGTCAAGTGACCTCATGCTCCAGCTGTTTTTTTTCTGGAGTGGTGGCAAGAGGTTGGCGTTGCCTGTGGGTCGTTGTCGTGTGTCGGGACTCACATGATGAAAGCTCCGCAAAAAGAGAAATATCTTTTGCCTTTTTCAGAGAAGAAGGGAACTTAGAATTGTGTGCTGTCACTCCAGGGGCTGTCAGATTGTTGCCACCGTTTGGGTGCCCTGGTGCGTGCAGGTAGTTTGCGACCTTCTTTTTCGGTGTGGTTTGCTGCTCATAGTGCTCTTCTGCTTTTGGAAGATACGATGGAGTACTTTTAATACACAAATGAGAAAATTAAAACTTGCAGCTTCGTGAGGATGCAGTTAAAACCAGCTACCCTCAGGCTTTTCTTGTGTTGATGGCACTTCACACCAAGGGGCCAGTGGTGCCTCAGACTGCTTCTTCTTATTTTCTCATTGGTTTTCACTCTTACAACATGGAAGTTGAAGTAAATGCTCTGTCATTATTCAGCTGCTATTCCTAATACTTGATACGCTATACTGAATTACATTTAAGCATCTAATGAATTACCTTACGTTAGCACTTGGGAGAATATGAAGTGCCTTTTTATTATTACTGAATGTTGAGAGTTTTGCTGTTTTTCACTGAAACGTGAAGTTACCCAGTGACTTGGACATTAACCAATTTATGTACAGAAGATACAAATTTTTCTCCTTCTTTCAAAGGCACCCTTTTGTGAATTAGTAAGAGCGCCGTGAAATTTATTTCTTGTAATGAGTTGTATTTCTGCAGTGGACATCACTGGGCCAAACTGATCAGAGAACTATTATGGCAGGGTGCTCGCCTCGGGTCTTGCATTTGGAGGATTGAGTTGAGTGGGGAGGAGCAGCTGCCATTCAGATGCTCATCACCAGTGTAGTTCAACCCAAGTCTCAAGGTTCCTGCTGCCAGACAAACTGTTGTGCTGGTGGTGATCCCCAAGTACTGCTCTATGAATTGGCAGTAGAGAATATTGGTGAGCGGGGTGAGCGTGTTCTCGTCATGAGAGCTTGAATGTATTTCTTCCGTGGCAGTCCTTCACAGAACGAAGAAGAACAGTGACTCGAGTGTTAGGTTTGTGCTTAACAAGCCAGGCAATGCCTGTGACTTGAGAATTCAACACTAACTGTGGAATTTAAATTCTCCACCCATTTCCTAACCTCTAGGAGATGTAAGCTGTCAGGGGAATAAGAAGAAATAGGGAGAGGTTTTGTGTGTGGTTTTTTTTAAATTTTGGACAGTTGGACGAATGGTTGCAAATCAGTCCATTCATATCATCCAGTCCATATCACTGAGTCATAAAATGCCATTTAATATATGTTGTTTGCTTGCCTGTACATCATTTGCATGAATCTCTAGTAGTTTTTTGCATTGTTTTCAATAAACTTTCAAAATGTTAAGAATGCTTGTTATTGCTTTAGCTTTTTCATTTTAGTTAGGGTGTTCTTTATACCTTCTGTTGGTTTCTCACCCTCCCGCCCTGTGCAATTAGTACAGATTATGTTTATCAGTAAAGGTTTTTCCAAAGTGAGCAGTGACTGGCTGTTGGAACTGGCCGTGCTTGGTTATCTTCTGTAAATCAAACGCACGTCTCCTGTGTACAATAGGTTTTCCTGGATGCTTTTGTTAACATAAACTGGTATGTTTTCTTCCTTTTTTCTCTTGAGGACAAATTATTCCTTTCACTTCCAGCAACCCTCAGCACTTGCAGACCTTTCCCTCTAAGTCTTTGTCGAGGCTTCACCGCGACTCCACCCCTGGCTCGCTAGCTTGCGCGGTTCTCCCATCGCTGAGTTTTTCTTTGTCCGCTCTCTGCATGTTTTTTTGTTATATCACAGCTCTCTGAACACATGGTTTCGAGAGCGGTTGGAGGCACGGCGTGCACCGCTTCCTGCCGCTCGGCTGTCGCGCAGCTCGCCTGGCCACCATCTGCAGCGGCCTTGTAGGTGGGACGCGCCACCGCGGCCGGGCTGCCCCGCGCCTTCTGAGAATGCCTCTCGGTTGGCAGTTCCTGCTTTGCAAGACAGAAGAGGTTGAGGCTGTCCCTTGGGCTGCACTGAAGAGCAAAGAGTGTGTGGATGTAGCTGTGCGGATGCTTCGCCAATGTATCTTCTTGGTTTCCTTTAGTGTGGAGGGAAAGACCAGTTTGAGCTTGTCCTGGTTTCCAGTAGGTGTTGCATCATACGCCCGTTGGACTGACAGGTGAAAAAGGCGAGTTGAGACCCAAGAGTGGTTTCTTACAGTCAGCTTGCCTGGTATAGGTGTTGTCCTGGGGCCATCTTACAGAAGTCTACCCCGTGTGAAGTTTTTCAAGTTACGCATTCAGAACTCGTATCTGAAAATCTTGGCTGTGGGACTTTGAGATCTATTTGCTAATTTATATTCTAGCAGCGTGGCTCCGGTTGACATGTGTGGTGGTTACGTTTATTAGTTTGCTAGTCTTGTAAGTCTAGTGGTGAGAACATGGAATTCTGGATGTTTTCACAGGCATCAATATTCACAGCAAAGATCTCCAGGCCATAAGCTGTGCCACAAACTGTGTGAGAATAGGAAGATCCGGAGAGGAAAAAGATGACAGTTCCTCCCTGCGTCTAAACAGGTTTTGGTTTTATGCTCGTGATTTAACAGATGTCTTCTTCTTCACGCAGGGCTGTAATTGAAGTACAAGATGGCAAGAACCAGCCACAGCAACTATGTCCTTCAGCAGCTAAACAACCAAAGAGAGTGGGGCTTTCTGTGTGACTGCTGTATCGCGATCGATGATATTTATTTTCAGGCACATAAAGCAGTCCTTGCTGCGTGCAGCTCCTATTTTAGGATGTTTTTTATGAACCATCAACACACTACAGCCCAGCTGAATCTAAGCAACATGAAGATTAGCGCTGAATGCTTTGATCTTATTTTACAGTTCATGTATTTAGGAAAAATTATGACAGCCCCTGCCAATTTTGAGCAATTTAAAGTGGCCATGAACTATTTACAGCTATATAACGTACCGGAGTGTCTAGAAGATATACAGGATACAGACTCTTCTAGTTTAAAATGTTCATCTTCTGCTTCTAGCACCCAGAATAGTAAAATGATATTTGGCGTGAGAATGTATGAAGACACGCTTGCTAGAAATGGCAACGAAGCAAACAGGTGGGGCATGGAGCCGCCAAGTTCGACAGTAAATACGTCCCATAACAAAGAGCCTGATGAGGAAGCTTTGCAGCTAAGCAGCTTCCCCGAACAACTGTTTGATGTCTGCAAAAAAACCACCACCTCCAAATTCTCCCACACAAAAGAGCGCGTGTCCCACTCACGCCGCTTTGGAAGAAGCTTCACCTGCGACAGCTGCGGGTTTAGTTTTAGCTGTGAAAAGCTGCTGGATGAGCACGTGTTAACGTGCACTAACAGGCATTCCTACCAAAGTGCCAGGTACTACGGTGCTGAAAAAATAGACTTTAACGAAAAGGACTCTACTTCTAAAATAATCTCCACGCAAACGGAAAAATACAAGGGGGACCCGAGCCAAGCTGCGGACGATTCTTCGTCTCCCGTGTCAAACATCACGAGCAGAAAAAGCAGCACGGTTGCCTCCGAGACATCGGGTGAAGAAGGAAGTAGAGCCTCTGAGAGGAAGAGGATTATCATCAAGATGGAACCAGAGGACAATCCTGCAGACGAGCTGAAGGATTTTAATATTATTAAGGTGACAGATAAAGACTGCAACGAGTCTTCTGACAATGATGACCTAGACGATGAACAGGAAGAGCCGCTTTACAGATACTACGTCGAGGAAGAGATTAGAGAGAAGAGAAACGCTCGGAAGACTTTAAAGCCCCGTTTATCCATGGATGAGGATGAAAGAAAGTGTTTGAAAAGCCCACGGCACCTTAACAGGAAGACTCCTTCAGTGCAGGAGGACGTGGAGAACGCTCCCTGTGAACTTTGTGGGCTAACTATCACCGAGGAAGATTTGTCCTCTCATTATTTATCCAAACACATAGAAAATATATGTGCTTGTGGCAAGTGTGGTCAAATACTGGTCAAAGGCAAGCAGTTACAGGATCATGCGCAGACCTGTGGAGAGCCCCAGGATCTGACCATGAATGGTATCAGAAATTCTGAAGAGAAAATGGACTTGGAAGAAAACCCCGAGGAGCAGTCGGAAATAAGGGACATGATGTTTGCAGAGATGCTAGAGGACTTCAGGGACGGTCACTTCCAAATGAACAGCCTTCAGAAAAAACAGTTATACAAGCATTCTGCCTGTCCTTTCCGATGCCCTAATTGCGGTCAGCGTTTCGAAACCGAAAACCTGGTGGTTGAACATATGTCCAACTGCCTGGAGCAAGATCTGTTCAAGAACTCCATGATGGAAGAGAACGAGAGGGATCACAGACGTAAGCATTTCTGCAATCTTTGTGGGAAAGGATTTTATCAGCGCTGCCACTTGCGGGAACACTATACCGTTCATACCAAGGAAAAACAGTTTGTTTGTCAGACATGTGGGAAGCAGTTCTTAAGAGAGCGCCAGTTGCGGCTCCACAATGATATGCACAAAGGCATGGCCAGGTATGTCTGTTCCATTTGTGATCAAGGAAACTTCCGAAAACATGACCATGTACGGCATATGATATCTCACTTATCAGCTGGAGAGACTATATGCCAGGTCTGCTTTCAGATATTCCCCAATAATGAGCAACTGGAGCAGCACATGGATGTTCATCTGTATACATGTGGAGTATGTGGAGCAAAATTTAATTTGAGGAAAGATATGAGATCTCACTATAATGCCAAGCATTTGAAAAGAACATAAGCATAAACATACTGTTAATGCGTTAAGTTGGCAGCAGAGAGAACACCAAAGCAAGGCATACAGTATAGTAGACAAAAATCGGAAAAAAAAATAATTGAAAATAAGTCTCTTTTTTTATTATTTTTTTAAGACCCTCCTAACCTTAGGTGTCTATTTAGGCTCATTAAGTATATAGCTTTGAAAAGCATCATGTGTTTAATTATTACATTTTCACTGTTTCCTAATATCAGTTTCTGTTCTTAATTTTATTGTTTTACTAAGTAGATATACGAATCATTATTTTTAAACTGTAGATTAAAAGCACAATGTTACCCCTTCACTGACTGCTATTAAACAGTTCTCGGATCCACGTCCGTAAGATGAGTGCTTTAATATTTCCACGTGTTGTTTCTTCATGTGAAAATTTTAGATCACAGCGATTAATGTGCAAGAGCATAATTGTTCGTAATCCCCAAATTAATTTTCAAAATGAAAAAAAAAACAAAGCCCAGAAAGAATCTTTTACTCTCAGGCTCTGCTGAGAGGGCAGAGCTGGGCTGTCCTGGTCCTCTGCTTCTTGGCTTTGTTGGAACGTGCATCCCAGGGGTGAGAGCACGTAGGCTCAGTTAAACTTTGCAGCCTCGGACCGGTTGCGCGCAAAGGGAAAGGGAGTTAATGACTGCCGGGAGAACCACGGAGTTCCCAGCAGAGTGATCGTTTTCCAGACTTGAAGCCCTAGCAGAACTGCACAACTGACATTGGCCTTGCTTTTACTGTCTGTACCTCTGTGGGAAGATATATATGGGTGTGTATACATATATACGTGTATATACCCATATATATATATATGTAACCTGCTAGAGTGGTTGTGGTGGAGTGCTAGGAATGCAGCGTGGCGATGGGCGTTCAAGACCTGATTTTTCAGCCTGGCTGTAAACGGTGCCTTCCTTGCTGCTCGTGTCGGAAGGTTAAAAGTTGGGGGGGGCGTGAAGATAGACCCATTGCTTGGGCGGGGAGGGGAAGGGGCTCGTGGGAACCTTAGCGTTTTTTTGTTCCTTGTTTTCACGACGCTTTCTGAATGTTCTGTTTCTCAACAAGCGTATAACAAGAAGACTGCAGAGTTTGCTTAATAAATGTAAAGACATTTTATGCCTTTTAAGATTCCTTTTTGATTCTAGTATAGCCCTAATCTGTGTAGCTTGCCTCTTAATTTAATTGAGTTTAAAAATCCTACTAAGTTTCAGCTGACATGAGTTCAGTGAGGCGGCTTGGCCTTTGAGGGAATGACTGGCTTTGACTCTTAGGCACGAGCTGTCTAAGGGTGTGTTAAGTGTGTGATTTATAATGGGGGGGAGGAAGGGATCCTAATACATAATGGTGAAGAAAATTATTCAAAAATAAAACCTAGCAGCACTTTCTCCCAGCAGATCTCACTTCATCAACGAGGGCAGTGGTGCTATTTCCCACAGAACCATGGAGGAAGGGAAGCAATTTAGATCAGCAATTAAAGCAGTGGGACTAGATGGTCGTCGTAGGTCCTTTTCAACTGAAATCTTCCATTCTGTCACCTTGTGTGCCAGTGTTGGAGTTGAGAATAGGAGCCAGGAGCTGAGGTTGAGAGTAGGAGCCAGGGCTTTCACACGCTTGTCACTGTCAGGGTTGTGTTTTGATCCCTTGTTTTTTCTTGGGCATTACAAGGGGTATCGAGCTTTGGTGTTAGACTATTTAGAGAAATCAATACAGTTCAGAATCTCTACCATAACTATTTAAGTTTGTATGAGTTGCCTTGCAGTTATTCAGTTTTAAATGTGCATTGGAATTTCTTTTGGCTGGTAGACAGACGTGTGTTTTTGCACATGTGATGGAGAAGGACGCTGCCATCAGACCTCAGTCCTGAGCTGGCAGCTCTCCGGGCACCAGCTGCTTGAAGTGCAGTTTGAGCCTTCAGCCTTCTGCCCTAACTGCTCAGTCCTCTCTTTTCTTGTGTGGTTCTGAAGCCAACCAAGTCCTAAATACCACTGGGGCCAAAATGACCAGAGACATGAATGCACTCCAGCATTTCAGTTAATTCAGAGCTTCCCCCTTCTTAGGATTTATTCCATATTCTCCGTACCGGCCGGACTGAAGCTTGGTGTGTAAGTTCAAAGAATAAGCAGGATGGGTATTTTAACACTTTTTAGCACTGGAATCAGTGCTAAGGTGATTATAAGACTCTTCAAAAGACAAAATATTTAACTATAATGATCCATCTTAGAGAGGCAGTAGTTAGTCAAGTGCTGTAGTGGAGGAGCTGGTGGGTGTTAGTACTGTGAATGGCAATTCTCTTGTCGTGCAGGTTATCCCTCATGGACTGGGAAAAGCAGCCAAGGGAAGCAAAGGAGAACCGGAGGGTACTGGGAGATCAGGGAGGCTGCGTGGGAGAGGAGATCCTGAGAGGGAGGGAGTGGTGAGGGCCAGGGAGGGGCAGGGTTAGGGCCATGCGGGGGAAGCAAATCCCAAAGGAGGCATGGAGGGGGCGGCTGGAGGAGCAGATAAAATGTCCCGTAGACAGATGCCTGCGGGACCGGAGCAAGAATGACTCAGCTTGGCTGGGAGAGCTGTCGGCTTGCGCGATGAGATCGCTGCGGCACAAACTCGGAGCGTGGACTGTGTACCAAGTATAGCCAGCCCCTACGCTGGAAAGACTGCTGTGGTACAGCAAAGCCTAGATTAAAGACCTTGTTGAAAAGGAAGAGGTGACCTCTGTGAACTAAAGAGATCATTCGTGAATACAGTGAAGGGCTAAGGGTGATTTATGGAGACTCCTGCTCAGGGTCAGGAGCACTTGTTCGCAGTGTATTGGTCTGAGCTTGGCCCAAATACCTTTCACAAAATAAGTTACTTCCTAGTGTAAGTAGACCTGCCAGCTACAGGAGTTAAATAGAGGAACCGAGAGTGATGAACTTTATAACACCCTGGAATACCTTTGGTTTTCAATTACAAGCTGTGTTGTAGTAGCCTTTCAAAGGAAAGTTTGCTAACCTTTCCAACTGAACTTGAATTAATGTGTCTTCCTGTTGTTGTGAAACAAAACCCAGTGTCTTGGAGTTCACATGTACGAACATCCAGACTGAGGCTCAAAAGGAGCCTGAATTGTATATGTAAGCACAGAAATCAGAATCACTCAAGTAGCCCAAAAAGTGGTCAAGGGGGATTACATAGGAGAGCACATCAAAGGTACTGAGGCATAAACAAGACAGCCTGGCTTGGAAGTAGATGGAGAGAGTTTATGGTAATGTGTAAAAGTGTGAAGGGGAACAACGTGCGACTATTGAAGAAAAGGTCTGGAATAGCAGGAGAAATTTGGCTGCCAAGAGTGGGGAGCAGGGGTGAGTGCTGAGGCAGCCTGGGGCTGGTTGCTCCTGAGGAGAGGGGTGTTCCCCCCAGAATAGGACAACTCCTCGGGAGAGTGAAGTGCTCCTACCATGATAAAAATTACTGTGGAGACAGAATGAAAGCAGACCCAAAGGAAAAAAACCAAACAACTGCAGTTAGGATATCCTAGAAGTCTTGTTGTTACTTGAAAGATAGTGAAGGAGAAGCAAAAATACTTGGTTTGGAGTTCTGTTTCCTCTTAAAAAATTTGTGCTTCTCAGATATAACATAGTTCCTCTGCATCTCCTTACTGCCCTGCATGGACTGTTAAGAGCGTAAAAACACTTGAGGATCTTTGATAGTGGAGGTGTTAAGCATATCACATTGCACAAGGTGCAGCCAGAAAGAAAGAGCCTTGCTGTATGCTCTGACTTAAAAATATAAGTGCTTTAATATTTTTATTTTTGTGGGACCTCTTCCTGTTCTGTTGTTTTCTTCGTTTTGGCAGTGGTGTGGACTGCAGCCCTGAAATTCATTTATAAGTGGTCAGCCTAGCTCTGAGCTTTCCGTATTTAGTGAAAGGTAAAAAGGGAATTCCTGAAAACCTGGAATGAGTTTTAAAATGTTACAAAAGCAGTTGAGCTTCTTTTTCAGTTTCAGAGGAGATGCTTCAAATGTTTAAAAAAATTATATATCTGTGTACTTGTAAATGCTTATGGCCACCCTCTCCATTGTCAAAAAGCACGTATTTATGTAGCTTCACAATGAACAAAATCAAACAATGGGTTTTCTTTTTATTCCCTCTGGGGCTGTTTTTTTGGCTGGATCAGTTCCCCGCTGTGCTTCCCTCTCCAGCTCTATGTCAGATCTTGTGCTGGCACAATAGAAGGGGTGGTGAGGGCTCGTTTGCTTAAACGAGGTCTGCGAAACTTAAAGCATGTCCCGAGCTTAACTCGGTCTCTGTCTCCCCCAAGCATCCTCGTGGAAGCTGAACTTTTATATTCATCTCCTATTTCCTGATAAGGAAAAAAGGCAGCCCAGCCTCTTACATGCAAAGGAGACGCATCTCTGCTCTCTGCCCTCTTTATTAGAACTGGAAACCTTCCTGCCTTCAGCTCACGCCTCAAATATGCTCCGGAGCTTTCTTAGCCTTTCTCGAAGCAGACTGTGCGGCGCTCCGTGCCACGGGGTTCGTGTGGTTGGCCTGGCCCGAGGCCAGCAACGAGCTGGGCCCCTTGTCCGGCCGAACACCAGGAACGGCTCCCACCTTCCCCTGCTCTTCGTGCCCTCCAGCTGTGAGCCTGCATGCAGATGTGCTGCCCACTCGCTCACCCCCCTTCTCCCTTGCTCTCCTGCTGCCCCTCACCGTGAGGAAGTGCCGCAGGGGAGGACCGTGAGGGACGGTCCTCTCTGGTTTGGTGTAATATTGTAAGCTGGGGATAATTCCTCGCGTAAGTTAAGGATATGCCAGCAGTTTCTGTTACTAACCCCATGTGCTTGCTTCTGACTTTTTAAGTGCTTCCTAATCTGGAAGGGTTAAAAATCAAATAATTCTGGCTTCCCTGATTCTCAGTTGGTTTGATGCTTGTCACAGAGTTAAAGACCCAGAAGATGAAGCATGACTAATTTGACTTTATTAAGTTTGCTGAAGGCTAGAAATTAGGAACATGTTTTTTAAAGCTGACATTTCTATAGTTCTAAGCAATAAACCAGTTTTCTGTGTTTTCTCCCAGCTTCCAAAAAACTAAAATATTGCTGTACAGTGTATTCTTTGAGATGTGTTAGTAGGCTCAGATTCTGAAGGGAGAAGATGCAATGCCAAAAGACAGGACACATTTTATAAAATGTCTTCTGCCACTTTTACAGTCACTTCTACAATCCTGGAATTAATTGTGATTTTATTTTTATTTTAGACAGAAAGGCAAATCTTAATTTTTTACAAGGCAACACAGCTCATGACTCAGGATTCAGTTTGTCATGACTATAAATATTCAGCCCTGAAACAAACAGCCCATGATCCTGTTCACGTTCTTGAATGACCAGTGCCAGCTTTATGAGAGAAATGGTATCAGGTCTTTCTTTGGGTCATTTTTGCCCTCAAATGTCTTGTAGGGTGCGTTTTTTGAAGTCATAGGAACACATTATTGTGCATTATGCTTTTAGAGAAACTGTTTTCAGTAATTTGTGCGCATTCCTTATATAAAAGTAGTGGAAAGTAGTTTTTTTAAGTTTCATATGAATGTATTTGAGGGAACATAAAACCATGAGATGAAAAGTCAGCAGGTAGAGCAAAGCCAGATTTTGACTGTTTTGCATAGCTAGTGTGGCAGACCTCACCCCAAGAATGTACAATTTCAGAAGTGATTGGTATCTTTGATTCTCATGCAAGAAAATGAAAAGCTTTAATCCTTTCCTGTGCCTTCTGGCACACTAAAACTACAGTAGATCTACCTGCAGCTACAACCACTAAAACAATGCTGCATCTAGCATTTCCTATAGGAGAAAAAAAAATTAGTCTTTTCAGAGCAGTTCAAGAACTTCCCCTTCTGACAAAATCCTGATGCTGCTATTGCTTTTGTTCAAACTTAGCTGTGATTTGTATCCATGAGATTTTGGGGTGTATGTTTTTTTTTGGCGGCAAATAAGAGACGATCTCAGATAAGTTTGTCTTGTGGTTCTGTAGACATCCCAAGACTCCTGACAGGGAATGAGAAGAGTACGTTCCTTAAAGGCCTCCAACTCCTGGAAGCTGGGTGGATTGTGGGAAATCCACTGGAAATCAGGACTGCCTGCAATTCCTTGGTTTCTCAACCTGTCTGTGAGGCGAAGTGCCACCAATGCCAGCAGTTGCCTGTGTCTCTGCAGCAGCAGCAGCATTGCCAGCATGAGAGATGCAGAAATGAGTCTTACCCTATCTTTTCTCCCCCTCTCCCTTGATGACGAGGCTGCTGTCTTAAAATCCATCCTTCTGGCTCTTCTATTTACCTTCTCTTTTTTTTTTTTGTAATGAGAAGAGGTGCTTTCTTCCTGTTTTAAAGCAATGACTAGTGCTAAGAACTTTGCCTTTTTAAATAGTTCTCACATGTTCAGTTTGAATCTACACAACTCAGTAATACCTATTCTCTCCTTTTTTAGGTAACCATCCCGCTACATTCGGGATGGTCACCAGAGAGACTTCTGCTTCTGACTCCCCAGAAAATGAATGGGAGAAATAATATTATGTCCTTGGCAGAAGCCCCAAGACCATGAAAGTTTGTGGAAATGCAGATACACTGGCTGAAAATAGAGTTCGCTGAATACCAGAGGTTACTTTTGGGTTTGGCAATACATACACCAGACTTCTGGTACCGGTTACCCTCCTTCATTTTACACAAGTAATTGTTAAAGCATTAGTTAGGATGCTAAAGGTGGTGCCTCTGTTTCCTCCTTACCTATGAGATTCCTGCTGGTAGAGAGTCCCAGCTACCAAACTGCTGAGGTTCTGATTTCTAGCTGTTGGATCTTTTATTATTTACACCAAGTGAAAACATTTTAAAAGATGAAATATAGAATATTCCTCCTTCAGGAAAAGTATCGATAGAGTAGTATTGCAGCAGCAGGAAACACACGGTAGGATCCCTGGGAACTGGTGAAGAAACTGTCTTAGCACATACTGCAGCCAAGGGGAGAGCTTGGATCTCTGAGCTGCTTTTCTGTCAGGTAGATGAAATAGAATTTTTTACACTTGCCTATGCTGTAAAACACCACACTGGCACAGTCTGCGTGTCTGGAAGTATGAGGACTAGCCCCACCTAGTCTTTCAGATGGAGTTGTGTTTCACTTAGGTTTTACTGGCAGTTGCTAACATGGTCAGTTCTGCCAGAAAAGACTGAGGTCCTGAGGAACAGTAAGTTAAAAACTGAAAACCAAGTCAGTTAAGACAAGAAAACCTACAGTAATTGTTACAGTCCTTTCAACTTTAGTTTGCAGTGCAAAGAGTTAAACATCTCCAAGGCAGTTTCCTTTGGAGAAGGTTTATTTGGTCAAGTTCAGTGTGGCTTAGACCCCAAATAGAAATACTAACTTCAAACAGAGCACTACTATGAGAGTAGGAAAAGTCTGTGGCCTTCCAGACCTCATGCTATGTTGGTTTGTTACACAGAGTCAAACCAAAGATGTCCCTTAAAACACATATACATTAACTCAGTGTATTTCACACACCACAATCTTTTATCTCAGACGTGCTTTTCTCCTCAGTCATTGGGACTGTGCCACAGTCACCGAGATCCTGGATGAATTGTGGACCTCTCAGTGAAAAGAATATGTGGTGTGGTTGGACCATCCAAGCTACTTAGATCATTAGAGAACAGGCTTTGAGCGCCTCTGCTCCTATTTGCTAAGCCTGAAGTAATATATCCTTCAGATTTTGGAGCAGCGCGTATCTGTGCTTCTTGATTCCCTTTACAGTGCAGAAAGCAGGGTGAGGAAGAAGCCAGTAGGTGCTTCTCTTTCAAATGGAGCCTGGAAGGTCTAGTTAGCAGGAGGTTGTTGGTTTGTTGTTTTTTTTCAGGTCCTTAGCTGGCTGAATCTTCAGACTTCTAGTACATGTGCTGAAGATTAAAAAAGCATTATTAATACATGATGTGATATGCCAAGTTCAACCACTTAATATAACAGTCAAATCCATGCAGATGCTATTAGTACAGGATCCTGATATCGTGCCAGATCTGTAGAGTTATCTTTGATCTATCTCCAGATCCTCCTTTTATTTGTAAACATCCAGCTAATCACAGACTTCCTCTGACTTTTATGAAGTGGAAGAAACTGCATCCTCTGTAACATCCCTGAACTGCTCTAACTTTGCAGATGTTCATGGATTTGTGTGGTGGGAGGTATCAGCTCCATCTGGTGGCTCCTGGGAAACGTGCATATTTCTATTTTAAAAACTCAAATGTTTCTAGGGTTGGGCAGAGTTTTACTGTGTGAAGAGTGAAGCAGATCCTCTTGTGGCTGTGCATTCCTAAAACAACTTCTGTTTATAGGGTAGCTAGAGGATTTTAGAGCCTGGGAGGAGGGCACAATATTTTACCTCTAATCTAGCTTCCTGTGGGCTAAAAGCTATTACTGGTGCCAGCAGTTCTCTGGTGTTCACAGTTCTGTACGTACACCACACCACCACAGTTGGCACTGATTAACAGTTATTTTTGCAGTCTCATTGGAAAAATGCAATTTAATATTCACAGGCAACCCACCTTCCCGCACTCAGAGGTGGCCCCACACAGCATAGTTGGTGTGTTTGAGGGTGGTGGTGTAAAGAAGGGCAGTCATGCCGCGCGGGCTGCGTACGATCTGCAAATAACAAATCTTTGACTGTAAAATGCAGGCTGGCATCTTAATAAACAGTAATGTTAAACACTGATGTTGCCTGAGGAAAAATAACGTTCACATGCATACTGTGGTTAGAATACCTTTTCCCCCCCTTTGTTAGTTTGCAAACAAAACCAGGCATTCCTTGAGCTACGCGGTAAAGAGCTACTTGGAGATAACAACATCAGGCCAAGGAACTCCCCTCTGAGACTCAAAGAACGTATTAGGTAGCCACGTGGACTTGCTGCCAGGACCAGCAGTACTTCAAAGCGAGCGGTTTGCCCAAGATCTGCTTCCCCGTGTTCACATCGTTGTCCCAGATTCCCTTTTTTTTTTTTAAGCACATGACATGGCACAGAGGGCAAATATAATGCACAGACAGTTCTGGGCCTGGCATATGCTGCAAGGGCCTGGCCACACATCAAACGGGGCACCCTCTAGCACACCCTGAAGTGTGGAGCACGGCTCCAGGCTTTCCTCTCAAAGGTGTGCCAGGAAATTCAGCCCTGAGCTGGCCTTGAGGATGCTTTGGCAGGTAAGTGGTGCAGACGGCTGATAAACCTGGCTTCACATGCAGCCTTGAGGACTTTCCTGCTCTCCAGTGCGGACACGACCACTTGGTCCAGGGCTCCCACATTGTGCGTAGAAAACATCACGGGTAAATTAGCCAGAAGTGGGACAGTCGTGTGCTTTGTACAATGTGATTTACGTATCCAGAGAAAGAAGTCGGTGTATCAAGGAAAAAAACCCTGAGGATTTTCTTTTAAAGTTACATCCACATGTTTCCAATTTCTTGACTTTTTGTATTGGATACAGAGCTGCTCGTATTTGTTATGAATTAGCTTGGTTGAAAGAGACTTAGAGGAACTGTAAATATTTGTATCATTTATTTGCATTTAACCTAAAATAAGAATTTGTGGAGGGGAGTTAAGTAAATATATGTTACCATTGAATTAAGCAAGGAAGAACAAAACAAAACCAAACCCAAACAGAGGCAAATACAAAGCAGTAAGAAGTATTCCAGGAGTGGGGGTGTTCTAAGCTATGAGAAGTCCAGGCGGAGAGAAAATAATACTCTTGCAATTTTTTGAGCATCCACTAAGCCAAGCCATAAACCACTGCTGGAAAGTGACACATGCAGTATGAAAAATAACTTCTGGGAGGCTTGGGAAGTGAAGTTTTTCTCTGGAAATCTTTAGCTGGTTTGAAAATGGAACACAAAAGAGAAAGAAGGAAACAAAAGTTTCTGAAACAAGAGCAAAATCATTGTTTAAGGTTAAGTTGTGTTTTGGTGGGGTAAGGGTTGAAGGAAATGAACTGCATGGATTTTAAAACAGAGTTCCTGACTGTGGTGGGGGCTCTGAATGTAATGAAGGATGGGTATTTAGAGCGAAACCGCATCATAGTGAGGTGGGAGGGACCCCATCGTGCTAGCAAATGCAGTACTGCAGTGCGGGCTTCTGACTTTTAATATTTTTCTTGCATTTCTTTTCTGCATGGCAATAGTGGAATAGGGACTTCTAAGCTTCTGAACAACTGAGAGAACCAGGTTTGAAGAAGACATGAGGAAGAACTGGTCGGCAAAAGATTTCATAAAAACTCAGAACCACGTGTGCCAGATCTGAATTGGCACCACCTTTGCTTTTTTTTGACATACTGCAGCAGGCGCAAAAGACACCAGAGCAGTCAAATGATAACATGCAGTAAAAGTTGTTTTGGACTCTTGTCTGTGTTTTAAAACTTACTTCCTTCTGACCATTATTTCCACCTGTTAAAGACAAATTTGAAGTCTCCTTTTGTGGAGCAGCCGAAAGAGGGAGATGCCAGGTGTTAAGGGCTGCACTGAAATTAGTTTGCAGAATTTGCTATATATGTTCTGGAGTGCTCCTTTTCTGAAATGAGGCGTCTTCAGAGGTTTTGTCAAAAACTGTTTAGATTTTTTAGTTCAAACATTAGAAGTGTATACTCGTGAACTAAAGCCTATGTATTTCCAGTTACAATGCTAAACTAACGAGTGTTAAAAAAAAGAGGAAAAAAAAAAAGAAGTGATGTATAAAGTGGAAAAAAAAAGTTAAAAACTGAGGACAGAGGGTCCCTAAGAAAGGACAGGAGGGTGAGGAGAAAGATCCAGCTGACCTGATTGCCCCTGCTGCCATCATCATCATTTGCAAGCTGAAGAGGACCTTCCACGGAGCACGGTGCTTGTATGTGGAGAGTAAAGAAATTGTGCTCTGGTGTTATTACAAGAATGGTGAAAAAATGTTACCAACAAAGAGATGAGTAAATGTGAAATTATCTTCACAGGGTACAGGGTGCACCTTGTTCTGGATCTAAGCCTTGCAAGAGCTGGCTTGAAGAGGAGAACTGGGCATTCATGTTCAGATTTGAGCATTTTAGGAATCCTAATGTTTCCAGCTAAATTAATGGGCGGAAAAAAGCCTAACCAGGAGAACAACAAGTCAGTAAATGTTTCAAATTAGGGCCAGCATGGATTTAAAAAATAGTAATTTCTTTTGCTTCCACCAGAAAACCGTGGATCAGATTGAGGCATGTAAGCAGACTAAACGTGCTGATCTATATTCTGTTGTAGTTAATGCATCTTACTAATTCTACTCATGACTATAAAAGAACGTTTCGTTGTTCAGTGTAACTGTTATCTCAAGAAGAGCCTATCTATACTTTTATTCACAATTGGCATAATTTTCATTGCTGTTGTTATGAAGTGTGTAAAATATTGTCTGTATTGCAGCTTGTATAGGGCATGTGTCTGTGCTTGCTTTACTCTTTTTTAAAGTTGATAAAGTTGCTATACAAATGCAAGAGAAGATGTTCAGATATCTTTGAATGTGGTTGCTTAATCTAATTACACAGCCCCAAACATTTCAGCCTACAGATGTTGAAGGTACTGGCTCTGTTTACACATAACACCTTAAACGTTGTAGGCATTTAAAAAACCTTCAGTGCAGTATTGGAATGTCGACACTTCTGTCCCAGTGGCTTTGCTGGAGCAAAGGGGAAGACAGTGAATATCTGGGATGTCCTTTCCGTAGGGAACAGGAAGGACCTTCATGGCAGGACCACCACAAAGCAGAGGAGAGGAGGGAAATATGTTTATAGTGTCACCTAAAGACAGACCTTCAACAGAATACTAAGCACAGGACATCTAGAACAGGCTGTGACTGTTCTGTAACTTAGCAATTACTTGTAGTCTATATAGAATATCAGTGAAGACATTCCAGGTTAGTTCTCATAACTTTTATTCTGTGCTTTGATACAGTATCTTTAATAAAATATTCTTATAAATCTGCTTATTATTCTCATTTAATTTCACCTTACACCTGAGTTAATAACAGTCCTGACAACAGGCTGAAGTTCCAGTTATCACCTGCTTCATCTGTTCCTGTGTTTTTTCATTCACCTGCTAAGAATGACAGGAAGGAAAGCTGAGATGAGTAAAAGTCAAGTACTTACAAGAATGGGAAAATAAGAGAAATCTATAGTACTGGTACTGCTCAGTTATTAAAAAATATCTTCACACTAAGCATTTATGTGAATCTGAGAGATAAATTACATTGATCTCTGACTGTGAAGTATCAGTCTTTGCTTCTGTTTACAGTATACCCGTTCCCTTCTTTGAGACTCACCATCATGTTCTAGACAAAATTCTCTCGTTTGCCTTATTTCCTGGACCATAGAGAGTATCCTTTTAATATCTTCAAACATGAGCAAGCAGAGTTTGACTTCAAGTGTACTAAAAGATAAGATTAGAATTCCGAATAATCCTGGCAAGGTGCAGACATGATCTGACAATATGTTATTTAATAGGGACAAGGGCAAGCTGGAACCATTAGCACTGCACTTGGAGCACAGGTTGAAAGATTTTAGGTCATCTTGCAGAGATGGTAGAGGGGAAACGTGATGATTTTCCTATATATAAAACCTGGTTGCAAAGAAAAATGGACTAATGTTTTCTCACATCTACAATTGATAGGAATGGAAATAGTTGCCCTAAATTGCAAGAAAGGAGATTTTGCTTAGGCACAAAATGAGACTAAATGACCTATCGAGGTCCGTTTCTGATGTGACTCTATGATTACTGCAAACTGGCTTCTTTAAAGAAGTCCCGTATTGATTCCTGTCAGTAGAGCTGGCACTGGCTGTGAGGACGGGAGGCTGCAGTTATGGGAAAATAAAGAACTGACTGCCTAAAATGCACAGCACACCAGTTTATCTAGTTAGCACTAGTGATACTAACCTCAGCTTTTAATCATGCCTCAGCAAACTGTCAGAAGTCTATGTAAATAAATGCACTTTAAACCCACTTCATTATAAAATAATTATTCTTTGAAACGTCAAGCATCCATTTAATCAGTGTTGACAACTTCCACGATTTTATTGAGTCTAATCAATCTGAGGCAGCCCAGCTTTAGTTGTGTAAATAGATGGTATAATCAGCTATTTTATTATTTAAAAAAACATTGCCTCTGCAAATTACATGGAAAGGTGTAATCTGAACATATGCTAAAGCTTAAAAAGCCAGAAGGTGAATAAAACCACGTGTGGTTTTTAATTTTAAATTTAGACTAGGTTTATACTCATAATTTTAAACTAAGTTTATAATTTTAGGATATCTGTCTCATGATTTTTGAACTTCTGGTTTGGCAATACCAAATTATTATGCCCTATATTCTGTTGTTCTGAATATTTCCATATTACTGATCATGCATTTGCGTAATTTGCTGAAAACACATTATACTGATTTGCAGAACCTTATTTTGTTGTTCACAGAAACAAAGGAACACTTATTTAAGAAAGATCATGCATTGTGGCTGCCTTTGGAATTAACAAGGAGCATCTGTTGCAAAAAGTGGAATATATAAAAACAAAATAACACAAAGAAGTTATATAGTTCCCCCCACATACACTTCAATTTCTAACACAACAGCACCTTGTCAGAAGAATCTTGTAATTTTGAATGCTAGTAGTTCTTGTCTGAATTCTACTTACTAGACAGATTCACAAATGTAAACAGGATGAAGAATTTCAGTGATGGAAAAGTACTACAACAAAGTATTATTCATTCTTGGAACAGCTGTTGCTTAGACTTTTCTGAACTGGTTGCTGTATTACAAAATAATACATTTATCCTCACTGATACAATCTGATTTATGCAATTTTCTGGATAGTTTTACTAGGGCAATGGATATCAGGGAAATGGATACCATAATTTAAGGTCTAAGACATTCTGACTGTCAGACCTGAACAGACCATTGCATTTCAGCCCTATCATTTTAATGATCCAAGTGGCTGATGTCTGACTAAACCGTAACTTGCGTTCACTCCTATTTTCATACTACATTGACTTATGAAATATGTGGAAGAAAATCTTCCTTTTATCGAGATAAAGATAAGGGGTCGAGTTCCCAGTTCTGCTCCAGATACCAAGCTGTTGCTTCACTGAAGAAATCTAAATATCATCTTCCCTTCTGGCTGGGTGGTGCAATGGAGAATAGCCTCCAGCATATTACATAACGCTGCCAAACAGGAGACGTGGGTGCATTATCGATCCTAAACACAAATAGATGCACCAGAAAGAGGCCAGCTGCTTCCAAAGGTGCCAACTCGCCATTCTGGAAGTTACGGTGACAATATTATTTACAGACTGAGGTTCGGACAGTAATAGCGAAGGTTTCCTTAAAGGGAGAATCAAACCTGCGCTCAAGTCCTCACCATAAAGCTCACTCTTTAATTTCTGAACCAGTCTGTTTGGCTCACCCATAACATGACTGCATATGAAGCAACTTAAAAGAAAATCATGTGGCTCTTCCCATAGGAGAGGATGACTGCATAGATGAGTTGGTTCACAAATTGTGCTGCAAGTCATAGAGAACTGCTGACAAAAAGCAGGCTTGTAATAGCTCTGCCGAGAAGAGAGAATAAGTCTAATGAGGTTTTAGAGGTTGCTCCTTCTAGTTAGACTGGACTTTCTCTAAGGACATCCGTAAGAGATGAGAGATGATGATGGCAAGAACATCACGTGAACTTCTGATTAGGACCAAAAGCAGAAAATGCAGCTCAGATCTCTGCATGTCGTTGCACAAGAAGAAGACGGCACCTGCATGCTCAGCTGGAAAAGAAATATTTGTGCAACAGGCTGAATGAAATATTTGGTAGCCTGAGTCTACAGGCCTTTTGCTTTTTTCTTGAGAATGGCCACAAGTGTGTCATCTACACCATTAGCATTAAAATGGTACGCTCACACATGCTCTTTTCCCCAAATTTACTAGAGCAAAACAGCAACTCAGATGATGAAATAAATAGGACAGAGGGAGTACTATCAGGGTAAGCAGTAATCCAGTCAGTGCAAACGTCTCCTTAGCACGTTATCAGCACATCTGGGTATCAGCACAACTGTATGACGGCCATACTAGTTATAGGGCCAAGGAAACCCTAAAAAAGTTTTGTCTGGAGCTGTTATTTATATATGTTGTGGAGCACATATTTTGTGCCTGGGCTGATAAAACATATAGCTAAAAGCTTTGGGCCAAATTAATGAAATGTCACTTCTAAATCTGATAACACTCATTTGATTACAACTACATTTCAATAAGGTATTAAATTAACTTTGCTGTGAAGATGCCTTTTGTGCCAGGCCATATTGTTGTGTTTTTAGTCCCTTTGTTCCCTCCATCTCTTGTTTCTGTAGGTACATATTTGAGGCAGCAATCCTCTTTTTATTCTTAAATAACAGGGCCTGAGTTTGTGCTATCCAAACAGGGTTCTTGTGAATTACTAGTGCTCCTATAGGACAAACCTCACAAGGATACAAATAATAAAAAACATCAACTTTTCAGCTGAAATGGAATTTAACAACCAACTCTCTTTGTGCTGCTCTGGCATTTCTCCCTGCTCCATATAATACAATCGACTAAATGAAGTAGCAGTGAATTACAGGAGATAGTTCAGTGATGAATCAGTCACTGGTCTAACTACAAGGGAAACCGACACCCTTTCCATCCGAGAAATATGCCCATGGTATACAAAGAACAGCTCCTGTTGGACGTAGGGAGAGCTGACGGTTTCCACTTTCCATTGTCTTCTTTTGGATTTCTCCCAGGTCAGAACCCTGTGAAGAAACACCAGGATCTGTGGAAGAGTGGTAGTTATTTAAGCATGTACTACAGTTACTGTCAGAAATTGAGGCTCTTCCATCTCAAAACTACACACACACACTACACAAAAGAGGTGGAAACCTCATGACTTGCAAAAATGCTTTGAAAAATGCACAAATTGAAACAAGGACGTTTCTGAAGGGAGTTAGAATACCTGTAACAACTGTATCATTCTGGGAAAAGCTGTAGCTTATTTTCTGTGAGGGCTGAGGACAAAATTAATGAAAGGTGCTTTAAGTGTGCAGCGTATTTTGTCCTTCTGTCACATAACACGTAAAGTTTAGGTGCAGCAGACTTTTAGCCACACTTTTAAAGCAGCTATCGAGAAGGAGCTGTTCTAGTCGAGGCAAAAAACCCTCAGCACGGTGTTTAGCTCTCCTTACTAGAACTGGAATATGTTGAAGTGTTCGTCTCAAAAAGCAAGGAGGAATAATTCGGAGTAACCACAGCAGATTTCCGAGTTTCATGCATTTCCATCAAAGCGCTTCCCTCGCTCTTTGCGTTAATGAGCTTCATCGCTTTTGCTAAATGTAGGCGTGACGACATTCTTACATTAGCACAACAGACAAGAATTTGGAGCCGTTTCAGGAATGGTCACCACGCAGAAAAACACCGAGCAGCAGCAGGGCTGCCCAAACCCCCAACTGCCCCTCTCCGGGAGGGGATAAGCCAGACGCCGTCCTCGGCCCCGCTGGCCCCGCGGCGGCGATCCCGGCCCCTCCGGAGCCACGGCCCGCGGCCAGGCCGGCTGCGGGGAGCGGCCGCCCCCGGGAGGGCGGTGAGCCGGCCCAGTGGGGCCGAAATAAGGTTAAACTCGCCTCGGCCTTGGCTGCCTGCGGGACTTTCCCCCTGCGGGAGGGGGGGGGGGGCGCGAACTCGCGGCGCCCCCGGTGGGTTTTCTGTCAGCCCCCGCCTAGGGTGGCTGCGGCGCGAGGGGGCGGATGTTTCGCCGGGGCTGGAAGGAGCTGGGGGAGGTGTGCGGCGTGCGGGCGTGTGAGGGCTGAACTTCTGCCGCCTTGCGACCAAATAAGGGTAAATTCCCCGCCGGCCGGCGCTGCCTGGGCGGTGACACGCAGCGTCGGACCCAACCGTCAGGAATGACAAACGCCGCGAGGCGAGCGCGAGCGCGGGCGCGGCCCCGCTCACTCCTTCCTCGCCCCCCCCGCGCCCCCCCCCCCGGTTCCGAGCGCGAGGCGAGTGGCACAGCGACCACCCAAGCCCGGCCCTCCCGGCGGCGGAGGCGGCCCGCGCCCCGCCCCTCGCCCGGCTCCATTGGATAACGCTGATGTCAATCCCCATCCTCGCGCCCGGCGTCCATTGGAACTTTCCAGCAGAGTCTGGCGGAGGGGGCGGGGCGAACGCGAATCGCGAGCGGTGATTGGCCAAGGGGGCGGTGCACGCCGCGAGCCGAGGCGGTACGAGAAAAAAAATAAACACCAAAACCAGGAAGCGTCACGGCCTGGCCGCGGCACAGCGGGGAGGGCTGGGCTGGTCGGGTGGGCGCCGCGGTTCTGATTGGCCGTGAGGTAGGGGGCGGGCGCTCCGCCAGCGACTCGCGGAGGCGATTGGCCAGTAATGACGAGGCGGGCGTCTAGATTGGCCGGCGGCGTTCTGGCAGGTTCCAGAAGGCGGCCGGACCGGCTATAAAGCGGGCAGCGGCGGCGCGGGGAGGGCACATCGCGCCGCGGAGAGCAGCGGGAGCGGGAGGAGGGAGAGGCTGAGCTGCGACGGAGAGAGCGAGCGAGGAGCTGCTCAGAGAAACCTGCCGTCATGTCTGGCAAAGGGCCGGCGATCGGCATCGACCTGGGCACCACGTACTCCTGCGTGGGTGTCTTCCAGCACGGCAAGGTGGAGATCATCGCCAACGACCAGGGCAACCGCACCACGCCCAGCTATGTGGCCTTCACTGATACAGAGCGCCTCATCGGCGACGCTGCCAAGAACCAGGTGGCGATGAACCCCACCAACACCATCTTCGACGCCAAGCGTCTCATCGGCCGCAAGTATGATGACCCCACGGTGCAGTCTGACATGAAGCACTGGCCTTTCCGTGTGGTGAACGAGGGTGGCAAGCCCAAGGTGCAGGTGGAGTACAAGGGTGAGATGAAGACCTTCTTCCCGGAGGAGATCAGCTCCATGGTCCTTACCAAGATGAAGGAGATCGCTGAGGCCTATCTGGGGCGCAAGGTGCAAAACGCTGTCATCACGGTGCCGGCTTACTTCAATGACTCCCAGCGCCAGGCCACCAAAGATGCTGGCACCATCACTGGCCTTAACGTGATGCGTATTATCAACGAGCCCACGGCAGCTGCTATAGCCTATGGCTTGGACAAGAAAGGTACCCGGGCCGGAGAGAAGAATGTGCTCATCTTTGACTTGGGAGGGGGCACTTTCGATGTGTCCATCCTTACCATTGAGGATGGCATCTTTGAGGTGAAGTCCACAGCTGGTGACACTCACCTGGGTGGAGAGGACTTTGACAACCGCATGGTCAACCACTTTGTGGAAGAATTCAAGCGTAAGCACAAGCGCGACATTGCCGGCAACAAGCGAGCGGTGAGGCGACTGCGTACGGCTTGTGAGAGGGCGAAGCGCACCCTCAGCTCTTCCACACAAGCTAGCATTGAGATTGACTCCCTCTACGAGGGCATTGACTTCTACACCTCCATTACTCGTGCCCGCTTCGAGGAGCTCAATGCTGATCTCTTCCGTGGCACCCTGGAGCCAGTGGAGAAGGCTCTGCGCGATGCCAAGCTAGACAAAGGCCAGATCCAGGAGATCGTGCTGGTGGGTGGCTCCACTCGTATCCCCAAGATCCAAAAGCTGCTACAGGACTTCTTCAATGGCAAAGAACTCAACAAGAGCATCAATCCCGACGAGGCTGTTGCTTATGGCGCTGCCGTGCAAGCAGCTATTCTCATGGGAGACAAGTCAGAGAATGTACAGGATCTGCTGCTGTTGGATGTCACCCCTCTGTCCCTGGGTATCGAGACAGCTGGTGGAGTGATGACTGCTCTCATCAAGCGCAACACCACCATCCCCACCAAACAAACTCAGACCTTCACCACCTACTCAGACAACCAGAGCAGCGTCCTGGTCCAGGTATATGAAGGCGAGAGGGCTATGACGAAGGACAACAACTTGCTGGGCAAATTTGACCTAACGGGCATCCCCCCGGCACCCCGTGGAGTCCCCCAGATCGAGGTCACTTTTGACATTGATGCCAACGGTATCCTGAACGTCAGTGCCGTGGACAAGAGCACGGGTAAAGAGAACAAGATCACCATCACCAATGACAAGGGTCGCCTCAGCAAGGATGACATTGACCGCATGGTGCAAGAAGCAGAGAAGTACAAAGCAGAGGATGAAGCTAATCGAGATCGGGTGGCAGCCAAGAACTCCCTTGAGTCCTACACTTACAACATGAAGCAGACAGTGGAGGATGATAAACTGAAGGGAAAGATCAGTGACCAGGACAAGCAGAAAGTGCTCGACAAGTGCCGGGAGGTGGTTTCTTGGCTGGATCGCAACCAGATGGCTGAGAAGGAAGAGTACGAGCACAAGCAGAAAGAGCTGGAGAAACTCTGCAACCCGATTGTCACAAAATTGTACCAGGGAGCTGGTGCTGGGGCAGGTGGCTCTGGTGGCCCGACCATCGAAGAAGTAGATTAAAGAGGACTGAAGTATGGACTGGTTTATGGACAGTCACTCCATTCTTTGCTTTGTATTTTTTTTTCTAACGTTTAAAGAAAACGTCCTTGCCGATAACAGAGTTTATTCTGTTGGGTGTGTATAAAAGCAGATCTGTCAGCTTGGTTTTGATAAAAGGGAAGGCACGTCCTGCTTTATAAGGTTAGTAATAGACAAGTTTTGTTAATTCAAATACAGCTGTTTGTACTCTGGATGTTTGTCTCTGTTCAAGTGTCTCTTCTAAAGTAACCATTTGACTGTTGCAGTTGACAAGTTTCAAGTTATGCATGAAAAGTCTTTACAGGAGATGAAACAATAATAATGCCAAATTTGGCTTTTGGAAATTTTGGTAATAAATAAAACTTATTTAAAGCATAAACTTATCCTCCTCTCTGTGAAGGGGTAGCAGTGGGGTGGGTGGGGGGGGTGGTAACTTGTTCTGGAGGGGTGGCCAGCCCCCCCTCCCCGGAAGGCATTTTGAGCAGAAAAGGAATAAAATCTGCGGGCTCGATAGTGTGTTGGGGTGGGGGTGACTGGCCTGAAGGGAGCCCAGTGGGGGAAGCCAGCTGGTTTCCCCGCAAGGTGCTGGGGCGGGGGGGAGTGTCACAGACCCCAAGCCCTGTTGAGCAGGGAGAGGATGAGCGTGGCCCTCAACACCGCTGTGGCAGGGGGGGAAACGTTTCCCGGAGTTTGGGCTGTTGTTTTTTAGGCACCGGCTCCTCATCTGCAACTGGTGGCTTGGGCTGTGGCACCCAGCCCAGCCGCTCCGGCAGTGGAAATGCAGGCAGCTTGTTGTGCTCATTTTACTGAAATAAAACAGCAGGGAAGTAAGTACAACAAAAATAGTCGTGCTTGGCAGGCGGCTGGGCTGGATAAAATAGAGACCGGTTTGTGGCCAGCTGTATAAATTGTGGAGTTATTCTTGGGTTACTAGTATGCAAGCTGAGCTTTCAATGCTTTACTGAGTGTGGGTCTTTCCTCCCTCTTAAGATGATCAAAAGTACAGCTGCCAAGGATACCCCAAGTGCTGGCAGTGCTGAGTAAGGAGCTGAGATGCTGAACTCGATAGAATAGGCAAAATTTGCAGTAGTTAAACTTGTTTGGCTTCACTACAAACCGTCTCCAGAGCTCTACATTTGTTTGGCAAAGCAAAAAAAAACAACAAAAAGACCAAAACCCTGCAGTGTTTAGAGTCTGAGGAGCTGAGAATTAATGAGCTCTAATGGAGGAGCCTGATGACACGCACATTTTGGACTGGCTTGTCCTTTAAGGGAAAAAACTGCAGAGCAGTGGGCAGCTGAAGGGAATCATCTGCCCTGTTTTTGTTTGGTTGCTCGGTAGGAAGGGGAGCGTTGGCGTGCTGGGCAGTTAAGGCAGGCGCTGCCCAGCTGGCCCTTCATGCTGCAAGGAACTTCTAGGACTCTGATTCCTTAAGCTTGTAGGTGGTGTGTATATATAAAATCTATATGAAATATTTTATGACAAGAGGGCAGACAAAAATAAACTTGTTTAGTATTTAATGAGCAGTGGAGGTGTGAGACTGGTTTACTATGTGGATTTCTCTCTGCTGATTTGCCAGGACACTGACAGCAGGTTTTGCTTCCCTGGCTACAGAAAGGGGTTACAGTTGCCATAGGGGAATGTGAGGCTTGTAAACCCCTTGTTTGATCAGGTGTCCTTGCCAATGATTCAAAACCACTTCAGGTTTGTTGAACGGTTCATAGGTAAACGGCAATGCCATCGCAGTGAGACCTGAGAAGTGAAGCACAGCACCTTCAGCACCTGCTGAGTGCTTCAGTGACATCTCGAAAGGCTGTAATCAGCCTGGGTGCTTTTGGTCTTTATGTAGACAGCATTTTCTTGGCAATCAGCCTCTCATTTCTAGGCTGTTAACATATATAGGACCCTTGAGAATGAGAAGATACTGTGTGTTCTTAATATATTTTTTTTTCCCTTGGAACTAATATAGGTAAAAAAGTTTATGGATAGCAGTAGATTATCTGTAAGTGAGAAGTTGCTGCTGCAAACAGCAATACTTTGTCAGAAACACTCTTCCGAACTGAAATCCCACTATTACGGGATGACAGTAAGGATTAGGTAGCACCCATGTTTGCTGTAAATGCAGGTTAGCTATTTTTTTTCTATTAACTGACCGGTAATTGCCCTTGCCACATAGTTTCCTTTACTTTTCTGCCCTTGATGCGCATTCCTCGGTGTCGCTTCCCAGTTATTAAACACAATTTTTTGTTGTTTTCTCCAAACGTCTATTTAAGTGTATTGCAGGGCTAATGTAGCTAAATGCACGCAGCAGATAGTTTGTCTCATTCCTGCGCTGTCATCTCTGCCCGTTTTCAGCAGTGGGGCAGGCGGGGAGTAACAGGCACCACGGAAGTGAAATACCCATCCAGATGGTTAAAATACCCCAGGGAATGAGGACATGAACAGGTTAATGCTGGAGTAATTGCATATTTATATTTTTTTCCTAGGAAAGTGACACAAAACTGACCCAAAACTTGTGCTGACTTAAGTGGTTGGAAAAAGATTTGAAGTCTAGAGGCACAAAGTAGCCTTTCAAATGTGTGAGCAACCCCCTAAAACACACGAGAGAGAAAACTTGAAGAACTCAGAGCTAGATTCCTTGCGTTTGTTCACTTAGTTTATAAAGAAACAATAACGTGGAGTTGATTTTCAGTATATTGTACTTAGTGTAGAGTGAACGCTGATCCTGTTAGTGAAAACTTCACTTTGGCTACAGTTGGTCTATGTTTTTTCTCCCCAGTTTCTTAATGAAACGAAGTAAATGTCAGAGGGGAAAATGCTGGCGCGTACATGTAATTCCTGGGAGTCGTTGCACGTTTCAAATGAATTTGGCAAAGCCAGGAAAATAATCTTGTCTAAAATCTGCAGTTTCATTGCTTCCATGCTCAGCGTCTCTCATCCTTTGTACTGCCCTGACTCACAAGGAAAGCTGGCTCCCTCTCTCAAAATCGTGGGCCTGGGTTTCTGAACTTGGCTTATTCTTAAACAGGGCTGTGTGAAAGGTATATAGTGTGTGGCAAGGGTATATAGTGGTTATAACTTTGGTAGCGCTTGTGTAACTACAGTGTTCGCTTTTGATGGCTTCATATAGTTACTGATCAAGTTTATATGGATGGTATTATTTCATACAGAGGGACACCTGTAGCATTAATACTAGAGAATTTAATCACCCAAATTAAAACCCTTAAGCACCTTAGCACCTCTCTCAGAGTGCAACTGGCTACGGAGCAACGCGAAGCAATCGCTCCTGTGCGCGATGCAAGTCGCCCTGCAATTCCCCTCCGTTGCTTCGCAGGGGAGAGGCAAGAGCCAAAAAAAAGACAAAGCCAAAAAACATGACTAAAATAACGTGCCGTGCGAGAGCCCTTGGAGGGAGCTGAGGACAAGAGAGCTGTCTGAGGGCAACCCACTCAGGAGCTGGAAAGCTGAGACGTGCTTGGACGGGCTTCGTCCACCCAGCCGGCCGGGTGAGTCAGCCCCGTGCCCTTCCGCCTCCAGAGCGTCTGTTTGAAGTTGCTGCAAAAAGGACTCAGCAGACAGGCTGCAGCCCTGCTCATCCCTTGTGATACCATCTTAAAGGCAGGAATGAATATATCACGGCAGCCTCCCTTTTATCTCTGGGGAGACACTGGGTAGAGCCCTGCAGGCTGGGCAGCCTCTCTCTCAGGAGCTGCGTGTCGTTTGTTTAAAACGTTCTGCTTAGAAGGTTTGGAGCACTGTGGTTTGCAGCCAAGGGGTGACAACTCTGAAGGAGATGTGGCATTTCAGGACTGCGCCGTAAATTTTATCTTCCCCCCAGATAAATATGAGGAACAGAAAGAGAAGGGAAAAATGTTCAGGGAACTCACATTTCCAGTCTTAGCCCTAATGTTAAATGCAAGGCATCATGTTAAAAGCAAGCACTTAAACCCAGCATGTATACTTCATTTTAAAGTTCCTTTTTCTCAGCCTTGTCAGTGCTTTGCAATGTAATAGCATTTCAAGCTCTACTCATTTAAAAGGTGTTCCACACGCCGCCTCCTTTGCCCTGTGCCTGGCATGAGTTTCCCTTACTGTGTCACTTTAGAAGGCTCATGGTGGTCTGATCTCTGCCTACGTCAGGGACACTGTACCTTGACACATGGGAACCCTGTGATATTAAACCAGCAAAGCATGTGGATGCTCTTACAGCAGCAAAATTACGTTCTGTAGTTGTTCATCACAGGAAAGTTATCACCCCTCCCTGCCCCACAGCGAAACAAGTTATGCTAGTAAAGCTTCTTTAGCACGCCTATATGGGTCAGGTATCACATCCCTCCGCCACTCTCATCCACATATTTATGCAGGCAGAAGCCTATACCATAGACCTGCCTCTAGAGTAGATTTTGCTTGCAGCAGCAGGGTGATTATATACTTGGGCAGGCCAGCATTTCCAGATGCAACAACATATTTCACTTCCACATATGAAGCAGCAGTATTAAAAATCCCTGATCCACCCTTGCATGACCCATTTGCCTTTACTCTCTCCTGCAGCAGGAGGGTGGAGACACAGACAAGCCGGTTCCTTTTGTCATCCCAACAGCAGCTCTAGCTGGGACTTAGAGAAGGGGGTAAATTTCCCTCTGAAAGCAACACGCTTTTTGTGGTCTTAAGGAAAATCAAGAGCAATATAGGGAATTTGTGGTTTTTTTCCATTGCTGAAGATACTCTCTCCCACCATTTAGGAACTGGTTTTTGTGTGTTCACCTGTGCAAAAGCTGACGGGTTGCTGCTGCATCCTAAACTAAGAAGCGTGAGGTCATTCTTGCTTCTGCTTGGTTACGAGTTGGGTAGCAGCACCTGTACTTGATCTCTTGGAGCAGTTTGAAAAGTCACCGTTCCAAATGATTCCAGGTCAGCACTTAAAAATCTATTTTAGTAGGATTAAGAAGACGGAAACACTTCCAGTAGTGCCAGTGCTAGGTATTTCAGGCAAGATTCTATAGAAAACCCCGTGGGTTTAGGGGTCTTGGTTTCATTGCTATTTGCTGGCAAGCACCATGAAATGTTTTGTCAATCCCTGTAAGAGCTGTTGCATGGTTGAACTGACTGGCTAGCAATCACATGTCAGAGCTGAAAGCAGCATTTCTTTTTGCCAGGCTGTGTCTAAAAACGTAAACATATTTCTTTCAAAACCCTGTTTATTTCTCATTTGGCAGGCTCGTTTTCCTGCTGCAGACCTCTTTTACAACATGTTTGCAAACACACTAGCACAGCCTTGTTAAAGACAACTGATGCTGGCAAGTCCTTGCTCCTGTCCCCAGCACTGCAGTGGAAGATAACTAAACAAAAAATTCTAATACGCTGAAAAATCTCTGTAATAAACTAAAAACTAAAAATAAAGTTCTCTGCAGTAATTACCTTCAAAGCTCACAGAACTGAGTAGAGAAGATCTTGTCTACAGTATAGTAGCTCTATATTAATTTTTAATTTTTTTTCCCCCCTAATTCTATAGAAGGGAGGCGGTTATCTTCCTACAGAAGAACTAGGAACTAGGCTATGACATTTTTGTTAAGCTCCATAGATTTCTGAGCACCTTAGAATAAATAATCAAAATAAAAATTTTGAAAATGCCTGTTAGGTATGAGGTACATTTAAATACTTCTTCCTTTCTGTTAGAGGCACATTAATAACAAAAGCTTGATTGTTAGGAGCACAAGGCAAATGCCTAGCTGCATGAAAATAGCTGACAACTGCTAATGTTCAATAATCTCATCTGATAAAACCACGCAGAGGGAGTAATTGCATGAGGATTTCACTAAAAGAATGTGCAGCTGATTATTCGGGCTGTCCAAAAACAGCCTGCATTCCCATAAGCGGTGCTAGGCGATCGTTGCCTCCTGATTTCACTTAGACCTTTGGTCTGGACTCAGTAGCTAATTCTGCTTTTGCCTATGGAACACCTTTAGCCACTCTGGCTCTGTGCATGGAGTTGCCACGGAAGGCGGCAGGTAGCCAAGCCACAGGGCTCTGAGTCTGGGGCAAGGCTGGTGCTGGTGTCCCAGGAAGATGAGGACGTGGGCTGGACAAGGTATCTCTCCAGAAGTTTGCAGATGATCTAAGGAGCAAGATTGAAATGCAGCAGCGTTGATATGTGAAAACAGCACAAATTGCCAAAACCAAGGAATTAGGAGCTTCGGTTTTGCACAAATCTGAAGTGAAAAACCACACTAGTGTTCATAGTATTACGCCTAAGGATATTATTTATTCTATTCATATAGCATGATCCTGATTTTAATGAGCAGGCACAAGTAGTTGGCAGGTAAATAGCGTAGTCATGGACTAAGTATTAGCTACTGTGAAATTGAATTCTGTACTTGTGTGTCTAATACAAACAGGAGTGCGCGCACACAGAGCCTAGTCTTCCCAGAGAAACCAGGGCTGACATTTAACTGCCCCTGGGAAAACTGGAGGAAATTAATACGGTGGGTATGGAAGACAGCGACTTGACACAGCAAGAAGAAACAAGGCAGAACAGAGGTGAATGACTGGATGGTGAGTCAGTGATATTTTTGTTGAGTTTATGCATGTGTTTGTTTTCTGGGTGTGATATCCAAACTAAACATCAGATATACCTAAAGAATGGCTACATATACATACTGTTGAGTGTTCCTAGCTACTGGGACGCACACGGACACACAAAACCCACAAGAAACAACATTAAAAGAAGCCTATTAAGGCTGCAAGGTCAATTCAGAAATATGACAGTCAGAGCAACTCTATTTCTTACTTTCTTTGTGTTTATGCCTCATAACCCAGTTTTTAATTACACAGTAACATTTTTTTTCGTCTTCTTCTGTAGGACGCCTGCTGCAGGGGCAGCATATGCTCTAAGCAGGTAGTATTACCCAGTTCAATACACAGCTTATTTACTGTGTGCTGTCTAGCCCCAGCTCTGGAGAAGAATTATCACTTAGGATGTTGCCTGTGGAGCTCATCACCATCACATCTCGAGTGCTTCACAACATTATCCATTTAGTTTTCACCCCTGGGATGTGTATAATTCCCACAGAAAGAAAGTGGTAAAACAGATCAGCGAGAGCCAGGCAACATCTGTCTGTTATAGGGTCTTCCACTGGGAGAGCCAAGCAGCTGTTTTTTTCAGGTATCTTGGTATTAAACACTTCGGGACTGTTCAAGGCAGAGTTCCTGCTTCAGTCACAGCCGTGGATACTGAGTCCTGCATCTCAGACTTCCATGAAGCCAGGCCATTTGCTCAGAAAGAAAAGAGCATGCAAATAATGGTCATTAGGGCTGAATGCGGGTTGGAGTGATTTGCCTGGCATTCTGTGACTGAAGCCCATATGAAAATCAGTTTCCCACGTAGCCTTCAACTGCTTCAACCAGTACACCTTAATTTCACTTCTTGTAATCTTCTGGCTCAGTCATTTTATAGCTTCCAACTCCAGCAACAGCTTAAGCAGGGATCTAACAAACACTAATCTCCCTTGCTACATCATGCTAGGCTTTTAAATTTTTTTCCCAGACTGATACCTGTGTGGGCCATCAGCACAGGTGGGATGTTTGGTGTTCACCATTAGCTCATTAAATACTGGGGCTGAACTGATCTCCCTCAGCAAGCACTTGGTTAAGGGTAGTAGAGAGCTGAGTATCTGCGTATCCCAAGTCTCCTGCTCTGGTAATCTCAGTCAATTTTGGGGTTCCCCCTAATACTGGTGTCTGTCCTGGCCCCTTGTGCTGGGCTACAGCCAATTCTGTCCCACTGCCCACAAATCCCTTCTGGATTTGTTTTCATTTTCCTCTAGTTCACCTGTCTGCTGCACTGACTTCAAGACATTCCCTGCCTGCCTATGCTGCTCTGTCTTCAGCTCTCAGTCTCACTCTTCACATTCACAGTTGTTCTCCCTGTGGGTAGTTCTCAGTCTCAGTTTCTCCCCATCTTTGATCTAGGCTTTTTGTGCTGGTTTTCTCCCAACTCTAGTACAGCTGAAGGCTTGTCGCCCCTGCCTCCTGCACCACAAATGCTCACACAGATAGCCCTGAGTATCTGCAACATGTCTTTTATCCAGCTTTTTTTGGCGCAGCTTTTACTGGAATCAAGGTGGGCTTATGGTTTACTGGGGCCGTATTTCCCCCTTGCCCTGGTGGTGAGCCTATTTCTATAGTGCTGCCTGGCTGCCAGGGATGAGATCTGAGGTCGTTCCCAAACCTGCTTCTCTCATCCTCCTAAATATGCAACTTGACTGCCAAGGCATGGATATGTACTTGGCAGCCTGCAATAGCAACTGGAAACACAACATACACAATATGATTGTCAAAAAAAAGAAAAAAAAAGAAATGGCTGTAGAGAACAGAGCCAGAGCTGAATTTTCAGGCTGATTTGAACTTCTTGCTTGGCTATCCATGGGCTGATTGTGTTTGTATGGATAAACTTTTAAGAGTACCTAAAGATGCAGTGTTTGGAAGTCTATGGGAATGGAATAAATTAGGGACCGGTTATTTTATGGAAATTGTCTTTCCCCACATTGTATTATCTATTTGTTCTTCAATATGGTCACGAACATCTCAGTGTTGCTTTCAGGAGTATTTTCCCTTGTTAGAAACTGTTGCAGAAATGAATTATGCCATCTTTAAGAGCTGAAAACACAGAAATGTTCCTTCTGCCTTACTGAACTGACCCGTCTAGAAGTCTTATGTCAGATATTTTCATCTCTTCAAAGCACATACTGGCTTAGTGCAGCTGTACTAGCAAAATTCTCTTGGAGAGTGGCTGGTTTTCACCTTATAAGTGACCTGATCTATTGCGAGGTGTGGTCATCCCCCTGTACCTTTATCTTTATCTGCATCTCCACTGGCCCCTCACTGGCTGCACCATGAACTGATGTGAAACACTAACTCAACAGAAATCTTCTCATTTATTTTTTCTGGAATACTGTTTTTGACAGTTTAGGGAGGTGCCTTGATGTGGGGACAGAGCAGGTAAAGAATCAACACAAAGATAAATGATGGGAAAAGTTTGATAGGAGCAAGAATGCTTCTTCCATCAACAACCAGACCGGATTAGCTGTGATGTGAAGCCTCGCCCTTCACGGAGACTTGACTTCTATTGGCAAAAAAATGCTTTTGTCAGTGTAACTTGTACAGATTTTGGGTGTGATCTGAGCAGTGGCAGTTGCACACAGCACTGATCCGCTGTGAATGACTAATATGAGAGATTCTCTGCTAACAAAAACAAATGCTTCACAATAACCTGAAGATCAAACCCCCTCCTTCAAATTCCTTCCCTTAAGCGACCTGCTGTAGTGTATGGGAGTTATTTCTAGGGGCAACCTGCACGTCTCAAGCTGATTGCTCATATAGGGACCTAGGTCATGTCACAGAGTTTTGACCTGGTAGATATATTTTAAAATCTTATAAAGTCTCAAGCTGAAGTGTGTTTAACATCCAGAGTGCTGTACAGACATCAGTGCTCTTAATAGAGGGAGCAGCTGATGCCAGCCCTGGGCTGGTAACCAGGAAAACCTCTGCAGCTCCCGACTGTCAAAATCCCAGTAAGCCCAAACCAGTGGCTGCACAGATGTTCTTGCATGGAACGGGCTTAATTTCCCTATTTGGACTAAAATGTTACCCAGGGAAGCTGCTTAGCAGAGCTGGTCAGGAGCAGAGCACACAGGCCAAGAGTCCCAGCCGGTAGAGCTGGGATCTGTGGTTCCTAGGGGACAGCAGACTGTCACCAGGATACTGCCGTAAACAGTGCCCGTGGCTTGTCCCCTGGCATTGTCCCAGGCAAGCACCATGCTCTCCGTGAGTCTCTCCACCTTTCCCAGCTCCCTCTTGTTGCTGCCCTTCACGTTTGCCCCAGCAGCAGATCCCGGGGCCACGGGAGGACCCATGGGGTGGGCTGGGGTGGGCAGGGCAGAGACCTGTCTCGCTGCCCCGGCCAGGGAGCACGGTAGCTGGGGACAGTCATCCGGCCATTTGTATGAGTGAGAAGCAGCTGAGATATATTTTGAAGACACAGGAGTGGTGATTTCTCCTTCCTGTGATGCACTGGTAGGCCTAGCTGTGCTGTATTACAAGCTTTTCTATTTTTCTTTCATGGTTCATAATCCCTTGTGTGTAACATAAAGGCACAGCATTTGCATGGCCCTTTTCATCTCAGAGCTGTAAACCAGTATTAGAAAGCTGGAACTGAAGACTAGAACAGACAAGTTGAAATAACCACTTTTTGTCAAAGGATTAGAGGCATGGTTTCCTAATATTAATCTCTGTGGTCTAACCAGTGCATGAGCACGGCTGCTGACGTGAAATTATTCTGGTGTCCCATATCCAGCACTCTGCTACCAAATTAGATTGAGTAAGAATTTGTGAGAGCATTGTGGCTGGCTCGCTGGCAAAAAGTCAGAGAAAGCCTCAAAGGTTTACTTGGTTTAAAACTGTAGGCAGGAGGATTTCAGCAATAATCATAATTTTGCTTTAAAGGTGACCTGCAAATAATAGTTGAGGGTTTGCAAGTCTCTCTTATTAATTAAGAAAAGACTAACAGAACTTAGTTATTCTGGGGGAATTTTTAAATGGATTTTTTAAAAAAAATATAGATACTGTAAAATGCTGTTACAGGAAGTTTTGTCCAGTGTCCCCTGAAGGGTCTATGAGATGTTTATTTAAAGTTCTCAGAATATTAGGAAAGTGCATAACATATTCTTCTTTTAAACAAAGGTTTCATTTCTCCTGATACTTAACCTCTACAATTATGTAAATACATGTGTTTTGTTTTTTTTTTAAAAAAGTCATTTGCCTTCAAAAAAGCAACTATTTAATACATGACATCATTTGGTTTCTCAGTCCTTATTGAGCAAACTTACATTTTTTTATTTGTAACCTGAAAGTCATAAAAAGGACATACATTTTTTTCTTTCTTGTGCTAGCAACATTTAATCTTAGAGAATTTCTTTTCAAATAAGTTACAACATCTGGGTGAAAAGCAGCCTAAAGAAAGATAGAAAGCAGCCCATATGCATGGTACTTGCATTATAAATACTTTGTTGGGATGAGAACCTGAGCACAGATTTATGACATGCTCCATATGCTGTTTCCTTACAGCAGACGATAAAACTAACTCCAGGCGTGTGGTACTGGAAAGATGATACCAACACACTTGAATTTGCAAGGTAATAGAATGATGTTTAGCTGCAAATTAGGCAGATTTATGGCCTGATACAACAGTTCCAAGTCAGGTAAAATCAGAGTTTAATATTGTTTTACCCGAACATCAACTGCAGGACAAGTTCTTCCTTCTGGAGCTCCTTAACTGCTGCTCTGAGGCAGTTCTGAGAAAATCAGAAATAGGCATTTACTCCATAGTGCTCTCAAGCTGCACCCACTGTAAAGGGGTGGCTAAAAGTGTGTGGAGAGTCCTGCCCTGTGTCAGACATGCACACCGCACCTGGGAGCAGGGGTGCTGGGTCTGAGGGCCAAATCCTACCCAGGTGCCTACAGGTTCAAACCACAGACTGATGCTCCCTGTTGCCAGTGTTATGTATTTGACCCTGTGCAATGGTGAGCACCAGAGCACTGCAGACCTTTAGGGAAACCACAGGGGACAAAGTGCATGTAACTGTGCTTTGAATATCTGTGGCAGTTGTGGGTTAAGACTTTATCAGGCCATTTAAACCATTGGGGCAGGAAACCTCAACACCCAAACTACATCCCCCTGCTCTCTTCTCAAGCAGAGAGCGTAAGTGGAGCAGTGGGTCAGTCACACACTGCCTGCTGCTGCCTCCTGCCCTGCTGGGCATTTTCCAAGCCTTTGTCATGGTGGAACAAAGCTGGTCACCTCTCTTCTGGTCACACGGCTACTACAGGCGCCTTTCATGATCTGTGTCTCAGCAGCTCCGGCCAACTTCTCCGTTGGGCTTGGACATGCTGCTGACTCTGCCTGGTAGCTCTCCAGGGAAAGATGTGAGCTCCCTGGTGACATCTGCCTGGATCTGCCCTCCACGATCCCAAAGAAAAGCTGTGGAACCAAGCATTTGACATTTAAAATCTTCCTAAAGCCGCTTGAGACACTGCTTGAAGGGTTTACCTGGCATGGTGCATATGGTGAGAGGAGACAAGTAGAAGTGCCCAAGGAAGCCCCTCTTTGCTTCTCTTTTCCACATTGACCTCGTCACAACCCAGATGTCTTCTGAGTGTCAGGCAGAGGCCAAAACAGATATGCTTTTGTATCATGGGATGTTGACCTCTTTTGTACTGCTGCTAATAATTTGAACTCATGCTACTGCATGCTCATATTTATATTTTAGTTCTGATCCAGAAGCTGAGGAAAACCTTAAGGACAGAAAAAATGTTCACTTTCAGGAAATGCGTGTCAAGGCATTGAAGAGGTATTTCGATTTGACTTGCCTAGCTCTAAGAGAAACAAGATCATTTGGGTGGGAATGTTTTCATCCGTTGTCTGAGGATCATGTCTGAACAGAGCACGTGAAGCAGGAAGCCAGCTGTCATTTCAACAGGGTGGATGAGTGGTCTGAATGTAGAAACAGAGCCAGACTTGCCTGGTGTTGAATGGTAACTCAGGCACTAGCCTGTTATGACTTTACCAAAGTCATTCAGCATCTTTGTTGCCCTTTTCAGATTGCTCAGAACAAGGTAATAATTCCCATCTACTCCAAAGAGTATTGTGAAGGTAATTAATTCATCTGTGTAACGCACTTCAAAGATTAAAGTATTATTATTGTTATTATTATTAATTTTATAAATTCACAATATGGTATAGCTGGCTTTCATCCATTACTTAAACCCTCTTTGATCTCAATAATATAGTCGCAATTTATTATATTAGCAACTAAAAGAGCAACTTCAGACGCAACCTTAGAGGTGAAATGTCCTATTTCTCTCAACATCCCCAGCCTGTTTTGTGGTTGTAATAGTTGAAAGTTAGTTCAGGATACTTGCCAAACACATTTCACTGCCCGTCCCTTTGAAACTGAATGCAACGAAGAGAGTACATACCAGATACATAATCTTAATGTTCTCAGACTGGACTTAGCACTGTGTCCTTAAATGTTATGTATTGTTCAACCACTAGCATCTTCAAAGATGACTGCAGTGCAAGACTCCCTGAAAAAAGGCTGGCTGACAAAGAAGAAAGGTTGCGTAGGCTGTCCAAATGGGTACAACATGAATATGTGACGTTGGAAGATGTCAAATGTGAGTAACTGCTGGTATTTCGTACCAGCAAGTCATCACCCATACAAGTCAGAAGGCTTCTTCTACTAACACTGGCAATTTTTTGAGGAAATAGCTGTTTTTCTCCTCTGTGTGTTTCAAGATGCTGCTTTGCTTTTGGAAGAAGCAAAAGAGTCACCTCACACGTTACCATTAGCAGCAGTTATGAGGTATGTCATTTAGCATTTGTTTCAAAAATTATGTGTGTGTAGCTGGTAGTAGAAAGACCAGGGTGTATGAGAAGTAGAATATGAAATACCAGAGATTTAAAATCTCTCCTCTGTGAGGTTCAGTGGGGAACAATACCAAATACACATCGTCCTCGACGTGCAAAAAAATCATCCTATCACCTATTTTAAAGATTTCCACTTTGTTACTTAAAAGAAACCAAGAACTTGGGCCTAAATACATGAAAGTTGTTTTCCATTTTACTCTAAGCTAAATTCCATATTAGCCAGCACGTTGGCAGCACTGTGTGCTCCAGGAGTGCTGACACGGCTGGGAATCTGGGCCACCTTCTTGAGCTGCTGCTGTTCCCACCAGAGCTGCAGGGCTCACTGCTGCTGTCACTTACCAGCATTACTTCTCTGTAGGCTGAAAGCAAAGAGGCAGCAGGCAAAGCGTTGTATCTCAGGGGCGTGTCCCTGAGATCACCACGGACATACAGTGGCTGTGTTGCCTTTGACATAGGAATGTGTCTGTAGATCGTGTTCAGCTTTAGCCAGCCTGTCCTTTCAGAAGGCGACAGGTGTCCCAGTTGTCCCCCTTCAAAGGTGAATGCTATTCTTCCTGCATGTTCCGTGCAGAAAAAATGCTTCTTGGAAATATTTCCAGGAAGCATTTCCAAGAAGCATTTTTTCTGCATGTCTGGTAATATCCAGTTCAGTCCTTTCAGAGGGTTTATTGGACTCTGGCAGTAATTGTCTAAAAGCCTTCAAATCTTAGTGTGGGGTGGAGTGCTTGCTACAAATAGGTCTCAACCATAATAACTAATATTTGGTATAATGCAGACCCCTGAGCAGAGACTTTGTTCTTTTTCACAATGGTCTGGAGTTGTCTGTATCTGCAAATCCGCAGACTTCACAGTGACCTTTCTACCTTCCATTCAGGAATGAGAAACTTGATGAGTTCCTCATGGCCCTGCTCCTCTACCTATCTTTTTACCTGGAAAAAATTGCCCTGGAAAAGAAATACAGCACCTTGGCTTCGTGAGTACAAAACTTTAGGGGCATAAATACACAGAGGTTGCTTCAGCAAATCTGAAATCACAGGGAAGTCTTTCGTGCCAGAATCAGTGGGATTCTGTGTATGAGCAAGGACTGCTTGCTATACTGGCTCAGTCCGTATATGGAACACTAAAGAGAAAAACCCCTCGGTCTCACTGTTTGTGTTTCCAATCATAGAATGTATTGAACTGGAAGGGACCTTTAAAGGTCATCTAGTCTGACCCCCCTGCAGTGAGCAGGGACACCTTCAACGAGATCAGGTTGCTCAGAGCCCCATCAAGCCTGACCTCGAATGCTTCCAGGGATGGAGTGCTCTCCAGGACATAGGCTCCTCTAAATATGTAGAGAGACAGATTTGCAGGATGGGAGGGCGGCTGAACCCCACTTTGCCCCAGCCTCACCCTGGGCAGCTTGTGCTGCTATTCATGTGACACGGCATTACCACAGTCTCCCTTTCAACATGGTGGCTGGATCCAGTCCTGCTGCAACGGGGTCACCAAATAATTTGGCTCCTGAAGGTCATGCTGCAATTTGAATAAATCCTTACTACTACCACCAACGTTAAATCTATGTGAGTGCACTGGATCAGATTGCCATCCCTTAATGCCATTTCCCAGTAATAACTAATTAGCATCGAGTCATTTCTGCTTGCAATACAGAGCAGCAAATAGTCGCAGCTGAGTCTGCTGGGTGTTAATTTGTGCTGTGGGTCACATTGCTTTAAGACTTCATTTCTAAATACTCTGCAGAGCAGGTTCAGATTACTCTTAGGTGCTAGGAACATGTTGCAACATGAGGAATATATGCTAGGAAAGCAGTTCCCAGGTAAGGGTGTGTGACCACACTTGCTGCCTTGCAGAGTGGAAGTGGGGATGCCAGGGGAATAGTTTAGGAGCTGCTGTGTTAGAGGGTTGTATGCCTTAGGATAAAGCATTAAAGAGTTACCAACCATGATTGTAAGAAACGTCAATGATTTTCTGGAGTGTGTAATAGTCTCTGAGAATTGATTGGCCATTTTCTTAAAACAATGATTACTTATTTCGCAATTCATGAAGCCTTGGTATAAAGAGGGGCTGATTTATGTGGATTGAAGATAAGACTGTGGAAGGTTTGCTGGCCTTAAGGAATTGATTTGTTCTACATCCACAGATTGACAGGTGTTTCTTTCGTTGTGCAAGGAATAATTCATATATTAAGAAAACCAGCAGTGTAGTTTCATACACAAAGGTCAGAGGTTCTGCTGAGATGCTCTGGGCTGCGATTTAAAAAATGATCCCGTCACTCCCGGCTGGTAAGGGACAAGGAGGCCACTCTACGGATCACAGCACCGCAGTGTGATGGCTCATATCATCTACTAGTCTGGCAAATACAGAAAGAGACTGAAACAAAGAGGAGTTTGGACCTATTGCTATATGGGGTTACGTTTTCTGGATCGAGGGTACCCTAGTTAGTGGGTATCAGCTGTAAGAACTGGATCAACCCTGCAAGGAGAGACTTTGCCGTGTGTTCTGCCAAGCAGTGCTCCCAAAGTGAGTCCTGCCTTTTAGTGGGAAACGTAAACTGACTCTCCACTTCTACAATACTGTTTTATTTAGATTCATTACCTCCCCTAAAGGGAAGTGGCTTGCTTGTCAGGATTATCTGCATGCAGTGTTAACATGAGAGAAGCTTAAAGAGACACTTACCATGCAGAAACAGGAATTCAGGGTATTGATCTACTGAAGTTTAAACACAAGGAAGGAAAATAAAATGACAAAAGGCAATTTAGTCCCTATTTAACGTTAAAGTTCATCCTTAATTGTTTTAACATCTTAGACGACTTGGAGGAGCAGGGAGATCTTAATCATGATGTGAAAAACTTTCTGATATTGCATCTTCTTTCCCTGTTCAAAACGACCCATTTCCTCTGTTATCCACCTGGTCATTCCACCTGTTATTCCAGACTTGGTATGTGCTGTATTTCAAATCAAATGTAGCAAGGACTGTCTTTTCCCTCCTGTGGAGTAAAGTTCTGGAACAGTCTTCCACTGAGAAGTAGTGGGGGCAGGCAAGAAAATGACTTTTTTTTTTTTTTTTCCTGAAGGTGGAGCTCCATGAGCTTATGAAAGGGATTTTATAACTACCTAACAGAAACATAATGACATAAAATTACACTTGTGATAAGACTCCTTGGGTTTGTGATATGCTGATGGATTTGAGAGAATGCAAAGGAAGATTGCATAGCCATTCCTTTTCCTATATCTATCTCATAAATCCCATGCTCAGGGCTGTTGCTAGTGGCTTGCTCAGGAATAAAACTCACTCCCCCTTCCTGGAAGATATAATTTAGTTTCAGAGGCTTTTTTGCTTTCCTGTGTAGTGCTGGCTATGTGCCACAAGTAGAGACAGACTGGAGGCAAGATGTGCAGGCACCAATTCATGTTTCTCATTAGTGATACCTATAATTTGCTCCCAGTTAAACTGACAGACAGATTGCTTGGAGACAGGGCTTGGTGACCTGCCTAGTCCTTTATCAGCCTTGTGTTCCTATACGACAGACACGTGGTTGTCAGTCTAATGGTCATGCAGTCCTTGAGCTGCTCTTCTTGTAGACCTCGTGTGATAACCTACTAACACAGAAAAAAACCCCACTGGTTATTTCTGCTTCTAGTTGGTGTGATTTAGGGTTCCTGCCATTTGGGCCACCTGTGAGGGATGACTAACTCATCTGTTGGGTCTACTTTTGTCCACAGGGACCCAGATCTGGTGGTCTGAATAGCTCCTCAACTGTCTTGAACCTAGGTCGTGTAGAATTATTGGTGTCCACAGTGCCTCAGGAGAACATGTAAGACCATCCTGGTGCCAGAAGTCATTGCCTCTGGGCATTAAAGTTTCTTTGGAAAAGAAAGTTTTGGAAGGGATTCCTATCAGAGGAAGTCAGGATGGACATTTCTGACTTCTTGTGACTTTGTCTTTTGCTGATGCTATGCTGATTTTTTTTGCGAAACCAAGCCTGAGGCCTTCCTGGCTTTTTTTAGGTTCAGACAGATCTTGTAACTAGCTTCAAAACCAACCGACCGGTTTTCCAAAGCAGTGGGCATGAGGCATTCCCCTGCTGGAGACGGCTTGGGAGTATTCACCTCTGAAATATGTGACTCTAAGAACAAAAACTCAGCAGTGGCGGATGAGACATGAATGGAACAAGGGCTATTATTTCTGTCCTGCATTTTCCTTCCCCTTTAGTTTCTGTCTGTTTTTGCTTCCAACCCTTTCATGTCTTTTGAGGAAAATCTGCTGAATTTTATTAGCAATTATCCTTGAGAAACCCAGAGTAATTGTTCTAATTTATTAAAGGTGGGTTGTGTAGGAAGCTTTACAGCTGGAGGCCGTCAGGGATAGAACAGATAAAACCAACTCTCCTGAGTGTGAAGGGAGGCTGGTAACTTCCCAGGCATTGGCAGACAGTTGGGTGGATTACAGGGGAAGCAGAGGAAATAGAGAGCCCTTTGGTTTGGCATTTCCTTAGTGTTTGATCTGAACTGGTTTAAAATACAGGCTTGCGGTGTCAGCCGTTCCTGCTTGGAGGCGGTCCCAAAAGTGCTTCCTATACCTTTTTGAAGAGGAGTAAGTGCTGCCTCTGAGTGAGCCAGACCCACCGCCCCGGGCTGCCCTGTGACAGAGCCTGAGCCTGGAGATATCTAAATGCACCTCCCGGGCTTTTGTGCAGGCTGCAGAAAGGATTCATAAGCCATGCAGGATCAAAGACGGCAACCTGACGGGCTGTGGGCACACAGCTTATAGGTTGTGTGGGGCAAGAGAGACTGCCTGGGCTGGAGCCCCAGGCCTTGTGGCTCCGCTGATCTGGCCAAGCTGTGCTGTCAGCGCCTGAGCCCAGCCTTGCCACGGAGGGTCCCTTAGTGGTGCTGGTTTATGTGCCTGAAAGCCACGCCTGCTTCTCAGGAGCAGCCACTCTTTTTAGCATCTCTTCTGCCCAGAGCACCTTCCCTGAAAATTTTTTCCCTTTTTTGTTTTAAACAGAACTATGATATTTCTAGAGAAGAAAGAAATGGACACTATGTTGGCGGAGTTAGCGGTGGCCAGGATTCACCTTGCCAGGGTGTACTGCAACTTCACCCTCGCACCACACACGGCACAGCAGCCTGGTAGAAGGTAAGCCAGTCCCTTCTGGGGACTGTCACTATGTCAAGGGCCACAGCAGCCCAGGGCCAACACCTCTGTTGTGTGATACAACTGAATGCCCAGGAGAATAAATGTCTCCTGAGCCCTCTGTGGCTAAGGGACCATGAGACAGAGAAGTGTCCTGATCTCCCTGCAGCTCTATCCCATAACTGACTCTAAAAGTGTTTCTGGTGAGCTTTTGCCGACTGATTTGGCCGCAATGAGTTGCAGCAGAGTTCTGGATACCAGGCTGGAAAGCTCTAGCCCTGGTATGTGGAAGCCTTGCTAGATATACAGAGCAGGAGACTTTAATGGGTTCAACATGAAAGTCAGCAGGGCAAAAATCAGTGCCACCCCATCACTTAAAATCTTGAAAGTGAATTGTTATGTACCTGCTGATTGCCACTGATCCCTGCATAAATTTACTCTTATGCCAAATCTGAGATAATGTAAGACTAGTCTAGCAAGTAAAGGAGACCATGTTCCTGAAAGGCAGCAAGTGAAGGGAGTAGAGACAAGAAGTTGTGCTTAGGCATTGGAAGTGTGGGACTCCTACCTCTGAGGAGGGAAGATGGTGCATGGCTTTTTCAGAGTGGTGGAGCCCAACTGCTCTTTGGTGTGATGGTCACGCTGATGAACTGATAAGGGGAGAGAAACCCATAGTGGGAATTAAAAAAGAAACTGAAGAAGGCAGGAGGGGATGGGAGGGTGTTAGAAAAGGCAGAAAAATTAAGGGAATGATGAGAACCAGAAGAGGGGTGTTTTAACAGATGATGAAGGTGTGATTTAATCCTGGCTGGCAACTAAATGCTACAAAAAGTAGTTAGTGGAAAGAGAATGTAATGACAGAGAGATCATACACTGTGCTGGTGTTAGGGACTTTTTCCTCAGCCATGTATATTCCTGCACAATGTTTCCTTTCCCTGGCAGTAGAAAGCAGTTGCCAGTCCCCAGCCAGCATTTCAGTCCCATGGGATCTTCTCAGACCAGTTTTCAGTCAAGGTGAAACTGCTGCCAGTCCTCCACAGGAGTCACAAACATTCACTCGCCTTCCTGCAACACAGCTCCAGGCAAACTTGCTCCTAGCTGGGGTGAGGGAACCTGGGTTTCTTTCTAATCAAGAGGAGAAGGTAACCTGTAGAAATGATGGAGTCAAAGAGGAGCTGAAATTGCTGTCTCAACGGCGTTTTTATTTTAGTCTGCCCCATCCCACAAGGTGCTGGACCCTGAGAATTAAGAGTGTGTGCCCTCTGTGTCCTGGCACATTGGCATTTCACCAGGCACTCCTGGGAGCAGCCTTCTGAACTAAATCCTTGCTCCCAGATTCCTGCTGAGCAGAGGCATCCTCTTAACCTTCTCACTGGTTGGACAGGGAGCATCATGACAGCATTTCATTCTTTCTGTTGGGTGGCCCTAAAGTCTGCACTTAAGAGATTCAGTTGGAGGAACTTATTGGAGAAAGTAACTTGAATCCAAGAACTAGATGCAGCTGGATAAAACAGCCTGTTATATACCCAGCTGGTGAGCTCTGCTGCCTCCTCACTCACCGGTATTGTCTGGTGGATGGGCAGGATTAAGGCAAGAGGTTTAGTGGCAAAAAACACCAGCATGGGAGTGAGAGCGGAGAGCTGAAACAACAAACCGTGTCCTTTAATATTTTCATCACAGTGGGGGTTAAGGGCTGGCAGTGGGGTGGGGTGACGGTGTCCAGGCTGTGAAAGCACAAAGACTGGAAAAGAGCTGTGCCTTAAAGCCTTCATGATGTAAGGTGCTGTGTAAAGAGAGACTTCACTGAGTTACTCATAGCAGGGTGGTGGTAGCTGATTACAGCTGACTTTAGAATTAGGCTAATGCTGAACATGTTATAATATATGGCACTTCCCATACCATACTGCAATTATATAAATATAATCTTTTCCAGGCTGACTCAGTTTAGCCTTAAATGTTATCTAGATCCTCCCAGACCATTATATGAACTGCCAAACACAAGAGCTAAGGGACAGAACTGATTAACACTCTTAATTACAAAAGATGGTTGGAAATTTTTTGAGCACACATATTTTTTGCATGGGAAAGGTCCTTCATCAAAATGGAAACTGTGGGGAAAGTTACTTTTGATGAGTTTTTTTAACCTGAGAAACATTTAAATTAAAAACCTGAGAACTATTGATAATGTGCCACCCCCAAGTTTTACTATATTTTCTTATAATCCAATATGGGTACATGATGCTGTTGATGCTTTTGCTTTTCACTTTAATTCACCATAGCAACATTTAAATGTAATCTTATAGTATGTTGATAAACTGCTTTCCCTTCCAGGTTTGCCAAATGTCTATGCGTTCATGTTAAATCATTGATTTTTCATGTAAAACTTTTCTCTGAAATTTTAAAAAGGGAGACTTAGGTAAAGAACATCTTCATCTTAACAATTTACGTGATTTGTAAAATGCAGCATTAAAATCCTATCCTGATACTATCCCAGACTGGAATTAGAGAGACTTCCTCCAGACCTGTTATTTGTGTATGTTAGCATTAGCCCTTTTGTGCCTCCAACGCCAAGGAAGGAATAGGTGTGTCTGGCTTTCTCCTTTTAAGTTGATGGGGATTGCGCAACCTTTTTGTGGTGCCAGGTTCCTTATGGGCATTTGTCATAATGGGAAAAATACAGAGTGTTCCCAAAGCTGAATGCATCTGTGAAACCAGCCTCTGCTGATCCTTGAAGCTGGCCCCATCCGTGGGCAATTAGAGTCACAGTCGCAGTGTAGGGAGTTGCTAAATGGCACAGGAGGCATTTCCTCCCCACGCGCCCCTGTGCACAACAGGAGTTCTTGAAGCCTTCTGAAGCCACTATCATCTTGCATCCAAAGCCCACACTTACTGCGCTGTCTGCCCTTGGCTGTGCTGTCCTCTTTCCCGCATGAATTCATCCCTCACAGCTCTGAGAAATCGATATTGCTACGTTAGTAGGAGGCACGGTGCTTTTTGCTTGCTCTCTCATGTTTCTTACAAGTCCTGGCCTGAAGCTTGTTGCAAGTTTGATGTTTTCCTGACCCTTTCTGTGTTTTCTTAGGTAATTAGCAGCTGTGCCCTAGACATGGGAGGTGCCTCCTACTTCAACACTTATTTTAGGAGACTTTACTTTTGAAGCAGTTTTCTTAGTTTAATACCTCTCCTGAAGGAAGAAAACACTGAGAGAAAGAAAGGTGGAGACCCCTGGCCTTACTTGACTCTAATCATTATTGTTATCTTCTGTTGCTGGCCTCCACGTAGGTTTCTTTGCTAAACTGGGGACGAGTTCTATGACACTGTACGAGCTGAGGTCACTTTAGGTTTCTCCACTCTGATACTCTGAGGACAAAATACTGTGCTTTTCCAGAATTTGTAAGAAATCAAAAGCATCAGAATTGCTCTAGGAGTTCTGCTTTGGCAAATGGCCATGCATGCTTGCAGAGTCAAGCTTCTTTTCCCTTGCACAGTACATGAAATGTCAGCAGGATTGTGGCTGGTGGGAGACAGGTAGGGAGATACATGGCCTTCTTGATCAAAAAAATCAATAAATTAAGGTCAAAAGATGGTAAGTAGAGCTATAGGCCTGAAAGGTTTTATCTTCATGGTCTGCTCTGCAGTGACGGCAGCTGGGCATGCCCTAGATGCATGGAACACCTGGTGTTATCAGGAAGGTAAGGGACATGTCAGGAGTCAGTAAGCTCATGTGGAGACAGGCTTTCCTGTACAACTGGCAGGACCAAGCCAGAACCGTGGGGATCTGTAGGCTACTAAAGAATGCTTGGTTTCATTTCCATGAGGGTGAGTTGTGCCCTCTCCAGGAGAACTGAGTGGCTGCTGGGGTGCGTGTCACCCTCTGCTTTAATGGCCTTTTGCGTGATGGACAGTCATTTGGCTTTGTGTGAGAGTCCCCGGGCTCAAGTCAGTGCCGAAAGCATCTCTCTGGCTTCCACTGGGCAAATTGCTGCTTCTTTAACAAAGGCCCTTTGTCATTCTTGGGCATGTTTTCTATTTCTTCTTGGAGAAACACCAGGCATCTCCTTCCTGGTTTTCCAGTTTATTGTCTCAGCATTGGCCTGGCTTTGTGCCATCGGTAACTCTGCTTGTTGCTCTTCCAGTGATGTCGGGAAGAGGTTTTTTTTATTGACTGGAGTGGGAACTGGGTTAGATCAGCACTGACCACTTTTGAGAGGCCCATGCAGAGCAATCAGTCTAGATAGCATAGCAGGGGAGCCTCGCCTGCTCCTCACATCCAGCTTTGTTCTCTGTCAGATTTAATTAACTGAGCCATACAATATTTTGCGTTTTCTCCTTCTGAGGCAATGCAAAAGTCCTGCCTTTCTCTTGGACAGTGTGTCTCTGCATGCTAGTAATGAGGATCTACCAGCACCAACTTTATTGCCCTGGTGAAATGCCAGCTTGGCATAGCCCCATGACTCGTATTCCATGCTCTGTTCAGAGGACTGAAAGGACGACTGCTGCTATTAATTTTGTGTTCTTGTTCACTGCCTTAGGAGAGAAACATCATTGCAGAAAGATTGGAGCTTCTTTGAGGTAAGAAAGACATAAAGATAATCGGGGAGTGTGACTGAGTGTCAACCCAGATCATGTTCCTGCCTTGAACATCCAAATGCACCTTTCCTTTTTGGTTCCCTCAGAAGTTAACTTGTAAGGTAGAGTACCTAGGACAAAATTTTACCTCTAGGGCCTAGATGTGCCTGTAAAATACTGTCTCTTCCCTTCAGCTCCAACCCTTTCCCCTTGAAGCCCTCAGATGGGCAGTTTCAGTCCCTCTGTGGCTTTTGGACCCCAGGCAGTTCCCATCACAGCCTGAGGTCCCTCTGGGAAGTCTGGCCTGTAGATTTCTTCTCATCATGGGTCTTACGGTTTCATATCTGTAGGTAAGAAATTTTACAGCCTTCTTTTATGTCTGTTGCCCTTGGTGACATTTCTGGGTGCCAATAAGCTCTTCTGGCCTGCGATGTACAGCTCCATCAGCCATTTATGAGACTCACTATGTAACAGAGCTTCAGCAAATTAATACAAAACAGCTGGGACCAAATTATACTTTGTACTTCATGATCTGGGAAGCCTTTCTTTGAAAGAGGGGAGCTGTGGATCCGGTTCCAAGAACACACAGGAGTCCCAGCAATGCCATTTTATCAAAAACAGACTTAGAGATTCAGTTTATTTGGAGTTGATTCAGCTTATGCCAGAGCTCACAAATGTTAAACAGGAGTGAAAAAATACATTTTGTTTATTTTAATCAGCAAGGAAATGTGCGGAGGTGAAATGTGATGAGTTCATATTTGGTAGTAATATTTTCTGTGGTCATTAAACCATCATTCAGACTGGGGATTATCTTGTCTACCTGCACTGCCCAGACAAGAACTGTCCTGTCAGACCATGTCCTTCAGCTGCCTTGACAGCCATTGCAGAAAAAAGCTCAGCCAGAGGGTGGATTATTGCCTCCTGAGATAGGTGTGGGCAATAGGAACCCCCACAGAATGACTTATCCCATCAGTCTCTTTCCATTGATTATTGAGGAAAACTGGGTGGTGCTCTCAGGTTTTGTCCTTAGTTTCCAGCAGCAAGACTAAGCCAAATTGCTCAGAGTTGAGCAAGATGAAATCCATCTGAGCTAACTCTGTTTTAAAAAAATCAGTGCTTTCAAATCTTCCCTGATGCATACATGGCAAAGTTTGGTGACAAACGGTGGCTGGCATTTTAGTGGAGTCATGCCAGCCTGCGCTCTGCGATGCACTGGGACTCTGTGCCTTTTCCCAGTGGAAAGGGCATCTGTGTTTTCAATTCAGGGCTTCTACAACTTTTGCAGTCATGTGGCTTGGCTCGTGTTCAGACGGAAGCATTTCCAAGTGGTTCGGGATGAAATCGGCAGGCTGCTTTGCTCTGATGTGTTCAATCCTGCCTTAAGAGACAGGAGCAATGTTGACTTCCAGAAACCAGGAGAACGGACTGCTGCTGCAAATACAGCGCGATTGCCACATCTGAGGTACACATTTCACACACTGCTGAGTCCTTAGGTAACCTAACCTGTCTGAATACGCTGAGACAACACCTGCATTTGTTTTCTTTCAAGAAAAGTCCATACTAAGCATCCTTGCCTACACAGCATGGTTCACCAGCGCTCGCCAATGCTCAGCACACTGCTGGCCTTACCGAAGGAGAGACCCCAATACGTCTCCCAGAACCACTACTGTCGGGGCAGAGACTCTCAACCTTGCATGTGTGACATCCTGCCGGACTTCTCAGAATTGTTGACTACCAAGTAAGGGGCTATTTCTCTGCGAAAATAGGTTTGATAGTGCTCTGAGAAAGAGGTTTTGGACAGCTATCTCTTCCTCACCAGGAGAGAGGCCACTGGAGTGAGGGTTTAGTTTACACGGGAGTGAGAGAAGAACAGGAATATGGGTCCTGAGAGAGCCCAAAACTTGCAGAGGTAGTACCGGTTAACTGATGGCAAAGCAGCTACTGTCCATCGTGTAACTTGGTTAAAACTCAGGAGGTTTCTAGGGAAAGGAAGTATACTTTAACCTAAATTTGAACAGGAATTAATCAAAACCTCTCAAAATCAAAATGGGCTGGGTTTTTTCCTCTCTCATGATTCATTCAAATTCCTTATTTCTTCTTGACTTCTAGTTTTTAATAGTGTTGTGATCAGATATTACTGATGTACTTTATCAGTACTTAAAAAAAGTAATTTTGTTACTATATTATACTTTTTAAAGGTACTTTTGATTGTAATAGATACAGAACCTTTTCTTCTGATTTGTGATAAAACCAACATCTCTCAAGCCTGGGTGTGCCATATGAGAGGAATTCCATTTCCCATCCATCCATTGTTAACAGCATTATCACCACAGTACTTTTTAATATAATAACTTTTTTAAACACTTCCACTGTAAATCAGTTTTGCTCTGTTGAAGTGTATGTAAGGCTCCCTCTAAGACTTTCCCTTGTAAGTCTTCTTTTTTCTGCATGGAGATTAGAATTTGAGAATTGCCTTCCTTTATCTGAATCTTCAGAGTTCTGGCAATCCAATGAATGTGACAGCACTGTACACGCAAAATCTTGGGATGTATCTACGACACAAGACCGGCAAGTCCGGTATTTCTTGAGCGTGAAATTTGCTACAAATACACATGTAATTGTTTTGTATGTCCTGAGCATGTTGGCTTTATAGCTTATGCACAGAGTCACGTAATTCATATGCAAAAGGGCCAAAATTTCCACGGAGCGCTGAGCTTCGCTCAGATATGTGCAATTCATGTTGTGTGCATGCACACTCCAGACGGAAGCATGATGTGGTGTGCCGGGTGCTGAGGGGAGAAGTGTGGTTATTTGGTTTTCCCTGGAGGACAGCAGATACTCCGTGATGAAGGAGGCAAGGTTCCTTCCTGGTTTACCTAGGAAATGTTATAAAACTGTCCCCCTTTTTCCTGTTTCCCTCTGCTTCATTGTGTCAAGCAGATTAACACGATGTTTTCTAACAGAGTGGGCATCCTTGGAGCTCATTGTAGGGAGTTAAAATCTCTTATGAGCATGTCTGATGGGACAAGGGAGGAGGAGGAAGAAGAGGAAGAACAAATCTCCATGCTGACAAATGAGGAGGAGGAACAAGAACAAGTCTCCATGCTGACAAATGATGAGGAAGAACAAGTCTCCATCCTGACAAAGCCACTCCAAGGTGGCTTCTCCACCTCTGAGAAGCCCCAAAACCAGGCTTAGTGGTCAGAGCACTGTCCTCTCCAGAGCCGTGGAAGAAGGTGACCGTAATCAGAGCAACTAGCAGAAGTGGTGCCTGTGTTGAGTGGCATCATTTCACATGGCTGAGTAAATCACTTTGAAACTGCAGCCGAAAAAGCCTAACTCGTTTATCCAAGGTGTGGTAGTGTAGTGCAGAATGGCCTGGACTGGGTGACTGGAATGGTCTGGACTGGGTGACTGGAGACCTGGGCTATAATTCCTGCTTTTGTCACTAACAGTTCCTCTTTCACCTTTGTTGCAGCATTTCTGAGGAGATTATTTTACTGACTTATTTTAAAAAGTGCTTTGACATGGGCTGATGAATACTATTACTGATTTTAATGTCAGCCCTCTTTTTCTAAAGATTTAGCAAAGCAGCTAGGAGACATGAATTACTACAGTCTAAAAACTGCTGAAATTTTGCTTTTCAAGGAAGTTGCTCTGTAATCTTTAATATATTGTGTTTACTTCTTTTTACTTCTATCATCTCTTTGTTCTTGAATATAGCAAGTCTGATTTATGACTAATCGTGATAGCAAAGAGAAAAGCTATTATTTAAAATGCCTACTAGGTTTCCTTTTATCTTCTTAATGATATGTATATATATTTTATCATAGATTTTAGATGATTGGGAAAACAGATCTTGGATGTTCAAACTTAAAATATGCAGCTGGGATGTCAGTATCTTGAAACAAAATGAATTCATGGTAAGAAATGGTGTCATTTTACCTATAAGACTATCCATACATGCTAATCATTAGCACCAGAAGGAGAATTTTGGATGAAATCCTATGATTTGTCATAGTCAATAGGAATCAATGAAAAAATAATGGATGATTAAACAGTGGAAGAAAACCAAACAGGTAATATTTTCATCGTTATTAAGAAGAGAAATTTGACAAGTTATTACTGGTTTGGAAGTTTTTCAGCAAAATATATCTATGCTGGATAAAAAGAATACAGTTTTCCCTTGCAATGCGTAGTGCAGCTTTTAAAAGGATGAAATTTTGCAGCGCAATTATGATGAGAACCTTAGTTCTTCTGAAGTAACCACTAGTCCAGGGACTAGATCACTTACGTGGCATGGCCTTGCACGGCCTTACTGAGACAGACGCTTTAACTGCAGATTCACAGCTATCATTTAGTCTCTTCTCTTAGACTGGCACATATTATATTAAGGCTCAAGTAGCGTTGTGGTCCAGGCTTGTTTTCTGTGTGTCAGGTGAGTCCTTTTACCATTAGATGAGGCTGCAGCTGTGGCCTGTTGTTTCTCTCTCAGGCTTTTCATTAGTCATCTGTTCTGGTACAGAGCAAAAATATTTAAAAATAAACTCTCAGAAATTTTGTGAGATGGAAAACATATTTTGTCTTCCAAAAGAGAAGAAATCTAAAAGACACATGTAGAACTGTGTGTGAGACTGCTACATCTTCCTCAAATACATGATGTGGAATGGTACACTCTTTATTCCAAATTAACATTTCCAGGCTACATGTTCATTCTGGGCAAGTAGGTTCATGCTCATGTGGTCTGAAAAAATGATGACGAGACCTTGAGATGGTGCTTCAGCTGCAGGTTTTCCGAGAGCCTGGCTGGGCCAAAGCTTGCGTAAGTGTCTTTCCCAGCTTTATGGGTGACTCCTGGATGGTCCATACCTGGCCAAACACGCAAGAGGCAGCTGTGGTATCATCACCTTGTGGCAGCACGGTTTCTCTACCAAATGCTGCAGCAAGGTGTTGGATAATGCCTGGAGCTGAGGGAGGCTACAGCACACCTTCTGTCTCTTGGTCTTGGGAGAAACCTTTCAGTTCCTGCATTAGGAGTCCTCTATACCCTAAAAGCTGTGACACTGATCTGTGGATTGGCATCCCAGTACACTAGCCCTTGAAAAAGTGCCTTGCTTTGTTATGGCAAGCAACAGTCATTGCATGGGTGCTTGGAAAGACCGTGAGCGAAAGGTGCCCTTTGCCACGTCAGACCGGCAGGGCAACGTAGGCTGTGGCGTGTGCTAATAACTGGGATTTGTGAACAGTCCCTGCAGTGCCCGGGGCAGAGATTTCACAGGGTTGCACACTTGGCCTGCAGTGGGTCTGAGAAGACCAAAGGGTGGAGCACGTGCTCATGTAGGCAGCAAAGCTCCTGGATGCGAACAAGCGTTTTGTGCACTGTCACTTACCTGCACGGTCTGTGTCACTGCAGAGAGGAGGAAGCGCTGAGCAGCTCCTGGCATTGCTTAAAAGCAGTTTTGAGCAGTCTCAGGCTGAGAGGTGATGCTCAACATGCTGTGTTTGCCTCTCTCCAGACTCAAGGCAGGTTCCTCACAGTCTTCTTAAGGGGAGCACCTCCATGGGGCTACTTTCTTGCCATGAAATAGTGAGCAACAAGTGACAGCCTTTGGCATGCTGTTTTCCTTGGACGAAAGGCAACTCCAGACCAGGCACGGTCTCAGTTACTTCCGTCTGCACCTGGCACATGCTGTCTGGCTCACTCCACAGGAGTTACCTGGGTAAGATTTGATAGCCCGAGTGAGCCCTGGTTTAAAACACTGTGATCGTCAGCCAAGCCCTCAGCCATGGATTTGGGTCTAAATTTCCTGTGGTAATCTAACAACAACCTTGAACTTTCCAGAAGGGATTGAGAAATACCTTGAAGTTCAGATCCTTTAGTCAGCAGAGTCCTTTTCCAGGGCTGCCTTCTCAGCGTTAAGCGTCTGCTTCTTCTGGGGTAATGTATGTGTAACACAGGCAACCCATGCTTGTTTAAGCGTGTAAGCAAGACCTGGCAGCCCTTCACATATGACAGTGAGTCATCCTTCCAGCAGGAGAGAGTGAGTCAGAAAGGGCAGTTGACAAGCTTTATTTATCAGTCTCCTGTTATTTGCCCCAGGAGAATTTTATCCTGAAAAACCCACCCTCATTAATGATAGGCAGAGCTCAGACTGGTATCATACAACTATTGGCTTTTTTTTTTTTTCTCCATAGGCTTTGCATGCAGTTTCGTATCAGGAAATCGTGGCCATTCCCATGAATTTTTTATTTTTAAAGGGCTTCTGAATGTGCCAGCTATATTGGAATAACCTGCCTGAGCTAGGATTACCACAAAGTGTACAAACTCAAATGCCCCTCAGTGATGAAAAGAGCCTGGAGGGTTCTGTGCAACAGCGTTTATAGACTTCCCATTTACTTTCTTCTCTTAGGGCTGCTTTGCTCGGAGCCTTAACTGAATGCTGCCAGCACAGCCTAGTGCCCTGACTGGCTTTTGATTATGGTTCTGCCACTCATAGGCTCCATATAGGGCGTGTCAGGCTTTCCAGTGTAAGTGTCTATTTTCAGAAGTTATGTTGCTCTGTTGTAGAAATCCACAGCAAGCAGAAAGTTGGCAGGAAACATCACAACTCAGAAATAGAAAAAGAGACTGAGAAAAAAACCCTCTGCCTGATGATTAATTAAGGAAACTCTGCCCCTGGGGGTTTCAGGCTTTGCATCTGGGAGAGAGATGGCAGTGTAGCAAGGGAAGCCATCTAGATGTGAGGTGACCATAATGTGGTGTTGTGTGTCTTCAGGTATGGAAAGAAACAAATTTAAGCTCAAGCCCATTGACTCATGTTGCAGGTAGGTTTGGAGCAGTAACCTCTGAAGGCAGAACCCATGTAGTAGCAGGGCTACAAGGCTCAGCAAGTTCTCTGTGAGCCGGCATGGCAGGACCTGGATGTCTTGCGGGTTCCTTGTTTCTGGTCCCTCTGGTTCAGTCCTGTTCTTCTTGTCCTGTTAAAGACCAGTGCCTGATAGACATGGAAAACTGAAGCAGTCTGAGCCTGCTCATTTTTCTGTACAAGAGAGACAAACCAAAAGCAGCATTTCATCAGCAAATAACAGATTTTGTCCATTTTTGCTTGGACTCGTACAGGCATTTTAGTAGTGTTAAGCTCCAGTGAAACCAGACGACTAACACTCCTATATGCATTCAAGATACTGGGTCTTTGTTACTACTATCCAAGTAGGGACTTACTGGGTGCTGCAGTGGTAAAAAATGCCATCGTGTTTTCTGATTCTACCAGCATCGCCTTTCTGCCTGATGTGGGGAATATTTTTTAATCCATCTTCTCTCTCCTCTCAGACAGACAAAACACTCCATAAATCCTTGCCAGAGCTCTGAAGATGCTTCTTATTGCTCCTGTTTGTTCTGTGGCTTGTCTCCCTCCCCAAGCCAAAGCTGCACCTACCAACCAACCATCCTTCCAACCAAGGAGGACCAATAGCAGCTCCTTTAGTGCAGACAGCTGGCACGTTCACCTCGCTTGCTCCTCACCTGGGGAAGGGCGTGTTGCTTGGGATACCTTTTTACCTGCAGGTGTGCTGGGGGAAAAAGAGCAGCAGTCCAACTGGAAATGGGACCAGGCAGTGATTTGCAGTAGGAAAAGAGGTTGTCAGTCTGGATTTCCTAAAGCAAGGCTTCCAGATGTTGGTGACATGTGTTCCTGTGCTGGCTGGAACTAAGACCTTCATCTTGTAAACAAACTGCACTGGAAGCACCATGTACCAGTTACAGCTCCTGTGGCTCAGACTAAATTGTAAATATTTGCAGTAAGATTTTTATGGCCTGAAGCAAAGAAACCAAACTTCAATTCATATTCTTATCCCAGCTCTTCTTCCACGTGAGAGACAGCATTTAAAGGTTCAAGGAATAGGCTTGTGACACTTGCTACAGCCTTTCTGTTTGGAAGACACGGCTAGTATAAATGTAGTGTATTTCTCCCTTTGATCTTGTTTATTTACAGAAAGATAAACAGAGCTTTTTTCCTTTCCTTGAATACAGTAGAAACAAACACAAACAAGTAGTTTCTGGACACACATTCTCAAGTCAGCTGATCCTGACAAGGTCTGACCTCAAAAGGGTCCTCCTCTATGGTGCTCCTTGCTTTTCTCTCTCTTGTATTAAACCAACACAAGCACATCAACCGTGACCATGTCTGGGCAAGCAGGAAAGTTCCTGACCTTGTGAAGTCCTGCCATTGAAACTAGACCTTTGACAGAGGACTTCCGTTGTTCATCCGTCTTTACTACATTAGTAGTAAAGGACAGTAATTCTTTCTACTCAACCTGGAAGAGTATGAGTGACATGTTCCTGACTATAATGGGATGTGCAGGTATTGTGGATTAAAGACTTGCCCCAGGGCTATCATTAGCTTGTTTCGGCATACTAATCAAGAGACTAATGTGCATCATCTAATTTAGGTGTTCATAGCAAGTCATCTCAAGGCGGTGCTCAGATCTCTGTGTTGATTGGATTGAGAGACACAATATCACAGACCTGGATAGGCAGGGGGTTGACCTACCCATTGCTCCTTTGTACTTAGAAGCTATAAGAGCTCCAACAGCTGAAGTGCTGTGATGGATGGATACATGTTTTTTAGAAACAGGAAGGTGAGCTGTGCAAGAGGGTTATGCTCTGCACAGAGGGGAGCAGCTCAGATGCGTGGAGTTCTGCTGTGGACTGTGTGATGGGCTGGTCAGCAGCTTATGGGCCAGGGGCAGAGGGAAGGCCAACGCAGGTAGCGTCGTGGTAGGCATCTGCTACAGATCACCTGGTCAAGATGACAAAATAGATGAAGCTTTCTCTAGAAAAGTGGAAGAAGTATCACTGTTTCAAGCCCTGGGTTTACAGAGTATATTGGCTGACCTGAAATCTGCTGGGCAGGAAACACAGTAAGGCACAGATGTCTGGAGTGGGTCAGGGACAATTTCTTGACACAGGTGCTGGACAGGCTGAATAGGAAGATGCTCTGATTGATTTGCTATTCACAAATAAGGAAGAAATTGTAATGGTTGATGATCAATAGCAGCCTTGGGGAGACCAAGAGATGGCAGAATTTAAGGTCTTTAGAAAGTAGAGAAAGGTAAGTAGCAGAACAATGACCCTGGGTTCAGGAGAGCAGATCTGGGCTTGTTCAGGGAACTAGCAAGCAGCGTGCCTTGGGATATTGCTGTGAAGAGTAAAGGGATGCAGAGAATTACATGGTCTTCAAGGACCATTTCCTCAAAGCCACAAAACAGTCCATACTGTTATGCAGGAAGCTAAGCAGGCAGTGCATGAGGCCAGCTTGGATGTACAGAGAACTGCTGACTGAACTCCAACTTAAAAAGAAAACATGTAATAGGGGAAGCAGGGACAGGCAATAAAGAAGTGTAGAACTACACAGTCATGCAGGGATGAGATTAAGAAAGCCAGAGATGGACTCAGGCTGATGAGCTGGTGATGATGTGAGGAGCAACAGGAAGGGCTTCTACAGGTGCATTAGTAGTGAAAGGAAGATCAAGAAAATGTGGGTCTATTTCTGATCTAATGATGGGGGAAACACAAAAGTGTGAGCTTCTCAGCATTATTTTATTTTATTTTATTTTATTTTATTTTATTTTATTTTATTTTATTTTATTTTATTTTATTTTATTTTTTCAGCATGGCTGAAACCCCCAAAGGGAGCCTTGCGAGAGGGAGCTGCTGAGGAGACCCTGTGGCTGCAAGGGAGGGAGAGAGAGAGAAGGGTCCATACAGGTGCTGATATTTTGCCTGCGATCTTCATAGCTCTGAGAACGTCATCAGATTTTAGAGAGAGAGAGCACTGTTATTCACAGTGTACTTACATGTGGTTCCCAGCTTCTCAGTGTCACCATCTTGGAGAGAGGATCCCCATAGTACTTGAAGTCACATGTGCTTTTTGCCTTTCAGGGGAAGACAGGACCCTGGCCGGTAACAGCAGGTACACAATAGCCAGCGGAAGGTACTTCTAATGCACAGCATGGAGTTATTTCGGTCTCACGAAATGCAGTACCTTTGCTATTTATCCTTGAGTGCCTTTTACTAGCACCGTGTTTATTTATACTTGCACAACTATAGCACCCTCTGTAACAATGTCAGTAATTCTCAGTGCATGGCATTTGTAGTGGTGAGGAAAATGCAGGAGCTGGCCCCCTCGGTGGCAGACTGTCCAGTGATGATGGCAGTATATCACAGAGAACTCAGTAATTCTTGGCTTGCTTTCACCTGGAAAAGGAACGGAAAGAGGGAGATGGAGCTCAGAAAGGCAAGTCACAAAGGCATCCCCATAAAGGCTTCGTGGTTTTGCCAAGACAATTAAAAATATTTTACAAGAAATCCAGTAGGTTTATAGGAAACCTGGAGATCTATGAATGTCAAGAGCTTCTCATCCTTACAAGGCAAAGCTGTTAGCACTCTGCTTCTTAGAGTTACTTCCTGAGGCATACCACGGTTAGCAAATTCTTGAGCTCACTCAATTCATGCTCTAGTGACAATAATCTAGTTTGGCAAAAGGGAAATAGTGTCCAAAACCATGCCATTTTACTCTCTTCAGGAAAAAGGTGATACAAGGAGAGGCAAGATTCAACATACTCCTCGGTTAATATTTACATCAAAGAAATGAGGTGGTCTTTTGGCTGACCTCTGAAAAAGGAAGTTTAACTTGTTTGAAGAGTGTATTTCAAAGATTTTTTAAAATCCTATTTGATAGTATTATGCAATAATCAAGGCACACATAGCATCTGGACCTGCATGCTCTGTTGATAAGTGTGCCTGCCTGTCCAGAGGGACACAAATTTCCTGGCACCAACAAGAGTGATACCTCATGGCTTTTTGAGGATTAAGCCTTGGTTCCCTGTGCTGACATTCTCCGTAAAGGTCAGTTAGCCTTTCCTGTGTCCCCTGTCAAACTCACTGACGCTGAGCTCCTTTCCTTTGCTAAAGATGATTCAAGCCTTGGAATATGCCCTTGACTAATGAGCTATTTTGGTTTCAGAGCCAGCCGTTTCTCTGGTGCAAATTGGTGTAGCTCTGATTTGAAGTAATAAGAGATGATTTGGACTTTGACAACCTCAGCTGCTTTGCCAGTATATCTGTTTTGGCAAACCCTCCAAACAGAAACACAGCTTATATCTACAAGGGAGTGCTTCAAGACGTGGGTTTGGTTCCAGCTCCATGCATGGAGGGACGTAGAGTGGCTGAGGCTGCTCGTCTGATGTAGCGGTATCAGTACGAGGCTTTGAGCATAGCTACGAGCATGATTCTGTTGCAGTCATGATGGAAGAAGGCTAATCTGACAAATCTTTCAGTGTGGGCCAGGCCTGAGGACCTGGCCATATATTTAGATGTCCCCTACTGTCATTTTCAGTCTGTTTGCTGAAAGATCCATGGGCTTCTCCATTCATCATTATCTCCTTGATGTGAGGGCTCTTAAAAACTTTCCCCTTCTCTCCCTGCTCTCTGTGCCTTCCCAGAGGGCCAGCCGCAGTGCCCTGGTGTCAGCCGTGGCTTTGCCTGGCAAAACCCATGCTTTCCTCCCAGGCAGATCTTTCCCGCCTGACAACTCAACAGCAATCCCTGTCCCACCAGCTCACTTCCATGCCATCATGGCATGGATGAAGCCTCTCCTTCAGCCCCCAAGCTTGCCAAACCTGTGCTCTGCTTGCTTCTCGGATCAGGTCACATTCATCTTTGAGGGGATGCTTCCACCTCCTCCTTCCTTTCCTTCATGGTTAAAGAAATCTCTCTCTTGGTCTCTGTCTCTATGGGACAATACAGAAGAGCCAAGCAAAATAGAGTAAGGAGCTCTGAGTAACCATAACTCTATTGTATAGGTGGATAACTTGAGGCCATAAATATCTGGTGGGTAGCCCAAGGTCACAAAGTCTGTGTCAGAGCCTGCAATTATATCCAGTCTTCCTGAATCCCAGACCCTTATCTTTTTCATTAGAGCACCCATAACAGCTCTTTTCTACACTTCTCCTTGAATTAACAAATGAATGCTTTTCCTTACATGTTTAAGAATTTCTGGCATGAACTCTTTGTTGTGTACTCAGATGCAGTCTAAAATAAACATGTTTTCCCTTTACTCAAGCAATGGAAACATACACTTCTGATGAGATTTGGCTTCTTCAGCTAACGGACCAGCAAAGTTTCTTCTGTTGCTGAATTTTCCTTAATTCTTGAAATCAGCGCTGAGAGAAGTCCATTCACATGACATTTGTCTGCTGATGAATTGGGATCATGAATATAAAACCCAGACTTCTTACATCAGTTCGAACATACCAGACATTTTCTAGGTCAGTATTTGGAAAAAGTTATCACAGGCAGCTTATGGGGCAAGAGTGGATTTTATACACATGACTTATACTCCATTTTTAGCATAGGAATATCTGAAGCATGTATTGGTGACTCATTTGCTAAAATATTGAGTCTTGAAGCAAGGAAATCATCTTGCTGATTGTGTTTCTGTGCTTTCTAGTATGTGTCCCATGGAAAAAATCGTCTCTTATGCCAGCTTTGCCTCTGAGGAAGGTCATATTCCTTTAGCACCTGTTGATTAACACAATACCTGAAACTCCCTTCCTTATTTTTAATTATTAAGCATGATTGAAAACTCTGTGGGTATTTCTAATAGTTGCTGGAATGCTGAGATAGTAGGTATTTACCTGTTCTGGCCTGCTGGGCTGGGAGAATCCTGAGGGAGTAATTTGTTTACATTACAAATCCTATTCTGGTTTGGTTTGCTCCAGAAGAGTCCACAGCTGGAGGGTGCTGTATCTGCTAACACCCTGCTGGGTGCCGCCCGGCTCTTCCAGATCTCCTTCCGGGCTGGCTAGTTTTTGTCACTTGGGTCTCTCAGGCACCTTTTCTATTACAGAGATAATGCAAAGCCTCTTACACCCTGGAGGAAATGTCAACCAGGTTGGATTATGTGACAGTGAAGGGCCAAAGTGGCAGAGTTGTGGTTGGTGGGAGACTGATGGGTTGCAGTCCTGCAGCAAATAACAGGTTGAAAACAATGTATGAGCTACTCAGTGGAACTGCATGGAGTTAGATGACACCTCCCTGGCTTGGCTCTCTTCCTGAGACCCCGTAGGGCAGAGGTGGCCATCCCATGGATCATGGTGCGGGAGGGAAGTCATGCAGAAGGAAAGGGTCCATGGTGTGGGACCACAACTATATGTGCTGTGAGCTTGTCTGCAGAAGAGGTTGGCTGAGGAGGTCTCACCTTCAAGTCACGTGATTTGATGGATTGAATTAGGCTGATGAAGGTGTGCAAGGGACCCAGGGTAAGCCATCATCTTCCTCATCTTGTGGATGCTGCAAGTCAGCATGCCCCCATGCCAGTAAAGGCAAGTAAGAGTTGTATTGACGCGGAGAATATACATCTGAAGCTGGTTACATCAGCTCTGTCCCAGCTGCCAGGCGTGTTGTAGCAGAAACGCAGGATTTCAGCAACGCTGTTCAAGGTTCACAGGCTTTTCAAAGAGAATTGTCAACCCAGGCCAGTGCTGGCTGCATCACAACTGAGTGCCTAAATCGGCAGGTTAGGATTTTATTTCTGGACTGGAAAAAGAACATTTGCCTTGTGATTCCTCTGCTCAAATTCTCTATGTAGACATCACTCTTTTTTTGTTGTTGTTTTTGGTTTTAATTATTCCTGTAATTTAATTGTGGGATTTACTCTTTGGAGAAAAAAAAAAACAAACCCAAACAAAACCAAAACACCACAACAAGACTTCAGTTCTGTTATTCAAAAGAAATTCTGTTAGCAGGATACATACACTTATTAAATTAGAATGTTTATTAGTTGCTCATTTATTCCTTAAACTATGACAGGAAGTTCTCTCTCATTTTTCCCAACCTTGTTCTGTCTGGGAAAGCTGATAAAATCTCACTTTTAAGCTGCAATTTCTCATCCTGTTTTTAGCAGACATGATGGCTGCAAATGAAAGGTGCCCACAGAGGGAGTGGCTAAAATGTCATTGTTGCACATTGTTGTATGGGCTGATGGTTATTAGTCACAGTATATATTGGGAAAGGTTCTTCATAATTTTATATGCCACAAGAATAGTTTGGTTTTGCTTGGAGCCCACTAAATTGCTGTTTCAGCTGGATATTTGTTGCAGCTTGTTTGATTGCAAAATCTTTGGTCATCTAGACAGTATTTCTGTAGCACGGGTGAGAAGTCACAGTAGTAGCTCTAAAGCTTTATTAGGAAAAAAGTTCTGCTCTTACTATTTAGCAAGGGATAAACTACAAAGGGAAGATAGGATATTTGTTAGAAATGCTATAATTTTATTCTTTTTTTGGACATCTTTTCTACTCACATCATATACAGAATCCTTTTCAGTAGGGGCTCTATGCATATAAAATACCACAGGCAAAAAAATGTCTCTCCTAGCTTTTCCTTCCAAAGGAAATAATGTAATAGTAAAGCTCAACATTTTCTGAAATGCTGCATGCATATGGATGTGGAATTGAATGTGAGCTCTCTGAAATGCTTCTCATGCTGCTGTTCATATGTGCACTTTACTAACAACATACATTACTGACAACATTGTTGCCTACTGTACTCATTTCAGAAATAAGGCTTTTGTGTAATTCCCAGCAATATGATACAAACATAATTCATGTAATGAAAACTGGCTGAAAAAAAAGGGACTGGAGACCTCATTGTTCAGTGGAATACATAATCTGCTGACTGCTGTGTTCAATTTGGGCTTCAGACTGTAAACTCCTGGGTCAGGTTTTTTATAATCTTGGTGTGAGCCGACTGATTGAAGCACAGACAATGGAAGGGCAAGCCAAAGGCTCTAGATCTTACTGGCATATTGTTACATCAGATTCCCGATTTTAGTTTACTGAAAAAGCACATGTTTATCCTATGAGATGGGGAACAAATACTCAAAATTTTCATTTTAATGGTGAGGTGTGGTAGTCTGAATCTGCAGCACCTTGAATTGGAGAGCTAAGAGATATGAACCAACTAATTCTCCCAAGGTAGTGCTCGTTCCCAAACCTGTCCCTCGCTCAGACCATCAGTGCTGCAGCTCCCAGCTCCCATATAAGAGGATGCTCCGTAAAATACGGAAGAGAGAGATGATCCCAGCGCTTTCTGAGTAAAGCAGAGATCAACATGACCATAGCTGCAGCATTCCCCCTTCGCACTACTGCTGTTCTGAAGAAATGGCAAGATTTACCACTTTGAGGAGGGACCTTGTTTTGCTTCTGGAGGTGTAAAAGAGATTTCCTACCTTTGGGTGAGAGCAGAGAAGGAAAGATGTGGCTAGCACAGTACTAGAATCTTTCTCTTAAACTAATTTTTAATTACAAAATATATTGATGCACTGACACTTAAATTGATTATAAATGTCTCATTTTGAAACTTGTGGCAGATTTCACCCTTCTGATAATTTCACATAAATATTTAAATTATTAGATTTTTTTTGTGTGTGTAATTTAGACTAAGTCAAATTATCGGTATGAAATAGTTCAACTTACTCCAAGCATTTTTCAGGGCTGCCCTCTGAAAAATGTTAGTCATCTCATTTAGTCAACTACTTCAAACTAGGAAACCTGCCAAATTCTTGAAAATTCTCCAGGGATAGGAAAGAACTATACTGTAGCTTCTCTAAAATCTAGTGGTGTTTTTTTTTTAGCCTGCTCTTAGCTTTAGATAGCGGACAACAACTTGTAGTATTGACTGATGTTTTCTTTAGCACTGGGTTAACTTTGACATATGGGAGGTACTGGGACTCCACAGAAAAGCAAGCAATGACACACAGCTCACAGAAAAGATAGTTCTCTGATGTCTTTTATTACCCAAACAGGAGAGAACTGGCCTCACCCACAGGCCAACCAGTACTTATCCAAGCTGCTTCCTGCAGCCTAGCTTTTCTGGTGCTAACGGGCTGTGTGAAGGAGGACACTATGTTCCTCACCCTGCTTCCAGCCTTTTTTCCATGCTGGCAAAGGCAGAGGCTTGTGTCTGGCTGCAGCAATATTCTCTCTTATCTCTGCGGGTTTCAGTCTGAAGCGGATCCCTGATGGTCAAAGGAGTCACGCCATTATCATACACAGATACACACTTTTGACCCTATGTTGGCCCACAGATGTTTCATGGTCTTAAATAACACTTTATTTGTGTATTCTTTTTTGATGCTAAGACAGTCGTTCTGATTATGGCAGACTTCTGCCTATGAAATGCCAATAAAAAGAATTTGGACTATTAATGCTGCCTGGTGACAGCAGGATTTTTTAATATCCTGCTCTAATGCAGCTAGTGAACTCCTGTTTAAGAGGTTATCTTTTCTCCTAATCCTGTTTATGACTTGTTAGGTATAATTTATAAATGGCCAACACAATATTAGGCACTTTACAGACATAGTTTATAGCATTATTTTTAACTGCATTGAATTTACCTTGATGCTACGCAGATAATCCACCATTGTGCAACTACTTCCCCAGATTTACTCTTCAAAACTAAAGGAGATTTATCTTCAGTTTTCTTTTTGATGTACTTCTACACCTTCCCACTTGCTGGTCTGAACTTCTGGCTTGTAGTTCCAAATTTGGGAAAAAAATGGAAACTATCAGTAAGACTTTGCAGTTTACTTGTACAATGGAATGTGCATATCTATCCAGTGTAACATCCCTGTTTTTTTTTCCCTTGCCCATGAATATTAACGTTTAGTGAAAGCCTCATTTTCAGTTTATATAGAAAATGTATTTGAACCAAAATATCCGCTCATTAAGTGTGCACACAAAAATGGCACTTATAACCAGACATTTCCACATTTCAGTTCAGTTCTAGGTACACAGACAGTTCCTTAAGCAGGCAATTAGCTGACTGGAATGGTTCTCTGATGGTGAGTGATGAATTCATTAATGTTTGAATGAACAAGTCTCAGAATACAAGATCTGCAGACAAGCAGAGTTGTGTTTTCACAGGAATATTTGCCTGTGCTTACCCCCTCAAGTGACGGAGGCCTTTAGTTCTTCAGTGCAAAATATAACCAATGCTTCATTATAAAGGTTTTCCTCTTAAATGACTTCTCTGAACAGATGGTTTTGCATCCAGACTGCGGCTGACTAGCATTGCACTATTTCTCTGGAGGAGGAGTTGCTCTTGTGAAGTGATCCTGATTGAGGGAAGCTGCAAAACAGATGTTAAAAATCTCACCTGATGTGAAAGAGATGTGATGGGAGCAACTATTCACTGCACACTATAGTTCAAGAACGCAGAATTACCAACTGAAATGTTTAGGCCATTTTTAAACTTTTTTCACTTGCTACCCAACTACACCGTGATACACCCCAGACCACTGGACGTTGTGGATCTTGAATGCACACAGATCAAAAACTGATTAAACAGATAAAAAGTTGGCTAGCATGCATGAACCTCCAGCTGGTGAAATCCTTAAGACGCAGACTGCTAGAAACTAGGAGGGCACATCTATTTTTAACCTTGCTTACATCCTTCCTAAAAGCACTCACTGATCAGCCGGGCATCTTCAAGTGGTGTGCTGGCTGGGGGACGTCTTCAGAGCAGAGGAGCTGGGCAGCACTACTCCTCACAGGATCTCCTGATTGAGGGACTTCTTCACCTGGTGGCAGCTTCTGGATCTTTGCAATCAGTACCCTTGGACTTCCCTTCCGCTAATTCCTCGGTGGATTTTCTGAGCCACGATATTTGTGCTTTCTGCTGTCCTCACATACTACAGAATCAGGGACAGATCCTGGGAAGGTAATTGGGAAAGCCATGGGGTCTCTGCCACTTACTCAGGGATCAAGGCTCAGCTGCAAGGTGCTGTCTCTGAGCAGCAGGGATGCGACTGCGGAGACAAGCCCAAGTGTTCACTAAGCTCGGTTACTACATAATTTAATCTTGTTTTTTTCTCAAAATGTTCTTCCCAAACCTTGTTAAATTACAATTTATTGATGAACGTCATGAGAACAATGTCAGGAAATAATTAGAAAAGACGCAGACCAAAAAAATAGAAGGAAAAACAGAAAATCAGCCCAACTTGCGGTAGCTCGGCCGCAGCTCGACGATTTCATTTTCCTTGGGCGCCCCCTCGTGTCCATGACTAGTGTAGCCAAAAGCATTTGGACTGGCACAGGCAAAAACCAGAGCTATCCACTTGCTGTCACCTTATAAGGTTAATCCATTTCGAAAACCTTTGTTCCCCCTCTCTATCTAGTATCCCTATGACTTCATCTCCAAAGAATCCATGTGCCAATTTGCAGGTCGAACGCACAGTTTGTGCCTTGTCTTGGGCAGTCTAAACCTAACGAAGGCTTCCTCTGTTTGTGTTTTGTCCCAAGTTACGCGCATATTTAAACTTCTTGAGAGGCTCCATCAATACTCTTAGGCCTGATTTTAAGAGGCGCAATTTCAGCTGAAATGCCAGAGCTGAGGATGTTCACACCAGCTGATCAAATCCAGGGATTAAACTTTGTGCCTCTGACTGAAAATATTTCTCACAGAGCCTGGCATGTTGGGAGGCTCATTACCCAGGAGGTTGAGCTCCGACCAAAAAGATGGAGAATCTTTGGATTTTCTGTCACTTATGCATCTGCTGCAAATGATTGTATATATAAAAGTGGAAGTATGGTAACGTATCGTCAGCTTGCTCAAATATATTCCCTGCTGTGCTGTTCAGCATTTGCAGGCGCAGAGCAGGATTCCCTCACGCTCCAGTCTGGATTTGTACAGCCCATTTGCATTCTTCCTACTGTTGCATGACCAGTAGGAAGAAAATTTTCTAATTTCCAAGCAAATGAGAACAGTTCCTCTCTTTGAAACCTCAAGAACTGAATGTCAAACACGAACACCCACGGGCGGGTTATATTCGGGGTTCCTGAAGATACAGCAGGAAGGAAATCGGTTGGTCTGGGCTAACAGACATCCTGATCAACGCTTTTTGTCATACTTAGGAGTGAAAATAGGAGGTATGAAATATGAGAGTATGTGAAATGGAAAACAGGTCCTTTCCTCCTCTTCACTAAAAGGGCACAATATTGCAGGGAATGGAATTTTGTCAATATGTATTTTTTAATTGACGGTTTCTTACCACGATTCAGGCTTCAGGCAATTTACTGAAAAGTTATTATTTTGTTAGCCTAAGTGAACTGAGTTACAGCTTAGTCATTCAGCAGGCTGAACGTTATTGCTCAAAAAGATTTCTTGCAAGAAGAAAGGACAAGTATCTTACAGAGGTGAAAAATAACTTACATTTTGGCTTGTAGAAAATGATCCTACAGAAATGTCTGAAATATTTAAGGGGTATTGTGAAAGAAAGCTTTCATGAGCGGAAGGCAAAGGACTTCAGCCTTCAGGACTGGAAACCCGTTTTCCTTCATCAGCCTTAACCTCACCTTAATAAAAAGATAAAAATGAAAAAGCAGTTCCTTCTCCAGCGTGACATATTAAACGGGCTTTGTGGAACAGGAGCTGTCTGTTTTGCTCTCACTAGGGCCCTCTGCTGCTCATGTTCAAAGTGAAAAACTCCAAGCTTGTTCGGGACTCCCAGAGAAGGCGCGTAACGTTTAAAACTATCAAAACACCAATAATTTTGGAAGGATGTAAAACTTAAGTCCTCATAGACCAGGACTACATTAGTCTCCATCTAAATGGTTTAAGATGAAGCTTTTTAGTGGAAAGATATTTCAAAACTGCTTGCTGCACAATTTCTTGTACTCACACTGGCCTCTGTCAGAGGCACTGTATATGACACAGTGTAGGAACACAGGAGCTGATCCATGTTGTCTTAATGAAAATATTCTAATATTCAAGGGAGTTTGACAAGAGAGGAAAATAATTTATTTCATGAGTTTCTCTCTTCTTATTATTGCTAAAAATATTTGTCTATCAGAGATATCACTTCCCCGTGGCGTTACCTACACGGTGCATAATTTTGTGAGATAAGGTTTGGCTGCTGTGGCACTCATTACCTCACAAGCAGCAGGAGGAACTTCAGGAAGGAAATAAACTCCAGAAGCAGAAGGAATCTGAAGAAACAAAAAGTTCTTATGTTCGCAAACACATCTCTGAGAACAGAATTAAAAGGACAATAAGAAAGAAGCCAAACTGTGTATATAGTGGCACAACCTCCATTACAATACTGTCATTTTTCTTTTGCAGAAGACCAGAACCTGCAAATTTTTAGGCAAATGACACAATCTCGTGCTTATGAGATGCTCAGCTTTTTTTGGATGGAGCAATAAAGCTTTAGTGCTACAGTAAGTCATTTTGTACCAGCCAGCCAGTTTGTAGAGATCTGTGTGTAGGACTTGGCTGCATCGCAGTTGTTTGGTGGAAGACAAATACTGGCAGCAGCGAGTCTGTAGGAAAGCTTCTGCTTTAACTGAGGTCTACTTCAAAAACCAACAGATGAAAGTCTGTGCAAACATCCAACTACACTACCTGTTCTGCTCAGTTTCTTCCCATCTGTGGCATGGCACACTAGCTTACTACGTGCAGGTTGAGTGCTAGAGCCCGCAGTGACTTTCTTGGATGAAAACCGAGTTCTTTGATTCAGGAACTGATGACCAAAAAGTTACAAGGCACTAGACTTCAACGTCAGGCACGTTTGTTACACAGAGCTCAAAGTGCTTTACTGAAACTGATGCATTACGCCTCACAAAACTTTTACTTATGTATTACAGAATGATTGATTGATGAATTAATTTTTGAAGTGCAACAAAGACTTTTCTGAGTGCAAATACGAGCGTCCTAGCCCCACTTTTATTACTTTATTTTTTTTATTAAGCACTCATCAGCTTCAGCGCAAGTTCCATGCGTTAGCGCTACCCTCTTCCCTGCAAATCAAACCACCCTGATCATGGAGGGGAACAAAGATTGAGAGAAAAGAAGCGTCACCACCTTTGTTTTATCATTCAGAAACCACGGCATGAATTTATTAACTTAGATACGGTTGGCTAAAAAGTCTATGGTGAAACCACTGAATCCTGGGGAAAATTTTAGGGAATCCTCATGTTCTGGGTTTGCACTTTATGATCTTAGAAGTCCTGTCCAACTTTAATGATTCCACGTTTTCATAATGCCCGGAGCCGCCCCAGGAGCGGCCGCTCCACGGGGGAAGGAGGCCCCACGGGGGAAGGAGGCACCACACGTCCGGGGCTCCCCGGCCGCCCTCCGGTGGCTCCGAGCCGTTAACCGGGCTGCCCCTTCCCCGTCGCGGTCACTGCGCTGGAAAACCCACGCGATCCGCGGCCGTTTCTTGGCAGCTCCAAGGCACAGCGGGGCGCTGGGGTCCCCCAAGCCCCGGCGGGGGCACGCCGGAGACCGGCCGGAGCCCCGTGACAGACGCGGGGGCGGCTCCTTCGGTCCCGCCGGCGGCCGTGAGGGAGGAGCCGTCCCGGCGGGGCGGGGAGCGGCCGGCGAACTCTCGCGAGAGCGGGCAGGGGCGGCCGCCGCCGCCTCCTCCTCCTCCTTCCCCGCCGGTACCGCCACCCGGCGCAGCCCAGCCCGGCCTGGGCGCAGGCCTCGCTCGCCGGGACCGGCACGGGGAGGAGCGCGGCGGCGGCCGCCCCTGCCCGCTCTCGCGAGAGTTCGCCGGCCGCTCCCCGCCCCGCCGGGACGGCTCCTCCCTCACGGCCGCCGGCGGGACCGAAGGAGCCGCCCCCGCGTCTGTCACGGGGCTCCGGCCGGTCTCCGGCGTGCCCTCGCCGGGGCTTGGGGGACCCCAGCGCTTCGCTGTGCCTTGGAGCTGCCAAGAAACGGCCGCGGATCACGTGGGTTTTCCAGCGCAGTGACCGCGACGGGGAAGGGGCAGCCCGGTTAACGGCTCGGAGCCACCGGAGGGCGGCCGGGGAGCCCCGGACGTGTGGGGCCTCCTTCCCCCGTGGGACATCCTTCCCCCGTGGAGCGGCCGCTCCTGGGGCGGCTCCGGGCATTATGAAAACGTGGAATCATTAAAGTTGGACAGGACTTCTAAGATCATAAAGTGCAAACCCAGAACGTGAGGATTCCCTAAAATTTTCCCCAGGATTCAGTGGTTTCACCATAGACTTTTTAGCCAACCGTATCTAAGTTAATAAATTCATGCCGTGGTTTCTGAATGATAAAACAAAGGTGGTGACGCTTCTTTTCTCTCAATCTTTGTTCCCCTCCATGATCAAGGTGGTTTGATTTGCAGGGAAGAGGGTAGCGCTAACGCATGGAACTTGCGCTGAAGCTGATGAGTGCTTAATAAAAAAAATAAAGTAATAAAAGTGGGGCTAGGACGCTCGTATTTGCACTCAGAAAAGTCTTTGTTGCACTTCAAAAATTAATTCATCAATCAATCATTCTGCAATACATAAGTAAAAGTTTTGTGAGGCGTAATGCATCAGTTGCAGTAAAGCACTTTGAGCTCTGTGTAACAAACGTGCCTGACGTTGAAGTCTAGTGCCTTGTAACTTTTTGGTCATTAGTTCCTGAATCAAAGAACTCGGTTTTCATCCAAGAAAGTCACTGCGGGCTCTAGCACTCAACCTGCACGTAGTAAGCTAGTGTGCCATGCCACAGATGGGAAGAAACTGAGCAGAACAGGTAGTGTAGTTGGATGTTTGCACAGACTTTCATCTGTTGGTTTTTGAAGTAGACCTCAGTTAAAGCAGAAGCTTTCCTACAGACTCGCTGCTGCCAGTATTTGTCTTCCACCAAACAACTGCGATGCAGCCAAGTCCTACACACAGATCTCTACAAACTGGCTGGCTGGTACAAAATGACTTACTGTAGCACTAAAGCTTTATTGCTCCATCCAAAAAAGCTGAGCATCTCATAAGCACGAGATCGTGTCATTTGCCTAAAAATTTGCAGGTTCTGGTCTTCTGCAAAAGAAAAATGACAGTATTGTAATGGAGGTTGTGCCACTATATACACAGTTTGGCTTCTTTCTTATTGTCCTTTTAATTCTGTTCTCAGAGATGTGTTTGCGAACATAAGAACTTTTTGTTTCTTCAGATTCCTTCTGCTTCTGGAGTTTATTTCCTTCCTGAAGTTCCTCCTGCTGCTTGTGAGGTAATGAGTGCCACAGCAGCCAAACCTGAGCTCACAAAATTATGCACCGTGTAGGTAACGCCACGGGGAAGTGATATCTCTGATAGACAAATATTTTTAGCAATAATAAGAAGAGAGAAACTCATGAAATAAATTATTTTCCTCTCTTGTCAAACTCCCTTGAATATTAGAATATTTTCATTAAGACAACATGGATCAGCTCAGCTCCTGTGTTCCTACACTGTGTCATATACAGTGCCTCTGACAGAGGCCAGTGTGAGTACAAGAAATTGTGCAGCAAGCAGTTTTGAAATATCTTTCCACTAAAAGGCTTCATCTTAAACCATTTAGATGGAGACTAATGTAGTCCTGGTCTATGAGGACTTAAGTTTTACATCCTTCCAAAATTATTGGTGTTTTGATAGTTTTAAACGTTACGCGCCTTCTCTGGGAGTCCCGAACAAGCTTGGAGTTTTTCACTTTGAACATGAGCAGCAGAGGGCCCTAGTGAGAGCAAAACAGACAGCTCCTGTTCCACAAAGCCCGTTTAATATGTCACGCTGGAGAAGGAACTGCTTTTTCATTTTTATCTTTTTATTAAGGTGAGGTTAAGGCTGATAAAGGAAAACGGGTTTCCAGTCCTGAAGGCTGAAGTCCTTTGCCTTCCGCTCATGAAAGCTTTCTTTCACAATACCCCTTAAATATTTCAGACATTTCTGTAGGATCATTTTCTACAAGCCAAAATGTAAGTTATTTTTCACCTCTGTAAGATACTTGTCCTTTCTTCTTGCAAGAAATCTTTTTGAGCAATAACGTTCAGCCTGCTGAATGACTAAGCTGTAACTCAGTTCACTTAGGCTAACAAAATAATAACTTTTCAGTAAATTGTCTGAAGCCTGAATCGTGGTAAGAAACCGTCAATTAAAAAATACATATTGACAAAATTCCATTCCCTGCAATATTGTGCCCTTTTAGTGAAGAGGAGGAAAGGACCTGTTTTCCATTTCACATACTCTCATATTTCATACCTCCTATTTTCACTCCTAAGTATGACAAAAAGCGTTGATCAGGATGTCTGTTAGCCCAGACCAACCGATTTCCTTCCTGCTGTATCTTCAGGAACCCCGAATATAACCCGCCCGTGGGTGTGCGTGTTTGACATTCAGTTCTTGAGGTTTCAAAGAGAGGAACTGTTCTCATTTGCTTGGAAATTAGAAAATTTTCTTCCTACTGGTCATGCAACAGTAGGAAGAATGCAAATGGGCTGTACAAATCCAGACTGGAGCGTGAGGGAATCCTGCTCTGCGCCTGCAAATGCTGAACAGCACAGCAGGGAATATATTTGAGCAAGCTGACGATACGTTACCATACTTCCACTTTTATATATACAATCATTTGCAGCAGATGCATAAGTGACAGAAAATCCAAAGATTCTCCATCTTTTTGGTCGGAGCTCAACCTCCTGGGTAATGAGCCTCCCAACATGCCAGGCTCTGTGAGAAATATTTTCAGTCAGAGGCACAAAGTTTAATCCCTGGATTTGATCAGCTGGTGTGAACATCCTCAGCTCTGGCATTTCAGCTGAAATTGCGCCTCTTAAAATCAGGCCTAAGAGTATTGATGGAGCCTCTCAAGAAGTTTAAATATGCACGTAACTTGGGACAAAACACAAACAGAGGAAGCCTTCGTTAGGTTTAGACTGCCCAAGACAAGGCACAAACTGTGCGTTCGACCTGCAAATTGGCACATGGATTCTTTGGAGATGAAGTCATAGGGATACTAGATAGAGAGGGGGAACAAAGGTTTTCGAAATGGATTAACCTTATAAGGTGACAGCAAGTGGATAGCTCTGGTTTTTGCCTGTGCCAGTCCAAATGCTTTTGGCTACACTAGTCATGGACACGAGGGGGCGCCCAAGGAAAATGAAATCGTCGAGCTGCGGCCGAGCTACCGCAAGTTGGGCTGATTTTCTGTTTTTCCTTCTATTTTTTTGGTCTGCGTCTTTTCTAATTATTTCCTGACATTGTTCTCATGACGTTCATCAATAAATTGTAATTTAACAAGGTTTGGGAAGAACATTTTGAGAAAAAAACAAGATTAAATTATGTAGTAACCGAGCTTAGTGAACACTTGGGCTTGTCTCCGCAGTCGCATCCCTGCTGCTCAGAGACAGCACCTTGCAGCTGAGCCTTGATCCCCGAGTAAGTGGCAGAGACCCCATGGCTTTCCCAATTACCTTCCCAGGATCTGTCCCTGATTCTGTAGTATGTGAGGACAGCAGAAAGCACAAATATCGTGGCTCAGAAAATCCACCGAGGAATTAGCGGAAGGGAAGTCCAAGGGTACTGATTGCAAAGATCCAGAAGCTGCCACCAGGTGAAGAAGTCCCTCAATCAGGAGATCCTGTGAGGAGTAGTGCTGCCCAGCTCCTCTGCTCTGAAGACGTCCCCCAGCCAGCACACCACTTGAAGATGCCCGGCTGATCAGTGAGTGCTTTTAGGAAGGATGTAAGCAAGGTTAAAAATAGATGTGCCCTCCTAGTTTCTAGCAGTCTGCGTCTTAAGGATTTCACCAGCTGGAGGTTCATGCATGCTAGCCAACTTTTTATCTGTTTAATCAGTTTTTGATCTGTGTGCATTCAAGATCCACAACGTCCAGTGGTCTGGGGTGTATCACGGTGTAGTTGGGTAGCAAGTGAAAAAAGTTTAAAAATGGCCTAAACATTTCAGTTGGTAATTCTGCGTTCTTGAACTATAGTGTGCAGTGAATAGTTGCTCCCATCACATCTCTTTCACATCAGGTGAGATTTTTAACATCTGTTTTGCAGCTTCCCTCAATCAGGATCACTTCACAAGAGCAACTCCTCCTCCAGAGAAATAGTGCAATGCTAGTCAGCCGCAGTCTGGATGCAAAACCATCTGTTCAGAGAAGTCATTTAAGAGGAAAACCTTTATAATGAAGCATTGGTTATATTTTGCACTGAAGAACTAAAGGCCTCCGTCACTTGAGGGGGTAAGCACAGGCAAATATTCCTGTGAAAACACAACTCTGCTTGTCTGCAGATCTTGTATTCTGAGACTTGTTCATTCAAACATTAATGAATTCATCACTCACCATCAGAGAACCATTCCAGTCAGCTAATTGCCTGCTTAAGGAACTGTCTGTGTACCTAGAACTGAACTGAAATGTGGAAATGTCTGGTTATAAGTGCCATTTTTGTGTGCACACTTAATGAGCGGATATTTTGGTTCAAATACATTTTCTATATAAACTGAAAATGAGGCTTTCACTAAACGTTAATATTCATGGGCAAGGGAAAAAAAACAGGGATGTTACACTGGATAGATATGCACATTCCATTGTACAAGTAAACTGCAAAGTCTTACTGATAGTTTCCATTTTTTTCCCAAATTTGGAACTACAAGCCAGAAGTTCAGACCAGCAAGTGGGAAGGTGTAGAAGTACATCAAAAAGAAAACTGAAGATAAATCTCCTTTAGTTTTGAAGAGTAAATCTGGGGAAGTAGTTGCACAATGGTGGATTATCTGCATAGCATCAAGGTAAATTCAATGCAGTTAAAAATAATGCTATAAACTATGTCTGTAAAGTGCCTAATATTGTGTTGGCCATTTATAAATTATACCTAACAAGTCATAAACAGGATTAGGAGGAAAGATAACCTCTTAAACAGGAGTTCACTAGCTGCATTAGAGCAGGATATTAAAAAATCCTGCTGTCACCAGGCAGCATTAATAGTCCAAATTCTTTTTATTGGCATTTCATAGGCAGAAGTCTGCCATAATCAGAACGACTGTCTTAGCATCAAAAAAGAATACACAAATAAAGTGTTATTTAAGACCATGAAACATCTGTGGGCCAACATAGGGTCAAAAGTGTGTATCTGTGTATGATAATGGCGTGACTCCTTTGACCATCAGGGATCCGCTTCAGACTGAAACCCGCAGAGATAAGAGAGAATATTGCTGCAGCCAGACACAAGCCTCTGCCTTTGCCAGCATGGAAAAAAGGCTGGAAGCAGGGTGAGGAACATAGTGTCCTCCTTCACACAGCCCGTTAGCACCAGAAAAGCTAGGCTGCAGGAAGCAGCTTGGATAAGTACTGGTTGGCCTGTGGGTGAGGCCAGTTCTCTCCTGTTTGGGTAATAAAAGACATCAGAGAACTATCTTTTCTGTGAGCTGTGTGTCATTGCTTGCTTTTCTGTGGAGTCCCAGTACCTCCCATATGTCAAAGTTAACCCAGTGCTAAAGAAAACATCAGTCAATACTACAAGTTGTTGTCCGCTATCTAAAGCTAAGAGCAGGCTAAAAAAAAAACACCACTAGATTTTAGAGAAGCTACAGTATAGTTCTTTCCTATCCCTGGAGAATTTTCAAGAATTTGGCAGGTTTCCTAGTTTGAAGTAGTTGACTAAATGAGATGACTAACATTTTTCAGAGGGCAGCCCTGAAAAATGCTTGGAGTAAGTTGAACTATTTCATACCGATAATTTGACTTAGTCTAAATTACACACACAAAAAAAATCTAATAATTTAAATATTTATGTGAAATTATCAGAAGGGTGAAATCTGCCACAAGTTTCAAAATGAGACATTTATAATCAATTTAAGTGTCAGTGCATCAATATATTTTGTAATTAAAAATTAGTTTAAGAGAAAGATTCTAGTACTGTGCTAGCCACATCTTTCCTTCTCTGCTCTCACCCAAAGGTAGGAAATCTCTTTTACACCTCCAGAAGCAAAACAAGGTCCCTCCTCAAAGTGGTAAATCTTGCCATTTCTTCAGAACAGCAGTAGTGCGAAGGGGGAATGCTGCAGCTATGGTCATGTTGATCTCTGCTTTACTCAGAAAGCGCTGGGATCATCTCTCTCTTCCGTATTTTACGGAGCATCCTCTTATATGGGAGCTGGGAGCTGCAGCACTGATGGTCTGAGCGAGGGACAGGTTCGGGAACGAGCACTACCTTGGGAGAATTAGTTGGTTCATATCTCTTAGCTCTCCAATTCAAGGTGCTGCAGATTCAGACTACCACACCTCACCATTAAAATGAAAATTTTGAGTATTCGTTCCCCATCTCATAGGATAAACATGTGCTTTTTCAGTAAACTAAAATCGGGAATCTGATGTAACAATATGCCAGTAAGATCTAGAGCCTTTGGCTTGCCCTTCCATTGTCTGTGCTTCAATCAGTCAGCTCACACCAAGATTATAAAAAACCTGACCCAGGAGTTTACAGTCTGAAGCCCAAATTGAACACAGCAGTCAGCAGATTATGTATTCCACTGAACAATGAGGTCTCCAGTCCCTTTTTTTTCAGCCAGTTTTCATTACATGAATTATGTTTGTATCATATTGCTGGGAATTACACAAAAGCCTTATTTCTGAAATGAGTACAGTAGGCAACAATGTTGTCAGTAATGTATGTTGTTAGTAAAGTGCACATATGAACAGCAGCATGAGAAGCATTTCAGAGAGCTCACATTCAATTCCACATCCATATGCATGCAGCATTTCAGAAAATGTTGAGCTTTACTATTACATTATTTCCTTTGGAAGGAAAAGCTAGGAGAGACATTTTTTGCCTGTGGTATTTTATATGCATAGAGCCCCTACTGAAAAGGATTCTGTATATGATGTGAGTAGAAAAGATGTCCAAAAAAGAATAAAATTATAGCATTTCTAACAAATATCCTATCTTCCCTTTGTAGTTTATCCCTTGCTAAATAGTAAGAGCAGAACTTTTTTCCTAATAAAGCTTTAGAGCTACTACTGTGACTTCTCACCCGTGCTACAGAAATACTGTCTAGATGACCAAAGATTTTGCAATCAAACAAGCTGCAACAAATATCCAGCTGAAACAGCAATTTAGTGGGCTCCAAGCAAAACCAAACTATTTTTGTGGCATATAAAATTATGAAGAACCTTTCCCAATATATACTGTGACTAATAACCATCAGCCCATACAACAATGTGCAACAATGACATTTTAGCCACTCCCTCTGTGGGCACCTTTCATTTGCAGCCATCATGTCTGCTAAAAACAGGATGAGAAATTGCAGCTTAAAAGTGAGATTTTATCAGCTTTCCCAGACAGAACAAGGTTGGGAAAAATGAGAGAGAACTTCCTGTCATAGTTTAAGGAATAAATGAGCAACTAATAAACATTCTAATTTAATAAGTGTATGTATCCTGCTAACAGAATTTCTTTTGAATAACAGAACTGAAGTCTTGTTGTGGTGTTTTGGTTTTGTTTGGGTTTGGTTTTTTTTTCTCCAAAGAGTAAATCCCACAATTAAATTACAGGAATAATTAAAACCAAAAACAACAACAAAAAAAGAGTGATGTCTACATAGAGAATTTGAGCAGAGGAATCACAAGGCAAATGTTCTTTTTCCAGTCCAGAAATAAAATCCTAACCTGCCGATTTAGGCACTCAGTTGTGATGCAGCCAGCACTGGCCTGGGTTGACAATCCTCTTTGAAAAGCCTGTGAACCTTGAACAGCGTTGCTGAAATCCTGCGTTTCTGCTACAACACGCCTGGCAGCTGGGACAGAGCTGATGTAACCAGCTTCAGATGTATATTCTCCGCGTCAATACAACTCTTACTTGCCTTTACTGGCATGGGGGCATGCTGACTTGCAGCATCCACAAGATGAGGAAGATGATGGCTTACCCTGGGTCCCTTGCACACCTTCATCAGCCTAATTCAATCCATCAAATCACGTGACTTGAAGGTGAGACCTCCTCAGCCAACCTCTTCTGCAGACAAGCTCACAGCACATATAGTTGTGGTCCCACACCATGGACCCTTTCCTTCTGCATGACTTCCCTCCCGCACCATGATCCATGGGATGGCCACCTCTGCCCTACGGGGTCTCAGGAAGAGAGCCAAGCCAGGGAGGTGTCATCTAACTCCATGCAGTTCCACTGAGTAGCTCATACATTGTTTTCAACCTGTTATTTGCTGCAGGACTGCAACCCATCAGTCTCCCACCAACCACAACTCTGCCACTTTGGCCCTTCACTGTCACATAATCCAACCTGGTTGACATTTCCTCCAGGGTGTAAGAGGCTTTGCATTATCTCTGTACTAGAAAAGGTGCCTGAGAGACCCAAGTGACAAAAACTAGCCAGCCCGGAAGGAGATCTGGAAGAGCCGGGCGGCACCCAGCAGGGTGTTAGCAGATACAGCACCCTCCAGCTGTGGACTCTTCTGGAGCAAACCAAACCAGAATAGGATTTGTAATGTAAACAAATTACTCCCTCAGGATTCTCCCAGCCCAGCAGGCCAGAACAGGTAAATACCTACTATCTCAGCATTCCAGCAACTATTAGAAATACCCACAGAGTTTTCAATCATGCTTAATAATTAAAAATAAGGAAGGGAGTTTCAGGTATTGTGTTAATCAACAGGTGCTAAAGGAATATGACCTTCCTCAGAGGCAAAGCTGGCATAAGAGACGATTTTTTCCATGACACATACTAGAAAGCACAGAAACACAATCAGCAAGATGATTTCCTTGCTTCAAGACTCAATATTTTAGCAAATGAGTCACCAATACATGCTTCAGATATTCCTATGCTAAAAATGGAGTATAAGTCATGTGTATAAAATCCACTCTTGCCCCATAAGCTGCCTGTGATAACTTTTTCCAAATACTGACCTAGAAAATGTCTGGTATGTTCGAACTGATGTAAGAAGTCTGGGTTTTATATTCATGATCCCAATTCACCAGCAGACAAATGTCATGTGAATGGACTTCTCTCAGCGCTGATTTCAAGAATTAAGGAAAATTCAGCAACAGAAGAAACTTTGCTGGTCCGTTAGCTGAAGAAGCCAAATCTCATCAGAAGTGTATGTTTCCATTGCTTGAGTAAAGGGAAAACATGTTTATTTTAGACTGCATCTGAGTACACAACAAAGAGTTCATGCCAGAAATTCTTAAACATGTAAGGAAAAGCATTCATTTGTTAATTCAAGGAGAAGTGTAGAAAAGACCTGTTATGGGTGCTCTAATGAAAAAGATAAGGGTCTGGGATTCAGGAAGACTGGATATAATTGCAGGCTCTGACACAGACTTTGTGACCTTGGGCTACCCACCAGATATTTATGGCCTCAAGTTATCCACCTATACAATAGAGTTATGGTTACTCAGAGCTCCTTACTCTATTTTGCTTGGCTCTTCTGTATTGTCCCATAGAGACAGAGACCAAGAGAGAGATTTCTTTAACCATGAAGGAAAGGAAGGAGGAGGTGGAAGCATCCCCTCAAAGATGAATGTGACCTGATCCGAGAAGCAAGCAGAGCACAGGTTTGGCAAGCTTGGGGGCTGAAGGAGAGGCTTCATCCATGCCATGATGGCATGGAAGTGAGCTGGTGGGACAGGGATTGCTGTTGAGTTGTCAGGGGGGAAAGATCTGCCTGGGAGGAAAGCATGGGTTTTGCCAGGCAAAGCCACGGCTGACACCAGGGCACTGCGGCTGGCCCTCTGGGAAGGCACAGAGAGCAGGGAGAGAAGGGGAAAGTTTTTAAGAGCCCTCACATCAAGGAGATAATGATGAATGGAGAGCCCATGGATCTTTCAGCAAACAGACTGAAAATGACAGTAGGGGACATCTAAATATATGGCCAGGTCCTCAGGCCTGGCCCACACTGAAAGATTTGTCAGATTAGCCTTCTTCCATCATGATTGCAACAGAATCATGCTCGTAGCTATGCTCAAAGCCTCGTACTGATACCGCTACATCAGACGAGCAGCCTCAGCCACTCTACGTCCCTCCATGCATGGAGCTGGAACCAAACCCACGTCTTGAAGCACTCCCTTGTAGATATAAGCTGTGTTTCTGTTTGGAGGGTTTGCCAAAACAGATATACTGGCAAAGCAGCTGAGGTTGTCAAAGTCCAAATCATCTCTTATTACTTCAAATCAGAGCTACACCAATTTGCACCAGAGAAACGGCTGGCTCTGAAACCAAAATAGCTCATTAGTCAAGGGCATATTCCAAGGCTTGAATCATCTTTAGCAAAGGAAAGGAGCTCAGCGTCAGTGAGTTTGACAGGGGACACAGGAAAGGCTAACTGACCTTTACGGAGAATGTCAGCACAGGGAACCAAGGCTTAATCCTCAAAAAGCCATGAGGTATCACTCTTGTTGGTGCCAGGAAATTTGTGTCCCTCTGGACAGGCAGGCACACTTATCAACAGAGCATGCAGGTCCAGATGCTATGTGTGCCTTGATTATTGCATAATACTATCAAATAGGATTTTAAAAAATCTTTGAAATACACTCTTCAAACAAGTTAAACTTCCTTTTTCAGAGGTCAGCCAAAAGACCACCTCATTTCTTTGATGTAAATATTAACCGAGGAGTATGTTGAATCTTGCCTCTCCTTGTATCACCTTTTTCCTGAAGAGAGTAAAATGGCATGGTTTTGGACACTATTTCCCTTTTGCCAAACTAGATTATTGTCACTAGAGCATGAATTGAGTGAGCTCAAGAATTTGCTAACCGTGGTATGCCTCAGGAAGTAACTCTAAGAAGCAGAGTGCTAACAGCTTTGCCTTGTAAGGATGAGAAGCTCTTGACATTCATAGATCTCCAGGTTTCCTATAAACCTACTGGATTTCTTGTAAAATATTTTTAATTGTCTTGGCAAAACCACGAAGCCTTTATGGGGATGCCTTTGTGACTTGCCTTTCTGAGCTCCATCTCCCTCTTTCCGTTCCTTTTCCAGGTGAAAGCAAGCCAAGAATTACTGAGTTCTCTGTGATATACTGCCATCATCACTGGACAGTCTGCCACCGAGGGGGCCAGCTCCTGCATTTTCCTCACCACTACAAATGCCATGCACTGAGAATTACTGACATTGTTACAGAGGGTGCTATAGTTGTGCAAGTATAAATAAACACGGTGCTAGTAAAAGGCACTCAAGGATAAATAGCAAAGGTACTGCATTTCGTGAGACCGAAATAACTCCATGCTGTGCATTAGAAGTACCTTCCGCTGGCTATTGTGTACCTGCTGTTACCGGCCAGGGTCCTGTCTTCCCCTGAAAGGCAAAAAGCACATGTGACTTCAAGTACTATGGGGATCCTCTCTCCAAGATGGTGACACTGAGAAGCTGGGAACCACATGTAAGTACACTGTGAATAACAGTGCTCTCTCTCTCTAAAATCTGATGACGTTCTCAGAGCTATGAAGATCGCAGGCAAAATATCAGCACCTGTATGGACCCTTCTCTCTCTCTCCCTCCCTTGCAGCCACAGGGTCTCCTCAGCAGCTCCCTCTCGCAAGGCTCCCTTTGGGGGTTTCAGCCATGCTGAAAAAATAAAATAAAATAAATAAAATAAAATAAAATAAAATAAAATAAAATAAAAAAAAAATAAAATAAAATAATGCTGAGAAGCTCACACTTTTGTGTTTCCCCCATCATTAGATCAGAAATAGACCCACATTTTCTTGATCTTCCTTTCACTACTAATGCACCTGTAGAAGCCCTTCCTGTTGCTCCTCACATCATCACCAGCTCATCAGCCTGAGTCCATCTCTGGCTTTCTTAATCTCATCCCTGCATGACTGTGTAGTTCTACACTTCTTTATTGCCTGTCCCTGCTTCCCCTATTACATGTTTTCTTTTTAAGTTGGAGTTCAGTCAGCAGTTCTCTGTACATCCAAGCTGGCCTCATGCACTGCCTGCTTAGCTTCCTGCATAACAGTATGGACTGTTTTGTGGCTTTGAGGAAATGGTCCTTGAAGACCATGTAATTCTCTGCATCCCTTTACTCTTCACAGCAATATCCCAAGGCACGCTGCTTGCTAGTTCCCTGAACAAGCCCAGATCTGCTCTCCTGAACCCAGGGTCATTGTTCTGCTACTTACCTTTCTCTACTTTCTAAAGACCTTAAATTCTGCCATCTCTTGGTCTCCCCAAGGCTGCTATTGATCATCAACCATTACAATTTCTTCCTTATTTGTGAATAGCAAATCAATCAGAGCATCTTCCTATTCAGCCTGTCCAGCACCTGTGTCAAGAAATTGTCCCTGACCCACTCCAGACATCTGTGCCTTACTGTGTTTCCTGCCCAGCAGATTTCAGGTCAGCCAATATACTCTGTAAACCCAGGGCTTGAAACAGTGATACTTCTTCCACTTTTCTAGAGAAAGCTTCATCTATTTTGTCATCTTGACCAGGTGATCTGTAGCAGATGCCTACCACGACGCTACCTGCGTTGGCCTTCCCTCTGCCCCTGGCCCATAAGCTGCTGACCAGCCCATCACACAGTCCACAGCAGAACTCCACGCATCTGAGCTGCTCCCCTCTGTGCAGAGCATAACCCTCTTGCACAGCTCACCTTCCTGTTTCTAAAAAACATGTATCCATCCATCACAGCACTTCAGCTGTTGGAGCTCTTATAGCTTCTAAGTACAAAGGAGCAATGGGTAGGTCAACCCCCTGCCTATCCAGGTCTGTGATATTGTGTCTCTCAATCCAATCAACACAGAGATCTGAGCACCGCCTTGAGATGACTTGCTATGAACACCTAAATTAGATGATGCACATTAGTCTCTTGATTAGTATGCCGAAACAAGCTAATGATAGCCCTGGGGCAAGTCTTTAATCCACAATACCTGCACATCCCATTATAGTCAGGAACATGTCACTCATACTCTTCCAGGTTGAGTAGAAAGAATTACTGTCCTTTACTACTAATGTAGTAAAGACGGATGAACAACGGAAGTCCTCTGTCAAAGGTCTAGTTTCAATGGCAGGACTTCACAAGGTCAGGAACTTTCCTGCTTGCCCAGACATGGTCACGGTTGATGTGCTTGTGTTGGTTTTAATACAAGAGAGAGAAAAGCAAGGAGCACCATAGAGGAGGACCCTTTTGAGGTCAGACCTTGTCAGGATCAGCTGACTTGAGAATGTGTGTCCAGAAACTACTTGTTTGTGTTTGTTTCTACTGTATTCAAGGAAAGGAAAAAAGCTCTGTTTATCTTTCTGTAAATAAACAAGATCAAAGGGAGAAATACACTACATTTATACTAGCCGTGTCTTCCAAACAGAAAGGCTGTAGCAAGTGTCACAAGCCTATTCCTTGAACCTTTAAATGCTGTCTCTCACGTGGAAGAAGAGCTGGGATAAGAATATGAATTGAAGTTTGGTTTCTTTGCTTCAGGCCATAAAAATCTTACTGCAAATATTTACAATTTAGTCTGAGCCACAGGAGCTGTAACTGGTACATGGTGCTTCCAGTGCAGTTTGTTTACAAGATGAAGGTCTTAGTTCCAGCCAGCACAGGAACACATGTCACCAACATCTGGAAGCCTTGCTTAGGAAATCCAGACTGACAACCTCTTTTCCTACTGCAAATCACTGCCTGGTCCCATTTCCAGTTGGACTGCTGCTCTTTTTCCCCCAGCACACCTGCAGGTAAAAAGGTATCCCAAGCAACACGCCCTTCCCCAGGTGAGGAGCAAGCGAGGTGAACGTGCCAGCTGTCTGCACTAAAGGAGCTGCTATTGGTCCTCCTTGGTTGGAAGGATGGTTGGTTGGTAGGTGCAGCTTTGGCTTGGGGAGGGAGACAAGCCACAGAACAAACAGGAGCAATAAGAAGCATCTTCAGAGCTCTGGCAAGGATTTATGGAGTGTTTTGTCTGTCTGAGAGGAGAGAGAAGATGGATTAAAAAATATTCCCCACATCAGGCAGAAAGGCGATGCTGGTAGAATCAGAAAACACGATGGCATTTTTTACCACTGCAGCACCCAGTAAGTCCCTACTTGGATAGTAGTAACAAAGACCCAGTATCTTGAATGCATATAGGAGTGTTAGTCGTCTGGTTTCACTGGAGCTTAACACTACTAAAATGCCTGTACGAGTCCAAGCAAAAATGGACAAAATCTGTTATTTGCTGATGAAATGCTGCTTTTGGTTTGTCTCTCTTGTACAGAAAAATGAGCAGGCTCAGACTGCTTCAGTTTTCCATGTCTATCAGGCACTGGTCTTTAACAGGACAAGAAGAACAGGACTGAACCAGAGGGACCAGAAACAAGGAACCCGCAAGACATCCAGGTCCTGCCATGCCGCTCACAGAGAACTTGCTGAGCCTTGTAGCCCTGCTACTACATGGGTTCTGCCTTCAGAGGTTACTGCTCCAAACCTACCTGCAACATGAGTCAATGGGCTTGAGCTTAAATTTGTTTCTTTCCATACCTGAAGACACACAACACCACATTATGGTCACCTCACATCTAGATGGCTTCCCTTGCTACACTGCCATCTCTCTCCCAGATGCAAAGCCTGAAACCCCCAGGGGCAGAGTTTCCTTAATTAATCATCAGGCAGAGGTTTTTTTTCTCAGTCTCTTTTTCTATTTCTGAGTTGTGATGTTTCCTGCCAACTTTCTGCTTGCTGTGGATTTCTACAACAGAGCAACATAACTTCTGAAAATAGACACTTACACTGGAAAGCCTGACACGCCCTATATGGAGCCTATGAGTGGCAGAACCATAATCAAAAGCCAGTCAGGGCACTAGGCTGTGCTGGCAGCATTCAGTTAAGGCTCTGAGCAAAGCAGCCCTAAGAGAAGAAAGTAAATGGGAAGTCTATAAACGCTGTTGCACAGAACCCTCCAGGCTCTTTTCATCACTGAGGGGCATTTGAGTTTGTACACTTTGTGGTAATCCTAGCTCAGGCAGGTTATTGCCAATATAGCTGGCACATTCAGAAGCCCTTTAAAAATAAAAAATTCATGGGAATGGCCATGATTTCCTGATACGAAACTGCATGCAAAGCCTATGGAGAAAAAAAAAAAAAGCCAATAGTTGTATGATACCAGCTGAGCTCTGCCTATCATTAATGAGGGTGAGTTTTTCAGGATAAAATTCTCCTGGGCCAAATAACAGGAGACTGATAAATAAAGCTTGTCAACTGCCCTTTCTGACTCACTCTCTCCTGCTGGAAGGATGACTCACTGTCATATGTGAAGGGCTGCCAGGTCTTGCTTACACGCTTAAACAAGCATGGGTTGCCTGTGTTACACATACATTACCCCAGAAGAAGCAGACGCTTAACGCTGAGAAGGCAGCCCTGGAAAAGGACTCTGCTGACTAAAGGATCTGAACTTCAAGGTATTTCTCAATCCCTTCTGGAAAGTTCAAGGTTGTTGTTAGATTACCAAGGAAATTTAGACCCAAATCCATGGCTGAGGGCTTGGCTGACGATCACAGTGTTTTTAAACCAGGGCTCACTCGGGCTATCAAATCTTACCCAGGTAACTCCTGTGGAGTGAGCCAGACAGCATGTGCCAGGTGCAGACGAAGTAACTGAGACCGTGCCTGGTCTGGAGTTGCCTTTCGTCCAAGGAAAACAGCATGCCAAAGGCTGTCACTTGTTGCTCACTATTTCATGGCAAGAAAGTAGCCCCATGGAGGTGCTCCCTTAAGAAGACTGTGAGGAACCTGCCTTGAGTCTGGAGAGAGGCAAACACACATGTTGAGCATCACTCTCAGCCCGAGACTGCTCAAAACTGCTTTTAAGCAATGCCAGGAGCTGCTCAGCGCTTCCTCCTCTCTGCAGTGACACAGACCGTGCAGGTAAGTGACATGCACAAAACGCTTTTCGCATCCAGGAGCTTTGGCTGCCTACATGAGCACGTGCTCCACCCTTTGGTCTTCTCAGACCCACTGCAGGCCAGTGTGCAACTCTGTGAAATCTCTGCCCCGGG